>OY728162.1:70840700-80840700 GCA_963277665.1 Viscum album | reverse complement strand
TTGTGTGATCTTCCTCTTAGTTGAGAGGTTGATTTTTCAACCAAACTTACACACTATATTTTTATAAAATCCAAGACTCTATATAGAATAGAAATTGTTTAATTTTTGTAAATGGGGAAGCAACTATGAGTGAAATTGTATAAAGGTTTTATAAAACCATTTGATTCACTCTTGGGTTTTTCAGTCCTTTTCATCAACAAAAAAGATTGTTAAATAAATAACTTAATTGATTATCATGAACAAAATAAGATCATGAGATATAAAAATTATCCTTTATCGTGTATTGATTAGTTATTCAATCAGATACATGGAGCCTAATATATCTCTATTGAGGATCTTTGTTTGTCATAACATCATGTAATGTTGAAGAAAGATGATTTCCAAAAAATTGATTTTTAACAAGGCATGGGATGTATGAGTTCATAGTGATTATATTTGGATGTACTAATACACAATCTATCTTTATAGACTAAATGAATTTATTCATTAGATAATACCTCTAAAAATATCACATAGCCTTTATAGAAGATACTCATATCGAATCCAAAAGTAAAGAGGCTAATAAAGAGCTTCTGAATACTGTACTAGTTATACTTTGAAAGGAATGGTTCTATGAAAAGTCTGTCAAATTATTTTTTTCAAGGATCGGGTAATGTTATAGGGGAATGTTATCAAAAAAGATATATATATATATATATATATATATATATATAAACTTCAATAATAGAGTAAATTGAATGGTAGGATAGAACAAAATTTGTAACAGATATTCATAGTTCCCTTCTATTAGTTGGATAGTATCATTGATTTTTATTGAAATACACTTGATGGTAATTCCCACTATCTTTTTTGACATGGAAAGGATTTGTAATGTCCCATGTTTTGAACTAGATGAAAAAGAGACAGAATTTGAACTTCTTTTTATTGGATAGGCAATTTTTAAAAACTAAGCCTCAGAACATAATTCTGAGAGTTGGAAACTTTTAAATTGAAGTTATTGGACTTGTGTAAAGGCCCAAGAAGTTTCTCGAGTGGTTCAAAGAGTGTCAAGAGTTTTAGACATAAAAAATGAACTTTTAAAGGACTTACATTGGTCACATGGTTTGTCTGAAACAGACCATCCCACTGTAGGAAACCATGCAGCTTAATGCAGGTGGGCAGAGGAGGTGTGCATGGGCTACTCATAGTTTCCCAAATAGTGTTCCTATCATGCACAGTGTTCTTTTTGAGGAAGTATCCTCACAATATTCACCACACGGTTCGCACAAAGTTTGGAAAACTATGAGGTATACCCTATTTTAGGATTTTAAATGAAATTAAAATAAAAAGTAAATTAATACCCTAAACTATGAACCATATCCTCCCCTATACCCAAGCGAGCACCTATCCCCCTATCCTCCCTCTACGTGTGAGTATCCCCACTCTTGTATGCCTCTCTAGTTATCAATTTCTTCCTATTTTCTTTATTAATATCCTTTTCCCAGAAAATGTATGATCTTATGCTCCTTCTCCACTCCATTTTTGGCTAATTTATAGTCTCCCCATCAACTATTTTGTTTGACCAAAAACACTAGGGTTAGGGTCAATCCAATTTTTTTGTTTTTTTTTTTGGTTGGTAGGGTATGAAAAGTGTTTTTCAGGTCGTGTTCCTATGTATTATGACATTTTCCACAGAAGGTGAAGCAGATTAGATCCATTTTGGTTCACCACCATCATTTGAAGTGAGCTTTTCTTCCACTACCTTACCTTTCCCTGTTTAATGTAGGGTCTTTTGGTGGTATTGAGTCTCTATAATTTTTTGTAGTGGGTTTTGATCAACTTTTATGGAGCCTATTCACATACATAGGTATTTATATATATAATTATACATATCTTCCTTGTATTTATTTCGTTATGGAATAGTGAATACATGGATTGGTTAAGGAATATATATATTTCTATATGATTTCATGAACGTGCATGTGTAGATAAGTTCAGAGTGGTCTTAGATAAATATGTCAAGTGTTGATTGTTGTCTTGGTTCCTCTTTGAGGCATGATAACTTTCCCTTACCTTAAATTTAATAATGATATAAATTTATTTGGTTTTATGATTGAGTTAAATATACTTTAGTTTCCTACTTAAATCTGTATTGATAAAGTGAATTGTTTTCCTTGAGTGGGTTTTTTATTTATGATAGATGTTTAATTTTGTTAAAAATATATGGTTTTGTAATAAAACCCCTCCAATAGAGGTTCTCTATCTACAAAAAAATCACAGTGGTAGTTTATGCATTTAGGAATACATGTCTTATTGCATTAGTCTTACTTTTATTATTATGAAAATTCACGTAGCATGTTTAGAACACCTCCCTTTCGGGTGTTCTTATTGAATTTCCCCATTAATGGTCAATTTCTTATTTCCTTGAGCACCTAATTAGTTTCTTCCGTAACCATTAAATGTAATTTCCCTTATGATATAAGTATTCTTTCATTTAAATGATCATGAAACTTATACCTTAAATAAATTTTTCATGTTTAGGTTAATTGAGTGGGATGACCTTGAATAAAATGGCTTATACTAAATGGCATGTTTCCTTCGAAATGTATTAAATTGATAAATCTATAATGTATTTTTCATTATAGTGAAATAGTCTTTTGGGATAGTAAGATCATTCCCATTATTATGATTTATAAAAATTTTTATATGAGTTTCAAGGTTTTAAAGGAAATTAGATAATTTATAGTTTGAAATATACGAAGATGTGCTATATATATTAAATTATGAATATGGGAATGACTACTGAAATGAATAATAGGATTTTTCTTATGCATTGCATATAAATGTTTATGGATGGGAGGCAGTCTTACCCAATTCCACCTATATAAATGTTTATGTATGGTAGGAATTCTTACCCTAGGACATTTATATAAATGTTTGTGTATGAGAGGAATTATTACCCCATGAAAGCTATATAAGATTTTATAGATCGGAGGAATTCTTAACCCCTTCCAGCTATATAAATTTTTATAGATGGGAGGAATTCTTACCCAATGCTAGCTATATGAATTTTTATGGATGGGAGCCATTCTTACCTCATTCCAACTATATAAATGTTTATGGATGGGAGGCATTCTTACCCCATGCCAGCTATATATAAAGATGAATGGGTGTGAGGCATTCTTACCCCATGATAGCTATATATAAACATGAATGGGTGGGATTAATTCTTACCCCATGTCATCTATATATTAACATGATTGGGTGGGGGTAGTCTTACCCCATGTCAGTTATGATCATTATATATAGTGACTTATTCAGACTTATTTCGCTTATGAGAAGAAGTAGTTATCACCATCAGGTGTCCCTTATGAACCTGGACTGGTATTTATTTATTCTTTTAGTTCTGTAATTATTTTGCTATAATGGAACACTTCTTAATTAATGTCTCAATTTCTGGATTGGAAAAGACACCATGGGTGTTGGCCTACTATGATTTATATCTCACACCCTACTCAGGCCATCATTGCACTAGGGTACCTGAGTAGACTCTCTTATTCATAGGACTACGGACCCTGGTTGAATTCTTATACTGAGCTATTTGTACCTAGGATATAAGAGAAATGGACTGATCTGGAACTCATGATTCTCAAGGAGTTTTCCTTAGTAATTTATAGTTCTTTTCTTTATTTGAGTCTTGTATTTATACTATTTTTTAAAATCATTTTTTATGTTATTGATTTCATTTTATGTATCACATGACATGCATTCATCTATTGTATGAATTGTAATTGGAAAATTTTATAAAATTGATTTTATATTTATTCTACTTTTGAATTTATTTATTTATATACTTCTTCTATTGTTTTCTATTGTTTATTATATAATAATACCACTTTTCATATATGATAAGAGAGTAGCATCTCCCCACTATCACCTCCCAAGACCCTCACTATTAGTTAAAAGCCTTTGGAATATGGGGAGACGCACTTAAGTCCTATGTGACCCACTGGTCTAGCTACTGGTTTGATGGTAAGATGGTTCAGGACGTTATAAAGTGGTATCAAAGGTAAAAAATCATCTATCTTTCTATTTTGGGTTGGTAAACAGGATCGTATGAATGTGTTGATACTGGGTTAATATTCGTTATTGGGACTGGTCACCCTACATATGTGTAATGAACAACTAACCATGGATGGGATTGTTTTCTTTTTTTTCTATTACATTTGATATGATTTCACCTTGAGTGACTGGCGTATTTTCTGCATCTTATGATTTATGAAATATTGTAAATTTTCCCTTGGCCAAGTATGACAATGAAGTTTAATTTCATGAATCATTATAGGAACATATAAATTCACATTCCATGCATATTCCATTCCATGTAGTTGAGTTTTATCTTTCCTTTATAACATTTGTAGTGTTTATGTGCCATGTTTATTGACTATTTATCATGATTTACTAATATTCCATGATTTTTTGTTATAGAATTCTTTTTTATTACTGCTTAATATAACATGCTATGTTTTTTTAATAAATAAATTGTTGCATGGGATAAATTTATGGGTTTTGTATGAAAGGGATCAATATTTGATTTGTATGGCGTATGGGTGCCTTGTAACTGTGAAGTGGTAACTCGTATATTCAAACCACCTTAAGAATAATATATATACATTTTTATCCTACTTATAAAATGTAAATACTTCTAAAGTATAAATGAAAAGGTAAATTGGTTAGTAAATGGGAACTAAATTCCAAAATATAAAGTGTTTAGGAGATTTACTGTTTGGTAGGTGGCCACCCATATGATAGGACCGTTGTATTTTAGCATATTATAATATAAAATTTATTTTGTTTCGATTAATTGGATCCAACATTCAATCTATGAAGTGTATAGGAGACTCATTAATTGGGAAATATAAACCCATGTATTTTAACTTTGTTTCATGACTATATTATATTTTTAAATAGTGTAAAATTTTGAGGTTGTTTTAAATTATCCTTAAATGATTTGGATAAGAAACTACTAATGGGTTTCTCTTTAGAAAACTATGATGGTTATCATGGGACCCTAGTAGGTAACCTAATTTGTTAAAAAGTAATATTCTAAACTTTCTATTTATTAAAGGAGGTCTAAAAAATTTTAATGGTTAAAAAGGGTGTATTAGGAAACATTCTTATTTTTCTTAGAACATTAGTTATGATCAAGTAACTAATGTTTTTTTGAATAAAAAGGGCATAAGATGTTTTGATTAAGTCTTTTGATGATTAAAAATTAAATGTGATTAAATGTAAGGGGATTGTAAATGGAACCAATATTGGTGTCCTTTGTTTAAAAACCCTCATGTAAGGTTACTTTGAGTTTCTCTTTAAGTTTATTTGGAATATAAGCGTGATTTTTTCTGTAGGCACTGTTTTCTTTATAAATGTATTGATGAGTGTATTTTAAGCCTAGTGACTTTTGTTATGGGGCCTAGTGATAGGATTAGCACTTGTGATATTATAAGGGGATAGCCCATGGTAGGTAGAACCCTTAGAAATTTAAATTCCTAACCTGTATCTTGATATTTATAACATTTTCTGTTTTTCAGGTGTCGTTGTCCATTGTAGGACTCTTAGATTCTAAATGACACCATTATTCTGATGGGTGGTCATGTCATTCTATGACCTTGTTATGGGATTGAGCATCGAGTAATACTCATTTTTTCCTAGGTTATACATTATTAGGGCATAGTTGGCCACATCTTAGGTCATTTGTCCCTTTATTTTCCTTTGTAGTGGATGACTTGGCATGTCTTTACCACAGTGAAAGGTCGTATAGAGAAATGAAAATTTGGAATAAATTTATTTTTCTATTGAGTATGGTCTCAGGTCACCTCTATGTTGAGTGACCGGATTGTTATGAAATCAATATCATCCCAATGATGGGGATGATGTTTCTTAAGACTCTGGTGTTTTTACACACCGATCTCATTGTTTTTTGGATTTCTTGTGTTTGATGTTGTGATTGTGTCTTGGAGGATCATCACATGTTCATTTATGTTGTTTTTGATCTAGAATGCTTATGAGTGGAAATTATATCTTCTTTAACATTGACTGTGACACCCCTTAGGTGGGGATTATCCCATTTGATATGATAATTATGCACCCTTCCAAGTGTGGGGAACATAACAAAAGAGTACCATTGAGAAATGGACAGTTTTTCTCAAATGCCTCTGAGACTGTCAAGTTTAAATATTCTTGGTACATGCTTAGCATCACAATGCTAAAATGGTTAGTTTTGTATGAACTCTTGTAAAGAACCATCAATCTTGGATATCCTTTTGGGGTAATTTGAACAATCAAGAAATTTCTTGGGTAGTAAAGGCATGTGTTTGGTTAATTTTTGTGTCTATTTAGGTGATATCAAGCTTCTTTAAAAGGAAATTGACTAGTGGTAGTTTGACTGATCTTATGGTAATTATTAATCTCCTCTTAGTGTATTTTATTTAGTGATTACCATGTACCCAATCTTGATTTCATCCTAGATACACTACTAGGGCATCATTCTTATTTTGTGCCAAAGATATAAATTTTTTTGAGCATGTTGGGTGGTTCTCTTTTAGTGTTTCACACAAGATGCATGTTTTCCTTCATGGTTTGATCTTGGGAATCACCAGATGTTGGGTAGGGACTTTGGGTAGCGTGTTTATTTTAAGTGTATTATTTCATGGAATTTTTCATCACTATTAATTCTATAAAATGATAACCTTCTAATCCAGTAGTCTTCTTATATAGTTGATTGAAGTGAATTAACTATTTCCCTATCTTGTTTAACAATTATGGTCAGTGAAAGACCATTTCTAGGAATATATTTATGTGGAGACAAGTGTGGTGTGTTTCATCCATATATTTTTATGAAAATAAAGATCTAAATGGGATTTTATTTTGATTAGAATTTTTTATTTTAACCATTGGGAAAATACGCTAGATGCATCAATAAAATGATTGTTTCATGCTATAAAAGAAAATTAAAATGGTATAGATTCCATGACATGGAATTGGCATTATTTAATGTTAAAGCCTATGGTAGGAAGAATATTTGGATAAATACATAAATATATGATGATTTCATCATGTCTATGGTTAAATGAACTCTGGTAAGGGGTTTCTTGGTGTTTTAGTGGGTAAATGAGTGTTGGCATTGGTGTTTGTGGTTTTAGGGAAACTTTTTTAAATGAATTATTTTAGGTTAGTTGGGAATTATAAAATATAATATGAATATTTGAATGAATATTCACAACCATTTTAGGTTTATGGGTGTTTATGTCATTTCTGAAGTACTCTCATGGATGAGAAGTTCTATGGTGGGAAGGTTGTAATGTACCATGTTTTGAACCAGATGAATAAGTGAAGGAATTTAAAAAAATTCATTTACTAAACATAAATTTTTTTAAAACCATCTATCAGAATGCAATTTTGAGGGTTGAAACCTTTAAAGTTAAGTTACTATATTTGGTTAATGTCCTGATATGTTTCCTAGGTGCATTGTGGAGTTTAAGGAGTGTCGGACCTAAAAAATGAACTTTCAAAGTACATGTTGAGGGAACATAATTTGTATGAAACCATGGAGACCATTATAGGAAAATATGTGGCATGTTACAAGTGGAAAGAGGTTGTTTGTATGGGATATGTATGGTTTCTCAAACCGTGATCCTAACCCAAATAATGTGCTATTGGAAGCAATAGCCTCAAATTATTCACTGCACGGTTTCATACGATTTTGAAAAGTGTGTGGTTCAAACCGTGTGGTTTACCTCATTTTAGGATTTTAAATTTTATTAAAATAAAAGAAAAATTAAAACCCTAAACTAATAACCCTATCACATTCTATACCCACACAATCACCCAATCCCCTCTCATCTCTCGACATGCGATGAACCCATCTCCGGACTTTCCCTCCAGTTGTCATTTTCTTCTAGTTTTCATTATGAATATATTCTAGTCTGGAAAGTTATAAACTTTTGATCCTCCTCCTCTCTATTTCTGGACGATGTTTGGTCTCCTCATTTCCAATTTCATTCATCCCAAAACACTTGGTTTTGTGTTGATTCTATTTTGTTGTTTATTCGGTTGATAGGGCATAGAATGGGTTACTCAGGTTGTGTTCGTGTGTAGTCTAACATCCATAGCCAAAGGAAAATCATATTATATCCATTTTTTTCACCACCATTGTTCGAAGTGAGTTTTTATTCCACCATCTAATCTTTCACTATTTAATTTAGGGTCTTTTGGTGGCATTGAGTCTCTATAATTGTTTGTAGTGGTTTTTGATCAACTTTGAAGGATCACACACATATACTTAGGTATGTATATATATAAATATATATATCATCAATTTATCTATTCCCTAATAGAATGTGGAATATGTTCATTGGGTTAGGGGTTATATTTTTAAATAAAGGTATGGGTGTACATGTGTGGAACTTGGTCGCTGATTAATTTTTCAACTGATGACTGTTGTCATGGTTCCTCTTTCAGGTTGGATCCCTTTCCCTTTACTTTAATATAAGAATGACATAAATTTATTTGGGTTACTACTTGAATAAAATATGATTTAGTTTCATACTTAAATATTCCTTTATAAAGTTAATTGTTTTACTTGAATGAGTTTTTAGTTATGATATATAGTTTGGTTGATAAAAAATATATTTTTTTATAACAAAACCCCTCCAACAAAGGTTCACTTTCTATAAAAACTCACAATGATATTTTATGATTTCAAGAAGACTTGGCTTATTACATTAGTCTTAATTTTCATATTATGAAAAGTCTTGTATCATGTTTAGAATAATTCTTGTATGGGTGTTCCTAAATTAGTTTCCCCTTAACAGTCAAATGATTGTTTCAATAAGAACCAAATTAGTTTTCGGCTTAAACTATAAATGTAATTTTAATTTAGATAGAGGAATACTTTAATTGAAATGATCATTAAACTTGTAACTTAAATCAATTTTCCATGTCTAGGAAAACTGTGTGGGATAACCTTGAATATGATGGATTATACTAATTAGAATTTTACCTTTGAAATGTATCAAATGGATAAATCC
Source organism: Viscum album (assembly GCA_963277665.1). NCBI lineage: Eukaryota > Viridiplantae > Streptophyta > Magnoliopsida > Santalales > Viscaceae > Viscum > Viscum album. The sequence goes on along the minus strand of OY728162.1, from coordinate 80,831,632 downwards.
TAATGGTTGTTTCCTTTATAGTGAAATGGTCTTTTGGGATATTAAAACCATGCCCTTTGTTATGATTTGTAAAATGTTTGATATGAGTGGCATGTTTTTAAATGAAATTGGACATTTTCTAGTTTGACACATAAGGGGATATTTTATATCTATTAAATTATAAAAATTTCCATGAATATTGAATTACATAAGAGTCTTTTCCTTATGCATTGTATATAAATGTTTATGGATGGGAGGAAACATTACCCCATTCCATGTATATATATTTTTATGGATAGGAGTAATTTATACCACATTCCAGTTATATAAATGTTTATGGTTGGGAGGAAATCTTACCCCATTCCAACTATAAAAATGTTTATAGATGGGATTAATTCTTACCCCATTCCATCTATATGAATGTTTATGGATTGGAGGTATTCTTATACCATGCCACCTATATGAATGTTAATGTATGATAGGCATTCTTACCCCATTCCAGTTGTATAAATGTTTATAGATGGGATTCATTCTTACCCCATTCCCACTATATATAAACGTGAAAGGGGGAGGCATTTTTTTCCCATGCAATCTATATATATGTGTGAATGGATGGGAGGCATTATTACCCCCCATTATATCTATATATAAATTTGTATGGGTGGTAGGAATTATAAACCCACTCCAGTTATGATATATATGTGTGTGTGTAAGGAATTGTTTAGACTTATTCAAGCTATGAGCCGAATAAAGTATCACTATAAAGTTTCCATTAGGAATCTTGAAGGGTTTTTATTCATTATTTAAATTATATTATTATTTATCTATACCTACACAGTGCTTAATTAATGTCTCATTTTCTAGATTGGGATAGAAACCATGGGTGTTGGCCTACTAAGATTTATATCTCACACCTTACTCAGGACGCTATTTCACTGGGGTACCCGAGAAGAATTTCTTATTTGCTTGACTACAGGCCCTGGATTATTACTTATGTTTTGTTGTTTGTACCTGGGAGCCAGGATAAAAGGAATGATATGGAGCTCACAATGAACATGGATATTTCCTTTGGATTCTCTAGTTCTATTATTTATTTGAGTATTATATTATTATTGTTTGGAAATCCTTTTGTATGTTACTGATTTCAGTTTATGTATCACCTGAAATGAATTCATCTATTGTATAAACTGGATTTGGAAACTTTTATAAAACTTTTATTATATATCTTCCCCTATAGAAGTACTTTCACTATATACTAATTCCTCTATTTTCTATTGGTTATTATCTAATAATACCACCGTGCATCTCTGATAAGAGGGTATCGTCTCACCATTATCACCTCTCAAGACCCTCATTGCTATTTGGCAGCCTCTAGCTTATAGTGAGATGATCTTGAGGCCAAGTGTCCCACCGGTATGGCTACTGGTTTTATAGTAATCTGGGTCAGGATGTAAAATGAGTAATGTTTAAATGAGTTGTTGAGTGTGAGGATATCAATAAAGAGTTAAGGAAGAGGCTAATCACTAAATATGTGATCATATTACACACATGTGGGGTAGTATTTTATATCTTATAGAGCTACATCCAAAATGGTCTTGGTTTGTAAACTCAATACAGAAGAAAATGCTATAGATTATACCTCTCACCAATAAAATATCCGTGATAATTACTATTTGATTGGTGATCTAGAATTTTCTAGAGTGATAATTTATTGAATATTTGGTGACATAACCTTGATAGAGAGAAGTGTAACATATATATATAATACCTTTATTAATATTCACCAAAAAGGAACTCATGGATTATGAATATTCAATCCATTATCAACCTAGAAAGTAAAAAAAAAGTGGTAGATGCACTGAGTATAAATGATAATGCTACCCAATCCATGTGAGGATTGAAATGGATTTAATATACTTTTACCTAAAAAGGATATACATGGGAATCATAAAAATAACTTAATCCTACCTTACACAATTAACTAGTCAACCATCCATTCTTGAGAGGATCAACCTATCCTATAAAGATGATAATGGTCTATAGAAATAAGTATCAAATATTTTGGAGTTTAATTTTTCTAAAGATAGAGTCATGAGGTCTGGAACCTAGATTTGTGTACCATAAAAATATAAAATTAAAATTGAAAATCCTAATGAAGCACATAGATCATGCTTATCAATTCATCTAGTAATTACAATGATTTATAATGATATGAAGTGAAACTTCAGGTGGGATAACATTAGAAGAGATATTTCATAATTCATATCTCGATTATTTTTATGTGAATAAGTCATTGAATAATTATATAAGTATAAGGGTGTGATATAAACATGGCCCATACCATTATGTTAATGGGAAAACATAACCATCAATTTCATCATAGGACTCCCCATGAAATCTGAAGGCAATAACCCAATTTGGGTGGTAGTTGGTCACCTTACAAAGTGAGTTCATCCCATTGATATCAAGGAAGATTTCTCTTTTGGTCAAATCACTAAGATATACCTATTATATCATAAAATACTATATGGAGCTCCACTCTCCAATATATTTTATCGATATATGAGGTTTACCTCAATGTTCTAGGGATTAATTAGTAATCATTGGATATAGAGTTGAGTTTTAGTACTTCTTATCACCCTCAAACATATAGGAATTATAATATAACCATTCACACTCTATAGGATATGATGACATCATGTTTAATGAACCATCAATTAATTTTTTTAAATAAATATAAAAAGAAGGATCCAGGGGTCCCAGGTCTATAAGGCTCTAACAAAACAAAATGGTATGGGTAAAGGGGGTGGTCCTAGCTAACATTAAAAACATAACATTAAAAGGGATACATTCCCTTTAAATCCACCTAGTTTTCACCAATGCTAACATCATACCCTTTGTGATCCATGACTTCATCAGAGTTATAGAAAATATAATAGAACTCTCACTTAACCTATCTCAAGTACATGACATGTTCTATTTATCTCCCCTAAAGATATAAATATATGAACCATAATGTGTACTGAATCCTGAGGTGGTAACCTTGGAGAATGATCATTCATATGAGGAACAGTGAGTGAATTTCATGAATCATTGAGACAATGTTCTATAAAATAATAAAACTCACCTAGTCAATGTACTATGGAGTAACCACAAGTATGAGGATTTAATATGGGAACCAGAAAATGTGATGAAACAAATGTACTCATATATTTTTTAGTGTACGAAATAATATTTCAAGTGAAGTAATTTTAAATTCAATAATAATTTAATGGGAAAAAATATTGTTAATGATATTTTCTTTTGAATGAATAAAATTTTTATTGTGATATTTAGTTATAGAATATACATATACAACATTTTATTTTATAATTTTAGACCATTATAAAATATAACCCTAATTTTTTTTAATTATTAACAGACTGTTATGAATCATAACCACTAATAATACATTCATTATATATTCACAGTAATGAATCTTATATATTTAAGGTAATGATAATGTCTAATTAACATATATAGAAAAAATGATTTCCTTGTCTAGTTACAACACACCCAATAATTTGCATTTATTATGACTTTTGAGGGCGATACCACCACAGGGATTTTCCATTAACCAATTCAAAGATGATATTAAACAACTAAAATGAGATAGAAACCATTAACGGGAGAAGTCCTAGATTATGGAGATCATGTCCCAAAACAAGTTTGTTGAACCATAAAAATAAATTATTACCATCGTACACCTTACACTAAGTTCATACACTGGTATAATAAGGGTTTATATATCTAGATTGTCCAATTATGAAATATTATATTTTATTCCAAATAAAATGATGATTATGTTAATCCTTTTATATTACCTCATATATACCTATATATATATATATTGAATTTGATAAAAATAATATTTTTATTCAAATAAAATAAAATTGTATTTTTTGGAAATGTATAGTTTCAATCACGAAACATGTTTTGAAAAATTAAATAACATTTTAAAAATATATATTTTCATGAAGTATTATTTTAAAATAATATACATGTAAATATAAAATGATAATAGAATTTAATGAATTCCAATGTGATTTTTACAAGGGTCAGAAAGTGGTTAGAATTATAAAAACAAGTATATTCCATTAAATAATTATTGTTTTTAAAACATTAAATTGTTATTTTTAGAATATTATTTTGGAAAAATAAATATTATATTTGAAATTATCACATTGAAATTATCCAATAGTGAATGTTTCATAATTTTTTAAGATATTCGACTTTTTGGGTAATCATTGAATATGATATGAATATATTGTATGTATTATTCCATAATAATAAACCAAATGTGATGTAATAAATACTATCAATGGAATCCCATAACAAAAATAGATTTACTTGTTAAAATTATTAGTTTATTAAGTTATTTAATTTATTTTACAAAAATTTAATGAGTCGCGGAAGACATATTTTATATTTAAAAGTTTTAAAATAAAGTCTTTATGAACATGACTCACAACCACATCATCTGTTGTATTATTTTCGTGAATTAGGTTCTTATACCAATATTTTTTTTAAAATCACTCCAATTTAAACGAAAAAATGGGAAAATCCATTGGATGGTTTGTGTTTTGGTTATTTTATCAGTTAAAGTCCAAAACCGTAATTTAGATATTAAATGAATAATTCATCTCTCTTTAATTATAAATACCCACCCAACATCCCATTCTTCTCAATAAAACCCATTTATAATGAATTTAATCCCCCTATTCCTTGACAGATCTCTCCCATGGTATTCCTAAGACCATAATATGCTACTCTAAATATTTTAGAGGCACCATATCAAGGTAAGGGATTCTATTACTCCCAATCTTTATCAAAGTACATTATTTTTATTAATCATTTTTATTTCCTACTAATAATTTTGGAATATGTTTTTACGAATCCATTTATTTTCTATATGATTAATATGTATTTATAGACCATTTATATATCTCAATGATTAGATATTTGGGCCTTTTTACACTTTTTATTCTATAGAAATCATCCTGTGATTATTCATGACAATATTTTTTATTTTGAATACCAATCCTCATTTATACTCAAGGGTATTCACCTAGATGTACATATCCTTCATTGATTGGGAACTTCTATTTTGTAACAAAAACTACTTAATCATGGGATTAAATGTGATGAAATAGGCTATTATTTTGTATGATATATGTTTCATAAAAGTTCATGTACATTATATGAATGTGGTTAGTGGGATTAGATTTATATATCCATTAAATTCATTTATGAATGTTTTATCAAATGAAATAACATGTGTGGTGAAAGGGGATTAGCCTCAGAACACTATGTAATTATGTATCCATTTTTATCCTTCACTAATGATTATGATTTCATGTTTTATATTGTCTCATATTATTTTACTTCCTTCATGTTATCATCATATATAATGCTTTGATATTTAGGCTTATGATCATCACCCTTTTATTCCAACTGGATGCGTCTCTTCACTCATATGAGTTAATTTCAACATGTTATGATTTGAAAATTACATTAGCATTGTTTAAAACTAAACTCTATTTTATGTACAAAATTAGGTTATCCCATGTAATTTTAGAAGATAAATGGAATTCAAAGGAAATTTTATGGAGTTTTAAATTAATTTCATTTCATCCCAGTTGCAATCTATTGTGATATGTATCTAATTATCCAAATAAAATAGTCCTATTGATATTTTTGTATTTTATTCTATGTATCTTTATGTTAAAAATCAAGAATTAATTTTTATAAAAGATATGGGTTTTCATATAAAACCAATAGATAGAAGTTATTCGGATTTTGTGGAGGAGTGATCCTTTAAAAAGTGAAAATGAGGGATATTTGTTAGGGAAAATAAGTTAGTTGAATGGAAAATAAGGAATCTATAACAACACAGAGTTTATAAATGATATTTGAAAAAAATGTGTCTTATATTATATTATATAGTACTATACACAAACAACACATAAAGAAACTAGAAATAAATTAATTCATTAATAAATAGTGTTACATTAATTATAACTAAATCCATGAAAAATTAAAACATGAAAATATGAAAAAGTATAAATTAATAAAAGTGGAATGGGAAATTTGGATTCCCCCAATCTACAAGAAACATAACCCCTAAGAGAAACCCAATAGAAATAAAAAAAATATTTTCAAACCAACCACCATAATAGAAAATTTAAATATACAACCTTGTTATAAGTTTTATTGAATATTGAATGAAGAAATTAAGTATCATTTATAGGAGTAAGTGTGGACAATTGTATAGTAATCCAGCCATTGTGAATATTAACCTGACCATTATGAATAATAACTTGGGAATTGGAATAATAATTTGTTCTCATAGTTATAAAATTTAATAAAAATAATATTGATCATGAGTAATTTTAGTAAATAAAAATATTATAATTTCAAAAAATAAATATCATTAATTGAAAATCAAATAAAATATAAGCACATTTTCAATAAATTCTATATAATGGTATTTGTGTAAAAAACATTATTTTTACAATTAAAATTAAAATACCCTATGATAGAAAATTAATTCTATAAAATTAAGTTATTTTTTGAAATAATCTGGTCAATATTTTCTAAGGGTTATTTTTAGTACCATTTTTAAATAAATTAATTTTCTAGTGAATAGTTAGAATGTATTTTTTTTCTATAACCCATGTATCTTGAGTTACATCATTTGTAAGAACTTGAACCCAGTTGCCTAGAGCCGGTGCCTTATTTGATTAAATTGGAATATAAACAAGGAATATCCATCCCTAAGTACCATGTAGTTTAGTATTATTGCAAACAAGATACATACATAAGATCAACATTACAATAGAAAAAGAATAACAACCTAGAAACTCCTTTGACAGCCTCCATAACTCCTAAGTTATTTCAGCATGCCATTCAAAATAAAATTCTCCATGTCCTGAGAAAATGAAACATAATAAAGGGGTGAGCTCAAATTCTTAGTAAGGGTAAGTAATAAATCGGAATATATATAAACATAAGTCATGTTGAATAACTAAAAACATCAGCCTTTAACAAATAATAAACTTGATCACATTATGGCATGAATTGGAGATAAGTAAATAATGCCATAATAAAACATAATCATGGGTATTATAATAGTCAAATAACCACATTAACCTTAAATATTATTTTTATAATGAGTGAATGCATAATTCAGGACAACATAACTATACAGTCAAGGTCTTGTGCCAAGACCATAAATAATCATTTTGTCAAGGCCTTTTACCAAGACCGTAGTTTGTCTCATGAGACCTACCGATACACTGAGGGGATATATCAGGCCCCACCTGACACTTATTATGTCCAATGAATTCTTCATATGAATGGGGATAAACATAAACAACATATACATCCATATTGAAACTAATATATGAAATGTAAATAAATTTCCTCGAACATTAAGCATAAACACTAACCATTTGGAGTAAATTGGTGAATGGTTTAAAGATAGGACATCCATAGCCAAAATAATCATAAACCAATAAATTAAATATTTTATATTATACCATGAAATTTTAATCCCAATAATATATAATAATCAACAAAAGTGTTGAAATAGACGAAGATACTCTTATAAAATCTTCGAGTAATTCTTGAAATAAATACTCTTTTACTTTGAAAAGAAGAGTTCTTTTGGAAAAATATTTATATAAAACCAGAAGTGAAGTAAAATATTATTTTAATAATTAAATTAGTGATTTTATAAATATAAAGGTTTCCAAAAACATATTATAGATTTCCCTTGAAAATAGGTAAGGGATCGAGATATTCCCTTTAATAGGGCTTGTATTTCGGAAACAATTTTAAAAACTCTTTTTAAAACATGTAAATATCCATAAAATAAGGAATGATTATGGTTAGTGTATATATATATAACACTCTCACATAATTTATGATGAGTATATAATAATACATCAGAATTTCATTGAGTTAATTATACAATGAAAATAACCCAAATGAAAATGGAGGTTTGGCTGGAAAACCCTTACCTTAAATTTGGATGTGTTCCGCTCTTAAACATATAGTCCTGGAATATGAAATTATACTTATATTTAATAACCTATTAGACATGTATTTAGTTTATAAAAATTATGGTTAGGTCATTTATGTCTTTACTGATAAGTTATTGTATTGAATTTCGTCGTTCTGGAGTGTCTGTTTTCTTTATTTTCAAAATCGGTTCACTTGTTTTTAAGTAATGGAGTTCATGTAGAATGGTTGTAAATCTCCAGAATTGAAATTAAATATTAGTTATGAAAATACAGAAATGTTAATGGTTATTTATATTATTTTTTTACATGGAAATAGGGTGAATTATTATATGAAATATTAATGATACTCGCTTAGTTTATTTTAGCGGTATTTTAATTATTAGGAACTATTTTTGTCATATGACTTAATAATATGTATGTATACTGGTTCATTAATATTATTTAGGTTATAATACATATATTATAGTCTTTTGAAACCATATAAATGGTTTTATGACCACTAATTAAGGATAAATTGAAGAACGAAACTTCATCATCCACGGAGGTTATAAATTGGAACCTCATGGATGTTGATTTCGTTTATAAAAAATAAAATAGAGAGGGTAAGAATATTGAAGATGGTTATTCCATTAACATGATATAATTATATTATATATATGATACCATATTTATCATGGTCATTTGGATAGAGGAGGTGAGTAGAGACAAAGAAAATAGATGAACTTGAAAATATAAGAAAATTTGAGAGACACCTTTTGAAAATTCGGCAGCCTAACGGTGTCGCTTAAAATTTCATAAAATGAAATTATGAGAGAAAAAGGGAATATCATAATATGGAAATAAAAATGAAAGTAAGATGAATACATACTATCAAACCCCAACATTCGAGAATGGAAATTCAAAGAGATAACAAAAAAGAAGTGTTGGCTAAAAGAGGAGGGTGAAAGGTTCCCTTACCTTGTAGAGTAACTCCTAGAAATTGAAGGTTGGGACCTTGGAGGCTTAAGGAAACCTTGGGAGGATTTATAGGGAGGTAAAACCACCATATATTCTAGGATGAGGGATTTATAATGAAATAAAATGAATGGGTGAGTGGGTATTTATAGTAAAAGAGAGAATTTTTTATTAATTTAAAAAGACACCTCATTGCTAGTTTTTGAAAACCCATTGGCTTTCCCAGTGTATTTGCCAATGGTTTTAGACACTTTGGATACCTCATGTCATATGTTACTGTACAAAATTCTACCAGCCTTTTATTTTAATTATTATATCATTATGATGTCACTAAACTACCAAAAACTCAAAACTGTATTTTTACTATTCACAAAATATTCAAATATTTTTGAAAAATCCCAAAAATTAACCCCTACCATTTTTTGATTATAGAATTCAAAAATGAAATCCATTTTTCAAAAATAATTTTCTAAATATTATTAATTAAATTTTTAAATAAAATCATATTTAATTTGAAAAATAACAATTTTTAAGGTATAATTAGTTTTATATCACATTGAAAATTTTATTAAGATCACATGATCTTATTACCTTAATAAAATAAAATAATATCATTATTTACTATTCATAAGGGTTATATTACTATTCATATTACTATTCATAAGGGTATGTTACTATTCACTAAAAATAATGTTTGTTCTATCAGACTCGAAATGATTTACTGGTCGTAACTCTAGATGAATGTTCTCTAAGATTCAAAACATAAAAGAGAAAAATTTGTGTTTAATGGATAGATTATGAAATTAATTAATTTTAAAAACATTTGGGTGTTGCAATATCCACTCCTTACAAAAATTTTGTCCTTAAAATTCACAAAATGTTATCTAAAAATATTTGGGTATGTCTTCAACATAAGCTCCTAAAGATCCCATTTTTCTTCCTCTGTATTATGGTTCCTCCAAAGAACCTTTACCATACGGGTGGTCTGATTTCTCAATACTTGTTTCTAGTATCAAGAATCTTGATAGGCTCTTCACAATAAGGCAGATCAGGATTAAGTTCTATTTCTTCATAGGTGAGTACATGTGTTTGGTCTAGCATGTATTTCCTTAACATTGATATGTGGAACACATTGTGAACTTTAGAGAGATTTGGAGGCATTGCCAAATGGTAAGCTATAGCTCCAATTCGATCTAGAATTTCAAACGGTCCAATGTACATGGGACTTAATTTTTCTTTCTTATCGAATTGTATAATTCCCTTCCATGGAGATACCTTTAAGAAAACCCGATCCCTTTCTTGAAATTATAAATATTTCCTTCAGTTATCATCATAGATCTTTTTCATACTTTGAGCTGTTTTGATATGGTTTTGGATAATCTTCACATTTTCTGTTGTTTCCTCAAAACGTTCTGGGCCTACGAGCTTTTTCTCACCAACATCATACCATCAAGTTGGTGTACTACTTTTATTTCCATATAATGCTTCATATGGTGCCATTTTAATACTTTAATGGAAGCTATTGTTATAGTAAAATTCTATGATAGGTAAATACTGATCCCACATACCTTGAAAGTAAAGTGAACAATACATCAACATGTCTTCAAAAGTGTGAATAGTCGTTTCTGATTGTCCATCAGTTTGTGGGTGGTAGGCAGTTCTCAAATGAAGATCAGTATCTAGGGCCTTCTGAATACTTTTCCAGAATTGTGATATAAAACGGGGATCATGATTAGAAACAATTGATAAGGGTACACCATGAAATCTTACAACATCATTAATATATAATCTTCTTAAACGTTCAAGTGGTAAATCTTCTCTTATAGCAAGAAAATGTGATAATTTTGTAAGATGGTCAACAATGACCCATATCGCATCATTTTTTCTAGGAGTATTTGGTATCCCCATAACAAATTCCATTGTAATATCATCCCATTTCCACGTAGGAATAGGAAAGGGTTGCATTACTTCTCCAGGATGTTGTCCTCTAGCCTTCACCTATTAACAAACCAAACATCTCGACATATAATCATCAATATCTCTCTTCATGTTTTCCCACAAAAAAAATTTCCTTTATATCTTTATATATATTTGTGCCACCAGGTTGTATAGAGAAATTAGAGCTATGAGAATCATCCAACAGTTACCTCTTTAGCTCTGGAATAGTGGGAACACAAATCCTCTTTCCAAATTTCAAAATTCTATCTTCATATATGAATTCAATCAATCTCTCATCAATCATAGCTTTAATTTTCTTTTAAAACTCCTCGTCATCAATCTGAGAACTTTTTATCCTTTCTAGTAAAGATGGTTTGGAAACAAATTGAAAAAGTATTGATGTTTACTTTTTAGGATTATTCACATATCCATCTTTATAAGATCCATGAACATAGGATCCTTACCAACTCTCATCTGGTTCATAACTCTATGATCCTTTCTGGTCAAAGAATTTTTCAACTTATTTCCCTTCCCCGGGTGGTAGTGTATAGTGAAATAATAATCCTTGAGTAGTTTATGCCATCGCCTTTACCTCATGTTGAGTTCTTTCTGTGAGAAAATATACTTCAAACTCCTGTGATCAGTATGTATCTCACATTTTTCACCATATAGATATTGTCTCCATATCTTCAAAGAATAGATTACAGCTGCCAAATCAATATCATGAGTTGTATAGTTTTGTTCATGAATTTTTAGTTGCCTAGATACAAATAGATTCACTCAATCATTCTACATAAGGACACAACCAAGTCCTTTCTTTGATGCATCACTATAGATAACAAACCAATCATTCTCCGATTGTTGGGTTAGGATCGGAGCATTAACTAACCTCCTCTTAAATTCTTCAAAAAATTCTTCACATTATTTTTTCCATAAAAACTTAACCCCTTTGCGTGTAATCTTGGTCATTGGGTTGGATAAATGGGCGATGTTCTGAATAAACCACTAATAATAACCTGCTAAACCAATAGTACTATGTACCTCAGTTATGTTTGTTAGATTAGTACATTCTTGCACAGCCTTTGTCTTCGTAGGATCTATAGATAATTCATCCTTAGAGACAATGTGGCCCATAAAGGAAACTGATTAGAGCCAAAAATCATACTTGCTAAACTTTCCATATAATTAATTACTTTTAAGAGTCTTTATAACATTGCGCAAGTGATTTTCATGATCTTCATAGCCTTTAGATTATACTAGTATATCATCAATTAACACCACTAAAAAGTCATAAAGATATTCTTTGAAAACTATATTCATCAGATCCATCAAAACATATGGTGCATTAGTCAGTCTAAAAGGCATTACTGTAAACTCGTAATGCCCATAACTGGTTCAAAATGTTGTTTTTGGAATGTCTTCCTTCCTTACAAGAAACTGATGATATCCAGATCGAATATCAATCTTTAAAAAATATTGTTCTCTATAAAGTTGATCAAATAAATAATAATTTCACGGTAGAGGATACTTATTCCTTATTTTAATAGCATTTATTTCCCTTTAATCAATGTACAACCTCATATATCCATCGTTTTCTTAATGAAAAGAACAGGGGATCCCCAAGGAGAAACACTAGGGTGAATAAATCCTTTATCACTCAATTCCTCTAGTTGTTTATTTAGCTCCACTAACTCCACAGTGGCCATTATATAATTGGTCTTTGATATGGGCCTTAAAAAAGTAATTAAGTCAATAGAAAACTCAATTTTCTGCTCTGGAGGATGTCCGGGTAAATCCTTTGAAAATACATAAACATATTCTTGCACTACATTCACATCTACATTTTGAATATTTATTTCCTTTCGCATAGATATTGGGTTCTATTCATCCCTGATAAAACACTATTTTGTTGAATATTTTATTGATAATAAATGATATAATTTCCCCACATTGTGCTAAATATGTTTATTTATAAAATATTTGGGATTTGATCATTCATTTGAAAATTTGGTGAAAATTCCAGTTTTACCCATTATAGTGCACTGTAGTATTTCAAAGATAAATATTTTTAAATATATTATTGTAATTTGAAATTTTGTAAAAGTGTTAGTAACCTAATTTTATACAACTTTCATTCAGGACACTAGAGCTAAAAATAGCATTTGGATGGAGTAAATGGGACATTAATCCAATAGTGGGCTGGACTCGGCAGAATGGACATGGGTTCTATATTTGGGTCATATATTCTTCATCCGGTCTTGGAGTAAGCCCATATTTTGAAAGGATCTCGGGGATTAATTTTCCCATAAATCATCCTTCTGGAAGGAGAGCTGTTTCATGCGTTTATTGAGGTCAAATGGGCGGTGAAATTTGTATTAAAATATTTGGCCAAGATTTCCCATTCACACTTGAAACCTCTTTAAACCTATCCTCCCCTACACTCTATAAATTGGAGTTTTTCTCATTTTTAGGGGTTGGGACGTGCATTAGGAGATTGGAGGAAGAGGATAATTTGTTTCATCCAAATTCTCCAACCATTGTAAGAGGGGTAGCTCTTGAATTAAGGATCCCCTCATCGAAGCCTCATTCTCTTCTTCATTTTGTAATGTTTTCATTTGTGTAATAAACTTCTTTTTTCTTCTTTTATTTCTTCTATTTTCTTCTGTTTTGTTTAAATTTATTCTTCTATTAATCTTCCTAATTGGTTTGTAATTCTTCAGTAGAACCGTTATTGGGTTATTCCCATTATAAACCTTTGCACATGCAAAACGCTTCTACGATGATTACGTCACTCATGGAAGAGTTGTCTTTTAGTAATCGATCTACCTCTCACCTTCTTCATTAATTTATTTTGAATAAATTATATACTGTAATTCACTAAATATGATCTATTAATTGAGTTTTCAATTTAAATGGAACTAGGCAAGCAATTGAACAATAAACACAAAACGTGTGAGGTCGGGATTTGTGTGAATTGTGAGAGCGTAATCTTAATCGGTAATTCAAGACCACACGGGATCAATTTGTAGAGTTCAAATAAAATCCCTAAACTCAATTAATCCTCATTTCTAGAGTGTTTATGTTCCTTAATTTATCACTGACCATATGCTAATCTTATAACATCAATCAAAGCAGGTTGTTGCGATTGCAAGTTCCGAAGTTAGCCTAGGGTTAAATTCACTTCATCTTTGTAATAAAGTTAATTCTCGTAGGGTTCTGGATTTAACAAATTAAGGGATTATAATTACGTTAATGTTAGTTTAAATGATAATGATTAATAATAGAGTGAAGAGGTAGAGTTAGATCGATTACGCCTTTTAAAATATTTTCTAAAAAAATCTTCTTGTTGTGTCTTTTTAATCAAACATCATTTCAAAATTAAAAACAAAAAAAATGCAATCTTCTTCCAGAAAACATATTCTAGATCTATAAACTATAAACAACCTCCATCCATTCAATTAGTGTTTTTATTCTCTTTTATTTTATTTTTAGAATACCTCTAAGAAGTTTTTTTAATTCACTTCCTCCTTTGAGAGATGACATTGGTCAGCCACTCTGCTGCACCTAAGTACCTCAAAATCACACTAATCATTTGAGGCAACCCATGAAAGTGATCTTTCAAATTGGATCTGTTGACGGGGAGGCAAGTAATTTATTCAACCATTTAGAGGTATATATTTTATTTTTCATTTTATTATTTTCTTCACCTCTCTCTTTCATCTTTCCGCTTTCTCAAGTTTTCATTTTTTTTTCATCCTCATATTTTCTTTTTGGACCATCAACTCAACTTATCATTTTTATTTTACTATGGTCCACTCACTTTCTTTTAATTTTTATTTGATTTATGACACAAACTAATCCCGAAGATCTCTTAGATCTTGACCCTGAGATTGAACGTAGCCTTAGGGCACGAATCAGACACTCTCAGTCTATGGGAAGTTTCAATATTCAACCAGTTGGTGAATTCCTCTCTTCTAGAAACATTGGAATTGGAAGTTATTCAAATTCACACATAAAAGAAGAACCAATGGCTGAAAACAATGGAAATTAACTTAATAGAACCATTCGATAATTGGATGCACCTGATATTAACTATCAACCAAATTGTATTACATACCCAAATCTCGAATCGGACTTTGAACTGAAATCTGGGTTAATTCACTTACTTCCAATGTTTCATGGCCTCTCTCATGAAGATCCCAATAAACATTTTAAAGAATTTAATGTGGTTTTCTCAACCCTTAAACCAAGAAATGTTTCTGAAGATCAAATCAAATTAAGAGCATTCCCATTCTCACTTGATGGAGTTGCAAAAGACTAGATGTATTATTTACAACCCGAAGATGTAGCTTGTTGGAACGATTTGAAACGTCTTTTCTTGAAGAGATTTTTTCCAGCTTCAAGGACCACTTCCATTCGAAAGGAGATATCGTGGATCAAGCAAGCACAAGGGGAGTCAATGTATGAGTACTGGGAGCGATTCAAGAAGTTGTGTGCAAGCTGTCCGCATCACCAAATCAGTGAGAAACTCCTCATTCAGTACTTCTATGAAGGACTCACACCCATGGAGAGGAGCATGGTGGATGCTGCAGCTGGAGGATCATTGGTGGACAAGACACTAGTAGCTGCACGAGCATTGATCGACTAAATGGCCCAAAACTCCCAATAATTTGGTGATCGAGGTACACCATATATCAGGGGAGTACATCAGGTAAGTCCTTCTTCTCTTGAGAGTCATTTGATTGATACCAAGTTAGAATAATTGAAAACTATGGTGAGGAAAATTGCCTTGGCACAAAAGACATCTCTACCCCCTCCTTCAAGGCCTTGTGGCATTTGCACTGAGACAAGCCACCCAACTGACTGTTGCCCACAACTACAAGAGACAGAGGATTGCGCAGCAGTATTCCCAGGGAGACCATTTCAGCAGAAACAACAACCATATCCCCAAAAGAAGTTTGATTCATTTTCTCCAACATATAACCAAGGGTGGAAAGATCAACTGGACATGAGGTATGGCTCTGGAAAATAACAAAGGCCCCCTTTTCAACTAAACTTCCAGCAGCCTCCACCTTACCAACAGGGTTTCCAACAACCCCAAAGGAGATTTGAATATCAAACATCAACAAGCCAGCAACAAGGGAATCCTCCACCAAAGGTAGATTCTAATACTGATTATCTTTTAAAGAA
Organism: Viscum album; assembly: GCA_963277665.1. Taxonomy (NCBI): domain Eukaryota; kingdom Viridiplantae; phylum Streptophyta; class Magnoliopsida; order Santalales; family Viscaceae; genus Viscum; species Viscum album. The sequence goes on along the minus strand of OY728162.1, from coordinate 80,815,505 downwards.
AATTGTTCTTAATCAACAGAATGAGCTGAAGAGTCAAAGTTCGGAGCTGAGGGAGTTGAAGACTCAAATGAGCCAGATTGCCATCGCCCTCCATGAACTTGTGAGTATGAATTCTGGAAATCTACCTTCCCAACCCACTCCAAATACAAAGGGTAATGTCAGTGCCATCACAATGAGAAGTGGGAAGCAAATGAACAATACATCTATACCTACCATTCCACTGGGATTCACCTCAACTCTGGAGAAGCCGCATTCCAAACCAACTGATGATCAATCCAAGAAGAAAGATAAAGGTAAGAAAAAGATTGATGATGTTCCTTCTAAACCCCTTCATTTTCCCAACAGGGTTGTTCAAATCAAGAATATGTCTAAAGAAGCAATGAAAAAGGAGGTTTTGGACACATTCAAGCGTGTGGAGATCAACATTCCTCTACTTGAAGCCATTAAGCAAATCCCAAGGTATGCCAAATTCTTAAAAGAACTCTACACCAATCGAAGAGGGATCAAGGGAAATGTGAGGATCAACCTTGGAAGGAATGTCTCGGCACTCATTACACCAACTCTAGCAATGCCAACAAAGTGCAAGGATCTCGGGACATTCACCATCCCATGTACCATAGGGGAGTTGCACTTCTCTGATGCTCTTTGTGATTTAGGAGCTTCAATAAATGTGATTCCTCACTCTGTATTCTCTACCTTGCAGGTTGGTGAGTTGAAGCCAACAAGAGTAGTGGTGTAATTGGTGAATAGAGCTACGGCATATCCTGCAGTAGTCCTTGAGGATGTACTTGTTCGGGTAAGAGACATGATCATTCCAGCGGATTTCTATATTCTTAACATGGAGGATTATCAGGTAAGTTCTCATTCCCCCATTATCTTAGGTAGTCCCTTCCTCAAAACTGCAAAAACTATCATAAATGTCAATGAGGGTACACTTTCCATGGAATTTGGAGATGAAGTTGTGATTTTTAATGTTATGGATTCCATGAAGTACCCCTCTGAGGACCATTCTGCTTTTGTTATCTCCCATTTTGAACCACCCAGTAAAAACCCCATAGAATTGGATTGTCCTATGCTTAGGGAGATTATGAGTATTGGTTCTAATTTTATGTCTAAGAGTACTTCTACACCCGTTTTTAAGGAACAAGACTCTCTAAGATTTGATTTTGAAATGGAATCATATTCTGATTTTGATCATGTGAACTCTGATTATGACATGGCTATTGAGTATGCTGATGGATTTGGTGCTTTATTCTCTGATTGTGATGATTTATATTCTGATACTAATGTTCATTGTGCAGATATGTCTGTTGCATCAATTTCCCCATCCATACATCACACTCCTTCATTAGAACTCAAGCCATTGCCACCAAATCTGAAATACTCATACTTATTGAGTGGTGATAGATTACCTGTTATAATTGCTAACAATCTCCCTTTTGAACATGAAGAAAAGATTTTGAATATTTTGAGGGAGAACATCAGGGCGATTGGGTGGACCTTGGCTGACATATCAGGTATTAGCCCTTACATTTGCATGCATAGGATTCTCTTGGAGGATGGGGATAAACTGATGAGACAGCCACAAAGGAGACTCAATCCCACCCTCCTGGAAGTTGTTAAAAAAGAAGTTGAGAAATTGCTCGAGGCAGGTATAATCTTTCCCATTTCAGATTCTCAGTGGGTAAGTCCTATTCTGGTTGTGCCTAAGAAAAGTGGTGTTACTGTTGTTAAAAATGAGAGAGATGAGTTAGTTCCAATGAGGGTGGAAAACAGTTGGCGTGTGTGTATTGATTATACGAAACTAAATCAGTCCACTCGCAAGGACCATTTCCCCCTCCCATTTATTGATCAGATGCTTGAGAGACTAGCTGGGAAGACACACTATTGCTTCTTGGATGGATTTTCTGGATATTTTTAGGTTCCTATAGCTCCAGAGGATCAGGAGAAGGCTACATTCACCTGTCCCTTTGGCACATTTGCCTACCGGAGGATGCCATTTGGACTTTGCAACGCCCCAGGTACCTTCCAGAGATGCATGCTGAGTATTTTTTCTGATTTTATTGAGACCTGCATGGAGGTATTTATGGATGATTTTACAGTGTATAGATCCTCATTTTATGAATGTCTAAAGAGTTTGGGAAAGGTATTGAATCATTTTATTGAGAAGAATCAGGTCCTGAACATTGAAAAGTGACATTTCATGGTAGAGCAAGGCATTGTCTTAGGGCATGTAGTGTCAAAACATGGGATAGAGGTTGATAGATCTAAGATAGACATTATTTCATCTCTGCCATATCCTACATGTGTGTGTGATGTTATATCTTTCCTAGGGCATGCAGGGTTTTATCGGCGCTTCATCAAAGATTTTAGTAAGATTTCTCTTCCTATGTCAAGATTACTTCAAAAGGATTCTGATTTTGTGTTTGATGTTTCTTGCAGGAATTCATTTGATGAGATAAAACCACGTATGACCACTCCACCTATCATACATCCCCCGCAGTGGGACCTTCCATTTGAGCTTATGTGTGACACCTCTAACTTCATGGTTGGAGTTTTCTTATCTCATAGGGTGGAAGGACGTTCACATGTGATTGCATATGCATCAAGGACATTGGATTCAGCCCAATAAAACTACACAACCACGAAAAAGGAGTTTCTTGCTGTCATATTTGCTTTAGATAAATTTTGTTCATATTTATTGGGCTCTAAAGTAGTTGTTTTTTCTGACCATGCAGCTTTGAGGTACCTCCTGAAGAAGCCAGATGCAAAGCCACGACTTATCCGTTGGATGCTCCTTCTTCAAGAGTTTTACCTTGAGATAAAGGACAAGAAGGGGTCAGAGAATTTGGTGGCGGACCACATGAGAAGGATTACTCACACACTAGAGGATGACACCTTGGACCGGGTACCACTTCGGGACACTTTTCTCGATGAGCATCTTTATTCCATCTCAGGTACGCATCCTTGGTATGCTGATTTAGTGACCTACATTGTTTCCTCTGAAATCCCTACAAATTTAAAGAAATATCAAGTCCAAAAATTAAAAAGTGAGTCTAGGTATTATGTGTGGGATGATCCTTACCTCTGGCACATGTGTAGTGACTAAGTCATTAGGATGTGTGTTCCCGATTATGAGTTTGAGTCTGTTTTGCATTTCTGTCATAAACTTGCTTGTGGTGGACACTTTGGACCCCAAAGGACAGCTAGGAAGGTTTTGGACTCTGTATTATATTGGCCTAGCTTGTTCCATGATGCCCATGTGTTTTGTAAGTCATGCTCTTGTTTCCAACACACTGGGAATATTTCTAGGAGACATGAGATGCCCCAACAACCCATACTTTTCTGTGATATTTTTGATGTATGAGGCATTGATTTTATGGGTCCTTTTCATAGTTCATTTGGATTTTTGCATATTTTGGTTGCTATTTATTATGTGAGTAAATGGGTGGAGGTCAAGGCCACCAGGACTGATGATTCTCATGTTGTTGTGGACTTTGTCAAAGCACAGATTTTTTGCAGGTTTGGAGTACCAAAGTCCATCATCAGTGACCAAGGGACACACTTTTGCAATAGGAATTTTGCTTCCCTCCTTATAAAGTATGGGGTGACACACAAAGCATCAACATCATACCACCCTCAAAAAAATGGCCAAGATGAGGTTTCAAATTGTGAGTTGAAACAAATATAGGAGAAAAACGTGCAGCCAAATAGGAAGGATTGGAGCAAGCGCTTGGATGATGCATTGTGGGCTTATAGGACAGCATACAAGACACCCATTAGTATGTCCCCATTTAGGATTGTTTTGGGTAAATCATGTCATCTCCCAGTGGAAGTCGAGCATCAGGCATATTGGGCTATAAATAATTGCAACATGGATTTGGCCCAAGATGGAATTCAAAGAAAGTTGCAAATTAAAGAGCTTGAGGAGATTCGACTGTCATCATATGAGAACTTAAGGCTCTACAAGGAAAGATCAAAAGCATCTCATGAAAAAATGATCCAACAAAGGTAGTTTCATGTTGGAGAGAAAGTCTTTCTCTACAGTTCACGACTGAAGCTGATGCCTGGTAAGTTGCGTTCCAGATGGTTAGGTCTTTATATTATATCTAATGTTTTTCCTTATGGTGCAGTGGAGATCACACAAGAGGACACTGGAAGGATCTTTACAGTCAATGAGCAACGTTTGAAGAGATACATTTAGGGACTTCCTACTGATGTAGTGGATTTTATCACATTGCATGACCCCATCATCGCTTGATCACATCAGGCTGTTCCTAACACTTTCACTTTTATATTATTTGTCCTATTTAAAAATTATGTATTTCATGTGCATATATCATCTCATGGGTTCACATTGAGGACAATGCAATATTTTAATTGTGGGGGAGGGAACCTTTTAGTTTAGTAATTTCAATTGTTTTCCGGATTTAAAAAAAACAAAAAAAATTGTGTGTTTTTTCAAATTTTGTGTGTTTATTTTTCAATTTTCTTTGTGTTTTTGAAATTTTTGAGCTGAAATGATTCTCATCACAATTTTGAAATTCATATCAATGAGTGAAACAATTTATCCCTTGAAACTAAGCTTAAATTAATGTTTAAATAACTTTGTTTCAAGTTGAAATATTTAGTAATTTCATGAAAATTACACTGAATTTTTAATCCCATGCCATATCTCACTGTCATTATATTTGAAATCACTTTCCTATGAGGCTTCTGAACCATTATTTTCATATTCTTTACATTCACCTCACTTCTTGAGAGAACCAAACCATGCATGATTTAACCAGAATTTGATCTATTCCTGTCAAAACTTGAGGGTTTGAGGTACATATGTTTAAATGATTGAGGCATTTGTTTGGTATTAAAGCCCCTATTTCAAAGAATCATTTTTTATAATGGCCTAACTTGAATATTTAATCCTTTTAGCCCTTAGAATCCACACACAGCCTCTTAGGTTAGCCACATTACAAGCCAATTTTCCCTATCCAACCAACTCTTGAAGTGAAATTGCATAATCTAGTTGAGCTTAAGTGTGGAGGAAGCTGTCTTGTGTTGTGCCACCACATTCTGTGATACTTTGGGTGGAAAATTAAATTCTGAAGAGATGTGTTTTCTATTGAAGGAATCCATTCTATTTAAAGCTATGCCTTTTCTGGAGCTTTCATGACAAGTGAAGTTGTGCCTTTTCTGGAGCTTCTAATTGAGGTGGAAAGTTGTGCCCATCTGGAGCTTTCAAGAAAATCATGTTTGAGAAGATTGGCATTTTTTATGCTGAAATAATGAATGGTGTAAACTTTTCATGACTTTTCATGATGATGGAGCTGAATTGATACTATGGGGATTGAGGAGAAGACCATATTTAAGTGAAAATTAGATTAATGCAATTTTTCTTCAAAAGAGTCAATCCCTCCTCATTCAACCTCAGAGTTTTTCACATCTTAATCCTACCAACTGAAAGCCACAGAACAACCCTGAAAAGTCCTCATGATAAACATATGTCCTTGACTCACATCGGGTAGCGATGTAGGAATCTATCAAGCCTATGGTGACCCTTGTATGAGTTTGGATGAGAAAGACATTGCAAAAAAATTGATATTTGAGTGATGAGAGAAAATTCAAGCGAGGTAAGTGTTTTGTGCATGGGAGGATAAATGAAGTGGAAATATATTGAATGATATAAATGGAGAACTTGAAATAAGTTTTTTATGAGGCATGATATCTTTTGATTCTTGGTGGGAAATTGATTGATCTCAAGAATATGTGTTTTAAAATTGGTTTTGATTTGATATTGATGTTTACTTAATATGAGATTTTGCTAAGGAGTGCAATAGGGTAAGTGTGGGGGAGTAGATAAAACACTATTTTGTTGAATATTTTATTGATAATAAATGATATAATTTCCCCACAATGTGATAAATATGTTTATTTATAAAATATTTGGTATTTGATCATTCATTTGAAAATTTGGTGAAAATTCCAGTTTTACCCTTTATAGTGCACTGTAGTATTTCGAAGATAAATATTTTTATATTTATTATTGTAATTTTAAATTTTTTAATAGTGTTACTAACTTAATTTTCTAAAACTTTAATTCAGGACACTGTAGCTAAAAAGGGCATTTGGATGGAGTAAATGGGACATTATTCTAATGGTGGGCTGGACTCGGCAGAATGGACATGAGTTTTGTATTTGGGTCATATCTTCTTCATCCGGTCTTGGATTAAGCCCATATTTTGAGAGGAGCTCTGGGATTCATTTTCACAAAAATCATCCTTCTTTAAAGAGAGCTGGTTCACGCTCTTTCGAGGTAAAATGGGCGATTCAAGTTGTATTACAATATTTGGCCGAGATTTCCCATTCACACTTGAAACCTCTTTAAACCTATCCTCCTCTCCACTCTATAAATTGGAGTTTTTCTCATTTTTATTGGTTGGGACGTGAATTAGGAGATTGGAGGCAGAAGAGAATTTGTTTCACCCAAATTCTCCAACCATTGTAAGAGGGGTAGCTCTTGAAGCAAGTATCCCCTCATCGAAGCCTCCTTCTCTTCTTCATTTTGTAATGTTTTCATTTGTGTAATAAACTTATTTGTTCTTATTTTATTTCTTCTCTTTTCTTCTGTTTTACTTAAATTTATTCTTCTATTATTCTTCCTAATTGGTTTGGAATTATTGAGTAGAAGCGTTATTGGGTTATGCCCATTATAAACCTTTGCACATGCAAAACGCTTCTACGATGATTACACCACCCATGGAAGAGTAGTCTTTTAGTAATTAATCTACCTCTCACCTTCTTCATTAATTTATTTTGAATCAATTATATACTTTAATTCACTAAATATGATATATTAATTGAGTTTTCAATTTAAATGGAACTAAGAAAGCAATTGAACAATAAACACAAAACGCGCGAGGTCGGGATTTGTGTGAATTGTGAGATCATAATCTTAATCGGTAATACAAGACCACACGGGATCAATTTGTAGAGTTAAAATACAATACCTAAACTCAATTAATCCTCATTTACAGAGTGTTTATGTGCCTTAATTTATCACTGACCATATGCTAATCTTAGAACATCAATCAAAGCAGGGTGTTTCCATTGCATGTTCCGAAGTTAGCCTAGGGTTAAATTCACTTCATATTCGTGGTAAAGTTAATTCTCGTAGGGTTCAGGATTTAACAAATTAAGGGATCATAATTAAGTTAATGTTAGTTTAAATGATAATGATTAATAATAGATTGAATAGGTAGAGTTATATCGATTACGCCTTTTAAAATATTTTCTAAAAAAACATCTTCTTGTTGTGTCTTTTTAATCAAACATCATTTCAAAATTAAAAACAAAAAAAAATGCAATCTTCTTCCAGAAAACTTATTCTCGATCTATAAACTATAAACAACCCCCATATATTCAATTAGTGTTTTTATTATATTTTATTTTATTTTTAGAATAACTCTAAGAAGTTGTTTTAATTCACTTCCTCCTTTGAGAGACGACCTTGGTCAGCCACTCTGCTGCACCTAAGTACCAAAAAATCACACTAATCATTTGAGAGAACCCACGACAGTGATCTTTCACTCCCCAATAACTGAATTTGGTAGATCTATTGGGGGTGGATCTAGATGAGAAATAGATGGTGATGCTTCTTCCCTAATGATAAGGGATTCTACCCCATTCTAAAAAATTGTAACTTTTATCATTCAATAGATCTTCGCATCATAATTTGTCATCCAATTCATACTGAGAATTATAAAAAATTCATTCATTGGTATGATAATAAGGTCACAAACTAAATCATGTTTATGTGTCATGAGGAGGACTAATTAACAAGCCTTTGTTACAATGACACGCCTTTGTCATGAGAGGGAATAATTGACATGAATTTGTTACAATGAAACTCCTTTATTAAATCAAATTATATATATCTAATTTTCTTGGAAAACAATGAAGATATAAATGAATGAGATGATCCAAAATCAAGTAAATAATTGTATAAGATTGATGAAATAATCAATGTACCTACCACAACTTCATTAGGAACTTCAAACTCCGTATTTTTTACCACATAAGCTTAGACTTTCTCCCTTGGCCTTCTTTGGGGAACATTTCCTTGATTGTTAGGACATTCATGTGCATAATGTCCAATATCCCTGAAATTGTAGCATTGAACTTTTCTAGCTTCTTTCTTCCCCTTATAGTCATGATCTTGGTGGCCTTTTTCTCCACACCTTTAATAGACTCTCATTGCCTTCCAGAAAGTTCCAGGGTGTTTCTTACCACAATTACTGTAGAATTGACATTCAACTCTTCCCTTCTTCTACATTTCCTTATTTCCTTTTCCAGAGTTTTCAGCAACCCTTTTCTTTTATAGTTTTTGTTTAAAGTCATAAGAATTATAAAATTAATTTTCTTTCTTGATATAACATGACATTATATCTTTATATAATGAGAAAATTTTGGAGAATAGATCCCTTTGGAGGAATGTTTTTAAACCATCAAATAATTGATCAATTTTTCTCCTTGGATTACGTTTGTAGATTGCAGCATGTCTCGCCAGCCTTGTAAAGTTGTATTCATACATGGAAACATTTTCATCCTCTTTCATCCTTAGATACAAGAATTTTCTCTCTATATTATCTTGTTTTTCACGAGGGAAATATTTTTCTAGGAATATTTCCTTAAAATCCCTCCATTCCATCTCTTCTATTTCTTCCTCATCCTTTTTGTTTTGGTTTAACAACCACCACTGAACTGAATCTTTTGATAGATGATAAAATACCATGAAAACCTTCTCCCATTCTTTACATCCCAAAACAAGAAATGTCTTCTCTAGGTAATATATCCACTAGTCTTCTACAAACGGGTTTGTATTCCAATTGAATGATGGAGGTTGTTATCCCATAAAGAAATATAACATAGCTCCTCCACATGGTGGATCAGGATGCTCCATATGGGTAATGTTATTATTCATAACCTGAGTAAGTTGTCCTAATATAGTTATAAGTTTCTTAGAACTAGTCATAGCACCAGAGCCAACATCATTATCTTGTATCGGTGGTAAATCCCTACAGGGGACACGCGCATTTGTGTAGGGGTCATTCCTTCCACTATGAGCCATTTCTAAATAATGGAATTCACTAGATTAGGGTATGAATCATAATGTATAATCTCAATGTAGAAAAATACTTAGCATAAATAAAAACTATACACATACCTAATCTCTTAATCATAAACATGGTATCTTTGAGGAAAATTTTAAATTTAAATCCATCATAATGGATTGTAATGAAAAAGTGAATTATCCATGAAAATCCACTGGCAGTTTCAATACCAAGAGTGCAGAAAGGCACATTTTCGTGTACAAGGATACCCCGAGTCATGCCTGAAACTCCTTGTCGGAGCTTTCACTTCTAGGTACATATGTGTCAGAGCAACTTATACCTGTTTGTATCCAAATAGGGATATATTTTCTAGAAATATCTACATAATACATTCCTTACCAAAATAAAAGTATGTTATTTTATTATTATCCTCAAATACTATCTTATGGATTTATTCCCTAAACTATGTTTTCTAAATCTAGTTTCCAAGATTTCTACTAAACTTCCTTTGATACCAAATCTAAGAACCCAAACCCATTTGCCCAGAGTCGGTGCCTTATTTGATTAAATTGGTATATAAACAATTAATATGCATCTTTAAAGACCAAGTTGTTTATTATTATTGGAAACAAGATACATACATAAGCTCAACATTACAACAGGAAAAGAAAAACAACATAGAAACGCCTTTGAAAACATCTATAACTCCAAGGGTATTTCAGTATGTCATTCATAATAAAATTCTTCATGTCCTGAGAAAATTAAACATAAGAAAGGGATGATATCAAATTATCATTCAGGGTAATAAATATATAGGAAGATATATAAACATTAGGCATGTTGAATTACTAAAAACATACACCTTTAACAAAAAGTAAACTTGATCACATTATGGCACAAATAAGAGTTGAGTAAATAATGCCATAATAAATCAAAACCATGTGTATTATACTAAAAGAATAAGAACATTAACTATCAATACTATTTTCATAATGAGGTAATTCATAATTTGGGACAACATAATCGTACTTTCAAGACCCTGTTTCAAGACCATAAATAATCATTTTGTCAAGGCCTTGTGTCAAGACCGTAGTTTGTCTCATGAGATCTATCGATGTAATGAGGGGATATAGAGGGACCCAACCTACACTTAATATGTCCAATTCATTCCTCATATGAATGGGGATAAACATAACCAACATATACATTCATATTGAAACTAATATAGGAAAAGTAAATAACTTTCCCCAAACATTAAGCATAAAAACTAACCATTCTGAGTAAATTGGTGAATGGTTTAAAGATAGCACATCCATAGAAAAAATAATCATAAAACATTAAATTAAGTATTTTAGATAATACTATGATATATTAATCCCAATAATACATAAGAATCAACAAAATTGTTTAAATAGATGAAGATACTCTTATAAAATCTTTGAGTAATTCTTAAAATAAATACTCTTTTACTTTGAAAAGAGGAGTTCTTTTGGAAATATCTTTGCATAAAACCTGAAGTTAATTAAGATATTATTTTCATAATAAGATAAGTGATTTTATAAATATAATGGTTTCTAAAAACATATTATAGATTTCCTTTGAAAATAGGTAAGAAATTAAGATATTCCCTTGAATCGGGCTTGTATTTTAGAAACAATTTTGAAATCTCCTTTTAAAACATGTAACTATCCATAAAATAAGGAAGGATTATGGTTGGTGTAAATATATAGAACACATTCACAGGATTTATGATGATTATATAATAATAAATAATAATTTCATTGAGTTAATTAGACAATGAAAATAACTCGAATGAAAAGGTAGGTTCAGGTGGAAAACCCTTACCTTAAGTCTGGATGTGTTCCTCTCTTGAACTTAAGGTCTTGGAATATCAAATTAGACTTACTAATAACTTATTTAATAACCTATTATACATGAATTTGGTTTATAATAATTATGGTTAGTTCATTTATTTCCTTATTGATAAGTTATTGTATTGAATTCTGTCATTCTAGAGTGTTCTTTTCATTATTTTCATAATCGGTTCACTTATTTTTAAGTAATGGAGTTCATGTGGAATGGTAGTAAATCTCCAGAATTGAAATTAAATATTAATTATGAACATATAAAAGTGTTAATGGTTATTTATATTATTTTATTACATGTAAAGAGGATGAATTATTGGATTAAATATTAATGACACTCACTTAGATTATTTTAGCAGTATTTTGATTATTAGGAACTAGTTTGGTCATATAATTTAATAATATGTATGTAAACTGGTTAATGAATATTAGTTAGGTTATAATAGATATATTATATTCTGTTTCAACCATATAAATGGTTTTATGACCACTAATTAAGGATAAATTGAAGAATGAAAATTCGTCGCCCATGAAGGTTATAAATTGGAACCTCATGGGCATTGATTTCGTTTATAAAAATAAAAGGGAGGGAGTAAGAATATTGATGATGGTTCATCAATTCACATGATATAATTATAGTATATATATTATAATAAAGTAATCATGTTCATTTTGACAGAGTAGGTGAGGAGAGAAAAAGAAAATAGATGAACTTGAAAATAAAAGAAAAGTTGAGAGATCCCTTGTGAAAATTCATCAGCCTAACGATGTCGCTTAAAATTTCATAAAATGAATTGATGAGAAAAAAAGTGTTTATAATCATATTTAAATAAAAAATACATTAATAGGGATATATAATATCAAACCCCAACATATGAGAATGAAAATTCAAAGAGATAACATAAAATAGGTGTTGGCTAAAAGAGGAGGGTGAATGGATCCCTTACATTGTAGACTAACTCCTAGAACATGAAGGTTGTGAAATTGGGGGCTTAATGAAACCTTGAGAGGATTACAATAGAGGTAAAAAACTAGATATTAGAGGATGAAGGATTTGTAATAAAATAAAACGAATGGGTGAGTGGGTATTTATAGTAAAAGAGAGGGAATTTGTTTTTTAATTTAAAAAGACACCTCATTAGCGGTTTTTGCAAAACCATGGGCTTACCCATTGTATTTGCCCATGTTTTTAGCCACTTGGGACACCTCATGTCATATGTTTCTTTAAAAAAAATTACCAGCCTTTTAATTTAATTATTATATCATTATTATATCCTTAAACTTCCAAAAACTCAAAACAGTATTTTTACTATTCAGGAAAAATTCAAATATTTTAGAAAAATCCCAAAAATCCACGCCTACCATTTTTCAACGTGTGGAATTAAAAAATGAAATCCATTTCTCAAAAAAAATCTAAATATTATTAATTTAGTTTTTAAATAAAATCATAATTAATTCTAAAAATAAAAATTTTAAAGGAATAATTAGTTTTATATCACATTGAGAAATTAATGAAGATCTCATTATCTTATTACCTTAAGAAAATAAAATCATACCATTATTTATAATTCATAAGGGTCGTATTACTATTAATATAATTATTCAAAAGGTTGTGTTACTATTAACTGAAAATATAGTTTGTTCTATCAGACTCTAAATGACTTAATGGTCGCAACTCTAGATGACTGTTTTTGGAAATTCAAAACATAGAAGAGGAAAAGTTGTATTTAATTGCTAGATTATAAAATGAATTTATTTGCAAAAAAACTTGGGGTGTTACATCATTCATAATGTAATAATGACCTAATCATTTCTAGAACCTGAGTCTCAACCAAATAATTTTTAATTTTATTAAATAGTCATTAAAATGTAATATACATTATTTCCAATCCTAAAACTTACTTAAAAAAGTCTAAAGTCAATAATATTCTTTTTTAAAAACAATTTTCTCATTTTTCCACTTTCCCTTCTAATAAACTAGTTAAATAGAATTATAAAGGGGTTTAAAGTCATAAAAACATTTTATTATATTGATATAGGATTAATTATGTAAAAAATAACAATATTTCAAGGTTTACCTTTTATATTATATTATATTTAATATTTTATTCTAAAAATACCCCTCACCTCATGTAAAAATAACCCCTCTCTCTCACATGATAAATCTACACCTCCCCAACTTACCAAATCCCAATATCTACCAAAAATAATATATATTAATATCTTCAAAACCATGGTTACATTCTATAATAAACAAACTTCATTTATCAAGGTAGTTTAGTACCGTAAAAGTGAAGGAATATCGACAAAATGGTAAGTTTTTATCGACTCTTCTATCATTTTCCCTCTCTCGTACCTTTTTTCCAAATTCCATTATAAAAAAATATTTTATGACTAATTTTTTAGTATGTTAACATTATATTAATGATTTTAGCCTATTTTAAAAGTTATATTTTTGAAGTATTTATATTTTTTACCTCTCCTTCTTCTTATTTCAACAATATTCTAGATAATGGTCGGTTAACCACCAAGGAGGACGTTTCCAAATTATTTCATACAATCACCCTTATAGATGGTTAAACTAAATTATTTTCAATATATTAATGTAAAAATATAATTATTTTACTATTTTAGAATTAACATTACTAATGTATAAATTACCATGATAGAAAAAAGAAAAATCAAAATAAAATGGGTTATTTTTAAAAAAAAATATATATATCAAACTGCTTCACCTTTAAAAATGTAAAATTAAGAAAAATAATCCAACTATTTCAATTTAAAAATATTTAAAAAAATAACATAATTCACTTATGTTTCAATGTTTTAATAAACCTTTGTCAATTTTTTAGGAGGATCAAAAGAGATAAAATAAAGTGGAATTTATGGTAAGTAGATTCTCAAACCCAAATGGTTTATTTTGGGTTATGTTATATTTCTAATCAATTTTAGTATGAATGTTCCTCTAATATAAAAATATTTAATCTAAATATTATTTCCCTTTTAATTCAGGACATACACATTTATTTCATTATGAAATTTTATATATGCCATTTAAAAATCTTTTAAAAGAAAGAATTCAATTTCCAAAACATTTCTAGAATTATCCTAAGTTGTTTCTCATTTAAAAAAATAAAATGATCATTTATTGAAAATTATGATATACTTTATTCATTTTTGAATCCGAATGTTCATTTTATGAAGCGTAATATGAGAAATATTTTATGAAACCCATTTTTCTCTATGGGTTCATTCATGATTATGATTGTTATTCTTCCATGTAAAATGAATGATTATGATCATTTTCTGATGTGATGGGTGGTAATATAATTATATATCCCTCTATTATATTGGTTAATGTGATATAATTAATGGGATTATGGGTATTACATGGGAACATGATGATATATTTTTTTCACAATAACGATGTTATGATTTATGCACACATTTTAGGCTTGGACATGAGACTAACATTTTTCATAGCTATGTGTTATATTTAAACTCTATGTTATGATGTTTCATTATTTTTTATATGACACATTAAATCTATAAATCATTATTTTCTGTCATTATATTTTTTGTTATATTATTCTTATGATTTAATGATATTTGTTATGATAAACAGTTATCTATTGATTCATATCCCTTATTCTTCTCCTTGATGGGATTTTGGCTCACCCCTTTATTTTTTGTATATAAATAAGTGACTACATGAGAAAAAAGAGACTATGAAATATTTTTAAGTATAAATAAGAATAATTTTTATAATTTTTATGTTTTACTATATAAAAGTTAGGTATGATACTAATTTTCCCAAATCATTAAACCTTTGGATCCTAGTTGTGTTTCACTATGAGAAGGTTTATCTTAATAATGATGTAATATTCATGATAAAAATTTCAAGGAACTATTGAATCACCTACAAGTTAGGTGATTGGCGTTGTAATTAATGTTGATACATATATGATTGATTCCCACACATAAAAAATACTTCTATAATGTCTAAATATTAATTTAACTACACAATATCCAATCCATTTTAATTTACCACATTTCACCCCCCTTTTACATTGTTTAATTATTAACCATGGTAATTATTTTTTACTGAAAATATAATATGACCCATCTTGACATATTTAGATGTGATTATTCTAAACCTTTACTCCATTAAATACGAGATTATGTTTTTTATTCATATTTCATATCAATTACTAATAGTTACATAATTTATAATCAGATTATTTATAAATAAAATAATGACATTTCATTAAAATAATCATTTAACCAAAATATAATTAGATTTTTAAAATAAAAAACCACAACACACTAATGATTTAATAAAATTATTTTTTTAAAAAATAAATTATTTTATTCAGATTCAATTTATTGTTTATCAATACATTAGTATTATAATATTTCATTAAATTATATAAACACATCAAATCATTTTTTTAAATTAATAATAATAATATGTAATGCAGAAAAATATATATATTTATAGTAAATCAATTAAATTAATTAGAATCATTTTATTTCATTCCAAGAGTAAACTTAATGTGGAAATTAATTTTTTTTAATTCACGAAGAATTATATAAGTTCATTTTACCTATTTTATATGAGTATATACAATTTATATATATAAAATGTTTATATGTCCAAGGGGTATATTTTTAATTCCTTTATATCCAATGATCATTTATTTAATGATAATATTATATTCCATTATATATACTTATATATATTTCTAAAATCATTTTCTCACTGTGTTGCCTAAAAATATCATTTATATTTATATTGGTTCTCTTTTACATAGTTATAACAAAAGTTATGATCATCAATGAAAGATAAGATTATAAATAATTAATTTTATTTTTATTTTTATCTATATGTGGATTCATTACTCTTATAGTTTTCTTAATGATTTTTAATATTTCATTCTTATAAAGTGTTAATGGTTATCTTACGTTTTAATATTTTAACTCAATTAAATATATTTTGGTTTGTTTTTGTTGACTATTGTGTGTTTTATATGATATAGAACAAAAAAATTATTATTCTATGTGTAATAGATAAAAAAATTGTGGGTTATAATACTCTTCCCCATTTTAATATTTGTTTACTCAAAATTCCATCACTCCAGTAGAAATAAATGAGGGTACATTTCTATCAATACATATCTATGTTCCCATTTTGCTTCCAAAAACATGTGATTTTTCCAGATAACATTATCCAAAAGAGTTTTCATGATTCATAGTACATTTTATCTATAGATTATGATTTTTATATGTTTATCTTTATAAGAATTATCATTTTCGTGTGGTGATACCTTTAAACAAAGTACATGTAAAGGGAGAGGTATGATATTCCTCATTAAATGATATATGGAACACGTCATTAACTTGGGGGATGTTTAGTGATAGGGAAATATGATAAGTGGCCACCCCCATAAGATATAGGATTTAAAATGGTGTAATATTTATAGGGTTAGACATTCTCCTTATCCAAAATCTCATAAACAACTTCCCTAGTGGTATTCAAAAGTGTACCTCATCTTTACTTTAAATTGTAAATCTCACTAATGATATTCTGTATAGTTATTCTATCCATTCTGTATAGTTTTAATGTTTCATTGAATGGTCTGAATGTGTTCAAATATATATTGAGAAATATTGGGTCTTAGAATCTTATTCTCTCCGATATAATTCAATCACATTGGAGTTTAACAATTCTTCCTATGCAAGAAATCATATGGTTCCATTTAAATACTAAAATAGAAACTTCTATTATATGATAACATTTCAATGTAATAGTGATGATATTAACCTCCTTTTAAATCAAATAAATGGAATCTTAGTTTCTATTCTAGATATTGAATGGTCCTTCTATAATTTTCATCACTCTAAGGATTATAAGTAGTGATAAATATCAACTATTTATCAAATACTTATCATGAACATTAAGGTAAACCTTGGACCTCACTATGAAATAAAAGAAATAAATAATCCTTGGATCCTTAAAGCATTATGTATATCATCAAAATTTTATTGAGTGAGAAAAAACATAAAATAGTAATCAAATGTACTAACTCGATAGGAAAATAAATTACAACCCGAATTTTATTACAGAATTTAGAAGTATTTATTCAAAATTCATGATGTTGGTATCCTATTTATGTAAAGTTATGTGTAATGGTAAAATAAACCCATTAGAATTATGGAATTTAACATCTAATAATTCTCTTAATAATTATTTAGATTTATACTTTTAAATCACCCACTTCATGTCTTCACATAAGAAATAATAATTGAAATGTATAAATATAATTTTTCTCAAATATAGATTGGAATTTATGGATTATGTGAATCATCCAATAGATCTTTAAATTATGGTACTAGAAGGAAATATACTGATTTCTATAATCACATAAATCAATCATTTTGATGGATGATTTTTTTTCATATCCCTTACCTTCTTTATTTAAATTCAAAACCTTATTCTACACCACCTTAATCATCTCATGGTTGGATTGTAGAGAAAACATCTAGAAAATATAAAATTGTTCCCCTAACATTATGATTTAAAGGTTTACACTTTTAAAATCCATGAGTATTAGGACCCAATCAAACCCCCTCATGGATATTATGGAATGATGATACCAACATAGAGAATCAAACACCCCTTTAACCTTATTAAGGTTGTAATATATTAATAAGTCATGGTCATTAATCAACTAAAACTATCTACTTTATAAAAAGTTCAACTCCTTTAATGTTAATATATAATTTATCCTCTTATGATTAGTATATATTTTCATATTTTCACTTTAGAGATAATTCTATTATATCATTAATTTTAATCACTAATTGAAATTCTGAATCATGTGTCGAGTGTAATGACTAAAAAATAAGATGGGTCCTTATTTCTACTAAATTTTAATTTTTTAATATTAGGGTTCATTTTTTTAATTGGGAATAGGATCTAGAATATATCCCTTATTATATCTCGAGGAGATGTTTTAGATGAGGATCAAGGATTGGAATATTTGTCGAGTGATCAAGTGATCATTAGAGTGGGGTCGATGTTACTCAGTCCATTTCATGGTTTTTTTAGACCATAAGTCCTTCAAGTAACCATACATTGCATTAAAATGACCAGAATTAAGGGTGTAATACTTTGGATGGTATGAAGGTTGTTATAATAGGTTTAGAGGCCTCATGCATGGCTTGTAAGCCCCCCCCCCCAAGATAGTTGCCTTTTTATTACCATGTCCTAAGTAAATGGTGGTGGATGTGATGTCTAATATTTATAAGGGAGAGGGTCCTCTAGATAGATAATGAGAGACCTCCCTGAGATAGAGGAAGTACTATAGTTAGTTGGATAGGGCCCTAACATTAGTAAGAGGGTAATTGATGAGATTGGATGACTACCCACCTTTTATGAGAAGTTACTAGTATGACCTCCTTAAGTGATATGATGAGTAAAAATATTATATTCACAATAATACCATGTTTCTTTGGGTAGTTTTCATGTCCTGGTGACACCATATCTCAAGTATTCAGGTAAACAAAACGTTTTATGGAATAAAGTGACTAGATTTCATCTATATAAAAAGAAGTAATGATCTGGTGTGTTAGTTTCATGGTTAGTAATTAATGACCATAGGTTCATAGATGTGTCATGGCCTTGTTAGAACATGATTTCTGACATATTTTGTGTACATGTTTAATTTTTGTCATTTTTTCACCATTTATAATAACATAATGAGGTGTATATTTGGAGTAGTTGTAGAGATCCTATTGAGAATTTATTTCTCACACCCATTATAGGTTTAATGGTAAAAATATAGAACATGTGTTTATATTCATTTTGTGTATATGATCTGTAGTGGATCTGGATGGAATATATTAAGGGTTATTAGAGATTAGGATAATGTGAAGCTCCTATATTATATTATATCAATTTTTTATTTTTTCATTTTTTATATGTGTTCATCCTAATGGTAGATCAGTATTATATGACAATATTACTTTTACTTGGTGATTTTTTTATATCATTGTATTTTATTTATTTGTACATGCTCTTAAGTGTGTCATAAATTATGTTTCATTATTTTTTCTACTTTTTTCTCAAATTTTATGTAATATCTTTATAAATTTATAGTTTCATACCCCACCACTAGTCAATAGTCTCTAGTATATGGACATGAACACTTGATTACACATCAACCTCTTGCTCGTACATGTGTTCTAGGAAGAGGTGTTATAAATTTGTATCATATAAACTTTTTTCATTTATTTTTTGGATATGGTAGATAGGTAGTACTGTTATGTTTGAGAATGGTATTATCTTAGAACTTGTGCTTCATGAACATATCTTCTGGTGGGAATTTCCAGTTTCCAAGATTATGATATTAAATTTTATGTATATGGTTGAGGTTTTTATTCTATAATGATATATTATTAGTGGTTATTATTTATGGTTTTGGAGGATTTCTTATTATAAATAGGACTCTTTATATCAATGAAATTATGAAAATAATATTCACATGACTTATATGTGATTTTTTTTACATAAAATATTGATCTATTTAATTTTTCAATAAAACAGTAGATGGTTTTTTCCTTATAAATTCTTCATGGAATTATACAACTTTATATCATTAATTTAACTCATAAGTTGTATTAGAGGGATAAGATATGTGGAAATTTATGTAAGATGTTATAGGGTGATATTTATATCATTACATTATGTTATGGATGTAGAGAGTCCCCTTGGTGGTTCAGTATATGAATTATATTCTTGGAATAATATTTGGGTATGGTCATAGGTTTCCTAAGAATATGTATAACCCTAAGAGGTGTTAGGAAGGGCATGTGGAATGTCGTTGAGATTATGGGTGTGAAATGTTTCCAGTGATTTTGGTATTGAGGTTGGGTATAGATTTTTTCACTATTTTATTTCTTATCTTAATGATTTTTTGGATGTTCTCTTGATTGGTGAAATAAAAGTATGGATGAATGATTCACTATTTTGGATCTATTCTTGAGTCATGGTTTATCATGTGGTTATCCAAGTTATGAGTAATATTCCTTAATATCTTTGATGATATTGTGAAAGTATAAGAGCATTGTCCCTTTTTTATATGTATGATCCTAGGTTTAATAGTATATTACACACATAAGCATGAATCGGGTTGGGTGATCAGGATTTATGGGAGGGTATACCTATGGGGATCAGGAAAAATCAATATAGATAGATGGTAAAAAACAATGAGAGTGTTCATTGGAGGTTAACTCTATATTTGGAAGAGGATATTGAGATTTGTAAGTATTTTTAGGAAAATCATGGTGTGGGAGGAAAACTATTCACTTTGTTACGTGGAATTCTAATTATATTGTCAGTTAGTGAATGGTTGTGTTTGGTCCGTTGATTGACAGTTTTGGTGAGATCCTATAGAGCATAGTGGACCATGGTTGAAATAGTATATGTGTTTATATGGTATGATACTGACAACATGGATGGAAGGTTCCATCGTTTGAGAGAATGGGAGAGCATGGCTTGGGAAAACTGGCCCAATTGTTATTATGGGACCATTTTTGGTCAATGATAGTGGATTGGTGTAATGGAATCCATATATAGGGGATGAAATTGTTGGATGGTTATGTGTGTGAGCCTCAATTTCTAATGAAAATAGGTTATTAAAGGGGAACCTCATGTTCGATAATGTATTTTTACATAGAACACCAAGATTATAAGAGAATTAAACTCCCCAAGACTTTTCAATAAATTTCTTCTTATATAAATTCAATATCTTTGATAGTTTTTCATTCATACAAAAATGAGTTTAAAAGAAATAGGAAATTATATTAAAATATTATTCATTAAACATGACCCTTATAAATTTGACATTAAGTTGGGAGGTATGAATAGAATTAAAAAATTATGAAAACTATATGGTTTACACATGTATAAAATAGATTCAAATTTTATATATTATTATAAATAAAACAACAACCAATTTAATGAAAAAGAAATGTTTTCTGAAAAAAAAAATTTCGTAAAAGATGGTTCACTCATTCTTTTCACACATAATTTAAAACTAATTTTAACCACATTTTAAAATATTTAGTTAAATAAATAACATTAATTTTTTAATTATACACGTCAAAATAAATTTGGTTTATTTTTTATAATTTTTTGAAAAGATTAATGGTTCATTGAATAGTAAAAAATTCCGATTTTTATTAACAACTGTCTTTTCAATTAAATTGTTTACAAAGTTAAATTGTATTTTAAATTTTATTTAAAGTAAAATTAGTTCATATCTAATAAAAATTAACTAATTGATTAAATTTTAATCAATTTAATTTTGGAATATTATATGACATCTTTTTAAACGTTTTAATATTTTTTTGGAAAAAAACCATTTTTCGATGCATATGTGGGTTTAATATTTCATTAAATTTTTCCAATTTTATGAATTAAATTTTGATAATTGGATTACATATTTAATCTTAATAATTTATATTATCAAATAATTTGATATTACTTTTTTACTATTTAGATAGTAAAATAAATAAAACTAATTCCCATTATTAAGGTAAAAATGGGTTTAACATAGGTTAAATAAAGAAGATAAGACTTAAAATAACCTAGAATATTATCCAATACCAATATTATTTTCATATTGATACCTTATAAAATATAAGTTTCAATAATGACCCATTTTGAAGTCTTTTTCCATGATAAAACCATGGTTTTATGTCATTATTTTTTTTAAATCCAATTATGTCCTCCACCCTATTTATATAAGGCCACCACATACCCTCTCCCCTTTACACTTCAAAAAATATATTATCAGAAAATAAATTAAAAAATAACTTTAATAATCCTCTCCAAACATCATATAGTCACAATTTTTATCATAAAGATAAACTAGTAAGTCCTTTTTGTAATCCAAAAGAAGTTCCCCGAAGAAGAGGTAACCTTCTTAAATGAGCGTATTTATTTTATTTAATCTTCCACATCTTTAAAATATTATTCAATCATGAAAATATAATATCAAAAGTATATAAAAATTAATTATATTTCATTATTATAATATAATGACCTAAATCCATTTTCTCTTCCATCAAGTAGAATATGAAACCATCGATCCCATGTATGATAGAGTGCCGCCTCACGAACCGATGTGGCTCATTTTCCAGCGCCATATCTCAATGAAATATATAATGATATATTTAAAATATTTATATGATATTAATTAAATAATTATAATTATATAATATCATATATATATCTTCTTACTTTAAATTTTTTGGGGGATACTATAACATTTCTCCTATGTACGTGTGGACTACCGCCTCAACGTAGAGATGTGAAATGTTTTTCATTTTATTTTTACATTGATGTAAATAAGGAAATATTTGATTAATATAAATTATATATATAACATAATAATTATTATTTAAAGGTTAATTAATATTAATTTTCTTTACTTTCCATCCATTGAGGAAATGGATTCAACTTTCATGCGTACATATGACCTACCGTATCCATAAACAGTGTAATGTGTTTTATATCTTTAACATTAATAGAATACATGAAATAAATATATAATGAATATATACGTATATATGATATTTATATCATTTTTTATATTAGGGATATTATGTGACCCTATATAAATCAAAATGATCTAAATTACCAAACCAAAACAGACTTGAAAAACTAAGCAATTATCACCTAAAACAGTGATTATAACAAATAATTTATAATAAAATGGTGTTAAAATATAATAAATAAATACTATATAGTGAAATATATATGATTATGGTTGTTCAATATATGTTTAATAAACCAATATTTATTTTAAATGATTTTTAGACAAATAGTAAGGAATTCAAACCTGAGGTTAGGGTTTTTCATCACATGTTTACTTTCATAAGAAATATATTATATTCACTATTTATTCATTTTTATAGTGTATATACCTCCCTTTATATGTTTTATATCATGAATAAATCTCTTTAAGAAAATTTATTATTTCATTTTATGTTATTATTTTCATAGGGATTACAATTCAAAATTTACCAAGGTGGTAAGAGATTTATGTTTCAATCTAATTTAAATCGGGAATTTTACTGTTAAATTTACAAAAAAGAAAATTATTTTATTATTATATAATAAAACCCATTGAATTTATTCTAATTTTGTTATTCACTAACTTTTCAACTAATATTACCATATTACTCTCTTGGATAGTTAAAATGATTTATATTTTTAAAATAAAATCCAACTTCATTTCCATCTTCAGTCAAAAATCATTTTTCTTACAAAACCATGTTTTCTAGAAATGTCGTAATTTTTAAAAAACATTACAATAATTATTTACTAAAAAAATCCTTTTTTACTATATTTTTTTTAATCTAATCTTCATTTTATTTATAAACGAGGCACATTTTTCCTTTAATAAGTATATGAATGAAATATCTATTTTAATGTGTATATGTTAAATAGAATTACCTGCCATCATAGAAACTCAATGTTTTAAATATTCCTTTATAATTTTAAATGTTTATTTTCATTTAAAATTATTTTCCTTTTTTTAAACTTATACTCTTAAAAAATATTTTCAAAGTGAATTTTTTATTTTCTTCAGGGATGTTTTCTTCAACATTTTTTGGGTATTTCTATTCATCAATGACATCAAACCATTATTTTACATATGATCTACTATAGATATGTTGTATTGATATAATAGTTATTAATAATTGGAAAATTCTATGATTATTTTGATAGAGGATGTAAAATTTTATTATCATTCACTATATTACTCTAAATGTTTTATGATTATGTTTATTGATTAGGGTAAGAATTAAAATTTTGTATGTTAATTTTTCAATATGAATGTTTGTGTTGATTATGTTTCACCACTTATATATAAGGAATGAACTTGAATGATTAATTTATTAGTGGGGGCTTATTATATATGTCCCCTTGAAGCATGGACAGGTCTCATGAGACAAATCATATAAGCAAATTAAATATATTTTTACCAATAATTTAAAAATGTATTGTGAAATGTCTTGACATTATATTTCAAATTCCTAATATTATAAAATAAATTATTAATATCCATGTGATTATTTTGTTATTAGTAAAATCCATGGATAATTTCCTAGCTCATGTGATTATGTATATGGATTTATTTTTACATTATTTATTCCTAACATATTATTATCATTTTATTGTTTAAATTTCATGTGGTTCAGTTATTTTAATTTCCATGTTGATTATTCTTATTTAATCATGAATGATTTTTATTTACTCTTTACCTTACTGATCATCTATGATCACCCCTTTTTTATGTTCTATTTCCCTAGGATACGAGGAATATTTTTATGATTGATATTCTAGGATATTCAATAGGGAAATAGGGAGTTCATAAAGAAACCACTGTTTTTATGTTATGTTTTCAATTACAATGTGATATTCATATTTCTATAGAGTTTAAGAATACTATTAAACCATTAATTCCTTTAGGATTTGATTCCTTGTATCTTATCCCATTTTAATAATGTAACCATTTACTATAGGCCACCAGGGTTGAGGTATTTAATATTGGTATCAAAGGAAATTTAGTAGAAAAATTGGGGTCAAGATTTAGGAAAAGATATATAAGGTAATTTAAAAAATGATTTAATTTAAGGATATATATATATATAGGATAACATACAAAAAGATTTATAAGTTACAGATTATTTCATTTTTAAAGAAAATCATCCATTTCTGGATACTACAACTTGATGTGGTTCTGGAACAAATGTACCTAGGGGTAATAAATCTAAAAATAGTGTGTAGGTCTAGACTTGAGTGTTACCTGGTATATGAAAACATACCTTAATATAAACCTAGTTTGATACTCCTATGAGTTATTCTAGGATCAATTCACATTTTATTTATAATCCATTATGAATAATTTTAAAATATATTTATTATTTGAAAACATTTCTTGTGAAATCATGTTTATGAAAATGAGATTAACGATGCATAATTTTTTCATTATACATTAATTGTTTAACTATTTTTCAGATTATACATTATGTTTCATAATGTTATGATCTAATCTAGTTTATTCCATTTTTTTAAAATAGTTTATATATGAAGAAATAAAAACAATGTTTCCTCACAAACCCTGTGTACGAATTTACCTTATAAAAATGATAATGATACTGGATCTAGAGCTACAGCTTGAAAAGATGATATTATAACTATATTGGGTAATCTTTCTCAGGTTATGATATATAACCTTTTCTTTTATGGAGAATCATATTGATCTACCTCATGGTGTAATGATGTTAGACTACTTTATGAATCAGAAACATCCTTCATTTTATTTGAATACAAATCCATTTATAGTTGAGCAATCGATTAGTTACATAGAGAAGAAATTTCTCACTTTGGGAAGAAATAAAAGTGAGAATGTTTTCAGGGAAGTTTATCACCTTTAAGAAGATATAGATCAATGGTTTCCATTGATTCAAAACAATATATATGAAGAATAAATATCAAACATGTAATGGAATGATTTTAAGGAAATAGCCTAGGTAAATTATTTTCATCTTGAAAAACATGTGGAAATAGAGAGATAATTCCTAACTCAAAGTCAAAAGTAAGATGAAAATGTTTCTATGTATAAATCCAACCATACCATGTTATTAAGGCGTGATATGAACTATATACATAACCAAAAGTGTAATTTTGACCATTTCATTGATTGGTTAAAACCAATCATTCTGATAGAACCACTCTCCCAAACACTCACAACATATGAGGACGTAGTATTATGTACTATCAATAAAAATATAGGAATATCCATGTTTCATTAATTTGAATGAAATAAATACAAGAATAGGATTACAGAGAAAAATACATATAAAAGAAGAATGGAAATTAGAATTTTCCCACATGTGATAATTGTGGAATGAAACACTTTGGTTCTTTTTTAAGGTATTGAGTGTTTTCTAGAAGTGTGGTGAGAAAGGCTGTCATGTTCATGATTAAAAGGGAAAGAAAGAATGTTTCAATGTTCAATGCTTCAATCGTAAGGTGATGGGGCATTATGAAAACAAATTCCCCAAGTGTTAATAGAATATACCTCAGAACAAGCTAAGAGAACATTATTATTAATATGTTACTAATATCTAAGAGTTGAAATGATTATTGTTCTTGTGTATTTTTGTTAGGTCCACAAGGATGAGTACCCTGAGAGGGGGGTGAATTAGGGTATGAATAATTTAAAAATAAAGCTCGTTCTGATCTTGTTTCGCTGTTAAGCAAAACAATCTTCTCTCACTTTCCTGTTACACAATATAAATAGAAAGTAAAGCATGCACAGGACACAACAATTTTTACTTGGTTCACCGCTAAGGGCTGCATCTAATGAGCATACGCCGACAAGTTTATGGTCATACCAAACTCCACTAAACTTCACTATTTGTGGATTAAAAGTTTTGGGCACAGTCACTCTATCCCAGGCTCACTACCTTTACAAAGTTTAGGTTCAGCTCACTGCTTTCCCAAGGGTCACTCCCTGTTTCTCTCTCTCTGGCTCACTGCTGGTGGAGAAGATCACCTTCTCCCTCTTCCTTTGCTCACTGCTTCAGAAAGGATCCACTAACAGTTTATAGGCTTGTAGGTCTCTTCATTATCTCTAATGAATACATCCTCTGTTGTATGTCGATTCTCTGTTGAAGTCCAAATTTCACCCGTAGATGAATCTCTCTTTGCACCAAAAGTTTCGGGCAAACTTCCAGCTTCCACGCAGCCCAAAAACACTGTCGGGGAATCAACCTTACCTGGCACGTAGGTCTAACCTGGTGCGCAAGTATCGGCATTCAAGTCACAACTGGCACACATATCTTCCTCTACCACCTGTGCGGCACAATCTTCTGCAAATCCAAACATGTGCAACTCAATACCTTTTATTCCCAAGCCAATATTGGTGTGAAACTACCAACCGGTGCACAACTTCAAACACTGGAGTGCAAGTCCCCCTGCACGACCACACACCACATGCACGACCACCACACCAACGCAACGGGAGCTCTTATTTTTCTAATTGATGAACTCTGTTAAAAATGAGGAGGGGTGGTCTTCTATTTATAGTCATTTGGTCAACCTATGTGGCAGCGCGTAAGTCTCCCCTCAGCGCACAAGTCCCGACACACAGGTTTCTTCCCCTGCAAGACACCTGCGTGACCCTATTTCCTTTGCCATATTTCGAAGATCTAATCTTGAGAAACATATGGCGAGAAACTTTCCAACCCTCCTGGACTCCGGCGCGCAGGTCCTTTCTCGGCGCGTAAGTCACCTGCGGAACAACACCAATACCTACGTGACCCTCTTTACTTTTCCATATTCTGACCTTCTGATCTTGAAAAACAATTGGTGCACAAGTTTCCTCTCCTTCAAGTACATGGTGTGCAAGTCCCTTTGCCAAAAACCACTTTTCTTCATTTGTCGATTTTCAGGCCCAAAAATTTGGCAAACACTGGAAAACGGCGCCACCTTGTATCTTTTATTTTTTTAAACTGCCTCTAGATCATCCATTCTTGTGTTGACATTCTTGAATAAAACTTTGATCATTGACCACAGCTCTTGAACTCGACATTCCACCATGAATTCCCCTTTGTCAACAAATTTTTATGTCATTGTTTTACTTTGTCAACAATCACCACGCCTATGTCCACTTTTTCAACAAACACAATCACCTCAAAAATGATTCAATGATACCTTGAGGGATTTTTTCCCAACAATTTTAATTCAGGAATTTTATTGAATAACTATTTTATCACTGATATTCTCAATATTAGGATCGTGAAAAATTTAAGTATTGTACTACATTAGTATTTCTTTAATGACATGAAATCATATGTTAAATAGTATCAATGACAAAGATAAGTGATACATTTGAAAGTTTTTCTTTTTTGAGAACACATAATTGAGGGAGGATAATCCCTAATTTGGCCTTGATGATGAGTTAATGGTGTTTAGTTTGGATAAATTTTGACATGGATAAAGTAAATTGGATAGTATTGATGACCTTGGAAGTGATTTTTGACTTGTGGGAAAAGTGGTTTATATAATTATTGATTGAGTTTATAAATTATTTTATTTTGGAATATATTCATTAATATATGGTTTTATTTAAGGAATAAGGAAGGAATCATGTGTTCATTAAGGATTTATAGTGAATAGTGTATTCTCATATTTGGAATGTGATAGTAAGATCCACTTCATATTGTCTTGGAAATAAAATATTGATTTAGTTAACATCCTTATAAATTTTTGGATTTTGAATTTTTAAAAACATGTAATTGATTATTTATAATGTTAAATAATTATTAAATGGATTAATTTTAACATAGAGGATATTATTTAGGTTTTATACATTAATGTATCATTGGATAAATTTTGCTAACCATTTTCTTGGAAAATATTTATATACATATGGAACAAATTTAAACTCTTGTATGAATCTTATAACCAACAAAAAGATAATTCTAGTGATTCGAGAAAAAAATCATCTTGTACATTCATTTAAAGGAGTAATAAATGATTTTTAAATTAATTGAAGCATGACCAATGGATTGAATTATTCCTATGAGATACAAATATATCAATTAATTATATTTTCTTATGTTCTTAGTCTATATAGAAATAAAATTCCTCAAATTTATTAAAAGTATATTGAAATAAAAAAGTTATTGTATTACCTTCATTTACATCTCATATTTCTGGATTTGTGGTTGTTAAATTTTATATATTATTCACTTTACTATGATCATTTATCTCTATCACTCCCCATAATTATTTATGATTTTCTTCCATGTTCATATATTCACATACCACTAATGTTCCCTACTTGAAAACCTGGTTATTTATTACTATTGATTACCTTCATACATAACTTTCTATTTTATAAAGATTAAATTTTTAAAACAATTTTAGCGATGTGGGTTTTCAAATAAAAGGAAAGAACATTGATGACAAAAATATAATTGTGGGGGAACAATTTATTTAAATTGTATTGAATGTAACACCCTGATTTCTTAAATGAGGATCATAATTTTTAAAATATTATATGAAATTAAATACCAATATTAGCAGATAATGTAACACCTTGAGATGTTAGGATATATTTTATTTAAAATATATTCAATCTCTTAGATATATTGTGATGCACACAACACCAGTTTTAAACAAAACATAGTACTCTATTAAAATGTTATTATTTAAATATGCCCATTAAAACCAAGTTGTTAAGTTGGTGGGTAGGAATATGAATAAATATATATTGAAAAATATATGGTTTAATAATTTATAAAATAAATTCAATTGTTATATATTGATTATAATTAAAATATGTATCATTTTAATGAAAAAAGAAATGTTTCCATAGAAACTGTAATTTTCTAAATGGTAGTTTAGTCGTACTTTGGTCTCATAATTTAAAATTAATTTTTACTACATTTAGAAAATTTATTTTTCAGAATAAAAATAACAATCAAAATATACTTTTCAAAAGTATCTTTAGGTGACTATTTGATAATTTTCTAAAAAATATTAATTTTTTAATGAATCATGAAAAATACTAATTTTTATTGAAAACAATCTTCTCCTTTAAAATATTTAAAAATATTTATTTATTTTAAATTGTTTTTAATTTAATATTATAAAAATTATAATAAAATTTAGAAAATTTATTTAATTGGAATCAATTTCATATTTTCTTATGATATAATTATTTTAAACTTTGGAATGTTTTTCTTTCAAAAAAAATAATTTTCGATTTATCTGTGTGTTTAATTTTAAATTGAATTTTGGAACATATGTGAATTGAATTTTTAAAAATGGATTAAATATTTATAATCAAAATAATTTATTTTGTCAAATATGTTGTAGGACCCCGGGGTACCCTGAGAGGGGAGGGGTGAATCAGGGTGAAAACTTTTTCTTTTAAACTGAGGATCGTATTCCTACATTGGTAGGAACTAGATAAACCTGTATGAAGAATATGATCTGTAATGAAACATTCACATGCAAAGAGATGACACATAATATTTTACTTGGTTCACCGCTAAGGGATACATCCAAGGAGCATACGCCGACAAGTTGTCGGGCGTACCAAATTCCATTATTCTTCACTAGTTGTGGATTACAAAGGTTCGGGAACAATCACTTTGTCCCATGCTCACTGCCTTTACAATTTTTCAGGGATAGCTCACTGCGTCCCTCGGGTCACTCCCGTTGACTCCCCCTGGCTCACTACCGTTCGTGAAGTCCCACTCAGTTTATAGACGTGAAGGTCTCTTCATCATTTCTCAATGAATGAATCATCTACATTATGTGGATGCTTTGTTGAAGTCTAACTATCACACATGAACTGATCTAAAACTTTCATGCTACACCAAGACAAACAAAAAGCCTCAACAGCACATGGCGCGCAACTCCAATGAAGTGCGCAACTTTCAAGGACAGTGTGCAAGTTATAACTGTCGTGCAAGTCCACCTTCAACAATTGTGTGATTAAATCTTCTTTAAATCCAAACTTTCACGACTCAAATTCTTTTCAACTCAAGCCGATTTTGAAACCTAATGGAAACCTGTCGCGCAACTTCAATTTTGGCGTGCAAGTATCACCAAATCACTTGTACGACTACTGGACGGGCAGCAAACAACTATCGCGCTGCTCCACCTTGTGCGACCCACCAAAACTTACACGACTTCAACACCTACATGATGGGAGCTACGAATTTCTTCAATTCCAAAGTTCTTGTGGAATGAGGAGGGGTATTCCTCTATTTATAGGCATTTGGATACCATGTGCGGCGGCGCGCAAGTCTTCCCTCAGCACGCAAGTCTCGGCGCGCAACCCTTCTGTCCTCCTAGACACTTGCACAACCAACTTCCAATCTTGGGTGCCCCTATTTACTTTTCCATATTTTGATGATCAAAACACGATGGTCATGCGGCGCGCAACTTTCCAATCCTCTAAGGTATCAGCGCACAAGTCCTTTCACGGCGCGCAAGTCACTTGCGTGACCAAACCAATACTTGCGCGACCCTCTTTCCTTTGCCATATTTTTATATTCTCATTCTAAAAAACATCAGGCACACAAGTTTCCAAGGCTCCAAGGCCTCGGAGATCAAGTCTCTTTTCCAAAAACACATTTCTTCATATTTCATGTTTTGAGGCCCAAAAATTTGGCAAACACTGGGAAATGGTGCCATCTACAAAATTGTTGTCTGCTCGAACTGTATGATCACCTTGATGGTACACATTCTGAAATTCCACTAAGGATTGACAACAAACACAAACCATACTCCAACTCATACATAGAACATCAATGGTTCCAACATATGTTAAACATAATTTTTTAACATTATTAATAGTAAAAGATGTAAAAATTGATTATTGTTGTTATGGTTAAAGCAAGTTTACTTGGAGATTAAACTAAAAATATAAGTGTTAAAATAACTTATAAAATTTTCAAAATCCCATTTTATTTCTATATTTATACCTTGTATGCTCTTAAGTATTATAATGGCCCATTTTTCTAGCTTTTTCCATGATAAACATGTTTTTTTATTCATTATTTTAAAAAATTCATAGTGCGCCCTCTCCCCCATATATAAAAGGCCACACACTCTCCTCTCTGCTTCACAGTTCCAAAAACCATTGATTTTTTCAATACCCACTGAACTACACTACTTAATCTTGTCCCAAAATCATAGTTTTCATGGTTTTATCAAAAATAAAACCTAATAAGGCTTTAAGTGTTATAACGTCCCAGATCTAGAAGCCACTCAAAGGTACCCCATACCCTGTTGGCGACATGGCATCAAACACATTTTCCCAAATACCAAAGGCTACCGAATAGCAGTGAGGGTCTGGGTGTGACAGTGGGGAAACTATTACCTCATTAGCATAGTGTAACATAGTGGAAAAAAATAATATACATATAGAGGAAGAAGTAATACTATACAACAGGAGTAAATAATGGAATACTAATAATAAAAATACCCAAATGTCATAGCATACAAAGGGTGATGCTCCATGTCATATGTTTGAGGAAAACATCCAAAAAAGGATACACTACAATAATATGAAATATAAGTACCAATAGTAAAAAAGCAAAAAAAAATAGACTCAGAAGCATCACAAGACTCATCTTGGTCCCAAGCTCTCCTAATCCTAACATAAAATCAAGTACCTATAGAAGGACTCTTACCCTTATTGACACCTGCAATAATATAAACTCTTTAGGCCCAAAACATGACCCAAATAGGGTGTGATAGTAAATCTCAGTAGGCAACCACCCATTATCTATATTGATATTTTAATAAATATATATAACAGGTAGTGTAAAATAATGAAAATATTAAGCTAGGAAGTACTCAAAATTAAACAATCCTACAAGAATTGGTATTCATTTACATGCATTTCATGTTCATTAATTAATTCAATTACATTGAATTATATAAGTTTCAAAATCTGTCCTAATCCTTATAATCCTTGTCTAAAATTAAGCAAAACATATACCTCATAATTCTATATAAACAAGTAAGTGAAGACTGAATACAAGCTTGTTCTTTGTCTTGGTAGATGATTCATAAGTAATTTCATTGAAATATTCAATTTATAACCTCGGATCATCCATGAAATTCCTAAGTTGGAATTCAAGTATCACTCCATGTGTATTTCTATTTGCAGCCTACAACCCTGTCCTAGTGAACCTATCAAGAATCTCGATATCACTCTAGGAGTAAACCTTCCAAAATCCTACAATACCTTCCCAACAAAACCTCTCTAAAATCCTGATATCACTCTAGGTGTTGTATAAGTCCATGTAAACTAAGATAGTTACTCACAATCATATAAGAAGTCCTCAGGTATCACTCCTGACATGTAAATAAAGCCAATAGAGTATGTCCATGGAATCCTTCAATGATCTATGTTTCACTCAGAAAAATAAGTAAAGCCTCTATGAGCCAACTATTACATCTGTGGCTCACTCGTGGCTTGAACATAATAGCCTAACCGACCTCATAAGGCTTGACCATTCGATTATAAACATGGGTAAAACACACAATAAGAAACACATGTAATTTAAACTATTACAGGTCTTTAATAATAAATTAACTCATGTGGGCAATTCATATAACAAGAAACACGTGTAAATTACACTATTACATGGTTTAAACAATAGTCAACTCACATGGGCACATTTAAAATGATAATAAACTCATTTGAATTGTAATATGGAATGGCTTTAGCATTAAACAACTCATGTGGGCATTTTGTATAGTAAAAACCACAAGTAAATTACACTATTACATGGTTTGACCACAATAACTCTTGTGGAATCAATTATTTCACATGATTATCAAGTAATCTAAAACATTACAATACTTTTCCGATTATAAACTCACATAGAGAATTCATATCATAATCCTAACCTGTGAATTAGTCTATCATAACTCATAAACATTAATTATCTGACATGGGAAAACATTCAATTAATATTTTTCATTTTAAACAACCCATAAAAGGGAATCAAAGGCATGACCATAGGCATCCTAGTCCAAATGTCTAAAAATTTGTCATTAATGGAAAAACACACCCACAGGGTGGCCCTAAATCACAGAAAACAATATTAAACATTATTTAAATCATTTAATAAATTACATAATCAACATTAGGAAAAAATATAGGTAAATTATCAACAACAATACACCCTAAAAATGAGTGTGCAACACTTCGGCACATATAAACAACTTGACATTTAGAAAAAGGAACGAGACTGCCTACCTAGTAGGCATACGACCCTCCTCATCTAGCATCATCCTCTAATTCGAGATAGAATGAGGTAGATCTAAAAAACAAGAAAAAATGACCAACCTTCAATAACTTGGTCAAGATACAAAATTATGAAAAATACCTTAAGATTAATCAATATCTTACAAATTGGGTTCTAACTCATCTGACAATGATCAAAACAGAGTTCAGACGACGAATCTGGAGGGAAATCTCTATTTTGCACTGTAGGTTCTCGAACTAGGAGACCCCCTCTATCTGTCTAACAAAAATAAGGTCATTTCCTATTTTATAAAATTATATAAAATTAAATTTTGTTTACTTTCATATACACAACATGTATATTCCAAAATTTTCCTCCTTTACTGACATCTCTTTTACATCATAAATGAGTCCTTTTGACATGAATAGATGGCATGTACTTAGAGTAAATAGTATGTAACTACCAAGTCAATTCATGCAGTGGTTGGATTCAGAATTTGACCCCTTTTACTCCTTTCCCTTAAGTAGAAACCAAAACCAAAAGATTCATACCTCAAAATAAGAACTGGGTTCTTACAAAATTCCCCCTTAAAGAAATTTGTCCCAGAATTTCCCTTCTAAGGGTAGTGAAGAAACATTTGAGAAAAACTCCATCCATTGAGATCATACATTAGTCTCCCTCTCCAAATTCTCATTCTATACTCGGTTATGTTTTCATATCACCAATACTAAAGGAACAGACTGATGATAAAGAACCCTCATGATATGATCCAAAAATTGTATAGGATGCTCCTCAATGGATGAATCTACCAATAACACAACCTCATAAAGATAAAAAAGGCATGACATGGGTCTAAAAATTAATGTCACAATTGAGAAACATGGAAGACATCATGCATATCTCGGTACCTCTAAGGAAACTGTAACCAATAAGAAACTAACCCGACACTCCCCATAATCTCGAACAACCCGACTTATCTTGGAAAAAGCTTACCCTATCTCTCAATCCTCTTGTTTCCCAACTTTGGGACAACACATAATAAAACATGATCCCCAACATTGAACTCCAAAGGTCTTCTGTGGTGATCAACAAAATATTTGTAATGAGACTCTGTAGTCATCATCTACTTTTGAATCACCAGAATCATTTCAGCGGTCTCCTCGACAAGAAGAGGTCCCAGCATAGCTACCTGTCCTACCTCCAACCAACATAGTGGTGATCTTCATGGTCTATCATACAAAGACTTATATTACACCATCTGAAAAGTAGCTTTAAATCTATTCTCATAGAAGAATTCAACTAGGGGTATGTGTCTTTCCCAATAACCCCCTAAATATAGGACTCATGTCTGTAGCATTTCCTTTAGCACCTGAATCGTGTGCTCTGACTGGCCATCTTCATGGTGGTGGTAAGTTGTGCTCAGAAGCACCTATGTACCCAGCACCCTCTATAGACCTTTCCAAAAAAGATATGTAAATCAGGCATCCCTATCTGATATGATAGAATGTGGGACCCTAAGAAATCGTACAATCTCACAGATTTACAACCTCCCAATCTCATCAACATTTAAGGTTTCCTTGATCGGCAGGAAAAGTGAAACCTTCGTGATCTTGTCAATAAAAACTCAAACAACACTGTTTCCATGACACTTCCTCTATCAGAAAACCCAAAAAATCATGTCCCTGAGTGTTCCAGTGATTCTATTAGTGTGATTTCCCATTAATTTATAGAACCTAAACACAACTGAGGTTATAAGAGTATCCTCATAGTAAAGAACAGTCGAACCCTCAGTCATGAAAAAATCCTTCTAAATAAATTGGGGACCCTCACATCACACCCACTTTAAATTGGTTGTGCCTTCAAACTGGTTCACTTGAACCATATATGAGGAACAATAAGTATAACTAGTCAAACCACCACTAGATGACATATCTTAGAAACTCCCATCTTCAAAGTTTGGCATATTGTAACAGAACACAATTCCTTCTCCCAAGGAACCACACATCCACAATGAGAAAATGCATAATTTTAGATCCATCCCATGAGAATAATTAACTCCTTCTAAAGAATCACATCCAAGATCAACTATAATTCTGAGATAATCTCAAATTCATCAAATTGAAGTCCAAATAACTCATCAAGGTGTTCCATACTCCCCGATACAAGTGAAACATTGGTACACAACCAAAAGTCCACATAAAAACACTGACTGAACCCAGAGCGACATCCTCTTGGCGGTCACATCAAGAAAAATGGCAAGCAACCAGATTTTATATGAGGTGTTCCTACACAAGAACCCAATTATCACTCCGGATTAAAAAACCTCAACTAAAACCACACGTTAAATTCATAAGACAAGAAATATCATGAACTAGCCCAAAAGCTTTCAACTGTAGTGAGGCATATAACCAATGCTCCCTTATTTCATCTAGGACAACATCAAGATAGGGGGAATGATCATCTATTAAGGAAGATAAAACTAAGATAAATTCAAGGATTACTATAAATGAATAGTTGATCCACTACTGGCTGGACTACTGAAATAAACTCATCTAAACTTGCCAAGTCACCATCATTTAACTGACCACAATGCCTTTATCACAAGGAATTTCTGGGATAGTTCATGCTTAACCACCAAAGTCCATCTATGATCATCGGTGACTCATAAGGTATTCGCTCACATCCAACCACAATAATGACATTATACCAAGCTAGCTTCTATATGAAATAAGAATTTCAATTTTCAATGGCATTCAAGTAGAATCGACCATTTCCGAATGGTCCTTGATTATGATTCTTCTACCTATAATGTCACATTTAAACAAAACTAAAGTGATGCTCCCTATGTAGAAGTGTCTTATACATTGATAAGAAGGAACAACTACTCTTAGATGCACTAGTTCAGAACCAACTTAAATGCCTGAGTGTTGTTCCACAAACCCTGATAACTTCATCATATCACATGGCATGAAAGCCGAAATTAAACCGACAAGCAAGTCAAAACACCCAAGTCCTAGAATTTCCTCCCAAGAAGTGGGGTAAACATGGTTCCAAAAATCTCAAGTCACTCTACTCCAAAAATACCCTGATAACATATGGAACAGATCAAATCTCAATGATATAAACCAAACTCAATGGTTTGTTTTAACATTTAGTACTCAACAGTTATCATTTAAGTCAGAATATACTACCCTGAGTTTATAAGAACAAATGGAACATTCAGGATACTACTCATAGGTTTTCCACCCTATTAATCCTAGTACCATATGTATCAAGAAAGAACTAGCTCAATATTACATCATCTACACAACCATTCTGAATGAATATGTACTAGGTCTCCATCACTTCAATAAAGAGATGTTCACATGACCGCCTAAGTAGTTGACCATGCCCGAGGCATGTCTAACTTTTTGTAACAAGCATTCATCAATGCTCATTCCAGCATTAAGGGTTAAGATACAATGATCACCCATCCGAACAAGAGTGTCCTATTTAAAACTAAATGTCCTACTAGGTACAACGATACCTAAGTATAACCAATGTCAAAAAGTTCATAGCTCAAAATCACATATATGAAAACAGGATAAGTCAACACCTTCCTCAATGCACTCACCCCTATTTCTGCCCTATGGGTAAGGTCTAGGTGTCAATAATGATAGATACAACCAAAATTCCACTACTAAGGTTGGGTCTAGTCAACTCAAACACTAAGAGTCATCCTACTTTGGATCCTATAGGTAAGCACGAGTGAGGACATCCTACTTGGGATCCTTAGATAAAAATAAATTAAGGAATCCTTTATAGTATCCTCGAATGATAAGCAACAGAGGAATCCTACAATGGACACTCTATATCACATATAAAAAAAGGAATCCCTCAAGGGATCCTTGGTAGCCAAAAAAATATAGGTATCATACTCGGGATCCTCTAGGTAAAAATATAAGTAAAGGAATTCTACAAGGGATCCTTGATAACAACCAGTCTCATGGCCTCATGGGGAATAACAACACATCTCACAAGGGGAATGTCCTCCAAAACATAGGTCAAGA
This sequence comes from Viscum album, assembly GCA_963277665.1. Lineage (NCBI taxonomy): Eukaryota > Viridiplantae > Streptophyta > Magnoliopsida > Santalales > Viscaceae > Viscum > Viscum album. Next base: position 80,777,615 of record OY728162.1, on the reverse strand, counting down.
AATTTAGCTCATAACTAATCTCAGATCATAAGTTTCAACTAGGTCTTTCTGAATGCCCAACCGATTATTCAAATTCTGATCTCACTCTCAGTAGACAATTTAAAATGATAACTTTAGAAAGAACCTCTCCATTTAAATAAAATCCCAAAAACACCAATTAAGAGCCCTCAGAATGCTCCATAGGTTTCACCAGTGTGATCTATATGGAAAACTACTCATAAAGTACTACTTTCAAGTCCAAAACTAACAAAAGGGAATATAATAGGAAAATACCCTCAAAGGGTACCAAAAGGGAAGTACACTGTGTGTAGAAACCATACACGCTGTGTACCAGTAAGCTATCACATTTTCATGTAGTCCTTCTTTCCTAGGCATGTAAACACCTCAGGTACACGGTGTGCTAGTACAATATACAGTTTGTACAAAAGTAACCCCTCCTGGTCATATACTTTTACACATCCAGATTCACATGGGGTATGCCTGTGTATAAATTCATTGTGTGCACAAAAATTACATGGTTGTGTACTTTTCCAAGACCATTATTATGTGTTATCCTTCACATGGAAGGACACACAGTCATTTTCACATGGCGTGTACTTAGAGTACACGGCATGTATAATAAAAATATTTTCTTTTCATACTGAAGAACACATGGAATGTGTTCTAAGAATCACACACCATCTTGTCTGGGTTTCCAAAAACAAAGTCTAGAAACACCCTAGAACATCCCCAAAAAACGTTTTTAATATTAAAACAATGGTATTCCAAATTATGATCTATGAGGGACCATAATCCCTGTGAATCCATTTTTTTCATCCACATAAAGTAAATCATATAAAATTTAAGTCAGAAATGTGATCCATAAAATTATGATCCAGGAGGGCCTAAACACCTCAGGGAAGAAAGCTTGGTGTCCATCCAATTCAAACCATATTACATACCAATACACCTATCACAATTGTTGGTATATCTATCATGGTACCTATCACAATATCATGCATATCTATCATGGCATTTATCACAACATCATGGAATTATTAATGATCTCTAAATGGCATGAAAAGAATGAATGGCATGTGATTTCTAACATGAGACTTTATGATGCATGAGATGGAATAACCTAATCTCATTAGGTTTCAAAAAAAATAAAACCACAATAATATCAATAATAACATCACAATACAAGTGTGTCCCCCCAATAGTGAAATCAAATCAACTGTAATAGCTCAAAATCCAAAAAACACACAATTAAATTTGATGTAATTTAGTTTTTCCATGTATGTAGGGAAGCTACTCCCAAGCACAGTTTATTACCAACCTCCATTTCATTCTTATCCCTGAAAAATGTCTCCAAATTGTAAGACATACTATAAAAGACTCCTCTAATAAAACTTTGTAACATACCAGATTTAGAAGCCACTCAATGGATCCCTATACTCAGTCAGCCACATGGCCTCAAGTGAATTTCCCCAAATAGTAGAGGCTTTCAACTAACAGCAAGGACCTGGGTGTGATAGTGGGAAAACTACTCCATCATTTGTATATTGTAACACAATAGAATAAAATAATATATAGATAGCAGAAGTAGTAATACCATACAATATTAGTAAATAGCAGAAGACTGATAATAAAAATAACCAGATGTCATAGCATACAAAAAGTGTTGCTCCATGTCATATGTTTGAGCAGAAAATCCAGAACCTAATACACTACAGTAATACATAATATAAGTAACAAAAGAAAAAAATGGAACACAAGAGAATCAGAGGCATCACAAGCCTCATCTTGGTCCCATTCTCTCCATATCCTAATATAAAATCAAGTACTTGAAGAAGGGTTCTTACCCTTATTTACACCTTCAATAATATAATTTGTTTGGGCCCAAAACATGACCCAAACAGTGTGTGAGACTAAATCCTAGTTGGAAACCACCCAAGATATATTCTGATATGTCATTGAATATATATAACAAGTAGTGTACAATAAAAATATAGTAATCTAGGAAGTACTCAAAAGTAAACAGTCTTACAAGCACTGATATTCATTTACTTTCAATTCATGTTCATTAATTAATTAAATTACAATGAATTATATAAGTCTTAGAAATAATCCTAAGCGATAAAATTCCAATGTAAAACTAAGCACAACATATACCTCATAAGGTTACCTAAAAATTTAAGTAAAGACCAAATCCAAGCTTATTCTTTGTCTTAGCAGTCGTGTCAAAAGTCATTTCATTTAAATATTCAATTTATAACCTAAGCCCATCCAGAAAATTCCTAATTTGGAATTCAAGTATCACTCTAGGTGAAATTCTATCCATAACCAAAAATCTTTTTCAAGAAAACCTCTCAAGAATCCCAGTATCACTCTAGGTGAAAACCTACTGACAACCTACAAGCCCGTCTCAGTGAACCTCTCTAGAATCCTGGTATCACTCTAGGTGTGGTATAAATATAGGTCAACTAAGCCTATTACTGTAGGTCCTATAAGGAATCTACAGGTATCACACATGACATGTAAAAAAATAAAATAGAGTATATCTATGGAATCCCTAAACGATCCATGTTTCACTCAAAAAAATAAGTAAATCCTCCATGAGCTCGACCACTACATCTGTGGCTCGCTCACAGCCTGAACATAACAGCCTGACCAACCTCATAAGACATTACCTTTATATTACACATATGGGTAAAACACGCAATAAGTAACAAATGTAATTTAAACTATTATAGGGCTATAACAATAAATTCACTCACTTGGGCAATTCATATAATAAGAAAAACATGTAAATTACACTATTACATAGTTTAAACAGCAGTCAACCCATGTGGGAACATTTTAAATGACAAGAAACTGATGATAATTATACTATGGAAAGAATTTATATTTAAACAACTCACATGGTCATTTAATATAATAATAAACTCATGTAAATTATATAATTACTTGGTTTGACAATAATAACTCATGTGGTCATCAATTATTTCACAAGAATGTCAAGTAATCTAAACTGTTACAAGGCATTAATAATTATAAACTCACATGGAAAATTCATATAACAATATTAACATGTGAATTGATATATCATAGGGAATAACCATTAATTATCTCACGTGGTCCAAGCATTCAATAAAAAAATTTCATTTTAAACAACCAATAAAAGGGTATCAAAGGCATTCCCATAAGAATCCTAGGCCAAATAGCTAAACAATAGTCATTCATGGGAAAACGCACCCATGAGGTGGCCCTAAGTCACATAAATCAACCTTAAACATGATTTAAATCAATTAATAAATTTCCTAATCAACATTAGGAAAAAACATGGGCTAATTTTCAACAAAGAGACACCCTAAAAATGAGAGAGTGGTACTCCAGAATATATAAACAACTTGACATTTTGAGAAATGTAATAGACCACCTACCTCATAGTGGTACAACCCTCCTCATCCAGCATTGGCCTCTAATACAAGCTATAATTAATTATATCTATAAAACAAAAAGAAATGGTAAACCTTTGATAACTAGTTCAAGAGACTAAATCACAAATAACGTAACAAGAGGTGTTGGGATATTACTGATCCAGTTCTAACACATCACACGGTGATCGAAATGGAGTTTAGATGATGAATCAGGAGGGAAAACTCTATTTGGAACTACAGGTTCGTGAACCAGGCGAGCACCCTCTTTCGATCTAAAAAAACGAGTTTACTGCACATTTTATAAATTTTTTGAAAAGTACATTCCATGTACTTTCATATACATGGTGTTTATATGCCAAAATTTTCCTCCTTTAATGACTTATCCCCCATGTCATAAATGACTCTTACCAACATGAATACATGGTGTGTACTTAGAATACATGGCGTGTGACCACCAAGTCAAGTCATGCAAGGCCAGGAGTTAGAATTTTGCCCCTTTTAATCCTTTAATTTAAGTATAAACCAAAAATAAAATATTTTTACTTCAAAATAAGAACCAGGTTCTTATGGGTGTAAACCTAAAGAAGCTCCAAAAATAAGAGTTAAGGTTCTTAAAAGATCATTTTAATTTTATTTATTATTCCAAAAACTTAAAATATTATTAAATCACGATAATATAAAAGTAAAATTGTATCTCATATAATTATATATTTTTATGATAATATCATGATATACATTCATCTCTAATTCCTTCACGTGGGAAATGAAACTGTCAATTAGGTGATGTCAGACTGCTGCCTCACAAACTTCATTTTCCATCTCCACCTCTCATGGATATATGAAATGATTTATTTAAAATATTAACAATATTTTTATGTCATAATTATATTTTGAGATTTATAATATCACATATACCTTCTTACATTCCATTCTGTGGGGGGATACAACAACATTGCCACGGTGTACATGTGGACTACCACCTCCATGTACCGACATGATATGTTTTTTATTTTGTTTTTATATGGATTTAAATAAGGATTAATTTGATTAATTTATATTATATATATAACATAATTATTATTCTATAATGTTGAATAATTATTTATTTTCTTTTTTTTCTATCAGGAAAATGGGAATTACATTTGTGCATACACACAGTCAACCATCTCCATGAATGTTTTAATCTATTTTCTATCTATAATTTTTATGTATTTCACTAATTACATCTATAATAAATTTATATCATTTACTTATATCATTTTTCATTATAGATATTATTTATCCATGATCAATGTAAAATTATCCAAATTTACAAATATATATATATATATATATATATATGAAAAATGAAATATTTGTCACCTAAAAAAGTTATTTAAACAAAGAATTGTTAATAAAATGGTGATAAAATAATATAATTAAAAAATATATGGTATGATATATATCAATACTGTCTTATAGTAGATATATAAAAAACCTATATTTATTATACCATATGTATGGAAACATATGAAAGAATTCAATCTTGATGTAAGGGTTTCTCATCTCACCTTTACTTCCATGGGACATATGCAATATTCACCAATTATTCATTTCTATGGTGTATATACTAACCATTTGGATATGTTATATCATGAATCTATTTCTCTTCATGGTAGTTAATTTTCATTTTATCTAATTCCTTTCATGAGGATTACAAATCAAAATTTTCTAAATTGGATGATATTTATGATTCAAAGTCAATTTAATATTGATTGTTTATAATTAAATTTCTAGTGAAGGAAATTATTTGAAAAATGTATAACAAGACAATTTAATTTCATTATCCTCTATTTATTCTTAATTTTTTCAAGTATTAGTAACAAATTTCTATCTTCAGTACATAAAATTAATGAGAAAATATTTTTAATGAAATCTGACTTCATTTGTCATTTCGGTCAATAATCCTTTTTCTATAAAAACAATGTTTTCTTAATTTTTTTAAAAAAAATACCTTCTAAAAATTATTTATTAAATAAAATTTTTCCCAAATTTTATTTTTTACTAACTTTTTTAAGGAATATTTATTTCCTTTTCTAAATAAAGCCTATTTGGATTTTTGCAATATTTGTAATGGAATATTTGTTTTAACATGTATGAATTGAATAAAATTTATTACTATCACGACCACTCAATATTTTAATGATTAATTTTTATGTTTTTAAATTATAATTTCAAAGATATGTTTTTTCAAAATATTTAATTAAATTTTAGTTAAAAAATCAAAATGTAATAGTTATTTTCTTAAAAATGGTTTCAATAACATTTTGATGGTATTTCTTTGTATAACTAATATCAATACTTTATTATATTTACGATACACTAGGGAATTTGTTTAATTATATCATCCATAAAATATCTTTAAATGGTTTATGATCAGTTTAAATGAGGTTTTATAATCTTATTACCATTAACCATATTTCCCTCGATGGTTTATTTTAATGTTTACTGATTATGATGTGTATTATAGTTTCATACGCCAATTATAAAATGAAAATATTTATGTGTATTATGTTTCACCCCTTTCATATAATTAGTTAATTAGACTAATTTAGTGATGGGTGGTTCCTAGATATAAATATCTCTTCAATACATCGATAGGTCCCATGATAAAAATTAGTTGGCCAAATTTAATGGGTTTTTACACATAGTCTCAATCTATCTTGTAAATATTATTTAATATATGCTTCAGATATTTGAAATTATTAATTCCATAATTATGTGATCATTTATTTATTTCCATTTCATTAATCAATTATTTGTAATATCCATGAATAATTATCAATCAAATGTGAATCTGTATATGGATTTATTTGATCATCATTCATTCCTTCTATACAATTATCAAGTTATTTTTTTAGTGGAATGTGTTTTAATTATTTACATTTCCATATGTTTTATTCATATATATTCTTTATATCTTCCATTGTATGCTTACCCTTACTGGTAATATTATCTCACCCCTTTATTATTCTTTACTTCCCTAGGATACATGGAAGTTTTTTTGATTTATATGAAGGTATATTATAGGTAAAAATAGGGAGTTCTAAATGAAAAAACCTTGTGTATTTTATGATTTCAATTGTAATGTGATATTCAAGTTTGTGTCTAGTTTACTAAGGATACTAAAATATTTTGACCTTTAAGATGCAATCCCTTATATCTTATTTCAATTTAATATAGTATCATCAAACTATAGGCAACTAGTTTTGGGTTCATTAAATATTGAAAATGAATTTTGGTGACTGTAAATGATGATATTTCTTATGGCCACTAACGAATAGTGAATGGTGTTTTATACAGGCACTAATTTATGATTTAGAATGTCCTGTATTTTCATTATGTGGGTAATGGATAAACCATAGAAATATATATATATATATATATATATATATATATATATAATGTTCAATTTAGTAGTGGAATGATAATTATAGTTCTATAGAAGGAAGCATCATATTGATCATGGAGGGATAACCCTTATGTTATAAGTGTCGTGAGTGTGGTGAGATCAGTTGGAGGATAATCAAGGAAGAACCAGTAATGTATTTTATTGAAAAATCCAATAATATATTACTTCTTGAGAAAATACTATTTTTTTATTTAGATGCAGTTTTGGATTAGTCTTAGTGTTTGTATCTAGGAATTGATGGAGCAGATACTAACAGGGGGTGAATCAGACCGTAGGTGTTTCATTTATTGAAGTTAGATCATGATGGAAGGTGTAATTGGATGTAATGAGACCATGTAATTACACTAATTATATAATTCATAAATCAGTGTGAGTATTTGTATGATCTCATGATTCCTCTAGGATTTAAGTTGCAGGATTGAGGGATGTGATAGAATGTAAGAGGGTGAAACTATGTTTTTAACACCTAAGTTATAAGGCCCCAGCCTTAAACCTTACTTAATCTTGAGTTAATACAAGATTACACATTGAGGATCCTTTCAGTTTTATAGTTTTGTAGAATTAGATCATAAAACTTGCATTACATTCCACATTTAAGCAAAGTGGTTACATAAAGATAGTACTCATTTTTTTCCCATCAACAGAAACATATTTAAAATAATACGTAGATTCTTTCTTGAAACATCCTTGACACTATCATCATATAATGTACCCTTCTCTTGACCTATGAAAAACATTTCAAAAAAACTTGGGATGAGCATAAAAATCTCAGTAAGGGATATAAAAATATGGAAAGGAAACATGAGTACATGTATACATAAGAATGAAATCATACTTTACCCATAAAACATAAGCACTTTAACATACCTCATAAAATCATGAATAAATCATAGAAATCATAAGACATAAAGGTAACTTGACGCATTCATAACATTCTTACGTAGGGAGTAGCCCTCTTGGTTACGTTTGGAATACCCATCATAGTATATTCCCTAAATCTCTTCGGAGAAACCTTAACGTTTCACTCCTTCACATTACCCAATGCATTGGAGAGCTATATCGGGCTAACCCGCCCTTAGTTTATCACGGAACCAACCGTCTTCATAATAATGCCCAAGAACCTCAACATAATCGTATCACATAAAATTTTCATAAAGGAAACATAACATTTCAACCTTTCAATCACAAGATATCAATACAACACATTGATATAAAAACATTATGAAAACCATTTCAATACCAAAATAAAAGAAAAGTAAAACATGGTATTTATTTTTCTTTTAAAAAAAGTATGGCTTGTAGAGGAAGTCGAAACTCAAGTAATGGTCACGGCAGCGGAGAAGTTGTTGTTGCTGCATATGTACGACAAAAACATTCCCTTTTTTCGTTTAGTAAACGCTTCGTATAAAAAAGATTCCTTTTGAATAAACGTAAAATTCAAAGGGGTTTATACACTGTATAAAGAAAGGTTGTGTATAAAACAAAATATGCCTCAATGAAAGGAGATTGAGACGAAGTCCCATACAAAGATGGTATCCTTGGATTAAGGACAAATCAATTACATAATTATGTGTGACAAACAAATACACCCAATATAAGTGGATATTAAGTGTAAAATAATCAAAGGTCATTCACACATATTCAATGTATGACATATTCAATAACTATATGTTGAACCCAAAGAAATCAAAATTTGGTTAAGAAGTTCCTTTGACAGCCTAACAGCGTCACATCAAAAAGAGTTAATGAGAGATAAAAAGGGTATCTCATCACTTGGACATAAAATTTACATCAATAAGGATATAGAAGAACATATCCCAATATAATAAGATGTAATTTAAAAGACATAACAAAAGAAGTCTTTTTAAAAAGAGGAGGGTGAAAGGTTCCCTTACCGACTTTGGTAACTTTCGAAACGTACACCCCATTGAAGAAGGGTCATACAATGAATATGTAAATACCCATAAATGAAATTATATTACACAAGGAGTATAATAATGGGCATTATATATACCAATCAAAGGAAATGGTGGAAAATGTAGCATAAATCTCATGGGAATAAAAGTGAGATGAAAAATCCCTTACGAAAACTCGGCAGCCTAACAACGCCACTTAAAACTTCCAAAAATGGTTTGATGAGATAAAATATGATCTCTGATCATATTAAAATAAAATTTACAGAAATAGTAATATAAAATAACATCCCCCAACATAACAAAGAGGATCTTTAAAGAAGTTACATAAAGGGGAGTACTTAAAAAGAAACAGAGAGGTTGGATCTCTTACGAAAATTCGGCAGCCTAACGGTGCCACTCAAAACTTCCAAAATGGATTGATGAGAGAAAATAGGATCTATCATCATATTAAAATAAAAATTACAGTAGTATTAATATAAAATAACATCCCAATCATAATAAAGATGTGCTTAAAAGGAATTACATAAAAGAGTGTACTTAAAAAGAAAGAGAGGAGTAGGATCCCTTACCTTAGGTCCGACTTCACTCGATCGTTCTTTAACATCCTGAATAATAAACTTGAGTTAATTTATACTTTCTTAAGAACCTTTTTCAAGTTCATTATTCCTTTTATATCACTTACTTCCTTGTTATAAACATTATCTAATCATTTAAGTTAATAATGTTTGTTTTTTCGATATTTGGCTCTTAAGTCGAAAGTGGACTTCTTACAATTACATGTTGTTCGTGTGGTCAAAGGTTCATTATATCCATAATGATATTCATGATTTGGATATCATATATATCATATATATCCATAATATACATGTATTTATAATATTACATAATAATTTATAGGTATGAAATGAAATGCACCGTTCATGGAGACGGTAAGTCGTACGTACGCATGAACGCCACTTTCATTTCTATGTCATATTAATGGAATTAAAACTAAATGAGAGGTATGTATATTTTAATTCCATAATTATATTCATAATTTATATGTAACATAAATCATATATAATAACTTTAAATCCATCCTTTATACATCCCACATATGGCATTAACGAATCAAATCACTTTGAGGGGGAGGTAGTCCGCACTTCCTAAAATGAAATTATCGCGTTTACCCACAATGGAAACCATAAAGGTATGCCACAAAAGAGAAATACATAAGATTAATTAAAACATAAACATATTATTTATCATATATAAGTATAGTGACATCTTAATGTCCACCTTTTAAGGTGTTATATGAGTGTTGAACAATCATCGTTTCGTGAGGCAGAAATTCGCCATCCACAGAAACAGTATGTTCATTAACCATCTGATGTAGGTTTGTGTAAGTGTAGCTCTAATTCTTATTATAACAACATCCTAGTATATTGAAGATACTGGAGTTGTTACAAAATAAATGAATAAAAAGAGTATACGGGGTTGGAGAAGCAAAATAAAACAAAAGAACACAAGAGAGGACACTACCTTGATTTCGGGTAACTCTCTTTGATTTAAGATCAAAGGCTTCCTTGGAAATGATTCTGCCCAAAGTGAGGCTTCAATGATGGAGAGAGGGATTTTTAGAGACAAAATGGGCAGGTTTTGGCCAAGCCAAATCCTTTGGAAGTGTGGGTAAAGAGGTATAGGTGGGGGCCTTTTATAAGAGGAGAGGAGGGGCACTCTTGGAAAGTAAAGAAATGTTACTTTATTTTAAAATTATTTTCGGATTTAAAAGGTCCCACATTGAAATAATTAGACTATAAGGTGATAAGGGTTCTAAATCCACCCATCTAATAGGTTTTTGACAAGTGTAGGTTTTAGTTTTTACATTATTTTTCATTTTATTTAAATCGTTAAATAATGAGGTAATCACTGCATCATCATGATGTTGTAAATAATTTAACTTATTTAATATCTAAAAATTATAAAAAAAAATAATATAATGTAGGAAATCGTTTTATATTTCCAATTAATATTTATAGTAAAAAATCTTACTTGTATAACCCCATTAAAAAATTGTTTTAGTAAAACAACTCATGTTTGTGTCATTTTTACTTTTACGTTAAATAAAAAGTTATTTATGTCATTTCCAAAACAAAGTGGCTCCATGGGGTCCCCAAGTTGACCCATGGATTTTATTGGTCGGCCATGACACATCCAATAATGGTATGACATGTTTCAAGCTCATCTAATATTATTAAAACATTAATTTTACCTTAAACTACACTAATTTCCACTAACCGCGATTAATAAACTTAAAAGTTACTATTCACCAAAAAAATTATTTTAATTCCATTGAACCACATTTTACTTTTTAATGACAAACATTTATGTTGGATTTTTGAAGTTCAAAACAAAGAGGTGGTAAAATTTCATTTAAATGGAAAATCAGTTTTTATAAGTACCACTTAGTGGTTTCACTATTCATCAAAAATTGATGTTCTTCAGAAAAATACCAAAACTTCACCCTAAGATATATTTTATATTACAAATACAAAAATGAATTCTATTTTACAAAATTCAAAACAATTAAGTTTCATTAAGTAATTTAATAATTAACTCCCACTGTCAGAGCAAATAGCGTGTTTTTAAGAAACAATAAGTATCAAAAGATTGACACTAGTTTAAGTCTGATTTCAAAATGAAATTAATTCCAATGACCAATATTGAATTAAATGGTAAAAATATATTATAATTTCACTTTGAAACCAATTAAAAAGATAATCTAATCATATAAATAATTTAGATTAAAAAGTGGTTTTGAATTAAAATACAACATTTTTCACTATTCATTAAAAAATGAACATTATCGGAAAGATACCAAAAATTTACAGAAAGAAAATTTTGATTTCCCGATTCTAAATAAGAATTTTATTTTGTCAAATATAACACATAAAATTTTCAAAAAGTGGATTTAAAAGAGGTTCGTCATCAAAAGGAGGTTAATCGACCTTTTAAAAAATATTAGAATGTTTACGCTTAAAAATTGAATTCATTCGCATTTTTAATACTCTAAGATTAATTGTAAAAAGTAAAAATATTTGACAAACATACATAATCATTTTTTTTAGTTAGTTCCATTCTTTCCCGCCATTATAATGGCTAGGCGTTAACTACCATTTAAAATAATATTATTTTATTATTAGAGTGCAACGTAAGATTTCAAAGGAACTCGTTGTCACGTATTGGGTACGCCATCGAGCATAGTGTTCCCTTTAAAGTAATATTAATAATTTTTTCACAAATAGGGATAAATATAAATATGTCATATTCTTTATTTACCTGGGGTGTTACATCCTTCCCCCTTTTGGGAATTGCGTCCTCGCAATTTCAAAATTGGGCTTGGAAACTCCATTGAAAATCCCACATCGGAAAAAGAGTCAGTAAAAAAATCACTTTAAAATAAAGAAGGAGAAGTACAAAGGTCACCTGAGTTAACCCATACTAGGATTCCAAGTATGAAAATATGGACATGGAGGAAAAAACAAAGGGTCATGTTCTGAGGGAGAGTGATAGTAAACATGCCTAGGAGAAGGTTAACCATAAGAAAATCACAAAGTTTTGATGGGTTAAACGGTATCTGATTCCCCAGTAGGAAAATATAATAGATAAATTTTTTATTTTATGTTACTCTTAATTTAGGAATTTATTTTTTATCTTAACTAAATCATAATGAAACATACTTACTTGTCACGTAGACTTTCAACTTTTACTATATTCCTTAATCAAACTCATATTTTCTCCAAAAGACGAGTATTTAGGAAGACTTGTTCGCATTAACAGTACTATAATCAACTTCTTGAGAATCACCTAATCCACAAAAGATAACTATATACTTCCCATGTCTTTAGACTTTAACTAAAACCAAAACCAAAACCAAAACCAAAATTGTTAGTACAAGATCAGATAATCCAGAAAAGGATAAGCCTTTATAAAAAGAAAATATATTCTTAATCTCAAAAAATTTTCCAACAAAACCCAAAGTTCAATGAGGACCATTAGATAAACAATTTGTCCATAAAATTATTCAAAGTAAACCAAACTAAGATTGAAACACAAATATTTTAAGGATTTAGTCACATAGTCTTCCAAGGTATAAATTAACTTTTATCTCCAAATAACATCAGTTGCTCTTAAATTCTCATATTGAAAAGTAATTAACCTAATCACATATCCTCGATGATAGGTTAATTATTTTTATAGATAACCCAAAATAAACTTACTCTTGATCCCTAAAATCATCTAACTAAAAAGAATTAGTCAAACTAACCAGGAACTTCACATAGTCCAGTGGTAGGCGATCAATACCAGTCACACTTTGGTTGTGGGTTCGATTCCCGCAGCTTTGTCCGACGCGATGGGTTGTCACACGGTCTGCATGTTGTCCTTTTTCCAAAACTATATAATTCTTAAAACATTCCCCAAAACGAGATAAAATCTTCAAAAATGATCATAACATATTTTAACCTCAATCTTATCTCATGCCTTTCATTTTCCATCATAACATATAATAACCCATAATTACCTCAAAAGTAAGGATCATATAAACTCTAAGGGTTACCTTTATAATTATTACCTGAAATTCCACATCGATTGGTCATCTAGTACATGATGCATTACAGATCATACCGAGGTTCAAGTGGTTGATCATGACTCCTTGATAGTTGGTTTAGAACAACCATGAGTTTCCACATTGAATCCCCCATTTTATCTAGTATCTTAATCAGAGAACCACCACCGTTTCCTTAAAACCTTTTGTCTCTTTGGTTCCTACTAGATCCATCCATTCACTAAAAACAGAAATGTCAGTGTGAGTATATCAACAAAACCATCATGTACAAATGAGGAAGGTAAACACTAAGATATACTTACTAATTCACTTTATCTAAAACTAGGACTCTTTCTGAAATCCTAACCATTATGGTAATTTCACTTATGCTTAGAGAATACCCTAACCTCTAAAGTTATCTAAACCAACCTTTGATACCAAATATAAGGCCCCATCCTTAAAACTTACTTAATCTTGAGTTAATACAAGATTACACATTGAGGATCTTTTCAGGTTTAGAGTTTTAGAGAATTAGATCATAAAACTTGCATTACATTCCACATTTAAACAAAGTGGTTACATAAAGATAGTATTCATTTTTTCCCATCAATGGAAACATATTTAAAATAAAACATATATTTTTCTTGACACTTCCTTGACACTATCATCATATTGTGTACCATTCCCTTGACCTATGAAAAACATTTCAAAAAAACTTGGGATTAGCATAAAAAGATCAGTAAGGGATATAAAAATATGGAAAGGAAACATGAGTACATGTATACATAAGAATGAAATCATACTTTACCCATAAAAAATAATCACTTTAACATACCTCATAAAATCATGAATAAATCATAGAAATCATAAGACATAAAGGTAACTTGAGGCATTCATAACATTCTTACGTAGGGAGTAACCCTCTTGGTTACGTTTGGAATACCCATCACAGTATATTCCCTAAATCTTTTCGGAGAAACCTTAACATTTCACTCCTTCGCGTTACCCAATGCATTGGAGAGCTATATCGGGTTCACCCGCCCTTAGTTTATTGTGGAACCACCCGTCTTCATAATAATGCCCAAGAACCTCAACATAATCGTATCACATAAAATATGCATAAAGGAAACATAACATTTCCACCTTTCAATCACAAGATATCAATACAACACATTGATATAAAAACATTATGAAAACCATTTTCAATACCAAAATAAAAGAAAAGTAAAACATGGTATTTATTTTTCTTTTAAAAAAATTATGGCTTATAGAGGAAGCCGAAACTCAAATAATGGTCATGGTGGCGGAGAAGTCGTTGTCGCCGCATACGTACGACAAAAACATTCCCTTTTTTCATTTAGTAAATGCATCGTATAAAAAAGATTACTTTTGAGTAACGTAAAATTCAAAGGGGTTTATACACCGTATAAAATATGGTTGTGTATAAAACAAAATATTCATCAATGAAAGGAGATTGAGACGAAGTCCCATACAAAGACGGTATCCTTGGATTAAGGACAAATCAATTACATAATTATGTGTGACAAACAAAGACACCCAATATAAGTGGATATTAATTTTAAAATAATCAAAGTTCACTCACACATATTCAAAGGATGACATATTCAATAACTATATGTTGAACCCAAAGAAATCAAAATTGGGTTAAGAAGTTCCCTTGACAGCCTAACAGTGTCACATCAAAAAGAGTTGATGAGAGATAAAAAGGGTATCTCATCACTTGGACGTAAAATTTACATCAATAAGGATATAGAAGAAAATATCCCAACATAATAAGATGTAATTTAAAAGACATAACAAAAGAAGTCTTTTTAAAAAGAGGAGGGTGAAAGGTTCCCTTACCGACTTAGGTAACTTTCGAAACGTACACCCCATTGAAGAAGGGGCATACAATGAATATGTAAATACCCATAAATGAAATTATATTACAAAATGAGTATAATAATGGGAAGTAAATATACCACTAAAAGTAAATGGTGGCAAATGTAGCATAAATCTCACGGGAATAAAAGTGAGATGAAAAATACCTTACAAAAACTCGGCAGCCTAACATCGCCACTTAAAACTTCCAAAAATGGATTGATGAGATCAAATAGGATCTCTCATCATATTAAAATAAAATTTACAGAAATAGGAATATAAAATAACATCCCCCAACATAAAAAATATGATCTCTAAAGAAGTGACATAAAGGGGAGTACTTAAAAAGAAACAGAGAGGTTGGATCTCTTACGAAAATTCGGCAGCCTAACAGCACCACTCAAAACTTCCAAAATGGATTGATGAGAGAAAATAGGATCTATCATCCTATGAACATAAAAATTAAAGTAGGAGTAATATAAAATAACATCCCAATCATAAGAAATAATATCTTAAAAGGAATGACATAAAAGAGTGTACTTAAAAAGAAATAGAGGAGTAGGATCCCTTACCTCGGGTCCGACTTGACTCGATCGTTCTTTAACGTCCTGAATAATAAACTTGAGTTAATTTATACTTGCTTAAGAACATTTTTAAAGTTCATTTTTCCTTTTATATCACTTATTTCCATGTTATAAACATTATCTAATCATTTAAGTTAATATTGTTTGTTTTGTCGATATTTGGCTCTTAAGTCGAAAGTGGACTTCTTACAATTACATGTTGTTCGTGTGGTCAAAGGTTCATTATATCCAGAATGATATTCATGATTTGGATATCATATATATCATATATATCCAGAATATACATGTATTTATAATATTAAATAATCATTTAGGGGTATGAAATTAAATGCACCGTTCATGGAGACGGTAAGCCGTACGTACGCATGAACGCCACTTTCATTTCTATATCATATTAATGGAATTAAAACTAAATGATAGGTATGTATATTTTAATTGAATAATTATATTCATCATTTATATGTAACATAAATCATATATAATAACTTTAAATCCATCCTTTATACATCCCACATATGGCATTAACGAATCAAATCACTTTGAGGGGCAGTAGTCCCAACTTCCTAAAATGAAATTATCGCGTTTACCCACAATGGAAACCATAAAGGTATGCCACAAAAGAAAAATATATAAGCTTAAGTAAAACATAAACATATTATATATCATATATAAGTATAGTGACATCTTAATGGACACCTTTTAAGGTGTTATATGAGTGTTGAACAATCATCGTTTCGTGAGGCAGAAATTTGTCATCCACAGAAATAGTATGTTCTTTAACCATTTGATGTAGGTGTGTGTAAGTGTAGCTCGAATTATTCTTATAAAAACATCCTAGTATATTGAATATACTGGAGTTTTTACAAAATAAGTGAATAAAAAGAGTTTAGGGGGTTGGAGAAGCAAAATAAAACAAAAGAACACAAGAGAGGACACTACCTTGAAATCGGGTAACTCTCTTTGATTTGAGATCAAAGGCTTCCTTGGAAAGGATTCTGCCCAAAGTGAGGCTTCAATGATGGATAGAGGGATTTGTAGAGACAAAATGGGCAGGGGTTGGCCGATCCAAAAGCTTTGGAAGTTTGGGTAAAGAGGTAGAGGCGGGGGCCTTTTATAAGAGGAGAGGAGGGGCACTCTTGGAAAGTAAAGAAATGTTACTTTATTTTAAAATGAGTTTCGGATTTAAAAGGTCCCACATTGAAATAATTAGATTATAAGGTGATAGGGGTTCCAGATACACTCATCCAATAGGTTTTTTAGAATTGTAGGTTTTAGTTTTTACATTATCTTTTCATTTTATTTAAATCGTTAAATAATGAGGTAATCGCTGCATCATCATTATGTCATAAATAATTTAACTTATTTAATGTCTAAAAATTATAAAAAAATACTATAATGTAGGAAATAGTTTTATCTTTCTAGTTAATATTTATAGTCAAAAATATGACTTGTATAACCCCATTTAAAAATTGTTTTAGTAAAACAACTCATGTTTGTGTCATTTTTACTTTTACATTAAATAAAAAGTTATTTATGTCATTTCCCAAAAAAAGTGGCTCCATGGGGTCCCCAAGTTGACCCATGGATTTTCCTGGTCGGCCATGACACATTCAATAAGGGTAGGACATGTGTCAAGCTAATCTCTTATTATTAAACCATTAATTTTACCTTAAACTACACTAATTACCACTAACTGCGATTAATAAACTTAAAAGTTACTATTCAACAAAAAAAATTATTTTAATTAAATTGAACCACATTTTACTTTTTAATAACAACCATGTATGTCAGATTTTCTAAATTCAAAACACAGAGGTGGTAAAATTTCATTTAAACGGAAAATCCATTTTTATAAGTACCACTTAGTGGTTTCACTATTCATCAAAAATTGATGTTCTTCAGAAAAATACCAAAACTTCACCCTAAGCTATATTTGATATTCCAAATACAAAAATGAATTCTATTTTACAAAAATTCAAAACATATAAGTCGCAATAATTAATTTAATAATTAATTCCCGCTTTCATAGCAAATAGCGTGTTTTTATGAAACAATAAGTATCAAAAGATTAACACTTGTTTAAGTCCGATTTCAAAATGAAATTAATTCTAACGGCCACTATTGGATTAAATGGTAAAAATATATTCTAATTTCACTTTGAAACCAATTCAAAAGATAATCTAATCATATAAATAAATTAGATTAAAAAGTGGTTTTGAATTAAAATACAACATTTTTCACTATTCATTAAAAAAATGAACTTTATCGGAAAGATACCAAAAATTTACACAAAGAAAATTTTGATGTCCCAATTCTAAATAAGAATTTTATTTTGTCAAATATAACACATAAAATTGTCAAAAAGTGGATTTAAAAGAGGTTCATCATCAAAAGGCGGTTAATCGACCTTTTAAAGAATATTAGAATGTTTACGCTTAAAAATTGAATTCATTCGCATTTTTAATCCTCTAACATTAATTGTAAAAAGTAAAAATATTTGGCAAACATACATAATCATTTTTTTAGTTAGTTCCATTCTTTCCCGCCATTATAATGGCTAGGCGTTAACTACCATTTAAAATAATATTATTTTATTATTAGAGTGCAACATAAGATTTCAAAGGAACTCGTTGTCGCGTATTGGGTACGCCATCGAGCATAGCGTTCCCTTTAAAGTAATATTAATATTTTTTTTCACAAATAGGGATAAATATAAAAATTTCATGTTCTTTATTTACCTGGGGTGTTACATAAGTCATATAGAGGAGGGAAAACTAATATTTTTTCATGGAATTGGATTCTTTGAGTTGGAAAACACATGGATAATGTTGAATAACTATAAGAAGGTTGTTTTTGGTAGTCTAATCCTTTTATAGGGAGAATCATTTCATCAAATTATCCATTGTGTTAGGATTTTTATAGTGGATAGAACATTAATAGTAGGGATGAATTAGATGATGATTTCTTAGGGACACAATATTTATTTTTATATTTTAGCTCCATTATATTTTTGTTCATACATATGAGTGGGTAGGGATAACCCATCCATTTTATAGATTTTGCAGTAGACCATCAGTCACGTTGTGACCCATAAGTCACACCGCAATGTCATGTGGTGAAAGATTCAATGCCCAGAGAGAATGAGGGTCACCCTATTCTATACAAGGAACATAGATATGGATTTTAAAAAGGACTAATAATTCCTTAACTACCTGGTAACACCATAATAGTGTTTTTATGAGGGTCAGGCTTGCTACCTTGGAGGATCACATTGCAACCTCCTTGTTTGAACCATTTAATTTTTGGGTTTGGAATTTTCTTCATTCCATGACCCCATTGTTTCATTGTGACTAAGGGAAGGGTATTTTTAGCTATAGTAAGCCCATATTATTGGGATCTTCACCATTTTATTTTTGAGGATATGTGGAATTATGAGAGGGATTTTTTAGTCAGATATCCCCTCCTTCACCCACTCATCAATCCTACATGGTTTAGTATAGTTTTTACTATATTACAGTAGTGATTTTATATGTGTTCCTTCCCTTATTTTTTTGGGTTTTCCATTATTATACCTTGTTTTTTGATAAATTGGGATAGTATTTTGATGAACATTACACTTAACCATGGTCTAATTATATGAGGATAGTGGGGATTTTATATTACCTATTGAGTGGTCATCTAGTGGTGATGATCACACACCATTGATATATATTTTATTTGAGGTATAAATCCATGTAAATTAATTTATATTTTTTTCTTAATTTGGATGAAATTAGTGGTTGAATGAGTGCTGGATGATTGAGCTTTTTTCTATAATAATTTTAACGATATTTCATTGACAATATGGGTGTGTTTGGCCATGGTTTTGGTGATATGGTTATTCATAGTGGGTGTTGAGGTAATAATATTCATTTTGATAAATTTAATAAATCATTATAAATTTAAAAAATTAACTATTTAGATGTTTTTCCATGATATAAGAGCCTTGTTGAAGGTACAATCTTGCATGAGATGTGAATGGTCTTGTTTAGGGATGTGCATATTAAAGAATGGTGTGTAACTCTTTGATTGATGTATTTGGTCTTTTTAATATAAACAAATATTCATTTAATTCATGATTTCATTCATTAATTCATGTTTCGTGGTACTAGGTAAATGTTTAATGGTCCATATTTCCCTAGAGTAAGTGATAAGGGGCTGGCAAGCCTCCTATTCTTGGGTTAAGTGATCTAAAACACTTGGTTCTTTTGGAATTTTATGCGGACTTTGTATTCAAGGGTAAGTGTGTCAATTGAGTTTGTGAGAGTTTTTAAGTTATTCATAGGGTGAATTGTGATATACATGTATCCTAGGTTTTATTACTTAATCTAGTTGGGAAATAATGAGACATTTAGGCCTAGAGGGATGATTGAGATGATCGTATGCCTTATAGTAGGTAAGGATACCCTTCTTCAAGGTGTATTATGATTTTGTGGGATATTTTTCTTTGATTTTTAAGAGGGTTAGACTAGTTTGTTGAGACCTTTCCTATGAAGAGAATATGGGATATGAGGTCACCATGGGTTGATGAATGCATTTTGGTATTTATGAGAAGAGGGTGAGATGGTCTTTCGGATATTTTCTTATAGGGAAATTTGGTAAATGTGATACATAAAGGAAAGGTTCTAGGTCTCAAGTGTATATTTCCCTACATTTAGTTGGAGAGGATATGATTTGTGGTATGCGACCTTTTTGATATTGCATGTTCCTGTTGGTTGTGACCCCATCCTAAGTAATATGGTAGTGGATGATAATGTGTGACATGCATTAATGAGTGGGGATAGCCATGAAAGTTCTAAAGTTACCTCCTAATTAGAGAGAGGAAAAGATAGATACCTAGTAAAGGATCCATCCTGTGTTAGAGTTTAGTGGATGATATTGGATAATTTTCCCACATTAAGTGATAAGGTGATCGAAGAATATATTTAACTCTAAATGTGTGTCTATTACATAAATACATGACCCAAACATGTATCTTTGGTTAATGTTATAGACTTGGTGACACCCTACCTAGAGTCTTTTGGTATGGGGTGTGGTGTGTAACATGAGTTGAAAAGATTTTAGATTAGGATTGAGTTGGTATAACCAGTTTTCATGGTGCTCTATCTATAACATGATATCTTGAGTTACATGGATTCATAGTTTCATGTTTATCACATGATGGATGACATGATCTATGTTCATATTAATTTTTATTTTACTATTTTTCTTACGAATACTAGTGTATAATGGAATATACTAGAGTTACTTGGTGAAAATAAATTGGTATTCATTTCTCACACCATACAGAAGAATCCAAGTGCATAGGAAGACCATAAATATGTTTTCTAATTGATCATAGGATGTGTAGTGCATCAGGATAGAGTAGATCAATGGGTATTGAAGACTGGGATGAGGTGAGACTCAATGATTTCAATAGAGTATATTTTTGTTTAGAATATTTTTATATGTGTTTAAACATGTGGGATATCATGAATATATGAATATATGACTTTCACATGGTATGTTTTTTATAGCATTGTGTTTTATTGATTTATACATACTATGATGTCTGTTTTTGATGTTTTTTTGTTATTTCTTCTGGTGACTTATAGTGATTTTAGGGTGTTATCTCCCTAATGTGTGGATTAATACAACACTAATCATTAATAGCCTTTAGTATAATGGGAGGAATTCTTGAGGTCATTTATCACTTCAGCTTATACTATTTTTCTATGATGAGGTTCTCCGTTGGGTATTTTTTCATGATCCATTAGTAGACATCAGTCATATTCTACCACCATGTCATGAGGACATATCCTAGTACCTTCCTTAATGAATCACTATATTCCAGAAAACCATATCCACTTGAAGGTAGTGTGAATATAGGTACATTGACCACTCTACTATTAATCACCATAATTTTTCTATCACATTCATTTTTCTAATGAAACATGACACTCTTTATAGATAACTATGTTAGTGGGTTTTCCCATGTATGAGAAATTTCTTATAAAGAACCAATAGTTTCCATCCAATCCATTAAATAAATGAAAATTCATTTTAGTTATCTTATTGCATTGTTTTTTAATATCATATTCCATTTAATGTTCTAAATATACTACCCTTGTTATGATTACATGACCTAGGAATAATACATTCTATATCCAGAAGTCATTCTTGGTAAATTTCTTATACAATTTCACCATTATCAAGGTATCCATAACAATCCTTATATTTTCTTCATTATATTTATTATAATTTATATATATGATAATATCATTTATAATGACTACAAATAATTAATAAAGGAAGTCATTAAAGACTCTAATCATGATAAGTACATAGATAGTAGATGAAATTGTAAGTCTGAATGAAATCACTAAGAATTCATAGAGTCTATATCTTGTACTATAGGTTGTTTTAGGTACATCCTCCTTTTACCGTAAATTGATGATATACACCTAGACAGTAAATCTTGGAGATATATTTATCCCTGCATACTTGATCAAACAAGTCAACTATATGGGCTATACATTTTTTTCCCTTGATCATATTCTTACTAAGATGGTGATAATAAATATAAAAAAAAATTGGTTAATCTTTCTACATTTCAGAGAGACTGGTGAACACCGGGGTGAAGTAATTTTTTTAAAACCCCTTATCTAGGTTCTATTTAAGTTAATTTTTAAATTCCTCTAATTCAATTGGTGTCTTTCTATAAGAATCCCTTTATAAAGTCATAACACCAAATATGAGTTCTATCAAAAACTCAAAGTAATGGTTATAGGGAGGACCAAGTATATTTTCAGGAAAAATATAAATTTATTAATTAAAAATTTTAATATCCAAAATATTGTGTTTCTCCCCATCCATTTGATCTAACTAACCCTCATGATTTGGTATTATGACCCCAAAAAAAGAAGTAATTTCTCTAAAGAGTCTATAGTCCTTCATATGCGGATTAGTGATCTAGTTTTTATTTAGAATATCAAATGTTATTTATTTATTTTTGAAGTAGATATAGGATCCATATAGATAGATCTAATCCATGATAAAAATTACATAAAATTTTATTTGAGGGAAAATAATAACATTTGAAGGTAGTACATTCTAATAAACTTTTACAGAATAATATTTTTAGACATGGGATAAATTCATCACACCATTATTAGTTTTTAAGGGATATTCAAGTTTAACCTTTGGGTATATGAATAAATATTCTTAGATAATTTTAACGATATGAATTAATTCATATAATGAAGATAAAATAAGATTTTATCGATAATGAGGGTACTTATCAACACCCTAATTTCATCATTATGTCTATAGTGCATTGATAAAAAAATGATTACATTGATTAGACAAAAATAATAGTTAGAGTAGAAAACCATTTGACAAGGAAAATAAATCCTTTAACATCCAAAACTATGACAGATATATCTTACATGATGGTATTTTAGGGTCATCTTATATCACTTATAAACCAATATCAGTTGTTTTAAGATCTTACTTCTTATTATACAAATCCAAATCCTTAAAAATAACTAAACCCAGATTTGATACCAACTAAGATGACCCCATAATAATATACATACAGAATATATCATTTTACATGATTATTCATTATATCTCACATTAAATCACACCCTAGAACCTATGGGTTTTTTGTATTTGGATATTAAATACATAGAAAACTACATTAACAGTATGATGAAAAATTCTCCACACTCGCACCACACTAGACATCTAAATCAATTATAATATTTTATACTGTTTTTCATAAAATATGAAATAGAATCATAATAAAGGGTTGATTTTAGATTCTATGTAATGTTTGAACATAAGATATATTTTTTGAACATCATAAGTGAGAATAAGAATAACATGTGAGCATGATAACATAAGCATGGTACATTAACATGGTATAATAAAATAACAAAAAATTATACAAATATTGTAATACATGAATCATTACTTGAATATTTTGGTATATCAGAATACATGAGTCATAGGAGTGTGGAAACATATGTCAATTATCATAATTCATGAGAACATGACACTGGTATATTATATAATATAGGAATGTGGTACCAACATAAGCCTAAGAATCATATAATTTATTAATGTTAAACTCTAAGATATGAATATTATAATGGAATGGGCTTCCCACAATAACATAACATAATGTATTTTTTCTAACCACTATTTCAAAAAAATAGTTTGTACTTATCCTAATCACCCAAACCTCATTATATATTTTAAATGGGATAACCACCCACGCCATCTAACCTGTTGTACTTACGCACAACAACCACAACACATAACATTTTTCACTTGAGTTAACCACCCATAATAAACAATATTTTGGACATAAACTAACTACCCATTTACCATCTTGATATCATGATATATGAAACATTTCACAATTCATTTGTGGGGTATAATAGACCAACCTTGAATAATAATAAACCATTCATATGTGCGCCCCATGAACATAAAAACATTCAAAATACTGTTATTGAATAATTAATCCATGAGTAATAAATTGGTTTTATGAATATTTTTTTAATAAATGACATTAAAACTTTATATAAATAAAGTGGATAGAAACATTGGATCATCTCCCCTATAAATAATAATAAATTATAATTTATTTTGACATAGATGAAAAACATTATAAGAAAATTATAAATTACATTTTCAAAATATGAAGAAATTCATTTTTTGTTTTTAGTAACTTTTATTTAAAAAACAATTATAATAAAATGATAATATAAATTACTTTAGAATACCATAAAAAACATGTAAAGTTATATTCTAAAAGAAAAATAATTAATATGGTTGAAAAATGTGTTCCTAAATAAATAATTCAAAAACATTCCATTCACACTTTATAAATAATGTTAATAGAAAATGGATAATATGTGAATTGATAAAAAGAGATTAATTTCCCACTTTTGTAAAGACATAAAAAATCAAAAAAAAATTAATTATGAAATGATAATTTTATAGAAATTTAGATTTTTAAATCAAATTATATAATATGAACATGGATGAGAAATATTCTTAACTAAAATTAAGACATAAGGATGACTATACTTATAAGATAAAATTTTGTAAAATTTTGAACTAATGTAAGGTGAAATTGTATTAGTACATGATAAAACTAAAAATAACTATAGGAGACTAAAATATATATCTTTTATAGATAATAAAGATAATTTTTCCCCAATATGCAATTCATATATAGACAATCTCAATTTTGAATTGAGATAATAATTTTATTTTTGTAATTTGTAATCATTGAACCCAAAGACACATAAAGTGACAAAATGAGATATATTTTAAATCCATTTAAATAAATAAAATTCACTACAAAAAATTAAATTGAAATATTTACAATAAAATAATATAAAAAATTATTGAATATAATGTTTATCTAAAATAAGATAAATTTATTTGAGAAAACACTTACCTCAAAATTATTCTTAGTTGAACTAGCTCGAACATCCTATAAAATAAATTTATTTCCATATTTCATACATATAATTCCCATACATACATTTATTTTACTCAAATAAATTTATTTATAACTTAATATTAACTATTATATAACCATTATTTATTAAAATTAATATTTTTAATGTAATTTATTTTTCTATTTTGTGTTAGTCTCGTTATAGTGGTTCTAGTCCTTTCTCCTTGATCATGGTTTCATAAACTATAGAAATATCCTTATGATATAGTATCTATTTTTATATAAATGTTTTTATCCCAATGGTCTTTTATCGGAGTAGTACTGATGGTTTTTGAAGATTTTTCAAAATATCCATTTTTTCAATTTCAAATAAATATAACGAAATTATTTTATTAATAAATATACATATATATATATCCCCAATAAAATTATGAAATAATTTTATATTATTAATTATTATTTAATATTAATAGTATTTATATTTCATTAGTAATTCTTTATGATAATGGTATTGTGTTATTCGTGTAAGTGGTAAAACTAACCATAAGAAAATTGTGTTACCCTTAATGAATGAGTAATAACATTAGGTTTTGTTACAATAATATGAATATTATAGAAGTATAAATATTATATAATTTTAGTTGACAATGAATCCTTACAAAAGTTTATATAACAAAATATATGAAAGGATGGAATAATAACTCGATACTTCCTTTGACAGAATCACTCTTTACCACACATATTCCTTTAGAATGAAGGACTTGAACCTATTTATTATGAAAAGTGTCTACAAAATTTAGATATAACTTTAGGATATTGAATTTCGTCTGTTATTTAGGATATATTTAAAGGATATGAGGGGTTTGGAGTTGTTATAGGAGAGATCCTTTTAAAGGTGAAAGTGAAGTACATGTCTTTTGGAAAATATTTTAGGTTAATGAAAAAAGATGGGTCCACATGGGAGTTAGGGGAGTTATGAGGGAAATTCTTTCAAATGTATATGATTTATTGCTTATCATATAAAAGGAATTTATAATGTCCAAATAATTACTTACTTATAAAAAATTCATGACTTTTTAATTTACCTCTTTTTACCAACATTTTTTCAAGTTAAATTATTTTCCATGGTAATAATTTATTTACTTAAAATATAATATAACCCCTATTAAATAATTGTTATATTTAATAATCCAAAATTAAAATTAATTAAATAAAATTATAATTCAAAATATTTTAAATTTATATTTTAAATGAAAATATATAACATATTGAAATAACTATTCTTTTAGAAAAAAGAATATTTTAAACATTATTTTTTCTTATTATTTTTTTAACTTTGATTAATAATAATTACATGAGTCTTAATATCCTTATATATATATATTTAAGTATTATATTTTTTAAAAAATCATCATTTAATTATAATATATTTTGTTTTTTAAAATAAAAATGCATGACTCATTTTAAAAATCAAGAAAATTGTTTTTCAAAAACATTCATTGACTTTAATTGCATTCCATTAATTATTTACCATGTGATCTATATTATAATCATTCATTAAATTATAAATATGTAACAAATTATTATTTAATAATAATAATAATATGTAATGAATAAAAATAAATCTATTTATAATATATCATTTTCGTTAATTATTTTATTTAAATTTAGTTCCCTGATTATTTATTATGTGTTGATTTATTTATTTTTAATTTACTAAAAGTATACAAATTCAATGAAATTATTGGATACAAGTGTATACAATGGTAATTTATCTAATGGCCATATATCTGAATTCTATGTTGCCAATGTCTATATAACCAATATGGTTATATCCAATGACCATATATCTAATAGAAATATTACATTACTATATATTTCTTTACATGAATCTCTAAATAAATTCACCCAATTAATTTACTTCTATCTCGAGATTTATATTTTATTTCAAATTATGTATCTTATTTCCAAAATTATAATCTGAGGTATCACCTAAATGTAAAATCACGAGGATAGATATTTCATATTTTGGATGTTTTATTTACTTATTTTTTATACCTATAATAGTTTTCTTTATAATGTTTTGTATTTATTTCTTAAAATAAATTAATATTTATCTTTTTTTGTAATATTTAATATCAATAAAATATAACTTGGTTTTTTTAGTTCAATTCTATATTTATTATATTATATCGAATTTTCATTTCTTATTTGGATACAAATATATATAAAAATTAAGGGGTGTTACATATGCTTTCCTTGGAAACCTCACGAGACTTTGGGGACCTATCCATGTTATTAAGTGTTGGTTTTGGAACTTTTACTTCAATTTTGGTTCCTTCTTGGGTGAGTATATTTTTTTGGGACCACCACACGAGTATAGGTGACTCATTAGGTTAGGATATGTTGGTTTTGAAAAATCCACCAGAGTGTGAGGCCCTCAAAGTTGGTATGGGAATCCCAATTGAGTTTGGTGGAAGGATTTATAACAATTATGTGTATGAAATGTGATTAGATATTTTTTTGGTACAATGTATAAATTATTGTATGAATTGGATTGCGTTAAAACTAGTAAAAATTAATATTTTTGATGTTATTTAATAAAAAAATTAAGTTGATGGTTATTGTTATGTTGTTTTATTTATATCAATTTTCATTGTATGGTAATTTTTAAAAAAATTACATATACATTTCTTGGATATGACATAGTTGGTTAATGGGGGAATTCTGTTGGTAATCTTTTTTATTTACACACACCCACTGCATATGAATCATGGTTGACATGCTGGTGATATATCTCAATTTTTGGGTTGTTGGGATCATTGTATAATTTTATGA
This sequence comes from Viscum album, assembly GCA_963277665.1. Taxonomy (NCBI): domain Eukaryota; kingdom Viridiplantae; phylum Streptophyta; class Magnoliopsida; order Santalales; family Viscaceae; genus Viscum; species Viscum album. Next base: position 80,749,439 of record OY728162.1, on the reverse strand, counting down.
GAAAGAATCCATGAGAATGAATATTAGATACTAGTGGAGGTCAATTTATTATTGGTTATTGGTTATTTTTCTATTTTGTATTTTCTTAAGATGTTATTATATAGTTATACTTATGGGGGGTTTTAGGAGTTACATTCATGGGACTCCATTTCATACTCTTTTATAATTTTAATGTCCTAGAATTTCTGTATAATTTTTTTTAATTATATGGAATTATTACATGACTGCAAAATTTGACGGCGCGTGATTCTGAGGCCCAGATTTCCCATAATGATCTGTTGAAAATTGTTAAGTTTATAATAGCATGTGTGAGTGGTTTTTCTGAAAAAGTGAAATAACTCTTAAACGGTTTCCTAGATCATAAATTTGAGGGAACCGTTTAATTTAGGATAGCGGGTTTACCTAGGTGCGACTTAATTTTAGTCGGCACAAGCCTCCGGTGAGAAAACCCGAGAATGGAATAATTGTAAATAAAATAATTAAATTTATTTATTTTATTTATAAAATGCTTATAACTCATGAATGGTGACTCAGATTAAAAATATGAGACCACCACTGAGCTCGTGAGGGTATGATTTCTTTAGGCAGATACTAACATTGGTCGGCGTAGGCCAACTATGGAAATTAGTTTTTGGCCGTAAATAAAATAATTAACTAACAATTATTTTATTGTTAAAATCAATAACTTCTAAATAGTAACTCAGATTGAAAATCGTAGAGTACCATTGATTTTTTTGGGATGTGTTTCCCTTAGGTAAAGCCCAATCTAAACTGGTGTGGGTCTAGGGTGACTGTTAATAATTTTCTGAACTTTTTTTGGGTACATTCAGTAAACGCGCGGGTGGTGTTTTCAATCTTTGGACTCATTGCTCGAATCAAAAAACTTGAGAGCACTGTTGAATATGTAGCATTGGGATTCACTTCAGGGAGGCTTCACTTCGATTGTAAAATGTCAGAAGAAAAAGATAGTTTTTGGACATTTAAGAGAATAATAAAATAATAAAGTTATTTTATTTTTCATTTTCCTTTCCTCCAACGGACAAGCGGAGGTGGCAGGCCTAATCACACATCATGAAAATAAATGGATTGGCTCCCCTTTATTCTTTTAACCACACTATTGGAATTAGGAAGTTTCCTTAATTAAATGAACCCTATTAATTCCATGTGCGTTACTCACCCTCCCCCTATCCTATTTATATGGTGCTTGGGAAGAGGTATTGGCACAACTTCACCAAGCGATGAAGCTCTGGAAAAGTACAATGACGCCAACCACTTGGAGGATGAGACCAGTTTCAGCGAGCAGTGATGAGCACCACTAAATCACAAACCAATGAAAACAATGAAGGAGGTTCCGTCGATTGTCGTCAGCAGACGTCTAATTCAGGTAGGGGGTTTATTTTGAAGTTGTATTTGATTAATTAAATTCCTCTCCTGCTTGTTATCATGTAATGTGTAGGGAGTGGGCCAAACAAACAATGCTTGAACCCTCTTCTACTTCGTTCTTGATATGAACTTCAGGGAACAATTTCCTACTCGAAGGAAACATGAAATAGCGGGCCACGCTATAACAGCGACAACATGGGAGATCCGTAGGCATAGACGGCACCAAGAACAGACAATGGAGCATGCCTGATGGCCTGCGGAAGAAACCGCTGGTACGCCATGTCGGTGAAGGCCATTGGTGGTAGGAGGAGACCAGTGACAACTGGCCACAGGAAGTAGAAGGCGATGCGCGATGGCGAACCGTTGGGGCTGAAGGTGGCTCGCCCGAGCCGGCTGCACGGGACAAGGGCGGTGCCCGCAGGCGCCGTCGGCAGAAGTGGCCACAACTAGAAGGCTGCGGTAGGAAGGTGAATCTTGGACCATACCACACCACATTGAAGAAACCCTGGTCGGCCAAATGGTTGACCGTTATTTGCGGTGGGGAAGCACACTATCGGCTAGGAATGGCCCCGCAAGCGCAGGCCCAACAGGACGCAACGATCTGCCTCTGGGCGGACCGAGTCGATGCGGGCCGACCAAGCCAACCGGACCCACCCAGTGGGCTGTACCCATGGCCCAGCAAGCAGGACCCGCAGCCCAGTGGTGCAGGCCGGACCCGTGGCCCGGCGTGCCAGCACGGGCGGGCCGAATCCCAACCGGCGGGTTGAGCCAACTGTGGCCTGAGCCCGCAAACCGAACCAGGCCGACCCCAACGGGACAGACCCTATGAACTGGGCCAACCCATAATAGGTCGGACCTGAATGGGGTCAGGTAGACTCCGGGACCTGTTGCGTCGGGCCGGTCAGGCCGAGTCGGACCGGGCCCAGACCCAACCGGTCCCCAAATAAAGAAACTCATGTAACTGATGAACCGGGTGTCTAATCAACACATCGTCAGTGGAATTTGGATCCCTTTTTAGAATTAGTCCCTTTGAAATATTCTAGCCAGCCTAACCGAGCTAGTCCAGACCGAGGTGTGATCACCCCTGTTTCACAGAAAGGGTTGTAACTAATAGACCAGAAGTCTGATTGATGCGTCGTCTTTGGAATAAGTACCCTTGTGAAAAGGCGGTCCATTGGATATAATCTAAGTGAGTTTTGATGAAGTTTGACATATGACCTGGGTTGGATCAACTCTAAATCCAAACAAGACCTCAGCACTAAAATTCCAATAACTTACAGATCAGGGGTCCAGTTTACGCACCATCTTTTGAATTAGAACCCTTATGATGTGATGGATCATTAGGTTACTTCTTCATGGGACTGCTTGCTAGTTAAAATATGACCGATGGATTGGGGAGTGGTTCTCCCAAAATCAAGCCTGCTATGAGCGGGAATCCAGTGGATGGAAGTGAGGCATAGGTTGGATATAAATCAGACCGAGTTTTGTATCGAGCAATCCCATATGGGTCAGCACTTACCGATCCTTTGTGGGTCAGATCCTGTGTGGGTCAGCGCTCAGCGATAATGTGTGGGTCAACGCATACCAATCCTATGTGGGTCAGTGCTCAATATTTCTGTGTGGGTTTGCGCATACTGATCCTATGTGGGTCTGATCATGTGTGGTTCATTGTGGGGTTTAATACCTATTGACTCTGGGAGGGTCGAATCCTATGTGGGTAATTCTGGGGGTTAGTACCTATCGATCCTGTGTGGTTCAGACTCCGTATGTTCAGCAGCAGTGCCTCTTCACAGAATAAGATGATCTAGCTTCGCGACTGATCATTTGTACTTATATACTTCACTAATACCCGATTTGAGCTGAGACTTGGTTTGAGTTGTGTGTATTACTTTGTGCTTTTTGATTGATATCATGATTTTTTGTTTACCTTTGTGAAATTTTTTGGGACATTTGTGGGTCTCGGGGTCCCTACTGAGTATTGTTATACTCACCCCTACATGGGCTTTTCCCGCACCATGTTGTGTCTTGTGCAGATGAAGAGATGTTGGGCTAAGGCTTGAGGGAGCTAGGATTAGGTGGTACGCGAAGGAGATGGGATGACTTGGAGTGCTATGGAGACGATCTTTACCTACCCTTCAAGTAGGATCCTTGATGGATGATCCAGGATATGTTTTCTGTTTTTATTTGTACCTGTACTTATCATTTGGGAGTGTATTCCAGTCCCTTTACTTTCAATACACTTTTTACTACAAAAGATTACTTCATGGTTGCTTCTTGTTGGGTTCTTGGATTGTGTGTTTGTAAAGGTTTTAAGGTAATGTCTTCCTATTATAGGGATAGACTTTTTTGGTTCTAGTCTCTAACCTCTGGCCTATGGAATGCGGGCTTGGGGTTGTCACAGCATGGGCCCTAGGGGACTGGTCGTGACAAAGTGGTATCAGAGGAGTCATTTATAATAAATAACTAGGACTCTGATCTTTACAAAGGAGTAATATTGTTAAGTGTTTTGAGTGTGGTTTCCAGTTTGGGGAGTCCAGTGTTGGTGTGGCAACCAATGTATCCATACACCAGGACCCTAAATTCTGATTTCTGACTCGATGCACGAAAAAACTGATTGCATGTTTTTTGAAATGGTTTACTTTGATCTCTTTTGAGTCATCTCACTAGGTAAAACCTTTTGACCGTGATTCATCTTGATTATATTTCAAGATGATTCCACGTAGACAGCCAACCAGGATTCCCAAGAAAGTACACGATAATGGCCAACCGAGCGACGAGGCTTCAGTGCAGGGTCATCCTGCTGTGTTGGCACATTCAGCTAGTGTACCAAAAACACCTCCACTTGTTGAGAAAAAGATACCACCAGTCGCACTGGCAGATGGTGTCTACAGATTGAGTGTGTTGCACGAGTTCTAGCATAGAGGCCTCCAAGTTTTCGAGATGAGATAGATTCCTAGGAATCTGAGGATGGGATGGACATTATGTCAAGAGTTTTCCACCTAGTTGAGACACTAGTATAGTAGATAGTGATCCTAGATACTAGTCTTTTCCATTTTGTGACCATGAGAATGGTTCACATGGTGAATAAGATTTAGTACATAGACTGTTTCCCAGGATGGTACCTTCGAGTAGTGTTCCAACTATATCATTGGTTGTTGGTCAGCAGTTACAACTGGTGGTACCGGTAGAGGACACATGTAGGCTTAGTGCCTTACATGTTTTTCATCATCAGATACCACTCAGATTCCTAGGTGAGCATAAATCACAGGAGGCTAAGGACTAGCTTGAGGAGGTGGTTAAGTTTCCATCTAGCCAAGGCACCATTTGATCAGATGGTGCACCTGGTAGAGAGCCTTCTATGTGGCTCAACAGGATGATGATAGGGTGTAGATTACCCTGATCTTGAGAAGAGGTGACTTTTCTATGGATAGGCTTGAGAAAATTCCTCAGATAAGGGGGTCTCTTGCCATAAAAAGCTAATGGGTATGTGTTCCCTAGACCTTCTATAGCTTCAGCAGGATGACATGTCGGTAGCTGAGTATTCATCGAGGCTTACCAATCATTCCAGGTACTCAATGAATATAGTACGATTAGTGCTTCAGGGCTTTGACCTCTGAGAGAGGTAAGTTTCGGTGCATCTGAGCCATCACTATTCCTCTATGCATTCCTACTTATATTAGGGTGCTAGAGAGAACCTTTTTGGTTGAATGTTTGTTGGCTTAGCAGATACATCCAGTGAATGTTAGCAGTGGGAAATCAGGAAATTGACGCCAATCTCAGAGACTTGGTCGTATAAAATGTTTTGGGAAAAGGAAATGATAGGGACAGATGAATCTGTAGGGCATCAGATGCAAAATTGGAGCTAGGAGATCATCATAAGGTGGTATACATTTCGACATGTTACAACCCCCCCCCCCCAATGTGGACCCCACTAGGCTCATGGAGCTGGAGGACAGGGGAAGGGAGTAGCTACAAGCATTCAAGGAGTGTGACCCAAGGAATATATGAATGATTCAAGGTAAGGTATGTGTCTACTACTAGATACCGTATTAATATACATAGATACCAATCATTCCTTCTTGCCATGAATCTTGTTCAAGACCTATAGTTTTTTGTTAAACCAATGACTTGACCCTTACATCTGGAGATACCTTTGGGAGGAGACTCGATAATCACACTTATGTTGATAGTGTGATCTAACCCTTGAAGTGAGAATTTTGGTTGGAACCTCTTGGTGGCAGCGTCGAGGCTTTATGACGTTAGTTTGGGTATGGATTGGTCATCCACATTTCATGCTTAGATTGACCATTTTAGGAAAAAGGGATATAGTATATCTATAGTGTTGGAATGGGTTTTTCCTTGGTCAATTAAAAAAGAAACCCAGGCAGCATGGGATAAACTCACGCATAAGAGGGTGCAGCCAATCACTCTTGATTTGGCCATCCTTACCCTTATAGTAGTAGGAGTTTTCAGTTTTCAGTTCCTAATAGTTGTGACAAAGTGTGGGGACATCTTTTCAAAAGATTGTCCCATGATTACCTCCCTGAAGGGAGAGATACTTCTGCTTTGTCTGGATACTACCAGAGTTTTGTACCAGAATTCTCTAGGGTAGTGACACCCTTGTCAACATTGAAAAAGAAGGGGGATCCTTTCATATAGATGGAGAAGTGTTATCAGAGCTTTCAGGAGCTGAGATAGAGACTGGAGAGTGCCCCCATCTTAAGGCCACCAGAAGAGGGCGTTGGGTATATAGTCTACTGCGATGCATTAGGGAACAGACTAGGTTGTTTTCTAATGAAGAAGGGGGCAGTGACTACCTACGACTCATGGTAGTTGAGACAGCACGAGCAGAACTATGTTACCCATGACCTAGAGTTCACAGCATTGTTTTTTGAACTGAAGATGTGGCGGCACTACTTGATGGGTTAACATTTTATTGTTTACTCTAATCACAAAAGTCTTAGGTATATCTACTCATAGAAGGACCTGAACCTAAGATAGTGTTGATGGCTAGAATTCCTCTAGGACTATGACTTTGAAATAGTCTATACTCCTGGGAAGGGGAACGTAATAGCAGATGCACTTAGCAGGAGTTCTGGACTATAGTTTTCGAGTGAGGCAAAATAGCTGCTAGTCGCGTTGTAGATATCCTTCATGGATAGTGATGGACCAGCTTACCTCTAGTCTATGACAATCACTCCCCCACTTCTTCAGCGATCTCAGGAGGTGTAGCTTGGGGACGTAGACTGCGAGGCCTGACATGCTCTAATATCTTCAAGATATCCTCTTGATGTATTTTCTAAAGTTGGTAATCTTGTTGTCCTCTTCTGAGGATTCACTATGGAACCAGTGACGCATCGAGAGTAGGTATTGAGGGAGTTCCACACATCCCCTTTGGTGGTACATCTAGAAGTACAGATTATGTATCAGGACCTCCGACATTAGTATTGGTGTTCATGGATGAACAAATTAGTGGCAGAGTTTGTATCTTGATGTCTCACCTGTCAACAAGTGAAGGACAAGCATCAAGTACCAGTGGTCTTAGCTTAGTCACTTGAGGTACCTGAGTGGAAGTGGGATGGTATCTCCATGGACTTCATGACAAGGCTACCACGTACGTCCAGGGGCCACGATTCCATCAGGGTGATCATTGACCGACTCACCAATTTGGCCCACTTCCAACCCATCTAAGAGCAGGGATCAGTAGAGAGCTTGGGATGTCACTATGTGCAGGAGATAGTGCGACTTCATGAAGTGTAGTCGATGATTGTTTTAGATCACGATGAATGTTTTACATCCCTCTTTTGGAAGGGATTACAAGAGGAATTCGGAACTCAGATACGCTTGAGCACCACTTTTCACCCTCAGACAGATGGTCAGATGGAGCAAACTATACAGACATTCGAGGACATGCTTTGTGCTTGTGTCCTCGATTTTGGTCATAGTTGGGAGGACCACCGTCCACTGGTGTAGTTTTCATACAACAAAAGTTATCACTCCACCATCGGCATGGCACTCTTTGAAGCCTTGTATGAGTGACCATGCCGATCAACTCTTTGCAGGACCTAGGGGAGTCTACACTTATGGGTCCAGAGTTGGTACAGGCTACCATGTCTTCCTATGGGTCTCACCCTGAAGAGGATTATAGAGTTTTGTCCAAGGTGGAAAGCTATCTCTGAGGTTCATTAGACCTTTCTAGATCCTCAATAGAGTAGTTAAGGTGGTGTACCATCTACCTCTTCCCCCACAGATGCACTAGGTGCATAGTGTTTTCCATGTGTCACAATTGAGGAGATACGTGCATGATCTGTCGCATGTTATCAACTAGGGTGACCTAGACATTGACGATGGGGTGACGTTTGTAAAGTTCTCAGTGGAGATAGAGGATCGAATGGATCAGGTCCTTCATGGGAGTTCGATTCCTCTGGTGCGAGTTCTTTGGAAACATGGGAATTTCCAGGAAAGTACATAGGAGTGGGAGTCTCAGATTCGTGCTCAGTACCCTCATTTGTTTGATTTGCCTCCGTTTTGGCTTTTGGGGACATAAATCCCTAAGTTGGAAAGAATGTCATGTCCTGGAATTTCTGTATAAATATTTTTTATTTATATGGAATTATTATGAGACTGCAAAATCTGATGGTGTGTGATTCTGAGGCTTGGAATGCCTGGAATGATCTGTCGAAAAATGTTAAGTTTAAAATAGAGTGTGTGAGTGGTTTTCCTGAAAAAGTGTAATAACTCTTAAAAAGTTTCTCAGATCAGAAATCTGAGGGCACCGTTGTGTTCAGGATAGCAGGTTTACCCTAGTAACGACTTAAGTTTAGTCAGTGTAGGCCTTCGGTGAGAAAACCTGAAAATGGCATAACCGTAAATAAAATAATTTTTTTTTATTTATTTTTCAAATGCTTATAACTCATGAATGGTGACTTGGATTAAAAATTTAAGAGCACCACTGATCTTTTCAGGGTATGATTTCTTTAGGTAGATACTAACATTTTCTGGCCTGGGCCAACTATTGAAGTTAGTTTTTGTCCATTAATAAAATAACTAAGTAACAATTATTTTATTGTTGAAATATATAACTTATAAATGGTAACTCTTATTGAAGATATGAGAGTGCCGTTGAGTTCTTTTGGATGTTTTTCCCTTAGGCAGAGCCCAACCTCGACCGGCATGGGTCGAGGGTGACAGTTAATAATTTTCTAAACTTTTTTTCAGGTACATTTAGTAAACACACGGGCGGTGTTTTCTATCTTTTTACTCGTTGCTTGGATCAAAAATCCAAGAGCACTGTTGAATCTGTAGTGTCAGGATATGCTTAATGGAGGATTTACTTTGACAGTAAAAGGTCATAAAAAAGGATAGTTTTTGGACATTTAAGAGAATAATAAAATAACAAAGTTATTTTATTTTTATTTTTTCCTTTCCTCAAATGGACAAGCAGCGGTGGCGGGACCAACGACACATCAAGAAAATAAATTTATTGACTCCACTTTATTCTTTTAATCACACCATTGGAATTAGGAATGTTCTTTAGTTAAATGAACCCCATTAATTCTATGTGTGTTACCCACCCTCCCCCTCTCCTATTTATATAGAGGTTGGGGAAGAGTATTGGCATGGATTCACCAAGAAACGAAGTTCTGGAAAAGTACCACGATGCCAACCACATAGAGGATGAAACCAGTTTCAGTGAGTGGTGATGAGCACCAATGAATCACTAACTGATGAGAACGACAAAGGAGGTTCTTTCGATTGCCGTTAGCGGACGTCTAATTTAGATAGGGGTTTATTTTGAAGTTGTCTTTGATTAAATTTCTCTCCATCTTATTATCATGTAACATGGAGGGTGGGGGACAAACAAACAAGGTCCAGACCCTCTGCTACTTTTTCTTGATGTGAAATTTGGGGAATAATTTCCAACTCGACAGAAATACGAAATAGTAGGTCACGCTATGACGGTGACAACGCGGGAGAGCCGTAGGCACAGACGACACCAAGAACGGACACTAGAGCATGCCTGATGACCCGTGGAAGAAACTGTCGGCACGCCATGTCAGCGGCGGCTGATGGTGGCCAGAGGAGACCCACGACAACCGGCTGTGGGAGGTGGAAGGGGGCGCGTGATGGCGTGCCATGGTGGCTGAAGGCAGCTGACCCGAGCCAGCTGCTCGGGACAAGGGCAGCGCCCATAGGCGCTACTGGTGGAGGTAGAAGTGACCAGAAGGGTGCGGCAGGAAGGTGCGGCATGGCCCGTGCCGCGCCATATGGGAGAATCCCCAATCGACCAAATGGATGACTATTAATTGTGATGGGGCAGCGCCCCACCGTCTGGCGAATGGCCTCGCAATCACGGCCCCAACGGGATGCAACAGTCTACCTCTGGGTGGACCGATCCGGCACGGGACGGCCAAACGGACCAGATCTTCCCAACGGGTGGGACCTGACGGCATGTCAAGCTAGACCCGCGGCCCGGCAGGCCACCACGGGTGGGCCGCACCCACCCGGTGGGCCGAGCCAACCGTGGCCTAGGCCCGCGAACCAAACCGGGTTGACCCTGATGTTCCAGACCCAGTGAACCAAGCCGACCCTTAATGAGCCAGACCCGAGCGGGGTTAGGTAGACCCCTGGACCCATTGCGTCAAGCTGGTCTGACCGAGTTGGACCAGGCCTATACCTAACCAGTCCTCGAATAAATAAATGCTCGTAACTGATGAACTGGGTGTCTGATTGACACGCTGTTAGTGGCATTGTTATCTATTTTGGGAAGCAATTCCTTTGGCATATTATGGTGGGCCCGACCGAGTTGGGTCATACTGAGGTGTGATCACCCCCGTTTTCACGGAAAAGGATGTAACTAAGAGACTGGGAAAATGATTGGCATGTCGTATGGGGCATAGGGATGCTTGTGACAAGGCGGTCCTTTAGATATACTCTAAGTGGGTTTTGATGGTGTTTGACATGCGACCTAGGTTTGATCGACTCCAAATAAAACCGGGCCCTCATCCCTAAAATTCCAATAACTTACAGACCTGTCGTCCGGTTGACGCGCCTTCTTTTGCGTTGGGAATATTATGACGTGATAGGTCACTGGGTTAATTATTCAAGGGGATTCATGCCTATTGAAATATGACCAATGACTTAAGAAGTGATTCTTCAAGAATCAAGCGTGCTATGAGGGAGAATCCAATGGCTGGCAGTGAGGCGGAGGTCGGAGACAGATCATATGGAGGTTAGTACCGAGAGATCCTATGTGGGTCAGCACTTATCATTCTTGTGTGGGTCAGATCCTGTATGGGTCAGCGCTTAGTGATCCTATGTGGGTTACTACATACCGATCTTATGTGGGTCAGATCCTGTGTTGGTCAATACTCAACGATCTTTTGTGGGTCAGTACATACCAATCCTGTGTGGGTTAGATTCTGTGTGGGTCATTGCGAGGGTTAGTACCTATCAACTCCAGGAAGGTTGGATCCTATGTGGTTCATTACGGGGGTTAGTACCTATTAATCCAATGTGGGTCAGATTCCGTATGGTCAGCAGCAGTGCCTCTTGACAAAATAAGATGATCTAGCTTTGTGATTGATCATATGTACTTCTATACTTCACTAATACATATTTTGATCTGAGACTCTATTTGATCTGTGTACATTTCTTTGTGATTTTTTATTGAGATCATGCTTTTTGGTTTGCCTTTATGGAATTCTGTGAGAGATTTGGGGGTCTCAGGGTCCCTATTGAGTACTGTTATACTCACCCCTGCACGGGCTTCGCCCGCACCTTGTTGTGTCTTGTACAGACGACAAGAAGCTGGGCATAGGCTTGAGGGAGCTAGGACTAGGTAGTATGTAGAGGAGAAGGGATGATGTAGATTATTGTGGAGACTATCTATACCTACCCTTCAAGTAGGATCCGTGGTGGATGATCCAGGAGTTGTTTTCTCTTTTCAGTTGTACTTGTACTTTTCAGTAGGGCTTGTATTTCGTCTCCTTTACTTTTAGTACACTTTTTACTACACTAGATTACTTTTTGGTTTCTTATTGTCGGGTTCTTGGATTGTGTGTTCATATAGGTTTAAAGGAAATTACTTCTTGTTATGGGGATACGCCTTTTGGTACTAGTCACAAACCCCTAGCCTATGGAAGGCGGGCTTGGGGTAGTCACAGCACGGGCCCCGAGGGACGATTCGTGACAACAATGATGTGTTTTCTTTGTGATATTTGTTTTAATACTAATTAACTAGGTTAATATTGTTGTTTATATTATTCATTTAGTTTATAGATGGTTTTAGGGGCTTCGTAGTAATCTAATTTGGTTTAGGTCTGGTTTCAATATCTAGAATAGGTCAAGATGTTACAAAATTTATTATTGAGAACCTTATAAATTATTGAATTAAAATGTGTCCCTTTCCACTTAATAACACCTCCATAGATATGAAATGATTAATAGTGAAAGTATTTGAATAAATTGACTTAAAATGTTGGTTTTTAGAGACTTTTATTTAAAATGATCTTATAAGGGAAATGATTCCACTACCCTTCAGTACTATCAAATCATAATCCAGTAAATTTTATGAGAAAGAAAAAAAATTAGAGTTTAAAAATTTTAAAAATAGAATTAACATTGTTTCATTGAAAATAGTATGTCTATATCCTTGTTTTTATGTTATTTTGGTATATGTGACATAATTTTGACTGTAAATTATCATATAAAATGTAAAGTTTCATATTTAACTACATGAATCCTAGGTTCCATAATTTTTCTATAAAAAAGTATCATATCACTGATGTATGTGTAAAAATATTTTTAGGAGTCATAAAATCTATTCATATTTTTTATATCATTAGTTATTTATATTAGGGTGACAATCATGCGATTAAAGAAAATACTATATAAAAATAATAAATATCTGATATCCAAAAAAATGATATAAGGTAAGTGATATTTTATATCATTATGGTAAAAATTCCATGATATAAGATTAATGTTGATACATAAATTTTTAGGTTTTAGGAGTGTATGAATTTTTAATGAATTTTGGATAAAAGTTTAAAATAGTAAATTTTTAGTACCCAAAATAGAATTCTAAGAATTTCATTTTATTTGGGACATAAATTATACCCATGGGTGGTGTTTAGAATATATTATACGGTTATGTATTTACATATGATGTTTCAGGTTCTAAGGAACTCCATTAATATTGATTTATTTACTTAATTCATATTTCAGGGACATTTTATCTGAAAAAAATCTCATATAATGGGAAATATTTACATATGATTGTAATGGGATGGAATTATTATAATAAGTACAGTTATATTTTTTATGTGGTTTAATAGGTGGTAATATATAAAATAGGATTTTTGAATGATATGAAATTAATGGAATTTAACTGAATTTTTAATGAGAATTTTTGTAAGTGTTTGATGGGTAAAAATGGGTGTTGAAGATTAAAAAATGAAAAATAATTGGGAGAATATATTTTACTCCAATTGAAATTCTTGTAAATTTTCTTAATACGCTATTTTCCCAATAGGGGAAAACTCTTACAGATGGTTTTCAAATAGATTAGAGAGAAAATAAGTTGGATGAAAATCAATAGGATTGTGAATAAATGATCATTGGTGATCATTAGAGGATTGAGATATAGTGTTTGTGATGGGATTGATGTATGTTATTCAAATTCTTCTTGTATATATTTTAATTTTGAATCTACCAGAAATATAATATTTCATATTGGTAAATAATTTATATTAATATAGATTAAATATTATATGGTAAAATTTAAATGGTATAATTGATAAATAAGAATTAAGTGGACTGATTATTATTATTAAAAAATTCTAATATGATATATTTTGAAATTAACATTTTTTTTTTGAAATCATAAATAGTGGGGAATGGGTTTTGAAATTATAATCCCATGATAATAAAACATGATTTGATAGAGGTGAAAAGTGAAAAATGGGGGAGATGAATGTGAATTGATACAATTTATTTTTTAATAATGAATATCACTCATTGGGGAATAAATTTTCTTGGGATTAAATTTAAATAATGATATTTATTATTGATTATAAGTAGTTATAAAATATGTTCTCAATCACTAATGATAATATAGATCCTATATTAGTGTGAAATGGGGTAAAATGTCATCAATGTGACATGGAAGAAATTATGTACATTGACATGGGTGGTGAAAATTCATCATGGATTTCATTCTATTGTATAGATGTTTTGTATAAGTGAAAATGTGGTCTCGGGGATGAATTGGATAAGTTTTACCTGGTTTTGTGTTATATATTCAGGGGTTTATTCGAAATTCTAGAAAAGAAAGGTCTTTTAAAAGTGTGTTACATGGGGTGGTTGGATTTATATAGGGGTCTGATGAATTGCCTTAGGGTCATGAAATTTTTGATAGTTTTCATGTCTCATTATTGTTTTGAGATATGATAATTAGGGTGTGAGATGATATAAAATGTATCACTAAGGAACGTATAAGATATGAAGTTTTTTAGTGTTACAACTCTTACATACTCTCAAGTTTCTGAACTATGGTATAACTAGGATGGAGTATTTCATGTGTATGTAGTGTGATTATATAACCTCATGCCTCTAAATATTTTGTGTATTTTATTATTTAATAAATGGATTTTGGGGGTATAAATATTTTTTCAAATTGTTATATTTATAACTAGATATGTGGAAATAATTATAAAATATAAAATTAATAAATATAATGATTTTGTGTTGTTTTATAATATATATCTTTCCATAGTAAATATTATGTGTATTATAGATGATATTGGTTTAAGAGATAAGAGTCTCTGAGGGTCAACTTTTTTTAATATTTTGAGTGTCCTCTAGTGTGGGAAGCTTCCCAAATGACTTATTTTAAGGGTATGTTATTTTTAGTTGTTGGAATATAGGATTAATATGGTAGGGTACCTGAGGTTGGACACCTAGTTACATAAAAAGTGTCACCAAGGGTGGATGGTTTCCCAATGCCAACAGTTTATGATGGGAAGAATCCCTGATGGCGGAAAAATGGAAAACTAACGAGATTCCCTATTAGAATACAAAAATCTAATTGATAAGTTGAAAGTTACCTATATGTGCACAACTATATTATGGTGATGATAAATGATTAGAGAGTTCCTTTTGAGTGTACAAAAACATGGTAGGGATAATAATAAATTAGTGCCCTAATTTTTATACATCATTATGGATGGATCCATAATGGTGGTTTTTAGAGTCGTGTTTATATAACTGAATTTTTGTAGAATGTGATGAGGGTTAGAAAGTATAATTATTAGGTATAAAATAGATTACTTTGGTTTTTTTACAATTAGTAAATTCTTATGATTGGCTATTTTTTATTTATTCAATATACAAATGCGTTAGTATGCATAAATATCATGGACACATGAGAGTTCCAGGGTGGAACCCACAGAGTACATTTATCTTACACACCTTTGGTTTATATAATGGTTTTTCTATTATCATTATGTAATTGGTGGTGGTTTCTTGAGACCATATCTCTAGACACCAGATACATTTAAGGGAGGTGATTACATATAATTTTTCTAATGTATTGGGGGTGATATCCCTATAGTTTTTTTAACTTGATTAATTTTATATGTATTCTATTCCAATAATTGATATACATTATTCATGTTTTTATATTACAAAAAATATATATTATTTAGGGTGTTATGGGGTTTTCTTTTATAAATAGTAATTAATTACATAAATTGGTGATATTATACACATGGTGAAAGTCTCCAAACTATGGACTATTGAAGGCATGGTACTTGGGTTAAACTCAAAATTTTTCACAGATCAATTGGAGTCCCAATGGGAATAAATCATAATAAAATGGTATTAGAGAAATGTTTTTTGGAATGATTGTATATTATGTATTAGTAATGATTTTTTTAGTGGAAATAAAATAGATTTACATGAACCTACTATGTAATTTTGACTAGGGGAACCAATTTCAAATAGAATGGAAAAATTAATTAAGTAAAGGATATTATATCCTATAAATAAATACTTTATGGATAATAAAATGAATATGGGGTATCATGATAAATGATGATTCATAAATCATATAGTTTCTTAATATCAATATTATTTTTATGATATGCTTTGGGTGATTATCCATGTTAGAGGTGAATGGTATGGAAATATGGTTATATGTATGTTTTATGTGGTAGCGTGGTAAGACATTCCTCCAGTATAATCATAGTTCTAATATTTAAGTTATTTTTTGAATGCATTCAAGTTGTGGAAATCTAACAAGAAATGTAGTTAGTGGATAGGAAGTAAGCACCTAAGGCATTGTGTTGAATAGTGTACCGAGAAGATAGATATGATAAGAAGACAATATTAAGGGATTTTTCAATATAGATGATTCTAAAGTATGACTAGTTTATTTCCAATCCTAATACTAAACATTATTTAGAGAGTTAAACATATTTTTTAAGATGATATTGAGAATAGTTGATCATTTTATTCCGTTAGTGGTACATTTTTTAGGATGTTAATCTCATTAATGGTGGATGTATTTCATAGTAAATTTTGACGTTCCTGTGATTGGATGGAATCAGTTTTGATTTTTATCTTGGAATTTTATCATATTTTGGACTCACAATTTAAATATTTAGTATAAACTAATAGTGATACAATAATGAAATTCGTATGTTCAGAATTTTCGTTTTTATTTTATGTATTTGATGTATTATTCCAATAGTTCTATGACTGATGAAAAGTATATTTCTCATCATTTTTCTAGACCTTTGTGGTTTAATATTCTAATTTATTTAGAATATATTATTTTTTATTCATATAGATATTGTAAGAGGTTGATATGGTTCATAATTTATTGTTGAGGACAAGATCCTATCCGGAGAGTACCTAATAAAGTACTCCTTAATATTGATCTAGTAGTGGGAACACATAATTTGTTAACAAATTTATTTTTAAGAGAGTACATGTGAGTTTCATTTCAATGAATTATTTTTTATGGTGTCAATAATATAAATTCATATGGCGGGACTGATGTCTTTCAATGTTTCTCTTGTGGAGGTATAGGCCATGATTAGACTATATGACTATCTTTTAATAGTGGGCACAAGAGGTGTGAGTAGAGATTTCTAATTTAAGAGTTTCTATATCATATTCCTCTATATAAATTTTTCTAGTAGTAGTAAAATAAAAGATAATTTGGAACAAAATCATAAGGAGGTGTTGGAAGGAGAAACTATGTTGGTTCTCTATATAGTATTGAGAATAGAGATGGTATAGGCAATTAAAAGGGATATTGAGGAGGAGGCATTGGTAAAGGGAATAATCTTTCTAAAGAAAAATAATAATTGGAGGGACAATATGTTATTTTGTGATTCATTTTACACTTACTGCACTAATGCTTTAGTTTTTATTGACTATGGAGACCAACATTCTTTTATAACTCATTCCCTAGTTTATGGGTTAAAGATTCTAATATAAAATATTCAAAGGGAAATGTGGTATATCACTCTAGTGGTATGTCATATGAGGATGGATGAGGAGTGTGGGTTTGAGTTCAATGTTTGGTGAGACTTAGTCTTCATAAATATAATCTTCATACACATATAACCCTATTGATTGTTATTGAAAGAATATTATTTTAAATAGTTTGTATGTTGACTATGTAGTTTCCATTGGGGAAATAGATATTCATTTAGAGTAGAGCTATATTAAGAAACATAGTATTACATCTCAATTTTTGAGTTTGATGATTGGTCAATCTAAAATAAATATATATAATTTTCCCTAAGATGCAAGGGATTATTTCCTTATGTTCCCATTAGATATTATGAGGTTACATATGATTGGGATATTAATTTTTGGATTGATTTGTTTTGATATGTTTCCCTTATTTTTATGTCATCTTCACATAGGTATCCTTATAAGTAATGATAATATAGAATCCAAAAAGATTATTTGTTTTAGTTATGTATTAATTAGAATATTGTGTCTCCATGGTCTTCTCTAGTATTGATAACAAATAAATAAGGTTTAACTTTTTTGTTATGGATAAATTACTAATAGTTGACTCAAGTGATGGTGAATAACCTCTATACAATTCCTATAATAAATGATATTATTTAATAGTTTAAAGAGGTGACTTGTTTTTCAATGATTAATTTATTATATGGATTGAGTAATGTGATATTTATCTCTATGAACATCTATAGGAATTATTTTCAGTTTTTCATGGTAATTTTATCTTTACGTGATGTTTTTTGGGATTAAAAATGTATAATATGTGTTTTTTGGTCTTTTTATTCTGAATCAAGATAGAACAGTACACACATTGAATATTGAGGTAGTTTTTTAAAAGAATCCACGAAATAATATATCTTAATGAAGGATTTTTTATTCATTGTTTTTAATTATATGAGGTTTTTACTCAATATTTCTCATATTGGGACTCATATATCATATATTATTATGAAAGGGAATTAGTTTTTTATAAAAATGGTTTTTAATATTATTTTTATTTTTTAAATGAGAAATTAATGAGCTATCTAATTATTTGATTTCCTGATAGGGGTGTTCCTTATAAGTCCTATTATGACACAACTTATTAGAGTTTTAAATATTTTTTCATTCAAGATAGTGTGTTAATTTTACATTGTTCTAGATTTTTACATCCCTCTAAACATATATATATTACCAAATATTTTAAGGTTATAGTGGTGAATTCTTCCATTAATATTTGGAGTCATTATTTTCTTGGATAATCTATTTTTATTAATTGGAATAATTAGAAAATTGGTACATATTTTCTTGATATTATTTTAATTTTTAGTAGATA
The DNA here is from genome assembly GCA_963277665.1 of Viscum album. Taxonomy (NCBI): domain Eukaryota; kingdom Viridiplantae; phylum Streptophyta; class Magnoliopsida; order Santalales; family Viscaceae; genus Viscum; species Viscum album. The sequence goes on along the minus strand of OY728162.1, from coordinate 80,731,192 downwards.
ATGTGTGCTTAATTTCTCTATGATTTTGATTTTTAGATCACATATAGTCATGGAATGGGTAATTTGAAGCATGATTCCATAAGTTTAATTACTTTTGGAGAAGATAAATGGTATACATGTGTGTAATTGAATGTGATTGAGTTTTTTTAATAACATTATTTTTTATAAATGAATGTATAATATATTCTCCTTATCAAATAATGGTGGGATATTTATCAATACAAAAGATATTGGTGTTATATTTGGGAGACCCAAAGGTGGATGTTTTGAGATACTAGATTGTATATAGGGGTGTTTTGAATAGTTACTCTAAGGATAAAAATATTAGGTTTTATTTCAGGGAAATTATGTTTTCTCTCATATTATTTGAGAAGAAAATATGTATTAGTTCTATGGTTTGTCATTTTTCATGTGTCTGGGTGATGGAATGTTGTATTATATATTTAAAGTGTTAGTTTTAGAGTTTTTGGATAAAATGTGGTATTAAAGTTCGTTTCATGGTTCTATTTTTTCAAACAGTTAAAAATTAAACATCATGTTCATTAATTATTATAAAATCCAAGTAAAATACCCTTTTAGATGTGAGAGGTATTTCTACTGATTTTATTACTTTTAATCCTCCTAAAATAAAAGGTATTGATTCCAATTGGGTTGTTATAGAAATATTGAGGTTTTTAGTGTTATGTTGTTATGAAAAATGTTTTCTAACTAAGTTAACATATCTTATAGAAAGCATGATTTTATAATTATATTTTTTAAAATTGATGGATTCGTTTGAAATATAAATTGGTATGACTTGAAGTGAATGTGGGAGTTGGAATAAATAGAAGAATGCTAACTAGATACAAATAATATAGTATAAAATGAGCTTTGAATCACATGTTATTAACATTGGTTGTTATGTAGGAATATATTTGTGGTTCCAAATGACTATAAAATTATTATCACAGTTTATTATATAGTTATATTATAATGATCTTTGTGTTTTTTAATGGTGAGTTAGGGGCATCAAATGATGGTTATGACGTGGTAGAGGTTTGTCCACATAGATCAAAATGTAGTGGAGATTAGAAACATGGACTGAATACTCATGGATATATATCTTCAAGTTTGGATAGATAATAAAAAGTACTAGTGGGATCACTTTTTTTATATCAAAATGAAGTAATTATTCTCTTCTATTATTAGTAAAGAACATAAATGTTTCTCCCATGGAATATGATTAAATTCTGAAATAGGTTTATCCCTTATGTTTGTTCTATGTTTTATGTGTGAGTGATTTGATTATTTTTCTTGTATTTTTTTTGAATGTTTTTAGTAGATCAAGTAATTTGGTTGTAATATGTTGGAATTAGTTCCCACATCCATTAATTTTAGTTGGTTTCTTCCATTTTTTAATATTTCCACCTTTTCCACAACAAATATTCTGAATCGTTTTTTGGTAATTGAGTATTCAAAAAAAGTGGTATCAAATCCTAGTTTTAAAATATTGAATTTTTACATTCTTTAAGAACTTTTTTATTTTAGTGGGAGTAAAAAGATTCATATGTAATATCATTGTAATAAGTAAATTTCTAGATTGAGGTGTCCCATTGCTTAAAATTCAGTTTTTAGAAATAATATATTTAATATAATATGTATTATAATTTCCTTGAACTTCCTTTGAATTGAATCAAACTAGAAGAAATAATATAACAGTAATGGTAATGTTGTGATAAAACCCCACATAGGTTTTATGGATGATATTGTTTGAAAACATATCCTTAAACATATTTTCGGTAAATACAACTTCATAAATCATTATGATGATAGGACATATTATGAAAATCCTTCTTCAAGGAATAAATTCACCATGTTGTGTGTTACATTTTTTCATGAGGATGTTAGAAGGTAGGATAATGGAGTATAATTTAAATGAATTCAACATGAGTTAAAGTCAATATAAATAATTTAAAAAGGACTTATCTATGAGATTTGTTTCCATAATCATTCACTTGTCACATCTGGAATCATGGGATTTGATGGATACTAAAATTAGTAACACCTTATATCAGATTTACTTGTTGTTAAATGAATTTTATGTGTTGGAGCTAATAAATTTAATCAAAATAACTATATAGTGATACTAATATAGTGGAAAATTTAGAATTTAGGGTTTGTTCCAATTTGAAGGAAAAAAATTAGGTGAAGGTAAAATTGAACTGGAAGTAGATCCTATGGAATTCAAATAGGTTAGGGACCACATGTTATTAATGTGGGAAGGATAATTTGATGAAATTTTAAAGGGAAAAGTTGTTAAATTACAAAAGGTTTACTTGTGGATGTTCTTCTTCAATCATAATGGATAAAGATGAAAAAAAAATTCCTTACTTTTTATATTATATTAGTTTGAGTATTGGATCATTTATTCTAGGGATTCATTTCACTAAACATTTGAGAGGGGTATAATGAAAAATTATATCCCTAGATAATTGTGAATGTATATATTATGGACGATGGAATTCTTGAGATTAATAAAAAAGTGATGTAAATATCTGGATAATTATATAATAATTTTTTTTTGTTACAAGGGGTGATCAAACACTAGGTTCATGTAAAACATTTATTCTTTATGGGTCAATAAGGTGATGTTGGTATCTAAAAAATTTTTATGGAAGAGCCACTAAAAATAATAGGAGGTTATGCAGTGGTGGATAATGTTGTAAAGGATAGAACATTATATCCTACTAGGAGTTTGGACGATGCAATACATTTTAGAACAACAAGTTTTGTACTATCAAAATAGTTCAATGATCATCTAATACACATAAATAATAAAACCATGATAGTACTAGAGGAAAAGAGGATGTTGAAACTCCATTATGTGGGGTATATAACATATGATGAGTGTAAACTTGGGATGAAGTAGGACGTGTATTATAGTATGGAAGGAATAATCCCATAGAACAAAAAGATATATCTAGTTTATATTGATGTATAGTGTCTATATTTATTTCATTCTCATAAATTTTAATCATATTATGTAAAATTCATAGATTATCTGATATAGAAAGTGTGGTTTTTTCTCAATAACAAGTATTTAGTATTTTAAACCTTAATTTTAAAGAGCTATAGGGTTGGAAAAGAAGAAAAAATAAATTTCATGTTATTCATGTACGATAATGGTGGGAATCTTTCTTGTAGTGAGTTAATATATTTTGACATAAAAAATCAATTTTATAAGAATATTGTTCTGTATAAACTAGAAAAAAATAGAATGATAGTGGATATGAACCAAATGGTTTGTGAAAGACCCGAAAGTTTATGAATTTATTTAGGGTATCCCAATATGTTTTATGATGAATAAGTATATTTAACAATGTACCTATTTAATAAAATTACTTTTCTACCAATGGTGGAGTGGAATTGAAAATAATTATTAACTTCTATAATGTTCTATGCATCCAACATCTATACAATAAAATGTATTTCCATTGTCAATTATTATTTTAGAAAAAAAATGTAATATTATAATAAAAATATAAATAATGTATCTTAATTGGTTTTAGAAATATACTATATATATGATCTATGGGATAATAACCATTATATGTTCATTAGAAGATAAAAGATTCACTTTAATAAAGGAATCCTCAAAATTATTATAACCGAGAAGAATATAAATATTAGAATAAATAATAACCCTTTTTTAGGATTTTTTCAAATAGAATTATAAGAGTTCCATTTATTTTCAAAAAACTATCTCCCTAGAAGAACATCGTAGTCAGTAATGTTGAGTTTTAGATGGATGATAAATTCTGGAGGTTTATTTGAGGCAATATGTATTTGAACGTTCAATCACTCTGGAATCCCAACGAAGTGTTATATAAGAAGAAATATTGGAAGTAGAGCATCTATAAAAATTATATTATATAATTATTATTGATATTGGAGAGTGAAAAACCCAATTAGGTGGTATATATTGGTAATGGAATACGGTTGGAGAAAGTTATAAAAAAGGATATTGAATCCACGTTTTTATATAGAACATATGATATTTTGAAACATTTAGTGGGAATGAATGAACTATATAACAATTGGGTCTACTATTTTAAGGAAGAACCAAATGGAAGGAAGTAGTGCAATGGAAGGTTAGATTTCAATTGTCATTGATGGAAGTAAGTAGGGGGATTTAGTGAAATTTTATCTCAAGATACTAAAAACAAAATTATTTATATAGCTCATAGAATGGTTATAAAATAAATACTACATCGTGAATAATTATATATTAATAAATTATTTCTTCATGAATATTCTTATAAATAAATATAAATATACCAACTAGATATATTAGGAAAATATAGAATATACTAGTGAAAAAATAACTGAAATCTTTGAAGGATTAATGAAGTACCCTATAAGTGGAAGAAGATGTTCAGTGTTTTTTTTAGAAATAGAAGTTTATATAGTTCAATGTGGACCATTATGGATACTGGATGACGTATAAGGATATATTCTTTATCAAACATCTCATGTGTGTGGATGGAATACTCTTTATAGGTCTGGATAAGAAATTGATTGAATAGCTAAATATCGTGTTATCCTCAAGGTTAAGATAAATAATCCTAAGAAGGAAAATATATATTATGGATGAGGATAGAATTTGAATAAAATAATAGAATAATGATATTTTCTTAGTCAAGGTATATTTATAAGATAGTTGAAATGTTTTCAATGTCTATAGAGAAACATGTATCTGCAACATTATCTATACATTTCAAATTAACATTTTAAAAGTCACCATAAATTTAATATAAGGATAAATACATGGATAATGTTACTTATGCATCAAAAGTAGGATGTTTAATATGTAAAACTATTTTTACTTAGTCATGTACTTCACAAGTAGTAGGTTTAGCTAGTAGATTCATGAAAATTCAAAGAATGGAGGACTATGTTGTGGTAAATAGGACACAGTAGTTTCTTAAAGGATTATAAGCACTTTCCATTTGTTTTAGAATAAATTTTTTTTTCAAGGGTATATAGACTTTATCATTGGAGGAGAAGTGTATACTCATATAAGTACCATAATATTTCTATCTACCTATAAAGGAAATATACTATGTTGGAAATCAATAATTTAATATGGATTTTCTTTATCAACCATATAATAAGAGTATGTTTACACAATAGAATATAGGGTGGATATTCTATAGTTGAAGGGTTTCTTATATGTTCCTATATAGATTAAATTTAATGGATTGTTATTCTGAAATAGCCAAAGTGTAATTAATCTTTTGATAAATCAAGTTTTTCACTCAAATAAAAAATAAATTAAATTAAAATATAAATTATAATGAGATTTTTTGGAGGAAGGAGATCTAGATCTGTGACAGATATAATGAATTTATAATTTTAATTATATGATATTGAATGTTATATTCTAGGAAATACCTAGGTAATTTTGTGCCTCAATGAGAATTGGTTGAAAATATAAGAAATAATAAATAGTCTTTAACTATTTTTATATGAGGATATATTGTTTAGGTTTTCTTTGGAATTCATGGTTGATAAATGAAAAAAATATCTAGAGGGTAATTATTAGGTTCAATAAAAAATATTTCCCATAAATCTCAACATATCATCAAGAAAGAATCATTCCAAAATAGTTTAGAAAAATGAAATGGGAATAAGAACCATAGAAGAGGAGAAGTGGAATATAGATAATGTGTTAGTGAAAAACCTAATACATGGTCTGAAAGATGGAGTAGAGAATAATACTTGACTCACATGGGATTAAATGTTTTGACTACTTTATAATAACACGAAAAATTGAAAATTATATGAAAGGATATTCATAGGAATACATAGGGTTACCATGGGTTAATCATCAAGTTTTATAAATTTTAGGTGGTTCAATAGTTAGTCACATGGACCAAATGGAGGGTTTCCCACATTGATCATAATATAGTGTAAATAGTCCATATAGATCGAATTGTGGTTTCATATTATATATACATTATGATAGTCTATAAATATTATTAGTGGGACCACAAATTATGTATAAAATACTATAATATTTATCATACAATAATAAAATATAATTAATTATATTTTATTTCATATGAATAAATTTTAAACCATATAAATCCCTTGTATTTTTTCTCTTTTACTTTTGTTAATCCCTTTTTTGCATCTACTTTTTTGTATTAGAAAAAAATTCAAAGGATCAAAGAGATTAGACATTATACATTATATCCTAGTACCTTTTTGTGATATTTCAATAATGTGTTTTAATATATATATATTCTGACCTTTTCCATAATATAGGTTCTAAAATGTGTTTTGGAATTTGGGTTCATCGAATAATATTCAAATCATTTCTTACTAGTTAAGAAATCATAATTGTAAATATTTTGTTGTTTCTTTAAGTGATATATATAGAAAATATTCATAGAGATACCTATATGATACTATCCTATCATGAATATTATTCTACCTCATTGATGTGAAAAATATCTATGTTCCTCTTCTACCAAGTTATGCCTCAGCACCAAATTTTACCCATATATGGACATGTAAACTGAGTATACGATCTAAATTTTTTAGAACATGTTTAGATCATGTATAGTTAGTTTTAGGGATCATGGGTTGAACAATTATAAATGGTGAAATTTTATTATAATAGTAATTTTCATTAATCCCATGGTATTAATCTTTTTTAGGATTTATATGTAAGACCGTTTAATTCATCATTATGTTGGGTAGAGGTTCGTGAGGACTTGATGGTTAGAAATAAATGATGCAGGAAATTATTGATACTATGAATTTTATTCTATAATGCATTAGGAATACTTAGAGTAGACCAAAATGAAATATGGATTATAAAAGGAGGTTATTAGAGTTTCTTATTTGAGATTTTATGCTCTTTTGAGCTTATCATTTTTCATGGAAATCAATGTTTTTGAAAAGGAAGTATGTGTTCAATAATATTTTTAGTCTATTTGAAGTGTTGGGAGTAATAAGAGAGTTATCATATTAGTTAGTTATATATTTTAAATTAAAAATGATTCATTATGTATTATATGAATTTCATCTTAAAATGTAACACCCTAATATTTTAGAATATATTTTTCTATAAATAAAATTTAAGGCATCAATAGCTTTCTCCACACACAACCCCAATTCGATATGAATCGCGATATAGTAAACTATTATATGATATCTCTTAAATTATTATGTATTAATTATAAAAATAAAATATGAAAAATATGTATAACTGTTTTAAATAATTATAATGTATTTAATATTTTATATTAATTATGTACTCAATTTTAGGTCAAATCATTCTATAATTGAAAAATGAGTTTTTTTCAAAAATTGATTTTATGGAATTATACACACAAGAAAAATATAAATAATTTATACCATTTATATAAATATTATATTAGAAAATTAATATGATTTTTAAAATTATAATTTCAATATCATATTTGGGTTAATATTATGGAGTCTTCATAAAAATTTATTTTCAATGGATAGTGAATTGAAATCTGTTTTTTTTAACTATCATTTAATTTCAATTAATAGTACTAGAATGTTTTGAATTTAATATTAAATTAATATAAGCCTCCTTAAATTATAAATAATCTAATTATTTTTAATTTATTCTTTATTATAATTTATTTTACAATAAATGAATTTTTGGGATGAATATAACTTTTTCCAAAAACTATTTTTATGCATGCCAATAATTTTTTATCGTAATAAATTAAATTAATATAAAATAACAAATTAATTTAATAAAATATATATATTATATTTCCAATAATTAATTTTAACATAAATTTTATGGGATTTAAATGGAAATGGATTTATCCAAATTAAATTTAATACTTATAAATTCATTTTTCTGAAATGGGTTTTCATTGCAATTTTTGTATTTATTTAAAATTAAATTCTACCAATTATAAAAGTTTGATCTAGTAAAATGGTATCTATATTTTTAATATTAATTATTATTATAATCTAAAAAATTCAACTTAATTTTTTTCATATTGAATAGTAATAACATTAAATTTTTTTAACACGATTAATGTTAAAACTGGTTTATCGGTTGACGTTAAACTAAGAAATAATTGTATGGTTTCCACCCAAGAATATATAATTAATATTTTTTGAAGATATTTAAACATTATATTATCATTAAATTTATTAAATTTCCATTTGGATCCACATTCTCTTGAAATTTACATTATGTAATTGATATATACTGAGAAATTGCTTTGTGTGTTAATCCCCTCACTTATAAATGGACACATCTCCTTCATAAATATTAACTCCATTTGAGAATTTTAAATCCTTAAATTCCTACTCAAAATACTACCTAGAATAATTCCCTTCAACTTATAACTAATTTTCTTCTTATGAGACCAATATTTTATGGCTTAAGGTCTAAACCAAATGAGGTCTACCAAAGAAGAGGTATAAATCTTAACATACCTATTTCAATTTAATATCATCTTACACATTCTATAAAATTATTTTATCCCTAAAAATGAATAAAACAGTATCATAAATATAATAATATGTTATTATAATTATTTAACTACTATTTTAAACCCCTTCTCAATCAAAATTTAGTTAAAAGTATAGCTCGTGAGAACGTGTAGACTACCACTGCCATGTAGAAATATAATTAATATTCCATTGCAGTCTTTGATGGATGGTTTCTATTATGGTATTAATGTTTATATATTATATTTAATAAATAATTATTCTTATGGAATTATATTATCATATCCACCTTCATAACTTTCTATCCACTAGTAAACAATAACATCAGTTGTGCGTACATGTCGAGTAAAACCTCCATGAAGTGATGTGATTTTTTTATAATTTCCTCTATACTAGAATGGTCTAAAATATGTATTTAATGATAATATATTTTATTTCGGATATAATAAGTATTATTGAAAATTTAATTAATATTTTCCTTCTTTTAATTCCAATCAACAAAAAATTTAAGCATCACTCATATATACATATTAACTTCTGTCTCCACATAGTGATATAATTTATTTTTTCCATCACCTCTTGATGTGTAAGTTTATAAATTTATATATAACTGTTTTGAATCTGTTTTAAATTACCAACGGTTCCGTATTTGATGATACGTGGAACTGATTTCCAAAGACAGGTGTTCGTTGGGCGATTTGGCCAGCGACACTAAAGAACTCACATTGGTCGAGAGGATGGGAAGTTGGTCTCATCGCACCCTTTTGGGGGGAATTATTTCTTGTTCTGGGACTCTCTTATAGATTTAAGATGTATTCATATGTTCACGAATCTTTGGTTTATACCCAAGAATAGTATCCACTGATTACTCCTGGTTGTAAATAGTCAGCTGAACACAGGGATTCGTAATCATTTAGGCCTGAGGTTTACCATCCCTCATTGGATTGATGACTCTGAGGAGTTCGGACTCATTGAGATGGCACTGGTTTAAAGCCCCGTAACCGGGCACTCTAGAGTTTATTCTCATCCAGGGGGGACAGATAACAACTTGAGCATTTGGATCGAACCCATGATACGGGATTCCTACGTATCCTTGTGAGAGGAATCAAAATCCTTGTAGTTCAGTTTGGTATGGGGATTACCCTCTGAGACGACCCAAGATATGGGTAAACCGACGTAAATGGGGGGTTAGAATGACCGATTGTTGGGCTTGAAACTTGGAGAGGCTTCCTACATGCCCCTCCTAGGAGACAGGGATCAAAGTCCATGTAGTTTGAGAGTACAGTTTAATGTCATGCGGGACGAAGGATGAACCAACCTGAAGGGGGTCGGAACAGCCGATTGTTGGGCTTGAACCTCGGATAGGCTTCCTACGTACCCCGCCTAGGAGACAGGGATCAAAGTCCATGTATTTTGGGAGTACAGTTTAACGTCATGTAAGACGAAGGATGAACCGATGTAAAGGGGATCGGAATGGCTGATTGTTGGGATTGAACCTCGGAGAGGCTTCCTACGTACCCTGCCTAGGAGATAGGGATCAAAGACCACGTAGTTCGGGAGTAGAGTTTAATGTCATGCGGGATGAAGGATGAACCGATGTGAAGGGGGTCGGAATAGCTGGGTGGTGGGATTGAACCTCGTGGAGACTACCAACATACCATGCCTTGACATGGATCAAAGTCCTCGTAGTTCATAGGAGGTTGGGGTCAGGGTCGGTGCTTACTCTAAGCCCACGTGAGTCATGCTCGGTGTGAGAAACAAGAGGCAGTAGAGACCCAACGATCACGTCGTGAAAAGTGTGTCTGTGGGAAGCGAAGTGGGGATTATGCATAGGGCGGCCCGAGAAGTCGGGGCTTTATCCATAATGGAGGCCTGATGGTGAAAAATCCCAATGGGATAGGGAAAGGATAATGAAAACCCTTGTTTATATCTCCCCTCTTGGTTCTTGTCACCGGGGAAGTACGGAGGTTCATGAGTGCTACCTCCCACAAGAAAGGATAGGGGATTACACCAAGGAGGTTGCCCATTCACTCCCAGAAGAGAGGATAATTTCTCACCACTAGAGTTGTAGGGAAATAGAAGTGAGTTCCCCCAATTTGGCAAGTGGAGAGGCAGAAAGGGGACTTCGGGCTTGGACCCTGCATTACCGTGGGAATGTGAACCCAGGAATGCTTTGGGAATCCACTCAAGGGTCGGAGCATCCCATTTTCCCTAGCTTATCGTGGGTATGTAAACTCAAGGCAGCGGGTTGATGTGCCTCTAGGTTGCATCATACGGGTCTGGTGGCTTCAGTGGAGGCCTTGGCTTGGGGTCGATGAATGGGCCAATGAGGGGGTTGTGAAGGATTAGGCCAGATTGGAAGGATTTTATCTGACTCGGGTAATGGGAACACCAAAGGATTTGGCGGGCCACACTGGTGTATGAGGAGTGGCGCTCTTTGCGTAGGGGGGTGCTACGCGGCTGGAGAGGTCGTCCACGTACCAGGGTCGTACGCAGATTGATAGGTACCCCGCGTACCAGAGAGGTACGCGGCTTCGGGTTTAGACCACGTACCAGGTTGATCCGCGGGGTAGTCCACACGAGCAACGGCGGCCAAGGGTGACACCGGTCTGGGGCTCGTCAGTTAGGGCTTCGCCCGTGTAAGAAGGGTGCTATGCAGTACGCCGAATCGAAAAAGGGGCATAAACTCCATGGTCCATAGGGAGTGCATCTGCAGAGGGGCCATGGTCCGTGGTCTTTTTTTTTATTTTAAGTTTGTAGTTCACCAATTTGTTATGAGTTTTTTGGTTACTTATTAATTCGTTTCCATATTCAAAGCTATCACGAATTGGAACTTCGCTGTTTGAGAAATCGTAAGCACCTTCCTCCGAATTCCTTCCACCTGTCTCTGATCGATCTTCATCTTCTCCCACTCGATCTCCTTTTATAGAGTGGGGAAAGAGATATTTATGTGGTCATGCAGCACCTTTTGCAGAGGCCCATGACCGGAAACCCAGTTTACGGATGACTTGGTCAATCCACAACTCACGGGGGCATTGAACACACCTTCCTTGCGAACCAAACTAGTTCGGGGAATGCTTCACAACCGCACAGGGTTCCATCTCTATTATACTAACGACAGCGTACGCGGTCTGGGCCGGTTGAAGCGGTTCATGGCTGGGGAAGTTTGTGTCGGTGGACTGGCCTGGCGCTCATCCTGCTTCATGCCCGCATAGGTTCCCCACCTCTATTCCGCAAATGACAGCGGTGCATGGAGGGGGGCGTCTTGGTGAACCGGCTGTGTACCTTTAATATTGGATCGGTCCGCGGATCGGTTTGTCTTTTTCCAACCTTTGAGTATTCTCCACATTTTTACCCAATTACTCGAGGGAAATTTGGTAGAATCCACTCTTGAATTAAGGGGATTCTCATTATCCTTCACTGATTTTTCAGGACTCTACAAATGCCCCCCATCGGAATGGGGTCCGATCAGAATGAAGAGGAGACAATTACGATGTAGAGTTTTCCTAAAATGTGGATGGTTTGCGGTAGAGGGGTGGACCCGGTAGGAGACCATGCCTATAAATACGAAGGCCCCACCCTTTGTCTTTTTCCAAATTCCTCAAGAACACAGAAATTTTGCTTCTCATCTCCGTGTGATTGCTCCTTCCCGAAACTCCTCGTCCACAAACCAGCTTCCATTTCCGCGAACCATTCCTCGTTCGCGCCTTCCTTCACCCACGGACCAACCTCCCAGCTGTGAACTAACACTTTTAAGAACATAAAAGGTAAGTTACAACGGGACGCATAGGAACTCTCTACATGGTTTTGATGGTCCATGAACTGAAATCTTTGGGACTTTGAGAATTTCTGAAGTCTTCTGAACATAAACTTTTAAATCCGGGATTGAGATTCTGCGGAGCAGCCTGGTTCACAGATTTCTAGCCAATGCTCCGCGGGCCAGGACTTCTTTTACGTAGGGTTGGTTCTTGGGATGTAGCCGTCGCGAACCACCTTTTGAGGCCTGCTCACGGACCTCGTCATGAATGCTCCTTGACAGAGTCTTTTTCCATATACTTGGTATTTTTGTCCAGATTTAATTATTCTGGACTAACCATTTGCCCAGTTTTTTATAATGCTAGGAGAAAATATGGTTCCACCTTGACCTACACCCAGGCCTATTTCTGAGCCTCTTCCAATCAGTCCAGAGAGACGTATAGCTACGATTCATAGATCTGAGAGCATCAAAGAGGACCCTAGCCATCCAATCATTCCCGACGATGGTGTTTTAAATGAATTACTCTCCTTCGGACTTCTGGGATATCTGTTATCGAATCCTCTTCCTCTTTATGGCTTCGGCCTTCAAGAAGATGTATGTATCCCCCTTGTATTCTCAGGTCTCCCATCCCCTTTCTTGGAAGTGTTGTCGAAGTGCACTCAAGTGAACCTTACCCAGTAAGGAGAGATTATTTCTGATTCCGACCCAAAAGACACTTTTATTTTAAGAGTCTCCATTTGGACTCAAAGAGATTGGTACACTCAGGACTTCTCCCAAGAAGTCATTTTCAAGAGTTACCCCTCCTTGATCAACCTTTCCCGAGTGGATCCTGATGCAGGATGGATTCCCTGGTGGGATCTTCGGTCTGGTGGGATTTTCTCAAATGAATGGGCCTGGGACTTCTGGGTCCATTATCATTTCCAAGAATTTCTCGAGTCACTGGAATCGGTCGATATTTACTCCGTAGTGTGGGCTTCCCAGTTTGTTGTTTACCCACCATCTTCGATCCTTACTTACTTGCTCAGTCGCTGGTGTTCAAGCACTAACACTTTCAACCTTTCCCATGGTGAAGTTGGTATTAGCTTATGGTACATCTACCAACTGGGAGGGCTTCCGATCATCAAAGAGATTTATGAAGAGTTTTTTCCCACCCCTAATGCATGGGACGATGCCGAACAGGTGCCTTTGTTGGCGAGGGATCTACTGGTTATGGTGGTGTGGTCCTGGGTCACCCCTTTCGGGCCCACTCTCTTATTCCTTATAGCACCTAGATAGGGTTATTTATGAAAAACACTGATCCTGTGCCGAATATCAAGCACCCCAGGACTCATCCTTCTCAACAATCACAAACTATCCCAAGTTCCTAATGGGTAGTTCTAGAGGTGGGAGACTACCTTTCATGGGGTTATGAGGTGCGTCCTAGTGTGCCGCCTATTCTCAGGATGGAAGGTCTTTTTTCCATGTTTTTGAGTGGGTGGTTATTCCCATATCGGGATATCAACCCAGGTGTCAGAGCTTGCACCCTGATGATGGTAGGTGAGCTGGTGGGAGGTCGCCCGGTGAATCTGGTCATGCCCACTTTGGCTCGCCTTTACGAATTACTGAGTCACATGTAGGAGGGAAGGTGACCCTACCCTCCGAGCGGGCCATTTCAATTCTTATATGGCTAGGTAGCAGATCATTGCCACTGTTATGATTATCGTCATAACACAGTCATCCCGCTTCCTACCTTTCAGCCTACCCTTCTTGATGTAGCTGGGGTTCGATTAAAGTCCCTTAGCTCTGATGAAGTCATCAAGCTTCTGAGTGACTTCTCCCAGTTAGCTTTCACTCCCTACCCCACCCCTTCCGGCATCATGGTTGCCAACCGTAGGGGGATCCTAGAAGAGCGTTCTTACATGATTTCACTGCGGTATGGGTTTTTCTCTACACAGAATGACGGGGTTTCTTTGTGTGATTTGTACGCCCAATATCATTTTTCTCGCCAGTTTGGATGTATGCAACTCCCGGCTTCCCTTCCCCATCCTCAGGCATGAGGACTGCATTTTTCCACTCTCCGTCAATGGTGGTTGATGTTGATGTGGGAGGGATCTAACATAAGCATTCCCTTTCCTGTCATAGGAGTGGCTACCAACCCATCTTTAAAGCACGCAAGAATGTGGATAAATAATTATACTTATGGGAACCTAGGGGAGGCTATCTGGCAGGTTCCCAAATCAAGAGTTATTGCGGCAATTATTCCTACCACACCTTCATAATCATCCCTGAGGGAGGACCGACTGATGGATCATAGGTCAAAGTGACTCAAGGGACTTTCCTTTCCCAACCCCTATGCGGCTGAAGTTCAGACGGACCCAACCTTCTTGGATGTGGATGAGGATGGCCTTGTGGCTTCTGTTCCCAGAGATACAACTCTTGAAGCTTTTCCAGCCAATATCGGACTTAGCAACTTGATTCCTAAGCCTGAACTAGGTTTAAAAGCTTCTGACCTTCTAGCTTCAGAACCATCTTCTAGTGCATACATGTCTGCACTGGTTGCGATGCCAGACTTCATTCCCATTCTACCTAGAGAGGATACCAAAGATCCTCATGTAATGGTGGACCACCGAGCAGTGTGAAGGTGGTCCTGGCCCTGGATCTGTGAGATTGTTGCTGAAACTTCTCTGAATGGGATGGAGAATAAAATTGAAGACCTCTGACAACTCTTATGGGGTTTGGGGTCAGATGGATTTGACTATCGGTAGTTTCATTTTCTCGCCTTCTAGGTCATCATCGCCTGTGGGGAAGTTTCCGCTAGTGAACACAAACTTTCTCACCTCACTTTATCTCATTGCGGGACCTAAGCCTTCAAGGAATCCATGATGAAGCTCCATCGACTGATAGTACAGGAGACGAGCTCTCAAGATCAGGCGACCGCCCTATCTACTGAGATGCATGAATGTGAAGCTCGAGCAGCGATGCTTCAGGATCAATTGGAAACTCTGACTGGTAACTTTGAAGCCACCAGGAAAGGGATCAATGACCTCCAAACAACATTGAGTCATACTCATTCGGTGGTCGAAGTTGAGGCTAGGGAGAAGGCTATGCTAGAGGAGACTTGAAACAACCTTCGTCGCACGGTTATCGATCTTATGGAGAGAGCGAGCTAGGATCCTTTGTGATCATCAGAGCTATTTTTGTATTCTATTTTACCTCTTTTGTTGTGGCAAAGGAAAGACTCCGTCTTGTGGACATCCCCCCCCCCCCCTTTTTGTCCAAATGGAATACAATATGATGTTGATCTCCCCTTGCTATAAAATTTGATGGTTACTAGAAAAACTATTGCATAAATAACAACTCACTGAATTATAATTAATCATAATTCATAAAAATGATAAAAATAGAAACTAGATCTAATTTTTTCATGGACCCAGGGATCCAGCGAGCATAGTTTGACTATTGCTGGGATTTTTTAGAAAAACCCTACAAAATTGTTGTCTTTTTTTCTAATACCCTAATTTTTCCTGGGCCCATTTAGTGTGAACCCAGTGGGTATGGCTCAGCTTTTTCTTAGGTCACCCTTTTTGGGTTTTCAGCCTAACGATCTTTGCACCTATTTTTGTGAGCAGTTTAAAGTCCTGCCGACAAAACTATCATTACTGATGGTTTAGGTCGAACAACTTTGACCAAATACAGTGGGGCGAGGGCCCAGACGAGGTTTTTTTTATTAAAATATGTCTAAATACCCTTTAGACGCATGTGGGGGGAACATGTTTAGATTTGAACGACATGCAGGGCATGTCTCAAGGCATGGGAGCCGTATCGGTGTACAGAAGTAGGAAAGAATTACCTAAGGTATAATTGCCTTTGATGGACGGGCCAGGGGCGAACAATATGCAGAGCCGCTGAGGGAATGGTATCTATAGTCATACAAAGGTTTCCTTAAGTTAATAACTATCCATTTCTAATGTCCTGAGGACTTCATGGAAGTCCATCTTATGGAAACCACCATGGGTAGCATGGAGATTTATGAAAACCACTAGGGGTGGTTCAGAAACGGTGGGTGACGTCTAAAAGGGTTTGGGAACATCTGTACTAATTATAAGTGTGACCAGGAGGCCACTTTCCTACGCATTTAGTTAGCGTGAAGGACGGTTGGAGCTTGACGTAGTTTAAAGTCATGCAACTGGGACATTATTCAAAAAACAATGGAACGGCTTCTCCTGGTTCTCGGTAATCTCATCAGAGACGTTCCACCATATTCAGGCAGGGTTGTGAAAGAGGTTGGTAAACTGCTAACCAGAAGGTTTCCAAACCCCGGGATGGATATGGGGCTCAGAGGCCAAGAGGCGTACAGAGAGAAGCATTTCCTAAGGAAATATTGCCTTTGTTAGATGGGCCAGGGGCTATCAATATGTAGAGATGCTGGGGGCATGGTATGAATAGTCATGTAAAGGTGTCCTTTGGTCAATGATTTTATTCTCACAATAGCCGATCAACTTCAGGGAAGTTGAGATTCGGGACCACCAGGGATGGATTACAATGGTTCGGCTCCTTTTGGGTATAGAGTTTGATTTATGAGGAGAGGGTGCCTGAATACGGGAGAATCATCTAGGCTAAACTTCCTGAGAATGGGCTAAGACATTCCTTCTCACGCTGGTGTGAGACTTTGGTTTGTGCAGGCCAATCACTTGCATTGAGGGATAGAGGGAAGCCTCCATTATTGACTGAACCCAAGACAGGGTCGACCGTGCAGTTTAACGTCATGTGGTAAGGACGTCTTCTGTGCAGTTTAACGTCATGCGGTAAAGATGGGGAGAATTATTAAAGACACTGTGAAGTTTAACGTCGTGTAGTGAGGACGGGGGAATTTTTAAATCTGTGAAAATGCTTGCAATTGGAGGCATTTCTCTGGATGCTTAATTCTTTTTCTTTGTAGCTTCACGCCAAGCTGAAAAGACATGCTCTGTGCATTTTTAATCGTTATGTAGTAAGGACGTAGTTGCAAAGGACACTCTTGATTGGAATGTATCTGGGATTGAATATCTCGTCATTTCCAAGATGTGGAGAGGGGTTGATGGTGTAAATCATGGTTCCAGGGCTTCTTGGATCAGAAGAGATGATATGGGGGCTCTGAGACTGGTAAGCGTACGGGGCTAGGAAGAGTGTCCCCCAAGGAAATCTTGCCTTTGGTAGACGGTTCAGGGGCTATCAATATGTAGATCCGCTGAGGGCATGGTATCCATAGTCATGAAAAGGTGTCCACAGGTCGATAACTTCCCTCTTTCGATGGCCATGAATGATTATAACGATCCGTGATTGACCGGGCCACGAAGTCTGTCATTGGGTAAGAAAATATCTGGACATATCGGGGATGTTCGTCCCTAGTTTCTGTTAAAGATTGAAGAGTTCACCACACTGATTTATCTTGAATATGGGGTATACCTCTACTCTATGCAGTTTGACGTCGTGCGGTAAGGATGAAGTACTCTTAGATTAACGGTCGTAGAGTGCGGACCATTGGGTGACTATTGCTACAATTACCCAGAAGGCAACTGAGTTAGGAGGCTCTGGTATACTTTGAACAAGTGTGAGGGAATGAGGGTGTAAACTATAACTTTGGGGTTTCTCGGATCAGTAGGAATGGCATGGGGCTCTAAGGCTGGTAAGCATACGGATATAGGAAGAGTACCACCCAAGGAAATATTACCTTTGGTAGATGGGCCTGAGAATATGAATATGAAGAGCTGCTGAGGGCATGGTATGAATAGTCAAGAAAAGGTATCCATGGGTCAATAATTTCTACTTCCGATAGCCATGGGTGATTATGAAAATTTGGGATTGCTTACAGTACAGAGTTTGGCATATGGGGATAATGGTGTCCAAGCATACAGGAAACATCTTTACCACAATTTCCTATTAAGTCAAAGTAGCCCAGCCCTGGCTTGATGTTTGTAAATGTAGATCATCATGTGAACCACGTGCGGAAACATAGGTTAACTATGTAGGCATAACCTAGAAACATTTCTATGTGAGAGGGGAATGATCTTGTAAACCACTGCTCCATAAATTTTTTGGATCGGGAGATATGATATGTGGGCTCTGAGGCCGGTAAGCATATGTAGCAAGGAAGAGTATCGCATGAGAAAGTCATGCCTTTGGTAGACGAGACAAGGGATATCAATATGCAAAGCTGCTGAGGGCATGGTATGCATAGTCATGCAAAAGTGTCCACGGGTTGATAACTTTCCACTTATGATGGCCATGAATGGTTATGAAGATCCGCAATTATCTGGGTTGTGGAGTCTGATGTATGGAGAGAATGCATCCAAATGCGCAAGGAGTATTCCCATCTCATTTCTCCATATATATTGGGTTGGTTTTGATGAAGTATGTGTAGTTTAATGTCATGCATTGAAGATGAAGTCCGTTCAGTTTAACATCGTGTGGTGAGCACGAGGTCCATGCAGTTTTAATGTCGTGCGGTGAGGATGAGAGGTATATATACCTGTGTTTTCTTTTCTCAGTGTCTGGTCTAAGAGATAAGATACTGGCATTGCTACGTATCCTGTGAGGGCAGGAATCAAGACACACGTAGTTGTTTTTAGAGTACACCCCATACAGGTCTGGTCCTTACACAGGGGGAATGGGGCATATTTATTTTCCTTATCTGTTTGTTTTAACGTCATGCGGCAAAGAAGAGGAACACACCCCGTGTAGGTCTGGTCCTTACACGGGGGGAAAGGAGGGAATTTTTAGCTTCATTTGGGGATGATTGGGCCAAGATGGGGGATCCTGGAGTCACTATGTATCTTGAGAGGGCAAGAATCAAGCCATACGTAGTTCTTTAGAAGATAATACACCCCATGTAGGTCTGGTCCATACATGGGGAAAAGGGAATTTTTAAATCTTCGTTCGGGGGTGGCTAGGCCAAGATGGGAGATCCTGGTGTCACTACGTATCTTGCAAGGGCAGGAATCAATCTGTACGTAGTTCTCTGAAATGGTTACACCTTTTGTAGGGTTGGTCTGTACACGAGGGGGAGAGGGAATTTTTAATCCTTCTTATCCATGCATTTTAACTTCGTGCGATAAGGGCGAGGAATACACCCCGTGCAGGGTTGGTCTATATGGGGGAAAAAGGCATTTTTTAAATTTATTTGGGGACGGCTAGGCCAGGATGGGGGACCCTGGTGTCACTATATATCCTGTGAGGACAGGAATCAAGTCGTACGTAGTTCTCTGCAAATCCGTGTAGTTTAACGTTGTGCGGTGAGGATGAAGTACTCCTAGTTTAGGGTCATAGAGTTTGGACCGTTGGGTGCTTGGTAGTTTAACATCCTATAGCTCAGACGAAAACTGCTTTGGATTATGTGAAATACTTCTTCAGAAATCTCGCATTTATATGAGTGGTATTGAATTTCCCATCCATAGAGATCAGGGCATATGCTCCATTGGAATAAACCTTGTGTATAACATATGGTCCCTCCCACTTGGGCTCCAGCTTTGGAGGATTCTTTCTGGGTATCATTAGGGTCTGGAGGACCAACACCAATTCTCCTTCCAAGAAATACCGAAGAAGAACCTTTTTATTGAAGGCTCGTGCGGTCCAGTTCTGATATACATCTAGATGGTGCAAAGTGTGCAACCACTTCTCATCCAGCTATTCCAATTCACCTAGTCATTTTTCCGATTGCTCGTCATTGGAAAACTGATTACAAATTGCAACATGGAGCGAGGTCAATTAGAGATCAATGGGTAGGACTACTTCTGTTTCGTATACTAATGAGTATGGAATAGCCCGAGTAGTAGTGCGGATTGTGGTTAGATAAGCCCACAATGCATGAAGAAGTTTATCTGGCCGTGATTTCATGTCTTTTTCCACCATTTTCTGGATAATGTTGTATGGGGTCCTGTTTAAAGCCTCTATCTATCTGTTGGCCGCTACATGGTAACGAGATGAGTGGTTAGCCTTGATACCATATTCTTGGTATAGTTTCTCCAATTCATCAGAGCAGAAATTGGTGCCGTTATCTGTCAGTATGGTATGAGGGACGCCAAATCTAGTTAAGATATTGGTTTTCACAAAGCTGGCAATGTTTCTTTCCCTGAAATCCTTGAGGGGTACAACTTCTGCCCATTTGGAAAAGAAGTTGGTTGCTGTGAGGATATACTTTAGTTGTTTGGTCGTGGCGGGAGGATATGGTCCCACGACGTCCATTCCCCAGATGGAAAATGGCCAGGAGTACTTATCCAGATGAAGTAACTCTGGGGGTTGGTGTATAAAGTTTGCATGAATTTGGTATGAGTGGAATTTTAAAGTAATGTTCTCACAATCTCGTGCCATGGTGGGCCAATAGTACCCAAGCCTTTGAACCTGATGAGAAAGCTTAGACCCTGACTGATGTTCTCTACATACTCTGGCATGAACTTCAATCATGACGGCAGTGGTTTCTTCTCCATCAATGCATCTGAGGAGGACTCCATCAAGACCTCATTTTTAGAAGACCTCTTGCTAACATGTGTCATCGTATAGGACAAAGTTGGTTTCCCTTCTCTGTATTTGCTCTCGTTCAGCCCTGTCTGACGGAAGTTCTCCCCATTGAAGGTAGTTTGCAATGGGGGTCATCCAGCCGGTGGTAGGAGCATATGGATCGGGGACAATAATGACTTCATTGATTTCTTCCGTTTTAGTCTAAACAAATGGCAAGACCATTCGACGATGAGCAATACTGATTATTGTTTCATCCAGGTCTGGGTCGGCTAGGGTTTTGGCCGCATTAGCTAATGCATCGGCCTATGAATTCTGAGACCGGGGAATATAGTTCAATGTTGGTTTTGTGGAGAATTCTGCCATTAACCCTCGAATATGGTCAAAAAGGGGAATAATCTCCTCATTTTTTATAGAATAGTCACCATTGACTTGTTTGATGACCAGTTCTGAGTCACCTTTTACCTTAAGGTGTCGTACTTGTTCCTAGAGTGTGAGCTTCAGGACTGCAATGAGGGCTTGATACTCCGCCTCATTTTTTGTACATCCTTCTGATAGGAGGAAGGAATATGGAAATTCTGTCTTTTCTGGGGACATTAGTATTATCCCCAAACCCCCCTTCTTAAATTTGGGATCCTGCATCCTTTCCCCTATCGGGTTTCGGGATGCGTCGTCAAAGTACATTTCCCATGTTTGGAGATCCTCTGAAACCGAGAATATGTATTCATCAGGTAACTCGATTTCTGGTATGGTGGTCCCTATTGAGGGGTTCTCTACCATAAAATCTGCTAACGCCTGTCCTTTGATGGCTTTCTGAGGCACAAACCGGATTTCAAACTATTTCAGGATGACTGCCCATCGGGATAGGCGCCTAGTCAGCATTGGTTGGCTGAGGATGTACTTGAGCGGGTAACTACGTGAGACCAAATGGACTTCATGATGCTATATATAATTTCGTAATTATTGAACTATGAAGACCATTTCCAAACAACTCTTCTTGATGTTTGAGTATTGAGTTTCAGCATCAATCATGGTTCGGCTGAGGTAATAGAGACTGTTTTCACTGCCAGCGTCATTTTTCCATGCGAGAAAGGCTCTCAGTGACCACTCTAGGGCCATCACGTATAGGATGAGAGGTCTTCCATCAACTAGGGGCATGAGCACTGGAAGGCTCAAGAGGTACTTCTTTAGGCTGTCAAATGCCTCTTGACAATCATCTGTCCATTGGTATGTAACCCCCTTTTTCATTAACCTGGTAAAGGGTAAACATTTTCCCTCCAGGTTGGCAATAGACCGCCTAATGTAAGCCAGGTGTCCTTGGAATCCTCTTATCTTAGTGAGATTGTGGGGATGTGGCAGTCCAAGGATAGACTTTGTCTTTTCAAAGTCGACTGCAATGCCACGATGGCGTACGACGAAGCCAAGGAATTTCTCTGAGGTAACCTCTAAGGCACATTTCAAGGGATTCAACTTCAGGATATGTTATCAAAGTTTGTTGAAGATGGTTTCAAGGTCTAACAGGTGATCTAATCGTTGTATTTATTTGACCACAAAGTCATCCACGTAGCATTCGAAGAATCTCCCCAGGAATGGTTTAAAGATATGATGCATGGCGCGTTGATATGTGGCGCCGGTGTTCTTGAGACTAAAGGGCATGACCCTGTAATAGAATATTCCTTGAGGGGATCTGAAGGTAGTGGATTATTCTTCTTCTTGGGCCATCCTGATTTGATTATACCTGGATAAACCATCCAAGAAGGAGATATCCTCACACCCAGCCATTGAGTCGATTAATGAGTCAGTTATCGGGACCGGGAAATCATCTTTCGGACAATGCTGATTGAGATCTCTGAAATCGATGCAGACACAGATTTGTCCATTCTTTTTCCTGACGAGGACAATGTTGTCTACAAAATGGGGTATTGGACCTCCCAAATGAATCCTAATTTAATAATATTATTGACTCCAGCCTCTATTTTGGCAGCATGTGAGGGGTGCGTTCTTCTGGCGGCTTGTTTATAGCCTCAGTGGTCTTATGGAAGACCTAAGTGGTGGGTCACCACTTCAGGATTGATTCCCAGAATTTCCATGTAATTCCAGGAAAAAACATCCCAATGTTGCTTCAAGAAGGAGGTATATGCCTCGTGCTCTTTGGGAGACATGGATCTACTAATGAGGGTGGGCATATGGTCTTCCTCAGTACCCAGGTTTATTTCCCTGAGCTTGTCCATAGTGGGGGAGATACCTTCCTCAAATGCGGGAGGTGCATCCCTAAGATCTTCCTACTCTTCTTCCCCCACATTCTCATCTTCTTGATCTGATAGGGGGAGAGTTCCCAGCATGGGATCTTGAGGGTCTGGAGGCGAATCATCGTGGGAGTCCCTGCTCTAGTATTTTCCCCCAAAGTGAGGGTTAGCGGACATTTCCACATTGTCCCGCTCGGCCGTTATGGATGAAGTCATGAGGATAGCTGAGTGTGTGTCCGGGCTTGAATCTCTGCTCTCAAAATGGTTGATGAGCAATACGTAGTCTCTGCCAAGCTTCCTGAAGGGGTCATAAAGAACCATTTCCAGACCATTTGGAGCGGGGATCCAGTCAATACCATCGAGCAAAGGCTTATTTTTCTTTTTCTCATAAAACTCGGCGTCAATGTAGTGTGACTCGAATAGCTCAAAAGGGGCCTTGTCAGTGTGAAATGTCACACTTTGTCCATTGACGATGTATTTTATACACTAGTGGTAGGGTGAAGGAACGACCATGTGCTTATGGAGCCATGGCCTTCCAAGCAGGGCATTGAATGTTTTTTTTCCGGACCACCAGGAATTCCAAGTAGGCCACAAGTTCTCCAAAATGGGTTTTCATCTTGATTTTTCCCATTGTCTTATGTTCACTCTTTTTGTAACTCAACAGAGTTGTGGTTGATGGGATTAGGTCATCCTTACTGTAGCCCAACTTGCAGAGTGTTCGTAGGGGAAGGTGGTTAACTCCAGAGTCGTTGTCAATAAATACTTTGCAGATCCCAACATCATTTAGTGTGTCAGAAACATATATTGGTTTGATATGTCCTTGAATGATGGAATCTATATCCTGATCGGTGAAGGAAATCACTGCATTTCATTCAGTCGGGCCAGTCTCCGTCCGGTAAATCTCGGCGGCAGCTACCTCGGCTTGAAACTACTAGGGGATGAGCAAGGCTTCAATAAGTGCCTCCCTGAGATCTACTGACAAACTCAGGGCATCCAGGATTGACAACTTGGCTGGTACTAATGCCAGCTGCTTAAGGATATCGTACTTCTTCTCCAGAGGTCAATGCTTCTCCGTTGGTGGGAGAGTTTTAGCAAGCACTTTAGGAGTTGGAGTATGGGATGAGGGATTGGCCACGGGGTTGGAGGTCGACGGTGTTCCCATGTTCTAGGGTCTTAGCTCAGCTTGTCTATTTGTGTGCACTAGGTAGCTAGATATTTGTTCCTCCTCTGATGGGTACCACATAATGATACAGACAGAGTTGCCACTCGTGGAGTTGGAGGGATATTCTTTCTCCTTTTGAGTCTATTGAAGGGATCTCCTTGGGTTTCCGTGATATTAATGGTTTTGTCTGAGGTAAAACCATAGGGTCGGTTTCAGCCATGACTGTTCTTTCCCTGGTATCCCCTTCCACTGCGATTCCTCTTCTGAGCCCCTTGCATTAGAAACTCGAGTTCGTAACCATACCCTTTGTCGGGTAAATATTCCATTAGATGTATGACATTGATGGAACCAAAGATTAGATCCTCATACTGTGGTAGGTCAACCTAGTTGGTTGTCCCTGATGGTGTCGTTTGGTGGGTCGGTGCCCATGGCGCCAAGTTTGAGGGCATAAAATCCGACAGTGTTGGGGATAACATTGGCCTCATTGCGGACTACTCCTCTTGTGCTTGTCTCCTCCCTTTTCGATTACACCTAGATGATTGGCTCTTAGAGGGTTGGGAAGCCGATATTTTTGGCTGTGTGGCATTAGGTGATGTTGGCGACAACACCATCTGCTGTAATTGGGCTCAGAGTATGTCCTGAACTTAGTTGACTGTCTTCCGAGTCATCCAGTCATCAAATTTCTACCCCTCCTTGCTGGTGACTTCCTGCCACCCCTCCCCTTTTTCGGAGTCGATGGTAGAAATATATGTCACATGTGCTGGGGGTGGTCCCAGTTCGACCTACCTGGAGTCTACCATCCTTTGCAGGAGGTCTTTGAAGATGAAGAATTCCTAGATACTATGCCCTACCATTCGATGGTAGGGACAGTAATCTAGCATGTCATCACGGTAGACTTCTTCGGGCTTCCTTGGCTCCAGGAGGCAGGGCAGGTTGCAATTAATGGCAGTGATGAAATAGCCGCAGACTTGGTCCTCTCAGAATGAGTATACTTTGTGTCTCCATTCCTTGAACTGGTTCCGCTTCGATCGTCTCTGATCGTCCCTCTTGGGCGTAGGCAGCCGCTGATATACCAGGGGGCCTTGACGATTTGGTGGGGGCCTAGGCAGTGGAGCAGGTACAGGGGCTGGCTTGAGCATGACAGAGGACGCTTCAGCTCTAACTGTTCACTTTGCAGGAGCCTATGAGGCTATTCGGGACTTCAAACTGGTCCGCTGCAGGGAGTCTTCAATTCTCTGAGTAATGGCAGAGAGATTGCGGAAGATAGTGGTGCACTCCACTGGTATGAGTATTGTTCGTAGCTCATCTCGAAGGTTATCGATACATATGACCAGCATCTCATCTTGGGGCATTGTCCTGTTCAAGGAGTAGGTCAGACCTTTCCATCTAGCAATGAAGTCCTAGACCCTCTCGTTCTCCCTCTTTTTTCAATTCATGAGGTTGCTAACCGTTGTCTTCGGTAGTGTCGAGGTGAAGTGGAACAAGAATTGATGTCGAAGGTCTTCATAGCTTTTTATTAACTGAGTTGGCAGATTCATATACCAAACAAAGGCGGATCCTTGCAAGGTCTGTACGAAAAATTTGAGTTTCAATACTTCTTTTTCTTCTGGATTTCTCATCATAGGGTCGCAATAATATGCATAGTGCATCAAGTGTTGTTCCGGATCACCTGAACCATTGAAAATAGGGAATACATAGCTCCCAAAATTGGGTGGAGGAGGCATGTTTCTCAAAAAAACTGGGTAGGGTTTTTTCTCTGGCTGTATTGGAGCGCATCAACCTTCCATTGCTTCCAATCAAGCTGTCAGTGCCTTGATGGTGTGGGAAAGTCCCTAGTTTACATCCTGTTGGGCCTGGTCTGGGGCAGGTGTAGCCTGAGGCATTGCCTGATGATCCAGCTTGGCTGGCACAAAGGGTGTGTATGCCGTTTGTGACACCTTTGTAGGGTTCAGACGTACTCGCTCTGGTTGCTTCCTGAGTGGAGGGAAGTCTTGGTATTCACCCAAATCCATGTTAAGGTAGTTGGATGGACCGGGCGCCTCATTGGGCTGGGGCCTTGACCATGCTTCGTCTGCTGGGAAAAACCTTGGTCCTTGAGTTGCACTTGCTGGGAGTGAAAAGTGTGGCTCTTCTTGGGAATAACTTTCAATAATATGGATCCTCTGGAGTAGCTTGGCGTTAAGCTGCCTCAATTCTTTCATTTCCTCCTCCTGTAGAGTGAATCTCTCTTCGAGCGTAAGTGGCTCTTTTTTATCGACAGAATGAGGCGGGTTAAGAGTAACTGGTCCTTTATTCTTATCCTTGTTGGAAGCTCGCAGGGTAAGCGGAAGAGGGTTAGCTGGAAGGGTGTCCATATTTAGGGCAGCCCTCTGGTTTTAGGTGTGCACACCTGATGGTTCGTTGTGAGCCACTGCCTGACTGGAACCATCGTCTCCTGATCCATCCGTATTTGCATCATCTCTGGTGTCACCTGTAGGGTTAGCCTCTATGGATTTGATGGATGAATATCGCAGGGTGGAGGAGATTTCATCTTCCAAATAGGAAGAGGATCTCTCACGCCTTTTACAGGT
The DNA here is from genome assembly GCA_963277665.1 of Viscum album. Taxonomy (NCBI): domain Eukaryota; kingdom Viridiplantae; phylum Streptophyta; class Magnoliopsida; order Santalales; family Viscaceae; genus Viscum; species Viscum album. The sequence goes on along the minus strand of OY728162.1, from coordinate 80,704,492 downwards.
CCTCCCCTTCCGGTCCCTGGATTGCTTTTGGACTCCTTGGCGAAGGGTGATGCGGAGAGTTCCTTGATGCGACCTTACGATGTGCCCCCCTCTTGAAGGGGATGGTGATTCAAAGGATGGGATATGGCAGGAACCTCCTCTTCTAATTGTCCTCCCTAGACGAGAAAATATTGATTCTCATGGGGGAGGTTGTTGTTGAGGTGGTAAAAATGCCCCCAGCCTTGAGGGCTGGGGCTGGCTTTGTTCCCTGGAAGTTGAGTCTTTTCCCACTTTTATTGGTCTTACGGGGGCATTTGTTGGTAAAAATGCCCCCAACTATAATACCTCAAGTTTACATGGTACGCTTCTTTTTGAATAATATAGTATTGTGTGTTATACACAACTTCGAGTTCTAACACACACCACAACCAATCAAACTAGTCGTTGTGAATAGTAATACCCACCTTTTGAAATTTTATACATTTTATCTTTTAAAATGGACTTCATATTTGGATTTGGGATATCGAAATTATCTTAGGGTGAATTTTTGGTATTTTTCTGAAAAATTTCAATTTTTGATGAATAGTAAAAATTACTAAATTTTAATTAAAAACAAATTTTTTAATCGAAATATTTAATAGTGATAAATTATGAATTCGAGTGATTTTAAAGTATATTTAGAATATATTTTTACCACTTAATACAATTTTGGTCATTGGACGTAATTTCACATTTAAACTGGACATAAAAAAGTGTCAATCTTTTGATAGTTATTATTTCTTAAAAACACGCTTTTTGTTTTTACAGTGGGAATTAATTTTAAATTAATTTCTTCCACTTTTATGTTTTGAATTTAGAAAAATGGATTTCATATTTAGAATCGGGAGGTCCAAATTATGTAAATAGGTAACTTTTATTTTTAGACATTTTGAATAATTCCTTCCGTAAATATTTTATTTACCATGGTTAAAGGGTAAATCCGGTAAATAAGGGTAAAAAATAATATTATAATAATAATAAATTACCCTAAAATGTGTCCTAACCCAATTAGTTGATACATTTCTAACCATTTCCATCTTTGGGTCGATTTTGGGACCCCATGGATCCACTTGTAAGTGATAATGACACTATATTAATTAAGTTAAAGGAAATACAAAAATAACGAGCATATATCTTTTAGAAAACCAATTTTTAGATAGGGTTATATATGTTATATATTTGACTATAAATATTCATTATAAATCTAATAATATTTCATACATAATGGTATTTTATTTATAATTTTTATACATTGAATAATTAAATTTATTTATGACACAATAATGATGAAGTATTTTCCTTATTAATAAAATAATCAAATAATTAGTATTATAAATGTTAAAATAAATATAATTTGAATTTTTTAATGACATACACAAATTTTATTGATTAATATGACATTTTATGATTGATTAAATTAATTTGGTTCTAATTAATAATGTTTTTAAGACTTTAACAAATATCAATTATTAAATAGTGTCAAAATTGACATAAAAGAGTTTTTAAAACAAATATTATATTATTAATTGATATTCTATTCCTAAAAATCTATGGTTCGGCCAAAGGACTTATATCATGATAGGTGTATCATTAATGGATGACTTGAGGGTCTCTTGGAAGTATATAGTAATTTTATTAACCATGTAATATAAAAATACAAAGTGACATGGTAAATGTCAAACTATTTAACTAAGAGTTAAATATAAATGATAAGGTTAATATAGTGACCCAAACCTGTCTAAAATCTATTAGATGAAATTATTTAGACCCATCACCACCTTAGACGTTGAATAATCCACTTTGGATCCATTATAAACCGAATATGAATTTATTATAAATTAATACATTAAGTTTTTCCTAAAGAGCCCCTCCTCCCCCTTATAAAAGGACACCACTTCTAACCAATTATTCATACCTTTAAAGCCTTTTGGTTCAGCCAAACTTTTCCCAAATACCCTCTCAATTATCCTCCCTTCATCCTAGAGGCCTTCCTTTAGTCAAAAAGCCAACCTAAGGAGCCCTTTTCATCAAATCAAAAGGAAGAACCCGAAGAAGAGGAGGTTAACCTACCCTCAACTAAGGAAAAGTACAAGGTAAGGGTTTATTTCACAATCTCTTCATTATCTGATTTTTTTTATACATAATTATCTACTAGGACCTCTTTATCATCCACATCCATGTTTCTTATAAATGTATTTCAAAACATTCTTACTATTTTACATAATATGGGTTAAAGTCATTTATACCCTTTTTTGACTTTTTATAAGATGTTTATAAAGGAATCTTTCTGTTGTTTTCCAAAAAAGGTCATTTTTAACCTTTTCGAAAAAAATTAGGTAAGAATGTCTTTTTATAACTTATACGGCCGGTGCGGCTATTTTATACTGTTATAAACTTGTCGAAGCTTCCCTTACAAGCTTATAAGAATATTTTCAAAGTAAATGTTTTATTTTATAATTATGTGACTCTAAAATGATTTCAAAATAGAAAGAGGTATTTTTCTAAAAAGGGTTTTGATTTCATCTATTTCAACATCCTTTGATGGAGTTTAAGTTTATTTGAAGTTGATTTATTATGATACAAAACTTCCATATTATATTGAAGGTTTTGTGATATTTTTGACTATGGATGTGCTATTTTTATACTATACATGATTTATGGTTAAAGTATTGAAATTTTGTATGCTAGTTTTATTACGAATGTTTATGATATGTTTAAACCTTTTCATATGAGAAATGTATTAGACTTAATAAGTGACGGGTGGAGCCCGCTATAGCTCCTTGATGCATCAGTAGGTCTCATGAGACAACTAGACGTGGAATTGGCTGAGGCCCTTTCCCAATTTGATTTATGGTTTTGGTCGAGGCCTTAATCATTTTTAGACGTCTTGGCTGAATCCTTGACAAAATGTTTCAGAATGTCTGACACTATACATTCCCTCATTATAGAAATAATATTGATGGTTGATGTTGTCATTCAACTAGTAGAATACCCATGATTATGTTTTTTTATGGAATTATTTACTCAGCTCATATTCTTTCCATAAAACTATTATTGTTTATTATTGGTAAAGGCATGTGGTTTCAATTATTTACCATGATTAATATTTATGTCATTTTCTGCTGTATTACTTACCCTTACTGGGCGTTTGAGATCACCCCTTTCTTATGTTTCATTTTCCCAGGATATGAAGAAGTTAGTTATGAGTGAACTGTAGGCATAATCTAGGAGGCTTGGATGTTTCTAATGAAATAGATTTGTGTTGTATTTCTCTTCAATCTATAAAGTTGAACTTATGTATGAATCTTATTTCCAATAATACTAAACTAATCGGTCTTTCGAGACATGATTTCCTTGTGATCATACCAATGTTTTGTAATAATGCACCGACTCTGGGTAACTGGGGTAGGGGAGTTATAGTTGGTATCAGAGGAATTTTAGTACAAACCATGGGAACTAGATTTAGATAAACTCTGATTAGAGTACATAGACCTAAGATGGACTTTGAGGATTAGTATAGAAGAAATTTTGAGAATTTTGGTATTGTAGAAATTTTTTGAGTTTTCTGAGAAATACATCCCTGTCTGGATACGAGCAGGTAGAGGTGGCTCTGGCACAGATGTACCTAGGGGTAAAACCCAAAAACAATGCTTTGAGCTAGACTCGAATGAGAACGGGTGCACGACAACGGGCCTTGCTACACTCTTGGTTACGACACTCCCGGGGGATTTGCTTAGGATAATTCTCATTTTCTTTAAAACCCATTATGAAGGGTTTATGAGTATATACTTCCTCAAAGAAAACATTTTTATGATTATAGATTATATCAATAAACTATTCAATTTATGTGATGTTTTTTACAAGTTTGGATTTATGTATTGCTATTCATAAACTAATCTAGTGTATTCCATTGTTTAGAAATGGTGCCTAGTGGAAGAAATGGAAACCATATCAATGAATGCACTCCATGTAGGGATTTCCCTCCTTCTCAAGATAATTATAGTGGAGCTGGTGATGCAACTGGTGCTGATCAGTTAATCACCATACTGGGACAACTCACTCAGGTTATGAATAATAGCCTTACCTGTATGGAGCACCCTGATCCACAGCATGGAGGATCAATGTTAGATCACTTCATCAGGCAACAACCACCAACGTTAAATGGGTGTACAAATCCCTTGGTAGCTGAGTAATGGATAAATTTTTTAGAGAAAATATTCCATGCCTTAGGGAGTAATGAAAGGGAAAAAGTTATCATGTTAGTTTAATGCCTCATTGGAGATGCTGATCAATGGTGGTCATTGATTCAAAACACGAAGCAAGATGATGAAGTATAAAATATGGAATGGAGGGAGTTCAGAGATCTGTTTTTGGAAAAATACTTTCCTTGTGACCATCAAGAAGATATGGAAAGGCAATTTCTATGTCTGAGATAAAGGGAGGATGATATTGTCGCAAAGTATGAGGCTAACTTTACAAGGTTAGAAAGGTATGCTGCAGATTAATACATAACCCAAGAAGTAAGATTGATCATTTCTTTGATGGGTTAAAACCATTTATCCATCGAGCGTTGGTCTCACAATCCTTCTCATCATACGAAGATATTGTCTCGTGTACTATAAAGACAGAAAAATAATTCTCTAAGTCTTATGACTTTAAATCAAAGAAAGAGAAGAATAGATCTGCTAAAAACTCTAGGAAATGAAATAAGGAAATAGGGAAGAAGGGAAGAATTGATTATCCACCCTGTGATAATTTCAGAAGGAAGCACCCCGGTGCCTGCCTAAAAGGAAAAGGAGTATGCTACAAATGTGGACAGAATGGTCATCTAGCTGGTGATTGTAAAGAAAATAAAGATGTTACCAATGTTCAATGCTATAATTTCATAGAGATGGGACATTATGCAAATGAATTTCCTAAGTGTCAGGGAAACTTACCTCAGAAAAGGCCAAGGGATCAAGGACAATATTATTCAATCACTACTCCTGAGTTTGAAGCCCCAAAAGACGTGGTGGAAGGTAATTTAATGGTTTCCTCAAGTTTAGAAAATACTTTATTTGATTCTGGATCATCACATTGTTTCATATCTTCCCAGTTTTCTAAGAAAATTAGATATTTCCAATTTGATTTAGCAATGTATTTTTCAGTTAAAACTCATAAGGGAAGTATCATTGCTACAAAATTCTGTGGATCTGTTCCCATTAGGGCATATAAATGTTTTTTATCTGCGGATCTCATCATCATACCCATGACTAAATTTGATATAATCCTCAGTATGAATTGGTTTTCAGACCATGATGCGAAAATTTATTATAAGAAGAAGGAGGTTACAATTTTTGATGATAATGATAAAGAACACCTTATCTTTTGATAAGAATCATCATCACCTGATTCTTATCTAGATCCACCACCAGTAGCTCAACTAAATTCAATTATCAGGGAGGAAGAGAATGAAATAACTATGGGTGAGGAGAGGAGTGTTCAAATAAGGGATGTACCTATTGTAAAATAATATATAGATGTGTTTCCGGAAAATTTACCTGGACATCCTCTAGAACGAGAAATTGAGTTTTCCATTGATTTAATTCCTGGTTCAAGGCCTATATCGAATACCCCTTATAGAATGGCCACTGTGGAATTAGTTGAACTAAAGAAACAACTAGAGGAATTGAGCAATAAGGTATTTATTCTCCCTAGTGTTTCTCCATGGGGAGCTCATGTACTTTCTGATAAGAAGAAAGATGGATCTATGAGGTTATGTATCGACTACAGAGAAATCAATGCTATAACAATAAAGAACAAGTATCCCTTACCTCACATTGATGATTTATTTGATCAACTGCAGGGATCTCAATATTTTTCAAAGATTGACCTTTGATCTGGATACCATCAGTTGTGTGTGAATAAGGAATACATTCCTAATACATCATTTTAAACCAGGTACGGGCATTACGAGTTTACAGTAATGCCTTTTGGATTGACTAATTCACCCTCTGTATTCATGGATCTAATGAATAGAGTTTTCAAGGAATATATCGATCATTTTGTGGTGGTATTTATTGATGATATCTTGGTATATTCCAAAATCTATGAATATCATGAAAATCACTTTTGCATTATCCTAAAGACTCTTAGAAGACATGAATTATATTGGAAGTTTAGCAAGTGTGAATTCGGGCTTCAAGAGATTTCTTTTCTTCACCATATTTTCTCTAAAGATGGAATCTCTGTTGATCCTTCTAAGACCAATACAATCAAAGAATGTCCTGCACCGATGAGTATAACTAAGGTACGTAATTTTATTGGTTTAGTAGGTTATTATCGACATTTCGTCCAGAACTTTGCCTGATCGGCTAACCCATTAACGAAGCTCACACGTAAAGGGGTTAAATTTGTTTGGAAAAAAGAGTGTGAAGACTTTTTTGAAGAACTTAAGAGAAGATTAGTCAATGCTCCTATATTGAATCTACCATCAGGGAATGATGGGTTTTTTATTTATAGTTATGCTTCAAAGAAAGGACTTGGTTGTGTCCTTATGAAAAATGATAGGGTTATTGCCTATGCATCACGACAACTGAAAATTCATGAGCCAAACTATCCTACTCATGATCTTGAGTTAGCTGTTGTAATTTTTGATTTGAAGATATAGAGACATTATCTCTATGGTGAAAAATGTGAAATTTATACTAATCACAAGAGTTTTAAGTACATTTTCTCACAGAAAGAACTCAACATGAGGCAAAGGCGATGGCCTGAACTACTCAAGGATTATTATTGCACAATACACTACAACTCGGGGAAGGCAAATAAGGTGGAAGATGCTTTGATCAGAAAAGATCATGGAGTTTTGAACATGATGAGAAATGAAAGGGATCCTATCTTCATGGATCTAGTAAAGATGGGTATGGGAATCACCATGGAATGTGAAACCTCAATACTTTTTCAAATGGTTTCTAAATCATCTTTACTAGAAAGGATAAAGAGTTCTCAGACTGGTGATGAAGAGTTTCAAAAGAAGATTAAAGCTATGAATGATGGGAGATTGAGTGACTTTGTGTATGAAGATGGAATTTTGAAATTTGGGAAGTGACTTTGTGTTCCCAATATACCCAATCTAAAAAGAGAGTTCTTGGATGATTCTCATAGTTCCAATTTCTCTATACACCCGGGGAGCACCAAAATGTATATAGATTTGAAGGAACATTTTTGGTGGGACAAAATGAAGGGGGAGATTTCTGATTTTGTGTCAAGATATATGGTTTGTCAACAAGTGAAAGCTAGAAGGCAATAGCCTGAAGGAGTCATGAACCTCTTCCCATACCGGAGTGGAAATGGGATAATATTATGATGGACTTTATCATGGGACTACCAAAGACTCCTAGAAAGAACGATGCAATATGGGTCATTATTGATCGTCTTACCAAGTCAGCAAATTTTCTTGCAATAAGAGAAGATCTACCATTTGAAAGTCTAGCAAGACTATATATTAATGAAGTTGTGAGACTTCATGGAATACCCCTATCGATTGTTTCTGATCATGATCCCCATTTTACTTTAAGATTATGGAAGATTCTTCAGAAGGCCTTGGATACTGAACATCGTTTCAGCACTACCTACCACCCTCAAACAGATGGACAATCATAATGGACTATTAAAACCTTAGAAGACATGTTGAGATCCTTATTACATGACTTTCAGGGTATGTGGGATCAATATTTACCTCTGGTGGAATTTTCCTATAACAATAGCTTCCATTCAAGTATTCGAATGGCACCATATGAACCTTTGTATGGAAAGAGATGTTGCACACCAACCTTTTGGGATGATGTTGGTGAAAGAAAACTCGTAGGCCCAGAACTGGTGGAGGAAAATATAGAAAAGGTGAAGGTAATCCAAAACCACATCAAAGCAGCTCAAAGTAGGCAGAAGAGCTATGCCGATAATCGAAGGAAGGATTTGGAATTTCAGGTAGGATATCATGTTTTCTTGAAGGTATCTCCATGGAAGGGAGTTATAAATTTTGGTAAGAAAGGTAAATTGAGTCCCAGGTACATCGAACCTTTCAAAAATCTAGAACGAATTGGGGTTGTAGCTTACCGTTTGGCAATGCCGCCAAATCTCTCCAAAGTTCATGATGTGTTCCACGTATCACTGTTGATAAAATACATGTTCTGCCCAATGCATGTACTCACCTATGAGGAATTAGAACTAGAACCTGATCTATCTTATTACGAAGATCCCATCAGGATTCTTGATACCATAGAACAAGTGATGAGAAACCGGACGACTCGTCTGGTAAAATTTCTATGGAGAAACCATAAGATGGAAGAGGCAACATGGGAACCCGAGGAACTTATGATGTAGAACCACCCAAGTATTTTTATTCAATAATATTCTAGAAATTTTGAGGACAAAATTATTTGAAGGAGGGGAGAATATAATACCCCAAGCTTCCACGGTATGCTTCTCTTTGAATAATACAGTAGCCTGTGTTATACGCAACTTCGAGTTCTAACACACACCACAACCAATCAAACTAGCCGTTATGAATAGTAATACCCACTTTTTAAAATTTTATAAATTTTATCTTTCCAAATGGACTTCATTTTTGGATTCTGAATATCGAAATTATCTTAGGGTGAATTTTTGGTATTTTTCTGCAAACTTTCAATTTTTGATGAATAGTGAAAATTACTAAATTTTAATTAAAAATAACTTTTTTAATCGAAATATTTAATAGTGATAATTTATTAATTTGAGTGATTTTAAATTATATTTAGAATATAGTTTTACCACTTAATACAATGTTGGTCATTGGACGTAGTTCCACATTTAAACCGGGCATAAACAAGTGTCAATCTTTTGATAGTTATTATTTCTTAAAAACATGCTTTTTGTTTTGACAGTGTGAATTAATTTTAAATTAATTTCTGCCACTTTTGTGTTTTGAATTTAGAAAAATAAATTCCATATTTATAATCAGGAGGTCCAAATTGTGTAAATAGGTAACTTTTATTTTTAGACATTTTGAATAATTACTTCGGTAAATATTTTATTTACCATGGTTAAAGGGTAAATCCAGTAAATAAGGGTAAAAAATAATATTATAATAATAATAAATTACCCTAAAAAATGTCCTAAACCTATTGGTTGATACATTTCCGACCATGGGCATCTTTGGGTCGATTTTGGGACCCCATGGATCCCCTTGTAAGTGATAATGACACTTTATATTAATTAAGTTAAAGTAAATACAAAAATGACATAAGCATATATCTTTTAGAAAAATAATTTTTACATAGGGTTATATATGTTATATTTTAAACTATAAATATTAATTAGAAATATAAAAATATTTCCTACATAATGGTATTTTATATATAATTTTTAGACATTGAATAATTAAATTTATTTATGACACAATAATGATGCAGTATTTTCCTTATTAATGAAAGGATCAAATAATTAGCATTATAAATGTTAAAATAAATATAATTTGAAAGTTTTGATGCTATCCACGAATTTTATTGATTAATATGACATGTTAGTATTGTTTAAATGAATTTGTTTCTAATTAATAAAGTTTTTAAGACTTTAATAAAAATCAATTATTAAAAAGTGTCAAAATTGACATAAAAGAGTTTTTAAAACAAATATTATATTATTAATTGATATTATATTACTAAAAATCTAAGGATCAGTCAAAGAATTTATATCATGATAGGTTTATCATTAATGGACCACTTGGGGGTCTCTTGTAAGTATATAGTATGTCTATTAACAATATATTATAAAAATACAAAGTGACATGGTAATTGTCAAACTATTTAACTAAGAGTTAAATATAAATGATAAGGTTAATATAGTGACCCAAAACTATCAAAAATCTATTGGATGAAAGGATTTCGACCCATCCCTACCTTACACTTTTAATAATCCACTTTGGATCTATTAGAAACCGAATATGAATTTATTATAAATTAATACTTTAAGTTTTTTCTAAAGAGACCCTCCTCCCCCTTATAAAAGGACACCACTTCTAACCAATTCTTAATACCTTCAAAGCCTTTTGGTTCGGACAACCTCTTCTCAAATACCCTCTCAACTATCCTACCTTTATCCTAGAGGCCTTCCATTAGTCAGAAATCCAACCTAAGGATCCCTTTTGATCAAATAAAAAGGAAGAACCTCAAGAAGAGGAGGTTAACCTACCCTTAACCAAAGAAAAGTACAAGGTAAGGGTTTATTTCACAATCTCTTCATTATCCGATGTTGTTTATACATAATTATCTACTGAGACCTCTTTATCATCCACATCCATGTTTCTTAAAAATGTATTTCAAAACATTCTTACTATTTTACAGAATATGGGTTAAAGTCATTTATACCCTTGTTTGACTTTTTATAAGATGTTTATAAAGGAATATTTTCGTTGTTTTCCAAACAAGGTCCTTTTTAACCTTTTCGAAAAAATTTAAGTAAGAATGTATTTTTTTTTTAACTTATATGGTGGGTGCGGATATTTTCTACTGTTATAAACTCGTCAAAGCTTCCCTTATAAGCTTATAAGAACATTTTCAAAGTAAATGTCTTATTTTATAATTATGTGACTCTTAAATGATTTCAAAATATAAAGAGGTATTTCTATAAAAAGGTTTTTGATTTTATCTATGTCAACATCCTTTGATGGATTTTAATTTTATTTGAAGTTGATTAATTATGATACAAAACTTCCATATTGTATTGAAGGTTTTGTGATATGTTTGACTGTGGATGTACTATTTTTATACCATTCATGATTTATGGTTAAAGTATTGATATTTTGTATGCTAGTTTTATTATGAATGTTTATGATATGTTTAAACCTTTTCATATGAAGAATATATTGGAATTAGTAAGTGATGGGTGGATCCCACTATAGCTCCTTGATGCATCGGTATGTCTCATGAGACAACTAGATGTGGAATTGGCTGAGGCCCTTTCCCAATTTGATCTATGGTTTTGGCCAAGGCCTTAATCATATTTAGACGTCTTGGATGAGGCCTTGACAAAATGTTTCAGAATGTCTGGAATTATACATTCCCTCATTATGGAAATAATATTAATGCTTCATGTGGTCATTCGACTAGTAGAACACCCATGATTATGTTTTATTATGGCATTATTTACTCGGCTCATATTCTTGCCATAAAAGTATTCTTTTTCATTATTAGTAAAGGCGTGTGGTTTACATTATTTACCATGCTTAATATTTATGTCATTTCCCTCTATATTAATTACTCTTACTAAGTATTTGAGATCACCCCTTTCTTATGGTTCATTTTCCCAGGATATGAAGAAGTTAGTTATGAGTGACCTGTAGGCATAATCTAGGAGGCTTGGATGCTTCTAATGAAATATATTTGTGTTGTATTTCTCTTCAAGCTATAAAGTTGAACTTATGTATGAATCTTGTTTCCAATAATACTAAACTGATTGGTCTTTTGAGACATGATTTCCTTGTGATCATGCCAATGTTTTGGAATAATTCACTGACTCTGGGTAACTGGGGTCGGGGCGTTACACCTGCCCTGTAGGCTAGGGTTGACCCTGGATTTCGGTAGTGGCTCTTGCTATTGCTATTTTCCAGATCCTATGTTCCCCCATTCGGGGGTGAACTGGATCTGATACCGAGTTCACTTGTGAGTAAATCCCCTCTGGGGAGGCAAGAAATGATTGCTGATTGGCCTCTCTCAGGCAAGAGGCCTGTTGTATGCTTTCGGTGGCCTGATTCAGGAGTTCTTGAATGGATCGTTCCTATCAGGCCTGACGCTTCTGGGACTTACACAAGGCATGTCTTTGTTGGGTGTGTCACCTTTCCCAAATAGGGAGACCACATGATCACTGTCTTTCCGTGATGACATTGCAAGATACTACACCGAACAGGTTCTTCTGAGTGGGGAGCGGAGTGAAATGTTGGGCTCCATGTTCTCCCCATCCTCTGATATGGACACCTGTCAGAGCATCGCCAATGAGGCGGTGTAGTTGGTGCAGTTTATGGAGGCAGGCTAACTCCATGTTTCCTTCATGCCTCTCAGGTCGCGGTTGCCGCACCGGAGGAAGAGCTTCCAGGTTGATGTGACACAGGAGGTCTCCTATTGTCTTGACGTGATTTACATACCCATAGTAGGGAAGGAAGCTTGATTTTAGCCAGCGGAGGGTTGTCCACATATTGGATCGGATGTCGTACGCACATTATTCTGACAACTTTCTCAGTATGTCGAATTGAGAGGTGGTTGTGGGACAAAACATAACTGGGATATCATCTCTGGCCAGTCGTTTCCTCAGGTTCAATATGTTGGCATACTCCTCTACTAATGATTCCTCTACTTGGTCATCTCAAATGAGATGCTCACCGATAGTGTGGTCGGAGGCCGTGGGGCCAGTAGGTGTTGAATTATCATATGGGCGATTCTAGGGTGGTTCAGAAGATGAACACGGCCCTGGACCATCTCCTAATAAAAGAAGGGTGTCTTTGACGACTAGCTGGGAATCTGACATGCTCGATCCCATCCTTCTGAGTGCCTCGGCATATGAGGGATTTTCTGTGCTTTATTCGGCAGGGGGAGGACCTTCCTGCCGATATGATATGTCACTGCGGGGAGGACCTTCGCAATGTCGGTCGTGATAGCGAGGGCTACCATAATAGATGCTGAAGGGAGAGAACCTACGAGGTACACCCTGGGGAGGGCCTTCAGAATGTATCGCAACAAGGGGAGGGCCTTCCCTTTGAATGGCGTATATGCGGGGAGGGCCTCCTCTATCTGTGTCGTAATAGCGAGGGCTACCATTATTGCTTGACGCCTCACTTCATACAGGACTTTTGCAGTGCATACCCTGGGGGGACCTCTAAGGAGTATCGCAGTGAGGGGAGGACCTTTTGGCTGCGTAGCATTGTTACAGGGAGGGACTTCGCAACAAATGCCATCATGGTGAGGATGACCATCATGGTTGGATGTTCGATGTGTATCTTGGGGAGGACCTTCAAGATACACTGCAGCAAGGGGAGGACCTTCTTGTTTCTTGGGGCCATCACGGGGAGGACCTTTGAAATGGAATCCATGGTGGTGAGGACTACCATCACAACAGCTGAGATGGTGAGGACTACCATCATAGCTGCTATAGGGAGAATGTCTGCAGGGTACACCCTAGGGAGGGCCTTCAGAATGTACCGCAATGTGGGGAGGGCCTTCTCGTTGCTTGACGTATATATGGGGAGGGCCTCCATTATCAAAGTGGTTAGGACTACCAGCATGATATGACACTACTGTAATGGTGGGATATACCAACACTTTCATTCCAACGGTTTGAGAAAACCATTGGTATAGTTAATTTTTTCCAACAGTTTAAGGAATTCGTTTGGAAATCTCCAATTAGAACACTTTTTCCCAATGGTTTCATTGAAACTGTTGGGAAATGTCCAACTTTTACCAACAGTATATAGAAACCATTGGTAAAAGTTAAAAAATAACATCCTTTACTAATGGTTATACAAAACTGTTGGTTACGAATACCTTTCCCAATGGTTTTTTAAAACTGTTGGGAAAGTTTTCCTACAAATACACAGAACCCCCAATTCCCTATCTGCACGCGACTTCAGCCCTAGCTCACTATCTCTCCCAAAGGTATCTCTTTACCCACTTTCCGAAACTCCTTCCATCCTCTTCAATCAACACTTTTCTTGTTCTACACTGCAAATCGACAAGTGCTATCTTTGTTTTGTTTTCATGATTCTATGATTTTTTTTCTATTTTGATTTGGATTTTTCAATCTATGAATTTTTGTTTTATGTTTTTATTTGGATGAATTTCTGTTTTAATTTGGGGTGGGGGAGGGTGTGAAGATGGGGTGGGGGAGGATGTTGAGGCAGGGTTATCCAAGTGGGGTGGAGGAGGGGTTGTCTAGGTAGGGTGGGGGAGGGGGCTGTGTTTTCCAAATGGGGTGGGGGTAGGTTTGTTTGTTTGTTTTATGTTTACTATTTTAATTTGGGTGGGGGAGGGTGTGCAGGTGGGGTGGGGGAGCGTGTCCAGGCAGGGTTGTCCAAGTGGGGTGGGGAGGGTGTGCAGGTGAGTGGAGGAGGGGCTGTCTAGGTAGGGTGGGGGGATAAGTTATCCAGTTGGGGTGATGGTAGGGTTGTCCAGGTGAGGTGGGGGTGGGTTTTCTAAGTGGGGTGTGGGGGGTAGGGGTGTCCAGGTGGGGTGGGTGGGGGGCTAGGTTTTCCAAGTGGGTGGGGGTAGGGTTGTCCAAGTGGGGTGGGGGGGGGGGCTGGGTTGTCCAAGTAGGGTGGGGATAGGGCTTTCCAAGTGGGGTGGGGAGGGTGTGCAGGTGGATGAATCTCATAACTATAAATTCTCTATAAATTCTGGAAGTATGAAAATGTATAGGGACATTCGTGATCATTTTTTGGTGGGATAACATAAAAAGTGTTTGATGTTTTTAGTCCTTTTTTATTTGGAGTTTCTTTTGATGCTAATTTTATTATTGATACCTGTGATGGGAATTTATTTTTGTTTCTAAATCGACTGAGACTCTCCCACTATGCATAGTGTATACAACCTCTACCCTTATTTAATCATTCTGTTTACACAGCCTATGCAACCTCTACCCTCATTTAATCAGTGAACTCAAGTCATTAATTCAAGCCTTCATTCTCACTAGCATGTAAGATATTGAATGATGTATACCCACCCTCACATGATTTCTTACCTTAGATAGTGTCCAACATATGGAATATGAGATTTTGAATTCATTAGTTAACCAGGATCATATATTCCATTTCCCCCAAAATGACTGTACTAATATAACTTTAGGGTCAATTAAATATGGTTCTCATTGTACGTTGTATATTAGGTGTCCTTCTTGTCCAATACTCAATTTTATGAAGGTGGGGTGCTTTTCACTAGCCATGTTGGCATGCGTAGACATCCATAAAAATGTTAGATAAGTCACAAGTTTAATTCAGTAATGTTATTATCATTAACATACTTTATTATTAATCTCAAATTTAAAAATAAATGTTTTTGTCTATACTTTATGAAATTAAATCTTTTTACAAGCCATGAACAACCTATTAGTGTAGAAGCCAAAAATTTATTCACCCATGGGGTTCGCTTGACTTGGGGAAGTAATTGGGTAATGAAAGGTATGACCATAGAGGTTCAATAATGAGTTATTGAACATGAGTGAATGATTTGGGATGCCTATAACACATAATGGGACCTAAAGCATGTTCCTCTTATAGACCTAATGAAAATGAATATAAAGAAATTTTAATTTAATTTTTGAGTACTTGTTCTTTACATTGTTTTAATAGTTCACTACATCTACTAGAAACTTCTTCCTTTATCATTTACTTAAATTTAATTTCTATTAAAGTTCAATCCTATTGAATTTTTTATGAAAAAATGACTTATATAAATTTCTTTTTACAGAATGGACAGAAGTTGGATGTATGAAACCAATCAGATCTCAAGCGATTTTCAAAACAAATTAGAGGGTTTTATAGATTTTGCATTTCACAATGATTCAGATAGTGGTCGTATACACTGACCATGTTCCAATTATGTTGGTAGACCTTGGTTGAGCTGTGAATAAGTTAGCTACCACATAACCAAATATGGTTTTCAAGCAAACTACTTTGTGTGGTATCACAATGGGGAGAAAATTAAATCTCAAATTGGTGATGATAGAAATTGAAGGACTGGAATGGATAATTTTTTAGTTGATCGGTTTCTGTTTATTCGTCATCATGAAAAAGAAAGGATTTTGACTCAAGAAGACTTCGATATGAGGACAGATGATGCATCTAGTGAAAATGATGATATTGATAGGGTGAAAAAATTGAACGATGTTGCCACGACTCCAGTATATCGACAATGCGATAAACTGAAAAAGTTGGAATTTTTAATCTGATTATTTCATGGGAAAACTATGTATGGTATATCTAATACAGCAATCGATTACATTCTTACCCTCTTGAAGGATTTACTTCCAGATGATGTAGATATTCCCTCAAACCACTATATGGCTTGGAAGTTAGTTGAGGAACTTGGATTTTCAAGAAACAAAATTCTTTCTTGCCCTAAAGATTGCAGTTTATTCTGTGAGGAAACCACTGAATGAAATGATTGTATAAAATGTGGCACATCCTGCTAGAAGTCAAAATCTAATGGAACACCATCCTGTATTCCACAAAAAGTAATGTGGCACTTTCCATTGATCACAAGACTCCAGAATCTTTTTATGTCTGATGACATATCAATAAAAATGAGATGGCATGATACTGAGAGAAAGAAGACTAATGATGAGTTTGTTCATCCTGCAGATGGATTTTCATGGTAGATATTTGATACTCAACATCCTGATTTTGCAGCTGACGTGTGTAATGTGAGGCTGGGACTTTCATGAGACAGTTTTAATTCGTTAGGGCATATGCTTACTTCGCATAGAACATGACTAGTTTTTATACACATTTATAATCTTCCCCTATGTTTTTTTATGAAAAAACCTTTCACTTTCATGAGTATACTCATTTCTGGCCCTTCTGATCCGGGCATTCATATTGATGTATACATGAAACCTTTAAAAAAAGAGTTGAAACTTCTTTGGGATGTGGGTGTGCGCACATACGATGAATGTTCGAAAGACATATTTCAGATGTGTGTTGCGCTTATATGGACGATCAATGATTTTTTAGCTTATGCAATGATGTCTGGATGGAGCAGGAAGGGAAAACTGTCATGTCCTATTTGTATGAAGAATACAATATCCCAGAAGACTGAAACATCATTGTAGTTTCAGTTTTATGGTACATCGATGATTCTTTCCAATGGACCATCCATATATAAATAATCGTCGAAGATTTGATAATACTATAAAAACTGATGATCCACCTCAGCGTATTTCTATAACTGATGTTCTTAATGAATTGAAATATTTCAATTTTTCATTCGGGAAGGGTCAAATGAAATCTGGAAGGAGAAAGAATGTTTCCACTGAAACCTATTACAATTGGAGGAAGAGGAGTATCTTTTTTGATTTGCCTTATTGGTCAACCAATTTTTTACGTCATTTCTTAGACATAATGTATATTGAAAAGAATATATGTGAAATGTTGTTTTCGATTCTTCTTAATGTCAAGGGGAAGAAAAAAGATGATTTACGATCTCATCGTGACTTGGTGGATTGGGGTATCAAACCATAATTGCATCATGTGTGTATCAGTGAAAATAAATGGCAACTTCCATGTGCTTATTATGTGATGACACCTATGAAAAAAAACAATTTCTGGAAGTATTAGAGACTATTAGAGTTACTAATGTCTATTCAAGCAACATATCAAAATGGGTCAATAGAAGAGATTTGAAGCTAAAATCTTTGAAGACTCATGATTATCACGTTCTTCTACATGAGTTGCTTCCAATAGCAATCCGTCATCTTTTTTCCAATAATGTAAGGGTGACTGTTATTTTTTTGTGCTATTTGTTTAGATATCTTTGTGCTAATAATTTGTCCAAGTCTTCCTTGCAAGAAATGTTGACAGATGCCCCATTAATTTTGTGTGAGTTGGAGAAAATATTTCCTCCATCATTTTTCACATGCATGCTACATATGACTGTCCATATTCCCACTGAAATTCTTCTCGGAGGACCTGTTTATTTTCGTTGGATGTATCCAACTAAAAGAAATATGTACACATTAAATTATTATGTCCGAAACAGGAATCATCCTGAAGGTTCTATCATGAACAGTTACTTGTCTCAAGAATGTATGGATTTCTGATCAATGTATTTGTCTGATCTTACTACAATAATGAACAAACCAATGAAAAATGAAGAAGAATAGTGTGAGAAAATTGAACCCATTTTTCCATCACTTCCTCAAACAGGAGGAATTCCTAGATTATATACATTAAAGACATTAATCCATGAAGAGTGGGAGATGGCACATCGCACAATTTTTTTCAACTGTGATTTGTTCAATGACTATATTAGGTAACTAACTTGAATATGTACATCTTAAATATATATATGTTAAACTATTCATATTTTTTATCTTTAGGGAACATAAAACAATAATAAATAGAAATCATTTTTATTTATCTTTGATAAGGAGGGAGGCTTTGCATATCAAAGAGTTTTCTGGTTGTTTAAAATTGAAGGTAAAAATATTACTATTTAAAATAATTAAATAAATATTTAATTAAGTTTAATAATAATTTATATTTCAGGTATTGAGTTTGTCTACTAACTATGTCTCTGAGGAAATAATAGCTTTGGCTATTGGTCCTAATAACATGGTTCGTGACTGTAAATCAATTTTTATTAATGGGTATAAATTTATTATCACTGAATGAGAAAAGAACATGAGAACACAACATGATGGTGTTATGGTTACTATCACAACAGATTGTTATTCCAGTGCATCAGATAGTAGACCATGATTTGAAAATGTGGGTTATTATGGAGTCGTTGAGAAAATAATAATATTGGATTATTACTATCATGGACGAGTCACAATGATGAAGTGCCATTGGTTTGATTCGATGACAACACAGGGCACATTTATTTATGATTGTGTATTTTGAGTAATTAATATGACTCGCACTCTTGCTACCGAAGAACCATATGTGTTGGCATCAATGGCTAAACAAGTTTTTTATGTCAAAGACCAACTTCGACCTAAATTTGGTGTCATAGTTGAAGTAATTACAAGACATATTTTTGATGATGGTGATGATGGAATTGACACTTTCCCTACTGCCATTGGAACCAATCTATTTATTTCTTTTGATGAATCCAATAGCTCAATTTTCAGAGTTGATTGTGAACCTGAAGTTGTGGTAGAAAATATATAGAATCACGCATCCATGTTCTCAATTCTTTTGGTTTACCTAGAGTTGGGTTGTTAAGGTTGGTACTATTTGAATTGATTTAGTATTGATCACTAATATTTTTTAGCTCACTTGACCATTGTGTGAATTTTCAATTTTTATTGGTTGAAGTTTTATTTGAATTGTATTTTCTAATTTGGAATTGAACTATATTCAAACCTAGTCAAACAATATTTCTAACTTGGTGAACATTACAACTTGTATGATTTATTAAATCCATTCAAGCTCTTCTAAAACAATTGATAGCTAAATTACTAATGAATCCCCTTATTCCCTCATATATTTACTTTTTTGGGTTACACATTAGTTTCCTTTTTCTAATTAATTACATATTTGTTTTCAAAAGTAGGAAATGCAGCCAATTGAAGAGAGACGAAGGAAAAAAAATCATGGAGAAAAATCATCGAATGGCAGAGATGGGTGTTCCACCATTAGTTCTTGCAGTGAATAATTTATTTCAGATATATATATTTAAAGAATATATAATTTCATGGGATTAATTTTCTTGTAAACATTTTTGTAGGATCCACCTATAAGTCGATAGTTATTTGAAGAGGATCCTAGTACTAGTCCTAGTACTTAGGTCGGTGGTACGAGGGGGGTTCGTACCAGAGGTAGAGGAGCAGCTCCGCATACCCAAATAGACCATGACCCTCCCACTGACATGTCATCCTTCCCACATTCTGATCTCGGTGTGTCATTAGGGACACACGGGATATTTAGGCCTCTCATGTTTTCTCCACCTTTTTCATCTTCTGCCTCTGGTCATACAGTTGTCCCATCTTATTTTCCTTATAATTTTATCTCTCTGAGCTTCTATATTCCATCATCTTCGACTCTTGTTCCACCATAGGGTGTTTCATAAGTTTCTGTGGATCCAGCGGCGCTCAGTGATCTGACTGGCACAGGTATATTTATAGAACCGTAACAAATTTTTATACCAATATTTATTTTCATTATAACATGTTTTGATGAAATATTTGTTTTTCTTTCATGATAGATACATATACTGACCGGATGTGGGGGCAGGGGCGTACATTCATGCATTTGGTGTGGAACCGCCGCACACAGGTAATGGTGGATTACAATGAAGACAACCAAATGGTTGAGAAAACATGGTAGCAATGTTGGAGTTTTTTGGCAACGCTTACCAAATACTCTGACAACATTCCCGTTAGCACGCTGTCGTGGAGACAGTTTCCACATGAGGTCAAGTATAGATCTTGGGCAGAGAAATGGGTAAAAAATATGTTGTATTTAATTCCATGAATTATTTTTTTATTTATATGAATTAATATTTTGGTGTCAACTTCAATTTAATTTTCCCGATGGTGAGGGTGCATGACCGGCATGTCTAAAGGATTTAGGTGAGAATTAGAGGGCCTACAAGCATGATTTGTATATTGGCTGGTGTGCTAGAGTTGGAACTGGGTTAGAGGCGGTACCAATCATGGATGATTGTCCTATAGATCAGTATCGGTAGATGATTACTCATTGGACGACTACTCAGTTTAAAGTATTAATTACATTGGAGGTATTTAAATAATCAATTTCATGTTTTTCATTAATATTATCCTTTTAATTATAGAATTTTATTTAGGAATCATCTGGAAAAAATAAAAAAAAACATTGATGCAAAAAAATACCTCCACACACTGGGACGTACTACGATGTCAGATCATGAGAGGAAGCTAGTATGACAATTGTTTATAAGTATTCTTTATGACTTGAAGTTTCTTTTTTTTCCTCAATTATTTAATAATTTGATAATGTTTTCATATAACTTTAGTTTTCAATGTCATTGTAGAGGCAATAACTGAATATTGAAGGATGTGTGCATCAATCAAAACTGTTTTGCTCTAGTAGATGGAAAAAGGATAGAAGTGTCGTCAATGAACTGACTCAGCGGCAGATTGTAAGTTTTAATCTGTTGATTTTATATTTTAATATCTATTTTGTAACTTAATAATATATTTATATTTGTAACATGCTACTTTAGAGGCCCTCGATGCCCAAGAACCAGACAATTTTGGGCCAACTGATGACTTACATCAGGTGTTGGGAGAGGAGAAATCTGGCACAATATGTTGACGACCTAGGATAGCCCCAAAGAAGTATTGGTCCTCCTCAGGTATAGGTTGTAGTGCCACCGAGCTACAGAAAGTTAGGGCACAGGAAGAACAAGCTGACAAAAGGTCCATAGAGATGGCATAACAGTCTGTTAGGGCAAACAATGCATTTATGAAATTTATTGAAGTTCTACGTCCAACACTTCCACCAGAGGCAAACCCAGCTTTTGATGAATATATGTCATCGATACATTCTATATATGGTGCACCAGGTGGCAGTTTTAGTGGTGGTCAAGATGATGTTCAGCCTAATAATGATGATGGCGAGGAGTTTGATGTGGAAGATGAGGGAGAGGAGGAGGGTGAGGCATAGGAGGAGGGTGAGGTGGTGGGCGAGGGTGAGGAGGAGGGTGTTGAGGAGGACGGGGATGATTATGAGGACAATTATGACCACAAGGATGAGGGTAATGATGATGGTGATGTGGGACCAATTGATCTGTTACAATTTTGACTAATATTACTGAGATTTAATGTTTAATCTATTCTAGTTGTTAGTTTTATCTAGACCCGTAGTATAGTATTGGAGTTGAGTTATTTTTATATATTGTCTATTTTCATGGATGTTGATGACTTTTAGTGGTTTCGGTGTATCTTGAGCATGTTTGTAGAGTTTTTTTGTGTTTGGGAACTCCCTGGACAACCCCCCCCCCCCTCCTCCTTGGACCCCGGACAGCCCCCCAGACATTCCTCAGACAGCCCCCTAAACAGCCCCCCACCCTCCTCCCTGGACCCCGGACAGCCCCCCCCCCCCCCACCCTCCTCCTTGGACCCTGGATAACCCCCCCCCCCCCCCAGACACCCCCCGAACAGCCCCCCCCCCCCCCCCCCCCCACCCTCCTCCTTGGTCCCCAGACAGCCCCCCGGACACCCCCCGAACAGCCCCCCCACCCTCCTCCTTGGTCCCCAGACAGCCCCCCGGACACCCCCCGAACAGCCCCCCGGACAGCCCCCCCCCCCCCCCCACCCTCCTCCCTGGGCCTCGGACAGCCCCCCCACCCTCCTCCCTGGACCCCCAGATAGCCCCCCCCACCCTCCTCCTTGATTTCACATGCCTTTTTTTATTTCTCTGATCATGAAATGTAATTTAAGATTATTCAATTTTTGTATGTCTTGAATTATATGAATGTCTTGGTAATCTTATTAGTTCATGATCATAAAATGCATGATATAATATGATTTAATTTGAATACAAAGCCTTGTTTTACATTCTCTATGTTAGGGTAATTATGCCTTTTTTTATTTGTTTTACTTGTCAATTGTTAGGATAAGATGGGTTACATGTTAAGGACTCATGGATGAACTCGTCATGCTCAGGGAATTTAGACTTGAAATTCCAGGATGAATGCTTTGGTTTCTAGGTGAGGGCTATTAGGATGGATACTATTACTCATGAGTGATATTGGTTCCTTGAAGATAAATTGATTACATGTCATATGTGACGTGTATGAGTCAACCCCGCCTCAATCCGAGGCACGGTGTGTCCGGCACCATTCATAGTGTCTCTCTTCTGTTTAAAATGGACATCATTTTAAGTGAAAACAACAACTGACATACGAAAAACTAACCAAACGCATTCGGAAAGTGTTGATTCTTTAGGAAAACAATCCATGGGTCATATTTGACGTGTACAAGTCAACCTCGCCTCAATATGAGGCATGGTGTGATCTGGATCACTCTATGTGTCTCTATTTTGTTTAAAATGGACAACATTTTAAGATCATATGGAAAACTAACCAAACAGATTATGATTGTGTTGATACTTCAGCATAATGATACATGGGTCATATGTGACGTGTTAGAATCAACCCCACCTCAATATGAGGCGTGGTGTGGCCGGCACCACTCAAAGTATCTCTCTTTTGTTTCAAAAGGACATCATTTTAAGTGAAAACATCAACTGGCATACGGAAAACCGACCAAACGCATTCATATTGTGTTAATACTTTAGTAAAATGATCCATGGGTCATTTGAGATGTGTACAAGTCAACCCTATCTAAATCCGAGGCACGGTGTGGTCGGTACCACTCTAAATGTGTCTCTTTTGTTTAAAATAGACAGGATTATAAGTGAAAAGAACAACTGACATATGAATAACCAACCAAAATCATTCGAAATCTATTGAAACTTTAGGAAAACGATCCATGGGTCATATGTGACATGTACAAGTCAATCGCACCTCAATCCGAGTCGCGGTGTGGTCGTCACCACCCAAAGTGTCTCTCTTATGTTTAAAATGGACAACATTTTAAGTACATATGGAAAACTCACCAAACAGATTCTAATTTTGTTGATACTTTAGCACAATGATCCATTGGTCATTTTTGACATGTACGAGTCAACCATGCCTCAATCTGAGGCACAGTGTGGCTGGAACCTCTCAAAGTGTGTCCCTTTTGTTTCAAAAGGACATCATTTTAAGTGAAAACATCAACTAGAATACGGAAAACCAAACAAATTCATTAGGATTGTGTTGATACTTTAGGAAAATAATCCATGGGTCATTTGAGACGTGTATGAGTCAACCATGTTTAAATCTGAGGCACGGTATGGCTGGTAACACTCTAACTGTGTCTCTTTTGTTTAAAATGGACAGGATTATAAGTTAAAAGAACAACTGGCATACAGAAAACTGATCAAATGCATTTGGATTCTGTTGATACTTTATCACAATGATCAATGGGTCATATGTGACGTGTATGATCCAACCCGGGCTCAATCCGAGTCATGGTATGGCCGAGATCACTATAAGTGTCTCTTTTTTGTTTAAAATGGACAACATTTTAAGTACATACGGAAAACCAACCAAACGCATCTGTTTTCCATTGAAACTTTAGGAGAACTATCCATGGTTCATATGTGACGTGTACAAGTCAACATCGCCTAAATCTGAGGCGTGGTGTGGATGAAACCACTCAAAGTGTCTCTCTTTTGTTTAAAATGGACTTCATTTTAAGTGAAAACAACAACTAGCATATAGAAAATTGACCAAACGAATTCTGATTGTGTTGATACTTTAGAAAAACAATTCATGGGTCATATGTGATGTGTACGAGTCAACCCTATCACAATCCGAGGCGCGGTGCGGCTGGAAACATTCATAGTTTCTATCTTTTGTTTAAAATGGATATTATTTTAAGTGAAAACAACAACTGACATAGGAAAAACTAACCAAATGCATTCAAAATGTGTTTATTCTTTAGTAAAACGATCCAAGGGTCATATGTGATGTGTACGAGTCAACCTCACCTCAATCTGAGGCACAGTGTGGTTGGGATCACAGTAAGTGTCTCTATTTTTTTTAAAATGGACAACATTTTAAGTACATATGGAAAACTGACCAAATGGATTCTGATTGTGTTGATACATTATAACAACAACCCATGGGTCATTTCTGATCTGTACGAATCAAACCCGCCTCAATCTGAGGCGTGGTGTGTCCGGCATAACTCAAAGTGTCTCTCTTTTGATTCAAAAGGACATCATTTTAAGTGAAAACATCAAGTGGCATATGGAAAACTGACCAAACTCATTCGGATTGTGTTGATACTTTAGTAAAATGATCCATGGCTCATTTGAGATGTGTATGAGTCAACCCCATTGAAATTTGATGCACGGTGTGGCCGGTACCACTCTAACTATGTCTCTTTTGTTTAAAATGGACATGATTATAAGTGAAAAGAACAACTGGCATATGAAAAACCAACCAAACACAATCAGAATATATTGAAACTTTAGGAAAACAATCTATGGGTCATATGTGATGTGTACGAGTCAACTGTGCCACAATCCGATTCGAGGTGTGTTCGGTACCACCCAAAGGGTCACTCTTATGTTTAAAATGGACAACATTTTTAGTACATACAGAAAACTGACCAAATAGATTCTAATTGTGTTGATACTTTATCACAACAATCCATGGGTCATTTTTGACATGTATGATTCTACCCCGCCTCAATCCGAGGTGTGGTGTGACCGGCACCACTCAAAGTGTCTCTCTTTTGTTTCAAAAGGACATAATTTTAATTGAAAACATCAACTGGCATACAGAAAACTGACCAAACGCATTTGGATTGTGTTTATACTTTAGGAAAATGATCCTTGGGTCATTTTAGATGGGTACAAGTAAACCCCATCTTAATATGAGGCATGGTGTGGCCAGTACCAATCTAACTGTTTCTCTTTTGTTTAAAATGGACAGGATTATAAGTGAAAAGAAAAACTGGCATACAAAAAGCCAACCAAACACATTTGGATTCTGTTGATAATTTATCACAACGATCCATGGGTCATATGTGATGTGTATGAGCCAACTTGGGCTCAATCCGTGTTGCAGTGTTGCCAGGATCACTCTAACTGTCTCTCTTTTGTTTAAAATAGACAACATTTTAAGTACATACGGAAAACCAACCAAACACATTCGGTTTCTGTTGAAACTTTAGGAGAATTATACATGGGTCATATTTGACATGTACAAGTCAACCTCGCCTCAATACGAGGCATGGTGTGGCCGAAACCACTCAAAGTGTCTCTCTTTTGTTTAAAATGGAATTCATTTTAAGTGAAAACAAAAACTAGCATTCCAAAATACCAACCAAACGGATTTCAATTGTGTTGATACATTAGAAAAATAATCCATGGGTCATATTTGATGTGTAAGAGTCAACCCCGTCTCAATCTAAGGCGCAGTGTGGCCGAAACCATACATAGTGTCTCTCTTTTGTTTAAAATGGACATCATTTTAATTGAAAACAACAACTGACATACGAAAATCTGACCAAACACATTCGGAATGTGTTGATGTTTTAGTAAAATGATCCATGGGTCATATGTGATGTGTAAAAGTCAACCCAGCCTCAATCTGAGGCACAGTGTGGCCAGGATCACTCTTAGTGTCCCTCATTTTTTTAAAATGGACAACATTTTAAGTACATACGGAAAACTGACCAAACGGTTTCTGATTATGTTGATACTTTATCACAATAATCCATGGGTAAAATGTGACGTTTAAGAATCAAAACCGCCTCAATCTGAGGAAAGGTGTGGCTGGAACCACTCAAATTTTCTCTTTTTTATTTCAAAAAGAAAACATTTTAAGTGAAAACATAAACTGGCATACGGAAAACTGACCAAACGCATTTGGATTGTGTTTATACTTTAGGAAAAAGATCTATGGGTCATTTTAGACGTGTACGAGTCAACCTCATCTAAATATGAGGCGTGGTGTGGCTGGTACTACTCTAACTATGTCTCTTTTCTTTAAAATGGACAGGATTATAAGTGAAAAGAACAACTGGCATACAAAAAATTGACCAAACACATTCATAATCTATTTAAACTTTATAAAAATTATCCATGGGTCATATGTGACGTGTACGAGTCAACCATGCCTCAATCCGAGTCTCGGTGTGGCCATAACCACCCAAAGTGTCTCTCTTATGTTTAAAATGGACAACATTTTAAGTACATATGGAAAACTGACCAAACAGATTCTGATTGTGTTGATAATTTAGCACAACGATCCATGGGTCATTTGTAATGTGTATGAGTCAACCCTACCTCAATCTGAGGTGTAGTGTGACCGGCACAACTCAAAGTGTCTCTCTTTGTTTTTAAAAGCACTTCATTTTAAGTGAAAACAACTACTGATATATGGAAAACCAACCAAACGCTTTCAGAATATGTTGATACATTAGGAAAACAATCCATTGTTCATTTGTGACATGTGTGAGTTAACTTCGCCTCAATCCAAGGTACGGTGTGGTCGGTATCACTCTAGGTGTATGTATTTTGTTTAAAATGGACATCATTTCTAGTAAAAACATCTGGTATATGAAAAACCAATAAAATTGTGAATTGAATTCCATATTCCACATATAATTGTCATCTAAATTTTAAATTGAATTCTAAATGAATTATGTATATTTATAATTACGTTATGAATTCTGATTTACTTCTAAATGTGTATAGTTTCAGGATGCATTATATGTTAAATGTGTATGAATTTGTTCTGTATATGTATGTTTTAATTGGTTATTATAGGTACGGTAATTGTATATGTATGTGTTAGTTTATTATTGCAGGTACAATAATTGGAAATGAGAGGGAATTGGAAAGGAGAGGGAATGGACACCCTTTGTTCCTGCAGTGCAAATTGCAGGCTACTGTGAAATTTTCACAACATAGGCTATGCCAACGGTTTCAAACCATTGTCATAGGATTCTCAGTATTTTTTTACCAACAGTTTAGAAACTATTGGGAAAGAAGTGATATGGTTGGATTTCCCAGTTTTTCAAGCCAAACCGTTGGAAAAAACTATCCCAACTATTGTGCCAAACTACTGGGATAGGTTTATTTTTTCTAACCTATCCTAGTGGTTCTATGTAATCTGTTGGAAAAATCTTTACCAATGGATTAATTACCAATGGTTTCCAGAACCATTGGTATAAGATATACCAACGGTTCTACAGGATTTCCCAACGGTTCAGAACCGTTGAGAAATTGTCCATTTCTAGTAGTGTGATGCATGGCTGCGCAGAGTTTCTTTGCAACACAACCCCTAGGGAGGATCTTTAGGGTAGTCCACCACAAGGGGAGTGCCTTCTTTTTGTGATGAGACATCACTGCGGGGAGGGGATCCACAGTTTCGACTACGATAGTGAGGACTACTATCATAATCTATGGTCCCACTGTATGGAGAGTGTTTGCAGCGTATACCCCAGGGAGGACCTTAAGGGTGGACCGCGACAAGTGGAGGGCCTTCTTGTTGCTCAATCTTATGGTCACACGGAGGGTTTCTATGACTCACATCAAAAGATAATCTCTCATGATCGATCATTATATGCCCGTGGGGGAGGCCCCTGCGGGTGCTCTGGGGAGGACCTTCAGAGCTCATGGTGGCAACATTGCAGGGAGGACCTTTTCAACTACTGTTGCCACTCCCATAATATGGTAATGGGTGAGAAGGGTTCTAAGACTTCAATATGTGCTTGGCGGCATCAGGAACCCCAGCTTATAGCATATCGGATTCATGAACCCGCTCTTTATTTTCTGGCTGCCTTCGGCGCATTCGGGGTGATTTCTTGCAGGCAGTGGGGACTATCTGTTGTTGATAATGACCTTCATCTTTGGGTCCCTTTCTAATTGGGTCACGTGGTGCTGTCGGGATATGCTGACGAACATCTTGACTTTTAGAAGGGATATATGCCTGCTATGGAGCATCCACTGTGATGGATGGGTGTCCCCCAGTTGGAACGAGTGAAGCTGATCGATCTGGTTTCCCTTGCGTCACGGAATCTAGTCGACAACCCTCCTGGGAAGAAGCAGGGATGCAGATCTGCTTCAAGGCGGATATCTTGTCTCTTAGATGAGTCGCCTCAATTGTGGAGATGGGCTCACGAGCCCGAGTCCTTGTCGTTTTCGCTGATGCAATTACATTCTGGAAAGTCTGCAAGATATGATCTGGGATGGATACTTGCTCCTCCATCATTTCCAGGATATGTAGAGAGACATATTTGGAAAGAATGGGTATGAAGGCCCATTCTTGGGGAGGACCTTCAGGGTAGGCCAGCACAAGGGGAGGGCCTTCTTATTATGATGAGACGTTACTGCAGGGATGGCCTCCACAGTTGCGACTACGATAGCGAGGACTACTATCATAATCTCTGGTCCCACTACATGGAGAGTGCTTGTAGCGTATACCCCGGGGAGGACCTTAAGGGTGGACCACGGGAAGTGGAGGTCCTTCTTGCTACTCGATCTTCTGGTCACGTGGAGGGTTTCCGTGACTCGCATCAAAAGAGAAGCTCTCATGATCGATCATTATATGCCCATGGGGGAGGCCCCTGTGGGTGCTCTGGGGAGGACCTTCAGAGATGATGGTGGAAACATTGTGAGGAGGACCTTCGCAACTGCGGCTGCCACTCCCATAATATGGTAATGGTTGAGCAGGGTTCTGAGACTTCAATATGTGCTTGGTGTCATTGGGAACCCCATCTTCCAGCAGAGTGGAGTCATGAACCCGCTCTTTATTTTCTGCCTGCCTTCAGCGCGTTCGGGGGGATTTCTTGCATGCAGCGGGGACCATCTGCTGTTGATAACGGCCTTCACCTTTGGTTCCCTTTATAATTGGGTCTTGTTATGTTGTCGGGATATGCCGAAGAACATTTTTACTTTTATCAGGGATATATTCCTACTCTGGAGCATCCACCATGATGGACGGGTGTCCCCCAGTTGGAACGAGTGAAGATGATCAATCTGGTTTCCCTTGCATCACAGAATCTAGCCGACAACCCTCATGTCGAGAAGCAGGGATGCAGATCTTCTTCAAGGAGGCTATCTCGTCTCTTAGATGAGTCTCCTCAATTAGGGATATGGGATCATGGGCCCGATTCCTTTCTGTTTCTGCTGATGCAATTACATTCTAGAAAGTCTGCAATATATGATCTGGGATCGATACCTACTCCTCCATCATTTCCAGGATATGTAGAGAGACATATTTGGCAGGAACGGGTATGAAGGCCCATTCTGGTATCAGATTAGGAATATCCTGCTCCGATCCTCCAGTGGTCAGTGGGTACTAACAATTATCTTGTGTCGGGGCTGGTGAACGAATCTACCCCTGTGTCAGGATACACCAGCTTATCTCTCTGCTTTCCGCCACATCGGGATGGCAAACTTTACTTGAATCCGCAGGGATCTGTCCCTACATATGTTGGTTTCCCACCGTATCGAGTCGGTGGCCTTTGTTGGTAGGGAGATGTGCCCGCCTATAAATTGTTTCCACATCTGGATGGCGGGCTTTGTTGATCGCCACCATATCGGTATGGTAAGCGTCATGAGCATCTACAATGAGCTGGTATTGCAGGCACTGGGTCGCCACCACGTCTAGTTGGTGGGCTTCACGACCATGGGAAGGGAAATGTGCCAGCCGGGTAGGTGTCATCCTATGTGAGTGACGGGCTTGATGGAGCTCTGCGGGGATGCGCGCCTTCTCGTATGATGCTTCCATGTCTAGATGGTGGACTCTATAGAAGCGAACAGGTGTATGTGCATGCTAGTGATACGTCTGTGATAAATGGGCCCCGCCCACCTGTTGCCCCGCAGACACGTGGGCCCTACCCTAGGTCCCACCCATGTGCCTGAACAGGTTATCTGACTAATGACAGTCCCCACAGGCCAACACATGTCATTTCTAGTGTGTTTTGTCCTCACTCACACACACCCTAAGAAAATTTCCAAAAGGTCACCCATCCTGGTCACTAATCCAGGCCAAGCATGCTTACCTGTGGAGTTCTAATCAGACAGGCTCCCGAAAAGGAAGGTTCACCTTGCTGACATAAGTCATATCATTTATTCATTTAACCCTTTATCATTTGGGGGTGTTACAATCACCCCCCCTTTAGAGCACAATGTCCTTGTTGTGGGCCCTACATCTCAACCCAGGCGAACAGGTGTATGTGCCTGCTCGCGATACGTCTGTGACAACTGGGCCCCGCCCACCTGTTTCCCCATAGACACGTGGGCCCCACCCTAGGTCCCACCCATGTGCCTGAACGGGTTATTTGACTAATGACAGTCCCCACAGGCCAACACATTTCCTTTCCAGTGTGTTTTGTCCTCACTCACACACACCCTAAGAAAATTCTCAAAAGGTCACCCATCCTGGTCACTACTTCAGGCCAAGCACGCTTAACTGTGGAGTTCTAATCAGACAGGCTTCCGAAAAGGAAGGTGCACCTTGTTGACATAAGTCATATCATTTAGTCATTTAACCCTTTATCATTTGGGGGTGTTAAAATCACCCCCCCCCCTTTAGAGAAAAATGTCCTTGTTGTGGGCCCTACATCTCAACCCAGGCAGTGCACCGCACTTAAGGCTAGGTTCCTCCTCTGATACCAAATGTGACAACTAGGCCCCACCCACCAGTTTCCCCACAGACACATGGGCCCTACCCTAGGTCCCACCCTTGTGCCTGAATAGGTTATCTGACTAATGACAGTCCCCACAGGCCAACACATGTCCTTTATAGTGTGTTTTTTCCTCACTCACACACACCCTAAGAAACTTCCCAGAAGGTTACCCATCCTGATCACTACTCCAGGACAAGCACGCTTAACTGTGGAGTTCTAATCCAACAGGCGCCCAAAAAGGAAGGTGCACCTTGTTGACATGAGTCATATCATTTATCCATTTAACCCTTTATCATTTGGCGGTGTTACAACGTCTCCGTGACTGGGCAGCAGAGTTCCTCCTCAGGGACAAGGGTGATGACCAGTCCCTAGTTATATGTTTTCCTCC
The DNA here is from genome assembly GCA_963277665.1 of Viscum album. Classification (NCBI taxonomy): domain Eukaryota; kingdom Viridiplantae; phylum Streptophyta; class Magnoliopsida; order Santalales; family Viscaceae; genus Viscum; species Viscum album. The sequence goes on along the minus strand of OY728162.1, from coordinate 80,673,117 downwards.
CTCGTCGGGCGGTCTGAGGGGTTGGATCTCGAGGAGCGTGGGCCTGGATCCTCAGGGAGAAATCCTCCTTAGCATGAGGATATCGAGTTGTGGAGTAACCGAGACGATGCCTTCCGGAGGGGGCCTTAGAGAGAAACCCCCATTCAGCGGGGATGAATTCCTCAGTGTAGACCTCATCCGCCTCCCTAAGGTAAGGTAGGTACGTGTTGTCTCATTCCAGGGATAGACTCCGGAAATTGTTTGAGATGGCAACAGGATCCATCTGGGTCTGCTTTCGCGGCCACTGCTAGGCAGGAGATCGACGAGCCTTGGCAGATTGGAGGGCGTGCATGGCCCCCTCCACCGTCAGGAGAGCACCATTCAGATGGTACTCTCAGATAAACGCATCTGAAACCCAGCGTTGAAGACGCTGGGTAGGTGACGGGGTCCTTCGTTGGTGAGGAAGTCTGGTCACTGTGTAGTTTGAAGTGCGCACCTGCAAATTCCTCCATGATTCCATTGGATCGAAGTGAGTTTTGATTGGTACCTGTAAAATATTTTAACAAATACAGATAGAAAACCTGTCAAAGCAGCATCTCATGATCCCATGTGTAATTAATTACCTTGATTGGACCTCCTTGTGAGTATAATGGGGAACAGTGTGAGATTAGGTTAAATCTGTCATGCTTCATTAAAGATTCACGTCGGGTTCACCATTTTTGTTTCGAATCAGTTCGAAATGCCCAACGGTTCCCTATCTAACAATACGTGGACCTGCTTTCCAAAGGCAGGTGTTTGCTATGTGATTTGGCCAGCGACACTTAAGAACTCACATTGGTTGAGAGGATGGGAATTTAGACTCATTGCACCCTTTTGGGGGGAATTATTGCTTGTTCCGGGACTCTCTTATAGATATAAGATGTATTCATATGTTCATGAATCTTTGGTTTATACCCAAGAATAGTATCCATGGATTACTCTTGGTTGGCAATAGTCAGTTGAACATAGGGATTCAGAATCATTTAGTCATGAGGTTTACAATCCCTTATTGGATTAATGACTCTGAGGAGTTCGGACGCATTGAGACGGCACTGGTTTAAAGCCCCGTAACTGGGCACTCTGGAGTTTATTGTCATCTAGGGGGTACAGATAACGACTTGAGCGTTTGGATCGAACCCGTGATATGGGTTTCCTACGTATCCTTGTGAGAGGAATAAGAATCCTTGTAGTTCGGTTTGGGATGGGTCTTACACTCTGAGGTGGCCCAAGACGTGGGTAAACCGACGTAAAGGGGGGTCAGAATGACCGATTGTTGGGCTTGAACCTAGGAGAGTCTTCCTACGTACCCCACCTAGGAGACAGGGATCAAAGTCCATGTAGTTCAGGAGTACAGTTTAACGTCATGTGCGACGAAGGATGAACTGACATGAAGGGGTTCGGAACAGCCTATTGTTGGGCTTGACCCTCAGAGAGGCTTCCTACATACCCCGCCTAGGAGATAGGGATAAAAGTCCACGTATTTAGGGATTACAGTTTAACGTCATGCGGGACGAAGGATGAACTGACGTGAATGGGGGAGGAACAGCTGATTGTTGGACTTGAACCTCGAAGAGGCTTCCTACGTACCCCGCCTAGGAGACAGGGATCAAAGTCTATGTAGTTTGGGAGTACAGTTTAACGTCATGTGGGACAAGGGATGAACTAATGTGAAGGGGGTCGGAATGGCCGGGTGGTGGGCTTGAACCTCGTGGAGGCTTCCTATGTACCATTCCTTGACATGGACCAAAGCCCTCGTAGTTCAAAGAATGTTAGGGTCAGGGTTTGTGCTTACTCTAAGCCCACGTGAGTCATGATCGGTGTGAGAAACAAGAGGTAGAAGAGACCTGACGATCACGTCGCGAAAGGTGCGTCTGTGGGAAGCGAAGTGGAGATTACGCATAGGGCGGCCCGAGAAGTCGGGGCTTACTCCATAATGGGGGTCTGATGGTGACAAATCCCAACGACAGAGGGAAAGGATAATGAAAATTCCTATTTCCATCTACCCTCTTGGTTCTTGGCACCGGGGAAGTACGGAGGTGCATGGGTGCTACCTCCCGCAAGAAAGGCTAGGGGCTTACACCAAGGAGGCCGCCTGTTCACTCCCATAAGAGGGGAGAAGTGATCACCACCAGAGTTGAAGGGAAATGGAAGCGGGGTCCCCCAATTTGGAGAGTGGAGAGGCAGAAAGGGGACTCCGGGCTCAGACCCTACATTACCGTGGGAATGTGAACCCAGGATGGCTTCAGAAATCCGCTCAAGGGTCGGAGAAACGCCTTTTCCCTTGCTTACTGTGGGTATGTGAACTCAAGGCGGTGTGTTGATTCTCCTGTAGGTTGCATCATACGGGTATGGTGGCTTCGGTGGAGGCCTTGGATCGGGGCCGATGAATGGTCCAATGAGGGGGTTGCGAAGGATCGGGTCGGATTGGAAATATTTTATCTGACTCGGGGAATGGGAACACCAAAGGATTTGGCGGTCAACACAGGTGTATGAGGAGTGGCGCCCTTCGCGTAGGGGGTGCTACGTGGCTGAAGAGGCCATCCACATACCAGGGTGGTATGCGGACTGATAGGAACCCCGCGTACCGGGGCGGTACGCGGCTTCGGGTTCAGCTTGCGTACCAGGTTGGTCAGCGGGGGAGTCCACGCGAGCAGCGGTGGCCAAGGGCGATGCCGGTTAGGGGTTCTTCGGTCAGGGCTTTACCCGTGTAGGAGGGTGCTACGTGGTACGTCAGATTGAAAACGGGGAATAAACTCCCTATTCCACAGGGATTGCATCTGTGGAGGGGCCATGGTCCATGGTCTTCTTTTTTTGTGATTTTAAGTTTGCGGTTCACCAAGTTGTTATGAGTTTTTCGGTTCCTTATTAATTCATTTCCAGTTTCATACCTATCACGAATTGGAACTTCGCTATTTGCGAAATCATAAGAACCTTCCTCCGAAATCCTTCCACCCGTCTCTGATCGATCTTCTTCGTCTCCCACTCGATCTCCTTTTATAGAGTGGGTAAATAGGTGTGTCTGTGGTCATACGATACCTTTTGCGGAGGACCATGATCAGAAACTCGGTTTACGGATGACTTGGTAAATCTAAAACTCACGGGGGAATTGAACGCACCTTCCTTGCGAACCAAACTAGTTCGGGAGGTGCTTCGTGGCCGCGTAGGGTTCCACCTCTATTCTGCGAATGACAGCGTACATGGTTCGGGCCAGTTGAAGCGGTTCATGGCTGGGGTGGTTTGTGTCAGGGAACCAGTCTGGCACTCATCCTGCTTCGCACCTGCAGAGGGTCCCCGCCTCTACTCCATGAATGACAGCAGTCCACAGAGGGGGGTGGCTTGCTGAACCAGCTGTGTATCGTTAATATTGGACCAGTCCGCGGACCAGTTTTTCTTTTTCCATCTTTTGAGTATTATCCACATTTTTACCCAATTCCTCGAGGGAAACTGGGTAGAATCCTCTCTTGAATTAAGGGGATTCTCATTCTCCTTTGTGGATTTTTCAGGACCCTACAATAACGATTATATATGATATTTGTATCATAAATAAAATTCCACAAATAGAAGAACCATTGTCAAAGTGAAAGGAATATAACCTTTAAACTAAAACATTCAATAAAAAATAAAGCATTTAATACCTGAAATGAATGATTTATTAGATAATATTAATAAATGGTTTTTGTAATTTAATGAGGGCCTCAGAGCGGCATCTCCTCCTCTATTGTGGCACCTAGGGTTTTCCATCGGTTTCTCTTCCCTTCCCCCTCTAGCCTAACTCGGTCCCAAAGGCAGCTACATCTGGTTCAGCTCGATTTTGGTGTGGCCTGGCATCGGCCTAGCATGGTGGAGCTATGGCATCTCTTTTCTGACTTTTTCTGGTCATGGATCAGTGGGAATCTGTCTCTCTTCTTAGTGGTATTGTTGTTTCAGCTCGATATTCCACTCAGATCAGTTCAGTGACCTCATGGTAGTAGTGGTCCTGGCTTCCCAGTTTAGTCTGGTGAGGCTAGGTGCCATTTCCGATTCATTTCTTTTGTTTCTTGATGGTATATCTGGAGTGGCCGAAGGGGGGTGTTGGTTTCATCTATTCTGTGAGTTATTTTTCAGGTTTTTAATTTGTTTATGTTTGTGGTGTTCAGTTGGATGGATTTGGAGACTTTGGGTTCCTCCGCTCAGACTCTTGGATGGGTTTTGGTTGGGGTCATTCTAGTTATGTTGAATCATGTTGGCTTAATGATGGAGGAGAATTTTGGTTGCTGTGAAATTTTTGTGGTGTTGATTATGTTATTTGGTTGAATGGTTTTAGTGTTATTCTATTTGATTGGTGGTGCTACGGTTTGCGGTTGATGGGAAAATACATCCAGTTCACTTTAAGGAATGGTTCCAGAAGAGGTTTAGAGCAAGGAGCTTCTAGGAATCATGGATATCTGGATTTGGATGTTTGAGAGGGTATGGATTTTTCCATCGGTACTTTTCCCATGCATCATTGCACGGTACTGCTAGCTGACAGGTGATGGGAATTTGAAATCTCTTCTTAATTATTTTTTTGTTGGAGAGGGGTCCTTATTTTCAGCCTTTAATTGGTTTGTTTTTTTATCTGGAAATTTGGACTGTGGGACTTGATTGTTTTTATGTCTGTGAAGTCTGTTGGGTTTCCCTTACCCATCAAAAGGGGGTCTATCTTAATAAAAAATTAATTTTTATTCATTCAAATAAATGGGTTTTGAAATTATATAATTTGATCATATATAATATTATATGTTTAAAACTTGTTAATTTATATAATTTTAGTAAATAAAAAATTATTATACATGATTTTAGATTGCCTAGGAATCAAATTGGATATAAGGTGAGGGTTTCATCATAATTTCACTTCATTGAGGCATGTTTTAATGTTACAATCTAATTTCTTGTTTATATAGTGTGTAAACTAACCGAGAATGTATTTTTTAATAATAAATTATTTAATTCATGTTCTTTACATAACCATATGATTTTAAATCTTCTAATGGCATTAAATCCCACAATTATTAATTCCATAAGGGTTCTTCATCTCAATTTTATTTAATTTAGATATGTTTGGTGTTATAGACATATCTTCTTTTATGTGGTTCATATACTTCTTCATTTAAATTTTATATATTGAATATCATTTTTTCATTATATTTAATATTTAATTTTATTTTATTTCATTCACAGGGGTTATGGTTTAAAATTTACCACAATGGTAAGCGTTTTATGTTAAAGTCTCATTTTTACTACGATTATAAATGATTAAATTATATAATGATGAAATTGTATTATCTATCTCTATCAAGTTTTATTTATTGTAATATATTGTCTTTATTTTTATATAATTAATTTTTTTCATTAATTTTCCTATCTTTATGTAATAAAGATCACAGAAGAATTATTTTAAGGAAATACGATTTTATTTATCTCTTCAGGTGTGAATCTTTTATTTTACGTTACTGTTTTTTTAAATGATTTATTGAATGTTTTACACTTCTCTATTGATTTATTGATGTAATTTTTACCCATGTTTAACTCTCTATGAAAATATTTAAAAAGAATAATCTAATCATTTTTAAAATGAGGTTATTTTGATTTTGTACAGAAAATATGAACGAAATGATTTTTCTAACATCAATTGCATGAACAAATTTCCCCACCTTCATGAATACTCACTACTATGAATATTTCTTTATATGTATCTTTTTTTCATTTCAAAGAAAATTTTGTCATAAATATTTTTGGAATTTGTAAATTTCAAATAAGGGATTTAAAAATTAAAATGGTAGTTTCCTCATGAAATGATTTAGTGATTATTTAAAAGTATTTTCACCTATAGAAACATCTATTTATGTTTTATGTGATTTACTAAGGATGTAGTCAAATGATACCATATTTATTCATTATTTGGTTGGTTTATTATTATGATGATGAAATTTTTATGAAACTTGTATCCTTTCAAAAATTTATGATTTAGTGATATGATTAATATTTTAGGATCTTATGGAACACATATGTATGGTTTTTATTAGGTGATGGGTGAGCCTAAAATTATATATACCTCCAATGAATTGGGTATAGATGGATACCTCATGATATAATAAGTATTGGAATGGGGAGTGAGCCTAATTCAGTAAGGTACTCTATCTAATAAGATAGCTTTGGGAGTGATTATTATCTAAGGAAATTACGGAATATGGGTGAACAAAATCCACTATAAAAGTCTTGGCAGTGAACCTTGACTAAGGAAATGATTTTCCATGATTCTATGTATTTCAATAAAATATTTTATATGCCTATGATATGTTCTCATGGGTCCTGATTTATTATTTATGATTAATCACCATTATGTATTATGACTTTTGATTGATAAAAAATTATGTTATATTTCCAAAAAGTGACACACATTGTGTCACTGTGGAATTAATTTATTAATAAAATTAATTATATTTTGGATATTTAATTATTTATAAAAGTCTTGGAATGTAATTTTAATTTTTTTGAAAAAAATTATATGGAACATGGGTTTCACATTGATAGGAGAAACATTTTGAGGATTCTAGTGGGTCTATGGTGTGGCGCATGACTTGTCCATGATTAGTTAAACCATGTGATAAGAATTAATATCTTCTCTATGATGTGGTTGTGATAATTATAATGGTTAGATCATTGGTTGTATAATTTTGTGGTGACTAGGTGAAAAAATAAAGGGCGGGTTTTGGCTATGTAGTTCCTCCTTCATGGTTGTTGCACAGTTCGGAAAACTTTAAAATTTACCAAGATTTTGTATTTATAATTTTTTTGTTTTTCTTATAATTTTTCTAAAAAACAACCTAAAATAAATCAACCCTCGCCTTACCCTCTCAAGGTCATGAAAATAAACCCCCCACCCCCACCACATTTCCTTATCTCCTCATGTAACACCCTTGGGAGAAGCCCCCTCATGTATGCACAACCTTCCCCTCTTGTCATATCTCTTTAATTCTCTAATTTAGGTTATTCCTCTTGCAATCCCCCATGGAAAGTACAGAAATCTAGTCTTAACATACATGGATATTACATCATTTTAGATACATATTCATCACATTAAATAAATGCATGCCTATGGAATGTAATTATTTCATATCCTTGGAATCATAGAACACAATATCTTCTAACTTGGTAAATCATCTCTAGGGTCTACCATAAAGATCTTCTAATTAAGTACTTCTACTTAAAACTTTTCTTTATAAACACGGTAAAGTAAACACAAGAAAGTGTGAGCTCGTATTCTTATTAAGGTTAAACAAGTAAGATATGTAATTATAACATGAACATAAGGGTAAGAGAACATGATAATGAAGTTTGAAGATCACATCCTATATATCAAATATCATAACATGAGTCATGGAAGAAATATTGGCAGTTCATAAGATATGAATCATATGGGAATCAAGAGAATAATCCATGAATGAATAACATACTAAAAAAATATAATTATAAGGGACACATAAATATATAAAATGATTCCTGGAATAGTCATGGATTACTACCAATTTTATCTTAGTGGAATGGGTTCACTACCCAAACATTATTAATAATCAAGGTTCACTCCCAAAACCATCTTAGTAGAAAAAGTATTTTACTGTATCATGATTACTCTTAGTTCAAGCCCTGTATAATTAAATAGATTTCACTCCTCATTCCAACCCTCAATTATTGAACTAAGTTAACATACCATTCCAACCCTGTATTACTGAACCAGTTTCACTTCCCATTATAGCCCTATATTACTGAATCATGTTCACCCTACATTCCAACCATGTCTATCTCATGAGATATAAATATTTACCCAATGCATTTGAGGGAGATATAGGTTCCAACTGAAACATAAAGAAATCATGAATTTGTGTTCTACAAGATCATAAACATAGTCATATCATAACCCATGAAATAAAAATGGTTTTCATAAAAATTTAATCATATCATAACTTATATAAAAAACATAGGTTTCATTATCATAGGGTAACCCATGAAAGAAGTAGGTTTCATAAGAATTTTTTCATGGTATATCACATGGAAGAGAAATGGGAATCATAAAAAAAATCTATTAAAATATAAACCATTATGATAATGAAAAATAATGGTATCCTTGGATCATATCTCCAGTAAAGAACAAAACTAATTAAAGTGAAAATATTCAAATGTTTGAAATGTTTTTATATGAAATTACAATGAGAATTTTATTCCAATTCCTTAAATTGTATTAATTGAATAATATTTGATCTAAATTTACTTTAAAAATTTAAAATATAATTTATTGATATAGATCAATTGGATTAAAATCTAGTTTTCAATTTGAATTATGTATTTTCACTATTCATCAAAAATTAAATCTTCTTAAAAAAATATAAAAAATAACCCTAAGATTATTTTTAAATTCCTATTTCAAAAATAAAGTTTACTTTATAAAATATAATTTTAAATAGTTTGAAAAAGAGTTAAAATTTTTATTCTATTAAAAGGTGGTAAAACTATATTTTAGAAAATTATATCTTTTTATACCTTAAATTTGACTATGTATTACCACTTATCTAGAGAATACATAATATTAATGATAAAATTTTCATTGAATATATAATATATAATTTTAACTAAAATCATTAAACAGTATTGGTTTGTTTAATTAATGAGATAAAATGTGTTTGTTCATAGAAAAATGGGTTTTTAGGAAAGAAAATTCATTATTTTAAAATAGTTCTTACTCTCATTTCTAATTAAATTGTAACCAAATGATTAGTTTTATATATGTGTTTAAACGATATTTCCATAATTTTATTAATATTATTTATAACTTCCATTCCAAGGGTTGTTTGAGAACTATAATAATATTTTAATAATGATATTAATAGTATATTCTTGTTCGGTAAAACTCAGTCTTACCCATAACCCAATCTATTGAGGGAACTTGGTATTGTGTGTAGCAAAAGGGAAAATTATTATTTCATGTAAAAAAATCTAGTTTTGTTTTTTCATTTAGTGTAATTTTAACATGGTGTTTCATATAATGAAATCTTAACTTGGTGTACATGTAATTAAAGAAGTCAACTAATTTCAATTTATTCGAAAAAATAAATCATAAAAACTCAGGGTGTCAGATTCTCCCCCCTTCAAATGAATTCCTCCCTTAAAATTCATCAGGGTAATCATAGGTTTAATATATGGAAGTTACATTCGTAGAAACTCACATCATAAAAATGATCACTAAAACTTGCTTTACAATGGGAAATTTGGAAACATAATGGTTACCCAAAGTAACTCATAACTAGGTTTCCACATAGGATAACATAGGTGGAAAGTGAAAAAATGGACATATAAGAGGAAAATAATATTTAAATACTGATGAAGAGTGATAAGGAACAATGATCTATAGAAGTGGGTGATCTATATAATTTTAACTATCACAAAACCATAAATCTTTGATGATCTAAGGGACCATTTAATTCATCAGAAATGAAGGAACCAGGATTACCTTTTCTAGATTAAATATCCTTTTCCTAGATTTGAATAATTTTTCTTAAGAATTTATACTAACTTGATTTCATTCCATCCTATATGCACAATCTCACCCATTGGTTGTGCCTAGATCAGATCTCACTTCATCTCTTATTCTAGGGAATGAAGGTGAATTTGGCATTTCTAAATAACTAATATATCATGATGTCAATAAATTGAATTATAATTAATTACATATCTCTTTATTTAACATCACATCAAAATGGTTATCATATGTTATCCAAAATGTATAAATCCTCATATATCAAGATAATACATTAATAAATGAAACATTATCTGAAGTTTAACTCAAACTATTTCACAAATGTTTAACCTTGTAACCCTTTCAAAATATTAAAATAAAAAATATATAAATATGGTAACTAAATTTATCAAAACTAGATTAATATTGATACCCCATATATCATAAATTGTCTCTTATTTTTTACACATCAAACATGTGAATACCTTCATCATGTACTCTCTTGAATCATGATAATAATATGAATTACTATAAACTGTTACTAAAAACATGAATTCTACCTTATTCCAAAGATTATTGTATATATTTCTTAAATCTTAAAATTATATAAACATTATCAATGATAATATAAACCAATTTCTAAACAAATACTTTATCAATATTGAGGTAATAAATTCTATACAATTTACTATATCCATATTGTCGTCTCTTTATCCATAGTAAATATCATTTTCTCATCCTAATGAACAGGTTATGGGATGTATTCCCTTAATGCAACCATGCCATTAAATCACTTTTCGTATTCATCAGTTTCATTTATCATGTCATTGGAAATTTTTAAATAAAAACTTTTACAAAAAATCCTTATATACTCCATGATCATGTTACATAATAATTGAATTTAAAAACATTAATACTTTGATTATTTCACCTATTCCATAATCCATTAACTAAGATTAATTATATTATTCCATTATATTTCTTTCCTAAAACATGAAATACCAATCATGTCTACTCAATTTAATCATGATTATTAAATATACAATTAGAAAAAATCATACAATTTATATGTCTCTCGTGGTCTCTTCATTATCAGAATCAATACTATTACTCTTACAACCTTCAATATTTCTTTCATGATATTTCTAATAAGACATTTATTTTCATAATTCCCATAATTTCTAAATTTAATGTATTTTCAATTCTATGATACATCAGGGATTATATTATTCTCATCCATTACATTAACTATGTAACTCCCCGACCCTAGTTACCTAGAGTCGGTGCGTTATTACATTACATTGGCATGATCACGAGAAAGATCAAGTCTCGAAAGATCGATTAGTTTAGTAGCCTTGGAATAACTAGATACATCCATAATTTTTTTTACATTACATCATAAAAAAAACATCTTGTCTTCATATCCCCTCATACTATCCCTGCAGGTCATTCATAAATTACTTCTTCATAATCCTGGGAAAAATAAAACATTGAAAGGGGTGAGCTCAGATGCTCAGTAAGGATAACATTATAGCATAAGCTTTCATAAATAAGCATAAACACTTAAGGCAATTTATAACTAAAACAAAAGCCTTTTAAACTTGAACTTCAGCATAAAATGGCAAAGGTAAAATAAAATAATGCCATTTACATACTCACATGGATATTCTACTAGTCGAATGATCACATGCAATATCAATATCCACTTTCATAATGTTGGAATGCATAATGCCAGACTATCATAACCACATAGCCAAGGCCTCGTGCCAAGACTACAAATAAGATTTTGCCAAGGCCTTGTGCCAAGACACTAGTTTGTCTCATGAGACCTACTGATGCATCGAGGAGCTATAGCGGGCTCCACCCGTCACATATTAAGTCCAATGCATTCCCATATGAAAAGGTTTAAACATAACATAAACATTCGTATTAAAAATAGCATACGAAATGTCAATAATTTCACCATAAACTATGAATGGTATAAAAATAGCACATCCACAGTCAAACATATCACAAAACCTTCAATACAATATAGAAGTTTTGTATCATAATAAATCAACTTCAAATAAGCGTAAAATCCATCAAAGGATGTTGACATAGATGAAATCAAAACACCTTTTTAGAGATATATCTCTTTCTATTTTTGAAATCATTTAAGATCCATATAAAATAAAACATTTTCTTGAAAATATTCTTATAAGCTTGTAAGGAAAGCTTTGAATATTTTATAACGGCGGAAAATAACCGCACCCGCCGTATAAGTTAAAAAAACATTCTTACCTTAATTCTGACAAAAAGGTTAAAAAGGACCTTGTTTTGAAAACGAAGGAAAGATTCCTCTTATAAAAAGTCAAAAAAAAGGTATAAATGACTTTAACCCATATTCTTGTAAAAATGTTTTGAAATACATTTTGAAGAAACATGGATGTGGATGACAACGAGATCACAGTAGATTATTACGTATAAACAACCTCGGATAATGAAGAGATTGTGAAATAACCCTTACCTTGTACTTTTCCTTTGTTGGGGTAGGTTAACCTCCTGTATAATGGTGAAATAATTTTTATTAAATTATACAATAATCATATACATTAATATGATATCATATATGATCTTTTAACATTGCTTTATTAATAATATCTTAGTATTATCGTCGTTTCAGGTGATAATCGATTCGTTCTTCTTAAATGTTTGGTTACGTAAGACATGTTTGTAATGGATAGATTATATCTTATTCATAATAAGAATGATATTAACATTATTTTTAACCCTAAAATGAGAATAATACTTTAATGGATACGATGGAGGATGGATCTCACCGCGTTCATGGAGAGGTAGTCCGTACGTACGCACGAACGCTACTTCCATTTAATTTTTATTTTAAAAGAATTGAATCCAAATGATACATAGGTATATTACTATTCCAGTATAATATAATATTTTATATATGTTACTTAAGTTCATTAACACCATCCTTTATACGTTCCATGTGTGGTATGAACGAGTCATATCATTTTAAGGGGGCGGTAGTCCGCACTTCCTCAAATGAAATTATCGTATGTATATACAACATGAAACGAATAATGGTATGAAATAAAATGGAATTATAGAAGCTTATATATAAAATATATATCATTAATATCATATTTAATTACAGTTCCATCATAATGGCCACCATGAGAGGCGGTAAGATGTATTTGAACAATCATCGTTTCGCGAGGCGTTAGTTTTCCATCCACAGAAACATTATGTTCATCATCCATTAGATGGAGTTGTGTGTATGTGTAGTTTGAATCCTTCTTATAACAACATCCTAGTATATTGAGAATACTGGTGTTGTTACAAAAGAAAGGAAATAAAAAGAGTTTGGGGGTTGGAGAAGTAAAATAAATGAAAATAATTTAAGAGAAATCGTTACCTTTAATTTAGGTAACTCACTTTGGTTGGAACCAAAGGACTTCTTGAAATGCTTTCTGCCTAAGGGGAAGCTTCAAGGAGGAGGAGAGGGATGTGGGGAGCTTAGTTGGGCAGAGTTTGGACGATCCAAGTGGCTTGAGAGGTGTGAGGAATGAGTAGAAGTGGTCTCCTTTTATAAGGGAGAAGAGGGGCTCTTTAGGAAAGAGTGAAAGTATTACTTTATAATATAATTATATTCGGTTTATAATGGTCCAAAAATCATTGAGGTCGAAGATAATATGACTCATATTCTAAATAACATCAACCAATAAGAATTGGACAGGTTTTAGATAATATTTTAATCATTATAATCTTATTTATTTAAATGATTTATTAATGAGGTAAACATTGCATCATTATTGTGTCATTAATAATTTAATTTATTTGATGTCTAAAAATTATAAATAAAATATCATTATGTAGGAAATATTTTTATCTTTCTAATGAATATTTATAATCGAAAATCCAACATTTATAACCCTATGTAAAAATTGTTCTTCTAAAAGATGTAAGCTTATGCCATTTTTATTTTTATTTTAACTTTATTAATATAAAGTGTCCCTACCACATACAAGTGGCTCCAAGGGGTCCCCAAATTGACCCAAGGATGCTCATGGTCGGGTATGTGTCCACCAATAAGGTTAGGACATGTTTTAGGGTAATTTGGTATTATTATAATATTATTTGTTAACCCTTATTTACCAGATTTACCCTTAACCATGGTAAATAAAATATTTACCACAGTAATTATTCAAAATGTCTAAAAATAAAAGTTACCTATTTACACAATTTGGACATCCTGATTCAAAATATGGAATCCATTTTTATAAATTCAAAACACAGAAGTGGCAGAAATTAATTTAAAATTAATTCCCGCTGTCAAAACAAAAAGCGTGTTTTTAAGAGATAATAACTATCAAAAGATTGACACTTGTTTATGTTCGGTTTAATTGTAAAATTATGTCCAATGACCAAAATTATATTAAATGGTAAAAATATATTCTAAATATAATTTAAAACCACTCAAATTCACAATTTATCACTATTAATTATTTTGATTAAAAAAGTTGTTTTTAATTAAAATTTAGTAATTTTCACTATTCATCAAAATATAAAAGTTATCCGAAAAGTACCAAAATTTCACCCTAGGCTAATTTCGATATTCCGAATCCAAAAATGAAGTCCATTTTGAAATATAAAACATATATGATTTTAAAAATTAGGTATTACTATTCACAACGGCTAGTTTAATTATTTGTGGTGTGTGTTAGAACTCGAGGTTGCGTACAACACACGCTATCGCATTATTCGAAGGGAAACGTACCGTGGAAGCTTGGGGTGTTACAAACTAAAATTTTCATTTTTCATTTGCAGTTACTTTCTTTGTGTCCTTCTATTCAAAAAAACTTCATGTTCCCATATGAAATCTACTGATAGTATCTATAAAGGGGTGTAATTTCTTGAAAAATACTCAATCAATCCATTAAAAAAATTCCAGGAATTTTTCTTAAACAATGACTGATCCTTATACTTATCCTTAGAGGCACCCTTAGACATATCCTTAGAAATTTTACTAGGGTCACACTAAAGTTTTCTAATCATAGTTTATAAAGGTTTTTTAAAAATATCATTTGATACCTACTATAGTGACCCAGCCTTAACATGCATGGTCATTATATTATTTTATATGACTATTCAACACATTAATAAAATAAATTCTTGAGAACCATATTAGTTTAGTGTATTTGGAAACTTCAACCATAATATCTTCTAACTAGGTGAAAAATCTCAGAGTTATCACATAAATATATTCCCCTGTAGTAATCCTACTTAAAAAAATTTCATAACCCAAGGAATATAATCATTATAAAGGGTCAGCTCATATGCTCTATAAGGGTGAAAAATTAAGTTATGTAAGAATAACATAAATTTATGGGTATGAGAACATGAGAATCACATTTTCATATCATACCATTCATGTCAAAGATCATATAAAAGATTCATGTAATAAATATTAACAATTCATAAGTCATGAATCATAAGGGAATCAAGAGAATAATATGTGGAATCATAACATTAGAATAATATATGGAATGGTGTATGACATATAAACATATAAAATTATTCCCATAATAGTCAAGGATTACTTCCAAGTCCATATTAGGGGAATGGGTTCACTCCCCAAACCATATTTGTAGTAAAGTTTTACTCTCAATACCATCATTGTGGATAAAGTATGTTTCTGAGTCAGGTTCATAGTCTATTCCAGCCATGTATTAGTGAATTGTGTTCAGTCATCATTTCATCCCTATATTACTCAACAGGGTTCACTTACAATTTCATCCATATAATACAAAAATAATTTAAATCTTTATTACATCCTCGTATTACCGATCTGAATTCACTCCTCATTTCATCCATGTCTAACTAAGGATATATAAACCTTTACTCAATGCATTTGAGGGAGATGTAGGTCCCACCCGTCACATAGTGATATCAAACATATCTATGCCATAAGATCATAAAAATCACCATATCATAACTCATGAAATGAAAATTCCTATCATAAAAATTTAATCATAACATAACCTAGGGAAAACCAAGGTTTAATAATAATAGTTTATCCTATGAAAGAAGTATGCTTCATAAGAATTTTATCATGGTAAATCTTGTGGAAGAGTAACAGGTTTCATA
The DNA here is from genome assembly GCA_963277665.1 of Viscum album. Taxonomy (NCBI): domain Eukaryota; kingdom Viridiplantae; phylum Streptophyta; class Magnoliopsida; order Santalales; family Viscaceae; genus Viscum; species Viscum album. The sequence continues at coordinate 80,657,423 of OY728162.1, read as the reverse complement.
AAAAATGGAATAAAAACATAAAAAATTCATAGAAATAAATATCATGGTATCCTTAGATCATATCCAGAGTAAATCATAATCTATATAAATGGATGTCAACTTAGATTGGGAGGTATTTTTAATGATCCCTTGGTGTACTTCTAGAGGAAAATAACCTCTCTTTAAAAATAATTTTTTAAGACATAAAACATTTTCAAAATAATTTTATTTGAAAATATCTTTGAAAAATTATGATGTAATATTTAAAAATAACTTAAAAATTTATTTAGTAAATTATCATGTCCATTTTGAAATATACTTTTTAAAACCTAAATATTTTTTAAAACTGTTTTCTTTGAAAATAACCATGATAATATATTGAGGATGTTTTGAAAACCATTTCAAATACTATTTAAAACATAATTTTTACAAATAATTTTACATAAAATTTTTCTAAAGAGTTCATTTGAAAATAATTATGATTTTTTTAAAAAAAAATATATGTTTTTTGAATGAAAATAGATTTCTGACTTAAAAAAGAAATAAAGATAGATTTTATTAACTAAAATTATAAATTATATTTTTTACAAAAGAGTGGGAAAACGTTAACATTACATGAATATATCATTATTAAACATAGAAGAAGAAATTTATTGAGAAATATTTATATATGTATCATAATAATTTATTATAATAATCTTAATCATAAATAATCCTGATAAATGATGGGATTGTAACAATAAACTCTTACCATATTAGAAACATTAAATCATAATCCTCATGAAAGTGTAACATTAAATAAAGTTCAAAATTTAATTAAACTATGTATATTCATGATATAACATGTGAAAGGGAAGTATATATACCTAATAAATTAATATTGGTGTATCAAAAACATTCTTCTCAATGAAAGAAAATTTAGACAAAATTACTTTGCCGATTTGGTATATTTTCATCCATAAACCACATGAAAGAGAGATAATAAAATATATATGTAAATACTCATAAATTTAATGATATGAATCATATAATACATTCATGCAGATTATATTCACCAAGAAATGATATGAGTGGTGAATAAATAATAACTGTTATAGAAATAAAAGTGATACTAGAAATACCCTTACGACTTGAGAAACCTTTGAATCATTATCCTTATGAAAGAATAAAATTAATTGAAACATTTAATTTAATAAAATAAAAGGTTATTAATGATATAATATGTCATATCTTATTATATACACCATATAGAATAATCAAGTGGTGAATATGGCATGTATCTCACAAATATAAAAAGTGATATGAAATTCCCATACTACTTGAGTAACTATTGAATCATGAGATCCATGAAATAATAAAATAAAATTAAACTTTTAATATAATTAAATAAATTAAATTGATTACATAACATGTATTAGGTAATTATATACATCACAAAATAAGAATATGTTTTGAATATAACATATATCTCACAGAAATAAAAGTGATTCGACAAAACCCTTACCTTAATCATGAATTTATTTGTATACATTCAAACCTATTTTATAATAAATATATTATTACTATAAATATACCAAAGAAACATATTATTATATATTATATCATATATTATTGTAATGTGACTTTATATTTTCCTTTTATTAATAATTCCATGTTAAAGGTATGTTTCGCGTAATAACTGATTTGTTTTTCATATATGCTTTTACTTGTTTTTATTGGTCCTCATAATTATATCATGATTTCATTATTTTTGAAAGATAAATAATGATATAAATATAATATATATTCATTATATATTTATTTATAATAATCTATCAAATATATAAATAGGAAATTAAATACATTATTCATGGAGATGGTAGTTCATACATACGCATGAACCCTGTTTTAATTTTATTATCATATTTGAAGAAAAAAATTAAATGATGTATATATATATTATCATTAAAATAGAAATATTACATTTTAAATATATCATATCTTTAATAAAAACATTCTTAATACATTCCATGTAAATCATGAATGAATCACATTGCTTTGAGGAGGCGGTAGTCCACAAGTCTACAAACAATGTAATTATATTCCCAAAAAATAGAAATAATGAATTTATATATTATATAATACTGATATTAGCATAAATAAATCATAAATATCATATATATCATTCAAAAAAATTAAATCACATCATTATTCTCAATCTTTAGAGGTGGTAATGGAATAATGAACGACATCGGTTCGCGAGGAGGTAGTCTGTCGTACACACGAACGACGATTGTGTATCCCTTTTGAAGGAAGTGTGTGTGGGTGTATGTAATAACATTAACATAACAAAATCTCATTATATTTGTGATACTTAAGATATTATATAATATTTATATAACTATAATTGAAGGATTGGATAAATAAATAAAACAAAAGTGCTTGTTTAAGAAGGTTACCACTTATTTGGGTAACTCCTTTTGGTTTGTACCAAAGGACAACCTTGTTTTTTTTGACAAAAGTGAGTAATCTAGGATTATAGGATATTTTTGGGAGATTATTTTGGTCGGGTTTTTATGATACAAAATTCTTGAGAGGTGTGAATAAGTGAGGGGGTGACTGCCCTTTTATAGTGTATGGGGAGTGGCATTCTTGTAAATACAAAATGGTAAACACTATTGAGAGGTCCACCTAAAATATTTTACTTCAATAATGGTCCATTTTATATCCAACAGTGTAAATGGTATAAATATAGTAAGAAAATTGATTTTTTATAATGTTCTAGGTAATTTTCCATTAATTTTTAATTTTAAACCACTAAGTAAACTTGTTTTTCCCTTAATCACTATAATTAATTTTAATTGATTTCACTAATATTTTTAGTGAAAACTTTGTTTATCTTAAAAGAAATTATAAATTATAAGGATTCCAAATATGGAATCCATATTTCCATATTCTAATCAGAAAAGTGAAAAATTTTAATTTAAAATAAATCCCATAGACTAGACTAAACAATGAGTTTTTAAAGTGAAAATTCTCAAAAGTTTATAATGTTTTTATATAAAATGTCATTGTGATATTGATTAAAATGAACTAAATTAGATTAATATAATTATGGTGGATATAAATATAATTTATAAAAAAAATTAAAATATTATTTTACTATATAAATTAATTGTATGAAAAGTCAATTTTCAATTAAAATTCATTTTTATTCTGCATTCATAAAAAATTAATCATCTTAGAAAATGTCAAAAATTCACCCAAAGATAATTTTGAAAATAAAATTTTATAAATAATGTCTATTTTTTCAAATATTATTTGTAACATTTACAAATTTTAATTTTCAAATAGGTGCACCATTAAAAGTATGTAAAACTATCTTTTAGAAAAATATATACTTTAATGTCTAAAATTTGATTTATTCTTACCTATTTTATAGAAAACATATAAGATGGTCGTTAAATAGTTTATTGAAGGTATAATATATTATTTTCCTTAAAATCATATATCAAATTTGTTTTATTTAATTTATTTAAATAAAACATTTATGTGCATAGAAAAATTATTTTTCAGAAAAGGAATTTATTTCTTTTCAAATAGTTCTTACTCTAATTTTTAATTAATTAGTAACCAAATTATACATTTTATATATATTCAGAAATGATATTTTCATGATTTATTTAATATTATTTTTAACATACATTCTAATGGATATGTTATAAATATAATAATATTTTAATAAAAATATTAATAGTATATTGTAGTTCGGTAGAACTCAGCCTTGCGTGTAATGCATGTTTTAGAAGGAACTTGGTATTGTGTGTAACAAAAGAAAAACTTAGTGTTTTTTGTAACACAGCCTAGCCTCGGTGATACTTATAGTGAAATATTAATATATTTCTTCATATAAATAAACCTTGAGTTGGTTAAGCATGAAATTTAATCCATAAAATAATTTCAATTTATTCAAAAAAAATATAATTTATAAAAAATCAGGGTGCTAAATTATATCCCCCTTGAAATTATTTTTTCCCTCAAAATTCATAAGGGTAATCAGTGTTTTAATACTTAAATGTTCCTTTCATATAAACTTTCATCATAAAAATTAATACTAAACCTTCCTTTAAAAAGGGACTATTGGAAACATAACGGTTACCCAAAGAAACTCATGACTAGGTTTTGACATTGAAGTACATAGGTGGAAAGTGAAAACATAGAGATATATAGGGAAAAACATTCAAATACTAAGGGAGAGTGAGAGAAACATTGATTAGAATATGTGGGTGATCTATAAAAAGATAATGATCATAAAACCATAATTCTATGATGATCTAATGGACCATTTAATCCATTGTAAATGAAGGTACTAGGATAAATTTTTTTGGTTTGAATATCATTTACCTAGATTGGGAAAATTTCTCACAAAAAGATATACTTACATTATTTCATTCAATTCCATATGCACAATCCCTTCCTTTGGTTGTTCTTTGATAAATTCCCAATTCATCTCTTACTTCAGTGAGTAAAGGTGAATTTTCTATTCCTGAAGAACTAAAAAATCATGAGAAGCATAAATATATTGATAGGTTATTCCATCTCTCTTTAGTAAACATCACAGCAAAATGGTTAGCTTAAGTTATCCATTATTCATAAATCCTCATATAGTTAAATAATACATTAATATTTATATCCTAATACTATGTTTAAAATAATCCATTCCATAAATGGATAACATTATAATCCTTTAAAAAGATTAAAATATAAAATATTTTAAATTAGTTGACTGAATTTCTCAAAATCAGTTTAACATTGATCCCTCGTATATCATAAAGTAGCTCTTTTTTATCCAATACAAAACATGTGAATACCTAGATAAATTAATCTATTGAAACATTATAATAACCTTAATTAGTATAAATCCTTATTGAAAAAATGAATTCTTCCTTATTCTAAATATTATTGTATATATTTCTTAAATCCAAAAATGTTGCTAACTTCATCAACAATAGCATAAACCACTTTGAAAACAAATCCTTTATCAGTTCCGAGGGTCTGAATACTATCCAATACATTATGAATATTATCGTATATTTATCCATACTTAAAATATCTTTCTCATCCTTATAAACATGAGATGGTTTACCTTACCTTAATGTAACCATGACATTAAATCATTGTTCTAGGTTATCAGTACCATTTTTTATATTCTCGAATACTCAGAAAGAAAAACTTCTACAAACAGTCTGTTTATACTGTATGATTCATATAAAATAATCATTGAATTGAAAAAAAATACATAGATCGTTCAATTTATTAATTAATCCATTAAATAAGCTTAATTATATTATTACTTAATACTAATTTCCTAAAATAATAAGTATGAATCATCTCAACTAAATTAATCATTCTTATAAATAATACTATTAGAAAAGAACATACCTTTCAGATGTCGCTTATGGTCTCTTTATCATAAATGGAAATACCATTACTATTAAAACCTTGTATATTTACTTTATGGTATTTCCCTTAGACATTTATTTTCATAATTCCCACACTTTGAACTTCTAAAGCATTTAATAGTTGATGATAAGTTAGGGAGGCCATTATTCTCATTTATTTCATTAACTGAACTTTACATTTTCCATTTGTAGTTACTTTCTTTGTAAACTTCTATTCAAAACATATTCATATTCCCTTAATAAATAGACTTTTTTTATAGATTGGTATTATATTTATTTGAAACCACTCTTTCAATCCTTCACTAAAATTCTAAGAAATTTTCTAAAATGTTAACCCATCCTTATACTCATCCATAGAGACACCCATATAGATATACTTAGAAATATCCCTAGGGGTCTCAATAAAGTATTTTAATCCTAATTTAAAATATTTTACTAAACCATTATTTTTATAACAACTATAGGTATCTAGTCTTAACATACATGTATATTACATAATTTTAGATAAATATTCAAGACATTACAAAAATACATGCCTGAGGACTGTAATAGTTTAGTCTCTTTGGAAAAATGGATGACAATATCTTCTGATTTTGTGAAAGATATCCATGGTCTCCCATAAAGATATTCCCCTTTATAAATCATACTTAAAATATTTTCTCATAACCTAGGAAAATTAAACATTACCAAGTGTGAGCTAAGAAGCTCAGTAAGGGTAAAACAGTAAGATATATAAGAATAACATGAACATAAGGGTATAATAACATGTGAATAACATTTAAATATCATAACCTACATATTAAATATCATATAAATGAGTTATATAATAAATATTTACATTTCATAATACATTAATCATAAGGTAATTAAGATAATAATACATGAAATCATAATATATGAATAAGGCATGGAACTATGGTAGACACAAAAAAATATAAAATGATTTCCATAGTAGTGAAGTCTTACTATAAAAAACATCATAGTGGAATGATTTAAATATATAAAACATGTTAGTGGTCAAGGTTCACTCCCATGACCATATTAGTGGAAAAAATCATTTACTGAACTGGGTTCACTCCCCTTTCTAGTTCTTGATTACTAAATTGGTTTCACTCCTCATTCTATCCCTATTTGATTGAACCAGGTTCACTTCATATTCAATCACTGTATTACTAAACCTATTTCACTTCCTATTCCATCCCTGTATTAATAAATAAATACCACTCATTGTTTCATCAATTTCTATCTCATGAGATATAAATTTATACCCAATGCATTGGAGGGAGATATAGGTCTCACCCATCACATAATCAAATCACACAACCATGTTCCAAAAGATCATAAACAACATCATATCATAACCCAAAAAATAAAAATAGGTATCATACATATTTAATCATGTCATAACCTATAGAAAAATATAGGTTTCATAATCATATGGTAAGATATTAAATAAGTAGGTTTCATTATAATTTTCTCGTTGTATAACATGTGGAAGATAAACAGGCTTCAAAAAAACATGAAATATAAAAAAAACCATTATGAAAAAAGTATGATATCCTTAGATCATATCCCTAGTAAATCAGAAACTATGTTCAAGTTTTTCAACATATATGGTTAATGATTTCAAAACATCACTTGGATTATTTATTAAGGAAAATAACCTTTCTTTGAAAAATAATTTTTTTTAAAACATAAAACATTTTCAAATTATTTTTCTTTAAAAAGTACTTTTAGTACTTATGAAGTAGTATTTAAATGTAATTTAAAACATTTCTTGACTAATGTATCCTTCTTCAGGGTTGAAAACTATTTTATCCCATTAATACAAACACATTAAAGTATTTATTAATTTCATTTAGATTCTTTTGAGATCATCAAAGTTATTTTTTGAAACAATTTGTGATCTAAGTTCCTCAAAATATGACTTGAAAATAGAACTGGATTTCTAATCAAGAAATTGATATTTGGAATATTTTAAATCAATTATCTACTCAAATATTCCTTCCTTAAACCAATAAAGATCATAAAATACTCCAATATTAATGCTATTAATAATTGGATCATATTGATTATTATTAGAAAAGTGTGAAGTGTTTTTCATCACTATCATCAGAAATATGTGATGTTATATTCTCATACAATATCTGTATATTCCTCTTGAAAATATATATTAAAATATTCTTAGAGTCACTATCCTTAACTTGATAATTGAAATCATTAGCAGGTGATGACCTAGTCTCTTGATGATACTTTAAAACCATAAATTATTCATTCACTGGACTCAATACATCATCATTTCTAGGCATAAAAATCTCAGTCTCTTATATCTTTAGTCACAATCACTTACACTTAGATATTATCTTCTACACACCAATCCCCATTAACCTCGCACTATTTTTTTTGAGATATTATCTTCTACAAGTAAAGGACTTATAGGATAGTCCATTACAGTTCCAGGTAAGTTATCTAATTATATAATTTCTTTCCTTATAATCTCCCCCTCAACTGGACAATGGATTTCCTCTTCATCGTATTCTTCAATTTCTTCCTCCTTATTATTTTTCATAACCACTATATTTTATAAGGAAATATTCCAATCATAACCAATGTTCCTCACAACTCTAGAATAATTTTTTTTTTATTTTGGTGAAACTTTATATCTTCTCGGTCATCAAGCTCTATCTCCATATTTTAAAATAAAATAGTCATCAACCTACCATAGGGATGATAATTTAGCTTCTTCCTCCCTTGTAAGCAATGATGTATATACCTGAAAATATATCTTGAAAAATTAATATTATTCTCATTTATAAATATTTATAACATCTAAATTTCTTAAAATATAATTTTACAAAACTCTTCTTATCTTATAGAAATACTGATCTAAATAAATTTTTTAAGAACCCCATACTAAAGTTCCAAATATTATACCATTATCTTCTTGGAAACATGAGTTCTAAATAGATAAATCATAATATTTATATATTTTACTTCACCATATTATATTAATGATTGACTAAATAAAAAATAATATTCATGAGGACATTCAAATAGTTCATATAGCTCTTAAGAAGTCAAAAAAATATCTTTACCACTTACCTCTAAAAAAAATACATCTTTAATACTCTCTAATTTAAAACATATGTGAGCATATAACACACAGACCTCTATCTGAGAAAAAAATTGTACTTCTTTTCTTCAAAAATATACTCCCAATCTAGATATATTAAAACGTTTTGTAGAACTAACCTCATTCAATTTAAACACCTAAAATTAATGGTTTTCCATGTAATATCCTTCTTTAAGATTCATCTAGCCTTACTTTCTTCAAACTTTTTGAAAATTAAACATTCGATCTTTTCATCTTTCTTATGACCAGTAAAAGGCTGAAGGTTTGAAGGATTATAGTTAAAAACAAGATAAATAAAATTATTAGGTATTAATTGATATATTTTTTTGATCCAAAAATTGATAGCATGAATTAATATTACATTAAAAATTAAATATAAAATTTCATTATTTTGACAAGTGAATATAAATTTAAAACAAAGGGAAAATATGAGTAAAGACATTAATTTATATTTATGTATCAACTGATTTCTTTTAATTATTTACTTGAATAATATTACAAGATTCATACATAAGGGTAGAAAAATAACACTAGATAATACATAAATATCAATATTTAATCCAAAATATAATAGAAAATAATAAATTTCATAGAACATATTAAAAAGTAGAATAAACATAAAACAAATATAAAACATAAAAATGAAACAACATAAATAGAACATGTTAAAATAATTTGAATTTAAATAAATATAAATCACTTTCAATGAAATCAGAATGATCATAAGAAAGGGTCTTAGTGAAAAATATATGTTAAATGGTGTTCATTATCAATAAATTCAAGATAAATATAAAAAAAATTAGTTCTATATCTCAAGAAATAATTCTTAATATCAATATTCTTAGTCCTTAAATGGATTATTAAATTTTTTTTAAATGTTGATAGAACTATTATTATCACATTTGATAAAAACATGTTCAAAATAAAAACCAAAATATTTTAAGGTGTGTTTCATAAACAACACTTGTGTACAATAACTTCCTGTTGTAATAAATAAAGCTTTATTAGTAGATAAGGCAATAGAATATTGTTTCTTACTATGTAAATAAACTAATTTTTTTCCCAAGAAGTGGAAAGTTCTTGAGGTAATCTTATAATCTAGTCTACAACCCCAAAATTCTATATTAGAAAATGAAATCAAATAAAATCCAAATTTTTTTTAAAAAAATATAAAATAAATATATTAAAAACATTTTATATAACTTAAAATCGTTTTTAAAGATTTTAGATTATATTCCCTATGATTTTATTGAAATTTAACATGGATACATATAGTGAACAAGATGAATGGTCAACTAGTAGTTAGATATAAGAAGGTCCTAATTATTCCTCTATATAACTTTTTGTACACTAGTTTCCTAGATACATCCATATTGATTTTAATATAATAACTTATATGAGTTGTATATGCTATATTATTTTCAAGTAAAAAACTTCTCAGTAATTCATGTTTGTAATTACTTTGATTCTGAAAAATACTAAATTATTTATAAAATATTTGACAACTAAAAAAAATTTATTCACCCTTCATGCTCATTTAAAACTCTTATTTTATGTTTTTTGATATTTCCTTAAATAATGTATGGTTTATTAAACTATAAATCACATCATCAACATATATTTGAATAATAAAAATATAAATATATAAACTTTTCTTAAATAGTATTAGATATTTTAAGCCTAAAAAAATCATTTGATAAAATAAAAGAACTAAACCTCTCATATAAAGATATAGGTGCTTGTTTAAATCTATATAAAGCTTTAGAAAGTATGAAATGGGTTTTAAAAAAATATTATTTCTAAAACTAGTCGGTTGTTCAATAAAAACGTCATCCAAAATAAACCATTTAGAAAATTAGATTTAACATCCATCTGGAAAAGTTTAAAGTTCTTATGAGATGCATTGGCTAAGATAATTCTAAAAGATTCTAGTCTAGCTACAAGTGCAAAGTTTTCTTCATAATCTATAATTTCCCCTTAATAGTAACCTTTATCTGCTATTATAGAATTATTTCTAGTGATAAATCCTTAATTATATTTCTTGTTTATAAAAACCTATTTAATACCTATAATAAGATAATCATAGGGTCTATCAACTAATTCTAAAACTATGTTCCTCTTAAACTTGTTTAAATCCTCTTGCTTAGATAAAACAAAATTTCATCTCTCAAGTCATCTATTATGGTTTTAGTTTAAAGTTATAATGTAAAAGAAAAAAACTAATACATTTTTTTCACTCCTTATAGTTCAATGACATTTATATGAATCCCTAATAGTTATTTCTAATATATTTATTTTTAAGGTTTTAGGCTATCTAGGTAGTAAAATTTTGGTTTCTTTAGTTTTTAACCTTTAAATGCTCATATTTTCATGAAAATATTCTACATAATCATTATTTTTAGTTTTAATAAGAGTATCAAGTTCAAGTTATTCATAGAATCATCAAGGTATTCAATGTGAATTTTCTTATGGGAAAGGAGATCACTATCACCAAACATCACATGAATTGATTCTTTAACTATACTTAAATTTTTATTGAAGACTCTATAAGATTAAAATTGGTATAATATCCAATAAATATTTCTTCATTGGAATTGGGGTAAATTTTACCAACACTATACTTGGTGTTTAAGATATAAACCATATATCTAATAACTTTAATGTATCGAAATTTAGGTAATATATTATTCCATAACTCTTATGGTATTTTCATTAAAAAATTCTTATTATAACTCTATTTATAATATAGTAGGCTATGTTAATATCTTAATACCAAAAATGGTTACGGATACTATATTAACATAATATGGTTCTATAACTTTATTTTAATGTCTTATTTATCCTTTTAATAATTCCATTATGTTTATATATTATAGAGTTAGAGAATTTATGTTTAATACCATGATTTGAAAAAAATTAATTGAATTTTTCACTTTTAAATGTCTCTCTATGATCACTTTTTGATGAAATAATTTTAGAATTTTGTTTATTCTGAACTAGTTTACAAAAAATCATGAAGAAAATACAATCTTCACCTTTAATCCTCAAAACTTAAACCTAAGTATATCTAGAAAGTCCATCAACCAAAAAAACAAAAGACATTACCCCAACTGAGAGATATTTCTTTGGGGGATCTCATTAAATCTTCTCATGTGTGTTTTTTCATGATATAAAAGATTGATTCTAGATATTTAAGGTTGTATATCAGTATTCTTAGTATGTTTGATGAGTGGGGTAGTGATCTAAAGCAGCAATAATCTGTTATCATTATTCTGCTTTAGATCTGGTCATGTCCCAATAACTTGGTCATATATAATTATTTTATACATCAATTTTTCTCATCAATAATTGATACTTAAACATCCATAAGTCTTAATTGGTTCCATAGGTGGTAAAAGGGTTATTCTATGATTCACAAGCGATGTAGAGGATGGTCAGTCTAGTGAGCAGTATTAGCATGGGGACACATGGTGAAGGCATGGGGATGGTAGTATTTTACAATGGCGAGGAAGGATAACTATATCAATGGATGAGTTGGGTGGTCGGATCTTGTTATGAAATTTTAGTGATATGTTATGAAATAAAGTTATATCATTAGGTATGATGTGTGGGGATATGGTGTGGTGTTGGGAGAGATCACTTGGAGTTACAATAGCAACCCTGGTCTTTATTACATATTTAAACATGATTTATTACATAAACTTGCACTTAATACTACTCTAGGGATTGAGAGGTCTAGTGTCTTGGTAAATTAGGATCATTACATAACAACTTATAACATCAAACACAACATCTTCATTGAAAACTTCTTTTACATGACCACAACATTCCTTCATACTTAGCATTGCATGGGATAACCTAAGGACATGTATAAGAAAAGGGTAATCTATAAAGCTTGGTAAGGGAGTAAAAAAGGTTTAACATGAAGAATATAGTACATGTTAGAAAATCGGAATATAAATGGATAAAAATAGAAACATGAACATAAATGCATGATATATCATTATTATCATAACATGGAAATGTGGCAACAATATTTAACATGATATTAGCCTGAGCCAAGGATCATTGCACATGAAGCATGAGTAAACCCCCATTACACTTTAATTATCATGTGTAAACCCTCATTTCACTTCAATTAGAATTATTAAACCCTCATTGAACTTGACTTATCATGATACTAATCTTTACCCAATGCATTGGAGCATTATCAAGGTGTACCCTTCTTAATTATTTCATTTCATGCATAAGTTTGCCACATAGATCATAAAACATGAATTCATTAAATGTTATAATTTATTAAACGAATAAGATATGTGGAAAAAATAAATGTAAATACTAAATAAACAAGTAAATTTTCATGAATTTGAACACCATTTATAGAGAAAAGGGTATGGTATTCTCTTACATGATGATTTTGGCATGGAAGTTTTGGTGTAACTTCGGCAGCATAATGACGTCAAATAGAAATCGTAAAATGTGTTGATGAGAGAGAGAAGGGTATCTCATAATTTATACATAAAATGGATATTAATTGGGTCATTTAATATAATATCCCAACATATTTAATGGAATTTTGATGCATAATATAAAATAGTTGCCTAAATTTAAATGATGAGAGAGAAATCTCTTACGGAATTTCGAAATGGTAACGGGTGTACATGGGAGGAATTAATGATAGATAAAAGGGTATATAATCATTAAAACCTAAAAAGGAAAGTTTAGGAGAGGTTATAAATCATACCCAAACATTTTTAATTGAAAATAAAAGGTCATAACAATATAAGGAAACTTGTACATAAATAAGGAAGGAAGGAAAGTGAGGATCCCTTACTTGGAAGTGTGATCCCAAAGGATTGGGAGAGGCTTGATAGAGGCTTCTTGGGAGCTTGGGGATACTTTGGAGGATTATATAGAGAGTAGGTCAGATTTTGGTTGACCTGCAAATGTTTTTAGTGAAGATGAATGGGAGATTTAGTGGTTTTATATAGGAAATGAGAGGGAATTCTTTATTATTTAGGTTTTGGACACTACACATTAAACTAATCAAAACCACAAACCATACCCTAGTTTTTTCTAATGTTTTTTTCAAAATTGGAGTGAAAAAAATTATTTTATAATTCCAATGTCCGAACTTATTAAAATATTAGTCTTGCTTATGTGGAGGTGAGTCGCATTCTCAAGGAAATCATTTTAATAAGTTAAAATATTTTGTAAGTCTTGGAGGGTCCACTAAGGCACCATAAAATTAATCAAACAAATATAAAATCACATTATTTTAAAATTAAATCATATATTTTCCGAATATAACTTTTATAGTATTTTATTACATCACTATTGGGACATTATGATATCATAAAACATATTATATATTGAAACAATATTTAATTTTTACCCAAAAATTTGATCATCTCAAAAAATTATGAAAAATTCACCATTATATAATTTCAACATCATGAATCCATAAATGAGGTTAATTGTATCTAAATAAATTTTTAAATATGTGAATTTTTAATTTTAAAATAAAAACCGACATTTATGGAAAATTCATGGGTTTTGGCAAAAACAGCTTCCAAACCTTAATAAAAATTACAATTGTATTCATAAATAATTATATGATAATTTATATTTAATAAAAATTAATTTAATAATAATAATTTATGAAAATATTATTTAATTAAAAAATCCATTAATTCATCAAAATATATTTCTTAATTGAATATTAACTAAAAATACTATTTTTTATTTAAAAACCATTTACAAATCAACAATAATAAAATGAATGTATATTCTTTATTCTATACAAAACTAATGTACATAATCATAGTGCTTGGGTATTGTTACATAACTCCTTATAACACCCACATAAGACCTAAGGGTATGGTGTGCGATGATGACAGACTCTTGGGGTATCTTAGATAACATTGTTCAAGAGGTAATCTCAATTAAATTCCAATTCTCCTGTAAGAAGTTTCATTCAAGCTTAACGTGTTGAAGCTCAACTTGGTCTTGGTTAAGAGAAAATCCTAGTGACGCTACTTCCTTTCCATGATCTAAAAAATGGTCTTCGTATGGATAAATTCTACTAGATGAGGTCTCCGCTTCCTTTGTGTGAGTAAATTGGATTTTTTAAAGCTTTATATTTATACTAATCATGTGATCACTCTCCAATGACTATATTAGAAATGATAACAATTCTTAACAGTATTTTAAAATTTATTAACATAAAACTAAGAAAGTTCATAGTTTTTATTTAACCATTTTACATAATAAGACATTTAATTAGATCAAGATAAATTTTCATTAATAAATGTTTGGGTCATTACAATATTCCCCCTTTAGAAATTTTTCCCTTGAAATTTCCTTTTACTGCACTAAAATAGATGAGGGTAACTCTACTTCATCACTTCCTCTGATTACCATGCTGCCTCTTCAAACTTGTGGTTACTCCACAATACCTTGACGAGGGGCATTGTCTTATTTTGTAGAAACTTTCCCCTATGATCTAAGATCTTCACTAACTTCTCTTCATAAGAGAGTCCATTATCCAATTGTACCACCTCTGTATTGAGTACATGTGATGGGTAAAGTATGTACTTCCTCAAGAGTGATACATTAAATGCATAATGTACTTGATATAGGTTTGGTAGGAGTGCTAGTAGATAGGTCACTGCTCCAATGCGATCAAGGATCTCAAAAGGTCTGATGTACCTTGTACTAAGATTTCCCTTCATCTCAAATCTCATAACTCTCTTCTGTGGTGATATACAAAGGAATACCATATCTCCAATATCAAACTCTAGGTCTCATCGACGATTGTCAGCATATTCTTATTTTTTCTACTCTGAGTATCATTAATATATTTATTGATGGTCTTAACCTTCTCCACCATTTCTTCTTCCATTTCTGGACCTTGGAGTTTTCCCTCCCTAACTTCATCCCAACATACGGGTTTTCTGTACCTCTTCCCATAAAGGGCTTCATAAGGATTCATTTGGATTCTTGAGAGGAAACTGTTATTATAAGAGAACTCAACCAGGGGAATATGTTGATCCAATCCTCTTTTGAAGTCTATTGAGCATTCTCTCAACATGCCCTCAAGTGTTTGGATAGTACGCTCATATTGGCCATCAGTTTGAGGATGATAATCTATACTAAAGTTTGGCTTAGTATTTAGAGTGTGTTGGGGACTCTTCCAGGACATAGAGGTGAATCTTTGATCTTGATTGAATATAATAAATAATGGTACTCTATGAAGCCTTACCAATTCCTTGATGTATATTTGTGCTAGTTGATCCAATGATAAATCCTTTTGAATTGAAATGAAGTGTGTAGTATTTATAAGATGATCCATAAGAACCTAGATAGCATTGTTTCCTTTGGATGTCTTCTGATGTCTAGTGAAAAAGTCCATGGTAATGTTCTCCCATTTCCATGTTGGTATGGGTAATGGTTACATCATCCCCTTAGACTTCAACCTCCCAGTATTCACTTGATGAAATACCAGTCACTTTGATGTATACTTAGCGATATTCTTCTTCATGTTATCCCACCAATAATGCTCTCAGAGATCTTGATAAATCTTTTTGTTTCATGGGTGAAAGGAGAAAATCAAACTATGTGCACTATCCAAAAGTTCATTATTTAACTCCAGATTTTATGGAACACATAATCTTGACCCAAATATCACAATTCCTTATTTATTAACATTGAACTCCAAGGATTTAATTTTTTTAATATTTTTCACTTTCTTCTGAATTCACACATCATCCTTTTGAGCATCCTTTAACCTTTCCAAAAGAGATGGCTGAGCAATAATTTGTGAAAGGATTTATTTTGTTCCCTTATTTATGATTCCCATGTCCATATTAAACAAATCTTAGAAGATTTTATCCTTTTCAATTCTCATTAATGATAGAATTGTTGGGTCCTTTCTACTTAGATCATCTTCCACCTTATTCTATTTCCCTAGATGGTAGTGAATTGAGTTGTCATAGTCTTTGATCAGATCTAACCATTTTCGTTGGTGCATATTAAGATCTTTCTATGTGAATATATACATGAGGCTTTTGTGACCCGTATATATTTCATACTTCTCTCCAAAGAGGTAATGTTTCCTAATTTTTAAAGTGAAGATTACTACATCCAACTCCAGATCATGTGTTGGATATTTTTTCTCATTAACTTTCAATTGCCTAAAAGAATAGGAAATGACTTTGTCATTTTTCATTAACACACAGCCCAGGCCCTTCTTCGAAGCATCACTAAATACCACGAAAAGTTCTCCACTTGTGGTTAGTGTGATCACAAGCATAGTGATAAGCTTCCTTTTCAACTCCTTGAATCTCTCTTTGCATTCATCACTCTAATAAAACTTGACTCCCTTTCAAGTTATCTTGGTAAGAGGGTTTAAAAATCATGAGACATTTCTCACAAATCATGGATAATATCCATCTAACCCAAGGAAGTTACAAATATCCATCACAAATGTTGTCCTTGGACATCCCTAAATTGTATTTGTCTTGGAGGAATCCACTGAAATCCCATTACTTCTTATGATATGACCCAAGAATGAGACTTCCTTCAACCAAAACTCATACTTGATGTACTTTTCATAGAGCTTCTCCTTTCGTAAGGTCTCCAGTATAGTGATTAGATTCTCCTCCTTGGTTTTGGAGTATATTATAATATCATCTACAAATACTACCAAATTTTTTTTGATGTAATCTCTAAAGACTATATTCATAAAATCCATGAATATTGTTGGAGAATTAGTGAGTCCGAAAGGAATTACTATAAATTCATAGTGCATGTACCTTGAATGAAAAGTCGTCTTGGGGATATCCTCCTTCTTCACTCTTACTTGGTAATATCTCGATCATAGATCCAACTTGGAGAAGTATTTTGCTCCACATAGTTGATCAAACAAGTCATAAATTCATGGAAGAGGATACTTGTTCTTTATCATGATTTTTTTGAGCTCATGATAATCAATGAAATGGTGCATCGACCCATCTATATTCTCAATGAAGAGGATAGGTGCACCCCATGATGAAGCACTTAGGCGTATAAACCCTTTATACAGATTCTCATTTAGTTGTTTCTTTAGCCCTTTAAGATCCACAACATCCATTCTATATGGTGTCTTGGATATTGGAAATGACCGAGGTATAAAATCAATTGATAATTCAACATATCTTCTAGGAGGAAGACCAGGAAATTACTCAGGAAACACTTCTGTGAATTCCCTCACAATAGGTATGTCTTCAAGGATGGTTTCTTCCTTAGACTCAATCATCTGAGTAAGATATGTGTGCTTATAGGGTAGTAATATCCATGATTTAGATAATGGTTCTAAAGAAGATTTATCTTCCTCCTTGCACTTTTACAGAATCGGGGGTCGATTCACCATATAGAGAGTGATTTCCCTCTCATGGAAATTTATGATGGATCTATATAGGAAAAGCCAATACATGAAAATAATTGCATCAAATTACACTAGAGGGAGTATAACGAGTTTCTCCAGGAGATCTGATCCAAAAATTGTGATAATGGAGGAGTTATATTCATGGGATGAAATAATTTCCCCACTTTTCATTCTCACTGACATCTCTACTTTCATGAGTTGTGTGGGTATTGAGATTGTTCTACTAAAAATTTAAGATATAAAAGAATATATAGAACTAGAATAAAAAAGTATGTTCACTATTCTTGAATGAATAACTAGAATACCTTTCACCACTTCATTTTGGGGGTTTTATTTGGCAGTTTTGGTGGAAACAACTCTCCCTTGCTGCCTTGGAGGTTGTTGGTTGCCTCTAAAAACCCTTATCTTAAGGAACTGGTTTGAAAAGTTCCCTGGTTATTTTTAGATGAAGCAATGAAAAATGTATTGAGTTTTTAATGGATCATTCCTCTCCTCTATCGTAGTAGCAAGTTTTTCTTGTTGGCAATTAATGTCTAGGTGCCCTTCTCTTCCACACCTAAATCATTTCCTCACCCCTTCAAGAAATTTCTGGGGTGATTCTTTCCACACCTTTGGATAGTGGGGTGGTGTAATTTCTTAGCACCATTGGATTTATCCATCGGAGTGCCAAAATTAAAGTCCACTTTTCACTTCTTATCCCCATGATACCCCTAATATTCTCCAATATCCATTTCAAATTTTAGGGCACATCTGATAATTTCCTCATAGCTATCAAAGTCATAGATCGTTAGGGCTTTCCGTAGGCTAAGTTTCAGCCCACCAAAGAAGCGATCAACCTTGTATTTGGGGGTAATGATAAATATAGAGGTGTATAATGCAATCCTTGTGAAGTTTTCTTCATACACTCTGATGGATTCATCATCATTTTTCTTGAGGTCAAGGAATTCCCTTTCCATTTTAAGTTGGAGGGTGCGTATAAAATATTTATCGAAAAACATTTTCTAAAAATCCTTCTATTCTAACACCTCATTATCTTCCTCAAACTTCGTATTTTTTGATCAATGTCTACCATTGATCAGCTCTAACCTTCATATGATAAAGATTCATAAGAACCTTCTCTTGTTTAGAACATTGAAGGATGGATAATATCTTTTCAATGGAGTTGATCCATTGTTTGACGATTGAGGGGTCAAATAATCCATTGAATGTAGGATTCCTTTATCTCATGAATCTCCCAATTATGGCTTGTTCTTTATTAGGGGTTTGAACGTTCCTATTGACCCATGTTTCTATTCAAAACTTGAGTTAACTAAGTGAGTATCGTGACAAAGTTTGTGATTCCTGCTCCCATCAGATTGAGCATCTCATTAGAACAGTCATCACATTGATTTTCACAATGGTTATTTTCTTGAGTCCTCCTATTACTAGCCATTAGTTGGAATAAAAGGAAAGATAGGGGTGACACATAAAGTGGAATCCAAATACAAAAATGGATAACTTATAAATAACATTTATTTCCTTAACATATGAATTTATAGGCTTTAATCTATGTTATTCAAGATCTATCTCCTAACATATATTCTTATGGGATTTTTTTCTCCCTTAATAATGGTTAATACTAAGATTTTGAATTTACCAAAGAATATCCCCCAAGATTTTCATAACCAAGAGTGTAGCAAGGCCCGTTTTCGTGCACCATCTCCTGTTCGAGTCTAGCTCAAAGCGGTGTTATCAGATTTTACCCCTAGATACATCTGTTCTAAAGTCACCTATACTTGTCAGTATCCAAATATAGATGTATTTTCTTGATAAACCACTTAATCTATACTCACCAAAATTTAGGGATGTTTTTATTATACTTAGTCTTATCCCTAAGGCATTCACTAGGGTTTTCTAATCCTAATCCCAAAAATAACTAAACCTATCCTTTGATACCAACTATAAAAACCATGGTCTTTATTAGATATTTAAACATGATTTGTTACATAAAATTGCATTTAATACAACTCTGAGGATCTATAGGTCTAGTGTTTTGAGAAATTAGGAACATTACATAACAAATTAGAACATAAAACACAACATCGTTATTGAAAACTTATTTTACATTACCACAATATTCCTTCGTACTTAGCATTGCATGGGATAACCTAAGGACATTCATAAGTAAAGGGTGAGCTATAAATCACAGTAAGGGAGTAAATAAGGCATAACATGAAGAATATAGTAAATGTTACTCAATATTCATATCAATGGAGCACAAGAGAAACATGACCATAAATGATTGATATAGCATGATTATCAAAAAATGGAAATTTGGAAACAACAATTAACATGATATTAGTATGATCCAAGGATCACTGCATATGAAGCATGTGTAAACCCTCATTGCACTTGAATTAGAATGAGTAAACCCTCATTAAACTTGACGTATCATGATACTAATTTTTACCCAATGCATTGGAGCACTATCAGGGCGCACCATTCTTAATCATTTCATTTCATGCATAACTGTGCCACATAGATCATAAAACATGGTTCATTAAATATCATAATTTATTCCAAGAATAAGAGATATGGAACACATAAATGAAAGTACTCAATCAAATAGTACATGTGTTTTAAGGTGAATATCCTTGATATAGAAATGGTTATGGTATTCACTTACATGATCATTTTGGCTTAGAAATTTTGGTGTAACTTCGGCAACATAACAATGTCAAGTAGAAATCATAAAATGGGTTTATGAGAGAGAAAGGGGTATCTCATTATTTATACATTAAATTTACAGTAAGTGGGTGATGTAATATAATATCCCAACATATGTAATGTAATTTAGATGCATAATATAAAATAATTTCTTGAATGTAAATGAGGAGATATAAACCCCTTACGGAATTTTGGCATGGTAACGGGTGTACATGGGAGGCATTAATGAGAGAAAAAGGGGTCTCTAATCATTAAAAGATAAGGAGGGCAGTGTAGGGGAGGTTATAAATCATACCCAAACATTTTTAATTGATAATAAAAGGGCATAACAATATAAGGAAACTTGGACATATATAAAAAAGGAAAGAAAGTGAGGATCCCTTACTTGGAAGTGTGATCCCAAAGGCTTAGGAGAGACTTGAGAGAGGATTCTTGGGAGATTGAGGTGAATTTTGAGGTAACTAGAGAGAGGAGGGTAAATTTTGGTTGAGATATGAATGGTTTCAGTGAATAGGAATGGGATATTGAGTGGGTTTAAATAGGAAAGAAGAGGGAATTATTTATTATTTAGGTTTTGGACACTACATGTTAAACTAATCAAAACCACAAACCATACCATGGTTTTTTCCCATTGTTTTTTACAAAGTAGAGTGGAAAAAATTATTTTATAAATCCAGTGGTGGAACTTATTAAAATATTAGTCTTGCTTATGTAGAGTTGAGTAACATTCTCAAAGAAATCATTTTAAAAATTTAAAATATTTTATAAGTCTTTGAGGGTCCTATAAGGCACCATAAAATTAATCAAACAAATATAAAATCATATTATTTTGAAGGTGAAATATATATTGGTCGAATATAACTTTTATAGTATTTTATTACATCATTATTGGGTTATTATGATGTCCTAAAACACATTATATATTTAAACGGTATTTAATTTTTACCCAAAAATTCGATTGTCTCGAAATTTTTTGAAAAATTCACCATTAGATAATTTCGAAATCCTGAATCTGGAAATGATATTCATTTTATCTAAATAATTTTATAAAAATTTGAATTTTTACTTTTAAAATAAAAATAGATATTTATCCAAAATTCATGGGTTTTGACAAAAACAGCTTTCAAAACTTAATAAAAATTACAATTGTATTCATAAATAATTATACAATTATTTATATTTAATAAAAATTAATTTAGTAACAATATTATATTAAAATATTATTTAATTAAAAAACCCATTAATTTATCAAAATAGATTTATTAATTGAATATTAACTAAAAATACCATTTGTTCTTTAAAAACAATTACAAAGTAACAATAATAAAATGAATGTATATTCTTTATTCTATAAAAAACTAAGGGATATAATCATAGTGCTAGGGTCTTGTTACATAACACTTTATAACACCTAAATAAGACCTAAGGGTAAGGTGCACTATAGTGATAGACTCTTGGGATGGTTCAGCTAACATCACTCAGGTGGTGATCTCTATTAACTTCCACTTCTCTTGTAGGCGGTTTTGTTCAAGATTAACATGTTGAAGCTCAGCTTGGGTTTGGTCAAGAGCAAAGCCCTGTGATGCTACCTCATTTATGAGCTCTGAAAAATGGTCTTTGTATGGATAAATTCTACTGGATAAGGCCAACGCTTCCTTTGTCTGAGTAAATTGGATTTTTTTAAGCCTTATATTTATACTAAGAATGTGATCACTATTAAACGGCTATATTAGAAACGGTAACAATTCATAACTGTATTTTAAAAACCAAAAACATAAAACCAAGGAAGTTCATCTGTTTTATATAACCATTTTACATAATAATATATTTAATTATATTAATACGAATTTTATTAAATAAAATTTTGGGTCATTAGAGTTACGGATTGTGTGGATATGATTTTTTATTTTTTAGGGGTGTTCATGCATTGGTCTTTATACCAAAGGGCCTTCCAGAAATTAAAAATTTTAAGTATATGTATCTCTAGACCTTTGGTACATGTTTTATTTGGTCCTTTGGGATCTTCTAGGTCTTTAGTCGATACATTTTTTGGTCTTTTGATATTTAATGGGTCCCCCTAACCCGATCAAAAAGGGTTTTCTTTTTTATGTTATAATAATGTTATTGACCCCAAATCATTTTGTAAAAATATCTTGACACCAAGGCTTTATATTCTAGATGTTCTAAACAATTACTAGTAGATAAGTTCCAAAATTATATAAGTAGAAACCTCATTGGTTTATTTAAAAAAATATATGATTTTATTACCCATTTTTCATGAATCTAATAGCCTCTTTTTATCAAACTTTAGGTAAGAAAAATCAAAAATTAAATTCTTCTTAAATAACTTCGTAGAATAATAAACATTATAATTTCTAATTTTTCTATTAAAAATAAAAAATTAACTAATTTCAATATCCAAATAGTCTATATTCTATCTACACAAACAATCAAGATCTAATGTATATACATTTTTAGTTTTAGGTTCTTTAAACTTAATTAAATTTTCCTTAAAAATAAAACATGCATTTTTATAGAAATAAATTGAATGAAATTCGTCCCAAAGTTGAGAAATACTTATTATGATTTTTTTATCCCTTCAATATAATTTAATTTGTAGATAAGTATTGATTTCGGATTTCTAACATATCTAACACCAATAATATTTCATCTAATATCATCTCCAAAAGTAACATAACCTCAATCAAGTTTTTATAAGTAATATAAATTTTATAAGTCTCTACTCAAATTTATTGAGAATACACTATCAATATATAATTTAAAATCTCTATTTTGTGGCTCTTTTATTAAAAACTATCAGACCAATAGATGTTTCAGTACCTCTACATGCTTTATTTAGATTCCTTAAACACATATTAGCTTTATTGTTTGATTTATATGTTTCATAGTTAGAATGAGAATCATAACTATAATATTTAAAAGCACTCCACATGTCATTCATGTCACTTTTACCTTTATTCATGAAGTATTATTTTCTATGAAACTTTTTCTAATATTTTTTTTGTCTTTGAGTTGAGGGTATTCAGTTTTGATGTTCCCAAGTTTCTTTGATTCATAGTATCTCAATTACTTTGTATTTCTATCATTATTTCTAAATTTATTAAGTATTTTATTAAACATTTTATCCTTTTATAAAACATAATGAATCATCTTGATAGTAGAGAGGGTTCATCTATTTAATTCGAATGAATTTATTCTCCTTCATCAGATGAGTAAGAAAGATTCTTTTACTTTTTTACATCCTTTAAAGTAAAACTTTTGAAAGTAACATTATCCTTATTAACCAACTTTTGATAATAAACTTGATATTTAATTTTTGATTCATACATTATTAGTTCTCCAATTATATTCTTCGTTTTTAATATCTCTAAAAGGTGGGGAATACCTAATTGAAATAGTAATTTCTCTCTATTTAATAATTATAACTCTAATAACTTTAAAATCTTGATCTGATTCTGGTACTATAGCACCCAAGGCAGCTACATTGTTCACTATTTAATTGAGTATTTCATTCATTTGAGTAATATATTCTCAATAAAACATCATAAAAGTATAAAAATTATTATTTTTAGTAATATATCTTAATTTTATTACATTATTAGTTCCATTATAAAAAATAATGATAGTTTACCACATATCATGAGTAGTTTAACATTTAAAAACTTAGTTAAACTCATCCATCCATAATCCATAAATTATATCATTCATAGCATTTGATTTTATTTACTAATCATCCCCTTGTTCAGAACTCCATGACACAGGTACATTTGGAGTGATTTTTTAAGTTTTAACCACATTCATGTAAACTTGCAAACTAATATTCTTCAAATAGATAATAATTATAGATTTACAACAACTATAATTGTCACTATTCAAATAATATGATCTAATCTTTAATATAACTTATCTTGGATTATACATTATAAAAACTAGGGATATATCTTTAAACATCAACTAAAAAGTGTAGAGAAAAAAAATTCAATCTCTGATACCAAGTGTTACCCTGACACTAATGTATAATAAATCGATGGAGGGCAATTAAATTCTTGAATTTCACACCAATTTAAAACTTCCCTATTATTAAATAATTTGAAATATTCTTTTGCGTAAAATATTTAGTAGAAAATAAAATAAAGTAAAGAATATGATAAAAAAAAGTTTTTTAGTGGTGTATGGATATAAATAACTTCCCTTAGTCTTCTCCACAAACACCCAGTGAATTTGTTTTATTTTTTTCAAATCATTTTCCTAGATATCTCATAGATTAGTGAAAGTAGCTAACACTTGATATATATATTAAAAAATATTTTAATGAGAAATCCCTTACAATACATATCCTTAGTCCCACTCCCACACATAGTATAAGAAGTGTGAAATTACAACATAAATAAAAAGTTAGAGAAATGAATATAGTTGATAGAATATAGTTGAAAACTTAAATAATTAACATATTATTGGATCTATAAAGATAACATGTATACTTATAAAGTGTAGATATGAAGATAATTCTTTTACACAATATATATCTTTACAAATACACATCATCTGAAATCTTCAGTTCTTCTTCCTTTCAAATTGTAATGAATAATAAAGCTCATATATAAACAATTATAGAAATATCAGCACACAGTTACACATGTATTCAATTAATTGTATATTTTTTCATTATTTTGAGATTAATTATATATAATATCTACAAATTAATTTATTCAAAACAATCTATGGTCTTATCCATGAAAATAGGTATCATTATATCCATTGAGATAAGCTTTAGTATTTCTTAAAATAAACAACTGAATTATCTTGTCCATACCTTATTAAAATATATTTGATTATATATAAGGACAATTAGTCATCCCCTATAAATCAAAAATGGTAATAAATCTTTAAAAATATTTAGGTTTAAAGTACATAAAGTCAATCCATACTTAATATGTAAATGTAAAACTTTTCAACTTGAAGCATACATAAATTTATATTTTTTTAACGTGTAGGGTTAAATTTTGATTTAAATGAGATTATAACATAAATATCCTTAATACATAAGATTCATTTCCTTGTATAGATTCAATAAATAATAGTCATTTTCTAAATATGGCTTCATAGATAAAAATAAAACTTAAATATGTATGATTCTTTACTTTTTAAAATTTTAAACTTACTGTAATATGTAAAATTAAAGCTTCAACATGAAAGAGTATTTTAACACTTCTCATTATATTCATAAAGGTTAAAAATATTACCTAATTTCCAATACATCATATATAAGTGTAACATTCACTTCATATAGAATACATAAGGGTGATGTCTTAATAAGTAAGGGTCCATGGCCTTTTCGAATTCTAAATATGTAATGGTGCTTATCAAAATACCATGGAGCATATAATAGTATCATACATAGGAAATTTTATAAATTTAGAATAGAATAATTGTAAAATATAAAAGAACCATTGATAAACTTATATAATATTGATTAGGAAATCAAAAGAACTCATTAATAAAACAAACAAGTGAATTTCTAAGCATAAAAACTAAGAGTGTGTGAGATTATGTCGATCCACTAAAACTATCGAAAAAAGTATAATTCATATTTATTACTATATTTTTAAGATAATTATATCCAATATATAAATTCATTTCCCTATACTTATTTTTTATAAGGTATTGGGGAACCCTATAGAGAAGCACTGGGGTGTATAAAACCCTTATCCATTTTCTCTTGTAGTTGCTTCTTTAACTCTTCTAGTTCCATCGGGGTCATTCTATGGGAGATCGTGGATATGGGAAAATATCCAAAAAATTTGTTAGATAGAGACATAAAACTATAAATTTGTTTGAATGCAATGAAACTCTTCAGTGAATACATCAACATATTCACTTACAATGTGAATTTCTTCAAGGATAATCATTTCCCTTATCTTTATCTTATGAGCATGATATGCTTGACTATAAGGGAATAAAATTTATACTTGAGGAGTTTACAAAGTAAATTAATAATTATAATTTCACAATAAATTAATTTAATGATGGTTTTACATATTTAAATTTATTTTCCTCTTTGAATAGTTGATATGGATCCATATAAGAAAAACTAGCCCATTCCCAATATAGCATTAAATTCTACCAAAGAGAGCATAACTAGAGTTGCAAGAATATTCTTCCCACAAATTTTAATTGGAGAATATTTATATAAATATATTTGATGATTAAAATATTTGGGGTTTTCATAGATAGATCATCATATATTTCTTGAGGTGGTGATTCAATATTTCTAAATAAATTTAATGATGTGAACGAATGCATAGAACTATAATCAAATAAGACTTTTTCAATAATTGAATTAATAAAAAAATACCATATCACCATTTCATTCTCATAATAAACCTCAATTGTATGAATATCATAATATATTTATTTTTCTCTTATATTTAGAGTTTGTGGTCATCGACTATCCTTGATTCCCCTGTCTTAGAGAATTGAGTTGTATAATGTCTACGTTCCTTGAAATTAAAACATTAGACCTATAAAAACCCTGCTCGTTATTACACTTTAATACATGATTTATTACCTAATATTACAATTAATAAAACCTGGAATATCAATAAGTATAGTGTTTTTTGGAATTTGTTACATTACATGACAACTTAAAACAAGGAATACATCATCTTTATTAAAATACCCATTAACATGTTCATAATAATCCTTCGTACTTAAAACTACATAGGATAACCTGGGGGAATACATAAGAAAGGGGTGAGCTATAAATCCTATTAAAGGAATAAAAATTTCAAAATAAGAAAAAATTAATACATGTTAGACAATAGGCATATAAATGGGGAATAAAAGGAGTCATAATCATAAACATGAACAATAAGACATGATATATCATGATAACATAAAGGCAATATGGGAAATATGGAAACAACTTTAAAAACTCCATTAAAAACATAGTTTAAGGATAAAAACAAAGAAATAATTATGGAAAAATTCTCATAAATAATTTAGTTTTAATTATTTTCCCAACATAACGTCTTATGATACTAAACATTATCCAATGTAATGGAGCACTATATAATTTCAGGCGCACCCATCACTTTCATTTCATTCTGATGCTTAAGTGTGCCACATAGATCATACAAAATAGAATATTTTTTTATAGAATTTTATTAAAAGATAAAAGAGTGTGGAATAAATACATGTAAGTACATAATCAAATAATTATATGTTCATAAAGGTGAACATATATGACAGGATTTGGGTATTTGTATTCACTACACATTTTTTTGTCATGGAATCCCGTGGTAAAAATTTTGTAGCATATAAAGGGAATATAAATGTTCATGGGAGGGATTAATGAGAGTGAAAGGGATATATAATAATTTTTAAATAATAATGGTAGTATATGGGATGTGTAAAAACACACCCCCAACATTAGTAATTAAAAATAAAAGGGCATTAAATGAATAAGATTCTTAAATATAGGGGAGAAAAAGAGGATCCCTTTCCTTGAGAGTGTGACTCTGAATGCTTAGGAGAAGCTTTCTAAGAGCTTTTAGGAACCTTTTTAGGAATATAGAGAGGGGAGGAAAGAGTAAGTACATGATTAAAATATTTTTAGTGAAGACAAATGGGAGCATGGTTGTGTTTATATAGGAAAAAAGAGGATAATTCTTTATTATTTCCCAAAATTAGGTTTTGGATTCTGTATAATAAAATAAACATAATTACAAACCTTCCCATGGTTTTTCCCATGGTTTCTTTCAAATAGGGGTGGTTTAAATTATTTTATATTTACAAGGGCATAAATAATTAAAATATTACCCTTGGTGATGTGGAGGTGAGTCATACACTTAAAGAAATTATTTTAAAACCTTAAATATATATTAATTTTTAGAGGATTCATAATAAACTAATAAAATAAATAAAATAAACTTAAAGTGAAATTATTTTAAAGGGAAAATATATATTTGTACATGGATCCAATTTATTGTATTTTTTACATCACTTTTGGGTCATTTTGATGTCATAATATACACCGTATATTTATACGGTATTTATGTTTTACCCGAAAATTTGAATGTCTCATAAAATTATGAAAATATAATTGTTGTATAATTTAGACCTTATGATTCAAAAAATAATATTAATTTTATCAAAATAAGTTTCTAAAAATGTTCATTTTTTACTTTTAAAATAACAATTGTCGTTTATTGAGAAATGATGGGTTTTTTAACAATAACAGTTTTTGAACCCTTATAAAAATTACATGTGAATTCATAAAAATTATATGATAATTTATATTTAATAAATATTATTTAATAATATTATTTTGTTAAAAAATTATTTATTAAAAAATACATTAATTCATCAAAATAAATATCTTAATTGAAATTGGATACCAATTAAAAAATACAATTTGTGTCATATTGTATAAAAACCAAAATCATTTATAAAGTAATGATAAGAATAAGATATGAACATTATTATATTGAAAATACAATATACATATTTATATTATTATGTTATTGAGACATATACCTTTAATACACCAAAAACTCCCTAAGAGTAAGGTGTGTGATGGTGATACTTTTATGTGGTGGTTAGAAATACATGTTTGGGATGTAATCTCGATAAACTTGAACTTATCCTATAAATGTTTTCGCTCATGCTTAATTTTTTAGATATCAGCTTGGGCTTGGTAAAGTTCATAGCCCATGGATGCTATATCCCTTGGAAGATCTGATAAATGGGCTTCATATGGTACAATCCTACTTATTGATTCCATCACTTTGTCTATTGGATTTGTTAAAACCCTATATTTATACAAATCATGTGATCATTGTTCAATGGATGCATTATAAATTGTAATGATGCTAAATAGTCTATTAAATCTTATAAGATTTAATAAAACCAAATAATTTCATGTGTTTTCTATATCCATAATATATAATATATCATTTAATTAAATCATAAGGGGGATTTTATTTATAACAGTTTAGTTCGTTACAATATTCCCCCCTTTAGAAATTTCAACCTTGAAATTTTATTTTCCCAAAATAAAATAGATTATGGTAATTATGTTTCATCACTTCCTATGGTTCCCACATCACTTCTTCAAACTTGTATTTTCTCTATAGTATTTTGACCAGGCATATTTTCTTATTTTGTAGAACTTTGTCTCTATGATCAAAGATCTTCACTATATGATCCTCATATGAGAGATCATTATCCAATGGTACCACATCTAGATTGAGTACATGTGAGGGTTCTGGTATGTACTTCATCAAGAAGGATACATGGAATACAACATTTACTTGAGATAGGTTAGTGAGAGTGCTAGTTGATAAATTTTCAATCGAATGCAATCAAGGATCTCAAAGGGACCGATTTATCTTGGAATAAGATTTAATTTCTTCCTAAATCTCATGAATTTATTCCATGGAAAAATATGTAGGAATAACATGTTTATAACATTAGACTATAGGTATCATTGACAATTGTCAGCATAGATATTTTGTCGACTCTCAGCAGCCTTGATGTGTTGTTGAATGGTCTTGACCTTTTCCACTATTTACTTGACCATTTCAAGACATATCATTTTGTGTTCCAAAAATTCATCTCATCATGAATGTGTTCTTCACCTCTTACTATAAATGGATTCATAGTGGGCCATTTGGATTCTTGAGTGGAAACTTTTTTTATGAGAAATCGACTAGAGGAAGATGTTAATCTCATCCTCATTTGAAATAAATTGATAATGATATCAAAATATTATCAAGTGTTTTGATAGTTTACTCATATTTTACATTAGTTTGAGGGTGTTAATCTATTCTTAAGTTTAACTCTATATTTATAGCATGTTGGATACCCTTCTAAAACATGAATGTAAATCTTGGGTATTTATAAGATACAATTGATAGTGGTGTTCCATGTAGCCTCACCACTTCTCTAATGTATATCATTACAAGTTTATTAAGTGAGAATTACTCTTGAATTTCAATGAAGTGTTCAGTATTTATAAGATGATCGATAATAACCCATATAGAATTATTTCCTCTTGATGACTTTGGAATACTAGTGAAAAATTACATACTGATGTTTTTCCATTTCCATATAGGTATGGGTAATGGTTGCATCATACCCTTGGATATTTTCCTTTCATCCTTAACTTAATAACATACAAGACATATTTGTGTATATTCTATGATATCCTTATTCATATTGACTCACCAATAGTTCTCTCAGGTATCTCAATACAACTTTTTTCTTCCTAGGTGGATAGAGAAGGTTGAACTATGTGCATCATCCAACAATTCCTTATTTAACTTTGTATTTTGTGGTTCACATATCAATGACCCAAATTTTATTGATCCTTATTTATTAACATTAAACTCTGAGGATTTATATTTTTTATAGTTCCCACTTTATTTTGAATTCCCACATCAACTCTTTGATTATCTTTTATCTTTTTCAAAAGAGGTTATTGAGAAATAATTTGTGAAAGGATTAATGATGTTCCTTCCTTTATTATTCTCGTTTCCATCCTATAAAAATATAAGAAGATCAAGTCCCTCTCAATTATCATCAATGATATAATTTTTTGATCCTTTCTACTTAGATTGTCCACCACTTTAGTCACTTTCCCATGATGGTAGTGAATTGATCAGTTATAGTCCTTCATCAGCTCTATCCATCTTCATTGTTGTATATTCATCTCTTTATATGTAAATATATACTTGAGGATTTTGTGATACATATATATTTCAAACTTCTCCACAAAGAGATAACGTCACCATTTTTCAAAGATAATATCACTACATACAACTCTAGATCATGTGTTGGGTAATACTATCCATTAACTTTCAACTTTCATAAAGCATATGCTATTACTTTTTCATTCTACATTAACACACTACCCAATCCCTTCTTTGAAGAATTGATGAATACTATGAATATTTATCCACTTGTGGGTAGTAATAGTACAGGTTTAGTGATAAGACTCATTTTCAGCTCCTTAATGATCTCTTCACATTCATCATTCCATGAAAACTTGACTTAATTTTGAGTTATCTTGGTTAAAGTTTTTGACCACCATAATAAATTTATCACAAATCAATGATAGTTCCCAGATAATCCAAGGAAACTATAGATATCTGTCCTAGATTTTGGCATCTTCCATCCTTCGATTGTTTCTATTTTTTAAGGGTCCACATATATATCATTGCTTGTGATGATATTCCCCCAATAATGAGAATTCCTTCAACCAAAACTCATATTTGTTGTACTTTTCCCAAATATTTTCCTATCATATGGTATTTTGCACAGTGATCATATGCTGCTCATGGTCCTCATTAGTTTTGGAGAATATTATAATATCACCTATATATTCAATTTAATCTATAAAGACTCTAATAATCAATTCTATAAATATTTCTAGATCATTAGTGATACTGATGGCATTACTATGAGCTCATAGTGCTCGTACCTTGTATGAAAATTGGTCTTGGTGATATCCTCTTTCTTCACCCTTACTTGATAATATCCTTGTTGAAAATCCACCATAGAGAAGTATTTTTCTCCATAAAGATGATTGAATAAGTCATCAATTTGTGGAAGAGGATTCTTTTTCTTTGTCATGATCTTTTTTAAGTCATTATAATCAATGAATATGTGCGTTGACCCATCCTTATTTTTTATGAAGATCCCTATGGTGAAGAACTTGGGCATATGAACCCTTTATATAGATTATCCTTTAGTTTTTACTTCAGCTCTTTATGTTCCACAACAACCATTCTACACAGATTCTTGGATAATAGAAACGCCCCAAGTATAATCTCGATTGAAAATTCAGCCTCTCGACTATAAGGAATACCAATAAATTCCTTGGGATACACATTAGTGTATTCCCTCACAATGGGAATGGATTCAAGGATGATGTTTTCCTTATACTCAATCATTTGAGCTTGATACACTTTCTCATAGGAAAAAATATCCATAATTTAGATGTTGGTGCTAAAGAAGATTCAACCTCCTCCTTTCACTAATATAGAATGGAATGATGATTTGAAATATAAAGAGTAATTTTCTTCTCATGGAAATTTATGTTGGTTCTATATAGTTAAAGACAAACCATGCCTATAATTGTATCAAATTCCACCAAAGGGAGTATGAAAATGTTCACTAGTAAGTTAATACCACAAATTTTGACAAGGGATGAGTTATATACTTGGGATGAAATAATTTTCCCATTTTTTATATTCATCGAATGCTTTACTTTCATGCTTTGGGTAGTGTTTTAATAGTTCTACTATACATACATGATATAAAAAGACTGTGTATAACTGAAGTCAAAAAGTTTATTCATTATTCTGGAATGAATAACTAGAATACCTATCACCAATTCATTGTCAGGATCCACCTTATTAGTTGTGATGAAAAATGCACACCCTTTCTGCCTTGGAGGTTTTTGGTTGTCTCTAAAAAACCTTGTCTTGGTGCATTGGCTTTCAAAGTTCCTTTCTTCTTTATTATTGAAGCAATGAACAATGAATTGAGGTTTGATCAGATCATTCCTTTACTCTATCACATTGGTGAGTTTCTTCTATCGATAATTTTTATATAGGATCCCTTCCTTCCTGCACCGAAAGCATTTACTCATCCACCTTATTCAATTTTTGGGGTGCATATTTCTGCACCTTTGACAAGTGGTATGTTGAAATTTCTTAGCACCATTAGATTTATCCATAAAACTTCTAGAATTAAACTCTACTTTTCATTTCTTATCCCCATGATATCATTGAGATTCTCTAATATCTATTTTGACTTGGAGGGTAGATTGTAAAATTTCCTCATAGCTATAAAAGTCTCATATCACTAGGTATTTTCATAGACTAGGTTTGATCCCACCAAATAAGCGTTCAACATTTCATTTGATAGTAATAAGAAATCCAGAGACGTATCATGAAATTCTAGTGAAGTTTTCCTTGTATACCCAAATATATTTTTCATATTTTTTCTTGAGGTCAAGGATATACCTTTACATTTTAATTTGAAGAGTGTATGGAAAATATTTATCGAAAAACATTTTTAGAATTCCTTCTACCCCATCGATTTTATCTCTTCCTCAGACTTTGTATTCCTAATAAATATCCACCATTTATCGGCTTATCCCTCCATATGATAAACATCCTGTAGAACATTATATTTCTTAGAAAATTAAATGGTGGATAAGATCTTCTCAATTGAGTTGATCCATTGCTCCGTGATTAAGGGATCAGTGGAACCATTGAAAGTTAGAGGCCCTTTTCACATAAAAGTCTCAATTGCAGCTTGTCATTTATTAGGGGGATTTGAGTTATCCTCCTAATCTTGGATTATATCTATAACCAAAGTTACATGAGATATTATCATCACAAATTCTATGATTCCCTCTCCCATCAGGTTAGGCACCTCATTGGGTCAATCATCACATTGCATGTCACATTGGTTGTTTAACCAATTCCTCCTCTTTTCATCCATTGCCTATAATAAAGAGAAAATTAGGGATAATTATTTTTAAACTATTAAAAACATAAATAAAAAATACAATGAAATTAAAGATATAACTTATAAATTACTTTTATTTTCCTAACTTATGAATTTCTAGGCTTCAATATATGTTATCCCTGATTTATTTCCTAACATAGAATCTTATGGGAATTATTTTTTCCCTTAACAATGGTTCATAATGAGCTTATGAATTTAACAAATAATATACCCTAGTAGTGTCAAACCAAGTGTGAAACAAGGCCTATTATCATGCACTATGTCCCAGTCGAGTCTAGCTCAACACAGTGTTTTTTGGTTTTACCCCTATGTACATCTCTATCAGAGCCACATCCACTTGTAGTATTCAGACATGGATTTATTTTCTAGATAATACACTTAATCTATAATTAAAAAAAATTAGGGATATTTTTATTATACTTGGTATTATCCCTAAGGGTTTTTCTAGAGTTTTATAATCTTGATCCCAAAAATAACTAAACTTTTCATTTGATACCAACTATAATAACCCTACTCTTTTTTACACTTTAATACATGATTTATTATATAAGATTACACTTAATATATCCCAGAAGATAAATAATTCTAGTTTATTTGAGAATTAGATACATTATATCAAAACTTAAAATAAATAATACATCATCTTTATTGAAAACCTTATTAACATGTTTATAATAATCCTTCGTACTTAAAACTGCATGGGATAACCTAGGGACATACATAAAAAATGGATGAGCTATAGAGCCTAGTAAGGGAATAAAAATGGAATAACATGAATAAATTAATAAATTTTAGACAATAGGTCTATCAATGGGTCATAAAAGGAGTGAGAATCATAAATATGAACAAAAATACCTAATATAGAATGATAACATAAAGGAAACATGGGAAATGTGGAAACAACTTAAAACACTGGATCATAAACATAGGTCAAGGATAACTACCAATAAACCATGATATAAAAATTTCCATAAAGAAATTAGGTTAACTCTATATCCCAACATGATGTCTCATGAGAATAAACATTACCCAATGCATTGAAGTGCTATATAATTTCGAGTGCACCCTCACTTTCATTTCATTTTCATGCTTGTTCCACATAGATCATACAACATGGAATCATTTTTCATAAAGTTTTATTCCATGATCAATTAGTGTTTAATAAATTCATTTAAATCCCAAATAAAATAATTATGTTTGTATAAAGGTGAAAACCCTTGATAGTATTTGAGTATGGGTATTCACTGCACGTTTTTTTGGCATAGAATCCCATGGTGAAATTTTGACAGCATAATGGGGGAAAATAAGTATTCTTATGAAGGATTAATGAGAGATAAAAGGGTATAAAATAATTT
This sequence comes from Viscum album, assembly GCA_963277665.1. Lineage (NCBI taxonomy): Eukaryota > Viridiplantae > Streptophyta > Magnoliopsida > Santalales > Viscaceae > Viscum > Viscum album. The sequence continues at coordinate 80,621,816 of OY728162.1, read as the reverse complement.
ATAAATCATAAGGTAAGTATGGTGGTGTGTAAAAGTATACCCAAACATTAGGAATTGGAAATAAAAGGGTATGAAATGAATAATATTCTTGAATAAATTGGAGAAAGAGAGGATCCCTTACCTTGATAGTGTGACTCTAAATGCCTGGACGGATCTTCTTAAAAGCTTGTGGACACCTTGAGAGGACTATAAAGAGGGTATGGAAGAGTAATGATTTTCTATAAGGATTTATAGTGAATAGAAATTGGATCTTGGGTGGTTTAATATAGTAAAATAGAGGATAATTCTGTATTATTTCCCAAACTTAGGTTTTGGACTCTATATAATAAAATAACCAAAACCAAAAACATTAAAATGTTTTTCCCATTTTTTCTTCTAATATGTGTGTCTTTCATTATTTTATAATTTAAAGGTTATAACTTATTAAAATATTACCCTTCATGATGTGAAGGTGAATCATACTCTTAAAGAAATGATTTTAAAACCTTAAAATATATTATAAGTTTTTGGAGGATTCATAATGGATTTAAAAAATAAATAAAATAAACTTAAAATCACATTATTTTAAAAGGAAAATGTATTTTCTCATGTATTACCTCTATATTATTTGTTAAATAACTTTTCGGTCATTATTAGGTCATAATACACACTGTATATTTATACAGTATTTAATTCTTTCTAGAAAATTCGACTGTCTCATAAAATTATGAAAAAACCACCATTGGATAATTTTGAAGTTTTTATTAAAAAAATAATATTCATTTATAAAAATAATATTATAAATATCTGAATTTATAATTTGAAAATAATAATCAACACTTATTGAGAAATAATTGGTTTTTTTACAGTAATAGTTTTCGAATCCTTATAAAAATTACATTTGACATTATAAAATTTATATGATCATTTATATTTAATAAAAGTTATTTAATAATAATATTTTATTAAGATATTATTTATTCAAAAAATAATAATTCATCAAAATAAATGTATTAATTGAAATTGGATACTAATTAAAAATATAATTTGTGTTTTATTGTATGAAAATAAAAAACATTTATAAAGTAATGATAATAAAACAATATGAACATTATTATATTGAAAATACAATATAAATATTCATATTATTATGGTATTGTTACATATCCATTTAATACACCAGTGAACACCCTAAGGGTAAGGTACGCGATGGTGATACTTTGTTGGTGTGGTTCAGAATACATGGTTTGGGTCATGATCTCGATGAGCTTGAACTTCTCCCATAAATGATTTCTATCATGCTTAATTTGTTGGATCTTAGCTTGGGCTTAGTCAAGGAAAAATACCAATGATTATATCTCCCTTGGAGGATCTAATATATGGGATTCATAAGGTATGATCCTACTAGTTGAGGTTATCACTTCTTTTATCTATGCCAATTAGATTTGTTAAAACCCTATATTTAAACTAATTATGTGACCACTATTCATAGGTTATATTATCAATGGTAATGATGGTTAAAATTATTTTAAAACTGATAGGATATAATAAGATAAAATAAGTTCATGTTTTTTCTATATCTGTAATATATAATAAAACATTTAAATAAATCACAATGGTTATTTTATTTATAATAGTATGGGTCGTTACAAGACCATTAGAAAGGATTGTGTGGAACATTCCTTTATCCTATCATATAAATTGTCTTCTTTAGGACCCTTAAGTACTAATTAGTGTTATTCCCTTTTTCATGCTTATAATATCTCATTGTTCCTTTGATCTAGTTTCTATGGTGCTTTTTCCCGTACTTTTAACATGTGGATAATTTAATCTTCTTCCCGATGGATGTTTTATTAGTTGAACCCCTGGGGATAAAAATTATTCTTCTTTTTCTTATCTCAAGTCCCATTAGACCATTGGGATATACCCATCTCCATGTCCACCTTAGGGTAACATCAAACTATTTCCTCATAGATATCAAGTTCTTGAATTATTAAACATTTTAAACGACTTTTATTTAAGAAACTAAAGAAGTGGAAAACTTTTCTTTCAGGGTTAATGAAAAGGCTAAAGGCACTGTAACACCTGAGCTTTAACTATTGTAAGTAATCTTTTCTTTTAAAAGAAACTATAGTGTAATGGATATGGATTTATTCAAGAATGTGATTAAAACATAAATTAAAAAAAATTATAAATTTAATTTGATGATATTAATTAAATTTTTTAATTCATCAGGTCAAAATTATCTTAGTTTTATTATTTAATATTTTTTAGAAATAGCTTATTTTTGGGTGAAAAGTGAAAAATATTGATTTTACAAATACTTTCACTTTTATGACATTATAATTATATAAGGGTGAATTAAATTTTTATATAACCATTTTTCGAAAACAAATATATATTTAATAATTAATATAATGTATCTAAAAATATAATTTTAAACTGATAAATCTATGATTAAAGTAAAATAATTCTACTTTTATTTATAATAATCCAATTAATTTATTTTTAACCAACATTTTACTTTCATTTTTTGTAAAATCATTTTTTATGCTCAAAAGAAACATTTTTATAAAAATGTTTTCTATCGCATTTTGAGAACATATATTAAAAATAATTTTTACCACTTTTGGAAATTTAATCATGTAAAATAGATTATGTATTTGTAATATTAATAATTAATACTAGATAATAAGTTAAACTAATTTTTTTCTCATAATTAATAGTAACCATATTAAATATTTATTTCTCTGTTAAGGGTAAAATGAGTTAAAAGGGTTAAAAATAAAGGGATAAGACTTCAGGATTAAAAAAAATACTTACTTAAATATTATTGTTTGGTTTTATGTAGACTTAACCTTATCATATTCTAATATATGATAATTTTTAGCCACTTATATTGAGTAATAAAAAATATATATAATAAAGTTTCAAGTATTTATATGTTTGTTACCCACCTCACTTATAGAAGGGAACCCCCTCTCCAATCTTCTCCACACTACTTGAACCACTTAGCTTGACCAATAAATAACCAAATAACTTCCTAATTTTATTTTTCTCAACCAATAGGTTATATTATTACCAAAATAATACTTTAACAAGGCATAAGGTGTAATCCAAAGAAGATTACCAAAGGAAGAGGTATATGTTCTTACCGAGATTTTTCATGTTCCTTTCTTCTTAAAACTCATAAAAATATTAAATAACCATATTAGCATAATTAAATAAGTATATTAAAAATAATTATATGCTTTTATTTTAATTTTAGACCCATTTTTATCTATTTTCCATACTATGAAAAATTAAAACATCACTTGTGTGTATTTATGGACTATCTTCTCCTCGTAGTAGTGGAATTCGTTTTTCATAATTGATCTACTTATATGGTTATAAGGATGGAATTAATTAATATATATGATATTTATAACATAATTTTAATTCTATAAATGTAATATATCATCTTCCTTCTTACCCTTTCCTCTGTTGAAAAATGACAATGTCGCTCATGCGTACATGTGGGCTACCACCTCCATAAAGCGATGTGATTCATTTTTTTATTACCACTATAAATGGATGATTATAAAATTAAATATAATTAGAAAAAATTATATTCCTAAAATTATTAATATTTTTTAGATTAGGTTACCATTTCATAACACCTTTGACCATGTACAACATATCGAAGTAGTTTTGGAGAAATTGATCAAACAATCTTAAGTTGTCAATATAAGTAATAACTATACAATAAATGGATTTAAAATGATTATAAAATGACATAAATAAATGTAATATATCTGAAAATTCTCATTAATAAAGTATTTAAAAAGTTTAAATTGATTATTATGAAGGATATAACTCATTCTACCAAGTAGTAATCCAAGGTAAGGGGTTTTTATCTCAATTCCACTCCATTGAGTCGTATTTTATATTATGAACATAATTAATTTTAAATGGTGTTTATAATTCCCCTTTGACATTATATATCATCTATTCATATTTATTAATGGTATTTAGTGTTTCAATTCAATTTTTTCCTTTTAAGGGTTTTTTATTCAAATGTTATTAAATCCAAAAGGGGTTATTTTACAATCTCATTATTATTCAGGATTGTTCATGTTTAAATTTATATTGGAAGAATTTTAATATATTTATATTATTAAACCCAATTTATTTTATTATTCTCTATTTATATATATATATTTCATATCTTCTTAAAAAATTTCTTCTCTTGGGTACTCAATGAACAAAATAATGTTTTTTAAGAAAAATCAACCTTATTTATTATCTTTGTTGGGAATATTTTTCTTCTATGTTGAGATTGTATAAAATGTTTCAATAATGTTATTTTATACTCTCTAATTATTTTCTAAAATTAATTTTTAACCTTATCTGACTACCTTTTCAATGTTTATGAAGGAATATTTTTAATTTTTTCCAAATAGGTTGTCGATGACTTTACTTAAAAAATTGTAAAAGGAATGTTCTTTTTAACGTATATGGAAGAAATTACTTTTACCACTATCATAGACGATATTCAATATAAATATTCCTTAAAAAATTTCCATAGTATTTCAAAGAAAATATTTTTTCCATTATTATGTGAATTTTTTTATATTAAAATCAAAAGGAATTATTTTTTAAAATGATGAATTTTGGAAATGAATTATAACTTTTTTTTCACAATAAAAATATAAAATCTTTCAGAAAAGTTATGTTAATATTTTCACATCCACCTTCCTCTGTAATTATAAAAATAATTCCATTTATTTTTAACCTTCATTTTTAAGGAATTTATTGTCTTCTATAATCCTTTAGTAATTTATGAATTAAACCTTATTTTTTGGTCATTTACTTTCTTATTATCATGTTCTCTATCCCTCACTTTTATTCATTTGACATTATTTTTCTCATTCATGTCCATATTTTCATAATCATGGATGTATTTAGTATTATTTACAATAATTTTATATTATCTTAACTATATTTATTTTCAATTTATTGTTTCATTTAAAGTATTCTTATTAAGAAATTTATTTCATTAACTCGGGAAAAATTTCATATTCTTTATTCAATATAAGTAATTATTGATTTATAAATAATTTTGAGAATGAATTTTATTAATAATTAAATATGTGAGGAATTAATTGGATGTGAAAGTGATTGTATGGGCCTAGATATAGATAGACACTCGATGCATTGGCAGGTCTAAAGAGACAACATAGAAAGCATTCTAGATTAGATGGGTATTAGTTTACACCAACCCAATTATTAAGAATGTCTTAATTAAGTCCTTGATGGTAATATTCATGATATCTTAGTACATACTTTGATGGTAAGATCATGAATTTATCTATTTATTCATTTCCTTTGTTGATAATTCAATTTCCATTATCCATGAGATTGATATGTTGATATTAGGAATGGATGTACCTTGCAGTAAAGTTATTGATTGAATGGAATGTGTTTTAATTATCCACTCTTCCATATTGATAATAAATTATTTAATCATGATATATTCCACTATAAATAACCCTTACTAACCATCTAAAAAACCTTTTATTTGTATTCCCTTACCACTAATATAATGAAGTATTCTTTGAATGATTTTGTGGATGAAAGAATGTTTCTTATGATATGTTTTTATATTTCCAATTTTATATAGGAATCATATATATATATATATATATCCTAGAATAATAAATAGATTTAACCTTAATAATGTGATCCCTTTTATCATGTACAAAATTAATAAATTAAACACTAACTTTGGGTTACTGGAGTTGGGTTGTTACAGGTTCACCTTGCAATACTTATGAAGTTTTCTTCATATCACCCAATTGATTTTTCCTCCCTTTAATTGAGACTAATAAATAAATCCCATTATATTGAGTTGATATATTATTTGGGATTGGTAATATTTATTAGTGTACACTACTGATCATATTCTCCATCTAAGTGATAAATAACCAAGATCTCTATCACTTGCTCGGGGAATTGGATCATGGAAAATATTTTCTCATTATAAAATATAAATTTATCTATAATTAAAGGGTCTGAGGATCCACCAAAAGTGGTTAGTCATTGAAATATAAAATATCTAACTAAAACATTATCCTTATTTGTAGGATTTTGTAACTCTATATGGATTAAGTTATTATTAATAACTTGAGTTGATTGAGTAAGTACTGCCATTTGGTTTCTTAATCCTACTCCTATAATATTAGGAATCTCATTCAAGAAATCATTAAATTACACACCACACTGGTTTCTGAAACAATTGTCCTTATTTATATCCATATATCAAAAAAACTAGAGTAAGGGGTGTGAATACTTTAATTAATATGTATATATGAGAAAAATTATGATCATAAAAAACAATAACTCGTAAATCAATTCTAAATCCTATCTTATGAATTCATAAGGTTCTATCTAGATTACTTAGGGTTAATTTCTTATTAAGTTATCTAAATTGATCCCCAAAAATAACTATACCTTTATGTGGTACCAAATATAATTATTCAAATCCCTTATGTATGATAGTATATCATTTTAAACATAAATATCAATAAACAAAACTAAAAATATATAAGTCTAGTGTCATTGGGAAATTAGGAACATAATATAACAATTTAAAATGAACTATGTAATTTTTATTTCAATATTCCAAACTTTTTCCAAAAACAAACCAAAACCATATCACTTAAAGGGATATCTTGGGGACATATATAAAATAAAGGGTGAGATGTAAAGCATAGTATTGGGATAAATGAGGGTTATAATAGGATGAGATATCATAAGAGTCAAAAATCATGGCATGGAAACATAAAATAAAAGGATCATTAAAAACACATGGATTTATAAAATTAGAGAAAAATATGATGAGAATAATAAAATATGTCACAAACATAATTCATGTCATCATAAAATTTTCTGGGACATCATAATATTATGTACAAGAAAAATCACACATGGCCCACACATAACATTGTGGACAAGACTAACCGTATCTGTCCCACACATTACAATCTCATGAGATATAAAGAATTGAATAATTGATTGGTAGGTATATGATTTTAATACCACCCATAAACTCATAATATATCATTATTATGTGTTCCAAATATAAAAGAAACATACATAAATCATAAACATGAAATAATACTATGAGAAAGGAATGGGTAACATAATAAATCACTAAATATTTATTCACTAAGGTTTGAGGTAATATCCTAATAAAATAAGGGATTAAGGATTATTGGAAATTAATTATAGAATAAAGGATCATTTTACAAGAAAATATATCTCAAATTTAAAGAGAAATCATAAAATGGTGAAAAATAACTCACAAAATGAAACACTTTTTATCAAACCTTTAAAAAATAGAAAAAAAATATTTAAATGGGATAAGATAATAGAATCTTAAAAAACTATAAAACAATATATGTTAAAATAATGATTATTTCTAAAAATCATAGAAATAAAAAAAACCTTTTAAGAGAGGAATATTAAAAGGAAGAAGAAAGAGAATTATTTTATTTATTGGGTTTAACTTAAACAAAATATTAGAAAGGGAATATAGAGAAACAAAAATATCTCCAAAAAAGAGAGGTAGAAGAGAATATTATACACCAAAAAAATAAATTTAAAGAAAATAAATGAAATGTGGAAAGAGGAATATATGGATATTGAGATTGATATAGAACATATTATTAATAATGCGAAAGAGTGGGAATTTCCCCTAGACTCAAGCCCCACCTTACTTCAGATGCTCTGTTAACCTTCTCAATAGTAAAGTTAAATTCATTAATTGCTTGCTTAAAGATTTTTTTAATATTTATTTAATCTCTATAAATAATTTATTATCATGTTTTATTCATTTGTTAAATTAATATTTTTTGTGTCAACCATTTTTAGGTTGTTCAGTTCATAGTTCCAAAAGCACCTTGATGTAATAGTAACTACCAAAATATATTGAAATTTTTTTATATAAGATATTTAAGTATCAAGTTATATGTTTAATATCATTATATAATTTAATTATTTCAATAAATCATTATATAGTTACAAACTATGAGAATCTTCTTTAGTAAGATTATTCTTTATGGTTAAAAATGACTATGATTGTTTACATTTAATATCAATATTACCATTCCTATTATGTTATTAAATATCCGTATAAATGTTATTATTTTATTATAATATTATATTAAATAATTAAATAAATTTTTAAGAATATTCATGAAAGGAATAAGTGAAAAATAGAACATTTCACTTAGGTATCATAAAACTAGCAAGGGTTAAACAATGTTTCTTAGAGAGATTTTAAAAAAATAGGTAAACTAGTAAATATTATAGTTTCATGAAGATATAAAGTTATATGAAAAGTATTTTTAAGTAAATTTTTATTTATTTTATATTTTATAGATTGTATTAGATGATAATTGAAATTATTTAATGGGTTTCAAAACCCTTTCCACACACCTTGAGTCGCCTCCTTTAGATTGAACCTAAATCCTTTAGAGGAAAGACTTCTAGTAACACAAAGATGTAAAATAAGTGTTCAAAAGAGTTTAAAGAGGAATTTGAGCATAGATTTGGAAATTTTAAGCATTTTGGAAGTGAGTGGAAGTGGGTGGGGAAGGGGTGTTTATATAGGCAGGGGAGAGGGTTATTTTAGAATAAATTATTAATTATTTTATTATTTAGACCAAAGACAATGAATAGTATTGATTTTTTTGAATTATATTAGTATATGATTAAAATACATAGGTTTATTTTACGTTTTAACACACTTAAAACCAAAATCCATATTATAAATATTTTATACAAAGTAAAGAATCAAATACAATTTTTTATTTAAATAAAATATAACTTTGATTTTTAAAATTAATTTATAGGATTATAAATTAATAATATTATTTTTAAATGAGTTATTTTATCATTAAATAACATTTAATTTTTTCAAAAAAGATAATTTTTTAGTAATATTTATATCATTGTGATATCATAAAAGTTATGGTATTTCTAAAAACTATATTTTTTACTTTTCACTAAAAAAAACTTTCAGAAAAATATAAAAAACTAAAAATAAGATAATTTGGATGTGTTAATTCTAAAAATTAATTCTATTTTATAAAATTCATATTCTTCAATTATAAATTTATTATTTAAATAACATCATATAATATATAGAAAAAATAATTTTATTTAAATTAAATTCTATTACTTTTTCTATGAGTGATTACATTTCTATTTATTATTAAGTATTAATTATTATATGATTGATACTCAGCTATAATATGTATTTTAATCAAAAATATGTTTTAAAATTTTAAATTGGGTGATTATAATATTTAAATTCTAATATAAAAATTAATTATTCACTTGATAAGTTAAAAAACCTTATTAAAATTTATACTTATTTGTGTATTAAGTTATATAATTTGAGAATCCATTTATATAATTATAATATTTATTTTTATTAATTTATATATTAATTTTTAATAATTTTAATATTCTCAGTAGTCTAATTAGTATTTCAATGGTTAATTATTATTTCTAATAGTTAATTACTAGTTCAATAGATATTAAATTTTTATACTTCTTAAAAATATTGCTTATTTTCTTCATTATTCATTCACTTGATTTTTATCAAAGTTACTTATATTTATTTTTCAAAATTCCAATATTATTTTTTGTATTTGTATTATTTTGTGTGCTTATGATAATTCTAGCAGATGCTAATGCACAATAATTTCAAATTCTAATTATGTCATTTGTATGTATTTTTTTTCTTTATTATATTATTTTAAAGTTTATAGAGTTTTCCCATAATTCATATGTAATTTTTTATGTTTATATAATAAAATGATGTTTGGTATTATTATTTTATGTTTTTTTATTTATTTGTATTATAAATTTAAATATGATGCACATATATTTAAAGAAAGAAATATAAATATTTTGGGACATTATGTCATGGTATCTGTTAATTGTATTAGATATTACTCAGTACTCATTGGTATGGCCAAGGGGAAATAAAACCCCTAAGATGGCTACAAGGTACCCAATATCCATCCACTGAGTACTTGAGAGTACTTAGGGTGGTTTTTTGATGGTAGAATTTGTTATTTAGAGGATTTAATTTTAAAACTCACACTTAGATTCATCCTCTAGGAGGCCAACATAGAAAGGGGGTCTCCCTTATCCTTCCCCATTTATCCCAATTTTTATCTATTGGTAAAAAGTGATTTTGGAGTGATTTTACACATTATTGAGTTATAGATTCCTCTTCTTCTACTTCCTTTTCTCTTCCCCTATATTTCTTCTAGTTAGATATTGCCTCATTTAAGGGTTTTTATTATATTTTACTAAAATAATAGTGAAATATGTCTAAGTTGATTGGTTTTGGCTTACAGTTCCTAGAGGGGTGTGGGAAGAATGATTTATTATCATATAGGATTAATAATTTTTGTTTAAAATTTAAAATCATTTAAATTTTGAGTCATGGGAATTTTTTTGAATGATTATAGGGACACACCTTGATTCATTGGTAAGTCATTTCCCATGGTTTTAGTGATATGGAATTACTAATTGAGTTTTTATGGATTATTCCATTTAAATTAATGAAGTTTTAAATTTATTGATTAATTATAATTGTTTATAATTAATTAATTAAGCCTTGTGGATTAAGATAGGTGCTTTTGTTCTCAATGATGATCAACATAGGCTTGGATGGGATTTGGATGAGAACAATTCAAAGGAGTTACCTCCAAAAATGAGGTTGGTGGTCCCTAAATTTTTAAGTCATGATCATCATGTGTTTTTTTTTGTGCAATTTCATATGGAACTGTGGGTACTCTAGTATTTGTGACTCAGGTGGGAATCGAGTGTATATCCCCAGCCTGGGTTTTTGGGTCCAATACAAATCACTATAAGGATTCAAGTGTATATCCACATACACTAGAGGTTACCAATTAATAGAAAGGCCAAAGTCCATACAATGTGAAGACTATATTCTTAGTATCATACCTAGAAAATAAATAGTCATAAATAATACAAAAATGGACAACATAATATGTAATAATAAAATGATAACTCATTCCATTCATACATCCACAGTCAAAATAATAGTTTCCATAGGTATTTGATTGTATATATAATGCAAGAGGGTACATTGCACAACAGTACACATTCAATACAAGAAATGCACCTGGGGACTTAACCCCATGACACACCCCTACCCCAAAAAATCCCCCACACCAATGTGGGGGGTAAATATGTGTAGTTTATGAGTAAATTGGTCTTGCCACATGCTCAGTTTCACCTATCCTTATCCATCTAGGCAATAGATTTGAATCAAAAAATGAGAGTAGGTTATGACCCAATTGGTTGCGCCAAATGGTTGGTTTTTCCCCTCCTTACCTATTTAGGAAATAGATTTGAATGTCCTCTTCATAATATGTATAGTGTCTGAGTGTGGTGATAATCAAACCTAGGCTAGTTCCCATGAAGAGCGAGGGTTACAACCAGTAGGTACCACTCAACTAATTCCCAATGGGCATGGTTATATAGATAATGAAAATAAAATAAAATAAAAATATAAGAAGATATTTTATAAAAAGGATATTGGTACCACCTCCTATTAATAACAAGAACACTAAACTTAGCCACTTGACATGAGAGATTTCCCCTTACCTGGATCCCCGATGATGAAAGACGCATGTCCACCAAGGTGCGCATGTAATTTGTGATCATGAAACTCAGTATAAAATAACCAACAAGGCCGTAATATAAAACTAATATCATATATCAGTGAATTTATTGAATATTAAATAGTAGATAATAAATATACACCCAATTTGGGTCATTTTGTTCTAATTAGACCAACATAAATCCCAACCTTACCTACTACAGCCAATGTTGAAGGAAGGGTCCTATATGTTGTGTAATTTATTTAATGCATTTTACCACATCACTTCTGAAGTTCTAACTATATATTGAATGATAAAATATATATTTAAGTGGTTAATTATATTTTTAGATATATTTGTTGTTAAATAATTAAATTTTAAATTTTGTATTAAAAATGATTAATTTAAGGCCTTAATAATTAAAATGTGTCAAGATTTATATTTTTTGTCTCATTTTGAATTTTATTTAAAATTTAAAATTTTATTTTTTGGTGACTAGTTAATTAAATCTTTTATTTTTCATGATTATATTAATTTTTTTAATAAATATTTTTTTAATTTAATTTTAATCATTTGTTTTTTTATATTAATTTATTTTGAAATTTTTATTTTATTTTTATTTTTATTTCCATGAGAATATATAAGTAAATGAAATAAAGACATGAAGTGACTGTGTGAAAGATCCATAGTCAGACAAGTTGTTGAGAAAAACCCACTACACTGTAAGATAAGTTATAACATGATCAACTTTCAAGTGGTTATGAGCCTTTCCATGGTCAGTATAGTGGCTACATGAGGTAGTTAAAAGAAAAATTTTGAATCATCCAATTTCACTTAAGTGAAAATGCTTAATGAGGGAGAAGTGACTATAATAATTAATGAACAAGCTATCATGAAACCTTTAGTGGAACTAACTACATGCGTTTACCCAACTAGTCATGTGTATTATAAAGCTACCATGTCTTTTCCCATTTGAACTCATTAAATAGAGGGGTGGTAGTTTTACTATACATAAGATTAAATCTCAAGTGACCATGCCTAAATTTTCAAATGGTCATGCCGACCTCAAGTAAGGAGAAAAAAATATACTTAATTCATGTTAAATTTGGTTAAGCTGGATGACCAATTTCCAAAATCATGAGGTCCTGATGCCATAGGTAGGTTGAATGCACAAGATGTTACTCATTGTGAGTCAAAGAGGCTAATGGAACCCAATTATCTTGAGATATTGGAGTTTACAATGATTTATTAAATTAATCTCAAATATATCTAGAGAATAATTTAATGTGGATAATTTTATGGACCGCTTCAGCAACGGTTTGGATCTTGATTCTTAAGAGCAAAGAATTTAGAAAAAAATGATGATCTAAAGTGAAATACTTGTGCTTGATCAAGTGAGATATTTGTTATTCTTATGAGGTCGAAGCGATTCATAGATCTAAATAACCATGGAATATGATTTGAAGATGATAAACCAATTGTCACCTATTGAGCTGCACTTACGCCACTATTAAAGTTTTTTTTCATCGAATAAGAGGACCACATATGAGGAAGGGGAGATTTTGAGATATCAGTGGGGTTTAGGTAGCTAAATATTGATTGAAAATTGACATTGGATTATTGGTTGAGTGATATATCAAGGAACCATGCTCAATTAAAAGTTGTGTGTTCAAATTTTTTTGATTTTATGGGATCTTGAGGTCATGGGTGTTGAACTCAACTATTTAAAGTATAATACCCTTTGACAGACCCAAAAACATGATTTCAAAGCTTTTTAATATTTATATTTCAATTATTGGATTAAGTTTCCATTTTTAGGTGTTCTATTGAATAAATATAGGGTCATCCATGATCCCTAGTATTGCGGCTCAAGAGTATAATAATTGTGTCTACCACATGCTTGACCAAATTCCTACAAGCTACTAGAGGTGTCTAAGGTTGTATTTCATGGTGATGAAGGGATAAAAGACTGATGAGTTTGAACATGGATGCCTCTATTGATCTTTATTTTTACAATATGTAAGTTGGATTAATTTATGGACATGTGTCAAAATAATCATCTTGATGATGGTCTATAGGATTTATGAGTTTAGTGAAACTATAGTCTCTAACCATATATAATAACTAAGATGATTGAAGTTTCAAGAAGGATAGTTGGAAAGAATCAATGAAGTAGTCTAGGTGAATTCTAAAATGGATGCACATTTACTAGAATAGTTTGTTATGTGGGGAATTTTTTCTCACCTAGGATTCATAATATATAAAGATTATGGACAAAGTAGGGGATTCCAACTACACTAGGGAACATTTAGGAAATTCTTGATCACTGGAGATTAAATTTATGATTTTTTTTGAGACAAAAAAAGAATAAAGGAAGAATTTGAATGGTGTGGAGAAAATAATTAAGATCTTGAAACTATAGGATTTTATAGTGATTCCAAGGAATATGAGTGGTGGTTTCTTTATTCGATAATGAATAAGAGTGAATATTCCTCATTCTCTTTGATTATGATTGGATAAGTCTTTCAGTGGATAAAACTAATACACTATCATGGTGAATTATCTCTAAGTTTTATTACTTCAACTGCACTATAATTTTTTCCAAATGAATTATTATTGAATTTAAATTGTTATTTCATGTTAATCTAGTCTTCCATTGGGATTTTATCTTCCTTACATCTCTGACTAGCGTATCTATGATGAAAGAAAGTTGATCATAATATTTGGTTTGTTATTTCAAATTGAGTAATATTTAAAAATTTATTCTCACTATTTAATTTTCTCAATACTTGACCAAGGATTGTAATAATTAAGAGTAATCATTTATGTATTCATTCTTAGAAATCATTTATTACACTAAAATGATTTTATAGAATGATAACAGTAGATAAAATCTTATTTATTGACCTTAAAATTTTAATTTGAATGAGACACGTGTTTTGTGATCATATATCATGTGTTTATAAAGTTATTAATGTAAAAAACATTTTAAATTATATAGAGAGGATGATTCATGATAGTTTCTAGCAAAGGTTTCTACTTTTATTCTATTGATTTTACTTATTTAGTTCTTATTATATCATTTTTTCTATCATTGTTTTCTTAGGAAAAATTATAATAGTTTTGTTTCAGTATATTAATTCCCCTGAAAAAAATAGAAAATATTATAAAGTCCTTGAAAGAGAAATTCTTAGAAAGCATTCTCATAGGAGACAACCTTTAGGACTATTGTGTTGTGATATTTAGTGGAAAACATGAAGTAGGGTTAAAGAGATGAACATAAAACTCATCTCTTCGATTGTAATCATTATGGGGGATGATTCTAAATATTTTTGACCAAAAGGAAAAAAATTATAATCCTAAAAAAATCATAAACTGATTTCTAAAAAAAATTATTAAAAAAAATAAAATAGTCAAAATCATGATTTATTATAGATAATAATATTGAAACTCTAAAAATGGAAAAAATTTATATTTTTAGGACTATATAAGTATATAAATATAAAAATAAACAATTTATTGAAATTGAAAATTTAGAAAAATCCAAAAATTAAAAAATGGGATCATAAAAAAAGATTTCACAATAACATAAAACTTACAAAAAATTGATAACATAGATTAACAAAGAACCTTAAAGGAATAGGTTTCTCCTAGATTTGAAAACTAAAAAAATTATTTAATATTTCCTAATACAGCCCCCATTTTTGAGATAATATCAAGACTTATACACCACTGACCTAATTTTCCTAGGATATGAGGTAAAGACCGCCATAAACCTTTCCAAGAATTTCATATGGTGTGAATTACAATGAAACCACAAGGGGTTAGTGATGAAAAAATAAAAATTTTAGTATTTCCTTTTCCTTATATGGGGTAGCTATGTAATAGTTTTACTACATTCAATCTACATCAATAGGTAATTGGCATCAAGTTAAGAAAATTTTCTTATAAATCTTTTTCCTCACCTCTAGGACTAACTCACTTGGGAAATACATTTGTGGGATTAGAAATTTTCAAGGGAATATTTTACCTGGGTATCGAGATAGGTTTAAGAAATTATGATATATCTTTCCTCATCACCAAATTTTTTATTAGCTTCTAATTTAGTATTTTTATGACGGTTCATTCTAGATGGATATGAGTATGATAGATTGTTCTGTAGGAGGATCTTTAGTTGATATGACTCTAATTGATGATAGAAATCTCATAGAAAATATGGCCCAAAATTTATATATGTTTGGATGTATATAATTTATTCATGATAAAACTTATGTGGAAGTATCTAATTTGAATTCTGACAGTGGTTGAATTGAAATTCGGTTAAGTGATATCACCAATATGATAAGATAGGTGTTATATAACTTTGTCCCTTCATAATCTCAATATGAACCAATATTTCTTATCCAAGTTCCTTGTGGTATTTTTAAGGCTTAGGATTATTTCAATGATCGTTATCCTCTATTTTAAGAATCTATTTAATCATGTGATGGGATATTATTTTGTAATTATTTTCATAATAATCAAAATAGTCAATTTCTTAACAAAATAACCAACTTAAGAACTTTTAAACCAAAAATAATTTCAAAAAAGGATATAATTATTAATATAAAATTGGTTTTAGGCACCCTTATCAACTAAATAGGTATTTCCAACCCCAAAACACCAAAAAATATCTTAGGTACAATTAGGATTAGTTTGGTAATAAAGCTGGAAGGAATTTCACGTCATTTAAAAATCAAGAAAACCATACTATTTTAAATCTTTAAGCTACTCAAAATAACAAAAAAAATGATTCACATATTTAGGATTTGGTTAATAAATAACAATATATTTATCAATAATAAAAATTGTTATTATGAAACATGTTAACTCATATGAGTCAAATGAAAACTGAAATTAGTGGTCTAAAAATTAGGGTAGTGGTAATCTACCATCACAACCTGAAGTGAACCGAAGTGGTAGAGAAAATGTTAGCGTTGTGATGCTAAGAAATGGAATATAAAAAAACCCACAAGATAAATTTAATGAACCCGAACCTAATAAAGATAGTTCCACTCATGAAACAAATGAAAAAGAATATGTAAAAGTCACAAAGTCTCATGTTGAACCTATAATCAAACCTGTTATTCAAAAATATGTAGATAAGGTTAAACATAATAAAAAAATAAATCATTCTATAAAAAACTCATAAGGATTTTTAAAAAAATGGGACCTTATAATGGAAAGAATAAAGTTCAATATAACCTGAAAATGTATAGAGATCCACCATATTACCCTCTAGGAATATTCCTGTTAAAAATAATGTTGAAACTGAAATGGAAAAAAAGTTCTTGAAACATTTAGGAAATTCTAGGTTAATATTCCATTATGATTTGTTGTTAAAAAATATCTAGATATTCTAAATTACTTAAAGAAATATGTTCTCTCAAAAGAATGTTAAAAAGAGATAATAAATTTAACTTAGGGAGTACTGTTTCATCCATGATCCAACACTCTATCTCTTTTAAATGCAAGGATCTAGGTATATTTTTTATCCCTTATATTATTAGATACTATAAATTTTAGTATTCTATATAATATTTATGTTCCTCCATAAATGTTATGCCTAATTCTATTTTTCATCTATGCAGGTGCTCAAGAATTCTAGAATAGTTATCCAGCTAGATAGTTAAATTTTATCTAATCTAGTTGGAGTCATTGAAGATTTTTTGGTATGGGTAAAATATCTTACTTTACTTTATTATTTTTATGTATTAAACACATAATATATAGAATTTAGTATGCATGAACCATTAATTCTTGGTAGAAATTTTTTAAAAACTAGTAATACTATAATGAGCATTTATAAAATAACTTTTCTCTAGAGTTTGGAGGTCAAATGGTTAATTTTTGTATCTTTTAATCAATGAAACGACCTATGAAAATCATTATGCATTAAAAGTTTACATAATTTATAATTTTTCTACATATTTTCAATTTTATTCAAAATAACAAACCTATTAATTCTTTGGGAAATGAAATTTTTCCTGAGGTTGGGTCTTCTAAAACTGAAAATATTGAAAACTCTAATAAATTTTAAATCATATCTATTTTTTAAAAAAACATCATGTTTTTTTAAGTTTTTAGATATGGAAAGATTGAAATTTATGATGTTATTGTTTAAAATGACTTAAAAATTGATGATTATTTTCCTGAAGTTTTTAAAAAATCTTTTTTTATTGAAGATTCTACATTTTTTTATGAAAATAAACCTATAATGGATTAAATATATTAAAATTACGATACACTTGAAGTTTTTTTAGAAGAATTAAAATTTTCCACAAAATTTTCAGATGAGAAAGAGGCTGAAACATTAATGATTAAAATGAATACCCTATTTTGAAGTTAAAAATTGATTATAATGATATTAAATGGTCACCTCATGTTTGTTATTTAGAATCTGATATCATATTTAAGGTTGACACATGTTTTCTTTCTTGGAATAGTTGCACTGCTGATTTAGAGTTTTTTTAATATGATATCATATAAAATGAATTAGAGACTGAAATAAGAGTTAAAAACCCCATAGAACCCATTTTTATAAATATAATAATGTACCCTCTTATGGACTAAAATCCTGACCTGAAAATTTAAAATATGCCTTCCAAGATGAGAAACATATATTTCCAGTAATAATTGTTAGACGTTTGTACGGTGAATAAGAGAACCAAATCTTAGAGGACCTTAAGGATAATAGGAAGGTCATAGGTTAGTCCGTATATGACTTACCATGGATAAATCCTTCATTTTTCAAGCACAAGATACTTATAGAGGAAAATTGCAAACATGTTAGAAAATTCCAATGGATATTGAATCCTACCCTTATTGATGTAATTAAAAAAGTAGGTGGTTACCTTTTTAGTTGTAATTTTTCCAATTTAATATATTCAATGGGTAATTACAATCTATATTTTTCCTAAAGAGGGTGGGTTCTTAGTTTTTTAGAATTAATTTGGAGAATTATTTCTAGATATGATTCTAATAAATAGAGTTTGTGTATAGATTATAAGAAGTTGAACTTAGTGTCTAGGAAGGACCACTTTCCCTTTCCTTTACTTGATCAAATCCTTGAAATATTTGTTGTTAAAACCCATTAATTATTACTAAATGGTTTTTTAGGATACTTCCATATTTATATTACCCTATAAGACCAATATAAAAAACATTCACATGTCCTTTTGGAACTTTTTCTTTTATGTGAATGCCTTTTG
Organism: Viscum album; assembly: GCA_963277665.1. Classification (NCBI taxonomy): domain Eukaryota; kingdom Viridiplantae; phylum Streptophyta; class Magnoliopsida; order Santalales; family Viscaceae; genus Viscum; species Viscum album. The sequence continues at coordinate 80,602,894 of OY728162.1, read as the reverse complement.
GATAATGTAATTCCCCTTCCACTTTCCAAATACTCATGCTTAATATTTTATATAAATTTCTTTAGAAATCCATTGAGGTATTTTTGGATGATGTTATGCAGTATGGGTCATATTTTGGAAGATTTGTGAGAATTTTAGGGGTTGTTCTTCAAGTGTTCATTGAAAATAAACTTTTTATAATCTTTTATAAATTCAATTTTGTGTTTGATAATAGAATGTTTATTGGTCATTAAGTGTCTAGGAAGGGAATTTGAGTGGATAAGTCCAATACTAAAATTATCTCTTATTTTAATTTTCAAAATACTTTGAATTATATTTGATCTTTTCTTGTCTATGGTGGATTTTATAGTATGTTTATAAAATACTTTATCTAGATTGATTTTCCTTTAAAAATAATTTTATGAAAAATTTGCTCCTTTTTTAATTGATTTGAAGTGTAAGGAATATTTTAATAAACTCAAACAAAATCTTATGTCCTCATCAATATTTCAACCACCTAATTGAGAATTACCTTTTCAATTCATAGCTGATGCTTCAGAATTTTCTTTAGGGGATATCCTTGGAGAAAGTGTAAAAAAGAATTCACATGTCATCATTTATGATTCTATAACTTTAGATGTTGTAAAATCAAAGTACACAATAATAGATAAAGAACTTATATCCATTTTATTTTCCATTGATAAATTTATATATTAATTTTAGAGTCTATGGTAGTTTTTGGCATTAACCATTCATCTATTAGATATATCATGAAGAATAAAGAATCAAAACAAAGGTTTTTTGAGTGGATCTTATTGATCCAAGAGTTTGATAAAGAGATACAATATATGAAAGGAATCGAGAAAACTATGGATAATCATCTGAGTAGGATAGATATTAATATTTTTCTAGAAAATTTATCTGTTGAACTCATTATATACTTATTACATGGGGAGATATTGTATTTTTTGTTGTTAATAAGAGACCATGGTTTCCAAACATAGTGAATTTCTTAACTTTCAATGTTATTCCTTAATGTATTTCAAAAAAATAGGTTGAAAATTTGATTAATGAATCTAAAAAATTTGTCTAGGATGATCCTTACTTATAGAATTTGGGAAGTGATCATATTATTAGGATATGTATCACAAATTATTAAATTTATTTAGTGATAAAATTATATCATAGTTTGAGTTGTTTACGTCACTTTTTACCCTATATAATATCTATAAAATTGTTGGATTTAGGGTTATTTTGGACTACCATTTTCTAAGATTCTCATGAGTTTTGTAGGACTGGTAAATCTTATCAATTTTAAAGAGATGTTTCTCAAATAAATTATATGTCACAATAACCTTTGTTGTATTGTGATGAATTTTACGGGACATTTATCAATTCGTTGGGATATTATTACATCCTTCTTCTTGTAGACAATTTTTATAAATGGATTGATTATAAAAAAACTAGGATTTATAATTCTAGAGTGGTTTCCTACTTTTTTAAGAGTATTCTGAGGTTTATTCTTAGAAACCAAGGCACTCATTTTTTAAATAAGAAATTGGAAGCTTTTTTAAAAAGATATAGGGTTTTTTATACAGTGTATACACCCTATAATCCTTAAAAAATAGAATAGTTAAGGTTTTAAATAGTGAAATAAATCATATTTTTGAAAAAAACAATTAACCTAAATAGTAAAGATTGTAGTTTAAGAGTTGAGGATTCTTTTTTCTCATATAGGATATCCTATAAGACTCCAATAGGGATGTCACTCTACCATATATTATTTATTAGATCCAATAATATAACTATGGAGTTAGAACATAGATCTTATTAGGCTATTAAGTCATGAAATTAGAATCAATTTGAAGTTGGAAAAGAGAGGAGGTTTTGTTTTCAAGAGTTATAAGAAATCCAGAAAAATTCCTATGAAAATTTAAAGATAAAACAAAGGTTATTTGTGTAAAATTGATTTTTAAAAAATAATTTAATATTGGAGAAAAAGTGATGTTGTACAACACCAGGATTAAGCTCATCCTAATTAAATTTCATTCCAAATGGGATGGCCTTTTATTTTGAATCATGCTTTCCCTTTTGGTGCTACAAAAATTAGAGATACAGGGAAGAATGGTCCTTTCACTATCAATAGACATGGGCTTAAGATGTTTAGAGAAGAGATCAAGAAACCTCTATGGGAGAAGTTCCTTCTAATGGAAGATAAATACTACAAAATTTTATAGTTTGTATCTACCCTTACTGGTTGTTTTTGTATATAATGTGTTTGGGGTGGACTAACCACTTGTATTGTTAGGTTTTTATTTTTTTTACTTTGTAAAGAATAAAATATGCTTAAAGGAATGTAGTTGATTTTATTAATTCACCATGAGGAATCTCCTGGGGGATTCTCTCCACTTCATCTTCCTATTAGAGAGGAAATTTTATGTTCTAAAAGGATCAAGAGAAGATATATATTGAATATATTTTAATTAATCTTCCCTTATTTACTAAAATTTGGTTGTATTTTACTTGAATCGGTGTTTATAGAATTTAATATTATTTTGTTTTAATTTTTTAGAGATTTAATCCAGCTAACTATATTGGAAAACATGAATGAAATAAGGGATGTGTGTGAGTATATTCAAATAAAAATAAAGCTTCTTTATCATGGGAGTTATTAATATAGATTTTACATATTATTATTGAAAAAATATATCTCTTCAATACTGTTTACCCTCAAGAATACCATTAGATTTAGAATTCTATTTTTTATATAATCACTACTCAAAATTACACCTAACATGATAATATATTAAAATTTGTTTGAATATTCATTGATATAAGTAATGTACCTATAGGAAATTGTTTTATAGAAATCACTAGAATTTGTGGCAACATATTTTTTAAACTTTTATGTGACCCTTTTTTATATGATTTCAGAATAGTAGAATTTTCAAATACGTTTTGAACTTTAAACAATATTAACATGTTTCCACCACCTTGAATTAAATATTGGGAATAATATTTAGTTTTAAGTATGGGGTAATAGTCTTAAATGTGATTAACTATTCTTTAATGATAACCTATTGAAAAATCCCTTTAATTTTCAAATTTTTGATTTTTTAAGAATCCTTGGTCATTTTCAGTGGATAATAATTTTTATCAAAATTAAAGGTTGTGATGAAACTTTTAGGAGGTTAATATTTAGTACCCCTTTAATTTAATTGAGAATTTATTTTTATTTTCCTTTGGGAAAAAACTTTCTTTGGGTAAAATATTGGGAGAAAGTTATATAATCGTCGTTCACTTTAAACTTTTTAATTTAAATTTACATATAAAATATTCATCTAAATAGACTATGAAATTAAAATCCTAACCCATATTGGACACCCTTCTCATTAATCCTTGACTTTTAGATGATTCAATTACATTTTCTATATATTTATTAAATTTAACACTTCTATTAGTTGCATTTTTTTATTTTGATATCTTAAATTATATGAATCTATTATCCTAGAGGTAAAGAGAAGTTTATACTTTGAGTTGGATACAAATTAAATTGGGTTAAATTATCTTTAAAATTTTCAATTTTAATAATTTTTATAAAATAGTAAACAAATTTTCACTTAAACCATTTATATTTAAGAGGAAAGACTCTTTCCAAAATTAATAGAATCCATAGAGGAAAATATTTATAAAAATCAATTCTTAGTGGAATGTCAATTTTTCCATTTTGAGATTTATTTTCTACCATGGAATTTTACTAAAGGATTGTTTGAGTATATGAAATGTGCTAAGTGTGTGGGAATTTGATGTGTCATTTATTTGATGAATTTTTTCACATCAATTTTGTAGTTTTAACTATATATTTAATGGTAAAATGTGTATTTTCTGGGTTAATTATAATGTTGAGATTTATTTTCTGTTAACAAATTAACTTTTTATTTTTTTGTTAAAAAATGTTTAATTTAATTTGTGAATAATTAAAATGTGTCAAGATTTTTATTTTAATATTTATTTGTATTTTATTCTATTTAAATTTTAAAAAAAATGTTAATTTTAAGTGTTAGTGATTAGTTAATTAAATATTATATTTTTTTATGTTTCTGTTAATTTTTTAATAAAATATTTTTAAATTTAATTTTAATTTATTATTTTTTTGTATTAATTTATTTAGAAATTTTAACTTTATGTTTATTTTAATTTTCATAAGTGTATGTGAGGAAATTTGGTGAAGGAATGAAACCATCATATGAAGGATCCACGATCAGTCAAGTTACCATGAGTAACCTACCGCATAGTCGCCCAAGTTACCATATGATCAAATATCAAGTGGTCATGAGCCTTTATAGGGTCAATATAATGTGTGCATAAATTGGATATATGACAAATCTTGAAGCAACCATGGACACTTGAGTGATCATGCTTGAGGTTGGAGAACTGACCACGAGAAGGAATACACAAGTTACTGAGGAAGTTTAAATGAAACTAAACACATACCAATACCTAAATGGCCAAAAGTATTATGAATTTATTGTGCATATGCGTATTTGAACTCACAGCATGGAGGCATTGTATGTTTACTCACCATAAGATGAAATATTATGTGATTTTGCTGGAATTTTCAACATGTTATTCCAACCTTCCAAAAGGATAAAAATCCTCCTCAAACCATGTTAAAATTATTCAAGGGAGGTGAAATATTTCCAAAAGTCTAAGATATTGATTCCAAGGCTAGTTTAACTACTCCTGATGTTACTCACTATGAATCGAATAATAAAATGGAACCCAATGAGATTAGGATCAAGGTGTTCATTTTGATCTACCGAATAAAGATGAAATCATGATAAAGAAGAATCTAAGATTTCTTATTTAACAAACCACATCAGCATCGGTCTGAATCTGTAAGCCTGAGTACACATAATTGAGAAAAAATAATTATCTTAAGTGAAAATCCTGGTCTTTATCAATTGATATATATTCCATTATTATGGTACTAAAGTGAGTTTTAGATCCATTAAAGAATATAATTTGATATGAATATTATGAGCTCATTGTCACCTATTAAACCGAACTTGTTCTACTATTTAAGTCATTATTCCATCAAATAATATGACCATAGACAAACTTAGGGAGATGATAAAGTTTGAATTTGAGAAATTAGTAGAGTTTAATGGTTATATCTTTTATGAAACTCAAAACCAACTAATTTTTTATGGCCATACTAAGGAACTCATCTCTAGTCAAAGTTGTAAGCTCAAGGTCATGGGTGTCTAAATTAATTGGTTAAAGTATAATACCCTTTTATAAACCCAAATACATGATTCAAAATCTGTTTAAGATTGGTATTTAAATTAATTTCTTGAGTTTCCTTTTTTAGGTTTTTAATTAATAAAATTATGGTGCCTCCATGCTCCCAAATATTAAAACTCAAGAGTGGAATAGGTGTGCCAACCACATTCTTGACCAAATGAATACAAGATACTAGAGGAAGATAATTATGCATTGCATGGTGATAAAGGGATCAAATATGGAGGGGTTTAAACTTTTATGCCTAAGTTAAACTTGATGGTTGAAATGTGAAAGATGAATTAATTTGTGTACATATTTCAAAATCATCATCACAAAGCTAGTTCATATGATTTCTAATTTTAGTAAAACTAAACTCTCTAACTACATATAAGAACTAATTTGTTTGATGTTTCAAGAATGATATTTGAATATAGTCAATTAGGTAGTCCCGATGAATGATTAGATGGATGCATGTGCACTAGAATAGTTTGATATGATGGAAATTTTATTCTCACTTGGTGTTCACAAGATACATAGTTGATGGATAAACCTAGAGATACCACTTAGAATAAGGCACTTTGAGTGAATTCTTGATAAGTATAGGTTAAATTTATGAGTTTATTTTGGAGACAAAAAAAAGAACAAAGAGTGAATTGGAATGGGGAAGAGGGAAGAATTGGGAGCTGAAGACTAGTGGATTTTCTAGAGATTCCAAGGAAGAGTGGTGGTGGATCCTTTCTTCGATGAAGATGAGGAGTGAAGACTACTCCTTTAATTTAATCATTAATAGATAAGTCTTTTAGTGGATGAAACTAGTGGATTCTAATGGTAAATTATCTCTAATATTTATTAATTCAATTTCACTATAATTTTCTCTATATAAATTATTGTTGACTTTTAATTGATATTTGATGTTTATTTAGTCTATCATTTAGATTTCTTATTCATTACATTCTATGATTGATACATCTTTTATCAGAGCATGTTGATCATAGAATTAAGTTTTTTAATTTAGGATGAGTGATAGTTAGAAGTGTATTCTTTCTATTTAAATTTCTAAATTATTGATTGAGGATTGTGATCACAATGAGTGATCATATGTGTCTTCATGCTTGGTGATTGTTGAGTATATTGACCAGCTCTTTCTAGAAGGAAATCTATAAAATTATCTTAGTTACTAAATTTTATCTTTTAATATAAATAAGATGAATGTTTTGTTATTATATATCAAGTGTCGAGAGACTAATTAATGTAAAAACCTTTTTAAACAATAAATAGAGGATGATCCATGAGAATTTATAAAATAGGTCATTACTTTTATTTTGTTGATTTTTCTTCTCTAGTTTTACTTTTATCCTTCTTCCATCATTTTTTGTTTTGGTAAAATTAGAATAGTTTTATTTTATTAAATAAATTTCCCTGAAAAATAAGAACAAAAATATTATAGAAATCATGATAGATAAACTCTTAGAAGGCGGTCTCATAGGATATAACCTTGGGTACTGTTGTACTACAGTATTTAGGGGAAAACATGAAGTAGGGTTAAAGCGAAGCATATAAAATCTAAATTTTTATTATACTAGAGTAATAACACATACATTATATTAATAATATAACATTCCATACTATATTTCAATCATAAGTTTAGCATCTAAATGATGATAAATTCCTAACATACCTAAAACCTTGAAGAAGAATAACAAGCATACTGGGAAACAACTCTCAAGTCAAACCCTAAAATCTGAATGAATAAGAACATGAATCTGGATCATGAGAAAGGCTTATCACATAAAACTTCCCATGAAAATTAGTCATGATAGGGAGGAATTGTCAAATTTACCACTACCTTAAATATATTGTAATGTGAAGTGTATCTGAATACTATGTAGATCCTAACATATCCATCCTCTTGGGAATATAAAAGCATAAAATCCAAATAATCCATCCATTTATCAAAAATAAAAGGCACTCAAAGCCTAACCTCCTCCCAAGATAGAACATTTATTAATTATGAATAACCTTGGAGCCCCGTGTCACTTAAGCTCGCTGACTCAAATAAGTATGGTCATTCATTAGAATAACTCATCATATAACTCAATTCTCTCCATCTAGGAGTTAAAGACCATTAGTTAACTCTTATGTCACAATCAAACTAAATTAATTCCAAACAAGTGATCTCACAAAAACTTATTCTTATCAATTGGATTAATAAACTAATCTAGTTCAAGTGTTAAAACTAGTAACTTTTTACCTTTTTAAGCTTAAAAACTCAATCAGGGATCCAATTTTGGAACACTAAGTAGTGTCACGCCACACTCACACACAACCTATATATATATAATAGTTCTTGTATACCCATACAAATAATTGATAATGACAATGACTAGATATTTTAATACTTGAGGATAAATATCACCAAATTACATCATTTATTACAAGATAAATACACTGGAATCTAAAAAATGAGAGGGGGTTAATGTAACCTAAAATACTTTTTTTACTTGAAGCAAGGCATGGACATCTCCAATAAGTAAGGAAAAGAATAAAGAGGTCATCTTGGGCCATTCTAGTCAAGTTATAAGAAGAAAAATAGTCATTTTAAGGTGTTATAAACAAAATTACTAAAAAATAAATTAAATAATATAATTCATAGATCAATGCATACTTAATTATTTAACAGCTTCCCATTATAGTCACACTTTCCAGCTGGTGGGAATCTAGGAGCTACTTCCCCTAGAATACTCACTAAGTACCTGATGACTCGTGCCTCTACATTTCAATAGTATGGACCCCACACCCAACCTAAAATCATCTATCAACTTCCACTAATTCCCAAAATATTATAAAATCAAACATAATAATTTAAATTAATGTTGAAACATAATCAAACCATACCAAAAAATATGGGGGATTTTTCACTAAGTAGTTTCATACATACATGATAAATAGTTATAACCTATTAAGACTAGAAGGTATATTCCATTCATAATGAAATGTTCTTGGAATCACTAGAATTCATGTCACTGTGTGATTCTTGGGAGATTTATAGATGTAAGACACCCAATCGGAATCTAAGAGTGTAGTTTAGGTAAGAGGCATAGGTTAGTATCTTATGGTATTGTAAGGTGTTTCTTTTAGGAGAAGGGTGTGTGATCAATGTATCAATAGTGATTGGGGTGTGAGGTTGGTACCATGGTCTTAAGACCTTAGATTTTACCTTAGAGGTGATTATATAGAATTGATTGGTTGAACCCAGGAAGGCCTATAAGGGATAGTTGTGGTTTGGAAAATAGTCCTACAGTTGGACTATGTTGTATAGAATTTTTAAATGGTCCACTTAAAATGAACCATGAAGTTAATTTTTGATGAATGGTTCTCCTAATTGTCTTGGGTAGTGGTATTGGTATAATGGATTCCTATATGAGAGAAGGTCCCCTTAGTAATAAAATATGAATGACATAGTAACCGAGTGGTCCCTTCATTATTGAATGAGTTTCCCTACCCAGAATATGATGGTTAGCAAATGATATAGTTTTACTCAACCTCGGAGTCAAATAATTAAAATATTGGGTTAAGTTTTGTTGTTAATGAAATAATTTGGGATAAGATCTTGAGTGGGATAAGTGGTGTCTGGGGTGGAAATTATTTTCATGCATGGTTCATAAAATAGGTAGTCACTAGAAATTGTTTGGGTTTGATGTGGGTTGTGGGATAACTTGGATGTGTTGATGATTTATCGGGTTCTAGGTGGGTATATTAAGATGTTATATTTGAGGAAAACATATGAGTATATCCATGTTCAAGGTATAGAACGTTTGATGTCTGGTTATTGTTTTCTATTCTATTACACCATGGTTCTAGGAGAAAAAATATGTGGTCTATCTTGTGGTTCATGGATATTAAAGGATGGAATTTCTATAAGATTGAAATATAAAAGTAGATGCTCAATTACAATAGGAGAGAATTGTAAGTTTAAAAACTTTTTTTAACCTTAAAGAAAACTGTGTTTAACAAAGTTAAATAAGGTAAATTCACAAACCCAAAAAATAGTTCTATAAAACAAACTTTCTTAGGTTCTGGAAATATGGTTTTGGAACTGAAACTTAAGGAAAGTTTATAGGGAAATTATTCTACCTTAAAGTGTATAGAATCTTACTTATCAGAGTATAAAAAAATTTTAGAAAGTTATACCATATTCCTTTTTCAAAATATAGTTGAAATAAAACTTAAAACAAAATAAGTTACAAGTATGAAATATTTTAACCCAAAGAGTAGGGTATCCAACAAACTTGGATAAAGGTCCCTTGATTTATACTTTCAAGAAAGTCTATCTTACCCACACTAGGGTAATCCCTTGATAGGAATATCGGAATATGTCTTTATATCCCCATAATCCCTATATCTTTAAGGTAATCAGCACCTCTGTCTTCCTATCCCCATAAGCCCTTGATTTTACTCAGAAACAATTAGAGTCCCACAAAGCAAGCTAAACAAGATGTTTAGTACACACAAGGCATGAAAGTCTATCTCTATCTAAAAATCACTTCAACATCATGTAATCTCTATATTGATGGAACAATATTGAGCTCGTTCAAATGAGCTCTTATTTATAGGAACTTTTCCAATGGTCAGATCCATCCTCCAACGGTCATATTTTTCCTTGAATTTCGGAGGGATCTATACATGTGTCACTCAAACAACGGTTAGTTAGAAATAGATAGTATGACATAATTTCATAAAAATTGTAAGGAAAATTAATTTACTTAACCAAATCTATTTTTTGAAGTCTAGGGAAAAATCGAATTCAGAATCTAACTAAAGAAACATTTAGATTCTATAAGACATGGATATTCGAATTCTGTTTTTCAAAGAGTTTGGAATCTGAATTCTAAAGAATTCGGAGTCTGGGTTATGATAAATTTAGATTCCACATTCTAAGAAATTTAGAGTCTGAATTATAAAGAATTCAAAGACCTAATTATGAAGAATTCAAAGTTTGAATTATAAAGAATTTAGAGTATGAATTCAGAATAATTTAGACTCTGAATTCTGAAGAATTTGGAGTCTGAATTCTGAAAAATTCGAAGTCTGAATTCTGAAGAATTTATATTTTGAATTCTAAAGAATTAAAATTCTAAATTTCATAGAATTATAAATGTAAATTTCAAATAAATCATAATCTGAATTTCAGATAATTTAGAATCTAAATTTTAGAGAATTCAGAGTCTAAATTTTAGAGAATTTAGAATCAAAAAACAGAACATTCTATATCAAATTAATTACAATATTCTGATGTTTTTTATAAGAATCCTAATTTTAGACTTAGGAATAAAATGATTTAGATTTAGAGAGTTTGTAAAAAGAAACAATGAAACCAATTGTAAGGATGAAAATTTCCTTAAAGAAAGAAAATTTTCCTTATGAAAATAATATTTAGGGAAAGACAATTTGTCTTAAGATAAATTGTTTGTGATTTTAAAAACATAGAGGAATGGAAAAGTCATAAGGAAATCTTATTGATTTAACAATATCCCCCTTTTTGGAAATCACAAACATCCTTACGAAAAATAATATAAGGACTTAGAATTTTGCTTTATGAAATTAAAAAAACTTATCTCCCTTTACTTATGGATCATGGTGAATACAACTAGTTCCCCCTTCGATTTTAAAATCCCTAAGGATCATATTCTTGACTTCCTTAAAGAGTTTTTTCTTTTTCTTTCAAAAGGAGATATTCTTTGATAAAACTCCCCCTTAGATAGACTCCCCCTTACTTAGGGAATTCTATTCTTTACTTAGTATTATTTTTATCATTCCTTCCTCCTCATTTGTGATTTTCAAAATTGAATAGAGAGAATGGAAACAAATATGGTACCTGAAATATTAGTACTATACAACAAAACACATGAAAGACAACCAACATTTTCATTATGATTCAAAAAAATTGTACAAAGAAGGTAATAAAATAAAAGATCAGATTTAAGGAAAAAATAATAATTCTTTTTTACTTTGGAATAAGCTTCTTGACAATGGTCTTCATCTTTTGAAGCTTCTTATGATCCTCTTAAAAATATTTGAGTAATTGAACCTAATATTCATTTTTCTTCTCCAAATCTTTGATCTTTTCTTCCTGAACCTTAAGAATTTATTCTTGAGTTTTAAAAAGATCTTCTTACTTACTAATATTTTCTTCGAAATTGATTCTGAGATCTCTTTCCCTTTTCAGATTCAAAGAAACTAAATTAAGTTTCCCATTTAGATCCTTATCTTCTTGCTTCTGAGCTATTTGTTCAAGATTGAGTTTATCATTGAAACTTTTAGTAAGATATTTGATCTTGATATCTTCGGTATCAAAATCATTATTCACATTATCTTGAAAGTCATAAAAGATTTTTAGATCTTCAATTGTATTCTTGGAACACTTAGTGATTTACTTGAATGACCTCCTATGAGCATCATACCCAGTGTAGAAATATTTAAAATAAGCCTCAAGCCTAACGAATTTTTCCATAAGCATTGAAACAGAATCCAATTTATGATTAAATTAATGTTGAAGAATCTGACATCTCGAGTCAATATTTGGAAACAAAGGAACTATATACACCAATTTATTCATGGATTAGACCACAAAATCATGACCAATAGAATATTATTCTGAATTAGATTCCCTTATTGGTAAGGATTCTTTCTCTATATCATCATTATTTCTTTTAGAAGATCCACTAATATCTTTCTTAGCCACCACAGCCTTCTTAGGTCTATCATCTAACACCTATTTTCCTTTATCAGCTCTCAGAATGATCTCAGCAGCCTTTGGTGATTCATATTCACTATCAGATAGTTGGACTATCTTATCTTTCTTAACCTTTTCTTTTTCATCATATGCCACAAAGTCCTCTGGTTGAACCAATTCATGATTGATACTCTCTTCTTCTGATGGTTTGTTTACTTCTTCCTGACCCTATTCTTCTTTTCCTAGGGTATCAAGTTTAGAAGATTCGACCTATTAAATCTAGATCGATAATTTCTCAGAAGGAATATCATTCTCATGATATTCTTCAACTTTATTATCATATCAACAGTATTATTACTTCCTTCCTTCCCATTCTCCTTCCACTTACTCTTCCTACACAATCTATTACTCTTTATCAAGTTTGGGAATGACCATTTTCTTTCCTAGAGTCACTGGAAGTGATTCTTTTAAAAAATATTTCAGGAATTGGATTTGTTTAGAGGCTTTTTTAGTGTCTCTGAGAAGAGATTAGACTACTTCAGCCTCAGACAACTTCTTCTTTTGCTTCTTCTCTTTTTCTTGTTTTTCATACTCCCCGAAACCTTTAATCATAAATTATTTTGCCTCAGTATGGTCCATGCCAAAGCTAGACTCACCTTCCTACTTATTCTTTTTATCTACTCTCTACTTAGAAGACAACTTCATCTAGATAGGTCTTTTTCTTCTTATATTTTGGAGGTGTTGATCGGGTTTCCTGTACTATAGGATTTTTTCCTTTTACTTATGGTTCCTTTAGATATCTCTTCTTTACACCCTTATTAAAAGTCTCAACTACTTCCGGCTTCTTGGATAAGTCTTCGATCTCACTTTTAGACAAGTCATAAAATTCTCTAGACTTACTCATAAATCCAACCTTCATCCTTCTCAGTGTATCATCAATCAGCAACATAACCTTGAAATTCCATGGATTAGAACTGCATGGAATTTTGAAAGAATCTATAAAAAGAACTATGATCTTGGAAAGAATAACAGGATACATTATAATTTTCAATTTGAGGGTCCCATTCTTGATATTCGTAATTCTAAGCAAGACATACTTCACCAGATTAATCTTTCTGAGGTTCACAAGAAAATCTAGAAAGTATATATCACTCTTTTTCAAGGAATCCTTATCACATTTTCTCAGAATGATAAATCCTTGAACCCATAACTCTAGAATCCAAAAAATTGTATAGATTTGATTAATCTTCAGTGTCTTCACCCCTGATAAACCTAGGCACTCTATGGCCTTCTTCTTTTCAAAACTTCCTAATATGTCTAGTAGCTTGTGGGTGCAAAAATCAGCATCCCCCACATATGGAATTCCTATAATCTTGCATCCAAGCTAAAGTAAAGGGAATAATTTTTCCTTTAACTCTTAAAAAATTCTTATATGTACCATCTTGAGCAAAAAAACTTACGATCTCATAAAATTCTACCAGCAACTTCGGATAAACCGGATCATGTTTTTTTAGTTTGGATACACACAAACTCTCCCAAACATTAAACATTATATTCTATGAAATAATAGAATCATACTTAGTTAAAAAACTTGGATCTACTAACCTCTCTCTATAGATATTCCATTCAAAAATTTCCTTAACTGACGACATTTTCTTCTCTGGGGATGCTTCTAAAGACATTCATATTTGAGCAAACTAGAAAATTCAGAAAGACACTTAAGTAGAGTGGAAGAGATTTGGCATGCAAGAGCTTGAAAACCGATGTGTGACAACCATTAGAGGGGCCATTATATAGGCGTTGAGTCAACGGTTTATATTCCCAGATTAAACCAACGGTTGAAATAAGCTTAATAAGATCTGATGGCTAAGATAAAAGCCAAAGAAGGATTTTTGATAGGTTCTGATTTTTTGAGGTTTTAAGGTAAAAATTTGGATTTAAGGAAAGTGAATATGAAAAATTTTCTTAAAAAAGATGATAATACCAACAAGTGAAAAAAACTATTATGAAAATTTTAAGTAAGGAAACATACCTTTCGGATTGCTAGAAAAATTGTTGGTGATAAGGAAAATTCTTATTAAAGGACTTTATGTTCCAGAAAATTTTCTAAAGTAAGAAAATTTTGGATACCAGAAAATTTTAATACCAGAAAATTTTGGTTAAAAAAATTAGTTACAAAAAAAATTAAATATGGAAAATTTTGATAATGAAAAATTTGATTATGAAAAATTTTGATTACAAAAAAAATTTGATTACGAAAAATTTTATTAATAAGAAAATGTACTACCCCTATGAAAAGGAGTTGCTTAATGTAAGGATATAGGTTTAAAAAAAATTAATTATGGAATATTAACTTATGGTTATAATTACTAACTTTTTTTTAATATATTCAAATCTATCAAAGGGTAAATATTTTGTAAAAATATCAGCAAGTTGATTTTTCATTCCAATAAATTGAAGAATGATATCTCCTTTTAGTGTGTGATCCCCAAGAAAGTGATGCATAATATCTATGTGTTTTTAAAGAGAGTGATTTGCAGGGTTTTTTCTTAGGGAAATGGTACTAGTGTTATAAAAAAATATCTGTGTTTTGGTAAAACTCATGCCATAGTCTGTGAGTGTGTGTTGTATCCGCAACACATCATCACAACAACTTCTAGATGCTATATATTCAGCTTCAATAGTGGAAAGTTTTACTGATTGTTGCTTTTTGCATGACCAAGAAACTAATGAATCTCCTAAGAAATGAAAAGTTCCAGATGTACTTTTCCTATCCATTCTACATCCACCGAAATCATCATCCAGAAAACTTTTTAGAACAAAATTTTTTCCAGAAGTATAAAAGAGTCCTAAATCCATGGTTCCCTTTAAATACAAAAGAATTATTTTTACTACTTTTAAATGAGATTACTAAGGATTGTATTGATATATTTCACATAATAATACTGAAAACATTAATTATGGAAAACTATTGTTCAAGTATAGAAAACTTCCCATCATACCTCTAAATAATGTTTGATCTACTGGTTTCCCATATTCATCAATATAAAGAGAATTTGAGGTACTAATGGGAGTACTTATACTCTTACCATTGTCAAATCCATAATTTTTAAGAAGATATTTAATATACTTATGTTGAGATATATAAGTTCCTTATACTTTTTGAGAAATTTGAAAACCTAGGAAAAATGTTAACTCGCCCATCATACTCATTTCAAACTAAGATTTCATTAGATTCGCAAACGAATCAATTAAATATTACTGAGTTGAACCAAATATAATGTCATAAACATAAATTTGAAAAATCAAAACATTTTTCTTATCTTTATTTATAAAAAGAGTTGGATCAGCAGTTCCCTTAACATATTTTTTTTGTAAAATAATCATGTAAGCCTATCATACCAGGATCTAAGGGATTATTTAAGTCCATATAAAGCTTTAGTAAATTTGAAAACATGTTCAGGATGTTTTTTGTCCTCAAAACCAAGAGGTTGTTTAATATAAACTTCCTTTTTAACATATCCATTAAGGAAATAACATTTTATATCCATTTGAAAAATATTAAAATTAAATAATGCTATAAAGGCAAGTAAAATGAGAATAGATTCAAGTATAGATAATAAAGTATAGGTTTCTTCATAGTCTATTCCTTCTTGTTGATTATAGCCTTTAGCAACTAATCTAGATTTATTTCTTACAATGATTCCATTTTCATCACACTTATTTATGAAGATCCATTTTACTCCAATAATAGAGGTTTCCTTAGGTCTTTCAACCAAGTTCAAGACTTTATTCTTTTTGAATTCATTTAGCTCATCTTGCATGGATTTAATCCAATCATCATAAACTAAAGCTTCATCAGTGATTTTTAGTTCTAATTGGGAAAGGAATTCTAGATGTTATACTTAATTTCATAAGGAACTTATAATACTTAGAGGTTGATTTACATCACTAATGATACTATCACTGGGATGATTCTTAAGAAACAATTGATTTGGATTTTTAAGACCTATTCATCAACATATGGTAGGAAATCTTTGAGGGTAAATTCTTTAGAAATATTCTCTTGAACATTTTCTTTATTAGAAGGATATTCTAACAAGGGTTGATAATAATTTTTTGAAATCACATCCAAATATGTAGGTTGGGGTTGTTTAACAACAAAAGGATCAGTTTCATCAAATTTAACATGTATTGTTTCTTTAACAGTACAAGTGTTTTTATTAAAAACTCTATAAGCCTTAGAAGTTATGGATTAGCCTTGGAAAATTCCTTCATCTGATTTAGGTACGAATTTATGTAAATTGTCTTTAGTATTCTGAATGAATACTTTATAACCAAATACCTTGAAGTAGGAAATTCTATGTTTTCTACCATTCCACAATTCGTAAGGGGTTTTGTTAAGAAAAGGTCTAATAAAAACATGATTTATAGTATAACAAGCAGTACTTAAGGCTTCAGCCAAAAATTGTTTGGCTATAGAATATTCACTCAACATGGTTCTAGTTATCTCTTGAAGAATTTGATTTCTTCTTTCAACAACACTATTCCGTTGAGTAGTTCTTGGTACTAAGAAGTTATGAGTAATGTCATTCTTACTACAAAAAGTTTCAAAATATGAATTTTGAAATTCTCCTCCATGATCACTATGAATAGTTATCAAAGGAAGGTTTTTATCATTTTTAACTTGGGCTCTAAAAATTTTTAATTAAGAAAAAGATTCAGATTTCTTTGCTAGAAAATAGACCCACGTAAATCTAGTGTAATCATTAAATAAGACAAATACATAATATTTTCCTCTAATACTTCCAGTTGGTGTTGGACCAAAAAGATCCATATGCACTAACTATAATGAATCAAAATTTTAGACTTCACTGATTGATTTAAAACTTGATTTATGTTTCTTTCCATATTGACAAGGATCACAAACTTTTGAAGAATCAAATCTAAGCTCCAGTAGATACTTAGCAAGTTTTTTCTTTGAGAATTTTTACAGGTTCCTAAGGTTACAGTGTCCTAACCTTCTATTCCATAACCAAGATTGATCTTCCACTACACTAAGGCAAGGTAGATCATGTCTCATATGGTCTTCTAAGTTGAGTGTCTATACATTCTCTTTCCTATGGGTAGAAATAATAAACTCTTCCTTGGAATTTTGTACTAATCACTTATCATTCCTAAAATTCAAAAGGTAACCTTCATCACATAATTGACTTATGCTAATGAGGTTGTTCTCAAAACCCTTAACAAATAAAACATTTGAAATCAATGTTTTTCCAAGAACAATAATGTTACCTATACCAACAATTTCTCCCTGAGAATTATCTCTCAAAGTTACTTTTCCTCCTTTCATCTTCATAAACTTTTAAAAGAAGTTTTTGTTACCAATCATATGCTGGGAACATCCACTATCCATGTACCATGTATTGATATTGGTACTTTTTTTTGAAAATAAAAGAGTTTTACTTTAGAAATCCAAACTTTCTTGGATCTAGAAATTTTAGAAAGTAAGATTTTAAGAATCCACATTTTCTTATAAAAATAAGTTGTATGAAAACTTAAAGATTGGGTTTTTTTTAAAGAATTTTTTTTCTCCCAATGTCCTCCACATTGGAATTGTTTGAAAAATAAAGCACTTTGATGAACAAAATAATTATTACTAAAAACTGGATTATAATAGGTATAACCAAATCTAGAACAATTCCTTAAAGGAATAATTTAGGAATTCAACTTTTCAAAGTTTTCCTTACAATAGGTAAAGTTTGATTGTCATTTACTTAAGGAAAATATTTTTGACTTTAGTTTAATAAACAAATTTTTATCCTCAAAAACATTATTTTTAGAACTAGAGTTAGCCTCTAAAATATTTTTCTTAAAAACTACATTTTCAATATCCTTATAAAGTTTATCCTTCTAAGAATTAACTTCCTTAAGATTTTTCTAAATATTTTCAAAACAAAAAATTTATTAATCAATATCTTTTGAAGGATTTGATACTTCTTTAGTTAAAATAGATATTCTAGAATTTTATTTTTATAAATTCTTCTTTATTTTTCAATTTTCATTCTCAATAAGTTTATAAAACCTAGACACTTCTTCATAAGAAGGTAAAGTATTATCTTCTGATTAGAAATATTCTTAATCTGAAGATTCATAATATTTATCATTGGTATAATTTTCATTCAAAGATACATTAGTAATTTATTAGTAATTTTTACCTTGGCCATTAGAAAATTATTTTCAATGGGTAGTTTTATAGTAGACCAAAATTATTCTGGATAGAAGATTTATACTCTAATGATTAATCTATAGAGTAACCACCACTGGCACTCTAAGTATCATTAGCCTTTAAAACATTATTATCCTTAGTCTTGTAATATTTCTTACTATTTCTCTCAGAATGATTTTCCTTCCTATTTTTTCTTTTGATCATGGGAAAATCTGGCCTGATATGTCCATCCCTTTTACATTCATAGCAAGTGACTTCCGATTATTTCTTATCCTTTCTTTCTTTATTCTTATATCTATACTGAAAGTCTTTATTTCTAACTATCTTGTTCATCCTTTGAGAAATATTAGCTAGCTCATTCTCAGAATGTTCACTTTCACTAGATTCAGATAAAATAGTGACTTTCTTAGACTTGGATCTTATAACCCTTTCAAGAGTCTTGAATTTAGTAGTAGTAAAGGCTACACTTCCATTTACATTATTATTCTTATTCATATCAGCATCTCTTTTCATTCTTGTATCATGTTGAAGAAGAGTTCCAAAAATCTCATCAACAGTGATTTGATATACTTTTATATTCTCATCATTAGTTATTCTCTTAGATTCCCATTCATTAGGCATAATATCAATTATCTTTTCCATAAGAGCTTTAACATCAAGACCTTTCTCTCTCATAGATTGTAATTTTTTGAC
Source organism: Viscum album (assembly GCA_963277665.1). NCBI lineage: Eukaryota > Viridiplantae > Streptophyta > Magnoliopsida > Santalales > Viscaceae > Viscum > Viscum album. The sequence goes on along the minus strand of OY728162.1, from coordinate 80,583,974 downwards.
AATAGTCATAAACCTTTATTGAACCTTGCATACTGGTTCTCTATAAGGAAATAAGAATCAATGATATTCTACTCTTAACATAGTTCTTCTAGTTTCTATTACTTTGGAAGTACCAAAATGAGTAACCTCAAGTTTCTACCAAATGCAGTTAGCAGCTTCATAAGAAGAAATTTGACTATATATATTCTTGGTCATAGAATATAACAAATTATTGTGTACCTTGTAATTTAGTTGATATTCTGATTTTTCTTGATTAGTAAAGGTTTTGACTTCCTTGTCTGGAATTTTGTAATATCTAGTAAGCATAAAAAATTTGTCCACTCCACTTTTAATGAAAAAAGTATACATTATATATCTCCAGTACTCATAATAATTACCCTTAAAAATATGTGGTATGGTAGGATTTAGATTTCCAATTAACCCAACATTCATTCCTACCCTTCTATAAGAAAATATCTTTCCACAAAACTTGTTAATAGAAAAAGTTGGTAAACAAAGATAAAAATCTCTAAGAAAAACTCAAAGAATAAAAGTTCAGCAAGAAAATGAAACTTCGGCAAGAAAACTTATATGTGAGTATAGTTATTTTAGAGACATACACTGATGCCAATTCTAGGATCAAAATATAAAAGTAGATGCTCAATTACAAGAGGGGGTGAATTGTAAGTTTAAAAACTTTCATTTTTAACCTTAAGGAAAACTATGTTTAACAAATTTAAACAAAGTAAATTCAAAAACCCCAAAAATAGTTCTATGAAACAAACTTTCTTAGGTTCCAAAAATATGGTTTTGGAAATGAAACTTAAGGAAAGTTTACAAGGAAAATATTATACCTTAAATCATATAAAATCTTACTTATCAGAGTATACAAAATTACAAGAAAGTATAAGAAAGTTATGCCTTATTCATTTTTCAAAATACAATAGAAATAAAACATGAAACAAAACAAGTAACAAGTATGAAATATTCTAACCCAAAGAGTAGGGTATCCAAAAACCCTGGATAAATATCCCTTGATTTATACTTTCTATAAAGTATGGCTTAACCACACAAGGGTAATCCCTCAATAGGAATATCGGAATCTGTCTTTCTATCCACGCAAGCCCTCAATCTTTAAGGTAGTCGGCACATCTATCTTCCTATCCCCAGAAGCCCTTGATTGTACTCAGCAACAATCAAAGTCACACGAAGCAAGCTAAACAATATGTTTAGTATGCACAAGTAATGAGAGTCTCTCTCTCTCTTTATAAATCACTTCAACAACATGTAATCTCTAAATTGATGGAATGGTATTGGGCTCATTCAGATGAGCTCCAATTTATAGGAACTTCTCCAATGGTCAGTTCCCTCCTCCGACGGTCATATTTTTCCTTGAATTTTGGAGGGACCTATACATGTGTCACTCAAAAAATGGTTAGTTAGAAACAGATTTTAAGACATCATTTCATAATAATTGTAAGGAAAATGAAGTTATCAAATCAATTATATTTTTCAGAGTCTAATGAAAAATAGAATTTGTAATCTAACCAAATAAACATTCAGATTCTATAAGACATGGATACTCAGATTCTGTTTTTCAAAGATTTTGGAATCTGAATTATACAGATTTCAGAGTCTGAATTCCAATGAATTTGGAATCTGAATTCTGAATAATTCAGACTCTGAATTCTGAAAAATTAGGAGTCTTAATTCTGAGGAATTACGAGTCTAAATTCTAAGAAATTCAGAGTCCAAATTCTGAAGAATTCAGAGTCTAAATTCTAAATAATTTGGAGACGGAATTCTGAAGAATTCATAGTTTGAATTCTTAAAAATTTGGAATCTAAATTTCAGATAATTCAGAATCTAGATTTCAGATAATTCAGAATCTGAATTTCAGAGAATTAAGAATCTGGATTTCAGAGAATTAAGAGTATGAATTTTAGAGAATTTGGAATCTAAAAATAGAATACTCCATATCCAATGAATTATAATATTCTAAGTTTTTTCATTAGAATCTGAATGTTAGACATAGGAATAAAATGAGTTAGATTTAGAGAGTTTGTAAAAATAAACAATGAAACCAATCGTAAGGATAAAAGTTTCCTTATAGAAGGAAATTTTCCTTTATGAAAATAATATTTAGGGAAAATAAATTTTCCTTAAGATAAAGTTTTTTGATTTTCAAAACATATAGGAATGGAAAAGTCATAAGGAAACCTTATTGACACAACATTTTTAAGTCTACCATGATGAGGAAACCATGCAGTAGTTCTTACACCATATCATGGTTTAAGAAAAAATAGTTTTTTATTATTATAGATTCAAGATTTTATTATAGGAACTTACCAGATTCATTGGTTTTCAAGATTACTAAAAGCACATTTTGTTTGGGTGAAAAAATCATGGAATTGAAGAAAAAAGTTCATGGTTTGATAATACTGGGACAATTTTTATTTTTTAAAGGCTTAGATATGTCAAAAGGATGCCTAAATTGTTTTTTAAAATTTACAAGTTAATATAATGAAAATAAGTTCTTTCTAAATATTTTATTTAACCTTATTTAACCCCTCATCCCTCTTACATATAAGTAAACTAAATCACATAAGGGTATGTCTGATTTTTATTTTGTTTCATAAGGGTTAAGCCATGTTTTTTTGGGTTGTGTAAAAGTACTTGTGAGTTTTTAAGTATTGCATATAGGTAGATCATTCCTTACATATATCTAGTTTAGTTTTCTTTATAATCAAGTAAGGGTAAGTCTAATTTTTCATTACCTGTATAAAGATAATTTCCTTTATTCTTCCTCATGTAAAGGTAGTTCAAGTTTTCTAAACCCTGCATATGGGTAATCCATATATTCTTATACTCGTATAAGGGTAACAAGTTTTTTATGGGTAAAAATCATGTTACCCTTACACAACATGTGGTTGTTATGTATGGGTAACATAAATTGCCTAAAAATAGAGAATATCCCTTCCCTTTCAAACTATAATTAATTTTTAATGGAAATTAATGAAATTAAATGTGTAAATTTGAGGATTTTGAATCTTTTAAGAGATTAAAATGATATTTTTTACTCACCAAAAAATTGAAATTGAAATTTATTTTGTTGCATTAATTAAATGTAAACTAAAATTAAATGAAAATTAATATAGGTTTTTAGAGGTTTTTCTTATAAATATTCTAATAACTCTCTATTTTTTCAAAAAAAAAGAGATTCTTCCTTCCCACTTTCATGTTTCCTTGTTTCCCTCTAGTATTGGTGATCCAAAACCTTATTGTTTTAGTTTTTCAAGTATTCCAAAAATTATTTAAGGCTTCACCTGTGTTTCTTGAACTACGTGCACCATTATATCTCACTCCTGTTATTTTTTCCACATTATTGAAGATCTTGTAAGAGGTAGTTGGATATATTTATATCTCTTATATTTCATGTGAAATATATAAAATTACCAAATCTAGGTTTATTTTTTTTAATGGATACATTTATCCTTAATGAGATAATAATTTGGGGAAAGGAATCAGATGATTAATATTATTAATTATTATGGAATAAAAAAAGGAGGAAGATGAAGGTTTTAAATTTAATTTAGTAAATATCTTGATATATTATTAATTCATGAGTTGAATTAGAAATAATGTTTCATTATTAACAATAATTTTATTATTTAATAAATTTGAAGATTATCTTCTAAAAATAACTAATATTTAATAATCTTTAAATCCATGCTACTTGGAAATAATTTTATATCCTAAAATAATTGAATACCATAGTTAGTATTCTTCCTTGAGAATAAGAATTTTCAATGAATTAATATTATCAACTCAAGATTATAGATCACATATTGTATCTTAAGGTGATGATCTTTCTATTCGATAAATTATATATGAAAGGGAAAAGAATAATCTCATGTTACATTGTTTAAATTGATTGATTTTTTATAATGATAATTATTATATAATTCATGAAATTAAAATATTATTATTGGGATTATCATATTTTAAGGTTAATTTATTATTTTTGGTCAAGAATTAAATAAATTATTGGGTTTTGATCAGAGGTGGTTTATGTTTTCTAGATTATGGATCTTATTTTTTATAAATAGTTTGATATATATGTTAGGCGGTATTTGGTGTTTATTTTTTATCATGGTTAATTTCTTGAAACTATCAAACATTATAAAGTCAATATGATATTATAAATAAATGAAAGAGGCATGATTAGTATAACTAATTCTCATCTTGGAATTGTTTAAATGTGGAAATAATGCTTGAATCGTGTTTTGTTGTTTTATAGATTTTTTTAACTACTGTCTTGGGTTTCATTATTGCGGATAACCTATGAATATTAAACCTTTTAATTAAATATGGAAATACATTTTTTTTTTGAAAAATATAAATTTTTTGGGATGAACAAGCCCATTTCTTATTGTATGAGGCTTTAATGCCTTAATGTCATTGAATCAGTTCCTCCTTTTCCTATGTGTAGAAAAAAACGGTTAAATATATATGTGTGTGAACTCTAGTGATTTATACACTTACTATGTTTCGGTGTGTTAATTATAACTTTGATATGGATGGGATCATTTGATGAGAAATGGGATGGGAGCTTGAGGTTGCAATGATGGTCGATGTTGGTGATGTTGGGATAAATGATATTATGCATAATTTTGTGGGACATCAATGAGCTTAACACAAGTTAAGAGTGATACTTTCTCATTACTACATTTCTTGATGCTTCATTGATGGTTGGGCCGATGAATTTTGTTTATAATATTAGTTTCCATCTTCAATATGTGGTTTAATTCTATATAGTATAAGTACATATTTTAAGAGGTAACTTTGGTTGGGTCCAAGAGTACCCATATAATTATGAAATGATAATTGAACTAATAAATGAAAGGGGTTGGTTCATAGTGTTCACAAATGATGGTGACATACTTGAGAATATAATAAAATTTTATGGTACCTAAGGTACCATTATTAAAATATTAAAATGTAAATATTGTAAATTGAATATGTAAATATATATATTAATTAATGTATAATAAATGAATTAATTTGAAATTTAATAACTTGTGTGCTTATATGAGACCAAGCCCTTAATAGTGGTAGTTAGGGGTCATATACAGAAATAGAATCATATGTGTTTAAGGCTTGGTAGTTTCCCTTAGTGTGGTTGTGCATAATTTTATTTTTATTTTTTGATTTCATTCACTACCCCACCCACGTCACTATGGAAACTGATACCCAAATGTTTTTGGGGGTGTTTTATACAAGATCCATGATTGGGAGGGAATAGAAGGTTGACTTATCCCTCTTCTCTTCCCTCCCTATATATGTAAATGAGTAGGCATATCCTAGGGTATATTGGATTATGGTATAGGGTACATTCCTACTAAGGTTTTGATGGCTCATGGTTTATTATACATTTATGTGCAGTCTATACTGGCTTGAATTATAGCACATACTTATATTTTTATATGGTGGTTTCAGCTTCCCATAGGTGTAATTGCATAGGCTATTATGGCTTTAGGTATAATGCATTTACACGGGCTATAATGGCTTCTAGACATACACTGATTTACTATTTGTATATAGTAATGATGAAATATGTCGGGTTTCATGGGATGTTGTAATTATAGTGATACTATTTCATGGGGTGTAGGATAACATCTTAGAGGGAGGATAATATGATGTAGTCATTAGAACATGAGAGTAACAAAATAGTGGGGAAGTTAAAGTGGGTTACCTTTATTGTATATATATATATATATACTTTTGATAAGTAATTTTTTACTTCTATGCATCATTTGGTGAATCATCCATGGTGGGGATGGGAAAACAATAGTATACTTGTTTAGGTGATGAGTAAGTTTCATTTTTTATTCACTAGTATTTAATATGATTATTCACTTTTAGAATAAGAGTTTTCAGGGAGGATCCTATTGATTATAATGTTATGATCACCCTATGTATATATAAATAAATTCCAGGTCCATAGTAGTTGGTTAGTGATTGAACTGGGCGGTACTAGTTTGAGGAGTTTGTTCAGGATTTGTTTGAGATTTTTTATCACTTCCAAGGATTTACTTTTGGTACTTTTTAGTTTTCTTTAAGTTATATCAATTTATGTATAACCTTATATGTATTTTAATTACTTAAATATTTATTTATGGTTTTAGTCATTGGATTTCTCATATTATCTCTTATTCCTTACATACTATAGAGGGTAATGCCTCCCAAGTGTGTGATTTATATCCCCTCTATGATATTCACCAACTTGTGTCCAACTTGAGGAAGGCTTCTACCTATATTATCTTTATTTATTCATTTTCAAGCCAAGATGGGTGCCTTTAAAGGGAAGGGGTCATGATATAGTGGTATTAAAGATGATGGTTGATAGATAGGATGGATTTTGGAGTTAAGAATTAGTGAGGATACATGGGTTGGTAGGTCAACAATATCATTTGGGATTGGTACATTCAGTAAAAAAGGGATACATGCTAGGACATGGGATTTTATTAACACCTGTGATCCAACACATGGAACTTCATGTTTTATGAACATTCTAAGTGGAGTGATTCTGATTATGGGGTAGAGACCTAGGTGAGGATTATACATCATAATTTTTTCAACCTGTGTTTAAATTGGGTAGACAATGGAAGAATAGGTTAAAATAAATTAAATAATTAATCCTAAAATGTTCTTTAATCATGGGTTTGGGAGTTCCTAATATTTTTCTTTTGGTAATATTGAACCAATTGGATATTCTCATTAGGTTATTACAGAAGATGTTAAGTAGTGTATTCCAATGAATCGCTACAAAGTGGAGGAAAATGATGACGGCACTTAGAGGAGGAAAATCCAAGAGTTCCAAAGTTTGGGTTTTCAGAAGTAAAAAATCCTCATTTAAGATCAAGAAATAAAGGACTAGCTAGAGGAGGTAGAGATAATATTTATTCTAATTCATACTCAAAAAGAGAATTGGGTTTCTTTAGTTGTGATGATATTGCATAGGTCAGTTTGATAGTGGTGTGTTTTTTCCTAAGTTGTGAGGAGTCAACTGCTTTATAGAACAAGTTTAGGGGTTAGTTTCAGGCCAAGTTTCTATCTTTAAACCCTGAGGTGGATTTTTAGTGAGATATATTTACCTTTTGACAGGACATTTCTAGTGTTTGAGAATTTAGAATCAGGAACAAGAAACTTCTTTGTTATGCTTTGGAACTCTTTCTAGATAATGAGGATAGGGCATGCACTACTACAAATACCGATTTTATCAATGCTAAAATGGTCCTTTAATAGCGCTAGAAAAGCACTATTAAAGAAGGTGAAGATAAAGGGGGGTCCCCTTTATCAACGCTCCAAAAAGCGCTGATAAAAGGGGTCTTTTATCAGCGCTAAAAAGAAGAACTGATAAAAGGGTCCTTTATCAGAACTTTCTTTTTAGCGCTGATAAAAGACCCCTTTTATCAGCGCTTTTTTTAGTGCTGATACAAGTAAAAAACTAAAAAAAATTAAAAAAATCATGTCAATTGGGGTGGCTTTTATAGCACTTGATCCCCCTTTTTACAGTGCTTTCCAGCCCCTCCAGTGCCCGCACACACCCCCTCTACCCTTTATCAGCGCTATCCCCCCAAATCCACCCCCATGCATGCGCCCCTACCTCCACCAGGTTTTGAACTCGAGACCTCCCCCCTGTGCGCCTAAGCCCTTACCACTCCTCTATTTTGATTTGTTTTCCATTTCATGATATATATATATAGTTATATTTATTTGTATAGTAATATATATTTATATTAATATATATATATATATAGTTATATTAATATATATATATAGTTATATTAATATATATATTTATAGTGATATTAATATATATATTTATAGTTATATGAATATATATATGTAGTTATATTAATATATATATATATAGTTAGATTAATATATAGGTATATAAATATTCCTGTATTTTTATTTTAAATAAAATGGATATTAGTTATTATTTAGATAAAGCTAATATATTTTATATGTAAATATATTTTATTATTTATATTTATAATTAAATTTTTATGTGTGAATATATAAAAAATATGTATATATTGTTATATATTTGATTATAAATAGTAGTTAATTATAAAAAACGATAAAATTTCAAAGACATAATATCAATATGAATGTAATACCTTGGAATAAATTCCGTCCCCACCAAAAAAAGTCAATAATACCCCCCCCCCCCCCTAAACGAGGCTAAAAATCCACAAAATGTTAAACAATAGGGGTATCCCAACTAAAAACTCAGTTTTGGAGGCCTTTTGATCCATTTTTTACCTCGAAAAATGTGGCAGAGGCTTCACCTAGGTCACTAGAATGTAGATCTCATTGCAGGCTTCAATTTAATATGTTGTAGAGCTCAAATGGACATCGGGATCAAAATTTATGGTTGTTTGAAGTTCGAGTTGCGTTTTCAACATATTTTGGATCCTTTTTATTTTTTTTATTTTTTTAGTCTTCTAAATGTTATTAAATGACTATTACTCCATAATAATTAGCAAATTATTTATTAAAAAAAAATTAATTTTTTTATAAGCCATTTTCACTAAAAAAACTTATATATTAAGTGTAATTGTAATTTATACTTATCTAAAACATATTTAAAATTATATTTAAAAAATATATATTATATTTATATCAATATAACTATATCTATATATTTAAATATTAATATATTTTTTTAATGAATTTTTTTTGAAAGTAGACCTTTTATCAGTGCTTTTTTTAAAAGCACTGATAAAGACCCCCCTTTATCAGCGCTACTAAAAAAGAACTGATAAAGGGGTACCCTTTAACAGCGCTAAAAAAAGCGTTGTTAAAAGGGGTACCGTTATCATCACTTTTTTAGTGCTGATAAAAGTATCCCCCCCCCCTTATCAGTGCTTTTTCATTAGCGCTGATAAAGGTTGGCGTTGGCCTTGCCCAGTTTTGTGGTAGTGATGGAATTTCGATGTGGCTTTGTGTCCAAGGATCCAACTTCAGGTCACTCTATTTATATTAAAATCATATTTTGGGTTACTATAAAAATTAGAGGTCATTGAGAGGATATTTTCTAGGACCTGATTATCATGATATGGGAGTCTCTAGGAGCTTTTGAGGAGTAGATATTTGATCAGAACTCAATATTCTAGTAAAAAGAAGAATTCCAAGTCAGTAGGGAGAATGTTTTTTCTTATTCAACTGGTTTCACCAGTGGTGATAGTTTTTATATGCTTAATAATAGATTGGGTGTAATTCATTTTTATTATGTAGGAAGTATACATCATAAGTAATATTTTCCAACCTTCCTTAGTAGCCATTTTGCAACCAGTTTTCTGATCTAGGCCCGGTTATTGCAGTAGTTTTAGCTAAGGTACAATAGTAGTAGGGCATCCCATATTATAATCATTAGATGGGGGATGTGGTAGGAAGGGGTTAAACAGGGTATATCCCGTGATATCGCTCATTGTTATAGATATCGGGTAGGGCATGGACATGGAGGTAGTCTCCATTAAGTCTAAAGGGGCCATAGAGTTGTATGTGGTTAAGTGCATGCTTTAACATTTCCAGTATCAGGCAATCCTGAAGTTGTGTGAGGTGCTATATATGTATTTTATACTTGGTTTTATACCTTGTTTGATCCATGATCTATGAACTCCTTTGTTTCACCCACTCTAGTATATTCCTTAGGAATTTAGGTAGAGAGAATTCCAATGCCCTTTATGTTGTCTGCACTAGTTGGAGGTTGAGATAGCCTATTTGATGTGTGATGAGACTTTGAATTGGTCTTGGGGTAGAATCACTCTTGCGGATATTTCCTATGTTTATAGATTTAGCTATATAATGATACCCTTAATATATATTGGTTATATTTAGTATATTCCATCAGGGATTACTTCAGTGGGAATTCCATATTCTATGATGCGGATGGAGATTGGGAGGTGTTCATTAGAAAGTGATACCCTTGAATGGGTCAAAGACTTGTTAAGTATCTATCTTTTTGATGGATGGAATAATTTGAAGTTTTATGGAGGATTATCCAATGGTATTTTATATAGTGGTAGAATAATTTGTAGATGTATTCCCTAAAGATTTTTTGATCCTACCCCCTTGATGAGATATCGAGTTTAAGATGGAGCTGAAACAAGGTGTCTCTCTGATATCAATGTCACCATATTGAATATCCTCTTAAGATCTATGGGAGTTGGGAATATATATTTATGACATCTTGTAAAGAGGATTTATTTGACCTAGTGTGTCATCGTTGGAAGCTCCATTTCTATTTACAAATAAGGAAAATGGAAATTTATAGTTGTGTGTCAATTATCAATGATTGAATCAGGTTATAGTTAAGAACCACTATTCCCTCTCATGTATTGATGACTTATTTTATTAGTTTAAGGTAGATAGATACTTCTTAAATATCAACCTGCATTCTGGATATCATCATATGTGATTGAAGTATGAGTACATCAAAAAGACTACTTTTATGATTTTGTTATGGGCATTAAAAATTCATTTTGATATCATTCGAAGTTATGAATGCTCTATCCATGTTCATGGGATTGATGAATTTTGTGTTTCATGAGTTTCTAAACCATTTTATGGTGGTTTTTATTGAAGAAATACTTATATTATCATAATATGAGGAGGAGAATGTAGATTATATATAATACATATTAGGAGTTCTTTTGTTTCATCAGTTGTTCAGGAAGCTATTGAAGTGTGAGTTCTGGGTCCATGTGGTCCATTTCTTAGGGCATGTTGTATCTCAGTGTGGAGTATTTGTATAAAGACCTAGTATTTTTATACATAGATATTATATCATTTTATATGAATAATCAATAAATTAAACAAACACATTCTTAATGATTGTAGTAGTTTAGTGTCTTTGGAGAATAGGTGAACAATATTCTAATTTGGTGAAAGATATTCAACATATCCCATAAAGAACTTCCACATTTATACTCTTTAAAAACATACCCTACTTAAAACCTTTATTCCTAACCTGTGGAAATGAAACATGAGAAAGGGTGGGCTTAGATACTCAATAATTGTAATCAAGGGAGATATATAACCATAAAATGAATATAAGGGTATGAGAACATGAGCATAAAATTTGAAAACCATACCCTACATAATAAAGATAATAATCTTGAGACATGGAATAAAGATTGAAATTTCATAAGACATGAATCCTAAGGTAATCAAAGATAATGATTCATGAGAGTATAAAATTGGCATGACACATATATTTGTGGCATATACATAATCATAGAAAATATTATGTCAAGGATACTGACCAAGACATTAATAACATGTTAGCCTTGGTATAACCACCCATGTACTTGCTTTGGACTTGGGATAACCTCCCGTGTACCCTCTTTCATGCTTGGGATAACCTCTCATGTACCCTATTTTAGGATTGGGATAACCTCGTGTGTACCTATTTTGGCCATAGGATAACCTCCCATGTACCCTTTGAAATAATATAACATTAATCATTATCCAATGAATTAGTAGGAGATATATTCCCCACCCATCACATAATCCATAATTTTTTATTTCATAAGATTATAGAACATTCATCTTATCAGAACCCATAAAATGAAATGGGTTTCATAAAACATTTCATCATAGCATTACCTAGGGAAAATATATGGATTTCATAAACATATTATCATCATAAACATAAACCATTAAAGTAAAGAATAATAATTTTTTCCTCATATAATATCCCTAATAAAGCATAATTAGCATCAAAGGATGACATCTTTTATGGAAAATGATTTTGAATGAAAAAATTACTTGAGATTTTTCTTGAGGAAGATAGCCTTTCCACTTTAAAAAACATTTTAAAACATAAAAAAATAAAATTATTTTACTTGGAAATAAAATTGGAAAATAATAAATAAATCTTTAATACATTGAGTGGTCATGATAGTGTAATATACCATTCATGTTGTACGGATTAAAATAAATATTCCTTTCACATATTCAGTAAAATTCAAATAGGAATTGTTTGTGAAAATGACATAAAGGTACCTTTTAAAAAAATTTATAAAAAAATTATAAAATTGTTAAAATGACTTTAATAAATCCTTTTGAAAATGTTAAAAAATTGAAAAAAAATTGCAAAACATAGTTTTGTAGGAAAAATAAGTTTTCGACCAAGGAGAGAAATAAATACATTTTTTCTTAAAAACATTATTTTGAACTCTTAACTGAATAGAGAAATTAAAATGAAGGCAAAAATATAGTCTCTATAAATAACTATAGTATAATAAAATAAATGAGTTTCTTGAGATATATATCATAATATTTCATTATTGGAAGCATAATCCTAAACATTCCCAATAAATGATGAGATTGTACCATAAAATCATTACCACTTTGGTATAATTGAATCATAATCCCCATGAAATAATAACATTAAATGAAACTTGAAATTTCATCAGAATAAATATATTCATGATATTAAATTTCAAATGGGTTTTATATACACCTCATAAAATAATATGGGTGCATAACATAACCTAAGTCTCAAAGAAGAAAAATTGAGAGAAAAAATACTTTTCCACTTTAGAAAATTTTGACCTATAAACCTCTTAAAATAGAGGTACTAATATGGATATTTAAATAAAATTTATTTTCAGGACAGTAATCATAAAATAAATTCATGGTCAGTATACACACTATATAAAATAAATAGGTGTTGAATATGGAATGTGCCTCACAAAAGTAAAAAGTGAGATGGAAATCCCTTACCGCTTTAGTAATATTTTGAATCGTAATCCCAAATAAATAATAAAAAAATTAAATATAATTAAAATGAGTATATTAATGATATAAAATTTAAAAGGGTAAGTATATTAACCACACAAAAGAAACAAGTAGTGAGTTTTCATATGCCTCCCAAAAATAAAAGTGAGACTAGAAATCCCTTACCTTAAGTATCGAATTCCTTCATATATGTTTGAACATCATGTATAATAAATATAATTTTATTATAAATATATTATAAGAGAATAATTTTATATATATCATATAATATATTATTTAATTATGACCATTTATTACCCATTTATTAACAAGTCCTTATTAAAATCACATTTTGGGTAATAACTATTTTTTTTTTGTATATGTTTTTTTATTTTTTATTTTTTGTCCTCTTAATTTTATCATGGTTCCATAATATTAAAAATAATAATCGTGAAATAATTATCATATTTATATATCAATTATACTTTTAATACCCATCATGAAATATGTTTTTGAGAAATGAAGTATGTTATGATCATAGATATAGTAGGGCGTATGTACATAGGGGTGACATTCCCATTTTTAAATGATCATTGTGAAAATGAGGTAAGTAATATTTTGTATTTAAATAATTATAATAATATCATAAATAACATATTATATATGTAAATATAATTATACATATCCTACATGTGATGTGGTGATGAAAAGAGAGAGTCGCGTCGCTTCGTGAAGGTGGTAGTCCACACATACACGAATGACGTTATCATATTTCAGTGAGTGCAAAGGTAAGAAATAAAATTATATATTATTTTTTATAATTATAAATATGTAATTAATATAATAATTATTTCATTTATATCACATATATTCATTAAATTTATCCTTGTTATCTTCCATGTAATGCGTTAGTGAAAACGAATCACATCGCTTCATGAGGTGGTATTTTGTTGTACACACAAACGATGTTATCATATACACTATAGAATGGAAAGTAAAAAAGTTACATATTATGAAATGAATATAGAGGTGTATTTATTTTATAAATATAATATATATACTTTTTATCCATCATCATACCCAACCATTAGATATGGTAATGGAAAAATGAATGGCATCGGTTCGCGAGGCGGTAGTCCATCGTACACATGAATGATGATTTCATAACCCATTTGATGGAAGTGGGTATGGTTTTAGGTAATACCCTTAATACAAAAAAATCTCCTTAAATTTAATATACTGAGTTTATTATATCATTATGGTTTAAAAATAATTTAATTAGGTGGAGGAATAAATAAAATAAAAGCGCTCGTTGAAGAACGTTACCACTACTTCGGGTAACCTCATTAGGTTAGCACCAAAATCCATACTACGATGTATTTATACCCAAAATATGGCTTATATAATGATATTATGGAATTTTTGAAGTTATATTTGTAGGTATTTTCTAAAAAAATGGTTTGAAAGTGTTAATAAGAGAGGAGAGTTGGTGGCCTTCTATAATTGAAGCGAGTGGCGCACTTGTAATTTTTTGAAAATAAAAAGGTGTATCAATATTTTTATCATGAAAAAATCCTCAAAAATGGATTTTTATAAATAATTATAAATTATATGGTGTAAATATGTTTATAATATAAATTTTATACTAGTGTGTAGGTCATTTTAACACTTATATTTTGAGTTTAACACCCTGATAAATCTATTTTTACCTTAATCGTGGTGATTAATTTTTACAATTTTCACTATTCATTTTTGTCAAAAATTTAGATGAAATTATTATATAATATAAATTATTATAATTAATAATATTTATCCCATATTTATAAATTAAATTCATAAAATTAGTAAAATTTAATTTAAAATTAATCTTGAAAACGCAACGAGAAAGCGGGTTTTCATAGAGAAAATATTCAAAATTTGATAAGGTTTTTATATAAAAACTCAATATAAAAATGATTAAAATAACCTAAATTAGTTTAATGTATATATTATTGATGTAATAATTATTAAAAACGATTTAAAACATAACTTAAATTTATAAATAATTTAAATTAAAATGTAGGCTTCAATTAATTTTTAGTATTTTTCATCATTCCTCAAAAAAGTAATCTTTTCAGAAAATTAAAAAAAATAAACCTAAGATATTTTTGAAATTATGATTTCAAAAATAAAATTTATTTTTTCAAATAAATTTTATAAAAGTTTCAAAATTCATTTTTAAAATAAGTACACAAAAAAGGTGACAAAACTTATCTTTAGAAAAATACATTTTTTAAGTGTAAAATTGGATATATTCTTATCTCTTATCTAGAAAAAACATAAAATGAATTTTAAATAGTTTATTGAATATATAATATATAAATACCATTAAAATAATTCACCAAAATTGTTTCTTTTATTTTATTGAGGTAAAACATTTTTGTTTTCATAAAAATAGTTTTTTCAGAAATATATTTCCTTTATTTTCAAATAGTTTTCATTTTAATTTTTAATTAATTGATCAATAAGGAATTAATTTTATATACATGTGTAAACTATATATTTTTGTAATTTATTTAATCATATTCATACCTGTCATTCCAACAGTTTGGTGATAACTATCATATTAATAATAATATTTTAATAATGTCACATTTTGTTTAAACTCAGTGTTGCATATAATTCAATCTAAACTTAGTGTTATGTGTAATGAAAATTTTATAAAAAATTAAATTTATTTAAAAAAATTATTTCACAAAATCTTGGGGTGTTACATTCTACCCCCCCCCTAAAATTAATTTCTCCCTCAAAATTCATTACTTTGGTCCCAATAATTTAGGATACTTTTGCCTCATTACATCCTCAAATTCACATGTAGATTCTTCAAGATGGTGGTTTTATCACACAAATTTTACTAGGTGACTGGTATTGTTTCATAAAACTGTATATGTATAATCCCTAATCTCCATAAATTATTCCTCATAAGAAATATCATACTCTAGTTACACGACCTCTGAGTTCAATACATGTGAAGGGTTAGGTATGTACTTCCTCATGAAAGGTACATGGAGCACCTCATGAAACTGAGATAGGTTTAGTGAAAGTGTCGAATGATAAGATAATATCCTGATATGATCATTTATTTCAATGGCACTGATACACCTTGGGCTTATTTTTCCCTTATTTCTTCCATAGAGATATCTGTAGAAATACCTTCTCACTAACATCAAATTTTAGATCGCATCGATGATTATCATCATAACATTTTTTTTAACTTTGTGTTTTCCTTGCATGTTTCAAAATGGCTCTAACCTTCTCTCCCATCTCATTAGCTTTCTTAGGTTCCAATATCTTTATTTTTGTAAATTCATTCTAGTACATTCAAGTTCCATATTTCTTTTCATAAAGCGATTCATAAGGATCCATCTGAATTCTTGAGTGAAAGATATTGCTGTAAAAAAAACCCAAATATATGAATGTGTCTATCCAAATGTAACGCCCCGACCCTAGTTACCCAGAGTTGGTGAATTGTTACATAACATTGGCATTATCACAAAATATCAAGTCTCGAAAGACTGAGTATTTTAGTAGCCATGGAAACACTAGATACATTCATAAATTTTACATTACATCATAAAGTGAAAACTACATCAACATTTTGTCTTCACACTCATATCCCCTTATACTATCCCTACAGGTCATTCATAAAATACTTCTTCACATCCTGGGAAAAATAAAACATTGAAAGGGGTGATCTCTAATGCTCAGTAAGGATAACAATATAGCGGAAACTTTCTTAAATAAACATAAACATTTAAGGCAATACATAACTAAAAAAACCTTTTAAAATTGAACTTCAGCATAACATGGAAAAAATAAATTGAAATAATGCCATTTAATTATTCACATGGATATTCTACTAGTCAAATAATCACATGAAATATCAATAACCACTTTCATTATGATGGAATACATAATTCCAAACTATCATAACCACATAGTCAAGGCCTCGTGCCAAGACTACAAATAAGATTTTTTCAAGGCCTTGTGTCAAGACACTAGTTTGTCTCATGAGACCTACCGATGCATCAAGGATCTATAGCGGGCTCCACCTATAACTTATTAAGTCTAATGCATTCCTCATATGAATAGGTTTAAACATAACATAAACAATCTTATTAAAACTATCATATGAAATGTCAATACTTTCTCCATAAACCATGAATGGTATAGAAATAACACATCCACAGTCAAATATATCACAAAACCTTCAATAAAATATGGAAGTTTTGTATAATAATAAATAAACTTCAAATAAGCTTAAAATCCATCAAAGGATGTGGACATAGATGAAATCAAAACTATTTGAGAGAAATATCTCTTTTTTGAAATCATTTAAAAGTCACACATTTATAAAGAAGGTAATTTAAAAGAGATTTTTGAATCAAAGTGTCCCATAACACTTTGAAACTTTTTAAAATAAATATAATTTCAAAACATTCATTTCCATATAAATAAATCCTTAAAATAATTTTTAAAACATGGAAATTAATCAAAAACATTTAGAAAGATAAATCTTTAAAACATTTAAAATTATGATCTTGATAAAGAATACCTTTCAAAAATTCTTAAAATATTCATTTTAAAATCATTTAAAGGTCACATAATTATAAAATAAAACATTTAATTTCAAAATATTCTTATAAGCATTTAATGGAAGCTTCAACGATTTTATAACGGCGGAAAATAGCCGCACCCGCCGTATAAGTAAAAAAAACATTCTTACCTTAATTCTTCCAAAAAGGTTAAAAATGACCTTGTTTGGAAAACAATGGAAAGATTCATTTATAAACTTCTTATAAAAAGTCAAAAAAGGGTATAAATGACTTTAACCCATATTTTTTAAAATAGTAAAAATGTTTTGAAAACATTTTTAAGAAACATGGATGTGGATGATAAAGAGGTCCCAGTAGATAATTACGTAGAAACAACCTCAGATAATGAAGAGATTGTGAAATAAACCATTACCTTGTACTTTTCCTTGGTTGAGGGTAGGTTAACCTCCTGTATAATGGTAAAATAATTGTTATTAAATCATACAAGAATCATATAAATTAATATTATATCATATATGATCTTTTAACATTGCTTTGTTAATAATGTCTTAGTATTATCGTCATTTCGGGTGTTAACTTACTCGTTTTCTTTTATATGTTTTGTTACATAAGTCATGTTTGTTATGGATAGGTTGTATATTATTCATATACATAATGATATCAATTCCTTAAACATTATTTTTAATCATAAAATGAGAATTATACTTGCATGGATACGATGGGGAATGAATCTCATCGCGTTCATGGAGACGGTAGTCCGTATGTACGCACGAGCGACAATATCATTATTTTGATATTAAAATAATATATAATTGGATGGTATATAACATGTAAAGAATCATTATCAAGTTATATTTATTATTTACATCAATTATACATCATTATAATACCCATCCAAATAATAATGTTTTGAATAATAATTACATTACAACATGGAGACAGTAAGTCGTATGTACTCACGTATGGTGACATGTCATTCAAAGGATGGATAGAATACTGAATATGGTTATACCATATTTATAATAACATCAAAGTATATATAATATACTGGATTTATTATTTTATAATTTAAATAACAAAGAAAGAAGAATTTGAAGAAGAATGGAACTTGAAAGAGGGTGGTGAAAACGTTGCCTCTTCTTCGGGTTCTTCCTTTTGATTTGATCAAAAGGGATCCTTAGGTTGGCTTTATGACTAAATTAATCCCTCTATGATTAAGGGAGGATAGTTTATAGGGTATTTGGGAAGATTTTGTCTGAACCAAAAGGCTTTTAAGGTATTAATAATTGGTTAGAAGTGGTGTCCTTTTATAAGGAGGAGGAGGGGCTCTTTAGGAAAGACTTAAAGTATTAATTTATAATAAATTCATATTAAGTTTCTAATGGCTTAAATGTATATTATTGAAAGTCTAAGGTGGTTATGGGTCGAAATACTTTCAACCAATATATTTTTGATAGGTTTGGGTCATTATATTAACTTTATCTTTTAGTTTTAACTCTTAGTTAATTAGTTTGACATTTACCACGTCACTTTGTATTTTTATATTATATAGTTAATAAACTTACTATATACATCCTAAAGACCCATAAAGTGTTCAATTAATGATAAAAATATCATGATATAAGTCCTTTGGCCGAACCTTATATTTTTAGGAATATAATATCAATTAATAGTATAATATTTTTTTAAAAACTCATTTATGTCAATTTTGACACTATTCAATAATTTATTTTTGTTAAAGTCATAATAACTTTATTAATTTGAAAAAAAATCATTTAATCAATAATAACATGTCATATAAACCAATAAAATTCATGTATGTCATCAAAAATTTCAAATTATATATATTTTATCATTTATAATACCAATTGTTTGATTCTTTCATTAATAAGGAAATTACTGCATCATTATTGTGTCATAAATAAATTTAATTATTAAATGTCTAAAAATTATAAATAAAATACCATTATTTAGGAAATATTTTTAGCTTTCTAATGAATATTTATAGTCCAAAAGATAACATATATAACCCTATATAAAAATTGTTTTTCTAAAAGATATATGCTTATGTCATTTTTGTATTTACTTTAACTTAATTAATATAAAGTGTTCTTATCACCTACAAGTGGCTCCATGGGGTCCCAAAATCGAACCAAAGATGACCATGGTCGTAAATGTATCAACCAATAGGGTTAGAACACGTTTTAGTGTAAATTAATATTATTATAATATTATTATTTTACCCTTATTTACTGGATTTACCCTTTAACCATGGTAAATAAAATATTTACCGTAATTATTCAAAATGTCTAAAAATAAAAGTTACCTATTTACATAATTTTTACCTCCTGATTCCAAATATGGAATCTATTTTTCTAAATTCAAAACACAGAAGTGGCAGAAATTAATATAAAATTAATTCTCGTTGTTAAAACAAAAAAAATGTGTTTTTAAGAGATAATAACTATCAAAAGATTGACACTTGTTTATGTACGGTTTAAATGTGAAATTATATCCAATGACCAAAATTGTATTAAATGGTAAAAATATATTCTAAATATACTTTAAAACAACTCAAATTCATAATTTTTCACTATTAATTATTTTGATTAAAAAGGTTGTTTTTAATTAAAATTTATTAATTTTCACTATTCATCAAAATATAAAAGTTATCCGAAAAGTACCAAAATTTTACCCTACGATAATTTCAGTATACCAAATTCAAAAATGAATTCCATTTTGAGAGATAAAATTTATAAAATTTTAAAAAGTGGGTATTACTATTCATAACAGCTACTTTGATTGGTTGCAGTGCGTTAGAATCTTGAAGTTGCATACAATGCAAGTTATTGCATTATTCAAAGGGAAACATACCGTGGAAGCTTGGGGTGTTACATTATCCCCTCCTTCAATAAATTTTTCCTCATAATTTGAAATTATTTTTCAAAAATAAAAGGTTGAAAATAGAAAATACCTTTGGGAAAACACACATCGGAAATTAGGTTAATAAAATTTAGTCTTAATAAGAGGAAAATTGAAATGAAAGGGTCACCACCAAATTATGATCTTGATTAGGAGAAAATTGGTGGAAATTAGATACATATAATTGGAGGAAAAATGTAAATATTTATAGGTAGTGATTGAGGTCATCAATCACAAACAAGTGTAAACTTGTGGTCCTTAAATTCATTAATCTATAATTATTTAAAATACCATCGGTTAAACAAAATATATGGTATTAGGAAAACACATTTTTTGTTTTAAGATCCCTTCACTAAAGTATAAGAATTAATTTCTTTATAGAATAAGAGAAGAATAAAAATATATACTTGATAAGTAGAGTCCCATCCTTTAACTAATTTCTACCACAAACTCATCTTTCACTCTAAAAGATAATAGAACTTAAAAATAATATTCTATTTATCCTATTCGTATAGGGTTAAAAAAATGAATTTATCATTCATCTACCCAAATTTTTTTTAAAAAAGACTACATTATTCAATCCAGGATATCATGTGGGCCAGTGGTAGGTGATACACCCTTGTTGCCCTTCGGTTGTGGGTTCAAGTCTCGCGACCTTGCCGGACGCGACGAGTTGCCGCCTGACCTCTGGGTTGTTCTTTTATGGCAATCCAAAAATAATCTCAAACTAGAATTATCCAAAATACTTCTGTCCAAACTCACAGTACAAAATTTATAAGGAAGGTAAACACAATTAAGATCTCTTTTTTGCGTAATAACATGTGAACACCTTCATCATGTATTCTTTTAAAACACTGAAACATACTGAATTACCATAAAACCTTATTGATTACATTCATGATCCCTTATTTATTATAGAATACTGGATATACTCCTTCTATCCAAAATGTTGGAAACTCCAAAAATGATGTAATATACAAATCATTAATCAGTTTCAAGGTAATCAAGAATATCTAATATAATTTATCCAAATCAATCATGTATTATTCCAAAATCACTACCTCAGTATCAGAACCATATTATGGTTTATCTTTCTCTCAACCATATATTTTCCAAAAAATTAACCTTATATTGAGTCACTTTTCTTGGTTCCACACAATCTCGAGTCCTTAATGAAATAGTACTGCAGTACAATCCTTATATACTTCATAATTATTATATCTAGTACATTATTGATACAACACTTAAATAACATAATAACTCTAATCATTCCTCTTCATTTATGGTAGTATCATAACTTTATTATTATCTAATAGAATCATTTGAGGAATACTCTCATGATTTGGACATTGGTTCGCGTAGTGGCCCAACTCCTTGCAGATGAAACATTGTACATTTGAAAGCTTTTTCTTACCCTTGTAGTCACGTACTTGGTGTCCTTTTTCTCTACACTTATTACAAACCCTCATTCCCTTCAGGAAAGTTCTAGATTGTTTCTTCCCATAGTTATCACATATGGGAAAATTCTTCTTTTCCTTCTTCCCATTATATGTCCTTCTCTCTACCATCCTTTTCTTCTCTAGCTTCCATTCGAATCCATAGGACTCTGAGAACTCTTTACTTATCTTATTAACGCATGATGTTATTTCTTCATATGTTGAGAATAAATGGGAGAATATTTCCCTTATAAATTTTGGCTTAATGTTGTGAATGATATTATCCTTCTTACTCTTTGGATCATATGTATTGCTGGAGTTCACAATCCTTCTACTGGGCGCCATTTCTATACAATAGCATAAACTATGTCAGTTTATGAATTTCAAGGAATAATTCCAAACTTTTTAAATACCTAACATAAATTGAATGGTTTATGGATATAATCCATAATCATAAATATGTTTTAATTGAGGAAGTATATACTCATAAACCCTTCATAATGGTTTTTAAATAAAATGAGAATTATCCTAAGCATATCCTCTGGGAGTGTCGTAACCAAGAGTGCAGCAAGGCTCATTTTCGTGCACCAGTTCCCATTCGAGTCTAGCTTAAAGCGATGTTTTTAGGTTCTACCCCTAGGTATATCTGTTCCAGAGACTCTTCTACCTACTCATATCCATACAGGGATTTATTTCTCAAAAAACTCATAGAATATCTAAAATACGAAAATTCTAAGAAGTTATTCTACACTAATCCTCAAATTCCATCTTAGATCTATGTGCTCTAATCAGAGTTTATCTAAATCTAGCTTCTAAGGTTTGTAATAAACTTCCTATGATACCAACTGTAACGCCCCAACCCCAGTTACCTAGAGTCAGTGCATTATTACATAACATTGGCATGATCACAAAAGATCAAGTCTCGAAAGGCCGATTAGTTTTGTAGCCTTGGAAACACTAGATACATTCATAAATTTTACATTACATCATAAAGTGAAAACTGCATCAACATTTTGTCTTCACACTCATATCCCCTTATACTATCCCTGAAGGTCATTCATAAAATACTTCTTTACATCCTGGGAAAAATAAAACATTGAAAGGGCTGATCTCAGATGCTCAGTAAGGATAACAATATAGCGGAAACTTTCTTAAATAAACATAAAAATTTAATGCAATGCATAACTAAAACAAAATCCTTTTAAACTTGAACATCAGCATAACATGGAAAAAATAAATTGAAATAATGCCATTTACTTATTCACATGGATATTATACTAGTCAAATAATCACATGCAATATCAATAACCACTTTCATAATGATGGAATGAATAATTCCATACTATCATAATCACATAGTCAAGGCCTCGTGCCAACACTACAAATAAGATTTTGTCAAGTCCTTGTGCCAAGACACTAGTTTGTCTCATGAGACCTAACGATGCATCGATGAGCTATAGTGGGCTCCACCCGTCACTTATTAAGTCCAATGAATTCTTCATATGAATAGGTTTAAACATATCATAAACATTCATATTAAAACTAGCATACGAAATGTCAATACTTTCTCTATAAACCATGAATGGTATAGAAATAACACATCCACAGTCAAACATTTCACAAAACCTTCAATACAATATGGAAGTTTTGTATCATAATAAATCAACTTCAAATAATCTTAAAATCCATCAAAGGATGTTTACATAGATGAAATAAAAACTATTTTATAGAAATATCTCTTTTTTGAAATCATTTAAAAGTCACACATTTATAAAGGAAGTAATTTAAAAGAGATTTTTGAATCAAAGTGTCATATAAAACTTTGAAACTTTTGAAAGGAAATATCATTTCAAAACATTAATTTCCATAAAAATAAATCCTTAAAATAATTTTTAAAACATGGACATTAATTGAAAATATTTAGAAAGATGAATCTTTAAAACATTTAAAATTCTGATCTTGAAAAAGAGTACCTTTCACAAATTCTTAAAATATTCATTTTGAAATCATTTAAAGGTCACATAATTATAAAATAAAACATTTACTTTAAAAATATTCTTATAATATTTTAATGGAGGCTTAGATGATTTTATAATGGTGTAAAATAGCTGCACCCGCCGTATAAGTTAAAAAAAACATTCTTACCTTAATTCTGTCGAAATGGTTAAAAAGGACCATGTTTGGAAAACGACGGAAAGATTCCTTTATAAACTTCTTATAAAAATTAAAACAAGGAAATAAATGACTTTAACCCATATTCTATAAAATATTAATAATGTTTTAAAAACATTTTTAAGAAACATGGATATGGATGATAAAGAGGTCCCAGTAGATAATTACGTACAAACAACCTCAGATAATGAAGAGATGGTGAAATAAACCCTTACCTTGTACTTTTCCTTGGTTAAGGGTAGTTTAACCTCATGTATAATGGTGAAATAATTGTTATTAAATTATAAAAGAATCATATACATTAATATGATATCATATATGATCTTTTAACATTGCGTTGTTAATAATGTCTTGGTATTAACGTTGTTTCGGGTATTAACTTACTCGTTTTATTTTATATGTTTTGTTACATAAGTCGTGTTTTTTATGGATAGGTTCTTTGTTATTCATATACATAATTATATCAAGTCCTTAAACATTATTTTTAATCATCAAATGAGAATTATACTTGCATGGATACAATGGGGAATGAATCTCATCGCGTTTGTGGAGACAGTAGTCCATACGTACGCACGAGCGACAATATCATTCTTTTGATATTAAAATATATATATAATTGAATGGTATATCATATATAAAGAATCATTATCAAGTTATATTTATTATTTACATAAATTACACATCATTATCATACCCATCCAAATAATAATGTTTTGAATAACAATTACACCATGACGTGGAGACGGTAAGCTGTACGTATGCACATATGGTGACATGTCATTCAAAGGATGGATAGAATACTAAATATGGTTTTACCATATTTATAATAACATAATAGTATATAGAAGATACTGGATTTATTATTTTATAATGGTAATAACAAAGAAAGAAGAATTTGAAGAAGAATGGAACTTGAAAGAGGGTGGTGAAAACTTTACCTCTTCTTCGGGTTCTTCCTTTTGATTTGATCAAAATAGATCCTTAAGACGGATTTATGACTAAAGTAATGACTCTAGGTTTAAGGGAGGATAGTTGAGAGGGTATTTGGGTAGAGTTTGGCCAAACCAAAAGGCTTTTAATGTGTTAATAATTGGTTATAATTGGTGTCCTTTTATAAGGGGGGGAGGGGCTCTTTAAGAAAAACTTAAAGTATTAATTTATATTAAATTCATATTCTGTTTTTAATAGCTCCAAATTGGATTATTAAAAGTATAAGGTGGGTATGGGTCTAAATCCTTTCAACCAATATATTTTTGACAGGTTTGGTTCATTATATTAACCTTATCTTTTAGTTTTAACTCTTAGTTAATTAGTTTGACATTTACCATGTCACTTTGTATTTTTATATTATATAGTTAATAAACATACTATATACATACAAGAGACCCCCAAGTGGTCCATTAATTATACACATATCATGATATAAGTCCTTTTTCCGAACCTTATATTTTTAGGAATAGAATATCAATTAATAATATAATATTTTTAAAAAAAACTCATTTATGTCAATTTTGACACTATTCAATAATTGATTTTTGTTAAAGTCATAAAAACTTTATTAATTCGAAAAAAAATCATTTAATCAATACTAACATGTCATATTAACCAATAAAATTCGTTGATGTTATCAAAACTTTTAAAATATTTTTATTTTAACATTTATAATACCAATTGTTTGATTCTTTCATTAATAAGGAAATTACTGCATCATTATTGTGTCATAAATAAATTTAATTATTCAATGTCTAAAAATTATAAATAAAATACCATTATGTATTAAATATTTTTATCTTTCTAATGAATATTTATAGTCTAAAATATAACATATATAACCCTATGTAAAAAATTGTTTTTCTAAAAGATATATGCTTATGTCATTTTTGTATTTACTTTAACTTAATTAATATAAAGTGTCCTTATCACCTACAAGTGGCTCCATGGGGTCCCAAAATCGACCCAAAGATTCTCATGGTTGGAAATGTATTAACCAATATGGTTAGGACATGTTTTAGGGTAAATTAAATAATTATAATATTATTTTTTTACCCTTATTTACCGGATTTACCCTTTAACCATAGTAAATAAAATATTTACCGAAGTAATTATTCAAAATGACTAAAAATAAAAGTTAACTATTTACACAATTTGGACCTCCTGATTACAAATATGGAATCCATTTTTCTAAATTCAAAAAAAATAAGTGGCAGAAATTAATTTAAAATTAATTCCCGTTGTTAAAACAAAAAAGCGTGTTTTTAAGAGATAATAACTATCAAAAGATTGACACTTGTTTATGTCCGGTTTAAATGTAAAATTATGTCCAATGACCAAAATTGTATTAAATGGTAAAAATATATTTTAAATATACTTTAAAACCACTCAAATTAATAATTTATCCCTATTAATTATTTTGATTAAAAAAATTGTTTTTAAATAAAATTTAGTAATTTTCACTATTCATCAAAATATAAAAGTTATTCGAAAAGTGACAAAATTTTACCCTAGGATATTTTCGATATTACAAATCCAAAATTGAAGTCCAGTTTGAGAGATAAAATTTATAAAATTTCAAAAAGTGGGTATTACTATTCATAATGGCTACTTTGATTGGTCGCGGTGTGTTAGAATCTCGAAGTTGCGTACAATGCAAGCTATTGCATTATTCAAAGGGAAACATGCCTTGGAAGCTTGGGGTGTTACACCAAACCACCTTTAAAATCCATATAATAATATATTATCATATCCTCTAGGGTTTGAATCGTTCCCTCAAACTGGTCATCTGTCTGAGGATGATATGCAGTTCAAAAATTCAACTTTTATCAAAATCTTGTTGAGGACTTGGTCAAAATTTTGAGGTAAAATTTGGATCCCAGTAAGATATAATTTAATGTGGTACTCCATACAACCTTACCATTTCCTAAATGTATATTCTGGAAGGATTATCTGAAGGGAAATCTTCTCTGATAGAAATGGAGTGTACTGACTTTATAAGGTGTTCGACTACAACCCAAAATTACCTCAACATAAAAGATAAGATAAAACCTAAAGGTTTCAAATATCATTAATCATATGTCAAAAAAGATTAAATTCATTCATAATCAAATAAATTTTTCACTAAAACATATACAAAACCAAAGGGTTTCATTTCCATAAATTTCTCTTAAAATAACTTTAATCTTGATAAACTACCACCACATAAAACCTAAAAAGTGGTGTAAATTACTTCAAATTTATAATAAAACTAAAACTCATACACCTATTATGGTATCCATAAATCTTAATTTAATCTTAACTAGAGACATAAATTCTTCCAAAATAAAATTCATCCATATTTCTTTAAATAATATCTTATCTTATATAAAAATATTTCTATTGTAATATTAGGTTCAACCTTATAATGATAGAGAATCAAAAGTAATTTTTTTTATTCTATAATTTAGGTAGAGGGAGATAATCACGTGAAATTTCACTAAAGGATGAATAATAATATTTTCATAGGGATCATTCATATAAAATAAAACATGAAATTCCCATCTAAGGATGGTGTCATTAGCGTGACCTAATTATCATGATTCACTTCAACCATCGTGATTGCATAAGCTTTCCCTTTATCCCTTTTATTCAGAGGTTTCTTTGGCTTATCATCCTCATTAGACCTTGTATTGGTGAATTGATTTTCATAATTCCCATACTCCTTTCATTCGAAACACTAGAGTGTGGGTAGTGCATTCTATGTATATTTATCTATATTTTCATCGTTTGTTAAATTATTTCTGTCAGTAATCAATTTCTTTAGGACCTTTCCTTACACTCTTAAAACATTTAATAGTTCTTTTAAAACAATTTCCTCTATGTTTCTTCCTACACTTTCAACATAAATTAAATATCATCTTCTTCTCTCCATGGTTTTTATCCTTTCCATTGAATCCCATTTTTATATTATTATCAAAACCATGAAATTGATATGTAACTAAAACCTCCATTTACACCTTGATAGCACATAGAAAAATATCTTTATAACTATGGAATTATTTTATGGATAACTCCCTTAGAATACTTGGTTTTAGGCCACTAAATAATTGATTAACCTTAATTTTAGTTTATATTATAATAGTTAAATCTTACCTTACAAGTCTTGTAAAATTTTCTTTATAGGTTCCAACAAATTCATCATACTTTTGATTTAGCCCAAGTAACCCATTATCTATCTTCGTACAAACAATATGAGGGAAAAACTTATTTAAAAATAATCTAGGGAACTCATCTCAATCCATGTATTCAATTTCATTATGTTGACTCATATTCTTGATAAGAGTCCACCATTGATCTACTTCACCTTTAAAATGATAGATAGTCAAAATGACTTTCTCATTATCCAAAAACTAGAGGATAGAAAATATATTTTTAATGGTGATGATCCATTTCTCAGCAAATAGTGGATTAGAAGACCCACTGAAAGAAGGTGTGCATTTCCTTATGAAGGAATCAATAGAATAGTATTCCATCCTTTTCTAGTTTGGAGGTCTAGTATGATTCATAGGTTGAGAAAGTTGTGTGAGTATAGTTAAAATATTTTTAATTCCATATCCCATAAATTTTGGTTTCTTAGGAGTAAATTCATTTCATTTTCCATTATACTCAGCATTAACATGGTTCCTTTGAGTTCCATCCATCGGTTAAATGTAAAATCATGGTGTGAGAAACACTAATCATTATGAGAAACCACATAATCATTAAAATGGATTATAGTGTGTCTAAATAATGACACATTCATGACACATTAGTCTTAGTATAGGTCATTCATGGTCATTATATATTTTAATCCTTCATTATGGTTCATAAAGATCTTGTGAATTTCCAAATCATATCCTCTAGGAGTGTCAAACCAAGTGTGAAACAATGCCTGTTATTATGAACTAGGTAACGATCAAGTCCATATCAATGCACTCTTTTCATAGTTATTACCCCTAGGTACCTCTATTCTAGACCCATATCCACTTGTAGTATCCGAACAGGGATGTAATTTCTTGGAAATCACTTGCTTTATTCTTTAACAAAATTCTAGGAAATTTTCCTATACTTTGAATCATCCTTAGACTTATCCTTATAGTTATCCACAGACATATCATTATAAATAATGATAGTTATATCACTAAAGTTTTATCATCCTATATTCCTAAGGTTAACTAAACCTTTCCTCTAATAACAACTATAGAGACCCAGTATTTTCATACATAGATATTACATTTTTTTAGATGAATATTCAATACAATACAAAAAAAAATGCCTAAGGACCATAATAGTTTAGTGTCTCTAAATACTAGGTAAAAACTATTCTAATTTGGTGAAATATTTTCAACAACTCCCATAAAGAACCCCTAGTAATATTCACAAACATACCCTACCTAAAAAATTTCTTCATAACCTAAAAGGAAACAAAAGAAAGGGTGATCTTAGATGGTCAATTAAGGTAAAAAAGGGATATATGTAATCATAACATGAACAAAAGTGTTTGAGAACATGATAATAACATTTTAAAACCATACCATACGTATCAAAGGTCGTAATCTTGATTTAAGGCATAAAGATTGGAATTTCATAAAACATGAATTAAAATGGAATCAAATAACATGATCCATGAGTGCATAATATGGTCATAAGTCAGGGATTTGTGGCATATGCATAATCAAAGAAACTTTTATGTCAATTATACCCAACAATACATTCATAACATGTTAGGATTGGGTTAACCACCTATTTACCTACTTCATTCTTAGGATACCCTCTCATGTACCCTCTTTTGGGCTTGGGATAACCTCTCATGTACCCTATTTCGGGTTTTGGATAACCTCCCATGTACACTATTTCAGACTTGGGATACCTCCCATGTACCCTTTTATATCATATAAAATTAATAATTACCCAATGAATTGTGGGAGATATAGGTCACACCCATCAATTAATCCATAAATTTTTGTGCCACAAGCTCATAGAACAATCATCATATCAGAACCCATGAAAAGAAATGGGTTTCATAAAAAATTTCATCATAGCATAACCCATGTAAAATATATGGGTTTCATAATCATCTTGTCATCATAAAAATAAACCATTAAAGTAAATAATAAGAATGGTATCCTTGGATCATATCCCCATTAAATCATAAGTGATATCAAATGATCTCATCTTATATGTAAAATTATTTTGAAATAAAAATCACTTGGAATGTTTCTTGAGGATGATAGCCTTTCCACTTTAAAAAACACTTTTTAAAATATAAGACATTTTCAAAATAATTTTATTTGAAAAGAAACTTTGAAAATTATAAATTTATCTTTAAAACATTGAGTGTTTGTGATGGTGGAAAATTATGTTCATGTTAAATGGTTAAAAACAAATATTCCTTTAAATATTTGGTAAAATCTAAATGGGAATTGTTTTTTAAAATGACATGAATATTACTTTTAAAAAAATTGTAAAAAAAGTATTAAATGGTTAAAAAAATTAATAATTTTTTTGATAATGTTAGAAAAGTTTTAGAAATATGTTTTTAGAAAACATGGTTTTAGATGAAAATGGGTTTTCAGTCGAGGAGAGAAATGAATACTATTTTTCTTTAAAAAATATTATGAACTCTTGAGTACATAAAAAGAGGGAAATTAAAGGAAAAAATGTATTTTGAAGAAATAACTAGAGGATAATAAAGTAAATTAGTCTCTTGAGAGATATATCATAAAATTTCTTCATTGGAATAATAATCATAAACAATCCAAATAAATGATGAGATTATACCATAAAACCATTACCACTTTGCTAACATTGAATCATAATCCCCATGAAAGAATAACATTAATTAAAACTTAAAAAATCATGATAATAAATAAATTCATGATATTACATTTAAAATCAGTTGTATATAAATCTCAAATAAGGAAAATTTATTTTATGAGATAGGTGCATAACATAACATATGTCTCAAAGAAATAAAATTGAGATAAAAAATATCTTACCACTTTGGAAACTTTTGAACCATAAACCTCTTCAAAGAGAGGTACTAAAATGGATATTTAAATCATAATAATGTTTAGGATAATAATCATAAAATATATTCATGGAAAATATACACACCATATAAAATAAATAGGTGGTGAATATGGCATGTGTCTCACAGAAGTAAAAAGTGAGATGAAAATCCCTTACCGCTTTAGTAATCTTTTGAATTGTAAAACTCAATAAAGGATAAAATAAAATGAAACAATAAATATCAAAAAAATAATTATATTTATGATATAAAATTTTAAATTGAAATTATATACACCATAAAAAATAAACTATTGGTGAATCTTCATATGTCTCTCATAAATAAAAGAGATACTAGAGATCCCTTACCTTAAGTGTCGATTTCCATCATACATATCCAAATATCATGTATAATAAATATAATTTTATTATAAATATATTATAGAACCATAATTATATATATAATATCATATATGATTTACTTATTACCTTTTATTACCCTTTTATTAACAATTCCTTCTTAAAATCACGTTCTGGGTAATAATCGCTTTGTTTTTTATGTATATTTTGAATTATTATTTTCAATAAAATTAATTTTATCATGGTTCCATAATATAAAAAATAACAATTATGAAATAATTATAATATTTATACATAAATTATAATTTTAATACCAATCATGAATTTTTTTTTAGAAATTAACTATGTTACAATCATGGAGATGGTAGGTTATATATACGCATAAGTAATGTTTCAATTTTTCAAAGATCATTATGAAAATTAGGTAAGTAATATTTTATCTTTAAATAATAATAATAATATCATAAATAGAATATTATTTCTTTAAATATACTTATACATATCATCCATTTAGTTTGGTCATTAAAAGAGAGAGTCACATTGCTTTGTGAAGGTGGTAGTCCACACATACATGAATGATGTAATTATCATTCATTGAGTAAAAAGGTATGAAATAAAATTATATGTTATATTTTCATAATGATAAATATTTAATTAATATAAAAATTATTTCATTTAAATCATATATATTCATTAACTTTATCCTTATCATCTTCCTTGTAAATCATTAGTGAAAATGAATCACATCGCTTCAGGAGGTGGTAGTCCATCGTACACACAAATGACATTATTGTATCCCTTATGGAATGGAAAGTAAAATATTTATATATGATGTAATTATTAAGAGGTATAATTATGTTATAAATATCATATATATAATTTATATCCATCATCATATCCAACCCTGATAAGTGGTAATGGAAAAAATGAACATCATCGGGTCACGAGGTGATAGTCCATTATAAACACGAATGATGACTTTGTAACCCATTTTATGGAAGTGGGAATAGTTTTAGGTCATGAAAATAACATAAAAACATCTAATTATATTTAATATTATTAGGTTATTATATCTTAATTTTTTAATAATAATTGAAGGATGTGGTGTAATAAATAAAATAAAAATGCTCGTTAAAGAATGTTACCTTTGTTTCAGGTAACCTCCTTAGGATTTCACCAAAATCCTTCCTAGGTTGTATTTATAAAACAACTATGGATTATAACATGATAGTATTTAATTTTTTAAGTAATTTGGGTATTTTTTTGATGAACCTAAAGGTTTTTAAGGTTTTAATAAGTGAGGAGAGTGGGTGACCTTTTATAAGTGATGTGAGTCACACACTTGTGATTTTTTTAAATAAAAAGGTGTACCCACGTTTTTATCAATAAAAAAGTCACAAAAATGTATTATTATCGATACTTATAAATTATAAGGTATAAATATTTCCATAAAAGATATTTTATACAATTTTTTAGGTCTTTTTAACCCTTATCCTTTTAGTTTACCCCCTGGTAAACTCGTTTTTACATTAACCATAGTCATTAATTTTTACTATTTTGACTATTAATTTTAGTAAAAAATCAATTTGAACATATTATATAATATAAATTATTCTTATTAAAAATATTTAATCCATTTTTTTAAATTAAATTCACATATGTGGGAAAATTAAATTAAAAATTAATCTCGGAGACGGGATGAGAATGTGGGTTTTCAAAGAGAAAATGTTCAAAAGTTTACAAGGTTTTTATATAAAATTCAATATAAAAATGATTATAATTAAAAAAAATTGAAATAATAGATATATAATTGATATAATTTTAATTAAAACCAATTTAAAATATAACTTGACTTTATAAATAATTTAAATGAAAAGCGAGTTTCAAATTAAAATTTAGTATTTTACACTATTCATTAAGAAATAATCTCTTAAAAAATTATATAAAATTAAACCTAAGATAATTTTTAAATGATGATTTATAAAATAAACTTTATTATTTAAAATAAATTTTCTAAAAGTTTCAAAATTATTTTTAAAATAAGTGTGCAAAAAAGGTGACAAAACTACTTTTTAGAAAAATACAGTTTTTATGCATAAAATTAGATTTATTCATATATATTTTCTAAAAAACAAATAATATGAATGTTAAATAGTTAATTTAATATTTAACATATAAATTTCATTAAAATAATTCACCAAAACTTTCTTGTTTAATTTATTGTATTAAAACATATTTTTTGCATAAAAATAGTTTTTTTAGAAAAAGATTTCCTTTATTTTCAAATGGTTTTTATTTTTATTTTTAATTAATTGGTCACAAAATAATTAATTTTATATACATGTGTCAACCATATATTTTCATAATCTATTTAATCCTATTCATACCCGCTATTCCAATGACTATGTGATAACTATCATATTAAATAATAATATTTTAATAATATGTCACATTTTATTTAAACTTGGTGTTGTGTGTAATAAAAGATATACTCAGTTTTATGTGTAATGAAAAATATAGAAAATATTAAATTTATTTGAAAAAATATATTTCATAAAAACTCTGGGTTTTACAAGTCATAGATCCTTTCAAGATTGAGGTGGTGATTTCTAGTGTATCCCCCAATATTTTTTCATTAGTGTGAGTTTTCCTTAACTTGGAAGTCTATTATAGGATATTTGTTCTTAAATTATATTTGACAGTGAATCCTTTGAAAAAATTTACTAAAAAGGGTCAGTTGATTGTGTGGATTGACCTGTTTTAGTAAAATTTTGAGTATTTAATCTAGAATCAGGTATGCATTCTGATTTATAATTTATCGAAGGAGGCCATTGCATTCGAGGTTTACTATAATGATTTATATCTTGGCCTAGGTTGTGTGTTGATATAGAAGAGGGTGGTTATCTCTTATGGGAAATTTCAGTTAAAACCTTATGAATGTTACTATGTTACCCATGATATTGAGCTTACTATGTTATTTTTTTTTCTTTGAAGCTATGGAAGTACTATCTTATCACTAATCACTTTGTGGTCTTCATGGATTACAAAAACCATAAGTATGTTTTCTCCCAATGTAACATAAATTTGTAATAGTGATAGAGTTTGAAGTTATATCATGACTAAAACTTAAATATTTTTTTATGATTGGCAAATGTAATTTTTTGGTAGATTTATTGAGGAGGAAGATACATGGTGGTGTTGTGTGTAAATTTGGAGACTCTTATAGGGTGATGGGAGTGTTAATAGTGATAAACCTTGATATAGAAGTGGTTGATAGAAGAGGTTGTCTTTATTAGATGATAGTGCAGTCATCCTTAGTATATAGGTTGTAGGAATCACACCTTGGGGGTCCCTGGGAAGAATTTTTGTTTGATTGTGTTATTTTTTACAATGCCCCTAAGGGATGGTCTGGGTATGAATAGCATGAAGTGCTATTTCAAGGGAATCTTAATGTTCTGTCAGTGATACATAAAGTGGTTCCCCATGAGTTCCTCAGTTCTCACTTAACAAACCATATAAGTGTGATGATGATATATCATACTCTAAGATACCATTTTCTGTTTCCTATTATAGAGAATCCAATTATAGAGTTTGTTTATCTATGTTTATGATTTTAGAAGGTGAAGGTTGAGAATCTTGATCCTAGTAGATCACTACAGTAACTTGATGTTCCCTAGTAAAAATGGGAGGACATATTGATAAACTTAATCACTAATCTGCCAAGATATCATGGTGGTGATGACTCTATATGGCTGATCTTAGACTACTTTAAAATTTTAGTTCACTTATTATAAATTAATTAGTTTAGCATAGTGGTGGTTTTTTTGAGGAAGTGTGTGGAGGATATTGTGAGCCTTCATAAATTTTTGATTATGATCATCTCTAATCATGATCCTTGTTTTATCTTCGGAGTATAAAGAGGTATATAGTGTGATTTTATATCTTAGTTTTTTCTTAGAACTTATTTTTATCTATATAAAAATGGTCGAACAAATTAGACTATCCAGAATTTAAAGTTCATATTGTGTTCATGCACTCTATATTTTAGAGGATTTTAGGTGAAGCACTTACCCTTGGTATAGTTCACCTATAATAACAGTTATCACTCTACTATTAGTATGGACCCATTTAGATAACTATATTTACAACCTTTCTGATCTCCACTTTGGTGGAATGAGGTTTGATATTCAACTATTCTTGGATTGGAATTGGTGTAAATTACAATGGATAAGGTTCAGGAAATCTGAATAAAGGAATTGTGGGATCATTATAAGTACTATATCAATCATAGGAGGAGGCATATAAAGTTTGAAATTAGATATCACATGTTCTTGAAGTTGTATCCTCATTGCGGTAAATGAAGGTTTGTTCATGAGAGTAATATTCCTCCCAAGTTTGTTGGACCTTTTGAGGTGTTGGATCAAGTTGGAGTCATGGCATATCAGTTACCACCACCATTGAATATGATCCAAATATATGAATTTCTCCATGTATCACATATTCAACAATATATTCATGATTATTCCCATATTATAGACTAGGGTGATCTAGATAATGAAGATGGTGTGACCTTTCAGGAATAACCTATTATGATTCAGGACCATGAATAAAAGGTGTTTCATGGTTGTCTTATTCCTTTAGTTCAGGTCCTATGGAAACATTGTGTCTTAGAGGATATCAAATATGGGTAGGATTCATATATTCTCACTTATTATCCTGATTTTTTTATTCTTTGTGTGTTTCTCTTCTATTGAGATAAATTTTTTGACCTTATGATGTTATATGAGTTTGTTTCCCTTCCTCGATGCTTACTTATAGACTTAATATTGTTTGTGAGGTATCTCCCATGAGAGAGTGTTTTAAGGTTAGTTTTTAGTGTTTTATAGATGTGAAATTTTTTTCTCTTATGATATGGTTTTGTTCCTATTATAGTGATATACTTGATAGGTGTCTCGAAAGGAGGTTGTTCAGAACCCTTTCCCCTTTTCTTTTTGTGTTTTGTTTTAAATTCTTGAGGATGAGAATTGTTTGAGTGGTATTTGATATAAGGTATTAGTTTTATAAAACCCTCCCTTTATGATTTCCCAATGCTTAAAGGTGTCAAAAGGGTTCCTGAAACCTTTTTCCTTTTTGATTTATAAGTTAATATAATTAAAATAAGTTTTTTTTTAAAAATTCTTTACCCACGCATGAACCCCCCCCCCCCCTCCTGCATATAGGTAAAGTGTCTTCAGTAAGGGTAGGCCTAATTTTTCTTCTTTTGTGTAAGGGTTAGTATAAGTTTTTTTAGGCTTCATAAAGTTCCTTTTGAGTTTCTAAGTCTCATATATAATTCCTTCCTTGCATATAGAAAATTCAATTTTTCTTATACCCATGTAAGGGTAGGTCTGATTTTCCATTACCTATGCAAAGGTAAGTGACTCTTTTATTCCTCCAGTAAATGTAGTTAAGGTTTTCTAAATTCTAAATATGGTTAATTCATAGATTTATATACCAATGTAAGGGTAATGAGCTGCGTAGGGGTAAAAACCATGTAACCCTTACACAGTGTGTAGGTGTTATGTATATGTAGTGGAAATTGCTTAAAATCTAGAATTTCTCTTCCCTTTAAACAGGTAACTCATTTTAAATGGATGAATAATGAAATTAAATTTATAAATATGATTATTTTGAATCAATTAATAAATATACCTAAAAACTAAAAATTAAGAGTGATCTTGTGATGGGAATTAAATGGAAACTGAAATTAGAGTTGAATTAATATAGGTTTTTAGTGAGTTTTCCTATATATATTCTGAGATCTCTATGGGTTTTTTTTAAATATATATTATTCATTCCATATTTCATGTTTCTTTATTTCTCTCGAGTCCTAGTGATCCAAAACCTTATTGTTCATGTTTTTTGAATCTTATTAAAATCAATTGAGTCTTCAACTTCATTTCCCGACCTATGCACACCACTCTCTCTTATTCTTGGTGTGGTGTTCTTGATGCTCTTAAAATACATAAGTGATATTTTTGTCTCTTGTTTATTTCATATGTGGTCTATGAAATTACCATGACTAAGTTTCCTTGTTTTAATGGATGGTTTTATTCTTAATCAGATAATAATTTGGGGAAAGGAATCAGATTATGAATATTATTAATTATTATAGAAACATAAAAGGATGAAGATTAAAATTTTAAATTTCATATAGTGGATATATAGATATATTATCATTTAATAATTTTAATTATAAATAATATTGTATGCTTAAGGATAATTTTTTTATTAAATAAATAGTATTATTATAATTTTTAGTTGACTAATATTTGATAATCTTTAAATTGTATGCTTCTTGAAAATAATTGTATTTTCTAGAATAATTGCATACCATAGTTTGTATCCTTCTTTGAGAATTAAAACTTAAAATGAATTTATATTATTAATTAAATTGTAGAAATTCCATGTCATTTCTTAAGGTGTTAATATTTATATTCTAGAAATTATCCATGAGAGATAAAAGAATACTCACATGGTACAATGTTTAAAATACATAATATAATATGATGTGAATTATTTTATAATTATGGAAATTCAAATATTGAGATGGGTATTTTCTCATGTTAATGATAATTTAATATTTAATATTTATATTTAAATAAATGTTTGAGTTATAATATTATGTGGTTTATGATTTCAAGATGATGCCTATTATTGTTTATTATATGGTTTGATATATGTATTTGGTAGTTTTTCTTATTTATTATTTAACATAATTAAGTGATTAAAACTATTAAAGTATGTAAATTTCATATGATGTTATAATTAAATTAAAGATGCATGATCTGTATAAATACAACTCATCTTGAAATTGTTTAAACGTGGAAATGATACTTGAAGAATGTTTTTTTGTTTAATATATTTTGTTAGTTGATGCCTTAGGTTTCCTTGTTATGGAGAACTTTACATAATAAACTAGATAATTCAAGATATAATTAAAATTATTGTTTGATAAATATAAATTTTTTGTGATGAATGAGCCAGTTTCTTATTGTGGAAGGTTTTAATGCCTCAATATCATGGCCTTAGTTCCTTTTTTATATATATGGAAAAAACATAGATAAATATGTATGTGTGATTGATGAATCTCACATTTACATATATTTTATACTATAAATCATTGATTATAATCCCACCATAGTGTTATTGTATGGGTAATTGTCATGTTTTTATGTTTTAGTGGTAATTTTGGTTTAAATGCAAAAATGTCCTAATTCTTCAATTTTAATAGATTGTTATCATAGGGGTATTTTTGTCATTTATCATAAAATATAGGTCCAAATTTTGTGATTCAATTTTTTTTAGAACCTTGATTTATTTCCTATAACCTTTTCTTCTTGACCAGGATCTGATTCGGCCATCTAAAGGGCTTAATAAATCAATGAAGTTTATGATTTTTCCAGGCAGACACCATAGACCCCACCACCATAATGGAACCAAAACTCTGCCTAAACACATTCATTTGAGGTGTTTCTACCTGATATATAACTATGATAGATAGGAACGGCTCTACAAAAAATTTGGGGGAGTTTCGAATTTATTAAGGCTACCATTGAATGTTATACTTTTGGAGGAACCTTCCAGGAAGCTTCGTCCAGAAAAATAAATATCCAATGATAAATTCATAACTCATTCTACCCATGTCCAATGAAGCTTAAATTATGAGGAAAAAATAATGAGACATTATGGAACAATATTTATGAAGATAACTATTACATATTCGGTCATTTAATGGCACATACATGTGGAAACTTTCAGATTAAATGTTTTGAGTGTGAATTCTTCACCTCCTCTTCCTATAAATATGTATCCTCACCCCTTCTCAAAGCATTGGAACTTATTTGTGGCCATTTTCCATTGTTTTTTAGTTTATTTCCATTGTAATAGTATTATTAATTTTTAATATATTTTTTCTCTTCTTCATCTCATTCTCATTCTTTTAGATTTTGTTTTCCACCCCGTCCTTCTCTACTGCGATCTCTTATACTCGTGATCATGAGTAACTAACCCGAGGAACTTCCCGGGAGATCAATCCAGTTTTGAACCCAATTAATTGCAAATTAATGTTAATTTTTTCTTATTTTATTATAGTTAGGTCAAGGGGGATCTTAGTGGGTAAGGCACCTTTGTGTCTCTACTTTCCACCTGAGACTTAAATTTCCCTTCTATAATATTTTCCCTTAGTCAAGGAAGTGGATGTGTGATCTCTCAGTGATCGTTGAGAGCATTTTATATTCACAACCACATATAGAAGATGATATTCACACTTACGGTGGAGTGTGTTTATTAATTAAATTTGAAAATAATAATGAGATGATGAAGGTTTAATTTGGATGATTCTCTTAGGAATATCTCCTTTCTTTC
Organism: Viscum album; assembly: GCA_963277665.1. Lineage (NCBI taxonomy): Eukaryota > Viridiplantae > Streptophyta > Magnoliopsida > Santalales > Viscaceae > Viscum > Viscum album. The sequence continues at coordinate 80,544,286 of OY728162.1, read as the reverse complement.
GGACATCATTTTGTCTGCATTCATTCTATCTAAATTATGAATTGCATATTTACTTTTCATTATCTTGAATAATAATTTCTCAAAGATCAATTTATTTTAGTTTTATTTCATAAATAAAAAAAATATAAAAAAGGTGAATTAAAATTAGTGATTGATTGACCACAAAAAGCTCCTCAAGAGAACGACCTAGGTCATCCCATATGTTGTATTTAGTTATAATTATTTTTGAGAGCGCACATGACAACGCTTCACCAAATTGGTTTCATTTCTAGGGATCAAAGTGGTTTTCATTCACTATTTTTATACATATTTTGTAAATAATTTTTCTTTAATTAAAAAAACAAAAAAAACATAAATTAACAAATTTTAAAAAAAATTCTATGTTCATGTTGTCTTTCAATTCAAATTATTATTCATGGACTGAACAATCTCATGGGCCATAAAATGTTTGTAATGATCTTGATGATTAGTTTCAAAGGATTAGTGATAAAGTGAAAAAATTGGAGAGTCAAATAGAATTTATTTCTAAATATGTACTAATATCCCATGAGCAATCCAAACCCGAGTTGGAACCTAAATCGGAACAAGTGGTGGAAGAGATTTCACCAATAATTTTTTATGTTAAAGAACCTGAGGTGGGTGAGAAATAACTTATAAAGGAATTAATCATATCATATGACACTCAACCATTGCTTGAGGAGGTCCCTGAATTACACATTCCAACAGATGCATTGATAGGAGATCAACATTTTTTGGAAGAATCTTGGAATAACTTTGTCAAAGATAACTTAAAACATTATCTTCCCATCCTTAATGATGAAACATCAGAAAATTTCTACCTCTATCTTAGTTTATATGATGATGAATAAGATGCACTTTCTGAGGTTGAGTTCCCAATGGTCATGCCAAAAGAGATCAATTACCAATCTTACTTACTTGAAAGGGAATATTTCTTTATTAATTCCTCATTTTTTAGTCTTATTCAAGTTGAACTATTTTCTGAATTATATTTCTCTGAAATTTTTGATATAGCACAATTGGAGCAAACCTTGGATGTTAAAGAATAGACCACTCAATTAGTGGTTATTGAATAAGTAGAGTCATAGAAGATGGTGGTGCGACTACCTCCTCAACAAAAATTTTCATACCATATGGAGGAGGAAACCACAGAAATTAATAGGGAGCACCCTTATCTTATAATCCCTCCTAATTTGGACCTTAATTTCTCTCTTTATTATTTATGTGGGGTTGGAAACTATCTTATCTTCTTTGGGGTTCTCTAATTTCAGTGTTTACTCATGAACATCGGGAAAAGTCACATGTGGTGGTTCATGTCAAAGAAACCACACTAGCTTTCTAATTGGGGATAATCCACTAAAACTGTCTGACTAGGGGCAGTAAAAATCTATCACCCGATTGGGGGTCTAAACCAAGTATTATCTCTTTTATTTTCCCTTTCTCAATATTTTTATTTATTTTTCTTATGTATTTTCATTACTTTCTTTTAGTCTTAAATTGGTAGCTTCTAGGAGCTTAACTCAAGGAATCCACTTCAAAAATAATGTCAGGTTGTATCTTTCCATCCCTAGGCTTTTCAACCTTTATATTTATATTTTGTTGAGTTGAAATGAGGGGTAGTAAAATTTAAGTGTGGGGGAGTGTCAACATTCTTAGTTCTTCTTATGTTCTTTTTGTTTTTTTATTATATTTTTAGGATTTTTGAGCTTTAATGAATATTCTTATCACTTTTCACACATCAATTGATTTGGAAAGAGTTGAAATGATTTTTGAAACAATTAATTTTAAATTATTTTTTATGGGAAAAAATTTTCTTGAATTGGATTGTCAATCATTTTTATGAGTTTTACTGATTTTTGAAATCCATTACCATGAAACACTGACTCAAAATATTTTTCCAATCGTGTGAGGTATTCTAAACTACTTTGGAATATTATTCCTAATACCCACATTTTCTTGAGAGAAACTTGGATTTTGTGTGAGAACCAGAATTTGTGAATATTCTCTTTCGAAGCTTTGGATTTCATGGAATGTATTTGAAATGATTTAGGCATCTCTTTCACTAGCTAAATTTTATCTTGAGACCCACCTTTACATTTATCCTTCATAATCCCTTAGATACCATGAATTGACTTATAGGTTTAAGCCACATTACAATCCAATTTTTCTTTACCTACCCACACTTTTAGTATTTTTTCATGGTTATTTCAAGTTTGAGTGTGGGGGAATGGCCTTTATTGGGTGTTCATTAGGATGTGTATCATTTATGGGTGGTGCGAGGTGTGTGTAAATACATTGGGTAGTGGATAATAAGAGAATTGGTCATGTTTCGTCATTTCATTGTGCTTTATTTGTTTCATCCATTTCTCCTTAAAAAAGTGAAAAACAATGGATATGAACTTTAATTAATCATTGTACATTCATTTATGATTCATGTCCCTCTCAAAAATTAAGGGCATTAATTGTCATTAATTCATTGTATTCAATTTTTAGCTCATCCTCCATGAAAAATAAAATGTAAATAAAGAAAATAAAGTTGTTCCTTTCTGGAGATTTCAAAAAAAGGGGGATAACTTAGATGATATCATTCATTATAATCACTTATTGGCTCATGTACCATGTCATAAAATGGTGTGGTGTTGTTTCTCAAATTTTCAAGCGGGATTGAGAGAGTAATTTCTTGTGTTTTCACTTGAATTAATTATGCATTGTACTTAAAAGTCCAACCTCCTCTTTCTGGCCTGAAGCTTTATTTCAATCATTTTCCCACCAACCGTAAGCCATAGAATCATTTGAACCATTAATTAAATACCTCATAATTGAATTCATTTTCATGTTTCACGTTGTGTAGAGATGATAATTTTCCCAAACCTATGGAGATACATGCGATTTCCAAGTACGAGCATAACTCCAGATTTAATTTCTCATGAAAGAAGAGTGACATAAAATTCAATGTGAGGTAGGTTGTAATTGGGACATGGATTGATTTATGAGGTTGAAAAAATTTGAATGATTGAAATGAAAATGATAGAGAATTGTATTTTATAGATGATATATGATGGAATTCTATTTTGTATAAGATCATTGATATTTTCTCATTTTTGATTATTGTGAGGATTTTGATTTGGATGTAAGATTATTTCCCAGGAGTGCAATGTTTAAGTGTGGGGGGGGGGGGGGTTATGAAGCTCACATTTGCATATATTTTATAATGTAAATAATTGATTATAATCCTAAAATCGTGTTATTATATGGTTAATTGTCACGTTTTTAGGTTTTAGTGGTAATTTGAGCTTAATGGAAAAAATGGCCAAATTCTTCAATTTTAATAGATTGTTATCACAGGGGTGTTATTTTCATTTATCATAAAATATATGTCCAAATTTTATGATTCAAATTTTTTTAGAACCCTAATTTATTTCCTACAATATTTTCTTCTGGACCAGGATCTGATTCAGCCATCTAAAGGGCTTAACAAATCAATGAAGTTTAGGATTTTACCGGGTGGATAGTGTGGACCCCACCACCATAACGGAACCATAACTCGGCCTACACACATCCATTTGAGGTGTTTCCACCTGGTATATAACTATTACAGATAGGAACAACTATAAAACAAATTTTGTGGAATTTATAATTCATTAAGGTTGTCACTGAATGTTATACTTTTGGAGGAACCTTCCTATAAGCTTCATCTAGAAAAAGAAATATCCAATGATAAATTCATAACTCATTCTAGACACATCCAATGAAGATGAAATTTTGAAGAAAAATGGAGAATACATTATGGAACAATATTTACGAAGATACCTATTACAAATTCATTCATTTAATGGCACATACACGTGGAAGCTTTCGGATTAAATGTTTTGAGAGTGAATTCTTCACCTCCTCTCCCTATAAATATGTATCCTCACCCCTTATCAAAGCATTGGAACTTCTCTATGTACATTTTCCATTGTTTTGTAGTTTATTTCTATTGTAATAGTGTTATTAATTTTTAATATATTTTTTCTCCTCTTCAACTCATTCTCATATTTTTTATCTTTTTTTTTCACCCTGTCCTTCTCCGCTGCGATCTCTTATACTCGTGATCATGAGTAACTAACCTGAGGAACTTCCCGGCGGATCAATCCAGTGTTAAACCCAACTCATTTCACATTCATGTTAATTGTTTATTATTTTATTATATTTAGGTCAAGTGGGATCTTAGTGGGTAAGGCGCCTTTGTGTCTCCACTTTCCACCTGAGACTTAACTTCCCCGTCTATAATATTTTCCCTCGATTGAGGAGGTGGATGTGCGGTCTCTCGGTGATCATTGAGATCATTGTATATTCAAAACCACATATAGAAGAGGATATTCACACATATGATGGAGTGTGTTTATTAATTAAATTTGAAACTAAAAATTAGACAATGAAGGTTCAATTTGGGTGATTCTATTGGGAATATCTCCTTTCTTTCTGGCATCAGTTTGTCTGCACTCATTTTATCTACATTATAAATTGCATATTTAATTTTCATTATCTTGAATAATCATTTCTAAAAGATCAATTTATTTTATTTTTATTTCATAAATAAATAAAATATAAAAAAAGTTAATTATAATTAGTGATTGATTGACCACAAAAAACTCCTCAAGATAATGACCTAGGTCAGCCCATATGTTGTATTTAGTTATAAATATTTTTGAGAGTGCACACGATAAAGCTTCACCAAATTGGGTGATGAATCTCAAATTTGAATATATTTTATACTATAAATAATTTATTATAATCCCACCAAAGTGTTATTGTATGGGTAATTATCACATTTTTAGGTTTTAGTGGTAATTTGAGCTTAAATTCAAAAATGGCATAATTCTTCAATTTTAACAGATTGTTATCACAGGGGTATTTTTGTCATTTATCATAAAATATATGTCCAAATTTTGTGATTAAATTTTTTTTAGAACCCTGATTTATTTCCTAAAACTTTTTCTTCTGGACCGGGATCTGATTCGGCCATATAAAGGTCTTAACAAATCAATGAAGTTTATGATTTTTCCGGGCGGACAGCATGGACCCCACCACTATAACGGAACCAAAACTCAGCCTAAACACATCCATTTGAGGTGTTTTTACCTGGGATAGAACAAGGACAGATAGGAACGAATCTAAAACAAATTTTGGGGAGTTTCAAATTCATTAATTCTGCCATTGAATGTTATACTTTTGGAGGAACCTTTCTAGAATCTTCATCTACAAAAATAAATCTCCAATGATAAATTCATAACTCATTCTAGTCGCGTCCAATGAAGCTAAAAATTTTAGGAAAAATGTAGGAGACATTATGAAACAATATTAATGAAGAACCCTATTAAAAATTTGGTCATTTAAGGGCACATACACATGGAAACTTTCGGATTAAATGTTTTGAGTGTGAATTCTTCACCTCCTCTACCTATAAATATGTATCATCACCCCTTCTCAAAGCATTGGGACTTCTATGTGGCCATTTTCAATTATTTTGTAGTTTATTTCCATTGTAATAGTATTATGTATTTTTAATATATTTTTTATCTTCTTCATCCCATTCTCATTTTTTTATCTTTTTTTTTCCACCTCGTCCTTCTCTACTACGATCTCTTATACTCATGATCATGAGTAACTAACTTGAGGAACTTCCCAGGGGATCAATCTAGTGTTGAACCCAAGTCATTGCACATTCATGTTAATTGTTTCTTATTCTCTTAGAGTTAGGTCAAGGGGGATCTTAGTGTGTAAGGCGCCTTTGTGTCTCCACTTGCCACCTGAGACTTAACTTTCCCTTCTATAATATTTTCCCTCAATAGAGGAGGTGGATGTACGGTCTCTCGGTGATCGTTGAGAGTATTGTATATTCATTACAACATATAGAAGAGGATATTCACACATACTATGGAGTGTGTATATTAATTAAATTTGAAACTAATAATGAGACGATGAAGGTTCAATTTGGGTGTTTCTCTAGGGAATATCCCCATTCTTTCTGACATCATTTTGTATACATTCATTCTATCTACATTATGAATTTCATATTTACTTTTCATTATCTTAAAAAATAATTTCTCAAAGATCAATTTATTTTAGTTTTATTTCATAAATAAAAAATATATAAAAAAAGTTAATTATAAGTAGTGATTGATTGACCATAAAAAGCTCCTCGAGAGAACGACCTAGGTCAGCCCATATGATTTATTTAGTTATAAATATTTTTGAGAGCGCACACGACAAAGCTTCACCAAATTGGGTGTTGAATCTCACATTTGCATATATTTTATACTGTAAATCATTGATTATAATCCCACCATAGTGTTATTGTATGGGTAATTGTCATGTTTTTAGGTTTTAGTGGTAATTTGAGCTTAAATGCAAAAATGGCCTAATTCTTTAAATTTAAAAGATTGTTATCACTGGAGTATTTTTTTCATTTATCATAAAATATATGTCCAAATTTTGTGATTCAAATTTTGTTATATCCCTAGTTAATTTCCTGCAAATTTTTCTGTCGGACTAGTATCTGATTCGTCCATCTAAAGGGCTTAACAAATTAATGAAATTTATGATTTTTCCGAGCGGACAACATGGACCCCACCACCATAACGGAACCAAAACTTGGCCTACACACATCCATTTAAGGTTTTTCCACCTGGGATAGAACTAGAACAGATAGGAATGACTCTAAAACAAATTTAGTGGAGTTTATAATTCATTAAGGTTTCCATTTGATGTTATACTTTTGGTGGAACCTTCCTAGAAGCATCATCCCAAAAAATAAATCTCCAATGATAAATTTATAACTCATTATATCTATGTCCAATGAAGTTGAAATTTTGAGGAAAAATGGAGAATAAATTATGGAACAATATATATGAAGACACCTATTAGAGATTCTATAATTTAATGGCACATACACACAGAAACATTCGGATTAAATGTTTTGAGTGTGAATTATTCACCTCCTCTCCCTATAAATATGTATCCTCACCCCTTCTCAAGGAATTCGCACTTATGTGTTTCCATTTTCAGTTTTTTTATATTTTCTTTCCATTGTAATAGTATTATTAATTTTTAATATATTTTTTCTCTTCTTCATCTCATTCTCATTTTTTTATCCTTTTTTTTCTACCCTGTCCTTATCCACTGTGATCTCTTATACTCATGATCATGATTAACTAACCCGAGGAACTTCCCAGGGTATCAATCCAGTGTTGAACCCAATTAATTTCACATTAATGTTAATTGTTTCTTATTTTATTAGATTTATGTCAAGGGTGATCTTAGTGGTTAATTTTCCTTTGTGTCTCCACTTGTCACCTGAGACTTAACTTTCCCTTATATAATATTTTCCCTCGATCGAGGAGGTAAATGTGCAGTCTCTTGGTGATCGTTGAGAGCATTGTATATTCACAACCACATATAGAAGAGGATATTCACACATATTATGGAGTTTGTTTATTAATTAAATTTGAAACTAATAATGAGACGATGAAGGTTCAATTTGGGTTATTCTCTCAAGAATATCTCCTTTCTGACATCATTTTGTCTGCATTCATTCTATCTACATTATGAATTACATGTTTAATTTTCATTATCTTGAATAATCATTTCTCAAAGATCAATTTATTTTAGTTTTATTTCCTAAATAAAAAAACATAAAAAAAGTGAATTAGAAGTAGTGATTGATTGACCACAAAAAGCTTCTCAAGAGAACGACCTAGGTCAGACCCTTTACTGCATTTGGTTATAAATATTTTTGAGAGCGCACATGAAACCGCTTCAATGATATTGGTATTTGGATTATTGTTTTGATTTTATGTGTTAATAATAACTTTGATATGTATGGGATTATTTTATGAGAAATATGCTAGGATCTCAATGCTACAGTGATGGTCGATTCCAATGATAGTGGGACAGATGATATTATACGCAATGGTGTGGGACACCAGGGTGGTCAGGATGAGTTCAAAGTAGGGATTACTTATTAATTTTAACATATTTATTGATTCTTTATTAATTTCCATTTGTAAAAATTTTATTTATATGATCATTTTCCAACTACGATATAAAGTTTGTTCTTATACACTACGAGTACATCTTTTAAGTGGTAGCTTAGGATGAGTTCTAGTATCACACAACAGAACCATTTTTATTAATAATTTTATTAAATTAATAATTTTCAATTTTATTTTTAAATTTTAGACCAACCCCATTTTAAATTTTTTGAATTTTTTAAATTCCATCACAAGCGCACGACGGGCACACTATTAGTGGAAACCATGAATAGACCATGAAAATGAATTTGTAATTAGACATAGAAAAAATCTATGTTAAATTCATGGTTTTTTAACCATGAGGGTGTCCCATTACTCCTATTAGGGATCACATAGTTAGTGAATGATTTTTTTAACCATGTGTAAAAATTGTTCATAGTGTCCAGAAAATTAAAATTTTTCTTTTTACTATTTTCCCCTCCTCTTATTTTCTACCTAATTCATGAATTAACCTTACCTTATCTATTTTCCATCACACATATATCCATAAAACTAGAATTATATCTGGCCTCATGCCCTCTTTCCTCTCCTCCCTTCGATCTGACCTCCTTTCTTGTAATTTTGAGTCCAGGTCTTCATATATATCCCCCTTATTCTTTATTTTTTATTATTCCTTGTTATTCTTCTTCTTTCTATTATTTATTATACTTTTTTATGTTTCTTCTTATCTCCATAACTTTTAACCATTCTTTTTCAAACCCTAACCCATATTTGGATGTTTCTTTGGACTATTTTTGGTGCCTAGGGTTTTTGAACCTCGATTAAGGTTAATTCTAGCTATAATTGCTAAAGATGAGAAGTTTTCTTTGATTGTAGGTTGGTTTTGGTCTATTTATTCTCTTAGAGATCAATTTTAATTGGTTATTTCTTTATTTTTGGGTTCCCCTTTGTCTATTATGGAATTATTGAATTCATTGAGGTGGAATAGATTCATTGTTATCAAAGGAAGCGAATTCCAAGTGGGTTACCCCTTATTTTGGTCTTTAAATCCTAGAAACTTTTTTTATCTTAAATTAGGTTTTTAATTCCCAATGAATTTATTATACATTATTATAAGCCTATTTAAATGGGAAACTGATTTTTACTTGATTTTTAATAAGTTATAATTACCTTATTAAAACATATGGTTTTAAGTTGTTTAACTGCTTCATTTCGTACCAAATATTTAATAAAATGCCTAAGTGGATTTTACTCATGGTTTTTTTATATTTTAAAGGGTGTTTTAGTTTTCAAAATGAATTCCCCATTAATTATTTAGGCTCACTAGTCCTTTAAAGGTATACTTAAAATTTAAAGTATTAATAATATATTTTAAAGATTAATTTGGAATAAAAATATGGGGTTTGAAAATGACTTTTGATATATTTAAAGTTTATACAGATATACATGGGTATAAATATATATATACATACAAATTTACATGAGGATAAGTGAATTTTGGTTATGACAGACATATTTTTTTGTATTCATGTTTCAAAGTGTATATAGGAATAATAATTGAAAAAAATTAGGAATTTAAATGTTATACTCAAGCTTGATTTTCAAATGGGTTTTAAGTGAATTTTAAAATAAATTGAAAAGGTATGGGTGGTTTGATTTACTTTGAATTATTCAGTTTATAAAGGGTATTTTAAATGTTTCCAATTTAATGAGAAATTAAATGGTTTATGTGGAAAGTTTACTTTTGTTAAAATTGTTTATTTGAAAGGGGAACAATACATGGGAACCTTGGGTACCTAAGTGGGATGATTTAGACAAGTACTCTAGTTAAAGGTGTAAGATCCCAGATCTTTTAAGGTATGTTTTTGTTTAAGTTTTGCTTTTTACTCTTCTTTTGGCTATATAAGTGTTTCCCAAGTTTAGGTGGGGGCTTGGGGGTGCCCCGGGGGCTCGTGGAATGAAGAGAAGAGAAATCAAACCAAGCAGTGCATGGTGCACGGTCTGTGCACGGTTAAGGGAAACTGTACGGGTAAACCATGCGAGCCATCCATCCTCGAACAGTATCTTTCACATGGTCTGATCACAGTTAGGGAAAACTATATGGGATCCTAGAAAACCATTGGAAATGGTTGTCTTCGGATAGTAACTTCCATACAGTTTGCGCACGGTTTAGAAAACCATGAGGGTAAACCGTGCAGCCCAGAAAAGTTGGAAAATTTACAAAATTGCTATCCTGGGATTTAGAACCCCAAATCAGGATTTTCCTCCATTCCTCCCCTCTCAACCCTAGTGATAAACCATTCTGACCCAAGCTTCCAAGAGGTGGTTTTCCTTCGATTATTGGCCATTTGGAGCGTCGTTGGTTGCAGATTGAAGATCTGAATAAGTCTAATCCTCTACACCCCTCTCTTCTTTGGATTAGGGCTTGTGGTTTCTCCCATCTTTTTCTGAAGCTCTAAAACCCTTTTTTATGGAACCTAGGTTGGTGTTTCAAGGGGTGATTGAATCCAGATACAAGGCCACGATTAAGAGTGCATTCATCATCAGATTCGAGGTAAGTGGTCTATAAGTTATATCCCTTGAGTTTTAAAGAGATTTGTGAATGAAGTGTTTTTATTCTTACCCTCTTGTGAAGAGTTTGTCATGCCATTACGGTGTTGTGATGTTTAGGGAGTCTAAACAACCTAATGGAACCCTTTTGATCCCTACGGGATGCATGGAGGATGATGTGACCTATGTTAGGGCCACCCATGGGGTGTGCCCACATTCTTGAACTTAGAGTATAGCTAAGTAAATATAGAGTCATTGTGTGATAACATAGATCCCAGGGTGAATATGATATTAAGCTTGAAGGATGTGAATTAGAGTCTTAGTAACACACATGGGTTGGGCAGTGACCTATGTGGGTGTTGGTGGGATTAAAAGGGGGTTAAGTGAGATAAAGGGAAAAGCTGACTGACTGAAAATTATTTATTTTATTTTATTATCGAATATCTTTTAACAGAAAAGTGAGAACCAATGAGTCCATCAAAACAACCCAAACAACAGCAAAGAAGGCCCCAAACAAAACATTTCCTACCTCACCCAAGCAGCTACATCATGAGTAGGCCCCCACCAAGCATGAGCACTCGGCAACCAGTCCTGTGCAAGGATGCACGGGCACAGAACCAATGGCCAGGACATATCCTCTCAGACTTCCACTCCAAGAGCCATGAAGAAGTGACGGACTCATGCTTTGAAACCCATATGAATTAGAACCATGTAAAATGTAGGAATTGGAACACCCAAATCATATCTAGTCACACAAACTGAGAATTAAAACCTCATATCAAGCACTAGGGGAAGTGAGATACCAAGTATTAACTAGAAAAGTTTAAAGCAGCATCATTGAAGAAAAATATAATTCTTCCAGAATCCATATCCCTAAAAAACATCCAGTAAATAGTGGTTACTTGAGTGTGTGGCTCTTTACTTATCAGAACCTCAAATGCAGAGGTCAGTTTATCTGAGACCTCTATATACTCCTTGAGTCTGATCATCCCCTTATTGAAACCCCCAACCAGTATCATGTTATGTTTTTCAACCCAAGAATATTTTTCCTCGCTTAGATTCATTTCAATACCACAACCCATCATCTTGGTCGCTTCCTCTTCTGAGGCATTGAGAAATAACACCTGCTCTGTCACCTCATCCTTTGAACTCAGAATCAAATCCAAGGAAATTTTAGGTTGGCCAGGTGATTTCTGACACATGGCCTCACTGTCCATATTCTCATCCATTTTCTTTTTTGTTGACCGATTTTTCAATGGTGGTCGCAAGGAGGAGTATTCCTTCTTACCCTTACTCCCCCTGTTACTCCTATTACTGCTCTGGCTGATTTCCCCTACATAAATACTCCTACTGGCTTCAATGGTCCCCTCCATACACTCCCTAGTTATACCAAGGCCATCAAAGTTATTATTTACCTAAATATAATATTGGTTCCCTAAAGAATAAATCTATTTATTACCAGTTGAGTTATGGGCATCCACATCCAGTGAAGACCCATTCCTTCCCTTGTTCATGTCCCCACTGCCTCTGACCACCTCCCCACAAGACGCTCTACCAAGATCCTCTTCAACACCTGCCACTCGGGTCTCACCCACTGCTTTTATACTATAACTCTGAGTGGACTTAACCTAGGATAATTCCCCATCACTTGGATGGAGGACCTCCATTTCAGATTCCATTCCCCTCCTCGAGCCAACATTATCCAAACTGGATGCCTCAGTAGGGAAATCCTCTACACCGTCTACCTCATACTCCATTGTATCCTTACTCCCCATCACCTAGGTCTATACTCAAACCTCAACCTACTGTAATGAGCCTCCCTCATGTTTGGATGATTCGGCCATTTCAGCTTGGGGCACCATAGTGTTCCTCCCCGATTTTGACCTATGTGTAACCTTGACCGACCTGTTATGATCACCTTTCTGGTGGTCCTTCTCCACCAGCCGTAGTGACTAAAATTCCCTACCACTGCCTTCACCAGTTTTCTTCTGTGTCGGGCCAGCTTCCACACTAACTTTAGGATCTTTACCCTTCACACTATCCTCCTTCCTTATTATAGACTGGGATCCCTGATGACGGACATCTTGGGGTGGGAGACCCTTACGGTAAACCTCTGAAGTGTGACCCAAATGACTACATGAGGAGAAGAAGACTATCCATCTCTCGTATATGACATGTTTCATGCACCTATATTACTCACCAATTGTAATCCAAACATAATCAAAAGTTGAACGAGATGCGTTTAATTCCACACAAACCCTTGGATTGACCGGGTGACAAACAGCTTCGGTGTGACTATTCGAGCACAAAAATCTACCTACGAGATTACCTAGAAATTTAATAACAAAAGGATTCTGAAACAGAAATGGAAGTTTGGGGAAACTTACCCAAACCACAGTAGATGGTGAATCCCAATTCATATGGAATTATAAGAACCATCGGAAGAGGAAGAACCTGGACCCATTGATGCTACGTGGAGCACTCGACCAGGCCTTGATGAGGTCCACTTCCGATTCAAATCGAATGCATAAGTGGGTAAATTCTTGTGAAATGATAAATGGGATAAATGGTTTAATGAATGGTTAATGCTGAATTTTTCCATGTAAAAGGTGTTGTTGAATACACCTAATGGGTTAAGGAATGGAAATGGAAATTTGGATAATGGATATGAATTGTATTTAGAAATTGTGTGAATGTGTTATTAAGTGGAAATGATTAGAGACTATAATAGAAAGGATTATGATCCTGGTATTGTAGCCTAGTGAGTTAGGCCTAATGAACGATTCCTAGTGAGATAGGAACAATGAATTGATGCTTAGTGAGATAAGTGTGATAAAAAGGGAACTAGGATAAATGGATAAAAGATGTGAAATGTGGAAAATGTGTCAATGGGTTGTGGCATAGTATTAATTCCCATGTTGTTTGTTATGCATTCTGAATTTTTATTCCCAATGGAATTGGTTATGTTATGTTATGTTATGTATTTTGATATCTAATGGCATTGAATATACTTGGTTGTGTTATGGTATGGTTGTGGTGATTTGATAAATAATAATTTTTCACATGGCTTGGTGGTGTGGGGTATTAACTGAGGTTATATGCCCATGGTTCAAGTTGGACTGATGCTCTAAACACCATCCCTAATGCACGGGTTAGGGATGAGGACTGATTCTCTATTACTCTAATGGTTTAATTCTACCCGGACTGAGGCTCTGAGGTGAGAAAAATGTATTGATTTCATTCCACCTGGATTGAGGCTCTAAGGTGAGGTTATTGTATTGATGTCATTCCACATGGAATGAGGATCCAAGGTGAGGTTATTGTATTTATGTCATTCCACCCAGACTGAGGCTCCAAAGTGAGGTTATCGTATTGATGTCATTCCACCCGAACTGAGGTTTCAAGGTGAGGAAAATGTGTTGATGTGATATGTGAATCCCTAGTGAGATAGGGACTTTCTTCATTTTCTCTATACATTTTGAATGATTTCCTTAGACCTTGTATAGATGATATTTATTCCTAACCCATGGAACATGTGATCAATATGGCTTATTTAATGAAGATGGTATAAGAAATGGAATTTTGATAAATGCTAGTCATGGATTAAATGAACCTAGTTAACAAATGGAACTCAAACTGTCCCTTGTTTACTAATCATTTTCTTTGTACTTTCATGCACTATCTATTAGACTGGATATTTTGTAGACACCATTGGTAGTGGCCTACTGAGTTTTGTACTCACACCCTTCTCGGACCGTCGTTGGGTACCCGAGTAGATCTCTTGGTTGCAGGTCGGGACTAGGGCAAAGGCCCTACTTTGAGATGTTGAGTTGGGCTTGGGATATATGTGGGGAAGGACTAGGACTTAGATTTGGGACCCATCTGTAGTTTTGGCCTTTTGTTTTATTTTGGGATTCTTCCACTTTGCAATACTAGTATGGCATGGCATGGTTGTATTTGATTTGTGGTTGTACCCTGTTTGGGAAATGCTTGGTTATGCTCATTTAATTAGTAATTCATATTTAATCCACTATTTATATTGTGTTTTGATGTGTCTTACTCTGGTAAAGAGGGTATAGTATCCCCATATGACTCATTATACCCTCTCTGCTAATCGGCAACCTCTGGTGTGTGGGGAGGCGCGCTTGATGTCATATGACGACCCGGCTCGGAGCACCGGTTTAGTGGATTCCAGGTTGGGGACGTTACAAAGTGGTATTAGAGGAGTTATTTTATCTTTCTTACTATTTAAGGATGGTATACTAGGGATTATGATAGTTTAGGGCCTTGGTAATGATCTCGTTCTAGGGAGTAGTTCACCCATGTACGGGGGAAACCCTAAGTCACCCCGGGTGGGAATTGTTGTTCTTGATGTGTGTTGTTATAGTTGAATGATATTTCATCATTGGATGATGCACATGTTGTATGATTTGATAGATTTATGATGTTCCGCTCTATGGAATCCCGCCTTTTTATTACATAACTTTTCATTACATTTTACAAACAGAGGATCTTTAATGTCTAGTGTCTTGAAAATCAGGAACATAAAACATGAAAAAAACATAAAACATTATTATAATACACTTGTAAGAATTCATCATAAGTTCATACTAAGTAAAATTTATTCATCTCATAACTTGGAGACATACATCAAAGGAAAGGGTGAGCATAAGGCCCAGTAAGGAAATCAAGGGAATCAGTTTACTTGTGATATCAATAAGAACTTGATGAAAACCACAAGACATGATCAACGGAAAGGAGGAATATTATAATAAAAAGAAAATTAATCACAACTTTAATATGTGGCTACAACATTTCATTTATACATTCATGAACATATCACCAAGTTTCATTCCTAAGGTGTCATAAAAACATTACCAAGGTTATTTACCAAGGTATCGTCAAACTTGTCATCTCTAGAGATTAATTCTTTACCCAATGCATTAGAGAGCTATCAAGGAACACCCTTAATATGTATTTATTTTCATTTGATCCACATATATAATAATCAAACATTTCATAAATAACCCAAATAGAATCAAAGAAATGGGTTTCATGTCAAAATCATGACGTTTAAAAAGTACTTAAAAATAAGTTCATTATGTCATTTATAACCCATGGAAAGGGAATGAGGGTTATATGTATGTAAATTACAGAATCAAATAGATAAATTTTATGTATTGATTAATACCCCTATAAATGAAAATATATTTGGGTATCCACAAAAATAATAAAAGACAATTTCTTGAGAAAAAGAGAGATATTTTGAGATGAAAATTCTGCAGCATAACGACTACATAACATCATTTATAAAACATTAAAAAGAGAGGTGAAAAGGGTCAACCACTTATAAATAATTCATAATACAGTATGGGTATATAATAAGATCATGGTATGGATATTTTAATGGCATACCACATGAAAAGAAAACATAATAGAAAAGAGAAGACGCTATTTCTTTTACGAAAAATTTGATAGCCTAACGGCGTCGCTAAAAAATTCATAAAATAAATTGATGAGAGCGGAAAGGGTCTCTCATTATTTGGACATGAAATTTACAGTAATAATAATATATAAAAACATAACCCCATATAAGAATATGGAAACTATAAGACATAACATAAAGAAAATCATGACTAAAAATAGGAGGGTGAAAGGTTCCCTAACCTTGAAGAGTATCTTTGAAAGATCGAAGGTTGGGACCTTAGCGAGCTTGAGGGAACCTTGGGAAGACTTATTGGGAGGTATAAATACCATATATTCATTGAGGATGATTTTTTAATGAAATTAATGAGGTAATGTCTTGGTATTTATAGGAAAAGTGAGGGAATATATAATTAATTTCCAAGGGACACCTCATCGGTGGTAATTGAAAAACCATGGGCTTTACCATAGTATTTTCCCATGGTATTAGCCACTTGGGACACCCCATAACATATATTACTATTCAAAAGTAGACCAGATTTATTACATCATGATTACATCAACAATGATGTCATTAAACACCTGAAACTCAAAACTGTATTTTAACTATTCACCGAAAATTCAACTATTTTAGAAAAATCCATATAATTCACCCTAACCTAATATCAATGATCTGAATTCAAAGATAAAATCCATTTTATGAAAATAATTTTTTAAATATTTTTAATTTAATTTTTAAATAAAATCAGTATTTATTCGGAAAAAAAACTCTAAAACTGTAATTTATTTTGTAACACCTTGAAAAAGTAATCAAGGTCCCATAAAATTATCATATACCCATAAGAAAATAAAATAACAATTTATGATTAATTTTTATGAAAATGCATTTTTATTTTAAATTATTAAATTAATTATAAAATTGTAATTAAAATATTTATGACATACAAAAATACCAATACTTATATTATGACCATTTTTTCACTTTAAAGATGTCTAAATTATATTTATACATTCATGGGTGAAGTTTCTATTTTTTTGGATGATTTACTATTCATTACTATTCATAAGAGTATATTACTATTCATACTTTACTATTCACCAAAAATTAATTTGATCTTATTAGACTCTAAATTTCTTACTGGTCACAATTATAGAAGACCATTTTCTGAAAATCATTTCACATTATTAATTATTTAAAGTTTACAAAAATAATTTAAAATACTCCTTTTTTCAAAATTCATCAATATTATGTAACTTCATCGTACATTTATCCAGACATTTGAAATTCAAAAATTTAACATAATAAGAAATAAAAATTTTATTTATACAAAAGTATTACACAACGTAACTAAAGTTTCGTTACATAGCCCCTTATAACACCTGCATAGGACCTATGTGTAAGGTGTGCTATAGTGATAGGATCTTGGAATGGCTTAGACAACATGGCCCGAGTGGTGATTTCTATCATCTTGAACTTCTCCCTTAGGCGATTCCGTTCAAGCTTCACATGTTGAAGCTCGGCTTGGGCTTGGTCCAGAGCAAAGCCCAGAGATACTACCTCCTTCCCAAGCTCTGATAGATGGGCTTCATACGGTCCGAGTCTATTGTATGAGGCCATCAAATATTCTTTCTATATTAATTAACCAAGATCACTTGTATTTATAAACAATAATTATAATGTTAAGTGTTTATTTTCTAATGGTCATATTGACCAACGGTCATATTGACCAAAGGTCATATAACATTCAAAACCCAATGGTATCACTTCATTAATTAAAGGATATAGTTTTGTGGAGTATAAAATGAAATAACACACAAATTTAGGAAAGAAATATTATTAAAAAGTTCAGGTAATTACACGTTCATTGTAGGAATTTCATGAGGATGTGCATTCATGCATCATTTTAAGCACCTAAGTATAGGTGGCATGCATCTTTATAGGCACACACATGATCTAGGTGTGCAGGTCATGGAGAGTTAAATGCATTTTACTTCCTTGATAAATATGAAGAAAATGATTCTTAATAATGGTAATTAAAGTGGAATAATAAAATGAATGCAATTGAAGAGTTAAGGAATATCATGTATAAATAAATTTTGTGGTTGGGTTAAAGTTTTGGGTTATGATAAATTGTAAGGGTTGATTTGATGTCCAAAATAAAAATGGGTTTCATAATGATGGTAAAATTTTTAATGAATTTTTTCTAATGAAAGTTGTAAATGTGTTGAAAATGATGATTTAACATGTTGTGAAATGGGAAATGTTCCTAAGAGGAAAGGGTCATGTTGTGAAAGAAGTGGGTTCGAAGAGGTTGATAAAAGACTTGTGATTATGTAAGTTTGTTACCCCATGATGACCATGATCGTGGTAGGTATGGTAGGGGGTATTGTTCTAAGTGTGATGATAACCATTGGGATAGAGTATGAAGAATGGTTTGTTTAAGGTTGATAGTGTGAGATCTTTTCCAACTATGGTTAAATTATGTCGATCATTCTTTGAAGTGTCAAGTGAATGGCAAGTTTGGAATGAGAATGTTTGGGTTCAAGGTGGGTATCCATGGTGTTTTCAGTTTGACCCTTGTAAGCATGGGTTGGGGCAATGAGAGTGCCCTATTTGAGACTTTTTGTTTGGATTGTGAGGCCTGGACAGTTATGATATGGCCTAAGTGGTGTGTTTAGGGAACCCTTGGTAGGTTTGTGGCCTTTGGGTTATGAGTCATTGTTTGGTAATGTGAGTGAGGAAAATCTCGTGGTTCGTGACTATCTGGAGTGCATGCTGGACCCTAAGGATGGTTCCTAGGACTTGGTGACCTTATGAGTAGAGACCTTATGAGTTGTGACTCAAATTATGGGAGGATGATTTCCTGTAGTGATGATGAATGTGTACACCTTTGGTGTGGAACCTAGAGAAGATGGTTGTTTGGTACGCAAAGCATAGTACACGTCGGAACAGGAGTGAGAGTTCAATTTACGCACTTTGCTTCATTTGTGTCATGATAAGTGTGGTCTGTAGGGAGGTGAAATGGCTTATCCTGGTTGTGACTCTAGTAAAGAGAGTTGGTTTTTTCAACCTTAAAGGTGACCTATGAGAGAGATCTGGAAGTTTTTTTGAATAGAAAAGATAAGGGTGGCTAAAGTGTGGTTATGTACTTCCGCTCAATGGTGACACCCGAGGTAAGGGTGGTCATGTGGCTGAACATGTTGTATGAATAGTTTGTATGTGGAGTGATGGTTGAACCTGGTTGGAAAATCACACCTAAGTGATGATGGTTAAGTGTTGATGTCGTACATTCAGTAGGGAAGCCTGAGATTCCTGGAAGGTCATGGTGTCCCATAGCTTGACATTAGAAATGGATAAGTTGGTGGTGGTGTTCTTCAATGACTTCTTAGAGTACCTCAGCTAGTGACGAGCATGCCCAACATCTTGACATCATCCTAGGTATGTTGAGAAGCTCTGGCTCTCGCCAAGAGACATGGAGGTGTTTGGTTGGATGAGATACATCATGGAGTTTAAGCGCAAGGAAGCAGTATGTGTGCATTTTGATGATGAGATGTATACCCTCAAAGGCATAGGGTGAGGACCTCGAGATGGTCTGAATATAGATAAATTCCTTTGGTTACATTCATGGAATCCGAGAATGGGCACTGGGTGACGTTCGTTTTCTTATTTTGGGAAAAACACTAGATGACCATATCTAAGTTTTGGGTTTGGTTTGTGATTGGTTTTAATACGCGGTGGTTGGAATCCCTCATGGTGAGTAAAGGTAACGACACTCCTAAGGTGGGGAGTGATAAATCAGCCTTGGATGTGGGAAATAGAACATCGAGACGATGTAGTTTCATCAAGGTATCAATGAGGAACCAGTGAGGTGTGTGTTAGGTCCCTTGGAGAGGCATGTGGGACTTGGATGTGGTGAAAAATGAGCTAAGTGTTGACTTGAGCTCAGGGTGGTTTCAAGTAAAGATTTTGAGACCTATTCTAAGCCATAGGAGGATGTGGTTGGATATGACATCAGGTTGGTTCAAGAGAATTTGGGGTCTTATAACTCCAACAGAGATTGGGGTTAGACTCAGGTCAATTTTCCCTTGTGTGGTTTTGGAACATTGTGAAGTTGGGTGAACCTTGGACATGTGATGTGGTGTCATGCTAAGGGTGAAGTCAATGACAGCCTGGATGGTGGTAATGTCATGATAATGAATTCTACTAGAATTCAGAAAACAACCTCAGTGGGTGTGTGAAATGATAATGATATACTTCAAGTCAGTAAGCACCTTGGGAAGGTGAGAAAGGGGTAGTGTACCATCAGTGGAAGGTGGGTGTTCTGGGGAAAGCTAGTTGAAGTTGGTCCGACTTGAGATGGTAAACTTGAATGGGTGAGGTGAGAGTGACCCACCTCTGGGTTCATGTTATAGCGGAAAGCACCTTTAGAAATGAAGTGAACCTGAGTAAGGTCAGGATAATCTTAGTCCTTGAATGGATAGCATAGGGATGTCTTCTCAATGGTTTTTATGGTGTGGCTGGATTCCAAGGTAGGGTGATGCTCCTATGAATGCTTGGGATGGTAATTTGTAATGTGTTAGTCAATGGGAAGGTTTAGTTGAGTTCTGGTGGTCCTTTGTTGATGGAGGAGGTTCCAAGTAACTAGAAATAATGGAGAGAACCATACCAGATAAATGGATGGTTGATGACATCATTAGAGTTTTGGGTTGGAAGGACTTGATTGGTCGCCATTTAGGTGATTTGGCCCTGCTAGAGAGATTTGGCATGGCTTAACAGGTTGATTAGATGAGAGTTTTGAGTTGCGTTTGGATGTATAGTTGTGAAGTGAGACCTTCAGGAAATTTGGTTGGAAGGGTCGTGTGT
Source organism: Viscum album (assembly GCA_963277665.1). Taxonomy (NCBI): domain Eukaryota; kingdom Viridiplantae; phylum Streptophyta; class Magnoliopsida; order Santalales; family Viscaceae; genus Viscum; species Viscum album. The sequence continues at coordinate 80,523,415 of OY728162.1, read as the reverse complement.
TTTCTTCCAGGTGATACTGGGTTGGGTCACCATTAGATTTGGGTGAACAGAAAATGATGCCAAGGTATTCGGGTCATGAGTTGTGCAGAGGATCGGGCTGATGAGGTGAAAATTGGTTCCCCATGATGATGTGATGTTATGTGTTAAGTTTCCATGTGTTATGAGTTAGGTTTTGTCACCTAAGTTTTTCCCATGAAGTTATCGTGGTGAGAACGGTTGAAGATGATGAATCCTGGAGGATTTTTCAGCCCGTGTTGTGGTTGTGGTGAGGAACTTTTGAGGGGAAAGTATGTTCCCCTGAACCATGTTCGGTGGCCATGTGATTTACAACCAGAAACATGGAAAGTGGGAGTGGATAGGTAGACCTTGTGGCATGATCCTTATATATGGAAGTTAGTGATACTTGGAAGAGTGGCTCAAAGGTGATTCATTATAAGGTGGGGAGGTTGTAAGATCTTGGACCTTTTAAGTTATTTTTTATTTAGGTTTTGGTTTGGCCTCTTCTTTTGGATAGATAAGTGTTCCCCAAGTTCAGGTGGGGGCTCGGGGGTGCCCCGGGGGCTCAGGTTGTGAAAAGAAGAGAAATCAGTCCAAGCAGTGCATGGTGCATGGTTTGTGAATAGTTAAGGAAAACCATGTGGGTAAACTATGTAGACCAGCCATCCTCAGACAATAGCTTTCTCACGGTCTGAGCACGGTTAGGGAAAACCGTGCGAGATCCTAGGAAACCATGCTAAATGGGTGTTTTGGACAGTAGCTTCCACATGGTTTGGAAAACTGTGTGGGTGAACCGCGTGGCCCAGAAAAGTTGGAAAATTTACAAAATTTCCATCCTAGGATTTATAACCCCAACACGGGATTTTCCTCCATTCCTCCCCTCTCAACCCTAGTGATGAACCATTCCAACCCAAGATTCAAAGAGGTTGTTTTCCTTCAATTTTTGGTCATTTGGAGTGTCATTGGTTGTGGATCGAAGATCCAGGTAATTATAATCCTCTGCATCCCTCTCTTCTTTGGATTGGGGCTTGTGGTTTCTCCCATATTCTTCCAAATCTCTAAACCCCTTTGTTTTTCGGTGTAACCTAGTTTTGGGTTTCAAGGGGTACTTGAATCCAGATCCAAGGCCACGATTAAGGCTATGTTCATCATTATATTCAAGGTAGGTGGTCTACAAGTTATATCCCTTTAGTTTTATAGATATTTTTGCATGAAGTGTTTTAATTATTACCCTCTTGTGAAGAGTTCATTAGGACATTATGGTGATGTGATGTTTAGTGAGTCTAAACAACCTAATGGAACTCTCATGATACCCATGGGATTCATGGAGGATGATGTGACCTATGTTAGGGCCACCCATGGGGTGTGCCAATGTTCCCAGAATTATAGTTTACCTAAGTAAATGTAGGTCCATTGTGTGAGAACATAGATCCTAGGGTGAATATGATATTATGATTGAAGTATGTTAATGGGGGTCCTAGTAACACACATGGGTTGGGCGGTGACCTATGTCGGTGTTGGTGGGCTTAAAAAGGGGTTTAGTGAGATAAAGGGAAAAGCTAAGGAGTTATATTTATACATGATTCTGCTTATTGAGATAAGCATGGGAAATGATAATTGGGGATGAATTGTGGAATGGGTTAATACATGAGAATTCGGTGGTGCACCTAAATGATTGAATGCAATGAAGGGATTGTGTTATGTGATATGAAAATTGTGTTTGGAATGCATTAGTGGGTAAATTTTTGTGAAATGATAAATGCGCTAAATGGGTTAATGAATGGTCAATGATGAATTTGGCTAAGGCAAAGGGGTTGTTGAATATAACTAATGGGTTAAGGCACAGAAATGGGCATTTGGCTAATGGATATGAATTGTATTTGGAAATTATGTGAATGTGTTATTAAGTGGAAATGAATAGAGACCATAATAGAATGGATTATGATCCTGGTATTGGAGACTAGTGATTTAGGGCTAATTAATGATACCTAGTGAGATTGGCACAATGAATGAATTCTTAGTGAGATAAGAGTGATAAAAAGGGAATTGGGATAAATTTATAAAAGATATAAAATGTGGAAAATGTGTCAATGGGTTGTGGCATAGTATTAATTCTCATGTTGTTTGTTATGAATTGTGAATGTTGAATCCCAATGGCATTGGTTATGTTATGTTGTTTTATTTATTTTGATATCCAATGGAATTGAATATACTTGGTTGTGTTATGGTATGGTTGTGGTGATTTAATAAATAAGCATGTGCGCATGGCTTGGTAGTGTGGGGTACTGACTGAGGTTTTATGCCCATGGGTCGAGTTGGACTAACACTCTAAACTCCACCCCTAATGAACAGGTAACGTATGAGAACTAATGCTCTATTACCCTAATGTTTGCATTCCACCCAGACTGAGGCTCTGAGGTGAAAAAAATGTATTGATGTCATTCCACCTGGACTGAGGCTCTAAGGTGAGGTTATTTTATTGATGTCATTCCACCTGGACTGAGGTTCCAAGGTGAGGTTATTGTATTGATGTTATTCCACCTAGATTGAGGCTCCAATGTGAGGTTATCTTATTTATTTCATTCCACCCCGACTGAGGCTTCGAGGTGAGGAAAATGTGTTGATGTGATATGTGGATCCCTAGTGAGATAGATACTTGATTTGTTTTATCCATACATTGTGAATGATTTCCTTAGACCTTGTGTAGATGATATTTATGCCTAACCCATGGAACATTCAATCAATATGGCTTATGTAATGAATATGGTATAAGAAATGGAATTGGGATAAATGATACTCATGAATTAAATGAACCTAGTTAACAAAGGGCACCTGAATTGTCCCTTGTTTACTTACCATTTCCTTTGTACTTGTATTCACTATTTATTAGACTGGATATTTTGTAGACACTGTTGGTGGTGGCCTACTAATTTTTGTACTCACACCCTGCTCGGGTCGCCGCTGGGTACCCAAGAAGATCTCTTAGTTGTTGTTTGGGACTAGGGCAAAGGCCCTACTCTGATATGTTGAGTTGGGCTTGGGATGTATGTGGGGAAGGACCCAGACTTGGAGTCAGAACCCATGTGGAGTTTTGGACTTTTTTATTTTTGGATTATTCCACTTTGCACTACTAGTATGGCATGGCATGGTTGTATTTGATTTGTGGTTGTACCCTGTTTGGGAAATGCTTGGTTATTCTCATTTAATTAATGGTTCATATTTTTTCATTTATTTATATTGTGTTTTTTTGTGGCTTACTCTGGTAAATAGGATATAGTCTCCCCAGATGACTCATTAGAGCCTCACTACTAGTCCGAAACCTCTAGCGTACATGGAGGCGCACTTGAGGTCATGTGACGACCCGACTCGAATCACTAGTTTAGTGGCTTCTAGGTCAGGGACGTTACAAAAGGTCTTCCCTCTCTATCATTTGGACTATATTACAACACTAACTAAACTATATGATGACATGGATTGGTTACCACTGGGACTTTGGATTTGTCTTCCCCAGTAACTTGTTCATGGAAATTCTTATCTATGTTTCAATCACTAAGAGTATAAAGATCATTGGAGGAGGCCTAACCTTAATATCCTAAGGATTCCCATAGTGATTGTTTTTTATTATCCTTCTTTATTTCTTTCATTTTTATGCTCATAATTTGTTTTACTTTTATAAATTGGAATGTTTTTTTAAATTAAATATTTCTTTATTTAAATCCTTAAAATAATTGTTTTATCTGAAATTCATAACCCTCCATGTTCTTAATAATAAATATTTTAAACTATGGGTAACCCATGATTTTATTTTAAATAAAATTGGAGAAAACTAGTTTTGACTTATATTTCAAACTATTATAAAAAGTATATTTTATTTAAAGAATTATATTTGGGGTGTGGTTTCTCTTTGGAATGCCTACTAAACTATTTTTCTCACACGTATCATCATTTCAATTTCAAGTTTTAATTTTTTTATTACCACTCTTATAACAGTGAGTTTTAGTTCCAGATGTTGACTTGTAAATTCATTAAGAGTTATGTTAGTGTTTCATTTTAGTTTAATTTATCACATTAAGTTTTTGGTAACTATAACATGATTTATTGAACTTTCTTTATTTTTATATAATTTTTTGTGTGTTCCACTTTAAATGATTTAATTTTTCCAAGCATGCCTTTGATACTTTCATTTACTTTATTGAAGGTGTGCGATAAATTTGGAGGTTATAGTGGGGATCAGTACTGGATATAATAAAATCCATTTTAGGGTGATTTTAGGGTCATGTTTGATTTAATAATTTTATATTATATTTTTTTATTTATTTTTTCTGTTAGTGCATGGACCTTTGACGTATGAATTAGTCATGACCATTTTTTCCACTACTTAGTTTAAATTCTTTTTTAGGGATAAATCATTCCCATATGCTTATATATAATACCTTTGGTGCTCGTCATCAGTTGGGGGTGCTTGGGAATGTGCCTCAGATATGTCACGAGCCTTCTTGGGTGTCTAATAGATGGATGGATTAGGCTACTTTATGATGCCTAGAGTGCCCAAATAACTATAAAATGATAATTAAACTAATATATAAATGGTTTTGGTTCATGTTGTTCACAAATAATGGTGACATAATTGAGAATATAATCACATTTTGTAGCATCTAAGGCACTAGGATTAAAATATTAAAATTTTAATATTGGAAATTGAATATGGAAATATATATTAATTAATGGATAATATATTAATTAATTTTTAATTTAATTATTATATTATTATATAAGACTTATTCATTACTATTGACAGTCAGGGGTCCCATGCAATGATGGAGACAGATGTGAATAAGGCTAAGTAGTTTCCCTTAGTGTGTTTGTGCATTGAATTTTTTTATATTTTTTGATTTCATATGTTTCCCCTCCCTCATTAATAGGACAGATGACACCCAAATGTTTTGGGGGATATTTTCTCCAACATCCAGGATAGTGAGGGAACAAATGGATAACTTCTCCCTCTCCCCTATTCCCCCTGTAGATGTAAATGAGTAGTCATGTCTTAGTATATAATGGCTTATTATATAGGGTGTATTATTAATAGGGATATGATGGCTCACGTTTTACTATAAATTTATGTGAGGGCTATAAAGGATTGAGGTATAGTATATACTTGTATCTAGATGTGGTGGTTTTGGATTACCATGGGTGTACTTTCATGGGTTGTAATAGATTGATGTATAATTCATTTACACAGGTTGTAGTCACTTGAAAGCATACACTGAGTTACTATTTGGATATGGTGATGATGAGAAATTTCAAACTATATAGGATTCATTAATGGTAGTGATACTATTACACAAGGTTCTTGATGACTTTTAGGAAGGAGGAGCATAGGATGTAGCTTATGTGGTGTGATAGTAACAAACCAATGGACAAGTGGGAGTGAATTACCTTCATTATATATATATAAACACACACTCTTTTGAAAGGAATGGTTTAATTATATGTGTTATTTGGTGAGGGAACCATGGTGAAGATAATAAAAAAAATAGTATACCGTTTTAGGTGACGATTTGGATTCATTTTTTTCACTGAGCTTTAGTATGCTTCTTACACTTTTTTCATGAGAGTTTTTAGGGAGGATACTACTAAGTATACATGTTTTTTTCACCCTATGTATATATAAACTATTTTTTTAGGTTCATTGGTGATGTTCGGTGATCGAGTTGGTTGATACTTGTTCAAGGAGTTTATTCAGGAGCTATTGGATCTCCGTGGTTGTTGCCAAGGATTTAATTTTGGTACTTTGAATTTTTCTTTCAATAATAACAATTTATGTATGAAATTACATGTATTGTAATTAATTATATATTTATGAATATTGTTGGTTGGTGACTTTATTATCTTATCTCTTGTTATTTAAAACCTATAAAGGGTAATATCTCCCATGTGTGTGATTTACATACCTTCAGTGCTAGTCACCAACCCATGGCCTACTAGAGGTAGGACTCAAGCATCACTATCTCTCATTATTCATTGTCGGCATAAGAGTGGTACCTTTGTAGGGAAGGGTCCATGATAGATATTGATTCTTAAATTTATATATATATATTTCAAGAGAGAAAAGTTTTTATTTTAGGAGAAGAATAAGTTTCACACAACATCCATTCATTAAAGTCACTTAAGGGGGATTGAGTAAGATAATTTGTGGTCATTTTCACTCAACTTGATCTTTCTTTTCTTGTATTTCTCATTTCATACTTATAGTATTTTGATATTGACCACCTATGAGGTGTTATTAATTTCAAGCAGGAATCAAGTTTAGAATTTATAATATTTATCTTTTTAATAACTAACTACTAAAGTGTAGTACATGGATAGTCTAAGGTCTAACCCATAGAGACTAGTGATCCCTAACATGAAACCTCAATTTGAAATTCAAGACTTATAATTTTATAAAATTTAATAAATCTAAATATAATGAATGTAAATTTAAGTGATAAAGGCATGCTAAGTTTTTATAAATCTGGAATTATGGAATAAATAAAATTCCAATGTTTTTTATGAATGTTTTTATTATTGTATCAATTGAATATAAGTATAACCTTGGTCTAGTATCCACTTTCCAATCAATAAACTCCCCTTTTATTAAGGTAAAGTACTTAAGTTCATTTAATTACTAGGTGATCAAAAACTGCATTTTAACATAGTAACCTAAACTTATTCCATGATCAATAAGGAATCTAATAACTAGTTCATTCATTAAATGGAAATTAATTCATCAATAAACATTGATCATAAATGATGAATGATTAAAATATGTATAAGAATAGATTAATAAATAAATTTAATAAGAATTACTATGAAAAACAAAATAATCCGACCATTTAATCTCCCTTCATTATAAAAATCAACAAAAGATGTTTTCCCATTATTATTTCATAAGAACCAAAGGTTTGATTCATTTTAGATATGAGACTGAATTAAAAACCTAAACAAAATGTTATCCTCACCCTTTAATCTCCTAAAACCTCCAAAAAAATCCCTTCATTGAATGAATGGTGTGTCGATTTTAGTCTCAAAGATAATGCCATCATTTTATAGAAAAATCTATATATTGTATCTCTTTACATATCATAAATCATATTTTCTTTATTTTTGTGCTAAAAATGCTTAAAATATGCCTTAAATTTCATGTGGCATGTTATGAATGTCTCTAAAAAGTTTCACCTAAGTTTTTATATCTTTTAGATATATAAAACCTTCAAAATTGGATAAAGATAGTAGTAAAATGGATTATTTCCATCCCCAGAGTGGATTGAGGTGAAAACATATGAAAAAGGCCACCACCAATTATAAAACTCCTTGGTCCATTCTATAATGTCTTGTGTATTTTTAAAATATTTCAATACTCATTTTAATAGACTTTAATTTCTCTAAAAAATTTCCAAGGGTCCCTAACAACATTAGTGACTTAATTTGACAAAAATAAACCATTTTAGACGTTTAAAACCTCTTCTAAATTCTCTAACTTTTCACTATTTTACTTAATAAAACCTTAATAAATATATCATAAAAAATATAAAAATTGTTATGGTTATAGTCTCACCTTATCTCAAGCTTCAAACTTCTTAAAATCAAGTTTTTTCCCTATGTTTTTAGGAATGGTATTCATGTATAAAATATTTGGCCACTGTATAGTAAACTTTGAAATACCTATGGCTTTCCTTGATCAATTATAGTCCACTTGTTTATGACATGATTCCTTTACTCTATTTTTTTCATCATCCCATTTTATATGTTTAATATTTATGTTTGACCACATCATCCACCACTGTACCATCAACCAAATAGTATATTCTAAAATTTATTATCTCCCATGACTTATCATGCAATGACTATTTTACTATCCATTTTGAACTCCATCTTTGACCATGACATATTATTCAAATCATCACAATAAAGTTGACTTAAATTTCTTTCAATTTATTCCAAACTCCTCTCAAATATACATCATGCCATAAAACATTGAAAACACCATAAATTAAGCAAGATTAAGTCATTTATCATAGAAATTATCAACATAAAAGTATGCTTATTTTTTAGCTATCAAAGTTACCCACAATTTCTTTTCCTCAAGAATAGATCTCTATATAAAAAAAAGAAAATCCATAATATCCATGATTTAAACATAATAATCAATAAAATCAAATAATCATTAATAAGAAATAAACTTTCAATAATCACATTAAACCATTATTTAACTCCTCAATTTTCAAGGAAACCAATCAACCATGAATTTTACATTTCATCTTTAATAAATTATACTTCTCTTCCCATCCATTCATGTATTTCAACATATTTTAAATATTCATGTACGCATGTCTACCTTTCCAGAAATCGTTTATCTCATCACTTAAGATCATCTAATTTGGATTTATTCGCAATCTAAAGTATATGAAATATATCCATGGGCTTACAAGATATATAAGTCTCCACTTAGAAATAAATCCATGCTAATAATGAGGTATTTTATTAAGGTTATTATTTCTCTAATATTAAGGGTTGGTACTGGAAAAATTCAAAATCAAAGGTGAAAAAAAAGAGGCTTTACTATTAAGTATAATGTATGATAAACAATTAAAATCTCGATGAAAAACTCTTCATTTAAATTATAATGACCGTAAAATATTTTTCATCATATCAAAGTCTCACAAATAATTAGAATTAAATTAATGAAATATTCAATCTCCTTATAACATATTTTTCTTCTCTTTATTTTCTATTAGATATACAAAGGTAATTTATAAAACCTTTCACTTTAACCAATGATAAATCTTTACATTATATATTTTTCAGTATATAACTTATACATAAATACCATGAAACTACTCTTCCCCTACACTTATATCATTATATTCCATGAAAAAATATTTAGAGTAAGGTAAAAAGGATAAATTGGAATGTAATGTATCTTTATATAAGGAAATTCATGGTTTCTAAGGGCTTAATAGAAGATCAAACATAAGGTAGGTCTCAAAGGTAAATGGGATAAAATAATCAATCATTATTTATAATCATCTTAATGTGGTTAAAATCATTATATTTCAACAAAGATCAAAATTCATGTTCTAGTAGTGATTCATTTCCCAATAATCCCTCAAGAAATAGAAAATTAAAAAATAATATGTGAAAAAGATTAGAATGCATCTCAATAATGGGAATTTAAACATTTAACAATAATTCATGGTATTAATAGTAATATTCTAAAAATTTATATGAGATTTATAAAATAAAATAATAAAAGTTTTTGAGAAATTTAGTTTACATAAATCAACCAATCTTCCCAAATCACAATTCATCAAATCAATGTTCTCATACTTATATCTACTCATCCACCCATCATCTTGCTCATTTGAATCTATAAAAAATGAAATTTAAAACAAGTTATAATATTATTACTAAGAAACTCTATAAAACCCCATGTCTATATGGGAATTTAGAAATTTATAAGGAAGTTAATTTTTAAATTAGTGGATGGGAAAGATTTTGTATCGGGATTCAGAATCAAATTCTAAAGGTTATAACCCCTAAACTGAGGTGTTTTGGATGGGTTTTGAGTCTAGTTGGGGAATTTTAGGTCTTAGGGGGGAATCATAGGTATCTTATAGTGACCAAGATACTATATTAAAAACAGTTGCAGCCACTGGCAGGCTGGTGAGGCTAGCAGTGACTAGAGTGCCACTACAGGTGTCTCTGGCTACCTGATGGCCTCTACTAACTACATAGTGGGATTTAAAGGGATACATTTATATTTTTACCCCTCAGGTTTTTATAGGGGGTATCCCTCTTCTCCACCACTCTTTTTTCTCATGTAGACTAGGGGGTAGATCCCATATTCTTCCTTGACTAATGGGGGGTTTTCTTAGGCATTTTCAATAATGAAGTAAGGTATGGTATTTTCTCCATCCACCTATATATTATCTTATTCTTATCACTGATTTTGGAATTATTTTTTTTTAGGTAGAAATTGGTGATTTCACCTGATAATGGTCAAATATCCTAATTCTAAACTGGATTTCATGCATCTTAGGTTGATGATATCTTCAGATGATGTCTGGGTGTAGGCTTTCATTGAATCATCAAAGGTTCATTGCACTATTTATTTTCCTTTAGTTATTCATTTCAATTAAAAAAATTAATGATGAAATCAGTGGTGTAGTTTGGGTATTTTTCTCATCTTGGGTTTGGGGTGTTTCATGGGAGTTCATCACCTCGTTACTCTAAAAGTTTATGTTTGTTCGATGTTTTGGTGATTTTCCTGGCTATATGATGAGTTGGAATTGAATTAATTAGTTTATTATAATTATTATAATTAATGAATTAATTATGGATTTTTTATATTATTTAGGGGATAGGGATTTGGAAATGGCCCTTATTGATCGAGTATAGTATTGGATGGGCCTTGGCATCCATTTTTAGCCCTTAGAGAAAATTGGAAAATCTTTAAACAAATGTTAGGTGGTCTCATGTACTTTTCCTATAAATTTATGCTTATTTATACTACATGTGGATACTTGGTCCTATAATTAAGGTTGAAACTATAGGTTAATTTAATTAAATGGAATTATTTAATTAAATTAAATTTTTTTAACTGAAATGGATGAACTCCATGGGTAATGAACAATCCATGTGCACTGGATTTTCACCTCAACTATTGATAGTCGATGTCAGGACTGATGAGATGTTGGTTAGCCTCCAGACCTTCTGATAGGTGGGGAAAAAATTGAAGATACTCTATATCCCATGAGTAAGGGATTGATATGTCTTCAAGCAAAAAGAGAGGGTGGACTAGTCATCCTAGGCCTTATAGGAACTCCTTCATGCTGAAAGTAATTCTATCTCATTAAGATGAGTATGGGATGATCAATCATCTTCCATATTATGAAACCAAGCCTAGGTTAGTAGAAAATAGGCTCAATGGGATCTGTTTGGGTGAGAGGATTGACCCAAAGTGACCTTAAGGAACAAGATGGGTCATGGTTCATCTCTTAAAAGCTTAATTTGAGGTGATACCCTATGTGGATGGTAATTTTGATGATTCCCTATTAATAATGTCATGGGACATGATGTCCTAGTTCTTAGAGTTTTGAATTGATACAATGACCAAGATTGAGGACCTAAGTGAGGGTGCCTCTATTATAATGAGACTAAGGGGACTTAGTGGGTGTTCTGTTGACAGTCTGACCCTGAATGGGTGTATGTGGGGTTTGTAATAGGTGTCACTATGGAATCTATGCTAGAATGGTGAGCTTGAGGGGAAATGGATAGTGATTATAGGTTATGGGATATTCCATTTGGGTAGATATCAAAATCTTGGGCTACCATGACTTATATTCATTTATTATTACAATTCCATGATTGGAGTTCAGTATATAAATGGGATACCACACTCTAGAGACATATATAGTTGAGATACCTCAGATAATAAGGAGCTCGATATATGGTGTGATATTCCATAGAAATGGAGTTTGGTGCCAGTTTCACCATGGATTTGGGACTTGGTGATACTTTGAGATGCCTTGAACTAGGATATTGGTACATATATGGGAGCGACTATGAATATAAAGCTCAATGTTTGGATATTACTTGGATTTGGGGATTAGTTTATAATAGGGGATACCTTGGATTAGGATCCTAGATGATGGGGGTTCTTTATATTAGGATATGGGATGATAGGACTATAATAGGATGGGTCCTCAAAGTCATGAGGATGGATTGGAGATACCATGGATATGGAGCTCGTGATAGGGTTTTGTGGGCCTTGTCCCTAGAGTTGAGAGGATATGATATGGACTAACATGGATTAGAAGATTAGATGATAGTATTGTCATCAGATGGTTCCCTGAAGTTGTGAGGATCTAGTGAAAATACAATGTATTTAGAGCTCACAATAGGGTTTTCTTGGGATTTATCCTCAAAATCAAGAGGATGTTATAGGGGATTTCTTAGATTAGGAGACCAGATGATAAGACTTTCATGGAATGGTTCCCTGAAGTCATGATGATTGGTTAGGGATGCCATGGATTTGGATCCTATATGTTACTTGGGAGTCATGGAAATCACGACATTCTTAGAGACACCTTGGAACTGGTTGAAGTAGGTATAGTTGATTAGGGTCAGAAACCTAAGGATCTATAGTAATTTATTTATTTTTAGTAGTTATTTATTTATTTCAAATGATCATTTCACATTCACATATCATGGAATATTATGGTTAGTAAGGGGTCATGTTGGTGTTACCCAACTGATTTTTGTACTCACACCCTTTATAACATCCTTCCCCACCTCTTGTATTGAGAAGTGATGGAGGTGTTACTGCCTTAGGTGACATCCCCAAGTTACCAAAGGCTAGAAATAAATTCCAAGGACTTAAAAGAGAATTGGGGTATGATTTTACCTTAAATATAAAATAACCTCTCAATACTTAACAATAAACATCAATGTAAACTATATGATGCATAAAAAAACATGTAATCTTAAATAAAAATCAAACAACCAAAAATATCAAATTCTAAATGTAAACATCAAAAAAACTAACAATAACAAAGGAATAATAAGAAAAAACCAAAAAAAGATCCCATCTATCCAGCTCTAAGTTCTAACTCCCCCTACCAAGACCAAGGTATCAATATGCATCACTAGAGAAATATGATACATTTCCCTTTCATGTGTCCCAATAGATGAAATCTATAAATACATTTAACTTCCCAAGCAGGGAGGGGTATAAAATCAGTAGGATTTCCCTAAAGACTTCCCAAATCGTGTCACAAGGACAAGAACTAATTAGAATATTTATATAAAATAGTTTAAGAAATTTATATCAAAATAAAAATTAGTTCCATGGAAAATAATAAATAAGACATTAAATAATTTCTCATAATTTGGCATACTGATTATTGAGTTTTCACACACATACATTCATGTCAGGTGATAGATCTATACTCATGAGTAGTCTCTCATTGATCTACTAAGTCTACACAAGATGACCAATATCCAGGTGCCCCAATTGAACATTCCCCTTCCTCAGGGTCACATCGACAAATGAACTCACACCAACCATCTATTCCAAAAATCCAAGCCAATCCATTTTACATAAAACACAAAATTTCTTGAAAAAAACTTCATTAAACACCATTTGTGAATCAAAACCATACCGTAATTTTAAAACCATCATTTAAAAATTATAAACAAAGGGGTTTTTTTGAAAATCATCTAATTTCCAGAAATTTATAGAGCCATAACCAAAATGTATTTCCCTAAAATATCACATAAGGATTTAAAAAACATTTAATAACAACTAATATTTCATGTTATATAATGATGGAGATGAGAGAGAAGCCACCTACCTCTCAATGAATAGCTAAAATGAAGAATATTAATAAGATATTCTAAATATGACATTGAAACATCTTCCATTCAATATATTCCAACATAAATCATCAATATTACCATAATAGAACATAGATCTATCCATAATGGACTAGATCTATGGTTCTGGGAGAGAGTAGAATGGTAGATCTAAGAAGAATGGAAAAGAACGAGGACTTACTGATGAATCTGAATCACAAACATGCTTTGATTCAAAAAAATTTGTCTCCAAATAAAAAGGAATTTCCAAAGAATACTTGGGAGTAAAGGAATTAGAGAACCTAAGATATTAGGGGATTAGAGAGGCTTTTAGTCCTTAATTGGGATTAAAATCACAGTTTTTGGGGCATTAACTACATATCGCATGGTTAGGTCACACAGGTTTTCAAATTGTGCGCTAACCAAACATGTGATATTGGAAAAGTTAGGTAGACTCATGGTTTGGGTTGCACAGTTTTTCAAACCATGTTAAAATCATGTGGTGATACAATCTTAAGACCACACTCTTCATGGTTGGCTTATATAGTTAGACAAACTATGTGACAACTATGATTTTTAATCAATTTTACTTTTCATGGTTTCCCTTGGGCACTCACAGGGTTCGGCCAAACCATTTACCAACTTTGTTCCTACCCAGTAAACCCCATAACTTTTATCATGGTTTCCTAGAATTGGTGCATGGTTTCTACTAACCATTCACAAACCGTGAACCTACAAAAATTCTTCCAAAACATGCCAAAACCTCCTCAAACATCCCAAAACTAAACCCAAGCATTATATAAGATCAAATTAAATAAAACAATGACAAATTTCCTAAAATTAGGGGGATAAACTTTCCCCACCATTGGACTTTTTGTCTCTAAAAATTAGAAAACCAATGTTGTCCCTAGAGAATTCGGGCCATTATTCTAAATTTTACTTTTCATGCACCCATGTTTCATCCCCAATATGACCATGATACCACAAAACCCACACTAAAATAATGATTTTCCCATGAAAGATATTTTTTCCTATCCAAAATTCCCACTGGATTGTGAATCAATGTATCCTCTAATTCAAGATCAACATGGTCCCATCGAAAAACATGGTCAGGATTGAGATGGAACTTAATTGAGATACATGAAACACATTGTGCACTAAACTAAACCTTTGAAGTAATTCCAATTGGTAATACACATCAACCAAACACTCAAGTATCTCAAAAGGGTTTATGTACCAAGGATTAAACTTTCCTTCCTTACCAAAACAATGATGTCCAATCCTTGTAGATATTCTCAAGAAAACATGATCGGTTACCTCAAACGATAATGGTCAATGAAGATGATCTGCATATGATTTATAGTGGATCTAAGTAATTTCCATTCTCTTTTTGATCATCTAAATATTCTCTATTATATCATACACAAGACTAGGCCCTATGTGTGAAGTCTCGCTTGTTTCCACCCAAAAAAAAGTGGATAATGAAAAAGGATGGCCATATAATGCTTTGAAAGGAGCCATATGTATTGAGTTCTAATAGTTTTTATTGTATGAGAACCCCACTAATGGAATGTTCTCTTCCCATGACCCTCCAAAATCCATCACACAATCCCTAAGCATATAGCACCCCAATATTTTCTTGTATGTGTATTCTTAAATAAATTCAATTTATCTGATATCTTATGTTGCATACAACACTGAGCTTAAACAAACTATGATATACCATTAAATATTAACATGACTATTGGAATACTAATGTGACAATTAGGAATAGTAATGTTTCCATTAGACTAACCTATGAAATTATAAATAAATTTTATGTATCTCATAAATGAAAATATGATATATTTATATCATGGAATAAGTAAATAAATATTTTAAAAATGATAAATTAAGTGTTGGTATTTTTGTGAAACATAAATTTTTATTTACAATTATATAATAAATATAATTATTTAAAATAAAATTTATTTTCTTAAAATAGATTCATAAATAAATATTTTTTTGTCTAATAATTATAATCCAATTTTATGAGACATTAATTAATTTTTTAGAGTCATAAAATTGGGGGGAGGCGTGCCCGAAAGTGATCGAGAAGAATATGGCTTCTAGGGTTTTTTGTCACATTTACAAGGGATGATGAAGTCGAGCTCAATTTTTGTTCTCATCGAGGTTGCAGACCCAAGTACACGCTGGTGCAACATAGGATGTTGGTAGAGGGGATTTGGGTCAAGAATAAGTGACATTCGGGCAATTAAATGGTGGGGCTTCAGGCTTTAAATTATTGTAATGGACTACCTATGGAGTGAGTCAACCCATGGAGGGGGTTTTATCTATAATTTTTGGCATATGGGTATTGTGTGTTCTTTTTTTAACCTTCAAGTCTTAAAATAAATTATTATTATGATAAAGTGTCATAAAATCAGTTATAATATTTAAATACTTATTTTTCTAATAAATGATTATTTTAATTAGAAATTAAATTTATCATATACAGAAAAATATTTTCATATAATGGAGTCCATTTTTTAAATCTACATGTCAAAAAAATGGTTAGGGTGAATTTTTGGGATTTTTGAAATTGTTGAATTTTTCTTGAATAGTGAAATATGATAATTTATGATATTTAACATTTTAGGCCAAAAACATGAATTATTGAGTCATGGATAATGTAAGAAACCATTAGTTCTAAATTACATTCATTATTTTTTGTACTTATTCATAAGAATCAACACTTTTATAGTCTTGATCAAAAATAATAAACTAATGAATAAAATAATTAAAAACACCCCTCTTCTCCCCTATAAATACCACCCCTTCTACTCACATCTTATAAGCAATGAATATTTTCGATATTTTTCCTAATTCCATTACCAAGACTCTTCCCCATGTACAAGACATACATTCCTTAAAAAAGACCAAATTCAAGTGTCTTAAGAAGGATCTGAAGAAGATTATATTCAAGAGGTAAAATCCTCCTTCTTTCTCTTTTAATTTCTTTTATTTTATTATCCTCTCATCACCTACCCTATCCAAAGTGGCATGGTAACTCTATTATCATAAAAATACTGTAATTTTATTATGATAATGGAATACCCATAATCAAATCTCTTTTATTCTCCTTTTATTTTAAAATTGAAAACATCGCCTGTGATGTATCGATTCATCACCTTCCTGGACGACGAGTTTTCATTTTCCATTATCGCATTCAAGGATCATCATAAAAAACTTATTATGGTTAAATAAGATTTTAATATACATGTTATAATTTATATCATGTTCTAGAACCAAAATATAAACAAAATATTAAATAAAATGAAAACATTTTGTGATGGTCGTAAAAACCGACAGAATAAATTAAGACATTTTCATCAACATTTTATCTAATGAATAGTCCTCATAACATATAACCAAATGATATATTATACCATTTAAACTTATATAATATTTTTAATACTAAATAATTTCACTTCTGGAGATGTTATTACCATTTTACAAGAACTCCCATAATTATAGACAAGGGAACCGACCATAAAACCATGAAACAAACGCTTCCAGAACAATGAAATTAAATATTAAAACTCATCAGAATGGCCATAAGTAAACTTAATAAAATTATAATATATCAAATAGTTTTTTAATAGTTTTTTACCTAAATAATTAATTAATCTAATTTGATCATCTGGAACATTAAGTACAAGTGCATAATGCTTTCGTACATAAGGTAGGGGGTTTATTATCTCATTTTTATTTATTTGAGGTATGACTTATTCACCACTTATTTCTTGAGTGTGGTGTATGTATACTACCATTTGATACATAATTAATCTCTTTATATTTATTTTATTCAATTTTTCATTTTATAATTATTAATTTTATATGGAATACGATTTGACTGATTGCAAAGTGGTAAGGGGTTTCTCATATCACTTTTATTTCTATGAGATATTTCGTAGTCACCACTTATTTCTTATGTGTGATGTATATATAATTCCCTTTGATATATCATGATTCTTTTTATCTTAATGGTATTCAATGTTTCATTTGATTTTTTTTAATTTTATGGGTAATACAGTTCGACTGATTACAAAGTGGTAAGGGGTTTCTCATCTCACTTTTATTTCTATGAGATATGTCTTATTCACCATTTATTTATTATGTGATATGTATGTATACTTTCATTTGATATATAATATCATGAATATATTTATCTTCATGGTATTAAATGTTTCATTTGATGATGATTAAATTTATAGGGCATATGATTCGATTGATTACAAGTGATAAGGTTTTTTATCTCAATTTAATTTTTGTGTCACATATGTCATATTCATCACTTATTACTTTTATGTATTGCCCATTTTATTTATGATAATAAATCATTGAAAATTTCATTTAAAATACTTATTTCTTGTATCATGGATATGATTATGGTCTAGTCCATATACCATTTTTACATATGATGTTTACTTTGAATGTTATTTGATTAATTGGGGAAATATTGATAAATTTGTATCCTCCACTCAATATTGATATTTTGATAATTCATATTATTAATGAATTAAATCTATGAATTAATAATGATTTGTAATTATAGTTACATGTGGGTACTGACATTATATATCCCCTACATGTATCAGAAAGTCTCATGAGAAAAAGCAATTGGCGACAAACCCTTCATATTTGTTTCTAAGAATAATCGGTCAGGTTTATACCCAAAAACTTAAACCATCATATATTGATAGTAGTGGTTCAGTATTTAGTTATTACTATCAATGGTATTTTAACTATGAAAAAATATGTGTATGCATTTTCATTATTAGTTTATTGATTAAATGACATGTTTTTTTTCATCTATTTACCTTGTCATATTGATTTTTTACTTATTTATTATGCTTTACTTATTATTGATTCATGTTTCTATTATATGTATCCCTTACTAATAATTTGAGCTCACCCTTTTATTTTTTTTCTTACCCAAGTTATGAAGATGAAATATTTGAATAAGTATCAATGAAACAATTTATTTTCCTTTTTTATTTTCTATATTTAATTACCAAAGTAATAATGGAACCATTTGTATATCTAGTTATTAAATACTAATAAATTGATTGATTATTAGTGATTTGATCTCTTTTATTTATACTATTATAATAAAACAACCATTGAATATGGGAAACTAGGTTTCTGGTTGTTATAGTTGGTATCAGAGCAGGTTTAGTAGAAACATTGGGAACTAGATGTTAAATAAACATGAGGATTGTAATAATTCCTTATAGTGAATTTTTGGCTCAATACTCATGATGATTATGAGATAATATAGTGTGTTCCATCATTTAGTGATGGTTCCTAAAGGAAGAAAGGGAATCAATACCTGCATAAAATGTAGGGATTTCCCTATTGATAAAGTCAACATAGTTGGTGTTTTAGTTGAGAAAATCATGACCATATTAGGATAGATTTCTCAGGTTATGAAGAATAACTAGACTATACCTATGTTGTATCATTTCATGAGTTAGAAGCCCCTATATTTTAGTAGGACTACCAATCTAGTGGTAGCTGATTAATGGATCAAGTCCCTTAGAAAAATATTTTTTTCATTGGGATGTGATGAAAGGGAAAAGGTAGTACTTGCAGTATATTACCTAAAGGGAAATTCTAATCAATGTGCTCATTGATCCAGAATACTAAGGAATATGAAATAGTATACATGTAATGGAAAACTTTTAAAGAAACATTATTCAATAAATATTTCTCTCATGAACAAAGAAATGAAATAAAGATAAAATTCCTTAGCTTAATGAAAAAGGAAGAGGAAATTTTTGTAGATTATGAAGTTAGATTCACAAGATTAGCCAAGTATGCTAAATATTACATATGTGATTTAGAAAATAATATTGATCATTTCTTTGAAGGTCTTAAGCCAAGTCTCCAAATATCATTGGATTCTCAAAAAAAAATCATCATATGATAAAATAGTTTTAAGTATCATCAAAATGAGAAGTAATTTACTATATCCTATATGTTCAAGGAAAATCAAGATAATAATAGGTCTTCTGATAACCATGAAAAAGGTAAAGCATAAAAGAATAATAGGGGAATAGAGTTATTCCCATTATGTGAAAATTGTGGAAATAATCATCTTGGGAAATGATTTAAAGGCATGGGAGTTTGTTATAAGTATAGAGAAGAGGTCCATCGTGATAATGAATACAAGGGGAAGAAAAAAATAAATGATGTTCAATGATATAATTATAAAGAAATGGGGCATTATTCAAACTAATGTCTCAAGTGTCGTGGTAATATACCATAGAATATGCTAAGGGGATATGGATAAGCTTATGAGATCACCACTACTGAAGTAGAAGTACCCAATGATGTGGAGATAGGTACATTAATACTATATTCAAATTTATCCAATGCTTTATTTGATTCTGAATCATCACACTCTTTTATATCTACCTAGTTTTCCATGAAATTTAGATATTTCTTCCTTTGATTTAACAATATACTTTTTAGTCAAAACTCTTAAGGGGAGTCTCATTGCAAAAAAATATATGTCAAGCTATCCCTATTATGACACATAAATGTGATTTATTTTCTAACCTTATCATCATTCCTATGGTTGAATTTTATATAATACTTGATATGGATTGGATTTCAAAATATGATGTGGAAATTTATTACAAGAAGAATGAAATTATGATTTTTTAAAAAGATGTAGAATCACTTATCTTTATAGTAGAAACTTCATCATCTAATTCTTATCTAGATCCACCCCATATAGCTTTACTAAATAAAATTATTGGGGAGGAAGAGAAAAAAACATCTATTGTAATGGTCCATGCTTTCCCGATCTGTTAATTTACCCATTTTTTATTGTTCGAGGTGTTCAGAGGGGGCTCAGAGGGAGTCTGGATAATTTTGATTATGAAAGGTTGGAATAAGGGATATTACACATAGTGTAACTGGATTACATGTGAAATTTAGTTTCACGGCTTCTCTTGGGAGTTTCACAATGTGTAGGTATTTTATATGGCATGAAGGAGGGTTTCATGGCATGTAATATTTTGGGGTTGAAAAATAAAATAAAATGAAGAGGTGATGCGTTTTTCAGTGTAAATCGAACCCAGGGTATTAAAAAATGTGAAATAGGATTAAAAATTTTGTAATACCTCGATCATGTGTGGTTTTAATAATTCTTTTCATCCAAAAATTTATTTATTCATTCGTGCTCTCTCCTTTTTCTCATTTTATGAGAATATAGGAACGCTAAGGTGTTATTCGAGCCCTTATTCATACCTATTCAATCTGTTGATCTTGGTGGATGTTCGTTGGTGATCTGTGGTTGATATGTGGTGATTTCTCTTCTTCTTCTCACCCTTTTTCTTCCATTCTTCTCCTGAGCATCTACTGTAGTGTTGTTTCTTTGGTTTGGGTGTGAGTTTGGGTTTCATTTTGATATATCAGTGGTGTGGTATAGGTTGATCCATATTTTTCATGGTGTGGTTGTGGTTTTCAGTCATTCTTCCTCACCCTACAGTGTGAAAAGATTCCTTAAGGTAGGATTTCATTCATTTATCTTTATTGTGCACCATGCAGGAGGGATTTTACTTATGTATAACTATGGATTATGGTTGTGTCGTCTTAAATAAAAGATAAATAATTGGTTAATTTAATTGAAAGGGTAAATGGGGTTTGATCTATATGTTTTTACATCTTCGATATTTTCTATGATATTGTGATTATACAGGCTTGATTCCCCACTAAAAATTGTGTCTATTGGTGGTTTTGTTTGTTCTAGATATGTCTGTTGTGATTTTTGTTTTGATAATAATTGTTTGATATCACCCTAAAGTGGAGTTGTATAACCACATATATTTGGATAATGAATCAGTTTCCCTAGAATTTGGTTTGTGTGATAACACCCCATAGAAAAGTGGTGGAATGTGATAAATATTCTTATGAACTTGTAAAATGTTTTATTGTTATGTGATGTGTGATTTTTTTTGTACATGTGGGGTAAGTGGATATAATTTGGTTGTACAGTGGGGTTGTGATGGGAATGGTATGATTATGTAACAAGGTTATGAAACAGGTTTTGATGTAATATGTTATTGGATGTGGTTGTGAGTTGGTGGTTTGTTTTGGTTGGTATAGTGGTTTGGGTAGGATTACTTGAATAAGGAAAGTAGTGTTTGGTATGGGTAATTTGCCTAGATTTTCTCCATGAATAACAATTAGAAAGTTTCACCCTATATCTTAGGTATTGACATGTGATGTGCAATGGATGTGTGCTAAATAGAGAGGTGATGTGGGTCCTTGTTAATTTATCAGGGCTCTTCACCTTCTAAAATGATTGTTTTGGGTTGTTTGATATGTGTTGTTCCATGTTAGTTTCCCGATAAGTGTGGATTAAATGAATTAATATTAAGGGAATGAGTTGAAATGGTAAAATATTGTAATGCCCCGACCCCAGCTAACCGGAGTCGGTGCATTACTTCGTAACATTGGCATGATCACAAAAGATCAAGTCTCGAAAGACCGATTAGTTTAGTAGCCTTGGAAACACTAGATACATTCATAAGTCTTACATTACATCATAAGGTGAAAAACTACAATAACAAAGTCTCCATAGTCCACACTCATATCCTCTTCTGACTATCCCTGCAGTTCATTCATAAAATACTTCTTCACATCCTGGAAAATATTAAAACATTGAAAGGGGTGAGCTCAGATGCTCAGTAAGGATAACAATATTGCGGAAGCTTTCATAAATAAACATAAAAATTTAAGGCAATGTATAACTAAAACAAAAGCCTTTTTAACTTGAACATCAACATAATATGGCAAAATTAAAATGAGATAATGCCATTCACTTCTTCACATGGATATTCTACTGGTCGAATAATCACATGAAATAACAATAACCACTTTCATAATGATGGAATGTATAATGCCAGACATTCTGAAACATTTTGTCAAGGCCTCGGCCAAGAAATCTAAAATGATTAAGGCCTCGGCCAAAACCATAAATCAAATTGGGAAAGGGCCTCGGCCAATTCCACGTCTAGTTGTCTCATGAGACCTACCGATGCATCGAGGAGCTATAGCGGGCTCCACCCGTCACATGTTAAGTCCAATGCATTCCTCATATGAATAGGTTTAAACATATCATAAACCATAACATAATCGTATCACATAAAACATGCATAAAGGAAACATAACATTTCCACATTTCAATCATAAGATATTAATACAACACATTGATATAATAAAAACGCTTTCAAAACCATTTTCAATACCAAAATAAAAGAAAGTTAAAACTTTGTATTTATTTTTCATTAAAAAAAATGATGGCTTGTAGAGGAAGCCGAAACTCAAATAATGGTCACGGCGGCGGAGAAGTCGTTGTCGCCGCACAAGTACGGAAAGAAAAACATTCCCTTTTTTCGTTTAGTAAAACGCTTCGTATAAAAAAGATTCCTTTTGAATAAACGTAAAAGTCAAAGGGGTTTATACACCGTATAAAAGAAAATTGTGTATAAAAACAAATATGCCTCAATGAAAGGAGATTGAGACGAAGTCCTTAAAAAGATCATTTTTAAAATAATATAGATCTATTATGTGTATTCACTATACGTACACATAAAGAAAGTACAAATACAAGATAGGACATAATAATATCATGACATAATTTGAAAGTAGGAGATTAACCCAAAGAATGGAAATTGGGTTAAGAAGTTCCCTTACAAATAAAATATATCTATTATGTGTATTCACTATAGATACACATAAAGAAAGTACAAATACAAAATAGGACATAATAACATCATGACATAATTTGAAAGTAGGAGATTAACCCAAAGAATGGAAATTGGGTTAAGAAGTTCCCTTACAAATAAAATAGATCTATTATGTGTATTCAATATAGATACACATAAATAAAGTACAAATACAAAATAGGACATAATAACATCATGACATAATTTGAAAGTAGGAGATTAACCCAAAGAATGGAAATTGGGTTAAGAAGTTCCTTTACCTTGCATCTTGTCCTGACTCGACCGTTCTTTAACCTCCTGAATAATAAACTAGAGTTAATTTCTATTTACTTAAGAACCTTTTTTATGTTCATTATTCCATTTATATCACTTATTACCATGTTATGAACATTATTTAATTATTTAAGTTAATAACGGTCGTTTTGTCGATCTTTGGCACTTGAGTCAAAAATAAACTTCTTATAATTACAAGTTGTTCATGTGGTGAAATATCCATTATATCCAGAATTATATTCATGATGTAGATATCATATATATCATATATATACAGTATATACATTCATTCATAATGTCACGTAACATTTAGAGGTAAGAAATGAAATGCACCGTTCATGGAGACGGTAAGCCGTACGTACGCATGAACGCTACTTTCATTTATATTTCGTATTTAATGGAACGAAATCATAATGATATAAGTGTATAATATAATTCCATTATAATATAGTGTATAATACCATTTACTCCATCCTTTATACATCCCACATATGGCATTAACGATTCAAATCACTTTGAGGGGGCGGTAGTCCGCACTTCCTAAAATGAAATTATCGCATTTTACCCATAATGGAAATCATAAAGTATGCCATAAATGAGAAATACAGAAGCATAAGTAAAACATAAACATATGATATATGATATATAAAAATAGTTACATCTTAATGGCCACCTTTGAAGGTGTTATATGAGTGTTGAACAATCATCGTTTCGTGAGGCAGAAATTCGCCATCCACAGAAACCGTATGTTCTTTAACCATTAGATGTAGGTGTGTGTAAGTGTAGCTCTAATACTTCTTATAAACACATCCTAGTATATTGAGGATACTGGTTTTGTTACAAAATAAATGAATAAAAAGATTTTAGGGGGTTGGAGAAGAAAAATAAAACAAAACAACATTAGAGAAGACATTACCTCAAAATCGGGTAACTCTTTTTGATTTGAGCCAAAGGCTTCCTTGGGAAGAGTTATGCCCAAAGTGAGGCTTCTAGAAGTAAGAGGGGGAAGTTGGGAGAGTATTTGGGCAGAGTTTGTCCGATCCAAATGGCTTGAAATTGTAAATGAGGTGGGAGAGGTGGGGGCCTTTTATAAGTGGAGAGGAGGGGCTCTTTTGGAAAGATTGAAATGTTACATTATTATACAATGCTTTTCGGATTCTAAAGGTCCCACACTTATATAATTCGTGGATAAGGTGATAAGGGTTCGAAATATCTTCATCCAATAGGCTTTGGACAAGTGTAAGCCTTGGATTTTGCATTATCTTCTCATTTTATTTAAATCGTTAAATAATGATGTCATCGCTGCATCATAATGATGTTATAAATAATTTAATTTATTTAATGTCTAAAAATTATAAAAAAACTACTATGATGTAGGAAATCTTTTTAGATTTCTAATGAATATTTATAGTCAAAATATGGATCTGTGTAACCCCACTTAGAAACTGTTTTAGTAAAACAACTCATGTTTGTGTCAATTTAATTTTAACATTAAATAAATATATATTAATGTCATTTTCCAACTAAAGTGGCTCCATGGGGTCCCCAAGTTGACCCATGGGTTGTCTTGGTCGGCCATGACTCATCCAATAGGAGTAGGACAAGTGTCAAGCTCATCTCATATTATTAAAACATTATTTTTACCTTAAACTATACTAATTACCTCTAATCGCGATTAAGAACTTAAAAGTTACTATTCACCAAAAAAATTATTTTAATCTCATTGAACCATATTTTACTTCTTAATGACAACCATGTATGTCGGATTTTTGAAAATCAAATCACAGAAGTGGTAATATTTCATTTAAACGAAAAATCAGTTATTTAACTACCACTTAGTGGTTTCACTATTCATCAAAAATTGAAGTTTTTCAGAACAATGCCAAAATTTCACCCTAAGATATAATTGATATTCCGAATTCAAAAATGATGTCTATTTTATGAAATTACAAACATATAATTTTTATTAATTAATTTTATAATTAATTCCCGTTGTCACAACAAATAGCGTGTTTTTAAGAAACAATTTATATCAAAAGATTGACAATTGTTTATGTCCAATTTCAAAGTGAAATTAATTATAATGAACACCATTGGATAAAATGGTAAAAATATATTCTAATTATACTTTAAAACCACTCAATAGTATAACTTATCACTATAAATTATTTTGATTAAAAAAGTTGTTTTAAGTATTTTTCACTATTCATAAAAATTTTGAAGTTCTCAGAAAATTACAAAAAATTCAACATAGGCTAATTTCAATATTAGGAATACAAAAATGAAGTCCATTTTGAAATATAAAATTTATATAAATTTAAAAAGTGGTTATTACTATTCATAACGGCTACTTTGATTAGTTGCAGTGTGTTAGAACTCGATGTTGCGTACAATGCAAGCTATTGCATTATTGAATGAGAAGCGTATCGTGGAAGCTCGGGGTGTTACATTCTCCCCTCCTTCAATAAATTGCGTCCTCGCAATTTGAAATTTTTCTTTGAAAATAAACGGTTGAAAAGAGAAAATACCTTTGAGGAAAACCCACATCGTAAATAAGGTTAATAAATATATAACATTAAAAGAAAGTAAGATAAGTACAAAGGTCACCCGATATAGCCCATTCTAGGATTCTATGAAAATATGGATATGGAGGAGAAACAAACCATCAAGGTCTGATGGAGAGTTATAGAAAACAGGATTAGGAGAAAGTTTAACTACAAGAAAATCACAAACTTGTGATTGGTTAAACGGTCATTGAATCCCCAGTTGGAAAAGTTAACCGACAACATTTTTGTTTTAAGTTACCTTTTATAATGTTGAGGAATTTATTTAGGAGATTTACTAAGAACGTAAGGGAATATACATACTTGTTATGTATACTTTCATTCATTAATAAATTTTTACCACAAACCCATCTTTTACTCCAAATGGTAACGGAACTCAAAAATATTCTATTTATCCTAATTGTATAAGGTTCCAAATGTTAACACATACCATTTAGATTAGTAAAATTATTTTGTAATAACCAGGGACTTCCTGTAGGCTAGTGGTAGGAAATAAAGGCATGTCGCACTATGATTGTGGGTTCGATTCTTGCAGCTTTGTCCAACGCGACGGGTTATGCCCCACCCTGCAGGTTGTCCTTTTCCTAAAACTATAGTATTGTAATATTCCAAAAATAATCTTCATAAATTTTTAACCTTAAACAATACTATCCAAAGATCAACTTAATCCACTCCAACCTTTATAGTTATCCAAAATACCTCTGTCCAGACTTTCTCTAAAAGGTCTCTTAATTCCAAAATCAATTTATCAGATTCCCCAAACAAAGTAAAGTTTCTCTTATTGTCACATACTAAAAATATAATTATCTTCATCATATTAAAACCTTACTGAAATCAACAAGTACTGCAGTACAATCCTTATATATATATCACATTATTCTAATAACCAGAATATAATCCATGAGTTCAAAAGCACCAATACATTAGTTATTCTGCTTCAACTGTAGTAACAGCATAAGATTGTCCTTGATCCCATGGCCTTTTCTGAGGTAAGTTTCCCTGACGCTTAGGGCATTCATTTGAATAATGCCCCATTTCCATACAATTGTAGCATTCAACATTGATAGCCTCTTTCTTTCCCTTGCAATCACGCGCTTGGTGACCTTTTTCTCCACATTTATAACAAACTCTCATTCCTTTTAGACAAGTACCAGGGTGATTCTTCCCACAATTATCACATAATGGAAAATCCTTCTTTCCCTTTTTCCCTTTATCTGTCTCTTGTTCCACCGTTCTCTTCTTCTCTTGCTTTACTTTGTTGTCATAAGACTTAGAGAATTCCTTTTCTGTCTTGATAGCACATGAGACAATATCTTCGTATGTTGAGAATGATTGTGATACTAAAGCTCGACGGAGAAATGGTTTTAACCCATCAAAGAAACGATCAATCTTACCTCTTGGGTTACGTATATAATCTGCAGCATACCTCGCTAACCTTGTAAAGTTGGCCTCATACTTTGCGACATTCTCATCCTCCTTCTGCCTCAGACTCAGAAATTTCCTTTCCATATCTGCTCGATGGTCACGAGGAAAGTATTTTTCTAAGAAAAGCTCTTTGAACTCCCTCCATTCCATATTTGATACATCATCATCTTCCTTTGTGTTTTGAATCAGCGACCACCACTGATCGGTATCTCCAGTGAGGCGGTAAACTGCCATGACAACCTTCTCCCTTTCACTACTCCCCAAGGCATGGAATATTTTCTCAAAGGAATTTATCCATTGCTCAGCTACTATAGGATTTGTACTCCCATTGAAGGTTGGTGGTTGTTGCCTCATGAAACGATCTAGCATTGATCCTCCATGTTGCGGATCAGGGTGCTCCATACGAGTAAGGTTATTATTCATAACCTGAGTGAGTTGTCCCCGTATGGTAATAAGTTGATCAGCACTAGTTGTATCTCCAGATCCACAATAATTATCTTGAGCAGGAGGGCAATCCCTACATGGAGTGCGTGCATTGATACGGTTTCCATTCCTTCTACTAGGCGCCATTTCTAAACAATGGAATAAACTAGATTAGTTTATGAATTAAAATACATAATTCCATATTTGTAAAACACTTTACATAAATTGAACTATTTATGGATATAATCCATAATCATAAAAAGAAATGTTTTCTTTGATAAATTATATACTCATAACCCTTCATAGTGGTTTGTAAAGAAAATGAGAATTATCCTAAGCATATCCCCCGGGAGTGTCGTAACCAAGAGTGCAGCAAGGCTCGTTGTCGTGCACCAGTTCCCGTTCGAGTCTAGCTCAAAGCGGTGTTTTCGGGTTTTACCCCTAGGAACATCTGTGCCAGAGCCGCCTCTACCTGCTTGTATCCAGACAGGGATGTATTGCTCGGAAAACTCACAAAATCTCTACAATACCAAAATTCTAGGAAGTTCTTCTATACTAATCTTCAAAGTCTATCTTCGGGCTATGTGCTCTAATCAGAGTTTATCTAAATCTAGCTTCCAAGGTTAGTACTAAACTGCCTCTGATACCAACTGTAACGCCCCGACCCCAGCTAACCGGAGTCGGTGCATTACTTCGTAACATTGGCATGATCACAAAAGATCAAGTCTCGAAAGACCGATTAGTTTAGTAGCCTTGGAAACACTAGATACATTCATAAGTCTTACATTACATCATAAGGTGAAAAACTACAATAACAAAGTCTCCATAGTCCACACTCATATCCTCTTCTGACTATCCCTGCAGGTCATTCATAAAATACTTCTTCACATCCTGGAAAATATTAAAACATTGAAAGGGGTGAGCTCAGATGCTCAGTAAGGATAACAATATTGCGGAAGCTTTCATAAATAAAAATAAAAGTTTAAGGCAATGTATAACTAAAACAAAAGCCTTTTAAACTTGAACATCAACATAATATGGAAAAATTAAAATGAGATAATGTCATTCACTTCTTCACATGGATATTCTACTGGTCGAATAATCACATGAAATAACAATAACCACTTTCATAATGATGGAATGTATAATTCCAGACATTCTGAAACATTTTTTCAAGGCCTCGGCCAAGACGTCTAAAATGATTAAGGCCTCGGCCAAAACCATAAATCAAATTGGGAAAGGGCCTCAGCCAATTCCACGTCTAGTTGTCTCATGAGACCTACTGATGCATCGAGGAGCTATAGCGGGCTCCACCCGTCACATGTTAAGTCCAATGCATTCCTCATATGAATAGGTTTAAACATATCATAAACCATAACATAATCGTATCACATAAAACATGCATAAAGGAAACATAACATTTCCACATTTTAATCACAAGATATCAATACAACACATTGATATAATAAAAACGCTTTCAAAACCATTTTCAATACCAAAATAAAAGAAAGTTAAAACTTTGTATTTATTTTTCATTAAAAAAAATGATGGCTTGTAGAGGAATCCAAAACTCAAATAATGGTCACGGCGGCGGAGAAGTCATTGTCGCTGCACAAGTACGGAAAGAAAAACATTCCCTTTTTTTCGTTTAGTAAAACGCTTCGTATAAAAAATATTTCTTTTGAATAAATGTAAAAGTCAAAGGGGTTTATACACCGTATAAAAGAAAATTGTGTATAAAACCAAATATGCCTCAATGAAAGGAGATTGAGACGAAGTCCTTAAAAAGATCATTTTTAAAATAATATAGATCTATTATGTGTATTCACTATACGTACACATAAAGAAAGTACAAATACAAGATAGGACATAATAATATCATGACATAATTTGAAAGTAGGAGATTAACCCAAAGAATGGAAATTGGGTTAATAAGTTCCCTTACAAATAAAATAGATCTATTATGTGTATTCACTATAGATACACATAAAGAAAGTACAAATACAAAATAGGACATAATAACATCATGACATAATTTTAAAGTAGGAGATTAACCCAAAGAAATGGAAATTGGATTAAGAAGTTCCCTTACAAATAAAATAGATCTATTATGTGTATTCACTATAGATACACATAAAGAAAGTACAAATACAAAATAGGACATAATAACATCATGACATAATTTGAAAGTAGGAGATTAACCCAAAGAATGGAAATTGGGTTAAGAAGTTCCCTTACCTTGCGTCTTGTCCTGACTCGACCATTCTTTAACCTCCTGAATAATAAACTAGAGTTAATTTATATTTACTTAAGAACCTTTTTTATGTTCATTATTCCATTTATATCACTTATTACCATGTTATGAACATTATTTAATTATTTAAGTTAATAACGGTCGTTTTGTCGATCTTTGATACTTGAGTCAAAAATAAACTTCTTATAATTACAAGTTGTTCATGTGGTGAAATATCCATTATATCCAGAATTATATTCATGATGTAGATATCATATATATCATATATATACAGTATATACATTTATTCATAATGTCACGTAACATTTAGAGGTAATAAATGAAGTGCACCGTTCATGGAGACGGTAAGTCATACGTACGCATGAACGCTACTTTCATTTCTATTTCGTATTTAATGGAACAAAATCATAATGATATAAGTGTATAATATAATTCCAGTATAATATAGTATATAATACCATTTACTCCATAAATCATAATGATATAAGTGTATAATATAATTCCAGTATAATATAGTATATAATACCATTTACTCCATCCTTTATATATCCCACATATGGCATTAACGATTCAAATCACTTTGAGGGGGCGGTAGTCCGCACTTTCTAAAATGAAATTATCGCGTTTTACCCATAATGGAAATCATAAAGTATGCCATAAATGAGAAATACAGAAGCATAAGTAAAACATAAACATATTATATATGATATATAAAAATACTGACATCTTAATGGCCACCTTTGAAGGTGTTATATGAGTGTTGAACAATCATCGTTTCGTGAGGCAGAAATTCGCCATCCACATAAACCGTATGTTCTTTAACCATTAGATGTAGGTGTGTGTAAGTGTAGCTCGAATCCTTCTTATAACAACATCCTATTATATTGATGATACTGGTGTTGTTACAAAATAAATGAATAAAAAGAGTTTAGGGGGTTGGAGAAGAAAAATAAAACAAAACAACATTAGAGAAGACATTACCTCAAAATCGGGTAACTCTTTTTGATTTGAGTCAAAGGCTTCCTTGGGAAGAGTTCTGCCCAAAGTGAGGCTTCTAGGAGTAAGAGGGGGAAGTTGGGAGAGTATTTGGGCAGAGGTTGGCTGAGCCAAATGGCTTGAAAGTGTAAATGAGGTGGGAGAGGTGGGGGCCTTTTATAAGTGGAGAGGAGGGGCTCTTTTGGAAAGATTGAAATGTTACATTATTATACAATGCTTTTCAGATTCTAAAGGTCCCAAACTTATATAATTCGTGGCTAAGGTGATAAGGGTTCTAAATCTCTTCATCCAATAGGCTTTGGACAAGTGTAAGCCTTGGATTTTGCATTATCTTCTCATTTTATTTAAATCGTTAAATAATGAGGTCATCGCTGCATCATAATGATGTCATAAATAATTTAATTTATTTAATGTCTAAAAATTATAAAAAAAATACTATGATGTAGGAAATCTTTTTAGCTTTCTAATGAATATTTATAGTCAAAATTTGGATCTGTGTAACCCCACTTAGAAACTGTTTTAGTAAAACAACTCATGTTTGTGTCAATTTAATTTTAACATTAAATAAATATATATTAATGTCATTTTCCAACTAAAGTGGCTCCATGGGGTCCCCAAGTTGACCCATGGGTTGTTTTGGTCGGCCATGACTCATCCAATAGGAGTAGGACAAGTGTCAAGCTCATCTCATATTATTAAAACATTATTTTTACCTTAAACTACACTAATTACCTCTAATCGCGATTAAGAACTTAAAAGTTACTATTCACCAAAAAATTATTTTAATCTCATTGAACCACATTTTACTTCTTAATGACAACCATGTATGTCAGATTTTTGAAAATCAAATCACAGAAGTGGTAATATTTCATTTAAACGAAAAATCAGTTATTTAACTACCACTTAGTGGTTTCACTATTCATCAAAAATTGAAGTTTTTCAGAACAATGCCAAAATTTCACCCTAAGCTATAATTGATATTCTGAATTCAAAAGTGATGTCTATTTTATGAAATTCCAAACATATAATTTGCATTAATTAATTTTATAATTAATTCCCGCTGTCACAACAAATAGCGTGTTTTTAAGAAACAATTTATATCAAAAGATTGACAATTGTTTATGTCTAATTTCAAAGTGAAATTAATTCTAATGAACACCATTGGATAAAATGGTAAAAATATATTCTAATTATACTTTAAAACCACTCAATAGTATAACTTATCACTATAAATTAATTTGATTAAAAAAGTTGTTTTAAGTATTTTTCACTATTCATAAAAATTTTGAAGTTCTCAGAAAATTACAAAAAATTCAACATAGGCTAATTTCAATATTAGGAATACAAAAATGAAGTCCATTTTGAAATATAAA
This sequence comes from Viscum album, assembly GCA_963277665.1. Lineage (NCBI taxonomy): Eukaryota > Viridiplantae > Streptophyta > Magnoliopsida > Santalales > Viscaceae > Viscum > Viscum album. The sequence continues at coordinate 80,490,930 of OY728162.1, read as the reverse complement.
ATTTCTATAAATTTAAAAAGTGGTTATTACTATTCATAACGGCTACTTTGATTAGTTGCAGTGTGTTAGAACTCGATGTTGCGTACAATGCAAGCTATTGCATTATTGAATGAGAAGCGTATCGTGGAAGCTCGGGGTGTTACAAATATGGATAATGGATAAGTGATAATTAAAGATTGGAAACGAATTTATGGTTTTTGTTCTGTTTGTGTGGAGTTATGCATTTAGAGGTGGCAACGAAAGTGACGATGTTTTGAGTTGGTTTGTTTGTTTGCAAACCCATAGGTTGGGTTGGAGTTTTTTATACCATACATGTATTTTTATATTCTTTTGATTTCTATATGGACCCCACCCATATTGAGAACTATGTGTCGAACACCCACATCATCACAGAGGGGGTGTTTTTTCCAACATCTGGTGAGGAGTATAGATGGTTGGGTACCCTCTATTTATAGGAGAGGTAGGTGATGTGGCCTTAAAAACACATTTTTTTACATATCTAATTAATTAATTTTTATTGATTTATTTAATTATTATTACATTTTTTTCTAAATAAGTGCACATTTTCATTTTTAGAATTCAATCTATTATTTAATCAATTTTTGTAATTAAAATTTTATTTTAAGCTTTAAAATGGTTAATTTATATCTTACTTTAATTTTATAGTCTAATAACTTTTTATTTAGTTTGGTGATTTTTGTCTGCATTTTTAATAATTTAACATTAATTAATTAATTAATTAATTAATTTTTCTTTTTCACATAAATAATGTAGTTTTAATTTATCATTTCTTGTAATAAATATTTTTTAATCAAAGTAACATAATCTAAATATTACTCATCTTTTAATAATTCAACATTTATAAATTTAAGATTATAAACTACTACATTTATTAAATTTATTTAATTTAATTTCATTAATTAACATAATTGTTTATAACAAAATAATTATCTGTATACTTTAATTAATTTAATTTGATATAGTAACTATTATAAATAATTTAAATTTGTTTTATAAATGTTTAAATTTTATATTTACTTTTAATAATTTAGTTGTTTTTTAATTTTAGTCTTAGTTTAGTACCAATTTAAGTTTTATAAATTGAAGTTAATAATAATTTAACTTAAGTTTAAATGGTTTTATAAGTTTATTAAAGCTTATGAGTAGCTGAATTTTCAATTGTTTTAATTAATTTTTAGTTTTTATTAATTATTTTGTTCAGATTTTATTTAAGTTTTAATTTATTTTACTCTTAAGTTTTTTTTTCAGTGTTACAGTAGAACCAGTCTAATACTCTTCTGTTACTGTCTCAGCAAGTCTGCTACTGCTTCCTCAGTCATGATGCCACCGTCGTTGCAAGAACGGACAAACCAGGAAGCTGCTTTGATGGACTTTCACCGTTGTGGAAGCTTGAGAAGGAGATCTGCAGAAGTTAGCATGAGCTGAAGGAGGGATTCTCCGTCAATTTGAGTCAAGGTCATGTCATCATCCATTGAAGAAACCAGTGTGCGGTGATCTGAGTTCTGTTTTTGAGCTGGTGTCGTGCCTTGGTGAAGTAGGACCACCCGTACTTCCACTGTGGAGCCACCACCTGCGTCGCTATCGTAGAGGAGAAGCCAAAGAAGACCCGTCGAGATTAGGGGAGGAGAAAATAAATTAAAAGTTAAAAAAACTAAACAAATAAATATAATAAATTTATAAAAATTATAATATGTAACAATTATAATTTAAATAAATAAATAAGTTATAAAATAAAATTTAAGATAAAGTAATAAGAGTAAATTAAATTAAAATTTTTAAAATAATTATTTATAAAAAAAATTAATTATTAACTAAAATTAATTTTTTTTAAATTAACACTTTAATTATAATTTAACATCTTTAATAGGATAAATAAAATAATTAAATTAATAAAATAAATTAATTGATATTAATCAAATTTAATAATTTAATTAAGTTATATTAACTAATTATTAACAGTACTAATATTAATAAAATAACTTAATTAATAATAATGAATTAAAATTTAATAATTTTATCTAATTAAAGATTTGATAATATATTAATAACTTTAACAATAATATTTAATAAATTAAATAATAATTATCAACTAAAATATTTATTAATTAATATTCAACAACTTTTTAAGCAATATAACTTTTAACTTTAAAAAATAATTATTATTTAACTTTCCTTTGTGTTTTTAACTATTTTGTTTTTCCTTTGCAGGTTCATTTGAGATTTCAAACCCCATCCAGCTACATTTAACTAACTTCAGGGGAGTTAGTTACAGGGGTTTTTCTAGCGCAATGTGTCAGTCATGAAAAAACGCACGTGTGCGATGCACAAGTGAGGGACACTTGAAGTCGGTGGAAAACAGGGGGTGGTGTGAAGCTTATGACAGCGGGGTACAAAAGTAGAACAATGATAATTATTTTGTGATGACTCTCATTCTGACTCTAATGAACACAACAGATTCAAGAGCGGACTCCCGGGAGCAGCACTAGAGACAAGTTGGAGGCTAAGGAGCCTGAGAGCAGAGCAGTATTTGGGGAGTTCTTCTTCCCTCTGTCCTTAATTTTTGTACTCTGTTCTTGGATAGTTTTCACTACTTTAATCAATATGATCATAGACTAAGATCTTAGTTTGGGAATTTGATTCTACTAGATTTTATTCAAAGATCTCTTCATATATTTTCATTTTTCAGTATCATAATCAATCGGCGAGATAGAATTATGATTCTCTTTTCAATTGTTCAATCCTCAACTATTCTTTCAAATTCATAATTCAATATCTACTAGTGAGGCCAATCTTGGATATTTTTATCAAAGCTTTAATGTCTTTAACATTGGTAATTTTACAGCAATTTTATTTCCAATTGTTATCTTTTTCAAAATCTCAAGCAATTAGATTAAGTTTGGTGTGGTGAAATCCATTACTTATTCTTCTACCTATTGAATTTCCTGGTGAGGGAGATTCATCAGCAATTCGTTGAGGAGTGATACAATAAAAAGTTATGAGGTGGTCAACCTTTTAACTGGTAGTTATAATTCCTGATAATTTCAATCGATCATTGTTCCTTAGCCTTTGCTGCTTATATATTAGTTCATTGTATTTCATTAATTTTTTAGTATTGTATTATAAGATTTAGTTACTTTGTAATAAAAACCCATTTCCTCATCCTGTCTATAGTTCATCATTTAACAAATGAAAAAAATAAAAAATAATAATAAGATGTTCATTTTCTCTACTACTGACAACAGTGGAGTTTATTTTGAATAAAACTTTATATTTCTTACCTGTCTTCCCTTGGGTTCGACCCTGCACCACTGTGCTAGTGTAGGAGTTATAAATATTATTTTGAGGGTTGTGATGACCTATGGAAACACTAGTAGGTATAGAATGGGTTGCGCTGGTTAGAGGTATTTTAGTACTTTATATGGTGGTTAATTGTGATGGCTCATGTCTCTTCGAATGAGATGTGATAGCCCATGTGTTTGCGGGCAAGGTGGTTTGTGTCCTAGGTGTCTTTGGGATGAGTTGTGATGTGCTTTCCTAGGTGTCTTCAGGATGATATGTGATGAGATGTGATGTGTTTTGTTGTGAGGCCCAAGTGTGTGCGGGTGAGATGTGTTGTGAGGCCTAGGTGTGTGCAGATGGGATGTGTTGTGAGGCCCAGGTGTGTGCGGGTGGGATGTGTTGTGAGTTTCAGGTGCGTGCAGGTAGGATGTGATGTGATATATGGAAGGGATGGGAGTGTTAGAATGTACAACTTTGGGAAAGAGCAGAATACCAGTGGGAAGGTGGTTCATAGTACTCTATCATCAATGTGATTTACTTTATATTATATTACTTAGCTTGCGTTACATGGTGAGTGTGCCTTGGTGAGGTTGGTATAGTTATTATACATGTTTTGGTGTTATTTGTTTTTTTTTCTCATAGGATCGTTAGTATGCTTCTCTCACATGTTCACAAGATACTTTTGTTTTCCTACTGAGTATAATTGTATACTCACCCTATGTATATAAAATTATTTTCATTTTTCTAGGATGACTTCGCAGACTGTGATGGACATTACTATCTCATATCTCTAGATAGTTGCTCTATCACTACCTTATTTTTTCTTTTGGGTATTTACTTTAGAGACTTTTATTGTATTAGTTCTATTTATACATGCATGTGGGATGGTTTTTATATTTCACTTGTATATCATGTCTTGAATTTTTATTGTGGATGATTCATCTTATCTCCCGGTCCCATTTCTTTGTAAAGGGTAATTCCTTTTATAATGTAACATTTTTACACCCTTGGTGCTAGTCGCCAACTCAAGGACTACTGGAGGCCGGACTCGAGGGTGATTATATTCCTTTCTTCACTGCTAGCCTAGGAGGGGTATCTTTGGAGGGAGGGGTTTTTGACATAATGGTATCAAAGGTTGGGTTTGAGAGATGGGATGGAGTTTGAAGTTAGGAACTATTAGGATTACATGGGGTGGTATGGTAATAGTTCCAGTTGACCTTGGTACATGACATAGGCCAAGGATACTGGCTAGAACATGGGATTTTAGTGCCCCCCATGATCCAGTGCACAGACTCTTATCTTATTTAATGACTAAGTGAGATGAACCTGCTTGCAGGGTAGAGACCTAGGAGAGGTACATGCATCATAATGACTTGTGTTCTTGTTTTAATTGGATTGTTTGGAAAGGTTAAAATGGATGAAATAAATAAAAATAATTAAAATAAATCTTAATGAAAATATATACTACTCGAGCTTAGGAGATATTTTTTTACCTTTCAGCTATGGCTCATGGTCATCATCTGCGTGTGGCTCAGGCGATGGAGTTTCGGCAGGCTGATCCAGTTTATCATCATAGATTTGATCTGATTGAGGAGAATGATCAGTGTAAAAGGACGTTGCATGCTTTATAGGGGTGGGATTTTGTAAATTATGAGGGAAGTGTTTCATATGTATAGACAGAGAGCTGGCTGGAGGAGCTCAAGATCGCTTTCAGTTTGATTTGGGCCCTAACGGAGTATTGGTTCCCTTTGGTAGTCAGTTAGATACAGGGATCTATGCATTAGTGGTGGATGATGTATCTAGTGGATCAGAAGGAGGAGGATGTTTTGTGGGTCAACTTCTGGAAGGAGTTCCAAGCAGAGTTCCTTTTTCGACCATAATGGTAGTAAAGAGGTAGGGGATTCTGTATCTTTAGTAGGGGAGCATGTTAGTGTGGGAGTTAGGAATCAAGTTCAAGGACATTATTAATTTTTTCCTAGATCTCTTTCTAGATTAGGAGTCTCATACAAGACGTCTTGATGAGGCACTCTATCTTTCGATCTAGTATACACTTACTCCTTTTATGTTGATAACATATCTGGAGGTTCATAATAATACAGAGGAGATCGATTAGATGCACTCATGAGGAGGTCTACTGTGAGAGGGGATCCAATAGAGTTTTCAAGATTCAGAGTTTTTAGTGGAAGATCTTAGGCACCATGACCATTTAGTTTTCGATCGGTAGGGAGTCGACCATAGCATCTTTCTTTCCTACCTTTTGGTGCTAGTGGTTTTCATGATTTTCCTAGGATATTTGTGCCATTGTGTTTTGGTTTTTGGGTTCATGTTCATCACCAGATCCAGTGCCCAGTAGTTCCCTAAGCTGAGTTTGGTGGAGGTGTACAGGTTCAGTGCTAGCCTCATCAGCAGTTTTCAGTGAGACCATTTCAGTAGCAGGGGTAGTATTATTTTTCTCCATTGAGGGGATATGGAGCAGGTAGACACCAACCTCATGATGTTCCTCATGTTTAGGTAACATGACCTGAGTATGGACGTGTAGTTTGTCATCAATAGAGATGTAGGGGAGCTGGGTATGGTTAGTTACATGCAGTGCAGGCAGCAGTTCCAGAGGGTCTAGAGATTTTCAGAGGTACGATTAGTTTGTTTAGTACTCTTGTTTGTGCCTTGTTTGATTCAGGAGCTTCTCACTCCTTTGTTTCACCCACTCTAGACCATGCTCTAGGACTAGATGTAGAGAGGATTCTTGGGCCCCTGGTGTTGAGTAAGTTGGTCTGAGGCCAAACCATCTTGTTCGATGTGTTTTGGGGGTGTAGATTGATGATAGGACTTCATCAGTCTCATGGGGATCTCTTCTTACTATGGATTCATCCATATGATGTCATCCTCAGCATCTACTGGTTTTATTACATGCATTCTGTTTTCGACTGCTTCTAAAGGAGAGTCATGTTTTTAGATGTGGATGTCCAACGTGTGATTTTCATTGTCAAGTGGGGTTGTCATGTGGGAAGTCGGCATGTAGATCCCCTTATTTTCTTTTTGTCTGAGATATCAGTGGAATTAGTGGACACTGTGATAATGGAGGTTCCTAGTGTCATTGGGGAGTTCCTAGATGTTTTTTCTAAGGAGGTTGTGACACTACCCCCTCAACGTAATGTTGAGTTTGGGATAGACTTACATCCTGATGCTTCTCCAATTTCTATGGATCCTCATCAGATGGAACCTTATAAGTTGTGGGATTTGAGGATTCATATAGATTATCTAATGAAGATGGTTTTTATCCATCCTAGTGTGTCATCGTGGGGTGCTCTAGTGCTATTTTCAAATAATCCATATGGTGCTTTGAGGTTGTGTATAGACTACCAGAGGTTTACTTGGGTGATGGTCAAAAACCGTTATCCTCTTACAAGGATAGATGATATTTTTTACCATTGGAGAGGGGTGAGTATGTTTTCTACGGTTGATCTATAGTTTGGATATCACTAGTTGAGGTCAAAGGATAGCGATATCCTAAAGACTTTTTTCAAGTTTAGGTATATGCACTTCAAGTTTGTAGTCATGTTATTCAGTGTTGTGAACACACCAACTGTGTTTATGGGGCTTATGAACTTCATGATCTATGAGTTCTTAGATTGGTTCCTTATCATATTTTTCAATGATATCTTAATCTACTCAAATTTAGAATTGGAACATGTCGAGCATCTTAGAAATTTATTACATGTTCTTCGACACCACCAGCTCTATGGAAAGTTGTCCAAGTGTAAGTTTTGGACATGAGAGTTGCATTTCCTCAGGCATGTGGTGTCACGGTAGGGAGTTCCAGTAGACCCATTGAAGGTTGAATCAATTGTTTCTTGGTAAGTACCCAAGAACATGGTAGAGGTTCACAATTTTCTTGGTATTGTAGACTATTATCATAGTTTTATACCTAATTTCTATTGATGTGCATACTCATTTACATATTTTACTAGGAAGGACCAAGATTTTTCATGGAGTTATCATTTCTGGGCAACATTTAGTTACCTTAAGGGGAATTTGTTTAGTGATCCAGTGCTCTGGTTTCCTGAGGAAGGGGTGATTTTTGAGGTGTTTTGCGATGCTTCCTCTATGGGATTGGGATACATGATAATGCATCAGTGGGTGGTGATCTCTTATGGGTCTAGGAATTTATTTCCCCATGATCATTACTATTCCACCCATTATCTAGAGCTAGTAGCAGTTGTGTTTGGGCTGAAGTTGTAGACAAATTACCTCATTGAGGAGAGCTTTGTGGTCTTCACAGATCACAAGATCTTGAGGTATATATTTTCCCAACATGAACTGAATCTACAATAGTGTAGGTGGATAGAGTTTCATTAGGACTATGATTTGGAAATCTCATACACCTCAGGAAAGGTAAATTTCATGGTTGATTCATTGAGAATAAAGTTGCAGAAGGATTTTGTTTGGGAATCTGTGGATGCTTGGAAAGTGATGTAAGAGTTGGCATACTTTCACTTAAATGAAAAGGTGGATGGTGGTGAAGGATATTTTTTTAGATTATGGTGTAGTATTCTCTAATGTAGAAGGTGTAGGAATCTCATTGGAGAGTCTCAGAGGTAGAGGTGTTGTGTGATCATGTTGGCTTAGGTGATGCTCTAGATGGATGGTCAGAGGATGGTCAGAACCAGATTTGTTTCATGGAATTTTTTTTGTTCCAATTGATATATGTGATGGATTCCTTCGTGAATTTCATAACTCACCATTGTCGGTACACCCAGAAGTTTCCAAGATATACCGTGACTTAAGAATACAATTTTAGTGGCCTGGTATGAAATGGGGAGTGGTAGAGTTTGAGCTGAAGTGTTTGGTTTTCCAACAGGTAAAGGTCAAGCATCATGTTATCGATGGTTTGTTACAACACTTGGATATTACCGAGTGGAAATGGGATTAAATATTTATAGATTTATTCATGGGATTACCCAGAGCTTAGGGAGTTTTTGATGTTATCTGGTTGATAGTGGATCGGTTGAAGAAATCATCTCACTTATTAGTGATCAAGGAGTTTGGCATAGTGGATTACTTGTCTAAGAGGTTCGTGGATGAGGTGATGTGGTTTCATGAAGTTATGAGTTCCATTGTATAGGGTGAGGATGCTCGTTTTACCTCACGAGTCTTGAGGGGATTATAGCATGCTTTTGGAACTCAGTTACGCCTCATCACTACCTTCCACCATCAGACATATGGGAAAACAAAACGGACTATCCATATATTGGAGTATATGATGTGAGTGTGCGTCTTGGACTTTGGTGGATCTTGGGTACAACACCTACATTTGGTAGAGTTTTCTTAAAATAATATCTATCACTCTTCCATTGGTATGGATCCTTTTGAGGCTTTGTACGGGAGACCGTGTTGTTCTCTGTTGTTCTGAATAGAGGTTGGGGAGATATTTTTTCTTGGTCCTAATGTGGTGTAGAGAATGATAGAGAAAGTTTATCTCATTCATGAGAGGATGAAATCAGCGTAAGACCAGCATGAGTTTTATGTTGATTGTAAGATAAATCCCTTGGAGTTTGATATTGTGGATCATGTGTTCTTAAATATTTACCCTCAACGTGGTAATCGGGGTTTTGGTAGAGGAATTAAGATTTATCCTAGGTTTTTTGGACCCTTTAAGGAGTTTGGGAGAGTTGGAGAGGTGGTGTATTAGTTGTCATTACCATCATGGTTGGATAGGATCCATGATGTCTTCTACATCTCTCAAATTCATTGGTATCTTTATGATGACTCTCATGTCATTGATTGTAGAGAGTTGGATATCAAGGATGATGTAACATTTGTGGAATAACCATTAGAGATCTAGGATCTTCAAGAGAAGGTGTTATGTGGATGGACCATTTCTTTGGTTTGTGTGTTGTGAGGTATGGTGTCCTAGAAGAGAGTACATGGGTGTGATAAACTCATATGCGTGCCCAGTTCCAGGAGTTTTTAGAGTTTTTATTTTCTCTTTTTTGTTTTGTAATGTGATTTTTGAACCATGTATTATGAGATGAGCTATTTTCTTGGTTTATGATGTGTTTGGTGTGATGTGTGATAAATTCCTAACATGTGAATAGGGTAAGTCCTAATTTATAATCGAGATCCATTAACTATAATGTGATTAAACCCATGTGAGCGATTCATTTTTTCCTAGAGAGGATAGTATTTTGATATAGAGGATAAAATTCCCTAATTTATGTATTTGGGACAGTGTGGTTTATTGGTTGTAGTGGTTGTTGGTTTGGGTTGCGTGGAGGTTAAGACAATTGTGTAGTGGTGATGTGACAGTGTGGTTGTGTGAGAGGATATGGTTTGTAGTTTTGGTTTCATGGTGATGAGGTTTTGTGAGGTATTTGTGATCATTTGGTTTGGCGTGTTTGGTTGTTAGTAGTGTTGGAGGTATAGAAAGATCCTTGAGAGGTATCTCTTGGGGTGGTTTTTCGGGCCCCTTTCTTTCTAGGTTTGGTTTTGGATTCTTGAGGGAGATAATCATTTGAGAGGTATCAGATGTAACAGTCCATGCCATCTGGGTCTGTTACTTTTCATGTTTTTGGTTATTGGAGGTGTTCGGAGGAGGATCAAAGTGAGTCTGGAGAATTTTTATTACTAAAGGCTAGAAGAAGAGAGATTAAACATCAGGTAACTCGATTAAACGATGTGAAATTCGGTTTCATGTCTTGTTTAGGAAGTTTCACGATGTGTAAATATTTTACATGGTGTGAAGGAGAGTTTTATGGAATGTAATATTTCAGGGTTTAAAAATAAAATAAAATGAAGAGGTGAAACATTTTTTAGTGGAAACTGAACAATGGGTATTACACAACATGAAAGAGGATTACACACCATGTAATATCCCAATCATGTGAAGTTTTAAAAATTATTTTTGGCCGAACATTTATTCATTCATCTATGCTCTCTTCTTCCTCTCATTTTGGATAAACCCTAGGTGCCCTGAGGTGTTCTTCAAGACCTTATCCATCCCTCTTAAATTTTTTGATCCTGATGGATGTTTATTGGTGATCCATGGTTGATCCATAGTGAGTTCTCTTCTTCTTCTCACCTTTTTTCTTCTATTCTTATCCAAGGGATCCACTGTGGTGGTGTTTCTCTGTTTTGGGGGTGTGTTTGGGTTTTCTTTTTATGGATCCTTGGTATGGTATAGGTTTATCTGGAGTTTTCATGGTGTTTCTATGGTTTGCAGTCATTCTTCTTCACCCTATAGTGTGAAAATATTCCTTGTGGTAGGATTTTATTTGTTTCTCTTTATTGTGCACCATTCAGGCGGGGTTTTACTTCTTTTTAATTATGTATTATGGTTTTGCTATCTTAAATAAAAGATAAATAATCATTTAATTGAATTGAAAGGGGAAATTGAGTTTTATCCCCATTTTTTACATCTTTGATATTGTTTTTGATATTGTGATTATACAGGGTTGATGGCCCACTGAAAATTATGGTTGTTGGAGGCTTTGTTTTTACTAGATATTTTTTCCATAATTGGTTTTTTGATTGTAATTATTTAGTATCACCCTAAAATGTAATTGGATAACCACATATATTTGGCAAATGAATCAGTTTCCACAATATTTTTTGTGTGTGATAATGACCCAAAGAAAAGTAGTGGAATGTGATAAATATTCTTGTGAGCCTATAAAATGTTTTTTTGTGGTGTGATGTGTGATTTTTTGTGGTTTGTATATGCGGGGGAAGTGGATTTCATGTAGTTGTATAGTGGGGTTGTGATGGGCATGGTATGATTATGCAGTAGGGCTACAAAAGTGGTTGTTTTGTAATATGTTTTTTGATGTGGTTGTGAGTTGGGGGGTTTTTTTGGTTGGTATGGTGATTTGGGAAGGATGAATTGAAGAAGAATATTAGTGTTTGGTATGGGTAACTTTCCCGGAGTTTCTCTATGAATAACAATTAGAAAGCTTCACCCTTTATCTCAGAGATTGATATGTGATGTGAAATGGATTTATGCTAAATGGGGAGGTAATGTGGAGCCGTTTTAATTTATCAAGGATCTTCACCTTCTAAAATGAATGTTTCTGTGTTGTTTATAATCATTTTGGAATGGTAGTTTCCTGATTAGTGTGGATGGTAAATGAATGAATATTAAGGGAATGATTTGAAATGGTAAAATCTAGAGAATAAATATTTGATCATTAAAGATTGAAAACAAATTGTGTTTGGTGTTCTGTTTTTGTGGAGTTATGCATTCAGAGGTGGTAGAAAAAGTGATGGTGTTGTGAGTTGGTTCGTTTATTTGTGAACCCATAGGTTGGGATGGATTGTTTTATAATATACATATATTTTTATATTCTTGTGATTTCTATACGCACACTACCCATGTTGATAACTATGTTCCTAACACCAGCATCTTCACATGAGGGAGGGGGGTTTCCCAATATCAGGTGAGGAGTACAGATAGATGGGTACCCACTCTTTTCTGCACTCTCTTCTATGTGAGGTAGGTATTGTATAGGTTGTGATGGTCAGAGGTCTATTAGTGCTTTATATGGTGGTTGTGATTTCCCGAGTGTCTTCGGGAGAGATGTGATAGCCCGGGTGTTTGCGGATGAGGTGGTTTGGGTCCCAGGTGTCTTCGAGATGAGTTGTGATGTTCTTTCCTAAGTGTCTTTAGGATGATATGTGATGATATGTGATGTGATGTGTTGTTTTTTGAGTCCCAATTGTGTGTGGAAGTGATGTTTTGTGAGTCCTAGGTTTGTACAGGCGGGATGTTTTCTGAGGCCCAGGTGTGTGCCAGTGAGATGTGTTCTAAGGCCCAGGTGTGTGTGGGAGGAATGTGATGTGGTATATGGAAGGGATGGGAGCACCGGGGTTTATGATGTTGGGAAAGGTAAGCATACTAGTGGGAAGTTTGTACGAGGTACCCTATCATCGATGTGATTTACTTTATATTTTATTACTTGGATTGCGTTACTTGGGGAGCATGCCTTGGTGAGGTTGGGATGGTTAGTATACATGTTTAGGTACTATTTGGTTCTATTTTTCTTCTCATAGAAGCATTATTATGATTCTCTCACATGTGCTTTAGAGCCTTAGTTTTCCTACTTAGTATACTTTTATGCTCACACTATGTATATAAAACCATTTTTAGGTTTCTATGAGCATTTTTCGGACTGTAATGGACATTAATAGCTCATATCTTTGGATAGGTGTTGTGTCGCTACCTTAGTTTTTCTTTTGGGTATTTACTTTGTAAAATTTTATTGTATCAGTTCTATTTATACATTCATGTGGGATGGTTTTTGGATTTCTCTTTTATATAATGTATTGGAGTTGTATTGTTTATAATTCATTTTATCTCTGGATCTTATTTCTTTATAAAGGGTAATGACTTCCATAATGTGAGATTTGTACACCCTTGGTTCTAATCTCTAACCTAGGGCCTACTATAGGCAGGACTCATGGGGTCATTATATCACTTTCTTCACTTCCAACCTAGGATGGGTATCTTTGGAGGGAGGGGGTCTTGACATCTAGGGATGAGGAAAGTAATCTTCAAATTAATTATATACCAATTTTATAGGAATAAAATGATTTATTTTCTGAGGAATTAACTAGACACACCCCAGAGTGTGAAGTTTAGTTTACAGTTGATTTAACCCCTGATGCAAGAACAATATCGAAGACTCCTTATAAAATGTCCACTATAAAAGAAGTGGAGCTAAAGAAACAACTAGAAGATTTGAGTAATAAGATATTTATTTATGTTAGTGTTTCTTTATGGGGAGTCCATATTCTCTATATTAATAAGAAAAATGGATCCATGTGTCTATGCATTTAATATAGAGAAATCATTGTTATTATAATAAAGAACAAGTATCTTATGCCTCACATTGATGATTTATTGGATCAACTTAACAGATCTCAATATTTTTCAAAGATTTACCCTTGTTATGGGTATCATTAATTATGATTAAAGAAGGAATACATTCTGAAGAAAAAAATTTGGATAAGGTATGGAAATTATGAGTTTACAGCAATACCATTTGGATTGACTAATTCACCCTCTATTTTTATGGATCTGATGAACAGAATATTCAAGGAATATCTCGAAGGTTTTGTTGTGGTATTCATTGATGATATTCTGGTTTATTCTAAAACATTTGAATACCATGAGAAAAACTTATAGATAATTCTTGAGACTCTCATAAGGAAATATTTATCTAGTAAATTTAGAAAGTATGAATTATGGCTTTAGGAAATTACTTTTCTTGGTCATATTGTCTCTAAGGATGGAATCTCAGTTTATCCTATAAATATAATGGAAATCCAAGAATAAGCTACGCCAATGAAAATAACCAAGGTATGTAGTTTCATTGGTTTAGTAGGTTAATATCAACATTTCATTCATAATTTTTTCTTATTGGCTAACCCATTAACCAAGGTCACACATAAAGGGTTCAAGTTCATATGGACAAAATAATGCAAAGAATGTTTTGAAGAATAGAATAGAATATTATTCAATGCTCTGATTTTGAATCTACCATTATGAAATTATGGATTTGTGATATATAGTGATGCATCGAAGAGTGGGATGGGTTGTTTCCTTATGAAAAATGATAAATTTATTGAATATGCATAAAAAAGGTTCAAGATTCATGAACAAAATTATCCAACTCATGATCTTGAGTTATCAATCATAATCTTTTCTTTCAAGATATAGAGACACTATCTTTATGGTGAAATATGTGAGATATATATGAATTATAAGATATTGAAATACATCATTACACAGAAATAACTCAACATGATGTAAATATTATGGTTTTAGTTAATAAAATATTATGATTTCACAATACACTGCCACCCAAGAAAAGAAAATAAGGCAGTAGATGCATTAAGTAGGAAATATCCTTGAGTACCGACCCCAATGAGGATTGAGAGAGATCCTATGTTCATGGATTTAGTAAATATGGATATGGAAAGAGGAAACATCGCTGATTTTTCAAATTATAAGGAAACCATATTTATTGGAAAAGATAAACATCTCTCAATCTGGTGATAAAAATTTTCAAATAAAAATTAAATTTGTTGAGGATGGAAGATTGACATACTTCATGTATGAGGATGGAATTCTAAAATTTAGAAAGAGGTTATATATTCCATCAATACCTAAGCAGAAAAGGGAAACTGAGTCCTAGGTACATCGAAACACTTGAAATTTAGGAAAAAATTGTAGTTGTATCTTACTAATTAGTAATGCCACTAAGTATCTCCAAAGTTCATGATGTGTTCCACATATCATTGTTAAGGAATTGCATGTCAGACCCAAAACATGTACTAACCTATGAAAAAATATAATTAGAACCTGATTTTTCTTACTGTGAATATCATATTGAGATTATTGACACTAAATAAAAAGTATTGATAAATTAGACAACTCAACTAGTAAAAGTTATTTAGAGAAACTGTAAAATGAAAGAAGCAACATGGGAACCTGAGGATGTTATAAATAAGAACCACCCTCATATTTTTAGAAGGAAATATTCATGAAAATTTTTTAGGATGAAATTTTCAAAGGATGTAATAATATAACACCCCAATATTTTATGGTATGTGTATTCTTAAATAAATTCAATTTATTTGATAGCTTACGTTATATGCAACACTAAGCTTAAATGTACCGTGATATACCAATAAATATTAACATGACCATTAGAATAGTAATGTAACCATTAGGAATAGTTATGTGTTATTTAGAATAATAACCCATCCTATTAGAGTATAAATAAAATTTAGGTATCTCATAAATTAAAATATGATATGTTTATATCATGGAATAAGTAAATAAATGTTTTAAAAGTGATAAATTAAGTGTTGGTATTTTTTTGAAATGTAAATGTTTATTTAAAATTTTATAATTAATATAATGATTTAAAAAAATATATTTTCATAAAATATATTCATAAATAAATATTTTTTAATCTTATAATTATAATATGATTTTAATATAACTTAATTGATTTTTTAAAGTGTCATAAATCGGTTATAATTTTTAAATCGGTATTTTTCGAATAAATGATGATTTTAATTAGAAATTAAATTTATAAAATTTAAAAAATTATTTTCATAAAATGGAGTCCATTTTTTAAATATACACATTGAAAAATTGTTAGGGTGAATTTTTGGTATTTTTCTAAAATAGTTGAATTTTTGGTGAATAGTGAAATGTAGTAATTTACTATATTTAATATTTTAAGCCAAATACATGAATTATTGAGTCATGGATGATTTAAGAAAACATTATTTTAAAATTACATGCATTATTTACTATAATTATTCATAATATTCAAAACAATTGATAGTCTTGATCCAAAATAATAAACTAATGAATAAAATAATCAAAAACACTCATCTCCTCCCTCTATAAATACAACCCCTCTCCACCCCTTCTCATCACACCTTCTAAGTCATTAATTTTGTCTAAATTCTGCCTAATTTTTTTTCCCAGCCTCTTTAACATGTACAAGACCTTATGTACTTACCAAAATACCAAATCCAAGTGTCTTAAAGAGGATCTTAAGGAGACTATATTCAAGTGGTAAAATCCTCCTTCTTTCTCTTTTAATTTCTTTTTCTTTTTTATCCTATCCTCACCTACCCTATAAAAATTGGAATGTTAATTATAGTATCATATATATAATTTAATTTTATTACACTAATGTAACACCCATCATCAAATATCTTCTCTTCTCCATTTATTTTAAAAATAAAAACATTGTCCATGATGTGTCGATTCACCGCCATCATGGACGATGAGTTTTCATTTTCCATTATCACCTTCAAGTCTGTTCATAAAACCATTATTATGGTTAAATAATATTTTAATATACATATTATAAGTTATATAATGTTTTTAAACCAATATATAAACATAATATTAAATAAAATTACACAAGTTCATGATGGTCGTAAAAACCGCCAAAATAAATTAAGAAATTTTCATCAATGTTTTATCTATTTAATCATCCTCATATCATAAAAAAATGATATATGATATAATTTAAACTTATATAAGTTCATTAATACTAAATAATTTAATTTCTAGGGAATTTATTCCCATTTTAACAGAACTCTCATAATTATACACAAGGGAACCAACCATAAAACCAAGAAATGTATGCTCCTAAAACAATAAAATTAAACATTATAACTCATATGAATGGACATAAATGAACTTAATAAAATTATAAAAAAATAAAATATATTTTTAATATGTTCTTAATTAAGTAATTAGTGAATATAATTTTATTATTTAGGACATTAAGTACAAGTGCATAACGCTTTCAGACATAAGGTCAGGGGTTTCTCATCTCACTTTGATTTCTATGAGATATACCCCATTCACCACTTATTTATTATGTTTGGTGTGTATATAATTACATTTTTTATATCATTAATCTCTTTATATTCATGGTATTCAATGTTTTATTTGACAATTATTACTTTTATGGGGAATATGGTTCGACTGATTACAAAGTGGTAAGGGGTTTCTCATCTCACTTTTATTTCTGTGAGATATTCCTTACTCACCACTTATTTATTATGTGTGGTGTATGTATAATTACCTTTGATATATCATGTATCTATTTATCTTCATGGTATTCAATGTTTTATTTTATAATTATTACTTTTATGGGGAACACGGTTCGACTGATTACAAAGTGGTAAGGGGTTTCTCATCTCACTTTTATTTCTATAAGTTGTACCTTATTCACCACTTATTCCTTGTGTATGGTGTATGTATACTACCATTTGAATATATCATATCATGAATCAATTTATCTTAATGATATTAAATGTTTCATTTTATGATTATTAATTTTATGGGGCATATGATTCGATTGATTATAAGTGGTAAGGTTTTTTGTCTCACTTTATTTTTTGTGGTGCATATACCATATTCATAACTTATTACCTTTGTGTACTACCCATTTTATTTATGATCATAAATCAATGAATATTTCATTAAAAATACATATTTATTGTATCATTGATATGATTATGGTCTAATTTGTATACCATTTTTACATATGGTGCTTACTTTGAATGTTATTTGATTAACTGGAGAAATATTGATAAATCTGTATCCTCTACTCAATATGAATATTTTGATAAGGAATATTGTTCATGAAATAAATATATGTATTAATAATGATTTGTAATTTAATTTATGGGTGGGGCCCAACATTATATATCCCCTCGATGTATTGATAGGTCTCATGTGACAAATTAGTTGGAGACAAACCCTTCAGATTTGTTTCCAAGCAGAATCAGATGGGTTTCTACCCACAGACTTAAATTGTCTTATCTTGAAAGTAGTGGTTCATGTTCCAGATACATTATGCCAAATAATTAAGCATTTCTTTCATTCAGTATTCATTTATTACTATCTATGTGATTTTCACTACGAAAAAATCTATGGATGAATTTTCCTTCTTAGTTTATTGATTAAATGGAATGTGTTTTTCATATATTTACCCTTCCATATTGATTATACCTTATTGATTATGCTTCACTTGTTATTAATTCATGTTTTTGTTGTATGTAACCATTTCTGAGCATTTTATCTCACTATTTTATTTTTTTTCCTTTCTTGGGTTATGAAGATGAAATCTTTGAATAAGTGTTAAAGAAGCAGTTTATTTTCCTTTGTTATGTTCTATGTTTAATTACCAATATATAATAAGGTAACCATGTATGTATTTATTTCTTCAAGGCTACAAAACTAATCAATCCTTGATGATGTTATGTTTTTTATCTATTCCATTGTAATAAAATAACCACCAACTCTAGGATAATAGGGTTGGGGTTATTATAAAGCATGTATACCAACATTAGGATCATCCTCTCAAATTGTATATCTGTTTGAGGATGATAAGTGATTTGGAATTTAGTTCAATCATTTTTTCAAATCTTTTCATACAATTAGCTGTGAATTTAATGTCAAAATAACGATTTCAATCGACTAAATTATAATTTTTGATAATATGTTGTTTAATTTTCATAACTGTGTTTTTTAACCTGTAAATTAATCTATTTATTTTAGTCATTTTTTAAATTTTTAGTTAAATAAATAAATTTTTTATCAATTAATTTGTAATATTTTTTATTTATCTTTTCCTATGTAATTTTATAATTAATTGTTTGTAATTTCTGTTTTTTTTAATAAAATTTTTCATTATTCTTTCTGTGTATTTCATGATAATAATTTTAAAGTCTAAAATTCATTTAATTATTTTAATTACAACTATTTTTCAAATATGTAATTTATATTCTTCAAACTTATTCTTTTTTTAAAATTAATTCATTCTTTATTTTTTATAATTAAGTAATTTTTATGTATTAATATTTTATATTAATTTAATACATGCACTCAAATATTTAATTTCTTTATTTATATTATTTATTTTATTTTTATTTTTATTTCAAAGAAACGTTTTTTTAATGTTTTCAATAAATTAAATTATTCATTATTTTATTTTTGTGTAAATAATTAATAATTAATTCTTTTAATTTATTTATTTTAGCTTCTATAAATAATTCTCTAATTTATTTATTAACTTTATTTTTTACAGATGAATAATCCACTAGTATCACCCTACTACCATTAAGAACAGATCACTCTACTATCACCAGCCTACCACTGTCAGCTGGTGTCAATGGTAGCACCCTTCCACCACCAGCCCATGCTACTGTCGGCCTGCTTCCACTACCCTTCCACTGCTAGTCCACAACCCAATGATAGAACCCTACTACCGTTTCTCTCTACCACTATTGATCTCCCTCCAGTGGTATCAGAAACCCCCTCCTAACAATAGACCCCCATTCCACTACCATCCTATTACCATCTCACCCCTCTCTACCAGTAGCAGCATCCTCCATCGGTAGTACCCTGCTACCATAACTAACCCTACCATAGTTATTCCAGTACCCCTCCTCGACTTTTTCACACAAAAAAAACCCCTAATCCACCACCATCATAAAATATACCAATCATGACCACCACATATATAGATCTGAGCAACCAAAATCAAGCACAGATAAATCTGGAATCATCTAAGAACAAGAAATTTAACAAAAAAATGAATTTTCTCAGATATGGAAATACAGAAGTCTCCATATCCACCAAGACTCTTATGTCACTCCTCACCTGATGAAGATAGATACACTATCAATCTATCCCCTCTTCCATCACCATGGTCCCTCTCCTTCACCTCACCAAACCATATTTGAAGAATTCAGTCATTGTGAGGAAGAAGATGAACCGATGTAGGAGAAGACCGAACCTCGCTGCCATTAGAGAAGACAGAACCTTGTTGACCACCACTATTGATGCAAGCTCAAGGTGCTTCTTGGATAACTCCACTAATGGTATGTGATCTTCCCATGATCCTCCAAAATCCATCACACAATCCCAAAGTATTTCGTCGAACATTTGGATCAACCTCTAAGATTTTATATTTGTTTCAAGATGATAAGTTGTAATCATATTCAATTGGGTTCCAAAGGATTCCTATAAGGATTTCAAAAATTGATATGAAAATTTGGGATCCTGGTTGGGAACTATCTAAACTATAACCTCATGCATCTTTAAAATTTCTTAAATGTAGAGTTTTGACAAATATTCTACTATATTGGAATCATGAATAGGGATATTGTGGGCCGATTTCATGAGACAATCCATAATCACCCATATGGTATCATGTTTCCAAACCATTTTTGAAAGACCTATCACAAAATCTATAGTTATTTTATCCATTATCCACATGGTAATTGGTAAATAGTGCAATATACCAACTATATATTGGTTCTCTAGCTTGACCTTCTAGAAGGTGAGGCATTTCAAGACAAACTCTACCACTACTCTTTTCTTGAATTTCCACAAAATATGTGTTCTAAAACCTTTTAAATCTTCTAGATAAAAGTATGAACGCCCCATTTTGAGTGTTGGAAGTCATTTATAAGTTTTTTGGGATAACTTCAAGGAACCATAATCCGATATCTAAACCATAGCATAGAACTCCCATCTAGAATTCATCCCTCAATGGTCTCCCTACCATTGAATTTTGACCTCATGGTCAGAAATTATAGATCAAATTTATGAATATATTATAACTACATAGCTATATCAAGAACAAAAGATACTGGAAAGAAAACAACAGTGTTACCTTTCTCTACACAATCCAGATGCATGTCATTTATAACTGACATTAGTTTCCATTGATCTGAATCTTCTTTATCCAACTGGTTATATCCATTCCTTCTCAATGCATATTCTACAAAATTACCCTTACCGGGTGTATACATCATATTAAATGAAAACATCTGAAGATATTACATCCAAATTCATTGTCTTAAGTTCAAATCTCTTTTTGATAAAATGTGTTCCAAGATCTTATGAACCATGAAAAATATAAATTTATCAAAAAAAAATATAATTATTCCAAGTCTTCAAAGCATTCACTATAGAAGCTAGTTCCAAATCATGTGTCTGGTAGTTTTTCGCATACACTTATAACTTCAATGATACATAAGTTATGACATTCTATCCCTATATGAGAATACATCCCAATATATATCTTGATTCATCACAATAAACCATGTATCCTTTTCCCAACCCAGGCAATGTAAGGATAGGTACTTAAGTAAGCCAAACCTTTAACACTTATAGAGATTTCTGGAACTCATCGCTCCATTGAAAAGGAATGAATTCCTTTTCAATACTTTCATTGTAAAGTAAATTCATGAAAAATCAGGAATGAAACATTTGTATTATCCTACTAAGCTAATGAAATTGTGTATCTCAAAAACATTATTTGGTAGTTGCCTTGAGAAAATAGCCTCTTTCTTTTTGGGTTCAATATAAACTTTTTTTTGAGATGATGTGACCAGGTAAATGTACATATTATATCCAAAAATCACATTTGTATATATTTTCATAAATTTGATGCTTTTGCAAGATACCCAACACTATATCCAAGTGTTCCTCATAATCTTCTTTAGTCCTCAAATACCCCAGGATATCATCCATGAACACCACTACAAAGGAATCAATATGTATATAAAATATTCAATTAATCAATTCCATAAACACATATAGTTCATTCATGATACCAAAATTCATAACAAAATATTCATAATGGCCATAACAACTCCAAAAAAAAGTTGTTTTCAGAATATCTACCTTCCAAAATCACAGTTGGTGATAACCTGAATGTAATTTAATTTTAGAGAACCAATAGTCTCCCCTAAATTGATAAAATATTTCATCAATGGGTGTAGGAGGATATCTATTATTTATAATAATTTGATTTATATTACAATAATTCACACAAATCCTAAGAGTTCCATTTACTTTCTTTACAACAAGAATTGGTGTTTACCACAGAGACGTGCTCAGTAAAATT
This sequence comes from Viscum album, assembly GCA_963277665.1. Lineage (NCBI taxonomy): Eukaryota > Viridiplantae > Streptophyta > Magnoliopsida > Santalales > Viscaceae > Viscum > Viscum album. Next base: position 80,469,169 of record OY728162.1, on the reverse strand, counting down.
AATCCTTTATTCTCCAACTCTTCTAGTTTGTTTTTAGTTCCCTCAATTTTTTCGATTCCATCATGTAATATGGAAGTGAAATTGGACTAGTCCTTGGTAGGATATCAATCATTAAATATACTTCTATTTTGGGTGGAAACCCTAAGAATTTGTTAGGAAAAACATAAATAAATTGTCCAATTATCCTATCTCATCCACTAATGCCAGGGTAACCACTACCAACTAATAAGATATGGTTATAACCATTGGTACCAAATATCCTTATCTAGTTTCATTTATATCCCATTCTCCCTTAAATAGATGTTAAACACCTTTGGATGGTGTGAAACTCACCTTCAAAGCATAAAAATCAATATGGGCCTTAAAATTCATTAATCAATCCATCCTCAATATCAAGTAATAGATATCCCTATCAAGGATATAGAATTCCCACTTTGATTACTCCCTATATATTTTCATCATATACGCTACACACTTAAAATATCAACACTCTTATTGGGAAATAGAAGTTTGAAATTTAAATGTAGAATGTATTATCTAAACATGAAAACCCATAATATAAACAGCATAAGAAGCAACAAAATATCATGATGTTCCCATATCAAACAAGGCCTTCATGAGTGTATAATTCAAAATAATCATACCTCATACTTTCAAAGGACTAGATTAATCGTCCATGATCACTTTCTCATTACCATACAATTGCTTACTCACTAATCCCTTTCTCTTTATTTCCCTATTGATATTTTCTTTTGTTGAGGAGTAGTGGTATTACTATAATCACCATGACTTTATTAGTTCTAAGAATAGGGTTTATTCTCATGATATTTCCATGTTGAATTATAGTATTTTTGAGAAACATATGATGCATTTTTTGCACCAAACCTTGGAGTACTATGATAATAACATTAGAGATGTCCCATCCAGTTACAATTGTGACATGATCTAGGTGGTGTCATAAAATCCCACTTGATATGATCAATTGAACTACATTGAAAACACTTAGTCTTACTCTTGGTTCATGGAGGAAAATTAACCATCCCTGTGGTCTGGTTCTAATATGCTCCATCACTTTAGAAGTAGGTGTCTCTCTTCGACTTATTCCTAGAATTTGGGGTCCCACATATTTCCATGGTGATAGAAAAAATTTCTCTAGTTGGATTCCCAGAAATATAAATTCTTGCCATTATTTCTCGATTTACCATCTTCATATAGTTTATAAGAAAAAGTAAAAAAATGAGTGAATTGCCAGTTATAATCCCGACTTAAAAATGCATGATTTCAATGATTTAATTGAATAAATTTCTGAGTAAAAGTGTACAGAATTCATAAATTTAGCTACATACTCTATTAATGATAGATCCTCTTTCTTTGGAATAAATAAATTTGTTGTCCTTAAAATTATGAATGTGTGATAATAGAATTATTTTTTGAATAATTCTTCAAAATCCTCCCATTTAATGCCTTGGTAATCTTTATATTGAACTTCTAAATCCCACCATTGGAATTACAGATCCTCAAGCATGGATGTTTCCAGCTTGAATTTAAAATAAGTTGGTCTTTCTTATAAATATAATATTTGATTCATCATATTCATTCATACCTACTCTTTATTAGGTTTTTAATACCCCTAAATGATGGGTGGATTTTTCATTTGAAATTGACCTGAGTTTTTCACCTGTCAAGGTTCATCATTCTAGTTTCATTTATCCACATCTTGAAAATTCTGAATGATTCTCAAGACCAAATCTTGTTTAATATATGGATTATTTGAAACTAGATTTTATATGGAATCCTCCTTTTGGTTTATATGATGTATACCAGGATCCATTTATATAACCAAAACAAAGCATCACTTAGTCAACACTCACTAGAAACTGAAGGCTTATAACATTTCAAATCATAGTACACAACATTCTTTATAAGTTTCCTTTTCAAAATCCTTATTTTATTACCATGTTGACCATTTTTTCATAAATCATAAAATTATAAATGAAGAATGAAATCCTAGTGGGAAGTATCAATACTAATTCATGTTATGTTATACTCATTGGCTAATCCCATGACAATGAGGTGACAACATACCTATAAGTTTCTTAAAACACTTCTATACCCAAACCACCCTGTTAACTTGAATTTAAGCACAAAAATGTTAGATATGTATTTTTATGCTATATATTTCAAGTTCTAACAATCCTATATCCTAGATAACATAATAATACAATAGACAGAAAAACCAAGACTGATATTATTTACAACTCAATGATCGAATAAAAATGATACCATTTTTTAACTCATGGATCGAACAAAACGGATACCATTTCCAACTCAAGGATCAAAGAAAACTGATACCATTTCCAACTCAAGTATCAAACAAAATTGATATCATTTTTTAAGATTCTACTCCTCCTCGTTATCTTGATAATTGATGGAGGCATCATTTCCCTTTGGTGACATCCCTAAGACACCAAAGGTTTAAAATAAATGGAAAGGGATTAAAAGAGTAACTGGAGATTACTTTCCCTTAAAGATAAAATAACCAATTAAAACTGGACAATAAAAATCCAAGGAAACTATATAATTCATTAACATAACCATATAATCTCAAATACAAATCAAACAACCAATAATATAATAGTGAAAATAGAAACATGTCAAACAACTAACAAGGCCAAAGGAATAAAAAATCAAAAATAAAAAAAATACCCTATCCATCCAATTCTAAGATCTAACTCAACCTTCCAAGACCAATGTATCAAGATGCATCACTAAAGAAATATGATACTTTTCCCTTTCCATTTTCCAGATAGATTACATATACAAACATACTATAGTTTACAATAAATGGGTGAGTATAAACTATATAATATTTCCCCAAAAACTTCCCAACTCACACCACTAGGACAAGAACTGGTTATCACATTTATACAAAATAGTTTAAAGGAAATAGTTTTAGAATTTTATATCAAAACCAAAAGTAGTTCCATGGAAAATAGTAATGAACATTTAAATCATTTCTCATAATTTTTTATACCCATTATCGTGTTTTCACACCCACACATTCATTCTAAGTGACATTACCATACTCATGAGCAATCTCTCATAGAGAAACTAATTTATTACAAGGTAACCAATATCCAGATTCCCCAATGGAACACACCCCTTCCTCAGTGTCATATCTAGAAATGAACTCATAACAACCATGTATTCTAAAATCCATTATAAGTTAGTTCACATAGAACTCAAAGATTATTGAAAAAAATTTATCAAACACCTTGTGCGCATAAAAACCATACCATGATTTTAAAACCATTATTTTAAAATTATAAAAAAGGGGGGTATTTCAAAAATCATCCAATTTCCCATAATTTACAAAACTACAACAAAAAGGTATTTTCATCAAAGATCACATAATTATTTCACAAAAAAATCGATAAAAAACATTTAATCACAGTTAAGCCTTCAAGTTCTAGAACAGTGAAGATAAGAGAGAAGCCACCTACCTCTCAACGGATGGAGAAAACAAATAACAGTACTAATATCTTCTAGATATGACCTTGAAACTTCTTCCCTTTAATATATTCCAACATATCTCATCAATATTCTCATCATAGAACATATATCTGTCAATAACATACTATATCTAGGTTCTATTAGAGAGGATAATAGTGGATATAAGAAGAATAGAAAAGAACGATGACTTACTGATGAATCTGAATCTCCAATGTTCTTTAATTCAATGAAAATTATCTCTCGATTGAAAGGAATTTCTAGAGGATCCTTGGGAGAAAAATGAATTTGAGACCCTGAGAGATTAGGGTATTAGAGAGGGTTCTAAGATTTAATTCGGATTAAAACCAAAAAAAATTGAGCATTAACTTCACATCGCATTGTTAGGTCATAAGATTTTTCAAAATATGAACCAACCATACATGTGCTACTAGAAAAGTTAGGTATCCACATGGTTTGGGCTGCATGGTTTTTTCAAAACATATGTCAATCATGTGGTGCTACTATCTTAAGACCATACCCCCATGCGGTTGGTTTTCATGGTTAGAAAAACCTTGAGCCAACCATGATTTTCCCTCTATTTTCCTTTTCACTATTTCCCATTGTCACTCGCACAGTTTTTCCAAACCATGCGCTAACTATACACCTTCCTAGTGAACCCCAAAACACATTTCATGGATTCCAGAAGGTGGTTTATGGTTTCTACTAACCTTTCAAAAACTGTTCACCTCCATAAATGCCTCTAAAACCTCCTTGAACCTCTCAAGACTTAACCTAGTCATTATATAATATTAAATTACATAAATCAAGGGTAAAGTACTATAAAACAAAGTTGATACACCCTTCTTAGGCCATCATTGCACTTGGTTACCTGAGAATAAGTTCACTTGGATATAGTTAGAGGATGGGTTGAGGCCTAAGGATAATCAAAAGGGATGTATCAAATGTGTACATGGATTTTGGGATGAGGTTCATCTTGGAGATTCAGTGGAGAACTTTTGTTTTATTTATTTTATTTTGGAATATATATGTGGTCATCCTGGTGGGTAGTCAACTATTTTATGTATGATATGGTTGTTTGGGCCATTACTACATTTCATTTATTGTCCAGTTTTGTAATACTTATTGCTTCTTATTTCATTTTATTTTTTATGGATGATGTTTAGTTATTTATTCTATGATTATGCTCTATAATATGGGGTATATTCTCCTCAAAGTACCACCTTAGACCCTTACTTCTAGTTGGTAGCCTCTGGAATATGAGGAATCGTGATTGAGTCCACTTGGAAAACTGGTATGGATATTATTCATAGAGTGAGTTTTGGTGAGATTTTACAAACTCTTTATATCATAGATAAAAAATATAGAAAGAAATATGAGTGAAATTAAAATTACTTAACCTAAAAATTATAAGTAAAAATAGAAGGAATTAAATGATATAAATAATTTAAAACAATACCCCTATATATTGAAGTATTTCTTCTTTCTCTCACTCATCTTGTTGTACTGTATTCCTTCCTCCATAATCTTCTTAGACCTATAAAACCAAAAAAATATTCAAGTGAAACCATAATATCCATTCTATTAAATCTCAAAAATATAAGGATTATTGAATAATTATATACCCTAATACTAAAATAAATTCCCAACTCTAATTAATAAAGATCCTAAATAAGTAAAACAATAATTGGTTTGTATCTAATAAGTGCTTTATTTAAAGTCTTTTACATCAATATGACCATGAAATTTCATGTCATAGCAGAATGGAAAGAAGTTACTCAATCTGGATCAATGAATGGTCTATGTTTATATTCCTATACATAGATGGGTTTTTTTCCTTTCTCTAAAATTATATTTACTCTTATTTTAAGAGACACCTTCCCTACTTCTATAGGACCAATCCACCTATATTTATTTAATCCTGAAAAATAAAAGGATAATTTATACAATAACCAAACTTGTAGTCTGTATTTTATCTCCTCTATTATAGAATCTTTTACAATATCCTTTAACCACTCAACCAATATTATTTTCTTCTTATTTTCCTTAATTTTTTCCTTATATTTATTTCTTGAAGTAGATCCTTATTTATTCTCATCAATGATAAAAAAATCCTCAGTTTCTATCCCATTTATTTACTCAAAACCTCATATTATTCATCAACATTTTTCATCACCTGGTGAATGTTGAAATTGAATTTATCACCGCCAAATCTCAAAGATATCTTCCCGCTTTAAAAATAAATTAAGGATCATCTTAATGATAAAAATGTATTTTCCAAGTATAAAGGGTGTTTACTCTCCATCTATATAAATTATAAGAAGGTCTATTAGAAATTAAAAAAATTCTATTTTAACCAAAACATCATCAATAAAACCTCATAGATATCTCATCATTATAGACACTAACTGATGATAAAATTTAGTGGGTTTCATCTCCTCTATTACCAATATTTTTAATGGTGAATATGACATAATGTTCACACTCACACCTAAATCACAAAAATATCTTCCAAACTCATAAGATACCATATTAATGGGAGTTAAAAAACTAACAAGATCTTGTTTCTTCTTAGATAGGATCCTCTATACCATAGTTGAACAATATCCTATAAGTGGTATTGTGTCCATATTATAAAAATTTATATTGTTTGAAAAAAAATCATTCATTATCTTTACATAAGTAAGAATGTTATATAAATATTCTATAAAGGGAATTCTAATTTAATTTTTTTTTTAAATTAGAAACTCACCACTTTGTTCCTCAGTTTTCCCATGCTTTATCCTTTTTAGTGATATAGTGGTGGTTTGTATGGTGGGGGCCTTCTTCCTTAAATTCCTTATAATTTCTATTTTCCTAATTTTTCCTCTATTTTTTCACTTAATTCTCATTTTATCATCTCCTTATTTTCAAACTTTATAGTGATATATTTCACCTCTAAAATTAGGTTGATCTCTAGGATATGTGGAAGTATTCTTTTTGGCCAATCCTTGAGTTGATTTGTAATTTTTCCAACCTAAAACTCATGATTTATTATAGAGTCTTTTTTATATTTATAATATGCTTTCAACTCATTGATGGAATACCTGATGCTTTTTATAAATATTGTTAAGTTTTTCACTAATGATAAAATTTTCATTTAAAGTAATGTTCCTTGTTATTTTTGTTATTGGAACCCCAGTTTTATTTGTTAAAATCATTGATTTTCTTATGTCCTTCATCCTTTAAATTTTTTTTATGATTAAAATAAAACAAATTGGAATCCTCAATTCACACACTACGGGAAAACTGTGTTATAGCGACGGGTCATTTGCGACGGGAATATATCTCGTCGCAAATGGTCCGACTGAAGACACATTTGCGACAGGAATGCATTCTCATCGCCAATAATTAGTTAATTTTGACAGTTAGAGATGCCTCGTCGTAATTGTTTTGGTGCGGCTTTCGTGCCATAACGCGGGAAGGATATTTGCGACGGGACGTATCCTCCCCGTCGCAAATAGAAGGCGCGGTAAATCATATTCGTGATGGGCTCGCTACCCGTCGCAACAAGTTCTGGCGGCAGGGGTATTTGCGACGGGCCCCGTCAGAAATAACCTTTTACACTGCGCGTATTTTGCGATGGGACCCGTCGCAAATTTCCTTTTAACTGCAGGCTGTAATAAATGCGGCGAAGGTATTTGCGATGGGACGTATCCTCACCATCTCAAATAGCAGGCGTCGGTAAATACTATTTGCGACGGGCTCGCAACCTGTCGCAAAAAGTTCTGGCGGTAGGGGTATTTGCGACGGGACCCGTCGCAAATTCCCTTTTAACCGCAGGCTGTAATAAATGTGGCGAAGGTATTTGCGACCGGTCCTGTCGCAAATACTTCTAATTGTGACGGTACACCCATCGCAAATAATACTGTCGCAAATAATTTAACCTATATATACCCCCATCCGTTTTTTTCTAGAACATCTAATTCTCCTTTACTTTCTCTCTGCAATCTTCAGTTTTAATAGTTTTAATTTTTTTTCGAGTGGAATTCAAAGGCGTCAAAAAGTTCAGCATAAACTTTAAGGTATTTATTTATTTATTTTTATATTCCTTTAATTTTTTTATATTAATTTCAATTTTTTTTATTTAGCTATAATTTAGATAAATTTAATTTAATTTATTATTCATATTTATTTTTATTAATAAAATGATTTTGTAAGTAATAATTAGGCATAATTAGTGATAAATAATATAATTTGGTATAATTAGATTCTTTATCAATCAAGTAATCATTGTCTGGATACGAACAAGTAGAGGCGGCTCTGGAACAGCTCTACCAAGGGGTGAAACTCCCGACAAGGAATTTCAGGCCTGACCCGTGGTATCCTGGTACACGACAATGGGTCTTGCTGCACTCTTGGTTCGACACTCCCAGATGATATTTGTTTGGTAATAATCTAATTTAATTAGAAATTAACTAATAATTAAAACAATTAATAAATAATTTAAATAATGAGCTAATAATTACCAAATAATTAGAATAATTACCAGATAATTAGAAAAACTACCAGATAATTAGAAAAATTACCAGATAATTAGAAAAATTACCAGATAATTAGAAAAATTACCAGATAATTAGAAAAAGTACCAGATAATTAGAAAAAATACCAGATAATTAGAAAAATTAACAGATAATTATAAAAATTAATAGATAATTTAAAAAATTAATAGATAATTAGAAAAAATAACAGATAATTAAAAAAAATAACAGATAATTAGAAAATTTAACAGATAATTAGAAAATTTAACAGATAATTAGAAAATTTAACAGATAATTAGAAAAATTAAAAGATAATTAGAAAAATTAACAGATAATTCGAAAATTTACAGATAATTAGAAAATTCAATAGATAATTAGAAAATTTAACAGATAATTAGAAAATTTAACAGATTCTATCTCTACATGTAATATTTGCATTCATTTTCAAAATTATCAGCCTCCTCACCAACAGAGAGGTGAAAGTGAATGTAAATATTACATGTGGAGACAGAATGTCAAGTTTCAACACTGAAAATAGAATTGTAACATAATATAAAAAATTATATTATTTGAAAATTAATAATAAAATAAGCAGAACAATTAGCGAACAAGCAGAACAATTAACGAACAATTAGCGAACAATTAGAACAATTAGCGAAGGTGATAGATGAACGCGTTTGTTTTGGTTAACCAGTCTCTATGCATATTTACTCATTACTAATTAGTAACATAATTGATAATATAATTAGTAACGTAATATAATAATGTTATTAATTTTATAATTAATATTTATGAAGAAATAATATTAATATTATTAAAATAATAAATAAATTATAAATTATTAAAATTATCAATATTCGCAACAAGCTATTATTAACATGTTCAAATGTTAAACGACTACCAAATCAGATAATGGAATGTCAAACACTTGTTTTGATCAGATATTTACTTTGATTAAAACACTGTTACCCAAAGGAAATGTTTTGCCTGCAAATTACTATGAGAGTAAGAGGCTGGTTCGGAATTTGGGACTTAGTTGTCAGAAGATTCATGCATGTTAAAATGATTTAATTTTATATTCTGGGGAAAATGATTCGTTGGATAGTTGTCCCACATGTGGGAAACCGAGGTATAAAGAAGTGCAACATGGAAAGTCTGGCTTTATTCCTATAAAACAGTTGAGATATTTTCCGCTTACATCCAGACTTCAGCGTTTATTCATGTCTAAGAATACCTCAACAATAATGTCATGGCACAAAATGAATATTTCAATTGATAAAAGCTTTAATCATCCAGCCAATGGTGATTCATGGAAACATTTTGATAGAGTATATCTGTCATTTTCTTTAGAAGCCCGAAATATGCGACTGGATCTTTCCACTGATGGTTTCTGTCCGTTCAGATCTTATGGTAGTCAATACTCATGTTGGCCTGTTTTTTTAACTCTGTACAATTTACCTACATGGATATTGATGAAAGAACCCTATATCTTTTTGACCTTACTAATCCTAGTACATCTGAAGAATAATATTGATGTTTATTTGAAACCATTGATTGATGAATTAAATTTATTGTGGAGTACCGGTGTCAGTACATATGATGTTGCTGTGAAACAGAATTTCATACTAAGAGCAGCATTGATGTGGACAATTAGTAAATTCCCATCTTATGGCATGTTATCTGGATGAAGTACACATGGTCTGAAATCATGTCCTTACTGTATGGGAGAGAACAAAGCATTTATGCTCGTCCATGGAAAAAAACCTTTCTATTTTGATTGTCATCACAGATTTCTTCCAGCTGATCATCCTTTTTGTAGAAATAGATCTCATTTTAGAAAAGGCACAATTGAAAGGGATGGACCTCCAAAAATGTTATCAGGTACGGAGTTAAAATCAGTTGTATTTTCATTACCTCCCATTACATTTGGACCCACAATAAACCAATAGAAAATTTCTGGTTTTGGGAAAGAGCACAATTGGATAAAACGTAGCATATTTTGGGATTTTCCATATTGGTCTGATTTTCTGGTCCACCACATGTTAGATGTCATGCATATTGAGAAGAACTGTTTTGATAATTTGTTTCATATAGTTTTGGATACACCAGGAAAGAGCAAAGACAATGTAATTGAACGAATAGATCTTGTCCAAATTTGCAGGCATCCAGAACTCGAATTTTTTGAGAATGTTGGAACATAAAGTTTAATGAAACCAAAAGCAGTTTATACACTGTCCAAAGAAAGTCGCTTATTATTTTTTCAGTGGATTGCAGATTTGAGACTTCCAGATGGCTGTGCTTCCAATTTGGGTAGATGTGTAAAGAATGGTCATATTACCAGATTAAAAAGTCATGATTGTCATGTTTTAATGAAAATACTTATGCCCATTGGATTAAGAGGTCTATTGAATTCCATGATTTGAGATTCCATAACAAACATATCATATTTTTTCAGGACATTTGTGAGGAGACAACAGAATACGATGTTCTAAAAAAACTTGAAGAAGTTGTTGTTGTAATTAGATGTAAACTGGAAAAAATATTTCTGCCATCTTTCTTGGACTCAATGGAGGATTTGATATTACATTTTTCATATGAAGCAAAATGAGTCTGTGGGAGCAGTAGCAGCATGAGCAGATGGAGTACATGCGCAGACTTACTCGTGCATTAGGGATGAAGTTTCCTCCACCAGCTCCTGCAGATCCTCCCCCTCCCCCTCCCCCTCCTCCTTTAGATCAGTGAATTTTTTTGATGCTATAAAGTTTGTGAATTCAAAATATATAATATTTTCTATTCATAGTTTTTGTCTCTCTTATATATTACATTATTTAATTTCTATTTATTTTTAATAGTTTATTATTTATTTTATTAATAATAATATTATACTTAGTATTTTAATTATTTGTTTATATTTTTTTTTGCAAATTTTGATAATTTTCATATTTTTATTTTCTAATTATTTTAATAATATTATATTCAATATTTTTAATATATAAAAAGTTTCAAATATTTTAAGTAAAATTATAATTTTTTAATTATTTATAATAATATGAATTCTTATTTTATTATTATTATTATATAATATTATAATATTAATATGATTAATAATATTATTCATATTTTATAATAGTCAATATTTTTATATATATTAGAATTTTCAAATATCTTATTTTAATTATAATATTTTTAATATGAATTATAATAATAATAATATTATTATAATATTAATATTTTATTTTTTTTATTTTTTATAATTTTTTAATTATTTATAATAATATGAATTATTTATATTATTACTATATAATATTATAATATTAATATGATTAATAATATTATTCATATTTTAGAATAATTATTATTTTTATATATATTAAAATTGTCAAATATTTTAATTTAATTATAATATTTTTTAATATGAATTATAATAATAATAATATTTTTTTTATACTTACTTGCGACGGGCTTACAACCCCGTCGCAAAATTTAATTGCGACAGACCCGTCGCAAATACTTCGTAATATATTTTCTGAATATTTTTTTATACTTATTTGTGACGGTATGAGTAACCCGACGCAAATGTTTATTTTTTGTACTTATTTGCGACGGGTTGCTCAACCCATCGCAAATGGTTATTTAAATATTTTGTTAAATACATCGATTAGTATTAGCGAAGAGAATTCTTCCCATTGATAATAATATTATTAGCGACGGTTCCATCGCAAATAGATTTAGTTGCGATGTCATTTTCTACAACAGGCCATTTGCGACGAACTCTCGTCGCAAATGGCCCATTGCAAAAGAGCTTATTTCCAATTGTGACATACCTTGTATTTGTTATCTGTCCAACATAACAATAGTAATGATTATTTAAATATCATTTCTTACTTCATTCTTGTTCAAATTATGCATTACTTATGGTTGTACTTCCTTATATTCCCATTGAAAATATTTCTAGGCATATTTTACAATAAGTCATAACTCTCTACTAATGTATTATTCACAAATGATCCTATAGTAGTAGCATTAACAACTAACTTATCACTTTGAGATGTGCCATTATAAAATATTTACATAATTAACCACATCTCTTGACCATGTTGAGGAAAATTTCTCAATATTTCCTTAAATCTATCCCAAGAGACATAAAGTAACTCCATTTTATATTGTTTGAAATTTAAGATATTCAAGCAGAGATAAATTTTTTTAGATGGGGGATATTTTTAAGAAGTATCTCTCTATATAATAAAATTTAGTTATGTAATTTGGTTCCAATATTTGAATACATTTTAAGCTTTTTATTGTAGAGAAAACTTGAATAAGTGCAGACTTACCATGTCATTGAAAACACTGTTAAATTTAAAAATATCAAAAAGTTCAAGGAAACTTCCCAAGTATGCATTTGAATATTCATGAGGTATCCCAGTGAATTAAAGTGAATTTGATAACATTTTAATGATCATTATATTTATCTGGAAGTGATTTTTAGTAACCAAAGGCACTAGAATACTTATTTTTACCTCTGTAATTGAAGGCAACCCATACCCCATCAACATCCTTTGTCTCAGTTGTCTCCCTTACACAACATGATCCACCTCTTGAAATTGATCGAATAACACTATGTTGTCTTCCTTATTTTATTTCCATAACATATTATTTATCTTGGGATCATACTCCAAAGGCTTCTTTCCCAATTCCTGATATTACTACTCACGCATGAACAAGATCTAACCTAAAAAAATGATCATAGGATCACCAAGAATAACAAAAGAAATGAATAGTAAAAGGAAAATACTTATCCTAATCTTTTAAACCTAGGTTTATACTTATTTCATAAGTCCCTGAAAATGTCACCAAAAAAATTGTCCACCCATGAGTCATCATTAATTATATATAGGAATCAATCTTAGAATTTATAATATTTCTCTTTCTAATCACTGGATACTAAGGCATAGTACTTGGCTAGTCCTAGGTCAAACCCTTAGAGAATATTGATCCCTATCATGAAACTTCAATTAAATAATCAATACTTATGATTTAAAGGAGTTGAATAAAAATAAATATAATGAATAAAACTTTAAATGATGATGGTATAATGAGTTTTTATAAATTTGAGTTCATGGACTAATTTAAATTCTAATGTTTCCAATGAATGATCATATTGTTATCATTATCAAATCTAAGTAAACTCTTAGTCTAGTATTCACTCTCTAATTAATAAAGTAACTTTTTCATATTTTAAATTAATTTAGTTTATTTATTAACTTTGTGATCCAAAACCATATTTAAGCTTAGCAACCTAAACTCTCTTTATGATCAAAACAGATTCTAAGCATTAGTCTATGATTTAAATGGAAATTTATCCGTCAATAAATAATGATAATGAATCAAGAATGATGAAATTCTATAAAATAATATATGAATGCATAAACCCAAAAAGAATCACTATTAAGAATAAAAAACAACCATTAAATCACCCTTCATTATAAAATTCAATACAAGATGTTTACTGTCATGTCCCCCTCCCCCCAAAGGTACACCTCCAAAGCTGGCAATGAGAGAAGGGAGATAATGACACCAGAAGTATATACAGAGGGTGACCATAACAGGTATACTTAGTAGGATCCTCTCCAAATAAAAAATATCCATTTGGATACTATATCTGGATATGTGTGTGTGTGTGTGTGTGTGAAATAACCACAAGATATTACAACAATTTACACACATATATGGGAAAATATAACCATCATGCAAACTAGCACATAATATTACTAAGATAAGAGAGAAGGATCAGAGGGGGTAGTCAGAATTTATCCCTCACCAACCTAGATGTTAGGAAAAACACCCTCCTAGAGTCCACTCAGTGTTAGTCTCCCTAATGAAAAGGGTGGGTAGCGTATGAAATCACAAAACACACATGATATAATATAGCTCACAACCACACTATGGGCATTAAAATAGTCTCATAATCAACTATAGATATTTTCACTTGGATGATCGGCTACCAACACTAAGAACTAGAATTCCTATAAGAACAAAAGTATTTAAGAAGACTCGCATTAAATTACTTCTTTTTAAAATTTTACTTTATGTTGATTAATTCCATTCACAAATCATGAAACTTGAAGTGAAGTCCATTCCCTCCAACCATAATCCAACCAAGTCCACAGTTCTTAGGGTTATAAATATTTTCATTCCAAGAACCAAACCCATTGGTTAAAACATTAAATTAACCATTATTATCATTCCATAATTCCATGTACTCTAGAAAACATCCTAAGATACTATAAAAGAGATGCATAACCAAGCACACCCAGCTGGCTTAAGTAGTGGGGAAAGTAATGCAGGTAATTAATCAAATCAAACATTCAACCTTTAAACTAATTATTAATAAAAAAATCATCCATATTTCATTTAAATAATGGTTAATCCTAGATTCAACCCATTCTATCAAACTCAGTTCCATCCATGACACCATCATGCATGTCACCATGCATCTCATTATCACAGGCATCAACTAATACCACAAACCCATTCCTCCCCTCCCATATATCATCAAACCATTATCCATCATAGTCTCACATCACATCACATAACATGACTCATATCCTGATCAATATATAAGGTAGTAAAACAATAACAGAGTCAAAAGGGAATTTAGGCCCTAAAAACAAGGCATTCATCCTTCATAATAAAACTGGCTCACTCATCCAAAAATATTTATCTTTATTAAACAATATTTTTATTTCATTATGAATTAAATGATTCATTTATTATATGTTAAAACTGTGATTAACCTGAGGCATCAGCTATTATATGCAATAATTTATTTAACCAATTCTTTCAAGAATAAATTATAGTTTCAACCAAATTTAAGGAAGAGAAATTCCATTAACATGCCTATTTATTATCAACATCAACAATCATTTCTAGATTAAATTTTTTTATCCAATTATATTAACACATGGAATAAAAAATTCAATTAAATATGCATAAAGCATCATTTGATTTCCATAAAATTATAAAAAATAATGGATTTATCAAATATTTCTATTTAATTATTTATCTAACCAAATCATTACCATATTTATGTTATTTAACCATTTTCATTTAATTAACATGATAACATAAGAATAAAAAAATTCTAAAAAAAGTATAATATAGACAACACACTATCTAGAAAATCAAGAGGCAAACCATTATCACTGTAGAAAACATGCAATCACTACAACCATAAACCATGTATTTTATTAATTCAGTTTATTATTTATTAAGGTTAATACCAACACTACCCAAAGGTATAAATCATAATTAATTTATGATTTCATATAAAATAAAAAAGAAAAATAAATGAATACCAAACCTCAAGTATTTCAGTGTTATTTTAAAAAATAGAAAAACAATTTGGATCTCTGGTCACCGCTCCCACAAGGAAGCTACAACACTCTAAGAATTCAACACCACAACCATTCAAACAAACAACAAAAGAAAATCCATTAGAATAATGGAGATCAAATTCTACAACATGGAAAGAATTAATGGGAGTAAACAAGATCAAATAAAGAATAAACTATAAAAAAAGATGAATAACTCACCTTATATCACCATGGATAAAGCATGGGAATATAAGTATTGAATCTATTCAAAATGGGATTCATAGTCCTTAGAAAATATCTCTTGGGTACCTAGAGTTTGAGAAAAAAAGATGGGAGAAAAGTGGGTCCATAGGGGTTTAGGGTATTTATAGTAATTATATAAAACAATACATCATGGCATAACACCACACACCATGCCACATAATTAGAAGAAATAGGATAGAAAATAATTCAATAGAAGGTACCACATATTAGTCTTCCTGATTAAACCCATATCCAAGGATCATAGTGCCATCCATGCCACAGATCCTACAAATCCAGAGAAGGGCTATAGGAATAGTCAAGACCACTACATCGTAGAACCCATTATCTAAGAAGGAAGGCTATGTTTCATCCTATCTCCATAGCATGGATGCCCTAAAAAAGTAAAAACACCCCTAAAACCCCCTATTTCATAGTAGATCTCTCTATACCACAATTATCAAATATCATAGATCATATCCCTACTCCATGTCATATCTATGATAAAAATGGAAGTAGCTCTGAAATCCTTCTCTTGATACTCTACACCACAATCGGGATCTCAACATCACAGTGACTAGGATTAAAGTGTAACCCAATCCTCCACATTATATCCATGCCAAAAATGGAATTGGCACCCTTCCAAGCCCCCATCCCTTCCATGAACCTCATATTGGAACCTCAAACTCCAAAAACAGAAAAAAAAATGAGAGTACTACTAGGATAATGTCCCATAAATAATATACCTATCAAACTATTATCATCTTTGAGAATTTAAAACCAAAACTGGGGAGAAATAAGGAAAAAGGGTTGTCTGAACAAGCACCCCATGATATACCTCTCAATAATATCACCAACACATGAGCTCAACCACCTCACTTAAAGGAACCAAGTGAAAAACCACAAAGCATAAACAACCAACTTCTAAACACTCTCTTGGGGAAGATACCACTCAAAAAAGAGTGAGACTAACAAAAAATCCTCAAAAAGAGTGAACCATTTCATAAAATATAAAATTTCAACAACCAAAAATGAGAATAATTATAATAGAATAGATAACCATCAAATATATCAAGATACTGAGAGCATGTCTACAACTCACATTCCCAAGTTCTCTCATCCATTACATCATGTCATCATAATACATGAACCAAGGGAATAGTATGCTCATGCAACACCTTCTTATAGCAGTCCTGGATATCTACAAGACACTCCTCAAAGGATGTATCATCATCAACATTGATCTCACCCCAATCAAGGATGTGAGAGTCTTCATGAAGTTAATGGCATATTTTTGACACATTGAATACATAATGTATCTAGATAATCTACAGGAGAAGATCTATTTATCCAACACCTCAAAATTCCTAACAAACTGAGGATTAATCTTACTCTGATGAACAAAAATTTTCTTACCTTGATGAGGATTCACATTAAGGAACACATGATCTCCAAAATTGAACTCTATAGATCACCTCCTATGGTCATCATAGGACTTCTAATGATCCCTTTCTACCTTTATCCTCTCATGAATCACCTAAACCATCTCTTTCATGCTCTGAACTAGTTCCAATCCAAGAATTTATAACTCTAAGACCCCATTATAACATATTAGATAATAGAAAGGTATTTTATACAAAGCTACAAATGGTTCTATACCAATGGTGAAGTGAAAACTATTTTTTTAAGAAAACTCAACTGATGGTTGGTGCCACATCAACAAACCTCAAAAATATAGGATACATGAATGTAACATGTCTTTAAGAGTCTATATAGTCAATTCTATTTGATCATATGTTTATGGATGAAAAGAAATTCTTAGAAATAAATAAGATCCAAAATCATGATGGATACCTCTATAAACCTAAGAGGTAAAATGAGAATCACAATCAATGATCACTATGCTTGAGACTCCATGGAGTCTCACTACTTCCTCTAGGTACTTCCTTGAAAAAACTTCCACTGGTCACAACTCCATGATCTCTATAAAGTGTGATGATTTCATCAAATATTCCACTATTATAGCATCAAAGCCTCCCTAACCTCGAGGTAAACCAATAACGATGTATATCAATATGTACACCCAATTCCACTGATGAACATCCAATGCTAGATAAAACCACCAAGAATATAGTGCTTGACCTTCATTATCTATAAAACAAAATAATGAGACACAAACTCAACAACTACACACTTTAACCCAAGCCACCAAAACTGCCCGATCATAGATCAATACATCTTTGTTAAGCTAAGATGTTCTGCCAAGGGTGAGATATGGAAATCATGGTGAACTATATCATGAATTGGATAAGGGATTAACTGATGTTGTTCATACTCATATCAACTATTAGGGGAATCACTAGAGACAACTTAGTATCTCCAGAGCTCTACCTCAGAATCCCCTAGCTAGGAATCCTCCACCTACTACACCAAAGACAAATGCACCATCATCTGAAAAAGTAAACCTATTCCTCTAACTTCTACCATATCAAGATGCATAATTGAGAGATATTCCATCACTCCTTATGAATCTCCATATTCATACACAAAATCACTATGTGGCTTCCTACTCAGCACATTAACTATAACATTACCCTTTACCAGTGTATATGAAATCTCAAAGTTATAATCCTACAAAAATTCCATCCACTGCCATTGTCACAAGTTCAAGTTATGCTGGTATAAGACATACATTAGGCTCTTATGATTGGTAAAAAACACGAAAATCTTGATAATTAGGTGATTCTACCACAATATCAAGGAAAACGTGACTTCTACTAACTCAATATCATGTGTTACATAGTTATATTAATAGGGATGTAACTACCGAGACCCATAAGAAATTAATTGTAACATCCCAGGTAAATAAGGAATAAGACAATTTTCATAATTATTAATATTTTTGAATTAAATATTAATTTTACATTAAAGGGGATGTTATGTTTGATAGCGTACCCGATACACAACAACATGTTTCTTAGGAATCTTATGTTGCATACTAATAATATAATATTATTATTTTAAGTGGTAGTTAACTCCTAGACGGTGTATTGGCAGGAATGAATGAAACTAACTAAAATATGATTATACATGATTTTTAAATCTATTTACATTATCCAATAAAAATTTAGAGGCTTAAAATGTGAATGAATCTAATTTTAAGCATAATTTACATTAAAAGGCCGATTTATCGCCTTTTAATGGTGAACCCTTTTTAAATCTAGTTTTAGTCACTTTAATAAATTATATATGAATAAATAAAATCCTTATTTATAGTGGGGACATCAAAATTTACTTTGTGTAAATTTTTGGAATTTTTCTGATAAAGTTCATTTTTTAATGAATAGTGAAAAATATTGTATTTTAATTCAAAAGTGCCTTTTAATATAATTTATTTATATGGTTAGATTATCTTTTTAATTGTTTTAAAAGTTAAATTAAAATATATTTTTACCATTTAATCCAATTTTGGTCATTGGAATTAATTTCACTTTGAAATTGGACATAAACAGGTATCAATCTTTTGATAGTTATTGTTTCTTAAAAACACGCTATTTGTTTTAACAACAGGAATTAATTTTAAAATTAATTAATGACACTTTTATTTTTTGAATTTGGAAAAATAAACATCATTTTTGAATTCAGAATATCAAATATATATTAGGCTGAATTTTTGGTATTTTTCTAAAAAACTTCAATTTTTAATGAATAGTGAAACCACTTAGTGGTAGTTAAAAAACCGACTTTTTCATTTAAATAAAATTTTACCACTTCTATGAATTTAATTTTTAAAATACAACATACATGGTTTTTATAAAGAAGTAAAATGTGGTTTATTAAGATGAAAATAATTTTGGGTGAATAGTAACTTTTGACTTTTATCTACCGTGGTTAAAGATAAATAGGGTAATTCAAGGTAAAAATAATATTATAATAATTCAAAATTATCTTAACACTTATCCAAACCTTATTTTTTGAGTCATTTACGACCATTTGAATCTTTGGGTCCATTTTTAGACCCCATTGAGCCACTTGGGAGTGATAATGACAATTTAGATTAATTAAATTAAAGTAAAGACAAAAATGATAAAAGAAAATATCTTTTAGTAATTAATTTTTATATGGTGTTATATAAGTCATATTTTAAACTATAAATATTAATTGGAAATATAAAAATATTTCCTACATTATAGTATTTTTTTATAATTTTTAGACATCGAATAAATTAAATTATTCATGACACAATAATGATGAAGTATTTACCTCATTAATAAATGATTTAAATAAATAAGATTATAATGATTAAAATATTATCCAAAACATGTCCAATTCTGATTGGATGATTTTATTTCTAATATGATTCATCTTATCTTCGACCTTAATGATTTTTTGACCTTTAGAAAACGAATATCATTATATAATAAAATAATATTTTCACCCTTTCCTAAAGAGCCCCTCCTCTCCCTTATAAAAGGAGACCACTTCTAACCAATTCCACACACCTCTCAAGCCATTTGGATCATCCAAAATCTGCCCAATTAAGATCCATATATCCCTATCCTACACCTAGAAGCCTTACTTTAGGCATAAGGCACTTCAAAAGGTCCTTTGGTTCGAACCAAAGGGAGTTACCCAAATTAAAGGTAACAGTTTCTCTTAAATTGTTTTCTTTTATTTTACTTATCCAACCCCTAAACTCTTTTTATTACTTTATTTTTTAAAAAAACCAGTATCCTAAATATAATAGGATATTTTTATGAGAATTATTCTAACTACACTTACACACACCTCCATCTAATAGATGAAGAACATAATGTTTCTGTGGATGGCAAACTAACGCCTCACGAAACGATGATTGTTCAAATACATCTTACCGCCTCTCATAGTGGACATTATGATGTCATTGTATTTATATATGATATATATTATTTTTATTATTTCCTTATGCTTCTTTACTTCCCATTTATATCACTCCTTTATGGTTTCCATAGTGGGTAAATACGATAATCTCATTAGAGGAAGTGTGGACTACCGCCCCCTCAAAGTGATATGACTAGTTAATGCCTTATGTGGGATGTATAAAGGATGGAGTTAATAATATTGCATATGATATTATACTATAATTATAATATAACTATTTATCATTATGTTTTTAATTCCATTAAAATAAGAAATAGAAATGGAAGTAGCATTCATGCATACGTACAGCTTACCGTCTCCATGAACGGTGTATTTCATTTCTTAACTCCAAATGTTATGCACTATTATAAATACATGTATATACTAGATATATATGATATATAAGATATCAAAATAATGAATTTCATTCTGGATATAATGAACTATTTACCACATTGACAACTTGTAAATATAAGGTGTTCATTTTTTACTCAAGTACCAAATATCGACAAAATGGACGTTATTAACTTAAATTATAACATAATATTTATAACATGGTAATAAGTGATATAAAAAGAATAATAAACTTGAAAAAGGTTCTTAAGTAAGTATAAATTAACTTTATTTTATTATTCAGGGGATTAAATAATGATCGAGTCAAGTCGGACACAAGGTAAGGGTTTTTCTTATCTCACTTTTAATTCCGTGAGATTTTCATTGTCCGCCACTTATTCATTGCATGTGGTGTATTGTGTACTGAAATTTGATATATATTATCATTATTATCATTATATTCATGGTATATTGTGATTAATTTTTTGGTTATTAACTTTTGTTCATATGACTCAGTTGATTACAACGTGGTAAAGGGTTTCATCTCACTTTTTATTCCCGTGAGATTCATGCTATATTTGCCACTATTTTCTTTTTTGTGGTGTATGTACTGACCAAGATTGTACTCTTTGGGTAATATAGATTCATTTATGAGTATTTACATCTTCATTTTATGATTCTTATTTCATTTGGCTTATGTTTTGTAAGTTACCAAATCGGTAAGGGAACCTTTCACCCTCCTTTTTTTCAAAGACTTATTTTTGTTATGTCTTTTAATTTACATCTTATTATGTTGGTGAAATGTTATTCTATATCCTTATTGATGTAAACTTTATGTCCAAGTGATGAAATACCATTTTTATCTCATCAACTCATTTTCTGAATTTTAAAGTGACACCGTTAGGCTGTCGAATTTTTACGAGGGAACTTCTTAACCCAATTTCAATTCATTGGGTTAAACTTGTACTTGTTAAATATATCATCCTATGAATATATGTGAATGACCTATTATTTTTTTAAACTTAATATCCACTTATATAGGGTGTATTTATATTTTTCACACATAATTATGTGATTGATATATCCTTAATTTAAGGATACTGTCTTTATAAGGGATTTCATCTCAATTTACATTTCCACTAAGACTTCATTGTTCTTATGCACCAATTCACTCTTATATGGTGTATATACTGTCCTTTGACATATTATATCATGAATACCTTTATTCTCATGATATTATAAATTTCTGATTAAATTTTATTCCTAAATTATTTGTATTCAAGCGTCTATATTTTTGTTAAAAAACTCTTTAACTAAAATATCGTTTTAAATGTTTTAAAGATTTATTCTTCTAAATATTTATCATTAATTTCCATGTTTTCAAAATGGATTTTAAGGATTTATTTATATGTACATTAATGTTTTCAAATGATAATTCATTTAAAAGCTTCAATGTGGTATGGGACACTTTGATTCAAAAATCTCTTTTTAAATGGTTTTAAAAATGATTTAATAAAACATTGTTTATTTCAATATCTTGATTTGATATATTGGAATGTGTAAATTTTATCTTTAAATTATACATGTATTATATGTTATGATTATGTTACAGTTATTGGGAATTGTTTATGTATATGGGTCGTTCCGTGATAAACCTAGGGCGGGTGAGCCCGAGATAGCTCTCCAATGCATTGGGTAACGTGATGGAGGTAAACATGATGTTTCTCCTAAGAGATTTAGGGAATATATTGTGATGGGTATTCCAAGTGTAAATCCATACATAGCTGTGATAGCTACAATGTAAGTTTGATATGGATTCCATAAGTAACCTTTATGATTTATGACTTGTGTGTGTTATTCATAAATCTTATGATTTCATAAGGTATGTTATGATTGAAAAGTATGGTTTCATTGATTTGTATTTATTGATGGGATAATGTTTTCCTTCCTTATTTTATAACCCTTACTGATCTTTTTATATTGATCCCAAGTTTTTGAAATTATTTCCATAGAAATTAAAGATGAATAGGGTCAAGGTTGGGATCATGGAAAAGTCATGCTATCTAAAATATAGAACTAGACATGTTTCTTTTTAAGAGTTTTTATTTTATGAAAAAAATGGATACTAAGTAGTAGTGTCTACTTGTAATATTCAAGTTGTTATGTAATAGTTATGGCCTAATTCTCTAAAACTCTAAACTTGAAAATATCCTCAATGTGAATTATTCATTTAATTCAATATTATGTAATGTTATAAGGTCGTGTCCTTATAGTTGGTATCAGAGGGAGGTTTAGACAACTTTAGGGATTAGGAATTTTCATTATACATATGGTTAGTCCCTATCTAATATTTCAGTTAAATCACTATTTTATAACTTTTTCAGATCAAGGAAAGTCAGTTACAAATGTATGGAGGAGGATCTCAAACGACATTCCTATCTCTTCCTGATGACATGCTTGCAATAATTATTTCAAAGTCATGTTCAGATGATTGTGAAAATTTTTCTTGCATACAACTCACTTACAAGAAGTTGTTTGAGATATCAAACACCTCCACTATACCTCGTTATCATCGTGGATCATTGGTTGTATTTATAAAAATAATATTTTCACAATATTCTCATATTTTCAAGAAAGATAAATATTATCAAGGCATTTTAAAATATTTTACCTTATCACAAGATTTTGAAGCATATTATGATTTTAAAAAAGGTGCTGAAGAAGGAGACCCTTTAAGAACCTATTTATATTTGATTTTAAAATATAGTCTCTCAGCACATACTTATGGCATTTTAAAAGGACCGTTAATTAAAAGTTTCAACTCAAATTCGGTTCGACTGTTTTATAGAAATCATGTTTTATCAGATGTTTTGAAATTATATGTCATACATGATTATTTTCCAAAACTATTTTTCTATGAACACCCATATGACCCATGTTGTACAAGGTGTACTTGGATGGTGGAAGAAAATTATTTTTAAGGATCTAGAAATCATTGTTGCAATTCATGGACCTTATACCTACGTGAACAAGATGATGATGAAACCAAATGGACACCATGATCAAGGTATGATGTTCTTCATTTTGAGGATTGTTTTATTTTATCATATAGTGGTGAAATAAGACTTCAAGAATTAAGATGTTGAGATCATAATGAATTTGGATGAAAATGAGAGGTATAAGTAAAACTTTGAGGTTAAAACATGTTAGGGTTATTTTTGAGTTTTATAAAAAGGAAAACCCGTAGGATGGGTGACAACCCGTCGCATCTGGAAAGGCTGCAAGAATTGAACCCACAACCAAAGGGCGAGAAGGGTTCATCACCTACCACTAGCTTACTTGAAGTCCCTGGTTAGTATGACTTGTTATTTTAGTGAAATGTTTTTATGGAACAAGAATAAGTTGATTTTTGGAACTTATGTTTTATCAAATGGATATACTTAGTATTGAAAAATGATTTATTAATTAAGTGATAAAAGGTTGTTGTGGAAGACGTTCACTCTTTTGAGGAAACACTTAAACCTAATGAAGATAGAATACTATGGGATTTCAAATGTGGAATAATGGTTGAAATTTTAGTTTGGAAGAATCTATGTTTTTATTATGGACACATGATGATTTAATTTATTTATGAAAATGATTAACCTATCATGGAGAATATGTTATTAGGTTAATTACTTTTCAATATGAAACTTTATGAGTAACTGGTGTTACTTAGAGATAAATTTTAAGATGTATCTTGGAAGTCTATGTAATTAAATCCTTATGAGATTTGGGTTACAATCAAAGTTTGGATTACTTTTGAAGAATTTTAGGGACAATTGTTTATTGAATGGTCTTTGTTGAACTTTGGGTTTTGTTAAGAAAAATTTTGGAGATTAAGAGTAGTTTCTCTTTATGTAAAAGTTTATCCTTTTGGGGATTATCTGATTTTGTAATAAATGTTTTGGTTTTAGTTAATATCTAAAGATAAGGGAAATATATAGTTCATATTTTTTGGATTATTTGATTCTCTCGAAGTTGATTATAGAACTTTTAATGTAAACAAGTCATCCGGAATACTCATTGTATGGAGGAAATATGAGTTCGTGTTAGAAATCTAGTGAAGGATAAAAGTCTAAATGAAACGTAATTGTGTTTCCTTATGTTTTTAGTTAAGATCATAAATAAATTCCTCAATGAAAAGTAACTTAAAACAAAAACCTTTTCTGTTAAATTTTCTTACTGGTAAATCAAAGACTGTTTAACCCATCAAAGTTTGTGATTTTCTGGTGGTTAACTTTCTCCTAAACATGTTTTCTATCACTCTCCATCAGAACTTGATGGTTTTTTTTCTCCTCCATATCCATGTTTTCATGGAATCCTAGTATCTGTTGTCTCGGGTAACCTTTTTACTTATCTTCCTTTATTTAAAAGTGATAGTTTTATTGACTCTTTTTCCGATGTGGGGCTTTTAATAAAGCTTCCAAGCCTAGTTTTAAAATTGTGAGGACGCAATTCCCAAAAGGGGGGAAGGATGTAACATCCCAGATAAATAAGGAATAAGACACTTTTCATATTTATTAATATTTTTGAATTAAATATTAATTTTATATTAATGGGGATTCTATGTTTGATAGCGTACCCGATACACAACAACATGTTTCTTTGGAATCTTACGTTGCACACTAATAATATAATATTATTATTTTAAATGGTAGTTAACTCATAGTCGTTGTATTATAGGGAATGAATGAAACTAACTAAAATATGATTATACATGATTGTTAAATGTATTTACATTAACCAATAAAAATTTAGAGGCTTAAAATGTGAATGAATCTAATTTTAAGCATAATTTACATTAAAAGGCCGATTTATCGCCTTTTAATGGAGAATCCTTTTAAAATATAGTTTTGGTCACTTTAATACATTCTATATGACTAAATAAAATCATTCTTTATAATGGGGACATCAAAATTTACTTTGTGTAAATTTTTGGAATTTTTCCGATAAAGTTCATTTTTTAATGAATAGTGAAAAATATTGTATTTTAATTCAAAAGTGCCTTTTAATATAATTTATTTATATGGTTATATTATATTTTTAATTGGTTTTAAAGTGAAATTAAAATATATTTTTACCATTTAATCCAATTTTTCTCATTGGAATTAATTTCACTTTTAAATTGGACATAAACAAGTATCAATCTTTTAATAGTTATTCTTTCTTAAAAACACGCTATTTGTTTTAACAACGGGAATTAATTTTAAAATTAATTAACGACACTTTTATGTTTTTAATTTGGAAAAATAAACATCATTTTTGAATTCAGAATATCAAATATATCTTAGGCTGAATTTTTGTTATTTTTCTGAAAAACTTTAATTTTTTATGAATAGTGAAACCACTTAGTGATAGTTAAAAAATCGACTTTTTCATTTAAATGAAAATTTACCACTTCTGTGAATTGAATTTCGAAAATCCAACATACATGATTGTTATCAATAAGTAAAATTTGGTTCATTAAGATGAAAGTAATTTTTGGTGAATAGTAACTTTTGACTTTTATCTACCGCGGTTAAAGGTAAATATGGTAATTCAAGGTAAAAATAATATTATAATAATTCAAAATTACCTTAACACTTGTCCAAACCTTATTGGTTGAGTAATTTACGACCATGGGCATCTTTGGGTCTATTTTTGTACCCCATTGAACCACTTGTGAGTGATAATGACAATTTAGATTAATTAACTTAAAGTAAAGGCAAAAATGATAAAAGAAAATATCTTTTAGTAATTAATTTTTATATGGTGTTATATAAGTCCTATTTTAGACTATAAATATTCATTAGAAATATAAAAATATTTCCTACATTATAGTATTTTTTTATAATTTTTAGACATCGAATAAATTAAATTATTCATGACAATAATGATGCAGTATTTACCTCATTAATAAATGATTTCAATAAATAAGATTATAATGATTTCAATATTATCCAAAACATATCCAATTATGATTGGATGATTTTATTTCGAATATGGTTCATCTTATCTTTGACCTTAATGATTTTTGGACCTTTATAAACCGAATATCATTATATAATAAAATAATATTTTCACCCTTTTCTAAAGAGCCCCCCCTCTCCCTTATAAAAGGAGACCACTTCTAACCAATTCCACACACCTCTCAAGCCATTTATCTCGTCCAAACTCTGCCAAATTAAGCTCCCTGCATCTCTCTCCTCCACCTATAAGCTTTACCTTAGGCATAAGTCACTTCAATAAGTCCTTTGGTTCAAACCAAAGGGAGTTACCCAAATTAAAGGTAACAGCTTCTCTTAAATTGTTTTCTTTTATTTTACTTCTCCAACCCCTAAACTCTTTTTATTTCTTTCTTTTGTGAAAAAATAGTATTCTAAATATACTAGGATATTTTTATGAGAAGTATTCAAACTACACTTACACACATCTCCATCTAATGGATGAAGAACATAATGTTTCTGTGGATGGAAAACTAACGCCTCATGAAACGATGATTGTTCAAATACATATTACCGCCTCTCATGGTGGCCATTATGATGTCACTGTATTTATATATGATATATATTATGTTTATTATGTCCTTATTCTTCTTTAATTCCCATTTATATCACTCCTTTATGGTTTCTATAGTGGGTAAATACGATAATCTCATTAGAGGAAGTGCGGACTACCACCCCTCAAAGTGATAGACACGTTAATGCCTTATGTGGGACGTATAAAGGATAGAGTTAATAATATTTTATATGATATTATACTATAATTATAATATAACTATATATAATTATTTTTTTTGTTCATTAAAATAATAAATAGAAATGGAAGTAGCGTTCATTCGTACGTACGGCTTACCGTCTCCATGAATGGTGCATTTCATTTCTTACCTCAAAATGCTATGTACTATTATAAATACATGTATATAATGGATATATATGATATATATGATATATAAATAATTAATTTCATTCTGGATATAATGAACTATTGACCACATGGATAACTTGTAAATATAAGGTGTTCATTTTTGACTCAAGTACCAAATATCGACAAAATGGAAGTTATTAACTTAAATGATAACATAATATTTATAACATGGTAATAAGTGATATAAAAAGAATAATAAACATTAAAAATGTTATTAATAAAGTATAAATTAACTTTATTTTATTATTCAGGAGATTAAAGAACGATCGAGTCAAGTCGGACACATGGTAAGGGATTTTCTTATCTCATTTTTAATTCCGTGAGATTTCCATTGTCCGTCACTTATTCATTGAATGTGGTGTATTGTGTACTTCAATTTGATATATATTATCATGATTATCATTATATTCATGGTATACTATGATTAATTTTGTGGTTATTAACTTTTGGTCATATGACTCAGTTGATTACAACGTGGTAAAGGGTTTCATCTCACTTTTTATTCTCGTGAGATTCATGCTATATTTGCCACTATTTCCTTTTATGTGGTGTATGTACTGACCATGATTGTATTATTTTTGTAATATACATTAATTTATGAGTATTTACATCTTCATTTTATGATCCTTCTTTCATTTGGAGTATGTTTTGTAAGTTACCAAATCGGTAAGGGAACCTTTCACCCTCCACTTTTTTAAAGACTTCTTTTTGTTATGTCTTTTAATTTACATATTATTATGATGGTATATGTTCTTCTATATATTTATTGATGAAAACTTTATGTCCAATTGATGATATACCATTTTTATCTCATCAACTCATTTTCTGAATTTTAAAGTGATGTCGTTGGGCTGTCGAATTTTTACGAGGGAACTCTTAACCCAATTTCAATTCATTGGGTTAAACTTGTACTTGTTGAATATGTCATCCTATGAATATGTGTGAATGACCTATGATTGTTTTACACTTAATATCCACTTATATTGGGTGTATTTATATTTTTTACACATAATTATTTAATTTATATATCCTTAATTTAAGGATACCATCTTTATAAGGGATTTCATCTCAATTTACATTTCCACTGAGACTTCATTGTTGTTATGCACCAATTCACTCTTATATGGTGTATATACTGTCCTTTGACATATTATATCATGAATCTATTTATTCTCATGATATTATAAAGTTTTTATTAAATGTTATTCCTCAATTATTTGTATTCAAGCATCTATATTTTTGTTAAAAAACTCTTTAACTAAAATATCGTTTTAAATGTTTTAAAAATTTATTCTTATAAATATTTATCATTAATTTAAATGTTTTCAAAATGGATTTTAATGATTTATTTATATTTACATTAATTTTTTCAAATTATAATTCATTTAAAAGCTTCAAAGTGGTATGGGACACTTTGATTCAAAAATATCTTTTTAAAAGGTTTTGAAAATGATTTGATAAAACATTGTTTATTTCAATATCTTGATTTGATATATTAGAATATGTAAATGTTATCTTTCCATTATACATGTATTATATGTTATGATTATGTTATGTTTATTGGGCACTGTTTACATATACGGGTGGTTTCGTGATAAACCTAGGGTGGGTGAGTCTGAGATAGCTCTCCAATGAATTGGGTAACATGACAGAGGTAAATATGATGTTTCTCTTAAGAAATTTAGGGAATATATTATGATGGGCATTCCAAGTGTAACTCCCTATGTAGCTATGATAGCTACAATTTAAGTTTGATATGGATTCCATAAGTAACCTTTATGATTTATGACTTGTGTGTGTTATTCATAAATCTTATGATTTTGTAAGGTATCTTATGATTGAAAAGTATGGTTTCATTTATTTGCATTTATTGATGGGATAATGTTTTCCTTCCTTATTTTATAACCCTTACTGATATTTTTATGCTCATCCCAAGTTTTTTAAATGTTTTACATAGGGATTAAAGATGAATAGGGTCGAGGATGGGATCATGGAAAATTCATGCTGTCTAAAATATGGAAGTAGACATGTTTCTTTTTAAGAGTTTTTATTTTTTTGAAAAAAATGGATATTGAGTAGCAGTGTCTACTTGTAATATTCAAGTTGTTATGTAATAGTTGTGGCCTAATTCTATAAAACTCTAAACTTGAAAAGATCCTCAAT
Source organism: Viscum album (assembly GCA_963277665.1). Classification (NCBI taxonomy): domain Eukaryota; kingdom Viridiplantae; phylum Streptophyta; class Magnoliopsida; order Santalales; family Viscaceae; genus Viscum; species Viscum album. Next base: position 80,439,183 of record OY728162.1, on the reverse strand, counting down.
GTGAATTATTCATTTAATTAAATATTATGTAATGTTATAAGGTTGGGTCCTTATATTAATGATCTATACTACATCATAACACAAACTAAACCAATATTTAAAGAATTATAGAAAACCTCAAAATGAAGTCACACTTCAAGAAGATGAAGAATTAAATAATTGAACATATTATCCTTTAGGTACTCGAAATATTACTATAACTTATTATTCTATAAGAACATCTAATCCTTTTTAGTCAAGACTATTAAAGGACACTCAGCCTGAGAGAAACAAGCTATGAACCTCCTATAATAGCCTAAAAGACTAGGGAAACTCTGTAATTCTACAACTATCTTGGGGGATTCCCAATAAATTACTACCTCAATATTCAAAGGATTCATATCTACTCCTCGATAGGACAAAACATTCCCTAAGAAACATACTTCACAAGCTCAGAACTCACACTTTGACAACTTCTCAAACAAATGCTGACAATAAAGAACTCCCAAAATGGCATGTAGATGCTTTGAATGTTCCTAAATATATTTGGAGTACACAAGGATTTTTTGATGAAAACCACCATGAAATGATATAAAAATTATATAAATATTTCATTCATAAAACCCATGAACATGACTAGATTATTCATTACACTGAATAGAATTACAATTAACTCATAATGCCCATATCAACATTAGAAATAATTTTTCAGAAAATAATCATCTTTCACCTACATTTAATGATATTCTGATTGTAGATAAATATTATAGAACCAACTACCCCATTTAATTTGATTAAATAAATCATAAACATCTGGAAGAGGATAGTGGTTCTTCACTTTCACTTGATCTAAGTGACAATAATCAATACAAAGATTAAAACTACCATCAACCTTATTCATGAAAAAAACTGGTACACCTGAAGGTGACACACTCATCCAAACAATACCTCACTATAATAGATCAACAATTTATACTCACATCTATCTCAACTCATAATGTTTCATTCTATATGGATACATCATGATTAGATAAACACCTGAATATATCTCAATCCCAAACTCTACCTCTTTTCGAGGGGGTAACACCACAACCTCCTCATGAAAACATTAGTAGATTCTTCTAGAACCATGGGAAACACTATTATTTGAACCTCTAATGAACTTAGAATTATCTTGTCCAACAAATAATACAAGAACGTAACATGCATCTAACCCATCTAAGGTTATCTCTAATCAAATAGCACATAAGACTCTTCATTAGTATCATGAAACCCAATATGTATCCTAAATTAATCTATAATAGCCTTCATTAAATACATATATTCCATACTAAGGATGATTTTGAATGGATGTATTTATAAACATATTATGTCTCCCCAAGATTGGTGTGGCCCCAACACTAGCTCACAGTCTCTACATATTTCATACAAATAAGATCAACCTCCAACTAGTGTATTCAACACCAAGGAATCTAGAAATATATCTATATCAAGTCCCAAATAATGGAATAGTGTAGGTGATATTAAAGAGTGTATAACTCAAAAATCAAACAATGAATTCACCAAACTAGAAAATAATAAAAAGGTTCCATGAATTTCATCTGGATCCCCCAAAACTGGCAACGCCTGAGCATGATTCTTAACATGGCCTAATACATGAACTCTCTGACCTTGATGATGAACACCACCATGGAAACAATCTTATCACTAAAGAAGAGGGTAATATTAGAGATATCCTCATCCTTTACCATCTCCTCTCTGTTTATCCCAATATGGAGCATTTTGTGGCTACTACCTTGACAAAAACAACCTCAATGGTGGAACATAGAGTGGAATAATTGGTGCACGATTCCTTCTCATAAAAGTTGATCACTCTCACTACTGATGAAATTGAAATCTATAAGAAAAAAATGTGTCCAATCCCTTGGAAAAGGAATGAGAGACACCACCCCAATATAAATGAGATAATGGATTCTAGGACCTACTCTTAAGTTTATAAAAACTCTTTTATCTGGGAAAGTAGGAACCACATACCACAACTCTGCTATGTGAGGAATCCTGGAGACTCCCCTATCAGGATAATCTAGTCATATCCAATTTATTCTCAATAATCTCTACTCTTTCCAATACCTTGAGATATGTTGACAACATAAATGGGGTAACCTAGCAATAGATATCTGAAAATAAGGCCTCCTTGAAATACCTCACCCTAGCCTTCTCATTGAGAAATAAGTCTGATGTGTGATGAAGAAGGGTCTGGAAATTGATCATGAAATCTTGTACATTATAACTCCCTCATCGATGTCTAAGAAGCTCCTAGTGACTGGATGCCTTCATAGTTGAAAGAAGAAACTATTTTCGTAACTATTCCATAAACTTCTCCCATGAGACCTCTAACTCCTTTCGGTATCAAAGGAACAAGATCCACCATTTCACCTCTTCCCCACATAGCATCATCAATACCAATGAAACACAGTGCTCCTTCAGAGCACAGATCAAACTGAAAGTTATTTCCACCTCCACCAACCATTCTTCTATAACTGATTCTAAAACAGAGCCCTCATACTTCTACAGACTCTATAATTTTAACTCTTGGAGTATCCTCATCTAAGTGTTATAGTCATCATCCTCTAATCTATGTCAATTTTTGGGTACATCATGTTAGACATATTCAATGGAAACTTGATGAGGATATCAACCAGTAGGAATAACTAAAAATAAAAAAAAATAGTTAAAGACTTCTAAACTTGAAATATAAAATATTTAATATAAATTAATTAATTGGTTATTTTACTTATTTAATATTTAGATTAATCCCAAGGTATATCAATTTCAAACACATGAGAAAATAAGAATGATGCATGATCCTTTCCTAGGTATCTACCCCAAAACTTTTATCACTTTACTTAGTAGGATTGGTAAACTTAAAGGTTTGTGCATTTGATCATAAGGGGGACCTAAATACCCATGTCTCAGCTGGTATTCCTTTTTTACATTTCCTGCTAAACTTAGCTGACATTGTTTCCCTACCAACCTATTTAGTCTCACCTATTCCTATATTTGAACTCCATATTATCCCTTAACCAAAACATTTGATACCACTCCTCAATGAACCCCTACCCCCAAAGGTACCCCTCCTAGGATAGAAATGACATAAGGGAGATAATGATGCCTAAATCCCTCCTCCAAAAGATCATGGATTGGTGATAAGCAGTGAGGGTATATCATACATATAAATGGGAGGTATTTACCTCAAAATGAAAATGAGGAATGAGAGATAAGACTAATACACTAAAAAATTAATATGATATCCAACAACTTAAGCATGAGAAAACCCATTTATGAGATAAGTTCAAGCTCATTGAGATCACGACCCAAACCATGTATGTCGAACCACCCCATGAAAGTATCATTATCACACACCTTACTCTTAAGGTGTTTTTTGGTGTATTAAAGAAATAAGTTTCAAGAAAATAATAATATGAAAATGTATATTGTATTTTAAATATAATAATTTCTACATTAACTTCTTATCAATACTTTTTAAATGATTTTTATTTTTATACAATAAAACAAAAATTCTATTTTCAATTAGTATTCAATTTAAATTAAGGAATTTTTTTAAATGAATTAATGGATTTTTAAAAATAAATAATATTTCGATAAAGTACTATTATTAAATAATTTTTATCAAATATTAATTATCATATAATTTTTAGTAAGTCGAATTTAATTTTTATAAGGGTTCGAAAAATGTTATTGTCAAAAAACCCAACATTTTTAATAAATGTCAGTTATTATTTTAAAAGTAAAAATTAAAATATTTAGAAAATTATTTATATAAAATTAATATTATTTTTTTAATTAGGATATTGAAATTATCCAACGGTGAATTTTTCATAATTTTCTAAGATAGTCAAATTTTCGGGTAAAAATTAAATACGGTATAAATATATTATGTTATTATGACATCATAATGACCCAAAATTATGTGATAAATACTATAAATGGTATAAAAGACCAATTCTATCATTTTCCCTTTAAAATAATGTTATTTTTTATTTCATTAATTTTATAAATCCTTTATGAATCCTTCAAAACCATTAATGTATTTTAAGGTTATAAAATAATCTCTTTAAGAGTATAACTTATTTACACATAAGAATGGGTATTATTTTATTAAGTTTGGCCATTATCCTTATACCTAACCTAGATGGCCCTAAGGACTTCATTTTTTTTATTTATTTTTTATAATGCCCATTTTAAGGGTTGAGGGGAAACTCTTACATTGCTTGTAGGCTTAGTGACAATTACATGACCCGAAGGCCTTAGAGGATTCATCCCAAATAGACAACTTGTAACTACCCCTCCCCAACATATATTGTGATTTAAACTCTCCACCTTCACAAGGCTAGCTAGCAGTTGTACTGTGTAGAGATGCACAGGCTTGGTATCGATGGAAATGTCATACCCTATCATTCTTCTAAGTTCAGTTAGCTCTACTCTAGTGAATGTGCCTACTCTGATCCACTCAGATTTGATCTTAGGTCTCTTGGAATAACTTGAAGAGTCCTCACCAAACGAGCTAAGGCTCATGTGAATTGTCCTTATAAAATAATTAAAACAACTCCAATTGTCTAGAAACCATGGAAAAAACATGGGAAAGTTTGTGGTTTTGGTTATTTTATTATATAGAGTGCAAAACCTATGTTTGATAAATAATAAAGAAATGCCCACTAATTTCTTATACAAACCCACCCAATCTCCCACTTATCTTTACTAAAAATACTTTGATCACATCCTTACCCTTCCCTCCCATATCTAGAGTCCTCCCAAGGTGACCCCAATCTCTCAAGAATCTCCTCCAAAACATTTGGAATCACACTCTCAAGGTAATGGATCCTCTATTTCTCCCCTTTATTCTAGAATATTCTTCGTTTTATACCCTTTTATTTTTAATTCCTAATATTGGTGTGTGTTTTTACACATGCCTCATATTTACCATATGATTTATAAATGATTATATACCCCTTTCACTCTCATTAATCCCTCCCATGAACATTCATGTTCCCCCTTTATGCTGCCAAAATTTCACCACGTTATTCCATGCCAAAAAAATGTATAGTGAATACCCACATCCAATCCCTATCAAGGGTGTTAACCTTTATGAACTTATACTTATTTTATTGTATAATTACATGTATTTACTCCAAACTCCTTGATCCTAGAATAAAATGTGATGAAAAATAATTCCATTTTGTATGATCTATGTGGCACACTTAATTATGATAATGAAATGAAAGTGGGAATGATATAGTGATCCAATGAATTGGGTAATGTTTAGTCTCATGAGACATCATGTTGGGACTAAGAGTAAACTTTATTCCTTTATGGTACTTTTTCCATCATGATTTCTTGGAAGTTATCCTTGACCTATGTTTATGATGTAGTGTTTTAAGTTATTGTCACATTTCCCATGGTTCATTTATGTTAACATGATATATCATGCCTCATTGTTCGTGTTTATGTTTCTCACTCCTTTTAGTCCCCATTGATATGCCTATTGTATAAAATTTATTACCTTATTCATGTTATGTCATTTTTATTCTCTTACTATGATTTATATCTCACCTTTTTCTTTTTAATGTCCCCATGGTACCCTATACATTTTTAAAATAAATGTAATTTTAGAATCATGTTAAGGAATCTTTCAATAATGTTGTTGTTTTGCATGTTCAAGATGTTATTCTATGTACCTATTTACCAAATACACTAGACTTCTTGATCTTATGGGTTGTATTGTGTGTAATCTTATGTAATAAGTCATGAATTAATGTGTAATAAAGATTCGGGTTATTATAGTTGGTATCAAAGGAAAATTTTAGTTATTTTTGGGATTAGGATTATAAAACTCTATTTAAATCCTTAAGGATAAGACTAATTACACATAATATAAGTGGATGTGGATCTGGAACAGATGTAAATAGGGATAAAACACTAAAACACCACATTGATCTAGAATCAACCAAAAACTGGTTCAAAACAACAGGCCTTAAAGCACACATGGTTTGACACTCCTAGGATATATTCTTTGGTAAATTCATAATCTCATTATGAACCATTATTAAGAGAGAGAAAATACCCATAATAATATATATTAATAAATAGATTAAGGATAACATATATTGAAGACTATAAATTCATAAGCTAAGGAAATACATGTAATTTATAAGTTATCTCTTAAATGTCATTGAATTCTCATTTATGTTTTTAATAGTTTAAAAATATTCATCCCTAATTTTCCCTTTTATTCTAGCTAATGGTTGGAAATAGGAGGAATCAGTTAAACAAACAATGTGACGGGAAATGTGATGACTACCCCAATGAGATTCCCAACTTGAACGGATTGGGAATCATGAACTTTGTAATTATTATCTCTCATAAGACTTAGGTTCTTAATATAAACCTAGATCAGGAGGAGTTCCCAAAAACCCCTAAGAAAGAATAAGATGCAATTGAGTCCTTTATGAAACAAAGACCTTCGACTTTCAATGGATCATGTGGTCCCTTAATCATGGCATAATGGATCAACTCCATTGATAATATCTTATCTATTATTCAATTTTACAAATAAGAGAAGGTTTTATAGGTTGTTTATCATATAGAGGGAGAAGCTGATTAGTGGTGGGCATTAATAAAAAAATATGAAGCTATAAGAAGAGATTGGAGTGATGGGTCGGAAAGAATTCTATAAAATGTTTTTTGATAAATATTTTCCTCACACTGTTCGACTTAAAATGGAAAAGGGTTTCCTTACCCTCAAGAAAAAAGATTACGAATCTATCTAGGAATACAAGGAAAACTTCAAAATAATTTCATGATATGACACTAGATTTTTCGTTACCCTTGAATGCAAGGTTGACCACTTCTTTGGTGGGATAAAACCTAGTCTAATGAAAGTTGTGGTAATCCAAGAATTTTATAGCTATGAAAAAAAAAATTATGTTCCCTCAAAGTAAAAAATGGAGATTGGAAAATATAAATCGTATCATGGGGATAAGAAGTATAAAGTAGAGTTTAATTCTAGCTTTCTGGTTAAGAAAACTAAGAAATCTAATAGTTCTAAGAAATTTCAACATCTCAATTTTCCAATGTGTGGAAATAATCACCCCAAAAATTGACTAATGGGGGAAAGGAAATGTTTTAGGTGCATTAAGTAAGGACACCTAGCTAGATATTTTTAATGGGAGAAACCCACTAATTATTTGGAGGAAAGGAATGCTTCATTCAACCCTCAGCATATTTTTAATATTTCAATTTCAAGGAACCATGACACTTTTCAAATAAATTCACTAATCCAAGGGTCTTTGGAGATAACCAATAACCTCTAAGGTAGAAAGGGTGAGCTTTTTCCATTATAACCACTAAGGTGGATCTCGATAATAAAGTGGTGACAGGTACATTAGTTATTCATTCAAGAATAGCGATTGTACTTTTTTTATTCCGGTTATATGAATTCCTTCATATCATGAAAGTTTAGTAAAACTATTAAAACACCACCACAAATCATGAAAGTAGATATTTCGATGAAAATGGAAATGGGAAAATTATTTCATACCAATTATATAACTCCTCCCCTGTCAAAATTTGTGATCTAAACTTCCCAGTGAACCTTGTCATACTTCCTTTGGTGTAATATGATGAAATTCTATGTATGGATTGGATTTTCCTATATAGATCAAATATAAATTTCCATGATAAGGAAATAACTCTTCATATTTTAAATCAACCCCTAATTCTGTACAACTGAAAGGAGAAGGATGGATCTTATTTAGCACCAACATCTCAAACATTGATATTATTTCCCTATAAGTAATCATATATAGCTTAAATTATTGAGTCTAAGGAAAATATCATCCTTTAATACATGCCCATTGTGAGGGAATATTCTGATATGTTTCCCAAGGAATTGTCCAGTCTTCCACCTAGCTGAGAGGTTGAATTTTCAGTCAAGCTTATACCTTGGGTGTTACCATTATCCAAGACTCCATATAGAATCAATGTTATGGAAATTGAGGATCTGAAGAAACAACTATAGAATAATCTGGATAAAGGTTTCATATGCCCAAGTGTTTCACCATGGGGTGCACCAGTCATCTTCATCAAGAAATAGGATGGTTCAATGTGCATGTGCATTGATTATATGAGCTCAAAAAGATCATGATAAAGAAAAAGTATCCTCTACCATGGGTTGATGAATTATTCAATCAGCTACATGGAGCACAATACTTATTGAATATGGATCTATGATCAGGGTATTACCAATTTAGGATGAAGAAGGAGGATATCCCCAAGACTGCTTTTCATACAAGGTACAGGCACTATGGGTTCATAGTAATGCCATTCAAACTCACTAATGTTCCAAAAATATTCATGGCCTTGATGAATAGAGTATTTAGAGATTACCTTGACAAATTTGTGGTACACTTTATAAATGATATTCTAATATTCTATAAAACCAAGGAGGGTCATGAAGATCATCTGAGAACGGTACTAAATACCTTATAAAAGGAGAATCTTTATTCTAAGTATATAAAATGTGATTTTTGGTTAAAGGAAGTATCATTATTGGGGAATATGATCACAAGAAATGAGATATCTATAGACCCTTCAAAAATAGAAGAAATTTAAGGATGGATGAGGCCAACATCTATGACATATATCCATAGTTTTCTTAGAATCGTTGGGTACTATCATATATTTGTGAGAAATTCCCCATTATTTTCAAACCCTCTAACCAAGATAAATTTAAAGGGATTCAAGTTTGATTGGAATGATGAATGTGAAGAGATATTCATAGAGTTTAAAAAGAGTCTTATCACTACACCCATACTCACACTACCCACAAGTGGAGAATTTTTTGTGGAATTCAGTGATTCTTCAAAGAAGGGATTAGGCTATGTGTTAATGCATAATGAAAAAGTCATATCCTATGTTTCAAGGTAGTTGAAAGTTCATGAATAGAACTAACCAAATCATGATTTGTAGTTAGTTATAGTGATATTATCTTTGAAAATATGGTAGCATTATCTCTTTGTGTAGAAGTGTGAAGTATATATGAATCACAAAAGCCTCAAGTATGTATTCACACAGAAAGATCTAAATATGCGCTAAAAAAGATGGTTAGAGCTGACTAAGGACTATGACTGCTCATTTCACTACCATCCTAGTAAAGTGAATAAATTATTGAATTATATAAGTATAAATGATCCAATAATTTTATCATTGATGAGAATTTAGAAGGACCTGATCTTATTAGATTTGAAAAGTATGGACATGAGAATCATAAAGAAAGGAACATCAACAATCCTTCCAAAAATAATTGCTCAACCATCCCTTCTGGGAATGTTACAGGATTCTCAAATAGAAGATGTATAAATTCAAAAGAATGTGGAAACTAATAAAAGGGAAATACTTAGAGTTCAATGTTAATGAAGAAGGAGTTGTGAGATTTGGGTCAAGACTATGCATACCATAAAATCCTGATTTAAATAAAGATATGTTGGATAATTCACATAGATTAGCCTTCTCCATACACCTAGGAATCACAAAGATGTATCTAGATATCTAAGAGAACTATGTGTGGGACAATATGAAGAAGCATATTGTGGAATATACATTAAGATGTCTTTTATGTCAGTAAGTGAAAGAGGAAAGTAAAAATCCAAGGGTATGATGCAACCATTAACCATACCTATATGGAAATGGGAAAATCACCATGGAATTTTTCATTGGTCTTCCAAATAAATCAAGAGGGAATAATTATATATGGGTTATGGTGGATCATCTTACAAAGACTACACACGTCATTGTGATTTGATAGGATTTCTCACTTGATCAACTTGTAAGTATATACATTAGAGAAGTGGTGAGGTTTCATGGAACACCACTATTGATTGTATTCGATCAAGATCCAAGATTTACCTCTAAGTTCTAGAAGAGTCTCCAAAATGATCTAAATATAGAGTTGAACTTTAACATGACTTATATCCCTCAAACTTATGGAAAATATGAGTGGAATATCTATACATTTGAGGACATGTTGAGAGCATGCTCAATTGACCTCAAAGGAGGGTGGGATCAAAATATTCCTATGGTTGAGTTCTCATACAATAACAATTTCCACTCAAGAATACAAATGGCTCAATATTAAGCCATTTATGGGAAGAGGTTTAGAATATTGGTATGCTAAGATGAAGTTGGTAATGAAAATTGATAGGTCCTGAAATGATCGAGGAAATGATAGAAAAGGTCAAGACCATTCAGAATCACATCAAGGTTTCTCAGAGTTGGAAGAATAGGTATGCTGAAAATATTCTATAAGACCTAAAGTTTAATTTTGGATACATGGTATTTCTCCACATATCTCCATGTAATAAATTAATGATATTTGGTAATAAAGTAAAGATTATTCTAAGATACATCAAACCCTTTAAGATCCTTGATCGCATTAGAGCATTGGGTTATCGAATGGCACTTCAATTAACATGTTTTTTTAATGAATTAGTGTATTTTTCAAGATAAATAATAATTTAATAAAATAATATAATTAAATATTTTTTATCAAATATTAATGGTCATATAATTTTTATGAAGTCAAATGTAATTTTTATAAGGGTTTGAAAACTATTATTGTAAAAAAAACCATCATTTTTAATAAATACTGGTTATTATTTTAAAAGTGAAAATTAAAATATTTGGAAAATTATTTAGATATAATTAATGTTATTTTTGGAATTAGTACTTTGAAATTATCCAATGGTGAATTTTTCATAATTTTCTTAGACAGTCAAATATTCGGGTAAAAATTAAATACAATATAAATATACAGTGTGTATTATGACATCATAATGACCCAAAATGATGTAATAAATAATATAAATGGTATACAAGATCAAATATATGTTTTCCAATTAAAATAATTTTATTTTATGTTTATTTTATTAATTTTATTAATCCTTTATGAATCCTCCAAAACCATTAATATATTTTAAGGTTTTAAAATTATTTCTTTAAGAGAATGACTCACTTCCACATAAGAAAAAGGTATTATTTTATTAATTTATAAAATTTAACTTATAAAATAATAAAAAAAAATCCCATTTGGTAGAAACCATGGGAAGGTTTTTGGTTTTTCTTATTTTATTATATAGAGTCCAAAACCTATGTTTGAAAAATAATAAAGAAATCCTCACTCATTTACTATATAAACCCACCCAAGCTCCAACTTATATTTAATAAAATACTTATAGAATTTAATTAATATTACCTCCCCTTTATATATTCCTCCAAAAGTTCCCCTAATCTCTCAAGAAGCTCCTGCCAAGCATTTGGAGTCAGAATCTCAAGGTAAGGGATCCTCTCTTTCTCCCCTTTATTCAAGAATCGTATTCATTTTATACCCATTTATTTTCAATTCTGAAGGTTGGGGTTTATTTTTTTACATGACCCATACTTCTTACCATATGATGTATAAATGATGTGATACCCATTTCACTCTCATTAATACCTCCCATGAACATTTATGTTCCCCTGTTATTCTGCCGAAATTTCACAGCGGGATTCCATGCTAAAAAATGTGTAGTGAATACCCATACCCAATTCCTATCAAGGGTGTTAATATTTATTAACTTATACTTATTTTATTGGGTAATTAAATGTATGTATTCCAAATTCCTTTATCATTGAATAAAATGTGATGAAAAATGATTCCATGATGTATGATCTATATAGAACACTTAAGCATGAGAATGAAATTAAAGTGATGGGTGTGCCCGAAATTATATAGTTCTCTAATGAATTGGGTAGTTTTAGTCTCATGAAACGTAATTTTGGGATAGGGAGTAAGCCTAATTACTTTATGTTACTTTTTTCATCATGATGTCTTTAAATTTATCCTTTAACTATGTTTATAATGTAGTGTTTTAAGCTATTATCACATTTCCCATGTTTTCTTTATATTATCATGTTATACCATGACTCATTGTTAATGTTAATGACTCTCACTCATTTTATTCCCCATTAATATGCTTATTTTCTAACATGTATTTCCTTATTCATGTTATGTCATGTTTATTACATTATTATGCTTTATATCTCATCCCTTTCTTATGTATGTCCTCAGATTACCCCATGCAGTTTTAAAATCCATGGAATTTTATAAGCATGTTATCAAAGTTTTCTATAATGTTATTGTATCCCATGTTCAAGAGGTTATGATATGTACCTATTTCCCAATGAAACTAGAATTACCAATCTAATAGGTTGTATTATGTGTACTTTTATGTAATAAATCATGAATTAATATGTAATAAAGAGTTGGTTTGTTATATGCTTACCAACTGGTTTGACACTCTTCCCCAATATTGCACATCCTAATCCATCTCTCTCCAAAAGAATCCAGCCTAAAGAAACCTAGGATAACGTATCATAATATGCATCTCATGCATCACATCACCTCATCATTCCATTCCACATATCCATAGAGTAAATGAGTAATTTTTGGGATCCACCACTTCTCGTACGTTGTATATTATATAAAGAAAATTGTACCTCAAGCCATCACATCCCATACATCAAGTATTGTACCTCAATACATTATAGACTATACACAACATACCTATAATAACCATTTGGATACTATATATGGATATATATATATATATGTGTGTGTGTGTGTGTGTGTGTGTGTGCAATAACCACAATCCATTATAGCCATCTACACACATATATGGGGAAAGATAACCATCGTGAATACCAACACATAATACTACCAGGAGAAGAGAGCAGGGCCATAGGGGGTAGTTAACCATCCATCCCTTATTAACCTAGATGTTGGGGAAAACCCCTCCTAGAGTCCATTGGGTTTCATTCACCCTACCGATAAGCGTGTGGTATCATATCAAATCATAAAACATATATTATATAATATAGCTCACAACCAAACTATGATCATTAACATAGTATCAGGCTCAATTGTAACTATCATCACTTAGACACCTAGCTGCAATTGCTAAACACTAGATATCCCATAATCACATAATAATTTAATAATTCTTATATTAAATTACTTATTTTTACCATCATAATTTACATTAATTAATAACATTCACAAATAATTAACCTTTAAGTGAATTCCATGTCATTCATGCATAATCCAATTGAGTCCATGGTTCTCAAGATTATTAACATTTTTATTTCAAGAACCAACCCCATGGGTTAAAACATTAAATTAACCATTATTATCATTCTATAATTCTAGGTACTCTAGGAAACTTCCTAAGCTACCATAAAAGAGATGAATTATCAAGCACACCCATCTACCTAAAGTAGTTGGAAAAGGAATGAAGGTATCTATAAACTCGGCCATCCATACTTTAAATAGATTTTCAATAAGAAAGCATCCATATTTCATCACAACAATGGGAAATCCCAACTTCAACCCATTCCATCAAACTTGGTTTCATCCCCGACACCATCATGCATATCTCCATGCCATCACAAGTGTCAACTACTACCACAAACTTGGGCCTCCCCTCTCATATCTTATCAAACAATCAGGAGTACTAGTATTTCATCACATCATATAACAATTCTCACATCCAGAGTAACACATAAGGCATTAAAACAACAACATAGTCAACAGGGCATCTAGGCCCTAAAAACAAGGCATTCAACCTTCATAAGCAAATAGACTCACTCAAACCCAAAAATTTATCTTTATCAAATAACTTGTTTTATTACATCTTGATTTAACTAATTTATTTATTATAGGTTAATACTATGATTAACCTAAGGCGTCATCTATTACAAGCTATAATTTATTTTAAAAATTCTTTCAAACATAACTTCTAGTTTAAAAAACTTTAAGGAATAAAAATTACATTAATATGCCTCGTTATTATAAACATCAACATGCATTTCTAGCTTCAAGTTCTTTATCCAATTCCATTAACACATGGAAGAAAAAATTCAATTAAAACATGAATCAATAATCATTTGATTTAAATCAAAAAATAAGAAATAGGTGATTTAGTAAACACTCTTTAGTTATTTTTCCAACCAAATCATTACAAAAAAAAATTCTTTAACCATTTTTATTGAATTAACATCCTAACATAAGCATAACACACATGATAAAAAATCGTATTTTAGATAGCACATTATCTATAAAATTAAGAGGAAAATTGTTATCATGGTGGAAAATATATGATCTCTACATCCATAAACCATATCTTTCATTAATCCAGTTTATTATTTATTAAGGTTAATTCAACTACCACCCAAAGGGATAAATAATTATTACTTTATGATTGAATATAAAATAAAAAGGAGAAGCAATGAATCCTCCACCTTAAGGATTTTAACAATATTTAATGAGAAAAAAACAAAAGTGTGGATCTTTGATCACCTCTCCTGCAAGGAAGTTATGGACCTCTAAGAACATCATTCCATAATTATGCCAACAAAAAATAAAATAAACTCCATTAGAATTATGGAGATAAAATTCCACAACATTGAGAGAAATAATGAGAGGAAAAAATATTGAATGGAGAATAAACCTCAAGAAAAGAGTAAGAACTCGCCTCAGATCACATGGATAAAATATGGGAAGTTGGGTATTAAATTCAATTGAAAGGGGATTCAATTTCCTTTAAAAATCTCTCTTGGGTACCTTGGGTTTAAAAGAAAAGTATGGCAGAAAATGATTTTATAGGGGTTTAAGGTATTTAGAGGAATTCTGTAAAATCACTAGTGTAGAAAATGTTTTTTACGGCAGTTATTTTTTATTTTTTACATCAGATTTTGACCGAATTTATTACAGGAGATGTTATAAATATTATTTTTTATAATGGTTATTTTAAAACTGACATCAAAAAACAATAATCCTAAGGGTTTTTCATGTCGGTTCATCAAAAAATGACATAGAAAATGCTTCGGAGTCATGATTTATTTCGGCAGTTTTTAAATAACCGACATGGTATCTACTTTTTCATATCTTTTATAGTGTAACCAATGTAATAAACTATGCCTCCGAATAGTTTATCACGTTGGTTATGTTCATAACCGATCTGATAAACCATTCTGCCTAGGGTTTTTCATGTCGGTTAAATGAAAACCGACGTGAAAACATATATACTACGTCGGTTATTAAATAACCGACATAAAAACTTATTTCATTCAATTTATTACATTGGTTATCAAATAACCTATGTAAAAATTTATTTTCATTCCATTTATTACACCGGTTATCAAATAACCGATGTAAAAACCCATTCCCATGCTTTTGTTACGTCAATTTTCAAATAACCGAAATTAAAACCCATAAAAATTCATTTTTTAAGTTTGTTATAAAATAACCGATGTAAAAAAAAATTAATAAAATTGTTCAACCACAACTATGCCTTGCATAAGAAAACCTGAAACAGACTAGAAATAGACCAAAAACAGAACAAAACCAAACAAAAACTAGACCAAAACCAGCCCACACCCCTGGACACCCCCCCCCCTCTTGGATAGCCCCCACCCCACTGGACAACCATCCCATACCCCTGAACCCCCCCCCCCAACCACTGGACACCCCCACACCCCTCAATACCCCCTAGAAACCCCCACCCCTCCTAGATAGCCCCCCACTCCCCTAGACAGCCCTCCCACCCTCCTGGACACCCTCCCATCCCCCATGGACACCCTGGACATCCCCCACCTCACTGGATAGCCCCCCACACCCCTGGAAACCCCCCACCCCATGGGACACACCCCCACACCCCTGGACTTCCTCCCCCCAACCCCACCCTCCTGGACATCCCCTCACACTCCTGGACACCCTCCCACCCCCATGGACACCCCGGATACCCCCCCCCCCCAACTGCACAACCCTCCCACACCCCTAGACACCCCCCACCCCACCCAACTAGACACCCCCCACACCCTTGGATACCCCCTGGAAACCCCCCCCCCACCCACCCACCCCTCTTGGACAGCCCCACACTCCCCTAGACATCCCTCCCACCCTCCTGAACACCCTCCCACCCCCATGGACACCCTGGACATCCCCACCCCATTGGACAGCCCTCCCACAACCCTGGAACCCCCCCCACCACCACCACCACCCCACCCCATTGGACACCTCCCTGCACCACTGGACACCCCCTGGATAGCCCCCCCCCCCCCACTCCCACCCTCTTGGACAGCCCCCCACCCTCCTGGACACCCGCCCACCACCATGGACACCCTTCCACCCCCATGGACACCCTGGACACCCCCCCACCCCACTGGAAATCCTGCACACCCCTGGATACCCCATGGAAATCCCGCCCACCCACCCTTCCTCGATAGTCCCCCACTCCCCTAGACAGCCCTCCCACCCTCCTGGACACCCTCCCACCCCCATGGACACCCTAGACACCCCCCAACCCACTGGACAACCCTCCCACACCCCTGGAACCCCCCCCCCCCCCACACACACACACACACACACACACCCACCCCACTGGACACCCCCCCGCCCCCACTAGACAGCCCTCCCACACCCCTGGAACCCCCCCACACCACCCCAGGACACCCCTTGGACATCCCCCCCCCCACTCATGGACATTCCCCACCTTCCTGGACACCCTCCCACCCCCCATGGACACCCCGGACACCCCCCACCCCACTGGACAACCCTCCCACACCCCTAGAAACCCCCCACCCCACTGGACACCCCGCACACCCCTGGATACCCCACATCCTCCTGAACACCCTCCCACCCTCATGGAAACCCCCTCCACACCCCACTGGACAACCCTCCCACACCCCTGGAACCCCCCCACCCCCACCCCACTGGACAGCCCCCCCCCACCACCACCACCCCTGGACACCCCCTGGACAGCCCCCCCCCCCCCAACCCTCCTAGACAGCCCCCACCCTCCTGGACACCATCCCACCCCCATGGACACCCCAAACACCCCCCACCCCCCCCAACCACTAGACACCCCCACACCCCTGGATACCCCCTGGACACCCCCCCCCCCCCCCACCACCACTCATGGACAGCCCCCCACTCCCTAAATAGCCCTCCCACCCTTCTGGACACCCTCCCACCCCCATGGACACCCTGGACACCCCCCCCCCCACCCCACTGGACAGCCCTCCCATACCCCTGAACCCCCCCCCACCCCACTGGACACCCCCACCCCAACCCTAGATAGCCCCCCCCCCACCCCATTGGACACCCCCCCCCACTGGACAGCCCTCCCACACCCCTGGAACCCCCCACCCCACCCCACTGGACACCCCCACCCCAACCCTGGATAGCCCCCCCCCCCCCCCCCACCCTTCTAGACAGCACCCACCCTCCTAGACACCCTCCCACCCCAATGGACACCCCGAACACCCCCCCCCCCACCCACCCCACCCCACTAGACACCCCTGGATACCCCACCCACCCCCCCCCCCCCCACACCTTCCTAGACACCCTTCCACCCCCATGGACACCCCCCACCCCACTGTACAACCCTCCCACACCCCTGAACCCCCCCCCCCCCATCCACCCCACTAGACAGCTCCTCGCACCCCTAGATAGCCCCCCCCCCCCACCTTCCTGGATAGCCCCCTACCCTCCTGGACACCCTCCCACCCCCATAGACACCTTCCCACCCCCATGGACACCCCCCACCCCCACTGAACAGCCCTCACACACCTCTGGAACCCCCCCCCCCCACCCCTGGACACCCCCCTACACCCTCCTAGACATCCCCCCACCCTCTTGGACACCCTCCTACCCCCATGGACACCCGGGACCCCCCCCCCCACCCACCCACCCCACTAGACACCCCTAGAAACCCCCCCACCCAACTGGACACCCCGCACACCCCTGGATACCCCCTGGACAGCCCCACCCACCCCTCACAGACAGCCCCCCACTCCCATGGACAGCTCTCCCACCCTCTTGCACACCCTCCCACCCCTATAGACACCCTGGACACCCCCCACCCCACTGGATAGCTCTCCCACACCCCTGAACCCCCACCCCCCCCCCCCCACCCCAATAGACACCCCCTGGACATCCCCCCACCCTCTTGGACACCCTCCCACCCCCATGGACACCCTGGACACCCCCCACCCCACAGGACACCCCTCTCATTCCCCTAACCCCCCCCCCCCCATCCCACTGACACCCCGCACACCCCTGGATACCCCCTGGACAGCCCCCCCCCCCCCCCCCCCCGCCCCCTCCTGAACAGCCCCCCCACTCCCTTGGACTACCCTCCCACCCTCCTGAACACCCTCCCACCCCCATGGACACCCTGGACACCCCCACCCCACTGGACAGCCCTACCACACCCTTGGAACCCCCTCCCTACCCCACCCCACCCCACTAGACCCCCCCCCCCCCCCACACACACACACCGGACAACCCTCCTACACCCTTGAACCCCCCCCCCCACCACCACCCCTGGACACCCTCTGGACAGCCCCCCACCCTCCTGGACAGCCCCCCCCCCCCCCCACCCTCCTAGACACCCTCTCACCCCCATGGACACCCCGGAAACACCCCACCCCCACCCCACCCCACTGTACAACCCTACCACACCCCTGGAAACCCTCCCACCCCACTGGACACCCTGCACACCCTTGGATACCCCCCCCCACCCACTTGGACACCCTCCCACCCCCATGGACACCCTAGACACCCCACCCCACCCCACCCCATTGGACAACACTCCCACACCCTTAGAAGCCCCCCCCCCCCCCACCCCACTGGACCCCCCCCCCCCCCACACACACACACCCCTAGACACCCTCCACCCCCCCCCCCCAAGACCAAAATCAATACCAGAAAAATCATCAGAACTAGACCAGAACAAGAAGTAGACCAAAATTAAACATTCACATATATAACATTCAAAACATACAATGTCAACTAAAAAAACCTAAATCCAACCTAAATGACTACCAAATATACAATTATAATGAAAATTTTCAAAATTACATTTTACACTAAAAACAAACTAAAATCCAATCAAACCTATAAAATAATTTGACCATTCCACTTGTAAGTGTTTGAAATCTTGAGCACTATAGGGTTTAGGGTCATCAAATAGCTACAAAGTAAAAGGATGGTATTTAACATGTATAATGAATAAATAAAATGAAATATTATGGAAAATTTTAAAAGGAAATCTTACTAGGTCAAAGTGCACAGGTGTTCCAGTTGAAATTATTTCATACATAAATCTTAACATATAATATCTGCATTCGACGACGTCTTGTTGTTCAGGAAAATTCTGTTTAAATGAGTGTAAATTCAAAATATTATTTTTATGTAAAACATCAAAAAGTACAAATTATAAATGGATATTTACCTTTACTTTTACATATTTGATCTTGGCACTCCTTTTCTTTGTGTTTTTTAAAAAGTAGACCTATCCCCTGTTAGAAAATAATACGAATGGGATAAATTTAAAATTCATTATAATATATACAACTATTAAAAAATTGAAACTTACTTTTCCAACATATTCTTAAAACTTTCCCGCACATCGCCATGGATAGAGAATATCCAATAAAGTGTTTTCCCTCTTGAGAAAAAACACCTAACATCCAATGATCACCGATAAAAGAAAATTTAAGGTTAGTGGTTTTTTATGATAAAAGATAATGAACTCTTTGTCAGAGATATTTTTCATACCTCTCACAAAAAGGCATCATCCAACACTGTGTGATTATATTTTGTTCAAATATTTCAGCAATATAAATCATTCTTTGTTCCTCATCCAATGCATGTGCTTCAGGGGAAATCAATTGTGGGTCCATGGATCCATATACATCTATCCGCTCATTCTTCTCACACATGTTATAAAGATACCTAATACAAAACAGACATGAGTATAAATTTTTAATAAATATAACGTAGGGAAAAGGTGTTAAGACTTACATGGAAAAAAATTTCACCAAGTTGATTCCCAATTTATATCTAGTAACAAGCTCCATGATATCATTTTCCAGAATACCCACATTTATTGCACATCCACAAACATGAGCTTCCATTAGAAAATCATAATGATCTGCCAACAAATTTTAATATCTTAACAATATGTCAAGACTACTAGAATCTATATCTGATGTCAGAGCCATTTGTCTTTGTTGTTTTCTATACAGTATTTCTTTACCTTTGAAGTATTCCTGTAAAAATAAATAGAAAAATATATTAGTTTTCAAATGTTAAAACAACTTTAATAAAAAAAAAGATATAACATACATACCTCTATGGTAATGAGTCGCAGAATTCTGGATGGCCAAATTAAAAAATGGTCGATACTATGTCCAATTGTCGTCACCTCATCTGTAGGTAATGGTACTCGAGCTGCTCTATCTATAACATCATGTACAGTGACCCTATGATGTTATACCTCTAACTGTTTATGATGAACTGTATCTCCTATACAATATACCATCCCATATGAAACTATATTATGTTGAGGATCATCAACATACAACTCGCAATAAGTAGGAAGTTGCGGTGGAGGAGTGGGATAAAAAATGGGGCCTGCAGGCTGAGGTGGGGGAGTGGGAGCTACTGGCAGAGGTGGAGGATAAATAATGGGGTCTTCAGGGGGAGGTGGAGGAGTGGGAGCTACAGTCTGAAAATGTCTCTGCATGTCTACAAATATAGATTGTACTGATGCTCTAATCTTTTCCTCCATAGTCTCATTAATATTATGAACTTCAACCTCCAAGGATTCTATTTTTTTATAAACGTCCTCAATGGAAGAATTTGAAGAACGTGGAAACACTTTTCTTACTGATACACCCATCAGATAACCTCATACACAACCAGGATGTTCAGGCTTTCCCAATGTTGCAGATAAAATATTTTGCCTCCTTGCAGTTGTAAATGCCCCATGTTGGCTCTTCTCCTCAATAGAATCTTGTATTAATTAATTGAGAATTTCTATAATGATTCAAATTATATAAATAATATAGTTAACTTAAATAAATAAAATAAATATCTTACAATCATCTCAGCTACGATTCTTGAATCTTCTAAAAGATATTTCCCCTTTTTTCCATCTGAACTCTCTTCTATTTTTCATGTCTAGATGGAGGGGATGTAGGGGAAACCTCTCCAAATCTTGAAGACTCAGCTCTCAGTTTTTATAATTTTCCACCATTATTTTTTCTTCCAATAATGTATACCCTCCCTGAGATAAACTATGAGGGTATACATTTTTGGATTGGATCTCCTGATGAGATGTCCTTGTTTTCTGTAAATTAATAATAATAAATCATTAACAAAACATTAATAAGATAATTTATATAAGAATGATTATAAAAGTTTACATTTTCCTTACCAAAAATGAATCTTTTCTTCTACTTTCAACAAATTGTGTCCATGTCTCTTCATCTATGAAAGGATATATATGACATGGATTGTCATGACTCCTATGACCAAAAATGAAATCAAATGTGAGGGTTGATTTGAAATCCCTCCATCTCCTAACATCCATCGATAATCATTTCTTCCTAACTCCTTCAATGTCCGGAATATCAAATTTCATCTGATAAATAAGAGGTGAAACATATTATACTAGAAACATTTAAATAATAGGCAAACAATAGCAAAAGATCTTACCAAAATCGTATCCTACAACTAAGATATTATCGCTTTGTCCACAATTCTCCAATCATCATACAAAATTATTACTTTTATCTTACCTAGAGTTGATACAAAACTCTTAAAATCTCTTGCATTTGGACCTCTAGGAATATCATTCTCATCAAACTCAATGAGTATCCTCTGGTCCTGCATACAGGCAATTAATAATTCTGGTAAATTTGTGCACCCAAGTTTACCAACTCTTGAACTCTTCTTTGTCATTATGGGATCACATGAGGAAGATTGGGCAACATCAAGAGAAGCATGTGAATGCTCTTCCCCAGAAGTATGATGATTATGCTCATCTCCAGAATCATGTGGTTGATCAACTGGTTGATTTTTCATTATCCTTCAAATCAAAAAAACAAACATTAGTTCATAAATATACAAATTCAAATACTACAATACTAATGTAAACAGAAAATGGAAAATTGAACTAAGTTACATAATAGTAAACATGGTTAATATGGTAAGCATGTTAAAAAATGGTAAATATGGTAAACTATGGTAAACATAGTAGTGTAATTGTCATTCAACAAAATAAATAAATATATAAGTTACGTAAAGGTAAACTATGGTAAACTATGGTAAACATGGTAAACATGGTAAACATGGTAAACATGGTAAACATGGTAAACATGGTAGACATGGTAGACGTGGTAAACATGGTAAACATGGTAAATCAATTGAAATTAAACAAAAATAATAGATATATAATTTACGTAATGGTAAACATGATAAACTAAACTAAACAAAAATAAAATGAACAAAAACTTATACTTATTTGTTTTAATACGCATTTTAATAAAGAAAAAAATTACAATATCTAACATTTTATGAAAATAATAAATATAAACAAGATATAAACATATGTTAATATTAGGAATGTACAAATGGATTGTTTTCCCAAATTCTTTCGTCATGATCATTCCTTATAGAACAAACCATGTCTTGAACATGCTTATCATTATGTTCTGCTAATATTTCCATGGAAGTAGGGATCTCACATAAATCAGCATCTTCGTCAAGTTTATCATCACCAACATATTGTTTTTTCCCTTTTAAAATAATAGACCACTACATATCTAATTGATCAACTACATAGAAAATCTATTTTTCATGTGTTTCCTTTATAAAAGAATCTGTTGTGTCTTCCAATCTATTCAGATTAACAATTGTCATTCCAAATTCATCGCGTTTGACACTATTGTTACTGATAAACCATTTTTAGTTAAAAATAAGAACTTTAATTTTAAAGTAATCAACCTCCCATATTTCTTCAATGACTCCATAATATTCAGTTGATGCAGAAATTGGGTTTTTGTCTTTAGAACTCTAAAAATGCATTGCTTCTGTAAACACCAATACACCACTATTATAAACTGCACTTTTGTTGTCCTGAGCTTTCGTATGAAATTTATAGCCATTAATTTCATAATCGTACCATGTTATCACATTTAAACATGGACCACCCACTAACCATCTTAATGTCTCTGATACATATGATCTACCAAGAAAGGTTTTCTAAACCATGGCAAAAATGTTTTGTGTTGATCATTCAAAATCCACATTTCTTTCTTTTTTGGATGACTTTGTTTCAACTCATTAATATTCAATGTGATATATGGTTGAGCATCAGCTATGTTATTCAAGATGTAGAATTATAACTTCTTCATTTGTTCAGATGACAATGATTTGACTTTCAAGCCATGAATCCTCTTTCCCTCATTATTAACTCATTCATGGTGAGATGGAGGCAAAACTATGTGCTTATGTTGAGTCAATAAGGTTTCCTTTTGACTTTTCCATTCCTTCATGTTTTGAAAATCACAAACACTTTATCTTAAGGCAAATTTCTTTTCCCTATGTTTTACATTCATAAGGAAAACTTTCCTTCCCCAAGGAAATTTATCCTTACCATGTTTTCATTGTTCATATTATAATATAAATCATTTTCCTTCTAAGTATAAAATTTGGTTTCATAACTAAAACATCAGAATCTTATAAATACTTATATATAGAGAATTCTGTTTTCAGGATTTGAATTCAGGTTCTGAATTCTCTGAATTCAGACCCCGAACTTTCTAAGTTCAGAATCCGAATTATTATGAATTCAGACTCGAATTATTATGAATTCATACTCCAAATTTCTTTGAAATTCCGACTCCATAATTCTATAGAATTCAGGTTCCATATTCTTTTGAAGACAGAATTTGAATATTCATGTATTATAGACACTGAATGGTTTTTTGGTTAGACTCCGAACTTTTTTTTTTACACTCTGAAAAATGAATTTGGTAAAGCAACCATATTTTTTATTACTTTTGGTTGAGTTATAAAATGATGTCATGCCTTTTTTTTCTAACCAACCATTTTTTGAGTCACACGTATACAGGTCCCTCTAAAATTCAAGGAAAAATATGACTGTTGTAGGAGGGAGCAGACCATTGAAGATGTGCCTATAAATAGGAGCTCATTTGAATAAGATCATAACAAGGTTGATCAATCTAGAGATTAGATACTAATGAAGTTATTTCTAGAGAGAGATACTTTATTTCCCTGTGCCTATTGAACATCTTGTTTAGAATTTCTTTGTGCGACTCCGAATGTTACTGAGTACATTCAAGGGCTTCCGGGGATAGAAAGACAGAGGTGCTGACTACCTTGAAGTTCGAGGGCTTTCTAGGATAGCAAGACAGACTCTGATATTCATATCTAGGGATTACCCTGGTGTGGGTAAGATAGACTTTCATGAAATTATAAATCAAGGGACCTTTATCCAAGGTTGTTGAATACCCTTCTCTTTGGGTTAAAAGATTTTCTACTTGTTACGTGTATTGTTTCAAGTTTTCCGCTACATTTTGGTTGTTGAGGAAAGTATAACTATCTTATACTTTCTTATACATGTACTATGTTTAGTAAGATTCAATATGCTTTAAGGTAGAATCTTTATCTTTGTAAACTTTTCTTAAGTTTTATTTCTGGTATCACATTTCTGAAATCAATAAAGTTTGTAGAACTAAGAGGTCTTGTGAATTTACCTTGTTTAACATTGTTAAACATTACCATCTTTAAAAGTTCCAAAGTAATTTTTTAAAGTATACAATTCATCCCCCCTCTTGTATATTGATCATCTACATCATTATTTAGATACTACAATCAATATCATTTCAATCCTATAATTGGTATCATAGGAGGTTTCTGAAATACTTATATTCACATATAAGTTTTCTTGCTCAAGTTTTTAATTGTTCTATATTTTCCTTGCTTGGGATATTTTTATCCTTATTTACAAACTTTTATTACTAATAAGTTTTCGTGGAAAGATTTTCTTTAAGATGGAAGAAATTAATGTCAGTTAAATTGACAATCTTAATACTACTAGACTGCCTATTTTTTTGGGAATGATTATGAATATAGGAGATATTGTATGAAGACTTTTGTCATTATTACTAGAGTGGACAACTTTGTTATGCTTACTGGAGATTACAAGATTTCTGATAAGGAAGTCAAAAATTTTACTAATCAAGAGAAGTTAGAATATCAACTTAACTATAAGGTATACAATACTTTGTTGTGTTCCATAACCAGGAATATATATAGTCAGATTTCTTCTTTTGAAGCAGCAAATTGTATTTGGAAGAATCTTGAAGTTATACATTTTGGTACTTACAAAGTTATTGAAACTATAAGAGTTATTCTTAGAGCTAAGTACCATGGTTTTTCTTTCCTTATGGAGAACCTATATGTAAGGTACAACAGAGATTTATGACTATTGTACAACTTACAATCCATGGGTGAAAAAGGTTTGGATGATGAGGAACTTGTAGACAAGATTATAGACATCATGCTTAATGAGTGGGAATCCAAGAGAACAGTTATAGATGAGAATAGGAAAGTCTCACAGATTACTATTGATGGGCTTTTTGGGACTCTTCTTTAACATGATACTAGAATGAAGAGAGATTATGAAAATATTAAGAAGAATAATGGGAATGGAAGTGTTTCTTTTACAACTACTTCAAATCATATGAAATCCAAGACTCCTGAGAGAGTTACAAGATCTAAGTCTAACAAGGTTACTGTTTTATCTAAATCAAGTGAAAGTGAACATTATGAGAATGAACTAGCTAATCTTTCTCGAAGGATGAACAAGATAGTTGGTAAGAAAGGGTTTCAGTATAGATACAAGAAGAAATAAATAAAGGATAAGAAAGACTCTGAAGTCACTTGTTATAAATGAAAAAGAGTTGGACATATAAGGCATTATTTTCCTATGCTTAAGAGAAAAGATAGAAAGGAAAAGAATTCTGAGAGAAATATAAGGAAGCAATACAAAGCTAAAGCTAAGAAAGTTTTGAAAGCTAATGAAACCTGGAGTGCCATTGGTGGATACTCTTCTAATGAATCCTCAGATTACAAATCTTTTGGACAGAAGAATCTTGGTCTAATAGCCAGACTACCTATTGAAAATCATTGTCTAATGGAAAAGGTACACAATGTTGAATCCATAACCAATGTATCCTTAAATGATAATTATAATGATAGTAAATACTATGAATCCTCAGATGAAGAATCTTTTTCTGATAAAGATAATATTGTACCTACATGTGAAGAAGTGTCTAGGTTTCCTAATCTCCTTGAGAATGAAAATTCTAAAGTTAAGAAAAATCTTGATAAGGAAAATTCTATAATTTCTATTCTTACTAAGGAAATATCATATCTTTCTAAATATATTGAAAAGAAAACCCTTGATTTTAAAAGTATTTCAAAAAACCTTGAGGAAGTTAATTATGAGAAATATATACTTTATAAGGATCTAGAAAAAGTAATTTCTAAGAAAAATGTTTTCGTGCCTAACTCTAGTGATAAAACCAATGTTTTTAAGGATAATAACTTAGTTATCAAACTAAAGTCAGAAATATTTTCCTTGAGGAAGTGTTTTTCAAACTTTACCTTAGGTAAGGAAAACTTTGATAAGATTTATTCCCAAATTCGACCTCTAAAAAATAATTCTTTATTTGGTTATACTAGTTCAAAACGGATTTTTAGTAACAATTATTTTGTTCCTCAAAGTGATCCATTCTGTACTAAGTGTCAGTGTGGTGGGCATTGGAAAAAAAATTGTTCCCTAAACAAAACTCAGTCTTTAGGTTTTCATAAATCTTATTTTTTAAAGAAAATGTGGATTCCTAAAATTTTTCTTTCTAAAGTTTCTGGATCTAAGAAAGTTTAGGTTCCGAAATTCTAACATTCTTATTTGTAAGAAAATAAAGAAAGTACCAACAGAAATACTTGGTACATAGATAGTGGATGTTCCTGGAATATTAATGGTAACAAAAACTTCTTTTAAAGAATTTTCAAGATGAAAGGAGGAAAAGTAACTTTCGAAGATAATGCTAAGGGAGAAATTATTGGTATTGGTAACATTGTTCTTCTTGGAAAAACTTTGATTTCAAATGTTTTATTTTCTAAGTTTCTTAAGAACAACCTCATTAGCATTAGTCAATTATGTGATGAAGGTTACCTTGTGAATTTTAGGAATGACAAGTGCTTAGTACACAATTCCAAGGAAGGGTTTATTCTTTCTATCCATAGGCAAGAGAATGTATGCACACTAAACTTATAAGACCTTAGGAGCTAAGATCTACCTTGCCTTTGTGCAATGGAAGATCATTCTTGGTTATGGAATAGAAGGTTAAGACACTATAACCTTAGAAACCTATGAAAACTCTCTAAGAAAAGACTAGTTAAGGATCTATCGAAGCTTAGATTTGATTCTTCAAAAGTTTGTGATCCTTGTCAATATGGAAAGAAACATAAATCAAGTTTTAAATCAGTTGGTGAAGTCTCAACCACTGATGAATTACAGTTAGTGCATATGGATCTTTTTAGTCCAACACAAATTGGAAGCATTAGAGGAAAATATTATTTATTTCTCTTAGTTGATGATTACACTAGATTTTCATGGGTCTATTTTCTAGCAAAGAAATATGAAGATTTTTATTATTTCAAAACTTTTAGAGCCCAAGATAAAAATGAGAAAAATCTTCCTTTGATAAATATTCATAGTGATCATGGAGGAGAATTTCAAAATTCTGATTTTGAAACTTTTTGTAGTAGAAAAGGAATTACTCATTACTTATCAGCACCCAGAACACCTCAACAAAATGGTGTTGTTGAAAGAAGGAATGGAATTCTTCAAGAGATAACAAGAACCATGTTGAGTGAATATTCGATAACCAAACATTTTTGGGCTGAAGCTGTAAGTACTGCTTGTTATACTATAAATTGTGTTTTGATTAGACCTTTTCTTAATAAAACTCCTTATGAGTTATGGAATGGTAGAAAACCTAGACTTTCCTAATTCAAGGTTTTTGGTTTCAAGGTATTCATTCTGAATACTAAAGATAATCTACACAAATTCACACCAAAATCTGATGAAGGAATTTCCTTAGGATACTCCACAACTTCTAAGGCTTATAGAGTTTTCAATAAAAATACTTATACTGTTGAATAAACAGTACATGTCAAATTTGATGAAACTAATCCTTTTGTTTTTAAACAACCTCAAATTACATCATTGGATGTTTTTTCAAAAACTAATTATCAACCTTTGTTAGAAGATCCTCCTGATAAGAAAAATTTTCAAGAAGTTATTTTTAAAACATTTACCCTAGAAGATTTCTTACCCTATTTTTATGAATAGGTTTTAAAAAACCCAAATCAGTTGTTTCTTAAGAATCATCCCAGTGATAGTATCATTGGTGATGTAAATCAGCCTGTAAGGACTATAAGTTCCTTAATAAATGAATTTGAACATCTAACATTCCTTTCTCAATTAGAGCTAAAAATCATTGATTAAGCTTTAGGTGATGATGATTAGATAAAATCTATAAAAGATGATCTAATTGAATTCAAAAAGAATAGAGTCTGGACCTAGTTGAAAGACCTAGGGAAACTTCTGTTATTGGGGTAAAATGGGTTTTCAGAAATAAGTGTGATGAAAATGGAATCATAGTAATAAATAAAGCTAGATTGGTTGATAAAGGCTATAATAAACCAAAAGAAATGGACTATGAAGAAACCTATGCTCCAGTAGCTCGACTTGAATCTATTCGTATTCTACTTTTCTTTGTAGCATTATTTAATTTCAAACTTTTTCAAATGGATTTAAAATGTGATTTCCTTAATGGTTTTGTATAAGAGGAAGTTTTTGTTGAACAACCTCCTAATTTTGGAGATTCAAAACATCCTAAACATTTTTACAATCTTACCAAAGATTTGTATGGACTTAAGCAATCCCCTCGAGCTTGGTATGATAGACTTATAGGTTTTTTGCTTCAAAATAATTATGTTAAGGGAAATGTTGATCCAACTCTTTTTATAAAGAAAGATAAGAAAAATGTTTTTATTGTTCAAATTTATGTTTATGAAATTATATTTGGTTCAACTCAGCAATATTTAACTGATTCATTTGTGGATCTAATGAAATCTGAGTTTGAAATGAGTATGATGGGCGAGTTAACATTTTTCCTTGGTTTTCAAATTTCTCAAAAACCATAAGGAATCTATATATCCCAACATAAGTATATTAAATATCTTCTTAAAAAGTATGGATATGACAACACTAAGAGTATAAGTACTCCCATTGGTACCTCAAATTCACTTGATCTAGATGAACCTGGGAAACCAGTAGATCAAATATCTTTTAAAGGCATGATAGGAAGTCTACTTTACTTGACATTAAGTCATCCATACTTAATATTTTCAGTATGCTTATGTGCAAGATATCAATCCAATCCTAAGGAATCTCATTTAAAGGCTGTGAAAATGATTTTTCACTACATAAAGGGAACCATGGAACTAGGACTCTTTTACACTTCTGGAAATGATTTTATTTTTTAAAAAAAATCAGATGTTGGATTTGGTGGATGTAGAATGGATAAGAAAAGTACATTTGGAACTTGTCATTTCTTAGGTGATTCATTAGTTTCTTGGTCATGAAAAAAGCAAAACTTTGTAGTACTTTCCACTGCTGAAGCTGAATATATAGTAGCTGGAAGTTAATGTGGTCAAGTGTTGTGGATGCAACACACACTCAGAGACTATGATATGAGTTTTCCAAAACAAAAATTTTGTGTGATAATACTAATGTCATTTCCTTAAGTAAAAACCCTGCACATCACTCTCGTGAAAAACACATAGATATTAGGCATCACTTTCTTATGGATCACACACTAAAAGGAGATATCATTCTTTAATTTATCGGAACACAAGATCAACTTTTTGATATTTTCACAAAATATTTACCATCTAATAGATTTGAATACATTAAACAAAATTTAGGAATGATAACCATAAGGTAATCATCCTTATTAACTTCTTCTTAAAACCTATCTCCTTACTGTGACAAACTCTTTTTCATAGGAGGAGTACATTTGTTTGTTAGATTTCTAAAAAAATCGTAGTCTAAAATTTTTCATTGTCTAAAAATTGCTTTCGTAGTCTTTTTTTTGTACTTAAAATTTTTTCGTAATGAATATTTTCATACCTAAATATTTAAAATGAAGATTTTATAAATTTTCATAATGAATATTTTCTAAATTTTCATAATTATGGTTTTCTAAATTTTTCATAGTTTTAAAAAAAATCATTGTCAAAGTTTTCGTAATCAAATTTTCGGAATCTAAAGTTCTTCAAGAAGAATTTTCCTCAATACGAATAATCTTCCTAGAAATCTGAAAGGTATTTTTCTTTTCTTAAATTTTCATAATCATATTTTACTTGTTGGTATTTTCATCTTTTTTTAAAAAAATCGTATTCTCTTTTTCTTAAATCTGAATGTTTTTCTTAAAAAAACCTCGAAAGATCGGATCCTATTAAAATTTTCTTCCAGCTATCATCTCAACCATCAGATCTGATCAGAAGAATTTTCAACTGCTGGATTGAGTATGGAAGTTGAATCATCACCTCAATTGCCTATATAAAGGACCCCCGATGGTTGTCCCACATCGAAACTCAAGCTCGTGTGTGCTGAAGCTTTTCCCTCGTACATAAGCCTGTTCCAAACTTCTTAGATCTTTCTTACTTCCGAATGTCTACCAAAGTCTCCTCTTAGAAAGATATGTCAACTGTCAAACCAGTATCTGAATGAAAGATATACAGAGAAAGGTTAGTTGATCCAAGTTTTTTGCGAAGTATGATTCTATTATCTCTAAGAATATAAAGATGAATGGGTGGAAAAGTGTTTGCCTTTCAAAACCAAAAGCACAGGGTTTAGTATATCCGTATTTGTTAATAGAATTATATGAGTCAGTAATTTTCTTCAAGGAAGAAGGGAGGAGTAATTTTTCTT
Source organism: Viscum album (assembly GCA_963277665.1). Taxonomy (NCBI): domain Eukaryota; kingdom Viridiplantae; phylum Streptophyta; class Magnoliopsida; order Santalales; family Viscaceae; genus Viscum; species Viscum album. The sequence goes on along the minus strand of OY728162.1, from coordinate 80,408,143 downwards.
TCAAGTGTTATGGAAAGACATATTCACTTTTTTACACCAAGGATACAAGATTGTTTGATATTCCTTATGAAGGGGAACCTGAGTTTTGTTCTCATAAGCTACCTGATGTTCAAGGAATTTTTATTAAGGAAAAAATCAATGGATTGCCTTGGTCTCTCAGAAGTAAAGACTCTGAATATTCTTCACTTGACTACAAATTATCGGATTCTTGAATTATGGGTTCAAGGATTCATCATACTAAGAAAAGGAGACAATAATACTTTGAAGAAAAGTGATATGTACATTCTGGATTTCTTGGTAAACCTAAGACAGATAAACTTGGTTAAGAATATTTTGATTATGATTGATAACATAAAGAATGGAAATCTTAAGGCTTAGATTATTATGTTTCCATACATTCTATAAAATATGATTGTTCGTTGTTTAGAATCCTTCAAAATCCCTTGCAAATCCAAGTCAAGAAATTGCAAAGTCATGTTGTTGAGTGATGATACTCTGAGAAGGATGAAAGTTGGATTTTATAAAGAATCTGAATAATTTTATGACTTACCTGAAGAGGTAGATGAAGCTATTTAAAAGAAATGGGAGGTGTCTGAGACCTCTAAAAGGGGTGTAAGGAAGAATAAGTTGAAGGATGTGGAAGAGAAGGAAAAAACTCTGGTGGCTAAGGAAATCCAATCCGTACCACCAAATCCAAAGAAACAAAAATCCTATCCTAATGAGGTTGTGGTTAAATGGAGAGAAGACAAGAAAAATTAGAAATAAGGGGAGCCTAAGTTTAGCTTGGACCCCACTGTAGAAAAATCTTTGAGGGAAAAGGCAACTAAAGAGCTTAAGAAGAAAGAGAAAGAGAAGAAGCAGAAGAAGAAATTCTCTGAGGCTGAAATAGTTCAATCCCTTCTGAAAGCTATTAAGAAAGCATCTGAGAATATTCTGGTACCAGAATCCTTTTTGAGAGAATCATTACTAGAGACTCCAAGAAATAAGTTTGTGATTATGAAAAAACATCAAGAAGAAGTAGTAGAAGAAAAATAAGTAGAAGAAGAAGAATAATGAAGTGGTGATACTAAAGATCTGATAAAACAAGTAGAGGATTTTCATGAGAAGGAAAGCCCTTTTGAGAAATTATCATTCTGAACATCTCAAGATGAATCGTTAAAGCTTTCTACTCCTGGGAAGGATGAATAGAAGGATGAAGATGAAGTAGAAAAACCATATAAAGAAGAAAGCATCAATAAAGATTTTATTCACCCATAGGATGCAGAGGTAGGAGATGAAAAGGAAGAATCTGATGAAGACAAAATTGTTCAGTTATCTGATAGTGAACATGAATCTACTAATCAAGAGGGAGTCATTCCGAACATTGATAAGGGAAAATAGGTATTAGTTGATACACCTACCAAGGTTGTGGTAAAGAAGAAAGATGTTGGTGGTTATTTAAAGAGGAAAGATGTTGAGTTAGAAAAATAAACCTCTCTAAGAAAAGTCTCTTATTCGGAATCATCCTCCCTTAGACATGATTTTGTAGTCCAGTCATTGAAGAACCTTGTTGGAACTATACCTATATTTCTTAGTATAGACTCAATATGCCAAATGCTTCAACACACCTTAAATCAGAAATCATATTTAGTATCCATGGTTATGGATAAGTGTGTCAATATTGAGGCTGATTTCAAAACCTTTTTCATAAACTGCGAATCCCACAAAAGATATTGCAAGAAAATGACCAACTGGTCAAAGAAAACTATAGAAGACATGAGAATTCTTGATGAGTTACAAGAAAGTGTCAAGGATTCATTTGACACCAAATATATAAAGATCAAGGATCTCACAAATAGCTTTGAGGAAAAGCCAACTCTGGAATAGAATTCTCATATGCAAGAATTGAAAGATCTAAATGGGAAGTTGTATTCAGTTTCTTAGAGTTGGAAGAGGGAAAGTGATCTTAGAATATAAATTGAAGAAAAATTTGCAAAGCAAGAAGAAGTTCTAAAGGGATGGGTATAATCTCTTAAGGCTCAGGAAGAAAAAATCAAATCCTTAGAGAAGATAACCGAATATCAGGATCAGCTTCTCAAACATGTAGAGGAATACCACAAGGAACTCAAGAAGCTCGAAACCATAGTAAAGAAGTTGATGCCAAAATAAAAGGAAGGATAATCTTGTTCAATTATGATCTTTTGTTGTATTTCTTCCATGTATAAATTTTTCCAATCCTAATGAAATTTTGAGTTTCTCTTTATATTTTTGGTTGTCTAGTACTAATATTTCAGGTACTATATTTCTTTTTCCATTCCCTTTAATCCTTTTTGAAAATCACAAAGGGGGATAAAGGAATGTTAGAAAATAATACAAAGTAAAAGAAGAAATTTCCCTAAGTAAGGGGGAGTTCATCTAAGGGGGAGTTCTTATCCAAGATGATTTTCGTATGTAATGAAATGCTAACTCTTAATCTGGAAATCAAGAATATGATCCTTAGTGTTTCTGAAGCCTAAGGGGGGGTTAGTCATATTCATCATTTCTCGTGTGTTAAGGGAGATAAGTTTTATTTTCAAATTCTAGAAAAAAAATTACAAGTCCTTATATTCTTTTTCGTAAGGATGTTTGTGATTTCTAAAAATGGGGAGATTGTTGATTCAATAAGGTTTCCTTATGACTTTTCCATTCCTTCATGTTTTGAAAATCACAAACACTTTATCTTAAGGAAAATTTATTTTCCCTATGTTTTACATTCATAAGAAAAATTTTCCTTTCCAAAGGAAATTTATCCTTACCATGTTTTCATTGTTCATATTATAATATAACTCATTTTCCTTCTAAGTATAAAATTCAGTTTTGTAACTAAAACATAGGAATCTTATAAATAATTAGATATAAATAATTCTATTTTTAGGATCCAAATTCAGGTTCCAAATTCTATGAATTCAGACCCTGAACTTTCTAAGTTCAGACTCCTAATTCTTATGAATTCAGACTCTGAATTTCTTTGAAATTCAGACTCCGGAATTATATAGAATTCAGGTTAGGAATTCTTTTGAAGGCAGAATTCAAATATTCATGTATTATAGACACTGAATGGTTTTTTGGTTAGACTCTGAACTTTTATTTTTTCTTACACTCCGAAAAATGAATTTGGTAAATAAATCATATTTTTTCTTACTCTTGTTTGAGTTATAAAATGATTTTGTTCTTTCTGTTTCTAAAAAACCATTGTTTGAGTGACACATGCGCAATTCCCTCCGAAATTCAAGGAAAATATGACCATTGGAGGAGGGATCCAACCGTTGAAGATGTGCCTATAAATAGGATCTCATTTGAAAGATCTCATAATAAGGTTGATCAATCTAGAGATTACATGCTACTAAAGTGATTTCTAGAGAGAGAGACTTTATTACTTTGTGTGTACTGAGAATCTTGTTCAGAAATGCTTCATGTGACTCTGAATGTTGCTGAGTACATTCGAGGGATTTCGGGGATAGGAAGACAGAGGTGCCGACTACCTTGAAGTTCGATGGCTTGTCGGGATAGCAAGACAGACTCCGATATTCATATCTAGGGCTTACCCTGGTGTGATTAAGATAGAATTTCTTGAAATTATAAATCAAGGGACCTTTATCCAAGGTTGTTGGATACCCTTCTCTTTGGGTTAAAAGATTTACTACTTGTTATGTGTATTGTTTCAAGTTTTCGGATGCATTTTTGTTATTCAAGAAAGTATAACTATCTTATAATTTCTTATACTTGTACTATGTTTAGTAAGATTCTATACGCTTTAAGGTAGAATCTTTATCTTCATAAACTTTTCTTAAGTTTCATTTCTGGAATCACATTTTCAGAATCAAGCAAGTTTGTAGAACTAAGAGGTCTTGTGAATTTACCTTGTTTAACTTTGTTAAACATTACCATCTTTAAAAGTTCCAAAGGAATTTTTTAAAGTATACAATCCACCCCCTCCCACCCCTTTTGTATATTGAGAATCTACATAATTATTTTGATACTATAATCAGTATCATTTCGATCCTACAATTGGTATCAGATGAGGTTTCTGAAATACTTATATTCACATATAAGTTTTCTTGTTCAAGTTTTTCATTGTTCTATATTTTCCTTGCTTAGGATATTTTTATCCTTGTTTACAAACTTTTATTACTAACAAGTTTGTGTGGAAATATTTTCTTTAATATGGCAGAAATGAATTTCGGTTCAATTGAAAATATTAATACTACTAGACCACCTATTTTTGATGGCAATGATTATGAATATTGGAGAGATCGTATGAAGACTTTTTTTATTAATAATGTAGTGGAAAACTTTGTTATCCTTACTAGAGATTACAAGATTCCTAATAAGGAAGTTAGAACTTTTACTAATCAAGAGAAGTCAGAATATCAACTCAACTATAAGGTACGCAAAACTTTGTTGTGTTCCATGACCAAGAATATATATAGCCAAATTTCTTCTTGTGAAGAAGAAAATTGTGTTTGGAAGAAGCTTGAAGTTACACATTTTGGTACTTCCAAAGTTATTGAAACTAGAAGAGCTATGCTTAGAGCTGAGTACTATGGTTTTTTCTTTCCTTATAGAGAACCTATATGTAAGGTACAATAGATATTTATGACTATTTTCAACAGCTTACAAATCATGGGTGAAAAAGGTTTGGATGATGAGTCACTTGTAGACAAGATTATAGACATCATGACTAATGAGTGGGAATCCAAGAGAACAGCTATATATGAGAATAGGAAAGTCTCACAGATTACTCTTGAGGAGATTTTTGGGACTCTTATTCAACATGAGACTAGAATGAAGAGAGATTCTGACAATGTTAAGAAGAATAATGGGAATGGAAGTGTTGCTTTTACAACTACTTCAAATCATATGAAATCCAAGACTACTGAGAGAGTTACAAGATCTAATTCTAAGAAGGTTACTATTTTATCTGAATCAAGTGAAAGTGAACATTCTGAGAATTAATTAGTTAATCTTTCCTGAAGGATGAACAAGATAGTTGGGAATAAATAATTTCAGTATAGATACAATAAAAGAGAAATAAATTATAAGAAAGGCTCTGAAGTCACTTATTATGAATGCAAAAGAGTTGAACATATAAGGCCTGATTGTCCTATGATTAAGAGAAAAGATAGAAACGAAAATCATTCTGAGAGAAATATAAGGAAGTAATACAAAGCTAAAGCTAAGGAAGTTTTGAAATCTAATGACACCTGGAGTGCCAGTGGTGAAGACTCTTCTGATGAATCCTCATATTACAAATTTTCTGGACAGAATAATCTTGGTCTAATAGCCAGACTACCTATTAGAAATAATTGTATAATAGAAAATGTACACAATGATGAATCCATAACCAATGTATCCTTAAATTATAATTATAATGATAGTAAATACTATGAATCCTCGGATAAATAATCTTCTTCTAATGAAGATAATACTTTACCTACCTATGAAGAAGTGTCTATGTTTTATAAGCTCCTTAAGAATGAAAATTATAAAGTCAAGAAAAATATTGATAAGGAAAATTCTAGAATTTCTATTCTTACTAATAAAACATCATATCTTTCTAAAGAACTTTATAAAAACCCCTTGATTTTGAAAGTATTTCAAAAAACCTTGAGGAAGTTAATTCTGAGAAGGATAAACTTTCTAAGGATCTAGAAAAAGTAATTTTTAATAAAAAAGTTTTTGTGCCTAGCTCTAGTGCTAAAACTGATGTTTTTAAGGATAATAACTTAGTTATCAGACAAAAGTCAGAAATATTTCCCTTGAGGAAGTGTTTTTAAAACTTTACCTTAGGTAAGGAAAAATTTGATAAGATGTATTCCTAAATTCTACCTCTAAGGAATAATTCTAGATTTGGTTATAATAGTTCAAAACCAATTTTTAGTAACAATTATTTTGTTCCTTAAATTAATCTATTCTTCACTAAGTGTCAGTGTGGTGGGCATTGGAAAAAAAAATCACTAAACAAAACTCAGTCTTTAGGTTTTCATAAATCTTATTTTTTAAAGAAAATGTGGATTCCTAAAATTTTACTTTTTAAAGTTTCTGAATCCAAGAAATTTTGGGTTCTGAAAGTCTAACATTCTTATTTGTAGGAAAATAAAGAAAGTAACAACAACAATACTTGGTACATGGATAGTGAATATTCCCAGAATATGAATGGTAACAAAAACTTCTTTGAAAATATTATCAAGTCGAAAGGAGGGAAAGTAACTTTCGGAGATAATTCTAAGAGAGAAATTATTTGTATTGGTAACATTGTTCTTCTTGGAAAAACTTTGATTTCAAATGTTTTATTTGTTAAGGGTCTTAAACAAAACCTCATTAACATTAGTCAATTATGTGATGAAGGTTACCTTGTGAATTTTATGAATGACAAGTTCTTAGTACACAATTCCAAGGAAGAGTTTATTATTTAGGCCCATATGCAAGAGAATGTATACACACTAAACTTAGAAGACCTTAGGAGCCAAGATCTACCTAGCCTTAGTGCAATGGAAGATCATTCTTGGTTGTATCATAGAAGATTAGGACACTGTAAACTTAGGAACCTATGAAAACTCTCTAAAAAAAGACTAGTTAAGGATCTACTGAAGCTTACATTTGATTCTTCAAAAGTTTTTGACATTTGTCAATATGGAAAGAAACATAAATCAAGTTTTAAATTCATTGGTGAAGTCTCAACCACTGATGAATTATAGTTAGTGCATATGGATCTGTTTGGTCCAACACAAACTGGAAACATTGGAGGAAAATATTATGTATTTGTCTTAGTTGATGATTACACAAGATTTAAATGGGTCTATTTTCTAGAAAATAAATCTGAAGGTTTTTATTATTTCATAACTTTTAGATCCCAAGTTAAAAATGAGAAAAACCTTCCTTTGATAACTATTCATAGTGATCATGGAGGAGAATTTCAAAATTTTGATTTTGAAACTTTTTGTAGTAGAAAAGGCATTACTCATAACTTCTCAGCACCCAGAACACCTTAAAAAATGGTGTTGTTGAAAGAAGGAATAGAATTATTCAAGAGATAACAAGAACCATGTTAAGTGAATATTCGGTAGCCAAATATTTTTGGGCTGAAGATGTAAGTACTGCTTGTTATACTATAAATCGTGTTTTGATTATACATTTTCTTAAAAAAACTCCTTATGAGTTATAGAATGGTAAAAAACCTAGAATTTCCTACTTCAAGGTTTTTGGTTGCAAGGTATTCAATATGAATACTAAAGATAATGTACACAAATTCACACCAAAATTTGATGAAGGAATTTTCTTAGGCAACTCCACAACTTATAAGGCTTATAGAGTTTTCAATAAAAATACTTGTACTGTTGAAGAAATAGTACATGTCAAATTCGATAAAACTAGTCCTTTTGTTTTTAAACAACCTCAACTTACATCTTCGGATGTGTTTTCAAAAACTGATTATCAACCTTTGTTAGAAGATCCTTCTGATAAGAAAAATGTTCAAGAAGGTATTTCTAAAACATTTACCCCAGAATATTTCCTACCCTCTATTGATGAACAAGTTTTACAAAACCCAAATCAGTTGTTTCTTAAGAATAATCCAAGTGATAGTATCATTGGTGATGTAAATCAACCTATAATGACTATAAGTTCCTTAATAATTGAAGTTGAACATCTAGAATTCCATTCCCAAATAGATCCAAAAAGTACTGATGAATCTTTAGGTGATGATGATTGGATAAAATCTATGCAAGATGATCTAATTGAATTTGAAATGAATAGAGTCTGGACCTTGGTTGAAAGACCTAAGGAAACTTCTGTTATTGGAGTAAAATGGGTTTTCATAAATAAGTGTGATGAAAATGGAATCATAGTAAGAAATAAAGCTAGATTGGTTGCTAAAGTCTATAATGAAAAAGAAGGAATATACTATGAAGAAACATATGCTTCAGTAGCTAGATTTAAATCTATTCATATTCTACTTGCCTTTGCAGCATTATTTAATTTCAAACTTTTTCAAATGGATGTTAAATGTGCTTTCCTTAATGGTTTTGTACAAGAGGATGTTTTTTTTTGAACAACCTCTTGGTTTTGAAGATTCAAAACATCCTGAACATTTTTAAAAACTTACCAAAGCGTTGTATGGACTTAATCAAGCCCCTCGATCTTGGTATGATAGACTTATAGGTTTTTTGCTTCAAAATAATTATGTTAAGGGAAATGTTGATCCAACTCTTTTTATAAATAAAGATAATAAAAATGTTTTGATTGTTTAAATTTATGTTGATAATATTATATTTGGTTCAACTCAGCAATCTTTAACTGATTCCTTTGCCGATCTAATGAAATCTGAGTTTGAAATGAGTATGATGGGTGAGTTAACATTTTTCCTTGGTTTTAAAATTTCTCAAAAACCAGAAGGAATCTATATATCCCAACATAAGTATATTAAATATCTTCTTAAAAATTATGGATATGACAACACTAAGAGTATAAGTACTCCCATTGGTACCTCAAATTCACTTGATCTAGATGAAGCTAGGAAACCAGTAGATCAAACGTCTTTTAGAGGTATGATAGGAAGTCTACTTTACTTGATAGCAAGTCATCCAGGCTTAATGTTTTCAGTATTCTTATGTGAAAGATATCAATCCAATCCTAAGGAATCTCATTTAAAGGATTTGAAAAGGATTTTTCACTACTTAAAGGGAACCATGGATCTAGGACTCTTTTATACTTCTAGAAATGATTTTGTTTTAAAAAAAATGGATGCTGACATTGGTGGATTTAGAATGGATAGGAAAAGTACATCTAGAACTTTTCATTTCTTAAGAGATTCATTAGTTTCTTGGTAATGAAAAAAGAAACACTCAGTATCACTTTCCACTGCTGAAGCTGAATATGTAGCAGCTGGAAGTTGTTGTGCTCAAGTGTTGTGGATGCAACACACACTCATAGACTATGGTATGATTTTTTCCAAAACATGAATTTTGTGTGATAATACTACTGTCGTTTCCTTAAGTAAACCCTTGAACAACACTCTCATACAAAACACATAGATATTAGGCATCACTTTCTTAGGAATCGCACACTAAAAGAAGATATAATTCTTCAATTTATCAGAACACAAGATCAACTTGCTGATATTTTCACAAAATATTTACCATCTAATAGATTTGAATACATTAAACAGAATTTAGGAATGATAACTGTAAGGTAATCATCCTTATTAAATTCTTGTTAAAACCTATCTCCTTACAGTAACAAACTTCTTTTCATAGGGGGTACATTTGTTTGTTAGATTTCTAAAAAAAATCGTAGTATAAAATTTTTTTGTAGTCTAAAATTTTTCATAGTTTAAAAATTTCTTTCGTAGTCATTTTTTTGTACTTAAAATTTTTTTAATGAATATTTTCATACTTAAAATTTTTGTAATGAAGATTTTCATACTTAAAATTTTCATAATGAAGATTTTCGTACTTAAAAATTTCGTAATGAATATTTTCGTACTTAAAATTTTTGTAATAAAGATTTATGTACTTAAAATTTCCGTAATGAATATTTTCATACCTAAATTTTTGAAATGAAGATTTTCTAAATTTTCCTAATGAAGATTTTCTAAATTTTTGTAATAAATGTTTTCTAAATTTATCATAGTTTTAAAAAAATCATAGTCAAAGTTTTCATAATCAAATTTTCAGAATCTAAAGTTCTTCAAGAATAATTTTCCTCAATACGAATAATCTTCCTAGAAATCCAAAAGGTATGTTTTCTTTCTTAAATTTTAGTAATCATTTTTTACTTGTTGGTATTTTCATCTTTTTTTAAAAAAATCATATTCTCTTTTCCTTAAATCTGAATGTTTTTCTTAAAAAAACCTCAAAAGATCGGATCCTATCAAAATTTTCTTCCGAATATCATCTCAACCATCAGATCTGGTCAAAAGTATTTTCAACCACTGGATTGACTATGGAAGTTGAACTGTCTCCTCAATTTCCTATATAAAGGACCCCCGATGGTTTTCCCACATCGAAACTCAAGCTCTAGAATGTTGAAGCTCTTCCCTCCTACATATTCTCATTCTGAACTTCTCAGATCTTTCTTACTTCCAAATGTCTTCCAAAGTCTCATCTCGGAAAGATATGTCAATTTTCAAACCAATCTCTAAATAGTAGATATACAGAGAAAGGTTAGTTGATCTGAAGTTTTTCACAAAGTATGATTCTATTATCTCTAAGAATATAAAGCTGAATGGGTGGGAAAGTGTTTGCCTTTCAAAACCAAAAGAATAGGGTTTGGTATATCCGGTTTTGTTAATATAATACTATGAGTCACTAATTTTCTTCAAGGAAGAAGGGATGAGTAAGTTTTCTTTCAAGTGTTATGGAAAGACATATTCACTTTCTTACACCAAGGCAGCAAGTTTGGTTGATATTTCTTATGAAGGGGAAGCTGAGTTTTGTTCTCATAAGCTGCCTGATGTTCAAGGAAGTTTTATTAAGGAAAAATCAATGGCTTGCCTTAGTCTCTCAGAAGTAAATACTCCAAAGATTCTTCACCTAACTACAAATTATCAGATTCTTGAATTATGGGTTCAAGGATTCATCATACCAAGAAAGAGAGATGAGGATACTTTGAAGAAAAGTGATATGTACATTCTGGATTTCTTGGTAAACCTAAGGAAGATAAACTTGGTTAAGCATATTTTTATTATGATTGAGAATATAAATAATGGAAATCTGAAGGCTCGTATTATTATTTATCTAGCCATTCTGTCAAAGATGATTATTCGGTGTTTATAATCCTTCAAAATCCCTTGCAAATCTAAGTCAAGAAATTGAAAAGTCATGTTGTTGAGTGATGATACTCTGAGAAGGATGAAAGTTGGATTTTCTAAAGAATCCGAATAATTTTATAACTTGCCTAAAGAGGAATTTGAATATATTTCAAAGAAACATGAGGTGGATGAGACCTCTAAAAGGGTGGAAGGAAGAAGAAGTTGAAGGATGTGGAAGAGAAGGCAAAAAATCCAGTGGCTAAGGAAACCCAATCCGTACCACCGAAGCCAAAGAAACAAAAAGACCATCGTAATGAGGTTGTGGATAAATGGAGAGAATACAAGAAAAATCAAAAAGAAGGGGAGCCTAAGTTTGTCTTGAACCCTGCTAAAGAAAAATCTTTGAGGGAAAAGGCAACTGAAGAGCTTGATAAGCAAGAGAAAGAGAAGAAGTAGAAGAATAAATTGTCTGAGGCTGAAATAGTTCAATCCCTTCTGAAGGCTATTGAGAAAGCATCCAAGAATATTCCAGTACCATAATACTTCTTGATAGAATCATTACTAGAGACTCTAGGAAAGAAGTTTGTGATTCTAGAAAAACATCAAGAAGAAGTAGCAGAAGAAGAATAAGTGAAAGAAGAAGAAGGCAGTGGTGATACTGAAGATCTGATAAAACAAGTAGAGGATTTTCATGAGAAGGAAAGACCTTATGAGAAATTATCATTCTAAACCTCTCAAGCTAAATCGTCAAATCTTGTTACTCCTAGGAAGGATGAAGAGAAGGCTGAAGATGAAGTATACAAACCATCTGATGAAGAAAGCATCAATAAATATTTTATTCACCCGGAGGATGCTAAGGTAGTAGATGAAAAGGAAGAATTTGATGAAGACAAAATTGATCAGCTATCTGATAGTGAACATGAATCTCTTGATCAAGAGGGAGTCATTCCGAATGTTGATAATGGAAAACAGGTAGTAGTTGATACACTGACTATGGCTGTGGTAAAGAAGAAAGATATCGGTGGTTCTTCAAAGAGGAAAGTTGCTGAGTTAGAAAAAAACATCACCAAGCAAAGTCTATGATTTGGAATTGTCCTCCCTTGGACATGATTTTTTAGTCCAGTCATTGAAGAAGCTTATTGAAACTATACCAATATTTCCCAATATAGACTCGAGATGATAGATGCTTTGACACACCTTGAATCAGAAATCAGATTCAGTATCTGTGGTTATGGATAAGTGTTTCAAGCTTGAGGCAGATTTCAAAACCTTTTTCATAAACTACGAAGCCCACAAAAGATCTTGAAATAAAATGACCAGCTGGTCAAAGAAAACTATAGAAGACATGAGAATTATTGATTAGTTCCAAGAAAGTGTCAATGATGCATTTGACACCAAAGATGTGAAGATCAAGGATCTCACAAATAGCTTTAAGGAAAAGATAACTCTGGAATAGAATTCTCGAATGCAAGAAGTGAAAGATCTGAATGGGAATTTGTATTTAGTTTCTCAGAGTTGGAATAGGGAAATAGATCTTAGAATCTAACTTGAATAAAAATTTTCTAAGCAAGAAGAAGTTCTAAAGGGACAGGCAGAATCTATTAAGGCTCGGGAAGAAAAAATCAAAGCCTTAGAGAAGAAAACCGAAGATCAAGATCAGCTTCTCAAATGTGTAGAGGAAGACCACAAGGAACTCAAGAAGATCAAAACCATAGTAAAGAAGTTGATGATGAAGGAAAAGAAAGTATAATCTTGCTCAATTCCGATCTTTTATTGTATTTATTCCATGTATAAATTTTTCCAATCCTAATGAAATTTTGGGTTGCTCTTTATATTTTTCGTTGTCTAGTACTAATATTCCAGGTACCATATTTCCTTTTCCATTCCCTTTAATCCTTTTTTAAAATCAAAAAGGGGGAGAAAGGAATGTTAAAAAAGAATACAAAATAAAAGAATAAATTTCCCTAAGTAAGGGGGAGTTCATCTAAGGGGGAGTTTTTATCCAAGATTATTTTCATCTACAATGAAATGCTAAGTCTCAATCTGTAAATCAAGAATACGATCCTTAGTGTTTACAAAGCCTAAGGGGGAGTTATTCGTATTCATAATTTCTCATGTGTTAAGGGAGATAATTTTTATTTTCAAAGTACAGAAAAAAAAATTCCAAGTTATTATATTCTTTTTCTTAAAGATGTTTGTGCTTTAAAAAATGGGGGAGATTATTGAGTCAATAATATTTCCTTATGACTTTTCCATTCCTTCATGTTTTGAAAATCACAAACACTTTATCTTAAGGCAGATTTCTTTTCACTGTTTTTTACATTCATAAGGAAAATTTTCCTTCCCCAAGAAAATTTATCCTTTCCATGTTTTCATTGTTCATATTATAATCTAACACATTTTCTTATAAGTATAAAATTTGGTTTCAGGACTAAAACCTCAGAATCTTATAAATACTTAGATATAGAGCATTCTTTTTTCAGGATCCTAATTCAGGTTCCGAATTCTCTGAATTCAGACCCTGAACTTTCTAAGTTCAGACTCCGAATTCTTATGAATTCATACTCCGAATTTCCTTGAAATTCAGACTCCAGAATTCTATAGAATTCAGGTTTCGAATTCTTTTGAATACATAACTCGAATATTCATGTATTATAGACACTGAATGGTTTTTTGGTTAGACTCTGAACTTTTATTTTTTCTTACACTCTAAAAAATGAATTTAGTAAAGCAACCATATTTTTTATTATGCTTGTTTGAGTTATAAAATGATTTCATGCTTTCTGTTTCTAACCAAATGTTTTTTTAGTGACACATGTATAGGTACCTCTAAAATTCAAGGAAAAATATGACTATTGGAGGAGGGAGATGACCATTGAAGATACGCCTATAAATGGGAGCTCATTTGAACAAGCTCATAACAAGGTTCATCAATCTAGAGATTACATGATTATGAAGTGATTTATAGAGAGAGATATTTTATTGCTTTGTGTGTACTGAACATGTTGTTCAAAATTTCTTTGTGTAACTCTAAATGTTGTTGAGTACATTCAAGGGATTCCGGGGATAGGAAGACAGAGGTGCCGACTACCTTGAAGTTCGAGGGCTTGTAGGGATAGCAAGACAGACTCTTATATTCATATCGAGGGTTTACCCTGGTGTGGGTAAGACAGACTTTCTTGAAAGTATAAATCAAGGGACCTTTATCCAAGTTTTTTGGATACCCTTCTCTTTGTGTTAAAAGATTTACTACTTGTTATGTTTATTGTTTCAAGTTTTCCGCTGCATTTTGGTTTTTGAGGAAAGTATAACTATCTTATACTTTCTTATACTTGTACTATGTTTAGTAGGATTCTATACGCTTTAAGGTATAATCTTTATATTTGTAAAATTTTCTTAAGTTTCATTTCTAGAATCACATTTCTGAAATCAAGCAAGTTTGTAGAACTAAGAGGTCTTGTGGATTTACCTTGTTTAACTTTGTTAAAAATTACCATATTTAAAAGTTTCAAAGGATTTTTTTAAAGTATACAATTCACCCCCTCCCCCTCTTGTATATTGAGCATCTACATCATTATTTAAATACTACAATCGGTATAATTTTGATCCTACAGCTCCGTCGCAGCCATGTAGCTCTTTCAAAACTCCGCAACCTCCTCAAAAATATACTTTTCAGGAATGGTGGCTTCAGGTTGATATGGATTCTTAACATACCCCTTCAATATTTTCATATACCTTTCAAAAGGATACATACAATAAAGATATACAGGTCCACAAAGCTTTATTTCTCAAACCAGATAAATCATTAAATGCACCATTATATCAAAAAAAGATGGAGGAAAATACATTTACAATTGAAAAAGTATAGAAATTTCACCCTTTTCTAAAATGTTCAAAGAATTCACATCAATCACCTTATTACAAATTGAATTGAAAAAATAACACAACTTCATTATAGTCTTTCTGACATGGATGGGAAATATTCCACACAATGAAACTGGTAGAATTTGTTACATCATGATGTGACAATCATGATATTTCATACCTATAAACTTAAAATCCTTCAAGGAGACAAAAATTTTTACATTTGAAGAATTACCTTGAGGCACTTTGATATCATTAAGACACTGACAAAAGCTAATTTTCTCCCACTTGGATAATGTATGACAAGTCGGGGGAATAAATGTTCATCTTCCATTAGGAGTGGGAGCTAAATCCAAACGTATTCTCATTGGTAGTAAGTCTAATCTTTCATTCAACCCATATTTTGTCTTTCCTTTTATATCTAACAATGTTCTAATCAAACTATCGCATATATTCTTCTCCACGTGCATGACATCAATATTATGTTTTACTTCATGATATCTCCAATATAGTAGCTCAAAAAATATTGACCTTTTCTTCCAAATATGTCTATCATTACCAGATTTATTTGTCTTTCCCAATGTCACATCAAGGTTTTCCACCTCTCAAAATACTCATCAGGGGATAAAGTTTTTGGAGCAATATCAAATTCTTGTGAGTGATTGAATTCCTTTTTTAGTCTTCTATAAGAGAAATCCATAGGCAAAAACTTTCAATGGCCCATGTACACTATTTTCCTCCCATGATGCAATTGAAAATATGAAGTCTATTGTTCACAAATTGGACATTCTTTATGCCCCTTAACACTATATCCAGAAAAATTTCCATATGCTGGGAAGTCATTTATAGTGAACATAAGCACTGCATGTAGTTGAAAATATTTCATTTTATAAGAATCATACACCCTAATACCATCCTCCCATAAAAGTTTCAAATCGTCAATCAATGGTGAAAATAAAACATCAATATAATTTCAAGGTTGCTTCGGACTAGAGATCATTATACTCAACATGACATATTTGTGCTTCATACAAACTTCAAGAGAGAGGTTGTAAATTACCAATAAAATAGGACATGAACTATGTG
This sequence comes from Viscum album, assembly GCA_963277665.1. Lineage (NCBI taxonomy): Eukaryota > Viridiplantae > Streptophyta > Magnoliopsida > Santalales > Viscaceae > Viscum > Viscum album. The sequence continues at coordinate 80,392,425 of OY728162.1, read as the reverse complement.
TGCTACTGAGGGTTCGGTATGGATTCATTCCATCTGTGCACAACCCTAGTCTGATATTTCTAATTTCATTTCTAGATAAATCATATTGTTCATCAATTTTATTCCATTGTGGAAAATCAGCTGGATGACGTATTTTTCCATCACATATCCACTCATCATCATGTCATCTTAACCTTTTTGCATCATGTGAATTAGAAAATAAACATTTCAAATGATGAATTATAGAAAGATACCAAAATTCCATGGAAGGGATCTTTGTAATCTCTACATCAGCCTGTGATTTTTCTTTCAACTTATACCGTGATGTCCCACATTTAGGACACTCTGACAGAAATTCATATTCCTTCATATATATCATACAATTATTCAGACAGGCATGTATTTTATTGTATCTCAATCCCATTGGGCATAATATTTTCTTAGCCTTATAATGTGAATATTGAAGATCGTTGTCTTTTGGAAGAACATATTTCAACAATTGTAGTAGCTTTATAAAACTTCTGTCACTCCATCTATTTTTTTCCTTTATGTTAACCAATATTAACACTGCTAAAAAACCATAAAATCCATACAACTAAGATACAATGGTTTTTCAGCATCACCATATAGATGCGCAACTATCGGTTCTATCTCAATTTGTTCTGCTGCAATATCACGGATCATTTCTTCAATTCCATCAGAGTTACCATCTTCCCAATCATCATCATTAGTAGATCTGACATTCTATCCAGTTTCACCATGAAAAATCCAAGGGCTGTAACTCGGATTAAAACCATGACAAATCATATGATCATTGATCTCTCTAATTTTCAACTTCTTCATATTCAAACATTTCAGGCATGGACAGAAAAAAAATGTAACTGCTTGGAACATTTTGTTTAGAAAATTCCAAAAAGGCATCAACACCTTCCTTATATTCATTACTCATTCGATGTGTCGTAACCCAACTTTGACTCATTATTACCTATAAAAAATATCAAAATTATACATCTTGTTAAGATAAGACAAATATATATTTATATGAAAAATATCATAATTTGAATGTAAAACAATTTTGAAATATAAAACAAATATATGCATATTTGAAAAAAAATATGCATGAAAATGATTTTTAAAAAAAATATAGTTAGATATAACAGTTTTAAATTCATCTTGTATCCTTTCTTCTTAAGGTACACAAAGAATACATCCTGATGCAACTAAATACCAAATTTACCCTTCCGTAAAAAAGAAATATGAAGTGTGAATATTAAAATATGTATACATTCACTACTGAAAATTACACATATCCCAACAATTTGAAATCATTGAGATAGCCCCTGAAACCATTGGGATAGAATACCCCAATGGTTTCACACACTGTTGGCATGATGGTCGTTGCAATAGCCTTATACCAACGATTCTACAGGAACCGTTGGTATAGAATACCTTAAGTTAAAATATCCCAACTGTTTCAATGAAACCATTGGGATATATATATACAAAGGGGTGTCCAAGGGGGTAGGGGGCTATCCAGGGGGGTTGTGGGGGCTTTCCAAGGGGGTAAGGACTGTCCACGGGGGTAGGGGTTGTCCAGGGTGTCCTAGGGGGTAGGGGGTTTCCAGGGTTAGGGGTTGTCCCTATGCGTTTCATTTAAATAAAAGATTCATTTGCTGCTATTTTGAAATACAGGAAAATAAACATAGTTTTTCTAAAAATAATCCTCATGAAAACATTTAAAACCAAGTATTCAATTTGACCAAAGAGACACACCTCAATTAGGGAGCATAATCAATAATGACATAATGAGGGCAATGGGTAAGAAGTATTCAAGTAACCATACCAGATGAGGCACCTAGATTATCCTCCATGAATAAACAAGTTTCAAAGAACATGGTAATACCTAGGAGCTTAGTGGGGAATCTAGAACATATTGTAACCTAATCCATCCTTTTAGCGTACCTGATGCAATCAAATAGCCCTAACGCATAAGGGGAACCATCCCCAAAGTAGAGCATGTTTATACTAAGGGTCAATTAGCCAGAGCATAATATTAAACTAGTGCAGCAAGCATTCTTGAATAATCCACTACTAATTCTAGGTTACCATGTTATGTCTAAAATGGGGGTGATCTGAGGAGTATCAAACAATCAAACATATATAAAGAATAAGCACAAGACACACATAAGCCACACACCCACAAGAATCACCCCAGAACACCACTCCAAGGAATTCCCCTTGACTTATGGCCATCAATGCACAATGGAAGTCCCATACCAAGGAAATTCTCATTCTTTTTAATAATGATAAGTCAAGAGACACATTCCAAGGAGATCTTTCCAAAGAAATCCCACTTTCTGAAAGTGCCAACTGGACCACACCGATTATTTTAAAATAAAAACGTTTTCAAAATTATCCAAACACACCATTTAGGAATCCATGAAATATTTGAAACACATTTTAAAAGTCACAACATCATTTGGAAATCATAAACCGCTTATAAGGACCAACCAAGCTTTTAATCAAACACTTGTTATGCAGGGCTATGTAAAATAATTCCACAAAATTTAATTCAATGGGAATGAAACTTGATTTAATTCATGTAATATTTCAAAAAATTATATATTTTTAACAAGCATAAAATCAAGGTATAAACATCACAAAATCAATGATTCTTAAATTTAAAGGCTAATACATAGGGAAACCTACCTCAATCCAAGATGCCTTCAATGATGAACACTCAAATTGGCTTCAAGAAGGTCCAAATGAGCAAGTAATACCAAGAAGAATTGTAACAAGAAAAAACCCTAAATTTAGAAATAAAGAAACAAGAACCCTAGACCAAAGAAACATCACCCCCCCCCACCACCGCCTACCCACTTGGACACCCCCTGGACACCCCCCACCCCCTGGACACCCCCCTAACCCCCCTAGACACAACCCCCCACCCCCTCAACACCCCTACCCCATTGAAAATCCCCCCCCCAGACACCACCCCCACCCCCTGCCCCATTAAACACCCCCCTAGACACCCCCATACCCCCCTGGACACCCCTCACCCCCCTGGACAGCCCCCATCACCCCCATGGACACCACTCCCCACCCCCTGGACACCCCAAACCCATTGGAAAGCACCCCCCCCCCCCAGGACACCCCCTTGGACACCCCCTAGACACCACCACCCCCTTGGACAGCCCCTCCACCCCCTGGACAGCCCCCCAACCCCTCTGGACATCCCCCTACCCCCTGGACACCACCCCACCCCCCTAGACACCCCATACCCCCTTGGACATCCCACTCACCCCCCCCCCCTGGACACCACCCCCATATGGAATCCCACCTTTTTATTACATAACTTTTCATTAAAATTTACATACAAATGATCTTTAAAGTCTAGTGTATTGGAAATCAGGAACATAATACATGAAAAAAACATAAAACATAATTCTAAAACTCTTGTAAGGATTCATCATAGGTTCATCCTAAGTAAAATTACTGAATCTCATAACCTAGAGATAAGAACATGGTATGGATATTTTAATTTCATACCACATGAAAAGGAAACTTGAAAGGAAAGAGAATATGTGATTTCTTTTACAAAAAAATTTGGCAGCCTAACGGCGTCACTTAAAAATTAAGAAAATAAATTGATGAGAGTGAAAAGGGTCTCTATTCATTTGGAAATGAAATGGACAATGGTAAATATATATAATAACAAGCCCCCACATAATAAAATGGAACTATAAGACATAACATAAAGGAAGTTGTGACTTAAAAGAGGAGGGTGAAAGGTTCCCTTACCTTGAAGTGTAACTTCAAAAGATTGAAGTTCGAGACCTTGGGAGGCTTGAGGGCACCTTGGGAGGACTCCTTGGGAGGTAGAAAGAACAGATCTTCATTGAGGAGGATTTTGGGATGAAAAGAATGAGGGAATGGCTTGATATTTATAGGAAAAGTGGGGGAATAAATTATTAATTTCCAAGGGACACCTCATCGGTGGTATTTGAAAAACCATGGGCTTTCCCATGGTATTTTCTCATGGTATTGGCCACTTGGGACACCTAATAACATATATTACTATTCAAAAGTCAACCAGATTATTTACAACATGATTACATCATCAATGATGTCATTAAACACTCGAAACTCAAAACTGTATTTTTACTTTTCACCAAAAAATAAATTGTTTTAGAAAAATCCCAAAAATTCACTCTAACCTAATATCAATGATCTGAAATCAAAAATGAAATCCATTTTATAAAAATAATTTTCTAAATATTTTTAATTGAATTTTTAAATAAAATCATTATTTATTCCCAAAATACAACTTTAAAACTATAACTCATTTTGTAACACCTTAAGAAAGTAATCAAGGTCCTATAAAATTATAGTATAACCATAAGACAATAAAGTAACAATTTATTGTTAAATTTTATAAAAATAAATTTCCATTTTAAATTATAAAATTAATTATAAAATTGTAAATAAAATATCTATGACATACAAAAATACCAAAACTTAAACTATGATCATTTTTTCACTTTTAAGATGTCTAAGATGTATTTATACATTCATGGGTAAAGTCTCTATTTTTTTTGTCGATTTACTATTCATTGTTATTCATTACTATTCATACGGGTATGTTACTATTCATACTTTACTATTCACTAAAAATTAAGTTTATCTTATTAGACTCTAAATTTCTTACTGAACACAACTGTAGAAGACCATTTTTTGAAAATCAATTCACATTATTAATTATTTAAATAATACAAAAATATTTAAAATACCCCTTTTTTCCAAAATTCATCAATAAAAAGGAACTTCTATAAATTCATCCTATATTTATCTAGACATTTGAAATTCACAAATTTTACCATAATAATAAGTAAAAATTCTATTTATACAAAAGGATTACAGAAAGTAACTAAGGCTTCGTTACATATCCCCTTATAACATCTGCATAGGACCTAAGTGTAAGGTGTGCTATGGTGATAGAATCTTGGGGTGGCTCAGACAACATTGCCCGAGTGGTGATTTCTATCAGCTTGAACTTCTCCATTAGGAAATTCCTTTCAAGCTTCACATGTTGAAGTTTGTCTTGGGCTTGGTCCAGAGCAAAGCCCAGTGATGCTACCTCCTTCCCAAGCTTTGACAGATGGGCTTCATATGGCCCGAGTCTACTAGATGATGTCATCAACTCTTATTTTTGTATTAATTAACCAAGATCACTTGTATTTATAAGCAATAATCGCAAAATTAAGAGTTTAGTTTCCAACAGTCATATTGACCAATGGTCATATAATAGTCGAAACCCAAAGGTATCACTTCATTAATTAAAGGATATAGTTTTGCGGAGTATAAAATGAAATAACACACAAATTTAGGAAATAAATATTATTAAAAAGTTCAGGTCATTACACCCCACCCTCCTCGACACCTCCCCCCCCCCCCACCCCCTGGACACCCCCCCCCCACACCCCCCTGGACACCCCCCCCCCCACACACCCCCCTGGACACCCCCCCCCCACACCCCCTGGACACCACCCCCCCCCCCACCCCCCACCCCCTTGGACACCCCCTGGACACCCCCACCCCCTAGACAGCCCCCTCACCCCCCCCCCCCGACACCCCCCCACCCCCTAGACACCCCTACCCCATTGGAAATCCCCCTCACCCCCATGGACACCACCCCCACCCCCTTGGACACTACCACCCCCTTGGACAGCCCCCCCCCCCCACCCCTCTGGACAGCCCCCTCCCCCCCACCCCCTAGACATCCCCCCAACCCTCTGGATAGCCCCCCATCCCTCTAGAAATCCCCCCCCCCATAGACACCCCCCACCCCCCTGGACACCCCTACCCCCTTGGACATCCCACTCATCCCCCTAGACACCCCCCCCCCCTCCACACACACACCCCTGGACACTCCTACCCCCTTAGACAGCCCCCTCACCCCCCCAGACACCACCCCCACCCCCTTGGACACCCCCTGGACACCACTACCCCCTTGGATAGCCCCCCACCCACCCCTCTGGATAGCCCACCCCCTGGACAGCAACCCAACCCTCTGGACAGCCCTCCCCACCCCCTAGACAGCAACCCAACCCTCTGGACAGCCCCCACGCCCCACCCCCTGGACAGCCCCCGTCCCTCTAGACACCCCCCCCATGGACACCCCCACCCCCCTGAACACCCCTACCCCCTTGAACACCCCACTCACCCCCCCCCCCAACACCCCTAGACACCCCTACCCCCTTGGACAGCCCCCTCACCCCCTGAACACCACCCCCCAACCCCCTTGGACACCCCCAACCCCCTTGTATAGCCCCTGCACCCCCACCCCTTTGACACCCCCCACCCCCCTAGACAGCCCCCCCAACCCCCCTGGACACTCCCACCCACTTGCACAGCCCCCCCCCCCCCCACCCCCTTGGAAACCCTCTGTACGTGCACACACACATGATAGAATACAGAAAAATCGTAAACTTGCATGATATCAATTCCATAGGTTTATTTTACCAGAAAATAATTTAGCCATGGTATAATTGAACACTGTAAAACTTACCATGATAGAAAGAACAAAGAAAAATAACATCTCAAAAAATTAGTTTAGGGCATTGCGGAAAATAAAAAATGAAATCGAGCCATGTGAGGCTTACTTGAGTGTCTGTGAGTCGACCTGATAGATCTGATGATAATAAATATGAATAATGATGTTGGAAAAACGAGGTTGGAGGGCACAACTTCGAAGAATCGTTTCTAGGTTTTCTGTGTGAGAGATACGAGTCGCAGGTCGCTCGATCGAAGAAAACAGAATGACTGAATACAGGGTGAAATAAATCATTTAAAAGCTTTATCACGTCAGTTATTTAATAACCGGCATGGTAAACTATTTTTTTGATGTTTATAATGTCGGTTATTTAATAACCGACGTAGAAAACAATTTATCATGTCGATTATTTTGATAACTGATGTGATAAATTTCTGAGATTAGCTTTATCACATCAGTTATTTTATAACCGACGTGATAAAGCGCAGAGATTCAATATATCATGTCGGTTATAAAATAACTAATGCCATAAAGCTAATATCAGTTTTTATTACATCGATTATAAAATAACCGACATAAAAAATTGATTCTCATCGATTTATCACATCAGTTATAAAATAACTGACATGATAAATTGATTTTTACAGCTTTGCATGTCGGATATATAGTACCAACGTGAAAAATACCGACATGTTAAACATTTTTTCTACTAGTGAATAAAACACCACAGTGCAGTACTACACACCATGAAATGTAATTGGATGAAATAGGATAGACTATAATGTAAGGGAAGGGACCACGCTGCAGCCTAACTGGTCAAACCCATATCTAAGGAACACAAAACCCTCCATGTTGTAGATCATATAAACCTAAGGAGGGACTATGGAATGGTAAATACAACTATATCGTAGAACCAATTCTCTAATAAGATAGGCTATGATGCATCCTACCTCCATGATACATCTTCCCCAAAAATGGAAGAGTGCCCCTCAAACTCCCTATGCCACTACAGTTCTCTCCATACTGCATCACTCAACTAGCCTACACTGTGGCCCATCTCCATGCCATAGTTATATCAAAAAATGAATTTTCCTTAAAATACTTCTTATGGGGCCCTAAATCATATCCAATATCTCCACACCATAATAACCAGTCTTACAGTGCATCCCAAGCCTCCATACCACATCTATACCAAAAATGGAAATGGAACCCTTTTAAGCCCCTATCACCTCCCTGATCCACCTTTGGGAACCTCAAACACCCAAAAATCATAAAGGAAAGGTCTATTAGGATATAGACCCTTACATTTACCCCCAAATATTTTCCCAAGAACCATGAGTTTGATCCATGTTATACATGAGGGAAAAATAAAAAAGATAAAATAAATGTTAACCCCATCATTTAATATCCTATAACATCCAACAAATTCCTCTAGTGAATGAATGATTTTCTAATCTCAGTATCCAATCCTATGCCCTCCTTTTAGAAAAAAGAGATATATATTATGTCCTATTATATCTCAAAAACAATATTTCCTCTATTTATATCCTAAACAAGCTCAAAATATGACTTAAAAGTTGTGTGGTATGTACCAAATATCTCTCATAATTTTCCCCTAAGTTTTCATATCTTTTAGAGATATAAAACCTTCAAAATTGGTCAAAAATATTAAAAAAATGGTTTGTGGGTATTTTTTATGTTGTGGTGGTATTCTATATGGTGGATATAGGTGAAAAACATATGAAAACGACCACCACCACTTTAAAAATGATCTATTCCATTCTATAATGCCTTATGAATTTTTAAAATATTCTAAAACTCATCTAAATAGCCTCTTGTTACTCTAAAACATTTACAAGGTTCCCCCAACATCATTAATGAAATAATTTAACAAAAATTAATCCTTTTGGTCATTTAAAATATCCTTTAAAACCTGCTATAAATTCTTCAAGTTTTCATATTTTTTCATCATAAATGTTCATTTCCATGGAATAATAAATCTAAAAAATGGTCATAGTAATCATATCACCTTATCCTAAGCTTCAGACCACATCGAACCATGTTTTCCCCTATATTTATAGTGTTTCCTTCATATCTAAAATCTTATATCATGGCTTATTTGAATTTAATTTCCTTCAGTTTATTCTAAAGTCCCATTAAATTTTAAACATACCATAAAACATTGAAAACACTATAAATTAGAAAATATTAACAAATTTATCATTGAAATTATTAATATAAAATAATTCGTATTTTTTATCTATCAAGGATTGTCTCCATGATTAATCCTATATTCTTTGTTCATAATAAAATAAGGACATGTGACGTGAGATAAAAAAGTTTTAATAACTGAGGATATATCCACTCGATAAAAATAGTTAGTAAACCCTGTAAAAATTTATTATGTTTGTTTGTTTTTTCATATTTTTTACTATTTCTTATCATAATTATTTTCTTAATTATTCATGGATACTACACACTAACTTTCATTAGAATAACATGTATTTTTTGGGAAAGTTTTCTTGGATGCACTAACCCCCCCCCCCCCCCCACACACACACACACACAAACACACAATGCTCCTCACTTTCTTTCCTGCTCAAATTTGTTTGTAAAATATATGTTGCCACAATATAACATTATTCTTGGAATGAATTTACAACCAATATTATTATAATAATTTTCCTCTATAATGTAACATTATAGTGTAAAGTGACTATAAAACATTTAAAATATCCATACTTAAAAAAATTGAAATAATAAAAAAATATGGAATATAAGGGTGAATATTTTATTTAATGTGATTAATTATTAATCTCAATCATTTATTTATATATAATAATTATATTTTAACTAATTGTTTTATATTAATTTAAAAAATCATTTAATGTTTGTTTATTTTTAATTTGAAATAACATTGTTTATAAATCTATGTATACCATACACTGCATTTTAACTTACATTTTAATATTAAATTTAGGATTTTTGTTAAACATTTTAAATAGGGATGTGAAAAAAAACCACAAAACAATAAAACTAACCCAACCTGGTCTAATAAACTCATAAAACTATAAAAATGCAAAGTCGCCTCATATAAATACATTCATTTTTTTCTTTGATGTGAGTATGATCAGATGGTCAGGTTACTATTTTTTTAGTTGGGTTGACTCAACCCACTTTCCATAAATATAAAATTATTTTATACTCTCATTTTTTACATTTTTTATAAAATTTAATTAGGTATAACTAATTTTGGAGATGAAAAAAATATTTCTTTGAATGATTAGAATTAAATATAAGATTCTTAGAAAAATATTACTTTTTTAATATGATATTTCAAATAATTAATGAAGTTGAGAAATTAATTATTTTTATAAATTAAAAAATATATATTATGAAATAAATGTAGGTTGTCAAAATTTCCATGGGTGGTGATTTCCATGAGATATATTCTCGTGGGTAATAATTATTATGCCCATTCACCACCCAATCTCTATAGCATGTCATTAATCTTATTCGTTGGGTCTTCCTTAGATAATAGGGATTAATCTACAGCATTGATCATATGTACATGTTGTCTTTATGTGTGTGTGCATGTGATAATGTGATAATGAAATAAGACTTTTGGATTTTTTATTCTCTCTACTATTTTTCTTCATTTTCTGATGTTTTTTCTTTATGATTGTATACTCAGTCTCATTAATCATCACTTTCATTTTTGATTGATGTTTCAATTCATTTATAATAAATAATAAGGTATTGGTTTAAAAATAATTTTTTGGTTTCAATCAGTGTCATGATTCTGTTTAATAATATGTTATCAACACGGTCATATTCTCCACACTATTCATCATGATGATGTTGCCTCCATCACCATCATCATCATAAGATAATTTTTACATAAAAACATGTATGTTTCATGATTTTTCAGATATTCTTTTAGAATTATCCTTTGTGTGTGCATCATCTCCACTCATTTTAAGAGATATATAAATAAGTGAGCCTTATTTTATATATAATATATTATTATAATTATTTTTTCCCACTTAATAACATTGAAAATATATATATATATATATTATTTTATTAATATTTTTTTATAATCTAGAGATAATTAAAGACTCAGTATTATCAAATTCTACTTTATTCCCAGAAGTGAATGTGATTGGTTATTATTGAAATTATGTTAATGATTGGCATAATCGATACCAAGAAAAGAATTATTAATTAAATAAAAACATGAAGTGATGCCAATAGAAGTGGTCAAATGATGACCATCACATAGTTGTTATACACCAAATTTTACTTCACTAATCATGCCATGAACATGATGATGGCATCATAAAATTTGACCTCTCTTATTTCTTTATGCACCCTGAAGGTGTTGAGCTTTACTATTGTGTATAAATTCACATGAAGATGATGATAATATTTTGTTCTATAAATACAATATTTTTTTATTTATTCTCTATTTAATTTTATTTATTATAAAATATATGAATGAATTTATGAATTCATGAATAAAAACATAAATATTTTTTATTGATGTTCATACTCTAAAGAGGATGAAAATATTGAATTAAATATTCATGTTATTACATCATAAAAACCTATTAGATAATTTTATTTCATTTTATAAAATGAATCAGGATGTTTATTAAAACAATTTCATTTCATTTACAAAGTGAATCTAAATATAAATTATTTTATTTTAAACCAAGTTTGCGGTAAAAATGGTATTTCTAAATGATGATTGTGTCTTATTTAATGATAATGAAAAAAAAATGACCACCAGAAGTGGTTTGAGGGAAATAAATATTTAAATAAAATAATGAATTTTATTAATATTTATGAAATATTGTTCTCCTAAAAGATAATATGGTAATAATATTTTTGAAATTATGTTGACTGATATTTTCTTTTATCAATTTTTTCTCTTATAGGAACAATATCTAGGAAATAATAATAGTATCTATCATATGCCTATGGATAATTAATATCAACTTGTATAATTCATTCAATGTTATCACATGAAGTGGATTTTAATCTTTTTATAGTTCATAGATGGGATGATAGAGTTATATAACTTTTATAATCAAATATATTTTATAAAAATAATTTTATCATGTGATGTGGTTAAATGATGATCAATATGATAAATAGGATTAATAATTTTGTAAAAGGTGATCATTATTGATAAATAATTAATTATCATTCATAAATCATTAAATTCAATGACTAATTTCATTCCCTTGTGTGAATTTAATTTTAATTATTTTAATTACTTATATAATGAGAATTGAATTATTCATATAATTTATGTTACTCGTAATTGAATTTTTTTTATTATAAATATCTGGGAAGTTATAAAATTTTATTAAATGATTTCTTATTCCTTTAAAGAAATGAATTTTATTATAAAAAAAATTATGAATTAAAATTATTTTCATTATGAGGTGTGTTTTAAATCTAAAAGATTCTTGTACATTCACTAACCTCAAAATGCATGGGGGATCCTCTCCCTAATAAATAAATTTTCATACTTAATGGTCCATAAGATCCGAATTGAGAAAAAAATCTCGGTGATGAGACTAACTCATTATGATTATATTATGAATTTATTCTTTAGTTGTGATAAATCACTGAGATTAGAAATTATGTTGATAAATATGAGTATTTTACATTTTTATCATATTTCATTAATGTGTTAAATGTTCCTAAATGAAGATCATGAAGATCTTATATATTTTTTTATTGAAGTGTGAGTTTTATAAATATCACTATAATTAAATGATTCAAAATAAATCATGTGTGTTTATTATTAATAAAAACTATAGTGGTGTTTGTATATTCCTATGTAAGTATATTGACCGATAGTGAAAATTAATCAAAGGATCCATAAAAATGAATATATTCCTACCTAGTGGTATAAAATTTTTAAATAATTCTTTTTTATATCTGAATTCTTAATAAAATATATCTAACATTAATGATATTCTTGAAAATTAATATCATATAGAGATATTGGATAAATGAGGTGTCAAATGACTCTATATATAATAAGCATTCTGAATAGAAAAAATTTGATTCTAAATTTTTTTATGGTGTTATTTTTATTATCGAATCAATTGTGGTAAACCATAAGTTTATCAATCATGACACATTAAATGAATGATTTGATCATTTAGGTCATTTAAGATCAATGATAGTGAAATTTTTTTATACAAGTATACAATAGAAACAATTTATTGAAAAAATAGTAGACATCCATCTAGGGGATAATAATGAATTTATTTAGTGGATGTATGTCTACTAAATTGTCACTTTTAAGATAATTATCCTTTCGTGATATGTTATTATGATTTCCCCCAGTATGATGATTCTACATGGATTAATCATTATTAAGGTAACTTATTTATATCATCACCAATTACATTGGAAGTAAATTTTCAATATTTATATGAAGAATAAATTAAGAAATATATATATGCAGTCATGCCCACCTACCATGTGAACCATTTATAATATTATATAAAATATTCAATATTAAATGTTTATATGTGTTTTTATTTATTTATGAGTATACATCACATGCTATGTATATTGATTAAAATAAATATTGATCATCATATACCATATATAAAATGGTCCAGAAGAACCATTTATAAAATGATCACATCACTTATAGGAATAATTTAGTTGTTAAGTATTGAAAATCAATAGTTGTATTATACAAAAAATAAGCGTGGTTGAACTTAAAATTGTTTATCATGAGTGAAAAAACCTATAAATATATTTATGTTAAAGATAGAAATAAATATATTTATAACAATATGTTTTTTAGATATTTTCCTTGAAATGACATTAGTATCAGATAAATTATGAGTTATCATTAAATTTTGATGATATATTTGAATTTTTTAATGCATTCAAAACTCATCAATGATAATGGATTTTGAGAGAAATTGACATAAAAATAATTGGCCAAAAGGATTAAAGGAATATGTGATATGTTTAGAAAATGAAGTTTTGAATTGTTTATCCAAACTACCAAGAATATTGAATACTAATGACATTGTTATAGAAATGTTCTTATTTCTAATAACATTGATTACAATATTTATATATGAATCACTAAATGGTTCAAAATGATCGAATAAAATTAAAAATTATGAAAGGTTCGCCTTATCTGATAAATTATTGTATGGGGTGGACTTATTAAGATGTATCCATGTCCATCTTGAAATATATTCATATATGGAAGAGTATGATATTGATTTTATCATCACATGGTTTATATAAATTGATGTTTTTTCATTAATCCATACGTCTTAGATAACATAAAAACTTCTGAAGAGTTTATAAAATCAATGGAATATTTCACTACCAAAAATCAGGCAATTAGCCATGTTTTTTTAGTCGTGTTTTTGAAAATGGGGATAAATTTAATTTAGCTGTATTTTTTTAGTTGTGTTTTAAAATATTGCTAATTTGTATTTTAACTATGTTTTAAATATGAAAAGACTAAATAAAAAATTAAAAAAATATTATATACAAATATATTTATAATATTATTACATAATATTAAAAATAAATGTTATTCATATAAAATTAATATATATACACGCACACAAAGACATATATATAAATTCATACATATAAACACACACACACATATAGGTGAAAACATAATTACAATCAATTAATAATAACTAAATAAATGGTCATTAATAATAAATGATTAAATATGTGAAAATATATATGTAATAATATTACAAATTATTGATTACATATATTTATAAAAAATTGTAAGTATATTTATAATAATATATATATATATATATATATATGTATACATACATGTATGTATGTATATTAAATTATATTTATATATATATACACACACATTTATAAATATATTAATTTATTTATATATATATATATATTAATATTTATATACATACATATATATATATATGTATTAATTTATAAGTATATATATACACACACACAAATATATTAACATATATATAAATATAATATATATATATATACACACATTTAATTTATGTATATAAAAATTTAAAAATAAAATTATATTAATTTATACATATATAAATATAATAATAATATATATTTCTCAGTTCTAACCTGTAGGTTTTAGGTTTGAACTCCCACAACCACTGATTTTTATTAGTTAACAAAGTGCAGGCTCATGGGGGACCAGTTTGCGGGTGCACACACACACTCATACATACATACATGCATACATATATACATACATATAAAAAATCACACACAAAAACACTATAGTTATAACTAATTAATAATAACTATATAAATTATCATTATTATAACACACACACATATATACATACATACATACATACATATATACACACACACACACACATATATATATATATATATACATAAATTAATTTATAAGTATATTTATATTAATATCGAACCAAGGTAGGGTCAATAACCTTTTTCTTAAGGAAATAAAATAGTTTTTTAATTGGGATGAGAGGGAATCCTTACATGACCCATAGGCCCAGACATTGCATGGCCTAAAGGCCCAAAAGCATAAAGGTAATATAATTTGATGGTATGAACGACTTGTGGCTTGAAATGTGACAACACAGGTAATATTATAAATGAATAAATCTTATGATTTATAATTATTTGTTTTATGTATTCATATTCAACATAGTTTTATAAATAACTTTATATAATTTTTCAGTTGAAAAAGCGAATAGTTTCATTTAACTAATTTTTTTCCATAAATTGTGTGTATTTATTTAAAAGAAAAATTTCTAAATTTTATAGATTGAAAATGATAAAATGTACTTCATTTTTTATCTGATTATATCAAAAAAATTAAGGAAATTTTTTTGAATTTTTTTGAAAAGATTGATTTTTTGAGTGAATAGTGAAAAAATGTCCATTTTTGAAAAACTAACATTTTTATATTTAAATAAACTAATTTAATTATCATTATATTTTGTATTTGGTTTTCAAGTAACATAATATCCATTTGATTAAACATGATATAAATAATTTTATAGTAATCAACATTATATTTTATTTTGGTCTAAGTTTATGTTTATGCTTAAAAACACAATTTTCTAAAAAAATTTGTTTTTCGTTACATTTTGTACACTTATAATAAAAGTAAATTTTTCCACTAATACAAATTGAATCTATAAAAATTGATACCATATTTTGAATCATATAGTTCAAATTTAGTAATCAGATCAATTTCATTTTTGGTCATTATGAATAGCAACCATGGTAAAAGTGTATTGTCATGGTAAAGGGTAAATCATGTTAATTAAGGTAAATAAAATGTTATAAGACCACAAAATTTCATCTTAAATCTTATTTGATGATTTTACTTCGATACTTATCACCATATCTTCTAAATGGAATATTTTTTGAGCCACTTTACCATGAGTAAGTCATTTATAATATTTAAAATTTTAGAAAAATTATAAGTGTGTCACTCCCCTCACTTATAAAAGGGAACCTATTATCCTCTCTTCCTCTCACCTTTTGAGCACTCACTAGAAGACCAAAACTATAAGTATTAAGTTTTAATACAAAGAAGTTTTCCCAATGAAAAGGTATAACTCTTAACCAAGTGTTTCATGTTTATTTCTCCTTGTACCACCTTTAAATATTATTTAAACATTATGAAATAAAAACATCAGTATCTTATATATACTTGAATGTTATTATGATTACGGTACAGTCATTTTTCATCTCCTTTTCCATCCTAAGGGAAATAAAACCATCATTTGTGCATTCATGTAGAATATCACCTCCACGAAGCGATGTGTTTTTTTCATCACCTGATTATATGGCCGGTTAAAAAGATGGATAAAATGAATATATATGATATTTATGAAATAATTGTAATTCTATAAGGATGATATATCACTTAATATCTTAACTTTTTCATTTTTTGTAAATTGATAATATCGCTCGTGCGTACGTGTAGAATATCACCAAATAAAGCGACGTAATTAATTTTTCATTTAAATCTTAAAAATGTGGTCATAAGGATAAAAATTGTAACACGCCATAAATTTATTTTAAAATAATAACAATATTGATATATTTCTTAACATGAAACACAAAGCTTTAATAAAATTGAGATATATTATAAAAAATTATTATTTAAAAAAGATCATCATAACCTAGTCGTTGAAATAAATGGTGTGAATATGATTAAAAATATTATTAAATATATGGTCCTACTCAATGAAAAATTATTGATTAATTATCAGGAAATAATAGCTCAATTTTTTGTGAAGTCATTTTATGCTTCAAAAATAAATTTTCTTAAAAATGATTTTTATTGCATTTTGTGTGTGGAAATTATAATTTATTTCAAAAAAATTAGAAAATATATTTTATAAAATTAAAATAATTTTGGAAATAATCATATCAAAATTATCTAAGGGTGAAATTTTGGGATTTTTCTGAAATGGTTGATTTTTCGATGAATAGTTAAAATACTAATTTTTCAAATGCTCTAATTCCTTTTCATTAAATTAAGTAATTCAAAAATCCCATTATATTTTTTTTGGTAATAAAGTCACATATGATACATTTTATTTATAATAATATAATTCATACCATTTGAATCATCAATATTCTTGATTTTAATATAAGTTAATTTTTGTGCTTAAAACGTATTTTTCTAAAAACTGTTTTTCATTGTATTTTAAGTATTTATATTAAAATTAATTTCTACCACTTATAGAGATTGAATATTGAGAATTTTATACCATATTTTTAATCATTAGGTTCAAATTTTGTAAATAGGTCCCTTCTATTTTTGGACATTATGAATAGTAATTATCATAAATATTAGTCAGCTCGATAAGGGTAAAACGGGTAAAATAGGCTTAAAACTTTGGGATAAGCATTTTAAATTTCTCTAAAATTTACCTTTATCCTATTTTATGAGTTTATTTTATCCATAATTATCCAATTTTTGGAATTATAACAACTATCTGACATTTTTCGTTGATTATGGTTTTTATATTATTTTAAGAAAAGAATTAATGAAAAATGTCACTCTCTTGACTTTAATATCTCAAATATTTTGTCATAAGGATAAAAAGAGGTTATTTTTTGTGATAAATTTTTATTTGAAATATGAATTAATTTTTTTCATAATAATTTATTTTTAATTTTTAGTGATTTAATAATTACCTTAAATTCTTATGCAACACCGCTATAACATTTATTAAATTAATAGAAAAATAAAAATAAAAGAATTTAAAAATATTATAATTACTAAATTTTGGGTGAATTACCATGTTCTGTGAATTTTTTAGATAAATATAACATATTTGTGGTGTTTTAAAGTTTTATATTTGAATTTTATAACTATCTTGCTAACTTTAAATTCAAAGTAAATGAATAGTTCCTAAAATGACATTAATGGTATTTTATAGTGAATAATATTTTATTTAATGATTTAAAACTCATAAAAATACTATCTTTAGATAAGTGAATAGTATATGGTTGAAAATATCAAACATGGACCATTTATGGGTCACTTTTTTATGGTAACATTTTTTACCCTTAAATAGTAAAAAACTTTGATGTTGTGTTAATTGTCAAAAGGCTTAATGAGGGGTTAAAACCAAAAAAGAAGGATTAAAGAATCACCTAAACTTGTAAAAAAAATTATTAGATTAAAGGATTTTAACTCATACTCATTCTATATTCTAAATTTATCAATTTTATTCCACTTTTACATTAAAATTAATTTATATTAATTTAATACTTTAAGTAATTCCAAGAGTGCATCTCCCCTCACTTATAAAAGTGAACCTCTTCTCCTCTCTTCCTCACACCTTTTGATCCTTCTATCTCAGTCAATCGCAACCATAATACATTCCTAGATTACTTACTCATTTCCTAGATATTATAGTATTTCAAAAATAATATCATTTCAAGGCTTTTGTTATAATCTAAAATAGGTTTCTCAATAAATATAAGGTTTTAACACATACGGGGAAATATGAGACCTGGGGTAAGGTATTTTCATATCACATTTATTTACATGAGACACGTGCCATATTCACCACTTTTTTTATTTATTTGGGGAATATACTACCCATTAATGTATTTTATGATTATTTTTATAAAAATTATGGGGATTTATAAATACATATAAGGTTATCTCATTCATGAGGTTTTGATTAAGTGATTACCAGTGGTCAAGGTTCTTCGTCTAAATGTTATTTCATTGAGAAATGTTTTATTTTATGAAACTATTTACGTTTATAAGGTGTATATACTTCATATTTTACATGTTATATCATTATTCTCCTCATGTTTATGATATTTAAATTTTAATCTTAAATTATTCTTTTATAAGGTTTATGATTCAAAAGTTACTAAACTAGTAAGGGATTTATATTATAATCACATTATTTTCTATGATTATTTATGATAAAGTTTATGATGGTGAAATTTAATGATTTACCTCTCAATAATCTCATGAATTTTATTCTTATTATGTTATTTATAAAATTTTCAAGTAATATTACCATTTTCCTCTCTTCAATACTTAAAATGATTGAGAAATTTTTTTTAAGAAAAACAAAATTTATTTCCTCTGGTTAGGAATCATTTTCTTCCATGTTTCTTTAAAATGTTTTCAATAATATTTTAAACATTCTCCTATGATTGTTTAAAGTAATTTTTACCCATTAATTTTTAAAAAATGGTTTAAAAAGTAATTTTCTTATCATTTTTAAAATGAGGAACTTTTTATTAGATATAGGAAGTGTTAAAGTTGGGAGATTGATTTTGGAGTATATATTTTGGATAATATATGTGTTAATTTTTATTTTGAATATTAAAATTCTCTATCAATATTTTTATTATTATTTTATTATTTTAAAAAAAAATTAATTATATTTTATGCCTCTCAATAGCTTTATTTTATTATATTTTATTTTATTAATGTTATGCTTATTTTTATTATTCTTATTTTTGGTTAAAACTTATGAAACATTATTTTTTCAATTTTTTTCCTTACCCTTCAGTAATTATTTGGATTTATTTTTTACCATTATGTACCATTTATAACTATTAGTATTTACCTTATATGAGTTTTATTATACCCTTATGCAAGGTTTGAAAATTATATTCTATGCTTACATAACCTTTATACTTTATCTATTACCCTTATATGACTCTTATGTTACCCTTACGTGAGTTTTACCTGGTACCCTTGCACAATTAGTGGGATACCCTTATGCAAAAAATATAGAATATGTTTTACCTTTACGTGACTGAAATATTACCTTTACACAAATTTTATATTTTTTATTTACCATTATGCATGTACTACCCTTACAAAGAATGTTAAAAATTCATTTTACCTTTATGCATGAATGAAAAGTGATCCTTACTAACTGAAAATTCATTTTTTATTTTTGAAAAACACTTTTTGGTTAAGTGAGAACCCACCAGTACAAAAACACTTTGAGGCTAAGTGAGAACCATCATGCCATCACAAGGAGCCATTGATTGGCTGGGCAAAGAACCCTGTCTAGGACCAGTCCCACCCAAAAAACACCACAAAAACACGTGTGACCATTCACGCATAAACATATAGTATGAAACTCATAGGATTAATTTTATCATTTTTATGATGTTTTGTTTTTTTTTAATGTTTCTAAATTAATATTAGATGATAAAAACTTATCCAAATGATAGTACTATCAATAATTTTTTTTCTCAATCTCCTCTATAATCCTAGAATATTATTACTATTATAATTATTTTACAAAAAAACTGACGAATCAATTGTATATTATATTTTCCACCTATAGTGATTATATGGTTTTGTGGCTAATTATTAGATCGGCCACAATCTTATATGGATCAACTGTATGTTATATGGATCTACTGTAAGTATAAAAATTAAATTTTGATGGATCAATATCATAAAAAAAGTGGATTGATAGTGAACCCCATGGTCCCTCTAGTACTTTATTAATTTTGTAAAGTTTCAAGAATTTTACAGTATACTCCATTTTATGTGGATTTTGATATTTTTATTAACAGTAAGTTTATTTAAACTATTTTAAATGTCCTGTTTCTTTGTAAAATTAATATATATTATAATTACTACATTTTAAACTATTGAGTAGAAAAATATCATGAAAATACTTATTGAAATAATAATTTTCATATCATTTATTTTATATTCTTTTTTTCTTAGTTTTTAAATTATTTAATTACTACAAGTTAGTGGAAGAATTTTTAATTGTATTAATTATTTAAAAAACTCTCATTTATTCTAAAAAATATATTAGAAGTTGTTTTAATGAGTTAATTCATACATTAAATCGATTAAATATTATTATTTAATATGAATGAAATTTAAATAGGTAACGATGTGTTTCTATATTTTAATTCTTTCTAACCGTTGAATGGTGGTGATGAGTTATGGAAACTCTCTCACAAATAGAAACAAAAATTACTATTGGTGATTAGTTGATAAATAGAGACTAAGGTATGTAACATAAATAATTGGATGATACTTTTTGAGTACATGATGAAAAAAATGATTTTCTTGAAACATGATTGAGATCTTATGAATCTATTGTTCTATAGATATGATCATAATCAAACTTAAATTTTAAACTCTCTATTGATGAATTGATCAAAGATCTAAGAGCTATATAGACTTTCACATATTCTTCTCTCTTCTAACCATCATTATTTTCTAGTTTTTTACCATGTTATATTTTATTTCTTCTTTTTGTAATCATAAGCATCATTATATGATTTTCCCAATTAAAATAAAATATTTTATTGTTTATTCTACCAATAAAAAGGAAGTTTCTTTGGTTATTACTCCTAAATAAAAGTCAGGATAGACTAGGTTATGACACCAGCAAAAAAGTTAGGGTTATGCCTCTGAGTATTATAAAAGGAAGTTTTTATAAATAGGTTATCACAACTTTAAAAGTGGTGTTTCTTAGTGGGTGTAGATATTCTCACGAAGTAGAGATATTGAAGAGTGAACTAGGATCTTGGTGATCAGAACCACTATAAAAATAATATATTCATGTTTTAATTTCCATTGCACTATATTCTAAACATTTCACTTCATCATTGATTCATATAATAATAAGAACTAATTTATTATTTGTTTTAAAAGTTTTAAAAGACTATTCACACACACCCCACTAGTCTATTATTTTTTTATATATTGATTTAATAATTGGTATCAAAGCTAGGACCTTATTAAGGATAGTTTATCTCTTTTATTATAATGCCAACAATTGGTATCAGATCCAAATCTTTCAGGATATATGTTCAGTTGTTTATTTTTAACTATTTTTCTAACCTAAATATCCAAGACATAACAGTATAAGGAATAAATATCAACTCTTAAAGATAGTAGGTATTAATAAAAATGATGTATGGATACCTCAAAAGTATTATTTTTTCTATAGAAGTGATTTTATGTTTTGGAAAGGTTGAATGTAAGAATGCATGAATCAGTTAAGTATAGATCATTGGAAAATCATAGATAAATCATATGAGCTACCCAAATATGATCTTGAGACACTTTTAGGTAAAGATATGGTAAATTTTATTTTGAATTATAAAGTAAAGAATATTATGTATTATGTTATAAGTATAAGTATATATAGCCATGTTTTAGATTATACAACAGTCCATAACATTTGAAGACTTATACAAGTTACCCATTATAGGATAGACAATATTAAAATAACCAATATGGGAATTCTATGTGAAAAATACCATGATTTCAATATGGGAGAATATGAGTATGTGAGTTAGATGTTACATCAATTTAAAAGTATTAAAAATGGTATGAGTGAAATTAGTGAAATGCTATAAAATATAACTCTATTTTAAAGGGTTATGAAAACATTACCAAAATTATGGAATGAAAATAAAGTGTTGATTGATGGAAGTGGTAATTTTAAAGAGTATACTTTAGATAAGATAATCCATTTTTTACTATAGTATAAACTTGAATTTAAAACAATTATTGAAGAGGACACTACAAATAGGAATGGTATTGTTTTTAAGTATAATTTTAATGAATCCTATAACTCTTTTGAATGTGATTTCTAAAAAAGTGATAAAGATGTGGATCATTTTAGAAAGAAGACTTTCATGTTTATGAAAAACAGAGGAAAAGACAATTCAAAAGAAAGAATAAAAGGGAGTACAATAAAAGTGATATTAGTAATAATAATGATTTTTTTATAACTAACATGGTATGAGTGCAGGAAGAAAGGGAAAATCAAGGATGATTGTCCAAAAGTCAAACACTCAAAGAAAGATAAAGAAAAAAGGAGGAAGAAAAAAACAAGATTTGTTTGGAAGATGGGATTATTCAGATAGTTCAGATTCAAATAGTGACACAAGAAGTGAATAGGAAACATGAAACCTTGATTTTATGGATACACATTATGAGGTACCTAATTAATTTTTACTCATTTAATAACTCCTGACACTATTTATCATAATGAAATATTTGAAGAAAAAAAATAAACTAATTCTGATTCTTGTTCTGATTCTTTTTCAATGAATTATAAAGTTAAAAAACTATATAAATAGAATGATGAATTGAGGAATGATAGTATCAGGACTATTGAAAAATATATTTATATAAAAATTAAAAATAATAATTTGGTTAAAGAAAATGAGAAACTAAAAAAGTAATGTGAAATTATGAATATCAGTGTTTCCAAAAATGGAGAGTATAAAAAGAAGTGTGATTCTAAGATATTAAAACTAAATGAAGAAAATTATAGAATTAAATATTTTATAGTAGTAAGTAATAATGATCATGAAAGAAGGTTTAATTTTATCATGGATGAATTGACTAAAGTTGATAGAGAGTGTAATAATCTCAAGTAAGAAGATAAAAAACTGAGAAATTCAGCTTCTGGTTCTAATGAAAATGTATACACTAATTTAGAAGATATTAAAAAAGAGAATATGGATTTAGGAAAGGAAATTTCTAATCTTAAAGAAACTTTATATACATTTCTTCAATGAAAATAGAAATATGATAACAATATGTCTATGATGAAACCAAAATATAACAATAATGGTTATAGTTATAAAAGATTATCACCAAGGATAAATAAGACTAAATTTATTAACAGATCAAAAGGGAATATTTCAAATGTAGCATGTTTTAAATGCATAATGAAAGGGAATTATACCAATGAATTTTATTTGAGATTTAAATAATCATTTGGGCATACTAAAACATTTATTACTAAAAAATATAAATATTCCCCAAATAGATGTTTTAAATCTATTTAGATTCCAAAATTTTCTGCTACTAATCTAATTCGACCCAAGTTATCATGGGTACCAAAACATTCTATGTGATTAATATATTTCAAGAAATCTGCCATAAAAATCTAAAGATATATAATATTTAGAAAACAGAATTTCAAAGTACATGAGAAGTGATGTTTCAAATTTTATATCTTTTAATTCATGTGATAGAGTCCTAGTCACATTTGAAGATAACTCTAAAGGTAAAATTAAACTTATTAGTGAAGTTGGATTTTATAAAACTATTATTATTTCAAAAGTGTTATTTCTAGATGGTTTAAAACATAATTTAATAAGTATATCATATCTTTGTGATGATAGATTAAATATAATATTTAAAAATTATAATTTTATAGTTTTGGAAAATAAATCTATTTTGTTATATCCAAATAGAAAATATAATGTTCACACTATTAATTTTTATGATCTAACCAAATAGAAAATTAAGTTTGCAAATGTTGTATAAATATATGATATTCTATGGAATAGGATACTTTGGCATGAAAAATTCATACTATTGTATAATTTTTCAAATCATGAACAGTTTCTACAATTTCCAAATTTAAATATAAGTAAATATTTTGTGTTTGATTCATGTTTAAAAGGTAAACAACAAAAAGAAAGATTTAAATCATTAAATGATGTTAGTACTATTAGATGTATAAAATTGCTACATATTTACTTATTTGGTCTTATAAAACTTACTAATTTATGTGGAAATAAATATATATTTTTAATAGTTGATTATTATAGAATATTCATTTGGATTTACTTCTTGTCTCACAAAAATGATTTTTATCTAAATTTTTTTCTCTATATAAACTTATTCATAATTTCAAAAATCATTTAATTATATCAATGAGAATTGATAGAGGTGGTGAATTTTTTAATTTATAATTTGATAAATATTGTTAATATAATAGATATAAACATTATTTTTATACCCCTAGGACACCACGATAAAATGATGAGGTTAAAATAAAGAATAACCTAAATCAAGAAATGGATAGATCAATGCTTATTGAGTTAAATGTGCCTAAATATTTTTGGTTTGAAGCTATAAATACATCTTTTCATGTTTTAAGTAGAGTTTTTATTAGATAATTTTTAAATAAAACCCCCTATGAATTTTTAGAGGGTTTAAATCTAAAATTTTATATTTTATGGTGTTTAGTGGAAAAGTTTTTATTTTAAATACAAAATATAATTTAGATAAGTTCTATTCTAAAAGTGATGAATGGATATTTTTAGGTTATTATAATACTAGTAAGGTGTATAGAGTTTTAAATAAGAGAAATTTGGTAGTTGAATAGTTATTTAATGTTAAATCTATTGAAAATAACAATAACAAGTAGAATTTATATTTAAATAAAAATGATGAAGAATTTAAAGGATACAATTTTGGTGAAGATAATGATCAATAAAATGATGATTCATTAGTTGAGGGGGAGAAATTATCTTCTAAAACTAATCCTAGAGAATGGAAAAGTCTTAAAGATCATCCTATTGAAAAAATAATTGGAAATGTTTAATGTAGAATACAAACTAGGAAATATGTTCTACATTATTGTGCAAATTCTACATTTGTTGTTGATTTTATGACTAATAATATTGATAATGCTTTAAATTATTCAAAATATATTAATGATGTGCATGATGAATTTAATCAATTTTAAATAAATAAAGTGTGTAATTTGGTTCAATTACCAAAAGATAAACAAATAATAGAAACCAAGTGGATTTTTAATAATAAACTTGATGAAGCTGGAAACATAGTTAAAAATAAATAAAGACTAGTAGTTTAATGTTTTTCTAAGGAAGAGGGAATGAATCTTGAAGATTATTTCAATCCTGTTATTAGGATAGAGGATATGATAATTTTATTAGCATTTTTTTATTTTCAAAATATCAAATTATTTCAAACAGATGTAAAAAAGTGAATTTTTAAATGGAATAATATTAGAGGAATTATTTGTTAAAAAACCCCCTGTATTTTAGAATAAAAAAAATTCAAATCATGTTTTTAAAATTAATAAAGCTTTATATGGTCTTAAAAAATCTCATTGAGCTTGGTATGAGAGACTAACTCAATATTTATTGCAAAATGGTTTTGTTAAAGGAAAATTTGATCCTTCCTTATTTATAAAGAAATTTTAAAATGATATTTTGATTGTACAGATATATATTGATGATAAAATATTTAGTTCTATAAATGATTTAATTTTTAATTATTTTTATAAATTAATGATAGGTGATTTTTATATGATCTTAATGGGATAATTGAAATTTTTTCTTGGATTACAAATTAACCAAAGAAAAGATGGTATTTTCTTAAATCAATATAACTATGGTAAAGAACTTGTTAAAATGTTTTTTTGATATTCATTCAACTATATTAAAATACCAATGAGTAAAAATTCTAAATTTGATTTGGATGAATCTAGAAAGTGTGTTGATGTTAAATTGTATGGATGTATGATTGGCATCTTACTGTATTTGACTGCATCTAGACCAAATTTAATGTTTTTAATTTGTTTGTGTGCTATATTTTAGTTTAATACTAAGGAAAGACATATGAAATATATTAATATAGTTATTAGTTATATTAAAGTAACTTTTAATGATATTTTATTTTATTCAAATAGGAATTTTTTATTTATTATCATATTATGACTCTGATTTTGCAGGTTGTATGGTTGACCAAAAAGAACAACAGGTGTGTATCATTTTCTTGGTAAGAATATAATTTCATGGAGTTATAAGAAAAAATTATTAGTTGTATTATCTATAGTTGAGGATGAGTTTGTCGATGCTTCTAATTTTTGTTCTCAAATTATTTGGATTAAATAGACTTTATGTGATTTTAATATTATTTTTGATAAAATTATAATATTATATAATAATTATAGTGTTTTTTCTATTTCTAAAAATCTTCTCCAATACTCTATAATTGTTTCTAACACTTTCATCGAGGATCACATCCGTCTATTTCGTAGGGCGCACTGACTGTTGCCCCGCATTCCCACTTTCCAAAGGCGGGCAGCATCTGTCGCTTCTTTAGGGACATTTGCTTCTTGATCGAAATGAGATGATGGGATATCGATCTCTCCTTCTGTGGATTCCTACTCTGAGCTTGTTACCTAGTCCAGGTCTCCCTCATAGACTTAATACATTGTTCGTGAAACTCTTCCCAATGCCATGTCTTTATGGACACCTGTTAATTATGCTACTCTGGTATAGACATTCCAAGGGGTCAAGTCAAGACCGCAACCTTAGGTCAGGGTAGTAGTCATATTGGACATCGTTGTCCTAGCTAAACACTGGAACACTAGTGCGTCTGGGTTTCTTCCCCTTATGATAGGGATTCTTGAGGGCACGGAAACCCAAGGCATCCCATGCCGAGTGTGAAGAATTATATGTAATAGGCATGTATCTAAGGTTTTCCTTAGCTTCCCATGTTTAACACAGGGTATTCTGCGAGTTTAACATTCATTGGAGATGGATCAGACTTATTGGAACATTTATGGAAGTGGATTAAATGGGTGCAACCCGAAGGGGGGACACATGAGGGGTTTACTGGATGAATGGATCAGAACACTTGATGAAGGTGGATCTAGGGATGTTCGGAGGGGACCCGAATGAAGTGGAACATACAGGTCAGGGAATGACCTTCTTAGAACACAGAGGATTAAGGGAGAGACCATGTCGAGACATGGATGATGGGATTGAATCTCAGGGAGGCTTCCTGCGTATCCCCATAGCAGGGAATCAAAGTTCACATAGTTCAGGATGAGGTAATAGAATCGGGGTGTACTCATAGGACATCGACCCATCAATATGCTGGGGATTATGTATGGTTATCATCCTTGGAGTTGTTTTGACGCTACTGGGGTAGACCAGAGATGTGGGTCCCAATAGAGAGGACTACAGCGGCTTACCACTGGATGGGTATAACGGTTTACCGCTGGATGGTTATAATGGATTACCGCTGATTGGGGATCACAACGGCTTACCGCTTATTGGGGTACAATATTTTACCGCTGATTAAGGATCACAATGAATTATCACTAGATTGGTATCACAATGGCTTATCGCTGGATGGGGATCACAACAGCTTACCACTGGATAGGGATCACAATGGCTTACCGCTGGATGGGGATCGCAACGGCTTATCGCTGGATGGGGATCGCAATGACTTACCACTAGATGGGGATCCCAACGACTTACTATTGGATGGATTTGAACCTAATGGAGGCTTCCTATATACCTTTTATAGGGTATAGGGATCAAATCCCATGTAGTTATAATGGGCACAGTTTAGTGTCTTGCAGGATAAAAAGGGGCGTGTAGTTTAACATCGTGTAGGATGGGGGTGAACTGACATGAAGTGGTCAGTACCGATGGGTGTTGGGCCTAAACCTTGGGGAGTCTTTCTACATACCTTGCCTTAGCAAGGATCAAAGTCCACATAGTTTAGAATAGAGGATAAATTTTAACATCATGTGGGGTGAAGTTGAACCGATGTGAAGGGGTCGGGACAAGTAGGTGTTGGGCTTGAACCTCAAGTAGGCTTCCTATGTACCCTTCCTTGGCAAGGATCAAAGACCACATAGTTTGGAATGGTGGCTTTGGGATTACACACTAAGGTGGCCTAAGAAATATGACATTTTCAATGATTACTCTAAGCGCACATGAGTCATTCTCGGTGTGAGAAAAAAGAGGCATCAAAGACCTGACGATCATGGCGCAAAGGTGCGTCCATGAAGGTTGGTGAATGGGGCTTACACATGGAAGCTACCTGGGTTCTACTAAGGAGCAAAAATGGTGGATGGGGATTATGCGTGGAAGCTTCTTGGGTACCGCTAAGGAGTGGAAACGGTGAATTAGGCTTACGCATGTAAGTTGTCGGGGTGCCGCTATGGAGCGGCAATGGTGAATGGGGCTTATGTATGGAAGTTGCCCGGGTGCCACCATGGTGCGGCAATGGTGGATGGGGCTTACGCATGGAAGCTATCCGGGTGCCACTAAGGAGCAACAACGATGGATGGGGATTACGCATGGAAGTTTCCTGGGTTCCGCTAAGGAGTGGAAATGGTGAATGTGTCTTACACATGGAAGTTTCCCAGGTGCTACTATGGATCGGCAATGGTGGATGGGGCTTAGGCATGGAAGCTGCCCAGTTGCCGCCATGGTGTGGCAATGGTGGATGGGGATTACATATAGAAGCTACCTAGGTGACATCATGGAGCGGCGATGGTGGATGGGTCTTACGCATGGAAGCTTCCCGGGTGCCGTTATGGAGTGGAAATGGTGGATGGGGATTACGCATGGAAGCTGCACGGGTGCCCAGAACAGTAGGTGAGTCGAGGTGGCATGGGACCAGGCCGTTAGTGGGTCCCTTCAGACATGAAAGAGGATGAATATCTGAATGAAGGACATGCAAAGCATGAGTTGTATTGATGGAATGTTTGAAGGGATTCCAATGCTCTTTAAATTACGCCACTGTAACCATGGCATGAGTTATCTTATTCTTGTCACATAAGCCATCTCTAATTTGGAACAAGAGGCATCCTATTATTGGATGATAGGGAATTATAAAGTTTAAATTCATGTAGTGAGGACTATTATCATTTTATGCTTGGATCATAATGTATCTCTTATTTAGATCAACAGTCATCCTATGTTTGTTATATAGGGTGTGCTATAGTTTATTGTCATGTATAGAGGACTATTGGAATCTTATGTTTGGTGTATAAGGCATCTCTTGTTTAGATCAAGAGGCATCCTATATTTTTTATATAGGGTATACTATATTTTATAGTCATATAGATAGGACTATTGGCATCTTATACTTTGCGTATAAGGAATCTCTTTTTTAGAGCAAGAGGTATCCTATATTTTTCATATAGGGTATACTACAGTTTATAGTCATATAGATAGGACTATTGGCATCTTATGCTTGGCGCATAAGGCATACCTTGTTTGGAGAAATAGGCATCCTATATTTTTCATATAGGGTGTACTACTATTTATAGTCATGTATAAAGGACTGTTGGGCATAAGACGCCTAATAATGGATGGTGTTGGGACTTATGCAAGAGTGTCCCTTTCTAGAGGATCCTAGCATAGGAGTCAGGTGATAGGGTTTGGACGAGTTACTTGAGGAATGGTTTGACTCAAGGTACTCAGGAATTGATGATGAGAATGTCAACTCACAACATGTGAAAGGGAACAAGAGGAATATGTCGACTCAAGGTATTTCATGGTGTTTGGAGGACTGTCTCGAATCATGGAATTCCATAGGTGGAAGGTGAATGCGCATAAGGGTGCAATGGAAAATGTCGACGTCCCAGCCCGAAAAGTTCACGGTGTGACTCTTCATTTTTCATGGGGGTCAGTGATGGTAGCGAAGGGATTGGCCCAAAGGGCTAGGACCGCAGCCCAGCACTGATCCCGAGCAGGGGTGAGGGAGTGTAGTCCTTGTGGTATAGACCGGTGGACACAAAGGTAGGATCTTCATGGAGGATTAGGCTTCACAAAGTAGCTTCACAGAGGAAAGGTGCTTGCGGAGCATGGGGTCTTGCGAAGCAGCCTCACAAAGGAATGGTGCTTGCAGAGCATGGGGTCTCAGAGAGGATGAGTTCTCATGGAGAAAGGGGTTGCATGGAGATTAGGGTCTTGTGGAGCATGGGGCTCTACGGAGCCTCGAGTAACTCGAAGGAGCTCCCTCCTTCACAAAGGGTAGATCCCTTTGCAAAGGGCATCACATCGTGCTGCTCAAGAGAACCACGAAATGGGAGATCGGCCGCCGAAGGGGAGGCATGACCGTGATTATGAAGGGGGTGATCTGACTATTTATAGGTGATAGAGGTCATCGAAGCATTCCACAAAGAACAAATGTGTGTCGTAAAGAGAAAATGATGCCGCGAAGGAAATCGCGCTCCGCAACTGGAGGGAGTTCCCTCAAGTTTCTTGTAACCGCAGAGTAGACCATCATTAGCCTTCGTGGGACATGCAGAGGCTCTGATAAAGTTCCCTCAACTTCATCATAACCTTAGAGTCAACCTTCATGGGCTTTGCGGTGCTCACAAAGGCTCTAGTCAAGTTCCTCTGCTCCACCATCGTGGAGGGAGCTTCGTGAATGGGCTCTGCATACCAGTTTTCTAACCCAACTTCGAATGTCCATAACTCCTAAGCTGTAACTCTATTCAAGATCTACGACCTATAAAATTGAATCTTACAAAACTATTTATGCTCCTGGATCATGTATGGGAGTTTTTAAAATATTTTGTGGAAGTTTTTTTCAGTTCCAACAATAATAAAACATATAGATGTTATATTTCATTTTCTGATGGATCATGTGAATAAGGGAGATATTAGTTTAGAGTTTGTTCCAACTGAAAAAAAAATTTGCTGGAATATTTACTAAACTATTGGATTTTTCTAATTTGATAAAATTAAATTTGAACTTAGAATGATTAAAATTTAGTTTGAAAATATTAGTTTATTTTTATTTTATTGAGGGGGAGATTTTTTTACTCTCTATATTCATTTTTGATAAATTTCAAAAGGGGGAAGAATTTTAAAAAATTTGTTCAATTTTGAAAAATATTATTCATTTTTTTAATTTCCAAAAGGGGGGAGATTTTTAGAGCTGGTAATTGTTAGAGTTGGGAGATTGATTTTAGAGTATATATTTTGGATAATAAATGTGTAACTTTTTTTTTGGAATATTACAATTATCTATCAATATTTTTATTATTAGTTTATTATTTTAATTATAATTTTTAATAATATTTTATGCTTGTGAATATTTTTATTCAATTATATTTAATTTTATTAATTTTATTCCTATTGTTCTTATTATTATTTTTTGGTTAAAACATGTGAAAGATTAATTTTCCAAAGTTTTTCCTAACCATTATGTAAGTATTTGAATTTATTTTTTACCATTACATACCATTTATAATAATTTATATTACCTTTATATGAGATCTATTATACCCTTATGCAAGGTTTAAAGATTATATTCTACCCTTACATAGCCTTTATATTTTATCTTTTACACTTATGAAACTCTTGTGTTACCCTTATGTGGGTTTTGTGGGTTACCCTTATGTGAGTAGCGGGATGCCCTTGTGCAAGTTACACTTACCCATATATGAGATTTATAGAATACATATTACCTTTACATAATATACATATTAACTTTATATAGATTTTAAATTTTTTATTTACCTTTACACATGTACTACCCATATAAAAAATGTTAAAACTTCATTTTAGCTTTACATGTGCATGAAAAATAACCCTTACATAAACCTGAAATTCCAAATTACTCTATTTTCAAGTTTTTCATGCTATATTCATTTTTTTATTGTTTTTAAAATGTTTTTAAATTATTTTAATCATTTTTTAAATTTTTATTAATGATATAGAACCTATTTTATGTATTTTTAAATTGATTTAAACATATTTATATGAATATTAAAGGATGTTCTTCACTCACTCATGAACATACAATGTGAAACTCAAAAGATTCAATTTTATTATCTTGAATTTTTTTTAATGTTTATAAATTAATATTAGATGATAACAAACTTATTTAAATTCTATTATTCTTGATGATTTACTTTTATCTCTCTCTCCACTATAATCCTAAAATATTATTACTATTATCATTGTTTTGTGGAAAATTGATGAATCAATTTCACATTTTTATTTTCCACCTATATTGGGTATATGATTTTATAGGTAACTATTAGATTAACCGCAATATTATATGGATTGACCATATGTTATATGGATTGATCATAAGTATGAAAATAGAAATTTTGATAGATCAATCGCATGAACAAATTGGATCAACTGTGAACCCCATGGTCACTCTAACACTTTATCAATTTTGTAAAGTTTTTATAATTTTACAATATACTCTATTTATGTGTATTTTTATATTTTTTTTAACTGAAAGTTTATTTAAAATATTTTAAATGATCTATTCTTTATAAAATAAGTATATAATATAATGAAGATATTATAAACTATTGAGTAGAAAAATATCATGAAAATACTTATGTAAATAATAATTTTCATATCATTTATTTTATACTCTATTTTGATAGTTTTTAAATTATCAAATTAATGAAAGTTAGTGGGAGTGTTTATAATTATTTTAATTATTTAAAAAAACTCTCATTTATTCTAATGAACATATTAAAAGTTTTTTTAATGATTTTAATGTAGGAATTAAAGTGAGTCAATATTATTATTAAATACGCATGAATTTTAAATAGGTTACAATGTGTTTCTATGTTTTAAATATTTATAACTATTAAATAGTGGTGATTAGTTTATAAAACTCTCATGAAAAGATAAATAAAGATGACCATTGGTGATTAGTTGATAAATAGTAACATAGGCATGGAATTAAAATAACTAGATGATAATTTTTGAATACTTGATGACACGATTGATTTTACTGAAGAATAACTGAGATCTTATGAAACTACTATTCCATAGATATGATAATGAAGGAAATTCAATGTTAAAATCTCTACTATTGAAGTGATCAAAGTTTCAAGAGATATATAGAATTTCACATCCTCTACTCTCTGATAATCATCATTACTTTCTGGTTTTTTACCGTGTTATATTTTCTTTCTTCTGCTTGTAATTGTAAGTGTTAGTTTATTATTTTCCATATCAAAAGAAAATCATGTATTGTTTATTATACCAATCAAAATAAAGTTTTTTGGGTTGTGACTCCTGAATAAAAGTCAGTTCATACTAGGTTTTGACTCTTATAAAAATTCAGGGTTGTGCCACTAGGTATTATAAAAGGAAATTTCTATAAACATGGTATCATACCTTTAAAAGTTAGGTTTATTAATGGGTACTGATCTTCTCATTGAGTAGATACTATTAAAGAGTAGGCTATAATCTTGGTGGTCACAACCACTATAAAAATATTGTGTTCATATTTTAATTCCTGCTACACTATATTCTGAACAAAACACTTCAACATTTATTCATATAATAATAAACTATGATTGATTATTTTTTTAAAATGTTTTAAAATACTATTCACCCCTAGTTTATTATTATAATCTACCTTGATCCAACACATTTATATTTTTACAAAAAAAATCAAAGGAATATTTGTTTTAACATGCATAGCATGAACAAAATTTATCATCGTCATGACTTCTCAATGCTTTGAATCTCCCTTTACAAGTTTCCAAGGTTCTTTTCAAATAAAATTTTTTCCTTAATATTTAGTAAGTTTTTATATTTTAAATAAGTGATTTAAATATGAAGAGGGTATTTTCCTCAAAAAATATTTTATAGATATTTTAAATAAGTTTTTCATTTATGATAGAATCCTTTGATGTTACTGATGCTTTACTAGGTATATGATCTAAGGATACCATTCTTATTATTTATTTGGATAGTTTATGATTATGACGGTGAGATATTTATGAAACCCAATTGTTTTTAAAATATTATTCTATGATGGAATGTTGAAATGTTTATGAAACTTGTTTCCTTTCCATGTGTTACGATATATGATGAATGATTAATGATCTTGTGGCACACATATGAATGGATTATGATTATTTTATGGGTGGAACTGGAATTATTTATCCCTCCAATGCATTGGGTAAAGATAGATATATCATTAGATAATAAGGACGGGAATGGGGAGTGAACCCGGTTCTATAAGGGACTTTATCCACTATGATAGTCTTGGAAGTGAACCTTGACTAAGGATATGATAGAATGGAGAGTGAACCCAATCCACTATAATAGTCTCAGCAGTGAGCCTTGACTAAGGAAATTATTTTCTGTGATTATGTATACTCTGAAAACTTATGTATTATTCTAATTATATGATCTCATGGATCATGTTCTTTGATTTCCTTATGATTTATGTCTTATAAACTGTCAATATTTATTCTATGATTAAAGATTATGATCTATGATATATTGGGTATGTTTTTAAAATATTAAGATCATGTTATCATACCCTTATTCTTATATAATGCTTAATTGATTACTGGTATCTCCCTTTTTACCCTTACTGAGCATTTAAGCTCACCCTTTCTTATGTTTCCCTTACATAGGTTATGAAGAAAGGTTTTAAGTAGGGTATGTCTAAGAATAGTAATATATAGGAATATATTTGTGGGATATATTAAATATCTTTCATGAAATAAGAATATTGTGTATCTAGTCTCTAAATACATTAAACCTTAATGGCTCTAGCATGGATAATAATGTTATGTAATGAAGATTCATCTATTAAGATGTAATATCTATCTATGAAAAGTATAGGTCACTATAGTTGGTATCAGAGAAGAGTTTAGTTAATCTTCAATAGATTTGGATTAAAGAACTTTGGTGAAAACCTTGGGGATAATTATAAGTATAGTATAACATCCTAAAGTTTTGGTAAAATATATATTATGTGGTTTTTCTAGAAAAAAATCCATGTCTGGATACTAAAAGTGGATGTGGTTTTGGAACAAATACATCTAGGGGTAATTACCCTGAAAAGAGTTGGTCAAGTATATCTTGACCATCATTCTAGTGCACGGTGATTGTTCTCTTATTGTGCACCTAGTTTAACAATCCTGGGGGATATGATTGGATTAATTGACATTTTCATTAGGAACCATTATAAAAGATTTGAATTGATGATGATCATGGATGACTTAGGTTAAACCTAAGGTGTAATAGATTTAAAAAAAGATGTTATGATTTAGAGTGATTTTTCATGATTATATGATTACACATTATTATCATTATTTCTCACACTATGATTTTTATTTGATTTTAGTAAATAGTTAAAACCATGAGGAATCGTGTTAATGCTTAATGTGATGGAAAATGTAATGATTGTCCTCATAAGAAACATAATTAGATGAGATATGGAAGGTGAAACCTTATGATAATTCCTAATCATCTATTATGATATATGATTAACAACATAAACTTTAGTGAGTTTCCAAACACATAAAATAAGATTAAGATAGATTTTTATGAAATTTCATGTGATAATGACTATAGAATAATGAAATTTCAATTTCTTTCATGTCAAAAATGTGGAAAGAAGCACCTGGTAGAATATATCAAAATAAGGGGTATATTTTTTCTATGTATAAATAAAGTTCTTATATCAATGAATTACTAAGGAATTCTATGTATTATGTGTGGGGAACTAGGGAATTATTTGAGTCAATGAATTGATCCAAGGGTTAACTCCTAGACCAAGGAAAGGATTTTATTATGTCAGTTATTGAAGTGAAATGATTAAAGTTTTTATGTATTGGGATTCAATAATTATGTTATATAATTTTTTTATCAATGATATTCTGGTTATAAAAATCATGAAACATATAATTATTGTTATGTAGTAGTTTTTATTTAATGATTTTCAAGCATATGTTGAATGGTACCAACAACCTAGAATATTGATTTGGTGGTAAAGTGATATTTTTTAAAAACATGTGATTAAGGGAAAAATAACCCTTAATATGTTTCTAATGTTTAGATAATAATGTTTAGTTGGAATAAATAGGTTATTGATATTGATAAAGTAAATTTGATTGTATTTATGACCTTGTAATTGATTAATGATTTGATGAAAAGGTTATTTATGTTATCTTTGGTGAAGTTTACTACATTTTTTGATTTATGGAATATATTTTATAATCTGTTATTTTATTTAAGGAATTAGGATAGAGTTAATTTTTGGAATAATTTATGTTTTTATTGAGTTTTTATGATGATTTAGGTTATTAGTATGTTTTAAGTGAATATATAATCAAGGTATAAAAATGTTTTTTATGTTACATTATGAGATACTTCATGTTGTTTGGGGAAAAATATTAAAGTTAATCTTAAAAAAATATGATCAATTCTTTTTGATTTTTATGTTTTGAATTTGTTATATATATTTTCTAGGATTCTTAAATTTAAATATTTATTGAGTGTATTAAGTTGAAATTTTCATGTTATTGTTGAGGTTTTAGAGATTAATTTATTATATTTATCTATATTGGATAACTGGTGCTAACCATTTTGTTTTTGGTAAATATTTATAGGTGTAGGGAATTAGTTTTTATTATTTTATGGATATTATGATCCATTAAAAGTTAATTTTAATGCTTCAAGAATGAAAATTTCATCTTAAATATTCATTTCATAGAGTAAGAGATGAATTGGAATTGATTGAAGTGTAAGAAAATGATGGAATTATTCTTATGAAAAGGAAATAAATCAAGTAAGTATATTTTCTTATGTACTATATCTTTATAGTAAAATAATGTATCAAATTAAGGAAAATGATATTTAAATATAAATTTATTCATTTACCTTCATTTTTGAGGAATCGATGTTCTTTTCACTCCTCACTGATTTATGGTTTTGTGGTCATTTAATTTCCCATTACTTTGTTTTATATCACTCCCTATTGGTCCTTGGATGTTAGTTTTATTTTCCATATATATATTTTAACTTCCCACTAATGTTCTCTTTATTTGGGAACCTAATTATATGTTATTTAAGGTAACCTTTACATTTTCCATTTTCCATTTTTAAAGAAAGTTTTATTATCCCTCTATACGATGTGAGTTTTCAACAAAGGTATTTTAAAATATTAAACCATTGATGGATAAGATAAAATTACAAGGGAATAATTTATTTAATGGAGGGATAATGAAACATCCCATAAATTTAGTTTAAAATAATAATAATCTTGATAGCTTTCTTAACACACAACATCGAGATTTAAGCAAATTGAGATATATTATAAAAAATATTATTGTTTAAATGTGACTGTTATAACCTAGTCATTATATTCATGGGTATAAATATGATTAATCGCATTATGAAATATATTATCATACTTAATATAAATTTATTGATTAATTCTTAATAAATAAGTAACCAATTTTTAGTGAAGTCATTTTATGCTTTAAAAATCATTTTCATCAAAAATGTTTTTTATTGCATTTTGTGTGTGGAAATCATAATTAATTTATGTTAATTTTAGAAATTGTACTTTATAAAATGAAATAATTTTTTCAATCATCATGTTAAATTTAACTTAGGGTGAAATTTTGGTATTTTTCTGAAATGATTAATTTTTTAGTGAATAGTGAAAAATATCGATTTTCCAAATACTCTCATTTCTTTTCATTGAATCAAGTAATTTAAAAATAAAATTATATTTTGGATTTTGTATTAAAGTGAAATATTATCCTTTTTATTTATGATAATCTAATTAATACCATTTTAATCATCAATAATCATATTTTTATATAAGTTAATTTTTATGATTGAAAACGTATTTTTTTTAAAAAAACATTTCATTGCGTTTTATGAATTTATAATAAAATTTATTTATGATAATTGTAGAGATTTAATCTTGAAAATTTTATAGAATATTTATAATTTAGAGGTTTTGATTTGGTAAATATATCATGTAACACCCCCCCCCCCTCCTTATTGTCTTGAGAAGAGGCAGTGGGTGCTACTAGGCCTTAGGTGACATCCCCAAGACACCAAAGGCTGGAAATAAATGTCAAGAGATTCATAAAAATTAGGGGATGATTTTACATTTTAATATAATAAAACCCAAAAAATAAAACCATAAAAACCAAACCACTATATGATGTATGATTACAAAAATACTCACCAATACAAAACCAAACCAAAAGACAATATCAGAGTGTGTGAAACAACATGACATAACCAAAGGAACCAAAGGAAGAAAAAACCCAAAGAAACCAAAGACACCAACTAGCATATCCTAATAATCTCTAAGATCTAATGCCAAAAGACCAGCCCAAGGTATCAAGAAGCACTACTAAATAACTGTTATACCTTGACTTTACATGTGTCTCAATACATAATATCTACAAACACACCATAGTTCCCAAGAAGGGGGTGAGTATAAAACTTAGTAGGATTTACCAAATGAATTCCCAAATCATGAAACTAGGATAAAAAAATTTAAAAAATTTTATAAAATATTTTAAGTAATTAAAATAGTTTATAAAAAATCCATAAATCAATTTTTCCAAGGTAAGCATCAATAAGCTAACACAATCATTATTCAAGGAAAAAATCAACAAAATATTTAAACTATTTCTCAATTTTTGATTTGTAATATACCATTATATTCTAACACACCTCAATAGCACGTACACACACACAAAATTGGTGTTACCATTGATGGTGGAACTTCACGTCTATATTATGTCCCTTTGATGGTGGTACTTTACGACTATTATCCATCCCATTCAACTCATGCCCAATCGTTATGCCCAAATCATGTTAACCCATTTAAAGAAAAATAATTTCTTCTCTTTAAAATAATTTCAAAAAATAATTTACTTGCATCAAAACAACCATAATTTTAAAATCACCTTTTAAAAATTATAAACAATGGGTTTTTTCAAAATTTCATCCAATTCCCATGATTTCTAAAACCATAATTAAAATGAAAATTTCTATAAAATCACACCATGATTTCCACATAAATTTTAAGAAATTAAATAAATTTTAAATCAATCCTTCAAGTTATAACCAAGAGGAGTTGATAGAGAAGCCACTTATATCTAAAACTTAGTTAGAAACAAAGAATGACACAAAAAGTTCAAAAATCCAACTTGAAACTCCTAGATCCATCCTTAGATATCATTATCTTTAATAAAAACAATCATATCCCATAAATATTGACATAAAACATCATGGTTCTATCCCTAATGGACTAGACACAAGATTCCAAGAGAGAATAAGAAGAATATATCTAATGAAAACTATGAATAATGAGAACTTACCAATGAATTTGGGCCTCTAACACACTTAGATTCGCCTAGGAATTGATCTCATATGGAAAGGAATTGGGATCCATAGCCTTGGGAGGAATATGAATTCAAGTTATGGCCTAATTAGGGTAGAATTATTGGTTTAGGAGGTAAATCAGATTAGATATATGAATTTCATATCTAATTTTTTATGATGCATGGTTTGGACGCATGGTTAGGAAAGTTGTGTGTTAACCATAAATGATCCACTACCTCAAACCATAACTTGAATGGTTAGAGAAACTATATACCACCCATTTAATTCCCCTATATTCATCATTGAATATCTTATCCTACGAATCCATATGATTTTACTAGACTATGCACCTAATCGTGCACCTACCCAGTGCCCACTGTTTTAGTTGCACAATTTTTTGGAGGTGTTGCATGGTTTCTCTAGGGAAGCCACATGGTTTTTCCAAATCTTGATCCTAACCATACACCTACCCAGTGCCCACTATTTTAGTTTCAAATTTTCTTATATGTGTTTCATGGTTTCTATTAACCATGATTAAACCATAAATCTCTAGAAAATCCTAAAAAATATTCCAAATATCTTCTAAAACTCTCAAAACTTAACCCAAAAAAATATATACATAAAATAAATAAATAAAGGGTCAAGTAAATAAAATCATGGGTGTTATATTTTTCCCACTATTAGTCTTTTCATCCTCAAAAGGTATAGAACTCTCACTAACTTGGAAGAGTTTTGACCACTGATCCAATATTTCTTTTTCACACTCTTATGTTTCCTCCTAAATCTAAACATGTTTCCATAAAACACACACTAGAAAGATGATTTTATCATGAAAGACTTTTTCTTGCCTATCCACAATCAGTACTAGCACATGAACAAACCTTGCATCTGGATTTAGGTCGATGTGATCCCATTGAATCACATGATCAAGATCAGGTTGATACTTCTTAAATTGAGATACATGAAACACATTATGCACTAAACTAGAAATTGGTGGAAAATCCAACTGATATGACACCTGACCAACCCATTTAAGTATCTTAAAAGGGATTATGTATCGACTAGATAACTTGCCCTGCTTTCCTAATGACTATTCCCAATCCTTGGAAAAAATTCAAGAACACAAGATAACTCACCTAAAATAACAACAGTCATCAATAATAATCCACATATGATTTCTAATGACTCTGATCCATCTCCATTCTCTTTCTAATCAATTGAATATTCTTCATTGTCTCTTTCAAAAACCTCAGTCCAACCAGTGAATACTCACTTATTTCCAGCCAACAAAGTGGAGATCAACAAGGACTCCCATAAAATGCTTCAAAAGGATCTATATGTATCTAGGCCTAATAACTTTTATTGTATGAGAACTCCACTAAAGGTATGTTCTCCTCCCATGATCCACCAAAATCCATCACACAATCCCTAAGTATATCGTTAAACATTTGTATCATTCTTTCAGATTATCCATCTGTTTGAGGATGATACATCGTGTTTATAGTCAACTGAATCCTAATGGATTGTTGTAAGGATTTCCAAAAAAGATACATAAACCTCATATATCAGTCTAATGCTATCAAAAATGGTATGTCATTTATTTTTACCACTTCTTGAATATAGACTTTTGACAAGTCTTCCACCTTATTAGATTCACAAATATGGATGAAATAGGACGGCTTTGTAATAGAATCCACTATCACCCATAAGGGATCATGTT
This sequence comes from Viscum album, assembly GCA_963277665.1. Lineage (NCBI taxonomy): Eukaryota > Viridiplantae > Streptophyta > Magnoliopsida > Santalales > Viscaceae > Viscum > Viscum album. Next base: position 80,350,936 of record OY728162.1, on the reverse strand, counting down.
TTCGAACCATACTTCATAGACCTATTATAAAACCCATATCTATGTGCTTCTATTTCCACATGGGAATCAGTAAATACTAAGACATACCTATTGTCTACTAGTGCTCTGCCTTAACCTTCTAATGGGCGAGGTATCTCAAAAAAAATCAACCACTTCTTTTCATTACCACCCACTAAAATTTTGATTTTAGATCCTTATACATATTTTTTATTTCAAGATAAAAAACCTATATCTAATTTTTGTAAGCATAAAGGAGTTATTCTAGATAAGATAATGGTATAACCATCTGATCTTGAAACTGCAAAACTGGTCTTATGTCCAGCTACCATCCCTCAATGTTCTCCCCACCATTTATTTTTGACCTTATAGAAAAACATTCATAATCAAATGTTTATGACTATTTAACCTTATGAACCAAATCAGGAATAAAATAAAGTAGAAATAAAACAACAACACTATCCAATTTCATGTCAACTATCACTGACATTATCCACCTTTGATCTGAAGCCTCTTTTTCTAACTGACTATATATCTTTCTTCTTAATGCATCTGCCACAGAGTTTCCTTTACCAGTGTATAAATTAAGTCAAAGTCAAAAATTTGAAGATACTGAATCCATATTATTTGTCTCATATTCAAATATATTTTTGAGAAAATGTGTTCTAAGTTATTATGATTTGTAAACATCGTAAATTTCTCACCAAAAAGGTAATGATTCCAAGTATTGAAAGAATGAACTGTAGAAGCTAATTCTAAATCATTTTGTGGATAGTTCTTTGCATGAAACCATAACTTTCATGAGACATAAGAAACAACATGATCTCCTTGCATGAGAACACACCCCAACCCAGATCCCAAATCATCATAATACACCATATAGCCTTGTCCTAATAAACCATGTTTCTGACATGAGAGCTTTCTCTCCCGACTCTCCCCTCTCCCGCTCCGCCTCTCCTGGGGTTTCCTCTTGAAACCCTACGATGTGGGCTTGGTGGCGCAGCACTTCTTCTTCTTCCCTAGCCTCTATTCCACTATTTTCACCTATTTCTCCTTTATCCTTCCCTGATTGGAGGTAGGACATTGGTTTCTGCATTGGATCCCTTGGTCGCTTCCCTGCTCTGACCTCTGGTTCCCTTGCGGCTTTCCAGGTCGGATCTGAATCAGGGAATCTAAGAGGTTTTGGGATTTTGTGGTTCGGTGGATGTTGGTTCTCAAGGAACTTCGGCGTCGGCCTTTCTTTGTTTATGGTTTTCTACCCTGTCATCACGGCGTCGTTTGGGTTCCTCGTTCTCTCTGTTCCCTGCTCTGGCCTCATGTCTATCTGCTCCACTCCGAGGCGGATCGGGAGTGGGGTGATGCCAAGGTTTTGGGATGTGGGTTCGGAGGTCATCAGAGTTCCAGGAGTGTATCCTTAGTCTGTGGTAAGTCTGAGTTTCTCTTCTTCTTGGCATTTGGTGATGGTTTGTGGGTTTCTTTCTACATTCATCGGTGAGCTAGGGCTTTGCGGGTCGGTCCCTATGGTTCTGGTGTGTCAATCACATTATCTCTTTGGTTCCTTCTTTGGATATTTTGCTCGGATGATCTCTATTATTATTTTCTATCTGGATTTGACTCTCTGTGGAGGATTTAGTGTGTCAAAGATGTGGTGTCAAGGTAGGTGATCTTCATCAACTACCATGGTTTGTTTCAGTTTTTTTTGTGAAGGTGTTCATCTTGTATGGTTGGGATCTTGGATGGATACATCAATGGTGTGGTTCTAATTCTCAAAAATTCTTATGAATTAGTATCTGGTGGTGTTAGGGTGAGGACGAAGATTTTTTTTATCAAGAAGGCTGTGACATGACTTTCTCTGATGCGCTGATCAATATCTCCTCGGGTTTCGGTCTGGATTTGGTGGTTTGTATTCTGAGTTTAGCATCCCGCCTGAATTCTAGTTTTAAAAATGTCTTGGTTCCTCCTTTGAAGTTTGAATTTTGGTTTGGGATGATTTTGATTTAAATTTTTTGTTTTTGTTTGTGCAGTTCCCACTAACCAAAAAAGTGGTTTATTTTGAAAATGAAAAAAATAGATTTAGAGTGAGAGCCTTGTCCTAATTCTGGGAATATCAAGATCAGTGCTAATGTAAGTTGAACATTAAGCTCTTTAAAATATTTATAAAATTCATCATTCCATTAGAATTGAACATTTTTCCTTATCAAATATTTCATTAGTGAATCTAGTCATGAAAATTTATAAACAAAATATCAGTAATAACAAGCCATGTCAGGGAAACTATGTATTTCAAAGACATTATTTGGTGGTTTCTAAGAGATCATACCCTCTATCTTTTATAGATCTATAGAAACACATTTTTTAGAGATAACATGGCCAAGGAAACGTATCACTTATATCCAAAAAACACACTTTGAAAATTATTCATACAAACAATTATCCCGTAAGATACCCAATACTATCTCTAAGTGTTTCTCATGATCAACCTTTTTCCTAGAATACACTAGTATGTTATTCACAAAAACCACCATAAAATAATCCAGATACCTTTGAAATATACAATTCATAAATGACATAAATATAGATGGTGCATTCGTAAGACCAAAGGGAATAACCACATACTCGTAATGGATATATCTACTTCTGAAAGTTATATTTGGAATATCCTCCTTCTAAACCCATAGTTGGTAATATCCTAAATGAAATTCAATTTTAGAGAACCACTAGGATGATCTCAATTGATTAAGCATATCATCAATGTATGTAAAATGATACCAATTCTTTATCATAACTTGGTTAAGCTTATAATAATCCAAACAAAGGATAATATTTCCATCCACCTTTTTCACAAATAACCGGTGCTACCCATAGATACCTACTAGGATAAATGAACCCTTTATTATCCAACTCTTCCAACTATAATTTCAATTCTCTTAATTATGTTGGTGTTATACAATAAAACAGATGTTAGATAGGACTGGTCCTTGGTAAGAGATCAATAATAAACTTGATTTCTCTTGTGGGTGTAAAACCTAAGAAATTATTAGGAAAAACATTATGAAAATGTTCAAAAATTATTTGAAAATTGTTATTCTCGATCCCATCCATAGATTCCAAGGTCAAAGATTCCAACTGGTATGAGATAGTTCCAACAGCAGGTGCCAACAATCTTGCTCCACTTGCCTTTATATTCTGATCTCCTCTAAATAGATGTGTGACACTGTCATCAATTATAAAACTAACTCTTAAGGTATAATAGTTAATGTAAGATTTGGACATTATAAACCAATCCATACCCAGGATTAAGTCATATACATTCATCTCAAGCATAGAGAAATCCCAAATCAATTTAGCATTATCGATAGTTATATAACATGATTTGCACATAAAGGATCGATATTCTCTTTGTCCAAGAGGATTTTGAAGTTTTAAAATAGATGGCATCGTCTCAACATGGAAACCCATAAGAATAACAACACAAGAAGTAATAAATGAATGGGATTAACCCATATCAAACAAATCTTGAATAAGGGTGGAATTCAAAATAATCATACCTGTCACCATCAAAACTTCTGATTGATCATCCATGATCACTTTCTCAGCTCCATACAATTTCTTAATCACCGTATTTTTCTCTTTATTACCCTATTTAGATTTTACTGGTTGATGAGTCATGGTATTCCTAGAATTTCCATGGCTTGATTGATTTTTTTGATGAGATATATTATGTATCACTCATACCGACAAATCATATGATGCCTAAGAATCATGAGATGTGTCTATAGAACTCAAAATTGGAGAACTATGACAATAGCTCTAAAAATGTACTATCTATTTGCAATTTTGAAATTCTCTAAGTGGTGTTGTGCAATATTTCTTCATGTGATTGAGAGAACCACATTGAAAACAACCAATTTTACCCTTTGGTTTAGGAGGAAGATTCACTAATCCCACTATTTAATTCTAAGTCATACCACCACCTTAGAAATAGGTTTCCCTCTTTCACTTATTCCCAGCATTAGAGTTCCCACCATTTCCCATAGGTATCAACATGCTTCCTCCACTCGTATTTCCTAAGATATCTCTTTCTTCCACCATTACTCTATTGACTATATTTGTATATTTTGATATACAAAGCATGGAAATATTTGAGTGAATATCTAGCCTCAACCCTTATTCAAAAATGTATTCCTTCAAGGATTCACTTCCATCAACTTATGGGAAAAATAAGACTAAATTCATAAATTTATATGTATACTCTAGCATTGTGAGGTTATTTTGATTCAAAATGAAGAAGTATGTTGTTATTTAAATCCAAAAATTATGAGGATAGAATTGTTTGTTAAAAAAACTTCAAAATCATTCCATGTAATTCCTTGGTATAATTTATCCTTAACTACTAAATCCCACCATTAGAATGAAAGATCTTCCAGTATGTATATTTCCAACCTCACCTTCATCTCAACCAGTGTTCCAAGGAAATTAAAGATTGAATTCATCCTACTTAGCCATACATCTTCTTTTTTCAGTTCTAAATCACCTCAAAAGATGGGCGGATTCTACTTTTGGAACTGAACCTAATGATCCACTTGACTTGGTTCATCCCTTCTATTCCTTCTATCCATGGCCTAAAAAGCATGTATAATACTCTAAACTAACTATTGGTTCACCTAATTCTCAGGTGAAACCACATTCTCAACAACCTCTTCCAGTTTTTTTTTCAACGCCTACCCAATGTCATTCTCTATAATCAAAACAAATCTCATTTAGTCTCACTCTCTAGTAACTAAAGGCTTAGAAATTTCAAATTTACTACATCACACATATCACAATAAGGATTTCCAAAACTAAACAACTTCCACTTTCATATATTTTTTTGAAAATTACACTCTGATTTTTGAAAATCAAACCATTTTCAAATATTTTAAAAAAACAACACTTTTTCACCAAAACATAAATCATTACTCAAAATGTATTATATAATCCTATTGAGAATTAATTTCCATAGATTCATGTTATACCCTTCTCATCAGCTAAACTCATGACGATGATGTGATAACTCCTAGAAGCATCTTAAAACACACATGTACCTAAACTCCCTAGTAACTTGAAGTTTATCATAGGTTAGTTATGCCTTTTTATGCTCTATATTTCAAGTTCTGATAATCCTACTCCATTCTAGAATCCCAAATATATACAAACTTATCAAGACCAAAACTCAAGGATCGAACAAGATGACACCATTTGTAACATCTCATCCCTCCTTATTAGCTTGATAAGAGGTAGTGGGTGATACTAGGACTTAGGTAACATCCCCAAAGAACCAAAGGCTATCAATAAATTCCAAGGGATTCATAAAAAATTGGGGGATGATTTTCTCTTTTAAGATAAAATAACCTAACAAAGAAAACCATAACAACCAAACCTCTATATAATGCATGAGTATAGAAATACAAGCCAATACAAAACCAAACCAAAAGACAATATCAGAGTATATGCGGAACAACATGACATGACCAAAGGAAACGAAGGAAAAAACCCCCCAAAGACACCAAAGACAAAAACTAGAATCTCTCAATCAACTCCAAGATATAACTCCATAGGCCCATCCAAATGTATCAAGAAACACCACTAAAGAACTGGGATACCATGCCTTTACCTGTGTCTTGATATATAACATATGTAAACACACCATAGTTCCCAAGTAGGGGGTGAGTATAAAACTCGGTAGGATTCAACAATTAACTTCCCAACTCAAACCACTAGGATAAAACTTGTTATCACATTTATAAAATATTTTAAGTAATAAAAATAGTTTATAACAAATCTATAAATCAGTTTTTCCAAGGTAGATGTTAACAAGATAACACAATCATTATTCAAAGAAAACATAAATAGATTATTTTAACCATTTATGAATTTTTTATTTGGAATATACCATTATATGTCCACACACCTCCATAACACACACACACAAAATCTTGGTGTTTCCATTGATACTGGAACTTCATGTCCATACTCCATCCCTTTTATGGTGGTACTTCATGACCATTATCTATCTCATTCAACTCATGCCCAACTATTATGCCCAAATCATGTCAACCAATTTCAAGAAAAATCATTTCTTCCCTTTCAAATCATTTCAAAAAATACTTTACTTACATCAAACCAAACATAATTTTAAAATCACCATTTTAAAATTATAAACAATGGGTTTTTCTAAAAATTTATCCAATTCCCATGATTTCCAAAACCCTAATTAAAATGAGAATTTATATCAAATTAAACCATGATTTCTATAAAAAAAAATTAAGTAATTAAATAAATTTAAAATAAATTCTTAATGTTTTAACCAAGAGGTGTAGAGAGAGAATCCACCTACCTCTCAAATTTGGTAGAAAATGAAGAACATCATAAAAACTTTAAAAACTCAGCTTGAAACTCCTAGATCCATACTTAGATCATGTTCCCTTCAATAAAAACAATCATATACCATAAATATTTACATAACACATCATGGATATATCCCCAAAAGACTTGATCTATGATTACAAGAGAGTTAAGAATAAGGTATCTAAGGAAAACGATGAAGAACAAGCACTTACTGACAAATCTAGGCCTCCAACATACTTAGATTTTCCTAGGAATCACTCTCAGATCAAAAATAATTGGATTCATAACCTTTGAAGGAATAGGAATTATAGTTATGGATTAATTAGGGGGAAATTAGTGATTTAGGAAGAAAATTGTATTAGATCCATAATTTTCTGATCTATTTTTTCACAGTGCAAGGTTAAGAAAATTGTGTGCTAACCGTGCACTAATTGTGTGTTAATCATGCGCAAGAAACTACCTCAAACCACGCTTTTCATGGTTGGATAAAATAGTTAGAAAAATCATGTTCCAATCATGTTATTCCCATATATTCATCATTTCATGTTTTCTCCTAGGAATCCGCACAGTTTGGTCAAACCATGCACCTAACTGTGTGCCTACCGAGTGCCCATTATTTTAGTTTCACGATTTCCTGGAGGTGTTGCATGGTTTCTCTTAGGCAGTCACATGGTTTTTTTAAACTTTACACCTAACCATGCACCTAACCAGTTCCCACTTTTTAAGTTTCATGGTTTCCTAGAGGTGATGAACAGTTTTTATTAATCATGCTCAAATTGTGCACCTCCAGAAAAGCCTCAAAAACATGCCAAATCTCCTATGAACCTCTTAAAACTTAACCCAAAAATTTTATATTTTTAAAATACATAAATAAAGTGTGAATTATCTAAAACTGGGGCTGCTACAAGTCCCTTTTATTTTTTTTATTATAAATAATAACCAACATAAATATTTATCACCTTGGTAAGGGTAAAATGGGTAAAACATGGTTAAAACTTTGTGATAAGGATTTGAAATTTCTCTAACACTTTAATTTATCCTATTAGATGATTTTATTTCATCCATAATCATTCAATTTTATAATATATAGAAACTTGGTTCATTTTTCTTTAATTATGACATTTTTATTATTTTAAGAAAAGAACAAATACAAAATGTCACTCTCTTGACTTTAATATCTCAAATAATTTATCATAAGGATAAAAAGAGGTTATGTTAGATTCAAAATATTTATTTAAAATATCAATTTTTTATCATAATAATTTATTTTAAATTTTAATTTATTGAATAATTACCTTAAATTCTTACGCAACGCCGATACAGTATTTATTTAATTAATAGAAAAATAAAATAATTGATTTTAAAATATTAAAAGTAAAATAATTTGGGTGATTTTTTGTGTTCAAAGAATTTTTAAGATACATATAACATATTTTGTGTGTTTAAAAGGTTTATATTTAAATTTCATGACTATCTTGATGTCTTCAAATTCGAAGTAAATGAATAGTTCTAAGAATGACTTTAATGATATTTTATAATAAGCAATATTGTTAGACTCCTCATGTATTAATCATGTTTTAATGATCAGAAATATCAATAATAATTACACATCATGTTTTAATGATTTTAAACCTTATTACTGTCAATTATTCTCATTATTATTTACCAATCTTATTCATGATCACAAATCTCACTTATATTATCAAACCTTTGTATTTATGTTTCAAGTTATCTTACCTTATAATGGTTAATCTTAATTCATATTCTGCATATTACTGTTTAAGTTTACATACTGATATTTGTCTAAGTATAAAGACAATGTGAGTCAGACACAGTGAAGAAGACACCGTGAAGTCTAAGTCGCAGACACCGTGACAGTAATCCTGACACACCGTGACCCTGACACCGTGAAGGACACACCGTGATCCTGACACCGTGAAGGACACACCGTGACCCAGACATCGTGAATGACACACCGTGAGTCAGACACCGTGAGCTAGACACCGTGACATGGACACACCGTAAAGTAAATACCGTAAAGGAGACACCAGTTCAAAGAGACACCATTTGCACAACTATTGTGACACCGTTTCTTAACTTTTTTGTTAATATTATTTAAATATTACAAACAGTCATATTTGATGTTTTTAATGCAATTAATTATATTTAATGATAGTTGTTTCCATGTAAGTAAATCATACCTCATACCTATGGAAAGTAAATCATTCCTATTTCCAGAGCTCGTAGAATATAAAGAAGATTGATCTGCAGTAGAAAAAAGACTCTCGCGCTTGATACGTCTCAACACACATACTACAATACACGCGAGATCTGTAATGAACTGAAGAACAATCATGAGCACAACTATGAAGAACACATTGCACGATCATTAAAGGATTTCCATATATGTAATCCTACATTACTGAAGAACACACGAAGTACTCTGGAGTCAAGAGAACATCTTCGAGAAACAAAAGCTGAACAACGACACTCTGTTTTTCAACAGAAAAACCAGAGAAGGACTCAGAAGCAGTTCTGCTGAATCCAACGAGTCCAGAGCTGCACTGCTAATCACTATAGCTTTCTAAAATTTCATATACTCTCTCTAACTGATTTATTATTTACTTTTTCGAGCAGTGTGTGTACTCTGTATCTCTTACACACACACTGTCTCCTGTGCTGAACTGGAGGATATCAAAATCCTCATACCAAACTGTTTACTCTTGTTTACCCATGACAACTATGGAATATGTCCTTGTGTGGCCTGGTCTTTATTTTTGTTTCCCAAGAAGAACTGTGGTAGAGGTCCCTGCATGGCCTGGACAGTCTTGTACTGTTGTTAACCCCAATCCAGGGTGTGGATCACTTTTATATATAAATTTGAGAGGACTAAGTCTCGTCTTGAGACTGAACCTCTTGGTTATATCTGTTGTGCATTTTAGCTTAAGTTTAAAGTATACAATATCTAATTTATATTCCGCTTCTATTACTTTGAAATAAAAATCTGTTTTAAAGTTACTTTGATAGTTAAATTAGAAAGTGTTTGTAACTATTGTAAATCAGTAGATTAGTTTCAAAAGATAATTTAATCATCTGATTAAATTAACTGAGACCTAATCAATCTTTGAGAACCTAATTGGACTTTTACAGTTTTAAAAATTCACTACAGTTTAACTTGTTTTATAAATTGGGGGATTTTAATAGAAATTATTTTTAACAGAAATTTTAATTGGAACTCAATTCACCCCCCTCTTGAGTGTCCACTCCGACCAAAAAATATTTTATTAAATGGTTTAAAATTCATAAAAATATTATCTTGAGACAAGTGAATGTGAAATAATTTAAAATATCAACCATTTTTTATTTATTGGACACTTTCCTTTTTATGGTAATTTTCTTGACCCTTAAATAGTAAAAATATTAATATTGTGTAATTTTCAAAAGGGTTAGCGAGGGGTTAATAATCACCTAAACTTGTACAAATTTTATTGTATTATATTATTTTGACTCATCCTCATCCTATATTTAAAATCTATCAATTTGGTACCACTTTTCCCTGAATATTAATTTATATTAATTTAATACTTTAATTAATTCCAAGAATTCTCCTCCCCTCACTTATAAAAGGGTACATATTATTCTATCTTCTCCACACCTTTTGAGCCTTATATCTCAGCCAATTCCTACCATGATACTTTCCTAGATTCCTTAATCACCTACTAGAGCTTTTATTATTTCCAAAATAAAATACTTTCAAGGCTTAAGGTTTAAACTAAAAGATGTTTCTTGGTGAAGAGGAGGTTCGAATGTGTATGAAGAATGACGATACTTGAGGTAAGGGATTTTTTTACCACTTTTATTTTTATGAGACACATTCCATATTCACTAATTTTTTCTTTTATATAGTGTATATTCAAACTATTAATTTATTTTGTGATTATTTTCAGGAAAATTATGGTGATTTACAAATCTATATAAGGTTATATCTTTCATGAGGTTTTGATTCAGAGATTACCAAAGTAGTAAGGGTACTTCATCTCAATATTGTTTATTAGATATATTTTTAATGTTATGCATATATCTATGTTTATTATGTTTGTATACTTTTACTTTGATAAGTTATATCATGATTCTTCTCATGTTCATGATATTTAAAGTTTCATTTGAAGTTATTCTTCCATAGGGCTTACGATTCAAAAGTTACTAAATCGGTAAGGGATTTATGTTACAATCACATTATTTTCTGATATTATTTGTGATTAAGTTTATGATGATAAAATTCCATAATATACCTCTCAATAATCTCATAAATTTTATTATCCTATGTTTATTCATGAAATTTTCAAGTAATAGTACCATTTTCTTCTCTTTAGTACTTAAAAGGATTGAGAATATGTTTTCAATAAAAACAGACTTTATTTCCTCATTGGTCAGGAATATTTTTCTTCCATGTCAATGTTTTATTTAAAATGTTTTTAAGAATGTTTTTAATATTATCATATTAATTTTTAAATTCATTCTTACCCATATTTAACTTTTTTAAAAATGTTTTAAAAATGAATCTTCTTGTCATTTTTTAGATAAGAAACTTTTGGATTTTTAATGAAAATGTGAAAGGGATATTTATTTTAACTTACATAGCATAAATTGAATTTCCCACTATCATGAATACCTAATTATTTGAATATTTATCTACAAATTTCCAATTATATTTTCATAGAAAATTTTTTCTTTAATATTTGGGAAATTTCTAGATTTTAAATAAGTGATTTCAATATGAAAAGGATATTTTACTCAAGAAAAATTATTGTGATATTTTAAAGAGATTTTTTATTTATGATAACATCCTTTGATGTTACTTATTATTTATTAAGGATATATTCCAATTATAATATTATTATTATTTATCTAGATCATTTTTTATTATGATTATTAGATGTTTATGAAACTTGTTTATCTTCTATAGGTTATTCTATGATGAAATGTTGAAATGTTTATGAAAGTTGTTTCCTTTTCATGAGTTGTAATGTATAATGAATGATTTATGATCTTGTGGTATATATATGAATGAATTATTATTATGTGATGGGTGGACTCAGAATTATATATCCCTCTAATGCATTGGGTAAATATGGATATCTCATGTGATAATAAATACTAGAATGGGGGGTGAACTTAGTTCAATAAGGGACTCTATCCACTATGATAGTCTTGGGAGTAAACATTAAATAAGGATATGATGGAAGTTTGAGTGGACCCAATCCACTATTATAGTCTTGGAATTGAACCTTTACTAAGTAAATGATTTTATATGATTATGTGTATTCCAAAAACTTATGTCATATGTCAATGTTATGCTCTCATGATTTGTGTTCTTTGATTCCCTTATGATTTATGTCTTATAAACTGCCAAGATTTATGTAATGATTAAATATTATGATCTATTATATACTATGAATTTTTTTTAAATGTTAATTTCATGTTCTCATACCCTTTTTCTCATGTAGTTCTTAAGTGATCATTGATATATCCATTTTTTACCCTTATTGGGCATCTGAGCTCACCCTTTCTTATTTTTCCTTTTCCCAGGTTATGAATAAAGGTTTTAAGTAGGGTATATATAAGAATATTACTATGTCATAAGATATTTCTAGAATATGTTGAATATATTTCATAAAATAAGAATATTGTGTATTTATTCTCTAAAGACACTAAAACTTTATGGTTCTGGATTGGATTGTAATGTTATGTAATTAATAATAATATATTAAGATGTAATATCTATGTATGAAAATTATGTTTTTATATAAAACTGATGAATAAATATAATTTTTATAATATATTTATTATTTTTTAAAATTAAAATATTAACTACTTTATTTCTTTTCCACTCAGTAGAAAAATGAAAATGTCATTCACGAGTACGTACTGGCTATTATCACCATGAAACGTCATGATTCATTTTTCATGGACACCTAACATGGTTGGTTTTAAAAGTGTATTTAATTTATAAATATTATAATTATAACATTTTTTTATTTTTTAGTTAATGAAACCATAACCCCTTTGACCACAGTCATCAAACTGATGTTGTTTTGAGGTTATAAACTACACAACCCCAAAACACCCAATGTGAACTTAACCATTTTAGTAACTAAATAAAATATAGTAATAAATAAAATAAAAGGAATAATAATAATGAAATTAATCTCTGAGCCTATGGACCTTGTAAGGTTTCCCCCTCATCCCTTGAAAGGGGGGTTATCAAAAATCAATAAAAATGAAGGCCTTCGGGCCATTCAGGTGAATCTCTAGATGAAATTGGATGTTATTCTTGATAAATTATCCATTTTAATTGTGATTATTTATTTTTTTTGTATTCAATGACTAATACATTTGTTAAGGAGGACACCTTGTTTACAAAATTGTACGAAAGAAGAAGATTGTACACAATATATATTTTGCATGAAGAAGATTTGAAGTTATGGAATCTTATTGGTTTAACATTTAATGATAATGGTATTAATAAAATTTTCTATAATTATAATATATTCTAATTATACTAAGTTATATTTGGTTGTCCCTTACTCAAAAAATATGTCCAACCAATAAGCTATGAGCCAGCTCAACCCCACATTGTGGGAGGAGGACCTCAACCATATAAGGGATCCAGCTCATAGATACCATATGGTGGTATAGGTAAGGTTGGTCCATGTTTATACCCAAAGGAGCATGCTTGTGGGCGCATGGGTAGACCACATTGGTCCCATGGGAGTGTCAGTGAGCCAGTACAGGTCGGCGTAGCCTATAAGGTGTGAGTACATGTGTTGTGGGTGTCAGTCCCCCACTATTAGCTCAAAGCACTGATAGAATGAGTTATTTAACAAATAATCACCTCAAATGAAGTAATTTTTTATTTAGGATGTGATCCCCTCTTCACTATTCATATGTCTTTAAAAATATGTGGATATTTCTCAGGAAATCATATGAGTTTGATCATAGCCCTTCGATTATACTGATTTGTTATCTTCATCCTCCTAAGATTTTCCTGAGATATCTAATACAATAGAGATGTATAAACTACCTAGGATCAATACCAAGGATTACATTCTTGTTATAATCTATATTTTTATGAAGTTATGAGAACACGATCTCCATACATGCATGTTATGCTTTGCATGTATGTGATAATGTGAGGAACACATTTTGATCGAATGAAAACTTTAGTTGCAGAATTCCATTTAGATAAAAGGAGTTGTTTGATCTTTAAGAATAAGGAGTAGCATGTGATTATCATCACACGAGTGTGAGAGGATCCATTATGAACTTGAATAAGTAAATACACCATGAAATTCATCATTGGATATTTGAGAACCCGTATATCATATCTTTGATTTTCCAAGATATTTGGAGATATTAAAAATGATGGTTTACATAGAATTATTCATGGAGGATCAAGGTGGTGGAACTCACCTATAAAAGGAGAGCTTCCAAGTTGGTTAGGGTGGTTTCTAGTCATGAAATTTCACTCATTTTCAAAGAAATAGAGCCACCATGAAACCATTATTTTGTGAAGAGGAGAACCATGTAGCTTCAGCATGCGTGAGGAAGAGGAGATATCCCATGATCCTTAAACTTGTGTTTACACACTTGAAGTGTTTCACGAAGGATAGGTTTTTAAAGTCCATTTAGATTTGTGTGACATACTTACATGTGAATTCATTGGTTTTCATGAACATCTTGAGATAATAAGAGACAGTTCATATCCCCACTGTGTCTCGTAAAGGACAAAGGAATAACCCATGAACTTGATCGTTACTTGCATGAGAGTTTTTTCATGAGGATAGTGTGTGCATATACTTATTTGAATGAAGTTTTTGGTTTGAGAAGGTTATTTCATTAGTTACACAAATAATAATAGTGAACCCGCACCCATTCAGATTTGTGCATAAGATAGTGGATAGTGGACATTGTATATACATTCATAAAGTACATGAATGCATGTTTATGCATATATAAAGGCTTGTATACATTTTATACATCCAAAATAGTTAAAGATAATACATAATATTAATGAATGTTCAAGGTTATTTGTTGTTAGAAGTTAAGAAGATGTGATCATATACTATTCATATTATATTCAAGTCTTAAAAGAAATATCTTAAATGATAATTTTAGGAGCAAGTAATATTCAGAAGTGATATTTCTTGTCTTGGTGTTCCTTTTTTGTTTCAGGTGGTGTGTAGTTATTATTCCAGTGAGACTCTAGAAATAATAGTGTGACTCTATGATTTTGAATAATTATATGCAGTAACATCTTGTGATTATAGTGTAGAATCAATTATTGGGGTGTATAACCAATCACAGCAAGGATTAGGATCACATTAAAACTGAATCTTGTAAAAATATTTTTTTCATGTGCTATTTATTTTTACTACATTCAAGAGAGGTTTAGAAATCATAAGAGTAAATCATATCCTAATAGGTTAATATAGATTAATTTAAAAATAAAGAAATGTAAAAAAACACTGATTCAACCCCCCCCCCCCCAGTGGTACAACACCTCCCTAGGCACTTCAATTGGTATCTGATCCTAGGATCCCTCTATGTCAAGATCCACTAAGTACTAAAGATGGATAATTTGAATTCTGTCAATAATAGGGGTGTTCCTACATTTGATGGCTAGAACTACAGGATGTTTTTCTATCTTCTATCCATTGTACATAGAGGTAAATATGTAGTAAATATAGTATTACCATCTATTTTTAAATATTATCTTAAAACTTTTATTAATAAGAGAAATATAGAAGTTGATGGAAAATATCAAAATTTCATTTTGATGCCTTTTTCAGAAAAGGTTTACACAAAGGTTATAGGACTCAAAAATTACAAGGAAAATTGTGATAAATTTTAAAGTACTTATGAAGGAAACATGAAATTTAAGGAGTCCAAATTGAAAATTTGGAGAAGTAAATTTGAATATGTAAAGATGGTTAAAGAAGAAAATATTGATGAATACTTCAGAAGAGTCAATTAAATTTTCATTAATATTTGAGGTTTTTTATAAAAGATGGATGATTTGAATATTATCAAAAAAATGATGATAAATTTTCTTGATAGGTTTGATCCTAAAGTTTCATCTTTGGAAGATAGAGATGATATTACTCTTGATTAATTGAATAAAATTATCATTTCTTATAAAATGGAAAATATATCATCCTTTAAGAATAAGATCAAATGTGAGAAGGCTTTTGAGTCCATAAGAAAGCTAAAAATTATATATGAATAAATTTTAGAATCAAGTGAATTTGATGATGAAGATAAAGATGAAGACTAGAACAGAATCATTGCTCTTGTATCAAAGATATTCAATAAAAGAAATTTTAAGGGTAAAGGTAAATTACCACCAAGGTGTTATAACTATAATTACATTGGATACTTTTTTGTAAATTTTTCTAAGAATAAGTATATAGAACCTAAGATATATAATAAGAAATAATTAAAAAATAAATGAGGAAAAAGATCAAAAACCATAATCAAATTTGATGGAAGAAAGAAGAAATTATTCAAAATTAAAATAATATGTTTTGTTAGAAAATAATAAAAAGTTGAATCCACCTCAAGCATCCAATAAAAAGATGAAACTAATTTTATAGATCATGTGTAAAAAGGGTTTGACACCTCTAGCAATGAAGATGATGAAAGTGAATGAATATAAATAGATCACATGTTGAATAATGAATTATAAGATTGTCTTTATCATGAAAAAAATCTCAAGAAGGAGAAGATAATGTTATTAAAAGAAAAATATATAGTTTATGTAAGGGAATAATGTTCAAATAAATAGATTCTTTACATTAAATAGATCAAAATACACAAAATAAAAGTGGCTGAAATGGAAAATACAGTAAAATACCTTGAAGAAAAAAATCCCTCAAAGAAGAATAATAGTCTAAGTATTAGTAAAAATGACTTAAATCACATAATAGATTAAAAATTATTAGAGAATATTTTAACAAGGTTTTTGAGGTCAAGGTATAATCAACACAAACTAGTGAAAAGAGGGTTTTAAAGAAGCAGGTTAATTTAGATCTCTATGAATTTCAAAATAAATTTTTTATCTCTAACAAAGCATGCCCAAAAATAAATTTTAGAAAAGTATGGAGCATGAAGTCTGGTGGGAAATCCAATTCTAATTAAAAATAAGAAATAGATTCTCTAAGAATATTTTTTCTCTGAGAACAGAGAAAATTACAATATATGAAAAGACAACATCAAGAATCTTCAAGATAGGGTTGTTATTATTTTAAAAGATCAAGGTTCAGAGGATACTACTAGTGTTGTGGAGTTTTTGGGCACAAAGTATACTCGTGTTGATATAAAATTTCTCTACTAAATATGGGACATGAATCGGAGGGCTATTCTGAGAAAAAGAGAGAAAATTTTCAGAATAAGCAAGCAGTTACCAGGAATTCATCTAACCTTTCAACAAAGAAAAAAATTGATTGTTTAGAAGAAATATGTGGAATATGTGATCATAAAGGCCATAGTGATGAAAATTTCATGAGTAGTCTTCCTAGAAAAATATAAAATTTTGATAAAGGAAATGGAATTCAAAATTTGAATGAAGAAAAACCATGTTTTTCTTAAGTTTCTTTAAAATCTAGTAGAAGAAACAAGTCATGTATTCTTAATAGTGGATGTTCTTCACACATTAATTATGACATAAAAATTCTAAGAAACATTGAGAATCATGAAGGAGGAGTAGTAACTTTTTTAAATGATTATTCCTTGAGAATTAAGGGAGTTTGAAAATTAGATATTGAATCCCAAAATCTAAAGTCTAATAATTTGTTATTTGTGAAGGGATAAAGAACAATTTTCTTAGTGTCATCTAGATTTATGATGATGGACATGAGGTGGTATTCAAAAAGGATTCACGTATCATCAAAATCATAAAGTATGGAAGTATCATAACTCAAGGTAAAATAATGAATGGAAATCTATTTCAAATTAGTGATTCTTACAAAACTTTTTTCTTGAGTTCCAAAGATGAAAATAACTTATGGCATAAAATACTTGTCCATCTTGGTTAAATAAGTATGAGTGAAATTTTGAAGCATGATATTGTGAGAGATCTTCCCAAGATAAAGAGAAAAAAAGAATAAATCTACGAAACCTATCAAAAATGGAAATTGACTCAAGGTTAACATAAAGGAGTGGACATTATATCTTCTAAACCACTTGAACTTATTCATACTGACTTATATGGTCCAATGAGACAAAATTCTACCAAAAGTGATTTTTATTTCATTGAATTAATTTATTATAACACTTGGTTGACTAATTTCATGTTTATTAAACACAAGTTAGAGGCAGTCAAAATGTTCAAACTCTTTAGAAGGTAAGATGAGAAGTAGTTGGGTATCTACATTAAGAAACTGATATCAAATAATAGTAAGTAGTTTAATTGTGGTGATTTTGAAAGTTATCTTTCAAAACATAGAATTAATCATCAGTATATAACACTATATACTCCATAGAAAATGGTTTAGTTTAAAGGAATAATACAAGAATAGTATATATGGGAAGGACTATATTAGCTGAACATAACAGCTTGAAGTTTTTATAGAGAGAAGTTGTATGTACTACCATACATATACAGAACATGTGTCTACTGAGACAAAAAACACTAAAGATGTCATATGAAATATAGTATAATAAAAATAAAACTGTTAAATACTTCATAGTTTATGGAATTCATTTCATTATAAATATCAAGAATAGAAATTTGAGAAAATTTGAAGAAAAATACAAGGAATTTTCATGGGTTTTCTATATTATGGCAGTGGCTATAGATATTGTAACAAACTGTTTTATATGATAGTTGACTATAGTTATGTCAAAATTATTAAAAACAAGAACAAATAAGATATCTCATTAGATTCATATTCATAATATTCTATAGGAGATGGTATTCAAATGGAATAGAATAATGATGAAGTTACTGAGAAAGAGACAATTACTGCTGATATTGATTCTGAAAAAAAATTAGTGATGAATATGAATTTCATGGAAATAAAATAAAATGGTACACCAAATTGAAGAAACGTGTTGAAACTGAAAATATCTTTAGTGATCAATAGGATCCAGTTCAACCTAGAAGAAGATTGGGAGTTGAAGATCAAACTTTACTTATTTATCAAATTTAACATCATATAATGGAATAAATAATTGAGAATGAGGATTTGATACAAACTATAAATGATTAACTTTATTAGATTGAGAATAAATCCACTTGGGATATTGTGACAATACCTAAAAATAAAAATTTTATTAGCACCAAGTGGGTTTTCAAAAATAATATGAATGAGAAAGGAGAGGTATCAAGGAAAAAGCTAGGATAGTGTGCAAAAGATATTCTCAAATGGAATGAATTGACTTTTAATAAACTTTTTTATTGATGGAAATACTGGAAACTATTATAACTTTCTTGGTAGTGTCATCACACAAGCATTATAAATTTTATCAAATAGATGTGAAATATTATTTTCTAAATGGTGATCTTGAGAAAAAGGTCTATCTTGACCAACCTAATGGTTTTCTATTAAAGAATGATAGAAACATGGTATTCATATTGAAGAAATATTTTATAGTTTTAAATAGGCTCCTATGGTAAGGTATTCTAAATTGGATGGTTTTTTAAGGGATATGAAATCTATAAAATGTAAAGTTAACAATAACCTTTATTTGTGAGATATCCAAAGGTAAACTCATAGTCATTGTGTATCTGGATGACATCATATTTTTTGGTGACAAAGAATGTATATTTTAAGAGTTTTTAGAGAATATGAAAAGTAATTTTGATATTTCTATGCTTGGATAGATGACATACTTTCTGGGATTTCAGATGATAAGAAACCAAATTACATATTTTTATCTCAGGAAAATAATGCTAGGGAATTGCTGAAATTTTTTTGAATGGAAAATGAATAAGTTACAACTACCATTTCAATTGGAACCAAATTATGAAAGGATTAAGATGGAATTAGTGTTAACCATGAATAATTTAGAAGAATCATTGGAATTTTGTTCTATCTAACATAATCAAGGCAAGATATAACTTATATAGTGACTCTATGTGCCAGATTTTAGAGTGATCCTAAATAATCTGAATTGTTGTCTTCTAAGATATTTATAATATATGTAAAAGGAACTTTGAACTATGGGATACTATACAAACTTGGTGTATATTTGAAACTATTGGGTTTTACCAATGCAAATTGGGTAAGTTATTGTACAAATAGAAGATCAACTTTAGGTGGAACCTTCTTTTAGGGAGAGGGATATGTTATTTGGTATAGAAATAAATATAATTAAATGTCTATGAGTATGCTTGAGGTAGAATATTTATAAGTTTCACATTCTTGTACATAGATAATTTTTATGAAAATGCATTTAGAAGATTTTAAGGTTGAGACTGAGAAGCCACTAAAAATTTTTTTTGATAATAAAATCACTATATGGTTGTCTAAAAAACTAGTACAACATTCAATATATAAGAACATTGATATTAAATATCAATTTATCAAATAAAATGTGGAATTTGGATATATCAATCTTAAATACATTTATACAAAATATCAGGTTGCAAATATATTCACCGAAGCTATTCCAAAAGAGAGGTCTGTGGAACTAAGGATGAAACTTCATTTTTAACCTTGTCCTATCACTTAAAGACTAATAAAAGGTATCTATTTATTTCCTATTACTCTATGTGTTATGATTCAACAAATAGATAATTTAAGGAGAAGTTTTGTTCATTATGGAGCTTATTCAATTCCATGATGATGAAGATGAGTGCATCCCTTAAAGGGGAGCTTACATGAGTTTTGAGGTATGAAAAAAATGAGAAAAGGGGGATTATTTTTATGCACATGAACTTTATAATGTGTTTTTTAAAGTGTTTTTAGGATTTATAATTTCATTTATAAATCCATTTATTTCCAATCCCTATAAGAGAAATGAGAATTTATGAGCAAGATTTCATGGTAGTTTTTAATTATCTTAGACATCCTTGGTTATATCTCTCTTATTTTCTACACCAAGTGCCACATATAGACTTATAATTTATTAAATAAAGGATATTTTATTAGATAAACATGTGATATTATTTCATAATTGTTAAATAAATAATCTTAAAGATGAGGAGAACAAGTTTTGAGAAGAAAAATGAGAAGACCCACATACCCTTTTCATTTGATACCCACATACCCTTTGAATTTTATTTCCAATAAAGGGGATAAAATCTACACCACATGTTGAACTTTATGATATGTTCTAATATTGACAAAAAAATACAAAAGGGGTTATTTTTTAACCTAAGTGTTGCATTTTTTGTCAATGATGTGTCAATATGTGTTTGGTGAGTTTGGATGAAGTGGTATTGCTTGGAGAATTACTATAGAATATCTATATGAAATTGGATTTCATTATTGAGAAATTATCCATGTTAATTATGATGATTTATTATGTTGATCTTCAATGACTAAGACGTGTGTTAATAAGGACACCTTGTTTACATCAATGCTTGGAAGAAGAAGACCATGCACAATATATATTTTTCATGAGGAAGATTTGAAGTTATGGAATATTAGTGGTTTAACATTTTATGAGAATGGGATTTATAAAATATTTTATACTTAGAATATATTCTATTTATACTAAGTTATATTTGGTAGTCCCTTACTCAAAAAAATGTGGCCAATTAACAAGCTAGGAGTCATCTCAACCCCACACTGTAGGAGGAGGACCCCACGCAAGGGAGCCAACTCACAGATCCTGCATGGTGGTAGAGGTAAGGGTGGTCCATGTGTAGGCCCACAAGAGCATTTACATGTGCACATGGGTAGAAAACATTAATCCCATAGGAGTGTTGGTGGGCCAGTGTAAGTCGGTGCAACCAATGAGGTGTGAGTGCATATGTTACGGGTGTCGATCCCCCACTTTCATCTTGAAGCACTGATGGAATGAGTTTTTTAATAAATAAGTGCCTCAACTAAAGTCATTTTAGATGTAGGATTCAATCCTCATTGTGTTATTCATATATATTTAAAAAATGTGGATATTTTATGGGTTGTTAGATGAGTTTGATCTTGGTCATCCGATTATCCAGACCCATCATCTTTATCCTCCCAAGCCTCGTCTAAGATATCCAAAATGAAAGAGAGGGAATAACTTCCTACGATAAATACCAAGGTTGAAATTCTTGTTCTAATCCTGAGTTTTATGAAGTGATGAGTCCATGATCTCCATGCATGCATGTTATGCTTTGTATGCATGTTATAACTTAAATAATGCATTTTAACTGAATGAAAACTTCAATTGTAGAAGGTAATTCAGATAAAAGTAGAAGTTCAAGATTTATGAATAAGGAGGGTCATTAAATTATCATTACATGAAAATGGTATAATCCATAATGAACTCATGTGAGTAAAGATTCCATGAAATTCAATATCAAATATTTGATAACCCATAAGTAGTATCTTTGATTTTCTAAGATCTTCAAAGATATTAAAAATGATGGTTGACATAACTTTATTCGTGAGGGTTCAAGGTTGTGAGACTCACCTATAAAAGGATATCTTACAAGCTAAGGAGGGTGGTTGTTGATAATTAGCGTGCTCTTGTTTTCAAATAAACAAAACCCCCGTGAAACCACTATTTTATGAAGATGATAACTGCACAGCTTCATCTTGCGTAAGGAAGAGGATATATCCCAGGAGTCTTTGACTTGTGCTTACACACTCAAAGTTATTAATGAAATAAAGATTTTATGAATCCATATAGAATTACATGATATCCTTACATGTTACTTCATGGTTTTTTGTGAATGTCTTGATACAACAAGAGATAGTATATATCCTCATTATGTCTTGTGAAAGATAAATAAATAACCCATGCACTTGATCATTATGTGCATGAGAGTTTTTTCATGAGGACAATGTGTGCATATACTATTTTTTTTTTTGAGGTTTTTGATTTGATAAGGTTATGTTCTTACTTGTGAAAATAATAACGGTGCACCCACACCCATTCAGGTTTGTTTATATGCTATTTATTTTTACTACATTAGGGAGTGGTTTAGAAATCATAAGAGTGGATCGGATCTTAATAGCTCAATAGAGGTTAATTTAAAAATAAGTAAAAAATGTAAAAAATACCATTGATTGAACCTTCTCTTATCAGTGGTGAAATACCTCCCTAGGAACTTTATATATGGGGATTAAGGTAAGGTATTTTTCTTTAAAACATTGTTTTAAATGTTTTAAAATATTTCTTTTATATATCCATGTTTTTAAAAAAATTAAGAATTTTCTTATTTATACATAAAATATTTTTAACATTCATTTTCACTAATTTTGACTTTATTTTTAAATATTTAAAAAATAATCTTTTAAAAATTTATTGTATGGGTCATTATGAATTTTTTTTACCAAAGTGAAAAAGAGTGTTTTTTTAATGTATATGACTTGACCACATTTTCCCACTATCATAGCCATTATTTTTTATCAATATTACTCTATAATTTGCCATGTTTTTTCAAATAATATATTATTCCCACTCTTTTAGGAATTTTTTAATTTTAATATTTTTCAAAGAAAAATGATATTTCACATTATTGTTATAAAAAAATGGAAAGTGTTTTTATTATGAGTTTAAATGATTTTTTCAAGGGTTTATGATGAAAAAAGTGTAATATTGAAAGACAATTGTTCATAATATAGTAATTTCGAATTATAGATGATGATGGGTGAGCCTGATATAGCTCATGATGATGGGTGATCTCGATATAGCTCTCCAAAGCATTAGGTAATGATGCAGTCTTCAAAGGAAAAAATGATGGAGATATCCAAGATCATTACTCCTATAGAATTAACTAATCTTCATTTATTCTAAAATGGGTTAAACATGAGTGAAAATGGGTTATGAATATAATTCTCCAAGATACCTATATTATGTTTTCAAAAAGTTTTATTATGGAAATCCTTTTATTTCATGGGGTGATAAAATTTTAAAGGTAAAAGGTTTGTTTTTAATAGGAATGTTTTCATGAGCTCACACATGACTCGGGACGCCTTCATGGTTATTATTATACTTTTTAATTGGTTTTAAGGGTTTTATTTAAGAAAATATTGATTTTCACTTGTGGAAATGTTTTATTTATGTGCTCAAAGTTTTATTGTGAAAAAGGTATACATCCTCGTGGGTTTTAATTTTTTCACTAGAATAATGAGATTTTTTTATTTTTATATCCCATACTGAGTTTATTTACCATACCACATATCTAAGGATGATTAGAAATTTTAGCAAAGTCAATATTTTTTCTTTGTTTAATCATCTTAAACAAACCAAAATTTTCTTAAATTAAATAGGGGTGTGAACTTAAAAGATCTATTTTTGTGGAAAAATGTATACTATGTGAAAGTTCCCACTTTATTATGTTATTTTTTTACCTAATTCTCTAAAACTTTAAACCAAAAAGATCCTAAAATGTAATAAAGTGAAACCCTTATTATAAATCATCCATATATGGTTTATTGTTATGGGGCATTATGATTGGTATTAGAGGAAAGGTTTAGATAGCTTTAGAGGTTAGTAGAATGTTAAAAGACAATTTAAAGATACATTAATTTATTATTATATTATCATGAGATGGATTTTGAATATTTTCATATTGCTTCATTTAATCCATATCTATTAAAAATTATTTTCTGCTGAGGAAACAAGGAATCTAAGGTATAAAGACATCAAAGTGATAATAATATTATGAATCGGTAACCTAGAATGGTTAAAACAGAGAAGTTTGTGGTAGTGTTATCATATTTGATGTGGGATTTTAACAGTGTCACCCATGAAAGAGAGTGACTAAATTCACTATAGAGGAACATTTCTATAGTGGATCATTTCATGAAACAACACCCTCCAGAATTTAGTGTATCTTTGGGCTTGGTGAAAGCTAAAGAATGGATAAATTCACTAGAGAAGATATTTGGATTTTTTGGATATATATAAAATAAAATGGTAACTCTTTCTGTTTATCATTTTAATGGTGAATTTGAATGATGGTGGTCTCTTATTAAAAATACTAAGAAAAAAATGAGATTTTTTTCATGGAGTGGATGGACTTTAAAGATATTTTTCTTGAAATATATTTTCCTAAAGTTATTCAAGTTAGAATGGAAAGATAATTTCATGAGTTAAATAAAAAATAATAATACTCAATGGTTTATTATTATGAAATTTTTAACAGATGAAACATGTATGCATTGAATTTTGTTCTCGACCATGAGAGAAAATTGATAGATTTTACAAATGTCTAAAACCAAGTTTGTGAAGAGATTTGGACACTTGTGAATTAAAATTTTATGAGTAATTTGTTCATTGTACTGATAAAGTTGATATGGATTTTTTCAACACTTATGTACTCTGTGATAACAAGAGTAAAAAGTGGTTAAAATGGAAATAAATAGAGAATCATTCAACCAAGAAATCTAGAGGTAATCCCCCAAAATGTTATAAATGTGGTAAAATACATTTTAATAATGTTTATAATGATTGTGAAAGTGTTACTGATATGTTAAGTTCTATAATTTAGATCATGACTAAAAGTAAAAGAGTTTTAATCAAACTAGTAATGGGGAAATGGTTGGTTATTAAGTATTGATATGTTTTATTTGCAATGATTTGGGTCATTATGCTAACGAATCTCCAAAGTTAGTTACTCAAGGTGTGAATCATCAAGATCGAAATTATAAAGGATTGTAAAATTATTTTTCAACTACTATGGCATACCATCAAATAGAGTGGTTTCATGTACATTACTTGTTTATTTATATTATTCCAATGTATTATTTGATTTGGGATCTATACATTTTTTTATTTTTGGGAAATTTTCAAGTAAAATGGAAATACCCTTTCAAGAAATGAAGTCATAACTTTTGGTAAAAATTATTAGGGGTGGAATAAAGGCAATAAGAATTTATTGAAATCTTCCTGTTATCATTTATGTAATGGTTTTTCATGAAAACATTATTATATTTCTGATTATAGAGTTTGATGTTATTCTAGATATAGATTAGATTTCATTTTATCATGATGAGATGTATTACATATCTAAATAATTCATATTAAATTTTAATAGTTAGTTTCAATTCATATATAAGAATGATTTCATACATTTGATAACATATCAAGAAGCTAAGAAACTAATTAAATATGGGAGTGAAATTTATCTTACACATATTTTTAAAAAGATAAGAGTTGTTCAAATTAGTGATTTGTTAGTTGTAAATGGATATCTGGATGTATTTTCTAATTATTTTCCAGGAGGTATTCCTGAGAAAGAGATTTAATTTATTGTTGACTTAGTTTATAATGTTAATACTATTTTAAAACCCCCTTATTGAATGGATTTAGTCGAGTTTTTATAATTTAAAAGGTAGTTACATGAGTTTCTTGATAAGGGTTACATCCACCCTAGAACTTCACCTTGGGGGACTCCTATTCTATTTTTTAAAAAGAAGGATGATTCCATGAGACTTTTCATTGATTATAGATTACTAACTAACATCACAATTAAGAATAAGTATACACTGACTCATATTGATGACTTTTTTGATCAGCTTCAAGATGTTCAATATTTTTCAAAGATTGATCGTGGGTCTGGGTATCACCAGCTAAATGTGAAGGAGGAATACATTCTTAGGACAATGTTCTGTATTAGGAATGGTCATTATAATTTTTTGGTTATGAATTTTATTTTGATAAATGAACTCTATGTATTTATGGATCCTATGGATAGGATTTTCATGAGTATTTGGATAAATTTATGGTGCTTTTGATTTATTAAAATCTAGTTTATTATAAAAGTTATGAGTAATATGAGAAATGACTAAGGATTGTTTTGAAAAGTTTAAAAGAAAATAAGTTGTATGTAAAATTAAGTAAATGATAGTTTTGGTTATAGTAGGTTTCATTCCTTGGGTATATTATTTCTAAATATGGAATAAGTATTTATCATTTTAAAACTAAAGTGGTGAGAAAGTGTCCAAGTCCTACAAATGTCACTGAGATTTGAAATTTCCTTAGATTAGTGGGTTATTATCAATGATTTTTTGAAAAATTTTATTGTTTATCTAGACCACTAACTATGTTGACTCTAATAGGATATAAATTCATTTAGATAAATTAATGTGATAAATTTTTTCAAGAATTAGAAATAATATTGGTTAATGCTCTGATTTTAGCCTTTATAATAATAAATAGTGACTTTTTGATTTATAGTGATGCTTCTTTGAAGGTAATTGGTTGTGTCTTAATACAATATGATTGGGTAATTTCATATACTTATTTTTAATTTAAAATCCATGAGCATAATTACCCTATGCATGATCTCAAACTTTCATTAGTGGTTTTTTTCTTTTAAATTATAAAGGCATATTTTATATGGGGTAAAATGTGCAATATATACTAGCCACAAAATTTTAAAGTATATATTCACTCAAAAATAGTTAAACATGAGGAAGATAATATATTTAGAAATTATAAATAATTATGATTGCACGATTCATTATCATCCAAGTAAAACAAACAAGGTAGTTAATTCATTCAATCAAAAAGATAATGTATCATTAACCATGATTCATTTAAAAAATAATCTTGTTTAATGATTTAATGAATACTGGTTTGGATATTGTATATATAGAAAATTTTTCTATTTTTTCTCAGGTATTAGTGCAGTCATCTTCACTATAAATAATTAATTAGGCTTAGAAGGAAGATCTTGGTTTGTAATAAATAGTGGGATCAGTAAATAAGGGTAAGTTTCTTAATTTTAACATTGATAAAGAAGATGTTATCTAATTTTGAAAGAGGTTATGTGTTCCAAGTGATTCTTAGTTGAAGAAGGAATTATTAAGTGAATATCACATATCTTCATTTTTTATTTATCTTGGTAGTACTAAGATGTATAGATACCTTTAGAAATATTACTGGTGGGAAGGTATGAAGAAAGATGTTACTGATTTTACTATGAAATGTTTGACTTTTCAACAAGTTAAAGTTTAGTGACAACTAACAAAGATGATTCAACATTTTCTAGTGCTTGAATAGAAATAGGATAATATATCCATGGATTTTATGGTGGTATTACCAAAAAACTTTAGGTAATAACGTGATTCAGGTTATTTTTTATTGTTTAACTAAATTGGTTTCATTTATTCCTATTTGAGATACTATGTATTTGGATAAAATTTATAGAATTTAACTTAAATATATAGTTAGATTACATGGAGTCCTTCTATAACACCCCGACCCAAAACACCAGGTCCAAGCCTGAATTTCATATGACCTCATGGGCGCCTCCCCATACTCAAGATGTTGTTGACTAGTAGTGAGGGTCTGATTCCATCAGTGGGGAGACTATACCCTTAATACCATGTCATATGATCAATAATAAATCATAAATAATATAATAAATAACCTGAGTGAACATGTAGAAACTAAATAATGGCATACATGTCATACAATAATAAGAATCTCCCAAAGTGGAAAGCTTATCTCGTATATAAAGCAACAGATAAATAAATAAATAAATAGTGGGGTCCCTCGGAGTCCATTTGGGTCTTCTACCAGCTTCATTCTCCTCTACTCAATCATCTACCATAGGTCCCTTGTCTTCCGGCATAGTAGTGGATTTAAATTCATTATAAATATTTTTATCATCCACATTCTTTTGATTATGGTGTGACTTATTTGATATGATGTGAGTACGTGATGTCAATGTGTAGATTTTACAGGTATATCATTTCTGGAGCTTCATCGGATACAAACAGCCTCTCCGTTCCTATCTGCACTTACACAGGGAACTGTTTTATTTTTGTCATATTTTATGCTTCCAACAACACCATGTAAACTAAAAAAAACAAGAAATTTTTGAAAAAAAAACTAACATTCTTGTCATTAATGAACCCACATAAAAGTCATTGTATTTTTGTCTCAACACAGTTAGAAACATACCACTTGTATCCCTAGGC
The DNA here is from genome assembly GCA_963277665.1 of Viscum album. NCBI lineage: Eukaryota > Viridiplantae > Streptophyta > Magnoliopsida > Santalales > Viscaceae > Viscum > Viscum album. Next base: position 80,322,455 of record OY728162.1, on the reverse strand, counting down.
AATTTGAGAACTTGATTCTGGTTTTGGAATTCTTTGATCCTTGATCTCATGACTTAGATGATTGCTGATATTATTTCATGCTTCAAAAATGTTTTTCAAAAACTTGGGTATTTTTGAGACACTTATTTGCACTCATTCTCATCTGTATTGTCCAACATTATATTTTCATACACATGAGGACTATGGCCCGTTTTACATCATCTCTTGTTTCTCTTTTTCTTGAGGGAATATCAACCATGTTTTGTCTTCTAGAACTTGCCATGTTTTTCTATCAAAGCGATAGTAATTTTGAAAGTTGCACTAAAATGATTGAGGCATCTGTTTGATATTTTAGCCTCATTGACCCACTAATCCACCCATATATTTTCTCCATCATGTAGCCCTTAGAATCCATGAAGAAGCCTATTAGTATGAGCCCATAGTCGATACCCTTCCCTACCCATTTCTTGAATTTTTGCATGATAATTTTCAATCTAAGTGTGGGGGAGAGATTTACTCATGGAGATGGTTCTTTGAGGGGCAGTGAGTCATTTGATGTGCATGGATTGACATTATCCCATCCTGATCATATGAGTTATATTTCATAGTATCCACATTCATTACATGTGTTTTGATATAGGAATATAGAATCCTTTTGGTTCCAACAATGAGTACATTGGTGATCATTACGCAGTAACCCTCCCTTTTGGGGATACCTATAAAAGTGATGATCCATTACTCCAGGAACTAGAGAGTTTTCTATATGACCTACTTTCATTGAGATGTTACAGCGTATATGCTACTTGTGTACCATTCTTTGGGATTATTGTCTGACATTTATTTCATGGGGTTTTTGAGTTGATACTCACCAGTTTTTCCTGACCATATTATTTGAGTGAGTTGTGTCTTAAAAAAAGGGGGGGAAAGAGAATGAAACATTGTATTATCACATGCTTGGGGAAAATCAATGTTTTAAGTGTGGGGGAGTGAGACATTTGTGAGAGACATTTGAGGGAGACATTTGGATTGACTTATCATGCATTTATTTCAATATTCAACCCTCCTTTTTACCAAAAAGATGTCATTTTTTTCCCACCGTCCCGCAGCCTCAGAGACATTTGAACCTCATGTAAAGTCCTTGAGATTGGTGCATTCTTTTTATTTCCACTAGTTTAGATGTGAAATTCATGGAAATCCTATGGTAAGCATGCATGTGTATGAGAACTGAGAAAAACTTTGATCAAATTTTTCGAGCAATGAGAGTGATGGCGAGGTAGGTCACATGATACATGAGTGCACGTACTTGTTTTGAAAATAATGAAAGTGAAAGAAAAATTGTTTTTGAAAATTGAAGTTTTAAATGAAGCATGATATTTTATGGGAAAAAGAGATTGAAAAATTTTGAACTTGTAACTTTTATGTTTTTATTTGTCTATGGGTCCACTTGTGTTTTCTTTCTGATTGTTTTTCCCTGGAGTGAAAAAGTTTAAGTGTGGGGGATTTTATGTACATAGAATTCGCATGTATTTGTATAATTTTCTAACTTAGTTTTAATTAATTAGTTTAACCTTTTTTATATTTTTAGTTTATTTTTGTAGTTTTGTAGTAATTTAGATATTTTTATTTTTAGTTAATTTATATACTTATATTAGTAATTTATTATTTTTATTAGTTATATTAATTTTATATATTATATTTAAATTATATTATTATTATTAGTTTCACTAATTTTAGTTTATTTTATTTTATTAATTTTTATTAGTATGTATATATTTTAATTCTCTATTTGTATTTTATTTTATTTTACTATTTTTATAGTATTAATAACATAGTATCTTTTTATTAGTTTATTATTATATCTAATCACATGTGCATTAATTTTTAGTTCTAATGTTTTTGTTATTATTATTATTATTATTATCATTATCTAACATTAAATATTTAGATAATTGTTTTATTTTAATTTGAATTTGAAATTTAGTTGTAACTTTGATTTTACTTATTTATTTATTTATTTATTGTTTTTATTTTCTATTCCCATGCCCCCTATTCCCCCCTTTGAACTATTCATTATCTTTCTCTTTCCAATCCACCACTTCCCCTAAAAACCCACGTCCCAATTTCACTCCCCCTTATCCTCTATGCCACCTAATCCCACTACCTCTCTCCAATCCCCCTCATATCTTCTTCTCTCTCCAATCCCACGCCACACTCATTTTTTCCTCCCCTCTCTCCAATCAAAGAATCCCATCTCATCCTCCCTACCTCTCACCTACCGCCTCCCCTCCCCCCACATCCCACCTACCCGCTCACCACCCCGCCAGCCCCACTCTTCTCTCCCCCTGGACACGGCCCCTCTTATCTCCCCCAGTAGCACCCGTCATCCCCTCCCTTCCCCGTATCTCCCCGAGCGCGCTCTCCACTCACCTAGATCCCCCTAATCCAATCATCTCACTGGTGTCTCCCTATTCTCATCACCTCCACTCCCTAATCCTGGCTCCCTTCTCTCCATTCGGCATACCAGCTCCCCTCACCTCCCCTATCTAACCCACCGCCTCCCTCTCCACTCACCCACAGAATCCGCTGCGCGCCTCCCCTGTCCTTCCCGCCTACCCGCTCGCCACCCCGCCAGCCCCCCGATCTCCAGCACCTCCTCACCCCATCTCACCCTCCTCCCCTCATCTCTCCACAACAATTCCTCCTAGGACCTCACCCTATCGCCCTACACCCCTCAGTCATCCCCACCTTCCCTTCTCGGCCACTTCAGGGTGCAGCAGGTACACCAGCCGCAGCTGTGGGCTCTCCTCGATCCAAAGCAGCGGAAATCCACCCTCGACTTCAACATACAACATCATTGATACATCAGAGGTTCGGACACATCATCGACATTCTCTTGGCTTCTGGAGATTCACATCGCATGGTGGGAGCAAGCGCAGATCAGATTATATTTTCAGCGGCGCAGTGGTTTGATTCGGGTGTGGTGTCAGCGAATGCATAGAGCAGAATGATGATGATTATTTTGTGATCATTGACAGCGTCTCGTAGTGACCAAAGAAATGACACGATCATGGTGATATCTTCCATTCATTATTTTATGTGTCGTGTTGTCGCGATGGTGGGATAATTCATTGGTGTCGGAGTTGTGATAAATGTGATGGTGAATGCATGTCTTGAATTTATTCATATGTTTGATTGCCTTTTAAATTAATTTTAATTGGATGTTTATTTAATTAATTATATCTGCGTTGAAATTAATTGTAATTTGGGATCTGCACACATGCTTTGATGCCCGTTCGTGTGATACCTAATAAGTAATCATGGGTGGGAGTTCATCAGAGAATTTATTTTTCTAGAATTCGATCAAGCGCGCGATCAAATTTTGAATAAATAAATATATTAATTGAAAAATTAATATTTTGTGTGCGCTCTCCTTCAAACTTGCATGAGTGATACCTAATAAGTAATCTCATGTGAGCGAACTCGATGCAGGTAGATACTTCGACTTTGTGAGAAACGGGTCGTCATATTACACCAAGTGATTCAGTGCTATAATGATGCGCAAATTATTCGTCAGGACAGAGAATGAAATGACGGATAATTTGTGTAAACATTAAAATATTGTCTAATATCAGAGAACGCGACCAGATAGTATTTTGATTAATTTTGGAATCTATGATAATTTAATAAATAAATATTCAAATGTGGGAATTAAATAATCGACATTGCATGCACTTGAATGGACGTCACGACTCTAACACTTCCATCTCTGCCAGTTTCTTTCATAGCTCAGTTCACTTAGATAGTTTTAGTTAATTTAAATAGTTATTTTTAAAATAGTCATTTAGTTTTTAGAACTTAGATGTTAATCCCACAATTAAAGCCCATCTGCCTAAACATTCCTCCAAAAGGACATTTCTAGTGTCTACTCACATTCTCTCTGTGGTTTGACCCTGCTCGCCACTTCTACAGTAGTTAGTAGGTAAATAAATATTTCAAATTTGCACAAGTTGCGACGCGCGTGCCAATCCACTAAGCTCAAAAATCCATATCTCAGTAGTATCAAGGAATTGAATCAGATCAGGCCCCTAGATTATCATATCCTGGCTCTGTAATAGCTCGGGCCCCAAGACCATCATACCCTATCTATGCCTTGAGTCAGGCCCCCAGACTTTCATTCCCCTAACACACTACCTCGGGTCAGGCCCCCAAACCATCATACCCCTATGAACTGCCTCAGTTCATGCCCCCAAACTATCATTCTCTTATGTGTTGCCTTGAGTTAGGCCTGCAAACCATCATTCCCCTTTGTGTTTCCTTGGGTTAGGCCCCTAGACCATCATGCCCCTACCCAGGGTTCAATTCTAGTGCTTTTATCATCTCAATTCATGCACACTCCCCCTATAGGAATAAAAAACACACAAAGGTCTACCCATCTCAAGTACCAATAAAAACCTCTGTAACGCCCCAAAAATATAATGTAAGAACATTGTATTTGATGGTTTATATGAAACACAACACCAAGCGTGTAAGAGAATATGATATCCTAAGAATTTATAATATATTTACTATTTTAAAGAAATTAAATATAATTTATAGCTTGCAATTCACATGATACTGAGTTAGAATATGACATATGTAACAACAAGTTTCTTCAATGGTTTGTGTTACACGTAATACTGAGTTTTACTAGAACAATAATATATTATTAAAAGAGTATTATTTAATATAATAATACTTAACCTAGACATTAAAATAGAGATTATAAATATTATTAACTAAATTATTAAAATATATGGTTTACATAAATATAAAATTAATTAATAGGTTACAAATTAATTATAAATGAAAATATAAATCAATTGAATATAATGGAAATGTTATTATTTTTATGCTCACAAAGGTGTTTTGTCTTAATAAATTAAATTAATTATAATTAGTGAATGGTATTAATTAAATATATATGTTATATATTCAATAAAATATTTTTTATATTCATCCAATAGATTTGATAAGTATAAGATAATAACAAACTCAATATCACACATAAAAATGTAAATTTTTATTAAGGCACTTTTACTGCCTTTTAATAAAGAACCTATTTTAAATACAATTTTTGGAACTTTAATAAATATTATATGTCAAAATGAACTTAATATTTTAAAGTGGAATATAAAATTTAGGTTGGGTTTAATTTTTGGTATTTTTCTATGAAGTTTCATTTTTTGATGAATAATGAAAAATATTGAATTTTATCTCAAAAATGATTTTTCATATAATTTATTTATAAGGATAAGTTATATTTTTGATTATTTTTAAATTTAATTTGATTTTATTTTTATAAATTAATCCAATTTAGGTTATTTAAATAAATTTTACTTTGAAATTGAATATAAAAACTTGGAAAACTTTTGAACGTTTTTACTTTAAAAACCTGCATTGTCGTGTCGTCTGTGGGATTAAATTTAAATTAATTTATACTAATTATGTGATTGGAATTTAAAAAAATGGATTCCATATTTGGAATTAAAATAATTTCTAATTTCTAATAAATTCAACTTATTTTTTTACTAAAAATATTAGTGAAAGTAATTAAAATTAATTACAACGATTAAGGTGAAATTAAGCATAACAAAGGACTAAACCCTATCCTTAAGTCCTAATATAACCTATAAACTTGTCAAAAATGAATTTTATGGAAATATTTCAACCTTATACTCCTTTTTATCTACTTTTTACCATTATTTATTCACTTTAAATAAAAAAACGTGGGTGGGGTTCCTTTTTTCCAAAAATATTACAAGAGTGTCACTTCTCCTCCACTATAGAAGGCCTCCTTTCCTCCCTCTTCCTCACACCTATCAAGACCCTTAGGTTTGGAAAATATATACCCAATTCACTTTACAACATCCCTACCTTAATACTTAAATCCTCTCCTTTGGAATAAATCAATCCAAGCAAGCTCATTGGTGCAAACCAAAAGGAGTTACATGATTAAGAGGTAACATCTTTCCTTAAGCTCTTTGGTTTTATTTCATTTCTACACTCCTTAAATTATACTTATTCTGTGATTATATAATAAAAACAGTATCCTAAATATACTATTATATTTTTATGTTAAGGTTTCTACCTTCACTTACACACACTTCCATCTAATGGGGAATGAACATATTGTTTATGTGTACGACGAACTATCACCTCACGAAACGATGATTGTTCATTTTTCCTTTACCGCCTCTCATGGTGGACATTATGATGGAACCTATGTTTATATATTATATATATTATACTTATTATTTCATTAATATCTTTAATTCTCTTACAACACATATCTTTATATTTTTCATTTTTGTGTAAAAATGATAACATCATTTGTGGAAATGTGGACTACCACCCCCTCAAAGCGATGTGATTCATTCACACTATACATGAAATGTATAACGGATGGTTTTAATTAAAAATATGTAACATACAAAACATATATATTATATTCATGAAAAAATTTCATTTCTAGAAATAATATATATATATATATATATCATTTTCTTTATTACCCTTTCACACACTTAAAAAGTGATAACGTCATTCGTAGACGTGTGGACTATCACCTCCTCGACATGATTTGATTCCTTTTACATCACAAGAATTATAAATATAACTATATATGAATAAATAAAATATTATTTATGATATAATGATCATTATATAAATATATAATGTTACTTACCTTCTTTCTATAATGATCATTGAAAAATTGGAACGTTACTCATGTGTACGTACAACCTACCATCTCCATGATTGTAACATTGATTCATCTTCATAACCATATTTAATTATTGGTTTTAAAAGTATAATTTATGTATAAATATGAAAATAATTTCATTATTATTATTCTTTAGATGTTATATAATGATCCATTTTACCATAGTTGACCTACCAAAGTTGTTTGTTACACATAAATCGAATTTGGTCAAAACACTCTACATAAACTTAATTGTTTAATTAGTTGTATACAACATGATAATAAGTGAAATAGAAGTTATGATAACCATGAAAATGGTTCTCAAGAAATTAAATAATTAATATAAGTTTGTTATTCAAGAATGTAAAGACACACAAGACAAGTTGGACTCAAGTTAAGGGATTCTCATCTCACTTTTTACATCCATGAGATAAATGTCATGTTCACCACTTACTTATTTTGTGTGGTGTATATACTACCAATTTTGTTATATTATATCATTAATACTTTTATCTTCATGGTATTTTAAACTTTTATTTAATTTTATTTCTTCATGAGGATTATGATTTCAAAATTTTCAAAGTGGTATGGGACACTTTGGAATGTTTAAAGATTATTTTCCTCAATAATAACTTTAATGATATCTCAATGGTATTTCAATTTGAAGAAATTATATGAAAATTGTTCAATAAAACCTTTAATTTTCTCTCCTTTGGTTATTCATGACCATTTTCAAGTATTAGTACCATTTTTCCACTCTTTGGTACTCAAAATGTTTTAGAAAATGTTTTTTAGAAAACCCAACTTTATTCCTCTCTTAGTCGGAGAACTTATTTTCTTATAAAAACCATGTTTTATTAAAATGTTTTCAAAAATTTTTTTAAAATGACTCGGTAAAAACATTTTTACCCTTTTTGTCTTTTACCAATGTTTTCAAAGGAATCTTCTTATCTTTTTTTGAAAAATAAATTTTTCTAATATTTTATCATGAAAAGGAATGTTCTTTTTACCTCATATGGCTTGTATGGATTTACCCACCATCATTTATTTGAAGCTTCCTTTATATGTTTAAAAGGTTTCTTTTTAAAGAAAATATTTTCAAAAGTGAATTTCAAAGAAAAGGTTTTCCCAAAGGTTTTTCATAATAAAATGATATTTTTTTCAAGAACATTTTAAAAAGATATTTTTATAGTATTTTTATTCATCAAAGACAAAAAAAATTATTTTAACCCACTTGGGGTATTATTTATTGATACCATTCTTATTATTACTCTAGATATTTTATGATTGATTTGACTAGGGATAGTATTCACTTCCTTGATTTATCTGTTAGTCACCTTGAAATATTTAATTTTCTATGACTATTTAACATTGAATTTCCCCTAATTATCCATATCATTTATCATGGATATGTTTATTTCCTAAACTATATACCATTTTTATACAGTTTTTGTTTTGAAATTTATTTGATTATTTGGGTAAATATTGATAAATATATATCTTATACTCTATACGGATATTTGATAAGGAATATTTTTAAATCTATTATTCGATAGATGAGGAATATTTTGGAAGGTATGACATGGGTGGGGCCTAGTTATAAATATCCCCTTGATGCATAAATAGTCTCATGGGATGAGTTAGTTGGCTAGCCTATTTAGATGGGTTTTTACTTGATATAATAAATTGTCTTATGAAAGGTCTTTATGGTAATGGTTCCATGTACCTAGGAAAAATAGAGTCTAATAATTAAGAATTTCCATCATTTATTTTTAGTTATTATTCATCCATGAGATTGTGTGTCGAAATATCTATGGATACATTTCATTTCATTTCATTGATTAAATGGTATGTGTTTCAGTTTCTTACATCTTCATATTGATTTTTCCTTATCTAGTTATTTGAATGGCATGTATTTCCATTTATTACCTTATCATATTGTTTATGAACTTTCTTATCGGTTTATTTATTACATGGTATGTGTATTAAGTTATTTACCATTCCATAATTATTACTTATATTGATTCATTATTGCTTTCGCTATATTTTGACCTTATTGAGCATTTGATATCGCCCTTATTATGTTTCTTTCCCCAAGAATTCAAGAAGCATACTATAAAAGATGCGTAGGGATTTACTAGATGGATTAGAGTTATCCTTGAAGTTATTTATTTAAAGAGAAAAAAAATTATGTTGTATTTAGTGTATTCATTTGTAATACAAGACTCATTTATGTATCTGGTTTACCAAGACTACTAAACTCTTCAGTCCTTCGGGATTTGATTCCTTGTAATCATGTCAATGTAATAGTATCATACACTAGCTATGGGCTATCTAGGGTTGGGTCACTATAGTTGGTATTAGAGAAAGTTTAGTAACAACTTTGGAAACTAGATTTAGAAAACTTAGATTAGGGAGAACAACCCTAAGATAGACATTGAGGATAAGAATATAAGAATATCCTAGAATTTTGGTAAGGTGGGTATTATGTGGTTATTCTGAGAAATGCATCCCTGTCTGGATGTTACAAGTAGATGTGGTTTTGGAACAGATGTACTTAGAAGTAACAACTTTGAAAAAGTGTCCCGGACCAAACTTGGTGTAACCTGATATATGAAAACGGGTCTTACTTCACACCTATTTTGACACTCCCAAAGGATATGCTTAGGATAATTCACATTTTCTTTACAAACCATTATGAAGGATTTTGAAAATTAATAACCTAGGTTAAAACTAAGGTGTCTTAGATTTAAGATAAGGTGTTTTGATTTAGATATCCTATAAAATATTATATGTTTTTCTATGACTATCGTTACTCACACTATGCTTTATAGTTTTAATCAGTGGATGGTACCCGAAGGATTCAAGTTGACATTGAACATGAAAGAAAAGGTGGTGAAAATGAGAAACCAAATGAGGTACTGATAGGAGTGAAATATATCATGTTTATACCTAATCATTTTTCTCAAAATATGATTAACAATGTACACCTAAACCAACTCCCAAACTCACCAAATAAGAGAAGGATAGAGGTTTTTAAGAGCTATAGTGGTGGAGACCATAGAAAAAATATGGATCGATTTCCATCATGCAATAAATGTGGAAGGAGATACCCAAGAAAGTGTCTCAAGGGAACAGGGAAATGTTTTATATGTGAGAAAGAAGAACATAATGAAAATAATTGCCGAGGAAAAATTAAGAGTGTGATGGAAGGAAAAGAAATTCATCCTAAGTAATCCTTTATAGTTCATTGTCATAAATGTGGGAAACCTAGATATTACTCAATTAAATTCCCTATTCTAGAGGATAAACTCTAGAATAAGGAAGTATTTATGTGGAAATAACTATATAAAGTATTTACGTATTAGGGTTGTATTGAAAACCTTAGTTAAAAGGTTATTTAGTGATTAACCTTATTTTAAGGATGTCCATCATATTTATTTTGGAAATTATATTAATTTGATTTTAAAAAAGGATAACTTGTATTCTGGGTGACAAACCATCATGTTTGACAAGGTTGTGGGGCTTGAACCCATAACCAAAGGATGATAAGGGTTTTGTACCTACCACTGGCCTAGGCGATGTCCTAGTTAATGTGTCATTATTTAAACAATTTGATGAATAAATATTAATAATGAACCAATAGTGTTACTTTTTAGGTTTATATATTAATATATTAACCATATTGAATTTGGAGAATAGTTGGAGACAGATAGTTATAATTGTCACTATTTTATGGGCCTTATGATGTGTTAAATGTTTTAGTGCTTTAGGGGTCAAAGTTAATTTTTGGATACCAATTTCTTAAGGTAAGGGATGAATTAGAATTTGATAAAAGCACAACCAAAAGATGAAATTTTTCTTATGAAATTTAAATGTATCAATAAATTATATTTAATTTTATTCTTAGGTAGTAAAATAATTACTCAACATTAGGAAACTAATAAAAAAAATGTTTTGTCATAATACCTTTATTTTTATTGAATAGATGGTCTACTAAATAATTTTAGATTTATGAATTTGAGGTCCTCAACTTTCCATCGATTGTTTAATTTTTTTTTATTTATGACATCAATCACTACCTAAAAATATTTATGATTTTTCTCTAAGTACATATCTCTACTTTCCACTAATGTCCCCCTACTTAGAGACTCGGTTATAAGTTATTCCATGTAACATTTTTACTTCCCATTCTCTCTTTTCTAGAGGATTTCTTACAAACCCTTCTCACAATGTGGGATTTCAACATAGGAAATATCAAACAATTTATCACCAAAATTGGGTTTAAATTGTGAGGATACAATTTAATTAAGGTGGGGATAATGTAACACCCTGAAAATATAAATTAGAAACATTGTATTCGATAGTGTGCATGAAACACAACACCAAGAGCATAAGGGGATATGATATCCCAATAATTTATAATATATTTACTATTTTAAATAAATTAAATATAATTTATAGCTTTCAATGCACGTGATACTGAGTTAGCGTGTGATATACGCAATAAAAAATTTCTTCAATATCTTGCATTACATGCAAGATCAAGTTTTACCGAACAATAATATATTATTAAAATATTATTATTTAATATAATAATACTTAATATAGCCATTAAATTAGAGGCTATGAATATTATTGACTAAATTATAAAAATATATGGTTTAAACAAATATAAAATGAATTAATAGGTTACCAATTAATTATAAATGAAAATATAAACCAATTTAATATAAAGGAAATATTATTATTTTTATGATCACAAAGGCGTTTTGTCTTAATAAATTAAATTAATTACAATTATTGAATGGTATTAATGAAATATATATGTTATATATTCAATAAAATATTTTTTATATTCATCTAATAGATTTTATAAGTATAAGATAAAAACAAACCTAATATTACACATAAAAATGTATATTTTTATTAAGATACTTTTACCACCTTTTAATGGAGAACCTATTTTAAATCGAATTTTTAGAACTTTTATAAATATTATATGTCAAAATAAACTTAATATTTTAAATTGGAATATAAAAATTAGGTTAGGGTGAATTTTTTATATTTTTCTATGAAGTTTCATTTTTTGATGAATAATGAAAAATACTGAATTTTTACTCAAAACTGATTTTTCATCTAATTTATTTATAAGGATAAATTATAATTTTTTATTGATTTTAAAGTTTAATTAGATCATATTTTTATAAATTAATCCAATTTATGTTATTTTAATCAATTTTAATTTCAAATTGAATCTAGAAACTTAGCAAACATTTGAACATTTTTACTTTAAAACCCTGCATTGTCGTCCCGTCTACGGGATAAAATTTAAATTACTTTTTGCCACTTATGTGATTAGAATTTTTAAAAATGGATTATATATTTGGAATAATCATAATTTATAATTTATAATAATTTAAACTTAGTTTTTTACCAAAAATATTAGTGAAAGTAATTAAAATTAATTACAACGATTATGGTGAAATTAAGCTTAAAAATGACTAAACCCTATATTTAAGCCCTAATATGACCTAGAAAATTGTCCAAAATTCATTTTATGGTCATATTTAGACCTTAACCTCCATTTTATATACTTTTTACCATTATTTATCCACTTTTAATAAAAAAACATGGGTAAGGTTCCTTTTTTTCAAAATATTACATGAGTACCACTCCTCCTCCATTATAAAAGGCCTTCTTTCCTCCCACTTCTTCATATCTATAAATCCACTTAGGTTCAGAAAATATATGCACAAATCACTAACCTACATCCCTACCTTACTTCATGAATCCTCTATTTTTTCATAAATCAATCTAAAAAATCCCTTTGATGCAAACCAAAGGGAGTTACCCGGTTAAGAGGTAACATCTTTCCTTAAGCTCTCTAGTTTTATTTCCTTTCTACACTCCTTTAATTATCCTTATTTCATGATTATATAACAAAAAAATTGTCCTAAATATACTATTATGTTGTTATGTTAAGTTTTATACCTTAACCTATACACACCTTCATCTAATGGGGAACGAATATATTGTTTACGTGTACAGTGAACTACCGCCTCACGAAATGATGATTGTTTATTTTCCTTTTACTGCCTCTCATGGTGGACATTATGATAGATAATATATATATATATATGATATATATGATACTTATTATGTATTTAATATTCTATAATTATTTTAAAATACATATCTTTATACTTTCCATTTTGTGTAAAAACGATAACATCGTTTGTGCAAGTGTGGACTACTACCTCCTCAAAGCGATGTGATTCATTCACACTATACATAGAATGTATAGAGTATGGTTTTAATTAAAAATATGTAACATAAAAAAACTTCTATATTATATTTATGAAATAATTACCTTTCGGTAAATATAATATATATATATATCTCATTTTCTTTATTACCTTTTCACACACTTTAAAAGTGATAACGTTGTTCGTGGACTTGTGGACTACCGCCTCCTCAACATGATGTGATTCATTTTACATCACAAGAATTATACATATAACTATATATGATTAAATAACATAATATTTATGATATAATAATAATTTTTTAAATATATAATGTTACTTACCTTCTTTTCATAATTATCATTGAAAAATTGGAACGTTACTCAAGTGTACATACGGCCTACCGTCTCCATGATTGTAACGTTGGTTCATTTTCATAACCATATTTAATGATTGGTTTTAGAATTATAATTTATGTATAAATATGATAATTATGTAATTATTATTATTCTATAGATTTTATATAATGACCCCTTTGACTATAGTTGACCTACCAAAGTTATTTTTGACACATAAATCAAATTTGGTCAAAACACTCGACGTAAAATTAATTGTTTAAGTAATTCTATACAACATGGTTATAAGTGAAATAAAAGTTATGATAAACATGAAAATTATTACAAAGTAGGTTAATAATTAACATAAGTTTGTTATTCCAAAATATAAAGACACACGAGACAAGTCAAACTCAAGGTAATGGATTCTCATCTCACTTTTTATATCTGTGAGATAAATGTCATGTTCACCATTTACTTCTTTTGTGTGGTGTATATACTTACACTTTTTTATATTATATATTTAATACTTTTATATTAATTTTATTTTAAACTTTCATTTAATGTTATTCCTTCTTGAGGATTATGATTTGAATTGTTTCAAAGTGGTATGAGACACTTTGGAATGTTTAAAGATTTTTTCCCACAATAATAACTTTAATGATCTCTCAATGGTATTTCCATTCGAGGAAATTATATGATAATTGTTCAATAAAACCTTTATTTTTCTCTCATATGGTTATTCATGACCATTTTCAAGTATTATTACTATTTTTCCACTCATTGGTACTCAAAATTTTTTAGAAAATGTTTTTCAAAAAACCCAACTTTATTCCTCTCTTAGTCAGAGAACCTATTTTCTTATAAAAACCATGTTTTATTAAAATATTTTTAAAAAAATTAAAATTATTTGGAAAATTCATTTTTACCCTTTTGTATTTTACCAATTTTTTCAAATTAATATTCTTATCACTTTCTAAACAAGGCATTTTTCTAACCTTTTACCATGCAAAGGGAATTTTTTTTACCTCGTACGGATTTACCCACCATAATTTATTTGAATATTACTTTTCATGTTTAAAAGGTTACTTTTAAAAGAAAATATTTTCAAAAGTAATTTTCAAATAAAATTTTTTCTAAAATTTTTTTCACAATAAAATGATATTTTCCTCAAGAACGTTTTTAAAAGATATTTTTATAATATTTCTATTAATAAACAACAAAAAACATTTATTTTACTTTACTATGATATTATTTATTGATAACATCATTATTATTCCTCTGTGTTATTTATGATTTATTTGAATGATGGTGGTATTCAATTCCTTGATTCATTTGTTAGTCCCCTTGAAATATTGAATTTTCTGTGATCATTTAACAATGAATTTACCCTAATTATCAATATCATTTATCATGGATATGTTTATTTCCTAAATCTTATACTATTTTTCATATGTTTTTTTAGTTATTTGATTATTTGGGGGAAATATTAATAAATTTGTATCTTATACTCTATATAGATATTTGATCAGGAATATTGTTAAATTTATTATTCGATAGATGAGGAATGTTTTGGATAGATATGACATGGGTAGGGCCTAGTTATAGAAAATACCTTGATGCATCGGTAGTCTCATGGGATGAGTTAGTTGGCTAGCCACTTTAGATGGGTTTTTACCTGATATGCTAAACTGTCATGTGAAAGGTCTTAACGATAATGGTTTCATGTACCTAGGAAACATGGCATCCAATAATTAATCATTTCCCTCATTTAGTTTCAGTTATTATTCATCTATGAGATTGTGCATCAACATATTTATGGATACATTTCATTTCAGTTCATTGATTAAATGGAATGTGTTTCAGTTTCTTACCTTTCCATATTGATTTTGACTTATCTAGTTATTTGAATAGAATGTATTTCCATTTATTAACTTACCATATTATTTATGCACTTCCTTCTTAGTTTTTTGATTATATGGTATGTGTGTTTAGTTATTTACCATTCCATAATTATTACTCTCATTGATTCATTATTGCTTCCATTATATTTTTTCCTTACTGAGAATTTGAGCTCTCCCTTATTATGTTTATTTACCCAGGAATCCAAGAATCATACTATGAAACATATGTATGGATTTACTAGATGGATTAGATTTATCCTCAAATATATTTATTTAAAGAGAAATAAAATATATTGTAATCAGTGTATTCATTTGTAATAAAAGACTCATTTATATATCTAGTTTTCCAAGACTAATAAAATATTCAGTCCTTCAGGATTTGATTTCTTATAATCATGCCAATGTAATAGTAGCAGACAACGGCTTTGGGCTATCTAGGGTCGGGTCACTACAACCTCCAAGTCTTGGTAACACCACCACAATACATTTTTTGTATTTATTACAAGCCACTTTTGGGTAAGTGGGAACCATATAAGAAAGATCCACCAGTTCATGCCAAAACCCCTCATCCAACATCCAAAATTCAAAATAGAAGACTCAAATTTCAAAACCAAAATTCAGAAAAACCGCCCAATTCACTTTGAACCACGAGCTACCCACCTCATTCCTCATCACAGGGAGACCTCTAATCTCACCCACTGCTATCATCAAAATTCCATCATAACATCGTAACACCTTCATTGCCATCATGTTTTCACGTCATCAATATAAATCGTCCTCGTCGCCTTATCATCGGCAACCGCATCTCTGGCCACATCTCAAACCACCACCGCTATAATAATGAAACCCATCACAGTAACATTGTGTCGTCCCCCAACACCAAATCACCATCTTCATCATCAACAGAAACAAAACACAACCTTTTCATCCATGATTGAAATGTCATCACCGTCAACCGCCTGAAGCCACTCCCTTAGACTCACATCCCAAAGGACCTTGAAGACCTCCATGCATCTCCACCTCATAGAGAATAGTGGCCTCCTAGAACCAGAGTAGATAAAAATAAGGCTTTTCAAGATGAAACATAGTAAGAACCTTTGAGAACCATCGATTCTAAAGAGATTCAGCCTCATCGTCGTCGCGACATCCAACGTTGCAACAGAAACAAAAAGCACCAAAACTAGAAACCAAAACGAATTTTCCACCAAATGGATATTAAACAGAATAAGGAATCATAGAACAGCACAACAAAACTTCACCGAAAACCTTGAGTAAGAATCACTAAGAGGTCTGAGAAACCAAAAACCTACTTCACCAGAGAAAATCGACACAACCCATACAAGGAGAACCAAAGGCCGCTGAGCTACACATCACAAAACTTCATAGTTTCCCCTGCACCAGATCCAATTGGGAGAGGTACAGAGGAACCTAAGGTCAGAGCAAGGCTTTAGCATCAGAGGGATCCGAACACCAACAATGATGAAGAGGCAGAAGACTAGAAATAGTCTAGCTCTAGTAGCACCTGAAAACCCTTCGTCCACCGAACCACAAATACCCAAAACCTCTTTGAGACCTGTGCTCCATCGCCAACTAGGAGAGGCACAGAGAATCGTGAGGCCATAGCAGGATAGGGTGGCTGAGGGATTCCACAACACACCAGCGAATGAAAAGGAAGAAGAAAAGTAGAAAGGAGGAAGGCTAGAGAAGGAAAAGAAGGAAACAAGATACTCTTTAAATTATTTTGGAATCAAATATTATAGTAAGTCTCATGGGCTACACACACCTAAATTCAATCAAATTCATGCATGGTTATCAATTATGCCAACACATAAATTCATACAAGGTAGAATGTGTAATAAAATCCCCAAGAGGTAAGGAACTTACTACCTTAAAGTCATTAATTCAATGATAAGGATAAACCACCATGTGTGATTTGAAAGATAGAGTGGGAACTTCAATAGTAAATAACACCTCCTTTCATGACTTATTAGCATAGTTTTTGACACGTTAATGCTCGAGGTTCATCAAAGGTTCCTTAAACCAAATCCGTAAATTTTATTTCAAAAAGAAATAAAATATCACATGTTATGATACTTTATCTCTCCTAAATAATTTCAAACTATCATCTTATTCTAATGCATAAGCTAAAATTATTATGCTAAATAATAATTATAAAACAACTTTCAATAATATATATCTCTCTAGATTAATTCAAGGACATATGTGGTAGTTATTTATAATTATTCTCTTATAGTTATACAAAATTATCCTTTAATAATTTTACATGATTATCATGTGATAATTTAATATCTTTATCTATTGATAAATCTTTTTAATTATCTTGTGATAATTTTTAATAAATTACCCTTTGATAATTTTTTATAAATTATCCTTTGATAATTTGATGTAATTATTATTTGATAATTTTCCTTTGATAATTTTATAAATTATCTCTTTATAAATATATGTAATTATATTTTGAAAATTATTTATAATTATATTTTGATAATGTTTTTAAATAAATTATCCCTTGATAATTGTTTATAAATTATCCATTAATAGTTCTTTATGGAATTATCCAATTAAAATTATGGGTTTTAACTTTTTTTCTTTTTATTATTCAGAAAAATCCTAGAATTGAGAAGAGATAAAAAAGATGAAATAAAATAAAAATAAAACAAATGAAACAAATTTGGTAAGAACCCCCTTAGGCACTACGCACAAGGAAGAAGAATAGGAGATCATGTACACACTTGGATCTGGAAAAAATACCTAAAACAGATCGATGGACCTTCACAAAACATGTGAAAATGAGTTTTGGGATTGACCAAGAATGAAAGATGCAAGATTTGGTGATTTTAGAAACACCCACCATTTATAAATTCACCATTTTAAAACCCCAAATTAAACTACTAATTTAATTTGTGTTTTAACCAAATCTTGAATGGTGAGTATTTAATTTCACTCCATTAAGGTTTTGCTAAATTAAATAGGTCAAAAAAGAGTTGAAATCTATGATATGGATTAAAGGTCACATGAATGAATAATCTTACAGTACACATAGGAAGAAGAAAGAAGAAGAAAATAAAAATAAAAGGAAATAAACAATAAAAAAAGGAAAGGGGTAAATAAATAATTACTCTTATGCACTGGTGTGCGATTTAACCAAACTCCTAACACGCATAGAGGTTTTTTCACACCTATGGTAAAACCTATATTCTGGATTTAATGGTGGTATCATATTTCTCATCTAATACATTATTTGGGGGATATTTTAGTATATTATAAAAAAACTACTTGTGTGCAATATAGTATATTTAATGATTTTATTGTATAAATATCAAGGCTTTATGGCCCCAAAATCCCACGCTAACTCTGTACCTAACTCTAAAAATATTCTTTTAAATATTCTAAAGTGGTTCAAGGAAACAATAGATTTGTTATATTAATATGGCTTTTACCCTTACATAAAGCCTTTAAATTGTTTATAAAATGATTTTTATTGAAAATTTACATTTTTACATAAAAATACTTATAAATTACAAAAAAGAGGGTTTTATTATCATTAAAATTTAAGGATATTATAGTTATTCCCCTATGATGACTTCTCATCCCTGAAAAGTATCTCTAGTGGTCTTGTTCAAACAATTTAGACCACTAAGCCCAACTGGTAGATGGTCTCTCAGCACTATCTATTGGAATTTGACCCATAGTGTAGACATGACTTGCCTCGGCTTCATGAACATATCCTAGAGACACATGAATAGTATGAGTCATCATATGAGTCTGCTACTGAGGACCCTAGTCGAATCCCTGATTCAAAGTTTGAGATTGTCCTATGCTTCTATGGAACCTTAGCCTTGATGCTCTAGAAAAAAAACTAATTGAGATATCCTATATTACCATATTATTGGCACTAGATATAATGTTATGTGTAGAAATTTTGATAATTCCCAACCTCCTCACTTTTGAATCACTATAGAACTCCTTTCATAAAAAACATTGACAAGCCTTTACTCTACCCTGACTATTTTTCACTACTCTAGTGTGAAACATCAGCCTTCCTCTTCTTTCTTTTGGATGTATCATAGGAAGTTCCATTTATAACTAGAAGAAGACCTGTAACTTTATCCTCCTGTAGGCCCTTCATGATCATCAAGGCCTTTTGAATCACTTTTGTGAGTTGTGTTTCTTAAGAAAACATTATCATCGAGATCTGTCAAATCTTTATGAGTTTCTGAGTATTGTCTAGCTTCAGCATACCCAGAAGTAATTCTTCAAAGAAAAGGTCCTTTATAGTGTTCCAATTCAAACCTCCATAACATCACAAAAGGTTCAATACACCCCACTACCTCTTGGTTGGTCTCTGTAGAAAGAACATCATTAACTTCACCTACCTATCATGTGGGGTCTTTATCAAGTCGCAAAACTTGTTAAGAATTTGAATCTAGTCCTAAACATCCGAAGGGCCTCCAGTTCCCTAAAAAGATAGAGGATGTTGGAGAAAAAGGTATTCAGTACAGTCAACCATAATTCTGGTGAATCCCCCACCTTGTACGGACACTTAGTGGAAAACTCTTAGATAAAGTGGTACTTCTACCTGAACTACTGGGATAAGCACAAGTGCATGCTCTACAGCACCCTCCTATATAGCTGTTAGTCCCATTAGTCATTTAAATGGTGGAATATTTCATAAAAACAAGTGAAAATAAAACCATTAGGATAAATCTTATTCAGTATATGAGATCATAAAAAAGTTTACCTAGGGGTCTACCCACAACCCTAGGTATAACCCTCCTAACACTAACCAAATGTCTCATCTATGTACATTAGTTATAATATTCACAATAGCTTGCTTAGTTCAACTAATTAATACCAATAAAGTTATATCATAATAGCATGATAATATAGATATATCACACAAATAGAAACTCTCATAAACAGATAACATAAATTAAGGCATTTAATTAAAGAATTACTATATAGCACAAGAATATGTATATATATGGAATATAAACATACATGCATAGTCATGTTGTATGAACTCACCCAAAATTTCATAAATTTCATATCAACATCATGTGTTCCCAAGGTGAATTTAATCCATGGTAATATAAAACATTATTTTCCACACTTCATGACAACTTGAAGGTCCACTATATAATGTTGTTCAGACACTATCATGGTTCCCTTGACTGAGTCCAAATTATTCTATATCTTATTCACCTTATCCCAAATCAAGGTAAAGAGAATAAACAATTGATTGAATCCTAGTGTCCTATGATACCATTTTGTAACATCCCAACCTGAACCATAGGGTCTAAGCTTGAATGTCACATGACCTCATGTGCGCCTCCCTGTACGTTGGAGGTTGTCAACTAGAAGTGAGGGTCTGATTCTTTTAGTAGGGAGACTATACCCTCAGTATCATGTCATGGGATCAATAATAAATCATAAATAATATAATAATTAGCCAGAGTGAACATACAGAAACTAAAGAATGGTTGACTTATCATCCAATAATAAGAAACTCACAAAGTGGAAAGCTTGTACAATGTATAATACAGAATATAAATAAATAAATAAACATTTGGCTTCTCTAGAGTCCATCCAGGTCTGCTGTCATCTTCGTGCTCCTCTAATCAACCATCTACCATAGGTCCCTTTCCCTTCTTTGGATCTCCAGTCACGAAATCTACAAGCGCATCAAAATGTCTGAGTAGGGTGTGAGTACAAGACTTAGTAGGACACTACCAATACATCTTTAACCTGGTGTGATCAAGTATAATAGGTTTAATCCGTAATAATAATAAATATATAACAAGAAAATAAACATAAAATCCAAAACTAAGTGGTTGTGCATTAACCAAGCCACCACAAACCCTCGGTTGTACTTACTTTAGCTCCATGCTGAAAGGATAATCATGGAATGTCATAAATGAGAAAGGGGCATCCACTAAGCTTGAAATCCCATCTCTTGGCAGTCTCAAGTCATTGATTTTGATCAGGCCTCCAAACCATTGTATCCTGATTTCATAATGGTTCGGGCCACCAGATTGTCATGCCCCATCTATGCCTTGGGTTAGGCCACCAGATCATCATGCCCCTAACACGTTACCTCGATTTAGGCCCCTGTACTATCATACCCTTACACGCTTCCTTAGGTTAGGCCCCCAGAGCATCATTCTCCTATACACTACCTCAGGTCAAACCCCCAAACCATCATGCCCCTATGCACTGCCTTGGGTCAGGCCTCCAGACCATCATGCCCCTACCCTATGCTCAATTCCATTATCATCATCTCCATAAGTCATGAACACTCACCCTCTAGAAATAAACCACACATGATATTCCACGAATCTCAAGTACCAATAACAACATCCAAGGCATGGTAACACACATACAGGGTGAAGCATAAAAGGTAGACATAACATATCATCATGAGAATATAGTAGCAACACATAACAACATATGATCATAATCAAACATAGAAACAAGATAATTTAGAAACAATCATAGAATAAAATATTATATAAGGTCTCACGGGTAACACACACACCCACATGAGATCAAAGTCAATCATAGTTATCAATTATACCAACAAATAAATTAATACAAGTCAACATGTGTAACAAAAGTCCCAAAAGATAAGGAAATTCCTACCTCAAATTCGTCGATATCAATGACAAGAACAACCACGCTGTGTAGTTTGAAAGATGGATTGGAAGCCTCAATAGTGAAAAAAACTCCTTCCATGACTTATTATCACAGTTGATGACATTTCAATGATAGAGGTTCGTCAAAGTTTCCTAGAACTGAATTTAGTAATTTTATTTCAAAAAGAAATAAAATATCACATGTGACGATACTTTATCTCTCCTAGATAATTTCTAACTATCATCTTAGGATAATTAATTCACTAGAGGTATTATCCTCAAGAATAATTATAAAACTACATTCAATAATATATATCTCTTTAGATTAAATCGAGAACATATGTGGTAGTTCTTTATAATTATTATCTAAAAGTTATACAAAATTATCCTTTAATAATTTTTCATGATTATCCATTAATAATTTTTTATAATTTATAATTTTATAATTCGATATATTTATCTCTTGATAAATCATATTAATTATCTTGTGATAATTTTTAATAAATTTTCTTTCGATGATTTTTTATAAATTATCCTTTGGTAATTTGATGTAATTATCATTTGATAATTTCTGATAATTTTACTCTGATAATTTTATAAATTATACCTTGATAAATCTATACAATTTTCTTTTGATAATTATTTATAATTATATTTTGATAATTTTTTTAAAATAAATTATCCCTTGATAATTTTTTATAAATTATCCATTGATAATTTTGTATGGAATTATCAATTGAAAATTTTAGGTTTTATCATTTTTTCCTTTTTATTATTCAATTTTTTTCTAAAATTGAGAAGAGGGAAAAAAATAAGAACTAAAATAATAAAAATAAAAAAATGAAACAAACTTGGTAAGAGCCCCCTTAGGCATTGCACACAGGTAAGAAGAATTGGAGAGCATGTGTGTGCCTGTATCTAGAAAAATACCTGCAATGGGTCAATGGATCTTTAACAAATGTGTGCAAATGATTTTTGGGATCGACCAAGAATGAAGGCTATAAGCTCCAAATATTTTAGAAACACCCACCACTTATACATTTGGCATTTAAAAACCCCAAATTAAAATAATAATCTAATTTTTTCTTCAACCGAATCTTGAATGTGTAGTATTTAATTTCACCATATTAAAGAGTTGATAAATTAAATGAGTCGAAACAAGTTTAAATCCATTATTAGGATAAAATAATTCATGAAGAAAAATTCTTATAGTACACAAAGTAAGAAGGGGAAATTGAAATAGAAAATTAAAAAAAGGTAAATATGTAATTACCCTTACGCTCCATTGTGTGATTTAACCAAAAACTTGATGCAAACAAAAGTTATATCGCACCTAGGTTAAAACCCACATTCTGGATTTAATGGAAATATCATATTTTCAATCTAATACATCATTTGGGAGATATTATATTATTTCAAAAAAACATTGTACGCACATAATATAATAAATTTAATATTTTTATCATATCAATACTAAGGATCTACGAGCCCCAGAATCCCATGATGACTTCATGCCTAACCCCAAAAATATTCCTTTAAATATTCTAAATTATTTTAAAGAAAAAAAAGACTCATTACATTAACATATATTTTATCCTTACGTAAATCCTTTGAATCATTTATAAAGTTATTTATATTGAAAATTTACATTTTCACGTAAAGTAATTATAAATTAAAAACAAAATAGGGTTTTATTATCATTAAAAATTGAGTATATTACACCCTCTCTCTATTATATCTGATCATGATCCCAAATTTACCTTAAATTTTTTTTAAAGGTCTTAAGAATTCACTGGGTACTAAATTAAATTTCAATATAACATTTTATCCTCAATCTGATGGAAATTTATAACAAAAAATTCAGACTTTTGAATATATGATTTGATCCTTCTCATTGGATTATTAGTGAAGTTGGGATCAACATATTTCATAGTAGAATTTTCTTATAATAACAGTTTTCATTCCAGTATAAAAATTGAACCATTTGGGGCATTATATGGAAAATGTTGTCGAACTCTATCATGTTGGGATGAAGTTAGTGAAAGGAAGTTGTTGGGGAAATAATTTTTATAAGTATTGGTTGAGAAGGTAAATATGATTTAGAAGCAAATTGGGGAAACTCTGAGTGGATAGGAGAGTTATACAGATAATAGGATGAAATACTTTTCATTTGAGGTATATGATTATGTTTTTCTTAAAGTATCTCTTTGGAAAGGTGTTATGAGTATTGGTAAAAAGGAAATTTAAGTCCATGGTTCATTAGAACCTATGAAATTCTAGAGAATTTGGGGTTGTTTGATTATCATGTAATAAACCAAAAATTTTTAATGATAATTGTTTCCTAAAAAATTTTGTGTTTTGTTATTTTTGTACTCAACAAACTATTTTCCCTTTATTAATGAAGTGAGTATAAATTAAAATGTGACCATCAAGTTTCAACCATTATATGACCGTTCATTATTTGTTAATATCACCATTGGTTAATATGAACTTTAGAAACTATACTACTTTTAATAATTTTAATGTCATAACTAGTGTTTATAAATATAAATGTCAAAGGAAAATTAATGCAGAAAGAAGAGTCGATGACCTCATCCAGATGAGTTGTGTCATACGAAGCCCATTTTTTGAAGCTTAGGAATGAGGTAGCATCAATAGGCTTCACTCTAGACCAATCCCAAGTAGAAATTCAATAAGTGAAGCTTGAAATAAATCATCTACGGGAGAATTTCAAGTTAGTGGAAATTACCACTCAGACAATGTTATCTGATTTGCTCAATGAGTCTATCACCATCGCACACCTTACCCTTAGGTCATACGTAGGTGTTATAAGGGGTTATGTTTCAAGGACTTAGTTACATATAGTGTAAACCCTTTGTATTAATAAAATTATTATTCCATATTTTCTATTTTAAGAATAGTTTTTCTTAACAAATTTGAGATGAATTTTGATAAAACAAATTGGATCGAAATTTTACTTTTTAGGAAAAATATAATTATTATAATAAAATAGGGTATTATTAATAATTCTTATGGTAATTAAATAGTGTTATAAAAACACTCATTTTTAATTATAAATGATAAAATAATTTTAGTTTTTCAAGTATCAGAAATTTCACTATGCATTTTTACTATGCATTTTTTCTTCACTGTTATTTTTAATAAATAAGTATTTTTATAAATAAAAGTTAAATTTATCATATTTATATATTTATTATGATAAAATAAATTTCATTTTTTAATTCATAATATCGATATTAGGTTAGGGTGAATTTATGATAATTTTATAAAATACTTTAATTTTTTGTGAATAGTAAAAATACAGTTTGAGTTTTTTGGTAAGTTTAATGACATCATATCTATGTCGTAATGATGTAATGATTAATTTAAAATTATTTTCGACTATTATGTGTTAAATTAACTCAATAGGTGTCTCAAGTGGACAATACCATGGTAAAATACCATGGGAAAGCCCATGGTTTTGCAAATACCACCAATGAGGTGTCTAAGGAAATTAATAAAAAACTCCCTCACTTTTTCTATAAATACCCACTCATTCCTTTATTTTATTTAATTCCAAAATCATCATCAATGAATATCTGATAGTTTTACATCCTAAGGTTTCCTTCCAAGGTGTCCTCAAGCCCTTAAGGTCTCAATCCTCAAGTTTTAGGAACATTCTTCAAGGTAAGGGAATCTACCACCCTCCTCTTTTAATCAAGCACTCATTTTTATGTTATGCATTTTAATTTACATTTTATTATTTTGGGATATGTTATTATATATCCCCCTTAATATCCATATTATTTAAAAATTATTAGATACCCTTTTTTTCTCATCAATATATTTTGTGAATTTTTAAGCGACATCATTAGGCTGTTGAAATTTTGTAAGGGAACTCTCAACTTCTCTTTTCCTTTCATGTTTCCTTTTTATGTGGTATGTATTTAAAATTTAAATACCATGTTATTTTGTACATTTTATTCTACACCTTTATTGTATTAAGATTCATTTATTAATTGAATACCCTTGTCCCCTCTCTTTTTAATATTTTCTAAAACTGTGTTTCATACCCATTATGTTGTCGGATTTTTATCTCAAAATTTCTCTCTTTTTATCAAGAAATTATTTTATTTTATTTTTTGAATACTCAAACATATTTATTATCTAGGTTTATTCACATATATTTCAAAATTATCTATTTAATTATGGTATTAACATACATGAAACCCACCTTCCTTTTCCATGGGTTTGAAATGACAAAAGGATCTTATTTTTAAGCACTTTATAAAACACCATGATGTTGAAATGAAACTCAATTATTTTATTCTCCACAGGGTTATTTATGAGATGTTTTATTAAGATCTATGTGGATCACATTAATTAATACATATGAAGGGTTCACCCTGATATCACTCCAATTCATTAGGCAAAGAATTTAATCTCTAGAGATGACAAGTTTTATGATACCTCAGTGAATAACCTTAGTAATTTTTATGACGCATCGGTGATAAACCTTGGTGATATTCTTATGAATGAATAAATTAAATGTTATAGCCACATTTCCAAGTTATTATTCATGTTCTTATTATTATATGACTCTTTCTCATGGCTTTATGTATTTCATCAAGTTCTTACTGATATTCTTCAAGATCACAAGTAAACTTTTTCCCTTGATTACCTTTATTGGGTCTTCTACTCTTCCTTTCCTTTAATGTATGTCCCCAGGTTCTGAGATGCAATTATTGAACTTAGTATGAACCTATGACGAACCCATTAAAGTGTATTAGAAGAATGTTTTCATATTTTCATGTATTATATACCTTATTTCCAAGACACTAAACTTTAAAAGATCCTCTATTTGTAAAATATAATGAAAATTTATGTAATAAAAATGTGGTATGTCATAGTTGGTATTAAAGGATGGTTTAGTTATTTGTGTAAATCAAGATTTTAAAACTTTAAGAAGAACCTTAGAGAAAAGTTTAAATATAGGAAAACATCTTCTTATTTTTGTGAAATATTAAGTAAGTGGTTTCTGAATAAAGAAATCCATGTCTGGATATGAACAAGTGGATGTGGCTCTAGCACAGATGTATCTAAGGGTAAAACCCAAAAACACTGCTTTGATCTAGAATTAAATGAGAATTGTTGCACGTTAATGGGCCTTTCTTCACTCCTGGTTTAACACTCCTAGGGGATATGTTTAGTTAATCATAATCTTGTTATGAACTATTGTGAAGGATTTATAGAAAATGTAATTTTTTTAATGAATAAAAAATTTAAGCATGATGTTTTGAGACATAAAATTCTTTTAAAGTTATAAGATTATTAAAATAAACATGTTTCTCAATAAGTTTACCTTCTTTTAGAAAATGATGGGAAATATGAGGAACTATTTAAATAGTGAGTACAATAGACCATGCGTTGACGACCCTCTATTGGAAGCCAGAATTGAAACCTTCATGTGAATAATGAATCAACTAACTCAAGTTATGGGAAATAACTTGAATCAAGCTAAGAGATCAGTTTCAACATGAAGGGAAGAAATTTTTGTTGAGTCCTTTATGCATCAACGACCACCAACATTTAGTGTATCTATTGACCCATTGATTGTGGAATAGTGGATAAGCTCTATAGAAAAGATCTTTTCTATACTTCATTTTTCAAAACAAGAGAAATTCACTCTAGTTGTGTACCTTTTAGAGGGAGAATCTGGTCAGTACTGGTAACTTATTAAAAACATAAGGCCAAAAGGGGATATTGAAGCTATGGAATAAGAAAATTCCAGGGGGATATTCTTTAATAAGTATTTCCCTCATTTAATGAAAAAAAATGGAGAATTAATTCCTCGAACTGGAGTAGAAGGAGAATGAATCTGTTGGAAGATATGATATGAACTTCACAAGACTTTCCTGTTATACCTCTATCTTTTTCATAGATTCTAATGGGAAGGTTGATAGATTCTTCAGTGATCTAAGACCTCATCTATAGAATAATTTAGTCAACCAAGACTATGATAGCTCTGAGGAAATCATATAGAGTGCTATCAAGGTCTAACTGGAGTTTTGTGAGATGTAGTGGTCTCACAAATTGAATGATAAGAAGATATATTTATAGCCAAACCTAAGGAGAAACTTTTATCAAGGGAGAGTTGGAAAGCAAGTGAAAATTTCCACATGTAAAAAGTGTGGGAAGATGCATTTGAGGAATTGATTTCTTGGGAGTGGGAAATGTTATAAGTTTGGAAGATATGGTCATATCTCTTAAAATTGTCATAGTGAGGTGAATCCTCAACTTCTCAACACAAATGACAAAAGGAAGATGGTACAAGCCCTACCTGAAGTCCAATGATTCAAATGTGGATAGCTTGGGAACTTTTCCAATCATTGTCTAAATCTGAGGTTAGTAGAGGGAAATCACCATAAACTTTAGTATAATACAAGTTTGAAAGGTTGTTCTTTTTCTACCACGGTAGCTAAAGTTGAAGCTCAAAATTATGTGGTGGCATGTACTCTCATTGTTCTCCAAAATCCAGCAAGTACTTTGTTTGATTCTAGGTCTACGCATTCCTTTGTTTCCTCCAAGTTTTCAAATAATATAGAATCAATTCTTAAACTTCTATGATTATATTTATCTATCAAGACTCCTAGTGGGATTATCCAAGCATCATTAGTGTATAGAAACTCTAGTATTTAATTTGGCGAGCACAATATTATCACAAATATAGTAGTCATTCCCGTGATGGAATTCGACACTATACTAGGGATGGATTGGATCTCAAATTATGATGATAATATAAAATTTAGAATCAATTAAATCTTAGTAGTCTTGAGTGTAAAACCTATAGTTATCTTTAAAGTATAGATATCCCGACCTGAGCTTTGTCTAGAATCACCACCTGTAGCCTTCTCTATGGAGTTGATTGGTGAAGATGGAGAAGGGGATGAAAGTATAACAATAAAAAAAATGTTCTCATTGTTTAGGAATACATTAATGTATTTCCTAAGTATTTTCCTAGACCTCCCCTAGAAAGATAGGTATAGTTATCTATTGAACCCATGCTTGGTTCCAAGATGATATCAAAAACTCCGTATAGAATGGAAAATGTGGAGCTGGAAGAATTAAAGAAACTAATCCAAGATCTTTTGTATAAGGGTTTTATCTGACTAAGTGTGTCTCCTTGGGGAGCACCTATTCTCTTTGTTAATAATAAGGATGGATTAGTGCCGGTATGCATTTATTACAGAGAACTTAATGGGATCATATTAAAGAATAAGTACCCTCTTCCAAGAATTGATGATTTATTTGACCAACTTTGTGGGTATAAATTATTCTCCAAGATTGATCTTTGATCTGGTTATTTTCAATTGAGAGTAAAGAAAGAATATATTACAAAGACCTACTTACAATCAAGATATGGGCATTATGAGTTTTTTTTATGCCCTTCGGATTGACTAATGCACCTGCTATTTTTATGGATTTTATAAATAGAGTCTTTAAGGACTACCTTGATAACTTTGTGGTAGTTTTTATTGATGATATTATGATATATTACAAAACTATTGAAGAGAATGAGGATCATCTAAGGGTGATACTAAAAAATCTAAGTAAGGATAGGTTATTTGGAAAGTTTAGAAAGTGTGAGTTTTGGTTACAGTAAGTTTCTTTCTTGGGGCACATTGTAACCAATGAAGAAATCTCAGTTGACCCTAAAAAGAAAAAGGTTGTGGATGAGTGACCTCATCCTATAATAGTAACTAAGATTAATAGTTTCCTTGGTTTAGTAGGATATTATAGGAGGTTTTTGAAAAAAAAAATCATGAATTTCTAATCTAATAACCAAGTTAAATCGAAAAGGGGTTAAGTTCATCTGGACAAAGGAGTGTGAGGAAATTTTCCAAGAGCTGAAGAAGATATTGGTTACTACTCCCATGTTAACTCTACCCTCTATTGGAGAAGGATTTATTGTTTTTAGCGATGCATATCTGAAAGGTCTTGGGTGCATCCTCATGAAAAATGAAAAGGTTATTTCTTATGCATATTAGTAGTTAAAGGCTCATGAGTAGAATTATTCTACGCATGATCTGGAGTTAGCTACAATTGTTTTTGCTATGAAGATATGGAGGCACTATCTTTATGTGGATAAATGTGATATATACATAGACCAAAAAAGTTTGAAGTATATTTTCACATAAAAATAATTGATCATGAGATAGAGGATATGGTCGGAACTTCTTAAAGACTATGACTATTCAATTCAGTATCACCCTGGAAGAGAAAACAAAGTCATTGATGCATTAAGTAGGAAGGACCTTATTGTTCTATTAATTATGATTATTCAAGGATATCCTTTAATCAAAGACCTAGTAAAAATGGACATGGGAATTGAAAGGTAATAAACATCATCAACCCTATCCCAAATGATTTATCAGCCATTATTACTATAGAAGATCAAGAAATATCAAAGAGATGATCCTTTGTTGTGGAAGAAGTTTGAGGTTGTAATGGATGGGAAGTTTCCTGATATCAATATTGATCAATAAGTTGTACTAAATTTTTATACAAGGATATGTGTTCCATATATTCTAGAAATAAAGAAGGAGCTGATGGATGAATCTCATAGCTCTACATTCTTTATACATCCCGGAAGTACTAAAATGTATAGGGACCTTTGTAATCATTTTTTGTGGGATAACATGAAAATGTAGATTGTCGAATACACTTTAAGGTTCCTAGTGTGTCAAAAAGTGAAGGCGGGGCGATAGATTCCTAAAGTAATATTACAACCACTACCCATACCAGCATGTAAGTGGGACAATATCACTATGTATTTTGTCACTGGTCTTCCAAAAACATCCAAAGGAAATAATTTAATATGGGTTATAGTGGGTCTTCTGACCAAGACATCCCATTTTATTACTATCATGGAAGACTTATCTCTTGACCAACTTTCCAAGATATACTTTAAGTAAGTTTTGAGGCTGCATGGAGTACCACTTTATATCATTTCTAATCATGATCTAAGGTTCATATCAAAATTCTGGAGAAGTCTTCAACATGATCTGAGTACCGAATTGAATTTCAGTATGGCCTATCACCCCCAAACTTATGGTCAATATGAATGGACTATTCAAACACTTGAGGACATTCTATGAGCATTCTCTATAGAATTTTAAGGTGGATGGTATCAACACCTCCCATTAATTGAGTTCTTATACAACAAAAATTTTCATTCAAGTATTCAAATGGATCTCTATGAAGATCTATATGGGAATTGATGTATAACTCCTACTTGTTGGGATGAAGTTGGTGAGAGAAAGATTCTTGGGCCTGATATTATGCAAGAGATAACAAAAAAAGGTTCATTCCATCCAACAACACATTAAGTCTACTCAAAGTTAGAAAAAGAGCTATGATGGAAATCGTCGAAGGGACTTGGAGTTTGATGTTAGCGACAAACTCTTCCTTCAAATTTCACCATGTAAGAGATTCATACGATTTGGGAAGAAAGGGAATCTTATCCCTAGGTACATTGGACCCTATTAAATCCTTGATCTTATAGGATTAATGGCCTATCGACTAACACTTCCACCAAATCTATTCCAAGTTCATGATGTTTTCCACATATCTATCTTGATGAAGTACATACCTAACCCTTCACATGTACTTAATCTGGTGGTGGTACAACTAGAACACGATCTCTCTCATAAGGATAATTTGGTGAAGATCTTGGACCATAGAGACAAGATTCTACACAACAATACCACCCACCTTGTCGGAGTGTTATGAAGGAACCACATGTATGAAGAAGCGATGTAGGAACCAGAGGAGACAATGAGGCAGAATTACCCACACCTTTTCTCTTCTGAAAGCTTAAGTTGAAATTTTGGGGATGAAATTTATTAAGGTGGGATTAATGTAACGAACCTAATTTTTTTAATGATAATTTTTTCCTAAAAAAATGTGTTTTATTATTTTTTTAATCAACAAAACATTTTGCATTTATTAATGAAGTGAGTATAAATTGAAATGTGACCATCGGGTTTCAACCATTATATGACTGTTAGTCAATTGTGATCATTGGTCAATATAACCATTGGTTAATATGACCATTGGAAACTATACTCCTTTTAATAATTTTAACCTTATAACTAGTGTTTATAAATAGAAATGATAAAGGGAAATTAATTCAGAAAGAAGAGTTTATGGCATTATCTAGTAGATTTGTGTCATAAGAAGCCCATTTTTCAGAGCTTGGGTGGGAGGTAGCATCAATGGGATTCACTCTAGACCAAGCCCAATCTGATCTTCAACAAGTGAAGCTTGAAAGAAACCACCTATGGGAGAAGTTCAAGTTAGTGTAAATTACCACTCGGGCTATGTTATTTGAGTTTCCCAATGATTCTATCACCATAACACACCTTACCCTTAGGTTTTATGTGGGTGTTATAAGAGGTTATGTTTCAAGGCCTTAGTTACATAAAGTGTAAACCATTTTCATTAATAAAATTTTTGTTCCATCTTTTCTATTTTAACAATGGTTTTTCTTAATAAAATTGAGATGTATTTTGATAAATTTATTTTTTAGACATAAATTGTAATTTTTAGGAAACATATAATTATTATAATAAACTAGGGTATTATTAATAATGTTTATGGTAATTAAATAGTGTTATAAAAACACTCCTTTCTAATTATAAATGGTAAAATAATTTTATTTTTTCAAGTGTCATAAATTTCTCTATGCAATTCTACTACGCATTTTTTCTGTTATTATTTTTAATAAATAAGTATTTTTATAGTTAAAAGTTAAATTTATCATATTTAGAGACTTATTGTGATAAAATAAATTTAATTTTTGAATTCAGAATATTGATATTAGGTTAGGATTAATTTATGATAATTTTATAAAATACTTTAGTTTTTCATGAATAATAAAAATATAGTTTGAGTTTTTTGGTAAGTTTAATGACATTATAGATATGTCATAATAATGTAATGATTAATTTAAAATTATATTCAACTCTTATGTGATAAAGTAACTCAATAGGTGTCCCAAGTGGAAAATACCATGGGAAAATGCCATGGTCAAGACCACGGTTTTTCAAATACCACCAATGAGGTGTCCAAGGAAATTAATAAAAAAATCCCTCACTTTTTTTATAAATACCCACCAATTACTTCATTTAATTTCATTAAAAATTCATAATAAAAAAATATATGATATTTTTACCTCACAAGTAGTCCTATCAAGGTGTCCTAAATCCCTCAAGGTCCCAATCCTCAAGTTTTAGGAACACTCTTCAAGGTAAGGGAATCTACCACCCCCCCTCTTTTAATCAAGAACTCCTTTTTATGTTATGAATTTTAATTTCCATTTTCTTATGTTGAGATATGTTATTACATATACACCTTAATTTAAATATTATTTAAAAATTATTATAGAACCATTTTTTCTCATCAACATATTTTATGAATTTTTAAGTGATGCCATTAGGCTGCTGAAATTTCGTAAAGGAAATCTTAACTTCTCTTTTCCTTTCATGTTTCCTTTTTTATGTGGTATGTATTTCAAATTTCTATATCATGTTCTTCTAACCATTTTATTCTATCCATTTACTTTATTAAGCATCATTTATAAATGTGATACCCTTGTCCCATCTCTTTTTAATATTTTCTAAAACCATGTTCCATACCCGTTATGTTATCGAATTTTCATCTCAAAATTTCTCTTTTTATCAAGAAATTGTTTTATTTTATTTTTTGAATACCAAAACCTATTTCTTCTCTAGGGTTATTCAAATAAATTTCAAAATTATCTATTTAATTCTATGATTAACATACATGAAACCCTCATTCCTTTTCCATGGGTTTAAAATGAAAAAAAGATCTAGTTTTAAGTACTTTCTAAAACACCATTATTTTGAAATGAAACCCATTTATTTTATTCTACATGGTTTATTTATGAGATGTTTTATTAAGATATATGTGTCTAAAATTGATTAATATATATGAAGGTTTCACCCTGATAGCACTCTAATGCATTGGGTAAAGAATTTAATCTCTAGAGATGATAATTTTTACGATACCTTGATGAATAACCTTGGTAATTTTTATGACACCTCAGTGATAAACCTTGGTGATATGCTTATTAATGACTCAATTAAATGTTGTATCCACATTTAAAAGTTATTATTCATTTTATTATTATTATTATATACCTCTTGCACATTACTTTATGTATTTCATCAAGTTCTTACTGTTATTCCTCAAGATCATAAGTAAACTCTTTCCCTTGATTACCCTTACTAGATCTTTTGTTATCTCTTTCCTTTGATTTATGTCACCAGGTTATGAGATGAAGTAATTGAACTTATTATTAACCTATTATTAATCCATTCAAGTGGATTAGAATAATTTTTTTCATATTTTCATGTATTTTGTACCTTATTTCCAAGACACTAAACTTTAAAAGATTCTTTGTTTGTAAAATGTAGTCAAAAAGTTATGTAATTAAAAGGAATAATTCCATATATCATGATTCTTTTCTAAGTAAATATGTACATGATGAATCTCGTGTTTTGTGCCTTGAGGTGGGATAGTTGGAAGATAATCTTTCCTATGAAGAAAAGTTGATTCATATTTTGGATCATAGAGAGAAGGTATTGAGAAGTAATTTGATTCACTAAGTAAATATTTTATGGAATAATCACATGATTGAGGAATAAACATGAGAATTGTAAAATCTTATGAGGTAGATATACCCTCACTTGTTTAAGTAGTGAATAAAATTGTGAGGATGTAATTTCTTAAAGGGGATAATAATGTAAAAGACCAGGTAATACTAGAAATAAATCAATATTATGATTTATAATTATTAATTTTATGGATTCATATTCATCTTATTTTTATAAATGACTTTATATAATTTTTCAATTGAAAAAGGGAATAGTTTTATTTAACTAAATTGATTTTACATAAATAACATGGTTTTATTTAAAATATAAATTTATAAATTTATAAATTTTAGAAATTAAATTTCATAAAATGTAATTCATTTTTTATATAATCATATCAAATTTATCATAAGTTAATTTTTTTGTATTTCTCTTGAAAGATTGATTTTTGAGAAAATTTTGAAAAAATACTATTTTTTACAAAACTATCATTTTTTAAATAAAATAATTTAAAAGTATAATTATATTTTGGATTTGGTTTTAAATTAAAATAATATAAATTTGATTAAATATAATATAAATAATTTTATATGAATCAACGTTGTATTTAATTTTAGTATAAGTTCATTTTTAGGCTTAAAAACACGATTTTCTAAAAAAACTATTTTTTGTTACGTTTTGCGCACTTATAATAAAATTAATTCATGCCACTTCTATAAATTTTATCTTAAAAAACGAATTAAATATTTTAAATCTAGATTTTTTGAATTTATTAATGATTTAGATTTCATTTTTGGTCAGTATAAATAGTAACCATGGTAAAAACATGTCACTATGGTAAAGCATAGATCGGGTTAGTTAAGGTAAATACTTTGTGATATGGTTACAAAATTTCATCTTAAATCTTATTTGATGATATAATTTTGACCCTTATCACCTTATATTTTTAATTGGATAGTTTTTGAGCCACTTTACCCTGAGTAATACATTTATAATATTTAAAAGTTTAGAAAAATTACAAGTGTGTCACTCCCCTCACTTATAAAAGGGAACCTCCTCTCTTCTCTTCCTCACACCATTTGATAATTATTTCTAGGAAAAAACCTACCTAAATCTTTACTCTGAATTAATTACCATTTCCTAGAGGTATTTTTTCACCAAAAGATCAAACTTAGAAGGATTGAGTTGTAATCCAAAGGGGGTTTCCCAAAGAAAAGGTACAACTCTTAATCAAATGTTTTGTGTTTATTTATTATTATACCACCTTAAAATATTATTTAACCATGCTGAAATAATAACATTAGTATATTAAATATAATAAATTTTTATTATTATGGTACAACACTTTTAATCTCCTTTTCCATTCTATGGAAAATGAAAGCATCACTTGTGCGTATATGTGGAATACTACTTCCATGAAGCGATGTGTTTCATTTTT
The DNA here is from genome assembly GCA_963277665.1 of Viscum album. NCBI lineage: Eukaryota > Viridiplantae > Streptophyta > Magnoliopsida > Santalales > Viscaceae > Viscum > Viscum album. The sequence continues at coordinate 80,286,476 of OY728162.1, read as the reverse complement.
CATCACCTGATTATATAGTTGGTAAAAATCATGGATCAAATGAGTATATATGATATTTATGACATAATTATGATTATTTAAGGATAATATATTACTTAACTTATTACTCTTTTCATTATTTTTAAATTGATAATGATGCTTATGCGTATGTGTAGAATACCACCTCCACGAAGCGATGTGATTCATTTTTTATTTCCACCTTACAAGGATAGTCATAGGGATAGAAATAATGGATAAATATGACATGAATAACATATTTATGATTTTTAAAATTAAAATACTAACTTATTTATTTCTTTTTTACTTATTAGAAAAATTAAAATGTCGTTCATGCGTACATATAGACTATCATCTCCATGAAACGACGTTATTCATTTTTCACGACTGCCTTACATGGTTGATTTTAAAAGTGTATTAAAGGTATAAGTATTATAATTATAACATGTTTAATATTATGGATTAAATAGAACCATAACCCCTTTTACCATGGTCGATAAATCGATGTTATTTTGAGGTTATAAACTGAACGACCCAAAAACATCCAACGTGAACTTAACCATTTTAGTTTCTAAATAAAACATGGTAATAAATAAAATAAAAGAAATAATAATAATGAAATGAACATGAAAAATTTTATTGATCAATTTTAAAACTAATATAATTTTAATATTTAAGATTTATAGAGAATATGAAACTATATAGGACTTATGGTAAGGGATTTTTCTTTAAAATATTGTTTTAAATGTTTTAAACTCTTTCTCCTCCATATCCATTTTCATAAAAATGTTTTAATAATGTTATTATTTATAAATAAAATATTTTTAAAATTCCTTTTAACTACTTTTTAGTTTATTTCTAAAGTTTTAAAAAGGAATCTTTTAAACATTTACCAGCATCATTTCTCACCTTTGTTATCTTTATCAGAAGAAGACAAGACAAGAGATATATGAGATCTATAACACACTATTCACATGTGATATTGGAGAGACGATGCCATTTGGGCCTCATGTAGCCAAAAATGATGGGCTACATAGAATTCTTAGACACCTTGGGGTTTAAGATCCCTGATGATTTGCACATAGATCTCATTCTATCTTCACTACCTAAAACCTTCTTCAGTTTCATTGTGAATTACAATATAATCAATAGTGAGAAGACTCTTATAGAAGTTATTACTATTATTTTACAAGTTGATAAAGATATGGGGAATGAAAAACCAGTAGTCCTTATAGTGAATAAGAAAATAAAGAACAAGGAAAAGTGTTTGAAGACTCATTCTGAGTATATGGATCCAGAGCATTGTTCTTCCAAGAAGAAGAAGATCCAGTGGAAAACAAGACCATTAGAAGAGGAACTGCACCTAGCCAAATAAGTAAGGGGGAGATTCAGGTTCATTCATTATCAAGTGTAATATTTACATATCTATGAGCTGTGTATTATATACTACATTTGGTGCTCACATTTGTATCCAATTACAGGAACCAAGTAGATTTAGGAAGGTTGTTAGAGGCAATGTGGATTTATAGGCTACCAATGGAGTGAGGTTTACTTCTCTAGACATTTGAAACTATCACCTCAAATTTCTAATAATAATGATTAGGTATAGTTACATCAACTTTATGAGGTATAAGTATGAATAATTTTGGAAGTTCAAGTATTTTAAGAATGAAGTTGAGAATCAACTTGGTATGAAGATTAAGAAACTTCGATCGGATCAAGGTGGTGAATATCTTAACAAAGATTTTATCAAATTTCTACGGGATTATGAGATTTTATCATAACTAACTCCTCCTTATACACCACAATGTAATGGTATTAGTGAAATAAGGAACCATACCTTATTGTACATGGTAAGTTTGATGATGAGTCACACAAGTCTTCCATTATCCTTTTAGGGATATGTATTACACATGTTGACATACATACTAAAATGAGTACCAACTAAAGCAGAAAACAATATTCACTTTGAGTTATAAATTGGAAAGAAACTTGTTTGTCACATATTCATGCATGGGGGTGCAAAGTGTTTGTTAAGGGTAGCTTAAGAAACAAACTGGCACCCTGAGTCATGGAGTGTATCTTTCTAGGTTACCCCAAGTAAATGAGGGGATACTATCTATATGACCCCTCATATAAAAGGTTATAGTTTCTAAGAAAGTTGTATTCCTTGAGATGGAAAACATCCTCAAGTACATTGGAAAAAATATCAACTTCTAGGAAGTTGATGCTCAAGATACACAAGAGCTAGTATGGTAACAGACTCCATAGATCATTGTGTAATATGTAGTACCTAAAACACAAGTACTATATATGAGCACCAAAAAAGTTAGAGAACTGTAAAGATATGGTTTTCTAGTCATAGAAGACGGTGACTCACTATTGTTTGACAATAATGACCCTTTATACTACAAGTAGGTAGTAGAGAGCTCAGAAGTTTCAAAATGGAAAGAAGCTATGAACTTTGAGATGGGTTACATGTTCCAAACCCATGTGTAGGTTTTGTTCAATCTGTTATCATATGTAAATATAGTTGGGTGTAAATGGGTATTAAAGAGAAAGATGGACATAAAAGGTCATGCTAGTACTTATAAATCACATCTAGTGGCTATAAAGGGTTTATACAGTGTCAGGTCATAGATTATGGTGAAACATTTTATCCAGTTATCATGCTTAAATACACTAGAATTCCACTGTCATAATAGTTTACCATGACTATGATATTTGGAATATGGATGTAAAAATATTTTTCCTTAATATGGACCTTTAGGAATATGTGTATATGAAACAACCAGAATATTTTGTGACTCTGGGTAATGCCAAAAATGTATGCAAGTTTTAGAGATCAATTTATGGACTAAAGAAATCATCTAGGTCATAGAAAATTTGGTTCGATGAAGCAATGAAAGAATTTGGTTCCATTAAGAATGAATGTGTTTCATGTGTTTATAAGTGGTTTATTGGGAGTATAGTCATTTTCATACTAGTATATGTTAATGAAATGTTACTAATTGGAAACAAGATACCATCCTTATAAGAGGTTAAGGCGTGTTTGAGTAAGTGCTTCTTCATGAAGAATTTAGGTGAGGTAGCCTATATTATAGGGATCGAGATCATGCAAGATATATCAAAAAGAATACTTGGAATAAGTCAAAGTATATACATTAACCGGATACAAAATAGGTTTAGTATGGAATAATCTAAGAGGGGATTAGTTCTAATGTCACATGGTAAACATCTTTCCAAGATGTGTCCTCAGATGCAATAAGAAATAGAGATAATGAGTAAGATATCATACGCTTCTGTGATAGGATCTATCATTTATGTCATGTCATGTCATGTATAAGGCTTGACATTGCATATGCTTTAAGCATGGTAGAAAAATATCAATCTGATCCAGGTGAACAATATTGAACTACTGTTAAGTTTATCCTTGAGTATCTGAGGAAAACTAAAGATATGTTCCTATTGTATGGTATAGATGAAGAGATAGTCATCAAGGATTATACAGATGCTAGCTTCCATACATATTTGAATGATCTGAATTCATAGTTAGGATATGTCTTCAGTCACAATGGAAGAACTATGAGCTAGAAGTGCTCAAAGAAACCAGTTGTTTCTGATTCTAAAGTGGATTTAAAGTATATTTTGGATTTTGATGCAACTAAGGAAACAATTTTAATTTGAAACTTTGTCCAAGTTATTGATGTGGTGCTAATCATTCAAGTCTCTATCACAATTTACTATGATAACACTGTAGTGGTGGATCTTTCCAAAGAGCCATGGCTTCATCAAAGGATAGAGTATAATTTATAAGTTTCATCTCTTGAGGGATTTTTCTCAAAGAGGTGAAGTTGCAGTAAGTAGAGTATCCACAAAGGAAAACATGGTAGGCCCCTTGAATAAGTCTCTATATCAGTATAAGAATGGGTATTATGTGAGAGCTAGTGGGCTGAAGGTTGTAAATGGATGGCTCTAGTGAAAGTGATATTTTGTTGGAGTCGATGCCCTGGAACCAAATTCTAAGTACTTTATGATTACATGTATTCATTATTTTTAATTTTAATGAAGTTTCTTATCACATCATGATTATTCCTCTTCATGACATAGTATGTGATAATTTCATAAGAATATCTATCACATTGAAAAGTCATAACAATTCTCCATTATGATGAGAACCTAAAGGTGAAATGAAAGTATTATTAAATATATATTATGTAGCCAAATGATATCATTTAGAGAGACATAAATGATATAGACTATCATAGGTGGAGACTTATATGAATTTGAGGCACCCTCTCATGGTGTGTGTCGTTGTTAATTTCTATTGCATGAGATTATGAGAATGAGACCCACCAGTAGAAAATCAACATTTATATGTGTCATTGGATGTTCTCATGTGTGAATATGTTTATTGATCCTTAAAATTTAATATTATAATTAATGAATTTCATAAGTCGTGTGCTTTAATGTATTGACAAAAACCGTAATGACATATGCTCACAAGGAAGTATGATACATTATGTGTATCATGAGTGATATTGCATTAATGGATAATGAAAGAAATGATTTATCCCTTATGTCCCTTGATAGAATTTGATATCTCGGACCATTTAATGATAATGAAACTACCTAGATAAATACATGGTCATGGTGTTCTATGGGCATGTTCTTTTCTGAAAAGTAAAAGAGACGCAAAACACATAGGTTAATGACATCAGTATGCAACCTGTTTGGTTAGATATATCGTGATAAAGAGATTATATTACACAATGACCATTCATAGAAGGTTTTATGTCACTCTAACATCAAATTATTTCTCTATGGGTTTCTTGGCGTGTTTTTAAACACTAACCTTGGACTTTAGGCATCTCTGTCTATTATAACTGAGAAAGAGGTATAAAGAGTCACACATTAAGTATATCTGGAATCTTAGTTAAATTAAATGTTGAATTTAACAAGTTATAATAAACATTACTCATACTTTGTGGTTTAATAATTATTTGGGGTTGGTTGATCGCTAAGATTTAATCACATATTATTCAAAATATTATGCAAGTTAAATAATAATAAATATTTATTTTCAAGCTTTGGTGAATATAATATTTATTATATTGTATTTATCAATGAATGATGAATTTATATTTATTTATTAAACAAATAATCATTATTCAAGGTTCAAACAATGCCAAAGAAGATAAGCAAACTGGGTTTAATGGTCTGATTGGAAATGATATAAATGATATTTATTAACTCTTAGATGATGAATATATTAGGTGAATAATAATTATATTATTTTTAAGACATGAAGTTCACTAAGAATTAAGGAATTGGTGAGAGGGGCTTATATACAAATAAGAAACCCTAAACTTTCTATAACACATATATAGTTATATCTCTTTCATAAGAGAGATTTGGTGTGCATAATGGATAGATAGAAGCTCTATAAAACTACAAAGAAATTTTTATAGATATAATGAGCTCTCTCCTCCTCCTCTCTCAAACCATTCAAAGAACACTAAGAATTTTTTTTCCTCAAAGATCATTCTATTACGGTTAACTAGGAATGATGAAAGTGATCGATATCGATCATGCTAGCACCCCACAATTTTAAAATGATATTTAGAGATTGTGGTGCATGTTTGGATCATTGTTAGAGATATTTTTTCACAAACCAACCTGGGTCAAACCTGGACCGATCACCCAATCTGGCCCATAATAAGGCTCAAGAGGCATTCTCAATCCTCTCGGACTAGAAACTAGTGTCAGGTATCAAAATAAAGTAATTGGGAACGATTTGGACCATAAAAATGACAAATAAATAAATACAAATTGAACGATAAAAAGATAAAAACTATAAGTCGAAAGAAATAATCTACTACATGTACCTCCATGCAACCTCATGGGTAACCTCCAACCGTAGGACCAAACTCACTCCATGAGAGAACTAAAAAAGAAAGTAGCACTGAAAGATAAAAACAATAATAAGCTATAGGTGTGAGTATTTAAAACTTAGTAGGCATGCCCTGATAAACTATTACTTATTACTTAATATTAAAAATAAAACTCATTCATGATAGTTTAAAAATACAACCATATAAAAATACGGTTTTCTATTCTTTTCAAATTCAAGTAACAAGTTTTCATTTTCAAGAAAACCATTTCTTTCCATCACATTTCCAAATTATTTTCTAAGAATGCATAGTCATTTCAAAATGAAAGTAAAGCAATTTAGATTAAAACATTGTTTTTATAAAGGAGGAAACAAGCAAGAAGAAAATAAAATAGAAATATCATCACAAGTACCATAGTAAAACCCCAAGAAACTAGGTTAGTGTAGTCCTAGGATCCACATACCTCGATGATAAAAATCCTCCAACCAAAACCAACAACTTTCTCATGCATGAGCCACTAGAGGGGAACATATCCTAAGGTTTAGTGGTCTCTATATCATAAGCCAAAACCAACATCATTACCATGCATGAGCCACTATAGGGGATCTCATCCTAATGTCTAGTGGTCACCAATCATATCACATGTCTAGTTAGTGTTATAGTGTTAACTCTGCTAGAAGAAACTGGGCCTCATATCTACTGATCCAACTAGCATACTAGTCCTAGTCTGCCCACCTAGGTACCTAGGTTTCCATGTGATCTATTTAAAATGGTGGTGGGTTTTTATCAAGAAAACATGTATGTACATATCACTTCCTTTACTCAAAAACTCATCCAATTACTCACCACCAATCTCCCTTTATAAGCACATCCCCTATTTCAATTCATGCAACAATGCAAAATCCTCTTTACTAGGCACATGTCACAAATCACACGTTTATCATACATGTCATATTTCTAAAATAAGGGGACATGCCTAAAGAGGATTTTTTCACTTCCATAAAAACTTCTCAAAGTGACAAAAATGACTCACTATTTAAAAAAGGAATAATTACACTTTAGAAAGGATTATCATCCAACACTTTTAATTCCAAAACCATTGAAAAGTTCAATTGAACAATTATGACACCACACATTTAAAAACAAGTTTGAAACCATGATAAACTCAAGAAACACGTTTTAAAAGTGAAAATCACCATTTAACCTTGAATTCACACCAAAACCCATAAATTTTCCAAACTTACCAAAACATGAAATTTATGCTCTTTAAAATCACATACAAATCCATTTTCATTCAAGTCAACTTGCACAACTATTTTACACACACCAAAAATCTTTGGAAATACCCACTGCACAACCAAAAACATTTTGGAAACCACTTTTAAGAATTTAAAATGTAGATCATTCTAAAACAAGCTTGGGATCATATTTTAATGAAGACTACCCATGTCAAAATTAAAGGTGAACATGAAAAATAAAGGAAAGTCCAACACCAAGCATCAACATAACTTTGAATAACATATACATACTATTTAATATTTAAAACACTTTTTAAAACACTCATGTAATTATGGAATTCAAATTAAAGGCCTCGGTATAGGGAACCTACCTCAAACTCAAGGTACGCTGCTCAAGATGACAAAAACTCAAATCTTCCATTTACCGCTTGCACGCATATGCACCTTTACTTATATGCAAGGAAACCTAGACCCTATGTGCATATTTTAATGGCAAAATATGTACAAGGGTATCCTTACATACATATTTATACATGCATATACCTCTTTACACTTACACACATATGAATTTTCATATACATACATAAGCACACTTAACCCCATTATATATATTCATCCTGCCATGGGTGAATATATATAAAGGGGGAACTTATATATGTACATTTCTACCCATGCATAAAAATGTAAGCCTTTGATGAATATGGATTGAATCCATCCCAGTGAAGACCAAAATGCACTAATGAAAAATACCAGAAACTCCAAAAATCAACAAAAAGGACCCAACAAAATTTGGAACAACCAAGAGGGTAGAAGACACCAACCTCAAATGGTGATGAGCAAGCCAAAATGAACCAAAATACTTTGACTATGGTAGAGAATACTGGAATATGAACAAGGTCAACCTAAGAGAGCCACTGTATACCCTAACAATGGAAGAAAACACCAAAAATCAGATCAACCCCAACCCTAGGGTTCATCCAAAATGAACGGGGCAACAGGGAGAGGGAAATAGGTGTAAAAGATGAAGAGGAGGGAGCTAGAGTGTTTACCTCAGAGGATAGAATGAAAAAATGGAAGAAATATAGTGGATCTTCACATTAGAGGAGGCCACGAGGGGGGAGGTCGCACGCCACAGGGGTTATATTGAGGGGGATATCGCGCAAGATAGGGGAGAAAGGAGGGGGTCATGTGGTAAGGGGGAAGAAACCCCTCTTTGGGGGTAAAATAATAATAATAATAACACTATTATTATTTAAACATTTTTTTCTTTTTTTAAGCCTAGAAATCACGCACGGTTACTCCTAGGCAGACACACGATTGAGAAAACTGTGATCAAACCATGCGACTCGACACTATCAGCTTACAGATCCTAACTGCATGTTTGTTGCACGGTTTAATGAAATGTGTACAATCCTTGTGCCATGCCACTAACCTACCTGGGCACCCACATGGGAAGTGCATAGTTCCTCCTAACTGTGCAGGCTAACCATGCAATAGCTAAAAAGCTTCCAAAAACATAAAATTAGACCCGCCAACTATCGGAACACAAAAGAGAGGCTGAAAAATAAATAATTAGGTAGAAAAATTAAAATTCCAAGGTCAGGGTGTGATAATCCTCTCCACCATTTATATTTTCTTCCCCCATAAAGTCACTGAACCAAATGTGAATCAAAACCAAGATTCAAAACTAACCAAATCCAGTTAGGGTGTGATAATTCTCTCCCCCATTAATATTTTCTTCCCCTATAAAGTCACCTAATAAAATGTGAAACAAAACAAAGATTCAAAACTAACCAAATCCAGTCAAAACCACGAAACCTGGTGTGACCTTTCAACTCCACAAGTCACGCCCGACCGACTCTAGTGAAACCCACAAAAAGGAGAACCATGAAGAGAATATAAATGTCTCCCCACTATTATGGAACTAACTAACACAATGACACCCACGTGGGAACTCCCCACATAGACTAACCTCACTATAAGGGGGCCTTGATGGAAGAAAATCCAACCCAAGTGGCGAACCAAACCATTATTCATCATTTTCCAAGACACGTGCATCTCCAAACAAGAACAACCAAAACTAAAACCAATACAAAAAGGCTAACCACACAAGGAAAAATGATTAGAGATTCACGTTCAAAAAGGCAAAACTACTGGAATTTCAAGAAAACGAGACCACCGCATCTTCTTACAACCAAATAGAAAATTTCAAACCACAAATACCACATTGAGGAAATGAGACCTTTAAGCCTTTTATAAAAAATGGGACCTTAAAAGATAAAGAAGCTACAACAGAGAAACTTAAATTGTTCTCATTCCAGTACTGGAGACAAAATATAGACTAAGGTCCTCCACACCCCTGTGATTACTGACTGTACACAAGCTTCACTCTGGGGCCTGTGGCTGGATCCCTAATGTCTTGAAACATCCACTTCCTCACAGTCAGAAGCCAACATCCTATGACCGAGACTTCCTCTTTTGACGACATAACTTGTAGAAATTTTCTAGGTGACCCAAACAACCACACTGATAGAAAGCCTTCAGATGATGATGGAAATATGGCTTAGAGTTCCCAAACTGACCACACTATAAGAAAATAAGAGAGTGATCCAATGAATGAAAAGAGGGAACTGACAATAAGACTTTCCCAAAATAGGTTCCTCCAGTTCACACTCCTCACTAGATGGGGAACCACCATAAGCACCAAGAGAAATTAGTCACTGAATCCTGGATGGAGATCCCACATGAAAGGATGAGCTTATAACTAATCACTCAACATAATCTCTGAAGAAAATAAAACCAGTTCATTTGAATAGTCAACATATCCCTTCACTGTTAGTTAACCCTGTTAAACATCCACAAGTTCTGGGAATTTCCTCTCCTTCACTTCCTCAAGACTAAATCACTGGATGAAAGTGGTATTAAAGATCACCCAAGACATCTCAACTTGCAATGAGAATGGAACAACTACCTTCCACTTGTCCAGTCCCAGTCCTTCAAATGTACTTAAGGCAACTCACACCTTCCTGACATCTGGAGTTTCCAAAACCCAAAGACACTCAATTTTCCTCAAGCCACTCAACAACCTCCAATAGAATCTAATGGCTATAGAAAATGGGCACCGATTGAGAATATCTCAGCTCTATCACTCCTCTAGGATTCTGGGCGAGGCCAATAACTAGATGAGAATCCTCAAAAACCTTATGGGTCTTTTTGGGTGGTATACTCTCTATAACATAAGGCATAAAACTATATCATCATCAAACCAAAACTTGACCAATTAACATTTTAAACCAAATGACAAGATCATAAACCAACACATCACAAAACTAAATCAAATAAAAATAAAATATCAATTGAAACAAAACCACAATAATATCTCAAAACAAGCCAAAAACCCTTTTTAGCAACCATCATTTCCAAATTCACCCATTTTTAAAATTTAATCAACCCTTTCAAAATCAAAAATCATTTTTTCATTTCCAAAATCATTTCATCACATCTGATTTAAAAATTCAAAACACCACCTCACTTTTTACTTTAAAACCAAAAATCCCATTGGAAGAGAAGCCCCTTCGTAACAAAAACTATTTTCATTTTCAAAAACAACTTTGGAAAAACCCAATCCAAATCTTTGATCATAAATACTCACCTAAGGTGTCCTATGAACCGTCACATATGTGTTCATCCCCACTTCTTCTTATCCATCTGCACATGCATACCAACATGCACTTTCCATACACACATACACACACATATGTGAACGTACATAAGGAATAACAAGGTTCATACTCACCATTTTATCATCAAAATAAAGCTTTCACCAAGTTCCCAATTCACTTTTCCTCCACATATTCTTAAAATTTTCAAAATTACGAATCAATTTCTCTTTTAAAACCCATTTTTTCACTCTAAAACCCCTTTTCAAAAATAGTTTTCCTTTCAAAATCCACTCACACCAACCCAACTCAAAATGAAGCATCACCAATACCAAAATAACTGGTAAAGGGAACTAATGTTCATGCATACCCCATCCACATGGTTTAGAAAACCATTCACTAAGCATGAACCAACCACTAGAAGCATATTGAATTGTACACATGAGATCCACATGGTTTTTTATGCCATGTAAGCTCACTGTGTAGCACCGGCTCACTTCCACTATTATCCCCCAATACACACAAGCTCGTCAAATTGAAAAAACGCCAATGACATAACTAAAACCAAAAATAAATATTTGAAACCCAACTACCCCTGGTGACTCAGGTCTCATCATGAGTGGTGGTGATTAGGCACTGACCCATGACCTACCATCTAATCCTCAACGATCTTGTCTCTAATCTAGCTAAAATACCAAATAACAAGGATCTACTCTGATGCCATTTTGTCACAAACCAACCCAAGTCGACCCTAGACTGATCACCCAATTTGGCCCACAATAAGGCTCGAGAGGTGTTTGAGATCTTCCAAGGCTGTCAACTAGTTCCAGACATCAAAATAAAGTAATTGGGAATGATTTGACCCATAAAAATGATAAATAAATAAATATAAATTGAATAGAAAAAATATAAACACTAGAAACGGAAATAAATAAGCTACCATACGTACCTCCATGCGACCTCATGAGTCATCTCCAACCATAGGACCTCACTCACTCCATGAACAAACAAAAGTGGGAAGGAAACTAAAAACAAGAATAAGATATAGGCGTGAGTATTTAAAACTCAGTAGGCATGTCTGAATAAACTATTCCCTAAGCTTTACCTTTAAAACAAAAACCAATTCATGCTAGTTTGAAAATACAACCATATAAAAATAATGTTTTCCATTATTTTCAAATTCAAGTAACAAGTTTCCATTTTTAAGAAAACCATTTCTTTCCATCACATTTCCAAAGTAGTTTCCAAGCATGCATAGTCATTTCAAAATGAAAGGAAATAAATTTAGATTAAAACATGGTTTTTATAAAGGAGGAAATAAGCAAGAAGAAACTGAAATGGAAATGTCATCACAAGCACCATGAGAAAACCCTAAGAAACTAGGTAAGTTTAGTCCTAGTATCCTCGTACCTTAGTGATCAAAATCCTCCAACCAAAACCAATAGTGTTCTCATGAATGAGCCACTAGAGGGAAACACATCCCAAGGTCTAGTGGTTTTTATATCATAAGGGAAAAACCAACAATGTTCTCATGCATGCCACTAGAGGGGATAACATCCCAAGGTCTAGTGGTATCTGATCATATTACATGTTTAGTTAGTATTGTAGCATCAACCCTACTAGAAGAAATCGAGTCTTAGCCGTGTCGATCCAACTAACGTACTAGTCCTAGTCCGCCCACCTAGGTACCTGGGTTTCCCATGTTCTCTATTCCAAATGTTGGTGAGTTTTTATCAAGAAAACATGTATGTACATTTCACTTCCTTTATGCAAAAACTCACCCAACTTCTCACTAATGATCTCCCTCCTTAAGTGCATCCCTCTTTTCAAGTCACACAATAATGCACAAGCCTCTTCACTAGGAACATATCACAAATCACACATTTAACATACAAATCATATTTCTAAAAAATGGGGCATGCCTTAAGTGGGGTTTTATACTTCTATAAAACCTTCTCAAAGTGCCAAACAGGCCTCACTATTTTAAAAAGGAATAATTTCACTTTAAAAATCACTATTTTCCAACACTTTTAATTCCAAAACCATTGAAAAGGAAAATTGAATAGCCACAACACAACACATTTAAACAAGTTTGAAACCATGCTAAACTTAAGCAACCCATTTTAAAAATTCAAATCACCATTTAACCTTGAATTCACACCAAAACCCATGCACTTTTTCAAACTTACCAAAACATGAAATTTCCACTCTTTAAAATCACATACGAATCCATTTTCATTCAAGTCAACTTCCATAACTATTTTACACACACCAAACATCTTTGGAAATACACATTTCACACCCAAAACCATTTTGGAAACCACTTTTAAGCATTTAAAATGTAGATCATTCTAAAACAATCTTGGAAGTATATTTTAATGAAGACTACCCATGTCAAATTTGAAGGTAAACCTTAAAAATAAAGGAAAGTCCAACACCAAGCATCAACATAAATTTCCATAGCATATACATACTATTTAATATTAAAAACACATTTTAAAACACTCAAGAAATTGTGGAATTCAAATTAAAGGCCTCAACATAGAGAACCTACCTCAAAATCAAGGAGAACTACTCAATACGACAATAACTCGAACCTTCCATCTACCGCTTGCACGCATATACACCTTTGCTTATATGAAAGGACAACTAGCCCCTATGTACATATTTTCATAGCCAAATATGAACAAGGGGATCCTTACATACATTCTTATATATGAATATACCCTTTTGCACTTACATGTGTATGCATTTTCATATGCATACATAAGCACACCTAGACCCATTATATATATTCATCATGTCATGGATGAATATATATATATATATATATATAAAGGGGGGGTTCTATATGTACATGTCTACCCATGCATACACATGTAATCCTTCGATGAAGGCGTCTCGAATCCATCCCAACAAAGACCAAAACACACTAATGGAATATACCAAAAACTCCAAAAAACACAAAAAAGTACCCAACAAAATTTGGAACAACTAAGAGGGTAGATGACACCAAACTCAAACGACGACGAGCAAGCCGAAACGAATCAAATTGCTTCACCTTCGGTGAAAAATGTTAGAATATGAATAAGGTCAACCTGAGATAGCCACTGCATACCCTAAAAAAAGAAGAAAACACCAAAAATCGGATCAACCATAACCCTAGGGTTTAGACAAAACGAACGGGGCAATGGGGAGATGAAAAATTAGTAGAAAAGAGGGAGAGGAGGGATCCAAAGTGTTTACCTTAAAGGATCGAATAAAAAACTGAAAGAAATGTGGTGGATCATCGCACTGGAGGAGGCCGTGAGGAGGGAGGTCATGCACCATGAGGGGTTCGCCCAAGGGGACCGTCGTGCGTGGCATAGGAGAAAGGATGGGGTCGCGTGGTAAGGGGGAAGGAAACCCCTCTTTGGGGGTAAAATAATAATAAAACTGATAATAATAATAAGAATAACATTTTTGTTATTATTATTATTTAAACATTTTTTTCCTTTTTTTTCTAAGCCTGGAAACTGTGCACGGTTACTCCTAGGCAGATGCACAGTTGAGAAAATCACGCTCAAACTGTGCGACTCAGCACTGTCAACTTAGATCCCAACTAGACACTTGGTGCACAGTGTAATAAACTGTGCGCAAGTCGTGCGCCACACCTCTAAGCCACCTGGGCACCCATACAGGCAGTGTATGGTTCCTCCTAACTATGCGGGCTAACCATTAAAAAGCCAAAAAACTTCCAAAAAATTAAAATTCGACATGCCAACTATCAGAACATAAAAGCGAGGCTGAAAAATAAATAGATAAATAGAATAATTAGAATTCCAAGTTTGGGGTGTGAAAATTTTTGCACTTGGATCCTGCGATGCAGAAATGGTATGATGAGATCAAGTCAACTAGATCATTAACGAATGAAGAATTACAAGTTTTGGTGATTATTAACCTACTTGTAAATTAATTATTAATTTAATGTGATGATATTCCTCTTTTGATTCTAACATTTAAACAATTCAAGTAATCTATGATTTAAATTCATTGGTTATAATGTCATTCGTCATGTACAACTCGGATTATTAGTAAATTAAGAATAAAAGTCGAATTGGTTGTGCCCAATGGGCTCTTCTGCTATGCTCGAAACCTACAGTTTATATATATGTGATACTGTAATAATGAAATGAGACCCTCACTATTTGTCTTCAATTTATTTAGCTTTTACTTTATGATTGTATATTCGTTTTCATTTAACATTGCTTTCATATTCGATCGACATTGTAATTCATTTACAATTGATAATAAGTTTCTGATTTTGAAATACTTCACGGTTTTAATCAATGTCATGATTGTTGGTAGTTTATTCTTCATTGACAAAACCACCCCCTCCTTTGTCAAAGAGGGGCTGGAAATGATAAGTGGTTAGTGGCCAACCCCACCAAACCCACTAGTGGGAGAAGGTATCAGGTAGGGGTGATGTTTGCTTATAAAAGACAATGAGCTCTCTCCCAATGGGTTTTCATCATCAGTTTCACCTAGTTTCTCTTCATCAGTAGTTCATCATTATTCGAGCGGTATTTGTGAGGTGGTTTCCCCACTTATTCAAGATATATATTTACGAGGGTTTTCTCCTTGTAATAGTGAGTGAGTGTGAACCCACTTTTACCCATAGTGATCCTTCTATTTTCTCGTGGTTTTTTACCCCTTTCATTTTAGGGGTTCTTCCGTGTTACATATGGTATCATTTATGTCAACATTTTTGCACTTTATTTTATCTCGTAATTATTTTTTCATGTGTGGACCAATCATTTACGGTCCCAAAAATTTGTATCAAAGAAGGTTTTGATCCATTGTTGTTCACGTTTTCGGGTATTAATAATTCTTGTAAATTTGAGTATGCTCTATGATTGCGATTGTTGTTGATCTTTCACATCAGAAAAAAATTATTGAGATTATTAAATACACTGTTGTGAAATAGAGGAGGTTTTGGACTAATTAAGTGTCCATATGGCTATGAAATTCGAGATCGAAAAATACAACGAGAATAATTTTTCATTATTGAAAATGAAGATGCAGGCAGTGCTGCATAAGGTAATTGCCTATTGACAATTGGTGAAAGACATAAAAATGTGATGATGGAGCATGGTTCTAGTGGGATTCATAATCATGACATGGATAGAAGTGTGTCAATTACTTTTGTAAGTAGAGATATACTAGTCAGTGAAGCAGCGATGACTGCTGGAAGCAAGAAGCATCTCAATGATGCATGGATAATCGAATCAGGAGAAACGTGACACATGATGTCTCGACGGGAATGGTTTGACCAATATGAAACTATCCCAGAAGGACTTGTGTACATGGGGAAAAATCACATCTTAAAGATCATTAGATTCGGTACCATCAAACTAAAGATGCATGATGGTATTGTTCGAACTATCCAAGGAGTACGTCATGTGAAGGGTCTGAAGAATAACATATTGTCTTTGGGAAAATTTGATGATATTAAATGAACGACTCACACTAAGAATGAAGTTATGAGAATTGTGAAGGGCACACTTGTGGTAATAAAGGCAGAGAAGATCTCAAAGAACCTGTATGTGCTTATGGGTGAAATGTACAAGGAGACGAATATGGTTGTCGCGTCAACTAGCCCGGCAGAAGCGTTGTCGATGTTATGGTGTCAGAAGTTTGGTCATATGTCAGAATAAGGCCTAAAGATTCTAACAGATCAGAATTTGTTACCTGGGCTTACAAAGGTATCCTTACCATTTTGTGAGCATTCTGTTTTGAGCAAACAACACAGGTTAAAGTTCTAGACGTCAACAATAAGAAGCAAGAAGATCTTAGAGTTGATCTATTCTGACATTTGACAAGAACCCATTATATCCCTGGGAGGAGTAAGGTACTTTGTATCCTTCATTGATGATTATTACAGGAGATGTTGGGTGTACCCAATCAAGTAGAAAGCATACGTGTTTGAAATCTTCAAAACATTCAGAACACGGAAGGAACTTGAATCTAGAAAGGAGATCAAGTGTCTAAGGACCGATAGTGGTGAAGAATATACAAGCGAAGAGTTTGATAATTTTTGTCTACAGGAAGGAATCAAGAGATAGTTCACAGTGGCATACACTTCTCAGCAGAATGGAGTGACAGAGCAGATGAACAAAACCTTGTTGGCTAAAATAATGGCGATGTTGAAGACTGCAGGAATTGCCAAAACATTTTGGGCAGAAGCAATGAATATCGTTTGTTATGTGATCAACAGATCTCCTTTAATGATGATTAATCTAAAGATACCAATGGAGATGTGGACTAGTAAACTCGCTGATTATTCTTGACTACATACTTTTGGAAGTCCTGTTTATACATTGTTTAATGACCAGGAAAGATCGAAGCTGGATTCAAGATCTAGGAAATGTATCTTCTTAGGGTATGTTGATGGTGTGAAGGGGCATCATTTGTGGGACCTCATTGTCCACAAACT
The DNA here is from genome assembly GCA_963277665.1 of Viscum album. Classification (NCBI taxonomy): domain Eukaryota; kingdom Viridiplantae; phylum Streptophyta; class Magnoliopsida; order Santalales; family Viscaceae; genus Viscum; species Viscum album. The sequence continues at coordinate 80,269,213 of OY728162.1, read as the reverse complement.
TATCATCAACATAGATGTCATTTTTGCAGAAGATAAGGTGCAAATGACAATTGATGGAGACATGGAGAAGGATAATGTAGAAATGAAAACATGTGAGGTAGAGGAAAAATCCAAGGAAGAACAAGTTTCCTCCGAGGCATTACCAGAGCACAATGATCAAGTATTGGTTGATTCTGGACCACGACGATCAAATCGGGAGAAAAGAGCACCAGTATGGCACTCAAACTATGTCACTGAGAGCAATATTGTGTACTTCTTATTAATTGAGGATGGAGAGCCATATTCTTTTGTGGAGGTGACCTGGAGTTCAGATGTATCCTCATGGATGATGGTGATGTAGGAGGAACTTGAAGCTCTGCACAGAATTAAGACTTGGGATCTTGTTTCATTACCTCATGAAAGGAAAACTATCAGAAGCAAATGGGTCTTTAAGATCAAATAGGGTGGAAAGGACCAGGTGGAAAGATATCGTGCACGACTGATGGTCAAAAGATATAGTCAGAAGGAAGGTATTGATTTTAATGAAATATTTTCTCTTGTTGTTAGACTGATGACTGTTCAGATAGTTCTGGCGATGTGTGCTACATACAGTTTACATCTAGAGTAGTTGGATGTGAAGACTATTTTTCTCCATGGTGATCTTGATGAATAGATTTATATGCTCCAATCGAAAGGCTTTTCAGAAGAAGGCAAATAGAACTTGGTTTGCAGGTTGAATAAATCTATGTACGATCTCAAGCAGGCATCGAGGTGTTGGTACAAGTGATTTGATTCCTATATCACGAGACTTTGATACAACAAACTTCATTCAGATCCTTATGCATATTTCAGGGGTTTGGATGGTGATGATTTCATCATTCTTCTGTTGTATGTGGATGACATGTTGGTTGCAGGTCCCAACAAAGATTAAATCCAAGAGACGAAAGCACGATTGGTTAGGGAGTTTGATATGAAGGACTTGAGACCAGCAAACAAGATTCTTGGGATGCGGATTTACCGAGACATGGATAATGGGAAGATTTGGCTATCACAAAAGAATTACTTACGAAGAGTCTTGAAACGCTTCAACATGTAAGACTTTAAGTCAATCTTTACCCCTCTTCCCATTAATTTCAATTTATCCTCTACGATGAGTCCTAACATTGAAGCAGAGAGGAAGAAAATATCTCGAGTACCATATGCATCGATAGTGGGTAGTCTGATATTCACTATGGTTTGTACTAGACCAAACATTGCACATGCAGTGGAAGCAGTTAGTCGGTACATGACGAATCCAAGATAAGAGCATTGGAACACAGTGAAGAGGATCTTGAGATACGTCAAGAAGACCTCAGATGTTGCATTATGTTGTGAAGGATCAGATTTCACTATCATAGGATGTGTTGATTCAAATTTTGCAGGTGATTCTGACTGAAAGAAATCCACTACCACTTAAGTGTTTACTCTCATAGGGAGAGACGTGAGTTGGATTTTAAAGTTACAGTCAGTTGTGGCGTTATCCTTGATAGGGGCGGAGTACATGACAACTACATAGGCTTGCAAAGAGTCGATTTTGGATGAAAAAGTTGTTGGAGGAGCTCAACCATAGACAGAAGCAGATTCCATTGTTTTGTGACAGTCAGAACGTCTTGCGCATTGTAACGAATCCTTCTTTTAATTCCAGGACGAAGCACATTGGGGTACAATATCACTTTATTCGGGATGTGGCGGAGGAAGGAAGTGTGGACATGCAAAAAATTCACACTAAAGAAAATCTAACAAATTTCCCGACAAAGGTGGTTGACTCTGATAAATTCAAATGATGCAGATCATTAAGCGGCCTTCCGAAGACCTGAGAAACGTGTTTGACATATAGAAAGGATGTGTGAGGATGTGATTAGTTATCAATCAAATCTCTAAGTGGAAGATGCGTCAACAATTTATTCTTCATTGACGACACTGCCCCCCTCTGTCAAAGAGGGGGTTGGAGATGGTAGTTGGCCAACCCCACCAAACCCACCAGCGGGAGAAGGCAACAGACTGAGGTGATGTTTGTCTATAAAAGGCAATGAACTCTCTCCTAGTGGGTTTTCATCATCAGTTTCACTTGGTTTCTCTTCACTGGTAGTCCACATTATTTGAGTGATATTTGTGAGGTGATTTCTCCACTTGTTCAATAAATATATTTACGAGGGTTTTTTTTGTAACAACGAGAAAGTGTGTACCCACTTTTACCCATAGCAATCTTTCTATTTATCCGTGGTTTTTTACTCTTTTCATTTTGGGGGTTTTTCCACGTTGCTCTAGTGTCATTTATTTCCGCATTTTTATACTTTATTTTATCTCGTAATTATTGTTGTATCAGTGGACCAATCATTTACGGTCCCAACAACGATTCTGTTTCATTACATTTTATGTGTTTTCATTAATTATTATAATCATTTTCCAATCTAAACCGACCCACTCTTAAATTGACTCACCGTGCCATGTTGAATTTTATGAAAAACTATCTACTGAGTTGTTGAACATGGATTAAAATTGTTTTCACTCGTCTAATATGGACCGGTTGAGATTTTTTTTTTTTTTTAAACTTAACCGACACACCCTTAGCTCCAATATTACATTTCCAACCAGTGGCCCGCCCCGCCCACTCCAGACCTGCCCCGAACTTTGCAGGCCTCGACCCGGTCGCATCAGAGGTCTGATTGAACGAAGAACGGCGGAGGAGGGTGTCGGCGGGTTACAGAGATTCCACTGATCACTCCATCGCTCCGCCTCCTTCGCGGTGTTTCAAATGGAAGACATTGAAGATTTACTGGCTGGGGGTGGAGGAGGAGCACCGCCTGGGTATAGGATGTCATTTGGGTCGGTTGGGATAAACCCTAAGAAGAAGAACAAACCTAAATTAAATAGCAGTGCTTATTTGGCTCCTCACGCTCATAAGATCCCTGGTACCCAAGTACATTTCTTTCCCTGTGATTTTGATTATTCGTGTGAATGATTTTATTTATAATTTCTGAATTTCTCTCTCCAGACAATATATATGAAGACCTTTGGTTGCTCTCATAACCAGGTAAACGAGCTCCCTCTCCCCAACCATCTCTGTATTGCTGTATGTACATTTTTTTCTGGATATTTCATCTATATTTTGTAGGAATTTGTAAAAAAAAGTTAACTGGAAATTGATCATCATCGGCGGCTGAGCAATCTGGTGTGGCACGTTTGAAATTGCAAAACAATTCATAAAAGAAACGCACTGTGAATTTATAAAATAAAACAAAGTAAATGAAATGATTATAATTTCCTCCCATTCTGTTTGGATGAAGGAGCCTGTAAAATAAAAGAAATGATTTCTCCCTGGGGGTGATTTGAAACAGCGTGTTGGAGGGAAATCTATTTCTCCCCATTTCTCTTCGTGTTTTTCTTTCCATCCAATTTGACTAGACCAAACAAGGAGAAGAAATTGGTATCTCCCGATTTATTTTCATTTCTCCCCAAATCAACTCTACGAAACACATGCTTGGTTGCTCACATAACCAGGTAAATGAGCTCTCTCTCCCCCGCCATCTCTGCATTGGTGCATGTACATTTTTTTTCTGAATATTTCATCTATATTTTATAGGAATTTGTAAAAAAAAAAAAGCTGTGAAAGTTGAAATTGATTTTCATTGGCGGCTGAGCAGTCTGGTGTGGCATGTTTGAGGCCGTTGTTTCATTTGCCTCGAGTCATCTCGGGCCATGAACATATTTTATTCTCGGGTCATCTTGGGCTACAGACATATTTTATTATCTTCAAATAGTAAATGCCACAGTACCAAATGTTATCACCTAAAAACGGTCTCTCATAAATAGTGGATGAATCCAAATAAAAGAGTGACGAGATTGAATGTTTTGAATTGTAATGTTTTTACTTATTTTTAAAAACTACTGCTGACGGTGGTTTATTTTCTTCAATCGCAGCAAAATATTCAGGCAGGAATGTGCCTACTCTTCATTTCATCTCTTAATCATAAAATTTCGATCATATTTCATTGAAATTGCCAAGATGCGCACGTAGAAATTTATGAACTCATCCTCCTTTAGTTATTATTTGGGGAATGAGACCGTGTTTCACATGATTCAAGATATAGGCACTCAAGAATCATCTATTTGTTTGAGATGCCATTTTACCAGACTTTGATTTGCACTAGATTCATATTTGATTTAATTCACCAAGGGCTCACATTGAATGCATGCCAAATCCCTGCATTTATTATAAGGATTTCAACCTTTTGAAGATTTCCCGTTTGGATCTATGTTGTGTGATCACTGTGCAACAGCACACATCTTAATAATTTTCCATATTTATTTTGAGAAATGACAAGAAGGTTGCCTTGTCTGGGCATTTTGTATTCCAATTTGTTTTTCTATATAAGAAAATACTATTGCGGAACAAGTCTAAATCATTATGTGAGAAATGACAAGAAGGTCGCTTTGTTTGTGGCTTTTGTATTCTGATTTGTTAGTCTATATAGGAAAACATTATTGTAAAACAAGTCTAAATCATTCTCACCATTGATTTCCATTGTAATGAATCGGTTCGAGCCGGGTCAGCCCGCCACAAGGCTCGAAGCGCGTCCCCAATCGCCATGGGGTGGCGACAGGCACCGGGGCTTCACACTATAGCCAAATGGGAACGGTTTCACCCTTGAATAATAATAATAAACCAGCAGTGAAATCCAACTGAGAATCTCACATGGTGCGTCCATAAATTGGACTTCCATGCATATCAAATAAGCAGTTACAAATAAACAACCAAACCAAGCGAGGCTTAAAGAATAATAAACAACCAAACTCACTTTTAAAACGAAACATACAACATCTACAAGAATACACAACAAGGTCTGACGTAAAGGAAACCCAAAATATAAATAAAACAGTTGACCGAATTGGCCGATACAAAACATCTCACGACAAACCACAAAAACCTGAGATATCACAAAACATCTCCATGTGAGCCATGGTCACTCCCCACATCTAAATGTCTATCGGTGGACCACACAAACTACATCCAATATGAGATCACAACCTGAGAAACATAAGAGCTACATACACACATACATATGCGTATGTAGGGTGTGAGTTAAACAGACCAGCAGAATTTCACCAAGGAGTTCATGCAATTCCTTTTATAAAACATTTCATAAATGCTGGTTTGAATATCGTTTAGAAAATAGATTTTCGAAGTGAAAAGTATAAGGGAAAAATGAGTAATCATACTTTTATCCTTTTCCAAATTCTAAGGTAAAACCTTTTTGGAAAACAACAACGCAATTGATCTTTAAAACAATGGTTTCAAACTTATAAAGATAAAACAAATTTTCTTTGAAATCCTTCTTTAAAAACCCCCTTTTCATCAACCAAGGAGTGGATTCCACCTTTTAAAATGGAAAACACTTTAAAACATTAAAAGGGTGGACTTCCAAGTTTATCAAAAGCAAAATCAAACCACTTTCCTTCTTTCAAAACGTTCGACAAAAACCCTTTTCAAATAAAGTTGAAAAGTAAACTAAACCATAAGAGAGAAGGAAAGCACATAATCAAACGAGCACCAACACATCAAAGAAGTACAATATAAATGTGCAACAAAAATGTCAATTGTGCCACTGATCCAAGAACGACTATTTTGTTATTGATGTTGTTAGCTTGAGGATTCCTCAACACACTTTATTTGCATCTCCTTTGGTGAACTTGTTAGACTCGGACCTCGACTTATCCTTACAACCGCCTATGTATTCCCTTTTATATTGACACTAAGGGCGAAACACAAGGTTATCACGTCTTGATGCTATGGGCGAAGCAAGAAGCTATCACGTCCTGAGACTGCGGGGTAAGCAAAAAGCAATCACTTCCCGACAATAAGGCGAAGCATGAGCTAGCACGTTCCGACCCAACGTTTTCATGATACAACCAAAGTGGAGGAGAGAAACATACAAGTCATATAAACATCACATAAATCAATAATAAAACATAAACAATAAACCTCATCTCACCTTCAACACTCTTTCAAGAAATGACCCCTTTCACATTATACAAGCATCAAATAATAATTAAATTCACATCCCAAAAAGATGAATAATAAAACATAAACAATAAACCTCATCTCACCTTCAACACTCTTTCAAGAAATGACCCCTTTCACATTATACAAGCACCAAAGAATAATTAAATTCACATCCCAAAAAGATGCAAAAGCTTATACAAGGCATAATCCAAAGGGGCTCACAACAAGGGTGTAAAACCATCAAGCAAACTAATTTTTTTACAAAGTGCCAACTGGACCTTTAAAACAGACTTGGAAAGCCAAGTTATGACATCCTTTTAAAACCAAACTAGGTTTAACACTTTAAAAACAAAAATTTTCTCCCTTAGGAGTTGACTGAAAATCAAACACCTCTTTAATTGAAAACAAACCCTTATAGCATGAGTTTCATTCTCTGAAAACCAAAATTGGGCCAATGCCCTTCCTTATCCTCAAATTCTTTTGAAAAGAGCCTCTTAGGCATTTTCACACACTTGGCATACATAAACATTTTAGTTCTGAATGAATAATAGAAATTCTTTGAAAATACTATGCCAATTATAGAAAATGTTGAAAAACATTTCTCAAATCCATCACGGGTATCACATATAGATATATCTTAACAAAAGATGAATTTAGAAAATTAAAGCATTCCATGACATGTGAAATAAAAGAATTGCACAAAAACACTTATCTCGATCAAGCAAAAACCACTCGCTTTCAATGGAAAAAGAACAACCTCGCAAGGAAACGACCTCTACAAGCCCCAAAAAACCAAAGCCCTATGAATAAACCAACCCAAACCTTATATTCGACCCCCACAACCATTAGGGTTCATGGGAAAAATGAAAACCAAGGGGAAATGGAAGAAAGAAGAGAATAGAGGAGAAAGAGAGGACTCTACCTTCCAAATCCGCTTGAAATCCGAGGAAGAGGGGCTTGAATGCAAGGGAGAAGAAGATGGAAGCTCCCTTGAGCTCTCCTTAGGGTCGGCCGGACGAGAGAGGAAGGTAAGGAGGGCTGAATAAGTTAAAATTGAAGTGGGGTAGCAAGGTAATTTCAACTTTTAAAATTATGGGCAGGTCACACTTTTTACCAAATTATGCACCAATTGTGCATCCCCCACTGCAATCGAGGTGCACCCCTCGCATGGTCAAAACCACACACCATTGAAGAAAGAACCCTTTACGTGAAAATCATCACATGATTTCCACTAAACCTCGCATAACTGTGCGCTAACTGTGCGCCACAGGGAAACCCATACTTAAGAGTCTCCCGTACGGTTTCCCCTTAAACGTAAGGTTTTCCGCATGATTACTTTTAACCATGTGGTAACCATGAAGCAGAGAAAAACTTTTTAAAAATTCAAAGTTCAAATTTAAAAAACTCCCAATATTCAAAATAACTCAAAATTATATTATATTTAATACCACAGTGGCATGGAGGTGTCATAATTTTCTCTACCATGCCATTTTCCACGCTCAGAAAGTTATTTGAAAGAGTGAGAAGCTCGTGAATCAAACCTCTTCACCCAATGAAGGGTTCGACGATATCAAACCAACCAAGTGAATACAAATGATCAATCTCATGAAGGAACATTCTATCCATTTTAGACTTACTCGTTGACATAAACAACAAGAATCCCACACTACTGCCCCCTTTCCTTTGGATATGTGAGGTGGGAGGGTCGGGGAAAAACTCAAAGGTTCAATGAGAAAAGTGCACCGAACAACCAAACAACTCAAAATTAACAGAAGTATTCTTCAAATATCTTCAGACATCTCTAAGCATAATCCGAGCCACACTCAAGAAACACGAAGCTCAAAGATCACAAAGACCTGTAATGGGTTTCCCCACCATTTAAAATTTATCCAAAATGGTGAGGCAAAGAATAGATATACATACAACGAGAGCATCATCAAAATAAACACGTTTCCTCAAATCACCAAGGGAAATGATAATTCTATACCAACCACAAACAACCATTCCAGAAATCGACTCAAAATTCCACAAAGGAAATGCTATCCAAAAAGGAAGCACAAACCCATCCATCTACATCCCATAGCATAAGATTATAAAAGATACATCAATCAAACATGCCTTAACATGAAACAACTTGGGCTCTAACCTCGGGTCACGAGGCTGAAGGGAAAAAATAATCCGGGACGTCGCTTGCGGAACACCGTCTGATGGTGAACCCGACAAAAACCCAACTAGGGCATAATCTCCACTAGAGGTATCGACCAATGCATAATCTAAATTGGTATGGCACCTGTCCCCGTTACCCAAGCACGCACCCAAGACTTCCCATGAGCAACTCATCAAAAGCCAAATCTTATCACATGACTAACATCACATGCAAACCTCAAGAGACACAACAAATCAATGAGGCATGAGCATAACAAAAAATAATCAATACCTCACAAAATTAGGATGGAGGAAATACCCAAAGAATGCGCCAATAAAAAATTACCTCAAAAGCTGAACATGTTCTAAAACTCATGGGGCAAAAATGCCAAGATAATCAATAATTATCCAGACCTAGACGACCACACTGAAGACGGGTCTTCGGAGCCCTCAAGCAAAATGGCTTAGAATGCCTAAGTGTCCCACACTGGAAACACACGGGCGATCTCTTCTTCTTAGGATAAGCAACAAGGCTCCGAGAAGGCTGTCCCTCATCAACCCAACTAGGTGGAACCAGGGCACCACCCATCACATGTTGCCTTATTTGATAAGCTTCCACCGACAAACACCTATTCAACCACTTCTTATGTTAGACCATATTCAAATACAATTGATCCGAGGTCTGGGTGATGACCTCTCTCCAAGAAACGAGCATTCAAAGAGTTATCAACGACTAGCTTGAGAGAAAAGAATACCAACTCTGAAAAACGATCAACCTACTCCTTCACCACTTGTTCACCCTGATGAAGGCTCATGAATTCAATGACTTTCTCCACCTTCACGTTCTTGAGATAATGCCCCCGAATAATCACGTTCTTGAAGAATTCCTAAGACACACCGTCATACAACTGTGAGAAGGGACAACGGTTCCTCATCGCACTAGGCTTAGTCCCTCACACAAGCCTACAATAACTTTCACCTTCAGGGTTTCAAGAGTTTCTAGAGGATTGAAGATTCCCTCAATCATCTCTAACCACTCCATCACCACAAGCGGACCTAGATCACTGCAAAAATCAAATGTGTGATGATTTCAAAAGTCCTGGATAGGGTCAAAGAGCAAAGAAGATCCCGACTCCACCACTCTTTTCAGAGTCCGGGCAGAGCCAACAATCGAAAGGGTCGCACTCAGATGATGAGAGGAATCACCCTAATAAGGATCATCCCTAGAGACAGATTTTCCACGTTCCATCAAAACCTTTTTGGGAGGCATATTCCAAATAGCATGAAACATGAACCTAATCAATTAATGCTTCACAACTCAAATCAAACAATCCCGATATAACCAAGGGATTATACTTAATAAACCAAATCACCAAAGCAAGGCACTCTACAAAAACTCTTTTTTCTTGTAAATCACCATCATTTGATGAAGTCTAAAAACTCATTTTATAAAAGCGTGCACACTTTTAAACATTTCACTTCATTTGGAAGGCTAAAGAAATACCATTTCACAACTCCACCACGAGTTAAAATATCAACTTCCTTGATTGGGAGTTCAAAACATTTATATAAAATCCACTTTCATTTCAAAACACTTACTGAATTTCATTATAAAATCAACAACTTTTGAAAAGCACCGCTTGGGAGTCAAAATTCTTTATAAATCAACCACTCAAATTGGTTTTAAAATCAAAACACTCCATGAAATCCTCTTTTCGCACAAAACTAGCTTTTAAAACACAAAACTAAACAATACCCACACATCACAAAATCCTCTTTAATCCATCTCCAATATATGAGAATGAGCAATTAGAGATCGAAAGAGGTCAAAACTACAATTTCAAGAGTGATGCAGAGCTATGCATAGTTTGGGTGACATTGCGACAACTTCTATAAAGTTTTCAGAACCATGCGCACGGGCTTCACATGGTTTTTCAGACCGTGCGAGTTAATCGTGCAACTTTTGTTCTTTTATACTTTCACTCCAAAACTCAATGAAACCCCCAAAGTATTTGATATAACTCAATGAGGATCAAAATACTATCATTTGAAATCAAAATACATAATAAATAATCAAAATGGAATTCAAATTCAAGACTCAAATCCCGACGACCCATGACAACTCAAGGTTCGTCATGAAAGTTTGTGATCAGGCACCTACTCATGACCCATCTCTTGAATTCTGACAGTCCTATCTCTATGCTAACAAGAGGGCACTCTAATACCATTTTTGTAACGAACCAACCTAGGTCAATCTACCACGTCACCTGGGTTAGTCCGCTGCAAGGCCTGAAGCGCGTTCTTGATAGCCACGGGTTGACGAAAAGTACCAAGACATCACACTATAGCCAAGTGGGAAATGTTTCACCCTCAAATAATAATAAAAAACAAGCAGCGGAATCCAACTAATTCCGTATGATTGCGTCCATACATTGGACTTCCATGCATATCAAATAAGCAGTTACAAATAAACAACCAAACCAAACATGGCTTAAGCAATAATGAACAACCAAACTCACTTTTAAAGTGAATACAACATCCACAAGAATACACAATAAGGCCCCACATAAAGGAAACCCAATGTAGGTTGAGAAACCCCCTTGCCTCCTTGCCTCAAAGTGAGGCGGAGACATTTTTTTATAATGAATGAAAAACACCACATCGGACCACAAGTCCGATGTGAGATACAGACTCCAACACTCCCCCTCAAGCCAGGTGTACTTAGCTTGGACACATAATGAAAAGAAAGAAACAAAAAAAAACAGATGCTAACACTCCCCCTCAAGCTGGACATGCCCAACTTGATGACAAATACAAGACAAAAACAGAAGAAACGGAAATAATAAAATCGTTGTTGATGCTGCTCCCCCTCAAGATGGTAATGTGATGCCGCTGAAAAAAAAAGGATGGGTCATTGCCGGAAAAGTGCGGGGCCGGACAACAGAGCGCCGGGAAATCCACACTGGCGGGTCGATCGTCAGAGCGTCGGGAAAATCCGCACTACGGGCCGGTCGTCAGAGCGCCGGGAAATCCGTAATGTCGGGCCGATCGTCAAAGCGCCGAGAAATCTGCTCGGGAGGGCCGGACGTCAAAGTGCCAAGAAATCCGCAATGGCGGTGCCGGTCGTCGAAGTGCCGGGAAATCCGCAGGAGGAGGTCGGCGATTGAGGCGGGAATGCCGCGGGAAGCAGGAAGAAGCCGACATGGAAGGAGCAGATGAGCAGCAGATAGGGGTGGCGACGTTGCAGCGGGATTGCAGCAGAGGTGCACAGGGAGGGATCTGGCCGGAACAGTCCGGGACTGCCCAGAATTGGAAGGATCAGCCTGGATCTGGCCTGATATCACCGGATTTGGCCGGATTTTGGCAGATCTGGGAGATGTCGCGTGCAGGGAGTGGATCCGGCCAGATCTGGCCGGATTTGACAGATGGAGTCGCCGAGAGGCCATCACGTGGAGGAGGGAGCCGCGCGCTGCGGGAGGAGGGATCTGGATGCAACAGATCTGGACGCCAGGAGCCTCAACGGGAGCCGCGCCGGGAGGAACGCCGGAGAGCCGTGCGCAGGGAGCCGCGTAGGGCAGGCTGTCGGGGCAGAGGATCCGCTGAGGGGCGCAGAGAACAGCGCCGAGCAAGGAGGTGCCGGCCGGAGGGGAGAACCGCCTGGGAAGCGCGATTCGTGCGTAGCAGGAGAGGCGGAGCCGACCGTATCGCGCGCCTGGAGAAGCGGGAGCTGTTGCGGGCAGTTCCGGGAGAGGCGGAGCCGACCGTATCGCTCGCCTAGAGAAGCAGGAGCTGTTGCCGACGCGGGAGAAGCTGTCGGACGGAGCGCGCGCGCGTCGGACGGGATGCGCGCATGGATGACCTCTGATCGCAGGAGGGAGGTGGCGCTGGGATGCCGCCGAGGGCTGCGGTCGGGTGGGAGGGGGGCGTCGGGCTGCGTCGCGACGAAGGGGCACAGTGGAGGGGAGCCGGGCGAGTCGCCGGGAGGGATGCCGACGGAAGGCTGTGCGCAGGGGCCGGGATGCTGCAACGTAAGCGGGGAGCTGGGAACCCACGCTGGATCGTGAGCGAGATGCACCGCGACGGGATGCGCCGGGAGGGAGGTCGTCGGGTAGGAGTAGCGTTGGAGGGGAGAATCGTCGGAAGGGCAGGGCTTTGCGGCTGAAGGAGACGCCGACAGGGGGAGGTCCGCCGGGAGGGAAGGCCTGCGCAACCGGGAGGAGCAGCGGAGGGGGGGGGGGGCGGCCGACTATTTGGATGGGAGCCGCCGCCCCCCGGACGGGGAAAACCCTAAAGCCTGATGGGAGAAAAAAAAATAGGGAGAGAGGGATCGGGTTTCGAAAACCCCTCTGATACCATGTAGGTTGAGAAACCCCCTTGCCTTCTTGCCTCAAAGTGAGGCGGAGACATTCTTTTATAATGAATGAAAAGGACCACATCGGACCACAAGTCCGATGTGGGATACAGACTCCAACACCCAAAATATAAATAAAACGGTTGGCCGGATTAGCTGATACAAAACATCCCACGACAAATCACAAAACCCGAGATACCACGAAACATCTCCATGTGACCCATGGTCGCCACATCTAAACTATCTGCAGGCCACACGAACAACTTCCAGTTTGAGATCACAACCTGGGCACCTTTATGAAACATAAGAGCTACATACACACATGCAGGTGTGTATGTAGGGTGTGAGCTAAACAAACTCAGTAGGATTTCACTATGGAGTCTATGCAATTCCTTCTATAAAACATTTCATAAATGCTAGTTTGAACATCATTTAGAAAACATGTTTTCCAAATGAAAAATATAAAGGGAAAACAAGTATCATACATTTATACTTTCCAATTCTAAAGGTAAAACCTTTTTGGAAAACAACGCAACTGACCTTCAAAATTGTTAGAGGTTTAGTTGAGTTAAGTACCACATCATACTTTAGGCATCATGTTATCTTGATCATTCATTATAAATAAACATCAAGGCTCTCCTTAGAGAGCCATCTTAGGTATTGGGTTCACTTTCCATTTTAACATGGTATAAGAGCAGGTCTAACCCAAAAACCCCTCCCCTTCGAGCTCCTCTTTTTGGTTCCATCTATTTTTTCCCCATGGGGGCGGCGGTCCCATGGCCAACAGGCCCTAATGCTTTGCCGCCGCCCCCTCCGCTCCTCCCTTCGTCTCCCAGCCTTGCGCCATTCCCCTCGTCTCATGCGCGACGACCCCCTGTGCGACGACCACTTCTGCATCAGCCCCTCCTCGTGCGACAACCCCTTTGTGTGTCGCCTCTCTCGGTGCGACCCCTCCAGTAGGTCGCCCCTCCTTGCGCCTCCCCCACCTAGCTGTTGCGCCTCCCTTCTTCAGTGGCCATGACAATCCCCCGACGCCCTTCTCCTGCGCAACTTCGCCGACCTTGCTGTCTTGTAGCGGCGTAAAAAAAAAGCATGCCTGCCAGTGGTGTGCAACCGCTCAGAGAGGGAACAAGTGGTCGGGGTGTCTGAGTGTATCGGCGTGAGAAGCATGCGCAGTTATGCTCAACCTCAAAAATAGCGGGGTGCTGGTACATGGGGTTGGTAACCCGATAATCGTCGAGCTTCTTCATCAACGCTCAGATCACCGTCGAGTTGTCCCGATCATCGTCAGACTTCCCCATCAATGCTCGAACCACCGTCAGATTTCCCCATCAATGCTCGGATCACCGTTGAGCTGTCCAGATCACCGTCAGACTTATTCTTCACTGCCTGGATCTCTGTCGGGCCCCTTCACCACTGCCTAGATCTCCGTCAGGCTTCCCGGATCTTTGTCTGGCCCCTTCACCACTGTCTGGATCTCTGTCAGGCTTCCCAGATCTTCGTTGGCCCCCTTCACCACTGCCTGGATCTCCATCAGGCTATCCGGACCACCATCAAGCTTCTTTGTTGTTGTGTTTTGATGCGTTTTTTCTTTTATTAGTTTTTTGAATTTGTATTCCAAGCTGGACATGTCCAGCTTGAGGGGGAGTCAAAGATGATTATTTTTGATTTCTTATATATCCAAGCTAGGTACACCTAGCTTGAGGGGGAGTGTTAGAGGTTAAGTTGAGTTGAGTCTCACGTCAGACTCTAGTTATCATGTCATCTTTATCATTCATTATAAATAAACACCAATGCCTCCCTTAGAGAGTCATCTTGGTTATTGGGTTCACTCTCCATTTTAACAAAAACAATGGTTTCAAACTTATAAAGATAAAAAAAAACTTTCCTTTGAAATTATTCTTTCAAAACCCCCTTTTCATCAACCAATGGGTGGAATCTACTTTTTAAAATGGAAAAAACTTTAAAACATTAAAAAGGTGGACTTCAAAGTTTATGAAAAACCAAATCAAACCATTTTCCTTTTTCAAAACTTTCCACAAAAACTTTTTTCAAATCAAGTTGAAAAGTAAACTGAACCATAAAGAGAGAAGGAAAGTACATAATCAAACTGGCACCAACATATGGAAGAAGCACAATATAAATGAGCAACAAAAATGCAAATGGTGCCACTAATCCAAGATGGGAACTAGGGGATGCGAATAAAACGTGCCGCGAGAATCCCCAAGCTAACATCATCAACAAAATAGTCGTCATGGGCAGCTCACTAGGTCCTAATCTGAGGCAATCTCGGACCTCACTAGCGGAACACTTAGCAACCTTTGGTGGACTTGTTAGACTCGGACCTCAACTTATCCTTACAACTGCCTAAGGGTTCCCTTGTAAACCGACACTAAGGGCGAAGCGCAAGGCTATCACGTCCCGATGCTATGGGCGAAGCAAGAAGCTATCACGTCCCGATGCTATGGGCGAAGCAAGAAGCTATCACGTCTTGACACTATGGGCAAAGCAAGAAGCTATCACGTCCCAACACTAGGGCAAAGCACGAAGCTAGCACGTCCTGACCTAACGTTCCCATGACATAGCCAAAGTGGAGGTGAACACACAGACAAGTCTTACAAACATCACATAAATCAATAATAAAACATAAACAGTAAACCTCATCTCACCTCCAACACCCTCTCAAGAAACCGCCCCTTTAACATTATACAAGCATCAAATTATAATTAAATTCACATCCTAAAAAGGAGCAAAAGTTTATTCAAGACATAATCCAAAGGGGCTCACAACAAGGGTGTAAAATCATCAAGCAAATTCATTTTTTTACAAAGTGCCAACCGGGCCTTTAAAACAAACTTAAAAAGCAAAGTTATAACCTCCTTTGAAAACTAAACAAGGTTCAACACTTTAAAAACAAAACTTCTCTCCCTTAGGAGTCAATTGAAAATCAAACATCTCTTTAATTGAAAACTAACCCCTATAACACTGGTTTCATTCTTTGAAAACCGAAACAGGGTCAAAACCCTTTTTTATCCTCAAATTCTTTTGAAAAGAGCCTCTTAGGCTTTTTCAGAAACACTTGTCATACATAAACATTTTAGTTGAAAATGAATAATAGAAATTCATTGAAAATTCTCCATGCCAAGTATAGAAAACGTTGAAGAACATTTCTCAAACCCATCACAGGTATCACATATAGATATATCTTGATAGAAAATGAATTTTGAAAATTCAAGCATTTCATGACATGTGAAATAAAAGAATTGCACCAAAAAGCCTACCTCAATCAAGCAGAAGCCACTCGCCTTCGATGACAGAAGCATAACCTTGCAAGGAAATGACCTCTACAAGCCCTAAGCAACCAAAACCCTAGATTTGACCCCCACGACCATTAGGGTTTATGGGAGAAAAGAAAACCAAGGGGAAATGGAAGAAGGAAGAGAAAAGAGGAGGAAGAGAGGACTCTACCTTCCAAATTCGCTTGAAATCCTAGGAAGAGGGGTTTGGATGCAAGGGAGAAGAAGGAAGCTCCCTTGAGCTCTCTTTAGGGTCAACCAAATGGAAAGAGGAAAGGAGGGCCAAATAAGTTAAAATCAAAGAGGGGTAGCAAGGTAATTTTTAACTTTTAAAATTATGGTAGGTTGCACGGTTCCCCAAACTGTGCACCAATCATGCAACCTCGCATGGTTAGCCCGCACGGTTCCCCAAACCGTGCGCAACCTATTGAAGAAAGCACCCTATATGTAAGAATCATTGTATGGTTTCTATTAAACCTCGCACGGCCGTACGCTAACTGTGCGCCATAGGGAAACTCATACGTAAGTGTCTCCTGCACGGTTTCCCTTTAAACGCAAGGTTTTCCGCATGGTTGCAAAAAAAATCAAAGTTCAAATTTAAAAACTCCCAAAATTCAAAATAACTCAAAATTATATTATATTTAATGCCACAGTAACATGGGGGTGTCACAGCTACGAACTATTTTAGTGACATTTTTGTTTTCTGCAATTATTTTTCCATGCCCCCTAATTATTTCAGAGCGATAGCGAGTACATGGCGGGCCAGCTATCAGCATTTGGATATGCATTGAGTGACAATCAAGAAGAGTCAGATCTATGGCTGATAAATACGTAAGGATTGATATTTTATCTTTTTTGCTTCCTCTTTGTAGATGTTCTTTTGCTGTGCATCTTGACCATGGGATGGCAATTTTTTCTGCTGTTGGCTTTTTGTGTCCTTTTATCACGGCTAAAGTATCGATGATGCAATTGAAATAGTTTAATGAAAGATAATCAACAGGAAGGTTGCCTGCAATAAGCTGCTGTTTACAGTTCACATTTGACTGCTTAATTGGCATGGTATGCAGATGCACTGTAAAATCCCCAAGCCAGTCTGCCATGGAAACACTGGTATCAAAGTGTAAAAGTTCAGGAAAGCCACTGGTGGTGGCAGGCTGTGTTCCACAAGGAAGTCGAGATTTGAAAGAATTAGAAGGGGTCAGTATAGTTGGAGTTCAGCAAATTGATCGAGTGGTGGAAGTTGTTGAAGAGACTCTTAAAGGTCATGAGGTGCGGCTTTTGAACAGAAAGACATTACCAGCCCTTGACATCCCAAAGGTTAATTTTGCTGATCCTCGGGCCTTTCTCTTTTGCTTTTTGAACTAGGAGGTGTAAATATGCTTTTTATCTAGACCTATATATGTGCTCATGGACTCATTTGGTCCAACAAGTCCTGCCTGCAAAATTTGTATTGTTGGACCTAATTCTTTTGGCCCAGATAACAAATTGAACACTTTTAAAAGTCCTATTAATATTCGGTCCTGGATCGGGCCATAATTGACGACCCAACCTGCCTGATAATAATGTAATATAATATTTATTTTTTAAGAAATCATAATATCATGTATTTAATATTTTTAAACCAATTTTATTATATGCTTTTCATTTTATTATACATTTGCTGATCATCTTTTAATTTTTTATCTATTTCTCTTTATGTTCCTTTTGAACATTTTGGGTTGGACTTGGGCCGGGACCGGGCTTCTAGTTCAAACCCGATAGGCCCGACCAATTTTTTTACAAACATCCCGGGCTTGGGATTTTGGTCGAGGTATTTTAAAAGGGCTGAGCTTTGTGCTTTTTAAAAATAATTAAATAGAGCCATGGGTTATACATATTCCTAAGGTAAAAGCTTGGCTCAAGCTTGATAGGCCTGACCCATGTATGACTTTACTTGTGCCATTTTGGCACTTTGTTTTTTGTTTATCCACTTGGGATGAGCAATTATATCAGCATTACAGTCGTTAGTTTTTTTCCACTACCAAATGCGCCTACTTTGTTGTTTCATACCAGGTGAGAAAGAACCCATTTGTTGAGATTCTTCCTATAAATGTTGGTTGCTTAGGTGCATGCACTTACTGCAAGACAAAACATGCTCGAGGTCACCTGGGGAGCTACTCCATTGACCACCTTGTAAGCATTCGGATCTCTCTCCCTCTCTTTGAAAGGTTGAATTTTGGGTATGTACTTTATTAATATTTTGAAAACCATAGGTTGGCCGTTTAAAAAGCGTTGTAGCTGAAGGAGTCAAGGAGATTTGGTTAAGTAGCGAGGACACTGGAGCATATGGTAATTAACTACCATTCTATTACTGTCGTGGAATTTTCTACTGGGCAATGTCTTTTTTTGGGGCTGGCTTTAAAAGGAATCCTTGTTTTTAAATATGAAATAATGCCAATTGTAGGAATAAAATCCTACTCCTTACCTCAATAAGAGGTGGAGCTCTTTATTTATAGATGGAGCAAAATAATACAACCAAGGGAAAACCAACATGGGACTCTAAATACACGACACTGGGCCAAACCCAAACACAATTGTTCAACACTCCCCCTCAAGCTAGAACATGTATGACTTGGAATATGAGTCCCACAGAAAGAAGCAAATGAAGAGAAAGACAACACAAAGTCTGAACAAACTCCTCCTCAAGCTGGGTCGTAGATGTCGTGCATGCCTAACTTGGTGCAAAGAAAGTTCAGTGGAGCGTCAAACAAGCCTTTGGTAAAGATATTGGCGAATTGATGTGCAGTGAGAATGTAACCAAAGATGATATGTTTTTGCTCAAAGTGATGTTGAAAGAAGTGACAGTCAACTTCAATATGTTTTGTGTATTCATAAAAAGACCGGATTAGACGCAATCTTTGCGACTGGCTGATTATCACATCAAAGACAAACAGGAGTCTGCAGCGGAAAACCAATTTCATGAAATAGTTGGTGAAATCAAAGTATTTCAATAGCGACAGTTGTCATAACACGATATTCAGATTCAGTATCAGATCGGGAGAGAACATTTTGTTTCTTACTACGCCTGGAGATTAAATTACTGACAATAAAAACCGCAAACCCGGAAGTAGACTTCCAAGTTGACAAGTGAAGGTTCCGGACGCAACAAAAGCGCCAGTAGGGACATGCTCAACTCGACTTTTTGTTTAATTGATGTTTCATCCGAGATGTACACGACGAAGAACGCTGTGACCAAGGAAATTAAATCAAAGATTAATTGACATGAGAATGTCGAAACTAAACACAAGATCATCACATAATGATTTATAATTAATTTAAGCAGTTAAAGAATTACCTTGCGATCAATTCTTTCTTCGTTGATGAATCTGACATCTCTACGTCGTATCATCATTGCGTCGCAGAAATCAAGAGGAGATTCCCTTTAGCAGTGATCTGCACATGCACCATGAACCTCTGATGACGCCGTAGGAATCTCCAAGTGTTAGCATGGGAGATCCCAACGCTTGCGCCATTCGTCTATGATCGCCACAAAATCGCTTCAAAGGACTCTCCTTGATCTTTATAGAATCAAGAGTGTGGTGAAGAGGGATCACTCTCCGTTCTTGGAGAGGAGATCTCTAGGGTTTGAGAGGATTCTCCGGAGTCGTGCACAACCAAAACAAATGGCTAATGTTAGGGTTGGAAATAAAATAATTTGGTTTAAATAGTGTTAGAGTTAGAAAATAATAATTGCATATATGCCTTTATTATTTTCTTATTCCCGTGGAACCCCATGTCTATAATAATAATAATATTATTTCTTGACATGAGTAAAACCAACGAATTAATTAAATATTATTTCTTGTGTTGGAGTATGTGTAACTTCCTGCCCCACTTCCTTTGTAACTTCCTGCCGCACTTCCTTTGTAACTTCTCTTTGTAACTTCCCTATCTTTTCTATAAATGAGGGCCCTCTCCTCACCTTGAGGAGCGTGGGGGATTTCTGATTTTACATGGTATCAGAGGGATTTTTATCCCGAACCCTCCCTCCTCTGCGGATTCCCGGCGTCCTCCCGGCCCCGCCTCTCTCCCTGCTGCCCTAGCCTTTCCCGGCAGGCCCCCCCCTCTCCGGCCTGGCCATTCCCGGCGGCCCTCCCTACCAGCGGCGCTCCCGGCCAGCCCCGCCGTACGCGCGCCCAACCCCTGCGGCTCACCTCCCGGCGACCCTCCATTCTCCCGGCAGCTCCGGCGCCTCCCGTGCCTCCCGCTGCTCCCGCACGCTCCCGGCGCCCCGACGTCCCGGCGTCCCGGCGCCTCGCCCCGGCGCCTCGCCCTCGGCGACTCGCCCCGGCGCCCCGCCCTCGACGCCCCACCCAGGCGCCTCTTCTCCGGCGCTCCCCTGCCGACGACCCTCTCATCCCTGCGGCCTTCCCCCCCGGCGGCCCTCCTCCTTTGCGAGCCGCGGATCACCCAGCGCCTCCCGCGGATCACCCGCGGCTCACCCGACAGCTCTCCTGCGGATTTCCCGGCGACCCTTCCGGCTGGCCGGCTGCGCCTTTCCCGCCTTGTTCCTCCCGGCGGACCTCCCTTCCCCGGCTGCTCCCTGCCGGACGACTCCCCGCGTCGGCAGCCTCCCTTCCCCGGCTTGCGGCTCTTTCCGGCAGCCCGCCTCCTGTGCGAGTCTCCCGCCGGCTCTGTTGACGATCGACCTCCACCCCTGCCGGCCTCCACTCCTGCCGGCTCCTCCAGCAGCTGGCCTCCATTCCTGCCGGCTCCTCCAGCAGTCGGCCAACAGCCCTGCCGGCCTCCCGTGCCACCTCTGCTCAACTGCTCCCTCCATGCCGACCTCCTCCTGCATCCTGCGGAATCCCCGCCTCTCTGCCCGGTGCCTCCTGTGGAATCCCCGCCTCTCTGCCCGGCATCTCCTGCGGAATCACCGCATCTCATCGCCAGCCTCCTCCTGCGGATTTCCCGGCGCTTCGACGACCGGCACCCGCCATTGCGGATTTCCTTGGCACTTTGACGACCGGCCCTCCCGAGCGGATTTCTCGGCGCTTTGACGATCGACCCGACATTACGGTTTACCGGCGCTCTGACGACCGGCCCGTAGTGCGGATTTTCCCGACGCTCTGACGACCGACACCCGCCAGTGTGGATTTCCCGGCGCTCTGTTGTCCGGCCCCGCACTTTTCCGGCGATGACCCATCATTTTCAGCTGCATCACATTACAATCTTGAGGGGGGGCGACATCATCAACGATTTTATTATTTCTGTTTCTTCTGTTTTCGTCTTGTTTTGTCATCAAGCTGGGTATGTCCAGCTTGAGGGGGAGTGTTGCGGTCTTTTTATTGATTTGTCTGTTTTTCATTATGTGTCCAAGCTAGGTACACCTAGCTTGAGGGGGAGTGTTGGAGTATGTGTAACTTCCTGCCCCACTTCCTTTGTAACTTCCTGCCCCACTTCCTTTGTAACTTACTGCCGCACTTCCTTTGTAACTTCTCTTTGTAACATCCCTATGTTTTCTATAAATGAGGGCCCTCTCCTCACCTTGAGGAGCGTGGGGGATTTCTGATTTTACATCTTGAATAAATTGTTTAAAATTTATTCAAAGAATATTTAATATATATTATTTCTCACTAGAACTTTAAACTCGGTTCACCATTTCTTCATAATATTTATCAGGCTTTGAATAACGATTCTTTATTTAATAAATAAATATCACTGCATTATTCGCTAAGAAATAAATAAATATTATATTCACTAAATAGCAAATAAATATTTATTAAATATTCTGGTCATAAAATATTTTCTCGAATAACTAGTGACTGAATATACGCGATCAATCAAACATGAATAATTATTAAACCACGTATGAGAATAATATTTATTCAACATGTTAAATAATAATATTTAATATTTAACTGATGTTTTCGATACACTTAGCGTGTGACCCTTTAGTTCTCTTTCAATCACATTAGGCGGAGCCGCCCAAAGTTCAAGGTTAGCGTTTAACAACATACTAAGGCACCTATAGAGAAATAAGTTAATGCCGCGACGACATATAACATCATTACGGACGTTTACTGTGTAATATAATCCCTTTATCATGATATCTCTAATTGAGTCTCCTAACAAGACGACGATACCTATCTAGAAGAGAATTAGGGTCACTAAGATCATGTAGGGACCTTTTGCCCGACTTAGGAGGAGTGTCGACAACAGTCGTCTGAGACAAGCCATTATCCTGTTAGATATCTAACGCATATTTGTGTTGTGAAAAAAAGATTCCTTCTAGACAGCGAGACACTTCAATGTCAAGAAATTTCAAGGGATCGAAGTCTTTGATATGAAACTGTTGATGAAGATAAGACTTGAGATGGATGATGTCATGTGAGCCGCTACTGGTGATAATGATATCATCAACATAAACAGTCAAAATGATTCGGCTACAGGATGTTTGTTGATAAAAAAATGTGATCTTTCATACTCTGATAAAGTCCGATTGTAGTGACCACGATGCAGAATTTGCCAAACCAAGCATGTGGGGATTGGTTAAGTCCATAAAGAGATCGACGAAGTCGGCGGACGTGAGATTCGACTCTTGAAACAACGAAGCCAGGAGGTTGTTGCGGATAAACTTCTTTGTCAAGAAAACCATGCAAGAAAGCATTCTTGACATTGAGTTGATGAAGAGGCAAATGACAAACATCTGCAAGGGAGATGAATAATATGCATGGGCCATTTTAGCATTCGGAGAGAAAATGTCAAAATAATCATCTAACATATGTTTGAGCATGGCCATTGGCCACAGGGCGGGCTTTAAGTTGATGAAGAGTACCATTGACATTTAAATAGACTGTATAAATCCATTTGCTGCTAACAACCTATTTACCCGCCAAAAGGGGGACAAGATTTCAGGCGTGATTGTCGTCTAATGCCTATAATTCATCATACACTACTTGAAGCCAACCAATGTGAGATTTAGCCTAGTTAATTGTATGAGGGATATATATCTTCTCTGGAGTCGAAACGAGTGTTTGTGGCTGCAAATGAACCTTTGTAGGAATGTGTATATATAGGATTAGATTGACAAAAGCAAGTACCTTTCCGTAATGCAATAGGCAATCCATCCAGGGTTGTGGCAGGAGCAACAGATGAAGCCGGGGAAATTGCATCTTCAGTCAATGTAGGGAGGCATGTTTGATGGATGATGAGAACAAAAAGCGATGATCATCAGAGTTTGACAAAAGGGGCAGTGGTGGATGAATGGCAAGAGGGAGACAGTCATCGATGGGGGGCATCTAAGAAGGGAGTGGGCGGAGGAGATGAGAATGGAGAGCCCTCAATAAAGGAGACATCAACAGAGATGACATAACGCTGAAGTCAAGAGAGAAACAATGGTATCCATGTTGGGTGCGAGAGTATCCCAACTAGATGCATGCAATGTAGGGCCCGTGGGGAAAATTTGGAGCGATTGTGATAAGTGTTATGAACATAACAGAGACACCCAAACACATGAAGAGAAGGGTGAGGAGAGAGAGAGGGAAACAGAGCCTTGAATGGACTTTCCCCTTAAAGGACAAAGGATGAAAGACGATTGATAAGATATGTGACAGTAAGAATAATATCATCCTAAACCTGAATAGGGACATGCATGTGAAATAATATGGTAAAAGCAGTTTTTAGGATATGGTGATGTTTACGTTCGACCACACCATTCTACTGAGGGGGGTATTAGGGCAGGACGTTTGATGGACATCGTGATCTGTGAGAAATTGCTGAAAGAAAGAAGATAAATATTCTCGGTCATTGTTCGAGCATAGACATTTAATAGGTGTGGAAAATTGAGTGTGAATTTCACGATAAAATGACTCGAAAATATTAAATATTTCAGAACGATCACGAAAGAGATAAAGCGAAGTCATTCGAGAAAAATCATCAATAAAAGACATAATAACGATAGCCTAATTGACTTGGAACCGCGCAGAGACCCCACACATCAGAATGGACTAAATCAAAAGGTTTAGACGAATGCGACAACAATCGAGGAACATAAGACGTTCGATGGTGTTTAGCAAACTGACAAGACTCATAGTGGAAATAAAGATGCAGACTGAGATTGGGGCAAAACTTATGTAACACTAAAGCAGGTGGATCACCATGGCGAAAATGAAGTTCCAAAGCAAGTACGGAGGTGGATGAGCAAGAGATGTCGGAGCATCAAACATGTAAACCTCATCGCGAAGATGACCTCGACCAAACTCCTGTTTCGTCAACTGCTCCTGAAAAACAACATCAAAGGATGAGAAAACAACACAATTCAAGCCCTTTGTAAACTTACCAATGGAGAGGAGATCAAATGGAGTTCGAGGAACACGGGTCATCGATGTCAGCCAAATATAAGGATTCAATGAGCAAGTTCCAAATCGTATAATAGGAATGGTGGATCTGTCATCAACAGTGATCAGTGATCGTAGTGTCCCCATTGTATGGACGATAGGTAGTAAGCATATCAGCATCGTCGGTGGGGTGATCTAAAGCACCTAAATCAAGCATCCGGGCAGTCGAGCGATGAGAGACACAGGCCGCAGTCTGAGTTGCAAAGGCTGAAGAGGAAACTGACATCAAGACAACCTGATGAGAGTGTATAAGCTCTATCTCAACCACTCATAGCACAAAATTAGGACTGAAATCTGATGGCGAATGTGATGAGTTGACCCGAGTTGCCCAAGCTTGCCAAGGTGGTTGAGAAAAATGACCATGGAGTGCCCAAGACTGATCAACTAGATGCCGAAGCTTTCCACAGTGGTGATAAAAGGGATGATTGCGACCCCCACCATGACCATGACTACGAGTATCCAAAAAACATTCACCACCGTGACCCAAGAGTGTAGTGTGATCTGTAGTATCTAATAGATGGGGAATGAGCTGATGAGCTTTACCTAGGTGATGGTAGACTGGATGGATTGACCGACATCTCGGTCGTGGTTGTCGCATACTGTGGATCGAGGCCATAAAGAAGACTAAAGAGACATAGTTGATCTCGCTAAGCCAAAGTGGACTTCGGTGTTTGAGGAAGGGGCTAAAACTCGCAGGGCCTTCCATTCGATGAAATACATCGGAAACGGATGATGTTGTTGATAGATGGTTGAGTGGTGTTGGAGAACATCGAACACTCGAACTAGATTGTTGGTTTATACATGAGAGTCAAGGAGTCCCAAAGTTTCTTAACAGTGTTCGCAGTTCGGGTAACATCTTACTGATCATTCCATAGATTTGATAAGCAATGCTAAAAATTCTCTATCAGCAAGCTTCCATGCCTTGTAATTCAGATCATATATTGTTGACGGAGGGTCAACTAGTTGAGAATTGAGATCCATACCGGTCAGCGATATAAGTACTGTCTTACGCCAGACAGAGAAGTTGGTGGCATCATGACGCTCATCCACAAGGCGGGTGGAGGCAGTGATCAACGGAGGATGGATTGAAGAACTAGGTGTTGAATCTGCCATGTCAGGATGTGCTGAGTAAGTGAGGAAGCTGACAAGAATAGCCGAGAATGTAGTGGGGAAGCCTTGCCTCTACAGGAAGAGCGGGGCAGTAGCCAAGCGTGCAGAGACACCATCAGAGCTTGCAGGAACAACACAGATAGGACGGGGAGTTCAGTGTGCAGGTGACAGATTTGATAGTGAAAAGGCAGTGAACGGTCCAGCAAGGGGAAGCAAACAGGGTGGTTGACATCTGCGGGTCTTGTGCGGCAGCAGGAGGATGGTGTTGCACGACACACAGGGGTGCGCGCTTATGAAGGCATGGCGCCTGAGCCGCGTGCGAAACGTGGCAACTGTGCTCGCCTGAGAGATGCGACACGTTGGTCACGTGCGCACTCGCTAGAGGCGTGACGGCGGAGCAACCGAGAATCTAGCGGGGAAGCTCTGCCTCTTCAGGAAGAGCAGGGCAGCAGCAAAGCGTGCAGAGACACCACCAGAGCTTGCAGGAACAACACAGATAGGACGGGGAATTCAGTGTGCAGGTGACAGATATGATAGCGAAAAGGCAGTGCAAGGTCTAGCAAGGGGAAGCAAACAGTGTGGTTGACATCTGCGGGTGTTGTGCGGCAGCAGGAGGAGGGTGGTGTGCGGCAGCCGGGGTGCGCGCCTATAGAGGCATGCCGCCTCTGCCGAGCACAAGACGCGACGGCTGTGCTCGCCTGAGAGATACGACGCATTGGTCTCATGTGCACTCGCTAGAGGCGTGACAGTGACGCCGTGTCTGCCTGTGGTGCGCACGCTTCTGGGATGTGCGACAAGGTTGTGCGTTGGGGTGGAATAGGGCAGCGGCTAGGGCTGGGGTTCGACGCAGCAGGGATGGGATGGCAAATAGGGATGGGGGCCGACGTATAGGGAGATGAGACCGAATCAAGGGCTTTGATACCGTGTAGGAGTAAAACCCCATTCCTTACCTCAATAAGAGGTCAAACTCTATTTATAGATGAAGCCGAATAATACAACTGAGAGAAAACCAATGCGGGACTCGAAATACATGACGCCAGGTCAGACCCAAACCTGATTGTCCAACATCAATAATTCTTGTGATTATTTTCATACTAAGGGCTCATAAGTTGAATCCAAACTCATTCTTTCTACTCCAACGGGCACTTAGATATTGAAAAGGGTCAAGCATCGTGAAACGATTTCCATTTTTGTTGGAAACAAGCTCTTGCAAAACCAGATGACAAAGAGATTTATGTTAAGTATCATATTCTTGTTTTAGATGTATGAATTTTGAAAATGCCGCAGGCCGTGACATTGGGGCAAATCTTCCTACTTTATTGAATGCAATTCTTGTTGAACTGCCCTCTGATGGAAGTACGATGCTCCGGATTGGTATGACTAATCCTCCTTTCATTCTCGAGCACTTAAAGGAGATAGCAGAAGTTCTGCGACACCCGTCTGTATATTCCTTTCTACATGTACCAGTCCAATCCGGGAGTGACTCTGTATTAACTGTGAGAGATTGTACTTTATTTATGTACTTGTAAAATGTTTGTTTTCATTTTTCCTGTTAATATTAACCTATACCATCATGAATATCTTATTAATGTTTTTTTTAAGGCAATGAACCGGGAATATACTGTAAGTGAGTTCAGAACTGTGGTGGATACATTGATTGAACTTGTTCCAGGAATGCAGATTGCTACTGATATAATATGTGGATTCCCTGGTTAGTGGGTCAAGGAATTTCTACATTTTTACAATTTTTTCCTTAGCGCAGAATCCAGTGATCATTCTAGTAACAATAAAAAATGCATTATTATAATTAGCAGTAATATCAGCATAGTTTATTTTTCTACTTGTGAATTTGGGATTTCTGACTTAATTTTTGTAGCCTAACATTGAGTGATTGCAGAGGTTGCGATTTTTGTTGGTTTGGACATCTTGTGAACCCATTTAAGCTCAACCCTAACCCGACCCATTTAATTAAATGGGCTGATCTAGCCCAACTTAATTATGAAGGGGTCAACCCTAACCCGACCCGCCAATCTGTTTAACTTTAAATATACAACATAGATTGCATCATGACTTGTTCAACTAGTCAATATCACATAAACTCAAACCCGACCAAATTGAATTATTTCAATTAGACTAACCTAATTAATATGCAACATATGTCATCTTTGTTACAACTCGGCCCTCTTAAACCATTTAAAATAAGTAACGTGTTATAAACATGTTTAATCGTTTCAAATTAATTTGATTATAAGAATAAAATATATTATAAAATTATTTATTATTATATTTTTAATATTTAATATTATTATTATTATATTTTTAATCAGGTTACAGGGGTTAGAAGGGTCAGAATTGGTCAACCTGAACCTGTCCTAAATATTATTCGTGTTAGATTACTCAACCCGATCATAACCTGGATCTATTTATGTCTGGTCCAAACCCGTTTAACCTGTGCCGTGTCGTGTTGGGTTATCATGTCTGGTTTAAAAATTGTCAGGCAATATAGAATATTCATTTTTTGGCTTTTCAGGTGAAACAGATGAAGATTTTGCTCAAACGATAAGTCTAATTGTGGAGTACAAATTTCCCCAAGTTCACATTTCACAATTCTATCCTCGGCCTGGTATGGTGTTGTATTCTTGCTTTAACGCTCATATTTTATGTCAATTGACCTGATTGGGGTGGAAAGTAGCCAAATTTCAATTAATGCATTTTGGACTTGTCTGGTTGATTAAAATGAAATAGAAGAATGGAAAAGAGGAATGAAAAAGGAATAAAATTAAGAGATGATGTGTGTTTATTATCATAGTGAATATATGGTTAAAATTAATTGAAATTTTCTTATTAAACTTTTTACGTCCTAGAAGACGAAACAGTTTCCTTCATCTGAAGGAAAACTAGGGTTTTCATGGATTCACCAATTGGCAGCCAAACATGTCGAATGAAGGAAACCTCCCCAGTTTTAATTTCCTCTCTCCACTCCTTCCCCAACCAAACAGGCCTTTGTTACGGTTTAGCCTTTTTTGTTGGCTAAAATTTACTTGTCCCTTGTCATGTTGTCAAAGCATGAATTTTATGTATTGAGACGTCATTTTCTGTTAAAAACTGCACAATTCTAAATTGTGAACATTCAGTCTCGCACCAAACATGTCTTTCTGAACATTCAGTACTGGATTTTTGTTCACTGGTTCACTGTGCGTGTGGATACAGGGACACCTGCTGCAAGGATGAAAAAAGTACCAAGTTCCAAGGTGAAGAACAGGAGCCGTCAACTGACATCTGTTTTCGAATCATTTAGGCCGTACGAGGGAATGGAAGGCTCGGTGGAAAGAATATGGATTACTGAAATTGCGACGGATGGAGTTCACTTGGCAAGGCTGCGTTTGGTTTTGAAAAATGTCTTATTTTCCTTTATTAGTCTGAAAACATGTTTCCAAAAACACTTGGCACTTATTTCCAAACCAGATTTTCCTCTTAAGGTGTGTTTACCTGATTTTCCACAGGTGGGACACACAAAGAACTATGTGCAGGTGCTGGTGGCTGCTCCAGACAGCATGCTGGGGACTTGGGCTCTTGTGAAGGTCACCTCAGCCGGAAGGTGGTCTGTTGCAGGGGAACTGATTGGTCCCGTCAAGCACAGTGATGAAGCTGTTGGTTTGGGAATGGGGAGCTGCCGGGATAGTTTCCCGATCCCTGGCTGGCACAAAACCAGTGCTTGTTTGAGCGACCCAAAAGTGTGCGATTGTGAGTTGAGGGGGTGCTCCTCTTTGCAACACTCTCTTGCTGGATGGCTTCTCAGGAGGAGGAAGAATCACGTGCAGAGGCCAGAGGGCAAGGAGGAGGTGGTTCTGGATCGGAGTGGTGTTGTGGATTTGGTTCTTGTCGGGGGAATGGTGTTGAGTTGCATGACGATTTTTGTTCTGTTTTTGCATATTGGGTTGATGAGTTTGTCCCACAGATAATTAGATTTCAGAATGGTTTTGTACTTAACATATCAAATTTCACAGGGTGGGTGATTGCTAATGAGTTTTTCTTGGTGGATATTCATGATTATGGGTTGGCATCTCCTTTAAATCCTCACTTTGTGAGAGAGATGAATTTGGTGCATCATATTTACATTTTTATACGATTTGAAGGATATGTGCGAATTGGGTTCCTGTTGAAGCCCAAGTTGAGGTGCGGGGTTGGTCCAGGTTGGGGAGCAACAAAGCCCAACAGATGCTACACATGGCTGGCTTGGGGTAGGTCAAAGCTAGGGCGTGACAGAGTCCCCACCCAATGCTACATCATTCGCCCTCTCTTGAGAACTCGGCCTCAAGTCCGAATAAAGATAGAGACTCTCACCTCCCTTTCAATTTATTACTAGGAGACTAGTGTTTGGTTGCCTTGTCAAAGGTGACAAGGTGTAGTGAGTCTTGTTCTAGGTGAATTATAGTGTATCGATGTGACCATTGTTATAGACATCAACATCGAATTGTCATGACTACCCCAACATAATTTGACAAGCATATCACTACCACATTGTATGTCACATGTAACAATCGTGACCTGTTTATCGAAACGATATTGGATCACAACACCTTAGGCGTACCTCCCAATCGCCAGAGGCCGATGTAAATGGTCAGAGATGAATGATGCTCATGTGGGAGATGGTTTCCCCTCATGAATTTTGTCCGTGCCAATGTTTTGTATGAGGGGGTTAATCATAATCGATTTTTACTATTTTTAATTTCATTGGAAACACAATTTTTTTTACAAGATTCCAATATATAAACCAACACCTTACTGTTGTCATTTATTATCATGACTACATATTTTCCATTATAAGTCAATCACCAACTTACAATGGGTAGGGAGGAGTCGCCATTCACCTATAGTTTCATAGCATCTCGTTGTTACCATTACACAACATCCCGTTGGTCATACTCAGCATCCCGCTGGTTGCAATGAGTCAGAACAAATGAGAAAGATCACTTGAAGCCTAGGGTTGCTTTAGTAACTGATGAAGATCCTTCTCTCGAGCCAACTGGATATATAGACCTAAATATGCTCACTTTCTTTGAGAAATACAACTGCTGATAATAAGAATGAGAGTTTCAGTTTCTTCCTACTCACTGCATGCAAACCCTTTGAGGGTTTTTTCTTCTTAGCTTGAGCGATGATTGTTTTTCAAACACACACAACCTCAACTTTTTCTTCTTAGCTCACTCGCACCTCTTCTCAATGTCTTCTATTTTATATTTCTCAGCCGCTACTTCTCTTTAAAACCCCCTTTCCAGTATATATGGCACATTAATTTCTCATGCCCTTATCATATACCCAAATTGGTATATAATAAGATGTCTCGACCTACTAAAAGAAAGCATCATGAGAATGAAACCATTTTGAGCTTCCTCGATCTTTCTTCCAAAGGCTCATTAAAAACTGTTACGTGGGTCTACTCCCCATGTTTTCATGTAAATATCAAATTTGATCTCTTCTTCTTGGGCAAACACTAGTATAAAAATCCATTTTGAAAAATACTCAACAAAAATGTATTTATGAATATCACAAACACCCAAAAGTTGTTAGTACTTCAGATAACTGGCTCAGCTCGATTCACAACTTCTTCACCTTGCTTGCGGCATGAAGGAAATGTTTGTGGCACCACACATCTCAAGACCCAGCTTAAGAAAATATCTCAGACATTTGAAATACTTAGCTAGCATCACTACCTGAATAACAAGTGATTTTAGGAACTGTTCTGATTGATCTTATGTTTGAACTTACTTTTCACTGAATGAGGATCACTAATTTTTCATACTACTTGAATCACATTTAAAATGTGATGTTTTGATCTTTGGAGAACAACTCTTGCATCGCTTGGTTTTAAAATCTTCAGAATATCAAAATTCTGGAAACATGATTTTTCACTAAGTAAAATATCATACGACATATAATATTTTACTCTAAAAAATTTCAACCACCACCTGAAAACATAATACGATATGAAATTGTCCTACGAAGCTCAAAACATCACATGCACAACAAAATTCTCTTTCGTGTAGATCAATCGTCATATGTGAAAAACAAATATCCTATGCGGTCATAAATCTCATATGGGTAGCTCAATTTACCTTGTCAAATTTCCAAAACCTCCTTTGAAAAATTTCATATGTGGCTCATTTGTAAAAATTAGCAAACTCAAATATCTTACGGCTGTTGAAATGTCAAACGCCGTATGAATTTTACCTTTGAAAAATTCTAGCCCACTCAAATATCATAAGCGGTAGCAAATCTTCTTCCTGTATGATAATTTCCTTTGTTAATTTGCGACTCCACATAGTAAAAATATCTGTTGCGGATCAAATTCACTTACATGTAGAATAATTCTCTTACATGATGACTAGAATATTTTTTTGTGAGGCCTGTAGGATATTCTACTTGGCCAAACTTTTGACGTCCAACACAAGGATTTCAGAACACGCCAAACACTCACATAACTTCTTCAACTCCATTTCAGCTGTCTTCAATCATCTCAAAAACACTATAAACATCATCTCAACAACCTCCAATGATTCTCACAAATATTGAAAACAAATAAAAACCAATAAAAACTTTAAAGGCACTTCAATCTTTCCCTTTTGCATTTGTTGGAAACCCCATACAACTCTTCCAAATAACCTCATATCTTTTTAGAAATAACCAGATCACATGAGAACCATCAAGTCACAACCTTTCTCTTATGAGAAGTTCCTTACACCACACTACCAGATAAGGTAATATTTTCTAGAGAATTCCATCCCTCAGTGATAAGCAGTTGCGGCCAAGTGACTCCAATGAACTCCCTCTCAATGCATGAAAAATTCTCCCTTTGAAAAATAAGTAAGAGTTGTGCCCCTATTCTTCTCCCACTTTGACAACATAATCCAAAGTCTTATGGGGGAGATGCTTCGTAATACCTTTAGGTGAGGGGGAAAGACCAGACATGAAGTTTTAGCTTCAAGTCATGAAACCTTTTGGAAATGATTTTGTAAAAATGTGTGCAAATTGTTCCTTGGTACCAATAAACTCAAGTCTCACATCACCATTTCCACCTTTTCTTTGATGAAATGATATCTAAGATCAATGTCCTTGGATCTAGAGTATTGAACTGGATTTTTGGAAAGATATATAGCACTTTGATTGTCATAAGAAATGCAAAGTTGATTCACAAATCCAACTCTCAAATATGCTAATTGAACTTGCATCCAAATCATTTGTGTGCAAGAATGAGTGACTGTTATGTACTCAGCTTCACCTATACTCAATTCCATTGTTCTTTTCTTCTTTCCATGACATGAAACACAGCTTTCACCAAGAAATAACGTGCCACCTATAGTGGACTTCCTATCAACACAATCTCCAACCCAATTAACATTTATAAACCCTTATAAAGTCAAATCTAGATTGGTTTTGTATAGTTGGCTGAAAATTAGCGTGTTCTTGATATACTTCAAGATTCTCTTGGTTTCCAAAATATGTGATTCCTTGGGATCATGCTAAAATCTAGCACATAATGTCATAAAAATACAATGTCAGGTCTGGAGGTTGTTAAATAAAGCAGACGACCAATCAATTTTCTATATTCCTTTGATTCCCAAAAGTTTCAGTCTCATCCTTTCTCAGTTTGTTACCAACAACCATAGGAGTAGAGATGAATTTTCATTCCTACATCCCAAACTTCTTCAAAAATTCCTTGGAGTACTTTTCTTATGATATAAAGATATGACCAACCATTTATATGATTTGTAACCCCATATAATATGACATCTCACCCAACATTGACATTTCAATATGATTTTTCATTTCCTCAATAAATTCCTCACAGATAGACTATTTATCACTTGCAAAAATGATATCCATAAACATATACTATGACAATAAGAGTATATGTGAAAAAATTCTTCATATAAAGATTATTATCTACTTTTCCCTTTGAAAAATCCATTCCCCACAAGCATCTATCAAGTTTAGAATACAAGGATCTTAGGGATTTCTTCAACATATATAAAGCATTTTAAGTATACATTAGGTTTTTCAAGAAGAAATACATTAGGTTTTTAAGAAGAAATACATTAGGTTTTTCAATGAAAACCTATTCTTTAATATCACCACCAAGGAGAGCACACTTCATATCCATTTGATAGATTTTGTATTTTTTTTGACATGCCACAACTAAGAATATCCAAATGGTATCAAGATATTCCAATGGGGAAAAGGTTTCTACAAATCCAACTCCTTTTATTTGAGAATAAACCTTGAAAACTAGAATTTCTTTATTGCTTGTCACTTCTCCTCTCCCGTTTAGCTTGTTTATGAAAACCCACTTGTTGCCAATGAAATTTCTATTTTTAGACCTAGGTATAATCTCCCAAGTGGAGTTCTTCTCCATTTTATCAAGATATTCATTCATTACAACACTCCACTCTTTATGTTAAATTGCCTCAACAATAGTATGAGGTTCAACATGTGAAATAAGTGCAATTTAGTTTTCTAACCTCAGCCTTATTCGGGTTTGGATAGGCGCATCCTGTTGGCCAATAATATTCATAGAGTCTATATGCTTCCTCATACTTTGATGTCTCAACCCTTGATTCTAAGTCCCCTCTCCATCACTGGTTACGTTTGAATCAATATCAATCACAACCTTCTTAGTTACAACTTGCTCACCTATTTGTTTTTCAGATTTTTTTTATGTTTCCATCCTTAACTAATTCATCTTCAAGCTCACCAAGAACATATTTTTTGTGCTAATTTTCAATTTTTTTACATTTGAACATTTCACCACCTTATGTTTGTTTTTAATCCATCATTTTTAACTAGATCCATTGGAAAGATACCCCAAAAGGTAACTTCTTCAACATTTTCTTCAAACTTTCCTAGATTTTTGTTCTTGATCTTCATATAACAGAGGCTTCCAAATAATTTTAAGTATTTGAAAATTGGTTTTTTTGTTATACCACATCTTATATGGAGTCTTATGAATTATAGGTCTTAACAAGGACCTGTTTTGGATATTCACAACAGTTTAATCAATTTCCCTAAAAATGAACTTTGGTTGTTTGCACTCAACTAGCATGGTTCTTCCCATTTCCATAATACTTATATTTTTTTATTTCATCCAAACCATTTTGTTGAGGGGTTTATTGTAAATATCCTAACCCCAATAGACTGAATCTGATGGTTACTTTATTACATTGAAATTAGATATAAGTGATCACATCCCAAAGGACTGAATAGTTTAATAGACTTTCTAAACTAGATAAATACTTGAATCCCACATTACATTTGAAAAAATAAAATATAAAACATAATGAAATTAAATATTCTCCATCCTTAAACTTATTCAAATATTCCTTCTTCATATCATGATGAAAGGAAACAAAATAAGGGTGACCTCAAATGCTCAGTGGGCTACATACAATGGAACCTATCATGAGTAAATAAGGCATAATCAATATGGTAATGTAAATAAGTGAAACACATCCAATTTAATCAATAACTTGAGCATGAAGAATAATATAGTAGGATTAATAGAAGATCAAATGATTCCATATAAATAATCACATGAGTTTGAAACTTATCCATGAATATTATTCAAAATAATCACATGGACACCAATAATTGATTTCATAATGATGGGATACATAATACTGGACATCTAAAACTTACCATCAAGGCCTTTTGGAAAGTCATATAAAAATATCTCTAATGCCTCATGCCAAGGCATCTACATAAATGGGTAAATCCTCATCCAAATACCTAATCTATTTTTTCTCATGATACCTACCGATTCATTGAGGGGTGATCACATTGTCGAGAATGTCAAATTAGATGTTTAGTTTTACTATAATTTCTACAGTATAGTCAGAACCCTACGTCGTCTCTCGACGGAGCCTTAGATCATTAAATTAAAAATAAGGTTTTGATTATGAAAATAAAAGGGGAATTAGATTTTATAAAACTTGGGGTTTGTTTATTTTAAAATAGAAATTGAAACTATATTACTAAGTGAGATAAATTGGCTGGATAAATCGTGATCAATCCGGGTGAGTGTCTCTTGATGCTCATCTATCATTTCTATCAAGGGAAGTGAAAAAGATAATTGAGTCCTTGATTTACACACACTGAAACTAATATGGTATGTGATTTATTACTAGGTTAAAATATTGGATTTGATCGATCAACGATATTGATTATCGATGACCACTCAAAATCAATAAAATTACATCAATGTAAAAATCGAAATCAAGCAAGGCATCACATCAACAACGTGATGAGATGACCATATCTGTGTCAATGATAAAATGTCCCACAAGAAAATAAAATTCATATTCATGGGATCAAGAATCTATATTTTATCAACTGACATAATCCATCCGCACACTCATGAAAGGGAAGGGGTGAGAAAAGAGACAAACACGCTCAAATCATCACTAGATTCGAGTTATGAATGGAAGCATGTAGATTATTATTCCTTTGATTTATATTTGATCATACCAGAATAAAAAAAATTAAAAAGGTATAAATTAAGAACAATATACTACAAACCTGTAAATTAAATCACCTTCCAAATACTACAAGTGTGGAGCTCAGGATTATAACAAGGGACACCCCCCAAATTGACCACTAAGAGGTTTAGAAGTACATGATGTAGAAGAGTGAGAAAATGGATGAAAAAAGATCTCAAATTAGACTCAACCTTAATCCTAGTCATTATAACCTTTACAATGATCCATGGAGTGATTTTAAAGAGAAATTTGGTAAGTCAGATCCAAGAAAAGTCAATGGTCTATGGGTGTAGGTGAGCTGTTCATGATTTTTTTTACCAAGTTGATTCGGCTGGTTGACTGACCAAAACACGTTCAATTGTCCTAAAATTATATTTATAGGAGTGAATTCAAGTTATATATCCAATAGATGTGGAATAATACCAATTAGAGGTTTGAGACCCATGTTATGGCCCAAATACAGAAGGGTGGTCCAATCTGGACCGCCCAGAATCGCTTCACATTGTGGGTCACTTTTGGGCCTATAAATAGACGAATTGGGATCCATGGTCTTATAGAGAAATGCATCCCACACAGTTTTAAACTTGTACACCAATTTTCAGCCTAATTGGATGTACATAGTATCCAAAAAAATGTTGAAGTCCACAAGTGTGCTCGAGCTCTCACACAGTTTGGCCCGTTTTGCTCGAATTCTAACATGGGCTCTCCGAATCACCTCATCCTAAAATGTAACCATTAAAACAATTAAAATTACCCTATTTAACATTGATAAAAATTAAATTATTCAATAAAACATGAATTTAAATTTTTTATTATATTTTTAATTTTCAATACAAAACTGGTTTAAAACAGTGGTGTAAGGGTGAAAATAAATAGTGAATCGTTATGCAATCACACCCCCACACCTAAACATTTTCACTCTTGGGAAAAGTAAAATTTCCAAAAAAAAAAGTATGCATGTAGATATTACCAAATTCATGAAGATTTAACATTCAACGAAATTTTAATTCTTTATAGCAATGTGATCAAAGCAGAAACCACACTAAGGATTTATTCCCAATGATCATTGAAAAAGATGTCTCATAAATTATATCAAAATGAAATTCAAAGAGATGCATGATAAAAATTTGAGAAAGTAATTCAAAATTAAACCATTCCACTAACTCTCCATGTGTGTGTGTGAAAATAATTTCATGCTAGTCTTTCCACTCTCTATCCAGTAAATATAGGTTATTTTAAAATTTTTCTGCTTACCTGATTCTTTCAACCGAACCTACCCTACATCATTCGCAATCAAATTTCAACACCCACTCACTTAATAATTCAAAAAATTCAATCCATAATCTCTTGACCTAGATATCTCCATTTTTTGTACATTTCATCGCTCCCCTCATTATTATTATTTGTTATTATTATTATTATTGTTTTATTTTTTGAGGGCGTACAATAGTCGAATAACATGCAAACACACATAGGTCAATCTGGTACAATAATGAAATATATTGGATAAGGAATGAATATATGAAAAAATCATTTTAAAAAGCTGATAAAAATTAACCTAACTTATATTTACCTTCTATTAAGTAAGAAATATTCACACTTCATGGTTGGGTGCAAAGATGTGTAGATATATTAGTGACACAATTTTACCATAAACTACTCACACAAATGGTATCATTCATATCAAAGGTTTCATATAGATACAACCATTTATATCATCGAAAAAAAATCAATTTACTAAAAATCGCACCCCAATGTTAAATTCATG
Organism: Viscum album; assembly: GCA_963277665.1. Taxonomy (NCBI): domain Eukaryota; kingdom Viridiplantae; phylum Streptophyta; class Magnoliopsida; order Santalales; family Viscaceae; genus Viscum; species Viscum album. The sequence continues at coordinate 80,231,611 of OY728162.1, read as the reverse complement.
CAAAAATTCACATTCCATAATTGAGACAAATTTTCATTAATTGTTAAAAAAACATGGAATCAATAATTTTGACATGAATTTTCAGTAATTTACATGATTTAGTGAGAAAAGAGGGGGGGGGGATAAAAATACTATTCAACAAGAAAAAAAGAGAATAAAGAAGAAAGATGATGGAAATCCCAATGAACCCAACAAGGTGGGTAAAAGTAAAAATACTATTCAGCAAGTGAAAAAGAGAAGAAATAAGAAAAGAAATCAAAATACTAACAAATCTAGGAATGTAACCATCCCCCCAAACCTAGAGTGTCCATTTTCCTCACTATAATAAAAAAGAATGTTGGAAGGAAGGATAAGACCAGTGGGATTTACTGGTAAGTTTCTTCTTGAAGGTGGATTTCCTCAACTGGGTGCTTTGGAAAATCCTCATAAAAGTGTTTAAGTATTTTTTCATTGATGGTAATACTTTGGCCACTCCACTCATGAAAGACCTGTATTGCACCAAAAGGGTAAACATTAGTAATAATGTAAGGACTGAGCCATCGAGAATGAAGATTACCTGGGTGAAGCTTTAGCCTGGAATTGTACATGAGGACCTTCTCACCAATATGAAACTTCTAATGTTGAATCATCTTGTCATGGATAACCTTTGTCTTCCCTTTATAGATTTAGGAGTTCTCATATTTATCACACCGAATTTCTTCCAAATCTTGAATCTGTAACTTCCTATGACCACCTGCATATGAGAGATTCATATTATATTATTTAACAACCCAATATTCATGGTGCTATATCTACACCAGGAGGTGAAAAGCCTTTCCAAACACAATTTTGTATGGTGAAATTCCGATCGAGGTTTTAAAAGCTGTTCGGTATGCCCAAAGTGCATCATCTAAGTGTAAATTCCAATCTTTCCTATTGGGTTGTACCATTTTTTTCCAAGATTCTATCAACTTCCCTATTTGAAATTTCAGCTTGTCCATTAGTTTGGGGGGTGATATGTAGTAGAGACTTTATAAACAAAATCAGACTTACAGAGTAATTTTTTCATGTTCTGATTGCAAAAATGTGAACACTAATAACTAATGACGAATCATAGCAAACCAAACCTGCTGAAAATTTGGGACCTCACAAAATCAACAACCACTTGAGAGTCATCAGTCCTGGTAGACTTTTCTTTCACCCATTTAGAGACATAGTCAACAACCAATAATATGTACAAAATCCAAATGAATTTGGAAAATGCCCCATAAAGTCACTGACCCATGCATTTAAGATCTCACAAAATAACATGGGCTATTGGGGAATTTTATTCCTCTTGGAGATATTCCTTGTGAATTGACATCGTGTACATGACTTTCAAAACCAATGGGAATATATATACAATGATGTACAATAAAGTTCTGAGTCAAGAACCTTTTGAGTAGTGGGTTGAGATCCAAAGTGTGTTAGGATGGTATGACTCTAAGTATGATATACTCTGTGATACCAAACGTAGGATCGAATAAGTACAATGAGATAGAAAGGTACAAGATGGGGGGGGGGATTTGACCTTTTAAAAATTCCCTAAGGAAATTTTTAGCTAAAGTTTACAAAGATGAAGATTCTACCTTAAAGCGTATAGAATCTAACTATATCAGAGTACAAGTAAGGAAGTATAAGAAAGTTATACTTTCCTTAACAATACAAAATGTAGCGGAAAAACAAAGTAGTAAAACTATTAGTAATAAGTATGAACTCTTTTAACCCAAAGAGAAGGGTATCCAACAAACTTGGATAAAGGTCCCTTGATTTATAATTTCAAGAAAGTCTGTCTTACCCACACTAGGGTAAGCCCTCGACATGAAGATCGGAGTCTGTCTTGCTATCCCCGCTAGACCTAAACTATCAGGTAGTCATCACCTCTGTCTTCCTCAGCAAGGAAGCCCTCAACTTCAAGGTGTTGGAACCTCTGTCTTCTTATCCTCAGAATCCCTCGATTGTAAGCAACAACAATCAGAGCCACACGAAGTAAGTCTGCACAAGGAAAAGTTTGAACAAGCAGTTCAAAATTTCTGCACGAAGCTTGAGAGTTGATAATAGCCTCTCTCTCTAGAAATCACTTCAACAGCATGTAAGCACATATGTTAGAGTTGTGTCAAAGTTCAGTGTCGAGATCGTTCAAATGATCTCCTATTTATAGGCGAAGCTCCAATGGTCGGCTCCCTCCTCCAACGGTCATATTTTTTCTTGAATTTCGGAGGGACCTGTAGACGTGTCACTCAAACAACGATTAGTTAATAACTGAAAGCATGAAATAATTTTGTAATGAAACATGTGTAAGTATAAGTAAAACTGAAGTTTGGAATGTAAGTAAATAAAAGTTCAGAGTCTAACCAAAATGGAATTCAGAGTCTATAGTAAAGAGATATTCAGATTCCTTTTTGTAGGAATTCGGAACCTGAATTCTATAGAAATCAAGATTCTGAATTTCTAAGGAAATTCAGAGTCTGGTTTCACTAGAATTCGCTATATGAACTTACAGAGTTCGGAGTCGAACTAGTAGAAGTTCGGAGTCGAACTCATATAAGTTCGTAGTCGAACTCATAGAAGTTTGGAGTCGAACTCATAGAAGTTCAGAGTCGAACTCATAGAAGTTCTGAGTTGAACTAGTACAAGTTCAGAGTCAAAATTCAGAGTGGAAATTTATGAGAGTTCGTATCCAGAATTCAGAGTGGAACTTTACGAGAGTTCATATCCAGAATTCGGAGTAGAACTTTATTAGAGTTCGTATCCAGAATTCGGAGTGGAACTTCATGAGAGTTCGTATCCAGAATTCGGAGTGGAACTTCATTAGAGTTCGTATCCAGAATTCAGAGTGGAACTTCATATCTAAGTATTATATGATTCCGAGGTTTTAGGTATGAATCCGATTTTTATGCTTAAGAAAAAATATTGATATGAGCAATGAAAATATGGTAGGGGTAAATTCCTTTGGGAAGGAAATTTTCCTTATAGAAGTAAAATATAGATTTGCTTAAGTATAAGGTGTTTGTGATTTTCAAAACAAGAAGGAATGGAAAAGTCATAAGGAAAACCTTATTGACTCAACAAAGTGCCCCCACAAGCCAAAGTGTGACAAAAGCTAAAAAAATGAGGCGAACTCATGGTCAAGGACACACCTAAGACAACTTGATCACTAAAAATTCTCCACAAGTAAGGTTAATCCCAAATGTACCATCATGAATCATTCTTAAGTATCTAGTATTTTTAAGTACTGAAATCAGTGGGGACCTTAGATGCTTCTAGAAAATTGACAATGTCCTCATACTAGGGGTAAAGTACACAACATCACAAAGGTTCTCATGAGAAAAGAATTCTCTAATGGGGAGGGATGAGTTAACATGGTAGTCTAATGGTGGGGATATCCTACTCATGTGATCAAATAACACATTTTAACTCCTATCTTATCTCAAATTTCAAGGTCAAACTCCTGGAGGAGGATCATCCATTGAATGAGTTGGGGCTTATCTTTAGGTTTCTTTAGGAGAAAATGAAGGGAAAAATGATCAGAAAACACAACGATTTTTGACCCAACAAGACATGAATGGAATTTTTACAAGGCAAAAATAATAGAAAGAAGTTATTTTTAGTGGTCATGTAGTTTTTCTGGGCATGGTCAAGGGTACATGAGACATACACAATGACATTAGGATCCTTCCTAACCCTTTATGATAAAACTGACCCAACTGCAAAGTTAGAGGCATCACACATAAGTTAGAAGGGGAGATCCCACCTTAGTGGTTGGATGATGAGAGGTGATGTGAGACTCCTTTTTAGTGAATTGAAATCATCATCAAATTTCTTATCAAATACAAACTCAAAAACATTTTATAATAACCAGGATAGGGGAAGTACGATCTTACTAAAGTCTTTAATGAATCGATGGTAAAACCTAGCATGACCCAAGAATGATCACACCTCATGAACAAATTTTGGATATAGAAGGGATGAAATTAATTCAATTTTTGATTTATCCACTTGAATTCCCTCATTTGAAATAACATGCCCAAGAAATATCCCTAACTTAACCATGAAATAAAATTTCTCATAATTTAATATGATATCTTTTTCAATGAAAAGGTGGAAGAAAGAACCTAGGTGTACCAAAAAATCACCAAAGGAAGATCCATAAATCGTGAAATCATCCATAAAAACTTCCATTAAATTATCAAGGTACTTATAAAAAATACTCAACATACATCGTTGGAAAGTACTAGGAGAATTATAGAGACTAAAAGGCATCCTTCTATATGAAAATGTGCTGAATGGACAAGTAATTGTTATCTTTTCTTGATCCTTAGGGGATAAATGGATTTGAAAATAACCCGAATAGCCATAAAGTAAACAATTGTGGTACTTACCAGCCAGTCTTTCTAACATTTGGTCAATGAAAGGTAGATGTAAGTGGTCATTTCGCATGGCTTGATTAAGTCAACGATAGTCAATACAGACTTGCTAACTATTTTGCACACATGTTGGAACTAATTCATTCTGTTCATTTGACACAATCGTTATTCCAATTTTTTAGGCATAATTTTCATTGGGATAATCCAATTACTATCAAATATAGGATAGATGATCCCAGGAGCAAGTAATTTATTGACTTCTAATTTTACCACTTCAAGGAGACTGGGATTCAACTGATGTTGAGATTTCCTTATGGGTTTAGACTCATATCTAAAAGTATATGGTGCATATAAATAGATGGAATAATCCCTATAATATATTTCATTGTCTATCCTATCACCTTTTTACACTCTCTCAACAGGTTGATTAGTTTTGATTCCTACTATAAAGAGAGGTTATCAGAAATAATGAGTAATTCATCAATACCCTCAAGATATACATATTTTAAATTAGATGGAAGTGGCCTTAATTCCAACACTAGTGCTTTTTTGGATTGAGGGAGGGGATTTAGGGGGAGTGAGGTCTGTGAAACTATCTATCTACTCATGTTTATTCTGTAAGGAAAGAGAATCGATGAAAATGGAATTTTGAGAATCATTGACGATCATGGGTACCTCAAAATGAACACACTCATGAACTAAAGCACAAAATTTACACTTTTTTGAACCCACACAACACTCAAAACATGAACTGAAACTCAAATAATCCAAGAGTGAAGAAGAAGAAAATGAATCAGTGTATGGGTTGAGGAGAGAATGTTGTGTGTGTGTCATTAAAGAGCACTTCCATAGAATAGATAAGAAGAGTGGAGTTATCTTCAATGGGGGTGCTTTATGGAATCAAAGATATTAAAATGTACCTTTTCTCCACTAAACTCTATAGAAAGAGTACCATTGTGAATGTTGATGATCATATTTTCTGTTTTGAGGAATGACCTCCCAAGTATGAGAGGAGTATGTCATTGGGTTCATGTATCTTCCATATCAAGAATATATAAGTCTATAGGAAATATGATATTGCGTAATCTTATGAGGACATCCTTGATCACTCCAGATGGGTGTGCTGTGCTCCAGTTGGAAAGTTTCATGATGATGTCCGCTGGTTGAAGCTCTCCAACTTGTAGACAAGTATACACAGAGTGAGACATTAAATTAATTGAAGCACCTAAATCTAGAATTGCATTAGAAAAGAAGGTCTCTCCCATGGTGAAAGGTATCGTGAAAATGCCCGAATCCTTGCATTTGGTTGGTATTGCTGGTTTTATCATGGCCAAGAAATTCCTTCCAAAGTTGACTCACCCATTCCCCATCATCCATCGTCTATGCATAATATGAATTTTGGATAACTGTGACGAGTTATTTGTAATGAATTATCATCACAAATAAATTTTTACGACGGGTGTCTTTCACAAATAACCTGTCCTGGAAGAGGGTGTTGAAAAAGTGATTAGTTTCTATGGTCTATCATAAAACCCCCTTTTTTTTGCAACATATATACAATTCGTCACAATTTTTTTTTGAAATATTATTTATAACACTTTTATGACGATCCATCGTAAAACGTTATTTGTGAAGAACTAATAATCTATCACAAATAAATATTTTTCAAAATACAAAATAAAATTAGAAATAATTAAAATTATTTATAAATAAAAAATAAAATTAAAAATATTTAAAAATCATTAATTTTTTTAAAAAAATTAAAACACAAATAAAAGTAATAAATCATTTCAAATATTATATGTCTCTCATACCAAATTACAAAACTATCATAAAATCTTTAGAATTCATCAATTGGAATCAGGTGGAGGAGGATCACTCGAAGGACCAGGGGAGGAAACTCCATACCAACACCACACACAAGTCGCCGCATATACTCCATCATCTCCTCATCTCTCAGACGCTGCTTCTCACGATCCTCCCCCCTCTACTTATGTATCTGCTGTATCATCTCATCCTGATCTCTTAACCTCTCCTCATAATGTTTAGTAGACGACTCCGTCAATGAAGAATCTCCACAAGATCCCTTCACGCTCACTGATGCCATCGTAGAAGTACCATAATAACTTATAGGTGTCAGTTGAGAACCAATACCAATCACTCGACCTTTCTCGACACCCTGTGAAGTCATCTTCATCCAATCCCCCTCATCAAAACTTGAATCAGCAGTGACATCTTGTTCGGTCTTAGTTTGACTATCTTGTCAATGAGAAGTCATAGCCTCATATGTTTCCTTTAAATATAATGAAAAATTAGAATAACAATAAAATTAATATTCATGACATTTTTCAAAAAAATCACTAACCATAATACAACGCTGTCGTTTTCGTACAACTTCTCCTATACGGGGATTAATATACATCTTCTTATAAACTTCAAACTCTGTAATAGATGGGTCAGTAGTGGCTTGTATAATATAACATACATGTTATAGTCAAAATAAATATACATTAATAAATAAAATAACTTACCATATGTTATCGATGTATGCCAAATATACAACTCCTAGCCCTATGGGTGAACTCTTGCCTCCCCCGGCTCTGATGTCCAACTGATGATCTCATCCTAAAAGTCTCTTCTATCCAGAAGGAACACAACTCATCTCATACCTAAGCTGATATATATCTAGAACGATGTGAGATGCAAGACTGATCGAATACAGTAGCATAAGATTTATCCATAGCTCGCTTTATGATGTTTTGTAGAAACTAATGAAAGTGATCATGTATACAATTATCCCATTTCTTTTGGATAAGACATCTCTGGCTATCAGAAATCAGAGAAAATAAATTCTGCAAGACAATTAAAAAAATATGTTAATAATTAAATAAAATTTTAAAAAGTATATATTATTTAATAACGTACAATCTAGTGGTCGAAAATCTGGTCACATACGATGATGGGTACCAGATCCCATGACACCCATGGCTTGGAAAAATAATTTCTCAAAATTGCACCATCCAGCCTATTGGGTAAATGAAAAAAACTGTGCAAATAAAAAAAAATCATAAAATTATTATCAAAATTAACACACTTAGTTAATATATAATAAATATATTAAATAATTAAACATACCTATGTAATCAAGGATCAAAATCAACAGATGTTCATCTCTCTGGAATAGGATTTGGAATCAGTAATCGAGCAAAACCACACCCCCTCCTAATAGGCATACCATCCTGAGTAAGAGGAGCTGAATCAGGCTCATCATTAGGAAGTTCGACATTAGTGAGAGAACGTAATAGATCGTTAGGATCATCTCCAGCCATCTGAACCAAATATTTTCACCAGTAAGATATTTTTAAAATAGATATGAAATATAAAAAACTAATAAATTCTAGAATAAAATAATGTTACCTGTAACATATTATTAATACAAATATGAAATTTAAAAAACTAATAAATAAAAGAATATGATACATGTAACTAAATACTAGAAATTTTGGGTTTATTCTAGATGTGACATTACATATGTGTGTGTCAGGTGTTTAATTACAGTGCACGTGAGAGTAATCCATTTAATTTTTTTATTATAATTTCTTATAAAAATTAAAAATATTTTCCAAACTATATATCGTATGAAATATTGGAGACCGCCGTTGGGTCTGGGATATGAGGTGTACCTTAAGCATGACATTACATTTGAATTTATAATAAATATTAGTAATATTTAACAATTACTCATATTTTTTTCTTTTACAAATTTTGAAAAAATATCGCAATTTCCTCATATTTTCAAAAAGAACATATGGATTTCCGGAATGGAGTTTTCATTACCATGGGAATGAAAAACATTGTAATAAGAAACTCCCCCTTACTTAAGGATAGTTCTTAACTTAGAAATTTTTCTTCTCCCTTTTAGATTTTTCCTTCTCCCCCTTTTGAGTAGTTCTTTTTTCCTTCTCCCCCTTTGTGATTTTCAAAAAGAATTTAAGGGGATGGAAAAGAAATAAAGTACCTAAAACATTAGTACATAACAACACAAGCTAAAACAACCAAAGGTTTCATTAGAGTTGAAATAATTTTTACAAGGAAAGGTATTACAACAAAAAATCAGATTTGTCTATTTGTCTTCCTTTTCCTTGGGGATTAACTTCTTCAATAGGGTTTTTAGCTTCTTCAGGTCTTTCTAGTCCTCCTCAGCTTGCTTCTCCAAAGCTTTAATCCTTTAATCTTGGGCCTTCAGATCCTTAGACTGTGCCTTAAGAATTTCATCCTGCTTCACAAGCTTCTCTTCAATCTCAATCCAGAGATCTCTTTCCCCTTTCCAGTTTTGAGCAACCGAGTTAAGCTTTCCATTTAAATCCCTCACCTGTTGACTTCGAGTATTTTGATCAAGGGTCATTTTATCCTAAAGATTCTTCATCTTGGCATCCTTGGTGTCAAAATATTCTTTAACATTATTCTGAAAATGATCAAGCTCTTCCATATCATCATCAATTTTATTTAACCACAAAGTGATTTTGCTGCACGATTTTCTATGAACATCATAATTGATAAAGAAATTTTTATGATCAGCCTCAATCTTCACACATTTATCCATCACCATGGATAAGGATTATGATTTTTGATTTAGAATGTGTTGAAGCATCTGGAATCTGGAGTCTATGGTGGGAAAGATTGGAATTGTGTCCACCAATTTCTTCAAAGATTCAACAACAAAATCATGAACCAATGCTGATGATTCCGAATCAGACACCTTTCTTGGGGATTTTTCTTCAATTTCCACCAACTTTCTTCTAGAAGAACCACTAACATCTTTCTTCCTAATGATATCTTTTGTTGGGGTGTCCATAAGCACTTGATTCCCCTTATTAACTTTCGGAATTGCCTCATCAGGAGATTCTTCCTCACTTTTAGATACTTGAACAATCTTATCTTCATCTGGTTTCTCCTTCTATGATCCTTCTTGAAGAAAGTGATTCTCATAGCTTTCTTCCTCAGACAGTTCATTTTCTTTATCTTATTCATTGTCATCATCTCCCTTATTATCTTTTTCATCTCCCTTTCCTAGAGTAACAAGCTTTGAGGTCTCGGCCTCAGAAGTTCGGAATTGTAGTTTTTCTGATAGGCTTAACTTCTCTTGATACTCTTCCACTTGTTTGATCAAGTCATCTAGATCACCACTTCCTTCTTCTACTTCTTCTTCTTCTTCTACTTCCTCCTCTTCTTCTATTTCTTCAACAACTTCTTCCTCCACTTCTTCACCAGCTCCTTTCTCTACTTCTTCAACAACCTCTTTTCGTTTAGACTTTTCCAGAGTGAAGTAATTTTTCCCCAGAGTCTCAGGTAATGGCTCAACAAGAAAGGTTTCCAGAATGGGAATCTTCTTAGAAGATACTTCTATGTCTCTCAAAAGGGATTGTACAACTTTAGATTCAGACATCTTCTTCTTCATCTTCTTCTTCATCTTCTTCTCATTATCCTGTTTCTCTAACTCATCCGCAGCTTTTTCTCTTAAGGCCTTAGCCTCAGCAGGGTCCAATATGAACTGTGGATCCCCTTATTTCCTTTTCTCCTTATCTTACCTCCATTTAGAAGCCACCTCATATGGATATGCTTTCTGTTTTTTTGGCTTGGGAGGTGCAGATTGGGTTTCCTTAGTTTTGGGGGTCTTGTCTTCAGCAACCACTTCTTTCAATTTCCTCTTCTTACCAACCTTCTTCACTATCTCAGCTTTCTCCACATTTTCCGGATTTACTTCTACCTCTCCCTCTGGTAGATCATAAAACTCTTTTGTCTCTTTATAAAAATCCATATTCATTCTTTTCAGCGTTTCATCACTGACAAGCATAAGCTTACAATTCCGAGCCTTAGACTTACATGCAATCTTGAAAAAATCAAGACACCGAACTATCAGCTTTGAGAGTAAGGTAGGGTACATGATGATTTGAGCTCTTAAATTTTCCTCCTTGATGTTCTTGATTGTCACAAGAACATGCCTCATCAGATTGATTTTTCTTAGATTCACCAGGAAGTCTAAGAAATATATATCACTTTTCTTTAGGGTATCTTTGTTACCCTTTCTCGGAACCAAGAAACCTTGTACCCATAATTAAAGAATAATATTATTATAAGATATGTGAGAAATCTTTGTTGTCTTAACATCAGAAAGTCCAAGACATTGTAAGGCCTTTACCTTAACAAAACTACCTTGAGTATCCAGGAGTTTATGTGAGAAAAATTCAGCTTCTCCTTCGTATGCCAGCCCCACCAAGCTTGCAGCCTTAGTGTAAGTAAGTTTGTAAGTCTTCCCATAAGACTTGAAAGAAAATTTTCTCTTCCCTCTTCCTCATAAAAGCATGCTGATTCATATAAATCTATAAGTAACTCTAGATAGACCGCATCTTGAACACCTGTCTTAGATATACATACATCTTCCCAACCATTCAACTTGATGTTCTTAGAGATGATTGAATCATACTTGTAAAAGTTCAGATGAACTAGCCTTTCCCTGTATATTTTCCATTTTGAGATTGGCTTCATGGAAGACATTTCTTGAGAAGCAACTTCTACAGACATTCGGAATAGAGGAGCACTGAAAGATTCAGAACAAGCTTTAAGAATTAAGGCAGAGTTTCAACACGCAAGAGCTTGAAATCGATGTGGTACAACCATCGGGGTCACCTTTATATAGGCGATGGAGGTGACCTTTCACCTTCCAAAAACAATCTAACGGTTGAAAAACTTCTTGATCTGATCTGATGGTTGAAAACATACCTGCAAAGAAATCTTGAATATGATATTTTGAGGTTTTAATAAAAAAATTCGGATTTAAGAAGAAGAAAATCCGAGAAATTTTATAAGAAAAAGAAACTACCAGTAACTAAAAATGACTACAAAAACTTAAGTAAGGAAGTCATACCTTTCGGATTGGCTAGGAAGTTTATTCGTAATAGGTAATATTCTTCTTAAAAAAATTTGACTACAAAAAACTCATTATGAAAGACTCACTACGAAAAACTCTAGTATGAAAAATATGAGTACGAAAATCCCATTATGAAAATTCTCATTACGAAAATTCTCATTACAAAAATTCTCATTACAAAAATTCTCATTATGAAAATTCTCATTACGAAAATTCTCATTACGAAAATTCTCATTACGAAAATTTTCATTAAGAAAATTCTCCTTATGAAAATTCTCATTACGAAAATTCTCATTAAAAAAATCCCCATTATGAAAATTCTCATTACGAAAATTATCATTACAAAAATTCTCATTTCAAAAATTCTCATTACGAAAATTTTCAATACGAAAACTTCATTATGAAAATTTCCAGTACGAAAAATTCATTATGAAAATTTCCAGTACAAAAACTTCATTACGAAAATTTCAAAGGACTCATTACGAAAAACTTTGAAAGACTCATTACAATTTTTTTTTGAAAGACTCATTACGAAATTTTTTGAAAGACTCATAACGAATTTTTTTGAAAGACTCATAACAAATTTTTTTGAAAGACTCACAACGAATTTTTTTGAAAGACTCATAATGAATTTTTTTGAAAGACTCATAATCAAATGTACCCCCCTATGAAAAGGAGTTTATTACTGCAAGGATAATGGTTCAAAAAGAAGTTAATGAAGGAAGATTACATCATGGTTATTATCCCTAACTTCTGTTTAATGTATTCAAATCTATCGGAGGGTAAAGATTTTGTGAAAATGTCAACAAGTTGATCTTGCGTTCCGATAAAATGAAGAATGATATATCCTTTAAGTGTGTGATCCCTAATAAATTGATGCCTAATATCTATGTGTTTTGCACGAGAGTGATGTGCATGGTTTTTACTAAGGGAAATGACACTTGTGTTATCACACAAAATTTGAGTCTTAGTAAAACTCAAGCCATAGTCTGTGAGTGTGTGTTGCATCCAAAACACTTGAGCATAACAACTTCCAGCTGCTACATATTTAGCTTCAGTAGTGGAAAGTGCTACTAAGTGTTGCTTACCATATTGACAAGGTTCACAAACTTTTGAAGAATCAAATCTAAGCTCCGGTAGATCTTTAACTAAACCTTTATTAGAGAGTTTTCATAAGTTCCTAAGGTTATAGTGTCCTAACCTTCTATTCCATAACCAAGAATGATCTTCCATTGTACTAAGGCAAGGTAGGTCTTGGATCCTAAGGTCTTCTAAGTTTAGTGTGTATACATTCTCTTGCCTATGGGCATAAAGAATAAAATCTTCCTTGGAATTGTGCACTAAGCACTTATTATTCCTAAAATTCATAAGGTAGCCTTCATCACATAATTGACTTATGCTGATAAGGTTGTTCTTAAGACCCTTAACAAATAAAACATTTGAAATCAAAGTTTTTCCGAGAAGAACAATGTTACCTATACCAATAATTTCTCCCTGAGCATTATTTCCGAAAGTTACTTTTCCTCCTTTCATCTTGATAATATTTTAGAAATAGATTTTGTTACTATTAATATGCTGGGAACATCCACTATCCACGTACCATGTATTGCTGTTAGTACTTTCCCTTTTTCCTGAAAATAAGAAAAAGTTAGGTTTTCGGAATCCAGACTTGCTTGGATCTAGAAATTTCAGAAAGTAAAATTTTGGGTACCCACATATTATTAGAAAAATAAGACTTATGAAAACATGAGATTGAGTTTTTTTTAATGAACAATTCTTTGCCCAGTGACCACCATATTGACAATTTGTGCAAAATGGGGCACTTTTTGGAACAAAGTAGTTGTTACTAAAAATTGGTTTAGAACTTGGGTAACCAAAACCAGAAGTATTCCTTTGAGGTCGAATTTGTGAATACATTTTATCAAAATTTTCCTTACCTAGGGTAAAGTTTGACAAACACTTCATCAAAGAAAATATTTTGGATTTGAGTTTTATAACTAAGTTCTTGTCTTAAAAAACATTCGACTTTGAACTAGAGCTAGGCTCGAAAATATTTTTCTTAGAAAATACGTTTTCTAGATCTTTTGAAAGTTTATTCTTCTCAGAACTTACTTCCTCAAGATTTTTTGAAATACTTTCAAAATCAGCATTTTTCTTATCAAGATCTTTAGAAAGATCTAATATTTCCTTAGTAAGAATAATATTCCTAGAGTTTTCCTTATCAAGATTTTTCATGAGTTTTGAGTTCTCAATCTCAAGAAGTTCAGAAAACCTAGAAACTTCTTCATAGGTAGGTAAAGTATTTTCTTCATCAGAAGAAGATTCTTCATCAGAAGAGTTATAATATTTACTATCATTAGCATTCAAAGAAACATTGTTCAATGATTCAGAATTGTGTACCTTATCTATAAAACAATGATTATCAATAGGTAGCTTGGCTATAAGACCAAGATTCTTCTGTCTGGAAGATTCATAATCAGAAGATTCATCTGAAGAGTCACCACCACTGGAACTCTAGGTGTCATTTACTTTCATAAATTTCTTAGCTTTGGACTTGTAATACTTCTTTCTGTTCCTTTCAAAATGACTCTTTTTCTCTATTTTCTTTTGAGCATAGGGCAATCAGGTCTTATGTGTCTAGCTCTCTTGCATTTATAGCATGTGACCTCTGAATCTTTCTTATATTTCCTTTCCTTCTTTTTGTATTTGGATTGGAAATTTCTCTTTTTATCTATCTTATTCATCCTTCGATCAAGATTAGATAACTCATTTTCTGAGACTTCACTCTCACTAGATTCGGATTGGATAATAAAATTCTTAGATTTAGATCTAATAACTCTCTTAGGAGTCTTAGATTTCATGTGATTTGAAGTAGTAGTAAAATCCACACTACCATTTCCATTCTTCTTCTTTATGTTTTCAGCATCTCTCTTCATTCTAGTCTCATGTCGAAGAATAGTTCCGAACAGCTCATCAAGAGAAATTTGAGTAACCTTTCTGTTTTCATCGATAGTAGTTCTCTTTGATTCCCACTCATTTGGAATGATATCTATGATCTTGTCAACAAGGGATTCATCATCTATACCTTTCTCTCCCATAGATTTTAAGCTATTCACAATAGTCATAAATCTCTGTTGCACCTTACAAATTGGTTCTCCATAAGGAAAATTAAAACCATGATACTCAACTTTAAGCATGACTCTTCTAGTCTCAATCACTTTAGATGTGCCAAAATGTGTAACTTCAAGTTTCTTCTATATACTGTTAGCTGTTTCACAAGAAGAAATTTGGCTATATATGTTCCTAGTCATTGAACAAAGTAAAGTATTGCGTACCTTATAGTTGAGTTGGTATTCATTCTTTTATTGATTAGTAAAGGCACTTACTTCTTTATCAGGGATCATGTATCCACCAGTAAGCATGGAAAAGTTATCTACCCCAATATTGATAATGAAAGTCTTCATTCGATCTCTCCAATATTCATAATCATTACCATCAAAGATAGGTGGTCTAGTAGGATTTAAGTTGTCGATAGACCCAACATTTAAACCTGCCATCCTTAAGAAAATATTTGGCACACAAACTTATTAGAAGTATAAGTATGTAAACAAGATAAAATATTCTAAGAAATTTTTTTTTTATCTCTAAGCAAAAAGTGAATCCGAACTATGATTCCGAAAAATAGATTCCGAAAAATATGAATCTAGAAATTCAATTCCGAATATGAAATTCCAAAAGTTATAAGAAGAAAGTCTTCTGAATCTAATCGTGAGATTAATTCAGATTGGAAACCTCTCTCTGATACCAATTGTTAGGATGGTATGACTCTGAGTATGATATACTCTATGATACCAAATGTAGGATCTAATAAGTACAATGAGATACAAAGATACAAGAGGGGGGGGGGGGGTGAATTGTACCTTTTAAAAATTCCCTAAGGAAATTTTTAGCTAAAGTTTACAAAGATGAAGATTATACCTTAAAGTATATAGAATCTAACTATATCAGAGTGAAATTAAGGAAGTATAATAAAGTTATACTTTCCTTAATAATACAAAATGAAACGGAAAAACAAAGTAGTAAAACTACTAGTAACAAGTATGAACTCTTTTAACCCAAAGAGAAGGGTATCCAAAAACCTTGGATAAAAGTCCCTTGATTTATACTTTCAAGAAAGTCTATCTTACCCACACCAGGGTAATCCCTAGATATGAAGATCAGAGTCTGTCTTGATATCCCCGCAAGTCCTCAACTATCAGGTAGTCGGAACCTCTGTCTTCCTCAGCAAGGAAGCCCTCAACTTCAAGGTATTGGAACCTCTATCTTCCTATCCTCGGAATCCCTCGATTGTAAGCAGCAACAATCGGAGTCGCACGAAGCAAGTCTGCACAAGGAAAAGTTTGAACAAGCTATTCAAACTTTTTGCACAAATCTTGAGAGTTGATAAGAGCCTCTCTCTCTAGAAATCAATTCAATAGCATGTAAGCATAGATGTTAGAGTTGTGTCAAATTTTAGTGTTGATCTCGTTCAAATGATCTTCTATTTATAGGTGAATCTCCAACGGTCGGATTCCTCCTCCAACGGTCATATTTTTCCTTGAATTTTGGAGGGACCTGTACACATGTCACTAAAACAATGGTTAGTCAATAACTAAAAGCATGACATCGTTTTGTAATGAAATGTGTGTAAGTATAAGTAAAACTGAAGTTCGGAATATAAGTAAATAAAAGTTCGGAGTCTAACCAAAATGGAATTCAGAGTCTATAGTAAAGATATTTTTAGATTCTGTTTTGTAGGAATTCAGAACCTGAATTATGTAGAAATCCAGAGTCTGAATTTCTAAGGAAATTCGAAGTCTGGTTTCACTAGAATTCGGTATATGAAATTATAGAGTTTGGAGTCGAACTAGTAGAAGTTCGGAGTCGAACTCATATAAGTTCGGAGTTAAACTTATAGAAGTTTGGAGTCAAACTCATAGAAGTTCGGAGTCGAACTAGTACAAGTTAGGAGTCAGAATTTGAAGTGGAACTTTATGAGAGTTCGTATCCAGAATTTAGATTGGAACTTTATGAGAGTTCGTATCCAAAATTCGTAGTAGAAATTCATTAGAGTTCATATCCAGAATTTGGAGTGGAACTTCATGAGAGTTCGTATCCAGAATTTGGAGTGTAACTTCATTAGAGTTTGTATCCATAATTCAGAGTGGAACTTCATATCTAAGTATTATATGATTCTGAGGTTTTAGGTATGAATCCATTTTTTTTGCTTAAGAAAAAATATTTATATGAGCAATGAAAATATGGTAGGGGTAAATTCCTTTGGGAAGGAAATTTTCCTTATAGAAGTAAAATATAGATTTGCTTAAGTATAAGGTGTTTTTGATTTTCTAAACAAGAAGGAGTGGAAAAGTCATAAGGAAAACCTTATTGACTCAACAAAGTGCCCCCACAAGCCAAAGTGTGAAAAAAGCACAAAAATGAGGTGAAATCATAGTCAAGGACACACCTAAGACAACTAGATCACTACAAATTCTCCACAAGTAAGGTTAATCCCAAATGTACCATCATGAATCATGCTTAAGTATCTAGGATTTTTAAGTACTGAAATCAGTGGGGACCTTAGATTCTTCTAGAAAATTGACAATGTCTGCATACTAGGGGTAAAGTACACAACATCACAAAGGTTCTCATGAGAAAAGAATTCTCTAATGGGGAGAGATGAGTTATCATGGTAGTATAATGGTGGGGATATCCTACTTATGTGATCAACTAACACATTTTCACTCCTATATTATCTCGAATCTCAAGGTCAAACTCCTGGAGGAGGATCATCCATTGAATGAGTTGGGGCTTAGCTTTAGGTTTATTTAGGAGAAAGTGAAGGAAAAAATGATGAGAAAACACAATGATTTTTGACCCAACAATACATGAATGGAATTTTTACGAGGAAAAAACAATAGAAAGAAGTTATTTTCAGTGGTCATGTAGTTTTTATGGGCATGGTCAAGGGTACATGATGCATACACAATGACATGAGGATCCTTCCTAACCCTTTATGATAAAACTGACCCAACTGCAAAGTTAGAGGAATCACACATAAGTTATAAGGGGAGATCCCACCTTAGTGGTTGGATGATGAGAGGTGATGTGAGACTCATTTTTAGTGAATTGAAATCATCCTCAAATTTCTTATCAAATACAAACTCAAAATCATTTTATAATAACCGAGACATGGGAAGTATGATCTTACTAAAGTCTTTAATGAATCGACGGTAAAACCTATCATCACCTAAGAATGATCACACCTCATGAACAAATTTTGGATATAGAAGGGATGAAATTAATTCAATTTTTGATTTATCCACTTGAATTCCCTCATTTGAAATAACATGCCCAAGAACTATCCCCAACTTAACCATGAAATAAAATTTCTCATAATTTAATATGATATCTTTTTCAATGAAAAAGTGGAAGAAAGAACCTAGGTGTGCTAAAAAATCACAAAATAAAGATCCATAAATAGTGAAATCATCCATAAAAACTTCCATTAAATTATCAAGGCACTCATAAAAAATACTCAACATACATCGCTGAAAAGTACCAGGAGCATTACAGAGACTAAAAGGCATCCTTCTATATGAAAATGTGCTGAATGGACAAGTAATTGTTATCTTTTATTGATCCTTAGGGGATAAATAGATTTGAAAATAACCTGAATATCCATAAAGTAAACAATAGTTGTACTTACCATCCATTCTATCTAACATTTGGTCAATGAAAGGTAGAGGTAAGTGGTCATTTCGCGTGGCTTGATTAAGTCAAAGATAGTCAATACACACTTGCTAACTATTTTGCACACATGTTGGAACTAATTCATTATGTTCATTTGACACAATCATTATTCCAATTTTTTAGGCATAATTTTCATTGGGATAATCCAATTACTATCAGATATAGGATAGATGATCCCAGGAGCAAGTAATTTATTGAATTATAATTTTACCACTTCAAGGAGAGTGGTATTCAACTGATGTTGAGCTTTCCTTATGGGTTTAACCTCATATCTAAAAGTATATGGTGCATATAAATAGATGTAATAATCCCTATAATATCTTTCATTGTCTATCCTATCACCTTTTTACACTCTCTCAACAGGTTGATTAGTTTTGATTCATACTATAAAGAGAGGTTATCAGAAATAATGAGTAATTCATCAATACCCTCAAGATAGACATATTTTAAATTAGATGGAAGTGGTCTTAATTCTAACACTAGTGTTTTTTGGATTGAGGGAGGTGATTTAGGGGGAGTGAGGTCCGTGAAACTATCTATATACTCATGTTTATTCTTTAAGGAATGAGAATCGATGAAACTTGGATTTTCAGAATAATTGACGATCATGGGTACCTCAAAATGAACACAATCATGAACTAAAGAACAAAATTTACACTTTTTTAAACCCACAAAACACTCAAAACATGAACTGAAACTCAAATAATCCAAGAGTGAAGAAGAAGAAAATGAATCAGTGTATGGGTTGAGGAGAGAATGTTGTGTGTGTGTCATTAAAGAGAACTTCCATCGAATAGATAGGAAGAGTGGAGTGATCTTCAATGGGGGTGTTTTATGGAATCAAAGATATTAAAATGTACCTTTTCTCTACTAAACTCTATAGAAAGATTACCATTGTGAATGTTGATGATCATATTTTCTGTTTTGAGGAATGAACTCCCAAGTATGAGAGGAGTATGTCATTGGGTTCAGGTATCTTCCATCTCAAGAATATATTAGTCTATACTAAATATGAGATTCTATAATCTTACGAGGACATCCTTGATCACTCCAGATGGGTGTGCTGTGCTCCAGTTGGAAAGTTTCATGATGATGTCTACTGGTTGAAGCTCTCCAACTTGTAGACAAGTATACACAGAGTGAGACATTAAATTAATTGAAGCTCCTAAATCTATAATTGAATTAGAAAATAAGGTCTTTCCTATAGTGAAAGCTACCATGAAAATTCCTGAATCCTTGCATTTGGTTGGCATTGCTGGTTTTATCATGGCCAAGACATTCCTTCCAAAGTTGACCCACCCATTCCCCATAATCCATCATCTATGCACAATAGGAATTTCGGATAACTGTGACGAGTTATTTGCAATGAATTATCATCTCAAATAACTTCTTACGACGAGTGTCTATCACAAATAACCTATCATGGAAGAGGGTGTTGTAAAAGTGATTAGTTTCTATGGTCTGTCACAAAACCCCTTTTTTGCAACATATATAAAATTTGTCAAAAAAAAAAATACGAAATATTATTTATAACACTTTTATGATGATCCATTGTAAAACGTTATTTGTGAAGAACTAATAATCAGTCACAAATAAATATTTTTCAAAAAATAAAATAAAATTAGAAATAATTAAAATTATTTATAAATAAAAAATAAAATTAAAAATATTTAAAAATCATTAATTTTTTTTTAAAAATTAAAAAAAAATAAAAGTAATAAATCATTTCAAATATTATATGTCTATCATACCAAATTAAAAAACTATCATAAAATATTTAGAAGTCATCAATTGGCATTAGGTGGAGGAGGATCACTCGAAGGACCAGGGGAGGAAACTCCATACCAACACCACACACAAGTCACTGCATATACTCCATCATCTCCTCATCTCTCAGATGCTGCTTCTCACGCTCCTCCCCCTCTGCTTATGTATCTTTGTATCATCTCATCCTGATCTCTTAACCTCTACTCATAATGTGTAGTAGACGATGCCGTCAATGACGAATCTCTACAAGATCCCTTCACGCTCACTGATGCCATCGTAGAAGTACCATAATAACTTATAGGTGTCAGTTGAGAACCAATACCAATCACTCGACCTTTCTCGAAACCCTGTGAAGTCATCTGTATCCAGTCCCCTCATCAAAACTTGAATCAGTAGTGACATCTTGTTCGGTCTCAGTTTGACTCTCTTGTCAATGAGAAGTCATATCCTCATATGTTTCCTTTAAATATAATGAAAAATTAGAATAACAATAAAATTAATATTCATGACATTTTTAAAAAAAATCACTAACCATAATACAATGCTATCGTTTTTCTACAACTTCTCCTATACAGGGATTAATATACATCTTCTTATAAACTTGAAACTCTATAATAGATGGGTCTGTAGCGGCTTGTATAATATAACATACATGTTATAGTAAAAATAAATATACATTAATAAATAAAATCACTTACCATATGTCATCGATGTATGACTAATATAAAACTCCTAGCCCTATGGGTGACCTCTTGCCTCCCCCGGCTCTGATGTCCAACTGATGATCTCCTCCTAAAAGTCTCTTATATCCAGAAGGAACACAACTCATCTCATACCTAAATTGATATATATCCGAAACGATGTGAGATGCAAGATTGATCGAATACAGTATCATAAGATTTATCCATAGATCTCTTTCTGATGTTGTGTAGAAACTAATGAAAGTGATCATGTATACAATTATCCCATTTCTTTTGGATTAGACATATCTAGCTATCAGAAATCAGAGAAAATAAATTCTGCAAGACAATTAAAAAAATATGTTAATAATTAAATAAAATTTAAAAAATTATATATTATTTAATAACGTACAATATAGTGGTTGAACATCTGGTCACATACGATGATGGGTACCAGATCCCATGACACCCATGGATTGGAAAAATAATTTCTCAGAATTTCGCCAGCCAGCCTAATGGCTAAATGCAAAAAACTGTGCAAATCAAAAAAAAAATCATAAAATTATTATCAAAATTAATACACTTAGTTAATATAAAATAAATATCTTAAATAATTAAACATACCTATGTAATCAAGTATCAAAATCAACAGATGTTCATCTCTCTGGAATAGGATTTGGAATCAGTAATCGAGCAAAACCACGCCCCCTCCTAATAGGCATACCAGCCTGAGTAAGAGGAGCTGAATCGGGCTCATCATTAGGAAGTTCAACATCAGTGAGAGAACGTAATAGATCTTTAGGATCATATCCATCCATCTAAAACAAATATTTTCACCAGTAAGATATTTTTAAAACAGATATGAAATATAAAAAACTAATAAATTCTAGAATAAAATAATGTTACCTGTAACATATTATAAATACAAATATGAAATTTAAAAAACTAATAAATAATAGAATATGATACCTGTAACTAAATACTAGAAATTTGGGGTTTATCCTAGATGCGACATTACATATGTGTGCGTCGGGTGTTTAATTACAGTGCACGTGAGAGTAATTCATTTAATTTTTTATTATAATTTCTTATAAAAATTTAAAATATTTTCCAAACTATATATCGTATGAAATATTGGAGACCGCCGTTGGGTCTGGGATATGGGGTGTACCTTAAGCATGAAATTACATTTGAATTTATAATAAATATTAGTAATATTTAACAATCACTCATATTTTTTTCTTTTACAAATTTTGAAAAAATATTGCAATTTCCTCATATTTTCAAATTATTAATAATATTTTGTAATTAACGCTAATATTTACTATGTATTAATAATATTGAAAAATTAATTATTAGTTATTATAAATTACATAATGATTTTTATTAATTTAATTTTTTATTTATTTATAGATTTTTTCACTTTTATATATTTTTTTACAAATTATTATTATGATTTTATAATCATCGGTAATATTAAAAATTTATTAATAATAATGACTCATTGATTGATAAATATTATAAATTATTTAAATTTATACTATATTTTTAATAATTAATATTTTTTTACAAATTTTTAATTATTCTTATAATTGTTATATTTTTTTAAACAATATTACTGAAAATTATCTTAATTATTATTAACTAAGTTTTTAATAAATATTAAATATTTTAATTTTTCATTTTTTTCCATTAAACCAAATTTTTAATGTTTTTAATATATAAAATTCTTATAAATAACATTTTGTTAAAATTTATGATTTAAATTAATTTTCTCATCATTCTTAAAAAACACTCATTTCTATTTATTTCATACATTATATATATATATATATATAACACATAATCAAATCTATTTACATCAAATTAATTTTTACACATTTTTTCAAAGAAATTAACATATCAAATCTATATACATACATACATGCACACACACTAATTTTCATATATTTCATTAGTTTTTCAAATTATTAATAGTATTTTGTAATTAACACTATTATTTACTATTTATTATTAATATTAAGTAAATATTTATTTATACATATTTATATTAAAATATTTCTAAATTAATATAAATATATGAAAAAAACCTGATGATTTTCTTTAAACCAATATACATATTGAATTTATATATACATAGATATAAACATATATAAATATTTCTTATTAATATATATTTATATATCAAAAAATTTACATATGTTTTTTACAACTTATATATATATATGTATACACACACACACACACACACATATATATATTCACATGTTAATATACATTAATGTATATATATATATATACATATGTATATATTAAAAATCTTATACATTTTTTAAAACGTTTATATACGTCTGTTTATATATATATATATCATAAAATTTATATGTTTTTTTAAAACTTATATATATATATATATTCACATTTTAATATACATATATGTATGTATATATATATATATTAAAAACATTACACAATTATATATATATATATATATTAAAAAATTTACACATTTTTTAAAACGTTTATAGATATATACATAGAATGCATTGTTTATATATATTTATATTAAAAAATTTCTTAATTAATCAGAATATATTATTTACATGTATTTATATTAAAATATTTATTATTTAATATAAATATATTAAATATATTTTGGCATTTTTTTAACAGATATACATATCATATTTATATATACATATATACATATACATACAAATATACATATATGTGTATATATATATATATCAAAAACCATAAAAATATTTTTAAAATCATATATATATATATATAAACACATAAAAATATCAAAATTAAATAAAAACATTTTAATATATATATATATAGACAAACATATATCAAAATTAACATGGTACACAAACATACTTATATATATATACACAAATATAAATACAAAACACATATAAATATCAAAATTAAAAAATTAGCAGAATTCATAAAATTCAATTAAAATAAATCACATGAACCAGATTAAAATCAAAATAGAGATTAATATAATTGCGTTAATCCTAAATATCAAATAAAGAAAGCAAATTAGATAAATTTCTAAAATTAGGGTTTGACCAAACTAGAATATTTAACATTGAACCAAAATACATACAAAAAATGAACTAGATTAAAATCAAAATAGAGATCAATATAATTGTGTCCATCCTAAATATCAAATAAAGCATGAAAATCAGAAAAATTTCTAAACCTAGAGACCAAACCAGTATATTTAACATTGAACCAAAATATGTAAAAAAAATTGACCGAGAACATAAGTGGAGTCCATACCTTGAAGATCTGAGCCAAAATCATCAATAAATCAGGAAGAACGAAGCCACACAGAGCTGGAAAAAATCAGGCAGCCAGGTAGGGTTTGATGCGCATTATAGGAGAGGGATAAGAAAGGAGAGGAGGAAGAAAAGAGATCCGCATAGCTGTTAAAATGATGGGTTTTTTTTTGCGATGGGCTATTTGTGAAAGAATTAATACCATTGCAAAAAGTTTTTCGTTAAAATTATTTGCGACAGACACTAATTTTCTTTGTAAATAATCCCAAGGAAGGTGTCATTTGAGACTAATTTTGTTATTCGTTGCAAATGCTCGTTGTAATTATTTTTTTCCCTGGGCGGCACGAAAGCCTGCCAAAACTATTTGCGACAGATTATTTATTCTATCACAATAAATCACTAGTTGTGATGAGATTAATAAACCAACACAAATAGTAACCAGAAAGGAACTATTTGTGACAGGTCATCCACCCATCACAAATGACCCGTTGCAAATGACTGAAATTCTAGTAGTGATGGGTGCAAAGTTATTTAAGAAATTTTTCATAATAAGGAATTTGTTTAACTGTATCCAAAAGAGAAATGTTAACTTCTAGATTTTTAAATGTATTAATTATTTATTTATTAATCGCATTATCAAAATTTGTCTTAGGTTTAGAGATTATTTGAGGTAAATTAAGAGTAATAGATTGTTCACGAGAATCCTTAATGATAATTTGCTTACCCTTTTGTCTATTTTTTCTTTACTTGAATATTTTGAGGGTATGGAAAGAGAGTTTTCAATAGGGGGAAAAACCTGTTTCATAGAATCAGTAGAAGAAGAAACTTCTTTACCACTATGAAGTGTGATTGAAAAATCATTACCTTTGTCTTTTGTATTAACAGTAGGTTGGGATGGTAATTGTATAGAACCCTACATCTTTATCTCACTAATGGTGTTTACCAATTGTCCCACTTGAGTTTGTTGGTATTGAATAACTGATTTTGTGGTCTATTGGAACTGAATGTTTTGGGATGCAATTTTATTCACCATATCCTAAAGGATTTGTTCAAATTTGGGAGGAGGATGATTGTTTTGAGATGTTGAAGGATCATAATATTTCATACCTTGGACTTATTAATACTAGTTCTGTTTAGGGTTGCTCGAGTTTCCTCCTTGTCGGTACTATGGTTGTTCTTGCCACTCGAGGTTTGAATTTTTCTTGAATGGTTCTTGCTTTAAGGGAGGTGGTTATTGGAATAGATTCCCTTGGAATACTATTTCACAAGACTCAGATGAATCCTGAATTTGCAGGCAATGATTAGAAAATAAGTTTTATCAAAGAAAATACCATAACACAATGGAATTAGAGGAGAGTGTTCATTACCTTGATCTTGAGTTAATTGCCTTAGAAAGTTATGAATATCATAAATTTTATTATCTAATTTTTATTTTAAGGATTAATGACTTACCTCATGAGCACCTCGAGTGGATGAAATTGATTGTGTACCAAATTGTTGTGCATTTTGATCCATTTTGGATATTAAGTCACGAGTATTGATAAAAGTTTTATCAACCAGGGCACCACCATATGAAGCATATATCATACCACGATTTATGGGGATAAGTCCCTCATAGAATTATTAAATTAGAGATTTTTCACTTATTTAGTGGTGGGGGAAACTTTAGAAAAGTATTTTTAATCACTCCCAATATTCATGAAGGGTCTCTCCTTATGATTTATTAATTCCATAGATTTATTTTCTTATTGAAGAAGTTTTGGAGGCAGGGAAAAACTTATCTAGAAAGATTTGTTTAAGGTCATTCCATACCCCAATTGTGGTAGGAAGATAATATAGTCTGTCTTTGGATAAACCATCAAGGGAGAAAGGGAAGACCTGAAACTTTATGAGGCCCTCAGTCACATTTTGGGGTTTCATGGTGAAACACACTATGCGAAACTCCTTGAGAGATGTTTATGAGGGTCCTCACCAGGAATACCATGTGATTTTGGAAGGAGGTGGATGAGGCCCAATATTAGCTCAAATTTGGTTGCTTCCTCAGGGTAATGGATGTACACATGTTGGTACTCCACATCAGGGGTGGTTAGTTCTTTTAAAGTTTGATTATTTGCAGCCATGATTTCTAGGGTTTGATTTGGTTAAATTTTTAATTGGTTTGGGACCAATTAAGGTTTCAAAAGGGGTTACTTAGTGTTACTTTATTGTCCTAATCTAGATGAACTAGTTTTTAAGTGAAGTTTCTTTTCAATTTATGGGTTTAATTCAAGTAGTATTTCTTTAATAGATCTTTTCATGCAACAAAGCTGTGAAGTTTATTTTTTTTCTTTTATTTTTTTTCTTATTTTTTTAAATAGAATATGAATAAAATAAAAGTACTTAAGAATAATTAAAGGATAAAATAAAATATAATTTTATACTATATAATTAGATAGAGATATAGAGAGGAAGATAGAGAGAGAGGAAGAGAAGAATAAATACAAAAATAAAAAAAAACAAAAGGGAAGGAGTAAATATTGAAATGGATAATAAATAAAAATAAAAAGAAATAAATAAAAGTAAAAGCAAAATGACATTTTCTCCCGAAAAATGGTACCAAAATTTTATCGTGTTGTCGAGAACATCAAATTAGATGTTTAGTTTTACTAGAATTTTTGTAGTATAATAGGAACCCTAGGTTATCTCCCAATGGAGCCTTAGATCATTAAATTAAAAATAATTTTTTTTGATTATGAAAATAAATTGGGAATGATATTTCAGAAAACTTGGGGTTTTTTTGATTTTAAAATAGAAATTTAAACTATAATACTAAGTGAGAGAAATTGGTTGGAGAAATCATGATCAATCCAGGTGAGGGTCCCTTGATGCTCATCCATCATTGCTCTCAAGAGAATTGGAAAGGAAAATTTATTAATTGATTTATACACACTTAAACTAGTATGGTACATGATTTTTTACTAGGTTAACACCTAGGATTTGATTGATCAATGATATTGATTATCAGTGACTTCTCAAAATCAATAAAATTTCAAGATCTAGGTTATGCATGAAAGCATGAGGATTATTATTCTTTTAATTTGTATTTGATAATACCAGAATAAAAAAAAATTAAAAAGGTATAAATTAAGAACAATATACTAAAAACCTAGAAATTAAACCACCTTCCAAATACTACAAACATGGAGCTCGGGATTACAACAAAGGACACACCCCAAATTGATCACTAAGAGGTTTAATGGTACATGATGTAGAAGAGGGAGAAAATGGATGAATAAATCTCTAAAATTAGACTCAACCTTACCCTTGGTAGTTAAAACCTTTCAAAATATCCATAGATTTATTTTAAAGATAAATTTAGCAAGTTAGATCCAAGAAAAGTCAATGATAGATGAGCTATTCA
This sequence comes from Viscum album, assembly GCA_963277665.1. Classification (NCBI taxonomy): domain Eukaryota; kingdom Viridiplantae; phylum Streptophyta; class Magnoliopsida; order Santalales; family Viscaceae; genus Viscum; species Viscum album. The sequence continues at coordinate 80,204,363 of OY728162.1, read as the reverse complement.
TGAAATATTTTTCCACCAAGTTTATTCATCTAGTTGACTAACCAGAACATGTTCAATTGTCCTAAAATTAGGTTGATAGGTGTAAATTATATTTATATGTCCAATTTAGGTTAAAAAAGCCCAAATGGTGGGTACTAGGACCATGTTATGGACCAAATACATATGGGTAGTCCAATCTGTCCTACCTAGAATTGCTTCACATTATGGGCCAATTTTGAGCCTCTAAATGGAATAATTAGGCTCCATGGTCATATAGAGAAATGCATCAGACACATTTTTACATGAATACACTAATTTTAATCCCAATTGGATTCATAGAGTATCCACATAAAATTTTGAAGTCCACAGGTGTGCTCGGGCTCTCATGGAGTTTGGCATGTTTTCCTTGAATTCTATCATGGGCCCTCTGAATAACCTCCTCCTACAATATAACCATTAAAACAAGTAAAATTTACCTATTTAACATTTATAAACATTAATTTTTTTAATAAAACATGAATTAAAATTTTCTATTGTATTTAGAATTTTTAATACAAAACCAGTTTAAAACAGTGGTGTAAGGTTGGAAATAAATAGTGAATTACTACGAGAGCAAGGGGATATGTAATTTTAGGACCCAAACATAAATTAATAAGTCCAATGAACCTATCATATGAATAACAAATAAAACTTAATCGACATGCCTTAAAATAAATAATTTTCCATATTGAAAGAACTAACATACATAATACCAATACTTTCCCCAATCAAACTAATAAAAAACTATATAGAGAAAGAATAAGGATGGTATAATTACAATATATCTCTAATGAAGAATAAAAGGGTTGTTTTTTTATGAATAAAAATACCATAAAAAAATCATTAAAAATATTCTTGAGAAAAATAACCCTTTTTACTTTGAAATCCACTTTTAAAAACTAAAAATTTCCATTATATTAGAAAAAATATTTTATTTTAAAAGAAAAATGAAAAATTATAAAGTAATATTCAAAAAATTTCATAACAATTATGGTGAGAAATTTTTTTATTCCTTATAAGTTAAAAAACATTCATTTCACATTTTTGTAAAAAAAAATTCAAAAATTACCTCACTCTGAAAATGATAAGAAGATTCATTTTAAACCATTTTGTAAAAATTAAATCATGGTTACAAATAAATTTAAATAATCATAGGATAATACTAACAACATTCTTGAAAACATTTTTAGAAAAAATGGATATGGAAGAAAATATTGTTTTGAATGAAGAGATAAATAAAGTCGGTTTTCCTTAAAAATGTTCTTTCAGTCTCTTGAGTACATAAAGTGAGGAAAATTAAATGAAAAAATTTATTCTCAATAAGATTATAATAAAATATATTTGTTTTATGATATAAATATAATATAATTCCCTCACCAGAGACTTAAACATAAACAATTTTGAATAATGATGAGATTATGAAATAAAACCTTACCACTTTAGTAACTTTTGAATCATAATCCCCATAAAAGAAATAACTTAAAATGAAACAATTAATATCACAAATATGAATATATAAATGATATAAAATATAAAATGTGGAGTAGATACACCTCATAAACATAAATAGGTGTATAACAACAAATATGTCTCAATGAAATAATATTGTGACGAAGAACCCTTACCTCAGGCCCAACTTCCTTCGTATGTGTTCCAAATTACTGTATAATAAATATAGATTTATAATAAATTTATTATATAACCATAATCATATATATCATAACATATATTATTTACTTATAATCTTTTATCACTTGTTTATTAACAATTCCCAATTAAAATCATTATTCTAGGTGATAATTGCTTTGTTTTTCATGTATGTTTGGTTCGGTAGTTTTGGTACTTGTACTTTGATCATGGTTCCATCATATAAATAATGATAATAATTATATAAATATAATATATATTCATTATATACATAGTTATAATCATACATAATAGAAATATATAGAAAAATGAATTACACCGTTCATGGAGACAGTAGGCCGTACATACGTATGAATGTTGTTTTTTACTTTTTGTTAGATGGAATGAAAGAAAGGTAAATAATAATTAAACTTTAAAGAATAATTTTTATATCATATATATATCATATATATGATAATAATATATCTTTATTACCATACATTTAAACTATATACAAAAAATAGATCACATCGCTTTGTGAAGGTGGTAGTCCACATGTATGCACGAGTAACATTATCATTTTCCAACGGATTTGAAGGAAAAAGGTATGAATGATATTATAATTATAAAAGAATATTTATTTCATAAATATAATATAATTTCATAAATATAATATAATTTTATTAGTTTCATATTTATAACCATCCATATAAAGCAGTGATGAAAAATGAACTACACCGCTATGTGAAGACGATAAGCCGTACATATGCACAAGCGATGTTTTCACTTTTTGTAGGATCAAAAATAGATGAAATAGGGTTATACCATAATTTTAATAACATATCATCATAATTATGACATTATAGTTATTATTTTAGTATGGGTACAATACATTAATAGGAAGTATAATAAGAAATAAACTTGAAAGAGTCGGTAAAGAAAATTATCTCTTCTTTGGTAGACTTCCTTTAGATATCCTCTAAAGGGACATAAGGTTGGTATTTTGGAAGGGATAAAGACTATATAATTTGTATAATTATTTTTAAAAGATAAATAGTTTGGGTTTGGTTGATCTAGGTTTCTCAAAGTGGTGTAAAGAAAAGAGAGAAGGGGTGTCCTTTTATAAGTGAGTGGATGGACATTCTTGGAATTTTATAAAGTATTAAATTAATATAAATTATTTTTTTAATGTCCAAATGACTCCAAATTGATATTATTCAAAAATAATATGTTTAAGAGTCTAAATTATCCCATTAAATAAAATTTGGATAATTTTTGGTTGTGTTTTCACCCTTATCTTTTAGTTTTAAGCCCCGTTAACCCTTTTGACAATTATCATAATATTAAAGTTTCCTACCCTTTAAGGGTCAATAATGTCACCATAAAAGGAAAAAAGACATATAAATAGACCATGCTTGATATTTTAAACCATATCTCATTCATTTGGATGAATATAATATTTTTATGAATTTTAAATCATTTAATAGAATATTATTTATTATAAAATATCATTAATATCATTTTTAAAACAATTCATTTAATTTTACTTTAAATACATAAAGACATATATGAAATTAAAATATAATTCTTTAATACATCCTAAATATGTCATATGTATTTATAAAATTCACGGAACATAAAAATTCATCCAATTTGTATTACTTTTAATATTTTTAAAATCATTTATTTTATTTTTTTATTAATTGAATAAATACTATGTTAACATTGCATGATCATTCAAGATAATTATTCAATCATTAAAAATTTAAAATAAAATATTATGATAAAAAAAATTTATTAACCTTTTAGAGTTGGACATAAATTGTATTTATCCCTATCAAAAAATATTATAGACATTAAAAGAATAAAAGTGACATTTTTTTGTTTATATCTCACTTAAGTATTATATGGATCAAAATCAGATAAATATGCCACAAAGTTTCCATATTTTCAAAAAATGGATGGAAATTTCCAAAATACACTCATAAAATAAGATAAAGGCAAGTTTTATGGACAATTTTATTCCTTATCATATTATTTTTAACCTTAATTATCTGATTTACCCTTTATCAATGTGATAAATTTTACCATAGTTACTATTCATAATGACTAAAAGTAAAATGGATTTATTTACCAAATTTGGACCTCTTAATTACAAATATGGAATCCATTTTTCTGGATTCAATTTATATAAGAGGTAGAAATTAAGTTTAAGATTAAAATAAAAAACACAATGAAAAATAGTTTTTTTTAGAAAAATGACTTTTAAGTATAAAAATATTTTTATATCAAATTCAACTATAAATTTGATTCCAATGAACTTAATTGGATTAATAGTAATATATGATAACTAATGTTACTTTGAAACCATTTTAAAATAAAATGGAAATTTTTAAATTCTTGAAATAAAAATATTATTTTCAATAGAAAATAGTATTTTTCACCATTCACTAGAAAATCATTATTTTCAGAAAAATCCAAAAAATTCACTCTAAGATAATTTTTACATGATGATTAAAAAAATTATATCCTTTTTTTATCAAATAAAATTTCTAAAATTTTTCTAAATTAATTATAATATCCACTCATAGAAAGAAATAAAAATCATTTTAGAAGAAAAAGTATTTTGAAGAATAAAATATATTTACTAAAAATTAAGTAATTATTTAATAATCATTAATAAATACATTTTTATTGAGTATGTCCTATATATATATATGTATGTTATAATGTGGTTAATACTATTCATACCCACTAATTCAATGGTTAGGTTATAAAAGATATATTTAAATAATAATATTTCATGGTTCATTTAAGCATAATGCTCCATGTTGTATATGCTATTGAACATAGAATTATTTTAAAATCCTAGCATGTCACATTCTACCCCTTTAATAAATTGCATCATCACAATTTGAACTTGTGCTCGATAATCAAGTGGTTGACTTTTGAAAATTCATTTATTGAAAACCCACATCGTAAAAAGGTTAATAAAAATGCCTATTAAAAATAGGGAAAGAGAAATACAATGTTCATTTGGAATAAAACAAAACTAGGTTTCTAAATAGGATAACATTAGTGGGAATTAAAAATATGGACATGGAGGAGAAAACTAATGCCTAAGGACTAATAAAGAGTGATAGAGAACATGGTTAGGAGAAAGTTATCGACCAAAAAACCATAAATCTATGATGGGTGAAAATACCATCGATTCATAGGAAATGATCATAAAAATATAATTTTTTTTTATTTCAAGACCCCTTTTCTAAATTTTATGGATTATTTTTGTTGGGAAAAATACCTTCCAGTGGTGGTTTTGGTTTGATTGTGTTTATTGACAAGGTTTGAGGTTGCTGACGAAGGATGGTTGTCAAAGGAGGCATGAAGAGTGATCATATGTGTCTGATTTGATCTTATGGAGCATGAATGTCTGATCTCAGAGAGTGAAAAATGTCTAATCTCATAGAGCATGAAATGTATGATCTCATAGAGTATGAATGTTTGATCTTGTGGAGCACAAATTTATGAACTGATCTCATGGAGTGTGAATTTCAAAACTTGTTATACTGAGTGAGAATGCTAGAAGTTAACTCATGGAGTAATCATTTGAAGCACCACATGGTTGTTAGAATATGTTGTATTGATATCATGTGAATCACCTAAAGACATCACATGATTGTTATAAGATCTCATAGAGAGATAATGCGAAGCACCTGAAGACATCAAATGATTGTTAGAGGATCTTTTAGAGAGATCATGTGAAGCACATGAAGAAAAAAAATCTATAAATGAAGGTGATATCATGAGGTCATTCAAAATCACATGACCACATGATTATCTTTGGACCACATGATGGGATCTCACAAAGTGCTTGAAGAAAATGTCACCGACACCACATGATTTTCATTTGATCTCATGATAGGTTCATGTGAAGTTCTATAATACAATTGAAATGTACACATTATTACCTTTAAATATTTCATTGTGATCACATGAAGTGCTTAAAGACAATGTAGATGATCGCATGAAGCACTTAAGACATGAAACATGTGATCATGTGAAGCGATCATGCAAAGAAAGTGATTCTGTTTGTTGAGGAAGTGGAACAAATGGATAATTGAAATTTACGAGTTAAAGTGATAGATTTATGTCTATAAATACCTCATAATCCTTCCTTATTAATTAGATAAGTTTTCTTAGTTGGTTTGATCCAAACAAAAAGTATTTCACATGACCTGAACAAAGCCTTTCATTGGAGTCTTGCGATCAGTGTAATCAGTAGAAAGTCTTGTGAAATGATTTTGTGAAGGAGTCTCATGAAGTGAAGTATGTGATGGGTGTTTACGTGAATAGACATACCTATTGATATCCCATGATCCATGTGAACTAAACAAGGTCTTGCGATCCATGTGATCCAAATAAGGTCTCACAATCTGCATGATCTAAATAAGGTCTCATGATCAGCGTGATCTGAATACGATATCATGATCTGCGTGATCTGAACAAGGTATCCTAATCCGTATGAACTAAAAAAGGTCACACAAAAGGGTCTTTAGAAGGGTGTTATCCAATGGGAATAGGTATATTGATCAAATTCACATGATCCACATGAATAGAATAAAGTCTCATAGTGGATTCAAGAAATACGTGTGATCTGAATGGTGATTCATGAAAGGGTATCATGGAGGGGTCCTATAGAGGAGTCTCACACATAGGTGGTTTTTATCTCATTAATTAAACAAGAGCATAAATATACACACGAGTGTGAATAAACTCTGAAATGATTTTCAAAAGTTTCTAATGGAGAAGCAGTGCGTTCACTTCATTAGAGAGATAATCGAGCTTTCAAATTATTAATGGTTGTCAACTAGGAGGGAAATTGTGTCCTCTACAAACCTTGTAATAATAGTTTGCTTTAGTGGATTTGGTACAATGTAAAATTTTTATTTTATGATCATTGGATGTATCCCAATGTGGGTGAACCAAGTAAAATTGTTGTTTCCTGTACATGTTTTAATATCCTTTTATTATGTGATATGAGAATAAGAGAGAAGAGAGTTTCTTAATGATGAAATAAGATCTAAAAGGGATAATTATTTTAATCTTTTATACCCTGATTCACCCCCTATTAGGATATTTAACCTGGTTGGGCTAATAATTTTACTATCCCAACGAAGAATGCTAGAATATATACTTACTTAATATCTTTCAATTTCATAAGTATAATTTTATCCTTTGGTTGTGGTTCGATCAAATCCTACTTCATATCTTACTCAAAAAATGAATATTCAAGATGAATTTTTATTACAGAATCACTAAAATTATCTTTTAATGGATCATAAGATCCATAAAATATTGAAATGTCTTTCCGTCTATCTCTAAATATTTACCAAAAACAAAATGGTCAGCACAATTTATCCAATATAATACAAAACTCTAAAACCTCAATAGAAACACCCAAAGTTCAACATAATCCTTTCCATAAGTATTTATCCTTAAAGACCTTCCAAAATACATCTAACCAAATTCAAAATCCATAAAATTTGATTTAATTTCACTAAATTTGTTAGTCAGAGTGGACACTCAAGATGGGGGTGAATTGAGTTCCAATTAAAATTTCTGTTAAAAAGATTTCTATTAAAAATCTCCCAAATTGAATAATAAGCTAAACTGTAGTGAATTTATAAATCTTGAAAGGTTTCAATTAATTTCTCAAAGATTTATTATTTCTCAGTTAACTCAATCTAAAGATTTATTAACTTTTGAAACTAACTTACTGGCTAAAAATGTTATAAACACTTGCTAGTTTAATTATCAGATTTACTTTAAAATATATTTGTTTTTAAAGCACTTAGAAGTGGAATATAAGATATAGTTTAAAACAAAATAAATAATCACAATAGTTTTAACCAAGAGGTTTAGTCTCAAGCTGAGACTTAGTCCTCTCAAACAATTTATATAAACTTTGATCCACACCCTGGATCAGGGTAAACAATAGTACAAAGACTGTCCAGGTCCTATAACCTCTACCACAATTCTACGTGGGCAAACAAAACAATAGAACACAGTCTATCCAAGTCACACTTGACCTCTACCACTATCCACAATGGGATACAAGAGAGTTAAAGAATTTTTGTGTCAGGATTTAGAAATCCTCCAGTTTAGCATAGGAGTCAGTGTGTGTATGGAATATACAGAGTAAACACACTGCTAAAAATGTAAATAAATGAAACACAGTAGATATAAACAAGTAGAGATGAGTTTAGAAGGCTCTATGTGTTGTGAGTAAATATCTGGACTCCTTCTATTGATGTAGATGAGGTTTTGAGTCCTTCTCTGGTTTTTTTTCAAGAAAACAGAGTGTTGTTTTTGTTCCTTCACTTACAGTGTAGGTGTTCTTCTCTAGTCAGAGAGTGTTCTTTGTAACACTTGAGCTTATTCTTTGAAAACTTCTTCTTGATGTGTATGAATGTTCTTTGAGTTCTTCTCATGTTCTTCTTTATGATTATCACTTCAGGTGTCACACACTTGCATGCGTATTCCTCTATTTTTCTTCATTATCTTGATCTTCTTTTTATACATTGAACTCCGATAATGGGAATGATTACCTTTTTATAGGTACGAGGTACGGTTCCCTGACATCCCAACAACCATAATTAATTAATATCAGTTGCATTAAATTAACCAAATATGACCGTTATTATAATTTAAATAAAGCATAAAAGTTCAAGCAACAGAATGCTTGTAATGGTCAACTTGTATCGGTAGTTTTTTGTCTCTGTAACGGTAGCTCCTTATACTGGTCGTTTTATGTAACGGTAGGTCTCTGTGTAGTGGTGAGATCCTATCGGTAGCTCTTTGTTCTTGTACCGGTAGCTCCTTTTATCAGTAGACTTGAGTATCAGTGACTTCCTTATACTGGTGGACTTCATAACGGTAGACTTATGTAGCTGTATCTGTCACTCTGTATTGATAGTATTCTTTATTACTGGTAGACTTACTCTAACGGTAGCTCTAGTGTAACAGTATCTCTTTGTTTACCGGTGACCTTTCTATAATGGTAGACTTGCATACCGGTAGACTTATACATACCGGTAGACTTACTCTAATGGTAACCTTTTGGTGTACTGGTGGACTTACATACTGGTAGACTTATACATACCAGTAGCTCTATTCTGTACCAGTGAATAAGTGTATGTTTATTCATTCTATTCATAGAATGAGTTAAGTTAGAATACAATGAAGCATATACACATTTAATTAACCGAATGACTTAAATATATCACAAGAGATTTATCATTAGGACATATTTTAAAGTATTTATATTTTGAGGTTTAAATTAATTAAACATTAACTAAAAATAATGAAATGTTTAAATAATAAAAATCATTTGGGATTATCAAATCATATGGAAACATAATTGAGATTATCAAAATAGGCGAGGTCAACAATCTACCTCTTTTTGATAATCACAACTTATGATATCATAATTCCAAAATAAGCAGTAATGTATCAGAGTAAATTACAATGGATTTTATTTCTGAGTGTGAGTAATGAAATTTTCAAATTTGAGATTTTAAATGTATTAGAGGACAAATAGTATTAAATGAAATTGTATCAGAGGTAATAATAAAAACAACATACTAGAATTATAAAACAAATGTATCAGAGGTAATAAAATATATCAGAGATTAAATAAAAGAATTTTCCTCCTTATTAAAGATATATCCCACTTTGTTAATTTTTCTTTTCTCTGTGAGTCAAGAATTTCTCCCCCTTTGTTAATAAAGGATTTTAATAAATTTTCCCCCTTTGTGATTAGAAAAAATAAGGGTGAAAATAATGTATCATAGAAAATGTGGAATAGTAAAAATAGAAATAAAGTAAGTATACAGGAAAACCAATAAGTGATATATAGTAATGAATCAAGAGTACAAGAGACAAAACCAGTACAAGAAATACATAATATTCCTATCAAACACAGCTAGACCCACTCAATCCACTTCTTGAATGTCCACATTAGATTTTCCTTTAGTATCTGAGGTTGACTTAGGATCATAAGGTTGAGAAGAAGACTGTGGAACTCCTGTAAGGATTACAGGTGGAGCAGCCATAGATACACGATCAGATCTGTAAGGAATATGTCTCCGAGGAATAATAGGTGTTAAACTTTGAAGAGATTGAGCTGAAGTCATTTGGAAAGCAGAAGCAGAAGCTAAAGATTCAGAAGCAGATGCAGGTAGACCAGGAGGCACTATTACAGGCTGAGCATCAACATGTAAGAAAGGCAACAACAAATTCCTGAATTCCATGATAATTCCTCCTCCCCTCTCCATAGCAGAAAAAAAGTCATCCTTGTTTTCTAAAAACTTATCCAAAGCTGGAATCAGCTCTCTGAGATTGGTTACTTGTTCTCTGAAGGATTGATTTATAGGAGGTAATTTTAGATTTTCCAAAAGAATTTTGAAATGGTTGTTTAACTAATTCTTGGTATATACTTTCTGAAAATAAGAATCAACTTTATCCTTTACCTCTTTTTGAGAATTAGAATCCTCTCTCATAAAATTATGAACAAATTTCCCTATATCCCTAGTGGTAGTAACCACTTGAGTTAGGGAAGATGAGTCCAAAGAGCCACTTGTTGATGCTGAACCAAGATCCTCTTTCATCAAAGCTTGAATTTGATCCAACTCTACTGAAGGTCTAGAAGCAAGAGAACCAAGAGAAAAAGCCACAGTTTCCTTGAAACTTTTATTTAGCCCATTGATAAGATTTTTCACAAGAGAGTCCTGGGTGCTGACATGCTATTCCACTGAAGTCTTAAATTATTCAAAAACTGAAACCATCTGGCTAAATACACTCTTTACAAAGGTCAAGTCTTTGCTGATTGATATTTAGAGCTCATATAATACTCTATAGAGACAAGTAACTTCTTTATAGATTCAAAATTCTCTACCAAGCTTGAAATTTGATTCTGGAAGGTCTTGACTTCATTCACCATCTCTGCCACAACGGCTAAAACAACACATACAAGAGAGAGTTCAAAATGCTTTTCCATTTCGCTCAGCTCTTCAATAAAATAGCCCTTTAAGTCTGCAACAGATACAAACCAAGTCTCCTTTAACTCATCCCTTAAAGATACAAGATCAGCCTTAGTAAGTAGATTTTCAGGCATAACTACAGGTTCTCTTTCAGATACAATACTACCCACAGAGTCATTCATAATAGATTGAATGGATGATATCAACGAGGTTTCCATTCTTCTTATCTCTTCCAAAAAACTGATCTTAAGCTCAGACTTTAACTCCTATAAGTCATATTTTTTCACAAGATCTTCAGGTAAGGTCTCAGAGAGGATATTATAATTGACATGAGGTCTGCTGGCAGGTTTCTCATCCTCAGAGTCAGGGTAATCTAAGCCAAACACTACAAAACCTGGGTCTTCTATCCAGTCCTCAATCCCATGAGCTACTGAAACTGAACAAATCCTGGAGGGATTATCCCCCTCAACTCGATCTTGCTCCTCAATATCATTTCCAACTGGTCTTCCTCATCAGAATCATCAACAACCATATCTATATCAGCAACATGATGCTCAACAGGTTCAGGTATAGGATCTACTGGTTCAACTAGATCAGCCTCTACAAGCATAATAGAAAATCCAATCTTTGGACTCAAACTAAGATTAGAGATCTCATCTGTGCTCTTGGATATAGATATTTCATCAATAGGTCTTTCTTCATCTTCAACATCATCCTCAGCCAAAACAGGTTCTCTTCTGGGCAAAGCAGCTGGAGGAATAGCTTTCCCATAAGAAATACTATGAGGTGTAGGGCTAGGAGGAATATCATGATACCATCCTTCTTCAATAGAGGTCTCATCTTCTTCAGAATCACTATAGGATGGGATGGACTCATCAGGTCTTAGACCTGGATCCCTCTCATCCTTTGGCCTAGAAGGATGGTCCATAGGACTGTATTTGTCATATACCTTTCCTTCATCATTCACCCACTGCTTCTTCCATGGATTACAGTTCACTTTCATAAACTTGCATACTGTTTGAGTAATGAAAAAATTATCCTTCCCCACCATTGTCTCATCCTGAGACTCAGCCACTTTCTTTTCCTTTATCATGATAGATAGCAACTTTGAAAAAAACAAAGCATTGGTCTTGGATTTTGGTCTGGTCATGTCCTCTATTTGAATCATTAACAGTATTCATAGTTTGACCTTCACTCCATGCCTCAAAATATACATCACGTATAAGTCTTGAAACTTTAGGGTGGAAAAATCCCATCTCCTGGGATTAATCACATGTTGGATAAACCTGAACAACAATCTATTCTCACCTTCTATCTCTACTGCAATCACTTTCCTTTGAGTTCTATTTCTAGTTAGCTCAATTAGTACAACTTCTTATCCAAAATAATCACTGGATGTAGGTATGGACTTAGAAGAAAATCCATACTCTCCTTCATGAGGTACTATAAGGTTTTCATCCCATTCACTAGATGAAAAAGATATCACTTTACTATTAAAAAACAAACTCATCCTATTCTCTTCTTCTGACATCTCAAAATGAACATGCCCATAAAATTATTCCACCAAAACCAGGAAGTACGGTACATTGTTATTGGAAAAACACTCGAGCCAGCCTTGCTCCTCCAATATCTTCAAGATTAATGATTTTCTAGATAACAACCATTCAGCGCAGAGCTCTTTTTAAATCACTATATCCCTCTTGGTCATATGCGGGTTCACAGGCTATCTTATTTCCTTAACAGTGCCACTGCCATTGGTTCTTGAATCGACTTTTTTCCGCTTAGAACTTGGTGCATCTCCTTCACTGAGTGTCAGTCTCTTTACATGATCCATTTCCACAACTAGAGACTTAGGGTTCACAAGAAGTCTGAAGGTTTGGGGTTTAAAAGATGGTGAGAATCCAAATGGGTAGAGTTCGTGGTGGATTGAGTTAGGTTTAGACTTGATTAAATATCATTTAGGAATAAAAAAAAAAATAAAACACTAAAATGATTCAGCTTTAAAAAAAAAATAAAACAACGCAATATGTTATTCCAGTGAGAATTTTAATGGTAAGCCCTACTGGTGAGAATGGTAACGGTGAGGTATTCTTAATGGTGAGGTTATCTAATGGTGAGATTATCTAACGATGAGGTATTCCTAATGGTGAGGTTGTCTAATGATGTGGTATTCCTAACAGTGAGGTTGTCTAATAGTGAGGTATTCCTAATGGTGAGGTTATCTAATGGTGAGGTATTCCTAATGGTGAGGTTGTCTAACAGTGAGGTATTCCTAACGGTGAGGTATTCCTAATGGTGAAGTTGTCTAATGGTGAGGTATTCCAAATGGTGAGGTTGTCTAATGGTGAGGTATTCTTAACGCACAAAGTCTATCATTTCTAACTCATGTCTAATGTAACTTAACCTATCCGAACTCAAAGGTTGGTGAAAATGTCAACTAATTGATGTTCAGTACCTATAAATTCAAGAGTAATATCACCTTTTTGGTAATGATCTCTCAAAAATTGGTGCCTTACATTAATGTGTTTGGTCCTAGAGTGATACACGAGATTATTAGAGATGTTAATCGCACTAGTGTTATCACAATTTATTGAAACATGTTTAAAATCATATCCATAGTCCAACAAACTGTGTTTCATCCACAGAATTTGTGCACAACAATTACCAGAAGCTATATACTCTGCTTCAGCAGTAGACAATGCAACTGAATTCTGTTTCTTACTACCCCAAGATACTAAGGATTTTCCCAATAAATGAAACATTCTAGATGTTCTTTTTCTATCTAACTTACAACCAAAAAAATCAGTATCTGAATAACTTATTAAATCAAAAGATTGTCCTTTTGGATAAAAAAACCTAAATTTTCAGTATGTTTGAGATATTTGAAAATTCTTTTAATAGAAAGAAAATGGGATTATTTAGGATTACCTTGAAATCTTTCACACATACATACACTAAACATAATTTCTGGTCGACTAGTAGTAAGGTAAAGCAGACTCCCTATCATACCTCTGTAGTTGGTTTGATCCACTTGTTTTCTAGTTTCATCAGCATCCAACTTACAAATAGTACTCATAGGTGTATCACTTTCCTTAATACTATCTAAACCAAAATGTTTTAGAAGATCCTTTATATATTTACTTTTATTTAAGATAATACCATCTTTATTTTGAAAAATTTGAAAACCAAGAAAATATATTGAGTTCTCCCAACAAACTCATTTCAAAATAATTTTGCATACTCTTTGAAAAATAAATATATAAATTATTTTTAGAAGATCCAAAAATAATATCATAAACATAGATTTGCACTATTAAAATATCTTTTGAAATTCTTTTAATAAAGGGAGTTGGATTAGAAATTACTTTAGAAAAACCTTTTGAAATAAGAAAACTACTAAGTCTATCATAACAATCTTTTGGAGCTTGTTTTAAACCATATAAAGCTTTAGAAAGCTTAAAAACTCGATTTAGATAATGAGGATTAGTAAACCCAGGTGGTTGTTCAACAAAAATATCTTCAATTATAAAAACATTTAGAAAATCACTTTTAACATACATTTGATATAACTTGAAATTTATATGAGCAGCACAGGCAAGTAGAATCCTAATAGCTTCTAATCTAGCTACAGGTGAAAATATTTCCTCATAATATATTCCTTCCTCTTGAATATACCCTTGTGCAACGAGCCTTGCTTTGTTTCTAATGATATTTACTGATTCATCAACTTTGTTTCTAAAAACCCATTTAGTGCCTATGGTCAAAGTGTCCTTAGGTCTGTCAACTAATTCCCAGACTTTGTTACTTTAAAATTGATTTAATTATTATTGCATATCCATTACCCAAAATTCATCATTGATTGAATCATTGATATTTTTAGGTTCCAACTGTGAAAGAAAGGCTTGATGTTCAACCTGGTTTCTTAGATAATCTCTAGTATGTGTCCCTCTATAAATATTACCAACAAAAACATCTAAAGGATGATTCTTTAGAATCCTAGTTGATCTAGTAAAGGTAGCACTAGAAATTTTAGGTTCTTCTCTAGGCTCGGGTTCATCAGGAGAAGATTCTGGAATATTTCTAGATCTGGTTGTCTTTACAATAGGTTCATTGATTTTATCATTAAGGTCTAGAACATACAGGTATTCTTCAAAATTTTCAAGAGAAGACTTAGGTTCATGCAGATCAGTTTCATCAAATTTGATGTGAACAGATTCTTCCACACATTTGGTTCTTTTATTAAATACTCTATAATATTTACTAGTTATAGAGTAACCTAGAAAGATTCCCTCATCACTTTTAGTAACAAAATTTTCAAGATTATCCTCAGTATTGAGAATAAAGACTTTGCAACCAAAAACTCTGAAGTAACTAACTTTAGGCTTCCTATTATTCCACAGTTCATAAGGGGTCTTCTTAAGAACAGGTATAATCAAGACTCTATTTATAATATAACAAGCTGTATTCACAGCTTCAGCCCAAAAGTAAACAGGTAGCTCATATTCATTGATTATAGTTCTTGCAATTTTCTGAAGGGTTCTATTCCTTCTTTCAACTATACCATTCTGTTGAGGTGTCTTAGGGGAAGAAAAGTTGTGACTATAGCCATTGAGTGAGCAGTAAGATTCAAACTCATGATTTTCAAACTCACGGCCATGATCACTTCTCAGGGTCTTAATATTAAGTCCACTAAGGTTCTCTATAGACTTGGAATATTTAATAAAATAGGAACAAGATTCACTTTTGTGAGAAAGAAAGTATACCCAAGTATATCTAGAAAATTCATCTACTAATACATAGACATAGTGCTTCCCATTTAAACTAGAAACTCTAGAAGGTCCAAATAAATCCATGTGAACCAACTTGAGAGGTTGATAAGTTGAAACTTATTTCTTTTATTTAAAATAAACTTTATGTTGATTTCTATTTTGTCAGGGAGTACAAACTTTGTCTGATGGGAATTTTAGTTGAGGTAGGTCTCTAAATAAATTCTTCCTAGTCAGTTTTCTAAGTGAATGAATGTTGCAATGTCCTAATATTCTGTTCCATATCCAAGACTCTTTATGAAAAGAATTTAAGTAATTAATGTTTTGTTTAGATAAAGAATTCAAATAAACTACATAAACATTTTCATTTCTCAAAGCAGAAAATACTAAAATATTTTTAGAATTAAAAACATTACAAGAATCATTTTCAAATTTAACATTGAAACCATCATCACACAACTGAGAAATACTTAACAAATTATATTTAATTCCATCAAAAAATAAAACTTTAGAAATTAAAAATGAATCAGTGTTACCAATCTGTCCTAAGACGATGATATTTCCTTTTAAATTATCACCAAAGGTGACATGTTATCCATCAACCTTGATTAAACTCTTGAAACATGAGTAATATCCAGTCATATTCCTTGAACATCCACTGTTCAAGTACCATATCTTCTTATGGGAACTCTTCAAGCAAGTATCCTACAAGACAAGTTTAAACAGAAAATGATTTTGGTACCAAGATTTTCTTGGGTCCAGACAGGTTATCAAGAAAAACTTTTGATACACAGATTTGTCTAATGGGTCTCATACAATCAATATATTCAAAATATTTTGAAAGATAAACTTTGTTTTATCTATAACCATGTGAATAACTAGTTGAAGCATATGAATTTTCAGAACTAGAACTAACAGCATTCTGTTCAGATTTAGGAATAAATCTATTTTTAGTAATCTATCTCTGTCAAGGATGATAGCCTATTCTAGTGGTATATTTTGGTACCACTTGTTTACCTAACATTTGTGTAAGTGCATCTTTTACATTTGTGAATTTCTCTAAGTCCTTCCTTAATTACTCATTAGACAATTTCAGTTCAGTATTTTCCTTAAGTGATTGAGCATTCTTTTCCTTTTCTATATCAAGTGCAGATTTAACAGAGCTGGTCAAAGCATGCTGTTTCTTCAAGGTATTATACTTGTCCTTCAATTCATTACAGGTTTCTTCTAGAATATTACAATATTCAAATAATTATTCACTAGAAATATTTTCAGATTCAGAATTAGAATCAACTCCAGAATAATATTAATTTAAAGCAGGAGTATCCAATGTTACCTCAGATGTGTTTGTCATAAAACACATGTTAGATTTTTGATAATTTTCTTCCTTAATAGAATCAGATTCACTTGAACTATCTTCTGAAGCACTCCAATTTTCTTTCATAGATTTCTTGTACTTATAGTTATATTTCTTCTTGAATTTTAACTTTGGAAAATCTTCTTTTACATGTCCTTTCCTTTTTCATTCATAGCAGACAATTTCATCACTCCTATCATAATTTTTTCCAATCCTTCTTCCAATGACCTTTTTTGTCATATTTTACTTTTTAGTTTGATTTTATGAAGAATTTATTCTTCCTGTATAATTTCTTGAATCTCCTGGAAATTTGAGCCATCTCCGCATCACTATCAGATGCACTCTCATCACATCTCGAACTATCACTTGCAGTTTGAATTTTCTCTTTGTCCTTACTCTTTGAAGTAGATGTATTGAAGGCTACTGACTTCTTCCTTGGTTCATCATCTTCTTCCTTATTCACTTTAAGTTCTTCTTCATACATCATCAACTTACCAATCAACTCTTTAATAGGAAGTGAACTTATATCACACGATTCTCTTATTGAAACTGATATGCCTCTCCATCTCTCTGGCAGACATCTTAGTATCCTCATGATTTTCTCTTTTGCTAGAACAACCTTTCCAAATGAGCTCATTATATTAAATATCTCATTAAACCTGAGATACATGTTAGAAATAGGTTCACCAGGCTTCATTTTAAAATTATCATACTTAATAGTGTAGGTATTCAGTCTCATTTCTTCAACATTAGTTGTTACCTCATGGGAAATATCCAAAGTATCCCAGATTTAATGAGAAGTTTTACAAGCAGATATTCAATTAAATTCTTCATCTCCTAAAGCACAATACAGAACATTCATTGCTTTATAATTATTATTGTAAACTGTTTTAGTAGATTCATCCCAAGTAGTTCTTTCAGTTTCTGGAATCTTATACTGAGTCTCTATAGCATTCCAGATGTCAAATCACATACTTTCTAAATGAATTTTCATTTTCAGTTTCCATTGTCCATAATTAACACCATAAAAGAAAGGCGTCCTATTGGTATCAACACCTTCTAGTCTATTATCCATAATTAGATTTTATCAAGTATATTTAAAGAGATAAAATTTAGAACTAACAGAAATTTAAGATCTTTAAGATACAACTAAAATCAAAGTTTAAAAACAGAGTATTTGGAAATCCTTTATAAAAACAAACAACATTTGATACCAAATGTTTCTCGGATTGGACACTCAAGAGGGGGGTGAATTGAGTTCCAATTAAAATTTCTGTTAAAAATATTTCTATTAAAAATCCCCCAAATTGAATAATAAGCTAAACTGTAGTGAATTTATAAAGCTTGAAACGTTTCAATTAGTTTCTCAAAGATTGATTATTTCTCAGTTAACTAAATCTGAAGATTGATTAACTTTTGAAACTAACTTACTGGTTAAGAAAATTTATAAACACTTTATAGTTTAACAATCAGAGTTAATTTAAAATATATTTGTATTTAAATCACTTAGCAGCAGAATATAAGATATAGTTTAAAAAAAATAATCACAACAGTTTTAACCAAGAGGTTCAGTCTCAAGCCCAGACTTAGTCCTCTCAAACAATTTATATAAACTTTGATCCACACCCTGGATTGGGGTAAACAAAAGTACAAATAATTTCCAGGTTCTATGACCTCTACCACAGTTCTACGTGGGCAAACAAAACAATAGCACACAGGCTATCTAGGTAACACTTGACCTCAACCACTATCCACAGTGGGATACAAGAGAGTTAAAGAAGTTTTGTGTGAGGATTTAGAAATCCTCCAGTTTATCACAGGAGTTAGTGTGTGTATGGAATATACAAAGTACACACATTTCTCAAAATGTAAATAAATGAAACACAGTAGAGATAAAAAAGTAGAGATGAGTTTAGAAGGCTCTATGTGTTGTGAGTGAAGCTCTGGACTCCTTAGATTGATGCATATGAGGTTTTGAGTCCTTTGGTTTTTTTTCAAGAAAACAGAGTGTCATTTTTGTTCCTTCACTTCCCATGTAGGTGTTCTTCTTGAGTCAGAGAGTGTTCTTTGTAACACTTGAGCTTCTTCTTTGAAAACTTCTGCTTGATTTGTATGAATGTTCTTTGAGTTATTCTCATGTTTTTCTTTATGATTCTCACTTCAGGTGTCACACACTTGCACGTGTATTCCTCTATTTTTCTTTATTATCTTGATCTTCCTTTTATACCTTGAGATCCGACAATGGGAATGATTACCTTTTTACAGGTATGAGGTATAGTTCTCTGACATCCTAAAAACCATCATTAATTAATAGCAGTTTCATTAAATTAACCAAATATGACCGTTAGTATAATTTAAATAAAGAATAAAAGTTCAAGCAACATAATGCTTGTAACGGTCAACTTGTATCGGTAGCTATTTGTCTCTGTAATGGTATCTCCTTATACCGGTCGCTTTATGTAGCAGTATGTCTCTGTGTAGCGGTGAGCTCCTATAGGTAGCTCTTTGTTCTTGTACCGGTAGCTCCTTGTATCGGTAGACTTGAGTAGCGGTGAATTCCTTATACCGATGGACTTCATAATTGTAGACTTATGTAGCTATAGCTATCACTCTGTATTGATAGCATTCTTTCTTACCGGTAGACTTACTCTAACGGTAGCTCTGGTGTAACGATAGCTCCTTTTGTACCGGTGACCTTTCTATAATGGTAGACTTGCATATCGGTAGACTTATACATACCGGTAGACTTAATCTAATGGTAACCTTTTGGTGTACCGGTGGACTTACATACCGGTAGACTTATACATACCGATAACTCTGTTCTGTACCAGTGACTAAGTGTCTATTTATTCATTTTATTCACAGAATGAGTTAAGTTAGAATAAAGTGAAGCATATACACATTTAATTAACCGAATTACTTAAATATATCACAAGAGATTTATAATTAGGACATATTTGAAAGTATTTATATTTTGAGGTTTAAAGTACTTAAACATTAACTAAAAATAATGCAATGTTTAAATAATAAACATCATTTGGGATTATCAAAGAATATGGAAACATAATTGATATTATCAAAATAGGTGAGGTCAACAAAATTTGCAAAATAAACTCAACATTAATCCTTTAAACATCATAAAGTAACCCTTAATATCACATACCAAATATTTGAATACCTTGATCACCATAAAACCTAAATGAAAAGATATATTCTTCTAAAAATTAACTATATCCTTATTCCTTAAATAAAATTATAGATTGTAAAATATATTCCATGAATCTAGAAATGTAGTAAAATCCATCATAAATTACTTTGTTATAAAATCACTAATCATTTTAAAGGTCACAAATACTATCTGATTTACTTCATTAATGTCAGTCATCTCTTTAACCCAACAAAACATAATTACTTCAACATCAATCACATGTTAAGGGTTATATTTACCTTATTAATGTGTTCTTCATAAAATCACTTTTTCTGGTTATCAGTAACATTAAACATATACTTTAAAATCCATAAAGAAAAACTACTAGAGAATAATATTTATATGTTTCATGATTCTTATAACCAAAATATCATTTTCATAATACTTGTAGAACATAATTCTCAAACCCAAATACATAAAAACTTAAATCCTTCCACTTAAAAGATTTAAATGGCATATTTTCTTCCTTTTTACATGAATTAATCCTTAGATTAGGGCATTGAATTGGATAATTATCATATTCCCCACACATAAGAAATTGAAATCCTTGATAATACATTGATCTATGACCTTTATTATCAAATAGAAAAAATTACCCTTTCTTTGATTCATTCTCCAGGGTGTCTCTTTACACATTTCTACCATGAATTAAATTAATACTTTTTTCCTCCATGGTATCCACTACCCAAGATTTAGTGAGTCTGGGAGTTGGTTAAGGTGAAAATTGTTAATCATATATCATGATAACTGATTAGGAATAATCACAATATCTTTCAATATTATCATCATTCCATTTTGTTCATCATAATCACTACATTGTATATCACATTCAACATTAACATGGTTCCTTCTGGTTTTAACCATTGAATGAAAGAAAAAAGAATAGTATGAACAACAATAATCATAGTGGGAAACCAAATAATCCTAAAAATAATTTATGGGATATCTAAATCACGAAACATTATTTTCAATATAAGAAACCTTAGGTTTAATCTAGGCCATTCATGGTCATCATCTATTCAAATACTTCATAATGGTTCATAAATAAAATTTGAATTAACCCAAGAATATCCTTTGGGAGTGTCAAACTAGGTACACAATAAGGGAAAACTTACCATGCACTAAAATGATGATCGAGATATACTTGGCCAACTATTTTTGGGGCCATTAGCACTAGATGCATCTGTGACAAAACCATTTCCACCTGTAGTATCTAGACAGGGATGTATTTCTTGGAAAACCACATAATCTATACCTTAGAAAAGCTTCAGGATGTTATCATATACTTAGAATTATCCTCAAATCCAATTATAGGGTTTTGTTTCTTAATCTATGTTTTCCTAAATCTATTTCCCAAGATTTCTACTAAACTTTCTCTAATACCAACTTTAAAGACCCTGAACCCAGTAGCTCAGAGTCGGTGGTTACTTTATTATATTGACACTGGATTCAAGAGATCGAATCCTAAAGGACCGAATATGTTTTTAATATTGGTAAACTAGATACATACTTGAATCTCATATTACATTTGAAAACATAAAATAAAAAAATAGTGAAAGTAAATATTATTCATCTTTAAACTTATTCAAATATTCATTCTTCATATCCCAAGGAAAGGAAATAAAATAAGGGTGAGATCAGATGCTCAGTAAGGGTTACATACAGTGGAATATATCATGAGTAAATAAGTAATAATCAATATTCCAAGATAAATAATCGAAACACATTACATTTAATCAATAAATTGAGTATGATGAATAATATAGCAGGAGTAAATGAAGATAAAATGATTCCATATAAATAATAACATGATCTTAAAACTTATCCATGGATATTATTCAAAACAATTTCATGTAAATTAATAAATAATTTCATACTTATGGAATGCATAATGCCGGACATCTGAAACTTACCATCTTTGCCTTGTGCCAAGACATCTAAAAATACCATAAAGGCTTCATGTCACGACATCTATATAAATGGGTAAGGAATAAGACAAATACCCAATCTATTTTGTCTCATGATACCTACCAATTCATTTAGAGGCTATATAATTTTGGTCCCCACCAATCACTTAATAATTATAATTCATTTATTATATAAATAAACAATGAAACTTAATCAAAATGCCTTAAAATCAATAACTACCCGTATTAGAAGAACTAACATATGAAATGTCAATACATACCCTAGTCAAACTGATCATAAACCATCCAGAGAAATAATAAGGATGGTATCACTACAACATATCTATAGTTTAGAATAAAATATTTCTTGTCGTTGATAAATATAAATACCATAAAAAGATCATTGAAAAAATTCTTGAGGAAAATATCCCTTTTCACTTTGAAATACACTTTTAAAAACTAAAAAATTCCAAAATATTAAGAAAAATATTTTATTTAAAAATAACCATGGAAAATTTTAAATGAAACTTAAAAACATTGAGCAGTCATGATGGTGGTAATTTTTTTTTCATTATTTATAAGTTAAAAACATTCTTTTCACACTTTTGTAAAAAAGTTTAAAAGTACCTTGTTCAAAAAATGATAAGAAGATTTATTTTAATTTTTTTTTAAAAATTAAATCACAGGTAAAAATGAATCTAAAAATTTATAGGATAATATTAAAAACATTCTCAAAAACATTTTTAGGAAACATATATATGTAAGAAAAGTTTTTTTGACTGAAGAGAGAAATAAATCCGGTTTTACTTAAAAATGTTCTTTCAGTCTCTTGAGTACATAAAGTGAGGAAAATGAAAGTAGAAAAAATGTATTATTAAGAAAAAACCACATGAGAATAAAATATATTGGTTTTAAGATAGAAATATCAAGTAATTCTCCCAGTGGA
Organism: Viscum album; assembly: GCA_963277665.1. Taxonomy (NCBI): domain Eukaryota; kingdom Viridiplantae; phylum Streptophyta; class Magnoliopsida; order Santalales; family Viscaceae; genus Viscum; species Viscum album. The sequence goes on along the minus strand of OY728162.1, from coordinate 80,181,494 downwards.
GACTTGAATATAAACAATCCTAAATAATGATGAGATTATGAAATAAACCCTTACCACTTTGGTAAAATTTGAATCATAACCACCAAGAAAGGAATAACTTCAAATAAAAAAAATACCATGAATATTAATATATAAATTATATAAAATATAAAAGGGTTATTATATAAACCTCATAAACATAAATATGTGTATAACATCAAACATGCCTCAATGAAACAATATTGAAATGAAGAACCCTTACCTCAGGTCTAACTTTCTTCATATGTGTTCCAAAATCTTGTATAATAAATATATATTTATTATAAATATATTAAAAAATCATAATAATATATATAATACCATATATTATTTAATTATAACCTTTTATCACCTTTTTATTAAGAATTATTTATTAAAATCATTGTTCCAGGTGATAACTGCTTTGTTTTTCATGTATGTTTTGGTTCAGTAGTTTTGGTCCTTGTAATTTGATCATGGTTGCATCATCTATATAATTTTAATAAATACATAAATATAAAATATATACATTATATAAATATTTTAATCATCTCTAAAAGGTAGATATAGAAAACTAAATTACACCGTTCATAGAGACAGTAGGCCATACGTAAGCATGAACACTATTTTCACTTTTTGTCGAATGGAATGAAAGAAAGGTAAATAATAATTAAACTTTATAGAATAATTTTAATCACATATATATATATATATCATATATATTCATTGAATCTATCCTTATTAATATCCATGTAAAGTGTAAATGAAAAATGGATCACATCGCTTTATGGAAGTGGTAGTCCACACGTACACATGAGCTACATTATCACTTTCCAACAGATTGGAAGGTAAGAAGGTATATATAATATTATAATTAAAGAAGTATATTTATTTCATAAATATAATATAATTTAATTATTCACATATTTATAACCATCCAAGTAAAGTGGTGATGAAAAATGAATTTCGCCGCTATGTGGAGACGGTAATCCGTACGTACGTACGAGCGATGTTTTCGCTTTTCATTGGATCAAAAAGAGATGGAATATAGTTTTACTATAATAATAACAACACATAAGTATAATGATGATATTAAATTTATTATTTTAGGATGTGTACAACACATTAATAGTAAGTACAAGAAGAAGTAATCTTGAAAGAGTCGGTAATGACAATTACCTTTTATTCGATAGACTTCCTTTAGATCTCCTCTTAAGGATCATAGAGTTGGTATTTTAGAAGTTAAAAAACCTCTAAAACTTGGATAAGTATGTTGATAAGATAATTGGTTAGGGTTTTGTATAACTAGGTTTCTAAAATTTTTGTAAAAAAATAGAGAAGAGGTGTCCTTTTATAAGTGCTGGGAGGGTCATTCTTGGAATTTCTTAAAGTATTAAATTAATATAAATTAATTTTTATGACTAAATGGATAAAAATTGTTATTATTATAATATAATATTTGTACATGTTGAAATTATCTCATATAATAAAATTTGAAAAAAATTTAGTTATGTTTTTACCCTGATCTTTTAGTTTTAATCCACATTAACCCTTTTGACAATTACTGCAATATTAAAGTTTCATACCCTTTAAAGGATAAGAATGTTACTATAAAAGGTAAAAAGACTCTTGAATATATCATGGTTGATATTTTGAACTATATCCTATTAATTTGGTCAAATATAACTTTTTTATGATTTTTAAAGCATTAAATATAATATTATTTATTATAAAATATCATTAATGTCATTTTTGACACTATTCATTTAATTTGACTTTAAATATATCAATACAAAGATGTAATTTGAATATAATAATTTCAAACATTCATAAAATTTCATATGTATCTATTTAATTCTTAGAATAAAAAAATTCATCCAATTTTTATTTCCTTAAATATTTTTAAAATCATTTATTTTATTTTTCTATTAATTGAATAAATATTGTGTCAGCATTGCATAAACATTTAAGATAATTATTTAATAACTAAAAATTTAAGATAAATTACCATTATTTTTTTAAAATTTTTAAAACCAAACATAATTTTTTATTTATCCCCAACACAAAATATTATAGATATTAAAAGAAGAAAAGTTACACTTTCATCTTTATCTCTCACTTAAATATTATAAGGGTAAAAATCAAAGAAATATGGAAAAAAGTTTCCATATTTTTGAAACAAAGATTTAAATTATGAACTAAACTAATCTATTAAGATAAATTCAAGTTTTAGGGTCATTTTTATTCCTTATCATATTATTTTAACCTTAATAACCCGATTTACCCTTTATTTATTTGATAAAATTTACCACGATTACTATTCATAATAACGAAAAAATAAAAGAGACCTATTTACCAAATTTTGACCTCATAATTAAAAATATGGAATCCATTTTTAAATATTAAATTTATATAAGTGGAAGAAATTAATTTTAATATTAAAATGAAAAATACAACAAAAAAATGTTTTTTTTCAGAAAAATGCCCTTTTAAGTATCCAAATATTTTTATACTAAATTCAAACATAAAATTGATTCTAATAAACTTAATTGGATTAATCATAATATATGATAACTAATTTTTCTTTGAAACCATTTAAAAACAAAATGTAACTTTTTAAATGCTTGAAACAAAAGATTGATTTTCAATAAAAAATAGCATTTTCCACTATTCACTAGAAAATCAATATTTTTTTTAAAAAATATCAAAAATTAAATTTAAGATAATTTTTAAATTATGATTAAAAAAATTATAACCTTTTTTATGAGATAAAAGTTCTAAAATATCTAGAAATTAATTATAATATTCATTCCCAAAAAGCAATAAAAACCATTTTTGAAGAAAAAGTATTTTTAAGAATAAAATGTATTTACTAAAAATCGAGCGCTTATTTCCTAAAAATTAAATAAATTTTTATTGAGTATGTACTTTATATATATATATATATATTTTATAATGTGGTTAGTCCTATTTATACCCACCAATTCAATGGCTAGGTTATAATAGTTATATTTAAATAATAATATTTCGTTGTTTGTTTAAGCTCAGTGTTACATGCTGTATACGCCATTGAACATAATTTTATTTTAAAATATCAGGGTGTCACATGTATGGTATGATATATTTATTTTTTTATTTTATTCTTTGCTAAATATTTCTCTAAATATTTTTTTGTATTTTTTCCATTGTATATTCTCAACTTTTTTATGTAAACACCAAATTCCTTCACCACCCATCTTTTAAAATTTTTAAATATCTGAATAGCCTCTAATTTTATCTTCATGAAGAGGAAATTTATAATCTAGGTGTATCCATTTATTAATGTAATTAAATATATTATCCTTGTTTGAAAATTTTCTTATAGAACCGTATACATCAAAATATATCAGTTCCATTGGTCTAGTGGATTGCATATCCATCTTCTTATGGGACATTCGAGTCATTTTTCTCTCCTGAAATGTTTCAAAAACAATTTTTTTCTCTATTTAGTTTAACATGTTATATAAAAACTTAATTCCTGAATATATTTCTCATATTACCTTAACCAAGGTGGAAAATTCTCTTTTCCATAGATCATTTTCATATTTTACACTCATGTAACATGAGTTGGATGGGTCACCAATCTGAAACAAGTTCCTACTTGTTCTTTCACCTCAAGTAATAAATATTACATCCTTTTAATTTATGAAAATTAATGAATTATTTCAAAAATAACTTTATTCCCCTCATCAATTAATTAAATAACACTTTGAAAGTTATATTTCACCCCTTAAACAAAAAATAAATCTTTGCATTTGAGTCCTTTAGATTCAATCTCAGTAGTACAAACACCTTTGATATTTAGTGGGAATTCATTGAAAAAATTTGTTTCTCCTTCTTTATGTTGCTCCATGTCTTTCAAAATTTTAGTTTCTCTAATAATATGTAAAGATAACCCACTATCAAGAATCTAATATTTTCCTTTCTTGCTTACCTTTAAAGCCACATCTCCAAAGAATGAATCATCATATTAATTTTTATTTTAAACTCATTTTATATTTTCTTGGTATGGGAACTATCCAAGTATATTTTTATACATTTTTCAGCATAATGTTCTAGATTCTCACATTTTCTACACACTAATTTAAAACTTTAAGACCTATTTTGAGTTGATGGATTTGAAGTGACTTTGTTCACTGCTTTATTCTATAGAGACTCACTTATTTTCATATCGGAGTTTCTCCCCATTTCTCCATACCTCCTTCCAGGTAGATACATATTATAACAAAATGTGTAGGTCTTTTAAATATAAATTCCACAACACCAATATTATCCACTTAATCTGAATCCCCTTTTATAACTATAAGTGTATTCAAAAAATTTCATTCCATAATTTTTTATTTTCTATCTATATATTCCCTAATATTTCTTTTTTATTTAAGGGAATTGATTTTATTTTCATCATCATCTCGTCAATATACACCAAAGAGTAATTAAAATCATCTTTTCTCACCCAAAATTGTCTATATTTTGAATTGTAACATGCACGTTCAGGTAAAATAGATCTAACTTTTAGAGAATATTTAGGTACTGATTTGATTTGAATTGATGTGTTGTTGTTATAAGATGTTTTATATATATAATTCTTTAATTAAATATATTTATTGAATTATTATTTGAATATTTTCAAATTATTTTCAATTTAAAGATATTTTGATTCTAGATTAATTTGTTATTATTCTCTAGAGGCCATTTTTTCTTCAAGACATCCCATGATATTTTCATTCTCAACCACTTTCAACTTTAATTTCTTGAGTTATTCAATGAGTTTAGTTTATTTTATAAGAGACTATTCAGTTGATTCAATCATCTTAACATCATCCTTATTTATAGTTTTAAATTCTATTTTTATATTTGTGTTTTACTCAATAAATGCTTCTAACTCAGATCTATGCATATGATTCATGTATGTATCTTCACCACCTTCATCTTCACTACTTGATGAGTTTTATTTTTCTTTTTCCACATGTTCCGTAAAATTTGTGAACTTTCCAGGACCTTCATCCAAGGATTGGATACAATATGAAGAGTCTTCATCATAGGATTGGATGAAAGTGTATTTATCTTCTTATTAAACACACATAAGGTGATATAAAGTTTTTTGATGAATAAGTGCAAGGAATAAAAATAAAAACAAAGTTAGTATCTAAGTTTGCATGAATTATTAATTTTGAAACATGTGAAATTTTAAGGGAAATTGATAATATAAATTAAATTACAATACACCAAGATAATTATATTTCAAGGCATGGAAATAGAATAGAATATTTGTAAGAATAAGTCACATAACTTTAGGAAAAAATTGTTTAATTAGAAAATAATTAGAATGAAAATGAGACGTTTAAAGTTTGGGAATAAGAAGTTACAAATATAAAGTTATTTGTTCCTGAATCTTAGAAGTATCAAGAAGATTAAAGTTATAATAAAAAATATTTCTAATAAATATTGATCTCTTTTTCGAACTCTTGAAAGTATTTGTAATAAAAAAACTCAAAACTGTTTGGATGCATATTTTGGATGGATGTTCTCCAAATATTTTTGTATGAATGTTTTTTTCTAATATCTTTATATGAATGTATTTTTTATATTTTTGGATGAATATATTTCTTAAAATTATTGAATTAATGTTATATTTTTTTATATATTTTTTCTATAACATTTCAAGTAACACTTTCTACCTCCTTGACACATTTTTGAAAATCAAAAAGAGGGAGAAAGGATTTGAACTTTTGGGGAGAAAGAGTTTTAAATTTTTGGAGAAAAAGTCTTGAATTTTGAAGCTAGGGAATGAAAACAAGACAAGTGGATTATGTTAGAAAGAGAGAGTAATATTTTCTAAAGTTTTATTTTTTGTTTTTACCCTTAAAAGTTTTGTTTTATACTTTTAAAAAAGGGGGATATTGTTGAGTTTAAGGGAATCTTTCAACACTTTATAACCTTAATTATGAAAATTACAATCCGATTCCTTAAAATTATATGTTTTTAAACTTTATACCCCAAAGTTTATTAATTTTTTTTGAAAAAAATTATATGTTTTAACATATAGATAATACATTTTCCATAAGACATAATTTACTTACTAGATGAACTTATACTTTTTACATTGGATGAAAGGTTACAAATTTAAACATATAGAGGTTTATAAAGTCTAGAAGATAAATTATATAGAAGTATATCAAATTAATTTTTAATAATTATACTAGAAAGACTTCACCAGATAGAGACAAACATGTATACTAGATGAACTTTTCTAAAACCTACATAAAAAATAATTTTATATATTTCTATAAGATGAAAATATCTCATTATACTGGACGTAATTGGAATACACTATAATGGTGTATATTATCATGACCATCATATAGAGACACTATTATAACCCTTTAAAGTGAACGAGTTTGTATGATTTCATTACAACCACCTCTGAGATATGTGGAATATGACTATTGGGGGTTTTCTTATAAATAGAAGCTACATTCGAGGAAGAGGAAGCTAATAATAAGATCTATAGAATGTTATAAATATTATTTCAACTCTGATGATCTAAAGCTATCGTGAATCATTTTTAATAGCTTGTTACTTGAGAGCGCTTCATTGTAATTTTTAGAGAGTATTTTTTCTTTAGGCATTAGTTGTAAGGATTTATTGAAAATTCCTTAAGAAAATTTGTGTTTTTAATTTCTTTGAAAGATCTAGTTTGATTGATGGATTCCAAGTTTTATGAATAAATAGGTTTTAAATCTTTTTATTGAGGGTTTTTAAAGTCTAGGTAAATATAGGCTATTTCGATCTTCGTATTGAGGGATTTATTTGTGTAAGAAAGCCAGACCATTATAGTTAGGTTAAAACCATGGATACTTAAAGTCAAGGATGTTTAATTACTTAACACTTAAGGATAAAATTTTGATATTATTATAAAATTTTCTATAATTTTTATTACTTACTTTTTATAAGTTTCATTATACATGTTTTTACAAGTTTCTATTTCCACAATGAATTTTCATAGAAAATTTTTATACAGTTTGTTATAAACTTTTCTAACTATGATTATAAAGTTAATCAGAATGAATATTTATCCTATTACTTTATTAATTTAGGTTTGTTTAAATTTAAATATTTATTTTATAACTAAAATAAAACCCCCTCTTATAGTAAAACATATAATATTTTGATCATATATTAAAGTAGCATATCTGGGTACCACTTAAATACTTGGTAAAGTATCCACACCATCAGAGGTAATAGATTTTTCTTCTTCAGAAGAAGTACTATATTCATTATCCAAATATGGATAGTTTTCATTTAATGTTAATTTTTTTAATGATTTAGTAGATTCTTTATCCATGTATCATTGGTTGATCTTTGTAATATCTATATAGAAACCAATAACTTTCTTTCTATCACTGTTATTTTCATAATAATTTTCAAAATGTTCTCCTCCACTTGATCTCCAAGTGTTAGAAGCTTTGAGACACTTTTTTTAGTTTTTTTCTTGTATAAATTTCTTAAATTATTATCCTTCTTCTATAGTTTTGGAAAATCCTGTCTAATATGACTAGGATTATTAAATTTATAAAAAATAACTTCTGAAGTGTCTTTCTTATCACTTCTCTCTTTTGAAATTTTTCTATACTTATATCTAATGTATTTCTTAACAATAATATTATTCATTATTTTGGAAGTTGATAATTTTAATTTTTACTCTCTTCAGATGAGCTACTTTTAGTCTTAAATTTCACTTTTTTCTTTTTAGAATATTTAGAAACTTTTTTAACAAATATAGATTTATTTACTAATATAGAAGTAGAAGAAAAAAACTCCATTATTATTCTTTTATTTTTATTCATATCTTTTAAATATACCCTAATACTTCATGAGAGTACCAATAAGATCATCTAATATCAAATTTGTAAGATAATTTGTATCATCGAGATCTATTCTATTAGATTCCCATTAATTTAAAATGAAATCAATAATCTTTTCAAAAAACTATTTACCAGTCAATTATTTATCTCTAAGAGATTATAGACTATTAACAATGGTCATAAAACATTGATTTAATTTGGATAATGATTCTCTATGTAAAAAATAAAAATCATGATAGTATAATTAAATCATGGATCTTATTGTTTCAATAAATTTGGTATATCCAAAGTGAGTAACCTTCAATTTATTCTATATATTGTTTTAAGTTTCACAATATAAAATACAACTATAGATATTTCTATTCATTGATCACAAAAAATTATTTTTAACATGGTAGTTAAGTTTATATTCTAAATTTTCTTATCCTGTAAATGTAGTAACTTCCTTATCAGGAATTTTATAACTTACACTTAATATAAAAAATATCAACTCTAGTATTGATAACAAAATTTTTCATGTGATCTCTCTAATATTCATAATATACACCATAAAAAATAAATGAACTACTTGGATTTAAATTTTTGAGTGTACCAATGGAAAAAAATTCCATATTATATTATTTTAAAAAAAAAGTTAGTTTAAAAAGGTATATAAAAGTATAAACCTTTCTCTGATATCAAATACAGGATCTAAAGAATATCTATTTTACTTCAAGATGAGGGGGTGAATTATAGTTTATAAAATTAAAATTAAAATTTAAACTAACCTTCATTAATAAAGTAATAATATGAGTATTTGTTTTGATTAAATTTATAATTATGGTTTGAAAAGTTTATAAAAAACTATATAAAAATTTTCTATACAAATGCACAATTGAAATAGAAACTTATAAAAATAATTATAAAAAAACCTATACAAAGTATGTAAAAAAACTTAAAGAAAACTTTATAATAAGATCCAAAATTTATCCTTAAGTGTTAAGGAATTAAATAACCTCAAATTTAGGTATCCATGATTTTAACTTAACTATAAAGGTTTTAATTTATTACTCTAAGAAATTCCTTGATATACAGATTAGAGTAGCCTTTGTTTCCCTAGCCTTAGGAACCCTCAACCAGAAGATATAAAACCTCCATCTTCCTAAACCTTGAAAGACCTCGATCAAACCATATTGGTCAAATAAATCACAAACATAGAAGTTATTAGTGAATTTATAATAAATCCTTACAGTGGATTACTTAATATAAAGTATTTCTAAAAATTACAATGAAGCGCTCTCAATTAAAAATATGTTACAAAAGATTTAAAATAACTTTAGATTATCAGAGTTGTAAATTTTTTTAGAAAAATATACATCTCTTATTATCATCTTCCTCATCAAATGAAACTTATATTTATAATAAAACTCACAATGGTCATATTATACATATCTCAGAGGTGGTTTCAATGACATCAGATGAAATCCTTCTTCATTTGAAAGGTTCAAAAGAAAATATTCATCCAATTTTCATAATGATCTATACTATTATAGTGTAATAAAAATTCATCTAGTAAAATGAGATATTTTAATTTGGTATAAATGTATGAAATTATTTTTTCAATAGGTTTTTAAAAAATTAATTCAGTAGACATGTTTGTCTCCATCCAACAAAGTTTGTCCGATGGACTTAATAAAACTTCATTTGATGGAATTTTTTATCTAATGGACTTTATAAACCTATATATGTTGAAATTTTTAACCTTTTATCCAATATAAAAAGTAAAATTTCATCCTGTAAGGAATTTTATTTTAATGTAAAAGGTATTCACCATCTAGTAAAACATACACCTTTTCTACAAAAGATCTTAAGAAACTTGGGAGGTATAAAATATAGAAACATATAAGTTTAAAGAATTGATTTTGATTTTCAAAATAAAATTTATAAAATGTTGAAATACTTCTTTTGACTCAATAATAACTTCATCTGGGTATTTGATATAAGATTAAGTGTCTTAATATTCTTATTTTATTATTAAAAGTTTTATTTTTTTTCTTGGAAACTTATTTTTAAACTCACCATATTTGTTTTTATTCTTGGAGAACTCCCACCAATTATTATTCTTAGTTTTTTTTTATTTTAGGATTTATTAGGGTATAATAATAGTTATTATATTAAGTAAAAGAAAATAAATCACTTTCATGAGGATCACTCATGAAATAAATATAAAATCTATGCAAAAATAGAAATGAAGAACACTGTAAATGGAGCACCTTACACCAAAGAATCTTCTAAAATGAACTTGATCTTCATTAAATGTGTTTGATAAAGATCAAAATAGTATAAAACATAATATTATCACATATAAATTTATCCATAAGATAAATTGAATAACATATCATATGTTCAGTACAATCCATCCTCCATGATAAGCTAGCATCTCATGATGAAAAGGAGGCAAGAGAAATAATGCTACGAGTACTGGAAAGTTTGACCAAGGTATCCTGAATGACATACACACCCACTTCCATCATATGGTAATGGATTTATATACACATGAGGACAATCCTTATAACTATTTCATTTACTCATGAGTTTATAATGAATGATTAAATCCCATGACCATCTCATGCATTCATTACATAAATGTATTTCCTCCTTCAAGTTTCATTTCATGAAACTTTTTATAAAATGATAGCTTAGGAGGAGGATTAATCGAGTTCCAATACATTACTATCATAGGATTCAAGGAATGATACACCCATTATACATGAAAATAATAATTTTAATTCATTATTAAATAACTCATATATATATATATATATATCATATACATATAAGGATTTGGGGCATATCTCCTTCAATATCCCACTTGAAATAAATCTAAACAAAATTTTTTCCATTTCACATTATATTATATAATATATAATAACTTATGAAATCATATAAAAAAACCATTTTTAATATCTTTGAAAACACTCTTGGAAAGCTATCATTAACTTCAATTTGTATTACATCATATGCAATACCTTATAAATACCCATCCAAAACCCTTTTGGATTAACTATAAAACATTTTTTGGAGTATTTCCTTGATTAAAAATCAATTAATTAAACCATAAAGTGTGACCCCATTGACCTTTATAGCATTTAAAACAAAAATAAATCATCAAATCCATAAATGTAATCAAAGAGCAGCCTCTATGAAAACATTAATACTACTCAAGCTATAAAGGGATCATACATAATATCCATAAAACACGTGTATCTTTAATAGAGATAATATTTTAAATGATTTTTATTTGTATTTAAATTAATATATCTCCACCAATTCTTACTTTTATGTGAAATTTCATGATTTTTGGAATTTTGATGTGTTTTGAACTAAATTATGAAAATTCCCTAATTCTGAAATTTTAATAGTTTTTTTTCACTTTGGTATTTTGGTCATAATTTTTTTAAAAGTGATCTAATTGTAAAAATTATATTTTTAGGAACCCTTTGATCACGGTATGAATTCCATACCACTAGTTAAAGTTCTCAATATACTGTTTGGAGGCCCAAATAAATCACTCAATTTGGAAAATATTTTTTCAGATACAATTGATACATCATCATTAATGGAGACATAACTCAGCCTATAAGTGTCTAAATGATGTGATTTAAGATGTAAAATGAGTTATCAAGGTATCGTATCTCCATTAAATATAAATTTTAAATTATCTCATTATGATGGTTAATGTGTGTGTGAAAGTGGAGGAATATAAAGAGACTATTCAGACAGAAAATTTTTAACTTCAGTAATGAGGGTATAACTTTTTCTCCATAGGTCAAAATAGCTTGAAACTTTATAGGGAGAAATATAAATCACATATGAAAAAAATTAATGAAGTAACATTAGTGAGATCCTACCTTCATCTTGGAATAAATTGTGTAAAATTTAGATGGATAGAATCTGGATAAAAGAATTTCCACACCCTTTTCCCTATAAATTGAAGTATCCAATTTCATTTCAAAGGATAGTGAGAGTTAGTGAGTGGGATGTGATAAAGGGGATTGGATATATAAGAGGATATTTAAATGAATCAATCAATCCATTAAGGTAGAAAACCCAATTGGTCGAGGATGGTGGAAGCTGAATGATACTCTTCCCTTTTGAGTTTGTGCTTTTCATTGATGTCATTTGTATTTATATGGAACTTGTTATTAATGTCCTTTTCTTTCTTGAAAAATTTTTCTTAAAAATTATTCTAAATTTATATTAAAATTATTATTGTATAGTGGTCACTCTCATTGTTTAAAATTATTTGGCAAGGTCTCACCTTTAAGCATAGTGAGTTTAATCTGTTTTGGTTGTCCGAAGGCCTTCAGATAATCTGATCACTTTCATAAGGGGATTAAAATCCATATTTGAGGTTTGAATATGGTTTTTAGATGATTTAGATGTATTATTTGATTTATTTAATCATATATTTAGAAATATAATTGGTAAATTCATTTTTAGATAATGATAAAGGGAGTGTCTGAAGGCTGAAACTTGGACACTATTGTTATCTCTAGTTTGTATTTTCTATCAACATTACTTCTAAAATATTATCTATAACTTCAGTTTATAGTATTAATATAAATTTTTGTTTAATTTTTTTTAACATATTAGATATCCCCATTTTAATTTTAACTTTAACAAAAATAAATTAACCGAAGTGAAAGTTTTAACTTAGCATGTAAAGGGGAAATTATTAATTGAGGTAATATAACTAAATCCATTAGCGTAAATATCTACACCTGCAACCACTATTCTACATCATATGAAAAAGATCATTATCATATTTTAACTTTTTATAAGACATAAAGTGACTATGGGAAATGAATCATATCAATCCCATATGGACAAATCATATGTTCTCGATTCTCAGGGTATAGGTTGAACTAGTTGGCGAATACATCACATGTCATTCACCCTTATGGTTAATTAAATCACATACCCCTTATTCAGATAGATTAGAACATCATATATACTATCTAGGTGTGTCTGCACACTCCTTAGTCTATCTCAATCGAGGGCCTAGATATCATATTAGTTATATGAGAGGAAGAATCTTTACTTGGGTGAGATCCAACCAAAGACATAATTAAAAACATACCCAACCACCCCAGTATTAACTAAATCAATATGTAGACTTGTGTAAGTAGGGTATAAAAGTATAAAGGATTTCATACTAGGTATATCTCCAAACTTAGGTAGTGGTCACACAAATATTATCCATGCACTCCTAGTATACCAAAGACATCTTTACAACACTCCATGTGGTGTACTTGATGGGTCATCCAACACACACAAATAATCCTATTATTTTTTTGGCTCATGAGAATATTCTTTATATCTATACAATAATCCTACTCACATTAACATTAAAATTTATTTATAACCTATAATACTCTATAAATAACATCAATTAGGGATAAATCGAATTCATACTTTGAGTGGTTAATTATCATTATACTTCATAAAACATATATCTATATATAAATTTATGTATCCATCATGAAAGAATAATAAAGTGGATATTTCATTTTATATATATTATGATACATTTCATATTCTTAAACCCTTTTAATAATATTTAACAAACCCAACATAGGCACTAGTTCATCATATCATATATAATAAACCTCTAGATCAATCTTATACATGCTAAAATTTCATGGTATTTGTTAAATCATTACATAAAATGTATTTATTGTCACATATCTTTGTGAACATCTAATAAAACCCTAATAATAAGTCTTTAGTGAGAAACATATATGGAGTAAGATAGTTTGAAAAATTGTGAGATTTAGGAATCATATTCATAACTTTTTAACTCTTTAAATATATTCAAACCTATTAACTTCACAACATCAAATTCTATGATGTTAACTTATGTTGTCTTCTTAAAACTATTTCTAAGTTCATCATAATCATCCTTGGAACCATTTACATCAAATCTTTTCTATGAAATCTATTGATAAGTGTAACTATTTACATTATTTCTTTACCAACACATCCTAAACCTTTTTAAGATGAAGTGACAATTACTCTGTTATGACATAAAATGTAACTCTTTATATTTCTCATTACCACTACATCCTAAAACTATTTTTTTGGATATCAAGTGTAATTAAATATGTAAATTTCATCAGTACAATCCTTCAAGAAACAGAATTTTTCTCTTATCCATGATAAATAAATGTAATTATTTAAATTATTCTTTATTTTCTTATATCTTATTATCTTTAAGAAATTAAGTGAAAAATCACTTTAATATTAGACTAATATAATCATTTATTTGTTAATTTTTAACTTCTCTAGAAACATACTCTCATTATCCTCTTAGTGACTATAATATTTTCAGAATATTATACTAAGATATTTTTTTTAATATTTAGGAAATAATATTTATTTTCTTATAGTGGGATTATTAAAAAATAAACTATTGTATCTATATCATATATTGTATTCTATGTATTTGAATAATTTTATTTTAAATAAGATATTATTCATTAAAATACAACATTGATGTGTAGGAATCACATTCCATCATATTTTATTAAATAACTGGATAAAAAATTTATACTGGATAAAAAAATTTATCTACATATTCTCTTCAAAACATGTTTTAGGATCCTAATTAATCATAAACCATGTGAATACAATTAATAATATCATGTTTTTTATAAAAAATATTAGTTAACTAACAACCTATATTATCACATAAGATAAATGAGATAAATACACACATAATTTGATTCATCAGAGCTTGATAAATTCTTTTACAATCAAATATTTATTATAGAAACTCTTTGCTTCATCATTTGAAGGAAAATTATAAGTTCTATAAATTATTTACTTGATTTTTAACTCCTATATATATTTAAAAAACTTTTAATATATACATTAAATATAATATACCTTTTAAAAACCAAAGAATTAATTTCTATAACATCCATGCATGACATGGAAATTCCATTGAGTTTTAAAAATGACATCAGGTATTCAGAATAATCCCCATCATATAGAATTATTATTTATCCTTCCCAAAACCCCTAGATTTCAATTCCATTGATTATATTCTTAAATAATTTTTTTAAACCCTTAAACTAATTTTTATTCTTTAGGTTTGAATATTTACCCACTATCACTATCTATATAGTACTAAAACTTAGACATCACATGGATAGTTCATTTATCCGCAACACTTTGAGAATATCATGTAAAATTTTCTTAAATTCAATCATATTGTCCAAAAATTTCCATAAATGAAAATAATACGAACTTATTCACTAGAATAATCCATTTTAGTCTCCCTTAAAGTATGTTATAGAATTGAACAAATCATAAACTATGTGTATTAAAAACTCTTATCTCATTTTATTAAACAAAATTTGCTTACATGTTTTTCTCAAGAGATAAATGAGATAAAAATATAGATATGATGATAAGTTTATCTAATCTTAAAGTTTCCAAGTATTTAATGCAGCCACACCTTTTCTCCATTACTTTAAAGAAACATTTAAGATCCAATATTCAATTCTTTCTCATCTTTTAATATTTTTTTATATTTACAATTCTTTTTTTGTAAAACATACAATTTATATCATATATCTATCAGAATAATAGAATTTAATTATATAACCAAAAAGTATTTAATAATTTTTTTGTCTTAATGAGTCATTATTATATTCAAACATATTGAACATCATCTGGAATACCCAATCATATTGAGTATATGATACTAAAATTCCTTAAAATATTTTTCATCTAATGTATTTGAAACCTAAAGTGTATCATTCTGCTTCCATAAGAATCTAGATTCATTTGTTGAAAAATTTAAACAATTGGTTACATAAGAAGGAACTATTATTATGAATAGAATTTTATTTAATATCTTTTCTTAAATCACCAATATTTTTAATAAATTTTCTTAAATTACCATTATTATGAGTAGCTTACATTAATATTCTCCTCCAAAGGATTAATAAAAAATTTTAGTTTGATGATAATGATGCTACTCATCTAAAACACAATATTTTATTATATGAGTATCATGTTTTATTAACCATTTAATAAGGACATTTATTAAATGGTCTCCCACTAAAATTATAACCCCTTAATGAAAACATCCTATCCACTAGTAGAACAAGATTGATATTTCACTAATATTCATACCGATTTAGAATTTCTCATGTTTTTTAGCTATTTAGGCATGGAATCATCCCAGTCATATCATATATGACTCTTAGATAGATGAGTAGATAAATCTTTTACCAATCCATCAAATGGATAAACTCAAATCTATTCCTCTAGTAACCTAATCCTATCAGGATCTCTCAGTTAGTGTAAACCAACATAAAAACCAATAAAATGGAGACAAAAGACAATTCAGATACACCCAAACTTATAATGGACTACCCAAGTATGATATAGATTTACCTATACTTGTATTCCTTACACAAGATAATCTAGGGGAACCCATTTTAGCATGACTTACCCAGATGGACGATTGAGGTCTTGATAAGTACCGCTTTGGAAGGAATCTAACACTTAATATTTTAAAGGGATTTAATCTCACCATATTATCTGATTTAATTACCTTGTGTATTAATTATTATAATGATTTAGTTCTAGGATACTATTCCCTCTACCAAATCAATATGCTCAAACCATATTAAGGTGTAACTCTTTACACAGCCCAAAATTTGTGTTACTCACCCAAAAATAGAAGTCAAGTATATTAATACATATCCAAATACATCATATGCATAATTTATATTATTTTTTCATGTAAATTTGTAGAGTTATATATATTTAAAATCTCTACATGAGTAATACTAGAGTGAATAATATCTAACCCCATTCACCTTTCTAAATAAGGCATAAGCCTTTAGGCTAGTAGGTAGTCTGACCCCAAATCCCTATACCCGAGGAGACTTTAATCAAGATATAATTCAATTAATTATAAATATAAAAAATAATATACACAAACTATATTCAATATCTAAATTCAAGTTTATAACTTTAATTAAAAACTAATGTTAAGGTAGATAAAAAACTAAATCCATTTTCATACCTTGTATGTAATACAAGGATCTATTTCATAGTAGCGATTTGACATTTAAACTAAAGGCTACAAGATTCATAATATAAAATTTTTATAACTATGAATAAAATGATGAATAAAGTTTAAATAAATGAATAATTAAAATATTAAATATGAGATAACCATTTATGAACAATTCATAAATAAAACTAACTATAAAAATTTTATAATTTTAGCTTTATATTATAATAATTCCATAACTTTGAATATAAAAACTTTATATTTTTTAGGAATTTTTTAATATTATTTATTATATGAAATTTTAAATATATGATAATAATTAATTATAAACAATTTTATAGTCCATTTTCTATTATGTAAACATTTTACATGATCTAAATATCTCACATTTAATTTTTTTAATAGGCAGGGGGAATCCCCCCATTTTCTATTATAAAAAAAGACTTCCCTCTTTTTATACAAGGAAGAGGGATCCCATTACATGGCCTTTATATTACTAATGGGGTATTAAACCCCAAGAATGGATCTAAGTCCTAAGACTATAGGCTAAATAAACTAGCCCAATTAAGATCCTGGCTGGAACCAGTCAGATCAGGCCTGTACTACCCGTAGGCCATGGAAGACACACATACCAAACTGTTCCCATCCTTTTCATCCTTATAGACTCATGCAATTACTACCGTACCACTTTTAGGTCATCGCTATCCTGACCAACCCTCTATTGAAGACCACCACTAGCCCCTGTATTCTCCATTCTTCCGCAATCACCATCACAAAAATTCAAATTAAGTAATTATGAACAATTCATAAATAAAATATAAACAACTTTGTATTTTGGCACTATTTATGTAATTTATAGACACTTTATAAATTAATATTATGATTTATAAATAAACCCTTTTGTTTTTAGATCATAAGATATGACATATAATTTATTTAAAAGGTATTTTAAATATTAACTCTTAATATTTATGCAATATTTAATAATTAAAATTTCATAAACATTTATTAATTAATTATTAAAACTTTATAATTAATTAATTAATAAATATCCACCAAAACACCTTAATTATAATTTATAAAATTTTTATAAATTATAAGTAAACTTAATAGTTTTTTTAAGTTTTCTATTTACCTTTACATAGCAGGGGCAACCTATGTAGAGGTAAAGTCCTCTACCTTTAAGCAGGTCCACTATGTAAGGATAAGTTAGTGGTTAAATTTATATAATCTAGATATATAAGGGTATACCAAGATGACCCTCACATATGCCCCTTTTCTTAAGGGTATACACTTATAACCCTTATGTAGACCACTCTACATATAGTTAAATCAGAATGAACCTTATATAGACTACTTTATGTAAGGGTAAGAGGATACGACCCTTACACATACCTCTTTGTGTAAGGGTAAGTTTAGAAAACCCATAAGTAGAATAATTCCATATAAGGGTAATCTATGATAACCCTTATATATAATTATTTGGTGTAAGGGTAATTCATTTTACCTAAATTTATCAGCAAGTTCAAAATAATGTTATGTTTTTCATGATTTCTTCATTTTACACATTATTTCATAAAACTAAGATCATGGGTGACTTTGATACCATTTTTGGGATTCGTTATGGTTTAATAAAAATTATTAAATCAATTAGAATCAAATAAATCCCTTGTTTTAGGATCATCCATGCAAGAAATATAAAACTTGATAAAAACCAGAAATGAAGAACACTATAAATGGAGTACCTTACACTAAAGAATCAACTACAATGACCTTGACATTCATTCAATGTGTTTGATGAAGATAAATATAATGAAAAACATAAGTTTCCCACCTCCTAAGGTATTCAAAAGATAAAATAAATCACACATCATATGCATGAGGCACTCCATCCTCCACGATGTGATATCATCTCATGATGCAAAGGAGGTAGAAGAAAGAGAGCTATGGGTGATGGGTATTTTGACAAAGGAATCATGTAGAGAATAAAAACCCGTTTACATTATATGGAAGTGGATTTATATATCCTTGAGGTCACTTCTCAATTATATTTCATTTACTCATGTTTTTATAATGCATGAGTAAATTACATGACTAGTTCATGCATTCATTACGTGAATGTATTTCCTCCCTCATGTTTCATATCATGAAACAATTTGTTAAATGATAGTTTAGGTGGATGATTACTCAAGTTCCTATCCATTACTATCATAGAATTCATGAAATAATATACTCATTATGTATGAAAATCATGTTGGGACCAAGATGCTTTGAAGTGATGCTATGATATGAATATGTTGGTATGAATTTTAATGAAAGAAGAAGGTTTTGTTAAAGTGTTTTCTTCTATTTTCTAACATAAATATCTTTACATTGTTGAAATTTACAAAAAAATTTATCAGACATAGTACAATTATTCAATTTCATTATATTGACTTTTCTGGTCTAATGTAATCATCTTTATTTTTGTGCATAATGATTATCCTATCATGATTATAAGTTCCATCAGATATAGTGTTCAATGAATATAAATCTGGTGATTCTTTTCTATTCTTAATTTTATTAACATCATGATCACTAAAAGTTTTTATTATCCACAAATAATTGTAAAGGAAAAGAATAATGTTCATGTGTACAAATTTTATACTTTTAAAATATATAGATTTTATCGAAAAGATGTTTCCAGTCAAAGATATGTTAGTGTGTCTGTATGAAGTTTTTGTTAAATGTTTATGAATATTTGAAGTTGTAGTTGTATTAAGTGTTATTGGTTAATATATTTTTTTGAATATTTCCAATCAGAGGAATTTCATCAAAGTATAAAGGGAATTCACTAGGTAATGTATTTGGATAGTGAACATAAGATGATCTCTTATAACGCCATCAATTTGTGTCTATCAGATGGACTTGAAATAAGAAAATATGCAAAGTGAAGAAGCTGCAATGAATGAATGAAGAAATAGTTTATGATAAATTTTTTTTAATTATAAGATATATGTTTCCTAAAAATAGTTATAGGAAATATATAAAGATGATCATACATAGGTTGATGAGGTTTCCAAATAGTTTTATAGGACATAAGTCTCCATATGAAGTCATCCGATAGTGGTTTCCAAGTGATATTCATCAGACCGAAGTTTCTAAGTAGTTTCATCGTAAATATTTTTTCAAAGGAATATAAAAATATTTGTGTCCATCAAATAATAACTTTAAGGGTCATTATATAGATGGTTTTGGCTGAAGTCACCAGACATATTTTTCTATATGAAGTCCATCAGTAAGAGGTTGGTGTGTGGTGGTAATGGTCAAATATTTATGATACAAGTCATTAGATGGTGGAAGTGTTTGTTTGAAGACTTCCAAGATGTTTCTATAAAAATTTATAAGGACACCAGATAGAGTTTCCTTGGTATGAAGTGATTCCATGAAGTTTTACTAGATGTATTTGTGGTATAAAGATGTATATGTTTGAGGGAATTTACAAAATCTTTTATAAAGGCATAAAATGTGATGACTCTAATCCGGTTGTTCAATGTTCCTAAAATCATAAAGTAAGATCATGATTCTTTCTATGTCTTAAGGACGTATTAAATAAGTTTGTTACCACTGAGTCTTAAGGATGGATCATATCTTTTAGGATAATTGAATGTGGTCATAGGTAGGAATTTTCTGAGTAGTCCACTCAAAAGTTTTTTGAGAGGGAAGTGTGAAATGAAGTTCATGAATTTCCCTAAAATATTTGAGGTACTATGCCTATATAAAGGGGGTATATGTTCCAAGGTGGGTAGTGAATTTGAGGAAGTGGGGTGAAGCATTATAGAATTGGAAAGTTAATCAGAAAAATATTGTAAAGTGGATTCTGTCTGATGAATATAGGATGAATTCTTCCCATAAATTAGTATAGGAAGGATGGTGTGTAAAAGTGATCATATGAATAGGTTTAATAGGAATAAGTTGGTAATATACTGGATAAAATTTCCTATCAGGTTGTATCATCCAGACTATATACTGAGGTAATTAGATAATTAATGCAACTGAAGTGGATTTAGTCTATAATAAGGAATCATATAGAGTATATCAGATGAACATTAGATGAATTATACTAGATAAAATCATCGGATGAAATTATATAATATTGAAGGAGTTTCTTTCATGAAACTATGAAAGAAGATGAAGAGGAAGAAGTAATTGAAAGAATAAAAAGTGTAGAGAAAGTATAAGAATAACAATGAAAATATACCGAAGCCTATTGGTGAAGGTTCTTATATTTGTTACAAAAAATATTATTATATTATTTATCTATGTGAGAATCACATGCACTGTCGATTGACTATAGTGTAACTTAAGTGAAAGGATACTCCCTGCTTACTGTAACCATATTTAAAGGACTATTTTATAGTTTCTTGTATTGTATTAGGCTATTTCTAAACAATGACTAGGAATAGCTACTCTTACTGAGTAGTTAACTTTATAAATACCTATTTTCCTATTGCTGTTCTTGTATTCTTATTTTATAGAAAATTCATATATCTATAATTGGAGGAAAATGTTGTTTCTTAATTAATAACACCTAAAAAGAGAAGATCACCAATTCACCCTTCCCCCTAGTAGTGATCACATAGATACTGATCGGTCCTTTCAAGTGGTATCATAGGTAATGTTCCTTTAATTGACTCTTTAATTATTTTTTTAGAAAAGGAAGGTTTCCATGGATGTTTATAACTTTGTAAACAATAACGAGATTCGTATTTTATATGGAAAGAACTATCATATCTAAAAATATAGAATGTCTCCTTATCTTATTTCTAGTGGTTATGAATTTCTTGTGGCTGTTATAAATGGTTTCCGTCCTCTTTATAAGGATGTTACCCTAATATCTATTGGTAAGAATAATTTGGAGAATTATGGGTGAGCTATAAATTCCATATTTTCATCACTTTATGAAAGTTAGTTTCTTAGAATTAACGGAATTAGAACGACTAAAGACATCTGGGAGAAGTTGAATAAAATCTATTAAGTAAATAAAAAAGTGAAGAAAGCGAGGTTAAAAATATAGATATTTAAGTATGAAGATCTTAATATGGGTGATAATGAATCTTTTAGTGACTTCTTTACAAGTCAAGATGACATTATTAGACCCATAATATATCTTGGTGAGAATTTAGAAGATTCAAGAATTATCAAAAAGATCTTATGAATTATTCATAATAAATTTGATTAAAAAGTTTCATCCTTAGAATATAGAGATCACAAAATTCTTTCTATGGATTATATACATAGTACTCTCATCACTTAAGAAATGATAATATAAAATAACCTCATAAAGAAGGAGAAATATGATCAAGAAATCTATTTTAAGGCCACAAAATAAATAAAATCTAAGAAAGTTATATTTGAGGAAGAATCTAGTGACTCTGAAACTGAAGATGAGTTTAGTAAAAAAATTTATGAATTTATGTCTTTGTTTTATAAAAAGGATAAAAGAGGCACATGAAAGTTAAAAGGAAATTTACCTGTGAAGCGCTTTGGCTACAAAGCTATTGGAAATTTTGCTGTAAATTGTCCAAGACTTAAGGAAGATGAATATAGTGACAAGGATGATATAAATTAAAGAATAAAACTTAATAAGAAGATATATAAATCCATGTCCTTTTCTTAAGTAAATTATAATAATTTCCTTAAATACAAAAAGAGATTTTTTTGTCAAAATATGAAGAAGATTATGAAAGTGAAGATGAAATTAAAAAATATAGTGATGATGTTACTAAAAAAATTATTATTATAGAAGCGAATGATGAAAAGTTATCCAGTGATTAAATTATTATCTCTGAATAATAATAATAAGAGACTCATAAGTATTTTATACTTAAGAGATATTTGAAATAATGTCTTGAAAATATTGTAAGACTTGATAAGAAGATCAATAAGTTGAAGAAATAAAACATTTTAGAAAATAATAAAGGATATTTTAGTAAAGAAAAATACAATTTAAAAAAATATATTTATGTTCTAAAGAAGTTCCTTGATGAAAATAATAACCTCAAAATCAATCTTGAAGAAAAGATGAAGATAAAGGAGAAAAAATTAGAGCTTTCACAAAAAATAATTGTTAAAGATGAGTAAGGAATTAAAAATTTTCAAAACTTAGTTATCAAAGTTTTTGAAAGTTATAATAAGTTAATACCTCATAAGTATTAACAAAAATTATCCTCAAAGGTTAATAAGAAAGATGAAAATGTTTATAAGAAAAAGAAATTTAATAAGACCATGTATGCAACCAAAATATGCATAGTTAAAAAACCTAAAGTTTATAAGTTTTAAAAGTCTAAACCAAAATCTGTTACTACTAAAGGTCCTCCTAAGGTTGAGAAGAAATCTAAGATGAAGAAGAAATTTTTCATAGGGAACCAAAACTTTGGTGCAAAAAAAAGTTCCAAAGTGGAAGGTAAGAAAGGTGTTATAAAGAACACAAACAACTCCAGACAATATGTAATTTATAAATTGAAATATGATTTTTATGGTTACTAATGGTATTATGGTGGATTTAGGAATAAAAAAAATATTTGTTGGTTAAATCATCAATACTAAAATGAATCTATGAGAAACTGGATGTAGATTCTGAGGGGGAGTCAACCCACTCAAAGAATATAACTCGAGAAAGCTAGTATAAAGACTGAAAATAGATTCCAACCCCTGGAAAATATCTATGAAATATGTGATCTATTTGTAAATATTGAAAAAGGATTCCATTTTATGTAACCATTAAAAAAAATTTATATAAAAAATATTAAAATCCACATGATAAGGAAGAAAAAGGCAAGGGAAAATCCTTTATTATTGAAACTGCTCTTAAATATATAATAGGAGAATGACATTAGATATTGGATAGTGGGTGTTATTCATATATGATAGGATATTTTAAGTTTTTTAAGAATTTTTAATATTATAAATAAGTTATCGTGACTTTTGGAAATAAAAATTCACTTAGAATCAAAGGCATTGGATCTTATATCATTGTAAAAGAAAATCTAAAATACAAAAAGCCTTTTTTATTGATGGTTTGAAACAAAATTTGTTGAGTATTTCAAAACTTTGTGACGAAAGAATATTTTTTTTATAAAAGATGGTTTTATTATTAAATGACTTGAATATGAGAAGGTAATTACAAGAGGTAAAAATAACAAGGGACACTTTTTCCATGTTGGTGATGCACATAGTTCATGGTATTTGACTATGATAGAAGAAAAATAGCTTTGGAATAAGAGGTAGGGGAATATGTGTCAAATTAATATGAGAAAGATGAAAAATAGAAATTATTTTTGATATTTAATACATGTAAATAAGAAGTGATTGGTGTTGTTCAATATTCCATAAAGGGAATATTAAAAATAAACACATAATAAAGTTAAGATACATTCAACTCATACCTTTAAGTTGATACATTTTTACATTTTTGGAACCATGAGAAATCAACGAATGAATAAATATAATCACATTATTTATTTTATTAATTAATTTAATCACATTATATAATTATGTTTTTGAAAAATAAATCAAAGGCTCTAAATTTTTTTAAGAGTTTCAGGAGAATTATAGAAAAGGATTATGGATATTGTATTAAGAAGATTCAAATTGATAGTGGAAAATATTAAAATGATATGTTTAGATATTATATTGAAAAGAATGTAATTAATTATGAGTTTAGTTTCCAACACACACCACAAAATAATTGTGTTTATGAAAGAATAAATAGAAGTTTTGTTGAGATACCATAAAAAATGTTGATCAAACATGATACTTCTTGATACTTTTGGTGGAAATATATCAGAGAAAAAGTTCATATTCAGAATCAATATTTCTATAGGATTAACTATGATATGAATCCTTATGATATATATTACAAAGAAACACCAAGTTTGATATACCTAAGGGTGTTTATAAGTTCTTGCATTATTAAATTCAAGGGTGAAATATTAGGAAGTTTTATTAGAGAGGTGTTTGTGGAAACTTTCTTATAAAACCTCCTAATAGTAGAGGATACATGTGTTTTAATAAATAAATGGCAAATATTGTTGAATATTCATATGTGTAAGTTCTATAACAATATACTAAGAATGTTTCATATATAGTTGAAGATGTGTAAGAAAGGGAAGATGAAGTGGTTGCATCTAAAAAACATGAAAAAGTTCTTAATGATAATAATAATGTTAAAGCTTTATGAGGTAAAGATTTTGACTCAACTATATCAAGTGATGAGGAAAAGTTATATTCATCTCATACTAGGCTAAGTAAGAAAGTGTAAGTCTAAAACATTATTTTAGATCAATGAAAAAAAGTTCAAACTAGAAGATCACCGAGGTTAGTATCACATACTTCCTTTATTCACAGGTTAAACCAAAAGATGTTGATGAATATTTTGAGCATCAAGAGTGGACTGATTCCATGAATGAAGATACATATCAAATTGAAAATAATGAGACATGGGAACTTGTAGACAAACTAAAAAATAATAATGTTATTGGTAAAAAGTGGTTTTTTAAACAATTTAAATGAAAAATGTGAAGTAATAATAAATAAGGAATGTATGGTTTATAAATGTTACAATCAAATTTAAGGAATTGATTTTGATAATACATTTACCCCAGTATCAAGGATTAAAACTATTAGAATCTTTTTTCTATCACTGAATAATAAGGAGATAAGATATTTTAAATGGATGTCAAGTTGGATTTTATTAATGTATAGGTCAATGAATAAGTTCATATCAAATAACTATGTGGATTTATGGTTGGAGAAGATAAAATCAATGTGTTCAAGTTGAATAAGTATTTGTATGAGATGAAGAAAGAATTGATAGTTTAGTATTATAAATTAGATACTTTCTTAAGGAAGTTAAACTTTAAGAAAACAAGAGTTGATAGTAACCTCAACATAAAATAAAATCACAGGTTTCCCTAATTGTGATTGTTTATATTGATGATATCATATTTGAATAGAATGATGTAGAAACATGTGAAAAGTTTTATAAGGATATAAATAAGTTATTTGAAATGTATATACTAGGATAAATTAAATACTTTATTGAATTATAAATTTCCCAAAAGTTGAAATAAATTTTATTATCACAATAGAAGTATGTTAAGTAACTTATGAAGAAGTTTAGAATGGAATATTTAAATTTACTTTCCACACATATTTTAATGGGAACTAAGTTGTCAAAAGATAGAGAAGGTAATGAGGTTGATTCTAAATAATTTAGAACGTTTCTTAGATGATTGTCATGACTAATGAATTCAATTCAAAATATTTTGTATGCTATTAAGTTATTTTTAAAGTTTCAAAGTTATACAAAACAATATAATCTTATGGAAAGAAAAATAATTCTCAAATGAATCAAAAGAAAAATTGATTTCATAATAAAATATGATATCTTTAGAAATATTGACATGTTTGGTTATACAGATGCATATTAGGAAGGTTGTGTTGAAGATATAAGATCCACATATGGTTGAGTTTTAATTTTGGAAAAAATACATGTGATTTGGAATATAATAAAGTGAAATTATATAACTCTAATCACTACAGAAGCTGAGTATATAGTTATCAGTCAAGTTGCAATACAACTTACGTGTATGAAGACACAGTTAGGAGACTTGTTTTTTGATGTGGAGTTTCCCCTTATTTAGGGTTGTGATAATCAAATTGCTATAAATTTCACTAAGAATATAATGAAACATTCTTGATCCAAGAACATTGATTTTAAATATCACTTCATCCAGGATCACATAAAAAAAATAAATTAAAGTTGGAGTTTGTTCCTATGACAAATAAATTTGTTGATATCTTCACAAAACCATTTCTAAACTAAACATTTCATAATATGATGTTTATATTGGGTGTTCAACCTCCCTCTCTTCAAGGATAAGGTATGTGACACCATCCCCTCTTTATCTTGACTTTGGATTGTGTTTTTTAAGGGGGGGATTATGTAACCTAAATCTATCCAATGGTATGTGATTAATATTTTTAATTAAGAGATTATATTTATGAGGAGTTTTTAAAAGGGGTAACCTATGATTTTATCTTATGTGAACTATTTTGATAGTTTGTTAAAGTGGATATAGAAAAATTTATTCTTTCAGGTTGATGTTGTCTTTGTTGATGAAATCTCCAATTGGAAGAGGAAGATTGAAATGTTTCTATGAAAAATTTATTAAGATGTATATATAAAGGTTTCTTAAATCACTTATCATGGACATAATGGTATTTTTATTCAATTATTCTTATTTCATACACTGATTTTACTCATGAAGGTTTAGAATTATTTGATAAGTAATTCATTTCATGAGTTACAAAGTTTTAGTGATTTATGTTCCTTGGTTGAAAAAAAACCCAAAGGGGGAGATTGTTGGGACCATGATGTTTTGAGGTGATGCTATGATAAAAATATGTCAGTTAGTATTATTATGAAATAAGAATGTTTTTTTTTATTTTTATTTTTATATAACATAAATCATTTAAAACTATTGATATTTCCCACAAATGTGATCAGATGGAGTACAACAGTTCAAGTTTATTGGAAAAAATTTATCAGTGTGGTGAAATCAGCTTGAATTTTATGCAGATTGATTATCTTATAATGCTTATAATTTTTATCAAAAAGTGTTTTCAATTAATATAAATATGGTGATACCTTTTTATTCATAATGTTATTAATATCATGATCACTGAAATTTTTCATGATATTATCATAAGTCAAAATGGGAAGAATAATTTTCATGTGTATAAATTTCATGTTTTGAAGATCTATGGAGTTCACTAGATAGAAATTAGTAATAAAAAATATGTTGGTGCATCTGTAAAAATTTTGTGTTCAAAGTTTGTGAAGATTTAGAGTTTTGGTTATATGAAGCGTTATCATCAGTCTTTTGGTAAGGATTTATGATTAGAGGGATGTCATAGAAGTATGAATGAAATTAAGTGGGGAATTTATTTGGATAAAGACCATCATATGATCTCTTATAATTTCATCATCTCGAGTCCATTGGATGGACTTGAACTAAGAACAAGATACAAAGTGATGAAACCCTGATTAATGGATTAAGAAAGATTTTTTAATAAATGTTTTTGAATGATAAGAAATAAGTTTCCTAACAAAATATAGATAAATGATATGGAGATGATCATATATAGGTTTATGTGGTTTTTAGATAGTTGTATTAGACAAAATTATTATATGAAGTCATTGGATAGAGGTTGCTGAGTGACATTCATCAAATTAATGGTTTTGGGTAGTTTCATTGGATATATGTTTTCAAAAAAAGATAAAAATATTTTCATCCACCAAATGAGAATTTTTAAAGTCATAAAATAGATGGTTTTAACTAAATTCATAAGATATATTTTTTTATATGATGTTAATTAGTTAGAGGATGGAATGTGAAGGAAATTATCAAAGTGTTCTGATGAAATTCATCAGATAGTGGAAGTGTCTAGTGAAAAACTTTCAATAGGTTCCTATGAAGTTTTTTAGGAACACCATATGGAGTTTCAAAGATCATAATTGATTCTATGAAGTTTTAATATAAAATGAGTTTTTGGTATTTTCAAAATAAACCACTTTTAAGTGGTTAGTGGGAACACACATGATTCACAATTCACATTCAAAATTGAAAATTCAAATCTAAAATCCATCACCCGATAAAGATTTAATGCATTGAGCACAGTAAAACTATTGACTGTCAACGCCTCAGTCCATTAGACTAACCTCCCATATCCATTATTGCTCAAGCCCGTTGTTGTCTTCCTATTAATGTAGACTATCACCCAACACCACAGCCGCTGAGATGCATACCCACTGGAATAAGCCCATCCTCATTTCTTGACCAACACTGATCACTAGGTTAAAGAAAGTGCCACTAATACCAGAAAAAACAAAATTCCATGATTGTTAGTATGAAACACCAAAACTAAGTTTTTGAACTGAAAAATTGAAACCAAACACTTTCATTACCATTGAGGATGAAATAATTAAAGTCACTGAACCACAACAGATCTGAAACAACCTGAGGCTAAATGATAGTCAATACTAAACAAAACTTCTATGAATATAAGGACACTATAAAATAGAGAAAGACCAACAAAAACCCCACTAGATAAAGAATATTGAAACCCAAAAGAAGAGCATGAACCAACACAGGTTGCAACTCATGAAATACCAATGAAATCCCAACCAAAACATCCCAAAACACTAACTAAAGCCACTACATTAGACCTAAATGGAGTCCCGTAAAAAGATCTGGATGCAAGAGTATAGGTTGAGCCGAACAGGGTATCAAGAGTGAGTATCTATGATAGAGGAAAATGAAGAAATTGAAAACAATGATGAAACCCACATACTAAAAAAGATGACACCAAACAAAATTAAAATCACCTTTCAAACCACCATGAAGAACACTGAGCAGGACCAAAAGTGGGGTCATGCATGATGAATCTGTTAGGTAGGGCAATCATAGTTAGTGATCAATGTCCCAAAAGAGGAGGTATAATCCCAAGAGGGGTTGGGGAAACAATGAGGAAAATGTATAAATAGATGATAAATAGTTATGAGAAAGGGTAGGAAGTTTCTGAGTGGGTCTTAATTTTTTTTGATTGGTAAGTATGAAATTAAGTTTTTTCATTTCCCTAAAATGTCATAGGTGATAAAATTATATAAAGGGGGTCTATTCACAAAGGTGAATAATTAATTTGAGGAAGTGGGGTGAAGTACTATATAATTGGAAAGTTGATTGGAAAAACATTGAAAATTTTCATCAATATGAGGAATACGTGATGAATTATTCCCATTAGTTGGTATAAAATGGATGGTGTGCAGAAGTAATCAGATGAACATGTTTAAGAGGAATTAGTTGGTAAGATACCCGATCAATTTTTCTATCAGGTGGTATCATACAAACTATATTCCTTTGTGATTAGAAAAAAAACCATGAAAAAAGTTGATTAATTATACAATAGGAAACTATAAAGAGTATACCAAATAGACATCAAATGGATTATAACATAATAACTCATTGGATGAACTACCCTAATACTGAAGGAGGTTATTTCCTACTTCCATGCAAAAATGTGAAGAAGAATAATTACTTTCAAGAAGAGAAAGTTCATATAAAGTACAAGTAGAAAGTGACAACATACTAAATCCTATTGGTGAATGTTCTTACAATTTTTACAAAAACCATGTTATACCATTTATTTGTGTGAGGATAATATGCACCGTCGATTGAATATAGTCTAAAAAAAGTGAAATGATACTCCCTACTTGATGTAACCACATTAAAAGGATTTTTTTTCTAGTGGATTATTTAGTATTGGATTATTTCTAAACCATGCCAAGGACTAGATATTCTTACTAAGTAGTGAACCATGTAAATACCCATGTTCAGATGGTTATGATTGTATGATTTTTTTACAACAAATTCACACATCTCTAACAATAGGTGAAGGTTTTTTCTTATGTAATAAAACATAAAAAGATAATATCACTAATTCAATCCCCTTATCCTCTCAGTGATCACACAGATCTTGATTGGTCCTTTAAAATTATAATTTTCATTCAATACTATATAGATCATATATATATATATCATATAAATATAATTATTTTGATCATGTACCCTTAATTTTCTTCATTATCATCATCCTCATATCCATGATTCTTTTTCTTTGGAAAATTTACATAAAAACGTCTAACACCACCACACTTAAAATGATTTTAAGGAAAATTTATCCTTAAACTTTCCTTTACATATTATGAGATTTTTAAATATAAGAGATATGATTCTCTTTTCATCTTTATATATATAATCTTCCCCATACATGATTCCTAAGAAAAGATACTTCATGGAGACAAAATTTACACTTATTATATTTCCCATATAACTCCTTTTCTTTAAGGGTATCAAGAATTATCTATTTATGAATATCATGATCTTTATAGTTTTTAGAGTATATAAATATATAATTAATTAATACTGACATGAATTTATCAAGATAATCCTTAAATACTTGATTAATTAGATCTATAAAAATTGAAGGTTCATTAGTCAATCTGATGGGAATTACCATAAAATTATAATTTCCTTACCTCATATGAAATTACATCTTTGATATATCATCCTTATTCACCCTTAACCGATGATAAACAAATAGAAGATCAATCTTTGAAAAATATCGAGCTTTTTAAAGTTGATAAAATAATTAATTAATTAATGGTAAGGGGTAATTATTATTTATATTAATGGAATTGATATTATTATAATCAATGAAAAACCTCATAGACCCATCCTTATTTTTTATAGATAAAATACAGACTCTCTATGGTGAAACAATAGGGAGTATAAATAACTTATCACAGAATTTCTATAGTTTTTTATTTAACTCTACCAATTCAAATAGTGCCATTCTATAGGGAGTTTTAGATATGGCTCTTACATTATGAATTAGTTCAATGGAAAAATAAACTTCACACTCAGGCGAATGACCAGATAATTACTTTGGAAATACATCAACGTATTTTTGTACGATACGTACATCTTATATACTTAGTATGTATTCCTTATATATATATATATAGTTTTTCTCGTCATATTCTTCTATAATTTCATTAAGGTTATATACTAAATTTGGTTCTAGAAAATACTCATGAGAAGAAGTATCTCCCTTGAAAACAAGGGATTCTATTCCCCCTTCAAAAATAGTAATCTTCTTCTCTTGGAAATAAATTATTTCATTATACATTGAGATCTAATATATATAAAGGATTATGTAGAAATTGACCATAGGTATAATAATAAAGTTTTACACCATGGAATATATATGAATACTAATAGATATTACTTGATAAATATTTTTTATGATAATATTCACATTATTTTTCTTGAATAAAAACCCATTTATCAGATTATTAAGGGATGATTCAATGTTATGAGTAAAAAATCATGATATAAAGGAGTGTATAGATCGAGAATCAAATAAATCAATATTTAATATATATTTTAGGATCAATGTACATACCATCACATAATTTAGGACTCTAACCTTATCTGTAGTGATCACATAAGATCGAACTTTCTCCCTTGATCTTTTTTGAGGTAAATTTCCTTAATTTTTGGGAAATTGATTCAAATAGTGACTCATATCCTTATATATAAAGTAGAGGAATTTTCCATTCCTTTGATTTCATGAAATTTTTGGACTTTTTATCTATAATTTAAATAAACTCTCATTCCCTTAAAACAAGTCCTAGGGTATTTATTTCTACAATTATTTCATGAGGGAAATTCTAACCTTCCTATCTTCCCTTTAACCACAATATTATTTCTATGATGCTCTACTGACCTCTTATTATCCATATTTACTTTAATTAAATTA
Organism: Viscum album; assembly: GCA_963277665.1. Classification (NCBI taxonomy): domain Eukaryota; kingdom Viridiplantae; phylum Streptophyta; class Magnoliopsida; order Santalales; family Viscaceae; genus Viscum; species Viscum album. The sequence continues at coordinate 80,149,085 of OY728162.1, read as the reverse complement.
CTATTGGAGATATACTTTTTCATTTTAATAGAACTTGAGACTATATCCCTATATGATAAAAATTTATAAGAGACTAACGCCCATAAAGTTCTTGATTTTATCCCATCAAATAAATAGTAAATCTTGATTTTTAGATTACTTACATGGTCTACCACATTAATAGCTAACCTTATAAAATTATCCATGTACTCAAAAACATTTTCCTCATCCTTTTGTCTAATATTGAGGATTTTCCTTTCAATTTCAAACCTTTTTTCATGAGGAAAGTATTTTTTATAGAATATCTAAATTTTTTTCCATTCCATGAACTCTATCTATACTTCCCGTTTAGTGTTCGGAATCAGTGATCACCATTTATACACATCTACCTTCAAAAAATATACTATAATGATTAATTTTTCACTTTAAATACTTCCCAAAGTGAAAAATATCTTTTCTAGAGACTTGATCTATTTCTCAGTTACCAATGGATTAATAGTTCTATTGAATGATGTAGGTTTTTATTGCATGAATTGGTCTAACATAGTTACACCACATTTTGGGTCATAAGGTTTCTCTATGAGGTAAATGTTATTTTTTCATAACTTGGATAAACTAACATAATATGTTTATGCTATTATCAACTATAAATCTATCCTCATTAACTTTATGAAGAGAAATATCCCTACATTGACTATGGATTTTGATACGATTTTCATTCCTTATGCTACTTTCCATATTTATAAACACAATTATCTCATGATATTGAGTTGTAAAATATAATTCATATTAGGTTTTTCTTGAAAAGTTCCTTATAAATCTTAAGGGTTTTCATAATATTGTTTTATCTAACTATGTTTCTCTAAATCTAGTCCCTAATGTTTCTACTAAACTTGATTTGATACTAACTATATCAACCCAGTCTCCAGAAACCTAGATATGGTAGTAAAATTAAATTATTGTTATAGAATTCAAGAGTCCTTGGAGGATCTAATAGCCTAGTTATACCATAATACTAGATATATACATGTTTTTTTTCATTTCACTTGAAAATATAAAATAAAATATAAAAACTCCATGAGCAAATTATTATCCCTTCTAGTATATCTTTGAAATTTAAATATAGTCCCCTTATAGGTTTACCAGGGAAAGGAAAATAAATAAATAAACATGAGCTCAAATTCTCGATAAGGAGTATCTTACAATAGAATCTATCATAACATAAGAATTACCTAGATAATATGGCCAAAATAAATGATTAGAATAATGACATAATCAAACAAAATTGAGGGAATAATATATTTATAACAATAAATAAAAAAATGCCTAATAATTAATTATCTCATAATGATGTAATGAATAATTCCAAACATCATAAACATCCTATCAAGGCCTTTTTACAAGACATCATACATCAATAGGTAATGCATGTTCTAATACCCAAGCTAGTTCATCTCACGAGACCTACTAATTCATCGAGGGGATATATAATTCTGAGCCCCACCCATAACTAAATAAGTCCAATGCATTCATCATATGAATTAATAATACATTTCATAATGTTAATTAAGGAAATTATTACCTATTCATGGATAAATAAAACAATGGATACCCATATAATGGAAATATATAAAATAAATATTTCCCTATTCAATGGAATAATGTAGCTATCTAAGAGAATATCCCATAATAAATTTATAAACTATGGGGTATTATAAATGTAATATGAAATATCATTATCAAATAAATAAAGATAAGGTAGCAGTGAAGGTTACTTTCAAAGTGACGGGTTATTAATAGAAGATAGAAATTGTTTTCAATAGTTTTCAATGGTAGGATACCAAAACAATGGTAAAAAAAATCCTTAATTATGGTTCATAAAGAGCTTGTGAATTATCCAAAGTATATAATATAGTAGTGTGAATCTAGGTGTGTAGTATTAGTCCCACTAATAATGCACCAAGTGAAGATAAATTTGATACACAATCATCTTTTTTAGGGTGATTACCAATAGGTGCATCTGTGTCACAATCACAACCACTTCCTAGTATAAGGATGTCACTCATTCTTTACTTTCCTAAATTTAAGATTTTTTGGATTTATAAAGGATTTGTAAAATGGTATAATAAAAATAAGTAATTAATTTATCATTATCAATAAATTAAATGGATGATAATTCCATGTAATTATAATCATGATGACATTACAATAAAGATTTGTAATTGAAAATGGAAGGGGTGGAATAAGACCCTTTATATAGACATAATAACAGCTTAGGAAAAAGGATATAATAAGAGAATAAAAGTAGTTTCTCATTAAAAAAATATCAAATGATATATAATACCATTAAATTACAATAAATGAAATATATGAACTAGTATTATAACTAAATAATTTCAATTAAAAATGAAATTTAAGGATTGCAAACCCTTATTTGTAGGGTAGATTTTTTAAGCTATAAAGGGCCTCCTTAGTACCTTAAAAACTCTTTACAGAGACACTTGAGAGGAAAAATGAGAGGAAAATAATGTTAAATGGCATTAGGAGTAGAGATGGATTAGAAAATTTGTGTAAGTAATCTCCTTTATATAGATAAAAAATGGGTTTTTCCTTGGAAACTAATGTTTGGTAAATGGTAAGAATGAAATCACATGGGAGTTAGGTTTTTTATGTGTAGAGATATTAGTAGTACATGTGGGATTGAATTTAAAAACTAAAAAGGTATTATATTAGGTCTAAGGTTCAAGTTAATTAAGAAAATTTCATGCCTCTTTAAGCTACCCATTTTAACCTTTATTATTCTTGATTAAATATTAACCATGGTAATTATCTTTTTACTAATAATATAAGATGAACTTTATTACCAAATTTTGATGTTATGGATTAAAATTTGGATGCAATTTAATATAATTCGATATCTAAATGTGTGAAAATTAAATTTTAAATAAAATATAATATATAAGAAATTTTTTTATAGGAAAATGTATTTTTATGCATTAAGTGTTTTTATTATTATTTCCTATTAATTATTAATTAAATGAGTTTTTATATTTATTTTTATATGTTTAAAAATAATATTATATACATAATTTAAAATATATTAATCTAATTTATTTATATAAAATTTATACAACTCTTATGAAATTAATTCTTTGGAATTGACCATTTTACCTTTTCCACAATAATTAATATTTAACCTTGGTAAAAAAAATTTTATAAATAAAAATTAAATTTTACTCATTACCTAATATAAAATTTATGATTTAAAATATATAAAACATTCTATAAAATAAAACTTCTATGGGTGGTATAACTTAATTTTAATATTAGTATACGTAACAAGAAAAAACCATTTTTAGGAAAAGTGTATTTTAACGTATAAAAATTATGTTTATGATATAATTATCCATGTTATTGATATCAATGAAATTAATTTGAATAATATTTATGCTAATTTATTAGAAATACATCACAAAATTTAAACATGTGAAAAACATAATTAAAATAAAAGTGGAAAATAGTTTTTATTAGAATAAAAGAGTAATTAATTTTCAAAAAGTTAAGCATGGGTTTTCTAAATTCAACCTAGTATTTTTAAATGCATAATTTTTCCCTTAGAAAAATTCTTAGTTATGGAAAATGTTTTATAATTTTTAAATTCATACTTATTTTATGAAAATTTCATAAAATCTATGGTATTATAAAAAACCATATTTTTTACTATTCACTTAAAAATCAATTATTTCCAATAAATACCAAAAAGTCACTATAAGAAAATTTTTACATGGTCCATCCAAAGATGATAAATTTTTTTCAAATATAAATTATAAAATTTTAGAAATTTAACTTTTAAATATGGTTATAAATAAAGGCTCTTCAAAGTGAACATTGTGCAATAGTTTTGGAATATACTCTTTACCTATTATAGTAGGGTATCAAGTATTAAAAACTAGATAGATAGAACTGAATATGATCACTTTATTCAAGAAATACAACCATTGATAATAATAATGAGTGTTCTAGGTGCTTCTTTCTCACTGTATACAAACCCTTCAAGGGTCTTCTTCTTCTTCTTCTATCAATACTGTAAGATCAGGCGATGAATGATTTTTCAGATTGACACAAACACATATTTTTTCTTACCATCTCACTCACACCTATTCTCGACATCTTATATTTTATATTTATTAGTTGAAAAATACCTTTATTTATGAAAACATCCTTTGCTATATATAAAACACAATAATTTATCATGTCCTTATCATATACCTGAATTGGTATATAATAAGATATATCAACCTAACAAATGAAAGAATAATGATAATAAAACCATTTTAATTTTATTTTATATTTATTTTATAGGATTATTAAAAACCATCACATGTGTCAACACCCCCATATTCTCATGCAAATACCAAATTTTTTTCTCTCCTTATTACTTAAAAAATCATCAGTATAGAAATCCATTTTAAAAAATACTTATAAAAAATACATTTATGAATATCTCGAATACCCAATAGTTTTTAGTTCTTTAGTTAAATTGATTATATAGATTCATAACTTCTTTACCCTTATTGTGTCATAAAGGAAACATTTTTGGCACCATGAATCTTAAAACTTAGTTTAAGAAAATATCTCAGACATTCGAAACACTAATATAAAATCACCACTAGAATAAAATAGAATTTTAAGAACTAAAGAAAATAAAACAATAATTCCATTTAATCATCCACATTATTCTTGAAAATAGAATAAATACATTTTATTTTGAGTTCATTTTATTTAGTTTATTTTATTTTTGAACTTTTATTTCACTAAATTATGATCACAAATTTTTTATACTACTTAAATCAAATTTAAAATTTTATTTTTTGATCTTTGGAGAACAACTCTTGCATCACATGGTTTTAAAATATTTATAATATCATATTTTAAAAAACAAGGTTTTTTACTAAGTAAAATATCATACAACGTTTGATTTTTTACCCTATCATATTTCAACCACTTCCTTAAAATTTTATACAAGTTGAAATTGTCTTATGTAGCTCTAAAAATCATATTCATAGAAAAAATTCTCCTCTGTATAGATCAATATTCATACAAAAATAAATAAATATCCTATGAATTCTCATACATGTATATCAATTTTCTTTTCCAAATTTTTGATGCCTCCTTTTCAAAATTTCACATGTAGTTTATTTATCAAAATTTGAAAACTCAAATATCATACAAACTGTTGAAATTTTATAATTCATATTAATTTTACTTCCAAAAAATTCCATCCCACTCAAATATCATATGTAACAACAAATATCCTTCTTGTATGATAGTTTAGTTTGTTAATTTTTGACTCAGTGTAGAAAAAATCTCTCAAATGGCTCAAATTCACTTACACGTAAGATAATTATCCTACACATTGATTTGAATATCTTCTATAAGGGATGTAGGATATTTTATTTATCTAAACTTATAATGTCCATCATAAGGATTCTATAACATGTTAAACACTCATAAAACTTCTTCAACCCCATTTCAGCCACCTTTAACCTTCTCAAATACACTATAAAAATCATCTAAAAAATATCCAATGATTCTCACAAATATTGGTGATAAATAAAAACCATTAAATACTCAATGGGAACTTTAAATTTTAAGAATAATAATATAACTTTAAAGATGAAAATTGGGCATAAACTTAGTCTATAATGGACATAACTTCAAGAATCAAAGTAAACCACCAATTATATACCTATTTATCTTGAAAACCCAGACAATAATAGAGAGAAAACTATATTTATATTCATTAACATAAAAAGGTCCAAAACATATAAAAATTATATAAAATATGATAAACTATACAAAAGACACTATATACATATTCGGTATCCAAACAATCCATAAGGACTAAAAATAAAAGTCTCATGAGTGTGAACACCTTCATACATGCCTATGAACCACTCTAATATAAAAACTGAATCCATACTCTAAAATATTAAAAATAATCCAATAAAAATTCACACTCTACATTATATGAAGCCCCAAGATCCAATGATTTTCCCTTCCTTAAATCATGTATAAAATAATTTTCACACCCCAAAAGGCATGCTCATGATTTGAGCATAATATACCCAGTATCCTATCCCAACTATACCTATTATGATGTAATGAACCACACCATTATGGATTGATAATTTTAGAGGAAATTTAAAATTTGGATCCATGAACCTAAGGTGATTGAATAATTGGGATTCAAATGGGAATTATAGGAGTTGAACTATATTTAAGGGATGTTCTTTTGATGTGTTTGGAGGTTTTAGAGGCATTTCAGGTGATTAAGAAAGGGTCGGAGTAGGGTGATACTGCATCTAAGTGATGTAGACACTACTAGGTACCTAATGGTGGTGGAACGAGTATCTGATGTGATATCAATGGTGATTTATTTCTACCAACCACCATCGGGTATCCTATGTTAGTATGTTGGGTCCCCAGTATAGTCTAGGGTGGATTTTAGAAATGAGGGTCATGATCATCTTTTAGTGATTGGTCACACTTGATTTTAAAGGGAAAGGGGCTTGGGGGGGGGGGTCAATTTGATATACTCATCCCATACTTCTTCCTTCCCTAAACACCACTTTACAGGGGGTGTTTTAGATGATTTTTACATATAGATTTGCAGGTATGATCTCTCCCTTCTCCCTAACTAATTTTACTTTTGGTTTTCCTATGATTCATGGTGATTTTGGATTAGGCATTGAGTGATGATTCCACTTTAGTTTGATGGAATCATCCCATACCTTGGGTATTTGATACATAATGGATAGAGGACATTGAGGAGTGATGAACACATGTTTTCATCCACTAGTTTTACTAAGGTATGTCATTCAATAGGTTTAATTTGGGGTTTTGATCAAATTTTATTAAATTGATAATTGATTTGATGTTGGGTAATAGGGATTTTATCCATAGGGGTTTTGGGAGTGCACATTGGACCTTACACGTATCTTTGGTTGCAATTTTAGTGTTTAGGCATTACTTGATGATTTTTTAAGATCATTCCACATTGGTTAAATTTGTTTAATTAATTATTATTATTTATATTTAATTGTGTGATCCTTATGGAATGAGATAAGGTCTCAAGATCATGGAATGGATTAGATGAGGATGAGAAAGATTTTCTTGAGGTGTTAACTCCTATTAAAGAGGTAGGTAGTCCCTATGATACTTAAACAAATTTTTGTTTATGTAAAATCATGAATGCCTATATATTGGATTTGGTTTTAGGTAATTGGAAAGGGACCAAGAGATCCTTTATGGAGAGTTAGGTGTCATTGAGCCTTCAAGTATTGAAGAAAGTACTCAACCATGTATCATGTGATTTAGAATATCCTAGTGACTACATCGCTAAGGGGTGAAGATTCTAGTTAGGATTATAAGGGGCTGAAGTAGGTATTTAGGTTTGGTATGAGTTCTTTATTATTGGTGAGCATGATAAGTCCTCCAGGGATGGGCATAGTTTCATGGGGATGGTTTCCTATAAGTTTTTGTTTCTTGAGAACTCTTTTGAGAGGATTCAATGGGGACCCCCATTACGAGATGCGAGAAATGTGTTCCAAGGTTTAGAAAATAATTTTACAAGGGGAATTGAGTATGTTTAGCTAGGGGAGGTCCTTGGGAATCATAATCAGGATAGTTATATGGGAAATTTGAAGGGGGGTTGGACTAGCCTATTAATACTAGGTCCTTGTATGGCCTGCGGGCTATGAGATCACCATAGAGTATTAGACATGGGTTAATATTAGTGATCAGAGATCAAGTTGGGGATAAGAAACCTAGGGGTTTTCTTATATGGGAAAGAAGGGTGTGTTGATGGGTTTAATGTGTCATGCTATGTGTTAAGGGGACTAGTATAGAGGGGTTAGTGTTGAACCCACTTTTGGATGATGTTTTATTTATTGTAAATACTTGTTTAAACATGATTATTGGAGAGATGAATTCATGGTAATTATTTCCAATTTTTATTGGATGAAATGAGAATCATAAAAAATATGTTTCAAGTAAAACTGAAGAGGTGGATATAGAAATAAACTTGATAGATATTATTTAAAGAAAAATAAAGTTGTTTAGAAGTTAGAAAAACTATCTATAGAGGCATGAAATTGTATACTACTATATCAGGTGAAGGAGATCCATTGGATGATGTTTTAGGATAATTTAGAGTGATTGATAAGATCTATAGTTGAATTTTATAAACTATGAACTGATGTAAATAATTATATAATTTGTAGATTTAACTGAAATTTGGATAATTATAACTTTGGAAGGGTTATTCCTAACTTTAGAAGAGACATTAAGGACTTGAGAATATATTTTCTAACTTCATAAGGATATATATAGTCTTTGAAAGAGTAATATAATACTTTTTAAGAGTAAGTGGAGACTTCATTAAAGTAATTATACTTTTATAAGTTTCATATGAGACCTTATAAGGGAAACTGACTGAGTTCTTAAGATTAATTTACTTTGAAAAATTTGAGCAGACTTCCAAAATTAATAATTATGAGGAAATATAAATGAGATGATTCTATGATATAATATTCATGAAAAATCAATATCATAATAAAACTGAATTCTAATTCAAGATTTTGAGATTAAAAGGACCATCTAGAGTAGGATCTGGAGTCTTTGAGCTGTCCATGTCACTCTGATAAGTTCTACATCATGAATTACATGTTTTAATGCATATGTAGAAATTATTTAAAAATGGATATGGAATTTGGGGAGGTTTGAAGTGGGTAATATCTAGAGTCTCATGTAAAATAAATGAAAATATTTGATTGGGATTTTTTAATGATAATTAAAAATAGGAATATCTACTATATTTCAATGAAAAGATCACCCAATGATAATTAGAGAAGTTTATATATTAAAATTATAGAAATAATATTCATGAAAATATTATAAATATAAAAGAAAAAAAATTAAATTGAGATAATAATTTTTTTTGAGAATCCTAAAGCTAATACTGTGTGTGAGAATTTAAAAAATTCTACATCGAAGGAAGAGGAAGAACAAGAAGATCAATATCTATATAGCCTACATGGAGGCTCAAGCTTTCATCTGTGATTTTTTATTAAAAAGAAACATTAATTTCTACTAGTGCTAAATTGTAATTGGTTAATACTAGCATTTTTAATAGGTTAAATTTCATTCCCTTTTTTATAGATACTTCTTGATAATAAAATAATAACTGTATTTTCATTGTATAAAAACCACAAAACACAGAGGATATAGTCATCATTTCAGGAGGTGAAAATAATTAAAAAATGTTATATGGTTATTTTATTTCCTAAACTAAGGTGATTACTAAGAGAACTATGTTGAATAAGCATGAGATCATTTTGGTTCAAGAATATTTATAAGCACCAATTCACCCCCTCAATGATTTATACCATACAAGTGATCCTGAAAATTTATATTGGATAAGGAATACTCTCTGATTGTTTCTCTTTATCTTTTTTTTCATGGAACAAAATAACTTATTTAATAAAAAAATAATTTCTATGTTCAATTAAATATGGTTTCATATTTGGAATGAGAGAATGGTAACCTTCCTTATTTCTTTAGGACTTAATGCTCTAGATTTGGCCTAATATGGATTTATTGTGACAAATGAGACCTCAATTTGATCTTTGATTGATAAGGAAAATATTAAAAGTTATGAAAAGGCCCAAAATTTATTATTATACTCTATCAAAATAGGTTCTAATAAAATTTATGGGTTTTAGATCTTCAAATTCCATTTGGGAGAAGCTTCATAACATCTATTAAGGAAACAAAAAGTTAAATGAATATAAATTTAAGATCAATATACTTAAAATTAAAGACATTAGAATGCAATAAGATGGAAAAATTGATGAATTTTCCACTAGGTATAACCTAGTTGTCAGCACCATCAAAGGGTTTGGATAAAATCTATAATATTATACTATGGTTAAGAAGATTATGAGAATCTCATAAAACAAGTTTGATGAAAAAATATTATCTCTTGAAGATAATGATCTTAAAGATTATACCATTGATGAAATTCACTACACTCTCATCAATTATGAGATGAGAAACAGAGATTCACTAAAAATCAAGGTAAAGAAAGATAAAGAAATTGTTTTTAAAGCATTAAAATGTTTTAAAATGGATTATAAGGAAGTTTATTTGATGAATATTTAATTGTAGAAAATTTGAAAATTTATCCACTAACTATTCATTGAAAATTATAGGTGAAAGTGACCATAAATAAGTATCTATGAAGGATATAAATAAGAGAGATTATATAAAGAGAAATCAAACAATTGGAAAAGAAAATTTCTCCAAAATTATTTAAAAGAAACTTTTTTTAGTTAAAGAATGTGTTTTAGATAGTGAATAAAGTTTAAATGATGATGAATCATCATGAAAATATTCTCAATTATTTCTCATAGAATAAGAAGAAGAATATGACTCATCAAAATATGATTCACTATTCAATAATGAGTATGCTATATAAGAAAAGGAGACAACCAAGGAATACACTATAATAATTTAAATTAAAATATTCTTGAAGAATATTGGAATACTTAGAGAATAAAATTTTAATCTCAATAAAAACTCAAAAAACTACAATCAAATTTAGAAATTAGTCATGATTCAGGAAATTGAGAATTTGATGCTTGAGACTGCTGAGGAAGGGAAAATAATTGAAAATATGAATTCAAATATTATCCCTAGGGATAAGAAAGTTGAGAAATATAGGAATAATATAGTTGTAAATAAAAAAAAAATGAGAAAATCAAATTTAATTGAAATAAATTTGTTAAAGGAATGGGTGAGAGTTCAAAAAAATAGGCATTAAACACATTTTTTTATTCAGGAAAATGATCAAGTTGAATAAAAAACAACTGTAGTTTCACCTCAAAAGAAAATTATAATTTTAGAAAAATACTGTGCAAGAAAAAAATCCAATTTAATAAAAATAATTGATGAAAATTCACAATCTACTCAGACCTAGAAGGAAATATTATTTTGGAAACCATCCCATTCCAGTTTTAAGAGTCCAAAATAGGGTTATACAAAAGGACTTTATAAGAAAAACACAACCAAGAACTGAAAACAAATCTTGATAGAAACTCAATTAGTATTAACATTTCTCTAAAATATGAAGGTTTCAAGGCTATTATTGGTGTTTTGGTGTGGTTGGTTATAAGGCCAACAATTATAGGTAAAATAGGTCTTTACCAAGTCTTAGAAGAGGGAATTAATTGTGAGAGAGACATCAACAATAGAAGTTGAAAGATTATCAAAATAAAAAAAAACCTAAGAAAATAATTGAAGTAAAGAATGTATTTGAGAAGTTGTAAGAAGTCTGCAAAAGATGTGATCAAGAAGGGTGCACTTTGAATGAATGCCTCAAATTCATAACAACCGAACTTGATCTCTACAAAAAATAGTTAATGTTCAAAAATTAAATCACGTAAAGAAATAAAAAATGTTTTTGAGGTTTCATTCATGGATAAAAAGTTTGAGAAGACTTGTATTATGGAAAATGGTTTTTTTAATTACATGAAATGTGATTTAAAAAATATAAAAAATATTAAAAAATATGAAGAAGTAAATTTCAATTTAAATAATAATAACTATATAAAGATAAAAGGATTTAGAATAACCAATATTGAGAAAAATTAGTTTAGTCTTGAAAATGTATTATTTATTAATGGATTAAAACATAATCTATTGAGTGTATCATATATTTTTGATAATAAAAATGAAGTTATATTTAGAATAAATGGTTGTTTAGTAAAGAGATTAAAATATAAGTTAGTTATCATAAAAGGGTTAATAACCCCATGTAATTTATTTCAAGTTAGAGAAGCTATAAAAAATTATTAATTGAGCCTATAAAAAAAATCTACTATATAGATAGATTACCCACATTATTCAAAAGAACATGAAGAAAATTATTAGAGAATAAGATATGATAAATATCATAGTTTTGAAAGAAGATATTTCCACTATTTGTAAATATTTATTGAAAATAAAAAAAGAAAATAGTTATTACAAGGGAGATGATATTTAGAATATAATACCTCTATATATGATCAACTCTAATGTTTGTATACCTATGAAAAATTTATCAATAAATGGAGAAATAAACCTCATAAATTTCATAAATAAATTAAAAATAATGACATGAATTATGTTACTATCTCAAAAATCTCAATCCTTGGACAAATTCAAAAATTTGAGGAGACTTATAGGAAACAACAAGTCTTTCCTTGAAGTGGTTGAAATTTTATAATGGCATTGAGTATTCTAATATGAAGTTCTCCATGTATCAAGTTAAAAATGGTATTAGAAATTAGTTTAGTGGTATATACACTTCTTAATAGGATGGAGTGGATAAAAGTAAAAAAATAAGCCTTATTTATTTGTCCAAAACCATGTTAGCTAAACATGACAACTCAAGATACTTCTGGTCACAAACTATCACTGCTACTAGAATAATTTAGAAAACACTTCCTTTAAGGAAAAACTAAAATATAACTCCCTATGAGATTTAGTTTAAAAATAATCCCAATGTTAAGTAATTTTATGTGTTTGGGAATCATTTTTTGATCAATAAAAAAACAGATTTGGTGGAAAATTTGATGAAAAGGTTGAAGATGAAGAATTCATCAGATACACACCAAATGTAAGATTATATACATTTTAAAATAAGAAATCAAATAGAATTATTGATTTTAATAATTTTATAATTTTTGAAAATTAATAATAGATCAAGAATAATATCATGGAATATGGAAATGAGGATATTATTTATTCTAAAATAGTTATAAAAACTAAATAAAACACATAGAATTAAGTTAAATATATAAATTATTCTTACACTATTGTTGATAATGAGAATGTTATGATCGATGGAAAAAGATAATTAATAAGAATTATATTAATATTTAAAATGTTATTAGAGATTAGAATTATGAGAATCAGATAATAAGGAGGATCATGGACAATAGTCACACGAGTTTGTTATAAAAAGTTGAACCTTAAAAAGTTGAATAAGAATTTGAGATTAAATAATGGGTTCGTGATATGAATTAAGAATAGGATCAATTATAAAATATTGAAACACAGGTACCTGTTCCCCGTTTTAGTGTGAAAAATGTTATTGGGTGGAAAATGATTTTTTAAATATAAGTTGTATGAGAAAGGTGAAGTGTCTAGGAATAAGGCTAGACTGGTTTATAAGAGGTATTCATAGATTTAAGGGGTTGAATTTGATGAAACCTTTGATCTAGTTTCTAAAATTGAAACCATCTATATCTTCCTTCTTACTACATCTTAGAGATGATTTAAAGTTTTTTTAAATGGTTTTAAAATAATTATTACTCAATTTAGTGGTAGATAAAGAAGTTTATATGAAACAAAATGAGGGATTTATACGAAACTCAAATGGGTGAAAGGTATATAAACTAAAAAAAGGATCTTATGGTTTTAATAAAGATAAAAAAATTGATATTTTAAACTAGATGAATTTATGAGAATCATTGAATTCAAGAATGGTTAGGTGGAAAGCAACTTATATGTAAAGTATACGAACACCAAATTGATCTTTGTGATTGCGTATGTTGATTACATTATTTCTACTTGAAATGAGGAAATATTATGTAAAGAATTATCAATCCACATAAAGGATAAATTTGAAATTCCTATGATTTGTTAGATGAAGTTTTTCTTAGGTTTACAGATTACCCAAGACACTGGATATAGTTTTATCACTCCATAAAAATATACTAAGGATACTTTGAAGAGGTTTGGTATGTAGGAATATAGAGGAGTATCCACACCAATTCAAGTGGGAATAAAAATAATCAAGGAAGATGATGTAAAAAATGTAAGTGAATGTAAATACAGAAGATTAATTAATAGTACATGTATTTGGAAACATCCAAGCATGATATTGTTTATGCAGTTACACTTTATGCCAGATATCAATCTAATCCTAAAGAATCACATATTTTTGAAAAAAAATGAATACTGAGACATATTTAAAACACATTAAATGATGGCATGGTATATAAAAAATACAGGAATATGGATTAGAAGTGGTTTATAGATGCTAAATGGATGGGTGCAATAGATGACAGAAATTCCATAACTAATGAAGATTTATTTCATCGGTAGAAACCACGTTTCATGTAATTGAAAGAAGAAATCATCAGTTACCTTGATTTATAAAGACACTAAATATGTGGATGCATTATAATAATATAATTAAATGATATTTATGAAGACACTATTGAGGTTCTTAATGTTGAATTTGAACATCATCTGATCATTTTCTATGATAATCAGAGCACCATAAACCTATCTAATAATCCAGTACACCATTCTAGATCAAAACACCTTGATATTAAATATCATTTTCTGAAGGAAAAGGTAGGTGAAGGCATCCCAAATCTATAATTTGTTCCATAAAAGGAATATATTTATGATATTATCACCAATACCCTCACAACTATATCATTTTAAAAACCGAGTCTACAAATGGGAGTGAAACCAACTTTTCAACACTATGGTATGTTATTTCCTGAGTTTCCTTCTCTATTTATTATACTTAAATATTTATATAAAGAATATAAGTAATATTTATGGGGATAGAAATATAATAATTTTATATAAATTATTTTAATGTGTTTTCTGAGAGGATACATATAAGTTGTTGTGAAATCTGGTTCATGTGATCTTCTGATTGAGTTGGTTAAATTATAATTTCTAGAATGAGTTACTTAAGGATAAATATGGTTTCTAAATTGAACACTAATCACTATTATTTTCTACATCAAGATAGCTCAAGTAGACTTAGATTTTATTTATTTGTGGATACTTTCTTAACATATATTTATTTAAACTCTTTATATTGATCTCTTTTGTTTTATTTTCATTAAGGGGAGAAGTGATGGATAATATTGACAACAAATCCAATGGGGGAGATTGTTGAAAATAATTTATGATGATGTTTTATTTTTTATCAATACTTGTTTAAATGTAATTATTGGATAGATTATATTCATGGGAATTAATTCCGAGTGTCATTGGCTAAAGGAAGCGCTTCCAAAAACACGTTTCAAGTAAAATTAAAGATCGGTCTATGAGAAGAAAATTAAGATCTTTTATTTAAATAATGGTAAAGTTGGTTAGAAGTTATAGAAAGATTTTATAGAACCTTGAAATTGTATAATACTATATCTAGTGAAGTAGAACATTTGGATGATGTTTTGATATGATTTAGAGTTATTGATAAGGTTAAGAGTTGATTTAGAGAAGCTCTAATTTAATGTGAAGAATTCTAGAATTTAGAGTTATAGAAAAAATTTGAATAAATATAACTTCATAAGGGTAATTACCAACTTACAAAGAGTTGTTGAGGACTTTAGAAGGGTATTTATATACTTTAAAAGGATATATATATATATATATTTAAATATTAATATAGGACTTATTAAGAGTAAGTTATGACATCAAAAAAGTAACTATAATTTCTTAAGTGTCATCCAAGAGATTGGATGGGTAATTGGATGAGTTCATAAGAGTCATTTACTTAGAAAAATTTTAAGATATTTCCATAATAAATAATTCTAAATAAATATAAATCAGAAGATTATATAATCTATTCTTTATAAAAAATAAACATAAAAAAGAGAACTGTGATTCAAGTTGTTGAGATTAAAAAGACCTTACAATGTAGGATTTGGATCCTGAGAGCTATCAACATCATGATGAGAAGTTCCACATCATGATCTATGTGTTCTTTATGTAGACATGGAAATTATATAAAAGCATATATGTATTTTATGAATTTTTTAAGAAAGGAATATCCTATATCTCTTATTAAATTAAATGGAGATATTTGATTAGGATTTTTGAATGAAAATTAAAAATGAGAATATATACTAGATTTTAATGAAAATACCACCCACTGAGAATCAAGAAAGCTTACATATTCAAATTATGGAAATAATATTCATAAGAATCCACGAATATAAAAGAAAAAAATGAAGTTGAGATAATAAAAATTTATTTTTGAATCTAGAATCCAATACTATCTGTGAGAATTATAGTACTACTATATTGAAGGAAGAGGAAGATAAATAAGATCAAAATATATTTAACTTGTGTGGAGGCTTGATATTTAATCAATGATCTCTCTTAAAAAGGAAAAATTATTTTATACTAGTACATTGTTTCAAAAAGTTAAGGATATCCTTTGTAATATGTTTTAGGTCATTCCCTGGTTTTTAGAGAATTATTAATAATAAGAGAAGAGTTGTGTATATTTAGAAAAAAAACTATAACACACTAGGGTCATAGTCATACTTTCAAGAGAAAAAACTCATTAAAAAATGTGATATGTTTATTTTATTTTCTAAATTTATATGAGTAATATGAGAACTATATTAAATAATAATGATAGTTTTTGGGTTTGATAAAATTTATAAGCACTGATTCACCCACCTCTTAGTTCGTTCCATCATATAAGTGTTCCTAATAGTTAGCATACACGGCTAAATGGTATGTGGGATGGTTTGTTATAACTAGTACATGGTGAATTGTATTTTTATTATTCCCTATGAGTGTGGTGTGATTGGTTAAGGCTAGTTATGATTCATTTTTCTATGAGTTTTACTTTATAGGAGTGCTAGGGTTAGTCATATAACTATCCAAGACTTAAGGTGTGGTCTATGTACTACATCCAGTGAGGAGAGGCTCCGTATTTGGAGTATCCTCTCATGTGATTTGTGTTGGTTGATGTTAAGATATGGATCTATGTGTGGGTTAGTGGTGGTATCCTACTCATAGTGATAGAAAAATTTTTTATCCTCAATTGCGAAACCTTACCTTGAATGAGAGGGTAGAGGTTGCGACTTAGTTATGGAACCCTACCTTGAGTGAGTGGATAACGATCAAGACTTTCTTATAAAACCCTAACCTGAGTGAGAGGGTAGTGGTAAATAATTTATCATGGAACCCTGCCCTGAGTGAGACTTAATAACTAAGTCTTAGTAATGTAACCCTACCTTGAGTGAGAGGGTAGTGGTTGAGGATCATTTTTTAGACCCCACCTACGTGGTAGGGTATGGATCTAAGTCTGTGGTACATAGAGAATTATCTTACCAGTATTAGCTGGATCTGGTGGGGTAAAATGTAATAGTGACCTAATTAACACATGATGACCTAAAATGTATGTTTGTATGCAGTGTTTGTTTTTTTATTTACTTTCCTCATGCATACACATGTATATGATAACATATATTGGACACCCTGTTGGTAGTTCCCTATTAAGATTTATTTCTTATCCGACTACATGAGCACCCTAGTGCACTTTCAAAACTTATATTTATTACATTGTTCATATAATAGGTTACCTAGTGGATTGGTATGAATAATCTTGACAATGATTCTAGATGGGGTTGTGGTAAGGCTCAAGGTTATGATGGATACTCTTTATATATTTATTCTTTTTATTTGATATATGTGATTATCCTCATGGGAGATCTATTGGGGTGTATGAGACACATGAAATACATTATAAATTAATTATAGTTTATGTAACACCATGATATTTTACAACATATTCATATTTAAATAAATTTTATTTATTCGATAGCTTGTGTTTCATGAAATATCGAGTTTAAACGAACTGTAATATACTATTAAAATATTATTATTTAATGCGATCGTTATAACCTAGCCATTAAATTGGAGGGTATGAATAGTAATAACTAAATTATGAAAATTATATGGTTTATGAATTTATAAAATAAATAAATTAGTTAAAAATTTATTATATAAAAATAAAAATCATTTGAAAGTAAAAGAAATGTTTTTCAGAAAAACAATTTTTATGCACCCAATGTGTTTTTTATCTTAATGAATTAGATTAATCCCTATAGTTTAAGTATTTAATTAAATTTATATATTTTATATTTAATCAAATGTTTTATCATTCATATAATATTTTATAGTCATGTAAAAAGAATAAATCTAGTTTTATGCTTAAAAATGTATTTTTTTAAAAAAGTTTTATCACATTTTACGCCCTTATTTTAAAATTATTTTTAACATTTTTAGAAAATATTGTTGAAAAAATGAACTTAATTTTTGAAATAAAAATTTAAAAATTATCATAGAGTTAATTTTTGAGAATTTCCTAAAAATATTAATTTTTTGATGAATAGTGAAAAATACTGATTTTATTGAAAATTGCCTTTTCATTTAATGCATTTATAGAGTTAAATTTTGTTATAAATTGTTTTAAAAGTTAAATTAGTTAAATTATATTATAATTAACTTAATTTATATCATTTAAATCAATTATATTTTCAATTTTAATATAAAAACGTTTTATACTTATGAAAAATTTTCCTTTGAAAGACTATTTTTTATCGCGTTTGTAGGTTTAAATTTAAATTAAATTCTTCCACTTATGTTAATTGAATTTAAAAAAATGAATTAAATATTTGGAATCATAATAATAAAAATTATATAATATCTTTCAACTTAATTTTTGGTCACAATAAATAGTAAAAATAGTTAAATTTAATTATTGTTGTTAATGTTAAAGCGGGTTTACCAGGGGGAGGGTTATACTAAAAAGATATGGATTAAAAGTACCTAAACACATGTAAAATTATTATTTTATAGAAATATTTCAACCTTATACTATAAAATTTTCTATAATTATTCATTTTGAGCCTTGTGGAATATAAAAATCATGGGTATAACTTATTCTTTTCAAAAATTACAAGTGTGTCATTCCCCCCACTTATAAAAGGAAACCACATATCCTCACCTATTCACAACTAAAAATAAATTTTTTTCAGATAATAAATCATAAAATATTTTACTTAAATACCTATACATGACCCAGAGTCCCTATTTTTATCATAAAAATATTTTAGTAAGGATTTAGGTATAAACCTAAAGAGGTTTTCAGAAGAAGAAGTATAGTTCTTAACCATGAATCTTCATTTATTTATTCCTATAACTCCTTAAAATATTATATAAATATTATGAAATAATAAAAAAAATATATTAAATATAATGATATATTATTATTTTAATGGAATAACCTATATTTGTCCCATATTCGATCAAATGGGAAACAAAACCGTCGATTGTGTGTACAACAGACTACCACCTCACGAGATGATGTAATTCATTTTCCATCACCACCTCTCATGAATGGATATAATTATGGAGTTAATGTATATATATTATATTTATGAAACAATTATACTTATGAAATTATAATATCACATCTACCTTCTTACCTTCCAATCCATTGGAAAATGATAACGTCGCTCGTGTGTATGTGTGGACTACCACCTCCACACAACGATGTGATACATTTTTCAGTTTATTTTGATATAGATGGTAATGAGGATGGATTTAATGAATATATATGATATATATTATATAATAATGATTCTTTAAAGATTAAATATTATTCAATTTTTTTCATTCTATCCGTAATAAAAATGAAAACAATGCTCATGCATACGCATGACCTACCGTCTCCATGAACGGTATAACTCATTTTTTACCTTTAAATTTTATGGAATAATATAAATAATTATATATTGAATATATATAATACTTATATCATTATTAACATTATTTATATTATGTAACCATTATTAAAGTACAATGAACCAAACTACTGAACCAAAACATACATGAAAAATAAAGTAAATATCACCTATAATAGTGTTTTTAATAAAGAATTTTTAATAAATGGGTGATCAAAAATTATAATAAAATCATATATTTTATGATATATATTATTATTTTTCTTTAAAATATTCATAATAAATCTATTTTTATTATACAAGAGTTTTGAACATGTACGAAGGAAATCAGACCTGAGGTAAGGGTTTCTCGTTTCACTTTTACTTCCATGAGACATATGCCATATTCAACACTTATTTATTTTATGTGGTTCATATAATACCTCATTTATAAGTTATATAATTATTATATTTATCTTAATTTCATTTAAATTTTCATTTGAAGTTATTTATTTCATGGGGGTTATGATTGAAAAGTCACTAAAGTGATAAGAATTTATTTCATGATCTCATCATTATTCAAGATTGTTTATCTTTAAGTATCCATTATTGTAATTATATGATATTTATATCATAAAACCAATATATTTTATTATTATATTGTTATTCATGAAATTTTCAATTAATAGTACCATTTTCTCTCTTTGTAACTTAAAATTATTAAGAAAAAATGTTTAAGAAAAATCGGACCTTATTTCTCTCATTGATCAAAAATTAGTTTTCTTCAAAATCCATGTTTTATAAAAATGTTTTCAATAATATTTTCAATAATATTTTATTATTTTTTAAATTAATTTTTACCCTTGATTTACTATTTAATTTTTTCTAAAAGGAACCTTCCTTTCATTTTTCAAAATTAGTTACTTTTGACTCTTCTTATAAAAATGTGAAAGGAATCCTTGTTTCAATATAATTGGCATGAATGAGACTTTACCACCATCATGAAAAATCATTGATTTGAATATTTCTTTACAATTTTCAAGGTTGTTTTCAAAAAAAATATTTTTCATTATATTATGGAAATTTTTAGTTTTTAAAAGTTATTTTCAAATTGAAAAGGCTATTTTATTCAAGAATGATTTAATGAAATTTTTATTGTATTTAAATTAATTAATGATAAAAACCATTATTTTATTTATTCTCCACTGGGGATATGTTGTAATTATAATATGCTTATTATTTCTTTATATGTTTTATGATTAGTTTTACTAGATATATACTATTTTGATACCATTCGTTATATTACTCTGGATAGTTATTGATCATGTTTATTGATTTGGGAAAGTATTAACATTTTGTATGATAATTTTCAATAAGAATGTTTATATTGATTATGTTTCACCACTTTCATATAAGAAATACATTATAATTAGTAATTTATGAGTGGGGCCCTCTATATCCCCTCAACGCGTTGGTAGGTCTCATGAGACAAACTCGTTTGAGTATTTGGTCAAGGCCTTACCCATTTATATAATATATCTTGGCATGGGGTATGGTTATGATATCCATCATTCTGAATTACCTCATCATGATAATAGTTATTAATGTCCATATGATTATTTTATTTTTTAAAATATCCATGGATAAGCTTCAATCTCATGTAACTATTTATATGGAATTATTTTTATCACCATTTATTCCCTCCATATTATTATTTATGTTCAAGTTATTGATTAAATGGAATGCGTTTCAATTACTTACATTTCCGTATTGATTATGACTTATTTGTTTATGATAGCTTCTTCTGTATGCATACACTTACTAAGCATTAGATCTCACATACTTCTTATGTTTTCTTTACCCAGTATGACAACAAGTGTATTATGATTCACATATAGGGATATGTTAAAGGGAATAATGGTGTTCGCAAAGAAAATTTTATGTTTTATTTTAGTATTTCAAATGTAATGTGAATTTCAAGTGTATATCTAGCTTTTTAAGAATACTAAAATATTCAGTCCTTTGGGATATGATTCCTTATATATAGATCCATTGTAATAAATTAACTATAGACTCTATGATATTAGGTTCAAGGTCTTTATAGTTGGTACTAGAGGAAGTTTAGTGGAAATCCTAGGAACTAGATTTAAGAAGACATAGATGAGGGAATATAGCTCTATGTTTGAATTTGGGGATATGTCTAGTATTGGATAACATCCTAAGGTTTTGGAAAGGTATATATTATAAAAATTTACTAGAAATACATACCTATATGGATACTACAAGTGGATGTGGATCCTCCATAGATGTACCTAGAGGTAATAAATCCTAAAAGGAACATTGGTCTTTGACTCGATCATTACATGGTGCATGACAATGCTCATTGATACACACATCGTTTGAAAATTATTGGGTATATAACTAAGATAATTAAAATTTTTATGACAAAAAATTATAAATAATTTGAAAATATTTTTATGATTTGAATAATTTTCCAAATAAACCCATATTATGATTATGATATTATCTATGCATAAAATTTTCAATTTATGTTAAGTGTGTCACTAGTTTTGAAATTATAAATTATGATTCATAATGTTATGATCTAATCTAGTATATTCCATTGTTTATAAATGGATCCTAGTAAAAGAAATGGAAACCCTATCAATGAACATGATCCATGTAGGGATTACCCTCCTAGGAAATTTAATGAATTTAGAGTTATAGATATATATGGAGCTGATCAAATTATAAATATATTGGGGAAGATGACTCAGGTTATGTCTAATAACCTTTCCCATATGGAATAGTATACTAATCCACAATGTTGTTTAACAATGTTGACCACATCATGCATTAGAAACATCGATCTTTTAATGGGTCTATAAATCCATTTGTAGATGAGAAATGGACCAGTTCCTTAGAGAATATATTTATTGTTTTGGGGAGTAATGAAAGGGAGAATATTTTCATGCTATTTTATCATCTCTATAGGGATGAAAATCAATGGTGGTCATTGATTTAAAACACTTAGTATGAAGAATAAATAACAAACATAGAGTGAAATGATTTTAAGGCACTCTTGTTAGAAAAATATTATCTTTGTGAGCAATGGAAAAATATAGATAGACAATTCTTGAGTTTGAGGCAAAAGGAAGAGGAAAATGTTTCTAAGCATAGAGATAACTTTACAAGGTTAGAAAGTTATTATATGGACTGCATAAATGATCCAAAGAGAAATATTGAAAATTTATTTGATGGTATTAATCAAATACTGTAATAGACCAATCTAGTTCAACCAAACCATACACCTGACATAACCGTCACATAGTGTAGTGAAACAAATATAAATGAAAGAAGTCTTGAATATAAAGAAACAAGACATAAAAACAGAGTTAAATTAGAAGAAAAAGGTAAAATAAGACCCATAAAAACCAAGAATTATAGGTTAAACCAAAAATAATTAATTATACAAGACCAAAAAGTCTCCATGTGACCAATCTTCACATCCAAATCACCCTACTTTAAAGGAAAAGATGAAAGGAGAAGCTGACATGCTACAAGATTCCATTCACCTTACCTATATCCTGAAATAAAAAATCTACAACTATCTAAATTAAAAATTATATTTTGAGAAAAAATCCTAGTAGTATAACACCATAGAGTCTATAAAAGGTCTAATATCAATAATTCAATAGTTCTATATTTTAAAATAGAAAAAATTTTACAAAGAATTTTAATAAAACCAAACCCATTTTGTGAATCATTATTTTCCATTTTTTTCATAAAATAATTTCATATTCTCAAAGAAATAAATATGGAAACTAGAAGTGATAAAAAATTAAATCATATGTATCATAAGGTAATCAAGTAAAAAAATATCCCTAAAATACCATCATGCGATGGCATGTTATATAACCTTATAAAAACTTGTGATAAATAATCCATGATAAAAACCATTACGTGATAAAAGTTTATAAACAAAAAAGCACACTATTAGTTGGGGTATAGCCTATGGGAAAATACATAATAGACATAAAATATCCTAAGATAGTCTAAATTTTGGATCCAACCAATATTGAGTCTTCCCATAGTTCATCGATATCAAAAAAACAACCACTAGTAGTGCCACACATAATAAGGTTTCCTATATATATTTATTGATGAACCCAAGGTTACCAAAGTTCCAATATTGTAAAAATAAATTTCAAAAACATGATCAATATTTATAAGACATTTTTCAAAGCCAATCCAAACAACTTCATTGTTTGAAAAACCCATTTTTGAATCAAAAAAAATCTATTTTTAAATCAAAACCCTTTAAAAACAATTTATATTTCCAATAAATCTGACGAAACTACAAATAAATTTAATCCAATGAAAAAACCAAATGAATTTATCAAAAAGTATAATAAATTAATATAATTAACACATTGTATAGAAATTTCTACCTTAAAATGGTATAAAATATCCACCTTTGACAACAGTGGTTGGAAACCAAGAGATCGGCCTTTGAAAGACAATGAATGACAAGAAAATGAAAAGGATCAATAGATTAAACTATCTGATCATGAATCCAAAACCATAAATGTATCAAGTATAGTAGCCATGATCAAAGTAATGAAAAACCATAAGGAACACTTAACCGGAGAGTTTCATCTCAACAACCCTAATGATCAATCGCCAAATGAATGATCCAGAAGGTGTGGAGATCTCCAAAATCTCATAGGGTGAACTCTGGGTCATGATAGGGAGTCTTCATGGTTTAATAAAATTAAAATCACTCATATGGAACCCTAAAAACCAAAATTCATGATAATTATATGGCGTTTAATCCCATTACATGATGTGAATCCCACTAAGGATGAAAAAACCAAAAAAACACATCATATTTTTATAAAAAAATAATTTTATCCATTACATGATGTGAAATCCAAATACACAACATGTAAAATTCACACCCTAAACCAGATTCTTAGCATCTTCCTAGAAACCATTACATGATGTGTTATCCCTTTACATGGTGTGTAATCACCCTGTTGATAGAAAACAACCCAATTATGAACAAAATCTCAAAAATAACCTTCAGTATTATATTAATTAGGGGTGAAAAAGAATTTGAAACATTTATACCTAAAACACATTAATTAAAAAAAATACACATCCCTGTACTTCAGTTCATTTTACCTAGAAAATTCTCTCTATCCTTGAGATGCTCGCAAATGCACCCAAATAAAGATGATAAATAAATCGTGAACAATGGTGTACTGGAAAAGCATAACGGGGTATTAAAAATCCTTCTAAGTGCATTAGTCTCCCACAAATTCTCATCATATAAGGTTATAATATCATTTTCTATCAATAAATAGAAATATTTCTCTAATTATTATTGATTTTAAGTAAATAAAGGTATGAAGAGTATGAAAGAGAAAAAAATGGATAAGGGGAAGAAGAGAAAGAAGGATTTTCTCACATGTGATAATTATGGAAAGAAACAACCTGGAACTTTCTTGAAGGTAATGGGAGTTTTCTTCAAGTGTGGATAGATAGAACATCTTTAATATGAATGATAGGGTAAGAAATAAACCTTTAATGTTTAGTGTTTCAACTGTAAGGAGATGGGGGAACTATTAAAATGAATTCCCCAAGCGTCAAGGGAATGTACATCAGAAGAAGATAAGAGATCAAGGTCAAGATTATGTTATAACTATAGTTAAATTGGAATAAAGTACATGTGTATTTGGATTCAAGAATTACATTGTTGAAGTATTTAATCAATCATATTCTAGTTATAAGAATCATGGAGCATATAAAGACTATATTGTAGTAATTTTTAATTAAGTATTTGAAAGAATATGTTGAATAGTATTGATAAACAAGAAAATTTATTTAGTGGTAAGGTGATATTTTTCATGAATACAATAATAAGGGAATGATAACCCTTAATATATTTTGGATGCTGAGTTAATAATTTTTAGTTGGGATAAAGAGATTGTTTCCATTGAAGAATTAAATGGGATAGTATTGGTGACCTTGAAAATGGTTAGTGATTTGGTGATAAAGTAATTTATGATAGATATTATTTCATTATCAGATTCATGGAATATAAAAAATAGTTTTTGATTTCATTAAAGTTTTATGGAGATTCAGGTTATTAGTGTGTTTTAAGAGAATATATGATCAAGGTATTCATATATTTGGTATGTATCATTATGAGCTAATTTATGTTGTTTGTGGATAAATGTTTAATAAAATCATTTGGATTTTGGGATTCAAATTTGGTTAGAAATATTTTGGAGGATTCTTAAGGTTAACTATTTATAGAATGGATCAGATTCCTCTAAGGGGTCTCTCTACTTTGGTAGAGATCACTCATTCACTTTAGGGTTTTGACCCCTAGGGTGATAGTTCCTTTGTCTTCAATGAGGTTGTTTACAATGAGTGTCGGGAACCTATTTATTAGGTTCCACCTGATCTATTCAAGATATTTTACTAGAGTCTCATTCAGGTGTAAGGGATCTATTGAGGGATTTGGTATCTCTGGCGGTGGCTAGATCTGGTCACATCCAGATCTGTCGTGGGTTTTCTGGTGGAGCAGGCTTTCGGGGTTTGTCATAGATGTCTCTTCAACGGAGAGGTATGATGGCAGTGGAGCTTTGGTGGGTAAAGGTAGGTGTTTGGACTCAATATCATGTAAAAGTGGTCGAACTTGAAGGTATTTTTCATCCTGATTAGTGGTTGGCAGGTCAGATCTGGTCCAGATCTACATTTTAGACCAGATCTGGTCAGATTTGGTCTTTTCTGATGATCCTTAGGGGTGTTGGCACCATGCTAGAATGGCGAGAGGCATGGATGATGAATAGTGGCATAATGGCTTTGACGGGTGAGCTGCTTGAGTCTACGGTAGTCACAATTGGTGGTCAGTGATCTGCGACAGTCCCTTAGTGGCGGGATGTGGGATGACAGACCCAAATATGGTCAGATCTAGCTACAGCGGTGATCTGTGGTGATGGTATTTGTGGTACAGTCAGATCTGGGTGGAGGATGAGATCTGGCTATGGTGTCAGTCAGATTTAGGCTGTGGGTAGTGGTAGGTTCGGATTCAGTGACTGGTGACGACGGGCTACATAGATCTGGTCATGGATATGTAGTTTTGGGTGGAATATAGGTCATTTTATGGGCCTTATTCCTCTATTAATCCTTTTTTCTTGAGTCTATTGGACTTTGGGACATGTGATTTGTAATGGTTTTGTGCCATTAGGCCTTCGGGCGATTGTATCCTTAGGCCTATGTGCCTTTGGATTTTTGGATTTCTCTTGGGTTATCCATTTTCCTATAAAAGGGGTTTGTGTGGTTTTTTTACTCTTTTTTAATAAAGGGGCTTTCCCCCAAATTTCCTAGTATTTATATAATGGATTAATTATAACTTATGGTGTACTATTTAGGTTTTAGATATTAACATATTATATTGGATAACTTATGCTAACCTTTTTGGTTTTGGTAAATATTTAAGGACATATACGACTTTTCACTTTTTTATGTATCTTAAAATCCATTAAAGGTTAATTTTAGTGATTTAGGTATAAAAAATTCATCTTATACATTCATTTATTGGAGTAATAAATGAAGTGTAAATTGATTAAATCCCAAACAAAGGATGAAATTGTGATTATAAAATAAAAAGATATCAAGTATGTATATTTTTTTATGTTCTCTATCATGATAATAAAAAAATCCTCAACTTTAGGAAAAATATATTAAAATAAAAATGTCATCCTTTTACCTTCATTTTTGATGAATTGATTTTTCTTCACCCATAACAGACTTATGGTCTTGTGGTTGTTAACTTTCTCCCGACTATGTTTTGTATCACTCTCTATTTATCCTTGGAAATTAGTTTTCTCTTCCATGTCAATGTTTTTAATTCTAATTAATATTTAATTACTTATAAACCTAGTTATGTTTTATTCTAGATAAACTATGTATTTACCTTTCCC
Organism: Viscum album; assembly: GCA_963277665.1. Taxonomy (NCBI): domain Eukaryota; kingdom Viridiplantae; phylum Streptophyta; class Magnoliopsida; order Santalales; family Viscaceae; genus Viscum; species Viscum album. The sequence continues at coordinate 80,121,508 of OY728162.1, read as the reverse complement.
TCTCATTAAGAATAATAATTATTAACCCTTTTTATGATGTGGGTTTTCAAAAAAGGTTATAAATATGATGAAAAAACTAGAATTGTGATGGTAGAATTTATTTAAGGGGGTAGAATGCAAAAAATAGAAATTTTGGAACATATTCCTCTTTAAAATATTTTTTTATTCTACAGTTTTCATTACACGAAACTCTAAGTTTAAACAAACCACAATATACTATTAAATTATTATTATTTAATATGATCACTATAACCTAGCTGTTAAATTTGTGCATATGATTAATAATAAATAAATTATAAAAAGTATATGGTTTAAACATGTATAAAATAAATTAATTATTTATAAATTTATTATAAAAAAATAAAAATAATTTGAAAGTAAAATAAATGTTTTTTTGAAAAACTATTTTTATCCATGGAATGTTTTTTTGTCTCACTGAATTAAATTAATATCTATGGGTAAAGTATTTTAATGAAATTTTTATATTATATATTCAATAAATTTTTTTATTATTCATATAATATTTTTTAGGCATGGTATAAGAATAAATCCATTTTTATGCTTAAAAATTTTATTATTTTAAAAACTGTTTCGTTGTGTTTTGTGCACTTATTTTAAATTATTTTTTTTACCACTATTAGAAAATTTATTTGAAAAAAATTAAATTAATTTTGGAAACAAACATTTCAATATTATATTAGAGTTAATGTTTTTATAATTTTCTAAAAAGATTAATTTTTTGATGAATAGTGAAAAATACTGATTTTATTGAAAACTGTCTTTTCATTTAAAGAATTTACAGAGTTAAATTTTGTTTTTAAATTGATTTAAACATTAAATTAGATCAATTATATTATAAGTAATACAATTTTAGTAATTTTAATCAATTATATGTTCAATTTTAATATAAAAACTTTTTATAATTATGAAAACTTTTCCTTTGGAAAACTGTTTTTTCATTTCATCTGTGGTTTTAACTTTAAGTTAAATTATACTAATTCTGTGAATTGAATTTGAAAAAGTGAATTAAATATTTTTAATAAGAATAATTAATATTATATATAATATTTTCAACTTAGTTTTTGTTCATAATGAATAGCAAAAATAGTAAATATTAATTACTGTGGTTAAGGTTAAAACAAGTTTACCAGGGGGGGGGGGGGTTAAACTAAGAAGATATATATTAAAATTTCCTAAAAACTTATCAAATTATTATTTAATGGAAATATTTATACCTTATATCATATAAGGTTATATAATTATCCATTTTGGATCCTTTTAGAATATAAAAAACATGAGTTTAATTTATTCTTTTAAAAAATTTCAAGTGTGTCCTTCCCCCACTTATAAAAGGAAACCCCCGATACTCTCCTATTCACCCTTCCAAATCCATTTTTTGGATAATACCTACTAAAATATATTACTTAAATCTCTACCCATTTACTAGAGTCCCTGGTTTGAATATAAAACTATTTTAGTAAAGATTTAGTTATAAACCTAAGGATGTTCTCTGAAGAAGAGGTATAGTTCTTAACCACACGTCTTTGTTTTATTTTTAATAAATTATAATTGTTTATAATTAATTGCATGAGCCTAATAGAATGGGATAGGTACTAAAGAGTGTGGAATTTCTTAGATGAGGATAATATATCTTGGATTAAGGGGTTAACTTCTATTAAAGATGTTGGTGGTCCCTATGATACTTAAACACATGCATACTTATATATAATCATGCATGAATTCATAGAGGGTTTGGGTTTATATAATTGGGAAGGTAATGAGACTTCCCTAATAGAGAGTTTCATGGCATCCAAAATACTAGGATTGAAGTGATTACTCCACCATGTATCGTTTGATTTAGAATCTCCCAATGACTATGCCGCCAAGGGATGAGGAAGATGGTTTATAACGAACCAACCTAGGTTGACACCAAATTGGTCACCCGAGATGGCCTAACCTAAGAGGCATTCTCAATCCTCCTAGGCTAGCAACTAGTGTTGGGCATTAGGCATAACTCAATAGGGAATTATTTATCCCAAGAAAGAGTATATAAATAGATAAAAATATAATAATAAAATAAATACTATTAGAAAAAAGTAAAAATACTAGAGATGCCTCCATGTGACGTCATGGTTCACCACCAACCATATAACCACAGTCACTCCATGAGCGAATCAAAGTTTGGTAGAACTTGAAAATGAAAATGATAAAAAATAAATGGACACATAATCACTCAGTAGGCCACCACTACCCACTGAATATATGGAATTCCATTAGAAAATATTTTTATAAAATTATAGTTTTAAAATATAGAATCAATGTAGGTTTTTAACAATATTTATAAAACCAAAATTAAAGTACACTTTCCAAAAACTACCCATCTTATAAAATAAAAATGAGGATATTTAAATATTTTAAATTAAAATTTTAAACTGAGGAAAAAATCCAAACACTTTTCCCATTTTTAAAAACCATACCATGAAAATATCATTTTCATAAACCATTTTAAGGAAGATCCCATTTATTTAAAGCTATTAAAGAAATACTCAAAACATTTTCCTTTTAAAAATATAAATTTCAAACCATTTCAAAAACAACTCTTTTTAAAGTAAGTTAAACACACATAAGGTTGTTTCATACCAATCATAAAGAGAAAAAATAATATTATAAGTAAATTCACATATAGTAAAATCTCAATCATAAAATAACCAACATGTAATACATTCATAATATAAAAAGTAAGAAACTCACATTATCAACATAAGATAAATAAGTAATAACATATCATACATATCATGAGGAAACATTGTAGGGACTAATGGGACAACACACTACGTGAAAAGGTGTACATAATTGTCAAAAATTAATACGACCACCCACATTCGTCATCCAAATCTCTATTAACTAGACTCATCAATGAAAACCCACTATCCAACTTGTGACAATCAACTAGGGGTGAATAGCCAGTGTATAATTTCAACTAGCCATATCAGTTTCCCACTACTTCCCACTTAGTAATCTTAGTATCCTCATAGAATAATAAAAAAAGGTGGTCCATGCACAAACCACATCATCACATGACAATAAAAATCCCCATGGGATAACATCACAATCATGTCCTTCTAATCTCCCATACCTTAGAAAGATCCCGATCTATAATCACATCACGAATCACATAAAAAAATTCATCACGTGGGTAAGATAAACATCATAACCAATAGGGGGTCTCCACAAGAGCACAATCAATAATAAACACATCATAATGTGTCAACCAGGCCTTTATCTTATCATATATATAATGTATACATTTGGGAAATCCCTTTCTTAAAAAATTTGGAATCCAAACGTAAGTGAAAGAGAAAACAAAATCAATTCCAAACATGACCAAACAACTCAAAGAAATATCCACATTATTTAAAAAAGGGTCAAACCCCTAATTTTTATAAAATAATACCTTTAAAATTAATCACACCCTTTTTTAGAAATAAAACTGGATTGAAATATATTTTTATAATATCCCAATCCCTTAATAAAATCTAAATAGGAATTTAATATGACACTTAACATGAAACTAACGTTCATGAAAAGTAGTTCAACATTTGTAAGACCACTTGAAAACCAAAATTGGAATGATAAAAGTTTATAATTTACCAAGAAAATATTCCAAATTCTTGAAAAATAAATTTAAATAAAATTTCAATCAATTTCATGATTACTTTGAATATAGCCAAGGACTACGCCAAGTGCTAAAAACCAGTCTAAATTCATTTCAAGAATACAGTGGCCTATAATAATCTTTTAAATTTAATAAAATTCACTTAAAAGAACCCAAATAATTTATAATATATAGTATATGGGAGTTCTATAGATATGCCTACCTAAAAACATATTTTCTTTGATGATTACCATTTTAATCCACCCTTTTATGCCTACAAACATATGCACATTCAGACACATATCAACACACCTATCCCTAATGTGTATATCCGAATTACCATAAGTGAATATGTACAAGGGGGTCCTTATATATATAAACATATTTTCATATACATGTAATTCACATTCAAAGAGCCTCAAGACACCCTAAAAATGATGGAGACCCTTCTCTATCCACCATCGCGTCTTGAACAAGCCTCAATCGAGGCACATAAACCCTAGAAATTAGAAACTAATCAAAACAAACACCCAAATTTAGTTAGGGTTTTAATATGGTGATTTCACCATATGGGAGAGAAAGGAAACCTAGAAAATAGTAAAGAAGAAGGAAGAGGAGAAGATGAAAAGCTAACTTGGGATGATTACACTAGAAATCATAAAGAATGATGGCTGAACAAAGGTCAATCAGAGGAGAGTGGTGGTACATACAAGGGATCCTAAATGGGATGTTCTATACAGGGGAGAGGGATGAGGATGAGTGGGGTTTATTTTTTTAGGGTTTTAATTAAAAGGTAATTAAAAATAATTAAAAAATAAAAGAACCCAAAAATTTCAAAAAACTGGGTAGATAGCACGGTTAGGCTACACAATTTGCCCAACGATGCACCAAACATACACAAGGAACTAAATCACCAAACCCCACCTTGAATGGTTTATCCTAGGATCCATATGGTTGGAAAAATTGTGCTCCAACCATACCGAATTACACTACCCAAATTATATCCCTAACTCACAGTCGATTCATGATTACTCTTAACCGTGCAAAAATTGTGCACTAAACCTCTTCCCTTAAAAATTTTAAAATTCCAACCTGAAATTATTGAGAACTCACAATGGAAAAAAACTAATTTAATTAATTAATATGACCATGACATGGGGGGTGTAAAAAAATCCCCAATACCACTTTCTCCCCCCAAAAATTCTCAAGTCTAAGTAGAGGTCAAAAGGGGAATGAATTTCAATAAAAATATTCAAGAAAAATAGATTCCTTAAATAAATAAACTTCCTAAAATATACAAGATCAATAGAATTAATTAAAAAAAGTCCCTAAAGAAATGTAAAATAAGAATAATTCTCCACACCATTTATAATTAATCTATAGTTTTAGAAAAATATACAATCTCTTTCCACAAAATGAGTTGATTTAATCAAGAAACCAAATTATTGAAATCCCAAAAGGGAATAAATAAATTTACCAGTAAAGAAAAAAAATTCAAAACTAAAAGTAGAGAATTTATACTAGAAACATCCCAAGGGATCAAAAAATAGATCATCAAAACTCAAGGTGTACAAAAACAAATAATCATAAGTATAATAGACATTACTCATTAAGAAATGACTGGTATTTAACCTAAAGGTCATATCTAACATATGAGTGTGTCTATATCCAACTCCTTAGAATACCATCTCATAGTAATCCCCAAAAAAATGCAGCCCTTTGGAATCCACATCCCAATCAAAAAAAAAAATACAACCAAATTATCCAAGAGCATACCCTAGGTAATTCTGATGTCTAAAAAAATAGACATCACCTGCAATGGAAACCACACAATGGAATCTACAATCATCAAGTGATGAGGAAAAAATGGTTGAAAAAAGGAACACCAACTACAATGGGAAACTAAATAAGAACCCAATAAAGCAATAGGAAAAGGGTTCATAAAGAAAAAACTTCTATAAACACAATGATCACAAATTATAAAGTGGTTTATCCTCTAAAAGAGACATAACCCAATGCTTAATTGAAAAAATATCATAACTGGATATTATATGAAAGATTAAAAGAAAAACTAATCCTTATTGATCCATCGATCAACCAAAACCCATGGGTCTAAACCACCGGACTCGAAAATATTCAAAGGGGATACTAAAGAAACAATTCCTTAGATAGACCCAGATCGCAATAATCTAAAAAGGAAACAATAGATTCTACTCCATTAGGAGCCTGAGTAGTGTCAAAAAGAAAGATTAAATACCCCTAAGACAAACACACTACTTTAACACTAGACATTTCTAGGAGGCTTAAATCAAAAAACATGGGACATAAACCCTCACATAATCATTTACCCAAAATCATACCAAATTGTCCAAAAACACCCAAGGTACAAAAAACAAAATATTTATTAAAAAAATCCAGGATAATTTCAAAATATTATTTAAAACTAAGGTACAATTAAAATTTTTCTGTTTTTCTTTCAAAACAAAAAAAAGACCAATTTAAAAACTCAAAACCCCAATCCATATAGTGACTTGGTTAATTTTTAATTTTTTTTTTAAAACTATTTTAAAAACAAACACTAACTCATTTTAAAACCAAAACATCATTCCAGGTTTCAAAATGAAACTAATACTTTCCATTTGAAATAGTTTTAAAATCACTTACCCTTTTGAAGTACACACACAAAGAGTAAAAATACAAATTTAGAAAACACAAGTTTACCTTAAAATTGGATACTAATAATTTAAAAAATAATGTGAACTTGGTTAGAAAACCAATCAAACATAAAAAATTTTCAAAATTAAAAATGAAATTAATAGTCTCAAAATATTTTTAGAAAACCAATATTATTTTATAAACAAGACCTAAGGCCTTATTTTAAAACCAAAAATAATTTTCTCATGAAATACATCATTTTTTATCATATACAATAATGAATCTTACAACACATGAATAATATAATTAAAAATTAATAACACCAAACTCAATTAGAAACTCCATCCAAAGGTGTAAAACTAGCCATGAACCCTATCTCGTTTCCCTTCCACACACTAGGAGATCCAAGGGTTAATTGGTCTAAATAAAAAAAGAAACTTGGATGAAGAACCATTCCAACCTAGCCATATGATTTAAGACCACATTCTAATCATGAATTGGTCCCTAAATCATGTTTAGAATCAAACATTTTTGTATTTCATGGTTTTCAAGGCCCTATGAACCAACCTCACATCTTGACTTCCTTCTTCATAAAAATACCAAAACATCACATATATCCCTCAAGGAAACTAAATCTATAACAATAAGGGTAAAAAAACACCTCCATAGGCATTAACCATAATAAAAAAATTCCATTAAATAGTAGGCTAGAATCAACGGAAAATTACTAACTACCCATGGAAACTTGAGGCTCAGGGAGAGAAAGAGCTTGGGATACTCTCCCTATACCTACCTTTAAAATTCCAAAAAAAATATAACTCAATATTACCATGAAACCCCAAATAAAAATGGTAATCCAAAGGTCTTAGGGTTTTATGAAGATAAAGAACCCAAACCTACTTTGATACCATTTTTTAATGAACTAACCTAGGTTTATCCTAAACCAATCACCTAAGTTGGCCCACCAAATACCCAAGAGGCATTCCCGATCCTTGTAGGATAAAAATTAGTGATGGTCATTAGGAATAAATCAATAAGTAATGATTTGGCCTAAGAAAAAATATATCAATAGATAAAAATAGAATAATAAAATAAATACTAGCAGTGGAAAAGTAAAAAGACTATATGTACCTTCATGTGACCTCACGAGTCACCACAAACCATGGAAACTCACTCACTCCATGAGAAAATTAGATCTAGGTAAAACATAAAGCTGAAAATGATAAAAAATGGTGTGACTACATAAGCACTCAGTAGGCCACCACTATCCAACAAATATATAGAGATCCCTTAGTAAAACAGTTTATAAATTCTAGTTTGAACATATAGTATCAAGGTATGGTTTTCAAATAATTTATAAAACCAAAACATAAGTGCACTTTCCAAAATACTATCCTTATAAAATAAAAATGATGATATTTAAACATTTTAAATTTAAACTTTAAACTAAGGAAAACAAGACAAATTTTCCCCCTTTTTCTTAAACTATACCTTGAAAATATCATTTTCATAAACCATTTCAGGGAAAATACCATTTATTTAAAATTAGTAAAGAAACACTCAAAACATATTCCTTCTCAAATATTACTTTCAAAATATTTTAGTAAAAACTCTTGAAAGTAAGTTAAACACACACAAGGTTGTGTCATACTAGTCATAAATAACAATAATAATATCACAAGTAAATCCATATAGAGTTAAAGTTCAATCATAAAACAATCAATCTATCAAAACATGTACAATATAAAAAGTAAGAAACTAACATGCTCAACATATGATAAATAAAGAATAACATACCATACATATCATGATGTAACACCACAGGGAATAAAAAGACAACACAAGACATGAAAAGGTGGACCTAACTACCAACAAGTAATATCGTCACACACATACATAATATGAATCACTCTCAACTGGACTCATTAGAGAAAAAACACTAGTTATCACATGAATCTAAACTAGGAGTGACTAGTCAACGAAAAATCTCAACTAGCTGTATCAGTTTCCCACTACTTCTCACTTAGTATCATTAGTATCCTCATGGAATAATAAATGGAGGTGGGCTATGAACAAACCAAATCATCACAAGATAATAATAAGCCCTATGGACTAACATCTCAATCAAATTATTTCCACCTCCCACCCCTTATAATGATCCCCAATCCATAAAATAATCATGAATCACATAAAAAAATCCAACACATGGATAACCTAAACATCATCAATAAAAAAGTGGATCAAAAAGGTCAATCAATAATTAACACATCATAAAGTGCTAACTAAGCCTTTATCTTATCATATATATAACATATAAATTTTGAAAATACCATTATGAAACAATTTGGAATCCAAACATGAGTCCAAGAGAAAACATAATCAATTCCAAACACACCCAAAAAATCAAAGAAATCTATACTTCATTTTAAAAAGGGTCAAAACCCCACTTTTTATAAAACAATCCCTTTAAAATAAATCTCAACCTTTTTAGAAAGAAAACTAGATTCAAATATATTTTTAGAATATACAAATACCTTTATAAAATCCAAAAAAGCATCTAATCGTACTATTGGAATGAGACCAAGGTCTATGAAAAGTGGTTCAACCTTTGGAATACCACTTGAAAATTAAAATAGAAATGCCAGATAACTATAATTTCCTAAGAAAATATTCCAAATAATTGAATTTTTTTTATTGAAACTTTTGATAAATTTGATGACTACTTGGCATGAGGAAAATGTTGAGTGGATCCTTAAACCACTTTATGTTTTTCTAATTGTAAAGATTAATTTGTTTTATTTACTTTAAATATATTATTACTTTTTATTGTGCATTAATTAAATTTTTATTTATATTGATCATATAATTTTATTTGTTGTTTAATTTATTTTATATTTCATGTTTTTATTTATCATAAAATGTTTTACAAGTTTTATTTTGATTTATTTAGGATAAATAAGTCATTTTAGACCTTAAAATATCATTTAGACATGTTTTTCACTATTCCCATATATAAAAATCACTATACACCACATATCCAATTGCTTATCCATATAGATAATTTTTGATTCACGTAGCTGTTTTGTGATCCATATATCTGATTTTCCTGAATCGGTTAGCCTATGTATTTTGACCATATATTGATCTAAAGAACTCAAAATTGAGTAATTATTTATTTTGAAATATAATAATATTTTATATATTTAATTAGAATACATAAAATTCTGAATATATCTATATCTTGTTTGAAATTAGTCTATACATCACTATATATTTTCAGTTTATTTTCTGTTGTTTTTCAGAACTATTTTTATTATGTTTTTAATCATAACCTAAGTTTTGTAAATAATATTAATATGATTCATGATTCTTTAGAAAGATAATGAAATTTTATAAATATAATTTAAAGTGACCAAAAGAATATTCTAACTTTATCAAGGTATGTTTTAGCTTTAATATTTGAGAAGTAAATCTATATATAGATTTCATAATTTCAGATACATGAGAAATTTAGATACGTGAGTAAATCACTTACATGATGAATGCACTTACATAAATTGATTATGTGAATCACTTATTTCTATTTCCTTATGTGGTAAATTCTATTACCCAAATGGCCCAAAGGCCTTCTTTTTTATTTTATTATAGATAATCCCCCTTTTTAAGGGTTGAAGGGGAACCCGTACATGACCCATAGGCCCAAGGCACAAGGCCCGACATGACCCGTAATACATGACCCGAAGGCCCAGAGGCATACCATGCCCAATACATGACTCGTAGGCCCAGCCTACTAGAACTGACCCTCCCTAGCTTCTGCATCATTGATTTACTTTAGCTCCCCACCTGCATTGCTGATCGGCTAGAATTACCCCGTAAAAAGATGCACGGTGCCTGGTCCCGATGACGGTTGTCAAACCCTCTCATTTTTCCAATCTGGTTAGCTCTGCTTCTAGTGACTGCTTCTGGTGCTTTGATCCTCATCTGGGGCCTACTCTGTATGAACCTGGATACTTCATGGTCTTCAATGGCCCGAAGGCCCTGTGGCCCGAAGGCCTTTGATGTCTCGAAGGCCCTAAGACCCGTAGGCCCAAACCGGTGGCCCGAAAGCCCAAATCAGGTGAATAGTCCAGCTGCTACAATACCAAACAGTGCTTTCTATAGTAACTGCTACAGTAACTGCTACAATACTGCTACAGTACTGCTACAGTACCCAGAAATTCACCTCCACCCGGTTTTGAACCTGGGTCTCTTGGATGCCAAGCAGGAGCCCTTACCACTTGGGTACGAGCTCATTGGCTGGTAAATTATTTTACATAGAGAAAAATACCTATATGAAATTCCCCTACATGAATTTTTATACACAGCTCAAGGGAAATCCTACAGAACATAATGCCTTGTTTTATGTTATCTTTTATATATAAATTTTATTTATGTTTATTTAACATATTTAAATTATCTTAATTACTTAAAAATTTATATTAATTATTTATACCCCATGATTTTTTTTATTTTAAACATTTTTATGAATAATCAAAAGGCTGTTATATTTTCACGCATGAAACTTATAGCTTGAAATTCAAAAATTGTTTTTTATTATTTTATGTTGTTTTCTTTGATTATATTTATTCTAAATTAATACTATTTAATATTAAACTCATTAAACTTTTTTAATATCTTTAATGTGGTGTTATTAATTAGTTTTATATTCTCTGCATATTTATTGTTTATCTTAAACAAAATGTTTTTGAATTTCATATGTAAAAATCAAGATTGATATTTTCATGGGATCATTCATTAACCTATTATTATGGATAAAATTTAAATTATTTAATGTATTATTTCAAATTTGTTTTAATTATTATTTATTGGTTTGAATAATGGATGTGATTTGTGTGATTATTATGTAATGATAATTTCTATCTCTTTCATAGTGGTTTCCATACTCCATTAGTCAGGGATGTGTAGATTAGAGTAGGATCATTTTGATCCAAAAAACCATAAAAATTTATTATGTTATTTTATTTAATTTTTATGCATACACTCTTCACACATAAACTATTATTATTATTTTAATAAATAATTGTTTAATAATTTTAAACAAAAAAATTATCTAATTATTTTTAATAACTCTGATAAGTTTAATAAAGGTGTATTCACCCCAATATAACTTCTGCCATCATCATATCTAACATAACACTTGTTATCATAGGTGAAACTTTGTATGGATTACTTAGTTTTGTTATTATTTTTCCAAATACCAACAATTGGAATTTAAGGTATACCCTTTTAGGAATATTCAGTTCTTCATCTATTATATTTTGGTTTATACCATCAATCAATATTATTGGTTGTCCTTAAATTATTTTTTATTTATTTGATTATTTGAGCTAACTTGTATCCTAGTCCTTAACAAGACTAAGACAAGATCTATGACTAAAGAGAATAAATTCATGAATCTATTGACACCACCTCATTTCAATGGAAGTGATTATAGATATTGGAAAGACATAATGGAGGTATTTTTGATAAATATAGGTGTTGGATATTGTAATATCATATCTAGAACATATAAAATAGCTAAAGTCAAACTTCAAACTTTAACTAGAAATGATGCTACAAAAGATGTTTTAAATTAAAAAGTCATGAATTATCTTTATTGTTCTCTTAGTAAGAGTTTTTATAGTCATATATCTTCTTATAAAACCACTTCTAAAATTTTTAGGACTTTAAAATTCAATCATTCAGGAACTAAAAAATGGTAGAGAACTAAGATTGGAATTCATAGGGATGAATTTATAGAATTTAGAATATCTGATCATGAAAGTGTGAAATATATGTTCAATAGATTAAAAAATATCATAAAAAACATGGCCACACTTGGTGAAACTATGAATAATTAAGTGATTATTGAAAGGATACTTTAATCCTTACCAAATAAGTGGCATTAAAATAAAATATCCATTGAAGAAAGAAAATATTTTTTATAATACTCTCTATATGAGTTGATTGGATCTCTATTATAATATGAACTTGAATCGATGAAAAATGATCTCGATTCATAAAAAAAGAGTGTCTTTTAAATCTAAACATGCTTCTACAAACCATTCTAGTGATTCTTCAGATTCTTATGTCTCAGAGAAGGATAATTATCTAAGTCATGTTACCAAATGAATTAAAGGAATCATAAATAAAAATCATACTACCCAAAAATATGAAGGAAAAATCAAGAGATACAAGATTTTTTTCAAAATAAAAGTTAATAAAGGAAAATCCTATATTATTTATTATGAATGAAAGTAACCTGGCTATACCAAACATGAGTGTCTAAAGTTGAAATAAGAAGGGAAAGATAAAAAGTATAAAAAGTAAATCAAATGTGCTTATCATGTTGGTTGGAGTTGTACTAGAGAGTCAAACTCCAGTGAAGAATCTATAAGTGAAAAAGTGACTACGAACCTTGCTTTAATAGGAAACTATCCTTAAGTAATAAATTATTTTGATGATATGTTAAAACTTGATAGTTTGTGTTTAATGTATGCTTTAGGAAAGGTTAGTAATTATTATAATTATGATTCTGATCCTGAATCATATTCTAGTCATGATTAAGAAAATAATAAATACAATGACATATGTGATTTAAGTAATGAATTTCAAGAGTAAATTAAAAATCTTAATAAAAATATATGAAAATATGACTATGGATCATAAAAAGGTTTCTAATTAAAAGAAAAATATTATTTTGGAAAATAAAAATTTGAAAAATTATATTCTTGAGTTTCATAAAGAAAATGAGAAAACTAATATTATGGTCAATAATTTTTCTAATCTTGAAAAGGAAAAATCATAGTTTGAGAAATTCTACTTAATATACTTAAGATAATGTCCATGATGATGTTGAGTTTGTTTAAAAATATAATGTTAATTTAAAAAAGGAAATGGTAAATTTAAAAGAAATGTTGTACATATTTATTCAATGAAAATCACAATATGATAATATGGTAGCTACAGTGAAAGAAAATAGAGATAAATCTGGTTTTGGTTATAATCATCAAATTATTAAGATGAACAAGATTTATTTTGTTAAAAGTTATATAGAGAAAGTTTCAATAGTTACATGATTTAAAATTTTATTGTAAGGAAACTATGATGATAAATGTTCAATGATGTTTCCTCAATCTCTTAGTATTACTAGAATTTATATCTCTAAGAATTTATCTTCTCATTTACCTTATAATAAATGTTTTAAATCTTCTAGGGTACTAGAAAATTATGTTACTAACCCAATTGAACCCAAAATAAAATGGATACCAAAAAGTGTGTGTGTTTGATTTTTTATAGGACACTACCACATGTAATTGAATGTTTAATAAATGGTAGCACACTATAAATAAAGTTTCATTTAATTTAAATATAGTAAGTAGTTATAATTTTGTTTTATATGCTCAAACTATTTTATACAGTTAGAACTTTTTAAAATAAAGCATAAATTTAGGGGGATCTCTTTTACTGTCTATTTTTTTCTATTCATTTCAAGGGAAATTTACCATTTTTATAGCATGTTATTTATTGTTTTATGTTTTCATGTGTTTAGGGAAAGTTTGTGTGTGTTTATATGATGAATTTTTTATATTTACATGAAATATGTAAAATATAGAATATATTTTTCAAATTACCTGTGTTTAATTCTTGTAAATATTTATTTATTATATAACTATTTTAATACCTCTCATTACCTTATAAATTTCAATCCATTTATTTTATTTGAAACATCATCTTTTTGATAATTTCAAAAGGGGGATAAGTTTTTGAAATTACACTTGGTTTTGTAATTATTAAAAAGGGAGAGAATGTTGGGTGGATCTTTGAACCACTTTATGTTTTGATAATCATAATGGTTCATTTTTTGTTTACTTTAAAAGTATTAATAATTTAAATTGTGTATTAATTAAAGTATGATTAATCTTGATCATATCATTTTATTCATCACTTAATTTATCTTTATATTTCATGATTTTATTTTTCACAATATGTTCTATAAGTTTTATACTGAGTTCCTAGTATAAATAAGTTATTTGGGACCCTAAAATATCATTTAGACATGTTTTATACTATTCCCAAATAGAAAAATAACTATGCATCACATAGCTAATTGCTTATCCACATAGCCGATTTTCCAAAATCGATTACCCTATGTATTTTGACCATATATTGAGCTACATAACTCCATATTGAGTGATTGTTTTTTGTAAATATAAGAATATTTTATATATTTAATTATAAGACATCAAATTTTGATTATATCTATATATTTTCTAAAATTAGGTTATAATTCACTTTATATTTTCAGTTTGTTTTCTACTATTTTTCAGAATTGTTTTGCTACTGTTTTTTAATCATAAATTTATTTTTATAAATAATATTAAGGTGATTATTATTTATTTATAAAGATAATTTTTTTATAAATTTTAGTCAAAATGACAAATATGATTCAACCTTTATATAGGTATGTTTTATCTTTGATATTTGAGAAGTAAATCTATTTACAAATTTTCAAATTTCAAATATGTGAGATATCCAGATACGTGAGAAAATCACCCATGTGATGAATTCTATTACATGAATCAATTATGTGAATCTCTTACATGAATACCTTATTCTGATTCCCTTACATGGTCAATTCTCTTATGTTGAGAAAAATACCTATGTGAAATGTCCCTACACAGCTTAATAAAAATCCTACATGAAATTATGCTCTGTTTTACGTTTTATTTCATATATAGATTTTATTCATGTTTATTTCACATATTTAAATTGTTCTAATGAATTTATAAATTCATATTAATTATTTAGAACCCATGTAAAGTGTATTTAATTATTTTAAACATGTTTTTATGAAGATCTGTGGCTATTATATTTTTACGTATGAAACTTACAACTTGAAACTCAAAAACTAATTTTTATTAGTTTATCCTATTTTATTTTATTATATTGATTCTAAATTAATATTAGTTGATATTAAACTCATTAAAACTTGTTTTAATATCTTTAATGTTGAATTATTTATTATTTTATATTCTTTTCATATTTACTTCTTGTCTTAAACAATTTTTTTTGTGAATTTAGTATTTCAAATTAAAACTTTCTATTTTCGTGGGATAATTCATTGGACTATTATTATGTTGAACATTTAAATTATTTAACAAATTATTTAAAATGGTTTTTAATTATTATTTTTTTTTGAATAATATACATTATTTTCACGTTTATTATGCAACAATAATTTATCTCTCTTTCTGATAATCTAGTTTTATATTTTTTATTATTTTAAATTGTTTTAATGATTTAATTGAGTGGGAAGTCCAAATAAATTTGTATTTAAATGACTCTAGGATACTTGGAACAAATATACAATAATTTTTAATTATGATAACTGATGATCACTGTAACGTCCCGAATTCGGGTGCCACACCATGGGTACCCCAAACCTGGTTGGTCACATGACCTCAAGAATATTTCCCCAAATGCCAGAGGCTACCGACTAGCAGTGAGGGCCTAGGTCTGATAGTGGGGAAACTATGCCCTCATTTGTCAAAGTGTAGCAAAGTGGGGGAAATAAGAAAATACCAAAAGTGGAAGCAGTAAACAATACCATGATGAAATGGAAAATGTTACTTAAATAAAATATAACCAACAATCATATATATGATGATGCAATATGTCCCTAATTCTAAGAAAGAAACCAAAATAGGATATACTGCAATCTAAAACAATACAGAACAAGGTACAAGTACAACAAAGCAAAACAAAACAGTGCAACTGGAACTCAGCAACATCACAAGCCTAAGCTCGGTCCCATGCTCTCCTAATCCTCTGCAACAATCATGTACCTGTATAGGGACTCTTTCCCTTATTAACACCTATAAAAATATAATCTATTTGGGCCCAAGACATGACCCAAACAGGGTGTGAGAAATAAATCCCAGTAGGCAACCACCAAAGGCCCATGCCCAACTGTCAGTGAAAATGTACAACAGAAGTGTGCAATAATGAAATGCAGTAAACTAGGAAGTACTCAAAAGTAAACATACCTACCAGTTATATTACCATTTTAATAATTATTTAACAATTCCAAGCTTGTGATTTATCTTGGTAGGTACAACATAAGAAATCACCGTAATGAATATTTAAAGTAAACATTGTCCTCAGACATGAAAGTACTTAACCCTCAGGTAAATAGAAACAAAACCCGCAGGTGACTGCCCTCAGGCATAACAAATATTTCCCTTAGGCATACGAGATATTTCCCTCAGGCATAGAAGCTACTTCCCTCAGGCATATGACAGGTTTCCCTTAGTCTAAATGAAACACTGCCCTTAGGATAAGAAAAACACTTCCCTCAGGTTAAGAAAGTAACTGGGATTATCCCAACACATAAGAAAGAAATTGATATATATTTTCTCTCAAGAAAACTCAAAACATGCTTATAATTATGGCATACCCACGGGTATCCTGTCCAAACGGCTAAAAAAGGGAAACACACCCACGGGGTGGCCCTCGATCAAGGAAATAATCCCAAATAGTAGTTTATACTTGTTCATTAAATTACCTATGCAATTATAGATATATTAATAGTCAAGGCCTTAGCCACATGACACCCCAAACATGGGTGCGTAGCACCAAAGTACACAAAATCAACTCGACAATTGGAAATAAACACCAGACCACCCACCTCGATCTCCTTTGATCGATATACATGAACGACGCCTCCCGAATCAACTAAGAAAGATGTAGATCTAGGATAGAAATTTTACCATTAAAACTCAAACAACTTCTCTTCAGGAAATAATTGGAATGAAAGACTCAAGGAGAGGGAATATCTCACCCACCCAGTTCAAACGAGATCGACGACGAAGGAATTAGAGTCCCGGTGTGCGATCGGGATCTCCTCCAAGTTCCGGCCTCCTCTCTCATGGATCCCATCGAGTTCTATGCCTCGTCTATTGAATGAGGAGGCTACTACCAATTTTTAACAAAAAAACATAACTACACAGCATGTACTCTCAAGTACACGTCTTTTACTTTCCATTTTTAAACTGTTCCCCTGAAGACTTCTTTCCACCACATTACTATTCCCCAGCTGACTTGATTACATGGCGTGTACTACTAAGTACATGGTGTGTACCATCATTCCACTAGCGGCTACTCCCACTGCCTTAATATTCACCTGCTGATTGATTACATGACGTGTATATACTAAGTACACGGTTTGTAGTCAGTTTTTACACCCTTCATCATCAACAGGCCTACATGCCCTGTATTCTCATCCCACACGGCTAAAGTACACGGCGTGTAGAAAAAGTAAATGGCGTGTACCCATAAATTTTGGGATTTTCCCCCATTTCCCTTGTCTTCTTCAAAACACTTAAGGAAAAAGGAAAAGAAGAAACTCGTACCTCAAGAATAAGAACCAGGTTCTTACAAACTTCCCCCCTTAAATCAATTTGTCCCTGAATTTCCCTTCCAAGGGTGGTAAAGATAAAGCTAAGAATAACTATGGCCACTGAGCACATACGTTGGTCTCCCGCTCCCAAGTTTCATCCTACACTCTGTCATACTGCCATAACACCCGTACGAGAGGAACTAACCGACCTTAGAGAACCTTCATGATCCTATCTACAATACAAATCAGATGCTCATCAAAGGATGCATCAACCTAAAGCTCAACCTCCTAGGGATGAAAAACGTGAGATGGGTTTGAGTGATAACGATGCATCTGAGATACATAGAAGACGTCGTTCATGGACCAATACCTATGTGGTAACTGCAACCAATAGACACCTGTCCTGACTCTCTCCAGAATCTCAAATGGACCCACATACCTCAGTGAAAGTTTACCCTGTCTCCTAATCCGTCTATGTCCCAACCTCGGTGAAACATGCAAGAAAACCTGATCCCTGACTATGAACTCCAAGGGTCTTCTGGGGAAATCAACATAATATTTCTGGCAAGGATGTGCAATAGCCATCCGCTTCTAAATCAACTGGACCTACTCTAAAGTCTCCTGCACGAGGCGTGGTCCCAGTAAAGTTGCCTCACCTGCCTCCAGCCAGCAAAAGGGTGATTGGCATGGCCTACCATATAAATCCTCATAAGGTGCCATCGGAATAGTTTCCTGAAAACTATTATTATAGAAAAACTCGACCAAGGGTATGTGATTCTCCCAAGAGCCCCCAAAGTCTAGAACGCATGCATGTAGCATGTCCTCTAGCACATGTATTGTATGCTCTGACTTGCCATCGGTCTGAGGGTGGTAAGCTGTGCTTAGCACCTGTGTACCCAGTGCCCTTTGAAAACTCTAACAGAAATGAGACGTAAAATGGGAGTCCCTATCTGAAATGATAGAACTAGGGACCCCATGAAGATGTACTACCTCTCAGATATACAACTTTCCGAGCTCGTCAACACCGAAGGTCTCCTTGATCGACAAAAAGTGAGCTACCTTCGTAAGTCTGTCTACAACAAACCATACAACATCATTGCCTCGAGGTGATCTCGGCAACCCGGTCATGAATTACATCGCGACATCATCCCATTTCCACTCTGGAATGGGTACCTGTTGTAATAATCCAACTAACCTCTGATGCTACGCCTTCACCTACTGACAGGTGGAACATCTTGTAACAAAACCAGCTACCTATCTTTTCATAACCGACCACCAATACTAACGTCTCAAGTCACGGTACATTTTGATAACTCCAGGATGCACTACCCAAGATGAAGCATGAAATTCCGACATCAACTCCTCACGTATATCCCCTAGAACCCACACTCATCCATGGATACGCAATACCTCATTATCACCTATCGTTTAACTAGGAGGAGGGTCCTCACTTGACACCAACTCCCATAGAACTAGGCCTTCTGAATCTGATAGCTGTCTCATCCTCACTCTATGCAGGAGGGTAGAAGTCACAACTAAGGATGAAAGATAGGTTCACCCCTGACTATCTTGCACCTCCAAATGCATCTTAGAGAACAAATACATAAGCTTCCACTCACCACTAGACTCCTGCACTGCCTGTATCTGAGTCCTTCTACTTAGTGCATTAGCTACTGCATTACCCTTACCAGGTGTATAGGCAAGCTCAAAGTCGAAGGACTGAAGGTATTCAACCCACCTTAGATATCTCAAATTCAAGTCATGCTGAGTAAATATTTATTCAAGACTTTTGTGGTCTGTAAACACCAAAAAATGTTCTCCCAAGAGATAATGTCTTCAATAGTGCAACACATGAACAACTACAGCCAACTTGAGATCATACATCGGGTAATTCCTCTCATGTGGCCTCAACTACCGAGACCCATACACAACTACTCTATTACCCTGCATCAACAGTGCTACCAGCCCAATACCTAATGTATCATAGTAAACTATATATCTCTTCCCTTACTTTAGAAGTATTAGGACTGGTGCTGATGTCAACCTTCCCTTATGCTCCTGAAAGGCTGTCTCGCAAGATTCTGACCAAATTAACTTCATAACCTTCTTAGTCAAACCCATCAATGGTGCTGCTAAGCGGGAGAAGTCCTGTATAAAGAACCTGTAGTAACTAGCCAACCCCAAGAAACTCCGTATTTCAAACATTTTCTTAGGATGCTACCAGGAAACTACTTCTCTCAATTTCTTTGGGTCTACCACAACTCCTGCCTCTGAGATGACATAACCTAGGAAGTGAATCTGTTCCATCCAAAAGTAGCACTTTTAGAGCTTAGCATATAATTGATGCTCTCTTAGTGTACTTAGTATGATCTCAATATGGGTAGCATGGTCATGTCGAGTGTGAGAGTACACCAAGATATTGTCCATGAAGACTACCACAAAAGAATCCAGATATGGGTGGAACACACAATTCATCAGAGCCATAAAAACTGCTGGCGTGTTCGTGAGTCCGAATGGCATGACCAAGTACTCGTATGAACCATATCTACTATGAAAGGCTGTAAGAGGTATGTATAATGGTATAACGCGCAACTGATGATATCCAGATCTCAATTCAATATTTGAGAACACTTGTGCTCCTCGAATTTGATCAAAAAGATCATTAATCCTTGGCAAGGGATATCAATTCTTAACTGTCAACTGGTTCAGCTTCTATTAATCCACGCAAAGTCTGAGGGTACCATCTGCCTTCTTCATAAATAGGATAGGTGAACCCCAAGGAGAAGTACCAGGTCAGATGAAACCCTTTGCCTGCAACTCCTCCAACTGCCTCTTGAGATCCTACAACTCTAGTGTAGCCATCCTATAAGGAGGAATGGACACCGATGCCACTCTTGGGACAAGCTCAATAGAGAAATCCACCTCTCACTCTAGAGGTAGACCTGAAAATTTGTCCAGGAAGAAATTCGTGAAATGATTAACCACTATATAGAAATACTTCTAATAAGTTCCCTGGTCATCTAGATATAAACTCGCAATCTGTTCTGTCACTCCAACTCACCCATGATGCTCGGGTGCAGCTCAGCTGACCTGGACATCCCATTCACCCTTATATAGAAACTCTCTACCCTATGGTGATGTGAAACTCACCCTACGATGATAGCTATATACAAAGGATTGAAAGGGTACCAACCATTCCATCTAGAGAATGATTTTATATCTCGTCATCTCTAAGACATAAAGGTCCCATAGAAAGTGACACCCACTAATCTCTAGGGGCACTCCCTACACTGACGTAAACCTGTTGTTCTAGTTCCCAATGGAGTGTCTAACATCATGATATCAAAAGAAAAAGAAACACAGAGCCCAAGGACCTCCACAACATGCACAAATATGAAGCTATGTGTAGCACAAGTATCGAAAAGTACTGAAGATAAAATAGAAGCAACTAGAATAGTACGTATGATAGTGGAAGGTCCGGGATCCTTCTCCTATTGGGTCTATTGCACTGCATATGTCTGCCCAGTTCCGCGGCCCTGAGACATAGCCTAGCTACCCTGAGCTGACCCACCCTACTATCTCTAAGATCCTGGTGTCTGGCTACCACAGCCACGACCACCACCTCGGCCTGATCGTCCTGACGTATTCCAATTCCCTGACTGGTAAGAATCTTCTGGCCCTACTCCTGCACGCAGAGTCTGCACAGAAGCCCTCTCACTAGTCACTGGTGAAAAATCCCTACAAAAACGTTGAATATGACCCATATTGCCATAATATCGGCACTCAACCGGGTCACGTGGACACCAAGGTCTCTTGTTCCCCTCTTTACCACACTGGTAACACATCACCTGGACACCTAAAGAATTCTTCTGGATAGTACTACCACTGTGAGAGAAATACATCCGCCTCTTCCTCTTACCGATAGAAATAGTACCAAAAACTGGTGCCGAACCGCCCTGACCTACACCACTAGCTTCCCGCAGGTTCCGCTCGGTAATCAACACCTGGTTCAAAATAGCATGCATGGTAGGAAACTAGAAAATGTTTACCAGTGCCCAGATGTCATATCGTAGACCATCCTCGAAGTTTCTATCCCTCAACATCTCATCACCCACCAGAATAGGTGAAAAACACTATAGCTCGATGAAGCGAGCAGAATAGCCCATCACTAACATGGCGCCCTACTGCAGATTCATGAACTCTCAAGATCGATCTTCCCTTAGCTTCTCTGGAAATAAAAATTCATAGAAGACTTCTTGAAAATCTTCCCACGCCATGTCTTGGTGATGCTCAGTCTGGGTGGTAACATCCCACCATATTTTAGTGGAATCATGCAGCATGTATGTAGTGAGCTTGACCCTCCTCCCAGGAGGCATCTCTAGATGCTCGAAGATCATCTGCATAGACCCCAGCCATGACTCCGCAGCTTATGGTCCGCCATCCCCTAATAACATATGTGGATGATACTTCTAGAATATACGTTTCAGCTTTTCCATAGATGTGGTAGCCAACGATTCTCCCTAAAAGGTCTGCATAAACCACATGAAGCCTTTAAAGAACTGTACATTCGCGCCTACGTCCGGTATAACGGCTGGCGCCACATCTGGAACTATTGGAGGATCCATTGGTAGCCCATGGCCTACCAACTCTGGAGTATAATCATTGCCGCTCTCTTGGCGAGCAACTCGTGGTCGTCTCGGTGGCATGAATCTACAAGGTCAAACACACACCTTAAATTAAGATCATCAAGGGCTAAGAATTAGAAGCATAAGAAGGGAACATGAGAAAGAAAACATTCAATTTTTACAAAACAAGACTACACAATGTGTATAATAACTACACGACATGTTCCCTTAAGTCTTTCACATGGGTGTGTACTTATTCCAGAACTGGTCGTGTAACACCCCAAACACACGATGTGTTGTCCTTACACACAACATGTACTTGAATTTTCTTTCCTTGCTTGAGTCCTTCTATATGGATAAGCCACACGACTCTCTTTTTAATGAGACTACACGGTGTGTAAAAAGGTCTACATAGCATGTTACCTTAGGCCCTTACATGGTCATGTTCTGATGCTGGCCTGGGCATGTCTCAACCCTAGGTACACGGTGTGTCACACCCACACACGGTGTGTACACCACCCTGTCTCCTCAGCCACACGGCCAAGTCCACATAGCCTTTCATCGGTCAAGACCACATGGCGTGTCCCATAGGTACACGGCGTATACTAGATGAGCTTTTCCGACCCGTGTTGTTCATAACACAGCCGGATACACGACTCACACTACACGATGTGTTCCAGAAGCACACAACATGTACTTGAGAAGATAACACCAACCCGTGTTGTTAGCTACACGGCTGGATCCCAAGATTACACTACAAAGTGTGTTCGGAATTGACACGGCGTGTATAAGCTAATATTTCTCCATCCGTGTTGTTAGTCACATGGGCGGACACAGGGTGAACCCTACACGGCATGTACAACTGGTACATGACCTGTTCCCACAAGAACTTCCCCACCCTGTGTCTCTGACCACACGGCCTATGGCACAGTTAGAGACTTCACAGCGTGTACATAAGGTACACGGGGTGTACTTAGAAAATTTTCATTTCTTCCTGAACAGAAGAACACACAGCTTGTTGTCAAAATTACAAGGTGTGTATTCTAGGTTTTTCCGGATAGTAATCCTCAGAAACTACTCCGAAGTCCACAAAAACACTGAAACGAACACCAAAGTGCCAAATTATTATATGTGAGGGACCATACTCCCCACGAACCAAAGATTGGCATCTTATACGTGTTTATAACAAGGTAAAAAATTCTATGATACACCAAATTCTAGTTGATGAGGGACCATACTCCTCAAGAAACAAAGTTTGGAGTTCATTTAAAAAACCTTACATAAAAATACCCTATCAAATAGCAGGGATTTTATCAAGGAATCTATCACCATAACTTGCATTTTCTAGCAAAAAATCTATCACAACAACATGAAATTTCTAATGCACCTACATGGCATGGAAACTATGCATGACATGTTATTCTAATATGTTCCTAAATGATGCATGAGATAACATCCCCTCATCTCATCGGGTTTCAACAAAATAGAACCCAAGTATAAAATATAAATAGCACACCACAAGTGCGTCACCCAATGGTGAAAATCAAATCAACTGTAAAATTGAAAAACAAAAAAATTTAAATTAAATGAGGTAGATTGGTTTTTCCCTGTTCACGGGTTAGCTAATCATGGGCACAACTTATTATTAAGTACCTATTCCTTCCTATCCCTGGATAAAGGCTCCAAACAGTAAGTCAAGAGAAAAGAATTCCTATGATACCACTTTTTAACGTCTTGAATCCGGGTGCCACACCACAGGTGCCCCGAACCCGGTTGGTCACATAACCTCAAGAACATTTCCCTAAATGCCAGAGGCTTCCGACTAGAAGCGAGGGTCTAGGCCTGATAGTGGGGAAACTATGCCCTCATTTTTCAAAGTGTAGCGCAGCAAAGAAAATACAAACAAACCAAAAGAAGAAGCAGTAAAAAATACCAAGATAAAATGGACAAAAGTACAGAAATAAAAGATGACCAATAGTCATATATATGATGATGAAATATGTCCCTAATTCTAAGAAATCATCCAAAACAGGATACACTGCAATCTAAAAAAATACATCACAAGGTACAAGTACAACAAAGAAAAACAAAACAGCACAACAGGAACTCAGCAGCATCGCAAGACTAAGCTCGGTCCCATGCTCTCCTACTCCTATGCAACAATAAAGTAGCTGTATTGGGAATCTTTCCCTTATCAACACCTACAAAAATATAATCAGTTTGGGCCCAAGATATGACCCAAACAGGTTGTGAGAAATAAATCCCAGTAGGGAACCACCAAAGGCCCGTGCCCAACTGTCAGTGAAAATGTGCAACAACAGTGTGCAATAATGAAATGCAGTAAACTAGGAAGTACTCAAAAGTAACCATTCTTACCAGTTATATTTCCATTTTAATAATTTTTTAACAATTCCAAGCCTATGCTTTAGGTTGGCAGGTACAACATAAGAAATCACTATAATGAATATTTAAAGTAAACATTGTCTTCATACATGCAATTCCTTACCCTCAGGTAAATAGAAATGAAACCCTCAGGTGAATGCCCTCAGGCATAACGAATATTTCCCTCAGGAATACAAGATATTACCCTCAGGAATAGAAGCTACTGCCCTCAGGCATATGAAAAGTTTCCCTCAGGATAAACAAAATACTGCCCTCAGGCTAAGAAAAACCCTGCCCTCAGGCTAAGCAAGTAACCGGGCCGATCCCAACACATAAGCAAGAAATTTATATATATTTTCTCTTAATAAAACTCAAAACATGCTTATAATTATGACATACCCATGGGTATCCTGGACAAACGGCTAAACAAGGGAAACGCACCCACGGGGTGGCCCTGGATCAAGGCAACGATCCCAAATAGTAGTTTATACTTGTTCATTAAAGTACCTATGCAATTATAGGTATCTTAACAATCAAGGCCTCAGCCACACGACAACCCAAACATGGGCGCGTAGCACAACGATACACAAAATTAACTCGATAGTTGGAAATAAACACTAGACCACCTACCTCGATCTCCTCTGATCGATATATGTGAATGACACCTCCCGAATCAACTGAGAACAACGTAGATATGGGATAAAAATTTTCCCATTCAAACTCAAATAACATACCTTTGGGAAAGAATTGGAAAGAAAGAATCAAGGAGAGGGAAGATCTCACCCGCACTGTTCAAATGAGATCGACGATGAAGGAATCCGAGTCCTGGTGTGTGATCGAGAGCTCCTCCAAGTTCCGACCTCCTCTCCCATGGCTCCCATCAAGTTTTATGCCTCCTATGCTGAATGAAGAGGCTACTTCCTGTTTTTATCAAAAAAAATAACTACACGGCATGTACTCTAAAGTGCACAGTGTTTACTTTCCATTTTTTAAACTGTTCCCCTGATGGCTTCTTTCCACCGCGTTACTGTTCACCAGCCAACTTGATTACAGGCCGTGTATTACTAAGTACATGGCGTGTACCATCGTTCTGCTGGCGGATACTCCATCTGACTTACTATTCACCTTCCGAATGATTACACGACGTGTATATACTAAGTACACAGTGTGCAATCAGTTTTTACACCCTTCATCACTGACAGACCTATACGCCCTATATTCTCATCCCACACAGCCAAAGTACACGATGTGTGGAAAAAGTACATGGTGTGTACCCATAAATTTTGGGATTTTTCCCCATTTCCCTTTTTTTCTCAAAAAAACTTAAGGAAAAAGGAAAAGAAGAAACTCGTACCTCAAGAATAAGAACTGGGTTCTTATAATCACATACATTCATACTATTTCATCAATCAAAGTGATCCAGTTTCCAACTATTTACATCAATTGTGACAAACTATCAAGGAGGTAAGAATTCTTATTCAAATTATATATCAACTTAAAGAGTTTATATGTACCACTGCTAGAAAACATAGAACATACTATCTAAATAGTTAAAAATGGTCTGAATTAGCTGTTTTATCAACAATAATAGTTTTTCTTCTATCCAGTTGTATTATTTGTTTTATCTTTTATATTTGGGTAAATTTTTTCACTTACTCATTTATTTTATAGGATTTAATACCTCTAAAAGGTATTCCCTTGGTTATAATTACCTGAAAAATATATATTAAACTTATGTGAGGGATGCTCTTTTTAGAAGTCTAGGGTTTCTGTCTGCTCCTACAAAAGGATATTTGTAGTTTGGGGATGATCCTCACAAAGTTCTATGTTGGAATTCACCCCACTATAAAAATATGGGTTTAGATTTCTCCCATGAAGAGTATATATCTCTTTCATAGTGGGTTCCATACTCTATTAGTTGGGGTGTGAATAATAATGTATAATCATTTAGATTGTAACTACTATAATAATTCCTTATGTTTTTCACTTTAATTTTTCTGCATACACTCTTCACACATAAAAAATTCTTATTATTTTAAGAAATAATTGTTTAATAATTTTAAAGAACCAAATTATGTAATTATTTTTAATAAATTTGATAATTTTAATAAAGGAATATTCAAAACCCTGTAGACCTTCTACTATCATCATATCTAACCTAACATCAAAGGCCCATGTTATGTGATAAAAACCAATCCAAAGTCATTTAAATCATACAATGGCCTATAATATGATTCTAAATTTAATAAAAGGCATTTAAAATCACCCAATAAATTTATAATATTCAATAAAATAGAGTTAAATAGAAATACCTACCTCAGAACATTTCTTCTTTGATGATGACCAATCAAATCCACCCTTTTATGCTTACATTCATATCTACCTTCACATATATATAAGCATATATAACCCCAATGTACATATTCATATTATAATAAGTGAATATGTACAATGGGGTCCTTATATATTTTCAAATATGTACATATACATGCAATTCACCTTCAAATAGATGCAAGAAACCCAAAAAAAGTATAGAAAACCCATCGCCATTTACCACTGCAGTTAGAACAAGCCTAAATTGGGGTTCACAAACCCTAGACATTAGGAACTAATAAAAAAACACCCAAATAAAGTTAGGTTTCATCCATGGAACATGCACCACATGGGAAATAAAGGATACCTAGAAAATAGGAAATAATAAGAAAGAGGATAAGTGGAGGTAATAACCTAGTATGATCGCACCAGAAATCATGAAGAATAACGGTGGAATAGAGGTTGACTAAAGGAGGGTGATGGTGCATGCACTGTATCCTTTTTGGGAAGTTTTTCATGAGGGAGAGGGGTGATTATGAGTGGGGTTTATTTTATTTTTTGGTTTTTAATTAAAAAGGAATTAAAAATAATTGAAAAGAAAAATAAAACGAAAAAATTTCAAAAACCCAAGTAGATTGTGTGTTTAGGACACGTAGTTTACCTAACTGTGTGCCAACCATGCATAAAGAACTAACTCAAAAAAACCAACCTCACATGTTTTCTCCTAGGAACTGAATGGTTGGACAAACTATGCTCCAACTATTCCAAATCAAACTTCCCAAAGAAGACCCCTCACACTCGATTACTCTTAACCATGCTCAAACCATTCATTGCACCTCTTCCCTTAAAAATATTAAAATTTAAACTTCAAATTATCAGGAACTTACAATGGATCAAAATTAATTAAATAAATTAATAAATTAATATCATCATGACATGGGAGTGTCACATTCTTGGGTGTATTAAGGTTTATAGAAGGTATTTGGGTTTGGTATAGGCTTTGGATAGCCTCAGTTTGTCTTCTTGAGGCTGGTATGACATGCATAGTGGGTTGAGGCCTCTAGGTAATGGGTGATATAAATTTCCATCTCATGAATGATTATAGAACCCTATTAAGAACAAGTGAGTCTTGTTATGATCATTGATCATGATAATTTATCTGGTGATGGGTATAGTGTTATGGAGAGGGTTTCCTTTGAGTGTTTTGATTTCAAGCACTATTTTGAGAGTAGTTAATGGGGACCCCCATCATAGAATATAAAATATCTATAATAGTTTAAAATACATTCTGAATGAATACTAAAATATATTAAATATATTTAATTAAATAATAAAAAGATAGTTTGATTTAATAGGGAAGTAAGATACATAGAAATACTCTAAATTGAGTATTTAATTATTGTAATGATTTGGAATTAAAGATGAATAAGTTTGGAGTTATTTTGATTAATTAATTTTTTTTGAAGTCATTTGAGATACCTTGAAGTAATTAAATATTACTCTAGATGAATTAAAGGAATCCTATACTTAATTAAATAATTATAGAAAGTCTACACTAGAGATAAAAAATAGATAAGTCCTAAAGTTCACAATATTTCATAATAGTCATCCTAGGATTTCTTAATATTCATCACATGATTTCACATGAGTTATTTTTATGAATAAATTAGAGTCATTCAAGAGTCTGGAAAAAAATTAACAAAGGAATAAAGTTTTCATAAGGGTAATTGCTGTTGTGAAGAGTGAAATGTGGAAAAGGGAAGAGACATATTAAGAACTGTAAGTGTTATTAGGACCCAACATATGAGTCAAATAAAGTTTTCATAAGATTCATCCTGAGAAAATATCATAAAATTAGTGAATTATTATTTTTTAAAAGTGATTTAGATATTTTATAAGAGTAATTTAACTCATATGAAAAGGTAAATTTATTATTTAGAGACATGGAATAATATAATTACTCCAAACTACACTAGAGTTCATAAGATTCATCAGTTATAGAAAACTTGAGAGTTCCAGAATGAAATAATTTAAAGAGAGATTAATTATGTCTATTCCAAATCTATTATTTAGAGAAATAAACATAAAAATTATATAAATCAATTGTGATTCATATTGAGGTGGTGATATTGAGTTATAAACACACCATGAATAAGAAGAACATGTTATGAAGAAGTTTGAGAATATAATAAATCCATTTATGATTCTGTTAAATGAGAAACTACTATAATGGGAGGAGAAATTCCACATTATGAAGTTCCATGCATACGAACATGAATGAAACAATGGATTAAATGACCATGTATTTTGTGGAGAAAAGGATATCATTATATCTATGAATATAATATGGATTATTAAAAGGCAATGTCCTATAGGATTAGTTTGAATGATAATTGAGTAGAAAACTGAACTACGACAAATCAAGGAAGGTTTACATATGAATTCTATAAAAGATATTCATGGAAAAATGAAAAATATATTGTGGTGATTTTTTATAAGAACAAATAAATAGTATAAGAATAAGTGGATGATAAGATATAGTGAAATCTATAATAATATTATTAAGAGTAACATTGAGTGTATTTAATAAGAGGAGATGATGAAATTCAATAGGAGAAGAGCCTGTGCGTCAAATTGAAAGAAGATTGAGGAAACTGATGAGAACCTTCTCCATCAAGGAAAACTAAACATGATGATAAAGGATTTCTAATAAATAAGGAATACGAAAAAATATGTGTGTATTCTCTCATGGATACATTGATCATTCTAAAATTTTGATGATAAAGTCAACATGAATGGTATGTTATTGAGGATATACTGGTAGTTAAAGAAATGATATTGACGAGGAAGATCTTAATTTGATGCAGAGGCATCCAAGAGTGTACTGAAGATCTTGTTAACACAAGAGTATAAGAGTATTGATGAATACTAAAAAAATATAGTATAATTAAAATTATTAGGATAAAGTAACATTTGTGAGATTGAAAAATATTTAGAATACTGTCTAGGATTTCTAAGAGATATCCTAAACTATATTCACTTGTGTTTAGGTTTTTTGGTGGATAATATGTATTATAAGAACTTATTTTATATAGTTAAAATATAATCATAAGTAGGTACTGAACATAGAAAAGATTAGGTGCCCATATTGTGATAAATTTTTTTAAAAACCTTATGTTATGTGTAGTACTTTGTTTTGTTTCATATAGGTAAAGGTGAGAGTTTAAAAGTCTAAGGGTGATCAAAAATAGATTCATATATGTCTTAATCGACAACAGAGGTTCAAACACTATGATGGAATTTAAAAAGGGTAAAAAGGAATTCAGTAAAAATGGTTACACTATTTCATCCTCCCAACTCAAGTGAATACACAAATTACCGAGCACTTCAATTGGTTTCAAATCCAAGGTTCCCTATGATTGAATATAATATTTATTTTCCAGTTGTTTTTATCAGTTATATATAAAGTGATTATTTTAAGAATATTTATATTTTCCTCATATGAAAAACATATTTCCCATCATTTTCAATACCAACATGTAGGTTTCTAAAAAAACCTTGAATAACATATAAAATAAATATTCCTAGAAGAAAAATAAAAGTTCAAATAATAAAGAGAGTTCACTTCTACTTGACAGTAATCAAAGTAGATGTATATCTATTAAACATATTTTAGATAATCTACTATAAAAATAAACATCAAGATGTAAAGAGGATGAGGAGGATGGGATGATTATTGAAGACCTATAATTAAAGGTTAAGGATCACTTAAATAAAGTTCCAACTAAATTTATCACTTATATATTTGAGTTCATCTAGGTTTTACATGATGAAAAATCATAGCTGATAGTTGATATAGAATATACGAGAAAATAATTAGTAGTAAATTTTTTAAAATGAAACTCTATCATAAAATAATTGAAATCCAAGGATCTCTATGGAAAAATATTCATTGTAACTTAACATTGATGAAAAATCTAAATAAATACATTCCATAAAGAAAATATCCATGATTTATAAAAAAGTTAGAAACTACTAAGAAAATAAATGTTTCCATGAATAATTATAATAAGAGTAATGATTCTAAAAATATTCAAGTTAGTTCCAAGAAGGATTTGTGATAATACAATGATCAATACACATCATTCTCTTGAAAAAATATAACCCATAACCCATTTTATGTTCTAATTCTATTTCATCTGTTAGTACTTGTTAAAAATCTAAATTTCAAAAAATACGGGCGAGTAAAATTATTATGAATTCCACCATAACTTCAAGGGTGTATGTGAGTATTTACAAAAATATAATCTCCCAAATAAGTGCCCAAAAGAATGGGGATTCTACCTCAAAATAATAATCTATAAAATTTGGTGAGATTATAACCAAAAGGGGAGAGAATAAGACTTATTATCTATTTTAGGTTCCATCAGAGGTTTGGGAATAATTTCATTAAATTTTGGAATAAATTTTAAATTCCCAAATATTATATATGTCCTATATTAAGGATAGTATATCCTAAGTTAGAAATAATCCTACTATGAAGAATCAATTTTCATAGAAAAGGAGAAATATGTTAAAAAAGAAAAAAAATTAATTTCTTGATAATTTATATGTGAATTATAATAGAGTTGGTCACAATAATTAGGAGTGTTTGTATAAATATACTAATCACATACCATAAATTCTCAATGGAATAAAACCACAAAATTAGAAGCTGAATGAAAGACAAGGTGAGTCTACTTTAGAGTTCAAACAGAAGAATAAGGTTTAGAAAAGTACTCCCAAGAAGAACATAGAAAAGTAAGATATAAAAATAATAATAAAATGTTTCTTGTATCACCCTATGAATTTACCATATTTTCTTTTTAGAATAAGTATTTTTTTATATCTTTCAAAACATGCAATACTGAGTTAGTTTTGAATGCACGCAACACCCGGTTTAAACAAAACACTATTGAGTCATGTTTTCCACAGTAGATTAAATTATAGAACTATTATATAATTTATATATTAAAATTATATGTTATATATCTAATAAAATATTTTTTATATTCATCCAATAGATTATATAGGTATAGGATAAGAATAAACCCAATTTTATGAATAAAAACCCATATTTTATAAAGGCATTTTGACCACCTTTTAATGGAGAACTAATTTTAAATATAATTGTGACACATTTTTAAATTTATTATGAAAAAATAACTTCATTTTTGAAATAGAAAAATCAAAATTAGGTTAGGTTTATTTTTTTTATTTTTTATGAGAAGTTTCATTTTTTAATAAATAGTGAAAAATACTGAATTTTAATTCAAAGGTTTTATTTCATCTAATTTATTTATAAGGTTAAATTATATTTTAAATTAATTTTAAAGTAAAATTATATCAATTATTTATAAATTAATCTAATTTATTTCATTATAATCAATTTTAATTTTAAATTGGATAAACAATCATAGCAAACTTTTGAAAATTTTTAATTTAAAAACTCGCATTGTCGTCTCGTCTACAAGATTAATTTTAAATTAATTTATGAAACTTATGTGATTTTAATTTGTAAAAATTTATTCAATATTTGGTATCATAATAATTTATAATTTCTAATAAGGTATACTTATTTTTTGAAAAAAAAATATTAGTGAAAGTGATTAAAATTAATTATAGTGATTAAGAGAAAAATTAGCTTAACAAGAGACTAAACCTTAAAATTAAGGTTAAAAATGACCTATAAACTTTTCCAAAATACATTGGTTAGATATATTTATACCATATACTCCATTTTATCTACTTTTTACCATTATTTTTTCCACTTTCCATGGGAAAAATGTGGGTGGAATTCCCTTTTCAAAAAATTACAAGAATGCCACTCCTCCACTATAAAAAGACACTCACACCTTCTATTTATTCACACCTATAAATCCCTTAGGCTCACCCAAAATATGATCAAATAATCACCAAAAATACCTACCATAGACCTATAATCCTCTCTTTTGGAATAAATACATCCAAGAAATCTCTTTGGTGCAAACCAAAAGGAGTTACCCAAAGAAGAGGTAACATCCTTCCACAAGTTCTTTTGATTTATTTACATTATCCATCCCCTAAAATTTTATTATTCAATGATTAAATAATAAAATCAGTATCTTAAATATACTTATATGTTTTTATATTAAGGGTTCTACCTAAAATTACATGTACTTCCATCTAATGGGTAACGAACTTATTGTTTATGTGTATGGTGAACTACCGCCTTAAGAAATAATGATTTTTAGTTCTTCCTTTACCACCTCTCATGGTGGGAATTTTGATATAAATACTGTTTTATATGTTATATATGTTATTATTAATGTTTTTATACTTATTTAATTAATTTATAACACATGCCTTTATACTTTCTATTTTGTGCAAATACGATAACATCATTTGTAGAAGTGTGGACTATAAACTCCTTAAATCAATGAGATTCGTTAACACTATACATAGAATACATAAAATATGGTTTTAATAAAAATATGTGACATATATTACATATATATTATAATTTAATTACAATATAAATATAAATAAATTACTTTTAATTCTTTTAATATGAAAAATAAATGAAAGTAGTGTTCATGCGTACGTATGAACTACCATCTCCATGAATGGTGCATTTCATTTTCTATAACCAAATTTTATGGATTATTATAAATACATTTATACTGAATATATATGATATACACATCATGGTTTAAATTCTAGAGATGATAAAATCATGATATAATTAATAGGAACAACAAATAACAAGTCAAAATATACTTGAAAAACTGAGAAATTAAGACTTGAAATAGTAAAAATAATAAAATATTGTTACCAACTGGGTAATAAGATATTTTTATCTCACTTTTTACATTTGTGATATAAATTTCACACTCATCACTTACTTATTTTTTGTGGTGTATATAATACCCCTTTTGATATATTATATCATGAATCCTTTTATCTTCATGGTATTTATTGTTTCACTTTGAATTATCTCATCCAAGGGGTTTTGACATGAAAATTTCCAAGTGGTAAAAGTAGTTATCTTTGAAATATATCTTAATTTTGGAATTTTTAATATAATCTTAAAATAATCAAATCCTTATGATAATTTTTATGGTACATTAAATTTGTCTTAAATATCAATATTCTCATGCAATGGATATTATTATTGTCTAAACCATATACCATTTTTTACATACGATGTTAACTTTGAAATTTATTTTATTAACTAAAAATTATTGATAAATACATATATTTTATTCAACAAAGATACTTGATAAGGAACATTTTTCATGAATTAAACTGATTACTCGATATATGAGGAATGCTTTTAATAGGTACGACATGGGTTGGGCTCGGTTATAGATATCCTCTCGATGCATTGGTAATATCACAAGACAAATCAATTGGCCAAATTTGATTGGTTTTTAACTGATATGCTAAACTATATTATGAAAGGTATTTAAAGTAAATGTACCATGTACCTAGGAAACATGGTGTCTAATAATGAATTATTTCCCTCATTTAAACTCTGTTGTTATTTATCCATTTTATTTTTTATTTGAAATATATATGGATGAATTATATTATCATTTTATTTATTAAATGGAATGTGTTCGAGTTTCTTACCTTTCTATATTTATTATGCATTATCTAGTTATTTGAATAGAATGTGTTATCTGTTATTTACCTTTCCATATTGATTATTCTCATCAATTCATATTTTCTTTTAGTTCACTTATCCTTACTGAGAGTTTAAACTCAACATTATTATATTTCCTTTCCCTAGGTTATGAAGAAAAAAATAATTTAATAAGGTTTGAAGGATTTAGTTTATTTAATTTTATTATGTATCATGTATCATTTTCTATTTCCTAATGTAATATGGGTATCATGTATGTAGTCTGGTTTTCAAAAACTATAAAATTATTCGGTCCCTTGGGATTTGAATCCTGTATCTATGCTAATGTAATAAAGTAATTCACTGGCTCCAGGATTTCTCAGGTCGGGTCATTACAGTTGGTATCAGAGAAAGTTTAGTGGAAACCTTGGAAACTATATTTAGAAAAATTAGATTAGGGAACATAACCATAAGACCAACTTTTAGGATAAGTATAGAAGAGTATCCTAGAATTTTGGTAAGGTAGAGATTATGTGGGTATTCCTAGAAATAAATTTCTATTTGGGTACTGCAAGTGGATGTGGCTCTAGAATAGATGTAACAAGAGATAAAAACTTTGAAAAGGTGCATCAGGTTTGACTCGGCGTAACCCAATACACAAAAAATAGGCCTTACAATGCACCTAGTTTGAAACTCTTGAGGGATACACTTAGGATAATTCACATTTTCTTTACAAACCATTATGAAGGATTTAAAAGTAAATATATACCCAAAGAAAACAAAGTCTATGATTCTAAGACTTATGATTCATAAATTTATGTTATGTTCTATAACATATTTGGAATTATATAATATGGTTTTATGATCTAATCCAGTGTGTTCCATTAGTTAAGAATGCTTACTAGAAGGACAAATGGTATCAATACTCATGGAAAATGTGTAGATTTACCTAGTGAGGAAACCAATACAAATGTTATTGGAATGGAGAAAATTATAGATATTCTAGGGAAACTTAATCAGGTTATGAAAAATAACCTTGAACAAATGGATAAACCTATTACACAAAGAGAATATCCCATACTGGATCACTTTATGCGATAGAAGCCCCCATTGTTTAGTGGGGATACTAATCCAATTATTGATGAGTAATGGATTAAGTATACAGAGAAGATATTTATGGATTTTGGATGTAGTGAAATGGAAAAGGTTACACTTACAGTCTATTGTCTCAAAGGTGATGCTGATGAATGGTGGTATCTAATCCAGAATACTCAGGAGGAAGAATAAATAGAACTCATTAAATAGAGAATGTTTAAAGATACATTCTTTGATAAATAATTCCCCCATGATCAATAAATTAATATGAAGATAAAGTTAATTATCTTAAAGAAAAAGGAATAAGAGAGTGTTTTATATTATAAAGATACCTTTACAAAGTTATCTAGGTATTCTATGAATTACATACAAAACATGGAGAGTAATATTAACCACTTCTTTGAAAGTATCAATCCAAATATCTAAAGGGAGATGGTTTCTCATACTTTTTCAACATACAAAGAGATAGTTTTATGCACCATCAAAATAGAGAATTAATTTTAAAGATCCTAGATATTTAAAGGAATCCAAGAGAATAAGAGGTCTTTTGAACACCATGAAAAAAGGAATGTGACAAATAATAATAAGGGAATTTCTAAATTCCCACCTTGTGAGACCTATTAGAAAATTCACTCTGGGAAATACTTGAAGGGGTTGGGAGTCTATTATAAGTGTGGAGAAAAGGGTCATCATATTAAATAATTAAAGGGTAAGTAGGAAAAAACAAATATTTAGTGTTTCATCTATAGGGATATGGGGAACTACTCAAATGAATTCCCTAGATTTCAAGGGAATCTACCATAGAAGATTCCAAGGGGAGATGGCCAAGCTAATGTGATTACTGCAACCAAGGTAGAAGTACCAAATGATGTTGTGGTAGGTAAATTAATAATATATTAAAATATATCCAATGGCTTATTTTATTTGGATCATCTCACTCTTTTATATCTACCCAGTTTTCCAAAAAAATAGACATTTCCCTTTTGATTTAATAAGAGATTTTTCAGTAAAAACTCCTAAGGGATATCTTATTACAACAAATATGTGTCAAGAAGTAACCATTATGACACATAAACATGATTTATGTGAAGAGATTGTTATCATACATATGGCTGAATTTTATATAATTCTTGGTATGCATTATATCTCAAAATATGATGAAAAAATATATTTCAAGAGGAATGAAATTATGATTTTTGAGGGATATGTATAATCCCTCATCTTTAGAGTAGAATATTTCTTACCCTATTCTTATCTGGATCCACCCCCAATAGCTATAATGAATGAAATTATTGGGAAATAAGATAAAACAACATATAGTGATGGATAAAGTAGTTTTAAAATTAAGGATATACCTATTGTGCAAGAATACATTGATGTATTTCCTAAGGAACTACCTGGACATCCCCTATAATGTGAAGTTGAATTTTTCATTGATTTAATCCCTAATGCAAGGCCAATATCAAAGACTCCTTATAGAACAAACACCATTGAATTAGTGTAGTTAAATAAATAAATAGAGGATTTGGGTAATATGGGATTTATTCACTATAGTGTTTTACCACGAGGAGCCCCTATTCTATTCGTTAATAAGAAATATGGATCCCTGGGGTTTTTCATTGATTATAGGGAAATCAATGCTGTTAAAATAAAGAACAAGTATCCTATACCTCACATTGATGACTTGTTCAATCAACTTCATAGAGCACAATATTTTTCAAAGATTGATCTTCATTATGGGTATCACCAATTGCAAGTGAAGAAGGAATACATTCTGAAGACATATTTTTAGATGAGGAATGGAAATTATGAGTTTACAATAATGAAATTTGGATAGACTAATTCACCCTCTATTTTTATGGACTTAATGAATAAAGTATTCAAGGAATATATTTATGATTTTTTTGTTATTCATTAATGATATTCTAGTTTATTCTAAAAACTATGAGGACCATGAGAATCACTTGCGTATCATTATTAAAACTCTTATAAGGGAAGATTTATATGGGAAATTTAGTAAGTATTATTTCTGGCTTCAAGAAGTTTCTTTTCTTGACCATATTGTCTATAAGGATGGAATACCAGTTGATCCTAAAAAGAAAAAGGTTTTTAGATAATGTTCTACACCAACAAACATAACTGAGGTACATAGTCTCATTGGTTTGGTAGGTTACTATCAGTGATTCATTCATATTTTTTCATGATTGGATAAACAATTAACCAAGATTACATGTAAGTGGGATAAGTTTTCTTGGACAAAAGAATGAAAAGATTACTTTAATGAACTAAAGAGAATATTATTAAATGATTTTATTTTGACTATACCATTTTAAAGTGATGATTTTTTCATATATAGTGATGCATTAAAGAAGGGAGTTGGTTGTGTACTAATGAAAAATGATAAAGTTATTTCATATGCATAAAGGAAATTGAAGACTCAGGAACAAAACTATCCAACCCATGATATTGATTTAGTGGCAATAATCTTTGCTTTAAAAATATAGAGACATTATCTCTATGGTGAAATATGTGATATATACATAGATCATGAAATCCTAAAATACATCATCTCACAGAAAGAGATCAACATCAGACAAAGGTGATGGATTGAGCTAATCAAGGATTATGATTTCTCAATATACTACCACCTAGGAAAAGCAAATAAGGTAGAGAATTCATTGAGTAGGAAGGAACATATAGTTCTAACCCAAATGAGGATTGAGAAAGATCATATGTTTATGGACCTAGTAAAGATGGATATGTGAATTTTTAAGGAAGGGGAGACATCAATCATTTTTCAAATGATTGAAAAAACCATCTTTATTAGAGTGGATAAAGAATTCTCAATTTGATGATGAGGAATTTCAGAATAAAATCAAAGATGTGAATGATGGGAAATTAGTAAACTTTGTTTTTGAGTATGGTGTTATAAAATTTGGAAATATTCTACATGTTAAATCTATACTTGAGATAAAAATGGAATTTTTGGATGGCACTCATAGCTCAAATTTCTCTATAAAACTTGGCAGCACAAAGATGTATAGGAACTTGAAGGAATTTTTTTAGTGGGATAACATGAAGCAGAAAATTACTGATTATGTGTACAAATGTTTGGTTTATAAACAAGTAAAAGATTTTAGGTATCATCATAAAGGATTCCTACAAACTCTTCCTATTATTGTGTGGAAATGGGATTAAATTACTATGTAATTTCTTACAGGGCTACCAAATAATCATAACAATAATGATAAAATATGGGTTATCATTGATCGCCTAACCTAATATACACATTTCCTTTAAATAAGGTAAGATCTTCCTCTTTATAACCTTGTAAGGATCTATATTAATGAAGTTTTAAGAATTCATTTTACACCTCTATAAATTGTGTCTGATCAAGATACCTTCTTTGCATCAAAATTATGGAAGAGTCTTCAGAAGGATATTGATACTAAGCTTAATTTAAGAACTATATATTATCCTCAAACTGATGGATAGTCTGATAGAATAATTTAAATAATGGAATACATGTTTAGGTCATGTTCACTCAACTTTCAAGGTATGTGTGATAAATACACACCTTTGGTAGAGTTTTCCATAATAATAGTTTCTATTCGAGTATTAAAATGGTACCGTATGAAGCATTATATAGAAAGATATGTCATACTCCAAATTTTTGGGATGAATTTAGTGAAAGGAAAATCATATAACTAGAACTTATTAAAGATATGATAATAAAGTTAAAGGATATTCAGACTCATTTTAAAGCAGCATAAAGTAGGGAAAATAGTTATGATGATAATTAGAGGAAATATTTAGAGTTAAAAGTGGGATATCATGTTTTCTTGAATATATTTCAATGGAAGGGTGTTATTAAGTTCGATAAGAAGGTGAAACTGATACCTAGGTACATCAGACCCTTTGAGATTCTTGAAAGAGTTGGAGCTATTTCTTATCGTTTAGAAATGCCACCAAATCTCTCAAAAATACACGATGTGTTTCATATATCTCTGTTAAGGAAGTACATGCATGATCTAATGCATGAAATCACCTATGATGAAGTATAATTGGAACTTTACCTTTTATACTATGAAGAACCCATCCATATTATTGATACTAGAGATAAAGTATTGAGGAATTAGACAACTCATCTGGTAAAGGTACACTGTAGAAATCACAAAATAGAAGAAGTAACATGGGAACCAAAGGATTATATGAAGGATAACTACCCACATATTTTTAGAAGGTAATACCCATAAAATTTTGAGGATGAAATTTTTTTATAATGGAATAATTTAGTACCCTAAGACTTTACCATATTTTCCTTTTAGAATAAATATTTTGTTGATAGCATGAAAAATAAGCAATAATGAATTAGCTTTCAATGCACACAAAAACTGGTTAAAAAACACTTTTTAGTCACATTATATAAATTATTTATAAATTAATCCAATTTAGGTAATTTTAATCAGTTTCAATTTGAAATTGGATATGAAAACCTAGAAAACTTTTGAACATTTTTACTTTAAAAATCCACATTGTCATCCCATCTACATGATTAATTTTAAATTATTTTTTTCCATTTCTGTGATTGGAATTTGGAAAAATGGATTCCATATTTTTAATCATAATAATTTATAATTTATAATAATCTCAAATTAGTTAAAAAATATTAGTGAAAGTGATTAAAATTAATTACAACGATTAAGAGAAAAACCAGCTTAAAAAGAGACTAAACCTTAAACTTAAGGCCCAAAATGAACTATACACTTGTCCAAAATCCATTTTATGGAAATATTTTGACCCTATCACACCTTTTATAGTATTTTTACCATTATTGGTGCTACTTTACATGGGAAAAATGTGGGTGTAATTCCCTTTTAAAAAATTTACAAGTATACCACACCTCCTCCACTATAAAAAGGTACTCACCCTCCCATTTATTCACACCTCTAAATCCATTTGGATCAACCAAAATCTGATCAAATAATATCCAAAAATCCCTACCCTCAACCTAAAATCCTCCCTTTTTTAATAAATCCATCCAAATCCCTTTGGTGCAAACCAAAAGGAGTTACCCAAAGAAGAGGTAACATCCTTCCTCAAGCTCTTTTGATTTATTTAAATTCTACACCCCTCATATATTCTTATTACATGATAAAATAATAAACTAAGTATCCTAAATATAATTATATGTTTCTATATTAATGTTTCTATCCATACTTACACACACTTCCATCTAATGGGTAACAAAATCACCGTTTATGTGTACGACGAACTACCGCCTCACGAAACGATGATTGTTAGTTCTTACTTTACCATATATCATAGTGAGAATTATGATGTAAATAATATTTTTATATTTTATATATTATATTAATAATGTCTTTATACTTATTTAATTATTTTATAACACATACCTTTATACTTTCTATATTGTGTAAATACGATAACATCGTTTGTGGAAGTGTAGACTACCGCCTCCTCAAAGCATTGCAATTCCTTAAAACTATACATGGAACATATAAAGGATGGTTTTAATAAAAATATGTGAGATATATGAAATAGAAATGATAATGGGATTAAAATATGAATATATATCATTTATTTTTCTTTATTTTAATACGGAAAAGAAATGAAAGTACTGTTCATGCGTACGTACGACCTACCGTCTCCATGAATAGTGCGTTTCATTTCCTATGTCCAAATTTTATGGATTATTATAAATACATATATAAAGAATATATATGATCTATAAATAATGGTTTAAATTCTTGTTGATGCTCCTTTTTCATCACATTGTCTAAAAGAATGTAAAGGGAAATGACTTAGCACAAATTGATTCATCCTTTGAAGAAAACATCAAAAAATCGACAAAGGCATGAACAAGGCTTCAAAAGCACATGTGCCGCGCAAGTTCCATCACTGTTGCACAAGTCCACTTATGTGATGCCTAATGGTCGTGCAAGTGACTTGCGCGCCCTAAAGGATAACTGCCCGGGGTCTTCTCCAGCCTATAAATAGACCCTGTGGGCCCCCCATTTGAGGAGGATTTTTTCCAGAATTCAGATTTAGAGCTCTGAAAGCCCAAGTCTCTTCTTCAGGTCTTCTAAACACTTCCAAGGTAATTCTTTACCTAGAATGGAAGGTCTAAATAAGATGAGTAAGGTCTAAGTGTTATAATTCACTAACACTTGCACGTCTTAGGTGTTTTACCCTTAAGGGAAATGAACATACTTGCACGCCGCCCTACTTCCTCACCAAAACTTACGCGCCTCTCTTCTGGAAGTACCTCAGGATAATTATAAAGGCATTGGTCAAGGATCGACCAAGTATTACCATTCTGGTTTACAAACGTGCAAGTACCCATGTGTCGCGCAGGTATACCTGCGTGACCAGGACTTACACGCCCACGCAGAACCTGCGTGCCTGCTAGGACTTGCGCGCCCCTACCTTTTTGGGTGCCCTTCTTGCCCATTTCACCCCTCTTATGCCATTCCACCTCTCCTATTCAAGATTCAGTCTTCAAGACACTCTTAAAAGCCATTTATGGCATGATTTCTTGATTTGAATTCCTTATCTGAAAGGAATTCTGTGTAATATCTCTCAAAACCTAGTGATTTACACATCTTTATGTCACTAAATATTGAGATTTCATTCATTCAACCTCATCCTTTAAGATGAGAGAACTCATTAACCTAGGCCTCCTTTTTAGGAATAAGCCCCAGTCATAATTCTCAAATATGGGCATCCTCCTTAGGAGTAAGCCCCAAGTCCCTTAATTTTTTCAAGTCCCTTAACATGGGCCTCCTTCTCAGGAGTAAGCCCGAGTCTTAATTTCTATTAACAAGTCCTAATTTACCTTTGATCTGGGATTCCTTCTCAGGAGTAAAACCCAATCATAAGTCCTCTCCTAATTTGGGCCTCCTTTTCAGGAGTAAGCCCCAAGTTAGAGTATTCAAATCTCCATGAAGCACATATACCTTTATAGACCATGTTCCTGGATTTCTTCCCTGATATAAATCCTAATCTTCATTTATCTGGGCAATCATACATACATAAGCCCCACATTATTTCTTATGATTGAATCTTTCATGGCACAATTGTCAGGTTTTTACCAATACCGCTTGTTTCTCACACTGATCATGACTCACATGAGCTTAGAGTGTAAAAGTAATTATGAAATCCTCCTTTGAACCATAAATCATAAACATCATACTCCCTTACTCGAACTACATGGGTTATAATTCCTTTTCTAAACAAAGGATACATAGGTAGCCCATCTGCGGGTTTAATCCCAACTCTGAAATAATCCATGTCCTTCTGAATGACAATAAACTTCAAGTGCCCGACTGAGTGGCTTTAAAACCAACATGGTCATCATAATGACTGAGAGACTTCTATATAAATGTGTCGAAGGATACCATTGATCAATAATATCTAATAAATATAGATGATTCTCTATCAATGAAGAACCTCGAATACATATAAAATATTCTCTAAATTTCCTACATATTTAATCATTGATTGTCAGATCTGAAGGAAAGATCATTTTATACTTGGTTATGTAATAAGGATTCATGAACATAACTTAAATCTATAAAGTGAGTACCAGAGTAGACAATAATTCCCCTCAAAAAGGTGTGATGATTCCGACCTCCCATCCTCTCGACCAATGAAAATTCTTAATCCCCATTAGTCCATAAACTAATGAGTGCCTACCTTTGGAAAGTAGGTCCAAATGGATGTGGAATCATTGGATGTTTCTGGTTCTATGAACAAACCCGTTATAAACCAATTGGAATGTTTGAACCTTCAATCAAGGTGGTCATCCCCAAATTCTGAGGGAAACAAAAAATTGTGAACCCGACGTGAATCCTTAACCAAGTTAAAATGATGTTTTAACTATTTGTTAGGCCCCTATTTAAAACTCAATGAGAGGGACAACAAAAACAAATCATTGACATATGTGCTCATCCAAAAGATATAGTGGCTGAATTTATCTTGATTACGTCTGTTATATCAAACAAGAACTCTTTTCTAAGATCTTCTGCATTTACAGAATGACTGCTCTCAAGTTCACACCTATGAATACTGCTGCTGCAAATGCCACTGCTGCTACTCCTGCTCGATCATCATCCACTCTAAGGATGACATCACCTACTCAGTGTCTTCAATGCTGGGTATCAAATGTGCTGGTTAAGGAGTACTGTCAACATGGTAGCATCCCAACTCTGGAGGCTGCCCGAAAATCCTTCCAAGTGAACAACTCACACCGGTCGTCCGAACAACGATGACCAGTGATCAA
The DNA here is from genome assembly GCA_963277665.1 of Viscum album. Classification (NCBI taxonomy): domain Eukaryota; kingdom Viridiplantae; phylum Streptophyta; class Magnoliopsida; order Santalales; family Viscaceae; genus Viscum; species Viscum album. The sequence continues at coordinate 80,077,393 of OY728162.1, read as the reverse complement.
GAAGCAGGCGGTGCTAACCACCATCTCCAACCGTTTCGGGTCGTTATCCCCGGAATTCAATCACCATTCACTCCCATATTCTGGGGAGGTGAATGAACAGATCCCTCAGGACCTTAATTCAAGGAAGCAGGAGTCCTTCCCGGGGGCTCCCATCAACAATCGCCGCCAGTCTCGTGCGGCAGTGCACCCTCAACATGATGAGGGTGTCGACTCCAGGCGTTCGACTCAGGTTCCTCGAACCCGAGTAGGCAAGATGAATCGCCAGAGGCGAAATCCAGTTAACAATGAGTAGGTTCTCATCTCTGCCATCTCTGGAGAATTCCACCAACCTAACTTGGTGGCAAGCAATGAGCGGGCACACACACCTGCCCATTTTAATTCCGCTTTCAGCAGACTCGTCTGGAAGCATCACGCCAATCCCGCCAGGAAATTCCGACGAAGTACTATAGGCAAGAACATACACCTGTTTATATATCATCAGCTAGTTAGCAAGCTCGTCTGACTACATATGATGGAGCTCGTCAACCACGTTCTGCGAAGTACAATCATTAGGAACATACACCTGATAGTATTAATCAAGCCTACCAACAGTCTCGCTTGGTAGAATTCGGAGAAGTTAGTCAGAAATCCCCGACAACAAACAGGAGGCAGACTCAACTTTCTGCCCCCACACTTGATTACTACCAGGATTCACTGAAAGGAAAAGAAGGACAGGAGCAGGCACATACACCTACTCCAATCACAGAATGGACATATATCCCCATTCCGACAGCTGAAGTCACCAAGCATATTCTATCAATGGTGAAAGAGCAGAAGCAAATCCCTGCTCATATTCTGGATGCATGCCAGGATATTATAACAACTTCAGTGGCGTCTCAGGGAAAGACACATAAATCTATCCCTACCAGTGGAGTAACACATCAAAAGTTCACTCTAGAACAGATACACACATCTGTTCCAGTCCAAGAGGGTTGTGGGGCATACTCCCCCATATCATACTGACAACCAAGTCAGGCTCATACACCTAATTTGAGTGGGGATCGTCAGCCTAACCTGACCATCTCTCCTAATCAGGCACATACACCTGCTCATAGTAGCCAATTTCGTCAACAAGTGGTTTCCAAGGCGAGTAAGAAGGCGTTTAAGAAGAAGACCTTCCCAACACAGTCAAAAGATCAAGAGCCAATCTGTAACAAGGACTTGCTCGATGCTAGAGTTCTTGAAGCCCTCAGAAAATTATATGTTGGAATCCAAGATTCTACTCCCTCATTTCCCAATAGTGGGAACATTAATTCTGAAGGTCTTCAATAGACACTTCCTCATGAAGGATTTCTTCATGAAAATTCGGTCGATCTCTAAGTTTCATCTTCAGATGAGAGCTACAATAACCTTCTGTGTGGCCAGAAGACCAAGGAGCAAGAGATTTAATCTTTTGCTGTAACCCACCATGGTGGTACTCCCTATGATGATGAATTTCGATGTGAAAGTCCTCTCCACAGTAGTGATGCACATTTCCTGGAAAATGATATAGTGGACAATGTAGTGCCGAGAAATCCCTCTTATCTTGAGGCACTTGCAAATGAGAAAACAGTCATGTCAGATGCTTCATCTCTAGCAGGTGAAATACTTTCTCAATCAGAAGATAGCCCAGGGTGTAGGTCATTCTCCAAACCACCCCTAAGTCACGCATCTTCTAGTTTAATCAGTGATTTCTCTACCAATGTTGTTGAATCTCATGAAGTAATAAGGAATCACCAACTCTAGTCAAATCAGGTAGAAGAATCTTCATTTAATGATAAAGAGGAAATGCTGAACATGAGAAAACAACTGGAAAAAGGTGAAGTACCAGTCATGTTTTGGACTTTGGCTGACTCTCAGTATGACATTCCAAAGATGTTGACGGAAGATGGAATTCATGATATTTGTCTCAACATATGGAAAACTCTTTGTCAGTTGAAGAAGAAAGTATTATCTTATGATGAATATGAAAATCATATTAAGATAATAGAAGGGTTACAACGTCAGATTGATTTGGCATCTCTATTAGTCTCTCAATATCCGAAGGATAAAAAGCAGTAGAGAGCCCTTCAATGTTCATTCCTTGGCGCACTAAGAATATTGTGTCAGTTAATTTCCAATTCCCCATCTGGTATTCATGTCAGAGGATGGGGTGTTCATGGAGCACTACATTTCACTGTGCTCTCTAGTCAGCAAAGCCCACCGAAAATGGTCTCATGCAATGTTATTGCCCATGGCCAACCAAAGTCAATAGGGTTTTTTTGTAATCAAAAGCTTTCCCAAGAACATGCTTCAAATAGTTCCTCTTAGAATCAAGCATACAGAGAACAAGTTGTTGAATTACTCATACATCAAGAAAACGAGAATATTGAACAGGCCTCTTGTATAGAGCAAGCACATAATCAAGTGATAAAAGTGTCAGAAATCATCCAACGGTCTATTGAACCAGGTGATAAAAGTGGATACAAGTTAATGCATCCAGCTAATTTCCGGACTAAGGTTCGCAAGATCAGGAGAGCTTTTAAGAAAGTCTCATACATAGCATGTCAAGAGCCACCCCAGATTTCCAGACTGGGGACTCTTTTAAACCAAACCTTGGAATCAACAAATAGGATTTGAGGAGTTGAGTGGGAACAGTAGGAACAGCTCTAGTCCACTGGACTGGGGACTTTTTCAAATCATCAATCCCCTCCTCATAGAAAGTCATTCTTTTCTCGATTGGGGAAGAAGCCTCAAGAGGAACGAAGAGCGAAATTATCAGGAGATTCCCTCCAAATTACGGTTCGTCAAGAAGTTCCCGAGGGATCGAATTAACAAAAGGCAATGTCTCATCAAAGACATGGAAGAAGAAAATATCACAGAAATGCTGATAGAAGGGATGCGATGCGTTATGCATCAATCAATGTCATCAATGCCGTTGTTTTTGATCCACCAGATGAGGCTCACTCAGGGGACTTAGATGAAGAGGTTTCTACTCAAGAAGATGTACGCACCGACACAAATGAAGAAGGTGTGCATACATGAAATCAAAGGATTACTCAGAACCTAGGTAATCCTTCAAGTAACCCACTTCCCCCTCTCCTAAAAGGATCCAATAAAGGGAGGGGAAAGAGTCAGGTTACATATCCTTCCTCTGGAGAAGGCTAATCGCTCTCACTAGAGAAAAGGTTTGCACAATAGGAGGAAGAAATGAAGGAATTAAGGAGGTTGAATGCAAAACTACTTCAAGTTAGTCTTCTTCTTAAGCGTGATGGAGTCAGTCAGCCAAGGGAATTTGTTGCAGCTATTGAGATGGATCAAGAATATCCTCCTCTATCAGTACACCCTCACAGGTCTAATCCTATGGGTCAAGTTCAACAACAGTTGGCAGTGCTACCATCAGTTGCAGCACCAACCACCACATCTGTCCAAGCTCCATTCATTGCACCTACCAAATTCCAAGTTCAACCGGATATTTCTCAAAAGTTAATAACTACCATTGAGTCATTAACAGCTCGGTTAGAAACTATGGAAGGGAAATGTGCGCAGGTTCAAATAGAAAAGAAAGTTTACCCTGAATGGGTAGATTCAATCTCTCCTCCATCCAGTTTTGGAAATCCTGTATTCCCTATTTTTATTAGGTCAGGAGACCCTAAACAACATTTGATGCATTACCTGTCTTGTTGTGATCCTATGATGGGAACTCCAGAGCAGAAAGAAGCAATAAAACTCAGATGCTTTATACGGACCTTGTAAGGACCAGCCTTTGTCTGGTATACAAGCTTGCAATCCCGGTCAATTACCGTATGGGAGGATCTTCACCAAAAATTTCTTCTTTAGTTCAGGTCAACTTTGCCAAAGATAATAGTTTTTGATCTTACAAACTGTAAGCAAAGAGAGAATAAAAGGGTCTCAGATTTCATTGCTCGCTGGAAGAGATTAACATATTCCCTAAGCTTAGCACTCCCTCAAGAGAAATTGTTGCCAATCTGTGTGGCAAATATACGTAACGAATTACGCATGCCGTTGATCCCTGTGAAATACACAGGAGGGTTTCGAAACCTTAATTCAATCGCTTAGAAGATTGAATATTCCCTTATACAGGCTAAAGCTAAATCTCGTGTAATTCCATTAGCTCCAGGAAGGAGAATGGGTAAAGAAAAAAATGCTACAGTTATGCTTAAACAAGCACATGTACCTGTTTTTACTTCAAAACCTTCATCTTCTCGAAGGGCTCCACCTCCTGAGCGCCAACAACAAAGGCCGTTTCGTCCAGATGATCAAAGAGATCAAAGATGAAAACAATTTGAGGATCTGAAGAGAAAAACATACTCTTTCTGAAATGAAAAAGTTCCTGGTTACTTCATTTCGGATCTAGAAAATAATCTGGTTCAATTGCCAAGGCCTAAGAGGTCAAACAAGGAAGGAGATGAAGACCGTCCCAATTATTTCCCTTTTCATCAAATGTTGGGGCATCCCATCCAGGAGTGTTTTGTCTTCAAATTCCTCCTGCAAAAGATGGTCGACTCGGGAAAAGTCTAACTGAAAGGTTCTTCAGCTAAGGTAGCATGTGTTACTGCTACAGTTCCAGAGGAGGAAGGTGAATGACAAGAAGTCAAAAGCAAAAATGCAAAAAAGTATGATGATTGGATGGTCATAAAGACAATCAACCGAACTCATGCTATTTTGTGAACACAATTAAAGAAACTGATTGTGTCTTCTGCCATGAATTTTGCAGAAAAACCCTCTTCATCAGAGGGAAAGTCCTCAAAGAAACCGCATGATTCAAATAAAGAAAAAGAATTAGAAGAAGATGAGTATGTGTCAAAGCCTAAGTTATCTTTGACTCTGGAAGACTTCATGCCATCTACTTCAAAGCCACAGACACTGCCCCACCAAACGGCACAGCCTAAATAGGCCAATTAGGTAGAGTCTTCATCAGAAGAAGTGTTAATCTTCGGTTCTGTTAATATGATTCAATTAATAGATCAATATGCCAGTCGCAGTTTCGATTTCAATGATCCTGAATTCCCTGTATCAAATAGGGGAATTAAAGGAAGTTCCAGAGGCTCAGGATACAGGGGAAGACGTGGATCTTTCAGAATCCACTATTCCAATTATACCCCTGCTAGAACTGTGTACGCAGCAAAAACTTGTGGTAGAGCCCTTCAGCGAGTTCAGCAAGAACAAGAAAGTTCTTCTACCAATAGAAAATTCAGTCCTGACACATTTATTTTGGAATATCGGTTAAAGGTTCCATATTCTTCCTCTCAGCAAGTAAATGGATCTAATCAGTCTAATCTTCCAAAACCAGGAATATTTCCAACTCCAATCCTAATACAAGATTTATTAACTTCCAAAGAATCTGCTTCCAAGGTACCTGCTAAACCACATATTTCTATTGGGAAACGCAGACCTCTAGATCAAAAGTATGATGTATTGAAACACTTGACCCAAGTACCAGCCAAGTTATTAATTCTGGATGCTTTGAATCTGTCAAAATATCTTCGGGAAGTACTCATCGAGGCTTTGTCAAGTCCTTAGGAGTTTGAAACTGAAATTGCTGCAGCTAAAGTCTATCACATAGAGAATAATCCTGCAGAATTCCATGCAATAATATCTTTTACTGATGAAGATGAAGATGATGTTGTGCATGAGCATATTAGACCTTTGTACTTATCTGGCAAGGTCAATGGCATAGACGTCCAAAGATCTTTCATTGACAATGGTTCATGAGTCAACCTCATGCCCATTCGCACACTTCGTTGATTGGGCCTCACGGAATCTGATTTATCTCCTTCTACCATGATGTTATAAGGATATAATAAAAATGAACAAGAACCACTGGGTGAAGTTACACTCAGAACTCAGTTTGGAGATCTTGTATCCAATTCGGATTTCATGGTTGTTGATCAAGACTCAACTTTCAACATCTTTCTTGGAAGCCCCTGGCTACATCAACATGCGGCTATCCCTTCATCATACCATCAATGTCTCAAATATTGTTTTGATGGTCAAGTTGGGACATTATATGGTGATAAGTCCCCATTCAAGACATGTGAGTCTCAATACATTGAGGCAGAATTCTATCACATGAAGGGAAGGGAGAAATCTACAACAAAGGAGATTACCACAGTTAATGCTCCGTATGGTTTGGAGAAGATTACAGTAAATCCATTTACACATGTGAGTACAGATTATGCGTTTCCTATCAGTCAAATTGACAAGATATACCCAAATAAAAAACTCTTATGGAAAGATCTATAATGTCAATTACAGAAATCGAGCCAGACAACATGGGAGAAATTGGTAACCCACCAAGCAGTGATGAAAGCACAAATGGTGACGTCTTTATTTCATCTTCTAAAATCCAAAAAGTATATACTTCACCAATTAGGCCAGAAGAAGTTATAGAAACATCGAAGGTGAACAATGATGTCGATTCTCAATCCATCATCTCCTCTTTATTACCCAAAGAAGACCCTTCATCATGAATCGGGTCGGAAATGGAAGCTTCTTCTTCAAGATGTGCAAATTTTGACATCTCTTCTGATCATGAAAATTCTGCTTTATCATCTACTATGAAATTAGAAACAGAAGAAATAACACATGATGAAGAAGAAGAGGAAGATCTTAGAGATGCTCCTCTAGCATTTGAAGAGGGTATCTCTATCACTGTAGATGAACTCAGAGAAATAAATCTGGGTACAAAAGAAGATCCACGCACCACTTTAATCAGTGCGGCCATGACTATTGAAGAGCAAGAGATGTATATTTCTGTTATAAAGAGAAATAGAGATATATTTTCTTGGAACTATACATAAATTCCCGGGCTTGATCCTGATGTTTCTACTCATCATTTGGGTTTACCATAAGAACATCGAGGATTTAAGCAAGCCGCGAGAAGAACACACCCAACATATGCTTCCAAAATTGAGGCTAAAGTGGATAATCTTATCAAAGATAACTTCATCAGAGAAGTTAAATATCCCAAGTGGTTGGATAATATTGTCCCTGTAAAGTAGAATAATAGACAAATTAGAGTTTGCATCGATTTCAGAGATCTTAATCAGCATTATCCTAAGGATTATTTCCCAGTTCTGATTACAAAACTTTTAATTGACGCAACAGCTAGCTATGAAGCACTTTCCTTCATGGATGGATATTCCAGATATAATCAGATCTGAATGTCCCCAGAAGACGAGGAATCCATAGCCTTCAGATCCCCTCAGGGTGTGTTTTGCTACCGGGTAATGCCCTTTGGCTTAAAGAATGTAGGTGCAACATATCAGCGTGCCATGCATCGTATCTTCAAACCCTTCTTAGGGAAGTTTGTTGAATGCTATGTAGATGATTTGGTGGTTAAATCCAAACAACTTTCTAATCACTTGGCTGATTTGGAAGTCATATTCCACAAGCTTCGACAACATAATTTGAAGATGAACCCCTTAAAATGTGCTTTTGGGGTAACCTCAAGAAAATTTCTCGGCTTTTTTGTATGCCATCGTGGTATTGAAGTCGATCCTGAGAAGACCAAGTCAATCCTTGGTATGTCACCTCCTCGAAATTTGAAAGAATTAAGAGGACTTCAAGGACACTTAGCCTATATTCGGCGTTTCATCGCCAATTTGGCAGGAAAAAATTTACCCTTCACCAAATTGATGAAGAAGAGAGTCACTTACCAGTGGACTGAAGAATGTCAAGAATAATTAAATATTCTCAAGAAATACCTCTTGAGTCCACCGGTACTCATGCCACCTGTTAAAGGAAGACCACTTATCCTCTACGTGACAGCTCTAGAGCGATCATTGGGTGCCTTTCTTGCTCAAAAGAATGGTGCTGGGAATGAAAACAACCTCTACTATCTAAGTCAAACTATGCTTGAAGTAGAAACCTGGTATTCAAGTATTGAGAAGTGCTGCCTGGCATTAATCTTTGCAGTTCAGAAGTTGAGACACTAACTGCAACATCACAAGGTCCAATTGGTATCTCGCAATAAACCACTCAAATTCATCCTTAGTCGTCCAATGCTTACAGGACATCTGACAAGGTGGGCAGTTATTTTGCAGCAATTCGACATTCAATATGTGTCTCAAAAGGCGATAAAGGGCCAAGCTCTGGCTGATTTCCTGGCTGAACACCCTTCAGTGGAAGACATATGTTCAGATATTGAACTCCCTGATGAGGAAGTCTTCTCTATTCAAGAATGTCCTTAGGCATGGGAAATGTATTTTGATGGTGCTTCCAGAAGTCCAACAGGGAGGAAAATGGAAAATCCTAAATCCAACAAAGTTAGCTTAGGAATTGTGATCATTTCTCCAGAAAAGGCAGTGTTACTTTATTCCTTCTTATTGTGGGAAGGTGATACCAATAATGGAGCAGAATACCAAGCTCTCATCGCAGGATTGGAATTAGCGCTTCAAGCACAAGTGAATCACTTAAAGGTGAAAGGTGAAAGGTGATTCAGACCTGGTAATAAAACAAGTCAATGGGGATTATGCCATCATAAAATAAGAACTAATCCCTTTGTATGATTACGTCAGAGAGTTAATGGCGGAATTCCCTTCGGAACTGAAATTTTCTTATGTCCCAAGATCACAAAATGATCAAGCTGATGCACTGGATAATATAGCCACAGCTCTGGAAGATCCAAATCGGGATGAGATAACCATCAGTATTGCCCACCGTCGTGCAATTTCATCTTATGTTCGAATCAGAACAGTGGAAATTAATGAAATTAGTCCCATTCTTGAACCGTATGGTCATACTACAGGATGGATGTCACCTATCAGGGAATACCTTCAAAATGGAAAACTTCCACCTGATAGAGCTGAGAAAAAACAAATCTGGTGACATGTGGTCAATTTTACTCTTTATGATAGCCCAGATCACCTAGAGAAAATTCCCTACAAACATGGTTTTGATGGAGTTCTCTTCAGATTCATTGATGGTGAAGAGACAATGGCTGTCATGAAAGAAGTGCATAGAGGAGTCTGTCGTGCCCACTAGTCTGGACATAGACTATCTGATCAGATTCGAAGGCTTGGATACTTTTGGCCTTCAATGATACAAGATTGTGTTGATTTCACAAAGAAGTGTCATTCATGCCAAGTACATGCCAACTTCATTCATCAACATCCAGAGTTGCTTCATACAGCTAAATACTCATGTCCATTTTCCACATGGGGAATGGATGTGGTGGGACCTTACCCTTTGGCTACGACCAAGCAGTTTAAGTACATTCTTACTGCTACTGACTTCTTTTCCAAATGGGCAGAGGAAATACCTCTCAAGGAAGTCAGTTCTAAATGCGTTGTTAGCTTCATCAAGTCTAACATCATTACCAGATTTAGTGTCCCTCATACCATTGATGGACAATGGCACCAACTTCTGTTCATATGAGGTGAAGAAGTTTTATCAAGAATACAACATCAAATCCAACCATTCATCTCGGTATCATGTAGCGGCCAATGGCTAGATAGAAGCCTTCAATAAGACTCTGTCAAATATACTGCAAAATATGGTGGATAAAGATAATAAATCATGGCCTGATAAAATCTTCCATACTTTATGGGATTATCAGACTACCACCCGCACTGCAACTCAGTCAACTCCATATTCACTGGTATATGGAACAGAAGCCGTCTTGCCCATTGAAGTTCAATTTCCTTCACTCAGAGTAGCCATTTGTGATCAGTCATATACAGATGAGCAATCTCAAAAGCGATTGAATGAATTGGAATGGTTAGATGAGAAAAGATTGTTCACTTTGCACCACTTGGAAGTCTATCAGAATCGAATAGCACAAGCTTTTAACAAAAAAGTTCCTCTTCGTTCATTCACTCCGGGAGAATTGGTATTAGTTCTCATAACTCCAATGACACTAGGAAAGAAACCTCCCAAGCTTGAGCCAAAATGGGAAGGACCTTACTCAATACATAGGCTCTACTCCAATGGAGCTTATTCTTTAATCTCAATGGATGGAGAACTCATCACTACTCCAACCAATGCCAGATTTTTGAAGAAATATTTTGTATAAACACAAAATATATCCTTAAACTGGTCCGGTATGACCTTAAACTGCATCACCATCCAGCAAGACATTAAACTGCATCATCAACGGTCCATGCATATGACCCTAAACTATTTTCACATATGTCCAACATGATGTTAAACTGTGTCCCCTTCATCGTCCTTGCTATATGACGTTAAACTATACAGCAACGGTCCATACATATGACCTTAAACTATTTGTATTCATTTCGTCTCACATGACGTTAAACTGTAACGTCCTAACTACATGACGCTGAACTGTACAGAAGTCCCTTACGTCCAGCATGACATTAAACTGCACCATCCACGGTCCATGCATATGACCTTAAACTATTCGCACTTTCGTCCAACATGACGCTAAACTGTGAAAACGTCCCTTACATCCATCATGACGTTAAACGACATCATCAATGTTCCATACATATGACCTTAAACTATTTGTGTTACTTTCATCCAACATGACGTTAAACTATGAAAAAAGTCCCTAATACGTCCAACATGACGTTAAATGGTGTACTCTTTTGTCCTTACTCCATGAAATTAAAATGCACATTCATCTTTTGGTCCAACATGACGTTAAACTGTGTTGTCTCCATCGTCCTAACTACATGACGCTAAACTGTATAGAAAGTCCTTTGATATGTCCTACATGACATTAAACTGTGCATCGTTAAGGTTGTTATTACCTCTTGTTTCTCACACCGAGTATGACTCACGTGAGCTTAGAGAAAACCTCAACCATAACACTCTCTCTGGGATACTAACCATGTGTAAGTCCCAACAACATCATTTTTAGGTAGTTTTCCCCAAGAACAACTTGATCATTAATTAATTCTTTAATTGAACTATGTGGACTTTGATCTTTGCCTTCCAGGATGGTTACGTAGGCAACATCCCAAAGTTCAATCCCAAAACCAATCTCTTCACATCGGTTCACCTCCATCTCATACGATGTTGATTCATGAAACTGCCCCTAGAATCAATATCTTTACATTGATTCACTTTCGTCCTTACTATACGATGTTAAACTATACAGCACTGTTTTGTCCAGTATGACAATAAACTACAAATATTCTTTGATACCCTCACCTGAGAGGGAACCATTATTTACATTGATTTTCCAATCATGTTTCATTTCAAAGACTACATGCATACATGGCAATGCCCAAACCTTTTATCTTGGGTTAAACCATTATTGCACTAAAGTCCCTTTTTCACCCTTTACATGTACGAACCAAATTTGTATAGAGGGTTGTTCTAGAACTACGTGGGATTGATTCCCATCCTTATGGGATACGTAGGAATGTTCGAGTGTCCCTCGAATTCAGCCCCAAGTCTTTGGGCCTAACCCCAAATTCCACTTTCAGTCCCTTGGATGAAAAGTCCCCATGAAAACACACACGGTGTATTTATTATAATGGTCCAAGATCTATGACCCTAAACTAAGATCTCTAATCCTTTTGTCCCACACGACGTTAAAATGTAGTTTAAGAACTACGTATGGCTTTATTCCAATCCTTATGAGATACATAGTGAAGTCCAACATTTCAATTCAGGACCCAGCCACAACATGATTATGGTTAGCATTGATCTGTGTATCTCAGTATACATTGGAAAATACCCATCTTTATGGGTCATAATCCTAACCTTAAATATTTTCAGATCTTCATAACCCTTTTCTTGACTTTTAGTCACAAAAATGTCAAATTTTTGAGAGTTCTTTTACCTGAATATGCAGCACGTGCCCTTAGGTGGCCTTGCATAAACAGTCTCCATAAAAGTTTTGTCAGCCAAAAGATACTATTATCTGACTATGCAGCCAATGCCCTTAGGTGGCCCTGCATAATTCAACCCCTTAACGGGTTTTTTGGATATTGGTAACTTAATTCTTGGGAAGAAAGCCTCTTTTTTCCTTATTGGTCTTAAATGATAGTATGTAGGGATCCACAAAAATATCCATCCTTAACATATTTGTCCCATATCATTTTTCATGATCTGAAAGTATTCAAGTCTATAGTTTATATTCTCCTTCCCTATGTTTGGGTAAGACTTTAGTAGGAGTGATATCCATCCAGCTCTTCGATAATCTTGTTTGGAAATATCTTCTCCATATTCAAGTACCTCTTTCCATACAGCAAACTCTATACTTTGGAAAATTTGAATCTCCATAAACTTTCATTGGCTTTTTAGAACTAGGAAAGTAAAATTCCGAGAGTTCTTTTTCCTGACTATGCAGCATGTGCCCTTAGGCGGCCTTGCATAAATAGTCTACATAACAGACTTATTAGACAAAAGATGCTATTTATTTGACTATGCAGCCAATTCCCTTAGGTGGCTTTGCATAATTCAACCCCCTAACGGGTTTGTTACATAATAGTAACTTCATTCTTGGAAACTACTTCTTCTGATGCCTTTTAGTTATTTTTCATATCATTCCTCAGATTCAAATATTCTTAAGCCGTAGTTTACATTTTTTCCCTCATACTTGAGTATGGTAATATGTTTTCATATAAATTGTCAAATAATTAAGTCAATTCTAATTCATTCGGTCAAAGCTATTTTTGACCTTAAACATTAGCCTCTGTATGTACAACATGCATGACTTTAAACTTCCCACAAAAGACAAAGGAACTCTGAATAAAAGTCAAGTTCCAGCTCACTAAACATACATTTTGTATGATTTAGGTAATATTGAGCAATTAAAAGATTCAAAGTTTTTAGGGTTATTTATAATAATCCTAGTAAAAATCAAACTATTCTTACTAGGCCCATTGGCTTCGGTAAAATTTAAAGAAGGTAGAGAAATAATACAATCATAAATGATTGAAGATAAAATTAATCTCCATTGATGCAAAATAATTAGAGGGACATCCACAGATTGGAGACTCTTCTCTTTTTCAGGAGATTACAAAAGACTGTCAATATAAGTCTTCACTTTATGTACAGCATCCCGAGATTCATCAACAACTACTTGAAGCTCGTGCACTCGACCAACTTCACTCTTCTCATCTTGATGAAGTGACTTCTTGGCATCTGCAATGGATTTCATACCATTCGTTTGAGATCCCTCCAATGAATTATTGAGCTGATCAAGTTCCCCAGTAACAACATCTAACTGTTGCTGGAGCTGCACCTGCTGGAAAACTTTTTATTTGATTTTATGCTTCAGCTCCTTCATCTTGGCAGCATAATCAGCCTCAGCTCGAGATACCGCAGCCTCAAATTCTCCGATGTTAACTGAAAGTTTCACCCTGGTTAGATCTTTACGACACTTTTTCTCCTACTCCCTCCTGAAGATGACTTGTTTCACCGCAGCATGGATCTTTTCATATCCCAAAACTCCATGTCCTAGCATGAAAAACTGGGATAAAAATCGAGGGATCTTCGATGATATCTCTTCTAAAGGCACCTCAGATATGATTTTCCATATGTTGTTCCATGACTTGTGTCATGAAAATCTGAACGCTTTAAGAACCTCTGGGTCTGATTCAACATAATCATCATATGGGGGCATGTAATCTGGGATTAATTCACTTAAGAAAGTGCCCTGTTCTGCTCTTTCCCCCCTGACCTGTGCTTCTTCGCTTTCAATTCCCATTGGGGCAGAGGCTGAGGCCTCACCTCCCGATATAGCCACTGCAGTTGATGGACCTGCATGATTAATTAAAAGATTTGGTTAGCTTCAATGGATAACAAAAGAATCGATTGTCTTGAAAATTAAGTACAATCACAAATATTGTTATCCCTTACCTGACAGTGGATCAACAACCTGAGAAGAATCCTCCCCATCTCTCCTAGTTTCAACAGGATTTTCAAGATGGGTCTCATGAGGGTTTACTGGGTTTAGCTCCACTTGAGCTAATGTTTCTGCAATGGTAGGGTTGAAATCAATGTCCACACCCTCTTCAGGCATTGGAAATTCAGTAACCTCTATGGATGGAACTTTATATTATTTTCAGTCACGATTAAAAGTGTAAATTATAAGAAAAATTAACTGGGCAAAGGATAACACTCACACCCAAGGTCTTCTAAATCACATGATAATCTAGCATGATCATAAAATTCTTTGAAAGACATGCCATGATTCATCATTTCATCCAATGATATTTCAGAATCCTAGTTAGTCTCACCAGTGGGAGCGTTTGATGTGTCTTCTTGACGACTTACGTCCTGCAACCCCTGACCCTGGACAACATCTTCATATAAAATCACGGCATCAGTTGCAACAGCCGCTAGAAGCTCTAATGCAGGAGTTGAACCTGAAGTATCACAGAATGGAAGTTAGTCAGTGTTTCATTCAACATTTTTATGAAGCATTGTTGACTTACCAGAAATAGGTTCTTATCTTCTTGCAATAGCAGCAGGAGGGATACTGGGAATAGATTCTAGCTCTTCTCCAGGAGCAGCCAAGTCAGCTTGAATCTGTGATTATTCCACAGCACCCTCCGTGGTCCTTGATGGAGGATCAGTCCTTTCCCTTAGGGGGGAAATTGAAGAATCCTTTGTAATCCCCAGAAATATGAGTAACCTTTTCATGGGTATAGACTCATGATTACCTGAAGGACTTAACGCTGCTAATGAAGCGTTTAGCTATGGACTTCATCCTTCGTTGCCTTTGCTTCTTTAGTTTTTCGGGAGTATCGGCAGTCTCCCTTATTGGCACTTGAATTGGATAATGGAAGGCTCTGTCCAATGCCTCATTCATGGACTGCTGGCATGGAGATATCTCGCCCGGTTCGCGAGGAGAATCAGCAGCAGCCCCGATGGGAGTACCACCAGGGCTATACTGTGGCGAAGGAACCTCAGTTCCTTTCTTTGCAAGCTGCAAGATGAAGAAAATAATTTCCTTAAGTAAAAAATCTTTGATTGGAATCAAGTTGCAAAGAAAATAGGGAAAGAAAACTTACATCTTCAGGAGCCACATAATCATGCCACTCCTCATCTCCAGAACCACCAGCCCCCTCAGTGGCGCCACGATAAATCTTTTCCTTCACCCGCCTGGTGATAGGAACAGACTCATCAGTGGAATATATGAGAATCATCAGCTCTCAGATGTAAGCCCGCACTTCATTGGGGTTATACTCATATTGAATATCTTTAGAAGCCAGAAGATTTCATATTCCAGGAAGTTGTAGGCCCTCACACAAATCCAGCCAGGCGGTCTCAGTACCACAGTATAAAGCCTGCCATGTTTGGAAAGCCTCTGGTCTTAGATATGAAGGCTGCGAGGAAGGCCCTGCAATATTTGATTTCATTTTCTTCTCATCTCCTGCAACTACAGATAGAGAATAAGAAAATAAGACTTATTTCTTTATAAAGTAGTGGTGATTAAATTTCCAAAATGAAGTAACTCACCTGGAGTTGATGGAGTGGGTCTTTTAATTCTGACCAGAGGATTATATTGGGCACAAAACCGCTTTTCCACTGGTTGTGCCTCATCATCCCCATCATGGGAATCCGATGAATCAGTTCTAGAGGAGGAATCTGGCGAATCAGCTTCAGGTGGGGAAGAATCTCCTTCATGAGGAAGGGTTTCTTTCTCTACACTCCTCTTCCTTTTCCCCACCTGATAAACTGGGTGATTCAGCACCCCTTTGGGGTATGATGCTATCCAGTGTTCGGTATAATATGTAGTCAAATTATGTGCCACTTTTTCAACTGGTAGATCAAATACCACCCCAGTCTTCTCCCTTGACGTCAACAACCATAGTTTCCGAGCAACCATCAGATGTTGCTCTAACCTGACATGTACTGGGGAGATACAAAAATTTGTTGCAGACACTTGAACTGACGTGAAAATCTATATGGAGCATAGGCCTCACATATAATTTATCCGTCAATCCTGGAAACTAGAAAACCATCTCTACAAGCTAGCACGTATGCCCTCAAATCCAAATGGGCTGTTCCATCACCAAAAAACCGCCCGGTTGGCGGATTTCCATAGGGAAAGAATTTAAATTCCTTAAACATGCTCAACCTCACTTTCATGTCATAGGCATTAAAATATAATGGAGAAACTCCAGAGAATGCTTGTATTGACGGCCTGAAAGAACTTCCAGGAATTTGTAATCCATTCTGTACATTGTAAGTCCTGAAGTGAGTGGAAATCCATCCCCATAAAACTTGGAATGGTCCCACTATTCTTAAAGGATATTTACCCATGAAGACATGAAGTAAACTCTCGTGAATCTTTGCTAAAATGGGGGTATCCAACCCAACCATTTTTCTGTCAGCTAACTTTGCCGCAATGACGAAGGTCCCTGGCCTGACGCCTCCCTTCGAATCCCTGACTGGAAAGAGATAAACGCTGAGACACAAAGCCAAGAAGCCCACCAGATGAGTCTTCTTCCGAATCTTTTGATTCACCTCATATCCCCATTTCTCAAACTCTCCTGCTTCTAGAGTTGGCCAGAATGTGCCAGGAGCACCCCTCTTCTCAGGTTTTGGGCAGGTGGTAGGACGTTTGGGCCTCTTATCCTTGGATTTCTTTTTCTTGGATCCTTTCTCCTTTGACTCCTTCTCCTTTGGATCCTTCTCTTTCTTCTCAATAAGAAATATATTCATCCACTCCTTCGGATGAATATCTTTTCTAGAATGAGTTAATGAGGTCTCTGAACTCTTGAGCCCGTGGAAGATCTTAAATAATTCCTGACCTAAAGCAGGAGTCTTCTCTGAATCATTCCAAGTCACCTTGGGAGGAATGAATTCATCATACATATCACCCAAAATTGGAGCCCCTGAGATCT
Source organism: Viscum album (assembly GCA_963277665.1). NCBI lineage: Eukaryota > Viridiplantae > Streptophyta > Magnoliopsida > Santalales > Viscaceae > Viscum > Viscum album. The sequence goes on along the minus strand of OY728162.1, from coordinate 80,060,597 downwards.
TGTGGACATCCCACAGACTGATACCTACTTCTCCATGAGTCATATGGAAAGAATTAGTTTCTAGGCTCTAGTGGCTGAGTATCTCTGGCACGAAGTTATCATGTCTTTAAAAATATGTTTGCCCAACCCAAACAGATTAGTATATCGCCACTCCTTTCTGATCCTTGACAAACTCTGCATAGGTTTGTCGCACCCAGTATGCCCACATCCAAGTTGGCTTCACACCTCCCCCAGGACAGAAGTCCCAAATTTTCTTCCAGCCTTTGGATTGATCCATCTGAGCATTTCAGAAGATTGAAGGATAATAATGTGGTCGCAGCTTAGACATATGAGGTTTCAGATCTGGCGTACAAGAGATATGATGCATCATGTGGGCCTTCTCCGCTATTCCAACATTTATAAATCCTCCTCCACATGAGATATTTGCTGAAGAAAAGTTGGTGCAATTTTGAAACCATGAAAATGGAAGATAGTTCTTTGCTTCTGGAATAGTGACTTCTCACAGATGACTATAGCCATACAAAGGCATATAAGTGCTTTGGGGGAAGTCGCGATGATATTTCTTTAGATACTTAGCCAAATCTAGAAGGGTGATATCTTTGACGATATAATAATCGTGGCCAATGATGTTCATCATATCATCAATCCTCTTTCTAGCCAGTTCATCAGCTATTCCGGTTCTAAGAGCCATTGATTCTACACAAAAGTTGAATAAATTAACTTTTAAGTAAGTTGATTTTTTTGTGAAGGAATTTCAAAAAAATGGCTAAGGCATTAAGGCACGCAAGTCTAAACTTGACGCGCAAGTATGGACATGTCACGAAAGTGTTAATGTGTCGCGCAAGTTGTTGGCACACAAGTATCACTGCGCAAGTCCTATTACCTTGACAACAGCGCGAAAACGAAGAAAAAACGGAAAATGAGCAACTTGCGCGGCACAGGGGACCTGTGCGGCGAGAGCTCGAGAATCCAGAATCAGATGCTATGCACGACAAATGACCGCGTATTTATAGGCCAAGCAGCCCAACTGCGCGCCTACACCCAGTGCGCTCCATCTAGCGCGCTCCAGCCCTGTGCAACTTGAACCTACGCGCCAAGTATTGCGCACTGAAAGACTTGTGCGCTGCCTTTCCTTTGGTTTTCTTCTTTTCCTCAGAGTCACATCCTCATTTCTTTTGGATCCAACTCTGAGGGGGGACTTTTGTTGATGCTCATTTTACATCACATTGTCTAAAAGAATGGAAAGGGAAATGAGTTAGCACAAATTGATTCATCCTTTGAAGAAAACATCAAAAATCGACAAAGGCATGAACAAGGCTTCAAAAGCACATGTGCCATGAAAGTTCCATCATTGTTGTGCAAGTACACTTACGCGACGCCTAATGGTCATACAAGTGACTTGCGCGCCCTAAAGGATAACTTCCCGGGGTCTTCTCCAGCCTATAAATAGACCCTATGGGCCCCCCATTTGAGGAGGATTTTTTCTAGAATTCAGATTTAGAGCTATGAACACCCAAGTCTCTTCTTCAGGTCTTCCAAACACTTCTAAGGTAATTTTTTACCTAGAATGGAAGGTCTAAATAAGAGGAGTAAGGTCTAAGTGTCAGAATTCACTAACAATTGCGCGCCTAAGGTGTTTTACCCTTAAGGGAAATGAACATACTTGCGCGCCACCCTAATTCCTCACCAAAACTTGTGCGCCTCTCTTCTGGAAGTTCCTCAGGATAATTATAAAAGCATTGGTCAAGGATCACCCAAGTTTTACCATGATAGTTTACAAACGCGCAAGTACCCATGTGTGGTGCAGGTATACCTGCGTGACCAGGACTTGCGCGCCCATGCAGTACCTGGGCGCCTGCCAGGATTTGCGCGCCCCTGCCTTTTTGGGTGCCCTTCTTTCCCATTTCACCCCTCTTATGCCATTCCACCTCTCCTATTCAAGATTCAGTCTTCAAGACACTCTTCAAAGCCATTTATGGCATGATTTATTGATTTGAATTCCTTATCTGAAAGGAATTATGTGTAATATCTCTCAAAACCTAGTGATTTACACATATTTATGTCACTAAAGATTGATATTTCATTCATTAAACCTCATCCTTTAAGATGAGAGAACTCATTAACCCGGGCCTCCTTTTCAGGAATAAGCCTCGGTCATAATTCTCAAATATGGGCATCCTCCTTAGGAGTAAGCCCCAAGTACCTTAATTTTTTCAAGTCCCTTAACCTGGGCCTCCTTCTTAGGAGTAATCCCCAGTCTTAATTTCTCTTAACAAGTCCTAATTTACCTTTGATCTGTGATTCCTTCTCAGGAGTAAAACCCAATCATAAGTCCTATCCTAATTTGGGCTTCCTTTTCAGGAGTAAGCCCCAAGTTAGAGTATTCAAATCTCCATGAAGCACATATACCTTTATGGACCCTGTTCCTGGATTTCTTCCCTGAAGTAAATCTTAATATTCATTTATCTGGGCAGTCATACATATATAAGCCACACATTATTTATTATGATTTCATCTTTCATGGAACAATTTTCTGGTTTTTACCAATACCTCTTGTTTCTCACATCGAGCATGACTCACGTGAGCTTATAGTGTAAAAGTAATTATGACATCCTCCTTTGAACCATCAATCATAAACATAATACTCCCTTAATAGAACTACGTGAGTTCTGATTCCTTTTCTAAACGAAGGATACGTAGGTAGCCCATCTGTGGGTTCGATCCCAACTCTGAAATAATCCATGTCCTTCTGAATGACAATAAACTTTAAGTGCCCCACTGAGTGGATTTAAAACCAGCATGGTCATCATAATGACCAAGAGACTTCTATATAAATGTGTCAAAGGATACCATTGATCAAGAATCTCTAATAAATACAGATTATTCTCTATCAATGAATAACCTCAAATACATATAAAAGATTCTCTAAATTTTCTATATATTTAATCATTGATTGTCAGATCTGAAGGAAATCTCATTTTATACTTGGTTATGTAATAAGGATTCACGAATATAACTTAAATTTATAAAGAGAGTCCCAGAGTAGACAATAATTCCCCTAAAAAAGGTGTGATGAGTCCGACCTCCCATCCTCTCGACTAATACAAATTCCTAAGCCCCATCAGTCCACAAACTAATGAGCGCCTACCTTTGGAAAGTAGGTCCAAATGGATGTGGAATCATTGGATGTTTCTGGTTCTACGAACAAACCCATTAGAAACCAATTGGAATGTTTGAACCTTCAATCAAGGAGGTCATCCCCAAATTCCAAGGGAAACAATTCTATACATGATTAAATCATGATATAAGTAATAGGAATAACAAATAACAAGTCAAAACATACTCTAAAAAAAATAAGCAATTAACACCTAAAATAGTAAGAATAATGAAAGATTGTTATAAAATGGATAATAAGATATTATAATAAGATCATATATGATATCATAAATATGATAATGGTTCTATTATAAGTTATTAACATGTTTAAATCACTATACACAAGGTTAAATACCACAAAAATGAAGGATAAGGTAAGGGATTTTATCTCACTTTTTTAATCTTTGAGATAAATTTCACATTCACCACTTACTTATTTTGTGTGGTGTATCTACTACCAATTTTGATATATTATATCATTAATAATTTTATATTCATGGTATTTATGGTTTTAATTTTAATTATCTCATCCAAGGGGTTTTGAATAGAAAATTTCCAAGTAGTAAAACTTATCTTTGTAATATCACTTTCTTTTGTGATTGTTAACTTTCTATTAAAACAATCACACCCTTATGATCATTTATATGGTACATTAAATTTTTATTAAATATACATATTCTAATTAAATGGATATTACTATTTCTTAAACTATATACCATTTTTACATATGATTTTCTACTTTGATAGTTATTTAATTAACTGGGAATTATTGATAAATTCGTATCTTTTATTCAATATAGATATTTGATATGGCACATTGTTCATGAATTAAATCAATTAATCGATATATAAGGAATATTTGGTTAGGTATGATACAAGTGGGGCCTTATTATAGATATCCCCTTTACACATCGGTAGTCTCATGAGATAAATTAGTTGGCAAAATTAGATGGGTTTTTACTTGATATGCTAAAACATCTTGTAAAAGGTCTAGGTGGTAAAGGTACCATGTACCTAGGAAACATGGAATCCAGTAATTAATAATTTAACTCATTTAGACTCAATTTTTATTTATCCATGATATTTTTTCTTTGACATATCTATGGATGCATTATATTCTCAGTTTATTGATTAAATGGAATGTGTTATAATTTCTTACCTTACCATAATGATTATGCCTTATCTAGTTATTTGAATGGAATGTGTTATTGGTTATTTACCTTTCAATGTTGATTATTCTCAAAAATTTATATTTTATTCCACTTTACTTTCCATTATTATGAATTTGATCCCACCCTTATTATGTTTCCTTTCCCCAGGTTATGAATAAGAAATATTTGAATAAGATTTTAAGGATGTAGTTTATTTTATTCTATTATGTATAATATTTTATTTTCTATTTACCAATGTAATATGGGAATAATGTAATATGGTTTTACAAAACTACTAAACTAGTCATTACCTTGGGATTTTAAGCTTGCATCTATGCCAATGTAATAAAATAATGCACCAGCTCTAGGTTTTTTGGGGTCTAGTCATTACATTTCTATTATGGTAGAAAAGGCCAAATCATGGGCCTTTGAAAAAAGGCCATGAACATCAAGGATAAAATGAGAAAAATAGAATCAATTGAATAATCAATATAAGTAATAAATAAGAGGATTAGTTTAGTGGAATATATTAATATAGATGTTTCTCATAGGATTCAAACTAGAAGGATAAAATAGAGAAAGGCTTATGGGTCACTTTTTGATCATAAAATTCCCTCAAAATTAAAGGGTAATTTTTATAGGACTATTACTAGACCAATTATTCTATATATAAATGAGTGTTAGATTTAATGAGACATATTGAAAAGGGTGGTAGAAATGAAATTATTAAGATGGGAATGTGGGTATACTAAGATAGATATGATTAGTAATCAATTTACTCAAGAAAAAAATTATAGTGGATCTAATTAATGATAATATAACCGAGAATAGATTAAGATGGCTTGGAAATGTTAAAATATTACCTAGGGATGCAAATATTAATAATGTAAACTTAATGTTAAATTCACTTATTAAAATAGGTAGAGAGAGTCCTAAAAGGACCCTTAAAAACAAATCATTCAAGATGTTCTTATTCTAAATTATTTTAATGAAAATATGGTTTTAATAGAGCTAATTTGAGATGTTTTATCCATATAGATAACTACATTTAATTGGTTTTAATTATTTTTTTTGTTATTGTGGGTTAATAGAAGATATATATGAATAGGAACATGAGAAGTTTTAAAATAAAGGTAACTTAGAGATAAAATAGAAGATGAATGGAAGGTTAAATATTTTTAGACACACTCCTAATAATTTCATGACATGGATACCTGTATAAATGAATTTGTTAAAATATAAAGGAAAAGCACCGGTGACTTCATGTTCAAGGAATTATACTATTAAAAAGAAGTCCTCATATAAGAATAATTCCAATAATGTTCTAAATGAATGATTGACTAAATGGTTAGCACTATTGGAATTGGATAAAAGTATAGTGTAACGACCTGAAAAAAATGTACTTCTTTTATTTATGTATCTTTTTCCTCCTAATAACTTTTTTATTATGTTTTTCAATAGAAGCACATGAATTTAATTTGGACCCAAATTGCAGTTTTCAAAAATGATATAATTATTATAAAAAATTATGGTATATGGAATAATGATTATTTTTTATAAATACAAGTGATCATGGTTAATTAATACAGAAATAGGAGTTGATGGCATCATCCAGTAGACTCGGGTCGTACAAAGCCCATCTGTCAGAGCTTGGGAAGGAGGTAATATCTCTAGGCTTTGCTCTGGACTAATCACAAGCTGAGCTTCAACATGTGAAGCTTGAACGAAATCGCCTATAGGATAATTTCAAGCTGATATAAATCACCACTTGGTTAATGTTGTCCAAGACGCCCCAAGATTCTATCACCATAACGCACCTTACACTTAAGTCCTATGCAGGTGTTATAAGGGGCTATGTAACGAGACCTTAGTTACGTTTTGTAATCCTTTTGTATAAATAAAAATGTTATTTCTTATTATATTAAATATGTGGATTTCAAATGTTAAAATAAATATAGGATGGATTTCTAGAAGTTCCATATTATTGGTGAATTTTAGAAAAAGGGCATTTTAAAATATTTTTTATATACATTAAATAATTAATAATGTGAAATTATTTTCAAAAAATTGTCTTATACAGTTGTGATCAGTAATAAATTTAGAGTATAATAAGATCAACTCAATTTTTTATGAATAGTGTTGGATGAATAGTGTTTTCTTGATGAATAGTATTTGATGAATAGTGTTATTTTGATGAATAGTAAAAAAATATATTTTATTATTAAATAAAATTTTCTGGGAAATGATTTTCAAAAATCCTATATACATGGTTGTAATCAGGGTAAAAAATGTGGTTAAATAAGATCAAAATAATTTTTTGGTGAATAGTAACATACCCTTATGAATATTAATGAATATTAATGAATAGTAAATTGGCCCAAAAAATAAAAACTTCATCCATGAATGTATAAATACAATTTAGACATCTTAAAAGTAAAAAAATGATCATAGTATAAGTTTTGGTATTTTTGTATGTCATAAATATTTTATTTACAATTTTATAATTAATTTAATAATTTAAAATGGAAATGTATTTTCATAAAATATAATCTTAAATTGTTACTTTATTTTATTATGGTTATACAATAATTTTATGGTACCTTGATTACTTTTTCAAGGTGTTACAAAACAAGTTAAAGTTTTAGAGTTGTTTTTTTGAATAAATAATGATTTTTTTAAAAATTAAATTAAAAATATTTAGAAAATTATTTTCATATAATGGATTTCATTTTTTCATTTAGATCATAAATATTAGGTTAGGGTGAATTAATGATAGTTTTATAAAATGTTTTGTTTTTTGGTGAATAGTGAAAATACAATTATGAGTTTCGGTGTGTTTAATGACATCATTAGTGATGTAATCATGATGTAATAATTCTGGTCGACTTGTGAATAGTAAGATATGTTATGAGGTGTCCCAAGTGGCCAATACCATGGGAAAATACCATGTGCAAGCTCATCATTTTTCAAATACCACCGATAAGGTGTCCCTTGGAAATTAATTAAATATTCCCTCACTTTTCCTATAAAAACCAACCCATTACTTAATTAATTTCATTCCAAATTCCTCCTCAAAAAAGATATGGTCTTTTTACCTCCCAAGGAGTTCTCTCAAGGTGACCTGAAGCCCCCCCAAGGTCCCAACCTTCAAGTTTTCAAAGTTACTCTTCAAGGAAAGGGAACCTTTCACCCTCCTCTTTTAAGTCATGACTTCCTTTATGTTATGTATTTTAGTTTCCATATTATTATGTTGGGGCATGTTATTATATATCCTTATTACTATAAATTTAATGTCCAAATTATGATAGACCCTTTCCAATCCATCAATTTATTTTTCTGATTTTTTAAGTGACGCTGTTAGGCTGCCAAATTTTCGTAAAAGAAATCGCATCTTCTCTTTTCTTTGAAGTTTCCTTTTCATGCCGTATATCATTCATACATCCATAATATTATCTTATTTTAATTTAATTATATCCCTATATGGTATTATGATCTATTTATGAGTGGGTTACCCTTTCCCTCTCTCTTTTTAATGTTTTCTAAAACCATGTTATATAGCCGTTATGCTGTAGAATTTTCCTCTGAAAATCTCTCTCTTTTTCTCAAGAGATCCTATTATTTTATTTATGTGAATACCCAAACCTATTTCATTTATAGGGGTATTCATTAAGACATAAAATTTATATATTTGATTCTGTAATTGACATAAATATATCCCTTATTCCTTTTCCATGGGTTATAAATGACTTAATGATCTTGTTTTTAAGCACTTTTGAAAACGTCACGATTTTGATATGAAACCCATTTATTTTATTCTATTTGGATTTTTTATGAAATGTATGTTTATGATATATGTGTATCATATGAAAATAAATATATATTAAGGATGTGCCCTGATATCACTCCAATGCATTGGGTAAAGAATTTAATCTCTAGAGATGACAAGTTTCACAATACCTTGGTGAATAACCTTGGTAATTTTTATGACACCTTGGGGATGAACCTTGGTGATATGTTCATTAATGTCTAAATTAAATGTTGTAGCCCCATTTTAAAGTTATTTTTCAATTTATTATTATGATATGCCTCTTTATCTCCATAATCTGATGATATTACTCAAGTTCACATGTAAACTGTTTCACTTGCTTTCCTTACTGGGCCTCCTGCTCACCCTTTCCTTTGATGTATGTCTCCAGGTTATGAGATGCAGTAATAGTATTTAGGATGAACTTATGATGAACCTTAAAAGTGGATTAGAAGATTTTTGTTGTTGTTGTTTTCATGTATATTTTTCCTGATTTCCAAGACACTAGACTTTAAAGATCCCATATTTTTAAAATATAATGAAAGGTTATATAATAAAAAGGCGGGATGCCATAGTTGGTATCAAAGTATAGTTTAGTTATATATGGAAATTAGGATATGAAAAATTTAGGAATAACCCTATCGAAAATTTTAAATATATAAAAACTTCTAGGTATTTTGTTGAAAAATTTAGTAAGTGGGTTTCGAACAAATAAATTCATGTATGGATACGAACTAGTGGATGTGGCTCTAGAACAGATATACCTAGGAGTGAAAAATATGATAAGCAGTTTCAGGTTTAACCTGGGTATCCTGGTACATGAAAAAGGTCCTTCCTGCACTCCTAGTTTGACACTCCTGGAGGATATGTTTGGTTAATAATAAGCTTTTTATGAATCATTATGAAGGATTTATAGAGAAATGTAATTGTTTAAGAAAGAAGTTTTAATACATAAAATCCTTTATAATTAAAAGATTCATAAATGAAATAATCTTCTCACTAAGGTTTTATTATTTTAGAAAATGGTGGGAAATAGGAGGAACCATGAAAATAGTGACCGCAATAGTCCATGCGTTGACAACCCTACGATGGAAGCCAGAATGGAAAATTTCATGAGAATGATGAAACAACTGACTCAAGTTATGGGAAATAACTTGAATCAAGCCGAGATACTGATCTCACCACGAAGGGAACAAAATTATGTTGAGTCCTTTATGCTTCATTTACCACCAACCTTCAGTGGATCTACTGACCCATTGATTTCAGAACATTGGATCATCACTATTGAGAAGATCTTTTCTGTGCTCCACTGTTTTGAACAAGATCAGGTCACTCTGGTGGTTTACCATTTAGAGGTAGAAGCTGATTAGTGGTGGGAAATGATTAAAAACATGAGGCCAAGAGGGGAGGTTAAAGCTATGGAGTGGGAAGAGTTCAGATGGATCTTCTTCCGTAAGTATTTCCCTCGTTCCATGAGAACAATAATGGAGAAGGAGTTTCTCGAGCTGAAGCAGAATGAGAATGAACCCGTGGGAAGCTATGGGATGAACTTCACAAGGCTTTCATGTTACACCTCTAGATTTGTCATGGATCCAAATGGTAAGGTTGATAGATTATTTGGTGGAATGAGAACTCATATAAGGAAGAATATATCCAACCGAGACTATGACAGCTATGAGGAGATCATGAGAAGTGTGATGAAAGTCGAACTGGAGTTTGGTGAGACGCAAGGGTCTTATAAATGCAATGACAAGAAAATATCAATGGAGCTAAGATTAGGGTGGAATTTTGATCAGGGAAGATGAGCAAAGAAATTTCAACATCCCATGTGTAATAAATGTGGGAAGAAGTATTCATGGAACTACCTACTCGGGAGCAGGAAGTTCTACAAGTGTGTAAGAGATGTCCATATTGCGAGGAATTGTCATAGTGAGGTGAAGTCTAAACTTCCCAACACTAATGAAAAGGGGAATATGGTGCAAGCCCTACCTGATTTTCAATTCTATAAGTGTGGACAACTTGGGCACTTCGCCAATCACTATCCAAATCTGAGGGTAGTGGAGGGGAATAGCAATCCGCCTCAGAAATGGCCAAAGGAACAAGGTCATACTTTTGTAATCACTATAACCGAAGTTGAAATACAAAATGATGTGGTGGTACGTACTCTTGTTGTTCTCAAAAAGATAGCAAGTAATTTTTTTGATTCTGGTTCTATACATTCCTTTATTTCCTCCAAGTTTGCAAAGAATTTAGAATCAACCACCGATTTTCTAAAAGTAGAGTTATTAGTCAAGACTCCTGGTGGGATTATCCAAGTATCGTCAGTGTTTAGAAACTCTAGTATTTACTTTAGTGCACACAATATTATCACAAATCTAGTAGTTATTACCATGTTGGAAATCAACATTATACTAGGGATGGAATAGATCTTAAAGTATAATGCTAAGATCAAATGCATAAGAAAGGAAATCTTAATAGTCTTGAATGGGAAACCAATAGTTATCTTCTAAGGAGAGATATCTCAACCTGATCTTTGTCTAGAAGAACCTCATATATCCTTATTTATGGAGTTGATCGGTGAAGAATAAGAAGTAAATGAGAGTATAAGGATAGAAAATGTCCCCATCATCTAGGAATACATTGACGTATTTCCTAAGGAGTTACCCGAAACTCCCCCAGAAAGAGTGTTAGAGTTCTCCATTGAACTCGTACATGGATCTCATCTAATATCAAAGACCCAGTATAGGATGGAAAATGTGGAGCTGGAGGAATTAAAGAAGAAACTACAAGATCTCTTGGATAAGGGGTTTATCTGACCATGTGTGTCTTCTTAGAGATCACCTATTCTCTTTGTGAATAAGAAGGATGAATCGATGTAGCTATGAATTGATTATTGAGAACTAAATGGGATCACGGTGAAGAAAAAAATACCCTCTTCCAAGAATTAATGACTTATTTGACCAACTTCATGGGGCTCAATTATTCTCTAATATTGATCTTTGTTCTGGTTGTCATCAATTGAGGGTGAAGAAAGAAGATATTCCAAAAAACTGTCTTCTGATCAAGAAATGAGCATTATGAGTTTGTCGTTATGCCCTTCAGACTGACTAATGCACCTGCTATTTTTATGTATTTGATGAATAGAGTCTTTAATAACTACATTGATAACTTTTTGGTAGTTTTTATTGATGATATTATGATATATTCCAAAAGTCGCGAGGAGCATGAGGATCATCTAAGGGTTATTTTTAAAACTCTATGGATGGAGAGGCTTTTTGGAAATTTCAGAAAATGTGAATTTTTGTTGTAACCAGTTGCTTTCTTGGGGCACATTTTTACCAATAAAGGAATCACAATTGACCCTGCAAAGATAAAAGTTGTATAGGAGTGGAATCAACCTATAAAAATAAATGAGATTTTTAGTTTCCTCGGATTTGGAGGATATTATAGGAGGTTTGTCAAAAAAATTTCACAAATTTCTAATCCATTAATGAAGTTAACTCAAAAAGGGGTCAAGTTCATCTGGAAAAAGGAGTGTGAGGAAAGATTCCAAGAGCTGAAGAAGATATTGGTTACTTCACCCATGTTAACTCTACCCTCATGTAGAGAAGGATTGATTATTTTTAGTGATGAATCTCTAAAAGGGATTGGGTGCATCCTCATGAAAAATGAAAAAATAATTGCTTATGCATCTCGATAGTTGAAGACTCATGAGAAGAACTATCCTACGCATGATCTGGAGCTGGTTGCGATTGTTTTTTCTCTGAAGATATGGAGGCACTATCTTTATGGGGAGAAATGTGATATATACATCAACCATCAAAGTTTGAAGAATATTTTCACACAAAAGGAATTGAACATGATACAAAGAAGATGGTTGGAACTTCTCAAAGACTATTATTGTTCAATTAATTATCATCCTGGAAGAGTAAACAAAGTAGCTGATGCATTAAGTAGGAAATACCCAATTGTTCTTTACATTATGAGGATTCAAATAGATCCTTTGATCAATGAACTAGTAAAGATGGACATGGGAATTTTAAGTTAAGGGACATCATCAACCCTAAACCAAATTATCTCTCAATCGTAATTACTAGAGAAGATCAAAAAAGCTCAGAAATAAGATCCTTTGTTATAGAAGAAGTTTGAGGCTATGGAGGATGAGATTTTTCTTGAGTTCAATATTTATCAAGAAGGTGTACTGAAATTTCATATAATACTATGCGTTCTATTTATTCTGGAAATAAAGAAGGAGCTGATGGATAAAGATCATAGCTCTAATTTCTCTATACATCCAGGAAGCACGAAAATGTATAGAGACCTTCATGATCATTATTGGTGAGATAATATGAAAAGGGAGATTGCTGACTACACTACATGGTGCCTAGTATATCAGCAAGTGAAGGCATATCAACAAATTCTAAAAGGGGTGTTATAACCACTACCCATACTATCATGGAAGTGGGACAATATGAAAATGGATTTTGTCACTACTCTCCCGAGAACTTCCAAAGGAAACAATGCGATATGGGTTATTGTGGACCGTATCACCAATAATTCCCATTTTATCTCTATTTAGGAAGATTTATATCTTGATAAAATTTACAAGATTTACATGAAGGGAGTGGTAAGGCTGCATGGAGTTCCACTTTCTATCGTATCTGATTGTGATCCAAGGTTTACATAAAAATTCTGGAGAAGTCTTCAACATGCCCTGAGCACTGAATTAAATTTCAGTACGGCCTATCACCCCCAAAATGATGGCCAATATACTATTAAAACACTCAAGGAAATGATGAGAACGTGGTCAATGGAATTTAAAGGTGGATGAGATCAACATCTCCCTTTAGTTGAGTTCTCTTACAACAACAGATTCCACTCGAGCATTCAAATGGAACCCTATGAAGCTCTATATGGTAAGTGATGTAAAAATACTACTTTTTGGCATGAATTTGGTGAGAGAAAGATTCTTGGGCCTGATCTTGTGAAATATATGACAAAAAAGGTCCATGCCATCCTGCAACATATTAAGGATGCTCAGAGTCGGCAAAAGATCTATGTCGACAACCATCAATGGGACTTGGAGTTTGACGTTAGTAACAAAGTATTTCTTTGAATTTCACCTTGTAAGAGAGTCATGAGGTTTGGGAAGAAAGGGAAGATCAGCCCTAGGTACATTGGCCCCTATGAAATCCTTGATCATGTAGGAGCAGCAGCCTATCAACTTGCATTTCCTCCAAATCTAGCACAAGTTCATGATGTCTTCCACGTATCCCTCTAGAGGAAGTACATAACTAACCCTTCACATGTACTAAACACAGAGGCGGTATAACTGAAACATGACCTATCTTATGAGGAGAATCCAGTGGAGATATTGGATTTTAGGGATAAGGTTATACGCAACGAGACTACCCAACTTGTTAAGGTTTTTCAGAGAAACAAAAAATGTGAAGAATCCACATGGGAACCAGAGGACTCTATGAGGCAGAAGTACCCACACCTTTTCTCTTATTAGGGTACGAGTTGAAATTTTGGGGACGTAATTATTTAAAGGGGGAATAATGTAACGACGTAAAAAAATGTACTTATTTTATTTATGGATCTTTCCCCCCTAATAACTTTTTATTATGTTTTACAATAGAAGAACATCAATTTACTTTGGACCCGAATTGCAGTTTTCAAAAATGATATAATTATTATAAAAAATTAAGGTATATGGAATAATGATTATTGTTTATAAATAAAAGTGATCTTAGTTAATTAATACAAAAATAGGAGTTGATGGCCTCATCCAGTAGACTCGGGCCGTACGAAGCCCATATGTCAGAGCTTGGGAAGAAGGTAGCATCTCTGGGATTTTCTCCGGACCAAGCCCAAGCTGAGCTTCAACATGTGAAGCTTGAAAGAAATCGCCTATGGGAGAAGTTCAAGCTGATGGAAATCACCACTCGGGCAATGTTGTCCGAGATGCCCCAAGATTCTATCACCATATAACACCTTACACCTAGGTCCTATTTAGGTGTTATAAGGGGATATGTAGCGAGACCTTAGTTACGTTGTGTAATCCTTTTGTATAAATAAATATTTTATTTCTTATTATGTTAAATTTTTGGATTTCAAATGTTAAAATAAATATAATATGAATTTATAGAAGTTCCATATTATTGGTGAATTTTGGAAAAAGGGTATTTTAAAATATTTTTTGTTTACATTAAATAATTAATAATGGGAAATTATTTTCAAAAAATGGTCTTCTACAGTTGTGATTAGTAAGAAATTTAGAGTATAATAAGATCAACTTAATTTTTGATGAATAGCGGTGGATGAATAGTGTTTTCTTAATGAATAGTATTTGATGAATAGTGTTATTTTAATGAATAGTATAAAAATTTTTATTAATAAATATCTTTTTCTGTGAAATTATTTTCAAAAATCCATCATACATAGTTGTAATTAGGGTGAAAAATGTGGTTAAACAAGATAAAAATATTTTTTTGGTGAATAATAACATACCCTTATGAATAATAATAAATATTAATTAATATTAAATCGACCAAAAAAATAAAAACTTCACCCATGAATGTATAAATACAATTTAGACATCTTAAAAGTGAAAAAACGATCATGGTATAAGTTTTGGTATTTTTGTATGTCATAAATATTTTATTTACAACTTTATAATTAATTTAATAATTTTAAATGAAAATTTGTTTTCATAAAATGTAATCATAAATTTTTTACTTTATTGTCTTATGGTTATACGATAATTTTATGGGACCTTGATTACTTTTTCAAGGTGTTACAAAACAAGTTATAGTTTTAGAGTTTTGTTTGAATAAATAATGATTTTATTTTAAAATTAAATTAAAAATATTTACAAAATTATTTTCATAAAATGGAGTTAATTTTTGAATTCAGATCATCGATATTAGGTTAGTTTTAATTTATGATATTTTTATAAAATGTTTTGTTTTTCAGTGAATAGTGAAAATACAGTTTTGAGTTTCGGTGTGTTTAATGATGTCATTAGTGATGTAATAATGATGTAATAATTATGGTAGACTTGTGAATAGTAATATATGTTATGAGGTATCCCAAGTGGAAAATACCATGGAAAAATACCATGGTAAAGCCCATGTTTTTGCAAATACTACCGATGAGGCATCCCTCGGAAATTAATTAAATATTCCCTCACTTTTGTTATAAATACAAACCCATTCCTTTATTAATTTCATTTAAAATTTTTCCTGAAAGAATATATGGTCTTTTTACCTCCCAAGGAGTCCTCACAAGGTGCCCTGAATCCCCCCAAGTTCCCAACCTTCAATCTTTCAATGTTACTCTTCAAGGTAAGGGAACCTTTCACCGTCCTCTTTTAAGTCATGACTTCCTTTTTGTTATGTCTTCTAGTTTCCATCTTATTATGTTGGGGTATGTTATTATATATCCTTATTACTGTCCATTTAATTTAAAAATGATGAGATACCCTTTCCACTCTCATCAATTGATTTTTCTGAATTTTTTAAGTGACGCCGTTAGGCTGCTGAATTTTCATAAAAGAAATCACATCTCTTCTTTTCTTTCAAGTTTCCTTTTCATGTGGTATGTCATTAAAACATCCATAATATGATATTATTATCATTTAATTATGTAACTATATGGTATTATGATCTATTTATGAGTGTGTGTCCCTTTCCCCCTCTCTTTTTAATGTTTTGTAAAACCATGTTATATAGCCGTTATGCTGCAGAATTTTCGTCTCAAAATACCTCTCTTTTTCTCAAGAAATTATCTTATTTTATTTATGTGAATACCCAAACCTATTTTATTTATAGGTTTATTAATCAATACATAAAATTTATATATTTTATTATGTAATTGACATACAAATAACCCTTATTCCTTTTCCATGGGTTATAAATGCCTTAATGATCTTGTTTTTAAGCACTTTTTAAAATGTCACAATTTTGATATGAAACCCATTTATTTTATTCTATTTGGGATTTTTATGAAATTTATGATTATGATATCTGTGTACCACATGAAAATAAAGACATAAGTGTGCTCCCTAATAGCGCTCTAATGCATTCAGTAAATAATTTAATCTCTAGAGATGACAAGTTTCACGATACCTTGGTGAATAACCTTGGTAATTTTTATGACACCTTGGGGATGAACCTTGGTGATATGTTCATGAATTTATAAATTAAATGTTTTACCCACATTTTAAAGTTATGTTTCAAGTTATTATTATGATATTCCTATTTATCTCTATGATCTTATTGATATTTCTCAAGTTCACATGTAAATTGTTTCACTTGCTTTTCTTATTGGGCCTCCTGCTCACCCTTTCATTTGATGTATGTTTCCAAGTTATGAGATGTAGTAATTGTACTTAGGATGAACTTACAATGAAGCCTTACAAGTGTATTAGAAGAATGTTTTATGTTGTTTTCATGTATATTGTTCCTGATTTCCAAGACAATAGACTTTAAAGATCCTCTATTTGTAAAGTGTAATGAAAAGTTATGTAATAAAAAGGTAGGATTCCATAGACAGTGAAATCATAAAATAGTGTATGTTACTTAATTGATAAGGTGAAAATTCCACTTCCATCTAGGGTGAAAACTGAAATTAATAAGAAGTCAATTTTTTCCAAGGAAGTTTATGTTTTGAAAGATAACAATGGTGTTAACATGAAGATTTATTAATAAAATAGAGCTAAGAAGAAAAAAGTTTATAAGATGAGAAAAAAATCTCAGCCTTATTTCTATCATTAAGTATTTGATGGATAAATCACTTTATTCCTAGATATTTGTTTGTTGTTTTTTCATACAGTCAATTAAAGGTGATTACTATGTAGGGAGATGACATATAACTTGATTAGTGCTATAATTACTATAAAATAGCTGAAGATATACATCATAGAGTTTTTTTAGGTATTACTTGTAGCCTCTTCATAAACACTTCACTTGATATTATATCTTTTAAATTAGAAACACCTTCAAATGGTATCAACCATGATGAAGAATGCAGTGAATCCCTTAATGGGGATCCGAGAAAATGAGTAAGATTTTGGATAAAATTAATTTATGTGAATATGAGATTTTGGATAGTTCTTATACAAAGATAAATTTGAGGTATAAGATGAAAAAGACAATAATAAATTATAATTTTTATTCCTATTCTAAATCATCTTAAATATATATAATATCTAGGACATTATTATAGAAAAATAAGTATAAGGAAAGATGATATATCATATTCCATGCATGATGATGAGATAAAAATAAACCATATCAACCAAAAAAGTTCATGAACTTTAAGAGACCATGTCATAAAAAACTTTATTAATAATTTTTTTTGATATTAATTAAGTTCACTTGACCCCAAACCCCTTTTAGTTTAAACCTTTAGTTGTGTGATAAGAAAAAGGGGCCACCTACCAAAATTAATGAAAAAATATCCTTTATAGTTAATAGGGAGATGTTATACCACCACTAGAACCAACTGACCAACCTAAAATAAGATACCACTAAGGTTTTTATCACTACCAACATAGGTATAGAAAATTGGAAAGTAAATAAATATTCTTATCTTAGACTCAACTAGGATAAACCCACTAAATAGTTATACCACACAAGAACTAATAAAATCATTTAGTTTTAAAATCCCAAGTTCAGAAGAAGAGTAGATTAAAGATTCATTACTAAAGAAATGGAACTTAAGATAATATTAGATGAAGTATAATCCTACCCCTTTTCATGAAAAAACTTCTATGATAAATTAGAGATGATTTAGCCAAGGGTCTAGGTTTGAGCCATCTAGTATAAGAGGGATTTGAATAAGAGATACCAAGAGGCGGGTTTATGACTAAACATGGATAAATCCCAAGTTAAAGGAATTTTAGGGATTAAAATTATAGATACAAGTTCCAAATCGACTTCAATTATTTAAAAAATATACAACACTATTAGTTACCCAGTATTATCCACTATTCACTCCATGGAGCTAACAGATCCACTATAGCTCACTAGGAACCACTATGTACCCCCAATACCTATCCACTAGATACCCGTTTCTTTCCATCACCTTGATTACCTTCTCCTCCACCATCCATATTCTCTCAAAACTTGAAAATATCCTTTAATATAAAAAAAACATCCAAAAAGGAATTAAATGACTGAAATTGAAGGGGAATGCTAACTTTTATGGGTGAGGGTCTTTAAAACCTCTCCACCACCTATATTATCATCCCCAAAAATCTTTATCCAACATCCTAAAATAAAAAATTTAGACATTGGATCTTTATCTCAGCTTACCACTCATATTTTTCATCTTGAAGATTTAAATGATTCCACCTAACCCAAACAAGAGGAACTACCTTACCCTACATCACATTTTCACTTCATTTAGTGATAAAAATAGTTTTCTTTATTTGGACACATCCACTTCAAGTTTAGTATCATTATATTGAATTATATGCATGATATTAGAAACATATTTCCTCAATTGAGAATCATATAAGGTGTTATGCATGACAATAAATTTTAGAGGTATAAAAATATGGTAATAATTCTCCCTAACTCCTCCTACGATCTCATAAGACCTAAAAAATCCCAAGATCAACTTCCCTTGTTTCCCCATTCATTGATATCTTAATCCTGATGAGACCCAAAGAAATATGTGGTCACTAACTTTGAATTATAAGGTTCTCCATTTATTTTCAACACATGAGTTTTGTTAGATTTTATAGATTTATAAAAATTTTCAATTTAATTTTTATTTTTCTATTATCCCTTGAAAAATACTAGTCCCAATCACTAACTATTCACCTAAATCGGTCCCATAAATAGGATAATGACAAGATTTACTATACGTATATTTAAACAAATCTATTTTAATTGATGACTGGTAAGGTTATTATGAGTGAATTCCATCAAATATAGGTTATCCTTTCAAAACCCACTAAAATACAAAATACGATCTCAAAGCATATATTCCAAAGTCTAAATGGCTTACACAAACTAGACATAAATTTGAGGATAAAAAATGATGCTCAATTTCACTTGAGAATCTACTAGTCACTAAAACACTTTCCAAAACCAATATGCGGACCCTAGGCCACTGTCAGAGATGATAATTAATGGTACACCATGAAACATAATAATCTCTCTGACATACATCTTTCCTATTTCATTAATTGAATCGGCTTATTTAATATGAAAAAGTGATTCATCTTAGTCAGACGATATATAATCACCCAAACTATATATATTCCTATAAAAGATCATGTAAAATTAGTTATAAAGTATGTAGTAATTTCATTAAATTTCCATATTGGTAAAGGATATTTATGAAGTTCATCCACAAGTATTTGATACTCATCTTTCAATCATTGAAAAGTAAAGCATCTAACAATAAACCCCACAATATATTTTATCACGCCAATCCACCAAAACTAATGATGCATTTCATGATACATCTTCAAGATTAAAATATTTACCATCAATAAAGAAAAATTATATACATTCATAACTTCCTCTCCCATACTAGTGTATATGAAAAATCTTCCATGAACATATAAGAAAAAAGAGGAATATTAAAACTAGCTATCAGGGATCTCCCCACTATCAAGTTTCTATTCAATAATTATATAACAATGGTCATAGATTTAGGAATACTTAACAAAATTCAAAATGGATGATACAATATAAATTCATTTAACTTTGATCCTCCATAACATCAAGGTGGAATTATACCATTAGAAACGTCATTCACCATTCTTCCTTCACCTCTCTCACCCTTTCTGGGTGAAACTTCATACTGAGAGCATTGGTAACTACGTTTACCTTTTTTAGAGAATATTTTATATTGAAATAAAATGATTATTGATATTATACCCAATTATGTTGTCTCAAATACAAATATCATTGAAAATATATATATTTAAGGATTCTTTGGTATGTGAATAACATGAAGTGTTCATATAATTGATAATGTATTCAATGATTTAAAGTTTGAATGACTGTTTCTAATTATAAATCACATGTAGGGTAATTATATTCATTCAATTACAACTATCTAGAACCATATGCCACTAAAAAATGATCTTACATGAGAATAAAACCAAAGCTAACTGATGATGCATCACAATATATCTAATATCCTTTAACTAGATAAGGTAAAATAAATATTGGAGAAGTGTTCAACCTTTTCTTTATCTCTTGAAAATATAATTCACATTGGTTTGACCATATAATTTTTCTCCTTTACTGGTAAAATCAATCACAGTAGAAAAAATTTTGTATAAATATTGAATGAAATAGTGGTTATATATTTCCATTTAAATGAAAATCCTTATTTAAAATAAACTCAAGGAGAAAATTTCAATAAATAACTGATTCTATCTTGTATAGGTCTAATAAGATTCCATATTTCGAAATTAAATGCCTATAAATATTTACTTCTTGGATCTAAAATTGAGCTTTTAGATAGATTAACATTCAACTAATTCTCCCACAAAGTTTCCAGGATAATCCCAAGATATAGATCATGATCATCCAAATATTTTTGAAATATATTGATATCATCCATAAATTCTATAAAAAAGTTTATAATAATGGATGAAAAACATGATTCATTGATTCAATGAACATGGATGGATATGTAACTGGTAAGACCTCCATGGAAGGGATGGGGTCTTAGTTATGTGTGAGTGTTTTGGCCAACCTTGGGTGATATGTTGTGGATTGAGATTATATTTTTAGCCTCTCTTGAGTGATAAGGTTTATCCTATCTACCTCATGTGCACCATCCCTTAAGTGAAAAGGGATGATCAGGATACTTGGAATGTGACCTCCCTTGAGTGAGAAAAATTGGTTGAGACATGATGACACACTAAATTTCATATTTGGATATGGGTTGAGTTAGACATGATTACCTAGATTGAATCCATGAGTATGGGTTCATTTTTTTTATGAGGTGACTCTTACCTATAGCATGGAGTCAAAGTAGGTAGGTTCAGGTGTCTTGATGGTTTGGTTAACACATGATGACCTGACTTGTATGCTTGTATGTGAATTGGGTGTTATTTTTACTGAGTGAGTGTTTTGAACAAGAACAAATACACTTATTATATATGTATTTCATATGCATTCACTTGATCACAACATCCCTTAGTATGGTTGATTCATTAAAGATTTATATTGGGTCGTTCGACTCACCCCCACCCACACAAATGACATGGGTTTTTATGTATGTGGATAGACCTTCCTATTTTATCTCAAGATATTGGAATTATTTAGATATAGAAACATGGTTTAATTAGTATTATATAAAGGTATAGGATTTGATAAGATGATTATGTTAGTTAGGCAAGAGGTTTTGTAGTTTACTTTTAGTTTTATTCATCATGTACTGGTCAGTATATCGTTTATTCATATTATGCCTGATTTATTTGTTTAACTGATGCTTCTATTCAGTTATGTTTTGATTCATAATATAGATAGATTTACTACTTTATCTTTTGGACTATGAGGGCCTTTTGGATCCCTGTTATATGTCTATAGGTTTTGGGGATGAATGTTATATAGAAATGTCATGTAAAATTTTCATTAGATTCAGGAAGGAACCATCCAATGGCCCAAAGGTCTTCATTTTTATTGATTTTTTAATAATCCACATTTCAAGGGGTGAGGTGGAACCCGTAAAATGTCTGTAGGCATAATTATTACATGGCCTGTAGGCCTTAGAGGAATTCGTTGCCCGTAGGATTCAAACATTACATACAAGCCAGACTAACTACTTGGAACTGCTCCTCCTCAGCATCTTCATTGTGAAATCAACTCTCCACCTTCGCATGGCTATTCAGATAGGATATCCCATGCATGAAAAGTCTTATCCCGAGAGTAGGTGCCATACCCTTTCATTCTTTCAATCCATTTTCATCTTCAGGCATGACCCTCAAGACTTTTTTAGTGGAAATAGTTTCCCCATAACTATCTTAGGCCCTTGTTTTTAGTAGACAACCTTTGGTATATAGGGAGGTGAGATATAGGTCAAGTGGAATCCCCTCTTGGGTGTTTTTTAGGTGATCTAGGATTGGGAATCATAGAATGGTATCAGAACATGTTTTAGGATGGATAGTTCATGTTATAAGATGAGATATATTGTTAGAAATTTAGAGGTAGACTGAGTGCATGCCTAGCTAACATAGAATCATTTGAAACCCAAGTTTCCATGGGATTTATAGTTTTGGTATTAGGAACTCTAGGATGAGTGAGGTTTTAGTTTGGACTAAGAATCCCAATTAGGATGGATGAAACTCAGGATAAGTCATAGGGTTCAATAGAGAGCTAATGTATTTTTATACATCATGATACTGGCATGCTTAGGTTATGAAACATACATGTTTGGATGGTGTTGTTTGAAATGTTTTCTCATCCATATCCATTATTAATTGAAGAAAATTAAAATTTAATTGAAATTTTCTTGATTACATTTTAAAGGGTAATTATATTTATATGAATACAACGGGATTGTGTGATTTATTGTGCTGATGATTGTTTGGTTGCTATGGGGAAATGATTTTTGGGATGGATGGCCTTAAAAAAACTCTATTTTAAAAAGAAAAAAAAAGTTTTGAAATTTTTTTTTGTAGTGGCATGAGGTGTGCGTGAAATGTTTTTATAAGTTGGTTATATATGAAATGGCTTATGGAGATGGTGATTTTGAAATGAATGATATTTTTAGGTATTGAAAATATACAATGAAAATATTTGTTAAAATTTGGTTTAAAAATGGTTTTGGAAGTGGGATTAGTTTTTGAGAAAAGGACCAACTAAGATGGGGATTTTGAGATTTAGGGTGAGAAAAATGTTTTGATCGGGGTTTTGAAAATAAGAAAATAGTTCCTATGGAATATAAACATCTTGGATTTTTTTTGTGCTAATTGGGAGTGAACCAGATGATTAAATTATATGATTGGATTATATGCTATGTTTATTTGTAAACCTCCAAGTATATTTGGAGGGTTTGTTTAGTTTGGTTAATGTTAGGAAACAAGAAATTGGTGCCTATATAGACCAGGTTTGATTGGTTTTTAGCAGTACACTGAGAGTGACCTAGGTTTTGGATTCTGTATTCGATAGGTATGACATGATATTTTTGAGAGATCCACATTTGGTGGTCTCATGAGATAGACATTTGATTTTGGGATCAAATAGTCGTATGTATGTTTCCATGGGTCCATGGTTGGGATGAGTTAAATTGTGTTTTATATGGGATATTACTTTAGTGTGGATCTCTATTTGATGGAACCAGCCTCATTTAGTGAAGTATTATGTTGGGGAGAACTATTAAACTTATGATGAATCAGTTTTATAAACTTTGGTTTCTTAGGATCAGTGAGTGTGGCTAATTACTACCTTGGTATTGATAATCAGTGTTGCAGGTTGGTTCTCAGGTATGAGAATAGTGGTCATGTTCAGTCATTAAATTTTTTAATAGATTAGATATGTGTTTTTTAGATTGCATGTTTTTTTTAGGTGATGATAAGGATGATATTATGGTGGGGGGAATCCAATCAGCCATGGGTGTATGACCATTACATTGGAAGGGTTACATGTACAGTGAAACTGGTCAGTGGTTGATTGAGATCATGGTGGAATGTTGGTGAATGAGTATATTTAGTTTGGGAATTTGAGCATAGTGTTTTATAGATTTTGTGTATTGAAAACAGACCTAGGATGGTGATAGTGTGATATGAGAGTGAGTAGGATTGGTGGTGTCTTGGTGGTCGTGGGTAGAGAGTGATGATCATATGGGTCAGTTGAGGATCTAATGGTGGAATTAGATTGAGATTTTAGTTCAAAATTAGGTGTGGGTGTTTGGATGGTTCAATGATGACTTTAGGTGTTAAGGAATCATGATTGGGTGGTGTGGTGATGTGATGGCACGTAAGGTTGATTTCTTTTGGGAGAAGTAGGCGAGAGAAGGATTGAATGGTGCATAGCATGGAATATGGATGTAGAGAGGTGAAAAAAAAACTGGGAGAATTTTTTGGGATGTGGATGAGGTAATTATGGGATTGTACTGAGATTTTATAGAAAATATGATGTATTTGGGTTTAGTTGTTGAAGTTTTACAATAGAAGTGCTTTCGACATTCAAAGATGGAATATGGCTAGTTGGAAATCAGTTGATAACTGGGGTAGGCTGAGGCTCATGGAAAATGAAATACCATAACTTATCTACGATGATAAGCATTATGCTAGGGATTATGTAACAAATATAATCATTACAAATTGATGTTATTCCAAGAGAGTTTAATTTTTTTACTTTGTATTAGGGTCAGGGTGACCCATAGTTGAAATTTTAACTATAGGAGGAGGCTGAACCATGACATTAAAGGGTCATATTGTCACTGGATGGGACTAGGAATGAGATCTTCCCCAGAGTAGTCATTATGTGACTGGATAAAGGGTACTTTGTGATGGATGAATATCCAAGGGATAGTCCCACTACCAAGGTGAGATTGTGCCATGAATTATATTCTCATTGTGAATAAGTCAGGCCAAGGGCTTCCACCTATTTCTAGAGTTTGGTGGTGTCATGGACCAAATGGTCACACCATAACCCAACTACAATTTTTTAAAGGTATGGGTGTTCCTTCTGGGGTTTTATAAATTATAAACCCCCTTAGGGGTTTTTCCTTGGAATTGTGGGTGAAGGGGAGGCTGAACTCCCCCCTTTATTCCCCTTGTAAAATCTTAATCGAGACCATTTGAGGAAGTTTCATCACACCAATCATAGTTAAGATCATTTCCCTACACCTCATTATTTTCCCCATTTTATCACTCCCTTAATTTTGGTTTTCTATTTAGGTATTTGGGGAGATTATATTTATAAATCATGGTGAAATATTCCTTCTCACCAGGGTTTTCATGTGTGGAATGTAGAGGACATTTCTAGATGAGATAATCAAGCTTCCATTCATCATTTTCCTTGAGGTATGTTTCCTCATGAGTTTATTTAGATTTATTGATAAATTTTTATTAAATTATTCATTGATTAAGGTTTTTATTTTGATAAATTTATGTATATTAGTTATGGGTGTGTGTCAGGAGTGTACCACACCCCTTTGCTTGCAGTTTGAGCACCATGAGGTCTCCTGGTGAGTTTAGCATTGATTATTCTAGTTTGGTGCTTAAGTTTTAATTGTTCAATTTATTAAATTTTTGGTGTTTATTAATGATATAGGTTCTTTTAGACTCAAAGGAGGCCAGTATGATCTTGGATATGATTTATGGATCATAGGTTTATGTTAGTGGTGTTTAATTTATTTGAGTCTCTTGTTTGATTAGTGATTTTATTTTTCTGTTCCATCATTATTATATTTTTATACATGTTGCATGATTATGTGATTCTATTATAAGGTCCGGATAGACCTATTTTAGCCAAATATTCATCAATAACCACATGGATTGATAATTTTTTTGATGGTGGATCCTTGGTTGAATAAGTTCTCGTGGCCCCCTTTATGGTTTTCTTAGTGGTGCATGTTTGGTTTGAAGAAAAAAATTGTCTTTTTTAATTGTTTTTTAAAAAGGGTTTGAATCAAATGGAATCTCAATGGAAAATGGATGATATTAGAAATAGGTATGAAAATGGTATTTTAAAATAAAAATGGGGTTTTCTAAAGAATTATTTGATGATATTTGGTTAAGGTCCTAGTATGAGTAAGATGATATATGATGCATTTTCTAAATGGTTTAGAAAAGGGTATTTTTAATTGGATTTTAAAGGGAATTTAGAAGGAATTTTTTTTTGAAATTGGTTTTTTCCATTTAAACTCACATGGTTGATTAATTTTTTTCTAAATAATGAGATCTATCATGTGCCCCCTTGTTATAACTGCCTTGTGTGCTGCTTATTTCATGTTGATGCATGACTATGTATGTCAACCTATGATGTTGGGTGGTATCAAAATGGAAGGTTGTTCTGGATGGATGTGACAAGACACTTAGAGGGTTTATATGGGTCTTAGGATGAGTTGAGATTATAGGATATATTTTTAGTTAATATAACCTTATTTACATGACTATTTTTTGTTTTTTTTTCATGTTCCTAAATGAGTTCTTATGATAGGAGGCTCATTTTAGTGGGGGAGAGGATCCTGTGGGCTAACCCCACCATGAATGTGATAGAGATATTAGGATTCCATAAGAGAGATGTGATCCTAGTTATGTGTGAAATTATGAACCAAAATTAAGTGTTAATGTGTGGATTGAGATGTGATGCGTGAACTCCCTTAAGTGAGAAGGATTGGATAGGGTACTTCATGTGTGCCATCCCTTAAGTGATAAGGGATGACCGATATACTTGGCATGTGAAATCCCTTGATTGAGAAGATATGGGTTGAGACATGATGACAACCTAACATTAACCTTTGGGTATGTGTGAGATATGACATGATACCCTACCATGCATCCTCAAATATGGGTTTAGGTTATGGTATGAGGTGACTCTTCCTTTCAACATGGAGATGAAGTAGGCATAGTTATCTATCATGGTGACCTAGTTAGCATATGACAACCTGACTTATATGCTTGTATATGCATTAGAGGTCATGTTTCCTAGGTGGGTGTGTTTTACGATCATAACTATACTTCTTATATATGTATTTCACAAACTTCCACTTGATCACAAAAACAATTGGTATGGTTGAGGCAATGGGGATTCCTACCAAATCATTGGAATCACCCATACTCATGTACATGACATGAGTTTAGATGTATGTGAATAGAAATTACTATTTTATATCAGGACATAGGTATCACTTGGAGATAGTTACATGGTTTGATTAGTAGGCTATATAGGATGAGGATTCAGTAGTACAATTATGTGAGTTGTTCTAGAGGTTTTATTGTGTATGTTTAGTTTTGTTCAACATGTACTGGCTAGTGTGACATTTATTTATATGATTACTTATTTATTTTTTTATCTACTACCACTACTTTATTACATTTTGATACATCATATATAATGATTTACTACTTTCTATTCTAGAATAAAAGGGTCTTTCAAGCTCTATTTTTTATGTCTATAGGGTTTTGGGGATGTCTATTATAAATATGGGTTATGCTAAATGTTTTATAGATTCAAGCATGAACCTTCAGACTTATTTTAGAGGAAATATTCTCCCCACGACTATCTTAATACCTCAATACTAGCCAAAAATATTTTTCATAGGAGGAGGCATTCTTGAGGTCAAGTGGAATCCTTGACTGAGAGTCATTCGAGCTATCTGAGTTGGGGCATCGCAACATCTCATTCACCTTTATGGATGAGCACATCACATGTCCCTCACCCAAATAGATAAGCATATCATATTTACTATAAAGGTATAACCATTAAATTCCTCATTTTATAAAAAATAAAGGGATTAAATTTCATAATTTTCATATAAGAAGACAAATCCCATTTTGGTAGAGCTCTATCTGATGAAATGATTAACAACATACCGAACCACCCCTGGAGTATCTATTTCTCAAGGTTTGTATAAGAAATATATCATAGTATAAAGGTTATTATTCTCGCTATCTCACGAACCTTATGTAGTGGGGTATCTAAGTACTAACCATGCACACCTAGTATACCAAAGACACAACGTATGATACTTCATGAGGTATACTTTAAGGGAAATTTAACACACAAAACCTGATTTATGCCTCATGAGAATATTATATATCCTAATTCAATAATGATACTCACGCTAACCTTAATTTTTTTTTTCATCACCTATAATCTTCTATAATGAAAAAAATAAGGATAAATCAAAATCATACTTTAATACGTCAATTATCATTATATTTCATGAAATGTATATCAATATATATATGAATAAAATGTGAAGGAATGATAAAGTGTAGATTACATTTTTTATAACATGGTACATTTTATATTCTTAAACTATTTTGAAAATATTTAACCAAAAAATACATAAACATATGTCTAAAATATCATATATGATAGAATACCAGATTAGTTTTATGTTTGATGAACTTTTAGGGGTTTTGTTAAACTCATTACATATCTATGTAATTTATACCCCATATTTATGTGAAAATATGATAAAAACCATCCAATAAACAATTTAGTTAGTAACATATATGAAGAAAACTAGTTTTAATAATGATGAGACTTAGGAATCATATTAATAATGTTTAAATCCTTAAAAATATTCAAAATACTTAACTCTACAACATCAAATGTTATGATGTTAGTAATTTTTTTATGTTCTTATAACTCTTTATAAGCATATAATCATCCTTTGATCCCTTTCAATAAAATTTTTTCTTGAAATATCTTGGTAACACATGTAATTATTTACATTATTACATTACCGACACGTCCTAAACTCCATTATGATATAAAGTGACAATTAATTTTGAATATTGACTAGCATAATCCTTTATTTAT
This sequence comes from Viscum album, assembly GCA_963277665.1. Lineage (NCBI taxonomy): Eukaryota > Viridiplantae > Streptophyta > Magnoliopsida > Santalales > Viscaceae > Viscum > Viscum album. The sequence continues at coordinate 80,032,002 of OY728162.1, read as the reverse complement.
TAAATTTTAACTTCTCTAAGTACAAACGTACTCCTAATAGCCTCTTAGACACTTTATTATTTTCATAATATCTTTCTAAGATACGGAAATTACTTATGTTCAAGAAATAACTCATATTTCATTTGAATATAAATATTTAACAAATAAACTAAATTTTATTTATATGGTATTTTATGGGTTTAGAGAATTTTCTTGAAAAGAATATAAATATTTAAAATATTCCATTTATGAAAGTGGAATCTCAATTCCTCGTATTTTAATTTTTTTTTGGATAAATTCATTTATCATAGATAAAACATTTTCATCTTTATCTCTATATCAAACATGTTATAGAATCTAATTAATCATAAACCATGTTTAATATATCATATTTTTTTTTATTAAAACTCTTTTTTAATAAATAAATTCTCTTATCATATAAGAGAAAATAGATAAAGATACACATCCTTTACATTATTTCAACTGAGATTGATATATTCCCTTAAATTTAAATTATTGATGTATAAACTCTTAACTTCACAACTTGAATGAAATATAGAAGATTTATCAATTCTTCCCATGATTTTTAACTCTTATACATTTATGACATTTTTAATGTATACATTTGGTATCACATACCCTTCAATAATAAATAATTAATTTCTAAAACATTGATACCTAACATGTACAATCCACATATTTTCTAAAACCCCTTTATGTAACTTGAAAAATCAAATCATGTCATACCCTAACATTCATTTTTCCTTATTATTTTATCTATTTATTTATTTCTATCCTTATTCTTCATTTTTAAGTCATTATTTTTTATATTTAGAAAAAATAGGGGATAATTACTATCTTGTAGTTGGCATATAGTTATAGTTAACCATGAAATAATCATGAAAACCTTGTAGTTTTGTATTAGTGATGATTTTAATGGTTGAAACATAGTTTTCATAACCATGTGTCCAAACCATTCGACTTACCTAGGTGTCTCTAGGGCCACCTAAATTGTTGGCGCATGGTTTGGAAAACCCTATAGAAGACCCAAAATTTTAAAAATGAGAAATTTATAAATTACCCATTCTTGAATTAAACAGAGTAATCCCATATTTTCTCCCCATTTCAAACCAAAAACCCCACTCTCTATTAATCCAACATATCCCCAACCTTCAATTCATGTTTTTATATTATTTTTTAATATTTTAAGGCAATTATTCAAGGTAATTTCAACTAAACCGTCTCCTCTTCTCACATATTTCATTTTCTTGTCCTTTTCTTGACCTTATAAGGTCATGGTGACCTAGGGTTATTAGTTTATCAATTTTTAATTAGAGGTTGTTTTGTTTTAGGGTTTCTATTAGTAAACTAGGCATCTTTTATCTTTTTTGAGGTTATTTGGAACCACAAATAGTTAATACAATAAATCTATAGAAATTTTACTTAATTTACAATTCTTTAATTTTATAACCATGATTGATTGTGATTTTAAACATGTTTTTTGAAAATTTTATAAAACCTAATAATCACGTCTAATAGTTTTTACCAAAATAAGTTAGTCCTATTTGTATTTTATAAAATGAAAAGGGAGTTTTCTATTTGAATTCAAGTTTTAAATATATTTTTAAGGTCACACACACACCTAGTGTTATATTTAATACCCCAATGTATATTTAGGATTGATTATTTAACTTATTAAAGGTGTTTGGGTTTCTGAACTATAATAAAATATTCATTACTAAAATCCAAGTGTGTTATTTGGGTATTTAAAACTTGGTATTCATTTTGAAATTATTTGAAACACTAGATGATATTTAGAGGATTTGGTTTTAAAGGTTTTTTATACAAATTTTCTCTTTAAAATATTTTTATAGAGGCATAGTTTGGACCTTCCAAATTATTTTTCCAAAATGAAAATCCCTTGAAACATGAACCTTTATGTTATGATAATGTTTATCTAATAATGATTCTTAAGTGTTTGTTATGCAGGTTTGGGAAGTTATGTGTAGTTTATTTATTATTGATGGAAAGGAAAAGTTTCTATAAAGGATTTTTTAAGGTGAGGGTGAGTTCAAATTGTTTCATCAATATTATTACATTAAAATGTGATAATGTTTTAGCTCACCTCTATTTACATGTCATTAGAAGACATTAGTGGTTAGGTGGAAATTATAGGTACACATACTTTACTAATTTAGTGTCACACTATAGCTAGTAGCTGCAAGATTGAATTTTCTCCACTCAGGGAATTTTACCTTTATTTGTCTAGGTAGTGAAATATTAAGTGTTAGGGTATTTTTTTTTTATTTAGTGATGATATATGCTAGTTTTAGTTTATAATTATCTAATATTTTCTCTAGGGATTCAAGGTATCTCATGGTGATTGTGATTGCACTTATTCTTGTGATAGATACTTTGTGATAGTATATATTTTCTTTATTTTTATCTAATTTATATTATAAGAAAATTTTATTTCCTTAATTATTTTAAATGTATAATTTTCTAAAGGATTTTTAATCATTTTAATCCACATATAATGTTTTATTTATTTTAAACAATTATGAAGTCATTTTGAAAACAAATATATTAACTTTTGATCAAGATGTAATTTCTTCCATGAGAATTACGTGATGCTTATTTTAAAGAAAATTAAAAGATTACCTTATTATTTATATTTCAAACCATCATGAAATGCTTTTATTTTTAAAGGATATGTATGGGTTTTGGTGAGGATAAATAATGGGAATGTTTTTCTCATGCCTATAATTTTTTTAGGTATAGATAGATCCCTCTTGAGTATGACAGATGATTCTTGGAATCCCCATCTAGATGATTTAAGGTGATAAGGGATGAAAATTCACTTGTGTATGGATATGGGTGTTTAATATTTAGATTCTTTTTAGGGTGAGCAGTTTATTCCTATATTTATCCACTTCATAAAAATTTCTCTTAGTTGTTTAGCCTTTTATTAGTATCTATTTATAGTTTGAACTCTTGTAGTTTTATATTATGTTTATTTATTTCAGTTTATTTTAATTTGTATAGTTTTTATAATATTGTTCCCTATTTGTTTACATTTTACTTGGTAACTATTTATTCCATGCACATGGCCCACCAATATGTGGAAGGGCCTTGTAAAACTTCTAGTTGGGAATTCTTATTTATTATTCATTTATTGGGTGAAATAATTCCAAATGGAGTACTATCGATTCCCAAAATCAGTTACTAGACCTTGGGGATTGAGAATGAACTTCCTACAATGTTGTGATATAGATTAGAGCCTTAGATCAGAATTTTCCTGGGTTAGTTTGTAAATTTTTTTTTATCAAATATCAGTTTCATATTTGGGGAGTCATGGTATAAAAGATCTAGGATTATCAAAAATCATGGTGTAGATGTGAATAATTTTACAACCAAAAATTTTCTCATTAAAACCTTGTGTTTCTAGGATTTTCTAGGAGGGATAAATCATTAATTTGATCTTGGTTATTGATTGTTTTCAAGATGTTGAGTTTTAGTTCCTATGTTCATGTGGTCTATTGAATATTTATGGATTTTCATTTGAGAAATTTCTTGATTTTAATTAGAATTGGGAAGAGATAGAGGGTTTCATAGTTTACTAGGCATGATTTTGAGAACTTTTTATATACTGTGAAGGCTAGTTTGGATCACTTTAGGTAGGAATTTAATGGCTAGTGCATGGTTCTCCAAACCATGTGGCCAAACTACACATAGTTTTGAATTTCATTTATTTTTTAAATTATGATTCCATGAGGGTACAGAGTTGATTCATTCATTTTCACATTTGATTTAATATATAATGATATTTTTTTACATGGGTCATTGATGTTATTTATATTGAATTTATTTGGGGATTTTGATGAAATATTTTATGGTATTTTCAAATAGATGTGGAATTTTATAAAAATTATAAATGTTTGGGATATGGAATGATATTTGGTTTTAGAAAAAGATATTTATTTATATTTTAAATGTTTTTTGAAATTTCATATGGTTTTTGAAAAAATTATTTGAATATTTTTAATGATATTTTAAATTGTAAATATTTTTGAGGATGGATTTTGAATGTTAATGTGAAAAAATAGTTTTTCCATGAAATGTAAATTATCTTAGAGTGGTAATTTTTAATGATAGAATTATTTTAAGGGAATTTTATAATATCTCTTGGATATAAAATGGGGGATATTTATTGTCCATTTTGATATTTAATCACTAGTTTATGTTTTATTTCATAATGCATTTGGATTTGTAAGCTTGTTTAATTATGTTTTATGTTCCTTGATTTTGGAGTACACCCCCACTAAGTGTTATGGATTCACACAAGGGACTTACAGGTGGTTATTCACTATCACACCATCCAGTTGGTCCATGTACCTGTGATTTGATTGGTCTATATTTTATAATTATGTATCCTAGTAATATTTCTCTTCTATTCCACCATTGGGATTAATTTATAGAGTTTTAAATATTGAACCTGTAGAGAACCTAAGCTTAACATACATGGACATTACATTACTTTTGCGGAATACTTAGTACATAACAAAAAAACACACACAAGGACCGTAATAGTTTAGTGTCTTTGGAAACTCAGAATATAATCTTCTAATCGGGGTGAAAGATCTTCAACATCTCCCATAAAGGTCTTCCCTTTTATTTACATAAAACATTTCTTTATATCCTAGGGAAAAGAAAACATAAAAGGGTGATCTAAAATGATCAGTAAGGGTAAACAAAAGAAATATCAATCACATCATATTCATAAGAACATAACATTTTGGAAATCTTAACATGCAAAAGAGATCATAATATCATAACATGGGATAAATCATAGTAGTGAAATGTAAACACAATAATCATAACTTAAAACATGATGCTTTGTGGCATACACACATAATCATAGAGAATCATTTCTTATTAGTCAAGACTCATTTCCAAGACTATCTTAGTGGAAAAAGTCCATTTCTGAACCGAGTTCATTCCTCGTTTCAGTCCTATTTCACTGAACTGGTTTAACCTGCCGTTCCATCCATGTCTATCTCATGAGATATAAAATCTTTACCAAATGCATTGGAGGGAGATATAGGTCCCACCCATCTCATAATGATACCATTATTATGTGTGCCACAAAATCATAAATCATACATCATTGCATAAACCATGTAATAAAAATGGGATTCTTAAACAACATGACATCCTAAAACAATTCATATAAGATAAATAATTTCATAAAAATAATTCCATCACAACATAATAGGGATAAAAACTGAACCCTTTATTATCTTCGATGGAAAATAATTTTGATAATACACTTGAACTCCATTATTGAGGAAAATATCCTTTCTACTTCAAAAACACTTTTCCTTTCTTAACATGTCATAAAATTCTAAACTAAAAGAAGTTGATTAAAAATAAACTTGAAAACTTGTAAAGGAAGCTTCTTGGAAATAATGTTTTAAAAATCAATTCATTCCGTATAAGTTTAAAAAAACATTCTTCTCGTACTTTTGTTGGAAAAGTCAAAAAGTACCTCGTACAAAAAACGACAAAAGATTCCTTTCATATCTTTTACTAAAAACTCACCGAAGGGTAAAATTGTATTTAAACAATTTTAGGTGGATGGAAATAATATTACATATTTAGGAAACATGGATGTGGATGATAAAATACACCCCAGTAAATACCAAAGTATAAACAATCTCGGGTAAAAATGAGATTGTGATATTTTCCCTTACCTTAGGTCCAATTTTCTTCGTAAGTGTCCGAAAATCCTGTATAATGATTTAAATAATGTAATTGACTTATTCCAGAATCATACTCACTGTTATGATATCATATATGGTTCACTTATGACATTATTTTACCTGTTCTTTTGTAAATTCCATGTTAAAGAGCGTTTTGGGTAAAATCGTTTCATTTGTCGTCCGTGTTTTGACTTGTAATTATTCATATGATTACTTATATCATGATTACTTAATTAAAGAATATAAAAAATGATTTATGTATAATATATATTCAGAATATACATATATATAATAGATCAATAAATGGAAAGAAATACACCGTTCATGGAGACGGTAGGCCGTACGTACGCATGAACACTGTTTTCGTTTCCTTATTGAGTTGAATGGAATTAAGTAGATGACATACATATATATACACATAAATCCAGTATCATTATTATGTCATATATTTCATGATTACTTATTATATATACTTTATAATCATTCATGAATGGTTAACGTGGAGAATGAATCTCATCACGTCGTGGAGACGGTAGTCCGTACGTACGCACGAGCGATGATATCGTTCTCATGATCGTCGAATTGTATTGGAGTGTATGTATACTATTTCAGAATAAATATAACTTTACAATAATAATATATAGTTATTATGTACACCATTATACCCATCCAAGTAAGGTGGTGGTGGAAAATAGATTACACCACGACGTGGAGACGGTATTCCGTACGTACGCACGCGCGGTAATTTCGTTTTCCGTAGGATGGATAGATGGTGAAATAGGGTTGTTTCATACTTATAATAAAATTTCATTATATGAGTGATACTGATGTTATTACCTCATAATTAAACAACCTAATAAGAAGAAGTGGAAGAAGAAATAAAGTTGAAAGAATCGGTAACGGACATTACCTCTTCTTTGAAGCGCCTCTTTGAGATCTCCTTTTAGGGCACTAAAATTGGTATTTTAAGAAGACCATAACCTCTAGGATGTTTCTCGGGAAGTGGATAAGATAATTTGGCATGGTTTGGCTGAGTTTGAAGGCTCAAAGTGGTGTGAGGTAGAGAGGGAGGATGTGCCCTTTTATAAGGGAGGAGAGAGGCACCTTTGGAATAACTAAAAATATTATTTTATTATAAAGTCATATTCGGTTTTAAATAGCTCCAAATTGATTTATTTAAAATCTAAGGTTGTTCTGGGTCGAAATACTCTCATCCAATATAATTTAGACAAGTTTAGGTTCCTATTTTAACCTTATCATTTATATTTAACTTTAAGTTAGATAATTTTACTTTTACCGTGTCTTTTTGTGTTCTTACACTATAAGGTTAATAAACTTACTATAACAAGCCAAATGAACCCCAAGTTGTTTATTATTAATATATATAACCTTATCTAAGTCATTTTGCCGAAACTTATAGTTTTAGGAATAAAATAACAATTAATAATATAATATTTGTTTTAAAAACTATTTTATGTCAATTTTGACACTATTTAGTAATTGATTTTTGTGAAAATCATAAAAGAATTATTAGTTCGAAAAAAGTTACTTACATCAATACTAACATGTCATATTAACCTATGAAATTAGTGTAATTCTTAAAAAGTCTCAAATTACATTTATTTGGGTATTTATAACATCAATTATGTCAATATTTCATTAATAAAATAATTAATGCATCATCCTTGCGTCATATATAAATTAAATTATTTAATGTATAAAAATTACAAATTAAATATAATTATGTAGGCAATAGTTTTAGCTTTCAAATGAATATTTATAGTCGAATTTATCTTATGTATAACACTATATTAAAAATGATTTACTTATTAAACTTTGATTTTAACTATTTTAACCCTTCTTTGAATAAATTAATAATAAATGTCCTAATCTAATCCAAGTGGGCCTAAATGGTCATATTTTATTCCTAAGGTTGTTTTTGGTTTAATTAAACTTATCCAATAGAATTAGGACATGTGTTAGGGTAATAATAATATCATTTTTACCCTTAATTACCCTATTTACTTTTAACTGTGGTAAATAAAAGTAAAAAGTTACTATTCACCAAAAATTATTTTCATCTCATTGAACCACATTTTACTTACTGACATCAACCATGTCTCTTGGATTTTTGAGATTCCACTCATAGAAGCGGTAAAATTAAGTTTTATGAAAAATTCAGTTTTTTTAACTACCACTTAGTGGTTTCACTATTCATCAAAAATTGAAAGTTTTCAGAAAAATACAAAAAATTAGGCCTAAGCTATATTTGATATTGTGAACTCAAAAATGATGTCTATTTTACCAAATTCAAAACATATCAGCTAAATTAACTAGTTTAAAAATTAATTCCCGTCGTCAAAACAAATAGCGTGTTTTTAAGAGATAATAACTATCAAAAGATTGACACTTGTTTATAACTGGTTTAAATGTGAAATTACATCCAATGTCCAAAATTGTATTAAATTGTAAAAATATATTCTAAATATACTTTAAAACCACTCAAATTAATAATTTATCACTATTAATTATTTCGATTAAAAAAGTTGTTTTTAATTAAAATTTAGTAATTTTCACTATTCATCAGAATATGAAAGTTATCCAAAAAGTACCAAAATTTCACCCTAAGCTAATTTCGATATTCCAAATCCAAAAATGAAGTCCATTTTGAAAAATAAAATTTAAAAAATTTCAAAAAGTGGTTATTACTATTCATAAAAGCTAGTTTTAATAATATTTTAATAGCATATCGTTGTTTAGTGAAACTCGGTTTTACGTACTACACACGCTATCAAGGAATGTTGCGATTGCGTGTAATGCAAGGCAAGTCAAGGATGCGTGTTGTGCAAGCTCCTTTTGGTGTAGCATACAACACAAGACATTAATGAAATTAAAAAGAATATTTTTCATAAAATCTCGGGGTGTTATATTCTACCCCCCTTAAAATGAATTTCTCCCTCGAAATTCGTCGGGGTTATAAATGGTTTACTACTCGAAAGTTTATTTAATAGAAACCCACATCGTAAATGGAATACCAAAACCAATCTTTAAAAACAAAAGAATGAAACGTAACGGTTACCCAAATAAACTAATCACTGGGTTTCCACATAGGTGAAAATATGGATATGGAAGAGAAATCTAACTATCATGTTCTGATGGAGAGTGGTAGAGAACATGACTATGGAAAAGCTAGAAATCACAAAGCCATAAATTTGTGACGATCTAAGGTACTATCTGATTCATCAGATATAAGAGCACTAGGACAACATTTTTGGTTTTCAAGATCATTTCCCTAAAGTTGATGAAATTGGAATTAGAAGAAATACTTTCATGATTTTAGTATAGTCTCACCGTTGGTCGTTCTTTGGACAATTTCCACTTCATCTCTTAAAGAAATGAAGTTGAATTTGTCATTCATTATGTGTTAGTAGATCATGTGATAGAATGATGGGTCATTCCATCTGTCTCAAAAAAATACATAAGTCCATCTATAGTGAGATTAATCATATATGGTTCTTAAAATGGACTTATACTTCATATATCATACTTCTTAATATAATAAAACTAGTTTCTACTAAACAGGGACTTCCTGTAGGCCAGTGGTAGGTGCTAAAGGCCAGTCGCACTTCGGTTGTGGGTTCGATTCCCACAGCCTTGTCCGACGCGATGGGTTGTCACCCATCCTGCAGGTTGTCCTTTTTCTAAAGCTATATTACTATAACATCTCATCAATAACATCGAAAAAGTTCTATCCTAACTTATGTCCAACATAATCCATTCCAATATTTAGGCTTATCTAAAATACTTCGGTCCAAGCTCATAGTATAAAGAAAATGATTACTTGAAATGTCACATAACAATCACGTGAATGCCATCATTTATCCCCCATATATCATAAGATATATCTTGTTGGTCAAATTACAAACTTGTGAATACCTTAATCATGTATTCTCTTGAAGAATGAATACCCATTGGACCTTAGTGAAAACATGAATGTAGTTAAAAGTTAACACTTTCCACAAACCAAAATCCTCAAAATTCTTTATACTCAAACCAGGATATCACTTAGTCCTTATATCAATCATGAGCTCATGAATACAATCAAATATCTCATTATCTTCTTATCCCTTCATTATGCGCATATCATCTGTTTACCAAAAATGTCTCAATCAGTTTTCATGGTTTCCGGCACCATAAAATTATTGAAAACCACAATAGACCAATACATAAATATTCCAATATTCCACGATACTATATACAACATTATTTTGGAATCCCATTACATAAACACTTAATCATTCCACCACATCATTGTCATATTAAACATAACCAATGGTGATCGCATGTGACCTCTCTTTGCCCTTTTCCTTAAGTGGCTGCTCATGTCGATCATCACTAACCCTTGGATTAGGGCATTTATTAGCATAATTCCCCATTTCCTTTCACTTGAAGCATTGAAGTGTTGGTGGTGCGTTCTCTGCAGTATTTTCTTTATTCACATCATTAGAAACCCTTTTTCCATTACTTAGACACTCAGCTGCTCGATGACCTTCTTTTCCACACTTAAAACATTTTCAATTCCCTTTAAGACAATCTCCACCATGCTTCTTTCCACACTTTGAGCATAAGGAAACATTCATCTTCTTTTCACCATTTTTCTGAGATATCTCCTTGAACTCTATCTTTCTTTTCTTGTCAAAACTATGAGATGGATAAGTAAAACCAACTTCCATTTATACCTTGATAGCACAACACACAATTTATTAATAGCTACTGAAGTCTCTTATAGTTAATGCCCTTCGAAGACTTGGTTTTAAGCCATTGAAGAATCGATCAACTTTACCTTCAGGTTGAATGATAAAGCCAGATGCATACCTTGCAAGCCTTGTAAAATTCGCTTCGTATATACCAACAGATTCATCATCCTTTTTCTTTAGTTCAAGAAACTCCTTCTCCATCTTTGTTCAAAGAATACGAGGGAAATACTTATTGAAAAAGAATTTCTTGAACTCGTCCCATTCCATGGACTCAATTTCATCTCTTGGCCTCGTATTCTTGATAATATTCCACCATTGATCAGCATCACCTTCCAAATGATACACTGCTAAGATGACATTATAATGTTCATAACATTGAAGAACTGAAAATATCTTTTCAATGGTACTGATCCATTGTTCAGCAACAATTGGATCGGAAGACCCACTAAAAGAAGGTGGACGTTTCCTCATGAAGGACTCAATAGAATATTGTTCCCTTCTCTGCTCATTTGGAAGTCCAAAATGGTTCATAGCTTGTGTAAGTATAGAAATAAGATTTTGCACTCCATCTCCCATAACATTGGTTTGTGCAAGAGGACAGTCATTGCATTGTCCATTACATTGATCAACACGGTTCCTTCGGGTTCCAGCCATCATCTAAAACCCAAAAAGAATAGTGTGAGAGGAAAAAATCACGCTAGAGAAAACAATATAATAAAGGGGGAGTACCTTCAATATCTAACATCTTAGGTTAAATTCTATGATCATTACCGTAGTTCTAGGACTATATCATATATGTATACTTATCCTTAGGGACATCCCTAGACATACCTTAGAAATATCTCTAGGGTTATCACTAACGTTTTCGCATCCTAGTTTCAAAAGGTTGACTAAAACTTTCCTCTGATACCAACTGTAGAGACCCTAAGCTTAATGTACATGGACATTACATTACTTTTGCGGAATACTTAGTACATAAAAAAAACACACACACAAGGACCGTAATAGTTTAGTGTCTTTGGAAACTCGGAATATAATCTTCTAATCGGGGTGAAAGATCTTCAACATCTTCCATAAAGGTCTTCCCTTTTCTTTTATCCTAAAACCATTCTTTATATCCTGGGGAAAAGAAAACATAAAAGGGTGAGCTCAAATGCTCAGTAAGGGTAAACAAAAGAAATATCAATCACATCATATTCATAAGAATATAACATTTTAGAAATCTTAACCTGCAAAAGAGATCATAATATCATAACATGGGATAAATCATAGTAGTGAAATGTAAACACAATAATCATAACTTAAAACATGAATATTTGTGGAATACACACATAATCATATAGAATCATTTCTTATTAGTCAAGACTCATTGCCAAGACTATCTTAGTGGACATAGTTCATTTCAGAACCGAGTTCATTCCTCGTTTCAGTCCTGTTTTACTGAACTAGTTTAACCTGCCGTTCCAGCCATGTCTATCTCATGAGATATAAAATCTTTACCCAATGCATTAGAGGGAGATATAGGTCCCACCCATCTCATAATGATACCATTCTTATGTGTGCCACAAAATCATAAATCATACATCATTGCATAACCCATGTAATAAAAATGGGATTCTTAAACAACATGACATCATAAAACAATTCATATAAGATAAAGGATTTCATAAAAATAATTCCATCACAACATAATAGGGATAAAAACAGAACCCTTTATTATCTTAGATGGAAAATAATTTTGATAAAACACTTGAACTCCATTCTTGAGGAAAATATCCTTTCTACTTCAAAAACACTTTTCCTTTCTGAACATGTCATACAATTCTAAACTAAAAGAAGTTGATTAAAAATAAACTTGAAAACTTGTAAAGGAAGCTTCATGGAAATAATGTTTTAAAAATCCATTCATTCCTTATAAGTTAAAAAAAACATTCTTCTCGTACTTTTGTCGGAAAAGTCAAAAAGTACCTCGTATGAAAAACGACAAAAGATTCCTTTCATATCTTTTACTAAAAACTCACCGAATGGTAAAATTGTATTTAAAAAATTGTAGGTGGATGGAAATAATATTACATATTGAGGAAACATGGATGTGGATGATAAAATACACCCCAGTAAATACCAAAGTATAAACAATCTCGGGTAAAAATGAGATTGTGATATTTTCCCTTACCTTAGGTCCGATTTGCTTCGTAAGTGTCCAAAACTCCTGTATAATGATTTAAATAATTTGGTTGACATATTCAAGAATCATACTCATTGTTATGATATTATATATGGTTCACTTATGACTTTATTTTACCCGTTCTTTTGTCAATTCAATGTTAAAAAGCGTTTTGGGTAAAATCGTTTCATTTGTCGTCCTTGTTTTGACTTGTAATTATTCATATGATTACTTAGATCATGATTACTTAATTCCAGAATATAAAACATGATTTATGTATAATATATATTCAGAATATACATATATATAATAGATCAGTAAATGGAAAGAAATACACCGTTCATGGAGACGGTAGGCCGTACGTACGCATGAACGCTGTTTTAGTTTCCTTATTGAGTTGAATGGAATTAATTAGATGACATACATATATATACACTTAAATTAAGTATCATTATTATTTAATATATTTCATTATTACTTATTATATATAATTTATAATCATTCATGAATGGTTAACGTGGAGAATGAATCTCATCACGTCGTGGAGACGGTAGTCCGTACGTACGCACGAGCGATGATATCGTTCTCATGATTGTAGAATTGTATTGGAGTGTATGTATACTATTTAAGAATCAATATCACTTTACAATAATAATATATAGTTATTATGTACACAATTATACCCATCCAAGTAAGGTGGTGGTGGAAAATAGATTACACCACGGCGTGGAGACGGTATTCCGCACGTACGCACGCGCGGTGATTTCGTTTTCCGTAGGATTGATAGATGGTGAAATAGGGTTGTTTCATACATATAATAAAATATCAGTATATGAGTGATACTGATGTTATTACCTCATAATGAAACAACCTAATAAGAATAAGTGGAAGAAGAAATAAAGTTGAAATAATCGGTAACGGACATTACCTCTTCTTTGAAGCGCCTCTTTGAGATCTCCTTTTAGGGCACTAAAATTGGTCTTTGAAGAACACCAGAACCTCTACGAGGTTTCTAGGGAAGTTTATTAGAGAATTTGGCAGGGGTTGGCCGAGCTTGAAGGCTCAAAGTGGTGTGAGGAAGAGAGGGAGGAGGTGCCCTTTTATAAGGGAGGAGAGGGGCACCTTTGGAATAACTAAAAATATTATTTTATTATAAAGTCATATTCGGTTTTAAATAGGTCCAAATTGATTTATTTAGAATTTAAGGTGGGTATGGGTATAAATCCTCTCATCCAATATAATTTAGACAAGTTTAGGTTCCTATTTTAACCTTATCATTTATATTTAACTTTAAGTTAGATAATTTTACTTTTACCGTGTCTTTTTGTGTTCTTACACTATAAGGTTAGTAAACTTACTATAACATGCCAAAAAAACCCTAAGTTGTTTATTATTAATATATATAACCTTATATAAGTAATTTGGCCGAAACTTAGATTTTTAGGAATAAAATAACAATTAATAATATAATATTTGTTTTAAAAACTATTTTATGTCAATTTTGACACTATTTAGTAATTGATTTTTGTGAAAATCATAACAGAATTATTAGTTAGAAAAAAGTTAATTAAATCAATACTAACATGTCATATTAACCTATAAAATTATTGTAATTCATAAAAAGACTCAAATTACATTTATTTGGGTATTTATAACATCAATTATGTCAATATTTCACTAATAAAATAATTACTGCATCATTATTGTGTCATACATAAATTAAATTATTTAATGTCTAAAAATTACAAATTAAATATAATTATGTAGAAATATGTTTATCTTTATAATGAATATTTATAGTCTAATTTATCTTATGTATAACCCTATATTAAAAATGATTTACTTATTAAACTTTGATTTTAACTATTTTAACCCTTCTTTGAATAAATTAATAATAAATGTTCTTATCTAATCCAAGTGGGCCTAAATGGTCATATTTTATTCCTAAGGTTTTTTTGGTCGAATTAAACTTATCCAATAGAATTAGGACATGTGTTAGGGTAATAATAATACCATTTTACCCTTAATTACCCTATTTACTTTTAACTGTGGTAAATAAAAGTAAAAAGTTACTATTCACCAAAAATTATTTTCATCTCATTGAACCAAATTTTACTTATTGACATCAACCGTGTCTCTCAGATTTTTGATATTCCACTCACAGAAGCGGTAAAATTAAGTTTTATGAAAAATTCAGTTTTTTTAACTACCACTTAGTGGTTTCACTATTCATCAAAAATTGAAAGTTTTCAGAAAAATACCAAAAATTAGGCCTAAGCTATATTTGATATTATGAACTCAAAAATGATGTCTATTTTACCAAATTCAAAACATACCAGCTACATTAACTAATTTAAAAATTAATTCCCGTCGTCAAAACAAATAGCGTGTTTTGAAGAGATAATAACTATCAAAAGATTGACACTTGTTTATAATTGGTTTAAATGTGAAATTACATCCAATGTCCAACATTGTATTAAATTGTAAAAATACATTCTAAATATACTTTAAAACCACTCAAATTAATAATTTATCACTATTAATTATTTCGATTAAAAAAGTTGTTTTTAATTAAAATTTAGTAATTTTCACTATTTATCAGAATATGAAAGTTATCCGAAAAGTACCAAAATTTCACCCTAAGCTAATTTTGATATCCCAAATCCAAAAATGAAGTCCGTTTTGAAAAATAAAATTTAAAAAATTTCAAAAAGTGGTTATTACTATTCATAACAGCTAGTTTTAATAATATTTTAATAGCATATCGTTGTTTAGTGAAACTCGGTATTACGTACTACACACGCTATCAAGGAAGGTTGCATTTGCGTGTAATGCAAGGCAAGCCAAGGATGCGTGTTGTGCAAGCTCCTTTTGATGTAGCGTACAACACAAGACATTAATGAAATTAAAAAGAATATTTTTCATAAAATCTCGGGGTGTTATATTCTACCCCCCTTAAAATGAATTTCGCCCTTGAAATTCGTCGGGGTTATAAATGGTTTACTACTCGAAAGTTTATTTAATAGAAACCCACATCGTAAAAGGAATACCAAAACCAATCTTTAAAAACAAAAGTATGAAACGTAACGGTTACCCAAATAAACTAATCACTGGGTTTCTACATTGGTGAAAATATGGATATGGAAGAGAAATCTAACCATCATGTTCTGATGGAGAGTGGTAGAGAACATGGCTATGGAAAAGCTAGAAATCACAAAGCCATAAATTTGTGATGATCTAAGGTACCATCTGATTCATCAGATATAAGAGCACTAGGACACCATTTTTAGTTTTCAAGATCATTTCCCTAAAGTTTATGAAATTGGAATTAGAAGAAATACTTTCGTGATTTTAGTATAGTCTCACCGTTGGTCGTTCTTTGGACAATTTACACTTCATCTCTTAAAGAAATGAAGTTGAATTTGTCATTCATTATGTGTTAGCAGATCATGTGATAGAATGATGGGTCATTTCATCTGTCTCAAAAAAATACATAAGTCCATCTATAGTGAGATTAATAATATATGGTTCTTAAAATGGACTTATACTTCATATATCATACTGCTTAATATAATAAAACTAGTTTCTACTAAACAGGGACTTCCTGTAGGCCAGTGGTAGGTGCTAAAGGCCAGTCGAACTTCAGTTGTGGGTTCGATTCCCACAGCCTTGTCCGACGCGATGGGTTTTCGCCCGTCCTGCAGGTTTTCCTTTTTCTAAAGCTATATTACTATAACATCCCATCAATAACATCGAAAAAAGTTCTATCCTAACTTATGTCCAACATAATCCATTCCAATCTTTAGGCTTATCTAAAATACTTCGGTCCAAGCTCATAGTATAAAGAAAATGATTACTTGAAATGTCACATAACAATCACGTGAATGCCATCATTTATCCCCCATATATCATAAGATATATCTTGTTGGTCAAATTACAAACATGTGAATACCTTAATCATGTATTCTCTTGAAGAATGAATACCCATTGGACCTTAGTGAAAACATGAATGCAGTTAAAAGTTAACACTTTCCACAAACCAAAATCCTCAAAATTCTTTATACTCAAACCATGATATCACATAGTCCTTATATCAATCATGATCTCATGAATACAATCAAAAATCTCATTATCTTCTTATCCCTTCATTATGCACATATCATCTGTTTACCAAAAATGTCTCAATCACTTTTCATGGTTACCAGTACCATAAAATTATTGAAAACCACAATAGACCAATACATAAATATTCCAATATTCCACGATACTATATACAACATTATTTTGGAATCCCATTACATAAACACTTAATCATTCCACCACATCGTTGTCATATTCAACATCACCAATGGTGATCACATGTGACTTCTCTTTTCCCTTTTCCTTAAGTGGTTGCTCATGTCGATCATCACTAACCCTTGGATTAGGGAATTTATTAGCATAATGCCCCATTTCCTTTCACTTGAAGCATTGAAGTGTTGGTGGTGCGTTCTCTACAGTCTTTTCTTTATTCACATCATTAGAAACCCTTTTTCCAATACTTAGACACTCAGCTGCTCGATGACCTTCTTTTACACACTTAAAACATTTTCAATTCCCTTTAAGAAAATCTCCACCATGCTTCTTTTCACACTTTGAGCATAAGGAAACATTCATCTTCTTTTCACCATTATTCTGAGATATCTCCTTGAACTCCATCTTTCGTTTCTTGTCAAAACTATGAGATGGATAAGTAAAACCAACTTCCATTTCTACCTTGATAGCACAACACACAATTTATTACTGAAGTCTCTTATAGATAATGCCCTTCAGAGACTTGGTTTTAAGCCACTGAAGAATTGATCAACTTTACTTTCAGGTTGAATGATAAAGCCAGATGCATACCTTGCAAGCCTTGTAAAATTCGCTTCGTATATACCAACAGATTCATCATCCTTTTTCTTTAGTTCAAGAAACTCCTTCTCCATCTTTGTTCAAAGAATACGAGGGAAATAATTATTGAAAAATAAGTTCTTGAACTCGTCCCATTCCATGGACTCAATTTCATTTCTTGGCCTCGTATTCTTGATAAGATTCCACCATTGATCAGCATCACCTTCCAAACGATACACTGCTAAGATGACATTATAATGTTCAGAACATTGAAGAACTGAAAATATCTTTTCAATGGTACTGATCCATTGTTCAGAAACAATTGGATCGGAAGACCCACTGAAAGAAGGTGGACGTTGCCTCATGAAGGACTCAATAGAATATTGTTCCCTTCTCTGCTCATTTGGAATTCCAGAATGGTTCATAGATTGTGTAAGTATAGAAATAAGATTTTGCACTCCATCTCCCATAACATTGGTTTGTGCAGGAGGACAGTCATTTCATTGTCCATTACATTGATCAACACGGTTCCTTCGGGTTCCATCCATCATCTAAAACCCAAAAAGAATAGTGTGAGAGGCAAAAATCACGCTAGAGAAAACAATATAATAAAGGGGGAGTAAGTTCAATATCTAAAATCTTAGGTTAAATTCTATGATCGTTACCGTAGTTCTAGGACTATATCCTATATGTATACTTATCCTTAGGGACATCCCTAGACATACCTTAGAAATATCTCTAGGGTTCTCACTAACGTTTTGGCATCCTAGTTTCCAAAGGTTGACTAAAACTTTCCTCTGATACCAACTGTAGAGACCCTAAGCTTAACGTACATGGACATTACATTACTTTTGCGGAATACTTAGTACATAACAAAATCACACACACAAGGACCGTAATAGTTCAGTCTCTTTGGAAACTCGGAATATAATCTTCTAATCGGGGTGAAAGATCTTCAACATCTCCCATAAAGGTCTTCCCTTTTTTTTAATCCTAAAACCATTCTTTATATCCTGGGGAAAAGAAAACATAAAAGGGTGAGATCAAATGCTCAGTAAGGGTAAACAAAAGAAATATCAATCAAATCATATTCATAAGAACATAACATTTTGGAATATGAAAAGTTGTTTTTAATTAAAATTTAGTAATTTTCACTATTCATCAGAATATGAAAGTTATCTGAAAAGTACCAAAATTTCATCCTAAGCTAATTTCGATATTCCAAATCCAAAAATGAAGTCCATTTTGAAAAATAAAATTTACAAAATTTCAAAAAGTGGTTATTACTATTCATAATAGCTAGTTTTAATAATATTTTAATAGCATATCGTTGTTTAGTGAAACTCGGTATTGTGTACTACACACGCTATCGAGGAAGGTTGCGATTGCGTGTAATGCAAGGCAAGTCAAGGATGTGTGTTGTGCAAGCTCCTTTTGGTGTAGCGTACAACACAAGAAATTAATGAAATTAAAAAGAATATTTTTCATAAAATCTCGGGGTGTTATAGAACCTGCCTTATTTCATTTGGTAGTGAGAATATCATGAAGTGGTAGAATGGTTGAAAGATATTGAGAAGATCCTTATCTAAATTGATATCTCTAAGTATCTTAGTCTTATGTTTTAAACCTTCATTCTAGAAGGTTTTTATGTAAATTATGGAAGTCCATTATCATTGAATATATATAAGGACCACTAATGGGAAGGTTTTAATGCATTCTTCATTCAGTAGTACTTCCCCTAAAGTAGTGGAAGTACTGAGGGTGATGTAATTGTATTGTCACCAGTAAGGTATTCTATCAGTATTGGAGTATACTTGATGTTATGTTAAGATGATATCATAACTTCCTAACTATTATTTGGATGACTCCTTGAAGGATTTAAACTTTGGGAGAGGTATTTGATAAAATATTTTTTCGGACATGTATTTGCTTGTACTTGATACATATAAGGAGGTGGTGAAGAAAGACTTTTAGATTGAGGTAGGTTTTTTGGGAGTTTTAGAGGAGCTTGATGTTTCCCCTTTGACCAGAAGTAGTGAAGAAATATATAATAGAATAAGGGGTAAGTGATCTAATTATGATAATACGAGTGGAATTATAGAAAGAACACTATGAGTTTTCACATTGGCTTCTTCTAAATATGCACCCTTGGTTTTTCACCAGTGTGCAAAGTCAGGGCATAAGAAAACTTCATGTTAGGAAGATTCTAAGAACTATCATACCTATTTCCATCAAGTTTATCTATAAATTATATATATAATAGATGCATGGAAGAGTGGTGGAGATATACTTGTCCATTTAGAGGATTATTTAGTTAAACATGCTAAAACTGAAGTTTAATTGGTGAATATTTAAGGTATTCCTTATGGTGTATAATATTTTATTATTCAAATTTTTCTTATACTCATATTTTTTTGGATAATATAGAATGAATATTTATAAATTTTTTTGATAATGGTATTTATTTGTGAATAACTCTGAATCTTGGTGATGTTTGGGGGCTTTTATCTTGTTAATGTATTTTTATTAAATGATAGGGTCTCCTCATATAGAGTCTCTTTTATTTTGAATTCTTAGTATCTAGTTGGGTCCCTTGAGTGACCTTAAGTTTGGGAAATTATAATTTAATAAATATTATTAATATATAGGGGAGTACACAGTAATCAAACCTCATAAGAATTTATGGTTTTCCTTATCATTGTATGTGTTTATCTATTCTATGATAGAGAGTTTTAGTGTTTGGTTTTGGATCTATATTACAATTATTGCTTGACCTATTCTCATATGAATGAAGAGTGTTAATCATTGATCATTATATGTACTTGGATGTTTCTTCAAAATCTATAGTTTAGTATTTGATAGTTTCCTTTATTATTATGGGTCAGGTTGTTCCTTGGGTTTTAGGTCCATTCTCTAATAATTATCCTTTCCTCATATTGAGATATCTTTGTACTAGTTTCAAATTTTTTGATGATCTGATATTGAGTCCATAATGGCTATCTGTGTGTGAGGGAAATTGGTTACTTGTGGAATGATCAACATCCATATTACCGATGAATACATAGGTGTTGGTAGTGGTATTAGTTTATTTTTTGGTCCTCAATTTATTAAATTGTTCCTTTAATTAGGAAGTTGTACCCTAATATTTTTTAGATCAACCATTTATTTCAATAATTTCTAGGGGAAAACATTTTTATGGTGTGGATAATTATCACACATATACCTTCATTTTTCCTTATTATTTTATATATTTATTTTTTTATCCTTTTTCTAAATTTTGGGTCTTACCTTTTGAAATTTATGAAAAAAAGGGATAGTGACTATCACATGGTTAGTATATGGTTAGAGTTAATTGTCTGACAACTATGAAAAAAACTAAGTTTTGTATTAATGGTGATTTTTATAGTTGGTTCATGGTTTTACTAACTGTGTGGATAAAACATGTGACTTACCCAAGTGTGTCCAGTGCCACCCACATGATTGGAACATTGTTTGGAAAACCATACAGTCTGCCCAAACTTTTAAAAATGTGAAATTCTTAAATTTTCCCGATTTGAATTAAACACCCTAACCTCATATTTTATCACCATTTAAAACATTATCTCCCTCTATAAATCAATCCACACTTTCCCCATCCTATAGGTCTAGATTTTGTGGGGTTTCTTCACATTTTAAAGTATATTCATTGAGTTAATCACATATAAACCTTATCATATTCTCCCCCACTTCCTTTTATTCTCTTTTTGTTGACCTAAAAAGGTCATAGAGACCTAGGGTTATCATTATATTTATTTTTCATGAGTTTTTTTTCTTTTAGGATTTCACTCATTATTCCATGAATCTTCTTTCATTATTGAGGTAGCTTGGTATGATGGATAATTAAGGCAATGATTCTGTGCTAGGTTTTCTCTATTCATGATTATTTAATTTTAGAACCACAATTACTTATGATTTTAAACATGTATTTTGAAAATTTTACAAAACCTACTAATAATTTATAATAATTTTTATCAAAATAAGTTATCCCTATTTGGAGTTTATTAAATTAAAATGGGTTTTCTCTTTGAATTAAAGGTTTACATCCTTTTTTGAAATCCCATGAGCACCGGATGTTTGATTTAATACCCCATTGGATCTTTAGTATTAGTTATATAACTTATGAAATGTGTTTTGGTTTCCAAACTAAACTAAAAGATTCATTTATAAAATTTAGGGTTTTTAGGGTAATTAAATGTTGGTACAAATTTTGAAAATATTTTAGATACTTGATGATATTTAGAGAATTTGGTTTCCAAGATTATTTGTACAATTTATCTCCTTAAATAATTCTACAAAGTTTTAGTTGAGATATACCCATTTATTTTATGAGGAAGTTTATGTAATTATGATGTTTAAGTGGATATCACCACAGTTTGGAAAGTTATCTGTAGTATATTTATTCTTCATGGAAAAGGGTTTGTTATGTGAAGGGTTTTCAGTGTTAAAGGTGAGTGTAAATTTTTTTCATTGATTTGATTATATTTTTATGTGATAATTTATTATCTAAACTTAATTTACAAATCATAAGAAAATATAGGTGGATATGTAGGAAGTTTGGGCACACATACAATATTAGTTCTTTATCATTATTTGGATAGTTTTCTCAAGTATAAATTTTCTCTACATGGGGGATTTTCCCCATGACCGGGATAAGTAGGGTAATGCAGAGTATTAGGGTAGGTTGTTTTATATCTAATTATAATCTATATTGGTTTTTATTAGCCTTTTCACATATTGTATTTAAGTATCATAAGTGTTCCATGATGGTTTTTATTATATTTATTCACATGATAACTTCTTTCTTATACTATATCAATTCTTTATTGATTTCTTATTTAAGTAATAAGAAAACTACATGTCCTTAATTATTTTAAATTTAGATTTTTATAAAGTACGTTTAAACCATTTTACTCTATATATAATGTTTTATTTTCTTTTAAAATGTTCATGAAGTCATTTTTAAAACAAAAATATTTACTTTTGATCAAGATGAAATGTCTTCAATATCAATCACTTGATACTTCTTTTAAATAAAATGAAAATATTGCCTTTTTATTAATATTTCCAATTAGAATGAAATTATAATGACCCTAACTCTAGTAACCTATAGATGGTGTCTAATTTATTACATTAGCATAAGGTAGAAGGGATCATATTACCAAGGATCGGAAGTTTAGTAGTATTGGAGAACCAAATACATATATAATACCTTTTTACATTGGGAATAATAATACAAATAATTGTAATATAAAACATTAAACATCCTTGAGCTCGTTAAATTAATTCATCTTCATCAACTGAGAAAAGGAAATAAAATAAGGGTGTCATCAAATGCTCAGTAAGGTTACATAAATAAAAAGATATCATGAATAAATAAGGCATAATCATCATAGAAAGTTAAATAATTGATAACACTTTCCATTTAATCAATAACTTAACTATCATAATTAGATAATTCATAATCAATATGGAAAGAAAAATAATTCAGCACACATTCCATTTAATCAATAACTTGATAATGAAATGAATACATAGATAATATCAATGCGAAAATAGCATGGATAATAATAATAATAATAATAATAATAATAATTGAATTATAAATGAATTAAATTATTAATTATTGGACATTATGATATCACACATCATGATACCTCTAATATTAAAACCTTTCACTATAAAGTTTAAAACTATGGGTAGAAACCCATTTAACACTAGATTACTGAATTGTCCCACAATATCTATCAGTGCATTGAGTGGATATAAAATTATAGGCCCCGACCATCACTGCATGTTGAAATCATTACAAATATATTGAATAATAAATTTAATTCATGAACAATATTCATTATCATTAAATATCCGTATTGAGTAAAGAATATAGATTTATCAATATTTCCCTAGCCAATCAAATAACTTTCAAAATAAAAAACTTATGTAGAAATTATATACAGTTTAAGAAAAAAGAACTTCCATGATATAATAATGTGAATATTTAAATAATTGGATCTTATTAAGGATAAATGATAATATTCCTCATACAAGAGTTAAATAAATCCCAACATAAAGTGAGATTATAAAATAGATTCTTACCTCTTTGGTAACATTAAAATTGTAAACACTTGAAAGAATAAAATTGAATTGAAAAATTAAAAATCATAAATAAATTGATATTTATCTTATATATATCAAATGGGTAGTATATACACCACATAAAAGTGAATAGGTGCATATTAACAAATATGTCTCAATGGAATGTAAATTGTGACAAAATCCCTTACCTCATGCTTCCTTTTGGTTGAAATTACTTTAAACTAAATTATAATGGTTTTAAGAATGTTATTAATTTATACCAAAACCATATTAATATTTATAATATCATTTATGATCCTATTATAACATTCTCCCACTCATTTGTTAATAATATTTCATTATTATCATTGTTTCGGGTGTAAATTATCTTGGTTTCTCATGCATGTTTTGTCATGAAAGTTATAGTTAATGTGAATAGAATATAGATAAATCATATAAATAATTATAATAATTTTATAAATATCATATTCAATCATTATATATATTTTTAAAACCGTTTATAAAAATTGGACATAGAAAATGAATCACTTCGCTTCGTGGAGACGGTAAGTCGTACATATGCATGAGCGATGATATCATTATCAATGGATGAAAGGGTAAAGAAGAGGGTGATATATTAGTTTTATGTAATCAATATCAAGTCATATATATCAAATATTTTCATTAATTTATCTTTATTACCTTTCATATAAATCATTAGTGAAAAACAAATCACATCTCTTCACGAGGCGGTGGTCTTTCGTACACACGAGCAACATTACCGTATTTTAAACGACACAAAAAGTAAGAATATATATGTAATATTATAATTAAATAAGTATAATAATATCATAAATATTATATATATACATTAAATACATCATTATATATAATCATGAGATGTGTTTATGGAAAAAGAGTTACATGGGTTCGTGAGGCGGTAGTCCGCCGTACACACAATCGACGATTTCATTTCCCATTTAATGGTGAAGGATTTGGATAAATATTATTACTTAAAAATAATAACATATAAGTATATGTTAGATACTTTTTTATTATATTGTAAGTGTTAATACATAATTGAAGGTATAAAAATAGGAAATAAAATGAAAGAGCTTCGTTAATACAATTACCTTCTCTTAGGGGAACCTCCTTTGGATATCCTCTTAAGGACCATACGGTTGGAATTTTTGAAATAAAATAATCTCTATAATGTGTATAAGGGAGTTTTAGGGGTATTTTTTAAAAGTTTGGTTGAGATAAAAAGATTTATAGGTGTGAATAAGTGAAGGGATAGAGTTCTCTTTTATAATTGAGGAGGAAGACACACTTAGAATTTATGGAAAGAGAAAGTGATACACATATTTTTAACATAAAAAATGGATAAAAAATGTCCAATAATGGAACTTTATAAGATATAAGGTCTAAATATGACCATTAAATAGTATTTAGACAATATTTATATCATTTGTAACCCTTATCTTTTTAGTTTAACCCTTGGTAAACCTGTTTTCACCTTAACTGCAGTGATTAATTTTTACCATTTTCACTATTCATTATGGTAAAAAATTAAGTTAGAATAATTAGATAATATAAATTATTCTGATTTCAAATATTTAATCAATTTTTAAAAATTCAATTTTCATAACTGGTAGAATTAAATTTAAAATTAAACCCACAGGCATGTTGAAAAAATGGGATTTCAAAATAAAAACTTTCAAAAGTTTAAAAAGTTTTTATATTACAACTTAATATGAAATTTATTCCAATGATTTAAATTTGTTAAATTATAATATAATTGAACTAGTTTTAATTTAAAACTAAATTAAAATATATTTTAATTTGTTAAATAATTTAAATGAAAATACAGTTTTCAATAAAAATCAGTGTTTTTTTACAATTCATCAAAAAATTAATCTTTTTAGAAAATTATTAAAAATTAACTCTAATATAATTTTAATATGATGATTTCAAAAATTAAATTAATTTTAAAAAATAAATTTTCTAAAAGTGTTAAAAATTAATTTTAAATTTTGTGCGCAAATTACGACTAAACCACCTTTTAGAAAAAATAATGTTTTTCAGAAAACATTTCTTGTTTTCTTTCAAATGATTCTTATTTTATTTATAATAAATATATAAGCATTGAATTTATTTTATTATTTTTTAAAATATATAATTTTCATAATTTATTTAGTTCTTAATGGATATGTTATAACAGTCATGTTTAAATAATAAAATTTTAATAGAGTACTGTGTTTCATTTAAACTCGATGTGACGTATATCACAAGATATCAAAGATATTAACATTATTATCAAAGGAATATATTATAAAGAATCAAGGTGTTACATTATTACCTCCTAAAAAATTTAATTCTAAAAATTTTATAGTTATTACATTTTAAACAAAAGAGTGTAGTTCTTTTTCATAATATCATCTAGTTCCCACATTGTTTCCTCTATTTTCTGATTTCTCCAAAGTACCTTAACTAGTATAGTCATTTGATTACTCAATAATTTGTCTCTAGTATCAAGAATTTGTATGGGATCTTCATAGTAAGATAGATCAAATTTTCAATTCTATCTCTTTATAGGTGAGCACATGCATTGGGCCTGACATTTACTTCATTAACAATGATATATGGAACACATCATCTACTTTAGGAAGCCTTGTTGTAATTTACAATCAATAAGACAAAAATATAATCCTTTGATGAATTTAAAAGGTTACTATATACATGGGGTTTAGTTTTCAATTCTTACTGAACCTTATTACACCCTTCCATGGAGATAGTTTTAAGAAATCATGATCTCCCACTTGAAATTACAATTACTTCCTCTAGTAACCGACATAACTCTTTTCCTGCTTTGAGCTGCATTAATGTGAGGCCAAATAGAATTTACCTTTTTTTTGTATCTTTAATAATTTTTTGGCCTAAAAATTTATTTTTATTAACTTTATCCTAGTAATTTGGAGTATGAAACCTATTTCTATATAATTATTTATATGAAACAACTTGAATACTTGAATAGAAACTATTATTATAAGAAAAATTTAGAAAAGGTAAATACTGATCCCATATGACTTTAAAATCAAATGATAGTGACCTCAACATGTCTTCCATTTTTTGAATATTCCTTTCAGAATATCCATCAATTTGAGGATGGTAAGAGGTGCTCAAGTGAATCTCAGTATCAAGATCCTTTTGAAGACTCATTTAGAATTTCAATGTAAAATTTGGATCATGATCAGACATAATCAAAATAGGTGCACCATGAAGTCTTAAAACTTTTTTAATATAGAAAATTTAAAATATATCAAGAGGTAAATATTATCTTATATCAATTAAATGTTAAGATTTGGTTAGACGATCATCAATAACCCATATTACATAATTATTTCTAGGAGTCTTTGTTGGTCCTGTGACAAAGTTCATAGTATTGTCATCCCATTTCCACAAAGGAATTGAAAAAGGTTGCATGAATCCCATAGGGTTATATATACCAACTTTCACATATTGGAAAACTAATAATCTTGATACAAAATTAGTAATTTCATGCTTCATATTATCCCAATAGATTTCTTCCTTTAAATAACTATACATCTTGGTGCTACTAGAGTGTATAGTGAAATTTGAGCTATGAGAATCATCCAAAAATTCTCTTTTTAGTTAAGGTATAAGTGGAAGACAAAATATCTTTCCAAATTTTAGTACTCCATATTTAAAAATGAATACTAACAACTTACCATCATTCACAAATTTAATTGTTTTCTAAAAATTATAATCATCAGATTGAGAAATTTTTCTCTTCACCAAAAAATATAGTTTCAAAAAAATTTGAAAAAGGAGTGATATATCCCCTTAATTAACAATTACCATATCCATCCTTATTAGATACATAAATATAGGATCAGTATCCATCCTCATTTGGGTTAAAACTCCATAACCATTCCTGCTTAATTCACCCACTACCTTATTTTACTTCTTTGTGTGGTAGTGTATTGAACAATCATAATCGTTGAGTAGATCGAGCCATATAATTTTCCTCATACTAATTCTATTATATGAAAATATATATTTAGGATCTTATGGTCTATGTATATCTCACATCTTTCTCCATATATATAATATATAGATATCTTTAAAGAAAAGACTATGGATGCCAACTCAAGATCATGGCTTGGATAGTTCTGTTCATGAGTCTTCAACTATCTTGATTCATATTCAATGAATTTATCATTTTATATAAGAAAAAAATCATTCCTTTATTTGATTCATCACTATATATCACAAACCCATTGTTTCCTGGTGGCAGAGTCAAAATATAGGTATTTACCAATCTCATCTTTAATTCATCAAAACATTCTTCACATTACTTTTTTCATATGAAATTAACCCATTTATGTGTAAGCTTGGTTAATGGATTATACAATTGGGAAATTTTTTGAATAAATCACTGATAGTAGCCTAAAAAACCAATGAAACTAAATACCTCAATTATATTCATTGGTGTATGCCATTCTCTGACTATCCTTGTATTCATAGCATCAACTAAGATTTCATCCTTGGAGACAATATGTCCAAGAAAAGAAACTCCATGTATCTAGAAATCACACTTACTAAAATTACCATACATCCCTTTTCTTCTAAGAGTCTCAAGAATGATCCACAATTGATTCTCATGGTCCTAATAGCTCTTATAATACACCAAGATATCATTAATTAATAATGAAACAAAATTATCAAGATATTATTTGAATACTATGTTCATTAGATTCATACACATAGATAGTGAATTAGTCATTTCATTTATCATTAATATAAACTCATAATATCCATACCTCATTCAGAATGATATCTTTATAATTTCTTCCTTATTTACTCACAATTGATGACACCTAGAATGAAGTTCAATATTTGGAAAATATTTATCTCCATGAAGTTGATCGAATAAGTCATTAATACGGGGTAGATGATAATTTTTCTTTATTATAGTGGAATTGATTTACCTATAATCAATGCACAACCTCATGGATCCATCTTTATTCTTAATGAATAGAACTAGGGATCCCCATGATGAAACAATATGTTGAATAAATTCCTTATCACACAATTCCTACCATTTTTTCTTTAACTCCACTAATTACATATTGGTTATTCTATAGGGAGTATTTGATATTGGTCATGCATTATGGATTAAATTAATGGATAACTTGGCTAGTCACTCTAGTGGATATCCAGGTAATTCCTTAGGAAATGCATCAATGTATTCCTAAAAAAAGGTACATCCTCAATTTGAATATCACATTATTCATTAAAACATTGTATATTATATTATTCCAAAATAATCTCATTTAGAAGTGCTATTGGGGGTGCATATTGACATGAATTAAGTGATTAATTATATTCTATAAATATTAATAATTATACATATTCATCAAGAATCATAATTTCCTTCTCCATTAAATAATTTTTTTCACCATATTTTAAAATTCAGTCCATACTAAGGATTATAAAGACTTCAACCATATGTATGATTATAAATTTTATAAATATAGAATGTTTATGTGACATAATGGGGACTACCCAACACATCCTTATTATAGAGATACTTACACAAGAAGTTTTGATTGAATAATCCCTTCTTAATGTGGCAAGGAATTATCTAATTTTCTCAAAAAACATTTAATATATAAAAGAGTCCAAAGATATAAAATAAAATAATGCATTGGATAAACTTGATTCTATGATTAATGTACCTTACACCATATCATTAGGTACTTCCACCTTAGTTATAGTGCTCACATAAGCTTGGACTTATCCCCTTGGCCTATTTTGTGGTAGATTACATTGATGTTTGGAACATTTTTAATGCCCCAACCCTAGTTACCAAGAGTCGGTGCATTATTACATAACTTTGGAATGATCACAAAAGACAAAGTCTCAAAATATGGATTAGTTTAGTATCCTTGGAAATACAAGATACATTCATAAGTTTTATATTACATTATAAAATGAAAAACTAAAAAAACATAGTCTCTATAGGCCATACTAATATCCCTTATACTATCCCTATAGGTCAGTAATAATATACTTCTTTGTATCCTGGGAAAAATAAAACATAGAAAGGGGTGAGCCCAAATGCTCAGTAAGGATAACAATATAGTGGAAACATTTATAAATAAGAATATAAATTTAAGGAAATGTAAGACTAAATCAAAAGACTTTTAAAATTTAACTTCAGAATAATATGGAAAATATAAAATCAAATAATTCCATTTACTTATTCACATAGATATTCTCCTTGTTGAATAATCACATGCAATATCAATATCCACTTTCATAATGATGGAATGCATAATGCCAGACTTCATAACCACATAGTCAAGGCCTTGTGCCAAGACTACTATTAAGATTTTTTCAAGGCCTTTTTCCAGGACACTAGTTTGTCTCATGAGACCTACCGATGCATCTAGGAGCTATAGCGGGCTCCACCCATCACTTACTAAGTCCAATGCATTCCTCACATGAAAAGGTTTAAACATAACATAAACATTCATATTAAAACTAGCATATGAAATTTCAATACTTATCCATAAACCATGAATGGTATAAAAATAACACATTTACAGTCAAACATATCACAAAACCTTTAATAAAATATGGAATTTTTGTATCATAATAAATCAACTTCAAATAAGATTACAATCCATCAAAGGATGTTGACATAGATGAAATCAAATTTTTTTTATATAAATATCTCTTTCTATTTAGAAATAATTTAAAAGTCATATAAATATAAAATAAAACATTTATTTTGAAAATATTCTTATAAGCTTGTAAGGTAAGCTTCAATGATGTTATAATGGCATAAAATAGCCGCACTAGCTATATAAGTTAAAAAAATATTCTTACCTTAATTTTGTTGAAAAGGTCATAAGGTAACTTGTTTGGAAAATGATAGAAAAATTCATTTCAAACCATTTATAAAAAGTCAAAAAAGGGTATAAATGAATTTAACCCATATTCTAGTAAATAGTAAAAATGTTTTGGAATAAATTTTTAAGAAACATGGATGTGGATGATAAAGAGGTCCCAGTATATACTTACGTAAAAACAACCTCAGATAATAAAGAGATTGTGAAATTAACCATTACATTGTACTTTTCCTTGGTCAAGGGTAAGTTAAACTCCTTTATAATGGTGAAATAATTGTTATTAAATTATACAAGAACCATATAAATTAATATTATATCATATATGATCTTCTAATTTTTCTTTATTAATGATATTTTAGTAGTATCATCGTTTCAGGTGTTAACTGATTCGTTTTCCTTTATATTCTTGGTTACATAAGCCATGTTTGTTATGGATAGGATGTATTTTATTCATATATATAATGATATTATGTTCATAAAAAATTATTTTTAATAATAAAATTAAAATTATTCTTGAATGATTACGATGGGGAATGAATCTCATCGCGTTCGTGGAGACGGTAATCCGTACGTACGCATGAGCGAAAATATCATCCTTTTGATATTAAAATCATATATAATTGGATGGTATATCATATATAAAGTATCATTATAATGTTATATTTATTATTTACATCATTTATACTCATTATTATACCCATCCAAATGATGAAGTGTTTGAATAACAAACTACACCACGACGTGAAGACGATAATCCATACGTATGCATGTATGATGACTTTGTCATTTATAGGATGGATAGAATAATTAATATGGTTGTACCATTTTTATAATAACATCACAGTATATATAAGATACTGGATTTATTATTTTAGAATGGAAAAAACAAATAAAGAGGAAGTGGAAGAAGAAAGGAACTTGAAAGAGGTCATGAAATATTTACCTCTTCTTTGGGTTCTTCCTTTTGATTTGATCAAAATGGCTCCTTAGGTTGGATTTATGACTAAAGTAATGCCTCTAATATTAAGGGAGGACAGTTTAGAGGATATTTGTGCAGGTTTTGGCCGAGCCAAATGGCTTTGAAGGTGTGAAATTGAGGGAAGGAGAGGTTCCCTTTTATAAGAGAGGTGATGGTCACTTTAGGAAAATCTTGAAATATTATTTTATAATAAAGTCATTTTTGGTTTATAATGGATAAAAAATGAATTATTTAAAGGATAAGGTAAGGATAGGTCGAAAAAATCTCAACCAATAGGTTTTAGATAGGTTTATGTTATCATATTGACCATATCTTTTAGATTTAACTCTTAGTTAAATAGTTTGACATTTACCATATCTCTTTGTATTTTTATATTATATGGTTAATAAACTTACTATAAACATCCAAGAAAACATCAATTGGTTCATTAATTACATATATAATATTATTTAAGCCCTTTGGATGAACCTTATATTTTTAGGAATATAATAACAATTAATAATATAATATTTTTTTAAAAACTCTTTTAAGTCAATTTTGACACTATTTGGTATTTTGTTTTTGTTAAATTCATAACAGTATAATTACTTCAAAAGAAATTCATTTAATCAAACCTAACATGTCATATTAAGCTAAAAAATTAATTTAATTCATTAAAAGTCTCAAATTAGATTTATTTGGATATTTATAATATCAATTATTTTAATCTTTCATTAATAAGGTAATTACTGCGTCATCAATTTGTCATTAATAAATATAATTATTTAATGTCTAAAATTTATAAATAAAATACCATTATGTAGTAAATATTTTTATATTTATAATGAATATTTATAGTCAAATTTATCTTATGTATAACCCTATATTAAAAATGTTTTAGTTATTAAACTTTGATTTTAACTCTTTTAACTCTTCTTTAAATAAAATAATAATAAATGTCCTAATCTAATCCAAGTGGAACAAAGGGGATAATATTTTATTCCTAAGGTTGTTTTTGGTCGAATTACACTTATAAAATAGATTTAGGACATGTTTTAGGGTAATTATGATATCATTTTTACCCTTAATTACCCTATTTACTTTTAACCGTGGTAAATAAAAGTAAAACATTACTATTCACCAAAAATTATTTTCACCTTATTGAACCAAATTTTACTTACTGATATTAATTGTGTCTCTTGGATTTTTTAAATTCAAATCATAGAAGTGGTAAAATTAAATTTTATACAAATTTTCAAAATCTCCTAGGAGGTTGGTAAAAGATGGTAAATATTACGATAAAATTTTATATATCTAAACTTATTATAAAATGACTCCAATGATTTAAGTTGAACATATATATGTATTATGTATCTATTTTGACCTAAAATAAATTAAAATAAAATAACTAATTATTTAAATAAAAAGTGGGTTTTAACCAGTAACACAGTGTTTTTTCACTATTCATCAAAAATAGAAAGTTTTTAGAAAAATATAAAAAATTCACCCTAAGCTAATTTCAATATCCCGAATCCAAAAATGAAGCCCATTTTGAAAGTTAAAATTTATAAAATTTAAAAAAGTGGGTATTACTATTCATAACGGCTAGTTTGATTGGTCGTAGTGTGTTAGAATCTCAAAATTGCATACAATGCAAGCTATTGCATTATTCAAAGGGAAACATACTGTAGAAGCTTGGGGTGTTACACATTTGTTTGAATAGTTATACATTTATTTGTAGTTGAATCACTACAAATAATTTATCTGTTTCTTCCCCTTGCATTCATGCACCAAATTACCCTTATCCCTGCGCTTGTACAAACTCTCACTTCCTTTATGAATTTTCTAGGATGTCTCTTTCCACATTTTTCACAAGAAAGAATTTTTTTCATTATATTATTCTTATTTGAAGAATTAATTTTTTTCTTAGTGATTAGTAGACCTATTATTTTCTTGATTTCCCTTAAAATTATAAGATCTTGAAAAATCCTTCTCTATTTTTATAGAATATAAAATTATTTCATCATATGGAAAAAAGTTTGAGAGACTAGTACCCTTCATAGACTTGGATTAATCTCTTCAAATAAATGGTCAATTTTGAATTCTGTGTATCATATATAATATATATCATAATTGGATAGTCTTATAAATATGGTATCATACTCCATAAAATGTTCTTATTTCTTATTATTTAAGTTAAGGAACTTTCTCTTCATTTTAGTTCATTTATCACGAGGGAAATATTTATCGAAGAATGTATCTTTATAATCTCTTCATTAAATATGTTCTATTTCTTATTCCTCCATAGTATTCTAGATCAATGACCACTATTGATCAACATCACCCTTGAGATAGTATACCACCAGTATAACTTATTTTTTCCATTATATCCCAAAATTGTAAATATCTCTTCAAGGGACTTAATCCATTGCTTAGCTATTACTATATTAGTTGTCCCACTAAATAATGGGGAATTATCTCAAATGAAGTGATCCAACTTAGAATAAGAAAATTATGTAAAAATATGTCAGTCTATTTTGGAAAGGTTATTTGTCATAACCCGATTAAGATTCCCTAATATATCCATGGTCCTCTCAGTTCCAATACCAGCTATATTGGCTTGCTCGGTTGGGAAATATCAACATTAGCTATGAGTATTGAAACCATTATTTTTTCTAGGATCGATTTCTATACAATGGAATATATTGGATTATCTCATAAAATTATGATTTTTAAACCATAATGTATAATTCTAAATCAGGTGTAGCACTTAACATAAATAGAATATTTATACATTTTTAATCATAGAATATTAAAATTGGTGTATTTTGGGATGAATTTATTTTCAAATTCTTCATAATGGTCTACAAAACAAATGTTATTTATCCTTAGAATATCCCAAGGGAGTGTTAAACTAGGTGTGTAGGAAGGTCCATTATCATGTACCCAGTAACACTCGAGTCATGCATGTTGCACCTTTTTCAAAGTTATTACCCCTAAGCACATATGTTCCATAACCACATCCCCTTATAGTATCCAAAAAGGGATGTATTTATATTAAAAAAAATAATATCTACCTTACTAGAACTTTAGATTTTTCATCTATACTTATTCTCAAAATCTATCATAGGATTATGTTTGATAATATATTTTTTACTTAATTTAGGTCCCAATGTCTCTACTAAACTTCTATAATACCAACTATAACAACTCTGAATGTAGTAACCCAGAGATAGTTTCTACTTTATTACATTTACATAAGATAAAAGGGATCACATCAGCAAGGAAAAAATTAGTTTAGTTGTATTGGATCACCGAATACATACATTATACCCATTTTATATTGGGTGTAGTGACTTGGGTTTTGACTCGTAAGACTTTGGAATATTCCTACGAATATTTCTGAGGCCAGGCACTAAGTTAGAATGTAATTCTGAGACCTGGTGTTCCTGGAATAAATTTTATAAAAAATATTAAGTATTTTTATAATATGAATTTGAAAGAAATGTGTTATCTATTAAACAGTAGCTCAAATCAGAAAACTGAGGCCATAATTGAGTCTGAAGCATGTTGTTTACCCTAAGAGGGGTATAACCTTTGTGGGTGCAGACTTTCTGTGGGAAAATTTATCGAGGAAATTTTCTTAAATAAATTAAATTAATTTATTTCAGACACCAGATCGAATAAATCCTAAATGGAGTCTCAAATTGAATTTCCAAGACCACGGTTGAGTCTGGAATTCCGTGTTTACCCTAGGTGTGATGTGAGTTTTTTCAGTACCGGTTGTCAGGTCAGGGTGTTCTGGGGTGTTAAGAGGATATTTCTTTATTAAAAAAATAAAACAAATCCTCCCCCCTCTCTTCTTCCCCCCTTGGTGTGCATGAAGGTAATACCTCCCCTTCCCCTTCCTCTTCAACAAATCAAGGCTTATAGGTGCCAGTAGAATCCATTTTTGATGATGATCATTGCCAAATCGAGAATCAGCACGTCACGAATGTCTTTCTGCACCCGAAGCACCGATGTTTTACCATGATGTTGGTATATTTGAGTTTTAATCCAGATCCACTTTTTTATACTTCATTTTTGTTTGAATCGTCATCAAGGATGTGTAGATTGGGTCCCAAGCTTTCCAGAACAGGTCTCGAATTGATTTTTGGACTATATTAGTGGTCCCGATGGTCCGCAGAAGTTTCGATGGCACTCTAGTGATGGTCCTACCACAGAAAGAGATGACATGGTAATTTCCAGTGCAGCATGGGGCAGTTTCTTGTGGTGGAGGTGGGTTCCAGTGGTAGCATGGTGGTGGCCGCAGTGCAGTTCAGTGGAGGGACGACAGTGTTTGGGCTGTGGGCCATGGGCTGGCATGGTTAGGCTGACCAGAGTGTGCTGATCCATCCAGAACGGGCCAGGGGTCTTTAAACCCCCGTAACTCCTAAATCGAGTGTCTGATTCACATGCCATCTATAGCTACATGACCCTTGGGTCAAGGCAGACCTTTTGAGCCCATTTTTAGTACTTTATGTCTTGTTCCTAAGGCTTGGTGACCTAAAATGTCTAATTTTAATAATAATAACAATATAATAATTATTATTTGGTGAATCTTTTATCGAACTTATCTCTTGTGTATGATGTCTTATTTATTCCGCGTCATCAGTGTTGTGACCCTGAATTTAATTTGGAATTTTCAAGACCAATTTTAGAATCTTAAACTGAAATCAAGGTGCAAGCCCCATGAGGCTCGATTTGGGCATCAATAGTGAAATGTGACTTGTTCGCCGAGTTTCCATTTTGGATGAATGAATAATCGATCTCGTGTGTTTTTATGAGAGGATCAAAATGTTGTGATGTGTTTGGTGTGTTCGAGATTGAGTCTTAGGCCCCAAAATGATCCATTTGGGATTATTGTGCCCCTTTGACCGTATATCCATTTTGGGAAAGTAATGTCCTGTGTGTTTTTCCACTTAGATCATGATGGTGGACACAGTTCAATATTGGGAGGTATGGTGTATAGGTGATATCATAAGGTTCACTTGGGTCAATGAAGTCTTAATCGACAGGGTGGAGTGGGCCCCTTTGGTCCTTACTCTATGAGGATTTTCAATATTACATTCTCGATACAGGTTTGTGATCCCCTCATTAGGATGAACTCAGATAGAGTAGTAGCATCCCTCCGGTGAGGTTAGGGAAAGATACACTAGCATATTTTTTCCCTAGATCAGGTTCTTGGTATCCCTATGACCAACTCTACATGGGTGGAGATCTCCTATGTAGCACGAAAAATCTATAGGGTTTTGTAGTATCTTTGGTTATAAGATCTCCTATGCAGTGGGTAGTGATAGTAGGGTTGCAGTATCATCAGTTATATGATCCCCTACTAAGAATGTGGTTTCAGTAGGGTTTGTGGTATTGATGGTATGATCCCCTACTTCACGAGTGATACTAAATGGGGTTTTTAGCATTTTCATGACCACCTATACACGAGAGACAATCCTCTATTTAAGTGATGTGATCTGTGGAACATCAGATTGGGTTGTTGTATCCCCCAACAGATCCTAGCAGTGATCCCCTCTTTGAGAGATGTTCAAGTTACTGGTTTGGATTTTGGTATCCACTAGAAATTCCTAGGAGTGATCCCCTATCCAAGGAGTTTTATTTTAATTCTGAGTTTCAACATGACCATCTTAGTGGCGATATCCGATAAGTGTGATCTCTCAGATGGGCCATCTAGGATGGTGGTGTGTGACCTGATGGATTTTATCTCTCAAATGAGTGTCAATTGAGATGATAGATCTTGTGTAGTGTGTTATCCTAGTTATGTGTCACTTTAGTTCCTTGAGTAGAACCTATGGCTAGTGATGAGGTCAGAACATCATGAGTCTTGGTGCCTAAGACGAGTATATCTGGTGTTCTTTTTTGGGTCTCCTTGTGGTGTTGTAACTTATGGGTTGATGCACTATGTGGTTTGAGCTAACTAGTCTTGTTTATCCGAGGATGGTCTAAAGATAGATTTTCTCTCTCATTTGGGTTCCCTCTGGATGGGATGAGTGAACTTATTTCTTTCAATTTATCCTTATCTTTTGGGGTTTTTGGGGCACCTATTGAGTATCTTTATACTCACACCTGCACAAGATTTTTCCACACGTGTCTTGTGTCTTGTACATACCACATGCCTTTTGATGGAGTAACAGGAGGAACCAGAGCAGCTAGATATTAGCAATAGAGACTGACTGGGGTGTTTATGAGAGTTGAGTTGAATAGTTTACCAACATGTGTTTGACAACGATCACATCTTTCAGATCAGGTCATATTCTTTTGCAGTTTTAGTTTAGTGGGCCCTATATTTGACCTTTTTGTACTTTTACTATACTCTGGTTGAGATAGATGTATGCATGCATTTATTTTCAATATTTATATATCTCTACACTGTTTCATGAAGGTATATGTGGGTGTGTGTTTACATTTACAATAGGCTAAGGCCTCCCCTGTGTGTGATAGCCTACTCAGTGCTAGTCGCCATAACCTAGCCTATTGGAGGAAGTCTTGGGGAGTTGGGATCAAGCCTAGTTGGGTTGGGTTGTGAAAGAGTGGTATCAGAGGAGGTTCTACCTTTGGGACCTCAGAGCATAGTTAGTTTAGCTGCGAGCTTGGTTTGGGTTTCATAGAGACAGTGTTAGAGTGTTTTGAGTCCGGCTTTTAGGACAAGGACTCCAGTGTTGGTGCAACAACCAACGTATCCATTCACCAGGACTCTGATAACCTGCCTTTCAACTTGGTACATTAGGAAACTGATTATAGGGAAATAATGGTACATGCATCATATGGGATAGGGTTTTCGGTTTTATTTATCCTTATTGAATCAAATTCCTAGATATACTCTTTGACCATGGTTCATCTAGATGTTATTTCAGGATTCCTTGAAGATATCCAGGTAGGGTTCCATGGTGGGATTGTGGTGATGATCCACCCTGAGTAGAGGCTTTAGATTAGGGTACGTGTTTTGAGGATATAACTCCAGGTGGTCCGCTAGTTGAGCCACCACCTATTGAGTAGCTGGTTGTGATGACAGTGCATGACGAGGATGCATGTAGGATGAGTGCACTACAAGAGTTCCAAAGACAACAAAGTCTAAGGTTTTAGGGTGACCTAGACCCCCAGGTATCTAATGAATGTCCAGTGGCAATCACCTGAGTTTTTAGCCTAGTGAGGAAACCTCTTGAAAAGATGGTGGCCCTAGTGGAAATCCTTTTCCACAGTTCGGTTGGGCACTGGTGGAGCCTTGTGACATAGACCCATGATGAGGAGATTCTCTCTTGGGTAGGGTTTGAGTGTATCTTCATGGAGGAGTTTTATCTGGCCACGTTGAGGCTAGTTCATATCTAAGAGATTTTGTAGCTTTGTTAGGAGAGGAGGACTGTGGAAGAGTACTCAGGAGTTTTATAGACCTATCACGTTACTCCTTGGATATTGTTTGAGTTTCGTTATTCTAAGCACAAAACATCAAGAAGGGATTTCACTGGGAGATCAGAGTGTCGGTGGTGCCTCTGTGTATTCCCACCTATAGTGGAGTATTGGAGTAGGCCTTAGTGGTGGAGAGATTCCTAGAAGAGAATAATTTGACTGTTAGTGTTAAGCATGTAAGAGACGATACCTTTGCAATTGGTTTGGTAGTTGGTAACTGATGATAGGCTCAGGGGTCCAGACGTGTGTGATGTTTCGTGAGGCAACATTGAGATACAGGATCTGAGGCTCAAGGATCTCAAGCCAGTTTTGGTCAGCCATAGGAGAGAAAGTGTTATTCGTGTGATGGCTAGGGACATCTTGCAAGAGATTTTCTGACCCGTCGTGCTGCTGAGAGGGATATGGTCAATGAACTACCTTGGAAGAGGAAGAATTTTGATCATGGAGATCCGCAGGGTGACAAATGTGGAAGAGGAGTTGGTTTAGAAGTGGGAGGTGGTATACGATATGTGTTTCCACCACCACCATACCTAGGTGGTCCATTCCAGGCTCAGGGTGCTGGTGGATAGGGGTGAGGACAACTACAGGCTATAGAGGCCTTAGACCTAGAGGATCTACAAATGGATAGAGGTATGCAATGTTTCCTTTTTAATTTATATAGTAATATTGTTAAAAACTAGTTGGAGGTACTATTCCCTTTCTATTTTTTCTTGAAGTTTTCTCAAGGAATCGGTAAGACCCTGTGTTAATGTTGATCAATGTAGCTTAGAATTCATGAGAAAGAGGGATACTTCCCCCACTGATATTCATTTTTGTAATGTGACTAAAACTATGTGGGTGAGTCAGTTCCGCCCAAAACGAACAGTGTTGAGGTGTGGTGGACAAGTCCCTCTGACTTTTGTATTTTGGGAGGGGTTGTGTGTTGGTAAGTTTGTGCAAAGGGCCCGGTAAGACCCAAGGTGTGTGTTTGGTCAACCCTGTTTTTTTCATTTATACCCTCACATGTTTGGCATTAGATTGTCATGAAAGTCGCTTGAGGAGGTCATGGTGAAGTTTGATGTGGATTCAGACTCACAAGAATGAGGGACAGTTTAGCCACTAAGATTCATTCTTGAGATGCGATGAAAAACCATGCGGACAAGCCATTGATGCCCAAAGTGGATAGTATCAAGGTACGATGGATGATTCCATTTGACTTCAGTGCTCAGAGTAGGTTGTTTTGGTCTCTATGTCTGGTTAGCGAGGTGGCGTACTGCTAGAACATATGACTATAGAAGACTAGAAACTTGGTGTTTCCCACCTATCACAGTTGAGGAGACCTTTTCTGAGCTATACAATGTCGATCTGGGATGAGTTGGATATGGGTGGGGTAGCCCTTATGGTTCCCTTGAGTGTGTTATTGTCAGTAGCACTAGAACC
Source organism: Viscum album (assembly GCA_963277665.1). Taxonomy (NCBI): domain Eukaryota; kingdom Viridiplantae; phylum Streptophyta; class Magnoliopsida; order Santalales; family Viscaceae; genus Viscum; species Viscum album. Next base: position 79,991,581 of record OY728162.1, on the reverse strand, counting down.
CTTAGTGGGTTTTTATGGTTTTGGTGAACTCATTGGCATGGGAGACCTAGTTGAGAGTTTGGTTTCATTCCTTCATGCCTAGCCTTTGGATTTTCAGGGAAAAAACTATTAAGGTGGGGAGGATGTAGTGACTCGTATTTTTACCCATAAGACTTTGGAACATTCCTACAAATATTTCTAAGGCTATGCGCTGAGTTGGCGTGCAATTATGATACACAGTGTGACTGGAATAAATTTTATAAAAAATATTAAGTATTTTTATACTATTCATGTGGTGTAAATAAGTTATATCTTAAAAATTATCTCATATTAGAAAACCAAGTCCATGGCTGAGTTTAGAGTGTGCTGTTTATCCTAGGTGGGGTATAACTTTTGTGGGCATAGGCTTACTGTGGAAAAAGTTATCGAGGGTGTTTTTGTAAATAAAATAAATTAATTTATTTTGGATTCCAGATATAAAAAATCATAAATGGAGTCTTAGATTGAATTTTTGAGATCATGGTTGAGTCCAGAATGTAGTGTTTATCCTAGGCACAATGTAATTTTGGTTGGAGCTGGGTGTCATGTCTCATTGTACCAGGGTGTTAAGATTTTTTTTTATTTAAAAAATAAAACAAACCTCTCCCCTCTCTCATTCTCCCTAGTGAATGGCAGAAATACATCCCCTCCCCAATACTATTTGATGAATCAAGGCCAAGAGGTGCTACTGAAATCCTTTTTTGACCCCGATCATCGCCAGATTGAGAATCAGTGCATCGTGGGCATCATTCTGCACCCGAAGCACCAACGTTTTTCCACGAGGTAGGAAGATTTTAGTTTTAATCCAAATAACCCTGTTTATACTTCATTTTTGTTCAAATAATCACCAAGGATGTGTAGATAGGGTCCCGAGATTTCTAGAACAAGTATCAGATCAATTTTTGGTCCACCAAAGTGGTCCTAGTGGTTTGCAGAAGTTTCAACATCGCTCCGATGACAGTCTAGCTGTAGAAGGAGGTGGTGTGACGGTTTTTGGTGTGAAATGGGGATGTTTTTGGAGGGGGAGGTAGGTTCTAGAGGTGGTGCAGTGGAGGCCGCATGGATGCACAATGGAGGGCCGACATGCCATAGGCTGGTGCAGTTGAGTTGGCTGGAGAGGGCCAATCCAGCCAGAATGGGCCAGGGTCTTTAAACCCCTGTAACTCCTAAACCAGATGTCCAATTCACGTGCCATATATGGATACATGAACTTTGGGTCAATGCATAAATTTTGAGTTCATTTTGAAGATTTTTTTTCTCAGGCTCAATTCTCGGTAACATAAAATGTACAATTTTAATAATAATAATAATAATATAATTATTATTATTTGGAGAATCTTGTATCGGACGTATCTCCTGCATCCGATGTACGATTGAGTCACCGTTAGTGGCATTGAGACCTTGAATTTAATGTAGAAGTTTGAAAACTAATTTCAAGAGATTAAATATAAATCAAGGTGTAGGCCCCATGAGGCTCAGTTTGGGTGTCTGTGGTGAAATGTGACCTTTTCACCGAGTGTCCGTTTTGGATGAATGAATAGTCTATCCCCTGTTTTTCTATGAGAGGATCATAATGGTATGATGTATTTGGTGTGTTTTGGATTGAGGCGTGAGCCCCAAAATGATCTATTTGGGATCATTATTCCCTTTTGACCAGTTATCCGTTTTGGGAAAGTAAGTAGCCTGTCCTGCGTGTTTTTCCACATAGAACGCAACAGTGGCCACAGTTTGAGCCTAGAAGGTGTGGTGTGAAGGTGATATCATAAGGGCCACTTAGTTCATCAATACCTTAATATAAAGGGTTGAGTAGGTCCCATTGTTCCTTAATCTATGAGGGAATTTTGGTATTACATTCTTAGAATAGTTTCGTGATCCCCTCATTAGGATGAGAACCAGTAGAGTAGTAACATCAATCCGTTAAGGATAGAACAGGATCCAATAGCTTATAGTTTCCCTAGATTGGGTTCTTGGTATCAATGTGACCAAATATACATGGGAATTATTACCCTATATAGTAGGATAACCCTGTAGGGTATTGTGGAATATCTGGGTATAACATCCCCTATGTAGCGGGCGATGATAGCAAGGTTGTGATATAGTCGGTTATACGATTCCCTACTCAGCGTGTGGTTTCAACAATGTTTGTGGTATCTCAAGTATGATCCCCTACTTTGTGAGTGACACTATATGGGGTTTTTTACATCTTCATGACCACCTATACATGGGTGAAGATCCTCTATCTGAATGATATGATATGTGGAACATCATATTGGGTTGTAGTATCCCCATCAGATCCTAGGAGTGATCCCCTATCTGAGAGATCTTTGAGTTACTGGTTTGGGTTCTGGTATCCCCTAGCAGTTCCTAGGATTGATTCCATATCCAAGGAGTTTTATGTTTCTACTGAGTTTCTGCATGATGGTCTTAGTGGTGATATCCAATGATCATTATCTCTTAGATGGGACATCTGGGATGGTAGTGTGATACCTAATAAAGTGTATCTCTCGAATGAGTGTCATCTGGGATGACAGAGCTCACGAAGTGTGTTCTCTTGGTTATGTGTTGCTTTAGTGAATAAGGTAGAACCTATGGATGGTGACGAGGTCAGAACCTCACGAGTCTTGGTGCCTGAGATGTGTATATCTGGTGTTCTTTCTAAGTCACCTTGTAGTGTTGTCACTTCTTGGTTGATGCACTGCATGGTTTGAGTTGAATAGTCATTTTTAGACAAGGATGGTATCGATATGGATTTTCTCTCTCATTTGGGTTCCCTATAGATATGACGAGCATACTAATGTCTCTCAGTTACTCCTTATCTTTTTTGGGTTTTTAGGAACTTACTGAGTATCTTCATACTTAGCCCTACACGAGCTTTTCCCGTACGTATCTTGTGTCTTTTGTAGAACACATGTCTTTCGATGGAGTCCTAGGAGGACCCAGATCAGGCAGATATTCATGAGCTAAACTGACCAGGGTGTTTACTTGATCTAAGCCGAGGAGCTTTCCAACAGGTGTTTGACAGTGATCCCCTACTTCAGAGTAGGTCATATGATTTTGCAGTTTTAGTTTGGTGGACCCTATATTTTTCCTTTTTTTACTTTTACTATACTCTGGTTGGGATAGATGTATGCATGAATTTATTTTCTATTTTTATATATCTCTGCATTGTTTCATGGAGGAGTATGTGGGTGCATATGTATATGTATGATAGTATAATGCCTCTCATGTGTGTGATAACCTACCTAGTGCTTGTCACTAGCCCCTGGCCTATTAGAGACAGGCTTGGGGAGTCGTGGATCAAGACCAGTTGGGTTGGGTCATGACATTGGGAATAAAAATACAAAGCATAGTAAGAGAAAAAGAAACAAAAATAAGGATGAGATAAAATGATCTGTAAGGTTTACGTACAATGGAAGCTATCATAAACCAATAAGTAATAATCAATATGAAAAGGTAAATAACTAAGTACACATTCCATTTAATCAATAACTTGACTATCATAATTGGATAAGGCATAATAAATGTAGCAAGGTAAATAAGTGAGAACACATGAAATTTAACCAATAACTTGAGAATGAAATTCATACAAACATAATATAAATGTGAAAATATCATGGATAATAATAAAAAAAATTAATTCTAATTGAATTAAATGATTAATTATTGGACATAATGATCTAAATCATCATGATAACTATACTTTCAATACCTTTCATAAGATAATTTAAAACTATGAGTATAAAAAAATTTAATTCTCAATTACTGATTTTTATCATGAGACATGATGGTGAACTGAAGAGCTATATAATTCTATTCCCCATCCATCAATTCATGTCCAAATCATTCCTCATATATTAAATAATCTATTTAATTTAGGAACAATATTCCTTATCATCAAATATCCATATTTAGTAAAGAAAAAAATATCAATATTTACCTAGTTAATAAAATATTTTTAAAAGTAAAAATTATATGTATAAATGATATACTGTTTAAGAAAAAAATATCCATGATAAAATAATGTTTACATTTAAATTATTGGATCTTATGAAGGATGAATGATAATATTCCTTCAACTAGAGTGAAAGAAATCCCAATATTCTTACCTCATTAGTAACATTCAAATTGTAACCCCTTAAAAGAATAAACTTTAATTGAAACATTAACCATCAAGAATAAATATTTATTAATGTTCAATAAATCTAAGGGTCATTATATTCACCATATAAAATTGAATATGTGTATATTAAAAAATATGTCTCAATAGAAAGGAAATTGAGACGAAATCCCTTACCCCACACTTAATTTTGGTCGAATGTTTTTAACCTCACGTGTAATGGTAGTAAACATATTGTTAATTTATAAAAAAAATATATTCACATTTATAATATCTTATATTATCCTATTATAACATTTTACCACTCATTTTTTTAATAATATTTCATTATTTTCATTGTTTTTCTTATTAATTTTCTGGTTTTATCATCCATGTTTTGACATGAAAGTCACATTTATTGTGAATAGAATATAGATAAATCAACTCCAGAATGATAATAATGTTATAAATATAATATTTACTCATTTGATACATTTTTAAAACCATTCTTGAAAAGTTCACATTGAAAATTAATCACATCGCTTTATGGAGATGGTAAGCCGTATGTACGCACGAGTGACGACTTCATTATTAATGGGTGAAAGGGTAAAGAAGTGGGTGATAGATTAATTTTATAGAATAAAAATCATGACATATATATCACATATATTAATTAATTTATCCTTATTACTTTCAATGTAATGTTTAAGTGAAAAATAATCACATCGGTTCGTGAGGTGGTACTCTACTATATACACGAGTGACATTATCATATTTTAAAAGAAATAGAAATTAAGAAGGTATATACGATATTATAATTCCATAAGTATAATAATATAATAAATATTATATATATAAATTATAATCATCATTATATATAATCATGATATGTGTTGATGGAAAATGAGTTACATCGGTTTTCGATGCGGTAGTTTACCATACACACGATCGATGACTCTATTTCCCATTTAATGGAGGAGGAGATGGATAAATATTATTACATCAATATAATAATATATTAGTATATGATAGATAAATATATTATTATATTTTAATTTTCAATATATAATCTAGGGTAGAAAAAAGAAGAAATAAAATAAAAGAGATTCATTAAGATAATTATCATTTCTTTAGAAAACCTCATTTGAATATCCTCTTAAGGACCCTAGGGTTGGAATTTTGGAAATAAAAGTATCTATATAATGTATATAAGGGTTTTAAAGTAATATTTTTTTAGTTTTTTGTTGAGAAAAAGGTTTTAATATGTATAAATAAGTGAACGGATGAAGTGCCCTTTTATAATTGAGGAGGAGTACACACTTGGAATTTTTGAAAAGAAAAAGTGATACCCACATTTTTCACATCCCAAAAGGATCCAAAATGACCCATTATTGAAACTTACAATATAAATATTCTAAATATAACCATAAAATAGGATTTATATATTTTTTAGATCATTTTAACCCTTATATTCTTAGTTTAACCCCTGATAAAACCGTTTTCACCTTAACCACGGTAATTAATTTTTAATGTTTTCACTATTAATTAAGGTAAAAAATTAATTTAGACTTATTAGATAACATAAATTATTCTAATTAAAAAATTTTAATCCATTTTAAAAAATTAAAATAACAGAAGTTTCATAATTAAATTTAAAATTAAACTTCTAAATGAATCAAAAAATGGTTTTTCCAAAGAAAAACTTTCAAAAGTATAAATTTTTTATATCATAATTAAAATTTAAATAAATTAAAATGATGTAAATTAGTTAAATTATAATATAATTGATCTAATATTATTTTAAAACCAATTTTAAATATAATTTAACTTTGTAAATAATTTAAAAGAAAATACAGTTCTGAATAAAAATCTGTTTTTTTACCATTCATCAAAAAATTAATATTTTTTGAAAATTATCAAATATTCACTGTAAGATAATTTTGATAAGATGATTTAAAAAATGAATTTCAATTTTCAAAATGAAATTTCTAAAAGTTTTAAAAATTAATTTTAAATTATGTTTGCAAATTGTGGTTAAACCCTCTTTTAGGAAAAATAAAATTTTTCAGAAAACATTTATTTTTATTTAAAATGATTCTTATTTTAATTATAATAAATAAAAAACCAATTAATTTATTTTATAAATTTGTAAACCATATAATTTAAATAATTTATTTAGTCCTTAATGGATATGTTATAATGGCCACATTTAAATAATAGTATTTTAATAAAGTATTGTGTTTTGATTAAACATGGTGTTGCATATATCATAATCTGTTGTGGAAATTAAATTTATTATAAAATTAATTTATTTTAAAGTCTTAGGATGTTACAAGAATGGTTTTATTTTTAATGGATATTAATGGGGTGTGGTGAGTATACCTATTGAGAATTATTTTCTCATCCCTATTATATTTCTGATATAGCTATATCTTGATTGGGTGTAGTTGGTGATTATTAGGTTCCTAATTTGGATTATTAGAGGACGAAAGTAATGAAATTTAAATAGAATAAAGAGATGGTTGTTTGATATTTGGATTATTTTTATGGGTTATGATTTTATTCCCATATTCAGCCACTTTTGTTTCTTTCCTATTTGCTGTTCAGTTTTGTATTAGTCCCTCTTTTTAGTTTGACCGCTTGTATTGTTGTATAATGACTTTTTTACTTCAGTTTAGTTTAATATGTATGGTTTTTATCATCTTTTTCCATGGTTGGTTTCAATTTTACTTATTAAATACTAATTATATGTGCATGGGCCACCAATGTATGGAAGGGTCATGCCGAACTTCTAGGTGGATTTTTTATTATTATTCAATTTTAAACAAATATCATTCCCAATGGAGTAATATTGATTCTCATTTATAGTTACCAGCCCATAGAGATTAGGAATATCATTTAGGACATGTTGGGGTCTTGCTTGGGGACCCATCTCAAGAGTTTCCTAAGTTGGTTCATGACACATCATATAGAAACATTACTCCTCCTTCCTGATAACACCCTTAGGGTTTAATGACCTTTTCTAGCTATTGGAAGAAATATTGTTGGATTTTAAAACTAAATTTTCTTCCCTTTGTTTGATTTTTTTCTAACTTTTACCATCGATATAACATCATAACATAAAAAACACATGCCAAGACCATATTTTCTCAGAATTTTAAGAAATATTGGACAAAAATTTCTTGAACTCATCATATTGATGGAACATTTCTAATTTAATGAATTACACAACTAGAACAAGCCTTATAGGATATTTTTAGTCTCACCAATTCATTAATATATCCAATCATATTTAATATATGATATGAGAATACAATTATTTTTTTATCTTTCATTTAATTCCTTTGAAACCTTTATTGGATATTTATACATTTATCATGAGTATATATATTCATTTATTGAACAACTTAAATACATGGTTTATTTAGGGAGGTATTTATTTAACACATGAATTTTTTTATCTTCAAAATTTTTCTTAAGTTATTAATATTTAATATTTTCTCATATAAATCCTCTATTTCAAAGGATTAATCTAAAAAACAAGTTGGTTGATAAAGATATTTATCTACAAAAAAATATATTTTATTATATGATTATAATATTTGATAAACATTAAGTAAGGAATTTTATTAAATAAGATCCCATAAAAATAATGATCCCTTCTAAATCAATCATATAAATTAGTGGGAAAATATCCATACTTCACTATGTAATGCGTCCAACTTAGTGTTTTCCTCACCACTTAACTTTTTCTTTAGAAAATAATGCCAGTTATATCGTATATGATTTACCTGATAGTTGAGTGGAAAAAACTATACCCAAATCCATTAGATGGATATAAATTCAATTATAATACTATGATATCACAACTCTTATGTTTTTCCAGCTAATTTTAAGCCAAATACCATAATGACATTTTGTTACCTAACTCTTATGGTTATCTTTTTCCACCATTCCTTACACAAGATAATCCATTGGAACCCAACTTTAGTATAATAATAACTAGTTAGATAATTAAGTTATTGACATGTGATTTATTTTGAAGGAATCTAACACTTAGTATTTTAAAGGGTATTTAATGTCACTATATTATCTCATTTTATTACCATTATGTATGAATGATTTTAATGATTTAATTTTGAATCCCATTCCCTCCACAAAATCAATATTTTCATACTATATTGATGTGAAACTATTTACACAACTCATATATATATTTTCTAACCCAAATTAAAATCCAATTATATTCATACATATCCAAATTCATCCTTTACATAAGTTAAATGAAACTATTTTATATTAAGGAATACAATTTTATGAAATAAAAAATCCCAACATGAGTAAGCCTTAATCCATAAATAGTCAACCCTCACTTTTCAAGATGAGGTATAAGACTCATGGAAAATGGGAAGTTTGACTTAAAGTCCAACCAACTAGGGATACTTTACTCTAGATAGATCTTAATTCCATCATAAAATAAACACGTTGATAATATGAATTCATATATATATATATGATGGATATATCTATTTTTACTCTATTCATGTTTTATTAGATAATGCATTGGGTTTTGGTTGATTTATGAAGGAAATAAGAGCTTAATTATCAAAAGAGGAGTAGATGAAAATTTATAGAAATCCAATATGTTACATAATGAAACCTATTCATGTGTGAATTACTTTATCAAAAATCCTATAAAGATGAATTCTAGTCTATGAAACTGGTATAGGTTGTGAAACCCCCAGGATAATTCAATACACTAAGTTACTATATTACACGATGTGAAAGATTTAAAGTCTGAACTCGGCCAAGATTCAGGCTATGAAATTCATAAGAAATCCAAAATGATACAAGTTTTGTAGATAATTTTCTAGATATGAGCTAAAAACGTGAATTATATCACACATCATAAATTATTTTAAGTAGAATTCATTTAAAGGGAACTCATGAAATGAGACCATTACACACCATGAGTTTCATGGGCCTATAAATATTTCAGCGAAGGTACAGAGTGAGGGATGGCTATTTTTACTCTCTTTATTTTATGATTTCTCCATTTCTTTGTTAAAAACATATTTGTTCAATTATTTATTTCCTATTTTTTATTTCTTCTATTTCTTCACTTTAATTTCAAGGATTGCGGATTGTAGTTTGTGATCTGATTTTTGTTTCAATTCTAATCACCGATTTCAATTCCAATTTCCCTTTTCTTTCTAATTCCTTTATTCAAGTAAGTTTTTGATTTATTTTTAATTGATTTAATCATGGGTCATCTAAATATTAATTTTTTAATTAATATTTCAATCATGTTTTAAATTTCATCCATGTTTAATACCATTTTTATCATGCATTTCTAATCCACTAGGGTTTGAGGTTGAGATTAAGTGTGCTTTAAACATAACGAATCTCTAAAACAAAACATGGGCATCCATTTTTCATGTAATTAGGTTAAAGAAAAATTTTCAATCACATTATATTTCACAAACCTAATATGGGGAATTTCAATAGAAGGTACCTAACATAATTGGAGTTGATCAAGCTAGGACCAATACCATATGATGCTTTTTGACTTGAATCCAATCCTTATGCATCTGGGTTGTTGACTACCTATTGACCAAAGAGTAATTTACATCTTGGGTAGATCCAATTGGTTAGAACAAAACCAATTAGTTAATTCTTTAATACTTCACATCCTAATCCACAGTACTATAAAAATCTAGATATGGGAATACCTTTTTCATAAACCTCAAAATTGACCCTGATCCATCCCTTTCTCCTGAATTAAAACTAAATTACATATATATTAGAAAAAAATCCCTAAGAGTCACATGAGGAATCCATCCAAAATGTTCTAATAAGTATTTAACCATATTTTCTTGCCTATCAATGTGGGTTCAACCCCACACTACTTCCATGTTTTTACTTTTTAGCTAGTGTATTTTGGGACTTATAAATCTATAATCTGATATATGCCCCTATGGAATCAATGACGCTACACGGGATGGTAAAATTTTAGCACTGTTTCTAAGGAATAGATTTTTCTTAGGTATGGTTACCTCTGGTATGAATGTGGTATTAACTCACATCTACATTTCTCTTTCTCCATTATTAATACAATTTTTACACATGGACTAGTAACACCTTTCTTTTCATTCTTCTAGTGCATGAGCTAGGGTACTTTGACTCCTTCTCAGTGCCTAGACACTCAATAATTGATTTATTTTGATCCTAAGATTGAAATATACCTATCTATATAAAATAATTATAATATTTATGAATAAAAAAACCTTTCATCACTGTACCCTCAATTTTTTTTAATATGTTCCACCTAAACAATAGGGAGAGTGACCGTTGTTTCAGGATTATACCATTATGGACTATGGATTTCCATCCCCGATTGGTTCTACGACCAACACCATCTATCCTCAATCCAAAAAAAAAACATTAAAATTAAAACTTAGAATCATTCACATGATTCATAATTTGGTATAATTTAGTGGGCTTCAAAGTGAAGATCCACATGAGAATATTTCAAGTTTCCTAGAAGTTTGAAGCACCTTATTAAGTCAAGGTGTATCTTTTAATGTTATTAGAATAACAGTTTCCTCTTTCTCCTTATGAAAAAGAGTTACAGATTGGATAAAAATAAAATCACCCAAGAACATTACAACTTGCAATGATTTAGCTAATAAATTTTTAAACAAATATTTCCCACATATATGAACCTAGAATCTCATAAATGAGATCCAGGGCTTCGCACAGGTGGATAGAGTGTTAGCTTGGGAAGATTGGGATCAATTTAAGGAAATAAATCATAAGTTCACACATCATAGACTTAATGTGTGACCACAACTTAAAACATTCTACCTAGGACTCTAACCAGTTATACACACTGTAGTAAATGCTGCCATTGATAGCAGAATCATGCTCAAAATGCTAAAAATAGACAAATCACTTTTGGATGAAATTTATCACAATTAAAATCTTCATAAGAAAGATCGAGTGTAACATCGTAAAATTTTATGTTATATATATTTTTAAATTTAACATCTTTAATAGCATACATTTCAAGCAACACCGAATTTAAACAAATCATAATATACTATTAAGTATTAACATGACTGTTTGAATAGTAATGTGATCATTAGGAAAAGTAATATGACCATTAGAATAATAAACTCACCTATAAAAGTATAAATAAAATTTAGGTATCTCATAAATTAAAATATGATATATTTATATCAAGGAATAAGTAAATAAATGTTTTAAAAATGATATATTAAGTGTTGGTATTTTTATGAAACATAAAGGTTTATTTACAATTTTATAATTAATATAATTATTTCAATGAAAATTTATTTTCATCAAATATATTCATAAATTAATAATTTGTTTCATTATAATTATAAAATAATTTTATGAGATGATAATTAATTTTTTAAAGTGTCACAAAATCAGTTATAATATTAAAAATAATATTTTTCAAATAAATGGTGATTTTATTTTAAGATTAAATTTCTTATATTTAGAAAATTATTTTCATAAAATGGAGACTATTTTTGAAATATAAATATCTAAAAATTTTTAGGGTGAATTTTTTGTATTTTTCTAAAAGAATTGAATTTTTGGTGAATAGTGAAATATGGTAATTTATGATATTTAACATTATAAGTAAATAAATGAATTATTAAGTCATGGATGATGTAAGGATGAGGTAATAACTCATTATTTTAAAATAACATGCTATATTTATTGTATCTATTCACAAGAATCAATACTATTGATATTCTTGAACCAAAATAATAAACTAATGAATAAAATAATTAAAAAGCACCCCTCTCATCCACTATAATTACCACCCTCCACACCCCTTATCGTCACACATTATAAGCCTATGATATTTCCTATATTCTACCAAATTATTCTATTAAAAATATTCCACACATTCAGGTCTTTCTGGTCTAACTAAAAGACCATTTCAATGTGCCTTAAAGAGGTTCCCAAGGATACGACAGTTAAGAGGTAAAACTCTCCCTCTTTCACTTTTAATTTATTTTCTTTTCTTATCCTTCCCTCACATATTCTATAAAAGTTGTAATGGTAACTCCATTATCATAAATATATTATAATTTTATTATGTTAATGTAATATCCATCATCAAGTCTCTTCTCTTATCTATTTATTCTAGAAATGAAAACATCTTCTGTAAGGTGTCGATTCACCGCCTTCGTTGACGATGATTTTTCATTTTTCATAAATACCTTCAATGATGGTCATAAAAATATTTTTATGGTTAAAAAAATTATAATATGCATATTAAAAATTATTTAATATTCTATAACCAGTATATAAACATAACAATAAACAAAATGACACATGTTCGTGATGGTTGTAAAAACTGCCAAAATAAACTAATCTATTTTCAGTAACATTTTATCTAATGAATCATCCTCATACCATGTAAACAAATGATATATGAGAACATTTAAACTTATTTAATTTCATTAATACTAAATAACTTCACTTATGATTAATTTATTCCAATTTGACAAGAACTTCCATATTTATACTCAAGGGAACCGACCATAAAACCATGAAACGAACGCTCTAAGAACAACAAAATTAAACATTATAACTGATATAAATGGACATAAATTAACTTAATAAAATTATAATAAATAAAATATAAGAATAATAGGTTATAAATTAAGTAATTAATGAATCTAATTTTATTATCCATGACATTAAGTACAAGTGAAGAATGATTTCATACATAATGTAAGCATTTTCTAATCTCACTTTTATTTGTTTTGAGATATACCTTATTCAACACTTATTCCCTGTGTTTGGTGTATGTATACTGTAATTTGATATATCATATCATTAATACCTTTATCTTCATTGCATTCAATGTTTCATTTGATAATTTTTACTTTTATGGGGTATACAGTTCGACTGATTACAAAGTGGTAAGGGAATTCTTAACCCAAATTCCATTATTTGGGTTAAAATCCTACTCCAATGATTATTTCATAACATGATTATTTGTGAAACTAATTTTTATTATCTTATTTTCATTTACAATTATTTTATTTGGATTTATATCTTATATACATAATCTTTTCATTTGGTTGATGCTCACACTTTCTTTTAAGAATACTCTTTTAAATGTTTCTTTTTTTTCAAAGTTTAAAGGAAACATTTTCTTAACTTATACGACATGAGTGAATTTTCCTGATTTTATGATTCCTTAATTCATTGATGAATCCTTTACAATTTTACAATTTCATTTTCAAATAAAAATTTTTCTTTTATAAATTTTCAACTATTGAAATAAATTATTTCCAAGTAAAAATGGTATTTATCTCAAGAATTTATCAATGATTTTGTTAGAGTATTTGAATCTATGTTAAAACACTTTTTTGGATCATATGATTAATTGAGGTTGATCTCTTATGATACTTATACCATATTTTAATGATTTTTTATGATCATTTTGACTGTGGATGTGCTATTCATATACCATTTATCATATTACACTGGATGGTTTATGATTATGTTTATTATTTGGGGAACATTATAAACCTTTCATATACTAGTTTCAATATGAATTAATATGTTATTTATGTTTTACCCATTTTATATATGAGGATTTAATTTGACTTAGTAAGTGATGGGAGGGGCCTGCTATAGCCCCTCGATGCATCAGTAGGTCTCATGAGACAAACTAGACCTAGTTTTGGCTGAGGCCTTACTCATTTATATTGAATTCTTGGACAAGGACTTGATAGTATTTTTTAGATGTACTTAATTATGCATTCCCTCATTATGATATTAGTTATTAATAATACATGTGATTATTAAACTTGTAGAATATCTATGGTTAAGTTTTATTCTCATGTGATCATTATATGGAATTAATTGATCATCTTTTATTCCTACCATATTATTTTCAAGATAACGATTTAATGGAATGTGTTTTTAGTTATTCATCTTTCCTTATTATTTATATTTATTTATGATATCTTAAATTTTATTCTTAACATTACTGAGCATCTGAGATCACCCATCTCTTATGTTTTATTTTTCCCAGGATGCCAAGAAGTAAATTATGTTTGACATATATGGATAATTTAATAGAATTGAGATATTTACAATAGAGTTTATATGTTGCATTCCATTTCAAGTTTAATTGTAAAACTTATATTTTTATATGGTTTTCCAAATCTACTAAACTATTCAGTCCTTTGGGATACGATCTCTTATACTTAGTACCAAGGTAATAAAGTAAGGCACCGACACTAGGATAATGGGGTTGAGGTATTTACAGATGGTATCATAGAAAGTTTAGTAGAAACTTTAAAACTATATTTAGAAAAAAATTTATTAGAGAACATAACCTTAGGATATATTTTGAGGATTACTATAGAACAACATCCAAAAAAACCGTGTTTATGAGATTAGCTATGTATAAAATTTTCAATTCATGTTAAGTAGTTCACTAATTTTGGGATTATACATTATGTTTCATAATGATATGATCTAATATAGCGTATGTAAGAATTTATAAATGTCACCTTGAATAAGGAATGGGAACCTCACTAATGAACATGATCCAAAGAGTAATAAAGATAAAAAATTTTATGGTCCTTTTCCAATATTTTGAAGGGAACAAGTCTCCCAAACATTATCATCTATGAGGATGTAGTGTTATGTTCTAACGAGACAAAGAAATAGTTTTTTAAGTATCATGAATTTAGAGGGAAGCACGAGAACAAGAGTATAGTTAGGAAAAAGTTGGATAAAGGAAAGAAGAGAAATAAGTATTTTCCCACATTTGATAATTGTGGAAAGAAACACCCTAATTCTTGGTTAAAAGGAATGTGAGTTTTCTAAAACATTGGAGAGAATGGAAATATGAATTTTTATTGCAAGGGTAATAATAAGGTTTCTAATATAAAATGATCCAACTACAAGGATATGAGACACTATGCAAATCAACGTCTCAAGTGTCAAAGGAATATACCCCAAAAGAGGATAATGGACCATGGTCAATATTATGTTAGTACCACAGATGAAGAGGAATGATTAATATTCGTTTATTTAGATTCAATAATTATATTATATTATTATTTTATCAATAATTATTTTGTTATAATAATCATGATATATGTAAGTATTGTACTATAGTACTTCTTCTTTAGTTAATTGGATTCATATGATGAATAACACCAGTAATCAAGAGAAGTGATTTTGTTGCAAGTTGATCTATTTAAAAACAATTTACTTGGGAAAGATAACCCTAAATATTTTCTTGATGTTGAGATAATAATAAATAGTTTTTTATGGGATAATATTGGTGATCGTGAAGGTGGTTAGTGATTTTATGGTTTATGTTATACTGGAATTATTATATGTTTGGGTTTAAGGAATATATTCAATAACCTGATATTTTACTCTTGGAATTATGCATGTTTTATAAAGGTTTAAAGGATATTTAGGTATTCATATATTTATTATGTGAAAATAATAGCTACATTATTTTGGGAAATATTTTTTAAGTTGATTTTGGAAATTTAGTGACCTTCGTTCTAAATTTTTAGACTTTGAATTTGGAAAAATGTATTTTTAATGACTCTTAAGGTAAATAATTATGGAATGGATTAAGTTTAAATTTTCATAAAGTATCATTAATCATATTGGATAACATATTAGAACAATTTTTCTTTAGGTAAATATTTAATGGCCTAAGGAATGACTTATGGATCATTTGATAAAAGTGATTTTGACATAAAAATTCATCTTGAATATCCATATTTTAGTTTATGAAATGAAGTAGAGATGGATCAATGGACAACCAAATGATGAGATTATACATATGAAATGCAAATAAATCTAGTATGTTTATTTTATCATGTGAAAATCTATATATTAAAATAAATTATCAAATCTAGGAAAATGATTTTTGAACAAAAATGTTATCAGTATACTTTTCTTACAAAGAAATCAATGATATTTTAACCGATCGAAAATTTATAGTTTTTTGATGGTATAATTTCTAATGACCATGTTCTATATAACTCTACATCATAACTTGATAGTTAGATTCATTTTCTATGATCATGTTTACACTTCCCACTAATTTTATTCTATAGAGAAATCTAGTTTTGTGGTGACCATCACATTTTCCTTTCCCTCCATTTAAGAGGATTTTTTTATAACGCTATTGAAAATGTAGGATTCATATAAAGGTATTTTAAAATGACAACTCCATGATTACCAATCACAAGTTTAAATTTTGAGGACATAATTTATTGAAATATTGAAGAATGTAACACCCCAAGATTTTATGGTATGTCTCTTTTTAAATTTAACATATTTGATATCTTACATTTCATGCAACACTTAACTTAAACGAATCATGATATACTACTAAATATTAGCATGACTGTTAGAATAGTAATATGAAAATTAGCAATAATAACTTGTACATTAGAATAATAAAACCACCTATTAAATTATAAATAAAATTTAGGTACCTCATAAATTAAAATATGGTATATTTATATCATGGAATAAGTAAATAAATGTTTTAAAAATGTTAAATTAAGTATTGGTATTTTTGTTAAACATAAATGTTTATTTATAATTTTAAAATTAATATTATTATTTAAATGAAAATTTATTATCATAAAATAGATTCATAAATTAATATTTTGTTTCATTATTTTTATAAGATAATTTTATGAGACCATAATTAAATTTTCAAAGTGTCGCAAAATCAGTTATAATATTAAAATCAGTATTTTTCAAATAAATAATTATTTTATTTAAAAATTAAATTTCTCATATTTAGAAAATTATTTTCATAAAATTCTGACCATTTTTTAAGTGTTCACGTTGTAAAATGGTTAGGTTGAATTATTAATATTTTTCTAAAATACTTGAATTTTTTGTGAATAGTAAAATATGATAATTTATGACATTTAACATTATAAGTAAATAAATGAATTATTGAGTCATTGATGATGTATGTATGAGGTAATAAATAATTAGTTAAAATTAACATTCTCTATTTATTTATTTATTCATAAGAATTAATACTATTGATAGTCTTGATCCAAAATAATAAACTAATGAATAAAATAATAAAAAAACATCTCTCCTCCACTATAAATACCCATACTTTCTGATCACACCTTATAAGACTTGTATCTTGATTATATTCTTCAAAATTACTCTCCCAAACCTATTTCCCATGTTTTGGTCTTGTTGGTCTCCCGAAAAGACCATTTTCAAGTGCCTTAATAAGGGTTCTAAGGAGATGACACTCAAGAGGTAAAACCCTTCCTCTCTATATTTTTTTTATTTTCATATCCTTTACTCAACTCCCCTAAACAAAGTGTAATGGTAACTCTATTATGTTATATATAATATAATTTTATTATGTTAATGGAATATCCATCATCAAGTCTCTTCTCTTCTCCTTTTATTTTGAAAATTAAAACATCGTCCATGATGTGTCGATTCACCACCTTGATGGATGACAAGTTTTCATTTTTTATTACCACATTCAAGGATGGTAATAAATCCATTTTTATGGTTAAAAAATATTATAATATATGTATTAAAAATTATTTAATGTTCTAGAACCAGTATATAAATGTAATATTAAATAAAATGATACATGTTCATGATGGTCGTAAAAATTTCCAAAATAAACTAATCACTTTTCACAAATGTTTTATCTAGTGAATAAACCTAATAATATATGATAAAATGATATATGTGACCATTTATAAGTATTTAAGTTCATTAATACTAAATAATTTAACTTCTAGAGAAGTTATTCCCATTTTATAAGAACTCCCATATTTATACTTAAGGGAACCGACCATAAAACCTTGTAATGAAGGCTCCTAGAAAAACAAAATTAAACATTATTACTCATCAAAATGACCATAAATGAAATAAATAAAATTATAATAAATAAAATATATAAATAATAGGTTCTAAATTAAGTAATTAATAAATCTAATTTAATTATATTTGACATTAATTACAAGCGCATAACACGTTTGGATATAAGGTAAGGGTTAAATCATCCCACTTTTATTTATGTGAGATATACCTTATTCACAAGTTATTACTTGTGTGTGGTGTATGTATAATAAAATTTGATATATAATATCATTAATCCATTTATCTTCATAATATTAAATGTTTTATTTGATAATTATTACTTTTATGGGGAATATGATTTGACTGATTAGAAAGTGGTAAGGGAATTCTTAACCAAATTTCCATTCTTTGGGTTAAAATCCTACTCCAATGATTATGTCATGCCGTGATTGTGTGTGAAATGATTTTTTATCTTTTGTTTCATTTAGAATTGTTTTATTTGTATTTAAATTTGATACACATAATCTATTTATTTGGCCGACACTCACACTTTATTTTCAAAACACTCTTTTAAATGTTTATTTTTTTTAATGTTTAAAGGAAATGTTTTTTTTAAACTTATACATTATGAGAGGATTTTTCTGCTTTCATGATGCCTTAATTCATTGAGGAATCATTTACAAGTTTAAAATTTCATTTTAAAATAAAATTTTTTCTTTTATAATTTTGTGACTTTTTAAATAAATTAATTCAAAATAAAAATGTCATTTCTCTCCATAATTTATAAAATATTTTATTAGAGTATTTTCATCTATGTTAATTTTTTTTTGGATATTATGAATAATTGAGGTTGATCTCTTATGATACTATCTACCATATTTTATCGAATTTTTTATGATCAGTTTGATTGTGGATTATCTATTCTCGTACTATTCATAATATTATCACAGATGGTTTATGAACATGTTTATTATTTGGGGAAAGTTGTTAACATTTCATATTCTAGTTCCAATATGAATATATATGTTGGTTTAATTTAACCTATTTCATATGAGTAATTAAATGGACTTTGTAAGTGATGGACGAAGATCACTATAGCCCCTCTATGAATCGATAGTTCTCATGAGACAAACTAGACCAGATTTTGGTTAAAGATTTACCCATTTATATAGACTTATTGGCTGAGGCCTTGATGATATATTTTAGTTTACCTTCTTTATGAATTCCCTCATTATGAGATTAGTTATTGATATTCCATGTTATTATTCAAATAGTATAATATCCATGGTTAAGTTTCATTCTCATGTTATTATTATATGCAATTATTTGATTGTCTTTTATTCCTACCATATTATTATCAAAATTATATTTTAATGTCATGTGTTTTTAGTTATTCACATTTACTTATTGTTTATGTTTATTTATGATAGACTCCTTTGTATTCTTAAGCATAATAAGAATCTAAGATCACCCTTTTCTTATGTTTTATTTTCCCCAGGATTCCAAGATTTATATTATGTTTGACATGCATGGATAATGTAGGAGAATAAATATGTTTCCATTGGAGTTTCTATGTTGTATTCCATTTCAAGTTGTAATGTAAAACTTATGTTTGAATCCAGTTTTCCAAATATACTAAGCTATTCATTAATTTGGGATGAAATCACTTGTACTTAGTAAAAATGTAATAAAGTAAGGCACCACCCCTGGTCTACTGGGGTCAGGGTATTTACATTCAGGTCCACCTCGATGCAGAATTCATCAGCTGGAAGAGAATATCCAACTTATAGCCTATATTTAATCCCTCACAAAGAATCTTGAAACTTTTTAGATACCTTATCTACCACTTCCAACTCCTACCCATGTTGTAGAAATCTAGAACTATGAAATGCGTGGATTCCAACACCCATACTAGGATTTTGTAACGGGAATAGAAGAGACTCAAAATTATGATTTTATTTACATAAATTATAATTATGAAAACCAAAAATTTCAAAAAACTCAATAATATGAGTAGCCTTATTATCAATAAAGACTAAATCAGATACCTAAGAAAACAAATAATGGTTACTATCAATAGAGAAGTAGTTAAGAACTACCATAAAAGTAGGGACCTTCTGGGTACCCACCTCAGAATAAATATCCTTTACCTTAACAATAGATCCCTTAACAACATTTTTGTGACATCCTAGACCCAGTTCACTCAACAGTAACTAAACCTAATTGGCCACATGAACTCAAGTGTGCATTTCCATATGACAGAGTCTTCAAACTAGTAGTTAGAGTTAATGGTGGAACAATGGGGATAATATACCCTTATGAAGAGAGTGTATCACATAGTTTTAATCATATAAATCAATAGTATAAGAATAATAGGTAACTAAATTATGGAAGAGTAAACATCCATCATATAAATAACCAAGTAGTAACATTCATCAATGTCATATAAAAAATGAGAATAATTGAGATAAATATAATTTTAAATATTTATCCATTGAATTTAAAATGTTTTTAATCCCAAAAAATGTTATTTTAAGATAAGTTTTCACATTTTATGATTTCTATCATATTTTGAGATTAATCGAAAAAAATGAAATAATTTAAATTTTAACAATATTAAAATATTTATGTATTTATTTTATATAATTTTCGATACATATCTAAATTGTGAAATTAATTATATTTAGGATTATATAGATCATGGTATTCATTTCACTATTCTGGACCCAAAGCTAAACCCTCCATTTAGAAGCCCAAAACCAGCTCACAAGTTGGGTCATGAAAACTATGCACAGTTTTAGAGATTTTTTATGTGGGGAATATAAATCCTAAATAGGATGACCAAATGAGATTATTTTAGACAAAGGGACATGAAATAAATTGGGTAACATCTTTCATGAGGAATTATTTGAATTAATCGGCCATATTAATGGTCATTAATGCATGAGATTCTGAAGGTGTGGAATTTTGAGAGTATTACTATCCAGAATAAATTATTAGATTAAAATGGTCATAACTCTCACTACACATTGTAAAATTCACAAACAATTTTAAGAGGGACGTGAAAGGAAATTGGGAACAACTTTTATTAAGTGTTACACATGTGAATCGTCCATTTAATTAGTAAAATAGGTGAAAAATTTATATGGATGGATTTTGAAACCAAAACTCTCCCTCCTCACTGATAAAATGAGGTGAACCCCTCCATTCCAATATATCCCATTCCATCTAGGGAACTAAGTAGAGGATTCCAATGAGTGTTTATGATTTATATTTTCTTTTATTTTTATTTTAGTTTTATTTTCCCATGTAACATGAATTCATATTTTTATTAAAGTGTTTCATTTTATTCTTCCATATCTCTTTTTCTTCCAACCCTAATCTCATTATATCACATCCCTATTTCAATCATGATCTCTATTCACTTTTCAATGGTAAGTGACTAACCTGAGGCTTATCCCTGGGGGTGGTTTCATGGTGTTCTGTGTTATTGTGATTTAATTAAAAATGTTTTAAATCTATTTGTGGTGGATGAGGGAGTATTGCATGGGTGCGCTAGTTGTCCACCATGACATCATTTCTAATTTCATTAATTTTATTTGATTAATTCTTCTTCTATCAATTCTATCAGAAAAAACCTTCATACAATGGAGTTAGGGTTGTCATAAGGGTTGAAACTGCATATGGTGGATAAGAGTCTTTTTAAAATAACATTCTCAGTTGAGGTGTTATCCTATTTGACTATTGGAGGTGTGGTTTGGTGTACCAGAGGCATTGTAAAATCACACACTCAATAAATCAAAAAAATAATAATTTATTAATGAGGTTTTACTAAATGAATTATTAAATTGGATTTAAATAACAAAAAAATAATCAATGAACCTGTGTTATCCAACCCTAGGATCAAAACATTTATTCCCTAATTTCATTTTATTCCTGTCTTCACTTATATTTAAATTCAACATTGTATTTTTTTAATTTCATGTTTTCCAAAACCACAGAAACTAAAATTTTCATAAATTATATTAAAAAAATTAGATTAGTTGAATTATAATTAGTGATTGAACCAACTATGATGCTACTCAATTGAGGCAACTCTGGTTAGCCTCTGTGCTATATTAGGGAAATAAATTTTCTTTTGACACACCCTATGATTAGAGTGTGTCAAAACTAGCACTGTTGATGGGGATCTAATCAGTTATTCATTCAAATTTTCTATTTTCACATCTTATATATATTTCATTGATTTTTATAAAAAAACTAAAAAAACACTTTCATGATGTTTTCATATGACACTTTTTTCAATTCATGGAACAAATAATACTCTTAGGTGAAAGATCTAGTTGCAAGAGCCCCCTAGTCTATAAAAGATGATGTTACATTATGGGATACCCAGATTAGGGAAGAAAAAATCCCAATTTTCAAAGGGAATGAATTCAAGGACCACATCCATGATATCAGGGAGACCCTCAAGCAACCAACCATTGAAGGATTTTTCAGAGAGCTCACTAAATTCTGGGATTACTTCCCCAAATTCTATCAAGAAGTGGCCAAGATGCAAGAATAGTACTCATTGATTCCTCTAAAAACTTTTAATGAAGTTCCACCAGAATATTTCTAGGAGAAAGTGGAAAAACAAAAACTCAATTATGATATTAAAGAGCTTGATAAAAGGTTAAAGTATCCAAATAAAACTAGATTGGATAACTACATACTTCCAAGCATCACCAAAAAACTTGAAACTAAGTGTGAACCTGAACTAGTAGATGATCCACTTATCTTACCAAAAGAGGAAAAGGATGAAGACTTTCTTTCTAAGCTACATGTGAGGGATCAACAAGAACTGGATGGATTCTAGAATGAATTTGAGGAACTACTTGATCTCCCCAAACCTTGTAAATAAGAATAGCCAACATTAGTGAAGGTAGATACCACCCAAGTGGTGGAATTTGAAGTGAAAATAGAGGATCCCGACTGCATTCCTCCATCCTCAGAGAATCTACCCCAAGACACACTTACCACTGAGGCATTTATTAAAACTAAAAAAACTCAGGGAGTTGAACCTTTATTTGAATATATATTTTCTAATTTTATAGAATCTTAATTAAGAATCACTCATTATTGTTTTGATTTTACAGAATCATAAAATCTTTGATATGCCTTGGAGGAAAAATAATAACCTGGATATACAACAATTGAGGAACACATAGATCTTCTTTATTTTGATGAACATATATTTGAGGAGCCCTTCATAAAGAGGTACAAGTTGCTGAGTTAGAGGAAATTAGGAAAGAGGCTGATTTTATGAAAGGGGAGAAATTAATTTATAAAAATTAAAATTTTATTCAAGTAAATATACCCATTTACTTCCTATTTTATCATTCATATCATGCAACCCATGGGAATCCAGCACCGTAAGAGGTTGAAAAAGTAAAAACCAAGAAGGAGGATGATCCCTACTTCATACTACCCCCTCCATGAAAGCTATACCTAATTGTGAAGGGGGAGGATATAGTATATTCTATTCATGGATCATTCATCAAGAGAAAAGAAGTGGATATTAGGAAAATACACATGTGGTGGTTCAAGTTAAAGAAGCCCCAACCACCATCCAACTTTGGATAACAGCTGGTACTGCCCTATGGAGGTATTAAAAATTTTGGGCCCATTTAGGAGATCATACCAAGAATCATCCCTTTATTTCTGGGAATTTATATTTCAATTTCATTTATTAGGAAGTAGTGAAGCATGAAACCCCATCCCTTTATCTTTTTGATCTTAAAATACACGATCATTGTGATTAATTGTGTAATTCTATTTTATAGCTTCATAATGGTAGAAGGTATCCTCAAACATGGAAAGAGAAGGAATAAGCATCATGGAAAAGGGAGTTCATTTTCATTGTCTACCTTTTTAACTCCTTACTTTTTGGGTGAAACATCATGTTCTAAGATTTAAAAGTTAAAATTGTATGCCAATGCTTGAATTCATGATATACTTGATTTATCTGGGATAAATGAGTGTCTTAGGAATCCAATGATTCAATGTTTTACATTTAAATGTTAATGAAATTTAATGAGTTAAATGAATAATTAGATTATTAAAATGAAGAATGGATATTAAAACTAGGACTCATGCTTTGAGGGAATTAATTGATTCGTAGAAATGAAATTTCCCTATAATTTTTGATGCTTTGAATTTCTAAAATTCATGTGAGTTAATTTTTTATAATTAATCATTCCTCGATTGATTTTACAATATCATATTTATATTCCTAAGAGTATTTCTAGAACAAGTAATTTATATTTATTCTTGAGCTTATTTCTTGAGTGATCTCGAGACATGTCACAGACTAGAATGTTCATTTGAACTTGTCAAATATATGACTATGAAAAAAAACATTTAAAATGATTGAGTAATATTTTAAAAATCACTTATCCATAAAGAACACCTTTACATCAATCCTTATTTATACCATAGATACCATGAATTATATTTATAGGTATGATCCATGTTTCAACCAATTTTTATCCATTCCTACCATACTCTTGGTATTTGAATGATATTTTAAAATTGAATTGTGGGGGAAAAGGAAATAACGGTTTAAGAGATGATATAAATTGTAGGAAAGAAGTGTGGGGGTGATATATTGGTAATTATAAAGGTAATTTTATTAATTCTTTGTAATATTTATTATTTTACCCCTCTTGAATAAAAAATAGAAAAAAATAAAAATGGGTTGTGATTTGGAAAAACCAAAAATCACCATTACTAGACCAATGATTTTTATCATACATGGTTAGGTGATGGTTATGAGGTTTTTTTCAATAATAACTTAAAAAAATTTAAAAAAATTATTATTTGAAAAAAAAATCAAGAGGGTGCATAAATCATTAATTTTTCATAATTTGATCATGACCTTACTTTGAGTTTAGGGAAGTGGGAGTTACTAATTTGGAAGGGATAATTTCATTATAATTTTTGATATCATATATTTTAGTTAATAGATAAACCTCCTTCTTGAGCCTTAATTTTTAATGAATCAAATCCTACCAATATTATGGCCTCAGAGTTATTTGAACCTTTATTTAAAAGTCCTCATGATTTTATGTGCCTTTTGTCTTTAAAAATTGGAAAAAGCAGATCATTTAAAAGTCTATTGATAAGAAGCATGTTATCATTATATGATCATAAATCTAATTGAAAAATTTCATGAGTGGTGAGAGAAAAGAATAAATTGTGAGGAAGATCATGAAATAACATGTTTATTAATAATTAATTGAGGAGTTTGAATGAATAAAAGGAGAAGTTATATTATATATTTCCAAGGGAAAAGTAAAATACATGAATTGACTGTTTCTTTAAAAAATATGAAATTTAATTGATATTTTATGAAACATTTTATAATTTTATTTGACATTGACGATTTTTTAATTTTATTTCTTAGAAATTTAAACATTGGTAACATTGGTGCCCTCTTAATTCTATGTTGAGGTTTTATGCTTCCGGATAAGCATGGATTAAGTGTAGGGGAATTGACAAAACTAATATTTTAAATATTCATCCATTGAATTTCAAAATGTTTTTAATCCCAAAAAAATGTTATTTTAATATAAATTTCCACATTTTATGATTTTGATGGTATTTTTGAGCTTAATCAGAAAAAATGGCATAATTTTGATTTTAATTGTATTAAAATATTTCGATATTTAGGTCATAAAATTTTCTATACATATGTAATTTGTTAATTTATTTATTTTTAGGATTCTATACATCATGGAATTCATTTAATTCTTCTAAGAACAAAGTTAAATACTTTATTTGGAAGCTCAAAAATAGATCACAAGTTGGGCCATGAAAACTGTGCACCGTTTTGGTTATTTTTTATGTGGGGACCATAAATCCTAAATGGGATATCCAAGTGAGATTAAATTTTACATAGGTATGCGCAAGAAATTGGGGAAAAACTTTCATTAATAAGTCTATGCATGAATATATTATCTTCATGGTCATTAATTCATGAGAATCCGGAGGTGTGAAATTTAAAGATTGGCTATCTAGAATAAATTATTATAATGAAATAGTCATAAATCTCATTACAAATGTCCAAATTTTCTGAAATTTTGAGCAGAGAAGTTCAAGGAAATTGGAAACAACTTTAATTAATGGGTCTGTGCGTTAATCTGTGATTTAATTGGTCAAACAGGTGAAAACTTTCAATGGATGGAATCTGGAACTAAAACTCTCCCTCCATACCTATAAAAGGAGGTGATCCCCTCCATTCCAATCCATCCCATTCCATCCAGGGCACCAAGGAGAGGATGAAAATGGATATTTAGGATTTCTATTTTCTTTTATTTTTATTTTAGTTTTATTTTCCCATGTAACATACATTCATAATTTTATTTAATTGTTTCATTTTCTTCTTCTATATCTTTTTTTATTCCAACCCTAATATTATTCTCTCTATTCCATATTTCCATCGTGATCTATATTCAATTTTAAATGACAAGTGAATAAACCGAGGCTTAGTCCTAGATGAGGTTTCATGATATTATTTTTTATAGCGCATTAATTGAAAATGTTTTAAATCTATCTGTAGTTGATATGAGAGTATTGCACAGGTGAAATTATCATCCACTATAAAATCATTTTCAATTTAATTAATTTTCTTTGATTAATTCTTCTTCCCTAAATTCTTTTAGTAAAACCCTTAATACAGTGAATTTAGGGTTTCTATAAGGGTTTAAATATCATATGGTGGAGCTGGGTATTTTTGGAATAACATTCTCGGTTTTGGTGTTATCCTATTTTACTATTAGAGGAGGTGTGGTTTGGTATTCCAGATATATGATAAAATCACACACTCAATAAAAAAAGTAATTCATTAATTTTATTTCACAAAATGAATTATGAAATTGGATTTAAACAAAAAAAATAATAATGAATGAACCTGTGTTATCCAACTATAGGATCAAGACCTTTCTTCCCGAATTTCATTTTGTCTGTATCTTCAATTAGATTTAAATTCAATATTTAATTATTTTAACTACATGTTTTACAAAAACCCCAAAACTAAAATTTTCATAAATAATATAAAAAACAAAAAACAATTAGATTTGGTGAATTAGAATTAGTGATTAAACCAAACGTGACACTTATCAAGTGAGATGACCCTGGTCAGCCTCTATGCTACATTAGGAAAATAAATTTTCTGTTGAAACACCCTACAATAGGCATGAATCAATCATGTAATTATATACAGGGTAAACACGATGAGATGGAAGCAGGTACACATACATACAGGTATACCAAAATAACCATAAATACCAAAAAACTATCTTCAGATAGAATCATGATTCATAACTCAGTCTTGTGATCCCTCAGTACAATGATATAACCAATCAATCATGGGTGACTGAGTTATTTCCCCTATCCCTACCTACACCCATCAAGTCTATCTTGGAACCAAATGGTATCCCAAACAGAATGTGGAATATAATCAGTAGGTCACCACTAATGGTGTATAATTCCATATAGTATATTAATATATAATAAGCATTGTGTATATAATAGTAAAAGATATAAATGAAATGAATTAAATAAAAAAACTAAATAGCTCCGGTTCCCATGGAATACCCATCCTATGTTACCTTCTTCTACTTAAAACAGAATATATCTGATTAATCAGTCATTCATGATTTGGTTTATAATAAAATCTTGGGACCTAGATCATAGACCAAGCATCCCCCATGAATCATATCTAATCAATATACATGTAATAAGGTTATCATAAAAATGTATGGATCTGACTGAATCCAAGATTGTGATTTAGATTAGAAGATGTTTCATATAATGAATTTATTATTTAGTTCAAAAGAAACCAAATACCATTCTTGTAATTCCTAATTTAGAAACCAAGTATTGCTCCAGACATATCATGAACCCATCACATTATAATCCCATCTTAGGAATTCCTCATAGGAACCCTGATATCACTCTAGGTGCAGTATAAAATCCCCACCCTCTAAGTTTATCTGTGGTGGTCTACAAATGGATCCTAAGTGTCACTCATGGAATATATAATGATATACCCTTCAATTCCATCCTTCATAGTCCGCATTGGAATTTCAAGTATCAATTGGGCATAAATAATTATCTTCCCTCTAAGTTTGTCCTAATAATTCCAAAAAGGGAGTCCAAGTATCACTCATGGAATATATAACCCAACTTCCAAGTGATTACATCTATGGAATTCATATGAGAACCCCTATTTCACCCATGAAACATAATAAATTCATTACAATCATTTAATTTATTATGTCCGAAGATTCCATTTATGGTGCTATGAGCCAAAACCCATCTCCCACTCTCCAGATGGCAATATGAATGGTCATGGTCAAAAATACTAACCATACCATTCAAGTTCACATTTAATTCAACAGTCCATCACTTTTATATAAGCATTTATCTCAAATCATAATGCCGTTAAAATCGTAGGATAGTCTTATAAGGCCTATCCTTTCATTAATCCTCTAATTTATCTTACTTGGGTATTTTATTTTAAAGAACATCTCAATCCTAAGATATAAGGAAAACCACCAATGGTGTAGGGACATGGTCTTCCATTCCCTCTTTAATTTAATCCAATTTACACATTAAAAAATTCATTTAATATCCCATAAGATAGGGGTAAAATAACACACCTAAAAAATTTAATAAAATACATAGTCCACCTATGGTGGTTTTATCTAATTGAGAAACACACCTAAGGGGTGGTTCACTTAAAGGTCATTAACCTTTATTGATATATAACCAGGTATCGTGAGTCATAAATTCCAATCCTATCCATTTATTTTAAGTCTAAATCCATTTGACTAGAGACCCTTGGAAAACCTAGATCATGACACAATAATGTATATATAAACAGAAAAAATTTGAGTTAAAATAATGACACCACCTACCTTATCTTGGTAGTTGACTCCTTGGATATTGTTGGCATCTAATATGGGCTAGAATGTAAGAAATTGAGAAAATAGAAAAATAACCTGAAAACCTATAATATGAACATACACCAAAATAACTCCATAAATGATAAAAGAAAGGAAGAATGGTTCAATAGGAATAGAGAGATTACTAGTGGATATCCAACAACATAGATGACAAGTGATTCAGATTCTAGAGGAAGAAGTCAATTCAATTACTAGATTTATGAATTGAGAAAGATTCAAAGGGAGAGGAGGCTACTATGCATGGGATGAGAAAGAAAAGTCGGGGTCAGTTAAAAACAGATAGGGGAAAAAGTTCATTTTCCCCAAACTTTAATGGTTACACAACTTGGTCGCATGGTTTTCCAAACTATTTTCCAACTGTGAACACCCTACTATCCAGAGGATACACATTTCATGGCCTACATCAAATGGTTAAACAACCCATTTACAGCCCGCGTGCACCCTCTGTGTCAACCCCACATGGAAAAACCCCCTATCATGGTTTAGAAAAATCACGTGGCACCCTCATCGGGATTCACAATTTGAGGTGCATGATTATCCCTAACAGTGCTCTAATCATGAATCTCTATTGTTTCTTTCTAAAACTAGATCTCCATGCTTTGAAAAAGCCTGAGATGATCCCAAACCCTTATTTAAACCATACAGAACATTTATAAGGGTAAAATCAAGAGTTTAAACCAATATTTAAAGAATACATACCTCATAAAAAAACTAATCTCTTACAATCTTCCCCCCTTAAATCAATTCGCCCTCAAATTTCCCTTCCAATGGTGGTGAAGAATAATTTAATAAAAACTTTGGCCACTGGGCATATACGTCGGCCTACTACTCCCAAGTCTCATACAATACATGGTTGTTCTTCTATAACACCTATACTATAGGAACTGATCGACCTTAGAGAACCTTCTTACCCTAATTAACATGAAATATAGGATTCTCCTCAAAGGATGCATCAAATTCCAATTAAAACTCCTTAGGATGAATAATATGAGATGGATTTGAATGATATCAGAGAAGCTGAGATACATGGAAGATGTCATACATGGCCTAGTACATCTAAGGTAACTAAAACTGATAGGCTTCTAGTGTGACTCTCTCTAAAAAATTTAAGGGAATGACATAATGAGATGATAAATTCCATTGTTTCTGAACCTATTTATACTCTAGTCTAGGTGAAACATGAAATAAAACCAGAATTTACTCCTCGAACTATAATGGTCAACAGTGACGATCGACGTATAAATTATACATAGACTGAGTTGTAGATATCTAATTCTTAAAAATATGAACCTATTCTAAAGTATACTAAATAGGATGAGGATCAAGTAGTAGTGAATATCTTACTTCTAAATATCATAAGGATGAACAACATGAACTACCATATAGGGCCTCATAAGAATCAATTTTCATGGTTTCCTAGAATATGTTATTGTAAGAGAACTCATATAGAGGTAAGTGTTTCTCTAAATAACCTCCAAAATCAAGGACGCATTCTTTAAGAATGTCCTTTAAAACCTATATCGTATGCTAGATCTGACCATTAGTTAGTGGATGATAGGATATACTCGACCATACCTATGAACCCAATGCCTTCTACAACACTTTCCAGAACCATGATGTGAATCGAGTGTCTCTATCTGATATGAAAGATCATGGAACTCTGTAGAGGTGTATGATTTCATGAATGTAGAGCCTCTTGAGATCATCTACTGAAAAGGACTATTGAATAGGTAATAAATGGGTTACATTTGTCAACATATCTATGAACACCCATACAACATCACCGCCCTAAGCTGATCTAGGAAACTCTATCACAAAATCCATGGTGATGACATCCCATTTCCACTCAGGAATAAGTAATGTCTAAAAAATACCCATTGATCACTGGTGTTCCGCCTTCATCTACTAAGAGGTAGAACACTGAGTAATAAACCCATATATCTTGTAAGAACCCAGTTATTCTTTTTTAGGTATGGATCTTTCCTTTTCATTTTGTACTTAATAAAAAAATTGAAAAACAGACCGAGTGCTGGTTACAGAACTATTACACAATGTGACTGGGGGTTACACAACATGTAATCCCAGTTCATAATGTGTAATGATATTGGCAGGACCTTTTAAGGATGTGTAAGGATATCAAACGAAGAAGGAAAAAACTTACATATACACAAAATTTATTTCCAAGTACACAATGTGTAGTTTTTTGTTAAAATGTATAGTAGCCTTACCTCCTTATCTCAGATAGAACCCTCACTACTTGGTTCTCGAACAACAGTTCTAGAGGAAAATTTCCCTCTTGATTTGTCATCTGGACTCAGATTCGAACACCATCAGATGTGTTGGAATCCCCTTAGAGAGTTCTTGATTCCACTTGATCCATTCTTCATGTTTATTATATTGTAAACATTATTGAAGCTTTATAATTTTTTCTTTTTTTATAGATATACTCCATTTTAGATCGAATTAGAGGCTGACGGTGGATGAGGAGAGTCGTACTACAATAAGGTAGGTGGTCTCGTGACTTTCACTAATTTTCAAGTTGAATATATGTTCCAGAGTGTCGCACACCCATTATTTGGGTGTCACCTTGAATGAATATTGTCTATTTATATATCTTATTGTTTTTAGGTAATTTATTAAGGGTTTAAAATCATATTTAGGACTGTTTACCTTGATTAAGGGCCACCCCATGGGTGTGTTTCTCATGAATGACCATTTATAGACGTTTGTCCTAGGATGCCTATGAGGTATGCCTTGAATTCACTTATTGGGTTGTTTAAAATGAGGTTTATTAAATTCTAATACATGTACCAGTTTAATTTACATTTGTTTCTTGTGAGATGAAATTGCCCACGTAAGTTATTGATATTAAAACCATGTAATAGTTTAATTTACTTATGTTGCTTCTTATATAAAATGATAAAGGGGTAAATAGAAATGGGTGATACATAGCCTCAGGTAAAAAGGAAAGGTTTGTATCATATGACTATTTAACCTTATACCTTGGGTGAATCATGTCCTTGGTTAAAAGACCATAGACAAACTCAAGAGGGTATGATCATGACAAGTCATGAGTGAGCCACATATGTAGTGGTCTGGCTCATGGAGACTTTATTAAATGATGAGAGAATCTTGAATCCAATGAGGGATACCAAGGATGATCTCTACTGGTATTTGGTTATATGTCATGAGTTGACATTTACTTATAAATTGAATATTGAAACAAAATGACTTATGACGCGTCTGCCAAGACAAAGCACAAGATTGGATTCAGTCTTTACTTATACTTGTTTAGATAGCCTCCTGAGGTATCTATGGTGCTTATTTTTATATGGGAATTGTAGGGATTAGTACGTATCCCAATAATTATATAATTAAATATAATTGAACTATTAAAGAACATGAAATGATTGTAAATGGAAACCAGTGCTTGTAGGATTGTTTATTTTTGAGTACTTTTTAGCTTACTGCTTTTAATTTTGTAAAATACCTATTAAATATATTCACAGGTAGATTGGAACAGATCTTGGGTGGTTGTATATTGGTATTTATTGTCACAAACTGTTTGGACCATTTTTTATCACAAACAAATTATATTGTTGCAGGTGTCGATAAGGGTAAGAACCCTCTTACAGGAACTTGATTTCTATTTATGACTAAGAGCATGGGACCAAGATAAGGCTTGTGATGATTATGAGTTTCTTTTTTTCCTTTTTTTTATTTTTGGTAATTTTATTTTTTATTACTGTAGTGTAACCAATTTTTTCTATTTTCATAGAACATGTAACATGCAACATCATATTTTTATGATATGACATCTAGTTATTTATATTATTAGTTTTCAATTGTATGGTATTACTACTTCCGCTATTGATTTTTTATTGTATTCTAGTATGTTATACTCTGACAATGAGGGTATATTTTCACCAATATCAAACCTAATACCTCACTGGTAGTCGGAAACCTCTAGTGTTTGGGGAAATGTGCTTGAGAATATGTGGCCAACCGAGTACGGGGCACCTTTGAGTGTAATCTAGATCAGGGATGTTACAAAGTGGTATCATAGGGGTCTTTTCTAGTTTTCCTTACTATTTGGAAACATTAAACAGGGATATGAAGGAAATGGATTTTAGTAATAAACTGGTCCCGGGAGTAGCTACCCCACGTACAAGGAAAAGATAAATTACCTCAAATTGAATTGTGTTTTTTGGGTTTTGAGTTTTTACAGTTGATGAGATTTCATCGTTGGGTGAAACACTTGTATTGTGCTGTTATTATTTATATCATTGTGGTTCTACTTTGTTGAAACCTGATGAGATGAGAGTATTCCATCTCTTGCATCATATATACACTTGTTAGAAATCACACTCCATACATTCTTTCCATTCCATTTAGGGAGTATTAATAATTTCATGCTGTTGTGATAGATATTGTGCTAGATATGCATGCTGTTGTGATAGGTACCATGATAGATATGTTTGATGTTGTGATACGTTTATTGGTATGTGTTGTGGTCCAAATTGGATGAATTAAAATCTTTTGTCCCTGAGGTGTATGGGCCCTCTTGGATTGGAATTTGGTGGATCATGTTGCTGCCTTAATTGAATTGTGTTTTGATATGCTACAAGTGGATTCTAAGACTTTATTCATGGTAATTGTGGGACCCTATGGATCAAAATTGGCATAACTTTGGTTTAATATTCAAAAACAGGGGTTTTGGGGAAGTTTTAGAGGTTTAGTATATGAAAACCCAAAAAACACGACATGTGGTTATATGAACACAGGCCATGTATTCTTCTGTTCAGGAAGAAAAATTTTCTTAAGTACACACCATCTACTATGTGTATGCGTCGTGTGGTAAATGATTGTTTATACAACTATGTGATAAGAAACATGAAATGATAATGGTTTTTGGATAGTGTAAGCCGTGTACTTTAGGTACACACCGTGTAATGTTACATAGGAAGACCCCATGTGGTTCTGGACATGTAAAAGTACATGGATGGGGGGGGGGAGACTTGAGTACATGCTGTGTGCCAGACTGACATTCCATTTATATTGGGTTGTTACACACCCAAGCCGGTAGATGTATATGCCCAGGTAAGTGCTTGAGGGTACACGCTGTGTATGGTTTCTACACGATGTGTACTCTTCTTTTTGTAACCTTTTTGGATTTTCTACTCCTGTTTAGTTCTTGCACTCTTGAACTATGAACCTAAATAATGAACTTGAACTGAGGTGTGTGCTTGACCTTATCAAGTCATGCCACCACGAAGACCTCCAGCTGTACACTAGGAGAGTGGAAATGATCATACCCTGAAGGTGGTATGCCATGGGATGCTAGTGGATCCTCAAGTCATTCTAGTTGTGACACCAGCTGTTATATTGGATGAAAGTGTGGATGCATAGTTTCATAAAGGCTTTACAAGGTTCATGAAAACCTTTCAGGGATAACCACACTTCCCCACTTCTATGGAAGAGTTTATGCGAGTGTTCCAGCAGTATCATCCACCCACGTTTTTAGGGGATGGTGGACCAAAAGCCGCAGAGTCATGGATAGAGGCCATGTTATCTATTTTTTAGAATTTTAAGACACCTCCTGAGAGGAGTGTAAATCTCGCGATGTATATGCTTCATGATTTCTCCAAGAGATGGTGGGATGTAATTACCTAGTCAAAGCGTCATCAGGATATGGCATGTGAATATTTTTAGATAGTCTTATATTATTACTATTTTCGCAAGATGCTGAAGACTGATCGAGCCTGAGAGTTCATGCATCTAGAGTAGGGGACACTGTTAGTTATGGACTATTCTTCCCATTTTACTGAGCTCCAGTGTTTCATGCCTATTATGATGGGTGATGATGTAGAAAAGTCTAGACAATTTAAGGATGGTCTCAGGTACGACATCTGATCGCATATAATTTTCTTCAAGTTTCCTACTGTATCTGCTATAGTGAATCATATAATGATTACCAAGAAAAATATGAGGGAATTTGGAGGTGCGAGACAGGGTGGTTCAACACTGAGATCTAGTAAGGTCTCCACCAGTAGTAAGAAACATCGTTTAAAGATTTATCATAGTGATAGTAGCAGTCGTAAAGTATCTTCCGGGAGCAAACTGAGGTGCTACCAGTGTGGTAGGCTAGGGAATATAAGGCCACAATGTCCTCAGGACCCAGTTGAGTGGTGATCTTATGAAAATATGGGTCATATTTAGAACTTTTATAGCACTTTTCCACCAGTGGCTAGTGAGAGAGGGTCTACACCGACTCCACTTTCATGATTAGGGTCAGAATCTTCTCCTTATTCAGGGAACTGGAATGTGTCAGGCCATTTAGGCCAAGATGGTTGTCATGGACATGGTATCTAGAACCCAAGTTCTCAATGGCAATAGGGTGGATTAGTTTAGGGTATCTAGGAAGTGTCACTGCGATACAATATAGGTCAAAAATATGCAGTACAATAGACCTAGCAGGAGCAGGATTCCGGACCCTCTACTGTCAGAGGTACTATTCTAGTTTACTCCATTTTAGATTTTTCACTTTTTGATACATAGGATTCAAATGGTTTCATATCTATGCCTGTCGTGGAGAGCCTTGGGATTTTTTGTTTTTACTTATGATGAAGTTATAACACTAGACACTCTGTTAGGGTTTAAAATAGCTAGTCTGAATCAGTGTAAGGAGTACCCCCTTGAGATTGGTGGGTGTCACTTCGTATGGTACCTCTATGTCTTAGAGATGACAGGATTTGATGTCATTCTTAGAATTGAATGGTTAGTTTAATTTCAAGACTTTGTTGATTTATATCACTTCAGGGTGAGTTTTACATCACCAAAGGGTGGATCATTTCTACATAAAGGTGAATGGGATGTCCAGGCAAGGCGAGATAGACCCGGTCATTGTGGGTTGGGTGGGATGATAGCCCAGACTGTGAGTTTATATCTTGAAGACTAGGGAACACATCAGGAATATTTCCCTACAGTGGGAAATCATTTCAAATACATCTTCCAGGATGACTGTTTAGGTTTATATCTAGTGAGAGAGGTATATTTCTCTATTTATCTAGTGCTAGGAACTGCACAGATATCCATTTCTCCGTATAGGATGACTACGATGGAGCTACAAGAGTTCAAGAGGCAACTAGAGGATTTGGAAGCTAAGGGTTTCATCAGACACAGTACTTATCCATGGGGTTCTCCAGTCCTCTCTACGAATAAGGTAGATGATACCCTCAGACTATACGTGGATTATCTGAAATTTAACCAGTTGAAGGTTAAGAACCGATATCCTCTACCAAGAATATATGATCTCTTTAACCAGATCCATGGATCTCTTGTTTTCTTTAAGATCGATATGATATCTGGTTATCATCAGGTGCATGTTATATCATCAGACATGCGTTGCATAGACTTTTAGAGTAGGTATGGTCTGTATGCGTATTTGTTCATACTATTTTTTTTCTCACAAATGCGCCTTTAGTTTTATGGAACTGATGAACCGAGTGTTCCATCCTTATCTTGACTTGTCAGTTGTGGTTTTCGTGGATGATATCTTGGGGTATTATCATAATCAACATGACTATGCCACACATCTTGAGATCATTTTTAGTACACTAAGATATCATAAATTATATGCTAAGCTCACAAAGTGCCACTTCTGGATGGATCAAATTAATTTACTGGGTCACGTTATCTCAGAGACAGAAGTATCAGTAGACCCAGAAAAAGTGACACTAGTAGTTTCTTGGGAGAATCCCATAAAAATATTTGAGGTGAAGAGTTTATTGTGGTTGGATGGTTACTATAGTAATTTCATACAAGATTTCTCATGTTTAGTAGTGCTGTTGATGCACCTGACTAAAAAGGGTGCAAAGTATGTTTGGGCAGATTTCTGTGTGATGGAATTTTAGGATCTAAAAGGGAGATTGAATTTGGTGCCGATACTGATTTTTATAGATCTAGGAAAGACTTACACCATGTACTATGATGCATCAAGTATTGGTCTAGGAGTAATGTTTATGCAAGGGGAATGAGTCGTTGCGTATGAGTCTCGCCTGTTGAAGCCACATGATAGGAATTACTCAACGCCCGATCTCGAGTTAGTTAATTTTGTTCATGATTTACACTGTTAAAGACATTACTTATTTGGAGAGAATTTTGTGGTGTATACGGACCAAAAAATTCTCAAGTACATTTTTACACAGCGTGATCTGAATCTGAGGTAGAGAAGGTTGGTGGAATACCTTTAGTCCTTTGACTTTGAGCTAGCCTACATGCCTAGTAAGGGAAATGTAGCGGCTGATGCTTTGACCTGGATGACTTAGATATATATAGTGCAATAGTATAATAGTGAGTGGTATTTTATGGAGTTATTCTCTAAGATGTAGTTGGAGGTTCATGATAGATAGGTACAGTCAATTATTTCATCCTTAGCCATTAACTCCACCCTACTGGATAGATTGAAGATGAGGTAGCTATCAGGTTCTGAAGGCCTAGTTATATGGGAGAGTATGTCAAGTGTGGACCCTCCTTCTGGTTGGACGGTAGGAGATGATGAGATCCTATGTGTACATGGACTTGTTTGGGTTCCAGTGGATATACAAGAGGAGTTGATGTAGGAGTTTCATACTTTATCTTGTGCAGTACGTCCTAGGGTCACCAAGATGTACCACAACTTATGTTATCAATATTGGTGGCCGAGTATGAAGAGAAAGGTATTCAATTTTTTTATGAGGTGTTCCACCTATCAGTTGGTGAAGGTAGTACATCAGTGACCGACTAAGATTTTACAATAGTTAACTATTTTGTAGTGGAAACGGGTTGATGTCATGATGGATTTCATGACTGGTTTACTATGGTTTCCCAGAGATAACAATTTTGTGTGGGTTGTTGTTGATAGGCTTACAAAGGTTACTCATTTCTTGCCGATCAAGGAAACATTTAGTGTGGATGATATTGAGAGTTTGTATATCCGTGAGATGGTATGACTACACGGGGTCCTATGATCTATCATTTCAGACAGGGATTCCAGTTTTACATCTTATTTCTGGAAGAGTTTTCAGAGAGCACTGGGTATATAGGTGCTTCTAAGCACAACATTACGCCCTCAGAAAGATGTCCAGTTAGAGAGCACAATACAGGTGCTAGCGGATATACTGTGAGCATGCATCCAAGATTTTGGGGGATCTTAGGAGATGCATATTCTATTAGTTGAATTAGCCTACAATAATATTTATCTAGAGATGATTCAGATGGGACCTTACGAGGAATTATACGGTAGGTCGTGCCATTCTACCATGTGCTAGTTAGAGGTAGGTGAGACAGCTTTACTGGGACCATGTCTCATACAAGAGACGTCTGAGAGGGTCCAGTTTATTTAGAAGCAGATGGATACTGCACAGTCTCACCAGAAATCATACATCAATTACCACCGATGACCTCTAGAGTTTGAGGTCAGGGATCAGGATTTTTTACATGTTTCATTGAGGTTGGGACACAGGTGGATCAGGAGACAAGGTAATCTTTCACCGAGATATATCGGCCCATTCTAGATTCTAGAAATAGTCGGGTTAGTTTCCTATTAGTTGCAATTACCTTAGTGGTATCGATCCATGAATGACATCTTCCATGTATCTTAGCTATCCCGATATCACTCAGAACAATCCCACGTTTTTCATGCCTAGGATGTTGAGCTTCTAGTTGATGCATCCTTTGAGGAGTATCCAATACGTATAGTTGACATGAGCATTGAGGTTCTTTGAGGCCGATCCATTACTATAGTATGGGTACTATGGAAACATGACTATTTATAGGATGATACCTAGGAGTGGGAGGCCAATGTACATACTCATTGGCCAGAGTTGTTCTTAAATGAATCTTATTCACCCTTGGAAGATAAATTTAGGGATGGATTTCTTTAAGGTGGAAATTGGTAAGAACCCAATTATTCTTTTGAGGTAAAGATCTTTCCTTTTAGAAAAAACGGACTGATTTCAAGTTGTAGAACTATTATACAATGTGACTAGGGTTTACACACCATTTAATCCCAGTGTACACTGTGTAATGATGTTGGTAGAACATTTTAATGATGTGTAGGGATGTCAGTAGAAGAAGGGAAAAACTTTCATATACACATTGTGTATTTCCAAGTACACGCCGTGTAGTTTTCTATTTTTTTTTGTTAAAATGGGAAGTATCCTCGTCTTCTTCTACCAGACAGAACCTTCACCACTTTTTTCTTGAATAGTAGTGTTGGGGGAAGATTTCCCTCCCAATTTTTTGTCTGGACTCTGATTCAAACACCATCAGATGCATTAGAATCCCATCAACAAGTTCTGAATTCCCCTTGAGCGATTCTTCATAATTTTTTTCTCTCAACCAAGTTATCAAAGCTTGAGAATTTATGCTAGTTTTTTTAGATCTACTCTATTCTAGATCAAATTAGAGGATGATGTTGGAAGAGGAGAGTCATACTACTATGAGGTAGGCGGTCTCGTGCCTTTTTCTAATTTTCAAGTTGAATATATGTGTTGGAGTGATGATCATCCATTATTAGGCTGTATCCTAGAATTAATACTTTCTAATTCTATTTCATATTGTTTTTAGGTAATTTATCAAGGGTTTAAATTCATTTTTAGGGCCTTTTACCTTGATTAAGGGCCACCCCATGGGTGTATTTAATGTGAATGGCCTTTTATGGCCATTTAGACTAGGATGCCTATGAGGCACGCCTTGAATTCCCTTATTGGGTTGTTTAAAATGAGGTTGATTAAATTCTAAGCCATTTAATAGTTTAATTTATATGTGTTACTTGTGATATGAAATTTCCCATGTGATTTATTGATGTTAAATCCATGAAATAGTTTAATTTACATATGTTTCTTCTTATATAAAATGATAAAGGAGTAAACAGATATGGTAAAGCCATATTCTCAGGTTAAAAGGAAAGGAAAAGATCATATGAATATTGCACCTTATAACTTTGGTGAACCATGACGTCAGTTAAAATACCATAGATGGACTCAAGAGGGTACTTTCATGAAAAGTCATGATCGAGCCACAAATGTAGTGGTCAGTCACATGGATACTTTATTAAATGCTGAGCCAATCTTGAATCCAACGAGGGATACCAAGGATGGTATATATTAGGATCTGGTTATATGTCATGATTTTACATTTACTTATAAATTGAATATTGAAACATAATGAATTATGAAATGTCTACCAATCTAAAGTACAAGCTTGGATTCAGTCTTCAATAGTACTTGTTTTGATAGCCTCCTGTGGTTTCTATTTTGCTTACTTTTATATGAGAATTTTCGGGATTAGGCTAGATTACAAGAATTATATAATTTAATATAATTGAACTATTAAAGAACATGAAATGATTTTAAATGGAAACTAGTTCTTGTAGAACTGTTTATTTTTGAGTACTTCCTAGCTCAATACTTTCACTTTTATATAATTTCTATTAAATATATTCACTAAAAGATTGGCACAGATCTTGGGTGGTTTCCTACTAGGAGTTAGTCTCACACCCTATTTGGGTCATGTTTTAGGGCCCAAATAGATTATACTATTGCAGGTTTCGATAAGGGTAATAACCCCTATACATGTACTTGATTGCTATTTAGGAGTAGGAGATCAGGATACCAAGATGAGGCCTATGATGCTTCTGAGTTTATTTTGTTCTTTTTTGTATGGTTGGTACTTATATGTTGTATTAGTGTAGTGTAACCAGTTTTGAATATTTTCCTAGAATATGTAACATGCAACATCATATTTGTATGCTATGACATCTGGTTATTTATATTATTAGTTTTCTGCTGTTTACTTATGTTGTATGGTATTATTGATTCCTCTATTGGTTTGTTATTATATTCTTCTATGTTATACTCCGCTAATGAGGGTATGTTTCCCCACTATCACACCCAGTACCTCTCTTCTAGTTGGAAGCCTTTGGCATTTGGGGAAATGCACTTGAGGCTATGTGGCCGACCAGGTAAGGGGAACCTTTGAGTGGAATCCAGATCTGGGATGTTAGAATATCCGTTTTTATCCTCAGCCACGAGTATTGGTGGCATAAATTATGATACATATTGGTATGATCGGGATGTAATTCTCTCACAGATGCATGATACTCTCATGTAAAATCCTCTTATATGCCTTTAGGAACCTAGATTTATCCATGAATGTGAAAGATATAATTCTCTTTAATGACCCAACCAGGAGGTGGGTCATCTTCTGTAATTCTCTCCCATATAACCAAGCCCTCACAACCTGATAGTTGTGTCACATTAACTCTATACATAATTAAAATTTTCAATGATAATAATTCAATAATATTCTACTCATGATGGTCCTAAACCTCAATGTGCATATTAGAAAACAAATCCATAAGCTACCACTCATTATTGGCCTCCTGAATTGCATGTGTATGAGTCCTCTTGCTCAAGTCATTGGAAAATACATTTCCCTTTATAGGCATATATGAAAGATCAAAATCAAAGGAATCTATATATTCAAACCACCTTCATTTCTTAAGATTCAATTCACACTATGTAAATATGTACTTGATGATTTTATGGTCCTTATACGCCACAAAACTCTCTTCGAGTAAGTAATGTCTCTAGAAGGAATGAACAACAATGTCTAACTCTAGATTATGCATCAGTTTTTTCCTCTCATATAAACTCAGCTAACAAGACCCGTATGCCATGACTCAATCCTACTGCATCATAACTTATCCTAGCTTGATGGCTGACACATTATAATAGACTATATAGATTCTTCTCGACTCCGGTAGAATCAGGATTGGATTTGATGTCAGTCTCCCTTTAATATTCTAAAAGTCTATCTTATAGGCTTATAACTATATGAAATTTACACCCTTCATATCTAAGAATATTAGAGGCTCTTCTAGGAATGAAAATTCTGAAAGGAATCACCTATAATAATTAGATTAGCCTAAGAAAATTCACATATACATGAAGTTCTTGGAATTCTCCTAAGAAACTACAACTACCACCTTCTCTAAGCCAACTGATACTCCG
This sequence comes from Viscum album, assembly GCA_963277665.1. Taxonomy (NCBI): domain Eukaryota; kingdom Viridiplantae; phylum Streptophyta; class Magnoliopsida; order Santalales; family Viscaceae; genus Viscum; species Viscum album. The sequence goes on along the minus strand of OY728162.1, from coordinate 79,949,498 downwards.
GTCTATGAGGTAATATAACATGAGAAGTAAACTTTATCCATCCAAAAGTGTAACTTTTTGATATTTTCGTACATATGATGTTCTCTTAGTTTATTCAATATTTTATCAAGATGCATGACATGGTCATGTTGAGAATGAGAATATATCAAGATATCATCCATGAATACCACCAAAAATAAATCCAAATATGCATACAAACCCCAATTTATTAGTTCTATGAAAATCCCTGGCATGTTAGTGAGATTGAAAATGAAAAAAATACTTGTACAAGTCGTATCTACTATGAAATGTTATATGCGATATGTCTGATGGTCTAACACCCACCTGATGATAACCTGATATTAGATCAATCTTCGAGAAAACCCATTATCCTTAGATCTGGTCAAAGAGATCTTCTATACGAGACAATGGATATTATTTCTTAACCATAAGATAGTTCAACCAATGTTAATCCACATAATGACTGAGGGTATCATCATACATCTTGAAAAAAAGACCAATGAAACCTACAATGAATAATTAGGTCATATAAAACCCTTATATTCTAAGTCATCTAGTTGCCTCTTGAGCTCCTGCAACTCAGTAGTAGCCATCCTATAAGGAGGAATAGATACCGATGCATCTCCTATCACTAGATATATGGAAAAATATACCTATATCTTAGGAGGTAGTTATAAAACTTCATTAAAAAAAGAACCCCCTAAAATGATTTACCACTGGAGAAAAATTTATACGATTCATTCCTTGATGATCCATATATAATCTAGAGATTTGAGCTATCATCCTGCCTAACCCATGATCCTCCAGTCTGGCTTGTCTTGCCTTCCATTCACCCTTGTGAATAAAATACCCCCCTCTGGTGATGAAAAAGTCACCCTATGGGGATATAAATCAATGAAATAATGATACAAAACCAACCATTACATCACGAGAATGATATCAAACCCTATCATCTCGAGGAAAAATAGGTCCCATACGAAGAGACACCCACCTATCTCATGGGGGAACTCCCAACACTGGTGTACACTCTCTGATTGAATCCCCAAAAGCATATCATGTTTCATCATGCCATAAGAGGAATAAATATAGATCCTAAGACTCTCCAAAACTGGTACATATATGAATGAATTGGAAATACTTATATTGAAAAGATAATATACCAATTTAGAGGGTACCATAATAGTACCTATCACTGTAGAAGGTCTGAAACTCTGATCCTTAGGTATCTGTTGAACTGTATATATCTAGCCTAATCCACAACCCTGATATATATCCTAAATAGCCTTAGCAATCCTATTCTACTGGTATTGTAAGTCGGGTGTCTAGCTACCCTATCCATTACCACTACCACAACCTAATAGGCCAACCATAATCCAGATCCCTACTTGATGAGAAGTTGTTGACCTCACACCTAAATGTGGAGTCAATATAGACCCTCTATCACTGGATGTATGAGTAAAATCTATTAAAAAGTATGAAAGTCAACCAATTTTTTTACAAGACTGACACTCAAATGGTCCCCTAGTACACTGGGGTTTCATATGTCTCGGTCTACCTCATTGATAGAAACTCACCTGGATACATGAGTACACACCCTTGCTACAAATATCACCACATGGAAGCTTCAAACAATTCTTACTACTATTGGTCAATATAGTTCTAGATCTAGGTTCTAAACCACCCTAGCTCACACCCCTACCTCTATTAGGTTATGCTATGTGATAAGATCATGATTCACTATTACATATATAGTAGTAAGTCGAAAAAATACACCTATGATTAGATGTCATACCTAAGACCATCCTAAAATCACCTAGATTTGGAAAAATTGTCACCTAATAGAATATGTGAGAAATACTAGAGCTATGTAAAACTGGAAGAATATTCAATGATTATTAAAGATCCCTACTCTAAGTTCATAAAATATTTGGATCTATCGTCCCTCAACATATCAGGATAGAAATAATCATAAAATGATTTCCAAAAACCCCCAAGCAATATCCCAATAATGACCTATTTTTATAATAATATACCACCATCTATTTGAATAATTTTGATGCATATAAATATAGAGCATCACTATTCTCTAGGGAGGTGTCTCAAGATACTCAAAAATTGATATCATGGCCACTAGCCATGAATCAACAGCCTGTGGACCACTATCCCCAAAAATATGGGTTGATGATGATGCTAAAACTCATACATCAACTATTTAATATCCAAGGAAAGTTTCGAGGCTCCTAGAAACGTTTTCATGAAGAATAGGAAACCCTCTCAAAATTGGGAATCAGTTCCCATATTAGGTATAAATAGTGGTGCCTCAAGTGGTACAACTGAAGGTTCTACTGGTATCCCCAAGGAGAACACCTATGAATCATGGTTGTCTCCACCTCCAAGCACACAACTTGAGGCTTTCATGGTGGAATGTATCTATAAATTCCTAAAACATTCCTCAACAAAAGATTTGATAACAACTAAAAGTTAAAATTTATAAATAATATAGGTACAATCCTACATATATACGTGTCACACCGCTCTTACTGCTCCTAAATCCAAGTCTAGGTGACATACTAATCACATGAAAAGAAATAAACACTGATTACTTTCCACTACTGAGGTCAGGTCAGGGTAAATTTCTCTACTATAAAAAAATTTCCTAGTATATATAGTGTTAATTGAAATTTTTAGAGGCAATCACCCTTTAAGTTTCAATTGGCATCCCTATCTAAAAGTTACTATTTCAATTCATAATTAAATTTCTTTTAAGTTCATACTAATTTATATAACCAATATTTAAAATTATTGAATTATATAGATCTCTATTCCAAATTTATAAAGGCCCATACACTTTATAAATTGAAGTGTGGAATCTATTTAATCACAACTAGTTATTTATTCATTCCCTACATGAAATATTCGCACAATTTCAGGGAAATAGAAATAAAATCACCAAACCATGCTACATGAAATGCACATAGTAATATAAACATTAAATATAATATTCATGGAATATAAATCCTAATGTTCCCATAATGATGCATGATGAAATAATTCATTTAATATCGTACAAGGGTAAAAATCTGTAGTGATAAGGAAGATAAAATTTTAAGTGAATCACCCAATATTAAAATCAAGACAACTATAATAAGGATGATCCATAACAACATGTCCCATCTAAGGTAATTTTAATTTTCATTATACGTAGGTTAGCTACTCCTAGGCATAGACTCATGGAAAAATCCCAGCATTCCCTATTTCTCTTTTATACCATCCCAATTAGTATGGAAATAAAAGAAAGTAAAATAAAATCCTTTAATACCAATTTTGATTCAATCAAATATAACCATACCTGATTGGCCACATGTCCTCAAGTGCACTTCCCTATAGATAGAGGCTGCCGACTAGAAATGAGGGTCCATAGTGGAATAGTGGGGATACTATAACCTCATGATCAGAGTGTACCACAATAGTTTAATCATATAAATCAATAGTGTAAGTATAAAAGATAAATAAACACAGGAATAGTAAACATCCATTATATAAATAACTAAGTAGTCACATCCATCAATTTCAATTATAAAATTAGGATCATGGAATGCTATACAAGGTAAACAAACAAACAAGGTATCTAGTACACATACATATTGGTATACTAAAAGAACCAAAGAGTCATAAAAGACTATCTCCATATAGAATCAAAATCCATAGCTAGGTCCTATACTCCCCTTCTCCTATGCTATAATCAGTCAAGCATCAATGAATGGGCACTTAACCTTGTACTTACCTGCATCCACGAAGTCTATCTTCGTACAAATGATAGCCTGAGTAAGGTTTACGATAAACTCAGTAGGCCAACACCAATGGTGTATAATTTCATCCAGACTGTGAATATATAATAGGCAGTGTGAAGATAACAATAAAATCTAGAAATGAAATGTGTTAAATAAATAACCTACATAGGTCTGGGTTCCCATGGAACACTTGTCCTCCACTATCTTATTCATCCAAAGATGAAATATCTCTGAGTAATAGGTCAATCATGATTTAGTTTATAATAAATTCTTGGGACCTATATCGTATTCCATGAATCCCCTGAGAATCATATCTAATCAAGATACATGTAATAATTCCGTCATAAAAATTCAAGTCTTTGACTGAATCCAATCTTGTGCTATGGCTTGGAAAATGCGTCCTATAATCAATTCATTATTTAGTTCAAAAGTAACATGAGCCCATCCTTGAAATCCCTAATTTTGAACCTATATTTCACTCCAGGTATATCATGAACCCATCACCTTACAAGACCTTCGTAGGTATTCCTCATAGTAACCCTGGTATTGCTCTAGGTGTTGTATAAAGTCATCACCCTTTGATCTTGTCCTTGGAGGTCCACAGAGGGAGCCCAAGGCTCACTTGTAGAATATATAATGATCTTACCACATATTCTTTCCTTATAAGTCCACATAGGGAGTCCAAGCATCACTCAGGTGTAAATAATGATCTTCCCTATGATTCCATCCCTGACAGTCCAAAAAGGGAGTCCAAGTATCACTCATGGTATATATAACCCAAATGATAAGTGATTTAATCGATGATGTTCATATGATAACCCTTATTTCAACCTTGATTCATAATAAATTATTTATAATCATTTAATTAATTAAGACCTAAGAGTTCATTTATGGTGTTCTGAGTTGGAAACCATCTCTCACTCTAATCATGGAAATACAAATGGTCATGCGCCCAAAGACTAACCATACAATTTAAGTTCACATTTAATTAAATTTTCCATCACTTTTATATAATAATTTAGCTCACCTTATAGTGTGGATAAAATCAAAAGTTATTATTATAAGGCATATCCTTCCATTAATCCACCATTTTATCTTAATTGGGAATTTTAGTTTAAAGAACATCTCAAGGCTAAGCGAAACGGACAATGCCCAATGGCATAGGGAAATGGTCTTCCATTCGCTCTTTGATTTAATTTAATTTAAAATTTAATCAATTCATTTAACATACCATAATCTATTGGTAAAATAACACACCTCAAGAGTTAATCCAAATACATAGGCCACCCATGGTGGTTTTATCCAATTGATAAACACACCCAAGGGGTGATTTTATTCATTGTCCTCAACATTTAATGATATATAAATGGGTATAATGATTCATATAGGCCAATACCATCCATTTAATTTATAAATAAATCCCTTTAACTTGTAATTCTCAAAAAAACTGGAGCATGGCACAACGATGTATATATAAACTGCAAAACCTTTAGGTAAAACAACGAGACCACCTACCTTATCTTGGTAGTCGACTCCTCATCCATTGTTTTCCTCTAATTCGGGATATAATGAAAGAAATATATAAAATAGAAAAATGGCATAAAATAAGGGCATATGAGCTCAAAAAATAAACTCCTTTGATGAGAAGAGAAATTAAAAAGGTGCAAGAGGAATGAAGAGCTTATAGGTGGCTATCCAATGAGGCTAATGATAAGAAATTCAGAATTTGGAGGAAGAAGTTGCTTAAATGCCTAGGTTTAGGCATGGGAATATTCAAAGGGATAAGAGGCTACTACGTGTGGGATTAGAAGGAAAAATAGGGGGTGATTTATAAAGATAGAGGGGAAAAAATAATTTCTCCCAAACTTTAAAGGTCACATGGTTTGGCCGCATATTTGGCCAAACCGTGTGCCAACCATGTACACCCCCAATATCTATGGTACACACCTTGCACAACCTGAAACACACAGTTAGAAAAACCACGTGAATACCTTGATAACCCACTATATCAACCTTGAATATCTAAAAACCCCCTTTAATGGTTTAGAAAATCTATGTGGCACCCTCAATGGGCCACATGGTTTGAGGCGCACAGTTAGCATTAATCGCGTGATAACCATGAGGCTCTATTATTTCTTCAAAAATATATAACTCTGGGCTATGAAAAATACCTAGACACATCAAATACATTCCTTAAACAATATGAAACATTTATAAGGGTAAAATTAGGTGTTTAAACCATGGATCAAAGGATAAATACGTCATGGAAAAACTTGGTTCTTACACTTTTCCCCATATAGCCCAACAATTTCAACCCCAACAACAGTTTCAACAATCTCTATTGAGGCAACCAAAAAAATATCTGCATAAAAACTAAAATATTGAAAAAATTCTCACCAAATTTGTTCAAAAAGTTTATTAGAGGATGAATAACCAAGAAACTGAGTTGAAAAATAAAAGGGATTCCCTATGAAATCTTGAGCGCCAAGTGGGAAAAATCTCCAAGACTCTATCAGATTGATTACCAAGAAAAATTCCCATTAATACCAAGACACACCCATGAGAGGTGGCTAAATTTGTGGTAATTAAGAGTTTGAAAACACTAAATTTTAGGTATCCATGATTAGGCAAGTAAAATTATCTATAATAACCTGAAATACATGCGTAAATAATCAACAAAGATAGAGATGATATGACACACAGAGTTGGTAAAGAATGAAATTTGGAATGAGGAACAACTAAAATAACTCATATCAAGAGTATCCTGAAAAGGTATATGTTTATATGGAACCACCAATATAAAATATCCCTCTTCATTTTCAATAGATAATGAGACAATGAAAGATAGAGGGACAATAAAAATATTTTAGAGATGTTTAAGTAGTTACACATCAATATCCCCTTTATAGAGGCCATCAATTAGAAGAATGCATATGAAAAATTCATAAAGTAGTTGCTCTAAAATAAAAGGAAAATGTAATAAATTTTCATCATATACTTTAATAAAGAATTATCTATAGTCATTTAGTGGATTCTTCCACTAAATTTGTGAGACCCTGGCTACTTCTCGATTCCCAGCAATATCAGAATATGAGAATTCAAAAAAGCCTTGTGTGAACTCAGTGCAAGTATAAATATCATAACTATGAGTGTTTTATGAAATTTAGGGATGAATATTTGAAACTAATAAGAGTTTCACTTGAAATGGCTAACCAATTAGTCAAGTACCCTAAATAATTTCTTGAGGATGTTTTATTCATGGTTGGTAAATTCATTTTTCCTTCCAATTTTCTTATTTTGGATATGGAGGAATAAGGATATGTACCCATCATTTTAGGTAGACCATTTATCACCACTATAAATATGATGATTGATGTTCCAGGGGAGGATGATTTTTAAATTTGGCTACAAACAAGTAGTGTTCAATTTAGTAAAACCTACCAGAAAAGGTGGAAATTCATTTGATTGTTAAGACATCTTCCTGATCAATGAGGAAGATGATTACATGACTATTGAGGAAGACATAAAGATCATATATATTGATGAATATGAGTTCAATGATTAAGAGGATGTGGATTACATTGAACCTATGATGAGGGATACCATTCCACCATTCATACCCTCAATCATCAAGCCATCAATGTTAGATTGAAGACTTTACCAAACACATTGAAGTACTTATTTATAGAAACTGAAATAACACTACCTGTTATCATAATTTCATATTTGAATCAAGTGTAGAAAAGATGAAATAATTTAATTCATAAAAAGAATAAAAATTCAATTTCCTGGGGTTTGGATGATTTCAAGGGGATCATTCCCATAATGAGTACCCAAAATATCTTATTAGAGGAAAGCGCTAAAACAAAACATCAACCCTAGAGGTGAATCACTACATTGATTAAATAAGTATTGAAGAAGTAAGTACTAAATCTTATTGATATTTTTATAATAATTTTAATCTCCAAAATAGAGTGGGTGAGTCTAATATAAGTCTTCTCAAAGAAATGTGGATTGATAGTTATTAAAAAAATGAAGATGAATTAATCTCAACTTGAACCATTACTATACCAAGAGTATGTTTTAAATATATAAATCAAAAAAAAATTCAGAAAGAAAATTTTCTTCTCCCATTCCTGGATTATATTTTGGTGAGAATTTATGGTTATGAATTCTATTGTTTTCTAGATAGATATTTTAGATACAATCAAATTATAGTCAACACAACAAATTTTTTAAAAACCAAATTAACATATAATTTTGGAAACTTCACCTATCAAAGTATGTTATTTGGAATGTTCAATGCACCTATTAACTTTAAATGGTGCATACACTTTTTTATGATATATTGGATGATTTTATAGATATTTTCATAGATTATTTCTCCATATACAAATGATTTTTCTAAGTTTTCCTCAGTAATATAGACTTAGTTTTATAGCATTATGAAGAGAATTTTCTAGTGCTAAATTAGAAAAAAATTCATTTTATGGTCTAAGGAGGTATAGTCCTTAGACATAAAATATTAAATCATGACATGTAAGTCAATCCATAAAATATCAAAATGATCAAAGATTTATCTGAACCCACAAAAATAAAAGGTATAAGGTGTTTTTTGGGCCACATAGGATTTCATTGTTGTTCTTTCTATTTTTTTCCAGAATATCCCTCCAACTGACACACCTATTTTCAATAGACAAACCATTAGATTTCAATGAAGAGTGTTAGTGGGAATAAACACTCCAGAATATTTCATAGTGGTTTCTCCTATAATAGTTTCACTTGAATGGGATAAGGATTTCAAATTGATGTGCGATGCCAATGATTTTATTGTGTGTTATGTTTTAGGAAAACAAGTTGGGAACATATTTTTCCCCATCTATTATTCTAACCATACCCTAAATAAATCTTAGGTCAATTATATGATCATAGATAAACATATACCAGCAGTGGTGTTTTCCTTTGAAAAATTTCGATCATACCTCAGGCTTTATAAAGTGGTGGTGTATATAGATCATGGAACACTAAAATACCTATTGAGAACAAGGGATTCCAAACCATGGATAATACGGTACATCATGTTGTTATAAATATTTTACATAGTTATCAATGACAAAAAAGGGACTGAAAATGTCATTATTGACCACTTATCTAGACTTCCACTACCGAGTTTTATAGATGATGATAATCTGAGTATTGAGGATGATTTTCTTGATGAAACACTATTCAATATAAATATGCAAGAATAACTATGGTTTTATTCTATTACATATGATATTTACATGGGATCTTTGTACCCACACTTCTCCTATCAATATAATAAGAAGTTTGTGGTTGATGCCTCACACTATTACTAGGATGAGCTGCTATTATTTAATCGTTATGTTGATGTATTGATTCCATGTTTCACCCCATAGGATGCAATTTAAAATGTTATCCCAATGTGTCACATATCTCCAGTTAGAGACATCATGATCCTGAATGCACTATGGATAAGATACTACAAAGGGAACTATTTTTTCCCACACTTCATCTGGATGAGAGGAGATTTATAAAAATTTGTGATTGATGCTAGTGGACATGCGACATTGGAAAACAAAAAAAAATCTCCAAAACCCTACAATTGAAGTTGAAATATTATATTTATATGTAATCAATTTCAAGGGAATTCTACCTAATTATTATGAGAAATATTACATCTTGGTCGGTATGGAATACATCTCAAAGTGGGTAGAAGATAAATCCACAACCCATGAAACAACCATGATGGTCATGAATTTTTTATAGAAAAACATATTCTATAGATTTGGATTTCTTTAATTACTCATTCATGATGAGGTAATTCACCTTAAAAATACTTATGTTAAGGGACTTCTTAGAAAATATGGAATTTTATACAACACTATAACTCCCTACCACCTGTAGACCAGCGTTCAAGTTTAATTGTCTAATCAAGAGATCAAACAAATTATGGAAAAGACTATAAGTGAAAGTTGGAATTATTTGAGTCTTAAATTGGGTGATTCACTTTGGGCATGTCAAAAAACATATAAAACACCAATCTACACTACTATATTCCAAATTGTTTATGGAAATACCTTTCACCTACCAGTGGATTTCAAGCATCATTCTTATTGGAAAGTTAAGGAGTTAAGATTGGATGCTCAAAAATCTAGAAAAAAAGATTAATGAAAATAGATGAGATGGAAGATATTATAAGGGGAACTTATGATAATAATCTAATTTATAAAAATAAATAAATGGAATGGCCAATGCATTTCATGATTAATCTTCACACCAAGGGAAAAGGTTCTACTCTTCAATTCCTGTTTGAATCTATTCCCAAGGAAATTGAAATACCAATAGTTAGGAACTTTTAATATGGTCATTGTTTCCCCATATGGGATGATTGGAATCAAAATAGGTAAAGTACCACCCTTTAAGGTTAATGGTTAAAGATTAAAAATTTAAAAATAACAATTTCATGAAGGGTGTGTTATTTATTTAAAATTAATCTAACTCGAAGCATCTCTAGATCTTGATGTTAAATGAAGTGCTAACTAGGAGTAAACCTATAATATATTTAATAGGTTAGAGTAGATTTTATTAACATCAGGAAGGTTCAGTAATGTTGGATATGAATTAGAGGTTTTTGGCCAAAAAATATGCACAAATGAAATAATTCAGGTCATGTAAAAGTTAAAAGATGTGAAAATGTTGGGGTTATAAAAGATTCAATTTCATAATTTTACATGTCATAAATTATTTACATGATTTGAAAACCACATGATGTATTTATATGATATGAATATGGGGATCACAACTTTTGTGATTGCACATCCCCCGTCCAACCATTATCCTTCACCTCTCCCACGTGAACTCTTCTATTGACCAAACCCCCTCATCCATTTTCCTCCAAATAGAGTTTTTACTACCATGCATTCCCATCCATTACCTTCCTTCTCATTCCCACTGTTTCAATGGACCACACCAAAACCATCAAGCACATGACCTACCATGAGGAACCTACTCCCCCTAAATGTCCAACACATGCTCCAACACTGCCACCCATAGATAAATTTCCTTCCTCATATACATCCGGTTCTTCCACTCCCACATCCTATGGCCATTCCCACTCTTCCTCTATCTAGTCACAGTGTGTTTCCCAATAGCCGTAACTGCACCCCTGACTTCATTTTTCTGATCCTATACAGATGATTCACTTGGTATATCTTTAGGAAAAGCCCATAAAGACCAATAAGACACTCAACTTGGTTGTTCTTGAGATGATCATTTGAATGAGGAGGTCTTATATTTAATTGGAAAGATTCACCTATTGAGCATCACTAAGGTATGTGAGGATATGTACTTAGAGATATTCCTGGAGTACCTTTCCATGTTTAAGATCAACGTATCTCATTTCATCTTCCGTCTTGGTAGCCAACCTTGGGAGCTCACATTGGGAGAATTTGGTGTTAGGATAGGTATTTACACCACCGATTTCATCACTTATACTACCTATGATACCTTGTAGATTGATCCAAACAAGGAATACACTCCATGGGGTTGGGAATTAATCATTCGAGACACCCCCCATAGATTTCACGTTCCTTATAAAATAAAGAGCACCTAGATGTGGGGTACCACCTTACAGATAATGCCTTAAGCTCTTTAACATGATTGTATTGAAAGAGGATATTCTCATGGGAGAATCAGTTAAATATAGGTTATCATCTTATCCTCTTCCATGGGAGTGCTTTCCATCAACATGGATCACCAGGTCACACTCTACTATGAGGCCCAAGCACAAATAGCTCAGGTAACCTTGATGAGAAGAAACTTTATCACCCATATTGCTCATCATATCCACATTTTTGATGCCTCTCATCCTCATTCATATCTCGAGAATATGGATTCAATTGAACTTATCATTCTTCACAAGATGAGGCTCTTGAGGAATATTGGGAGGAATTATGAGTGGGCCCTTGATTATATTGATGATAATGATGAGGCTCCAGATCGTTGTGCTCTAGCCCCACCTACTCTACCTCCTGAGGCCCCTAACATTGATGAACCTACCCCATCCCCAACTTCCTATACCACTCTACCACCTTCCACTACACATTTTACCAGTGAATCTACACCTCCAATTCCATCAAACATCTGGTTTGTTCTCTGGTGTGTTCTAGAGAACCAGAGATATATTTTCCTTTTATTTAGAATCCCATTAGCTGAGCTATCCCAGTTTACCACCCCATCCCCACCACCATCCCCTGCATCAACCCACCCACCACCCTTTTTTATAGACTTGAATATTCCCATTCCCATCCCATAATCCACCCCTATATACCTTCCCCCAAAGATCATAGACCTTACTTACCAGGATGTATTTTTAGTAGAGAATTCTCGACACGGTAGACTTACCTTCTTCCTATGAGGTTCCCTTCATCGATCCTGCATCCGACATTAGCCCCCCATATGTATTGACACCTCTCCTACATCTCTCATAATCGATCCATCTTCTAGTACCATGAAACCTTCGATGGTGGTCGATCCAACTGCCCCTACCCCCATAGATTCCATAGACATGTAAGGGAAGATTTAGACACCCACTATTTGAGGGGGGACATCTGATGATGATAACATTGGTTCAACCCACACTTTTAGTCTTTTCCATGTATAAACCTCCCATGATGTACTCTATCTTGGGTTTATTTGTTTACTTTATGTATCCCTTATCCTCAGTTGTACGATTTATTTTATATAATGGATGGGATATGATTTTTGATTACATGGAATGATTATTCTCATTCTCACTTATATATTTATTTAGCTATGTATCGATCTACTAAAAATAACATGGTTATTGACGAGTCTGTTAGATTACCATATGGCCTCTCACATGATGTATTTCCTTGAGTAACTAACATACATAGATGAATCTAGGAAATCTATATCCTTACTATATAATATTAACCTCCACGACCTACATGGATGCTACAGCTACCACATGAGATCTTTGACTGACTGAAACTTTTTTTTTTGATTTTCAAATAAGTCACTTTTTGGGTTAGTGAGAACCTATAGACATAAAACCAATCACCCAAAATCCAAAATCCAAAATCCAAAATCCAAAATAACCAGATCAAACAACACATATCACCACAAACAGACTTCATGGCCACCTGAATTCTCCTCTTCTGATGACCCCAAACAACGCAAACACTCCCAATCCAAGAACCCATACTGAATCCTTCATCGGTCGCCATAACCACAAATTACATCACCAACTCTTGGTCCTCAACCCAAAACCAAACCATTGAACACAAATGGTGGATGAAAAAGAGAGAAAACTCATCACTGAAACAAAAAATCACAATTAAACTTCACCAAGAAAACCCAACGCATATCGTCCATGCCACCGCTGCAACAACATCAGATCAGAACGAAACGAAAATCACAAACCCAAAATCACCATGCTCCAAACAGGGCTCAACAACACCCACAGACAAATCAAAAGGGCAGAAAATCAGAAAGATAACAAAACCACAATGACAGTCATGAAGCCTAGCTGAAAATCAGAGCCAGATCATGTCACCACCTTCGCAAACTCACCCGTAATCCACATCGAACTGCCGCACACACCACCAGATGACACAAAATTGAAGTGTCGACCCCCATCTAGGAGGATCTAAATCTAAGACTACTTTCAACACCATGCTATTGAAAGAAAAGGCTAGAAAATGGTGGGAAAATCCCAGATGATCACGCCCATGAAGGTACCTTAACACCACGTCTGGATAATGACGTCTTATTAGCAATTTACGATAAGCAACCCATATTTCTATTTTTTATGAGTCATTAGGATTTTTCATTTATTTTTTATATATATATTTTTTGTTCCTTTATTGCTCCATTGTACTATTCTCATCTTACTATGATATAAAATACTATTCATTTATGACTACCATGTTAACCTACTACCTTACTGATTTCATCTTCATTATATCCTATGTCCTGATTAATTATCTAGTGCATGTATATTTTTCTTCTAAATATTTGTGAAGGAAACTAAGTGTTCCTTCAAAACCTAGAATTTCCCCTCACGGAATTACCTTTTTTATAGGGATCTCTTGATTTATTACTTTCAATTCATAATTTTTATATCTAGTCTGTTTTTTCTTTTATAGCTATCTCTCACACATCTTTTTACAAAATAGCATGAACACTGTTTCATCTTGAGTGTGGGGGAGTCATTATTGATCTTCATTCTGTGTACACTTGGATTATTTCTGTTTTTAATTATTCTAGGATACATTTTTCATTGAAATCATGATTTAACTTGAAATATCATCACATATGTTTAAATAAAATAAAAATTTTGGTTGAAGAATTTAAAAATCATTTATTATTACTTGTTATAATTTTAGCATAATTTCTAATTCGAGTAATTTACTTCATATTATCAAATCTTACAATTTCTTTTAATTGACTTATTACTGGTTGTTATTCCCTGTGAAATTTACCTATTTTTTATATTCCCATTCCCATGAGGATTTTGGACATATTTTTATATTCTCTTCCGATCATATTTGTTAAGAGATACTTGGGTTATGTAAACCAATTAGAAATTTCATTTGAATCTTATCGAGACTATGATTTAATAAATACAATTTTAAAATGACCGAGGAAATCATTGTCGAACCATTTATCCAGAAACTCAGTTCTACATTTATTCTTCTTAAGCTCGAGGAATCCATGAATAAAATTGTTAGGATTGGTCCATGTTACATGCCCATTTTATCCCTTACTACCATACTCTTTATATAATTATAGGATTTTAATTTTAATATGTTCGGGGGATATAGTTATTACTCATTTACATGAGATGATTACTACTGAGGATATGTTCAATGGATTTCTCACATGATTCATAGGAATTGGTCCATGGTTATTCTGATGAACCATTCATAATGATCATTTTTATGTAAATAAATAAACAAACAAATAAAATATAATTTTAATATGGTTTGTGTATTAGGAAGTTCAAAAATAACCATTACTAGACTGATGAATCTTATGATTAATCATATGTGGTTAGGTGATGGATGTGAGATCTGTCCTTGACATAACTTTCAAAAAAGAAAAATATTTGGATACTTTAATTTAACTTTTCTAACACATCCATGGAAATGCCCTAAGATTTTGGGAGTGTATAGATACCACTTTTTGGAGGAATTTTTTTATTTCATTATTCATTATGATAATGTATTATACTTGATATTTACCCTCTTTTTTAGATTTATTTTTTATCATCTACCCAACTACCCTTAGAAATAGAGTCATTTTATTCTTATTGATGAAGCCCTAAAGATTAATTGTGTGCTTATCTTTATGGAATTAAGATTCTAGAACAAATTAAATCTTATGGCTAAGAACATGTATTCCAGGTATGATTCTAACTCTAGTTTAATTTTTCCTTGAGTGGTGATGGAAAATTTATGGTGAGGTAAATTGTAATATGGGTATAGCTTCTAAGTAACTATTGAAAAAATTATAATTAAAGGAAGAAAGGTTCTAAATAAAGAACTTAACCATGATGCATACATGATTTAATCTGGAGGTGTGATTTTGGAGGAATCTATTTTACCCTTAAACTTAGTTATATTTTATTAGTTGCAATTCACGTTTCCTTTTTAAAAATTGTTTCCATTTTAATCCTTATTGAGACACTTTTTTCTTGATTATAATAAATTATTCAGGTGTGTGGGAATTTTATAATATTAATTCATATATATATATATATACACACCATATATATTTATTTTTGATCTATTAATATTTTATTAGATAATGAATTGGGTTTTGGCTGAATTTTTTAGGAAATAGAATCTTAATTCTCAAAATAGGAGTAACTAAAAATTCAGAAAATTCAGAAATTACATGTCATTAACCCTATTAAAAAAGTAAATTTATTGATCACAAACCCTAAAAATAAAAATTCAATCTCATGAAATTGTTAAATTTCATGAAACCCCAAGAATAATTCAATACACAATGTGCTCACATTACATGATGTGAAATATTTTAAGTCTAAACCTGCTGAAGATTCAAGCTTTGAAATCCAAAAGAAATCTGGAAGATACAATATTTTCCGAGAGTTTTGTGAATCTAAGTTCTCAAAATGAATTATATTACATTTTATAAATGAATTAAAAGTTAATTAATTTAAATATAACTCATGAAGTGAAACCCTTACATGCCATGATTTTTGTGAGCCTATAAATATTTCAGCAGAGGCGCTTATTGAGGGATAACCATTTTCCTCTCTTTCTTTTGTGCTTTATCCCTTAATTTCTTCAAAAATATTTTGTTTTATTATTTATTTCTTATTTTGTTATTTATTATTCTATTTCACTTCAATTCTAAGGATTTTATATTTTTTTGTGATCTTATTACTATTTCAATTCCGATCACTAATTTCTGTTCTAATTATTGCGTTCTTTCTTGTTCCTTTATTCAAGTAAGTTTATGATTAATTTTTAATTTGTTTAATAATGGATTTTATAAATCTGAATTTTTAAATTAATATTTAAATCATGTTTCCAATTTCTTTCTATTAATACCATTATTATCATGAATGACTAATCTGCTAGGGTTAGGGGTTGAGAGTAGGAGATTTTAAACCTAATTAATCTCTAAACCAAAACTTGGGTAACCCTTTGTATATTATTTAGGTTAAATAAAAACCGTAAATAACATTCTATTTCACAATATTGATCCAGATATTTTCAATAGAAGGATCCTCTCTTAGTTAGAGTATGCAGGCTAGGACCAATAGCCTGTGATGATTTCTTCCTTGAAGCCAAGCCTTATGCATCTGGGTTGTTGATTACCTATAGACCAAAGAGTTGTTTTGAGTTTGGATAGATCTAATTGGTTGGACAAAAACCAATTGGAATCTTCTTTACTACTTCATATCATAATCCATCGGACCATCCCAAGCTATATCTATGAATGCCTTTTTCGTAAGCCCTAAAATTAACCCCAATTCCTATCTTTCTCCTAGATTAAAAACAGATCACATAATTCTTAGAAAAAAACTGCTGAGAGTAATGTGAGGAATCCATCAAATTAGTTCTAGTTTCTAGGTCAACATATTTTCCATCTAGTACATTTATATTTTACCCCACGCCACCTCTATGATATACTTTTGTAGCTAGTGTAGTTTGGGACTTATAAATTTCTAATCTGATCCATTCCCAAGAGAAATCAATGACATTGAATAGGTTTGTCACATATAATATGTATATATATAATTAACTACTTAATTGAAGTTCATAACCTAATAAAATCCAACATCAAGGTAAAATAAAATTAAACCCATAATCATACCTAACATGTAACTTCTAAGATGCATGTCTGATAATCTCTAGAATCATTTTAAAAATATCTAAACTAAACCATACACAATAATTCACAATATGAAAATTATATATATGAATAAAGTAGATAATAGATTTTAAATAAATGAATAATTAATTTATTTAAACATGATATAAATATTTAGGAATAACGAATAAATAAAAAATTATAAATACTTTATAATTTAGATATTTAGTATGGAATGACTAAAAGAAATATTTTTTTTTAAAAAATGATAGAAAAATAAGAAGAATGAATCAAGAAGGTATAAATTAATGGATTCCAAGATAATTATTATTCACAACCATATTATAGTCTTAGGGAAGGGATCCTAACAAATAAAAAATAATGAGAATATTGGATTCATTTTCTTTAGTTGACAAGAGTGAACGATGGATTGTTTCCCTAATGGAAGGTATGTTAGATCACTAAATTGTAGTTAAGAAGGTTTTTTCATTCCCTAATACTATATAAAATACACCAGTGGATTGGAAAAGAACCTATATTAAACTTGACGAACAATTATAAGCTAGATTCAAGCACATAGAGATGAATACTACTATCTCTATAGATTGAAAGACCACTAAGAAATACTATGGACTCAGAACGAATAATACTTACTTCATCATAAAACATGAAAATCCTCCTATAGTATTAGTGAAATCAATGTGGGGTGGGGGTGGGTGAATAAGTAATTTAATTTTTTTTATATTTTCCATCTTAAAACAACCTTCAATAATTTTTAGAGTGATTTAATTCACAATTTTGATATAAATACATGCACAAAAAAGAAAAGGAAACATTGGAATGACAAGGTTCACTACTCAATATGTGTAGATAGTCCTTATAATGATCTATATTAACTTTATATCACATGGTCCACTGAAAGAAACCCTTGGATTACAACAAGTTGGTTTTATCCATTCACTCACATTACAAGTATCCTAATTGTGTATGTGAGTCTCAAAAAGTTATAATGATATAATTTTTTATGATAATTTGATAGTATTTCACCACATTATAAATTCAATCACATTGTTACTAACCAAGTTGTTCCTCTTATTATTATTTTAATTTTAAAATATTGTCCAAGTATCTCCTTATTCATCCTCTTTTATTTTATCTCTTCAATACAAATGTTCCTAAATAAATAAAAGTTTTGAAAACTCTTCTCTCTCTTCCCAATACTAGATATCTTATTATTTTATTTCTTCTTATTCTTTTTAACCATTTTATATTCATTATATTTCATGAATATTATTTACATAAATCATTTTTGTAAAATTCCCACAACTTTTATCCATATCCGTAACCCAGTTCAATTATTCTATAATTATTCTCTAGCTTTCAAGAAATGTTGAGTTAAAAATATTAAATATTAAATTATCTATAATATTTTTCCATGATCTTCTACTTAAAAAATTCCATAATACTTAACACAATTTGTTTCTTCAAATTCCTCTATAAAACCACTATTTTTACTTATTTATTATTCAACCTCCACACGTACATGAAAACATGAAACATAGTCGTGTGTAATTTATCTTCACAACATGGAATACTCAAAATATATCTTGAATCAAAATATATTATTTTGATTATTTTTTTTGATGAAGAATAATTCACTAAGAATCACTTTATTTCATTTCCTTATAATATTTAATTTATAATTTTCAGACTTAAAAAATTTCATCATTTCTATAAGTATATAAAATTACATAAGATAATAAATATCTTAAATATCACAATGTGAAAAAAATTATCTCACATATTATCCTTGAATTTGTGAATTTTTTTCCCCAACTCATAAAAATATCATATGTATCATCAATATCCTAATCATTCTTTAAAATATGTTACACATGCTAAAATATCATCCACATATGATGTTTTCCTTTTCCGTAAATCAAATTTCTTTGTCAAAAAATATTACACATTTCAAAAAATTATTACATAATTGGAAATATCTTATGAAAAATAAAAAATATAATACACATGTCTAAAAAAACTTACACATCATTGACTTTACAATTTTTCACTACTCCTCTGACAAATATCAATGCATTCATCTTCCTTTATCAAATATGTTATATATGAAACTTACTATATAAAATATATTATGTATGAAATTAAATATCATAGGTATAAAGAAAAACTTTATTTATCATCTTAATTTTCCATTTTTTCATCTCTGATCCATGAAAAATTATTATATATGAAAAAATAGCATACTTATGAATTCAAACATATTAAAATATTCACAGAACCTATTCAAATATTTCCATAACTTCCCCAAATATATTTTAAAGACATCCTAATACCTTTATACTTATAAAAAACCTTTATATCACTTTAAAAACCTTATTTTATGTAAGTTTAAATATTATTTTTATATTTAAAACAAAATTCAACAAATTAATCATATCCACTTATTCGTCATCAAATTCCCATTCTCTAGAAAAATATAAAATACTGAGGAAAAATTATTTAAAAAAAGTCTCAAAAACTTCAATTTGAGTCCTAAAAAATATCTCAATAACTAAATATGTCTCAAAAGATCTATTAGGCTAAAAAATATCCCCATTTGGATTTTTTTTAAAACCAACAAACATAAATAACATCCAAAAATAATAAATTTAACAATGAATAATCAATATATAATTCCAAGACAATGTGAGAGAACTCAATATAGGAAATAAAAATATTTAATGATAATATAATTCTATTTATAAAACTAGTGACCCAAATTAACTTATTTATAGCCTTTTATTCTCTTGATAATAATTATTAAAATTAACTTGTATGATCTCTTTGATACCACTTGAGATATACTAAGAATCAATACTTCTTTAACTTAATATATTCATCCTTGAAACCTCTATATAATAAATTACTGCATACATACTTTACAAAAACTATTAAAATAGTTAAAATACCACCAAAATTACACACACAGATACCTAAATCACAACTTTTCCCTTTTAAAAACTCTATCTAAGTAAATTATACCCCTAAATAAGAGATCTCTTCCCCATAAGGTAAAAAACATATGAATGGATATTCTCTAAAAAAGTTTTCTGCCCCTTTATAAATAAATTTTCTAAACACATAAAAGAATAAAAATAAATACAATTATATTTGCTTTACCCCTTTGAAAATAATATCCAAAGAATAAGATGAAATATTGGAAAAAACCACCATACCTTAGCCTTTATAGAAATGAGGTTCAATTCCCATTTTAATACTCAATTTTTAAAATGAATCCTTCAGAAGTGGTTTAATGAAATCATATATTATTTTATCCAAGTTTGGAATAAATTATAGCTTGAAATCACGAATCGCCCAAATCTTATTAATGAAGTGATATTTGATATCAATGTGCTTAGACCTTGAATACTAGACATGATTCCTCAAAAAATTAATATCACTTTGATAATCATGGACTAAAAGTAGTGGTGGCTTCAATTCCACCTTGATATATTCCAACTTTGTTCTCATCCAAATTAATTGAGTAGTGGATTGAATTGAAACCACATATTATGATTCAGTAGTACTCAATGTTACAAAACACTACTTATTTATGTTCCAATATACACAAATCTCTCTAAAAAAGTACTCCTCCGGGTATAGATATTCTATAAACAATATTACCTACCCAATTTTTATTTATGTAGTAAAATATATAAAGAATTACCTTTCTATCATACTACAACCCATAATATTTTCCCCATTTATATAATTAAGAATTATTTTCTCGGATATTAGATGCTATATTTTTTATGCACTTTGAAATATGGCACAAAGGGTGATAACATTGAAAATATATGATCTAGAAGTTTCCAAGTACAAAAAAATTATAATAAGCATACAGAATTACTTTGGGCCAACTTCATTTAATTCCACATAATTTTTTCCCACTAAGGTAGGTGTCAAAACTGTCTTTGAATCCCCCATGAAAAACTTCTTTAGAAACTCTTAAGAAAACTTCTCTCAAGAAATAAATACGTGTCCTTAATCTTAAGAAAATTTGAAACAAATAATGTATTTTATTTTACCAAGAGCAGACATTTTAAATAACTTCTTCTTCTCGATAAAAAACACTTCACAAGAAACTTATTCATTTATATAAAAATTATATCATCTATATAAACAATTACAATGATTTATGATTTTTTCCATATTTAATTTAAATATTGCAGTCCAGTATTACTTTTAATGAGATTTAATTTCATAAAAATAGTATCTAACATAGAATATCATTCTCTTGGGGATTGTTTCAACCAATATAGATCCTTCTTTAATCTTCATACATATTTATCATCTTTACTAAGAAATAATCTATAATTTTTCTCAATAAAACCTTTGATTCTTGCTCACTATTAAGGAAGGAATATTTGATATAATTTTTGAAATATTTTATTACCTTTTTTCTGAAATAAAAATAAAAATAAAAATATTTTATAGTCTAGAATCCTATGCAATGTTCTCATAAAAACCAATTCCATATTATATTTAGGATTGGGTATTAGTTCCCAAGTGAAATTATTCTTTATATGGTTCAATTTTTAATTAATGACATCAACCCACTCTTTATTCTATAAAGATAAATCAATATCTCTTGGTTCAAATTGAAAATTTTGTGACGTATGTCGTTATTTCATCAAACTTGTTCTGGGTGAAACCTATTATCCTTATTCTCAAATTTTTTTTTGAACTTACACCAATTTTCTTAGTCTTGGATGGCATGATCAAGGTTTCTTTTAATAACTTCAATAGTATGAATCATCATATTAAAGCTCTACCTATTCTTAATTTTCACCTTTTTTAAAAACTTTATCCCACTATTTGAAAAAATACCTTCATGTATATTACTTATCAATCTAACTTCCTCCTATGTTTCTTATTTCTTACAGTTTTCCATCACTTTTACATTAGTTGTATTAAAACTATTTCCTATTTATTTATTGAAATATAATTATACTTTTTTATTTAGAGGATAACCTAAGAAGATATCATCAATACTTATTTTATCAAATATACCATGATTCTTGTCCTTGATTTTAATGATAGAGAGACTAAGAAATAACCTTAAGTATTTCAAACATGGGGTATTCTTATAAAATGTATCATACGGTGACATGTTAGAACTTGGTCTATATAAATAGTGGGTTTAAATGTGAACTTATACTCTAATATAATATCTTTAAAAATACTAAGAAGTATCATGTTATATCAATATTGTTTAGTCCATATCCACTAAAATTCTATTATTCTATTCCGTAATACCATTTTGTTGTGGTGTATATGGTGAACCGAGTTAATGATGAATACCATGATTCTCAAGATAGTATTAAAATCTTTTATTAGTATATTCTGCACCATTATATACCTGAACCTTAATCATGGAGAAACCAGACTCCTTTTTATAACTTCTCTTAAAACTCTTTAACATCTTTATAACTTATAATTTACGATTCATAAAAATAATACAAGAAATATGATTAAATTAATTAATAAAGGAAATAAAATAATTATATCTATTTGTTTATTTCTTTCCCATAGTCCCAAAAATATATTAATGAATAAGATACAATGGTTGAGATGTATGAATATCAACACTCCTGTGTAGAGAATTTATAATCTTTAATTTTTGGAATATCGTGCATATAAAATTCTTCTTTATTTTTATCATAGTAATATTATGAGAATTTTATCTATAGGTATTATTTCAAATATTTCTTCAGAAAATAATATCAATATGTTAATTCCACAACTAAATATATTCTTTCATACTTAAGTGGCATGATATTTGAGCATCTCCCACTTGAAATAAATTACCCTTAGTTTGATATGATCTTGTAAAAAACTTTCATATCATATAATTTTTACTATAACCATATATTTACTAAAAACATCATTTTATTCATTAATAATCTATGAAACACTCAAAATGTTTTGGTCATACCATTAACATATAAAGTGTTCTTAGACTTTAGCTTCTCTTTACAAATAATAGATGACCTGTCACATTTGATTTTAAGTAAAACACAATCTCCAATGGTCACTAAGACTTCATTTAATTATTCAGAATTATTTAAAATTTTTAAGTCTCCTATCATGTGTAAAGAACATCTACTATCTAGAATCCATGTAAATTCCTTTTTTAAATCTTTAAGTACAATTTCTATAATAAAAATTTCTTTCTGTGATTTTATCATTCTTATTTTGAGAATTTCCAGTATTTTTAATCATAATCAATTGGTATAGTGGGATAGAAATTCAATAGTCAGAATGGTGACTAGGCTAGTCACACCCTCCAAAAACTTCTTCTAAATGTTGAAACTTATTCTAAACTTTCAATTATGATTTTTTTAGCTTTCTTCTGAACATTACTCCTTTAAGTAGGATGAATTAACCTCAATATATGAATCATAGAACATCTAAAATAATTAGTATATTAGTATTTAAATTGATAATATCTATCTATATTTACTAATCCTCTATAGTTCTAAAATTATCTATAAAAATCGTACTTACCACTAAAAAAACATGATGTCCAAAAATTGACTCCTATATTTCTTCCTTATATGAATAATAATATTGGATTCTTTTTGTGAAAAAAATTATTATAGTCTTTATAATGTTATTAATTATTATTAAACTCTTTATATCCCTTTATAAATTAGTAGTTTTAGTATTTTTTTTCAATCCTGTGTTCCTAGAGTTTTTAGATTTTAGATAGTGACTTTTTTTGGCCACAAACTTGGTATTCTTAACATTTTTCTTTATATCAGACTTATTAAAAAAATTTAAAAGATATTTTTCATTATTTTTTATGATATTTATTATTATTATTTATAATTTTTGTTTTTATATCATTCTATAATTTTATGTATATATTTTTGAAAATATAATTTTAATTTTTTCAGTTCCTTTTTTATGTTTTCCAGTTTATGATAAACAAGTTCAAGATCATTATCCTTTTACATCAATCTTTCTTCCATATTTCCTTTTAAAGTATTCACATCAACAAGGAACTTAATAAAATAATCAATTACTTTTATAAATATTGATTGTTATTCTTTTTAAATAGATTTTTTCATCTAGAAGACAAGTAGTGTTTATTTAAAAGTTTTATCTCATTCTCCAGCTTTGAGATCTTTGAAAAAAACTACTTGAATTTGTTACTTCAACATAAACTCCAAAATAGTTTCTTAATCACTCCCTAATTAACTGATTTAATCTTTAGGTACATTTTATTCATTAAATTCAGTAACTAATATCTTCTCATTAACTTCATTAGAAGTTTAAATATCCTCTTTTTCATTAGTACTCTCACTACCTTTACACTTTGATAAGAAATTCATCTTATTTTAGTTGTATAAAATATTATCCTTTGATATGGAATAAAACTTTGATTTTGTTAATTTTTTTGAGTATTTTTTGGTATTTTATCTTCATCATCATTGGGTTTTTCTTATTTAATTTTTGGTATTTTGATGAAAAGTTCCCAATTGATCCACAGTTGAATAATTTTAAAGGGATCTTCCCATTAAAATTTTCCTAGACTCTTCTTTCAATCAAAGATATAAGAGACAAATTATTAACAAATTTCTCATATATATATATTCTTATATTTCATAACAAGTAACTTAATATTCATTAACTTATATCTTATTATTTTCTCTATTTGACTTTTTTTTCATACTTACCTTTCTTTTATGTAGCATTTTCCTTCCACATCTCATAAGATATAGGAATAATATGTAAATAATCTATAGATTAATCATCATATTATATTTAGGTATTTATATTTAAATCTATTTATCTATATTTTTTCTCACTTTAACTTAAAATTACCATCATATATATTTTATAGTTTATCCCACTGACCTTTAGTAGTATTAATTACTTAATCTTTTAGAAAAAATTTCTCTGGTATGGATGATAATATAGGATTTTGATTAGGACCATCATTCTCATGATTCTTTATATCATTTCTTGTCATGGAGAAACCTTAATCATGAGGAGGAAATCTATCAGTATCATCCTTTAAAAAATTTAAATTTATTGATAAAAGATAGTGAAATACCCGATTCTTCCAAATATAGTCATTTTTCCCATTAATCATGTGAATAAACTATCTATTCACTGAATTTTGATTCTACATGATTCAAAATAGGTAATTTAGTGATTGATTCTTTAAATATAGTGAAAACATTTTCTTTAAATTATTGAACTAGTAGATAATCAATAAAGGGAACTAGCCTTGAATACCCCTTGAAAAACCACCCACAAGATTAGTGACAATTACTAGGGGAGGGGTGAATTAGTGATTTATAATTCTTCTTAAATTTTCCATCTTAAAACAAACATTAACATGTTTTAGAGTGATTAAACACACTATTTTAACACACTCTCATGAGCACACAAGAAAAGGGTGAACCATATTTATAAGCTTTTTTACTAAACATGAGTATTTAGTCCTTAGGATGATATAGAATTATTTGAAATCACACAACATACTAGAATATACCTATATTTTATAGTAATTAGGTTTTATCCATGCAATAACATTATATATTTCCTAACTATGTTGTTTAATTATATATGGTTATAATGATATAAAAATATTTTGAACAATAGGAGAGACCTTCACCACTTTAATAATTTAATCACATTTTCATTTTGATTCTTGTTCCTCTTCCTCTTCTTTTTCCACTTTCACAAAAACAAGAATGTATCTCATTATTCTTTTTCTTTTATTTTCTCTCTTCAATGAACATGTTCTTTAATGAAACAAAGTATCAACCACTCATACTTATTTATTCAAAATATTCAATATATTTTTCTATTAACTTATTTATTCTTATTATTTTTCACCATTTCATATTCAATTTATTTCATGAGTGTTATTTATATAAATTATTTATGGAAAATTGTCTTAGATTTAAGCCATATACATAAATCTGGTCAACTATTTCTGAATTATTATCTATATTTCTCACAATATTGATTTTTAAATATTTAATTTGAAATTATCTCTAATATTGTGAAAAAATATTCTCTTTAAAAACATCCAAAAATATTAGCATAATCTTCTCTTCAATATAATCCATGAAAACCACTTCAATTAATTATTTTTAATTTTTACTCCAGGAGTTCATGAAAACATGAAACACCACATAATATAATTTCTTTTAATACAATTAAATAATCAAACACCACCATAAATCTGTAT
Organism: Viscum album; assembly: GCA_963277665.1. Lineage (NCBI taxonomy): Eukaryota > Viridiplantae > Streptophyta > Magnoliopsida > Santalales > Viscaceae > Viscum > Viscum album. Next base: position 79,923,041 of record OY728162.1, on the reverse strand, counting down.
ATATTATAATGATAACTATTTCGATGAAGATTAGTTCACTAAGGACCCTCTAATTCCATTTCCTCCAAAAATTTATTCTATAATTCCATATCTTTAGAAATATCATAATTTATATAAGTATATAAACTTATATAAGATAATAAATATCTTATATATCATAGTGTGAGAAAATATATCTTATTAATTCTCCATGAATTTGTGAAATTTTATCTTTAACTCAAAAAAATATAATACATATCATCAACATGTTATGAATTCTCAGAAATATGTTACTTATGATGAGAGACCGTATGATTAAATTATTTTCCTTTTCCATAATTCCAAATTCATTTTTTAAAAAATCTTACACATTTTAGAAAATTATTATTCAATAGTAAATATGTTACAAAAACTTTTAAATATATCCCATATATCTAAAAAACATCTGATTCATCACTTCCTTCCCAATTTTCATCATTACTTAGAAAAATATCTTATGTATTCATTTTACTCTATAAAATATGTTACATATTAACCTTTCGATAAAAAATATATTACATATGAACTTAAATATCATACATATCAATATAAAACTCATGTATCATATACCTTTTCCATTTTTATAGTCCTAATCCACATAAAGATATCACATATGAATTCAAAATTATTAAAAAATGAAATAAACCTCTTCAAATATTTCCTGAACTCATCCAAACCTATCTCATGGGATTTTTAGTTCCTTTAAACTTCTCAAAACCATTCAAATAACTTTGAAAACCTTATTTAAAATATGTTTGAATATGATTTTTTTATTGATAATAAAATATAATTCTTTAAAAAATAACCACTTCTTTATCTTCAAATTCTTATTCTCTAGGTAAAAAATATAATTCTATAGAAAAATTATTTAATTTAAAATAAAAAAAACTTCAATTTTAGTCCTTAACAATCTCCCAAGAACTAAAAATATCTGAAAAAATTTCTTTGGATCAATGAAACACACTTTATTCTAAAACCACCAAGGAATTGTTATTTTAAATAATTTCCTTACCATATATAGTTCCATTAGAGAAAGATCCATCCAAGTTGAGTTTCAAAACCAAAATAGGTGGATACTATTGCACCCATCACCTGGAGCTATGATTTTTGGTAATCCATGCATCATAGAAGCCGAAGTGACTATTCCAAATATAATTACCAGTAAAGAGTATTTCCAAAATATAAATCATCAAGAGCACGTTATACTTTATATTTTAGATATTTAAACACTTGGAATATAGTTTGAAATCATTACAAAGATCCTATATGACAAAAAATCCTACAACACGACCCACCTTGTGAGTATTTCTTTGATCTAATTAAAAACCTACACCTTTAAACCATATTTATAGTAAAGCATTAGAGGAGTCAAAAAGGGGATCAATACCTAGTAATTCCATAAGAAATGACCAAAAACAATTCAACCAAAAACATAAAAAACAAGTGCTATTCTGTATTAATGTGTGAGTGATTACAATAATATATTTTTGAATACATATGAACTCCTATATGTTGAAAAACATTATCTATGGAGATAGATCAATGTTGATCATGCCAAAAAAAGAAACTATAATTGGATAAAATAGTTTTATACTAACACACCTTTCCCCAAGGGTTATATTCATGAGAAATATAAATAATATTTTGATAGTTTTTAGTGATGAAAGTCCCTAAGATTGATGGTTGGAAGATTCAGTGTTATTCTTCATCCACTAGAGTGATACTATTAAAAATAAATTTATATTCTTCTGAAAACACACTGTTGATATGGCCCAGAATATCCTTAGCCTCTTTGAAGCTGATTACCATGGTGGGGAAAAATGGATAGTAAAGAAAATTTAATTCTCATTATTATTTCTAGAAGAGAAACTATCTTTTACTAATAACCCACCATGAGTAATAAATAGGGATATGAAGATAAATTTGGATACTACACCAAATGGATAAGATGAAGTCAGATTATATTATTCTATATCTATGGATATACCTTGATTTATTCTTGAAACTTATCTATAGGTCATATTTTTCAATCACTTACCATGAATGTATAGAATGAATGGATTTTATGGTATTAATAATTCTCTTAAAACCAATACCACCTTCATTTTTAGGTTTCCATGGATAGTTAAACTGGACCAATGACATATAACATCAAGATGGGAATCCCAAAGAAAGGTATTGATAGTATTTCAATGTGATAGAGAATATTTATGGGGAATATGATGATATAGATAACATGAATGGGAATGGAGGTAAAACAATGTTAATGAGGGTGATGAATCCACCAAAAGAGAGTATCTATCTCTTCCTATTATTTATTCTACTCAAAATTATATGCACCATGCCATTAAATTTTTGAATTATGATTCTTATAGAAGAGTTATGAGTCCCTAAATAATCCATGTGAAATTAATTTTGACTAAAAAAAACACACTCCTCTATTTTAAGAACTTAATTATCCAAGTAAGAGTTAAAAATATAAACACTACACTTGGACTGACTAGCCTGATGTTCACTCCATTTATCATAATCATTAAAGATATGTTTAAGACCCATAATAAATCATTGTTTACAATTTAAAAAATAACATATCATTTGAAACAATAAAGTGAGGGTTCAAGGAGTTCTATACCCACCTTTGAAGCAAAGGACCCAACCAAATAGAGATTCCATAATTTTGAATACAAACACTTTATATTTATTTCCTAATATGGAATCTTTCATATTATAAGTTATATAGAATATTCTATAAATATATGATATTATAAAAAATATTATCATCTTATATTCCAAATACTATTATATAAACTATTTTTCACAACCTAAATATCACATATTTATTATTATTTAAATATTTATCAAATAAATCATTAAAACTATTTTGATGTGATTTAAATAATTTCCAAATAAGGCCTTATAATTTAAACTATTCAAATTAAATAATTATGAACAATTCATAATTAAAATATAAACCCATTAATATTTTGTATTTACTTTTTAATTTATAAATATTTTATAAACAATACTCATAATTTCAATATAAAAGTAATATATAAACATTAAGTCAATACATATAACCTTAAAATAGGTACTTCAATATTAATAATTAATATTATGGGATATTTTTGAAAACTTTTCAAATACATATAATTAATTACCAACATTTTATAGTTAATTAATCTATAAAAACCTCTATAAATTAATAAATATTCCAATATACCTTTTTTTCCATAAGTTATAAACATTTTATAAATTATAAAATTTAATTCACAATTAAATATTTTCGTAAACAAATTGTTTTCCCTATTTTTAACCCTATATATATTAAACCATGGGGTTTCATATATATTCTAACAGAAAAATGAAGGCCTTATGCCATAGAGGCTCACATGATAATAACTACGCATTCTTAAAGTCAATGTGAGATTAACTCACACTCTAAGTCCTGCATAAGAATCAATAGTTCTAGCTCATGTAGGATTAAAATAGGAATGGGGAGCCTCATGTGATTTTAAACTAGGTGCTTAATAATTCATATGATATTAAATAATCTATGATATAATGGGATATTGGAACCTATGTAGTAATAAAAACAAATGTTGGGGGATTGAATGAGATTAAACCTAGCACTATGGATGAATAATTTCATATGTTTAATTATAATAACCCAAGGAGACACATTATGATGGAATAACTTCACACAAAATTAGTTAAAACTTACCACTATCTGGTCTGTATAGGGTATATGGCTTATAATATATAACCTGTATATGATTAAACCTTACATGAAATGTCCCATATAGGAATGATTAATTCTATACAACATTAGATTAAACTAGTTTCTATCTTATGAAGTGATATTATCCCTTTGGGTTCTAATTTTATTAAACAACTTACACCAAGTCATATGAAATGACACAATACTTAATTTTTTTTAAAGAAACATGAACATATTAATTTTAAACATTATTTCATGTCCCAAATTTCATGTTAATTATTTGATACCTCAAAGGATCTAACAACAATCATTAAACACAAATAAAAAGAAATATAGAAACCCATAAAATATGATCACCTGAAAGATATTTGAAACCATGTGTAATCTATAAAATGAATATATGTGTACCTTTCACTATAGATTATGACTTCCAGTATCTTCATCCTGTGTGATTGATTAAGATCAAATTAGAGGTAGATGGATGAAATACCACCTTCAAAGGTATCTATGGGTTAATATTGAATCAATTATCGCATTAGTATGTATAAAATTACCAATAAGCTAGTGCCTCAATGGTAAATGGTGGAGGTGTTGAGTGATTTTGAAAAGGGAATAAAATAAACCAAGATTCATAAAAGAGTATTATATATATTTTATCATATCCTATAACATTTATATAAGATATTGTAGATATTATATAAGCCCTATGAATTTACACATGTGTTATACAATTCATGAGTAGATATATGTGGTTACAACAACTTGTAACTCATCAACCATGAATTATCAAACCATTTCATCATATTAAATGATTTATATATAATTACAACCATGTGTAGGTGAAAATAATACATTAACCTTTAATGTACTACTGCTATGAAAAGGGTATGTTCTATTATATTATAACATTCGGTGTGATATCCCTAAACTAAGGCATACAACATGCCTTAGTTCACATGCATATCATACAATATGACATAAAATAGATTTTATAAAATTATGTGGCCTAGATCCACCACATGAATGTAAAATTTAGGGTGTATCTCCTTTTATATTATATTTATATTGTGTTTTTAGATATATTAAGAATACAGAAAATGTTATTTTTTTATAACTATAATGCATTTTTTGAAAAATAGTCATAGTTATTGAATTTATTCATAACTAAAATGTGTTTTGGGTAAAAAATGTGCATTTTTATATAAACAATTATAAAACCATGTCATAGTTTGATAAAAATGGACATAGAAAAATATTCCTAAAAATAATGCATTGTAAAAATGATACAATTACAATAAATTTTCACTTAAAATGGGTGTAATTAGTATATAAATGTTATTTATATAAGAAAAATATGATATAGTCAATAAAAATGATGTAATGGATTCAAAATTATAAATTTTAAAGATTATTTCTAAAATTAACTCTCTTAATAAAAATAAATATTTTTTATTTTGGAAGTTTTGTCACATGGGAGAAATGATCTAGTGGTTTATATATAAAAACAACTGTGTTTTTTATATTTTTGAGAATATTTTTCTTGAGATTATTAAAAAACTATTAGCATAAAAAACCCAATGGGTGAATTCGACATTTGATGGGGGGATATTAAACAATTCCAAACATGTTTTACTGGATTTATCTATGTTTAAAGCCTTGAATTAATAATTTATATTTATGAAGTATTAATAAATAAAAAACACTAAATATAAAATGTTTATATTATAATAAGAAATATTTATATTAAAAGGTTCTATTTGGAAATTTATTTAAACCATACCAAATTTTTATTGGGTGGATTTGATCAAGGTTTAAATAAAATTAAATATTTAATATTTTGATAATTTTAAGTATTTACAAAAAATATGAAATGTTTTTATGATTGTTAATGTTTTCATAAAAATCAAATATTTTCAATATGAATGAGTTCATATTAAAAACATGTAAATTGTGAATATGAAGAGTTCATATTGAAATAAATATGAAATGTTAATGTTTATTTATTTGTGGAATTACCATAATTATTAGATTATTATAAAATGTTTATAATTATTTATTTATAACATGATCATAAATGTTTATCAATTGTCAAAATTATTGAAAAATTTATTTATTTATCCAATTCCTGGATTTATTATTCATGAATATAATTTTTTTATATTATGAATAAATGTATATTTTAGTTTATCACGTTAAACTACTTATTATAAATTTCATATAATGCATATAAGGAGTTACATTCTAGGTACAACATAAGATTTAGTTATGTTCAAACATGACTATGATTTGTTTATAGTTTTTGATCTTGAAAGCAAATGTTGGTTATGATTTATATATACTATGTGTTTGGATTACATGGGAACTGAGCTATCCCTTGTGTATTGATCTATATATAGTGTGAATATTGGTTAGACTAAACACTAACATGTTGGATTAAACCCTTTCAAGAAAAGTGGGGGTTGTCACCTATCACACCATGCTTTTTTTTTTGGTATCTTGGTTTTTCATGGTTTTAATCCATTACATGAATGGGTTTATATTCCTTATACATGGGATTTATTTATATTTGTGTGAATACAATTGGATTTTATTTTCAAGAAACTAACAAAAATCATGATTTGTATAAAAGGTTATACATTAAAATATCTTTAACATATTAATTTATTTGAAGGTATAGGATATAAATATAAATAATTAGAAGAACAAATATATTAAAATTAATACATGAGATAGTATGGTGAGATTTAATAACACTTCAAAAATAATAAGTGTTATATTTCTTATAATGTGAACACTTTTCTATACCCCAATCATCCAAAATGTGTATATCATTCTAAATTTAGGTACTCATGGATTATCTTGTGTAAAGAAATAATGATGTAGGTGACCCTAATAATTATGAGTATATTATGGGCATGATATTGGGATACACTTTGCTTGGAAACTGTAAAGATTAAGTCATTTGAGGAATATATTTGGGGATAACCCATATGATGGATTTGGATAAGGATTTTTATACTTGATTATCCAAGAGTCATATGTGATATGATTAACATGATTGTATACCATATATAATCATAGATTTTGGTTTGATCTTAACAAAGATAATTTATTATGAAATATGGATCTTGACCCACTAATGGATATGATGTAATTTAAAAGGTGTATTATTTTAGTGGGATAAAATTTAATAAAAATTATTTATTAAATGATTTTACAACATGAAAATCATATATAAAATATTCGATTATAGACAAAATGGAATCATTATCAAACTTAAATTAAAGATATATTATGGAAAAGGAAAAAATTAATGGAAGAAACTTTCTAAACTCATAAAGAAGTATAATAATAGTCCTTAAGTAAGGAGATTTGTTTTGTGTAATAGAAACCACTTCACGAGCAGCCAAATACTGAATTTGTTCACCGAATGGATATAAATGATTAGGATAATAATTTAAATATTTTTTATACCACTAAAATTATTATTATATCCTTTGAACCTAAGTTTCAAAATAAAAGTTAAAACATGGATGTGTTTAAGATGATAGATTACCTAAAAATTCTCTATCAAAAAAATGATGAACATGAGAGGTATGATATTTTAAAGGTGTTTTTTAGATGTAAAATGTTTTATAGAAATTAAATTTATACTCATATACTCAATATAAGAGGTGAAATCAATGACTTGGAGTGGTTGGTGTATCATTCAAGGCTTAATATATCCATGAAATTCATTATTCCATTACTAGCATAAGGTTTGAAAAGGTTTATTATGACTTATAAAATGAATAAGTTCAATATTTTTACTTGATATCATTAATATGTTGAGGATTATTGATAATGACATAAAATATACAATATTATTTGGGACCAAGTTGGATGGAGAAGTGGATTGTTGTATTTTGTTTTCAAAAAGGGGATAAATCAATTCACTTTGTAAAAGCCTTGAAAAACTAAATGATGATTTTTGGATTTGTATTTACCAAATATAATAAGTTTAGAGAACTTGTGATGCAAGCCTTATGAAATAAAGGGGGAAAAAGGTGCTGCCAGTGATATTCAGTTTTGATTGGAAAGAATGATATTGCTGGAAGATAGAGAAGTTTTAGTACATTATGTTAAAAATATGATGATGCTAAAGGTGTTTGATTAAAGAATATATATCATGATAGATATTTTTCATGATGAAATCAGTTGTTTGTTGAATATGGTATATGATAATGAAGTATCATTGGTGTTCTTGTCTAAGAAGATTTTAAGGTTACACTATTTCCCAATGTCTGCCAAATTTTTGGGGTTGAAAATCGGGAGATGGAGAAATGTGATTTTGGTAAAGAATGATGCACACAAGTTTGAAGATGTCTTGGTATGTTGTATGCAAGGAATGGTTCAAGGTTATAACAATGAAAATGGAAAAGGCATGAAGTGCTCAAAATATTCAAGAAGTGCACAAAAGATGAGGTCGTTGCGAAAGAGACTTATGCGCCCAATGCGGTGTCAAATGGGGTTTTGTGCGACGCGTTAGGATCTTGCACAACACATCAGGGTTTTTGAAAGTAGGGGTCAATGATGCCTATAAATAATTGGTGACCCCCTCTCATTTGTGAAGATTGACACTTAGATAAATCTTGATCTTTGAATTGTGGAATAATGTTTTGTAAAGGGAGTTTTGCGAATGAAATAGAGTTGCGTGTAAGAAGGATAAGTTACACGCAAGAAGAGAGTTGCATGTAATATTGAAGTTGCGCACAAGATGTGTTTCACGAAAAAAATCAAATACTATGAGCAAGTCATAAAATTTGAGAACAAGACACCTAAAAGGATGCATGGAAGATTTGGGTTCAGCACAAGTAGTATGTTTTGAGCAAGGTGGCTCTTACCAGCTTCTGGGTAGGAAAGAGATGAATCATTTTGAAAGATCAAACTATGGGTAATGATTAAGAAGAAATGGAACTTTTTTTCCCTTATTTTTTCTAATAGGGTGCACATACACTTGAGGATTGTTTTTCAAGTGCTACACAAGTGTAAGGGTATATCCTACTCGTTGTATTCTACATCAAAGGATTTTTTTCTAGTAGATTGTGTGGTACTGGATTACTTCGGTACCATACCAAGGACGTAACTACTCTTATGGAGTAGTGAACCTTGTAAATATTGTGTTCCTGTGGTTGTGTGCATTAAATAGGGAAATAAATCTTTAATAGGAGGTGAATTTTTTTTCAAAAATAAAGTAAACATAAAAGAAAATGATATCACTAATTCACCCCTGCCCCTCTCATTAATACTTGGATCCTGACTGGGTAACTTCATGATCAAGTTCCATGATAATGGTAAAAAAGGAGAGGTTAAAATTTTTATCAATAAATATAAAAATAAAGGTCCTTGAGAGTCCACTCAAACTTCTATTAAGCCTAAATGAGGTTTTAAGAAGGAGGGGTAGTGTTTCTATATGGATAATCTGGTCACTAGAGAAGAATTTCCCTAAAATACCCAAATGTTTTTAAAAATAAATATTGATATTCTATGTTTGGTATTAAAGTTTATAATTCAACTATTCTATTTTATAGTTTATATAATACCAACCATTCCACACAGATTTAAAATTTTATTTATGAGTATGGTGAAAAAATGTCAAAACAAACATCAATTTTTCCTAAAGAAATAGATCCCAAGGGTATCCCTATACACAATATATTTGAAATATGAGTGGAGAAAGAATATGATTGAAAATAATTTTAGGATGTTTTATTGCTCCACTTTAGTGTCTAGAAGGTCTTCCAACTTATTTCCCTCATTATAGGTGTGCTAAATCACCACCTCAAATTTAAACATGCTCTTGGATTTACTTATGATATATGAAACAAACTAGTGGATGGGATGACATTTGATAAATATTTAACAATCATGGATAAGTTGAATTATAACATGGATAGAATGATTTTGGTGTCTTTTTAAATGGTTATCCTACTAAGTAAATCTCAAGATTTAGTAATGATAGATGTTCCATCACCATAAAAGGAACTGATATCCAAAGTAACTGATCCCCAAAAAACATGTATTATGACCCCTCCATGCAGGATACCACTCTTATATACACTATATGTAATAATATTATAGCTAAAAAATGATGTCTTATAATATAAATAATGCCCCTATGATGTATAGTTAACACTATTAATGTTATTATAATCCTGGGGAATATATAATAGGATGTTCCATAATGTAATAGATGAGTCAGACCCTTTGATCAATCGGTCTTTTTCATTGATCTTGTAAAATATCTTTTTTTAGGTGAGTAGTGGTACTTCACATTGTGTGGCTCCTATTTATGTTATGTTCCTCCTATATAATTTAACACCCTATAGTGTAAGCCACACTACTAACTCAACATTCACTAGAGGAATCGACTACACAGTGGAACCAAGCTGATAAGAATCAAGCTATACATTATAAAGATATTTAAAGTATGTATAAGAGTAAAATATTAAAGAAACAAATCATAGGTAGATCATGAAATTTTTAATTCAAGTGATTAGGAAAAGGTTTTCTATATCAAGGAGTTGTATGAAATATTATTACATTAAATATGAGATTAATCTCAAATAAAATAGGTATATTTTCATCTTGTTTTTCTCTTTTGTGGCAAGAGAAATTATTTTTAAATAAAGAGTTATTGTAAATAGTATTATTTAATGGTTTTAATATATATGGTTTATGATTCATCTAGTTCTATAACATGGTTTTAAAATAAGGGATAAATAACTTTATCTAGGATAAAAGAACATATCTATGTTATTAGTTAAAATACGAGGGAAATATCTCCATCCACCTAACAATGTAATTTTTTAAAAAAATATCCATTTTAGAATATTTATCTAAACACATAGAATATAAAATACATATATTTTAATAGCTTGTTTAGTAAATTTTCTTATAAACAATATAAGTCTCATTTTCTAACCCAATGTAGTTTGTGTGTTAGATATATATTTTAGGGAAAAATATTGTTTATAAGAGGATAGTGAGAGTATGTTTATACTTAAATAATTCCAAATTATTATAAGTAATTTATTATAATAGTATAATTAAAATTAAATGTCACTTTATATCCTAAAATATTTTAGTTTAAGATGTTAAAGAATTATCTTAATGTACAGAGTTACATTTCTTTACAAAATGATCTAAAAAATAGATAAAGATAGAAATATTCCAATGATGATGATGATAAAATGAAAAATATTCCATTTTTTATACAAAATAGAATTTATTAACATCATAAAAATTAATGTTATTAGTTTAATAAGTTTTAATATTATATTAAAGGAGTTGAGCATGAAGATTTTGAATATTTATCTCACTATTATTTAAACAAGATTTCATAATTTATGTTAACCCATTAAAGGTGTAATTCCCCAAACCAAATTTCCTAGTCTGATATGGAGTGGTACATGGCCTCACACACACTTTATCATATTTAAGAGACTATAAAATTACAATGAAGTCCTAATCCATACAATGGGGAGGCTGTTCCCTTGATATTAGAAATGATTAACATTATAAAAAGTGGAAGTAAAAGTAATGAATAAAGCAATAATTTGTAATCATAATGAAATAAAACCACATAAGTAAAATATTCTATAATAAAATTTTATACAAACCATTCATTAAATAACTATCAAAATGATCCCCATAGGTAGTGAATCAATACACGTGATATGAAAATAGGCTAAAAGAATAAATAGTAACAACTTCAAAATGATCCCATTGTATGTCTTGGTATCATCCCTATCCCTTTATAGCTACAAATTATTAATATCCTGGCACCCATTCCCTTGTATGGATCCCAAAAAACAAAGCCTTCATGCGCACTAGGGTTTCTATGTAGGGTTTGGGTCACCACTAATGATTCCTTAACATGTTCTTAAATAATATATAAAAATTTATTCAATGATGAAAAGTAAGTAAACAAGAAAGAATAAATCCTAAAAAGGTCACTGTGCACTAAAGAGGCCTCCAAAAACCCTAAATATACCTGATTCAACTCCATGATAGATGATAAAGTTATCTCATTCCAAGACATATCCAAAAACATGATTAAAACCTTCTCACTCAAGTATATTTCCACGTCAATTACCACATCAAATTCTATATAGAGTCAAAGTCTACACCCTCTCACTTATAGGAGGTTAAAGATAAATTACCATACCAAGTCTTAGACCAATCCATCTCACTCAGGGGAAGTCATACATCAAGTTTCATATAAAGTTCTTGACCACACCCTCTTAGCAAGGGAAGATCTCACACAATCATATCAATGACAAAATGTATCAATCAGGGTGACATAAATACCCAAAATCCCATGCAATCACATCACATGACACCATATTATCACTTAGTATGTGGTTAAACAATCATTAGTATTAACATATGATTCAACACATAGTAGAAAAATTGACCAGTCATATAATTCTTTATGATCACCAACTAGTCCCAACAGAACCTGAAACATATAAGGAATCCACAGGGATAAACTAAAGGATACTCCAAAAATAACCCCTCTTGGTTAACAACACTAACCATTCCCATTCACCCAAGACTTTCAAAACTTAAATAATTCATCACCCATATGGATATACCAAATCAAAAGGCCTCATAAGCCATAACTGAGCTCAAACAACTCACATAGTGCCTAATTAACCCAAGCAGACATCCCTAACTCAAGCCATAAAATAAGGAAAGGTTTCATCAAAATAAATCAACTTAGCCTATAACTACCCTCTAAGGGGTCAATTACACCAATTTTGACTCACCCAATCACTTTGATACCAAAAGAAAAACATATCACACTAACACACACACACACACACAAACCAGCATACAAAATAGTTCATACAACTTCAAATAAATGATATAACATGGTAAATACTTCCTACTACAAATATTAAGGGAGTTCCCTCATTGAAGGGAAATTCTAAATTCAATATTGAACAAAAAATATCTAATTTTAGTAAAAAAAGCTTAAAATTAGGGATTTTGAGATGTAAAATAAGGATAAAATGAAAGAAATAGTCCCCCAGTGAATATTAAGGGCTACCCTTTCCAAAAATAATCAAAAAATAAAAAACACTTTAAACTGAAGAGTAAGGATCTTGTAGGTTCTTAAAAAGTCAATGAAGGAACCAAAATCATTCCTATACTATGTGGGGGTTGAGGGAGGATGAGAGGAGGGGTAAAAAGGAAACAAGAGGGAAATTTCATGATTTTCCCTTAAAATAAATACATAGGGAGTTCATTGTAGTTTGACCATGATGGTCATAGTGAAACACAACTTCACTAAATCCATGTCATGGTGTGTCCCTTTAGATTATAGTGAAACCACCCCTTAATAGAGGATCCCAACACCTGAAAAATCATAATTTTAGCATGTGATTTTGTCAACTTCCATAATGTACCACCCCATAGGTTCTTTATGATGAAACCCCCATAGTGGTTCCATGAGACTTTTTAACTCTAGGAAGCCACACTGTACCACCCTGCATTGAATTGAAGCTACTTTCCCACTATATAATTTTCATCTACAAACTAGGCATGACTTACCAAATCCCTATCCTGGGCCACCAATAACATTAAAAATAGTGAAAAATAATCAATATAAATATGATTCAATGGAATTTAAATAGAATAATCCTTAAAATTCAAGGTATATTTCAAAATCCACACCAAATTCTTCTCATCCATGGAATGTTTATTAAGGGTTCCTCACTGAATAACTCTAGCCACTAGGATCGCATGTCTAACTCTTGATATTAGGCCTCCTTATGGATACACCTATATTCCCAAAATAATCAGACAATAGGCACTATCATTCCTCACAACACTTTCTTACCTTTATCTATGATAAGCACTAAGTGATCCTTAAACAAAACATATACATCTAACTAAACATTTTCACTATCAATCACAAGTGATGGGTTTTTATCATACTTATAGATCTATGAAAATGTAAACACATCATTCATACCTTGATACCTTGGAGGAAAATATTACCAATAATACAAAACCTTGTTCTTCTTTACAATCTCAAACATAATGATTAAACACGATGAAAAAATCCCTTACTTCCTTAGAAGTTAATTCCATAATAAAGGAAATACACATTGGAATACTTGGTCACCCTTGGTGAACTATAGAGGTCCCTAAATTAGGTTAGTATTTTAGATATGCCTACTCATAGTGGTTACCAACCACTTCTGGGTTAACTACACTCACTCGGTGGTTTCTTGCACCAAGCTCAGTATGAACCTCACTACCTCACCTACCTCCAACCAACATAATGATAAGATACAAAACCTTTCATACAATTTCTTGAAGGTGAAATTTAGATTATAGAATTAAATATTTTATCATATGAAAACTTATCCAAGAAAATATGGTATCAATCTCCACCAAAACTGATCACACACTCCCTGAGAATATCCTTTAGTATCTAGATCATCTTTTCTAACTACCCATTTATCTATGGGTGGCATATTCCACTCATATTCAGTTGAGATCCCATATCCTTCTGTAGACCCTACCAAAATCTTGATGTAAAATAAACATCCTAATCCAATACTATGATTTAAGTAACCCCATGAAATCTCACTATCTCCCACACATATAACTTGTACAACTCCTCCAACAACTGAGCCTCTTACATGGGAAAGAAATGTGAAACCTTTGTCATCTATTCAACTACCACCCACACTACGTCATGACCCCTCGGGGTACTGAGCAGTCCTATTATGAAGTCCATGGTAACCTCATCCTACCTCCACATAGGAACTAGAAGGGGTTGAAATAATACACTAGGCCACTGATGCTCTTACCATATCATTTGATAGGTAAGAAAAGGAGTGATAAAATCAATATCTTTCCTCATACTAGGACACGAAAACTGAATCCTGATATCAAAATACATCTTGGTTAACCCTGGATGTGCCTCCCAACATGAGTAATGTGAGTTCTCATCAAATGATATCTCATGGAAGTGGGGAACACCATGCTACATGAAAATATAGTGCCTCATAATCATCCCAAGACCATACCAGAACTGGGTTATATCCCATGATCCATTCATGCATAGTAAGACAATATGAGTTGGACTCATGGATAATGTTTACCTAGTCCACCAATTAAGTGATAATGGCCAAATGAGATTAGTTTTGAGATAAACTACATGTAAAATCCAGCCAAATTACCACCACCAAAACTTAAAAATATGGAACACAATCTTTGAAACTTCCCAAACTAGAAGTTACCTTGTGAAGATGATGTACAAAAACATAGGAAGTTTTGAAACACCCTAAATCACTGCATTAAGTCAAACGTATCACACACATAAACATAAATCACAAAAAAACATTCAAAAAAATAGTAATCTAAATTAAACAATTGATTTATGTGGTTCAGATATTAATACCCAAACCCATGGGAGTGATTTTTATTACTTTAGAAGTTATAAAGTTTATGGTCACTTAAACTAGTTATACAAGTAGGTCATTAATCTCTAATGATACCACATCACATGCAAAATTGGTCACAACCATTTTATAGCTTGGCTCATATGGAACTCATTTGCACTGAATTTCGATACTTGTGGGATTCAATCCATTCATTTTGGAAAAATTTGATCGCCGGTAAAAATTCTTGACTTGATAACTAACTTCCAGTGAATAGTAAAATGTACCCTTATACTCTATCTGATGACTCATTCATATCTTCATCAAAAGCCCTAACATATTCCTATAACTTATGTTCACCTATCTTTCATACCAACCCTTCTACACACCTATTACAAAACATGATCTTATGGAACACCTACCACCATTAAAGTTCTTATTGCCATTCTCTTCATTAGGTTGAGTTGTATCTTCTTGAGATTCTCTTTATAATTAAATAATCAGAAATTGAAATAGAATTCACCATTACTAAGAATATCTCAATTGAATATTTCTTCAAGTAAACCATGGAAACCTCTATCACTAAGTAAAAACCAATCCTTCCATCTTCTATAAAAATATTATCACATCCACCAAATTCCAAATACCCTAGTCCCACTAAAGCATAATGCTGCCTCAAAATTTCCTAGAATAAAATCTTGGTGATCATTTCAACTAGTTTTTTTATTTAAAATACCTTCCAAATCTTTTCAATTATATCTTTCACTATCTTCTAGATGAAATTATATTTTTGGTTTATGTGGATTATCCATGAGTGGAATACCATATTCTTGGTCAAATGGGTTGCACTCTAAAAATCACAGTAGATAAAAACAATTAACTAATCCATTCTAGTATCTTTAAACATATAATTTAACAATATTAATTCTTTACCTACTTTTTTATATCCACATACTCCACTTAAATTATAGAAAATTATTCCTCTGGTCGTAGCCCTGATATCCAGCCAACTTTCAATGATGTATTATATGGCATTGTTAATTCCTATAGGTTATAAAGTTTAGAATTTATAATATTACTCTTTATGACTACTAAATAACATGAGTAATAATTTTTAGTCCAAGCTCAAACCCATATATAATAATTTTAGGAACAAATTATAACATTTAAGATGGATGGTAATAAAGGAAAGGTAAATTAAATCCATAAAGTATACCAATAATTAGTAAATCTAGGTTCATGAACTATTAAAGTAAAATGGATAAAAAACTAGATTTTTTTTCGGAATTGGGTCTAGGAAATGAATTATCCCAGGTAATCACTCTCTATTTCAAAAAAAAAATCTTTTCTCATGGTTATATATTTTGATTAATTAAGTAAACAAGTGACCCAAAATGATATTTAAATATAGAACATGACCCATATAATGGTCATGAAGAAGAACTAACTTAGAAACAAATTTATGCAGTTCCACCTATTAACAGTGCTAAAAAAATCACTGATAAAGAGGATACCTTTATCAGGACTAACAAAAAGCGTTAGTAATGGTACCCCCTTTATCAGTACTTTTTTTAGTAGTACTGATAAAGGGATTCATTATCAGCGCTTTTTTAATAGTTCTAATACATGGTATATTTAAAAAAAATTCATTAAAAAATATATATTAATATATAAATATATAAATATATTTAAATTGATATAAATATAATATATTTTATAAAATATGATTTATATAAGGCTAAATACGCATTTACACTTAATATATAAGATATTTAGTAAAAATAGATTATAAAATAATTAAAAATATAATAATAATTAATAATTTTCTCATTATTTTTTATTAATAGTAATTTAACAACAATTTGATGATATAAATAAAGATAAAAAAACTAATAAACGATCTAAAATAAGTTAAAAATGTGAATCGAACTTCAAACAAAAAATAACTTTTGATACAAGTATTTGTTTGGTCTCTACCACATATCAAATCAAAGATTGCAATGAGATCTATGCACAAGTGAAATATAGGGACCAGATATCACGTTTCTAAAGACAAAAATATCCCATAAGTTTGCTAAAATTGAGTTTTTAGTCAGGGTATCCTAATTTTGTAACATTCAATGAATTTTTGTCCTCCTTTAAGGGGTTTATTCCTGTTTTCAGGGGGATTGAATTTATTAAAAAGTATTACATTCATATTAATATTATGGTTTTGAAATTTTATTGTTTTTTATAATGTATTTTTTATTTATAATTAGATATATAAAAATATATTTTTTTTATATATACACGCCTAAAAATTTAATTATATAAATATATATGTAAACATATTTACATGTAATGTATATTTCAAAATATATAAACCTTACATAAATAAAAAATACTATCCATTTTATTTAAAACAAAAATTTATGAATATTTATATACATATAAAATTAATGTATATATAATGTTTATATATATTTATATATTTATATGTGTATTGAAAAAAAAATCTATATATTCGAATATATGTATATAAATATTAATATATTATATTTGTAAATAAATATAAATATGTATAATTATATTTTTATGTGGAAATATAAATATAAATATAAATAAATATATGTATGTATGTATTTATAAACATGCACATACACACAAAACATATTTTATATATGTGTATATATATATGGATAAAAAATTGTAATGAAATATATATAAATATATAGATATATCATTAAATAAAAAATAAAAGAATATAGGTGAGTGGAAGAGGCATATTTATATGAGAGGGAGGTCTCAGGTTTGAACTCACCAAAGGCAGGGGTGCGCGCATGGTTGAGCATATGCTTAGTGCTGTTAACAGGGGATGGGGAAGCCTTTTATCACCGTTTTTTAACATTGATAAAAGGGTCCTTTATTAGAGATTTATTTCACAATGATAAAAGGGAGACACTTTTAACATAACTAAGGATAACATCACTTTATTATCATGTTAGAAGCCTTTTTTCATGCTGTTAAATGTATGATCTGTAGTAGTGGAGGCCAAGTCCTAGTATTTTCATTAAAATATCACTTTCTCAAAATACAATGGTAATGCTTTAGAGATAAAAAAGATATATGAAATATAATGAATGTAAAAAAACCAACTAGATTTAATCATAAGAGAGTAATTTACCAGATATAATAACCCATCATCATATTTCTTAGAGTAAAAAAACACACCCCTTCATGCTGTTCATGAGAGAGTTTGGAAGTAAAACAGACTTGGCCCTAGCAGTAGAAATATTAGACATGAGATTGATCTCATGATAATACCTATCAAATGATGATTCCAAAAGTAGAATCGAAAACCTTAATTTATAGCTCAAAAATATCCATTTGTATCTATATATATATCTATAATATCTTAATTATATATCCTCCTTCATATTCAACTTTAACTCCATATATATAGGGTTTAAAATCTATGTGGAAAAACTCTATTATCGACCCCATAGTGTAAAATCTATGTGGAATAACTCCATTATCAACCCCAAAATATATCTCAAAATCATATCAAAGTGATAGAGAGAGTCTCAAACTATTATTTTTTGAAGACATAGAACTCCAAGAATGAAGCACCTTAGTGTTGTGTGAATTTTTTATCTATAACTCTAACTTCTAAAGAAAGTCTATCACACACCAAAATTTCCCTCGCAACACAAGAAAACTTTTTTGTGTAGTGTGGAACTCAGTCACTACTTTGTTTCATCCTTTAATTTATCTTTATAGCGTGACACCAGGCATCATATCATGAACTTATCCATAAGAATCTCCAATATTTTCATGTAACAAGGTCAACATGGTGTAATAACTTCAATTAACAGCTCATATATTCTTCTTATGTATCACCCCCTTTTACTATCATGAAATGGAATCATTTGAAGTAGTGTGAACTTATCTAATTTATCAGTTTCCATGGTTTCCTAAAAGATTAATGATATGGGAATCATAGTTTAAAGGTGGTATAATTCCACATAGAGCTTGTGGTGAGTTCCATCCTCAAAATTCATGGTGGTTCACAACGTGAATAAAATAGGTACATCATAAACCTCCACACCCTTCAAACTTCCATCAGTGAATTTGTGTAGATATAGAGAAACAAAATCGATAAATATTGTGTAACCTTCCCCTATCATAATCAAATATCTACATCTCCATTTTCTCTGCAAAAAATGACATGATAGATTCAAATGGGGCACAAAAAAATATGCATATACAAACTCTCCAGTGATTTAGTATTATCTCAAAGCTACCTCAAACATCCTAGTGTGAACTCATAAGGCCATGATGCAAAGGGATAACATACACAAACCAAGCCCCCATTAAAATATTTGACATGGTGGAACCATTTCAAGTCACAGTGCATGATTATCTTATATATCAACATAGCACAAGTAGCCTTGAGCTCTTCAATATCAAGGATCCATGGTGTAATAGTACTCCTAGTCTTTATATAGGTACATCATGCTAGCCTTTATCCCCCACCTCGATAACCATGGAGGTTCATGTCATAATATACATTAGTGTATAGTGAAGCCTAAAAAATATTAACACCACAGAGAAAGTGATCCCAGATGATGTCATTTATTCTATTCCCACACATGTTTCATTTTAACCATGACCCCTATTCAAAAATCCCACATTTAATTTTCCCCCAGTATAAGCTCTATTTTATAAGATCTAGTACACCAAATCAAAACCATGGTTCTACTCTTGGTTCCACCCCATGAATATACCCTCATTTGCTTTTGTTTGGTGTCTACCCATGTTAGATTTTATAATTAAAAAACTCTAATGCACCACCTTCCCTTACTTGGAAGAGTATGACCATTTTTCTCTTCTAAAATTATATATCTTTTTAATTATTCACTTTAAAAAAAATTTAATTCCTAAAAAATTATTTTCCCCATTTTCTCAAAATAAAAGAAAATTAATTAATTATTTAATAAGAGGAAAATAAATAAATAAATAATAAAATCAGTAAAATTTAAAAGAAAAATTAATACATGAATTATAGCTATCAAATTCTCCCACATTTAAACTCTTTTTTGTCCTCAAGCATGAAATATCTACATCATCAAAATGATAATTGATCCTACCAAGGCTTAAACTTGATTATCAATAAAATTAAATAATCATCAATAAGAAACAAAATATAAATAATTATAAGGAGAATATATTTAACTCATCATTTTCAAGAAAATGAATTAACCAGGATATTTTACTTTTCCCCTTGAAATCATGATGCTCATATTAACTTATATTCACATATTTCAATTTATTATTGGTATTCAGGCCACTTGTGATCCACCACACTTGAAAATCTTTTCTCATCACTCAATTCATATTTCACTAGAATTATTCCCATACCTCAAGTAAATTAATCCTAACTATAGGCTTTAGAATGATATCAAATATCCAGCCCAAAAAAATATAAACATTAATAATGAGGGATTATATTTAAGGATTAAATGATTCTTATGTTGACGGTTGATAGGTAATCATAGTAAAAAATCAATAAGGAAAAAAATACGGTTAAACTATAAATTACATTACATGATAGAAAATATAAAATCCCAAAAAATAATCCTCATAAATGATATCACCTAACACTCATCAAATACATCTTATGGATAAAAAATGATGAAAATTATTATAATAAATATACGATATTATTAATGATAATTATTTTCTTCAATAATGATTTTTTTATTTTTTTTATTTTCAATAATGTTTTTTATTTATTTAAAAGTTAATTTTTAGAGGGTATAAAATAAATTATAATAAAAGATAATTTATGGACCTTTCACCCAAAAACATATGATAATAATTCACTTATCTAATTTTTAATACAAATCATCCCCTTAACTCCATGGAAAACCACATACCCCATACTCAATCAATTGAAAATCATGAAAAAAATACCAAGAGTAGGGAATAAAGGATAATATAGTCTTGTAATATATCTTCCCTATCAAAGTTATTCTTGGATTTTATGGTATTAAAAGAAAAGTTAAATGTAAAGGTAGGTTTTAAAGGTATAAAGGGCTCAAATAAAAAATTATTCACTTTTATAGCGCTTTTAAGATATCAATTCCTGTTATATTAGGTCTAGATGTCCTAATTATCTCTCTATAATTTGGGTATAAGAAAGATTATAATAAAATGGTTTATAACCATCTCAGTATTGGGAAATGTAATATTTAGACAATCACTCCTGGTAGGAATAATAATAAAAAATTAAACAACATAAACTTTATAAAATCAAAGAATGAAAATTTTAAAATAATTTGATCTATATAAATTATAAAATTATACCAAATCATGATTCATAACATTAATATTCTCAAAATTATCTCAACTCATTAATCCACCATAATATTCATTTAGTTTTATTAAAAATTCTATTTTAAAATTGTATGATGGGATTCCTAAGAAAAATTTTCACCATAGATGAAAAATGTAGAAATTTTTTTAAGTATGGTATGAAAATTCATTTAACTTAAAAAATAATGTTAAAATAAATACTTAGAAGTAAGAGAAATAAATAATTAAAAATAGTTCTCCCATATAAAATGATTCTCTTCACAACTTTCCACTCATATTTTATTATTTATCTTATGAATACCTTCATCATGGACCTTTAAAATCATGAAAAATAATTGAATATAAAAGTTACAGTCTTTTAAAGATAAAAAATAGTAAGGGTCTTAAATATACTTCCTAAATAGAATCCTAAAACACACCGTACATTCTTAAAAATCAATTCCTAAAAAAATAATAAAATAAAAACTCAGGTTTCATCTTGAAAAGTTCTTTGTTTAATGAATTTGATAAAGGAATTACCACATGTCATCAAGTTGTATAACGCAAGAAAGAAGTTTTCTGATATAGAAAAATGAATATTTGAAGTTAAGATTCATCCATATAGAGAGGTCTTCTTAATTTTTCTAAAATTATCTTCACTCTCCTTTGAGATAATACTTTCTCTACTTCTATAGGACCAATGAACTAGTATTTTGTTAGACCTAAGAAATAAAATGTTAAATCATAGACTAACCAAATAGATTGGCCTTCTTGGAACACTTCTATCACACTAGATTATCTAGAAATTTCAATCCTCTCAAATATCATTCTTTTCTCCTTATATTCCTCAATACCACCTTTTTTATTCTTCTCTACAACAACTTATTCTATCCTTCTAGTAATGTTAGAAATATACTCTAATTTAATCTTATTGTCTTCAATAAAATATTTATCATTTTTATCAAAATTATCCATTACCCAATAAATATTATACTCCACATGTTCACCACTAAACCTTAGAAACAAATACCTAATTTCAATATTAATAAAATTCCTTCCCATTTCTAAAAATGGACTTCCTAAAATAATAGGTTTCTTATCTTCATATATCACATTAACAAGTAAATCCACTAGAAAATAGAACATAACCATTCTAACTAAAATATCTTTAATTGATCCTCATGGAAATCTCACTATCATATTCTTCAATTAAAAAGTAACTCTTGTGGGATTAATCTCCTATAATAAAAATATTTTTAATGCTAAGTATGACAAGATGTCCAAAATCACTCCTAGATTAAAAAATTATTTTCCAAATTCATAATATTTAACATTATTATAAATTTAAAAACTATCTAGATATTATGTCTTCTTTAGTAAACTCCTTGAAACCATGGTTGATCATATAAAACCCAGAATACAGTAACGCAATGAAAGTTATTACTTATTACATTGGTATAAGATACAAGATATCGTATCATGAAGGATCAACCAATCTAATATTTTTGGTGAACTAGATACATAATTTATACCAATATTACATTGGAAATATAAAAACGTATCATAAGAAAAATTCCTCCATCCTTAAAATCATTCATAATATCCTTCATCATACCCAAGGGAAATGAAAAGAAATAAAGGGTGTGATCAGATACTAAAAAAAGGTTATATACAGTGGAAGTTATCATGAGTGAATAAAGCCTAATAAATATGGAAGAGTGAATAATAAAAAATCCCCATTGAATCAAAAACATTATTTCAATAAAGGTCTATGGCTAATTTCAAAATATAAATCACATATATATTAGAAACTAAATTCTCAATAAATGAAATGTATAAATCTAAACATTCAAGACCTTTATATTAATTCCTCAACCAAATTATCATGAGTATTACCATCAAGGCATCTCAATTAAGGAATCTTACATAAATAGGTAATACATACACCAATACTCAACTATGATGACATGATCTTACATCCTCATCCTATACATCATGCCAAATAATTTTTTCTCATGAGACTTGTCGATGTACCAAGGTTCTATCTATAACCTAATACCAACCATCAATTTCATGTAATATGAATTCGTCTTATTTTGAATGATTGATACAATTAATTCTTAAAATTCCTTATAATTCATCAATTTTCCGTATTGAATAAATAATATGGAATATTTTACCATTCAATGAAATATTTTTATTCCTTCAAATGATACCATATATAGAAATTATATATTTTTGAGACATCATCAAAGTAATAGAAATCATATTTAATTTATATATGATATTAAAAATATGGACATGAATGTGAAAACTAATGTCCAATAAATTATGGAGAGTGATAGAGAACATTATCACAATAATGTGAATGATCATAAATAAGGTATAATCTATAAATCAATAAATAATGACAAAATACCATTGATTCATCAGAATTAATGGTTTTAAATAAATGAATTACTTTTAAAAAAGAGATATTAAAATGGAAGTAAAAATTTAGAATGTAATTTGCTTAATGATTTTGATTTTTTTTTTGTAAAAATGAAGTTATAAATCATTTCCAAAATTCTTTTCATCCCTTCAACAAAATAATACCCTTTTAATTTGATAAAATTTTAACTAAAAATTCCAAAACTATTGAGAAAATATTTTTCTTTGAACATAACCATGGAAACTTATAAAGTAATCTTCAAATAAAATAATTATTATTATAATAAAATAATCTGTTTATGTTGTATATGTTAAAACAAATATTCCTTTCAAACTTATTGTAAAAAGTAATAAGTTACCAGTTTAGAATAAAATTGAAAAAATTACTTTCAAAAATAAGAAAATAAATAAAATATTATTAAAAATTAATTTAAACAATAATTTGATCATATAAAATAATATTATTGAAAACATTTTAAGAAACATTTTCATAAAAGAAAAAGTTCATAAATTAAATATAAAATAAGTTTTTTTTCTTGAAAACATTTTCTTGATAATTTTAAGTACCAAATGAAGTAAAATGGCACTTATACCTGAAAATATTGGAATAACTAGAGGATAAGAACATATATTGGGTTTAAAGGATAATTATATTATAATTTCCCTCAGTGGAAATTTAATATAAAAAGTCCTAAAAAGAAATGAGATTGTAACATAAATCCCTTAACACTTTGGTAACTTTGGAATAATAATACATTGGATGAAATAACTTGAATTGTA
Source organism: Viscum album (assembly GCA_963277665.1). Classification (NCBI taxonomy): domain Eukaryota; kingdom Viridiplantae; phylum Streptophyta; class Magnoliopsida; order Santalales; family Viscaceae; genus Viscum; species Viscum album. Next base: position 79,898,315 of record OY728162.1, on the reverse strand, counting down.
GATTTAAATATCATGATGTAATAATAATATATTATTAAACATGAAAATGTGTCATTATATACATATCATAAAATAATATATATTTATAACATAACATATGTCCCAATGATGAAAATTTTAGATGATAAACCCATACCACAAGTATAAATTGTTTCTAATGCGCTCATAACATATTGTATAATAAAATTTTATTTATTATAAATTTATAAAATAAAAATATTCATAGTTATCATATCATATTTGATTAAATAATATCATTCTATTACCTATTTATTAACAATTGATTATTTACATTATCATCCTGGGTGTTAACTATTCCAGGTTTCATACATGTTTCAGGTAGGTAGTTATGATACTTGAATATTATTAATGATATTATAATCTAATTAATATTAATCATTATATCATTATAATTTTTATATATTATATATAAATTTATAATCCTTCAATAATGTTAGAAATGATAAAAGGATCACATCACTTTGTGGAGGTTGTAGTCTACATGTAGGCATGGACAATACTATCATTTTCCAACAGATGGAAGGGTAAGAAGTTAAGTAATATATTATATTTTAATAATCATAATTATGTTATTAATATCATATATATTCATTAAATCTATCATAATAACTATACTGGTGAGGTGGTTATGAAAAATGAATTACACCGCTACGTGGAGACGTTAGGTCATAGATACTCATGAATGATGTTTTCATTTTCAATTAGATGGAAAGGATATGAATGGGGGTTGTTCCTACATAATAATAACATTTTAGTATATTTAACACACTTATGTTATTATATTATCATGGTTATTGAAGATTTTTATGGAGTCATAAAAAGAAATAAAATGAAAACACATGGTTAAGAGTTATACCTCTTATTTAAAAAACCACCTTTGGCTTACACCTTAATCCTTATTAGGATGGTATTTTGATAATACCAAGAGATAAATAATGAATTTAAAGAATATATGAAGATATTATTTCATTTATTGGATGAGATATGAGGCTCAAACTTTATTAATAAGGGATGATAATAGGTTTCATTTTATAAGTGAGTGGCGGGACACACGTGGAGTTACTTAAAATATTTAAATATAATTAATGCTTTTTTCTACTAAAATGACTAAAAATGGAAATTTATTATAATATTAAGAGTATAGGGTTTAAATATAATCTTGGAATAAAATGTATATCGTTTTTGGTTTCATTTTAAACCTTATCTTTTGGTTTAACCCCTTCATTAACCCTTTTATCCCTATAGATCTGAACATATTTTTAAGCCTTTAAGGCTCATAAACTTAATTATATTGTAAAAATTCAAATAAAAATGTTCCATGGATTAAATTTCAGAGCACTTAGTATTCAATATATCCTCTTGAAATATTTTTTTAAAATCATTTAATAATATACTATTTAATATAAAATAATCATTAAAGTAAATTTTGGAACTATTCATTTAATTTGACTTTAAATTCATCAGGATAATAATTAATTTAGAATATAAATTTTATAAAATTAATCATACCTTATTATTAACCTGAAAATTCATATAACACCATAATTCATCCAAAAAATATTTATTTTAATGTTTTTAAAATTGTTTACTATATTTTTCATACTATTTGCATGAGAAATAAGTCAGTATTACGTAAGCATTTAAGGAAATTAGACCATCAAAAAAATTAAAAATAAAATTACATAATAAAAATAATTTATTTATGTTCAAAATAACTTTTTATATTCATCAATAACTTATTTTTTCCCTATGAAAAAATATAAGAGAATTTAAATTTAATAGAGATACATTTTGTATTTATCATTTTCTTAAAATAATCTAAATGTTATAATCAAAGTAAAGTGGTAATAAATTTCAATATTTTAATATGTATGAAAAATTTGGTATAAAAAATCATACAATAGGATAAATTCCAGTTTAAAAGATATTTTTAGGCCCTTTCCCATAGTTTTAACTATATTTTACCATTTGACCCTTAATGTGGTGACAATATTTTTACCAAGGTTACTATTCATAATTATTAAAAATAAAAGAGACCCATTTTCCAAATTTTTACAAACTAATTAAAAAATTTCAATGATTTTTTCAAGATTAAATTTCTATAAGTTTCAAAAATAAATTTTAATATAAATGAAAAAAACATTTATCCTCCACCCCTTAGTGGAGGGGTGTCGATCTTTCCTCTGGTCGCTGATTTCTCACATTGTTGATGTTATTTTCCCCTTCTCCCAATGGATGGTTGGGAGAGATGATTTATGATTCTAGAATAAAGATTGGGGTGGTATTGTGTTGGGGTTCCCTAGGTGTCTGTTCACCGATATCTCATTCAGGAAAGCCATCCTTTTCCCTGCATTCATCAATGCAGTTTTGGATAAGGAACAAATTGAGTGTTTTCATCTCATTGAGCTTAATGAAGAGGAGGATAAATGTTTTTTCACTACTTACTCCTAAAGAATATTCTCATAGAAGTAGTTCTATAGTATGGTTCATGAGCAGGTGTAGTCTGGGGGATGGGATGAGATTATTTGGGTGAAAAACATACCCACCAAGTTTAGCTTTCTCACATGGAGGATTTAAAATAGATCCCTCCCTACTAACAATAATATCCAAAGGTGTGGTATTCACATTGAATCCAGGTGCATGTGCTTTAGTATGCATAGTGAGGAGAGCACTACTCATCTATTATTTAGTAGTGAATGGGAGAGTGAGGTGTGAAAAGTCCTTGGGGAATTCTCCGAATACCTCTCCTCGAATGAGGATATCCTTCCCTTTCTTGATAAATAGTTTCATGGCTCTGAGGGAGGATTCCCAGAGTGGGTGGCCCATTCGGTGGTGATACATATAGGATGATGGTATATTTGGAAGGCATGGAACAAGTCGAATCATGATGGTGTGGCTGTGACATATCATGTTATTATCATCTGGAAAAAAAATAAGTCACTTGACTTGAACAAGGAAGCGAGTTCTTGTAATGTGGCTCTTTCTCTCCATCGTTTTTAGGTAGGATTTAGGGTGGTTTTTCCTCCAAAAATTAGGTCAGGAAACCGGGTCAGCTAGCATGCTCCCTCAGGTGTCTTAAAACTTAACATAGACGGTTCTTGTGTCGTTGGGAACATGTGCAAAGGAGGAGTGGTGCGTGAAATTAATGGCTCAATTTACTTAGCGTTCACAGCCAATATGGGTCATGGATCTTCCATTCAAGAAGTGGATATGGCTATGATCAATGGTCTTAGAATTTTCAGGCATAAGATGATGGATATCTCAGAAGTTGAAACTGATTCCTTGGTTGTTCACGATTCCTTGAAATGGTGTGGAGTTTCTCCTTGGTTGATCTGATATATTATCATAAAATGTAAAAGTATCATCAAAATCAATATTAATGTGCTCAATACCTAGAGGTAGGGGAACAAGTTTGAAGACTAATTGACCTAAGTGGAGTTCCCTAGTACGGTGGAGGTGTTTTTGCACATGATAGGTAGTATTAATCCCAATGGGGTTGATTTTATTAAAGGAGATGCACTCAAACTGCACTATTTCAGACCCCCGCCAGGTTCTTTCTTTGGGGGGATTTTTGTTCTTTGTATTTATTTTTTTTATTCCCCACCTATATTAATAAAATTACTTAATGATTATTATTATAATATATGTGCAAAAAATGTAATAAAAACCATTTTTTAAGAAAAGTAACTTGAAATCATAAAATGAATTTATTCATTTTCATTGGATAATAATAAAATTTAGATGAATGTTACATTTATTAATTTAAAATCATTATTTTAATTTTTATTTTTTTCAAATATAATTCATAGTGTGTTTATTCTTATTAATACCCTCCAACCCAATGAAAAGGCTATAACAGTCATATTAAAATAATATTATTTTAGATTTCGTTTAAGATCAAGGTTGCATGTGGTGTATGATATCAAACATAGTGTTTTTTAAAAGCAAAATATAAACTAAAATAAAAGGGTATTATAGAGTATTATCTTATGGGTGGTATTGTTCCCATATCTTCAAGTTTCCTCTTGTTTTAAACCAACTACTTCATAAACTTCACATATATAGGAATATTTAATAAAGCTTTTTTAAAAGTGATGTTAATTTTAAATTTCTTAATGATTTCAAAAAATACCCTTTTTTAATTTATTTTATCTTTCTTCAAACTCTCCAAGAAATGTAGTGGTGGTTTTTAAGGTGGTGATGGTTCCTATTTAGCTTATTTTTCAACTTCTTTTTTCTTTTCCATCCTGTTTTCTAATTTTCATTGCCATTTTAAATTACTTCTCCTAAAATTTATCTTCTATTAATCACTTAATTCTTTGGTTTCCCACTTCTCAAGGGGATATTATTCAATTATCTTCATGGGATAACCTCTATGTCACTCGATATCATTTCTATAGCCTCTCCTTGAGTCAGGTTTCATTTTTTCCTACATGAAATTCTATATTCCACATGGAATATTGATAATTGAATTGACTTGGAAATCATTAATAAAGGCCTTCATGGTTTTCATGAATATTGATGAAGAGTCATCCATTTAATTGATTTTTATTTAAATAGATGGTTTGTGTTTTTCCAACCCCTATGCTATTTTATAGTATCCTTGACTTTATTGTTGTGGGTTTAAACCTTGAAAATTATTTTTATAGTTATATTCAATATAAATGGAATCTTAAATATACATACATTGGGGTTGGTTTATGGTCATCATTTTATCCATATTTTTTGTTAAGTATTCCATTTGTGCATCCATCCATCCATTTTTTATACTATGTAAACTTACATTATCTTATAATCTATTTGTTTTCTATCAAAAGTTATTATTGTACATTTCTTGTAACAATTAATAGATCTATCCCAGTATCTTATTGATCAATAATCCTCAAATGGTGGAATCAACGATCAACCTATTTCCTTGAGATATAACCTTATAAAATGTTTAGATATAAAGCCGTATTTCTATACCACAATGATGAAATTTTCAAAACAAGTATTTAAACCACTACCTTGTAGTGTATAATTCTTCCTCATTGAATTTATTAAAATTTAAAATTTCAACAAAAATGGTCATAGATTTAGAGGGAGAAAATAACATTTTTAGAGAATTTCTTTCCAACTCATCCCATATCATAACATAATGTGGTGAAAATCTTTGGACCCAATCATGATATTTATCATTTACTAAAAATATAAATATCTTAATCCTTACCACATCACTAAAAACATTGTTAAATTAAAAGTTATCATAGAGTTCAAGGATACTTCCCAAGTGAGTTTTCATGAATTTATATGGAAACCCAATGAATTAAGTCAAATTTGAAATCATTTTAATGACCACTAGTTTTATTTCTAAGTGGTTTGCATCTACTATATGCACTAAAATAGTGGGTTAGACCCACACACTTGAAGGTTGACCATACTTCTTTAAAGTTATTTACCTCAATTATCTCCCTTTTACTACTTGTCTAGTACATTGTTTACATTCCTCTACTATTTCCATGAATTCCTTGTTTCTTCTTTTGGATTGTCTCTAACTCATGATCACATTCAAGTAATTATTTTCCTTTTTCACTAAGTAGAGTAATAATGCATCAATTATATTTCTTAATAAAAATCACAAGAAGACAACACATAATAGAGAAAATAAAATCTGAAAAGAAAAAGTCTAATTAACCTATGTTTTTTAGATAATAATCCCAAAAAACAGTTCTAAAAACTATGACATCCCACATAGTTCCATTAATTTATATGAATTATCTAGTTTATAATTTCTAATAATACTCTTCCTAACTACTAAAAAATCAGTGTAACAAGTGGTAGTCAAAATCTAAACCCACATAGATGATTTTTATAAATAAAATTTAAAAATTAGGTTTAATTAAAATAAAGGAAAGGTAAATTCAATCAAGAAAGTGTTCCAAGAATTAGAATATTTAGATTCATGCACTAGTAAAGTAAAAATGATAAATAAATATCCCAATATTTTTCATAATTTGATCTAAACAATACCTTAGATTGGGTAATCACTCTTTATTTCAAAAACACCCCTCTAATCATGATCAGGTAATTTGATTAATAAAGGGAATAGGTCACCCAAAACCATATTTATACATAAAGCCTAACCCACCCAATTTTTATGAAGTAGGATAAGTCTTAATAATTTCATTAAAAGGGAACCCCCTCACTCAAAATAAAATAGGAATACTACAAAGAAATGTTTGGGATATGGAAACCATAATGAAGGAAAAAACAACATGAATTATTCATAAAAGATAATTTCTCGAGATATAGTCACTATTCATCAAATTTCTTAGAATTAAAAAAATTCACCCCATCATGCTAGTCATGAGAGAGTGTAAAAGTAAAAGAGACTTGATCCTAGAAGAAATATTAGTATACCTAAGGTTGATCACTGGACGTTCCCAATCAAATGATGATTCCAAAATATATATCCATGTACTTAATTTATAAGAAAAATAATCCCTTTGTATCCCTATATATCTCTATCAAATCTTTATTATATGTCCTCCTTAATATCCATATCAAACTTCATATAGATAAAGTGTAAAATATTTATAGAACAACTCAATTATCTCCCCTAAAGGATATCTAAAAATTATTATAAGGAGAGAGATACTTGAATTGTTATTTTTTGAAAATATAATTTTCATGGAATGATGTTTTAAAGTACGGTGTGAAAATAACTTAATATAAAACACTTCTACTTCTAAAATATGATTATATCATGACAACCTCATACTCATGGGTCATGATAAAATATTCCATGGAACAAAACTTAGTATCCATATTGCTTCATCCTCCACTTTATCTTCATATTGTGAAACTAGTTATCACGATGAAAACATATTCATACAGTGATATAAAATTATTATACAACACAATTGACATGGCACAATAGCTTTAAGTCATGACACATACTCTTCTCACATATCATCCTCAGTGTGTAATCCTTTGATATGGCATAAATTTATCTTACATATCAATTTACATGGATTTCTTAGGGATTTGTGGTGTAGGAATAAAATGAATGTCATGATATCACTCCACACAGGGTTGTAATTGAGATATATCCTCACAGTTAATGTCAAATTGTGACACAAATTTCATAATAATGGTGTGAATATCTACTCCATTCAAACTTCCATCAGTGAATATTCATGAATATAGTAAAACTAAAACTATACATGTTGTTACAACTTCTCCCATCTTAATTGAAGATCTATATCTACACTATATCTAAAAAAAATTACCTTAAAGACTCAAACATAGCATGGAAAACTCTTCACATCAAAACATTTCAGTGCTTCAGTACTGTATCAACACCACCTCCAACTTCATAGTGCGAATCACTCCTAAGTATGATCTGAGCTCTCACACACATAGTTTTTATGACACAATAATTTCAACTTATAATGCGTAATTAGATTATGTATCAACATAGACCATATGATATTTGTCTATTTACCATTGAAGTTACATGACATAATAACCCTACTAATTTATATATAGGGACATCATGGTAAGCTTGATATCCCACCTTGGATGATGTGGAAGTTCACAAAAACACATACAAAATCACACCATGAATATTAGAAAACCCTAAATCCATGAAGATAATGACCCCAAAAAATGTCATTTCTTTTATTCCCATGCATGTTTCATTTTTTACCATAGCCAACTATTCACAATTCTCACATTGAAGTTTTTCTTAGTATTTCACCCACTTTATAAGCTAATATACTCCAAATAACAACCATGGTTCTCCTCTTAGTGCTTCCCCATGGAAGAACCCTACTCTTATTCTTCTTAGCACAAAACCTAACTGTGCTTTCTACTTGAAAAACTCCATCATGCTAGTTTCCCTTTATTTGGTTGAGTATGTCCATTTTTCTCCTCTAAAATTATATATACATTTCCCCCTTTTTTACTTTAAAAAATAGTATCTTTCTTTAAAAATTATTTCCAGCTTTCTATAAAACTTCATTTAGGTATTCCCTACTAATAAATGTATAAAATAAATTTGAATAAAAGGAAATAATTAATTAACTTATAAATTTAATAAATTTAATAAATAAAAATTAATGTATGAATTATAGCCACCAGTTGTTCCTCCAATTATGAACACATAACATGTTATACTCTTTCAAGTATCCGAATCTTATATAAATTCAAGATCTATATAATGTTATAATGGATCATGCCATATGAATCCAAAATATAAATATGATAATCCTTTAAGATACTATAGAATCTATTTCATAGTGTTTAAGTGCTCTTTCACTCAATTTTCCATGAAATGGTAGATAAATGACACTATAAACGAAATTTTTAGAGGAGTATAAACCATTGTATAAATTAGACTACCTAACACTAATAAAAATGGAAGATTCTCTGTATACTTCAAAACATATTCCATTTTAGGTTCTTTCCCTTCGGATAGTTTTAGGTTTATAACAAATTGGGTTGAGACTGGATTATTTCCAAACTTTCAAAATCCTTAAATTATCTTCTCAATGTATTCCGTTTGAGGTAAAACTATTATTTTGGTATCTCTGTCTATTTAAATACTCATTCCCAATATTGTCTTGAACTCCTTGAGGTCTTTATTATCAAATCTTATGGATAACTCATTCTTCACCTCCTAAATCCACCTAAGTTCCAGATCTACCTAAAGCATGTCATCACTATAAAATAGTAGAATAATGAAACCCCCATATTCAAATTTATTTATGTAGAAATAGTGATATTATTTTATCCGTATGAAACCTTTCTCATTCATAAAATCATTGAACTTCTAGTTCCTTTTCCTTATCACTTACTTAAATAAATATTATATTCTCTTCCACTTATAAAAAAAGTCCTTGTTCTGATTATCCTCGAAACCATCCTGTTGCTTCATATAGATTTCCTCCTCCAAGTTAACATGAAGGCAAACTATTTTCAAACCCATATAATCCTAATGAAATATATCAAAAGTTATTAGATTAAGAATAGTTTGGATGGAAATATGTTTAATTACTAGTGAAAAGATATTTGAAATGTCAACTCCTTATTTATACTCTAATCCTTTCATCACTAGCCACCCCTCAGACCTCTTCCTTTTATTATACTCTTTCAACTGGAATTCCCATTTTTTCTCAATCACTTTCTTTACCTATAGTAGTTTCATTAGCTTCTTGGTTTCATTCTCATGAAATTAATCCAACTCATACTTTACGGATACATACCACTTTCTAGAATCAATAAGATAAGACACTTATTCTAGTATATCAAACTCTACTCTATCTATTAAGAGCATATAGTTCAAATCAGATCCAAAACTTTATAATGATCATCTTACTTTGGTAAATCTCTTTAATTCAGCTTAAATCTATACTCTTCTTAAAATATTAACTTTGGAAACTTTTTCTTTTTTTACTATGATATGAACCTATATAGTCCTAGAATATTAAGGTATATATTCCACTTGACTAAACTTTAAACCTTATATTCCCCCTAAAATTTTGAAGACTTGTATCCATCAAGAAATTTAATTCATGTAAAATTGGTTTTGGTCAGTTGATATTTTTCTCTCAACTTCATTTTTAAACAAGTTATGATCTTTTCACAAGCCATTCTCATTTAATAGAACATTCCATCTTCTGATGTTTTTTTCTTTTAATCAGCTCAAAGTAGAAATTTAAATCTTTCATCACTATTTTTCATAACGAAACAATATTTGAAATTTTATTGGGGGTTTTATAAATCCTTGGAATCAATATATATATAGGATAATCTTACAAAAACATTGAGCTGGTCAACTTACATTGATTTTTCACACTATAAAGACTCTGGAATCTTCTTCATCATTTTTGTTGAAGGAATTATATTAACAAGATATGCTGTAATGTTTACCACTTATTGAAATACATCCTTGGATATTATAGAATATATCCCCATGATTCATTCCTTTTTAGTTAACATATTATTCCTTAAATCAACTAAACTATTCTTCTCTAACATCAAAGTATAGTTTTTTCTATCTTAATTGATTTCTTATGATAGTAGTTATGGAGATACTTTCCAATATATTAACCACCATTAGCGAACCACAATAATTTCATATTTCATCTATCCCCACTATGGACTTTAATTGAAAAAATAATCCAAAAATCATAGATATGTGTTTTAGGAAGTGAACCCAATGTTTCCTTGTCAAATCATCAATGAAAGTGATGAAGCACAAGGATCCTCTATGAGAATGAGTTGGGATAGGACTCCAAACATCGATGTGAACATGATCTAACTTTTTAGACATATGATTTATATTATTAAATTTAAATGAACAATTTCTCTTATTTTGGAGTAAAAAATATCAATATTTGAAAACTCCATGTGATTGAGATTCATTATACCCATTTCACTGAAACATTAATATTTTTCGCACTAAGGTGACTGAGATGACAATGAAAAAATTACGAACTTTTGGAAGTTGGTGCTCCATAAATTTTTCTCCATATTAATTTATTATAAAATAAAAGATATTGTCCTTTAATTTTTTTTACAAGAATTTATCCCAGGGGAACATTCTATACTCATTTTTTATGTTGGTCATGAATCCTACCATATCCAGCTAACGAACTGGTGGTATGTTCCAAATGACCTTCATGTAAGGGTAACTTATATTCGACATAGGGAATTTAACATATGAATTTTACAAGAATTTAATATATTCATCATCATCCAAGTGAACTATACCAAAATTTTTTGGATTTATAATTCTCTCTATATTAAAAAATCTCCCAGACTAACGATAGAGGTAATGTAATAGATAATATAACCATTTCCTAGATATAAATAAAATCATAAATATGGTATACATAAAACTCACTTTTAACTCTTAGAAAGCCTATTCATATTTATTGATCCACTAAAACTTAACCCCATTATTAGTCAATACTATGATGGGTTTTTCCAAGAATGAGAAAACCTGAATGAAATGCCTTTAATATTTAATCAGTCCAAGAAAAATCAATATCTCAAACAAATTTTTGGGTCACACCCAATACCTTACTACCTCCAATTTTTCTATATCAAATGAGATAACTAACTCTAATATCATATTCATGATAAATGACACATTTTTAATCCATAAGTAACACATCATGTACTTAGAATAAAGCTAATATTATCAAAATGTACTCAAACAAATCTATTGGTGTTTAACATGAAACTCATGTGTCTATGAGTATAAAAAAATATCATAAAAAAAATACATGATGAATGATTCTAGGTAGGTGTATAAAATCATGTTCTTGATGTACATAAACAATTATTAAACATTCAAAAGACCTAATTAAATTACAAGGTACTCTATCAACCCATACGTACTCAAAAAAATTGTCTTCGGTATATCCTCCTCTTTGGACCATAATTGATGATAGGCCAATCATAATTAAATCTTAGATAATTATAAATCTTAATTCAATTTATCAAAAAAATCATTTATATAAGATAATGGATTCCTTTTATTCCCTATAATCATGTTCATCCTCTAGTAATATGCACACAATATCAAGCTACCTTTGGCCTTCTTGGAGAATAAAATAGGTTCACTTAAAAGAGAGGTTCCTGGATAGATAAAACAATTTTCCTCAAGGTCCTATACCTATAACTTATCTATCTAAATTTGGTCGGTGCCATATTATAATAAGGTATCAATATTTTATCCATAACCAATATGAGATTAATCATGAACTTGATCTTCCTCTCAAGAAGTATCCCTAAGAATTCATTTGAAAAAAATATTAGAAATAGTACACTATTAAAGGAATGGTTTCTATAATCATCACCTCATCTATTTTGAGGACTATACCCACCATCTATACTTTAATGGACCATATCTGATAGAAGAAGTTACCACTCTACCAATTTCACATCCCCCAATGAAAACATAATCCTTATCCATTACAAAACTAAAAGGAACCATACTATACTAGCTGTCTATGTGATACCTAAAACACATCATAAAATACATTAGAAATATGATGCCAAATATCTACATATATAGAATAATTAAATTCATAATTTTTTTTCTTACAACCACTATGGAACATACTATACATATTTGATTAAAATTTAACCTCTTCCTGAGAGGTATATTAAGAGATAATATTCCAAGGGTTAACTCCATGGAATGTCTAAAACTACACACTACCCTGGAAAATATAGATTTCTAAGACACTTATGAATCAACCAAAATAATAGAAATCATCGAAGTAACTGGAACCACACCTATCATGGTAAAAGGATCATTTGATTTGTCAATTGAAAACTACACAAAATAATACTCTATACTAGTATTAGATCTATATCCCTAACACCATGATCTTTTTTTACCCAAGGAATTGAACCTTGAGGAATCTATGACTACTGGAACCCTTGAGAACCTTGATTAGCTCCACAACCCGAACTCCAAGTCGAAGACATGAAATATTCTTGAGGTCCTCCTAAATTTTCTTGGGAAGCCTACATCTACCTTGATCCTCTTCCAAAACCCCGTAGATATTTTATAAAATAGAAGTGTTTTAGGTGACCTAGATTTTCATTTGAATGACACTCCTTTTATAGACTAGTGAAAATACTGTGGAAGTTCCTTATCTTCTCATAATGATAGTACACAATGGGACCTCCTCATGTGAGAGTGAGTGACAAAACCATTTCCTTCCTAGAATATCTCTCACAACCTTGGTGCGTCTTATCTAACCTTCTATCATACTATTAAAATATGAACCATTAGATTCAGTATAAAGGCCACCTCTTAGGAAACTAAACATAGGAAGAGAGACCACTCGACTATCCTATACCATGTCCTTATCAATAGTGAGATACTTAAAAACCATATCAGGATAGGATTTTTGTTTGAACATCCTCACTTAGAACCTCACATATAGAAAAAGGATAAAATCAAACCTGTAGGCATTATATTACACATTCCTAGATAGTGAGGGAGAAAAACACAACAACTCATTAAAATGGGTAGCATAGTCCGTCATAGACATCAACCCATGATGAAAATCCATAAACTCCAATTAACCATCTAAATTTAGTGAATTTGAAAAATATTAAAAAATATTCCCTTTAGGGACTCCTATGATAATCCCTCGTTCCTCTTGGTATGAACTATCAAACCCCACCACCTCCTGGTGGGTCGTTGAAGCATAAAGGAATCTATCTTCACCCGCTACTCATTGGGTGTATCTACCAGTTTGAAGAAACCCTTGATAACCTCGATCCAATACTCAATATCTGGTGGAACAACTATACCCTAAAAATTCTGAGGATTTTATATTTGGATGTCTAAAGTAACATCCACCATGGTAGGTCCACCCTAATAAAAACCTCCTCCCTCAATCAATATAGTATTAAACACCCCTAGTTGAAGCAAATCTACTTTTTGAACTATCAGAACAACCCTAGGGTCATGCCTAAACCCACTCTCATGAACATACAAATGTATAAAAAATTCCCATCATTGGAGATATCCTCTATTTATTCCCTAGGTGGAACCATGGGGTGTGATCGAGTTGATTTTTTTTTTGAAATTACAAAATATAAACTTAGAAATGACTTTTAACGGCTTAAATTTTAATCTAATTTTATCATTTAATAGGTGAGAACATAAAATATACATAGGATACATGCCCTGAGGGTCCACTAAAAAACAAAAAAATATACCAAATATACTCATCACCTCAATTATAAGTTAATATTACTGGTAAATACATGTTAGTCACTGTATTGTATAAAAAAATCATTAAATTGATGATGTTAAATTAATTATATTTTATTAATAATGTATTTTGAAAAACATTTAATATTTTATTATTTACATTTAGTTAATTTTAACTAATATAAATCACATGAAAATAGAAACATGGCATGAGAACCTATATACAAAATCATAATTCATGGTCTCATACAATATCTCCATATTAGGTAAGAGAAAAACCCCATATGTTGGGACCAAGTTGTAAAGAAGTTTTTTTGGAAGCTGAAAAAAGTTTATGTGGGAAAGTATTATTTCTTTTCAAGTAAAAGAAACCAATTCAATTTTTATGATTTTATGATCAAATAAAAAGTATGAAACGTTTCATTATAATTAGAATAGCAGATGTAAAATTCCTAATAATTTCCATTGGTTTGTGAATAAGTTTTCTATGAGAAAAGGTTCATTAGACTCACTTTAGGTCCGAAAAGAATGTTTTGATCAATATAAGAAAGTGTCAATGTCATGAAGATCTCCATAGTAAATATGATGATTATTTTCTAATATTGGAGTTCTCATAAATTATAAGTTTTCTAGAAAACTTTTGATACCATCCTTATGAAGGAAATGGGTAGAACAAGTACTGCCAAATGGTTTGATGTTTGATTGGAAAGAAAGAATATGATGATATGATGGTAAGTTATAATAATTTACAATGTAATTTAGATAATTCTATTCCCATCCAAACTATTCTCACAATCATGAAGAATTCATGTTTACATGTAAGAGTTTGTGAAAGAAGAAAGTATTTTAAGTCAAATTATTCGAGTCTCAGTTTATCAGTGTGAGTTCATTGGACATAGTTTTGTTTGAAGGCTAGGAAGTTTTTTTGAAACGTGGGAAGAAAATGATGATAGTTTTCAATCAGAACAATAATCCATAATATATAAATATGTTGAGAAATAAATTGGTTAATGTTGGAAGTTTGTGTGTACCGTAATTAGAAAAGGAAATAAGCTGCTGCTCATATTTGTCCATCAGATGCGGTGTGCCACTGATCAAACATAGGAAGAATTATTTTTTATTGGTAGTTTTTGGGATCAATAAAAAGGAATATAAGTGGAGTTTGATGGGACCAATTCATGTAATAAAGTTAGTGACTAATCAAGTTGATGATGACCAAAAATGCAGTCAACAATTTTCATATGGTTAAATTTTTTATCAACTGGGTCAAGAATAAAAGAATAACTCTGATATGTTTTAAATTGGTTCAAGAGTAATTAAACATGAAGTATTACCAATTCATTAGATTAGTGCTGACAATGATCAATCATAGTGAAGTGTAGACTGATCAATCAAACATAGTCATTAGTGAAAGTGTTTGTAAAAGGGTTTTTTTGAAGCTGTTGTTGGAATAATACCAAGAAGTGATGATATATTTCAAAGTTGCAACTATGTTTATGGAATAATAGTTTTAATGTTTTATAACCATCAGTTGGTTTAGAGTATATGAATGAGAATTTTTTTTTCAATTGGTATTGAGCATCATAATGAGAATTCATTTTTTTCATATGAACAATTGGTACGGAGCATCATAATTTTCTATCATATAAATTTCTTCATCATAATGTTTAAATTGGAATGACAATTAGAATCAGAATGATGAATATTTAGAAATAATGAGTCCAGATAAAATTTTGAGAAGTTTAGATAAGTTTTTATATGATTTGAGAAGAGTAGAGGAGTACTGAAGAAGTTAACATTGAAGCCAAAATGAAGGGGTAATTCATGTTTTGGGAAATTTGGTTAAGATGGAAAACATTACAGATCCCTACCTAAACCATTTTGGGAACCTATAAAAGGAATAGAGTACATTGTACTTTTTGATGGATCAGAACAATTTTCATGTGTATATAAAGAGAGAAAAGTTATAAAGTTCTAGAGAGAACATGTTTCTAAATAGAGAATTCTTAAGGATTTTCTCTGGATAGAAGAAGAATAAGGTATATCATATTCAGTGGTTATAAGTTTAGTTTGGGTCATTGAATTGGAAAATTGGAGTGAGATTTATGGACGGAAGTAAATGTAGTTAATAATTATTTCAGTAGTATTCTAAAATACTTATATTTCTAGACTAAGAAATAAAACTAAGTAATTAGACCGCAACATCAGACTGAGTATCCTTATGATGTCCAGATATGTTCTTACCTACTGTTGGGTGGGAAAGTTCAGAATTGTTTTGAAGGTTTTAAAAAGTAAAAGTTGATATGAAAACATAATAATATGTTTGGAATAAATTGGTGAAAGTTTCTTAAATGGTTACAAAACCTTGTATTACACCATTTGTGCAAGAAGAATCACATTCATTGTTGTATTAATCATAGTTCTAAACAAGTGTAAGGGTATATCCTATTTGTTTATATCCATACAAAATGATTTTTTTCTAGTGTATTGTGTGGTATTTTAATGTTTTAATACAATACCAAGTACATAACTACTCTTTTTGAGTATTGAAACTTGTAAATAATTTTATTCCTATGGATGTGTGATTTTTTTTGTTTTAAGTAAAGTGATAAATATTTAACAGGAGGTGAAGTTTTTTTCAAACTAAAAGAAAACTAAAAGAAAAAGGTATAACTGATTCAACCCCTCCCCCTCTTAGTGACACATAGATCTTGGCTAGGAAATATCAATTGGTATTAGAGGGAAGCTTCCATTTGTTTACCATTTTCTAATGT
This sequence comes from Viscum album, assembly GCA_963277665.1. Taxonomy (NCBI): domain Eukaryota; kingdom Viridiplantae; phylum Streptophyta; class Magnoliopsida; order Santalales; family Viscaceae; genus Viscum; species Viscum album. Next base: position 79,881,788 of record OY728162.1, on the reverse strand, counting down.
TTTTAAATAAAAGTTGTTGCGGAGAATCTAAATAGTGTGAAAAATAAAAATATTACGGTCTTTTATGGTAAGAACTATCATATATAGAAAGATATAATGTTTTCTTATCTTATGTATCTTGAGTATGATGTTTTGAAAGTAGATACATATGTATTTTCTCCTATTAATGAAAATTTCCTCTCACATCCTTGGATAAGAAGAATATTGAGAACGATGGAAGAGATAAGAATGATTTAATATCATCATTTATTGAAGTGAGTTTATAATAGTAAAGGGATTTTCTAATACTAAAGGTATCTGAGAAAATTTGAAGAAAAATTACAAAGGAAATACAATGGTGAATAAATCCATGTTACACATATGGAGGATGAAGTATGAAGATATGAATATGGGTGATTATAAATATCTTTATGACTACTTTACAAGGGTGAATAATATTAGAAGCATGAAAAGATATCTTGGTGAAAATTTATAAGACTCAAATATTATTTAAAATAACTTGAGAATTATTCATGATAAGTTTTTATGCCAAAGTTACATCCCTAGACGATAAACATAATGAAAATCTATCTTTGTATTATCTTTATAGTACCCTCATTACTTATGAGATGATAAGGGAGAAAGTTATGAAAGCAAAAACAAAATTTGATCAAGGAATTTTTTTCAAGGATACCAAGAAATGAAATTATAATAATATTCCTAAAGAATAAGAACATGGAGAATCTAATTATGAAAATGAGGTATGTAAAAATCTTGATGAATTTTAATTCTTGTTGTCTAAAAATGTGAAAAGTGGTATAGGAAAGTATAAATGGAAACTTCCCTTAATGTTCTTTGAGAGTAGAGTTATTGGGAAATTTTCTATAAATTTTCCTCTAAGAATGAATTAAGATAAAAATAACAAAGTTGATAGAGGGAAGAGAATATCATGAAATAAACATGGTGATAAGGATATATCATAATCTAAAGTTAAAGATAAAAAAATTTCAAAATCCGAAAGGAGAAGTTTTTTTATAAAGATGAAGAAGAATAAGAAAATGAAGGTGAATCTGAAAGGTGTAATGAGAATTTTGGAGATAATACTTTCATTACAACATTTAAAAATAAAGAATTCATAAGAACTAGTTCTAAGGAATAACAAACTCAATTATAATTTCATCTAAAAGAAGATTTGAAATAATGTCTGAGAAAGATTTAGAGGATTTAGAAATAAATTATGAAGATGAAAACTACATTTTCTTCAACAAACAGTCAAGAATATTTTTATGATAAGAAATTTTAGTTCATAGAAGATATTCATGACTTGAATAAATCGATTAATAAAGAAACAAATCATAATGAACATATAGAAGTTAGGTTGAAAGAAAAATAAGTATAATTGGAACTTGGTCAAAAAAAAATTTCTAAAAATGAGAGGGTTACAAGTATCAAGAACTTTATCTCAGAATTTTGTGAAAGTTTTGAAAAGGGTGAACCTAAGAAGGATCAAAAGTTACCTTCAAAGGTTAAGAATAAATTTGAATTTTTTTTTCTGAGAAGAAGAAATCATGGAAAGTTATGTATGTGGCCAAAATTGATAAAGAGGAGAAGTTAGAAGTTTCTAAAAATTTTTTGACTAAAAAAGTTCCTACAACTTTTGGTTTTGATAAGGCTTAAAATAAAACTAACCTAAAGAAGATTTTCCAATTTAGAATAAAAAATTTGGGACTAAACAAAGTTATGATGTTAAAAAGGCAATGGTTTCTGAGAAACATAATCCCATCTCTAGACTTTATGGAAGTTACAAAGGTAAATATTATTTTTATTTATACTATTGGTATAGTGGTGGATTCAGGAACATGATAAAAATGTGTTGGTTTTATAAAAAATATTATAGTTATTACCCAAATTGAAGAAGGTAAATTTTTAGGGGGGGATTGAATCCTCTTAAAGGAATAATACTAAGAAGGATGTTTTGAAGAAAACAATGACGGATGATATGAAATAGGATAATAGATTGAAACCTTTAGAAACCATTTTTGAAAGATGTGAATAGATTAGAAATATTGAAAAAGGATGTCTTGTTTTGTAACAACACAATAAAAGGTTTATAATCATTTTCATAATGAGGATGTGAATAAAGATAAAGGGAAAGAAAAAGATCTTATTTTAAAAATCTCTCTCAAATCTAAAAAATTATATTGACCTTAGATCTTGGATAGTTGGTGTTTTTATCACATTAAAGGAGGATTAAAATCGTTAAATAATGTGAAATAATTAAAATAAGGAATAATGAAACTTGGAAATGATAAATACCTCATAATCAAAGGTTTTGGATATGATATTATTGGGAAATAAAAGTTAAAGTACAAGAACACTTTGTTTTTTGATGGGATGAAACACAATTTTCTATGTGTTTGAAAATATTTTGGTAAAGGAAACAAATATTTTTATAAAATATAGATTTATTGTGAAAATATATTAATATAGAAAGATAATTACAAGAGTACAATGTAAAAAAGGAAACTTGTTCTAAGTTTGTGAGATTAAAAACTATTATTAATTAAATATGAGAGAAGAGAATCAGTTGTGGAATAAAAGGATGGGAAACATGTGTCATAGAAACATGATCAAGTTATCAAAGAGATATAATATCCGTGGAATTCCTCATATGTTAAGAAAACGTGGATGGTGGTACACAATTTTTCAGAAAGTAAATATTAAAAACTCTATGTATAATAAAGCTAAAATTTGTTAAAAATGAACCTTTGAACTAATTCATTTAGATAACTATTGGACAATGAGAAAATGAGAAAATAATAGAGATAATTACGTAATTAATTTCATTTATGACTTTACTCACAATACTTATGTTATGTATATGGAACATAAGTAAGATGATATGAACATTTTTAAAAGTTTCAAGAGAAAAGATGAGAAGAAATGTGAGTATTCAATGAAGAATTTGATAATGAAAAATGGAGGTGAATAAAAAATGAATAGTTTTGAAGTTATCTTGATAATCATGGAATTTTTCATGCGTTAAATACACCATAAAATCCTCAAAAAATTGGTGTTTCTGAAAGAAAAAATAGAAGTCTGATTGAAATGGGTTGAACTATGTTACTTGAACATGGCCACTATCATTACTTTTGGAGGAAATCCATGAGAAAAACTATTTATATTTATAACTGATGTTTATTTAGGAAAATTTCAAATATGACTCCTTATGAAATTTTTTATTAAATAACATAAAGTTTGAAACATTTTAGAGTTTTTGGTAGTCCCCACATCATAAAGAACAAAGGTGGAAACCTTGGAAAGTTTGACCAGAGAGGTGAATATGGAATATTTTTTTGTCTATGATCTGAATGGAAGAGAGTATATATGTTTCAACAAAAATAAATGAAAATTAGTTGACTCTATTGATGTGAAAGTTTTTGAAAAATATTAGGAATATGATAAACAAACTAATGTAGATAAGGATGCTGAATAGGCTGAAAGAATTTTTTAAAGAGTTATGATAAGGATGAAAACAATTATACTCCTACCCAATAATAATAATAATCAAACTCATCTATTTCTAGTGATTATGAATAATATTTAAAATCTAATACCATGATAATAAATCCATTGGATGTTCAAAACATAATCAGTGATCAACATCAAAAGCTTCAAACATGAATAAAATCAATTTCACATCTGCGATTTCATTTTGAGGTATTTTTTTTATTTGGGTATTTAATTTATCCATTGGGATTCCTATGTTTTTGGTATCTTGTATTCTTAACTTGTTTGAAAGGTGTGAAATGTATTTTCAAAGAGATTTAAAGGATAAAGTGTATTGAAAGTGGAATTTCCAAGTGAAATGGGGTTTTTGGAATATTGGATTCCTTTTTGTGAATCTGAAATGTGTCATTGAATTGTGAGGCTTGTTATAAAAAATGGTTTTAATATGAATTTTAATTTGAAAGGAGATTTTCCCCAAGAAATGATTGGTTTACACATGTGTTCTTATTATTTAATTTCCAAAAACTCTTTCATAAATATTTGAAGTTGTGAAAATTGTATTTACAAATGGTTTTGGAGTGAGTGTGAAAGGGAAAGTGGTTTTGTTTATGAAAAATTGTGGTTTCCATGTGAACTTTTGATCATTGGACCAATATGAAAGTATGAAAGTGGTGATTTAATTATGTTCTTATGATACTTGTAATTTGGATGTAAAAGTTTTGATTTATGTGATATGTAAAATGGAATCTGAACACAAAGAGAATCTCAAGTATCTAGGTGGGAAAACTAAAACTTGAATGCTAGTTGATTCAAAAGCGGTTGAAGCCTGGATTCATCTTGCAGGTTTAATGAATACAATGATGACTAATCATATGATATAATTTTATAGCATTGGACCTTGGGATGTATTCCCCTATAGTGGCTCGTGAACAAAAATTCTTTTGGTATTGGATTATGATTTGGATACCACTGGACCTTGGGATACATTCTTCTCTAGTGGCTCGTGTATGTGGATGTTGTTGGTAGTTTATTGGAGGATTTTGATCACCAAGGTATGAAGTTTCTAGGGTCCTAATAGTGCTAGTTACCTATAGGTATTTACCCATGGTTCTCTCTTACGACATGATGCTTATATGATATGGTTCTATTCATCGGCATATGGTAAACCTCGTGAAACTTTTTATTTCAAGAAAGCTTATTTGTGAAAAAGGGGTTTCATTGAAAAGTGTTTCTTGAGAATGATTTATTTAAAATTTGTTCTTAAAAATATTTCAAATGTTCTTATGAAAATTTGATTGTAAATTTGTATTTTAATTTTATAGAATGAAATCTTTTCTCTTGGGTTTAATCCTACTGGCCTTTGGATCACACCCTACATAAAACTTTGTGTGAATGTATAATTTTTTATGTATGACCTTGTTAAGGGAAATATGTTTCATGGAGGTGATAGTGGATCCATTTTCTAGTGTTCCAATTATTATAGGTGTTGGTAGTGGTGTCCTGAGGGTGATGTCCCTCTGGTTTCATGGAGATTTTTGGGTGATTTTTATTTTTCCCATTTTGTTGTAGTATATTTTGTTTTTTTCTAAATTTTTACAGTTTGAATCTGAAATTTTGTACCTCATTTGGATATGTTTATTATTTATTGAAATGTTTATTTATTTTGGTTGTTTATTCTTATAAAAATGGGTGAAATTGTTCCCAAATCATATTGTTGATACCCAGGCACTGGTTTCCAACTAGTGGGGATCAGAAAAAACCTTTAGGCCATACCATGAATCAAGATGGGTGTCGGGTTGGATGAAATACCATCTTGGTTCATGATAAAATGGTATCAAAGTAGGTAATTCCCTTTTGGGTCAAATTATTTTGGGGAAATAGTCTGGATAGACCAGATCTAAGACTTTCGGGACTTGAGGTTCTGGTTGTGAGTAGGGTTCCTGGCCATCACACCTAGGGATAAGACTTGAGTTGCTGTGGGATGTTGGGAAATTTGTTTTGAATTCTACCATATGTGAGATATATAGGCTTAAAAATATATATGGACACTGGGTGGGGGTAGATAATTTTGGTTTTACTTATTATTATGATGAATTTGGTTTGTTATGATTCATGGAAGTGTTTGAGATTTGTTGTTATTGATGAAAATTTTTAGAATGTGAGTTGATGGTTTTATTTATTTTTTTTCCTCACTATTTCTTGTTGTAGTGAAATTCATCCCTGGATAATTCCTATGAATTCATGGGAATAGGTAGGAGAGAGTTATCCCTCAATAATAAATTAGATATTAGTTGAAGCTGTGGTTTGGGATGTCCAAGATTTAGAATAAGCTGCAGGTTTTGGTCCTTCTCAAGTTTGAGAAACCAAACTAGATCAGGGAAAAGATAAGTCTCAAGAGTTCTTTAAGAATAATACTATTTATTTTTAGGGTAGCATGAAACCCCATGAAGTAGAGGAGTGGATTGAAAAAACAAAAAGGATCTTAGAATTTATTTATACTACTAATTAAGTTAGAGTGAAGTGTGATTTGTTCTTGTTGGAAGGTCCCAGTAAAAAGTAGTGGGAATCAATGGTGCAAGCTAGAAAGTATAAGCATATGGGTTTGATGGATTTCAAGGTTGTCCTCAATGAGAAGTATTAGCCTGTTATTTTTTCCTTCACTAGATCCTAAGAGTTTTTGGAGATTTCCTAGGGATATCGTTCAGTTATGGAATATTCCAACCACTTTGAAGAGTTAGTCTGGTATGTACCCAAGATCATTTCTAATGAGAAAATGAAGGCTCATAAGTTCTATATGGGGTTGTCGTCAGAAATTTGATCTCAATTTTTCTTGTTAAAACTGAAAATTTATGCTAAGGTGGTCGATCGTGCCATGATGGTGGAAATTGATCATGGAAGAAAGTCTCATTTATCAGGAGAATTATCTGTAATGGGAATTCATGGTTATTATAAGAATAAGAGGAAGTGATATGAGTAGGGGAAAAAGGTAGGTGGAAGTTTAGGCCATCCTTCCTAGTTGTATTCATCTATGGATTCCAACACTAGGTCAGTCATGTTTCATCAGCGTGGGAAGGAAGGGAACACATGACCAGTGTATTCATCTCCACCCAGATCTTGTCACCGATGTGGTATTATGGGGAACATGCATACATTTTGCAAATTAGTGTGACCATATTATATTGGTACATGATCTATAGATTCTAAAGTGATTTCATCCTAGTTAGAACCATCTAGGAAAATGGGTTCTCAGTTTGGAGGTTGTGGTGGTAGGGGTGGATCATCATCTAGATAGAGTCAGTTCAGGGTAGAGCCATAGGCTAGGGGTTGTTCTCAGGGTCAGGATGAGATAAAGAAACTTCGTGTGGTGGATCAAGAGCTAGTGGAATTGAATAAAAGTCTTGAAACAGTTAGAGGTACCATTCTTATTGCATCATCTTTATCTATTGTTTTTTATGCTGGTGCTTCAGTTTCTTTAATTTCTACCCACCTTGTTGATGTGTTAATGTTTTCAAATGATCTTATTTAATATGTGATGAAGTTGGTAATTCTGCTTGGTAAGAAGATAGATCCGTGTTTTAGGTGTGTTTCCTCTGGAAATAGGAATGACCTCATTGATTTAAGGTTCAAACATTCCAAGCGGTTTCTAACGGGTTTGTTCGTAGTACCAGAAACATCCAATGATTTCATATCCATTTGGATATACTTTCCAAAGGTAGGTGCTCATTAGTTGTGAACCGATGAGGCTTAAGAATTTCCATTGGTTGAGAGGATGGGAGGTCGGACTCATCACACCTTTTTGAGGGGAATTATTGTCTACTCCGGGACTCTCTTTATATATTTAAGTTATGTTCGCGAATCCTTATTAAATTACCAAGTATGAAAATGAGCTTTCCTTTAGATCTAATAATCCATAATTAGTATGAATGAGATTTAGAGAATCTTTTATATGTATTTGAGGTTCTTCATCGATCGGGAATCATCTGTATTTGTTAGAGATTCTTAGTCAATGGTATCATTCGACACATTATATATAAATCTCTTGGTCATTATGATAACCATACTGGTTTTAAAGACACTCAGCGGGGCACTTGAAGTTTATTTTCATTCATAAAGACAGATTATTTCAGAGTTGGGATTGTACCCGTAGATGGGCTACCTAGGTATCCTTTATTTTATAAAAGTAATCTGAACCCATGTAGTTCGAGTAAAGAAGTATGAGATTTATGCATGATTGATGGCTCAAATAAAGATTTCATAATTACTTTTACACTCTAAGCTCACGTGAGTCATGCTCGGTGTGAGAAACAAGAGGTATTGGTAAAATCAGACAATTGTGCCATGAAACATGCTATTATAAGAAATTATGTGGGGCTTATGTGTGTATGACTGCCTAGATAGATGAATATTAGGATTTTCATTAGGGAAGAAACCTGAGAACAAGGTCCATAAAGGTATATGTGCTTTATGGAGATTTGGACACTTAACTTAGGACTTAATCATAAGAAGGATTCCCAAATTAGAGAAGACTTATGATTGGGTTTTACTCCTGAGAAGGAATCCAAAATCAAAATTAAATTAAGACTGGTTAAGAGAAATTATGAATAGGGATTACTCTTAAAGAAGAGGCCCAGGTTAAAGGGAATTATGACTGGGGCTTACTCTTGAAAAGGAAGCCTAGGTTTAAGGGAATTTGGATTTTGGTAACCTGTGCCTTACTCCTAAGGAGGATTCCCATATTAAAAGAATTATGGTTTGGGCTTACTCCTGAGGAGGATGCCCAAAATTAAGGGAACTTGAAGACTGGGGCTTACTCTTGAAAAGGAGGCCCGAGTTAGGGGACTTGGGGCTTACTCCTAAGGAGGATGCACATATTTGGGATTTTGAGATTGGGACTTACTCTTGAGAAGGAGGCCCATATTAAAGATCTTCTCATCTTTAAAGGATGATATTGAATGAATGAAATATCTAACCTTAGTGACATAATGATATGTAAATCACTAGGTTTTGAGAGATGTTCCACATAATTCCTTTTAGATAAGGAAACCAACAAAGGAACCATTCTATAAATGGTTTTGAAGATGGTTATGAAGGTTAAATCTTAAAGAGGAGAGGTGTATTTGAAGAAATTAAGTGAATAGGCAGGAGGGGCACTCAAAAAGAGAGAGGTGCGCAAGTCCTGCATGGGCGCACAAGTCCTGGTCGTGAAAGTATACTTGCGTGACACATGGGTACTTGCGCGACGATCAACCCTTAGGGTAATACTTGGGAGAGACTTGGCCCAAGCCCTTAGTATTAACCATAAAGGCTTCCAAAAGAGTGGTGCACAAGTTTTATTGAAGGGATAAGGTAGCGCACAAGTATGTCCATTTCCCTTAAGGGCCAGCAACATAGGCGTGCAAGTGTTGATGAGTTTCAACACTTAGTCCTTTTATTCCCTGTTTATACCTTCCATTATAGGTAAGAAATTACCGTAGAAGTGTTCGGAAGACTTCCAAAAGAGACTAGGGCACCGGGAGCTCGAATCTGAGTTTTTGAATTTTTTCGTCTTGAAATGGGGGGCCTACAAGGGGTATTTATAGGCCAGGGAAGACCCCGGGTGAAAATCAAAGAGGGAACGCAAGTCACCTATGCGACCAATCTGTGGCACGCAAGTATACTTGCGCGACCATGATGAAACTTGCACGACCCAAGTGGGAGGAAATCCTTCTTCACACCTTTGTCGATTTTTGATGTTTCTTCAAAGGATGAATCACTTTGGACTAAGGTATTTCCCTTTTTCAGTCATTAGAATTTGTGAAGAAAAGGAGAATCAACAAAAGTCCCCCCTCAGAGTTAGATCCGAAAGAAATGAGGATGTGACTCTGAGGTAAAGAAGAAAACCAAGGAACATGCGGCGCGCAAGTGTTGACCATGCAAATGGCGGCGCACAATGGTGTGCCATGTAGGTGCGAGCCGCACAGGCTTCGGCATGAAGGGGTGTGGCATGGCCTATAAATAGGCGATCATTCCTCATTTAAAGCCCCAAATCTGAATGCTTCTGAGCTCTCATCACACAAGTTGCCTTCACCGCGCAAGTTACTCAATTTTCCGTTGCTTCATTTTGTGTCGCGCTTCTGTATAGGTATTTGGACTTGTGCGGTGATACCTATGCACCAACACTTGTGCGACACACTTATACATGCGCGCTAACTTTGGGACTTGCGCACCTTAATTACTTAGCCACGTTTGCACTTTTCTTCACAAATTTTATGAAAAATCAAATCAGTTAAGACTTAATTATTTGACCTTTGTGCAGATTAAATGGCTCCTAGAAGAATTGGAATGACTGATGAACCAGCTAGAAAGTGGATTGATGACATGATGAGCATCGTTGGCCATGATTACTACAATATCTACGATAGAAATCTCCTAGATTTGGCCAAATACTTGAAGATGTATCATCGTAATTTTTCATAGAGAATATACTTGCCTCTGTATGGCCATGGTCTTCTACAAGGAGTCATCATTCCAAATGCAAAGAATTATATGCTCAAGATGCAGCCACACTGCTACTCCTCTATTTCGGTTTTGCTGTGCATTAAGAGTAGCAAAAATGGTGTGAACTTTCAATTTTTTCCTTCATTAAATTTCCTTGAAGATATGAAAATGGAAAACCATGGGCTGATATGTTTTCAACTACCGGTTGATGGAGAGAAGACTGTAATGACATTATTAACAATATCTGAAAAGAGTACTCTATCCAAATGGCTCTTTAATTCCAATGCTCTATTCTCAAATCCATGTATCCATCTTCCAAGTCTCTTGGATAGAAATAGAGTCACTGTTTGATCAGCAGAAAATTTTCTCAAACCGTACTCAAGAACATTCTTTTACAATTGTTCCAAGAAGAGCTGGTATTACAACATCTATTATTGTATCCAGTTGAATGAATGAATTCTAGGTGGCTGCTGATGAAGCTCGGGATGCTGTAAATCAAATGAAGAGTTATGTTGAAAGCCTTTTTTAATTCATGAAAAAGAGAAGAGACTCTAGTCTGTGGACGTCCTTCTAACTTTTCTGCATCAATGAAAAATAATGTCATCTTCAATCACTTGTTCTTGAATTATTTTACTTCCTTCTTAAAAGTTTCACTTAATCCAATGGGCTGAGTAAGAATAGTTTGATTTTTTCTAGGATTATTATAAATAACCCTACAAACATTGAATCTTTTTATTGTTCAATATTACCTAAATCATACAAAGTATATGTTTAGTGAGATGAGACTTTGACTTTTTTTTTCAGAGTTCCATTGTATTTTGTGGGTAGTTTAAAGTCATGAACATCAGACATAAAAGGCTAATGTTTAAGGTCAAAATAGATTTTACCGAATGGATTAAAATTGACTCAATTCCTTGATAATTTATCTGAAAACATATTACCATGTTCATGTATGAGGTAAAATATGTAAACGATGACTTAAGAAATTTTGAATCTGAGGAATGATATTAAAAATGGCTAAAAGGAATTAGAATAAGTAGTTCCCAATAATGAAGTTACCACTATTTAACAAACCCGTCAGGGGGTTGAATTATGCAGGGCCACCTAAGGGCATTGGCTACATAGTCAAATAATAGCATCTTTTGGATGACATGTCCATTATGTAAACTACTTATTCAAGGCCGCCTAAGGGAATGTGCTGTATAGTCAGGCAAAATAACTCTCATAAATTTACTTTTTTACTGATAAAAAGCTAGTGGAAGTTTATGGGGATTCAAATTTTCCAAAGCATAGAGTTTGCTGTATGGAGAGAGGTACTTGAATATGAAGAAGATATTTCCAAACAAGATTGTCTACGAATTGGATGAATGTCACTCCTACGAAGGTCTGACCCAAACTTAGGGAAGGAAAATATAAACCATAAACTTAAATACTTTCCAAATCATGAAAAAGAGTATGGGAAAAATATGTTAAGGATGGCTATTTTTTGTGGATACCTACATATTGTTGTTAAGACAAATAAGGAAAACAGAGGTTTTCTTCTCAAGAATGAAGTTACCACTATTTGAAAAACTCGTTAGGGGGTTGAATTATGCAGGGCCACCTAAGGGTATTGGTTGCATAGTCAAATAATAGTATCTTTTGGCCGAAAATTCTGTTATGTAGACTACTTATGCAAGGCTGCCTAAGGGCATGTGCTGCATAGTCAGGAAAAAGAACTCTCGGATATCAGAAATTTTGTGACAAGAAGTCAAGAAAAGGGTTATGGAGATCTGTAAGTATTTAAGGTTAGGACTATGACACATAAAAATGGGCATTTGTTCAATGCATGTAGAGATACACAGACCAATGCTAACCATAATCATGTTGTGGCTGGGTCCTGAATTGAAATGTTGGACTTCACTACGTATCCCATAAGGATAGGAATAAAGCTATACGTAGTTCTTTAAATAAAATTTAACGTCATGTGGGGCAAGAGTATAGGAAATCTTAGTTTAGGGTCATAGAGCTCAGAATAGAATAATGAATACATTGTGTGTGTTTTCACAGGGACTTTTCAGCCAAGGGACTGAAAGTGGAATTTGGGGTCAGGCCCAAAGACTTGGGGCTGGATTCGGGGGATGCTCGAACGTTCCTACGTATCCCATAAGGATGGGAATCAAGCCGCGCGTAGTTCTTGAAATACATTTTAACATCATGTGGGAAAAGAGTATAGGAAATCTTAGTTTAGGGTCATAGAGCTTGGACCTTAATAATGAATACACTGTGTGTATTTTCACAGGGAATTTTCAGCCAGGGGTCTGAAAGTGTAATTTGGGGTTAGGCCCAAAGACATGGGGCTGGATTCGAGGGATGCTCAAATGCTTCTACGTATCCCAAAAGGATGGGAATCAAGCCACACGTAGTTCTTGAAATACCCTATGTACAGATTTGGTTCTTACATATGAAGGGTGATAAGGGGAATTTAGTGCAATGATGGTTTGACCCAAGATAAAAGGTTCAGGAATTTTCATGTATGCACGTAGTCTTTGGAATACAACATGATTGGTGATCAATGTAAATAATGATTCCCTCTCAGGTGAGGGTTTCAAAGAATGTTGTAGTTTATTATCGTAAATGACAAAAGTGTGAATAGTTTAAGGTCATATGCATGGAACGTAGTGAAAAATTAGTAATAAATATTGGTTCTGGGGGCGGTTTCATGAATCAACATCGTATGAGACGAAGGTGAACCGATGTGAAGAGATTGATTTTGGGCTTGAACCTTAGGAGGTTTCCTACATACCCAGCCTAGAAGTTAAGGATCAAAGTTTGTGTAGTTCAATCAAAGAATTAATTGGTAATAAAGTTGTTCTTGAGGACAACAACACAAAAAAAAATGTGTTGGGACTTACACATGGTTAGCGTCCCAGAGAGAGTGTTATGGTTGAAGTTTATTCTAAGCTCATGCGAGTCACACTCAGTGTGAAAAAAAAGAGGTAGAAACAACCTTAACGATGCACAGTTTAATGTCACGCAGAACATATGAAGGGATTAAGCAGTTTAAAGTCTTGCAGTGAGGACTATTGGTGCTGCACAATTTAGTGTCATGTAGCAGGGACAAAATAAAGTTTAACGTCATGTAGAACGTATTAGCGGTATAGTTTAACGTCATGTTGGATGAAAGGGGAACTGTGCATTTTAATTTCATGCAGTAAGGACAAAATAGGACACAGTTTAACGTCATGTTAGACGTATTAGGGACTTTTTCACATTTTAACATCATGTTTGACGATGGTGTGAGTAGTTTAAGGTCATATTCATGGACCAACAATTATGCAGTTTAACCTCTTGCTGGACATAAGGGACTTCTGTATAGTTTAACATCATGTATCAAGGACGTCATAGTTTAACATCATGTTGGACAAAAGGGACTATGGAGTTTAAAGCCTTGCAGCAAGGAAAACACAGTTTAACATCATGTTGGACGTTTTATGCAGTTTAACGTCTTTCTAGATGTATTAGTATTTGTGTTACACAAAATACTTCTTTATAAATCTGGCATTAGTTGGAGTCGTGATGAGTTCTACATCCATTGAGAATAAAGAATAAGCTCTATTGGAGTAAACCTTATGTATTGAATAAGGTCCTTCCCATTTTGGCTCTATCTTGGGAGGATTCTTTCCTCGTATCATTGGAGTTATAAGAAACAATACCAATTCTCCCTGAATGAATGAACAAAGACAAACTTTTTTGTTGAAATCTCATGCTATTCGATTCTAATAGACTTCCAAGTGGTGCAAGGTGCACAATCTTTTCTCATATAATCGTTCCAATGAATCCAATCGCTTTTTAGATTGTTCATTTGTAGATGACTGATCAAAAATGGCTACTCTGTGCGAGGGTAATTGAACCTCAATGGGCAAGACTGCATCTGTTCCATATACTGATGAATATGGATTTGACCGCGTTGCAGTGCAGGTGGTGGTCCGATAATCCCATAAAGCATGAAAGAGTTTATCCGGCCATTATTTCTTATCATTATCCACCATATTTTGCAGTATGTTTGAAAGAGTGTTGTTGAAAGCACCTATCTGGCCATTGGACGCTACATGATACCGAGAGGAATGGTTAGATTTGATGTTGTATTCTTGATAAAACTTCCTTACCTTGGATGAACAGAAGTTGGTGCCATTGTCCATCAATATGGTATGAGGGACACCAAATTTGGTGATGATGTTAGACTTGATGAAGCCAACAATGATTTTAGAACTAACTTATTTGAGAGGTATTGCCTCTGCCCATTTGGAAAAGAAGTCAGTAGCAGTAAGAATGTACTTAAACTACTTGGATGTAGATGAAGGATAAGGTTCTACTACATCCATTCCCCATGTGGCAAATGGCCATGAGTATTTAGCTGTATGAAGCAACTCCGGGGTTTGATAAATGAAATTGCAATGTACTTGGAAATAATGACACTTCTTTGTGAAATAAACACAATCTTGTATCATTGAAGGCCAAAAGTATCCAAGCTTTCGAGTTTGATCAGATAGTCTATGTCCGGACTGATGGGCACCACAGAATCCTGCATGTACTTCATTCATAACAGACATTGTCTCTTCACCATCAATGCATCTAAAGAGAATTCCATCAAAACATCTTTTGTAGAGAATTTTCTCTAGGTGATCTGGGCTATCATAAAGAGTGAAATGGACCACACGTCACCAGATTTGTTCTTTCCCAGCTCTATCATGTATAAGTGTTCAATTATGAAGGTATTCCCTGATAGGTGTCATCTATCCCGTAGTATGACCATACGGTTCAGATATGGGACTAATTTCATTGATTTCCTCTCTTCTGGTTTGAACATAAGGTGAAATTGTATGATGGTGGGCAATACTGATGATTGTCTCGTCCCAATTTGGATCTACCAGGGCTATAGCTATATTAGCCAGTGCATCAGCTTGGGCATTTTGTGATCGTGGGACATGAGAAAATGTCGGTTCTGAAGGAAATTCTGCCATTAACTCTCTAACATAATCATACAAAGGGATTAAATCTTCTTTTATGATTTCATAATCCCCAATGACTTGTTTGATCACTAGGTCTGAATCACCTTTCACTTTTAAGTGATTCACCTATGCCTAAAGATCTAACTCCAATCCTGAGACGAGAGCTTGGTATTATGCATCATTATTTGTACCGCCTCCCAAAAATGAGAAGGAATAGGGTAGCACTGCCTTTTCTAAAGAAATGAGCACAATTCCTAACCCAACTTTTCTGAATTTATAATCTTCCATTTTCTTCCCTATTGGACTTCTGGAAGCACCATCAAAGTACATTTCTCATGTTTGAAGACTTTCTTGAATAGATAAGACTTAATCATTAGGAAGTTCAATATCTGAAGATGTATCTTCTACTGAAGGGTGTTCACCAAGGAAATCAACCAGAGCTTGGACCTTTATTGCCTTTTGAGACACATATTGGATATCAAATTCCTACAAAATAACTTCCCACCTTGCCAGGCATCATGTAAGCATTGGACGAATAAGGATGAATTTTAGCGAGTTATTGCGAGATACCAAATGGATCTCATGATGTTGTAGGTAGTGTCTCAACTTTTGAACTGAAAATATTAACGCTAGGCAACACTTTTCAATACTTTAATATCAGGTTTCTGCTTCAAGTATAGTCCGACTGAGATAATAAAGGCTGTTTTCATTCCCAACATCATTCTTTTGGACAAGGAAGGCTCCCAATGATCGCTCTAAGGCTGTCACATAAAGAATAAGTGGCATTCCTTCAATAGGTGGCATTAATACCTGTGGAATCAAGAGATATTTCTTGAGAATATTGAATTCTTCTTGACATTCTTCAGTCCATTGGTAAGTGAATCCCTTCTTCATCAATTTGGTGAAGGGTAAAATTTTGCCTACCAAATTGGTGATGAAACGCCAAATATAGGCTAAGTGTCCTTAAAGTCCTCTCAATTCTTTCAAATTCCGAGGATGTGACATACCGAGGATTGAATTTTTCTTCTTAGTATCAACTTCGATACCACGATGGCATACAACAAAGCTGAGGAATTTTCCTGAGGTTACCCCAAAAGCACATTTTAAGGGGTTCATCTTCAAATTATGTTGCTAATGTTTGTGGAATATGAATTCCAAATCAGCGAAGTGATTAGAACGATTCCTGGATTTAACCACCAAATAATCTATATAACATTCAACAAACTTCCCTAAAAAGGGTTTGAAGATACGATGCATGGCACACTGATATGTTGCGCCTGCATTTTTCAGGCCAAAGGGAATTACCCGATAGCAAAACACACCCTGAGGGGATCTGAAGACTATATATTCCTCATCTTTTGGAGCCATTCAGATTTGATTATATCCTAAATATCCATCCGTGAAGGAAAGTTCTTCATAGCCAGCTATTTCATCAATTAAGAGTTCTGTAATTGGAACTGGAAAATCATACTTAGGACAATGCCGATTAAGATCTCTAAAATCAATGCAAACTAAAATTTGTCCATTCTTCTTTTTTACAAGGACAATATTAGCCAACCATTTGGGAAATTGAACTTCTCTGATGAAGTTAGCTTTGATAATATTATCCACTTCAGCTTAAATTTCAGAAGCATAAGTTGGGTGTGTTCTTCTTGCGGCTTGCTTAAATCCTCGATGTTCTTTTGGAAAACCCAAACGATTAGTAGCAACATTAGGATCAAGCCTTGGAATCTCTGTATAGTTCCAAGAAAATATATATCGATTTTTCTTTAAAAATGAAATTTACATCTCTTTATTTTCAAGAGTCATGGCCGCACTAATTATAGTGGGGCGTGGATCTTCTTTTGTACCTAGATTTATTTCTATGAGTTCATCCACAGTGGTAGATATACCCTCTTCAAATGATGTCGAAGCATCCCTGATATCTTCTTCTTCTTCTTCAACATGTGTTACTTCTTCTGTTTCTACTTGCATAGTAGATGATGAAGAAGAATTTTCATGATCAGAAGAGACGTTAAACTTTGAACATATTGAAGAAAAAGCTTCCATTTATGACCCAATTGATGATGAAGGGTCTTCCTTGGGTAATAAAGAGGAGATGATGGATTGAGAATCGACATCATCATTCATCTCTAACATTGATATAACTTCTTCTGGCCTGGTTGGCAAAGTATAGACTTGTTGGATTTCAGTGGATGAAATTAGGACATCTCCATTTGAGCTTTCATTATTGCTTGGTGAATCACCACTTTCTCCCATGATGTCTGGCTTGATTACTGTAATTGACATTATGAAATTTTCCATAAGAGTACTTGGATTTGGGTCTATCCTGTCAATTTGACTAATAGGAAACACATAATCTGTACTCACTTGTGTGAGTGGGTTTACTAGAATCTTTTCCAAACCATATGGATCATTAACCTTGGAAACCTCCCTTGCTATGGATTTCTCCTTACCCTTCATGTGATATAATTCTACCTCAATGTATTGAGATTCATAAGTTTTTAATGGGGATTTATCACCATAAAATTTCCTAATTTGACCATCAAAACAATATTTGAGACATTGATGGTATGATGAAGGGATAGCCACATGTTGATGTAGCCAGGGTCTTCCAAGAAAGATGTTGAAGGCTATGTCATGATCAAAAATCATGAAATATAAATTGGATACAAGATCTATAAACTGAGTTCTGAGTGTAATCTCACCCAGTGGTTCTTGTTCATTTTTATCATATCCTTGTAACATCAAAGTAGAAGGAGATAAATCAGATTCTGTGAGGCCCAATTGACGAAGTGTACGAATGGGGATGAGGTTGACTCTTGAACCATTATCAATGAAATCTCTTTGGATGTCTACACCATTGACCTTTCTTGATAAGTATAAAGGTCTAATATGTCCATGCACAACATCATATTCATCTTTATCTGTGAAGGATATCACTACATAGAATTCTTTAGGATTGTTCTCTACATGGTAGAATTCAGCTACAACAATTTGAGTTTTGAATTCTTGGGGACTTGAAAAATCCTCAATGAGTGCCTCCCTAAGATCCTTTTATAGGTTCAAGGAATCCAAAATTGATAACTTGGACGATACTTGGGCCATGTGTTTCAATACATCATACTTTTGATCCAAAGGTCTGCGTTTCCCAACATGAACATGTGGCTTCATAGGTACCTTAGAAGTGATGCCTTGGAAGTAGATGCATCTTGTATCAAGGTAGGAGTTGGAAATACTCCTAGATTTGGAAGATTATACCGAATAGGTCTATTTTCTTGTTGAGAGGAAGAAGGTGGAATCTCTAACCGATCCTCCAGAATAATTTTTCCAGGACTGAATCTGCTATTTTTGGAAGAATTTGCTTATTCTTGTTGAGCCCGTTGAAGGGCTCTGCCATGAGTTTCTGCTGCATACACAATTCTAGAAGGGGTAAAATTAGAATAGTGGCTTCTGGGATATCCATGTCTTCCTCTGTATCCCAGACCTCTGGAACTCCCTCTAATTACTCTGTTTGATACAGGGAATTCAGGCTCATCAAAATCAAAACTACGACTGGCATAAGGATCTGTTAAATGAATCATATTAACAGAACCAAAGATCAACTCTTCATCCGATGGAGAATTTTCCTGATTATATAATTTAGGTTGTTCCGTTTGGTGGGTCACTGCCCGTGGATTTGAAGTAGATGGCATAAAATCTTCCAAAGTCAAAGATAACTTGGTCTTTGACACAAATTCATCTTCTTCTGATTGTTCCTATTTCTTTGAATTATGCCATTTCATTGAGTATTTTCCCTCTAATGAAGAGGGTTTTTCAGTGGCATTCATAGAAGAAGACACAATTGGTTTCTTCAATTGTGTTCGAAAAATGGCATGAGTTCAGTTGATTGTTTTTCTGACCATCCAATCATCACAGTTCTACACATTTTTTCTTTTTAATTCTTGCCACTCAACTTCTTCCTCTAGATTTGTAGCAATAACACATGATACATAAGCTGAAGAACCTTTCAGTTTTACCTGTCCTGAGTCCACCATTTTTGCAGGAGGTCTTTGAAGAAAAAAAATCCTGAATGGGATGCCCCAACATCTGATGAAATGGGAAATAATTGGGATGGTCTTCATCTCATTCCTTTTTCGGCCTCTTAGGCCTTGGCAATTGAACCAAATTATTTTCCAGAGCCGAAATGAAGTAACCAGGAATGTGTTCATTTTAGAAAGAGTAAAATTTCCTCTTTAGATCCTCAAATTGTTTCTGTATTTGATCTATTTTATAATCTTGACAAAAAAACCTCTGTTGTTGATGCTCAAGAGGTGGAACCCTTCGATAAGATGAAGGTTTTGAAGTAGAAGCAGGTACAGGTGCTTGTTTAAGCGTAACTGTAGCAGTCTCTGCTTTACCCATTCTTCTTCTTGGAGTTGATGAAATTACATGAGTTTTATCCTTAGTCTTTGTAAGAGAGTCTTCAATCTGCTGAGCAATCAATGTAAGGTCTCAAAACCCTTTTATGTATTTCACAGGGATCAACGGTGTGCGCAACTCATCACGCAAATTTTCCACACAAATTTGCAACAATTCTTCTTGAGGGAGTGATAAGCTTAGGGAATATGTTAATCCCTTCTATCGAGAAATGAAATCTGAAACCCTTTCATTATCCATTTTCTTATAGTTTGTAAGATCAAAAACTGTTGTCTTAGGCAACATTGAGCTGAATTGAAGAAGGAATCATTGACGAAGTTCCTCCCACCCGGTAATTTACCGGGATTGAAAACTTGTATACAAGACAAAAGTAGGTCCTTGTAATGACTGTACAAAACACCTGAGCTTAACTGCTTCCTATTGCTGAGGGGTTCCCATCATAGGATCACAACGAGAAAAAAAATGTGTTAAGTTTTTATCTGGGTCTCATGAACCATTAAATATTGGGAATGTGGTACTTACAAAATTTGACGGGGGAGGAATTGCATCAACACATTCGGGGTAAGCTCTCTTTTCTGGTTGAATTTGAAAACATTTTCACTATATAGCTTCCAAATGAGCTATTAAGGACTCAATAGTAGTTATTAACTTTTGAGAAACATTTGGTTGATCTTGGACCTGAGCAGGTGCAATAACTGGAGCTTGGAAAGATGTGGTGGATGGTACTGCAACTGATGATTACACCACCGATTGTTGTTGCACCTGACCTATAGGATTATACCTGTGAGGGTGTACTGATAAAGGAGGATATTCTTGATCCATCTTAGTAGCTACAACAAATTCCCTTGGTTGACTGACTTCATCATGCTTAGGAGGAAGAATACCTTGAAGTAGTTCTGTATTCAACCTCCTTAATTCTTTCATTTATTCCTCTTGTTGTGTGAATATTTTATCTAATAAGAGCCATTGGCCTTCTCCAGAGGAAGGGTATGTAAGATGATTCTTTCCTTTACCCTTATTGGACACCTTTTGGAGAGGGGTAAGTGGGTTACTTGAAGGATTACCTAGATTCTGGGTAATCCTTTGATTTTGTGTACGCAAACCTTCTTCATTTGTGTCTGTGCATAAAACCTCTTGAGCATGAATCTCTTCATCTGATCCCTCTGAGTGAGCCTCATATGGGGGATCAGAAAAAATGGAATTGATGACATTAATTGATGCATAACACATTTCATTCCTTCTATCAGCATTTTTGTGATATTGTCTTCTTCCATGTCTTTGATGAGACATTGCCTTTCGTTGATTTGATCCCTCAGGAACTTCTTTATGAACCGTAATGTGGAAGGAATATCTTGATAATTCAGATCTCTGTTCCTCTTGTGGCTTCTTCCCTAATTGAGAAAATACTGACTTTCTCTGAGGGAGAGATTGAGAATTTGAAAAAGTCCCCAGTCCTATGGACTGGGGCTATTACTGCTATTTCTGCTCAACTCCTCGAATCCTATTTGTTGATTTTCAGGGTTGGGTTAAAAGAGTCCCCAGTATGAAAAGTTGGGGTGGTTCTTGAGCTGCTACATCTGAGGCTTTCTTGAAATCTCTCCTGATCTTGTGGAATTTAGTCCGGAAATTGGCTGGATGCATCAACCTACATCCACTCTTATGACCCGGCTTAAAAGATCATTGGATGATTTCTGACACTTATGTCACTGGATGATGTGCACACTCCAAACAAGAAGCCTATTCAATATTCTTGTTTTCTTGATGCAGGAGTAATTTAACAACTTGTTCTCTGTATGCTTTATTTTGAGAGGAACTAGTTGAGACCTGTTCTTGAGCGAGCCATTGATTACAAACAAATCAAATTGGATGTGGCTGGACATGGGAAATAACATTGCATGAAACCATTTTCTACGGGCTTTGCTGACTGGAGAGTACAGTCAAATTTAGTGCTCCATAGACACCTCATCCCTTGATATGAATACTAGATGGGGTATTGGTGATTAACTGGCACAATCTTCTTAGTGCACCAAGGCATGAATGCTGAAGGGCTCTCTGCTGCTTTTTAGCCTTCGGATATCGAGAAACTAAGAGAGATGCCAAGTCAATTTGGTGTTGTAACCCTTCTACTATCTTGACACGATTTTCATATTCATCATAAGATAATATTTTCTTTTTCAATTGACAAAGAGTTTTCCACATGTTGAGACGAATATCTTGAAAACAGTCTTCTGTCAACATCTTTGTAATGTCATATTGAGAGTCATCCAAAGGCCAAAACATAACTGAAACTTCACATTTATCCAGTTGTTTTCTCATATTCAGCGCTTCCTCTTTATCATTCAATGAAGATTATTCTACCTGATTAGACCAAAGCTAGTTCTTCCTTGTTTCTTCATCGGATTTAACAAGATTGGTAGAGAATTCACTTATCAAACTAGAAGATTAATGACCCAGGGGTGGTTTGGAGAATGACCTACACCCCGGGATATCTTCTGATTGAGAAAGTATTTCACCTGCTAATGGTAAAGCATCAGACATGAATGGCTTCACATTTGCAAGTTCCTCAATATAAGAGGGATTTCTCGTTACTACATTGTCCACTGGAGAATTTTCCAGGCAATGTAAATCACTACTATGGAGAGGAATTTCATAGATAAATTCATCATCTTGGGGAGGACCACCATGGTGGGTTACATCAAAAGATGAAACATTTTTCTCCTTGATCTTTTGGCCACACAGAGGGTTCTTGTGGCTCTAATCTGAAGATGAAACTTCGAGATCGACCGAATTGTCATGAATAAAGACTTCATGAGGAAGTGTCTGATGAAGACCTTCGAAATTAATGTTCCCACTATTGGGAACTGAGAGAGTAGAATCTTGAGTTACAATAGATAATTGTCTAAGTGCATTAAGAACTCCAGCATCAAGAAATGCCTTGTTACAGATTGGCCCTTGATTTATTGACTGTGCTGGGCAAGTCTTCTTCTTAGAATCCTTCTTACTCACGTTGGGAACCACTTTTTGAGGAAAGTGGTTATTATGGTAAGGTGTATGTTCCTGATCAAGATAAATAGTCAGGTTAGGAAGATTATCTTTGATCAAATTAGGCGTATGTGCCTGACTTGGTTGTCTGTATGACATGGGGGAGTATGCCCCACAACCCTCTTGGACTGGAACAGTGGTGTGTGTCTATTCTAGAGTGAACTGTTGATGTGTCACTCCACTGGTTGGGATAGATTTTCATTTCTTTCCCTTTGATGCTACTGAAGCTTTTATAATATCCTGGCAGACATCCAGAATATGAGCAAGGATTTGCTTCTTCTCTTTCACCATCGTCGGAATGTGCTTGGTGACTTCATCTTCCTGAACGGGAATATACGTCCATTATGTGCTTGGCGTAGGTGTGTATTCCTGCTCCTATCATCCTTTTCCAATCAGTGAATCCTGATAGTACTCATGTGTGGGGGTAGAGAGTTGAGTCTCCCTCCTGTTTGTCATTGGGTCTTTCCAATTGACTTCTCCAGGTACTACCAAACAAGACTGTTGGTAGGCTTGATCAACAATAGAAGATGTATGTGCCTGCTGATTTCACTCCGCCGAACGTGGTTGACGATCTTCCTTCAATACTGACAGACGAGGCTGCTAGCAAGATTGATGAGTATAAGCAGGTGTATGTGCCTGTTTACCAATTGTCAACACATTGGGTTGGTGGGCTTCATAATATGTAGTCAGACGAGCCTGCTGACTAGATGATGATTTATAAATAGGTGTATGTTCCTGTCTATATTACTCCACTAGAATTGCCTAGTGGGAATGACATGTTGCTGCCAGACGAGTTTCCTGGACATCGGAATTAAAACGGACGGGTGTGTGTGCCCTCTCATTGCTTTCCACCAAGTTTGGTTGGTGGACTTCTCCAGAAATGGCAGAGATAAGAATCTTCTCACTATTGACCGGATTTTGGCTATGGCGGTTCGACTTGCGTGCTCGGGTCTAACGGACCTGATCTGAAACCCTGAAGGTGATACCCTCATCATGTTGAGGGCGCACTACCGCACAAGTCTGGCGACGATTGTTGGTGGGAGCCCTTGGGAAGGACTCCTATTTCCTTGAATTAAGGCCATGGGTGACCTTCTCATTCACCTCCCTAGAATATGGGAGGGACTTGTGATTGCGTTCCAGGGATTATGACTTAAAATGGTTAGAAACGGTGGTTGGAACCACCTATTTCTTGATCACTGGTCATTGCTGTCCGAACGACCAGGGTAAATTATTGAATTGGAGGGCTTGTTGAGCGGCCTCTAGAGTCGGAATGGTACCATGTTGATGGTATTACTTAACCAGTGCATTTGATACCCAGTGTTGAAGACATTGAGTAGGTGATGTCATCCTTAGAGTGGATGGCGATCCAGTAAGAGTAGAAACCGATTCATTGACAGCAGAGGTATTCACAGCAGAGGTATTCACAGGTGTGAACTTAAGAGAATCCATTTTTGTAACTCAGAAGATCTTGGATAAGAGTTCCTGTTTGATATAACAGACATAATCAATATGAATTCGGCCACCACATCTTTTAGATGAGCACATATGTTATTTATTGTTTTGTTGGCCCTCTCATTGAGTTTAAATAGGGGCCTAAAAAATAAGTAAAACATCATTTTAACTTGGTTAAGGATTCACGTCGGGTTCACCAATTTTTTTTCCTCTGGAAATGGGAATGACCTCATTGATTTAAGGTTCAAACATTCCAAGCGGTTTCTAATGGGTTTGTTCGTAGAACCGAAAACATCTAATGATTCCATATCCATTTAGACCTACTTTCCAAAGTTATGTTCTCATTAGTTGTGAACCGATGAGGCTTAAGAATTTTCATTGGTCGAGAGGATGGGAGGTCGGAATCATCATACCTTTTTTTAGGGGAATTATTCTCTATTCCAGGACTCTCTTTATAGATTTAAGTTATGTTTGTGAATCCTTATTAAATTAAGAAGTATGAAAATGATCTTTCCTTTAGATCTGACAATAAATAATTAGTATGAATGAGATTTAGAGAATCTTTTATATGTATTTGAGGTTCTTCATTGATAGAGAATCATCTATATTTGTTATAGATTCTTAGTCAACGGTATCATTTGACACATTATATAGAAACCTCTTGGTCATTATGATAACCATACTGGTTTTAACACCACTCAGTGAGGCACTTGAAGTTTATTGTCATTCAGAAGGACATAGATTATTTCAGATTTGGGATCTTACCCACAGGTGGACTACCTATGTATCCTTTATTTTAGAAAAGGAATCAGAACCCACGTAGTTCGAGTAAAGAAGTATGAGGTTTATGCATTATTGATGGCTCAAAGAAAGATTTCATAATTACTTTTACACTCTAAGCTCACGTGAGTCATGCTCGGTGTGAGAAATAAGAGGTATTGGTAAAACAGGACAATTATGCCATGAAATATGCAATTATAAGAAATGATGTGGGGATTATGTATGTATGACTACCTAGATAGATGAATATTAGGATTTAATTCAAGGAAGAAACTCGAGAACAAGGTCTATAAAGGTATATGTTCTATATGGAGATTTGGATACTTAACTTAGGACTTAATCCTAAGATGGATGCACAAATTAGAGAGGACTTATGATTGGGTTTTACTCCTGATAAGGAAGCCCAAATAAAAAGTAAATTAAGACTGGTTAAGAGAAATTATGACTGGGGATTACTCTTAAAGAAGAGGCCCAGGTTAAAGGGAATTATGAATGGGTCATACTCCTGAAACGGAAGCCCAGGTTTAAGGGAATTTGGATTTTGGGAACTTGGGGCTTACTCCTAAGGTGGATTCCCATATTAAAAGAATTATGGTTGGGGATTACTCCTGAGGAGGATGCCCAAAAATTAAGGGAACTTGAACACTGGGGCTTACTCCTGAAAAGGAGGCCCAGGTTAGGGGACTTGGGGCTTACTCCTAAGAAGGATTCCCATATTTGGGATTTTGAGATAGGGACTTACTCTTGAGAAGGAGGCCCAAGTTAAAGATCCTCTCATCTTTAAAGGATGAGGTTGAATGAATGAAATCTCTAACCTTAGTGACACAAAGATATGTAAACCACTAGGTTTTGAAAAATGTTCCACAGAATTCCTTTCAGATAAAGAATCCAACAAAGGATCCATGCCATAAATGGATTTGAAGAGGGTTATGAAGGCTAAATTTTGAATAGGAAAGGTGGATTTGAAGAAAGCAAGTGAATAGGTAGGAGGGGCACCCCAAAAGAGAGAGGCACGCAAGTCCTGTGTGGGCGCGTAAGTCCTGGTCGCGCAAGTATACTTGCGCGACACATGGTTACTTGCACAACGGTCAAACCTTAGAGTAATACTTGGTTGAGAATTGGATTAATCCCTTATTATTATCCCTAAAGGATTCCAAAAGAGTAGCGTACAAGTTTTATTGAAGGGATAAGGCGACGCGTAAGTGTGGCCATTTCCCTTAAGGGCTGACCACTTAGGCACACAAGTGTTGATGAGTTTCAACACATACTCCTTGTTTTCCCTATTTAGAGCTTCCATTCTAGGTAAGAAATTACCTTAGAAGTGTTCTTAATACATCTAGAATAAACTTGCACGGTGAGATCTCAGAAGCGTTCATATTTGGTGCTTTGCGTGAGGAATGACCGTCTATTTATAGGCCAGGCCGCACCCCTACACGCCGAAGCCTGATCGGCTCCCACCTGCATGGCTCACCTTTGCGTGCCTCCATTTGCGCACTCAACACTTGTGCACCACATTTTCATTGGTTTTATTATTTACCTAAGAGTCACATCCTCATTTCTTTCGGATCTAACTCTAAGGGGTGACTTTTGTTGATTCTCCTTTCTGTCACAAAGTCTAATGATTGAAAAAGGGAAATACCTTAGTCCAAAGTGATTCATCCTTTGAAGAAACATAAAAAATAAAAAAAGGCATGAAGAAGGATTTCCTCCAACTTGGGTCACACAAGTTTCATCATGGTCGCACAAGTATACTTGTGCGCCACATATTGTTCACACAGGTGACTTGCGTGCCCTCTTTGATTTTCACCCAGGGTATTCCCTGGCCTATAAATACCCCTTGTGGGCCCCCCATTTCGAGAAGAGAAAAATTCCAAAACTTAGATTCAAGCTCCTGACACACTAGTCTCTTTTGGAAGTCTTCTGAACACTTCTAAGGTAATTTCTTACCTATAATGAAAGCTCTAAATAGGGAAAACAAGGCCTAAGTGTTGAAACTCATCAACAATTTCACACCTAAGTGGTCAGCCCTTAAGGGAAATGGCCACACTTTCTCACCGCCTTATCCCTTCAATAAAACTTGTGAGCCACTCTTTTTGAAGCCTTTAGGGATAATAATAAGGGATTGAGCCAAGTCTCCCCCAAGTATTACCCTAAGGGTTGACCATCGCGCAAGTACCCATGTGTCACACAAGTATACTTGCATGACCAGGACTTGCGAGCCCATGCAAGACTTACACACCCCTCTCTTTTTGGGTTCCCCTCTTGCCTATTCACTTGCTTTATTCAAATCCACCTTTACTCTTCAAAATTTAGCCTTCAGAACCCTCTTGAATGTCATTTATGCCGTGGTTCTTTTGTTGGCTTCCTTATCTGAAAGGAATTCTATGGAACATTTTTTAAAACCTAGTGATTTACATATCTTTGTGTCACTATGGTTAGAGATTTCATTCATTTAACCTCATCCTTTAAAGATGAGAGGATATTTATCTTGGGCCTCCTTCTCAGGAGTAAGTCCCAATCTCAAAATCACAAATATGGGCATCCTTCTTAGGAGTAAGCCCCAAGTCCCCTAACCTGGGCCTCCTTTTCATGAGTAAGCCCCAGTCTTCATGTTCCCTTAATTTTTGGGCATCCTCCTCAGGAGTAAGCCCCAGCCATAATTCTTTTAATACGGGAATCCTCCTTAGGAGTTAGCCCCAAGTTCCCCAAATCCAAATTCCATTAAACCTGGGCTTCCTTTTCAGGCGTAAGCCCCAGTCATAATTTCCTTTAACCTGGGCCTCTTCTTTAAGAGTATTCCCCAGTAATAATTTTTCTTAACTAGTCCTAATTAACTTTTTATTTGGGATTCCTTATCAGGAGTAAAACCCAATCATAAGTCCTCTCTAATTTGGGAATCCTTCTTAGGATTAAGTCCTAAGTTAAGTATCCAAATCTCCATAAAGCACATATACCTTTATGGACCTTGTTCTCGGGTTTTATCCCTAAAGTAAATCCTAATATTCATCTATCTGGGTAGTCATACATACATAAGCCCCACATCATTTCTTATAATTGCATCTTTCATGGCACAATTGTCTGGTTTTACCAATACCTCTTGTTTCTCACACCAAGCATGACTCACGTGAGCTTAGAGTGTAAAAGTAATTATGAAATCTTTCTTTGAGCCATCAATCATGCATAATCCTCATACTTCTTTACTCAAAATACATGGGTTCTGATTCCTTTTCTAAAATAAAGGATACGTAGGTAGCCCAACTGTCGGTACGATCCCAAATATGAAATAATCTATGTCCTCCTGAATGACAATAAACTTCAAGTTCCCCACAGAGTGGCTTTAAGAACAGTATGGTTATCATAATGACCAGTATATTTCTATATAATGTGTCAAAGGATACCATTGACTAAGAATATCTAACAAATATAGATGATTCTATATCGATAAATAACCTCTAATACATATAAAATATTCTCTAAATCTCATTCATACTAATTATTGATTGTTAGATCTAAAGGAAATCTCATTTTCATACTTGGTAATTTAATAAGGATTCGTGAACATAACTTAAATATATAAAGAGAGTCCTGGAATAGACAATAATTCCCCTAAAAAAAGGTGTGATGAGTCCAAACTCCCATCCTCTTAACCATTGAAAATTCTTAAGCCTCATCGGTTCACAACTAATGAGCACCTACCTTTGGAAAGTAGGTCCAAATGGATATGGAATCATTAGATGTTTTCGGTTCTGCTAACAAACCCATTAGAAACCGCTTGGAATGTTTGAACCTTAAATTAATGAGGTCATTCCCATTTCCAGAGGAAATAAGGTGTCCATGTTGTGCACTCACCATGTCAGGGGTCGAGTTGGAATGATATGTTCTCATTTTAGAAATGTACCTCTTTGATGTGATCCTTGGAATGGATTTGAGGGTGCATTTTTAGGATAACATCGATTTATATAGGTGGAAAGTGATTTTTTTCACCTAATAGACGTACCCATGTTTTTTAGGGAGAATGGATCCGCAATCGGGATTTGTTAGACCTCCACTTTTAGATTTGGGAAACCTCAATTTTCTGATCTCATCTCTCACATTGGAGGTTGATGATGGTGCTCCTTAGGGTGGATTATGCCCTGTGGTGGATGAGTTACCAGTGGTTTTTCCAAAGGATTTCTCATGTTTTCATACAGAGAGGGATGTGGTGTTCACCATTAATTTGGTTTTGGTAACACAACTGATATCTCTTCTCTCATACCGTATAGACCCCACTGATTTGAGATAATTAAAGGTACAATTGAATGATTTGGAATCCAAAGGATTTATTGACCTAGGGGTATCAACTTAGGCCACCTTAGTTCTATTTTAGAAGATGAATGATGGATATCTCCAACTTTTCATTGATTACTAGAATCTGAATAAGGAAACGATCAAGAACAAATACCATTTTTCTCTTATTAATGACCTTTTTAATCGTTTTAAGGGGTTAAGGTGGGTTTCCATGATCAATTTGTATTCTACGTATCATCAAGTCAATGTTAGAGAGGAATATGTTCTGAAAATTTCCAAACAAAGTAGGTATGTGCATTTTGAGCATTTGGTAATGCCTTTTGGGTTGAAAAATTCTCCAATAGTCTGTATGGCACTTATAAATAGGGTGTTCCACCAGTATCTCGATTCCTTTATCATTGTAACACCCTAAGTTTTTGTGAACAAATTTTTTTTAATAAATTTATTTTCATTGAGGTATTTTGTTTCACTAAGTTAGATATTCCATTCACATGAAACCAACTTGACATGTGCTACATGACACCAACTTGGATTGCGTTACACGCAACACCGACTTGGCATTCATTACATGCAACACCAAGTGTAAAACGGAATATAATAACTTGATACTTTAAAATATATTTATTATCTTAAATAAATATAATATATTCTATGGATTTTAATTCAAACCACAACTAGTTATCTTGTGTCACTCACAAGAGAGACTTACTTCGATGGTTTACACTATACGCAAGACTGAATATTACAAGATAATGATATATTATTAAAACATTATTATTTAATATAATAATATATAACACAGCCATTAAATCAGTAGTTATTAATAATATTAACTAAATTATGAAAATGTATGTTTTATATAAATATAAAATTAATTAATTTGTTACTAATTAATTATAAATGAAACTAATAACCAAATGAATATAAAAAGAATAATTATTAATATTTTCATGCTTCCAAAGGTGTTTTGTATTGATAAAATAAATTAATTAAAATTAGTGAGTGATTTTAATAAAATATATATATTAAATATTCAATAAAATATTTTTTATATTCATCCTTTTAGTTTTATATGCATAAGATAAGGAAAAACTCAATTTCACACATAAAAAACAATATTTTTTAATGGAAAATTTATCACCTTTTAACGGAGAACCTATTTCAAATAAAAAATTTAACCCTTTTATAAAATTTATATGTCAAAATAAACTTCATATTTGGAAGAAAAACATAAAAATTATCTTAGGGATAATTTTTTATATTTTTCTATGAAGATTCAATTTTAATGAATAGTGAAAAATACTGAATTTTAGTTCAAAACTGCTTTTTCATCTAATTTATTTATAAGGTTAAATTAATTTTTTGATTGATTTTAATGTTTAATTAGATCATATTTTTATTAATTAATCTATTTTAGGTCATTCTAATTGATTTAAATTTTAAATTTACTAAAAAAAAGAAGACTTTCGAATGTTTTTACATTAAAAATTCACATTATCATCTCGCCTGCGTGATGAAATTTAAATTAATTTTTTCCACTTATGTTATTGGAATTTAAAGAAATGGATTAAATATATATAATAATAATAATTTATAATTTCTAATAATACCAAATTTGTTTTTACCAAAAACGATTAGTGAAATGGATTAAAATTAATTATAATGATTAAGGTTTAATTAAGCACAACAAGGTACTAAACCCTATATTTAAGACCCAAAACAACATTGAAACTTATAAAACACACATTTTTGGGAAATTATTCATCCATTAAACATAAATTATTTATTGTTTTTGGTTTTTTATGAATTTTTTTAGGTAAAAACTTGGGTACACCTAACTTGTTTTAAAAAATTCCAAGTGTGTCCTTTCCCTTCCCTATAAAAGGACACCATCTCTCACTATTACTCACACCTATAAAACCACTTATATTTAGAAAATATATTATCAATACACTTCCTAATATCCCTACCTTACTCTGGGATTATTTACCTTTTGTATAAAGAAATCCCAAGAATCCTTTTGGCACAAACCAAAAGGATTTACCCGATTTAGAGGTAACGTCTTCTATCAAGATTATTTCTTTTATTTTCTTTCTTCACCCCATATAATCTATTTATTTAATGATTGTATAAAAAATAGTATTTAAGTATACTATGATGTTTTTATGATAATTTTTTGACATAAACTTACACACACCTCCATTTTAACGTCTCGGTTCCAGAAGCCGCCCAGAGGTGCCTTGTACCCAGTTGGTCACATGACCTCAAGCACATTTCCCAAAATGCCAGAGGCTACTGACTAGAAGTGAGTGCCTTGGGTGTGATAGTGGGGAAACTATTCCATCATTGGTAAAGTAACACAGTGGAAGTAAAATAGATAACAATAGTGGAAGCAGTAATAATACCGTACAACAGTAAACAACAGAAGACTAGAAGTAATAACAATTGAGAACACACACACACACATATATGATGCATGATACATATGTCTAGGAAAGCAATCAAACAAATCAAAATTCTAGAATATAGTACTAAACTCAAGTAAAAAAGAAAATCAATTAAGAAAATACTCAACATCTCAATCCTCATCTTGGTCCCATGCTCTACAGCTCCACAACAATCAAGTACCTAAAGTAGAAGGGTGCTTGAACTTAACTATACCTGCAACAATATAATCTGTTTGGTCCCAAAAGCATGACCCAAATAGGGTTTGAGACTAATCCAAATAGGCAACCACCCAAATATTTATGCCTAACAGTTAGTGAATATATATGGAAGACAATAATCAAAAGAAGTAGTAAACAAGGAAGTACTCAAAAGTAAACAATCCTATAGTTTATTTTACAAAAAATTTACTTCTAAGTATTTAATAAACAAAAATAAATACAAGAAACCCTCTGGGTAGTTCTCATAGCCTCACCCCTATGGTTAACAATACATGAAAAGATACCACAAAGACTCTCTGAGGAAGCACTCACTGTCAATTCCCCCTATAGTCATGTGTGATCAAAGACTCTCTGAGGAAGCACTCACTATAAATTACCCATTTAGTCTTTTAATAGTAACCTACAAGAACATTGGGGAAGAAATCAACATCAATTCCTCATATGGCCTTGTAATGTAACTATAGACACTCTAAGGGAGCACTCAATGTCAATCCCCCCTATGGTCTCACATCGTGATAATTATAACAAACACTTTAGGAAAGCCCTTAATGTCAATTTACCCTATGGTCTCACTACAACAGGTTCCCACCACCCCGTGTAAATAAATTGTGCACAAAAAATAATCTTCATCCCAAGTAAACCTCAAGAACTACTTGGATAAAAAAACTACTATATATCATAGAAAGTCAGTTAATAATTACTCCTCCCTAACAATACTAGGCATGGAAAGAAAAGCAGAAACATAACAGGAAAGGATATACAAAAAGGTCAAAACAATCAAACATGGGAAAAACATCCATAACATGGCAAGGTTAACCCTATTCACAACAATTAACCTATATCCAATCAAACAAGGAATAACAAGAAAATAAAAGGTCTAAAACCATAAACACACAATACCCCAAACAAGGGTATTATGAACTCTTTCACATATAACTCAAAGACTAACTGTGGAAAGTCACAAACCACCTACCTTGACATCATCAGATCGATATACATGAACCCCATGCCTTGAATCACCCTAGAACACTATAGATCTATAAAAACCCTTTAATCACTCAACTGAGGATAACTCAAGGAATGGGAGAAATCAAGAGATGAGGTTTAAGAAGAAAGGAGAACTTATTGAGGTGATTCCAATGAAATAAATGACTGTCAAATCGGAGAATAGACATTGAGTCGAGGGCTCAGAGAAGATTTGCAGTCGTACGGATGCTCTCAGATGAGATGGGTGAAGAAGAATATGGTTCTTTCCATCAGACGTGACCCCGACCAATTTAATTAAATAAAAATAAAGTACACAATGTGTATTTTAAAAGTACATAGCATGCACTACCCTTTATAGGCTCCTCTTTAGGTGGTTTTCAGGTCACCACACATGACCATATACTCGGACGTTACCCAGCCAATACACATTCACCCTCAATAACTGAGTATATAGAATGTACTTATAATTACATGGCGTGTACTCCTGAATTTTCCAGAAACTCATATTTTTCCTAAAAAACAACCAGAAAAGAAAAACATAACTGAAAAGAAGACCCCAGTTCTTAAAAACATCCCCACTTAAATAAATTCATCCCTGAATTTCTATAGCAAGGAGGAGTAGGAGAAGAATCCCCGAACAACTCCGGACAGTATGATCATACATCGGCCTCCCTCTCCCAAGTCTTGTCCTGTACTCACCCATGATGCCATAGCACTTGTACCAGAGGAATAGACTGGCCAAAGATAAATTTCACACTACGATGAACAATCCGGATAGGATGATCCCCAAATGAGGAGTCCACCTATAACTCAACATCCTCAAGTTGAAAAACATGAGACAGGTTTGAGAAGTAATGTCATAGCTAAGAATTGTGAAAGATTTCATGCATAGCCTGGTACCTTTGAGGTAACTGCAACTGATAAGAAACTAGTCCAACTCTCCCGAACACCTCAAATGGCCCGACGTATCTCAGTGAAAGCTTACCCTGTCTCCTAATCCTCATGTGTCCCAACCTTAGTGTGACATACAGGAAAACCTAATATCCAACCTTGAATTTCAGAGGTCATCTATGTCGATCAACATAAGACCTCTGTCATGACTATGCACTATCCATCCTCTTATGAATCAAATCTATATGCTCTATGGTCTCCTAAAAAAGATGAGGTCACATCATAGTTTCCTCTCCTACCTCCAGTCAGCATAAGGGTGATTGAAATGACCTACCATACGAAGCCTCATAATGGTCCATCTGAATAGTTTCTTGAAAAATATTATTGTAGGAAAACTCCAAAAGAGGTATATGCTTCTCCCAAGAACCTCCAAAATCTAGGATACATGCTCTAAGCATGTCCTCAAGCACCTAAATCATACACTTGGAATGGCCATCTATCTAGTGATGGTATGTTGTACTTAGAAGTACCTATGTACCCAAGGCCCTCTGAAGTCCCTACCAGACCCAAGAAGTAAAACGTGCATCCCTGTATGAACAAATGGAGTGTGGAACTCCATGTAGATGTAA
Organism: Viscum album; assembly: GCA_963277665.1. Lineage (NCBI taxonomy): Eukaryota > Viridiplantae > Streptophyta > Magnoliopsida > Santalales > Viscaceae > Viscum > Viscum album. Next base: position 79,847,678 of record OY728162.1, on the reverse strand, counting down.
AATCTCTTAGATGTATAGCCTTCCCATCTCATCAACCATGAAGGTCTCCTTGATTGGCAAGAAGTGATAAACCTTCCTGAGTCTGTCAATGAAAACCCTTACTACATCATTTCCTCGAGGTGACCGTGGAAAAACTGTCTCGAAATCCATTGCGACATCATTCCACTTCCACCTGGGAATGGGTAACTACTAAAAAATCCCTATTGGTCACTGATGCTCCACCTTCACCTACTGATAGGTGGAATTCCTCATGAAAAAACCAGCAACATCTCTCTTCATACCTGGTCACCAATACTGACAGTGTAGATCACGATACATCTTGGTGACACCAGGATGAACTTCACAAACTGAGGAATGAAAGTACCGCATCATCTCCCCACGTATGTCTACTGACACCCATACGCGCCCATGAAAATACAAGATCTCATCCTCACCTATGGTCTATCTAGGAATAGGGTCATCTCATGACACACTCTCCCATAAAACAAGGCCTTCAGAATCTGATAGCTTCCACATTTTCACTCGATAAAGAAGAGTATAGGTAACAGATACATAAGAATGAAACGTATGCCCCTATCTATCATGCACCTCCAAATGCATCTCAGAGAATAGAGCCATAAGCTGCCACTCACTGCTAGCCTCTTGAACTGCCTGTATCTGAGTCCTCCTGCTCAACGCATCATCCACAACATTTCCTTTCCCCAGAATGTAGGAAAGCTCAAAGTCAAAGGAATGAAGGTACTCAACCCACCTTTGTTGTCTCAAATTTAGATTACACTAAGTGAATACTTACTTGAGACTTTTGTGGTCGGTGAAAACCAAAAAATGCTCTCCCAGAAGGTAGTGTCTCCAATAGCATAAAACATGGATAACTGCAGCCAATTTGAGATCGTGCATCAGGTAGTTCGTCTCATGTGGCCTCAACTGCTGACACCTGTACACAATGACTCCTTCCCCCTGTATAAGAATAGCTTCTAGCCCGATACCTGATGCATCACAGTACACATTATAGATCCTTCCCGACTCTAGAAATACTAGTATCGGTGCTAAAGTCAACCTCCCTTTCACCTTCTCAAAGGCTGAATCATAAGAATCAGACAACAAGTACTTCACACCCTTCTTATTCAGACCCATCAGTGGCACTGCTAAGCATGAAAAGTCCTATATAATTTTTTTGTAATATCTAAACAACCCTAGAAAACTTCATACCTCAAAGAAATTCTTCAACTTCTCCCAAGAAAAATACTGCTCTCACTTTCTTTGGGTCTACTAATACTCCTGTCTCTAAGATAACATGACCCAAGAAGTGAATCTGGTCTATCGAAAACTATCATTTTGAGAGCTTAGAATATAAATGATGCTATCTCAGTGTACTCAAAATGATATCAAGATTGGTAGCATGGTCATGTCGAGTGTGAGAGTACACCAAGATATCATCCACAAAGACTAATATGAATGAATCCAAGTATGGATGAAACACTCAGTTCATCAGTGCCATGAAAATTTCAGGCACGTTTGTGAGACTAAACGACATAACCACATACTTATAGACCATACCTACTTCGGAAGGCTATAAGAGGTATATCTGATGGTCTAAAGTGAAACTGATGATAACATGATGTCAAGTAAATCTTAGAGAACACCCAGGTTCCCCGAACCTGATCAAATAGATCATTAATCCTCGGAAATGGATATCAGTTCTTGACCGTCAACTGGTTCAGCTTCCAATAATCCACACAAAGTCTGAGGGTACCGTCTTCCTTGTTAACAAACCGGATAGGTGAACCCCAAGGAGATGTACTGGGTCAGATGAAACCCTTTTCCTGTAACTCCTCCAACTGCTTCTTGAGATCCTTTAACTCTGGTGTAGCCATCCTATATGGAGGAATGGAAACTGGTTCTGCTCCAGGCACATGATCAATAGAAAAGTCCACCTCTCTCTCTAGAGGAATACCAAAAAAGTCCTCTAAAAATACATCCTTGAAATGATCCACCATTGGATGAAAGTCCATATGTGAAGTCCCATAGTCATCCAGATATAGACTAGATATCTAGGCTGTAACTCCTCCCAACCCATGATGCTCGGGTCTCGCTCTGCTCGCCTGGAAATCCCATTCGTCCTTATGGAGAAACGATCCACCCTCTAGTGATGTGAAACTCAACCTATGACGATAGTAGTCGACAACATCCTAGAAGGGAACTAACCAGTCCATTCTAAGAATGAAGTCATAGCTTTTCATCTCTAGGACATAGAGGTCCCATAAGAAGTGACACCAACCAATATCAAGAGGGCACTGATTCGCTGATGCACACTTTCCATTTTAGTCCCTAACAACGTGTCTAACATCAATATATCTGTTGAAGAAAAGACACAGAGCCCAAGTCTCTCCACAAAAGCAATATATATAAAGCTATGGGAATCCCCTTTATCAAAAGGAGAAGAAACTAAAACGGAGGCAACTAGAATGGTACCTCGAACTATAGATGGTCCGGGATCCTACTCCAGCTGGGTCTGCTCTACTGGAAAAGTCTGACCTACACCGCAGCCCTGTGACCCTACCTGAACACTCTGAGCTGATCCACCCTATTATTGCGGAAATACTGGTGACTGGGTACCCTGGCCATGACCACTGCCTCAACTTGAACGGCTGGAAGAACTCCAGTTCCCTGACTGATGAGAAGCTGGTGGTGCTGCTCCTGAACATGGAGTTATAGAAGAACCCCTCTCACTAGCTTCCGGTGAGAAAAAGTGATGGAAGTGCTGAAGATGACCCATCTTTCCACAAGATCAGCACTCCACTGGGTCTCTTGGGAAGTGTGGCCTCGTATGTCCAACCTTCCCGCACTAGTAGCATACCACCTGGCTCTCTGAAGGTGCATCCCGCCTACTCAAATTTCTACATGTAGGCTCCTTGAGGTGCTTCCTACTATCACCCAAAGAAATACCAACTCTGGATACTGAACCACCCTGGCCCACAGCTTTAAAATACCTTAGGCTACACTATGTGATTAGCACCTAGTTGACTATAGAAGTAATGTAAGTCAATCTGAAGATGTTCACTTGAGCCCAAATGTCTTGTCTGAGACCATCCTCAAACTCCCTGACTAGGAATAACTCATACCCTCCTGGGATGGGTGTGAAGCATTGCAGCTCTGTGAAAAAAGAAGAATACTAAATAACAGAAAGAGTACCCTGCTGTAGACTCATGAACTCTCGGGCTTGATCGACCCTCAAAGTGTCTGGGTAAAAGTAGTCATAGAAGGTAGGATGAAACTCATCCCAATCCATGACCTGCTGGCGCACCGCTGGTGAGATCACATCCCACCATCTCTTGATGGAGTCCCAAAGCATATAAGTAACGAGTTTCACCCTCCTCTATTGAGGCGTCCACAGATGCTCGAAGATCATCATCATGGATTTTGGCCACGACTCTGCAGCCTGGGGTCCTCCATCCCCTGAGAAAGTGGGGTAATGCTAATGCTATAAAATCCATGTCAACTCTACCATAGACAGGGCAAGATGTGGTACTCTCTAGAAGGTCTATGTGGACCTTATAAAGCCTTCTTGGAACTGTTCATCAGCACCTATGTCCGGAATGATGGCTAGTGCCAAGACTGGCACAACTGGAGGTTCTGATGGTAGTCCCTGATCAGCCATATCTAGTGTATGATCACTACCCTACAAAAAGCGAACAACAAGAGGATGTCTCGGTGGAATGACTATGCAAGGTCAAGCACACAACTTAGATTAAGATTATCAATGACTGAAACTTATAAGTGTTAGAAGGAAACAAAAGAAAGAAAGAATTCAATTTTTTAAAAACATGGATACATGGTCTGTTATCCTAACACATGACATGTACTTGATTCATCTTCCCTTTCCTGAGTTCCTTTACATGGCTAAGCCACATGGTTCTCCTAGGACTAGACTACATGACGTGTTAGTTCCAGACATGACGTCTTCTAGAATAACTTCACCAACCATTGTTTTTATTCACACAACTAGTTACATAACTCACTATGGCATGTTCTAGATGTACACGGTGTGTAAAACTTAGGTTTCAACTATCCATGGTGTTATTCACATGGGTGGACACATGGCTGACACTACACGACATGCTTATTCTAGACACAACATGTACTAAAAGGATTTCCACCACCCCATGTTGTTCCTTACATGGCCGAATACAAGGGTTACACTACACGGTGTGTCCAATCTTGACATTATGTGTATAACCTATGTTTTATCCATCCATGTCATTAGTCACACAGGTGGACACATGGTCTACACAACACGATGTGTTCATCTGATACACGGAATGTCCCACCAAATATTTTCCAACCCCGTGTCTTTGACCAAACATCCAATGACACGGTTAGAGACTTTATGATGTGTATATATAGTACACGAAATGTACATAAGAAAAATAGTTTCTTTATGAATAGAAGGACACATGGCATGTATTTATCATTACACGCTGTGTATTCTGGGTTTTTTCCAAATAGTAAGCCTTAGAAACTACTCTAGAACCCAGAAAAACACTGAAACGAACATTTAAATGCCAAATTCCAATCTATGAGGGCCCATACTCCCTTGTGAATCAAATCTTGGTATCTTATAAATTTTATATACAAGAAAAAAAGGCAATGATCCACCAAATTTTGATCCATGAGGGCCCATAATAGCTCAAGAACCAAATTTTGGCGTTCATTCAAATAAACCTTACCCAAATCAATACCATATAAAAAGTAGGTATTCTATCTAGCCATCTATCACAACAAAATGCATATCTAACACAACATCTATCACAACAACATGAAATCGATAATGCACCCTAAATGGCATGGAAGGAATGCATGACATGTGATCTCTAGAAAGTGACTATATGATTAAAGATATGGAATACCATCATCTCATCAGGTTGTAATTGAAATAGAATCCCAATAATATCAACAATAACAACACAAGACATGTGAATCACCCAATGGTGAAATCAAATCAACTGTAAAATTTCAAAACCAGAAAAAATTGCAATAACGAGGTAAATTGGTTTTACCATGTACACGGGTTAGCTACTCCTAAGCACAAATTATTACCAAGTAATTATTCTTTCTTATCCCTAGATATAGGTTCCAAAGAATAAGTCAAGTAGAGAAGAATTCTTCTGATACGACTTTGTAACGTCCCAGTTCCGGAAGCCACCCAGAGGTTCCCTGTACCCAGTTGGTCACATGGCCTCAAGCACATTTCCCCGAACACCAGAGGCTACCAACTAGCAGCGAGGGCCTTGGGTGTAATAGTAGGGAAACTATTCCCTCATTGTAAGAGTAACACAATAGAAGTAAAATAGATAAAAATAGTAGAATTAGTAATAATACCTTACAACAGTAAACAACAGAAGACTAGAAGTAATAACAATTGATCACATATATATATATATATGATGCATGATACATATTTCTAGGAAAGCATCCAATCAAACCACAATGATGTAATATAGTTCTAAACTCAAGTATAAAAGAAAAGAAAGTAAACAACTCCTCAGCATTGCAAGCCCCAGCTTGGTCCCATTCTCTCCAGCACCACGACAATCAAGTACCTGAAGTGGAAGGGTTCTTTCCCTTATCTATACCTGCAACAATATAATCTATTTGGAACCAAAATCATGACCCAAACATGGTGTGAGACTAATACCAGTAGGAAACCACCCAAAGATCTGTGCTTAAGAGTCAGTGAATATATATGGAAGACAATAATCAAAAGAAGCAGTAATCAAGGAAGTACTCAAAATTAAACAGTCCTACAGTTTCATTTACAAACATGTACTTTTAAGTATTTAATCAAACAAAATAAATACAAGAAACCCTCTGGGTAGTTCTCACAGCCTAACCCCTCTGGTTCACAATACAAGATAAGATACAAAAAAGACTCTCTGAGGAAGAACTAACCATAAATTCCCCCTATAGTCTTCTAATGGTAACCTACATGAACTCTGAGGAAGCATTCAACGTCAATTCCTCCTGTGGCCTCATAACATAAATATAGACCCTCTGAGGGAGAACTTAATATCATTCCCCCCTATGGTCTCGCAATGTGATAATTATAATAGACACTATGGGAAATCCCTCAATGTCAATTTCTCCTATGGTCTCACTACACTAGGTTCCCCTAGCCCTCTATAAAGAAATCATGCACAAACAATAATCAGCAGCCCAATAAAACCTCAAGAACTACCTGGATAAATAAACTACATCATATCATAACAAGTTAGATAATAATTAATCCACCCTAACAATACAAGGAATACAAAGCAAATCAGCATCCTAACAAGCAAGGCTATACCAAATGGTCAAAATAAGAAAACATGGGAAAACATCTATAACATGGAAATGTTAACCCTATTCACAAAAATTAACCTCTATCCAATCATGAAAAGCATAACAAGCAAATAAATGGGCTAAAACCATAAACACACAATACCCTGAACAAGGGTATTGGGAACTTTTGCACATATAACTCAAATAATAACTAGGGAAAGGCACAAACCACCTACCTCAGCGTCGTGAGATCGATTTATGTGAACCTCCGTCCGAGAATCACTCGATAACGCATATATCTACGAAAATGCTTTAAACGCTTAGTCGAGGATAACTCATGAAAAAGGAGAAATCAAGAGATGAGGTTCAAGAAGAAAGAATAAATCACCGAGTCAATTCCAACGTAATCGACGATAGTTGAGTCAGATAATAGATGGAAAGTTGGGGCTCAGAGAAGATTCACAGCCTTACGGACTCTCTCGGACAAGACAAGCGAAGAAAAAGATGGTTGTGTCCATCAGACAAGACCCCGGTCCATTTAATGAAAAAAGGAAGTAAAAAGCATGTATCTTAAAAGTATATGGCGTGTACTTTCCCTTTCCGACCTCCTCTTTAGGTTGTTTCTAGGTCACCACACATGTCCAGGTACTCAGCTGTTACCCGACCAGTACACAATCACCCGCGACAACCGAGTACTTGGCGTGTACTTATATGTATACGACGTGTACTCCTGAATTTTCTAGAAACACCTATTTTTCCTAAAAAAAAACCAGAAAAGAAAAAAAATACTTGAAAGGAAGATGTTGGGGAAAAATCCATCAATCTATCATTGTAGTATTTTTGGGTTGATTGTGTTTGTTGACAAAACAAGTTTCAATGGTGAATTGTCGAGTTCCAGAGAATCTGTTGACAATCTTGTTGACAAAGAATGATAACAAAGGAACAGAAGATCTAGAGGTGGTACAAAAGAGCAGTACAAGGTGGTGTAGTTTTCCAGTGTTTGCCAAATTTTTGGGGTCCAAAAATTGGAGTTTGGTGAGCATCGTGAAAATAGAATTTCTGTGAAGATCTTATTTTAATATGGAAAAGTCATGAATTTCGTGAAGATAAACTTCATGGTTTGGAATTTGTGAGGACCAGAAGAATGTTAACGGTGATACTTTGCGATTACGTCAAGCTTCGCAAATGACAGAGGATGAAGTGCATCGCGACGGTGAAGGGCTTTACGAGGGAGCATCGCGGTGAAGGTGTGAAGGGGTTATCAGTGATGCTCTGCGATTACGTCAATCTACACAATCAGAAAATTTCCATGGTGCTTTGCGATTTGGAGAGAATTTCAGCGGGAATTTTGAAGCTTTTCAATTTGTGATGACGTGGCGTTGACTTCGCATAGAAAGTTTGAGGTTTGGTGGAATCGCCTATAAATATGCCTCTACCTCTTCCAGAGAAGTAGAAGTTAAGAGAGATTTTTTTAGAGAATATATTTTTCTCCCGTTTCGTGAAGGTGGTTCGTGAAGGTAGCGTGCTTCGTGAAATAAGAGCTTCACAACAGCTAATATAGCTCCGCGAAAGTTGTGAGCTCCGCGTTGGCTCAGTGAGATTCATGAGGAAAGTCGCTCCATGAAGACTTGAGCTCCGTGACGGCCTAATCATTTTGAAGGATTGAGCTTCGCGAGAGTAGTTTGTGAAAAGGAAGGAGCTTTGCGAAGGATTGTTTGATCTTTGCGAAATTGGAAGCCTCAAGATGTAGGGTGTTTTGTGAAGGTATTTCCAAAAGAATTGCCTAGTGTTCAGGGGAAAAGGGGTATTTATTAGTGGATGAAAGTTTGAATTTAACAGAGAATCTATCAACAGTTGAGGATTCATGTATTCACGCAAATGAAGAGACCTACAGGTCTATACACTATGAGTGGATCCCTTCTAAGTGCAGTGAGCAAAGGAAGAGGAATAAGGTTATCCTTTCTACCGGCAGTGAGCCAGAGAGAGAGATAGGGAGTGACCCTTGGGAAATCAGCGAGCTAACCCTAAACTTTGTAAAGGTAGTGAGCCTGGGAATATAAGTGATCTAGCCCGAACATTATTGGTAGCGAGCCTTAGTGGATTTGGTTGTAACGCCCCGACCCTAGTTACCCAGAGTCGGTAAATTATTACGTAACATTGGCATGATCACAAAAGATAAATTCTCGAAAGACCGATTAGTTTAGTAGCCTTGGAAACACTAGATACATTCATATGTCTTACATTATATCATAAAGTAAAACAAAACTAAAACAACATCTTGTCTTTATATCCCCTCATACTATCCCTGCCGGCCATTCATAATATACTTCATCACATCCTAGAAGAATTAAAACATTGAAAGTGGTGAGCTCAGATGCTCAGTAAGGATAATAATACAGCAGAAACTTTCATAAATAAACATAAACATTTAAGGCAATGTATAACTAAAACAAAAGCCTTTTAAACTTCAACTTCAAAATAATATGGAAAAAATAAATGAAATAATGCCATTTTCTTATTCACATGGATATTCTACTAGTCGAATAATTACATGAAATATCAATAACCACTTTTATAATGATGGAATACATAATTCCAGACTATCATAACCACGTAGCTAAGGCCTCGTGCCAAGACTACAAATAATATTTTATCAAGACCTCGTGCCAAGACACTTGTTTGTCTCATGAGACCTATCGATGCATCTACGAGCTATAGCGGGCTCCACCCGTCACTTATTAATTCCAATGCATTCCTCATATGAATAGGTTTAAACATATCATAAACCATAACATAATCGTATCACATAAAACACGCATAAAGGAAACATAACATTTCCACATTTCAATCACAAGATATCAATAAAACAAATTGATATAATAAAAACACATTCAAAAACATTTTCAATACCAATATAAAAGAAAATTAAAACTTGGTATTTACTTTTCATTTAAAAAAAGGTTATGGCTTGCAGAGGAAATCAAAACTCAAATAATGGTCACGGTGGCGGAGAAGTCGTTTTCACCGCATACGTAAGACAAAACATTCCCTTTTTTCATTTAGTAAAACGCTTCGTATAAAAAAGATTCCTTTTGAATAAACATAAAAGTCAAAGGGGGTTTATATACTATATAAAAGAAAGTTTTGTATAAAACAAAATATGCCTCAATGAAAGAAGATTGAGACAAAGTCCCTTAGATAGATCATTTTTTAAATAAAATTGATCTATTATGTGAATTCACTATAAGTACACATAAAGAATATACAAATACAAGAAAGGGCATAATAATATCATGACATAATTTGAAAGTAGGAGATTAACCCAATCAACAGAAATTGGGTTAAGAAGTTCCCTTACCTCGTGTCCGACTTGACTAGATCATTCTTTAACCTCCTAAATAATAAACTAGAGTTAATTTATACTTGATTAAGAACCTTTTTGAAGTTAATTATTCCTTTTATATCACTTATTACCATGTTATGAACATTATTTAATTACTTAAGTTAATAACGGTCGTTTTGTCGATCTTTGTTACTTGAGTCAAAAATAAACATATTATAATTACAAGTTGTTCATGAGGTAAAATATCCATTATATCTAGAATTATATTCATGATGTAGATATCATATATATCATAAATATCCAGTATATACATTCATTTATAATATTACATAACATTTAGAGGTAATAAATGAAATGCACCGTTCATGGAGATAGTAAGCCGTATGTACGCATGAAAGCTACATTCATTTCTATTTCGTATTTAATGGAATTAAAACAAATTGAAAGATATATATTATAATTATAGTATAATATATATGTAATATAGGTCACATAAGTTCATTAATTTAATTATTTATACATTCCATGTATTGCATGAACGAGTCACATCAGTTGAGGGGGCGGTAGTCCACACTTCCCCAAATGAAATTATCGCATTTGCACAACATGAAAAGCATAAAGGTATGCTTTAAATGTAAAATACAGAAGCGTAGAGAGAAAATAAATATAATATATATAATAAATAAATATAGTTCTATCATAATTTCCACCATGAGTGGTGGTTGGATAAGATAGAACAATCATCGTTTCGTGAGGCAGTAATTCACCATCCACAGAAACAATATATTCTTTAACCATTAGATGGATGTGTGTGTAAGTATAGCTCGAATAATTATCATAACAACATCATAGTATATTTAATATAACGGTTTTGTTACAAAATAAAGTAATAAAAAGAGTTTAGGGGGTTGGAGAAGAAAAATAAAACAAAAGAGAATAAGTGAAGACATTACCTTTAAATCAGGTAACTGTTTTTGATTTGAGCCAAAGGCTTCCTTGGGAAGACTTCTGCCCAAAGTGAGGCTTCTAGGAGTAAGAGAGTAAAGTTAAGAGAGTATTTGGTCAGAGGTTGGCCGATCAAAATGGCTTTTATGGTGTGAATAAGGTGGTAGAGGTGGGGGCCTTTTATAAGAGGAGAGGAGGGGCACTCTTGGAAACTCATGAAATGTTACATTATTATGAAGTGATTTTCAGATTTAAAAGGTACCACAATGATATATTTCTAGGATAAGGTGATAATTGTTAGAAATATACTCACACAATAGGTTTTTTAAAAGTGTAATTCTTAGATTTTACATTATCTTTTCATTTTATTAAAATCGTTAATTAATGAAGTAATCGCTGCATCATCATGGTGTCATAAAAAAATTAATTTATTTAATGTCTAAAAATTATAAAAAAAATATCATGATGTATGAAATATTTTTAGCTTTATAATTAATTTTTATAGTAGAAAAGTTAACTTATATTACCCCATGTAATAATTGTTTTAGTAAAACAACACATGTTTGTGACAATTTTATTTTTACTTTAAATAAAAAGTTATTAATGTAATTTTCTTACCCAAGTGGCTCCATGTGGTACCCAAGTTGACCCATGGATTTTCTTGGTCGGACATGACTCATCCAATAAGGATAGGACAAGTTTAAAGGTAATTTCATATTATTATAACATTATATTTACTTTAAATTACACTAATTACCTTTAATCGCGATTAATAAAACTTAAAATTTACTATTCACCAAAAAATTATTTTAATCCCATTTAACCACATTTTACTTCCTAATGTAAAACATGTATGTTGGATTTTTTAAAATCAAACCACAGAAGTGATAATGTTTCATTTACATGAAAAATTAGTTTTAAAACTACCACTTAGTGGTTTCACTATTCATCAAAAATTGAAGTTTTTCAGAAAAATACCAAAAATTCACCCTAAGCTATAATTTATATTATGAATTAAAAAATGGTGTATATTTTAAAAAATTACAAACATATAAGTTGAATTAATTAATTTAATAATTAATTCCCGTTGTCACAACAAATAGCGTGTTTTTAAGAAACAATATATAACAAAATATTGACAATTGTTTATGTCCAATTTCATAGTGAAATTAATTCTAATGACCACCATTGGATAAAATGGTTAAAATATATTCTAATTATACTTTAAAATTACTCAATCATATAATTTATCACTATAAATTCTTTTGATTAAAAAATTTGTTTTTAAATATTTTTCACTATTCATTGAAAATTGGAATTTCTCAGAAAAATATCAAAAATTCAACATACGCTAATTTCGATATTCTGAATCCAAAAATGAAGTCAATTTTGAAATATAAAATTTATATAATTTCAAAAAGTGGGTATTACTATTCATAACGACTATTTTGATTGGTCGCGGTGTGTTTGAATCTCGAACTTGCGTACAATGCAAGTTATTAAATTATTGAAAGAGAAGCGTATCATGGAAGATTGGGGTGTTACATTCTCCCCTCCTTCAATAAATTTGATCCTCGCAATTTGAAATTGTTATTCTAAAATAAAAGGTTCATAGTAGAAAATACCTTTGTGGAAAACCCATATCAGAAATAGGGTTAATAAAAATATAACTTTAAAAGAAAGAAAGAGAAGTAAAAAGGTCACCCGAGATAGCCCATACTAGGATTATATGAAAACATGGATATGGAGAAGAAACAAACCATCAAGGTCTGATGGATAGTTATAGAAAACAGGATTAAGAGAAAGTTAACTACAAGAAAATCACAAACTTTTGATTGGTTAAACAATCATTGATTCCCCAGTAGGAAAAGTTAATCGACAATGTTATTTTTTTTAAGTTACCTTTCATAAAGTTGAGGAATTTATTTTGGAGATTTACTAAGAATGTAAGGAAATATACATACTTGTCATGTATACTTTTCATTCTTTAATAAAGTTTTACCATAAACCCATCTTTCACTCAAAAGGATAATAGAACTCAAAAATATTATATTTATCATAATTGTATAAGGTTAAAAATATTAACACATACCATTTAGATTAGGAAAAACTATTTTGTAATAACCAGGGACTTCCTATAGGCTAGTGGTAGGTAATAAAGGCCTGTCGCACTATGGTTGTGGGTTCGATTCCTACAACTTTGTCCCACATGACGGGATATCCCTTGACCTACAGGTTGTCATTTTCCTAAAACTATAGTATTATAATATTCCAAAATGATCTTCATAAAGGTTTTAACCTTAAACAATACTATCCAAAGTTCAACTTAATCCATTCCAACCTTTATAGTTATCAAAAATACCTTTGTCCAGACTTTCTCTAAAAGGTCTCTAAATTCCAAAATCAATTGTATCATCAGATTCCTCAAACAAAGTAAAGTTTCTCTTATTTTCACATACAAAAATATGATTACCTTCATCATATTAAAACATTAATGAAAACAACAAGTACTGCAGTACAATTCTTATATATATCACATTATTCTTATAACCAGAATATAATCCTTGAGTCCAAAAGCACCAATACATTAATTATTCCACTTCAACTGTAGTAACATCATAAGATTGTCCTTGATTCCTTGGCCTTTTCTGAGGTAAGTTTCCCTGACGCTTAGGACATTCATTTTCATAATACCCCATTTCCCTACAATTGTAGCATTCAACATTGATTGACTCTTTCATTCCCTTACAATCACGATCCTGGTGACCTTTTTCTTCACATTTGTAACAAACTCTCATTCCCTTTAGGCAAGTACCAGGGTGATTCTTCCCACAATTATCACATAATGGAAAATATTTCTTTCCCTTTTTCCCTTTATCTATCTCTTGTTACACCTTTATCTTCTTCTCTTGCTTTACTTTGTTGTCATAAGACTTAGAGAATTCTTTTTCTGTCTTGATAGCACACGAGACAATATATTCGTACGATGAGAAGGATTGTGATACTAAAGCTCGACAGAGAAATGGTTTTAACCCATAAAAGAAATGATCAATCTTACTTCTTGGGTTACGTATATAATATGCAGCATGTCTCGCTAACCTTGTAAATTTAGCCTCATACTTTGCGACATTCTCATCCTCCTTTTTTCTAAGACTCAGAAATTGTCTTTCCATATCTGCTCTATGGTCACGAGGAAAGAATTTTTCTAAGAAAATATCTTTTAACTCTCTCCATTCCATACTTGATACTTCTTCATCTTCCTTTGTATTTTGAATCAATGACCACCATTGATCAACATCTCCAGTGAGACAGTAAACTGCCATGATAGCCTTTTCCCTTTCACTACTCCCTAAAGCCTGAAATATTTTCTCTAGAGAATTTATCCATTTCTCAGCTACTAAGGGATTTGTACTCCCATTGAATGTTGGTGGTTGTTGCCTCATGAAGCGATCTAACATTGATCCTCCATGCTGCGGATCAGGGTGCTCCATACAAGTAAGGTTATATTCATAACCTGAGTGAGTTGTCCCAATATGGTGATAAACTGATTAGCACTAGTTGTATCACCAGCTCCATTATAATTATCTTGAGTAGGAGGTAAATCCCTACATGGAGTGTGTGCATTGATACGGTTTCCATTCCTTCCACTAGGTGCCATTTCTAAACAATGGCATAAACTAGATTAGTTTATGAATCAAAATACATAATTCCATACTTGTAAAAAAATTTACATAAATTGAACTATAATCATAAAAATGTTTTCTTAGAGGAAGTATATACTCATAAACCCTTCATAATGGTTTTTAAAGTAAATGAGAATTATCCTAAGCATATCCCCCAGGAGTGTCATAACCAAGAGTGAAGCAAGGCCCATTGTCGTGCACCAGTTCCCGTTCGATTCTAACTCAAAGCGGTGTTTTCAGGTTTTACCCCTAGGTACATCTGTGCCAGAGCTGCCTCTACCTGATCATATCTGGATAGGGATGTATTATTCAAAAAACTCACAAAATCTTTATAATACCAAAAATCTAGGAAGTTCTTCTATACTAATCCTCAAAGTATATCTTATGGCTATGTGCTCTAATCCGAGTTTTTCTAAATCTAGCTTCCAAGGTTAGTACTAAAATGCCTCTGATACCAACTGTAATGCCCCGACCCGAGTTACCCAGAGTCGGTGCATTATTACGTAACATTGGCATGATCATAAAAGATAAAGTCTCGAAGGACCGATTAGTTTAGTAGCCTTGGAAACACTAGATACATTCACAAGTCTTACATTACATCATAAAGTAAAACAAAACTACAACAACATCCTGTCTTCATATCCCCTAATACTATCCCTGCAGTTCATTCATAATATACTTCATCACATCCTAAAAAAATTAAAACATTGAAAGGGGTGAGCTCAGATGCTCAGTAAGGATAACAATACGGCAGAAACATTCATAAATAAACATAAACCTTTAAGGCAATGTATAACTAAAACAAAATCCTTTTAAACTTGAACTTCAGCATAATATGGAAAAAATAAATGAAATAATGCCATTTACATATTTACATTGATATTCTACTGGTCAAATAATCACATGCAATACCAATAACCACTTTCATAATGATGGAATGCATAATTCCAGACTATCATAACCACATATCCAAGGCCTCGTGTCAAGACTACAAATAAGATTTTGTCAAGGCCTCATGCCAAGACACTAGTTTGTCTCATGAGACCTACCGATGCATCGAGGAGCTATAGCGGGCTCCACCCGTCACTTATTAAGTCCAATTCATTCCTCATATTAATAGGTTTAAATATATCATAAACCATAACATAATGGTATCACATAAAACATGCTTAAAGGAAACATAACATTTACACATTTCAATCACAAGATACCAATAAAACACATTGATATAATAAAACCACTTTCAAAACCATTTTCAATACCAAAATAAAAGAAAATTAAAACTTGGTATTTATTTTTCATTTAAAAAAAGGTTATGGCTTGTAGAGGAAGCAGAAAATCAAATAATGGACACGGTGGTGGAGAAGTCGTTGTCTCCACATACGTAAGACAAAACATTCCCTTTTTTTGTTTAGTAAAATTCTTTGTATAAAAAATATTCCTTTTGAATAAACATAAAAGTCTAAGGGGTTTATATATCGTATAAAAGAAAGTTGTGTATAAAACAAAATATGCCTCAGTGAAAGGAGATTGAGACAAAGTCCCTTAAAAAGATCATTTTTAAATAAAATAGATCTATTATGTGCATTAACTATAAGTAAACATAAATAATTTACAAATACAAGATAGATCATAATAATATCCTGACATAATTTGAAAGTAGTAGATTAACCCAAAGAACGAAAATTGGGTTAAGAAGTTCCCTTACCTCATGTCCGACTTGACTCGATTGTTCTTTAACCTCCTGAATAATAAAGTAGAGTTATTTTTTACCTTCTTAAGAACCTTTTTCAAGTTCATTATTCCTTTTATATCACTTATTACCATGTTATTCACATTATTTAATTATTTATGTTAATAATGGCCGTTTTGTCGATCTTTGGTACTTGAGTCAAAAATAAAATTATTATAATTACAAGTTGTTCATTGGGTAAAATATAAATTATATACAGAATTATATTCATGATGTAGATATCATATATATCATACATATCCAGTATATATATTCATTTATAATATTACATAACATTTAGAGGTAAGAAATGAAATGCACCGTTCATGGAGACGGTAAGCCGTACGTACGCATGAACGCTACATTAATTTCTATTTCATATTTAATGGAATTAAAACAAAATGAGAAATATATATTATAATTATAGTATAATATATATGTTATATAGGTCACATAAGTTCATTAATTTCATTCTTTATACATTCCATGTATTGCATGAATGAGTCAATTAGTTGAGGGGGCGGTAGTCCACACTTCCTCAAATGAAATTATCACATTTGCACAACATGCAAAGAATAAAGGTACGCTTTAAATGTAAAATATAGAAGAATAGAGAGGAAATAAATATAATATATAACATAAATAAATATAGTTCCATCATAATGGCCACCATGAGAGGTGGTAGGAGAATATATAACAATCATCATTTCGTGAGGCAATAATTCTCCATCCACGGAAACAGTATGTTCTTTAACCATTAGATGGAGGTGTGTGTAAGTGTAGCTCGAATAATTATCATAAAAACATCCTATTATATTTAATATACTGGTGTTGTTACAAAATAAAGGAATAAAAAGAGTTTAGGGGGTTGGAGAAGCAAAATAAAACAAAAGAGAATAAGTGAAGACATTACCATTAAATCGGGTAACTCGTTTTGATTTGAGCCAAAGGATTCCTTGGGAAGACTTCTGCCCAAATTCAGGCTTCTAGGAGTAATATATGGAAGTTTATAGAGTATTTTTTCAGAGGTTGGCCGAGCCAAATGGCTTTGATGGTGTGAATAAGGTGGGAGAGTTGGGGGCCTTTTATAAGAGGAAAGGAGGGGCACTCTTAGAAACTCAAGAAATGTTACATTATTATGAAGTTATTTTCAGATTTAAAATGTCACACAATGATATATTTCTAGGATAATGTGATAAGGGTTCGAAATATACTCACCCAATAGGTTTTTTACAAGTTTAAGTCTTAGATTTTTCATTATCTATTTATTTTATTTAAATCGTTAATTAATGAGGTAATTGCTGCATCATCATGGTGTCATAAAAAATTTAATTTATTTAATGTCTAAAAATTATAAAATACTATCATGATGTAGGAAATATGTTTAGCTTTCTAATGAATATTTATAGTCGAAAAGTTAACTTATATTACCCCATGTAATAATTGTTTTAGTAAAACAACACATGTTTGTGACAATTTTATTTTTACTTTAAATATAAAGTTATTAATGTCATTTTATTACCCAAGTGCCTCCATGGGGTCCCCAAGTTGACCCATGTATTTTTTTTGTCGGCCATGACTCATCCAATAAGGGTAGTACAAGTGTAAAGGTAATTTCATATTATTATAACATTATATTTACCTTAAATTACCCTTATTATCTTTAATCGTGATTAATAAAACTTAAAAGTTACTATTCAGCAAAAAATTATTTTAATCCCATTGAACCACATTTTACATCCTAATTTCAACCATGTATGTTGGATTTTTGAAAATCAAATCACAGAAGTGGTAATGTTTCATTTACATGAAAATTTAGTTTTTAAACTACCACTTAGTGGTTTCACTATTCATCAAAAATTGAAGTTTTTCAGAAAAATACCAAAAATTCACCCTAACAAATAATTGATATTCTGAATTCATAAATTGTGTCTATTTTAAAAAATTCCAAACATATAAGTTGAATTAATTAATTTAATAATCAATTCCCATTGTCACAACAAATAGTGTGTTTTTAAGAAACAATATATATCAAAAGATTGACAATTATTTATGTCCAATTTCATAGTGAAATTAATTATAATGACCACCATTGGATAAAATGGTTAAAATATATTCTAATTATACGTTAAAATCACTCAATCATAAAATTTATCACTATAAATTTTTTTGATTAAAAAAGTTTTTTTTAAGTATTTTTCACTATTCATCGAAAATTGGAAGTTCTCAGAAAAATACCAAAAATTCAACATATGATAATTTTGATATTCTGAATCCAAAAATGAAGTCCATTTTGAAATATAAAATTTATATAATTTCAAAAAGTGGGTATTACTATTCATAACTGCTATTTTTATTGGTCGCAGTGTGTTTGAATCTCGAACTTGCATACAATGCAAGTTACTACATTATTGAAAGAGAAGCGTAGCATGGAAGCATGGTGTGTTACATTGGTACAGTGTAATATCGTTGTTGTATGCTCCTTGGACGTATCCTAGTGAGGGTGAACCAAGTAATAATATTTGTGTCTACCTGCCTGCTTCCCTGCATTGCATTCAAAGCATCATCATCAGATAAAGAAGAAAATAAGTGACCATAATAAACACACAAGTTCAAAGAAAGTGACCCTTATAATAAAGAGGTCAAGATCCAGTGGGGCGGGAATAATTTCAAGAAAGAATATCCATACCCTGATTCACCCCCCCTCTCAGGGTATATAGGACCCTATTGGTCCCAATAGAAGATCTGGTTTCTTACATCCATCTAATTGGTAACAAACATATTGTTTATGTGTACGATGAACTACAAACTCACAAAATGATGATTAATCATTTTTCCTCACTGCATATCATGGTAGAAATTATTATGGAAACTATGTTAATATATGTTATATATTATATTTATTATGTATTTAATATTATTTAATCCATTTAAAACACATATCTTTATACGTTCCATTTGGTGTAAATACGAAAATTTCATTTAAAAAAGTATGGACTACCAACCCTCAAAGTGATGTGATTCATTCATACACTACATAAAATGTATTAAGTATGAGTTTAGTGAAATTATATTATATATATGAAATAATAATTCTAATTTAATTAATATATATATATATATATATATATGTAATTTTGTTTCTTTCTATCAATATGATAATAAAATAAGAAATAACATTCATCCGTACGCACGACTTACCATCTTCATGAATGGTGTATTCCATTTCATACTTATATATTATATAGATTAATATAATAAAAATATAATGAATATAAATAATATTTATATCATGTTTTAAATTATGTAAATCATGATATAAGTATAAGGACCAAAGATATAACAAATTAAGACACATGCAAAGAACAAATCGGATATTACCCAAAGTGAAGCCTTAACATAGAATTGTTAACAACTGGGTGATATAAAGCCATAATAAAACCATATATAGTATTATAAGTAATAATATGGTTCTATGATAGATTTATAATAAATTTATATTTATTATACAGGAGGTTTGAATGAGTACGATGAGAGTCAAGACACAATGTAAGGGAATTTCATCTCACATTTTATTTCTGTGAGATACATGATTTATTCACCACCAATTCCTTTTGTGTGGTTTTTATAATAACCACAGATGTTTTATATTATTATTATAATTATTAAAATAATTAGTATTTACATATCCATTCTATGATCTTTCTTTCACGAGGTTTATGTTTCAAAAGTTACCAAATCAGTAAAGTAATTTTGTCTCAATTTTCCTCTTTGTGACACATGCCATGTTAGGCACCTATATTTTTCCATGAGGTGTATATATTTCATTTGAAATGTTATATCATGAATATAATTATTTTCATGATATTTTAATCTTTATTTAATCTCATTTTTCTTACATTAGGAGTTTCAAAGTTACTACATGGTAAGAGTTTATTGAAACAATCTCATTGCTTTTTAATATTGTTTAAGTTTATGATTCCTTTGAAGAACTATTATGATCCATATCTGAAGAACATTCATGAATTTTATTCTACTTTGTTTATTAATAATATATTCATTTATTGGTAATTTTTTTACTCTTTTGGTACAAAAATATAGTTAAGAGAGTGTTTTTGAGAAAGCCCTACTTTTCCCTCTCTTTAGTAAAAAATATGTGTTCCTACAAAAACATGTTTTCAAAAAAGGTTTCCAATAATATTATACTATTATATAATCATTAAAATAAATTTTTAAACTTTTATATTTTTTAAAATGTTTTCAAAGGAATATTATTATCGCTTTCGAAACAAGGAATTTTTCTAACCTTATTACCATTCAAAATGAAAGTACTTTTTTACTTCATATAACATGTATGGACTTACCCACCATCATTTCTATGATGATTTATTTGAATGTTTAAAAGGTTAATTTTTAGGAAAATGTTTTTAAATGTAATTTTAAAATAAATGGGTTTGAAAACATTTTCAATATTATTTTATAAGATTTTTAGGAAAATATTTTTCAAAATTTTTTAAAGAATTATTTATAAGTTTTCAATGTATTTTCAAAGAAATGGTTTTCAAATTTTTTTCAATCATATTTTACAAGTTTTCAAGGAAAAAAGTTTTCAAAAAAAATTTATACCTTTTTTATAAGTTTACAATTTATTTTCAATGAAATGGTTTTCAAAATGTTTTCAATATTATTTTATAAGTTTTAAAGGGACAAGGTTTTCAAAATTATTTAAAGTCTTCATTATAAATTTTCAATGAATTTTTTGAAGAAAATAGTTTTATAAAGGTTTTATGTTTTAAAAATAATTTTCAAAGAAGAAAGGATATTTACATCAAAAAATGTTTTCAAAATATATTTCCATGTTATTTTCCATCTAAGATGAAATGAATTGATGTTACTAATTCTCCCCTAAGAAATGATCCAAAGGCTCTATTCACATCATTTCTTAAATAGTTAATGTTTTGATGGAATGATACTTACAAAACCCATTTATATTCCACAAGCTATATGCTTTTTAAACCTAATTATTTTCATGGGTTATGCTTTGATGAAATGAATATGAAACCTATCTCTTTTTTATAGGTTATTATGTGATGAAATGTTAATGATACCCACTTCATTTCATGGGTTATGATAGGATTTTTACAAAACCTATCTCTTTTTATGGGTCATGATATGATGAAAGCTTTAATTATCTTGTGGAACATGTATGAAAGGATTTTATTAAGAGATGACTGAGACCTATATCTCCCTCTAATTCATTGGGTAGTTATGGATGAATCATGAGTATACATATTATTCATGAATATAATTACATGTTCATAATGTTATCCATGGACCAGGTTGCATGTCTATAAGTTTGTGCGTGAACCTAATTACATGTTTAAAATGTTATGAGTGAACCTTATTTTGTTTTCATAATGTTATGAGTGAACCTAATTACATGTTCACAATGTTATTCTTGAACCTGGTTCCATGTCCATAAGTTTATGCGTGAACCTAATTACATGTTCACAATGTTATGCATGAACATAATTTCATGTTCACAAAATTATGTGTGGACCTAGTTTCATGTTCATAATTCTATGATACGGAATAAATTCTTGTCCTTAACTTAATGTGTGAACCTATTTCTACTTCTACATGTTCACTATGTTATACTTTGATGTGTATGCCACAAATTTCATGTCTTATTCTTATGTTATGATTTTATGACTTATGCTCTTAATTATCTTATGATTCATGTATTAGAAAAATCCAATATTTATTATGATCTCTAATATGTAGGGTATGACCTTAAAATATTATAATCAAGTTCCATACCCTTTTTTCATGTTATGATTATTCATTTCCTTTATTTACCCTTATTGATCTTTTCAACTCACATCATTATTATGTTTCCTTTCCCTAGGTTGTAAAGAAAGGTTTTAGGTTGAAGTACTAAAGATAGAGATAATTATGGGATATGTTGAGTAAATTTAACTAGGATAGAATTTTTTTTCCAAGTTTCCAAATACACTAAACTATTATTGTTCTTAGTCATGTACTTTTATAATGTATGGAATATTCATCTAAAATAATGTAATATCCATGTACGTTAATCCTAGATCACTATAATAGTGGTGTTTTTGGATGAAATCTATGTCTATTATAGGACCAAGGAAGAGCATGAGAAACATTTGAGGATTATTCTAGGAATCCTTCAGAACCATCATCTATATGAAATTTTTTCTAAGTGAACCTTTTGAATCAGGGAGGTGATGTTTTTGGTCCATGTTATCTTATAACAAGGGGTTTCAGTGGTCCCTAGGAACATTAGTGTAATGATTTCATGGGAAAAACTGATTAATGTTTTTGAAACCAAGATATTTTTAGGCTTGGAATGGTATTGTAGGTGGTTCATTCAGGATTTCTCTTGGATTTATTCATCTATGAAATATCTTACCCGGAAAGGGGTAAAGTTTTAATGGGGCCCATAGTGTCAAGCATCCTATGAGGATATTAAGTTTTGGTTGACCAAAACCCCTCTCTTGGTTTTTTTCTAGTCCAGAAAGGTATATGGGGTCTATTTTTAAGCCTTAGGTATGGGTCTTGGGTGTGTGTTGATGGAGTTGGATCATGTGATGGCTTATGGTTTGTGTCAACTCTGACCAAATGAAAAGAATTACCCAACCCTGACCAGTAGTTAGTAGCAGTGATGCATGCCTTGAAGATGTGATGTAATTATATTTTTGGGGATATTTTTATAGTTTATTCATATCATAAGAGTTTATCATATATTTTCTCCCAAAAAAATATTAATTTGAGGCAATGTTATTGGGTTGAGTATCTTCTGGGGTTCGATTTTGATACGATGTATACCCCAAGAAAAGGAAATGTTGTGGGAGATTATTTGAGAAGAGAAGTGATTGTAAAAGTGTTGATAATGACTAGTGATGAGTGGATGTTGATGGGTATTTTTTCTTAGATGCACCACTAGACCAAGGAACACAATGGAGGTATGTTCTTGTCCAGCATACAAATAAAACCTTCTCTTATGGAGTTAATTTGGAAAGAGAATCCAATTGATGAGTTGTTCTAGCATCCGATTCAGTTTTTAAATTTTAGGGAGATGGCTTGAAATTGTTCACTGTTTCTTGAAGAAGTTTTGTGCTTCAAGGGTCACTTCATGGTGCCATTATTGTTTTGGAAGGTGGTGTTTTAGGATAACCACCAATCTCAATGTTCTGTTTATAATGGTGCTACCAATATTTACTATGAGTCGTGTAATTAGTTATAGTGTCTAGGTATGAATAGATATGTAGCTTAAATTGTATCATGGTGTTATACGTGTTATCAGGTTAAAATAGATCACTGAAGGACCTATAGTTTTCTTTATCTGCTACCCATTCCTACTAATCAACTCACTAAGGATTTTATTAAAAAAAATCCCATAGAAGGGGACGCAATAAAGAAAACTATGGGGGCCTAAAAAATGAATCCTAAGATAATATTCAAGAACAATATTAACCCCTCGAAGGATTGTGACCCAAGTCTAGAAAAAAAGTAAAAGAATCATCAAGAGGAGCCTTGGAAGAAAGGTATTGAACCACTTTATTTCCCTCATAGCAGGTATGGGTAATCACTAAACCACTGCCAATCAAACTCTTAGTTTTCCTGATATGATACAAGATAGACCAAGGAGTGGATCCAATACCTAGAAGATCCCTATGGATGATCTCTGAGTCCATCTCCAAGGATACTAATGAAATTTTTCACTTATTCATAACTCGAGACCATCCACCATAGTGTTAGCTTATGCATGTAAAGAATTGTTGTTCCCGAAGAGAGATGAGAATTTTACGATCACTAAGACTCAGGGATCCCAAAAAAACAACCTCTGTGCATGAAAACCAATGTGTGTAATACATCAGTATTAAGTTTCAACCCCTTCTATGCGAGTGCCATCTGATCCACTGACCAGAAAGAGAGATGGGTGCAGTAAGAGTGATCTTTTTGGGGCCTAAAATAGCATGTAAAGAGGGGGAAGAGTCCCATTTGGGAATCATATGGGAAGAATCAGCAACCAAGTACCTTGATTTGGATAAAATAGATGTACTTGAAGAATATTTCCCCTTGAACATAGCCATGTTCCTAGCCTCCCATAAGCCCCAGCTACCAGTTGAGAGAATGACTGCAAGATCTTTAAGATCTTTGTTTCACCTCCCCACTCCCTAGAACCATAATTCAATGCAAATCACCCCCATAGGCCCATGAGGAAGATGGATAAAAAGGACACGGAAGGAAGGCCACACCCAGCTTGCCCATGTCCCCTCAAATAAGAGATGGAGAATGGATTCCTCTTGAGAGTTTATGTAACATCTATACCTAGACCCCATGCAGATACTTAAGCTTTTAATATTATCATCGATGGGAATGGAATTATTCTAGATTCTCTAGACAAGGAAATTATATTTATCAGGGATCTTCTTAAACCACACTACCTCGCTCCACTCCATAAGAACGATTGGGGAATGTAACAACTTGCACTGGTCTTTAACCGAAAAGGCTCCAGACACTGATCCATTAAAGACATAGATGTTGGGGATAGTCGAGAGTTCAATGAGGTCGAAAACCATCTGATAGATCCTATCCAAGAATACCTAGATCAACATCAGATGATTTAAATCTTAATGAAAGGGAAAATCTGAAGTGGTACAACCTAAAAAGCCTAGCTTAACACCTACTAAATTTTGAAACCAGAATCTTATCTCACCTTGAAAAATGATCCCACATGAATGATGTTATAGAAAGGGAATGTGGAGTTTCATTGTATTCTAGATGCAGGAAGCATTAACCAACAGATTCCCATGAATATCCTTGTATTTACTACTCATGAAACAGCCCCAAAGGGACTTACCAACCTGAACTTCCCATTCCAGTTTGACATGAAATCCATGCATCATCTCTTAAACACCTTTAGCAGCGACACCACCTTCACTAGTAGGATGAAAAAACCTACTCCAAGATCCCTATTGATGTTTACCCAACACATAGAAATCCTAGATAAAAGAGTCCATTGTTTTCTCCCCCCTAAGAAACATCTAATTTAGAACTATGGAGGCGTACAAAACATTCATAAGAGTAGAGGATAAAATGCTTTTGACAAGCATAAACCTATACCTGAAGGAAAGAAAGTATATTTTCTAGTTTTCCATCCTATTGAGGGCTTTACCAACAATCTTGTTGAAGTGATGCACATGAAGCTACCTTGGAGAGAGTGGAGTGTCAAGGTACTCCATAAGAAATCCTATTTTCTTTCCTGAATGGCCCAAAGGCCTTAATATTTTTTTTATTTTTGATAATCCACCTTTCAAGGGGTTATGTGGAACCCTTAAAAGACCCAATGACTTAGAGAAAATTACATGACCCATAGGTCTTAGAGGGAATCACACATACAAGACAACTTGGAACTGCTCCTCCCCAGCACATGTCATGATATTAGTACTCCACCTTCACAGGGATTGTAGGCTAGCTATCCTATGAAAAGCTGCACAGGCCCGTTACCGATGGAAATTCCATACCCTATCATTCTTCCAATTGCAGTTATCTCTACTCTAGTAAATGTGCCTGCCTTGAGTCCTCATATGGATCCTTGTACCTTGTAGTTTGACCGGTACATCTACATATTCATGTGACCTAAAGTACTTAGGGCGGTCCTATCCCTTAAGGTGGCCAAAAGGCCTTAATAGACAACTAGCCTAATGGCCTTGGATGGCCCGAAATCCTTGTAGGACCTAAGGACCAAACCGTGGGCCTAGAGGCCTAGATGGATGAATAGTTCCAGCTACTACAGTACCAAATAGTAACAAATAGTCCCTACAATAGTACTATTATAAAACTTCTATAGTACAAAGAAATATTTCTTCACATGAATTTGATATCGGGTCTCTTGGATGCACTTGTCGAGTCCTCACCAACTGGGTTGAGGCTCATGTGTAAAGCCTCTTCTCTTGAATCCTAGGTCAGATTCAATGGATTTCACTCTTTTATATAGAAAATGATCTGAAAGAAAACACTTATTTTTTCAACACTCAACAGCTAGACTCTCCATTTATAGTACTCGTTAATGAAATCCTTGATGCCTTGGATTGATCACATTCTTACATTAACAAAAATAATGGTGTCATCAGTAAACATGAGGTGGGACATCCTATGGAATTGAGATTTACACTGAAAAGGTGTAACTCTGTTGGCATGGATTTCCCCATTCATAGCTCTGCTAAGGAAATACAACATTAAAATAAATAGATTTAGAGATAGAGGGTCACCCTACCGAATTCCCCAGATGGATTTGAAGAAACCAACAGTCTTCTCGATAAACAAAATGGACATAAAAGGAGAGATAAAGTACTTAAAAAGAATATCAATTGAATGGTTAGAGAATTCCATGCTAGAGAAAACATGAAGGATGAATGACCAATCAATATGGTCGTACACCTTATCCATATCCATATTAATGTAAACGTTGGAGACAAGCGATTTTTGGCCGATGTCGCTGACTATTTCCTACGCTAAGAAAATGGCCCCTTGAATTGAACTAACTCTAACAAAATTGTGTTATTCGGTGGAGATCTAATGGTGGAAAATAGGGGAGAGATTCCTGTTAACCATGATAGCCTATATTTTATAGGAAATGTTACAAAGGCTGATAGGTCTATAATTCCAGAGAGAAGGGGTTATTAATCTTTGAAAGTAAAACCAGAGAAGTTTAGAATCCATATGAGGGATACTGCCACTACAAAACACATATTTGATAGCCTCGACGATACTATAATATATCTGATCCCAATAAAAAGTGTAGAAAAGCCCAAGAAATCATCAGGACCAGGTGCACTGGAGACATTAAGATAGAGGATAACATTGTGGATTTCAGGTTAATCTATAATGGATTCTAGGGTAGAGTTATCCTCCATCAACACCAGTCTAGGAATCAGGTAAAAAATCACTTCATGGACAGACGTATAAACTACATGAATATGAGGATTCTAACTAGAAATAATATCATTGAGAAACTCAATCTCCATACCTCCCACTATATTGTGATCATTGGATAAGGACCCGTCCTCTAGTAGAATGTTTGGCCTCACAATTCGATGTCTTTCATAGATGTATTCTTGAAAAAATGCAGTGTTTTTATCCCCTCATTTGAGCCATTGGATTATCAATTCCTCATGATCCAAATATTCCTATTCCAATAATTTTCTCCACTAAAGCACACTTATTTTGAAACAACACATGAAAAAGATCATCGTTCCAGTCATTCTCAAGACTCACATCCATCTATTCTACTTCCATGTTCAGATCGTCCTAATACTCAATGCGAGGAGGTTATTGTAGATACCATGTTTGGAGATCAATTTTAATATGTTTAAGTATATTTTGGAAACCAATCCAGAGATGAAAATGATTAGGTTTTTACTAAGAAGAAGTTACAACCTTTTGAAAGACAGGAAAAGTTGTCCATCCTTGATGAAAGAAGAAGCAAACACCCTTGATGTGCTTAAAATACATGTCAATATAAACCATAGAATGATCTGAAAGATCCTAGGAAAGGTGATTGACCTGAGAATCTAAAAAGGTTTAGATTCCCTGAGCATTGGTGAGGCAGTAGTTGAGTATACACTTGGTACAATATCACCTCCTCTTGTTATTTCACCACGTATACCGGTCTCCTGTGAATTCCAAGTCCAAGAGACCCTTACCTGAAATGAAGGAAGAGAAATCAAGGCTATCCTACCTAAAAAACAATCCACCACCTCTATTCTCAATGGGTTCTAGTATGGCATTGAAATCCCCACCCATGAGCCATGAAAATTCACTTAGTTTGAACAGAAGATGGTCATGCTGCATGGAATCTCTAGAAACTATGTCACACTTGGAATATATAAAATCAAATAAGAAATTGTTAACACCTAAGATGTTATTGGATGTAAGATACTGGTCTGAGGCTTCCACCAAAGAAAATGAAATGTTATATTTCTAAAAGACCCATATCTGATGGTTTGTAGGATCAACAACCAAGAAGTATGACAACTTGAGTTTACATACAAAGAGATTTATCTTTGAATCATGATGTTTTGGCTCAAGAATGGCCATAATGGACACATTGTTGTTTTTAAGATCATGGGATAGGAAGTTAGTTTTTTTCAAAAGTGGGAAGATATTTCCATGTATTTTTTTTTGGATTACCTCATACACCCCAAGGAAGGAATTACATTTGGGTAGTGATTGATCATTTGACCAAATAATCCCATTTTATTCCAATTAGGGATTCATACAAGATGGATGAGTTGGGTCGGTTGTATGTTCAGGAGGTCTTGAGGCTTCATGGTGTGCCATCGAACATTATTTTGGGTAGGGACCCCCATTTTACCTCTCAGTTTTGGGAAGGCCTTCAAAAGTAAATGGGGTCATAGATCAAGTTGAGAGTGACATACCATCCTAAAAAAGATGGTTAGATAGATCAAAACAATCATATTTTGGAAGAAATTCTTTGGGATGTGTGGTGGATTTTGGAGGTTTACAGGATATCCACTTGTGTTTGGTTGAGTTTGAATATAACAATAGTTACAAATCCTCAATTTGAATGGCTCATTTTGAGGTGCTTTACAGTCGGCCATTTTGGCCCCCTTTATGTTGGGTTTAGGTGGGTGACACCTCATTATTGGGATTGATCCTTGTGTAGGAGACTTAGGAAAAAGTTAAATTGATTAGGTAGAATTTTTTGATCTCTCAGAGTACCTATAAGTCTTATGTCAATCAGAGGAAATGATATTTGGAGATTTCTATGGGTGATCAGGAGTTTCTAAAAGTATCACCTCTCTTCGGTCATCATTGTTTGGGTATGCAAGAGAAGCTAACACTAAGATATTTCAAACTTTTTGATATTACCAAGTGAGTTGGTAAGGTGGAGTATATGGTAGTCTTTCCCTCACATTTCACAACAATTTATGACATGTTTTATGTCACCCAATTGAAAAAGTATAAACCAGATCCCTCCCATGTGTTGAATTGGGAAGAGTTGGAATTGGAGCCTGAACTACCAGTGTATGGGTGACCAATACAAATTGTGGATTATTAAGGAAAATTTATTTAGGGGAAGTCTATTCCATTGGTCTAATTTCTTTGGTATCATGGGAATTATGTGCATGAGACTTGGGAGAAGAAGTCCTGGGTTGAGGAGGAGTATTCATTTTAGTTCTCCGATCAAGATTTGAGTTGAATTTCTGAGGATAGAAAGTTTTCAAAGAGGGAAGAATTTTCACATACATGATTTCATTTTGAGGTATTTTTTTATTTTGGTCTTTAATTTATCCCTTGTGTTCCCCATGAGTTTTTGGTAAAAAATAGATATTTTGGGTTAGACAGTAGGCAACAAACGATTTGGGGAAACCCTATTCCCATGCCCAGGTAACCATGCAGCCAAGTGCTATTTTTGACAATGGTGACCACATGGTTATCACATGGTTTGTCAAACCATTTGGCATGTTACTCTTGGATAGAGAGGGGCACATAGTTTCCACCTGGTTTGGAAAACCATGCAAGTTAACAATGAGACTTGTCTAGGTCATTAAAAATTTGGAATTTTCCTTTTTATCCTCTTCTATTTTAACCCTAAATTTCCTCCATTACACCCCATTCAGGATTTTCAGCCCTGATAGAGTCCTCTAAGATTTCTTGGACCTCTTTAACCTAAATTATATGGTGGATTTGACCCTTATTCTTCATGGAAACATTAACTAATAT
Source organism: Viscum album (assembly GCA_963277665.1). NCBI lineage: Eukaryota > Viridiplantae > Streptophyta > Magnoliopsida > Santalales > Viscaceae > Viscum > Viscum album. Next base: position 79,817,872 of record OY728162.1, on the reverse strand, counting down.
TCTTTTATCAGGATTTATTCATATTTCTAGGGTTTATCCTCCATCATTATTGAGTTCTTATTTTCTAGTGGGTAGTTTTACTTAAGGAGGGTTTGATCTTCTGTTTTTGAGTGGGATCATAATGATTTATTTTAAATCTTTCCTTTATAGGATCTTAAACTGATTTCCAAAAGTTTCCAAGTATAAGGTAGGTGGTTCTATGCTTCTATATTATTATATGTTTTTTTATATTATTTCTTGGATGATTAAATGTATTATATGGTTTATTTATATGGTTAGAAGTATGTTTTGGAAGGGGTTTTGTGATTCACATGTGATGAAACAGGATTTTTTAAAGGATAGTGGTTGTGTGTCATGTGCGCATTATTGTATTGTTTCTTAAAAATGTTTAATTCCTTGTGTGAAAGATATGAAATGTGTTTTAAAAGAGATTTAAAGGTGAAAGTGTGTTGATAGTGTATTTTCCATGTGAAATGGGTTTTTTTTGAATATTGGATTCCCTATTTTTCATCTTAAATGTTTCATTGAATTGTGAAGCATGTTCTAAAAAAATGGTCTTGATATGAATATAAATTTGAAAGGGGATTTTCCAATGGAAATGATTGGTTTGCACATGTGCTCTTCTTGTTGAGTTTCCATAAAGGCTTTCATAAATTGTGAATGTGGTGTGAAATGTATTCCCATATGGTTTTGGTGTGCATGTGAAATGTAAAGTGGTTTTGTTTATGGAAAATGGTATTTTTCATGGGAACTTTTGATCATTGGATCAATATAAAAGTATGAAAGTGGTGATTTCCTTTAATTCTTACGATGCATGGAATTTTTATGTGAAAGTGACGATTTATGTGATATGTAAACGGGAATTTTACCGAAATAGGATTCCTGGGTATCTAGGGGGATAACTAAAACTAGTACTCTAGTTGATTTAGAAGTGACTGAGGCCTAGAATCATATGTTATATTTGACGAATACAACAATAACTAAACATGTGATATGATTAGAGACCACTAGACCTTGGGATTAATTCCCCTCTAGTGGCTCATACATGAGGATGTTGTTGGTATTGGCTTATGAGTTAGAGACTACTGGACCTTGGGACACATTCCTCTCTAGTGGCTCATACATGAGGACACTGTTGGTAGTTTAGTGGGAGATTTTGATCACCAAGGTTTGAGGTTTCTAGGGAACCTATAGTTCTAGTTACCTATAGGGATTTACAAATTGTTCTATCTTATGACATGCTTCCTATGTGATATGGTGCTATCTATCAACATACGATAGACCTTGTGTACATTTTTATTTGAAGCATGATTATTTGTGAAAAAGGGATTCATTGAAAAGTATTTCTTGAGAAATTTTTCATTAAAATGTTTTATTAAAATTATTTCAAATGTTCTTATGAAATGGTGAATGATATTTTTTATTTTAATGTTATATCATGGAATAATTTTTTTTCAGAGGAATCCTACTAGGCTTCGGATCACACCCTACATATACCATTGGGTGTGTGTAGACTTTGTTATGTATGAACTAGGTAAAGGAATGATGCATCTTGGAAATGACGGTAGATCTGATTTATAGAGTTTCACTTCTTATAAGTGTTTGTAGTGGTGGATTGAGGGTGATGAATCTCATGTTTCTTGGTGGTTTTGGGATAGTTTTGTTATTCCCATTCCATTATAGTACTTTTGGTTTTGTTTAAAGTTGTAAAATTTGAATATGAAATTACTGTACCTCATTTGGATATGTTTATAATTTATTATGATGTTTATTTATGTTGGTTTTTTATGCTTATAAAAATGGGTGAAATCACCCCCAAATCATATTTTTAATACACATGCACTGGTTTCGAGCTCATGGGGATTGAGAATTCATTTCTCTCCATGCCATGAATCAGTATGAGTGTCTGGTTGGATGGCTTCTTGGATTATTTCAGGACAATAAAAATATTTTACACATACTTATTTATAGTTAGAAGTTGAGTTGAAAGATGTGAATTAAGATTTTGAGAATCCATAATGGGTTCAGTCTATGAATGAAGTGTTGGATGAAATCTAGTAAAATGATACTTTGGAACTCATACCAAATCCAAATGAAAAAATGTTATTGGTATTAAGTTGGTGTTCTAGAAAAAGTTGTATGAAAATGGTGAATTTATAAGAAATAAATAAAGGTTCGTGTGTAAATGTTACTCATAGATTTAATACATTTAATTTGATTAGTTTTTTTCTCTAATGGGAAGGTTATAAACAATTAGAATATTTCGTTCCATTTCTGAACAATTAAATTACAAAATATTTCAAATGGATGTGAATTCCACATTTCAGAATGGGGATCTTGATAAAGAAGCATGCATTGAACAACCATGTGTCTTTATTGTTGGTAAGGATGAATGTTATGTGTGGAAGTTTAAGAAATCCTTGTATGGTCTAAAGTTAGCTCTGATGGCATGGTATTCCAAATTTGATAATTTCCTAAGAAAGTTGAATTCTAAGAAAGGAAGGACTGATAGTAGTATGTACATAAAACAAATTCATGAGATTTACCACATTTTAATTGTTAATGTTAATGATATTATCTTTTCTAGTAATGATGAAATAACATGTGAAAGGTTTTACGAAGGGGATAAAAAGTGGTTTGAAATGTCTATGCTAGGTGAAATGAAATACTTTATTGGGTTAAAAATATCAGAAAAGAAGAAACACCAATTTATTCTCATGAAAGGTATACTAAGGAAAATCATTAGAATTTTGGCATGGAAAATAAGAAACCAGTTTCCAAACCATTTTAAATGGGATGCAAGTCGATTAATGATGGATAAGGTAAGGAAGTTGACTCAAAATAGTTTCCTAATCTAATTGGATGTTTTTATATTTGACTACCTTTAGACTAGTCATTATTTATGCTATTACCTTATGTAAAATATTTTAGAATGATAAAAAAGAATCACACCTATTGGATAGACAAATAATTCTCAGATATATCAAAGGCATAATAGATTTTAGAATCATGTATGATAGCTCAGAAAATATTTATTTTTTTGGTTATACATATGTCGATTGTGTAGGAAAAGTTGGTCATAGAAGATCCATATATGGTGGAGTTGTATTTATGTGGAAACTTTGTGTAAGTTGTCATACTAAGAAAAAAATTCAGTTACTCTTAGCATAGATAAAGCTGAGTATGTTTCTTCCACTCAATATGCTACCCAACCTATGTGGATGAAGACTCATTTGGAGGACTTAATTGTTAAAGTAATGTTACCCTTTCTCTTGTGTTGTGATAATAAGATTTCCATAAACCTTAAAAGAATCCTAGTATAATATTCTCATTCAAAACGTATTGAGAAAAAACATAATTTCATCAAATAGAATGTGAAGAATAATGAATTGAACATTGAGTATATTCCTACATCAGAACAAGTTACTGATATATTCACAAAACCTTTACTGAAAGAAGGTTTTTTCAAGATGAGGTTGAACATGGGTGTTTTACCTCTTTATCACCAAGGTTAAGGTATGTGTTTCTATCCCCTCTCTCATATTTTATCTATATAGTGTTGTCAAGGGAGAGAATGTTTCATAAATCTATCCATTGATATGCACTAAATCTTTTAAGAAAGCATATATATAGAGGGATTTTTGGGTAATATATGAACTTAACATGTAACTGTGTGAACTATTCTAACAGTTTTTTGGAATGGTTGTAGGAAAATGTGTACATGTATGTGAAAGATGAAGAAAATTTAAAGGGGACATACAAAAAAAATCATTAAAAGATGAAGAAGATTCACGAGTCACTACTTTTGGACAACATGGTTTTACTGTTAATGATTCTTGTTTCCTACAAAGAGTTAGCTCATGTTGGATTAAAATTTATTAATAATTAATTCATATTTTTAGTTTAAAATGTTTATTTATTTATGAACCTTGGTTGAAAAAAAATATAAAGGAGGAAATTTTTGGCACCAAGAAGATGGAAGAAGTTTATACCATAAAATATTATATTTTTTCCTCAAAGAAAATAAATCAATTAACCTTATAATATTTAATGATATGATGAAAAGGATGAAAGGTTTCATCATAATCAGAATATTGGATGTAAAATGCCTAAGAAAGTCCATCAGTTTGTAAAGAAATTTTCTGGGTGGAAAGGTTCATCTGACTCACTGTAGATATAGAAAGAATGTTTTGATTAGTATAAGAAAGTATTAGAGTCTTGAAATTATCCATACTAAATTTGATGATTATTTTCTGATCATGGAGTTATCATAAATTATAAGTTGTCTGGAAAACATGTGAATCTATTCATATAAAGGATAGGGGAGAACAAGATCTACTAATTAGTTTGAGGTTTTATTGGAATATAAAAATATTACAAGAGAATGGAAAGTTATAATAATTTCAAATGAAATGCATATGATGCTATGTCAAACCTAAATGTTCTCACATTCATTAGGAAGTAATGATTATAATAATGAGTTTGTGAAAGAAATTTTTTTGTAGTCAAAGTCTTCTTGTGTTAGTACATCGGTGTGATATCATTATACATAGGTTTTTTATGTCTGGGATGTTTTTTTTAAAATGTGATAAGAAGAATATGAAACTTTTTAGTCAGATTACTAATCCACAAGATACAAATATTTGGAGAAATAAATTTTTGAATTCTGTAAGTTTGTGTGCATTATAATTATAAAAGGAAAGAAGCTACTATTGATATCAGTCCATTGAACATGGTGTGACACCAATCAATCAGAGAAATAAATATTTTTATTTAGAGTTGTTGGGACCAATGAAAAAGAAAAAATGGGATTTTGATGGGAACAATGCATATAATTAATTTATATACTAATCAACTGTATGATGATAAAAAATGCAGTCAACCATTTTCATAAGGTTATTTTTTTTTCAATTGGTTCAAGAACAAAAGAAGAACTCTGATATGTTCTCAATTGGGTCAAGAGTCAGTAAACATGAAGCGATATGAATTCATTGGACTAGAGATGATAACAATCAATCAAAGTAATGTGAAGACCATCCCATTATACATAGTCATCAGACACATGATCATTAGTCCGAGGAAAATTAGAAAAGAAGAATTACTTATAGAGTTTTTGAAAGTGTTTTTCAGAGGGTGTTTTTGAAGTTATTTTTAAAATGGTTTTGAAAAGTGATGATATATTTAGAATCTATGACTATGTTTATGTAATAATGGTTTTAATGTTTTATAAATATTAGTTGGTTCAGAGTATCAGGATGAGTAGTTTGTTTTCATTTGTTACTATGCATTGCAATGAGAAGTCATTTTATTTTCATATGATCGATTGGAAAGGAGAATTTTAATCTTCTTTTGTACATATGTGATCATCATAATGAATAATTTGGAATGATAATTGGAATAATACTAAATAATATTAAGAAATATTGAGGCAATATGAACTTGTGAGAATATTTGAGAAGTTTTGATAAGATTTAAGAAGAGTAGAGAAACAAGAAATAAGTCAAAGATAGAGCCAAAATGAAGGGGTGATTCATGTTTTGTGAAATTTTTTTAACTAGGAAAACTTTTCGAATTCACTACAAAACCATTTTGAATCACCTATATAAGGAATATAGTACATTTTACTTTCTGAAGGATTAGAGCATTGTTCACATACAGATGAAGAGAGAGAAGTTCTAAAGTTATAAAGAGAATATTTTTCTTGACAAATCATTCACGAGGATGTATTTTGAACACAAGAATAAGAAGGAATATCATATTCAGTGGTTATAATATTATATTGGGTCACAAGACTAGAAAATAGGACTGTGATTTTTGGACTGAGGTAGAAGGAGTTCAAAATTTTTTTAGTAGTATTGTGGAAGAATTATATTTATATACCGAGTAATAAGACAGGGACATCAGACCGAGTATCATTACAAAGTGAAAATAATTTATTACCTACTTCTGGGTAGGAAAGTGAAGAATTTTTTTGGATGATTTTAAAAGTTAAAATTTATAAGGCAACAAAGTAACTTATTTAGAAGAAATTGATGAATGTTTCTTTACTTGTTACAAAAACATATATTAAATCATTTGTGAGAGAAGAATAACATGCACTGTTGTATTGATCATTGTTATAAACAAGTGTAATGGTATATTCTACTTGTTTTTATCCACATAAAAGGATTTTTTTTCTAGTATATTGTGTGGTATTTGATTATTTACATACCATACCAATTACATAACTACTCTTTTTGATTAGTGAACCTTGTAAATACTTATGTTCCTATAGATGTGTGATTTTTTTCTTCCAAAAATTAATAAATCTTTAACAAGATGATAATTTTGTTTCAAAATAAAGGAAACTTAAAAGTAAAAGGTATCACTAATTTAACCCCTCCCCCTCTATGTGATAAATTTATCCTAGTTGGGATATATCACCATAAACCATAATTAAAAAATTAGACTTGAAGAAAAACATGAAACCGTAACAACACAACCATAAAAGAAATCCCAGTACCCTATAAACTCAAACAACCACTATACAGGTGATTTCTAGACATAAGAATAACTTCTCACCCGAGTCCTAACCACTATACCTCTAATATACCAAGTCCCAATTTATAAATTAATGAAAATTGGTTCTGATAAAATTTTATTACTCCATGAACCATATTAAAGTTCTTTATCCATGATTTATCACACCCATGATTCCATGTTTGGTTATATACCTACTTTCCAAAGGTAAGAGGTGGTAGGAATTTTCTAAAACACTTCAAATAATGTTTTGAGGTTAATATGAAAAAAGTCTAGATCATCCCTTAAGGGGTCTTATTAGCTAGTTGAGGACTTATTTGTAGATTTAATATATATTCATGAAATCCATAAAAGTAACAATATTGGTTATTTTGGCCGTTATAATGATAAATTGTTACCATGAATCATCATGAAAATCTATATGTATAAAATATTATCCATATTTAACTTATTAATTGATTTATATATGGTTTAAATCAACAAATTTTGGAACTCATGAATTTATATACATCCAGGGATACAATAAATATAGCGGAGTTAGGACCTGGACCATGAGAGGTGTTTCCTATATTTCCCCATGAAGGTAATTAAAAACCATATAGTTTGGGTCATGTAATAGTAATGTTCATAACTTTTAATGTTGTGTGAAAAGGAAATATTTTGGTGCCTTTTAAAGTCATGAAAGATAAATCAATGAGTATCCTCTTAAGATTATGAAATAAAGAACAAAATGTATTTTAGTTTAAGGTCATACAACTAAAACATAGTCTGAGAATTCAAAATGGACTATATATTGTATAATTTAACATCATGGGATAAGTAATAATAGGTGAAATAGACTTAAAAATGATTTTAATGTGACTTATTCATGATATTTTTCTTTCGTTAATTCTATTTTTTAGTAAATAAATAGGATGGTGTATAGTCAGGGATTACACCTAATACAAGGCAAAAAGTATTTATATCTCATTGATGGGGAACAAGGATGATATCATCAAAATAACATGGTTGGGGATTACACCCTTTAGGGTGATGATGATGTGTATGGATTACTGGTAGGTTTAAGGAGGTTGATCAAGGGATTTTTTGATTACCATATGATCATTGAAATGATCTAAAGTAACCAAGTTAGACGAGATTAGAGATATGGTCTAGATACACTTTCACCAATCTTTAATGAGATAGATCAATCATTATCAAGGTAATACATTATTATTTGTATCCCAAGAATCCTATCAGTTAGGGAGGAAAACACAGAAAGATATCATGTAGGATTAAAAACTAATATTAACAAAGGATTGAATTATCAAAAGAGAGAACTATGACATGAATAATGAAATCATATATCTTAGAATGCTGTGGAGGTGTCTTAGATATATGTGACTCAGTAGAGGATGTGGTCTAGAATGGACTTTTGGTTATGTAATTTATACAAATTAAAGGATCATATTTAATGGGTTGACTAAATTAATTTCATACTAAATAGGTATTGGGAATTTAGATCAGTCCCCAGTAGAGGAATGAGGTGAAGGGTCACACATTTTGTTGAGTTGTACAAATAGGCACTCAATTGATATTAATTAGTAGGTGGGTACATATTTAAGTGATATACGAATGATTAGTACAGTTCCTAGTTGGGTAAACTATGTGTGGTTTTAATAATGAAAACCTATGTGTGGTTTTAGAAGCCTGAGTTAACAGACATTTAGTTGGGTAGAATTAGATAATTAGGTGTGATTTATATAATGAAAACCTAATCACCACCTTAAGTATGTCTTGAAGGTTAAATGTAACCCTGATTTGTGGTATTGAGTGAATGGTTTCTCAGTTTGGTTACACTTGATAATTGATATCAGTCATTTAAGGATCAACTGGGAACCACCCCTTTAAATGGAACAAGGAACCAAGATTTTGAACACTTTTTTCCTAAGGGAGACTCTAAATAAGGCCTTTCACCTTGGTCTTAGTGATGACCTAGTCAAAGTTGTCTTTTAATGATTGTAATAATTAAAAGACATAAATAACATTACTTACCATCATTTTAACCTTAATTTGTATTTTAAAATTACATAAAGGGTAATATTAGAAGGCCTAGTAATTATTTAATTATTCTTATATTAAACTAATATTTATCCTCAACACTTCATATCAAAATTGAGAGTCAGGGGGTCTTTATATAGTCAATGAGAGTTTGGAAAAAAAAGTTAACTTTTAAAACCACTTGGGGGTGGCTAATTCCTATTAATAGGGCATGTGATATGAGTGTGATTAGTATTGGTCACATGACAAGGTGTGATTATTTTGTAGACATGGGGTATAGATTACCTTAAGAATAGAACATGTGAGCACCTTATAGAACTGGGCAAGGGATAATTGAGTTACTAGTTATCTCTACATTTGAAAATTACTTGATTTTCTAAAATAATTGGTCAAATAATAATTTTTTAAAATTTGAGCACAAAAAAATTCCCCCCTCAGAATTTAATATGATCGGTATTAATAAGATAAAATTTTGAGGTAAATATTACTTGAAAATGAATTGGGAATATAATATATTCCTAGGTTAAAGAAATAATCATGCGCTCTATTAGTTGTATGAATTGATGCATTTTTTGGAAAACAATGTCAAATGTGGGATGTTTTTATCACATATAAATAATATAGGAGAACCTCATCAACATATATCAAATACTGTAGTGAATCTTGTGGAGAAAATATATTTATTTTTTCTTAAGTATTATGTTGAGCTCTCGGTAAGTCCTATAAATCATTTTTGTCTTAGCACTTGGTGTAGATGACTGAAAGTAGGATAAAGGAACAAGAAAGAAGGTACAATGTTCTGGGTTTATGATACCTATGTTAGTGAGTTGGGAATGGTTAATTAGGCATGAAGTCTTGGTCAGATGATTTTGGGTGTGAGTAACTTGGTGCCATGATCTGGATGTCGCGACATAGGCATAATGAGTAGAGTAAATTTTCAGAATAAGTGAAAATTTATCCTAGTTATCCTCATGAAATTTCCTTTGATATCATACTTAAATTTCAATACCCCTATTTTCTATTTTATATTTTCCATTTAAAATAACACTCTGTTTGATAGCATGCACCACATACCACCCCGAGCATAAATGAACCACGAAATGATATTATTTTAATATGTCTATTATGACCAAGCTATTTGGTTAGTGGATAATAATAAAAATAAGCATATGATGAATTATATTTAAAATATGTTTTCCTAAATTAAATTAATGAATTCAATCAAGAAAGTTAACCTTCATTTAATTTTTATTATTTGGAAAATAATAAGAATAAATTTATTTTATTCTTTAAGGTTACTTCTATTCAAAAATGGTTTATTTTTCATTTTTAAGGAATATTATAATTAATTTCAACCAATTTTATAAATATTATTTAAAAAATGGATTTCGGTTTGGAAATTTGTATGTCATAATATTCTTTGGAGGATTTTTCTATATTTTTATGAAATGTTGACTTTTGAGTGAATAGTGACAAAATGCCGATTTTTTTTTATTAAAAAACTTTCATTTATTCTCCTAAAAAAAGTAATTTAAAATTAACATTAATTTTTTTATTTTTTATTAATATTTTATTTTTGTATAAGCTCATTTTTTGGCTTAAAAATGAATTTATCTAAAAATGGGTTTCATTGGGTTTTACATATTTATATTTAATTTCGTTTCTACCACTTCTAGAAATTGAATCTTGAAAAATGTATTCTATATTTGGGATGAAGAGGTTAAAATTTAGTAAATTTTTCTTCTTTATTTTTGGTTATTATGAATGAAAACCTTTGTAAATATGTTATCACCATGGTAAGGGTAAAACGAGTAAAATATGGTTAAAACTATGGTATAATGCCTAAAAATTTCTCTACAACTTTCCTTTATGCCATTTTTTGAGTTTTTATTGAAAAAAACATCTAAACATAAAAATATCATAATCTATTTCCACTTTTATTTTATTATATAATTTATATTATTTTAAGAAAATGATAAATACAAAATTTCACTCTTGAATTTAATTTATTTATATGTTTTATTTGAAATAAAAATAAGTTAATAATGAATATAAAAGGTTATTTTGAACAAAAATAAATTATTTTTTTGATGTTAATTTATTTTTAGTTTTTATTGATGGTATAATTACCTTAAATTATTATGCAATTCTGACTCGGTATATGTTCAAACTTTAGGAAAAATATTGTAAATGATTTTAAAAACATTTAAAGAAATATGTTTTTGGATGAATTATGGTGTTTGACTAATTTTATAGTTAATAATAATTTATAATTTTTGTTTAAATAGTTTATATTATAAATTCATTGTTATTTTTTATTACTTTAAAGTCAAATTAAATGATTAGTTCTAAAATTTTTTTGAATAATATTTTATGTTAAGTAATATTTTATTTAATTATTTAAAAATCAGAGAAAATATTTCAAGAGCATTGGTAGAATTTAAAATGGCATAGAAGTTCATACATATACTATTTTGAGCCACTTTTCACCTTAGAAGTAAATTTATGACCCTTAAAGGCTAAAAAATGTGTTCCTATGGTTAAAGTTTAAAAGGGTTAACAAAGGTGTTAAACATAAATATAAGGTTTAAAATGAGAACAAAACCTATCTAAATTTTATTTTACAATGATATTTCAAAATTATCATATTTTTATTCAAATTCATGTCCATTTTGAATCATTTTACATGAGAAAGACATTAATTATATTTAAATATTTTACGTAATTCCATGTGTATCCCTCCCCTCACGTATAAAAGAGAATATATTCTCCTATGTTATTCACAAATTTAAGCCTTACATATTTACCAATACCTAACATAATAAATTTATAGATTATTTAATTTAATTATTGATATTATGGTCTTACCATAAGGTCATACTAAGAATTATTAAGGTGTAAGCATAAGGTGGGTTTCTATAGAAGAGATATAACTCTTAACTGAGTATTTTCATTTTATTTCTTCTTCTAACTCCTTAAAAATTTATATAACCATGATCATATAATAAAATCAGTATATTTAATATAATTAAATTTTATTATTTTGGATTCAATAACCTTATTCATCTCCTTCCCATCCTATGGGAAATTAAAATATCACTAATGCGTACATGCGTCCTACGATCTCCATGTAGTAGTGTAATTCATTTTACATCACCACCTCACAAGGCTAGTAATTATAATGGATTTAATGAATATATATGATATTAATGTCATAATTATTATTCTAAAAATATAATATATTTCTTAACTTATTTAACTTTTATCGATTGGTAAATTATAATATTGTTCATGTGTACATGTGGACAACTACATCCAAAAAGTGATATGATTCATTTCGTATGTCCTCAAATCTGTGAGTTTATTGTGATTTTATTCCTTAAATTGTATTATATAGTGGATTATTTAATAAAAATATTATGAAAATTATATAATAAATAATATTATTTATATGATTAATTCATGACCAAGATATAAGGACCATAAATATCGAACTGAAACATGTATGAAAAAAGGAACAATTAACACCTGGGATAATGATATTAACAACAAACAGTTAATAAGAGAGTGATATAATTTTATATGTGTAGAATAAATGGAATCATAACTATGAATATGTTTCTTCAATATGTTTATAATAAATCTATATTTATTATAAATGAGTTTAATAGTGCATATGAAGAAAGGTGGACTTGGGGTAATGTTTTATTGTCTCAAATTGCCTTCTTTGGGGAATATGCTATGCGATGGAGATATATTATTTTATAATGTGTATATAATTATAATTTTATATTTTATATCATGAATCATTATTAAATCATTATATCTAGAGTTAAAATTCAATATATTTTATCAAACGGATTATGACTCAATAGTTAATAGAGTGGTAGGGTATCCATGTGATAATCTAATTTCTTTTCAATATTATTTATGTTAAATTTAAATTTGGGGAAATCATCAAATACTTATACTTTAGACACCATATATTTTATTCTCCTTTGGTTATTCCTATAATTTTTAATTATGAGTACCATTCTCATCTCTTTGGAACTTAAAATTATCAAGAAAATGTCTTTAATAAAAACCGACCACATTTCCTCTTTAATTGATGTAATTTTTATTCCATATCTATGTTGTTTAAAATTATTTCAAGAAAATTATTTTATACGTTAATTTTTTTTGTTAAAGTCACTTTGAAAAATATTTTTTTAATTAATTTAAATTTTTTATATTTTTAATTTTTACCATGATTTCAAAACTAATTATTTATCACTTTTTACAAAAAGAATGAAAGGAATATTTGTTTTAACATATATGATATGAAAATATTTTCCCACCAACATAACCATTCTTTTATTTGAAGATTATTTTTCATGTTTCCATGGTTATTTTAAAGAAAATTATTTTCTCCATATTTTCAGAATTTTTATTCAAAATGATATCAAAATAAAATGGGAATAAAAATAAATATGGAAATGATTTATAACTTCATTTTTACAAAGAATTTATAAAATATTTAAGAAAATTAGTTTTTCAATAATTTCATCCAATTTTCCTCTCTATTTATAAAAATACATTAATTTATTTAATACCTTTATTTGCGATGAATCGATGTACATCCATCATCCTTTATTGATTTTTTATTATACCTTATTTGTGATCATTCACTTTATTGTGATCATGTTCTCTATCACTCTACATTATTCATTAGAAATTATTTTTATCCTTCATATCCATATTATCAATATCATGGATGAATTCAATATATTTTATACTACTTTGATTATGTTTCAATTATATACAACTTCTATATACTTTATTAGTTGAAGGAATTAATTTATTTCATTAACTAGGGAAATATTCCATATTATTGATTCAATATGAATAATCATTGACTTATATGGAATTTTAAGAATGAATTTTATTGATTATTAAAAATATGTGTAATGAATATAACATAAAAGTAATGGGTGAGGATCAGCTATATATAATCCCTTTATGAATCAACAGGCCTCATGAGACAAAATAAGTTAGCATAATTTTATAGGCTGAGGCTCTAAGATCATGTTATGATAATTGGGCATTTAGTGTATGCCTTACCTATTTATATAAGATGTATTGATTGAGAGGAATTTATGGCGAGACTCATGATAACTTAGATGAGGCCTTGATGTAATGTTCATGATTTTCGAGATTTATCCATTTCATTTTTTTGATAATTTAATCTTAATTATCCATGTGATTTCTATATTGATATTATCCATATATTTTCATTGAACTAAATGTTTTGATTGAATGGAATGTATTTTTATTATTCACTTTTCCATATTGAATATTCTTTATTTAATCATGATAGATTCTACTACATGTAACCCTTTATGAGTATATGATCTCACCCTTTATTTGTTTTCCATTCCACATGATATGAAGAAGGATATTAGGAATGGTTTCCAGGATGAAAGAATATTCCTTATGCTATGTTTTTTTAAATTTAAAATGTAATATGGGTATAAAGTATGTATTTAGTTCACCAATACTACTAAACTAATTGATCCATCATGGTGGAATCCCTTATATTTTGTACCGATGTAATTAGTAAGCACGGACTATGGACTAATGTATTCGGGGTGTTACAGTTGGTATGAGAGGAAGTTTATTAGGACCCTTGGGAATTATATTAAGGAAAAAATAAATTAGAGAACATAAACCTAGGATATAATATAAGGATAATTATAATTATTGGGTAATATAATAAAGCTTTTTTAAATTATAGATTGTGTATTTTTTCTAGAAAATACATCCTTATTTGGATACTCGAATATGGATACAGCTATGACACATATGCACCAAGGGTTAAAAATTATAAAAGGGTTATATTAGTTATTAACTCAATATTTATCAATTCATAATTAGTGGGCCTAATACTACACACCTGGATAAAAACTCATGGGGGATATGCTTGGGTTAATTCTCATTTTATTTATGAACCATTATGTTACATGATATGATATAACCTATAGAAATCTATGAAATTCCATTTTGAAATAGGATTAAGATAAAGTGTCCTATGTTGATAAGTCTAAGGTTGTTCACAAGTTTAAAGGAATAGATACCCATGTTCAGGTTTTATGTGATGGAAGTTTATAATGATTAAGTATATTTTCAAATACATTTTTGGGAATACAACCGTTTGGTTTAGTATAATTTTTAATGAAAAGGTTATTTGAGGAAGAATGATTTTATATTTTATATAAATAAGTTGAATGGTATTTAAAATCTTTAATTTTAATATTATCCTTCATGTTAATATGTTTAATTAGGATAAAAGGGTTATTACATTTTGGGAACATATGTTTTATCTTATAGATAACCATGGGATTAAAAAGTTATTTTGTGAGTAAGTGATTAATTTTATTTTTGAATAATTTTACAATATTAGGAACAATATATGATTAAGTTAAATGGAAATATTTTTTTTTCTAAGATGGGATTTTATTTTAAGAATAAAGGTTGAGTTGTATTTCAGATTCATATATAATCTTATTGTGGATATTTGATGATTCGGGTTATTTATGGTAAATATTAACATATTTTTGATATTATATTATATAGAATATAAATTTTTTGTATAAGAATTTATGATTTATTAATTTTGTTTTCAAATAAATTTAAAATTTATATCATAATAATATGTGACCAAATATTTCAGATTTTTTGGTTTTCAACTTGTTTAAGAATATTTTTGAAGAGTTTTTAGGTAAGTTAATTATGGAATGATTTAAGTTAAACTCTGAGTTTTATTTTTGAGGATTTAAATAATAATATTTTATTTCCTCATATGAGGGTTTATTCATATTAGTTATTATTTTACCTTGTTCGAACCATTTTGATTTTAGTTATAACGAAGAGATTTTCATCATTTTATGGATCTTATAGTTGGTTAAAAGTTGAATATAGTTCTTTTGAAATACAAAATTCATCTTTATTATTAATTACTTGTATTAAAAGAATATATATAAGTGGAAATTGATCAAACCATAAAATAAAGATAGAATTCCATTTATGTATTGAAAATAAATAAATTATGTATATTTTCTTTAAATCACCATCTCAATGGTAAAATAATTTCTCAAATCTGTCGAGTCTTACTCAGAATGTAATAATAATCTACCAAGATAAATTTTTAGAAACTCATTTTCAAGTATGAGACATATATAGGTATATAAATATTAATTTTTCTAGTCAAAACCATGAAATTAATTCTCATAATAAAACATATATATGGTATTATTATTATGTTATGATATTTTTAGTTTATAAAATAATAATTAAAATTAAGGGGAAGTAATTTATGTAAGGACAATATAATGAAATACCCATGAAATTAAGTTTATATTTCCCTTTTAAAATATTACTATGTTTGATAACATACAACACACAACCCTAAGCATAAATGAATAGAGAAATAATACTATTTTAATATTATTTTTATAACCTAGTTGTGAGGTTAGTAGATATGAATAGGAATAACAAAATTGTGAATTATATTTTAATTTTTTTTCCAAATTGAAAGTAATTAATTAAAATAATAAATTTAACATTCATCTAATTTTTATTTTTAGGAAAAAATAATAATAAACTCATTTTATGCTTTAAAATAACTTTTCTTCAAAAATGGTTTTTATTGCATTATTCATGTGGATATTATAACTAATTTATTCACATTTTATAAATAGTATTTGAAAAAATTTATATAATTTTTGAAAATATAATTTAAAAATGGGATTAGGATGATGTTTTGATATTTTTTTTGAAAAGGTTGATTTTTGAGTAAATAGTGAAAATATAACGATTTTTTTATAAAACCATCATTTCTCTTCCTTAAGTCAAGTAATTTAAAAGTAAAATTATGTTTTTTATTTTGTCTGAAATTAAAATAAGGCTCATTTAATTATAAATAATCTAATTAATCAAATAATAATCAATATTATATTTTATTTTTATATAATCTCATTTTTTACTTAAAAACACAATTATCTAAAAACTATTTTTCATTGAATTTTATTCATTTATATGAAAATTTATTTATACCACTTATAGGAATTGAATATTAAAAAATATATCATTATTTGAAATTATTAGTTTTAAATTTGGTAAATATGTATATTTTTTTGGTAATGATGAATAATAACCTTTTGGAAAATCCTATCACAATAGTAAGGGTAAAACAGGAAAAATAATGTTAAAACTATGGAATAAGGCCTCAAAATATCTCTATTAATTGATTTCATCCTATTTTATGTGTCTTTTTTAACCAAATATATCCTATATATGAAAATATGGAAATTTATTGACACTTTTACTTGATTATAAAACTTCTATTATTTTAAGAAAAGGATACATACAAACTGTCACTCTCTTGACTTTAAATTCACTTATATGTTTTCATAGGGATAAAAATAATTTTTGAGTGAATAAAAAAGTTTATTTTACACATAAATATAATATTTATATGATTATAATTTATTTATTTTTTTCATGGTATAATTACCTTAAATTCTTACGCAACACCAACTCAGTGTCTGTGGAAAGAGTAGGAAAAATCTATTAAATGATTTTAAAAAAAATTTAAATAAGTGTCTTTTTGATGAATTATGATGTTTAATGAATTTTATAGTCTATAATAATTTATAATATATGTTAAAAGAGTTTATATTCTAAATCAATTATTTTCTTTATGACTTTAAAGTTAAATTAAATGAATAGTTCTAAAAAAGACATTAATGATATTTTATGTTAAATAATATTTTATTAATTTATTAAAAAAAATAATATTTAAAGAGGATAGTTGGAATCATATATGGCCTAAAATTTTATCTGTGGACCATTTCTGGACTAATTTTTACCATAGAGGTAAATTTAAGACACTTAAAGGCTAAAAAATGTGTTCACAGAGTTAAGTTTAAAATTGATTAACAAAGGTGTTAAACTAAAATATAAGCTTTAAAATGAAACCAAATCATATATAAATATTGTTTTTGATTATATTTAGAACTAATACTATTTTAATTCTAATACATTTCCATTTTTAAGAATTTTACATGAGAAATACGTTAATTAAATTTAAATATTTTAAGTTGTTCTGCCTGTATCCCTCCCCTCACTTATAAAAGGGAATCTCCTCTCTTTCCTTATTCACAAAATTAAAGCCTTATATAATAGAAAATACCTAACAAAATAACTTTATACCTTACTTTAATTCATTATTTATCTCATGGTCTTACCCTAACTATAACATCCTATGTTTCTAAAAGGAAACACTATGTTCAATCGCGTACATGATAAGCCACATGAGCTTAAGCGAACAACTAAATATTATTATTATTATTTAAATGTTATAATTATAACATAGACATTATAATTATGGGAAGGAAAATTATTAACTAAATTATAAAAATATGGTTTACACATGTGTATATAATTATTTGATCAATTGTTTATAAATGAATGTTAAACCCTTTTTTTGAAATGGAAACATAATTTTGAAAAACTACTTAAATTCACACAATTATAATAAATTAGTCCTTCATATTGAATTATATTAATGAAATTTATATACAATATATTAAATATAATTTTTAACATTAAATTTATGTGTTTTCTAAAAATGATATAAGGACAAATCCAATTTTATGAATAAAATAAGTATGTTTCTAAAAACTCAGTTTTTCCACATTTTGATAGAGAAAATGTTTTAAATATTGTTTTGAAACTTTTATAAATTAATTTTGACAAAATAAAAATCTTTTTTAAAGATAAATATAAAAATTAATCTTGGTAAATATTTTGGTATTTTTCTGATAAGATTCATTTTTTGATGAATAGTGAAAACATATTGCATTTTAAATTAAAAATAGCTATTTCATATAATTAATTTATAGTGTTAATTTATTTATCTAAATGATTTTAAAGTATTATTAGATAATTTCTTTTCATTTAATCCAATCTATGTCATTGTAATCAATTTTACCTTGAATTTGGATATAAAAACATTTCCATCCTTTGAAGGTTTTTACTTTAAAGACCCGTTTTATCGTTCCATCAATGAGATTAATTTTTAATTAATTCAAAAAATTATTGTGTTTGAAATTTTGAAAAAAAATATTCCATATTTTGAATTAGAACTAAAAAATTGAGTAAATCTGTCCCTTTTATTTTTAGGCAATATGAATAGTATATTTAGTAATTTTTTACCACGATTAAGGGTAAATCAGATAATTAGGGGAAATAATAATATTATAAATATTTTAAAATTAAGCTAAAACTTGTCAAAATTTTATTTTATGATTATTTTTAATCCCTAATCATTAAATGACCAGTTAGGAGACCATTTATGGCCTTTTTGATGATAATATAACCTTTATAATATTATATTCAAAGAAAAGTCAATTTTGTCATACTTTTTTTTTAACAAGAGAAATAATTTTAATACAAGGATATATAAGATATATTTTTTACTATAAATTTTATTTGGAAATATAAACTTTTTATCTATATCAGGATAATTTATTAATAATTTTTATAGGTAATATAATTACCTTAAATAGTGACACGATGATGAAGAATTAATCGTTTAATTAAATATAATATCAAATAAATGACATTAAAAATAATAAAATAAATATAAATTGAGATTATTAATGTCATAAAACAATTTTTTATATTAATTTGACATTTTATTGATGTTTTAGATGTATTTTTTGGATTTTATCCTTTTATTATAATATTTTTAAAAAGTCAAGTAATAAATAGTGTCAAAATTGATATTATTGATATTTTAAAATAAATAACATTTTTTAAATGATATAAGATTTATAAAAATATAAATTTTGTCCAAATGATTATTATAAGTCTAAAAATGTAATAAATGACTCATTTACAAGTTTTTTTGTCATTTTATAGTAATTATATTAATCCTCAAAGTGTAAATTACATGATATCATAGTAAGAGTTAAAATGTTAAATAAAGGTTAAAGCTAAAATATAAGGATTAAAAAAAATACTCAAAACTTATCTAATTTTTATTGAACAAAGTTATTTAGAACAAAAAATATTCAAATCTTATAAATTAATAAGTTTGGATCCATTTGGATTATAAATTTTATTTATATTAATTTAGTATTTTGAATATTTCTAAGACTTCCCCTCCCCTCTCCAATAAAAGGGAACCAATCCTTCTACTTCCATAAGACTTAAAAACCTTTTTTGTTTGTAAATAATTTGAAAAAATACCTCAATAGAATCCATAAACACATTTTATAGGCATTATATAAATAATAACACCCTAATTAGAGGTGTTAAGATGTTAATCAAAGGAGATCATATGAAGAAGAGGTATCATTTTTAATTAAGTGTTTCTATTTTATTTCTTCTTCTCATTCCTTAAAATATTATTTAAACATGTTTAAATAATAAATATAGCTTCTTAAATATACTGAGATTTTATTATGTTAATATAATCACCTAACTACATATCCAATTCCATCAAATTGGTAAATAATTATCATTCATGTGTATGGAGAACAACAGCCTCGCAAAATGATATAATTCGTTTTACCTAACCGTCTCTCAAGACTGGTTATAATTATGGAATTAAATTTTATATATTATTTTAAAGAAATATTTATAATTACTAAAATATAATATATAATTTAATTTATTACGTTTCCAAGTACAAAAAAATGATAATGTTGTTCATGCGTACGTGCGAATTATCACCACCACAAAGCGATGTGATCCGTTTTTCATCACCACATCAGATAGATGATATATATAAGTATATATGAAATATTAATATGATATCAATTATTTTATTATAATTATCTAAGGATAACGTAATACTTAACTTATTTACACAATGATCATTGAAAAATGGAAACATTACTCATGGGTACGTACGACTTCCCACCTTGATGGTTATAAAATAGTTCATTTTTCATATCCATATTTAATGAATGGATCTAAAATTATAATTTATATATAAACATTGATTATTATTTCATGAATATTATTTTTTATATGATGGAATAATGACCACTTTTTAATATAGACATCATACCAAATTCAATTTTGAACCCATGTTCCCAATATTGTCAAAACATACAACATGAAATTAAATAATTAAGTAATTGTTATAACATGGTTATAAGTGATATAAAACGAATAATAAACTTTTAAATTTTCTAAATAATTTAACTAATTAACATATGTTTATTATTAAGGAATTTAAAGGACATATGTGATGAGTTGGACTTAAGGTAAGGGATTTTAATCTCACTTTTTACATCTATAAGATAAATTTCATATTCACAAATTACTTATTTTGTGTGGTGTATCTACTACCCTGTTTGATATATCATATCATGAATCTCTTTATATTCATGGTATTGAATGTTTCATATGAAAATTATTTACTTTTATGGGTCTTATGATTCAAATATTTTTAAGTGGTATGAGACACTTTGATTTAAAAATACCTTACTAAATCGATTATTCAATATATAAAGAATGCTATGGACATGTTGAAAATGGATTGGGAACTGGTTAATGAAACCCCATTGATAAATCAGTAGTCTCATGAGATGAAATTAGTTGGAGACATACCCTTCAAGTATGTTACCAAGCAGAATAGATAAGTTTCTACCAACTGACTTAAACCATCTTGTAAAAGGTTTTAATGGTATTGGTTCATGTTCTAGATACATAAAGGCCAATAATTAAGCATTTACATAATTTTATTTATTATTTATCCATGATATTTTTCATTGACATATCTATGGATTTATTTCATTCTTATTTCATTGATTAAATGGCACGCGTTATCATCTATTTTCTTTTCCATGTTAATTTATTATCATTAATACATTATTATTTCCACTATACTTACCCTTAATGATATTTTTGTACTAATACCAATATTTAAATTTTTTTTAATAGGATTTAAGGGAGAATAGAGCCAAGGATAAAAATAAAGGGGGAAAATGTGAAGATTTTACATGAAGAGATAACATGTTTTATTTTTTAAAAATTGGTTTCATTTGGTGGAAAAAGGGGATATGATGTATAAGAGTAAAATTTTAATTTAAGAGTTTACTTTGTAAGAGTTTTCTTAATTATCTAAAACTCTAAACCTAAATGATCTTTGGAAAATAATTTTATTTCTAGTTTTAAAATATCTAGAATTAGTTCTGTTTAAAGTCTGGTATATAAAGTTGGTATTAGAAGGGTTTAAACAAATTTTGTGATTAGGATGTTTTATTAAGAGTAATAGATATCATCATGGGTTTATAATTTTCAGGATGATCATAATTTAATTGTCTTATAAAACCATTTTGAGGATTTACGTTATTAAATTTTAAGGTGGCTGAATGATATTCTTAGAGAAATTAAATTTTTAGGTAATTATGGGTTATTACATTTTGGGATGAAAAATGAAAGGTATGGGATTAAAATTGAGGTTAAAACATGTTATAGTTATTTTTTAGTATTTTATCATATTTTGATAATGTTATAAGAATTATATAGTTTTTAAAAAATGAAAAACTATATGATGGTTGAAAACCCATTATGTCCAGCAAGGCCACATGTTTAAACACACAATCTAAGGGCGACAATGGTACATCACCTACCAATATCCTACATGAAGTCCTAGTTAGTATTACGTTTTCTTTTTAGTTAAATGATTTTATGGATGAAGAATAAGTTGATTTTGGTAATATAACTTTTATCGAATAGACAACCTTGGGATTAGAAAATGATTTGGTGATTAAGTGATTAATGTTATTTTAGAATATGTTTACTATTTTGAAAAACCTTTATGATTTAGGTGATAATAATACTATAGGATTTTATTTAAGGAATAAATTTTGAATTATATTTTGGAAGAATCTATGATTTTTTTGTGGAATTATGTTGATTCAGGTTATTTTTGTAAATGGTTAACCTATCTTGGAGAATATGTTTTTAGGAAAATTACACTTTTGGTATGAGAAATTAATATTGATTGATATTATTTGGAGATAAATGTTAATATTTATCTTGGAATACTATGTTATCAAATCCTTTTGATTTTTGGGCTTTAACCCCAGTCTATTTTTTTGGGAAATATTAAGGATAGTTATTTTTTGAATGGAATTTGTTGAACTTTTAGTATTACTATTGAATTTTGTGAATTAAAGTAGTTTTTTCATCATATAAGGTTTATTATATTTTATAGATCTAAATTATATAATCCTAACCATTTTGGTTTTGTTAAATGTTTCACAACCAGAGAAGTAGATAGTTAAAATTTTGTGAATTATTTGATTCTATAGATGTTTATTCTAGTGCTTCAGGAGTGAAAAAATCATCTTAAATACTCATAATTTGGGAAAAATAAGAGTTTTTGGATGAAGTTGATTAAAGGATAAAACTATACTTGTTAGTTATGTATATTTCCTTATGTTCTTAGTCTATGTAATAAAATAATTCCAAAACTATATGAAAAGGATCTTGAAACAAAAACGTTATCCGTTTACTTATATTAATGTTATTTCGACCCATCACATATTTATGGTTTTGTGATGGTTAAATTTCCCATGATAATGTTTTCTATCAATCTATATTAGTCATTGAGATTTATTTTTCACCTACATGTCCATGTTTTCTTACATGGAATCCTATTATGTATTATCTCAGGTGACCTTCGTACTTCCCTTTCTTTATTTTAAATTGGTAGTCTCATTAATGATTTTTTCAATGTGGGATTTCAATAAAGGTATTTTCAAAAGTCAAAAAATAATTACTGAGTCTGAATTAAATTTTTTTGAGGATGAAATTTCCAAAATAGGGGGATAATGTCACATCCTAAGTTTTTAAAATTAAAACACTATGTTCGATAACTTACATGATAGGACAAATTGAGCTTAAGTAAACAACTAAATATTATTATTTAAACCTATAAGTTAGAATATAGGGATAGAAAAATATTTTCTAAATTATAAAAATATGGCTTACACATGTATATTTAATTATTTGACCCATTAATTATAAATTAATGTAACACCCTTTTTTTTAAAAAAGGAAATGTTTTCTGAAAAAGTATTTAAATGTTCACAAGTATAATAAAAAATCTCTCATATTGGATGATGTTAATGAAATTTATATAAAATATATTCAATAAAATATTTAACATTTATCTTATGTGTTTTACAAACATTTTATAAGAACAAATCTAATTTTATAAAAAGAAGAAGTATTTTTCTGAAAAGGTAGTTTTTCCACCTTTTGATGACACATTTGTTTTTAAAATATTTTTGACACTTTTAAAAGTGATTTTTGAAAAAATAAACTTCTTATTTTAAAGAAAAATTTAAATATTTAATTTGGTTGAATTTTTAGTATTTTTCAAATAAGATTCATTTTTTGATGAATAGTGAAAAATATTGCATTTTTAATTGAAAACAACCTTTTCATATAAATAATTTATATTGTAAAATTATATATTCGATGTGTTTTAAATTATAATCAGATCCGTTTGTATCATTTAATCCATTTTGGTTAATTGAAATCAATTTCAAATTGAATTTGGATATAAAAATATTTCAATATTTTGAAGGTTTTTTACTTTAAAAACATGTTTCCTTGTTCCATCAAGGAGATTAACTTTTAATTAATTTCTGTAATTTTTGCGTTTGTAATTTTGAAAATTAGATTCCATATTTTGAATCATATGGTAAAAATTTAGTAAATAGTTCCCTTTTATTTTTGGGAAAATATGAATAGTAACTTTTGTAATTTTTTTATTACTATGTTTAAGGGTAAATCCGGTAATTAAGGGTTACAAATATTATAAATATTACAAAATTACTCTAAAACTTGTAATAATTTCATTGAATTGTTATAATTTATCCATAATCATTATATTATCGGTTATGATACCATTTATGGCCTTTTGGATGAGAATATAACCTTTATAACAATATATTCAAAGGAAAGTAAATTTTGGCATACTTTTGTTTTTAGCAAGAGAAATATTTTTAATATGGGGTTATATCATAGATATTTTCAACTATAAATAGTATTTGGAAATAAAAAATGTCTATATAAATCATTGAAATTTATTTATAATTTTTAAGGATAATTTAATTTCCTTAAATGGTAACACAATAATGATGTAGTAATTGTTTAATTAAAGAAAATATCAAATAAATTATATTAAAAATACTAAAATAAATATAAATTTAGATTATTAATGTAGTACAATAATTTTTTAGATTACTTTGACATGTTAGTAATTTTTTAGAAGTATTGGTTAATTTTTTTCTTTTTTATGATATTTTTAAAAAGTCAAGTAATGAATAGTGTCAAAATTGATATTATTGAAATTTTAAAATAAATAATATTTTATTAAATGATATATATTTTATAAAAATCTCAATTTATGAAAAATTATTAGGATAAGTCTCAAAATTTTATAAATTACTTATTTATGAATCTTTTAGAATTTTATAGTAATTTTATTAACCCTCAAAGTGTAAATTACAAGATATCTTGGCAAAAATTAAAAATGTTAAAAAATGGTTAAAAATAAAAATAAGGATTAAAAAATATTAAAAACTTATATAATTTTTAATTGATTATGGTATTTTGACCCAAAATCATACTATATTCAAAATTAATATGTTTGGAGCCATTTGGGTTATAAAATTAATTTATGTTAATTTAATATTTTGAAGATTTTTAAGAATGCCCCCTCCTATAAAAGGGAACCCATTCTTCTCCATTAATCACACTTAGAAAAATTTTTGGTTCAGAAAATATCTACCCAAATAACTTCCTATAATCCATACCCACATTATATAGTCCTTATATTAGGCATAACACCCTCCCTAGAGGTGTTAAGGTGTTAATCAAAGGAGATCATCCAAAGAAGATGTATCGTTTTTGTTATTTATTCTTACACTTCCTTCAAATATTCTTAAACCGTGATGAAATAACAACAATAGTATTAGAAATATACTTGGATGATATTATGTTAATATCATCACCTAAGTCAATCTCCACTTCTATCAAATAAGAAAATAATTATCATTCATGTATATGATGAACTACCTACTCACAAAACGATATAATTCGTTCTCCATCGCCATCTCTAAATATTGGTTATAATGATATAATTAATGTTTATATATGATATTAACAAATATTTCATCATTATTAAAATATAATTTATCATTTAAATTCTTACCTTTTCATGTATATAAAAATGATAACATCGTTCGTGCGTACATGTGAACTATCACCTCTATGAAGTGATGTGATTCATTTTTCTTCACCATATAACATGGATGATATATATATATAAGTATATTTAAAATATTAATATGATATTAATGATATTGTGATTATTTTTTAAATATAACATAATACTTACCTTTTTTCCCAAATGATCATTGAAAAATGGAAACACTACACATGCGTATATACGACTTACTATCTCCATGATTGTAACGTAGTTCATTTTTCATTTACATATTTAATGAATATATTTAAAAGTATAATTGATATATAAAAGTGATAATTATTTCATGAATATGATTATATAGATTATGGAATAATGACCACTTTTGACTATAGACATCATACCAAATTCATTTCTCGACACATGTACTGAATATCTTAAAAAACATTTGACATGAACATAAATATATAAAAATAATAATAAACTTAAAAAGGTTTTAAAAAAATAAAATAATTTTCAGATTTTATTTATAAAAAATTTAAAGGACATACATGAAGAATCAAACTCAAGGTATGGGATTTTCATCTCACTATTCACATCTATGAAATAAATATCATATTCACCACTTATTTTTTGTGGTGTATATAATACCCCATTTGATAAATCATAACATGAATATATTTATCTTTATGGTTTTAAATATTAAATTTTATAATTATTTACTTTTATAGGGATTATGATTCAAATATTTCAAAGTGGTATGAGACACTTTGATTTAAAAATATCTTTTTAAATTGATTATTCAATATATGAGGAATGTGTTGGACATGTAAGGAACAGGCTGGGGACTGGTTAATGAAAGATAATAGATACATCGGTTGTCTCATGATATGAAATAGAGTGGTGAAAAACCCTTCATGTTTGTTTCGAAGTAGAATATATGGGAATATAACCACATAATTAAACCATAGTGTGAAAGGTCTTGATGTTAGTGGTTCATGTTCTAAATAAATGACATCTAATAATTATGAATTTACTTTATTTCAATTATTATTTGTCAATGATATTTTTCATCAACAAATATATGGATACATTACATTCTCATTTCATTTTTTAAATGACATATCTTTCAGTTATTTACCTTACCATATTGATTATTCCTTACCCATTTATTTTAATGGAATGTGTTATCAATTATTTATCTTTCCGTGTTGATTTATTCTCATTAATACATTGTTGATTCCTCTGTACTTACCCTTAATGATATTTTTTGTGACCAACCCAAGTTTTAAAATGTTTTTCACATAATTTATGTGGAGATAAAGAAAATTATGATAAAAAAGAGAAAAATGTAAATATATTACATGATGATAAAACATGTTTTTTTTAAAAAAGGGGTTCCTTTGGTTGAAAAAGTCGATATGGAGTATAAGAGTCCATTTGTAATTTTAGAGTTTACTTTCTAAGAGTTTTCCAAATTCTCTAAAAATATAAACAAAAAAGATATTCGGGAAAATAATGTGATTTATATTTTTAAAATAACTATAATAAGTTATTTTTAAGTATGAGTCCTTACACTTAGACCATCCTAAGAAGTCTTAAGTTGTAAGCCAAAGGTGGTTTTCTGAAGAAGAGGTAAAACTCTTAAATGAGTGTTTTAATTTTGTTTAATCCTACACCTCCTTAAAAAATACTATAACAAATCTCATATAATTAGATAAATATATTAAATATACATAAATTTTATTATTTTAGATTCCCAAAACTTATTCATCTCCACTATATCATTTTTAAAATGAAAACATCGCTTGTGCGTATGTATGACTTACCATGGTCACATAGTGGTGCAATTCTCCTTTCATAAAAACATCAAAAAGATGGTTGTTATGATATATTTATTGAATATATATTATATTAATTAAATACTTAATTGTATAAAAATATAATACATTACTCAAATACTTACCCATCCATCCATTAGAAAATGATAATGTCGTTTGTGCGTTTGTGTGGACTATCACCTCCATGAAGTAATGTGATTCGTTTCTCATGTAATCCTTTCATGACTGAATATAAATTTGTATTTAGTGTAGAAAAATTATAATTATTTCATTATTAATATTCTATAGATGATGAAATCATGACCAATACGCATGGACCAGGACTAACGAACCGAAATATGTATGAAAAATAGAACAATCAATACCTGGGATGAGGAAGTTAATAATGAAATGTTAATAAATGGGTGATATAATTATACATGTAAATAATATATGGTATTATAACTATTAAAATTTACATTTTACATATTTATAACAAGCCTAAATTTATTATACAATATTCTTGGAGTTTATATAAAGAAAGATAGAGTTGAGGAAAGGGTTTATCATTTGAAATGGTCTTATTTGGGACATATGTTATATTATGAACCTTTCTAAGTTTATGAAGTGAATATAATACCCCATTTACATGTTATATCATGAATAATTATTAAATCATGATATTTAAAGAAACAATTCATGTTATTTCATTCAATGTGTTAAGGTTCAAAAGTTATTAAAGTTGTAAGTGATTTATGTTACAATTTAATTTATTTTTGGATTTTCTTATGTTAAATTTATACTAATGGAAATTATAGAATAATTATCCTTTTAACCCCATATATATTTTTTACTTTGTTTATTCATTTAATTTTCAATTATGATTTCCACTTTCCTCTCTTTGGTACTTAAAATGACTAAGAAAATATTTTTAAGAAAAACTGACCATATTTCCTTTTTAGTTGACATAATTTTTCATCCATGTCCATGATGTTTAAAATGTTTTCAAGATTGTTCTTTTCTATGATCCAATGATTGTTTAAAATCATTTTCAACTATATTTTTATTTTTTCAATGTTTTTAAAAGTAATTTTGAATTTTCTTAAACTGGTTATTTATGACTTTTTACAAAAAAATGAGAAAGGAATATTTTGTTAAAAATATACGACATGAACTGATTTTACCACTATTATGACCATTATTTTCTCTAATGGTTACTTTAAAAGTTTCTATAGTTATTTTCATTAAAAATATTTTTCTCAATATTCTCTGATTTTTTAGTTAAAATGTTATCAAAAGAAAATAGTATTATTTTTTTGAAGAAATGAAAATAATTTATAACTAATTTTTTTTTAAAAAAAAGTTATAAAATATTTAGATAAAATAAATTTTAAATTTTATTCTTCAATTTTTCTCTATATTTATGAAAATAAAATCCTTTATTTTAAACCTTAATTTTTGATTAATTGATGAGCTTCTATCATCATTTATTTATTTTTTGATTATACCTTATTTGTGATCATTGACTTTCTTATGATCATGTTCACTATAAATATCTATTATTAATTGGATATTTTTTATTTTTCATGTCTATATTTTAATTATCATGTATTAATTCAATATCATTTATATTAATTTGACAGTGTTTTAACTATAAACCATTTATATATATGATATTAGTTGAAGGAAGTAATTTTTTTCATTAACTATGGAATATTCCATATTCTTGATTCAATATGAATAATTTTTTATTTATAAGTAATTTTGAAAATTAATTATATTGATCATTTAAAATATGAGGAATGTATAAGAAATTAAAGTGATGGGTGGGTCTCAGTTACTGATATCCCCTTGATGTATCAGCTGGTATCATGAGAAAAAACAAGTTGGAATGATGTATAAGCTAAGGCTATAATATCATGTCATAACAATTGGTTATTTGGTGTATGACTTAACTGTTTAAATAACATGTCTTGGTTTAGATTTATTAATGATAATATTCATGATAAATTTACTGAGTCCTTGATGGAAATTTCATAAATTTATGGTTTTATGCATTTCCTTTATTGAGAATTCAGTTTATATTATCCGTGTGATTTCTATGTTACTATTATCTATATAAGTTCATCAGAATAATGTTTTTGATTGAATAAAATGTGTTTTAATTATTCAATCTATCTTATTGATTATGATTTATTTACTCATGATAGATTCCATTATATGTAACTTTTAATGAGCTTTTGAGATCACCCTTTATTTTTTCCTTTCCTTAGAAAATAGAGAAGGATATTATGAATGATTTCAAGGATGAAAAAATGTTTATTATGGTATTTTTTTATATTTTCAATGTAATATGGATTCCAAGTATGTATATAGTTTCCCAAGACTACAACATTTACCGATATTTTATTGTGTAACCCCTTGTATAATGTACCAATATAATAAGTAAGAACTGACTCTGGATTACCAGTGTAAGGGTGTTACATGATCTCCCTTTATATGGTATTCCATTTTATAAACACTATCAAATTATCTTATAAAAAGTGGGTATACGATAAAAAATCATTACTGATATTAAAGATTCATCTTTAATTGATCACCTAGTCGATGATATTGAACTTGGTTCATATAAACCTATGAGGAGATTTCATAAAGTACTTTCATGTCTCTTTAGACCATCTCTATTTTCACACCCTTCCATCCGAGACAACAAATCGGTTCCCAAACTGATGATTTCTGTTGTACCTCAGGTATGTCTCCTTTAATTCCAAAGGTTAATAACTTATATTTCATGTTTAAGGTGGTACAATGGGGAGACTATACCTATATATAAGAGTAAAAAATAGTGGAAGTAATAATAAACAAGGAAGTTATATCCAGATAAATAAATCAATGAAATGACTATAAGAAAGTGAAAAATGTTGAGTCAATAAGGTTTTCCTTATGATTTTTCCATTCCTTCTTGTTTTGAAAATCACAAACACCTTATACCTAAGAAAATATTATTTTTACCCCCATAAGGAAAATTTACTTCTTTAAGGAAATTTACCTTAACCTAGATTTTCTCTTACATAACAATATTATTCTTAAATTCAAAAACCGAATTCATAACCAAATTTCAGGATCCATATAATGAAAGGATTTGGAGCATTCTGTTTTTAGGATCCGAATTCTAGATGTGATCTGTAATGGAGTTTTAATCCGAATTATGGACTCCGAACTCTTAAGTAGTTCGACTCCGAACTATGAAGAAGTTCGACTCCAAACTCTTAAGTAGTTCGACTCTGAACTTTGAAGAAGTTCGACTCCAAACTCTTAAGTAGCTCGACTCCGAACTCTCAAGTAGTTCGACTCCAAACTCTGAAGAAGTTCGACTCCGATCTCTGAAGTAGTTCGGCTCCGAACTCTCAAGTAGTTCGACTCCGAACTCTGAATAAGATTGACTCTGAACTCTTAAGTAGTTTGACTCCGAACTCTCAAGTAGTTCGACTCCGAACTCTCAAGTAGTTCGACTCCGAAATATCAAGTAGTTCGACTCCGAACTCTTAAGCAGTTCAACTCCGAACTCTTAAGTGGTTCGACTCCGAGTTCTGCAAGTTCAGAATCCGATCTCTGGTGAAACCAGACTCCAAATTCCTATAAAACGGATTCTGAATATTTCTTAACATAGACTATGAACTTCATTTTGGTTAGACTCCGAACTTTTAGCTTGATTACACTCTGAAATATTGATTATCTTTTACTTACATATGATTCATTTCAAAACGATGTCGTACATTCAGTTATACATAGTTTGTTATAAAACGATGTCATTTATTCTGTTTCTTATTAACCATTGGTTGAGTTACACATGTACAGGTCCCTCCTAATTTCATGGAAAATATGACCATTGGAAGAGGGAGTCGACCGTTGGAAATTTTCCTATAAATAGGAGCTCATTTGAAAGAGCTCAAGACTGAAATGAATAAGTTGATCGATCTAGAGAACACATGCTGTTAAGGTGATTTCTAGAGAGAGAATCTTTTCATGCTTTGTGCGTACTGAACCGCTCGTTCAGATTTCTTTGTGTGACTCTGGATGTTGGTGATTACATTCGAGGACTTCCGGGGATAGGAAGACAAAGGTGCTGACTACCTTGAAGTTCGAGGGCTTCCTTGTTGAGGAAGACAGAGGTTCCA
The DNA here is from genome assembly GCA_963277665.1 of Viscum album. Classification (NCBI taxonomy): domain Eukaryota; kingdom Viridiplantae; phylum Streptophyta; class Magnoliopsida; order Santalales; family Viscaceae; genus Viscum; species Viscum album. The sequence continues at coordinate 79,786,034 of OY728162.1, read as the reverse complement.
ACTACCTTGAATTTGAGGGATTGCGGGGATAGGAAGAAAAATATTTCGATCTTCGTATCAAAGGATTACCTTGGTTTGGGTAAGACAGACTTGATTGAAAGTATAAATCAAGGGACCTTTATCCAAGGTTGTTGGATACCTTTCTCTTTGGGTTAAAAGATTCATATCTTGTTACTTGTAGTTTTACTACTTGTTTTTCCGCTGCATATTGTATTGTAAGGAAAGTATAACCTTCTTGTATTTCCTTACACCTTTACTCTGATTAGTTTAAGATTCTATATGCTTTAAGGTAGAATATGATATTGTAAACCTCTGTTCCAACACTCCAGTTGGCGATTAGAGGTGTTGTGAATTTGCTTAGTTTATCTTTGTTAAACCTATATTTTCCTTGACTAAAGAAAACATAGTTATCCATAACTAACTTTAAAGGTTCCAAAGGAATTTTTAAAGTGTAAAATTCACCCCCTCCTGTATATTGAGCATCTACATTGTTATTCCAAACATTGTCATTCCGAACTTTGTCATTCCGAACTTTGTCATTCCGAACTTTATCATTCTGAACATTGTCATTCCGAACTTTTTGGTTAAAAACTTTTCATACTAACTAGTTTGGTTTCCCAAGTTGTTTTAGTATGTCATAAATCAATGTTGGCTCTATAGACAATCTAAATCCTATAAGACCACTGATCATTGATGGTAATGACTATGAATACTGGAGAGATCGAATGAAGACTTTTTTCATCAACACTGGAGTGGATAATTTCGTTATGCTTACTGGTGATTATAAAATTCGTGATAAGGAAGTTGGAAGGTTCACTAACTAGGAAAATCAAGAGTATCAACTCAATTATAAGGTATGCAATACTTTACTATGTTCAATGACTAGAAATATATATAGCCAAATTTCTTCTTGTGAAGCAGCTAATTGTATCTGGAAGAAGTTAGAAGTTACACACTTTGGCACTTCTAAAGTAATTGAAACTAGGAGAGCTATGATTAGAGCTGAGTACCATGGATTCAATTTTCCGTATGGTGAACCAATCTGCAAAGTTCAACAGAGGTTTATGACTATAGTCAATAGCTTACATTCTATGGGAGAAAAAGGGTTAGATGATGAAGCCCTTGTAGATAAGATAATTTATATTATGCCCAATGAGTGGGAATAAAAAAGAATAGCCATAGATGAGAACAGGAAGGTCACTCAAATTTCTCTTGATGAGCTATTCAGAACTCTTCTCCAACATGAAACCAGAATGAAGAGAGATGCTGACAACATCAAAAAGAAGAATGGGAATGGTATTGTTGCTTTTACAACTACATTAAATCATATGAAAGCTAAGACTCATGAGAGAGTAACCAGATCCAAGTATAAGAAGGTGGTCGTCCAGTCAGATTCTAGTGAAAGTGAAATCTCAGAAAATGAGTTAGAAAATCTTGCTCGAAGGATAAACAAGATAGCCGGCCAGAGAAACTTCCAATCCAAGTATATGAAAAAGGAAAGGAAAGAAAGGAAAGATGTAGAAGTTACTTGTTATGAATGCAAGAGAGCTAGACATATTAGACCAGATTTCCCTCTACTCAAAATGAAAGAAAGGAAATAAAGGAATTCTGAAAGGAGCAGGAAGAAGTATTACAAAACCAAAGCTAAGAAATTTCTAAAAGAAAATAACACCTGGAGTTCCAGTGGTGGTGACTCTTCAGATGAATCTTCTGATTATGAATCTTCAGGAAAGAAGAATCTTGATCTTATAGCCAGATTACCTATTGAAAATCATTGATTTATGGCTAAGGTACAAAATGATGAATCAATGACCAATGTATTTTTAAATCCTAATGATAGTAAGTATTATAATTCCTCAGATGAAGAATCCTCTTCTGATGAAGAAAACACTTCACCTGCCTATGAAGAAGTTTCTAGGTTTGCTGAACTTCTTGAGATTGATAACTCTAAACTCAATAAGAAACTTGATAAGGAAAAATCTAGGAATTCTATTATTACAAAAGAGATATCAGATCTTTCTAAAGATCTTGATAAGAAAAATGCTGATTTTATAAGTATTTGAAAAAATATTGAGGAATCATGTTTTGAGAGGAACAAACTTTCTAAAGAGTTAGAAAAAGTAATTTATAAGAAAAGTGTTTTCGAGCCTAGATCTAGTTTTAAATCTAATGATTTTGAATATAGATACTTTGTTATCAAACTCAAGTCCAAAATCTTTACCTTAAAGAAGTGTTTATCAAACATTTCACATGGTAAGGAAATTTTTTATAAAATGTATTCTCAAATACAACCATTAAGAAACAAATACGGATTTGGTTATACCCATGCAAAACCAATTTTTAGTAACAACTACCTTGTTCCACAAAGTGCCCCATTTTGTACCAAGTGTCAATGTGGTGGTCACTGGGCAAAAAATTGTTCTTTAAATAAAACCCAATCTCTAGGTTCTCATAAAGCCTATTTTTCTAAGAAAATGTGGGTTCCTAAAATTTTGTAGTCTGGAAATTCCGGATCCAAGAAAGTTTGGATTCTGAAAGTCTAATTCTTTTCTTATTTTTAGGAAGATAGAGGAAGTACCAACAACAATACATGGTACATGGATAGTGGATTTTCCCGTCACATGACTGGTAACAAAATCTATTTTGAAAAGGTTATCAAAACGAAAGAAGGAATGGTAACTTTCAGAGATAATGCACAGGGAGAAATTGTTGGTATTGGTAATATTTTTCTTCTAGGTAAAACATTGATTTCAAATGTTTTATTTGTTATGGTTCTTAAGCACAACCTCATTAGAATAAGTCAATTATGTGATGAAGGGTACCTTGTGAATTTTAGGAATGATAAGTGCTTAGTACACAATTCCAAGGAAGAATTTCTTCTCTTAGCCAATAGGTAAGAAAATGTTTATACTTTAAACTTAGAAGACCTAAGGAGCCAAGATTTACCTTACCTAAGTGAAATGGAAGATCATTCCTGGTTGTAGCATAGAATACTAGGACACTGTAACCTTAGAAACTTATGTAAACTCTCTAAGAATAAACTAGTTAAGGATCTAAAAGTGCATAGATTTGATTCTTCTAAAGTCTGTGATCCTTGTCAATATGTCAAGCAACATAAATCTAGTTTTAAATCAATTGGTGAAGTCTCAACGACCGATGCATTACAGTTAGTGCACATGGATCTTTTTGGTCCAACACAAACTGGAAGTATTGGAGGAAAATACTATGTGTTTGTTTTAGTTGATGATTACACTAGATTTACTTGGGTCTATTTTCTAGAAAAAAATTATGAAGATTTTTCTTATTTCAAATGTTTTAGAGCACAAGTTAAAAATGAGAAAAATCTTCCACTAAAAACTATTCATAGTGATAATGGAGGAGAATTTCAAAATTTTTTATTTTGAAACTTTTTGTAGTAGGAATGGTATTACTCACAATTTTTTAGCACCTACAACTCCTCAACAAAATTGCGTAGTTTAGAGAAGAAATATAATTCTTCAAGAGGTAACTAGAACCATGTTGAGTGAATATTCTATAGCTAGACATTTCTGGGCTGAAGCTGTAAGTACTTCTTGTTATACTATAAATCGAGTTTTGATTAGAACTTTTCTTAATAAAACTCATTATGAGTTATGGAATGGTAGAAAACCAAGACTATCCTACTTCAATGTTTTTGGTTGCAAAGTATTCATTCTTAATACTAAAGATAACTTACATAAATTCGCACCAAAATATGATGAAATAATTTTCTTAGGTTATTCCATAACTTTTAAGGCTTATAGAGTTTTTAATAAAAACACTTGTACTGTTGAAGAAACAGTGCATGTAAAATTTGATGAGTCTGATCCTTTTGTTTTTAAACTATCCCAACCTACATCTTCGGATGTGTTTTCAAAAACTGATTGTCAACCCCTAATAGAAGATCCTTCTGATAATGAAAATTTTCAAGAAGATACTTCTGAAATATTTACCCCAGAAGACTTTCTACCCTATGTTGATGAACGGGTTTTACAAAACCCAAATCAGGTGTTTCTTAAGAATCATCCTAGTGATAGTATCATTAGTGATGTAAATCAACCTGTAAGGAATAAAAATTCCTTAATAAATGAAGTAGAACATCTAGCATTTCTTTCCCAATTAGAACCAAAAAGCACTGATGAAGCTTTAGGTGATGATGATTGGATCAAAGCCATGCAAGATGAACTAAATGAATTTGAGAGGAATAAAGTCTGGACCTTGGTTGAAAGACCTAAGGAAACTTCTGTTATTGGAGTAAAATGGGTTTGCAAAAACAAATGTTATGAAAATGGAGTTATAGTAAGAAATAAAGTTAGACTCGTTGCTAAAGGCTATAATCAGCAAGAGGGAATAGACTACGAAGAAACCTATGCTCCAGTAGCTAGACTTGAATCTATTCGTATTCTACTTGACTTTGCAGAATTCTTCAATTTTAAAATTTTTCAAATGGATGTGAAATGTGCTTTTCTTAACGGTTATGTTCAAGAGGAAGTTTTTGTTGAACAACCTCCTAGTTTTGACGATACAAAACACCCTGATCTTGTTTTTAGACTTACCAAAGCTTTTTATGGTCTTAAACAAGCCCCACGAGCATGGTATGATAGACTAATAAGATTTTTGCTTCAAAATAACTATGTTAAGGGAAGTGAAGATCCAACCCTTTTTATAAATAAAGATAAGAAAAATGTTTTGATTGTTTAAATTTATGTTGATGACATCATATTTGGTTTAACTCAGCAATCTTTAACTAATTATTTTGCAAGTCTAATGAAGTCTGAGTTTGAAATGAGTATGATGGGTGAGTTAACTTTTTTCCTTGGTTTTCAAATTTCTCAAAAACCATAAGGAACCTATATATCTCAACATAAGTATATTAAAGATCTTCTCAAAAAGTATGATTATGACAACACTAAGAGTATAAGTACTCCCATTGGTACCTCAAACTCTTTAGATCTTGATGAAACTGGGAAACCAGTAGATCAAACATCTTTTAGAGGTATGATAGGAAGTCTACTTTACTTAACAGCTAGTCAACCAGACTTAATGTTTTCAGTGTGCTTATGTGCAAGATATCAATCCAATCCTAAGGAATCTCACTTAAAGGCAGTAAAAAGAATTTTTCGCTACCTAAAGGGAACCATGGATCTAGGATTATTTTATAGTTATGGAAATGATTTTGCTCTAAAAATCTTTTCTGATGCTGACTTTGGTGGATTTAGAATTCATAGAAAAAGTACATCTAGAACTTGTCATTTCTTTGGAGATTCATTAGTTTTTTGGTCCTGCAAAAAGAATCATTCTCTAGCACTTTACACTGCTGAAGCCGAATATGTAGCAGCTGGAAGTTGTTGTGCTCAAGTGTTGTGGATGCAACACACACTCACAGACTATGGCCTGAGTTTTACTAAGACTCAAATATTGTGTGATAACACAAGTTCCATTGCCCTAAGTAAGAATCATTCACATCACTCTGGTGCAAAGCACATAGATATTAGGAATCACTTTCTTAGGGATCACACACTTAAAGGAGATATCATTCTTCATTTTATCGGAATGCAATATCAACTTGCTGATATTTTCACAAAATCATTACCCTCTGATAGATTTGAATACATTATACAAAAGTTAGGAATGATAACTATAAGTTAATCATTCTTCATTAACTTCTTGTTGAATAATTCTCCTAATAGTAATAAACTCCTCTTTATAGGGGGAGTACATTTGATTGTTAGCGTATTTTTTTTAAAAAATCCTTTCGGAACTGAACTTCCAGAATGGAAATTTCTGAAACCAAAACTTCCAGAATGGGAATTACCGGAACTAAAATTTTCAGGACTGAAATTATCAGAATGAGAACTTCCAGAATGGAAGTCTTCACACTGATAAGTTTTGGAATGGAGATTTTCGGACTGGGGTTTTCGTAACGAGGTTTTCATACTGTAGTTTTCGTAATAAAGTTTTTTTAAGGAAGAATATTACAAATTACGAAACATATTTCTTGATAATCTGTAAGTTATGATTTTCTAACTTATAGAATTATAATCAAATTTTTCTTACTGGTATTTTCCTTGTTTTTAAAGGTTCAGATTCTAGTTTTTCCTCAAATCTGAATGTTTTCATTAAAAACCTCAAAAGATCGGAGTCAAATTTTTCCTTGTAGAATTATTCTCAACCTTCAGATCTGATCAAAGTGTTTTCAACTGTTAGATGGATTTTGGAATACCAACGGTCAAATTATTTTCCTATATAAAGGGGACCCCGAGACTCGTCCCACATCATTTTTTCAAGATTTTGCGTCTCGGTGCTCTGCTGCTCCTCTTAAGGCCGGTTCCGAACCTTGTGAAGCCGATCCGAATCTTACAGTTTACTTCACTCCGAATTTCTGTTGAAGCATCTTCTCAAGATATGTCAACTGTGAAACCTATCTCAAAGTGGTTAGTTTTCAGGGAATGGTTAGTTCACCCGGATTTTTATAAGATTGATTCTCTTATTTCAAATAATATTAGACTGAATGGATGGGAAGATGTCTGCATAGAAAAGTCAGACAAATAGGATCCGGATTATACTGATTTGTTGATAGAGTTTTATGAGTTTGTTTCCTTCATGATGGAAGATGGAAGAGGGAGGTTTTCTTTCAAGTCTTATGAGAAGACTTATAAACTTTCTTACACTAAGGGAGCAAGTCTGGCTGGTATATCATATGAAGGAGAAGCTAAATTATACTCTCACAAACTTCCGGATGTGCAAGGGAGTTTCAATAAGGATAAGACACTGATGTGTCTTGGGCTTAAGGAAGATTCAATAATTAAGATTGCTCGGCTCACTTCGAACAATAGAATTCTTAAACTATGGGTGCAAGGTTTTCTGGTTTCCAGATGAGGAGATAAAGACAATCTGAAGAAGAGTGATATCCATGTCTTAGATTTCTTGGTAAATCTAAGAACGATAAATATAATGAGTCATGTATTGGTTACAATCAAGAATATCAAAAAAGGGAATTTGAGAGCTCAAATTATCATGTTTCCTGCCTTATTATCTAAGTTGATTGTTAGATGCTTAGAATCCTTCAATGTTGCCTGCAAATCAAAGATCCGAAATTGCAAGCTCATGCTAGTCAGTGATGATACTCTTAAGAGGATGGAGATGAGATTTTCCAACGAGTCTGGAGAATTTTACCCCCTATCTGTGGAGGAGTTTTAAGTAGCTGAAAAAGTAACACAATCTCCAGAACCTTCAAAAAAGAAAAGGAAGAAGAGAAAGGCTAAGGAAGTGGTTGCTGATGAAGAAATTCCTCAGGCTAAGGAAACTAAATCTGCTCCCCCTAATCCAAAGAAGCAGAAAACATATAAAGATGATGTAGCAGCAAAGTGGAGGGAAGATAAAGAAATGAGGAAGGAAAGGGATCCTCAATTCGGACTGGACCCTACTGAGGCTAAAGCATTAAAAGAAAAAAGCTGCTGAGGAGCTAGAGAGACAAGTGAAGGAAATGAAATTAAGAAAGAAGATGTATGAAGCTGAACTAGTGTGATCTTTTCTAAAAGATACAAAGTTGGATTTAGAAAGGCTTCCAGTTCCAGAAACTTTCGGTATTGAACCTTCTTTACGAGAAAATTCAGCGAAAAACTATGTCACTCCAGAAAAGGACAAGGGTAAAAAAATATTAGTAGAAGTTGAGAAGGAAGTTGCTGAAGCAGTAGAGGAAGAAGTAGAAGAAGAAGAAGAAGAGGAGAGTGAAGATCTGTATACCTTGATCAAGCAAGTACAGAACTACAAAGATAAGGCTGAATCCGCAAAGATAGTCACCTTAGGCAAGGGAGATGAGGAAGATATCAAGAAACATCAAGAAGAAGAAGAAAATTTGTTGTATGATGAAGAAGAATCCTATGAGAGGAATTTTTTTGAGGAAGGTCAAGAAATACAGAAACCAGATGAAGATCAGATCGTTCAAGTTTCTAAATTTGAGGAAGTATCGCTTAATAAGGAAACTGTTCCAAGAGCTGATAAAGAGAAGAAAACTCTCATGGAGACACCTATTAAATATTTCATTAGAAGGAAAGAGGTTGGTGGTACCTTTATAAGGAAGCTGATGCCAGTTGAAGAAGAGGAATCTCAAAAAGAAGTTTCTGATTCAGAATCATCATCCCACCGGCATGATTTTGTGGTTCAATCTCTGAGAAAGTTGGTGGACACAATTCTGATTCTTCCAACAATAGATTCTAGATGCCAGTTGTTGAAAAAATCTATGAATTCGAAATCGGATTCTTTATCCATGGTAATGGATAAGTTTGTGAAGTTGGAAGCTGAACAAAAAAGTTTTCTGATCGATTATGACGTGCATAGGAAGTCCTGCAGTAAAGTAACCAAGTGGTCTAAGAGAGTTGATGAAGATTTAGTTCAATTTTAGAATTTTCAGGCTTAAGTTCAAAATGATTTTGAAATGGAGGATAAAAAGGTTAATGAGATTTCTGAGAAGTTGACCCAGGAGAAAAATTTCTGGAATCAATAGGTCAGGGATCTGAATGGGAAGCATAAATCAGTATCTCAAAATTGGAAAACTGAAAGAGATTTATAGATTGAGTTTCAGCAGAAGATGGAAAAGCAATATGAGTTGTTGAAGTTGTAGAAAGAAGACTTGAAGGCTTAGGAAGAGGCGTTAAAAGATCAAGAATAAAAGGTAAAAGCCTTGGAGAGGCAACGAGAGGAAGATCAAAGAGACTTGATGAAACTCAAATCCTTGTTGAAGCAGATCATTCCGAAGGAAAAGGAAGACAAATGAACCCACTCCGATCTTTTGTTGTAGTTTTCTTTCCTTGTATTTTTTCCCAACTCTAATGAAATGGTTATCTGGTTTGTTTGTATCTTGTTATATACAAATTTTTCAGTTAGCATACTTTGTTTTCCATTCCCTTCAATTATTTTTGAAAATCACAAAGGGGGAGATGGAAAACGAACTATTCCTAAGGAGGATAAAGGAAAATTTTCTAAGAGGAATATCCTTAAAGGAAGGGGGAGTTTCCCACTACGAAGTTTTTTTTTCATTCTTACAATAATGAAAAATCTACTCCGGAAACTCAGAATACAATCCTTAGAGATTCAATGCCTAAGGGGAGTTAGTTGTATTCACTTCTATCTATGAACAAAGGGAGATAAGTTTTAATTTTCAATGTCTAATGAAAATTTTTCAAAATCCTTATATGATTTTTCGAAATGATGTTTGTGCTTTCCAAAAAGGGGGTGATTATGGAGTCAATAAGGTTTTCCTTATGATTTTTCCATTCCTTCTTGTTTTGAAAATCACAAAAACCTTATACTTAAGAAAATATTATTTTTACCCCCATAAGGAAAATTTACTTCTTTAAGGAAATTTATCTTAACCTAGATTTTATCATACATAACAATATTATTCTTAAATTAAAAAACCGGATTCATAACCAAATTTCTGGAGCCATATAATGAAATGATTTGGAGCATTCTGTTTTTAGGATCCGAATTATGGATTTGATCTGTAATGGATTTTTAATCCAAATTCTGGACTCCGAACTCTTAAGTAGTTCGACTCCGAACTCTGAAGAAGTTCGACTCCGAACTCTTAAGTATTTCGACTCCAAACTCTGAAGAAGTTCGACTACGAACTCTTAAGTAGTTTGACTCAAAACTCTAAAGTAGTTCAACTACGAACTCTGAAGAAGTTCGACTCTGAACTCTTAAGTAGTTCGACTCTGAACTCTCAAGTAGTTCGACTCGGAACTCGGAAGAAGTTTGACTCCTAACTCTTAAGTAGTTCGACTCCGAACTCTCAAGTAGTTCAACTCCGAACTCTAAAGTAGTTCGACTCCGAACTCTCAAGTAGTTCGACTCCGAACTCTTAAGCAGTTCAACTCCGAAATCTTAAGTGGTTCGGCTCAGAGTTGTGCAAGTTCAGAATCCGATCTCTGGTGAAACCAGACTCTGAATTCCTATAAAATAGATTCCGAATATTTCTTAACATAGACTCCGAACTTCATTTTGGTTAGACTCCAAACTTTTAGCTTGCTTACACTCCGAAATATTGATTAGATTTTACTTACATATGCTTCATTTCAAAACAATGTTGTACATTCAGTTATACATAGTTTGTTATAAAACGACGTCGTCTATTCTGTTTTTAATTAACCATTGGTTGAGTTACATGTGTACAGGTCCCTCCGAATTTAATGGAAAATATGACCGTTGGAAGAGGGATCTGACCGTTGGAAATTTTCCTATAAATAGGAGCTCATTTGAAAGAGCTCAAGACTGAAATGAATAAGTTGATCGATCTAGAGAACACACACTGTTAAGGTGATTTATAGAGAGAGAAGCATCTCATGCTTTGTGCGTACTGAACCTATCGTTCAGATTTCCTTGTGCGACTCCGGATGTTGGTGATTACATTCGAGGACTTCCGGGGATAGGAAGACAGAGGTGTCGACTACCTTGAAGTTCGAGGGCTTCCTTGATGAGGAAGACAGAGGTTCCAACTACCTTGAAGTTGATGGCTTGCAGGGATAGCAAGACAGAGATTCCGATCTTCATATCAAGGTCTTACCCTGGTGTGGGTAAGACAGACTTGTTTGAAAGTATAAATCAAGGGACTTTTATCCAAGGTTGTTGGATACCCTTATCTTTGGTTTAAAAGATTCATATCTTTTTACTTGTAGTTTTACTACTTGTTTTTCCACTACATATTCCATTGTATGGAAAGTATAACCTTCTTGTATTTCCTTACACTTGTACTCTGATTAGTTTAAGATTCTATACGCTTTAAGGTAGAATATGATATTGTAAACCTCGGTTCCAACACTCCAGTTGGTGATTAGAGTTGTTGTGAATTTTCTTAGTTTAAATTTGTTAAACCTATATTTTCCTTGACTAAGGAAAACATAGTTATCCATAACTAACTTTAAAGGTTCCAAAGGAATTTTTAAAGTGTAAAATTCACCCCCCTCTGGTATATTGAGCATCTACATTGTTATTTCGATCCTACAAAAAACATATCCCAAAATTATATATTCTGAATAAAAATGAAATTAAATACCAAATTTTAGAAAATTATACATCAACATGAATCATAACTACACAATAATCCAAAAGGACAAAACATGAAACTTGAAAGAACCGAAAAATTTATCATGAGTCCTAGTCAAATCCAAAACTCCCATTATCAATCCAAGATGCCTAACCAAGTATCCAAGAATTGGGCCACTACCCTAATACAATCCTGAAATGAAATAGTGATAGTTTCTTAGGTACCCATGTGCCATATCATCTTGAGAAGGGTGCGATAATAACTTAGTAAGATACCACTAATGAAATCCCTAAAATAAATAGATTATAATAAGGTTCATGAAGAAGTTTTATGAATAAATATTTATATATATCACCAGTTTAAAATCTTTATGGTTAAAAAGTTAATAATTTATATAATGTATGTAAAGAAACCATTGATGATCAGCTTACATGGTGACACCCATCATCAGCCTATACCTTATTCGGTCCGTACCAATGAGTCTTTGGTCACAATACACATCATGTATATATAGGTTTCAAGGAATGCCACCAATAAAACCATAATCACAATAATTTTTGGGAATTAACTTGGCACAACAAGAAACCATATCTCAAAAAAATCCATAGGGGATCCAAGGGGGTGACCCTTGGACTTTCATTAATCCATTATACTAGTTTGAGCTCAAGGAACCACCCTTGAAATTTAGAAGAATGGATTGATTGGAACCCATGGCTCAACCCTAACGAATTCCTCCAAAATATATAAAGATGAATTTGGGGATCTCATTACTAAATATTCAATAAGGTACCTTGAGAGAATCTATGGAATTTATCATTGGGTTCAACAAATTTAAAAATTATCTGAATATAAGATGGAGATACACCAAGGCTTTTAGTTCACTGCAACTATGTGTAATCCAATTGATTTCTCAAGGAATTACATGGAAATCATCCTCAATGAATCCAAGGGTGTCATCATAGCCCACCATTTACTTCAGTCCCCAATTGGAATTTAGGACTCACTCATAGAATTCCACACTAATCATGTCTATATGTAATCCTTGAAATTTATCCAAGGAATTACAAGAAAAACAACAATAATAAAATAAAACTCAAACCGTAAAATCATTCAATTTATTTATTAGTTACTAAGTAATCAAGTATTTAATTTAGAACCATACCATTTATAACTTTTAATTTACTAGGAAACCAAGTCCCATTATTACCATTTAATATTTCAATATCAAGGACATATCATTAAATCCTTATTAATTTATAAGGGGACACATTAATCTTATAAAAATCACATTGCATGATTAGGTTTCCAAGTAGTCACTTTTTACCAATTGAAGAATTATAATTTTCAAACACAACATCCAAAATCCTTTTAAATGACCGCTCTACTAATTATCTAATTTAGGCCAATGCCAAATTTCAAATTCAAAATTTCATTTCAAGAAATAAGCCAATATTAAATTCAAATTCAAGGTTATCAATGATTTTGAAATTATATTTCAAAATAATTGATCTAAAATATGATTTCATTACCTATAAATTTTAAAAAGGAATACCCATTTCAAAAAATTACAAGACCTGTAAATATATTTTATAATATTTCCATTATTAGAAGACAAAACATTCTACTAGGCTAAAATTATGTTTAGTGTAAAGACCCAGAAATTTAAAGGAAATTTTTTTCTCAATTTGTTTTGGAATTTTACAAGAACGCAGTTTCTGACGGTGCCTGATTCTGAGGCCCGGTGTGCCCAGAATTAATTTCCGAAGTTTATCTCGGGTACGTTCAGTAAACGAATGAGTAGGTTTTTCTAAATTTTGAACCATTGCTCAGAATCGAATTTCGAGGGCACCGATGGATTCACAGCGCTAGTAATTGCTTAAGAAGATCTTTTTCGGAGTTTCATTTTCACGGGAGGAGTTGTTAAAAATTTGTGGAAGATAAAATAAAAATTGAGTGACAATTTTTATTTCTTTAAAGTAGTTATATCATTTGAGTGGAAGTTAGGGAACTACCCATGAGAGGTTAAGAGGGTGGTGGGGACCACACGAGACCCTAACCCCCTTGATCTTCCCATAACCCCCTTGACCTACCATAACCCACCTCCCACTTTAATATTGTAACTCCACTTTAACTTAAGTGACTCCTCTCCTCATCACCTCCCACATTAATTCATGCCACCTAAACATTAATTAATTTGACAACTCAAGATCAATTAATTTAGTGTGTTGGATTTGAATTTTGTAATTTTGAATTCATGGTATGGGTAAATAAAATAAGGTGGAGCCTTATTTTATTTTGGTTAGAAATGTTGTGTTAAGAGAAAGGGAAGAGAGTATTTGAGTTTTGAAGAACTTCCTCCCCTGAAGAAGAATGCTTCTTCTCCTTTGTTGAAGAACGTGAGGAACACCGAAGCTTCGACGAAGAACGTCATCTCATCTTGCACCTTCTCTCCACGTCGAAGGAAGCGAGACGATGCAATCTTTATCGGGCGATCACTGATGACGTGCCTTCTCCTCTTCTTCCTTTGCGTCAAGGGAGGAGACACCACCGTGGGGAACGTCGCCATTGACAATGACTCACCCTCCAACGTCAACGGAATCAGCACCGATCTTCCGCGATGTCTGATCACCGCAACGCTTGCCTCTTCCGCGGCTCGATGACGTGTGACGTCTTTGCAAGGTAGGGGTTCGGTTTTCATGTCGTGAATAATTTTAGACGTTATTCGATATCAACGGCCAACTGTTATCAAAATAACATAGGAGGTCGGACCGCACAAACACGACCGAACCTCCTCCCCTTTTATTTTGTTGGTTATCTACGTGGCTTGAAATGGAAGCGACGCAGTGCCGTCGCACCGTGCGGGAATTTAGAGAATCATGAGGAAGAAGCGCGGCACTATCGCGCCGCACCTTTGACGTCGAACGAATCCGCAGTCGAAGTCGGGCCACGACGAAGGGGCATGGCGCCGTCACGCCGTGCCAGAAAACCACGAATATGGCACATTTTGAACGTTGAGTTCGGATCGACAGGCGATGACGAATCGGGCCGAAATGGCGTTTGAATTCCTTCGCAGTAATGATCGGGTCCCGGGAGGACTGTTGGCAAAGGCGGCAGGCAAAACAGACCACCAGAGCGCGTCCGGTGGTCTACAAAAGGTAGCACACCACCGGAGCAAACCGCCGCGGTGGTGGGACGTGAACTGGAATGGCCGGGCCATTCCGGGTTTGAGGTGGCGCGGCTTTAAGCCACGCCAGGTTGACAACCGGGGGGTTTGTAACCCCCCGAACCCGTCGTGCCGCGCCAGCACGAGGCCAGCCGGCTGCCTAGGTCGGGCCGGGCTGCGCAGGCCAGACCGGGCCGCGCCCAGCTGGGCCGGGCTCGGACCCGGTTCGGCTGACCCAAGGGGGGTTGGGCCGGGCCGGGCCTAAACCCCCGTTTTCGGACCTCTTCGGTCTTTCGCCCATAACTTGGGATACAGAACTCCGATCGATGCACCTTCAGTTGCGATGCGATCCTTGGATCGAGATGACCGTTTCAGTATATTACACTCAAGGTTTCAGAGAACTTTGGGTTTGGCCGGGTTGGTTCGGATACGAAACCAACCGGGCCCTCGGAGCAGAAACGCTTATATCTTGAGCTTTGGACGTCCGATTGATGGCTCGTCAACTTTGTTTTATTCCTCTTTATGAGACCGAACTTTAGGATTACTCCGCTCAAGGTTTGGATGCCGTCGGAGTGCAGTCGGGTTGGTTCACTCACGAAACCAACCGGACCCCTAGAACGAAAAAGCCAATAACTCACAGACCGGGCGTCCGATTGACGCGCCGTCTGTCTCGTTGAATTCCTCTTGATGAGACAGAACTTTTGGCATACTTCGCCTGAGTTTTTATGCAGTTGGAGTATGGTCGGGTTGGATTGTTCCCAAAATCCAACCGGGCCCCTGGAACGGAAAAGATGATATCTTTCAGACCGGACGTCCGTTTGACGAACCGTCAACGGCGTTGGTGATCACGTTTGAAAACGGTCCCTATGAGCATACCATATGAGAGTTCGGGGTACAGTTGAGATATGGCCGGGTTGGTTCACACACGAAACCAACCGGGCCCCTGGGACGAAAACGCTAGTAACTCACAGACCGAGCGTCCGATTGACGCACCGTCTGTTGCATTGAGACCCCTATGACAAGGAAGTCTTTTGAGATACTTGGAGTATCAACCTGTAGCACGTGGAGCGGACCCTCCCAGAGACGAGCGTATGGAGTACGGAGACCGTGTAGCCGTCTGAGACCTGACGACTGCTTGACCGACTCGACTTGGAGTGAGTCGACTAGCCCAGTGGATGGAGCACTACTTTGTTTGGGTGCAGACCCATGGCGGACGGAGCACTACTGTGTGATAGTGCAGACCCGCGGTACTCATCCGGAGAGTACCTCTGCAGACTATTAGGGGGTGTACACTACTGTGTCTGGGTGGCATAACCCGGTGGGAAGCACTTCTGTGTTTGGGTGGTTGACCCTCGATACTCGACAGGAGGAGTACCTCAGCAGTCTTAGGTTAGTGAGCAGTACCTCAGAGTCGTGACAGGACCACAGTACACTCCAGAGATGGGGCTCTTCAGCAGTTATAGTTTCGATAATGAAAATCCTGGTTTGAGATGAGTCTATAACCTTTGCGTTTACCTCATGATTGAGATGGGTCACTTAATAACTTAGGTATATGTATGGGCATATACCTGGGTAGTGGTTATCCGTTGATTTCATAATCTTTTTGTTTCCTCATGATTGAGATGGGTTACTTGAGAACATAGGTATATATATGGGCATATACCTAAGTAGACGTTATCTGTTCAGATCTTCTTTGTAGTTATCCATGTTGGTTTTAGTGAGACCTTGAGGGTCTCGGGGTCCTTACTGAGTATCGTTATACTCACCCCTGCACGAGCTATGCCTGCACCTCGTTGTGTTGGTTGCAGACGACGGGCAGCGCTGGCGGAGGCCAAGTGTTCGAGGACTGGGAGACACCCGGAGGTGGACCACATGACGAGTCAGTACCTGGAGGTGGACCACACGATGAGTCAGAAACCGGAGGTGGACTTCACGACAAGATGACACTCGGAGGAGGTTGACGGGCGAGAGCATTGTGGAGGCTATCCGTACCTACCCTTCAGGAAAGATCTGTGGTGGAAGATCCAGGAGCTGTGCCATCTGTACCTACCATTCAGGTAGGATCCGAGGAGGATGACCCAGGAGCCTTTTCTGTTCTTCCAGCTGTTGTCTTTTTCTTTTGTACTTTCGTTCAGTTGTAGTTGTACTTTCAGTTGGGTTTTTATTTTGGCCCATTTACTTTTCAGCACTTCTCTTTGTATTTAGTGTTTTACTTCCTCTTGTACTATGTGGTGTTTTGTTTAATTTTATGAAGGGAATGCCTTGCCAGTTATCGGGATTTACGCCTTTGGTGCTAGTTGCCAGCCCCTGGCCTATGGAAGGCGGGCTTGGGGTAGTCATGGCACGGGCCCCGAGGATGGGTCGTGACAAATTGGTATTAGAGGAGTCAGTTCTACCGCAGAACTTATAACTTTGATATTTTCATTCTGTGAAGCAATAGTGTTAAGGGTACCGAGTGTGGTCTTCAGTTTAGGGAGTCCAGTGTTGGTGCGGGCGGCCGATGTATCCATACACCAGGGCCCTAACAACTGATTTCTGACTTTGTACACGAATACACTGATTGCATGTGTGTTTCCAGAAGTTTTTAAATTTCAGCTCAAACTAGGTCATCTCACCAGGCATAATCATTTGACCGTGTCACGTTTTTTCTTTTAGGATGCCTCTTTACGGACGACCAGCTAGAGCCCAGAGGGATTTGCGTACTGACAGCCTGTCGAGCGACGAGGCTTCGTTACCGGACCCTCTTGCAGTTGAGGCACCATTGGAGGAACCAGCGATACTACCATACGTTGGGCCACTGATGCCACCAGCCCCAGTAGTAGGCGATGCACGCCACTTGAGCACACTGCATGAGTTCCAGCACCAGAGTCCACCCAGGTCCCGGGGAGAGAAGGACCCGCATGCGGCTGAGGATTGGATGGAGGCTGTGGTGAGAGTCCTCAGGCTAGTGGGGACTCCAGTAGACTTCATAGTGATCATTGCTGCCATCCTCCTTCTGGAAGCAGCAGGAAGGTTGTGGAGCCACTTGTTCCAGTTTTGCAACGGGATAACCTTCACATGGGAAGACTTCAAGACCTTCTTCAGGGTGGAGTTTGTGCTAGTAGCTCTACACCCCGAGCGTGTACAAGAGCTTCTACCTTTGCCGAAGGGTTTTCAATCAGTAGCCGATTCATCTGTGGGCAGTAAAAAGATGATACAGAGGTCCAGGAGGACCAGACTAGAAGGTGAGCGACCTCGGGTTATAGGATCATTAGTGCGGGGCACCCGAGGTGGAGTCAGGGCCAGTTGTGCCAGAAACAGACAGTGTTTCTCCTGCGGTAGGAAGGGTCACATGGCACGTGACTGTCTGACTCCTCGCACAGTCGATCCGTGGGCATTGGAGGAGCCACCGAGGCAGAAGAAGTGGCGAGTGCTTGAGAAACAGCCGAGTAGTGGACAAGGAAGTAGAGCTCCAGGAGAAGGTGGACAGGATAAGAACTAGTTGATACGTCCCTTGTACTTCTAGTTCCATGTTCCTGATGTATTCGTGTCTTTGTACTATGAGCTGCAATAATGAAAAGACACTTATCTTTGTGATGTTTTCTTTTCTGTCCTTTTGTTTAGTTGATACTGAGTGGTACCGGTTAAGACTGTTGACTTGACCCTCACTGTCGATATTTCTAATGGAGGAGACCCAGTGACCTCACACTGATGCCAACAGTGTGACTCGACCCTTGGAGGCGAGAGTGACAGTTGGATCTCTTGGTAGTAATGTCAAGGCCTTACGACGTCATCCATGACATGAATGCATCATTCATGTCAGGATTGAATGTATTAGGCAATGGGCGTGGTTCATCTAGGGGATGAGACTAGATTTCTCTTTTCAGCAAAGGAGAAATTTTAGCAGCTCTTTCAGATCGTAGGAAAAGAAGGTGCAGATCATCCAGGAGCGGATGAAGACTGCACAGTGTAGTAAGAAACAGGAAACCGGTGCCAGTATTAGAGACTCAGGCGTATTAAAAGCTTCAAGAAGAGGAATCTTTAAAGAGAGATGAGTTTGTGAAGCAGCAGACATGGAGGCAGAGCTAGGAGAGCAGCATGAGGTGGTGTACATTTTAACTTGATACAACCACCTGCCTTAGTTGTCCGTGCCAGGCTCAGGGAGCTGGAGGGTGAGGGAAAAGTGCGTCTGCATGCGGTCAAGAAGTGTGACCCAATGGCTCTAAAAAAATGATTCAAGGGACAGTCTGTGTCCACTACTAGATGCTGTAGTAACAGACTTCGATATGAATCATTCCTTCGTTTCACAAATCTTATCCCAGGCCTAGAGTTTCCGGTAATCCGTAGACTTGACCCTCACGTCTGAAGATACCTTGAGAGAAGACTCGATAATCACACTTAAGACGACGGTGTGGTCAGACCCTCGAGGTGAGAGTTTCAGTTGGAATCTCTTGGTGGCAGCGTCGAGGCCTTATGACGTTGGTTTGAGTATGGACTGGGCAATCACAGTTCATACACAAATTGATGGTATTAGGAAAAAAGGTTGTCGTTTAACTACGACTTCGGGATGATTTTTCCTTGGTCGGCGAAAAGGAAACCCCAGACAGCATAGGATAAACTCATGCACAGGAGGGTGCGACCGATCACTCTTGAGTCAGTCAAACTTACCCTCGTGGCCACAGTCGTTTTGAGTTCTAGTTCTAAACATGAATTGGAGACCTCTAGAGTTCGAGGATGACGATCACGTCCTTATACGGGTCTCAAATTGACGAGGATTACGGAGATGTGGCCAAGGCAGAAAGTTATCTCTGAGGTTCAGTGGACCATTCCTAGGCCCTCAGCTGGGTAGGCAGGGTGGTTTACCGCTTGAACCATCCACCTCAGTTGCACCAGGTGCACGACAACTTCCACTTATCTCAACTGAGGAGATACGTGCATGATCCTTCACATATCATCGACCATGGGGAGTTGGTTGATGGCGATGGGTGTATTTCATGGAGGTTCCAGTGGGGATCAAGGATCAATAAGAGCAGGTCCTACGAGGACGATCGATTCCTTGGGAGCACTTTCACTAGCAGTACGAGAACCTCCAGGTAAGCACATAGGAGAGAAAGGCTCAGATTCATGCTCCGTACCGCTTTTGTAACCCTTGTTTGTGTTAAAGCTTTATGAGGACGTAAATACCTGAGGTGGGAGTAATGTAAAGACCCATAAATTTCCAGGAAATTTTTTTCTTAATTTTCTTTGGAATTTTTCAAGAACGCAGTTTCTGACGGCGCCTGATTCTGAGGCCCGGTGTGCCCGAAATTAATTTCCGAAGTTTATCTCGGGTATGTTCAGTGAACGAACGAGCGGGTTTTTCTAACTTTTGAACCGGTGATCGGAATCGAATTCCGAGGGCACCGATGGATTCGCAGTGCCGATAATTTCTTAAGAAGATCTTTTTCGGAGTTGCGTTTTAACGGGAGGAGTTGTTAAAAATTTTTGGAAGATAAAATAAAAATTGAGTTAAAATTTTTATTTCTTTAAAGTAGTTATATCCTTTGAGTGGAAGTTAGGGAACTACCCATGAGAGGTTAAGAGGGTGGTGGGGCCCACACCAGACCCTAACCCCCCTTGATCTTCCCATAACCCCCTTGACCTCCCATAACTCACCTCCCACTTTAATATTGTAACTCCACTTTAACTTAAGTGAATCCTCTCCTCCTCACCTCCCACATTAATTCATGCCACCTAAACATTAACTAATTTGACAACTCAAGATCAATTAATTAAGTGTGTTGGTTTTGAATTTTGTAATTTTGAATTCATGGCATGGGTAAATAAAATAAGGAGGAGCCTTATTTTATTTTGGTTAGAAATGTTGTGTTAAGAGAAAGGGAAGAGAGTATTTGAGTTTTGAAGAACTTCCTCCTCCAAAGAAGAACGCTTCATCTCCTTTGTTGAAGAACTTGAAGAACACTGAAGCTTCGATGAAGAATGTCATCTCATCTTGCACCTTCTCTCCACGTCGAAGGAAGAGAGACGCCGCATTCTTCATCGGGCGATCACCAACGACGTGCGTTCTCCTCTTATTCCTCCGCGTCAAGGGAGGAGACACCACCTCGGGGAACGTCACCATTGACGATGACTCACCCTCTGACCTCAACGAAATCAACACCGATCTTCCGCGATGTCCGATCACCGCGAAGCTAGCCTCTTCCGCGGCTCGACGACGTGTGACATCTTTGCAAGGTAGGGGTTTGGTTTTCATGTCGTGAATAATTTTAGACGTTCTTCGATATCAATGGCCAACTGTTATCAAAATAACAGAGGAGGTCAGACCACACAAAAATGACCGAACCTCCTCCCCTTTTATTTTGTTGGTTGTCTACATGGCTTGAAATGGAAGTGACGCAGTTCCGTCGCACCGTGCGGGAATTTATAGAATCACAACAAAGAAGCGTGGTGCTGTCACACCGCGCCTTTGAGGTCGAA
This sequence comes from Viscum album, assembly GCA_963277665.1. Taxonomy (NCBI): domain Eukaryota; kingdom Viridiplantae; phylum Streptophyta; class Magnoliopsida; order Santalales; family Viscaceae; genus Viscum; species Viscum album. The sequence continues at coordinate 79,765,350 of OY728162.1, read as the reverse complement.
CGAATCCGCAGTCGAAGTCGGGCCGCGGTGAGGGGGCGCGGCACCGTCGCGCCGTGCCAGAAAACCACGAAGATGACGTGTTTTGAACGTTGAGTGCGGATAGATGGGCGATGACGAATCAGGCCGAAATGGCATTTGAATTCCTTCGCAGTAAAGATCGGGTCCCGGGAGGACTGTTGGTGAAGGCGGCAGGCGAAACGGACCATCAGAGCGCGTCCGATGGTCCGCAGAAGGCGGCGGCGGTGCGCTTCTAGAGCAAACCGCCGCGGCAGAGCTGCGGTGGTGGGACGTGAACTGGAACGGTCGGGCCGTTCTGGGTTTGAGGAGGCACGGCTTTAAGCTGCACCAGGTTGACAACCGGGGGGGTTTGTAACCCCCTGCACCTGTCGCGCCGCGCCAGCACGAGGGCAGCCGACTGCCCAGGTTGGGCCGAGCTACGCAGTCCGGGCGTCGCAGGCCGGGCCGGGCCAGACTCGGACCCATTTCGGGTCGACCCGGTTCGGTCGACCCGGGGGGGGGGGGGGGGGGGGTTGGGCCGGGCCGGGTCGGGCCCATACCCCCGTTTTCGGACCTCTTCGGTCTTTCGACCATAACTTGGGCTAAGGACTTCCGATCGACACACCGTCAGTTGAGATGCGATCCTTGGATCGAGATGGTCGTTTTGGTAAATTACACTCAAGGTTTCAAAGAACTTTGGATTCGGATGGGTTGGTACAGATACGAAACTAACCAGGCCCTCGGAGTGGAAACATTTATATCTTGAGCTCTGGACGTCCAATTAACGTGTCGTCGACTTTGTTGGATTCCTCTTGATGAGACGGAACTTTTGTATTACTCCGCTCAAGGTTTGGACGCCGTCGGAGCGCGGTCGGGTTGGTTCACTCACGAAACCAACCGGGCCCCTGGAACAAAAAAGCCAATAACTCACAGACCGAGCGTCCGATTGGCGCGCCGTCTATCTCGTTGAATTCCTCTTGATGAGATAGAACTTTTGGAATACTTCGCTTGAGTTTTGGATGCAGTTGGAGTATGGCAGGGTTGGATTGTACCCGAAATCCAACCGGGCCCCTTGAACAGAAAAGCTGATATCATTCAGTCCGGACGTCCATTTGACGAACCGTCAGTGGCGTTGGTGATCACGTTGAGAAACGGTCCCTATGAGCATAAACTATGAGAGTTCGGGGTACAATTGAGATACGTCCGGGTTGGTTCGCACACGAAACCAACCGGGACCCTGATACGAAAAGGCTAGTAACTCACAGACCAGGCGTCCGATTGACGCGTCGTCTATTGCGTTGAGACCCCTATGACGAGGCGGTCCTTTGAGATAATTGGAGTATTGACATGTAGATCATGGAGAGGACCCTCCCGGAGACGAGCATACAGAGTACAGAGACCGTGTAGTCATCTGAGACCTGACGAATGCTTGACCGACTCGACTTGGAGTGAGTCGACTAGTGCAGTGGATGGAGCACTACTTTGTTTGGGTGCAGACCCATGGCGGAAGGAGCACTAATGTGTGACAGTGTAGACCTGCAGTACTCATCCGGAGATTACCTCTGCATTCTATTAGGGGGTGTGAACTATTGTGTCTGGGTGGCATACCCCGGTGGGAAGCACTACTGTGTTTGGGTGGCTGACCCGCGGTACTCGACAGGAGGAGTACCTCAGCAGTCTTAGGTTAGTGAGCAGTACATTGGAGTTGTGACAGGACTACTGTACACTCCAGAGACAGGGCTCTTTAGCAGTTACGGTTTCGATAATGAAAATCCTGGTTTGAGCAGAGTCTATAACCTTTGTTTTTACCTCATGATTGAGATGGGTCACTTGATAACTTAGGTATATGTATGGGCATATACCTGGGTAGTGGTTATCCATTGATTTCATAATGTTTGTGTTTCCTCATGATTGATATGGGTTACTTGAGAACTTAGGGATATGTATGTGCATATACCTATGTAGAGGTTATTTGTTGAGATCTTCTTTGTGGTTATCCATGTTGGTTTTAGTGATACCTTGAGGGTCTCAAGGTCCCTACTGAGTATCATTATACTCACCCTTGCACGGGCTCTGCCCGCACCTCGTTGTGTTGGTTGCAGATGACGGGCAGCGCTGGCGGAGGCTGAGTGTTCGAGGACTGGGTGACACCCGGAGGTGGACCACACGATGAGTCAGTACCCGGAGGTGGACCACACGACGAGTCAGCAAACGGAGGTGGACTTCATGGCGAGACGACACTCAGAGGAGGATAACGAGCGAGAGAGTTTTGGAGGCTATCCGTACCTACCCTTCAGGTAGGATCCGCGGTGGACGATCCAGGAGATGCGCCATCTGTACCTACCCTTCAGGTAGGATCCGAGGAGGATTACCCAGGAGCCGTTTCAATTCTTCCAGTTGTTGTATTTTTCTGTTGTACTTTCGTTCAGTTGTAGTTGTACTTTCAGTTGGGTTTGTATTTTGGCCCATTTACTTTTCAGCACTTCTCTTTGTACTTAGTGTTTTACTTCTGCTTGTACTCTGTGGTGTTTTGTTTACTTTTATAAAAGCAATGCCTTCCCTGTTATCGGGATTTACGCCTTTGGTGCTAGTCGCCAGCCCCTGGCCTATGGAAGGTGGGCTTGGGGTAGTCACGGCATGGGCCCCGAGGACGGGTCGTGACATTCAGGTTCTAATAAAATAATCCAATTGGGATCTTCATACATTATAGGTATATGAAATAATCAATAAATTATTTTATCTAAGAAAATTCATAGTATAAACATTTAAATAACCATTGAATACATCACCTAAAAATCCAATGAGATCAGACAACAAATGAAATCAAAAAAAGAAAATATGTAGGTTAATTTGAGGGAATACTTACCATAAACTTAGAAGAGTCCACACATCTAGTATTATACTTTGATATATCATAAAATGGAAGAAAATAAATAAGTGGGTGAATTACATAAAAATAGGGCATATTAGATTAAAGTAGTGAGAAATGAATTGATGGTGGGATAAACGAATCGAAAGAGGAATATGATTTATATATTTATTATAGGTTACTGATAACACTAAAATAAAAATTCAATACCAAGAATTAAGTGAGATTTTTTAATAAGTAATGGGAGTAGAGGGAATTATATAAGGGAGTATTAGTTGAGGGAGAGAATAAAATAAGGGTTTTGTGGATATAAAATAATAATGGAAAAGTGCAAAACCACACTTTTTAAAAGTCTAATGTTTGGACAAAGGGTTTTATAAATGGTTTAGCAAATGTGTGGTCAGAATTATCCCAAACCACCACACAATACCTAATTGGCCCACCATATTTACCAACTATTAACCAAATATGTGAATCGGCTCTAAAAACCTCTGTAACTACTCACACAATTTGTATAGAACCATGAAAAAACTATGTGACATGTCCCAAATCCCAACCCCCCACACAATCTATACTAAAATATATAGGGTTTACTCTAATCATGTGCTAATCCTAAAAATTAATTCTTCCCCATAGAAATTGAAATAAAAAGTTCCCCATGCTCAGAGTGTTGTATAGTTCCTACAAAACCATTCACCTAGGATATAAACCTATAAAAAACTTCAAAACACAACCCAAAACTCATGAGACTTATCTTGGAACCTAAGGGGCCTATGGAGCATCAGAACACATCTACAAGAATCACTTTAAGATGTTCTAAACCCTAGGTTATTTTTCTAAAACATTGTTTTAAAAAATCCCCATTTACTAAATTAATGTTCAAATTTCCTGTGATATTCAATCCCATTCAAACACATGAGATATTAAAGACTCCAAACCACTAAAATTATCATCCTTGATAATTAAATATTCTCATATAATCATATATTAAAACCAATTCCAATAACTAATTCTTACTTAAATGACTATGTTCCAACCTTGAACACTCAATGCGATTGTAGCACACAACTTTGAACTAAAGCCCATAAAACACCAAAACACAATCCACCGCCTAAAATCATTTCCAAAACACTGATATAGTTCTCTCCCATGACCATATACCCTATGATATCTGAGGTGCATTAATTTAAATTCTAAATTGATTCATGGTGATCCCCATTATAAATTTTTTCTAAAAGAGGAATATTCCAAGTCATGACGCCCTATTACATGGGAATAGAATATCGGCTCATGATCCTTGAATCCAAAGAATACCCCAGATGGAGTTCCAGATCTACCATACTTGATCACCCAAGAAACAATGGTCAGAGGTTAGTAAAACTCTCTATTTATAATTGTAAACAAAAATAGACACATAACCTCCACTCAATGAAGAAACATAGATACACTAATTTTTCGTGAAAACCCCTAATAGATTTTTAAACACCATATTTGTGACTTAAAAATGACCCCGAAATGGATTCCCTCTAGCCACATCCAACCACAGATAATTTGGATGGTTAGAACTCATCTGAATGACCTGTATCAATACTACTTAGCCTCCAATGACATGGTACTACAATTTATAATCATGATTCCTAGCTCCGAAGGAATCCTAAGGCTATCCAAGTATGTGCAACAGAGTCTGAACCTAACACTCGATTCTATTATATTACTAGCTCCTCAACTGATTTGAACTATCATTATGTTGTGTTGTGAGAACCAACGCTCCCTTAATCTGAATTATTCTTATATCACCAAACTCTACCTTGAGTTTGATACTCATACTAAATATTTATACAATAATGCCTAATGATTTTAAATATTATATTCTATTGAAATCTAAGGAACCTTGGATCCATCTATAAACTTTCATTATAAAGTAATCTCAAATTTCCATTGAATTTACACTAGATAATCTTATTTCCATGTTTTCAAACACATCAAAACTCCTCACCATTAGATAATCCCCATCATAGCTTCATTAAACCATAACTCCATCCCACCTTGTCCGTCATCCATCCATTATCATATGGGAAAACCAAGCTTGATCACCTTTCTCATACATGAACGATAACATAGAACACTAACCACCTTAAATTATTTTCATACCAGGATGTCTATACATGGTGTTCACTAAATTCAACTTAAATGACAATCGTACCCTAAAAAAACAATGGTCCAATCCCCACCATATGTCCTAACATATACCACTCCTTCATAAAAAAATTAAAGGGTTCCACCATAAAATACACATGTTGATCCTCACAATCCATACTTATCTATCACATTAACCCATAATAAGGGTTTCACTCAAATTGACTATGCACCAAAACTCTTCTCATCCATATTTCCATAACAAGCTATATGGACACCATGAATCCCAAGCGAGGCCCCATGTATCCAGGACCATAAGATCCTCATTAGATCCACATAAAAACCTATCCTACACATGTGACTTATTTCATATAAAATCATTAGGGGAATATACTTCCATACTTCCCAGTCCATAAGACAAATGTAATAGAACTTTTCCAATGTGCGTTTCCTTAAGGATTCCATTGAAGCTAAAGGATTTCATGCTCCCATAAAACCTGATCATGAATAAACACATAAAATTCCAGTGATTCACATCTCACAAAAACTCATCTCATGCATCTAAGCCATTATAAATTCCACTCTAGTGTACTAATCACGCTAGGAATAGAGCACCCTCACTGATTTTTAAAACTAGAGTCATCTTGTCAAACCCAATTCATTTACTCAACAACCCATAACTAGAGCATAGTTTAGAAACTCAAAGCATCTAACCAAAATCTCCAAAACCTAGAGTCAACCTTATAGGGTCACCATTGACCATGTAATTATAAACCATGCCAAAAAATGACATGGCTTGACATCCAAATGATTCTTCCCTTTGAAGTGACATCAATATAGAAAACAAATCAAGGAATCCAAATGAATTTACTCAATCCCATTCAAGGATATCAATAAACATATGGAAAACATGCCCTAAACATTATAAAGGAATCTTATTATAATTTATTATGTGTCACTGATCACCTCCTGAAACTATCCATGAAACTAAAATTACCCACACACAAGTGATTCTCCAAAGAAAACCAAATTCATCTAATGTGCCCAAACAATACACATGGTAGAACTTATCGTACACTGATATTGTACATGAATGAATCCACCAATGACTCAATCACCCAAAGGTAATCAAAGAAACTATATTGAACCTATCATGGGTTACCCATGAACACACCTAGAAACAAACTCACTAACCCTGATTAACATCAAAGGATTTTCACTAGGATTTCCCACTCAACCTGTTCATCAAGAAGTACATGTTTCCTAACTATAGGTGGAACACACCTCTATATCAAGAAAATAATGACATATAATGTGTCAATACATGCATATTATAGGGTTCTAAAGCTTCTAACAATATCAATTGGATAAAACACCAACCTATAAGTGCTTCAAAAAATAAAATATACCATAGTTCTCAAGGTTAAATATCAAGGGAGTTTATAAGAGGTAAAACATTCTTATAGTTTGACTCAAATCACAACACAATTATTCCATAGACCTAGTCTCTATATCTTGCCCCAACCACCCCTATATAAGTTCAAAAAAAAACACCAACTAATCCCACCAAAAAAATAGGATTTATATTTTTAGACCTTTCTATTTTTTAAACACAAATTCTATAACATTAGATCAGTTAAATTAAAAGGAAGTATACGCTATAAAGGAAAAAAATTATAAGTTGTACAAGGTATATTATTTATCTAACACCACATAATAATCAAGGTAAGATATGACATGATTCAATTTAAACCATTTAATTTAATAAAAAAATTTCACTTCTTAGGATTAGTTAAATGAAATTTCAATTACAATTTATAAAGGAAAATTTTTTATAAGTTGTATTTGGAATATTATTTTGCTAAAACATCATAAAAATAAACAAAAGAGGCCACATAACATGTATTTTATCATTTTAAGGTATTATTTATGTAAGATTCCACCTTATAATTATACAAGAAAACACTATATAAATTTTTGTGGGAAATTTAAATAATCGACCCATATTACAACATAGGAAATTAGATAATGAAACCTAGTTAGTCACAAACATGACTTGTGAATCCAACATTCCAAATATGTTTCATGAATAAATTTCTATTTTCTTGTATTGGTAAAGAGATAAAATCCCATAAACCATCACCTAAAAAATCAATTGTATCAATCAAAGTTAAACTAAGTTAATAAAAAAGTGAATGGATTTAATCTCAATCCCATACCTAGTAATATGGTCCTTTCTTGTAAATAGGGTGGATAGTCCCAGGAATAAGTTCCATACCATGTACCAACACACTCCTATTCTCATTTATACCATTCTAAAATAGTAAGAAAAAAGAAAACCATTTTGATACCATTTTTTCACACCCCCTCATTGGACCACAAATCAGTTCTCAAACCATTGGTTTCTACTATACCTAAAAAACTTATCCTTATATTTGAGATGTTTCTGACTAGAATAATAAGCCTAAGGTGGTACAATGGGGAGATAATATATGAATATCATAGTAAAACCAAAATAGAAATAATAATAAATAAATTATGTACATCTAGATAAATAAAGAAATGATTTAAATTATAGAATTTTTCTGAAAATCCACCAAAATTGGATATAATAAATGAAAATGAAACTGCATACTTTATGGAATATATTCATACATCAACATGAATTATAATTACACCAGAATCCAAAATTCCTAAAGAAAAAACTAGAATGAACCCCTAAAATTTTTCTAAGTCCTAGTCTAATCCCAAACTCCCATGATTCATACAAGTATCCCAACCAAGTCTCCAAGCATCAAGCCTCTACACTGATCCATTCCTATAATTCCATAGTGATATATTTTCAGGTACCTAAGATCCATGGCTTTACAAAGTAGGGCATGACTATAACTCAATATACCATCACCAATGATGTCCCTAAAAAACGAGTATATAAGAAAGTTCATGCATAAGTGTTATAAAAATTAATTTATAAAGTTTAACATTTTAATAAAAAAATGGTTAACAATTTTACATTTTATATAAATTATGTAAAGAAAACATCGATTCCCAAAGTTCCATGGTGAAACCCGAAATTAGTCTATACTAGCTTCGAACAATGATAACGAGTCTCTAATCAAGGTAAACATCATTGATAAATTGGTTACAAGGTATAATACTAAGGAAACCATATTCAAAATAATATATAGTAATCCACATGGATCAACTAGTCATTCCCTCCCAACAAAATCGATAGGGAATCCAAGGGTGTGACCCTTGGCATTCCATTTCTCTAGTCTACTAGTATGAACTCATGGAGCCTTCCTTGACATTAAAAAAGTGTGACTTAATTGGAATAAATGTCTCACACTTTAGGAATTTAACCATATATATCAAGCCAAAAATGGGGAGCTCATCCCATAGCATTCATCAAGGTACCTTGAGAAAATCAACAACATTCATCTATAAAATTTGATAAACCTGAACATTACCCAAATACCAGGGGAAGATTCCCAAAGTAATTCTCAATAATGAACTTAAGAGGAATCTAGTGGATTCCACAAGGCTTTCCATAACATCACAACTTAATGAATCTAAGGGTGTCATCACACCAAAACATTCATATGAGACCCCTACTAGAATATAGGGCTCTCTCATAGCTTTCCACACCAATCAAGTTTATATGGAATCCATGAAATTCCTCCAAGGCTTTCTTAGAAAAAACTAATAATGAAAGAAAATTCTTTCCATATAATATTTTAATTTATTCATTAACTTCCATGTAATAACCTATTTAATTCACAACTTTAGAAAAATATTTTTTCAGTCATTAAGCAACCAAGTCCCATTGCTACCATTTAACACATCAATATTTAGGTTATCTCATTAAATCCTTCTTTATTTGTAAGGATACACCTTAATCCCATACATATACAAATGGATCATTAAGTTACCAATTAGTAACCTCTTTCCAATTAAATAATTATAATTTCAAAAAAAAAACATTGATGGTCCTTTTCATGGAACATTGTACCAATTATTTAAATTTTACCAACACAAACTTAAAATTCCAAATTTTATATAAAGACCCAGGACAAGATTACATTACAATCCAAGGTTATAAATGATTACAAAATTCTATTTCACAGTAATCAATCGAAAACATGATTTCCTTTCTCAACCATTTAAACAAGGATTCACTATTTTACAAAAACAAGACAAGGTATTCTATATTAATACATTTCAATTATAAGAACCTAAAGATTTACCTTTGAAAAAAATTAAGACCAAGTTCCATGTAAGGAATATCACTAGGATATACCTATATTATAAATCTATAACACATGCATGAAATAATTTAACTAAGGTAAACACATAATAGAATCATATCAATAACCCTTGAGGTTATCACTCACAAAACATGTGAGACCTCACAATATATGCACTTAAAAAAACATAATCAAGACTACAGGTTAATTTTACGTATCACCTACCTTATCTATATAAGAGTCCAAAAATATGGTATTGGCATTTTATATCGACAAAAATGTAATTAAATAATGAAACTGATGAATTCATAAGACATATGGTGTATTTGAAGAAATAAATGAGTGATTTCTTAATGGAATAATGAATTAATAAAAAGAGGAAGATGACTTGTAACCTTACTATATGTTATTTTTAATGCCTAAAAACAACTCTAATTATAAAGAATCAAGGGATATTCATCATATAGGAAGTATAGAAGGAAGATGATTCACATAGAAGCTAATGGATCTTAGGTGAGAAATAAAGCGGGGGTTTAGTATTATAAAATCACAAGGAAAAAGGGTAAAATCCAACCTTTTAAAGTTCACACAGTTTTTACACATAGTTTAGAAAACTGTTCTCCAATCATGCATTCAACAATAAACCAAAATACCAAAAATCACACGGTTGGTCCTCATGGTTTTCCAACTGTGAAAATCATCTTTGGAACCCTCTATAATAATTTAAAAAGTTTTTATAAAACTATAGAAAAAATATGTTCCATGTCCTAGATCTCATACAACTAGAATATTTTACATGGAAATACACATAGTTTTATCTAAACAATGTGAAAAATATTCCTCATATAAATTTAAATGAAAAGTGCCCCATAACTAGGGTGCAATATGGTTCCTTTGAAACTGTGCATGCCAAACAATGACACTTGGAAATAAACCACTAAAATACTCCAAAACTCAACCTAAAATTTATTATAATTGTATAAGAACATTAGGAAACTATCTGGACTAATAAGTTTTCTAAAAACGCCTTTAATAAATTTTAACCTTTAGTTTCTCAATCCAAAACTCAGTCTAAAAAATGGCCTATCCACTAAACAAAAGTTCAAATTTCCCTTGAAATTTAAACATATTAATACACATGGGATATTAAATTTAATCAACTATCTAGTAATAAATATACAACCTTTATATATATTTAGTATCCCTATTGACACATCAATTAAATAACAAGATAACAATATTCCTTCTTCATGAATTATATTGTTAAGATGTGTCACATAGACATATATTTCCTTTGATAGTCAGACCATTCATGAAATTAGAGATTCATAATAATAATTTTTTACTATTTCATAAAAAATACTAAGTAAAGTTTCTCAAGTACATGAGTTATCCACTCAAGAGTACTTAACTACCAAGTGATTATCTATTCAGAGTCAACAAAGTGGGTGGAGTCTTCAATGGAATTTACACCTGAGAGGAAAAATCATTGAAGGGTGGTTATGAACATACCATGTGGATTAATTCTATATTGAATATTAAGACCATATAAATGAAATTGGTCTTTATGTGTCCATTTTTTACTTTTTAGTACTCAATCTATCATCATCCTAATAATTTCCCTGATGTAATTAGTTAGTGGTGTTTCAAAACCAATAATTTTCATCTATTTCATGAGAATCAGAAAACAATATTTTGGAAATTTATAAAATATAGGTATTTTACATAATAACCCATGTTTTTTATAAATAGATATTATATATTTTTATAATAACATTCACTAACTTACACAAACACACACCTAAGGATCATAATGGTATAATGCCTTTGGAAACATAGAAACATAAACAATTAGATCATAAGTGAACTTAATTAATCTCCCAATAAGTTCTTCATAGTTAGAATCATTATTAGAAATATTATACACAATATATTTATTTATAACCAAGGGAAAGGAAACATAAGAAAGGGTGAGCTTAGATGCTGAGTAATGGTAAAAAAGGGTAATATGTAAGACTAACATGAGCATAAGTGTTTGGGAACATGAGAATAACATTTGAAAACCATACCCTACATATCAAATATCACAATATGGAGTCATGGCATAATTATTGGAATTTAATAAGAGATGAATCCTAAGTAAATCAAATAATACGAGTCATGAGGGAATACCATTGACATAATACATATAATTGTGCCATACAAATAAGCATAGAAAATCATTTCTATATAGTCAAGGCTCATCTACAAGGATATAATAGTGGAATGGGTTCACTCTAGAAACCATCATTGTAATGCTCCAACCCCAGAAGCCCAGAATCGGTTCATTATTTTATTACATTAGTATGATTACAAGAAATCAAATCTCAAAGGACCAATCTGTTTACCAGTATTGGAAATCCATATTACATAAATTATACCCATAATACATTATTAAATAGAAAATAAAAACATGATACACAATAAAATGAAATAAAATTCATCCTTGTGTGATTTTTCAAATATTTCTTCTTCATAACCTAGGAAAATACAAAATAATAAGGGTGAACTAAAATTATCAATAAGCATAAGTAGAGTGGAAGAAATAATAAAATCATGAGAATAAATCAACATTGTAAGGTATACAATTTAAACACATTCGATTTAATCCATAATATTACAATGAAAGATAAACAAGGATATTATAACTAATAGAATAATCAAATGAAATAGAAATAATTGAATACATAATGATGTAATGTATAACAATGGATATATAAAACATATCATCAAGTATTCATGACAAGAATCTAATATATTCAAGGCTTCATGATAGTAATATAATATTGGTAAGGCTTCATGCCAATAATCTAATATCGTCAAGGATTAATGCCAATAATTTAGTATTATCAAGGATTTATGACAAGAATATAATACTATAAAAGATTTATTCCATGAATCTGATATATGGGTATTTCCTCAGCCAAAACTATTTCTAGTTTTTCTCATGAAACCTACCGATGAATCGAGGGCTATAATAGGTCCCTCCCTCCACATACTAAATGAAATGTATTTCTCATATGTTGAATAATTGGTTTAGTTAATAAATAATGTGCCTTATAATAAATATCTATTTTGAATAAATAATATTATTTTATCAATAATTACCCATTTTAGGATAATTAAAAACAAGGTTTGTTGATGTTGATGAATGAAAATACCATTTAAATATAATTAAAATATTCTTGAGGAAATTAATCATTAAACATTCCAAAGTGTTCCATACCAATTTGAAAAATTAAATTCATAATTACTCTTGAATTAAATAAAACTTAAAATTTCATTGTAATTATGATATTCATGATATAACATTTCTAATATATTATATACACCATATAAAAAAAACTAGGTGCATAACAACAATTAAGTCTCAATGGAATGTAAATTTAGATGAAAACCCTTTACTACATGAGTATATTTTTAATCATGGGATCTATGAAAGAGTAATAACCAATTGAAACTTTTAATATCATGAAATAAAGGGAAATAATGATATAATATATCAAAATTGGTAGTAGATACACCATATAAAATAATTAAGTTGTGTAAATGGATTATGCCTCATAGAATTAAAAGTGGGACAATAATCCCTTACATTAACCTTTATTTTGTTGTGTGGTGTTTATACTATTGTATAGTGGTATAAAATATGTTACTAACTTACACCATAACTATAATCATGTTAATAATTTAACATATTAACTTATTACAATATTTTATTACCCATTTGTTATCACTCTTTCATCATTTTAACTATTTCAGGTGTTAATTGCCTAGTTTCCTTAAGTGTGTTTTGAATTATGATTTATTGTTCTAATTAATTAGATAACAAGTTCATAATATACATAAATTAAAACATTACATAATTATCATATATATTAAGTATATACGTATTTATAGTAATCTATAATATTTAGAGATTATAAATAAAGTGCACTATCCATGGAGATGGTAGGCCGTACATACGCATGAACACTGCTTTCATTTAATTATTGTATTAAAATAATGAAAAATAAATTATACATATGTATATTATAATTCTAGTATCATATATATGTTATATATGTTATTTATGTTTATTAATACCATCCTTTATACATTCCATGTATGACATGAACAAGTCACATCACTTTGATGGGGCAGTAGTCCACACTTCATCAAATGAAATTATCATATTTACATAAGATGGAAAGCATAAAGGTTTGTTATAAATAAAAATTATATATTAATAAATTAATTATAAATATAATATATATCATATATAAATTTATTTTCCATCATAATTTTCACCATGAGATGTGGTAAAAGAAAAATGAACAATCATCATTTCGTGAGGTAATAGTTTGCTAAACATAGAAACAATATGTTCGTAATCTATTAGCTGGAGGTATGTAAAATTGTAGGTTTAACCATTTTATTAAAATCATATCAGTATATTTAGGATACCATTTATGTTACATAATCATATAATAATGATATTTTAGGGGTGCATCATGGAAATGAAACTAGAGATCTTGAGAGAAGACGTTACCTCTTAATCGGGAAACTGTATTTTGTTTGTAACAAATGGAGTTCTTAGGTGTATTTCATCCCAAAGTGATTCTTATAGGTTTAGAGGAGTTATTTTGGGAGAATATATTTTTTGATTTTTGTCAAGAAGATTTTTATTGAGAGGTGTGAAGAAGGGGTATAGTGCATGCATTTTTATAGTGGAGGGGGAGTTCCACTCTTGTAAATACCAAAAGGTATCCATTAATGGGAGGTTTAACTTACCTAATGTGACACCAAAATGAAAAAATAATGGACTAAATGGGAATAATGTTCTATAATAAAATAAAACACACAAAAATAATTGAATTTTAATAATTTGGTTCCTTAACTTCTATGATTCCCCAATTTTATCATTTTTGTTTTTATTAGAGCATATAGATTTCCAACCTAAGAAATATAACCATTAAAAATAAAATAAATTGATATTTATTAACAAATTTATACCCAATTGATTATTAATATAATATATAATTTATAAAATAAAAATATCATGTGTTTTTTAAAATTAATTTTAAAACAAGCGCATGTGACGTGCTAAAACACTCCTTAAACCTGGACCGTGTTTGCAATGTTTTTAAAATATATAGATCAATATGTTAATTTTAAAAGACCAATTGGTCCATTGATATAAAATATTTAATATCTAATAACACATAAAAATATCTTGGAAGAATATTGTATTTTTATTATTTTAAATCATTTAATAAAATATCATTGATTATAAAATAACAATAATATCAATTTTGACTTTATTTATTTAATTGTAATTTTAAAATGTCAAAAAAAACATTTTAATTGAAACATATTAAGTTTAAATACGTTTAAAATGATATATGCTTCTAAAAAAATATTTAAATATAATAATTTAATCAATTAACTTCACTTTTAATATTTATAGTATCATCTCTTTTAGTTAATTATTAACTAAATAATCACTATGTAGGTGCTTCCTAATAATTTTAAGTAAATAAAACATATCTAAAAAATATTTATAAATTATTATGATAAAAATAAAAGAATTATTTTTCAAAAGGATATGTATAAAAAAAGGATGTTTTTTACATATCTCAAAGTTTTATAAATGTTAAAGGTAAGGAAAGTTACCTTTTTTGTTGTTTTCCTTAACCTTTTATATAGGGAACATCCATCTAATAATATCAAAATAACCCATAAAATTAGAAAAATAGGGGATATGGTAGAATAATTGGCATCCAATATACTTTGAATAAATTTCCAGGTCATTTTGGTCCTTAAAATTAAGTTTTAGTCTCTTATTAAGCTTAATTTTACCTTAATCACCATAATTAATTTTAATCACCTTTAAAAAATATTTGGTAAAAAAATAAGTTGATCTTATTAGACCAAAAATATTGTATTTATTATAACTGTGTATCTATTTTTTTCAAAATTCAAATCACGTATGTCTGAAAATTAAGACTAATGCTAATATCGCACAGGTGGTGAGAAAATTGGTTTTTAATGTAGAAATGTTCAAATGTTCAATAAGTTTTCATATATAATTTTAATATAAAAATGATTTCAATGACGTTAATTGGATTAATATATGTATAATTTATCCAATTTTATTTTAAAAACCAAATTAAAATATAATTTATCAATAATAATAATTTAAATGAAAATGCTATTTTTAATTAAAATACAGTATTATTCACTATTCATCAAAAAAACTTCACAGAAAAAACCAGAAAATCACCCTAACCTTATTTTGACCTTTAAAATTAAAAAATGATGTTAATTTTGAAAAATATAATTTATATAATTTATATAATTTAATTTTAAAATAGGTGTACCATCAAAAGGCAGTAAAACCCATTCTTACATGTAATGCAAGATAACTCAGTGTGGTGTGTAGCTTGAGCATAACATGGTATTGTGTATAAATAGGGACAAAATAAAAATTATTATATCATGAAAATATTGTAATTTCAGGGGGTGTTACATTATCCCCACCTTATTTAAATTGCATCCTCACAATTTAAACTTGATCTCAGTAATTAGGGGATTGATATTTAAAAATAAACTATTGCTGAAAAACCCAAAACATAAATAGGGTTAATAAAACATATTCTTAATAATAGTGAAAGAAATATAAAATGTCCATGTAACTAGGTTCTCTAGTAGGAGAACATGATTGGGAAATGGAAACATGGATACAACAGAAAAATATAATAATCAAGTTCTTATGTAGAGTGATAGAGAGAATAGTTAGGAGAATGTTGACAATCATTAGGCCATAAATCCATGATGATCTAAGAGTGAATTTGATTCATTAAAAACAAAGGTACTAGTAAAAAAATTTTGGTTTTAAGATCATTTTTTTCTAGAGTTGAATAATTCTTTCACTCTCTAATAATTTAAGTAAATATAATTACTTGGTACATTTCTATATGCACAATATTATCCTTTGGTTGTGCCTTGATATTTTTCTACTTCATCAATTAGAATAAGATTCATCTTACAGTGATGTAATATATAAATATCTAAAACAACATCCAAAATAAAACTTAATTCATTTCCTAAATGGTTAAACTTTCTAAAATATTATGATCTAACACTTTAAAACTATTTATATGATAGTTAGTAGTATCTAGTTTACTTTATACATATGAATCATCTATTTTTCTAAAATTAACTCAACATTAAAGATGTATTAAGGATTATATTTCCTTCAAACATGTGTTTTTAAAAAAAAAATTAACATTCTACCGAATCATATTTTATGGCACCATTCAAGATGTGATCCCAAATATTTAATGAAAAAGTAATGTAGTTAAATACTTATATATTTAAAAAACCATATGATGAGAAAATAATCAACAGAATATTGTTACAAAATATTACATAAATCAAAATACAGAAGTATATTAATCATTCCACTTCACTTGTGTTAATAACATATTCTTGAACTTGATCCCTTAACTTATTCTAGGTCATATTATCTTAGAAAAAGGGGAAATCATTTTCATATTTAGAAATATACTTACTATTGAAGCATTTAACATTTGAATTTTTTTCTCACCCATGAAATCCTGAGTATAGTGGACTTTTTCTTTACACTTGATGAAAACTCAGTTCCCATTTAAAAATGATTTAAGGTGTTTCCTTCTCAAAGTATCACATGTTGTAAAATCCTTATTTTCCTTTTTCCATTTATCCAAATCTTGATCTACTATCCTCTTCTTATCTTTATTCCCTTTCAACCCATAAGAAATAGGTAATTGTTTCTCTGTCTTGATAGCACATAAAACTATTTCATCATATGAATAAAATGTTTCAAACACTATTACCCTTTAGAGAATTTTTTTAATGCATTCAAAGAAATGATCAATCATGTATTTAGTGTTGCATATGAAATCATTACCATAACTTTATAACCTTGTAATGATGGCTTCATACTCCACAACACATTCTTCCTCCTTTTGCTTTAAAATAATAAACTTTATCATTATCTCAATTTTTTTTCTCACGGGGGAAGTATTTATTGAAGAATGTCTTTTTAAAATATTTCTATTCCACGAGTTCTATATCCACTTTTTACATAGTATTTTTGATCAACGAACACCACTGATCGACATCATCTCTGGGAAAATATACTATAAGTGTAACCTTTTCCTTTTCAAAACATCCCAACACCAAAAATAACTTCTCCAAATACTTAATCTATTGATCAGATGTAATTGGATCATTAGTCCCACTAAAGGATGGGGGAATCTATCGCATAAAGTGATACAATATTGGAGAGTCTCATTGAAGAATATTTTTCTCCATCCGAGAAATCATACGTGTCATAATATGATTAAACCACCCTAATATTTCCATAATATTCTCAATTACAAAAATAGCTGTATCAGTTTTCTCAAAAGGGGAATCTCAATATTTTCCATGAGTATTGATACCATTATTCATTCTAGGTTCCATTTTTGAACAATGACATATACTTGATTAGCTCATAAAATTATGAACTTTATATAACTATATATATAGCGTATCATAAATTAATAAATTTATGCATATCTAATATCATAATCATAAACATGGATTATTTGGGTATTTCTTTACTTATAAATCCTTCATAATGGTACGTAAAGAAAATGAGAACTATCCTAAGCTTATCTCCTAAGATTGTCAAACCAGGTATGTATTAAGGATTTTTTTCATGTACCAGGTTACATTGAGTCAGCCCCGACACACCTTATCGAAGGTGTTACTCCTAGGTAAATCTCTTCTAGTACTATCTACACTTGTAGTATCTAAAAAGAGATTTATTACTTAGAATAGCCACATAATATATACCTAAAGAAATTCTAGGATGTTATTTTACACTTACTCTCAAATTCTACCTTAGGGTTATGTTCTGTTAACTATTTTTTCTAAATATAGTTTCCAAGGTTGCTGCTAAACTTCCTTTGATACCAACTGTAACACCCCAACCCCAGAATACTAGATTTGGTGCATTGTTTTATCACATTGGTATGATTACAAGGAATCAAATCTCTAAGGATCAATCAGTTTATAAGTCTTAGAAAGGTTCATTATATACATGATACGCATAATACATTTGTAAATAGAAAATACAAACATGATACATAGTAAAATGAAATAAACTACATCCTTGTGTGCTTATTCAAAGTTTTCTTCTTCATAACTTGAGGAAATAAAGCATAGTAAGGGTGAGATCAAATGCTTAGTAATGGTAATTAAAGAGGAATAAATAAAAAAACAATGAGAATAAATTAATATGGAAATGTAGATAATTGAAATATGTTCCATTTAATCAATAATATAAGATTAAAACTTAAATATGGATATTATAACTAATTCAATAATCACATAGAATACAAATAACTGAATACATAATAATGGAATGCATAATGATGTATATCTAAAATATATCAATGAGGCTTCCTTCCATGAATCTAATACTTTAAAGGATTCATTCCAAGAATCTAATGTGGCCAAGTCTTCTTTCCATGAATGTAATATTATCAAGGATTCAGGCAAAGTATCAAATAATGTTAATACTTTATGCCAAGAATCTAATAATGTAAAGGCTTCATTCCATGAATCTAATAAATGGTTAAGTACTCATCTAAAACCATATTTAGTTTGTATCATGAAACCCATCTATGCAAAAACTAGATATAGTTTTGGCCGAGGCATTACCTATTTATTAGATTCATGTCATGAATCCTTGAAAGTATTAGATTCTTGGCATGAATTCTTGAAAGTATCAGATTCTTGGAATAAAGCATTGACAATAATAGATTATTATCATGAAGCCTCGAAAATATTATATTCTTAGCATGAATCCTTGAAAGTACTAAATTCATGGCATGAATCCTTGATGATATGTTTTAGATTTCTATAATTATGCATTCCATAATTATGAATTCCATAATTATATATTTATTTATTTATATTCCATGTTATTATTCAATTGGTTATAATATCCATGGTTAAGTTTCAATCTCATATTATTAATTAAATGGAATGTGTTTCAATTATCTACCTTTACATGTTTATTTATACTCATTGTTTCATTATTTCTTCCACTTTACATACTCTTACTGAGAATTTTATCCCACCATTATTATGTTTTATTTCTCTATGTCATGAAGAAGAAATATTTGAATATGAACACAAGGAAGTAGTTTATTTAATTTTATTGTGTATCAGGTTTTTATTTTTTATTTACAAATTTATTGTGCGTATAATGTTTGTAATTTGGATATCCAAGACTACTAAACTAATCAGCACTTCAGGATTTGATTCCTTAAAATCATGAAAATTTAATAAAATGATGCACCAACTCTAGGATTCTAGGGTCAATGTGTTATAATCATAGTAGTCAAGTTTCACTCCCAAGACTATCATAATGGAAAAAGTCCATTATTGAACTGGGTTCACTATGGATTCAAGTCTTGTTTTTCTCATGAGAATTTAATCTTTACCCAATGAATTATATGGAGATATAGGCCCTACCTGCAAAATTATGAAAATCATACATACGTGTGCTACAAGGTCATAAAACATTCATCATAAGAAACATTATTAAAATTATTGGGTTTCATAAGGATTACATCATAACATAACCCATGGAAAATAAATGTGTTTCATATAAATTTTATCATAGTACAACCCATGGGAAATAAATGAGTTTTATATACCTTTCATCATATCAAAAACCATGGAAAATAAATGGGTTTCATAAATATCTCTTCATAATAATCATAAACCATCCAGGTAAAGAATAAGGATTGTACAATTAGATCTTATAATCAGTAGAACATAAGAAACACCAAAGGTTTTTGTAATTTATGGATAAAAATTCCATAACAAATCATTAAAACATTCTTAAGGAAAAAATCCTTTACATTTTGAAAATAATTATTTTAAATCTAAAAAAATCAAAAATATTAAATATTTTTTATTGAAAATAATCTTTGAAACTTCTAATGGAAACTAAAAAACATTTAGTGTTCATGATGGTGAAAAATTTCATTCATGTGGTACACTTTAAAAAAATATTTCTTTCACATTTTTGGTAATAATGAAAAGAACCTCATTAAAAAAATGTCAAGAATATTTCTTTTAATTTTTTTGAAAATTAAAACAAGGTTATAAATTACTTTAAAAAATATTATTATATTTTTAATAAATATTTAAAATATATTATTTGAAAATATGGATATGAAATAAAAATCATTTCGGCTGAAGAGAGAAATAAAATCATTTTTTTAAAACACATATTTTTGATACATTGAGTACATAAAAAGAGGAATACGAAACAAAAACATTCATTCTCAAAAAATAACCAGATTATAATAAAAAATCATTTTTTATGGATATATTATAATGTTTCTTCATTGAAAATATAAACTTAAACATTCTCGACAAATGATGAGATTATAACATAAAATCTTTACCACTTTGGTATCTTTTGAATATTAAGAATCATGAAAGATTAACATAAAATGAAGGTTTAATTATCATGAAAATAATTATATTCATTATATTACATTTAAAAGGGGAGTATACATACATCATAAAATAATATAGGTCCGCAAGATATTTTGTGTCCTAAAGAAGGCAATATGAGACATAAATCCTTTACCTTAAGTCTCAACTTCCTTTATACAAGTTCATACATACTTTATAATAGATATAAGTATATTATAAACATATTAAATAACCATAATCATATTTACCATACTATATATTATTTACTTATGAATTTATTTACACATTTATCAATAATTCCTTATTAAAATCATATTTTGGGTAATAACTGCTTCGTTTTCCGTGTATGTTTTGGTTCAATATTTTTAGTCATTTTAATTTTTTCATGGTTACATGATATATATAATTTTAACCATTATATAAATATCATATATATTTATTATATATATATTAATAATAATCCATTAATGTTAGATATAAAAGATGAGTTACACAATTCATAGAGACGGTAAACCGTTCATACACATGAATGTTGTTTAAATTTTATTGATGGATAAAAATAAAGGAATTTAAATAATATATAATATTTATAGATTAATTATTATGTCATGTATATCAGATATACTGATTAAATATATCTTTATTACCTTCCACATAAAGGTTTAGTGAAAACCAAATCTCATCGCTTCACGAGGCGCTAGTCCTCCGTACACATGATGGACGTTGTCGTATCCCCATAGAATGGAAAGTAAGAATTAATCTGTGATATAATGATTCAAAAAGTTTAAAAATATAATAAATATAATATATAAAAAATAAATACATCATTATATATTCCTTTTATATGTGGTGATGGATAATGAATAACATTGGTTCGCGAGGTGGTAGTCCATTGTACACATGATCGAAAATTTTATTTACCATTTGAGGGATGAGGATAAATACCTTTGTAATTAATTTAAAATAATAACATATAAGAATATGTAATATACTTAGGTTATTATATTATAACTGTTTAATATGATTTTAAGAAGGAATAGGAATAAATAAAACAAAAACACATGTTTAATAAATTTTCCACTTCTTCGGAGAGAATCTTTAGATTTATACATACAAAAAACTCTTAGGAGGGTTTCCTAATAGAAATAATACTTATAGGATGATGGTAGAGAATTAATTAATTTAATTAGGTAGGTATTTTCTGAACCAATTGGGTTTGGAAGTGTAAAGAAGAGAGCATAGTGGTTGGCCTTTTATAAGTGGGGGGAGATGACACACATAGAATTTTTAAAATGAATAAAGTGTAACCATGTTTTTCACAAGAAGAAAGGTTAAAAATTGAGTCATTATCAAAAATTATAGGTTATAAGTTATAAATAAGTCTATAAATTGGTGTTATAAAATTTTATAGGTCCTTTTACGCCTTATATTTTAGTTTAACTTCTTAGTAAATCCATTTTAACCTTAACCACAATAATTATTTTTTACCATTTTCACTATTAATTAAGGTAAAAAATTAAGTTAAAATTATTATATAATATTAATTATATGGATTAAAAATATTGAACCATTTTTCTAAATTCAACTCAAAAAAGTTTTATAATTTAATTTAAAATTAGACCCACATCCATGATGAAAAAATGGTTTTCCAAAGAGAAAATTTTCAAAAGTTCAAAAAGTTTTTATATAAAAATTCAGTATTATATTTATTTTAATAGAATCTATTGGTGTAATAAAAATATAATTAAACGAATATTACTTTTAAAAAAAATTAAAACAAAATTTAACCGTATAACTTCTTTAAATGAAAATGATGTTTTCAATAAAAATCGATATTTTCATTATTCATCAAAAAATTAACTTTTTTAAAAAAATAACAAAAATAAACTCTAGGATAATTTTTAAATGTTGATTTCAAGAAATAATATATTTTTTAAAATAAGTTTTCTAAAAATTTGAAAAATTAATTTTATTATTTGTTCACAAAAATAAATAAAATCATTTTTTGATAAAATAGTATTTTAGAAACATGTAAAGACTAGTAAAAATTAAATACATTTTTAAAATATTTTTTTCTTATAAAAATATATTATACTTAATATTTAAATTTTTTATTCATCTCTATACTGAAAATTTTAACAACTAGGTCATAATGACCATGTTAAATAGTAATATAAATCGCATATTGCGGTTTTTTAGAACTTGTTGTTTCCTATAGTGGAAGTTACCGAAGAAATTAAATTTATTCAAAAAAAATACTGCATAAATATGACAACCCTGCTTTAATTACAACTTAAACATGCTTTATTACATAAAACTTCACTTGATACAACAAAGAAGATCGAGAGGTTTAGTGTCTTTGGGGCTTAGGATCATTACATAAAAACTTTAAACTTTCAATACAACATCCTTATTGAAAACTTCCTTTACATGACCACTACATTCCTTCGTACTTAGCATTGCATGGGATAACCTGAGGACATGCATAAGAAAAGGGTGAGCTATAAAGCCCAGTAAGGGAGTACACAATGAATAAAATGAGGAGTACAATACATGTTAGGCAATAGACATATCAATAGAGCATAAGAGAGACATGAACATAAAGGCATGATAAAGCATGATAATCATAACATGGAAATGTGGCAACAACACTTAACATTGAATTAGCATGAGCCAAGGCTCATTGCACATGGAGCATGAGTAAACCCTCATTGCACTTGAAGCACGAGTAAACCCTCGTTGTACTTGAATTATCATGAGTAAACACTCATTGCACATGACGTATCATGATACTATACTTTACCCAATGAATTGGAGCTCTATCAGGGCGCACCCTTCTTAAACATTTCATTTCATGCATAAGTGTGCCACATGGATCATAAAACATGGATTCATAAAACATAATCATTTCTTCCACGATAAAGGAATGCGGAATTCATACATGAAACTTTATAATCAATATGTAAAAGTGCATAAAGGTGAATACCCTTGATGAAGAAATGGGCATGGTATTCACTACACAAAGACATTGCTTAGAAAATCGGTGCGATTTCGGCAGCGTAACGGCGTGACATAAGAATTCATAAAAAGGTTGATGAGAGAGAAAGGGGTTCCTCATCATATTTACATGTAATGGACAGTAAGGAGTTCATATATATACATGTCCCAACAATCGAAATGGAAATTAGATTCATGATACAAAAGTATTGCTTGAATGTAAAAGAAGAGAGAGAAGTTCCTTTCGGAATTTCGGCATAGTAACGGGTGTACATGGGAGGCATTTAATGAGAGAGAAAAGGTTATCCCATAATTCAAACAATAAGAGGACAGTATGGGGGAGGTGAGAAACCATACCCCAACATTCATAATTGAAATAAAAAGTGCAATACAACTTAAAGAAAATTGACAAAAAATGAGAAAGGAAGAAAACCCCTTACTTGGAAGTGTGCTTCCAAAGCCTAGAGAGAGGCTTGTGAGAGGCTTCTTGGGAGCTTGGGGCACCTTGGGAGGATTCTAGAGAGAGTAGGGCAGAGGTTGGACGAACTTCAAGGGCTTTGAGTGAGGAGGAAGTGGGAGCTTGGGTGGGTTTATATAGGAAAGGTGAGAGAATTCTTTATTATTTAGGTTTGGGAACCCTTATATTAAAATAATCCAAACCACAAACCATCCCATGGTATTTGCCCATGGTTTCTGGAAAAGGAAAGAGGAAAACAATATTTTACAAGTCCAAGGTCCGAACTTATTAAAAAATTAGGGTTGCTTATGTGGAGGTGAGTCACACTCCCATGGAAATTAATTTAAAAAGGCAAAGTGTTGAATAAGTCTTGAGGGCTCCATTAATGCTTTTAAAAGTGAGTCAAACAAACCCAAAACCTCATTATTTTAATGATAAAACACATATTGGCCGAACATAAGGATTATGGTATTTTATTACATCACCATTGGGTCATTATGATGTCATAAAACACATTATATATTTAAATGGTATTTGATTTTTACCCAAAAATTTGACTGTCTCAGAAAATTATGAAAAATTCACCGTTGGATAATTTCGACGTCCTGATTCCAAAAATAATATTTATTTTATCTAAATAATTTTCTAAATATTTGAATTTTTACTTTTAAAATAAAAACCGACATTTATAAAAAATTCACGGGTTTTGACAGAAATGGCTTTCAAACCTTAATAAAAATTTTAATTGCATTCATAAAATTATACGATCATTTGTATTTAATAAAAATTAATTTAATATTAATAATAATATTTTATTAAAATATTATTTAATTCAAAAATCCTTTAATTTAATAAAATATAATTCTTAATTAAATAATAACTAAAAACATCATTTGTACTTTAAAAACTAATTACAATGAATCAAAAATGACTAGAAATTATATTCATTATTATATACAAAAATAATGTACATGAACATGGTGATACTTATTTGTTACATAACCCCTTAAAATAGCCTCATAAGACCTAAGGGTAAGGTGTGCGATGGTGACAGACTCTTGGGGTTGCTCGGATAACATCGCTCGAGTGGTGATCTCTATCAACTTCCATTTTTCCCGTAGACGATCACGTTCGAGCTTGACTTGATGAAGCTCAGCTTGGGCTTGGTCAAGGGCAAAGCCCAAAGACGCCACCTCCTTTCCGAGCTCTGACAAATGGGCTTCGTAAGGGGCAATTCTACTGGATGAGGCCATCGCTTCCTTTGTCTGAGTAGAAAATTGGTTCATTAAATCCTTGTATTTAAACTACCCAGATGATCATTGTTCAACGGCTATAAAAGTAACGGTCACAAATCTTAACGTAAAACTTAAAGAAGTTGACATCTTATAAAAACATTTTTCATAAAGAACCATTTAACTGGATCATGAGGGTTTTTCCATTAATGAAACTTTGGGTCGTTACAACATTCCCCCCTTAAGAAATTTCGCCCTCGAAATTTTCTTTTTCCCACACTAAAACAAATGTGGGTAACTTAGCTTCATCATATCCTCCGACTCCCAAGTTGCTTCTTCAAACATGTGGTTTCTCCACAACACCTTGACGAGGGGCATTGTCTTATTTCATAGAACTTTTTCTCTACGATCTATGATCTTCACTGGTTGCTCCTCATAAGAAAGATCGTCTTCTAATTGTACCACCTCGGAAGAGAGTACATGTGAAGGGTCTGGTATGTACTTCCTTAAGAGGGATACATGGAAGACATCATGCACCTTGGCCATAGTAGGTGGAAGTGCTAGTCGATAGGCCACATCCCCAACACGATCAAGAATCTCGAATGGGCCGATGTACCTTGGACTTAACTTCCCTTTCTTTCCAAACCTCATGAACTTCTTCCACGGAGATATGCGTAAAAAAACCATGTCTCCGACTTTAAACTCAAGGTCTCGTCGACGATTATCTTCATAACTCTTCTGTCTACTTTGGGCTGCCTTGATATGCTTCTGAATGGTTTTCACCTTCTCCACCATTTCTTCGACCATTTCTGGTCCAAGCAGCTTACGTTCACCGACCTCATCCCAACATGCCGGTGTTCTACACCTTTTCCCATACAGGGCTTCATATGGTGCCATTTGGATGCTCGAGTGGAAACTATTATTATAAGAGAACTCAACTAGAGGAAGATGTTGATCCCATCCTCCTTTAAAGTCCATTGAGCACGCTCTCAACATATCCTCAAGTGTTTGGATAGTCCGCTCGGATTGGCCATCAGTTTGACGATGATAGGCCGTACTGAAGTTCAGTTCAGTATTCAGAGCATGTTGAAGACTCTTCCAAAACTTAGAGGTAAATCTTGGATCTCGGTCCGACACAATAGATAGTGGTACTCCATGCAACCGTACCACTTCCCTGATATATATCCGTGCCAGTTGATCCAAAGAGAAATCCTCTCGAATATCAATGAAGTGTGCAGTCTTTGTAAGACGATCCACAATAACCCAGATTGCATTGTTTCTTTTGGATGTCCTTGGAAGTCCAGTGACGAAGTCCATGGTGATGTTCTCCCATTTCCATTCTGGTATAGGCAATGGTTGCATCATCCCCTTAGACTTCTGCCTCTCTGCCTTCACTTGCTGACACACCAGGCACTTTGATGTATATTCGGCGATCTCCTTCTTCATATTATCCCACCAAAAGTTTTCTCGGAGATCTCGATACATCTTTGTTCTCCCTGGGTGAATAGAGAAATTTGAACTATGTGCATCATCCAAAAGTTCCTTCTTCAGCTCCGAACTTGATGGGACACATAGTCTTTTCCCAAACCGCACAATTCCTTCTTCATTAACATTAAACTCTGAGGATTTTCCCTTTTTGATAACTTCCACTTTTTCTTGGATTCTCGCATCATCCTTTTGAGCATCCTTTAACCTTTCCAAAAGAGATGGTTGAGCAATCATTTGTGAAAGGATTGATGATGTTCCCTTCTTTATGATTCCCACATCCATCTTCATCAAGTCTAAGAAGATTGGATCCTTCTCAATTCTCATCATTGATAGAATTGCTGGATCCTTTCTACTTAGGGAATCCGCCACCTTGTTCGCCTTCCCAGGGTGGTAATGTATTGAACAGTCATAATCCTTGATGAGCTCTATCCATCTTCTCTGGCGCATATTAAGCTCTTTCTGTGTGTATATATATTTAAGACTCTTGTGGTCAGTATATATCTCACATTTCTCTCCATAGAGATAATGCCGCCAGATTTTCAAGGCAAAGATCACCGCCGCCAACTCCAGATCATGCGTTGGATAGTTTCTCTCATGGATTTTCAACTGCCTTGAGGCATAGGATATCACTTTATCATTCTGCATCAGCACACATCCTAAGCCCTTCTTCGAAGCATCACTGAATACCACAAAAAGCTCCCCACTTGTGGGTAAAGTGAGCACGGGTGCAGTGATAAGCCTCCTTTTCAACTCCTTGAAGCTTTCTTCGCATTCATCACTCCAAGAAAACTTTACTCCCTTTAGAGTTAGCTTGGTAAGAGGGTTGGACAATCGTGAGAAGTTTCTCACAAATAGTCGATAATATCCAGCTAACCCCAAGAAGCTACGGATATCAGTTACCGATGTTGGCCTCGGCCATCCCTCAATTGCATCTGTTTTGGAGGGGTCCACAGATATCCCATTTCTTGTGATGATATGGCCCAAGAATGAGACCTCCTTCAACCAGAACTCACACTTGCTGTACTTGGCATAGAGCTTCTCCTTGCGCAAAGTCTCCAGTACAGTTCTTAAATGCTCCTCATGGTCCTCCTTGGTTTTGGAGTATATTAGAATATCATCTATAAAGACTACCACAAATTTATCTAGGTAATCTCTAAAGACTCTAATCATCAAGTCCATGAATATTGCTGGAGCATTGGTGAGTCCAAAAGGCATTACTATGAATTCATAGTGCCCGTACCTTGTACGAAAAGCAGTCTTGGGGATATCTTCCTTCTTCACCCTTACTTGATAATATCCCGACCGCAAGTCGACCTTGGAGAAGTATTGAGCTCCACGCAGCTGATCAAACAAGTCATCGATTCTTGGGAGAGGATACTTGTTCTTTATCGTGATTTTGTTAAGTTCACGATAATCGATGCAAAGCCGCATTGACCCATCCTTCTTCTTGACGAAGAGGACTGGTGCACCCCATGGTGATGCACTTGGGCGTATAAACCCTTTATCCAGATTCTCCTGTAGTTGTTTCTTCAGTTCTTCAAGCTCAACCACAACCATTCTATATGGAGTCTTGGATATTGGTAGCGCCCCAGGTATAAGTTCAATTGAGAACTCAACATCTCTTCTTGGAGGAAGACCATGAAGTTCCTCGGGAAATACTTCAGCGAATTCCCTCACAATAGGCATTTCTTCAAGGGTGGTTTCTTCCTTGGACTCAATCATCTGAGCCAGATATGCGTGCTCATAAGGCAGTAATATCCATGCTTGAGATGATGGAGCTAAAGGAGATTCATCTTCCTCCTGACACTTGTAAAGAATCGGGGGTCGATTCTCCATATAGAGTGTGATTTCCCTCTCCCGACAATTTATGTTGGCTCTATATAAGGAAAGCCAATCCATGCCAAGAATTGCATCAAATTACACCAAAGGGAGTATGATGAGGTTCGCCGGGAAATTCAATCCACAGATTATAACAGGGGAGGATTTATACTCATGGGATGCAATGATTTCCCCATTTGCCGTACTCACCGACATCTTTACTTCCATGATTTGTGGTGGTGCAAGGATTGTTCTACTAAACTTATGAGATATAAAAGAATGCGTAGAACCTGAATCAAAAAGTACGTTCGCTATTCTTGAATGAATAACTAGCGTACCTGTCACCACTTCGTTGTCGGGGTTCACTTCGGCAGAAGTGATGGCAAAAGCTCTTCCTTGCTGTCTTGGTGGTTGTTGATTGCCTCCGATAACCCTTGGATTAGGGCACTGATTCGCAAAATGACCCGGTTCTTTGCATTTGAAGCATTGAACAATGCGTTGAGGTTCGAACGGAGTGTTCCTCCCCTCCGTCGCAGCCGCGGGTCCTTCTTGCTGACAGCTAACAGCTAGGTGCCCTTCTCTTCCACACTTGAAGCATTTTCTTGTCCCCCTAAGGCAATTTCCAGGGTGCTTCTTTCCACACTTTTGGCAAGTGGGGTGCTGGAATTTCTTAGCGCCGTTGGATTTATCCATCGGACCACCAGCATTGAAGTCCACCTTCCGCTTCTTGTCCCCATGATACCCCTGTGATTCTACGATCTCCATTTCAACCTTGAGGGCACATCGGACAATTTCCTCATAGCTGTCGAAGTCACGGATCGCTAATGCTTTCCGCAAGCTAGGATTCAGCCCACCAAAGAAGCGGTCAACCTTGCATTCGGGGGTAACGACAAAGCCGGAAGCATATCGTGCAAGCCTTGTGAATTTTTCCTCGTATGCTCCCACAGATTCCTCATCTTTCTGGTTAAGGGAAAGGAAGTCCCTTTCCATCTTGAGACGGAGGGTGCGTGGAAAATATTTATCGAAAAAAATCTTCCGGAATACCTTCCATTCCAAAGCCTCGATCTCCTCCTCAGGCTTCGTATTTTTGATCAACGTCCACCATTGATCAGCTTCACCCTCCATAAGATAAGTCGCCAGGAGAACCTTCTCTTTTTCAGAGCATTGGAGGATGGAGAATATCTTTTCAATGGAGTTGATCCATTGTTCAGCAATCGTGGGATCGGATGATCCACTAAAAGTAGGAGGCCTTTGTCTCATGAAGCTTTCAATAGCGACTTGTTCTTTCTTAGGGGGGGTTGAACGTTCCTCTTGACCAGTGTTTCTATTAAAAACTTGAGTTAGCTGAGAGAGAAGCGTGACAAAGTTTGCGATTCCCGCTCCCATTGGATTGGGCATCTCATTGGTACAATCATCACATTGATCTTCACAACGGTTGTTAGCCCGAGTTCTCCTATTACCAGCCATTGGCTGGAATAAAAGGAAAGTTAGGGGTAACACATAGAGGGTAATCCAAAGACAAAAGTTGATGACTTATAAATAAACTTTAATCTCTTTAACTCATGAGTCTATAGGATTCAATCCAGGCTTTTCATGATCTTCCTTCTAACATATATTCTTAGGGGCATTTTTCCCTTAATAAGGGTTCATACTAAGATTGTGAATTTATCAAAACATATCCCCCGGGAGTGTCGTAACCAAGAGTGCAGCAAGGCCCGTTGTCGTGCACCAGTTCCCGTTCGAGTCTAGCTCAAAGCGGTGTTTTCGGGTTTTACCCCTAGGATACATCTGTGCCAGAGCCGCCTCTACCTGCTCGTATCCAGACAGGGATGTATTTGTTTAATAAAACACTTACTTAGTATTTACCAAAACTTAGGGATGTTTTTATTATGCTTATTCTTGTATCTAAGGCTTTACTAGGGTTTCCTAATCCCAAAAATAACTAAACCTATCCTCTGATACCAACTATGACAACCCTGCTTTAATTACAACTTAAACATTCTTTATTACATAAAACTTCACTTGATACAACAAAGAAGATCGAGAGGTTTAGTGTCTTTGGGGCTTAGGATCATTACATAAAAACTTTAAACTTTCAATACAACATCCTTATTGAAAACTTCCTTTACATGACCACTACATTCCTTCGTACTTAGCATTGCATGGGATAACCTGAGGACATGCATAAGAAAAGGGTGAGCTATAAAGCCCAGTAAGGGAGTACACAATGAATAACATGAGGAGTACAATACATGTTAGGCAATAGGCATATCAATAGAGCATAATAGAGACATGAACATAAAGGCATGATAAAGCATGATAATCATAACATGGAAATGTGACAACAACACTTAACATTGAATTAGTATGAGCCAAGGCTCATTGCACATGGAGCATGAGTAAACCCTCATTGCACTTGAAGCACGAGTAAACCCTCGTTGCACTTGAATTAGCATGAGTCAACACTCATTGCACATGACGTATCATGATACTATACTTTACCCAATGCATTGGAGCGCTATCAGGGCGCACCCTTCTTAAACATTTCATTTCATGCATAAGTGTGCCACATGGATCATAAAACATGGATTCATAAAACATAATCATTTCTTCCACGATAAAGGAATGAGGAATTCATACATGAAACTTTATAATCAATATGTAAATGTTCATAAAGGTGAATACCCTTGATGGAGAAATGGGCATGGTATTCACTACACAAAGACATTGCTTAGAAAATCGGTGCGATTTCGGCAGCGTAACGGCGTGACATAAGAATTCATAAAAAGGTTGATGAGAGAGAAAGGGGTTCCTCATCATATTTACATGTAATGGACAGTAAGGATTTCATATATATACATGTCCCAACAATAGAAATGAAAATTAGATTCATGATACAAAAGTATTTCTTGAATGTAAAAGAAGAGAGAGAAGTTCCTTTCGGAATTTCGGCATAGTAACGGGTGTACATGGGAGGCATTTAATGAGAGAGAAAGGGTTCTCCCATCATTAAAACAATAAGAGGACAGTATGGGGGAGGTGTGAAACCATACCCCAACATTCATAATTGAAATAAAAAGTGCAATACAACTTAAAGAAAATTGACAAAAAATGAGAAAGGAAGAAAACCCCTTACTTGGAAGTGTGCTTCCAAAGCCTAGAGAGAGGCTTGTGAGAGGCTTCTTGGGAGCTTGGGGCACCTTGGGAGGATTCTAGAGAGAGTAGGTAAGAGTTTGGACGAACTTCAAGGGCTTTGAGTGAGGAGGAAGTGGGAGCTTGGGTGGGTTTATATAGGAAAGGTGACAGAATTCTTTATTATTTAGGTTTGGGACCCCTTATATTAAAATAATCCAAACCACACACCAACCCATGGTATTTGCCCATGGTTTCTGGAAAAGGAAAGAGGAAAACAATATTTTACAAGTCCAAGGTCAGAACTTATTAAAAAATTAGGGTTGCTTATGTGGAGGTGAGTCACACTCCCATGGAAATTAATTTAAAAAGGCAAAGTGTTGAATAAGTCTTGAGGGCTCCATTAATGCTTTTAAAAGTGAGTCAAACAAACCCAAAACCTCATTATTTTAATGATAAAACACATATTGGCCGAACATAAGGATTATGGTATTTTATTACATCACCATTGGGTCATTATGATGTCATAAAACACATTATATATTTAAATGGTATTTAATTTTTACCCAAAAATTTGACTGTCTCAGAAAATTATGAAAAATTCACCGTTGGATAATTTCGACGTCCTGATTCCAAAAATAATATTTATTTTATCTAAATAATTTTCTAAATATGTGAATTTTCACTTTTAAAATAAAAACCGACATTTATAAAAAATTCACGGGTTTTGACAGAAATGGCTTTCAAACCTTAATAAAAATTTTAATTGCATTCATAAAATTATAAGATCATTTATATTTAATAAAAATTAATTTAATATTAATAATAATATTTTATTAAAATATTATTTAATTCAAAAATCCTTTAATTTAATAAAATATAATTCTTAATTAAATAATAACTAAAAACATCATTTGTACTTTAAAAACTAATTACAATGCATCAAAAATGACTAGAAATTATATTCATTGTTATATAAAAAAATAATGTACATGAATATGGTGCTACTTATTTGTTACATAACCCCTTAAAATAGCCGCATAAGACCTAAGGGTAAGGTGTGCGATGGTGACAGACTCTTGGGGTTGCTCGGATAACATCGCTCGAGTGGTGATCTCTATCAACTTCCATTTTTCCCGTAGACGATCACGTTCGAGCTTGACTTGATGAAGCTCAGCTTGGGCTTGGTCAAGGGCAAAGCCCAAAGACGCCACCTCCTTTCCGAGCTCCGACAAATGGGCTTCGTAAGGGGCAATTCTACTGGATGAGGCCATCGCTTCCTTTGTCTGAGTAGAAAATTGGTTCGTTAAAGCCTTGTATTTAAACTACCCATATGATCATTGTTCAACGGCTATAAAAGTAACGGTCACAAATCTTAACGTAAAACTTAAAGAAGTTGACATCTTATAAAAACATTTTTCATAAAGAAACATTTAACTGGATCAAGAGGGTTTTTCCATTAATGAAACTTTGGGTCGTTACAATAAACTCATAGGGTATTACATTATACCCCCTTAAAATTATTTTCACCTAAAAATACCATCATTTTGTTACACACAACTATGGATACTTATGCCTCATTACATCCTCACCTCCCATGTAGCTTCCTCAAACTGGTGTTTTTGACCCATAACATCAACTAGGTGAGTGGTATTGTTTCATAGAGCTTTGTCTGTATAATCCAAAATATCCATTGGTTGTTCATCATAGGAAATATATTGATCCAGTGGCATGAAAACTGATTTCAAGACAGGTGAAAGTTCGGGTTTGAACTTACTCTAGAGATAAATTGGACAATTCATGGACTTTATAGAGGTTTGGAGAAAGATCCAACCATTTGGATTCCATCCCTATATGATTAAGACTTTATAAGGGACTGATAAACCTAGGGATCAGTTTTCCTTTTCCCCATATCTCATAACCTTATTCCATGTAGAAATTATCAGAAACACATTGTAACCAACTTAAA
The DNA here is from genome assembly GCA_963277665.1 of Viscum album. Lineage (NCBI taxonomy): Eukaryota > Viridiplantae > Streptophyta > Magnoliopsida > Santalales > Viscaceae > Viscum > Viscum album. Next base: position 79,731,437 of record OY728162.1, on the reverse strand, counting down.
ATTTTAGATCACACTAGTTATTATCAACACAACATTTATATTAACTTATTTCCACCCTTATATGTTATTGAATGGAAATGACCTTCCCTAACATTTATTTAATTATATCAGTTCCCAGTATCATTATCTATTTAACTTCATTCTTACATTTTCTAGATCTAAATTTCTTTTGATAGACAGCTTCATAAGGATCTATTTGAATACTCATGTGAGAGCTATTATTGTATGAAAACTCAAGAAGAGGAAGTTTTTGATCCCAAATACCTTGGAAATCCATATAATAATTTCTAAACATATCCTCTAGGGTTGAAATTATTCTCTAAGACTGACAATCTGTATGATGATGAAACAATGTGGTAAAACTCAACTGTGTATCAAGATCTTGCTAAATAATTTGCATAAACTCTGAGTTCTACCTTGGATCCCAATCAGGAACAATGGAATATAGTAATCCATGAAACCTTAAAACTTACTTAAAATATATTTTGGAAAATTATCCTAATATAAATCTTCCCTAATAGTAATAAAGTCTTCTAACTTTTTAAAGTGATTGACTACAACCCATATAACATTTTTCCCTTTTTACATTTTGGGGAGTACGATAACAAAATTCCTAGATATGTTTTTCTATTTATATTATAGTATGGGTAATAGATTTAATATCCCCTTTGAATTATTTCTCTCAGCCTTATCTTTCTGATATACCAAGCATCGAGATACAAACTCTTCGATATCTCTCTTCATTCCATCCCACCATAAATACAGTTTCAATAATATATATATCTTCATACTCTAAGGATGAATAAAGAATAAAGAAATATGAGAGTCCTATAACAATTCCTTCATAAAATATGGCACGGGTTGAACACATAAAGTATTAATGAACCTTATCATTCCATCAAAATCAAGGTTAAAATCAGGAACATTTATCACATTCATATTCAACTCTATATTTTTATTTTATGCCACTTTATTCTTTACTTGTACATATGGTTAAACAGTTATTTGAGAAAGATAATATTTATCCCATTTCATCATGATTTCTAGACCCATCCTTTGAAAATACAAAAATATTGGATATTTTTTATCTACATCATAGATATGATAATATTATCCTTTGGACACAAAGAATCATCCACCTCGTTCATGTTCCTAGGGTGGTAATGTATTGAACAATCACAATCATTAATAATCTCTAACTATATTCTCTATCACATGTTCAGTTCCATATATGTTAATATATAATTTAAACTATTGGGATTAGTATATATATCACACGTTTCCCTGTAAAGATAATACCTATATATATTTAATTAAGAAATTTCTATGGATAACTCAAAATCATGAGTTGGGTAATTTTTATGATGAACCTTCAATTTTCATTAGGTATAAGATAAAACCATGTAATTATGGATAAGAATACATCCCAATACCTTCTTGGATAAACCACTAATGATTAAAAACCCAACTATACCTCAATATAATGTAAGCATAGTTGTGCTGACTGATATTCTCTTCAGTTCAATGAAAATTTCCTCACATTAATCTATACAAAGGAACTTGGATCCCTTCTGAGTTAACTTAGTGAGCGGATTCAATATTCACTATATATTCCCTATAAAACATTGATAATCTCAAGAAAAACCAAGAAAACTTTGGATATCATTCATTTTTGTTGGTCTGGAATAAAATTCAAAAGCCTTAATAATTTATAGATCCATCCATATGCACTGAATTTAGATTATATAAACAAAAAATGAAACCTTTTGTATCCAAACATTACATTTTATAAAATTTTCATACAAATTATCCTTCATTAGGGCCTTTAGTATAATTATCATGTGATATTCATTCTATTCCTTATTATTTGAATATATAAAAATATCTTCTACAAAGACTACCATAAACTAATCAATGTAATCTCTAAAGACTCTATTCATTATATCCATAAAGATAGTGGAAGTAATTATCAAGACCAAATGACATCACTATATACTCACAATGTTGTGGATGAAGTAGAATATTGATGATATGGGGGTTGAAGTGAAGTCTCTGATCAGAATTCATTGTGATAATTCAAGTGTTATAAATCTTATAAAAAATTTAGTTCATCCCTCAAGGAAAAATCACATTGAAAAAAAGTATCATTTCTTCATGGAGAAGGTGGATCAAGGGCTTGTGAAGTTAGAGTATGTGCCTATAGAACAATAGGTTGTGGACATTCTAAAAAATTCCTTACCCAAAGAAGCATTTGGAAGGCATCAACTGACTCTGGGAGTTTAGTCGACTCCCTACACTCGAACAGGTGTGGATGCATGACCTCCCCCATCTCCCTAAGGTATGGTGTGTTTTCCTCTATTTTGATAATCTATCTTTACCCTATTTCAGTCCTAAAAGAAATAGTTTTTGGGTTCATTGACAAAGGGGGATAAATTGTTCTATTAAGAGGGAGAAAATATCTTAGTCAAGACATGGGAAGAAGTTTCAAGGTGGACCAGTGAGATAGGGGGTGTGTAATCAAATTGGGGGAGAAGTAATGTAGGGGTAGTATTAAATCTAATGATTCTAGACGTGATATATTAAAGGATACATATCACAACAACTGAGGTTTGTGATGAATGTAGAATAATGGATTTGGAATAAAGTTAAGTGACTTGTTTTTGAACATTTCATTATACACATGATTATCACATCGAGCATGAATCATGTGTGATTAGAGTGTGTGTTCAGCTCATTGATTGCTATCTTAAACACAAGAAGTGGATGTTGGAAGAATAAGGAAGAAGATTTAATGAGATATCAAATTATTAAAGTGTTGTCAACAAACCCAAAGTGGGATTTTTTTGTGAAAAAATATCTCAATGTGTCGTCTCGGTATGTTTTAGGTGTGATTGTGTTTGTTTAAAGATCTAGATGACTGCAAATGAGTTTGGTTGGTGTTTTATGAAGCGGGTGTTTAAGGTGGTGCAATTTATCTATGTTTTCCAAATTTTTGGCGCTCAAAAATCAGGAGTTGGTTTTTGGAAAAGTGATGTTTTCCACGTAAGAGTGAACAGTACATAAACTACGAAGTACATTTCATAGATTTCAATGGAAGTATTCTGAATGGTTCACTAAAGGAAAAAATAGTTCATGGGGAGGCTCAAAGTTTTCTGAAGGTGAAAAGTTCATGAAAATGGTTCCAGAGAAGGCTATCAGTATATGGAAGGATTCTGGTACATGGGATGGATTATAGTTCATGGAAACGAGGTGGTGATTTGAGAATCCATAAATGGATTCATTGGAAAAAAATGATATGATTATTTGGGCTGCTGTGAAGGAAGAAAGTTATTATAGGAACTGCATAGGTAAATGATTCATGGGAGAAGTGGTACATGGTGATGATTTGGGTTAATCTTGGATAAAAGGATTTGTTGGATCTATTTACCTATATAAGGAGTGTGAATACCACAATTACATAGAATTATTTTCATACGAAAAAAATATTTTCTATCAGAATTTAGTGAAGTCCAAAAGTGGTTCATGTGGGAGAATTTCATGAATGGAGAAGCAGTATATAGAAATGATTCACAAATAGGTTTTGCGAGGTATTGTATCCTGCAAAGGAAAATGGTACACGAAGGAGAAGTGGTTCAAAGAGGAGATGCAGTCAATGAAGGAGGTAGTCTGTAGAAGAAGGGAGTCTGGTACACAAAAGAGGTATGAAAAAGTGGTACATGGAAGAAGTACGCAGAGATAGTCTATGGAAGAGGTGTTTTGCAAAGCATATGTGATACATAGTTCATTGAATAAGTAGGAGGTTCGTGAAGGTACTTAAAGAGTTTGCGAAAGAAATTTCTGCTAACCTAACAGTACGTGTAAAAGGGGATTTCATCTATGAGGGAAAGGGGACTTCAAAAAAGAATTTACCTACAGTTAAGGATATGTACATTCATGAAAATTAAGGGACCTACAAGTATCTAAACTATGAATGTATCCCTTCCAAGAGTAGTGAGCTAAGGAAGAGGAATACAATGATCCTTTCCACTAATAGTGATCTAGATTAAGAGACATAGGGTGTGACCCTTGGGAATGCAGTGAGAAGACCCTAAATCTTGTAAAGGCGGTGATCATGGGTATAGAAGTGATCAGGCCCGAACCTTGTAATTGGCAGTGATCTATAGTGGATTTGTTACATCGGAACATCGCCATTGTATGCTCATTGGATGTATCCCAGTGAGGGTGAACCAAGTAAAATCGCTATGTCATGTGCATGATCTCATTTTTGTTCATATATTTCTATAAAAGAAAAAGAGAAGTGTGTTTTTTTTAATGATGAAGAAAGATCTAAAGGAGGATTAGTTTTAATCTTTCATAACTTGATTTACCCCCTTTTGAGGGTATTTAACCTAGTGGACCTAACAATGGTAATTCCTTAATCCGAACAACCAGTTAACCAAAATATAAGAGGAAACTCATCAGAGGATATATTCCATTGGCCAATATAACCCAATGTTTTCGTAGATATATATTTATCTCCACAATTTAGTAGATTGGAAACATGAAATATATTCCAAGTTAACTCCATGGGTTGATACATGTGATTTATAGGAAATCAATGGTAGTAATATGCATGGTTTTATTTAACAATATATGATTTATTTCCATTTTAGAATACCTTGAATCTATTTATTGAGACTCAAAGGACCCAAAAGGGGATATATCACCATATATTAACCTTACATACTCTATAATATACTACTACATGCATTGGCGATATAACGAGAGAACTATTGTATTCATGTGAAGCCAAGGCCTTCCCAACAAGATGTTAAAGGCTATGTATTAGAAAAAACCATGAATTTAGTGGTATAAATGAGGTATTTGAGCTAGGTTATTCACTTAATTATTTCAATTATTCATTTCTAAATCTTTTTAGATCACATGATTTTCAAATTGGAGGGAGACAAGTTAACTTCACTATGGACTAGAATTTGAATAGTCCAAAGTGGGATGAGATTAATTCTAGAACTTTTATCAATGAGGGATCAATAGATACTTATACCATCATGATTTATCAGTATATAAATTTTTTAATATACCCTTTTATGGTTACTTACTAGTTTTTTCTATGATGGAAATTACAATATAATACTCAGTGGAACACATCTTTGTGAGATATATCTCTCTTGTAGTGAATTCATACAAAAAATCATAATGAGTTGAAACAACCTCAATAAGGGATTCCTCAAGTAATTTCTAATTGTTAAGGGAATCCAATATTGAAATTCTAGTTAGGGAAACTAATAGATTCTTTAAAATTTTATTCTTTTATTCTAAAGGGATATGATTTATGACATGAGTCTACTCATTGTCTTGAGGTTTGGGATTCAAAGATAACTATGATAATGAATCCTTATCTTTTCTAGCATTTAGGTGTATCCTGTCTATATAGGGATTGGGTTGAATTAACCTCCCTATATCATTTTGGTAACCATCTGACCATTTTATATAAGTTGTTCTGCCAGTATGATTGGATCAGAATGATCCTTGAAAAATTTAGGATCAAACCAATGTTCTTGATGACTCTGTAGATGTTATTTTCTTTTTTTCCCACACACATGTATAGATTTAGAGTAAATGAAACCTAAAAATCATGTTCCACCATGACATCATCATTCCTAACCCTTATGACCCCTTTCCTAAACATAAATTGGGAATCTGAGTTCATATAAATCCTCCTCGCTAGTGAAGGGTCCAATCAAGTGGATGACTTTACTGAGTAGTATTGAAAATCCTCTTATTATGAAACTTTCATTTTTTAGTTTGCTTACCATCATCATAATGATGGTTGTAAGAAATAAAATTGAGTATAGACTATCTTGGGAACCAGAAGGGGAACTTATTTTTAAACCATATTCCTCCAGTTATGATTATTTTGACTATTGGAATACTGTGATGTTGAAGATTCCATTTCAAGTATCATAGAATAATTCGGGGTCATGACTTGTTTATTAAGTCATTATCTAAGTATTACATGCACCCAATTGACTAATTTCCTCATATCCAGTCCTTAAATTTCTGTCCATGTTTGTTTGATACTTCTTACCACTTTTCTTATTTTTGTATAGTAGTAGAGATGCAAGTCAAATATACTAGGGGTTCACTCCATTTTATGTTTACTAATTAAATTATCATATAGATCAGGTAAAGAAAAATGAATCAATATGAGAACAAAATCTTTAGTATATCGGGGTGATCTTTCCTGTAATAATGGTGTTTTGTTTTCTAATGGAATGATTTCTTGGTAGCCTATGGTCATAAGGCTTAGATAACCCAATTTTGTAGGCATCAGGATAGTTAGATGACTATAATTTTCACCTACTAGTTGACTAGTTCCTCATTATTAAAGTATATTCACTAGAGGAGTGATATTATCCTCAGTCTAGGAGTTTTGAATAACAAATATATTACCTATACAAAATTCAACATTGATGTACCTTAGTTTCTACAAATAAAATTCATACTTGAAAATTTATTCTTTAGTAAAAGGATCATCAATATCGTTTGGTGAAAATTGGTATGTGGAAGTAGCTACACCTTTCCCCTTATCCTTAATTAAATATTTCCAAGTAGGAAGTAGTTGGATGTTTTTAAGAGCTCCAAAATTGTAAACATGTCTCTAGTTTTATGTGTTCATTCCCTCTTAATGTGTTTTTGTGTTCACTAAATCTTAATGGATGAATAATTTGAATAATATTTATACCCCATGTTATTAATGGTGTTAACGTCAATAAAATTCACTGAAGTGAATCATACATTCATAATAGAATTGTTTTACATATTTCATTAGTAAAGGGGTTCATCATCCAATGAATATTCTTTACGGGAAAGGTCATAATCCTCCCTGATATCCATTTTCTTGGTAGTTCATTTTTAATTGAATCCCCTAATTTTTTTCTCACTCTCCTTAATTCTCTCCTAAAAGTGGCTCATGAATGATAATATTGATGGAATATATAATATTTTTTACTGAACAAATTCTCGATGAGGGAGATGAATTATGATGTGGTAGTAGAGGAAACCATAGCCGTGATTCTTTAGATTCCACAACCAGACTATAAAATAATTATACTCTTGGAGTAGGGGGAGGTACAAATTTCCTCAACCTTATGGCCCAAGGTTGATTTTACTCTTCTACCATCATGACCTAGCTTCAATTTTGATTTGATTATTCTATGTGTGGTAGTGGTGGTAAAAAATTCCTTTATCCCTATGTTATTGGGTCAATAATTTATTTTTACTTGGGTTACTATAATATAATTCTTAGATTTTTAAGATTTTATGTTGGAAAGATTTGTATGAAACACATTTCTTAAGTGATATTTTCATGATGTTGAAGCTTTATATGAAAATTAATGTTTAAATATCCTTAGATGGGAGGCTTACTTACCTCTATTTTGGATTAATGTAGAATACTATCAATATCTAACTCCCTTAAAGTAATCCATTTCTAGGATTTATAAATATAACTATTTTATTAGACTTTCCAACTAGCCCATTCATATCCTTGATCTGAGACTGATCCTAAAGAAATAATGTTTCAAGTTTCTTTCCCCCACAATCCTTATTGACCTTTAAGAAGAGTGACGTGTAGAGATTGATATTCTCCTCAACCTTTGATATCCATGACAAGTGGGGTGTTAGATAATATTTAAATAAAATCATTTAGAATAATAAGTTTGGAATATTGGATCCCTTAACCCTATTTTCCATGTTTAGGGTCATGAGTAACAAAAAATGTTCCATTTCAACATGGTAGAAAATATAATCTTGAATATTTTTAAGGTTATAATAATACTCCTAATGAAGGTATTTATACATAAGATGATGGAGAGTTTTCCAAAAGTTATGACAAATATAATGTATTAATTACTCCTTTAATATATTAGGAATGTTATAATAATGAGTGTACATGTTCTAAAACATTATTGATAAGTGTATTTGACTTACTCTTTCAACATAACCATGGAATAGAATTCATCCTCACTGAGTGTTTCTTCAATCTAGTCTAATAATAAAGTTAATTGTCACTATTGTGTTGATATTATTAAGATCCATTTGAACCTCATCAGTTATATAAAATGGTGAAAAATTTATTGTAGGAAAAAATGATGACCATTGCATCAAATTTAATATAGAGTTAGAAGATAAACCACTTATTGGAGATGAGCTTCCCGGTGTAACTAACCTCAATATCTCACGTGACTATTAATATTAGGGAAATATCATGAATTTGAAATAGGGAGGAAATTCTTGTGGAGGAGATGCATCTTTATGAGGAGATCCTTTATAACAAGAACTATGGGGAGGAACTCTATGGTTTATTATTGACTAATTATTCTATTAAGGATCTCCATTCATCCGAAATTATTTATCATATGGAATATCTTCATGACATATACCCTAGGGAATAACTCTAGAGTTATCAACATAGTTACCCTGGAGAGGACCTCTGTGATTACCAATTTGTTTATTTTCTTAATGGGGAGGACCTTTATGTCAGCCTTTTACTTTTTCATATAGAGGAAATATACAACATGTACCTTGGGAGAACCTCTAATATTATTAGTTTTATTCCCATGTGGAGTGACTCTGTGGTTATGTTTTATTAATGAGATAATGAGTAGAGGACCTCATTGTTGATCAATAATCATTCTCTAGGGAATACCTATTCAACTGGTGTCTTATGGAATACCTATGAAACATATACCATAGACAAGATATCAGTACTTATTAGTTTTAGTTCTATGAGGATGAACTCTAGGGTTATGGAATGTTGATTAGACTATGAGGGGAGGGTTTCTTTGATGGTCTATCTTTGTATTATGAGGAGGACCTAAGAAATTACTTTCACAATAAGGAACTTTATGATTTATATTTACATTGTTATATGGATGAATTATATGAAAGGTTCTTTGGGATGATCCTACATAGATTCATGGTTTCAATTAAACATGGGGATGACCTCTGTGGTTGATGAAATCTTATTTGGTATTATGAAGTGGACCTTAATGGTGGGAAAGTTTAGTGTCTGGAAGAGGATATTAGTAATGGGTAATCTTGGGAGATCCTCTAAATTTGTTGATTATAGAGTCAAGGGGAGGAAATTTATAATATATTCTCTAAGGAGGAAATTTAGAGTATCTTACTAGGGTTCTATGGGATGACCTTCACATTGTATACTCCATAGAGGACCTTCATAAATGTCTGTCAATGTACCCTAGGTAGGACCTCTATTTCTATGGTTATCTTTACCTGTAAAGAAAGGATTAGTTGATCTTTGGGACAATGTTAGGATATGGCGATGGGTATTTGAGAGTTCAGATTATATATGGGACAATACTTACTCCTAGATATTGGATTTCCTATGAATATACCTCCTCTTGGATGATTTCAATTGGGAGACCAAGGTAGGAATTTCAACCATAATTCAGGACACACGATGTGGGTAGTGACATTTATGAGTAAGATCCCACATTGGCTTCTCCTCAATTTCTACTATGATATGCTGATGGACTTCATGATTTTCAATGATAATATATGTGTGGAATTTATCTTGATATTTATTAGTCAATTAACCCCAATGAAACCTTCTCTTTGTGTTTTGGTTAAGAAAACTTTTGTAGGTATCTCTGAGGGATATTCTTAAGGGATTTGGGTCTTACAATGCTGGTGAAAATAGAAACTGGTAGGGATTCTGTAGTTATGATCTTGTATAGTAGTAGGGATGCAATTATAAGCTTTATAAAACTTCTTAAGATAAGGGAAGTATTAATTTCTATTCTCCAGGGATATAATCCCAATGTGATTAGATGTGGGAACATGGGACACTTTCTTCCTAGTAGCCTGTCATCGGCAGGATATCCTTAAAGGGATTCATCTATTGTATATTTTTTTAAGATGCCTCTAAGATTGGGATGGAACCATTGAGATTATATTCTCACAAAAGGGTGTTCACCACCTGACACTGAAGGTTCTAGGTTAGCAATAATGTACACTGAGTCTCTAGGAGCATGATGTTAATGGTGTTCAAGGCATATAGATGAGGAATCAACAAGTAGTGAACAACATCTGGAGGTGTTCTATGGTTTCTGAAATCCTATCTAGGAATATTGACTTGCATTTTTATGGCTAGTGATTCCATTTATATATAATGAGTCACAATAAAGGGGAAAACATAAACATGAAATACGTTAGTGTAGTATCGTAAGAAAAAGTTCATGGTTAGTAAATATCTTTCACGAGTAAAGAATTTCACATTAGATTCACTAATTTTGTCCCAATGTGTATTATCACACTTACAGTTTCATGTTTTATTATGGACTAAATTCTTATAGGTGGTGTAGGGATATGTCAATGACACTTAAAATTATATGTTGAGGTCGAGGGTATATGAGGTTATCTAAAATCTTATGGTTATTATTTCTTAGCTCAAAATTATTTTTTGGATTTAATATATATTGGTGAAATAATTAAAACAATAATACCAACTAACTTGGTACTAATAACATTCAATTGATACCATGCTTTAACATGAACATATATATGTATAAGGTGTTTATATTATTCCCCTTTTTAATTTATTACACTACTGTTTAAAAATAAACAGTGAGAAATTCTTGAAGTATATAGGGTGGAAGTGGGTGTTAAGGAGTTGGGATCAGACCCATTAAAGTGGATTACCATAAATCATTATAAATTTAATCAATACCTATATAGTTCTTTTACACTTAAGGGGACACATCCAACCTCTTAAGGTCATACAAAAAGGACATATTTTGTTACCTTTTATGTTTATGTAACCATAAAAAATGATGTGACTTATAAGGTAATGTAACTAAGAAAAGAGTTTCTTGTAGTTTATAGTCATACGATTAGGACTTATTTAGATCATTTAAATCAAACATGGTTTGGACTATATGTGTTTCGCACGGAATCCGGGGAATGACCTCCTGGACGGGAGATTCAAACGTTCCGATCGGTTTCTAACGGGTTTGTTCGTAGAACCGGAAAAATCAAATGATTCCACATCCGTTTGGACCTACTTTCCAAAGGCAGGCGCTCATTAGCTTGTGGACTAATGAGGATTAGGAATTTTCATTGGTCGAGAGGATGGGAGGTCGGACTCATCACACCTTTTTTAGGGTAATTATTGTCTACTCTGGGACTCTCTTTATAGATTTAAGTTATGTTCATGAATCCTTATTACATTACCAAGTATAAAATGAGACTTCCTTTAGTTTTAACAATCAATGATTAAATATGCAAAAAATTTAGAGAATCTTTTATATGTATTCGAGGTTCTTCATCAATAGAGAATCATCTATATCTGTTTAGGGATTCCTGGTTAATGGTATCCTTCAAAACATTTATATAAAAGTCTCTTGGTCATTATGATGACCAGGCTGGTTTTAAAGCCACTCAGTGGGGCACTTGAAGTTTATCGTCATTCAGAAGGACATAGATTATTTCAAAGTTGGGATCGAACCCATAAATGGGCTACCTACGTATCCTTTGTTTTGGAAAAGGAATCAGAACCCACGTAGTTCGAGTAATGGAGTATGATGTTTATGATTGATGGCTCAAAGAAGAATGACATAATTACTTTTACACTCTAAGCTCACGTGAGTCATGCTCGGTGTGAGAAACAAGAGGTATTGGTAAAAATTAGACAATTGTGCCATGAAAGATGCAATCATAAGAATTTGTTTGGGGCTTATGCATGTATGACTACCCAGATAGATGAAGGTTTAGGATTTACTTTTAGGGAGAAAATCCATGAACAGGGTCCATAAAGTTATATGTGCTTCATGAAGATTTGAATACTCTAATCTTGGGGCTTACTCCTAAGGAGGATGCCCAAGTTAGGAGGGGACTTATGATTGGGTTTTACTCCTGAAAAGGAAACCCAAATCAAGGGTAAATTAGGACTGGTTAAGAGAAATTTAAGGGGGCTTGTGGTTTACTCCTGAAAAGGAAGCCCAAGGTTATGACTGAGTCTTATTCCTGAAAAGGAGACCCAGGTTAGGGATTAAGGTTTGGGGCTTACTCCTGAGGAGGATGCCCAAAATTAGAGGACTTGATTGGGGCTTACTCCTGAAAAAGGATGCCCAAGTTTGGGAACATTAAGAATTTGGGGCTTACTCCTGAGGAGGATGCCCAGATTAAAGGTTTTATAACTGGGGATTATTCCTGAAAAGGAGACCCAGGTTAGGATTCTCTCATCTTAAAGGATGAGGTTTAATGAATGAACTCTCCGTATTTTAGTGACATAAGGATATTTAAATCACTACACTTTGAGAGATATTCCACAGAATTCCTTTCAGATAAGAAAGTCAAATCAAGAAATCATGCCAAAAATGGCTTTGAAGAGTGTCTTGAAGACTGAATCTTGAAAAGGAAAGTTGTGATGGCTTAAGAGGGGTAAAAAATGGGCAAGATGGGCACCCAAAAAGATAGGGGCGTGCAAGTCTTGCAAGGCGTGCAAGTCTTCCGTGGGCGCGCAAGTATTGGTCGCGCAGGTATACCTACGCGACACATGGTGTACTTGCGCGATTTTCAACCAGCATTGAAATACTTGAGCGAATCTTTTTAAAACCCTTTAGAATTTTCTTGAGGTTCTTCCAGAAAAGGGACGCTCAAGTTATATTGAAGGAAATAAGTCGGCGCGCAAGTGTTTGATAAGTTTCAACACTTAGGCCTTCCTTCTTCTCTTTAGATCTTCCGTTCTAGGTAAGAGATTACCTTAGAAGTGTTCCGGAAGCTTTGAGAAGAGACTTGGGCGTCGTGATCTTCAATCCGAGTTTCTGGAAAAAGAACCTCTCGAATGGGGGGCCCACAGGGTCTATTTATAGGCAAAAGAAGACCCCGGGCGGTTACCGGGCGGTTACCACTTAGGTCGCGCAAGTCACCTGCGCGACCAAGGTAGCCGCGCAAGTACACTTGCGCTCCAGTTAGATAACTTGCGCGGTGAGGTTGCTGTTGATCCTTTCTTCCTTCCTTTGTTTATTTTTGATGTTTTCTTCAAAGGCTGAATCAATTTGAGCTCAGATATTCCCTTTTCTGATCTTTAGATTCTGTGACGAAAGGAGGATCAACAAAATTCCCCCCTCAGAGTTGTATCCGGAAAGAAAATGAGGATTTGACTCTGAGGAAATTGAATAAATTCAAAGGAAAAGGGGCGCGAAAGTCTTCAGGGCACAGAGGGCAGCGCGCAAGTGTGCTGGAACATGACTTTTATTCAGAGTTCCTTTGTCTTTTGTGGGCAGTTTAAAGTCATGCATGCCGGACATAAAGGGGCTAATGTTTAAGGTCAAAATAGCTTTGACCAAAAATCGGTTAAAATTGATTCAATTCCTTGACAATTAATTTGAAAACATATTACCATACTCAAGTATGAGGGAAAATATGTAAACTATAACTTAAGAATATGTGAATATGAGGAATGATATGAAAAAGAGCTAAAAGGCATTAGAAGAAGTAGTTTCCAAGAATGAAGTTACTATTATTTAACAAAACCCGTTAGGGGGTTGAAATATGCAGGGCCACCTACGGGCATTGGCTGCATGGTCAAATAAATAGCATCTTTCGGCTGACAAGTCTGTTATGTGGACTGTTTATGAAAGGCCACCTATGGGCACGTGCTGCATAGTCAGGCGAAAGAACTCTTAGAAATTTACATTCCTAGTGCTAAAACCCAGTGAAAGTTTATGGGGATTCAAATTTTCTAAAGTATAGAGTTTGTTGGATGGAAAGAGGTACTTGAATATGGAGAAGATATTTCCGAACAAGAATATCGAAGAACTGGATGAATATCACTCCTACGAAGGTCTGACCCAAACGTAGGGAAGAAGAATAAACCGTAGACTTGAATACTTTCAGATCATGAAAAAGGATATGGGAAAAATATGTTAAGGATGGCTATTTTTTGCGGATCCCTACATACAGTCGTTTAAGACAAATAAGGACAAAAGAGGCATTCTTACCAAGAATGAAGTTACTATTATTTAACAAAACCCGTTAGGGGGTTGAAATATGCAGGGCCACCTATGGGCATTGGCTGCATGGTCAAATGAATAGCATCTTTTGGCTGACAAGTCTGTTATGTGGACTGTTTATGCAAGGCCACCTATGGGCACGTGCTGCATAGTCAGGCAAAAGAATTCTCAAAAGTTTGACATTTTTGTGACTAGAAGTCATGAAAAGGGTTATGATGATCTGAAAATATTTAAGGTTAGGATTATAATACATAAAGATGGGTATTTTCCAATTTATATAGAGATACATAGGTCAATGAAAACCATAATCATGTTGTTGCTGGGTCCTGAATTGAAATTTTGGACTTCACTACGTATCTCATAAGAATGAGAATCAAGCCATACATAGTTCTTGAAATGCAGTTTAACGTCGTGCAGGACGAAAGTATGAGTGATCTTAGTTTAGGGTCATAGAATTCGGACCATAATAATGAATACACAGTGTGTGTTTTCATGAGGACTTTTTAGCCAAGGGACTGAAAGTGAAATTTGGGGTTAGGCCCAAAAGACTTGGGACTGGATTCGAGTGACACTCGAATCTTCCTACGTATCCCATAAGGATGGGAATCAAGACCACGTAGTTCTAGAACTACCCTTTGTACAAATTTGGTTCGTACATGTGAAGGGTGAAAGGGGACTTTAGTGCAATGATGGTTTTAACCTAAGATAAAAAGTTTAGGCATTACCATGTATGCACGTAGTCTTTTGAAATGAAACATGATTGAAAAAAAATCAATGTCAATAATGGTTCCTTCTCAAATGAGGAAATCAAAGAATATTGTAGTTTATTGTCGTACCGGACAAAAGTGTTATATAGTTTAACGTCATATAACAAGGACGAAAGTGAATCAATGAAAAAAATATTGATTCTAGGGGCGGTTTCACGAATCAAAATCATATGAGATGGTGGTGAAGCGATGTGAAGAGATTATTTTTGGGCTTGAACCCTAGGAGGTTGCCTACATACCCAGCCTGGAGGGCAAGGATCAAAGTCCGTGTAGTTCAATTAAAGAATGAATTAATGATCAAGTTGTTCTTGGGGACAATGATATAATAAAAAATGTTGTTGGGACTTACACATGGTTAGTGGCCCAAAGGGAGTATTATGGTTGATATTTTCTCTAAGCTCACGTGAGTCACACTCGGTGTGAGAAACAAGAGGTAATAACAACCTTAACGATGCACAGTTTAATGTCATGTAGGACATAAAAAAGGGACTATGCAGTTTAAAGTCTTGCAGTTAGGACTATTGGTGCTGCATAGTTTAATGTCATGTAGCAGGGACAAAATAACAGTTTAATGTCATGTAGGACATATTAAGGGACTTTCTGTACAGTTTAGCGTCATTTAGTTAGGACGATGGGGATAATATAGTTTAACGTCATATTGGACGAAAGTGAGAATAGTTTAAGGTCATATTCATGGACCGTGGATGGTGCGGTTTAATGTCATGCTGGACGTTTGATGATTATATAGTTTAACGTCTTTTCGGACGTGAGGGACTTTTATACAGTTTAGCGTCATGTAGTTTAGGACGTCACAGTTTAACGTCTTGCTGGACATATTTGCAAATAGTTTATGGTCATATACATGGACCAGGGATGATGCAGTTTAAGGTCATGCTGGACAGTTCATGGAACTTTTTCACAGTTTAATGTCATGTGGGACGAAGTTGCAGTTTAAAGTCATACTGGACCATTGCTGTATAGTTTTAATGTCATATAGCAAGGACGAACTGGTGCTGTACAGTTTAAAGTCATGTAGCTAGGACTAAGGTGAACCAATATGAGGATATCAGTTTTGGGGACTTTTTACAGTTTATCGTCATGCTGGACGTTGGAAGTGCCACACAGTTTAATGTCATGTTGCTAGGACACAATATAGTTTAATGTCATCTCGGAAAAAATATAGGAACTTCTGTACAGTTTAATGTCATGTAGATAGGACGTAATACAGTTTATTGTCATGTAGGACATAATACAGTTTAGTGTCATATAGGACAGAATATAGTTTAATGTCATTTCGGACAAAATATAGGAATTTCGGTACAGTTTAATGTCATGTAGATAGGACGTAATACAATTTATTTTCATGTAGGACATAATACAGTTTAGTGTCATGTAGGACAAAATATAGTTTAATGTCATCTCGGACATAAAATAGTTTAATGCCATCTCGGACAAAATATAGTTTAATGTCATCTCAGACATAATATAGTTTAATGTCATCTCGGACATAATATAGTTTAATGTCATCTCGGACAAAATATAGTTTAATGTCATCTCAGAAATAATATAGTTTAATGTCATCTCGGACATAATATAGTTTAATGTCATCTCGGACATAATATAGTTTAATGTCATCTCGGACATAATATAGTTTAATGTCATCTCGGACATAATACAGTTTAGTGTCATGTAGGACACAATATAGTTTAATGTCATCTCGGACATAATATAGTTTAATGTCATCTCGGACAAAATATAGTTTAATGTCATCTCGGACATAATACAGTTTAATGTCATCTCGAACAAAATATAGTTTAATGTCATCTCGGACAAAATATAGGAACTTCTGTACAGTTTAATTTCATATAGATAGGACGTAATACAGTTTATTGTCATGTAGGACATAATACAGTTTAGTTTCATGTAGGACAAAATATAGTTTAATGTCATCTCAGACATATCATGAACCAATGTGATTGTTTTGGATCTGGGAACAATATTTTGTGTTTATACAAAATACTTCTTCAGAAATCTGGCATTAGTTGGAGTCGTGATGTGTTCTCCATCCATTGAGATTAGAGAATATGCTCCATTGGAGTAGACCTTATTTATTGAATAAGGTCCTTCCCATTTTGGTTCAATCTTGGGAGGCTTCTTTCCTGGTATCATTGGTGCTCTGAGAACCAATACCAATTCTCCCTGAATGAATGAACGAAGACGAATTTTTTTGTTAAAAGCTCGTGCTATCCAATTCTGATAGATTTCCAAGTGGTGCAAAGTGCACAATCTTTTCTCATCTAACTGTTCCAATTCATTCAACCGCTTTTGGGATTGCTCATCTGTTGATAACTGATCAAAAATGGCTATTCTGAGTGAGGGCAATTGAACTTCAATTGGCAAGACTGCTTCTGTTCCATATACCAATGAATATGGAGTTGACCGCGTTGCATTGCGAGTGGTAGTCCGATAAGCCCATAAAGCATGAAAGAGTTTATCAGGCCATGACCTCTTATCTTTATCCACCATCTTTTGCAGTATATTTGAAAGAGTCTTGTTGAAGGCCTCTATCTGGCCATTAGCCGCTGCATGATATCGAGATAAATGGTTGGACTTAATGTTGTATTCTGGATACAATTTCTTTACCTCAGAAGAACAGAAGTTGGTGCCGTTGTCCGTCAATATGGTATGAGGGACACCAAATCTAGTAATGATGTTAGACTTAATGAAGCTAACAATGCATTTAGAACTGACTTCTTTGAGAGGTACTGCCTCTGCCCATTTGGAAAAGAAATCAGTAGCAGTAAGAATGTACTTAAACTGCTTGGCCGTAGCTGAAGGGTAAGGTCCCACCACATCCATTCCCCATGTGGAAAATGGCCATGAGTATTTAGCTGTATGAAGAAACTCTGGAGGTTTATGAATGAAGTTGGCATATACTTGGCATGAATGACACTTATTTGTGAAATTAACACAATCATGTATCATTGAAGGCCAAAAGTATCCAAGCCTTCGAATTTGATCAGATAGTCTATGTCCAGACTGGTGGGCACCACAGACTCCTGCATGCACTTCTTTTATGACAGCCATTGTCTCTTCACCATCAATACATCTGAAGAGAACTCCATCAATACCATGTTTGTAGAGAATTTTCTCGAGGTGGTTTGGGCTATCATAAAGAGTAAAATTGACCACACGTCGCCGAATTTGTTCTTTCTCGGCTCTATCAGGTGGAAGTGTTCCATTTTGAAGGTATTCCCTGATAGGTGACATCCATCCTGTAGTATGACCATACGGTTCAGGAATGGGACTAATTTCATTAATTTCCTCTGTTCTGACTTGAACATAAGGTGAAATTGCACGACGGTGGGCAATACAGATGGTTGTTTCGTCCCGATTTGGATCAGCTAAAGATGTGGCTATATTAGCCAGTGCATCAGCTTGAGCATTTTGTGATCTTGGGACATAAGAAAATGTCGGTTCTGAAGGGAATTCCGACATTAACTCTCTGACGTAATCATACAAAGGGATTAATTCTTCTTTTCTGATGGCATGATCCCCATTGACTTGTTTGATTACCAGGTCTGAATCACCTTTCACCTTTAAGTGATTCACTTGTGCTTGAAGCGCTAACTCCAAGCCTGTAATGAGAGCTTGGTATTCAGCTTCATTATTGGTACCACCTTCCCACAACAAAAAGGAATAAGGTAACACTGCCTTATCTGGAGAAATGAGCACAATTCCTAAACCAACTTTGTTGAATTTAGGATTTTCCATTTTCTTCCCTATTAGACTTCTAGAAGCACCATCAAAATACATTTCCCATGTTTGAGGACTCTCTTGAATAGAGAAAACTTCCTCATCAGGGAGTTCGATATCTGAATACGTGTCTTCCACTGAAGGATGTTCAGCCAGGAAATCAGCCAGAGCTTGGCCCTTAATTGCCTTTTGAGACACATACTGGATGTCGAACTGCTGTAGAATAACCTCCCACCTTGCCAGACGTCCTGTAAGCATTGGACGACTAAGGATAAATTTGAGTGGATTATTACGAGATACCAATTAGACCTCGTGATGTTGCAGGTAGTGTCTCAGTTTTTGAACTGCAAAGATTAATTCTAGGCAGCAGTTTTCAATACTTGAATACCAGGTTTCTGCTTCAAGCATAGTTCTACTGAGATAGTAGAAACTATTTTCATTCCCAGCATCATTCTTTTGAGCGAGAAAGGCACCTAATGACCGCTCTAAAGCTGTCACATAGAGGATAAGAGGTCTACCCTCAATAGGTGGCATGATTACTGGTGGACTCAAGAGGTATTTCTTGAGAACATCAAATGCTTCTTGACATTCTTTAGTCCACTGGTAAGTGACTCCTTTCTTCAATAATTTGGTAAAGGGTAAACTTTTTCCTGCCAAATTAGCGATGAAACGCCGAATGTAGGCTAAGTGTCCTTGAAGTCCTCTTAATTCTTTCAAATTCCGAGGAGGTGACATACCAAGGATTGATTTGGTCTTCTCAGGATCGACTTGAATACCACGATGGCGTACAACAAAGCCGAGGAATTTTCCTGAGGTTACCCCAAAAGCACATTTTAAGGGTTTCATCTTTAAATTATGTTGTCAAAGCTTGTGGAATATGACTTCCAAATCAGCCAAGTGATCAAAACGTTGTTTGGATTTAACCACCAAATCATCTACATAGCATTCAACAAACTTCCCTAAAAGAGGTTTGAAGATACGATCCATGGCGCGTTGATATGTTGCACCTGCATTCTTTAAACCAAAGGGCATCACCCGGTAACAAAACACACCTTGAGGAGCTCTGAAGGCTGTATATTCCTCATCTTCTGGGGCCATTCGGATCTGATTATATCCCGAATATCCATCCATGAAAGAAATTACTTCATAGCCAGCCGTCGCATCAATTAAGAGTTCTGTAATCGGAACTGGGAAATCATCTTTAGGAAAATACCGATTAAGATCTCTGAAATTGATGCAAACCCTAATTTGTCCGTTCTTCTTATTTACAGGGACAATATTAGACAACCACTTGGGATATTGAACTTCTCTGAAAAAGTTATCTTTGATAAGATTATTCACTTCAGCCTCAATTTTGGAAGCATAGGTTGGGTGTGTTCTTCTCGCGGCTTGCTTGAATCCTCGATGTTCTTTTGGTAAACCCAAATGATGAGTAGCAACATCAGGATCAAGGCCAGGCATCTCTGTATAATTCCAAGAAAAAATATCTTTATTTTTCTTTAGAAAAGAAATATACATCTCTTAGTCTTCAAGGGTCATGGCCGCACTAATTAAATTGGGGCGTGGATCTTTCTCTGTACCCAGATTTACTTCTCTGAGTTCATCCACAGTGGTAGAGATATCCTCTTCAAATGCTGGAGGAGAATCTCTAAGATCTTCCTCTTCCTCTTCATCATGTGTTATTTCTTTCGTTTCTACTTGCAAAGTAGATGAAAAAAATGAAATTCTCATGATCATAAGAGATGTCAAAATTTTCACATTTGGAAGAAGAAGCTTCCATTTCCGACCCTATTGATGATAAAGGGTATTCTTTGGGAAATAAAGAGGAGATGATGGATTGAGAATCGACATCATTATTCCCCTCTGGTGTTGCTATAACTTCTTCTGGCCTGATTAGCGAAGTATAGACTTGTTGGATTTCAGCAGACGAAATGAAAACGTCACCACTTATGCTTTCATCACTGCTTGGTAAGTTACCAATTTCTCCCATGTTGTCTGGCTCGATTGCCGTAATTGACATTATGGATCTTTCCATAAGAGTATTTTGATTTGGGCCTATTTTGTCAATTTTACTGATAGGTAACACATAATCTGTACTCACATGTGAAAATGGATTTATTGGAATTTTTTCCAAACCATATGGAGCATTAACTTTGGTAATTTCCTTCATTGTAGATTTTTCTCTTCCCTTCATGTGATAAAATTCCGCCTCAATGTATTGAGACTCACATGTCTTGAATGGGGCCTTATCACCATACAATGTTCCAACTTGACCATCGAAACAGTATTTGAGACATTGATGGTATGATGACGGAATAGCAGCATGCTGATGTAGCCAGGGTCTTCCAAGCAAGATATTGAAAGCTGAGTCTTGATCAACAATCATGAAATCCGAATTGGAAACAAGATCTCCAAACTGAGTTCTGAGCGTAACTTCTCCCAGTGGTTCTTGTTCATTTTTATCATATCCTTGCAACATCATGGTAGAAGGAGATAAATCAGATTCCGTGAGGCCCAATCGACGAAGTGTACGAATGGGCATGAGGTTGACTCATGAACCATTGTCAATGAAAGATCTTCGAACATCTATACCATTGACTTTGACAGATAAGTACAAAGGTTTTATGTGCCCATGCACAACATCATCTTCATCTTTATCAGTAAAAGATATCACCGCATGGCATTCTGCAGGATTATTCTCTATGTGATAGATTTCAGCTGCAGCAATTTCAGCTTCAAACTACTGAGGACTTGACAAAGCTTCGATGAGTGCTTCCCGAAGATCTCTTGACAGATTCAAAGCATCCAAAATTGATAAATTGGCTGGTACTTGGGCCAAGTGTTTCAATATATCATACTTTTGATCTAGAGGTCTGCGTTTCCCAATAAGAATATACGGTTTAGCAGGTACCTTGGAAGCAGATGCTTTGGAAGCTGATGCATCTTGTATTGAAGCTGGCAACATCCTTGGTTTTGGCAGATTAGACTGATTAGATCCATTTACTTGATGAGATAAAGAAGATGGAACTTTTAATCGGTCTTCCAAAATAACTGTGCCGAAACTGAGTTGGCCATTGGCAGAAGAACTTGCTTGTTCTTTTTGAGATCGCTGAAGGGCTCTACCACGAGTTTCTGCTGCGTATACAGTGCTAGCAGGGGTAGAATTAGAGTAGTGGCTTCGGAAAGATCCACGTCTGCCCCTATATCCTGAACCTCTAGAACTTCCCCGGGTTCCCTTATTTGATACAGGGAATTCAGGCTCATCAAGACTGGAATATGGATCTGTTAATTGAATCATATTAACAGAACCAAAGATTAACTCTTCGTCTGATAAAGACTCTGCCTGGTTAGCCTGTTTAGGTTGTGCCGTTCGGTGGGACGGTGCCCGTGGCTTCGAAGTAGATGGCATGAAATCTGCCAGAGTCAAAGACAATTTAGGCTTTGATACATACTCATCTTTTCCTGATTCCTCTTTCTTATTTGAATTGCGCTGCCCTTTTGAGGATTTGTCTTTTGATGGAGGCCTTACTGCAGCTTTTGTAGGAGACACAATTGGATTCTTCAATTGTGTTCGAAAAATGGAATGGGTCCGATTGATTGTCTTTCTGACCATCCAATCATCATATTTTTTCACAGTTTTGCTTTTGACTTCCTGCCACTCGCCTCCTTCCTCTGGATCTGTAGCGGTAATACATGCTACATGAGCTGAAGAACCCTTCAATTTGACTTGTCCCAAGTCGACCATCTTTTGCAGGAGGTCTTTAAAGACAAAACACTCCTGGATGGGATGCCCCAACATTTGATGAAAGGGACAATAATTGGGACGGTCTTCATCTCCTTCCTTGTTTGGCCTCTTCGGCACTGGTAATTGAACCAAATTATTTTCCAGAGCTGAAATGAAGTAACCAGGAAATTTCTCACTTCGGAAAGAGTAAGTTTTACTCTTCATATCCTCAAATTGTTTTCGTCGTTGATCTTTTTGATCATTTGGACGAAACAGCCTTTGTTGTTGGTGTTCAGGAGGTGGAGCCCTTCGAGAAGATGAAGGTTTTGAAGTAGAAATAGGTATAGGTGATTGTTTAAGCATGACTGTAGCAGTTTCCTCTTTACCCATTCTCCTTCCTGGAGCTGATGGAATTATACGAGATTTAAACTTAGCCTGTATAAGGGAATCTTCAATCTGTTGAGCGATTAAAGTAAGGTCTCGAAACCCTCCTGTGTATTTCATAGGGATCAATGGCGTGCGTAATTCGTCACGCAAATTTTCCACACAGATTGGCATCAATTTCTCCTGAGGGAGTGCTAAACTCAAGGAATAAGTTAATCCCTTCCAACGAGCAATGAAATCAGAGACTCTTTCATTCTCCCTTTGCTTGCAGTTTGTAAGATCGAAAACTGTCGTTTTTGGCAAAGTTGAGCTAAACTAAAGAAGGAATTTTTGACGAAGATCCTCCCATCCGATGACTGACCGGGATTACAAGCTTGTATACCAGACAAAAGCTGGTCCTTGCAAGGTTCGCACGAAGCATCTGAGTTTCACTGCTTCTTGCTGCTCTGGAGTTCCCATCATAGGATCACAACAGGACACGTAATGCGTCAAATGTTGTTCGGGGTCGCCTGATCCATTGAAAGTAGGGAAAATAGGGTTTCCAAAACTGGATGGAGGAGAAATTGAATCTACCCATTCAGGGTAAACTTTCTTTTCAGGTTGAACTTGCGCCCGTTTCCCTTCCATAGTTTCTAACTGAGCTGTTAATGACTCAATAGTAGTTATTAACTTTTGAGAAACATCAGGTTGAACTTGGTTTTGGGTAGGTGCAATGAATGGATATTGGACAGACGTGGTGGTTGGTGCTGCAACTGATGGTAGTGCTGCCAACCGTTGTTGCATTTGACCCGTAGGATTAGACCTCTGAGGGTGTACTGATAGAGGAGGATATTCCTGATCCATCTCAGTAGTTACAACAAATTCCTTTGGCTGTCGGACTTTATCATTCTTAAGAAGAAGACTACTCTGAAGTAGTTCTGCATTCAACCTTTTTAATTCTTTCATTTCTTCCCCCTGTTGTGCAAACCTTTTCTCTAATGAGATTGATTGATCTCCTTCAGAGGAAGGGTGAGAAGTAACCTGATTCTTTCCTTTCCCCTTATTGGATCCTTTTCGGAGAGGGGGAAGTGGGTTACTTGAAGGAATACCCAGATTTTGGGTAAGCCTTTGATTACGTGTGCGCACACCTTCTTCATTTATGTCTGTGTGCGCAACTTCTTGAGCAAGAACCTCTTCTTCTGATCCTTCTGATTGAGCCTCATCTGGTGAATCAGCAACAACGACATTGATGACATTAATGGATGCATATTGCATGGAATCCTTTCTATCAGAATTTCTGTGATATTGCCTTCTTCCATGTCCATGATGAGACATGGAATTCCGTTGACTTGATCCCTTAGGAACTTCTTGGAGAACCGTCACTTGGAGAGAATCTCCTGATAGCTTGGCTCTTCGTTCCTCTTGAGGCTTATTCCCTAATCGAGAGAATACTGACTTTCTCTGAGGGAGGGATAGAGGATTTGAAAAAGTCCCGAGTCCGGTAGACTGGGGATGTTCCTGCTGCTTCCGCTCAACTCCTCGAATCCCATTTGTTGACTCTGAGGGTTGGGTTAGAGAAGTCCCCAGTCTGGCAAGCTGGGGTGTCTCTTGACATGCTATGTCTGAGATCTTCTTAAAATCTCTCTTGATCTTGCGAATTTTAGTTCGGAAATTAGCTGGATGCATTAACCTGTATCCACTTTTATCACCTGGTTCAACAGACCGTTGGATGATTTCCGAAACTTCTGTCATTTGATGACGTGTTTGCTCCAGACGAGAGGCTTGTGCAATATTCTTGCCTGCTTGATGTAGGAGCAATTCAACAACTTGTTCTCTATATACTTGATTTTGAGAGGAACTAGTTGAATCCTGTTCTTGAGCAAGATTTTGATTATGAACAAAGCCCATTGACTGTGGCCGGCCATGGGCAATAACATTGCATGAGACCATTTTCGGTGGGTTTTGCTAACCGGAAAGCACTTTGAAATGTAGTGCTCCGTGAACACCCCATCCTCTGATATGAACATCAGATGGAGCATTGGAAATTAACTGACGCAATTTTCTTAGTGCGCCAAGGCATGAACGTTGAAGAGTTCTCTGTTGCTTTTAAGCCTTCGGATACCGAGAGACTAATAGAGATGCCAAATCAATCTGACGTTGTAACCCTTCTATTATCTTAATATGATTTTCATAATCACCATAAGATAATACTTTCTTCTTCAATTGACAAAGAGTCTTCCATATGTTGAGACGAATATCATGGATTCCCTTATCCGTCAACATCTTTGGAATGTCGTACTGGGAGTCAGCCAAAGGCCAAAACATGACTGGTACTTCACCTTTTTCCAGTTTTTCCCTCATGTTCAGCATTTCCTCTTTATCATTGAATGAAGATTCTTCTACCTGTTTGGACCAGAGTTGGTGTTTCCTTGTTGCTTCATCGGATTCAACAAGATTGGTAGAGAAATCACTATTCATGATGGAAGATGAATGACCCAGGGATGGTTCGGAGAATAACCTGAACCCCAGGCTATCTTCTGATGGAGAAAGAGTTTTACCTGCCGATAGTAAAGCATCAGACATGACTGGTTTTACGTTTGCAAGTGCCTCGAGATAGGAGGGCTTTCTCGTCACTACATTGCCTTCTGAAGAATTTTCGAGACAACGTGAATCACTACTGCGGAGAGGACTTTCGCAGCGAAGTTTATCATCATGAGGAGGACCGTCATGATGGGTTACAGCAAAAGATGAAATCTCTTTCTCCTTGGTCTTCTGACCACACAGAGGGTTCCTGTGGCTCTCATCTGAAGAATAAACTTCAAGATTGACCGAATTTTCATGAAGCAAGTCTTCATGAGGAAGTTACTGTTGAAGACCTTCTGAATTAATGTTCCCGTTATTGGGAACTGAGGGATTAGAATCTTGAATTCCGACAGATAAATGTCTGAGGGCTTCAAGAACTCCAACATCGAGCAAGGCCTTGTTGCAGATTGGCCTTTGATATCCTGACTGTGCTGGGCGGATCTTTTTCTTAGATGCCTTCTTACTCGCTTTAGAAACCACTTGATGACGAAAGTGATTGCTCTGAGCAGGTGTATGTGCCGGATCAGGAAAGATGGTCAGGTTAGGCTGACGATCTCCACTCAAATCAGGTGTATGTGCCTGACTTGGTTGTCCGTATGATATGGGGGAGTATTCCCCATAACCCTCTTGGACTGGAACAGATGTGTGTATCTGTTCCGGAGTGAATCGTTGATGTGTCACTCCATTGCTAGGGATAGATTTATGTGTCTGTCCCTGAGATGATGCTGAAGCTGTTATGATATCCTGGCAAGCATCCAGAATATGAGAAGGAATTTGCTTCTGCTCTTTCACCATTAACAAAATATGTTTGGTGACTTCAGCTGCCGGAACGGGGATATACGTCCATTCCGGGCTTGGAGTAGGTTTATGTGCCTGCTCTTGTCCTCCTTTTCCTATCAGTGAATCCTGACAGTACTCAAGTGTGGAGGCAGAGAGTTGAGTCTTCCTCCTGTTTGTCGTCGGGACTTTCCGACTGACTTCTCCATGCGCTACCAAGCGAGACTGTTGGTAGGCTTGATTAGTATTAGCAGGTGTATGTGCCTGCTGATTACACTTCGCCAAACGCGGTTGACGAGATCCATCATATGTAGTCAGACGAGCCTGCTGACTAACTGGTGATGTATAAGTAGGTGTATGTTCCTGCCTATGGTACTCCGCCGGAATTTCCTGGCGGGATCGGCTTGAGGCTGCCAGACGAGTCTGCTGGACAGCGGAATTAAAACGGGCAGGTGATTGTGTCTGCTCGTTATTTGCCACCAAGTTAGGTTGGTGGACTTCTCCGGAGATGGCAGGGATGACAACCTGCCTATTGTTAACCGGATTCCGTCTCTGGCGGTTCATCTTGCCTGCTCGGGTTCGAGGAACCTGAGCTGAATACCTGGAGTCGGTACCCTCATCATGTTGAGGGCGCACTACCGCACGAGTCTGGTGGCGATTGTTGATGGGAGCCCTTGAGAAGGACTCCTGTCTTTTTGAATTAAGGTCCTGCGGGACCTGCTCATTCACTTCCTCAGAGTAAGGGAGTGAATGGAAATTGCGTTCCGGGGATAACGACCTGAAACGGTTAGACACGGTAGTCAGCATCGCCTGCTTCTTGATCGCTGGCCGCCGCTGTCCGGACGACCAGGTAGAGTTGTTAACTTAGAGGGCTTGACGAGCGGCCTCCAGAGTTGGGATAGTACCGTTGCGACGGTACTCCTTAACCAGTTCATTAGAAACCCAGCGTTGAAGATGCTGAGTTGGTGATGTCATTCTCAGAGCGGACGACGTTCCAGCAGGAGTAGTAGCATTGGTTTTCACAGCACCAGACCTCACAGTAGAGGTGTTCACAGCAGCAGTATTCACAGAGGTGAATTTAAGGAAAGCCATTTTGCAGAAGATCTTGAGAAAAGAGTGCCTGTTCCATATAACCGACATAATCAAGATGAATCCGGCCACTGCATCTTTTGGATGAGCACATATCAATGATTGCATTGTTGGCCCAAGGGGCCTAACAAATAAGAAGAGCATCACTTTAACTTGGTTAAGGATTCACGTCGGGTTCACCATTTTTGTTTCGCACGGAATCCGGGGAATGACCTCCTGGACGGGAGATTCAAACGTTCTGATCGGTTTCTAACGGGTTTGTTCGTAGAACCGAAAACATCCAATGATTCCACATCCGTTTGGACCTACTTTCCAAAGGCAAGCGCTCATTATCTTGTGGACTAATGAGGCTTAGGAATTTGCATTGGTCGAGAGGATGGGAGGTCGGACTCATCACACCTTTTTGAGGGGAATTATTGTCTACTCCGGGACTCTCTTTATAGATTTATGTTATGTTCGTGAATCCTTATTACATTACCAAGTATAAAATGAGATTTCCTTTAGTTTTAACAATCAATGATTAAATATGCAAGAAATTTAGAGAATCTTTTATATGTATTCGAGGTTCTTCATCAATAGAGAATCATCTATATCTGTTTAGAGATTCCTGGTCAATGGTATCCTTCAAAACATTTATATAAAAGTCTCTTGGTCATTATGATGACCAGGCTGGTTTTAAATCCACTCAGTGGGGCACTTGAAGTTTATCGTCATTCAGAAGGACAGAGATTATTTCAAAGTTGGGATCGAACCCATAAATGGGCTAGCTACGTATCCTTTGTTTTGGAAAAGGAATCAGAACCCACGTAGTTCGAGTAATGGAGTATGATGTTTATGATTGATGGCTCAAAGAAGAATGTCATAATTACTTTTACACTCTAAGCTCACGTGAGTCATGCTCGGTGTGAGAAACAAGTGGTATTGGTAAAAATTAGACAATTGTGCCATGAAAGATGCAATCATAAGAATTTGTTTGGGGCTTATGCATGTATGACTGCCCAGATAGATGAAGGTTTAGGATTTACTTCTAAGGAGAAAATCCATGAACAGGGTCCATAAAGTTATATGTGATTCATGGAGATTTGAATACTCTAATCTTGGGGCTTACTCCTAAGGAGGATGCCCAGGTTAGGAGGGGACTTATGATTGGGTTTTACTCCTGAAAAGGAAACCCAAATCAAGGGTAAATTAGGACTGGTTAAGAGAAATTTAAGGGGGCTTGGGGTTTACTCCTGAAAAGGAAGCCCAAGGTTATGACTGAGTCTTATTCCTGAAAAGGAGACCCAGGTTAGGGATTAAGGTTTGGGGCTTACTCCTAAGGAGGATGCCCAAAATTAGAGGACTTGATTGGGGCTTACTCCTGAAAAAGGATGCCCAAGTATGGGAACTTTAAGAATTTGGGGCTTACTCCTGAGGAGGATGCCCAGATTAAAGGTTTTATAACTGGGGATTATTCCTGAAAAGGAGACCCAAGTTAGGATTCTCTCATCTTAAAGGATGAGGTTGAATGAATGAACTCTCCGTATTTTAGTGACATAAGGATATTTAAATCACTAGACTTTGAGAGAGATTCCATAGAATTCCTTTCAGATAAGAAAGTCAAATCAAGAAATCATGCCAAAAATGGCTTTGAAGAGTGTCTTGAAGACTGAATCTTGAAAAGGAAAGTTGTGATGGCTTAAGAGGGGTAAAAAATGGGCAAGATGGGCACCCAAAATGATAGGGGCGCGCAAGTCTTGCAAGGCGCGCAAGTCTTCCGTGGGCGCGCAAGTATTGGTCGCGCAGGTATACCTGCGCGACACATGGTGTACTTGCGCGATTTTCAACGAGCATTGAAATACTTGAGCGACTCTTTTTAAAACCCTTTAGAATTTTCATGAGGTTCTTCCAGAAAAGGGACGCGCAAGTTATATTGAAGGAAATAAGTCGGCGCACAAGTGTTTGATAAGTTTCAATACTTAGGCCTTCCTTCTTCTCTTTTGATCTTCCGTTCTAGGTAAGAAATTACCTTAGAAGTGTTTCGGAAGCTTTGAGAAGAGACTTGGGCGTCGGGAGCTTCAATCCGAGTTTCTGGAAAAAGATCCTCTCGAATGGGGGGCCCACAGGGTCTATTTATAGGCAAAAGAAGACCCCGGGTTGTTACCGGGCGGTTACCACTTAGGTCGCGCAAGTCACCTGCGCGACCAAGGTAGCCGCGCAAGTACACTTGCGCGCCATTTAGATAACATGTGCGGTGAGGTTGTTGTTGATCCTTTCTTCCTTCCTTTGTTGATTTTTGATGTTTTCTTCAAAGGCTGAATCACTTTGAGCTCAGATATTCCCTTTTCTGATCTTTATATTCTGTGACGAAAGGAGCGTCAACAATATGTTATAAAATTTATCATCATGATACAAGGTTTACTAGGTGAAAAGGACCTAGAAATGGTTAGTGTGGAACTTACACATGAGAAGCCCTACCGATTAGTCCCATTTATTGGTAACTAAACATGAGAGGGTATGTTTGGGACTCACACCTAATAACATGTTGATGATATGTTTGTCTCATAGATGGGGAAAAAGGATGAGATCATTAATGAGGACATGGTCAGGTCTTACACCAAGTAAAAAACCCACCCTTTTTATAGATTAATAGTTGGAACAAGAATGTTTTTCCTGGGATTATTTGGGAATTTAAAGGTCATGGAAATTATCTAAATTATCTGAGTTAGATGAGTCAAGATATTTAGTCTAGAAAAGGTTCCATCGATCCACTTAGTGATAGGGCCCTCATTATCAAGGGAATGCATGATTGGTTCTATCTAGAGGCATATGTTAGTTTGAGAGGAATACCAAGTAAGGTTTATTATAATATATATGATTTCTATTATCAATGTTATAAATGATCTAAAATATCACTTTGATGTGAACAACAATATCAATTATCTCATGAGGTCACTGAGGAGGCCTAGGTAGATGTGATATAGTGGAAGGTTGGTTTGGGTTAATGAATTCTGACATGGTCTCTTTGGAAATAAATATATCGCAATTAAAGTAATTTAGTGAATAGGGAACCCAAATGTTTTTCCTACTAAAGAGGTACTAGGAACTTAGTGTAGTCCCCGGTATAGGACCTTTTCAAAGGGGCACCCATTTTAGAGAGTTGCATGAATTGGAATTCAGTTAAGAATAATGAGTAGTTGGGAACCCGGTTCAGTGAGTTGGGTGTGGTCGATTCCCATTTAGGTGAACTTAGCATTGATCCAATGAAAAGTATCTATCCACCATAAAAATGAGGGATTTTATGTTGAAAACCATTATGTTTGAAAGACCTAAAAAATGAGAATTAGGTTAAGTAGCATCTAAGAAATGGGTATGCTTTTAGTTATAAAACAAGGGATCCTCCTTATGTAGGTATGAAAGATTGAATTTCACTCTATATTAATTTATTGAGTGAACAAGTTCTTAGTTTTGTGGACCTTTATATATAATCATGGTCCCTTGAGGACCAAGTAGATTCTACCACTTTAAAGAAAACTAAGTGTCAATATTTCATACTATTATTAATTAGGAGAGCCTCTCAAGAAGGATCCTTCACCCTAGTCTTGGTGATGACATAGATTAAGTGGTATTTCAATAATCATAATCAATAAAATACAGAAATAGCTTTATATCCCATCCTTTTACACATAGTTTGGAATAAAAAATCATCTAAATGGGAATCTTTGGTTTACTTGGTGTGAGTTCCTTACACATAGATGATACTAGGATTTCTATAATTAACATAATGTAGAAATTTGGGATTAAGGGGACCTTATATATGAAATGGGAGTTGTGTTCCCAATTAACCAATAATAACCACTTAGGAGTTCCAAAAACTTTGAATAGGACATGAAATTTGAGCATGAAAAAGTTTGGGAATGTGGCATGGCATGGATCCTTGATAAGAAATGCGTGCATGAGTCTTGAAGAATAGGGTTAATGGGAACCTTAAGGAAATATGAATGAGATAAATGAGTTCCCAGTTATTCGTGCCTTTGAAAATTATCCAATCCTCTCAAAGCATTGGTCAAATTCTTCTGTTGCTGAAATTCAGGTGCCAACAATAATAGGTACACTTCAAATACTTTTCAAACTATAACTTCATTATGGTGTGTACTTATATATTTTAGGGTGAACCAAAAAATATAATATAGTCTAAATCATTACCAAATTCCTATATCCTAAAGATTATGGTGTGATTTGATGCTTTCAGAAGTAATCAACAAATTCATTATGAAAACTGTAAATTTAAAAACCTGATTAAGAATTTGTTAGCATAAATAATCCTTATAATGCTACACTCCCACCTCATAAATTGATAAAATATTACAGTAATGGGGGAGTAGGTTCATGAAACTCACCCTAAATTCTCACAAACTTTAATTCACCCATCATGTGGTGAGAATAACCTACCACTACACCTCCTTTAACATTAAACACAAGAATTCATTTTGAAACTAACTCATGAATTTATCACATGTTACCTAAGAGTCATCATGATTCCTTACATAAAGGATCTACCAATATAAAGTTGTTCATAACAAATAATAAATCATAAAAATAATCCAATTATCAATCCATGTATAAACTAATCCAAAATTACTCTTAATATTCTCTAACCACCCCTCTATATCTGTATCGGAAACAGACCCTTTCGGTCTTAAAAAATTCTACCACTAAAACCCACCAAATTACATCCTATATAAATAATCCTCTCTAGGATAAAATCATCCATTATTAGTCAAATAATCTGACTTCATCTCATGAACTTGACCTATAAAAGGTAAACATCCTCCAACCATATCTATATAAAAAAAATAAACTCTTAAGCATGGGATATAATATCAACTCAAAATATTTTAATAAAATTCATTTTAATTTCCTTAACCCCAATTCAAATATAAATAATAACAGTTTATACATGTAACACATCTAGATCTCTACCCCGAAAGCATTAAACACTTTCTTAATCATGTTCAGTAGAGTATCGAGGTTCTTTTAACAAATCATGGGGTACCTCTATATCCTACTCAATATCATTGACCTATATCATATACTAAGATAAAATGATATTGTTTCCCTATTAAACCAATGTAGACTTGACCAATTTAAAATAAAAAATATATCTTAAAGTAAATAACTATTAATGATACCACAGTTTCATGATCTAACTATACTATAACCCCTCCTAGGTTGGTAGTAATCCCGAGATAACACCCAAAGAGAGAATTCGATTTTCCTTGTGTTGAAAACCCATGCTGGGGGTATCTAACATGTAATATAAGATATATTACCCAATTTAATCCCATGAAAGTAAATAAACCTCCAAATAAATTTCAAACACTATAGATACAATAACTCAAAATCTCATTAATAATATAGAATAACAAGTAATATCATACAACCATAATAATTATAAATTCAATACTAAAAGAAATGGATCCCAAGAAAAAAACTACCCCCAAAAATTCCACTGATCACCATATTATAAAATTGTAAGGTCTACCTCATTTTTTAAAAACACTATAAAAATATATAGAAATAATATGTAGAGGTAACAGTGATCATACAATTATACTTTGTAAGATCCTCCCCGAAAAATATCATGTCAATATGGATGAATGATAATAAATATTTAGTGAGTAAATATTGAAGTTGAATCATGTTCCATCCAAAGGATATCTAAAAAATCATCTCACTAAAAGAGTGCTTTCCAAATTTTTATACAATATAACATAATAAATTTATAAAGTATAAAAAAAGAGGTACCCTGCACCAAATCCCCCACTGATCTCATAACCCTCATATCCCAATGCTAAACCAGTCGTTTCTCCTATAACATCCCATGTCTATCTACCAGAGTCTCATACCACTACCACAATCCATATAGACATACTAAAAGCTCTTACAATAACCAAATAAAACAATCATATATCTCATCCAAGTTCATCACATATTAAAACCAATACCACTTCTATAATTAGAAGGAAGAGAGGGACAAAGGGAGTAGTCATACATCCATTTCACTCACATACTAGATGTTGTGGGTTCAATCAAAACCCAAATACTAATATAGGTACTAGTTAGGTTATTTGATTCATGTATTGTAAAGTAATAAATAAAAAACACACCATATAATATAACACTAAAAATTCAAACATAGTGTCTAACACCCATTAGGTCACCTATACAACCATCCCATCATCACATTGTCACTACCATACAATTTCCACTTCTACCTCTAACTAAAAAGACATCATCACATCAAAAAAAATAATTATGAGTAATATTTCCATCTTCATCGACTTATGTACCCATTAAAAATTACAAAATTATTTATTTCCCATATTATTTAAACATTGTTATGTAATCAATTCATTTTATATCATATATTCAAATCCCTTTAACCACATTATTTCTAGTAGTACCAATTAATTTCAGAACACATTCCATAAAATTACATTTTTCCCCATTTACCTTTTCATTTATTTATTAACACATAAATTTGTAGTTACATTTAATAATTTCTTTCATAGTTTCATTTTCTCGTTATTTTCACCAACACATGTCCCTCCCCATTATAATCATTTAAATCATTCACTCCTTCCATCCAAATATATATCTATGAAATTATATGATATAAATTCCTCACCATACTACTATATTAATAAACTTAAACAAAATTTTCAAAACTAACACATTTAAATTACATGACCACATGCTCAACACTATAAAAGTTCCACCATAGTTGTATACAAAAAATAAAATATAGAAAGAGTGACAATAATATCACATATACTATAAAAAACATACACCCCTATTAGATTGAATTCATTTATAAAATTAACTAACATAAAAAATCTACCAAAAGAACAAAAAACATGAAAATTATATATTAACCATAATAAAAGAAAGAGAGTCTCAAAATTACCTACCTAATAGAATCTCAAATTGCTACATTATAATAAGTTGAATTTTAAGGATTAAATTTTCACACTTTCTCAGGGGTCACATCAACAAACCTTTAATCCATGTACATATCATCATTACTACAATGAAAATACCATAGAATCCCAAGATAATAGATTATAGATATAATAATAGAGGATGAAGTAAATATTAACTTAATCTATAAGAACTTGAACTCATGAAAAAGTAATATAAAAGGTTTCTAAATAAGAATTATAGGATCAATATAAATCTACCATAGTCACCAAGGATTATGAAGAAGAAATAGAAATCGAGTAGAAGGAAAGAAACTCGATGTATTTATATATAAAAATTAGAGACAAAAAAACATGGCATAACACATCATGTTATGGTGAATATGAATCATACAACTAGATATATAAAAATAACTAAACAACATCCCTTATACCACCTTAATTATTCCATCTACCCACATTTCATATTTTATTATATTACGTTATATTAAGATACCATTCTCAATTTTATGTTTCAATACCCCACCCCGGATAATTTCATGGAAAAATCCATGATTTCCATCAATTTCCATTACCTATCATCCTATTAAAATAAAATCCATATTAAAATTATATTAAGACAATGGATAATATCACGGTGTAATTATCAACTCCCATTAAAATCAGAACAATAAATCATGACCTATTATTTTACCTATAAAAACTATCCAGTAACCCAAAGATTCATCCTTAAATAGCATTAAAATGGAGTTCAAAACATCACATGATAATGATAAAAAATATAGTGTAGTAAATATGTTAAAAATAAAAAAGGTGACACTTCTATTTAGATAAAAAATTATACAACAATTTTCCAATTATATTTCAAATAAAGTATTAATAAGTACTATTACAACATTATTTTCATGCTTGATGATTTTTTTCCAAACCCAACTCTACAACTTTCTTATCCACTCCAACACATTAAAAATACACAAAATCCCAATAAAATGGTTTTATTTAAAATATAGGATTTAATTTATTTGTAATAGTTTATAAAAAAATAAAAAATGAAACACAACTAATTTTAAATTGGGGATATAGTGATAGATCCTTCATCCAATTTAGGTCAATAATTAGTTTGGTGGACCGTTTTCCTCTAAACCCTCTTTAATTGATATATCTCTCTCAATAAAGATGATAAAACTAATAAAAAACCATGTTAATTTTAATAGTTTGAGGTACTATGATAATTTTCAATACGTTAGTTCAATTCTTTTAATTATTCCAATGTGTTTATTAGGCATCCTGTAGAAATCAATGGTATAAAAACTTACTTCTAGACTCTTTTCACAGACAATTTATTTAGTGTATTATTTTATTATAATTATACGACTAACTATATTCTATTTTTTGGTAAATACTTTTGTGAAATTTCATGAAAATGGATTGGATATCATGGATTTTGGCTTTTTAATATTCTCCATTAATGAACAACTTCTCAAAAATGGAACATACAATGAAATAGATATGATCTATGACCCAAATTCCACATTTTTTTACAATAAATTAATATTAAATCATTAATATCACCACATTGAAGAATTGTTTTTATAATATGATAATAATTAATTTTTCTCGAATCCTCACCCTAAATTAATGTTCTAGAAACTCTAAGATAATGGTAAAAATTACATTTCAATTAATCTTTATCACAATCTAAATTTATTGAATGGGATGATACAAACATGTACACTTATACCTTGGAGATTAATTTTTATCCACTTTATATTTTAATAGTCACTACTGATATAAGTTATATAATTGTTTTACATAAAACCTTTGAAAGACTTGGTGAAAATTCATTACAATGAGCCAATTATTTTTTATATTAGTATGAATTTCTTTATTACACTATTTATTTATGTTCAAAGAAATTTTTTGACAATACTACATGTTCAGGTAAATCATTTTCCTCTTATTTGTGTTAAACATTTAACTATTTTAGATTCACTTAACATTTCATAATGCTATGGAATTTAGAGAATTATTTTACGACTAGACAACATGTAAATATTACATCATATTAATGAATAATGAGATTGTTATGAAAGTAGTGAACCTAAATTTTATGTTTAGTAATTAATTAGGGTTTTTATTATTTATTTACATGTATATGTATATGAATAATGAATCTTTTTAGTGGAAACTAATATTTTTGGACATGGTGGATGAATGCAGTGTAAGTAGACAATAGAAGGCATCACTGGGTACCTGTTGATTCCTCACAAGGTAATAGGTAAGGATAAAGGAGGTTGGTAATCCACTTAATCATTCATTTTGTATTTGGTAGTTGTGAACTTGTTAATTAATGGTCTCTATATTTCTATTCATAATGATATTTTTTTAGTGGAATGATTTATATATGATTATTTTATATTTTTTTGGTTGGTACAGGTAATGAGGTGAATTTTCTTGGGTTCTTATTCTTACCCTCCCATAAATTGGTTCCATAATTGATATGTAGTGTTATTTTTTATATTTTTTTATGATATTAGATACTTGGGGGTGTGGTTAACTTGTTACACTTTGTATTTATTGGTTTTTTTCATATTGTAGTGGATTATAATAACTAAAGTTTTATATTATTTTATTAAGTTTTATTCTATTCATCCAATTAGATAAATTTTAGCGAGTTTATTTTTAGAATGAAACTCTATTGATACTTGTATATGTAGAATATACCATTTGTGTTAATTTATTGTGTTATTGTTTTTGAGTTTGATGTTAGCATATTGAAAAAAAACTCATAGAATCAAATGAAAATTCCTAAGAGGTAGAAAACCAATATGTGAATTGTTATAGGTTTTTAGGGATAAAACTATCATTCTTTAAATGACATGATTAACTTTAGTTGAATAAAAAATGTATATACCTAAGGATATGTGGAATAAAATTAAGGATAATTAATTTAATTACTATTTTGATCAAATTAGAGTAATGTAATGGGTAATTTGGGAAATGTATTTCCCATGTAAGGGTCTTAGTGGGGTTTTATGGGTCATTGAGTGAAACATCACAACCATGGTTAGGTATATTCCTTAAATTGAATCAATTTGAAACATAAATCATGTATTTGATTGAGATTTTTTATTGTATAAGGTTATTGAGTTCCATGTAGTACATTTTTCTAATTGCACAGAGAACATTGGGTATCTTCATGTTGTACCAGACCAAGAATCCATCGAATAAAATGAATTAAAATTAATTAAATAACTAATATTGTTAAATTAAATTAATTAAATTGGAAATTCTTGAAATTTATCTCTTATGATAGTGTACTAAAGGGTTTTTATGGTCTTTCATGTGGAAATGAATTACCATTTTAGCTAAACATATTGAATTAGATTATGTTTGATATGTGGATAATGTTAATGATAGTGAGTCATTATGGTATAACACTAGTGGGGTTACTATTGGGTTCAGTGATGCATGGTCAATGGGGTTTATATTAACCAATGGGGTTAGTTTTGACTAGTGGAGCCAGTGTAGACCTATGGATTTAGTTAGGCATGACTAGTGGGACCAATGAGGATTGACCAGTGTTGTTTACATTGAATACTAGGGTAGTGATAGAAAAATGAGATTATTGATAGAATATTTCTATTAATAAAATACCATTTATGGTCATGATAGATAATTTAATCTGTGATAGACTATTAGAATTAGTGAAATGACCATTGGGGTTATTGATATGACCATTGGTTCAAGGGAGGTGCAAATCATTAAGATCAGATTCATAGTGGTCTATTATAATCATTACATATTGTATGCCACTAGGAAAAGTGTATGTTATCCATTGAGAATTGATTTCTATTTTCCTTTACTGAGGTATAAACATGATATTTTTATATAAAAAAGATAGAAAAGGTATATTTAGGTTTTGTGGTGTCATGTGAAGGAATCCAGGCACAAAAATCATTTATGATTATAATTTTCCAAAAATATAAAATCCATTTATTAACACCATAAACAATCTAAATGAAATTATATTTCCTCATGATTTTTTATAATAAAAATAAATATTAAGAAATAAATTTAAAGAATACATTGATTTTTCATCATGTTTTGACCATTATCTGCTTCATAATTGTTCATTAGTACCCAAATAATCTGACTAAATACCCCTCAATATCATCCAAACATTCTGTAAAAACTCTCAGGAGTTGATTATAATTTTTTTACGATATCATGAAGGATCAATGTGATTGATGATAGTTATATTATTTTTTGAACATTATGGACACAATCCAAGAAGTAAGTATCAATATATTAGTGTTATCACTCTTATTTTCTCTCTTTAACCTTGAGTGGATGGATGGGATGGATGAAAATTTATTAAAAAATATTAGTAACAAATTTTGGTTTATTAAACCGATTTATATACTAGGTTAAGTGTTTATAAAATTACATTAAGGCCATTTGGTAAATATTTAACCTTATAGTGACAAAAAAATCAACGCAATACTTGTTTAAATTATATTTATAATAATTATAATTATAAAAAAACATATAATACCTAAACCTATCATGTAATTGAATAAAAACCATTAATTTTACTCATTTCCCCATGTACAAATTTATTGAATCATGAACATGTAATGTTCATTTGAAAAACAATTTCCATATTTAATTATTTAAAAAAAAATAACTTATAAATACCTTTATAAATAAATTAAATTCTAATTACTCTAATCTTGGATCAATTAAAATTTAATTAATTTATTTATTTTACTTGTGATCATTAACAATATGACGATCATTGACCCAAAGATGTGGGTCCCACATTTTCATAATCTCTAATTCATCTCAAAAAATATATATTCTTAACATAATATGTTTATGAAACTCTAAGATATTATCTATATAAAATTATCTACAATTCATAGACCGAGAAACTATAAGAAAATTACATATTAGTGGTAGTGTAGCACCCCGACCCGAGAGCCACTAAAACAGTGCCCCGAGAGAGTTTCCCACTAAGACTCAAGCACAACTCCATGTAAACTAGAGGATACCAAATATAATAAAGGGAGAAATAAAGGTATATTGGAGAGATGATACCCTCTAGGTCAGTAATAAATATAATAGAATCAATAATACATAATGGTAGCGGAATATAGTAATAATTGGTAATAAAAAAATGAATGAACAAATTATCATGTTTGAACATGATAAAATGTACATATAAACAACTATTAGTTGATATAGATGAAACAAATGTAGAAAAATAAAATAAAAAATAGTTATCCTAAATAGCATCACAAGCTCTATCTCGGTCCTCTACTCTTGAACACCATCCTAGCCCATATGAATAATAGTAAGCAAGCATAATCCCTGAACCTGATCCTAAAATATTGAGGTCTCTTTGGGTACCATAGTGCAGTGGAGGCACAAAAATGGTGTGGGATATACTCAATAGGCTTCCACCAATGGTTTATAATTCTATCATGTCTATGCATATAAAATAATTAGTGTGCATGTATATCAAGAAGATGGTAAACTAGAGATATACATGTACCATTAAGAATCTAAACATCCACATAGTTTTAACGGTGGTAATAACAAAATAGTCATAGGAACCATGGCTATAAGACAAGGATTCTGTAAATGAGTGTGTTAAACATCATAAGGAAGGCACCATTAGTCATATAGAATAATAAACAAGAATACTGTAATTCATTTTTCTATGATCCCATTAATGAGAAACTCAACTATCACCCAATGAGTAACATAACTCCATTTATTGAATGATTCTATCCTTAACATTCTGCAATGAGGAAACCTAAGTATTTCTCATAACTCCCAATTTCCCTATGAGACCATCCATGGAGTTCTTTGAATAGGAAAAACAAGTATCAATTATTGTATGGTAAAATTCATCTATCGTCAAATATCATCCATGGAATTACATAACAAGGAAACCCAAGTATCATTCATGTTGTAATATAATTTAAGTGAACTATGAGCTAGTCTATGGAATTCCAAAAAAATGAAACCCATTTATCGCCCAAGGAATAATTAATTTATAATAGTCAATGATGTTTTCTAATGCGTTCCTCAATGAGAAAACCTAATTATCACTCAAGGAGTAATATAAATCTTTTAAATATTTAGTTTTAAGTAATAGATATGTCCATGTCCATAAGAATTCCATAATAAGATTCACCAAGACATGTTCATTAACAGTTTAAAATATATTTAATTAATAAAATTTTTCAAGTCATAAATTTCAATCAGTAACAAAATTACCAAGGACTATGTGGTTTTCCGAACCCATTATAATTAATTATATAATTTAAGAACACACCCAATGGGTGGTTAAATAATTAGGTTGAAGAATCTTTTTAATCAATAATCCAATTCACTAGAAAGGGGTTGTTAGGTTTGTGGTCACCACCTCCCACCATGTATTTGGGGTCTAATATAATCAAGTTCGAGGTCTAGGAATTTAATTTTAACTATTTCATATTTTTTTAGTGACACCTGAAAGGTTTAGTGCATTTCACAATGACAATACTCTCTATTCAAATAATAATTTAGGGAAAATTATATATAACACATACCTTATAATTATTATGGTCCAATCATCCAATATAGATATTTTATTTGATATGGTTTGAGAGAAATATAAAGAAAATATAAACACCCTGAAAAGAGGGTGAATTTTCTCACTTAAAAATAACATCATTGATAGCTTGATAAATGGAGAAAATATTTAAAGAATCAAAGATCTTACCATTACACAACCAATGAGACTAATGGAAAAGAAAATATGGATGGGATGGGGGAGATGTATCCATGCCTAAGAAGAGGTAAAAGGGAGATACTATGTGATGGGGTTGGAGCACGTGTTAGGAAGAAAAAGGGAGGAAATCCCTTTATATAAGGAATGGGGAAAATAATCATTGCCCATTTTTAAGAGTTTCATGGTTTGAACACAAGGTTTTTAAAACTATGCACTAACAATTCAGTGCTACTATCCAAGGGACAACCACCTCGTGTAGTCTGGCCACAATGTTTTAAAAATTGTGCACCTAAGTATGCATAACTACTATCAAGTAAGACTAAGGGTGTGGGATTTGTGTATGGTATGGAAAAATTGTGTGAAACCCATGAGTGTCACCCTATTCACATATGTACCTAGCTACATAGACTCATAGGCCCATTTCATGATTTATATAAATTGTTCTCCTTAATAAATGGGGTTATATAGTTCACCCGTACAATTAAACTAACCATGCGCCAACTATTCGTCTCATGCTATCTATCCAAAAACTGGATATTTCAGAGCCCAATCCCTCCAAAACTCCACCAAAGTCCCTAGAAACCTCCATAAACTTTACCTCATCAAAAACATCACTTTATAGAGTTATAATTCTCAGATTTAAATTATTATTCTCAAATTAAGATTCAACCCATCCACCAAAGAAAAAGTTCAAACTTTGTTGGGAATTTCAACATGGTTCAAAAAACGAGACCTTACAATCTCCCCACCTTATGAAATATTATCCCTAAGAATCCTTGTGAAATAATAAAAACAAAACCTAACCTGTTTGGATCCCAGAGTTTTGTTTAAATGTATGAATTTAATTTCTAAACACCCAACACACATCTAAGATCCATTTCAAACTTATGGTACATTAACCATTTAAATTAGAGGAAAATCTCTTAAACAAGGCCTAAATATCCATAATAAGCTTACTTGAGACCATATAACCTAAGAAATGATCCCATTGTGACATGTTTTACTAATTTCCGTCAGGCACTTCCCACCATAGTTCATAACCAATGAATGACAAGTTGTGATCCATGATGCCTAACCTATCAAAATTTCATACTGAAGTACGTCTATAGTATTCTAATTGTTATCCAATCATGTTTATCAAAACAATACACCTGATTACAATTGAGAAAAATACCATCGGTACTCGATCTGATCAAAACGGTAGAACTCTAATTGACATATCCTAGCCTAATCATGGAAGATTTCCTTGGAAGGCCTCAGATGACACTCACATTTAAAATTACCTCATTCATGGAATGATAAATGTGGCTCCACCTCGACCATATCCAACTAAA
Source organism: Viscum album (assembly GCA_963277665.1). Taxonomy (NCBI): domain Eukaryota; kingdom Viridiplantae; phylum Streptophyta; class Magnoliopsida; order Santalales; family Viscaceae; genus Viscum; species Viscum album. The sequence goes on along the minus strand of OY728162.1, from coordinate 79,689,256 downwards.
CAATAGAGATAAGGTTATATGACTTTTATACGACTCTCTTTGAAAATGATCACCTCCCAAAACTGATGCACCTTGAAAAAATAGATCCTAGACCCTTTTATGCCAAGGTGTATTGATATCATTTGGAGCATGCTCACTGAATCCACCCAGTTCTTGGGGATTCCTCCTAACCGGTCCATCTCCTAATCAAATATATCACTATTCTATAACACCATCACTAACACCATTTCTTTCTAGTATCCAAGTATCATTGTGAGATACTATAAGATTAACAGTTACATATGTATTTCACCAAAATCCATTATCGATTCATACCTATAATTAGTAAATAAATCTAGTTGTATATGCTACCCTTCATTTAATGACATTAAAGTTTAAGAAAAATCATCTTCAAATTGATCTCAAGGTCCTAAGAATATTTTCACCAAAGGGTGAGCTCTAGTAGCTGACATCCTACTACCCTCCTTAAGATCATCCTTGTCATCAAATAAATGAATAGAAAACTACTCACTAACTACCATTCCCTATCCTCCAAGGATGTATAAACTGTAAAAACTAGGATCTCGCTCATCCCGAGCATCAATGTAACCATAAACAATCACCTATTCCTATCTCTGGGGTATAGTTATCATGGATAAAAGAGTATTTGAATCATAAATATGATCATAAACTTTGAACATCCAATGATGTGTTACGCACCGTTTTTATTATCTTAAAACATATCTTTAAGAAAATTCTCAGAGTGTTATTTTATCAAAACACAATGTTAATTTAAACAAGTAGTAAAAAATAATGTTGAATCCCTCTAAACATACTCTGGGAAATGTCAAGATATGAGTAATGTTCACCTCTAACCAAGAGTACATAAGGATTTTTATCGATAGGCGTGTATAGATCTCTCTAAGACACACTCACATCAATTATGACACACCTTCCTTTTTCAACTCCTGACACCATGTCTCCCAACTATGAATATCTAGGTCTATTCTAGTTTAGAACTCATCTTGTAAAATTAATTTTCATTTACCATAATCTCTAGGTGTCTAGGTTGACAAGAATCACATTGAAAACTATTGATCCTCAACCCTTACACTAATTCTCATCGACGTTCAACTCTAAATAGTTCTAATACACAATAAACATGAGCTTAAAATTCAATACACAATGGGTGTACATCCAATACCACCCAATTAAAAAACCCAAATCATACTATTAAGAGTAATTATCCAATAAATTCGAACTAATCATACTACATGACATGTTATTATTTGAATATACTAGGAGTTATCTGAGAATTCTCTTCAAAATTATACATCTCACATGTTCCATTATTTCTCAAAGGATTGATTGCCTCATGGTGTCATTTCTAAAAAGAGAGCATCAACATTGAAAACACTGGTCAAATGGGCTAGGCACTTGAATATTCCATACCAGCATATCCAGTTTCAATAAAAAAACTCAGGGTGATTTTAAAAAATCCAGGGTATAACCATGATTTAACCAAGGAATCGTTCACCTATTGTGCATCAGTCTTGAAAAGGGCATAAAATAAAGTTCATCATAATAGAAAAATATAGTCGCAAACCATAATCTTCCACAGGTTGTCCCTAAAAGAACAATTTCATTATCACACTAGGGTTTTAGTCAATATGAGGGAATCTAGGTCTATCCACCTAGACTTAAGATCTCTCTCAAAAGAACAAAAAACCACTAGGGTATCCATTACACGACGTAAAGAATGCATAGAAACCCACTTTTAGAATATGTTTGACTAAATATTTAAGGAATAATTGACCTAGAAGGGTCAAAATATGTCATTATATGCATAATGAAATAACCTTCCAACACCAGGATACTAGGTCTTGATCAACACTGATTATCTGAAAGTGGGAGTTCTCATTGAAAGGTCACAATACTAACATAACAAATTAAAAAGATGATACCCAGTGGTATAAAAATATGTTAGTACCCCCTAAACATTTATCTTATAAAAAAACACAATTATATCTGAGATTTTCCTTTCATTATCTTGATTCTTACTCTTGACAATGAGCACCCAAATGGAACCTCTTATCTGAAAACTAAAATGAGGGATTTATCAATGCTTTAAGGATGAAAAAAGGCACCATAAATTGGATAACTACTTAAATAAACAAGGAATAAACCCTAAAACAAGGTCACGCATGAAAAGATCTCTAGTCCTTACCATATAACCTCTAGATCCAATGATACATAGGAATAATTCAGTAGAGTTCCACAGAAATATTCACACTCCCGTTTAAGGAAACATTTTATATTTTCCCCATACATGGGGGAACTTTAAATAAGAACTTGTAAGAGATTTAATTATAATACATTTAAATGATTCCCCTTCATTTCAACATTTTAAAAAGTTTATATACTAAGGATATCAAGTACTAGTTGTAAGATCACATGTACTATTCAATTTATCTAGTTGACACTATACAACATTTATAAAAATCCCATAGTTTCTTTTTTTAACAATTTATTTGATTCAAGATCTTCCACAAATGGATCAATTAAAGAAAATTTCAATTAAAAATCTACAGAGTAAAGCACTCTTTAGTCTGCAATTGGAATTTTAATTAACTAAATCCTTATAATAATAAAGATGAGAAGAAAATAAAAAGTATTGTATCAATTAAAGGAAATGTTCAAGTAAAAAGACACCAAAAGTTTATATGTAACACAAAATAAGTGGTTTTGGATGATTTAAATGACTATCCCATTAATATAAACATACCTCCATGGGGTTTAAGTACTAAGGAATAAAATTAATAAAAAAACCTATGAGGGCCCCATTATGTCAATATGATTTAAATTAAATGAAACTCATAATAGTTTATATTATTGAAATTTTACACACTCTAAATGGATTTATCTAATAAATATTGCCAGACTAACTTAGTCATGTTGAGTTCAATATATCTCATAAGAAACATTCCCCAATTGTCCAACTTGTGTCCAAGTGTGCATTTAAGGATTTAGTCATATGGGTCGTCATGCCCATATAATAGGTACGATCCTTCATAAGGAAACTATTTTCTATGAGAAATTTATTTTAGAATATATATATATATATATATATATTAATATATATATATATATATGAATCATGGTTCTGTTAGATGAATGACCATTCCCAAGTTATAAAGGCACTTTTCCTTATAATTTAAAATTGGCATTCATGTAACTACAACCAAGTTTTTATCCATGGTGTTGGATTAGATCATTCAATATACGATGTTTCAAATACATGGGTAACCATTATCTAATTAATAAAGGACCATACACTTTATAAATTAGTCCATTGGTTCCCATTTAATTTCAACTAGACTAACATGATTGATTTCAAAATATATAAAGTCTATACAAGATGGCTTGATTATATGGGTCACCATTCCAAAATTTATAAATAACCCATGTACTTTATAAATTGAAAATCATGAACACATTTAATAAAAAACATCAATGTTTCATCTCATGAAACTGATTTCCATAACCCAAAAATATCAAAAAAGGTTGGTTAAATAGAATGCCATTATCAAGCTATACGAGGAATGTCATTTTTTCTGAAGTGATTTTTTTAATGAGCCATATTTGATAATTATAATGTGTCATGCCATTAGAGAGAAATAAATTTAGGAAATTTACTAATAATGACATAATAATATTCATTCTGATAAATCACACAAGCATGTTATACAAATCAACATGCATCAGGAAACCTAAAAGTAAGTCTACATATCATGTCATATGTATGAAATGTGAATATCTATGCACCTAAGATGATGCATGTCGTAATAATTTCGTTCCATATCAGGAAAATGGTAAAAATAAATCCAAAAATCAATAAATAAATAACTACTAGAAGTACAAAAAGGACCCATGGTGAAATAATAATCAACTATAATATAGAACAATAGTACCATCTTAGAAAACTCCATATTTCCCTCATGTCTGGGTTGGGTGGACACAAATAAAATATATTTACCAAGTATTGAAACATTATTAATCTCCTTTATACTATCCCAGAATAATTAGATGAAGGAAAAGGAAACCTATGATACCACTTAGAACATCCCAACCCAAGAGCCACAAAAAATGGTGCATCGAGCCAGTTGACCATTGGGCCTCAGACGTGCCTCCCTGTGTGCTAGAGGATACTAACTAGTAGAAAGGGTATAATAGAGGTATAATGAGGAGAATATAACCTATAGATTAGTAAAAACTATAGTTAAATTAGTAATACATAAAGGCAGTGGAATATAATAATAACTTGTAATATATAATGATTGAATAAATGAGCATGCATGAATATGATACTATTTATAGAGAGGCATACAACTTGAGATACATGCACAAAATATGTAAATAAACAAAAAAAAGTAAAATAACTATCCCCAATAGCATCATGAGTGATATCTTAGTCCTCTATACATATGCACCATCCTGTCTCATATGGATAACCGCAAGCAAGAACAATCCCTAGAACTTATCCTTCATTCATGAGGTATTTTTGGGTATACTGGTGCAATGGTGAACCGAATAGGGTGTGATATATACTCAGTAGGCCACCAAAAATAGCATCTAATTATATCTAGTCCATTTATATAAAATAATTAATGTGTGGGTATATCAAGAATCCAATAAATAAATAAATGTAAACAAGTTCGACATAGGTTACTCAGGGATACCAGACCGACCATACCCACATAGGCCTAAACTAGATTGTCTCTGAATAAGACCACATGTATGTATAATAATATGGGTAAATATATATATGATTACATATACATGCACTGGATAAGATCTAAGGAATCTACATAACAGTAAAGGTGTTAATAATAAAGTATTCCTAGGACCCATGGATATAAGCCAATGCATCCATAAATGAGTGTGTTTAACATTAAATGAAAGGTACCATTAGTCATATAAAATAATAAAAAATCATGTTTTGATTCATTTTCCTATGAGATCATCAAAGACATCTCATAATGAGTAACCCAAGTATCACCCAAGGAGTAACATAATTTTATTTTGTTAATGAGACTGTCCTTGGTGTTCTATAATGACAAAACCCAACTACCACTCATAACTCCCAATTTACCTCTGATCCCATCAATGGTGTTCTATGAAGAGGAAACCCAAGAATATGCTATATCATGAAGAAATTCATTAAGCATATGAACATGTCTATGGTGTTCCATAACTAGGAAACCCGATCATTTCTCAAGAAGTATTATAACTAAAGTGAACAGTGACCCTATCCATGGAATTCCATAAAAAGGAAACCCATGTGTCCCCCCTACAACAATTAATTTATAATATCAAATGAGACTTTTTAAGGAATTTCATCGAGGGAACCTGAGTATCACTCAAGGGATACTATAAATCATTTAACTATTTAGTTTTAAGTAATAGAGATCGGTGTGTCCATAAGAATTCCACAATAAAATTCACAAAGAACCATGTGTTAAAAATTACAAGTAAATTAAATTAATAAGATTGGAAATGTCAAAAATCTCAATAAATAAGAAAATTACTAAGAAATAAGTGGTTTGACTAACCCATTTTTATTAATTAAGTAATTTAAGAACACACCAAATAGGTGGTAAAATCATTTGGTGGAACTCCATTTTAATTCAATAAGCTAACCCAACAAAAATGTGTGGTTTTATTTGAGTTCACCACCTCCCACCATGTATTAGTGGCCTAAGATAATCAAGTTCAAGGTCTAGATATTTAATTTTAATAATTTCATATTTTTTGGAGTGACACTTGGAAGGTCTGGTGCACGACACAATGAAAATAATTTCTTTACAAGCAAGGATTTAGGGAAAATCATATAGACCACCTAAGTTGTTCTTAAGAAAGTCCACTCATCAAATATCGATCGTTGATTTGTGATAGGTTGATATAAATCAAAAAAAATAAAAACAATCAGAAAATGGGGTCAATTAGCTCACCTAAGAATAAAATAATAAACATCGAGATAATTGGAGAAAAGAGATAAAGTATCAAATATCTTAACATTATACATCCAACAATATTGATGATGATGAAAATAGATGTCCAATAGAGGAGATCTATCCATTCATAGGAGGATGAAATAGTGATCTCCCATGCGAGGGGGGATACTATGCCTGATGGGAAGGAAAATAGATGAAATACCTTTAAATAAGGTAGTGAAACAATCATTATTTTTACCATTTTTAAAATACGCACAATTTGGGGACATGGTTTAGAAAACGGTGCACTAACTGTGTGGTGCTACTATCAAAGGGATATCCACCTCGCATGGTTTGACTGCACTATTTGAAAAAACATGCACCTAACTATGAATATCTATTGGTTAAGTGTCTCTTAGTGTGTGGGATATGAACATGGGTTTATAAACTATGTACATCCCATTCGGGTCTCCCCATGCACATCTGCATTAAGCCGTATATCCTCCTAGGACCATTGCACATTTTAGAAAAACTGTGCTGCTTGTGAAATGGGGTCACTCGGTTGACCCACACAGTTAAACTAACCATTCTCCAACCATGTGCCTCATGCCGCCTCTAAGAAAAAAAAATCATTTCGAGCCTGAAACCTTTAAAACACAACCAAACTATTGGGAAATCTCTAAAGACATAACCTCACTCTAAAAGAATCACATTAAAGAGTACCAAATCATAGATTCACATTCCAAATCTCAAATTAAGATTCATACCATCCAATAAATTAAATTATAAAACTCACATGGAAATTTCATCCTAATCTAAATATGGGATGTTATAGGAGGTTTTATGTATCCATTTATAACAAGGGTAAAATTAAATATCTTTTAATTTAATAGTGGTGATCTATATTTTACCCCTTCAAAATATTTTTTTTCAATTTTTTTTAAATCGCCACGAAATACATATTTAGAGGATATTAATTAAACAAATTCCACTAATAATGACCACATATTATCACAAGGTACCCTTTATTCCTCATATCTTGAAAAAATATCTAACCTGATGGTCCCATATCTTTATCTCTCACAATAATCCTCTGGCTACTCCTCCCCAATACAGTTTCCTTACGATGAGAATCTGGTTCCTCCTCCTCTCATCGAATTCATCGCCTTTTGATGAAACTTCAATAAAGAAATCCCCTCTCATTAGTAATGGTATTTTGGTAAAATTATAATGAAATATTAAAATTCTAGTTTCTTTTCTTCCTTTTCATATACTATGTATATAGTTTACCTTGAATAAATCTCATCTTGATTTATAGATGGAGGACATTACATGATATTGATTTTTTATAATAATATGATATGATATTATTGGATATATTCCAATGTAATTCAATTTTACATTTATGTTTATATTTTTAGAATGGTTGTTGTTGATTGATGTTTTTGATGATTTTTTGAATAAGGGTGAAGTCTCCTCATGATATAGATATAACCCACACCACTAGTTGAAAAACTATGGTATATGGGAAGGGGTTCTTAATGTTATATATTATCTCCCCATAATAAATTGGGTTTTTTGGGGAGAGACATTACAGAAATATACTATGTATTTTTATTTTAAAATATAATATGTATATTTATTTTTAATTCATTAGGTCATGATTTATCAAATTGAAAACTCATATAAGTTATTAGTAATATCTGACCATCATTGTCTTAATTCCATATACATGTTTGGTTTATTACCTAACTAAGCACCATTTTCCTCTAAAGGTTTAGTCAAACTGACTTATAATAAAATTCAATAATCTCTCAACATAATAAAACATATATATGATGATAATTTTAATAATTAATTTCAATATAATTATACACTTCTCTTCATCTTAATATCACTAAAAAAATTTAATCGAACATTAAGATATCATTTTCTCAATCACAAGAAACATATCTTCAATATTTTAAAATCATACCTAACTATAATATATTTCTATTATGATGAAATGATAGTAAAAATATTTACAAAGACCTAATAAATGGTTCTTTAATTTATAGATACAAACTTTTCTCCACTCTATATCTATCATTATCCTTCCTTGACACACATATATTCACACATAATAATAAACATAGGAGTTTAATAACTCAAATATCATATAGTATTATATCCCTCATTATGATAAATATATATTAATTCATAAAGAATCATGATGTGTTGATCATGGACCAGAATTTATTAAATCTTCTAGATCAAGAGACCATAAAAATATAATATTTTATTTAACCTTCAAGATACATTAAAAAAGGTCATTTTAGTAGTTATTTTTTATATAAAATTATTTAAAAATTTCATGTTCCTTCAATTAATAATATTTATTTTATATCATAATTTTATATGGTGAACTGTTCTCAGTCAAATTTTACTAATGGTAATTTTTTTTGATATCAATGAATTTTATTACACAATTTCTTTGTATTATTCTTAACATGAATTTATTTAATTAATTAAAGTTAGTATATATATATAAATAAATTTATCAATAACTTACAAAAAAGATAAAATTTGGATTAATTTACCTTTAAATACACCTCAATATGTTAAGGGGTTGGAGTTATTTTTAGAAATTTCAATTGAAAATTGATCCATAGATGGAAGAATAAAATGTTTACAACTTGATTTCCATTTTAGATGATGGTTCAAAAGAAAAAATGTTTTGGAGCACTTTAAATTGAATCAATTTCCTTTTGGATTTGTTAGATGGAATTAGCATGGAGAATTAGACATTTTATAAAATTAAATATGAGAACATCATTTAAATGAACAACCCACTACCTATATAGTGGATAACGATAACCAAAACCTGATTAAATTTTTTTCACAATTATGATATATTAGTAGATCCTAATTCTAATTTCATAGATATTGATAAAATAGATAAGGTAATTAGACAATAAAATAATGTTTATGAATTATTTTAAAATAAAAATTTGGAGTTTTGTGAAGGATGTAGAAAATATACAAAATTATCCTTTTTCCTCAAAATTTGTAGAATGTCAAGTTCTTATATAGAATTACAGATAAAGAAATGTCAATGATATCAATTTTTTTGAAAGGTGAAATATTTCAAACTATGATCCGTAAATCATTTTATGAGATGAAAAAAGTTTTTAACAAACAATCACTCAATTATAAAAACAATCATGCATGTCCCAATGAATTCATTTTGTACTGTGGAGAAAGTTAAAATAAAAAAGAGTGTAAAAATGATCTACATGGGAATCAGGGAATTCTAATGAATATATAAATGAAAAAACTATAAATAAGAAGATAAATAAAACTAATGTGAAGGTTTTATCATACTTTCCATTAAAACCAAGATTAAAAATATCGTCCAGGTCTTCTAAAAGATATAGAAAATGAAGTGGAAAACTGTTTAAAAAAAAGATGATAGGTTTATACATCACCCAAGAGATTATAATGCATGAAAATAGTTTGATTATTTTTATCCAAATTTATATTTATATTTTAGTAATTTTTATTTGGGATTGGATACAAATAAATTTAATAAATCAAGAAAACTAAGTAAAACTTATAGCATATAATAAGATATTTTTCCCTCATAAACTACCTCTATGGATTTATATACAATAAAATATTTCATTATTTCTATAATAATTCTAGGAAATAAAATTCTTATAAATGAAATTGATGTATATCATTATTTTCTTATATATTAATTGAAAATGTTATAGTAAAATAGTGTAGATTCATATGATGCATCGACAATCAAAATGTTCAAAACTCACATTGCTTTAATGTGGATGATTAGTGGTTTTCCTAGATTTGGAAACTTTTTTGGTTGGAACATTCAAACTAGTCATGAATGTACATTTTGTAACTTTGAATTCATTCCAATAAGGCCACAATAAGAAAGTGGTGTTTTTTGTGTCATCATCGATTCGTGGATGAATCTTATAGATATCAGTTTAACATGTCATGATTCAATAGAAAAAAATGAGTTTAGGTCACCAAAAAAATTATTATCAGGTTAAAAAATCACAACACAAATATTAACTATGGATTCAAAATTTGAGAAATTGTATTAGTTGATGGTTTTTGGGAAAAGATCTTAAATATCATTAGATAAATTTGGTACCCAACAACGGAAGAAACAAAGTATTTTTTTCAAACTGAATTATTGGGAATTCCAATTATTATGTAATAATCACAAAATTATACTCATTAAAAAAATTTATGTGATAATATGGTTTTCAAATTATTTAATTATAAGGAAAATAAAAATACTAAATCACATAATAACATTGAATAAATGAATAAGGATTACATATGAAAAAATAATAATATAAATTATACTTATGCAATTTTTTTCATTAAAAAATAAAGAAAAGTATGTTTTCCTTTGAGGAATAGAAAATATAAATGTACTTAATGGATATTCATGTAACATTTCAATGTGTGTTTAATTAAAAAATTATAACTATCTTAGGCTTAAAATCCATGAATCACATATTTTATGGAGAAATATACACCTTTGTAATTGAATAAATTATTACCTGATAAAATAACTGTAGTTAAAATTGAGTTTTTCAAATTCTATATAATTTTTTTTAGAAAAATTTAAACCCCATTGTTTTTAAAAACTTTTATAAATGATTATCATGACACTTTTTGATTTAGATATTATATTTCCCCCATAATATTTAACAATTCTGATTCATTTAATTGTTTATTTGATTGGGGAAGTTAAAGATGGAGGGAATGTACATTATCAATGAATATATCTTATAGGCATGTATTTTCATCTTACTTTTTTTATTACTAATTCAATAAAAATTTTAAACTTCTTACATAAATGGTTTGTTTTAATATGTTACATTATTTCATTAGGTACCTATGCCATTTGAAGTCATTTTTTTCAAAAAATAAAACCTAACGATGTGGATCTATTAATAAAGGTTATATGATGGAAGAGTGTCTTACCTTTTTTTGAGGTATTTAAATAGTATTGAGACATGATCAAGAAATTTAGATGTTTTGATGATAACAAAAATCCATTGTTGTTTTATAGTAAATAAAAAAAATTCAAATTTTATTTTATCAAGTTGGGAAAATATCATCAATTTTAATTACATAAATAGAGTTAATACAAGAAAATATATATGTTCTATATAATAGTGATATTTCATATCCATTCATTAAATAATTTAAGACACAAAGTGAAAAATTCATAATAAAGAACAAAATTATAAATATATAACAAAATATGTTAACAAACACATTATTGATTGGGTTTTTACATCATATAAGATCATAGTCAATCTCATGATCATAAAATACTAATAAGATTAAACTTTTTAACTAATATTATTTTATACTTATACATATAGATCATTATTTTTGATAATCAAGATGGATTGATATATGGTTTGATATATTTGTCTTGAGTACATTTGAATAAGTGCAAGAGATTTTATTCTTATAATATTAATGGCTTTTAGTCTCATAAACTTTTGTGTGAATAAGGAATGAACACAAAAAATAGTGGAATATTCAAAAAAAATATACCAGTAATAATATAGAAAGTTGATTAAAATAATTTTATTATGTGTTATTCAAATGCAAGTGGTTTCATATTTACAGAGGATAAGGTATGATTCGTTACAATTTACTCATCTTAGCTTATCTTTTTTGATTAATATTGGTGATCATGAAGAAAATGAGCCATATGTTTTGTTCTCACAAGATAAAATGGTATAATATGTTGATTATCAACTTGATGAAAGGTTGAGTGTTGTAGCCCTCATCAAACTAAGGCACATCTATGACATGGGAGATGGATTTCAAGAATTGTTTTTTGACATTAAACCCCATAATTATAAGACATTGATATCTATAACAATATTATAATAGTTGTTCTTACATGGGAGGGTGAAGATGATGAAATCATTTTAACTACATATGGTGATAACAATATAGTTAATAATGAATTAATTGATTATATGTTCAGTAATATTTTAACTTATATTTTATTTTTTTATTTTGAATAAATGAATTTAATTAATCTGTATACAAAATTTTCAATTAATTTTCTTTTTTCATATTGTATATCATTTTATAACTTTCTTTATATTAATTTGGTATATATTAATTCCAAGAAAAAATTATTTAAAGATACAATCCAATCATCCACAACTCTTACAATATCAAATGGACCATCTAATATTATCCTTCCAACATAATGTATGCTCTATATTTTATATTTTATACCCTTTACAAAAATTAATTTTATATGAAGTTCTCTCATATTCATCAAGAATGCTACCTACTTCTAGGGAATTTTCTTTTACTCTAAGGATATTAGAGGGTTGAAATGGAGAAACTAAGGAGATGTCATTTATTAATCATATGGTTCCATAGTTACCATCATGAGGGTACTAAAGGGTGGCCATTTTTTTGTATGTAATTGTTAATGTGGTAAAATAATTTATTAAATATATATACTAATTATTGAATATATTTACAAAATAGATTCAGATAAAAAATTGAAAGAAATAAACATCAATACATAAAATGGTTGGAGGCTAAGAAATTTTAATGTAGTGACATTTGGCATGTTTGGGGTGCATACATATTATTCTGAAGTCTTATATAGACATATCTTGGGCTAATTAGTGTATGATACAATTTCCCTTCCTATCAAGTATCATGATGGTAGGAATATTCTCTACAACTTAAATAATGATATTTTTATCAATAATTTTAATTAAGGCATAATTAATATTTATAGTTATTTTATGAAACATTCCTATAAAAGGTAAGATTAATTGTTATTTTTATATCTAATATATACATTCTTTTCCATTTTGATGTGAATAAAGTGATATTTTGTCAATGGTCTTGGAATTGTTTTGGGAAAATATAGAAAAATTTATGTATAGAATGTAGTGTGAGTTCCATGACACCCCCACGAGTCTCTGTTAAATATATGAAAAGGTAACCAAAGGGAAACCTCACGATCAATGGACGTCCTTTCTAGATATGCACCATTTTAATTCACATAAAATATTTGATATTATCTTACTAAATTGATATTAATTTTTTTAAATAATTAATTTTTAATAATATTAACATTTTTTGTGAGAAATATTCTGGAAAAACTCATCAAACATGGTGAAAATGTCATCCCACATATATCTAGTTCTACAATTTTATTAGGAGAAGGTTGAAAAAGGTAATAATATATCCATACACTGAATGTAAATTTGTTTCATTTTAAGTATGTTAATTTTTATATTTTATATTTTATTCTTTGATGATATATATATAATAATTTGGTTACATGGTCTGTGAAGCCAATTTGAGATTAGATATGCACAATAAATTTGATGTAAATTATATAAATGGACCTACTACAAACATTTAAGTAAGGAATTTTTTTTAATGAAAAATATTTTGTTAAAATTTGTTATATTTTCATGAAGAAATTGATGTGTCATGGGATGAGAATATCTTGTAATCATTATTAGTCACCCAAATTTTTTTATATTGTTTTGGGAAAGGTGCATGCTGGCCATGTTCAAGGGCTAAGTTCTCCATCATCTCCTCACAAGTCTTTGGGAGGAGCTCTTCTTCATTCACTATAGAACCTCCTCCTATATGTTTGAGTAAAATTACTATTACCAATCCCCTATAATAACAAAATAAAATTATGATACTTGAGAATAGAATAAATGAGAATGATACATTATTAATAACTCAAGATGAACAATGTGCATTGGGTACTCATTTCAAGCCCTGATTTGGGGAATTCCTACAGATGATGTAGTCCTGATACGATAGACTACAACTGTACTTAATCAATTACATTTATTTTAATATGTTTCTATTATTATAATAATTGTGGTAAATATCTTTTTAATCACTACATAATTAAAACAAATTTATATTTTAAATTTAAGTTAATGTAGGCACTAAATGCATTGTAAGTTGGTTAACAACACAAAAAATTGGCAGATGGATCACCCAGAGGTATCCAGCATAACATTGGAGAGTAATGTAGATGTCAAATCCCTTTTTGTATATTTTTTTTAAGAATAAAACATATATATATATTATTATTAAACATTTTACTAAAATAGATAAGTTATAAATTTAGATGAGTTTTTTTAGGTATGTAGATGTTTTATTTCTTATTTTTTTTTGAGTTTTGAAATTATTAAATTAACTAATCTATAAAAATATTTTTATTTTATACTATAGGTTGTATTAAATTAAAGTCTAGTAATATCCACTATATTTTTTCAGTTAGTGACTGTTTAAACTTCTATTGATTAAAAAAACATTGTTAAAAATTTCACTGTGGTTTTAGGCATCACTAGCCACTAAAGAATCAGTGTTATATGATGATAAAATAATGATATTTTATTTATGGAAATTAAAATAACCATAGTGTTGTGAAAATATATTCAAAAAATCATAACCAATTATGGATGAGTAGTGATTTCACGGAATCAATGAAAATTATAAAATAACTGATTCTAATTGATTAGAAAATCATGAAAACATAGTGGTTTTAATAACCACTACAATTTAGGGTTATTATTACAGTGATAGTAAAATATATTAGCCCATAATTAATCCTAAAGAGATAAGGATAATTCATAGTTGTGATAACCATCCTAAAAACATAAAATGTGTAATATAATCTCTATGTTAGATGATATCTCATCAAAAGGGACACAATCATGGGGAATCATCCTTATAAACTTGATATATATTTTTATTTATATATATTGGAGAAAATTTATTATAACTACCATGATCCTGAATTTCTACATGGAACCAACATCTGAGTCAAAGGGACATAAATATCTTCATCTAAAATTTAGAAGAGAAAATTATATTTTGATCATTTAATTAGTGTCATACTACTTAAAACGAACCGAACGCAAACTAAAACACTATAAACATAATGTATCATAGTTTTCATCATGAATAAAATTAGATTATTCAAGGAACATATTGATAATGATCTCAATTTAAGAGACTAATAAATATGCTTATGGATAGGAACAAATAACACATCAAACATGTGGAAATCCAGTTGATGGGTTATATTGCATGATCTCCCATAATTGAATATCACAAAATAGATTCTTCATGGAAATAATTTTCAATGCATGTGATCCCTCAACACCTTATAGATAGATATAATCTATGTTCTGTCAGATTTATGCATCACGATTATCACAACCCACCCCCACCAAGAAATACTTGTGGACCTTTAGTAAATATGAGAGTGACCCTTTAATCCCACCTCTAGTAGGTCACATGTTAGAGGCAAGAATTAAGGGTATATAAACACACATATGTGAGGTATCAACTTCATAATCCCAGGTATAGAGATAATCCACTAATCAAATCCATATAATTAAAATAAAACATAACACCATAATACATATAAATGTAACATATAAAATATTTCACTAAATAAAATTCCAAAACATACTCCTATGGAAGTGACCCCAACAAAAAAAACCAAGCCTCAAGAGATAAATGTCCATCTCTATCACCTACTCCCTCTTGAAAATGTAAAAAATAGAGATAGGTATATATATATATAGTTGTGAGAATATAAGTATAATCAGTAGGATCCCCCCCCAAAACCTATCATGAAAATGAGGAAAATGTATACTAAATCCTCAATAAAAAATTAACAGGACCAACCCACACCTAAGTAATATAAACTATCACCAAACCTAACTAAGGCCACTCAGAAAATATTGTATCTATGTATAGTAATATATTATTGAAATAATATATGTAAGGAAGGTACCCCAAAACCAATTCCCCAATGATATGGTAACTCTCACACCCCAACACAATTTCTCATACACTTTAATCCCTCCTTTATTTACATATCTACATTAATGACACATCAAAAGATTTATATCCACATACCACATCAAAACTACCTATCACATCCTTATCATAGTAGGGGTCTGTGAACATGAAGGACATCAAGCTAGACCCCTCATCATACAATGCACAACCCCCACCATATATCCACTACAAAAACACAAACCATGTCAACCAATATATATATATATATATAAAATATAACCATTATCCATTATAGTGTGTATATATATACTTAATTCTTGATCCATAAAAACCCATACTATGTCTAAAGGGATTGTGGGTAAGAGAGATAAGTTATTCATACATTCCATCCATAACCTAGATATTGGAAAAAAACACCAGATATCTATGTCCTTATTTGGGTGTTGGACATGTTACTTGATTTAGGTGGTTATGAATAATAAATAATAAGAAATACATACATATATATATATATATAATATTTTCACACATCCCCATCCTAAAGGTTTGAATGAAAAAGAAATACCACAACAACCCAACATAGTTACCTCACCATCATCAACTCATATTAAAGTTTTATTCTATAAATACAATAGAACCAGCCATATCTATCCACACAAAATATCTATAACAACATTATCAACATCCCATTTTTATTATCATTCACAATGGAAATTATTTTTAGCCTTTTTTAATATTCATCATACATCCCATAAAATATCACTCCATGTTTACTACAACCAGCCTCATTATTTAACCATATTTAATGTCAAACCATTCATTATTTATTTACCAAAATTACATTAACCTCTACTACTATACTTTAGAACTTCCATTTCATAATTATTAATGCACCTATAACTTTTCATATAATTGTTACTTTGATTATAAATTCCAAACATCCCCTCACCACATTTTATTTCATCATTAAACCATGTTACTTAGATACTATAATGAATATTGAAACCACCTCACAACACCACATTAGCCACCAAACTTTCACTAGACAAAAAACACCACAATAAATCCAAATCAATAACCACAACATTAATACACCTCTACCCACATTAACCATCCATATAACTAGTGTAATAACATCAACCCCTACTCATCATGGAAACCAGCCATTTATACAAACCCATATCATTATAACCTTAGTGATAATGAATCCTCCCATAGAAGTAAACAATATAAAATATGACATAAAAATAAACTAAATAATATATTACCAATCATACTTATATAGTAAATAGTAAATAAAATTACCGATTAAAAAATAACCAATTTTTAAGTTCCTTTAAGTGATTAAACAATTATGAGAAGTGATCATAAAATTATAATTGTATAAATAATTTTTTCCCACAATAATAACATCAACCCAAAAGTAGAAATAAACGAAAAATAACCTAGAATCTAGTAAATCACATGTGAATCACCCATCCCAATTCAATTTTAAATCATGTTTTGTTATATTCCTTAGGTTAATTAAAATAATACCAATAATTAACATAATAGAATGATAATACGTAAATTATACATAAATAATTAAGTGAAGTATTTAATTACTTACCTATATTGAAGCATTGAAATACCAAGTGCATGAACAAAGTAAAACGAAGGATAAAGAACATTCAAACCTAAAAGGAACCTCCATATTAACTAAACACAACAAATTATCATCAATAAATCATCCAAAATCTACACAATAGAGGAGATTACTTCTTCCATAATCCCACTAGAAGAAGGGGAACTTGAAGAATGGGAGAGGAGGAAGAAGTAAGTGAATAAAATAACCTTTAATCAACGAAGAATGCACAAAATGAATAAATAGGTTAAATACAATTAAAAATTACCAGAGAGATCTAAGTGAGGATCTGTGATTGAATAGGTTTTGGGGAAAAGATCGAAATTCAAACCAAAAGAGAAGAAAACCATTATTTTTAAAGAAAACCGTCATTATATCCACAAAATATTAGTGATTTCCAAAATAGCTTTTATGGTCTTAGTAAAATCCAAATCCAAAATACTAGTTTCATGAAACAACTATCTCTAGATGGATATTGTCTCCATTTAAATTACTTTAAAAATAGGTTTTCCTACCACCATTGAATATTCATACCCAAAATGCATCTATTGACCACAACTTTGACTATATTTCAAGAACTTCTATGGAATATATGAAACTTCTTAACTATTTCCACATATTCGCTGTGACCAACCACACTAAAGAACTCAAAAAACCAAAGAATAGAGACTCAATGGTCACCAAATCATGTGTTAAACTATACCCCATTTTACACCAGGATTTACATATAATCCTCTAGGTTCTACACTTAGTAAAATGAATAGATCCACATTATAGACTACTTAAACACTAAAAAAAAATCAAGAAAGGATGAATCTACTCAGATCAACTCAAAATGTCTAACCACTATACCTGTAGCCTGAATAAACCCTCCAAAATTTTCATATCCTTTCCAAAATAGGAATTTTGAGCTCCATTATTATAAAACACCATATACACCTTCAAAATGGAAGGTTTCAGGCACAACATAAGCTGATTAGGCCCATGGACAGTAATGAATTTTCATTGGATCTGACAAATGATCTATAATAACTTGAGGAATATCCATAATACCTAAGAATATAACAAAAAAAACTTAGGAAATATTGAGATATATAGATGTTATTTTTTCACATTAAATTTTTAATCAATTTAATAATAATAATTACCTTGTTCTAAAGATTATTTCTTTAATGAAGATATTTATCATTAAAAAATTGTTTGACTTGTACCTTTCTTATGTTATTATGAACTAGATTAGAGTCATTTTAGTGGTGATACATATGTATTAATTAATCTCTAAAAGAATCTTATGGAACTCTAGGTTCTAGAATAGATGGTCTGATCACCTTACATTGTTCATATTGATCACAACACAATCTTTAAATATTGAAGGATCATATCTCTATTTCTATTATTCTTAAGAGGAAGGAAGGTGGTTATGGAATAAAAAGGTATTGAGAGGAAACTTAGATATGCTCTTATTAGGGAGAATAAATTACCTAGAGAATGAATTTTGAAAAACCAAAAATGATTTCTCAAAAATTCCCTCATAATAAAAATTATATTATATGGTTATTTATTCATCAATAAATGATATATTTTTCTCCCATGTGGTGAGAGAAAAATAATTAGATAGTTTTATTGGGGGGGGGGGGTTATGTTTGTACAATCATTCAAATTCAGTTCACTATTTTTTCATATATTCCTTAGAAACTCCCAACGATTCCTACAAGCATAATTAAGTTCAAACCTACATTCCAAAGGCAATCTATCAATTGGGTTTTTAGACCAAATAGAACTTAGGAACTCACATTGGTCAAGAGGATGGGAGATTGAACTCATCACACCCTTTTTCAGTGAAATTTTTTCCTACTATAGGACTCTATTTTATATTTAAGATTAGTTTAATAATATTTTCCTAATATCAATATGAGACTTGTTACCCTAAAAAAATGACCAAGTATTAAATACTTCAATGTGAAAATGAGGTCTTATTAATGTGTCCATCTTTATGTATGTGAGTTTGTTCATCAATTCACCCTTAATGGGAAGATTCTTATATTTTGAAACCATATAATTAGTAACTTCAGAGTTCACTATTATATAGCGAGGTGATAAATAATTGAAGGATGAAATTGAACCTTTATGAGGAATCCTACATTTCCTATTTAAAATAGGAATCACAACCCATGTAGTTCATTAAAATACTGTAATTTAATTTCATGAGAAAATGAAATATATGGGGGAACTTAGGTATTAGGTATCAATCTCAATCCTCAAGGAGGCATCCTATGTATCCTAGTTTTAACAAGAATCAGAGTCATCATAGTTCATTCACACCCTTGGTACTTTCTCTGAAGTAGATGACCTTGTATGTGGGTTGTTATATCATGGAACTAATAAGGGATTACACATTGGGGTTTTTCTGGATGGTGGGGATTTATGATGTGAATGATATGACCTTTCAAAATCATTTAGACCATGTGAGTCATGCTTGGTGTGAGAAATGGGAGATAGAAAGTAATCAATCTCACTGCATATGGATGTAGGATTTTTGTATAGGGACAACCATTTGGACAAAAAATATGAAGATTTGACCATAGGAAGTCATCCTATATATCTTACTTATGGTATAAATTAGGGTCAACATAGTTTAGTTTCCTTCTCAATCAACTGGTGGATGAGGTAGAATGGTCATCCCATGGGAATGATTTAGTACTGATGGTTAGAATGTCAGAGACATGGAGGGGATTACACCAATGTGGATTCCAATTTGAGATCCCTCATTAGTAATGTGTTTTAAATATATTGGTTATGAAAATATTTAGAGTTATTGCAGTTCAATTTTATCGGGTATTACACACTATGGTTTCCCCAACATAAGGGATATATCCTATTATTCCACTGATCGAGGCTTACAGACTGAGGCTTCCTTACATATCCACTGGAAAAGTTTATCATGCCCCATGACTCCAATTTGAAACATCCCTATTTCCTACTTAACATGTTCTTATTGTGTTCCTAACATATCTATGTTTGTCTGGACATGCCTTAGTTGTATAAAGGACATGTAAAAGGACAATCACATGATATGGTTGACTAGTTTGAAGTATATCAAATACATTGAATGGAATATATGGATACCATCACATGATCAAGGTTAACGTGTCTGGAGAGTGTCGTATAAACTTGATGAATTTTCTGGACGGCACTTCATGATCCAAGATGACATGCACGAAGGTTGTCACATGACCTATCTGACTTGTTCGGGGGACATCATATGGTCTCATATGACATGTCTAGAGGGTGTCACATGACCTAGTTGACTTATTAATTGGATGATGCATGATCCATCCAGACATGTATGAACGGCGTCACATGATCCAGAATGACATGTTTAGATGGAAACATAAGTTCGAGGCGATTTTCTTAGAAGAAATTACATGATCCAGGACAACATGTCTGAAGGGTGTCGCATGGTCTAGGTTGACATGTCTAGAAGGTTCCACATGGATTAGTTGACTTCTCGGAAGGACATAACATGATCTAGTATGATATGTCTAGACAGTTCCAAATGAATTGTCTAACATTTCTAGAAGAAATCACATGATATAGAGGGACATGAAATTGTTTCACTATAAGACCTGACTTGCTTTTGTGGGTGTCCCAACATATCTTAGGCGACATGTTTGGAGGACATCACAAGGTTTTGAATGTAAATCCTAGAGGGATTCTCAAGAATTGGGTGGCATTCCCGAAGAATGCCATGAGACTAGATTTAAATGTCCATGTGACTTCACATGATCCATATAATGTTTCTAGGGAGAATCAAATGATTTTTGCAACCTTTCCCAGTGCTGTCACATGATAGAGGTAAGTCATTTGAAATTCATGAGGATCAATGTATATGTTCTTTGCATAAGTTTATCAACAATTATTCTTTATTATATCCTTTTATTCCATATGTACCTTAGGTTTTTCTAGTGTTAATTTATATATGTTTCACTTGACCTAGTTGACATGTAGGACCTCCTTCACAAAATCATATTGATACTCCAAAAGTCCTTCGCAAGATCTTAAGTGATCACACAAAGTGCCTATGAAGATCTTATGATCCCTTAGGTTGTTCCCCAAATTTTACTTGGTGTAAAAATTTTGTGATCACATTATCAGAGTATCCAAGAATCTATCTCCTACACTCTCATGCGTGATCAACCGTGGATGCATATTTTTTAGTTGAGGAGAGGGATTTATAGGCCTCACCACCCTAGTCATATACCACCTCACGTGGTACATATCTCATAGATTTGGGATAGATTTTAAGTAGGGATTTGTTTTCATTAACATCATGACATCAGATCGTAGGTCATCCATGTAATTTCATGATTCAAAATAACCATGAGAATATTGTCCTTTTTAATTTTTATTGGACACAGGTTGATCAAAGGTATTTCACCTCACAATATGGCCATGTCAAGGGGCTTCCACAATGTTTTTATTACATGTATAGTGGCCATTTTGAGATTGAAATTCATTATTAAATTATCTATATTGATTGAAGAAGTATTTTTTGGGGTATTCTAGAAGACAAAGGTTGATTTCTAGGGGGTCACTAGAAGACCATGGCACCTATCCATTGGGCTTCCATGGGATCTTGCAGACACGACGTGGGGGGACTCGTTTGATCAATGGTGATCACCTAGGGAATATGAACCCTTTCATATGAATAAAATGTATCCGTACTCTGCATGAAACTTCTCCCTTTCCTCCATTTATTTCCTTCTTTATTTTATAAGGTATGTGAATCTTGTGAAGTTGTATGAGTGTTGTCGAAAATAATAACTCTCAGTTTTTATGATGTTTTGCGTGACCAATAAGGGTTCTTTTGGGGATGTAAAAGCCTTTTCAAGGGAAAAATTATATTTCTATGAGGATTATGGGGTAGTGAAAAATTGAATAGACAAGTCTGATACCTTTCTCATGATGAAGGGGAAATGTCAACGAGCTCTTTCATGGTAAGGTATACATGTCACCAAGTAATTCACAAGGTTTTTCAAACCATATGAGAAATTAGAATGATTATAAACTTCTGTTTGAGTCTTCAATAATTTTTATATTTTCAATATTTAGTTTATGAGACTTTTGTATGGTTTTTTTGTGTCTTCCATTTGACAAGTTACGTTGATCAGGGGAACCCATCTGGAATTCATTGAGTGATCAATGAATATATTGGATGCCTTTTTAAGAATTATATGATTGTACAAGGGTCCTATAATGATCTCAAGAAAGACATTCATTATTTATGGCCCATTCTCATGACCTTCTAAAGGTATTGTGGTCGCATTTACTTTAGGGTTTTAAATGATCAACATGTTCTAGACACCTTCCCTTCCTTTTATTTTCAAAAAAAAAATACCAACACTTGGGGTATTTCTTCCAATGTAGATTTTATGATGCTTATTTGGTGGGAATCAATAAATACTACCCACTTATAAGTGGAATATAAAAGGATAAGGACTTAATTATGAGTAAAGTGTCTTCCCACCTAAGTCTTTGGGCTATCTCCAATCAATTTCTTAAGAAATGTATGGTCTTATGGGTGACTATTGGTATTCTACAAAATGCCCTATAAATAGGGGAATGGAGGAGATATCTTTCATTGGTGACTTAAAATCTAAATATCTCTTTCAAAATGATTATTTCACATGAAACCATCATGATACCTTTCACCAAAATTGATCACAACACATCTCCATGAGAATTGATTGTAAGATCTATTTCTCGAGGTTTCTCTATGGGAATTACCTTCATGATATTTGTTTGGGAAAGCTTTCCTGCCTTATCACTTCTTCGAGTAAACCAAAAATAAATCTTTATTAATTACTCGAACCCTATCCATAATTTTGTTTTGAAAGTTTCACAGGATCCACTAGTTTGGTCTCATGACCAGTCGAATATTATGTGTATCACGTTACCATTTCAGGGTCACATGACAATGAGTCTCATGACCAGAAGGGTAGTCATGAGATTTCATTGGGTTATGTGGTCTATGAGATCTCCATAGTACATGTGAATTATGAGAACTATATTAGGTAATGAATTTGTGAATCTCCATGGTTCATGCGGTGTGCATGATTCTACCAAATTTACAGATCTTTTTTTCGGTGTTTCTTTATCATCTTACTTATAATTTTTTTTTATTTTAGATGGATTATGAATCTCATATATATTATACTATGACTATCCAGATCAAAGTGATTACTAGGAACCATAATTATGATCCTCAATATCATTTTTATTTTGAAAATGAGGATTTTAAGAGGCTTCTCTTTTCTGAACATCAAAGATATCCATTATCATATTGGGTTCTCCAATATGGATTTATCTTACTGTATAGTGTTTACATTCCTTCTCCAAAATAAAATATAAAATATTATTGGTTATAAAACTCCCTATATTTTATTTATACAATGGTTTATAAGGATCTATAACTAGTGGTTGCATAGTCTCATGGGTTTTCCTATATGCCAGAGAACTTCCCCTTAAATTTAGAGAGATGAGATTTGACTCGTCAACCCATTGATCAAAGCTACTTGATAATATTCTTCTCTTATTTGAGAATCATTGGTGGAATATGGATATTGAAATTGGAAATGTGACCTAGTGGATATTTATCTGATGAATGGGAATGACTATTGGAGGTTAGATAGAGTAGTTCCAAATTTTCCAACCAGCTACACACTGTCTATCTTTATGAGGTCATATGGGTTTCCATGTTCATTATTTAGCATCAGTCAAATCTTTTTAGAGAACTGATTTTTTATTGGTTCCATGGAACCAAATAATTCCATTTGTCTCACGATAAAGAAGGAATCAACCATTGGGATATCTACCGACTGGGTGGGATACCCCATTTAGGAAGTGTATAATGAGTTTATCCCCACTATGGGCATTTGGGATGACCCCACATAAACACTATTTTTGGAAAATTATCTGATCAACATTGTCAATGAAAATTTGAGTATGGATATGAATATTCACTCAATTATCTATTTCTAATGATGGATAACCATTTTTCTCTATCGTAGTGGAGCCTTACCAGCTACTATAAATCCTCACCGATTCCCTTCCTGGAAGGTTCGTGATAGTGAATAATAATATTGGTAAATCCTAAAAACATGGGAATATACCATTTGGGGACACTACGTGAGTTCATAGATATCATAGATATTTAGGCTGGCATGATTCACACTCATGTTCTTGAACGAGAGGCTTTTTCTGGCTGGGGATGTACACTCATGAATCAAAGATAGCATACTAGTGATAGAAAATCCATTAGTGGAGGGATGGAATATCAATATATATATACCAAATCTTTCATTAATTTACCATCTTTTAGGAAAAATTCAATAGGGTAAAATCCCTTAAATAATTAGTGGTCCTTTCTAATTTTTATTCCGTTATAAATAAGATCATTTCTATTACTATAGAAACAAAAACACTACTGGGATCCCTATCACCTTATTCCATCCTAGTCTACACCACATTTATGGGGTTGAAGAAACACTATTATGTTTTGACGAGTTGGATAACATGCTAAGTTCGTTTGATTTTTTAGATTTAATGCCTTATCCTACACCTACTGAACCAGTCATTGATAATGGTGTAAGTTGTCTTGATGAACAAGAATATAAAATCTCCCCTTAGGTTGGGATTCTCATATATCATGTGGATTACCTTATTATTTGTGATCCATAACCCCTTACTGATTTTCTCATCAACTTGGCTACATCTAAAGTGTTTCTCCCCTCTCCTTGACCAGCATGTGGGGGGAACAACAACCTGAGATTATCCACTACTTGTGGATGATATTGGTTAATGAAGATTCCAATGTTGGGATTATACTTACGCCTTTTAAAACCCATATCGTTCCCATTTATGATTATTTCTAGGCTTGGGTAGAATTCTACCGATGTGGTGTGATGAATATACTAGTCCTTCAAGTGGAAAAACCACTTGCCTCATCAAACCCCTATTTTTAGGAAAGTTAATGGTGATTCAAGACTCGAGCGAGACTTTGAGGGAGTTTCCTCATCCTAACAACAACCATTCCATCAATATAGAATATATTATTAGGGAAACTGGATTTTAAGATGATGCATATTTTGAGAGAAGAGTATACATGTCATCTTCTATCACTTCACCATCAGTTTATCCAATTATTTCAACTTTTCATATACCCACTCCAGTAATTGTGGAGGATGGTGTAGTCTAGTCTGGAAGTATATTCACTCATTGAATTTTTAGACTCCTCTTTAAACCTTTCATGATCAATAATAACATCTTCTCAAACTCTTGAATGATTTTTGGGCAGAAGAATTTGACCACAAACCATTATATGAAATTATACAACAAATTATATTAACAAGAAAAGACTTGGATACTAGTAAGAGGGACTTGAGTGATGACGACATGACTCCCCTATAAAAATTGATCAAGGGGGCTTCATAGAAGATAGAACGTGGTCTTAAATTTATATCTGAGATGCATGCCCAAATGGATTTTCTGACCACACTGATAGTGATATATGAGGAGATCATATCCCATTAAAATTTTTACATTTCTACATCATTATACTCACTAGAAACCACTCAAAAAAATTTTAGGACCTATCTACTATTATTGATACCCTTTAACCTAGGAAAAAAGTAGAAGAGGTGGGTCAGGAAACACTTCAGCGGTCAATTGATGCATCTCATCAGAATATTTTTGATTTTTTCACATAATTAGATAAGATATTATTATAGTTTGACCATGAATGTATTCTTTTTTGTTTTGATTGAATCTTCAGAGAGTCTCTAAAATTTAGAGATACCTCCTTTTTCTTTTTATCAATGAAAAAATCTTCATAAATTTATATTTCATTTTCCTACTTTCATTTCATTCATGATGCGCATAATGGTTAATTGATCGGATGTTGAATAAATTATTGATGATACACATCCTTTTTGTGATATCAAGTAAACTTAAATTCATGGATTTCAATGTTTAAGTAGTAATATAATTTTCTCAAGAAATTATCATGAATTCCCACCAACATGAGATTTATTATTGATGTATCTTCTCTAATAATCTCTAGATTACCTTATTTAAAAAAGGGATAAATTTGGTAGAATATATGTCATGGAGGGAGAGTGATCTATATTTGGCTGAATTTAGTGGACTTAGAGAGTATAGATTGATTTTTTCTATGTTCTTATAATGGATCTTAAAATATATGTATCTTTTTATTAATATTTACTTAATTTTTACCTAATATTTTTATAGGGGATGTCTTAGTGGGAATGTACTTGGATTTTTCTTAGGATAGCCTCTTATGGGTTTTTGGATTGAGGGGTTTTAATCATTTTTATGGTTCTTAAAAACTAAATAGTTTTTGTGCTATTATTTTGGGTCTCTTAGATAGACCCTTTTATTTCATTGGTTCAAGGGTGTTTTAGCTCGAACCTTCTACCATTATATTTTATGGTCTTTTATATTGGACCTTATATTGTTGTAGTTTGGGGTATTTTGAATAAAACATATTTTTGTTGTAGTTTAGGTTATTTTAGCTCAGACCTTGAGATTCCATGTAGTTTAAAGTCTTGATGCCAGGACCTGATTGATGAATATGAAATATTAAGAAGATATTTCGAGGATGACCCAAAACACCCTTAGGTTCTGAGTTCTTTCTTGGTGTTTCCAGGGCTCAGAAAGATTATATTTTCTTTCCTTCCTGGAGGATATTCATCTAGTTGGTAAGTAAAATCCCTTCTGTGTCAATATAATTTTTAAAATAATGCGGCTCTACTCTTTTCTAAGGGATATAGAATATTTATGGGGTTGGTATCAACTGTTTTTAAAAATATCAGGGAATCTGAATCCATCAGGATAATTGGAATATGGTTTGTGTAAATCATGGTTCTAGGTGCTAAAATAGATGAATCATGGAATAGGGAATACATACTGGGGGAGAACAAAAACACCCTAAGTTTCTGAGTTATGCCATGATGTAATCGAGGATCATGAGGATTAAAGTTCATTTCCTATAATGAAGAGATTACTCTAATTGGTAGGTCAAATACCTTATGCATGAGTCCATAGGGATTACATGCATGTTCAATTTGATTTTATCCCCATTTTTTTTCTACAGACATAAAAGATTTGAAAAACCCAAATTTCTAGTTGATGAAGTTCTATATGAAGTGAAAGATATTAAGGAGGGGTTCTAGAACCCTAAGGTATTTTAAATATATAATTGTGAATATCGAGCCCTATAACATGTGGTTTTGAGTCACAAGGCATGAACCATTAAAAAGTTTAAGAATGGAGCATAAAATTATAGATTTAAGGAAGGTGATAAAACATGGTGATGTATGGTTGATGATATAGGATCTTCTTGAATTGTATTGTTCTGGGTACTTTAAATCATTATCCAAAGTTCTCAGTTCATGAGGATGATTTGGGAAAATCATGTTGGGAAAGACCTAGAACACTCTAATGTGCTGTGTTCAACCATGATGTCATCAGGCTCACAAGGATGAGAAGTCCCTTTATATGGGGCCAATATGTCTCTCTTTGGTTGGTCTAATCTCATATTAAACAATTTCAAGTGCAAATAGATAGATATATTTTCCTTTATAGGCAATAAAAAAGGTTTTCTGTGACCCAAGGTTCCCAAATCATAAAGTGTGATTGATATATAATGTAATATTGTAGAAAGGTTCGAGCATCCTAAAAGTTTTTTCCCCACCAACTGAACATGTTATCAGGGAATAAAATGTTTCAAACCATCACTATAACTTTTTCCTAGATTAGGGGGTCCAAAAAACCATACCATATATTTTTCTTGGGATACAAAGTAATCCCTATGAGATTTATGCATCACTCATTTATGCCATATATTTTTTCCAAAACACAAGAGATGAAGAGGTTAGAGATAAAATAATTGAATTTTAATGATGTATCCCTTATTGTATTTTCAACTTGAAAATTTTTGTGACTCTTTCACTAATTTGTTAGGGTCTTTATATTTGGACCATTATAAGCAAAAAATTTATGGTTATACAAATTTGACTAAAATACAGGAATTTTAAGGTTGCGAGGCACATGGATATAATATGAGGGAAATGGTATGAAAGAGACCAATTAAGACACCCAGGGTCAAGAATTTTCCAACCTTCCCAAAAAAAGGAGATGGAAATATTGTAAATCATGGATCAAGGTTCCCAGGACATGGGTAGTGATATTGGAAAATCATGTTAGGGATAGCCCAAAACACTCCCAGGTCATGAGTGCTGGCATAATGACATCAATATCAAAAGGATCCAAAATACCTTTATATAGGGTCAAGATGTATATGGTTGGTAGGTTTGAGCCCTTATGAATCAATAACATAGTCAAATAGAGTGATCTCTTTTCCTTTCCAAGGGCGTCAAAGGTTTATGACAACCCAAGGTGCTTATGACATGAAGTGTGATTTATGGATTGAGGGTCATAAATGATGTCAAAAGAACCATATTCTTTGGTTAACTAGGGTTAGTCTCTTGTGGTCCTTTGATAGGGAATAATGATAGTAAATGGACTTCATATTTTGAAATCATGTTGTGGGGATGTATTTTTCATTTGGTTTTAATGTCTCAAAACCAGGAAATCTATCTTGCAGTTTAATATCATATGAAAAGGATGTTATTATTTCCTTTCAGTTTTACATTGTGTGGCAAGGGCGTGAGAACCAATGTGAGAAATTGTACAATATGTCCTCGAGGTCACTTTTCACTGGTTAGTGGATTTTAGATGCAAGGGGCATATTTTATCCATGCACAAGCTTATTAGTGGGTATATGTTTGTCAGATCTCTTCTTGTGTAGACATATCACATGAATAGGCTATCCGTACATATATTTTACTCTTTCAAAGAAAAAAAATTAGTTTCTATGGATTTAATCCTTCTTGAAAAGTGGTACATGATGATTTTCAGGTAGTTTAGTTTCATTCTATCATAACACTTACTAAATAGGTCTAGAACATATATAGTAGGGGTGAATTTTTATTATTATACATGGTATTGATGAACCCAAGATTATAGATATGGATGTCACGATGCATTTTGTGATGATAGGAATCAAGCAACATGTAGTTCTTGTATAAAATATTACTGCGCAAGTTTGACCCATATGTAGGGATGGGGGAGATAATTTTTTGATTGTGGTATCTGGGCCCAATATTGGAGATCTAGGCATCACTATGTATCCTATGATGATATGAATCAATAAAAACACAATTCATGAATGGGAAAATATATACAAATGTCTTACCCATATGTAGTGGGGGGAATTTTTATCGTTGATTTTTATATAGGTCCCTAGGATTGAATATTTTGGTGTCACTACGTATCCTGTGAAGATAGGAATCAATCCAAATGTAGTTATTAAATGGGAAAATATCTATGTAGGTTTGTCCCATATGAAGAGGGATGAACTTATTTTGTTGATTTTTATTGTTAGGACCAGGATTGAAGAACTAAGTATCACTACATATTTTGTAATAATAATAATTAGGCCACACATAGTTCTTGAGAAACCATGTAGTTTTATTTCATGTAGCAGAGATGTAGGATTCCTAATGTGAAAAGGGAATGTTATGGCTAGAACTAAGAATGGATGTATGGGTGTCACTATATATGTTTTTATTTTAAGAATCAAGCCATACATAGTTCTTTAATGGAGGTGTGGTGGGAGACCCACACCGATGAAGTGGCCCTTTAGGGTAAAGTCCATAGTGATGTACAATTTTTTGTCATGACAAAGACATCAACCATGTAGTTTAACATCACAGGGTTTGGAGTCTTGGTGTTCCTTTTAAGGTCCTTCATCCAAGATCATGTTAACCCTATTATGATATGATATTACTTGATCATATGTGGAAACCTTCACCAAAATTCCTATGATCACATGAGCTATGATTTGTGTGATAAAAAAAGAATGGAAAATGTTACCCACATGACATGGAGAAAATTAGATAAAGGAAAGGGGAATTTTTGTATCTTGTGGTGGTTGGGAAAAGATAAAGGATATAGGGATCCCTACGTAACTCATTAAAATTATAAAAAACCATGTACTTAGTTCTGTATAACCCATGTAGTTTAGTGTCATGTGGAAAGGACCCTAGTTGTGTAGTTTAATATCATGCGGTAAATAAGATGATGGCTTGATGTAGAGAAATAGGAATATTATGGTTGGACCCAATAGTGGTTTTATGAGGATCATTACAGTTCTTATGATGGTAGGAATCAGGAAACCCATAGTTCATGGATGGTAATTCCCTATGTGGATCTAACTCACACACAAGGAGAGTGGGAAATTCATTTCTCTTTTTCACATATCTAGATCATGTGCAACAAATCATTTTATAAGATGATATTTCCCATGTAGTTTAATTTCTTGTAGTGAGGATATGTTCCATGTTGTTTAATTTCGTGTGGTATGGAAATATTCCATACAATTTATAATCATGAGTCCATGACATGTTCTATATAGTTTAATTTCATATGTCTAGGACATGTTCCATATAGTTTAATGTCACATGGTCAGGATGTATTTGTGCATTTGAATGTCATGCAACCCAGATAAAGGATTATTAATGGAATATATAAAAAGTATTTATTTAGAAACCCATAATTGGTTGGAGGGGGGGGTAACTCATTATTTATCCATTTTGTCTAGTGAATAATCTCCATTGTGATAGATATTATGTATGACATAAGGACCATCCCATTTGGGTTCCATCTTCAGATGTTTCTTTCCTGGTATCATTGGGGTTCTGAGAGACCATACCAGTTCTATTTGATGGAAAAAAGGAAGACCTTATTTATTAAAGGTTCATGTGATATGATTCTAATAGAATTAAATATTGCGCAATGTACACAACCTGTTCTCATCAACCTGCTCCAGTTCATCCGACCTCTTTTTCAGTTTCTCATCATTCGATAGATTTCTACAAATAGATATTCAAATCATGGGAAACTAGAATTTTATGGGTTAAAATACATTGGTTTTGTACACCAATTAATATGGTTATTTTTATATATTAATACTCATGGTGGTTTGGTAGATCCATAAATCATTAATGATATTTTCAGTCTAGGACTTCTTGTCCTTTTTCCCCATCTTCTGGAGTATATTTGATAGAGTCTTATTGAATGACACTATTTTTCCATTTTTTACTACATGATAGTAGGATGAGTAATTGGACTCGATGTTTTACTCCCGATACAATTTCTTAAACTCTATAGAATAGAAGTCAGATTCATTTTCGATTAATATCATTTGAGGGACTCTAAATCTGGTGATAATATGTAACTTTAAAAATTTTATGATATTATTCATCCTAAATTCTTGGAGGGCTATCACCTCATCACATTTTGAAAATAATTTGGTGGTAGAAATGATGTAATTGAACCACTTAGCTTTGGGTGGGGGATATGTCCCCATAGCATCCATTTCCCATATGGGGAATGACCAAGAATATTTAGCTGTAGGTAGAAATTCTAGGGGTTGGTGGATGATGATTGTATGAATTTGGCTTGTATGAAATTTCCTAGTGAATTCCACACAATAATGTATCTTGGTTTTCTAGTAGTAACATTGACTCTTGATTTGGTGAGAGAGTATGGTCCAAGACTTATGAGAACTACAAGAAACTATATAGACTTATTCCATAATTGCATGAATATATCTTTCTACTTTTCATTTGAGGAGGATTCCATAGAAGCCTCATCTTTAGAGGGATTATTTCTCATTTGGCCCATCCTGATGGGTAAAGTTTGCTACTCGGTACCAAATTTGTTTTCTTCTGTCTCGATCTACCATGAGAGTCCCATTTTTAAGATAATAATTTATAGACTCCACCATTCAAAGTGTGGATATTAGTTCATCATGCAATGGGTGGTGTTGACCTGATTGATTTCATTCATGTTACAGATGATGATTCATGAGACCATCCTCTAGTGTGTGATGAAAAAGATAGCTTCCTCATGGTCATGGTGATCCAGGATGATGGATGTATTATCCAATACATAAGCACAAGAATTATGTAATCAGGGGACATGATGTAATGTGGGTTCAAAAGGAAATTCTTCCATCAGTCCTCTGATATAGACAATAATAGGGGTCCATTCTTTCTATTTGATAGGATATTTTCCATTTCTCTACATTATCACTAGCTATGAATCCCATTTTATATTCAAGTAGGAAATTTTCATGTATGTGTGTAGTTACAAGCTATAAATTAGGGATTTTTATTTTCCCTTATTATTTGTGTAGCATTCAGATAGTTTGAAATAGTAGGGAAAATTTTATTTATCTGGATAAACAAATTCAATCACTAAGAGAAAATTATTGAGCTTCAGGTTTTCTTGTATTTTTCCGATAGGACTTCTATAGGCTCAATAAAAAATAAAACTACCATGTTTGTGGAGTGTCATGGGAATAGAAAAAATCATCATCAAAAACTTCAGTGTCCACTGGTGTACTTTATAAGGCGGGATGTGCTGTGAAGAAATCAACTATGGCCTATCCTTTTAGTAAATTCTATGACACGAACTAAATTTCATATTACTGTAGAATGACCACCCATCCGGACAAAATCCTAGTCATCATGGGATGACCAAGGATATAGTAGAGCAGATTAATATGAGATACCGGGTGGACTTCATGTTATTTCAGGTAATGCCTCAACTTTTTCACTACAAATATGAGTGCAAGATAGTTCTTCTTGATATCAAAAAATCAAGTCGAAGTTCCTATAATCATTTTTATAAGGTAGTAGATATTTTTCTCATTCCACACAATATTGTTTTTATATAAGGAGATAACTAATTTATTGCTCCATGGTGGCCACATATTAGATGAGTGGATTTCCTTCCACTGGTAGCATTTGGACTGATGGGTTCTTGATACTCTATACGTCCTCTTGGAATTATTAATCACATTTTTAGGTTACTCCCTTATTCTTTATATTGGTTAAGGGGATATATTTTTTCTAGTTTGGATAAGAAACACTAAATGTAGGTGAGTTTCCCTAAGATCCCCCTCAGTACTCTATGATTTTGAGAGGCTGACATTTCCAATATTGTGCCAGTCTTCTCAAGTTCAAACTCAATGCCATGGTAGCATAAAATAACCCAAGGAACTTCCATGATGTTACACAAAAAGTAAATTTCATAATATTCATCTTCATACTCTACTGTTGAAACATGTCTAATACTATTTGAAGGTTCATGAAGTGATCAAATCAATATCGAGATTTGACCACTAGGTTATCAACTTAACATTATAATATTCATTCCAAGAAGGAATTAATGATATGATGCATAGAAAATTGATAAGTAGAACCAGCCTTCTATAAAACAAAGGGAATGATCTGATAGAAAAATATCCCCTAAGGTTCTCTAAAGGTAGTGGATTCCTCATCTTCAGGGGCCATTTCTATCTGATTGTACCATAAGTACCCATTCATGAAGTAAAGGGCTTGGAATCAAGAATTTGCTTGATCAAGAGTTTTTTGATCGAAAATGGGAAATCTTCCTATGGTTAGTATCATCCAAGGTCTCTAAAATTGATTTATACCCCAATATTACCATTATTATTGTTTATTGGGATGATTATGGAAAACCATTTTGAGTATTTCATTTCTTTGAAAAAATTGGCTTCAATTTTTTTTTAACTTCCACCTCAACATTAGTAGCATGATAGGGGTGCATCATCCTGGCTGCCTGACTAAAACCTTAATGGTCATTGGGTATCCCATGATGGTGTGTATCCACATATGGATTTTGTATGGAAATTTCCATATATTTCCAAGTGAACAATTATCGATGTTGCTTTATAAATTCTATTTGCATATGTTTTCCCACAAGAGGCATGGATTCACTAATTAATTTTAGACACAAGACTTCTCCTATTCCAATATTTACTTTCTTAAGATCATCAATGGTGGTGGAAATGACATTATAAAATGAGGAAGGTAGGGATTTCTGATTTCATCCTCTTCTTATTCCACCTCTAAGTTTATAAAGGCCTTTTCTGATGAAGTTTGAAATACAAGGGAATCTCTATCACTATTGGGGTGAGAGAGGTCATGGGAAGAGGCATAGTAATCACTTACTACCAGAGTCATTATAGAGAGATTCGAGAACTGATTTAATATTACATTTCCACTAGGGATAGAAGGTTCATGGATATCAGAGAATATGTCTATTTCCATGATTAGTTTTATGGGAAGCACATAATCATTGTTAAGAATTCTCTAGGGATTCATAGGGGAAGTCCCTAATCCATTGGGGGAAACAACCTATATATTGTTATCCACCATTGGTTGTTTTCCATCCCTTTTATAAAGTCCCATATCAACATATGTGGATTCTCAAGTCTCAAAAGGGAAACTATCACCAGATAGTATGATGAATTTTCAATCAACAATGTATTTCAAACACTGAAGAAATATTAAAGGTACCACTATGTGAATATGGATCCAGGTACTTCCAAGAATTTTTTTATGTGGTGTCTTGAAGGATAACCATAAAATTAGTGTTATATGTGAGATCCCCAAACCGATTTTTTAGCTTGAATTCCCACGAGATATTTTCTCATAATGATCATACACTTGAATGGTTAGCCTTATTTCAGATAAATTCCCATGATATATCCCAAACATTTAAGAGTATGAATTGGGATGAGGTTGATCTCAAAAACATTATCAATTAGAGAACATTTGATTTTGACATTATTTATTGAACTTAAAATACATAGGGGTTTGATGTGTCCTTGGATGACCTCTTCATAATCCTTCTCTCTGAATGAGGT
This sequence comes from Viscum album, assembly GCA_963277665.1. Lineage (NCBI taxonomy): Eukaryota > Viridiplantae > Streptophyta > Magnoliopsida > Santalales > Viscaceae > Viscum > Viscum album. The sequence goes on along the minus strand of OY728162.1, from coordinate 79,653,909 downwards.
AATGATATAGAATTATGATGGAATGGTCTCCACTAGATAATCATTGACTACAATTACTTATGTTTCTAACTCCAATGGAATGTGGGGGAGTTAAACAAGTTTCTCTATGAGTTCTTTTGAAATATTGAGTGCATCTAGGATTGAGAGCATGGTTGGGAAAACTGGTAACTATTTCATAATGTTGTACTTTTTTGCTAGATTTCAGAAATTTCAATGGTGGGGTTGTTCCTTATTATGTGCCTTAAAATATATAACATCTATGGTAAGAGGTACTAGTGGTTGTGAAGAGGTTTCTGACGCGTCTTCTACCATTGGAATAGGTCACACTGACCTTCTCTGTTGTCTAGGCTTACCAGACAATCACACCCCCTACAGTCGATCGTGTAAGAGGACTAGACGCAGAAAAACATTGGAGGGTTCTACGACACCTCCATGTATCTATTGGGATTGATATAGTGTTTTTCCATGATTCTCAGCTATATCGATATCCTCTATGGGGATGTGACCATGATATTGGATCCATCCACATCCGTATTGTCCCATGTATCCTTAGATACTGCGCATCCAGCCTCCTATTCCCTAGTTCGGTATGGGGAATTCATATTCAATGGAATATTCATCATTAGAGAATGGGTCTTCCAAGTTTATTCTTTTAATAGAACTAATGATGATATAATTTTTTGATGAGGGTTCCATTTTTGGGGTGGTGCTCATGCTTCAGATGTTGGAGGGATGAAATATGAAAGAGTATGAGATTTCATCAGAGTAGAATATGACTCTTCATTTTCTGAATCATCATATGTATAATGATTATGTCCACATATAGGAGGAATATTTGATGTCTCCCCCATTGGGTATGAGATCATTATGTGTCTGAAAAGTTGTTTTCTCATGGTGGAATGAGACCAGTCAACTATCTTATGAGCCATCCACTTGTGGTACCTCTCTCCATGCCTACCCAAAACATTTCCAATCACATTCTTCTTCTGATTGGGTGATGGTTACATAGGTCAACTATGATGGGGAGTTAACCAACATCATCATTATAGAATCAATAATTCTTTGGAGTATATTTTAAAGGTGAATTAATCATGGATGTTGTTATCTAGCCTTCTATGGAAAAGTTAGTAGTTGGGATGGTTAGTGATGTTTAATTCGTTGGGATTCTAAGGATATTGAAGGTTTAGAAAGTTTTTGTCCATACCTGTAAGGAAATAATCTAGGAATTTCGCATTTTGGAAGGAGTATGTTTTTTTCACCTATTCCTCAAATCCCGAACAACCTTAATATCTTTTTTATTCTATCAATGATCATTTTTTATACCACACAATATGAGGCATAGGTTTTTTTGATACCTACCATGATTCTTGAATGATAACTGCTACTGGTTTGAGGGTAACAATGGTATTTTCTACCTTATCGATCCTTTTCTCTTATGTGGAGGGAATGATTCGAGACTTAGCCTGGGTCTGCTAAATGGGGTCCTCCAAAATTTGTGCTATTTTTGTGAACTCACAAAACCCACATGGATACTTTATTGGTATTAGAGGCATCTTCAACTCAACCCAAATATTTTCATCACATAACTCCTATAATTATTCTAGTGAGAGAAGTATATTGAGTGATTATTTTATAACTTTTCATTGATCAATGAAGCCACACACCCTCTCATTTTCACGTTGCTTGAAATTTGTCGTGTTAAAAATTATAGTTTTCTTCATTGTGGAGATGAAGTAGAAAAGGAAATGAGAAAAAGGTATTCTCAACCCACAACAAATCCTACTAGAAGAATGCTATAGGAAAAAATCTTGTCCCTATTAGATATTGTAAAAACACCTCATCCTGGTCACCTCATGTTGATCTCAAGGGACCAACATCAAACCACAATGGAACATGGAATGTGTGAGATATAGTTCTTAGTCTCTCACTCCATCAAATGTAGATAGGGTTTCCTTGCTGAAATTGGGTAGGGTAAAGGTTTCATCCACCAATTTAGGATATAAATTTGTTAAAAGTTAAACTGGTGTGTGTATCCCTTCCATAGATTCCATTATAGTATCCATAGATTCAATGAAATTGAGGAGTTCTAGAGGTACTACTATTTAGTCTACCTCATGTATATAGGGAACATGTGAGGCTTAGTGATGTGTCTTGATTTTTGTATTCTAATGATTCATAATATATTTAATGATTTATTGATTGACCTAGAAAGGTAGATTTTTTCACTATAATGGAGGGAAGCGACAATAATTTTTGGATTCCTCATTTAGGTAAAATAATATCCTATATCATAAGATAACTAGACACTCTGATATAATTCATGTAGGTATATCAGATCTTTTCAGATGTATGGGAGGAGGAATATTCACCTCAACCTAAAGACAATACATAGTGTGAATGTTTCCCCTAAGTATCTCTTTATTGATTTATCTGAGATTTTGTATCTCAATATCATATTATACCAATTGCTCCTCCATGGAATGGAATTTAGACTCTTCTAGGAGGTGAATGTGATATAGCCACACCTTTACCTTTATCCTTGGATATTTTCTACCATAGATGTGGAAACTCAATATTTTTAGGTGTTTGATTTTGGATTATCCTTTGGTTCTGGGTATGTATTACCTTAATGGGTGCATCTAGATTCTTCCATTGGGGTATGTTTTTCATATTGTGTATTTATGCATATATGTCTTGATCCACAATATCAACTATGTTGATGGTGATGACATTCACAGAGGTATATCAGGCAATGGTAGTTGTCCCATTACTATCAACATAATAAGACAATTTTTCACCACTTGCAATAGGGTCTTTTTTGAAACCCTTGTCCATATTGGACCATTTTGGATTATGAACCCGAAGGGGTATGATTACCTTTTCCATATATTCCTACAACCTTGGACTATGAATAACGATATAAAGGGGGTTTTTGGTCAGGTTTTCTGAATGGGTATTGAATAGTGGGGGCCTGTCTTGTAGTGGGAGGAATAGATGGTATGTAGACTATTAATATTTACCTCATAACCTGGAGAAGACTGAATCTTTATGTGGTGATGATGATGATGATGATAATGAAAATACCCCTATCCCTACGAGAAAGGGATATTTGGTTCATTGGTTTATCCTATTGTTGAGGATATGATGATTCTGGTCTAGTATTTGATGACTCCTGAGACAGGAATTGAGCTATAAATTCCCCTATACTAGCAGGATGTGGTTGATATAGAATCTTCATTGATTCCCCTAGGACCCTCTTAGGGGATGATAAACTTGGTGATGACAATTGAGATTAAAATTACCCTATCCCAACGGGTTGGGGTTTTTTTTTAGCTGCTTCCAATATTTCCTGGATCCTCTAAGGGATTTATGATCTGTGGGGAAAAGGAAGTATTATATATTCCATAGATGAGTGGGATAGATTTACTCCTAGATGGATGATATGGAAGATTCTATTGTGAATTGTTCAATATGGTGAAACTATGCTCATGTATTAGCCAGGTGCAATAGAATCCCATAGTGGGAGTAATTATTTATAAGAAGTTTTCTGGATAATAAAAAATTAGGATTCTGTGTTTGAAATGATTCCCATTACGTCAAGGGTCCTAGCTCAAAGATCCATTGGCTATACTATACCTTAGTTATTGATTCCTTGGAACCATTGATGTGAGGGAAATCTGTTATAGTGATCAATTGGATCATCCGTTACCTGGTACCCTGACTTCGCTAGAGGGTATTACATTACATGACACTATATTTGGGGAGTTCTACTATTTTTGGGGTGCAATAAAGTGTAATTGTAAAAACATTCCACATCCTCGAATAATGATACTTGAAGAGGCTTCATAGAGAAGTTTATGAAGAGTTTTGATGTAAATGAGGAAATCGTATAGTATATTTTCACTATGATATTATAGTTTTTGGTCTTGGGCTATGGAGATAGCAGTTAGGTCTAGCTGACAATAGAGTATCTTGATTGTCTAAAGGTGAACCTAATATCCAAGATAATGAGGTGTCTAGACTTAATTTTCTGATGATTTTCCCACATATTTTGTCATAGATAAGGAATGAACTTATGTTCTATATCACCTAGGATCTCATAGTTAGAAGTAGAAAGTGTCCAGAAAAGAGTGGGGAGGTTGTTTCTAGATAACTCTCTCCATACATCAATGTCAAATTCCTCTTCATCTGACTTACATGCCTCCATATTCTTAGACCATAGATAGTGCTTCTCAGTGTTTCTTAATTACTAAATTGAATTATTGATAATAGTTGATTGGGAACTGTAAATGGTTGACCTCGTTGTTTTTATAACCTCACTATATAAAGGAATATAAGTTTTGTGAACATCTTTATATAGAGGTGTTTTGGAAAGAGGAGGATTTCCTTGTCCATGAGGGATATCCTTATAGGTTGGTTGACCATAGAATACCTCAGGGGTAGATTCCATGAAATCCATCTCCACACTACCATGAGGAGGAATATCATAGTAATGATTACCTCTGGTTTCAGTTAAAGAGTAAACAGACACTTATGGTGTCATAAATATGCCTCAAATGCCTCAAGGATGATGTAATTGAGAAAATTAGGGATATTATCCTCATTATGAATCATAAACGGGATCTAAAAACCTCCCTTTTGGGATTGTATAGGGTTAAAATCCTATTCTATGATGATGTCCTAAATATATTGATAATCATCCAGTGCTATGAGAGTATGAGACTACTACTAAGAATCTATTGGAATATGCTAATGAGATTCAATAATAAAAATATGAGATTTTCCTATGGCATGTTCCACACTCACTTGGTGAGTCATGGTTAAAACAGGGATATGAGACAAATCTTAGCCCTTTAAAGTATGTCACTGATATTTTTTAATAGGATTATGGGAACGGACAAAATAATGTTTCACTCTTACTTGGTGAGCCTTGGTTGGAATAAATATATGATCCATGTCCAAATATGAATTTCCCATTGGAATATAATGATAGAAATCTTAAATGGGAGATGGAATATGAGCCTCCTCTTATATGGCCTTTGAAGGATCATGGTGCAGTTGTTCATTAATAGAAGTATGGATATGAGTTTGGCTTCTCTGAACTATTGGATTATTCCAAAAAGCATCACAGATTGAGATATGAACCTTTCTAGAAGAATGTTCTGCTATCACTTGGTGGGAATTAGTCATAACGGGGATATGGGTTCAATCCTAAGCCTCTTGAGTATGTCGTTGGTCTTTTTCGTCAGGGATATGAGCTTGTCCAAGGCATGTGCTTCTCTCACTTGTTGAGCCCCGACCAAGATAGAGATATGAGCCCGATCCTAGGCATTTGAAATTTTTTGATGGTATTTTTTGACATGAATTTTGAGGCATGTGATGCTATCACTTGGTGAGTATTAGTTGGAATGGGAATATTAGCCTGATGTGGTTCCTCATCCATTACCAAAATATGCTGATAATCCCCCTAGGTGGGACTAAGAATGTGTGATTTATTTGGAGAAACCACATGTTAATTTTTACTAGAGTGTTATGATACCGAGTCTATAATGATAGGAAAATGTTCATGTCCATGTATTTGTACTAGTCTTAGAATATTCCAGTGGAGTTCTTAAGCTATTTCTAAGATGTAGTAACTCTTTAGAAAAGTGTGTGTAGAAATGTAAGCCTGTGTATTTTCAATCTCCATCATATACTGGCATATTTCTATAACTTATGTAGGGATATGAGACCACTTTTTCCCTCCTTGTTTCATTAGAATATGTTGATGGAATTCATGCTTGGGTGAAGGGATATGCACCACAACCATGATTTTAGTAGGGATATGATGATATACTTGTTCTAAGGGAACAAGGAGATGAACCTGGTTATTGGATACCACCAGAATATGTCAATGGGCATCATCAGTGAGAGTAGGGTCATGAGACCACTCTTAGTTATCTATAGATTTCTTTAACCGATGTGTATTCCTTGTTTCCTCTACATTGGTGTAGTATGTGGAGATGTGTTAGGTGGTATGATCATCATGAGATTGAGGGGAATCTTCAATATGGCACTGACTATGACAGTTTATAATCACCTTTAGTATATGATGATAGTGGCACTGACTATGACAGTTTATAGGATCCCTCCACAGTGGCTCGTGAACTTGATTGGTGATGTAGTTTACACCTTGATCCACTATCATCATATACTAAAGGTGATGATGTTCTCACTCTAGTGATAATATTCCAATGCGGTAGGTGGTGGAAATAATCATCACTAGATTTTCTGCATATTTATTTGGATGATGTAGAATCATTGGTTTTAGTGTTTATAAACCCTTGTGAAAAGCCTCAAAGTTTAGGATCATACCATTTTAGTTGTATTCTCAGAATATTTTATTCCCCACCTGATGCTGAAGCTGTTTGGTAGGTGAGTTTTCTCAACAACCCATAGTGGCTTCAACCATAATTTATTTCTAGAATGTTCTCTAGATGAAGACATTATATCAGTTTGGGTGTTTTTTGTGAGGGTAGTACCTACAAGCATAAAGAAAATAAGGAACAAGGTCACCAATAAGTGAATCATCATTGAAATGATATATGATCAATCAGATATGTATGTGTAACAAAATTATCATTTATTATTCGTGGTCCAACCACTCTACTTATTTAGAATTATAAAAGTGAGCGTGAAATTATTTCATGAGAACCCTGGATATAGAGGATCCACTGATCATTTTAATCATTTGAAATATTCATTTTAGTTCTATCATTTATGTTTTCCCAGGATATGAAAAAAAATGGAATTATGCGTGATAAACTCAAACTTATTCTACTTTTGATATTCACTTTGAGTTCACTATTTTTTAGGAAAATATATATTGTTCATCCATGTGTCAAGAGAAAACTGTTTGGACATCTTGATTTTTGGGGTTTTATTTCTGTATAATCATTTATGTTGAGTTCACTATTTTTTCTTATCTTACCTAGAAAATATCATTGGTTCCTACATATATAACTAATAATAGATCTGTTTTCAAATTATGGTGGTAAATTGGTGGTTTAGACCCAATGAAACTTAGGATATCACATTGGCCAAAAGGATAAGAGGTTGTGCTCATCACACCATTTTAGGGAGAAATTGTTTCCAAGTCCGGGACTGTCTTTTAGATTTAAGATATGTTGAAGAACATCATTGTAATCTTGATATGATACCAGTTACCCAGAAAAAAGGATCATGTACCAAATCTATCCATGTGTAAATGAGGTCATATTAAGAATTCCATCTATATTTATCCAAAGTTATTCATCAATTTCTCATTAATGGTAAGATTCTCATATTTTGAATCCATATAACCATGAAGTTCTGAGTTCACTGTTATCCAGGGAGGTGATTAATATTTCGAGGATGGGATTGAAACTTTATGAGGCATCCAAGATATCTTATTTATAATAAGAATAGGAACTCACATATTTCTTTAAACTCATACAGTTTAATTTCATGAGTAAAAGACATATATGGGGGTACTTAGGAACCATGTATTAAGATCGAGCCTCATGGAGTCTTATGTATCCTAGTAATATATGTAATTAGAGTCATCATAGTTTAATAACTCCCTTAGGGATAGCCTAAAGGTAGATGACCTTATATGTGGGTAGTTATATCATGACATTGATCAGGGCTTATGCACTGACACATCCCTGGATGGTGGGGATTCATGATGTGGATGATATAGCCATTGAAAATTTTAAAGCTCATGTGAGGCATGCTCAGTGGGAGGATAAATGATTAAAATTAATCATACTAACCAAATATGTATGTGGTGATTTTGTTATTGGAAAACCCTTTGGATGTTTAATATTGAACTCAGTACTTAAGAAGGCATCCAACATATCTTGGTTATTGCAGGAATCAGAGCCATCATTGTTCAGTTGCCTACTAGATCTGCTGGTGAATGTGGTAGAATAATCATCCTATGAGAATTATTAGGTCTTAATGTTCAGAATATTAGAGAAATTTATGGGCTTAAACCAAGGTGGATGCTCATTTAAGATCAGGATTTAGGAAGGTGTCCTACATATCATTGTTATCAAAGGAATCAAAGTTCTCGTTGTCCAATTTGATCAGGTCTTACACACTAAGGTTTCCCTAACATAAGGGACATATCATATTATACAATTGATTGGGTCTTACACACTAAGGTTTCCCTTTCATATCCACTAGATAGGGTTATCATACCCTAGGACACCTATTTTAAACATCTTGATTGCCCACCTGACATGTTTTAATTGTCTTCCTAACATATCTATGGATGTATGGACATGCCCGAGTTATATAGAGGACATGTCCAAGGACAATCACATGATCCAGTTGACCTGTTTGAAGGGAATCACATAATCATAATGAAATTTATATATACCATTGTGTGGTCTTGATTGAAATGTTTGGAGAGTGTCACACAATGTGGATTAATTGTTTGGAGGATGCTGCATGATCCAAGACAACATTTCTAGAGGGTGTCATATGATCAGGATGACTTTTCCAGAGGACGTAGGATGATCTATGATGAAATGTTTGGAGGGCATCACATGACCTTGATAACATGTCCATAGGACATCACATGATATGGGATGACATTTCCTAATGTTTTTTCAGTATACATGATGAAATTTCTGGTGATCCACATGACGTAGACGACTTTCCTGGAGGACGTTTCATGATCCAAACTAACATGTTTGAAGTGTGTCGCATGATCTAGGATGACATGTTTGGAGGGTGCGACATGACGTAGATGAATTTTCTAGAGGACTTTAAATATTCCAAGATGAAATTTATAGAGGGTTACAAGTGGCCTATCTGACTTGTCTAGAGAACATCACATGATCTAGGATGACATTTTTGGTTTCACCATGAGGCCTTGTCGGCTTGTCCTGGTGTCGATGTGTATCTTGGGAGACATGTGTGGAAGAAATCACATGGTTTTGGCTAGTAAGCCCGTGGGTCTTATCAAGACTTGGTTTTAATTCTTGTAATACTTTATGCACCTTTCTTAACATGTCAATGGTACTTCATATTATCCAAATAGTGTGTTGAGGATCATTTCATGATTTGAGCGACATGCTCCGGTGCTGTCACATGATTTGGTCAAGTCATGATAAGCACATGAGGATCAACATATATGTTAATCTCGTAATTATACCATAATTTATTCATTATTCTAGACCTTTATTTCATATGTAACTCAGGTTTTTCTAGTGTTATTTTTTTTTGGGTTTCATTTGACCCAACCGACACACGAGACCTCTATCACATAATATGAATGATACAATAGAACTCATTCACATGACCTCATGTAATCACGTAAAGTTAATTTACAATTCTCTTGATCCCTTACCTTGTTACCCAAATATTACCTAATGGAAAAACTTTGCGATCGCGTGATTTGATGCTCTGAGAAATCTTCTACTGCACTCTTATGTACGATCAATTTTGGATACATTTTTTTGTCGTGGGGGAGGGATTAATTAGCCTCACCACCCTGGTTACAAACCACCTTTCATGATGTGTATCTCATGGATTTTTTTTAGATTAGGTTTAGTTATTTGGTGTCACGTGCTTTTTGAGATCTGGATGTAGTTCATCCATGGCCTCACATGATTTTCCAAGGCTACTTGAATTTTTTTCCATTACCATTATTATTAGACTTAAGCTGATCAAAAAGACTTTTCCTAACCATTTAGGAATGTCAAGTGGATTAAAAAATGTTACGATGACATGTATTGGGGCGTTTTAAATATCAGAATGCATGTTTAAATTCTCTCTTGTGATTTATGATGACTTGTTTGTGGTCTTTTGTGAGACAAAGGTGACTTATCAAGGGGACATCAAAAGACCAGGATGCCTATCCATAGGGCTTCAATGGGATCATGATGACATGTAGAGGGGGGAATTGTGCGATCAATGGTGATATTCTAGGGATTATGACTAATTTTTAATGAAGACAATGTATCCTAACTCTGCATGAATCTTCCACCTTTTACCCTTTTATTTCCTTCTTTATTTTACAAAGGATAGGGATCTGGTGATGTTGTGATACTGTTGTCGAAAACAATCACTCTCCCCGTCTATGATAGGTGTTGTGACCCATAATGGGTAATATGGTGATCTTTTAGCCTTATCATGTACAACACATTTATTTGTCTATAGATCCAAATGAGAATCATTGAATTCAATAAGCATGTCCGAGACCCTTGGCATGATGAGGGTTACATGTCATCGAGCTCTTGTGAAGTAAGATAGGCCTGACACATTGGGCTTAGTGAGGTCTTGCGAATTGTCTGAGTGAATTTAATGAATATCAATGACTGAATAGGCTTCTATATTTTTTTATATTTTCATCCTTTATTTTATGAGGATTTTGGATGATTTTTTGGTACCTACTGGATAAAAATTCACATAACTCGGAGGAGCCCATATCATAGTCTACACTTGATCATCGAATGTATTGGATTCATTTCTAATAATAATAGGATATCCCAAGGTCCCCTACATGATCTCAATCAGGTCATGCACTGTGAATGAACCATTACCAAGACCTTTTGAAGGTCTTGCGATCATGTTTCTTTTGGGGGTTTACACGATTTGTGTGTTTTTGCAACCTTATCTTCATTTTTCTTTATAGAGAAACTGATACCAATGCATTGATTATTTCTCCCCTTAATGATTTTTTGATGCTCATTTGGTGGTTTTCTACATGTATATATAGATTGAGGGTTTAATATTGATAATTTCATAAAACCCCACAATCAAATAATAATCCAAATATATACCTCATGCTAATAATAATGAAAATACATTATTATTATTAAATAATGGAATGTACCAACTTCAAAAAAATATCATTTTAATTAAATAAATAATATCTTTTTTATTTTAATCATATTTTGGTTTAAATAATTTCTATTACTAATTTTTTAAATTAGCTGATCCAACTTTCTCGACATTTTCTAAATCTCGAATAACAAATATTATTCATTCAGTAAATAAATAAAAACTATATTTATGGAATTATGAATAAATATATATTTCATATTCTAGTCACATACACATGGTGTCTAGATATTTGTTACAAATAAATATTGAAAAAGTATTGTTCCTTTTTCTTGAGAATAAAATTTATTCTCATAGTTAAATTCAAAAAAAAAAAAATTAATTGAGATCGATGGAAATACTATGTTTTTTCCCTATAGGACTCCTCCTTAGTGGAATTAGGAGGGCTTAATTAATTTCAAATATCAGCATGTAACAACATATAGACACTCATAGAGGACGAAGTTAATGTTTCAATGATAACAACCACATAAGAATGATCACCATTTAATATAATAATTTTAACTCTATATATCATTAAGAATCTTTTATACATATTCCATCAATCTAAATGATCGATATGTATTTCTTTGAAATCCTAAAATGAACTCATTAATCACAATATCCATAGAATTTAGTTCAATAGTCACATTTCAATCAAATATTTTAGATATATTCTTCTGGTCTTGGAAGGGATAAATCATTTATTAACTTATTCAATAATTCCATATCACTCATTATGCACCAAATTTATCCCACTTAACCATGAACATATATTGTTGTAGTTTTCATCAATAGAAAAAAGTATGTGATTCGTGTTGTGAATTAAACATAATTTAAATTCTAATGGCCAATGCACATATTAATAGATATGAATATCCAATGACACAAAACATTTGTAATTCGTACTTGTTATTATATCCTTGCAATCTCTATTATTTAATAATACCAAGTACAAAATTCATGATATTAATCGTAACCCATTTTAAGAATAAAACACCTAATAGTTTGCATCATTCTTGTCCCATAAAATGATGTTATTTGACTATAGGGATTATATATTCTGTGATATTGTGACAAAACATCAAGGTTCTTGTTATATAAATAAAATTCCATGACCCTTATATGAGATAGATTTCTTTATGAAATTATACCATTAATGTTACATAGAATAAAAATCAATATATGATAAGACATTTATTAATTTAAAGTATATTAATATATAGGTGATCTAAAGAAAAAAAGTCATTGGTTCTAGGGAACCAACTAAAATAGACTCACACTTGCACTATATCCAACTTCTAATGAATTTTAGTCATCTAGATATCATATTATTTCTTGATTTTATCGAGACAAATATTTAGTCAAAGGGTATTCCCTGTTATCCTCTGTAGAAACTTCACTTACTATGACCTCACCACTCTGAGAAGAATACCTCAACTAATAATACTTCTATATTATGTGATCCATCTGCTAATGTGAACATGGATCCCTAAAAGGATCCACTAGTCTAGTATTATAACAATATAGAGTGATAGGATCCTTACTTCTGGACACCACATCACACAATTGGATAAAGTTATTTATCCATACTACATTCTCAGCCACATCAAAATGTTCAATATACTTGGAATCTCTTGTAGAATCAATGATAATTTTTTTATTTAATCTATTCTTACTCATAGATCCTTCATTGAGGGTGGATATATATAGTACTTATGATTTCATTTTATTCAGATCTATTTATAAACTATCATTGGTATATCCCCTAATGTCTTTCTTCACATTTCTACTACAAACTAGGAATATATCCTTAGTATTGCTGAGGTAATCTTGGAAAATATTGACTACCATCCAATGTAGGTCTTCTATATTATCTAGATATTTTCCTACCAAGCTCAAGTAATAGGTAATATTTAACCTACTATATAACATGGAATATATGACCAACCTTATCACTAATGCATATAGTATCCTTATCATCCTATATCATTCCTCCTATGTACAAGGAAATATTTTCTTGGAGATATATATTCCATGTGACATTGAAAAAAAATCCCATATTGGATTTTACCATATTGAATATCATTAGTATCTTGTTAATTTATGTTTCTTAACTTAGTCCAATAAGCCTCCATGATATATAAAAATAGATTTTGATCCCAAGAATGTATACTATTTCACCTATGTCCTTTATGAAAAAGAATGCGTTCAACCATGTCTTAAAAAATGTAATACTAGTATCTCATTTACAATTAGTACCATGCCATCAATATATACTATTAGGAAAATAATATCACACCCATTAAATTGATTGTATACATAAGGCTCACATTTTGTCTTTATAAATCCAAATTCCCATATAGATTCATCAAAGTGAATGTTTCAGGGTATATATTCTTTCTTTTGTCCCTAAATTTATCTCTATAACTTTCTTACCTTGTTATTGGTATCTTTTAGTGTCATAAACCCTTATAGTGGTTCCATATAGACATATTACACTAGGTTCCCATTAAGTAATGATGTTTTGACATCCATGTTTTCAAATATCATAATCATGGTAAGCTTCCATGAAAGTAAAACTATTATGGATTTTACCATGCAAACTTATGAGAATGTTTTAACATAGTCAATTCCTTGATGTTGTTTAAAAACCTTTTCAACCATCCTAGACTTATAATCATTGAACCTAACTTTTATGTATAGTTTATTCATGAATGCCTATTTACAACCAATGGGATTTACATTCACTAGAGGGTATATGAAATATAAATACTTTTTTGGACATGGAATCAATCTCATAATTCAGGGTTTATTTCAATTTGGAAGCTTCTGCACCATTTAAAACTTTTATATAGATTACCAGTTCGTTGTTATTAACTAATAAAGATTCAACATCCCCAAAGACTAAAAAACTATATTTCTAGTTCTCTAATATCTCTTATGATCCTATTTAGTTCTTTTGTTTATGAAAAATCCTCTTCCATGGGGCTATATAGAATCTTTTCCTTTACGAGGTCTTATGTATCATGAGTTACAAATTCTTAAAAATCTAACTCCTTCCCACCATATATTTGGTATATATTCCCTCTCTCAAGGAACATAACATACTTGGAAACTATTAACTTTTTATCAAGGGGTTATTATAGGTAATATCCACTAATTAATTTTGTATTTCCACTAAATATAAATTTTTTGTTCTTAGACTGAAATATTTTTACCTAAATATGCCCTACAAAATACTATGCATCTCTATGAAGATAAGTTATAAAGCACAGATTTCATTCCACACTAAAGTTTCATGGAATAATATTTGTCTCTTTTATTGGAACTTAGTTTATTGTTCATTATATTGTTTACAATAAACATCCCTAAAATGATAATAGAATAGTTTCATAACTCATCATTGATCTCCCCATGTCCAAAAGCAGTATTTCCTCCTTTTACTTACCCCATTCCATTATGGATTATAAGGAGGAGTGAGTTGGGATAATTTCCCAAACACTTATAGTTAATTAATGAACTTTTGGTTAAGATATTATCTTCTGTGGTCCAAATTTAGCATCTTTATCTTCTTACAAAGCTGATTCCCAACTTCAATAGTTTACTGATTGAATTTATCAAAGGAATCTAACCTATAAATAATTATATATACATATACATACCTATTTAATCCATTATTAAAAGTTATGGAGTATTATTATCTACCCTTTTCTTTAAAAATAAATGGTCCACATAGATATGTTTCAATCAATTCAAGAATCCATATGTACCTTTTACAATTTCCACTAAATATATTTTGGGTCATTTTACTTATAAAAAATCATTACATATACAAATTAGTTTTAGTTCAAAATAATCTAAATGTTAATCTTGATATAATTATGAGAAGTTATTTTCAATTACATGACCAATTTGGTGATGTCCTAATTGGGTGTGATATGAGTCATGTGAACTTGATTCAATACTATATTCCAATAATTTTTTTGTATTCCAACACATAAACACAATTATTTAGATGTTCCATATCATAATATATTATACAATTATAAAATAATAAAAAATTATATCTAAAATTGAAAAAAATAATCCATATCAAGATTGGATATAAATATAATGTTTTTGATAATTATTGGAACACAATAATAGTTTTTTGAAACCAAGATAAATATTGTGGGAAATGTGATGTGCTAATATCCAATAGTTACTATAGGGATTCTAGATCCACTATAGGCCTATAAGTCTAAATCAACTTATGTAACTCTTCTGAATCTACTTGGTTCCTATAATTATATAAAAATGTGACCATCCAAATATATATCCAGTACATAATTTTTAGAAATTAAATTATTTCACTTGATAAAGAATGCACCTGAATATTACAACTATTTATTTGTTGTAGTGCAATTATTCTTCTAATGACCCTTAATTCCACATAAGAAATATTTGACATCGTGCTCCCTTGCTTACCCATTGATTATCCTAATCTTTATATAACATAATGAAGAGGATTTACACTTAATGTTAGTCCTAATGGTTTTGAATTTTCCCTTCCTATTATTCCAAATAATATTATAAGTCCTCTGAAACATCATGTTGTTATCTACATGAAGACGTAGAGTAAGAAGATTTGGGAGAGAATTCCCAAAGTTTTTCATATTTAAATTCACAACAATAATGGATAAGCTTTGATGGTACAAAGAAATTATAATATCAGTGCATAATTAATCTAGAAACATAAAAATTAGAATTTATACTCAGTAAATGTATTCCATTATCTTGACCACATGAGGTATAGTTGGTGATCCCTCTACATTTTTTCATGAAAAGTGATCATTTGAGATCTTAAGTTGATCCTATCTAACTCTATCCCAATAAAGATCAAGGAGATTTTTTAACATGATATATATATATCTATTAATGTTATAATTATACTTATATAATTTATCATACATGGATGATAACATCGATAAATGGAAACACAGTTCACTATACGAGTGCTTTAATCAGACAAAAAGATCCTTTTCACTCACCTCCTTAGAACAATGTGATAGTATTTATACCACTCCCATAAGTTATTACTGGAGATGATGTTGTCTTTATATAGTATATATCATAGGTATATTGATGAAATTTTCATTTTCTATAATAAAATAAAATAGATTTTAGTTCTTTATATAGAATACCAAAATATGTGAGATGATATAATTTTAATTATTTGATTATTTTCCATCTATTTTATCAAGTCCCAAAATCCCCCAACATTGGACTCAAAATCTATATCCTTGTGAACATTCTAGGGGAAAATATCCAAATTTCACATCTCATAACCCATATGATAGAATGGTCAATTACTTAAAGGTATTTAGGTAGACGGTATTTCTAACTTCTAGCTCATAAATCCTTGATCAGATGAGTGGAATAACTAATCCTAAAATATAGTTTCTAATTCCCTCAACACTTACCTCTTAGTAGCACCAATTCTAGTTAGGGATACTTCTATTGACTTATACCAATTTAATTTAACCTAGAACCTTTATAATAACACCATAAAACAAGTAAGTATATTGATGAGGGATAAAACAACACATAATTCTATGGTTACATTATTAATCATGTTATGAAAGAATCTTTTACTTAATATTCACTTGAGGGATTAATTGTTTATTAGTGTATAAATTTCCTTATTTTTATCCTTTACATGTTTTGTTAATATTTTATGGGATTTAAATAATTAATTAATCAATTTTATATAAAATAATTTATGCAAAATCCATTTATTTTATCTTATCTTGCATGTCTTATAATATTATTTATTTAATATTATCAGGTTTATCATTATATAAGCATGATTTCTATAAAATATAAAACCATTATCTTCGAAGAAAATACAATAAATAAAGGGACTTGATCATGATCTTACTAATGGTCAATTTATCGAGCGGGGGATAAATTAACTTATTACCCTATGGAACAAACTCTTTGATTCAGGCTTGGAATGAGATATTGTATTCCCCTATTTACCTTCGTATCTTCTTGGTTAGTTTCACCTTGGGTTGAAATTTTGGATCACCTAACCTCCTTGGTTTTATTTTTTTACGTGTTTTATACTCCCGTATAGGTGAATTGAACTTGGGGTATGAGAAACATATAATAAACCATGAACATGAAAGTGCTACATGATAGAGGTGTGAGAGATGACTTGTAGGACATCATATTTAATTTAATAAACCATTAATAAATATAAAAAATAATAAAATAATGTTAAATTAAAATTAAATATAACACATATATAAGTTATAAAAACTCAAAATGTTTCACATACATGCAATTAATACACATTTAAAACACTATCTTCCATTCATTTTAATCGTTATTTATTAAAACAAATAACCCTTATTAATAATTATTTTATTTAGTTATTAATTAATTTATTTATCTCAATTTCCATTCAAATATAATTAGAGATTCCCATAGACTATAATTTTAATCAAATTAAAAAAATTAAATTTATTAAAAATAAATTAAGTATATAGTGTGTACTTAGAGGTAACAAGGCATTTACCCATCAAAAGTACGTAGTGTTTAGATGATTCGTCACCATGTATTGTAAAATCACACAAAATATTGTGTACCAAAAGTACCAAATAATAATATGGAATGTACTATCAATTTATGACATAAAGAATCATGTTAATTTACACAGTTTGTATCAATTTTAATGCATGTAGAGTACCAAATGTGTAATGATGACCATAAATAGTGTGTAGTTTTCAATTTATTGTTGAATTAGTTAGGTATTTATTATTTTTCAATCCTTGAAACACATTGTGTATTCTTTATATAAACTATGTAGTTTAGTTTAATGCCATAATTAATTTCTCTACAATTAAATTAATTAGATGGTGTACAACCATTGTTAGCATGTACTCCATATAAATGAGTGAGAGAAACAGGAAATTAACAATAGGATATTTCCATATATCACTTTCTATGGAAATCCCTAATGTATTCCTAGGGAATTGTTATATAACTCATATAGATATTTATGGGTTAAAAAATGTGAAATTTATATACATTCCATATAATCCCATCTGGACCATTTTTCTTGACATTAATTCTGTGTATGAAATGTAATAAATTTACAACACATATTTAACCACACAGTTTCACTGAAATTCATAGGGCAAACCATGTTGATATGGTGTGTATGCCAACAACATGGTGTATAGTCCCTAAGGGAAGTTCCAGATGGTATTGGTCAACATGAGACATGTAATTACGTTTTGTAAGCCTCCACATGACCATTTGTGTATTGTGTGTCTTGTCCTAGTGTGCTAAATATGGGTATATAGTGTGTACATTTCAATTACATGTCTTATGGTATCATGTTATCTGTTCAAAATACTTTGCACATTTGAATGATTTATTTGGATGTTATTTATCTATTTAAACCTATTATTAGTTATATGAATGAGTATAAAAAAGATATATTTACAGTTGGATTAAATAATAAACAAATAGGATGTAAAAAAAATGCATTTATAAATAAAAAAATTAAATAATTATAAATTGGAACGTGGCTAATCTGATTCTTCTAGAAGGTTATTAGTGTAGAAGAAGCTAGTTTGGCCCAATCCCAATTATGGAATTCTATTTTATCAAATTTCTAATCAATAATAATATGATGAATAACCTTCATATCTAATGAATATAAAAAATCCCAAAATATGGAGATGATGCTTTTTTATGTAAAATTTATAACGAATTTAATTATAAGAATTTCCTCTGTTTTGAGATTCGTTATTTGATGAAGATATTGAAAATTAAAACCTCATTTAAGTTGTATTTTTGTGGTACTATGAGGATCCAATGTATAATCCATCTATAGGTTATACAAACATGTTCCTTGATCTTAAAACAACACTAATGGAACTTTGGGTTTCATCACGAATGATCTGATCACCTTGCATCATTCATCATGATCATAACACAATCCTTCAGGATAGAAGGATATTCTCACTATTTCACTCATTATTAAGAGGAAGTAATGTGGAGTAAAACACTTTTTATTGAGAGAAATCATAGAGATATTCTTCAGAGAGAGAATTATCTAGGGAGAGGATGCATTGTTCACAACCTAAATTACTTCATACAAATTTGTAAAAAATGATATAAGATGGGAATATATAGAGATAGAGTTTAATATTTATTATTACACATAGTCCAATAAAAAAATAAAAAAATAACATACCACATGATGATGATAAAAATAATCATAATATATATCTATAATTTATCATAGCATGAACTAATTTATGAAAAATAAATATCATTTTAATTAAATAAATAATACCTTATTTACTTAAATGATATTTAAGTTTATATCATTTCTTTTATCGGGTGTATAACTTTGCTCGTCCACTTTTCTTGGAATTTACCAAAAATTGAATAATAAATATTATCAATTGGATAAATAATTAAATATTATATTCACAGTCTTGTGAATAAATTTTAATTTAATATTTAAATAATATAAAAATGGAGACTAGATATTTTTGATCAATATATCCTAAAAAATATTATTCACTGGTCTTGGGAATAATATTTCTTATACATTTTAAATTCAAATAAAATTTTACTAATATCAATAGAAATAATAATCATGTGACCCCCTAGCCCTCCTTCTCAGCGGAATTAAGTGGGATTTGTTAATTTTCAATACCAGTTTCTAGTAACACGTAATGGTTCCCATAGAGGAATAATTTATTCTTTCAATGAAAACAACCACATAGAGATGATCATTGTATAATATAATCCCTTTTTCTTGATATATCATCATGAATGTTCCGTAATCATGTTGTCATCCTATGTGCTTAAAATGAATTTCTTTGACATCTTGAAATTATCCCTTCAATAATAATGGCCATGTAATTTAGGTCAACAATTACATTTCATCCAAAGGGGTGAGATATCATCTTCTGATATTGGAAGGGACAAATCCTTTATTGATTCATATTAATTCCATATCACTCATGACACAACCATTGTATCCTAATTCATTGTGAACATATGGTTTCATATTTTTTTAATATATCAAAGTACATGACTCATAATATGAATTAATAATAATATCAATCCAGAAGACTAATATATAGTTCATAAACTAGAATATTATATAATAAAAAACATGTAGAATTACTAATTATATGTTTCTCTTTATAATATCTCATCTTATCAATTACCAAGTAAAAAATTAATGAGATGAAGCCTCATCCAATTACAAGAATAAATCACATGATAGTATTCATCATCAAGTTATTCAACCATAATACTTATATGTTCCAGAAAATATTAATATCACATCTAAGTTATCATCATAGAGGGGACCTAGTATGAACTTTAAATGTGACAATTTCTCTAAGGACATTATCACATTAATGTTAAATATAAAAACAATAAACATGTGAAAATAAATTTATTAATATTAAAGTATTTTAATATATAACTAATCTAAATTATAAATACACTAGTTCTTGGGAAACAAATCTATCACAAATAACCTACCAACCTATCAATGAACACTTCAAACTCCTAAAAGATAAAATAAATTTAGAAAGATGTGGTCCATTACATTATATACCAATCAAAATATTATTATCATCTCTAATTAAAATAAAAACTAGTATAAAAAACCTAAAACCCAAACATCCTTTGGAGATACCTCCCAAACATGAGATATGCATCTATCTAAACATATGCACAACATAAAAGGGAAACAATACTAATCAAATAAGTATAAAATAACACCTATAAACACTGTATACGAATTAAAAATAACATAGGATATAGATATCACATTTTAAAGTCACTCTCTTTTGAACTCTTTTACAAGCCTCCATGGCTTCACAAGACATGAACTAAAGGAATAACTTTCCCATGAAATACCTTCTCCCAATGATCCTAAATTTCAACTGGATTCCCCATGAATTCTACATCATCTCCCATATTCAAGTCACACAAATCAATTAAATGGTATTCATTATAATGATATAGATGAAACTATATCACATGGAAGATATCATAGATCTTATCCAACTGTGGGGGAAGTGTTAATCGATATTCCACCCCATCGGCACACTCCAAAACCTCATAGGGACTGATAAATGGAGGAAAAATAAAACTAAGTATATTGAACATAATATACCTATTATGAGGTTAAATCCACAATAACACATAATCTACCTCCCCAAACTCAAAAGGCATCCTCCTCTTATCTGGACAGGACTTTTGATGATCCATATTACCTACATTCACTCAAAAATCATCTGAACCTTCTCAATTATGCTCTACACCACATCTGATCCAATGACCATGAAATCCCAAATCTGAATAAAATTAATATATATATATATATATATATATACAAGGACAACCATTAAACACCTAAAATGGATATATAATGATATAATTGTGATAAATATTATTATAAGTAAACATTAAAAATGTGTGGTTCTTCATCCACAATCCACTAAAATCCCAAACACATGCTGTCAATATTTCCTATAGTGTTTTAAATACTATTATCTATCTTATCATCTATATAAGGATGGATGTAGGTTCAGTGGAATTGGTAATATTTGAAACCATGATATAGACATATCATCGTCATAAGGTAAAATGTTGAACCATATCAAAGATGATGGTCCCCAACACCTTATAATGCTACACTTCCTCATCCACATATCACCTCACCAAAACATCCACAAATATAGACTCCATGATCACCATGAAATGAGATGACTTCATAATATAATCAATAAAAACAAAAATATTTTCTAATATTATTTGAGATCAACGTAGAGAAATGAAAAAATCCATCAAAACATCATCCAACTTACACTTAGGGATATCTAAGGGCTAAAAACACCTCCAAGAACATGTTGTTTTGTCTTAACCTTCTAATATATTAGGCATCATGACAAAAATTCCACCACTGAACACTTTATCCCCTACCACCGAAACCAAATAATCATGATATGTTACATCTTGGATATACCTTCATGTACCAAAAAGGGTGATCTATAAAACTCTCGAAGAACCACCTCTTACATCACTAATGAAATGAACAAATTCTCTCAAAACACTAATTTAAAGTGACTAGTAAAAAATAACCCTTTATAATCATATACATGGAAGAAATGATCTCGTAGAACCTATATATTTCTATCTATACATTGAGATTACTCAATTTTATTTGATAAGAATGGTTTTTGTAATATACCATAATTTTATCAACATAATTTCACTTTTTATAATTATGTCATATTTAGTAATGTAGAATAATGCACAAGCACTACATAATGAAAAAATTATTTTTTTAGTAATTTATAAATAATATTTAGAGAATAAAAATTTCCATATGAATTGAAAATATAAAAAAGGGTTAAAAAAATAAAATAATACAAATAAAATATGAAAATTCAGATCTTCTTGATCAACCAGAATAACCAAACTTAGGAACAAAACTATAAAAATGAAGCAACATATTATTAAACCAATATTCATATCGAGAATAAAAATATATATAAACTTGAAAGGAAAGGAAATTTAATTAATAATTAATGTAATATGAGGTATTTATAGAAATTATGTTACCCATATAAGCATTCAAAATTTGACCGTTTGAATATTTACATGATTATTGGAATAGTAACCTGACCATTGAAATAGTAATATGACTGTTGGAAATAGTATTTTGACCATTAAAATAGTGAACACACCTATGCAAGTGTAAAATAATATTTAGTTATCCTATTAAAATAAAATTTTATATATTTAAAAAACTGTACAAGTAAATATTTTTTTTAAAATTATAAATTAATTGTTTGTGCTGTTATAAAAAAGAAATGAATTAATTGAAATTTTAAAATAAATAAAATGACTACAAATAAAGTTAATTTTCTTAAAATATATTTATAAATTAATATTATGTTATAAAATATTTTTAGGATAACATTTTGAGACCATAAATAATTTTCACCAGGGTTAGAAAATTGCTCGTGATATTAAAATTTATATTTTTCAGACAAATGATGATTTTATTTAAAATTTTAATTTATCATATTTTTATTTTTTTATAAAATGGATTTGTTTATTATTATACATAGATAAAAAAAATTTAGGGTGAATGTTTGGAATTTTTCTAAAATAGTTAATTTTTTGGTGAGTAGTAAAATACGGTAAAATTCAATATTTAATATTATATCTCAAATTCATGATTTTTTGAGTCATGGATGATATAATAACCCATTATATTGAAATAACATGAATAAATTACATTATATATTAATAGTAATCAATATTATTGATAGTATTGAGCTATAATAATAAACTAATGAGTATAATATTAAAAAACACCCCTCTCTTCCCCTTAAAATACCACCCCTCGCCACCCCTTATCCTCACACTCATTATTACTTGGAATATGCAAAATTTATACTGATATATCTTCCCAAACCTATCCATAATTTCCTAAATATACTACCAAATACCATATTAATGTTTCTTAAGTGTAATCCCAAGAGGAGACATCCCAAGGAGATGGTAATTCCCTCAATCAACATTTTAATTTTCCTTACTCCTCATCCTCCAAAGGTAAATCTATAAAGTATGGAACAATAAAACTATTATCATTTATATAACAAAATTTTATAGTGATAAAGGAATATCAACCATCCATCCTTTATCATCTCCTCATATTCCAAAAAATGAAACTGTTTTCCATATTATGTCGTTTTACAACCTTTATAGACGATGGGTTTTTATTTTCCACTAATACCATCATGGTAGGTGTAAATTAACATATAAAGGTATAAAATTAACTAATTAAGTATATTATATTTATCTTAAAATTATGTAATTAATATTTGTATATAATACTAAATAAAAAAACTGGTACATGATGGTCAGTAAAACTACCCTAATTAACTAACTATGTAATGATAACATTTTCACTACCAGAATCATCCCTATGTTAAAAAAATATAGGTATTTAGGACCATTTAATTTTATATATGTACACACATACCACTTAACTTCACTTTTCTAGTTTTATCCTAATTTTAAAAGAATTTAAATAATTATCCTTAAGTGATCTAACCATGAAATAGTATAATGAACACCCTTATAAAAGAAACATTAAACCTTATATCTTATTGAAATGAAAATAAATAAATATAATAAAACTATAATAAGTAGAATATAAATGGTAAAGTTTATGAATTAATTAATTAATTAATTAAATTGTATTATTTATGACATTTGGTGCAATTGCAGAATGTTTCTGGAATATAAGTTAAGGGCTCTCTCTAAACTACCCTTATTCTTAGGTTTACGACCTTTCTCCATCTATCTCTCTTTATATCTTATTTTTAATGTTATTTAAGGATTCTAAATTCAGTATATATATATATATTTATATCATGTTAATACCTAACTTATTATCCCTTCCTTTTATGGTTTCATACATTCCATAAGTTCTTTTCTCAAATGAATCCCATTTCTTTCTATGGGTAATTTTTATGTTTGATCCTTAAGATAGATTTCCTTTTGGGGAACACATAAGAATGTACATGTTGTTATAGGTGTTCCCAGATAGTGACTCATTTAAATGGGTGATGTTTTTTCTCATGATTCTTATTAGGGAATAGATCTAATCTTTTATGGGACTTAGTCCATTATGTGATATTGTCTTAGTAGTTATCCTTTACTCATGTTTATGTCTTGTTATATACTTCTTACACATTCCCATGTTTCCATGATCTTATTATAGAATTTTTTTTATGTTATTATACTAAGATATTACTAATTAGCCTTCTCTTTTATAATATAAAGGCTATTTCTTTGGACTCATATGTCATGCTTTGATATCATGTTTATTCATTTAGTAGGATTTATAGCTCATATCTTTCTTTTATTTATTCCCAAGGTTGTACTATAAAGTTTTAGGAGATCAATGAGATACTAAAGATCATTATGAAGAATAAAATAAAGAGGATTTATTTTAGTTTAATCAGGATATATTTTGAACGATGAATTCCAAAGGCACTAGAACTCAAGATATTTGTGAGGTATTTATTAGATATTTATGTTAAAAATCATGTAATAATATGTGTAAAAGGACTGGGTCACTATAGATAGTGTCAAAGAAAGGTATAGTTTTTTTTATTTGGAGTAAAATAATTTAGTAAGAATCCTAGTTATAATTCTATGTATATAAAAATATCTTAGTTTTTTTTGTGAAGTATACAATGAGAGGTTTACAAGAAATTACATCCCCATATGGATACTATAGGTGGATGTGGATCTGGAAAAATTGTACCTAGGGGTAATAACCCCAAAAATTATGTATTAGGAATTCAATTTATAATAAAATTGTGTAAAATATAGTGGCCTTAATGCAAACCTGGTTTGGAACTCCCTTGGGATATGATTTGAAAAATTCAAAAATTATTTAGAACCATTATGAAATACTTAAATAGATTGTTTGGTTAGAAAATAATAATTAGTAAATCACCATTTATAACATATATTAAAACCTATTGACACAAAAATTTATTATTTACCTAACATTTTTAAGTTATTACATCAATGTTCATAGTTTCCCTTTATACATTTACTAGTTAAAGTACTATCATATTTTTTTATTATTTTAGTTAACGGTGGGAAGTAGGAGGAACCATTCCAACAAACAATGTGGTAGTAAATGTGATGATTTACCTAATGAAATGCCAAAACTTATAGGAGTGTGAGATAATAAATTAATAATAGTACTATCCTAATTGAATCATGTAATGAATAATAACTCGAATCATGTGTAACACCCTCCTTCTCTTATAAAATAGAAAGTTGTTGTCGAATACTCAATGAGAGAAAGACCCCTACCATTATTGGATACTTTTATCATATCATCCTAGGACAAGGGATTAAATTTATTGAGAATATATTATCTATCCTTCAATGATCAGAATATGTGAAATTTGTAATGTGTATTCATTATATTAAAGTTGAATCTGATCAGTGGTGAACACTAATCAAGGAAAAAAGTGTAAATATGATATTGAATCCATGGAATGGGAAATATTAAAGAACATATTTTTAAATAAATATTTTACTTGAACTATCTGTCTTAAAATAAATAGGGAGATTATTGGACTAAAGTAAAAGGAAAATTAGTTTATTATGAAGTATGAATAAAAAATCATAAGTCCTGCATGGTACACCTCTAGATTTTTAATCAGACCCAAAATCAAGGTGAAACACTTATTTAGTGTGTTAAATATGATTCTATGAAAATATTTAGTGATTTAAGAATTAAAAAAATATGAATATATTTTCTGTTGTGCCCTCATGGATGAGGTGGATATTGGAGAGTATTAGTGGTCTCGGTCCTAGTAACAAAAAACAGAAAACAGAATTTTATTTAGGAGGATCACTAGTTAAATATCTTAGAGGAAAGGAAATAAAACATCCCACATGTCATAAATGTGGGATAAAGTAACCCAAAAACTATATAAAAGGGTACTAGGAGATTATTAATGTGTGTAAAATATGGAAATTGGGTTAGTAAAATTTGAAGGGATATGAATAAACCTAGTAATATGAAAGTTGAAAATAAATTTCAGATAGACACATAGACAGTGGTATAATTCTTAAACTGTGAGGGGCACAAAGATATATTGATATCTCTGTAAGTGGTATTTTTGGGATAAGATGATGATAAAGACTGTATAATTTTATTCCAAATGCCTGGTAATCCAGCATTTAAAGGATGAAAGGAAATGTTTCAAGGAAATTATACAATCATTACCCACCCTTATACGGAAATGGGAAAACATCACCATCAAAATTTTCACTAGTCTTATATTAAAATCAAGGGAATATAATTATATATGTGTTGTGGTGGATCATATTAAAAATATTTTTAACTTAATTACAATTCAATTGGACCTCTCACTAAACTAAATTATAAGGATATACATTAGTGAAGTGGTGTGGCTATATAAGATGCCACAATCGATTTTATTTGACCAAGATATGAGATTTACCTACGCATTTTGGAAAATTATCCAAAATGATCTAAACACCGAGTTGAGCTTTAGTATGGATTATAACCCCCAAAATAATGGACAATATGAGTAGAATATCAAAAAATTAGAATACGTACTGAGATCATACTCTATGGACTTAAAAGGATTATGGGTTCAACATCTTCCTCTGGTTGAGTTCTCATATAATAAGATCCTTCACTCAAGAATCCAAATGACTCCAGATGAATCCATTTATGGGAAGTGATAATGAAAAAATATATGTTGGGATGATTTTGGTGAACAAAATATATTAGGACTAGAAATTGTTGAGGAAATAGTAAAACATTTCAAGACTATTCAACAACACACAAGGGTTGGTTAAACTTGGAAAATGAGCTATACTGATAATCATCAATGAAACCTAGAGTTTGAGGTTGGAGATAAAATTTTCATCCTCATATCTCCAAGAAAGAGAGTTACAAGACTTGGGAAGAATGGAATTCTATATCATAGGTACATCAGGCCCTTTAATATCCTTAGTCTCATATGAGTTGTGTCTTATCGACTAACACTCCCACCAACCCTATATCAAGTACATGAAATTTTCCATGTATCTCTATTAAGTAAGTACATAAAAAATACCTAACAAATAATGAATTCAGAATTTGTACAACTGGAAAATGATATCTCTTATGAGAAGTAGCTGATGAAGATTATGGACCATAAATACAATGTTCTATGAAACAAGAAAACTCTCCAAGTCAAAGTACTAAGGCCAAACCCTATGTATGAGGTGGTAACATGAGATCCATAAAAATCCATAAAGCAAAAGTACCCTCACCTATTTTTTACGTCAGTATGTTAAAAAAAATAGATAGTAAAATTTATTAATGGGGAAGAATGTAATGATCAAGAATTATATCAATAGAATTTATATTCTTATAATTGTGTCATATTTAGTAATATAGCATAATTAACATGCAACATAAGATAAATCAAACTAAATTTTTCTATAATATTTTTATCATCACATTTATTAAATAAATATGGTCATAATAATTGAAAATATTACAAGGAAAAAATAGAAAATAAGATAAAAATATTCAAAAATTTGGATCTTCATGATCCACCAAAATAACCACACTTGCAAACAAAGTTGTTGAAATAAATAATAATATTACTAAAAAAATATTCATCTTGAAAATAAAAATATATATAACCTTTATAGAAACTATAATTGAATTAATAATGAATGGAATACGAGGGATTTATAGAAATCCAGGAACCCATATGACTAATACAAATTTGACTATTGTAATAGTAACCTGACGGTGGAAGAGTAATATGACTTGTAGGAATAGTAATATGACTATTAGAAGAGTAAAATCAGATATTTAAGTGCGTAATAATATTTAGGTATCATATTAAATGAAAATATTATATATTTAAACCATTGTACAATTAAATAAATGTTTTAAAAGTGATAAATGAAGTGTTTGTGTTTTTGTAAAACTTAAATGAGTCAATTGAAATTTTATAATAATATAATTATTTAAAATAAATTTAATTTATAAAAATGGATTTATAAATTATTATTATGCTTTATAATAATGGTAAGATAATTTTATGTGATGATAAATAATTTTTCAAAGGATAGAAAAATTTCTCATAATATAAAAATTGATATTTTTCAAATAAATGAGAATTTTATTTAAAAAATAAATTTATAACATTTTAAATATTATTTTCCCAAAATGGATTCTATATTTTTATATATAAAAATAAATAATGGTTAATTTTATTTTTTATAATTTTCTAAAATAGTTTAATTTTTGGTGAATATTCAAATATATTAAAATGCAATATTTAACATTATAAGCCAAATACATGAATTTTTGAGTATTGTATGATGTTAGAACTCATTATTTTAGACTAAAAATAATTAGTTTATATATATAGTAATTGGAATCAATACTATTGACAATCTCAATCCAAAATAATAAGCTAATGAATATAATATTCAAAAACACGCATCTCATCCCCTTATAAATACCACCCTCACACCCCTTATCCTGACACTATCTAAGCCTTAGTGATTGATTTGTTTTTGAAAATATATCTTCCCAAACCTCTACCCCATGTCCTAGTTCTTTTGGTATCATCCAAAGACCATCCCAATCCTCCTTAAATGGAATCCCATGAGGATACATCCAATGGAAAATGAAATTTCCTCAAATAAATCTGCGCGTTTTCTTTCCTCCTCATCCTCCAAAATATTTCCATCCAAAATGGAATAATAAATGTATTATAATATATACGATATACTTTTAGAATAATAATTGAATATAAACCATTGATCTGTTCTCATCTCACCTTATTCTAAAAAATGAAAATGTTGTCCATAATATGTTTGTTAACCACCTTCATGGATGATTCATTTTAGTTTTCTACTAACTCCTTCATGATAAGTTTAAATTAAATTATAATAGTTTAAAATTAACTAATTATTTACAATATATATATATATATTATAATTAATATATGTTTATAATACTATATAAAATAAAACTAGAATGTGATGGTTGGAAAAACCACTTAAATGAACTAACTGTACAATGCTTAAATTTTTACTAATACAATAATCCTTATGTTAGAAAACATATGGGTGTTTGGGAACATTTAAATTTATATAAGTACATGAATAATAATTCATTACACTTCTATATTTTTAGTCCCATTTGATAATAACTTCGATAATTATCTACAGGTGATCCGACCTTGAAATCATGAAATGAATTCCCTCAGAAAAAAAAAATTAAACTTTATATCACATTGAAATGATTATAAATAAATATAGTAAATTTATAATAAATAAAATATATATATGGTAATGTTTATATGTTAATTAATTAATTAATATAATTTGATTATTCGGGACATTATACAGAAGTGTAGAATGATTTTGAAACATATGGTAAGGGATCGCTCCGAACCATCTTTTTTATTGGGGTCATGGAATTTCGATCCCCATCTCACTTTAACGATCCTTTTAATTTTATGTAATGATTATAATTTTTTTATATATGTCTCTCACATATATTCTTATCTTATTCTCAGTTCCTTTAATTGGGTAATACATTATATAATTTTTTTTCTCAAATGAATTCTATTTCTTTTTATGAGTAATTTTTATGTTTATTCCTTAAGATTAATTTACTTTTTGGAACACAAAAAAATGTAAATATTATTATGGGTGTGTCTATATAAAAATATATTTAATTGGGTATTGTTTTTATCTCATGAGACATTATTTATGGGATTTCAGAGAAAACATAATCCATTATGGGTTTCTTTTCACCATGAGATATTGCCTTGGTAGTTAGCCTTGACTCATGTTTATGTAATTTTATATATTGCTACCAAATTCTCGTGTTTCCATAATATTATGAAAACATGTTATTTATAGAATTATTTATTGTGATTATTCATGAGACTTATGTTTTCTGATATCCTATCATTCCTTTTTACTCATATGTTTTCGCTTCGATATCATGTTTATTCCATTACTAGGATTTATAGTTCCCCCCATTATTTTATGTATTCCCCAGGACATTCTCCATAGATTTCGAAGATAAATTTGATATATTCATTACTTATTGATAATAAAATAAAAATGATTTATTTTATCTTCATCCTAATTTATTATGAACCTTTTCTTTCATAGACATTAGACCTCATGATCTTTGGGTTATATATATTGGATATTTATATTAAAATCATGTAATAATATGTGTAAAAGGTTTGGGTTTATATTATCTAACTATGATATGGTATAGGAATCCCCTCACATTATCTATCTCTATATCATGATTTATACCTAAAATTTCCCCTATCATTCGTCATATATCTACAAATTCCCAAACAACATCTACTTGTGACTTCCTACTTGTCACATAAACAACAACATTCCCTTTCCATGGGGTATAGAGGATCTCAATTCACAGTCCTATAAAAACTAAAGTTACCTTTGTTTATTTGGATTTAAATCCAATTGAGATAAGATATGCCTCAACATTTTTTGATATGAGAAGGACACAAAGCATTCATTGAGGAGGTAGTTTCACTATAGCTTTAGATAAAACACCACATCACTCGAATGAAGAACATGTGTGGCATAATGATTTTCATGTGGAAATAACTTCTTTGAACCATATAAGATCACTAACCTGTATTAATCAAAGAATCCTGAATCTATGGAAATAAGAATCACAAAATATCTTAACTTAACTCCTTCATCCATTAATTGAAGAATAGAAGCATCGATTTACTTCTCCTTCTCGTAGTTGAAAGTCACCTGACAAAGATCTTCCTATAAAAATTTCATACCCTTCATAGTTGGAGATAGAAAAGGGGTAATAATCAAATATAAATCATACATGAACCTCTGATTTTATCCTATATATAAAAAGACACTATGAACCTTTTCAATGATTTTGGGTGTTTCCTAAGAAACAAATACTTTGATCTCTGAAGGATCAACTACCTGTCATTTTCCTAAAACCACATAGACATGGAAAAATGAAACTTTGATGTAGAAACATTCACTTTGAAAACTGATTATATATTATATGGTTTTAATGGACTTGAAATATATTCCCCATATGCTCAGCATGATCCTCCTTTGACCTGAACACATGAGAATGTCATCAATGGGAACTACCATGAACACATCCAAGAACTGTTAAAATAAATAGTTAATGAGTCCTATGAAAATTGTCATGTAATTGGTGATACCAAATGAGATAACATCAAATATGAAAGTTTCAATAATGACACCTAGATATAATCTTTGGGATATTCTCATATTTTATCCTCATCTGATATTATCCAGATCAAAAATCATTCATCAGAAACTAGTTTTCACCCTTCAAATGATCAAAAATATTATTTATCTATGTTAGGGGAAAATTATTCTTTTACATTGCCTGATTCAACTACCCATAGTTTATTCACAACCTCATACTATTATCCACGTACTTGGGAAATAACATTAGAGTTCACCATGATGACACACCAGGCTGTATGAAACCCTTCTGCATCAAATCATCCATCTGAATACTCAATTCCCATATCTTTGAAAGTAAAATATGATAATTATCCATAAAAATAAGAAAGAAATTGGTTATTAACTCTATCCTGAACTTGATATCATGTCAAGGGGTTAGGGTCACAACCTCTTTAGGAAAAACATTTATAAAATCATCAATAAACCTAGGAAACACTTTTTCTTGAACCTCCACCAAGAATAAAATAAACTATGAAAACTGAGAAGAAAATGGATCTAAACACCTATGATATATATGACGGTTCTAATAACCAACCAATACTACATGATGAACCTACACATTGAGAAACATACTATCATATAGAAGAAATTGATGACTGTATCCATAGAATATAATAATTCCATGAAAAGAATGACATTATATGGTTTTATCTTTAATGAGAAGAGATCACCCAATGATTGATGTTTCCCTATCATCAGATCACAACCCCATGACACATCATGAAAACTAGACTGACCTCTAATTTTAGAAGTTAAAACCAGGGGAACTAGAATTATCTCCACATTGATTCCCAACATGTATACCAATGGTAGTGAAATAAAATCAATTTAAATGTCCAAAATGTAAAAAGATAAATCCAAGGTAAAAGAAAAACAAATGGATCTTCTTGAAGAGATCAATTTCATGGTTTAAAAATGAATTTTTTATTTATAATTAGTATATCATAATGAAAATGTATAAGTAAGACTTAAATAAGGAGTTGATGATGCTTAGAGCATTGGATGTCATGTTTGATAGTAGTTGATACTTGGGTCATTGGATGTCATGCTTGAAAAAGAATCTATGTAACTCCATAGGTTGATCGAGGTACTTCAATGGTCTATAGAAAATGAGTTTATGGATAAATTATTGAATTATTAAAGTGAATAAGTTTAATACATAGTTAAAAGAATAACTATGATGATTGTTTCACTGTTATTAACACATAGAAAATGTGTCACTACTTTAAAAAATGGAAAATTATTCATAACATGTTAAAGTATATACAAATATAAATTACATGATGAATTGATGAAGAATTTTAGAGATGAGTTTTTCTTGAGGAATTTTAGAGTGAAAATTAATGAATTCAATTTTAGGAGTTTGAATAATTTATTAAGCAATTGTTTTGTACACTTATTATTTTTATAACTTATATTGTGGTTATTTTCTTAAAAATATGGAAAATTATATCCACCGAAGGAGAAAAATATCAACCGCATATGAAAGATAGATTGGCCCTGTAGAATATAGTCTAAGCATGGGTGGACATGGATGCAGTGGAATGTGGGAAGGAAACAATAGAGTGCCAACATTGTGAAGATGAGCCGGTGACACCAATATGTTGGGTGGAATGATAGTAGAGGAGGTATTGGAATGGCTTAGTGCCAATGGAAGACTGAAGTGGACTTGAATAATAAAAATTAATCTGATTATGTAATATGTTTTCTTATAATGTAGAGGGAAGCACTTGTAAAGATCTATGTGGGATTTGGAAAACATGGGATACTATTAACTTTTATTAAATGAATGGTTTAAAACATATACCAACAGATGTATTGAATATGATCAATATAATCATAACCCCATAATCTATTACCTATCAATATGTTTTTTCTATACCATCTGAGTCTAGTGTTTGAAATCCATAATTTTGTACATCCTTTGTGAACATATTGAAGGAAAGAGGCATGCTCAATCGACTCAAAACAATAAACACAATCTATGACATTCAAGAATTAATTTTTTTGGAATTAAAACTTGTTTTAATCATATGAATTTCTGATTACACAAGAAAATTATGATTCAACCAAGGTATTGTAGGTAAAACCTCTGTTTCCTAAATCATTCGGCATCATATGATCACATATCTCTAAGGCATTTCGTGAAGAACTGCGACTGTGTGAAGGTTCCATCATGGAAAACCTCAATTACATGAATCCTTTGGTATTACATGATCATGTGTTCACCAAGGAATCACATGAAGAATATGGGGTTAAGGAGAATCATGAAATATTTTACAATATGATAGGAGTATTCCATCATGAAGGAAAAAGTTGATGATGTGAATCCTTAACACCTTAAAATTAAGTTTCACATGAGATTTTTTTTGGATGAAATGTATATGATATTAAAAGTGGTTTGACTCAATAGTATTTCTAGAGCTATGATAGTGACTAGAACAGAATAATTCTCAGAGTTTAGGTGGTGGATACCATCTCTATAAATACCATTGTTAGAATGAGACATTAAGTTACTTCTATTAAAATATTTTTGATAAGAGATCTCATTTACCATGGAAAAGAGCATCCATAAGCTTTATTAAAATAAAGTAGAAGAAACTAATGAGTCTTATCACCTATGTGAATAATATATATCCCATTCTTGTACACACTTGTGTGAGGATTGTGTCATATCGTTCTTGGACTTGTGTGATGAATAAGCAACGTGAAGAACACTTTTTAGATGAATTTTGAATCCCCAAAGATAGAACAAACTAAGATCATACATACATATACTATTACATGAAGATAGAAACAAGTTCATATAGTAAATCCACCATGATTTCATGAATAAGAATAACTCACATGATATAAATGCACAAAGGATAAAATGATACAACACTTATATTTTTCAGGTGAAGGAATATTTATACACTAATATGTTTTTAGGAAAACCCACACTCATCACTTCCATGATAAAACTAAAAGATCAAGTTATTATATTACCTATAGGTAACTCTATATAGGACCATATTTTTATGAAGTAATATAATAATGATAACTCAAGATAGAAAACCCATTTATATAAAACAGTTTTGAATCACATAAGGTATCTTGAATAAATATTGTGAAAAATAATGATAAAAAACACATTAAATAATAAGAGTAATATTTTATATATGCTGGGGTTGGAATGAATATTATAAAGCATAGAGTTATAAAATATTTAAATAGGTGCATTTGGTATGACTGATTAATAATTTGAAGATAAATTGTTTTGATATTTGGAGGAATGTGAGGATGTGAATTTAATTAGTATATAGAGAAAATGTCTACCAGAGAATTTGATAGTTGAGAAGAACCAAAGAAATCCATATCTAGTTTGAATGTGTTTCAAGATGAATAGGAATATTACAAGAATCTGTTAAACATATTAAAGGTGTATATGTGAAATCCTTATCTTATAAGATCATGGAGGAATATCACTCTTAAGAAGAAAGATGTATTTCTACTACAAGATAAACACCTAGAGGAAAAAGGGGCTTGTTTCTAGGGGTGTTTAACGAGTCAAGAAGGAGGATGAAAATTGGGGTGTGTAACCAACTAATGTAGAAGAGTTTATTATGGGGTATATAACTAGGATCTATTTAAGGATTGAATAATAAAGTGTATAACTAGTTGATGCCTAATGAAATGTAATTCATGAAAAAACAATACTTGAGAATTCATAAGGGGGAATCTTACCAAAATGGAAATGAGTAGGCATTAGTGTCTAACCTTATAATTACCATTTTTTCTCTCTTTTATTATTGTTCTATATGAGGTAAGACTGTTATATATTACTGAGTGGATCAATAACCATAAAAAGTTTAGGAGGTTTAATTAAAAGTAAATTACTTACGAAAATTTAAACCACAAATTCACCCATATTAGTGTTCAATTCGACCTTGGGATCTATAATTGGTATCTAAAGATATGTCTCCTCTATAGATCTAAGAAGAATTATAATACATGGATAATTTTAACTTAGTCAATAGTTAAGGTTCTACCATATTTAATGGGAATAATTATCATAGTTTGAGGAATATGATTCTTGATTATCTCGAACAACT
The DNA here is from genome assembly GCA_963277665.1 of Viscum album. Lineage (NCBI taxonomy): Eukaryota > Viridiplantae > Streptophyta > Magnoliopsida > Santalales > Viscaceae > Viscum > Viscum album. The sequence goes on along the minus strand of OY728162.1, from coordinate 79,618,024 downwards.
TTTCTTAGAAGGGAGATGTACTGGAGTAATGGGTTATCGTCACATTAATATGTTTCTTATATGACACAAGATGATAAGATAGTAACATAGATAGATGTAATGGCTCAAAATTCCATATTGATATATTTATAAATGAAGGTTTTCATAAATTTCATTGGTCTCCAAACATCTAATGAGATCTTAGAAATATTGAGAAGTAACTATAAAAGAAATGTAATGGTCAAGGAATCCAAACTGTAAGTTTGGAGGATCTAGTTTTAGGACATAATATTGACAGATGATAAAAATATCAATGACATTGTCACTAGAGTGAATTCGATAGTTAGTAAAATTGGAGGATTCAATGATAATATATACGAATCTATCATTTTCAAAATGTTTATGAGTAATTTTCCATTTTTGTTGGTTCCAAAAATATTATTCTTAAAATAGATGTAAAAATTTAAAGTAGATTAGTTACATAATGTACTCATCATATATGAGATGATAAAGGAACCAAACTTCAAGAAGAAGGAAAAATAGGAAATGTACTTTAAATCCACAAGAAAGGGAAAAGTTAAAGAATAATTTGTTATAGAATCAAGTAATTTATAAACCAATTGAGATGAAGATCTTATTGAAATAATTTTCTATATATCAAGAAGATTCAAAAAGGGTAGATATACATGAAAAGAAAAATAATCACAAAAGTGCTGGAATTGTGGTGGGGTTAGACACTTTTCCTATGACTATCTAAATAAGAGGGAAACATAATATGAATCTAATAGGGAAGATGAGAAATTTACAATACAAGAAAATCATAAGATTAAAAATAAGTATTTCAGTATAAGGAATATAAACTTGATGAGAAAACAAGGTAAAGTCGATTCATCTTCAAGTATTTCTTCAGATAACGAGGTTAGTTTCCTTGATAAAGTTGAAACAAGATATGATTCATCCGATAATAATGATGATGAAGAATAAATTATTAGGTTGAATGATTGTTTAAAGGTGAGTTAGAATCATGTATTGTGGAGATAATAAAGCTATAAAAATAAAAATAATACATTTTTTAAGGGTAAGAATAAGTCTACTATATTACAAGGAAAATAAACACAAAAGAAGAATATTATATTGATGATATCAAGAAGAACATGATTATAAATTCATAAAAAGAAAATATTGTCATTTTTATAGAAGATAATATAGTTGTAAGGTAAGAATAACTTGGTGAAACACAATAAATGTGTATTATTGTTCAAAATTATCTAAAAAAACCATAAAAACTATATTAAGTCCATTGATGTTAAGTGAGAGTCTTCCCATATTAGTTAGATTAAGGCTTCCTATAGATAAGCTATATCCTCTCTAAAATAGTTTCAAAATAGATATGTTATCACTAAAATTATAGGTGAATATATCTAGATCAAGAATCTAAGAGAGAGGTACTCCACCACATCTAATGATGAAAAGAATGTTTTAGGAATACCATTCCCCTAGAAAAAATCATGCTTAGTGTACAATAATATGAAATATTGCATCTCTTAGAAAGGTTTTTCAATAAAATAAAATATCAAAATTCATAGTATTTTAATGGTTTTGCAAAAAATACGGATATAAATCCCACTCTTACTGGTAGAACATGTCATTTTTAGGAAATGTGAATAATCCAAGGGGGAGTCATGGTGAATAGATGAGAATATATTTTTTAAAAAATAAATTAGTGACTATAAATCCATCCAAGATTAAAATAAAAAATATTTATGTATTTTTAGAATACGTGTGTGGTAGTTGAGGATTATAATTTCATAAAGTCGAGGTATGCAGGAAATAATTACATAAAAAGGTTTCCTATAATATGAAAGGGAAGAAAACATAGAAAACAAAGTAGAGTAAGTCATGTACATTTGGGAAGAATTTTGAGACTCCCAAAATGGTTGAACATAAAAATAAGGATTTTTTGATAGTTTTTCTATATTATCTAAAAAACAAATGGATAAGAATCAAATGGATGACACATATGTGGGTAAGTAGGTGATTTAAAAATAAGATTCTAAATATCAAAAGAATTAATCTACTTGTAATGATTTGGAGATTCAAAATAATTTATTGAAATGTGTGGAAAAACTACGAATGAGATAAAGAATTTAATTTCATTCCCACCATCCCAATAAGAGATTATGAAGATGACGATGTAAGTAAAATTTAAAGATTTTTCCTTAATATATGTGATGGAAAATACCACTCTACAAGAGAAATTTTTTCTTGAGAATAATGTTAACATGAAAGAAGTGAAGGTTGATAATAAGAATATAAGTAATTCACAGTTTGAGATCAAAATGAAGAAGTTCAAGGTGAGTTTGAGTGGAAAATATCATTTAGAGTTAAATTTTTGAGGATTAAATAGGTATCTCCTTATTCCCTTATCTATATGCTTTTATACTAACATGAATGGAATTGAAGGAGATGATTGTATCCCATAAGGGGGATAATCTAGAAGTTAATGTTGTTAAATCTTTAGTAAAAAATTAATTTGGAACTTATGAATATATTTTTAAAATTGAAAAATGGAGTATGAAAATAACTCTTATATGATAACTCTAAATTAATTAATAATTATAATCAATGAGGGTTGACATTTAACTAATAAGGGAGAGATATATCTCTTTACACTTGAATGTTTTAATCTGTTTTTTGAGATATGTGTAGGTTACAATATACTTAATGATTTTATTGCTTGAGTATCCCAAAAACCTGAAGAAGTGAGTAATCTGAATATTGTATCACATGTTTCATAATGTATGGATATCACTAATCAACGTGGTTATGAATTGTTATTTTATAAAATGGTTTTTCCCACATTAACTTAGAGTTGTCTAGCTAAAGGATTATTCCTATGGGATAACATGTTATTTAATCCTTCCCTAATAATTGTATAAGGTTATGAATTTAAATTTTTAAAGTAGATTAGGATTCCATGATGACATGAGAAGAAGGGTAATGAGATGAGAATGCCCCTATTTTACCCTTTAATTAATTTATAATAAGGAATAGAATATTATTGACTTTATAATAGTAATGAATAATGAATACCAAATTCCAAGGGGGATATTGAAGAGCTCAAGTACAAGGTAAAATAATTAATATCTAATTTTTTGTTAATATATCATAAATTCATTATATAAGGAATACATAAATGATGATCTAATTATGATTAAGGAATTGGATGTCACGCTTAATAGCTGGTCTTGCTTGGTTTATTGGGTTTCATTCTAGATAATACATCCTTATAAGTCTATTGGTTGATTGATTTACTATCATAGTACATTGGAAAATAATTTGAGGCTAATATCTTGAACAACTCTAGTGAAGAAGTTTTAATAGATAGTGGAAACAATAATTTCCTTGATTTTGCCACTTTTTTTAACTCCTAGAACATGTGACACTGATTCTAAAAATGATACATTGTGTATATCTTGTTGAACACCATGAAAAATATATTTTTCATGAAGAATTGATGATGAAATTAAGAGATGAGTTCTTGAAGAGGAACTTGAGAGTGAAGATTAATGAATTTAATTTGATGACCATGAAGAATCTATTGAGCAATTGATTTGGATAATTATTAGTTTTATAAGTAATGTTATGATGCTTTATTAAATAACATGGCTATAAAATATTAACCCAAGGATATCCAAATACATTAAATATAGTAGAAAGATCAAACATGAAGAATTTTGAACAAAAATGGGTGTCCATAGTGTTATAGGCCTGCAAGCCTATAAGCATAGCTTCTGCATTGTGAACAGAGGAGTAAGTGTTTACAATGTGTAAGGTGATATGATGATAGAGGAGGTTTCATCATTATTCTGTGCCCATGGAATCCCTAAGAACACCCAGATACTCTCAACTAAATATATTCTTGAACTAATTTTCCTATAAAGTGGGGAGAAGACCTTATAAATATCAATGTGGGAATCGACCAACATGGGATACTATCCACCTACCTTAAATGATATTTTTGTAAAAAATACTGTCAGATGCAAAGAATATGATCCATTTGATCATCACTATTTCATCTATTACCTCTTAATGAGGATTTTATGCACTCTTTAAGTACAACTTTCAATGACCATCATTCTAAAAATCTTTTTTGATCATACCAATAGAAAAAGTCATGGTTGATTAAATTGAAACGGTGAATGAAATCTACATATTTCATGAATTAATCTATTTTAATTAATGAAAATGATAGTAATATGAATTTTTTATTACATAAGAATGTGAACATTCCATCAATGCATCGCATGGAAAACATTAGTTATGTGAAGCCTTCAGTATTAGGTGATCACATCTCTCCAAGGCATCATGTAAATAACAGCAACCTTGAAGAGGTTCTATCACGGAAAACCTTAGTCTCATGAATCATTAGGTATTAGATGATTTGATATCCACTGAGGAATCAAATAAATACTCTAGGACTAGGTATATGCATCTGATCTTTTATACTAGGACATTAGTGTTTCACCATGAACTAATAAGTTGACCAAGTGAATCCTTGATGCCTTAAAATCTAGCTTCATATGAGTTTTTTTGTCCAAATTTTTCATTATATTAAAAGATGTTTATCTTAATTGTATTTTAATAGTTAATATAGTGAATGACATAGAATAATTCTCAATGTTGTGGTGGTGGATAAACTATCTATAAATACTAAGGCCATGTAGATACATTAGGTTACTATCGTTCAAATATTTTTTAGAACAAATCTCATTTCTCGTGAAGTAAATCATCTACATGATTTTTTCATGGAAAGGATAAGAAAATCACAAGATTAATCAGATACATGAAGAATTAGAGATATACACAACTTTTTCACAGTTGAACGACACTTGGAGAATATTACACCAAGACTTTCATATATAAAAATCACTACAATGAACAATGTCTTGTGTGATCTTGATTTCTTAAAGATAGAAAAAAGTAAGATCTCACGTATATACATTGTTACACAGATATAGAATAATGTTCATACACTAAAGTCACCAGGATTTTTTAATTAGAATAACTTATGAGGTATATATGTTTCAAGAAGAATTCAATAAACTATGTACATTAATTGCACGAAGGAAGATTTATACACCGTTCTATTTGGGAGAACCCATGCTCACTAATTATGTGAAAAAATAGGAACATCGGAACATCATTTTATATACATTTTACTCCATTAAGGACCATGTGTGCATGAATAAATAAATTATAGATAACTTAAGATATCCATTCCATGTGTACAATGTATTATTTAAGCACAAAATGCATCTTAAAGAAATAAAGTGAACAAACCATGATAAAAGGAATATAAAAGAATAAGAATAATATTTGACATGTTTTAGGAATTTCACTAATATTATACCCCATAAAATTATATAATATTTTAACAATTTTATTTTGTGTGATTGAGTATAAAATTCAACGTCAAATGTTTTTGAGAATGGGAAGAATCTGATGCTAGGAACTTCATTAATAGGAGGATAACATATCTATAAGAGAATTTTATAGATGAGAACAAACAGACCATTCCAAGATTTGTGTGATGTAGTTTCAATACCAATAGGATTATTTTAAGATGTTCTTGATGATCTAGAAGGTGTACATTAGAAACAATGATTTTATTGGCACATGGACGAAGACCACATTGAATATGAAACATGAATTTCTACTGATGGATCAACACCAAGAAGAAGAACAAGGATCATGTGTATGTGTTTTCTATAGAATTTTAGAAGAGGATAAAGGCTAAAGAATATGACCAGTAAAAAAGGTGGAATATGGTAGGGGATTCTTTCCAACTAAGGTATAATATTTTATTTTTTTGATGTATAACTAGGATCAATTAGAGGATCAAGTACTTGGGGTGTATTGTAACACCTATGATTTTAAAATGAGAACATCATAGTTTATAGAATATATGGCACGGAACACATATATTAAATAATAATTTAAATACCCAAGGATTTATTACATACTTATCTTTAAATAAATTCAATTTCTTCAACAGCTTGTGTAACACACAACAACAAGTTTAAACAAAACACGATACTCTATTAAAATATTATTATTTAAACATGTCCCATATAACCTAGGCATTAAGTTTATGGGTATGAAAAGTAATAACTAAAATATAAAAATTACATGTTTTACACATTTATAAAATAAAATAAATTGTTATTAATATAATATAAATAAAATAAGCACCATTTGAAAGAGAAATAATTTTTTTCTTCTCAAAAACTGATTTTTTAAAGAGGATTAGTTGTGTTTTGAGCACAAAATTTAAAATTTATTTTTTATACTTTCAGAAAAGGTATTTTAACAAATAATATTTTTTAAAATATACTTCTCAATACTTTATTTTGGTATATTTTAGAAATATTTTTGAGAAGATTAAATTTTTTGATGAATAGTGAAAAATATTGATTTTTATTGAAAACATCATTATAATTTAAATTATTAAAAATTTATTTATATTTTAAAATCAGTTTAAAGTAAAATTATATAGAATATATTAAATATAACTAATATCAGTTATTATAATCAATTTATTATTGAATTCTTATATTAAAATATTCTATACTTATGAGAATTTTCCCTTTGGAAAACCGCTCTTTCATAGAATCTACAGTTTAATTTAAAAATGAATTCTACCACTCCTATGAATGTAATTTTGAAAAATGGATTTCATATTTGGAATTAGAATAATTTATGTTATCTAATAAGTTCAAATTAATTTTTGACCCAAACTAATTGTGAAAACAGTAAAAATTAGTTACCAAGGTTAAGGTAAAAATGGGTAAACTGGGGGGGGGGGACTAAAAGATAAGAGTTAAAAATGACATAATATTGTAAAAAACCCATTTTATGTACATATTTATACCTTATAACCACTTATTTTATTATAAAGAACCAGTTTATAGGTCTTTTTAATCAGAAAAACATTATTATCACTTCGTCCTTTCAAAAATTCCAAGTGTGTCCTCTCCCCCACTTATAAAAGGCCCCCCTCTCCTATTCTTTTAACACTTCAAAAAACCATTGTTTTGTCTAATACCTACCCAATATATTCCTTAATTACATAATAACATCATATAGGACTTATTTTTATTAGGTATCCCTCCTAGGAAGGCTTTAGGTATAAACATAAAGAGACTCTCCGATGAAGAGGTAAAACTCTTAAATGTGCATATATGTTTTCTTTCTTCTTCCAAATACTTTAAAACTTATTAAAATATGATAATATAATGAAATAAGTATCTAATATATATATTTTAATATGTTTTTTATGACCCATATCCATATACATTTACATCAAATGGGATTCAAAATCACCCATCATGTGTACAGAGGACTACCACCTCATGAGCCGATGTAATTCGCTATCCATCACCACCTTTCATGGAATGATATAATGATGGATATAAAATTTTTTATATTTTATTTATTAAATTATTATGATATTGGAATTATTATATCACATATACCTTCTTAATTTCAATTCCATGTGGGATACGATAATGTTGTTCGTGCGTATGGCGGGCTACCGCCTTGCGAAACGATGTGATTCGTTTTTCACTTATGATTTAAATGAAAGGAAATAAAATTAAAATTAATGTGTATATGTGAAATTTATGACCTAGAAATACATATTTAAATATAATATCTCTTCTAAATTCTTACCTTCAAATCCATTGGAAAAAAATTATGTCGCTCGTGCGTTTGTGTGGACTACTTCCTCCACATAGCGATGTGGAATGTTTTTCATTTTATTTTTACATTGATGGTAATAAGAATTTATTTAATTAAAAAATATATATATAATAAATTATAATTATTCTTTATATGTTAATTTATATTTATTTTCATCCCATTCCATCCATTGTAAAAAATGGAAACAACGTTGATGCTTACGTACTCCCTACAATCTCTAGAAGCGTTGTGATCCGTTTTATATCTCTAAATTTTATAGATTTATCCAAATAAAAATATAATTAATATATATGGTATTTATATCATGTATAACATTATGAATACGAGTTAACCATGATCACATAAAAATGACTAAAAATACTAATCCAAAACATGCCTGGACAATGATGCAATTATCTCTTGAAACAGTGATTTGAACGAATAACTATAAATAATTAGGTCATAAAAGACTAGTAGTTAATAATATATGGTATAAAGTATATTATTATGGTTATTTTATATATTTATAACAATCATATATTTATTATATATTATTATTTGACACATACTAATGAAGTAAAACCTAAGGAAAAGGTTTCTCGTCCAAATTTTACTTTAATGAGATATACACCATATTCAACACTTATTCTATTGTGTGGTTTATATAATGACCCTTTTGGTATGTTTGATCATTAATATATTTATATTAATTGTATTTAAAATTTCATTTTATTTTATTTCTTTCTTAGGGATTAATATTCAAAACATACCAAAGTGGTAAGGGTTTATTTCACAGTCTCATAATTATTTAGGATTGTTTTTGTTTAAGTATAACTTGAGAAAATTAACTGGTATTTATATCTTAAAATAAATATATTTTATTATAATATTGTTATTAATTAAATCTTTAAATTAATAGTACCATTTCCACTATTTTGAACATAAATTCATTGGGAAAATGTTTTTTTACAAATCCGACTTTATTCCTCTATTCGGTCAAAAACCATTTTTCATTAAAATCCATTATTTATAAAAGTGTTTTAAAAAATTAAAAAAAAATTAAACCTTTTATAAATGATTCATTAAATAAATTTTTACCAATTTTAACTTTTAAATTTTTTTTAAAAAGAAATCATCATGTATTTTTCAAAACAATGCCCATTTGGCTTTTACTGAAAATTTGGGAGGAATATTGGTTTTAATTTCTATGAAATGACTAAAATTTCACTCCATCATGACCACTCAATGTTTTGAAGATTATTTTAAATTCTTATAAGTTTATTTTCAATGAAAATTATTTTCAAAAAATTTTTGATCTTTTTTTTCAGAAGGTTATTTTAAAAGTGGAATGGTTATTTTCTTCAAGAATGTTTTAAATGAAATTTTTATTTCATTTATATTCATCAACAACATAAACCATTTATTATAATAGTGATACATTAGGGATATGTGGTATTGATGTCTTTCTTATTCTTTATTCATATGTTTTATGATAAATTTTATTGAAGATGTACAATTTCATTACCATTCATCTTATTATTATGTATGGTGTGTGATTATATTTATTTTATTGGGGTATGTATTTAAACTTTGTATGTTAGAATTTTAAATATGAATGTTTTTGTTGTTTATGTTTCACCCCTTTCATTTGTATAATCTATTATAATTAGTAAGTGATGAGTGTTGATCAATTATCTATATCCCTTCGATGCATCGATAGGTCTCATGAGATAAATCAGTTGTCCATATTAAATGTCATTTTACCTATAGATTTAAACTATCTTGTGAATGTTCTTAAGAGTATGTTTCATATGTATGAAATTAGGAATTCTCTAATTCTAAGATTATTTATTGATTTTCATGTGAGTACATGATTAGTTATAATATCCATGGATAGTTTTCAAGTTCACATGATTGTTTAAATGAATTTATTTGATCTTCACTTACTCATGCCATATTATGCTCAAGTTAGTTTTTAAATGGAATTTGTTTTAGTTATTTACCATTTCATATGGATTATTCTTATTTATTCATGACATATTCCACTATACAAATAATCTTACTAAGAATATGAGATCACTCATTTCTTATTATTTAATTTTTCCCATGATACTAGGAAGCATTTTCTGATGGATATGTAGGGTTATGCTAGAGGAAAAAATGATACACTCGAATAAAAGACTATGTTTTACATAAATTTTTCAATTTTAATGTGACATCCAAGTATGTATCTACTTTAACAAGACTAAAAAACTATTAATTCCTTTAAGAAATTATTCCTTATATATAATTTCAATTTAATAAAGTAACCACTGACTCTCAGATACTAGGGTTTGAGTCTTTATAGTTGGTATCATAGAAACTTTAGTAGAAACCTTGGGAACTAGATTTTAGAAAATATAGATTAGGGAATAAGAACCTAGGAATTATAGTAAGGATGAGTGTAAGTATAGGATAAACTCTTAAATAATTGTTATGGTAGATATTATGTGGTTTTTTAAGAAATATATCCCATTCTAGATACTACAAGTAGATGAGGTTCCATAATAGATGTACCCAGGGTTAATAACTCTGAAAAAGGTACGTTCGGCCTGAAGTGAGTGTTACCTAGTATATAGAAAAATGTCTTACTGTTCACCTAGTTTGACACTCATAGAGTATATTATTTGTTTAATTTACATTTTTTTAAAAATATATAAAGGAATTGAAAATATTTTTATGATGTAAAAACCGTTATAGGGAAACTATGTTTATTATAATGAGATTAGCTATGCGTAAATTTTTCAATTTATGTTAAGTGTTTAACTGGTTTTTAGATTATACATAATTTTTCACAATGTAATGATCTAATTTAATGTATTTAATTATTTAAAAATGGAAACTTATAAAATTATTGAGAATTGTGTCAATTAAAATACCCCATTTAGGGATTTCCCTCATGGGAATGATAATGAATCTAGAGATAGAGCTATTGCCCAAACTGATCAAAGTATAACTATATTGTGGAAACTGACTAAGGTAATGATAAATAACCATTCCTATATATAGTATGTTGTTTCTCCACCATGTGGTGTAAAAATGTTAGACCATTTTTTACATAAAAAAATTCAACCATTTAATGGTATTACACATCCATGTTTACCTAATCAATGGATAATATACTTAGAGAATATATTTCTTACCTCGATAAGGGAAAAAGGGAGAAAGTTATCCTAGAATTTTATCATATCTTAGGATATTTGGATCAATGGTGGCCATTGATTCAAAAAATTAAGGGTGAATAAGAAATAAAAAACTTGTAATGGAAGTATGTTAAGGTACTCTTCGTGGAAATGTATTTTCCTCATGAGCACTAGAAAGATATGAAAAGGCAATTCCTGAGTTTAAGAAAAAAGGAAGATTAAATTTTTTCTAAGTATTAATCAGACATTACATGATTATCATAGAATTATAAGAGTGATATAATTAATCCAAAGGACATGATTGACCATTTCTTTGATGGGGATAAAATAATTCTTAACAGGGAACTAGTCTACCAATATTTCTTATCGTATAAGGACATAGTATCATGTGTTATCAAAATATAGAATTAATTCTAAATGTATTATTTATTTTAAGGGAAGAAAGATAAGAAGAATATGGTAGTGAAAAAGAGGGAGAAATGGAATGATGTAAATAAGTATTTCCCCCCATGTGATAATTGTGGAAAGAAACATTTTGGTACTTTATTGAATGGAAATAGAGTCTTTTAAAAGTGTGGAGAGAAAGTACACTATAATAATGGTTTCAAGGAAAATAAATAACTTCACAATTTGAAATTATTCCACAATAAAGAGATGTGGAACTATCCAAATGAATTCCCCAAGTGTTAAGGGAATATACCTCAAAAGATGCTAAGGGATCAAGGTCAAGCTTGTTCTATTACCATAGTTGAAGTGAAATTATAAATTTTATTATATTATAGGAGTATTTTTTAAATGATATTATGCTTATAAGAATCATGAAATGTATAAGGGTTTTACCAAAGTACTATTTCTTAATTGATTTGAGATCATATGTTGAATGATACTACTTACCAAGAAAAGTTATTCAATGGAAACTTGAACATCATTAAAAAAATTATTAAGCTTGGATAAAACATAATATGTTCTTAATGTTGAGATAATAATGAGATGGTTATGGGATAATATTTTTTACCACGAAATCTAATAGAGGTTTGATGGATAATATCTTATTTTCTAGAGTTTACTATGAGCAATTATTTATATAATATATTTGAAAATATGTGATTTATTTTTGGTAGCATACACGGTTTAATTAACATTTTATAGTGACCAACATATTAAAATATTTGGAATGTGACATTAAGCTAAATTTTATATTTTTTTGGGAATATAATGTTGATTTAGTGACATTCATTAAAAAAATAATTCATTGAATTTAGAGAAAAATTATTTTCGACAAGTCTTAAGGTTAAATGTATATAGATTGGATTATGTTTATCTTTGGGTGTTATTGGATTACCTGTATTAACCATATTGGTTTTTGAATATATATATATATATATAAGAGAAATGACTTGTCATTCTAATGAGCTTCTAAATGTGCTACACGCATATAATTTCATTTTGGTTATTCATTTCATGGAGTAATAAATGAAGTGGGAATTTATAAAAGCACAAAAAAGGATGAAATTGTGCCTATGAAATTGTAAGATATCAAGTTAGTATATTTTTATATGTTCTCATTCTAGAGGATAAAGTAATTAAATCTAAGAAAAGGAAAAATGTTATTCTAATACATTCATTTCTATAAAACTAATGCTATTTTTATCTATCATAGATTATTGTATTTTTGGTAACTAAATTCTCATGATAATTATGTTTCTTGTGATCGATGATCTCTAACACTCTCCATAATTATTTATGATTTCATTTCATGCCCATATCTTCACTTTCCACCAATGCTCTCCAATTTAGAAACTAAGTATGTGTTATTCAACATGACCTTCATACATCACTTATTCAATTATCCAGAAAAATTTTTATTAACCATTTTTACAATTTGTGGTTCTAAGAAGGTTATTCTCAGAGGTTAAACCCTTTATTAGAGAGATCAATATTAAATTGCGATGGCTCAATTTATTTAAGGTGGGTAGAATATAACACCCTGAGATTTTAAAAGAGGAATATCATATTAAGTATAATATATGACACATAAAACCAAGATTATATGAAAATGTAAAACCCAAATAATTTATGATATAATTATTTTTAAATAAATTCAATTTCTTTGATATCTAGTTTAACACACAACATAGGTTTTAAATGAAATAGGATAATTTATTAAAATATTATTATTTAAACATGATCACTATAACCTAGGTGTTATGTTGGTGGGTATGAATATTAAAAAATAAAATTTGAAACTAATGTGGTTTAAAAATGTATAAACTAAATTCAATAGTTATCTATAGATTATAAATATTATAAGAACCAATTTTAAATAGAAATAAATGTATTCTGAAAAACTGTATTTTTTTAATGGCGTAATAGTTACACTTTTTCCACATAATTTTAAATTTATTTTTATTCCCCTTTTAGAGAATTTATATATAATAATAAATTTAACTTTTAAAATATAAATTTTAAAATTACCTTTGGGTGAATTGTTTATAATTTTATGAAAAAATTAAATTTTCGACGAGTACTGAAAAATACTGAATTTTATTGAAAAATTACTTTTTGTTTAAAATATATACAAAGTTATATTATGTTTTAAATTAGTTTTAAATTATTAATTAAATTATATTACAATTTTAATAATTTATTTAATTGGAATAAATTTCTTATTGATTTTTTATATTAAAACATTCTAGCCTTATAAAAATTTTCTCTTTGCAAAAATGCTTGTTCATCAAATTTGTGGTTTAATTTTAAATTGAATTAGGCCAATCATGATAATTGAATTACAAAAAATTTATTACATATTTGGAATAATATTAATTTATATTATATAATATTATTTAATTAAAATTTTAACCATAATTAATATTTAAAAAGGTAAAAATTAATTACTACGATTAAGGTAAAAATATATTTTATTGGGGGGGGGGGTTAAACTAAGATGTTAATGGTCAAAATGACATAAAATTGTCCAAAACCCATATTATGGAAATTTTTAGACCTTATAACCTATAAGGTTTTATAATGATCCATTTTAAAGGCTTTTAGAATGAGAAAAATTAGAGTATCACTTTATCTTTTTATAATTAAATGTGAGTCATCTCCCCCACTTATAAAAGCCACCCCTCACCTATCCTTTTCACACTTCCAAAACCCTTTGGTTCATCCAAGTCCTGAAAAATATTTTCATTAATTATCTCCCCAAACCTCAGAGTCCTTATCTTGATTATAAATTCTTCTCATTAAATTTTTATGTATAAATATAAAGAGGATATCCAAAGAAGAGGTAAAATTATTAAACATGCATATTTGTTTTATTTCATCATAGAAATACATAAAAACTTACTAAAATATAACCATATAATAAAAAAAGTATCTAATATATAATAATATGTTATTATCTTAATTTAATTTCCTATATCCATCTAAACTTCCAAAAAAGGGAAACAAAATCGTCGATTATGTGTACGACAGACTACTGCATTAGGAATCGATGTAATTCTCCTTCCGTCAACACATTTCAAGGTAGGATATAATGATGGATTTAACTTTTTAATATTATATTTATTTAATTATTATATTTTTTATTATATAACATATACCTTTTTACTTTTCATTCTTTGGGGGATATGATAATGTCGGTCGTGTGTATAGTGGACCACTGCCTTGCAAAGTGATGTGATTTATTTTTCACATATTCTTTACAAGGAAGTTAGTAAAGCTAAAATTAATTAATAAATGTGATATATATAAACTAAAAATACTCATGTAAATATAATATCACATTTAACTTCTTAAATTATAATCCATTGGAAAATAATAATGTCGCTTGTGAGTACGTGTGGACTACCAGCTCCATCTAGCAATGTGAAATGCTTTTCATTTTATTTTTACTTAGATAGTAACAAGTGCTGACTTAATTAATAAATATTATATATATAACACAAAAATAATTTTTCAATGTGAATTAATATTTCTTTTCCTTTCATTCCATCCCTTTAGAAAAATTTAAACAATGTTCATGTGTACATACAACCTACTGTCTCCATGAATGGCGTAACCCATTTCATATATCTAATTTTTATAGACTACTCTAAAAAAATATATAATAAATATATATGATATTTATATTATTTTTAAAAATATATATAGGATAGATTTTTTATCAATTTAAAATTAATGAAATTATTGAACCAAAACATACAAGAAAAATGAAGTAATTATCACCCGGAACAATGAGCTTAACAATGAATTGTTAATAAATGGGTCATATAAGACTATAAGAAAATAATATATGGAATGAAATATATGATTATGATTCTGAAATATATTTATAATAAACCTATATTTACTATAAATTGTTTTTAAACACATACAATGAAATATGAACCTAAGGTAAGGGATTCTCATCTCACTTCTACTTTCACAAGACATATACCTTATTCACCACTTATTACTTTGTGTGGTTTATTTGCATACACTTTTGATATGTTAAATCATGAATATATTTATATTCATGGTATTTAATGTTTTATTTAATGTTATTTCTTTCATGGGGCCTATGATTCAAAAATTAGCAATGCGGTAAGGGTTTATTTAATAATTTCATCATCATTCGGGATGGTTTTTGTTTAAGTCATTATTGGGGGAATTATTTGATATTTATATTGTAAAATAATTTTTTTCTTTTCCTATACTTATTAATTAATTTTCCATGTAATATAACTTTTTACCAATATTTTTAATTAAAATTAATTAGAATATTTTTAAAAATAAATATGAAATTATTTATATCTTTCGTCGAAAATTATTTTCATCAAAAATATATGTTTTCTAAAAATGTTTTCCAATTTTTTTAATGTTTAAAAAATTATTTGTTAATGACATTTTTACCCATTTTAATTTTTAAAAAAAATGCAAGGAATATTATTTTTGTTTTCAAAACCATCCCTGTTTGGATTTTTTTATTAAATATAAATTCAATATTTACTTTAACATATACAACTTGAATATAATTTACTAGAATCATCACCCCTAAATGTTTTAAGGATTATTGTATAAGTTTAAAATTCTATTTTCAAAGGATATTATTTTTAAAATATTTTGTGATGTTTTTGTTTTAAAAGGTAATTTTCAAAGTGAAAAGGTTGTTTTCATCAATAATGTTATTAATGACATTTTTATGGTATTATTATTCAAAGATGACATAAAAACATTTTGGTACTTATGATCCACTAGGGATGTGTTTTATTTATTTCATAATTATATGTTTTGGATGTTTTATGATCAGTTTGACTTAGGATGTTAAATTTTATTATCATTTACCATATTATTCTAGATGGTTTATGATTATATTTATTTTATTGGGGCATGTATACACATTTTATAAGTTAGGTTTTCAATATGAATATTCATATTGATTTTGTTTCACCCCTTTTATATTAGGAATTCATTGAACTTAGTAAGTGACTTGTGGGGACCTGTTATAGATAGCCCCTCGATGCATCGTCAGGCCTCATGAGACAAATTAGTTGGACATATTAAATGGAGGTTTTACCAATATTTTTAAACTATCTGGTGAAATGCCTTGATAGTTTGTTTTAGATTACTGACATCATGCATTACCTAATTATGTGATCAATTTTTGATTCCCAAGTGATTATTTTATTAGTTATAATATACTTGGATAATATTAAATATCGTGTGATTATTTATATGGATTTATTTGATCATGACTTATTCCTTCCATATTTTACTAATGTTATTGTTTAAATGGAATATTTTTTAGTTATTTAATTTTCCATATTGATTATTCATATTTATTAATGATAGCTATTTATGTATTCATACCCTTACTGAGCATCTGAGATCATCAATTTATTATGTTTTAAATTCCTCATGATACCAAGAAGTGTTTTATGATTTATAAATAGGGTTTTCCTTGACGCGATAATGATTCACTCAGTTAAAATACTATTTTGTATTTTATGTTTTCAATGGTAATGTGAGATTAAATTATGTATCAAGTTTATCAAGATTATGAAACTATCCAGTACATTGGGATGCAATTCCTTGTATCATATTCCATTATAACAAAGTAACCATTGATTCTATGCTACAAGGGTCGGGATATTTACATCTATAACCAGTAGTTTCTTAAGAAAATATATTTGTTGATAAATTATAGTTCATAATCCTTGTTTAGGAATCTAATCAATATGTATAGGAGTAGGTATCTATACTGATCCTTGTAAATACTATTTTACATGCACTCTTTTATTATTGTATCATATGAGGTTAGAGATTGAGATATCATAGGGTGAATCAAGATCCGTATAAAGTCTAAGAGGTTGAAATAAAATGAATGAATTTATAAAAAGTAAACCTCTAAATCACCCCAATGGTATATCCTGCCTGGGAATGTACATCTGAGGAGATCTTTTGGTCCACCAAGCACTGTTATATCAGTATAATTCAATTGATGACTCCATAATCTTCTTCCTTTAAAGCCCCACTAATGAACACCTCAATGATTTCACTCATCCATATTACCCTGGATATTAATAAAATAAAAGCGATATCTGATGCTCTCCCCATGTCTCATGGACTGATAGAAATCCTATTAACCGTTCTACTGAGGATAAAACAAATGTTAATCACCAACACCACACTATCTACTAAGAATTTTTGGTTACTAGAACTGATGATGGACATAACCACCATAATTAAATCACATTGTAATGTATCTACCAATATATGAATGATAAGTATCTAATCAATAGAAACATAAATAATACTACTAATACTAACTACCCGTTGGCTCAAACCTCAACTACCATGATATTAATGATCCAGCTCTAATGCGTAGGATGTTCTGATGGCATTCCTCTTGAGAATATCTAGGCCATGCATGAATCCTCTCAATCACCTATTTCTTGGATAAAACTTGTAAATACATGGGAAATGTAAATGGAGTTACATAATGATGAATAAAAAGGCACAATACATCTTAAAAATTTGTTGATCAAGACTCCTCATCTAGAAAATGATCATGGGAAAATAGAGATGGTTATTAAATTAAATCTAAAGATCCGACATTCACATGCTCCAATATTAAAGAAAAAAAATAATACCATTTAACTGAATTCAGAATCAAGGAAAGAAAATAAATACATAACTAATACTAAAATTTTTCAAAAAAAAACTTCTGCCTCCTCACATTCCCTAAGAAAAAGAAACCACCAGTGACACAAAAATACTATCAAATTAATGATTTCTAACTAGATGTAATGATCCATACTAGATAAAATCAGATTAAAATTATTTTCCAACTTCTCCATCCATCACTCTATATTTTAATTAGATACTCTTTACTTATATTTCACTAAGTCCCAGTTTCATAACTTCAACAATTTCCTCCAACAGTACTTGTCCTCCTTGACCAGGTCAACTATCCTATAATAAAAAAGATCATCCTACTACACCTGTTGAATCTTAACCAAATATAGACGACAACCACCACCAATCTCTAGAATTGAATTAAGGAATCTCTTAATAATGGTAGCATGGAATTCATTAAATATAATTTAATTAGAATCATTTTAGATTTCCTTGAATCAAATGAATTAAAATGCAAGTGCAATCAAACATGATGAATATACTAATCCAAGGTATCTACGTTGAAAGAAGTATCATATTACATAGTATATTTTTTTTTCTAATGGTCCTTGAATTAGATTAGAAGAGTCCCTAAAAAATTGTGTCTTAGATGATTTCCCTTGATTCTCCACATGATAAGTTAAAATAATATTTTTTCCCACCAACCCATGAAACCTTCACTATTTCCTAACTCTAAAATCCATTTTAATTATAAACCTAAGATATAATAATTCTCTTTCATGACCCACCCCTACTAGGAACCCCTTATGATCCAGTGGGGAAGGTGAGAGTAACACCTAGATCCTTCAACGAGTAGACCATGGGTTGGAGATAAACATAAAAGGTATATTAACCCGCATATGGGAGGAATTACCCTCACAATACCAATAATAATCATATTTCAAAAATAAAATTCATTTAAAATAAAATAAAACCCAAACTGAAATACATGTTAATTTCATATATAAGCAAGTAATCTATAAAATAACAAAAAATAATCTTATGTAAGTGATCCTGGCATCAACTCAAAGCCACATGCATGCTATATTCATCATGGTCACCAAAACCCTCTTAGAAATCTCTAAAATAGATTTATATATTGGGGTGAGAATATAAATATACTCAATATTATCCTCCCAAAATACACCAAAGTAAATGTGGATGAATCATAATAATTTATCTGTGAAAAAACAATATGACCAACTCACACATAATCCAAGTCATGAATCACTAAGTCTCACCCACCTAATATAAAAACCACCTAAAGACAATTGTTTTGGGTATTTTTGAATATCCCACCTTTTGGTAAAGTGGTAGCCTTGAAAATTCAGAGAACTAATTCAAAAACATCCCAGTAAACAACTTCCAAATTCAAACAAATTCAAACATGCTAGACCCACTCTAGCAAATCAAAAATTCAAATTTTAAAAAAGAAAACAAGACATGTCACCTATTATACCTAGAACCCTTTTAGGCCTACAAACCAAACACATGTCACTTTCAAAAACTAATTATCATCATCAAAAAAAATGTTTTTGAAGAGACTGCATGATCACCAAAAGCCCTGATCCATTAATGACCAACACTGCTAAAGAGACCATACCAATAAAAGTATAATAGAACTGGAATCTCGAAAACCATTTGCATAATCATTGGATGATTCACTCAAGATCTCCATAGAGATAAAGTTGAAACCTCCAAGAAGAAATTCCACCTAATGAAGCTCTCTCCACCCCCACACCGACCCAAATATACCCAAAATACCCTAAAAACCCATCTCACCCAACCAAGATGTGGTTTAACACGTTGAAACTAGTTGACAGAGCATAGGGAGGGAATAAGGGATGGAACCACCCTATAGAGTTGAAACCAAATATGCTAAAAGACACTCCATACATCACAACTCCATATCCAAGAACCAAAACAACACTGCGAAAAATTACACTCAAATGAAATTCCATAATTCTAGGAGACCAACTACAACACAAGAGAGAACCGAAAAACCAACAGACTGAATCCCACTAGAAGAAAACCTCCACTTGACAAAGAAACCAAAAGTACCCCACAACCACTTTCTCACTGATCAAGCTTTTTATGTTCCCCAACAAGTTTCTCCATGTGATTTTATACCTTTTATATTCACATATTGTCATAAAAGAAATAACCATAAATCTATATCCACATACCACTTTACCACCCCAAAACGCATATAACATCTAGATCATAGTAGGGTACTGTGAACATGAAGTTCATCAACTTTATGTCATCCTCTTACCATTAATGGCCCCCAACAAGTATCCACATCATATCCATAAACCATGTTAGCCATTATATACACACTCTAACCACCTACCATTAAAACTTGAAAACAAATACAAATGTCCGAAATCCATAAGGACCCATACCACATGTTAAGGGAGAGTGAGGAAGATGGATACATTAACTATCTATTCCCTATGTAACTTGAATTTTAGAGAATACATATGAAACCCATTTCATTATATAGATGTTAGTCAGGTGACCCAAATCATGTGTTGGTGTTTAATAAATAACAAGAAAGTGCATGAATATATTAGTCACTTACATACATAGCCTAAGGGTTTATAGTGAAAATAAATAACATAATAACCCAGTATAATGACCTCACCATCACCACGTCCCACAAATGTTTTCTACTATATTTACAACCCACAAATAATCATTTATTCACGCACAAAAATGAAAAAAAAACATTATCAACTTCCAAGTTCAATTTTTATTCATAATTCACATTTGGTCCATCCTTTTATATTATTCACCATACAACCCATGATTTATCAACAACATATTTGCTATTACCCACCTCATTACAATCATTATGCCATTTAATAGATGTGCTTAATTCCAAATAATTCCTTACCTATTTACTAATATTCCTTTAATCATTACTAATACATTTGAGAAATTATATTTCAAAGTTAATAGTCCACTTACAGCTTTTCATCTATCTGTTACGTTTCTTTTTAATCCCATCTATCATAACTCGACATTCCAAATAACACCATCACCTAATACTTTTCATCTATATGTTACTTTTCTTTTTAATCACATCCATCATAACCCCAAATTCTAAATCCCACCATGTTTTATTTCAACATTAAACTATGTTACTATAACATATCGACCCAACCCATTGGCTTGGGTTGGGTTTGTGGTGGTTCTGACCTTAGGTGACGTTCCCAATACACCAAAGGCTAGTAATAAATTCCAAGAGCTTATAAAGGCATTGGGGGAATACTTTCCATTTAAAAAACCACTACCATTAACGAAAATATAAAAACAACCATACTAAAATATATAATCCATGTCGTATAAACAATAAAACTTTAATGAAAAACCAACAAAACAATAACATCACAGTACGAAGAGAAAGTGAAACATGACTTCTATCCAAAAGAAAAAAGACATCCTAACATATAAACAACAATGTGGCATCACTTTGACCACTACATAAGAGAACTCCAATCTCCAGCCACTATCCTAGGAAATCATCATCATGACGATCCTCTAAATAAATACATGACCTTTCATTTATCTTGGTCTTGAAGAAAAATACCCGCATACACACTAAAGTGAATATTCATGGGGTGAGTAATCAAACATAATACGTTTTCCCTAAAATACTTTACAACTCATTACACTTGTACATGAACAAAGTAACTAATATTTCAAAATATAATTATAAATTAATAGTGGAACATAAAATAGTTACCAATTTAAAACAATTTAAATTAAAAGCTGAACAATTTTTCCATTAATTCCACATGGAATACCAGAACTACATCCATCCACTCTTATAAACATAAATTCTAAGTGATAGTACCAAAATCATTAGAAGTTACTCATCAATCCAATATGTCCTCACTGGGTAACCATTCTCTAGGAGCCTCCAGCCTAGATTCACATCCCTATTAAGTTTCATGTCCAAAACAATGATAAACCTTAACCACCCATTTATACCATGTTATTAAAACGATTTATTTCTAAAATAAATAATTATTTTATGTCATTAAATCAATCACCTTTTATGAATCATCTCAAATTCATAATTTAAATCATGGAACAAAAGTGATTTCACAAAAACCATTCAAATCCATGATTTCTAATTTATCAAAAAAAATATTTCCCAAAAATAAACAATTAAATGTTTCCTTCTAAATTAAAATAAATAAATTTAAAAATCCAAGACTAGTTTAGAGAACAAGTGTGTGAGTGATAGAATCCACCAAGCATTCTACAAGTGAATAAAATAAATAATAGAACAATGGAACCTCTCAATCATGGTTCAAAATTCATTTACATCAATAGATCCAACCAAGATCTCAGCAAAAACACATTATGAACCATATAACTATTCATAACATATCACTTCTAACATTACAGGTTGAAGGAGATAAATATATCTAGATATGAATAATATAAACATATACTTACCATTGATTCAAAAGATCCAATGCACCTAAATCTATCAAAAATAGATTTCGGATCCAATGGAATCACCAAGAATACTGAAGAAAGGGATATAGATTGAAATTGTAAGGACCTAGCCTTAAACATTACATAATCTTGATTTAATTCATGAATTCTACGTTGTTTCACATTCAAGATACTTTCATGTTATAGATTTAGAGAATTATACCACAACTATTACATAATTAAATAATATAAATACAATGTAGAAACTTCCAACAATATCCATTTCTTTCATAACTAATTTTTTAAAAAGAAACATGATTTTATTTCATGTTTAATCGTCATAAATACTTCATGATTCCATTATTGACTATATTTTCCCTTAAATCCCCTAAAAACATTTAAAGAACATGAGATGAGCACAAAAAGATCACTAAGGGATACATAAAGAAGGAAAAGTTTAAGCCATATGAAAACATGTATACCATGAATAATATATCATAAAGTAATACATTTTACCATTAAGAATTAATAAATACTCCTCACTGAATATAAGCTCATTAATTATTTTTTTAATCAAAATATTACTATATATCCCATATAAATCACATATAAAACATAAAGGTAACTTGGGAAAAATACTACTTAAATGGAATAACCATATAGAAAAATTCCACACATATCACTCTTACAAAAGGAATATCTATATGACTGAATTTCATACCCAATTAATTGGAGGTTATAATGTTACCAATCATACATAGTTTATCATGAAACCACCTGTATTTTGTTTATCACAAAACCTACTATATTTGGTTTATCACGTAACCACCTGTAAAATATCCAAGTACCATTATATAATCATAAAATATAAAATATTTCAATTATCAACATTTCACTGATAAAATTTCATTTTCAGTAACAAGAAACCATTTCATGATATTGAAATAGTCAATCCACTTTTAAAACCATTTTCAATACCAAAATAACCAAAAGTTGAATAAGTTATTTTTTTCCATTTTAAAGGCATTATGTCATATAGAGGAATCCAAATATTAAATAATGGTTACATTGGTAGAGAATTCATTATCGCCACATACGTTAAAAACATTCCTTTTGCCATTTTGTAAAGAAAGCTAAACGATTCATATAAAAAGAATAATTTTGAAAACCATTGATTGAAATTAAAATATAGGCGTAGAATTTCATTTATAATCCTTTTATTTCCATATAAATAAATATATAAATAAATATTATAAATAAAATATTTGATAATTTAATCATTAAAAGTTCAAGGTGTCCTATACCACTTTTAACATTTAAATATTAATATCCAAGAATTAATAAATTTACCAAAATTATAATTAACATTAGTATAGATAAAAAAAGAATATGAAATGTCAAAGTGTATTTATATAGACTTTATAAAATAATAAAAGTTTATATTATCATAAAATGTCTCAATAATAGGAGATTGAGATCAAGTCTCTTACCACGATTCTAAATCATATCGTACATTCTTTATCCTCCTGAGTAATAAACTTAGGTTAATTTCATCTTTATTAAAAACAAATTTCATGTTCATTATATATTTTATATCACTTATTATAATGTTATAACAATTACATAATTATTTAAGTTCATATCAGACGTTTTGTTGATATTTTGTACTTGAGGCAAAAATAAACTTGGTATGTCGTCAATATTCCATGTCCTCATAATTCCATCATATCCAGAATAATAATAATGAAATAATAATAAATTATATATATCAATTATTCTTTTAATCCATTCATTAAATATGGATATGAAAAAATTAAATAACATTACAATCATGTAGATGGTAAGTCGTTCGTACACATGAGTAACATTTTCCATTTTTCACTGATCATTATAGAAAGAAGGTAAGTTTTATTTTATATTTAAAAATTATAATAAAATCATTAATATCATTTTATTAATTTAAATATACATATATATATATATACATATCATATAAGTGATGTGGTGAATAAAAACGAATCACATTGCATCGTGGAGATGATAGTTGACACTGACACACGAATAATGTTATCCTTTTTATGTTCATGGAAATTAAGAAAATAATTAATATATTATTATATTAAATTTTTTAATATATCATGAATATCACATATGAACATTTAATTCCACCATTATAAATGTTATTTAAATACGGTGATGAAAAATGAACTACATCAGTTTGTGAGGTGGTAGTCCGCCGTACCCACGAACGAGATGTTTATTTCCCATTTGATGAAATTGGAGATGGATTCAGGTGATGATATTTTCCCAATAAAATCTCATTAAATTTATGATAATTGATTTATTATTTTATCATGGGTTAATGAGATTTTAATAAATATAATAAGGAAAAATATATAAACTTCAATAAAAATAGTTCCTCATATCTTGTGGATCACCTTTTAAGAACACCTTAACACCTCTTAAGAGGGTTTCATGCACACAATAAGGCTTCAAGAAAATGGGGAGGGATTTTAGGAAGGGGTTTGGGAGGATATTTTCCAATAAAAATGGTTCTTGAAGTGTGAGAAATAGAGAAGAGTGGGTACCTTTTTATAGGAGAGGGGAGACGAACCATTGGAAACTCTTAAAATATTAAATTAATATAAATTAATTTTTAAATCTAAATGACTAAAAATTGAGTTATGTCAAAGATAATATGATTATAGTTCTAAATCCTCTCATTCAATTATTTTTAGATATTTTTTATTTCATTTTAAACAATATCATTTTATTTTACCCTTAATTATTCTCATTTAATTTTAATTGTGGTAACAACATTTTAAATATTAAAAGGATATATAATTACTTATAGGGGGTCCATTTCACATAAATTGAAACTTTATGAAATTTTAGACCTTATCATAACAACCTTTTATTTTTGTTTATAATTTTTTTTATGATTTTCAAAAAATTTAATAATATATTATTTTTATAAAATATCAAGAGTGTCAATTCTAACACTATACATTTAATTTTATTTAAATAAAGTCATAAAATATAGATAACTTCTAAAAAAAAAATTTAATATACTTATAATATTTCATAGTCTCCTATAAAATTCTTTTATTACCATAATTAATTTCATTATATTTATTTTAGTATTTTTCATATCATTTATTTTATATTTTTATTAATAAAATAATTATTATATCACTGTTGTGTCAGTATTTATGGAAATTATTTAATATATTAAAATTATAAACAAATTTCCATTATTTAGATAATTTCATTATAATTCTGGATACTATTTATTATAAAAGTTTTACCATGTTTATCCTTATATTAGGATTATTATACTTATAAGAATTAAGACGGTGACATGTTGTCACTTTCTTTTGTTTTAATAATATTTATATCACTTTCATTGGGAAAAGTCCATTAAATGAGTCAATTACAATACTAATGTGTTAAGGGAGGAATTTTATACACCCAATACGATTTTGGAAGTTGTTAGGGTAATTTTATTACCTATATCATATTATTTATTACCCTAATTTACCTGATTTACCATTAAATATGGTAAATAAAAATTACCAAAGTCACTATTCATAAAATACAAAAAATAAAAGAAACCTATTTAAATAATTTGGAACCACATATTTAAAATATGGAATCAATTATTTAAAATTTAAAATATAAAATTTTCATAAATTATTTTAAAATCAATCCCCGTTTTCAAAATGAAGGAAAAAGTTTTTAAAATTAAAAACCATCAAAAAATTGACATGCGTTTATATCTAATTTCAATGTGAAATTAATTAAAATTAAAAAAATTTATTAAATGAAAAAAATAATCTAATTATAAATTAGAAAAATGTAAATTTATAATATAACCATATATATAAATTAGACGAAAAAGCATTTCGGAATTTAAATGTCGTATTTTCCACTATTCATTAAAAATGAATATTATCATAGAAATACCAAATATTTATCCAAAGTAAAATTATATGTCCCTATTATAAATAAGAAGTTTATTTTGTCAAATATAATATATAAAAGTGTTAAAAAAAATATATTTAAAATGGGTTCACCATCAAAAGATAGCAAAACTGTATTTTTTTGGAAAATACTTCATTTATCCAAAAAATTGAATTTGTTCTTATATCAAATATTGAAAACATATAAGATAAATTTCAAACATTATATTTAATATATATCATATATATTTAAATAATAAAATTCATTAAGAGTGATTTTAATATTTTATAAACTCACTTATTTTCATATTAATAGTTTTTCAAAAAAATACATCCATTATATTCAATTGATTTTAATTAATTATTTAATTAATTTAGTAACCAATTAATCATTATATAAACATGTTTAATCCATATTTTCATAATTAAATTAGTACCAATTATTCTTGTTATTCTAATGGCTTGGTTTTGATGGTAACATTTAAATAATAATATTTAATTGTTCATTTAAACATGATGTGGTGTATCTTTTATGTTATCAAACAGAGTGTTTCCATTTAAAAACTCAAGATGTTACATCCCTCTTTTGTAAATTTCATCCTTTTAATTTGAATTTGGGGTCGGTAACTAAGGTATGACTTTTTAAAATAGATTTTTATTAATCCCACATCATGAAAAGGATTTACAAAACTTCCACTTTAAAATATAGAAAAGAAAGTACAAAATTAACTTGAGATTACACATACTGGGGTTCCATGTTTCAAAACATTAATATGGAAGATAAAACTAATGATCAAGTTATGATGTTGAATAATAGACAACATTTTTAGGAAATATTTAACAATCACAAAACCATAACATTGTGATGGGTTAAACAATCCATGATTTCATATTTGGAAAATTAAAAGGAAAACATTTTTGTTGTAATATCCTTTTCATAATGTCTTGGAATTAATTTCTACCTGAAATAAGATCTTAAGTAAACACACATACTTGAAAATTATAGTTTCATCCTTTAAACAATTTCCACCACACACTCATCTTTTTTTCCAAATGATTACTATTCAAGATGAATCAACTTATATAGAATCACATAATCCACAGAATATTAACTATCCATTTATAATATCTTGAAACATTAAAAAAAAGATAATATGGTTAATTTAAGATAAAAAAATATCCTAAAATAACAAACCATTGGATGATGAAAAACAACTTTTATTCTAAAAAATATAAATTTAATACCGAATGTTGAACATAGACTATAAAACAAATAACTATCCATAAAATTACTTAAATATATTATAACTAATATTAAAACCCAATAATAAAAAGGATTTAATCAAATAATCTTACATGATTATTTATAATATTTAACTCCAAATAACATCAACTACTCTTAATGTCTCATACCAAAAATTTATTTTCCAAAGCCACATATCCACCATGATAGGTTAATCATTTCAATAAATAACCCAAAAAGTATTATGACTATAATAAAAACATAGATTCTTCAAAAATAAAATTCAACCATTACACCTAAAATAAAATTTTATAGTATTCTATTTAACATTAACATATAGGGTTCCTATAATAGTGAACATATTCCAAAATAATATTATTCACTTAATCACTAAATCATTTTCCAATCCCATGGTTATCTATTCGATAAAATATATCTCTCAAAAATATAATTATTCTTAATCCATAAAATCAAATAACTAAAAATAATATGTTATACTAACCAAGGAATTATCTTAGGCTAGTGGTAGGCAATGTACCCTTGATGCCCTTCGGTTGTTGGTTCAATTTCCGTGACCTTTCTAGATGCGATGAGTTGTCACCCTTCCAACAGGTTGTCCATTTGTCTAATATTTTATAATTATTATAACATTCCTAAAATAGGGTAAAGTCCTAAAAAATATCCATAACATGTTTTAACCTCAAATTTTATATCATCCTTTCATTTTACATCTTAAAATGTAATATCTCATACTTACCTCAAACGTGAATGTCTCCAAAAATACCATTACTCACATTAAAAGTTTATAACATATATCCTAGAAGGGGATTGTAATAAATTAAACTTATAATAAAACAAAAAATTATAAACCAATGATGATATATAAAACTCTTTAGAAAAAATCCTAATATCCAATGTTTTCTAAACCATCCTCTAATACCAATTTTAAGGTCCCATCCATAAACATTACATAATCTTGAGTTATGTCAATAATTTTACTTAATTTTAAATTGAGGATCTTTTCAAGTTTAGAGATTTAGAGAATTAGTCCATAAATAATACATAATGAAACTATAAAAATAGAAAATCGACACTTCCAATAGTTCCAATTTCATTCATCACACAAAAACATTTAAAAAGAACCATGATTTATTTTCATGTTTAATCATCCTAATTTTTCATTGATTCCATCCACGAATCTATTCCCCCTTAAATCCTATGATTTTTTTAAAAACATTGGATTATATCAAAAATATTTTTAAGGTATACACAAAGAAAGAAAACTTTATCCTTGAAAAAACTTGTATACCAAGAATACTTTAACATAATGTAATACTTTTCACCTTTATGAAGTCGTAAATACTCTTCACTGAATATAAGCTCATTGCTTATCATTTTTGTAATCAAAATATTACCATAAAACCCATATAAATAACATATATCATATAAAGGTAACTTGGGACATAATCATACATAAATTGAATAACCATATTGTAGACTTCCACACATATCACTCTTACAAATGGAATAGTTATATGACAGAATTCCATACCTAATGCATTGGAGGTTATAATGTAACCACCCATCCATGGTTTAGCACAGAATAAAAAATAATTTGTTTATCACATAACCACCCATATATTATTAATCACCTAACCACCCTTCAAATGTGAAAATTCCATTATATAATCTTAACACATAAAATATTGTAATTATCAACATTTCACTAAAACAATTTCATTCGAAATCACAAGGAATAATTTCAAGATATTGAAATAGTCAATCCAATTTGAAAAAAAATTTCAATACCAAAAAATATTAAAATGGAATAAGTGATATATTTTCCATTTTAATACAATTAAGGCTAATATATGAATCCAAATATCAAATAACAGTTATGGAAGTGGGGAAGTTGTTGTCGCTGCATATGTTAAAAAAATTCATTTTATCGTTTTGTAATGAAAGTTAAATGCTTTGTATAAAAACATTAATTTTGAATTTTTTTGAATTAAATTAAAATATAGACCTAAAATATCATTTATAACCCTTTTATGTCCATATAAATAAATATGTACATTAATATTATAAAGAAACTATTTTATAATTAAATATTTAAATTTTCAAGGTGGCCCATACCACATTGAAGATTTAAATCTTCATCTCCATGAATTATTAATTTTTAAAAAAATAAAATTACATTAATATAGATAAAATATGGATATAAAATTTCATAGTGGCTATATATACACCTTATAAAATAATAGAGGTGTATATTATAGATAATTGTCTCAATGAAATGAAATCGGGATAAAGTCCCTTAACTCAAGTACAAATCGCCCTGTACATTATTTATCTTCATGAATAATAAAAATTAGGTTAATTTATAAATTATTGAGAAAATTTTCATGTTAATTATTAATTTTATGTCATTTATTATCACTTTATAACAATTACATAATTAATTAAGATCATATTAGATGTTTTGTCGATATTTGGTACTTGATTCAAAAATGAACATGGTATGATGTCAATAGTCCATGTGGTCATATGTAAATAATATATAGTATAATATTCAAGAAATATTAATAAATTTTAGATATCAATTATACTTTTAAATACATTTATTAAATATGGATATGAAAAATTGAACATCATTACAATCATAGAGATGGAAAGTTGAACGTACGCATGAGAAACACATACCATTTTTCATTGATAATTTTGGAAAGAAGGTACGTTTTATTTTATATTTAAAGAATTATCATAACATAATTAATATTATTTTATTCATTTAAATATACTTATATATATCATATAAGTGTTATAGTGAATAAAAACGAATCACATCGCACCGTAGAGGTGATAGTTCACACTTACGCACGAACGACGCTATCATTTTTATATGCATGGAATGTAAGTAATTAATTGATATATTATTATCTTAAAATGATTAATACATCATGAATAACAAATATTAAAATTTAATTCTATTATTATAACCAATATTTATAGACTGTGATGAAAAACGAACTATATCAGTTCGCGAGGTGGTAGTCCGTCGTACACACGAACAAAATTTTCATTTCCTATTTGATGAAATTGATATAGAGTCTGGTGATGATATTAACATAATAAAATATCAGTATATTTATGATACTATATTTATTATTTCATCATGGTTTATGTATATTTGAATAAGTCTAAGAAGGAATAATATAGAAATACTTAAATAAAAATAATACCTCTTCTTTGGTTGATCACCTTTGAAGAACACCTTAACACCTCTAAAAAGGGTGTTATGACTAAATTAATGCCTCAAGAATGAGGGGAGGTATTTTAGAATGGATTTTGGAAATATATTTTCTGAAAAAATGGTTCTTTATGTGATAGTAATAGAGAAGAGTGGATACATTTTTATAGGAGAGGGGATGGGCATCCTTAGAACCTCTAAAAATAATAAATTGATTTAAATTAATTTTTAAATTCAAATGATAGAAAAACGAGTTATGTAAAATATAATATAAAGATACTTATTAATTCTATCAACCAATGATTTTTATACATTTTTTATTTCATTTTAATCCTTATCATTTTGTTTTACCCTTAATTATTTTCTTTTAATTTTAATTGGGGTAAAAATAATTTAAATATTAAAAGGACACAAATTTTACTAATATGGGGTACATTGAACATAAGTGGACACATTATGAACTTTTAGACCTTATAAAATATAATTTTTCAGTTTTAATGAATTAAATTATTTTTACATAATTTAATAAAATATTGTTTTTATAAAATATCAATAGTGTCAATTTTGACACTATTAATTTCATTGAATTTAAATAAAATCCCAAAAGAGAGATAAATTATAAAAAACCATTTAATTAACTTATAATATGTCATATTAACCTAGATAATTAGTGTATTACCCTAAATAATTCAATTGAAATTTATTTTAAAAATTTTCATATCAATAATTGGATATTTATATTAATATAATAATGTTTGTATCATTATTGTGTTAGTATTTATGGTAATTATTTAATATCTTCAAATTATAAATAAATTCTCATTATTTAGATAATTTCATTATATTTCAATATAAAAATTCTTATTGATGTTTTATCATTTATATTTTTGTATTAAAATTTTAATACTTATTAGAAATAAGAGGGTGACATGTTGTCACTTTCTTTTGTTTTAGTAATATTTTTATCACTTTCATAGAAAAAAGCCCATTAAATGAATAAATTATGATACTTAGGTGTTAAGGATCAACTTTTATTAATTTAATAGGATTTGGAAGCTGTTAGGGTAATTTTATTATCCTTATCATATCATTTATTATCCTAATTTACCATATTTTCCTTTAACCATGATTTATAAAAATATCCAAAGTTACTATTCATAAAATCCAAAAAATAAAAGTAACACATTTACAGAATTTGGACCCACTGATTCAAAAAATGGAATTCATTTTTTGAAAATTTAAAACTCATAAGTTTCATAAATTAATTTAATATCAATCCCCATTGTCAAAACGAGAAAACAAGGGTTTTAAAGTAAAATCCATCAAAAGACCGACAAGTATTTATATCTAATTTAAATATGAAAGTACTGAAAATTATTTTTTTATTAAATTATAAAAAATTAATCCAATTATACATTAAAATAAATTAAGAAAATAATATTACTATATAATTAAATTAGATTATAAAGCAGTTTTGAATTAAAATGCAGTATTTTTCACTATTCATTAAGAAATGAATATTATTAGAGAAATACAAAAAATTCATCCAAATTACATTTTTTTTATATATTCCAAATAATAATATTATTTTGTCAAATTTTATATATGAAAGTGTTAAAAACTTTGTTTAAAATTGGTTCTCCAGCAAAAGGTGGAAAAACTACATTTTTTTTGAAAAATACTTCTTTTATCAGAAAAATTGAATTTATTCTTATATCATATCTAGAAAACATATATGATAAATTTTAAACATTAAATTTAATATATTAAATATATATTTCATTAATAAAATCCATCAATAATGATTTTATTATTTTAGAAACTCACTTAGTTGAATTTTAATAGTTTTTTAGAAAAACAAATCCTTTTATATTCAATTGGTTTTTATTTAATTTCATAATTAATTTGGTAACCAATGACTCATTTTAAAAACATGTGTAAACCATATTTTCATAATTCAATTAATACTATTCATTACCATTATTTTAATAGTTAGGTTTTTATGGTAACATTTAGATAACAATATATAATTGTTCATTTAAACTTGATGTGGAGTATTATGTATGTTATCAAACTTATTATTTCCTTTTAAAAACTCGGGATGTTACATAAATCCAGAGATTAGAGGTGAAAATGAAGGTATTAGGGGTTAAAATTGACTTAGATATAGTTTTTAGATTAATTAATACACCTTACTTGGTTAGGCTATGTAATTTAACAAACTATGTACCAACTGTGCGAGTGCTACTAGTCATCACATAGGGGGCTACACGTTTTGGAAAACTTTACACCAAATGTGTGATGTAACTATCTCAAAACTCTTAATTTTCTTGATTTGACCAAACTATGTAAAAATCAGGTTATTGAACAAAAACTCCCATAACAACTTTTACAATTTCCTTTCAAGGGTACATGGTTTTCTCTAACCATCTTCAAACCATAAACCTATAGAAAATTTTCCAAAAAAACACCAAAACCATCCAAAAACTCCCTGAATTAATATATGATATTATATAACTACAAAATAAATGATAAAATGGTGAATTACCTTAAATTAATGGTTTTAAATTCATTCCACCATTATTATTTACTTGGAAAGCTACAGACTGGAAGTGATTTTGAAGATTTATGTCCATTAATCTTGCATCTCTTTTCACATTCCCTTGTCTTCTATTGAATTTACAAATTTTCCCATAATACATTAACTAATAGAATAAATTTTACATGAAATAATTTATCTCTTTTTTCTAAGATATGAACCTTTTAATAGATAAGTGTAGAATCTGGTTCAATATCAAAACGATCACATCGAATAACATGGCTAGGATAGAGATGATATTTCCTTAATTGAGATACATGAAATAAAGTATGAATCAAACTGAATTGTGGTGGTAAATCTGACCAATAAGAAAAATCACTAGTTATTTTAAGTATTTCCAAAATTTCAACATACTGAGGTAAAACCTTTCGTTTCTTACCCATTCATCATTAGCCTAACATTAGAGAGACTTTCCAAAACACATGATCTCCCACAAAAAGGATTAATATCAATGAATATTATGTACATAATATTTTTGAAATATTTGTGCTAAAACCATCATTTTCCTGATCATTCGATTTTTATCATTCATTTGATGAATGAGGATAGTTACGAAAAGTAAAGTGTCTATTATATCTACCCAACAATGTGGATAGAGATAAGGATAACCATAAAATTCCTAAAATAGAGCCATCTGTATTATTTCAGGATAATTGTTATTATAAGAAAACCCCACTAAGGAAAAATGATCCTCCCATAAGCCACCAACATCCATAACAAAATCATAGATCATATATTCAAATGTATGAATTTTTTTCTCTATCCAATTTCTATTGATCATGAGATTCTCACACTAATTTATTATATTATTTTAAACTTAAATAATTATAAATATAATTTACTTTAATCAGGGTATAAACCATGTCCAAGTTGAACCTCTAGAGATATTTCATCAATACTCCATTTTTTAAGTTAAAATCCATTTATGAAAATATAATCTTTAATATTTTTAGGAATGTGAACATTGTTATCTTTTCTAAAATGATATTATGATTCCATGTTTTCAAGGAATTAACCACAACCGACAATTCCAATTCATGGGTTGGATAATTATTTGAATTAATTCACAATTTTCATGATCTATAAGCTACAACATGATCCCCTTGAATGAGAATATAGTCAATTCTACATCCAGATTCATCTCAATAAACCAAAAAACATTATCCTTGTTCTGAAAGACAAGAATCGATGTCGAAGTGAGCTTAGACTTTTGATCGAGAAGGATTGTTTACAATAATTACTCTAGTGGAATGGAGTTTCATTCACCAATAAAATTTTCATAAGATATGCAGGATTCAAAAAGTACTAAACAATGCGATGGTAGTGACCTGCTAAGCCTATAAAGTCATTTATGTCAAAGATGGTCTTCAAGGGTTTCCAAAAAACACAAACTTTTATCTTTCTAGGATCTACTGATAAAAATTTCATAGATATTTCATGGCCAAGGAAATGAACTTCTTGTGTCCATACATAAAATTTAGAGAATATTTTATACAAATGAATTTATTGAAAAATTATCAACAAAATCTCTAAATATTTTTTATGGTTTATTTTTTTTGAATAAACTATAATTTCATCGATAAATAACACAAAAAGAGTCTAGATACTATTTAAAGACAAAATTCATCAATTACTTGAAAAATATTAGAGTATTCATAAGGCCAAAGAGAATTTCTAGATATTCATAATGATTATAGAGAATTTTTTATGTTTCCTTTATAATATCATCTTTCATAAATCGTAGTTGGTGTTAGTAAAATCGTAGAGCATTTTTAGAGAACCATTGGGTGCTTTTAAATTGATAAAAAGGAAATAAATTTAGGGAATATGATATCAGTTCTTTATCATAACCTGATCTAGTTAATGATAATCAACAATAATTCACAACGAAACATCTACCTTCTTGACAAAAAGAACTAGAGAAAGCTAATGTGACACAATATGTCTTATGAAACCATTAATCTCCAATTATTAAAATTATAATTTCAATTAACTTAATTATATTGGTTTGATTCTATAAAGTGAATGTGTAAAATTATTTTCTATGGAAGAAGATCAATTGAAAATTACACTTCCTTTTTAGGTGGAAACCCGATGAAATTCTCAGAAAAAACATATGGATTTCAAACCAAAATGGAAGGAAGACTTCTAGTCTCAATTATAAAATGTTTTGGACATGGCCCTAATGGCATTGGAAAAACAGAGTTACCTTTTTAATTATAAAAAGGACCAAGGCACCGTTTATGTGCTTGTCCATTTTTGGAATTGTATTTAACCATGTGTAATGTTGTTAATACTATCGTTTAGTGTTTTGACACATTCAAACCACTGTTTGGGTGTTTATTGTCTTTAACTTTATAAATGTAAGACCTTATATATTAAATGGTTAAGGTATCACATGAATTGCATAATGACACATACCATGTATGATCATCACTCTACCCGCCCAAGGAAAGTTCTTTAAATTGAAAATTAAATGTGAAATGTGACATGGAATGTATAATGAGTATACTACTTAGCCCTTTTTATAGTAATTAAATAATGGTTACTTGTCCATAGCACCCCTTTCCATGTTGATGGAAGGTAGGGGAGTTAACCTTAATTATTGACTATACCTTAATGGATTTTTACTAAACGGTTGAAATGCGACCTAACCTCTCCACAATAATGGAATTCATGGCTTAAACCAATAAATAAATGGATGAAATGCTACATGATCATTCCACACTAATGGATGGAAAGGCTTGGACCAATGTGAAACATTTCATGACTTCCTTATTAAATAAGAATGGTTAGACTTGAGCTTGTCATGGTTTCTGATCAGAGAACACCATGAGCACTCGTGTACCCCATTCCAAATTCAAGGACAGCTTGCTAAGGTTTAGAATCTCCTAGATCCCGTTCCTTTTCTATTATTTAGATTCCCAATATACTATTGTTGGGTCCCCATGCAGTACTACAGGATGCCCTAGATACACTCCTAGGATCCATCATTGACAAGTAGGTTCCTTGGATACACTGCTTGGATCCAGTCCTTTCCTAGATGCATTTTACCTCGTATTCACTCCTTGGAATAGGTAGGAACCTTATTGTAGAATTACATGGATTATGATCCTTGGATTACACTCTTACCCCTTATCAAGACTCAAATACTACTGAGTTAGCGTTCCATGAGAGTTTCACTACCTTGGTTTTTTCCCTAGAACTCCCTCACCTGATATATTTTCTAGGTTTCCTTGTTACATCTTGGAACCTTCACCACTAAATACCATCATAAGATTCCTTGGATATACTCATTGGGTCCAGCATTGACATGTAGGTTCCATGGTTGAAGCACATCAGGACAGATTATTGCTTAGCCCCATTTTACTATGGAGGAAACTCCTTGGACTCGGTAGGCGACTTACTCACATATGACATATAAATAAATTGGTAATATTCAATTAATATACTAATTACATGTCCTGACACCAACTAAGGGATGAATCAGGTACTTGGTTATTTAGTTATAATGCACTTAATACTTTAATTATGCATGACTACACCCTGTTTAATTATATTACACTATCGGGATTGGGCTATACATCGGTTGTTCCAGCCTACTGAGATTTACATCTCACAACCTACTTGGGCCGCCATTGTACTGGGGTACCTGAGTAGAGCTTTCTTGTTCATAGGTCATTATACCTTGCTTGTTTCTATTTTCTTGTACTGTGGAGTTAAGAGCAAAGGATTGAGCTAGAGCTCAGGATGCTCATGGAGATCGCCTTTTGGATTTTAGTTATTTCTTTACTTGATTCCTATATTGTATTTTAATGAAAAGAATGTGGTATTGTTTACATATTTCCGTAATCTATCATTACCATGTCATGCATTCCTAAATTGTAATAACTATATTTGGCTACTTTTGTTCATTTATATGAAATATGACACCCGCTGCTCTATTACTACCATTTACTACTTCTAATGTTGATTGTTATTTATTCTGTTATACTGGTGCCTAACTCTGATAAGAGGGTATAGTCACCTCACTGACTATTTGTACTCCCTCACTACTATTCAGTAGCCTCTGTTGTATGGGGAGGTGTTCTTGAGGTCATGTGGTGACCGGTCAGTCCACTATCTTAGTGGTGAACCAATTTGGGATGTTACACCTTGAATAATCATGAACCTCCCAGTTCTAAGGATGAGAACTATTTTGATGTGATCATCCAGTCGATGAATAATATGTTTGTGACACATGAGATGTGCTTACAAAATTTTAATTTATAGCATTAGGGAAATAATGTTTAATATTTCCCATCTTGTTACATTTGTGACACACATTGGGTGGTGTTATAAAATATTGTTTCTTATGTACCAATGAACCACATTAGAAACATCCATGCATGATACTAGGTTTTAGAGGAATGTTAAATAATATAGTTTTATAATTTTATGTTACTTTAAAACATTATAAGTAGGTGACCCTCTTCTTTGTATTCCTAGAATTTGAGTTCGCGCTTATATCAATGTGAAAAAAGTACTTCCTCATCTAGAATTATTAGTAATATCTTCTTCTTCCACTATCACTATATTAACCATGTGTGTATAATCAATAATAGATTATAAATATCTTAAAATGAATTTCTTGTTATAGTCTAGACTCATGTATGCATGGAATCAAGAATGAACTAGAATCCAATTAAGAAGAAAAATTGACTATGATTATAAATATAGCTACATGTTCTATCCTTAATATATTTTATTTATTAATAATAAATAAATCTATCATTCTAGTGATATTTAATGTATGTGGGTAGATTTTTTTGAACACTTCTTTACATAACTCTCTCATAAGGTCTTGTTTGAGTTGATCTTGAAAAAATTAATTCTATTATTGACATGAAATATCCTTTAGCATGTTTACTTATAAATTCCCATTTAGATCTGGTAGGGCTCAAAAGAAATCGAAGGTTTAATTAATTCAGTTAATCCATTATTTTTTCTTTTTATGTTCTGAATCCCGAAAAAAATTTGCGTATTATATTTCTAAAATTTTACACAATCATCTTCTTATCAAGTTTCATCCTTTCTATTTACCTCATCAACAACTTTAAAATCATTAAAAATAATCCAAATAAGTTGTTAGTTCACCTGTGGTTCATGTCAAATAACATTCTATATGGCCTCCTCCAGTGATTTTTTAGTTCATCAACTAGTAACATTTCTCTATATTCAGAGAAAAACAAAACTTAGTCATCACTCCCTAAAAAACTGAGGACTTATAATATTCTAAATCATCAAAAGAAAAAATCATTATAACCAATTTCCAAAAATCATGAAAATAAAATTAGCAAATATGTCCTAGTTTGAATTCTCATTATTAATGAATGATATTATACACTCATTGAATAAGCCTATGATGAGGAGACAACAACACACATCATAGTGTTTTAGAACACGTTTTTAAATATATTACCCGAGTAACTTGAATTTCATTATAAATAGGTTATCTAAGTCTTTTTATTCTATGCATTTCATGTTTCAACATTTCCTATCTCATTAATACCATCCCAATATGACTGACCAACAAAATTGATACCATTTGTAACATCCCTACCCAAACCATTGGCTTGGGCCATGTCATAGGTGTTACTAACATTTGGTGAAGACCCTAAGAGGAAAAAGGTTGGAAATAAATTCCAAGGGATTACAAAACAAAAGAGGGATGATTCACCCTTTAGACAACCAAAACTTACCAAGAAAAGATTAAAAAAACCATATTAAACTATATAATGCATGTAGTATAAAAAATACATCTCAAATGAAATTCAAACAACACAACAATATAAGAGTTGTTGTATACATTGAAACACAATATCGAACCAAAATATTAAAGATATCCTGACACAACATAATTAATGTCAAATCACTCCAACCACTCTATTAGATAACTCCATCTCTAACAATAATCATGGGAAAGTAGAATCATGGTATAACAATAGATAAATACTAGAACTTTCCTTTACCTATGTCATGAAGAAATATATCTACATATTCACCAAATTTATATGCAAGGGGTGAGTAATCATAACCATTAATGTTTTTGAAAGTTACTTGCATTCTCACACCACTAGGTAAAGAATACATTATCTCACAATAAAAAATATAATTTAAAATGAAGAGAGAGGCATCAAATAATTTTTCCAATTTAAAATAATGTAAATTAAAATTAGATAAAATTACCACTAATTGCACTTGGTATACATAATCCACATCTATAAACTCACACACACATGAAATATAGATAAAAGTCCCATACTCATGGGTTTTTACTCATTGATCCACCAAGTCATCACTAGGTAACCATTCTCTAGGTACCGCTAGTCTGGAACCACACCCCTTGTAAGGGTCATTAATAATGAAATTATAAACACACACCACCAATGTATGAATATTTATCACAACAATTAATTTATTAATTCAAAAATTCTTTTTAAAACACTAAATAAAACACCATTCAAGTGTTTTCACAAACCAGGCCAGGTCACCATCCGACCTAGAGCCCGACCTGGTCTGCGACATGGCCCGAGGAGAATTGCCAATCCCCATGGGATAGCACATGTTTCCAGGTATAAAAAATAACACATGTGGATAATTTACCCAAAATAGTTAACACAGAACAATGAACAAGATAAATAAACTAAATATGAAAACAGACAACCAAATATGACCTTAAAAAATTTCAGTTTTAAAGGTCTATAAATAAAACTATAACTCAAACCTCAAATTAACAAGAGAGGCCACATACCCCAGGCCAGTAATACTATCCTGCACGAGAATACCACCAGTAACTTGAGCCACCATCACTAAGCACAATGCACCAACCTGGGACACACAAGGAACAAGGTCTACATACAACCAAAGGTGTGTTTAGGGTGTGATCAGAGAGCCTAGTAGGATACCACCCCATAAAGAGGTTCCATTTCACAATATCTAATAGAAAATTTAATATTATTATTCAAAAAAATTATTTTAAAAATACTGTTAATAAAACCATTTACAAGATGAATGTAAAAAGGAAAAGAATGTTTAAAGAAAAAACATTTCACCAATACTACATTAAAGTGGATGAGAAAATATATAAATAACATGCACATACTCAAGTGGTCCTCCATATGCCGATGGAAGGCACCACATATTGAATAGTAGAGCACTATGGGTAAATACCCTAAGGTGGCTAGAATGTGTGGGATGCTAGAGACATCGTACCGCAGTGTAAACTTAGGATTTGAACCACAATAATCAACACTTTCATAAATGCGACACAATTAGGGAAACACATCCATAACATAGTGGTATCAAATCATCACAAATGTTTAGTTAGTGTTGTAACATAAATCTTACTAGATGAATCGAGACAATCCAATTCCATAACATCTAGAATACTAGTCCTAATCTTCCCACATAGATACCCGAGGGTTTCCTTGTGCTCGATCAAATTCCAAACTCACATAACATATCACTTTCACATGTCACAAAACAAATGAGATTTCACACACAAAAGACACCGCTTCCATACCCAAACACCATTTTAATAACACACACACACACACACACACCAAAATACCTTTCCAAAATACATTTTTCGTTACATAATCATTTCCCAAATCCAATTTGGAAACAATTAAAAAAGAACATAATCAATTTACACAACTTTTAAAACTATATTAAATAACACAACATGGGTGGACACAATAAAACACCCCCAAGTGAAGCAAAGAGAGATTACGCCAAAAAAACATGTCACATTTTATATAAACACACGACCTTAAAAATTAACATGTATTCAACTCTTTAAAAATACCACTTTGGCGCCATCTAAATAAATAAAAAAAATATTTTGAGGTATTTATGAAAATATTTCAAGAAAAACCAAGAATAATTTACACCAAAAAACACTTTATTCCAAATAGAGACGTCACATTAGAACAAGATACACAAGGTAACCCTATCAATAATTATTTACAATTATTAAAAAAAATTGAAATTCAATTTTAAAAGTACACAACAAGGAAAAATCACCCAAAGTGATTCATTATTCAATTGAAAATATCTATTTAAATACACACAAAACTCAAAGACCTTGAAAACTCATTTCGCACCGACTGGAAAATTCAAAAACCCATTCCTACCATGATTGAAATCTCAAATACCACTCAAATAAACAATTTCTCAGTTTATAAAACATATCACATGCATACCATAAGACCTCACTTCAATACACACAATTTTTTATGTGAAAAAACCATTT
Source organism: Viscum album (assembly GCA_963277665.1). Taxonomy (NCBI): domain Eukaryota; kingdom Viridiplantae; phylum Streptophyta; class Magnoliopsida; order Santalales; family Viscaceae; genus Viscum; species Viscum album. The sequence goes on along the minus strand of OY728162.1, from coordinate 79,576,154 downwards.
TCAAATCAATTGCACACTCAACTCTACTAAAACATCATTTTAACCACATCAACAATGGATTAAACACTTCTAAAATTTACAACAAGTCCAAAATGAAATATACGACCATTTCTAAAATAAAATGAAATTTTCATTACACACACATGTCAAAACATTTATAATGCACATTTTTCAAAACCTATAAAGAACTAACAAAAGTTTATACAATAAAACACACATAATAGACAAGAATATATTATTTTGGAAATCCAATTTCATCAAATGAGCATCCCAAAAAAGTATAAACATAGTTCCCACCGTGCAATTGAATCATAGAACATATTAAAATTAAGTAAGAAAACAAATTAAATTATCTAAAAGATACAAATGTATAAAACCGCCTACATGAACCAAGAATCTTCTGAAGAAATATGTGAAATAACCATTGAACCACAACTTCACCACAATGAACCAATAACGGACCCTAAAACAAGAGACTGGACTAACAAGATCATACTTTCACCCTAAAAGAAGTGAAAACCCTATAAAAAAACAACAAAACCTTAGATCGGGGGAGGAGGATGGTGGTCAGAATAGCCAGAGGTGGATAAGACTGGAGGTTCTATGGACAGAGGTCAAGGGTGTAAATGGAGGCCAGAAAGTCATTGCAATAGGAGGTAGGGAGGCTGATGCAAGGCGGTCACAGTATGTGAGGAGTGGGAGGTGGCGAGTGGGATGAAGATGAGGAAACCACTGGGTAGTCACCAGAAGGGAGGAATAGAAGGAGGACAAGTGTGAAAGGAGGTGGCTGGAATGGAGGAAGCCACTGAGAAGGAGGTGCGGCGTGAGCTGGTGTCGCCGGAATGAAGGCCAATTGAAGGCCATGAGCGGGGAGGCGTTGCACGCTGGAAGAAGTCGTCTACTAGGGTGGAGGCGCAATGGACATGAGAAGAGGACAAGAGGATTGGAACTAGCAAGGAAGGTGTGCTATGGGTTAGCATGCATGAAATTCAGGAAGTCCGATGGGAAGAGAAGAACAAAATGTAGAGGGAAGAGAAAAAGAAATAAAAGAGAAAAGAAAGAAAAGAAAAAAAGGAAAAAAATAAAATAAAATAAAATAAAAGGATAGAATCCTAAAAAAGGGAAACATACTAATAATGATGATAATAATAACAATAATAATCATAATAATAATTAATATAATAATAATAATAATTATTATTATTATTATAATTGTAATAATAATAATAATAATTACCTTTTTTTTCATTCAAAATAATTCCTTAAACATTGTTTTATTATTATTAATTTAAATCATTGGGAAATAGCGCGGTTACCTCAAGTGATCCATAAATATTTTAATAGAATGATGATAATAATAATAATAACATAATAAAATTACCATCCTTAACATCTCTCTTAATTTCATCACTTTATTGATCATTTTACATAATTAATTAATTAATTAGTCGTGCACTAGGAAGGCCGTGTGGTAAACCAGGTGAGGTCACATAGCAACCCCGATCCACCACGGTGCGATGGACATAGTCAAGGAAAATACAAGCATTTTAAAATAAGAACTCAAATTGTTTTTAAGTCGGGCTTCAACTCGGACTACCCGATGCCTAAAAAAATTAATAAAATAAATAATTAAAAATAGATGGTATTACAATTCTCCCCATCATATTTCTTTTCATACCTAGAAATCCACAACTATGATTAAATCCCAAAGTACAAAATTACACCCCTTAAGGTTTAAAGGGGATCCCCATAATCAATAAGAAAAAAGAGGCAAACACAACATGCTTAGAGAAAGTGACTTAAATGACAACCTAAAGAAACCCATAAATAGACTTTCTGCAATGTGTCACCCACCCCAAAGTTCTAGGAAATCTCTAGTTGATCAATAAAGGAAAGGATCTATCACATCCATATTAACCATATTTAAAAACCAAACACCTCAAGTACCACAAAATGGAAACCACACTATTTTTCTAGATGGAATAAACAAGATCAAACCACATACCAAGTACACTCTTATCACCTAACACCAAGTCATATCTAGGAAAAAGAACCAAAAATCCAATATGGGGAAGCCTGAAGGGGCACCCCACCATTAGGAACCTGCTAATGCCCGAGACGAGACTGGAAAATCGATACGAGGAGGCACGAGAAAACTCCCCAGCATTATGATAAAGGCTAATACTAATTCATTCATGTGACATTTGATCAAAACACACTGTGGGTCTCCCCATCATTAGAACTGAAAGAGGATAAAAAACTTTGAAAATTTCCCAATGGTGACTAAACACCCCACCACAAGGGGTGGGGAGTGTAGGGCCCAACTACAGGGGAGTCAAAACCACTACCCAAGACAAACCATCATCTCCAAACCCCCAGATGAGAACTATTCAAATTTGATACCAATTTACCCAACACACCCCATAAGGACCACTAAAGGTGATTAAATTAGGTGGGAATCAACCCAAAATACTTTAAGGTAACGAGATGAATATTCCTCCTCCTAACCACGAAAAACCTTATGCACCCACATAGGTCATTCAGAACGGAATAACCACCAAAAACAAGTGAAACTACCTTCACCTTCAATACCAAGGACAGAAATAAAGCAACAGTCCCATACACTCTAGGGGACCCTAACCACGCAAAAGCATCACTCTGAGGCCTATGGATGGAGCCCTGATGTTTGAAGCATCACTTGTCTCACAGTTAGTCATTGAAAACTCTTGAACGAAGCTTCTTATTTTGGTTCCACAAGAAACCACATCGTAACTGAGAAAACACCAAAAAACACAACACACCATGACATAGAACTACTCCCTTGCAACACATCCACAAAAATAGGGGTTTAGATGATTAACATGCATCAACTCTTCACCCAAACCAAAAAACTTATAGAGTAATGATGCACGACAAACACTCCTCTTTGAAGAGAAAAAATAATAACTCCCTAAGAGGACACAATCCTATGAAAATAGGGATTGTCGAAGGATTCTATGAAATCCACCCTTTTTCATCAAAAAGGTCTCAAGATGCATGATTCCACTAAACAAAAACCTTTAGGCTAATGGGAGCACTTTAATCATTTCAAGAAATTGGTTATCATTGATAATTCTGAATACCCTCCACCCTTCCCCATTGGAATTTCATTCACCATTCCTAGGGGGAACCTTCAGACACAACATTGTCAAACTTCATACCCGACGACTCATAAAACTAAAAGAGACCAACACTCCATTCAACTCCCCTTGTGTCTGGAATCTTGCTGCGAGATGATCCTCTTAAATGAAAAGGAAAAAGGGATAGAATTAGCAATATCACTAAAAAGGGAGAGTCCTTTCTTTAATCAACTAGAGGGTCGACCAATAGAAAATTACCCATGGACACACTTCAATAACATATTAATGATTTATGGGAGGATGAACTAGTCAAGAAAGGATACCATGGACCCAATAGAACTAGTATAATGGCCAAGACATACCACACTCAAAAACTAAATGTGTACAATAAACCACTACAATGGCTTCTCAAAGAACTTTTCAAAAAAATACATTAACAAGACACTTTAACACCAACTTACCAATAAGAATTCAAACTCAAGGCACAAATCAGACAAAAGGATTCTCGACTCGAAATGCCTACCATACATCATTCCAAAAATACCAGGACACACAACACAATTACTGGTCATTAAAACACCAAATTTCCCTTTAAAAAACATTTTGAAATTTTTTTGTTCGTTTCACAAACAACCAATGGTGTCCCATGGGCCTCACACATGAATATTCCCATGACACACTAGAACCCACCTCATGGCCATCCAGGCACTCATCCGTTCATACGATTGGCCATTTCCCTTTCCATATACAGTCATGCATGTGGTTGACCATGGGAGAACCATCAATTGAAACTAGACCCTTCATTTTTTCAAAACCAAAATATTCAACCTACAATTTTTGAACCTCATACATATTTTTATTTTTAAAAATATTTATTTCAAAACATCTTCCATGAATAAATAATTTTTACTTAAAAACATGATTTCCATAAATCCAAAACAAAGAGACAAGGAATGATGTAAGAGGAAACTTTTGTCAGTGGGAGACAGGAACATATGGTTGGAGGCCATACTATAATCATGCCACCGCCATGGAGGTTATTCAAGGATAATGTCCCTAGAACCACATGGCTTTCGAAACCCTATGAGCACACTAGGACCGTTGACCATACTCCCTTTTCATTTCCCTTAATGAGATTAACCAAAAGGACCAACAACTTAGAGAAAACTCAACATACTCTGGTAACTCAATTCTTGCCACAATGTTTGCTGGCCAGTCACCTTTCTCATAGCTAGAACATCGGGTTCTGACAACCTTAACTTTGGTCTACCTGACTCTATCCCAAAGGAACACAACCGAAGAGATAAATCCTACTCTGATACCAATTGTTCATGAACCAAGCTGGGTTGCCATCCAACCCGGTCTGGGACATGGACCAAGGGGTGTTCCAGATCCCGGCAGGCTAGCACAAGTGCTCGGGTATCAAAAAAACACATGGGAACAATTTATCAGAAATAATAAATATAAAAAAACTAACAAGATAAAAAAAACTAAAAACAAACAACCAAACAATTCCTTAACACATTTAAGATTTAAAGGTCCATAACTTTAACCAACATCCAAAAGGAAATGAAAACAAGGGAAACTAAAATTTTAACTCAAACCTCCAAGAAATAAGAAAGGCCACATCCCCTGGCCCCCAACACCAACCTGAATGATAAGACCACCAACATCATGAACCACCATCACTAAGCACGATGCCCCAACATGGGATACATAAGGATAAAGGTCTACATACACCCAAAGATGTATGTAGGGTGTGATCCAAGAGCCTAGTAGGATACCACCCAATAAAAAGGTTCCATGCCACAACATCTAAGAGATAATTTAATATACTTATTCAAAAACATGCTTTCAAAAATATTGTTCAGGAAAACATTTACAAGTTGAAAGTAAAAATGAAAATAATTTTTGATGAAAAAACATTTCACAAATACTAGTTTAAAGTGGATGAGAAAATACATAAATAACATGAACATACTAAAGTGTTCCTCTTTATACTGACTAAAGGTTCCACGTCATGAATATTTGAGCATTGTGGGTAAATCCCCCAAGGCTGAAAGAAAGAGTGGGATGCTAGAGACATTGTACCTTGATGTAAAAAATTGAATAGAAACCACAATAATCAACACTCTTGTGCATGAACCACTATTAGGGAAACCCATCCATAATCTAGTGGTATCCAATCATCAAAAAAGGATATTTAGTGTTGTAATGTCAATCCTGCTAGATGAACTGGGATGAACCACTTCCATAACATCTAGCGTACTATTCCTAATCCACCCACCTAGGTACCAAGGGTTTCCCTTGTGCTCAATCAAGTTCCACACTCACATAAAATATCACTTTCACATATCACAAACCAAAAGATACCTTACACACAAAATCCACCACTTTCATACCCAAATACCATTTTAAAAAAACACGCAAACTAAAATACCTTTCCAAAATACATTTTCCATTATTAATCATTTTCCAAATCCCATTTGGAAGCACTCAAAGAAGAACATAGTCAATTTTCACAACTTATAAAACAAAATTAAATTACACAAAGTGACACAAAGTAGGTTAACACGAAACAAAAAAACATTTCTCATTTTATATATACATACTACTTTAAAAATGAATGTGTATTAAAATCATTAAAAATACTACTTTTATGCTATCTAAATAAATCAATAAATCATTTGAGATATTTTTGAAATCAGTTCAAGAAAAACTAAGAAGACTTTACACCAAAAAACACTTGATTCCATATAGAGATATGACTTTAAAACTAGATAAACAATGTAACCATATCAAAACATTTGTACCATTATGAAAAAAATCATTCAATAAAATTTCCAAAGTACACAACAAGGAAAACATATCCAATGTGATTCATTCTTCCTTTGAAAATATCCATTTAAATATACATACACCTCAAAGACCTTGAAAACACATTTATCACTGAAAAAACAACACAAAACCCCTTCCCAACCATGTTTGGCATCCTAAATATCACTCAAATAAACAATTTCTTAGTTTTATAAAACACATCACATTCATACCATAGGACCTCACTTCAAAACACACAAATTTTTACATGAAAAAACAGTTTTGAAAACAATATCACAATGAAATCTTCGAAAACCTCATTAGTACCACATAAATAACTGATAAAACAATTCTAGAATTTACCCCAACACGGAAAAATGAATGCATGACCATTGCTAAAAGAAAATGAAAATTTCATCATGTACACATTTCAAAACATTTATAATGCGCATTTGACACATCCAATAATGTACTAACAAGCATTTATACAAACAACACACATATAAGCAACAAGAATATATATTTTTTAGAAACCCAATTTCATAAAACGAGCATGCCAAAACATTATATACAGAGTTTGTACCATGAAATAGAATCATAGAACATATTAAAATTAACTAAGAAAACAAATTAAATTATATAAAAGACTAAAATGAATGGAACCACCAACTTGAACCAAGAATCATTCAAATAAATATGTGAAATCATCATTTCTCCTTCTCTGCACCAAAATCAAACAAGAACAGACCCTAAAACAAGAGGCTAGACCGACTAGATCACAATTACACCCTAAAATAAGTGAAAACCCTATAAAAAACAATGAAACCTTAGATCCGGGGAGGAGGACCCTGGTCGGAATAGCTAGAGGAGGAGAAGGCCAATAGTTTTCTGGATAGATGTCCAGCATAGAAGGGGAGGATAGTAGGTCGTTGTGAGGGGAGGTGGGGAGGTCGGCACAAGGTGGTCACTGAATAAGAGGGTTGGGAGGCGGCAGATGAGATGGAGATGAGGTCGACGTAGGTTGGTCACAACATGGGAGGAATAGAAGGGGACCATATGTGAAAGTGGGTGGCTGTACAGGAGGAAACCGCTGAGCAGTGGGTGTAGTGAGAGCTTGTTCCATCGGACGAAAGGACGATTGAAGGCCGCAACCGTGGAGGCACTGCACGCTGGAAGGATTCGATGAATAGGGTGGATGCATGATGGACTGGAGAAGAGGCCATGAGGATGCGACACTAATAGGTAGGGAACACTAGGGTGTAACATGTAGGACATGGGGGAAATCATATAGGAATAGGGGGAAGTAAATGAGAGGGAATAAAAAACAAGAAAGAAAAGAGAAAAGATAGAAAAGGAATAAAGAAAATAAAAGAATATAAAATAAAATAAAGGGATAGAACCCTAAAAAAGGAAACATACTAATAATGATAATAATTTTAATATCAATAATAATTAACATATTAATAATAATAATAATAATAATTCTAATAATAATAATAAAAATTACTATTTTTATTATCATTAAAATAATTCCTAAAACCTCATTTTATTATTATTATTTTAAAGCATTGGGAAACCACATGGTTACCCATGAGGCCCTTAGAAAATTTATTATTATGATGATAATAATAAGAAAAACAATAACATAATAAAATTTCCATCCAGAAGACCTTCTTTAATTTCATCCTTTTATTCATCATTTCACTTAATAAATTAATTAATTAGTAGTGCACCAGGTTGGTCGTGCGGTGAACTGGGCGATGTCGTATGACAACCCATGTGAGGCCACATGGATTCAACAATGACACGATGTATGTAGTCAAGGCCAATAATAGTGTTTTTAAATAAGAACTCAATTTTTTTCAGTCGGGCTTTAACCCGGATTACTAGATGCTAAGAAAAATTAATAAAATAAATAATTAAAAATAGAGGGTCTGTAGAGACCCGAAGCTTAACATACAAGGACATTACATTACTTTGGTGGAATACTTATTACATAACAAAAACACACACATAAGGACTGTAATAGTTTAGTGTCTTTGGAATCTCGGAATATAATCTTCTAATCGTGGTGAAAGATATTCAACATCTCCCATAAAGATCTTCCTTTTTTTTACCTAAAACCTTTTTTTATATCCTAGGGAAAATAAAACATAAAAGGGTGAGCTCAAATGCTCAGTAAGGGTAATCAAAATAAATATCAATCACATTATATTCATAAGAACATAACATTTTAGAAAGCTTAACCTGCAAAAGAGAGCATAATTTCATAACATGGGATAAATCATGGTAGTGAAATGTAATCACAATAACCATAACTTAAAACATGAAAATTTGTGGCATACACACATAATCATAGAGAATCATTTCTTGTTAGTCAAGACTCATTTCCAAGACTATCTTAGTGGACAAAGTCCATTTCTGAACCGAGTCACCCTCGTTTCAGTCCTGTTTCACTAAACCGGTATAACCTACCATTCCAGCCATGTCTATCTCATGAGATATAAAATCTTTACCCAATGCATTGGAGGGAGATATAGGTCCCACCCATTTGATAATGATACCATTCTTATGTGTTCCACAAAACCATAAATCATACATCATTGCATAACCCATGTAGTAAAAATGGGATTCTTAAACAACATGACATCATAATACAAATCATATAAGATAAAGGAATAAAAATATTTCCATCAAAACATAATCAAATCCATTTAATAATAGGGATAGAAACAAAACCATATATTATCTTAGATGGAAAATAATTTTGATAAAACACTTGAACTCCATTTTTGAGGAAAATATCCTTTCTACTTCAAAAACACTTTTCCTTTCTTAACATGTCATAAAATTACAAACTAAAAGAAGTAGATTAAAAATAAACTTGAAAACTTGTAAAGTAAGCTTCTTGGAAATAATGTTTTAATAATCCATTCATGCCGTATAAGTAAAAAAAATATTCTCTTACTTTTTTCGGAAAAGTTAAAAAAGTACCTCGTACGAAAAACGAAAAAAGATTCCTTTCATATCTTTTAATAAAAACTCACAGAAGGGTAAAATTGGATTTAAACAATTGTAGGTGGATGGAAATAATATTACATATTGAGGAAACATGGATGTGGATGATAAAATACACCCCAGTAAATACCAAAGTATAATCAATCTCGGATAAAAATGAGATTGTGATATTTCCCTTACCTTATGTCCGATATGCTTTGTACGTATCCGGAACTCCTGTATAATGATTTAAATAATGTCATTAACTTATTACAAAAACATATTCATTGTTATGATATCATATATGGTTCACTTATGACTTTATATTACCCGTTCGTTTGTAAATTCCATGTTTAAGAAGTGTTTTGGGTAAAATCGTTTTATTTATCGTAGGTGTTTCGACTTGTTGTTCTTGACATTATTATTACTTATATCATGATTTACTTACTTCCAGAATATAAATCATGATTTATATGTCATATATATTCAGTATATATATATATATATATATATATATAATAGATAGATAAATGAAATGAAACACACCGTTCATGGAGACGGTAGTCCGTACGTACGCATGAACGCTGTTTTCCTTTCCTTATTGTCTTGAATGGAATTAAGTAGATGACATACATACATATATATACATAAATCCAGTAGATTTAAAAATTCATATATTTCATTATTATTCATTATATGTACTTTATAATCATTCATGAATGGTTAATGTGGAGAATGAATCTCATCACGTCGTGGAGACGGTAGTCCGTACGTACGCACGAGCGATGATATCCTTCCCATGGTCGTGGAATTGTGTTTAAGTGTATGTATACTATTTCAGTATCAATATCAATTTATAATAATCATATATAGTTATTCATTACAACATTATACCCATCCAATTAAGGTGGTGGCGTAAAATAGATTACACCACGGCGTGGAGACGGTATTCCGTACGTACCCACGCGCGATGATTTCCTTTTTCCGTAGGATGGATAGAAGGTTAATTAGAGTTGTTTAATATTTATAATAACATATCAGTATATAGGAAATACTGATGTTATTACTTTATCATGAAACAACTGAAGAAAAAGAAGTTGAAGAAGAAAGAAATTGAAAAAGATCGGTAATGGATATTACCTCTTTTTGACGCGCCTTCACTAAACCTCCACTTAAAGAACTAAGGTTAGTCTTTGAAGAGGACCAGGACCTCTAGGATGATACTAGGGAAGTGGAGAAGAGATTTTGGCAGGGGTTGGCCGAGATTGAATGCTCAAATTGGTGTGATGAGGAGAGGGAGGAGGTTCCCTTTTATAAGGGAGGAGAGGGGCACCTTAGGAAAATCTCAAAATATTATTTTATATTAAGGTCAAATTCGGTTTATAATGGTTCCAAAGGGTCTTAATTCGATGCTAATGTGGGGATGCGTCGAAATCATCTCATCCAATAGGATTTAGACAAGTTTAGGTTAATATTTTAACCTTATCAATTAAATTTGACTCTAAGTTAAATAATTTAACTTTTTCTGTGTCATTTTGTTTTCTTACAGTATATGGTTAATAAACATAACATAACAAGCCAAACTAACCCAAAGTTGTTTATTATTAATATATATATCCTTATCTAAGTCATTTGACCAAACCTTAGATTTTTATAAATTAAATAACAATTAATAATATAATATTTATTTTAAAAACTAATTTATGTCATTTTTGACACTATTTGGTACATGATTTTTATGAAATTTATAACAGAATGATACGTTCGATCAAAGTTACTTATATCAACGATAACATGTTATATTAACCTAGAAAATTAATTTATGTCATAAAAAGTCTCAAATTATATTTATTTGGGCATTTATAACATCAATTATGTCAATATTTCATTAATAAGAAAATTAATGCATCATCTTTGTGTCATAATAAATGTTAATTATTTAATCCCTAAAAATTCTTAATAAATTCCTATGATGTAGATAATTGTATTATATTTCTGGATACTATTTATGTTATAAGTTTCATGAAGTGTATCACTAAATTAAAATTATTATACTTACAAGATTTAAGAAAGTGACATGTTGTCACATTCTTTGGTTTTAATAATAATTAAATTATTTTCATGGAAAAAAGTCCATAAAATGAATCTAATCCAACCCTTAGGTTATATGGGTCTACTTTTATACATCCAATAGGATTTCTCCAAGTGTTAGGATAATTTTATAATCTTATATTTACCCTTAATTACCCGATTTACCTTTAACTATAGTAAATAAAATTTACCGTAGTTACTATTCACAATGCCCAAAAATAAAAAGTAGTTTATTAACATACTTTGGACCCACTGATTCCAAATATGGAATCCATTTTTCCAAATTCAATACAAAAAATATGCAGAAATTAAATTAAAATTAATCCCGTTGTCGAAAGAAAACGGTTTTTTCTTTAAAACATTGCAAAAGATTGAATTGATTTAACCTACGAATTCAAGGTAAAATCAATGCTAATGACATAAATTATATTAAATGGTAAAAATATATTCTATTTATACTTTAAAACCATTCAATATTATAATATAACCATATAAATTATTGTAATGAAAAAAGTTGTTTTTAATTAAAATATAGCGTGTTTTTACTATTCATCCAAATATGAAAGTTACCAGAATAATATGAAAAATTTATCCAAAGTAAATTTTTATTTCATGATTCCATAGAAGAATTTTATTTTGTCAAATTGAACTTATAAACATGTCAAAAAATATATTTAATGTGGGTGCGCCATCAAAAGGCGGCAAAACTGCATTTTTTGAAAAATAATTATTTTACCCGAAAAATTTATTTTGTTCTTATACCATGTTCTAGAAAATGTGTAAGATGAATAATAATGTTATAAAATTCAAAATTTAGTTAACACTATTCATAACGGCTAGTTCATAACAATATTATAATATATCGTTGTTTAGTAAATCCCGGTATTGCGTACAACACACGCTATCGAGAAAGGTCGCGATTGCGTGTAATGCAAGCCAAGTCAGGGTTTCGTGTAGTGAACGACTCCTTTGTTGTTGCATATAATAGAATCCAACCATATTTTATTTATACATTGAATATATATATATATATACACTCAATGTTGCTTAGAATAACTTCTATCAAACGAAATTGAAATTGTGTGTAACAAGAGCCAAGAAGAGTTTTGCGTATACTTCAAGCTAATACGGTGTTGTGTATAGCGCAAGATAATATTGGTGTGTTGTAAAATAGAAGATATGAATGAAATTAAAAAGAATGTATCTTATAAAATCTCGGGTTGTTACATTCTACCCCCCTTAAAATGAATTTCTCCCTCGAAATTCGTCGGGGGTTATAAATGGTTTACTATTCGAAAGTTTCTTTAATAGAAACCCACATCGTAAAAAGGAATACCAAAACCAATCTTTAAAAACAAAAGTATGAAACGTAATGGTTACCCAAATAAACTAATCACTGGGTTTCCATATAGGTGAAAATATGGACATGGAAGAGAAATCTAACCGTCATGTTCTGATGGAGAGTGGTAGAGAACATGGCTATGAAAAATCCAACAATCACAAAGCCATTGATTTGTGAATATATAAGGTACCATCTGATTCATCGGATATAAGGGCAGTAGGACAACATTTTTGGTTTTTCAATATCATTTCCCTAAAGTTGATGAAATTGGAATTAGAATAAATACTTTTGTGATTTTGGTATAGTCTCACCGTTTGTCATTATTTGGACAATTTCCACTTCATCTCTTAAATAAATGAGGTTGAATTTGTCATTCGTGATGTGTTAGAAGATCATGTGATAGAATGATGGTTCATTCCATCTGTCTCAAACAAAAGGTTAGAAAAGTTATAAAAAAAAAATACATAAGTCCATCTATAGTGAGATTAATCTTATATAGTTCCTAAAATAGACTTATACTTCATATATCATACTCCTTAATATAATAAAACTAGTTTCTACTAAATAGGGACTTCCTGTAGGCCAGTGGTAGGCGATAAAGGCCAGTCACACTTCGGTTGTGGGTTCGATTTCCACATCCTTGTCTGACGTGATGGGCTGTCGCCCGTCCTGCAGGTTGTCCTTTTTGTAAAACTACATTACTATAAAATCCCATCAGTAATTTCGAAAAAAGTTATATCCTTAAACAATACTTAGCATATGTCCAACATAATCCATTCCAATATTTAGGCTTATCTAAAATACTTCGGTCCAAGCTCATAGTATAAAGAAAATGACTACTTGAAATGTCATCAACCAAGCATGTGAATACCGTCATTTATCCCCCATATATATATATATTGTTGGTCACATTCCAATCATGTGAATACCTTAATCATGTATTCTCTAGAAAAATTGAATACCCATTGAACCATAGTGAAAACTTGAATGCAGTTAAAAGTTAACACTTTCCACATACCAAAATCCTCAAAATTCTATATACTCAAACCATGATATCACTTAGTCCTTATATCAATCATGAGCTCATGAATACTATTAAACATTTCATTTTCTCATTTTCCCTTCATTATGAGCATATCATCTACATTCCAAAATTATCTGAATAACCTTTCATGGATACTTGTACCATTAATCATACACTTTCAAAAATCATGGAAAAACAACAGTGTAACAATACTTAGATGTCTCTTTATTCCATAGTACCATGAGATTACTTGTACAACATTATACATTATAAACATGTAATCATTCCACTACATTCTTAAACCATTGACCGAGCTTCAAAAATTCTTTCATCTCATATATCATTTGTAGTCTCTTCATCATCATCAACATAAATACTACCCATATGACCATACTGATTCTCTTCATGAGACTTTCCCTTAGGGAATTGGTTTGCATAATGCCCGTAAATTCCACATTTAAAACATTTAACCATTGTTGATGTTGTAGAATTACCATTATCCTCATCCCTGGTGTTAAATGAACCTTTTCCTTTGCACTTACTGGCTTTGTGTCCTTCTTTTCCACACCCAAAGCATCTTCCAGTTCCTTTGAAACATTCTCCATGATGCCTCTTCCCACATGATTTACATAGGGGAAATTGAACTTTCTTTCCTCTATGATCATCATGAAACTCCATCTTTCTCTTATTAGCCGATCCAAAAAACTTAGAAAATTTTAGTTTATTGATCATATTATGAGATTTCTGATTCGGCATAATAATTATGTTTGGACTTCCAAATCCCATTTCATTTGGTTGCTCATGAAGAATATCATTCCATTGTCCATCATATCCTCCATTATCGTGAGTCATCTTGTTTCCAGCCATTTTCTAAAACCAAAAAAGAATAGCGTGAGAGGCAAAAATCATGCTATGGAATGCAACATAGTAAAGGGGGAGTACCCTCAATATCTAACTTCTTAGGTTAAATTCTAAGATTGTTACCGTAGTTCTAGGACCATATCCTATACGTATACTTATCCTTAGGGACATCCCTAGACATACCTTAGAAATATCTCTAGGGATCTCACTAACGTTTTCGCATCCTAGTTTCCAAAGTTTGACTAAACTTTTCATCTGATACAAACTTTAGAGACCCGAAGATTAAAGTACAAGGACATTACATTACTTTTGCGGAATACTTATTACATAACAAAAACACACACACAAGGACCGTAATAGTTTAGTGTCTTTGGAAACTCGGAATATAATCTTCTAATCGTGGTGAAATATCTTAAACATCTCCCATAAAGATCTTCATTTTTTTTCCTAAAACATTTCTTTATATCCTAGGGAAAAGAAAACATAAAAGGGTGAGCTCAAATGCTCAGTAAGGGTAAACAAAAGAAATATCAATCACATCATATTCATAAGAACATAACATTTTGGAAAGCTTAACCTGCAAAAGAGAGCATAATTTCATAACATGGGATAAATCATGGCAGTGAAATGTAATCACAATTACCATAACTTAAAACATGAAACTTTGTGGCATACACACATAATTATAGAGAATCATTTCTTGTTAGTCAAGACTCATTGCCAAGACTATCTTAGTGGAAAAAGTCCATTTCTGAACCGAGTCACCCTCGTTTCAGTCCTGTTTCACTGAACCGGTATAACCTACCACTATATCCATGTCTATCTCATGAGATATAAAATCTTTACCCAATTAATTTTAGGGAGATATAGATCCCACCCATCTCATAATTATACCATTCTTATGTGTGCCACAAAACCATAAATCATACATCATTGCATAACCCATGTAGTAAAAATGGGATTCTTAAACAAAATGACATCATAAAACAATTCATATAAGATAAAGGAATAAAAATATTTCCATCACAACATAATAAAATCCATGTAATAATAGGGATAGAAACAGAACCCTATATTATCTTAGATGGAAAATAATTTTGATAAAACACTTGAACTCCATTCTTGATGAAAATATCCTTTCTACTTCAAAAACACTTTTCCTTTCATAACATGTCATACAATTACAAACTAAAAGAAGTTGATTAAAAATAAACTTGAGAACTTTTAAAGGTTTCTTCTTGGAAATAATTTATTAAAAATCCATTCATGCCGTATAAGTAAAAAACATTCTTCTTGTACTTTTGTCGGAAAAGTCAAAAAAGTACCTCGTACGAAAAACGACAAAAGATTCCTTTCATATCTTTTACTAAAAACTCAACGAAGGGTAAAACTGGATTTAAAAAATTTTAGGTGGATGGAAATAATCTTACATATTGAGGAAACATGGATGTGGATGATAAAATACACCCCAGTAAATACCAATGTATAAACAATCTCGGATAAAAATGATATTGTGATATTTCCCTTACCTTATGTCTGATATGCTTTTTACGTATCCGAACCTCCTTTATAATGATTTAAATATTGTCATTAACTTATTACAGAATCATATTCATTGTTATGATATCATATATGGTTCACTTATGACTTTATATTACCCGTTCTTTTGTAAATTACATGTTAAAGAAGTGTTTTCGGTAAAATCATTTTATTTATCGTAGGTGTTTGGACTTGTTGTTATTGAAATTATTATTACTTATATCATGATTTACATACTTCCAGAATATAAAAAATGATTTATATATCATATATATTCAGTATATATATATCTAATAGATAGATAAATGAAATGAAACACACCGTTCATGGAGACGGTAGTCCGTACGTACGCATGAACGTTGTTTTACTTTCCTTATTGTCTTGAATGGAAGTGAGTAGATGACATAAATACATATATATATATAAATAAATATAGTATATTTAACATGTCATATATTTCATTATTATTCATTATATATACTTTATAATCATTCATGAATGGTTAATGTGGAGGATGAATCTCATCACGTCGTGGAGACGGTAGTCCGTATGTACGCACGAGCGATGATATCGTTCCCATGGTCGTGGAATTGTGTTGAAGTGTATGTATAATATTTCAGTATCAATATCAGTTTATAATAATCATATATAGTTATTCATTACACCATTATACCCATCCAATTAAGGTGGTGGCGGAAAATAGATTACACCACGGCGTGGAGACGGTATTCCATACGTACGCACGCGCGGTGATTTCCTTTTTCCGTAGGAAGGATAGAAGGTTAATTAGAGTTTTTTAATATTTATAATAACATATTAGTATATAAGAAATACTGATGTTATTACTTTATCATGAAACAACTGAAGAAGAAGAAGTTGATGAAGAAGGAAATTGAAAAAGATAGGTAATGGATATTACCTCTTTTCGACGCGCCTTCACTTAACCTCCACTTAAAGAACTAATTATGGTCTTTGAAGAAGATAAGGACCTCTAAGATGATACTAGGGAAGTGGAGAAGAGATTTTGGCAGGGTTTGGCCGAGCTTGAATGCTCAAATTGGTGTGAGGAGGAGAGGGAGGAGGTGCCCTTTTATAAGGGAGGAGAGGGACACCTTAGGAAAATCTCAAAATATTATTTTATATTAAGGTCAAATTCGGTTTATAATGGTTACAAAGGGTCTTACTTAGAAGATAAAGTGGGGATGGGAGAAATCCTCTCATAAAATAGGATTTAGACAAGTTTAGGTTATTATTATAACCTTATCAATTAAATTTAACTCTAAGTTAAATAATTTAACTTTTACCTTGTCATTTTGTTTTCTTACACTATATGGTTAATAAACTTACCATAACAAGCCAAACGAACCCCAATTTGTTTATTATTAATATATCTATCCTTATATAAGTCATTTTGACGAACCATAGATTTTTAGAAATTGAATAACAATTAATAATATAATATTTTTTTTAAAAACTAATTTATGTCAATTCTGACACTATTTGGTACATGATTTTTATTAAATTCATAACAGAATGATAAGTTCGAAAAAAGTTACTTATATCAACAATAACATGTCATATTAACCTAAAAAATTAATTTAAGTCATAAAAAGTCTCAAATTACATTTATTTGGGCATTTATAACATCAATTATGTCAATATTTCATTAATAAGATAATTACTGCATCATCTTTGTGTCATAATAAATGTTAATTATTTAATCCCTAAAAATTATGAATAAATTCCTATGATGTAGAAAATTTTATTATATTTCTGGAGACTATTTATTTTCGAAGTTTCATGAAGTTTATCACTAAATTAAAATTATTATACTTATAAGATTTAAGAAAGTGACATGTTGTCACATTCTTTGGTTTTAATAATAATTAACTTATTTTCATGGAAAAAAGTCCATAAAATGAATCTAATACGACCCTTAGGTTATATGGGTCTACTTTTATCCATCCAATAGGATTTTTCCAAATGTTAGGGTAATTTTATAATCTTATATTTACCCTTAATTACCCGATTTACCTTTAACTATAGTAAATAAAATTTACCGTAGTTACTATTCACAATGCCCAAAAATAAAAAGTAGCTTATTAACATAATTTGGACTCAATGATTCCAAATATGGAATCCATTTTTCCAAATTCAATACAAAAAAGATGCAGAAATTAAATTAAAATTAATCCCGTTGTCGAAAGAAAACGGGGTTTTCTTTAAAACATTGCAAAAGATTGAATTGATTTAACCTACGAATTCAAGGTAAATTCAAGGCTAATGACATACATTATATTAAATGGTAAAAATATATTCTATTTATACTTTAAAACCATTGAATATTATAATATAACCATATAAATTATTGTGATGAAAAAAGTTGTTTTTAATTAAAATATAGCGTGTTTTTACTATTCATCCAAATATGAAAGTTACCAGAATAATATGAAAATTTTATCCAAAGTAAATTTTTATTTCATGATTCCATAGAAGAATTTTATTTGGTCAAATTGAACTTATAAACATTTCAAAAACTAGATTTAAAGTGGGTGTGCCATCAAAAGGCGACAAAACTGCATTTTTTGAAAAATACTTATTTTACCCGAAAAATTTATTTTGTTCATATACCATGTTCTAGAAAATGTTTAAGATGAATAATAATGTTATAAAATTAAAAATTTAGTCAACACTATTCATAACGGCTAGTTCATAACAATATTACAATATATCGTTGTTTAGTAAATCCCGGTATTGCGTACAACACACGCTATCGAGGAAGGTCGCGATTGTGTGTAATGCAAGCCAAGTCAGGGTTTCGTGTAGTGCACGACTCTTTTTTGTTGCGTATAATAGAATCCAACCATATTTTATTTATACATTGAATATATATATATATATATACACACTCAATGTTTCTTAGAATAACTTCTATCAAACGAACTTGAAATTGTGTGTAACAAGAGCCAAGAAAAGTGTTGCGTATACTGCAAGCTAATACGGTGTTGCGTATAGCGCAAGATAATCTTGGTGTGTCTTACAATAAAAGATATTAATGAAATTAAAAAGAATGTATCTAATAAAATCTCGGGTTATTACAGGGTCTGATATGTTTCATCTCGAATTCACAATTTAAATCATGGAGAAAAAATGTTTTTATGAAAACCAATCAAATATATGATTTCAAATTTATAAATTAAAGGGTTTCCAATAAGAAATCATCACGTGTTTCCTTTTATTTTCAAATAAATTAATTCTAAAATCAAAACCTCCATACCTTTAACAATTTGATAAGAGATATAAGCCACCTAACTCATTATGGGTGATTAAATGAAGAAAAAAAAAGAAAACCACTAGTTCTAGGTTAAAAATTCCTCTCTATAATAGATCTATCCAAGATATCATGAAAAAATATAAAGAAGCATAGATCACTCTATAACGGATCAAATATAATGATTGGTTTTGGAGGAGAGGAGGGAATCTAGAGATGAAGAAAGAAAACAAAGAACTATGATTTATTTTAGAGATTTAATACACTTAGAACCATAAAAACATACATCTAGATATAATGGATTTTCTAATAATTTTTAGTAGAGGATTAAATTTCCAGATAATGAGACTAGAGGATAAAAATTTAGAGTTTCGAGGATCAAAATTGAGCTACGATATGATATTATGATTGATTAATTCATTTTACATGGTTTAGTCATGAAGTTTAACAAACCATATAATAAGCATGAATGTTCTACTAGTAATCACCTAGGGGGTCACATGATTGTGGCACATGGTTTAAAAAACCATATTCCAACCATGCGATGCCACTTTCCTAAAACTCACAATTCACATGGTTTGGCTAAACCATGTGCCAAACCATGTGCCCACCCGGTAACTCCCATAAGCCCGTGTACAATTTCCTAGAGAGGGGTTATGGTTTCTCCTAAACATGCTCAAATTTTGAACCTCAATAAATAGTCCCAAAACACACCAAAACCATACAAAGTCTCCTAAAACTCAACCTAAACATTACATAACTTAAACATAAACAATAGAAGGTTTAATTTCATCAAATAGAGTTTTTTATTGTTACCCAGAAACTATAATAAAACCCTACAAACTCTCACAACACCATATCATACACCACACATTCATAATCAAACAACCACAAAATATCCATTTTGAATATTACTACATAAATCCACCTATTCCCATATCAACCAACCATTCCACTACTGCAACAACATAAAATACACCATATCTAGATAACTAGCCACAAATACCATCCCATACCATTCTAACCTTAATGATAATAAATCATCATACAATAGAAAACAATAGAAAATGAAAAACAACATTAAATGTTCACTTACTAATCATCCTTACATTGTAAATTTTCAAAATATTTATAGATTCTAAAAAACAAACTTTTTACTACCTTTAAGTGAATAACCTATTAAAAAAGTTAATCATAACATCACAAGGCTGATAAGAAAAGATTTTCACAACACTAATATTAGCTGATAAGCCACAATATGTGAAAAATAACATGGATTTGATAAAAATACTTGAAAACCACCCTTTTATATTGAATTTATTTGTTTATTTCATCATATTGATTTGGTTAATTAAAACCGTCAACCTAATAAACACCATAGAATACTAATCTGATAATTACACATAAATAATTAATATAAATATCTAATACCCTAGCTTTATTGATGTTTTCAAGGAATAAGAACAAGAATAAGGAAATACAGAGGGCCATGGGCCTTCAAACCTGAAATTAACCACTAAAATACCTGATTAAAGAATGTTATCTTCAAGATATCATCAAAACACTATCTAATACTAAATTAACAAACTTATATAAACCCATGAGAATAAGGAGAACATAAACAATGGGTTATGATGGAGAAGGTAGAGAAAAAAATATCCTCTAATCGATAAATAATCCACATCATGAATTAAGAGGTTGTAGTCCATACAGAAATGACCAAAGAGATTCAAATGAGGATTTGAGGCCAACTTGGGTTTAAGGAAAAGATAGAAAGTCAAACCAAAGGATAGCGACAATGTCAATATTTTCAATGATTTTACTTTTAATTTTAATTATTTAATCCAACCAATGTGTTATTTATTGTAAATATTCATATTTTTATGTTTTATTTTTAATTTGAGATTAATTGTGAAATTGAAATAATTTTGGTATTTTATGTATGTTAAATTAGTTTTGTAATTAAAACATAACTTTCCCTATACTAATTAATTTTTTTAAATTCCTTTTTTTTAATTTCTTGGATTTCTGTTATACATTTCATTGAATAGTAACTTGAGATAAGTCCAATATTTTGAGGTCCAAAATAATCATGAAATATGGGCCTTGAAATCTAATCATATTTACGGTGAATTTAATAATGTGTCCATATATTATACTTAGATGGTCCAACTAATCTAAAAATTCACATGGAGATAGAAAACAGACCTAGGGTCATTTTCTTAAAATATGGATACCAAAGATTGAAGATGATTTATGGTGATAATTTCATGAGAAACCAAAGTATTGTAATAAAAATATTCTCCATGAAAAAAATTTCTTCTTGAGTAAATAAATCATATCTTCTTCTACACCAGTTTAGTAAAGATTTTTTTCAAGTGCATGAAAAAGAATGAAGAGAATAATATTTAAGATAAAAACTTTTTTTAATTAGTCCATTTAATGTGTTTACTATGTAAAAAAAGTCAATGTTCAAAACATATAGTGAAAATACACTTCTCATTTGCCTATAAATTTATAATTCCACATCCTTAAAATAAGTTATAAATTTTTCATTTTCATTGTAGGGTTGTGCCAATGTAATAGTTTTATATAATTTTAAAATATTTTTGGTCGTCTTATTTCTCTAATTAAATCAATTTTTTCTCTTTTTTGTTCTTACACTATGTCATTCTCATATACCTAAAATTGGAGAACTAATTTCACCACTTGTTCAAGGGAGTTGGAAGATTATTCTTTTAGTTTTATGTAAATTTTTCTTGTTTCTATATTTTCTCAATAAAATTTAAATACCCTGACCCTAGTAGCCCAAATTTTGTCATTACTTAATTAAATTTGTATAAGATAGAAGGATTCACATCCCAAAGGTAAGAATATTTTTTTAGTCTTTCTAAACTATGTACATACTTTAAATTAAAATTATATTCTAAACATAAAATATAAAACGTGCTTTCTTTGAGAACACCATTATTCCATATAGCATATCCATGCATATACCTCATGAAATAGTTTTTGGGAACCTATGTGACATAAAATATTAGAAATTGGTGAGGTTATATGTTTATTAAGGGTGTGTGTAAAAAAATTAATATCATGAATAAATAAGATTAATCAATAAGGGAAATAAATAACTGAAACACATCCCATTTATAAAATAACATGAGTATAACATGGAAGGAATAAATGAAGATACAAAAAATAAATATAAGTAATAACATAATCTTGAAACCTATCCATGGATATTCTAAGTAGTAAAATAATCCCATTTAGATCAATAAATGATCAAATAATGATATAATTCATAATTTCAGACATCTAAAATATACTATTAAGACCTTTCACAAGATAGTTTAAATATATGGGTAGAAACCCATCTAATTTGACAAACTAATTTGTCTCATTAGACCTGTTGATGTATTGGGGGGATATTTATAATAGTGTCCCACCCTCTACTTACTACGTCCAATGAATTCCACATATAAAAGGGGTGAAACCCACTTAACATAAAAAAATGTATTGAAAAA
Source organism: Viscum album (assembly GCA_963277665.1). NCBI lineage: Eukaryota > Viridiplantae > Streptophyta > Magnoliopsida > Santalales > Viscaceae > Viscum > Viscum album. Next base: position 79,553,569 of record OY728162.1, on the reverse strand, counting down.
CTCATAAAATAACAATAATAATATGGTAAATGATAGTAAAAGTGTACATTGTTTGTCAAAATTATCATAAACCATAAAAATAAATAATACAGATTACATAAATACAACATGTCCCCATTGGACCATAAATAAAATTAATGGTTGATGTTGTCGATGAATAGAAATACCACAAACATTTCATTACAAATATTTTTGAGGAAAATAACCATTTCAATTTGAAAATAAACTTTTAAAAGAGAAAGTTCACAAAACATTTTAAAATTAATTTTATATGAAAAAAAAATTTAATTATGAAATAATATTTATAACATTGAGTGGTTATGAAAGTAGAAAATTCTGTTCATGTTGTACACGTTAAAACAACGATTCCTTTCACATTTTCAGTAAATTCCAAAAGAGTCTTATTTTGAAAATGAAATGAATATTCATTTAATTTTTGAAATTAAAAATGAAAAATAGTTTTGTAATAATTACTTTTAAATGGTTAAATATGTATTTGTAAAATTGTCTGTAAAATAAGTCTTTTGATGAAAAATGATTTTTGATTGAAGAGAGGATTAAAGTCATATTTTTTTTAAACATTCTAAATCATTTTAAGTACCAAAGAGTGTTAAAATGATTCTATTACTTGAAAAATGTTATTAATAATAAAATTATAATAAAAAATATTTACTTTAAGATAGAAATTTTAAATCACTACCCCAATGTAGACTTAAAAAAAACAATCATGAATAATGTTGAGATTGTCAAATAAACTATTACCACTTCGGTACCATTTGAATTGAAATACCCATGAACTAAATAACATAAAATTAAACATTAAATACTATGAATTGAAATATATTTATGATATGAAATATTATAAGGGGTTGTATATCCCCCACATAAAGGAATACGTTATTAATATAGCGTATGTATCATAGAAGTAAAATTGAGATGAGAAACCATTATCTCGCATTCCACATTCATCATATGTGTCCAAAATTCTTGTATAATAAATAAATATTTATTATAATTATATTAAATAACCATAATAAAATATCTTAGGCCATATGCTATTTATTTATTTTCTTTTATCACCCATTTTTAATAACTATTTCTTAAAATCACTATTTATTGTGATAATTTCTTTGTTTTCCATGTTTGTTTTAGTTTGACAGTTTTGGTCCATTTTATTTTATCATGGTTAAATAATATAAATAATTTTTAACAATATATATATATATATTATATATTCACTATATGAGAATTTATATCAATCTATTAATGTTATTGATTGAAAATGGATTACATCGTTCATGGAGAAAATAGTTCATACGTTTGCATGAACATTGTTTCAATTTTTCATGATGGATGGAATGAAAGGGAAAAAAATATAAATTAATATTTATATAATAATTATTTTTTCATATATATGATTTATATTAATCATATACATCATTATTACTATCCATGTAAAAAAATGAAAACAAATCACCTCTATGCGTGGAGGTGATAGTCCACACATACGCACAAGTGAAGTTATTGTTTTCCAAAAAGTTGGAAAATAAGACTTTAGATGTGATATTATATTTAAAGAAAATATTTTAGAAAATAAATATCAAATATATTCCTTATCTTTATCCTTACTAAATTTCATGTAATTTATATGTGAAAAATGAATCACATCGTTTCGTGAGGCGGTAGTCCGTTGTACACACGAGAAACATTATCATACCCCCCACAGAATAGAAAGTAAGAATGTATCTATGATATAATAATTAAATGATTATTCAAATTTAATAAATATATTATATTTATGTTAAATACATCATTTTATCCATCCTTTAAAACTGGTTATAGAAAAATAATTGCATCATTTCACGAGACGATAGTCAGATGTACACATGGTTGACAACTACATTTCCCATTTGATGGAAGTTGAGATGGATTTTTGTTATTACATTAACATAATAACATATTTTTATATAGTATATTTTTTTGTTATTATATTATCAAATTTTATTAATGTTTTAAGGAGGTTGATGAATAAATAAAATAAATAAACAAGTTTAATAATTTTACCTCTTCTTCAGAGGGACTCTTCATATTTAAACCTTAATCCTTATAATGAGGGATCACTAAGAAATATAAGTCCTATTGAATGTAATGAGGGAAGTATGGAAGGAATTTGGGTACGTATTAGATGAAAAAATATTTTTTAGGTGTAAATATGGGAGGAGATGGGGTGTATTTTTATATGTTGGGGAGAGGATGCCAATAGAATTTTTTAAAAGATAAAGTGATACCAATGTTTTTATCATGAATACATATCCAAAATGGTTCATTATTTAACCTTATAGGTAATAAGGTCAAAATTATTCCATGATATCAGTTTCGGAAAAGTTTTAGGTCATTTTAAGCCCTTATCTACTTAGTTTAACCCCTCAATAAACACATTTGTACCTTAATCACTTTAATTAATTTTTACAGTTCTCACTATTCATTATGTTTAAAATTAAATATGAATTATTAGATAATATCAATTATTAGGATTCTAAATATGTAATAAATTGTCCTAAATTCAATTCACAGTAGTGGAATAATTTATTTTAAGATTAAACCATAGACATGATGAAGGAGGGATTATCCAAAAGAGAAAATTATCATAAGTATAGAATGCTTTAATATACATAATTTTTCTAAAAACCATTCTATCATGTCCACTATGTAGAATACCCTAAGGGGGGTGAATCAGGGTATGGTAGATTAAATCTTTCTCCCCTTTGGATCTTGTTTAATTATTAGACAAAACGCAATTATCTATTCCTCCCATGGTAATATACAGACTGATACAAAATCATACACATGAAACAGTGGGTTTTACTTGGTTCACCCTCACTGGGCTAAGTCCAAAGAGCATACAAAGTCAATGTGCCGATGTACCTAATTCACTAATTCTCATGACCAATAATAAGTACTATTTTTGGGCTAGATCTTCTATGCCCAGGCTCACTACATTTACAAGGTTTAGGGTCTGCTCACTGCATTCCCAAGGTTCACTCCCTATACCTTTTTCTCAAACTCACTACCGGTGGAAAGGGTCACCATATTCCTCTTACTTTGCTCACTGCTCTTGGAAAGTAATCCATTCATAGTTTATGGACATGTATGTCAAAAACAATTTATAGACATGTAGGTCCCTTCATTTTTATTAATTACTGCATCCTCAACAATAAGTAGATGCTCTATTGAAATTCCATTTTCATTCGTAGATGAATTCAACCTTCTTGAGTATTGTTTGGTACTGAAAAATACATTTTCAAACAGAATTGAAGGCTTTTAAAGATTACCTGAGAAACCTGTGAATCTCATTCCTCTCCCGCATACTTAGTACCAGGTTTGGTATGCGGGACACCTTCTTCACATACTATCAGCACTACCACAAACCACCCTTCATCCACGGACTGCCTCCACCTTTGCGATCACCTATCTCTACTATGTACCGATACCACGAACCTACTCTACAAAACCCCTCATGTCCATGAACTATTATCTATTTGTAGACCGCCTTCGCTTCTGCATACCATAGCTCCCCCTCCGCACAACTCTTGTAGAATTCTCCCTCTCACAAACTGGAGTTCCCTCCTCCATGTACTGAGACAACTCCTTCCTCATACCAGACTTCCTCCTCCCTATACCATACATCCTTTACGAGTTAATAATTCCCACAAACACCTTCAAAGAGAACCACTTTTGGAATTTTTTGAATTCTTAGAGAAAAATGTATTCCCTAATAATGTTTAATCTCCACTGTAATTGATGCGGTTAGTGATTCATATATAGGAAAATATATCTTCTAAATTCATTAAAACAATATTTACGGAATCTTCATCACACCTCTTACCGATACTCATGCCACCGCGAATATCAAACCATCCACGAACTGATTTCCTACGCGTTCTGGGTACCACCTTTGCTTCTATGCGGTCGACTTCCTCTGCCGACTTTAGCCCTTCCGTGTACCGCACTACCGCTCAGCCACGGACCTTTTTTGGTTCCGCAAACCACTTCTCGTACCATTCCCACTGCCTGGTATGAGGAATCATACCCTTCCTGGACATGGTACATGATCCATGTCCTAGGGTCCTCATTCATCTTCCTTTTCCGATTTTTTTATCCATTATTCACCCAAATTCACGATTTTGAGGGCCCAAAATTTTTAAAACAATAGGAAAAATCACCACCTTAAAAACCAATCTTCGACAAATACCAACAATTCTCATTTGCGGTCATCTAGATTTTTCAACAAACACAACCACATCCAAAACATACATAGAGGATGTATTGAGGGGTTTTTCCCAAGAATACCCCCATATGGGTTTGTTGACAACTCTTCTTAAAACATTTCTTGTACCTTTTCATACCTCATTAAAAATCCTTCGAACTTCAACCACCATTCTCTCCATGAGATTAAGATTGGAATAATAAATTTACTCAAGAAATACACTAATCCCACATGTGAAATGTTCGATGTGAGAAGCTAGATCCAATGAAAAGTTCATCAATGAATCACTTCATTTCTGCCACCAATTTTTGATACCAAACTAATACCAATTAATGATCGCTGGAAACCTTCTAACATAATTCCAGCATCACTCTTTTTCTTTTATCATGAGCCTCACCTATCATGATATCTATTCCTTGATCGATCACTTATAGCATCGTCAGATTTAATGGTCCCCCTATCATATTTCTCTTCCAAAAATAGCTCTTCAAAACACCTTCATCTCACCTTCAACTCCCCCAATCTCACTACTCCACTTAACAGCTTCTCCTTGTGTCTTATCTTCCCCCATAAATAATCACATTTTCTTCCCATTTGTCAATGAATTCAATGGGAACTGCAAGGTTGTCTCCCACTGGGTATAGAACACATATGATCATATTAGGGAAAGACACACCATTCCTAGAGGATATAAGGACTCACATTCACAATTTTTTATGTGTGGGAAGTTTACTGGACTCTCAGAGCAAGTTGATACCTTTCAAATGTTTCTTTGGGTTAGACCTTTGTTAGAATTTCAACAAAATGTAGTTCTATAGGTACATACTCCAACTTCACAAGCCCTTGATCCACCTTCTCCTTGATAAAAAGATATTTGATTTCAATGTTCTTTTTCCTTGAGTAATGGAATGGATTTTTGCTCAAATTTATAGCAATTGAATTATCAAAATGAATTATAATCAGAGAATTCACTTAAATTATCATATCTTCAAGTTTCTACTTAAATAACAATAGTTTTGTGCATGCTTGAGTAGCTACAATGTGTTAAGCTTCAGCGGTACTCAATGAAATTAAATCTTGTTTCCTCCTTAACCAAGAAATACACAATCCCTCAAGATAAAAGGAACCTTATGATGCTGATTTCCTATCATCTACTAACCCATCCCAATCCGTATCAGTATGTCCCAATAACTCAGTATGTGATTTTTCATTATACATTAGGAAAAAATCCATTGTGACCGTGATATACTAAAGAATTATTTTTACTACAATCATGTGGCTCTCCTTGGGATTGATTTAAAACCTCTCTACATGGCATGTAGAAAATACGATATCAGGCCTTGTTTCTATCAAGTACAACAAACTTCTAGAGATTTTCCTATACTCCATGATATTAACTACCTTGCCTTCATCATCCCGTGACAGTATCAGTCAAGTGGAAACCAGGGTCTTCATCTCTTTGGAATTATCCATTCCAAATCTTCTCAAAACCTCCTTGGCCTATTTATACAGAGAAATAAAAGTGCCATTAATTCCTTGCATCACTTGAAAACCAAGGAAACATGTTAGATCATCAATCATTGACATTTCGAACTCCCTTTTCATGAATTCAAAAAACAGTCTACATTGTGTTTCATCTGATCCACCAAAGATTATGTCATCGACATAAACCATCACCATCATTCTTTGACAATTATCATTGTTGAAATATAGATTGTAATCAACTCCACAACTCTGGAAACTGTGCTTCTTTAAAACTTATCAAGCCTTGAATACTATGCTCTTGGTGCTTGCTTCAAGGCATATAAAGCCTTATTTAGCCGAAAAACTCTATTCTCATCTTCATGAATGAGAAAACCATTCGGTTTCTCAATGTAGACTTATTATTCTAAAACTGAATTCAGAAATACTGACTTGACAGCCATCTGGAAAACATTAAACTTTCATTTCCCCAAAATGACTAAGAATAATCTAATTGTTTCTAGACTTGTGACGGGTGAAAATGTATCATCAAAATAAATTTCCTCTATCTGGGAGCACCCTTTGAAAAGAAGGCGTTCTTTGTTTCAAATCACAACACCATCTTCGTTCATTTTGTTACAAAATACACATTTTTTCTCTATTACATTCTTGTCTTCTGGTCTCAAAATAATTTCCCACGTTTAATTATTATAAATTTCGTCATGATATTCATTCATTTATTGATCCAAATTCACATATCCAACTACTTCATCAAAGAATTTATGATCGACTTTTGATAAATATGATTCTTTTTGTAGAGACGTCATCCTTCTTGTCTGCACTAGTGTTGTCTAACCACCGATTATGTTCTTCCTTTCAATTTCATATCTTCTTGATGGTGTCTGGTAAGAAACTAATTTATTCTCATCATCTGATTCTTCTTATGAATCAATCTCTTGAGAGGGAGCATCTTCTGATCTTCTCATCTCATTATCACTATCCTCCTCAGTCTGATCCTATATTTTCTGAAGATTCTATTCATTTTCTACTATAGTTACATCATGAAATTCAACTATATTTCCCAGCCTCTTATTGAAGCATTTGTATGCTTTTCTTTTCTTCGAGTAGCCAAGAAATATCCCTTCATCCTCATAGGATTCACACTTCATATGTTTCTCCTTACTGAAAATGAAATATTTACATCTGAATATTTGAATGTAATTTAATAACAGATTCTTTCCATACCATAACTTGTATGGAGTCTTTTTCTTCTTTTGGAAAAATTAATGATCGATTTTAGGTGTACACTACTGTCATCACAACTTCTTTACAAAAATTTTCCAGAAGGTCTTTCTCAATAAGCATTGTTCTGGAAATGTTGTTGATAACTCGATTTATTCTCTCAACTTCTCCATTCCATTGTGGAGTTCTTACTACTAAAACATGATGGTGTATCCTATGCTTCTTGAGATAATCCTCTACTTGACTGTTTGTGAACTTTGTTCTATTATCTGTTCGAATATTCTGGATTTTCTAAAAAATAATCTTTTCACACTCCCGTCGATATCTTATAATACAACTGAACAATTTAGATTTGAGGGTGATTATTGAAACCCATGCCATTTCGCTAGAGTATTCAATGTATAGAACATAATATCTCATCCCATCAATAGACCTTGGGGAAATTTTCCCACACAAATCAATATTCACCAGATCAAGCAATATTGTGGAATTTTTCTCCTTTTTCTTATATATATTTCGAATGATCTCCCCCTATTGGCAGGAATCACATGTATGAGTAAGATCAAGTTATAATATAGGGAGTTTTTGAGCTACATCATATTTCACCAAATCTTCCAGGTAACCTTAGTTTATGTTCCCAAAACACTTATTCCATAACTTGTTTTCTTCATCCTTGGATAGAAAAAACATATATTCTTCTCCATTCATGAGGTATAGATTCCCTTTAATATGCTTACCTTGAAACACAACATCACCATCCCTTGATTGGATGCTACATAATTTCTTGGTAAAACTTATGGCATGTCTCGAGCCATGCAACTGACTAACACTAATAAAGTTGTGACTAATCCCCTCAACAACCAATACATCTTCTTGTCTCATGTATTTTCCTCTAAACTATGATTTTCTAGAACAAATAATTTTCTGGCCCTCAACATTACCAAATCTCACAATACCTTCCTTATCATACTTGATTCCAATTACTATATTCTTATTTCCTATTATATGGGAAGTAAATCCACTATCAATTATCCATATCCCTATGTGATTTGATGCCTTGAACGCAATTTCTACAACCATGGCCTACTCGGTCCATTTATTTTTGACCCAAGTCTTTGAATTCATACCCTTCAGGGAATGATAATCTTGATCTTCCTCAGTATATGACATACCAGATTTAACTTGCAGAGATACAAATAGATTTTGAATTTTCATCTCCCTTGGAGAAAAATTTGGCTACTTCTTAGGAACAAAATCAATCGGTATTATCACATTCCTCTACATTGTTGATGTGCATATCATGCCATATGTCTGAGTCCTTTACACCTGAAACAATGACCATAAAATGATGAATTTTAATTTTGACCTCTGTATGACAACCTATGTTGGTATTGTTCCCTATGGCACCTCTTTGCAATGGAACATACATATTAAGAGTGTCCTATCTTACCACAACAATAGCATCTTACGTGAAGTACATTTCTATGTGGCAGTGATGCACCACTAGTTGTGTATTGGGTTATCTGGATCTTCTGATTCTTCAGGGTACCCAAATCATTTTTCAATCTTGGTGTGTATTCTTGTGGTCTGACTTGAACCATAACTGGTTTCTGTTTTAGATCAAGTACCATACCAGTATTATTAATCATACTGGCTATGTGCTTCTGTTCTGATGGACCATTCTATTCAAATATCAACTTCTCGGTTGCATGTATGATCTCATTTCCTAGAAGTTTCTCTTTATCATCAATTGTTCATCAAAGATTGAAAACTTCTTCTTATAGTTGTTTGATATTTTTGATCTAATATTTACCTGTTTTAGTCAAACAATCAATTTAAATTTTCTATTCTTCAATATTGAGTTTGTACTCAACCACCTTTTCATAACTTTTTGGAATTAAAGACCTCATATTTTCAATTTCTTCATTCAGCTCAGAATTATATTCTTCCTACTATTTCATAAAGAGTTTTGAATCATGAACAACTTTATTAGATTTCTTCATTTTGTCTCTCAAAATATATACCTCTTCAAAGAAATCTTCTAATTCAGCCGGACAATCAACTCTTCCTTCAATTTATCCTTCTTCATTTTCACTTTCTTCTCTTATTAAATAATTTCAAGAAACTACCACCAAAGCATCTAATTTATGATCCATGTAGTCCTCCAACTATTATAACTCAGATTATTTTAAACTTTCATCCTATATTGAAAGCATGTTATTCTTTTTAAAGAGCTTTCTCCTAGTACTTCTCCTCACTTTATCATTTGATGAATACTTCTTTGGGGGAATTTCATCATTTTATTTACTTTTATCATCAATATTCTTAGGTCACTTTGTTGAAAAATGCCTAAACTTTCCACATAGAAAGAATGAAAATGGAATTTTACCTTTGAACTTTCCTTTTCCTCTTTATAGATTAGAGGATAGAAATGACATGGCATTATCCATATTGTCTTCCTCCAGGCTATCTTGAACGGGGAGATTCTTCCTAGCCTTGAATGCCACTTCCTTTGACTTCCCTTTTTCAACTGCATCATTGCCATCGTTTCACATTTCATATGCTACAAGGGTACTTTGCAAGTTATCTAGTGTAAACTCTTCTGGGTATTTTTCTTCCCAAAATAAATCTTTTGGCTTGAATTGTGGTGGAAGTTTCCTCAATATTACTTTCACAATATTTTTTTCTTCAGTGACTTCTTCCAAACCCCACATGTCTTCCACAATAATATTTATCCTATCAAATAATGATTCAACAGTCTCATTGGGATTCATTCTAAGATCCACATACTTGTTCCATAGAACCTGTAGCTTTGCTTCTCAGACTTTCGTGTCACCCTCACAAATGTTTAAATTTTTTTCCCATATTTCATGTGATGTTTTACAGGATATCACCACCATGTAAATTGAATTTTATAGGGTTCCCCCTAAAGCATTGATATCTTTAGCATCAACATACAATTCCCCTCTTTCAGTTTTAGATAAAGCACCACTATTAATTTCAGCTGGTATTTCATGCATAGCTGTTGTGAAGACATCTATCCCAACTGATCGGGAGTAGTTCTGCATTCGATTCTACAATAGTTGAAAAGTTTTTTTATCTAAGATCAGAATTACATTATGATTTACCACCTCTATTTATTTTTCTGAGAGATAACCACTGACTTTCAACCTTTTTATCTGATGCCCATTGTTAGGTCCAATAGGTCGAATATCCTGAGAGGGGGGGGGGGGTGAATCCTGGTATGGTAGATTAAAACTTTCTTTATTTTGGATCTTGTTTTATTGTTAGAAAAAACTCAATTCTCTCTTCCTCCTATGGAAATATACAGGCTGATATGAAATCATGAACATGACACATCGTTTTTTACATGGTTCACCCTCACTGGGCTACGTGCAAGGAGCATAGAACAATAATGCGGTAATTTACCAAATTCACTAAGGCTCACAACAAATAATGAGTACAATTTTCAGGCTAGATCTTATATTCCCAGGATCACTACCATTACAAGTTTTAGGGTCTTCTAACTATATTCCCAAGGGTCACTCCCTATGCATTTTTCTCTGTCTCACTGTTGGTGGAAATGGTCACCGTCTTCCTCTTTCTTCGATCACGTCTCTAGGAAAGGAATCCATTCACTGTTTATGGATGTGTAAGTCAAACACTATTTATAGACATTTAGGTCCCTTTATTTTCACGAATTCATGCATCATCAACTATAGGTATATTCTCCATTGAAGTTCCTTTTTCACCCATGGATGAATTCATCCTGCCTGAGTATTGTTAGGTACTTGAAAATACTTTCACAAACTAAATTAAAGCCTTTTAAAGCTTCCTTGAGAAAATCATGAACCTCATTATTCTCCCACATACATATTAACGAGTTTGGAATGTGGGAAACCTTCTCCATGTACTGTCACCACTACCGCAAACCTCCCTTCATCCGAAGACTAACTCCGCTTTCATAATCATGCATCGATAAAATGTACCGATTCCATGAACCTTTTCTATGAAACCCCTCCTGTCCACGAACTGTTATCTCTTCCTAGACTATCTTTCCTTTCACGTACTAGAGCTCCCACTCCATATACCTCTTGTGGAATTATCCCTCTCTCTTACCATATATTCCTCCTCTAGGTACGGAGATAAGTTCTTCCACGTACCGGACATCCTCCTCCACGTACCTATCTTCCTCTGTAAGTTAAGAATCCCCACAAACCCCTTTAGTGCGAACCACTTTTAGATTTTACCGAATTCCCCGAGAAAAATGTATTACTTAATAATGTTCAATCTCCACATTCATTGATGGGGTTAGGGATTTTTATATAGGCAAGGATATCCACTTAATCCGCTAAACCAATATTTACTGAATCTTCAACCCACTGCATTCTGATACTCTTTCCACTGTGAACCTTAATCCATCCAAGAACTATTTTCTTATACGCTCGGTGTACCACGTTATCTTCTATGTGATTGACTTCCTTCGCCAAATCCAGCCCATCCATGTACTGCACTGTCACTTAGATATGAACTGTTTTTGGTTTCACAAACCGCTTACGCGTACCATTCCCGCTGCCTGGTACACAACCACTTACCCTTCCTGGAAATGGTACGTGATCTTTGTCCCATGCTCCTCATTCCCCTTCCTTTGCCGATTTCACTCTCCATTATTCACACAAATTCCTGATTTTGAGGCCCCAAAATTTTAAAAACACTAAGAAACTATGCCACCTTAAAAATCTATCTTCAGAAAACACCAACCATTCTCAATTGAGGTCATCTGGATTTTTCAACAAACACAACCACACCCAAAACATACCAAGAGGATGTATTGAGGGATTTTACCCCAAAAATTTCTTTATCTTTCACATTGTTATTATTTTATTCCTAATCAATATACAACCATTGATTTATTTTATACATGTGTAAAAAATAATTTTCATAATTTCTTTTTTACTACTCATAACTGCCCACTTAACATCTATGTTATAATTGACATGTTTAAATAATAATATCTAAATAGAGTGTCATGTATCATTTAAACCTATTGTTTCATGTTAGGAATGATGTCTATGAAATTAAATTTATTTATAAATATGTATATCATAATGTATTACAATTATACATTCTCATCTAAGATTTGTTTTTCGTGTCCTATACACTATCAAATATGATGTTCCACATTCAAAATCATGGGGTTGTACATTATAGACCCTAAAATAAATTGTGTCCTAAAATTTTATACTTGATCTCTGTAATCAAAGGGTTTGAAATTTAATAATACAATTCTTGAAACCCCAAATTTAAAAAATGGTTAATATAAAATCTTATTGATAAGATATAAAGGGAATTGTGAAGGTTATTTAGAATAAGATATACTAGGTTTCTAAATTGGAGAATATTGGTTAAAATTGAAGATATAGAAATTGAAGAAATTAATAAATAATTAGGGAGACTAGTAGATTTTATTATTCAGAAGAAAGTTAATTATCTTTAAAATTTAATTACCACAAATCCATAAGTATATAATGTATGAAAAGACCGTTATTTCCATAGAAATGATGATATTAGCATAATTTATTTTCAATATCATTTCCCATGAGTTGAGTAATTCCCTTACCATATAGACTGAGAAAATATGAAAATATATTTATTTTATATACTTATATTTCATTAAAACAATTCTATAATTTGGTTGTTGTTAAATTAATTTCCACATCATTTCTTACTCCAAGAAATGAATATCCAAAAAGAATTTTTATGCCTGAAGCATATTTAATAGATCATTTGAATGATAAATAATTCCTCCTACCTCTATATATTCTCCAAAAACAAAAATGGTTATTATAATTTATCCAATAACACACCAACTTCAAATTAACCCATTCCACATATATTTAACCATAATACTTATCTAAATACATATGTCCAAATTCAATGTCCAATTTTTTTGAAGGAATATCACAGAATCAAAATTATATTCCCCATAAAATATAAAGTTCCACTTAATTTCATATTCCAAATATTTTAATACCTTGATCACCATAAAACCTTAATGAAAAAATGATGCTTTAAAAAATATAAAATCTCATGTTATCAAATTTATTCAATATATCATAATATGCAGTAAAATATAGGAAATATAACATAACCCATAAAATTGATACCCAAATTTATTGTCACTAATACTATCACATAAAAATATATTTGTAATTGTTATCTCAACATTGATCACATATTAAGGATTATCTTACCTAAATCACGATTTTCCCAAAAAGATCATGTTTTCACTGAATCTATTTTCTTGGTTGTTAGTAATATTCATTATATACTTCAAATTCTTAACAAAAGGTACTAAATATAATCTTTATACATTTTATGATTAGTTTAATAAGAATAAAACTGATAAAATACTTACACAACATATTTATTAAAGCTAAATGAATTCACTTTGGCTACGTCGACATCATAATACTAACCTTGATCCCTTATCTTATGTTGGGGTATATTCCCTTGATGTTTTGGAAATTCATTTTCAAAGTGCCTCATCTCCTATAATTGAATTATTGAACATTTGAAACTTATTTCTTTCCCTTACAATCATTATAATGGTGGAATTTTCACTACACTCATATAAATATCCCATTTCCTTCACGAAAGTACTAGGGTGTTTCTTTCCATAATTATCACATGTGGGAAAATACTTCTTTCCATTCTTTCCTTTATCCATATTTTTCTATTCCTTTCTTTTCTCTTATTTTCCTGTAAATCAATAAAAATAATATAATTATTTATATCTATTGATAGCACATGATACCATGTGCTCATATTATGAGGATTTTATGGGGACTAATTCTCTTTGAAGGATTGGTATTAACCTATCAAAGAAACAATCAATATTACTATTTGGATTATGTACATAGTCTGTGGCATGCCTTTTTAACCTTGTAAAGTTATCCTCATACTTAGATAAAGTTCCATCTTCTATCTATCTTATACTTAGGAATGGAATCTCTATGTCCACCCATTTATCATAAGGAAAATACCTTTCCAAGAAGAGTACCTTATAATCCTTCCATTCCTATTTTCCTCTTATTATTTATCCTTAGTGTTTTGAATTAATGATGATCATTGATCAGAATCTTTTGAGATATAATTAACTACCATGGCAACCTTATCTATTTCATTTCTTCCCAAAGGGAGAAATATCTTCTCTAATGAATTTACCCATTACTCATCTACAAATGGATTTTTAGTCCCACTAAATAATGGGGGTTGTTGATTCATAAAGAAATATAACATTATTACACCACATGTTGGATCAAAAATATTCTTTATTTGAGAAATTTTATTACTCATAACCTAAGTCAATGTCCAAAACAGGGTTATAATTTCATCAATTCTAGCTGCAGCTCTAGCTTCATTATCTTTACAAGGATTTCAATCCCTATACAGTGTATGTGCATCAATATGGTTCCCATTAGTTTCACTAGGTTTAATTTATAAGTATTGTAACACACTATATTAGATCATAAAATTAGGAAACTTAATTTATAATCCTAATACTAGTGAATGAATTAACATAAATTAAAAAATTTATGCAAAGATAATCTCAAAATAAAAAAGATGTTTTATTTATGAAGGTTTTATAATCATAAAAATATTTTCAAATCCTTCATATTTGTATGTAAATAAAATTTAAATTAACCGAATAATACCCCCCATGAGTTTCAAAATAGGTGCACAATATGTCCTATTTTCATGTACCAAGTGACACTCGATTCAAACCCAATGTCGTTTTTTCTGAGTTAATACCACTATTTACATCTGTTCTACAATCACACCCACTTATAACATCTATATATGGATTTATTTTAAAAAAACAATATAAACTTTTCCTTATAAAAATTTAGGATGTTATGCTATAAATAGATTTATCCTTAAATTAATTCATAGTCTTATATTACCTAATCTATGTTTTTCAAAACCTAGTTCCCATGGTTTATACTAAAATTAAATTGATACCAGCTATAAAGAACCCAACCTTAGTCACCCAGAGTTAGTGATTGATTTATTACATTGGCATAAGATACAAGTACTCACATCCCAAAAGACCAAATTGTTTTTTAGTCTTTGTAAACTAGATACATACTAAAAAAATTATCTTATAAACATAAATTACACAAAGTGATTCCTTTTATAATTCTACTATTCCCCTTAGGATATCCCTACATATCAATCAAAAAACACTTCATGGTATCCTTGGGAAAATAAGTCATGAGAATGGGGTTAGATTAGATGATCAATAAGGGTATTTGTACAGTGATAGCTACCAAGAGTAAAAAGGTACAATAATCATGTAAAGGTAAATAAATGAAACACATTCCATTTAAATAATAACATGATCATAATATGGAATGAATAAACTATGATGAAATAAATCCATATAAATAATCACATAATCATGAAACCTATTTCGAGATATTGTGGCTGGTAGACTAATCACATGGACATCAATAACTGATCTCATAATGAGGAAATTAAAAATCATAGATATCTGAAACATACTTTCAATTACTTTTACAATATAGTTTAAATTTTTGGGTAGAAACCTATCTAATTTGGCCAAATGATTTTTCTCATGAGACCTGCTGATGTATCGAGCGACTATCTATAACCGGGCCCCACCTATCACTTACTAATTCAAATAAATTTATTATATTAAATGGGTGAACCATAATCAATATAAAAGATTTTATTGAAAAACTTACATGAATTTTTTTTACTAACACAAACCAAATAATCAAAATCATAAAACATCCATAATAATATAGTGAATGGTAATAAAATTTCATAACGTCAATTAAACCAATCATAAATCATAAAAAGTAATAAGGACAATGCAAATAAAACATATTCCTTATGCATCATATGTAAAATAAATTTTTGATGTGGTTGGGGAATATAAATACAAGAAAACTGTCATTAAAACATTCTTGAGTAAAATAATCTTTTCACTTTGAAATTCCCTTTTTAAAACAAAAAATTGGAAATTATTTTTGGAATAAATTTATTTTAAAATAAAATTTGAAAATTATAAAATAATATTTGAAAAATTTAGTTCTTATGACCATGGGAAATTCCATTCATTTCATACACATTAAAATAGTGGTTCATTTCCTATTTTTAGTAAAAACCAAATGAGCATTGTTTTGAAAATGGCAAGAAGATTCCTTTAATTTTTTTTATAGAAAGTAAAAATGTGTAAAAAATACATTATTAAATAATTATTAAAATGTTAAAAACAGTTTTTAAAATATATTTTGAAAATATGGATTTTGATGAACAACAGTTTTCGACCGAAGAGTGGAATAATGTCAGATTTTCTTAGAAACATTTTCTCAATCATTGTAATTACCTAAGAAGGAAAAAATGGTACTATTACTTGAAAAATTCCCATAATATTCAATATATAATGAAATAGGTTGGGTTTAGGAGAAAAATATCAAATTATTACTCTAATGGAGACTTAAAAAAAAGCAATCCAAAATAATGATGAGATTGTGAAATAAACCCTTACCACTTTGGTAACTTTTGTACGATAATACCCATGAAGTAAACATCCTAAAATTTAACATTAAATATTAATAATAGAAATAAATTCATGATATAAAATACTAAAATGGTAATTATATTACCCAAAAATGGTAATAAGAGGTGAATATGGTGTATATCCTTGAAAGTGAAAATGGGAGGAGGAACCCTAACATCAGGTTCAAATTCCTTAATATGTTTAAAAACCTATTTTTATATAAATATAGGCTTATTATAAATATATTAAATAACAATTATAATATATCTCAATACATATATTATTTTCTTATTGAATTTTATCATGCTTTGATGAACTATTATTTGTTAAAATCACTTTCTTGGGTGATATTTTCTTCGTTTTTCAAGTGTATTTTAGTTTTGTAATTTCAGAAATTTTTATTTGATCAATTTTAAATCATATAAAGTGTTTTTAACATGAAATAAATATTATATATATTCATAATATATGTATTTATAGAAATATATTAATGTTAGAGATAAAAAATGGATTACACCGTTCATAAAGATGGTAGGTGATATGTAAGCATGCACATTGTTTCCATTTTTCTCGATGGATAAAACAAAAATAAAATTAAATATAAATTAAAATTTATATAATCATTATTATTTAATATATATAATTTATTTTAATTAGATACATCCTTATTACTATCCATGAAAAAATAAAAAATAAAATATTTTACCTCCTTATGTTGAGGTGGTAGTCTACACGTAAGCACAAGGAACATTGTTGTTTTCCAATGGATTGAAATATAAGAAGTTAGATGTTATATTATATTTATGGAAGTATGTAAAGGACCCTAGAATTCTCTAAGAGTGGATGGGTGAATGAGGATGTCAACTTTTTCATTTAATGTGATGGATTTTGTTCTTGCATTTGTAGGAATCTGCAAAACATGATTGAAAAGAATGTGCAGAAAACAAAAAATCACAATCAAAGATAAAATACATAAATTTTACTTGGTTCAAAACTAAGGGACAATCCACAAAATATACACTAAAATTGTGTCAGTCATACTTAAATTCACTAATCATCAATAGTCGTGGAATACAGAAGTTTAGAATCATTCACTATATACCAGGAATACTAAATTTTTATGATTTTTCGGATAACACACTACATCCATCAGAACACTTCCATCAACTCCACCAATCTCACTACCTTGGGTGATGTCCTATTTAGTTTATCGAAAAGAAGGTTGCTTTAGTATATTGACATTAAAGTCTTTTTTGCTGACTAAATCAAAAATTTTCTTGCACCGTAGAGCTAAGTTGATGCACTTTGAAAGAACTGTTCACTGAAACTGTTGTTCCAAAATACCTTTTACAAAACTCCATCATAAAGATCACTACTTGGTGAAGAAAACTTCCTTCACAGAAAAACCTACCTTCGAGAATCTCACAGATCTATCATTGAATACCCCATCATTGTAAAAAAAATAGAATCATTGGAACCATTCAAGACCATGCTATTATTTTCATGATGTTGAAGCTCGTGTAGAAACCTATATTAACAAAGATCCCAAAGCTTCTCAAAACCTGAGTGATTTAAGATTTTATTTGATTATTTTCATGTCAAACGAAGTTGGGGTAGCCTTATATTTATAGTCTCAACCATTGGAAATGCATTAGCTCCCCCAACACATTTTTTTATAATTTGAAAACATCTTTTGTATGTTCCTCCATTCACAAAGCTCCATTGATATTTTTTGTGTTTGTGAAGATCTCCATCAAAAAATGACACACTCACAATTCGCTAATTCTTGTAATCACATAGAGCATCATCAAATCATTGTGAACTTACGAAACCCACTTTTTCAAAACCTAGTATTTTTGATACCCATTCCTTTACCATATTGATGAAGATTTGATTATAGAAAACAACCCTTCACGATTCTAGAATCTACTTATAGATTCTGAGACCAAAAAATTGGAAAATACAGGGAAACAAAACCTCCTTAAACAATATTTATAGATTTTAATATATGATCACTTGTCTTTAAAAGTCCCTGATCAACCCATTAATGATTTACATAAAAACCAAACTCAATTTCTAGAAAAGAACATACTTGGTTCCAATAATCCCCCCTTTGGATTTGTTAGAAATCTGCAGATAAATTCAATAAAGCACCAACCAATATGACAACCAGATATGCAAGAAACAAGTCATCAAATACTATACTTTTATGTGACATATATTTGGTCTAAAAACAATAGGATAATTATGAATTGGGTTATCTAGTTTTGGAATGATTGAATATGTCCATGCTAATATCTGACTATTTCCTCATAAATACTATTTTTATACATTCTCATTCTCCCCCTATGTCATTCATTTATAATGTTGAATTTTCTATTCCCCCTATTTGGAAATAAACCCATTGAATGTGATTTTTGTACATGTAGAGCTGAATATAGAATCCTCCTAGATCGTATCTCCCCCATAAAAATACATCACTTCAACAAACTAATTAAAACAGTTAACACAACGTGGGAGAGGGGAAAAAATATAACATTCACATGAACTGGGAGGTGTTTGAACACCAAGATACAAATAATGTTTCTTGAACACAAGTGTTTCCATTGTCTTAGTTAGAATGCCATCCAATTGGTCATTAGTTCCAACATGATCCATTTTAATCAAGCCTTGTTAAAACAAATTCTTGATGAATTGATATCTGATTTTAATATATTTCAAATGAAAATGCTGAATAGGATTATATATAAGATGGATATTGCTCTTACTATCATAGTGAATCACCATTGGCTATTTCACCTCATCACCAATATTAGTCATTTGTTGATTCATCCACAATATCTAAGTGAAATTATTTGTAGTAGAGATATAATATACTTCAGCAGTACTAAGATAAGTGCTTCAATATTTCTTACTCCACTAGACCATATATTTATTTCAAATAAAGAATGATACACCACTTTGGGACTTTCTATCCACCACATATTTGGACCATTCAACATCAAAAAATTCCAATAGTTCATTATCTCTTCCTAAAGAAAATGATAATCCATAATTGTGTGTACCTTGAATGTACCACATAATTATTTTAACATCCACCATATGTTCTTCCTTAGGATTAATTTGATATAGGTCCACTAAGAATGTTTCAAAGAAAATATATGGTCATGTTTTAGTTAAGTATAATAACTACTTGATGAATCTCCTATACATGGTTGGATCCAAAGAGGTTCATTCCTCATGCTTTCTACGTTTTGTCCCAAACACAATAAGAGTCAACATTGGTTTGGATTCATGCATTTTGAATTTATTCATAATTTTTTTTGCCTAATTTTCTTGAGAAATAAACTTTCTAACCCTCTTCTAAATCTCATTCATCTATAATAGTTAAGTGAGTTCACCAATCATAAAACTTTAAAATTATTATTTCACGTGATTAGAAAATTATTACACTTATCGCTTTTTTTACATAAAAAATTATGTCATTCACATACACTAGCACCATAAATTGATCTTCCTATGAAATTTTCACATAGAGGTAATGATTTAAACCTCTTGTTTTGAATTGAAGCTTATTTAGATACATATATATTCAAGAATACCATGCATGAAGCACTACTTTTAGACCATAAAATCCTTCTTTAATCTACAGAACTTATATTCATAATTTCTAATGATAAATCCTATTAGTTGTTCAATGTAGAATTCCTCTTCGAGAACTCCATTCAAGAATTATGTTTTGAAATCTATCTCATAAACTTTGTATATCTTATGAATTTCCATTGAAAGGAAAAGCCTGATCCATTCCAGTCTCAGTTTTTGAGTAAAAATTTCTTCAATATAATCTCCTTAAATCTATTAAAATCTTTTACGCACTAAGCATTCCTTATTTTTTACCATAATTCCATTCTCATCGAATTTACTTTTAAAAATCCATTTTTCCTACTGCACTATGAGTTTCATCTCTTTTAACAAGATTTCATGATTGGTTCTTGTAAATTTTGTCCAATTATTCATTCATGGACTTAACCCATGATTCCTCCATAATTGATTCATTAAATGAGGTTGGTTCTATAACTGATATAAAGGTAGAATGTGTTTCACTCCTCTTTTTTTTGTTTGTGCGAGTGATGTCAAATCCCCAATGACATTGGATTGATCAATTTTTTCTTCTCTATTTCTATTTTGAGGTTAATATGATGTTTATCCATATATGGTTTCCTATTTTGATTCTTCTTATAAATCATCATAATTTTGACCCATGAATTTTTTTCATGCCACCATATAATTCTACATTTACATATATTCTATATCCACCTTCTTCCACATTGTCTATCATATCAGCATAATAATTCCTCAATGAATTAGTGGATTTATCTTCAATTATTTTAACATCCTTGGTTTCCACAATTCATCCAGGATGATTAATGAAACATTTGTAATATTTTATCTTCATTGAATATCCACGGAATATTCCCTCTTCACCAACATCCCCATACTTCCCTTGATTTTCTTATTTATTTTGGATGATAAATTTAATCCTGAAAACATCAAAATACTTCAAGGAGGGACTAATTCCATTAGAAAGCTCTTATGTTGTCTTGTTTTATCCTATATAAATCCCAATTTTATTTTGAGTATAAAATGCTACTTAAATAGCCTATTTATAGTAATAGAGATAGATACTACTCTCGATCATCATTGTTATGGACATATTATTTACCTGTTGATTTTTATAGTAAAAAACTCCATTTTATTTTGGTATTCTCACTAGAGCCACATTATTCCTTATTCCATGTTTTCCTAGGTAATTTTCAAATTAAAAGGGTTTGTATTTTAATCCATTTTCATATTTCATAACCATGATTGTATGACCAGTATCAGTCTTGGCTATTCAGCGAAAACATTTCATGCAATAAAGCATTTTTTGTTTCATACTTATAACCCTCACACAAGATATTATAATACAACAATCAATGAAAATAATTAATTAACTTTCTTTATATGTCTTAGAAACATTTATAGGACCACATACGTCTGTTTGGATGTGATCAAGAAAATTTTGTTCCCTTTTCTTCTTCGGTTGATATGATTTTCATACAAACTTTTCTTATATGAAAGCATCACTAGTATTCTCCCATTCCCGTATCATATTGGGGATATACATGACTATCTATATGTTAGATATCCTTTCCATGTCCTTTTTTTTAATTTTACCAAACTTCCAGTGCCACAAGTTGTTTTCTGAATCAATAGTTATGTAACAAATGTTCACATTACGGTTCACTTTGTACAAATTTCTATCTATTATATATCATTTCATGAGAAAAATTCATATACCGCATTTTATAGTGTTGAGCAATGTATTGTTTTCAAACAATTCAAAATAATGTTTTTTAAAGGGGGAGATTATTTTAAATAATACTCTGTCTCTTTATGATGATTTTGATGCTCACAAATACCCTTAATTGTTTACTAATTATTTCGTTGAGTATTTTGCAGGAATTTATTTTATTTATTTATTTCATACAATGAGATTTCATACTTCATTTATTCCGAGATCAATTTTAGCGCGTTCTGGAATCACTGTAGCGCGAGATCAATTTTAGCGTGTTCTGGAATCACTGTAGTGCGAGATCAGTTTTAGCGCGTACTGGAATCACTATTCATACCCTACGTTGATGAACGTAACGTATGGATGAAAAGTTTACTTTTTATGTTAAAAGAAACGTATGGTCAAGGAACCTTACGTTATTTTGAAACGTATGGTTAATGAACCTTACGTTGTTGAAAAGTATGGAAGAAGAACATTACGTTTGCAAGGAACCTTACGTTTTTGTTGTTGGACAAGTATGGAAGAGAAACCGTACATTAGTTTTCAGTGTTGAGTTTGTTTCTAAAAAGTATGGATCATCAACCTTACTTTTATAATCAACCGTATGTTCTTTGGAGAGTTGAAGCAAGACAAAGTATGGATGATCAACCCTACGTTTGAATGCTGAAGAGAAAGTTTGTATGTTTGTGAACCTTACGTTTGTGAACCTTACGTTTGTGAACCTTACGTTTGTGAACCCTACGTTTGGAGCCACGTCATCAACCCTACGTTTGGCGTCAGGATATTTTTGACAGACGATATTTCCTTTTGCATTGGTCAAACAGGCGGATTATTAAGCGGATTTCGAGCCGATTCTTAAGTACGACTTTGAATGAATCAAAGACGATTTTCAACGGATTAATGATTGATTTAAAACGGAGCTTTTTATGCCAATTCTTCAGGGGAGTTACAACGGCTCTGTTATTTAATATCGTGAATCTAAAGGAGATTTTCATGGATCTATTTATGCGGAAGATTTTCTCAGATTTGAATATATATGTTCTATCTTGGAAACTTCGGATATATATATATACACAGGAAAGTATATGAAATATATAGATTGATCTTTTAACGAGCAAGAAACAGAGACTGTGTGAAGGCGTTCTTTTCTGGTGATCGAGAAGAAGTGTAAAACCTTTATTACCGAAGGAAGATCTTGATAGCAAATTCACGTGTTCTACATCGACTATCTGTTGTGAATCTACTGCTGCTGAAGTTGTGAAGTTCTCTTGTAATATCTATTGCAACTGGATCGACTCAGAACTGTTTTGATTACAGATCTTTATTTTCTGAAGACGACGATCTATCTACTGTCAATTGCATTATGTTGCAATTGTGAAGAACAACTGGAGAAGTGTTTTCTTTATCGAAACTCTTTTTATTTTTTGAGTGATCAGCTTCTCGTTCTAAGCTGTGTGGGTTCGTGTTTGAACCAGGAAGGCTGTGTTTGCCTGAAACTTGAAAAGGTGTCAACTGCCTGTACTCAGTTGTGAACAGGTCTGTGGAAACGAGGACCAGATAGTGAAAATCGCCAAGCTCGTGGATTTGAGCGTTGGTGGAGTGGACTAGGGGCCTTCTGTTCCCCGAACCACTATACATCCATGTGTTCATGCTTTTACTTTTTCCACTGCATATTTAATCGTGCTAAAGCATAGTGGACAGAATTTGTCTAAATTGAAGAGATTGTAATAATTTTGAAAAGACACAATTCACCCACCCTCTTGTGTGTAATCCGTAGATTCAGATCCAACAATTGGTATCAGAGGAGGAGCTTCTTATTTTTAAAGTCTTATCAAGATAGAAGTATTTAAAGATTATACATAGTGTATCATGGCTGATACGAGAGAGGGAATGTCAATGGTCAGAGCACCTTACTTTAATGGAGATAATTATGGCTGCTGGAAATCACGTATGATTATTTATCTGAAAAATCTTGGTTACAGAGTCTATTCAAAGATTCTGACTCCCTATGAAATTCCTGAAAATCCTGATACATGGAGTGCTGCTACAGAGGCTGAGTATGACATGAATTCAAAAGCTATGAATGCAATCATCTGTGGTCTAGGACCGGATGAATTTAACAGAGTATCTCAATGCCCGACTGCATATGAAATGTGGCAAACAATAGCTGTTGCTTATGAAGGAACAGATAATGTAAGACAGATGAGATATGCAACTGCTAAATTAAAATTCGATACTTTCAGAATGATTGAAGGAGAGACCATCACTCAGATGAATGGAAGATTGATAGAAATTGTCAATAATATAACAGCTCTAGGAGAACCAATCAAGCAGGCTGATCAAGCGTTAAAGGTACTGAGAGTACTTCCTACTTGATGGAATGGAATCTCTGCAGCAATCAGACAATCAACTTCTGTTAAAGATCTAACTATGAGAGAGCTGATTGGTACATTGATGATGTACGAGGCTGAAATGCAAGATGAGGTAAATGAGCATAAAGTCTACATAAAAAGGGAAAATACTACTTTGAAAGTGACTTCTCAACAAAAGGATAGAAAGATGAAGAACAGAGAAGTAAGTGCTAAATCAGAAAGCTCTGATTCTTCAAATTCGGATGAAGAACTGGCTCAGCTAGCCAGAAAATTCAGAAAGTTCTACAGTAAGAAGAAAGACTTCAAGAAATCCTTCAAGAAGGATAGCAAGGAAGTGAGATGTTATGAATGAAAAAAGATGGGACATATCAGACCGGATTGCCCAAAATAGAAAGATACAAAGAAGAAGAAATTCTTCAAAAGAGATGATTATGAGCAGAAAGACAAGAAAGCTATGAAAGCTACTTGGAGTGTTTCTGAAGACTCAAGTAATTCTTCTAAATCAAGATCAGAGAAGGAGGAAGCCAATTTAAAAGCAAATATGTGTTTCATGGCTGAAACTGATGAGGTACACTCATACTACTCCTCTGACTCAAATAATGAATCAAACTCTGAAACAGGCTTCTCAAATAAAAAACTTGCAGCTTACTACAATATGCTTGAAGAAAGGTATGACTCATTATTTAAAAATTATAAATCTATAAAGAACTTGCATAAAGCTATTTCAGATGAGAGAAATACTTTGCTAAAACAACATAAGGAATTAATTGACAAATACAACTCTGCTGACTCAAATAAAATTAATTTTGAATCAAAAATAAAAACTCTACAGGATGAAGTAGAATCTTATAAAAAGGCTGCATTAGTTTTTACAAAAGGAGAAAACGCCTTAAATGAGATACTTGGAAAAACTGTAATTAAAAAGGAAAGGTTTGGAATTGGAAGTAAAGGAGAAAAACCTAAGTTATACAAAAATTATTTTATTCCTAGCACTAAACAGGTTATTTGTAACTTCTGTGGAAGAAAAGGTCATATAGCTAAAAACTGTTTTCTAAGACAACCTCAAATATGTGGAATTAAGAAAGCTTATATTTCCAATGATCTATATGATTCAATCAATTTTAAGAAAATAAAGCAAATCTGGATACCAAGATCACTTCTTGCTAACACTCCTGGACCCAACAAAATATGGGTACCAAAGCAATTTGTTTGAATGTCTTTGCAGGTAGCAGGTCACCAAAGAAAGAAAGAAATATGGTATATGGACAGTGGCTGCTCAAGACTCATGAGTGGAACTTCAGCTAATTTCTCTTCTCTTACTCGAAAGGAAGGAGGACTTGTCACCTTTGGTGACAATTCCAAAGGAAAGATTATTGGTATTGGAACAGTTGGAGATCCAGAGACAGTCTCAATCAACAAAGTACTTTAAGTACAAGGGTTAAAACACAATCTGATAAGTATCTCTCAACTCTGTGATGATGGATACACTGTTGATTTTACTAACAATTGTTGTACTGTTTCTAAAGATAAACTGTTTAAGTTTAGAGCACCCAGAACTGATAATGTTTATACTTTGGATTTGTATTCCTTGTGTAAACAACAAGTAAACTGCTTAACTGCTAATATAAGTGAATCCTGGATCTGTCATAGAATACTTGGTCATTGCAATATATATGCTTTACATAAATTATCTAAGAAACATCTAGTTTCTGATTTTCCTAGTCTCAAATTTGAAAATGACAGATTCTGTGATGCATGTCAGCTTGGCAAGCAACACAACTCATCATTCAAATCTGTTAATAAAGTTGCTACAACTAAACCTCTAGAACTTATCCATATGGATTTGTTTGGACCTTCAAGAGTAGCAAGTTTAGCTGGTAAATTATATGTTTACGTATTAGTTGATGATTATTCTAGATTTACTTGGATTTTCTTTTTGAAATTTAAAAGTGAAGCTTTTAGTTTATTTGAAGGTTTTTGTAAATCTATTCAAAATGAAAAAGGTTTTAATATAATCTCATTGAGAAGTGATCATGGTGGAGAATTTGAGAACCAGGAATTTAATTCCTTTTGCTCAAACATGGGTATTAAACACACCTTCTCTGCTTCAAGAACACCTCAACAGAATGGGATTGTAGAAAGAAGAAATAGAACTATTCAAGAAATGGCTAGAACTATGTTAAATGAATATAGCCTACCTATATATTTCTGGGCAGAAGCTCTTAATACAGCTTGTTATATAATGAATAAAATTTTAATAAGACCTATTTTGAAAAATACACCCTATGAACTATGGAATAACAGAAAACCTAAAGTAAATTACTTTAAAGTTTTTGGATGCAAGGTTTACATCTTGAATACCAAAGATAATCTTGGTAAATTTGATCCAAAATCTGATAAAGGTATTTTTTTAGGATATTCTGCAACCTCCAAAGCTTATAGAGTCTATAATAAAAAGTCAAGGATTGTTGAAGAATCAGTTCATGTGAAATTTGATGAATCTGATCCTTTTGAGAAAAGGATAGAACAAATAGATGAACCTGATTCTAATGAAAACATGAGACTTGAGAATTTAAAGAATGATTTTGAAAATGATATAAAAGAAATTCAGTCCAGTTCAGAAGAACATGACACTGAAGAACCCTTGAATGTAATGCCTAGACAGTCTAGAACCTTAAAGAATCACCCTTTAGAATCTGTGATAGGTGACTTAGAGACTGGTATTCAAACTAGAAGAAACCTTGGAAACATAGTTGAATTCTCTGCTTTCCTATCCCAACAAGAACCTAAGACCATAGAAGAAGCCTTAGATGATGAGAGCTGGGTAATAGCAATGCAGGATGAATTGAACCAGTTCAAGAGAAATAAGGTTTGGGAATTAGTTGAAAGACCACATGATTATCCAGTAATAGGAACTAAATGGGTCTTTAGGAATAAACTGGATGATCAAGAGATAATAACTAGAAATAAAGCAAGATTAGTAGCTAAAGGATATAATCAAGAAGAAGGAATAGATTATGATGAGACCTTTGCACCTGTAGCCAAGTTAGAAGCCATTAGAATCCTTTTATCATATGCATCTTATATGAATTTTAAATTATTTCAGATGGATGTTAAATCTGCCTTTTTAAATGGTTATTTAATGGAGGAAGTTTATGTTGAGCAACCTCCTGGTTTTGAAAATTCTCAAAAACCAGATTCTGTTTTCAAACTTACTAAAGCTCTTTATGGCCTTAAACAAGCACCTAGAGCTTGGTATGAAAGACTAAGTTCTTTTCTTTTGAAAAATGATTTTACTGTTGGACTGGTAGATCCAACACTCTTTAAGAAAACTGTGAAAAATAATGTTTTGTTGGTACAAATTTATGTTGATGATGTAATTTTTGGATCAACCAATAAAATTCTTTGTCATGAATTTTCAGAATTAATGCAAAAAGAATTTGAAATTAGTATGATGGGAGAATTAAATTTCTTTTTGGGTCTTCAAATATTTCAAAAATATTTTGGAAATGTTTTAAATCAATGCAAATACATTACTGATTTACTTAAGAAATTTGGACTTGAAAACAGCAAGCCATTTACAACTCCTATGTGTACTAATATAAAACTTGATTTGGATGAAACTGGAAAATCAGTAGACAACAAGTTATATAGAGGTATGATTGGTAGTTTGTTATATCTTACTGCTAGTAGACCAGATATAATGTATTCAGTATGTCTTTGTGCTCGATTTCAATCAAATCCCAAAGAATCCCATTTAACTGCTGTTAAAAGAATTTTTAGATATTTAAAAGGTACTATTTATCAATCTCTGCTTTATCCAAAAACCTCTGATTTTAATTTAATTTCATATTCAGATGCTGACTTTGGAAGCTGTAGATTAGATAGGAAGAGTACTTCAGGAACATGTCACTTTTTAGGAAAGTCTTTAGTATCATGGTCTAGTAAGAAACAACACTCAGTTGCCCTGTCAACAGCCGAGGCAAAATATGTGTCTGCAGGTAGTTGCTGTGCACAGGTGTTGTGGATGAAAAACACTCTTATGGACTTTGGATTAAATTTCAATAATACACCTATTTTATGTGATAATACTAGTGCAATTAATATTTCAAAAAATTCTATTAGTCATTCTAGAACTAAGCACATTGATATAAGACATCACTTTTTAAGAGATCATGTATTTAAAAAGGATATATTTTTAGAATTTGTAAATACAAAAAATCAATTAGAAGATATTTTTACTAAACCACTTCCCACGACAAGGTTTGAATTTATTAAGGGGGAGTTAGGTTTATTTAATTTTAAATAGTTTTTTTTAAATCTTATTCTGTTTTCGAATTCTGCTTAATTTCTGTTTTCCTCTATAAGTAATTTTATTTTGTTTTAAATAAAAGTAATGATTAGTGATTACACGGGAATCAAGGCTGTCAGAACCGTTTCACCTTCTAAACTGCTTCACCTTTTTCGGAAACCCTTTCGAAAACCTAAAACCGCACATCTGCTCCAAAACCCTTTTCTGAATCTTCAAACCCTAAAATTCGAACCTTCAGAAATCGTTGTTAGAATGGAAAAGACTAAGCGTCCAGATGAAGCCGAGAGCAGTGCTGCAAAGAAACCTAAGGTAGTAGGTCGGAAAATACTGCAAGGTAAAGTCATAGATTTAGAGTGGCTGTTTGAAACTAATTTACTGTTGAAGCAAGCGTTGTCGTTTCAAATCCTTGAGCAAGCTTTTAATAGTGCAAATTCTGAGTTTCTATATGAGGCAGAAATGAGATATTTCTTTAGAACTGTTCAGTTTGGCCTTGGAGATACAGAGGATAGTTTATTGGCTCAAATAGAGGATAAGGACTTTTCAATATCATCTGTAGAGATAAGTCAAATTCTTAACTGCCCTCATGAAGGAGTTTTTCATTTCGATTTACGGAATATTGTAGATTCTGTACATAAGTCTGAAGACATTATGTCTTTTCTGTTTGGAACCAGAGTGATAAAGAAGATATTTATTAAGGATTTGGAGCCCGATCAGAAAATTTTGGTAAAATTTGTTCAGACTGGTTTAGCACCAAGAATGGCTGAGATGGAGAAAATCCTATACCCGGATATGTACATAATGTATCTTCTGATGTGATATATTAAGTTTAATTTTCCTCGGTTTATGATAAGATATCTGAGTTACTGCTGTCAGAGTGAAGCAAGAATGACCTTTTTCCCTTACGGAAGGTTCATTTCTTTGTTTTTGTTTAAAAGAGGAATGATCAGAATGGTAGATACTGGGGTGAAATGTCACCATAGTAATGTTTTCAATGCTGGAACTTTAAGGAAAGTAGGATACTTCTGGAGCACAATCAAAGAAAAACTCTTACCTGTTGGAGCTGAGGAAAACTCGGAGAGTGCTCAGGCTCAACCGGCTAAGTCCAAGGAGGGACAAGCAGAATCTAGAGTTAGTACAGTGGCAAGGAGAATTCGTTTTGAGATGGAGGAAGTTGAGGAAGAGAGAAGTCAAGAAGGACTTCAATCTAGAAGGAATAGGTCAATTGATGAAGAAGTTATCTCTCCTGCCTTGAAATCTTCTGAACCGGTAATTTCTTATTCATTTGTGAGAGAAGCTGTTGTGGAGCAGACTGCACCGATAGAGGAACCAGCAGCTCAAACAGAAACTCAAGAAGAACCTCAATCTGCTGCTGTGGCTGTTGAAAAAGTAATTCAACAAGAACAACTTATGGAGGCAGTGCCTGGTGAAGAAGTGGCCAGACCTCAAGATTTACATGCAAATATTGTTCTTGACCAATCAGTAGAAGTCAGAGAGACTACTGTTCGTGATGAACATACTTCTGAAGCTCATACAGAGGTACTTCAGGAAGATTTTTCAGTGGAAGAGTTACAGGCTTCAAAAGATAGTTCAGTGGATCAACCTTGTCAGGACAAGGACAAAGAACAGTCGGATGCAGATTCCTTACCACTTGCCCTGCTTCATCAACCTAATTCTGAACATGAGAATCGAGCACAGGGTGCCCCTGATTCAAGAAAAGAAGAAGTTGTTGAGTTGTACAAGCGTATCTCTCAGTTAGAATCTGAGAATGTTAGTCTCAGAAATTCTCTGAACTTAGAGCAGTTGATGTTTCAGAAGCTGAAAGAATGTACTGTTTCAAGACAGGAAGTAGATTTGTTTAAGACTGATATGCTGCATGCTATTGATCAGTTAAAATCAGAGATGGTAAAGAAAGATGATTTGTCTGAGTTGAAGATTTACATGGAGAATAAATTTGAGTCTGTTGCAAACAGTGCTGTGAGTGGATCAGGCTATTCACCTGATTTGATTCGGAGATTTCAAGCAATTACTGGAGAAATGAGAAATATGAGTGACAGATTACACGATCTTCAGTGTAATAGTGCCCCTTTGCCAGTTTTGCTAGATAATCAGAGATTTTTAGTGGATCAGTTGACATCTGGAGAGCAACCGATTAGGATTCTTTTGAATCAGTTATCAGAAAAACTGGCTCTTTTGTTGAAAAAGAAGAAAGAATGCATGAGTTTTTCAGAGTTAATTTTATTGAAGATATTCATATGACTCAAGAGAACAGAGATCTTATCATCAAGTTAGGAGATGGGATGATGAAGAGGCTCAGAGAATAGTTTACAGAGATAATGACCGCGATTCAAAGGAAATAGACACCTTTTTCCCTGTCTTATCTATGAACCTTGATTCCTCTGTATATCACAATCGTATATATATAACAGCTTGTGAATGAAATTTTTT
Source organism: Viscum album (assembly GCA_963277665.1). NCBI lineage: Eukaryota > Viridiplantae > Streptophyta > Magnoliopsida > Santalales > Viscaceae > Viscum > Viscum album. Next base: position 79,522,543 of record OY728162.1, on the reverse strand, counting down.
TTCTTTTCTTATTATTATTATTATTTTTTTGTTGTTTATTGATTTATGATTGAGTTAGCCAGTATAACAAATTCACTTATTCATACACAGTTAACTATAGCATTTACTTATAGTTCAGTGCAATATTAAATGTGTTCAAATCCGTTTTTTTTTCATTCTTTTTGATATCACAAAAAGGGGGAGAATTTGGATAAACACAATATTTAAATTCATTTGTTTCCTATGAAGAAATTTGGATATATGGGAGAATTTGGATATATACGATATTTATCTTTTATCTATTTTTAGCTGAAAATTTATTTTTATGGGGGAGAAATTTTATTATAGTTAAATATTGTTTTAATCCTTTCAAAATTCTAAAATTTTACAAAACTAATTTTTCAATAAAGATTGCAATTAAATTAGTTCTATTATTTTTATGGGTTTTGTGATCATCAAAAAGGGGGAGATTTTTGAGCAATGTATTGTTTTCAAACAATTCAAAATAATTTTTTTTAAAGGGGGAGATTATTTTAAATAATACTCTGTCTCTTTATGATGATTTTGATGCTCACAAATACCCTTAATTGTTTACTAATTATTTCGTTGAGTATTTTGCAGGAATTTATTTTATTTATTTATTTCATACAACGAGATTTCATACTTCATTTATTCCGAGATCAATTTTAGCGCGTTCTGGAATCACTGTAGCGCGAGATCAATTTTAGCGCGTTCTGGAATCACTGTAGTGCGAGATCAGTTTTAGCGCATACTGGAATCACTGTTCATACCCTACGTTGATGAACGTAATGTATGGATGAAAAGTTTACTTTTTATGTTAAAAGAAACGTATGGTCAAGGAACCTTACGTTATTTTGAAACGTATGGTTAATGAACCTTACGTTGTTGAAAAGTATGGAAGAAGAACATTACGTTTGGAAGGAACCTTACGTTGTTGTTGTTGGACAAGTATGGAAGAGAAACCGTACGTTAGTTTTTAGTGTTGAGTTTGTTTCTCAAAAGTATGGATCATCAACCTTACTTTTATAATCAACCGTACGTTCTTTGGAGAGTTGAAGCAAGACAAAGTATGGATGATCAACCCTACGTTTGAATGCTGAAGAGAAAGTTTGTATGTTTGTGAACCTTATGTTTGTGAACCTTACGTTTGTGAACCTTACGTTTGTGAACCCTACGTTTGGAGCCACGTCATCAACCCTACGTTTGGCGTCGGGATATTTTTGACCGACGATATTTCCTTTTGCATTGGTCAAACAGGCGGATTATTAAGCGGATTTAGAGCCGATTCTTAAGTACGACTTTGAATGAATCAAAGACGATTTTCAACAGATTAATAATTGATTTAAAACGGAGCTTTTTATGCCGATTATTCAGGGGAGTTACAACGGCTTTGTTATTTAATATCGCGAATCTAAAGGAGATTTTCATGGATCTATTTATGCAGAAGATTTTCTCAGATTTGAATATATATGTTCTATCTTGGAAACTTAGGATATATATATATACACAGGAAAGTATATGAAATATATAGATTGATCTTTTAACGAGCAAGAAACAGAGACTGTGTGAAGGAGTTCTTTTCTGGTGATCGAGAAGAAGTGTAAAACCTTTATTACCGAAGGAAGATCTTGATAGCAGATTCACGTGTTCTACATCGACTATCTGTTGTGAATCTACTGCTGCTGAAGTTGTGAAGTTTCTTGTAATATCTATTGCAACTGGATCGACTCAGAACTGTTTTGATTACAGATCTTTATTTTCTGAAGAGGACGATCTATCTACTGTCAATTGCATTCTGTTGCAATTGTGAAGAACAACTGGAGAGGTGTTTTCTTTATCGAAACTCTTTTTATTTTTTGAGTGATCAGCTTCTCGTTCTAAGCTTTGTGGGTTCGTGTTTGAACCAGGAAGGCTGTGTTTGCCTGAAACTTGTAAAGGTGTCAACTGCCTGTACTCAGTTGTGAACAGGTCTGTGGAAACGAGGACCAGATAGTGAAAATCGCCAAGCTCGTGGATTTGAGCGTTGGTGGAGTGGACTAGGGGCCTTCTGTTCCCCGAACCACTATACATCCGTGTGTTCATGCTTTTACTTTTTCCGCTGCATATTTAATCGTTCTAAAGCATAGTGGACAAAATTTGTCTAAATTGAAGAGATTGTAATAATTTTGAAAAGACACAATTCACCCCCCCTCTTGTGTGTAATCCGTAGATTCAGATCCAACATATAGTTCACCCATTTTGATTGAATGTCACTATTATTCTAGAGTCATAGAGTTGACTCACACTTAGATGATTATGATGTAGACCATCCAAAGAGAGAACATTAGTTTTCATTAACTTTCTATTTTTTACGTTCTATACTTCCACTAGCTTTTATCTTTATAGAATAATCACTACTGAACATTATTGTTACATCGATCGTTTTCTTAACATTATTTAATAACTCATTATTTTACATCATATGGGATACACACCCTCTATCAAGAAAACATGTTCTACTATTATTTGTGGCTTTGAGAGCTACTTCTACAGGATTGGATTTCTCAATTTTCTTTTTTTTCCTCCATGAAATATTTTATTGAGTGGTGGATAATGATAGTATTTATAATATCCTTTCCATATTTAGTATTTCATTATATTCACATTCTTATTCTAGTCGATAAGATCTATTTTCCAGTGAAACTCCACTTGGCTTGAGGTTATTGACTTGTCATTGAGTTTTGTAAGGATTTTTCTCTCCTTTCCTCAATCTGAAATGAATATTTTCATGGCCATAGTTAGATTAGTAAAAACTATACCCATAAAACATATTTTTTCTATATGATGTATGATATGAATTATTTCCCCTATTTTGAATTACCAGACCTTAGTCATTCAAATATATCCTTGCATCTTCATAGTATAACATGGTTCGACCCATATATCTAAAAAAATAGACATTTTATAATAGGAAATGTCTTCTCAATTCTATTCATCCTCACACCACATTACATATAAAGGGATTTTGGCCAAAGATAATTCCATGAAACATTTGGATATTTTTAAATTCTCATTTTAGTTTGATTTGAGGTATAATTTTTTTGGACTTTAGGTGAATTTGTGATATCTCCAACTTTTAGCTTCCCATTATTTTGGATCATTTTATTTCCATAATTTTATGTTTTATCATCACAACCAATTCCACTATTTTCAATGCATGTATATCTTTGATAATTCAAAAATTTCTATACTCTATTAGAAAGATGATTAGATCTCTCTAATAACATAGTATATGAGAATCTTCTAAAATGTAATTTCTTCTTTGTTTCGTTTGAATTTGATTCACTTTCTAGTTTACTCCTTATAGTAACAACTTCTTCTCCATGACCATTGACTATCTTTTACCTCACATCCTATCTGTATGTAAGTTCATCGATGAAATTTTTCTATTCTTCAATCATTATTTTTAATTATACCACATATTCTAAGATTTAAAATGTTATTGAATGCTTTTTTAATACTTCTTCAAGTAGATAAGTTTCACCATCAAGATGATAAATATATTCTGATGACTCTTCAAAAACTACTATCCACTATTTGTTTATGCTTCTTTGATTATAAATATTACCCAGAAAATCCTCAAGATAAATCTTGAGATCAGTATTAGTAATCAACTGATCATCTCTAGATTTATATTTTTATGGTTATGACTTTTAAACTACAACCATCATGGATTCTTTGGTTATGTATTTAAAATTTGGATCATTATTCTCAAAAAAGTCATCATCATTATCTTCTTCTTTACATACAAAACTATTCCTCTTTAAATTATTTTAATATTTGAATTCTTCCTTTTGGGAAAACCTTTTATTAGGTTTTCGTATGTTTTCAGTGTCATTTTCATCAGCATCAAACTCTATTTAGGACCAAGAAGTAATGTTCCCGACTCTTCTACAATGAACACATTCCATAGGTATATTCCCTTCAAATATCCCTTTTCATCACTTGAATATATTATAAAAAAGAGAAAGGAGTCCATATTACTCATTATAATTATCAGTAATATCTCCATAAATATCATATTTATCCTGGATTTGATATCTATATCCTTAACTACTTAACTTGTTTCATCCTCTAGTTTGAATCTTATTTCATCAACCACTAGACTACTCAGTATATCTTCTAAATAATGTTTAGATAGATCCCTTTTTTCAAGGGCTGGCACTATTAGATTATAGAGAGGTGGAATCCTTATAATGATTTACTTCACAATTTCAAGCTCTTTGATTTCATCCCTAATTCATAGAATTGATCCAACATCTTCTGTAATTTTATTAAAAAGGTATCTAGATTTTCATCTGGATAAATCATCAGATCATTAAACTTATTGAGAAAAAAATTTAGTTTCTCCTCCTTCACATTGTTTTTAAATTCAAATATATTCACTAGTTTTCCCCTTATAGATTTTCTTGAAGTGAAACTCATCACCTTCAAATATATTTAATCAGATATAAGCACAATAAGATCATTTTGTTCTTTGGAATATTAATCATTAATTTTTTTATCTTTTTTACTCATAGAAAATCATGTTGCATTAGTGACCTAAATTTACTAGTAAATATAAAATAGTACTTCCCTTATAATAGATATTAGATGATATCTCATCATGTTCTTAAAAATATAGATGTTTATTCCATCAATGTAGGGGACTGTCATGACATTTACTAAATTCTCCATGATAGAAAATAAAGAACGATTTAACAATAGAAAAATGTACCCTTTGATACAACTTTATGGACCCTAGAACACCCTGAGAGAGGAGGGGTGAATCAGTTTGTTGATTTTTTCTTCTAAAGTGACAGATCTTATTACCACATTGGTAGGAACATGTAAAACCATTTTGATAGCAATGTGTAGAAAATAAACAATCATATGAAAAGAGCCAACACATCAATTTTACTTGGTTCACCACAATGGGATAGTCTAAAAAGTATATTCCAATAGTTCTTAGGTCATACCTAAATCCAATCGCTAGTTTTGGAGTACAAATGTTCAGAAATATTTACACTATTCTAAGAAAACTTAATTTTCATTATTTTATGGATGGAACACTGCCTCCCTCAGAATAATTCTTCCTACTCCCTCTAGCTCACTATCTTGGGTGAAGACGTACATAGTTAATTTACATGAAGGTTTCTTCATTATATTGGCCTGAAATTATTTGTATCTAAATATCATGAGACTTTTCTTGCATCATATATCATTGTTGATGCGCTTTGAAAGCACTCCTCGCATAAATTGATGTTCAAAACCTTTTTTGTGAGGCTCCTTCATGAATCTCACTACTTCAGCAGGAAAAATACCTTCTTAGAACAAAATAACTTTGTGATGCTCAATAATCCATCATGGAATACCCCACAATCACAAAGCACCCAGTACATAGAATCACTGGAATTAGACAAAACTAATCTTTTCTTTTCACGATGCTCAAGATCACGTAGAATCCTAGATTCACAGAGCTCCCCAAACATCAAAAAATCGGAGTGAATATGAATTTTATTAGATTATTTTCATGTCAAATAAAGTGGAGGAAAACTTATACTTATAGGCTCTTCTGTTTGTGATTATCCACGACTTCTAGTTCATTTTTTGGATCATTCAAAAACATATTCATGATGGTCATTAATTTGAAAATATCCCTTAAAATTTTTCATTATTGTGAAGATCTATGTTAGAACATTGTGTACTAACAATTATATTATTCTAATAATCATGGATAACACCATCAACTCACCCTGAACATGCAAAACTCACATTAACGAAACCTAGTATCCATGAAACCCTTTCCTTTACTATATTTGTAATGATTTCATTCTATAAAATAAATCTTCATGATGATAATCTATTCGAATATATTTTGAGATTAAATTTTATCAATCAATAGGAAATTATGCCACCTTCAACAATAATTTCAACTTGTAATTTAAGATCACATGTCTTAAAACTCATTGATCAACACAGTGTGGACTATAAATAAACACAAAACAAACTTTATTTCCATCAAAGGACAACCTTGGTTCCAAAAATATATTTATATCAAAAATATCACATATATTCTTTAAATTTAACCCTAATTCTTTTCATGAAAATTATATGTGAATAATGAATCACATTTCTTCACAAGGCGATAGTCTTCCATAAACATGAGTGACATTATCGTAACCCCCTAATAATGGAAAGAAAGAATATAAATGTGATATAATAATTCTATAATATTAAAATGTAATAAATATCATATAAATATGTTAAATCTATCATCATATCCATCCTTTAATGGTGGTTATGGGAACTATATTACATTAGTTAGTGAGGCAGTTTCCCGTCATACACAGAATTGATGATTTTGTTTAACAGTTAATCAGAGTGGAGATAGATCAAGGTTATTTCATTAAAAAAATAACATCTCATTATATTGGATATATTAGTGTTATTATATTAGCATATTTTACAAATTTTTTAAGGTAGTAGAATAAGAAATTAAAAAATTTTGCACATTTTAGAATTTTACCTCTTCATTGTAGAGCCTATTTTGGTTTATACCTAAAGCCTTCTTAGCAGGGATTTATAATTATACTATCGAACATTGTATATTGGGAGGTAATTAAGGAATTTATTTTGTATGTTATTTTTTAAAATAAAGGTTTATTTATGTTTGAAGAGGGTAGGATAGGGGTGACAATTTATATTTCAGGGAGAGGATGCATATATTATTTTTGAAAAGATAAAGTGATACCCATGTGTTTTAGGCCATAAGCCTCAAAAAATGGGGAATCATCTAATATTATTGGTTCTAGGGTCTAAATAAGTCAATAAAATTGGTGTTAGATGAGTTTTAAGTGATTTTTATCATTTATATTTTTAGTTTAACCATTAGTATACCCATTTAAACCTTAAGAACAATAATTAAATTCTATTTTTTCACAATTAATGATGGTAAAAAAGTTCTTTGAAATTATTAGATAATATAAATTTTTATTATTCCAAATATGTAAAAATATTTTCCAAATTCAATTAAAAGGATGGTCCAAATTCAATTTAAAATTAAACCGAAGATGCGATGAAATAGAGGTTTTCCAAAGTGAACATCCTCATAAGTATAGATTGTTTTAATATCAAATTTCAATATCAAAATTATTAAAATATCCTAAATTAGTTAAATTTAATATAATTTTACTAATTTTAATTTAAAACCAATTAAAAATATTATTTATCTTTGTAAATAAATTTTTTAAAAAGAAACATTTCTATAAAAATCAATATTTTCTCTTTTCAAAAAGAAATTAATCTTTTCATAAAATTAAAAAAACTAAGCCAAAGATAATTTTGACATGTACATTTCAAAAAGGAAGTTTATTTTGTCAAATAATTTTCCTAAAACTGATAATATATAAATTTTAAATTATGTTCACAATGTGTGACTAATCCACCTCTCCTAAAAATTATAGTTTTTCAGAAAAAATTTCATTCAATTTAAAATGGTTCTTATTTTATTTCTATTCAATAAATAACCATTAAATTTATTTTATACATCTATAAACCATATAATATTCATAATTTATTTATTAATATTTATATTCGACAATATAATGACTAGGTTATAATCATCATATCTAAATAATAATATTTTAATTGAGTAAAAAAAATTTGAAACCCAGTGTGGTGTGTTTTGAAAGATGTCAAAGAAAGTGAATTTATTTAAAAACTATTATATCATAAAGTCTTGGTGTGTTAAATTATTATCTAATATCTATGTTGTGTTCCATATACTCTATTAAATATGATGTTCATCTTTGAAAATCTTATGGGGTTACATATATGGCTGAGACCAATGGTTAAATGGATAAGAATGTTTGATTGCCCCATTTTCTCTATCAGTATTTATTATTCTTATTTTATCATATTTACTCCTTCCATTTTATACTTAATTAATTCATTCAATGGATTTTTATTAAGTAATATTGTGGAATAGGCCACTCTTGCATTCATAGATATTGGTGTAGGTTGATATAATTCATGTAAAAGGGTAAATGGTAGGAAACTGTGAACTATTCTCTATGAGAGAGGACTAGAGCAATTTAATGTTATTATTATTATAATTATTATAAAATATTAATGAGAACTACATTATTCATACTAAATATATTTTATTTTCATGTTTTTTATGAATTTTAAATTATATATATAGAGAGTTTTAATTTTTTAAAACTAAATTTATATTATTATATATTATTTTTGTGTACTTTAGATTATAATAATGATAATAGAATAATTGTGTGATTTAGTGGCCTCTTCGAGATCAGAACTAGGGTTCACACCATGTTTCATTCTTATAAAAATATTAAATATAATTAATTTGGATTAATGAAAAATTAATCATATCAGTTTGTCACCACTATTGGGGAGGTGAAACTCCTACACACCATGTTTCTCATATAAATCAAAAATGAATCACAAATTTCAAAAAACTAAAAAAATTATTTTTTCATTGATGTATTCAAATTGAAATTATTTTTCATGCAGTGACTACTATAAGGTGAAAAGATAAGAAAAATAAAAATAAGAATAAATTCAAAAAAAAAATTAATTTTAAGAAATTAAGGAACATTAGATAAAATTGAAGATCCAAATAGTTGATTTCAATGCATCCTAGGAGTAGTAGTTAGAGAAACCTAAAATTAAACCTAAACTAAAACTAATAGTGGAAGAGATTTCCCAACTCATTTTTTATGTTATATAAACTGAGAAGGTCATGAAAGAGTTACTCAAAGAATTTCTATTATCATACCACACTTATCTATGACCACAAGACATCCCTAAATAACACATGAATGTTGCTGAACTTATGATAGATCGAAAAATTTATAAGAATCCAGGAATCATTTTATAGAATGGAACATGTGACATGATCTTCCCATCTTTGAAAAAGAACAATAATAACCAATTTATCTTATCATTTCCATGGAATAATAAACTTCTAATGTGGTATAATTTTAAGAAAATATGGAGGATCCTAACAACCTAATTACATCAACTACAACCTATCACCACGAAGTAGTTCCCACTAGAGATGAATTGGAATTAGAACCACCTTAGTGATTCAATCCATTATTGAACACAATTTACATTAATTTTGGTGAAATAAAATTAATAATTTACTCCCCTTTCTTATTTTTTTTTTGATTTAACCATGCCCCGGAATGCTTTATACGATGGAGAATAAAAATAATATTTACTTAATGAGGATCACTTAAAGATCCAAAATCTGATTAAAAAACTTTTATGGAGAATGTAAATAATTCCTAGTGTATTTTAATATGGAAACTAACTCCTCATATACTTTTGTTAAAGTAGAATATTTAGATATTGATTACTTTGGAATTAATTAACATAAAAATTAAATTCGAGATAAATTTCCTTTCCTAAAATTAAAAATTAAGAAGCTTCATATGAGAATGCTTGGATGAGGATAATGTTGAAGAGAGTACAAAAATTCTGGAAGAAGCAATGGAGGAGGAACCCCCCCCCCCCCCACAATATGATTTCTACTAGATTAAATGGGATATAACTACTACACTCTATCTATGGGTTTCTCTACAACATGTTTTAAGGGATATAAGTTGAATGTAAAAAATCATGTTGGTCCAATAGAATGATACCACAACAACCGTCATATTTCGGATGAACAAATGAAACTACATGATTAGGGACAATAAAAATCTGGAACCTTCTTGTGGGTCCAAACCATGATTTATCCCTATATATTTCTTTATATTTAATTTTCTCTCTATATATGTTTAGGTTTTTCTATTTCTTTTAGGCCTAAATTGGAATTATCTAGGACCATAATAGAAGGCTTCCTCTAAAATATAATATTATGTTTTTTTCTTTCCTTCTCATTGATTTTTCATCACAAATTTTTTTATTTTTTTATCTATAATAAAGGGTAATTAAGTACTATATAGAGGGGGGGGGGTTAGTCGTAATTTTTTTATGATTTTTTTATGTATTTCATTTTTATCATTCATGTTGTTTTTAGATTTTTACATGTTTTGGTTTTTGTTATTTTTTATTTATTTGTGGTGCCTTTTAAGAATATATAGTCGAATTAGATACTTTTGGAAATTCAAATCATTATGATATTTTTGGAAAGTTTATTTATTTTTATATTTAATAATTTAAATTATTGCTAAATTTATTTTTCAGGATTTTTTATCTTTTTTATTTATGTAAATTTGATTGATTGTTAAAATACTATTCACTATTACTATCTAAATTGAATTTTTTACCCAACCAGATAAATTTCTAAACCGTTTTAACATATTATTCACAATTTATTTTTTATTAAGTGTATTGAGATGTGTTGTGTGATCTAGAACTTAGTGTAGTTTTATTTTTTAAATCAATTACATTTCATTTAATGTTTCAAGTATGATTGATGCATTATATTAGAAGCCCCTTTTTATATTTAACACAAATTTAGATCTACTGTTATATATGACCTTTATTAATCCCCTATCAGACATGAAATTCCTTGTTAGGTTGCCACATTAAAATCCATTTATATCTTTATAAACTTCTTTAGAAGTTAAATAAATGATCATTGTTAGAATAAAGTGTGGTGGTATTTTGGTTGTGTTTTATTGATTTGAAGAAATTGTTTGAATTAAATTGAAAAAAGTGTTTCCATATTAATTTGTACTTAGTAGGATTAAAAATTAATTCTATAAGTTGTAGGGTATCCCAAAATATCTTTAATAATATAGTATGATAATCCATATAATTTTTAAGATCATGTGCCTTTCTTCCCCTAGAAACACAAATTGGAGATGAAATCCCTAAAAAAAATAAAGGAATCAAGCTATTGAAATTATAGAAGAGGGAAAAAATATTGTTTCTATTGATATTAATAAATTTTTACTATAAATGAAAGAAAAAATAGTTTTTTGTTTGATTAATTTGATTTTTTGTCTGTTTACATGCATTTACTTCACTTTCGAGACTAAACCTTCTCATTCTGCCTATAATGTCTTTAAATTTAAAACACACCTACCATTATCCTTATAAAAACCCATATAAAATCTTCCATGATTGAAAATTTTATGACTTTTTGAAGTAGATATACTAGGTGGATAGAAAAACTATGGGGATTACACATTTTCTTGAGACTCATAGAAATCCACATTAAAAATCATTCAGTGGAGAGGGAAATTATTTTCTAGGGTGGTAGGTTTGACATGAAAATTTGGATTATAATGAAATTGAATGAAATATTATTATTATTTTTGAAATTAGGGAATTTAGATCCATTTAAAAGGCATGATATTTTTCATACATATGATAATTTAGTGGTGATATAATTTTTACATTGGGAAGTTTGTTTTAAACTTATTATAGATGATTTATTGGGAGTGAAATTTTTTTGTGTAGGGGAATTAATAGAGTTAATATTATGAATATTTTGACCTTAAATTTAAATTTTCTAATCCCATAAAAGTGTTATTTTATGGTAGAATTTTTAAACATGTAAATTTTAGTAGTAATAAGAGTTTAGTTGTGAAAATGAATTAATTTTTTAATTATTAGTATTTGAAATTATTTTTATAATTAAAATATAAAATTTTCTACACTGATCCTGATTTCGAATTTTTTTTTGTGATTATAGGCTTTCTGGGATACATTTCATTAAATTTTACCTGGATCTAAATCCAATATTATGAGACCCAAAAGAAGCATGTAATTTGGGATTTGGAATCTTATGTCCAGTTATGTAGACTGTTGTTGATATGCCCATATCTCATATAGGGTTGGTCCAATTGAGATGATAATTCACATAGATATTGAGAATAGGCCATGGTTAATTTCATTAAACTATTGAAACTCTATATTTAATATTATATATGTTCATAATAACATGGTAAATCGAATAATTGGAATACACACAGTCTCCAGACCATAATTATTTTCTCTAGATAATTGGCCATAACCTTTTCTACACTTATAAAAATATGTTAATTTATTTTTGGTGGAAAAAAATACCAATTTTATAATATTTATAAAATAAAAACCTTTCCAAAATTTTCATTTTATTTCTATTCCACAATAAAAATTTAGGTTGTAAATTTTTTGAATGAAAATCTACCTCTCTTTGGCCAATAAATTTATATGTCAACATCCCTAAAAGGAGTTAAGAATTTATCATTTTCTATGAAGAATATTTATATTTTAATAGTGTTATATCCTTTTAATATACTTTGGTAATAATATTTCACTCATTCTATTTTGTCTCTCTATTTTGTGTTCTTCCATTGTTCCCTTCTCAACTCCATAAAAATAGAGAATGAATATCACCACTTTATTGAGGGAAAGAGTAATAGATTCCTTTTATTTGTTGAGAGATTTTAATGTTTATGGTTTTTATAAATATGAAGATAATATCTATGGTTATATTGATTTATACATGTAATTTACTCCTTTTATCTATATATTTATGTCATTCCTCTTTGCTCATATATATTTCTTCCCTTTGTACTTTAGTCGAACATATGATAGAGTCCAACATTTATATTATTATAGAAGAGGTCACTCTTGCATATATAAATATTAGTGTAGGTTTATAAAATTCAATAAATAGGATTAATTATTATATATTGTGAACTATTCTCTAGGATATAGAACTAGATAAAATCAATCTTCACTGATGAATGATTGGAATTGATGTGAACTCAAAATGAAAATGACCACTTTCTTACTAACTGCATTCTCTCTACATGTATGCTTCAAAATATTAATATATATATATATAATTTAAATTTTATTAAACCACTATTATATTTTTATATATCAGTTAATTATACTTGATATTATAATAGTGAAAATATAAGAACATTGTGTGTGATTGGCCTCTTTGGGATATATTCAAGGGTGCATACTATGCTTCATTCATAAGGAAATAAGAAATATTTTCATGTGGTATTAATGAAAAATCCATCTTATCAGAGAGGGTGACACATATTTATAGCGAAAACCCAATCGACCTCCACTCTATTGTGATGAGTTCCAAAACAGATGTTATAGTTTTAGTCATAGAAAAATATGAAATTCTATATGTTTAAAACAACTATATTTCCTTGAATATTATAGTCATATAAAATTATTAAAAAATATATTTTCCCACCACCATGTCATGGAAATACAAAAAATGGTCCTATCAATTTTAATACCTACTCCATTTGAAGAACCACTATGGCATATAGAAACCTTCCTTAGTGTTTCCATACTTCCCTTACGACCAACCATACTGGAGAAATCATTGACCATGACGTAATAACTCCACAACCACCAAAATACGTGTTATAACCCTCCTTTATTCACAAAAATATTTAACTGGATTAATATAGGAAATATTCTCATATAAAATACATACTCTGCACTATGTGTTACCTAAATTCTTATACCAAAACCCTAAATAGATAGATTCATTAATGCTCACACGAAATTCCCAATAACCACATCTGCATCTCAGTCATTCCATAAAAAACATCCATAGTATCCATAAAAAGGCCATTTTGTGACTTATAATTATAAAAATACACCCATAACCTCCAAATTACCTTCAAAACTCCCACTTAAAACTTCCAACACCCAAATTATGTTATGTAACAGTTCATAAAGGCTTGGGTTGTTACAAAAACCATTAAAAAATGTTTAAAATTATTATCATGGAAACATTAGGTTCACATTATTGTATGGAAATAATATAATCCTTTGATATGAAAAATAATATAAGTATATTTCCATATAAAGTATAATCATAAGTAATGATAGTACCATGAGAATAAAAAGAAATGCATTTCTCAAACTGTATACATGATACTATAATAAAACGTACAGTCTTGAGTTGGGTCTTGGGAACCCAATATATCAAACTTCCACTTTAACTAGATCCAACTATCCAAACATTATGTGCTATTGATTTTCATCATTTACCTTTATCACATTATCCATCTTGGACACCCTTTTAATCATGAAATGACCTCTTTGAGTAAAATCTCGTGAAAGATAAAACTTTTTAAGTATATAGTTTACCATATGGCATGACTTGGTTTACATAGAAAGATTAAATACTATAATATTATATTTATAATTTTTAACATGGTTTATAATACTAGACAAAATTATAAGATCAGAGAAAATTTATGTATCAACATTTCTCCTTAAGTTATACTAAAAGCTTAAACATACTCAAACTCTACTCTAGAATCAATAACCATGTGGTAATTTAACATTATCTATCTCACTACACCACCATTCAAGAATAAAAAATATCCTAAACATGGCTTAAAATCATCACCATCTATATGAAATCTAGCATCATAATGTACCCTCACAACTAACAACTAATATCCTCTATAAAACAATATTATATCTTTTGTACATCTCAAGTACTTCAGGACGGTTTTAAAAAATTCCAAGTGTTGGTCAAATGTTTTCTATAAATATCTACTCACCATACTCTAAGAATAATTAATATAACACCAAGTATATAACATGGAGTACATCATATTTCTTGTAGTTGGGACTCTACTCACTCTTTTTTCCACTTATTGTGTCCATAGAAAGAATTTATTAATGTGATTAATACCATGTTACATTGGTTAGAATACTCTCATTTATTGTTATATATTTTACCTTTTTATTACCTTTTAAATATATGTACTTTAATTTAGACCAAGAAACCTCTTGGATATTTCTTGATAGATCACAATTCTTAGATTATAGGATTATTCACCCAAGTACTACTTGGAAAAGAATTAATTTAAACAAATTTTGACTAACTATAAGAATTTAATATAGTTTCTAATTAGTAATATAACATCAATAAAAAATACTATTAAAATAATATATCTTCCATTAATCTTCTTTATTATACATGGTCCACTCTCATTTTTAATGAAACCAAATTCTCATGGATTCATCGAAGTAAAGATTCCATTATTTTGATACCTTCCATAATCTATAAATGGATATTTATAGATTGCATAAGTTATTGGAATAATTGAGTTTCACAAACCAATTAGGTCATATAATTTTGAAATTTTCAACTATTTTCTTGTCCACGAAGGAATATTTGACATTTATCTTCCAAATCTCATAATCAAGGAATGATGTCATGGAAAGTATAATTCTAATAGTTTTTTTCCTTATGACTAAGGAAAATGTTTCATCGTATTACATTCCTTGGTATTTTATAAAACCTTTAGAAACCAATTAGGATTATAGGTATATACATTACCATCCATTTCTATTTTTTTAATACACACTTACTTCAAGTGGGGTTCACATCATTTAGAGGATATACCAATGTATAAACAATATTTTGGAGCATGTAATTCATTTCCTAATTTATGTACTCTTTAAAGATGATAGATATTTATTATATAGTGATTATTTTTTGTTAATAGGTTCATAATTCTTAATGAATAATGTGTCAGCTAAGTAAGTTATAAGAAAATTACATCCCGCCAGTTTTCTAATCTTAATAGTGGACCTACATGGTACTTGTTTCTTAGATCTAGTTTATTTTGTTAATGTTACAAATATTATGGATATTGAGATTTAAATTCATCAAATTATTTCTCTATCCTAGTATTTTTTTTAAAATATGCTCCTTTTCAAGAAATATATCATTTCATTCTATAATTACATTTTAATTTAAAGGGTTGTATAGGTAATATTCTTTAGTTTCCTTATGATATCCTATAAAGATTCCCATCGTGTCTCATAAGTCAATATTTTCATTAGAAATAATATTGAAACAATTATTCATATTACCATATTTTTGTATGTTATAGTATGAGTTTCTTTCCATTCCATAACTCATATAGGATCCCATGTACTTATTTAGTTGCTAAAAGATTAAGCATATAAGTCATTTTTTAAAAATCATATACCCAAAAGGATTATCAAATAGACATACGATTCCTTATAAATCTCACCATTTGTATTAATATTTTATCACACCTTTCACTAACACCAATCTAATGATGTTTGAAAATAGGAGTGAGTTAGAGACAATCCCATACACTTGGAAGTGGTTAGTGAGATTTTGGTTAATAAAATTGTTGCCTCAATATGAGTAGAGTTTCTTTGTTTTCTTTCTAAAATGATTCTATACATCATTTTTAACTTCCGTAAACATGAAAATGAAATATAACTTATAAATAATTAAGTAATAATTACCATATATACCAAATACATCTATAAATGTAATGAAGTATGAGTATCCAATTATACATCAATTGGAAATTTTTCACATACATCAATGCAAATAAATTCAAAATGCTCTATAGATTTTTCTTATTTAGAGATGAAATGTTCTTTAGTACTTTTAATTTATAAACATTTGTGAAATACACCTGAATATTTTATATCAAGAGTTCCCATTTTGTGTAATATAGTAAAATAAAATTCACTTACTTGACCAAGTCTAATGTTCCAAAAATAGTTGGGATATGTGACATGAACATTGGATTCACCATTCATTATTAACACTAAAATTTAAAAATTTAAATAATATATAAACCATTATTTATATATGTCATACCATAAAATTTTACTTTATCATAAGAAAAATAAATTTTATTCCTAAATATGAATCAAAACCCCTTGGTGCCTAAACTTGAAACTAGTATTATGCCTCTAGAAACAATTAATACATAATAACAGTTTGTAAGGATAAAAACCAATTTATTGGGTAAATTAAGATACTATTATTTAAATATGTATACTTATATTTATTCCCCATTTTTTTATCAAATATTAAATTCACCCCTTCTTATCTTATTAAATATACTTATTTCTAGTAATTGAATACATTTGTGTGTTCCGTGAGAAATATTCAATACCCAACATTTAATACCTGAAAGATTACATTAAAAAAATATACATATTTCTTATTCTCCCATCCTTTACACTTCTTCCCAGAAATATAATTCTTCTTCAAGAATTCATTTTTACCACATATGAAACAAAGATCCACATGATAATTTCTATCACTTTGGTATCTTGTAATGATGATGGACATGTGCCTTAAACCTTGATTTATATAATTATATATTATCTTATAATTTATTTTCTAAATTAGGATACCAAATTGAGGGATAGTTTTATACATTTCCTTGTCTTCTCAGTTAACCATATCTATATGATATTGGGGTGAATTATTTATCTTAATCAAGTTAGAGTTACCAATATAACATAATAAGCTTGATGGTATAGATAAAAATAAGATATTTGTGGATAGTTTGTTATTAAAAATGAACCCTAATGTTTCCAATCAACAAATTTACATATATATCTTGTGTAAATAAGGATTGCTTTGGATTCCTTACCCGTTGGATACACTTGAAAGATGAATCAGAGATATCACATTTTTTCATTTCTTTTTTATCTCTTAGTATAACTCTTAGAGATGAGAAAACATCTTATATGCATCATTTTACTCATATAATATCTTTAATTAAATGTAAATTAATGATAAATTGATTTAAAATACAGCCAATTCATCATATATGTGTCTATTATATGCATTATTTTCTCATTTACTTACTCCGTAAGGAGAACCAATAGGATATGGGGTCTCCATCACATAAAACATCATTTTCTTTCTATAGTACTATACAAAAGCACCTATAACACTCCTATTTTTTCTGATAATTATATTTTATATGAATAGGATAGTTAACAACGATAGTGAATTTGAGATATTAATTATCATTACATTTATACGAAATAAAATTTTGTATATTCGTACATTTTTATTGACTTCTGAATTTTTAGACATTATTGATTTATTTTTCTTTGATGTATCACATTATTTTATTTATATTTTACTATACCTAATCCATTTGATTCAGAGTATCTAGAGACTTATATATTTTAACAGTCAATGATAAATAATCTAATATTTATTGTCAAAGATATTACTACACTGACCATTATAGATTTCAAGGTAGTATATTGACTATTCTACCATATGAACTCATAAATCCTTGAACTATTTAGTTGATTCCCCAACCATTTAAACCCGAATCTTGGTTTTTCTCAACACTTACCCCTATAATTACAAAAAATATAGTTATGGATACATTTTTGATAAAAATTATAATAAATTCAACCCACCACTCTTATTATATTTTCCTAATATGTGGAGTCACCATCTACCATGAATACCAAGAACCCCAAACAATGGGTTTATTTGGACTAGAAAGATGAACTAAATTAATGAATTAATATTTTTAATGGGATTAATTAATTTATATAAATAAGTTTAATTGTATTCAATTATGATTTTCAATTTAAAATATGTCATATCTTTTACTAAAAGTAACTATGCATAAATAGATTACATTAATTATGAAATAATATATTTTTATCTAAGAATTGTTATTAAATATCTTATGTGATCACATTCATCCACATATTCACATAATTCATCATGAAAAGACTAAACTTAATGCTAACTTAATCATTATCTTTAACATAATGCTTGGTTTTTTGATTGGAAGTTAAAACTACAATGACCCCAGGGAACTCATTGAGCCATGATCAATGTTGAGTTATAAAATCCTTAGTCTCTTATAAATCTTTATTTTTTTAGGTTCAGGATATGAGGACTTTCCTGAGATCATTATAAATATTTAAATCCTAAATATATATAATGGTGTCCAACCTAGGGTGTGTCTTAATGTGGTCACTCAATTAGTCATTCATCATGCAATTTGTCAGTTATTACTGTTTTTGGTATTTTTAGTTTAATAATACAAACACATAAATATGGGTGTAGTTTACTGTATAATTTATCAAATAAAATAAAATAAATAAAATAAATAAATTAAAATGAAATTATAACAAATATAGTATAATAATTTTTAGAGAGATAATGATTGATCCATGTTAGGATTTATTATGCACCATCATTGTTTATTAAATTATATTTTATTCTTGTTCAATGATTAGCATATATTTTATTACTCTATTCATATTAAATTATTTATTTTGAGGGTGATTAGTGCATTCAAGAGCCTCCAAAATCACATACACTACTCACATAACCCTTAGAGAATAAATAAAAATGCACCTACTCTAAGAGTACGCTCTCACTCAAACTCACAGTTGCATCCTATTTACAATTCATCTCCCACCACACTAAAATATCCCATATATCAGATGAATTTAATTTAAAGAGTGATAAATTAATTTAATAGTGGAAGAAAATATTATGTAAAAAACAGGATAAAGGACTGATAACCCCCATGTTACTCTCCAAATTATCAATTATTGTATATATAACAAGAAAAAAATAATTAAAACCAAAGATAAAATAAAATTCTTATAGTTCACAACTTCCACTTTGAATATAAGAGGTTAGTACTGTATAATAAATAAGATAGAAGATTAAGGATAATGTTTCATAGTTATAATAGTTGAAACTTAAGTAGGTAACCAAGAAACGAACCATGACAATTCAATAAAAAAGAATAAAAAAACACTAAAAGAGAAGTCAGACAAGAGGAGAATGAATTTAAAGTACCACCATGGTATGTATAATATGTAATGATATTACCATATATATCACATATAAAATAATGATACTACCATGGTAAGAATAATACATTCATTTATCAAAAGTATAGACATGTCATTGTAATTAAAAGTACACTCTAGAGTTGGGCCTTGGGCGTCCAATATATCCAAATCCCACTTTCACTAGAGCCAACTGCTAATAATTATTATCCTTATATCTCTAACATGAGAATAATTTTTCTACGGAGAAATTTATTTATTAAATATGTATTAAATTTTATCCTTTATGGCTACTCTGTTAATCTTGAATTCACCTTTTTGAGTAAAATCTCCCAAGATATGAAACTTTTAAAGTATGGAATTTTTCCTCCAATGTTCCTTGTGATCCTTGTATATTATAATGGATACAATATAATCAATGTAAATTGTAATGAGGTCTATAATTATAGTTGTAATGATAGTATAAAATAACATTTTATATAGTCACAAAAATTTTGTTTTATTAGACGTTTCAATATACTCACACAATAATATAGAATTAGAGACCATGATGTACTTTGAGATTCTTCAGCACACTAAACCACTATTCAAGTATAATATATAGCATGAATATGACCAAAAATATTCATAATATATCTATAATCATGTATCATAGTGTCCTCCAACTACTAAAACTTCATATTCTCCATTAACCAAGAATATATCCATTTAAAATCACAAGTACTTTAGGATGGTTTTAACAACTTATAAATTTATCTCATAGGGACATTCTTAGCATCTAACCATCATACCCAAGGAACGAGTAAGATAAATTCTAGTAAATAGCATGGTGTACAAGATAGATCCAATTATTATGGAATAAATGACTCTAGACATTATTTCTATCTCTTCATGTGTCCATGGAAATTTTTTCTAATTGTGATTACAACCATTTGATATTTGTAACAATAACCTCTTAGATAGTTATATAATATAACTTTTTATTACATTTTCAATATATGTACTTTTACTTAGACTAAAAAAACTCTCGGATCTATCTCGATATATCATTATACTTGAAATATAGGCTACCTCACATAAGCCTTTCTGAAAAATAATTCATTTAACATAGTATTTGTAAGATTTTTTCCCCTACAAAAAACATATATATAATTTATGAATACATGTATTTTTTGTTTTTAATTTTAATAAAATTACTACGAAATTATGATTATTATAAAAATTACATATTATGTAAAATATCTTAATAGTAACTATCACATTAAAAGTTCATAGAAGTTCCCTGATATGATGAGAACCTTGAAGTGTCATGACAATATCCCTAAATTTTTATCCTATAGTTAGATGATATCATTATACATAAATCTTATGATATATGCTATTAGGGGTGTAGACTCATAGGAATTTGATGCACTTTCTCAGGGTGTAATCCCTTGGTAATTTTTAGTGCATGAGATTATGAGAACACAACCCACCAATAGAAAATCCACATTTATATGGGTCATTATATGTTCCTATCTTTTGACATGTGTATGGATCCTTATATTTTAAAATTATTATCAATGGATGTCATTAGTCAAACACTTTATTGTATTGATGTAAGTTGCGATGATATATGTTTGTGGTGAACTAATGTGTGTTGGGTGTGTCATGCGTGATGTTTTATAAAAGAAAAATGTTAGAAGGGATTAATCCCTTATTCACTTTAACAGAAGTATATATCTTTGTCCCTTTTATGGGGATGTAAATACCAGAATAAACCCATGACTATGGTTTTTTATGAATGGATTTATTTCCATACAATCAAAAAGTAGGCATCGATCACATAAGTGGATTACACCATCATGAAACCTACATAATATGGGATACTTTGATAAAGGAGTTCAATTATATAGTAATTATTTTTAATAGTTTTTATATTTTTGAAACATTAACATTTTATTTTATGAGGCTCTTGGTGTGTTTCTCAATTCTAACATTGTACATTAGGTGGATCTGTATAGTGCCACTAAAAAAGTTGACTAGTGGGACACACAGTAATTGTATTTAGAAACATAGAAAATTTTTACTATTTTTTAACATGTTGAATAAATATTATTATCATACATAGTTTAATCATTATTAATTCTCAATTTATATAATATATTTTGTTACTATTTTTGAGGAAATATTTTTGAGTAGAATATTTTATTGATATTTATTTTGTATTTGATAAATATAATAATTATTTATTTATTATCAAATAATGCATTGATAATAATTTATTATATAAATAGATATTATCCAAGGACCAATAAATATTTTGGAGGATGGGTAGACTGAGTTTAGAAGGTACAAGGTGATTAATATATTAAATATTATTTTGGAAAAAATTTAACCAATTTAATCAATAAATGATATTTAATTAATATGAATGTTTTATGTATTTCATGAAAAATAATTATTATATTATTATTTGCCATGGGGTTCACTGAATAATAAGAAAATAATAATGGTCTATGTGAAATTATTTTATTTTTAACCCTAACACCTTTTAAACAAAATTATATTATTTCCAACCCGGAATGCTAGCTATCTATTTTGTTGTGAAGAAATACCCAAAGAAACCTCTCAATCCGCAAATATATTCTCTCTAATAATGATCTCAATAATGTAGAGTGATACTCCTCCACTTCCCCTCTATAATCTATATAGAACAAGGAGAGTCCTTATTTAATTTTATTCTCATGTAGGTCAAAGAAAAAATGCACTAGCATTAGGATATCCCATGATAGCACTCAGTTATTCCAATAAAATCACTATGAGTATTGCGGTGCATATGAGAATCAATACTCGAGGGAATCTATATATAATTATGGAAATGAAACATTGGTACGATGTGAATACATTTATAAATTAATCAATGAAGGAGGAATTCATCACAATATAATTTTTTACTGATGAAATTAATTAAAAATCATAATGTGATGATCTTGTATTTTGGTTCTGGGTTTATTTAATCAATAAATAATTGAATTAATTTTTTTTATCACAACATTATAATTCATGTAAATCGCGGAATAATCATTGATTATAAAAAAACATGTTGTACATTTTAATTTCGTGCTTTCACTGCACCTGAAACCATTCTGCACTTGACATCAGAGTGAGTGCATAATAATTTATAATTATTTATAGATAATTGACCGGTTTACAAATTTATCATTGTTATTCTATTTTATTTTATTCATTATTTAAATCAAAACCCTGAGATATTATATTTCTTCTCTCCATTCTCATAAATATAATAAAAAATATATTAATAATGAATGAAGAACAAAAAATAACTGGTCCAGAGGGTCCAATGATTCTTTCCAGATGTAATAATAATAAAAGTCATATATCACATAGGTACACACCATGTATGTATATTTAATTCCCTAGGATGAATCATGAATCAATTCGGAGAATCATTCATTAATGACATGTGAATTGTGATTAATACACACCTTTTGTAGACAAATCCATCATAGTACATGGTTAGTTGGACTACATTGAATTTAACATTAATATACTAAATTTAGTATATTAATCAAATACTATCCATTGGTTTATTACACATAACACGTGACTTGTGACCATGTAGCTAGGAGACCTCATGACGTGTAGCCTAGGTAAACATGATGTGCCCTATTAATATATATAAAATTCTAACACTAACTATCCCTTGGTGTGTGCTACTTATAGATGATGAATAACTATAAAAGACATGTATCATGATAGTACACACCATGTATGTTACCTACATACAAATAATTTAAAAATTAATTTTTTATGTTTTTGAAAACTAGTTTGCAAGCACTCTGTGTGTCATTTATTTGACTTTCACATAACATGTGATAGGTTATATATATAAATATTAAATGTATAAATAATTTCTATGTAATATTCAGAATATTATATCATATATAGGATATAATACACTATTTTCTCTAAATGTATTAAAATTGAAACATGATAATTTTAGAGAATGTGTTTGTGTGTTATTTATTTGAAAGCACACAGTATGATATTATATGAGAGTAAATTTATTCTATATATTGTATGAGTAAATAATATATGACCATCATACATGTGAGTTAGTTAGGATGTGTTCTTGTCATTCTACCTCTGAGGAAAATATTTTTTACTTATTCAATTTTAAATAAATAATCGAATTATATTAAAATGATAATAGATGAGAACATCAAGAATGTTTGGAGAATACTTAACATAAAGGAATTAATTAATTATTTAATTTAATGAATTTATTTTATTATTACAAAATTATAATTACCATACATGGATATTATATCCTTTTTTTCATAAAATTTCATACATTATACAATCATATGCCCAAATAGAGTATTAGTTCAGTTCCTTTTTAAACATGGAACATGAAATTATAGTCTGGTGTAAGATATTTATTGTTTCCCACAAATATTGTTACCGTTATTTATACTACGTAAAACCATTACTTATAACCTGGGGAAAGGAAACATAAGAAAAGGGTGATCTCAGATGCTCAGTGAGGGTAAACAAGGAAGATAGAAAGCATACATATGAGTAAAAAGGGCATGTGAATGTGATCATAACATCATAAGATCATACCATGAATATAAAATATCATAAACATTAATCATGGAATAAATATTGGTATTTCATAATACATGAATCATTTTGGAATAAAAAAACATAATCCATTAAATAATCATATAAGAATATGACATGTAATTTGTGGCATACACATAAACATGTAATATCATTCCCTATAAGTCAAGGTGCATTTCCAAAACTCAACAAGTCACTTCATGGGGACTACACCTACTAATAAGGACACAAAACCATCCCCAATTGTAGTTCATTACTTTTAAGGGATTGACTTTCCCCATCTTCCCATAGTGGATTGGGTTTTTCCATCTTCCAATAGTGGATCACGCCCACTGGCCAGATCCCCATCATTATCTCTGTAGAAATAAATATTTACCCAATGAATAAGAGGGAGATATAGGTACCACCCATCACATAATAAAAACCATTAATATTTGTTCTAGAAGAGCCAAAATCATTAATTATATCGGAACCCATGGAATGAAATGTGTTTTGTAAACATCATTCAATCATAACATAACCACTAAGAAAAAAATAGGTTCCATAAATTTCATTACATAAAAAACATAAACCATTATTAGAAATAAAAATAATGGTATAATTGAAGCATATACCCATTAAAACATAATTAAAATCAAATAATGATATCTTAGAAGGAAAATAATCCTGATAGATCACTTTAAAATAATTCTTGAGGAAAATATACTTTATTAATTGAAATGGTTTTATTTTCATAAAATATTGTGTTACTTTAAAATAAAAAAATTTATTCAAAAATAACCATGTAATACTATAATAATATCTTCAAATAATTAAGGAGTAATTATGATAGAGTTTTTTTCATGGCATATAATTTAAAAAAACATTCCTTTAGAACTTTTCCAGAAAATTCACAAAGTACCTCATTTGGGAAAAAATATTCCTTTCAAATCGTATAGTAAAAAGTAAAAAATGGGTAAAATTAATTTAAAAATCCATAATAGAATAGTAAAAACATTTTTGAATCTTTTTAGAAAACATAGACATGAGAGATAAATATTCCCCAATATAATCTTAAAACAAAACAATCCCAAATATTGATGAGATTGTGAAATAAATACTCATAACTTTATAATCCATAGAATCCTATTCCCTTGGAAGGAGAAAATTATATGGATACAAAAATATCATAATATATTTGAAAATACTCTTAAAATAAATTCCTGGGAAGTATATACACCATATAAAATAAAAAAAGTAGTTCTTAAGGTATGTAACCCATGGAAATAAAAGTGATACATAAATCAATTAATATTATAGTAACTTTGGAATCCTGATCCCCATGAAATAATTAAAAAAATAAAAAATTTTAATATAATAAATTATAATAAATTCATGATATAACATTTAATAGGGAAATATATACACCACAAAATAAGAAGAAGTGGTGATTATCACATATATATCATAGAAATAAAGTGAGATGAGAAATATATCATACCTTAATCCTTGAATTACTTCATACACTTTCAAAACTAAAGTATAATAAATATAATTTTATTATAAATATATCATAGAACCATATATGTATATATAATACCATATATTATTTAATTTTAACTTTATATTATTCTCTTATTGTAACGCCCCGACCCCAGCTACCCAGAGCCGGTGCATTACTTCATAACATTGGCATGATCACAAAAGATCAAGTCTCTAAAGACCGATTGGTTTAGTAGCCTTGGAAACACTAGATACATTCATAAATGTTACATTACATAAAAAAGTGAAAAACTATAATAACATAGTCTCCATAGTCCACACTTCTATCCTCTTCGTACTATCCCTGCAGGTCATTCATAAAATACTTCTTCACATCCTGGAAAATATTAAAACATTGAAAGGCGTGAGCTCGGATGCTCAGTAAGGTTAACAATATTACGGAAGATTTCATAAATAAAAATTAACTTTTAAGGCAATGTATAACTAAAACAAAAGCCTTTTAAACTTGATCTTCAACATAATATGGCAAAAGTAAAATGAGATAATGCCATTCACTTCTTCACATGGATATTCTACTGGTCGAATAATCACATGCAATATCAATAACCACTTTCATAATGATGGAATGCATAATGCCAGACTATAATAACCACGTAGCCAAGGCCTCGTGCCAAGACCACAAATAAGATTTTTTCAAGGCCTTGTGCCAAGACACTAGTTTGTCTAATGAGACCTGCCGATGCATCGAGGAGCTATAGCGGGCTCCACCCGTCACTTATTAAGTCCAATGCATTCCTCATATGAATAGGTTTAAACATATCATAAACCATAACATAATCGTATCACATAAAACATGCGTAAAGGAAACATAAAATTTCCACATTTCAATCACAATATTGTCAATACAACACATTGATATAATAAAAACGCTTTCAAAACCATTTTCAATACCAAAATAAAAGCAAGTTAAAACTTTGTATTTATTTTTCATTAAAAAAAAGTGATGGCTTGTAGAGGAATCCGAAACTCAAATAATGTTCACGGCGGCGGAGAAGTCGTTGTTGCTGCATAAGTATGGATAGGAAAACATTCCCTTTTTGTTGTTTAGTAAAATGCTTCGTATAAAAAAGATTCCTTTTGAATAAACGTAAAAGTCAAAGGGGTTTATACACCGTATAAAAGAAAGTTGTGTATAAAATAAAATATGCCTCAATGAAAGGAGATTGAGACGAAGTCCCATACAAAGATAATTTTTATAATAAAATAGATATAATATGTTTATTCACTATAAGTACACATAAATAAAGTACAAATACAAGATATGACATAATAATATAATGACATAACTTGAAAGTAAGAGATTAACCCAAAGAATGGAAATTGGGTTAAGAAATTCCCTTACCTCGTGTCTGACTTGACTCAACCGTTCTTTAACCTCCCGAATAATAAACTAGAGTTAATATATACCTTATTAAGAACCATTTTCAATTTCATTATCCTTATTATATCACTTATTACAATGATATGAACATTATTTAATTATTTAAGTTAATAACGGTCGTTTTGTCAATCTTTGGTACTTGAGTCAAAAATAAACTTCTTATAATTACAAGTTGTTCATGTGGTGAAATATCCATTATATCAAGAATTATATTCATGATGTAGATATCATATATATCATATATACATTATATACAATCATTCATAATGTCACGTAACATTTAGAGGTAAGAAATGAAATGCACCGTTCATGGAGACGGTAAGCCGTACGTACGCATGAACGCTACTTTCATTTATATTTCGTATTTAATGGAACGGAATAATAATGATATAAATTTATAATATAATTACAGTATAATATAGTGTATAATACCATTTAATCCATCCTTTATACATCCCACATATGGCATTAACGATTCAAATCACTTTGAGGGGGCGGTAGTCCGCACTTCCTAAAATGAAATTATCGCGTTTTACCCATAATGGAAATCATAAAGTACGCCATAAATGAGAAATACAGAAGTATAAGTAAAACATAAACACATTATATATCATATATAAATATAGTGACATCTTAATGGCCACCTTTTAAGGGGTTATATGAGTGTTGAACAATCATTGTTTCGTGAGGCAGAAATTCGCCATCCACAGAAACCGTATGTTCTTTAACCATTAGATGTAGGTGTGTGTAAGTGCGGCTCGAATCCTTATTATAACAACATCCTAGTATATTTAGGATACTGGTGTTGTTACAAAAGAAATTAATAAAATGAATTTAGGTGGTTGGAGAAGAAAAATAAAACAAAACAACATTAGAGAAGACATTACCTCAAAATCGGGTAACTCTTTTTGATTTGAGCCAAAGGCTTCCTTGAGGAGAGTTCTGCCCAAAGTGAGGCTTCTAGGAGTAATAGGGGGAAGTTGGGAGAGTATTTGGGCAGAGGATGGCCGAGACAAATGGCATGAAGGTGTAAATAAGGTGGGAGAGGTGGGGGCCTTTTATAAGTGGAGAGGAGGGGCTCTTTTGGAAAGATTGAAATGTTACATTATTACACAATGCTTTTCGGATTATAAAGGTCCCAAAATTATATAATTCGTGGATAAGGTGATAAGAGTTCGAAATCTACCCATCCAATAGTCTTTGGACAAGTGTAAGCCTTGGATTTTACATTATCTTTTCATTTTATTAAAATCGTTAAATAATGAGGTCATTGCTGCATCATAATGATGTCATAAATAATTTACTTTATTTAATGTCTAAAAATTATAACAAAAATACTATGATGTAGGAAATCGTTTTATATTTCTAATTAATATTTATAGTCAAAATTTGGACTTGTGTAACCCCACTTAAAAACTATTTTAGTAAAACAACTCATGTTTGTGTCAATTTAATTTTAACATTAAATAAATATATATTAATGTCATTTTCCAAACAAAGTGGCTCCATGGGATCCCCAAGTTGACCCATGGGTTTTCTTGGTCGGCCATGACTCATCCAATAGGAGTAGGACAAGTGTCATGCTCATCTCATATTATTAAAACATTATTTGTACCTTAAACTACACTAATTACCTCTAATCGCGATTAAGAACTTAAAAGTTACTATTCACCAAAAAATTATTTTAATTTCATTGAACCACATTTTACTTATTAATGAAAACCATGTATATTGGATTTTTAAAAATCAAATCACAGAAGTGGTAATATTTCATTTTCATGAAAAATCAGTTTTTAACAACCACTTAGTGGTTTCAATATTCATCAAAAATTGAAGTTTTTCAGAATAAGGATAAAATTTCACCCTAAGCCATAATTGATATTCCGAATTCAAAAATGATGTCTATTTTAAAAAATTCCAAACATATAAGTTGCATTAATTAATTTTATAATTAATTCCCGCGGTTACAACAAATAGCGTGTTTTTAAGAAACAATTTATATCAAAAGATTGGCAATTGTTTATGTCCAATTTCAATGTTAAATTAATTCTAATGACCATCATTGGATAAAATGGTAAAAATAAATTCTAATTATACTTTAAAACCACTAAATAGTATAATTTATCACAATAAATTATTTTGATTAAAAAAGTTGTTTTAATTATTTTTCACTATTCATAAAAAAATTGGATGTTCTCAGAAAGTTACAAAAAATTCAACTTAGGATAATTTCGATATTAAGAATTCAAAAATGAAGTCCATTTTGAAATATAAAATTTCTATAATTTTAAAAAGTGGTTATTACTATTCATAACGGCTACTTTGATTAGTCGCGGTGTTTTAGAACTCGAAGTTGCGTACAATGCAAGCTATTGCATTATTGAATGAGAAGCGTATCGTGGAAGCTTGGGGTGTTACATTCTCCCCTCCTTCAATAAATTGCGTCCTCACAATTTGAAATTTTTCTTTGAAAAAAAAGGTTGAAAAGAGAAAGTACCTTTGAGGAAAACCCACATCGGAAATAAGATTAATAAAATTTAGCCTTAAAAAGAGGGAAAGGGAAATGAAAAAGTCACCACCCAATTATGATCTCGATTAGGAGAACATTGGTGGCAATTAGAGACATATAATTGGAGGAAAAACGTAAATATTTGTAGGGAGTGATTGAGGTCATCAATCACAATCAACTGTCAAATTGAGGGCCTCAAAGCCTTCAATCTATGTTGATTTAAAATATCATCAGTTCAACAAGACATAAAGTATTAGGATAACACATTTTTTTGTTTTAATATCCCTTTACTAAAGTTTAAGAATTAATTTATTCATTGAATAAGAGATAGGTATATATATATTTATGCTTGACAATTAGACTTTCAACCTTCACCTCATCTTTCACTCAAAAAGATAATAGAACTCAAAAATTTTATACTTATCCTAATTGTATAAGGTTCCAAATGTTAACACATACCATTTAGATTAGTAAAATTATTTTGTAAAAACCAGGGGCTTCCTGTAGGCTAGTGGTAGGAAATAAAGTCTTGTCGCACTATGGTTGTGGGTTCGATTCCTCCAGCTGTGTCCGACGCGATGGGTTATGCCCCACCCTGCAGGTTGTCCTTTTCCTAAAACTATAGTATCATAATATTCCAAATATAATCTTCATAAATTTTTTAACCTTAAACAATACTATCCAAAGATCAACTTAATCCACTCCAACCATTATAGTTATCCAAAATACCTCTGTCCAGACTTTCTCTAAAAGGTCTCTTAATTCCAAAATCAATTTATCAGATTCCCCAAACAAAGTAAAGTCTCTCTTATTGTCACATACTAAAAATATAATTACCTTCATCATATTAAAACCTTACTGAAATCAACAAGTACTGTAGTACAATCCTTATATATATATATATCACATTATTCTAATAACCAGAATATAATCCATGAGTCCAAAAGCACCATTACATTAGTTATTCTGCTTCAACTGTAGTAACAACATAAGATTGTCCTTGATCCCTTGGCCTTTTCTGAGGTAAGTTTCCCTGACGCTTAGGACATTCATTTGCATAATGCCCCATTTCCCTAAAATTATAGCATTCAACATTGATAGCCACTTTCTTTCCCTTGCAATCACGCGCCTGGTGACCTTTTTCTCCACATTTATAACAAACTCCCATTCCTTTTAAGCAAGTACCAGAATTATTCTTCCCACAATTATCACATAATGGAAAATCCTTCTTTCCCTTTTTCCCTTTATCTGCCTCTTGTTCCACAATTCTCTTCTTCTCTTGCTTTACTTTGTTGTCATAAGACTTAGAGAATTCCTTTTCTATCTTGATTAGCACATGAGACAATATCTTCGTATGTTGAGAATGATTGTGATACTAAAGGTCGATGGAGAAATGGTTTTAACCCATCAAAGAAACGATCAATCTTACCTCTTGGGTTACGTATATAATCTGCAGCATACCTCGCTAACCTTGTAAAGTTGGCCTCATACTTTGCGACATTCTCATCCTCCTTTTGTTTCAGACTCAGAAATTTCCTTTCCATATCTTCTCTATAGTCATGAGGAAAGTATTTTTCTAAGAAAAGATCTTTGAACTCCCACCATTCCATATTCGATATGTCATCATCCTCCTTTGTGTTTTGAATCAATGACCACCATTGATCAGCATCTCCAGTGAGGCGGTAAACTGCCATGATAAACTTTTCCCTTTCACTACTCCCCAAGGCGTGGAATATTTTCTCTAAGGAGTTTATCCATTGCTCAGCTACTAATGGATTTGTACTCCCATTGAACGTTGGTGGTTGTTGCCTCATGAATCGATCTAACATTGATCCTCCACGCT
The DNA here is from genome assembly GCA_963277665.1 of Viscum album. Taxonomy (NCBI): domain Eukaryota; kingdom Viridiplantae; phylum Streptophyta; class Magnoliopsida; order Santalales; family Viscaceae; genus Viscum; species Viscum album. Next base: position 79,491,016 of record OY728162.1, on the reverse strand, counting down.
GTGGATCAGGGTGCTCCATACGGGTAAGGTTATTATTCATAACCTGAGTAAGTTGTCCCAGTATGGTGATTAGCTGATCGGAACCAGTTGCATCACCAGCCCCACTATAATTATCTTGAGCAGGAGGGCAATCCCTACATGGAGTGCGTGCATTGATACAGTTTCCATTCCTTCCACTAGGCGCCATTTCTAAACAATGGCATAAACTAGATCAGTTTATGAATCAAAATACAGAATCCCATACTCATAAAACACTTAACATAAATTGAACTATTTATGGATATAATCCATAATCATAAAAATGTTTTCTTTGAAGAAGTATATACTCATAAACCCTTCATAATGATTTGTAAAGAAAATGAGAGTTATCCTAAGAATATCCCCCGGGAGTGTCGTAATCAAGAGTGCAGCAAGGCCCGTTGTCGTGCACCAGTTCCCGTTCGATTCTAGCTCAAAGCGTTGTTTTCGGGTTTTACCCCTAGGTACATCTGTGCCAGAGCCGCCTCTACTTGCTCGTATCCAGACAGGGATGTATTGCTCGGAAAACTCACAAAATCTCTACAATAACAAAATTTTAGGAAGTTCTTCTATACTAATCCCCAAAGTCTATCTTCGGGCTATGTGCTCTAATCAGAGTTTATCTAAATATAGCTTCCAATGTTAGTACTAAATTGCCTTTGATACAAACTGTAACGCCCCGACCCCAGCTACCCAGATCCGGTGCATTACTTCGTAACATTGGCATTATCACAAAAGATCATGTCTCGAAAGACCGATTGGTTTAGTAGCCTTGGAAACACTAGATACATTCATAAATGTTACATTACATCACAAAGTGAAAAACTATAATAACATAGTCTCCATAGTCCACACTTCTATCCTCTTCGGACTATCCCTGCAGGTCATTCATAAAATACTTCTTCACATCCTGGAAAATATTAAAACATTGAAAGTCGTGAGCTCGGATGCTCAGTAAGGTTAACAATATAGGGGAAGCTTTCATAAATAAACATTAACATTTAAGGCAATGTATAACTAAAACAAAAGCCTTTTAAACTTGAACTTCAACATAATATGGCAAAAGTAAAATGAGATAATGCCATTCACTTCTTCACATGGATATTTTACTGGTCGAATAATCACATGCAATATCAATAACCACTTTCTTAATGATGGAATGCATAATGCCAGACTATCATAACCACGTAGCCAAGGCCTCGTGCCAAGACCACAAATAAGATTTTGTCAAGGCCTCGTGCCAAGACACTAGTTTGTCTCACGAGACCTGCCGATGCATCGAGGAGCTATAGCGGGCTCCACCCGTCACTTATTAAGTCCAATGCATTCCTCATATGAATAGGTTTAAACATATCATAAACCATAACATAATCGTATCACATAAAACATGCGTAAAGGAAACATAAAATTTCCACATTTCAATCACAAGATTGTCAATACAACACATTGATATAATAAAAACGCTTTCAAAACCATTTTCAATACCAAAATAAAAGCAAGTTAAAACTTTGTATTTATTTTTCATTAAAAAAAAGTGATGGCTCGTAGAGGAAGCCGAAACTCAAATAATGGTCGCGGCGGTGGAGAAGTCATTGTCGCCACATAAGTACGGATAGGAAAACATTCCCTTTTCGTCGTTTAGTAAAATGCTTCGTATAAAAAAGATTCCTTTTGAATAAACGTAAAAGTCAAAGGGGTTTATACACCGTATAAAAGAAAGTTGTGTATAAAATAAAATATGCCTCAATGAAAGGAGATTGAGACGAAGTCGCATAAAAAGATCATTTTTCAAATAAAATAGATATACTATGTGTATTCACTATATGTACACATAAATAAAGTACAAATACAAGATATGACATAATAATATAATGACATAACTTGAAAGTAGGAGATTAACCCAAAGAATGGAAATTGGGTTAAGAAATTCCCTTACCTCGTGTCTGACTTGACTCAACCGTTCTTTAAACTCCTGAATAATAAACTAGAGTTAATATATACATTATTAAGAACCATTTTCAATTTCATTATCCTTATTATATCACTTATTACAATGATATGAACATTATTTAATTATTTAAGTTAATAACGGTCGTTTTGTCGATCTTTGGTACTTGAGTCAAAAATAAAGTTCTTATAATTACAAGTTGTTAATGTGGTGAAATATCCATTATATACAGAATTATATTCATGATGTAGATATCATATATATCATATATAAAGTATATACATTCATTCATAATGTCACGTAACATTTAGAGGTAAGAAATGAAATGCACCGTTCATGGAGACGGTAAGCCGTACATACGCATGAACGCTACTTTCATTTCTATTTCGTTTTTAACGGAACGGAATCATAATGATATAAATTTATAATATAATTACAGTATAATATAGTGTATAATACCATTTAATCCATCCTTTATACATCCCAAATATGGAATTAACGATTCAAATCACTTTGAGGGGGCGGTAGTCCGCACTTCCTAAAATGAAATTATCGTGTTTTACCCATAATGGAAATCATAAAGTACGCCATAAATGAGAAATACAGAAGAATAAGTAAAACATAAACACATTATATATCATATATAAATATAGTGACATCTTAATGGCCACCTTTTAAGGTGTTATATGAGTGTTGAACAATCATCGTTTCGTGAGGCAGAAATTCGCCATCCACAGAAACCGTATGTTCTTTATCCATTAGATGTAGGTGTGTGTAAGTGTAGCTCTAATCCTTCTTATAACAACATCCTAGTATATTGAGGATACTTGTGTTGTTACAAAATAAATGAATAAAAAGATTTTAGGGGGTTGGAGAAGAAAAATAAAACAAAACAACATTAGAGAAGACATTACCTCAAAATCGGGTAACTCTTTTTGATTTGATCCAAAGGCTTCCTTGAGGAGAGTTCTGCCCAAAGTGAGGCTTCTAGGAGTAATAGGGGGAAGTTGGGAGAGTATTTGGGCAGAGTTTGGCTGAGCCAAATGGCTTGAATGTGTAAATAAGGTGGGAGAGGTGGGTGCCTTTTATAAGTGGAGAGGAGGGGCTCTTTTGGAAAGATTGAAATGTTACATTATTACACAATGCTTTTCGGATTCTAAAGGTCCCACACTTATATAATTCGTGTCTAAGGTGATAAGGGTTCTAAATCTACCCATACAATAGTCTTTGGACATGTTTAAGCCTTGGATTTTACATTATCTTTTCATTTTATTAAAATCGTTAAATAATGAGGTCATCGCTGCATCATAATGATGTCATAAATAATTTAATTTATTTAATGTCTAAAAATTATAAAACAAATACTATGATGTAGGAAATCGTTTTATATTTCTAATGAATATTTATAGTCAAAATTTGGACTTGTGTAACCCCACTTAAAAACTGTTTTAGTAAAACAACTCATGTTTGTGTCAATTTAATTTTAACATTAAATAAATATATATTAATGTCATTTTCCAACCAAAGTGGCTCCATGGGGTCCCCAAGTTGACCCATGGGTTGTCTTGGTCGGACATGACTCATCCAATAGGAGTAGGACAAGTGTCATGCTCATCTCATATTATTAAAACATTATTTGTACCTTAAACTACACTAATTACCTCTAATCGCGATTAAGAACTTAAAAGTTACTATTCACCAAAAAATTATTTTAATCTCATTGAACCACATTTTACATCTTAATGACAACCATGTATGTCGGATTTTTGAAAATCAAATCACAGAAGTGGTAATATTTCATTTTAACGAAAAATCAGTTTTTAACAACCACTTAGTGGTTTCACTATTCATCAAAAATTGAAGTTTTTCAGAATAAGGCCAAAACTTCACCCTAAGCTATAATTGATATTCCGAATTCAAAAATGATGTCTATTTTACAAAATTCCAAACATATAAGTTGAATTAATTAATTTTATAATTAATTCCCGCTGTTACGACAAATAGCGTGTTTTTAAGAAACAATTTATATCAAAAGATTGGCAATTGTTTATGTCCAATTTCAATGTTAAATTAATTCTAATGACCACCATTGGATAAAATGGTAAAAATATATTCTAATTATACCTTAAAACCACTAAATAGTATAATCTATCATAATAAATTATTTTTATTAAAAAAGTTGTTTTAAAGTATTTTTCACTATTCATAAAAAATTAGAAGTTCTCAGAAAAATACCAAAAATTCAACATATGCTAATTTCGATATTAAGAATTCAAAAATGAAGTCCATTTTGAAATATAAAATTTCTATAATTTTAAAAAGTGTTTATTACTATGCATAACGGCTTCATTGATTAGTCGCGGTGTTTTAGAACTCGAAGTTGTGTACAATGCAAGCTATTGCATTATTGAATGAGAAGCGTATCATGGAAGCTTGGGGTGTTACACTTATTAACAATTCCATGTTAATGTTATGTTTCAAGTAATAATCATTTTATTTCTCGTATGTGTTTTAACATGTTATTATTTGTCCTCATAAATAGATCATGATTTCATTATATCCAAAATGTTAACAATGATATATATATATATATATATATTCATAATATATTAATTCATGGTTATTCATAAAAGTTAGAGGTAGAAAATAAAATACACATTGTTCATGGAGACGACATGTCGTATGTATACCAGAACGTTGTTTTCATTTTCCTATCATACTAAATGAAAGAAAATAATATGATATATTATCATTACTGGATATTTTTATGTTAGATATATCATATATATTCATAAATTTAATTATTATTATCATCCATGTGAGATATAGATGAGAAATGAATCACATCACATTGAAGAGATGGTAAGTCATACATACGCATGAGCGACATTATTATTTACAAAATATTAGATGGTAAAAATATAGAAAAGATATTTTAATATAAGAAATATAATTATGTCATAAATATCATAAAAACATAGTTTTTAGCATAATCCCCTTCCATAAGAGGTGGTAAATGAAAAATAGACAATCATCATTTCCTGGGGCGGTGTTCTGATGTACGCATGAACGGTAAACTCGTTACCAATTAAATTAAATTGTGAGAAAGTGTAGGTCAAAACATTAATATAAAAAACTAATTATATTTAGGATAATTATATTATTATATAAACATGAAATAAAAAAAATTATGTCGGTTCAAGGAAGAAATAAAATAAAAACATTCATTGATGAACTTTACCTCTTCTTTGGGTATCTTCTTTTGATTCACACAAAATTACTTATTTGGTTGGATTTATACCCAATTTAAGGATTATAGGATCAAGGGAAGGATTTTGGGTGGAAATTTGTGAAGTGTTTTCTGAGGAAAATGGATTTAGAGTAATTAATAAAAGATAAGGAGAGGTGGCCTTTTATAATAGAGGGGAGGATCACTTTTAGAAACTCTCAAAAATATTTTTTTATAATAAATAAAATATCAATAAAAATACCTATAAAAGGAAATATATTTGAATATAATATGAGATACGATTTTAATATCATTAAAAAATAAATTTTAAATAGGTTTTTATGTAATTTGAAACATTAACTTATTTATTAACTCTTATTTAACCATTTTAAATTTTAGCTATAGTAACAACCTTTTTAATATTAAGAGGATGAAATTTTAACGTATAAAGTGTTAATTGGACCATAAATTGTAAAATTATGATATTTATAACCTTATTTATCATATTTTTTATTCATTTAGTATTTTTATTATTTTTAAATAATTTAATAAAATTTTGTTTCAATAAAATATCATTAATGTCAACTTTAACACTATTCATTACCTTAACTTTAATAAAGTCCACACAACAATCTAAGATGAAACCAATTACTGAAATACACCCCTAATATGTCATATTAACATATAAATTTTTTGTACCACCTTAATTAAGTAAATTTATATTTATTTTAATATTTATAATATCATTTAATTGATTATTTCATCAATTGTGCAATGACTGCATCGTCATTTGGTAATTATTTAAGATAATTTTTTCTTCACTAAAAAAATGATATAGATAATAAATTTAATTTTTATAAAATATATATCATAGATATATCTTCAATTTATCCCCATATTAAAAATACTATCCATATTAAAATTAAGAGTGTGACATTCTTTTCACTCCCTTTCAGTTTAATAATACTTAAGTCAGTTTCATGGAATATTTTCCATTAAATTAAAAAAATTATTTAATTATGTGTAAATAATTGATGTAAATTCATCCAATAAAATTTGGGAAAGTGTTTGGGGAGTTTAAAAATATTAAAATATCTTTTTACTGTTAATTACTCAATTACCCTTAACTGTGGTCATAAAAATTAATAAATTTACTATTAAAATTATCCAAAAATAAAAGGGACCTATTTAATAAATTTGGACCTTATGATTAAAAATATTTAAATAATTTTGTATAATTTTAAAAATTGAATTTTCTACATTTTATTTAAAATCAATCTCATTGATGGAACAAGAAAACAAGTTTTTAAATTGAAAACATCTGAAAGACTGAAGTGGTTTTATTTACAAATTCAAAGTGAAATTGATGAGAATGACCTAAATTGGATTAAATGATAAAAAATTTATCTATTTATACTTTAAAACCAATCATATTTATAATGTAACACTATAATTTATTTCAATCAAAAACACTATTTTTAATTAAATTCAGTATTTTTACTAGTCATAAAAACATGAAACTTATCAAAAAAATACTAAAAAATCAACTGAAGTAAAATTTGATATCTCAATTTCAAATAATAAGTTTATTTTTTTGATATAAAAATTATAAATATTTCAAAAATTAAAACTAAAATAGGTTCTCCATTAAAAGGTGGTAAAATTAGCTTTTTGAAAAAATATATATTTTTTTCTTAAAATTGGATTTATTCTTATCTTATTCCTATAAAATATATTATATTAGTGTAGTTTATTAATGAATATTCAATATATATATTTTATTAAAAACATTCACAAATAGTTTTTCTTTGTTTGTTGAGACAAAATACTGTTTGTAAATAGAAAAATAGTTTTCCTAGAAAATGAATTTCTATATTTTCAAATAGATCTTACTTTCATTTCAAACTAAATGATGAGAAATGACTCATTTAATATACATGTATAAATTATATTTTCATTATTTAGTTAATATTATTTTTAATTTCCATTCCAACTACTATGTGGTAACTATAATAATATTTTATTAATGATATTAAAAGTATATTGTACTTTGGTAATACTCGGACATTCATGTAACACAATATATCAGAAGAACTCAGAATTATGTGTAAAACAATCCAAACATTGTGTTTCACGTACCAAAATCTAATATAAGTATTTCATGTAGTGACACTTTGACACGGTGTTGTGTATAAATCAATAATAACTTGGTTATTTGATATAACACAAGCTACATTAAGTGTTATGCGAAATGAAAAAAAGATGAAATTATTTTGAAAAAGATATTTCCAAAAAATTTAGGGTGTTAGATTGAGCGTGGTTTAACATAAATAATAATGATTGGGAATGAATTAATGTTTATTAAAAGTTTATTTTTTTCCATGCTTGTGTATGATCTTGATCATATGCCAGATCATTTTATGTGATTGATTTCATTTTAATTTATTATTGTTAAATTAAATTAATGGGGTACACATCATTCCTCATGTCATTATGTAAGGGACATCATACCCATGATTTCATTTTATGTAATCCATTTAAACTAATCATTTAGTTACTTTCGCATTCATGTGAGTGAGGTTTATATAATGGATGGAGAACTCAAGAAGTTATGGTTCAAGGTGTTTCCTCCTAGTTCGATTGATAGTTTATCATTTTCCTGATAAAATAACCATTATGAAATCCTCACGATCATATCATTTTTAATTATTTTATATCTATCATGTTGAATGGTTAATTTAATTATGAAGGTTTATCCACAATCACATAAATTAATTAATTAACTAACACACAATATAAAACCAAAATAAATTTGATTATGCATAAAATTTATTTAAGAGATGGTGAATAACTTACATAACTCAACAGAATATAAAAAATCATTTAATAAATATAATTAAAGTAAATTTAAACATAAATAAAATAATCCATCAAAAAAAATATTATGATGATATATTCTTCCACTGGTTAAGTTAAAATTAATCCATATATCAATGTAATTGACTGACTCTGGTTACAGATCCATAAATTATTAGGGAATTTTAGCTTCAGTTTTGGGATAATTTAAACATAGTTCACAAAAATGGTTGACTTCCCAAGAGTGTCTTGGTGTTACTAGGAGGAAAAATTTGGTGAAATACTTATTTAGGGTTTCAGTATTAGGGATTCTAATAAACACATTAAGGAGTTGTTTGTTAATGCATTAGAAATATTATTCCCACATAAAACTCTTCAAATAACTCATGAAGACCATTTTTGGATTATGATAAAGATAATATGGTTCCTTGAAACTAGAATATCCATACAACCTATTTTGGATCATAAGATTATATAATGGATACATGAGGAGGGGGGATAATTATAGTAATAAAAACATAATCTATGAAAAAACACAAAAAATATTACGTAAAAAAGATTAGACTAAAATTTTATCCAATGATTATAGTATATAAATTAGATCAAGAAAATGTCAGATATATCAAAGTTGTTATTAGATATAGTGACCCAAATTCTCATGAAAGTACATACCATTTTTTTGTAAAATTAAATTAAATTAACCTAACAATGATCTATAATCAAGGAAATGTGGTATCAGGTGCATCTAGGGCTCATTTGATTCCTAGAACCTCGAAATGGAATAAAAATACAGGGACACATGGTTAGGAGAAATTGTTCTTCCCATCCCACATATTTTTCCTAAACCATGCAGTTGAAGATAGTAGGGCAGTAGTTTCATCACAATGTTTCTGTAACCGTACATCCCAAGCACACACACATGGGACTTACTAAAGGTTTGTGGAAGAGAAATTTTGCATGGCCTACACATGGTTTGAAAAAAAATGTTCTGAACCATATGAGGTACCCCCAAATATTAGTTAATGGTGAATGGTTTGTACACATCATGGCCAACCATGTGGCCAAACCATGCACCTTTGTATTTTGAGGTGAAATTACATCTTCAGCCACCATTAACCTTTAAACCTATTTTCTTCTTCCCTATTTCTCATTCTAGTAGTGGGAATCCTCTTATATAACAAAGTAATATTCTAATATTCTTCTTGTAATCCTCGAAAACGTCTCATCCATCATCTGATTCATGATTTGTCAAATTCATTGTATTCTTTATGGCGGGCTTTTGAATAACCTCCCTTCCTATCAAAGATTATTTTTGAATCAACCACTCTATTTAGGTTTATGTTCATTTCCCCTATGTTTATGGAATTGGACCGTTTTTTTATCTTCCATCATAATATAAATCTAATGATGATATCAAGTATTGAGTCATCTATGGATTTGAGGAACATAATCTTCTCATTTTCCCCTTGAGTGTTGATGTCTCGTAGCTATGTTGTGGTACTGCATGCCAGATTTTTTTGAGCTCCCCTATTTTATTGAGTTATTAATTTAAAATTTATAATCACACCATGATAAAAATCATTAAATCCCTATTTAGTAGTGTAGAGGATGGTTTCTACACTTATGGACACCCCTTGGGCATGCCACCTTGAATTGGCCCTTACGGTAGATTGTTAAATTACCCAAAACACTTTTATAGCTTTTGGAGGCTACTTAAAATGGAATTTTCCTTTGATATATGAGTTTTTATAGAACCTAAGGCACCTCTTAGGTTTTTGGATCCACCCATAGTTTTAAATTACCATGTAGGAAGTTTCCTTAATGACCATAATACCCCTTCTTGATGGCTCTTTGAGCCTTATAAATTGAATTTCAATGTTATGAGGAATTGAATGGATGAATTAAGTGTAATGGATAAAACATGTTGGTTAAACTTCTTAAAATGAATTAAATTATTTAAATGAAATGTTTTAGAGAGTGTGGAAAGGTCACACCTTTTTCTTATGATTTATAAAATGATTTGTGTTGTTGATTTCCATGTTATAAATGAACTTGACCATGGAGATGCATGAAATGTTTTTCCTAGTGTATTATATTATAATTATAGACATTCCTTGATATAGACTTTTGTATGATGTTAAGGGTTCTATTTAACGTGATTGTATCACACTCCCTTACATCGGGTGTTGAGTATGATGTCTCATTCCATTGAGACTATTATATAGGAGGGAATGATGCACAATGTCCCTTGTTAAAGTGTGGAATTGATGGAAGACTCACCATATCAGGTGATGAGCATGAAATGTCCCAATAATTTTTGAGATGATGGATTGGAAGCTATTTCTTGATCTTATAGGATCATTAGATTAGTTATGGATGTTTGAGTTATGCCCTTGTCTAGCCATCAACTAGCATTCTAGGAATTTGGACACTTTTTTCCACATGTACTTGGTTTATATTGGTAGATTAAATATATAATTATACTATATATATATATATATAATTACTATATATATAGTGATTGATGAGACATTCCATTATAGACATGAAATGAAGAAGGTAGAGCCTCTAGGTGTCTTGGAGGAACCTGAGTGGCATGTTGTTTATTTATTCATTGTTGTCTATTATTTTGTTTATTTGTGAACATAGTTTTGTTATTATAACTACTCAGATTACATATAGACAATGTTGGTGGTGGCCTATTGAGATTTTATTTCACACCCTACTCAGGAATCCTTTAGGACCCAAGAATATTATCTATTTGTAGGTTTGGATAAGGGAAGGGGTCATGTTATAAGTTGTTGATACATTTTGAATGTAGTTGGACCTTAGGAGTAGAGGACCGAGCATACTCTCAAGATTCTAGTGGTGAAACCTTTTTTTACTTTTTTTAATTTTCTATAGCTTAAATGTATACCTATTCTCTATTACCCTTCCTTATATCATCATTCCATGAATACATGTATACAAAACTTCTTAGTGGATTTTGACTATTATATAGTTTTTAAGTAATTTATTATTCCTCTTCTTATTTATTTTTTTGTTATATTTATAATTATATTGTTGTATATTTTTGATTGTATCTTCTATACTGGTATGATATGAGGGTATAGTCCTCCCAACATACCACCTTTACACCCTTTCTGCTAGTTAGAAGTCTTTGGCATACATGGAGTCCCATTTGAGTCAATGCGACCCACCGACTATGGTCACGAGTTAAGTGGATCCAGGTTCCAGATGTTAAAAAGTGGCATTAGATACATTTATTTACTTACTCTTGATGTTTGGGTCTTAGAAACAAGACTATGAGTTAATAGAATTAGGAATTTACCCGATGCCTAGACGTTGTTAACCCACGTATAGGGGAAACCCAAATTACCTTATATGGGTAATTACATTTGTTGATTATTCCATTTAAATTTGATATGACTTCACAGTTGGGTGAATAACTTGAGTTATGATGTTATTGAAATTTCTATTATTGAAATAATGATTTATTTACCTTGGCCTGAGGAAATGAGAGATTTTAATTAGAACATCCATCATCATAGGCACAAAAGAATTTATATTTCATGCAATTTCCCATGTCATGTATATTTCAAGTATTTATTTTCCTGTTCCATATTGATAGTGTATTGAATATGTATAAATTGTACTGAAACTTCTTGTAGGTGTTGGGAAAAATAATTGTTACTTAAACTATCTTACTTATCCTAATAGTGTTTTATAAAATAGGTTAATATTGAAACCTTAATCATTCCATTATGGAAAGTTGATCCATGAACCATTGGTCTCATGGGATGGAACAAGTTGTGGTGTGGATTAAGTGTATTGAATATTTTGGTTCATAACGAATATGGTCCCTTATTTATTCGGGACGGTAACCCCTCTAATTAAACCATTTAAAAGGGATTTAAATGTTCAAATCAATACAATTTTAAAATAAATATGATTTATAAAGTGAAATTAACTATCTTATATTTTTGAAATAGAGACTTAGACCTGAACCTAGCCTTAGTAGTGGGTATCTGGGTATATCTTATGTTCTTGTGGCCTTTTTATCTCATCTATCATCTTGAAATGACTTTTAGAGTATGAATAGAGGCATGATATATATATATATATTATAACGTTAAGTACTTGACCTATTTTCTTAGATAAAAATTTTTAGTGCTTAAATCTATTTTAGGGAGTTCATTTGGCATTATAGAATTATACATTGATGAAATCATCCGATTGCATGACATGAAGGTAGTGAAGGCCAAGTACCTGAGGTTTTGGGACTTGAGCCACTAGTGTTTCCTCCTATAGTTCAACTTATTTCTCCTCTTCTAGTATTAGATATGAGAACAGACACCCATTTTTGAGAGTTCTTTCTTCATATTTTGTAGAATATGAAATGTATCATTTGACCTGCCCCTGATCATAGAAGAGTTGACTCAGAAATTCCTATAGTTTCATCCTACAATATTTTTTAGGGATGGAATAGCACAAACTTCTGAGTCTTTGACTGAATCTATCCTATCTATATTCGAGAATCTATAGACACATCCGGAGTGAAGGGTTAAGTTACTAGCATACATACTATGTGATTTTTCCACGTGGTGGTGGGATGTTATCACCCAAGTATACCTACATAGAGATATGGTTTGGTAAGATTTCAAGATGATCTTATATGACTATTTCATTCCCCTAATTCTGAGGGATGACAAGGAATGATAATTCATGAACCTGAAGGATAATATCTTGTTAGTTATGGATAATCATTAAATTTCACAGAGATCTAATGGTTTTCTCTTACTCTAGCGAGTGTTGACCCTATGACTTCCATAATATTCGAATATGGGATGGTTTATACCATCTGATCAGAGGTTAATTTGTTCATGTTGACTATCATTTTTGAAATCGTCTACAAGGACCTTATTACTGATAAAAACATGAGGGAATATGATGGTGTGATTTAGGGTATTTTGGAAACTGTAGCTACTAGTGGTTCTTATTCAAGTAGAGAGAGATGTTTTGTGGCTACTCATGAAGGTAGAATTAGTCAGGATAATCATGTTGATAGATTTAAAATATGTCACCAATGCCGGAATTTGGGAAACAAGAAGCCTCAGTGCTTTCATTATCCAATGAAGTATAAATGAAGTGGTATGATAGGGCATATCCAGTGCTTCTACGGAACCTTAACAACAATTCATAATGAGAATGGATCTACTTCTACTCCACATCTAGGTGAGGGGATAGCTGGATCACCCTAAGAAAGCATCTGGAATAGCATCATTTGATCAGGATAAGGTGGCAGAACAGATAGAGGCATCCAAACTTATGATTCACAGTGCCAGCAGAGTGGGATTTCTTAGGGTAGTCAAGCATTGCCTCGGGGCTACAGTACATGCCAATTACATGAAATATAGCCTACTCTGGAAGAGAAGAGCATCAAAACATAGACTATAAATGGAACTATTCTACATGACTCCAACTTTGTGTCTGATTTTTTACACAGATGTGTCTCACTCATTTATATCTAATACTATTATGGAAAGTATGGTCCTCATGATTGAAAACTTTCTTGGAATTATGATGGTTGATACCCCATTAGGTATCCGAGAAAAGTTCATTCGGCATCATATATATTTTCACCTTGATATAGGTGGATACCATTTTGTGTGGAATATTTACTTCCTCGACAAGACAAGATTTGATGTAATAATCAGGATAGAATAGTTAGGTCCCTATCAATCCCATGTTGACTTCTATCATTGGAGGGTGACATTTAAATCACCATAGAGAGTTAGGGATGTGAATAATGGATTATAGAATATGAAAGATTCTTGATTATGTTTCGAGTAGAAAAGTTTGGGTAATGTGATTTTCCAAATCAGCAGTATTTTCTTGGATGACCCGAGGTTACAACCCACTATGTTTCCTTCTATGGTGGGGTGTTTCAAGGATGACATTCATAATGACTTCTCTTGTCTAACTCAGATGTGAGAGGTAGAAATCACTGTTCATATTGTTCTAGGAGAATCACCAGTGACCATTCCTTCTTATAGGATAGAGATTAAGGATCTTCTAGAACTCAAGAATAAATTTGAGGCTCTTGAGGAAAAGGGATTTATATTCCCCAAAACTTCTCCATCAGGTTCACCGGTTATTTCCTCCAATAATGAAGATGGTACCCATTAGATTTGTATATATTACCATCAATTGAACTAGATCATGGTAAATAATTGGTATCCAATTCATAGAATAGACAACATATTTGAACATATCCATGGATCAAGAGTTTTTTCAAATATATATTTGAGGTTAGGATATCAACAGGTGCATGTTGAGTCCATTGACATACCTAACACAGATTTCAGGATCACATATGGTCTATATGAGTACCTGTTTAGGCTATTCAGAATCACGAATGCACCTGCTATATTCAAGGCCCTTATGAATTGGGTTTTCCACCTGTATTTAGATTCATTCACCGATTATTTTTTGAATATATCTTAGTGTATCCATGCTCTATAAAAATCTATGCTAACCATATTGAGATCTTTCTAAATACATTAAGATAGAATCATATGTATCCTAAACATAGTAAATGCCACTTTTTTATTGACAAATTCCACTTCTTGGGTCATATTATCTCAATGTTTGGAGTTTAAATTGACCCAAAGAAAGTGACTGATATAGTTTCTTGAGATTAGACCAATATTGTCTTTGAAATCCATAGATTATTGGGTTATTTGGATATTACAGAATCTTTCTCCTATATTTCTCACACCTTTCAATGCTGCATGTAGGTTTGAAAAAGAAAGGGGTGAAATTAATATTATTAGAGGCTCGTGAAGCAGTCTTTCAAGAGTTGAATGGTAGAATAACTTCAGCGCTGATACAAATTGTAGAAGACCCAGGTAGAATTCATACAACATATTGTGATGAATCAAGTATAATTCTTGTAGCTTTTCTGATATAGGATTATTCATTCATCTCATATCAGTCTCATCAGGGGAGGCCTCATGAGGGGAATTACTCGGTACATGACCTAATGATTGATACGGTTCTACATTCCTTACACAATTACAAAAACTATTTACTTGGAGAGAGTTTATTTTATTTAGTAATCAAGAAATCCTCAAGTACATCTTTACCCAATAGGATCTCAATATTAGGGTGCATAGGTGGCTTGATTACCTTCAATAATTTGATTTCGAGATTGCCTAAATGTATGGAAAAGGTAATACTATTACGGATTCTATGATCCAAATGACTCAGACATAGGAGGATCAAGAGTCTAGTGAAGACTGGTATCTTATGGCCTTAATCTCAGATACTCACATTGAGGTGGAGGTAGACCATGGTCAAACTGTCCTCTCATCATTAGCTATGACTTAAAATCTTTTGAAACATATAAGGATGATGAAACTATCTGATCTTGAAGTCATTGTAAAAATGAAAAGTATCTCAGAGGATGATACATCTTCAGGTTGGACCATGGATGGGGATGATACCTTACTATACCATGGGAGTATATGGGTCCCAACTCAAAATTAGAGAGGAACTGATGTAGGAATTTCATGCCTCAGCATGGGTGGTTCACGCTCATGCCACTAAAATGTTTTGAGATCTACATCACCAGTATTGGTGGCCTTGCATGAAATGAGATATTGTCAGATTCGTCACTCGATGTTGCACCTATCAGTAGCTTAATGTGGGAAATCATAGTTCAGTAGGGATTTTACCATTGTTTTCCATTCTCGAGTTGAAATGGTATGATGTTTAGATGGATTTAATGACTTTCCTACACAGATCTCCTCATGTCATTGATATAGTTTGGGTTTTCATTGATCATTTGACAAAGGTGACACACTTCTTACCTATGAGAGAGGCCTTCTAAGTAAACGATCTGGGTAGGATTTATGTCAGGGAGGTTATGCATCTTTATGGAGCTCCGGGTTCTATTTTTCCTAACATAGATTGTTGTTTTATGTAATAGTTATGGATGTGGCTACATAAGGCCTTGGGTATAAATGTTCTTCTAAGAATTTCCTATCACCCATAAACTTATGGAAAGATAGAGTGTACTATTTAGGTGTTAGAGGACATGCTCTGTGCGAGTGTCCTTGATTTCGATGGTTCCTGGGAGAAACACATTCCCCTCATTTAGTTTTCATATAATAATAACATTTAGGATACCATTGAGATATATCCTTATAAATAATTAATTGGTAATAATTTTGACTCACCTATGTACTATTTAGAGGTAGAGAAGAATCTATTTTAGGACTACGTTTCATGTAGGAGACTGCAAAGCTGATCCAGTTGATCATAAATCGCATGATGATAGGTTAGTCTAGACAACAGTCATATGCAAACAGAAACTGGACACATCTTGAGTTTGAGGTTATATAATGGGTATTCATGTCATTCTCACCTAGGTTAGGGAATATAAATTTTCAGAAGTAGGGTAAGCTCTTATCAGGGTTATTTATACCCTTAAAGGTCATGAGAAAAATTGTACCAGTAGCTTACTAGTTGGAACTTCCTCAGTGATATCGTTCTATGCACATTTCCTTTCATGTATCTTAGCTTCGATAATATTATACAAACTCAACCCATGTCTTTCATCCCGAGAAGGTTGAATTGGATGTATATTATTCCTTCAATGATTATCCCATTAGTATAGTGGATCAGAATGTGAAAACACTATGATATAGGTTTGTTCTATTGGTATAGGTGTTGTGGAAGCATGACTAGGTATATGACGAGACCTAAGAATGGGAAGATGATATATGAGCTCACTTCCTAGAATTATTTTTTGATGGTAGTATTTAACCTTAAAATCCCATCTCAAGGATGAATTAATTTTTGGATGGGATGTTGTAAAGACCCATCTTCTCATAAAGGCACAAAAAATTTTTTTGGGTTTAAATTCCATTGAATAGACCTAACAATGATCCATAATAACACTATTGAGGTCTCAGGTGAATCTGAGCCCTTTTTTGGTTTCCAGATCCCTAAAATTAAAATCAACTAGAAGGCTACATGGTTGGAAGAAATTGTACTGCCCAACCTTCTCAATTTCCCCAAACTGTGTAGTTGCAAACAATGAGGCAGTAGGGGCCACACAGTTTTTCTACAACTATGTGACACCAGACCCACACCTATATAGAATATTGTTGGGTTGGAGTATAAATGTTCTGCATGGATTGAACATTGTTTGAAAAAATATGTTCCTAACTATGTGAGGTCCCCCCTTATAGAACTGAATGGAATACGGTTTTTCCAACTTTGTGGCCAAACCCTGGCCATTGCATTTTGAGGTAAAACTATATTTCCCCATCATTAAATATTTAAACCTATTTTCTACTACCCTATTCTTCATTTTAGGGGTGGGTATCCTATTTTCTCCAAAATTATACTTCTCCTCTTATTCTTGTATTCTTGAAAAATCTACTCTCTGTCATCTAATTCAAGATCCATCGAAGGTGTTGGATTCCTTAAGGTGAGATCTCAACCCCTCTCCCTTCAAATATAAGTTTATTTATTAATCCATTCCACTAAATATCTGAAATATATTTCTCCATATTTTTAGGTTATTGTACCATTACTTAGATACCATACAATATACTCTAAATTTGATGCTGATATCAAAAGAGGATTCATCTACAACCATAAAGTAGGTTGTATCATTATTTTCCTCATGAGTTTTGATGTATCCAAGCTATGTTGTTGTACCGTATGATGGAGTTTGTCGAGTATCCCATTTTTATTGAGATCTTCATATTAAAATAATCATTTCACCATGATACATTCCCTTAAATTATTTTATAGAAGTTTAGAGTACGATTACCACACTTATGGACACCCCTTTTGTGTGGCACTGTGAATTGGCCCTTATAGCAATTTATTAAACCCGAAACAACTTTTAAGCATTAAGTATAGGCTTAAAAATTTAACTTCCCTAGAGATATGAGTGTTTATAGAACCTACTGAACCTCTTAAGTGTTTGGATCAACCCATATTTGGAATTTGCCTTGTTGGAAATTTCCATAATGACCATAGTACCCCTTCTAGATGGCTCTTTGAGCCTTATAAATCTAATTGCCTAATTATAAAGAATTAAATAGAAGAATTAAGTGTAATGGGTAATTAATTATGGTTCCCTTAGTAAAATGGATTAAATGAATTAAATTAAGTGGTTTAAAAAGGGTTGTAAGTACATGCTTATTGCTTATTCATTTTAAAATGCTTTGTGAACTGCATTGCGTTGTCATAAAAGAACTTGGACATGGATATCCATGAGTCATTTTTCTTCACGTATAATGTTATAAATATAGATACACCTTGAAAAAGGTTGTGGTATTATGGTATGTGTTTTTTTGATAATGAAGATATCACACTCCCTTACAACGGGTGTTGAGTTTGACGTATCACACCATTGAAACTATTTGGATAGTGGGAATGGCATGCCACATCTCTTGTGGGAGTGTTGAAATGATGGGAAAATCACATTCTGGAGTGATGATCATGATGATATGATGGAATGTACCCTATTTATTGATCTTATAGGTTTTTTGGAAAATTCATGGATGTTTTAATTACTCCCTAGTCCATCCAACGACTATTATTCCAGGTATATGGCCACTTACGACCGTACATACATAGTCCATATAGGTAGATGAAATATATAAATATACTATATTTATAATTACTATATTTATAGTGAATAGTTAGAAATTCTATTCTAACCATAATCCAAAATAGTTAGTGTCACCAGGTAACCTGTAGGAACCTGAGTGACCTTCTATTCATTATCAGTATTTTATATTGTCTCATTTATTACTAAACACTATTTAGTTATGATCAATACTCAGATTACTTATAGACATTGTTGGTGGTGGATTATTGAGAATTTTTATCACACCCTACTCAGGATACATTTGGTACCTGAGAAGATTATATGTTTATGGGTTTAGATAAGGTAAAGGGCCTTGTTATAGGGTTTTGATACATTGTAAAAATAGTTGTTCCTTTGGAGTAGAGGACTAAGCATACACTTGAGATGCTAGTGGAGTAGACTTTTTAACTATTGGTACTTTTTTGTATCACATTATTATAGGCATGTTCCCTATTCCCATTCATTATATTGTCATTCCATTCATTCATTCATGTGACACTTCCTTGTGGATTTTGATTATTATACCATTGTTCAGTTATTTACACTTTTTCTAGTTATTTAGTTTATCTGTTATATTTCTACTTCCGCTATTTTATGTTTATGATTTTATACTCTGTACCACTCACATATAAGGTTATAGTCACCCCATCATTCCACCTTTACTCCCTCACTACTATTCGGCTGCCTCTGGAATACAGGGATGTGTGCCTGAGGCCATGTGACCCATCGACTCGGGGAAAAAATTATGTGAATTCTATGTCAGTACGTTACTTGGACCTTATAGAATATCTGATAAAACAATTATTATAAAGATAATTATAAGCTGAATTTTTAATGTAAATGTATTGGGGAATAATACACTTTTATAAAAAAGTAAAACAATATCTTTTAATAGTAAGAATGAATAACAAGAATTATAGAAGGTTATTTCACTCTTTAACATTTAGAGTTAAGGAATTCATAAATACTTACTTAATATATCCATACTTTTTATACCTACTATAAAGGTATGTCTTTCCACACATGTAAATACCTATATATGATGATCCAAATGTCTATATCTTCAAAAACCCCGGAATCCCTTGACCTAAAAGATTGGTATTTTCTCTATATTTCTAAAACAAGAAGGATCTTGATATGATGATTGATATGTATCCATATTCCTAGCCCAATAAGCCCTTATTCCAATGGATAAACTTCACATGCATTCCTACACCTAAAATCCCTCGATCTAACCTGGATCAGACACATTGAATAAAAAATTAAAAAAATATAAGGAGTTTACAATCCTTACAGAGATTCTTTAGACCTAAAAATATTTGAAAGATTAAAAATATTAGGAATGATATGTTCATGAAGAGTGTTATATATTTGTATTGTGTTGAATATTCATCAAATACCAGAACTACAAATGAACTCCTACATATAGATAATTCTGCAATGGTCATATTTCTGAGTTGGTTTCAATGACCTTATAAAACATTAACTTTGGAGGCTTATAATGATAAAGATATTTATCTTGATAGCTAAGAATGAATTGTACTTCCTTTAATGATGTAGTTCTTCTTAGCAACAATAAAATTCTATAAAATATTTCCTTTTGATAGAAACAATTATTTATACTCTAATTATAAACTATGGATAGTTTGATGGACTATACTATTGATTTCCAATCTAAGGAACTGAACAATGGTCTATCTGGTTAGTCAGAACTATTTTTAGTCTAGTGGTTATGACTTTAGTCGATCTTATAGACATGAAACTTTCCTAACAACTTAAATAACACACGTTGGACTGATTTACCACACACATATTCAGTCTAATGAGTCAGATTGAATAATAAATGTTTATTAATTTTTACATTAGAAGCATTTCTATTTTCGGTACAAATTTATTTTTTTTAAAAAACATTCTAGAAAACATGGAATATATAAATTTAGTAAAATAGAGTTTTAAGAAATTGTTTGTGATTTCCAAAACTAAGTAAAGGTAAATTATAAAGTAATACTTTTGACTATAAAATATACCCTTTTTTGGAAATCACGAAAAAAAAACAGTTAAAATGAAAAACTAATAACCTTGAAATACTCACAACCCTTCATTTGTTTTAAGATATTCAACTATACTATATATATAAGTATATCTTATCTTATCATATCTTAACAAAACTTGAGTTTATTAATACATTATGATATGATAGGAAACAATACATTATATTATCCACCGTGATAAAAAATATTATTTATAAATATTATCCACTTTAATAAAAATTATTCCCTTGGGATTATTAATTATTTTTTTAAACAAAGTCTCTTCTTTGAAAAAAATTCACCCAAAATTCTCCACAAAAATTCACCTCTTTTTTGATTTATGAAATGAAATAGAGAAATTATATAATCTCATAAAATTTTAGAAAATCATAAAATAAGAAACTATTTTAGTTGAATAAATGTTTCCCCAAGAAAATATAGAGAATATTAATCCAATAGAAATTGGGAAACATTCCTACAAAAGATAATTGAGGAACAACACATTCAAAACAATTTCATTAAAAAGTTATCATTACATCAAGAGTTTTGATTAAAAAAATCAATCTTTATTATATAAATTTTTGACTATCACCTTCAAAAATTTTACATCTTCATGGTAATTACTCACTTCAAAAAAAAGGATTAGATAATTACTATATTCTCCACTAGGAATCATATTATTTGATTCTCTACCAAAAAATAATAAACCATATAAATGACTTTCTTATTTTTTTCCTTTAAGTTGAAAAATTCATCTTCTCAAGATATAAAACACCTACTTTTTAGTTCTAACTTATAAACCTTTAATTTTAGTACACCAACTTCTTAATTATTATTTTCAATCATGTCTTTGAAGTGATAAAAAAATATTACCTTCTATGATACATCAGTTGATATTTTTTCAAAAAATAGTCAAAGTTAGGGGAAACTTTCTTCACATCAAATATCTAGTTATCATGGTCCTTAAAATCAATATCTAATTATGTTAATCATTTAACAAAATTGGTGAATCAATTCTCATGTTTATTATTTGTTCCTTGGAGAGTTTTTATGTTGGCCTCATGAGGGATTAGTATATAATTCAACAACATCAAGGTTTGTGACTTTTCACACAAACTACATTGAATTTGTTTGCATATTACTTCAATATTTCATAGATATATAATTGATTGAACAATTAGTTTTATTGTATGAAAAATATAATAAAAAATATTTCTATGATTCTATAGTATATGATTCTAAAGAATCTAATGATATATTTGAAACATGAGGTCTAGATAGTTTGACATAATGTTGATCTTATTATGATACTTTTGATGATGAATTAACTTCTTATGAAACATATGACATAATATTTTAATCGGATTGAGAAGGTAATGGATTTTATGGAGATGATGTCTCTATTAAACTTTTTTTCCTTTATCTTCCTTAGTTTTTATATCTTCTCCTTCTTCATCATCTTCTTCTTTTTCGTCGAATTCCCTTTCCAACCGCCACATGGCTCTCAAAACACCTTTCCCAACTTTTTTAGGAGAAAATTCTATCACTAAATTTTTGGATTGAGCTAGAAAAACATATTATTATACAATATATATAATTTTTAATTTATCACCAACAATTGTAATAATTAAAGTAACTAATGAGGATTCAAAAAATTATAATTTGGACTGAGGAATTTTATGATCTGTGTGAGGAAGGATTCTGGACACTTTTGTGGGTAGTAGTATAAATAAAAGAGTTACTGAGATTGATTTTTTTATTGATTCTTGTTCAACTCCCTTTGTAAAAATACCTATAACACATTATTATGTTAATATTTTATTCTATTTATTTCGTTTCTTAGACTCCTTTAATTCATCTAAAAATTAAATTTTCAATGCTGAGGAATCATCTTTAACTAAACTGAAAATAATATCAGTAGGTTTCTTCTATTCCTTATGAGCCATTATCTTCTTAAAATAATAATTTGAAAATTTTTCTTTTATATTTATAACATTTAGGGGTGAATAATAATATTTCAACTTTTCTTTATAAAATTCATTCTATTTTATTGGTTTCTCAATAGACAAGGCCTTTTCCATTTTATCCAGAATCATCCTTAACATTGAATCAAAGATTAACATCATCCTACCTATAGTCTCTTCATAAATGAGGTAAATCATTTCCCTCATAGAATAAATTTTGTTTTTAATCCAAAAAAAATTAATAATGATAACAATAAATTTGTTTCTTAAAAAGGTAAAAATTATAATATTTGATTTCGTTGAAGCATTATTAATTGATTCCACTAATAGAAAGACAAACTTTACCAAGTAAATTTTTCTCATGTTAATCAGAAATTATGGTATTAATTAATCCTATATCCATAATGTTACAACCATAGAATCTGATTATATATGATATATTTTTTTAATTTATCAAAATAAGTAAAAAATGATAATTCATATTTCAACATATCAAAACTCCCAAGCTTGTTCAGAATCTTGTAACAAGGGAGATAGATTTAACCCTAAAAGAGTAATTCTAATCGAACTAAAAATTTTTGATTGGAAATTTAATATTTATCTAATTATAGAGTAAAATAAACTTCTTCCTTATACTCTTCGTAAATAAACTCAAATGATGCATATAATTCTCTTACAGTCTTAGGACGATGTTTGTCAAAATTTTCTTTTTCAACACACAATTTTTCACTACCATGAAAATAAATTGCTTTATTAAGAATAAAATAATATTTATAGTACAATGATCTTTTGGTAAGTCTTTATATGATGAATTATATCGTAAAAAAGTCTAAAACTGAGTCCAGGCGAATCAAACTAGTACTGTAGGTGAAATTGAGAATTCGGATCAGAGGAATACGATAAGATTTGATTGAGAACTAAAATAGGTGGCTATATTTAGGGGAGAATTATTGAATAACCGATTTGGGACATGGTATGAACCTCATTTATATTGTATGGAGAGGTGATTGTTCAAAATCTAGATAAACCAATAGTTAATATTAGAAATATTTTTTCGATCTAACGATCAAGATTATGTAAAATAATGATTTAAAACAATTCTGAACACTTAATGTTTTTTAAAAAACATGTTATCAGAGTAAAATATAATTCAATTTGTAAAACTTTTATATTTTTAACAAAATAGAATTTGTAAAAAAAATAATATACAAAAAATATTGAAAAACTAAATTAATATATAAGAAAAAAACATAAATAAGAGTAACTTTCGAATTATAAGTTTTTCATCGATATGAGTAACCTTTTCTTCTTGGTTATTCAATATATATTTATTATGATATAGTTTATAAAATAAATATTTTTTGTAATTATTTGAAAACAATTTTTGAGTCTAGAAAAATTTTACTTTTGAAATATTTTTTATAAATTTATGTTCTGGAAGAGTTTATAAAATCTATAACTATGGAATTTTTATTAAAAATTTGAATAAAAAAAAGCTAAAGATGAAAAATAAATAACTTTATGGAGAACTAAAATCTTCATGAAATAAAAGTCTTTTTAAAAAACACAAAGATTTTAGAAAAATAATGTTTTAGAAATGTATAAGTTTATAACACTAATAAACAAATGTATTCCCCCTTTGATAAGGAGTCCATTAATGTAAAGATATTGGTAAATAAGAATTAAATATGAATAATCCTTTGATATTGATCAATGATAAAATATGTTTAATATATTCAAATGTATTATAACTAGGGGGTTTAATAAACATTTCAACAAATTGTTCTTGTGTTTCATTAAAACTTTAAATGATATGTCTTATTTAAGTGTTATTTGAAAGGAAATGGTGACTTATAATTATGTTATTAGAATGTGAGTTATGTTTTTTGATTTTAATAAAATAAATGACACTTTTATTAATACAAAATATTTTAGTTTTATTAAAACTTATGTCACAATAAGTTAGTGTGCAGTTTGTCCGTAACACTTGAGAATAATTACTCCCAATTTCCACATACTCAAATTTACCAGTGGAAAGTTATACTAGGTGTTTTTTATTATAAGAACACAAATATAAAGCTTCTCTTAATAATTAACATGTTCTGGATTTACTTTTCTTATCCGTTCCACACACAATAAAGTCAGCATCTGAAAAACATTATAAGTAAAAATAATTTTCAGAATATCTAAAAAAACCTAAATCTATAGTTCTCTTATATAAAATGAAAATACATTTAATATATTAATTATAGGACACTTTTGGTGCGTCTTCTTATCTATAACATAAGCATACTAAAAACATTAAATCAGTATGACTAACTATTATGTAAAGTAAACATCCAATCATACTTTAAAATATATTTTGATCAATTGGTTTCCTAGTTTCATTAATATCTAAGGTATTTTATGTAAATATAGGAGTAAAAATAATTATATTTTGTCATATATTAATTTCTTTAGAAGATATTTTAAATACTTATGTTGAGATATTAATTTTTTTTATAGTTTTTGTGAAATTTTAATACCAAGAATGTATTTTAACTCACCCATCATACTCATTTAAAACTCATACTTCATAATATATGAAAATTAACCTGTTAAATATTTTTGAGTTGATCCAAATATAATTCAATAAACATAAATTTTTACTATAATAATATTTTTATTAACTTATTTAATAAAAGGGGTGGACCCACTAGTCTTTTATCCAAAGTGTTTTTTAACAAAAATCTAGATATCCTCTTGTAGTAGGCTTTAGGGGCATGTTTAAGTATATAAGTTTTTTACTATGTTTAAAAACATGGTATAGAATTTTTGTATTTTCAAAATCAGGGTTTTTTCTATATAGACTTCCTTCTAAACATTACCATTTGGGAAAGTACACTTCACATCCATTTGAAATATTTTGGAATTTAAGAATTTCTTATAAGCTAGAAGTATAATAAAAGAATCAAATCTGGGTACCAGAGCATATGTTTCTTCATAATCTATTATTTTTTGTTTATTATAAAACTTTTAAATAAGTTTAGATTTATTTCTAACTATTATTCCAATTTTTGTCACATTTTTTCTAAGATTACAATTTGACTTCAATTATAGAAGTATCTTTAGGGAGTTCAACCAAAGTCCAAACTTGGTTTCTTTCAAACTCATCGAGTTCATCCCTAGTTACCTTTGTCAAATCCTCATAACCTAAAGCCTTGTCAAAAGTTTTAGGTTTTAATTGAGATAAAAATGATAGATGTTAAATTTCATTTCTCAAATAACTTCTAGTTCAAAGTAGTCGATCTGCATCACCAATGATATTATCTTTAGGATGATTCCTAACAAATAACTAACTTATTGGGATTTGAAATATCTATGATTCAATAATAGGGTGAAAATATTAATGACAAATAACTTTAAAAATATAATATTTATATGTTTTCTCATGAATATAACTTTATAATGTTGGTTGAAAATTAGTTTTAGAAATAACTTCTAAAGATTTAGGTTGAGGTTTTTTTGAAAACAAAGGGATTAGTTTCATTAAATATAACATTTATTGTTTCCTCAAAAGTAAATTTTTTCTTACTTAAAATTCTATAAACATTATTAGTTGTGGAATAACCTAAAAATATTTCTTACCCAGATTTGGGTGAAACATTATTTAAGTTATCTTCAGTATTCCATATGAATACATTGCATCCAAAAAATTTGAAGTAAAAAAGTTTTAATTTCCTATCAGTCCACAAACAATGTAGTATTTTATTAAAAAAAGATATTATTAAAACTTCATATATAGTATAGAAATTTGTACTAACTCCTTTAACCCAAAATTTTTTATCAACTTAGTATTCACTTATCATTGTTTCATTAATCTATTTAAGAATTATATTTCTTCTTTCAAATTAAATATTTTAATGTGGCATTCTAGGCACCTAAAATTTATGTGTAATGATTTTATTACTACAAAATCTTTCAAAATAAAAATTTATAAATTCTCCACCATGATTACTATGAATAGTTATTGAGGAAATCTTTACTTATTTTTAACTCTGGATGAAAATATTTTAAACCACTAAAGGCTTTGGATTTCTTTTATAGAAAATAGATCCAAGTATATCTACTGTAATCATCAACTAAAACATATAAATAATATTTTCCACTAATACATCATGTTTTTTAGGACCAAACAAGTCTGTGTGAACTAACTATAAAGCCTCAGAAGTTGAGGCTTCACTAATAGATTTAAAACATGAAATATGTTTCTTACCAAATTTATTAGGGTCATAAACATTATAAGTATCAAACCTAAGTTTCAATAGGTCCTTAACTATTCCTTTCTTTGTAAAATTTGATAACTTTCAAATATTACAGTGTCCCCGTCTTCTATTTCACATCCTAGATTGATATTTCATAGCACCAAGACAATGTAGACATTGGCTTCGAAGGTCATCTATGTATAAAGTTAAAACATTTTAATATCTATTGGAAGAATTAATAAACTCATATTTTTAACTATATCCAATATAGTGGTCATTCCTGAAGTTCAAAAGATAACCAATGTCACATTATTATATCACACAAATAAGGTTGTGCTTAAATATTACAAAAAATAAAAAAATTTAAATTAAAACTATTCCAAGAAGAACAATGTTACCTATAACAATAATTTATCCTTTATAATTATCTCTGAAAGTTACTTTTCCACCATTCATATTTAAGATATTCTTAAAGAATTTTTTTTTCAATTCACATATCTGAAAAAACCACTATCCATGTACCAAATATTCTTATTTCAGATACATTCCTTATTTTTTCTAAAACAAAAACACTTGTGCTTCAAAACCCAAACCTTATTGGATCTGATATTATTATAGAATAAAATACTAGGTAACAACGTTTGTACATCATTATTAATTTGAGAAAATATAAATTTTTTATAAAAATAATCTTTTCAAAAACCTAAAGGATAAAATTTATTTAAAGAACATTTTATCATCTATTGTCTACACTTTGACACTTAGTGCAAAATGGATCACTTTTTTGAACCAAGTGATTATTAATAAATATATTTTTTTGTTAGTAATACCAATTCTGGAAATGTATTTATAAGGTACATTTTTTTATAAATTTTATCAAAGTTTTCCTTCCCAAAGGTAAAAATATAAAAAATATTATTCAAACTAGAAATTTCATTTTTTAGTTTCCCAACTAAGTTTATATCAACATCAATATTAGTATTTTTAATAATTTTTAAAAATTCATTTTGTCATGTCTTTTTCATAGAAATAGATTACTCAAGATCTTTTAAAAGACTATATTTTTTAAAATTAGATTTATTAAAGATTTTAGAAAGCTTTGATATCTTAGTTGTAAGAGTCATAATTCTCAAATTTTACTTGATATGTTTTTCTTGGGTATTATCTATTTTTTTGGGGAACTTTATAATTTTCATTCTCAACTAATTAAGAAAATCTAGATACTTATTCATAATTTGGGAAAATATTATCCTCTTTAGATATAGAATATTCTTCATCTAAAAATTTAGTATTATTATCTTCATTACTATTAGGGTAGTTTTAATTCAATGTAATTTTAGTAATAGATTTAGTTGTAAATACATTGTCTATGAGAAATTTATTCAAATAGGTATTTCTTCAATGAAGTCAATATTCTTGTACCTAGAAATATCATTGTCTGAAGGGTTTTATAATGAACTATCTAATCCACTATAAATCCACGTGTCTAATGATTTTAGACTCCTATTTATTTTTTAATGTATTTTTTTATCATTACTATCGTAATTTATTCCATTCATATCCTTACTTTATAGTTTAGGAAAATATGACCTTATATATCTTGTTTTCTTGCAATCATAAAATATAAAATCATAATAATCATTCTTACCACCTTTCTCTTTGTGACTCTTCATATATGTGTATTGAATTCTTTTATTTCCTATAATATTGTTCATTGTTCTCACAAGGTTATGTAATTCCTTCTCAGACTTATATGATGAACTAGTATCTGAATCAATAAGAAATTCATTCTATCTAGAAGTACAGTGGGGGAGAGGTTGGATTCTATGAAGTTGATGCTAAAGATACACAAGAGTTGATATATGAAAACATACTATATGTCCCCATGGAATAATTATTTTCTAAAACACATGAACAATGTAAGAGAGTTTAAAAGGTTATAAAACTGTAGATATTTTCTTTTCTATTCACTGAGGGTGATGAAAATTTATTTGTTGATAGTTTTGACCCTATTTTCTATAAGGAGGCAATAAAGATCCAAGAATTTGTAAAATGGAAATAGCCTATGAATTCTAAAATGGATTCGATGTATCAAAACCATTTTTGGTTTCTGTTCAATCCACTAGTTGATGTAATATTCATTGGGTGAAAATGGGTATTCAATAGAGAACTATAAATATAATGTAAAATGAATAATTATAAAGCACAAAAATATGATTAACGGTTCAAACAAAATAATGTAAATGAATATTATGTAACCTTTTCTCTAGTTGGCATGTTCAAATACATTCAAATTATACTTAATATAGAATCTTTCTATGGCTATGTTATTTGGTAGATGAATGTAAAAATAATACTCCATAAGGTGGACCTTCAAGAAGATGTATATATGACACAACCATAAGGGTTTTGACACTAGGTATTGCCAAAAATGTGTTGAAGGGGTATAGATCCATTTATGGATTAAATTAAGTATACAGGTCAAGGAATATTTTGTTTTATAAAGCTATAAAATAATTTGGTTATATTAAAAATGAATGAAAAACATATGCTTGCATACAATTTAGTGAGAGTGTGTTTTATAACATAGTAGGACATGTTGATGAAATATTACATATTGGAAATGACATACCGTTCTTACATTCAGTTAAGGACTAATAATACAAGTGCTTCTCCACGATGGACATAGGTGAAACATCATATATTATAGGGATCAATATCATTCATGATAGATTCAAGATACTTCATGGAATATACCAAGGTACTTATATTGACCAGAAGATAAAGAGATTTCATATATAACAATACAAGAGGGGATTGGTTTTAGTGTCACAAAGTAAATACATTTTCAAGAAAATGTGTCATCAGAAACAATATGAGAGAGAGAATGAGAAATATACAATGTAATTCTATGATAGGATCCATCATGTATTCTTATCTATATTCTAGGTTTTATGTCACCTATTCCTTGAGTACGTTAGGAAGATATCACTTTGACATAGGTGAATCACACTGGCATGTTATTAATGATATCCTTATGTATTTGAGAAGTACTAAGAATATATTACTATTGTATAGAGGGAAATAGGAGCTATAAATCTATTATTATACTAATTCTATATGTAAAACATATTATAATTATCTAAATCCATAATCAAGATATCTATTTAGTCTCAACGGAGGAAATTTTTACTGGAAGAGTTAAAAACAACAAGTCATCGCTGATTCTATAATGAAATTCAAGTATATAGAAGCTTATGAACTAACCATAGAATCTGTTTTGATACACATATTTTTCCAAGATATAGATGTGGTTTATATAAGTAAAGACCCTATCACATTACGTTTTTATAATACTACAATAGTGGCTTTCACAAAGGAGCCAAGGTCACGCCCATGGAAAAGGCCCATACTCTAGAAATATAGAATCATGGTAGATTTTTCCCAAATGGGAGAGACTTTGATGATTATAGTTTCAACAGAATAGAACATGGTTTAACCCTTGAATATATCCTTATCTTAGATGAGGAATGAGTATCATGTTAGAGTTATCTAGATAAAGGTTGCTAGTAGTTGCCTCTAGTTCAAGTAGGAAAGTGGGAGTCTGTTGGAGTGGGTTCTTTGGAACCATATTCCCGGTGATTTTTGAATACTTTTATTTATTATTTTCAATTTTATAAAATTTAATGTTATAACATGATTATTCTTCTACATGGCCTAGTATGTGATAATGTCATAAGAGTAACTATCACACTAAAAGGGCATAATAGTTCCCTAGTATGATGAAAACCTAGATGAGATAGGATATTATTCTTAAAAATTTATTCTTAATCTGGATGATATCATTTGATGAGATGAAAATGATACTTTCTATCAGGTTTGGGGACTCATAGGAGTTTGATCCACTTTCTCTAGGTGTATTCCATTGGTAATTTATTTGGCGAATGTTTATGAGTACAAGAACCTCCAGTATAAAATTCACATTTATTTCTATAATTGGATGTTACTATATATGGATGTGTGCAATGAAAAGTTTGATATAAAAATATTATTAATAGATATTGTTAGTGACATATTTTTATTTGTTGATGAAAACTGCGATGACATATGTTTGCGATGAAGTAAGATTTGTTTTGTGTTTCCCGAGTGATATTTCATTAATGAATAATGTGATAAAGTATTTGTCCCTTATATTTTTTAATATAAGTAGATATATCATGACCTTTTATGGGAATGAGGCAAACTATGTAAATACTTTTCCCTAGTGTTCTGTGACTAGGATGATTTCTAGAAATTCAAAGAAGGAAATATAAATAATATAGTTTGATGACACCATCATGCGACCTCCTTGATTAGAGATATTATAGTGAATAGATTACATTACAAAAATAAGCATTCATATAAGGTTGTATGTCATTTCACCTATAAATACCATATCTACGGGTATGTTGGAATGTTTCTAGATACTAACCTCATATATTGGGTGGTTCAGTTGAAAGTCACTGAGAAAATATCCTAAAGGGTTTCACACTTTGTATATCCAAAACTATAGTTAAATATTATTATTTTCTAACATATTGAATAAATATTATTATTATAAATGGTGTAATATGTATTCATTATTTATTGATTTTATATATTTATCCACTAGTTATTCAGGGGAATATTTTTGAGAAAAATATTTAATAATTTTTTATTTTCCATTTTTAATATATATTTTTAATTATTTTTGGAGATTATAATGGTAATATTTGTTTATAAAATAATTAAAATTTATCCAAGGACCAATAAATATTGTGGAGGAATTTTAGAAAAATATGTTTTCGGAAAAATAATATAATAAGTATTATTTGAATAAATTTTAAAAAAATTATTGATGAAATAATATTTAATTATTTATTGAGTTTTTTGAATGTGAATAATAATAATAATATTATTATTATTTAGAAATAGGTTTTGGGGTATTAATAAAATAATAAGGGCTCATTTACAATTATATTCTCTCTAACCCTAGAACTATTTGTACTACATTATATTACTTCCAACCATGAATACTAGAAATTTTTTGTTATAAAAAATTTAATCTAGGGAATCCTCTTGATTCCTAGAGAGCTTTTCTCAAATAATGATCCCATGAATAGAGAGATATCCCCTTACACTATAGCATTTTATTTAATAGAGAATAATATGAGTCCTTTTTTGAAATGATTCCCAAGGTGAGAAAATACAAATGAGTCAAGCATTAGTATCATTCTTAAGTATCACTCAATGATTCACATGACATTGCCCAGAGATTTCTACTTCATGTGTAGACCAACAATAGAGAGAATACACACTAGATTAATGTGATGTAATGATGTTATAACATATAGATGTTGTCAGATTCATCAAAAAATAATGAATTCATTGCATGGTAATTTTTTAACAATTAAATTAATTATAAATAATCACATGATGATCTAGTGTTTTGGTTCCATACTTTTTTTATAAATTAATCCTTGATTTAGTTTAGTGGGTCATGAAATTATACATCATGTACATCTTGGAATAGTCATCAATTATGGAGAAAATTTGAGTTGTCCATTTCCTATCAGTTCATACCCTGCAACTATAACCATCTGTCTTAACTGACTGTAAGACTTGAATATAGTTTTCAATTAAAAATATTTCATCAACATGAATTACTAAGATAATAATACCAACTAACATTCTTATTGATATATGGTTCACTCTCATTTTTAATGAAACTGAATTCTCTTATGGATTCATCGAAATGAACATTTCATTATTGTCATACCCACCTAGTCCATAATAGGATCTCTATATCTTACAACCCTTATTAGAATCATTGGGTTCCATAAACCCATGAGCTATATCATGTAGAAATTGTCAACTAGTTTCCCATTTAGGAAGGAATATTTCACATCAAACTTTTAAATCTCATAATAACATAAAGTTGTCATGATAAGTGGGATTCTATTAGATATTTGAATTTTCAATGGGGAAAAGGTTTCCACATAGTTTACATCTTTATATTTTATAATACATTTAAAAAATAATTATTCTTTATAGGAACATAATTTAAACTTTATTGCTAACTTCTTGAATACACATTTACCCTTAGTATATTTTACATCTACTAGAATAAATATACCAACATAAAAATATAATTTTGGCATATCAAATTCATCTCATAATTCATGTCCAATTTCCAATTGATAGATTTTTTATATCTTTTTTTCTTTTTAGGTAAGAGTTTCATTATATTTAACAAATAATGGGTCAACTAGCTTAGTTATAAGAGAAACATATATCTCTTATTGTCTAACCTACCTAGTTGATGCACATAGTAATTATGCTTTGGATTTATTGGGTATTGTCATTGTTCCCACAATTATGGATCCAGAGCTTCAATTTCATAAAATTTTATCTTCCTCCCATGATTTATATTATAAATATTCTCCCATTCTATAAATATGCGTGTCTTTCCATAATTATTTTTCTATTAAAATGGATATGTAGGTAATATCCTTTCGTTTCCTTAGGATATCTTATAAAGATACAGTTTGTTCCAAATAAATAATGTTTTTAAATAGGAATTGTCTTAAAAAATGCATCACAACCCCATACATGTATATGTGATTGTTTGAGTTTATTTCTATTCCATTACTCATACATAATTCCATATACCAATTTAGTTAGAAAAAAAAGTGTATATGTCATTGTTTGAAAATAATCCCACAAAAAGGATAATAAAAGGGATTTATAATTCATCATCAGTCTCATAATGTCATGTAAGGTTTTGTTTTTCCATTAAATAACACTATTCCACTAATGTGTGTAAGGAGGAATGTGTTGGAATAAAAAACACACTCCTCTAAGTAGGTTGTGAAAGCTTGGATAAGTTATTAATTTCCTCGATCTTACTAAAGTATGGAATCCACCATTTTTGTTATATAATCTTTTCACTAGATGGAACAAAATATATGATCTTTTAATGTTTTGTTAATTGAATATATGGAACGTAATATATGAATATATAAAAAATTATCCTAATCCATATGGAATTATTATTCATGCATTTATCCTATGTTGAAATTACTACATCGCATAACTTGGGGACATAGATCAAAGGAATGGGGTGATCATAAGGCCCAATAAGGGAATAAGTAAGGGAAACTATTAACATGTGATCATAAATAATATCAATAAAAACATGATAAATATCATTATGGCATGACCAAAAGAAAATGAGGCATATCATAATAAAAACAACATGAATCATAACATGAAAATGTGGTTACAAAATTTAAATGGGACATTCATAATCATATCACCAACTTCTTCACCAAGGTGGCATAAATAAAAATTACTATGGTTATCCACTAAAGTATCATAAAACATGTCATCTCTAGAGATTAAATTCTTTCCCTAATACATTAGAGAACTGCCAGGGTGAACCATTTAAATTAATTAATTAATTTGAGATACATAGATCATAATTAGTCATTTCATTAAAAACACATGGAGAATAAAGAACATGTTCTGTATCAAAATCATGTAATTTCAAAAGATCTTAAAGACCTGATCATTACATAATTTTTATCCCACCAAAAGAGAATGTTGGTTTATTATTTGTAAATCCCAGAATTAAATAAATAATTTTTATATCTAGATAAATACCCCTAGAAATTAAAGAATTTTATGTATTCATAGAAATAAAACAAATGAGAAAGAGAATTTCTTAAGTAGAGGGAAAATTGAGAAGTAAATTCGACAGCAAGGTGGGTGTAAAACATGGTTATATAAAATGATAAAATGAGAGGAGAGAAAGTTATATCAAGGTAAAAACATAATTTGGTAGTAATAATATGATAAAAAGTGTAATAAAACATAGTGACTGTGAAATTTAGAAGACATATACAAAATAAGGTTCTTGAATTGAAGAGAAAGGAAGGATAATCATCTTACTTTGAAGTGTTACTACTAGATCTTTATGAATTGAACCTTGAGGGATTAGAGAAAAATTGGGGGGTATTGGGAGGTAAAAAACTAGAAATTTATATAGGATGTAATGTGAGTGAAAGGAAATGGATAAATTATAGTATTTTTTTAGAAAAAGTGAAGGATTTGTTTAATAATTTTTAAATATAGTCCATGGAAATCTAGGTTGTGAAAAATGAAAAACAATTGGCTTACCCATGGGTTTGGAAATTTGGGTAATATTTTATTTCATTTTATACCACAAGAACCAATACTAATTTTTTATTACTTCTTTTTGCATGGAAAAGTAATGTTTTCAAAAAGTAATGTTTTTGAAGAAAAAAGTTTCATTTTTGACTTTAGACAATCAATTATAGGTTTTAGAAATTAATTAAAATATATTAAAATACTTAATATTAATAAAATAATATATTTTATGTCATAGATTTTGGCTAATTAATTATTATATCATTATAAAATAATAAGGAAATTATTAAATATATTGAAAAACCAAAACTATATTTATATCATTTATAGAGAAATCAATGTATTTTAGCAAATTCACATAAATTCACCCAAACCTAATTATTAAATGTTGATTTAAAATATGATTTTTATTTTATCAATATAATTATCCAAATATGATATTTTTTTCTTTTAAATATAAAAATCATTATTTTCTAAAAAAATAGTTGGTTGTAATATAATCAAATTTATAGCACTTAAAAAATATCCCTAGACATATTAAAATAATTTTTTCATTTATATTAAAAAAATACTGTTTATAACATGGAATTTCATTAAATTAAATATTAATCAGAATAATACATTTCATTAGAAAAAAATTATATTGTTTATGAAAATTATAATTTGTGCCAAATAATCAATTTATCAAATTTCACTCAATTAATCAAATATTTTATAACGAAATTTTATTCTTAAAATTGAATTTATGGAATTAATATTTTATTTATACAAATGAATTACATTTTAAGTAAATTAGGCCTAGACGCATAACCCCTTATAACACACGTGTACAACATAAGGGTAAGGTGTGCGATAGTGATGGATTCATGTGGCTCAGTTAATAGTGACCGAGTGGTAATTTATAGTAACTTGATCTTATTACATATGAAATTTTGTTATAGATTCACTTATTAAAGCTCATATTGGGCTTGTTCAAGGGTTAACTCTAGTGATGGTACCTCCCTTCCATGTTCTGAAAAATGTGCTTCATACGACATTACTGTACTGGTTGAGGCCATTGCTTCTCCTTTATTAATTACTTATCCATTTTCTTTACTACTTATAAACATTGGTTATAATATTAGAATTATTACCAATGAATATGGTTCCTAAAGGAAAAAAGTTTATAATGATTATATTTACTTATACTGATATTTGACTAGTTCTCCTGTAATGATAAAATCCCAATGGTCACATTTTCATATACACTCAATAAAAACCACTTTATTATTTCATTCAATATTCAATGTAATAATTTTATAAGATGTATATTTTCTTTCTTTTTTTTATTCTATAGTGTAGGTCTAGTGAGTGATGATTCTAACATATTAGAGCAATCCATATTTTCCAATTTTAACATTTCTATAATATATTTATTATTCTGTTGTAATGTTTTTCATTTTAACTGGTTTATTAATTGGCCATAGTATTGATAATTATTAAATAGTCATGATTTTTTCGGTATAAAATAATATAACATACATTTTATCAGGAAACAAATATCATTTAAAAAACCAAGGTCGCTATGTTCTTCATCTCTTTAGAAATTTCATACTGAAATTTCAACTCATATTATTGGTAGTAAAAAGTTGAGGGTGCATTTGCTTCATTTTTTCCTCGAGTTCCCATGTCACATCTTAAAATTTATGGTTTCTCCACAACACTTTGAAATGGTTGGTAGTATTATTGTGTAGAACCTTTTCCCTATGGTCCAAGATCTCCACCAGCAGCTCCTTATAACAGAGGTCATGTTCTAGTTATTCCATCTCTAGATTCAATACATGTGATGGACCATGTGTTTACTTCCCCAACAGAGATATGTGGAATAAATTACGATCAAGATACTTATTTGGTGTGAGTTCTATATAATAGGACATTTATCCTATGTGATCAAGGATTTCATAGAGGTCAATGTACCTTTGGCTAAGCTTACCTTTCTTTCCAAGCCACATGAATCTCTTCTGTGGTGATATTCAAAGGAAAATGTGTTCACCAAAATAAAACTCCAAATCCCTTTGACTATTTCCATAATATCAGTTCTTCTGACTCTGAGAAGATTTTATATGTTTTTTCATGGAATAATGATTTTCTGTCATCTTATGCACAAGATTATACATAACCATCTTCCTCTCACCAACATCATCCCAATATGTAGGATTTATACTAAAATTACCATATATATCTTTATATGGTGCCATTTAAATACTCAAGTAGAAGATATTGTTGTGTGATAACTAAACTAATGGTAGTTGATGATCCCATCCACCTTTAAATTCCATTGAGCATGTTCTCAGCATGACCTCAAGTGCCTGAATTTTCCTTTCTAATTGGCCATCAGTTTGGGGGTGATAGGTTTTTCTAACATTAAATTCAGTATTCAAATCATGTTTAATAATTATCCAAAATTTATATTTTAACCTTGGATCACAGTAGGAAATGGTATAAAGTGACACCCCATGCAGCCTCACCAATTTCTGTACATGTATCTTTGCAAGTTGGTCGAGATACAATTCGTCTCGAATGGTGATATAATATGCAGTCTTGGTGATTCAGTCCACTGTAACCCATGTCAAATTTTTTCTTTTGGATGTTATTGGGAGACCTATGAAAAAATCCATACTGATATTACCCCCACATCCATGTTAGTATGGGTAGTGGTTTCAAAACCCCTTTAAGATGTTTTCACTCAACCTTAACATATTGACACACCAAAATACTTGTAATGTAGTCAGGAATCTTCTATTTTCATATTATACCACCAATAATGATCATAAAGGTCCCTATACATTTTAGTGCTTCCAAGATGTATAGAGAGAATGAAGCTATGATATTCATCCCAAAATTCTTTCTTTATCAGAAAAATAGATGGGACACATGTCCTTGTATGAAATTTTTGTACATATTCTTGACCGATATTTAACTTAGGAAACATCACATTCTTCACATCCTCTATCTTATTTTTTTAACAAAGTATCTACTCTTTGACCATTCATGATCCAATATGATGGTTTTGAAATCATTTGGGATAGTAATTATGATGTCCATTCCCTCATGATTCTGATTTCCATCCTTATTTGGTCCTTGATCAATGGATATACTTGAATCCTCATCATTTCCAACACAACAATTACTTTCCTACTTAACAAATCAACAACTTTGTTTTCTCTTCTTGTGTGACAATTAATTGAACAATCATAGTCTTCAATAATTTCAATCCACGTCCTTTTCCTCATGTTCAATTACCTCTGTGTGAATATATACTTCGAACACTTGTGGTCTATGTATATATCTTATTTCTCCCCATAAATATAGAACCACCATATCATTATATCCAAAATAACTACATTTATCTTCAGGTCATGCGTAGGATAATTCTTCTCATGAGAATTTAAATGTCGCTATGCATAAGAAATCACCTTTTAATTTCTCATAAGGAAGTACCAAATCCCTTTTAGATATACCTCACTAAAAATAAAAAATCATTCTTTGATAGAGGTTAGAATTAAAACAGGTTTTGTAAAAAATATCTTCTTTAGGTCTAAGAACATTTCTTGACACTCTTTTGTCCATATGAACTTAGATCCTTTTTGAGTTAACTTGGTTATTGTATTAGAAAGTCATGAAAGTATTTTCAAAACCCTTCTGTAGTATCATAATAAACCAATCAAACTATGAATCTCAATTACTATTGTATAATGAGGTTTCTCCTACACAGCCTTTGTCTTGGATGGGTCAACTGATATTTCTTCATTGGTTACATCATTCCCCAAGAAATAAAGTTATTGTAAACAAAATTAACATTTTTTAAAATTTTCAAATAGCCTCTCCTACCACATATTTTTAAATATAACCCCTACATGATCCGCATGATCCTTCCAAATTTGGGAATATATCAGAATATCATGAGTAAAAATTACCAAAAATTTATCAACGTATTTCTTAAAACTCTATTCATAAAATCCATAAATATTTCATGATAATTATTCAAGAAAAAGGGCGTAACAAAAAACTCATAATTACCATATCTTCATCGGAAGAATGTTTTTGTAATAACTTCTTTATTCTCCCTCAATTGATGATAACCTGATCAAAGATCAATCTTGGAGAATAATTGAGCCCCATGAAGCTGGTTAAATAAATCATCAATCCTTAGGGGAGGGTATTTTTTCATTACGGTGATCCCATTAAGTTCTCTATAATCAATGATTATTGGAATTGATCCATCTTTCTTCTTCACAAAGAGAACATGTTCTCCCCAAGGAGACAAAAATTTTCAGATAAATACCTTCTCTAAAAGATCTGGTTGTTTTTTCAATTCCTACTGATCCACATTTTCCATTCTATATGGGGTGATTTATATCTTCTTGTATCCATGTATGAGTTTAATAGAGAAATATACCACTCTTTTTGGAGGATTTCAAGGTAACTCCCCATGAAATATGTCAATGTATTCCTTAAAAATTAGGAAATTCCCTATCTTTATAATTAATCTCCTTCTCTATCTTCATCTCAATAATGAAGGATAATGGATGTCCTTATTGAAAAATATTAGGTCAGGATATCTCTCATTTGAAAATAAATATAGGTTTTCCATTAAAGACAATCGATATTTCCTTTTGAAAGTTGATCTTATAATTATACTTTAAGAGACAGTAATTCCCTAGTAGTGTGTTTAATTCCACCATGGGAGTTTATATTAGATTTGAGATGAGGTTATCCTCTCCTAATTCAATACTAGAACTTTTATACACCGTTGATGCATGGATAATATCTTCAGGAGTGTTGACTCCTAAATCTACTTTCATTATCTTGAGGATTGATTCAATATTCCCTGTAAAAATGGATGAAATAAAGGAATGAATAGAACTTGAATGAAATAAAGAACAAGATAGATTTTAGAGCAAAATGAGTGTACCTACCACCACATCATTTAGAGCCTATACTTCATCCATTGGGATAGAAAATTCATGACCTTTATCCCTTTTCCTATGCTGATGTTTATTATGATTTCCCTCAATTATCTTCTAATTTTCACAATTATTTGAAATGTGCCCAAGCTTTTTACACATGAATCATTGAACTTCATACTAGGCCAACAAAATCATCACATTGTTGTTAGTTTTGAGAAGTTGAGGCCTCACCTCACCATGATAGTTATGAGATATGTGCCTATCTCTTCAACATTTGTAACATTTTACCCTCCAAAAAAAGAAGTACCCCAAGTACTTCTGCCTATATTACTTTCACATATGAAGTTTCACTAGATTCCGTACATTTCTATGATAAAAGTTACCATCCTGAGTTTAGATCCATAACTATCATATTTTTATACCACCTATGGGACCACTACATTTCTAGAAACTCTAATTCAACATTCATAGCACTCCAAGCTATCTTGTTATAGCTTTCATAGTCTCAATTTTCTAAATTACTCCACAAATGGGGTCTTAATATGCCAAAGAATCTATAAAACCCATCCTTAGAATCCATAAAAATGCTAGATGTGTATCGAGAATGTCTTGTAAAGTTTATCTCATATTTAACCACTAATTAATTTTCCTTTTAGTTCACCTCTATGAATTAAATCTTCATTTTTTAGCATTGATTTGGGAAAATATTCCCCTAAACTCTTCCCACTCTATAACATAAATCTCCCTTATTAGATTTTTTTTAATTAGTTTCCACCATAGATTATCTTCTCCTTTCAATCAACATAATTCGAGGGGGAATTTTTCTTTCTCTAAATAATTAATTATAGAAAAGATATTTTCTAAAGAGCTAATCCACTTTTAATATATAAATGGGTTGGTAGATCCATTAAGAAAATGTGGTATTTAATGCTTCAAAGACTCGATGGAATGGCATTCCCTTCAAGTAAAATTTGGATTCTCAACATGATTCATGTTATTTTTTATAACTTGAGATAGTTTATTCATCATTATCATGATATTTTCCATTCTGACTTCCATCGAAGGGCCATTATCGCATCATCCATTATGCTCATCATTTGCATGGATCCTCACCACAATTTTCTAAAAGAAGATAACCTTAGTGATAAACATGTTTCTTTAAAGAATATTATAATTCTAAAGGAATTATATGTCTTAAAAAATCATGCATAAATATGTTATTCTTCAATAACAATTACATTTTTTATATATCCTTCATGATGATTCATAAGAATATTATGATTAACAAAACAAATCCCCCAAGTGCATAAAATGAGGATTGCCACAATGATCATTTTCTTTCACTAGTTCCCAATTGATTATAGAAAAATGAAGTGTTTATGGGTGTTACAGATAGATATATATGTTCTAGATCAGAAACTACTTATTTGTATCTATATGACAATTTCTTTTCTCAAAAACCACTTACTTAATACCTCACAAAAATACCAGGATGTTTTCATATATCTAATTTTTTCTCTTTGGTTCATACAAAGGGTTTCTATTCCAAATTATGACAAATATCTAAGTAATAATTATATACTAACTATAGAATCTCACATTTTTTTACATAATTTTTTCATTATGTTGAAAAAAAATAGAGGACCATTTAATATTTAGGTTATTGGAAATTAGAAACATAATTCATGAAAACATAACACATTACTCTAATAAACATAGAGGCATTATTTTTGGGTTCATCCTAAGTTAAAATTACTAAATCTCATTAACTATGTACATACATCAATGGAAAGGGGTGACCATGGGGTCTAGTAATGGAATAAGATAGGTAAATCATTTATATGTGATCACGAGGAATATTAATACGAACATGAGGAATATAATTATGGAATGAGAAAGGAAACATGAGGAATATCATAATCATAAGTAAATGAGTCATAATGAGGAAATATGGATATAACATTTAAATGATATATTCAAAATCATATCCCCATAGTTTTTCACAAAGGTGTCGTAAATGAAAATTACCATGTTTTTTCACTAAGGTAACATAAAAGATGACATATCTAGTGATTAAATTTTTTAGACAATGAATTGTAGTGTTGTAAGGGTGAAAATGTAATATTTATTAATTAATTTGACTCACATATATAATAATAAATAATTTCATTAACAACTATGGGAGAATAAATAATGGGTTTCTTATCAAACTTTTGGTGTTTCAAAAGTGTTTAAATACAAAATAATTGTGTAATTTTTAGCCCACAAAAAGGCAATGAGGGTTTATTATTTGTAAATAAAAAATCAAATAAATAATTTTTACATAAAGATGAATACCCCTAGAAAATAAATAGTATTTTTTTTTCAAAAAATTGAAAATAAAATAGAATTTCTTATGTAGAGAGAGAAATTTGGGAAGTAAATTCAGAACCATGATTGGGAAAAAATGTTGTTTTAGAAAACGGTAAAATGAAACGGGAAAAGGGTCACCTATTGAAAAATAATAATTTGGAAGTATGTGTATGATTAAAATGGTAATAAAAGATAGTGAACATAACATTTATAATACATTTAAGAAACAATTTCTTGAATTAAAGAGAAAAGAATGATAATTCCCATACATTGAAGTGTTACACCTAGATCTTGTCGAATGGACCCTTGGGGGATTGTGGAATCATTGGGGAGAATAATTGGCAGGAAAAAACATAATTTTTATGGACTATGGAATGAGAGTTAATGTAAATGGTGAAATGGATGGGAATTTGTATCATGTTTGGAGGATTCATTTAATAATTTCCAAATATTGGTCATTGAAATCTAGGTTATGGAAAATGAAAAAACATTGACTTACCCATGGTTTTTGTCCATGATTTTTAAATTTGGTCATATTTTATTATATTTTAACCCACAAGAACCGAACATAGTTGTTTATTTCTTCTTTGGGAATGGAAAAGTAATGTTTCTATAAAATAAACTTTTTAATGTCAAAATTTCCATTTGAGGCATTGGAATGTCATTTATAGGATTTTGAAATTTAATAAAATGTATTGAATTACATAAGATTAATAACATAACATATTTTAGGTCGTTTATTATGGTTATTTAGTTATTAAATTATTATGGAATAATGATGAAGTCAATAAACTTACAAAAAACCCAAAAAAGTTTTTAACTATTCCCAGAAAAATCAAAGTATTTTTAAAAATTATCATAAATTCACAATAATATAAATTGTATGTGAGGATTTAAAATAAGAGGATTATTTTTTCATAAAAATTCTATAAATATGATAATTTTTACTTTTAAATATATAAAAAAAATATTTATTAAAAAAGAGAGTGGGTTGAATCCTGCAGCTAAATTTCTGACACATAAAAATTTCCCAAGACATAGTAATATTATTTTATCATTTATATTAAAAAAAGTGTGTTTTAAAATAATTTTTAATTGAAATAACCATTATTTAGATTACCTTAGTTGATTATAAAAATTTATAACTTTTTTGAAAATTATAATTTGTGTCCGAAAAATGAAGTTATCAAATTCCTCTCAATTAAAATGTCACGAAGCATCCAAGTGGTTCCCATACAGAAAATCCCCAAGCCTACCTCCAATAGGCCAGATGACTGTGATTAGAACCAAGTAGGAATATTAATAACATGGGAGGCATTTCCTATATATCTATATGCACACACCCATCACCAGGCCCAGAAAATGATGAAATGTAAAAAAACCACTAAGAAAAAATGCATGAATAACACTCTATCCCACCCAATAGAGTACAACAAGAAAGTAAAGTAAAGTGAAACTGGGATAAATAAATGCTGACCAAAGGAAGTATGTATCTACAAGTCCAACCTGTAA
Source organism: Viscum album (assembly GCA_963277665.1). Classification (NCBI taxonomy): domain Eukaryota; kingdom Viridiplantae; phylum Streptophyta; class Magnoliopsida; order Santalales; family Viscaceae; genus Viscum; species Viscum album. The sequence continues at coordinate 79,447,046 of OY728162.1, read as the reverse complement.
GAAAAGGTACTGGGATGGGTGTCTGTAGTAGTAGGAACACACCTCATCCTTCCTGACCTCACAAAGATCCCTTCGATCCTAGTATATGTAGGACTCTATCAAAAGGTCTCTCATCTGCACTAGAATTGACTCATATGGGAACAGACTATGTAAGGGTGAGTATTCAAATACTCATTAGGTCACCCCTAAACCAAAAAGCAATAAAAACATTAAAGATATAATCATATCTACACAATAATATGTCTACAAAACATATAATAATATCCAGATACACTCAAACCAAGACAGGTAGTCTATAAATAAGTAAAACCTACCACATACCAAAATTAGGGATTCGTCTCAAAGATTAAACGAATCACTCATCTGGGAGAATAGACTTCTGAGTCTGATATCACTTTTGACATCCATATGAGAGGTATAGTTAATTGGGAGTCATCATGAGAGAGATAAACTAAATGATCTGAAGAGAGAGATATGATACATAGATGAGGATCAGAACTAAGGCCATGGGGTGATAATAACAACCTAATATGGATTAACCTGCTAATTAGAGGATTGGAACACTCTAATGTTGGTCACATAAAAATGATGACTCTGTGTAGGGGATGAAGAATGAAGATTGGATCATACTTCAGGCCTCTCAGGGGATTCCAACAAATTAATCTTGTAAGTCCTATTGAAGGGATCATACTGTATGAGTAGGAAATGATTCACACCCACCTTCAGGGAAATGATCAAGGACACAAAACCAAATTAAAACATTTCCAAGATATAATTTACAAGAGAATAAATACATGTAGAATGGGGTACATGGTGTCTGTATTAGGGTTACACATCAGGTACCTTCACCCTGGATTCTTCCCTGGTACAGAAACCCATTTCATTAGAATGTATCATTTAGAAGATGGGTACATTCAGTTTAGAAGGAGTCACACATTGTGTCCTTCCATCTAGGTTCTACTCATGTAATCTGGCTATGTGCCGGTACATGGTTTCAACCCATGTGTCTCTACCCATGTAACATTACATAGGGTAGTTCATGTACTTGGTCTAGGACAAGTCGTATCATGGGGTACATGCCGTATACGCAACCTGTGTATTGTACCCCATGCTTGTGTATCTTCCGAGATACATGGCGAGTCTCTGGGAAGGGCCTGTAAGCCATGTGATAGGGGTAACATGTTGTGAAATATTTAACTATCTCTTGAAACCCTAGATGCTGCTCTACGGGGGTCATGTGCAATGTAACCCTATGTTACACACCATGTTCATCGTTTTTTTTTTCAGAAAGTCTTGTTCTTCCTCCGCACACTTTGATTGATCTCTCAAGTTCCTATTCTACGATTTTTTTACCTCAAATATCTAGATCTAGGATTTTTTAATTACCCCAACATCAAATCGAGGTGTTTTGGAGCTTCAATAAGCTCAAAAAATGTTTAAATCAATTCTAACACAAACCGATCGAATAATTATTTCTTGTGACTCATTCTGATTACTCCATTGTCATCACCACCACACCTCCTTTTGGTTGTACCAAGGTCAGATCATCAATTTCATATATTTTCCCCATGAAACAAAGGTGAAATGATCATTCATTCATAAATTTGACGAAGAACACATGTAGAAAACATGGAAGGAAAAAACACAAGGAACAAATTTTAGGAACGAACCTCTACCATTGTCTGTTCCGGTCTTGATCTATTCCTGTAATAATAATCATCAAATCAAATAAATTCTTAAATAATCAATCTCCAATAATCCCACAATTAAAACCATATAAAAGAAATGAGCATACTAAGGATCATCATTTCCATTGGTTGGTTTGTGTTTGTCGTTGAATTCATGAACTGAGAATGAAAATCCAAAATAACACATCCTACCTAGGAATTGGACCCTTCTCTCTTGAATATTGAATTCTGTTGGTGACACTACCTCAACCTTGTATAGGTCCACCCAAACTTCTTCCCATGAGACAAAATATCCTATTAAGAAGACTACCTAAATCTAGAATTGGATCTTTCAGAGATTCGAATAAAGCTAGTGCTCTCAAAGTACTTCTAGAACCATCATTATGTGACTCATGAGATCCTCCACAGACACCGAGTACACAAGGATATTATCGATGTAGACTACCATGAACCAGTCTAAATAAGGCTGAATTATATGGTTCATGAATCCCATGACCTCTTCTATGTAGTTATTCATACCAAAGAGAATCACCAAATACTCATAGTGACTATAACCAAATCTGAATTCCGTCTTTAGTATATCCTCTTCCCATACTCACAATTGTTGATAGCCTGGTCTGTGGTCAAACTTTGATAACCATCGTGCCCCTCACAACTAATCAAAGAGTTAATCAATCCTAGGTAGTGGATATTTTTTTCATGGTCACTTGGTTCAAGCACTGTTTTTACAGACAAAAACATAAGATCTTAATTGCCTTTTTGGAAAACATAAATGTGGCCACCAAGGGTGAAACATTGGGTCTCACGTAGCCCTTCCTCTACAAGTCCTCTGATAATGCCCTCATCTCGTGAAGCTCTGCGAGAGACATAAAATATGTTGGGGTAGATTTCAGTGTCTTCCAAGGGTGTAAATAAATGAAAATTTCTTTTTCTTAGTGGGTAGGTAATCATGGAACATCTTTAGAAAATCTTTCCCCATATTCTGTGACCACAACTGGAAACTAAAAGCTCATAACATCAGCTGCACTGAGAGTGAGGCTATCCAACTAATGAGTAATAGGATACACCCTTTAATTCATGAGTCCATCATGTGCTACCTGGGATTCCATTTCATCAATAAAGGGAAACCTCATTGAATAATTGCAGACACACTGCACCCTTTTCCTAAAACAATTAATCTAGGCATGCACTGGAGATTACCAATCTAGTTTAAGAATGATGTTATATGGCCTCAATCCTACTACTAAGAGGTTCCAATTGAAACTCTCACCTCCAAGAATTAAGTCACACTATTGAAATAAGTGTGTGATCACTTTGTCTTCTCTAGTATGTGTCTCCAAGGGTAAGGGTTGTGTCAATGGTTAAAATAGAATCTTAGGGTCTCCAAAAAGATATGTGATAAGAAAGGAATGACTAGAACATATGCCTTTCATTACTGTAGATAAAATAAAAAAGACAAAAAGAATACATTGAATCATTTATAAATCCCCTGGGTTATACACCTCGACTGTATGCAGCTATCCCCTCCACTTTTCACCACCTCCCGAATCATGGCTTGGAACTCCTTGGGGTGGTGGGGGTAATAAGTCAAAATGTCGACCATATCCTACTACTCTCTCAAATACTCTTCCAAATCTGATCCCCTGGGGATATTCTTGCTCCTATATTTGTCTCTACCTCAGTGGTCTATCCACAATCTTCCAATCACCAGCATGGTGACTCATAAATTCTCAAGTGATTTTCCCCAACAGTCACATGAATAACACTTCCTCTCCCAAGGTTGACTATGTAACACCCCGAGATTTTATGAGAAGTATTATTTTTAATTTATTTGATGTCTAGTGTTGTATTCTGCACCAAGATTATCTTGCACTATACGCAACACCATATTAGCTTGCAGTATACTCAATACTATTCTTGGATTGTGTTACACAAAATTTCAAGTTCGTTTGATAGAAGTTATTCTACGCAACATTGAGTGTGTGTGTGTATATATATATATATTCAATGTATAAATGACATATGGTTAAATTATATTATACAAAAAAAAAACAAAAGAATCTTTCACTACACGCAACCCTGACTTGGCTTTCTTTATATGCTATCGCGACCTTCCACGATAGCATTTGTTGTACGCAATACCAAGTTTCACTAAACAACGATATGTTATTAAAATATTATATAAACTAGCCGTTATGAATAGTAATACCCACTTTTTGAAATTTTATAAATTTTATTTTTCAAAATGGACTTCATTTTTGGATTCGGAATATCAAAATTATCCTCGGTTGAAATTTTGGTATTTTTCTGAAAACTTTCAATTTTTGATGAATAGTGAAAAAACTAAGTTATTGGTTAAAACAGACTTTTTATTTAAATAATAATTTATTTTATTTAAATTTATTTTACGTCAAAATAGATACATAATACTTATATAAGTTCAATGTAATTCATTGGAGTCATTTTATAATAATTTTAGATATATTAAAATTTTATTGATCTTTTTTACCGTCTTTTACCCACCTCCTAGGAGCATTTGCAATTGTACATAAAACATAATTTTACTGCTTTTGTGAGTTGAATTTTAAAAATCTGAGAGACACATTTAATATCATGTATTAAAATGTTGTTCAATAAGATAAAAACAATTTTTGGTGAATAGTAACCTTTTACTTTTATTTATCACAGTTAAAAGTAAATAGGGTAATTAAGGGTAAAAATGATATTATTATTACCCTAAAACATGTCCTAATTCTATTGGAAAAGTTTAATTCGACCAAAAACAACCTCAGGAATAAAATATTACCCTTTAGGTTCACATGGATTAGATTAGGACACTTATTATTTTATTCAAAAAAGAATTAAAAGAGTTAAAATCAAAGTTTAATAACTAAAACATTTTTAATATAGGGTTATACATAAGATAAATTAATATATAAATACTCATTATAAGGATAAAAATATTTCCTACATAATGTTATTTTATTTATAATTTTTAGACATTTAATAATTTAATTTATTTATGACTTAATGATGATACAATAATTACCTTATTAATAAAATATTAACATAATTGATGTTATAAATACCAAAATAAATGCAATTTGAGACTTTTGATTAGTTACACTAACTTTATAGGTTAATATGACATGTTAGTATTGATTTAATTAATTTTTTTCGAACTAATCATGCTGTTATTATTTTCACAAAAATCAATTACAAAATAGTGTCAAAATTGACAAAAAATAGTTTTTTAAAAAAATATTATATTATTAATTTTTATTTTATTCCAAAAATATCTAAGGTTTGTCTAAATGACCTATATATGGTTATATACATTAATAATGAACCACTTGGGGTTCGTTTGGCTTTTCATAGTAAGTTTATTAACCATATAGTGTAAGAAAACAAGAAGACACTGTAAAAGTTAAATTATTCAACTTAGAGTTAAATCTAAACGATATGGTTAAAATAGCAACCTAAACATGTATAAAACGTATTTTATGAGATTATTACGACCCATACCCACTTTAGCTTCGAAATAAATAAATTTGGAGCTATTATAAACCGAATATGACTTTATTATAAAATAATATTTTTTGTTTTTCCTAAGGTGCCCCTGTCCTCCCTTATAAAAGGGAACCTCCTCCCTCTTCTCTTTACACAATTTTGAGCTTTCAAGCTCGGATACCCCATTCCCATTTCCATTATCAACTTCCATATAAAAATTATAGAGGTTCTTGTCTCCTCAAAAGACCAAATCTAGTGCCTTAAGAGGAAGCTTAAAATAGGTGCGTCGAAGAAGAGGTAATCTCTTGTACTGATTCTTTCAAGCTTTGTTTCTTCCTCAACATATTCTTCTTTAGTTGTTTCATTATAAAGTAATAACATCAGTATCAATAATATACTGATATGTTATTATAAATATTAAACAACCTCATTTCACCTTCTATCCATCCTACGGAAAATGAAATCAACGCGCGTGCGTACGTACAGAATACCATCTCCATACTGTGGTGTAATATGTTTTTTCACCACCACATTACTTGGTTGGGTATAATGGTGTAAATAATAACTATATATAGTTATTATAACATCATACTGATTCTGATATATTATATCATCCACTCCAATTCAATTCAATAATTATGGGAACGATATCATCGCTCTTGCGTACGTACGGATTACCGTCTCCATGATGAGATGACATTCATTCTCCATGTTAACTATTCAAGAATGATTGTAAAGTATATATAATGAATAATAATGAAATATTTGACATGATAAATCTATTGGATATATATATATATATATATATTTCATCTACATACTTCCATTCAAGTCAACAAGTAATGGAAAACAGCGTTCATGCATACGTACGGCCTACCGTCTCCATGAACAGTGTATTTCATTTCATTTATCTATCTGTTATATATATATATACTAAAAATATATGATATATAAATCATGATTTACATTCTGGAAGTAATTAAGTCATGATATAATTAACAATAATATCAATAACAACAAGTCTAAACATGTACAATAAATAAAACGACTTTACCTAAAACGTTTCTTTTACATGGAATTTACAAAAGAACGGGTAATATAAAGTCATATGTGAATCATATATGACATCATAACAACAAATATGATTCTGTAATAAGTAAATAACATTATTTAAATCATTATACAGGAGGTTCAGATACGTACGAAGCATATCATACTAAAGGTAAGGGATAAGTATTACAATCTCATTCTTATCCGAGATTGTTTATTTATAAGTAATTACTGGGGTTATATTTTTCATCCATGTCCATAAAAAATGGTTTTAATAAAGTTTTTAATATTATTCCATTTATGTTTAAAGTCATTTTTACCCCTCTTTGACTTTTACGTTGTGTTATGGAAGGAATCTTTCTTTTGTTTACAATATGTGGTATTTTTTGACTTTTCCATTAAAAGTACGAGGAAAATTTTTTTAACTTATACAGCATGAACAGATTTTTACAGTTTCATAACACCTTATTTTCATGATGTTTTCTCAACAAGATTTCATGGTTATTTTCAATAAAATCATTTTATTTAAATTGCGTGGAATTTTGTGAAAAGAAAATGATTTTTTAGAAGAAAGGGTATTTTCCTCAATCATTCATTTCAAATGTTTTATCAAAACTATTTTCCATATAAGATGACATTATTTAGCATGTTTATGTTTCAAGTATAATGTCTCTATTATTTACATGGTGTTATTTTTTTTATGATGAAATGATATCCATTTGTTTTATATGGATTATGTGATGATGGAATGATATTTATGAAACCCATTTTATTCTTTGGGTTATGATAAATGATTTATGTTTAATTTATGGAACAAGTAAGAATGATTTTATTATGAGATGGGTGGGACCTATATATTCCTCTAATGAATTGGGTAAATATTTATATCTCATGAGATAGATATGGATGGAATGGTAAGTTAATCTGGTTCAGTGATACAAGACTAGAATGAAGAGTGAACTCGATTCAGAAAGGGACTTTGTCCACTAAGATGGTCTTGGAAGCAATGCCTTGGATACTATGGAAATCATATCACGTGATTAATGTTTTTCCACAATTAAATGTTTTATTCCCATGCTATTTTATCATGATTGACATTCCATTATGACCTATGCCTTACGTACTGCCAAGATTTTTTTCGCAACTCAAGATTTTCATGTGTAAACTTTATGTTCATGTTTTGAAGTTCAAATGTATATGGTCAATTTTATTTTTTCCATGCTTACCCTTAATGAGAATTTGAGCTCACCCTTTATATGTTTTCTTTTCCCTAGGGTATAAAGAAAGTTTTTAGGTAAGAAAAAAGGGAAGATCTTTATGGGAGATTTTGAATATCTTTCACCAAGATAAAAAGATTATCTTCAGAGTTTCCAAAGACACTAAACTCTTACGATCCTTTGGTGTTTGTTTTTGTTATGTATTAGTTATTCAATAAATGTAATGTAATGTACATGTATGTCAAGATTGGGTCTCTATAGATGGTATCAGAGGAAAGTTTTAGATAACCTTTGGAAACTAGGATGCGAAAACTTTAGTAAAATCCCTAGGGATATTTCTAAGGTATGTCTAGGGATGTCCCTAAGGATAAGTATACATATAAGTAACGATCATAGAATTAAACCTAAGATTTTATATATTTAAAGTAATCCCCCTTTATTTTTCTATTTTCCTAGATTGAATTTTTCCTCTCACACTCTTCTTTTTGGGTTTTAGACGATGGTTGTAACCCAAAGGAACCGTGTTGATCAATGTTATAGACAATGCAATGATTTTCCTCCTAAAAAACCAATGTTATGGGAGATGGAGTGAAAAATATTATTTCTATACTTACACAAGCTATGAATAATTATGGACTTCCAAATGAGGAGAGAAAGGAACAATATTCTATTGAGTCCTTCATGAGGCAACGTCCACCTTCTTTCAGTGGGTCTTCTGATCCACTTTTTTCTGAACAATGGATAAGTACCATTGAAAAGATATTTTCGATACTTTACTGTTCAGAACATGAAAAAGTCATTTTGGTTGTTTACTGGTTAGAAGGTGAAGCAGACCAGTGGTGGGCTCTAATTAAGAATAGACGACCCCAAGATGAAATTGAATCCATGAAATAGGATGAGTTCAAGAACTTATTTTTCAACAAGTAATTCCCTCATATTCTACGAAAAAAGATGGAAAATGAGTTCCTTGAGCTTAAGAAAAAGGATGATGAATCTTTTGGTATATACGAAGAGAATTTTACAAGGATTACATGGTATCCATCTAGAATTATCATCCAACCTGAATGTAAAGTTAATCGATTCTTCGGTGTCTTAAAACCAAGTCTTCGATGGGCATTAACTATAAGAGACTTCAGTACCTATGAAGAAATTGTGCGTTGTGCTATCAAGGTAGAACTGGAAGTTGGTGTTACATATTCATCTCATGGTTTTGACAAGAAACTAAAGATGGAGTTCAAGGAAAAATATCAGAACAATGGTGAAAAGAAGGTGAATGTTTCTTTATGCTCAATGTGTGGAAAGAAGCATCGTGGAGATTGTCTAAAAGGTACTAGAAAATTTTTCAAGTGTGGAAAAGAAGTTCATCGAGCAGCTGAGTGCTGAAGTAATGGGGAAAATGTTTCTAATGACATAAATAGAGAAAAGACTATAGAGAAAACTCCACCAACACTTCAATGCTTCATGTGCAAGGAAATGGGGCATTATGCTAATCAGTGCCCTAATCCAAGGGTTAATGATGATCGGCGTGAGAAACCTCTTATGGAAAAGGACAAAGGGAAGTCACATGCGATCACTATTTGTGATGTTGAGTATGAAAATGATTTTGTGCAATGATTAAGTGTTTATGTAATGGGATTTCAAAATAGTATCATGGAATCTCATTTATAGTATCATGTAATTTTGGAATATCTATGTATTGGTTTTCAAGAATTGTACGGTACTGGTAACAATGAAAGGTGATTGAAATATTTTTGGAAAGCGGATGATATGCGCATAATGAAGGGATATGGAGAAAATGAAATGTTGGATAGTATTCATGATCTCATGACTAATATAAGGACAGAGTGATATCATGGTTTGAGTATATAGAAATTTTGGGATTTTGGAATGTGGAAAGAGTTAACTCTTTACATCATTCATGTTTTCACTAAGGTTCTATGGTAATTCATGTTTCAAAAGAATACATGATTAAGGTATTCAAATGTTTGGAATGTGACCAACAAGATATATATTATGATATATGGGGGATAAATGATGGTATTCACGTGCTTGTTATGTGACCTTTCAAGTAGTCGTTTTCTTTATACTATGAGATTGGACAGATGTATTTTGGATAATCCTAAAGATTGGAATGGAATATGTTGGACATCAGATAGTATTATTTAAGGATAGAACTTTTTTTTATATTATTTATGGAATGTTATAAAAGTTTAGTTTTAGAAAAAGTACAACCCATAGGACGAGCGACAACCCATCGCATCAGACAAGGCTGTGTGAATCGAACCCACAACTGAAGTGTGACAGACCTTTATCCCATACCACTGGCCTACAGGAAGTCCCTGGTTATTATAAATTAGTTTTAATTTATTAAGTGGTATGATATATTAAGTATAAGTCCATTTTAGGAACCATATACAATTAATCTCACTATAGATGGACTTATGTATATTTAATAACATTTGCTAACCTTTTTTTTGAGACAGATGGAATGACCCATCATTTTATCACATGATCTACTAATACTTCACTAATGACAAATTCAACTTCATTTATTTAATAGATGAAGTGGAAATTGTTCATGGAACGACCAATGGTGAGATTGTACCAAAATCAAGAAATTATTTCTTCTAATTCCAATTTTCTTAAACTTTAGGGAAATGATCTTGAAAGCCAAAAATGTTGTCCTATTGCCCTCATATCTAATTAATCAGATGGTACCTTAGGTCATAAAAACATTATGGATTTGTGATTATTGGATTTTTCATAGACATTTTCTCTACCACTCTCCATCAGAACATGATGGTTAGATTTATCTTCCATATACATATTTTCACCTATGTTATCCTATGTGGAAACCCAATGATGAGTTAATTTGGGTAACCATTTCGTTTCATAATTTAGATTTCAAAGTTATGTTCTGGTAGTTCTTTTTACGATGTGGGTTTCTATTAAAGAAACATTGAAGTAGTAAACCATTTATAACCCCAATGAATTTTGAGGGAGAAATTCATTTTAAGGGGGGTAGAATGTAACACCCCGAGATTTTATGACAACTATTCTTTGTAATTTATTTGATGTCTAGTGTTATATGATACACTAGGATTTTCTTGCTCTATACGCAACACCGTATTAGCTTGCAGTATACACAACATTATTCTTGGATCGTGTTACACAAAATTTCAAGTTCGTTTGATAGAAGTTATTCTACGCAACATTGAGTGTGTATATATATATTAAATGTATAAATGAAATACGGATGAATTATATTATACACAAAAACAAATTAATCTTACACTACACACAACCCTGGCTTGGCTTGCTTTACAAGCAATCGCGACCTTCCACGATAGCATGTGTTGTATGCAATACCGAGTTTCACTAAACAACGATATGTTATTAAAATTTTATATAAACTAGCCTTTATGAATATTAATAACCACTTTTTGAAATTTTATAAATTTTATCCTTCAAAATGGAATTCATTTTTGGATTCGGAATATAGAAATGATTCTAGGGGTGAAATTTTGGTATTTTTCTGAAAACATTCAATTTTTGATGAATAGTGAAAACACAGAGTTATTGGTTAAAACCAACTTTTTATTTAAATAGTCATTTATTTTATTTAAATATATTTTAGGTCAGAATAGATACATAATAATTTTATATGTTCAATTTAATTCATTGCAGTCATTTTATAATAATTTTAAATATATAAAAATTTTATTGAACTTTTCACCGTCTTTTACCCACCTCCTAGGAGCATTTGCAATTGTACATAAAACTTAATTTTACCACTTTTGTGAGTTTAATTTCCAAAATCAAAGAGACAAGGTTAATATCAAGGAGTAATATGTGGTTCAATACGATAAAAATAATTTTTTGGTGAATAGTAACTTTTTACTTTTACTTACCACGGTTAAAATTAAATAGGGTAATTAAGGGTAAAAATTATATTATTGTTACCCTAAAACATGTCTGAATTCTATTGGATAAGTTTAATTCGACCAAAAACAACCTTATTAATAAAATATTACCTTTTAGGTACACTTGGATTAGAATAGGACACTTATTATTATTTTATTTAAAGAAGAATTAAAAAAGTTAAAATCAATGTTCAATAACTAAAACATTTTTAATATAGGGTTATATATAAGATAAATTCAACAATAAATACACATTAGAAAGATAAAAATATTTCCTACATGATGTTATTTTATTTATAATTTTTATACATTAAATAGTTTAATTTATTTATGACCCAATGATGATACAGTAATTACCTTATTAATGAAATATTAACATAATTGATGTTATAAATACCAAAATAAATGTAATTTGAGACTTTTTATTAGTTAAAATAGTTTTATAGATTACTATGACATGTTATTATTGATTTAATTAATTTTTTTCTAACTAATCATAAGGTTATGATTTTCACAAAAATCAATTACGAAATAGTGTCAAAATTGACATAAAATGGTTTTTAAAAAAAATATTATATTATTAATTGTTATTTAATTTACAAAAATCTAAGGTTATAAAAATGACTTATATAAGGTTATATATATTACTAATGAACCACTTGGGGTTCTTTTGGATTGTTATTGTATGTTTATTAACCATATAGTGAATGAAAACAAGAAGACATGGTAAAAGTTAAATTATTTAACTTATAGTTAAATCTAAATGATAAGGTTAAAATAGTAACCTAAAGATGTCTAAAACCAATTGGTTGAGAGGATTTAGACCCATTCCCACTTTATCTTCTAAATAAATCAATTTGGATCTATTAAAAACCTAATATGACTTTATTATAAAATGATATTTTATGTTTTTCCTAAGGTTCCCCTCTCCTCTCTTCTAAAAGGGAACCTCCTCCCTCTTCTATTTACAAAATTTTGAGCTTTAAAGCTCTACCAAACCCTGACCATTTCCCTTATCAACATCCCTATAAACATTATAGAGGTTCTGGTCTTCTCAAAAGACCAACTCTAGTGCCTTAATAGGAATATTAAAAGAGGTGCATCAGAGAAGAGGTAATCTCTTCTACCGATTCATTCAAGTTTTCTTTCTTATTCAACATCTTATTCTTTAGTTTTTTAATTATAAAATAATAACATAAGTATCACTAATATACTGATATGTTATTATAAATATTAAACAACCCCATTTCACCTTCTATCTATCCTATGGAAAATGAAATCACCGCGCATGCGTACGTACGAAATACCGTCTCCACGCCATGGTGTAATCTGTTTTTCCACCACCACCTTACTTGAATGAGTATAATGGGGTAAATAATAACTCTATATAGTTATTATAACATTATACTGATTCTGAGATATTATATCATCCACTACAATTCAATTCAATAATTATGGGAACAATATCATCGCTCATGCGTACATACGGATTACCGTCTCCAAGATGCGATGAGATTCATTCTCCATGTTAACCATGGAAAAATGAATATAATGTATATACAATGAATAATAATGAAATATATGAAATGATAAAGCAACCCAATTTATGTTTATATATATATATATGTGTCATCTACTTACTTCCATTCAAGTCAATAAGGAAAGGAAAACAACCTTCATGCATACGTACGGCCTACCGTCTCCATGAACGGTGTACTTTATTTCATTAATCTATCTATTATATATATATATTGAATATATATGATATATAAATCAGGATTTACATTCTGGATGTAAGTAAATCCTGATATAAGTAATAATAATATCAATGACAACAAGTCCAAACACGTACGATAAATAAAACGATTTTACCCAAAACGCTACTTAAACAATGAATTTACAAAAGAACGGTTAATATAAAGTCATAAGTGAATCATAAATGATATCATAACAATGAATATTATTCTTTAATAAATAAATTACATTATTTAAATCGTTATACAGGAGGTTAGTATACGTACAATTCATATCGGACCTAAAGTAAGGGATAACTATTCCAATCTCGTTCTTATTTGAGATTGTTTATTCGTAAGTATTTACTGGGGTTATATTTTTCATCCATGTCCATAAAAAAGGTTTTTCATAAAGTGTTTAATATTTTTCCATGTATGTTTAAATTCATGTTTACCCCTCTTTTACATTTACTTTTTTTATGGAAGGAATCATTCTTTTGTTTACCGTATGTGGTATTTTTTGAATTTTCCATTAAAAGTATGAGGAGAATGTTTTTTTAACTTATACAGAAAGAACGGATTTTTATGGTTTCATAATGCCATATTTTAATGAAGTTTACTCTATAATATTTCATGGTTATTTTCAATAAAATCCTTTTCTTTTAAAATTGTGTGGCATTTTGTGAAAATAAAATTATTTTTAATAAGAAAGGGTATTTTTCCTCAAGAATTAATTTCAAAAGTTTTATCATAACTATTTTCCATCCAAGAATATATTATTTGGCATGTTTATGTTTCAAGTATAATGCATCTATTGTTTACATGGTGTTATTTTTCTTATGATGAAAAGATATCCATTTGTTTTATATGGATTATGTGATAATGGAATGATGTTTATGAAACCCATTTTATTTTTTGGGTTATGATGAATGATTTATGTTTAATTTTTGTCACAAGTTAGAATTATTTCATTATGAGATGGGTGGGAGATATATCTCTCTCCAATTCATTGGTTAAAGATTTATATCTCATGATATAGACATGGCTGGAATGGTAAGTTAATCCGGTTTAGTGATACAGGACTGGAATGAGGAGTGAACTCGATTCAGAAAAGGAATTTGTCCTCTAAGATGGTCTTGGAATCAATTAATTAGATACTATGGAAATCATATCAAGTTATTAATGGTTTTACACAATTACATTTTTTATTCCCATGATATTTTATCATGATTGATGTTCCTTTATGACCTATTCCTTACGTACTACCAAGATTTATTTCACAACTCAAGATTTTGATGTGTAAACTTTATGTTACAGTTTTTAAGTTCAAATGTATATGTTTTGTTTTATTTTCTACATGCTTACGCTTACTGACCATTTGATATCACCCTTTATATGTTTTCTTTTCCCCAGGGTATAAAGAATGGTTTTAGGTAAGAAAAAAAGGGAAGATCTTTATGGGAGATGTTGATGATCATTCACCAAGATTAGAAGATTATATTCCGAGTTTCCAAAGACACTAAACTATTATAGTCCCCTGGTGTCTATTTTTTTTATGTATTAGGTATTCCGCAAAAGTAATGTAATGTCCATGTATGTCAAGATTGGGTCTCTACATACTAGACCCACCCTATTATCCATAGACTATAGATCCTTTGTATTGGGACATCATCTTAAACATTCTTCTCACATCCAAGTCCTTGGGACTGATGTTAGCTCCCTACTACTAAGGTATCTACTCCAGCTCATCTACTACTGACTATCATTGGTTGCATCTGTTCATCTAAGAATCATTTAACCACCAAATCTCATACAAGAAGCCCAGAATAAGTCAGAATTCATAGAGGAATAATGCTGGTTCAGACGTCTCAATGTAGAACTCACTCAATGGTTAGAGACATGAATTACTGATCTTTAACCATATTCATTGAGTAAATATAATGGTTGGTGAACCTAGATGAATATTCAAGCTCTTCCGTGGTACCCTACTAAAGCTGAAGAAGATCTTGTATATGCTCATATCTTAGTATAACTGGTGAGAACTCCTCTATAATGATATACTAAAATCCTATCCATGAAAGAGTCTCATTTTCATGAGTATGAATTGAAAAACTCTACTATATCCCTACTGAGCTTTGTAGAAGGCTTGTCTCTAGAACCACCATATGATCTATTTGTGTCCAGAACAGGTGGAAAACTTGGGTCACTATGACAACCCTACTTTTATTACAAACTTAAACATGATTTATTACATAAACTATTAACTTGATACAACATGGAATATAGAGAGGTATAGTGTCTTTGGGGATTTGGATCATTACATAACAACTTAAAACATGAAATAAAACATCTTTATTTAAAACATTCTTATATGACCACTACATTCCCTCGTACTTAGCATTGCATGGGATAACCTGAGGATATGCATAAGAAATGGGGTGAGCTATAAATCCCAGTAAGGGAATAAACATGGAATACATGAGGAGTACAATACATGTTAGACAATAGGAATATCAATATATCACAATAGAAACATAAAGGCATGATAAAGCATGATAATCATAACATGGAAATCTGGAAACAACACTTAACATAGAATTAGCATGAGCCAAGGCTCATTGCACATGGAGCATGAGTAAATCCTCATTGCACATGAAGCATGAGTAAAACCTCATTTTACTTGAATTATAATGAGTCAACACTCATTGCACATGATGTATCATGATACTATACTTTACCCAATGCATTGGAGTGCTATAAGGGCGCACACTACTTAAACATTTCGTTTCATGCATAAGTGTGCCACATGGATCATAAAACATGGATTCATAAAACATAATTATTTATTCCACAATGAAGTAATGTGGAATTAATATATGAAACATTATAATCAATAAGTAAATTTTCATAAAGGTGAATACCCTTGATGGATAAATTGGCATGGTATTCACTACACAATGGCATTGGCTTAGAAAATCGGTGCGATTTTGGAAGCGTAACGACGTGACATAAGAATTCATAAAAAATGGTTTATGAGAAAGAAAGGCGTTACTCATCATATTTATATGTAATGGACAGTAACGAGGTCATATATATACATGTCCCAACAATTGTAATGGAATTTAGATTCATGATACAAAAGTATTTATTGAATGTACATGAGGAGAGAGAAGTTCCTTTCAGAATTTCGGAATAGTAATGGGTGTACATGGGAGGAATTTAATGAGAGAGAAAGGGGTATCCCATCATTCAAACATAAATAGGGCAGTATGAGGGAGGTTTGAAACCATACACCAACATTCATAATTTAAATGAAAAGGGCAAAACAACTTAAAGAAAATTGGACAAAAAATGAGAATGGAAGAAAAAACCCTTACTTGGATGTGTGCTTCCAAAGGCTTGAGAGAGGCTTGATAGAGGCTTCTTGGGAGCTTAAAGAACCTTGGGAAGATTCTATAGAGAGTAGGGAAGAGGTTGGAGGAACTCTAAAGGCTTTGAGAGTGGAGGAAGTGGGATCTTGGGTGGGTATATATAGGAAAGGTGAGTGAATTCTTTATTATTTAGGTTTGGGACCCCTTACATTAAACTAATCCAAACCACAATTCAGCTCATTTTTTACCATGGTTTTTGGAAAAGGGGAGAGGAAAAAAATATTTTATAAGGCCAAAGTCTGAACATCTTAAAATAATGGGGTTTCTTATGTGGTGGTGAGTCACACTCCCATGTAAAATAATTTAAAAAGAAAAGATGTTTAATAAGTCTTGAGGGGTCCATTAATGCATTGTAAAATAAGTCAAACAAACCCAAAATCACATTATTTTTATGGTAAAACATATATTGGACGAACATAAATCTTATAGTATTTTATTACATCACTATTGTGTCATTATGATGTCATAAAACACATTATATACTTAAACGGTATTTAATATTCACCCAAAACTTTGACTGTCTCAAAAAATTATGAAAAAATAACCATTGGATAATTTCGACATCCTGATTCCAGAAATAAAATTTATTTTATCTAAATAATTTTCTAAATATGTTAAATTTCACTTTTTAAAATAAAAACGATATTTATCGAAAATTCACGGGTTTTGACAATAATGGCTTTCAAACCTTAATAAAAATTACAATTGCATTCATAAAATTATAAGATCATTTATATTTAATAAAAATTAATTTAATAATAATAATAATATTATTATTTTATTAAAATATTATTTAATTCAAAAATCCCTTAATTTGATAAAATATAATTCTTAATTAAATAATAACTAAAAACACTATTTGTACTTTAAAAACTATTTACAATGTATCAATGATGACATGAAAGTATATTAATTATTATATACAAAAATAATGTACATGAACATAGTACTAGCGATTTGTTACATAACCCCTTAAAACAGCCACATATGACCTAAGGGTAAGGTGTGCGATGGTGACAGACTCTTGGGTGGCCCAGATAACATCGCTCGAGTGGTAATCTCTATCAACTTCCACTTTTCCCGTAGATGGTCCCGTTCGAGCTTGACATGATGATACTCAGCTTGGGCTTGGTCAAGAGCGAAGTCCAAGGATGCCACCTCTTTTCTGAGCTCTGAAAAATGGGCTTCGTATGGTGAAATTCTAATGCATGAGGCCATCACTTCTTTTTTCTGAGTAAATTGGGTTTTGTTGAAGCCTTATATTTAAACTAATCATGTGATCACTGTTCAATGACTACAAAAGTAATGGTCAAAATTCTTAACATACAACCAATGAAGTCAACATTTTATATAAGATTTTTACCTAAAGAGCCATTTAATTAGATCAAGAGGTATTTCCATTAATGAAACTTTGGGTCGTTACAATCACCACCTCAACACAGTCCACAACTGCATAAGGTTTGGGCTCCCCTTAGAAGCTAAGGGGTCTCTAACTCTAAAACTCATGAAGAATGCTCTACCTTCTCTCCTCATTTCCCGGTACTGGGGGTAACACATGCTACTCAATAGGTGGTGGTATAGTTGGTTCACCACCTTGACGTGACATCTGGGGAACTGGTCATTATGGAGAAGGCTCTTAACTGGAGGGGTCATCCAAGTGATCAAGATACTGATTGCTAGATGGTATGCATCATGGAGGAATCCTATAAGAAAATAAGATTTACCATGGTCAATGATTATATTTGGAGAGCTAACTCAAAAAGTAAATGGAAGACACAAGACATTCCTATATTATACATGTACCATTATTTTCCCTGAAACCAGCATTATCATGTACCAGGTCGAAAAGCAGGTTATCAGAGTCATGGTGTATGGATATATCGGCTGCTTGAACCAACATTGGAGTTCCTGACCTAAAAGATGAACTCAAAAAACTTAACATTGTTTCCCCAAAACAATCTCACATACTCTTAATCCTAATGTAGAACTGACCACCCCTGATACCACTCTATCACGAATCATCCTAGTGGGGCCCGTGCTATGACTCCCCAAGACCACCTCCAATTGGCCAGGGTTTGGTGACTAGCACCGAGTAGGTATATTACTAACTTGGGAGTCATTTATTATGTACCTATAAGCACACGCACATCTCTAGTCCCACAAAATGATGAAATGTAACAAAACTAAGAAAACAATTCATGCATACAATTATATCACAACCAACAGAGTACGACATGAAAGTAATGTAAATTGAAATTGGGACACATACAATCCCACCAAAATAAGACTGTAACCACAGGTCCAACCAGTAAGAAAAGGTACAAGGACTATTGTTTACAGCTATAGGAACAGACCTCAGCCTGCCAGATATCACGAAGCTCCATCTAGTCTTAGTCCTCCTAGGACTCTTTCAAAGGGTCTCCCATCTGCACAAAACATGACACGTGTAGGAAAATCTTGTTTAGGGGTCAGTGTAACAATACTTATTAGGAAACCTAAAAACCACAAAGGAATCCATAGAGGAAAGATACAGTCATATCTCTACATGAATATTCCTATAACCCATATAAGAATATATAGATATAATCAAACCATGACATGAATTCTAGAGGTAAGTAAAAAATAGCACATACCAACACTATGAATCCCTCTCAAATATTCCATGGATCACTCATCTGGGAGAACACGCTCCTGAATCCAGTAGCACTAGTGATGTCTGTCTTAGAAGTACTGATTGTTGGGAACCACCATGAGAGAGATACACTAACAAATATTAAGAGAGAGTTATGATGAAAAGATGGGGATCCCAACAAATTCCATGCGGTGATACCAACAACTCAATATTAATTAAACTTATAAGTATAGGATCGATGCTCGGTAAATTTATCCACATCAATACTGGAGACTCTACCTAGGGTAAGAATAATAAATAAAGGATCCAACTTTGGGATTCTTAGGGGATTTCAAAAACTCTATCCAAGAAGTTGTGCTAAAGGGATCATACTCCAATGAGTAAGAAATGATTCGAACCCACCTTTATGGAAAGAATCATGGGAAAAAACATAATGAAAACATATCCAAGATATGGTGAACAAGAGAATCAAGCCTTGTAAAAAGGGGTAAACAGAGTAAAGTAGGGTCACATGTCGGGTCCCTAAACCCCTGGTAGTTACCATGTAAAATGGAATGTGTAATTAGAACATGTCATTTAGAAGATGGGTACACACAAAGTAGAAGGAGTGACACGTCATGTCCTACCATCCAGGGTCCACTCAGGTACTCTAGTTATGTGTCATTACATGGTGTTAAACCGTGTGTGTCATCTCATGTACTATTACATGAGGTAGTTTGTGTACTTAGTCTAGTCCAAGTCATGTGGTGGGGTAAACACTGTGTAGAAAACCCGTGTACACCACCTTATGCCCGTGTATCTCCCAAGACACACCCCGAGTCTCTAGGAAGGGCCTAAACACTATTTGACATGGGTCAAACACTGTGTGACATTTTACTATCTCACAAAACCCTAATCTACATTCAGTGGTGGCCACACGCCATGTAAACATGGGTTACACACCATGTTCATTGGGTTTTCCCATAAAGTCGCGTTCTTCCTCCTTGTCCTTCAGATGATCTCCTGGGTTTTGATTCTATGGTCTATTCTCTACGAAACTCTAGATATTGGCTCATTTCATCACCCTAACAACGAATCTAGGTGTTTTGGGCCTTAAATTGTCTCAGGAAGATGTTTGAATCGATTCATATGCAAATGTATTAAATAATAGTTTCTTCCAATTCCTCCAATGCATTCACCATCACACCTTCATTAGGTTTCCCCGAGATCAGATCTTCAATTTCGGATCATTTCACCCAGAAAAAATGGAGAAACAACCATTCGTTCATAAACAAGATGAAGAATGAAGAACACACATAGAATATAGGGAAGAGAAAAACACAAGGAACAAATATGAGGAATGAAACTTGATTGTTGTTTGTTCTGTCCTTGATCTATTCTAATAAGAATGACCGGTAAATAAAATCAATTATAAAATAATCAATGTTAGATAATAACACAATTAAAACCATCAAACAAGGAATTATCTAATCATGGATCAACATATTCATTGGTTAGTTAGTGGTCATCATTGTGTTCAAGAATTTGGAAGTAAAATAAAAAATAAAGCATCTTACCTGGGAATTGGATCTTTCACTATTAAATATCTATTTCCAATGGAAAGATCCATCATGAATGATCTCTGATCCAGGTCTTTGACATATCCACCGAGTTAGTTCTCTAGTGATTCTCTCTAGATCCTCCGGATAATTCCCGAGATATGAGCCTAATCCTAGATACCTACCTAATGGCTTACATAAAAGAATATGCATCACTACTTCACAACTTCAATTAAATGAAGAAATAAAATAAAACTTCAATTTATTTTATTTTTGATAAAACACCAAAAAATAATTTTCACAGCCAACCCACAAAAACCAATGTTAGTTCACACCTAAGGTAAAGTCGCTTCTCTGAATGTAACAGTGCCCCTTGATTTCGGATCTGGTAACCTGTCTAGATGATAATCAATTTTTATAGTAAAACAGTGTGCCTGTGATATTTAGTATTTAAATATATTTAAAACATTTATTCCCTTCTCATTGGGTCTTGTAATCACATTATATATTAGAGTCTTCATGCAAAATTAATCAATATAATATTTAAAAATAATACAATGAGAATCTGAAGCATTACACAAACTTATATTGTCTTAATAAAAACTATTATTGAAATGTAGTTAATAGAATAACTATTTTATTTATACAAATGAATTACAGTTTAAGTAACCTTATGGTAATGTGTAAGATGGTGATATATTCATCGACTGGCTCTGCTAACATCAAACGAGTTATAGTTTCCACTAAATCAAACTTCTCCTCTAGGATATTTCATTTTTGATTCACTATTTGAAGCTTGGATTGGGCATTGTCAAGGGAGAACCCCATTGAAGCTACCTCCCTCCTATGTTCTGAAAAATGGGATTCATATGGAATGACTCTACAAGTTGAGGTTATCACTTCTCATTTTTTCATAAATTACCCTTATCCATTATTACATACCAACAATAATTATAATGTTAGAACTATTACCAATGGGTATTTTTCCCAACTGTCAAATTATCCAACGATTATATTGACTAACAGTCATATTTGACCAAAGGTCCTATTACAGTAAAATCAAAACAATCACATTTCACTTTATACTCTATAAATACCACTTCATTATTTCATTGAATTTTCATTAAAATCATATTCTAAGATTTTGGATGTATTAATAATATTATGTTTTATTTATATAGTGTTGGTCATGGGGGTGATGATTCTAATTGACTAGAGTGATCAATATTTTTCAATTTTGGATTTTCAATTTTATATTATTTTCTCAGTTGTAATATTTGTATTTGTAATTAGTTTCTTGTATGAATATTTTACTGATAATTATTAAAGAGATATATTTTTTTAGTATAAAATAATATAACATGTATTTTTTCAGGAAACAAATATCATTTAAAAATTTGATTCATTACATAATTCTTTTTGTGGTATTTATAAAATCACTCTCAAAAACATTTTGATATTCCTTGGACATGATAATGGGTTTTAATTATACCTCATTAATTAAACATTTCCATATCTACTATAGTCATCGATTAAACCAATGATGTACATTTCTTCTACTAAAAATGGTCCACAAACATCAATGTGAATCTAATCATGATGCTATGTAGATCTTTTTACTTACCACTAAAATGTACTTCAATCATTTTAACTTATAATCATACATATAAAACATCTAGGTAGTTTTACACAAAAGAGTACCCTTATTGGTGATATTTAGTCAAATGTTTTTCATTTACATGACCATGTATATAGTGCCATAGATATGTGGGATATGAGTCATGCATATTGGATTCATCATTGATTGTAAAAACTATAATTTCAAGTTTAAGAATCTATAATCCATTATTTAGATGTTTCATACAATAAAAGGTCTTTCTTATATGAAAGATATCATTTGTTGCCAATTTTTTTTAAGAAATCCCATGGTGTCTAAACAAGAAACTTAAATTATTCCTTTTGTGATAATTGAAACATAATAAAAGTATTCATGTATAAAAACTAATCTATTAGGTAATGTAAGATGATATTATTTTATTTTTAATAATTATCATCTTTCTAAATTTGTTTCTTGAATATTGACTTCACCCATTGATATATTATTTAATCTACATGGTTCCAATAATTGAATGCATATGTGTATGCCAAAAAAATAATCAATAATCGACTTATAGTGACAAAAATATTCCCTTAAATAATGAATATATCAAAAGTGGAGGCTTCCCCTTGCCTCTTCTTCACAATATTATAATTCCTCTTTGAGTAGTCATTTTTTACACATGTGAAGAAAACAACCTTCTAATCATTGTTATCCCTATGGTTTCTTGGAAGGATAATGAACAAGTGCCTTTAACCATGAATTATCCACTTGAATCATAGCTTAGTATTTTATTTTCCTATTCCTCGTAAGGATTGAATGACTAGTTTTCTACATGTCTTTGTCTTCTTATTGAACTATATAAATAATAAATTAGATAAAAAAATCCATATTACTCGTGTTAAAATTACCAATAAATGGTAAGATTATTGATTGAATGGATAAAAATATGAGATTGGTGGATAATTATTTGTCTAACACGAACCCCAAAATTTTTAATCACTGTATTTACTTAGTTAACATGACTATATGAGGACCAAATTGGGTTCCTTATCCTAACCTACGCATAAAAAGTGCACTGAAGATCTCATATCTTTCTTATTTCGCTCTCTCATGGTATAAATCCCAGAGATAAGATAACATCATAGGTGCATCTTCATCCTCATACACTATTTTTAATTAACCAAACAGCAATGATAATGTAATGTACAAGATATCAAAATAATAATTTGTGAGTCTCTTATAGGCATTCTTTTCCACTATACATGCTCCTTGAGGAGGCTCAATGGTATGTGGGGAATCAAGCATATACAAATTCCTTTCATTTTATAGTACTATGGATAAAGACTTGTAAAACTCTTGGAAATTGTTTTTAATAAAGAAAATTTTTATCTATATGATATTTCATAGTGATAGTGGATTTGAGGAAAAGTTTACAATTTTATCTATATGAAATAAAATTTTACATTTTAATAGTTTTAATTTGATTAATATTTTTAGACATTAATTTTTTATTATTATTTAATGTATCACACTATATCATTTAATTCTAAATATCCATAATCCATTCGATTTAGAGTATCATATAACTTAAATGGTTTAGTGGTAAATGATTCTTCAACCACTCTTTATAGTCAATGATATGACCACACCACAGATTAGAGATTTTTAGATAGGATTTTAGATAGCTGACAATATAAACACACATAGCCATAATCTGTTGAGTTTATTCTTAGATCCTTCATACCATAATATTGAAATTACTCAACACTCACCACTAAAATTATACTAAAAAATTAATTTCTACATTGTTGATAATTTTTTAAATTAAGTAAACCCACCATTAAGATATGGTTATTTCTAACTAGAATAATGGAAGGCATTAATAATTTCATATTTTTTTAAATGGTTTAATTAATTTAGAGAAATAAGTTTCATTATATTAAATATTTCTTGTCAATTTAAACTGAGATTCCTTTCACTAAATAAAACCATGAAAATATTGATTACATTTAGTATGAAATAAAAAAAATTTATCTTTGAATGATTGTTAAATATCCTCTGTTATCATGTTTAACCACTCATTAATATAATTTACCATGAAAAGAATAAATTTAATGATAAATTATTCATGATATTTAAACTAATGTTTGGTTTATCAAGTGGAAGATAAACCTACCAAGACCCTAGGGAACTAATTAATATTTTATCAGGATTATGTTATAACATCTAGAGTCTCATAAGAATCTACACTATTTTGGGTTCATGATGAAAGGACTTTTATGTGGTTCTCAACAATATTTTAATCCCAAAGTTGTAGCTTGGTGGCTAGCATAGGTAGTCTCCAAGGTCACAAACTTAGTCGTTATTCATGTAACCTGTCACTTAATATTGTTTTTGGGATTTTGAGTTTAATAATATAAAGATGGAAATATGGGTGTGGTTGTGTGTTTAATTTATAAAACGAAATAATAGAAAGAAATTACTAAAAATAAAAAAAGAATTGAATAATAAATGAAATCAAAGATAAGAAGGAAAAAAAAGATAAGATAAGAAGATGAATTAATGAAATTATAGAAATGAAATGAATTAATGTGAAATCAAATAAAATGAAAGATAATATAAGAAGTTTTTTGAGAGGGAACAATTAATACAAGAGGAGTTAGTGGTCACTGTTATTTTTGATTAAAGTATATTATAATTTCATTGAATGATTGGATTATATTTCCTTACTCTAATCATATTCCATCATTTAAAGTATGAGTGGTTAGTGAGTTCAAGATCATATCATCCTTGAAGAATTAATACCAACGCGCCTCTTCCAAGAGAGTTCTCTTGCTCAAACTCATAGCTGCATCATGTATACTATTCATCTCCCACCTCACCCAAATATTATCACCGTAAATTGAAAAAGAATAAAATAATTAAAACATATGCTCTGATAAAAATCTAAAAGTTCACCACTTCCCCTTTGAATCAAAATGGTTAGTAATATACAATAATCAGGAAAACCGAGAAAAAAGGATGAAAATTGAAGAAAATAGAAGGAAAAAAACTAATAATAAACACATAGTTCACCAGGAGGAGAAAAAAATAAAAAAAGAGTTTTTAATGTGTTTTATGGTTTTTTTAATAATTATTATGCTTAATTATTTTATGAAATGTGTAGTAAAGGAGGCATAGACACTACAACCTTCCATTCCCCTATGTTTGGCCCGGATTGATGACATGGAAAAGGTGGTATGAGGGGTGTTGCCATTACCTTAACATCATATAAAAGGTCACCCTCCCTTTTCCTGACTTAAATTTCTCCCCATATCTCTTCATTCCACTGCTTCTCTCTAAAAAATGATTTTTCAAAAGTGGTGGATTTGGTAGTCAAAAATAAGGCCCATTTTTTTTGAAACATCATTTAGTGGTATTTTAATAATTTAATGGTATTTTATTTCATTGAATTCTTTTTAGTTATAAATATTTCATTTTTTAAGTAGTTTAGTTATTTCTAAATATTTTTTTATTAAGTAGTTTAATTACTTATATATCTTTTGAAATTATACTAATTATTATTAATGATTAAGTATATCTTAAGTATAGAATAACATAGGAATAAATATTGTAAAATTTTGGTAGAATAAATATTATGTGGTTATATAAGAAATCAAATCCTTGTCTAGTACAAACAAGTGGATATAGCTCTGGCATATATGTACCTAGCGGTAAATCTCGAAAACACCACTTTAAGATATACTTGAATGGGAACTGGTGCACAAAATGGGCATTATCGTACTCCTGATTTGAAACTACTGGGGGATATGTTTTTTATGATTCAAATTTTCTTTATAATCTATTGAAATTTCTAATACATGAATAATAAAATCAGTATAGTTATCATTACGGTCCCATACTACGCACCTGGACCACCAGTAGAAGCCGCCTTGGACTTACCGCACACCAGCAAACCACCTTTGCAGCACTTCCTTGCTCATCCGGAGCCGTTCCAACCACCTTCTAGATGAACATCCAGAACCCTCACCAGACCCACATTACAGAATCCTTCTATGAACCATTATAGCTTCGATTTAACTCGGAAAAAGGAGAAAATGTGGATATATAATCCTCATGTCGAGATCGCCATGTCCGTATGTCGCTATCAACAAAACATTGAGTTCTTGATGTGCTTAATTATTTTTCATTGAAGAACACATGAAGAATGCACAGAAAATGAATACGTAAATATCTTGGTCTAAGTGAAAATTGATTGTTGTGTTGGATTGGTTATATGTTTTGAGAATCAAGAACACAGAAAAATTGGAAATTAAATATTTATCATACTTCACGAATTTGAAATTCCAGATAAACAAGAAGAAAGTTGATTCAATAAATCATTTTTTGAACCAGAAAATAATTTATTTAATTCGAATTTGTCATGAATATTCAACCAGGGTAAGAAATAAACAAAGATAAATCCTACCTAAATAGGTTCGGTCACCAAAGATGACAATCGCACTTGCCCAACGTTTTGGATAATTTTTTGTGTTTATCTCTCTTTGATTCACTTGGATCTGAGGTTTCATTGTTCATTGTTCGTCATTCGTCAACGAGAAGAGGAGGAGAGGAGAGGAAATGAGGGTTTTCTTTCATAGGAAAAAATTAATTATTAGTCCAACCCACTATAAAAAAATAATTTATGACCTCTAACTAGGTTAAAATAAATTAACCCAATAATTAAATATAAAATTATTTAATTATTTAATTAATCATCCATGCTAGCACATAGGCCAACCTCCTGACACCGACAAAGATTATACACTACCTTTGGTAAAACCTATATTCTGAGCTCATCTGTGTTCTCAGATTTTTTATCTGAGTCCCCGTTCGAGAGATATTTTGGTTTGATCTACAATATATATAAATTAATAATTTAATTTATCCATTTAACACACCGCCAATGAGTGAGGGGTCATAATTTCTTGTACTAACATATTCTATGTTGTTCATAGGAGAAAAAATGCGTTTTGGACCCAACTGTGGTCTTGGATTTCTGATCCAATCAACCGTTTAAGATATATCCAATTTTCTCTTGTTAATTGCGCATGAGTAATATAAAAACAAATTACATTTTTATAAAATTAATTCCAGGCACACCGGGCCTCATAATTGCACCCCATCTCAATGCCCAGCTCTAGATATATTCTTATAAATATTTAAAAGTATTATTTGGAAAAAACCATGACTATACACCCAACCTTCTAGTCATCCACACAAATCAGTCTTCATCCTAATGTTTTATCTATAACCTATTTCTTAGTTTTAATTTATCCTATATCTATCCATTTTTTAGGCTTCTTCCCTCACACCCTGTTGCATTTTATTGATTCAAATATTCTCTAGTATTAGACTTGAGTCCCAACATATTGATGACCTGGAGGACCTATGGCCTAATGACCATAAATCATGGCCTAAAATACCTTTTGGGATGAATAGTACCTCTTCTACATTACCTCGATATAGTACCTATTATAGTACCCAACATTTCAACAATGATACAGTTCTTCTACAACACCGCATTAACTCACCACTACCATGGTCTGATGTAGGATTATGCGGAGACATTACCACTCGTGTAAGTTTGAAAATGTAATATATGAATTATTGTGAAAACCCGAACCCTGGTAGCCTAGAGTCGGTGGTTATTTTTTTAAAATGGAATAGCTACAAGAGATAATGTCCCCAAGGATAGATCAGTTTAGTAGGATTGAAGAACTAGATACATAAATGGTTCCATTATTATATTGAAAATTAAAACTACAACAACAAAAATGAAAATAAACTGCTTCCTTGACAAATATTCATAGATTTCATCTTCATAACCTAGGGAAGGAAAACAAATAAATGGGTATGATGAAATTCTTAGTAAGTATTACATACACCAGAAACAGAAATCAATAATATGTGATGCATAATAAATAAGGAATAATAAATTTGGAAAGATAAATAACTAAAAAACACATTTCATTTAATCAATAAATTTAGAATGAAAATGAATCCATGGATTTTTTCATAGGAAAAATATCATTGATAGTAATAAAATAATACTGAATGAAGGAAAAGATTAATTCTTGGACATCATATATTTATCACATGAACCATTTTCTTCAAGACCATTGAAACGAAAGTTTAAGTGTGTGGGTAGAAACTATCTGATTCTTCTTGGAAAAAAACATGAAGGGTTTGTCGCTAACTGTTTTGTCTCATGAGACCTGTCAATGCATCTAGGTAAAATACAATGTTGGGACTCACCCATCACAGTATGTCCAAATAATTTTTCATACATAGATTTAATTCATGTACATAATTTCTTATCAAAATATCCATAGTGAGTAGAGGAAAAATATTTATCAATATTTCCCTAGTAAACCAAATAACATTTAGAGTAAACACCATAAGTAAAAAAATAGAACAATACTTATGGAATACTCATATCCATACTATGGATATTTAGAATAAATTCCATTGAAATGAAAATTATCTCAATGGTGAAGTAGATACACCACATAAAAATGATTAAGTGAAAAATAACAAGTCCCAATGAAGGGAAAATTTAGATGATGATCCTTACTATGATCATATCATTAATCAAAGATTATGTGTGTTCACAATAGATCCATATAAAAAAGTGTAAATACATCATACGATAATAAATAATCATTTTAAATATAACCTTATCATGAAATAATTAATGGAATAGAATTTTCACCCAATGAATGAAAATTTAGGTAATAAATTTCTTATAACTTTGAAATCAGTAAAACTGTGTGCCTCATAAAATTAATGATTATCAAATGAATAATTAAATAACATGAAGATAAAGAGATTTATGATATGATATATTAAAGATCAGTATGTACCCCAAACATAATAAATAAGGGTTGAATAAAGAATATCTCATAGAAATAAAATGTAAGATGAGAAAACTCACATTTGGTTTCTTCCTGTTTCATTTTCTCATTGATCTCTTTTCCTGAAGATCAACATTGCTTTTTTTCCAAATACTTCGAGTAGGGATCAAATTCCTCTTATTCTTTGGTTTATTTTTCTTCTCTCCGATGATGTAGTTTTTGGTTGGTTTCCTTTAGTGTTTCATTTTCATCTATATTTTCTTCATGTGATTCCACACAAAATGGTTCCTTCACCTCCCTCAACAATTAGGGTATGATCTTCACTTCGCCACTTCTATTCCATTTCAATTTTCTTCAGGTTTGGTTTTTTGTTTTCATGGATAATCCATCAACCTCTGATACTCTTTATTCTATTCCAATTATTTTATGCCCCATTCTATTTGAACTCAATTGTTCTATGGTGTATTGGTAATGTTATGGAGGAGTGATGGCTTGGGTGTTTCAGATGCCCTGATTTTGGGGATTCTGGTTCATTGATTTTACTACATTGTAAATTCTTCATGGTTATGGACATCAATTATAGTTTGGTTTGTTGTTTATTTTTAATTATTCTTTGGATGGATTTTCTATGATATGCGTTTGGAATGGTTTCTTGGGTTTGTTGGTGAATAGTGTTTCTGATGATGCGGCTTTTAGTTTCAACGGTGATAACGATGTTGATTTTCAATCTGGATAATGGTGTCGGCTTATAATAACAATGATGGTGCAATTATTATTTTGATTTTTTGGATTTTTAATGTTCCGATCATCCGCTCCAACAGTGATAGGTCAGTGGCGACGTTGATAATGGTGTGCCCAAGAATATGATGGCAGTTGATGTGATTTTAGATGATGTGGGTTGCTTGGATTGAGGCATCCTTGGGTCCAGTGTTCCTTTATGAATTTTTTCTCTAAATTTTAAATCCTTAATGGTGTGTCTTTTGAATCCTAACTATTTTTTGGGTTACCATTCAACCAAAAAGTGGATTTTTAGAAAATAAAAATATATAATTTTCAGTTAGACAAGAAAATCCTTAACATATGTCGGATGGGGTTTTTCACATGTACTTAATTTCTTGGATAATAAAATTAGATTCATTAATTACTTAATTAAGAACCTATTAAACATATATTTTATTAATTATAATTTTATTAACTTCATTTATGGACATTTTGATGAGTTATGATGTTTAATTTCTTTATTCTAGGAGTGTTCATTTCACGATTTTATTGTTGGTTCCCTTATATATAATTTTCATATAATAATATGATTTACCTATAATAATAGTTTTATGAACAGTCTTTATGGTGCTAAATAACAATGAAAACTCATCATTCATGAAAGAAATGAATTTTCACATCACAGATGATGTTTTCATTTTTAAAATAAAAGCAGAACATAAGATATTTTATGATGTATATTCTATTATAAAAAATAAAATTCCAATAAATATATGATATTATGATCACCATGCCACATTTGATATGGTATGTGAGGATATTTTAAAAAAATAAAATAAATTAAAAGAGAAAGAGTGGAGATTTTACCTCATGAATATCATCTCTTTAGGAACCTCTTTAAGACACCTTGATTTGGGGTTTTGGTAAGACCATTGGGTCATGGATGTGTAGAAGAGGATTTGGAAGGGAATTGGAAATAATATAGAAATTATTCGAGGCTTAGAATGTGTGGGGATAAGGGGTGGTATTTATAGGGGGGAGAGGGGGTTGTTTGATTATTTTATTCATTTGCTTATTATTTAGATCCCAATCTATCAACAGTGTTGATTCACATGACTAAATAAAGTAACTATATCATTTTACAAAGAAATAATATGTGATTACCTCATCCATACATCATCCATGACTCCATAATTCATTTATATACTTATAATGTTAAATACCATAAATGAGTGCATTGCACTATTCACACAAATTCAACTATCTCAACAAAATACAAAAAATTCACCCAAATCATTTTTCCATTTTTAGATTCCAAAACTGAACTACATTTTGTCAAAATATGTTTCTAAATATGATAAATATAATTTCTAATTAAAATAAAAATTAATTTGAAAAATAAATATTTTAAAATTATAACTGATTTTATGGCACTTTAAAAAATTAATTAAGGTCTCATTAAATTACCTTACGATTATAATTCAACAAAATATTATTTTAGGAATTTATTTTAAGAAAATAAAATTTCTTTTAAATATTTATATTAATTATAAAATGGTATATAAACATTTACGTTTCCAAAAAGTAAAAACACTTAATTTATCATTTTAGAAAATTTATTTACTGATTTCATGATATAAATATATCATATTTTCATTTATGAGTTACATAAATTTTATTTATGCTTTTATTGTTGAATTTATTATTCTAATAATTATATTAATGTTCCTAAAGGTAATCTCAACATTCCCATGGTAATGTTAAAATAATAGTATTTAATAATATATCATGGTTGATTTAACCTCAGTGCTGCGTGGAATGTAATATGTCCAATAAATTGAATTTATTTAAGAAGAAACATACCATAAAATCATGGGGTGTTATATTCTTCCATCTTTCAATAATTTCATCCTTAAATTTTTTCATGAATATTTACTTCTAAATAGATGATATTGGTTCTTCTTCATAACATCGTAATGTTCCAACATCGCTTCTTCAAATTATGGATTTTCTAAATAAACTTTTCTAATCGGGTCATCTGATTTCCTAATACTCGTTCTCTACTATCAAGAATCTCAATAGGCTCTTCAAAGTAAGAAATATCATATTTAAGTTATATTTATTCAAAGGTGAGAACAAACATTGGGTCAAGGATGTACTTATTTAATAATGATATATAGAACACACCATTAACTTAGGAGAGACTTGGTGTAGTTTCTAATAAGTAATATAACACTCCAATTATTTCTAGAATTTTGTAAAATATGATGTAACAAGGGCTCAATTCTCATTTATTTTCAATCCTAATGACACCCTAACATAAAGACACTTTTATAAAGACATGATCTCCCACTTGAAATTCCAAATCCTTTTTTAGGTTGTCAGCATAACTCTTTTGACAGCATTGAGTTGCTTTAATATGAGCCTTAATAGTCATTACATTTGTCATGGTCTCTTCAAGGATTTTAGGACCTATAAGTTTCCTCTCACCAACTTAATACCAGTAAGTTGGTGTATGAAATCTCTTTCCATATACTACTTCATATGGAACCATTTGAATACTTGAATGGACACTATTATTATAAGAATACTTTACCAAAGGAAAATAATGATCCCACTAACATTAAAGTCAATTAAGCTTGATCTCAATATGTCTTACTATGTTTGAGTAGTCCTTTCAGAAAGTCCATCAGTTTCATGGTGATAAGAAGTACAAAAATCTAGCTCAGTGTCTAAACCCTTATGATGACTCCTCTAGAATTTTGATGTAAAATGGGGATCTTGATCAGACACCATCGATAGAGGTTCACTATAATGTCTTATAAATCCATTAATATAGTCTCTATTGGTTCTCAAGAGGTGAATCTTCTATTATAGTAAGAAAATATTATGATTTTAGAATGTGAACAATAATTACCCATATAGTATCATTATTTTTGGGGTTCATTGGTAATCAAGTGATGAAGACCATAGTAATGTTTTAACACTTCCACATAAGAATAGGTTGAGGTAGTATGACTCCTAAAGGATTCTATTTCTTAACCTTCACTTGTTGAAAAACTATACACCTTTTCACATAGTCAACAATTTCTAGCATCATATTATCCCATAAAAATGTTCTCTCATTTATCCATACATATTTATACTATGAGGCTGTATAGAGAAATTTTAGCTATGAGGATCATCCAATAGTTCCTTTTTTAGCATGGGTATTTATGGAACACATACACTCTATAAATTTTTTATAATTTCTTCCTCAAATATTAATTATGCTAATATTCCATCCTTAACAACATTAATTTTATTTTGAAAATGTACTCATCATATGGAGAGATTTTTTAATTTTCTAATAAATATGGTTTCACAATCATTTTAAAAAGGAGTGAAATTTAACCTCCCTTAAAAATTAATATATCCATATCCATTAAATATATTAACATAGGATATTTCTAAATGATTATTTAGATTATAATTCCATGATCTTTCCTCATTAATGCATCTTCTAACTTATTTTGGTTTACTGGGAGGTAGGGTGTTGAGTAATAAAAATCATTGGGTAACTAGATTAATTATCTTTACCTCATGTTGAGTTCTTTCTATTTAAAGTTGCATTTCAAACTCTTATGATCCGTATATACCTCACATATTTTAACCTAAAGGCAGTATCTCTAGATCTTCAGAGAAAATATTGTGGCTTCTAACTCAAGATCTTGAGTTGGATAATTATATTCATGAATCCTAAATTTCCTTGAAGCACATTCACTAACTTCCACATTTTTCAGAAGGAAATGACCCAATCCTTTCTAATATGCATCATTGTATATCACAAACCCATCATTTCATAATGGTACATTCCAAATTGGAGAAATGAATAATATTTTCCTCAATTTTTTATAATATTCTATACATTATTTTTTTCATATGATTTTAACCCCTTTATGTGTGATCATGGCTAATGGGTTGTATAATCAGGTAAAATTATAAGAGAAACACTAATAGTAACTTGGTAAACTAATGATACTATATACCTCAGTTATGTTTGTTGGTGTAGTTCATTATTGGATTTCCTTTATTTATATAGGATCAAGTGTGATTCCATACATAGAGACAATATAGACAAGAAAAGAAATATCCTAAAACTAGAATTCAATCTTTCTAAATTTACTATATAACTCCTTCCTCTTAAGAGTCTCAAGAATTACCTACAGGTGATTATCTAGTCTTCATATGTTTTAGAATATACCAGAATATAGTCAATGAATACTACAAGAAAATCATCAATATATTCGTCTGAATACTCTTTTCATTAGTCCCATAAAAACCAAGTGTAAATTTGTCAATGAAAATGGAATTACTATAAACTTGTAATGTCCATAACTCATCTGAAAATATTTTTTGTTAATAACTTCCTTCTTTACTTGCAATTTATGGTACCCATAATGAAGATCAATATTCAAAAAATATTGAGCTCTCTTAAGTTGATTAAATAAATAATAAATGTGAATAAGAGGATTACTATTCTTTATTGTAATAGTGTTGATATATCTATAGTCAATGAAGATCCCCATGGATCTATATTCATTCATAACCTATAATAGTGGATTCCTATGGAGAAACACTAGGAATAATGAATCCCTTAATTTTCAAATCCTCTAGTAGTTTATTTAGCTCAACTAATTCTATAGTGGTCATTATATAAGGAGTATTTGACATTGGTCTATCATAAGGGATTAAAACAATGGAAAACAAAACTTCACTATCTAGGGGGTTTCTAGGTAATTTATAAAGAAATAGATAAATTAATTCCTATGAAATTGGTACATCCTCAATTTGAAGATTACATTTCTCATCCCTAGATGATGTTTTCTCTTTCTCCTAAAGAATTTCATTTAGTATATCTTCTGAGGGTGGATCTAGGTAAGAGTTAGATAATTATGTTTCTTCTCTAAAGATAAAGAGTTATACTTCTTTTTCGAAAATCATAATTTCCTTATTATTGTAGTAAATTTTCACAACATATTTTGAAAGTCAGTTGACTCCGAGGATTAATTAAATTTCAACCATAGGTGTGTTGATATGGTTAGAAAAATATACCATTTATGTGTTTCAATGGGGACTAAATGAATCATTTTTATAGTAATGGGAAATCTCTTAAGAGTTTTGACTAACATATCCCTTATAAAATAAAAATGGAAATTATTAAATTTAATGGAAAAATAGGTTGATATAAAATAGTATGATGATCTATAATTAAATAAATAAATTGATAAATTTGAATATAGGACCAATATACCAACCAACACATCATTGGGTACTTCTACTTTAGCTGTAGGGATCACATAAGCTTGGTTATCACCCATTAGCCTCTTATGTGGTATATTTCCTTTACTCCTGTGACATTGATTTGAATAATTCCCCATTTTTTATAGTTGAATCATTGAACTTAATTTATTTATTTGTCTCCCCCTTACATTCATTAGCTTAATAACCCTTTTCTCTGCACATATAATAAACTCCTAGTCCTTTCAAGAATATCTAAGGATGATTCTCTCCACAATTTTAATGTAATGGTAATTTCTGTATTCCCTTTTTATTATTTGATACTTTACCTTTTTCAAGGTTATCAGAATACCTGTTCTTCCCTTTATTTCCCTTGAACATATAAGATATTAAAAATTACTTATCTATTTTGGTGCAACTTAATATTATTTCATCCTACGATGAAAATGTTTTGGAAATAGTGTCCTTCAAAGGTTTGTCTTAACACCTTTAAAGAAATGGTCAATATTGATTTATAAATTATAAATGCAATCTGTATACAACCTATATATTATTGTAAAGGATTCATCATACTCCTCAACACTCTCTTCATACTTTTTATTTAATTTAAGGAATTTTTCTTCATTTGAATTCATTGATCATGAGGGAAATATTCATTGAATAATGTTTCTTTAAAATATCTATATTCCATGTTCTCTTTTTTATATTTCTCCCTAGTATTTTGGATCAATGGACACCATTGATCTACATATACCTTGATTCAATATACTTCTATTACTGCCATTTCATTTTCATTGCGTCCTAATTATAAAAATATATTTCAAAGGGACTTGCTCTATGGGTCAGCTACCATTGGATTAGTAGTCCCACTAATTGATGGGGGACTCTATTGCATGAAAAAAACTGACATAGGTGTAGGATGGTTATTCATCATAACATGAGTATGTTTTCCTAATATGGTTATGATCTAATCAGTGACAACACCATATGTGTTTACATTCTCAGTGGGGAAATCTCTACATTTTGTATAGTTATTGATTCTCTTTCTTTCACTAGGATCCATCACTAAATAATGACACACACACACAAACACACACTAATTGTAACATCCCAAGTAATTAATGAATAATATATATTTTTATCTATGTTTATTAATGATTAAGATAGTGTTATAGAGGCTTAAAATGAAAATAAATACAATCTTATGCATGGAATACACTAATATTCTTAAAAGATTGTTTTACTGCCTTTTGATGGAAAACCATTTTTGAATCTATATTTTGACAATTTTATAAACTATGTTTGTCAAAATAAACTTATCCTTTATGATTGGGACATCAAAATTTACCTTGTGTGAATTTTTGGTATTTTTCTGACAATGTTCATTTTTTAATGAATAGTGAAAAATACTGCATTTTACATTAAAAGTGCTTTTTAATCTAATTTATTTATATGATTAGATTATCTTTTGAATTGTTATTAATGTGTAATATGAATATATTTTTACCATTTTATCCAATGGTGGTCATTGGAATCAACTTCACTTTGAAATTAGACTTAAACTGGTGTCAATCTTTTGATACTTATTGTTTTGTAAAAACACGCTATTTTCTCTGGCAGCGGGAATTAATTATTAAATTAATTAATTTGACTTATATGATTTGAATTTTGTAAAATAGACTTCATTTTTGAATTCGGAATATCAAATATAGCTTAGGGTGAATTTTTGGTAATTTTCTGAAAAACTTCAATTTTTGATGAATAGTGAAACCACTAAGTGGTAATCAAGAAAACTGATTTTTCAGTTAAATGAAAGTTTACCACTAATGTGTATTGAATTTTGAAAATCCGACATACATGGTTGTCATTAATAAGTAAAATGTGGTTCAATGAGATTATAATAATTTTTTGGTGAATAGTCACTTATTAAGTTCTTAATCGCGATTAGTGGTAATTAGGGTAGTTTAAGGTATAAATAATGCTTTAATAATAGTAAATGACCTAGACACATGTCCCAACATTATTGGTTGTGTCATGGCCGACCAATACAAGCCATGGGTCAACTTGGGGACCCCATGGAGACATTTTGGTTGGGAAATGACATAAATAACTTTTTATTTAATGTAAAAGTAAAAATGACACAAACATAATATGTTTTACGAAAACAATTTTTACATGGGGTTATAAAGATCAGATATTTGATTATAAATATTAATTGGAAAGCTAAAAAGATTTCATACATCATAGTATTTTTTTATGATTTTTAGACATTAAATAAATTAAATTATTTATGATATAATAATGATGCAGCGATGACATCATTATTTGACAATTTAAATAAAATGGAAAGATAATGTATAATCTATGAACTACACATGTCCAAAACTTATTGGATGAGTAGATTTCGAAGCCTTATCACCTTATACACTAATTATATCAATTTGGGTCCTTTTGAAACCGAAACACATTTTCAAATAAAGTAATATTTCTTTACTTTCCAAAAGTGCCCCTCCTATCCTCTTATAAAAGGCCCCCACCTCTACCTCATTTCACTCACTCCTCAAGCCTTTGGATCGGCCAACCCCTTCCCATTTAATCTCTCCACATCCCTCTCCTCATCCTAGAGGATTCCCTTTGGGCATAATCCTTTCAAAGGAAGCCTTTAGGCTCAAATCAAAATGAGTTACACTTTTTAAGGAAATTAAAGAACGGTCGGGTCAAGTCGGATACGAGGTATGGGACTTCGACTCAATATCCTTTCATTGAGGCATATTTTATTTTATACACAACTTTCTTTTATACGGTGTATAAACCCCTTTGACTTTTATGTTTATTCAAAAGGAATCTTTTTTATACGAAGCGTTTACTAAACGACAAAAGGGAATGTTTTTGTCGTACGTATGCGGCGACAACGACTTCTCCGCCGTCGTGACCATTATTTGAGTTTAGGCTTCCTCTACAAGCCATATATTTTTTTTAAAAAAACTAAAAATAAATACCATGTTTTACTTTGGTATTGAAAATGGTTTTCATAATGTTTTTATTATATCAATGTGTTGTAATGATATCTCGTGATTGAAATGTGGAAATGTTATGTTTCCTTTATGCATGTTTTATGTGATATGATTATGTTATGGTTCTTGGGCATTATTATGAAGATGGGTGGTTCCGTGATAAACTAAGGGCGGGTGAGCCCGTTATAGCTCTCCAATGCATTGGGTAACGCGAAGGAGTGAAACGTTAAGGTTTCTCCGAAGAGATTTTAGGGAATATACTGTGATGGGTATTCCAAACGTAACCAAGAGGGTTACTCCCTACGTAAGAATGTTATGAATGCCTCAAGTTACCTTTATGTCTTATGATTTCTATGATTTATTCATGATTTTATGAGGTATGTTAAAGTGCCTATGTTTTATGGGTAAAGTATGATTTCATTCTTATATATATATGAACTCATGTTTCCTTTCCATGTTTTTTTATAACCCTTACTGAGTTTTTATTCTCATCCCAAGTTTTTGAAATGTTTTTCACAGGTCAAGGGAAAGGTACATGATAAGATGATAGAGTCAAGGATGTGTCAAGAAATAATCCATGTTTTATTTTAAATGTGTTCCATTGATGGGAATGAAGAATACTATCTTTATGTAACCACTTTGTTTATATGTGGAATGTAATGAAAGTTTTATGATCTAATTCTCTAAAACTCTAAACCTGAAAAGATCCTCAACGTGTAATCTTGTAATAACTCAAGATTAAGTATGGTTTAAGGCTGGGGCCTTATAG
The DNA here is from genome assembly GCA_963277665.1 of Viscum album. Taxonomy (NCBI): domain Eukaryota; kingdom Viridiplantae; phylum Streptophyta; class Magnoliopsida; order Santalales; family Viscaceae; genus Viscum; species Viscum album. Next base: position 79,408,045 of record OY728162.1, on the reverse strand, counting down.
TTGGTATCAGAGGTCGGTTTAGATAACTTTAGGAGTTAGAATTCTTTTAAATGATTATCCAAATTTATTTATTTATTTTTTTGAAATGATATAGAATTTAAAGATTACCATGTTGCTTCATCTAAGACATGTTTGTTCAGAATGGTTTTCCGCAGAGGAAACAGGGAAGCAGTGCTAGGAAGGCATACCGAAGGAAATAACCTTCCGAATCAGCATCCAGAAATGGTCGGAATTGGAACTGAACAGTTTTTTACAGTAATGGCGCAGTTGACTCAAGCGATAAATGGTGGTGGTATCCATGCACGAGATCAGCCAGATCAACCGCAGAGGAACATGTCAGTGGTGGAACATTTCATGAGGCAACATCCACCATCATTCAGAGGATCATCTGACCCTGTGCTAGCTGAAGGGTGGATTAAAGCACTGGAGAAGATTTTTGATGTCATGGGGTGTTCAGATAATCAAAAGGTTAGTCTTGCTATTTACCGTTTGGAGGGTGAAGCAGATCAGTGGTGGTCTATGGTTAAAAATATCAGGGACGCCGGTGAGATTGATGCTCTTGACTAGGATGAATTCAAAGGTATGTTTCTTGAGAAGTATTTTCCTAAGGCTGTTCGACATAGGATGGAAAAGCAATTCTTGGAATTGAGGCAAGAGGAAGACTCAGTGGCTGCCTATGAAGAAAGGTTCACTCGATTGGCAAGGTATGCTCCAAATTTTATACGAGACCTTGATAGTAAAATCAATCGTTTTTACTCAGGATTAAAGCCAAAATATCGAAGGGCATTAGCTTCTCGTGAGTTTAAAAGTTATGAAAATCTTGTTAAATGTTCTGATAAGGTGGAAATAGAGTTTGCCGATGACCAAGTGTTCTATAACAACCAGCAGAAGAAGAGACCGAGGTGGCATGAGAAAGGTAAGAATTTTTCAAAAAAGTCTGATGGTAAGAGAACTAAGTTTCTAGTTTGTGAAAAATGTAGAAAAAAGGCATGCTGGGGAATGTCTTCTGAATTCTGGGAAGTGCTACCGATGTGGTAAGATGGGACATAAGGCTCGTGATTGCACTGAAAAGGATCAAGGTGAAGGTAAGAACAAATTTGATTTACAGTTAGTGAAATGTTATAAGTGCAATGAGATGGGTCACTATGCAAACAAGTGTCCGACAAAGATATTGAGTGATGGGAAGCAGTTAGACTACAAGCAGAAAGGGGTGGTGAAATCCTTTGCAACTACTTCAGCAGATGTCGGGCCATCAAATGAAGTTGTATCAGGTACTTTGTTTGTTTTTTCAGATTATGCTAGTGTGTTGTTTGATTCGGGGTCTACACATTCTTTCATCTCTGAAACATTTTCTAGTAAAATGGGAATACCATCTCAAGAAATGACTCCTGAACTTTTGGTAAAAACACATGGGGGAAGTGTCGAGGAAAAAAGAATTTATAAGAATCTTCCTATCCTTATCTGTGGAAAGAAACTACTTGAAAACCTTATTGTTCTACCTCTAGTAGAGTTTGATGTTATCCTGGGTATGGATTGGCTCTCTATCTACCATGCTAAGATTGACTGTAGAGCTAAAGAAGTTTCTTTTCAGAAAGACTTTTAGTTTGTATACAAGAATGAACCCTTACTTTTGATAACATATCAAGAGGCTGAGAAACTTGTAAAAGATGGAAATGAATGTTACCTAGCACACGTCGTTGAAAATAAAGGAACTGTTCAGATTAATGATGTGCCAGTGGTAAATGAGTATCCTGATGTTTTTCCTGATGAGTTGCCTGGAGTAATACCAGATCGGGAAGTTGAGTTTACAGTTGACTTAGTTCCTGATGCTAAGCCAATTTCAAAACCCCCTTATCGAATGGCACAAATTGAACTTTTAGATTTGAAGGAGCTATTGCATGATTTATTAGAGAAAGGTTTCATTAGACCTAGCAAATCACCATGGGGTGCTCCTGTTTTATTTGTTAAAAAGAAAGATGGTTCTATGAGACTTTTCATTGATTATAGAGCCTTGAATAATATCACTGTTAAGAACAAATATCCTTTGCCTCATATCGATGATTTGTTTGATCAGCTTCAGGGAGCTCAGTTTTTTTCAAAGATTGACTTGAGATCGGGGTACCATCAGCTGAAGGTAAAGGAGGAAGATATTCCTAAGACCGCGTTCCGTACGAGATATGGCCATTATGAATTTGTAGTAATGCCTTTTGGGCTAACCAATGCACCTTCTGTATTCATGGACTTAATGAATAGAATTTTCCATGAGTTCTTGGATAAGTTTGTGGTGGGTTTCATTGATGATATTTTGGTGTTTTCTAAAAGTAAAGAGGAGCATGAAAAACATTTAATGGTTATCTTGCAAACCTTAAAATAAAAGAAACTGTATGGGAAATTCAGCAAGTGTGAGTTTTGGTTGCAACAAATTTCTTTCCTTGGTCACATTGTTTCTAAAGATGGAATAACTGTTGATCCTGCAAAAACAAAAGTTGTGGAAGAATGGCCAAGACCCACAAATGTAACCGAGATTCGTAGCTTCCTTGGTTTTATGGGCTATTACCGAAGGTTTGTTAGAAATTTTTCACGGTTATCTAGTCCAATGACTAAGCTAACTCGGAAGGGTGTTAAGTTTATCTGGACAAAAGAATGTGATGATTGTTTTCAGGAATTGAAAAGAAGATTGGTGAATGCTACAGTTTTGGCACTACCTCCCAGGAATGGTGAGTTTGTTATATACATTAATGCTTCATTGAAAGGACTTGGTTGCGTCCTAATGAAGAATGATCAGGTAATTGCTTATGCTTCACGACAGTTGAAAACTCATGAGGTAAATTACCCTAAACAGGATTTGGAACTAGCTGCTGTTGTTTTTGCTTTAAAAATTTGGAGGCATCATTTATATGGAGTAAAGTGTGAAATATATACCAATCACAAAAGTTTAAAGTATATATTCACTCAGAAAGAGTTAAACATGAGACAAAGGAGATGGCTGGAATTAATCAAGGATTATGATTGTACAAGTCATTACCATCCGGGAAAAGAAAATAAAGTGGCTGATGCTTTGAGTCGAAAAAGTAATGCTTCATAAACAATGTTGCGTTTGGAACGTGATCCTTTGGTTAAGGATTTGATGAACTTTGGCATAGAAGTTGTTGGTGCAGGAAGTCCTTCTGTTTTGTTTCAGGTATCAGTGAGATCATCTCTATCAGATAGAATCAAGCAAGCACAGAAGCAAGATAGTGAGTTGCTGAAAAGGGTAGAGCTGGTTCAGAAAGGTAAGTTGCCTGAATTAGACATTGATAGTGATTGTTTTTTGAGATTTGGGAAGAGATTGTGTGTGCCTTGTGATTCACAGTTGAAGAGAGAGATGTTATGTGAAACTAATAGTTCTCCGTTTTCAGTTAATCCGGGCAGTACTAAGATGTATAGAGATCTGCAGGAGTATTACTGGTGGGATGGAATGAAAAGAGACATTGCTGATTTTACTGTGAAGTGTTTGACTTGTCAGCAGGTTAAAGCAGAGCGGTAGTTACCGAAAGGGATGCTTCAGCCTTTACCGGTTCCAGAGTGGAAATTGGAGAATATATCCATGGACTTTGTTGTTGGATTACCGAAGACATCTCGAGGTAATAATGCAATCTGGGTTATTGTTGATCGCTTGACCAAATCTGCTCATTTCCTTGCTATACGAGATACTTTCTCTCTTGATCAACTTTCCCGTTTGTATCTTAAAGAGATAGTCAGGTTACATGGAGTTCCTCTCTCCATTGTATCGGATCGTGATCCCAGGTTTACTTCTAACTTTTGGAAAGGCCTTCAGAAGTCGTTGGGTACTGAATTAAATTTTAGTATAGATTTTCATCCTCAATCAGATGGGCAGTCAGAACGAACAATTCAGACATTGGAGGATATGCTACGAGCTTGTTCTATGGATTATCAGGGAAGTTGGGACCAACATCTTTCTTTTGTTGAGTTTTTATATAATAACAGTTTTCATTCCAGTATACAGATGGCACCATTTCAGGCATTATATGGGAAGCGGTGTCGAACTCCAGCTTTCTGGGATGAAGTGGGTGAAAGGATGTTGATGGGACTGGAATTGGTAGAAGAGATGGCAGAAAAAGTTCAGCTGATTCAGAAACACATGAGAACAGCTCAGAGCAGGCAGAAGCGTTATGCGGATAACCGGAGGAAGGATCTATCTTTTGAGGTAGGTGATCATGTTTTTCTCAAGGTTTATCCTTGGAAAAGTGTGATGAGATTTGGTAAGAAAGGAAAGTTGAGTCCAAGGTTTGTTGGACCATACGAAATTCTGGAGAGAGTTGGATCAGTTGCATACCGGGTGGCTTTACCTCCGAGTTTATCTCAGGTACACAATGTTTTTCACATTTCGATGTTGAGAAAGTATGTGCCAGATCCATCTCATGTTTTGAGTCCAGAGGTAGTTCAGCTGGAAGAGAACTTATCTTATGAGGAACAACCGGTCCAGATTCTTGACCACAGGGAGCAAGTGTTACGGAATAAGGGTATTAAGCAGGTAAAGGTTTTGTGGAAAAACCACATGATTGAAGAGGCAACATGGGAATCTGAAAATGCAATGAGGGATAAGTACCCCCATTTATTCGATAAGTAAATAAATTGCGGGGACGCAATTTTCTAAAGGGGGGAAGGATGTAACATCCCAAGTAAGTAATTAATAATAGATATTTTTATCTATGTTTATTAATGATTAAGATAGTGTTATAGAGGCTTAAAATGAAAATAAATACAATCTTATGCATGGAATACACTAATATTCTTAAAAGATTGTTTTGCTGCCTTTTGATGGCAAACCATTTTTGAATCTATATTTTGACAATTTTATAAACTATGTTTGTCAAAATAATCTTATCCTTTATGATTGGGACATCAAAATTTACCTTGTGTGAATTTTTGGTATTTTTCTGACAATGTTCATTTTTTAATGAATAGTGAAAAATACTGCATTTTACATTAAAACTGCTTTTTAATCTAATTTATTTATATGATTAGATTATCTTTTGAATTGTTATTAATGTGTAATATGAATATATTTTTACCATTTTATCCAATGGTGGTCATTGGAATCAATTTCACTTTGAAATTAGACTTAAACTGGTGTCAATCTTTTGATACTTATTGTTTTGTAAAAACACGCTATTTTCTCTGGCAGCGGGAATTAATTATTAAATTAATTAATGTGACTTATATGATTTGAATTTTGTAAAATAGACTTCATTTTTGAATTCTGAATATCAAATATAGCTTAGGGTGAATTTTTGGTAATTTTCTGAAAAACTTCAATTTTTGATGAATAGTGAAACCACTAAGTGGTAATCAAGCAAACTGATTTTTCAGTTAAATGAAAGTTTACCACTAATGTGTATTGAATTTTGAAAATACGACATACATGGTTGTCATTAAGAAGTAAAATGTGGTTCAATGAGATTATAATAATTTTTTGGTGAATAGTAACTTATTAAGTTCTTAATCGCGATTAGTTGTAATTAGGGTAGTTTAAGGTATAAATAATGCTTTAATAATAGGAAATGACCTAGACACATGTCCCAACCTTATTGGTTGTGTTATGGCCGACCAAGACAAGCTATGGGTCAACTTGGGGACCCCATGGAGACATTTTGGTTGGGAAATGACATAAATAACTTTTTATTTAATGTAAAAGTAAAAATGACACAAACATAATATGTTTTATGAAAACAATTTTTACATGGGGTTATAAAGATCAGATATTTGATTATAAATATTCATTGGAAATCTAAAAATATTTCCTACATCATAGTATTTTTTTATGATTTTTAGACATTAAATAAATTAAATTATTTATGACATAATAATGATGCAGCGATGACATCATTATTTGACGATTTAAATAAAATGGAAAGATAATGTAAAATCTATGAACTACACATGTCCAAAACTTATTGGATGAGTGGATTTAGAAGCCTTATCACCTTAGCCACTAATTATATCAATGTGGGACCTTTTGAAACCGAAACACATTTTCAAATAAAGTAATATTTCTTTACTTTCCAAAAGTTCCCCTCCTCTCCTCTTATAAAAGGCCCCCACCTCTACCTCATTTCACACACTCCTCAAGCCTTTGGCTCGGCCAACCCCTGCCCATTTACTCTCTCCACATCCCTCTCCTCATCCTAGAGGATTCTCTTTGGGCAGAATCCTTTCAAAGGAAGCCTTTAGGCTCAAATCAAAAGGAGTTACACTTTTTAAGGAAATTAAAGAACGGTCGGTTCAAGTCGGATACGAGGTATGGGACTTCGACTCAATATCCTTTCATTGAGGCATATTTTATTTTATACACAACTTTCTTTTATACGGTGTATAAACCCCTTTGACTTTTATGTTTATTCAAAAGGAATCTTTTTTATACGAAGTGTTTACTAAACGACAAAAGGGAATGTTTTTGTCGTACGTATGCGGCGACAACGACTTCTCCGCCGTCGTGACCGTTATTTGAGTTTCAGCTTCCTCTACAAACCATATCTTTTTTTTAAAAAAAACGAAAAATAAATACCATGTTTTACTTTGGTATTTAAAATGGTTTTCATAATGTCTTTATTATATCAATGTGTTGTATTGATATCTCGTGATTGAAATGTGGAAATGTTATGTTTCCTTTATGCATGTTTTATGTGATATGATTATGTTATGTTTCTTGGGAATTATTATGAAGACGGGTGGTTCCGTGATAAACTAAGGGCGGGTGAGCCCGTTATAGCTCTCCAATGCATTGGGTAACGCGAAGGAGTGAAATGTTAAGGTTTCTCCGAAGAGATTTTAGGGAATATACTGTGATGTGTATTCCAAACGTAACCAAGAGGGTTACTCCCTACGTAAGAATGTTATGAATGCCTCAAGTTACCTTTATGTCTTATGATTTCTATGATTTATTCATGATTTTATGAGGCATGTTAAAGTGCCTATGTTTTATGGGTAAAGTATGATTTCATTCTTATATATATATGAACTCATGTTTCCTTTCCATGTTTTTTTATAACCCATACTGAGTTTTTATGCTCATCCCAAGTTTTTGAAATGTTTTTCACAGGTCAAGGGAAAGGTACATGATAAGATGATAGAGTCAAGGATGTGTCAAGAAATAATCCATATTTTATTTTAAATGTGTTCCATTGATGGGAATGAAGAATACTATCTTTATGTAACCACTTTGTTTATATGTGGAATGTAATGCAAGTTTTATGATCTAATTCTCTAAAACTCTAAACCTGAAAAGATCCTCAACGTGTAATCTTGTAATAACTCAAGATTAAGTATGGTTTAAGGTTGGGGCCTTATACTAATATATCCCATAATATTAATGATTTTTGATACAAAAATTTACTATAATGAATTTTTAAAATTATAATGTTTATTAACATCATGTTCCGAAGGTTTCTACTAAAAATTATCTGATACCAACTATAACAACCGCGAACCCAAGAGCACAGATTTTGTGGTTATTTATTTAAATTGGAATAGATAAATGAGTTGACATCACTAGTGATCGATCTGTTTAGTTGTATTAATGATCTAGATACATAAACGATTCCCTTATTACATTCATAATAAAACATATATCATAAGAACGGAAAATAAACAACTCCATTGAAAATTATTAAAAATGTTTGATCATATCATCAGTAAGGGTCACATGAATAAAAAACATGAATCAATAACATGTGAAACATAATAAATAAGTAATAATCAATATGGAAAGGTAAATAACTAAAAAAATTAATTTAATAAAAAATATGAGAATAAAATTGCATCCATAGATTTTGTCATTGTGAAAATATTATGGATAATAATAACTGAATACTGAATGAAGGAAATTATTATTTTTTAAATGTTATGTATATGGCACATGAAACAATATAATTAATAACTTTCCTAAAATTATTTATGTATACTGATAGAAAAACACCTGATTATACTTGGAAACAAACACGAAGGGTTACACAGTTTATCAATATTACCCTACTTAATGAAATAACAGGAAAAGTAAGCTTTGTACGTAAAAAAATGGTATACAGTTTAGGAAATACACTTATACAAAATATGGATATTTAAGTGGAATATAATTCAAATGAAAAATTAACTCAATGGGTAGCATATACACCACATTAAAATTATGACGTGCATAATACCATTGAACTCTATATAATGTAAAAATTGATATGAAGAATCTTACAAGGATTGAATCATAAATAAAATAAATAGATTATGTGTGTTAAATATAAATCTACATAAAGCAATTTTAGATCCAATATAATATAATTAAAAGTCATTTTACAAACAACCTTATCATGAAATAATCATGGGAATATATGTTTAACAGAGTGAATGAAAAATGAGTTAAGAAATCCCTTAACACTTTGTTATCAATCGAACAGTATGCTAGATAAAATTAACGACTATCAAATGAAAAACTGAATAACAAGAAGATTAATATACTTATGAAATTTTATATTAATGGTAAGTATGTACACCTCACATAATAAAGATTTTATGAATAAATAATATATCATAGAAATAAAAAAGTGAGATGATAAAAAACACACCTAATGCACGAAAGCATTATGCACTTGTACATAATGATCTAGATAATAAATTTTTATTAATTAATTGCTTAATTAAAAATATTTTTAACATGTATTTGATATATTTTAATTTTGTTATGTTTATTGATGGCCATTTTGATGAGTTGAAATTATTAATTTCATTGTTTAAGGAGCATTCGTCTTATGGATTTATGATTGGTTCCCTTTTGTATAATTATGGGATTTCTTGTCAAATGGAAGAAAACTCCATAAATGGAATGAAATTATATTAATAGAATTCTTGGATTTAAAATTTTCTCAAATATTTTTTGGTTATATGGTATTAGGATAATTCATTAGATAAAACATTGATGATAAATATTACGTTTATTTTGCCGGGTTTTTGATCATCATGAATGTTCTTTCTTTTATTATTAAATATCATGTATATATATTGGTGACATAGCATAAAAAAATTATAATTTATATATTATATTCTTATTTATAAATAATAATGTTTTTTTTGAAAACACTTTAAGGTAATAAGGTAAAAAAACTGATTATTCTTGAAGGCGGTGAATCGACACATTAGAGACAATGTTTTCATTTTTAAAATGAAAGGGGAATAGAATAGATTTGATGATGTTTATTCCATTAGAAATATATATTTTCTGTATATATATGATACCATAGTTAAAATTCCACTTTTTATTAGTTAGGTGAGGATAGGATAATAATATAAAAGAAACTAAAAGAGAAAGAAGTATTTTACCGCTTGAATATCATCTCCTTAGGGATCTCTTTAAGATACTTGGATCTAGTATTTTAGTAAGTCCAGTAGGTATTGGGTTTGGGGAGGGTTCTTGGGGAGGTAATTTGACATAATTTAGAAAATATTCAAGGCTTGGAAGGTGTGAGGAGAAGGGATGGAGGGGGGTCGTATTTATAGGAGGAGGAGAGGGTTGTTTTTTATTATTACATTCATTTGTTTTACTATTTTGGCTCAAGACTATCAATAATGTTAATTGTCATAAATAAATACAGTAAATAGAGAATTTGATTTTGACTTAAAGAGTTATTACCTCATCCAAGCATCATCTATGACTCAATAATTTATTTATTTTCTTATAGTTTTAAATACCATAAATTACTGTATTTCACTATTCACCAAAAAATCATTTATTCCTGAAAAATCTAATAAATTAAACCTAACCATTTTTAAATATCTATATTTCAAATGGACTCCATTTCATGAGAATAATTATCTAAATTTGATAAAAATAATTTCTAATTAAAATCTTGATTTATTAAAAAAATACCAATTTTAATATTTTAATTGATTTTACGACACATTGAAAAATTAATTATGGTCGCATAAAATTATATTATAATTATAACACCACAAAATATTAATTTATGAATATATTTTATGAAAATAATTTTTCTATTAAATCATTAAATTATGTTTAAATTTTAAATAAAAAATTACTTATCACAAAAACAGAAACTCTTAATTTATCAATTTTAAAAAATTTATTTACTTATTACAAGATATAAATATATCATATTTTTAATTATAAGATAACTAAATTTTATTTAAACATTCATATGTTAGGTTACTATTCTAATGATCAGAATAATATTTATAACGATCACATTATTATTCCAACAATCATGTTAAAATAATAATATTTAATAATATATCATGGTTTATTTATGCTTAGTGGTGTGTGAAATGCAAACCAACAAATAAAATGAATTTACTTAAGAATATACAAACTATAAAATATATGGGTGTTCTAATTAATATGAAATTATTAATATTAATAATTATTATGTTAATGTATTAATATTTATTATGATTATTATTTTTAAAAATGGGGGGTTTAAAAAAGAAACAAACTCACACAACCAAACACCCTGGTGGGTTAAGCCTTATCCCTCCCCACATGGATTGGAAAGCACCCACATAAACTATTTTGTTATGAAATTAATTACATGATATTATTTAATTATAACTTTATTAATATAATATATTATATTTAGTCATGAATATAATATTATAAAATATAAATTTAATAATAAGGATATAATTAATAATGATAATAATTATTAAATTGAAAATATTAATTATTTTCATTAATTAAATATCTTTATTATTATAATATATTTATGTATTATTATTAATAATTAATAATTTCTATTTATTTTTTTATGAATTTTTATTGCCAATTACTTTATATGATGTAGGTGTATATATTAAATTTCATTTTATAATATATATATTATAATTTTTAATCTTTTAAAGACAACTACATATACTGAAGTGTAATTTTTTTAAGAAACAACAATGTGTTATGTCATATATATTATTCTTTGTTTATTATTTTGATGATTTTTTTAATTTTTATTTATTTTTTACAAGTTTAGATTATTTTTGAAATTTCATTTAGATTGTTTTTATAGTTTATATTTTATATTCTTTCAAGGTCACCTACTTGAAACATAACAAAGCTTATTTTATTTAATTTAGGTAACATTGAATGATTATGAATTATAAAATATAACAAAAATATAAATGAATATTAATTCTGAATGAAACATGTAAAAAATAGTTGAAAATAAAAATAATTTTGGAAATATAATAAATAATTCACAATTTATATGACACAAACATTATTGTCCAAAAACATAATATTTACACTTTAAATAATTTATGCACATAATGATTAAGTATTACAATATATATAACATTATTTTTATTTATTTAATAATTAATAATTGATATTATTAATGTCACTAATAATATAATTTAGAATAATTAGTAATTAAATTATTAGTATTATTAATAATATTGATAAAAAAAATTATATTTAATAATGTATAATTTACAAAAAAAATATATTTATTTATAAATAAAAATTGTAATGGGATAAATAATATAATTAATTTTAATTAATAATACAATTTATTTTCTTATTATTAAAGAAATCTATAATACTTAATAATCTTTGTAGATTATTAGCGGTGAAATACAAAGAAACACACACGCCCATTATCTAGGAGGATAGGTCATAAGCCCCCCAGGGATAACCCATTCAACTAGCTAGAATAATTTTTAATGGATCTAAGGGCCTACATTTAATGACCCAATAACCCTTTGGTGATGATGTGGAATAAGGGCCCTGATATACAATTAAAAAACATGAAATGGAAGCAAATTAATTATAAATAGTATATTTTGAAAAAAAATTGTTTTGTACGAATGAAACTATATTTCATTTACTATTTTAATCAATTTTATTATTTTTAATTATTTTTTTTCTTAATCACTATTCTAAATTTTATTTAGATTTTATAGATACTTTATATTTTATATTTTTTTAAAATAACATATTTAAAACATAATAATGTTTTAAGTAGGTGAAATTGAGACCATATAAAATATAAACCATATATACATTCTTTCTAAAATAGTAAACCTTAAATGAACAAATATAGAAAAATTTAAAATAAAAAAGTTTCATAAAAATAAGATACAATGAAAATATAAATGACACAAAACATTCTTGTTTAAAAATTTAGATTTTATAATTTAAACAAATTTCATGTAAGTGACTTTAAAATGTTATAAAATATGAATTGAAAATAAAACCTAAATTAAAATTTTATCATTTATGGAACACATATACAATTATTTAAAATAAAATAATTTCATAAATGATAGTGTATAAAAAGAATTAAAATGGTCCAAAAACATTTTATTTAGACACAAAACATTTATACATTAGAATTTTTTTTATGTCGGTGACTTTGAATGATTATTAAATATATACTATAGATATAATATATCTAAAATTTTAAATAAAAATAGTTAATAATAGAAATAATTTGATGAAAATAAAATAAAAATAAATTATAAATTAAACAAAACATTATTATTCCAAAATATAGTTTGTATAATTTAAAATTTTCAGAGTTGGTGACATTAGAATGTTATAAAATATGAAATATTATTCTAAACAAAATAGAATTCTAGACATTTAATGAGAACATAAATAATAACTAAAAAATAATAATTTCATAAAAAATGTCAAAAAAAAGTTTAAATGATCCAAACCAATGTTATTTGAAAACATAACATTTAGAAAATAATTTTTTTTTCTTGTTTTTGAATTTGGAAGTTTACAAAATATAAATATTAGATATAGTCTAAATGGATTTTAAAACAATTACTACACACATTAAAAATAATGGAAATATAAATAATTTCATAAAAATTGTAAATTAAAAATTGGTCAAATAACAAACAAAAATGTTGTTTCAAAATATAGAAATTATAATTATTTTTTGGCACATAAGATTATTTGTTCATAATGATTAGTCATAATTAGTTACATTTGTAATTAAATTACCATTAATTACAAAAACAGTTAGAATATATATAACTATAATACTTAATATTTCAATCAGGGGATTCTTTGAGTGGTAAAGTCACCCCATGATATTGTATATGAAAATGGTTTAAATCTTGGAAATCATGCTTGGGAAGATTTTTGGTCCATTTTTTTGGTGATAACGTAGGCGATAATGTAGGTAGGGGTATATACCTAGGTATATGCTGATATAATGCAACTCATAGGTAGGGGGCCTTCGGGATATGATGAAGGGGCCTTCGGGCAATCAAATGATGGGCCTTCATGCTTTAAATAATGTAATGGGCTAGATATCTAGTGGGTTAACCCTTGGAGGAGGTGTTATTTTTTCTTTATGGGCCTAGGGGCTTGTGTTCCTTCATTTTGTGTGACCTTAGATATCTTAAATAAATTATAGTTATTAATTATCATTTATAATTAAATATTAATTATATTGTTAATTATAAAATCAATTTCCTTTTAAATTGTATTATAATTAAATATTAATAATTACTTTGATAATTTGATCACAAATTACTATATTAATTGTTGTTAATTATATTATCAGTATTTTATTTATTATTAAATATATAATTGAATATTCTAATTTTTAACTTAAATAATAATTATATTACTAATTTAGTTACTAATTATTTTTGTTAGTGTTGTTGACTACATTAATTATTACAACATTATACATAATTATTATTAAAAAAATTATTACCATATTTTTTTAATAAGCATGTCCACTATTAAATATTACTACTCATTTTTAAATTCAATATTAATTATAATATTAACTACTATATTATAATAAATTATTAGTATTTTTTAAGGTATATTATTTATGTTTTCATTATTAAGTAATTCATAATTATTATTAATTAGTACTTATTTAATATAGTTAAATCTTAGAGTATATTGACTCAAACCCATTTTATTAAAATATTTCTAAAAGGGAAAAGTTGGATGATGGGGTCAGAGATGAAAAAACTGCCCTCATCTTAAAACAGAAGCACTTCCCAAACATACACATAGAAAAAAAAGTTCCCAATTAAATAAAAAAAACAAAATCCCCACAAAGTTCCCTTATCCTCAAAAAATATTTGACAATACCACCATACAATTTTCAAGATTAATATTCTCTAAAAACCTAAACTCTCATCACAAACTCATATTGTGAAATGCACCTCGATCTCCTTGACCAGGGGGCGTCATCCTTTTCTAAAAAATTTCACATTTTTCCGAGGGATATATTCACTCATCTTGACCATAGAATTCAACAACGATGCATCAACCACAAAAAATTCACAATTTTATCATTCTTTATTTTATGGATCTTTAGATCTATAAAAAATCATATGTTGTATTGGTTTATACTATGCAAGTTGTTGTTTCCTCACACTTCCCATACTCATATATATCCATATAAAATTTATGATCTATTATGGAATGTGTCTTCCTGGACTCATCTGAAGACACGTGTTACTAATTTTATTCACAATCAAGAAATAAAAAGGGATGGAAGTGGGAAGTACCTTACCATTCAAATTTGTAATTAAAAAACTTTTAGAATAAGAAAGTTTATAAGAAATTTTTTATAGGGAATGGAAACATTACCTATAATTTTTTATAATATCATCAATAATAGAAACATGGGAAATATTCTCTATATACATATTGTGCTATACCCTCTTTTGATCATAAGAAGTAGAAGACTCTACATGGGTTTTTTCATCCCCTGCTTTAAAGCCTTCAATGTTTGAGAGGAACCACAAAAACCTCTTCCTCTATGGGAGTAATTCTAATCCAATGATGAATAATTAAATACAGCAGTGATTGAATACATGATTTTAGGAGAACCCATTATATCCATCCCATATTTAACATATAAAACACTAGAATACTATAAATTCAATGTGTAGAGTTCATCTCCCTCACTACAATTGGTCTTAACAGAACCCTTAGGTTTAAAAACATAATAATAAGGTTCCTTTTACATATTAATGGATTTATTTGAGTCTATATCCTGAACCATATCACTACTGATTGAACTAGTAATTTTGTTATTATTACCTCCCCATATTGTTATATTAGTATAGTGTTATTCAATATAAGTATCAGGTATGGCATTTCCCATTTCCATCTAGGTAAGAGCATCCTTCTTGAAAGCATCACTATAGGTGAACACGTAATTGACTGAATCTATAATATGGGTAGAAAAAATCACATCCACCTAAGATAATTTAGGTTTTTCCTCTTGACATAATTTCCACTTAGAATCCATTTTTTAATTTGGAGAATAAGAAACTCCACTCCCTCTAATTATAACACTACATTTATCCAATTATATTAATAAACCTACACCAACAAATATTTTCAATTTTTTATCCCCTATGTTAAAAAAATTCACAACATTTAAATTTAAAGAGACCAAATCAATTTCAGTCTCTATATAATAATCATCAATATTCATAGATAACTCCTTACCTTTATCCTACATCTGAAAAATTATAGAAGATTGAGTCAATTTAGGATAATTAGAAGACATCTTAGAGACACACCCAAATCATCCATTACTAGCATAGATTGTCCAATGATAAGTACCAATAATTAGGTCAGACCACTCATGTATCTTCCTTTTATCAAACAAAACCTTATAGGCTCTTATAAGTGAATGATTCAAAGTAGTAGAAGTAAAAAACCTCTGAGGAAGTGTTACAAACCACAACCGTGAATGAAAAATTCTGATTAGAATCATGGTAGTGAAACTACTAGGACCTCCTTAATATCTATAATTACTTGGATGCTTTTCCCAAAATCAACTGGTTTCCAGCTAATATAATATGATATTTTAGAAAGAAAAAAAATGAAATTTCCTTAGAAATTTACCTATGTAATATCCTATACATTCACAAACATCACAAAAAGAAGGCATTATTTCAACATAAATGGATTGTTCAATATTATTATCCTTGAAAAAAATTATAATAATAAATATGAAAGGTTAATATAAGTAAAACATCAATTTAATATGAGAAATGTAAAAAGAAATTCTTTCTCTATTTGAGGATCAAATTTTACTGGAACACCAATAGTCGAAGGGACATCCCACATTTTCTGATGATGATAGAGAAAACCATTCAATCTATGAATATGAATCCAAAGTTAATTAGAAAAGTTCGTGTTAGATTTAGTATTAAAAATGGACCCCATTTCTAAATTCTCATAATTTCTAGATGAAGTGATAGAGAACTGAATCCCAAAGATTTATCTTCATGATCAATAGAAGGAAAAATAACAAAAAAAATATTTTTCTATGGGTGCTCTAGTGGAGGTGTTGGGGGATGATAAGATATTTTCTATAATATAAATAAATAGACAATAATTCCACTCCCTTGTATTAATCTAAAATTTAACAAGAATAAATGAAATAAAAATTACAACCTAATATCCTCGGAGATGTTCCCTCTATTGGCCCTCGAACTTTCCAGATTACTAACAGAATAATTGATACCCCAACACTAAGTCTCATAAATTATTTAATAACTCACTTAAAGAAACAAAAAAGACTATTTATAAATTTTCTCACTAGAAGACAACCCCCTCACCTAACAGATATCCCCCTTCTTTGGTAAGTGAATTAAACTAGTGGCCTATCTTGAAAAGTATTAACCCATACATATCATTACCTACTCCATGAAGATTCACCTTTTCCTCAAGTTGAAAGTAAGGGAACTAATTTTTCAGCAAGAAGTAGTCCTCCCAAGTATATTCCTCTACCATTCTCCCATGCCATTTCACTAACCAAAGCTAAGTATTTCCCTGTTTTTCTATTTCTAGAATGTTTTTAGAAATTTATTATTTTGTAAAAAAAATACATTGGTAAAGCTTCATCCAATTGATGTTATCCTACCATTTATTTGAATTTTGACACATGGAATAACAAATGAACTCTAATTGACTTGTGTATATTAAACTGATAGACCACTTCCCCAACTATGTTGGCTATCTCAGATGGAATTAAATATTGTACAACTAGTATCCCTTTCAATCTGAGACTACCTTTTGGAATGTTCGATCTCAATTTAACCGAAACCATACTTCCTACTTCAAAGGTAACATCCCAATGGCGGTGGTTCAAAAATTTAACCATTAACTTATGTGAACATTGTAGGTTAATTAATAATTTCTTGAAAGCTTCATCTTTACCTACCAATGCATTTGCAACTACCCCAAATATTTCTTCCCCCTTAGAATATCAAAAAATATATGGTGGTTTCCTCTCATAAGTCGATTAAAATGGATTCTATCCAATTGAAGTATGGAAAGAGGTATTAAATATATACTATTCCATTTATAGCCAAGATACCCATTAATGAAGATGAACAATAGTAAAACATATCAATTATATCTCTAAACAAATTTTGATTGCCGTAGTTTTCCCATTGAATGGAGGACGGTAATATGATATCATCCTCAAAGAATACCCCTGTCCTTTGAATAGTTTTCTACAAATAAACTAGTCAAACATGGGTCTTGATCACTAGTTATCCTTGTATTAATATCATGAATATGCACTATTTACTTCATGAATACTTGAGCCACTATATTTTTTATATAAAGGTGTTTAAGAGTGATTAAATGTTTATATTTTCTCAACCTATCACCAACCAAAATAACCACTCCAAATACATGAGATTTTTGTAAACATGAAATAAAACCCATTAAAACTTCTCCCAATTCCAATTATTAAATAAGTAATGGTTGAAGTAGTACAAAAAGGTTTAAGTGTTCATATTTTATTTTTTAATAATTCTTAAATTCAGAAACATACTACTATAAAGAAAGGTTCATTCTTGGAAAAACCCACACCATTTTGCATCATTTTATAAGTTACTAGATACACTAAATGTTCTCCCTTAAGAAAGGCATGAAAAATTACATTAAATTTGGTATTGAAGAGGACATTCAATATATTTCTAGTCTACCTTTTTAATAAAATAGTCCCCCATATATGAATACCTAGTATTCTTATAGCCCCCTTACTGTAATGTTTTTATAATTTTTTTAAATTAATCATCTTGAATAAACTCTTCCCAAACTACAAGAATCTCCCCCAACAAAGTATAGAAACATTTTTATAGTTGAATTATCCTTTTGTTATAACTCTGGAAAATGTATCCCTTCACTATCTGTTTCTCTATACTGATATATAGTCTGAAAATTATACCCCATCAGTTTTTCCTACCAACATTGTAGATTTACTATCATCACTCACTGGCTTAACGTATGTTTCCTTTTATGATGAGTGATTATTACTTTGAATTGTATAAAAAATAAATATTTTCTCCAATGTTGGAGAGATAAAATCATCTCTATAAAATCATTAACATAAATTTATTTATTCAAACTGTTTTTAAATATGGATTTGTTGTAGAAGGAAAAAAGGAAAACATTCTTTTACAAAAACATCACTGATTCCCAACCATAAATTATCACATTCAACAAAAAAATCCTTAAATAAATATAGTGACCAAAGTATCAGTGAAATTTTGATACATTTTTAATCACTTAAAAATCATTCTATTATTATATATTCCAATTAAATTCCACCTTTTTGGTTAATGTATTCAATTTCCATGAAATCATTCAATAATATTCTAAAAAATTTATATAGTACCCAGTTATCCCAAAGAACCCTCTTATATCCTTTATATTTTTTGGTTCCTTCCAATCCTTAGAAACATCGAATTTATTAGGATCCATGGTTACTCCTTCCACTAAAATAATATGACCAAAATATTCCACCTTTTGTCTTTTGAAAGTGTACTTTTTTTCATATTGGCATGTGGAATATTGTTACTAGTTATTTATAACAATTTCTCTATCATCTCTAAATGTCCCTACCATGTCCTTCAATAAACTAATATCTTGTCAAAAAACAGTAAAACACCCTTAAAATTAACAGAAATATGTATTTAATCCTAAATTGGAAGGTAGTGGGAACAATAATTAACACAAACAACATTACTACTTACTCATAGTGGACCTAAGAAGTATTGAACACTATTTTTCCAATGTATCCATTCTTCATCCATTCTTGTTGAAATACTGACTATAAATCTATTATTATAGAATAATTTTCTCCATGAAATTCATCTATAAGTATCCCAATAAATGGAATATGATACATATTAGGTACTGCTATAATATTTAGATCTCAATAATCTATACACCTTCACCACCCACAATTTGTCTTTAGCCATTATTATTGGTCTTCATTTGGGACTATGACTTGGTCTGATGAATCCAAATTCCAGCAACTCAAATACTTTAAATTATATTTCATTTTTCATGTGATAATCATGTTTTTATGGACTTATGTTCATTTTTTGAACCCAAATTTTTGTTTAATGGAATTTTCAATTTCTCTACATAGTGGATGCCTCTTTAGATGTTTAAAAAATGTGCAATAGATTTCAATAATTTTTTGTAATGGAGGCTACTAGATATAGTCCAACTATATTTCATTATTCCTTTCTTACTCTCATTTTGACCATTGAATCCCCAACAATTTCATCCTTCCCTTTCCCAAGTATTCCTATAAATACTATGGTAATTTTAGCAGTGTATTAACTCCCTAATATTCTATATACTCCCTATTACAATCAAATCTCATTATCATTCCATTCAAATTTAACATAAAAAATTCCAATGTTTCTAGCCATGAGATTCCCAAAAAAAATCTGGCATTGTTGTATGAAATACATATGCATCAATAAAAAATTCCACTGTTCCCAATATAGTTCATAGAGACTTAAACAACCCACTATATGACACATAATTTCCATCTCGCAATCAGATATTAAATGTTCTAGTTTCCTCCACATGGGATAAATACAATCTTGATAGTAATTTGGAAATGAAATTGTGATTCTCTCCCCTATCTATTAATACAGGTAGTGGTACTTCTTCCACTGTCCCTTCCACTAAAAGTGGCCGAGTAACAACAACACTAGTTTTCTATAATATAGAAGTTTTAGTTCAAATAATCTCTAGTTCCCATAGGCTACCTACCTATTTTTCCAATATTGATATATTTTATAATTATTCTATATCTTCTTCCTTAAGTTCAATACATTCCAACAGCATTATTCTCTATCACTTATCAGGACACTGGGGTCATTTGTTGTACTTCTTTCCACAAAAATAACATAATCTCTTGGACTTAATCTCCTCATACTCCTCCCTAGACAAATTCTTACCTCCTATATATCATGGTGTAATTATACCCTTCTTATCCTTTAAAACCATATTTTATGTAGGGATGTTTTTGGATTATCTTGGAATCCAACCTTTGTTATTTCCCCCTGAACTAATATTCTTATTTACCGGTTCATAATGTATAATAATTCATTTTAATAAAATCTCACATTACACATGTCTATCCTAAGTCAATAATAACAACTTGGGTTTTCATTCTTCAATCCTAATTGATCATCCAATTTATAGTTTTTGGACACCTCTAAACACACACATGTACCACCCTTCTGTTATGCTCATAATTCATAGATCCACCATTTCAAATTCATCAACATAAGAAACCCCTGATCATGTCTGCTACAACCCCTTTAGATAGACTACCATATCCTCTTCCCTTACATTCCCATATATATCTAGAAGTTCCTCTTTCAACTATCTTCGGGTGAGAGTTTCCTTATTGGTCTCCAATAACTTATCCAATACCAAGCCATTCCCTCCATACTTAGTTGTTCAAAAGATAACCTGATCGACTTCCATGTCCACTAGATTGTAAATAATGTTTTTCCTATATTATCCAAACAAATCGATCTTATCTATAAAATTTTGGCATCTCCATATGCCTAGTCATAGTCTACATCTCTTCTAGCTCATCTCCTTAGGTTCCAGTACATGCCACTACATTTACATTTTGGTTTCCTTCCATATATCCAACATTCAAATTACTATATCCAAATTCCATTACTGCCATCTTACCATTTTCAAAAACTCATCTAGTTACTTCAACTTAACTCAACCTAGGTTGTGATACCATCATGATCAACTCTTGGAGATGAAGTCACTGGTGATGATATGCATCCTCCTATTGCTAATAAGTGTATTATAATTTTTGTAGGCCAACCATGTATCAATGCATACCCATTTTCTGGTTCGATACAGTAGTATCTAGTAGTGTAACACTATTTTCCATGCATGTGGACATATAAAATAGTTCTTTTTTACTTTTAGTTCACTTCTTATATCTTCTAGTTTCTCTCTGTAGAACAACTCAATCCATAGAAATTAAGATAATCTTAATGAAAGTAGAAAATTGATAGAATATTTTTTCAATATAGAGAATGAAACAATAATTACAATACATTCAATTAATCTGAATGATAGATAGGATGAATGTAATGGAAAAAATATTGAATAAACTTTTGAGAGATGTTCCCTCTCCGGGCCGTGAAACTCAACAGATTCCCAACAAAATAATTGATACCCCCTGTACAAAGTCCCTACCACTTTTTATTAACCGAATAACATAAATAGAAAAATAAATTTTCATCTATTACCTAAGGTATACTTTACCTCACCCAACTGAATTACCCATCACCTGATTGACCACACCCTACTTTTATAAGTGAACCAGACATGTGGCCTCTCCCAAACAGAAGTACACTAAAACCTATCAGGGGAAGTGTGGAGATGTTCAGATGTCTAGGAGGTTGTCATAGCATGGTGGGAGGGGGGGGGATATTTCTATGGAGCTTCAAGGTCGAAGGAATTGGATCCTCATCGACAGGTTCTTCGAGGTTGTTAATGGTCAGGTGGAGGTGTCAATGAAAATGACGGTGGGCTTCATCGATAGTCACGGTGTGGGATGAAAACCCCGATGTGGGAAGTTTGATAGGGGTTTGGTGGATAAAAAAAGGTAGATTCAATGATTTAAGGGCCTCCTTAGACGACTAAATAGATGACGATAAGGAAACATAGTGAATATCCATCAGCAGGGGCTCGACTGGGCCGGATATCGTGGGATGCTATGGCTACAAAGAAACCATAGAAATGATTACAATGATATGTGGGACATATATTGAGGTGTAGTCCCAGATAAGGTCAGAGAAAGAAGACACTACCAATAAGGCTCTTAAAGTATGATGAATGAGAGGGTATGTATTTTCCATCAATACCATGTTCATATAGTATTGCATTAGGATTTCTTGTTGAGAAGATTTTCATGTCAGTTTTGTAGTCCAAAAAATTTGTATTAGCTGGGTGGGGATTGTTATTGGGTGTCTGATCATTGAGACATTAATGGAATAGTACTAAGTATTAATGCTTCTAGGTCTATAAACAATTTTATGGTTACCCCTCAACCTATAAAATGGGATTATAAAAATTAATAATAATATAGGCCTTTGAGCATTATAGAGGTTCCTAATATAAAGATACAAAATTTATATTAAAATAATTCTATGATCATCAAAATTCTAGGGGTGTTCCTTAAATGAGTATATCATATGAAGAATAATTGAAAATATTAAAAAATTACTAGGCTAACCAAGAAAACGTAAATCTATATTCATGATAACGAATATACCATTTTAGCAATGATTATAAAATATTGGGAAACATCATGCCTAGGGTCTGCAAAAGACAGGTATACTTGATCATTCTTTTGTTAAAAATCATTTGATTCTCAAAACCAATCATAATCATGGAAACTGGATGATTTGTGTTGAATATCCCCAAAACTTTCAACATAGAATATATGACCCATCACCTAAATTTCTTTACTTCTATGGGTGGGATATGAAGACATTTTCATGGTAAAAGTAAAAAAATATGAAGGAAAATACATTGGAAATAAAGATTCATAATAAAATTTCATAGAGTGGGAGATCCTAAGACACCCCACCAACTAATATTAATTAGTAATTATTTTTAATAAATTTATTATTATTTAATTAGTAATTAAATTATTATAATTAATTATAATAAATTACATAATTCTAAATTATAATTATTGAATATTTAATTAGTTTCATAAATGTAATATCAATTACGTAATTATATTTAATTATATCAAATTAATTTATTAATTAATATTAATTACATTATTAATTAATATTAATTACATTATTAATAATATTATTGGTTAACTTAATAAATATAATATTGATTAAATTATCATAATCAATTATATGAAAATTCAATTGTTAAATTTTTAAAATTATATTGTTAATTGAAGAATTTATTATTACTATTGTGTTATTAATAATAAATTACTATTATATTAACGTGATGTTAATGGGGAACCTAAATACCCCATTAATATTTTGGAATTTATGAAAAATTCCACACCTTTATAGAGTGATGATTGGGTGTGGTTTTAAGGTTATAATACTTTTAGAAAAATTTAATAAAATAAATGATGAACAAAAAATTGTTAAATTATATTCGATGTTTTGTTTAATTTATATATATATATATAAATATGTCAATTTCCTAGAAAATTACTTCTTTGATTTTTTTAAACAAGAAACTATCCAAAATAGCATACATCATCTTTCTTGAAAACTCCAATACTATTGGAAGTAGTTTCCCCAACACCCTATTTGATGGGTTTTTTATTTTTTCAATTCTAATGAATATTTTGTTGATCTTACTAGTTTTTTAAGGGGAGCCAGGCTAATATAGGTAAACTAGACTATTATACTCAGTAGAGATAAGGATATTCCAGGGATTTTTTTATAAAATTAAAACAATAGAGTGTTGAGGATCATGGGTGATATTGGAGTGCATAGGGCATGGTTTTAATCTATGCTACACAAGACTCGTCATGTGGGATCTGATGATGCATGAATTGGGACTAGAGGGGTGCTGGTAATATTATTCACCACTTCTAGGATCTTGTAAGTTGTATCAACTCTAGCTAAATGATGCATGTTTCGTAGGGAGATGTTGCATGGAGGCTGAATCATAGTGAAATGTGATTTTGTGTTTCTGTACAAATGTTTTTGGTCTGCATTGGTTTGGTTATATGGGGGGTGTAAATAGAAGTTCAGTGGTTGGAGACATTAGATAATTTATGATAATTTAGGATTATTTAGTGATGGATCTTCCGGTTAGAATGAGTAATGTTGAGTTGTGGGAAACATATTGGTTAGCCTAGTCTAGTGGGCCTAATCATATGGGTCAAAAAATTAGGATTTAACATATGAACCCATGCTAACTTATAATTTTGTAGACCGTATTTTATAAAACATCTTATAAATTTTATTAAATTAGAATATTTTAACCATTAAGTGAAAACTAATATTTTTTTTTCAAAATTTCATGCTTATTTTTTTGCACTCTTAATGAAATCCATAACTATTAATTTATGTAATATAGTGAAATTTCACGAAAGACACAAATGGAGTTTTTTTATCGTGTAATTAATTAAAAAAGTATTTTAATATTGTAAAATAATATATTAATGTAAAATTAACTTATTCAACTAAAACTAAATGAATAGGTAAAAATATATGATATTATATATATTTTTATGTGGTTTGAGGTAGTTTAACAATGAGTAAAAAGATGAAATAAACATTAAACATATATATTTTTCACTCCCACACACTAAAATTATAACACCTCATAGGTCCATAGCCACTTAACATTGTATGGAAAAGGGGGTCATGTGACCTCAAGAATGCCTCCTCTTACATGAGAGTTTACTAACCAGTATTAAGGGTCTAAAGTGTTACCATATAGAGACTACACCCTCATATTATAAAAATAAAATGATGAAAAATTAAGCAAAAAAAAAATACACAATAATAACCATAGTATGTGGAAGAAAATAAACATATGCATTCTATAACAAATGAAATGGTGTCATACAAGAATACTAACAATTGATCTATAATTGGGATAATCAAATATATAAATTAAAAAATAAAAAATATTACAGATTCTCTAATTTCAACCTTGGGCCCCATCACGTCATCTATAGTGTCTTAATTCCCATTAAGTTGTGTTTAACTTATCCACTACACATCCTATTCTCAACAAAAAATAATACATAAGTATTTCACATACACTGGGGTGCCGATGCAGGGGGTGATAAATAAGTAGGCCACCATAATAGTATCCCCAACCTAACTGGAACAAATAGTGTTTGCAAATGTGATATAATTATAATAATAAAATATGTGCATAGGTATAATAAAATAATCACTGTCGATCCTTAGGTTTTAAGGTGGAAGCCAAGATCGAACATACCAACTTCATTCAATGCTATAGTGTCTTTGAGAATAAAGAATACCACATAGGGGGAACCATGTCTAAACCAAGAACAATTTGAGTAATACACAAGGGGAGCTATGTCCTGCCCTATAACCATAATAATATCATCAAGGTGGAAAATTTTCCTTCCCCTGAACCATATAAGTAACATACACCCATGGGAAACATGGATCACCATGAAACCGTATCATATACGCCAAGGGGAAATTTATATCATCCTAGAACCATACCGTATTACACAAGAGGTCACCTCATCTCACCCTTGAACCATATCAAAATATACCCATGGGACTTGTGTCCTTTCCATAACTGTATCTCATATCACACACTTGGGGTCCCCTTCCATTCCAGAAACCATATCATATATCATAATTTTATGGGACCCATTTCAAATCTGGAACCATATCATATACACCCAGGGATCATCCTGAATAGATCCTCACATAAAATATACCTATGGGTACATCTCCCTTGAAACCCCACATCATAATATATGTTTAGACCACATTCCTAGACCCAAAACAAACCCCCTTTGATGGCATTTCATATTAATAACCTATACTCATCACATGAGATGATTAACTTATTCCAAGAATCACATTACCTCATACATCTAGGCCTATAGGATTATTCTCTCAATAATGAACTAACCACACAATAATGCCACACTAAACCTATTGATATTTGCATCATGATCTTAGGGGAATTTCCTAAGGTCTCTCAGACCCATCCTGACCTCTATTAATTGTGACCACAATATATCTAATATCCCATGTGTTCCATCAACCTGCAGGTCCTTTCCCAACTCTAGCCTCAAGGGTTGATTCGAAATCATCTTCCCACTACCCACATCATAATGAAGTCCCACTAACCAAGGAACTGTTATGAGGTATATCATTATATAGTACTTTTAAATCCTATTCCATGTCATCAAATCATCCTCATGAAACTTTATCAGGTCTAATTCCAGGCCCACCTTAAGACATATCTCAAACCATCACCTGGAGGAAACCTTCTTGGCTTACCTTATTAAGAAAAAAATCATGTCACCAAAGGAATTCGATAGTGATGAGGTCCCCACCAAAGTTTTTTACACGAATAAAATAAATTTTAATGAATTATTCACTAGAGAAATTTTACATCCATCGAAAGAAAAAATGAAAATCCTCTATAAGGGGAAGGTACACTATGTGTACCTCGTGTACATTGAATGTACACCCAATTCCCAACTTTGGGTAAGTACCTCTACCCTTTTAGACATTTATTTACCCTGTACATGAAATTTCTCAAGGTAACACATGACATGTATGCTACATGGGGTAAAATGTGTGTAATTTGGCTAACATAATATTATGCAATCTGGCATGGTGTGTAATATTACACATTATGTGCATCACATGGGGTGTCTGTATATGTACCTAGACACACCCATATTCATTTACTGATGATCCTAAATGGAATTTACATATGAAATTTTTTATTTTTGGATGTCATCTTCTACATTCATCACACTAAGTAACTATATTAAATGAGTTCTTGAAATAAATTTCATGAGATCAATATTTCTAGATAAAAAACCCCTATGAACCACCTGAGACCCATGTTTCTCCAAAAATCACCACTGTAAATGCCTAAATCCATCTCTAATGGTATGAATTTCATTTTTTGAAATAATAATTGAATGGGTTTTATGGAGAAAATAAAAAAACAACTTACTTCGATATGAAATCTCCAAATCATTAAGGTTTCACGTTGTTAATTCATACTCCATGAATGATGTATTCTAATCTAGTCTTGATCACATCCTCATAAATCCATTTAAGAACCTACCCCACTCCTTAGAGCTCTTATAATTTTTTTTTACCTCCTCATTTGAGTGAGGGATATAATATTTAGAGTGATAAAATAAAATAAAAAAATAAAATAAAAACAAATTACCATTTAAAGGCACTACCTAGGACCAAGAATCTATAAAATGTTTATACCTTTCATTGGAAAAACCACCCATTATGGACCCAAACATGAATATATAATATTTATATACATTTAAACATAAGTTATATCAATATTTTTTCATGTTGGAATAATTAATATTTATTATATAATTATAAAATTTACTGAAAATATGTCAGAATGTGAATTTAAAAAGATTTATCCCAAGAGAAAACACACACTAATAAGATCAATATAACCATTATAACATTTGTTTATGCTCAATTTTAGGGAAAATTTTCCATTTTACTCCTCACAGGACTAGGATACCTAACAAACACATTTACACCCAGAACGTCATCCATCCCTTTAACCATCTTCAAAAAAATATCCTCAAGATGTTGCAACTATTTGAATTTTTATCTGAACCCCAATTCTAAAAACATCCCCTTACCTGAGACTAAAACTTGGATTCCATTTGAATTTCATAACCTGTATGAATGTACATGGACTCATACTCCCCACCATTGAGATTATCATCCATCATAAGTCTTCATGATCCTACAACTACCAACCTTGACAACCCTTGATAATCTATTTACCTTCAACTCACAGTGTCTAGTCCCAGAATCCCAAACAAGATTTGATTGTAAAATATGAATATTAGAGTTAAATATTCATCAAAACAAAGGATACCCACTCACGACATCACTAATACGGAGATGGTTCTCAACCACCCCACCTATCCCAAGATATGTTTACATTTCCAACCAACCCATTCACAAGCCTGTAGTGCTCCCCGTAATAAGGCATCACTCATAAAGTCTAGTTCTATTCCATTATTATCCCCTATATAAATATAAAATAATGAAAATTAACTTAGAAAGGCTCATAATTATTCTTGGTTTAGTTTCAACCATACTATAAAAAATATCAATAAAAAAAACTTATCAGTCCTTCTCTGCATGACTATCCTAAAATATGCATGGACTCACCCAATGATATATTATAACATCACATGATCATGATATATAAATACCTAAAGGAATCATGATATATTCTATCCTACCACACAAAATTTTAAACAAGAATCTATATGTAAATCTATTGTTGTATCTTCAAAAAACCCAATCCACTGTCATACACTACCGTGAAGATCAATGCATCTCCGATATTAATAACTCATGGATCATGCAAAAATCTATCTCAATACCAAAGAAAATATTCATACTCAACCCAAAATTGAATCTGAATACCAAATTTGGTTTATACCATGTATTTAAATCCAATCATATTTACATATTGTTTAGCATACTGGTGAAATATTTGTCTTCCAACAACTAGTCTCTCTACATCAATAACCCTTTATATATGAGACTTGTATCCCTATTAATGACAACATGATACCAACTATAGGAGCTTCCTTACCATTCCTATACTAAAAAAATCTGATATTTTCAAATCATGTTCTTATATTACCAAATGTGATAACTACTTATGGTTTTTTTGGTCAAATCTTACTGTTAATGAAAAACATCGATCGAAACCTATTCTCTACTACACAAGAACTCCACCCTCATCATATTTGAAACTCATCCTCAATGAGGGAAGTTCCCTCTAATATCCTTTGGCTCTCTCCACGTTATATGTTGTCCTTTATTCTACTACACTAACATAATTCCTGATATTCTTGACCATCATGGGCATACCTCTCCTTCTGACCCATACTCACTCATCCGAAAAACCATTATCACCATACTTCTAGGATTTCACCACCATTATTTGTAGAAAACACTACTAGAATCTCTGGTTTTCGAGGCGGGTTACTTATAGCGGCCGCCATTTGGCGGCCGCTAATACTATCAACAGTGGTCGGCGAATGGCGGCCACTTCACTTTAATTCCTAAAACCCTAATTTACCCTCCCTCCCCTCCCTGACCCTATGACCCACTCTTCCTCGACCCCGCGACCCCGACCCCTGCGACCCCGACCCCTCGACCCGGCGACCCCGACCCCTGGTGAGCCCGACCCCCGACGACCCCTCGCCAACCCCCGACGACCCTCCCTGACCCTCGGCGACCCCTCCCCGACCCCCGACCACCCCGACCCCGCCGGCAACCCCGACCCCCATCGACCTCGACCCCCGACCCCTGACCTCCCGGCGACCTCGACAACCCCCGGCGACCCCGACCCCCGGCGACCCCGACCCTCGGTGATCCCCACCCCCTTTCCTCTGTACTGCGCCACCGGAAACCCCGGCAACCCCCACTGCCTTGCCTACACGCTGCGCCCCATGACCCTGACACCCCTTGCCCGCGCTGCACCCTAGTGACCCCCACCGCCTTGCCTCCGCGTTGTGCCCCCGTGACCCCGACACCCCCGCAACTTAGTAACCACCACCCCTACCCGTGCTGCACCTTTGGACAGTCCCGCTGTCGTCGTCCCTTCCTAGCCCTGTTGCATCCCTCCGGTAAGTCCTCCTGCCTCCGTTAGACCCTTCAGGTCCATTGTGCCCCGCCATGTAGAACCCTCCATGCTTCGTCCAACGGTTCTGCTCCTTTCGAGTCCAGTCGTCGAACCTCTGTCCTCAAGTTACTGCGCCATCATGGATCTGCAATCAAGTCACACCCCGTTACCCGCAGTCGAGTCCTCCGCAGGTAATGTTTTTTATCCAAATTTGGTTTTTAAATTTTAATCATATGTGTTTTTTTAGAATTTAAATAAGATATTTCACTTTTGATTTCTATTAAATACAGATATGGATAGAAGTTGGATTGATATGAAAGATAGATTTTCAGATTAATATTATGAGGGGATTAAGCGATTTATGGATTTCACCAACAAATTTACATGCGATATGATTAGTTTCCCATGTAGAAAATGTGCAAATAAATATCTCTTCAAACGATATAGTGTTATAGAACATTTTTTTTGAATGGGTTTTTGAAAAACTATAATACATGGACGCGTCATGGAAAAGATTCTGTTTCATTTCATCGCTTAGAAAATATTCATATGAATGTTGATTCGAGAACAATTGATCCGATGAACATAATGCTCAATGATATGATGCGTCAGTTTCAATCTAAAGACAGTAATGTCGTAAATGAAGACGTTGGATTGAGTAATCCTCATTCTTCTGTAGATGGAGAAGCATTGAAATTCTTTGAAATTCTTGATGATGTGCGTACAAAATTATATCCTGGACGCACTAAATTTAGTAAACTGTCATTCATCATTGAATTGTTACACTTGAAGGCCTTGAACTAGTGGTCAGACACCTCATTTGACATGTTGTTGGTATTATTGAAGAAGGTACTCCCTGCTGGAGCGAAGATTCCGGAGTCATTCTATCAAGCTCGCAAGTTAATCGATGATCTTGGTTTTACCTATGATACAATTGATGCATGTCTCAATAATTGTATGTTGTTCAGAAAAGAGAATGCGCAACTAAATAATTGTACTTTTTGCTATACATCCAGGTGGAAGACCAATGAGATTAATCAAGGTAGTCGGATTCTTACTGGGAGAGTCTTGAATCAAGGGAAACAAGTTTCCGCTAAATAGATGCGTTATTTCCCACTGAAACCGAGACTAAAGAGATTCTTCTTATCCACTAAAATTGCTAAATTAATGACTTGGCATTCAGAGAGAAAGAAAGAGGTTGATAAATTAACTCACCTGGCAGATTCTTTGGCATAGAAAGGGTTTGATCAAAGACACCCAGACATTTCCCAAGATGATCGTAATATTCAACTGGGTTTGGCAGCAGATGTTTTTAACCCATTTAGGTCCATGGTTGGTGTGACACATAGTACATGGCCAGTGGTGTTGGTTCCATACAACATTCCCCCATGGGTATGTATGAAGCAACCTTTTTTTGTTACTATCAATTCTAATTGATGGACCAAGAGGACCTGGTGATAAAATCGATGTTTATATGCAACCTTTAATTGATGAGCTGCAATAATTTTGGGCCGATGGTGTAATTACGTTTGACTCGGCAGCAAATGAAATGTTTAGACTTCGGGCCTCTTTGTTATGGACAATTAAGGATTTCCCAGCGTATGCAAACTTATCAGGTTGGAGTACAAAAGGAGAATTTTCTTGCCCTTGTTGTAATAAGAGTAATAAATCTATATAGCTTAAGCACTGTAGAAAGTGGGAATATCTTGGTCACAGATGATTTCTTCCTCCATTTCACAGGTTCAGAAAAGACCATGTATCGTTTGATGGGAATAGAGAGTTTGACCCATCACCACAAATACTGTCTGGGGTTGAAATTTGTGCACAACTTGATTAATAAAACATCCGTACAATGAATGATTTTAAAGATTTATTGGTTCCCGCATTTCCTTCTATTCCTGCTAAAAATAGACAGCGAAGTCATAATTGGAAGAAACGAAGTATTTTTTTTGAATTAACTTATTGGGAATATAATATTTTAAGGCATAATTTAGATGTGATGCACATTGAAAAAAATGTATGTGATAATATTTTCTGCACCATTTTAGGCATCAGGGGGAAATCAAAGGACAATGTTATTGCTCGACGTGATTTGTAAGAAATGGGATTGAGAAAACCATTACATTTACAGCTGGGTGAAGGTAATCGGTCATACTTTCCTGCTGCACAGTACACAATGAGTAAAAAAGGGAAACAAACATTTCTATCAATTTTGAAGACTGTTAAGGTGCCATATGGTTATTGCTCTAATATTTCGAAGAATGTGAATATGACGAGCATGACATTACAGGGTTTGAAAAGTCACGATAATCATATTCTGCTTCAACAGTTAATTCCTATATCAATTCGTGATTGCTTACCTTCCCAGGTTGTTGATCCGTTTATTAGAGTTTCTAATTTTTTCAGACAGCTCTGTTCTAGGAATCATCGCATGAGTGATTTGAAAAAGATACAGGATAAGATTGTACTTGCACTATGTCACCTAGAAAAACTCTTTCCGCCGTCTTTTTTTGATGTCATGGTTCACTTGACCATGCATTTAACTTGTGAAGTCATTGCTGGCGGTCCCATGCAATTCAGGTGGATGTATCCAATAGAGCGATACTTAAATACATTTAAACTCTATGTGCGCAACAAAGCTCATCCAGAAGCCTCAATTTCCAAGGGATATTTAATAGATGAGTGTACTAATTTTTGTGCTTCATATATTGATGAGGTTGAAACAAAGATAGATAAACCGTCCCAGACTGACGAGGGTCCAATTGGAGAAGGAATAACATTTGATATGCGGAACAAAGAGTGGGTTCAAGCTCATCGATATGTGTTGTTCATCACTCCATCAGTTATTCCATTGATACAGTAAGTTTCATAGTTGATGTGTATTTTGTTTCTATATTTATTTTATTGCTTACCTTATATTGTGTTGTGATTTAAGATGCATATTGTTGAGTTGAAACGTGAAAGGCCTCGTGCAACTGAGTATCAAATCCAAAAACATCATTTAAACACATTTCATTAGTGGTTCAAGACTCATGTACATATAATTGATTTAATATTTTTATAGTGAAACTTAGTTGTATTTTCACAATCCTTTATCCATTAAACTATATATGTGAAATTTGCATATTCAAAAGTTACGTGATTTAACCCAGCATGTGAGAGAAGAACTGAACCAACTAGCTGATGGTCCATTTATTACAGCTCATCGCTACAAGTCTTTGGATGCTAATGGATTCCGATTTCATATTAGTGATGTTGACATGAACCGAGCCACACAAAATAGTGGCGTTGGTTGTTCTTTTGTTGGTTCAGGTTATTATTATGGATTGTAGAGAGATATTATTGAGGTTATCTATGATCGGGGCTTAAAACACATATTGTTAAGGTCTGATTGGGTTGATCCAGTTCGTGGAATGAAAGTTGATAACTTTCAATTTACATTAGTAAACTTTAACAATATGCTATATAAAGATGACTGGGTTAGCAACGTGCCCTTCATACTGACATCGCAGGAAGAACAAGTTTACTTTGTCGGCATTTATTCTTATTGGAAAGTTGTGGTGAAAATGTCTAGAATAGGGGTTTTTCCGATTGACCAAG
Organism: Viscum album; assembly: GCA_963277665.1. NCBI lineage: Eukaryota > Viridiplantae > Streptophyta > Magnoliopsida > Santalales > Viscaceae > Viscum > Viscum album. The sequence continues at coordinate 79,374,717 of OY728162.1, read as the reverse complement.
AGGAACCTGTAGTTGTTTCATTTCCTGATCAAACACTTGACCAAACAACAGTAGTTGTATGAGATGAAGATATACAATGGACCAGAGAGACAGTTGAAGGAGATACGATAGACTTGCATGATTAGTGGAAATTGTAATTATATCCCTATTTATTATTTGTAAAAATATTTATGAGTTATATATGTATAAAAATTGCTTGATTTAACTATAATTTCTTTTAATGTATGTATGTCATAGGGTGGTCACAGTGGTTCACCTGATGTTGTTGGTATGTATGTTTTCATTTTTCTAAATTAATTGATTTTAATTTTCTGTTTATATTTCCCTAACTATTTCTAATAATTAATTTATATTGTAATTGAATTATGAATTTATGTTTATCAGGATGTACTGCTTCTTCCAGCTGACGCAGGGGTCCTAGTAGAGGGGTTCGATCCTGGAACTCTGGAGCCCGATTGGATGTGTTATTTGACGACACATTTCATCCAGTTGGAGATGGTGCTACTGAATTGAGTCATCAGTTTGGGCATATGATACGAGACTCACACAGATTCCCTCTGACGAATCGTGACTGGAGTTCTTTCCCTCAGGATACGATGGACAGATTATGGAGGGAGGTTCAGGTAAATTCAATGTTTAATTTTTCATGATATTGTTATTATTATTGTCCCATATACTGACAATATTTTTAATAGGATAATTTGACATCCTGTCCAGATGAGTTTCGGGCTGTTTGTATGTCCAAATGCCGAAAATTAGGGAAGGATTACAAGTTAAGGGTGAAGAGAGATCACTGGACACCATTTACGGGTGTGCCAGACATTCTACAGCGAGTCCCTCTGGGCATTCTTCCTACACAGTGGCAGGATTTGGTTGGGTTTTGATCGAGTGAGGCAGTGATGGTATGATTTATTACTTTTAATCTATAAATGACTAATTTTTCAAATGTTTATTAAGTAAATACGTTGAATGTAGACCGAGTCTGCTCGTCATTCACATAATCGGGTGATGCAGGGCACGCCTTCCAGACTTGGCACTCGACATGTGTCATATCTTAGACATGATGTAAGTTCAGAATTAACTATTTTATTCATATTTTAAAAATATTATAGTATAACATGGTGAACCCCTTTATTATAGTTACACCAACACGGCGAGCCAATCGATCGGATGTCCATGTGGATGAGGACTCGTAGGGCGGGTGATCCCGATGTTTCCGGTGTTATAGTAAGAAAATTATTTACTAATAAATGTATTTTTTTATTTTATATAAATTATTCATATTTGTTCATTGATTTATTATATGCTACACGCTCAGTTTGACGCTCAGTTAGCAGAGTTGCCAGAGGAGCAACATCGTAGTATTGTGTGTAGAGATAAAATAATTCACCATGTCGTGGGGCGTGACAGTCTTGGTTATTCTTTGACTTATGGCGGTGGTGTCCCACGACGTGCAGTTGTTAGAGCAGATGTGATGGGTGCATGCAGAGAGTCAGGGATGCGCACACATGCTGAAATAGATGCTCCCATGCAGGATATGTAGCACAATTTTGATTCACAGTTTTAGCAGTTACGTGCAGAGTATGAGGAGAGGTTGTCACAGATGTCATCACGTATCGATGAAATGACGACGCAACAAGCGGCGACACAGGTAAACAATAAAACAAACCATACTCAGATTGAATTTTATTGATATGTTTAAGATACATAATATTGATATATATTGTAGGATCTGAATACATCTGGTGGACATCATAGTGATATTGGTGATCCAGATGCGAATGAACCCCATGCATGAGTTAATTTCATTTGTGTTGATGAATTCTTTAGAATTTTGTATATCCTTGATGAATATAATTTTCCTTTTTTACCTATATTAGTTTGTTTTAGTATTTGTGGATGAAATCTTCGTGCACTCCAAGACTGATGATGATCATACCCAACATCTTGACATCATACAGATAAAGCTTATTGACTATACGTCAAGCTATATATATGTCAGTTTTGTATTGATTATATATGTATAGTTATTGGGTCAAATAATCTTAGAGGAATGTGTGTCAGTGGATGGAGAGAAACTCCAGACAGTTGTTTCATGGGAGAATCCCAAGAACTCTTTCGATATTTGTATCATTTTAGGGTGAGTGAATTGTGACGTGTACGCGCAGACGGCACGTCAATCAGACATGCGGTCTGCGTCGTAGGGCTCATTATGCATTCTTTAAGTGTTGCGTGAGCTTGATAAACGCGTGTGTGGGGGGTCCAAATGGGAAGAACGAAGTCCAAATGGCCTGAAATCAGTCGACATCAAAGGATGAGTGAATTGTGATGTGTTCGAGTAGACCGTGCGTCAATCGGACGTGCCGTGTGCCCGCGGTGACCGGGAACGCTGTTCCGGTGACATAAACGGCCAAAACGGGCGTGTAATGGTCAAACGCATAGCGGACAACATCGGATTGACCTGAAATCACAGGAAAATAGTCTAATTATTATTCTCAACGTGTATGCGTAGACGGCACGTCAATCGGACGTGCGGTCGGCGCCGTAGGGCTCATTATCAGTTCTTTAAGTGTTGCACGTGCTTGATAAATTCGCGTGTGGGGGTTCCAAACAGGCCGAATGAAGTATAAATGGATTGAAATCTGAAAACATAAAAGGGTGAGTGAATTGTGATGTAGTAGATCAGAGGTCACGTCAATTGGATGTGCCGTGTGCCCGCGGTGACCGGGAACACCGTTCTGGAGTCATAAACGGCCAAAACGGGCGTATAACGGTCAAACTCATAGAGGACGACATCGGATTGACCTGAAATCATAGGAAAACAGTCTAATTATTATTTAAAATGTGTAAGTTCAGACGGAACGTCAATCAGACGTGCGGTCTGCGCGGTAGGGCTCATTATGCGTTCTTTAAGTGTTGTGCGTGCTTGATAAACACGCGTGTGGGGGTCCAAACGGGTCGAACGAAGTCCGAATGGCATGAAATCAGATGACATCAGACGGTGAGTGAATTTTGATGTGGTCAAGTAGAAAGAACATCAATGGGACATGCCGTGTGCCCGCGATGACCGGGAACACCGTTCTGGTGTAAAAAACGGCCAAAACGGGCATGTAACGGTCAAACTCATAGCGGACAACATTGTATTGAACTTAAATCACAACACAACAATATAATTATTATTATCAACGTGTACGCGTAGACATCACGTCAATCGGACGTGCGGTCTACGCCGTAGGGCTCATTATGAATTCTTTATGTGTTGTGCGCGGTTGATAAACGCGCGTGTGGGGGGTCCAAACGGGCCGAACGAAGTCCGAATGGCCTGAAATCAGACGACATCAAAGGGTGAGTGAATTTTGATTTGGTCGAGTATAAAGAATGTCAATCGGACATGCCGTGTGCCGGCGATGACTGGGAACGCCGTTCTGGTGTCATAAACGGCCAAAACGGGCGTGTAATGGTCAAACTCATAGCGGAAGACATCGGATTGACCTAAAATCATAGGAAAACAGTATAATTATTATTCGCGATATGTACATGTAGACAGAACGTCAATCGGACATGCGGTCTGCGTCGTAGGGCACATTATGCGTTCTTTAAGTGTTGCGCGCGCTTGATAAACGCGCGTGTGGGGGGTCTAAATGGGCCGAACGAAGTCCGAATGACCTGAAATCAGACGACATAAAAGGGTGAGGGAATTGTGATGTAGTCGAGTCGACGAAATGTCAATCGGATGTTCCGTGTGACCGTGGTAATAGGGAACGCCGTTCTGGTGTCATAAACAGCCAAAACGGGCATCTAACGGTCAAACTCATAGTTGACGACATCGGATTGACCTGAAATCATAGGACAACAGTATAATTATTATTCTCGATGTGTACGCATAGACGGAACATCAATCAGACGTGCAGACTGCGTGGTAGGGCTCATTATACGTTCTTTAAGTGTTGTGTGCGCTTGATAAACGCACGTGTGGGGGGTCCAAATGGGCCGAACGAAGTTCGAATGGCCTGAAATCAGACGACATAAAGGGTGAGTGAATTGTGATGTGGTCGAGAAGACAGCACATCAATCGGACGTGCCATGTGCCTGCGGTGACTGAGAACGCCGTTCTGGTGTCATAAACGGCCAAAACGGGCGTGTAACAGTCAAACTCAAAGAGGACGACATCTAATTGACCTGTAATCATAGGAAAACAATCTAATTATTATTAGCGACATGTACGCGCAAGCGTCACATCAATCGGACGTGCGGTCTGCGCCGTAGGGCTCATTATGCGTTCTTTAAGTGTTGCGCGCGCTTGATAAACGCGCGTGTGGGGGTCCAAATGGGTCGAACGAAGTCCAAATGGCTTCAAATCAGACTAAATTAAAGGTTGAGTTAATTGTGATGTGTTCTAGTAGACGGTATGTCAATCGGACGTGCCGTGTGTCCGCGGTGAACGGGAACGCCGTTCTGGAGTCATAAACGGCCAAAACGGGCGTGTAACAGTCAAACCCATAGCGGATGACATCGGATTAAACTGAAATCACAGGACAACAGTCTAATTATTATTCGCGACGTGTATGCGCAGACGGCACGTCAATCGGTCATGCGGTCTGCACCGTAGGGCTCATTATGTGTTCTTTAAGTGTTGCACGCACTTGATAAACGCGCGTGTGGGGGGTCCAAATGGGCCGAACGAAGTCCGAATGGCCTTAAATCAGAAGAAATAAAAGGTTGAGTGAATTGTGATGTGGTAGAGTAGACGGAACGTCAATCACACATGTCGTGTGCCTGCGGTGACCGGGAACGCCGTTCTGGTGTCATAAACGGCCAAAACGGGCATCTAACGGTCAAACTCATAGAGGATGACATCGGATTGACCTGAAATCAAATGAAGACAGTTTAATTATTATGATCAACATGTACGCACAGACGGAACTTCAATCGGACGTGCGGTCTGCGTTGTAGGGCACATTATGCGCTCTTTAAGTGTTGCGCGCACTTGCTAAACGCGCGTGTGGGGGGTCCAAACAGGCCGAACGAAGTCAAAATGGCCTGAAATCAGACGACATCAAAGGGTGAGTGAATTGTGATGTGGTCGAGCTGGCGGAACGTCAATCGGACATGCCGTGTGCCCGCGATGACCGGGAACTCCGTTCTGGTGTCAAAAATGGCCAAAACGGGCGTGTAACAGTAAAACTCATAGTAGACGCCATCAGATTGACCTGAAATCACAGGAAAACAATATAATTATTATTTTCGATGTGTACGCGTAGACGACACATCAATCAGTCATGCGGTCTCCGTTGTAGGGCTCATTATGCGTTCTTTAAGTGTTGCGCGCGCTTGATAAACGCTCGTGTGGGGGGTCCAAATGGGCCAAACGATGCCCGAATGGCCTGAAATCAGACGATGTCAAAGAATTAGTGAATTTTGATGTGGTCAAATAGACGGCACATCAATCGGATGTGTCGTGTGCCCGCGGTGACTGGGAACGTCGTTCTGATGTCACAAACGGCCAAAACGGGCGTGTAACGGTCAAACTCATAGCGGACGACATTGGATTGACCTGAAATCATAGGACAACAGTCTAATTATTATTCGCGACGTGTACGCGCAGACGGAACGTCAATCAGACGTGCAGTCTGCGCCGTAGGGCTCATTATGCGTTCTTTAAGTGTTGTGCGCGCTTGAGAAATGCGCGTGTGGGGGGTCCAAATGGGCCGAATGAAGTCCGAATGGCCTGAAATCAGACGACATATAAGGGTGAGCGAATTTTCATGTGGTCAAGTAGATGGCGCATCAATCGGACGTGTCGTGTGACCTCGGTGACTGGGAACGCCGTTTTGGTGTCACAAACGGCCAAACGGGCATATAATGATCAAACTCATAGAGGACGGCATATTATTGACCTGAAATCACAGGACAAAAGTCTAATTATTATTCGCGATGTGTAAGCGAAGACTTCACGTCAATCGGGCATGCGGTCTGCGCGGTAGTGCTCAGTATGCGTTCTTTAAGTGTTGTGCGCGCTTGATAAACCCGTGTCTGGGGGTCCAAACGGGCCGAACGAAGTCTGAATGGACTGAAATCAGACAACATCAAATGGTGAGTGAATTGTGATGTGGTCGATTAGATAGAACGTCAATCAGATGTGTCGTGTGCCCGCGGTGGCCGGGAACGCCGTTCTGGTGTCATAAACGGCCAAAACGGGCATATAATGGTCAAACTCTTAGCGGATGACATCAGATTGACCTGAAATCATAGGACAAAGTCTAATTATTATTAGTGACATGTAAGCGTAGCCGGCACATCAATCGGACTTGCGGTCTGCGCCGTATGGCTCACTATGCGTTCTTTAAGTGTTGCGTGCGCTTGATAAATGCGCGTGTGTGGGGTCCAAACGGTCTGAACGAAGTCCAAATGGCCGGAAATCAGACGCCATCAAAGTTTGAGATAAATGTGATGTGGTCAAGAAGACGGCACGTTCATCGGAGGTTTTGTGTGCCCGTGGTGACCGGGAACGCCGTTCTGGTGTCATAAACGGCCAAAACGGGCGTGTAACGGTAAAAATCATAGAGGACGACATCGGATTGATATGAAATCACAGGACAACAGTATAATTATTATTCGCGACGTGCACGTGAAGACGAAACATCAATCAGACGTGCGGTCTGCGCCATAGGGCTCATTATGCGTTCTTTAAGTGTTGTGCGCGCTTGATAAACGCGCGTGTGGGGGTCCAAATGGGCCGAACGAAGTCTGAATGGCCTGAAATTAGACGACATCAAAGGGTAACTAAATTGTGATGTGGTCGAGCAGACGATACGTCAATCGGATGTGCCGTGTGCCCGCGGTGACCGGGAACACCGTTCTGGTGTCATAAACGGCCAAAACGGGCGTGTAACGGTCAAACTCATAGCGGAAGACATCTGATTGACCTGAAATCACAGGAAAATAGTCTAATTGTTATTCGCGACATGTACGCGGAGACGTCATGCCAATCGGATGTGCGGTCTTCTCATTAAGGATCATTATGCTTTCTTTAAGTGTTGTGCGCGCTTGATAAACGCGCGTGTGGCGGGTCCAAATGGGCCGAACGAAGTCCGAATGGCCTGAAATCAGATGGCATCAAAGGGTGAGTGAATTGTGATGTGGTCGAGTAGACCGCACGTCAATCGGATGTGCCGTGTGCCCGCGGTGACCGGGAATGCCGTTCTGGTGTCATAAAAGGCCAAAACAGGCGTGTAAAGGTCAAACTCATAGAGGACGACCTCAGATTGACCTGAAATCACAGGAAAACAATATAATTATTCGTCGCGACGTGTACGCACAGACGACACATCAATCGGACATGCGGTTTGTGCCATAGGGCTCATTATGCGTTCTTTAAGTGTTGTGTGCGCTTGATAAACGCGCGTGTGGGGGGTCCAAACGGGCCGAACGAAGTCCGAATGGCCTTGAAATCATACGACATCAAAGGATGAGTGAATTGTGATGTGGTCGAGTAGACGACACGTCAATCGGATGTGCCGTGTGCCAACGGTGACCGGGAACGCCGTTCTGGTGTCATAAACGGCCAAAACGGGCGTGTAACGGTCAAACTCATAGAGGACGACATCGGATTGACCTAAAATCATAGGAAAACAGTATAATTTTTATTTTCGATGTGTACGAACAGACGACACGTCAATCGGACGTGCGGTCTGCGCCGTAGGGCTCATTTTGCGTTCTTTAAGTGTTGCGCGTGCTTGATAAACGCACGTGTGGGGGGTCCAAACGGGATGAACGAAGTCCGAATGGCATGAAATCAGACGACATCAAAGGGTGAGTGAATTTTGATGTGGACGAGTAGACGGCACGTTAATCGGACGTGCCGTGTGCCCGCGGTGACCAGGAACTCCATTCTGGTGTCATAAACGGCCAAAACGGGTGTGTAACGGTCAAACTCATAGTAGACAACATCTGATTGACCTTTAATCACATGAAAATAGTGTAATTATTATTCTCAACGTGTACACGCAGATGGAACGTCAATCAGACGTGCAGTATGCGCGATAGTGCTCAGTATGCGTTCTTTAAGTGTTGCGCGCGCTTGATAAACGCGCTTGTGGGGGTCCAAACGGGCCGAACAAAGTCTGAATGACCTGAAATCATAGAAAATAAAAGGGTGAGTGAATTTTGATTTGGTCGAGTATATGGAACGTCAATCGGACGTGTCGTGTGCCCGCGGTGACCGGGAACACCATTCTGGTTTCATGAACGGCCAAAACGGGTGTGTAACGGTCAAACCCATAGCGGACGACATCAGATTGACGTGAAATCACAGGACACCAATCTAATTATTATTTGCGACGTTTATGCGCAGACGACACATCAATCGGACGTGCGGTCTACGTCGTAGGGCTCATTATGCGTTCTTTAAGTGTTGCTCGTGCTTGATAAATGCGCGTGTGGGGGGTCCAAACGGGCCGAACGAAGTCTGAATGGCCTGAAATCAAACGACATCAAAGGTTGAGTGAATTTTGATGTGTTCGAGCAGACATCATGTCAATCGGACGTGCCGTGTGCCCGCGGTGACCGGGAACGCCGTTCCGGTGTCATAAACGGCCAAAACGGGCGTGTAATGGTCAAACTCATAGCAGACGACATCAGATTGATCTGAAATCACAAGAAAACAATCTAATTATTATTCGCGACTTGTACTCACAGACGTCACATCAATCGGATGTGCGGTCTGCGCCGTAGGGCTCATTATGTGTTCTTTAAGTGTTGTGCGCGCTTCATAAATGTGCGTGTGGGGGGACCTAACGGGCCGAACGATGTCCGAATGGCCTGAAATCAGACGACATAAAAGGGTGAGTGAATTGGGATGTGGTCGAGTAGAAGGGACATCAATTGGATGTGTTGTGTGCCCGCGGGGACCGGGAAAGCCGTCCTGGTGTCATAAACGGCCAAAACGGGCATGTTACGGTCAAATGCATAGCGGACGACATCGGATTGACCTGAAATCACAAGACAACAGTCTAATTATTATTTGCGACGTGTACGCACAGACGGCACGTCAATCGGACGTGCGATCTGCGCCGTAGGGCTCATTATGCGTTCTTTAAGTGTTGTGCGCGCTTGATAAACGCGCGTGTGGGGGTCCAAACGGGCCGAAAGAAGTCTGAATGGCCTGAAATCAGACGACATCAAAAGGTGAGTGAATTTTGATGTGGTCGAGAAGACGACATGTCAATCGGACGTGCCGTGTGCCCGCGGTGACCGGGAACGCCGTTCTGGTGTCATAAATAGCCAAAACGGGAGTGTAACGCTCAAACTCATAGCGGATGACATCAGATTGACCTGAAATCACAGGAAAACAGTCTAATTATTATTCACGACGTGTACGCGTAGACGACACGTCAATCGGACGTGCGTTCTGCGCCATAGGGCTCATTATGCGTTCTTTAAGTGTTACGCACGCTTGATAAACGAGCGTGTGGGGTCCAAACGGTCCGAACGAAGTCTGAATGGCCTGAAATCAGACTACATCAAAGGGCGAGTGAATTGTGATGTGGTTGAGTAGAAGACACGTCAATCGGACGTGCCTTGTGCCCGCGGTGACCGGGAACGTCGTTCTTGTGTCATAAACGGCCAAAACGGGCGTGTAACGGTCAAAATCATAGAGGACGACATCTGATTGACCTGAAATCACAGGACAACAGTCTAATTATTATTCGCGATGTGTAAACATTGACGGCACGTCAATTGGACGTGCGGTCTACGTCGTAGGGCTCATTATGTGTTCTTTAAGTGTTGCGCGCGTTTGATAAACGCGCGTGTGGGGGGTCCAAATGATCCGAATGAAGTCTGAATGTCCTGAAATCAGACTACATCAAAGGGTGAGTGAAAATTGATGTGTTCGAGTAGACGGCACGTCAATCGGACGTTTCGTGTGCTCGTGGTGACCGGGAATGCCGTTCTGGTGTCATAAACGGCCAAAACGGGCGTGTAATGGTCAAACTCATAGCGGAAGACATAAGATTAACCTGAAATCACAAGAAAACAGTCTAATTATTATTCACGATGTGTACGTGCAGACGGCATGTCAATCGGACGTGCGGTCTGCGCCGTAGGGCTCATTATGTGTTCATTAAGTGTTGCGCGCGCTTGATAAACGTGCGGGTGGGGCGTCCAAATGGGCCGAACGAAGTCCTAATGGCCTGAAATCAGACCACATCATAGGGTGAGTGAATTTTGATGTGGTCAAGTAGACAGCACGTCAATCGGACGTGTTGTGTGCCCGCGGTGACCGGGAACGCCGTTCTGGTGTCACAAACGGCCAAAATGGGCCTGTAACGGTCAAATCCATAGTGGACGACATCAGATTGACCTGAAATCACATGACAACAGTATAATTATTATTCGCGACCTGTCCGCATAGACGGAACATCAATCGGACATGCGGTCTGCGCCGTAGGGCTCATTATGCGTTCTTTAAGTGTTGTGCACGCTTGATAAATGCGCGTGTGGGGGGTCCAAACGGGCCGAACGAAGTCCGAATGACCTGAAATCAGACGACATCAAAGGGTGAGTAAATTTTGATGTGTTTGAGCAGACGGAACGTCAATCAGAAGTGTTTTGTGCCCGCAGTGGCTAGGAACGCCGTTCTGGTGTCATAAACAACCAAAACGGGCGTGTAACGGTCAAACTCATAGAGAACGACATCTGATTGACCTGAAATCACAGGACAACAGTCTAATTATTATTCGCGACATGTACGTGCAGACGAAACGTCAATCGGATGTGCGGTCTGCGCGGTAGTGCTAAGTATGCGTTCTTTAAGTGTTGCGCCCGCTTGATAAACGCGCGTGTGGGGGTCTAAATGGGCCGAACGAAGTCCGAATGGCCTGAAATCAGACAATATCAAAGGTTTAGTTGATTGTGATGTGTTCGAGCAGACGACACATCAATCGGACGTGTTGTGTGCCCGCGATGACCGGGAACGCCGTTCTAGTGTCACAAACGGCCAAAACCGGCATGTAATGGTCAAACTCATAGAGGACTACATCATATTGACCTGAAATCACTGGACAACAGTATAATTATTATTCTCAACATGTACGCGTAGACGGAACGTCAATCGGACATTCGGTTTGCGTCGCAGGGCTCATTATGTGTTCTTTAAGTGTTGCGCGCGCTTGATAAAAGCGCGTGTGGGGGTCCAAATGGGCCGAACGAAGTCCGAATGGCCTGAAATCAGACGACATCAAAGGGTGAGTGAATTTTAATGTGTTCGAGCAAACAGCATGTCAATCAGATGTGCCGTGTGCCCGCGGTGACCGGGAACGCCGTTCTGGTGTCAAAAACGGCCAAAACGGGTGTGTAACGGTCAAACTCATAACAAATGACATCGGATTGACCTGAAATCACCAGAAAACAGTCTAATTATTATTCTCAACGTGTACGGGTAGACAGAACGTCAATTGGATGTCTAGTCTGCACCATAGGGCTCATTATGTGTTTTTTAAGTGTTGCGCGTGCTTGATAGACGCGCGTGTGGGGGGTCCAGATGGGCCGAACGAAGTCCGAATGGCCTGAAATCAGAGGAAATCAAAGGGTGAGTGAATTGTGATGTGGTCGAGCAGACAGCACGTCAATCGGACGTTTCGTGTGCCCGCGGTGACAGGGAACGCCGTTCTGGTGTCATAAACGGCCAAAACGGGCATGTAACTGTCAAACTCATAGCGGACGACATCGGATTGACCTGAAATCACTGGAAAAAAGATTAATTATTATTCGCGACGTGTACGCACAGACGACATGTCAATCGGACGTGCGGTCTGCGCCGTAGGGATCATTATGCGTTCTTTAAGTGTTGTGCGCGCTTGATAAACGCACGTGTGGGGGGGTCCAAATGGGCGGAACGAAGTCCGAATGGACAGAAATCAGAAGACATAAAAGTGTGGGTGAATTTTGATGTGGTCGAGCAGATGACACAACAATCAGACAGGCCGTGTGCCCGCGGTGACCGGGAACGCCGTTCTGGTGTCATAAACGGCCAAAAGGGGCGTGTAATGGTCAAACTCATAGCGGACGACATCATATTGACATGAAATCACAGGAAAACAGTCCCATTATTTTTCGTGACGTGTACGCACAGACAGCACGTCAATCGGACGTGCGGTCTGCGTCGTAGGGCTCATTATGCGTTCTTTAAGTGTTGCGCGCGCTTGATAAACGCGCGTGTGGGGGGTCCAAACGGGTCGAATGAAGTTCAAATGGCCTGAAATCAGACGACATATAAGGGTGAGTGAATTGAAATGTGTTCGAGTAGACGTCACGTCAATCGGACATGCCGTGTGCCTGCGGTGACTGGGAACGCTGTTCTGGTGTCAGAAACGGCCAAAACAGGCGTCTAACGGTCAAACACATAGAGGACGACATTGGATTGACCTGAAATCATAGGAAAACAATATAATTAATATTCGCGACGTGTACGTGTAGATGGAACATCAATCGGACGTGTAGTCTGTGCCATAGGGCTCATTATGCGTTCTTTAATTGTTGCGTGTGCATGATAAACGCGCGTGTGGGGGGTCCAAACGGGCCGAATGAAGTCCGAATGACCTGAAATCAGACTACATAAAAGGGTCAGTGAATTGTGATGTGTTCAAGAAGACGACACGTCAATTGGACGTACCATGTACCCGCGGTGACTGGGAACACTGTTCTGGTGTCATAAACGGCCAAAACGGGCGTGTAACGGTCAAACTCATAGCGGACGACATCAGATTGACCTGAAATCACAGGACAACATTCTAATTATTATTCGCGATGTGTACGCGTAGAGGGCACGTCAATCGGACATGCGGTCTACGCCGTAAGGCTCATTATGCGTTCTTTAAGTGTTGGGCGCGCTTGATAAACGCACGTGTTGTAACACCCCAAGCTTCTAAGGTACACTTCTCTTTGAATAATGTGATAGCGTGTGTTGTACGCAACACCGAGTTCTAACACACCATAACCAATCAAACTAGCCGTTATGAATAGTAATACCTACTTTTTGAAAATATATATATTTTATATTTTAAAATGGACTTCATTTTTGGATTCGGAATATCGAATTTAGCCTAAGGTGAAATTTTGGTACTTTTCGGATAACTTTAATATTTTGATGAATAGTGAAAATTACTAAATTTTAATTAAAAACAACTTTTTAAATCAAAATAATTAATAGTGATAAATTATGAATTTGTGTGGTTTTAAAGTATATTTCGAATATATTTTTACCATTTAATATAATGTTGGTCAGTGGACATAATTTTACAATTAAACCGAACATAAACAAGTGTCAATCTTTTGATAGTTATTATCTCTTAAAAACACGCTTTTTGTTTTGACAGTGGGAATTAATTTTAAATTAATTTCTTCCACTTCTGTGTTTTGAATTTAGAAAAATGGATTCAATATTTGGAATCAGGATGTTCAAATTGTGTAAATAGGTAACTTTTATTTTTAGACATTTTGAATAATTACTGCGGTAAATATTTTATTTTCCATGGTTAAAGGAAAATCCGGTAAATAAGAGTTAAACAAATAATATTATAATAATACTAACTTACCCTAAAATGTGTCCTAGCCTTATTGGTTGATACATGTTCGACCATAGGCATCTTTGGGTCGATTTTGGGACCCCATGGTGCCACATGTAGGTGATAGGGACACTTTATTTTAATTAAGTTAAAATGAATACAAAAATGACACAAGCATATATCTTTTAGAAAAACAATTTTTACATAGGGTTATATATGTTGGATTTTAGATTATAAATATTCATTATAAATATAAAACTATTTCGTACATAATGATATTTTATTTGTAATTTTTAGACATTAAATAATTTAATTTATTTATGACACAATGATGATGAAGTAATTACTATAATAGCGAAAAATCAAAATAATTGATATTATAAATACCCAAATAAATAAAATATGAAACTTTTCATGAATTAAACTAATTTTATAGGATAATATGATATATTAGTATTTATTCATTTGACTTTTTTCGATGTAATCATTCTGTTATGAGTTTCACAAAAATCAACTATTGAATAGTGTCAAAATTGACATAAAAGAGTTTTTTAAAAAAATATTATATTATTAATTGGTATTAAATTCCTAAAAATATAAGGCTCGGCCAAGAGACTTATATCATGATAGGAGTCTCATTAATGGACCACTTTGGGGTATCTTGGATGTATATAGTAAGTTTATTAACCATATTATATAAAAATACAAAGAGACATTTTAAAAGTGAAACTAATTAACTGAGAGTTAATACTTAAAGATAAGGTTAATATAAGTACCCAAACATGTCTAAACTCTATTGGTAGAGTTTTTTTCGACCCATAACCACCTTAAAATTTAAATAATAAACTTTGGAGCCATTAGAAACTGAATATGAATTTATTATAAACTAATATTTCTAGCTTTTCCAAAGGTGCCCCTCACCCCTCTTATAAAAGGGCACTCCTCCTTCTCTTTTCTTCACACCTTCAAAGCCTATAATATCGGCCAAACTCTGCCCAAATACTCTCCCAAATTCCCTCAATACAACCTATAGGCCTTATTTTGATCATAAAGCCAACCTAAGGAGCCCTTTTGATCAAATCAAAAGGAAGAAACCGAAGAAGAGGTAATGATTTCACCACCTTTTTCCAAGTTCCTTTCTTCTTCCACTTTTCTTTCTTTGTTATTACCATTCTAAAATAATAACTCCATTATCTTATATATACTGTGATTTTATTATAAATATGGTACAACCATATTAAGTATTCTATCCACCCTTTGAATAACATGTCACTATACGTGCCTACGTACGGCTTACTGTCTCCACGCCGTGGTGTAATTGTTATTCAATATATTATTATTTGGATGGGTATAATAATGATGTGTAACTCATGTAAATAATAAATATAACATGTTAATGATTCTGTATATATGATATACCATCCATTTATATATTATTTTAATATCAAAAGAATGATATTGTCGCTCGTGCGTACGTACGGACTACCGTCTCCACGAACGCGATGAGATTCATTCTCCATCGTATCCATTCAAATATAATTATCATTTTCAGATTTAAAAATGATGTTTAAGGACTTGATATCATTATGGATATGAATAATATACAACCTATCCATTAAAAACATGGCTTACGTAACAAAACATATAAAAGAAAATGAGTAAGTTAACACCTGAAACAACGATAATACTAAGATATTATTAACAAAGCAATGTTAAAAGATCATATATGATATCATATGAATGCATACGATTCTTGTATAATTTAATAACAATTATTTCAATATTATACAGGAGGTTAACCTACCCCAACCAAGTAAAAGTACAAGGTAAGGGTTATTTCACAATCCCTTCATTATCCGAGGTTGTTTATACATAATTATCTACTGGGATTTCTTTATCATCCACATCCATGTTTCTTCGAAATGTATTTCAAAAAGATTTTACTATTTAAAATAATATGGGTTAAAGTCATTTATACCCTTGTTTGAATTTTTATAATTGGTTTATAAAGGAATCTTTTCTTCATTTTCCAAACAAGGTCTTTTTAACCTTTTCGACAGAATTAAGGTAAGAATGTTTTTTTAACTTATACGGCGGGTGCGGTTATTTTCCGCCATTATAAAATTGTCGAAGCTTCCCTTACAAGCTTATAAGAATATTATCGAAGAAAATGTTTTATTTTATAAATATATGACTCTTAAATGATTTCAAAATAGAAAGAGATATTTCTCTAAAAAGAGTTTTGATTTCATCTATGTCAACATCCTTTGATGGATTTTACGCTTATTTGAGGTTGATTTATTATGATACAAAACTTATATATTGTATTGAAGATTTTGTGATATGTTTAACTGTGGATGTGCTATTTTTATACCATTCATGGTTTATAGTGAAAGTATTGACATTTCGTATGCTAGTTTTAATACGAATGTTAATCTTATGTTTAAACCTTTTCATATAGGAATGCATTGGACTTAATATGTGACGGGTGGAGCCCTCTATAGCTACTCGATGCATCAGTAGGTCTCATGAGACAAACTAGTGTCTTGGCACAAGGCCTTGGTAAAATATTATTTCTAGTCTTGGCACGAGGCCTTGGCTATGTGGTTATGATAGTCTGGCATTATGCATTCCAACATTGTGAAAGTGGTTATTGATATTGCATGTGATTATTCGATTAGTAGAATATCCGTGTGAATAAGTAAATGGCATTATTTCATTTTTCTTTTTCCATACTATGTTGATGTTCAAGTTTAAAAGGCTTCTGTTTTAGTTATACATTGCCATAAATGTTTATGCTTATTTTTGAAAGTTTCCGCTATATTGTTATCCTTACTGGGCATTTGAGCTCACCCCTTTTCTATGTTTTAATTTTACCAAGATGTGAAGAAGTAAGTTATGAATGACCTGCAGGGATAGTATGTTGGGATATGAGTGTGGAATATGGAGACTATGTTGTTGTAGTAGTTTTTCACATTGTCATGTAATGTAAAACATTATGAATATATCTAGTGTTTCCAAAGTTACTAAACCAATCGGTATTTCAAGATTTGATCATTCTTGTGATCATGCCAATGTAATGTAATAATGCACCGAATCTAGGTAACTAGGGTTGGGGCGTTACAGTTGGTATCAGAGGAAGTTTAGTACAAACCTTGGAAGCTAGATTTAGATAAACTCTTATTAGAGCACGTATACCTAAGATGAACTTTGGGGATTAGTATAGATGAACTTCCTAGAATTTTGGTATTGTAGAGATTTTGTGAGTTTTCTGAGCAATACATCCCTTTCTGGATACGAGCAGGTAGAGGCGGCTCTGGCACAGATGTACCTAGGGGTAAAACCCGAAAACACCGCTTTGAGCTAGACTCGAACGGGAACTGGTGCACGACAACGGGCCTTGCTGCACTCTTGGTTACGACACTCCCGGGGGATATGCTTAGGATAAATCTGATTTTTTTTACAAATAATTATGAAGGGTTTATGAGTATATACTTCCTCAAAGAAAACATTCTTATGATTATGGATTATATCCATAAATAGTTCAATTTATGTCAAGTGTTTTATAAGTATGGGATTATGTATTTTGATTCATAAACTGATCTAGTTTATGCCATTATTTAGAAATGGTGCCTAGTGGAAGAAATGGAAACTGAATCAATTCACACACTCCATTTAGGGATTGCACTCCTGCTCAAGATAATTATAGTGGAGCTGGTGATGCAACTGGTGCTGATTAGTTAATCACCAGACTGGGACAACTCACTCAAGTTATGAATAATAACCTTACCCGTATGGAGCACCCTGATCCGCAGTGTGGAGGATCAATGTTAGATCGATTCATGAGGCAACAACCACCAACATTCAATGGGAGTACAATTCCCTTAGTAGCTGAGCAATAGATATTTTCCCTAGAGAAAATATTTTTGGCTTTGGGGAGTAGTGAAAGGGAAAAAGTTATCATGGCAGTTTACCGCCTCACTGGAGATGTTGATCAATGGTGGTCATTGATTAAAAATATTAGGAAGACGATGAAGTATCAAATATGGAATGGAGGGAGTTCAAAGATCTGTTTTTAGAAAAATACTTTCCTCACGACCATCGAGCAGATATGGAAAGGCAATTTCTGAGTCTGAGACAAAAGGAGGATGAGAATGTCACAAAGTATGAGGCTAACTTTACAAGGTTAGAAAGGTATGTTGGAGATTATATACGTAACCCAATAAGTAATATTGATCATTTCATTGATGGGTTAAAACCATTTCTCCGTCGAGCATTAGTCTCACAATCCTTTTCATCGTACGAAGACATTGTCTCTTGTGCTATCAAAACCGAAAAGGAATTCTCTAAGTCTTAAGACTTTAAAGCAAAGCAAGAGAAGAAGAGACCTGCTAATCAATCTGGGAATATAAATAAGGGGAAGAAGGGAAAGGTTGAATAACCATCCTGCGGTAAATGCGGGAAGAAACACCCTGGTACTTTCTTGAAGGGAATGGGAGTCTATTACAAGTGTGGTGAAAAAGGCCACCAAGCTCGTGATTGCAAGGGGAAGAAGGAAGCTACCAAAGTTCAGTGCTACAATTGCAGGGAGATGGGGAATTATGCAAATGAATGTCCTACGTGTCAGGAGAACTTACCTCAGAAAAGGCCAAGGGATCAAGGCCAAGCTTATGATATCACTAATGCTGAGGTAGAAGCTCTGAAAGACGTGGTGGCAGGTAATTTAATGGTTTCCTCAAGTTTAGAAAATGCATTATTTGATTCTGGATCATCGCATTGTTTCTTATCTTCCCAGTTTTCTAAGAAAATTAGATATTTCCAATTTGACTTAACAAGGGAGTTGTCGGTTAAAACTCCTAAGGGAAGTATCATTGCAACAAAGTTTTGTGAATCAGTCCCCATTAGAGCACATAAATGTTCTTTATCTGCTGATATCATCGTCATACCTATGATTGATTTTGATATAATTCTCGGTATAGACTGGATTTCGGACTATGATGCGAAGATTTATTGTAAGAAGAAAGAGGTTACGATTCTTGATGATAATGATAAGGAACACCTTATCTTTAGAGAAGAATCGTCACCACCTAATTCTTATTTAGATCCACCCCCAATAGATCAACTAAATTCAATTATTGGGGAGGAAGAGAATGAAATAACTGTGGGTGAGGAAAGGAATGTTCAAATAGAGGATGTACCTGTTGTGAAAGAATTTGTAGATGTATTTCTGGAAGATTTACCTGGACATCCTCCAGAACGAGAAGTTGAGTTTTCCATTGATTTAATTCCTGGATCAAGGCCTATATCAAAGAACCCTTATAGAATGGCCACTATAGAATTAGTTGAACTAAAGAAACAACTAGAGGAATTGAGTAATAAAGGATTTATTCGCCCTAGTGTTTCTCCATGGGGAGCCCCTGTTCTTTTTAAAAAAAAAGATGGATCTATGAGGTTATGTATCGACTACAGCGAGATCAATGCTATAACGATAAAGAACAAGTATCCCCTACCTCACATTGATGATTTATTTGACCAACTGCATGGAGCTCAATACTTCTCAAATATTGACCTTTGATCTGGATACCATCAGTTGTGTGTAAAGAAGGAAGACATTCTGAAGACAGCATTTCAAACCAGTTACGGGCATTACAAGTTTACTGTAATGCCTTTTGGATTGACTAATGCACCCTCTGTATTCATGGATCTGATGAATAGAGTTTTCAAGGAGTATCTTGATGAATTTGTGGTGGTATTTATTGATGATATATTGCTATACTCCAAAAGCTACGAAGATCATGAAAATCACTTGCGCATTATCTTGAAGACTCTGAGGAGGCATGAATTATATGGGAAGTTTAGCAAGTGTGAATTCTGGCTTCAGGAGATTTCTTTTCTTGGCCATATTATCTCTAAAGATGGAGTCTCTGTTGATCCTTCTAAGACCAAGGCAATCCAAGAATGGGCAGCACCTACGAGTATAACTAAGGTACGCAGTTTTATTGGTTTGGCAGGTTATTATCGACATTTCGTCCAGAATTTTGCCCGATTGGATAAACCATTAACAAATCTCACACGTAAAGGGGTTAAATTTGTTTGGATAAAAGAGTGTGAAGAATGTTTCGAAGAACTAAAGAGAATATTAGTCAATGCTCCTATATTGACTCTACCATCGGGTAATGATGGGTTCGTTATTTATAGTGATGCATCAAAGAAAGGACTTGGTTGTGTCCTTATGCAGAATGATAGAGTTATTGCCTATGCATCACGATAGTTGAAAATTCATGAACAAAACTATCCTACTCATGATCTCGAGTTAGCAGCTGTAATCTTTGCTTTGAAGATATAGAGGCACTACCTCTATGGTGAAAAATGTGAGATTTATACTGATCACAAGAGTTTGAAGTATATTTTCTCACAAAAAGAACTCAACATGAGGCAAAGGATATGGCTTGAATTACTCAAGGATTATGATTGCACGATACACTACCACCCGGGGAAATAAAACAAGGTGGTAGATGATTTGAGTAGAATAGACCATGGAGTTTTGAACAATATGAGAATTGAAAGGGATCCAATTTTCATGGATCTAGCGAAGATGGACATGGGAATTACCAGGGAAGGTGAAATATCAATGATTTTTCAAATGGTTGCCAAACCATATTTACTAGAAAAGATTAAGAGTTCTCAGACCGATGATGAAGAATTTCAAAAGAAGATTAAAGCTGTGAATGATGGGATATTGAGAGACTTTGTGTATGAAGATGAAATTTTGAAATTTGGGAAGAGACTTTGTGTTCCCGATATACCTGATCTAAAAAGGGAATTGCTGGATGATGCTCATAGTTCCAATTTCTCTATACACCATGGCAGCACCAAAATGTATAGAGATTTGAAAGAACATTTTTGGTGGGACAACATGAAGAGGGAGATTGCTGATTTTGTGCAAGATGTATGGTTTGTCAGCAAGTGAAAGCTGGAAGGCAACAGCCTAGAGGAGTCATGCAACCTCTTCCCATACCGGAGTTGAAATGGGGCAATATTACGATGGACTTTATCATGGGGCTACCAAAGACTCCTAGAAGGAACGATGCAATATGGGTTATTGTTGATCGTCTTACCAAGTCAGCACATTTTTTGCTATAAGAGACGATCTACCCCTGGAACGTCTAGCAAGACTATATATTAATGAAGTTGTGAGACTTCATGGAGTACCCCTATCGATTGTTTCGGATCGTGATCCCCATTTTACTTCACGATTCTGGAAAAGTCTTCAGAAATCCCTGGATACTGAACTTCATTTGAGCACTGCTTACCACCCTCAGACAGACGGACAATCAGAGAAGACTATTTAAACCTTAGAAGACATGTTGAGATCTTGCTCACTTGACTTTCAGGGTATGTGGGATCAATATTTACCTTTGATAGAATTTTCCTATAACAATAGCTTCCATTCGAGTATTCAGATGTCACCATATGAAGCGTTATATGGAAAGAGATGTCGTACACCAACCTGTTGGGATGACGTTGGTGAAAGAAAACTTGTAGGCCCAGAACTGGTGGAGGAAATAGTGGAAAAGGTGAAGGTAATCCAAAATCACATCAAAGCATCTCAAAGTAGGCAGAAGATCTATGCAGATAATCGAAGGAAGGATTTGGAATTTCAAGTCAGTGATCATGTTTTCCTGAAGGTATCTCCATGGAAGGGAGTCATACGTTTTGGTAAGAAAGGTAAATTGAGTCCCAGTTACATCAGACCCTTCGAAATTCTAGAACGAATTGGGGTTGTAGCTTACCGATTGGCAATGCCACCAAGTCTCTCCAAAGTTCACGATGTGTTCCACGTATCTTTATTGAGGAAATACATGCCTGACCCAACGCATGTACTCACCTATGAAGAATTAGAACTGGAACCCGATCTGTCTTATTGCGAAGAGCTCGTCAGGATTCTTGATACGAGAGAACAAGTACTGAGAAACCGGACGACGCGTCTGGTAAAAGTCTTGTGGAGAAACCATAAGATGGAAGAGGCAACGTGGGAACCCGAGGAACTTATGATGAAGAACCACCCGAGTCTTTTCATGTGATAAGTATTCTAGAAATTTTGAGGACGAAATTATTTGATGGAGGGGAGAATGTAACACCCCAAGCTTCTACGGTACGCTTCTCTTTGAATAATGTGATAGCGTGTGTTGTACGCAACACCGAGTTCTTACCCACCATAACCAATCAAACTAGCCGTTATGAATAGTAATACCTATTTTTTGAAATTATATATATTTTATATTTCAAAATGGACTTCATTTTTGGATTCAGAATATCTAATTTAGCCTAAGGTGAAATTTTGGTACTTTTTGGATAACTTTAATATTTTGATGAATAGTGAAAATTACTAAATTTTAATTAAAAACAACTTTTTTAATCAAAATAATTAATAGTGATAAATTATGAATTTGAGTGGTTTTAAAGTATATTTAGAATATATTTTTACCATTTAATATAATTTTGGTCATTGGACATAATTTTACAATCAAACCGAACATAAACAAGTGTCAATCTTTTGATAGTTATTATCTCTTAAAAACACGCTTTTTGTTTTGACAGCGGGAATTAATTTTAAATTAATTTCTGCCACTTCTGTGTTTTGAATTTAGAAAAATGGATTCCATATTTGGAATCAGTATTTTCAAATTGTGTAAATAATTAACTTTTATTTTTAGACATTTTGAATAATTACTACGGTAAATATTTTATTTACCATGGTTAAAGGAAAATCCGGTAAATAAGGGTTAAAAAATTATATTATAATAATACTAAATTACCCTAAAATGTTTCCTAGCCTTATGGGTTGATACATGTTCGACCATAGGCATCTTGGGGTTGATTTTGATACCCCATGGTGCCACTTGTAGGTTATAGGGACACTTTATTTTAATTAAGATAAAATGAATACAAAAATGACACACGCATATATCTTTTAGAAAATCAATTTTTACATAGGGTTATATATGTTGGATTTTAGATTATAAATATTCATTAGAAAGATAAAAATCTTTCTTACATAATGATAGTTTATTTATAATTTTTATACATTAAATAATTTAATTTATTTATGACACAATGATGATGCAGTAATTCTTATAATAGTGAAAAATCAAAATAATTGATATTATAAATACCCAAATAAATATAATATGAAACTTTTCATGAATTAAAATAATTTTCTAGGATAATATGATATATTAGGATTGATTCATTTGACTTTTTTCGAAGTAATCAATCTGTTATGAGTTTCACAAAAATCAACTATTGAATAGTGTCAAAATTGACATAATGAGTTTTTAAAACTAATATTATATTATTAATTGGTATTAAATTCCTAAAAATCTGAGGCTCATCCAATAGACTTATATCATAATAGTATTCTCATTAATAGACCACTTGGGGTCTCTTGGATGTATATAGTAAGTTTATAAACCATATTATATAAAAATACAAAGAGACATTGTAAAAGTGAAACTAATTAACTTAGAGTTAATACATAAAGATAAGGTTAATATAAGTGCCCAAACCTATCTAAATTCTGTTGGTTGAGTTTTTTTCGACCCATACCCACCTTAAAATTTAAATAATCAACTTTGGAGCCATTAGATACCGAATATGAATTTGTTATAAACTCATATTTCTAGCTTTTCCAAAGGTTCCCCTCACCCATCTTATAAAAGGGCACTCCTCCTTCTCTTTTTTCACACCTTCAAAGCCTTTTGGTTCAGCCTAAATCTTCCCAAATACTCTCCCAACTTCCCTCAATACAACCTAGAGGCCTTTGTTTGATCATAAATCCAACCTAAGGATCCCTTTTGATCAAATCAAAAGGAAGAAACCGAAGAAGAGGTAATGATTTCACCACACTTTTCCAAGTTCCTTTCTTCTTCCACTTCTTATTTCTTTGTTATTACCATTCTAAAATATTAAATCCAGTATCTTATATACACTGTGATGTTATTATAAATATGGTACAACCATATTCAGTATTCTATCCACCCTTTGAATAACTGGTCACCATACGTGCGTACGTACGACTTACCGTCTCCACGTTGTGGTGTAATTGTTATTCAATATATTATTATTTGGATGGGTATAATAATGATGTTTAATTCATGTATATAATAAATATAACATGTTAATGATTCTTTATATATGATATACCATCCATTTATATATTATTGTAATATCAAAAGAATGATATTGTCGCTCGTGCGTACGTACGGACTACCGTCTCCACGAACACGATGAGATTCATTCTCCGTCGTATCCATTCAAGTATAATTATCATTTTCTGATTTAAAAATGATTTTTAAGGAATTGATATCATTATGGATATGAATAATATACAAACTATCCATTAAAATAATGGCTTACATAACAAAACATATAAAAAAACGAGTAAGTTAACACCCGAAACAACGATAATACTAAGATATTATTAACAAAGCAATGTTAAAAGATCATATATGATATCATATAAATGCATATGATTATTGTATAATTTAATAATAATTATTTCAATATTATACAGGAGGTTAACCTACCCCAACCAAGTAAAAGTAAAAGGTAAGGGTTATTTCACAATCTCTTCATTATTCGAGGTTGTTTATACTTAATTATCTACTGTGATTTCTTTATCATACACATCCATGTTTCTTCGAAATTTATTTCAAAAAGATTTTACTATTTAAAATAATATGGGTTAAAGTCATTTATACCCTTGTTTGAATTTTTATAAGAGGTTTATAAAGGAATCTTTCCGTCATTTTCCAAACAAGGTCCTTTTAACCTTTTCGACAGAATTAAGGTAAGAATGTTTTTTTAACTTATACGGCAGGTGTGGTTATTTTCCGCCGTTATAAAATCGTCGAAGCTTCCCTTACAAGATTATAAGAATATTATCAAAGAAAATGTTTTATTTTATAAATATATGACTCTTAAATGATTTCAAAATAGAAAGATATATTTCTCTAAAAAGAGTTTTGATATCATCAATGTCAACATCCTTTGATGGATTTTACGCTCATTTGAATTTGATTTATTATGATACAAAACGTCTATATTGTATTTCAGGTTTTGTGATATGTTTAACTGTTGATGTGCTATTTTTATACCATTCGTGGTTTATGGTGAAAGTATTGACATTTCGTATGCTAGTTTTAATATGAATGTTTATGTTATGTTTAAACCTTTTCATATGGGAATTCATTGGACTTAATATGTGACGGGTGGAGCCCGCTATAGCTCCTCGATGCATCGGTAAGTCTCATGAGACAAACTAGTGTCTTGGCACAAGGCCTTGGAAAAATCTTATTTTTAGTCCTGGCACGAGGCCTTGGCTATGTGGTTATGATAGTCTGGCATTATGCATTCCAACATTATGAAAGTGGTTATTAATATTGCATGTGATTATTCGATTAGTAGAATATCCGTGTGAATAAGTAAATGGAATTATTTCATTTTACTTTTTCCATAATATGTTGAAGTTCATGTTTAAAAGGCTTTTGTTTTAGTTATACATTGCCATAAATGTTTAGGCTTATTTTTGAAAGTTTCCGATATATTGTTATCCTTCCTGGGCATTTGAGCTCACCCCTTTTCTATGTTTTAATTTTCCCAGGATGTGAAGAAGTAAGTTATGAATGACCTGCAGGGATAGTATGTGGGGATATGAGTGTGGAATATGGAGACTATGTTGTTGTAGTAGTTTTTGACTTTTCATGTAATGTAAAACATTATGAATATATCTAGTGTTTCCAAGGCTACTAAACCAATCGGTCTTTCGTGATTTGATATTTCTTGTGATCATGCTAATGTAATGTAATAAGGAACCGACTCTGGGTAACTAGGGTCGGGGCGTTACACGTGTGGGGGGTCCAAATGGGCTGAACGAAGTCTGAATGGCCTGAAACCAGACGACATCAAAGGGTGAGTGAATTTTGATGTGGTCAAGTAGACGTCATGTCAATCGGACGTGCTGTGTGCCCGTGGTGACCGAGAACGCCGTTCTGGTGTCATAAACGGCTAAAACGGGCGTGTAACGGTCAAAATCATAGAGGACGACATCAGATTGACCTAAAATCATAAGAAAACAATATAATTATTATTCACGACGTGTACGCGCAGGCGTCACGTCAATCAGATGTGCGGTCTGCGCCGTAGGGCTCATTATGTGTTCTTTAAGTGTTGTGCGCGCTTGATAAATGCCCGTGTGGGGGCTCCAAACGGGCCGAACAAAGTCTGAATGGCATGAAATCAGATGACATCAAAGGGTGAGTGAAATTGTGTTGTGGTCGAGCAGACAGCACGTCAATTGGACGTGTCGTGTGCCCGAGGTGACCGGGAACGCCGTTCTGGTGTCATAAACGGCCAAAACGGGCGTGTAACGGTAAAAATTATAGCGGACGACATCTGATTGACCTAAAATCACAGGACAACAGTCTAATAATTATTCGCGACATGTACGCGTAGACGTCACGTCAATCGGACGTGTGGTCTGCGTAGTAGTGCTCAGTATGTGTTCTTTAAGTGTTTCGCATGCTTGATAAACACGCGTGTGGGGGTCCAAACGGGCCGAATGAAGTCCGAATGGCCTGAAATCAGACGACATCAAAGGGTGAGTAAATTTTGATGTGTTAGAGTAGACAGAACATCAATCGGACATGCCGTGTGCCCGCGGTGGGCGGAAACGCCGTTCTGGTGTCATAAACGGCCAAAACAGGCGTGTAACGGTCAAACTCATAGCGGACGACATCGGATTGACCTGAAATCACAGGAAAACAGTCTAATTATTATTCTTGACGTGTACGCGGAGAAGGAACATCAATCGGATGTGCGGTCTGCGCCGCAGGGCTCATTATGCGTTCTTTAAGTGTTGCGCACGCTTGATAAACGCGCGTGTGGGGGTCCAAACGGGCCGAACGAAGTCCGAATGTCCTGAAATCAGACGACATCAAAGGGTGATTGAATTGGGATGTGGTCGAGAAAACGACACGTGTAGTGTCCCGAAGCTTAACGTACATGGACATTACATTACTTTTGCGGAATACTTTGTACATAACAAAAATAGACACACAAGGACCGTAATAGTTTAGTGTCTTTGGAAACTGGGAACGTAATCTTCTAATCGTGGTGAAAGATCTTCAACATCTCCCATAAAGATCTTCCACTTTTTGTTTCCTTAACTAAAACCTTTCTTTTGATCCTGGGGGAAAATAAAACATAAAAAGGGTGACCTCAAATGCTCAGAAAGGGTAAGCATGGATAAAATAAAACATACCATATACATTTTAACTTAAAAACATGAACATAATGTTTAAACATCAAAATCTTGAGAAACGACATAAAAAATGGAAGTACATAAGGCATAGATCATAATGGAACATAAACCATGATAAAATAGCATGGGAATAAAACATGTAATTGTGGAATCCATTAAAAACATGTAATGATTTCTATAGTAGACAAGGAATTACTGCCAAGACCATCTTAGTGGACAAAGTTCCATTCTGAATCGAGTTCACACCTCGTTTCAGTCCTGTAACACTGAACTAGATTAACTTATCATTCCAGCCATGTCTATATAATGAGATATAAAATCTTTACCCAATGCATTGGAGGGAGATATAGGTCCCACCCATCTCAAAATGAAATCATTCTTACTTGTGCCACAAAATAAACATACATCATTCATAATAACCCAATAAATAAAATGGGTTTCATAAAAATCATCCCATCATCACATAATCCATATAAAAAAAATGGATAGCATTTCATAATAATAAATGTGAAACCATGTAAATCAGAGAGACATGATACTTGAAACATACACATGTAAAATAATGTCATCTTAAATGAAAATGGTTTTGATAAAACACTTGAAATGAATTCTTGAGTAAAATATCCTTTTTTCTTCAAAATCATTTTATTTTCACGAAATGTCATGAAATTTTAGAAGAAAGTGTTTTTCTGTTGAAAATATTCATGAAATATTTTGGAGGAAGCTTCATTAATATAAGGCTTTATAAAACCATAAAAATCCGTTCACGCTGTATAAGTTAAAAATAACATTCTCCTCGTACTTTTGTCGGAAAAGTCAAAAAAGTACCTCGTAACGTAAACAAAAGAAATGTTCCTTACATACCATGTAGTAAAAGTAAAAAATGGGTAAAAATGACTTTAAATATACATGAAAACACTTTTATAAAACATGGACATGGATGATATAAATAACCCCAGTAAATACTTACGAATAAGAAATCTCGGATAAAAATGAGATTTGAAAAATTATCCCTTACCTTAGGTCTGATATGCTTCGTACGTATCCGAACCTCCTGTATAATGATTTAAATAATGTCATTGACTTATTACAGAATCATATTAATTTTTATGATATCATATATGTTTCACTTATGACTTTATATTACCCATTCTTTTGTAAATTCTATGTTAAAGTAGCGTTTTGGGTAAAATCATTTTATTTATCGTTTGTGTTTCGACTTGTTGACCTTGATATAATTACTTATATACTGATTTACATAATTACAGAATGTAAAACATTATTTATATATAATATATATTAATCATATACATATATATATTATAGATCGATAAAAGGAATGAAATACACCGTTCATGGAGACGATAGGTTGTACGTATGCATGAACGCTGTTTTCGTTTCCATTTTGAATTGAATGGAATTAATTAAATGACATACATACATACATATATATACATAAATCCAGTATCGTTATTATGTCATATATTTAATTATTATTAATTATATATACTTTATAATCATTCATGAATGGTTAACATGGAGAGTGAATCTCATCGCGTCGTGGAGACGGTAGTCCGTACGTACGCACGAGTGATGATATCATTCCCAAGATCATGGAATTGTATTAAAGTGTATGTATAATATTAAATAATCAATATCAATTTACAATAATCATATATATTCATTAATTTCACCCTTATACCCATCCAATTAAGGTGGTGGTGGAAAATAGATTACACCACGACGTGGAGACGGTATTTCGTACATATGCACGCGCGGTGATTTCATTTTTCGTAGGATGGATAGATAGTTAAATAGGGTTGTTTCATACTTATAATAAAATATCAGTATATGAGTGATACTGATGTTATTACTTCATAATGAAACAACCTAAGAATAATAAGTGGAAGAAGAAATAAAGTTGAAAGAATCGGTAACGGACATTACCTCTTCTTTGAAGCACCTCTTTGAGGTCTCCTTTTAGGGCACTATAATTGGTCTTTGGAGAAGACCAGAACCTCTATGATGTTTCTAGGGAAGTGTAGAAGATAATTTGGCAGGGGATGGCCAAGATTTAAGGCTCAAAGAGGTGTGATGAAGAGAGGGAGGAGGTGCCCTTTTATAAGGCAGGAGAGGGGCTCCTTTGGAAAAACTAAAATATTATTTTATTATAAAGCCAAATTCGGTTTAAATAGCTCCAAATTGAGTTATTTCGAAGCTAAGGTGGGTTTGGGTCGAAATTCTCTCATCCAAAAGAATTTATACAAGTTTAGGTTCCTATTTTAACCTTATCATTTATATTTAACTTTAAGTTAGATAATTTTACTTTTACCGTGTCTTTTTGTGTTCTTACATTATAAGGTTAATAAAAATTCTATAAGAAGCCAAACGAACCCCAAGTTGTTTATTACTAATATATATAACATTATCTAAGTCATTTTTCCTAACCATAGATTTTTAGGAATAAAATAACAATTAATAATATAATAATTGTTTTAAAAACTATTTTATGTCAATTTTGACACTATTTAGTAATTCATTTTTGTAAAAATTATAATAGAATGATTAGTTCGACAATAGTTAATTAAATCAATACTAACATGTCATATTAACCTAGAAAATTAGTGTAATTCATAAAAAGTCTCAAATTACATTTATTTTGGTATTTATAACATCAATTATGTCAATATTTCATTAATAAGATAATTACTGCATCATCATTGTGTCATAAATAAATTAAATTATTTAATGTCTAAAAATTTCAAATAAAATACCATTATGTAGGAAATATTTTTAGATTTATAATTAATATTTATAGTCGAATATATCTTATGTATAACCCTATATTAAAAATGATATACTTATTAACCTTTGATTTTAACTATTTTAACCCTTCTTTAAATAAATTAATAATAAATGTCCTAATCTAATCCAAGTGGGCCTAAATGGTCATATTTTATTCCTAAGGTTTTTTTGGTCGAATTACACTTATCGAATAGAATTAGGACATGTGTTAGAGTAATAATAATAACATTTTTACCCTTAATTACCCTATTTACTTTTAACCGTGGTAAAAAAAAGTAAAAAGTTACTATTCACCAAAAATTATTTTCATCTCATTGAACCAAATTTTACTTACTAACATCAACCGTGTCTGTCGAATTTTTGAAATTCCACTCACAAAAGCTGTAAAATTAAGTTTTATGAAAAATTCATTTTTTTTAACTACCACTTAGTGGTTTAACTATTCATCAAAAAATGAAACTTTCCAGAAAAATATCAAAAATTAGGAATAAGATATATTTGATATTATGAAATCAAAAATGATGTCTATTTTACCAAATTCAAAACATATCAGTTGCATTAATTAATTTAAAAATTAATTCCCGTCGTCAAAACAAATAGCGCGTTCTTAAGAGATAATAACTATCAAAAGATTGACACTTATTTATGTCTGGTTTAAATGTGAAATTACATCCAATGACCAACATTGTATTAAATTGTAGAAATATATTCTAAATATACTTTAAAACCACTCAAATTAAAAATTTATCACTATTAATTATTTCGATTAAAAAGGTTGTTTTTAATTAAAATTTAGTAATTTTCACTATTCATCAGAAAATGAAAGTTAGCCAAAAAGTACCAAAATTTCACCGTAAGCTAATTTCGATATTCCTAATCCAAAAATGAAGTCCATTTTGAAAAATAAAATTTACAAAATTTCATAAAGTGGTTATTACTATTCATAATGGCTAGTTTTAATAATATTTTAGTAGCATATCATTGTTTAGTGAAACTCAGTATTGCGTACAACACACGCTATCGAGGAAGGTCGCGATTGCGTGTAATGCAAGGAAAGTCAAGGATGCGTGTTGTGCAAGCTTATTTTGGTGTATCGTACAACAGAAGACATTAATGAAATTAAAAAGAATATTTTTCATAAAATCTCGGGGTGTTACATTCTAACCCCCTTAAAATGAATTTCGCCCTCGAAATTCGTCGGGGTTATAAATGGTTTACTACTCAAAATTTTCTTTAATAGAAACCCACATCGTAAAAATGAATACCAAAAATGGCTTTAAAAACTAAAGTATGAAACGTAATGGTTACCCAAATTAACTAATCACTGAGTTTCCACATAGGAGAACATAGGTGAAAATATGGATATGGAAGAGAAATCTAACCGTCATGTTCTGATGGAGAGTGGTAGAGAACATGGCTATGAAAAATCCAACAATCACAAAGCCATAAATTTGTGATGATCTAGGGTACCATCTGACTCATCAGATATAAGGGCACTAGGACAACATTTTTGGTTTTCAAGATCATTTCCCTAAAGTTGAATAATTTGAATTAGAATAAATACTTCCTTTATTTTATTACAATCTCACTATTGTTCATTATTTGAACAATTTCCACTTCATCTCTTAAAGAAATGAAGTTGAATTTGTTATTCGTGAAGTGTTAACAGATCATGTGATAGAATGATAGGTCATTCCATCTGTTTCATACAAATGGTTTACAAAAGTTATCAAATATACATAAGTCCATCTATGGTGAGGTTAATTGTATACGATTCCAAAAATGAACTTATAATTCATATATCATATCGCGTAATAAAATAAAACTAGTTTTTACTAACTAGGGACTTCCTGTAGGCCAGTGGTAGGCGATAAAGGCCAGTCACACTTCGGTTGTGGGTTCGATTCCCACATCCTTGTCCGACACGATGGATTGTCGCCCGTCCTGCAGGTTGTCCTTTTTATAAAGCTATATTACTATAACATCCCATCAACAATATCGAAAAAAGTTCTATCCTTAAACAATACTAAATTATGTCCAACATAATCCATTCTAATATTTAGGATTATCTAAAATATTTTGGTCCAAGCTCATAGTAGAAAGAAAATGATTACATGAAATGTCACATTACAATCACGTGAATGCCATAATTTATCATAAGATATGTCTTGTTGGTCACATTCGAAACATTCAAAGGCCTTAATAATGTATTCTCTTGAAAAAATAAATACCCATTTAACCTTAGTGAAAACATGAATACTGTCAAAAGTTAACTCTTTCCACATACAAAAATCCCAAAATTTCTATATAATCAAACCATAATATCACTTAGTCCTTATATTAGTCATGAGCTAATGAATACAATCAAACATCTCATTATCTTCTTATCCCTTCATTATGCGCATATCATCTACTTTCCAAAAATATCTGAATAACCATTCATGGTTACTAATACAATTAATCATACACTTTCAGAACATAGGAAAGACAACAGTGTAACAATCGTTAGATGTATCTTTATTCCATAGTACCATGAGATTACTTATACAACATTACACTTGATAAACATGTAATCATTCCACTACCTTCTTAAACCATTTACCGAGCTTCAATAATTCTTTCATCTCACATATCATTTGTAGTCTCTTCATCATCATCAGCATAAATACTACCCATACGACCATACTAATTCTCTTCATGAGACTTTACCTTAGGGAATTGGTTTTCATAATACCCGTACATTCCACATTTAAAACATTTAACCATTGTTGATGTCATAGAAGTACCATTATCCTCATCCCTGGTGTTAACTGAACCTTTTCCTTTGCACTTACTGGCATTGTGTCCTTCTTTTCCACACCCAAAGCATCTTCCAGTTCCTTTGAAACAATCTCCCCGATGCCTCTTCCCACATGATATACATGAGGAGAATTGAACTTTATTTCCTGTATAATCATCATGAAACTCCATATTTCTCTTATTATCTATGTCGGGAAACTTACCAAAGTTGAGATTATTGATCATATTATGAGATTTCTGATTAGGCATAATAACGATGTTTGGACTTCCAAATCCCGTTTCATTTGGTTTCTCATGAAGAATATAATTCCATTTTCCTTCATATCCTCCATTATCATGAATCTTCCTATTTCCATCCATTTTCTAAAACCCAAAAAGAATAGTGTGAGAGGCAAAAATCATGCTAGGGAAAACAAAATAGTAAAGGGGGAGTACCCTCAATATCTAACAACTTAGGTTAAATTCTAATATCGTTACTGTATTTCTAGGACTATATCCTATACGTATACTTATCCTTAGGGAAATCCCTAGACATACCTTAAAAATATATCTAGGGATCTCACTAACGTTTTCGCATCCTAGTTTCCAAAGGTTGACTAAACCTTTCCTCTGATACCAACTGTAGAGACCCGAAGCTTAACGTACATGGAAATTACATTACTTTTGCGGAATACTTATTATATAACAAAAATAGACACACAAGGACCGTAATAGTTTAGTGTCTTTGGAAACATGGAACTTAATCTTCTAATCGTGGTGAAAGATCTTCAACATCTCCCATAAAGATCTTCCACTTTTTGTTTCCTTACCTAAAACCTTTATTTTGATCCTGGGGGAAAATAAAACATAAAAAGGGTGAGCTCAAATGCTCAAAAAGGGTAAGCATGGATAAAATAAAACATACCATATAAATTTGAACTTAAAAACATGAACATAATGTTTAAACATCAAAATATTGAGAAATGACATAAAACATGGAATTACATAAGGCATAGATCATAATGGAACATAAACCATGATAAAATAGCATGGGAATAAAACATGTAATTGTGGGATCCATTAATCACATGTAATGATTTCCATAGTATCCAAGACATTACTTCCAATACCATCTTAGTGGATAAAGTCCCATTCTGAATCGAGTTCATTCCTCGTTTCAGTCCTGTAACACTGAACCAGATTAACATACAGTTCCAGCCATGTCTATCTCATGAGATATAAAATCTATACCAAATGCATTGGAGGGAGATATAGGTTCCACCCATCTCATAATGAAATCATTATTAATTTTTCCAAAAAATAAACATACATCATTCATAATAACCCAATAAATAAAATGGGTTTCATAAACATCATCCCATCATCACATAATCCATATAAAAGAAATGGATATCATTTCATAATAATAAAAGTGAAACCATTTCAGTCATAGATAAATGATACTTGAAACATACACATGTAAAATAATGTCATCTTAAATGAAAATGGTTTTGATAAAAAACTTGAAATGAATTCTTGAGGAAAATATCCTTTTTTCTTCTAAATCATTTTATTTTCACAAAATTTCATGAAATTTTAGAGGATAAGGTTTTTTTTGAAAATATTCATGAAATATTTTGGAGGAAGCTTCATGAAAATAAGGCTTTATAAAACCATAAAAATCCGTTCATGCCGTATAAGTTAAAAATAACATTCTCCTCATACTTTTGTCAGAAAAGTCAAAAAAGTACCTCGTAACGTAAAAAAAGAGAGATTCCTTACATACCATGTAGTAAAAGTCAAAAATAGGTAAAAATGACTTTAAAAATACATGAAAACACTTTTATAAAACATTTACATGGATGATAGAAATAACCCCAGTAAATACTAATGAATAAGCAATCTCGGATAAAAATGAGATTTGCAAAAATTATCCCTTACCTTAGGTATGATATGCTTTGTACGTATCTGAACCTCCTGTATAATGATTTAAATAATTTCATTGACTTATTACATAATCATATTAATTTTAATGATATCATATATGTTTCACTTATGACTTTATATTACCCGTTCTTTTGTAAATTCCATGTTAAAGCAGCGTTTTGGGTAAAATCATTTTATTTATCGTATGTGTTTCGACTTGTTGTTCTTGATATTATTACTTATATACTGATTTACATAATTAAAGAATGTAAAACATGATTTATATATAATATATATTCATTATATACATATATATATATTATAGATCGATAAAAGGAATAAAATACACCGTTCATAGAGACGGTAGGCCGTACGTACGCATGAACGCTGTTTTCGTTTCCCTTTTGAATTGAATGGAATTATGTAAATGACATACATAAATATATATATACATAAATCCAGTATCATTATTATTCCATATGTTTCCTTATTATTCATTATATATACTTTATAATCATTCATGAATGGTTAACATGGAGAGTGAATCTCATCGCGTCGTGGAGACGGTAGTCCGTACGTACGCACAAGCGATGATATCATTCCCAAGATCGTGGAATTGTACTAAAGTGTATGTATAATATTACAGAATCAATATCACTTTACAATAATCATATATATTCATTACTTTCACACTTATACCCATCCAAGTAAGGTGGTGGTGGAAAATAGATTACACCACGGCGTGGAGACGGTATTCCGTACGTATGCACGCACAGTGATTTCATTTTCCGTAGGATGGATAGATAGTGAAATATGGTTGTTTCATACTTATAATAACATATCAGTATATGAATGATACTGATGTTATTACTTCATAATGAAACAACCTATGAAGAATAAGTGGAAGAAGAAATAAAGTTGAAAGAATCGGTAACGGACAATACCTCTTCTTTGAAGCGCCTCATTGAGATCTCCTTTTAGGGGACTATAATTGGTCTTTGAAGAAGACTAGAACCTATAGGATGTTTCTAGGGAAGTTTAGAAGATAATTTGGCAGGGTTTGGAATAGCTTTAGGGCTCAAAGTGGTGTGAGGAAGAGATGGAGGAGATGCCCTTTTATAAGGGAGGAGAGGGGCTCCTTTGGAAAAACAAAAAATATTATTTTATTATAAAGAGAAATTCGGTTTTAAATAGCTCCAAATTTAGTTATTTCGAAGCTAAGGTGGGGATGGGTCTAACCCCTCTCATCCAATAGAATTTAGACAATTTTAGGTTCCTATTTGAACCTTATTATTTATATTTAACTTTAAGTTAGATAATTTTACTTTTACCGTGTCTTTTTGTGTTCTTACACTATAAGGTTAATAAACTTACTATAAGAAGCCAAAAGAACCCCAAGTTATTTATTATTAATATATATATCCTTATCTAAGTCATTTGGATGATCCTTAGGTTTTTAGGAATAAAATAACAATTAATAATATTATATTGTTTTAAAAAACTATTTTATGTCAATCTTGACACCATTTAGTAATTGATTTTTGTAAAAATCATAATAGAATTATTAGTTGAGAAAAGGTTAATTAAATCAATACTAACATGTCATATTAACCTATAAAATTATTGGAATTAATGAAAGGTCTCAAATGACATTTATTTTGATATTTACAACATCAATTATGTCAATATTTCGTTAATAAGATAATTACCGCATCATCTTTGTGTCATAAATAAATTAAATTATTTAATGTCTAAAAATTAAAAATAAAATACCATTATGTATGAAATCTTTTTATCTTTATAATGAATATTTATAGTAGAATTTATCTTATGTATAACCCTATATTAAAAATGATATACTTTTTAACCTTTGATTTTAACTATTTTAACCCTTCTTTAAATAAATTAATAATAAATGTCCTAATCTAATACAAGTGGCCCTAAATGGTCATATTTTATTCCAAAGATTTTTTTGGTCGAATTACACTTATCCAATAGAATTAGGACATGTGTTAGGGTAATAATAATAACATTTTTACCCTTAATTACGCTTTTTTACTTTTAACCGTGGTAAAAAAAGTAAAAATTTTCTATTCACCAAAAATTATTTTCATCTCATTGAGCCACATTTTAATTACTGACATCAACCGTGTCTCTCAGAGTTTTGAAATTCCACTCACAGAAGCTGTAAAATTAGGTTTTATGAAATATTCATTTTTTTGACTACCACTTAGTGGTTTCACTATTCATCAAAAAATGAAAGTTTCCAGAAAAATATCAAAAATTAGGCCTAAGATATGTTTGATATTATGAACTAAAAAATTATGTCTATTTTACCAAATTAAAAACATATCAGTTGCATTAATTAATTTAAAAATTAATTCCCGTCATCAAAACAAATAGCGTGTTCTTAAGAGATAATAACTATCAAAAGATTGACACTTGTTTATGTCTGGTTTAAATGTGAAATTACATCCAATGACCAAAATTGTATTAAATTGTAAAAATATATTTTAAATATACTTTAAAACCATTAAAATTAATAATTTATCACTATTAATTATTTCGAATAAAAAGGTTGTTTTTAATTAAAATTTAGTAATTTTCACTATTCATTAGAAAATGAAAGTTAGCCGAAAAGTACCAAAATTTCACCCTAAGCTAATTTCGATATTCCGAATCAAAGAATGAAGTCCATTTTGAAAAATAAAATTTACAAAATTTCAAAAAGTGGTTATTACTATTCATAACGGCTAGTTTTAATAATATTTTAATAGCATATCGTTTTTTAGTGAAACTCGGTATTGCGTACTACACACGCTATCGGGGAAGGTCACGATTGCGTGTAATGCAAGGCAAGTCAAGGATGCGTGTTGTGCAAGCTTCTTTTGGTGTAGCGTACAACACAAGAATTCAATGAAATTAAAAATAATATTTTTCATAAAATCTCAGGGTGTTACAGCACGTCAATCGGACGTGCCGTGTGCCCACGGTGATCGGGAACGCCGTTCTGGTGTCATAAACGGCCAAAACGGGTGTGTAACATTCAAAATCATAGCGGACGACATCGGATTCACTGGAAATCACAGGAAAACATTCTAACTATTATTCGCGACGTGTACGCGCAGACAACACGTCAATCGGAAATGCGGTCTGCGTCGTAGGGCTCATTATGCGTTCTTTTAGTGTTGCGCGCGCTTGATAAACGCACGTCTGGGGGGTTCAAACGGGACGAACGAAGTATGAATGACATGAAATCAGACGAAATCAAAGGGTGAGTGAATTGTGATGTGGTCGAGCAGATGGAACGTCAATCGGACATGCCGTGTGCCCGCGGTGACCGGGAACGCCGTTCTGGTGTCACAAACGGCCAAAACGGGCGTGTAACGGTAAAAATCATAGTGGATGACATCTGATTGACTTGAAATCACCGGAAAACAGTCTAATTATTATTCGCGATGTATACGCGCAGATGGCACATCAATCGGACGTGCAGTCTGCGCCGTAGTGCTCATTATGCGTTCTTTAAGTGTTGCACACACTTGATAAATGCGCGTGTGGGGGGTCCAAACGCGCTGAACAAAGTCCGAATGGCCTGAAATCAGACGAAATCAAAGGGTGAGTGAATTTTTATGTGTTCGAGTAGATGAAACGTCAATCGGACATGCCGTGTGCTCGCGGTGACCGGGAACGCCGTTCTGGTGTCATAAATGGCCAAAACAGGCGTGTAACGGTCAAACTCATAGCGGACGACATCGGATTGACTTGAAATCATAGGAAAACGGTCTAATTATTATTCACAATGTGTACGCATAGACGACATGTCAATCGGGCGTGCGGTCTGCGCCGTAGGGCTCATTATGCATTCTTTAAGTGCTGCACACGCTTGATAAACGCGCGTGTGGGCGGTCCAAATTGGCCGAACGAAGTCTGAATGGCCTGAAATCAGACGAAATCAAAGGGTGAGAAAATTTTGATGTCGTCGAGTAGACGGAATGTCAATGGGATGTACCGTGTGCCCGCGGTGACCGGGAACGCCGTTCTGGTGTCATAAACGGCCAAAACGGGCGTGTAACCGTCAAACTCATAGCGGACGACATCGGATTGACCTGAAATCACAGGAAAACAGTCTAATTATTATTCGATACATTTACGCGCAGACGGCACGTCAATCGAACATGCGGTCTGCGCCGTAGGGCTTATTATGCGTTCTTTAAGTGTTATACGCGCTTGATAAACGCACGTGTGGGGGGTCCAAATGTGCCGAACAAATACCGAATGGCCTAAAATTAGATGACATCAAAGGGTGAGTGAATTGTGACGTGGTCGAGCAGACGACATGTCAATCAGACATGCCGTGTGCCCACGGTGACCGGGAACACCGTTCGGGTGTCATAAACGGCCAAAACGGGCGTCTAACAGTAAAACTCATAGCGGATGACATTTGATTGACCTGAAATCACAGGACAACAATATAATTATTATTCGAGACGTGTACGCGCAGATGACACGTCAATCGGACGTTCGGTCTGTGCCGTAGGGCTCATTATGAGTTCTTTAAGTGTTGCACGCGCTTGATAAACGCACGTGTGGGGGTCCAAACGGGCCGAACGAAGTCCGAATGGATTGAAATCAGACGACATAAAAGGGTGAGTGAATTGTGATGTGGTCGAGTAGACATCACGTCAATCGGACATGCCGTGTGCCCGCGGTGACCGGGAACGCCGTTCTGGTGTCATAAACGGCCAAAACGGGCGTGTAACGGTCAAACTCATAGCGGACGACATCGGATTGACTTGAAATCATAGGAAAACTGTCTAATTATTATTCACGACATGTACGCGTAGACGAAACGTCAATCGGACGTGCGGTGTGCACCGTAGGGATCATTATGCGTTCTTTAAGTGTTGCGCGCGCTTGATAAACGCTTGTGTGGGCGGTCAAAATGGGCCGAACGAAGTCCAAATGGCCTAAAATCAGACGAAATCAAAGGGTGAGTGAATTTTGATATGGTCGAGCAGACGACACGTCAATCGGACTTTCCGTGTGCCCACAGTGACCGGGAACTTCGTTCTAGTGTCATAAACGGCCAAAACGGGCGTGTAACTGTCAAACTCATAGAG
The DNA here is from genome assembly GCA_963277665.1 of Viscum album. Classification (NCBI taxonomy): domain Eukaryota; kingdom Viridiplantae; phylum Streptophyta; class Magnoliopsida; order Santalales; family Viscaceae; genus Viscum; species Viscum album. The sequence goes on along the minus strand of OY728162.1, from coordinate 79,335,196 downwards.
GAAGACATCTTATTGACATGAAATCACAGGAAAATAGTCTAATTATTATTCGCGACGTGTACGTGCATACGGCACGTCAATCGGACATGCGGTCTGTGCTGTAGGGCTCATTATGCATTCTTTAAGTGTTGCTGGGCTTGATAAACGCGCGTGTGGGGGGTCTAAATGGGCCGAACGAAGTCCGAATGTCCTAAAATCAGATGACATAAAATAGTGAGTGAATTGTAATGTGTTCGAGTGGACGACACGTCAATCGGACATGTCGTGTGCCCGCGGTGACAGAGAACTCTGTTCTGGTGTCATAAATGGCCAAAACGGGCGTGTAACAGTCAAAATCATAGCAGACGACATCGGATTGACATGAAATCATAGTACAATAGTCTAATTTTTATTCACGATGTGTACACGCAGACAGCACGTCAATCGGACGTGCGGTCTGCGCCGTAGGGCTCATTATGCGTTCATTAAGTGTTGCACGCGCTTGATAGACGCGCCTGTGGGGGGGTCAAAATGGGCTGAACGAAGTCTGAATGGCCTGAAATCAGACGAAAACAAAGGGTGATTGAATTTTGATGTGGTCGAGTAGACGGTACGTCAATCGGACGTTCCATGTGCCCGCGGTTACCGGGAACGCCCTTCTGGTGTCATAAACGGCCAAAACGGGCGTGTAACGGTCAAACTCATAGCGGACGACATCTGATTGACCTGAAATCACAAGAAAATAGTCTAATTATTATTCTCGACGTCTACTCATAGACGGAACGTCAATCGGACGTGCGGTCTGCGCCGTAGGGCTCATTATGCGTTCTTTAAGTGTTGCACGCATTTGATAAACGCGCGTGTGGGGGGTCCAAACGGGCTGATCAAAGCCTGAATGGCCTGAAATCAGATGAAATCAAAGGCTGAGTGAATTTTAATTTGGTCGAGCAGACGGCACGTCAATCGGATGTGCCGTGTGCCCGAGGTGACCGGAAACGCCGTTCTGGTGTCATAAACGCCTAAAACGGGCGTGTAACGGTCAAACTCATAGTGGGCGACCTCAGATTGACCTGAAATCATAGGACAACATTATAATTATTGTTTGAGATGTGTACGCATAGACGGCATGCAAATTAGACGTGCGGTCTGCATCGTAGGGGTCATTATGCATTCTTTAAGTGTTGCACGCGCTTGATAAACGCACGTGTGGGGGGTCCTAACGGGCCGAACGAAGTCCGAATGGCCTGAAATCAGACGAGATCAAAGGGTGAGTGAATTATGATGTGGTCAAGCTGACGACACATCAATCAGACATGTCGTGTGCCTGCGGTGATAGGGAATTCTGTTCTAGTGTCATAAACGGCCAAAACGGGCGTGTAACGGTCAAACTCATAACGGAAGTCATCTGATTGACCTAAAATCACAGGACAACAGTCTAATTAGAACAATAGAAATAATGATTTTAAAATTTTAAATCGGTAATCAAAATTATGAATATATTTTGAAAATCAAATAGTTTAGATCTGTTACAGTAATTTTGAAGTTAAATATGTTAATTTGTTTTCTAGGTTTTATTCGGTACTAATTTTGTTATTAAATTTTGTTATGTAGTTATATGTGATGATGGATCCGAGCTTGGAAGATGACTGCCGAAATTTATTTGGGTATAGATTAATGTATAATTGAAATTTTTTTTAAAAAAATTAAAAATTTATAGCCGCCGCCAAATGGCGGCCGCTATATATTTTTTGATGGGACCTCTAGCGGCCGTTAATTGGCGACCGCTAAAGCCTATCCCGGCTTGCCTATAGCGTCCGCCAAATGGCGGTCGTTGATAGCAACAACGATGGGGAAAAAGCGGCCGCCGTTTGGCGGACACTAGGCGGCCGCTATAGGCCTTTAGCGATGGCTTTTGGCGGCCGCTAAAGGTCATTATTGTATTATTGAAACATTCAATCCACATCAAAATTCTAGGATTTCACACCCAAAGGAACTTTAATACATCCTTAAATCTTTTAGCTACACATGGAATGTCATTGATCTATAACAAATTGAGCACCACACATAACTATCTCGCACATGCCCTCACACATTGGGTCCTTTCCTAAAAATCCATAACAAACCTCACTATGATCTCTAGAGGTTGAGTGACGCTATAAATAACCTTTTGATAGGCACTTTTCCACTATCCAAGATGGTATCATCTGAACCGAACTAGTTTACCCTCCCATATAAGTATATCATACATAACCAACTCAGACTCCCAAGAGTCATGTATCACTTATCCTATGATCATGATCCATAAAAATAGACTTTGATTATCATTCATTTCCATCAAATATAGCCAAATCATACTCTGTGATTTCTCACCAACAATCCTGGAATCTAACCGACACTGATGACTACTATTTGATCACTCTCTACTTGGGTGTCTTCAAAAACCCAAATCATCTACTCATGATATATAAATCGTAAATCAAACAATATATAATAACCAATATCCTGATCAAAATATCAATGTCTGTAGGCTCTCCCACTTATCCCCTAAACTATGTCTAATATAAGCCAAATATCATGGGGTAATATCTATACTCTTTTGTATTATATCTCAAGGAAAATCACATGGCATCACAACCACTCTATGGATCACTAATATACACATCAACCATCACATGAAAATTCAACATGTCACTATCTGGCACCCATCCAGGTTGGGCATCTACATACCAGACTACATCTCTCTTGGAGAAGTCCACTTCCATGTTCAAATATTTCTATTTCCCAATTAAAATTTGTATTGGTTATGCCATGGACATATGGTTAATTTAAATATAATTCCACTAAGATGATATATAGGTTAAAAAATTATTGGTTATTGTATACACATTAATTGATTTAACACAGTAAAAAATATTAAGGGGTTTTTTATAAAGGAATCTAATGCTTATACTGACCAACCAAGGGTCACTATACATACCTTGCTTGGGGTGACTAAATAGTCATTATCAAGGAGAACCCATATATAATATTCACATGACATTCTATCTGAGAGTATATCATGGTTTAATTGAGAATAATTTCAATAATAAATTATATAGGAAATATATATATATAAGTTAATATTTTCATTTTATAAAGCTGAAACCTTTATCATTAGTGATATCAATCACACACATGCATACAAATTTTAGATGAATATTATATGACTTAATGGATGCACGTACACCTTCCAGTTTCCAGAAACCCATAACCCAAAACTAAAAAATCAATATCAAATAGAATCTTCATCTTTAAATAAATATCTTAACAATTATTATGAAAAATAATAATAAAAATCTTATATAATGGGTAACATGGACTTCCCATAAAAAAATGGTTTTTGTGATGCACCAGTCTGTGGTCCATCAATGACATATAGACATCTATATTCCCTATCTTCTATACTCTAAATTTTAATATATGAAATATATTCTTTGATACCACATTATAATACGCCATTTGTCTTTGACTACTAAAAAGGTGGTGTCACGTGACCTTAGGCTCACCTACCCGTATGCCAGAGGCTGCCGAATAAAAGTGAGGGTCTACTATTTTGACATGTTGATACTATACCGACATATTAGAGTAATAAAGTAATATAAATATATCTAAAAACATATATGCCAATAATTAAGTATATAGAATAAAATAAACAAACTCATCCTAAAACAAATGAAATTCAATCACGAAACCATTCATCCCTACAGTTTTCCCACCAGACTAATCACATATAATAAATATATATATATATATATATATATATATATAAGTTAACCTATTTCCATCCCCAATCCACATGAAATCAATTCCAATCTGAAAATACCCATCTAGAAGCTTCATACTGATCCACTACACATCTTATACACAACTTGAAAGCAGACATAAGGTCTATATGGTCAATGGGGTTCCTATACAAGGGGTGAGAAAGAAGTCGTTATAGGTGAGCCGTATTGGTATTCATAGAATAAATATCACATAAAATGTGTGAATATGTGACATAATTTTAATAATTAAATAATTTCAAAAGCATAATAATATTATCACCGCTAATCCTAGGTTTCTAATGTGACACTTAGGATCAAACAAACCTATTTGAATTAGTCCTAAAGTGTCACTGAGAATAAATTATACCACTATGAGGAAACATTTTCTATCATTACAACCATATGATTAAAAATTAGAGGGAAACATGTTCTCTCTTATAATGATAAGAATATCACCTAGGGGAACCATGTCCTACCTTAGAACCATATAAGTAACTTCCACCTAGGGGAAACATTGATCACCTTGGAACCATATTCCATAAATCCAAGGGAACTCAGTTCACCCAAAAACAATATCAGAATATAATTGGGTGAAAATTATCACCCCTAGGAACAATATCAAAATACACCTAGGAGAATCTTTCTCATCCCACAAACATTTCATATATCACACACCGAGGGAGACCCACGTTCATCTCAGATCCAAATCACATACACCCAAGAGATCATCCTTTATAGAGATTTATATCACATATACTAGGGGTACATCCTCCTCAAAACCCCAAATAACACCACATAGATTTAAAAAATTCATGGAACCAACACTCATCCCACATGGATATACTCTAAAGCACACATAATGTACTACTCACCTGATGTTTATCCAATACCTCAAATTATGCCTCAACATCCATCCAGACTCATGCTAATTCACTCAAAACCATCCCTGGTGAAAAATATTTCCATGAGAAAGTCACTAAAATTATCTTCTTGCCTATATGTGAATCCAATATTGTCCCTTAGAACCATATCGAACTCTATTCACTAAATCCAAGCCAAATCAAAACCCCTTATAAGTTCCATAGACCCATAAACCCTTTCTAGACTACAACCTTGAAGGACAGTCCAAATCCTCATCCTATTCATCACATCATAATATAGTATCCCCAATCATGAAACTTTTATAATTTATATCGCACTATAAACCATGGAAATATTATTCTATGTCATCCAATCATACCTATGGACCTCAACCAGGTCTCATTCTATTCGACTCTTAGGAGAAAACTCAACTCAACACCAGAAATAAACCCTCTTGTCATTTTTCATTCATCTCTAAATCATCTAGCCATAGGCCCCTAATAGTTATGATGTCCCCACTATCATGTTATATTTTAAAAAATACATATAAAAACAATTCAATTGTCCAGTAATGACTATAGGGTTTGAAAACATGCTAAACACCTCTAAGGGGGGATGTACATAGAGTGTACCTTGTGAACATGAAATGTACAATCAATGCCCAACTATGTGCTTTTACCACTCTATACATTGATGTGTATTTCCTAGGTATATAGTGTTTCTCAAGGGAACACATGGAATGTATGATATATGAGATAATTATTCTTGTGAACTTTCTTACTCCATGTAATGAAACGGGACATGGAATATACTATTAAATAGCATGGACCTCACACAAGGTGTCTGGACAAGTATTGGCCACTCCCGAAGTTGTGTATCATTGTTTTTACATGGATTTTCAAAATTTTCAAAACACTGTGCAAAAATCATCTTCCATATTCATTTCATAGATTAGCTACATGATGTGTTTTCTTGAACTACATGTCATGTGATTGATATTTCTAGATGTAGAACCCCCACGAACCACCTAAAATACATATTTCACTAAAAATTTATACTCTATGAACCGCATGAAATCTCTATCAGTATGAATTTCATAAGAAAATTGAAAATGGCTGTTAAATGGGGATTAAGGTGAAAATTGAAAAAAAACCTACCATAGGATGAATTCACTAAGGCATTAAGGTTGCATGTCAATGATCTATGCTCCATGGATTATGCATCTGAATTTTTTCATGATCAGCTCCATAGATAAAACTTTACAAAAATCGCCTTCTTCATCAATATCTTGGAGTCAATGGAGTCACTAATTCATCCCATACATGTGAGGGAGATAATATGTGGAGGCATAAAATAATGCTTTAAAATAAAATAAAATTAAAATGAATACCTGTTTAAAGGTTTGAATCGGGACCTAGAACTGCAAAAAAGTTTATACCTCACCCATGAAAAACCTCTTATTTTGGACTCAACCTTGAAATCATAATTCCAATATGAATATTTTTAAGAGATATCAACATTTTAACAGACATGAATAATTAAAATTTATTTTAAAAATATTAAATATACCAAATAATACTTCCCCCTAATAATTTCTTCCAATTAATGCCAATGTTTAAATGTTCCATCATGAGATACATAGAATTGTTAAAAATGTTTCTAGAATTTAATCAATAGGAAACAATTTCAATATTACCCCTTAATGGACCTGGGGTCCTGAAATCCACCTGAGTACTATAAATACCTTTCAGGCCTAAACCTATTTCTAAAAATACACCCTCATGATTTTCCAACCTTCAAAATTCTATTCTAAATCTTGATTCCCAAAACATTCCATACCCTAAGATCAAAACATAAACTCCTTCTAAATCACAGAACCCATAAAAACATGAGTTGTCACAAATTTTGTTTTAATCCATGAAAAATATCACCAATTTACTTCAAATAACATGAATAAAGATAACCTACACATGAAATTGTTTAGAAATACAACCTAAAACCAAGTTCCTGTCCACAAATTTTAATTTTTGATAAGTAAATATGGTAATAATCAAGTCTGTAAAAAAAGATTTCAATATATTTATAATTTTTTTAAATTATGTATAAATTTTTAAAAATATAATATTTCATATCACTCGACATTCTTTCTCATTAAATTTAAGTCAATACATTGCAAAAAAAACACAAACTAGCATGAAACACATCAATACATTTCCAAAAATAGAACCAAATTAGTTATAATAGTCTTATATTCTCTTAATGTATAAAAATTTCAATAAAAAACTTACAGAACAAATTTAGTAATTATACATTAAATGAATTTATTATGAAATTCAATCAATGAACAAACCAATATATTCTCATATGAAATTTAAAAAAATATGTAAAGTGGTTGGAATAATTTTTTTTATTATAAAGTAAATCAAACTTATTATATGAATTTAATTCCAAAGGCTTGAAATTATCTTACCCACATGACATTAAATATTTTATATTCACTAAAAACCATTTTGTGACCAACCTCAAAATAAATGAATTTCATTCAACACTCAAGATAATTAATATATAAGTGTTGTTCTGATCATACTATGAAAATGTATATTTTATTATAAGCTTGTAAAAATAATAAATTCATGAAAATAAGAGATAATAAAACTATAGTAAATCTTATGTTATTGAGTAGAATGTTTGATGGACTAATATTGTTGTCTATTTATTGGAAAATTGAGGCTACAAACCTTCTCTTTATACACACAAACATATTATACAATATCTTAATGAAATTTTGTATTATAACATATGTTTAAAACATAAAAGATATTATGATAGTGAATTTACAAGTAATAAAGAATGATACAACCCAACTATTTATATTCAACTTTTGGAATCATTAAAATACTTGATTCACACATTAATTTTCATCTATGGATCCTCATAAAGATGCATTCATGGATATCCCATTAAAAATATCTGAAAAAAACATATGATATTATCTATTTTGTAAAAAATCAAAGAAGATAAAATACATTTAAAAAATTAAAATTATTGATTTCCCCCATAAGTAGTATAATTATACCACATAAATCATGGGAGTACAAGTGGTTATCAACAACTAGATGGTGGATGTAGTTTATTTAATAATAACCACTAGTTTAAATTTTCCTAGTATCCATAAGTGGACACTGATCTTGGAGTACTCAATATGAAAAAAATACCCCAAACCTTGAATTAGTAGAAAAAATAAAAGTAAGTAGGGGGTGGTAAAAGAAATTAATTTGTTTAACTTTATTGTTTATTTATTAATTTTATGTCCGCCTTATTTTCGAAGAAGTACATGATCTTACACATGTACCTCATTTTCTTATCAAAAGTCATATTTTATCATTTAATTGATTGATAATTCATCTTCCTCATATAGGTCCATTAGTGTCATATCCACATCTACATCAAAATCATACAGTAGGGTTAATAGGCATTTTTAATAATGAAAAATAATATATATATGACTCCAAGGATGGTTCAACTTACATAAATGGTTCACTCGTGACTTATTATCTTCTTTAGGCACCATTATAAAATAAATTTCATGTGTCATATGACTTATAACTTACATAAAAATGTTGGGGGTTCAAAACTTTTACAGTAACATATTTTCAATAATTTTCTATTCCCATGGGTGGTATGATTTTTTCGGAATTTCTGGGATATCATGTCTTCAACGGGTTATTAGTTTTGTGGTGACATGGGCTTCACAATATTAATAAATATTTGGACTACACTCTTTATCAATGTGATAACATTTTTAGGTAGGGTGATTTAAATCCTATAAGAGTTATGTGTATTAATATCCATGATGGGAATAATGAAACCAAGATCTTTATAAGGTCTAATTTTCTACATTTATAATGAAAAATAAAAATATTATAGTCGGTGATGGATTAACCTAGAGGGTCTTGGTATAGATTATTTTTGTTTCATATGGTGTGTGTTTGTTTTTTTCATTATATGTTTTCTTATAAACCATAAATTATATCTTTAAAAAATATCATAACAATGGATTTTAATAATAAAATTCAAAATTATGGGAGTTAGTTGTATATTAAATTCAAGATAATAACATATAAATTATTTTAAATTAAGCCCACCTTCCTTAATATGTTAATATTTATGGTTTTTTTGTCCATTAAAATCTATAGGAATTAGTGTAGAATTTTTTAGAGTGAATGGGTGTTTAGTTTTAATTATACATACTTGATTACTCTATCGATGATGAAAATTTTAAATAGGTCTTCATCCTATTATTTTTTTACTCAATCTATAAAATCATAAAGGCATTATTCTTTATTACCATTTTATCGTTCAAATTATTATTCAACCTATGGTTCTCCATGTATTTGGATAAGTCTTACAAAAACTCATTGGTGTTATTGTATTTTTCATCTTAATGGCATGTGCGAATTTTATTTTGATACTGATGATGCCTGTTAATATGTTAGAATTCTCTATCAGATCCAATTGGATACACTAAATTTTGTTTGTGTGGTGATCATTGAAATTATTATGTGGGAACCTATGGGAAAATTGAAACATACATAATATTTTAGTTCAAAGATGAGTCTCAAATCATTTTATTAATGTCATACAATTTTTATAAATTGGTAAAAATATTTTTTATTAAAATAAAAAAATGGATCACTCTCCATGATTTCCTTAATTTAATGAAAATAACGAATAATGAAAATAATGAAAGGAAGAAATAGAGGTAAATTTGATTCGAAGTAAACTAATCAAGATAATATCCCTAAAAAATTATATCATAGTCATCTGAGTCATTATGTGGGGACCTTACCAATATTTTAATCAGAAATGTTTAGTATGATGGTTATCCTGTGTTGTCTACTGATTTGGCCAAAAATTAGTTTTTCTTCATGTAAGTTGTCCCTTATTTTTTTGGGATTTTTAGTTTGATAATAGAAAAAAATAACTTTTTCATTTCGGGTTAAATTTAACAATTAGATTAATATGTATAAATGAATTAAAGATAAAATAAATAAAAAGGCAACAAATATAAGAATGTGTTTTATAGAGAATGATTTATTTAAGAGAGGATTCTTTGGTTATCATCATTTTTTATTAAAAAAGTTTTATCCCTGTTCTATTATTAAATTATATTATATTCCATTAATCATATTCCATAATTTAATGTGTGGGTTATTATCACACTGAAAAGCCTCTAAAATCATTTCAACCACTCATTTCATCATTGTTGAATAAACCAAAACAACCCCTCTCCTGAGAGCGTGATATTGCTCAAACTAATAGCCACATCCCACATACTATTCTCCTCCCACCTCACAAAAACATACTATTTATTGAATGAATTGAAATAAAGGAGTGGGAAATTGATTTAATAATCGAGAAATGTTGGGTATGTGAAATATTATAAATGAGAGATAATTATCATTGTAGAGTCCAAATTATTCATCATTGCACTAAGAACAAGAAAAAAATAAATAAAACCTATGATAAAATAAAAATTTGGTAGTGCACTACTTCCTCTTTGAATTTAATAGGTTAGTAATCAGAAATAGTAGATTATGAATAATGATAGGGGAACAATACAATGACTGCATTGTGGAAATGAAATTAAGTAGTCAAGAGAAGAATAATCCAAATTCAATAAAGGATATGGAATAGAAAATAAATACTGTATAAATGAATTTTAGTATGAGAATGTAGAGACCCAAATCATGACATACATAGAAATTACATTAATTTTGCAGAATATCTAATATATAACAAAAATAGACACCAAAGGACTGTAATAGTTTAGTGTCTTCGGAAACTCGGAAAAATAATCTTCTAATCATGGTGAAAGATCTTCGACATCTCCCATAAAAATCTTCCCCTTTTTTTCATACCTAAAAACTTTCTTTAAATCCTGGGGAAATGAATAAATATAAAGGGTGAGCTTAAATTATTAGTAAGGGTAAGCATGGAGAAAATAAACAAACCATATACATTTGAACTGCAACACATGAACATAATATTTAAACATTAAAATCATGAGCAATGACATAAAACAAGGCAGTACGTAAGGCATAGATCATAAAGAAACAATAATCATGATAAAATAGCATGGGACTAAAACATGTAATTGTGGAAAACCATTAAGCACATGATATGATTTTCATAGTAGCCAAGGCATTGCTGCCAAGACCATCTTAGTGGACAAAGTCCATTACTGAACTGAGTTCACTCCTCGTTCCAGTCCTGTAATACTGAACCAGATTAACTTGTTATTCCAGCCATGTCTATATCATGAGATATAAATCATTAACCAATTAATTGAAGGGAGATATAGGTCTCACCCATCTCATAATGAAATCATTCTTATGTGTTCCACAACATAAACATAAATCATTTATCATAACCCAAATAAAAAAATGGGTTTCATAAACATCATCCCATCATAACATAATACATATAAAACAAATGTATATCATTTCATCATAAGAAAATTGAAACAACGTAAATCATAGAGACATTATTCTTGAAACATAATCATACTAAATAATGTCATCTTATATGGAAAATAGTTTTGACAAAACACTTGAAATGAATTCTTGAGGAAAATATTATTTCTTCTTTAAAATCAATTTCTTATCACAAAATGCAATTAAATTTTTAATGAAATGGATTTTGTGTAAACTAATCATGAAATCCTGTAGAGTAAGCATCATTAAAATTTAGCCATATGAAACCATAAAAATACTTTCATGCCGCATAAGTTAAAAAAACATTCTCCTCATACTTTTGTCGGAAAAGTCAAAAACTTCTTCATATGGTAAACAAAAGAAGGATTCCTTACATAACATAAAGTAAAAGTCAAAGAGGGTTAAAAATAAAATTAAACATAAATGGAAGAATATTAAACACTTTATGAAAAACATTTTATGGGCCTGGATGAAAAATATAACCCCAGTAAATACTTACGTATAAGCAATCTCGGATAAAAATGTGATTGCAAAATTATCCCTTACCTTAGGTCTGAAATGCTTCGTACGTATCTGAACCTCCTGCATAGTGATTTAAATAATTTCATTGACTTATTACAGAATAATATTCATTGTTATGATATCATATATGGTTCACTTATGACTTTATATTCCCTGTTATTTTGTAAATTCCATGTTAAAGCAGCGTTTTCGGTAAAATCGTTTTATTTATCGTACGTGTTTGTAATTGTTGTTCTTGATATTATTATTAATTATATAATTATTTACTTAATTAAATAAGGTAAATAATGATTTATATATCATATATATTCATTATATATATTTAATAGATAGATAAATTAAATGAAATACACCGTTCATGGAGACGGTAGGCCGTACGTATGCATGAACGTTGTTTTCCTTTCCTTATTGACTTGAATGGAAGTAAGTAGATGACATATATATATACATAAATCCAATAGCCTTATAATTTAATATATTTCATTAATATTCATTATATATATTTCATAATCATTCTTGAATGGTTAACATGGAGAATGAATCTCATCGCGTCGTGGAGACGGTAATCCGTATGTACGCACGTGCGATGATATCGTTCCCATAATTGTTGAATTGAATTGGATTGGATTATATAATATCAAATAATCAGTATGATGTTATAATAACAATATATAGTTATTCTTTACACCATTATACCCATCCAAGTAAGGTGGCGGTGGAAAAACTGATTACACCACGGCGTGAAGACGGTATTCTATACGTACGCACGCGCGGTGATTTCATTTTCCATAGGATGGATAAAAGGTGAAATAGGGTTGTTTAATATTTATAATAACATATCAGTATATAAATAATACTGATGTTATTACTTTATAATGAAACAGTTAAATAAGAGAAAGTATATCAAGAAAGAAACTTGAAAGAGTCGATAGAAGAGATTACCTCTTCCTCAACGCACCTCCTTTGAACTTCTTCTTAGGGAACTAGAGTTAGTCTTTTGAGAAGACCAGAACCTATATGATATAACTAGAGAGGTTGAGAAGATGTATTGTCAGGGGTTTTCGGAGAATCAAGGCTCAAAAGTGTGTGAATAGAATAGGGAAGGGGTGCCCTTTTTATAAGGGAGGAGAGGAGCACCTTAGGGAAAACTTACAGTATTATTTTATAATAAAGTAATATTAGGTTTTTAATAGCTCAAAATTGATTTATTTGGAAGATAAGGTTGGGATGGGTCTAAATCCTCTCAAACAATAGGTTTTAGACAAGTTTAGGTTACTATTTTAACCTTATCATTTAGATTTAACTCTAAGTTAAATAATTTAACTTTTGACGTATCTTCTTGTTTTTTTACACTATTTGGTTAATAAACCTACAATAACAAGACAAACGAACCCCAAGTGTTTAATTATTAATATATATAACCTTATCTAAGCCATTTGGACGAACCTTATATTTTTATGAATAAAACAACAATTAATAATATAATACTTGTTTTAAAAACAATTTTATGTCAATTTTGACACTATTTGATACTTGATTTTTGTGAAAATCATAACAGCATGATTAGTTCGAGAAAAGTTAATGAACTAAATAATAACATGTCATGTTGACCTAAAAAATAAGTTTAATTCAAAAAAAGTCTCAAATTACATTCATTTGGGTATTTATAATATCAATTTTGTTAATATTTCATTAATCAGGTAATTACTTCATCATCAATGTGTCATAAATAAATTATCTTCTTTATTGTCTAAAAATTGTAAATAAAATTCCAACATGTAGGAACTCTCATTATATTTCTAATGAATATTCATAGTCGAATTTATATTATGTATAACCTTATAGTAAAAATGTCTTAGTTATTAAACTTTGATTTTAACTATTTTAACTATTCTTTAAATAAAATAATAATAAAAGTCCTAATCTAATCCAAGTGGACCTAAAGGGTAATATTTTATTCATATGGTTTTTTTGTTGAATTACACTTATTAAATAGAATTAGTACATGTGTTAGGGTAATAGTAATATCATTTTTACCCTTAATTACCCTATTTAATTTTAACTGTGGTAAATAAAAGTAAATAGTTACTATTCACCAAAAATTATTTTTATCTTATTGAACCACATTTTAAACCTTGATATTAACAGTGTCTCTCGGATTTTCGAAATTCAACTCATAGAAGCGGTAAAATTATGTTTTATGTACAATTACAAATGCTCCTAAGAGGTGGGTAAAAGATGGTCGAAAGTTCAATAAAATGTTTATATATCTAAAATTATTATAAAATGACTCCAATGAATTACATTGAACTAATATAGGTGTTATTTATCAATTTTTACCTGAATTAAATTTAAATAAAATAAATAATCATTTAAATAAATAGTCGGTTTTTAAATAGTAATCCGGTGTTTTCACTATTCATCATAAATTGAACGTTTTCAGACAAATACCAAAAATCTACCCTAGGATAATTTCGATATTCCGAATCCAAAAATTAATTCCATTTCTAAATAAATTTTTTTTAAAATTTCAAAAAGTGGGTATTACTATTCCTAACGGCTAGTTTATATATCATATCATTATTTAGTGAAACTCGGTATTGCGTACAACACACGCTATCGTGGAAGGTCACAATTGCGTGCAATGCAAGCCAAGTCAGGGATGCGTATAGTGGAAGCTCGTTTTGGTGTAGCATACAACACAAGACATCAATAAAATTAAAAGGAATATTTTTCATAAAATCTCGGGGTGTTATATTCTACCCCCTTCAAATGAATTTCTCCCTCGAAATTCATCTGGGTTATAAATGGTTTAATACTCGAAATTTTCTTTAATAGAAACCACATCGTAAAAAGAAATACCAAAACTTATCTTTAAAAACTAATGTATGAAACGTAACGATCACCCAAATTAACTAATCACTAGGTTTCCGCATAAGAGATCATAGGTGAAAATATGGATATGGAAGAGAAATATAACGATCAAGTTATGATGGAGAGTGGTAAAGAACATGGCTATGAGAAAACCAACAATCACAAAGCCATAAATTTGGAACGATCTAAGGTACCATATGATTCATCAGATATAAGGGCACTAGGATAACATTGTTGTTTTTCAATATGATTTCCCTAAAGTTGAATAATTTGAATTAGATGAAATACTTACTTTATTTTGGTATAATCTCACATTTGTTCTTGACTTGAACAATTTCCACTTCATATCTTGATGAAATTAAGTTGAATTTTTCATTCATGAAGTGTTAGCAGATCATGTGATAGAATGATGGGTCATTCCATATGTCTCAAACAAAAGGTTATAAAAAGTTATCCAATATACATAAGTCCATCTACGGTGAGGTTAATTGTATATGATTCCAAAAATGAACTTATACTCCATCTATCATACTGCTTAATAAAACTAGTTTATACAAACCAGGGACTTCCTGTAGGCCAGTGGTAGGAAATAAAGGCCTATCGCACTTTGGTTGTGGGTTCGATTCCCACAGCCTTCTCCGACGCAACGGGTTGTCACCCGTCCTACAGGTTGTCCTTTTACTAAAACTACAATATTATAACATTCCATCAATATCATCAAAAAATTTCTATCCTTAAACAGTACTAACTTATGTCCAACATAATCCATTCCAATCTTTAGGCTTATCCAAAATTCTTCTATCTAAGCTCATTGTATAAAGAAAACAATTACAAGAAATGTCATCATCCAAGCATGTGAATACCATCATTTATCGCCCATATATCATATGATATATCTTTTTGGTCAAATTAAAAACATGTGAATACCTTAATCATGTATTATCTTGAAAAATAAATACCCATTGAACCTTAGTGAAAACATGAATGTTGTCAAAATTTAACACTTTCCACATTCCAAAATCCCAAAATTTCTAAATACTCAAACCATGATATAACATTTTCCTTATATCAATCATGAGCTCATTTCATGTTTTCTTTATCCCTTAATTATGAGCATATCATATTTTTTCCAAAAAAAATTCAATCACTTTTCATGGCTAACGGTACCATATAATTATTGAAAACCAATACATATATATTCCAAAATTCCACGATACCATAAATGAGATTCCATGATACTAATTTGAAATCCCATTACATAAACACTTAATCATTCCCTAACATTGTTTTCATACTCTACATCGCCAATAGTGATCGTATGTGACTTCCCTTTGTCCTTTTCCTTAAGAGGTTGCTCACGTCAATCATCATTAACCCTTGGATTAGGGCATTGATTAGCATAATGCCCCATTTCCTTTCATTTGAAGAATTGAAGTGTTGGTGGAGCGTTCTCTGTAGTATTTTCTCTATTTACGTCATTAGAAAACTTTTTCCCATTTCTTCAGCACTCAGCTACTTGATGACCATCATTTCCACACTTGAAACAATTTCTAGTACCTTTTAGACAATCTCCACCATGCCTCTTTCCACACTCTGAACATAATGAAGCATTCACCTTCTTTTCACCATTGTTCTGAGGTTTTTCCTTGAACTCTATATTTTGTTTCTTATCAAAAACATGAGATGAATATGTTACACCAACTTCCAGTTCTACCTAGATAGCACAACACACAATTTCTTCGTAAATACTGAAGTATCTTATCGTTAATGCCCTTCGAAGGCTTTGTTTTAAGCCACTGAAGAATCGATCAACTTTAATTTCGATTGGATGATAAATCCAGATGCATACCTTGCAAACCTTATAAAATTCGCTTCGTATATACCAACAGATTCATCATCCTTTTTCTTAAGATCAAGGAACTCTTTCTCTGTCTTTGTTCGAAGAATATGAGGGAAGTACTTATTGAAAAACAAGTTCTTGACATCATTCCATTCCATGGATTCAATTTCATCTTGAGGCCTTGTATTCTTAATTAAAGTCCACCACTGGTCTGCTTCACCTTCTAAATGGTAAGAAAACTAAAATTACTTTTTCATGTTTTGAACATCGATGTATTGAAAAATATCTTTTCAATGGCACTGATCCATTGTTCAGAAATAAGTGGATCAGAAGACCCATTGAAAGAAGGTGGATGTTGCCTCAGGAAGGACTCAATAGAATATTGTTCCCTTCTCTGATCATTTGGAAATCCAGAATGATTCATATCTTGTGTAAGTATAGAAATAATATTTTTCACTCCATCTCCCATCACATTTGGTTGTTCGGGAGGAAAATCATTGCATTGCCCATGACATTGTTCAACACGGTTCCTTCGGGTTCTATCCATCGTCTAAAACAAAAAAAAAACAGTGTGAGAGGCAAAAATCATGCTAGGAAAACAACATAATAAAGGGGGATTGCCTTCAATATCTAACATCTCATGTTTAATTCTAATATCGTTACCATAATTCTAGGACTATAACCTATACTTATACATAACCTTAGGGATATCCCTAGACATACCTTAGAAATATCTCTAGGGATCTCACTAAAGTTCTCGCATCCTAGTTTCCAAAGGTTAACTAAACCGAACCTCTGATACCAACTGTGGAGACCCAAAGCTTGATGTACATAGACATTACATTACTTTTTCAGAATATCTAATACATAACCCACACAGACACTAAAGGATTGTAAAAGTTTAGTGTCTTTGGAAACTCGAAAAAATAATCTTCTAATCATGGTGAAAGATCTTCGACATCTCCCAGAAGGATCTTCCCCATTTTTTTTACCTAAAACCTTTCTTTATATCCTGGGGAAAATAAAACATATAAAGGGTGAGTTCAAATGCTCAGTAAGGGTAATCATGAAGAAAATAAAACAAACCATATAAATTTGAACATCAAAACATGAATATAATATTTAAACATCAAAATCCCGATCAATGACATAAAACATGGAAGTACGTAAGGCATAGATCATAAAGAAACATTAATCATGATAAAATATCATGGTAATAAAGCATGTAATTGTGGAAAACCATTAAGCACATGATATGATTTACATATTAGCCAAGGTATTGCTGCCAAGACCATCATAGTGGACAAAGTCCATTAATGAACCGAGTTCACTCCTCGTTCCAATCCAGTACTACAGAACCAGATTAACTTTCCATTCCATCCATGACTATCTCATGAGATATAAATCTTTACTCAATGAATTTAATGGAGATATAGGTCCCACCCATATCATAATGAAATCATTCTTACGTGTGTCATAACATAAACATAAATCATTTATCCTAACCCAAAGAATAAACTGGGTTTCATAAACATCATCCCTTCATAACATAATCCATATAAAACAAATGGATATCATTTAATCATAAGAAAAGGGAAACCATGTAAATCATAGTGACATTATACTTGAAACATAATCATACTAAATAATTTTATCTTAGATGGAAAATAGTTTTGAAAAAACACTTGAAATGAATTCATGAGGAAAATATCTTTTCTTCTTTAAAATCAATTTCTTATCACAAAATGCCATTAAATTTTAAAAGAAAATGATTTTGTGTAAAATAATCATGAAATCTTCTAGAGTAAGATTCATAAAAATTTAGCATTATGAAACTATAATAATCTGTTCATGCCATATAAGTTTAAAAAATATTCTCTGCGTACTTTTGTCAGAAAAGTCCAAAAGATCCTCGTATGGTAAACAAAAGAAAGATTCCTTCCATAACACAAAGTAAAAGTCAAAGCGGGGAAAAAATGACATTTAAAAAAATGTAAGAATATTAAACACTTCATGAAAAACATTTTATGGTCATGGATGAGAAATATAATCCCATTAAATACTTACATATAAGCAATCTCTTATAAAAATAAGATTGAAAAATTATCCCTTAACTTAGGTCCGATATGATTCATACATATCCGAACCTCATTTATAATGATTTAAATAATGTCATTGAATTATTACAGAATCATATTCATTGTTATGATATCATATATAGTTCCCTTATGACTTTATATTACCCATTCTTTTGTAAATTCCATGTGAAAGCACCTTTTTGGGTAAAATCGTTTTATTTATCATACGCGTTTGGAATTGTTGTTCTTGATATTATTATTAATTATATCATGATTTACATACATCCATAATTTAAATCATGATTTATATATCATATATATTCAGTGTATATAAATATATAGATAATATAGATAAATTAAATGAAATACACCGTTCATGGAGACGGTAGGTCGTACGTACGCATGAACGATGTTTTCCTTTCCTTTTTGACTTGAATGGAAGTAAGTAGATAACATATATATATACATAAATCCAGTAGCTTAATCATGTCATATATTCCATTAATATTCATTATATATACATTATAATCATTCTTGAATGGTTAACATGGAGAATGAATCTCATCGCGTCATGGAGACAGTAATCTGTATGTATGCACGAGTGATGATATCGTTCCCATAATTATTGAATTGAATTGGAGTGGATGATATAATATAAACTAATCAGTATGATGTTATAATAACTATATATAGTTATTCTTTACACCATTATACCCATCCAAGTAAGGTGGTGGTGGAAGAACTGATTACACTACGACGTGGAGACAATATTCCGTACGTACGCACGCACGGTGATTTATTTTTCCGTAGGATGGATAGAAGGTTAAATAGGGTTGTTTAATATTTATAATAACATATCAGTATATAAGTAATAATTATGTTATTACATTATAACGAAACAACTAAATAAGAGTAAGTAGAAGAAGAAAGAAACTTGAAAGAGTCGGTAGAAGAGATTACCTCTTCCTCGACACACCTCCTTTAAACTTCTTCTTAGGGCACTAGAGTTGGTCTTTTTAGAAGACCAGAACCTCTATGATATAACTAGAGAGGTTGAAAAGAGGAATTTTTTGGGGTTGACCGTGCTTCAAGGCTCAAAAGGGTGTGAAGAGAAGAGGGAAGGGGTGCCCTTTTTTATAAGGGAGGAGAGGGGAACCTTAGGAAAAACATAAACTATTATTTTATAATAAAGTCATATTCGGTTTTTAATAGCTCCAAATTGATTTATTTCAAATATAAGGTGGGTATGGGTCTAAATAATATCATAAAATAGGTTTTCGACAAGTTTAGGTTACTATTTGAACCTTATCATTTAGATTTAACTCTAAGTTAAATAATTTAACATTTACCGTGTCTTCTTGTTTGTTTACACTATATGGTTAATAAACAAACTATAACAAGACAAACGAACCCCAAGTGGTTAATTATTAATATATATAACCCTATCTAAGCCATTTTTTGAAACCATTTATTTTTAGGAATAAAATAAAAAATAATTATATAATATTTGTTTTAAAAACTATTTTATGTCCATTTTGACACTTTTGGTACTTGGTTTTTGTGAAAATCATAACAGCATGATTAGTTAGAAAAAATTTAATTAACTCAATAATAACATGTCATATTATCCTATAAAATTATTTTAATTCAAAAAAAGTCTCAAATTACATTTTTTTGGGTATTTATAATATCAATTATGTTAATATTTCATTAATAAGGTAATTACTGCATCATCATTGTGTCACAAATAAATTAACATATATAATGTCTAAAAATTATAAATAAAATACAATTATGTAGTAAATATTTTTAGATCTCTAATGATATTTGTTTTCGAATTTATCTTATGTAGAACTTTATATTAAAAATGTTTTATTTATTAAACTTTTATTTTCACTATTTTAACTCTTCTTTAAATAAAATAATAATAAATGTTCTAATCTAATCCAAGTGGACCTAAAGGGTAATATTTTATTCCTAAGGTTGTTTTTGGTCAAATTACACTTATCCAATAGAATTAGGACATGTGTTAGGGTAATAGTAATATCATTTTTACCATTAATTACCCTATTTACTTTTAACCGTCGTAAATAAAAGTAAAAAGTTACTATTCACCAAAAATTATTTTTATCTAATTAAACAACATTTTACTCCTTAATATTAACCATGTCTCTAATATTTTAGAAGTTCAACTCACATAAGCGGTAAAATTATGTTTTATATACAATTACAAATGCTCTTAGGAGGTGGGTAAAAGACAGTCAAAAGTTCAATAAAATTTTTATATATCTAAAATTATTATAAAATTACTCCAACGAATTACATTGAACTTATATAGGTATTATGTATCAATTTTTACCTAAAATAAATTTAAATAAAATAAATAATCATTTAAATAAAAAATCGGTTTTTAAATAATATCCCAGTGTTTTCACTATTCATAAAAAATTGAATGTTTTCAGAAAAATACCAAAAATTCACCTTAGGCTAATTTCAATATTCCAAATCCAAAAATGAATTCCTTTTCGAAAGAAATAATTTATAAAATTTTAAAAAGTGTGTATTACTATTCATAATGGAGAGTTTATATAACATATTGGTGTTTAGTGAAACGCGGTATTGCGTACAACATACGCTATCGTGGAAGGTCGTGATTGCGTGTAATGCAAGCCAAGTCAGGGATGCGTGTAGTGCAAGCTTCATTTGGTGTAGCATACAACACAAGACATCAATGAAATTAAAAAGAATATTTTTCATAAAATCTCAGGGTGTTACAAAGAAGAAGTCATGAAAAATATTAGAGAAATATACTATATCAAGAAGACCTAGAAAATTTAAACAATGCATCAATCCCCAATATATATAGATAGAAAACCCCAAGATTTTTTTGAAAACATATGATTGAAAAAATGAAAAATATGTAAAAATTTATACCATGATGTGGTTAATGTGATCTCTATGTGGAATGTACGATTTTTGATCCATTTATATCTTTTTTTATCTCTAATTGAATCAACTTCATTGGATATTCTTCACTATAGCATGAATTTGGAGATTCTTGGTTCATGATAAGGCTGACATAGGTATTCTCCAATGGATGGAGGATCAATCCAAGGATGGACTCTTTGGTGGGATGATATTGCGGTTAATGGATGAAATCATCAAACCCTATAGTTTAGGATGGAGAGTCACAAGATAGATCTTTAATTAGCTGTATTTGAGATAAGTACCTAGCTGCTACTTCATACAGTACATGTTATATTTTGAAGGATTATTTAAATAGTATTTAAAATTTGTTTTTGGGTTTTAAAGGGGTAGAATTTTGGAATACAACATTTGAAGTCTGGTTGGAATGGGTTCTCCATTATATGGTAGAATAGATTTATCATTATTTTAAATGATTTAGTTTATAGGAATAATCTTATTTGATAAGTTTCACATCATTATCCACATGTGAACACAATCATGAATTGTGGAATATTTTTGTAACACTTGTCACTTCACACACTTCAGTAACACAAGTTGGTGAGAAGTGACTATTTTTCTTTATGGATCAGTAAGTTTTACTAGTGTGGGATCAAGCCTGAATGAGTGTGTTCGTTGGGTTTACATAGTTCACCAATCTAGAGTGATATATATCATAGATCAGATCATTCACTATCTAATGGACACATCTATTAGTAAATGGATGTGATCTGGACTACAGATTCTATTAGGTGTGATCGAATAGACACAATTAATCCAAATATGTCATGCATTTCTAGTGTAATTTTTCTACCATAAAGAGCCAAGTAAAATTTTATATAACAAAGAGAGGGTATGAATTAATGGAAATGGATTTTATTATTTCTTTTATAAATAATCCTTTATGACTATTTAAGGTCATGATGCACTCTTCATCTATATATTCCTAACGCAGATGAAAATTTATTGAAACTAAAAGTCACAAATGAATATTTATATAGCTCAACTATATAAAGGTAAACTACCCATTTATGTGTTCGTTTGGTTACAAAGACACATATTATATCACAATTTAACTTTTCTATGATTAAATGTTCTTATCAGTCACATATAATGTCTTGAGTAGGTATCATCCACTTCCAAGGGTAGGTATCACCTACTTCCTAAATGAAGTAGGGAATTATTTATACTGGATCCATTAGTATTCAGAAAATTATTTTTCTCTTATGTATTAAAATGATATTTACTAATATTTTAAATGTTTGAAAATTTAAAAATAAGACCTTATTATTATTTTTAATTCTTCTACTTCCAAAATAATATCAACTAATCAGCATGCATGTTAGCCCTCCACCACTAGCTTTCAGAATGATCAAAATGTAAAGGAGAGAACACACACACACACACACACAAAACTCTATCTTATTTTCCCTCAAAATAAATCCCCCAAATATTCAGAATGTTTAATCTCATTGATACATTTAATCAAAGAATTTGCACTACTTTTTGATATCTTCTTCATCCTATTTTCAAGATACAATAATTTTCTCTCCATGCATAATATCATATTCTCAATACTCAATATTAATCATACATCCTTTATTAATTTCTCATTTTATATACTTAATATATCATGAATAATATTTCTATATAGAAAATGGAAAATATATTTTAATTATAGGTAATAGAATTAGAACTGGTCAACCGGTTAAAAAAATACCACCTTGACCTCGTTTAAATATCATGAAAATCAATTTCAATGTCTTCATTTAAATATTTTCATAGAATCTATATTGATACTCCAAATATAGAAATATAATTATCGTGGATTTCATCTTCTCCAAAAATATCATGACCCTTTAACCCATAAAGGAATGTTAATTCATGTCATGTCACTTCCTTGTAGTATATTTTCACATTCTATAGAACAAACATCATAATGTCATATATATTAGCTATAATAAAAAAACTCTTCCATTTTATGTCTAATCATTTAAGAATAATCATTGCATCATTTGATTTAGTTTTTTGAAAAAACATGTATCTTCTTGACATTATCATATTTCAGAAGGATATTTTCTCATGAGAGTAAAATGGAACTTACATTTTTCTGAGTTATTCAACACATTTTTCATTTCTACACTTCAAATGATACATCATATGAGTAAAATAACACTTATTGTATCATTAGTATGTATTAGTGAGATCATAAAGACACTAATAAAGCTTCAATAAATTTTATGAATAGTACAAATGATTTTTACATAATCTCAATGACTCTTACAAATATCAACATGAGACTTACAAAGTCTCAATTACTTTTAGAGGAATTCCAAATGATTCTGAGAAAATTTCAGTTACTAATATGAAGAGTAATATATATTTTATAGATTCTAAATGAAACTAACAAGTATTGTTTTTCCATTTATCATTTTATGTTGTAGATGTGAAGTAAATGATTTGAAATCAAGATTGACACTTATGATCCTTAGGGATCTTCGTACATTTTCCAAAAATTTATTCTCACCTGTTTGAAAATGTATTTTAAAAAAGATGACATAAAACTTTTTGACCAAAATTTAGTTTACAAAATCAATCCAAATCATATCAAAACAACATAAAACATATCAAGTAAGATCAAGAAAAATAAAAAACCTTATTAATAATTATCTAATACTTATAAATCAAGGTTGAAAATAAATATAACATTCATCATCAATTCCATTGGGTACTTAGAACCCAACTCTAATGGGTGGGATATATTATCTAAAGGGGAAATCAAATGACTATAAAAGTAACATCCATGGGATGGTTAATTAATTAAATTCCATGTAATTCAACCATATCATCTACTATGTTCTCTAAATCCTCTATAAAATTAGATTCATTTTATGTCCACTACAAGAACCATAAACTCTTTGTTAGTGTGAAACAACAAAGACATTTTATTAATATATTAATTTAAATGTATATTCATGAGTATCTTTCCACTAAGTACATGTGTAAAGTATGAAGACACTTTTTTATCCTAATAGGATTATTTTTTATCCCATTATTATAATGATTTGGTGGTGGTGGTGGGGGGTAAATTTACTCTTAAAGAGATAAAAATCATAACATGCATTGTTGGGATCCATGTAATAACTTAAAATAATTTTACCTACCATTACCCACCTATATCTCCAACAATAATAGTATTATATTCCTATGAATGTTGATATAGAAATTCTAAACAATGTACTAAAGGTGGATAAATTTATAAACTATAATTTTCAAATATTGCGAAAGAGTATTGAATTTCTACATATGATTATCAATGTGAGTTATGTGATCTCAACTCAAAATCCCCACACATCTAAATATTAGAAAATCCAACTTTATTGATTGAGTAAAAAATACGAGAATGATTATCTCATGTGTCAATGAGACATACTAAAATTATGAATTGATGATCTATTTGAAACTTTCCAACTACTCCTAACTATAATGGATATATGGTATTCTTCAGAGAAAAACATACATCACCAAGGATGTGGTGTGAATGAAATTATAATAAATTAAGTCTATTTCATACAAAATGGTAGATAATAGATCTATTTTAGAGTAGTTATGTGAAATAAAACAAATCTTATAACATATAAATCAAAATAAGAAAATATATATGATTCCATCGTTATTACATCCATCATCTATATACCAAAACTTCTTAAAAGAATGTTAAATATTCACTAAAAAAATAAGAAGTAAGATATCTCACTTATCAAGTTACTCAATTACCTATAAATTGAGAAGGAATAAAAATAAACGACAAAGAATATGAACTTAATGATGTTAAATCCATAGATATCATGGGGGAGGTAGTGAATCTATCTTGGTCCTCAATGGGGAAAAACATACAAAACAACATTCAAATGGAAGGGGCATAATACTTGTTTGGTAGGATAAGACACTTTAAATGGTGATGTCATCTCTATAAGAGGAAATATGGAACGAGTTCTTTATTTTTTCACATTGAGGCCATGATCTTTTATTATAATTTTCACAAAGAAATATATTCTTGGTGGATTAACTTTTGGGAGACATGAAACTTTTGAAATAACAAATACCTCTTCAAGAGGATGGAATTAATCATATATGAGACATTACTCTACATAGAGAACTCTTCAAGAATAAACATATAAAATAGGGGTTTGGTTGATATTGAGTTTACATAGTGAAATATCTTCATTTTAAATAATTTATTGTATGTGATAAATATTTTTTGTAACTTAGTTTAGAGTATTTTTTAAATAATAATGTATTTAAGATTGTATTATCGGTAGATAACATTATTCTATCAATGGGTGGGATAAACGTTAGAAATGGTCTACTGTTTGATGAATCATTGAAGTTAAATATAAATATTATCTGTGATTACTTTATAGTGTATTTTGATTCATGGGAATTTTTTATCTCAAATAAATTATAAAAAAAGTAATGGCATGTCAAAAATTGAATAATTATCTAACATCGATTGAAATGATCATAAATTAATGACTTGTATAAAAAGTAAAATAATCAAAACCCGCTTACAAAAATAGAGATAAAAATTAATTAATTGAAATTATTATATATTTATGTATGTAATTTTCATTTTACACCCAACATAGGTAATTGAAATTAATTTGAAACTTTTTTTGACGATTATTATATGTTTTTCTTTGTTAATTGTTTACTGGATAAAGATAAGATTTTTGATAAATTTTGAATCTATAAAAATGTGTCTAAAAACCCATGAATGATTGTAATTAAATTCCTCATATCCTATAATATATTAGAATATTATTGAATATCAAGGATAGAATCCCTATGGACCACCCATGAGGTTAAAACTCCCTCTACAACTTAAAAGAATGGTTCAATTTTGAGAAAGAATAGGACATTAATCGAAATGGTTAATTACAAGATGACTATACCAGCTCTCCCAAAAAGATTATGGGGAGAAGAATTGTTAATTTTATGCCACATTTTACATAGAGTTACCCCAAAAAAGAAGTCTGTGTAACAATACAATCTATTGAAGCATAGGAAGAAAAACTCAAATATTTAACGTTTGGAGGTTTTCAAACAACTGTTATATACCAAAACATAAATGGGAAAAGTTTGGTAAAATATGTATTGATAACATATTTATTAGATACGAGGAGTATTAAAAATATTATAGATTAATTATTGTAAAATGAAATGACTTAGTTGATGTTAACACAAATATTTTATCAAGAGATGATATCTAATCAAGGTTACCATCCCCACCCAAAATAGTCCAAATAGAGAAATCATGATCAATTAAAATACTATCTCAAGAAGGTTTTTCTAAGTGGTTAATAATATTAAATGATCAGAAATATCCAGGACAAAAGGATTTTATTTTTTATGTATGCAATGGAATGATATAATGATATTTTTTTATATATACTCTGTTTTTCTTAAAATAGTTTTTGATCCAAAAACATAAAAAGGATCTATATCATATTCTGATATACCTATTTTTAAAGTGGATAACAATTATTAAATGGGATCTATAATTGTCACGACCTGTCCCCCAGGGCCCATTCCGTGGCTACCCCAAGCCCTCCTTCTATAGGCCAGGGGCTGGTGACTTGCAAAGAAAGACATAATCCCTAAAATAAGAAGGCATTGCCTTTAATACTGTACAAATACATGGTACGAGAACCCAAAAAGAAGAAACTGTAAAGTAAACTTCTGTAGAAAAAGTACTGCTGAAAGTAAAAGGGGTCGGAATACAATCCCAACTGAAAGTACAAGTAAAACCGAAAAGTAAAAATACAACTGAAAAATGGAAAATAGATACTCAGTCTACCTTTGAGGATCCTGCCTAAAGTGTAGGTACATATCCCTTCATCCGCACTCCACGTCCGCCTGAGTACTGCGTGTACCACCTAGTCCTAGATCTCTCAAGTCTTAGCATAGTTTCTCGTCGTCTACACAATACACAATAAGGTGTGGGCGAAGCCCTTGTAGGGGTGAGTATAATGATATTCAGTGGGAACCCTGAGACTGCCAAAGGTCTCTCATAATTCCACAAAGAATACCAAAAATCATGGTGTCAATCACAAAACTCAAAGAAATTGAAACAGCTCAATTAGAGTCTCACCTCCAACCAGGTATACAACTTAGAGAAATGGGATTATGATGCGGACCCACAGCAGATATCTATGAATGTTGATAGCCAACCACAATATTCTCAAGTAACGTCCCCATTCACAATTTTGAACACCTCGACAGCTGAATAAATCTTCCTCTACTGAGTACAGTGGGCCTACCACATCACATAGAGGTGCTTGCCACTAACCTTAAATTGTTGAGGTACTCCTACCCATCACATACCGTGGGTTTGACGGGTCACATAGAGCTGCTCCCCACCACGGCCTATTAAGGTACTCCTCCCAATCATGTACCATGGTCTCTCCCCACTGTGGCCTTCTAAGGTACTCCTACCCATCACGTACTGTGACCATCGAGTCACTCTGAGTCAAAAAGTGAGCATTCGTTAGGTCTCAGCCAGTCGTAGGGTTCCATATGTAGTGCACTGGGGAAAACCACTCACCAAGCCATTAGTCATATTTTAACCAGCAAGAAGTCTCATAAATAAATAACTGGATGATATGTCACATCAAAAGGGTTCCAATGCAACAGACAACGCGTCGACCAGATGCCTGGTCTGTGCGTTATTGACATCTCTGTGCCGAGGCCGTAATTAGATTCAGGTGTGATACAAATTAGTTATACTCCATGTTTCTCCAAAATTATCATGGATTAAGTCAAAAGCACTGCCTCTCTCCAAGGATCCCAATGTCGCAGACGGTTTGTCAAACAGACGTTCAGTTCTCATGATAAGGCCCATTAACTATTTATGGGCCTAGGTCCGGTCCGACCCGGTTGGACTGACCTGGCCCGAAACGGTCTGGATGGGTTGCGGCAGACTCAGCCTGCATGGATGAGATCCAGCCCTACCCATAATGGGGGTGGACTGCAAGGGGTGGGCCGGCTGCAAGGGGACAGCTTGTAAAGGGGCGGCCCAGCCGCATGGGGCATGACCCACAAGGGTGTCTTCCCTAGCCGCCACTGAGGAGAGAAACCCCCTATTTTCCCGAATTGTTAGAACCATGGATGTTCTATGCAATAATTGGATATTGGTTTGTGTTTGTTGTAAATCCTCAGTGGAAGTTCATAATGTGTTCCAGCAAGGTGATCATACAGTTCAAGCAGACAACAGTATTGAAGGTGGCGCTGTTTTCCAGTGTTTTCTAAATTTTTGGGCCTCAGAATCGGAAAATGAAGACATGGATTGTCTGCAAAAGGAGGTACACACAAAGAGGATGTGGTGCATGGAATATAAAGGTTTCACGTGAAATACTTGATCTGGGTGTGAAAAACAGCGAGGTGCGTGAAATAACAGAGCGATGTTTTTCGCGCAAACTGTGTTTTGGAATCAGAATGTCAAAAAACGGTAAAGGCATGGGCTGCCTGAAATATCTAATGATGTGCGCTAAAAATGTTATCGGCGTGAAAGATTAAGCGCCAGATGAGAGGTTTTACGCACCATAGAGGATTTTGCATGCGGGGTCTCAGACGCCTATAAGTATGAGGTGACCCCCTTCATTCCGTACGGTTGAAGACAAAGAGAATATTCGAGGTCTGATGCACGAAAAAGGATCGTGTAAAGGGATTGCGCGAAATATTCTAGATTTTGTGGAAAATTCCGGGATGCATGAAAAAGGAAGAGCTTTGCGTAAATATTGGGGTTGCACATAAATATTCAGTTGCGCGAAAATGGGTGTTGTGGCGCGAAATATTTTTCTCCATGGAAAAAAAGAAATTTTGCGCTCAATAGGAAGGTTTTGCGCGCAAAGGGTTGGTGTTGCGTGCAATTGGAAGGTTTTGGGTGAAAAGGGTTGGTGTTGCGCCCAATTGTCAGTGAAGCTTGTCTGCACGTTCTGGTTAACCGCTTCAGTGGTTCTGTGTGTTCTTGTGCATCAATTTCGGTCTTGGATGTAAGTAGAGTCTCGTGCTAAGTAGAGATAAAGACTTCAATGCAAATCTATTGAAGAGACCTTCACATATATAAAATGAGTGGGACTTCACCAAAGGCAGTGAGCCAGGGGGAGTCGAAGGGAGTGACCCGAGGGACACAGTGAGCCATCCCTGAACTTTTGTAAAGGCATTGAGCCTGGGACAGAGTGACTGTGGCTGAACCTTTGTAATCTACAGCTAGTGAAGCATAGTGAATTTTGGTATGACCAACAACTTGTTGGTGTATGCTCCTTGGATGTAGCCCTTAGTGGTGAACCAAGTAAAAAGTGTTGTGTCTTCTCTGTGCATGTGAATGTTTTCATTCTGATCATATTCATCTTACCGGTTCAACAAGTTCCTACCAACGTGGTAACAAGATCCATCACATTAAACGAAAAATTTGTCACCCTGATTCACCCCTCCCCTCTCAGGGTGTCCCGGGGACCTTTAAGTGGTATCAGAGGAGGTTACTGGTGTTGAATATGTCCTTTATCATCATGGAGAATGTAGTAAATGTCAGGGGAGTCCCTCCCTTCGATGGAAGAAATTTTCAGATCTGCAAGAACATATTGAGAGCTCATCTAATATCTCTTGGAATGGAAGTTCTCTTTTCTACTATGCAAGGAATACAAGTCACTGATCCAATAGGACTGGCTAGGACAGAAACAGACAGGAAAATTATTGATGCAGATGCTAAAGCACAAAATGCACTTACTGCAGCCCTTTCTGATCAGATCTACCTAAAGGTGATGAATTTCACCTCAAAAAAATCCCTGTGGGATAAACTCGAGAATATTTATGAAGGAGATAGAAAAGTGAAGGAGGAGAAACTACAAGTGCTGCACAATCAGTTTGATGATCTGAAGATGCATCCAGACAGGAATGCAGACTCTTTCTTCAATAGAATTACTGAAGTGGTTGGAGAAATTTTTGTTCTAGGTGAAGAAATCCAAGACATTGATATTGTAAAGAAAATTTTAAGAAGACTTACACCTCTGTACAATTAAAAGGTGTCAGCCCTTGAGGAAAGAGATATTTCCAAACATTCTCCAGATGATCTACTTAGCAGCTTGGTAGCATATGAAATAAGAGTCAAACCAGATGATGCTACGACTCATGTGAGCAAGAAAATGGAATTCAAGGCCATGGATAAACTGAAAATCTCAAAAGATAGTAGTGGTGAAGATGATGAAGAAAAATAAATTCTTTCTCTCATTGAAAAGAAGTTCGATAAGGGGAAAGGGAAGTTCAAAGGGAAGTTACCTCTCGCATGTTTTCATTGTGGAAAATGTGGGCACATTGCCTCTCAGTGCTTAAGAAAGATCAATGATGAAGATAATGAATATAAAAGCTTTGAGAAGCCTCAGAGAAGGTTCTTCAAAAAGGGAGACTTCAAATATGAAAAGAAAATTCAAAGGAAGAGTTTTGTCTGTGAAGAGGAAAAATATGATAATGAATTCTGTGATGACGAAGAACCAGAATTCAAAACTGGGAACCATGCTTCCATGATGGACACTATTGAAAAGTCAGAAGACACTGGTCGAGAAGAACAACTGAAAACTTGTTTAGATCCCGAGATGCAACTTAAGGATGCCGTTACTAAGCATAAGATTAAATGTAAGAGTTTAAATAAGTGGAAATCAATTGTAGAAGAATCAACTGAATATGTTGATCAACTTGAAGCTGAAATTGAACGAATGGAAGAATTTGTGAGTGTATAGTCTAAAATAATTGAAGACAATGATGATGTAGTGGATCTGAAGCTGAGAATTGAAGAGCAGGAAAAGGTCATCAATGATCTCACCTCCAGACTTGATGAAAAATCCAAGATTGCTGAGGGTCTTGAAGAGGTAGTTGTTACTATAATGAGTAAACTTGAGACCGAATAAATTCCAAAATAATCGAGGAAGAAAATACAGTTTGGAAGATTCTCAGATGCAGAATTACTAGAAAGAACCAAGTGTGGTTCAGATGGGGTTGGAAAAATCTTGGGTGATCAAAGACCCGCATGCATGGGAAAGAGTGGAATTGGCTGTGAGGATGAGACAGAAACTGCTAGAAGTGAAAAGATCTAAAAGAAAGATAAGATGAAAGTTGAACATG
This sequence comes from Viscum album, assembly GCA_963277665.1. Lineage (NCBI taxonomy): Eukaryota > Viridiplantae > Streptophyta > Magnoliopsida > Santalales > Viscaceae > Viscum > Viscum album. The sequence continues at coordinate 79,303,602 of OY728162.1, read as the reverse complement.
TTGAAACATTACCTAGTGTGCTAAAAAAATAACCCTTAATCCAAACTAAAAGGAGAACTGAAAATTATCCTCAAGCATTCAAAAATGACAGACATTATAACTTTTCTCCCAAGGAAAAAGGTATGAGGAGAAATTCAAGTGAGAAGACATTTCCTCTCATGAAGTGTCAGTTCTGTGGCTATCTATGTCATACCATGTCTTATTGCGAAGAGGAAAGAAGCTATCTGAATGGAGAAGATATATAAGTTCAACAAAGGAGAACAAATTCATATCCTAATTATTATATAAGAAACAATTTCTATGGATATTGTTATCCTTGTTCTAACTTTGTTCATAAGGCTGCTAATTGCAGGAAGAGAAGGAACATGGACACCTCATAGCGAAGTTCAAGAAAAGTCATGTCTTGTCAGCAAGACAGTGTTACTCTTTCAAATAGGTTTTCTCCTCTCAAAAGGATTTTGACTATGAAGAACCTGGGTATGCGGAAGAGATAATTGAAAGGCCATCAGTAATATATACTCAATCCAATGTCTCATGGATGGAAATGAAGAATATTGAGAAATCCAATCTTTCATAGGTGGCCCTCAAAGCTACAAAGAACAACAATACCTGGATTCTGGATAGCGGTTGTTCATCTCATTTGATAGGTAATGCCGGCCTACTAATGGATATCAAAAGGACAGTTGATGGTATAGTACTATTTGGTAATGACGGGGCTCTGAAAATCAAAGGGAGTGGAAGTTACGAATTAGCTAATGGAGAACTAAAGAAGACTAAAGTCCTTTACGTAGATGGCCTACGTTATAATCTCCTCAGTGTGAGTCAACTCTGTGACTCGGGATTTATAGTTACTTTTAATCAGAAATGATGCAATATCAAGGGAATGACATGAAATTAACTTATGAAGGGATGCAGAACAGAAGGAAACTTGTTTTAGGTTGATAGTGAAGAAAATGTATGTTACACGACTATTGAAGAAGAAAACAATTTGTGGCATCAGAGACAGGGACACATCAATCAACAAGACATAGAGAAAATATCAAAATTGATAATTTTCATGGACATTCCCAACCTAAAGCGTGAGCGTGAAAAATATTGTGATGCTTGCATTCGTGGGAAGGTGGTCTGTAGTTCATATCGGCTAAAGAAAAAAGGGCATCTCACCTTAATCTAATTCATACAGATGTATGTGGGCCGATAAATGTTGTCAAAACTCATAGAGAAAGGTACTTTGTCCTTTTCATAGATGATTATAGTAGAATGGCATGTGTGATGGTCATTTACATGAAACAAAAAGTCCTTGACTACATGAAAACATATCGGCGAATCGCCGAGAATGATACTGGATGAACAATCAAAGTGTTGCGATCTGACAATGGAGGAGAATATATGTCCATTAAATTTAAAAATTATCTGGAGAAGTATGGGATACAACATGAGGTATCTGCTGTGAGAACTCCATAATAAAATGGAGTTGTTGAACGTAGGAATCGACAAGTGAACAACATGGAACGAATTATGCTGATTGAGAGTCGTATTTCATGACATTACTGGAAAGAGGATGTTCAAGATGCAGTGTACATTCAGAATCGAACAGGACCTTATATGGGTGAGACGAAGACACCATACGAATTGTGCAATGGACGGAAGCCTTCTTTAAAATACTTTCGTGTCTTTGGAGGTAAATGATTCATCAGGAACAAAGAAAGAAATCAAGGGAAATATGGTGACAATGCAGATGAAGGAATTTTACTCGGTTACTCAATGAACAGAAAAGCCTACAAGTGTTTCAATAAATTCTTAGGGAGGATTTTTGAAAGCAATTATGTTAAGATCATTCAAGTAAAAACCCCAAATGCTTCAAATAGTACCTATTCTGATGAGATTGAAGATGAGAATGAATGTGAACATGTAATAAATACAAATACAGAAATAGAGGAAGGTGTAAAAAACACTTAGGGGTCACATCATGATGTTGACTCAGACGAAGAATCTGAAGAGGAAATCCTGGATGTTGAGAATGCAACTGAACCTCACAGGAGAAATCTAAGATCAGATACTAATCCTTCTAACATAATTGGAGACAGGAATTCACCAACACAAACAAGGTGGATGAGGAATAACCCACCATCTTCATTTCTGTCAGTGGTGGAGCCATCCTCATTTGAAAAAGCTGCAAAGGATGAATCCTGGGTGAAATCCAAGAATGAAGAGTTAGATCAGATTGACAAGAATCAGACATGGGATCTTTTCCAGAGACCTAAAGGTCACAATGTGATTGGAACAAAATGGATATTCAAGAACATGTTTGACGAGCATGAAAGTGTTATCAGAAACAAGGCTCGATTGGTATGTAAAGGGTATTCTCATATTGAAGGTGTTGATGTTGAAGAAACCTTTTCTCTAGTGGCTAGACTTGAGTCAATTAGGCTGTTCCTTACCATGACTCTCCAAAGAGTATATAAAGTATATCAAATGGATGTCAAGACAACATTCTTAAATGGTGTACTCGAAGAAGAAGTCTACATTGAACAACCAGTGGGTTTTCTTCTTGGTGCTGATGAATCAAAGGTTTGCAAGCTAAATAAAACACTTTATGGCTTGAAACAGGCACCATGGGAATGGTACTCCAGACTGGATTCTTACCTCAAGAAACTGGAATTCAAAAGAGGAGGAGTAGATCACAATCTCTATGTGAATAATTCTCCGAAAGATCAGTTCATGGTTCTAGTTTATGTCAATGAAATTATATTTGGTGGCAGCAGGCATCAATCTGTGGATTAATTTTCCCATCATATGAAATCATAATTTTAAATGCCAATGATTGGGGAGCTCACATATTTCTTGGGACTGCAGATGACTCAAAGGAAAGACTACACTTTTATCTCTCAGGAAAAGTATGCAAGAGAGTTGCTGAAAAAGTTTAATATGCAAGACTCCAAACCAATGTCAACTCCGATTGCAATTGGAACCAAACTTGGAATGCATGAGGATGGGACATCTTTAGATCCCACCATGTATAGGAGGATCATTAGGAGCCTACTGTACCTGACAGTGACACGACCAGATATTTTTTTTACCACATGTCTTGCAGCCCTCTTTCAGAGTAATCCAAAAGAGGAACATACGGTAGCAGTAAAAAGAATCATGAGGTATATTCAAGGTACTCAAAATTGTTGATTATACTTTGCTGCAGGAAGGGACAGTGATTTATCCGCATTTTCTGATGCTGACTGGGCTAGCGATGTTGTGGAAAGAATGTCCACCAGTGGTGGAGCATTCTTTATTGGGAATAACTATGTTGGCTGGTTGAGAAAGAAACAAGAATGTACTTCTCTTATTACTACTGAAGCTGAGTATATATCTTCCACAAAGGCATGAACTCAACTGCTATGGATGAAGCAACAATTAACATATATTTGTGATGAGGTAAAGCAACCAATGGTGATTTACTGTGATAACAAGAGTGCAATTGATCTCACAAAAAATCCTGTTCAGCATTCTCGTACAAAACATATTGAAATCAGGTATACCTTTATCAAAGAAAAAGATGAGCAAGGGTTGATTAGAATGGATCACGTGGGAACTGATGAGCAAGTAGCTGATATCCTGATGAAGCCACTGTCAGTAGCTGTGTTTGAAAAGAATCAGTTGAACCTCAATGTTCAACCACCTCCTACTGTTATGGAGGTTCAAAAATTCCCCTCTCCCTGATTATGGTAACTATTTCTATCTGTTTATGGATGGGATGTAGGTTTATTTGGGAGATACTATCCAGGGGGAGTATGGTTTGATATTAACAATGAATAAATTACCGGCCTTTGGGTTTATTGTCAATGGGGGAGAAAGGAATAAATTCAGGCATGTTCGGTCATGTAACGAATTCAGTGTCAGTGATAGGATGAGATGGATGAGAAGGAATTCATTGGACGTATAATGCTTCTGTGACACTGTAAGAAACTTTCTTGGGTGTCATTGAGAATTCCAAAACACGGGAACCCAATTCAAGATTCCTCTCTTGTTTTCTACACCGAGCATTGCTCACGTAGACTTAGAGAGTTGGCTGAGTTGATCCTTGCATGTATGAATTGCATGGGGATGGTGATCTTATAGAATTTATTTGGTGATTACCAACAATCCCAAAGGAGGATATTGTTGGAACCAAGGATGTTCGATGCAGGTATTTGAGATTGGTTTGTGTTTGTTGTCCATCCTCAGTGGAAGTTCAGAATGTGTGGCAGCAAAGTGATCATACAGTTCAAGCAGACAACAGTATTGAAGGTGGCACTATTTCCTAGTGTTTTCCAAATTTTTGGGAATTGAAAAATGAAGACATGTATTTTATACAAAAGGAGGTGCGCAAAAAGATGAAGTGGTGCATGGAAAATAAGGGTTGTGCGCAAAATACTTGAGCTGGGCACGAAAACAGCATGGTGCGCGAAATAGCGGAGAAATGTTTTTTGCGCAAACAGTGTTTCAGAATCAGAACGTCAAAAAATAGCAACGTCATGGGCCGCGTGAAATATCTGATGATGTGCGCGAAAAATGATATCAGTGTGAATGATTAAGCGCCAAATGAGAGGTTTTATGTGCCACAGAGGATTTTGCACGCGGGGGTCTCAGACGCCTATAGATATGAGGTGACCCCCTTCATTCCATACGGTTGAAGACTTAGAGAATATTCGAGGTCTGATGCGTGAAAGAGGATCGTGTAAAGGGCTTGCATGAAATATTCTGGATTTTGCAGAATATTCCGGGATGCGGGAAAAAGGAAGAGCTGCGCATAAATATTGGGGTTGCGCGTAAAGATTCAGTTGCGCAAAAATGGGTGTTGTGGCGTGAAATATTTTTCCGCGTGGAAAAAAGAAATTTGGCATGCAATAGGAAGGTTTTGTGCGCAAAGTGTTGGTGTTTCACGCAATTGGATGGTTTTGCGCGCAAAGGGTTGGTGTTGTGTGCAATTGTCCTTGAATCTTGTCTGCACATTCTGGTTAACCGCTTCAGTGGTTCTGTGCGTTCTTGTGAATCAATTTCAGACATGGATGCAAGCAGAGTCTCATGCTAAGTAGAGACAAATACTTCAACGAAAATATATTAAAGAGACCTTCACATCTATAAACTGAGTGGGACTTCACCAAAGGCAGTGAGTGAGGGGGAGTCGACGGGAGTGACCTGAGGGACGTAGTGAGCCGTCCCTAAACTTTTGTAAAGGCAGTGATCTTGGGACATAGTGACTATGTCTGAACCATTGTAATCTACAACTAGTGAAGCATAGTGGATTTGGTTACGACCGAAAACTTGTCAGCGTATGCTCCTTGGACGTAGCCCTTAGTGGTGAACCTAGTAAAATGTGCTATGTCTTCTCTGTGCATGTGAATGTTTGCTTTCTGATTATATTCATCTTACAGGTTCATCATGTTCCTACCAACGTGGGAATAAGATCCGTCACATTAAAAGAAAAAGTTGTCACCCTGATTCACCCCTCCCCTCTAAGGGTGTCCCAGGGTCCATCACGAATAACCAAATTCTATTTGGTTTTCTTCGCAATTGTAGTGACACATGGTGCCAACAGGTGTCTCATGGGACCCATTGGGGTGGGTCCTGCCAGTTCTGTCCTGACCGGCCAATGTGTCGGCTGACTCCTCTAGCAGCGTGCAACGGCGCGCCCCTCCTCCACACATTTTCATCCGGTGTTCTGGACACCTTCCTCTGGTCACCGCGGCTGATGATCTACAACCCTCTTTGTTCATCAGTGGTGTGTGACGGCGTGCTACGCCTCCTCTGTGGCTGGACGATGCCAACCGCTCTGACGACCACTGCGGCTTTGTGTTACGGCCTCCTATTTCAACGTGCATCAAAACTCTATCCACCACATAGTTGGTTGGTTTCATTGCGATGTTAGTCATCCATGGTGGCACATGGTTGTAGAAAAGATAGTGGATGTTTCATGCCAGGTTCATTAAGCCCCTTCCCATCACATTATCTCGTAAACACAAAGAGGATTAAGAGTTTAATAATAAATTGAATTAAATAAAAAGATAAACACCAGAAAATACCTGGAAACAACCTCTTTAAAAGACAAATGAATCATGGGTCAACCCGTTAGTCGGTTGATCTGAATTCTTCATATTATTAAACAAAGGGGAATAGGGAAATCATCTAGAAAACATAAAAAAACCCCTACCTAGAATTGTTGATGAAATGTAATCGCTTGAAGGTGGGTTGGTTTTCTTCATTACTGTAACTGGTTCCCTAGGACGAATCTTAGACATCGCCCCTTACTTCATGGTTTGGTGCCATCTGTCACCTCCCACTGGGTTGGCTCCATCTTCTAAGGATCTAGCATCGTGGCGCTCCTTCATCACTTCGTTTCTTAGCAAAGCTCTGTCGAAACCCCTCCCCAAACTCCATATATATAAGAGATGTGGAGGGTAACTAAAAACGTTGGTATTTAATGGGGATCATTAATTAGGAAACTTTTTAATTCCCTAACGACGTCATTACTTAGGGTTGGAAGGTCAAGCCATTTATTGGCTTAACACATCGCTAGCCCCACTCCCTTTACTTGTCTGTTGGAGGATATGTAATAAAAAACAAAATTATTTCATTTCATTTCTTTTAAAAAGACTCTAAAACATAACATTTTCTTTGTCCCTAATATCATAAATATAAAGTCCCTCTTAAGATAATCTTAGTTCTATGGATTCAACGGTTCCCCACGATTTTTAATCAGAGAAACAATTCAAAAGATATAAAACACCGCTTGCGCGCTAAATGAACGTACCTTAAAAAAATTTAATAAATTATTAATGTTCAACTATGACCCACATCGGTCAATTTTAGGCTCCGACTAAGGAGAACACACCCCAATGAACTAAATGGAACTCTAGGATTTCCAATCAGTGTTACCATTTAGAAGTTATATATTCTAAAATAAAATAATTGTCACTTAATTATTTTATTTAAAAATATAAACTAAATTTCACCGGTGGCTCGCACTGACCAATGTTAGTATCTACCTAAATAGAGAATACCCTCATGAGTTTTGTGGTGGTCTTAGATTTATAAGATATGTCACCATTGATGAGTTATAAGCATTTAAAAAATAAAATAACATTATTTTATTATTTTATTTTCTGTTATTCCAATTTTGGGTTTTCTCACTGGAGGCCTGCACCGACTAAAAAAAAGTCACACATTGGGTAAACCTGCCATACTGAATACAACGGTGCCCTCAGAATTCAGATCTAGGAAACTGTTTAAGATTTATTCCACTTTTTCAGGAAAATGCTTACGAATGATAATTAAAGATTAGAAGAACTTCGACAGATCATTCGAGGCACTACGGGCCTCGAAATCACTCGCCATCAGATTTCACAGTCACGAAATAATAACATATAATAAAAACAATTATATGGAAATTCTGGAACATTTCATTTTCCACACCTTAGGGATTTACATCCCCAAAATCCATAACATAGACTAACAGAACAAATGGGGGTACTAGGAATGAATATGAGCGTCCCACTCCCACACGCTCTCTTGGTGGTTCCCGTGCTTCCAAAGAACTCGCACTAGAGGGATCGACCATTCACGAAGTACTTGCATCGGTTGATCCACCATCTCCACCGAGAACTCTGTGAAAGTCACCCCATCTAAAACTCCGCAAACCTCATCAAGGTGAGACCCATGGTATGACATTGTATCCCTCCTCCTGTCGGCATAAGACTTTGGTCGTATCTGTGTAGTCTTCATTTTTTGACAAGTGAGGCATCATGATATAAACTCTACCACCGATTCCTTCATCCCTAGACATCAGTACTAACTCCAGAGGTCCTGGTACATATTCTTCGCTCCAGGATGTACTGTTTAAGGGGATGTATGGATCTCCCTCAACACCTCCTCCCGAATCATCACTGACACTATGGTATATTCTCTGAAGAGGATGAAATGCTATCCAACATCAGAAAATCCATCAAGTTCTTATCCTAAGGATATCTGAGCACCTCGAGTCTCGCAGTCAGTGTCCCCAAGCTGTGACTCCCTAACTCACTGAAGGAGTGGGGGAGTGAGTGTCATAGACTGGAGGTATGCTGCTCCATCTTTATCTAAGAAGGATATTTGCGACGCAACTACCAAATCTGTCGCCTCACTCAAAAACTGTAGGCCAGACTGCCTTCTGAGTGCATCTACTACCACATTCCCCTTCACATAAGTATAGACTATCTGTAGGTCATAGTACTGGATGAACTGTAGCCATCATCGCTCTCTCTGGTTCAGGTCCATCTGATAGAAGATATACCCGAGACTCTTGTGATTAGAGTAGACTATAAAATGTTTTGCCATCAAGTAATATATCCACAAATTCAAGGTGAAGACCACTCATATAAACTCCAAGTCATGTGTATCATAGTTTTTGTCATGATGTCTCCACTATCGCAAGCCATAAACAATCACAGCTTGCTCCTGCATTAGGTCACACCCAAGTCTGGCCCCCGATGGGTCGTAGTAAACTACATACCCAACTCCCTCTTCTGGTTGCCTCAATATGGGGGCACTTTTCATTCTCCAAATAAGCTCCTAGAAACTTTTTTGGCATCTCTCTATCCACAAGAAAGGCTCCCACTTCTCTATCAAAGCTAAAAATGGTGCCCCTACCCTCGAGAAGTATAGTTCAAAACTCGAGTAGAACCTAGCCAAAGCCGATGTACCTCTACCTTCAGGGTGGTAAACAGTGAATCATCTTTCGAAAATATGTCCCCACAATCTTCCACTCCTGTTGGGAACTAAAAACATAAAACTCCTGCTGCCATGAGGGTAAGTCTGGCTGACTCAAGAGTGATTGGATATACCCTCCTATGCATGAGTTTATCCTGTGTTGCATGGGTTTCCTTATTCACCGACCAAGGAAAACCCCATTCCATCATTGTAGACACCACAAATATTTTTTCCTAACACAGTCCATCTAAGTATGAACTGTGGATTCCCATTCCATAACCAAACTAACATCATAAGGCATCAATACTACCACCAAGAGGTTCTAACCGAAACTATCGCATTGAGGTTCTGATCACACTGTCGACATAAGTGTGATTATCGTGTCTCTTCCCAAAGGTATCTCCAAACTTGTGGGTCAAGGAAATGGTTTAACAGAAAAATCTAGGTCTTGGAAAAGATTCATGGAAGTAAAAAATTATTGGTACCTATGTCTATTAATACATCAACTAGTAGTAGACACAGAACATACCTCGAATCATTCATAGAGCCCTTGGGATTCACTCCTTGACCACATGCAGCTACTCCCTTCCCCTTGTCTTCCTGCTCCTTAAGAATGGTGGGGACCACATTGAGGTGGTGGTTGTAACATGTTTAAATGTACACCACCCCATATTTCTCTCCTAGCTCTGCTTCCATGTCTGTAGAACTACGTATTCATCTATCCCTATCACATCCTCTTCCCAAGACATTTTACATGCCTAAGTCTCTAAGAGTGGTACCTATTTCCTGGTTTCCCAGTACTTACATTCACTGGATGTATCCACTCATCCAAATAAAATTCAACCAAAAAGGATCTCTATTGAACACTAACATAAGTAGGAATTCATAGAGGAATATTTCTTGCTCAGATGTACATAAACACACCTTGCTCAGAAGGTCGAACCCTGAAGCACTGACCATACTGTGTTCATTGAGTACCTGGGATGGTTGGTATGCCTCGATGAATACTCAGCTACCAACATGTCGTCCTATCGAAGCTGTAGATGCTCTAGGGAACTCTCAGCCACCTCCTCAAGATGGTCCTCAAATGACTGTGAGTAGGGATATCCTTGTAATCAAAGGGGTATCTTATGTTAAAACACATGTAAGGCACTAAGCCTACATGTTTCCTCTACTAGCACTGCCATTTGTTACTATTGACCAACGAGCAGTGATATATCTCACACACTAACTCACTATACCATCTCGACCAACTGTCCCAGTAATAAAGCCTCATTACCCTATGGACCATCCTCATGATCATATACTAGAAAAGACCAACAACTAGGATCACCATCTACTCAACTCGTGTCCCAACTAGGTGGAGAACTCTAGACAAATCCTCCAGCTAGTCCTCAACTGCCTATGAATCTGTCTCACCTTGAAACCTCAGAGGCCTAGGCCATTGAAACTCGTGAAATGATCTCAGTTTTTATGCAACAACCATTGGTGTGGGTGGTGGTAACTACTGCCCAACGGGTGGTGATACTACTGGTATACCACCCAAAGGTGTCAACACAGTAAGAGGGTCCCGCACCGGAGCCTCATCTCTCAGTGGGCCGTCATTGCGTACTCTCTCAAAAATCCTAGATTGATGTATATACGGTGAAATATTGATAAGGAACAGGTGAGACACAGTTATAAAGTTATACCTGGTGAGCTGACTCAAGAAATCACAAGAAAAACTCTACAAAAACACACGCAATCACTGTTTTCGTGCGCTGAGTCAGAAATCTTAATTCAAGGTCCTTGTGTATGGATAAATTGGCCACCTGACAAACACTAGACTCCCCGAACTGAAAACAACACTTATAACACGTAACACTATTGCTTCACAGAAAAAAATCAGAGTCCTAGTTCTTCGGTAGAACCGAACTCCTCTGATACCACTTTGTCTTGACACGTCCTCTGGTGCCTGTGCCATGACTAACCCAATTCTTATTTCGATAGGCCAGGGTATGGAGACTAGTACCGAAAGATGTAATATATAAAATGGGAAGGCATTGTATTTAAACATGTACAAACACACAGTCCGAGAACACAATAAGAAGAAACTGTTAAGTAAACAGCTATAGAAAAAGGAGTGCTGAAAGTAAAAGGGACAGAATACAAGCCCAACTGAAAGTATGAGTACAAATGAAAAGTAAAAATACAACTGAAAAAGGGAAAATAAATACTGATTCACCCACCAAGGATCATACCTAAAGGGTAGGTACATATCCTCTCCTCAGCACTCTGCTTCTCTCTGTCTCCACTATATACTGCCTAGTCTGGGCTCCCTCGAGCCTCCGCCCAACTGCTCGTCATCTGCAGAAGACACCACAAGGTGTGGGAAAATCCCGTGTAGGGGTGAGTATAATGATACTCAGTAGGGATCTCGAGACCCCCGAAGGTCTCTCAGAATTATACATGGAAAACCACAAATCATGATCTCAATCACAAAGCTCAATTAGAGTCTCATCTCAAACCAGGTATACTACTCAGAGATACGAGATTATGTTGCTGACCCAAAAAATATCATTGTTAATGATGATATCCAACAACATGATTATCAATTAACATCCCTAGTAACAATGTCGAACACCTCAACTACTGGAGAACTCCTCCTCTATCGAGTATAGTGGGCCTACCGCGTCACACAGAGGCACTTCCAACTAACCTTGAACTAATGAGGTACCTCTTCCCATCACGTATCGTGGGTCTATTGGATCACATAGAGTCTCTCCCCATTGTGGCCTACTGAGGTACTCCTCCCCATCATGTATTGTGGCCATTGAGTCACTCCGAGTCGAAAGGTCAGTAGTCGTCAGGTATCAACCAGTCGTAGGGTTCCGTATGTAGTGCGTTTGGGAGAACTAATACCCAAGACATCAGTCTTCTTTAAACAAGAAAAAAGTCTAACAAAGAAATGACCCGATGATCTGTCAGGTCATAAGGGTTCAAACGCACTAGACGGAATGTCGACCAGACGCTCAGTCTGTGCATTAATGAAATTTCGGTTTCGATAGCCCGATTGGATTTGGGTGCAATCCAACCCGGCCATACTCCAAGTTTCTCCAAAACTGTAATGGAGTAAGTAAAAAGGACCATCTTTCTCCAAGGATACCATCTCCAAAGACAGTTTTTCAAATGGATGGACGGTTCTCAAGATAAGGCCCTTTAAGTGTTTCTTGTCCTGGTCCGACCCAGTCGGACCTACCCGGCCCGACCCGGACCGACCAGGTCTGGAAGGGTTTCAGTGGACTCGAACCACTGGGCTGGGGTCCGGCCCAGCCCATAAGGGGGGATGCCCACAAAGGGGAGGCATGCAATGTGCAAGCCATCCCATATAGGGCGCGACCCATGAGGGGCGGCCCGGTAGGGCAGCAACCCTGCCGCATGGGGCCCGACCCGTATGTGGGTCTGCCCTAACCGAAACTGGGGGAGAGACCGCTAGTTTTTTCTAACGGCATAAGTCCATTTGATTTTCTTCGTAGTGGAATCGCCACGTGGCTCCACCAGGTGGTGCTCGGGACCCACTGGGGCGGGTCCTTCCGGTTCTGTTACGGTCGGTCGGTGTGCCGCTCCCCCTCCCATGGCCATCCAACATGCCAGCTGCCTTCCTCCAGTCACCACGGATGATGAGCCGCGACCCTCCTTGTTCATCGGCGGTGTGCGTCGGCGCGCCGCGTCTTCTCCACAACCGGCCGGTGCCTACCACATTGATGACCGCTGCGACTTTGTGCTACAACCTCCTCTTCCAGCATGCATCGACATGCTATCCACCGTGTAGCTAGTTGGTTTCATCGTGCTATCAGTATTTTATGAAGGAAAAAGGATGTCGTAAAGATAGAGGAGGGTTTGAGCAATGTTTGTTTGGCCCACGCCATCCGCGTTAGCTCGTAAGCACAAGGGTGATTAAGGGTTTAATAATCAATTGAGTTAAACAGCCAGATAAACCTTATAAGATATGATGCAACAAGATCCTGCAAAGTCAAATGAATCACGGATCAACCCGTTAGTCATTTGACCTAAATTCAATATATTATTCAAGAATGGGGAAGAAGGAAAATCATTTAGAATGCATAAATAAAATAACCCCCACCTCAAATCACCAGAGAAACGCCCACGCTTGAAGGTGGGTTAGTGTTCTTTGTTCCCACAACTGGTTCCCAATGACGCCACTCGTACGTTGACCTTTAGTATGTGATTTGATGTCATCTGTCACTTCCCACTGGGTCAGCTCCTTCTTCTAAGGTTCCAGCATCACGGTGCTCCATCAGCACTTCATTGGTTGGTGAAGTTGTGCTGATAACCCTCCCCAAGATCCATATATATAGGAGAGGGGGAGGGTATGTGACGACATTAGAATTCAATGGGTCTCATTAATTAAGAAGATTAGTAATTCCACAATGACATTGTTACTTTGGGATTTCAGGTCAATCCATTTATTGTCTTGACACATCGCTAGCCCCAACCCCTTTACTTGTCCGTTGGAGAATATGAAATAAAATAACAAAATTATTTTATTTCATTTCTTTTAAAAAGTCACAAAACATAACTTTTTATCTGAACCTACTGCGGTCCAAGTAAAGCCTCCCTTAATTGAATCCAGGCACTACAGATTCAACGATGCCCTAAAATTATTTTTCTGACCAACAGTTCCAAAGTTAGAAAATGCCACTCACGCATTTACTGAACACACCTTAAAAAATGTTAATAAATTATTAATGTTCACCCTCGACCTTCGTCGGTCAAGGTTAGGCTTCAACTAAGGATAACATGCCCCAAAAATCTCAACGGTACGTTCAGATTTCAATCTGAGTTAGCGTTTAGATGTTATGAATTTTGCAATAAAATAATTTTCACTTAATTATTTTATTTATGGCCAAAAACTAACTTTCTATGGTGGCCCGCGCCAACCAATCATAGTATCAACCTAAAGAGAGCATACCCTCATGAGTTTATCAGTGGTCTCAGATTTTTAATCAGAGTCACCATTCGTGTGTTATAAGCATTTGAAAAATAAAATATCTTTATTTTATTATTTTATTTATGGTTATTCCATTTTTCAGTTTTGTCATAGGAAGCTTGTGCCTGCTAATATCAAGTCATGCCTAGGGTAAACCCGCCATCCTGAATTCAATGGTGCCCTAAGAATTCTGATCCAAGAAACCGTTTAAGAGTTATTCCTATTTTCAGAAAAACTACTTACACACACTAATTAAAGCCTGAAAAAAATTAGATGGATCATTCCGGGCACTCCAGGCCTCAAAATCACGCACTGTTAGATTTCATAGTCTCAAAATAATCCTTTACAGTAAAAAAAATTATACGTAAATGTAGAGACATTACAAAAAAAAATATTAAAAGATAGATATTAGTTAATATTCCTCAAGATTCACAATTGATAGGTTGTATGTGGGTGATTAAATGAATATGAAAATTCAAAGATGTAATTGAAAAATATAAAAGTAGAATGGTAGCTAATAGTGTTAACAAAAAAGAAAGAATCATTTATTTAAATACCTATACTACAATTTCTAGGAATTACTAAATTATAGTATTTTTTTTTAATTTATTATAAATATAATTTATAAATTCACCAAATGGAATTTTAAAAAACATTATTAAATGGTGAATTAGATGAAGAAATATATCTAGAATAACCAAAAGGATTCATTGTAAAAAAAAGAAAAATGTTGTAAAAATTGGTACGATATCTATATGGGTTAAACTGAGTTCCATACTAATGGAATGTGAAATGTAATGATGTAATATTATCAAATGGTTTCCTAGTTTACCAATATGATTAATTTGTTTATAGTATGTTCTATAATAACCACTTTTTGTTTAGTTTTTTATATGTTGACGACATGTTAATATTTGGAAATGATTTGAATCACGAAAATTAGGCTACATATATTTTATATAGAAAACTTTATCAGAAATATTTTTAGGAGTTTTTATTCTTGGATCAACTATTTTTTAATTTGACTACATGTATACTCAATGCATTGAATATTAATTAAACATATTTTTATATATTGTTTGTTGTTATGAATGATTCTAATGTAATAATTTCTTAGAGTATACAACACATTGATAAGGTCCTACTAGTTCCCAACAAAGATGATAACCATGATGTTCTATGATGATATTATTAAATAATGTTCTATGATTGGATAATGTAGTGACCCTCAATTTTTATACATAGACATAAAATTAATTTTTCTGAATACTTAAAAAAATTAAAAATGGATGCCCAATGAAAATATTAGTTTAGTACCATTGGAACATGGAAATGTAAACATTGGTACATAATTAAGCTAAATTTTATCCTACTATGTTCTAAAATACTATCACCCATCGTAGACATATCATTCATCAAATATATCTTAATAACATAGGGAAGTAAACTTAAAAATGGGTGAAATCAGATGCTAAGTAAGGGTAAACGTGGGAGATATAAAAACATAAACATGAAAATACGGGTATGAGAATGTGGTCATAACATTATAATATCATTCAATTCATATAAAATATCATAAACATGAGTTATGGGGTACATATTAGAAGTTCATAAGACATGAATGGTATGGAAAAAACAACATGATCCATAAAATCATAACAGTGGAATAAGACCTAGAATTTTTGGCATACATATAATAATATAAACTTTTATGTCTATAATACCTACCAATACCCTTATAACATGTTAGGCTTGGGTTATGAACCTTGTAGCTCATTAGGTCTTGGGGTAATAACACTTATACCCTCTTACTTTTAGGAATGGTCTACAACCGATGTACCCTATTATTTTCAAGCTTGGGCTACAACCAGTGTATGCTCTAACTTTCAGGCTTGGGCTACAACCCTTGCACCTTCTTGTTTTTAGGCTTAGGCTACAACCCATGTACATTCTTGTTTTGGAGCTTGGGCTACAACCCATATACCATATTGTTTTTGGGATTGGGCTATAACCGATGTACCCTCTTTACTCATATACAACATACATTACCAAATTAAATGGAGGGAGATATAGGTCTCACCCAACTCATAATAAAATCATTCATACATGTTCAACAAGATAATAAAACTTTCATCATATAATGACCCATAAAAAGAGATAGATTTTATGAACATCAAATGATAACCCAGGAAATTGAAATTGTAACCATAATTATTTCATCACATCATAACGTATAAAATGATATAGGTTTAATATTAATTTCTTTAAAGAAAAACCCATGAAAAGATGTAGGTTTGAAAATCATCAAACTAGTTGAAGTAAAATGATTGTCATTAGAATTTTTCAATCAAAACATAAACCATATAATAAAAAATATTAATGGAACATTTTGATCAATTCATAGAAGGGCATGAGTAACATCATACTCTTTTTATAATATATGTAATATAACTTGGAAATATATTTTTAAAACATTTTTTGAGGTAAATATCATTTCTTCTTTGAAGAAGGATCTTTAAAACATAAAACATTTTGAAAACAAATCCTTA
Source organism: Viscum album (assembly GCA_963277665.1). Lineage (NCBI taxonomy): Eukaryota > Viridiplantae > Streptophyta > Magnoliopsida > Santalales > Viscaceae > Viscum > Viscum album. Next base: position 79,287,345 of record OY728162.1, on the reverse strand, counting down.
AAAACCAATAAAAGAAGATTGGAAACCTATTGAAAACCATTTTATTGAAAATATATTCTAATTGTTTTAAAAAAACTAAAATTTTGTACACGGAATGAAATCTTTAAAGAATTGATGTTGAGTATGTCCATACATGTCGTACAAGGTAAAAAAATTCCTTTTTCATGGTAAAATTATTAGAAAAATGCCATGTTTAGAATGAGACAATAAGATTCCTCTGAAAACATTGGAAAAATTAAAAAGGGTAAAAAAATTATTTTATATATTTTGGGATAATATTATAATATTTGTGGAAACCCTTTTTAGAAGACATTGTTTTGATGGAATCTAGATTTTCTAATGAAGAGATTTTAAAGGCATGTTTTAATAAAAAAACATTCTTTACTATCTTATGTATAAAATAATGGAAAAATGGTACCAATAAATGAATATATCATTAATAACCAGAAGATAAGAAAATACATTAGTGTTCATGAGGTATGGATCATAATATTTCATCAAAGGAACTATAATCCTAAAAAATTTAGAAAAGTGATGAGATTGTTTCAATAAACTCTTTCCACATTGTAACTTTTAACCATACTACCCTTTTAAGAAAATGAAATTAAATGAATCTTATAATATGATGAAAATATTAATATTCATTATATAAAATTTCAAAGGTATTATATACACCTGAAGGAAATATATAGGTACATAACAAGAAATGTGTCTCAAGGAAGGCGATTTGTGACGAAATTACATTACTGATTTGGTAAATTTTGAAACATAAACCTCGTAATAGAACTATAAAAAAATTTATATGAAAATACCCATCAATTTTAAGTTTATTAATCATATAATAAATCAATGGGTAGTATACACACCACACAAAATGAATGGGTGTTCAATAAAGCATGTATCTCATGAAACTAAAAATTGAGATGAAATATCTGTACCCGGTGTCTTGAATCTTGTTATACTCATACATGATTCTAGTATAATAAATATAAAATTATTAAAAATATTTTACAGAATTATATTCTTATATATAGTTCCCTACATGGTTTAATTATTACATTATATTACCCTCGTTTCAAAAATTCCTTGTTATGGTTTCACATTGGGTAATATCCGCTTTGCATGTGTCTTATCATTGTTATATATTTGATCCTTAAACATTTATCATGATTTTAAGAATTTAAACAATTATATAAAAAAAATTTATATTAAGTATATGTATATTATAATAATCTATATAACATATATGTATGAAATGGAACACACCTCTCATGGAGATGGTAATATGTATGTATGCATGAAAGCTATTTCAATTTTTATTATCGTATTGAATGAAAGAAAGAAAATTACATATATTTATATATGTATATATAACAATTTTAAAATATAAATATTATATCATATATATTATATAAGTTCACTAAACCCATCCTTAATACATTCCATGTAGTGTGTGAATGAATCACATTGCTTTTAGGTGGTGGTAGTCCACACTTCCTTAAATGAAATTATCGTATTTACACCAAATGGAAAGTAAAAAAGATATGTTTTATAAAAGTAATAAATATTATTAAAGAAATTAAAATTTAAATATTTTTCATAAATAAACAAAGTTTTAATCATAATTTCTACCATGAGAGTTGGTAAAGGGAAAATGAACAATCATCGTTTAGTGAGACGGTAGTTCACCACACAAATAAATAGTATGTCCACTACAAATTAGATGGAGGAGTGTGTATGTGTAGTTTGATAAAATTTATCAAAAAACTAGTATTATATTAATTAGAATAGTTTTTTTAAAATTATTTAATAAAAATATTTGAGTGGTAGAGAAATAAAATAAAATAAAGGAGCATGAGAGAATTTTTTACCTCTTAATGAGGTAAATCTATTTTGTTTGTGCCAAAAGGGTTCCATGGATTGACTTCTATCAAAGGGGAGAATTAAAAAATATATGTAAAATTTTTTAAGGGTATTGGGTAGATACTATAAAATCCCTATTATTTTTAGTGTTGTGAAGAAGAGGGATATGTGATGGGCTTTTATAAGGAATGTGAAGGATACATTTGGTATTTTGAAATCAAATTAGGTGTACCCATGTTTTTACCTAACAAAATACATGCCAAAACAAAAAAATAAACAATGGAAAGTGAATTAATGAATAATTTACCAAAAATGTGTGTTGATAAAATATTTATGTTATTTTTTTTCTTAAATTTAATGTTTAGTACTTCATTAACAAAACTTTTCTCTTAACCGTTTTAATGAATTTTAATCACTTTCACTATTATTTTTTTTCCAAAGTGTTTTACCATATTAGACATTAGAAATTATTATAATTGAAAAATGGAAATCCATTTTTCTAAATTATAATAACCTAAATGGTAGATGAAAATTTACAAATAATCACAGTGATGATAATGTAGGGTTTTTAAGTATAAATGTCCAAACATTGGCTAAGTTTTTATACACAATTTTAAAGTGAAATTGATTACAATGAACTAAATTAGATTAATAGATAAAAATATCATCTAATTAAACTTTTTAACCAAATGAAAATAAAATTTACCCTTATAAATAAATTGGATGAAAAGGCAGTTTGGAATTAAAATTTGTTATTTTTCACTATCCATCAGAAAATGATGTTTCACAGAAAAATCCCAAAAATTTACCCTAAGATAACTTGAAAAGTATTTATTAATAAATTTGTTTTATTTGATAAAATAAAATTTAAAAATGTTTCAAAAATTAATTTTTTTATTTTTCACATAGTGACTTTTAATGTAGTTTATTTGAGAAAATATTATATTTGAAAATATAATAACTTTACAAAAAATTATGTATTTCATTATCAATATGTTTTACTTGTATAAAATATATCTAAAACGTATGTATCACTATTCATATTACTATGTTTAATGGGAATGTTATAATTGTATCATTCAAATAATTATAACAATAAAATGTAATTTTTTTGAAACTATGTGTTGCATGTAACATATGCCAAGTTGGTGTTGTGTGTTGTATATGCCAAGCTAGAAGATAAAGCCTATGTTCTTTATAGATAAAGATAAAATTTATGTTGTTTTAAGTGCATGATTAACTTGGTGTTGGGTATAATGAAATTCAAACATCAAGAATTAATATAAAATAAACTATTTTCAGCATTATGTGAAATGAAAAATATCAAAATAGTTAAATTAATTTGAAAAAATAAATCACAAAATATCATGGTGTAAAATTCTACCACCCATAAAATAAATTTATCCCTTAAAATTATTCAAGGTTATCAATGGTTTAATACTTGAATGTTTCATTAATTAAAACCCACATATTAAAAATGGATACAAAAACTTCCCTCAAAAGGGGATGTTGGAACCATAATGGTTACCCAAAGTGATATATAACCATGTTACCCCATATGAGAAAAAAATTTGGGAGTAAACATTAAACATGGATTAAAATTTCAAATATTTATAGGGAGTGATTGAGTTCATCAATCCCAAAAAATTTCATGATAAAAGAAAACATTAGGACCAATAAGTCGTAAATATATGATGATTTAAAAGGCCATCAGTTCAAAAAATTAAGGTATTAGGAAAACACATTTTTTTCTATCATTATCCTAACATTGAGTTCTTCTTTTATTGAGCAAAAATATTAGGAAATATACGTGCTTGATATATTTAAATAAAATTTTTATTTATTTATTTGTGTTTTTATCAATCTATAATTCATTCATTACTTCATGTAATGGAAGTCTATAAATTAACATTGATTCCTGATGTGCTAGAATACCATTTTAGATGATCTTAAGGCTCATAAAATAATAAAAAGTATATCTATTTCAAACTAATTATTCTTCAAAATAAATATGGTTAATACATTAGCCTATAAAAATAAAAAGTAACTCTACTGGTTCATCATTAATAATTATTCGAAAAAAATGATAACACATTAACTAGGACATAGCATAGGACTATGGTTGGAATGAAACCCTTATCATACCTTGGTCATGGGTTCAAAACCTACAACCATTCCGGACGAGATTGGTTTTCACCTAACAAACAAGATGTCCTTTTCTAAAACCACACTAATATAATTTCCAAAATATGATGGACAACCTTGAAATATGGTTAAGCATTAAATAGAATTTTAAAAAAGGTTTTAAATACAAACACAATAAATTAATACTTAATATAAAGTTTAACTTAATCATTTCATGAATGTAAAACCATATAACTCTTCAAAAAGATGAAAATCCAAAATAGTCTAAATAAGGTCATAAAATCATCTTAACATTAACCCTCCATTTGTCATCACATACTAAACTGGTGAATACCTTCATCATATATTATCCTTAAAACATGTTTATAGACTGAATTTCCATAAATCCTTGATGAAAACATACATGTTTCCAAAATAAAATTAACCCTTTATTAATTAAATATGGTCTTATCTTTAAAAAACCATTTTATTGTAAGACTGGGTTCATCCCCATAAATCTATAAAATCAACATGATTTTATTAATCCAAAATTCATGTAAATAAATAAAATCCATTATTAGACTGATAACAATTTCCACTAAAGGACCAAAAACATTTTAATAGATCTTATTTTTATCAAATACCTAAAGAAATACAACTCTATGGAGTTCCCCAATTATCAGGGCTCACTTCAACCATTGTTATTGCATATGATTTCCCCTTTTTTATTTTTATTCAGAGGTTGTTGGTGCTGACCATGGTTATTAACCCATGGATTTGGGCACTTTTTGGCGAAATTCCCAAACTCCCTACAATTGAAACACTAAAGTGTGGGAGGTTCATCTTGAGTAGTTTTCCCATTATTCACATCATTATAATACTTTTTCCAATCATTTAGCCATTCATAAACTCGATGTCCTTCTTTTAAATACAAAAAACATTTACTAGTTCCATTAAGATAATTCCCACAATGCATCTTAACACATATAGAGCACAAAGGAAGGCTCATATTCTTATTTAAATGGTTTTTTTACTGTCCTTTGAACCATATACTTATATTATTGTTAAAACCATGAGATTGATACATAACTCCAACACCCATTTCAACTTTGAATTCACAACACACAATCTCTTCATAGCTACCAAAGCCTCTTATGTACAACACCATTAAAAAATATAGATTTAATCCACTAAAGAACTAATAAACTTACTTTATGGATGGATGATAATTCTAGAAGCGTGCCTCACTTGTCTTGTGAAATAATCCCTATAAGAACTAACAGATTCATCATCATTTTTCTACAACTCACAGAGCCCCATTTCTATCTTAATATGAAGAACATGGGGAAAGTACTTATTAAAGAATATGTTCTTGAACTCATCCTAATACATGGAAAAAAAGTTCATCTTACTTCATTGTATTATTGATTAGAGACCTCTAATGGTATTCTTCACTTTATAATTGATCAACAACAAGATTTACATTCTCATTATATGAACACTTTAAAATAGTGAATGTCTTTTCAATGGTACTGATCCATTGTTCAGAAACAAGTTGTTTGGAAGACCTGTTGAATAAATATGGACTTTGATACCAACTATATCAACCATCACTTTTCATACTATGATATTCAGATCCTAGCTTCCAAATGGTAGGTGAACTTTGAATTTCATACTATGATTTTCTCACACTAGTTTCCAAATGTTTACTTATACCTTTTCTCTAATACCAAATATATCAACAATCACTTTTCATACATAAACATTACATAACTTTTTTGGATCACTTAATTTTTTTTACAAATAGACAAACAAAAAATTTATTAGTTTATTGAATTTGGATCATAGAAACTAAAATAATAGTGTATAATCATGATAAAATTTTCCCCCAACAACGTTTTCAATGAATAGAACCCCTCTTAGATGTCCCATACATGAAATATATCTTCATAACATGGGGAAGTAAACATAAAAATGGGTGGGATTAGATGATTAGTAAGGGAAAAATGGTTTAAATGTAATCATAAACATGAACATAGTGGTACGAGAATGTGATCATAACATTAGAAGACCATACCCTTCATATCAATGATCATAAATATGAGTTATGGGTTATAGTGTGGAATTTCATAAGTCAAGAATCATAATGAAGTAAAAATCATGGTCCATGAAATCATAACTGAGGAATAAGAAATATAATTTGTGGTATACATATAAAAATGAAAACAAATTATGTGAAGGATACCTACAAAGACTAATTTAACATGTAAGGCTTGGGCTACAACTGATGTAACTACATTAGGATTTGGTAGAAAACTGATGTAACCTATAACATATAGGCATGGGAAAAAACCCATTACCTCATTGTTTTAGGAATTGGGACATAGGCCATGTACCCTTTTACATTTAGATTTTTTCTATAACCCCTATTAATTCTTGTTTTCATGCTTAGGAAACAACCCATTTACATTCTTGTTTTTTAGTTTGGGCTATGACCCATGTACCTTCTTGTTTTCTATCTAGGGATAAAACTAGTGTACCCTATAAGCTCATATACAACTTATCATTACCCAATGCATTTTTGGGAGATATAGGTCCCATCCATTTCATAATAAAATAATTCATATGTGTTCTTGAAGATAATAAAACATTAAACCTATAATGCCCCATAAAAAGAGATATGTTTCACAAAAATAAAATCATTACCAATGAAATGAAATGGGTATCATTATAATTTCATCACATCATAAAATATTAAAATAATATGTTTCATAAAAAAAATTATGATAGAATAACCCTTTAAAATAAAAGGGTTTAAAAAATCATAAAACCAATTGAAGTGAAACGGGTTCCATAAGCATCATTATATAAAAACATAAAACATTCAAGAAAGAATCTGAACGGAACCATAAGATAATTTCCTATATGGGAATGAGTAATATGTATGGATTTTATCTTATATTGAAAATAAATTGGGAGGATATTAAATAAACATTTATTGGGTTAAATATCTTATATTCTTTGAAAAAAAGGCTATTTGAAACATAAAAACTTTTGAAAGCCATTTTCCTTAAAAAATTATAAAATAAGCATGAAACTTTTTTGAAAAACATTTCCTTGAAAAAATCTTAAAAAAAAATTTCTTAAAAATTAACCATTTATCCTAAAAATAAATCTTTAAAGAATTGATTGTGTGCAAGTTCATACATGTCTTACGGGGAAAAAATAACATTACCCTTTCATACTAAAAATTTTAGAAAAATGACGCTTTCAGAAAGACAAAATAAGATTACTTTGAAAACAATGGAAAAATACAAAAGGGTAAAACACTATTTTAATTATTTTGTGATAGAAGTAAAATATTCTTAGTAACCGTTTTTATAAAACATTGGATTCAAGGAACATAAATTTTTGACTAATGGGAGGGTATAATCGGGTTTTCTTAAAAAAATATTATTAACTATATAATGTAACAATGATTGAGAAAATGGTACTAATACTTGAATATATTGGTAATAACAAAAATATAATAAAATTAATGAGTGTTCTCATGATATGGATCATAATATTTCATCTAAGGAAGCATAAACATAAAAAATCTTGAAAAGTGATGAGATTGTTTCAATAAACTCCAACCACATGGTAACTTTCAACTATAATCCCTATTTCATAAAAAGAAAATACATGAATCTTAAAATATCATGAAAAGAATAATATTCATGATATAACATTTCTATGTCAGTACATACATCTAAGGAAAAAGTATTGGTGAAAAACATGGCATGTGTCTCAAGGAAGGAAATTTTTAACGAAATTACATTACCAATTTGGTAACATTTGAAACATAAAACCCATGAGAGAAATATCATAAAATGGATTTTAAAATACCCCATAAATTTAAATTTACAAATCATATAATACATCCATCAGAAGTATACACACCACACAAAAGTAATGGGTGGTGAATAAATCTTGTATCTCACAGAAATAAAAATTTAGATGAAATTCCCATACCTCATGTTCTGACTCTCTTCATACTCATACAAGATTCCTATATAACAATTTTTTATTTATTATATATATTTTAACGAACCATATTCTTATATCTAGTTCCATATATGATTTTTTATGACCTTATATTACCCTCTTGTTAACAATTATAGGTTATGGTTTCACTTCGGGCAACATCCTCTTTTCTTGTGTCTTAATTTATTATATAATTGAACCTTATACTTATATAATTATTTTAAAAATGTTAAAAATTGTATAAAAATCATGTATATTAAATATATTTCTATTATTATTAAATTATAGAATATATTAGTGTGAAATTCAATACATTGTTCAGGGAGACGGTAAGCAGTTTGTATGCATGAATGTTGTTTCAGGTTTTATTTTCATATTGAAAGAAATAAAGGAAAATACATATATTTATATACATCTATATATCATTATTATATCATATATTTACACTAAACCCATCTTTAATACAATTAATTTTGTGTGTGAACAAATCAAATCACTTTGAGGGGCGGTAGTCCACACTTCCTCAAAAGAAATTATTATATTTTCACCAAATGAAAAGAAAACAATATATGTGTTCTAAAAGAAATATTGAAGCTTAATGACATAATAAATATAATATATGACACATATAAGTAGACTTTACATCATAAATTTCACCAGGATAGTCAATAAAGGGAAAATGAACAATCATCGTTTAGTGAGGTGACAACTCGCCGCATACACAAATAGTATATTTGTTAACCATTAGATAGAGGTGTGTGTAATTGTAGGTTTATTACATAGAATAAAAACATACTAGTATATTAAAGATACTGGTTTTTTTATAAAATTATGGAATAAGGTGGGTCAAGAGTGTGGAGAAATTAAAAAAACAAGCTTTTAAAAAGTCGTTACCTTTTAATCGGGAAACTCCTTTGGGTTTGTACCAAAAGGCTTCCTTGGATTACTTTATTCCCCATGGGAAGAATCTAGGAGGTATCTAGGGATGTTGAAAATTTTAATGGGCATATATTTTCCAAATAGTAGTGGTTTTATGTGTTTGAAGATTAAGGATAGGTGGTGTTCTTTTATACTGGAGGGAAAGGACACACTAGTCATTTTTGAAGACAAGTTAGGTGTACCCACATTTTTTCGTAAAAAAGACATAACAAATTTAATAATGTAAGGTTAATGGATGATTATTATCTAGACAATGGGTTTTTTAATAGTTTATAGGATATTTTGGGTCTTAAATTTAAGGTCTAGTACTTTATTTACCAAATTTTCTCTTAAATATCGAAATTAATTGTAATCACTTTCACTAACATATTTAGTCAAAAAACCGTTGACCATATTAAAAAGTATAAATTATTCTGGTTAAATAAAATTAATCCATATGATTAATTTCTAATCAATTAATTTTAAAAAATTAATTTTAAAATCAATCCGCTGATGGGACGACACTATGGGTTTTTAAAATAAAAACATCCATATTTTTTCTATGTTTGTATAACCAATTGAAAAGTTAAATTGATTCCAATTACCTAAATTATATTAATTGATAAAAATATGATCTAATTAAAATTTTAAATAGTATTAAAATATAATTTATCTTTATAAAAGGAATTAAAATAAAAGGTAGTGTTATATTAAAATATGGTATTTTCACTATTCATCTAAAAAATGATGTTTCTCAGAAAATTATCAAACTTCCTCCCAAAGATAAATTTGAGATTATAAATTTAAAAAATGATTTTTTTTAAAATATTAAATTTATAAATTTTTCAAAAAATAGTTTTATTTTTTTCCAAAAAAGGACATGAAAAGTTGTTTTTTTGAGAAAATAGTATTTTTAAACTTATAAGTACATTACCAAAAATGAATTCATTTATTATCAATATGTTTCTTATAAAACCATTATAAGAAAATTTATAAGTATTTATCACTATTAATATTATTAACTTTAATTTCTATATTATAATTATATCATTTAAATAATTATAATAATAAAAAGACATTTCATAGAAACTCAGTGTTGCGTGTAACACATGCCACGTTGGTGTTGTGTACACCCTGTAAGAAGCTAACCTGTTTATTATAGAGAAATATAAAATTTATGTTTTGTTTAGTGAAATATTAACATGGGGTTTTGTATATAAATAATCCAAACATCATGCCTTAATATAAAAATACTATTTTAAGTGTTACAATAAATTAAAAATATAGAAAAGGTTAAAGTAATTAAAAAAAATAATCCATAAAATATTATGGTGTTACAGATAATGTGATATGATGGTAAATATATTAAATGGAATTTAAAGTTTGTCTACTCATAATAACATGAGGATTCATATCATAAAGATTGAACCTGGTAATCTCAAAGGTGGTATATTATGAGAAACAACCTGCCAGTAAGAATTTTGCATATTTTGGTGTCATTAGATATTTCTATCTACAAGACTGTGTAATTTTACTTATAATTTCAGATTATTTTTAATTCTTGTTGGAAATTGTGTATATAGATGAATTTTTATACCATGATGACAATATTTCATGGAGATGTTGGATATGCTAGGTGCATCATGAGTGACATGTCATTAAGGAATAAGTTAAGGAAGGATTTGTCACATCCATATTTATGGGAGCTAATATCTCATCCCTTTTATTGGATTAGAACCACCACAATAAATTCTATGCCTATGGTGTAATGATATGTTTATTTCAAATATTCAAAGAAATATATATCAAGCATATAAGATGGTGACACGTATGTGCAACCATACTGATGAGAAATAGTGATAAAGAGATTATATTACCCAGTGAGCATTCATATTTTATTATTGACATTGAGAAATTAATTTTCTTATCTTGGGTACCTTGACCAATTGATATACCATACTCTTTGACTTTCGGAAATCCCTCCAAATGAAAATGGAAAATAATCCTAAAGTTCCACACAATAAGTTTTTTCGTTGATCTAAATTACATTATATTTAAGTTTAATTAATGGAATAAATATTATTATTGATTATAAGTAATATTTTTTTAATGTTATATTTATCCCAAAAAATAAATAAATATTTATTTTTTGATTCTGAATAAAATATTGATTTTGTTTATTGAACATTTAATAAATATCTTTTTTTATATCATGAATAATGTATTTATTTATGAATAAAATATTTATTTGGTTGTTCAATAAATTCTAGGGGAGCTTTAATGGACCATGACTGAATCTCGTGAAAAATATAAATTTAAAAGATAAATATAAATTATTTTTTATTATTTAATTTGGTGTGTAAAAAAAATAATAATTGTATAATTACTATTATGCAACATTATATTTATTAATGGAAATAAATATTATTTAATGTCAAGTATGAAATCAAATAATATTTTAACTTAAATAAAAAATCTATAAATAGGCGGATATGTATCTTGTGTAGAGGATGAAAATTTGATAATATATATTTTTTGGGCACAATGAATTATCTATAAAATCCTCATTCTCTCTCCCTCTAAAGATCAAGAAGTGAAAGAGAGTTTTATTCAAGACCGAAGATTGAGCAATCATAAACGAACAACACCAGACATTCAAATTTCCACACTAGAACTCAAATATCGAGTAGTGTTTCTTAGAGATCATAAAGAAACATGTGGATCAATTCTATAGGGATTATATCCTTGGATCCTCACAGCACTATTAAGGTAATATGAAAGTGACTTTTTAGACAAACAATATTCAGTAATAATGTTCCTAAGCACACAAATTTATTTTTTTAAAGATTAAATAACCTAATTATATGTTTAACGTGAAATATACTCACTCTTGGTTATGTTAAATTATTATTAAATGAATATTTAGTATATATCCCACCTCAGTATGCTTATATTGTTCCTAGAACCATCAATGTGGTATCAGAGTAGTTATGTTTATATTACTAATTATTTATTTGAATTTTTATATATGTGAAATTCTTCCCAAATTTCATTTTGATTTATATCTTATTTATTCTAATTTAAATCAACATGTTATCAACATATTAATCATGTTTGTTTAGTGTTTCATTTTCTTAATGTTTTAAGAAAAAATGAATAATGACTGGAGATTCCATTAGGGAGTTCCCAATATTTGGCTGGTAAAACTAGGTTATACGACATGCAGCCGATGCACACAACATATACCCAAGCACATTGTATCTAGATGCACTGAAAATTCATTATACATGGTCTTTTATTGCACAAAAAATGTTAACGGGGACAACATGGTACACATAAAGTAGATACATGGTATGTAGTTGGCATGTTCACACTATGTAGTTTGGTAGAGTTAACACACTAAATCCCTATGACAGTGAATTATATATATGAAAACCAAGATACATGATCTGTAGGTACATGTACATGCCATGTTGTCTCCCATTAATGTGAAAAATAAAAACTATAGTAAATTTGATAATTTCATCATTAAAATCATAATTTATTTATTGGTACACTATTGTTTGTTTGAAAACATAATAAGGGTTTTCAATAATTTTGAATGCCCAGTTAATTAATTGTAGTTAATATGTCATTATTGGTTCTATCGTTTATTTTTCATGAATCCCATTTATGATGAGTATCTCCAAATAATATAATATGATCATTAAATATGAAAGTGAATTAATTAATTAATTAACGAATGAGAGTTATCCAAAATAATATATGAATTAATTAGGAAATGAATTATAGCCATTTACTTTTGTGTATTCATCGCATATATAATCATTAATGATCCTAACTAAGACCTATGTATGTTTTGGATGTTTTAATTTAATTAATTGCATGAGTTTGAAATTTTTTAATATTTAATTAAATGATGGTCTGTGAGTCATCCCTCACTCCATTATTATATTGGACCTACAAGTCTAAGGAAATTTATGTAATCCCTTTAACCAATTTTTTTTGTTCGCTTCACCTTCATGTGAGTAATAAGTATTAGAAATTAATGGAGCACCTCAAGGCACGTGGATGAGGTTCAAGATGGAACCATACTGATTCAAATAGAGGAGATACATAGGTGGACATCTGGAATGCTGTAACTCATTCCAAGACCTACAATAATAGTTATTTACCCTAGGTCAAAGGTTTATTTAATGTACCCTCATTAAATCACCCATTATATAAAGATCATGAATCCATAATTTAATTAATTATTTATCTCTATCTATGAAATTATTTATATCATGATTGAAAGGTTTTGATAACATAAATAAAATAATTAATGTTAAAATATGTAAATTAAATAAATAAATTATGTTTAAATATTTTATCCAACATAGTTAATTGATTAAGTAACATCCATTTAATATTAAAATGATCCAGAAAGTACAAAATAATGGAAAATTTATGTATAATAAATTAAAATCCCTCAGTTAAATGTTATGTTAGACTAAGCCTTCCATTACTTGATTGAGAATGAAACCATAGAACAAAGTGTAGTACATGGAGAATGTCTAGACACATAATTTTATCAGGGATTTCACATGAGAGTTTTGGGATTACATAACAAAAATTATATTGTGTTTAATGGAAAAATTATGTTCAATACAAATTTAGAGGTAGGTGCTGACAAAATCCATGTTAGGATTTTAGGATAGGATTATCCACTCAACTGATCAAAGAGTTGAGAGTCTACAATTGGGAATATTGCCTAACTAATTACATCATTATTGTTTAATGGAAAAATTCTAAATCTTTAAGAAAATTATTGGGTATGATTTTTGATATAATGATAAAGAATCTAGGAACTATGTGTTCAATGGTGTGTCCTATTAAGATGTCATAAAATAGTGGGAGATTTAATAAATAAATAAATAAACATTCAATCTATTATATCTCACATATTTTTTAATCATGCAATGTACTAATAATAATCATGTTTTAATTGGAGAGTAAAATTACATGTTCATCAACCAAACTATTTCTAAAATCAATATGGTAGAAATATTACCCCCTAAATATAAGTAATATATAGTAGTGGTTTTGGCATCTTTGGGGTGTGTAACGAGATGAATAGAAATAATACATGCTAGAATCTTCAGTGAATTATCCACCTACTAAATATGCAAGTGATTAAGAGTTCCGTATATATTAAAAACATTTGAGCGACGTGGTCGACATTTAATGCCTTATTATTTTGTTAATATCTTGTGAACTAATTAAGTTTCATGAAACTATTGATGCATATGTCATGCTTAAACACCTCGGTGGTCTTTACTAGGAGAGACCTAGATAATAATAGTTTGATATTTACAAAGCACTATTTTAGTGAAATCATGGAGAGGGTTCCCCAATTAGGTCTCACATAATCAATATCATTGGATACATTATGCTCTTACAGGTTCTAGGGTTTGAACTCATCGAAGAACTGGGCACCGACCTCATTCTAGAATCACTCCCTTAGAGATTCACCAAATTTGTTGTGAATTTTAGAATGAAGAACATTGAAAAGTATTTTATAGATCTTCTTAATCTTCATCACCAATTAGATAAGGATATGAAGCATGGAACAACATCCATCATTATGGTGACAAAATAAAAAAGGAAACAAAAGAGATTTAACAGCAAAGATTCCTAAATTCCTTCCAAGAAGAGGAAGATCCAGGGGAAATCAAGGAAACATGATACTATATATTTCATATGTGGAATGACGGATCACTAGAAGAAAAATGGCTTCCATTCAAAGAAGAAAGGGGAAGATTCATGTGTTTTCATTATCAAGTGTAATTTAACTATTTCGTAAAATTGGGTATTAGATAAAACTTTTTGTACTCACATATGTATTCATATATATGAACCAAGTAGATTCAAAAGGATTGACTGAGGAGGGGTAGATCATTGAGAAACCAATGGAGATAAACTTGATTTTTTAGCTATCAGGGACTACCACCTTACATTGCCAACCATAATGGTATTATTTTTATAGGGTTGTTATTATGTTCTTTATGTTACCAAAAACATTATTTCTATATCCAGACTTTATATGGATTGATTTTTTTTAAATTTGGGAATAAATTTTCTTTATTTTATAAATATAACATTTTGTATGATAATGTGCATTTAAATAACGGTCTTTATATATTATAATAAAAAAACCAAATAATTGAAATCTATAAAGATGATACTTCACATGAATCATGCCATAACTAACTTTAACATCACTATAATGGTCATGTAAATGAAAATTTCTTGACTAAATTATATTAAGATGGATATTTTGATTATATTAAACTAAAACCATCATGTTTATTTCATTCATGTTTATAAGGAAAAATGACCAAACCATTATTTATTGGGAAAGGTGAAAGGGATACAGAGCTTCTTGAATTAGTTTACATAGATGTGTGTGGACCACTTCATGTAGAAGAAATGGGTGGGTAATCATACTTCATAACATTTACTGATGATTTTAGTAGATATGGATATGTCTACTTAATGAGGTATAAGTCAAACTCTTTTGATAAATACAAGGAATACAATATTGAAGTTGAGAACCAAAATGGTAAGAAGATAAAGAAACTTTGTCATGACCTATCCTAAAGGGGCTCGTTCCATGACTACCCCAAGCCCACCTCTGATAGTCCAGGGGATGGAGACTAGCACCATGTAGGAATATCCAACAAATGGGATGCATTTCTCAATGTACATGTACACACACAGACACACACACATCTCTTAGGCCAAAATGTTAAAATGTAAAAACCCTAATTAATTAATGCATGCATACACTAAGATACCAACCATAGAGTATGATAGTTGGAAAACTGGAAATTAAACAGGGCTAGAATACAAGGCTTCTTACAGATATAGTCTTCCATGTGAATTCAAAATTTCATAAGTATCATCCAAAAAAACCCTACCTAAAAGGTATGTATTGAAATATCTATCTAAAGTCACTGAATCACACCTCGTCTGTTGGACCTATGTCTAAGCACCACCTGGCCAAGGTCCACCAAGGACTCCATCAAAGTATTGATCATCTGCACAAGACATAACATGTGTTGGAAAAACTTATGTAGGCGTGAGTAAAACAATACTTAGTCAGACACCCCCAAACAATAAAAGAAATACCACTAAGAAACACATGATGTATACCACAAAGGAAAAACACGATGTATACCACAAAAGAAACATACAATGTAAACCTTGATGGAAAAACATGAAATACAATCAATATAGCCAACTCGCATAGGTATAAGTCTAAAGCACAAAGAGAAAGATTATCAGTTTTAGTCCACAGATCTCTCAGTCTCTATGACACAGGAATAGTCGATGGTGAACATAGTGTCAATGGACCATAGATTGTCGATGGTGCATGGAGTATCGATAGCACACTAAGCATCAATGGTTATGGAGAAGCGATGGGCCACATTTCCCCCAATTCACATAGTCAGCAAGATCACATAGTCACCAAGATCATGTATTCACAGAATTCTTCTCGTTGCGCGCTTGTTCTGGGAGGACCTACTCCTAGATCCCTAAGTATATATCCCAACTTCAACAAAAACAATATAAGATTATCTCAATGGAATAGTATCATCTCAAGGGTCCCAATGAAAGAAATGAATTGTCAAATGGACACAATGTTTGAAATATATGGACAATTTATTATAGAGGGTCTAGTTTGGTTTGGGTCCAACCCGACCCTACCCAGTTTAGCCAAACTGACATGGTCGGTCTGGGCTGATCCGAACCGGCCCGGTACTCCAACATGGTCAGCATAGTGTGGGCCGGATTTTCCCTACCAGTCATGACCCACCTTGGATGCATCGCTCTAGTCTATGAGGTTGCCCAACCATGTGTCCAGCCAGCTTCTCCTATGAATGCGACATCATACCATGTTTCACATTGTCATCCCACCTGTTGTCAACATCCCCCACATGGCCCCATTGGACCGTAACCTCCTATTGCGGCCCCCAACCGAGGTTCATGGATTTTGTTTCCATGGTCACTATGTACTATTAGTACACTGCCTATGAGGTCCAGCTGCCAACTCCAGTGGTCACCGTCAGGGCCACGAATATCCTCTATCGTGACTGCAAGTGGTTTCCGCAGCATGACACTAAGCGATGTAGTGTGCCGGCCATCAGCAGTCCTTGTTCCGTGGGTATCCCCCATTGCTATGATGATCCTTTTTTTAAAAAAATTCCATATTTTTGATCCTCGGGCCATGATATGCACATATTTGGGCTTGATCTAGCCTTCTATCACTTTGGGGGTCCGATCGTGCTCAGAATCACCTGTTAATGTCGATCCAGGGACTGTAGGGTTCCAATGGTGAAGAACATGTATAATGGAGGGATAAATGCACATAGAAAAGGTCTAATGAAATTTTCCAAGATTTCTTGTCCAATGTTCTAAATCAGTGGAATTTGGTTTAGAAATAGATTAGATCTAATCCCACTAACCCACACCATATTCCATCCCACAACATACATTTGATCCTTTGGAAAAAATTCCTAGATTAGCCCATTTTCATTGTAGAAATCACTAATGGGAAAAGGGGAAAAAAAAAATAGATGGAAGTCCTACCTTGACGTTGGATCAGTCATTGATGAAAAATGGTGTTCTGTGTCATCATTAATCCTTGATCCACTAGCATTAATCATTGTTCATTAGAGAGGTTTTTATCTCCTTGCCTCAGAATAATTTCCAAGGTTACAACAATAACCCTAAATTCATGATAATAAGACTTAATGAAAAGAAACTACTATAGAATTAATAAAATAGTTTTATAAAAAAAATTAATGACTATTACATCAAATATATAACTTTCACAGTCAACCCAAGCCAGTGGATATTAGGGATTTCCTAAGGAAAACCCAATTAAAAACTCAATTGTGGTCTTGGATTTCTAATCTGAGTTACCGTTTATGAGTTATTATGATTAAAAAAACATCCCGTCTGCTTTATTTAAAATATAACATTTTTTACCATATTATTCTTAGCATATTAGACATAAAAATATCACACTTTCTCAGAATTTGGTCATAAAATTTTCTCAATTAATTTATTAAAACAAAACATGAGAAGAAATTATTCATGAAATTCTCCCCACTATAGGTATTTACACTCTGAAAATCCAAAAAAAGGATACCCAAAAAGGATAGGGTACTGAGCATGATTATGAGCCTCCCATTCCTAGGTTATCTCTTAGATATTCTTGTTCTACAACTAAATGTGCACTAGAGGAATCAACCATCCAATAAGGATATACTCCTCTTAATCCTTGATCTCCATTGGGTACTCCACAAAAGTCACTCCATGGTCAATGTCTAGCTATCCCTATTCGATGATTTGGGATGGATCATGCATGTACCTCCTCATCTATGAAACATGGAATACATGATTCACCCAGTGCCACTACGGGGAAGATCAAGGTGACACTCCACCTCTCCAACTTTACTTAAAATCATAAATGGGACAATGTATCTCATAGATAGACTACCACTCTTAACAAATATCTGAAATCCCTATTGAGTTGAGACCCGAAGAAACACATGGTCTCCCTCATCAAACTCCAGATACCCTTGTGTCCTATTTATTTACGAATTATGATAGGTCAGTGCAGTCCTCATCTTCTATTGGATGTTCTAAACATTCTTTTTGGTAGCCCATATCAACTCTGGACACATTAATATTGATTCCCTAGGTCCTTCTAGCATAGTGGTGACCTGTATGGTCACCCGTACAAGTCCTAGAACGGTTCCATACTAATTGTTGGGTGGTATCTTTTTTTGTATGAAAATTATACCAGTGGTAGGTTGTCCTCCCAACTATAGTTGAAGTCTCATATGTAAGCACCTATCATATACTCTAGGACCTAGATGGTCCTATCTGTTTGGATATCTATGTAGAAATTAAATTCCCATATCAAGTGCAAATTATTCCGAAATGACTCCTATAATCCCTTCTAAAACCAATATCTGAAACAATAATCCTGATATGAGATGGTAGTAGATAGAACTCTGTGAATCGAAATTATATACTGCATGTAGAGGCGTCACAATCTCTCTACTAAACTCTTCCCACAGATCGGAATAAAGTAGGATAACATGGTGAGTAGGACAATGATATACCATATTATATCATTCCCCTAGACAAGCATGGTAAACCCTTCATTAATTCCACCAATATCTCATTCCACTCCCACTCTGGCACCTCATGTGGTAGGGTCAATCCCGTTGAAACCTAGTTCCCAACCTTCACTTGCTGACAAGTGAGGCATCTTGAAAAGAACTATGCAACCACATTTTTCATCCCTAACCACAAGAACTGATGTTGGAGATCATACTAAACCTTTTTCCACTCCTAGATGTACCATCAAAGGGGTGGTATGGAACTCCCCCATGACCTCATCCCAAAATGTCACTGGTAGTACTGTGCACCCTCTGAAGAGAACGAGGTGCTCCACACCATTCGAATATTTATAAGGGGAATTCTCAATAGAAATCTGAGCACATAAATTCTCACATCTGATGTCTCTAAGATGTGCCAACCTGACTC
Source organism: Viscum album (assembly GCA_963277665.1). Taxonomy (NCBI): domain Eukaryota; kingdom Viridiplantae; phylum Streptophyta; class Magnoliopsida; order Santalales; family Viscaceae; genus Viscum; species Viscum album. Next base: position 79,267,806 of record OY728162.1, on the reverse strand, counting down.
ACTGTATGAGTGGAGGGGTGGAAACCATTGAATAAAGGTAAGATGCTCTATGTCCATCCACAAAGGTTATCTATAACATGACTAACTACTCTGACACCTCAATCAATAATTGTAAGATGGATCTTCTGATGAGAGAATCTACCACTACATTCCCTTTCCCAAGAGTATAGATAGTCTCAAATTTATATCTATAGAGGAACTCCATCCATCATATATATCTCATGTTCAGATCCATCTGAGAGAATATATACATGAGACACATGTGATCAGATTATACCTTAAACCTCCCGTCCATCAGGTAGTGTTTCCACTTATTTAGTGTGAATAATACCACTTCTAGATCAAGATCATGGGCAACATAGTTTTTCTCATGATTCCTCATCTAGCATGGACCATAGGCAATCACGATTTTCCCCTACATCAGGACACAACCAAGCTCGATCCCTGATGCATCGATAAACACTACGTACTCAACCCTGGCCTCCAGTAATGTCAATATGGGTGCACCATTCAATATCTATATCATCCCTTGAATTCACTATTGACACTTCTATGTCCACATGAAAGGTGGCCCCTTCCATTTCTAGGCCACCAAGGGTGTTGTGACTTTAGAAAAGTTGGATAAAAACTTCCGATAATACCCAGAAAACCCCAAGAAACTCCACTCCTCAGTAACTCTCCTAAGTGGCCCCCAAGAAAGCACTACTTTAATCATTACTGGATCTACTGCAAGTCCAACCACTGAAATGACGTGTCCTAGAAAATGTACCTCCAAAATCTAGAAATCACACATACAGAGCTTCATATAAATTTAGTTCTCTCAAATTCTTTCCATGACCATATTCTAGTGTATTACATGCTCATCCTCAGATACTGCGTACACAAGGATGTCTTCAATTAATACAATGATAAAACTAACTAAATAAGGTGGGTAGATTCTATTCATGAGTCCCATGAACACTGACAAGTCATTTTTCAGGAAAAAAACATCACTATGAACTCTTATTGGTCATACGAACATCTGAAGGCTGTCTTTGGTACATTCTCATCCCATGCATGAAGCTAATGATAGCCATATCTGAGGTCTCTCTTTGAGAAGCAACTCACTCCCTTCATCTAATATAATACATAATAAATCCTCATTATTGGATACTTATTCTTCACAGTCACCTAGAATGTGCATCAGAATTCCAAACATACTCTTAAGCTCCCATATTCCTTCATGGAAAACAAAAAAAGGCATGCCCAAGGTAAACTAATGGGTCTCATGAATCCCTTCTTCTATAAGTCATCCAGATCTAATCTCAACTCATGATGCTCTACAGGATCAATCCAATATGTAGGTGTAGATATCAATGACTTATCAGGTTAAATATCAATGCAAAAGTCAACCTCACTTTGGGTAGGTAATCCTACAACATCTTCTGGAAACACATACTCGTACTCATCCACCACTATTTGAAACTAAGGACTCATTTTATCCACTACACTGAGGTTTATGCAAGATAACTAGTGTGTAATTGGATACAACCTCCTACGTTCAAGTCAATCCTATGCTACATTGGTCTCATTTTCATTGAAAAAGGAAAACATGGTCCTTTATCTACAGACTCACCACAGTCAGCACATAAAAAATCAAGATGGATAAGAACTATGGATAACCAGTCCATTCCATGAATGACATCATAAAGCATCTATTCTACCACCAAGAGACCCCAATGAAACATTCAACCCCAACATTAATGGAAGACTAACTACACTAGTGTTTGATTTTATAATCATACCCTATAGGAGCCTCTAAGAAAAAGGATCGAGTCAATTGTTCCATTGGAATCTCCAAATCATGAATAAGGGTCCTGGAGAGAAAACAATGAATAGAACTTATGTCTATCAAAACTGTATCTAGGGTAGAAAATAAACATATAGTACATCTAATCATCTATAGAGCACTGAGGTCATTGGCCTCCACTGCCTAAATCTAGCCTCATCCCTTTTGACTAGATTCCTAAGCTCATGGTGGACCATAGAGGTGTGGTGGTGGTAGTACCTAGAACCTCTGCACATCTTCCGAAGCATAACCTACTCCTTTTCCATGCCCACATACCTACATACCACTCTTCCCTTGCTTTCTACTCTTACCCATAGGTCCCTTGACCATCATCTAATCATCCATATGGCGAGTTAGGAAATATCAATCCATGTGTTTCTGACCACCGCATGAGTAACACAACTTGTCTTTGAGCTAACTCGATCTGACTTGGGAACCCCACACCACTGACCCAGTATCCTAGGGTCATCCCCTAGAGTGATTGACCCTCTTGGTTACTTACGTCTTTTGTCGGCTACCAACCACTGAAGATTCATCTACACGGTTCATGTTGGTATCTCCCACTACTGTCACCTACTCCTCCAGAAAGATTTTCACTAGTAGGGCTCTCTCCAGTACTACAACATTTCTAGGGATGCTAAGGGATATCATGTATTCCATGATCTCCCAATATATCCCCTACTAGAAGGTCAGTGACCAAAAGAATGGGTCCCACACCATATCTATGGAGTTTCAAGAAATATCTGTAAATTTCTTTGAGTACTCCTCTACTATCTGACATCCCCTCTATAGGTGTAGTATCTCCTCTATACCTATGGAGCATAACATCACTATAATGAAATCCTCCCTAATGTGATACTTGTAGTCTATCCAAGTGAGGGTCATCTACTCAAGCGTCTAGATCACTAAGCTCCAAAAACACCCCACTGATCCCTGTAAGAGACTTGTGCTTTGGACTTCCATCTTGTTAATAGGAATCCTCAATAGGAAGAAAACATGCGTAACCACCTCCATCCAATCCTTAACAGCTTGGGGGTCTGGATCACCCCTGAACCTGGGAGATCACTACCTCTGGAACTCATGAAACACACCTAGCCTACATGCATCCTCTACCGGTAGTGCTGGTTGTATCTGTTGTTCTCCAGGTGGGGGTATCACTTATACACCACCTTAGGGTGCTATATCTGGTACTAGCCACTATACTGATGCCTCATCTCTAGGTGGATTATCCTCATGATCACACATCAGAATACTAGCTACCTATTTGTGTGGATTTATCTTGAAATATATCGGTAAGTACCATAGTCATTAGAGTATAATTGGTGACATAAAACTGAATCAAGAAGGACATGAGAACACACACAATCCTATATGATTAATCTAGAATTTATTTTACCTTCACTTATTGTTTTATTTTAAAAATTTAAAAAGGGGAATCCATAGTCTTGGTGTATGGATAATCATCCGCCACACCAACATTGGAGTCCCTAGTCTGAGATCCAAACTTGAAAAACATTGCACTATTTCCCTAAACCACTCTAAATGACTCTTGGTTATTTTGGTAGAATTAACATCCTCTGATTCCACTCGGTCATGAACTATCCTATAGGGGCCCATTCTGTGACAAACCCACACCTGCATACAATAGGCCAGGGGCTGGAAACTAGAACTGAGCAGGCATATCCCACAAATTGGATTCATTTTCCTATGTATCTGTACACACACACACATCTCCAAGCCCAAAATGATGAAATAAAAATAAACTTATGTAAAAAATTCATGCATACACTATGATACCAACCACATAGTATGATAGTTGGAAAAATAGAAAGTAAATAGGGATAGAATACAAGCCCACCAATAGAAAGAGTCTTCCATGTGAATGTTCAAGTTCCTGATGTTCTTTCACAGAAAACCCTATCTAAAGGGTAGGTATAGGAATGATTGTCTAAGGATGTTGAAGTACACATCATCTCTCAGGCCTCTCTCTGAGAACCACCTATCCCTGATCTTCCATTTAATCTCACAATGTATTGAATGTTATCACAAGACATGACACATGTGGGAAAAGACCATGCATTGGTGACTAAAACAATACTCAGTAGGACACCTCGAAACCAAAATGAAAATACCACTAAAGAACACCCAAAGTATACCACAATGGAAACACAAGAATTATACCAAAAAGGGAACCCACGAAGTAAACCACTAAGGAAAGACATGAAGTATAGTCAATACGGTCAGCTCATATAGGTATAAGTCTAAATGATGAAGATAAGGATTTCCAGTTTTAGTCCATAGATCCCTCATTCTCATTGACACTAGAAGTTTCCATAGCATACAACTCATCTATGTTGCACAAAGCATCGATGACACATAGAGCATCGATGAAACGTAGAGCATCGATGGTTCATGAATCCCCCAAGTCACATAGTCACCAGGATGAATTATTCACTATGATAAAAAAGTCACTAAAATTATATAATCATGGAATTCCACTCGTAGCACAATCATTTTTGGAGAACCTTCTCCACGATCCATTAGGTAGAATGCAAACATCCACAAAAACTCACTTAGAGCATCTCAAGAGTAATTACGGACTGCAAGGGTCCCAATGCCAAAAAGACTCATCTAAAGGACAAAGGGCTTGAATGATATGACCAATTTAATAAAAGTGGATGGTCAAGTCTGGGTCTAACCCAAACCTATTCGGATAACCTAACCCATCCAGGTTCGGTTGATCAGAACCAACCTAGTTGGTTTTGTCTGACCAAATCAGCCCCACCCACTAGACCGCTGGACGATGACATATTAAGCCTCTGGACCATAACCCAAGGGGCTGGAAGAGTGGCCCTGTTCTCCAACCTAGAATGTGTCACTCAGAGTGGATTTTCTCAGTCAGACATGACCCACCATGGCTGAATCCCTTTGGTCTATGTGGTTTCTTGACCAAGTGGCCAGCTAGCTTTCCCAGTTAATACTGTGTTAGACCGTGTTTCACATGGCCTACCTGGTAGCCCCATTCACCATCAGCACCGAAACCACATGCTATGGTCATCTCCCAAGTGTCCCCACTAGGGCACGTCCTTACCGCCACCGCCGTAACCTCCAATCGCGGCCCCTGGTTTCCACATACAGCTTCCATTTTCATGGACCATACATAGTCTATTCACCCCATCTACATGGTTTGACCACCACTACCTTTACCATCGGTCGCTGTTGGGGCGACTGTCATCCTCCTTCGCACCCACAAAAAATCATCGTCATGCACCACCGTAAACATCCCTTTTTCTATGGGTCACTCGCATTGATCCAATGCTTCATTTTTTAATGGAGACATATTTGTGATCCTCGGGTCGTGATCTTTATCACACTTTGATTGATCCATATTTCCCTCATTCTGGGGGTCCGATCATGCTTAGCACCGCCAGGGAACATCGACTCGAGGACCATTGGGTTCCAATGGTGAAAAACACATAAAATGGAGTGATAAATGCACATAAAAAATGTTTAACATCGTTGGACAAGTGTTATAGGACAACAATCCAAATATGGTGAATTTGGGTTAGAAACAGATTAGATCTAATCCAGTTAACCTGCAACATATTCCCACCCACAAAATACAGTCATTCTTTGGGTGAATCTGTAAATGGATTAGTCACCATTCATCGTAGAATTCAAGAATAGTAAAAGTGGAAATCAATAAGAGATAAATATTTTCCATTGAGATTGGGTCAATTATTGATGAAGAATGGGGTTACATGTCATTATCGATCCCCGATACGCTGAAGTTTTTCACCGTTCATCGGAGAGGTTTACTTTTCCTTACCTCAGAGGAATTTCTAGGGCTATAATGATAACCATATATTCCGGATGATAAGACATAATGAAAAAAACCAGAACAAAATCAAATTAAATATTTTTACTAAAACTATATTAATTACTGATACGTCCAATTACTATTTTTCACAATCAACCTGCACTGGTCGATTTTGTGCCTCTCCTAAGAAAAACACCCCATTATGAACACAACAATGGTCTCAAATTTCCAATATATGTTACCATTTATGAGTTATTAGGATTTTAAAATAAACTTCCCATGGGATTTATTTAAAACTTAACATTTTTTCACCATATCATTTAGGGGGCACCATGTCTTGGAATCTCATGCTGTCTCAACACCTAGTTATCGAATTTTGATAAATAATTTATGAAAATAAAACTGAAGAAAACTTAAGTCATTAAAAACATTCTCAAAAAATTATGGTGAATATCTTAATGAAGCCTTCACTGATTATTTATGGGATTTTGGGAATTTATCTCAACTTACTTCTCCATATAAACCTCACTATAATGGTTTAATTGAAAGGAGGAACCGTGCGTTATTAGATAGGGAGGGATCAATGATGAGTCATGCGAGTATTCTATTATCTTTTTGGGGATAAACGTTACGGGAAACAACATATGTACTAAATTGAGTTCCAAATAAAGAAAAAAATGGTATACCATACCAATTATGGAATTGAATGAAATCCATGTTGTCTTACATACATGTGTGGGGTTGAGAAAAATTCGCAAAGTCCTCTTTATGCAACAATATTTCACCAATAGACAGAAAGTGTATATTTAAAGGATATCCCAAAGAAACAAAGGAATAATACCTATACAATGATTCCAAAAAATTGTAGAGGTTGATAGATTTACAAAATTTATGTAGAAGGATACTATCTCTAAAAGAGATGGTTGGAACTAGATAGACTTCAATAAAGTGTAGGCTCAAGATACACAAGGGTGGGCACACGAACAAATTTTACATAGCCCCGTGGAGGAATAAATTGGTCTAGATATATAATTAATAAATAGGATTAATAGAGAGGTTAGAGAACTATAATAGTATGGTTTTATATTCACCAAGGATGGGGACCCATTATTAGTTGATAATAATGATCCTCTAACCTTCAACAAAGAAGTATGTGGCACACATGTTTCAAATTTGTAATAATCCAAGAATTTTGAAATGGATTCCGTGTGGCAAAACCAAGTCTAGAATTTGGTAGACCCTCCAATAGATGTAAAGTACATTTTTTTCATATGGGTATTCAAGAAAAATCAAGACATGGAAGGAGAAGTCATTACATATAGAGAGAATGGTTTCAAAAGGGTTGAAACATCGACAAGGAATCTACTACAATGAATCCTTTTAACAAATTTCAATACTGAAATCCATCATAATTATACATTCCATCAAAACATTATTTTATTATTTGATTTGGAAAATATTTTTGAAAACAATATTCTTTAACAAGAACGTTTATAAAGATGTATATAGGACACAAACCGATGGTTTTGTGACTACAAAGGATTCCAAAAAGGTATGAAACTTCCAAATACCCATTTATTGATTAATGAAAGTATCAAAGACATGAAATATTTGTTTTTATGCGTCCATAAATGAATTTGGATTAAAAAATAATTAATGTGAGCCATGTGTCTATTAATGGTTTAGTGGGAGTGTATTTATTTTCTTAATAGTATATGTTGGGGACATATTACTCATTGGAAACGAAATACCAGTATTACAGTGTATTAAGGAATGGTTGAAAAAATGATTCTCTATAAAGGATTTGGGAGAGGATATATATATATTCTTGGGATCAAGATCTATCATGATATATCTTGGAGGTTTCTCAAGCTACGTCAATGTACATACATTTACACGATATTAAAGAGACTCGGTTTGGAAAAATCCAGGAGGTGATTTTTTCAACCTCACATGAAATTCATCTTTATACGAAAATATATCCTCAAACATGTGAGTAAAGATTCAGAATTACAAGGATTCAATATGAATCAATGATTGTGTTAGTCATCTATGCTATTCTATGTACTAGGCTAAATGTCATCGACAAATTAAATGTAGTGGGTTGATATCAAGATGATCTAGGATACTACCATTTGATGGTTTTCAAGTATATGCTTAAGTATCTATGGAAGAATAAGGATATGTAAAAGGTTTATGAAGGATACAAGGAACTAGTCATCAGAGGAAATGAAGATTCTAGTTTCCAAACTGATCTAGATGACATGAAGTTACAAACAAGATGCATCTTCATTTTGATTGGAGGTGATCTGAGTTGGAAGAGGTCAATGTAGGATGCGATTATAGATTCTATAGTAGAGACTAAGTATATTTCGGATTCTGAGGTAGCTACAGATGCAGTTTGGATAAGAAAGTTTGTTTAATATAATGATGTGGTATCCAATAGTAAATATCCTGTCACAATATATTATAATAATAATGTAGTAGTGTCTCTTGAAAAATATCCAAGGACACATCAACGGATGAAGAACACACATAAAAAGTATAATCTCTTAAGGTATTTTCGATGAGAGGTGAAGTTTTATTGAGTAGTATTTCCACCAAAGAAAACATGGAGGACCACATTGACTAAATATTTAACCTAGTAGAAACATGATAATCTTTTATGGTCTAGCAGGTTGAAGGTCCCAGAGAGTTGTCTCTAGCTCAAGTGGTATTTTTTTGGAGTTGGTGTCCTATGACCAATTGTTTTTAATTTTATTACATGTATATTCAATGTACTGGATATTAAAAAAACATATTATTACATTTTTTTTGTTGTTCTAAATGAGTCTAATGTAATAATTTCCTAGATTATACATCGCATTGATAAGTTCATAGTTGTTCCCTATTACGATGAGAACCTTGATGTGCTATGAAGATATTCTAAAATAATATTTTGTGGTAGGATCAAATACTAGGATGGGACACATTATACATATAATTGTAGGTGTGAGTACTCCTAAGAAGACGAGGATTCATCTCATGAAGTTCGCACATAATAATCTAATAGATGGGAGATTATGAGAAAAAACCCACCAGTAGGAATAACACATGCTTTAGTGTCATCAGACATTCCTATATATGAGCATGTGTGATGGTCCTTAAATTTTATTATTATTAATTCATGTTATAACTCACATGCTTAGATGTATTATATAAACCATGATGAAAAAGGATAGTGGTGTATTTGGATACATTGGGTGAATCATGAGAGAGATATCATTAATGAAAAAGTCAAGGTAGGATTATTACTTTCCATATTTACGGAAGCTTATATCTTAGACCCTTAATTTGAATATAACCATCACATTAAATTCCAAGGATGTTATTTAAAAATGTTTTTCTTAGATAGTCAATGAAATTAATATAGAGCATATAGGTTTGTGACACATATGTGGAACCTTATTTATGAGATATTGTGAACAAGGGATTATATTTCACTATGAATGTTAATATGTGGTTGTATAAGTTGCAATATTATGTAATTTTTATTGGGTTCCTTGACCCTTTGTGAGGCACTAATCTTGTACATTAGGAAAACATTCCTAATGAAAATGAGGAAGAATACTATAAGGCCACATATAATGTGTTTCCCTTGATCTCAATTAAATTCTATTTGACATTAACTAATAGAATAAATAATATTATAAAGTATGTGGAATAATTTTATTCATGTTATATTTATTGCAAAAATTAAATAAGTATTTATTCACCGAGTTGTGAATAAAATATTTATTTTATTTATTTAATATTTTAATAAAATTTATTCACAAGATAGTGAATAAAATATTTATTTATGAATAAAATATTTAGTCATATATTCAATAAATCCTAGAGGTGTTTGAATAAACCAAGGTTGAGTCCGGTGAGAAATTTTAATTCTCAAGTCTTTTATATATTATTTATTATTCCACAAGTTATTGTGTGCCTCAAAATAATAAATATATAATTATTATTTTAAGACATGGGATTTATTATAGGTTCTAAATTTTATTTAATGGATCATATGAATTAAATAATAACTTAACATAAATCAAAATTCTATAAATAGGTAGTTATGTCTATTGTGTAGAGCATACAAAATTGATAAAAGAAAATTATTAGGCATAACAAATTCTCTCTCAAATCATCCTTTTCTATCCCCTCTGAAGAATGAGATGTGAAATAGATATTTCTTCATGATTTAAGGGCGCATGATCAAGAACGAACAACGCAATACATTCAACTCAACATAGTAGCACCCATAGATCGAGTAGTGATGCCTATAGATCATATGATAATGTGTGGATCACCACTAGAGTGATTATATCCTTGTATTCTCATAGTGGAATTAATATAATATAAAAGAGTCTTTGAATATGATCAAAATTTACCAAAAAAGAAAGTTACTAAGCTCAGGTATATATTTATTCAAATATTAAATAAATGAATTATAAATTGAATATACAAGATCCTTGCTCTTGGTTTTAGTCAAAGATTATTAAAATAAATTTTAATATATCACCCACCTCTACTCAATTCCAATGTTCCCTAAACCATAATGATTAAGATGAGATAAATGAAATTTTTTAAACAAAATTTTTAGGAATAATAATTTTGTTTTTCATTCTCAATATCATTATATTGAAAAAGTATTAAATAGCTTTGAACAATTTTTTTTGTTCATTAGATTTTACCATATATTAATTTGGGATTAGGATGATACAAAATATTGGTAGGATAGTTTCTTAACTAGAATATATACGGTTCATTATGTGTCCCATGTGTTAAATCTGAAAAAAGTCCTCATATTTCATATACTGTTTGAATGTGGAGTGGTATACAATTAATAGTGGTTATACACAGTGGGAAGTATAAAAAAGAGTACTCAAATATCATAAGGGCACTATGGATTACTGTATATGTTATTGTGTGAACATAAAGGTTTTAGAATGCTTTACCAATATTACATGAATTATAAATCTGTCAGGTCATATTTCTATGAGTGGTTGGGGTTTTACACATATAGTTTGAGATAAATCTTGGGTATTAAAGAAACATATTTGTATAGAAAACTTTTTAATGGATTCAGAATTTGTTGTTTTATATGATAATTAAAAATATTAAGAATGAATTATATCTCATTTATTTGATCTATCATTTTAACCTATTAAAATTTCCCAATTTGATATATATTGTGAGAGTGAAGAAATGTTTTCTAGGGAATACAACAATACTTATAATAGAAAACCAATACACTTTGATTTCAAACATAACTACATGAGGAATTTCAAACAATGTGATATCATAATCATGGACTTTGATAAAATAAGATAGAATTTGATAGATCCACTAATAAATGTAATTTCAAAGGACTTAGTGTAAAAAACATCCATAGGGATGAATTTAAATTCTTTGTATAAAATTCTACAATGATAGGACCTCATCGTAACTTGTGATAATATCACATGTATATATTCTATATAATAAATTCTATCATATTTTTGAAGAAAATACCAAATGTTTTATTACATACTTGTAAAGTGGTTTTTGGTTCCCAAGAGGAAATGAGGGTAAGTCTAAAACTCTTAATTATCCATGGAAATTAAAAAAATTAAAATATGGGTACAATTTTTAGTCCACCTATGTGAATGTAGGAGTTGTGACACTTTAAAGAGTTTATGAATTTTTCTCTTAGAAATTCCTAAAAATATAAGAGGTACATACCTATAATGATTTATAGGGGTAGAGGATGAATCAAATAATTTAAATATAATCATGCAGGAAGAATCTAGTAAATAATAAGAGGTCCATATTTAAGGTAGTTTCCACTTTTTCCCTATTCATATTCAATTTTTTTTACTTCATAAAGTCTCAAATTGAAAGATATAATTATTTATGAAATTTATTTCTAAAAGTGTATAATTATATATTTTTTATTTATTAAAATATATTAAAATGGAGGGGGATATTTTTATCTCAAAGGTATATTAACAATAATTTTTTTGGTTTTTAGAGGGAATGACTTTTGGAATCCCATATTACAAAGTGTGTTAGAGTGGGGCCTCATTTAAATGTGGTAACACTATTATCTTTATTTATAATGATAAATCATTGAGGAAAATATTTTAGGGGGTAATTCACTAAACCATCCATGTACGCATGTACACATAATGTGGTTGTTTTTTTGGCATAATTTTCACATTGCACACCACATCAGGGAAAGTTTTTTAAAGGAGAATTTATTTTTCATGATATAATAGTAGGGTTTTCTGTTCAGGGCCATTACTGAATGAGAACACCTAATGGGTCAAATTAGTTCCTCTAATGTGTGACATCTGGACCACCGAACATATTAAGAATGATCTGATGGATTCATCTATTCAAAAATATATGTTATCTAGCCTACATATTCAAATGGATGTTATTAGAAAGATATGAATAATTTAGATAAGATATTTCTTCCTACAATAAGAATTTAATAATTAGAATAGGTATGATATATTATTTAAATTGGTACTTCAACGCCTTTTAAAGGATAATCCATGTGATGAGAAATTAATTCAATTATAAGAAATTGAATTCAATTAATTCTTAGGTATTCTGAATCCACTGAAAGAGATAAATTACTATAATTTTATATATAGTCGTAAAAGTCTATTTGTTAGTTCTCAATAGTAATATCATTTTACTACTCTCTTGATTCTAAAATATCTTCAAGGGACAGTCTCTACTAAGTACACATGTAGAGTAATAAAACATTGTTTTAACCTAAAATGGATTCTTTTAAAACCAATTATACTACTAATTTGGTATGTTAAAACTATATTATTAAGTACTGTGACATTAAAATAATCTTTAGTGGTATCCATCTACTGGAATCCTTGAAAATACCATAATATTTCCAACAAAAATACTATAAACTACTATGGGTTGAATTGATTCGAGTGATAATTTTATCAAGAACTTTGTATGTAGTTGGACCATAATGATAGAATGAAGATGGAGGGAATGGTTGTTATAGTTAAATGGATCCAAAATAAAGATAATTTAGATAATATATTTCTATTGTATTGTTTATATTGGAGAGTACTAGTCTCTATAAATTTGGTGCATGAAATTACATTCTTTGGATGACAAATATTGGGGTTTGGATATCAATATGGATTGTAGAGAGATAAGGAACTTTATTTTCACATACTCTGGTGATTAAATTTATTGAAATCATTGGAACTATTATGACTATGGGTGAAAGTAATATTTGGTAGAAAAAAGGACACAATGAACTATATTCAGGATTGGTGTGTGATTTGGAAGGAGTTTATATGAGAGGTTTTTTATTGTGTTTTTAGGTGATATGGGTGAACTGAAGTAGTAAAATTTTTTGATCCGTGGAATTACCTTATACATTTTGGTAGACTAAAATAATATAGAATTTTTAGGATCAAAGATGGAATTTATGTGACTAAGTATTGATCTTGTATACATCAAACCTTTCATAATATATGTGATCTGAAGATGTGTAAACTGGAGACAGAGGGATGATAAATACAATCTTCACCAATGTTGGGATATTATAAATTATTTTGGATTTAGGTGGATGATGTGTTATTAATGGAGTGACTCTATATAAAGGCTGAGTCTTTTTAAAATGTTGATTTTTTTTTTGTGATTGAAATATGTTGGCCTTGTTGGGTGTGAAGTGTGATGATTATCTTATGAAATATAGATTCTTCAGGATCTAGTAGGGTCACCCATTTATTATTCTTATAAGTATACCTTCTAATGTGAGGTTATTGATAACTACTTGTTCGTGCTGATATAGGATGCCTCAAAATACAGTATCATGCGGACTTGTATTAACAACAACCTATATTAAAAATCATAAAAATATTATTGTTGTATAAGATTATAACATTTAGGTACATACTAATAAAAATAATATCAAAATATCACATTTATTTTCACCACTAGTAATGAAATAAAAAATAATTAATTTACATAGTCCAGTATAATTAAAATAATTTGAATGAAAAAACTAATTTTAGGATCATGAAATTAATTCCAATAACATTTTAATATTTTTTATAAAAAAGTTTATACTAAAATAAATTATTTCTATAAAATTACATAAACATGAAAAAAAATTAATCAAATTTTTATGTGGTCTATAAGAGTTTAATGGGGGAAAATATAAAATAAATTTCAAAAATATACTTTTATCACTTTAATATAGTTCTTAACTTTAAATATCTCATCACATGTATCTTCATTAATTATTATTTTATACTCATATACAATTGATGGGGACTCAAAAACTGAGAGTTATATTTAATAAATAAATTTAGATATCCAATCCCTTATATTATATAAATAATTCATGATAATATGATGATAATTAAATAATAATTGAATTATTAATTTTTCCATATAAAAGAAAGATCAGATATTTAAAAATTTAATAAATCATGATATTAAAAATAAAAAGGTTGGTTACAACTACAAGGTGTCAAAAAATATTTAATAAAATTTTATAAAATTTATAAAAAATTATAGACATTTTCATGTGTAAAAATGAGTGCAAATAATACCTAATTCTCAGCACATGATATGATAAATTATTAATGTGTGAAATGATCAAAGATCAATGTATACTATGTACAAATTGTAATATGAGACTTATTTGAACCTCTTCACACAACAAAGTCAATTATTAATGAAAAAGATTAATTTAGCTATAAATAGATCATTCAACTACCCATAGTATAGGCATGAAAGAGAAGAGAAGAGGGAATTACATGAAACAAAGAGAAAGGTCCTAGGTCGAGGTCATACCTCCTTTTCTTGGATCCCTTAACCCCTATGGGATAATTTTGAATCAAAACCAATGTTAAAAGGGACAAGAGATGATAAGTTTTATTATTTGAATTTTTTTATGCACAAAACATCCATGAGAGACCACTTGATCAATGTTTTGAATTTAAACCTATGAAAGGATTTCACTTTGAGTAAAATTTCAAAGTATACTGAGTGAAGTGTGTCATTGTTTCCCCACATTTAATTCACAAGGATTTTACTATCATCTAAGCACCACCTAACCTTCATGTTATTCTAATCATACAAGATTTTTCAAGACCCCCATTTTCACTATGGATTCCTACCTTGGTGAAATATTCCAATTTCTCCAAGGTGGTTATATTAACATTAATAGATTCAATTATCTAAGTCCCTTTTCCCAAGAGGCTTACATTCTCAAATCCCCTATACTCCACCGATACCTCAATTTTTTCAAAGGAAACATACCTTGTTCATTTACTCACATTAACCTAAGTGTTATTGTTGATAAGAATATCTCATTTTTCTAATTCCATGGACTCAAATCAGTTAATTCACCCAGAACTTTTCCTTTAGTCCTATATTATCCTAATTATGCTTAATCATATATACATGTTTCTTATGAAATCAAACACCCATTGATAAATGAGATTTCACATCTGGTATAAGAAATATCCCATATATTACTCTTCTTATCATGGATTCATAATGTGTGGCTAATTATGTACTATATTGATAATAACTACATTTTATATTGAAGACCTCATGGAATTCCTCATTTCCATAAATTCTGTACTTCTATTAGAATAAAATCTTTCACTCTTTCGATGTATTCCTGAAATAATCCCTACACATTTTACTAATTCACATATAGGATCCTTTTATAGTGACTTATATGAATGCGACATTCTCACTTTATTATAATTATTTTCTTCGTGGAACTCCTAATTTCAGAAGTTAACCTATCACTATGATTTCCTATTCATGAATATTCTAATTTAAGTATGGCACACCATTCCTATTGATTTTACCCTAAACCTCAAATGAAAATAGGTCCATACAACATGGCCTAATAATGAATGGAAAAATGGTTCTCAAAAAATAAACATAAATTGTTTGGTATAAAATCCTTATTACATGATGTTTAAATTCATGATATTCCCACTTTTATGTGTTTAAATTGTAAGACAAATTATCAAGGTTGGGTTTCATTCATTTCTATTATGAAATTAAAACACATGTTATGTATTCTTGTTAATCTATATTATTAAAACTCAATTTTTCAATGACAAGTGGAACAAATTGTAACATCTATTTAAACTATTACCTTAAACTAAATGGGTTTTTATTACTTTAATAGGGATATGTAGGAAGTCCATTGTGTGTTCAATGCCAACTTTTTTGATACACCCTCTCTCTACTACTTCCATGATAGTGAAAAACTATATAGTTCATTCCTATAGGGAATTAAACTATTTCATAATCACCATTCATCATTAAAAATATATAACTTTATTGTTATTGATATGATATGATTTAACCTAGTATAATTCTATTTTAAACTTTTCAGTGTTAGTCAATCCATTTCATCTTAGGTAACTAGTATGTTTATTGAGTATGATTTAAATAATATTTTAAAATATATAAGAGTATACCAAACTAAAATATAATCTCATTTGGGGGATTATTTGACCCCCCATCATGTTTATTTATAAAAATTGGTAACTATGCTACCGAGATGGTAGAGGGTAAAAAAATAAATAAAAAAAAGTTAACCCAAAATTTAATCATTTTCTATTGACAGATTTCGAGTGTCCATGAATATCAATTGGTGACACTAGATTAATTGGTTATTAATTTATAATTTATACTAAAATAAAATTGAATATTTAATTAATGGAT
Source organism: Viscum album (assembly GCA_963277665.1). NCBI lineage: Eukaryota > Viridiplantae > Streptophyta > Magnoliopsida > Santalales > Viscaceae > Viscum > Viscum album. Next base: position 79,251,400 of record OY728162.1, on the reverse strand, counting down.
TATGAAGTGTCATCATCCCTAACTAGCTTGGGGGTAGTCTATTGATGACTATAGTTTCCATGATCCAGAATCATAGTCTAGTGATTTCATTCACATAAACTACCAATTTTTTCATTATATACTGATTAAATATAATGGAAAAACATATTCTATCACCAATTAGATAGCTTTATCTAATAAATGGGAAACATTTCGGTTTTGGATTATTTCTATGATAGGGTGATATTTACATTGATAGTATCTTAAGATAACTTTGAAGGGATAAATATATAATTTCTGTGACATATAAATTAATAGGTAGTGGTAGGAAGACCCCATCATGATATAAAATACCTTTGAGATCCTCTACTTAGTTTAAGATAATTATTTACTATCAAATCTTGAAAAATCTAATTAGGAATTCCCCAATGTCCATATGGCTTCCCATGAGTATCCTAGGAGGATTCCTATTTTTTTATATAACTAAAACTACCATACAATACTAAATTTCTTAGAACCAATTGTGAAATATTCATCCCCAAACTGTTGGGATGGAGTTATAATAAGAATAACCCAAAAGTAAAACCAACCACCTCACCCTGAGAAGAGGTTCCTTTTCTATCCATTGGTAACACCCTTGAATAAGGTTACCATATCCTGACAGTAACCAAATACAATTTTAATGTTACGCTAAGTCTGAGGACTCAATAATATTTTGGATTTTCTTTAGAAACCTCATATACCAACCCCTCTCCTTCATGTACCATCCAATATATAGAGATCATCCCCATGAAAATATATAAAACTGACATATAGGTCCTTCATTGCTCAAATTATACAATAACCATAGTGCCTCAACCTATGGTTCCCACCATTGAGGTCCTTCTCATGATAATATGTACAACTGACATGAGGGTTCTCCTTATACTGATGAAGAATTAAACTATCATTGTGGTTCCTCCAATGTTTGTTGTCAAGGAGGTTCTCCATGTGATGATACATCTAGTAGACATGATGTTCCTCCCCATGATGACGATGAATTCAATTTCCATGGAGGTACTCATGATGTAAATCATCATAGAGGTCCTCCTCATAGTGAAATATAATATTTAGAAGGTCCACCATGTTCTCAGAAATACTAAAATAATGGTGATCCCTCTCTATAGTACTTACATCAAATATCCTCCAATCGATGAAACATATAACTAACATGAAAGTTCTCATCATGTTAATGAATAATATAGAAACCATATAGATCCTTCCTACACTAATCATCACAAGGGACCTCCCTAATATAGAATTATCAAATTATATACATCTCCTCCTCATTATTAGGTATAATAATGTAACAATAGAGGTACTACCTTTGATAAAATATCTATCATATATTAATTTCCTCCAAATGTTGAAAAATGTAGAAACCATCGAGCTAATTCCTATGGTAAACACCACATTGTTCTTATTCTTTTCTGGAACACATAAAAACAACAAAATTTTCCAGAAAATGATAATAAATAATAACATAACCATGTAGGTCCTCACCATGGGACCATCCATGAAAGTTTCCTCTAGTGAAATATCTAACTAAAAAGAGGTCCTCCCCATTCCGATAAAGATAACAACAATGGATGTACTCACCATAGAAAACATCAGAAATCATATATTTATTAATATTGTAACAAAATACGAGTTCTTCCATATAATAAATACTTTATAAGACATTCTTATAATAAAAAATCACAAAAAACATGGATGTCATCCCAATTTTGAAAAAAGACATTATCCATGGAGTTCTTCCCTTTGGTATCCACTACAGAGGCCTCTGATGTGGAGACCCAAAGCTTGAAGTACATATAAATTACATTACTTTGGTGTAATATCTAATACATAACAAAAAGAGACACCAATGGACCATAATAGTTTAGTGTCTTTAGAAACTCAGAATATAATCTTCTAATCTTGGTGAAAGATCTTCAACATATCCCATAAAGATCTTCATTTTTTTACCTAAAACCATTATTTATATCCTGGGGAAAATAAAACATATAAATGGTGAGCTCAAATTCTCAGTAAGGGTATTCATGGTGAAAATAAAAAAAACCACATACATTTGAACTTCAAAACATGAACATAATATTTAAACATCAAAATCTTGAGCAATGACATAAAACTTGGCAGTATGTAAGGAATAGATCATAAAGAAACATTAATCATGATAAAATAGCATGGGAATAAAACTTGTAATTGTAGAAACTATTAAGAACATGTTATGATTTCCATAGTATCAAATGCATTGCTGCCAAGACCATCTTAGTAGACAAAGTCCCTTTCTGAATCGAGTTCACTCCTCATTCCAGTCCTGTATCACTGAACCAGATTAACTGTCCATTTCAACCATGTCTATCTCATGTGATATAAATCATTACCCAATTTATTGGAGGGAGATATAGGTCCCACCCATCTCATAATTAAATCATTCTTACCTATGCCACAAAATAAATATTAATCATTCATCATATCCCAAAGAATAAAATGGGTTTCAATAACATCATCCCATTATCACATAATCCATATAGAACAAATGGATATCATTTAATCATAAGAAAATATCACACCATGTAAATAATAGAGACATTATACTTGAAACATAAACATGATAAATAATATCATCTTAGATGGAAAATAGTTTTGATAAAACAATTGAAATGAATTCTTGAGGAAAATATCCTTTCTTCTTCATAATCATTTTCTTTTAACAAAATGCCACACAATTTTAAAAGAAAAGGATTTTGTCTAAAATAAAAATGAAATATTGTAGAGTAATCTTCATGAAAATAAGTTGATATGAAACCATAAAAATCTGTTCATGCCGTATAAGTTAAAAAAAATTATCCTCATACTTTTGTTGGAAAAGTCAAAAAGTTCCTCGTATGGTAAGCAAAAGGAAGATTCCTTCCATAACACAAAGTAAAAGTCAAATAAGGGTAAAAATGACATTAAAAATATATGTAATAATATTAAACACTTTATGAAAATCATAATATGGTCATGGATGAAAAATATAACCCTAGTAAATACTTACGTATAAGCAATCTCGGATAAAAATGAGATTGCTAAATTATCACTTACCTTAGGTCCGATATGCTTCGTACATATATGAAACTCCTGTATAATGATTTTAATAATGTCATTGACTTATTAAAGAATCATATTCATTGATATGACATCATATATGGTTCAATTATGACTTTATAATACCTGTTCTTTTGTAAATTCCATGTTAAAGCAACGTTTTTGGTAAAATCATTTCATTTATCGTACGTTTTTCGATTTGTTGTTCTTGATATTATTATTACTTATATCATGATTTAATTACTTCAATAATGTATATAATGATTTATATATCATATATATTCAGAATATACAAATATATAATAGATAGATGAATGAAATGAAATACACCATTAATGGAGACGGTAGGCCGTACGTACGCATGAACGTTGTTTTCCTTTCCTTATTGGCTTGAATGGAATTAAGTAGATGAAATACATATATATATATATACATAAATACATTTGAATTATTATTTCATATATTTCATTATTACTTATTATATATACTTTATAATCATTCTGGAATTGTTAACATGGAAAATGAATCTCATCGCGTCGTGGAGATGGTAATCTATACGTATGCACGAGCGATGATATCATCCCCATATTTATTGAATGGAATTGGAGTGGATGATATAATATATTATAATCAGTATTATGATATAATAATCATATATAGTTATTCTTTACACCATTATACCCATCCAAGTAATGTAGGGGCGGAAAAACAGATTACACCACGGCGTGGAGACGGTATTCCGTACGTACGCACACGCGGTTATTTCATTTTCCGTAGTATGGATAGAAGGTGAAATGAGGTTTTTTCATAATTATAATAACATATAATTATATTAGTGATACTGATGTTATTACTTTATAATGAAACAACTAAATAAGAAGAAGATGAAGAAAAAAGAAAACTTGGAAGAATGGGTAGAAGTGATTACCTCTTCCTCGACGCACCTCCTTTAATCTTCTTCTTAGGGAACTAGATTTGGCCTTTTGAGAAGACCAGAACCTCTATGATATAACTAGAAAGTTTTATAAGAAGTATTGGGAGGGTTTGGCCGAGCTTCAAGGCTCAAAAGTGTGTGAATAGAAGAGGGAAGGGGTGCCCTTTTTATAAGGGAGGAGAGGGGAACCTTAGGAAAAACATAAAATATTGTTTTATAACAAAGTCATATTCGGTTTTTAATAGCTCAAAATTTATTTATTTAAAATCTAAGATGGGTATGGGTATAAAACCTCTCAACCAATAGGTTTTAGTCATGTTTAGGTTACTATTTTAAACTTATCATAAATATTTAACTCTAAGTTAAATAATTTATCTTTTACCGTGTCTTCTAGTTTTTTACACTATATGGTGAATAAACTTACTATAACAAGACAAAAGAACCCCAAGTGGTTCATTATTAATATATATAACCTTATCTACGACATTTTTCTGAACCTTATATTTTTAGGAATAAAATAACAATTAATAATATAATATCTGTTTTAAAAACTATTTTTTGTCAATTTTGACATTATTTGGTACTTGATTTTTGTAAAAATAATAACAGAATTATTAGTTCGAAAAATGTTAATTAAATCAATACCAACATGTCATATTAACCTATCAAATTAGTTTAATTCATAAAAAGTCTAAAATTACATTTATTTGGGTATTTATAACATAAATTATGTTAATATTTCATTAATAAGGTAATTAGTTCATCATCATGGTTTCATAAATAAATTAAATTATTTAATTTCTAAAAATTGTAAATAAAATACCATTATTTCGGAAATATTTTTATATTTATAATGAATATTTATAGTCGAATTTATCTTATGTATAACTCTATATTAAAAATATTTTATTTATTAAACTTTGACTTTATTTATTTTAATTCTTCTTTAAATAAAATAATAATAAATGTCCTAATCTAATCCAAGTGGACCTAAAGGGTAATATTTTATCCATAAGGTTATTTTTGGTCGAATTAAACTTATCCAATAAAATTATTACATGTGTTAGGGTAATAATAATATCATTTTTACCCTTAGTTACCCTATTTACTTTTAACCGTGGTAAATAAAAGTAAAAAGTTACTATTCACCAAAAATTATTTTTATCTTATTAAACCACATTTTACTTATTTATATCTACCGTTATTCATGGATTTTTGAAATTCCACTCACAGAAGTGGTAAAATTAAGTTTTATGTAAATTTTCAAATTCTCCTAGGAGGTGGGTAAAAGACGGTCAAAAGTTTAATAAAGTTTTTATATATCTAAAATTATTATAAAATGACTCCAATGAATTATATTGAACTTATATAAGTATTATGTATTAATTTTTACCTAAAATATATTTAAATAAAATAAATAATTATTTAAATAAAAAGTCAGTTTTTAAATAGTAACCCAATGTTTTCACTATTCATCAAAAATTGAAAGTTTTTGAGAAAAATACAAAAAATTCACCTTAGGCTAATTTCGATATTCCAAATCCAAAAACGAAGTTCATTTTGAAAAATAAAATTTCAAAAAGTGGGTATTACTATTCATAACAGCTAGTTTATATAACATATCGTTGTTTAGTGAAACTCGGTATTCTGTACAACATAAGCTATCATCAAAGGTCACGATTGCGTATAATGCAAGCCAACTCAGGGATGCATTTAGTGCAAGCTCCTTTTGGTGTATCGTACAACACAAGACACTAATGAAAATAAAAATAATATTTTTCAAAAAATATCAGGGTGTTACATTCTACCACCCTTAAAATGAATTTTGCCCTCAAAATTCGCCGGGGCTATAAATAGTTTACTACTCAAAAGTTTTAATAGAAACCCACATCATAAAAGGGAATTCCAAAACTTATCTTTAAAAACTAAAGTATTAAACATAATGGTTACCCAAATTAACTAATCACTGGGTTCCCACATAGGTGAACATAGGTGAAAATATGGATATGGAAGTGAAATATAACCTTCAAGTTTTGATGGAGAGTGGTAGAGAACATGGCTATGAAAAATCCAACAATCACAAAGCCATAAATTTGTGATGATCTGAGGTACCATCTGATTCATCGGATATAAAGGCACTAGGACAACATTTTTTGTTTTCAAGATGATTTCCCTAAAGTTTAAGAATTTGAATTTGAAGAAATACTTACTTTATTTCAATATAATCTCATAGTTTTTCATGCATTGAACAATTTCCACTTCATCTCTTAAAGAAATGAAGTTGAATTCTTCATTCGTGAAGTGTTAGCAGATCATGTGATAGAATGATGGGTCATTCCATATGTCTCAAACAAAAGGTTAGCAAAAGTTATCAAATATACATAAATACATATATGGTGAGGTTAATCGTATATGATTCCAAAAATAGACTACTACTTCATCTATCATATAGCTTAATAAAACTAGTTCTACTAACCAGGGACTTATTGTAGGCCAGTGGTATGAAATAAAGGCCTGTCGCACTTTGGATGTGGGTTCGATTCCCACAGCCTTGTCCGACGCGACGGGTTGTTGCCCATCCTGTAGGTTTTCCTTTTTCTAAAAATACATTATTATAACATTACATAAATAATATCAAAGAAGTTCTATCCTTAAACAATACTAACATATGTCCAACATAATCCATTCCAGTATTTAGGCTTATCCAAAATACATCTGTCAAAGATCATAGTATAAACAAAACAATTACTAGAAATGCCATCTTCCAAGAATGTGAATACCATCATTTATCCCCCATATATCATATGATATATCTTTTTGGTCACATTCCAAACATGTTAATACCTTAATCATGTATTCTTTTGAAACATGAATTACCATAGAACCTTAGTGAAAACATGAAGTCTGTTAAAAGTTAACTCTTTCCACATACCAAAATCCCAAAAATTCTATATACAAAAAACTGTGATATCACTTAGTCCTTATATCAATCATGAGCTCATGAATACAATCAAACATATTATTTTCTCCTTATCCATTCATTATGCACATATCATCTACATTACAAAAATATTTGAATAACCATTCACGGTTACTGGTGCCATTCAACATATACTTTCAAATACTTTAGAAAAAACAATAGTGTAACAATCGTTAGATGTTTCATTATTCTATAATACCATTAAATTACCTATGCAACATAACTCTTTATAAACATAAATCATTCCACTACCTTCTTAAACCATTGACCAAGCTTCAACAATTATTTCATCTCATATATCATTTGTAGTCTCTTAATCATCATCAACATAACTACTACCCATACAACCATGCTGATTATCTTCATGAGACTTTCCCTTAGGGCATTGGTTTGCATAATGCCCATACATTCCACATTGAAAACATTTAATCATTGTTGATGTCGTAGCAATACCATTATCCTTGTCCATGGTGTTAATTGAGCCTTTTCCTTTGCACTTACTGGCATTGTGTCCTTCTTTTCCACACCCAAAGCATCTTCCAGTTCCTTTGAAACATTCCCCCTGATGCCTCATCCCACATGATTTACATGAGTGAAATTGAACTTTCTTTCCTATATGATCATCATGAAACTCCATATTTCTCTTATTATATGAGTTTAGATACTTACCAAAGTTGAGATTATTGATCATATTATGAGATTTAGGATTAATCATAATAACTATTTTTGTACTTCCAAGTCCTTTTTCATTTGGTTTCTCATGAATAATATCATATCGTCGATTATCGTGAATCTTCCTGTTACCATCCATTTTCTAAAACCCAAAAATAATAGTTTGAGGGGAAAAAATCATAATCAAGGGGGAGTACCTTCAATATCTAACATCTCATGTTTAATTCTAATATCGTTTCTATAATTCTAGGACTATAACCTATACTTATACTTAACCTTAGGGACATCGCTAGACATACCATAGAAATATCTATAGGGATGTCACTAAAGTTATCGCATCCTAGTTTCTGAAGGTTAAATAAACCGAACCTCTGATACCAACTGTAAAGACCCAAAGCTTGACGTACGTAGACATTACATTACTTTTCCGGAATATCTAATACCTAACAAAAACAGACACCAAAGAACCGTAATAGTTTAGTGTCTTTGGAAACTCAAAATATAAGCTTCTAATCTTGGTGAATGATCTTCAATATCTCCCATAAAGATTTTACTTTTTTTATACCTAAAACCTTTCTTTATATCCTGGGGAAAAAAAACATATAAAGGTGAGCTCAAATGCTCAGTAAGGGTAAGCATGGAGAAAATAAAACAAACCATATACATATGAACTTCAAAACATGAACATAATATTTAAACATCAAAATCTTGAGCAATGTCACAAAACATGGTAGTACGTATGGCATAAATCATAAAGAAACATTAATCATGATAAAATAGCATGGGAATAAAAAATTTAACTGTGGTAACCATTAAGAACATGTTAGTATTTCTATAGTAGCCAAGGCATTGCAGCCAAGACCATCTTAGTGGACAAAATCCCTTTCTGAATCGAGTTCTCTCCTTGTTCCAGTTCTGTATCACTGAACCGGATTAAGTTTATGTTCCATCCATGTCTATATCATGAGATATAAATCTTTACCCAATACATTGGAGGGAGATATAGTTCCCACCCATCTCATAATGAAATCATTCTTACTTTTGCCACAAAATAAACATAAATCATTCATCATAACCCTAAGAATAAAATGGGTTTCATAAACATCATGTCATCATCACATAATCCATCTAAAACAAATGGATATCATTTCATCATAAGAAGAAATCACACCATGTAAATAATAGAGACATTATACTTGGAACATAAAAATGATAAATAATATCATCTTATATGGAAAATATTTTTGATGAAACACTTGAAATGAATTCTTGAGGAGAATAACCTTTCTTCTTTAAAATAATTTTCTTTTCAAAAAATGCCACACAATTTTAAAAGAAAATGATTTTGTTGAAAATAACCATGAAATATTGTAGAGTAATCTTCATGAAAATAATGTGATATGAAACCATAAAAATCTGTTAATGTTGTATAAGTTAAAAAAACATTCTCCTCATACTTTTGTCGGAAAAGTCAAAAAGATCCTTGTATGATAAACAAAAGAAAGATTCCTTCCATAACACAAAGTAAAAGACAAAGTGGGATAAAAATGGCATTAAACATACATGGAAGAATATAAAACGCTTATAAAAAACAATTTATGGGCATGGATGAAAAATATAACCCCAGTAAATACTTACGTATAAGCAATCTCTGATAAAAATTAGATTGCAATATAGTCCCTTACCTTAGGTCTGATATGCTTAGTACATATCTGAAACTCATGTATAATGACTTAAATGATGTCATTGACTTATTATAGAATCATTTTCATTGTTATGATATCATATATGGTTCAATTATTACATTATAATACCCATTCTTTTGGAAATTCCTTGTTAAAGCAGCGTTTTGGGTAAAATCGTTTCATTTATTGTACGTGTTTCGATTTGTTGTTCTTGATATTATTATTACTTATATCATGATTTAATTACTTCCATAATGTAAATAATTATTTATATATCATATATATTTAGTATATACATATATATAATATATAGATTCATGAAATTAAATACACCGTTCATGGAGACGGTAGGCCTTACGTACACATGAACGATGTTTTCCTTTCTTTATTGACTTGAATGGAATTATGTAGATGAAATACATATATATATATATACATAAATAAAGTAGAATTATTATGTCAATTTTTCATTATTACTTATTATATATCCTTTATAATCATTCGGGAATTGTTAACATGGAAAATGAATCTCATTGCATCGTGGAGACGGTAATTTGTCCGTATGCACGAGCGATCATATCATTCACATATTTATTTAATGGAATTGGAGTGGATGATATAATATATTAGAATAAGTATTATTTTATAATAATCATATATAGTTATTCTTTACACCATTATACCCATCCAAGTATGGTGGTGGTGGAAAAACAGATTACACCACGACGTGGAGATGGTATTCCTTATGTACACACGCGCGATGATTTCATTTTTCATAGGATGGATAGAAGGTGAAATGGGATTGTTTCATATTTATAATAACATATCATTAGATTAGAGATACTGATATTATTACTTTATAATGAAACAACTTAAGAAGATGAAGTTGAAGAAGAATGAAAACTTGAAATAATCGGTAGAAGAGATTACCTCTTCCTCGACGCACCTCCTTTAAACATCTTCTTAGGGCACTAGAGTTGGTCTTTTGAGAAGACCAAAACCTCTATTATATAACTATATAGGTTTAGAAGAATTATTTTCCGGTTTTGGCCGATCTTCAAGGCTCAAAGGGTGTGAAGAGAAGAGGGAATGGGTGTCCTTTTTATAAGGGAGGAGAGGGGCACCTTAGAAAAAACATAAAATATTATTTTATAATAATGTCATATTCGGTTTGTAATATCTTGAAATTGATTTATTTTGAAGCTAAGGTGGGTATGGGTCGAAAACCTCTCAACCATTAGGTTTTAGACAAGTTTAGGTTACTATTTTAACATTATAATTTAGATTTAATTCTATGTTAAATAAATTAACTTTTACCGCGTCTTCTTGTTTTTTACACTATATGGTTAATAAAAATACAATAGCATTCCAAAAGAACCCCAAGTGGTTCATTATTAATATATAAAACCTTATCTAAGCCATTTGGCACAACCTCATATTTATAGGAAGAAAATAACAATTAATAATATAACATTTCTTTTAAAAACTGTTTTTTGTCAATTTTGACACTATTTGGTACATGATTTTTGTGAAACTCATAACAGAATGATTAGTTAGAAACAAATTTATTAAATAAATACTAACATGTAATATTAACCTATAAAATTATTGGAATTCATAAAAAGTCTGAAATTACATTTATTTGGGTATTTATAACATCAATTATGTTAATATTTCATTAATAAGGTAATTACTGCATCATCATTGTGTGATAAATACATTATATTATTTAATGTCTAAAAATTATAAATAAAATACCATTATTTAGTAAATCTGTTTCGATTTCTATGGAGTATTTATAGTCGAATTTATCTTTTGTATGACCCAATATTAAAAATGTTTTAGTTATTAAACTTGGATTTTAACTATTTTAATTCTTCTTTAAATAAAATTATAATAAATGTCCTAATCTAATTCAAGTGGACCTAAAGGGTAATATTTTATCACTAAGGTTGTTTTTGGTCGAATTACACTTATCAAATAGAATTAGGACATGTTTTAGGGTAATAATAAAATCATTTTTACCCTTAATTACCCTATTTACTTTTAACCGTGGTAAATAAAAGTAAAAAGTTACTATTTAACAAAAATTATTTTTATCTTATTGAACCACATTTTATTTACTGATATCAACCATGTCTCTCGGATTTTTGAAATTCAACACATAGAAGTGGTAAAATTATGTTCTATGTAAATTTGAAAATTTTCCTAAAAGGTGGGTAAAAGACGGTCAAAAGTTCAATACAATTTTTATATATCTAAAATTATTATAAAATGACTCTAATGAATTAAATTGAACTTATATTGGTATTATGTATCAATTTTGACCGAAAATATATTTAAATAAAATAAATAATTTTTCAAATAAAGTGTCGGTTTTTAAATAGTTAGCTAGTGTTTTCACTATTCATCAAAAATTGAATGTTTTCAGAAAAATACCAAAAATTCACCCTAGGCTAATATAGATATTCCAAATCCAAAAATGAATTCCATTTTGAAAAATAAAATTTAAAAAAGTGGGTATTACTATTTATAACGGCTAGTTTATATAACATATCATTGTTTAGTGAAACTCAGTATAGCGTACAACATACACTATTGTGGAAGGTTGCGATTGCATGTAATGCAAGGAAAGTCAGGGATGCATGTAGTATAAGCTCATTTTGGTTTAGCGTACGACACAAGACATCAATGAAATTAAAAAGAAATTTTTTTATAAAATCTCAGGGTGTTACATCCGTTGCAATGAAGATTCATACAAACATGGAGGCCTTCCCCAAGACAAATTCACTCTAAAGAAACCAAATTATTAAGAGACAATATCAGTTATATATATATATATATCAAACACTATGTCTTTAACAGATGATACTTTATTTGACTTGGTGGGTGAGCTAAGAAAGTGGTGATTATTAGTCCTTTTATTGGATCAATTGAACCAGGGAAAAGATGAAAACAACCAAGTTAACCCAAGCCCACTAGTTAATCTTTACACGAATAAATCCATTTAATCAAAATAACAAGATGACCCATTCATAAAATATGAGGTAAAAGAAAATTAATGTGGTAGGAACTGGCTAGTAATAAAATACAAGTTAGGTATTTACACCTTGATGCCTCTTAGTATGTTATTCTCGAGCTCATTGAGAAAGAGACAAATAATATTTTTTTCTATAAATTTTGGAATCATTCAACCTATTTATATGTTTGTTTTTGAATTATGTTGGGTATATCATTCAAATTAATGTGTATGATGATCACTATTTCTTGGTTGACTTTTCTACCCTCCTGATAGCATAAATCAATAAACACCCAACAATAGGATCACATATATTGCAATTAAAAAAATATCTTGACGTTTGTTCACCAAATCATTAGTAATATATACCCTATGTACACATCAGAGGTTGGGGAGAGTTCACTATGTTGCATCCCACCCCATCAATCAATATGAGAACCCTAAGATAAGAAGTTTCAAAACTTCATTGGAAAAATTGTAAAAGGAGGTCTATGATGTCATCTACACTAATGATGATTAAAATAAAAAGTATGAAAACACCAGTTGGTTATTTTTATTAGACCACATTTTCACCAGATCCTAAATTGAACATGATTAATGGGATTTATTAATTAATAAACTACTCTTAAATAAATAAAGTGGCATTGAACACATGGTAGCCAAAATATATAAAGGAATGACCCCATTAGGTGAGAACCCCAAATAAACTATAGTTAAAGGGTAAATCGCATATAACACTCATTAAAATATGGTCCTGAGTATAAAAACGAGTTTTTGTGACAAATCCATCATTATAGTATTGGTCTACTGTTATTTTTAAGCCCTCAAACACCTCCTAAACTACTAATAAATAATATATTTTACCTAATAATTTCCACGCCTCCCATAATAATGATTTAAATGACATGGTTTGGAGTATTTATATAGAATTTTATTGATTTGACTCTTCATATTAGTTAAAAATTAGTGGTATTGAAGTAAAATTACCATAAAATTACTTTCTTGGGGAATATCCATGTTTTCCATTATAAGATAATCATAAAGACAAAGGAAAATTACATATGTTCTATAAAGTTGAAACTCCCTTCTATAAGTAAGCCACTAAGGTTAATTATGATGATATGAATTATAGTATAATTGAATATAAAGGCTATTTTCTATACATTTAATGATCTAGGAATTGAGATCAATAGTGATCTATAAAAATATAAAGTATCTCAAAAAAAAAGACGGCCGTAATGGAATATTTAAATATTCAATAAAAACCCAGAATAAAATTTAAAAAAAATTCAGCAGGATCTCCAAACAATCTTCTATTCCCAGTACCTTGGATTATCATTAAAAAAGAAAATTAAATTTTTACTTCTTCCCCCCACTATACACCTAATTCCTTTTATAATATCTCTATCGTTGTGAATGTTTCCATGTTGAAGGAATAATAAAGAAATCCCAAGTGTGTAAATGTGGAGATTCTTAGAGGTAATATTACCATTGATAATGATTGCAAAGAAGAATACATACCACCACTATTTGGTCATTTATAACAAATAGAGGATACTCAATCCATAATGGAAGAATAATATTTTTCAACTATCCTAAAAACAAATCCACCATTTAAAATATTTGTTGCACTAATGTATTTGTAAGAGTTTCCTGTATTGAACCATTATCAATACCAATATCATGAGAGTCACCCAAGACTATCTTTAAATTATGGAATGAAATCACAAATAAACAGTCACAACCCCCTCCCCACAAGGTGTACCCCTCCTGGGCTGGAAATGTAAAAAGACATATAGTGACCCCTGAGTCCCGCCTCCAGTAGGCCCTGGGGTGGTGACTAGAAATGAGGGTATAATAAACACAATAATGGGAGGAATTACCCTCTTGTTTAACACATGTGAAAGAGAGGTATAAGATATAAAACAACCAAATCCAACTCATACTAAAATATTTACGAAAACCCATGTGCACATATGTAATTTCATGGAAAAATACTACAACTAGAAAGGGAAAATTGTAAGTACCCAAAATAAAGTAAAAACAGCTGCAACCACAAGCCTGAACAGCTCCTGCAACCCAAATCTAGTAGAAACCAGCATGATCTTCAACCTCCTACAAGTGACCTGAAAAAAAATTTCTATATACATAGGGTGAGTATAACAGTATACTCATGAGGATCCTACCCGAAGCCTATCATGAAAAAGTAAAGAAATCATGCTAAAGTATAGTGAATAACATGTGAAACTAAATCATCACCAAAATAGGTATACTAAGTTCACAACCTCACCTTGGATACTCTCACCATGTAACACATGCAAGAGTATAAAATATAATAAAGAATATCAAGGGTAACCTGCTACTACTTTCCCACCGGTTTTCTACTTTGCCCCAATGTCGCATATCCTAAGCATCTCTCACTAGAATGGATTTCCCATGGACACCTAGGAAAAGAACTACAATATGCACCTTGTGCAACAAAACAACCATATCCATGCAAGAAAGTAAAAATGTAGTTTCCAGGAGCCACCACATCTCATACAACATGTATCAGTCGTCGGGTATTATACCTCAATCCATTACAACCCATGCACCGAGTAAGGATCCTCAAGCCATCACATCCTATACATGTTACACCTGTAGTAGTACATAGGATACTATATCCCGAATATATGTGTGTGAATAACCACATTCCATTACAGCCCTCTACACACATATATAAGGAAAACTAACCACTGTGCCTACTAAAACAACTATCTACTAAGAGAAGAGAGTGGGACAAAAGGGGGTAGTCATCCATCCATCCTCCCACCAGAATGTTGGAGAAAACACCCCACAGGGCTTAGAATCCCTAGGGTGTTAGTTTACCAAACTGACACGGTGGAGTATCATAAAGAAAAACCAGCCCATGGGGTGTTAGCCGAGTGGTACCCACTAGTTGTACCCCTCACTTTCTGTGGGAACAAGCCCAGGCTCGAGTCCCACTAGACTTGGACACTGTGCATATTATGCACATGTTGATTCAAATACATTTGCCTATCTGAGGAATGTGTGGCGCAATCTAGGGATGGTGAGGCCCCCCAGTGGGAGGCGAGCATTACCTACACATGTTTTTCCACATCGGTGGTGGCGAGGTTATGAAGGAGAGTGGTACAACAAATCCATTCTTTGGGAGGTTTAGGGATCGAATCTTGGGAGTCCACTTTTGGGGAAAGCCTATCCCCTAGGATCCACCCGTATTTCCAGGTCACTCAGTCTCAAATGGGAGGGAAAAATGAGGTGTGACCCAATGTGTTGATAGATTTATTTGACGAACCATAACCGATCAGGCTGTCACCCTCTGGGACGCTCTGCCATCTTAGCTGGAAATGGATCTTTCCCCGACGGGGGCTCTACCTCATGGCAGTGACGTCTTCATGGGGAGGGGGTTACCATGTGTGGAGGGTTCGGAAAGTCCACACATGGTAATTCCCATTTTATCTAAGTATAGAAACACAAAAAGTATAGAATATACTACAGATCACAACCACACTATGGGAATAACCTAGTCTGAGAATCAACTGCAGCTAACGTCTCTTGAACTCCCAGCTAACACTTCTAAGACTAGGAATCCTATAAGTACACAACCATTTAAAAAGATTTATTTCCTTATTTCATTCCCTTTTTATCAGTCCCACTTTAGGTTAATTAATTATTTAAACATTAATTAACCATTAACAATTCCACATTAAATTCCATTAGCATCACACCCAAAGTCTACTGTCCCTTTAAAATTGTAACCTCAATAGTTCATTCCAGCAAGCCCCAACCTGATGGGTTAACATCATTTATCAAATTAAATTTTTACAGAATTAGTTTCCCATATTCCTAGTAATTCTAGAAAATAATTCTATGCTACTAAACATAAGGGGGATCAACATGGTGAGTAAATAAATACCTGTTGAGTCTTTGATACCTATAGCAAGAGTATAGACCCATCCTCCCTTCAGAATCTAGAAACGAAAAGCACGTGGAATACCCCACACGCCTTCAACCCTTTTGAATGATGGGTAAGAAATATCGTCTTCCTTGATCAGTGTGGAATGTAAAGCAGATAAACAACTAATAAGAATCAACAAGCATTCAAACATTGACATCCAACCAATTTCATCATTCATGGCATCCTCTCCAACCCCCACATGCATAAACCGATGCATCTCACCACTCTAGGCATCATCTTATACCCTAACCAGTAGGCCTCCTTGCCCCCACATATCACAACAGCCATCCAGGCTCAAATAACAACACAAGCAGTAGGAAAACAAACATCTTATCAATTGGGCTCTTATCCCTTTAACAAGAAAAAAGGGTAACTCAGAACCCAACAAGGAAATGACTTTTATCAAAAAACCAGTTCATTAATCTCACATGAATTAACCAATTTATTATTCGTAGGTTCCAAGTATGGGAAACCTAACAAGTAAGCTATCAAAAAAATAATTAAACAAGCTTATTACACCAATTTTAATAACATCGAATTACAACAACATGAGTCAGATTCATTCACATGCCTCTTTATATTTATCCAGGCGGTTATCAATTAATTCCGGCTTTACATTATTTACCAATTTCCATCAAGAAAAAGCATATATATCACACTATCTAGAAAAACAAGAGGCAATAACATGTGATCGATATTAATTTATTTATCCTGTTCAAATATTTTTTAAGTCAATTCCATTGTTATCCAGTGGGATAAAACGTGTTAAATGTACTATTTCATGTAAAATAAAAGAGAATGAATGAATACCCTACCACAAATGGTTCTTATAGTTATATATACAAGAACAATCCACACCAAGAATCACGATCACCTCCTCCCATGACAACTGTATCCACCCGAGGATGTTGTGGTATGACCGCACCAATGGAAACCCAATAAAACTCCATTAGAAGTATGCATATCAAATACCATAACTGGGTAAGGAGAAACATAATGAGGTGAACCCAAAATAATTATGATAGATCATACATTATATCGAAGATTGATCGATACTACTTGGTTGTATCAAAATAGAGGGAATCCAATCCTAGGAGGAATGTTTGATTGCACAACTCCTACAAGAAGGAATGGGATGTTCAAGTGTCTCACACCTGAGAACAAGGAGGAAGAACTAGGGAGGAAGATATCTTGTCCCTTTAGAAGATTTAATGGAGCAGTGGTTTAAGATATGATGGGTTTTCCATTAAAATAATATTACATTAAAAAACGCAGTTTGACCTAGTAAAAACATCCCGAGACATAGAAGAAATTAATATAAGAGTTATGGACATTGAATCTACCATAGTGTCCTTAAAAAAGGCTTTAAATTCATTTTACATCAAATGAACTGTTAAATGGGTAAAATAGTAGGAAGCTGGAAACATTGTTTACTAACTCAAAATTTGAAAAAGGAGAAACATTGTTCATGAACCTCACAACTGGAACCTCAGTGTTCTAGAATCATTGTTCATGAACCACACCATTAGAACCACACCATTTTGGAAGCATTGTTCATGGACCCAAAATTTTTTAAAGGAAAGAGATCACCGTTGGAACCTCACCATTCTGGAAACATTGTTCCTGAACATCACCATCGAAACCTCACCGTTCTGGGAACACTGTTCATGAACAGAAAATTTGGGAAAAGAAAATGGTCGCTGTTGGAACCTCACAATTCTAGAAACACTGTTGATGAACTCAAAATTTTGAAAAGGAAAAGGTCACCATTGGAACCACACTGATGGAACTGTACACCGATGGAACTGTTCACCGATGGAACTGTTCATAGAATTGGAAATTTGGAAAAGGAAAGAGAGGTTACCATTGGACCTCACTGTTGACATTGTTCATAGAGGGTTACTAATGACCCTGTTCACATAAGGTCACCATTTCACTATTCACATAAGGTTACTGATGACACTATTCAGAGAAGATCATTGTTTCACTGTTCACATAATGTCACAGTTGCACTGTTCACAACTATCTACCATTGGAATTGTTCGCCGATGGTCACCGATGACACTATTCACCTATGTTCACCGTAGCACTGTTCACAACTATCTACTGTTGGAACTGTTCACCGATGGTCGCAGATGACACTGTTCACATAAGGTCACCATTACACTATTCACAACTGTATACCATTGGAACTGTTCACTGATAGACATCGATGACACCGTTAATATAAGGTCACCATTACACTGTTCACAACTGTCTTCCATGGGAACTATTCACCAATCAAACTATTCACAGAAATGGAAAATTGACAAAGTGTTGGGGATAAGTCACCTTGACCACCCGAAACACCTCATAAACCTGATTTTCACAAAGGAATAGACCAGATAGGTATGGGACATTACCTCATATACCTCTCAAAACATTCTCATCCTTAAGAAATCAAAATCCACCTAAAGGGAAAAATGAAATAGGTCCCAAAAACCACTGATCGAGATACCTCTCAAAAGAGAGGAAGCCAGAAGAAGAAACAAGAGAAATCCATATTATAAACATGGAAGGTCTATAACCACAAAGGCTACATCAATACATGAGGAGAGTTAAACATCCAACAACTCTGGGTACTGAGCACGTATCTGTGAATCATGTTCCCAGGTACTCTCCTCCATGCCACTGTGTCGCTACAAGATACGAACCAAGGGGATAGAACGATCCCGCAAGACCTTCTCTTTGTGGTCTTGGATCCTTGTAGGTTTCTACTTAATGGTCTCGTCATCATCAACATCGATATCTACCCAATTGATGATGTGAGAGTCCTAATGAAGATAATGACAGAGCTGTGATACATGCAAAACATCATGTATCCAACTCATATGTGGGAGAAGTGCTACTCAATATGCCACAACTCCAACATGAGCTAACACCTCGAAAGGCCCAATAAACTGGGGAGAAATCTTACTCCCATGACCAAACCTTCGCTTCCCATGACTAGGAGTCACCTTTAGAAATAAGTGATCCCCAACATCAAACTCTAAGGGTTTCATCCTTTGATCGGCATATGATTTCTAACGATTCGACGCTATATTCATCCACTCATGAATCACCTGAAATATCTCTGTTGTATTATACACTGGTTCTGGTCTGAGAATTGCTAACTCTTACACCCTAGTCCAGCATAATGGAGATTGAAAAGTTCTACCATACAAGGATTCAAATGGATCCATACCAATGGTGGAGTGAAAACTATTATTGTAAGAAAACTCCACTAAGGGTAAGTGCCTCATCCCCGAACCTCCAAAATCTGTGAAACAAGAGAGTAACATGTCTTCAAGAGTTTGGATGGTTCCCTATGTCTGACCATCCATTTTAGGATGAAAAGCAGTGCTAATGCATAGCTGTGAACCAAAATCACGCTGGAGACCTCTCAACACCCTAGAGGTGAAACAGGGAACTCGATCAGAAATGATCGTCCTTATATCTCAATGAAGTATCACCACATCCTCCAGATACTACCTCGAAAAAACATCCACTAAGCTCGACTCCTTGATTGATATAATGTGGGATGATTTCATTAAATGGTACACTACCACCCAAATAGTGTCATTTCCTCCCTGAGCTTGTGGTAAACCTGTAACAATGTACATTGAGATGTCCTCACACTTCCACTTAGGAACATATGACGATTGGAGCAGACCACCAAGAACACGGTGTTCGACCTTCCCCTTCTGGAAGACCAAACATTGGGACACAAACTCTGCAACCCCACACTTCGACACATGCCACCAAAACTGGATCCTCAGGCTCAGTACATCTTTGTCACGCCATGATACACCGCTAAAGGAGAACTGTCGAAATCTCTAAGTACCGTCTTGTTCAACTCCAAAGGAACAAATATCCTTCAATGATACAACACTTGGTGTTGTTCATCCTCATCCCAACCATCAGGGGCCTCACCACACACAAATCAATCTCTCCAGACCTCCACCTATAGATCCCCAAACTTGGACTCTTCCACCTTGCGCAGCAGAGATGAATGCACCGTCATCTGAAAAAGACAACCTCTTCCCCCAAATTCTCCCATATCAATATTTAATGCTGATAGTTTATCCATTACTCTTCATAAATCACCAGATTCATGCACTAGATCACCACGTGACTTCCTGCCCAGCACCTCAGCTACAAAATTCCCCTTTCCTAGTGTATAAAATATTTTGAAGCTATATTCCTGTAAGAACTCTATCCACCAGCACTGTCGGAAGTTTAAGTCACACTCAGAGAAAACATACCTCAGGATCTTATGATCGGTGAAAACCACAAAGCACTCACCAATGAGGTAATGTATCCACAACTTCAGTGAAAACAAAATGGATACCAACTCCAGATCATGGGTTTCATAGTTACATTCATGAGGATGAAACCTCTGTGACCCATAAGAAACAATAGATCTTTGCTTAATTAGAACACAACCCAACCCTAGATGTGAAGCATCACAGAAAACATCAAACTGAACTCCCTCAGCTGGAATACAAAGAACTGGAGCACTTACTAAATTCTCCTTTAGATACTTAAAAGCTGCCTAACACTGACCAGTCCATCTGAATGCCTGATCCTTCTTAGTCAAAGCTGTTAGAGGAGTCACAACTTGTGATAAATCGTCTACGAACAACCTATAGTAGCCTATGAGACCAAGGAAACTTCACACCTCTAACACTATCTTGGGGGTTTCCCAAGACACAACTGCTTATATAATCGATGGATCCAAAACTACTCGCATCTGGGACACAACAAGCTCCAAAAAACAGACTTCTTGAGCCCAAAACTCACACTCCACAACTTCCCAAACATCTAATGTTATCAAAGTACTCTAAAAATGGCTTGTAGAAGCTCTGCATACTCTTCTTCAGACCTGGAGTACACAAGGATGTTGTCGATGAAATCTACAATGAACTTGTCCAGGAACTCACAAAACACAGTGTTCATCAATCCCATGAACACAAATGTAGCATTTTTCACACTGAACGATATTAAAACCAACTTATAACTGACAGGATGATAACAAAAATCATTCTTGGGGATATACACATCCTTCACACGCATCTGATGATATCCTGACCAAAATTCCATCTTTAGAACCAACATTCACCCTTCAGTTGATCGAATAAATAATCAATACATGGAAGAGGATATTGATTCTTTATTGTCACTTTATTCAAGCAATGATAATATATAGACAATCGTAATCTACTGTCAGCCTTCTTCATGAAAAAAATGTTGCACCCCATGGTGACACACTCAACTAAACAAAACCTCACTACAATATACCATCAAGATATATACGTATCTCTTGTAACTTTTAAGGGGACATCCTATATGGAGACCTGGAGATATGAGACGCTCCTAGTTGTAGCTCGATCCCAAACTCGATCTCTCATAGAAGAGGTAATGCTACAACCTCTTCTGGAAATACATCATAGTACTCTTCTACAACCCTAGGAAATGTTAACTATTAAACCTTTGATGAATTCAACATCAACTCAGCTATCATGTATGATAAGGATGTAACAATCCTATATCCCATCTGAGGGTCTCACTCGCCAACAAACACCCCTATCTCTCCATCCTCATTGAAGAAAACAAACTGCCTTTGGAAGCAATCCATGATATGTGTTGAATAAAACAAATCCATGATGAGGATGACATCATATGGTTGTATCAGTAAACATAGGAAATTTCCCCAAAAGAGATGTTTCCCCAACACTAGCTCACAGTCTCTACATACTTCAAACAAGTTAGGTTGACCTATAACTGGAGTTGTAAATGCCAAGGGCACTATAATCCTCTCTACCTAAAGTCCCAAAGCATGGACAAGGGTAGGTGATATGAAGGATTGTGTCGCTCCTAAATCAAACAAGGCATACAGTAAGGTTGAAAAAAGAAAAAGGTACCACGAACGATATCTAGTTCGCCTATTGTAGGCAACCCTAAAGCATGAAGCTGACCATGACCACCTTTAGGGCCTCTTGGACCCTGATGACGACCACCACAACGGTCGCGCTCTGCTCTCTAAGGACATAGAGCATCAAAGGGATGTCCTCTAACTACCCCATCTACCCTCTATTGATCTAAATCTGGTGCAACCTACTGCTACTGCCTCTACTGGAACAACCTCAACGGACTAATCTGGAGCAAAAAGCCTAGTGCACGATGATTTCCCTGAAATGTCGGGCACTCTCCCTGCTGATGACCTAGACCACCAAAATGACACCCAACACCTGATCTCTTGGCATAGGCTTAAGAGCTACAATCCCTGGAGAAATGAGATGATGAGGGATGGGACCTACCCCTTGCCGAACAAAAACTCTTCTGCCCTGAAAACCGGGAACCTTGGACCACAACTCAACTTCATGAGGAATAATGAAGACTCCCCTCTCATGATGATCTGGTTATGGCCAATGTCCTCTCAATGACCTATTTCCTTTCCATTACCTCAAGATTTGTCTGTATCCTAAATGATGTGAATGGTGCTGGATCTCTGGATGCAAAGCCCCCTCGAAGTACCTTGCCCTAGCCTCCTCATCTAGAAACAGGTCTGAAGCATATCGTTAAAGGTTCCTAAAGTGGATTCCAAACTCTTGCACAATGGAGCTCCCCTGCCGAAGGGTAAGAGGCTCTTGACGACTAGATGCCTTCGCAGTCGAAGAAAGAAACTTGACTCGAGAATTTTATCATAAATCCTCCCATGAGATTGATAATAACTCATGATAGACAAGGAATAAGAACCAACACTTCCTCGCTGCTCTACAAAACATTGTCACAACCAAGGGCACCCAGTGCTCCTTCTAAGCATAGGTCGAATAGAATAATATCTTGACCTCCTCAAAACAGTCTTCCATGACTGCATCTAAAATGGACCCTTTGTACTTTTGCAGAAGCTGGCACTAAAACTCTGAGAGTTTCCTCCTCCAAGTGTCATCATCACCAACCTCTTACTTGTGATGATTTGGTGGCACAACCTTCTGGACATCATCTATGTTATCCTGACGAGGACGTTGACCTAGAGTCATACATGTAAAAAAATAGTTAGAGCTCATAAACCTAGAATATGGAATGACCATCATTAATTAATTAATTGTTTTCTTTTATACATTTTAATTTAACCTATACCATGGTATACCCATTCAAACATATGCACAAAGAAGAATGATTCCTGACCCTTTCCTAGGTTTATACTATGAAACTAGTATCCCCTTGTTTAGTAGACATTGTAAACATAACGTTCCATGCATCGTATCATAGGGGGCCCTAAATTCCTATGTCTCATCCGGTCTCTAGTGTTTACGTCACTCACTAAACATGAATGGCATCGTTTCCCTACCATCCCATGAAACCTCACCTGGGCCTAACTACAAACTCCATCCTATCCCTCCACCTCGCACTCTAATACCACTATGTCATGACCCCCTCCCCACAATTTATACCCCTTCTGGGCTGGAAACATAAGAAGGGAGATAGTGACCCCTGAGTATCGCATCCAGTAGGCCCTGGGTTGGCAACTAGCACTGACGATATAGTAAACACACAAATGAGAGGCATTACCCTCTAAGAGAACACTTGCGAAAGAGAGTGATAAGATAAAAACCAACTAACTCCAACTTAGACTGAAATATAAATGAAACCCCAAGTGTACATATTTATTGTCATGAAAAAATACTACAACTAGAAGGGGAAAACAACAAGTACCCAAAAGAATGTAAAAACAGCAGTAACCACAAGCCCGAACAGCTCCGGCAACCCCAAGATAGTAGAAATCAGCTTGATCTCCAACCCACTCCAAGTGAACTGAATAACAGTTTATATATACATAGGTTGAATATAACAGTATACTTAGTAGGATCCTTCTCAAAGCCACTCATGAAAAAGTAATGAAATCATGCTAAAGCACAGTGAAAATCAAGTGAAACTAACTCGTCACCTAAACATGTATACTAAGTTCCCAACCTCACCATGGATACTCTCCCCAGGTAATTCCTAAAAGAGTATATAATATAATAAAGAATATCAAGAGTACCCCACTACTATTTCAACACTGTTTTGTCGCTTTTACCCAATGTCGCACGTCCTAAGAATATCTCTCCAAAAAGGCTTGCCCGCAAAAACCTAGGTGAAGTAACACAATATATACCTTGTGCAAAAAAACCACCATGTCCACACAATAATTTAACCAGGTAGTTTATGGGTTCCACCACAGCTCGTACAACAAGTATAATATGTCAAGTATTATACCTCAAGCCTTTACAGCCCATACACAAATTAAGGATCCTCAAGCCATCACAGCCTATACACGTTACCCTAATAGTAGTCCATAGGATACTATATGCAGAATATATGTGTATGAATAACCAAAATCCATTACAACCCTCTACACACATATATAGGTAAAACAAACCACTATGCCTACTAGCACAAGTATCTACCAAGTGAAGAGAGAAGGAGCAAATGGGATAGTCATCCATCCATCTTTCCACCAGATTGTTGGGGAAAACACCCCCCAGGGCTCAGAATATCTGGGGTGTTATTTTCCCCAACTGATGGTGTGGAGTAGCATATAGAAACACAAAAAAGTAAATAATATACTATTGATCAAAACCACATTATGGGAATCACCTATATTTAGTCTCAACTGAAGCTAACATCCCTCGAAATCCTGACTTCCACTTCTAAGATTAGGTATCCTATAAGGACACAACCATTTAAAAAGATTTATTGCCTTAATTCATTCCATTTTTATCAGTTTCACTTTAAATTAATTAATTCTTTAAAAATTAAATAACTGTTAACAATTCCACATTAAATTTCATTTGCATCATACCCAAAGTCCACTGTCAATTTAAAAATGTAACATCAACATTTTGTTCCGACAAGCTACAACCCAATGGGTTAACAACATTTATTCAATTAATTATTTACAGTATTACTTTCCCATATTCCCAAGCATTCTAGAAAAACATTCTATGCTACTAAACACAAGGGGGATCAACACAGTGAGTAAATATCTACCCGTCGAGTCTTTGCTGCCTATTGCAAGAGCGTAGACCCATCCTCCCTTGAGAAGCTAGACACAGAAAGCACGTGGCCTAACATCCACATCTATAACCCTTTCATAAAAAGGGTAAGAAATACCATTTACCTTGAGCAGTGGGGAAAGTAAACCAGATAAAAAACTAAGAAGAATCAGTAAGCATCCAAACATTCACATCCAACCCGTTCCATCCTCCCTGTTGTCCTCTCCGACACCCACGTGCATAAACCGATGCATCTTTCCACTCTAGGTGTCATCTTCTACCACAAATAGTAGGAATCCCTGCTCTCACATATTATAACATCCATCCATGCTCACATCACAAAAACAATAAGTAGGAAATAAAACATCAAATCAATTGGGATATTATACCTTAAACAAGAAAAAAGGGTAACTCAGAACCCTACAAGGAACTATCATTTATCAAAAAATCCATTCTTTAATCCATATTGGATTAACCAATTATTTATTCATATGTTCCAAATACGGGAAACCTAACCAGTAAGCTATCACAAAATACTTAAACATGGTTACTACACCAATTTTATTAACATCAAATTACAACAACCTGAGTCAAATTAATTCTTAAGCCTCATTATCATTATCCAATAAATTATCATTTAATTCCAGATTTATGTTCTATGACAATTTCCATCAAGAAAAATCATATATATCAAACTATCTAGCAAAAAAGTGGCAATAACATGCGATCGATATTAATTTATTTATCTGGTTAAAATATGTAATATGTTTATTCCATTGTGATCCAGTGGGATAAAACATGCGAAATGTACAGTTCCATATAAAAGAAAAGGGAACAAATGAATACCCTACCTCAAACGGTTCTTGTCGTTATTTATACAAGAACGATCCACACAAAAAATCACGATCACATCCTCCCGTTACAACTGTATTCACCCGAGGATGTTGTGGTACGACCACACCAACAGAAACCCAAGAAAACCCCTTTAGATGTATGGAGATCAAATACCCTTACAGGACAAGGAGAAACAGAAGAAGATGAACCCAAAATAATGGCAATAGATCATACCTTATATCAAAGATTAATCGATACTACTTGGTTGCATCAAAATAGAGTGGAAAAAATCTTGAGAGGAAAGTTTGATTGCACAACTCCTATGGGATTTAATGGGATGTTTGAGCGTCTCACACCTGCGAACAAGGAGTAGGAACTAAAGAGAAATATATCTCACCCCATTAGATGATTTAACAGAGGAATGTTTTAAGATATGCTGGGTTTTTTATTAAAAGCGGATCAGATTAAACCACTCGATTTGAACAAGTTAAAACATCCTGATCCTCAGGAGAAGTTAATATAAGAGTTACGAACTTTCAATCAGCATTAGTGTCCTTAAAACAAGGATTTAAATAAATTTAACATCAAAGTAAACGTTAAATGGGAGAAACTATAGGAAGCGGGAAACACTGTTCACAAACTCAAAATTTGGAAAAGGAAAAACACTGTTCATGAAACTCAATGTTTTGGAAACACTGTTCATGAACCTCACCGTTCGGGAAACACTGTTCATGGACACAAAATTTGGAAAAATAAAGAGGTCACTGTTGGAACCTCACTATTTCGAAAACACAATTCATGAACCTCACTGTTGGGACCACACCATTCTGGAAACAATGTTTATGAACCCAAAATTTGGAAAAAGGAAAAAGGTCACCGTTGAAACCTCACCGTTATGGAAACACTATTCATGAACTCAAAATTTGGAAAAGGAAAAGGTCACCGTTGAAACTTCATAGATGGAACTGTTGATAGAATAGGAAATTTGGAAAAGGAAGGAGAGGTTACCATTGGACCTCACCATTGGCACTGTCCACAAATGGTTACCGATGTCACTATTCACACAAGACCACCATAGAACTATTCACATAAGGTTACCGATGACACTGTTCATAGAAGGTCACCGTTGCACTATTCAAATAAGGTCACCATTGCACTCTTCACAACTGTCTACTATTGGAACTGTTCACCAATGGTCACCAATGACACTATTCACATAAGGTCACCATTGCACTATTCAGAACTGTATACCATTGGAACTGTTCACTGATGGTCACTGATGACACTGTTCACATAAGGTCACCATTACAAAATTCACAACTGTCTACCGTTGGAACTGTTCGCCGATGGTCACTGATGACACTGTTCACAGAATATCACCATTACACTGTTCGCAACTGTCTACTATTGGAAATGTTCAATGATGGAACTGTTCATAGAAATGGAAAATCTACGAAGTGTTGGGGGTAAGTCACCTTAACCTCCCGAAACACCTCATACACATGATTTTAGAAAAGGAGTTGACTAGAGAGGTCTGGTCCATTAGATAAAAATACTCTTCAGTATATTTTTTTGAACCATACACTACACAATTTTGGAAATCTGAACCTCTCTTCTTACAATGTCATGGTATACAGAAAATAAAAAATCACCCATCACTCTTTTTGGTGTATTATAATATTGGGAATCCTAAATTAATAGGATAAATAATAGATCTTTTAATTTTTGTAAAACTATAAAAATATCTAAATTTAGAAGATATAATAACCAAGTGATGGGATATATCACTAGTTCAGGGGATCTCGATTGGAAATTACTTCACCAATTTTGTTCTATATTTGGAAAAAAAGAATCCACGACCTCTTTAAATATAAAAAAAATTGAATGAGAGAGGGTTAAATATCATCACCATATATAAGGTCCTTCTATATTTCTTATAGATAAAACTTTTACTAGAAAAATTATTAAGAATCTATATAGAAACCTTGAATGATGAGATAGTCACCAAGACAATCCCTTATAAGTATTAAAGTCGATTTAGAGAATTTTTTAAAATAATGAAACATCGAGTGGATTTATTATATCAAAATATAATGATGTCTCAAAAGTTACATTGATTAAAAAAATAGTATTGGATGGGAAGTTAAAATCTCAATCACTCTCAAACTGGAAGTGATATTCATTACATCCCCTAAGATAGGCCAATTCCAAGTAGTACCATCACCTATACCTTAACAAAAATAGTACACATAAACTCATGATGTTATAAAATATGTAAATACGAATTATTGATATGGTAAATTTGAGAGTATAGAAAGTAAATCCAATTATTTATTTTCTAATCATGTTTCATGTTATTTAACTATTACAATAAAATGTAATTTAGTCATACTACTAAAGGTCAAGAATCCAAAAGATACGGGAGTGAGTGATTTGTAAAATTATTGAATTTACAATTGTATATTGGAAAAAAATATCTATAAATATTTCATATTAAAATATTTTCTTCAAAATATGGTATTTGAAGTATATGTATATTGGATAATCCAAAGTCATTCATTTCATGGGTATTGATTTATTTTTTCAAAGAAAAGGTGATTGATAGAAAGTGATGAATAATAATGTAAAGAAAATGTGAAGATATCTGGAACCTAATTTAGTGAATCACATGGTTGTGATCATCAAGGTGTGGATAAATCATCAAATGAAGACCCTAATTTTAGGTATAACCACAATGAAAACATATTATAGATCAAAACATCCCATAGAACATCACACTTGATATCGATGTAATAAGGTGTAAGATAAAGAACCCCTGTGTATGTTTAATTTGGTCCAAACTATTATGCATTTATTTTACTCATTGTTGGAAGGACAGACACCATACCACTAAATAAAACTCTCCTTTGATGAAGATTATTAGTTTACCTCTATCATCTTCATCCAACTGATGGATAGGTGTACTAATTTGGTGGACTTTATAAATTGGTATCTCATATAAATTCTAATGGAAGAATTATATGAATAGGATAACATACCCAAGATATAGCATGTATTTATGGTTTCATTCATGACTACATCATATATTTTGGTGAAAATAAGTGAATAAAAATTAAAATATATCGATAGGAGTGATAGTATAATCCAAAGTCCTACAACTCTCACTCAACATCCATTCTAATAGTAGATCGATTTGCTAAAGGACAGTCTTCCAACTAGATTTTGGGAGTAAAGGACTCTAATAACCACATTTTATAAGTCGATGTGTACATTATATTCTCACACCCCAAGATTTTATCTTTGTGGTTATATCAATCACCTGTGACCTGATAGTGTCTATCAAACCAAATAAAACTACATATCTCCATTATAGTTATTGGTCTAGTAAATTCTTAAAATAACCCTATTTTTTATGGATCCAAATATATACCCATACATAAGATTATATTACTATAGAATAAAAAACTATATAACTATAATGAGAACTTGATAAATTTATCATACAACCTCTCTTTTCAGAACTTCTTCAGCAGCATACTCAAATGATTTTCCTGATCATTATTTATCTTTGAATATACAATAATATTATCTATAATTACTACAAAAAATTGATTGAGGGAATTTCTAAAGACATTATTCATTAGATCCCTGAAGATACAGAGGAAATGTTATATTAGAATGACATCACCATGAATTCATAGTGTCCATAAATATTAATAAAGTCATCATTTTTACACCCGCTAATCACACTCTTAATTGATGAAATGCATATAAGTATTTAATCTTGGATAAGTATCTCCCCACAATTTGTGGAAAAAAGACATCAATACTTTGTAGATGATAATTTTTCATTATCATGATCATGTTTTGATCATTGTAATCAATACATAGGCACATTAATATATCATTCTTCTAAACAGAGAGGACTATTTGACCCCATCATGAAGCACTTGGATGTATTTAACCACTATCTAGATTCTCATGGAGTCAGTTTGGAACAACATGATAAATTAGTGTGTGTATATTACATTTGAATTTTATATCTTTATTCACACTCTCTAAAAAAATTATGATATTTTAATAAATTAATTTGATTACCTTTATAATATTATTATGTTTCAATATAGGATATAATATGTTGAAATTATTTTAATTGGAATGTTTGTGTAATATAGCATTAAAAACTCATAATGATTAAAAATAACATTGGACAATAAAATCATTTTATCCATATAATATATATTTCAAATTAAAAATACTTTTATAATTTTTATAAATAAAATTAGATAAAATTACTTTTATTACTGAATTTATAATATCAAAATTTACCTAGTAATAATTTTTGACCATTTTCTAAAAATATCAGTTGAAATGAAAAATTCATTTTTATGGAAAGTATAATTTTAATTACTTTATCAACATATTTGAATGAACTAGAAGGTAATAAAACCATTACAGTAATAAAATATTAAATTAAAGAATAAAATTATTCATTTCAGAATATGAGTTGAACTTAGAAAACCCATGAAAATAATTTTTTAAACTAAAATGAAGATTAATTTATTAAAAAACCCATTTATATGTTATATCTTAATTAATTAATATTATTTATAATTAAGGCATGGATTTATTTTATTGTCAAATTTCCTTAATTTTTCTGTAATAAAAAGTCGTAAAAAATGTAACGTTTACATAATTGTTATGATTAAAAAAGAACTTTTATTTTATTTTTTATGTGATATGTGTTATTAATTTAAAATCAAAATTTATATTATTTTAGAAAATAAGTTGATTATATAGATACTAAATTTGGATCTCTAACATTTAAATATTGTGGTAATTGTCTTGTTACATTTTTATCAATAAATAATAGACATGATTAATAATTAATTAGGATTAATAAGTGTCTAAATGGCTAATATAAAGTTTCTCACGTTTTCCTATGTTTAAAAAACCATTAAAAATTATATAAAGATTTTTTTTTGTTTTATATTCTTACCCATATTTCTCACCATCCCTATAAAACCCAACTCTTCTAAATTTCATGCAATTCCATTCTGACCCCTTATTTAGCCTTTTTTCCATGGAAGCCCCTATTATTTACTTGTAAATGGAGACCACTATAAACCATTCCATACCTCACCTCCTATTTTAATTTAGTGGTGAAAATATACCCATTAATTCATCCTAGAAACTTTTTCTATGAACCGTATCTTTTAGTTACAATTAATTATATGAATTTCTTCACTTTTAATGAGAGTTTGAAGGAAATCTATGTCTTTGATGTGAGTATTTATTATTCTTAATGTTTAAATTTTAATTATTTATTATCCTTATCTTCTCTAACCTCAATAATATAATTCTTTTAGAATAATTTATATACTGAATTTTAATTATATTTATTTATCAACAATTATTCATCCCCATGCATCCACTAAAATTCATAAGCATTGATGGCATATTTTGTGAAGATTACAACCCCCAAAACATGATGAAGATCATTTTTGATTACCAAATATTATAGATGGTATCAATAATGGTATTGATGGATATTAATTTTTTTATTCCAATTATGAAACACTTAAATAATAATATTTTACTTTTACCGTAACCCTGTCTATTTTTTAAGGAATGAGATCATTAGTCATGTGTATGTCTGGACTACCACCTCTATGAATGAAGCATCCTATTTCTCTTAACAAAATATAATGGATGTAATTAAAAATTTAAGAAATAAAATAATATTATTTTTATAATATTATTATAATTATTAAATGTTAAATATTCTTACTTATAAATCCCTTCTATTTTATGAAAAATAAAATTATCGTCCATGTGTACATGGGGATTACCACCTCTATGGGTTGACATATTTTTTTACCTTTACTAAAAATCAGGGATGAATTTAAATTTATATATATATATATAATAATATTTTTTAAAAAATATTATATTATACATGTTTTTGATATATTTTAAAAATAAACATTAAATGGCCAACATGACAATATATTTAGATTAAAATTTACCTAAACACCTCGAGTAACCAATATAAGATGAAATAATTAAACAAATGAGAAACATATGATGATAATTAGATCTTGGGAAATTTATTATAGTTGAATAATGTACTTATTAAGGTTTATAATAAATTTAATTTGGATATTCATGATGCTAAGTGAAATTTTAGAATGATTTTGGACACAGGTAAGGACAACTTTCCAAAACATCCTTCCTTGAGACACATGATTTTTTATGCACTTAATTTATTTTAAATAGTGTATATAATACCAATAAGATATTTATTATAATTTATTTTCCTTATTAATGGTATTTTAACTTCATATTTAATCTATCTATATATTTTCGGGTTTTTATTAGATCATTCTTAATCCATAATGTATTTTTGTCTCAAACTACCTTGGTTGTGGCATGTTTTACTTTATTTATAAAATTATATTTATATGATATATATTATTCAAAATTTTATGTTATAATAAAATATATTATATTTATGGTAATTTATGTTCATTTTCAATAAATTTATCCTTTATTAATTTTGATTAAAAAGCTACTCAAGTCATTATTGGTTTCTCAACGCAAGTCATGTTTCCTGTGATTAATTTAATCACCTATTGATTTAGATCATTCAAGTAATTTCTTCCTACCAATATAATTTCAAATGGTAGATTTCATTTTACACTAGGTATATTACATCTCTTACTTAATATCTTCCCCTTGTATTAAACACTTACTCAAAAAAGCCCAATTTTGATAAGAATAACTCATATACATTTCAATGAATATTTTTTCTTCAATGACCATGTTTTAGCTATCAAATGTACGATCTATATCCAGAATTTATTGTATCATAAGAAAAATTTAGTGTTCCCTTAACCTATTTTGAAATGAATCTTTTAAAATCTTTTTTATGATATGGGTTTTATAAAATGGTTTAATGAATTTTTAAAATTTTATACAAAAATGATTTTCAAAATGTGTTTTCCTTTAATGAAAATTTTTACATGTTTTACAAAGAAAAATAGAAATATTATTTTGATGTTATTCAGAACAATATTTAATACATTAATTTTTTTTTGAAAATTAATTATTTTTATCATTTTCTATATGGGTTTCTTTCAAAGGAGGGGATATATTTTAAATGTTTGAATGTGAACTTATATTTCTATAATCTTTTCCATTTTTTATGAGACTTCCTCTCTACAAATTCAGGTTTTCAATAGATAATATTCTTATTCTAATGTTTTAATAAAATATCCATTCAAAAAGTTTTTCAAAGGACAATGGAAACTCATATTCTGAAATAAATTTTCTTAATGCTTTTAATAGTGTTCTTATCAATTATTAATGTTTGATAAAGGGTATTTTCAAAATGATACCATATATATTATTTATATGGATGGGTTATGAAATTATATTTTACACATATGGGATTATCCATAACTACTTTTGTCTTTCCTAATCATCCAGTTGTATAAGAAATTTTTTCTCTCAATCCCCTTACACTACGAATGACCTACGTTGAATTACATGCTTGAATGGTGTTAACCTAAATTCACAATACATTGATTGATTTGGTGTATTATTATCTGAAATTTATTTTATTTTTCTATATGGTGTTTCAAAAATATTCTTAACCATATTTAATGGGTTTTATTAACCTAAAATGATGTTTAATTTCATTGGATACCCATTTATTTTCCATGGGTTTATCATGTTATATCTATTGATGTTATTATGAATTCATCATTGGAGAACCATATGAAAAGGATATAAAACCAATTTTATTTCATTTTCCATGTGAGAAGTAAGCCTAAAAATTATGGTGCAAGGGAAGATAGCCTATATAACTGTGTTATGCTAACAAGTTAGGGGTCCTTGAATTATGATTTCATGTATCTGTAGTTTCCACATTGCCTATTATTCCAGGCTCTTATAATATAATCATTATTACACCATGTTCATGTCCTATCATTTACCATTTCATGATTCCATGATATTTATGTTCTCATGTTGTGCATCATGTCTCTCATGTGTTGATTTATTATTATTTTTACCCTTAATGAGTATTTTATCTCACACCTTCTAATGTTTTTCCTTTTCCAGGTTATGAAGAAACATATTAAGTACACCAGGTTTAGGGGATAATCCTATGTGGAGGACATATGCGATACTTTGATGAATATTCTTGGATTTATTCACATTAATATAGTGAAAATGTATCCTTTAGAGGAGAAAGATATATATTTCATTAGTTAATAATTTATATTACTTCTCTAGAACATTATTGTAAAAGGTACTTACCTTTTTAAATGTGGGAGTGATATTATAATGATAGATGTGTATCAAAGACATTATTTTATGTTGTGTATTTTTAGAACCAGATCAAGGAGCAAGGGTCTGAGGTCACTATATTTTGTATCAATGGTTTTTTCAGATACCTTTAGTGGTTATTATGTTATTGGTTGAATAGGACAAAACATTTATGAATAAAATCAATGTTATATGATTAAATAATGATCGTAAATAAACATTTATGTTGGAAGTGTTGAATATATTGTTTTAGTTAGGGAATAGAAAAATTGAACTTTAGTGGAAGCACTATGTATAAGTCTAAGTATTGGAGAACCCCCAAAATTGTTGGGAATGTAGAGGTTCTATACACTTCCAAGAAATTAGTTTCATGTTTAGATATTGGCATGTGAATATGGTTTTGTAATATATCCATATAGGGGTAACAACACCAAAAATATTGGGTCAAGTATATCTCAGTCATGATTCTAGTGTATGATGAATGTGACCTAACTGTGCACATGTAAAGAAAAACCCATAGGATATGCTTTAGTTATTCACATTATTTTTACAACGTACAATAAATTATATGAATATTTTCTTTTATTGAAGGTAACTATATTATTGAGTCTAATAGTAAAATGAAAATGGATAACCTAGATCAATGATAAAGACTCAAAAGTTAGTGTACACAAATAATTTATGAATTATTTATTCTATTTTCATAGTTTTCCCTTTATAAATTTTCTAATTTTAGTATTATCACACCTAAAAATTATTTTAAATTAACAGATGGAGCATCGGGGAAGCCAAATAGTAATGGATACAATGGAAAATGTGGTGATTGTATTGAAATCAAATATAATGAGACAATAAGTGGGGTTGAGATTTTTATTATTTTTACAAATCAAAAATTAAAATTTATGATTAAAAAAGTGATAATAGTTTAATTATTTATGAAACAAAAAATGGGAAGGATTTAGTGTCATTGAAATTTGGGTAATGAAGATTAAAAAGAAAAAATGATAAAATTTCCATCATGTAAAAAATATGGGAAGAAAACCACTAGAGAATTTTTCAATGGAACTCGAAAATTATTTATCTGGAGAAAATGGGGAAAAAAGAATCTAGCTATAGAGGTAAAATGAATCATTAAATTAAATCGTTATAGTGAAAATATTTTTCTTTTAATTTAACTAAGTTATTAATGTATAATTTTCATTATAAATTTTTTCTCAAGTAATTTATAAAATTTTTAAATCCTTAATAAATTTTTTTATTTAAATGGTGAGGATGAAATTTGTTTAAAGGGGAAGAATGTAATGACCTAAGATTTTTGTATATATATATTTCCTACAAACTTTTTAAATTTCATCATAGAAACTACAATGAAAATTATGACAGATTAATAAATTAAGTTGATAACCTTTAAAATACAATTATGTATCAATATATGATCTGATATATTTAAATCCATTTTATTTTAATGTTTGTATAAAATAGTACTAAAAAAATTAATTATTAAAAACAATTTTAGTCAATAAAATTATTTTATCTATATATTATGTATTTTAAATTAAAATATAAATATATAATTTTTAGAAATTGAATTGGATAAATTATCTCTATAATTTAATTTATAATATCAATATTTTATTTTTTTATTTTTTTTAACATTCTTTGAAAATATAATTTTTTAGTCAAAAATTTTGTTTTAATAAAAATTTTAATTTCCATGACTTTACCATTATATAAGAATAGAATATAAGGTCAAAAAACAAATTAAGTAATAAAATGTGAAGTTAATGAATAAAATTATATGTTTTTGAGTATTATTGTAATTTTTCAAACCCATGGCCTGTAATTTAGAACTAAAATTAAGGGTACATTAATAAATAAAACTTTTTTATATTTTTTCTCGTAGTTAATTAGTATTTTTGAGAAACATGGTGACATACTGCTTTTAATTTCATGTAAATTTCTCTTGTTTTATAGTAAATCAATTAATATCTTCAAAATCATAATCCATCAAAAAATTATCTCGTACATCAAATAAATGTTTGAAAGCACTATTTTAATTTTAGAAACATTTTTTTCTTATGCATGTTTACTTTAAAATAATATTTTCACATATTCATGGAATGAAATCTATTTAATATAGGATAAATATTTATTTTTCATTTTCAAAGTTTTTGGTAATGGACCTCTTATATATTTATTAATAAAATAATTGAAATGATTAATATTTAATTAAGAGCAATTAGTTTTTGGTAATGGACCTCTTAACCACATATCTGACAAACCATACCACACCAAACTCACCTAATTTTCATGAACTTCAATTCTTACCCCTTAACATATTTTTTTATAGAAAATTCAATTTTATTCATTTAAAAAAGAGATCACTTCCATAAATTATATAAATCTCCTACTATTATAATTCCTTAGTAAAAATATAAAAACATATTCATTATATAACCCTATTTAATGAGCAAGACCATTTTTCTCCCTTAACTAGACTAATCCCTTCATTTCAACGGATATTTCCATCAAAAATCGATCTCTCCAATGTGAGTATTTCTTATTCATAGTCTTCATTTTTTTATCTTCTCAAACATATCATCCATAAACTCATTAATATAATAAATTTAGTTTCATTTATATTCATAATATTGATTATATTTATTTGAAAACAATTATTCATCCCCATGTATCCACTAAGACAAAGACAAGCATTGATCATGTGTTTGTGTCGACTACCACCTCCACGACACGATGTGGTTAATTTCTCATCACCACCAATGATGGATGGTAAAATAAATGGGGATGAAGCATAATTATTTTGTTTTATCACTTATATAAATATAAAATTATCACCTTTTATGTTTACCATCATTCCCTCAGTTCATTATAGAAATAGATCATTAATTATTCGTATGTGCGGACTACCACTTCTATGAATGACACATATTATTTATATTAATCCCATTACATGGATATAAGTAAGAGTTTAATGAATTTAATAATATTATTTTTATAACATGATTATGACTCTCAAATGATAAATCATTTTTACTTTCTACCTCCCTCTCATTTTATGCAAAATAAAATTGTCAACCATGAGTACGTGCAGATTATCACTTCCACATAGTGACAAATTTTATTTTATACTAATTTTAATCAAGAATTAATATTATTATTTTGGTTTATAAAAATGATATTTACAATAATATTTTTATTCTATAGTTTGTGATTATATTTTAGAAGTAGACTTAACTATAATCAACATGATAATAGATTCACATAAAAATTGGCCGAAGTAGCTTTAGTAACCAATATAACTAGAAAAATTTTAATAAATTAGAAACATATAATGATAAGATAGAATTTGTATGTTAATTAAATATGATTAATATTTTTATTAATGTCTTTAATAAAATTAATTTTACTATTTAGGAACTTATGCGCAAGTTCATAATGCTTTTGAACATAGGTAAGGGTAGAAAGTTCCAGGTGGAATAAAATTTCATATTGGTAGGAATTATATTAATTTTTTTTGTATTATGTTTCATAAAACCAATAGTCATTATATATCAAGTTAAATTTATAATTAGTTTATTTATATCTCAATAAAATAAATACCTTATCTTAGGATCCATTTTTCGATGAAATTTCTTTATCTTTTAAAAGACCCTTTTCAGATCTCGTTCATTATATTGTGAGGATCAAAGGGAAAAATCCCTATAGAAGTGATCCACAAGTGATCCTTTGTTCTTCAAGAAAAAAAAATTATATCATCATGCTAGAATATCGAATCAACTTTCTTTTATTATTCATGTTGATCACACAACCTTTAATCGTGATGGAATATCTCTTTCATTTCTCATTCTTCATAGGGAGATAGAAAAAGGAAATCGAGGGAGAATTCATTGTGTTAAAAAATTACCTATATATTGATTAACCATATACAATAGATATAAAAATCTAATTATAGATCCCAGTTTATATTATTATATTATTTAATTACATACCACCTCTTCAATAATAAAATAGCCATCATAAAACTCCGTTACATAAAATAATAATAATCGTAATATTATTGTTTTATAGTGTGTTATAACTTATGATATGATGAATATTATTTACCTGATTAAAAATAAATATTCATCACCAGACACAGTCCTGGACTATTTGAACTCCTTGATATTTATTGAACACCAAAATAAAATATTTTATCCTCTTAAATAATAATTTTATTAACAAACCAATAAATAAATACTTATTAGTAATTTAATAAAAAAATAATATATTATATTCAAAATCTGGGGAATAAAATTTTATTTAATTTATGAGATCAATAAAACTTGAATATAATTCTCTGTATCTTCTGAGAATAATATTTATTCTATTAATTAAATTCATGTATAATTTAATCAAGATCAATGGAAACAATTAGTGTGCGACAGTCAAGGATTTTTTCTCACTGACATTAGGTTCCTTGGCGAATGTCCAAGTATATAATCTAGAAACTGGTCAATGAGACCAATATATAGAACATAATGTTGTAACAATGATATCCGTATATGAACACTCAATTTTTAATATAATTCATTTTTCATAATATCACGTCAAGAAGGTTTAAAATACATTTCATCAACCTATTTATTTGAGACATATTTCTTTGAATATATGAAATAAACATCATTACACAATGTCTATGAAATTTAATGATATAATTATATTTCAACCAAAGGGCTGAAATATCAACTTTCATAATGATGG
This sequence comes from Viscum album, assembly GCA_963277665.1. Lineage (NCBI taxonomy): Eukaryota > Viridiplantae > Streptophyta > Magnoliopsida > Santalales > Viscaceae > Viscum > Viscum album. The sequence goes on along the minus strand of OY728162.1, from coordinate 79,212,032 downwards.
AAGATAAAAATCCTTCATCGACATATTAATTTACAATGTTTCATTCATGACGCACCCAAAATATCTAACTTCTCCAGGAAATATTATCATCATGTTTTATGTAATACATATTAGTTTACAATTCATAACATGAATTGATAATAATTTTAAAGTATAAGGAAAATTACATATTCCAATAGATGAGAATAACCTTGGACCCAAAACTATAAAGAATCCCTAATAGAGGGTATGTTATCAAAATAAATCATACTTGAGATTTCTTAATGTGAACTTCATGAGAAGAAGCCTCATTCTCTTATGAGTACTCGCTCCTAAATGTCTATGTATTATGTTCCCTATCATAGTACATTATCCTACTATAAAACTATATTTAAGAGATATCATCAGAAAATCTAAAGGATCAAATAATAGTGGGGAACATCTATGACCTTATTAATTTGAAAAATACTTTCATACATTATCACAACAATGTTATGTTGAAGTACATTAAATATTTGATAAGATTTTTAGAATAATATTAAATTCTTTGAATATACATGCAATCAAAAGTGAAAAGTAATTGGTTCTATGGAAACAACTCCAAGAAACTCCCACATGAGCTAGAGATGAATTAAAATGAATTGTAAGTCCCCACATGTTAAACATGCTTATGATGAGTATGGCTACATATGATAGCCCTACCATGTTCCCATTTCTAGGGATGGAAAATTCACATGTCTATGTGGTGAATCGATTTTCTACAAAATTAATATCTTGAGAAAACACCTCAACTAGTGATATAACCGAGTATCCACATCTTTTTATCATGTTATAATCCTAACATCATTACTAAATCCATAGTCAAAGGTCTTGAAAAAATGAAAAATATATTTCTTTTGGTATTACCCAAACATGGAATCGAAAAATTATAAACCGCTTCTTAAGTTGGATCAATAGCCGCAACAAACTCAGATATTATAGAAATGGAAATCACTAGCTTTAATATATATTTATTTTGTTTTAAATTAGAATCTTTTTTATCATACTCGATAATAGTTAACTATGTATAGACACATGTTCAATTATATTGATCACATTTACTACCAATTCTCCAGATACCATCAAGTAATCCATTTCTACCATTCCATGTACTTTCAGATAGTTATAATTGACTGTATATAAAGTTATGTAAGATCTTTTTTATATTTAACTTCTATTATTTGTCAATAAATTATATAAAAAATCATTACATTTCATGGAACATGAGATAAATTCCATGATCTTAATATTGTGAAAATATTTTAGTCATTATAATCTAGTACAACTCTGATGCATGTTCTATTAGAAAGTTTATATGCCAATAATAATTTGTTCCTGAGTTTTTCCAAATTGTACTATATATTAAATTTTAATATATTTACTATTAACAGATTCATAAAACTCATATATCCATTTTATATATCTTGTTACCTAGAAAACAGTTTATAGACTTTTTCATACTTGGAGAAATATCATTCCTTAGTCTTAACAAACTTGTAATACATAAAATTTATTTTCAATATTTTATCAACATATTTATCTTGAAAACTAATAACACTACCAATAACCTTTTAAATCCACACAACACACCTTTTTCCTCAAAGAATATTCCATGACCACTATACATGTTTAATTTATTAATTAATTTAATAAATCTGCATTTCTTATTTCCATTTATTGACATTTCCAACCAATTTAGTTATTCATAGTATAAATATATCATAGGTTCTCCTTTTTTTGGAATCATATAAACATCTTCCATCATAAATACTATAAATTAGGTTTCCTTAAAATTCAATTTCACAATACGACGATCTAATAAATATGCTTGAAAATGTATAATCCAAAATGGATATCAGTCATAATGAGGTGTGTATATGATTTTTAATTGAATAAACCATTCAATAATAAATCACACTTTATTGGAACTATTTTGTACCATCCATGTCTATTTTCTATTGAATACTCACCAATTTTATCAAGAATTAGAAAAATTCCAAATACAGACTCCCCGAATCTTGATTCATGGTATCCATTATGTGAATTTATATAATTCATTTTCAACCTTATAATATAACCTTTTAATTATTCCTTATAATAATTATTATACAAAATTAATATTACATATACCACTATTTATTATGAATAGAAAAAACTAATTTGTTATAAATTCATATGTAGTATGTGCCTCTCTAACTCCTCCTCCAACAAAGACTAGTAGAGTGTGGTATTATAATTTCAACAAATGTGAATCTAGACCCTTAACCGATATATGTTTAGTCTACTCCCACCATCTTTAAGGAAATTTGATTCCTCTATAGAAATATCATCAATCTTTAAAATCCATTAAAATATCTATGGGTTATAGGATCATTAACCCATATTGACCTTACTGTTTTGATGTTCATTGGTTACTTAGGATAACTTTTAGAAAGTGGGTTTCAATAAAAACTTGTGTTAGGGTACTAATATATTATTATTAAATCACAATTGATATGATATCCATTATACTATATATTTTTCCTATTTTTAGTTTTTTCACTTCAATTTTGAAAAATATTTATTTACAGTAATAGTGAAGTATTTTCAATATATATAAGAATAAATATTGATCTTACATTTACTACTATCACAAACTTTATAAATATAACAATGTGTGACTTAGGAATAACATGTACTCCACATATATTATTAGTGTATAATTAGTTAATATATACTCTTACAGGATATCTCAAAGATTCCCTTTACCAAGTGAACTCATATACTTCACTATGAATTTCCAAAATATCTCATTATTTATATGTAGTAACCTCTAGATTTAGAATAGTTCACAATGCTATTTTAAAAAAAATGTAAATATTTTATGAAACACCATTATTTAAAACAGTTACTTTATCAAAAATATGATATGTATTTTGTTTGTATATTTTACATCTTATATTAACTGAGACAAAAATACTTTAATGAAAATAAATAATTCAACTAATTTTAGTTTTCTTTTGAAAAGAATTATCTTTCTATAATTGGGAAAGAGTCTTATTTAATATTAATCATTCATTATAAGGGATATTTATGATTATAGAGTTACTAAAAAGTTATTTTTGTATTGAATTACCATAAAAATTTAATAAAAAGGAATAATTTCTCATTATTTCTACCAAGAAACAAAGATTAATATTTTGGTAACATATTGTAAACTTGAATAAATCCAAATTTGAAATGAAAAATAGTGATTTCCCCTTGGTTGACAAAGCAATCAACCTTTATCATCTCTTTTTTAGTTCACTCTATAAAATTACTATTCCTTACCATTTATTATATTTAAATACTTTTATGATGCAAGAATATTTTATTTAATATGAAATATATAAAAAAAACATGATTAATATACCTGGATTCGGTGTAACCACTTGCTTCTTCAATTCATTGAAATTTATTTTCTAGTGTCAATTATTTCTACATAAGATGAAAATAGCCTCATGTTCATTCCTCTTCTTTTGAATATTTTTTTCTCTTTTAATAATGTTGTTGGGCCATCCTAGACCCATGTTCCACATTGAGGTGCCCTGAGCCTTGTTGGCCATATGGCCTCAAGCATGCCTCCCCATATGCCAGAGGGTGCTGACTAATAGTGAGGGCCTAGGGAGTGTTCTTGGGGAGCATATTCCCTAATACGAGAGTGGAGCACAATGGATATGTAATAAAAGGTAAATAAGTGTAGAATATATACACATATTTCATAGTAGAAACACACAATATAACAACTGGACCTGTATCCCACAGTAGAAAACTAATGATATAAAATTCCAAGAAAAAAATATTAATCAAGAGATGGAAAGTGAATCACATAAGAAAGCTAGAGATAATGAATATCAGGTCTCTAGAAATCTGGAAATAGGTATACAAGGAAACATGAAATACATTCTATACAAAACATTCAATATAATCCAAAAACCATTCAAGAACCCCGAACACTAGCCCATTCATCTTCGACGAAGGTACATCCTAATGTAGGAAGGAAAGAATTAGTGTCCAAAGTGGGATGCTTCCCCTAATCAACACTTTCGTATATATAATACTCCCAAGTACCATCAACAGATCAGATAAGGGGTCAGATAAATTTCAGTATACCACCCCCAATATTGTTTATACCAACCATTATGTGTATATAAACCAAAACTATAAGACGATGTATATAAATATAATGCATTTCTAAAAATATAATTTTTACTTTCTTCAGCCTCAACTTGAAATATCTATGAACATGTAATCATTTAATTTATTCTTTTGATACATGTTTATAAAAATAGGGTACATGTGGAAAAACATCACAGAAAATGTATCATAATAATAATAACGATAAAGGATACAAGATTTAACATGGAATCCAATTATTATGAAAATAATGACAGATGATATAAGGATATAACAAAGGAATACCTTATCTTAAGGGTCAATCATACTCACTAATAACATGGAGCCTTTCTATGAGGGTCCATAGTGTAAACTACAAGGCATAACCCAAGAAATTACACTATAATAGATTCTAAAAATTCCATGGATATCATCTAAGGTAAAATAGGATTAAAAATATAATTCATAATGGAGTGAATCTATTTCTCCACATTTACAAAGACATCATGCTTGATCCAAGAAGTGTATCTGAGGAATCCTAATATCTTGAATGATAGTGAAGGATCATACAATGTCAGGTTGTGAATCCTCTAGTAGACAAGGTCCATGTTCTAAGGTGGGTATCTTCCTAGGAAACTGGATCCATGACTTTGAATGGTTTCCTCTGAGTGCTAAAGGAATTCCCTCAGGAATCCATGTATAGATGAAGTTTGAACACTCTTATAAAGGTTAAAGGGACCATATGAAATAGAAACCTCATATATAATTCATTATTTAAATTATTCCATGAAATACACATTCCATTTAATAAATCATGAGGTTAATTCCCTCAAATTTCATACTATGTGAAAATGATAAATAGGAAATGAAACTGTTTAATACTTTTATTTTATTTTATATTCAATTATAAGGTTCATTCATTTACCTTTCATAAGTATTAAAAGGTTGGATTAGAATATGTAACCAAAATAAATTTGGTTTTAAATAACTAGGCAATGTGATATTTATAAATATACTCTACATTTTAAATTTTAAACGATCATCAATTAATTGAATATATTACCATAGAAGGGTCATGTGATATCTAAAAAAGTGATATCAGTTTATAAATTTATAAATTTCTTAGTTTATAAAGGATTAACATTAGTAGGGTCAATCCACATACCCGAATAATGTCCTAGAAACCCCACATGGGTTAAAAAGGTATTATAAAAGAATCACACTACTTGGGTGGAATAAGTTGAGGTATCAACACTCAATGATTGAACAATAATGTATATAAGGGGATCCAGAATACGAGCATTATTATTATAAGAATTGATTATGAATTATATAGGCAACACTCATTCAAATAGGCATGTGCACAATGAACATAGTTTATAAAATGATGAGACTTTAGGGATGAGTCATAAACCACCTACCTCTAACCTACAACACTCTCCTCCACTTGTATCATCATTTAATTTATCCTGGATCGAAAAAAACTAAAGAATGGATCAACACACTAATAATAGGGCATATGATCTAGCATAAAAATGGCTTCATTTAGTGATGAAAAATTGATGAAAGAAGAAAGATGAATAGAGTTCTTACGTATACGCATCTGACATGAACAATGGTGATCGAATTAGACTTCATATGAAGGAATGTGATTGAAATCTAAAACAAGGGTATGTGGGAGCTCCAATGGGAAGAAAGAAGCCACTTTACTAATAAAAATGTGAAAAAGAGAAGAGAGGTAGGGATAAATGGAATTTAATGGAAATTGGTAATTTTACCCAATATATAAAGATTGCATGGTTGGGACACACCATTGACAAAACCGTGCACCAACCATTCACACCTAACTACATTAAGAGAGACCCCTAATTGTTAGGCTTCACATTCTGAGAAACTGTGCGTCAAACACGTTTGGTGGCTCTATAAAAAACTGCAGACATGCCCTTGACTTCATCATTTCCTAAAATCTTTCATTATCTTAAATTGCATAGTATAGACCTCACATAGTTAGTGAAATTATGCAGACTGTATTTCACAGTTTGTACTAATCTTGCAAACCAATATTTGTCACCATCACTAGGGGTTTTGAGCTCTAAATAAGCCATGAAAACCCCTGAAATAACTGTAAACTATTTATGTATTCTCATTATATCTAGAACAACGAATCGAGACAAAAATGAAAAGCATCCATACCTCACTGAAAATGGGCTTCTTATAGAATTCCTTCTCAAAGGAACTCCTCATTGTGTACACCTTCCAAGGGAGGAAAAAAAAAATCTAAGAAAAACTGTTAACACCGGTAATGTATGTCGACCTCCCACTCCAAGTTCTGGTGCTATACACAGACTTGAAACCATAACACCCATACTAAAGAGACAGAAAAGCCTTAAATATCCTTCATGCTATAGTTAAATAGGCATATTGGATACTCCTCAAAAGAAATATCAACATTTAACTCAACCTCCTCAAGATAAAAAGTATGAGATGAATTCACATCATAATTGTGAAGATGTAAAAAATGGAAGACATCTTTTATGAAATTATACCTATGAGGTAATAATAACCAATAGGTTACTAGATAAACTATCTCTAGAATCTCAAATGACCCGACTTAACAAGGTGAAATATTTCCTTTCACTCATATATGTATATTTCCATGTTTAGGTTATACACGAAAGAATACAAGAGCCCCAAACTCAAATTCTAGTGGAAATAAATGACGATTATCATAAGATTTGTGTCTATACTAAAATTTATACATACACTCTATGATAAGCTGAACCTGTTTCAATGTCTTCTAAATAAGACAAGGACCTAGTAGTGTGACATATCCTACCTCTAACTAGCACATGGGTGAAAGAAATGACCTACCATAAAAGGCCTCATAAGGATCCATACGAATCTTCACCTGAAAGATGTTATTGTAGGAAAAATCAAGGAGAGGAATATGATTCTACCAAGAATCACTGAAATCAAGTACACATGCTCAAAACATTTCTTCAAAATCATGTATCATCCATTCTAACTAGGCATTGGTTAGAGGGTCGGAGGCTATGCTAATAATAACATATTTATCCATAGATCTCTATAGACCCTTTTAGATATTTGAATTGAATGAGTATCCAAATATGAAATGATTGTATGCTGAACCCTACGAAGTTAGATAATATCATTAACATACAGTCTCGCTATCTCATTAACTGAAAAATTATCCTCAAAGAAGAATAAGTGATCTACCTTTTTTCAGTCGATTTACGACCACCAAATCTACATCGCTGACTCAAGGAGAAATCAGTAAGTTGACAAAAAAGTCTATTTGAAAGATCTACCCATTTATATTATTGCAATGGTAATTGATGTAATAATCCTTTAGGTCGTTGGTGCTCCATATTCACTTTGTGATAGGTTGAAGACATAGTGATAAAATATTCTATCGGATGTTTCATCCTATGACACAAATACTGGTGTTAGCTATCTTGATAAATCTTCGATATTCCAAGATGAACTACCCACTATGAAGCATGGGACTCATACATCATTTCATATCTCATATTTTTAGGACCCCATATACAACCATGTTATCATAGGATATTATTTTTTTCAAGAGACCAATATGGATGTGGGTCCACTCCAGAAATGCTCTCCTAGAGAACCAACCTCTCCGGATATGAAAACTGTCGGCTCTTCACACTTTCAAGGAGGGAAGTGGTAATTGTAAAGGATATGAGAAAATAATACTAATTTCATTCATTAAAATCTATATAAATCTTAGAAAAGAGGTCTATCAATTTCCATTCATAACTGGAATCCAATATGGCATGTGCCTATGTTTTTTTGACTCAGCACATTGGCTACCACATTTTGTTTTCCAGGAGTATAAGCATGATTAGAGATGAAGTACTGAAGATATTAGACCCATATTCATTGTATGAGATTCAATTAAAACTACCTAAAGATATATTTTAAGCTCCTATGTTCTATATAAATTGAAAAGTGATCACCAATCAGATAGAATCTCTAGCAATGTAAGGCATAGAAAAATAATTCCCTCTAGTGATGTAAACGATACCTGATGGTGATTGCACTCCACAAAGGCATGATATGGAACCAAGAAATTCATTTGGAGATGAAATGAATTTTTTTTATCTCAAATATAAAGTGGTACCATATAAATTTATGACTACCCACCTCATTGGTACAATCCCTTCACTGGCATATTCCCTTTGACTGCACTTTCGATAGTGTGTCCAAGGTTATCACACATAGTAATAATTATTTTCCTTTGTAAGGGTTTTCCTAGTAGATAAAGAGATAAAGGAATGTGAACCACCTTTATCAAATAAACCAGATACAATAGTGGAGGCCACTAGGGTAGTACCTCATACAATAGATGGGTTTTCACTCTAATCCTTCATTAGTAGATATAATGCATATAAGTAACCTGATCCACAACCCTTTTCTATAATTAGATTACCCATAGTAGTTATACTCTAATGGTGATGATAATTAGAAGTTGGATACCATGTCCATGACATCATGCTTTGAAATTTATACCTGTGCTACTCCAAGTCCCCAACTAACACAATAAAAAAGATTATTCCCCTGAAAGTGGAGTTGGTACAGATCCTCTTCTAATAGAAGAAGGTAGAATAGTCTGATAGAATATTGTGAGATTCCCCATATGGCCTCAAGAATTACACTCCATCGATTATCTATCACACTAAGGCATCAGATTCCACATTAATCCATAATTATGGGATATAATATAGTTTTCGGTTTGGATACTCAGGACTAAACTAATTTGATGAGAAACCAAAAGGGAATTCTTCATACTACCGGAAGGAATAAAACCCTATCATAGTAAAGAAAATATTTTCCTAGAACTATCACTTTCCATCAGTTTTCACTCAGTGATAAGATTCTAGTTTGCAATATCAAAAAGGGAAGGTAGGTGAAAGAAATTCACCTGAGCATAAATGGAATACTTATGCCAATTCTCAAAGCATCTTGGACGTGATAGTTCAGACCCAGCTAGATGTAGTGAAATGTGTCATAACTCAGTAAATTGTGATAAATATTCCATAATAGATATATAAACCTGATCCTGGTTTATAAATTCTTTAGATCATTCATTTCATTGTGTATGTGGAATGATGTGATCATAAAAGGCAGTATAGAAGTCCACTAATACCATGCCTTGATGAAGACTGGCCTGGGTACTCACATTATGCCAGTTCATTGCCAAATCACTCATGTTATAGGTGGACTGATTTAAAAAACTCTTTGAAGGAATCTCAAGATGATCAATGATAGATAGAGTGGAATCCATTGAAGAATTTGAATCTTTTATACAACCATACCTTGAAAATATTGGAGGATGCTACTAGTGGAACTCACTAGTTAGTTCAACCATATTAGGTTCAAGTCATGGATCGCCCTGTATGGAATACATCATATATAGGGAACTCTATTGAATCTAAGTGTAACTGCCTATATAAAGTATAGAAGGTGGTGCCTCATGTGGAACTCCTAGAAATAATAATGGTTTCTCCAGGACCACCATCTCAAAAGCATGTTCATCTCCACCCTCTTAGCACATGACTCGAGGACTTTATGGAGGTATAATTCTATAATTTAAAATAATACGACTTAGGGCATGATTAAAAATAGATATAATCACTAGTGTAATAATCAAGTAATAATATGGGCTCACTAACCAATGTACTACCCTAACTACCTACTTAGAATGGCAATGTATCAACAAGTACTGATGTTTAACTTACAGGGGTTCTAGTAGGTAAACGATCAAATATACATTTCCACTTAATTTACTCAAATCCATTTCGATTTATAATTAAACATTTATATTTAATGTTTTCATTTACACACACACACACAGATATATATATATATATAGGTCCAATTAAAATGGGTCACCCCTCCCAGTGAATAAGGGCCCACACACCTTATTAGTGAGAGAATCACCCATTTATTTTGTTCAACCCCACATATATTTGGTCTAAAAATTTAATGGGTGATATAAGAAGTCTCAATGAGAAAAATTACCCATTCCAATCAATATGGTCCCATAATACTCATTAATTTAAATTGTAAATCACTGAATCTCATCCAAATAGAAGCTCATTTAACCATTGGTATATATTTGACATAAGTTGAAACTAGCTATTTAATATTCCTCTATAAACCTATATTGGAAAACCGACCAATTTATATTCACACTAAAACATTAAATAACCAACTCTCTACCCCATATAAGATATTTTTAGTACATGAAAACACTTAATCAACAATGGATCACTCAAAAATCACTCGAAACACATGAAATAAAAGCATTCAAAAGAACCTATAAGACATAGAATATGTATGAAATATGATTTATAGGTTCCTATAATGTTTCATGATTTATATTCCTTTCCATTATCTAATAAAGACAAGGATAAAATTTAACCCTCAAACATAATAATAACAATAATAACCATCACATAACATGTGCGTCACCCAATGGTGAAATGATATGAACTGTATTAAGCGAAATACAAAATAATGATTCTTATTTCTGGTAACTCAGTATTTACCATAAACTCAGGTTAGCTACTCAAAACCACATCTTATAACCAAGTTAAAAATCATTCCTAATCTCCTTTATATTGTCTCAAAATAGTAAATCAAAAGAAAATAAATCTTAGATACACCTTTGTGATCTTACGGACCTGGGTGCCACTCAGAGGTGTCCCAAGCCTAGTTGGCCACATGGTCTCAAGCATGCCTCCCCATACACTAGAGGCTACCAACTAGAAGTGAGGGTCATGGATGTGTCCATGGGGAGACTATGGCCTCATTTAATAATGTAAAACAATAGATATGTAATAAAAAATAAATAATGGAAACATATATAATGATTCATTATAGTGGAAGCAAACACTACAACAACTGGACTAGTAACCCACCATATTGTATGTATGACATCAATATCCATGAAACATATAATTATAAAAATCTAGAAGCTAAATCAAATAAAAAAGTTCATGATAATGTATTTCATGTCTCTAAAAAATACAAAATAGGTATATAAGGTAGTAGAAAATACAATCTATAAAAAATAATCAAATGTAGAAAATAAAACTATCCAAGAACCCCAATTATTGGGCTGATCATCTTCTACCAAGATCCATCCTAATGCATGAAATAAAGATTGGGTGTCCAATGTAGGACAGTTAACCTTTGTCAATACCTTCATACGTATAATATTCCTAGTAAGAATCGATTTCCCAGATATGGTGTGAGATAAATCTCAATAGGCTACCCATAATGGAATCAATACCATGTAGTATATGAATATTAACAACAATAGTTTTTATGTATATATAAGTGTAAAGAAATTAATTAAAGATAACTGATACCTAATTCAACAATAGTTGGAAATGTGTTTAAACATTTAGTCATTTAATTTATTCAGTTGAGTTTATTTTATAAAAATAGGTCCCATGAGTCACAACAACACTGAAATCATATAATAATAATAATAATGATAAAAGATCTATGGTGTAATAGGAATCCTTTAATTATGGGAAAATTTAAAGTGTATATATGGTAATAAACAAGTAATCGTTGAACTTAGGGGATGATTCAACTCAGTAATAACATACATCATGGCTATAAGGGGTATGAGTGTGATCCATGGGGAATCACACAAGGAACTCCACTATAATAAATTCTAACCAAGTCCATGTATCTCATCCATGGTAAAATGGGATAATCCTAATTGGGCCAAATAGGTTGAATCCATAGAACCATGTGTCTAAATACATCATGCTATATCCAAGGAGTGTATCCAAGGAATCCAAATATCCAAAAAGATAGCGAGGGATGGTACAAAATTATTCTAGGCACCCTCAAGTAAGTAAGGACCTTATTTTAAGGGGGTATCTCTCCTGTAAACCATATAATTTAATCATAATGGTGTCCTATGATTGCTCAAGTCATTATCATAGAAGTATATGGTTGGTTCAAGTATAAACACTCCTATAAAGACGGAACAACCCATATAAAATAAGTACCCTATACATAAATTATTATTTAATTTAGGCTATGTAATACTCATGCCATTTAATAAATCATGATGTTCATTCCTTTTACTTTCATACTAAGTGAAAAGTAAAATTAGGACATGAAACCAATTATTAAATTTATTCCATTTCATATTAAATTATAATGTTCATTTATTTACCATTAATAATCATGGAAAGGTATTTTGAGGACATCAAACCATAATAAATTCAGTTATAAATAACTAGGCCAAGCAATATGTATAAATATAATTTCAATTTTACATTTAAAGGTTCAAAAATTAACTAGAAAACATACCATAAAAGGGTAAAGTGATATCTATTAATGTGATATGAATTTATAAATTAATAATTTTTTAGTTTAAGAGGGATTACCATTAGCAAGGCCAATCCCCACACTGAAACAATGTCATAGATTCACCAACATGGGTTACCAAGGCATTATTAAGGAATCACCCTACTTGGGGTATGAGGAGTTGATGTATCAACCTACAACAGCACGATGTTCATGTATATAAGGGCCTCCAAAATATGAGAATGATGATTATATGCATGGAATATGAATTATATAGAAAAAACCTTATGAAATTAGTATACACACAATGATAGAAGTTGATAAAATGTTGAGAATTGATGGGGGAGTCATATACCACCTACCTCAAACCTATAGTATCTTATTTATACAATATAAAACGTTAGTTTATAGGGGATTATAATATAAATGAAGAATGTATCATCACCCTAAAAATTAAGAAAATAATCCTACATTAATATAACATCATTTAGGGAAGGATAAATGAAAAATGAATCGATATGAATCGAGTACTTATCAATGCACATCCAACCTGACCAAAAATTATAGAATCTGAATTTTGGTGAATGAAAATTATCAAAATATATAATATGGGTACTTGAGAGATCTAACATAAAGAAAGAATCCTCAATAACACTGGAAATAAGAAAATGAGAAGATGGGTAGGGTTAAAAATAATTTAAGGTAAAAGAGTAATTTGACCCCAAATATTTAGGTTTCATAGTTTGGATGCATGGTTGGCCAAACCATGGACCAATAATGCACATCTCACTACCTTATGAAGGAACACGAATGGTTAGTCCAAATAGTTCAACAAACTATGCACCAACTGTTCTTAGTGGCTCTTTCAAAAACTATAGACCAACAAAATGGGTGTAAACCACTAGCCTTAGAGTTTCCTCAAACTATGCGACCTCCTATAACCCACTTTCCAACCCTTCCATAGTTAGGGAATACATGAAGACTATATCACACAGTTTATACTAATCGTGCATTATAGTCTTCAAGGAAGTCTAGTGTATTTCAAATATGTTTAAATAATCACAAGTAATATTAACTATTTTTCTTATGTAGCTGATCCTTAAAGAAACTAAATCTATGTTCATGGGAATGTGTGATTATTTTTGAGATTTATTGTTTAAATTATGGAAATGAAAGAAAATAATGATATATTTCGATTGTGTTGTCAAAGATGGTGTCAAATAATATGTTCACATTATGTGTCTTAGCACCGAACCTCTGAGTGAATATCCATGTTACCTCAATTATAAGTGTTGATCTTTTATGAAATTTGTGATGTATTGATGAGCCACAAAATGGGTTCAATGTTCTCTAATGTTCCTCTATCAATATGCAATACTAAACTATTTTACTCAACAACACTATCTCAATATATCTAAGTTTTATATCTCATCCCATTAGATCCTCATGATGCCCCATTCGAATTATCGAATTTAAACTATTGTTATATGAGAAAAATGACCATGAATGGAGTTGATACGAAACTCATTTTAAATATATTAAAATTTATATCAAAATGTAATCCATGGTTTGAATGATCATATCAGATTAAACACTATTTTTTGGATGATAAAATTGATGAGGCCTGATAATGTATCCATCAAATGTTGAATACGTCTCTAAAACATTGATGTAAAACATGAATTTAAATCAAATACAATCGATAGTGGTACCCCATGAATCCTTAAAACATAAATTATGTATATCATGAAATTTTGATTTAGTGATAAATAATACCATATATCTATGAAATGTGTCAAATTTATAAGATTATCAACAAAAATACAAGTCGAATTATGGAATTTTGATATCTTGGATGGTCTTATGATGATACCTGGTGGTTATGTTATTCCATTTCAGTGAAGGTGTGAGTAATGGCTGTATAATCACCTTATAATTATTAAGTTCATACTTATCTTACTGGAACACCTAACATTATGATATAAATACAAAAATACCACTATTCATTTTTCCTAATAAAAATGCTCCTTGTGATATCTATACATCTTTGTGCTTCTTGGATAGATATAGAATGATGAACCATGTATATCATCTAATAGGTACTTCACTTTTGTTATAAAAGAGACACATATTCATTTCCAAAATCACATAGTAATATAAATATCATGTTTAAACTTTGTAATATTTATTACCATCCTTGGTAACTCCAAATCCTTCTCCTACACTTATTTGATCTACAAATGGATGGATAGTTTGGTAGTTACTTAAGAAATATAATATTTATTCCCATCACTTATGATTATCATATATATCAATTGAAAAAACTGGACTATTGGATCTATTTAAATCATTATCATAGATAAAGTTTCATGATATACTCTTATTATAGAATCAAACACTATTATTTTCTTTCACATAGTGGTAATGTATTGACTAGTCATTGTCACACCCGTCATTTCTAATTTATTTATGTTATTAATTTTCTTCGCGTCGGGTAGTTCGGGTCCAAACCCGAATTAAGTTTTCGAGTTCTTTATGTTTTGGCCTTGTTTGCGTCCAGCGCAACGTAGTCGAAGCTGCGTGGCCTCGCTTGGGTCGTCATGCGGCCCCGCCCGGTTCACTGCACACCTTGCCGATGTTTAATTAATGAAATAAAAATTAATTAACAATTGTTTTAATAATAATAATCATAATAATGTCATTTGAGATTATTATTATTATTATTGTTATTATTTGTATTTTAGTTTATTACAATTATTATTTTTTTTATTAATTTTACTATTATTATTATTATGATAATGATTATCATTAGTATTATTATTATTATTACCACTTGTTTTGGTTTTGAGTTTTATTTTATGTTTTTATTTAGATTTATTTTTAATTGAATTCTATTTTATGTTTTTATGTAGTTTTATTTTTATTCTTTTTTTTCTCATTCTTTCTTTCCTTTCCCTCTTACGTCGTGACCTAGCTCCCCCCTTTCCCAATTTATTTTTTTCTTTATTCATCCCATCAAAACTTCCCCCCTTTCACAGGTTTGCACCACCTCCCTCTCCCCCTGTCCGGCGGCCTCCCCCTCTTGGCCAGGTCAAAGCGCGACCCCCTGCCCTATCCGCTGTAGGCCACCACCCTAGCTCCCAGGCGCGCTGCTCCCCTGACCACCGCCCCGCCTTGTCCCTTGGACCGCACCCCTGTTCTTCTCCTTGCTCACGTCGTCCACCAGATCTTCACCCCCTCCAGCACCCTGCAACTCTCATTCCCCTCCTCCACATTGTCCCGCCGTCACACCAAGCCCCCCCATCCCGACCTCTCTTCCCTGCCTCCCTCTTTCAGTTTTGCGACCAGCCCCCCCCCCTCTGGTTTCTCCTCCGACAAACCCACGGCCGGCCCTTTCAGCAACTGTAAAACCCCCGGTCCGACCACCTCCCATTCTTACCGGCCGGACCCCATTTCTGTCGGAAGCACCCAGCCCCCCCACCTGGCCTTCTTTTGTCGCACCGTATCTCTCCCAGAAATCCACCATCCTCCCCGCTGCTGTCCGGACCTCCTTCCGTCGCGACACCCCGCCATCGTCCCCTTTATTTTCGGTAAACCACAGTTTTTTAGGGCTTTGTTTTCTATTTTGAGTTTTGTTCATGGTTTTATTTCAATGCATTTGTGGATACCTTATTATTATCTTTATTCTTATTTAGGTTCTTTTGATTTTGTTGTGGTGCGTATTAGGTGCAGATGAAGATCCGCACAATTTTTTTCAGAAAAAAACACCAAGGTTGGTGATTCCACTCTTAATTATTATCTGATTAATCAATTTGCAAGTTTAATTAATTAATAATTGTATTTAATTAATATGTGTTGTGTGAAGTTGATATATGATGTTTGATTTCCATTTTAACTCTTGGTAGCATGTTCATATCAGGTGTGTGTTTTCTGCTAAAAACTCATATCTAGTTGTTAGCAATTTTTTTTAAATTGTGTGTTTGGATTATTATGTTGCGCAAATAGTGTTAGCTTGTTATGTTGTGAAATTAATGTGAACTATGTTTTTGATATAGTTTCATGTGCATCTTATCGTAAAAGAAGGTCTTGAGTGGGTTAATGTGTGATTCCTAGTTACTTCTTTAAAGTTGTTTCATAAGATTTTTTTTTTCTATTGTTAAGTTGTGTAGTTTGTGAAAAAGCATCTTACATGCGGTGTCGGGTTTTTCATCAAACTGTTTGGGTGGTGCAGGTCACACTTTAAATTTTATTTGAGTGCGTGAAATGTTGGAATTTGTTTTGGATTTAAAAATATTTATGTTTTTTTGTATGTGTGTAAAACCATGTGACACTCTTCTTCTATTTTTTTATAAACATCTTAAATGGTTTATTAAATTATGTAAATATTGTGAAGCGTGTTTTGAAAATGTTTTTAGCGAGTTTATTATTTAAAATGGTTTTTGTGTGTGAAAATGGTTGTTTTCGCATGTGTAGTATCTTATTGGGTTTAAGTGTATGATTCTGACATGTGGCATGAACTTTTAATTACTTGAGCACAAACGGGAAGCCAAGGTACTAGGTGGGCGGACTAGACTAGCGTGATAGAGATACGGGTGTGGCCTCGACCCAGTTTCACATAGCAGGATTTACGCTTACAACACTAACTAAACATTAGATGAGGACTGGAGACTACTATTGTAGGAGGTGTTTCCCTACAAGTGGCTCGTGCACGTGAATGTATGATATGGTTCACCGAGACGTGAGGTTCTAGGGTCCCACTTCTCGCGAGTATCTTTAGGGTCTATCCCATGTATTGTGCTCTTCCTTTTCTTTGTGCTCACCGTCAGCACGTGGTGTGACGTTGGGGTTACTAAGAAAATTGTATGTGCGTGTGTACGTGTGTGTGTGTGTCTGTACGTGTGCGTGCGTGTGTGTGTGTGCATGTGTATGTGTAAGTTAATTTAAGTTGTTTTCCATTTAGAGAATTTTCCCCTTAAAAACTTTTTTCATTAAAATTCTTTAAGCACTTATTTATTTTTATTCTATTAAATTGAAAATGTATTTGTATTTTAATAATTATGCATGGAACCTTTTCTCGGTGGCATCATACTGGGATTTTACCTCACACCCTACATACACCATTGGGTGTATGTAGATTCTGTTTCTTCTGCATTCCAGGATGTGACTTTGTGCTCAGCATTGGTGGTTTAGGTTGCTGTTTGTATTTTCATGCAGAGTGGCGCTGATGTGGCCTCTCTTTTTCCAGGAGGTTTGAGTATGAGTTTTAGTTCACACTGTCTTCTTTTATTTTTAGTATTGGTTCGATTTGTAGACTTTAAACCTTTTCATAGACTAAAGGAACATTTGGTTTTCTATTTTTCAGCCTCAGTTTCTTTATCATATCGTTGGTCTTGTGTTTACTATTTCAGGTAAAATCGTTCCAATGTGTTAGGTTTGATACCCGGGAACTTGTGCAAGCCCGTGGGGATTGGGAACGTCCTTCGGGCCATGTCGCGGACCGTGTCGGGCGCCGGGTCAGATGGTAACGCGGCCTGGTTTGTGACAAAATGGTATCAGAGGCAGGTTTTCTCTCTTGGGTCTTTTTCTTTTGGGATATAGTCATGATAGACTTGAGTTATGGTTGTTGAGACTCGACGTCCTGGATACGAGCAAGGTTCCTGGCCAGCACACCTCATGGCAGGACTCATGTTTCCAAAGTAATTTGATGTTTGTCTACATCTTCGGTCCGTGTGGTAAACATTGTTTAGGGGAAATGAAAAAGGAGTAGGGTCAGTGGTCCCAGTGAGCTCGCAGGGTCTGGAAAACCATGAAGAGCTGGGGACGTTGTCCTAGAATACGCTCCATGGTAGTGGCGTGATTGGCATATGGCCGCCAACCGTATGTTCCAGTCACCTGCTGACGCTAGTTTTCTCTTACACCATTCATCGTTTCCTTTTCTGGAATTGTGAACATTTGATTTTTAAGTAAAAATGTTTTGGCATTGGAAAATGTTTTGGAATTATTTTTGAAATAATGCTCTTTAAAAAGAAAATGAGGTATGAGGTTCTAAAAGTGTGGGTTGGATGTTTTGGTTTCGGAAAATGGAAAGGTTTTGTTTTGATCCTTAGTGTTCTCATGGGAAACCACATGCATGAATGTATTTGGAAAGTGAAAGAGTTAATGACACGAGCGGATGAGTGCCTGGATGGATTTGATGTGGGTGTCGGTGTGGCATGGTTACATGCATGTGCGAGGCCCATGGGACACCATTGCTGTTTGTGCAACCCAATGGCTTTTCTTATATTCAAATTGTTTAGTTAAAGGAAAATTTGGTGTTTTTAAATAAATGGTGATTGCATAGTGTGTCCTTGTGATATTGACATGTTGGATGTGAGACATTTTGGGTTGAGAATCCTTTTTGACTGAATTGTGTCCAATGTTTGGATTCTTATTTGTAAGTTGGTATGGCAGCGTGTAGTTAGTTTTTCTTTTGAAAAGTATCGGGGAGCCCTTGCAGTGGTTCCCCCTGCATGTTTGAGGTTCGCTTGTGGTATGTCTTGACCGTTAGACCAGTTTGGTTAGGTTCATGGGTTTCTTCCTTGACTAGTGTATACCCCCCATAAACCATTAACATGTGATTAAAGTGAGACCATGAGTAATTCTCCATTGGCCGACCCTCCAGTTGATTAAAGTAAGGATTCCCCCTTTTTGGGTGATAGTGATGAGTCTTTTCCTTTTCCTTTCCGTTAAGTGGATCCTCTCCCATCGGGATGACAGATGCGGGGGTGAGATGAAGGGAGTTTTTCTCTTCTGAGTGTCTGACTCATCGAATATGAAGTTTTACACAATCGTGTATGAAGGTTCCCCCTTGAAACGGTGAAAGGAATTCTAGTAGAGATGGGTGAAGGTGGTTCAGAGTTATTAGTGCTGACCAATGTCTGGAAAGGCTTGTAGTTCTTTTATCAGCCACAATAGTCATGGCTAGATGACATCTTGCAGCGTGAGGTCCCTTTGATAGTCAACGATTGTTTGGATGTGGTAAAGGAGACTCCAGTGGGGAAAAGGTGGAAGCATCCTTGAGTGGTCGGTGCGGGCCACTATTCTAAATGACCTTTGGTCCTTCGTTGGTTTCGTTTAAGAAAGGGTCTACGTTAGGCCACTAGTGTGGAAGACCCAGTCACATGGGGATGCTACGATCAATTGTAGGAATCACATGTTGTTTAAGACTCAGTTTGAAGTCCCTCTCCGTATAATGTTCCTATCAACAGAAATGGTCATGTTCAGGTGACTATTTGTGGTGTCGTGTTCTCATCCAGTGTGACAAAGGGTGATGCGCATGCACCATTTCATCTCTTGTGTTGGTGAATATTCAATGTATTAGTAGTTGGATGTCGTAATGTGTTGTGTTTACTGATGTTGTCTCAGTTGAAGTCCATTTTCATGTGAAACCAAAAGGAGAAGCTCTGTTCGGGAGTCTTCAATACCTGGCTGCGAGGCAGGAAATGCTTCAAACATCAGGGATCCAGCCATAGGCCTCAGAGTGAAGCTGGCACGTGGTCAGGAACCCCTGGAGTGTATGAAACCCCGAATTTATTTCTGTCATTGGTGTTGAAAGTAGAGAAAGTTTAAATTGTTTCTATGATTGTTCTACTCCGAACGAACCATCTAGTTGCATAAGGTTTTCATGACCATGTGGAGGCATGTTTGTCTCATTACCTCAAAGACTTGGGGGTTTCATCCCACTAGATGAAATCTCTTTAGTGGTCCTTATGGGAGTCTATTGGGTAAATCTATCTCAAATTTGAATAATGCTCTTCCAGGAATATGGAAATGATGGTTCGTCTTGGGTAATGCTTTTGATACCCCGGTAGTCAGGCCCCTCCCTCCCTGCCCCTTGTGGTGGGGTTTTTGGTCACCATCAATAATTTTTCAACGTTCTGTATCCTCTGTTTGTTCTAATGGCGGTAGGACCCACGATGGGTCTCGCAGAAAGGTCTCTGAAATAATTCAGTGTTTGGCATTCCTTAAGGGTGGGGAGTCTGCCCGGACCTCCCCATGTTGGTTTTCTAGTTATTTCTTGGGTGTTGGTAGGATATTAATGGTGGGGAGACACACATTGGGTCTCGAACGAAAGTATCTAGAATGAATCAGTGATGGACTTTTCTTTAATGGCGGAGAGTCTGCCCGAACCTCCCCGTGTCGGTCTTCCAGTCTCATCTTGAGCGTCAGTGAGTTTCTAATGGTGGGGAGCCCCTCGGGCCTCCGCAAGTTGATCTTTTGCTTCGGTTTTTAAATATGTCTTGGTTTTCGTTTAATAGTGCTTGAGGTGTTTCGGCTTGTGAAGTTGGTTTTTTTGGGTAAGAGAGTTCCTTTCCTCGATCAGTCAACTGGAGGCGTTCTAGATCTTTGGGGCCAACGACACATATCAAAAAGTCTTTATATGAGTTTCTCAAAGTTTCCTTTGAGTCACTTTCTCTGAGAATGATACTTTTTCCTCTCTTTGCTTGGTGTTTTTGGGAATCCCCTTTGAACCTTAAGAGAGTGTGGTTTTCAACTTTGGGGTTTTGTTTTAGTCTGTGGCTTTCTGGGGACAGAAAGCTTTATGGTGGGGAGAATTTTCCCACCCATCATTTCTAATTTATTTATGTTAATAATTTTCTTTGCTTCAGGTAGTTCGGGTCCAAACTCCAATTATGCTTTTGAGTTATTTATGTTTTGGCATTGTTTGCGTCTAGAGCGACACAGTTGAAGCTGCGCGACCTCGCTTGGGTCGTCGCATGGCCCCGGCCAGTTGATCTTACACCTTGTCTATGTTTAATTAATGAAATAAAATTAATTAACAATTGTTTTAATAATAATAATCATAATAATGTCATTTGAGATTATTATTATTATTATTATTATTATTGCTGTTGTTATTTCTATTTTTGTTTATTTCAATTATTATTGTTTTATTAATTTTACTATTATTATTATTATGTTAATTATTATAATTAGTATTATTATTATTACCACTTGTTTTGGTTTTGAGTTTTGTTTTAATTTTTTATTTAGTTTTTTTAAATTGAATTCTGTTTGAAGTTTTTATTTAGTTTTATTTTTATTCTTTTTTTTCTCATTCTTTTTTTCCTTTCCCTCTTGCATCCTGGCCTAGCTCCCCCTTTCCCCGTTACTTTTTTTTCTTCTTCGCCCCATTGAAACTTCCCCCCCTTCTCCCAGGTTTGCACAGCCTCCCTATCCCCATGTCCGGCGGCCTCCCCCTCTCAGCCCAGTCGAAGCGCGACCCCCCTGCCCTATCTGCTGTAGGCCGCCACCCCAGCTCCCAGGCGCGCCGCTCCCCTGACTGCCACCCCGCCTTGTCCCTCAGACCGCACCCCTGCTCTTCTCCTTGCTTGTGCCATCCACCAGATCTGCACCCCCTCCGGCGCCCCACAACTCCCATTCCCCTACTCCACACTATCCCGCATCCCAAATCCCGCCAACCCCCCCATCCCAACCTCTCTTCCCGCCAGCCTCTTTCGGTGATGCGACACCCCCCTCCGGTTTCTACTCCAGAAAACCCGCGGCTGACCCTTTCAGCGACTGCAAAACCCCCGATCTGGCCACCTCCCATTCTTATCGGCCGAACCCCATTGCTGTCAGAAGCACCCAGCCCCCCCTTGGACTTCATCCGTCGCACCACATCTCTCCCGGAAATCTGCCAGCCTCCCCGCTGTTGTCATGCCCTCCTTCCGTCGCGACACCCCGCCGTCATCCCCTTTATTTTTGGTAAACCCATTTTTTAGGGCTTTGTTTTCCATTTAGAGTTTTGTTCGTGGTTTGATTTCAATGCATTGGTGGATACCTTATTATTATCTTTATTCTTATTTAGGTTCTTTTGATTTTGTTGTGGTGCGTATTAGTTGCGGATGAAGATCCGCACAATTTTTTTGGGGAAAAAACACCGAAGTAGGTGGTTCCACTCTTAATTATTATCTGATTAATCAGTTTGCAAGTTTAATTAATTTATAATTTCATTTAATTAATATGTGTTGTGTTAATTTGATCATTGATGTTTGATTTCCATTTTAACTCTTGGTAGCATGTTCATATCAAGTGTGTGTTTTCTGCTAAAAAAACATATCTAGTTGTTAGCGATTTTTTAAATTCTCTGTTTGGATTATTATGTTGCACAAATAGTGTTAGCTTGTCATGATGTGAAATTAGTGTGAACTATGTTTTTGATATAGTTTTGTGTGCATATTATCATAAAACAAGGTCTTGAGTGAGTTAATGGGTGATGCCTAGTTACTTCTTTAAAGTTGATTCATAAGATTTTATTTTTGGGTTGTTAAGTTGTGTAGTTTGTGCAAAAACATCTTACATCCAGTGTCGGGTTTTTCATCAAACTGTTTGGGTGGTGTAGGTCACACTTTAAATTGTATTTGAGTGCGTGAAATGTTGGAATGTGTTTTGGATTTATAAATAGATATGTTTTTTTGTATGTGTGTAAAACCATGTGACACTTTTCTTCTATTTTTTTATAAACATATTAAATGGTTTATTAAATTATGTTAATAGTGTGAAGCGTGTTTTGAAAACATTTTTAGAGAGTGTATTATTTCAAATGGTTTTTGTGTGTGCAAATGGTTGTTTTGGCGTGTGTAGTATCTTATTGGGTTTTAGTGTATGATTATGACATGTGGCATGAACTTTAAATTACTTGAGAATAAACGGGAATCCTGGGTACTAGGTGGGCGGACTAGACTAGCGTGCTAGTGATACAGTAGTGGCCTTGGCCCAGTTTCACTTAGAGGGATTGACGCTTACAACACTAACTAAACATTGGATGATAACTGGAGACCACTATGGTAGGAGGTGTTTCCCTACCAGTGGCTCGTGCACGGGAATGTATGATATGGTTCACCGAGATGTGAGTTTCTAGGGTCCCACTTCTTGCTAGTATCTTTAGGGTCTCTCCCATGTATTGTGCTCTTCCTTTGCTTTCTTCTCACCATCGACATGTGGGGTGACGTTGGGGTTACCAAGAAAAGTGTGTGTGAATGTGTACGTGTGTGCGTGCATCTTTGTGTGTGGGTGTGTGTGTGTGTGTGGGTGCATGTGTGTAAGTTAATTTAAGTTTTTTTCCTTTTAGAGAAGTTTCCCCTTAAAAACTATTTTCATTAAAATTGTTTAAGAACTTATTTATTTTTATTCTGTTAAATTGAAAATGTATTTGTCTTTTAATAATTATGTGTGGAACCGTTTCTCAGTGGAATCCTACTTGAATTTTAGCTCACACCCTACATACACCCTTGGGTGTATGTAGATTCTGTTTCTTCTATATTCCAGGTTGTGACTTCGTTCTTAGCATTGGTGGTTCAGGTTGCAGTTGGTCTTTTCATGCAGAGTGGTACTGATGTGGCCTCTCTTTTATTGGGAGGATTGAGTATGAGTTTCTGTTCCCACTATCTTCTTTTCTTTTTTGTATTGGTTCGAATTTTAGACTTTAAACCTGTTCATAGCTTAAAGGCACGTTTGGTTGTCTATTTTTCAATCTCAGTTTCTTTATCTTATCGGTGGTCTTGTGTTTACTATTTTGGGTAAAATCGTTCCCATGTGTTAGTTTTGATACCTGGGAACTTGTGCCAGCCTGTGGAGATCAGGAACGCCCTTCGGGCCATGTTGCGGACCAGGTTGGGCGCCGGGTCAGATGGTAACTCGGCCTGGTTCGTGACAGTCATAGTCCATGATCAACTCCAACAATCTCCAATGGTGAATTATAGGCTCTTTCTTTGTGAATATATGCTTTATGATCTTGTGATTAGTATATATATCATAAGTTTAACCCCAATGATACTACCTTCATATATATAATGAGCATATTAATGAAACTACCTCCAAAACACATGTACACTAATTTTTCTCCTAAAATTTTAATTGAGGTGAGGAAAAATATACTACTATAACACCACAATTTTTTTATAAATTTCTCTATAATTGAATTCAATGATTAATAAAATCTTTTATACACAAACCAAACAAAATGATATAATGATTCCTTGAAATAAAATTATTAAAAAAAATTTCTATAATAAATCCATTAAATTCACAGGTATAAAGGTATGTAACCACACTATTAAAAGTATTTATAAAGGATAACCAATCAAATTAGGCAATACGAGTCTTTCATATGGGGCTCAATAGTCCAATCATAGAAAAGAGGTGGAATCACTGTGGTTTTCTCTAGAATAATCCAATATAAAATCAAATAATTAGAGTATGAGAGAAATTTTATGTGAGAGAAGTTAAATTTTGTAGAAGCTACTATGATATCTATTATAGATAAACGCCCACCCAAGAATAACATTAGAGAATATATTATACAAAGATATTATAAAAGAACATGAGGGATTATGTAAGTTGGAATTAAGATGACATAAATATGTTGCAATTAAAGTCATTAATTATTTATATATCACATGTTTTATTAACTTTTTTTTACATTCAAAGAAATATATAGTTAATTTTTAATACTAATTAATTGATAAAAGTCAATTAATGTTGCTAAATAACTATTTATGTTAAAATTGAATTTTATCTAAAATTAGATTTTAGGTTATTTATTTTATGAAATTAAATTTATAGTTGATACAATATATTATTTATATAAATGATATATTTAAAATTTTAATTATTAATTGATATGAAATAAGAATAAGTTTAGTTAATATATAAAATTCATTTTCCAAATGAAAACATTTTTTTTATTTTATTTAAAATTTACATTTAAAATTTTGATTAATATATTCTGGAAATTTAATTTTGAAAAATGAACATTATTTCTTTATTCATTATGACAAAATTATATTAATGTTTTTTAATTTGTGATTTAATGAAATAATTTATTTTTAGATGAATAGTGAAAAAAATATTCTCACCAACACTGTAACATTTCTTATCATCATATAAGAATGAACTAAAATTGTATAAAACCTATAAATTAGTCAAATACATATTTAATAATTAAAACCATATATTTCCAAAATACTATATTTTGTTTATAGAACTTATGATTTACATTTTTATAACATTAGTAATATTCTCTAATAAAAATTATTTTTTTCTTTAATTTTAATTAAATATTACTTTGGTAAAATTTTGGTTATTTATATCCTTAGAATATAAAGAAATATTTTTATTTTCAAAAATAAAACAATTTATTTTTTGAAAATAATTTTTTGATCCTTTATCTTAGATATAAATTTTATGTATAAAAATAAAAGTTTTCTAAAAAACTATTTGTACACATTACAAAAAATAATTTTAAAATTAACTTTTCTCACCCTTAGAACTGTTATCTTGTTGAATTTATTCTCATATATGAAATAATAATTTTTATATTATCTAATAATTTCTATTTTAGTTTTTTATTAAAATAATTAAGAAGTTTAAAAATGATTTACTATTGTAAAATTTAATTTGTTTAAAAAGTTATAAGTGAATATAGAATACTAATATCAGAAAAAAAAATTTATCCAAAATTAATTTATGAGAGTATTATAGAACATAAAATTTCCACATGCCATTATTTTCCATTCTTGGATCCTTTCACATTGAATAATGTCATGGAATTATTGTAAAGTAAGGTGTACTTAAAAAATTTCCATTTCTTTACTTACAAAAGGTGTCATCACCACCCCATATATACTCATATCAAATACCTCTTATAAATAAAAAAATTTGAAAAATATCCCTATAAATCTCAAGAAAATTTCATAGAGTTTCTTTTGTTCTAAAAATACCACCTCTCAAATCCGTAATCCATTTTTCAAATGGAGTATTTCTAAGGAATCATGTAAAAATATCAATTATTCCTTTTCCATTTCTATTCTTAACCTTAAACTTATAACTCAAAAAAATATTACCCACCAAATATTACATAATAAAATAAGCATAACATGTATAATAAAATATTAACGTGTTTATGTGATAATCATTTTATACCACAACCCAATCATTTTGAACACAAAAACATCTCTTGTGTTAGGGGCAGACTACAACCTATATATGTAATGTGATATATTTTTTATAATTTCCTTTCATGGAGGATAAATAAGTGGAAATTAATGTATTAATATTATATCTATAACATTATTAATAGTATAAAATTATAATCCATTCCCTATCTTCCCCATATTCTAGGGAAACAAACGTGTCACCTATGCGCACATGCATACTACCACCTTTATGAATGTGATGTGTTTTGTTTTTCATGAAGTCTTTTATTATTTATAAAATTTTATAAAAATATTTTTAAACAACATAAAAAATATAACAAATATCACTATGATTATTTAATAAGAAAAATAATTCTAAAATAATTACTTTTTGAAACCATACCCACCCATAGATTATAACTTGTTCCTATTTTGGTCAGTTTAATCACCTAATTAAAGAATTATATAAAGGTAAATCATGGATGGATATGGACATGTAGCTATGAGTTTTATTAAAAAATAATATATATAATAATATATATTTTATTGTTCATGAATGTCCATATAAATATTTATTTTATTATTATTATACAACCATTTTGTTCGTTAGAAATTATCAAAACAAACTTACCACCAAATTTATCATCCTGAATCATAAATAGACTAATTTTGAAATGAAATTAGAATATTATAAAACATTATATTTAAAATATTACATTATCTATAACAATATTAGAATGGTTAAATATTAGTCTATAAATAGGAATTGAAACTTCTATTACGAAACAGGTACAATGAAAACAATTGAAAATAACAACATCATATGATGGAAGTTAAATACAAATAAAAAATTTATTTTAAATTAATTATTATAAATGTAGTTTATAAATGTTTATAAGTATGAATAAGGTTCTAAAATGTGTGATTGATATTTTTATTTTTGGTATATCGGAGGTTATATCATGTAATACAAAGTATAATTGAAGGTAAGGGGTTTTCATCTCAATTTGCATTCTTTACGATATGTATTGTTCATAAAAATAATTTATTATAAATGGAGTGTATAATAAATTTATTATATATAATATCATATATTAAATTTTATTATTTGTATTAAATGTTCAATTTCAATCACACTATTTCAATAGGTTTCTATTCAAACATTTCTTAAGCTATAAAGGGGTTTTATCAAGGTTCAACTTATTTTCTTGAGTGATAAATATTTCTATTTTAAATTGGATTTTGTGATGTTTTCTCTTGTTCTATGATGATGTTATAATTAAATTTCCCTTTATTATTTGTGGAATTTAATTGATGGATTTATTTAATCAAAAATGTTGATGATGTTAATAATTATTTTTATCCTCTCTATATAATTTATTTTTCATCCTTGTATGTATTTTCTCTTCATGACAATTTTATCCTTCATATTTGTAATCCAAATTATTTTTAACATCATGTGACCTTCTTATTTAGCTTCAAATATTTTTAAAATGAGTTTCTATCACCCTTGTTAGGATATGGTATTTCAACAAAGGTATTTTAAACATTTAAAATGGGTTTCCCTCCATGTTCTTCTATTTTTTCTTCCAAAAAACTTTTAATTGAGTTTGTATTTATGTATTCAATAAGGGTCTATCATTTAAGGTTAATTTTTTAATTTTTTAATTGTATAATTCTTCTTTTCTAGAAATATATTTTGTATGTGACCCATAAATTCATATTTTTATGATAATTTTAATTTTTTTCCTAAAATCTCTTTTATATGTGAAAACATTACTTCACCATTAAAATTATTATTCTAAATTAATACCCCTTTTGATGTTTTAAAATGGTTATATAAATGATTTTTATTATTAATGTTTTTTAAAATAAATTGAAATATTTTCATATTTTTGATATTAAAAGAGGATTTTAAAAACAAATTCTCAATTATAAATGAGGATTTTAAAGTATTGGGTTTTTTAAGAATGAAATATTCATAGTTTCAAGTCCATATAAAATTAAAAACATGAAAGCATATTTTATTCATAAAATTTGTTTTTTAAAAATAATTTATGTTTTTAATGGGATAAAAATAAAATTATTTATCAGGATCTGAGTATTTTGATTAAATAAATGCCTTTTAATTGGGTTTCATTCATTTTAAAAAGATATATTTTTATTTTCTTTCTATGTGATTTACGCAATGATCATGAAAAAGAATTTTGAATCTTTTAAAACATCCTTAATTTTATTTATGCTATATATTTACATAATTTTATACCATAGTCTACATTATTTATTTATGTTCAATATGAAATATTATATGGAGGTTTATTTGAATACCACTCTATTTTTCATTAGTTAATTATGTGATGTTTGAAATTTTAATGGTTTAATTTTCACATGGATCAAATATGAACTGTTTATTACAATGTGGTGGGTGGGTAAATTATAACCCTCCAATGAATTGTTATCGTTCATATGCTATGATATCATAGAAGGTACACAAGTAGTATCCCAAGTCCATGTGGGTACATTGGTAGTATCAAATCACTAAGAGGGTACAGAGGATGTTATCCTAATTGGAATAGGGTATATGAGTAGTATCACATTTCCAATAGGGTACATGGGTAGTATCTAAATCCTAAGAGGGTACATGGGTTGTTATCCCAATATGAAGATGGTAGAAAGTTATCCTCTCAATCCCATTAGGGTATATAGATAATATCCAAATCCCAAGAGTGAATATGGGTTATTATTACAATCCTAATATGGTATACATGTTGTTATCCCAAGCCCACTATGTTATAATAATTATGTACTAATTCTTACTCTACATGGTTATTATTTCATTTGATTTTACTTATGCATAATTTCTATGTTATATGATTATATTATGTTACCATGGTTCATGTTTATTATATCATGTTTCTATACTCCAATGACATGGTATGTTTTCAATTGTTTGAGATTTCAAGTAATAATATTATATCTTATGGGAAACACTTTTTATTTAGTGTTATTTTTAATATGATATTTCTCCTATTCTCATTATTTCTCATATTCTTATGATCAATCCATTGATGAAATGTCATATCATATTTTATATTATTAATAATTTGTTAAAACCCCTTAATTATATTTATATTCCCTAGGTTTTGAAGATGATTATATCTTCTAAGGACTCTAGAAGGCGGTATATTATTGTTTAATTATGGATAAATATTAATGGTATTGGGTGTCTATTTATTATATGTAATGTTTTACATGTTAAAATGAGGTAAAATAATAATATCTTTCACTATGATTGCCTAATTTGGTAACAAATCAAATGATTAAAGAAAGTTTTTTTAGAATCATATTTTGATGTAAAAGCCTAGGTTTCCACAATTGGTATCAAATAAAGGTTTAATTAATTTTGTGGGATATTTAGTTAAAATATTTGGATTTGGATGATATAATATTCCTAAAAACCATAGGGATAAGTCTATGTATAGGGTAACATTCTGAAATTTTGGAAATGTTTTGAGAATAGAGTTTTATTAGTAATGACATCCATATCTAGATACTATCATGTGGTTGTGGTTGTGTAATATATTCACATATTTGTAATCACCAAAAAAGGGTTGGATGAGTATCAACCCAATCTAAACATGTTTCATGATGTGGGATCCAAAGAATACACACTTGGAAAGAGACACACGTGGGATATGTTTTGGTTATTTACATTCTCTTTATTAACCATTTTAAAGGATTAGAATGAAATTTGAAAATATGAAAAACAACTAGAATACCTGAATGGAAAATGACTTTTCTCAACCTACATTAAACTGACGGATTGATATGTTGATCCAATTATTTCATAACATAATTCAAAGTATCACAAGTGAAATAAAGGTTTCATTAGAAACTATATCTTTGTATTTATCTTTAAAATTCATATAACCATTTAATCTAATTTTATTTCACATTTTCATAAGGAATTTGTTTTCAGTATTTTTATGGAAATAACATCAATAAAATAATGTTCTGAATGTTATTTCCTGATAAACCCAAATAACCAACTAAGGAATCGTATTTGGTGAAAATTGTTAAGAAAATGAAAATCTCAATGAATTCATATTATTGTATAAATGATGAGTTAATATGGAAACCCTCCTATTAAATAAATGACTTTAACATAAATCTTTAACAATAGAATAGATTAATGAACTCAAAGAATCCATTTTAGGTTTATTGTCTTGTAAATTAGGTAAATATTACATGAATTGCATAAGGATAACATAAAAAAGATCTTCTAATCCACTTTCTAAACATCTTCATAGGTTCTTCCTAGGTTAATATTACTTAATCTCATATCCTAAAGACATACATAAATGAAAAGGGTGTTCATAAATCCTAATAAGGTAATAAAAAAAGGACTAACTAATCATATGAGGAAGAGGAATATGAATGAAAAAAAATCTTATTATTATGAGGCATATCAAAAAATAAATAACATGAATAATAAATTTCAAATTCTCCTAAAATATAGGAAAATACATTAATAAGAATATATAATAAATATTGGAGGTTTATAAGATATGAATCACAAAGGAAAATTATCCCAAAGAGAATAACATCGGTATAAGACATAGAATTGTGGAATACACATAAGAATAAAAAATTAACTTTCTATTTAGACAAGACCTTTTTCCAATAAAATAATAGTTTAAGGGGGTATAATACCAAAATCATTGTATTAGTCATGGATAACTTCTAATACTATCATAGTGTAATTGGTTCTATTCCCAAACCATCATATTAATCAAGTATCACTCCCAAGAATATTACAGTGGAATGTGTTTACTCCACAAACCATCATATTATTTAAAGTTCACTCCCAAGACTATACGAGCCAAATGGGTTCACTAACCAATCCATTTTATTAGACAAGGTTCTCTATAAATACTATCATAGTGGAATGGGTTTACTCCCTAAACCATAAAATTAGTCATGGTTAACTCCCAATACTATCATGGTGGGTAGGGTATAAATTGTGAATTATGAAAATTAAATGTGGGATTCTTATATATATATCCCCAAATTAATTATACATGTATACATGTGGGTGAATACCATAGAATGCATTTGGGTATTCATAATATCACGATTTCTCAGGTAGAAAATAGGAATATCTAGAAATGAATTTTACAGCATGACGATATACGTCATGGCTTATAAAAATCCAATAATGGAAGCGAATAATTGTATCCCATTCTTAAAAAAATTCTGAGTAGATTAAATAATATATCATGAATTAATATAATTCATCTGGACAGTTATAAGGTTTGTAATAAGTATATACATTAATTAAAAAGAATAGAAGGAGATATCCCTTACATCATCAAAGTGATGACTTAGGAATACATTATACTGAGAGGAAAAAATGATATATCATCCTTAGAACATAAATTTGATAGTAGATATATATTTATAAAGACAATAAAACCTATAAATTGAGATTCAAATGGACAATAAATAGATTAATATTGAATATAGAAGTAAATGAAGAGATCCCTTAAAAACATTTGGAAGAATAACTGTATACACTATGTCTTTTGGAAAGAGAATAACGGGAGGGAAATATAGTCTACAATTTATAAAAAAAACATGGTAATTACAGTGAAGATAAAAAGTGCATAAAAATAAATAATTATTGAAATTTAGAAGACTAAAAAATTGTACTAATTGATAGAAAAAAGAAGAATATGAGAATTTCACATACAAATTTTAGTAGCATGAAATTACATAACATTGACTAATAAAATATTAATGGATTATATTCTCAATCTCAAAATAATAAAAATAATAATTTATTAGTATAATAATTATCAGATGTGTATATTTGTAAATAATAATTGGAATTTAGAAAACTCTCAGAAGAGGAGTACTAGAATGAAAAAGAAGAATATGGGAATTTCCATCATCTTGAAGATTTTAAACACGAATAAAGGAGAGAGAACCCCTTGGAAATTGAAGAAACATTAGAGGAACTCTTTTTGAGTTTAAATTAGTATAAATTCATAGATTTTGAATTTTTATTGGAGAGTGGGAGTGGGAAGTGTGTATTTATACTTGTGGAGGGGTAGATCTAAGTGAATAAAAAATTATAATTTGTATATAAGGCTAACCAATATTAAGGGGAATTAATTCAAATGATTTTGGATGAAAATTAATGTTTTAAATCATGGTTATATTCATGAAAATCATCAAAAAAATCATTTAATGTTATAGTTTTTTTGGTATGTAAATATTTTTCCTTTTAACCTTAACCCGCTACATTATTTTACCATCTCCCGTGGTAACTATTTTTTTACCATGGTATATTTTCTATGTATAAAACTTAAATTGGAATTATTAACTAATTTGGATCTTTTTATTCCAAATATTAAATTTATTCTACACTGTTAAATTTATAAAATATATGAAAGTTTATTTTAATGCGGTACACTTATAAACCATAAAAACAATTTTTTGAAAGGTTACATGAATGTTTTTAAAAATCATAAGCATGTGTTTCATAATATAAAACAAATTTTAATATGTTTTTCCTTAACTAATTTTTTATTACAATAATTTATAACAAATTTTAAATCTTTATCATATCAAAATTATATCTTAAGAGTTTTTGTATTTTGAATAAACCAATATTTTCACTATTTAACCCAAGAATCAACTTTTTTGGGTAATTATAATAAATTAACCTTGGATAATTTATATTTTATGAGTCCAAAAATAATATTAATTTTACAAAAACCATTCCTATGTATTATAATATTAATTTGAAAATAAATAATTTTTTTGATGAAAACTAAAATTCTAATAAAAGAACTAACATTTTGAAAAATATAAAAAATTCATTAGGATTAAAATATATTATCAGATGATTATTTGAAGTGATTAAATTTAATTTAATAATTAAACATAAAAAATATTTTAATTGAATCTTTTTTATAGTCTCCTAAAATAATATAGTTTTAATTATATCCTTAAACAGTCATGATGATCATTAAACAACATCTATTTTACCAATAATGGTAGTGAACCACTATTTTATTTACTAATGGTCATAATTATGATCAACTGTATTAATTGAAAAAGATAAATTCTAGTGATAATATTAATATAAAAATTAAACATAATTCTTTCTATTCATTTTTTAGTTATAATTTAATACAGGTTTATATTACTTTTACAATGAATTTTTTATTACTAACTCTCAGTTTCCTTGCAATAATGTTGTTCATGGGTATAATGATTCTTGGAGATTAAGGTGACCCAAATTTTTATATTTAATTTTATTTATTTTGAGTTAGTATTACCATTGTAATATTTGTATTAATAATAAAAAAAATCAATATTTAATGCAAGGATCTAAAATTATAATGTTTTGTTTGTTTTAAAGTAAGTGTTTTTAATCCTTTTACTATTAATTTTTATAGAAGTTTACCTCAACCAACGATGTAAAAAGTTATCATGAAAAATAAAAATCATTATATGTGATTCTATTTTTAAAACATAATAAAAATTTTATGGTATGAAAGATATCCATTAATAAAAGATGTTCATTTTCATGTTTTGATATTCTTCTCCCGATAATGAAATTGAATCCCCACAATTTTCATTTATTAATCGATAATTTTAATTCAAAATATCATTGCCATACTTAGTGCTACTAAGATTTGATTCATCCTTCATAATGGTTTATACATTATTGTGATTATCCAAATCATATCTCTATGGAGTGTCAAAATGGAGTGAATAAAGGCTCACTGTTGTGAACCAGTTTCTGGTAGAGTCTTTCTCAATGATGTATTTTAGGATGTTAGACCTAGATACACTATTGCAGAAAATGTTTTTTATGGTGGTTATTTTTTATTTTTTACGTTGGAGTTTGGACGACGTTATTACAGGAGACATTATAAACATTGTTTTAACGTCGGTTATTTTAAAACTAACATAAAAAACAAAAAACCGAAGCGTTTTTCACGTCGGTTGATAAAAAACCGAGATGGAAAACGCTTCAGAGTCATGGATTATTACGTCAATTATTTAGTAACCAATGTGGTATATACTCTTTCATGTCAGTTATTATATAACCGGCATCCTAAATCACTCCACTGAAGCGTTTATCACGTTGAATATTTTCATAACCGACGTGATAAACTTGTTGGCCAAGCAGTTTCCCCCATCCATTAAACCGATCTAAAAACGTATTCATTTCCTGTTATTACGTCGGTTATGAAATAACTGACTTTAAAACCATTTCCCTTGCATTTGTTACGGTGGTTTTCAAATAACTAACGTTAAAACGAATCTCAATGTATTTTTTACATCGGTTATAAAATAACTGCTGTAAAAAACAATTTTTTTAAAAATAAAATTGATCAACCACTACTATACCCTGCCAAAAGACATGAAACAGAGAAAAAACATAATAAAAACAGACCAAAATCTAACAAAAAATAGAGCATAACTGCCCCACCCCACTGGATATCCCCCACCACACCCCTGGAAACCCCCACCCCACAGGATACCCCCAGACCAAAAACAGACCAAAACCTGAGAAGAACTAGACTAGAACCCCCCCCACTGGATAGCCCCCACCAAAACATTGGACACCCCCAACCTCTTGGACACCCCCACCCCCTAGACAGCACTCCCAAACCCCTGGACATCCCTCCCACACCCCTAGAAACCCCACACTCTCCAGGACACCGCCACCCCTAGACTGCACTCCCACACCCATAGACAGCCCTCCCACACCCCTAGAACCCTCCCACCCCACTGGATACCCCCACACCCTTGAATATCCCCCACTCACCAGGACAACCCTCCCACCCTCCTGGACACCCTCCCACCCCCACCCCACTGTACAGCCCCCACCACATCCTTGGACTCCCCCCATCCCACTAGACAACCCCAGACCAAAAAAGACCAAAACCAGACCAGAACCCCCCCCCCCCCCCCCGCACACCTGGACTGCCCCCACCCCTTGGACAGCCTCCACACCTATGGAAAACCCCCATCCTCCTGGACAGCCCCACCCCATGGACAGCACTCCCACACCCCTAGTCCGCCTTCCCACACCCCTAGAAACACCCGACCTCTTGGACACCCCACCCCCCGGAAAACACTCCCAAACCCATCGACATCCCTCCCACACCCTTAGAACCCCCCTTCCCCCACCCCACTAGACACCCCCACACCCCGGGACACCCCTTGGACATCCCCCACTCACCTAGATATCCCTCCCACCCTCCTAAACACACTCCCACACCCAGTATTTCCCCCCACCCCTGGACACCGAGGACACCCCCACGCCACTAGGTAGCACTACCACAGACCACTATAATTTCCCCCTCACCCCTCCAGACACCTCCCACCCTCATGGAAAACATGACCCCCCCCCACCACCCTAGATAGCCCTCCCACAACCTTGGACAGCCCTCCCACCCCCTGGACACCCCCACAGCCCAAGAATCCCCTTGGACATCCCCCCACTCCCCTGGACATCCCTCCCACACTCCTGGACACCCTCCCACCCCTGGACTTCCCCCATACCCCCATGGACACCATGTACACCCCCACCCCATTGGAAAACCCTCCCACACCCCCATGGAAACCTCCCTCACCCAATAAGACACCCCCCATATCCCTAGACACCCCCTAGACAGTCCCTACTCCCCTAGACAACCCTCGCACCCTCCTGGAAACGCTCCCATCCTCCTAGACACCCTCCCACACACCACTGAACCCCCACCCACTAGAATACCCCCACCACACCCCTGGACAGCCCCCACCACACTGGACACCCCCAGAACAAAACCAAAAACAGACCAAAACCATACCAGAACCCCCCAACTGACCAAAACCCGACCATAACCCCCACCCCCACCCCACTGAACATCACCCCCCCCCCTACACCCCTTGAGAACCCATACCAAAAATAGACCAAAACCCGACCAGAACCAGACCAGAACCCCCCCACTCCATTGGACATCCAACACCATACCCCTAGACACCCCAAAACCCTGGACTACCCCCACCCCCTGGACAGCCCCCACACCCCTTGACAACCCCAACCCTCTATGACACCCCCACCCCCTGGACAGCACTCCAACACCCCTAGACAACCCCACTCACCCCATATGACACACCACACCCTGACAAACCCCCCTAGACAGCCCCCCACTCCACTGGACAACCCTACCACCCACCTGGAAATGCTCCCTCCCCCTGGACTACCCCCCATCCCCAGGGACACCCAGGACACCCCCACCCCACTGGACAACCCTTCCACACCCCTGGAAACCACCCTAACCCCACAAGACTCCCCCACACCCATGGACACCCCCTAGACAGCCGCCCACTGCCCTAGAAATCCCTCCCACCCTCCTCAAAATGCTCCCACCCCCTGGACTACTCCCCCCACTCTCATAGACACCCAGGACACCCCCCAACCCATTGTACAACCCTCCCTCACCCTTGGATCCACCACACCACTGGACACCACCCAATCCCTTGGAACCCCTCCCCGCCAGACTAGAATCTATACCAGAAAAACCATCATAAGTAGACCAAAACAAGAAGTATAGAAAATTTAAACATTCACATATATAACATTCAAAACATACAATTTCAATAAAAAAACTAAATCCAACCTAAACGACTACCAAATACACAATTACAGTGAAAATATTCAAAATTAAATTTTACACTACAAACACTAAAATTCAATCATACCTGTAAATTTTTTTGACCATTCCACTTGTAAGTGTTTGACGTCTCGAGAACTATAGGGTTGAGTGCCATCAAATAGCTAAAAATTAAAAGGATAGTAGTTAACATTAATAATGAATAAATCAAATGAAATATTATGGAAAAGTTTAAAAGGAAATCTTACCAGTTCAAAGTTCACAACTATTCCTATTTAAATTATTTCATACGTAAATCATAACATATATTATCCGCATTCGATGAACAGTTTTTTTCATGAAAATTCTGTTTGAATGAGTGTAAATTAAATATATTATTTTTATGCAATAAATCAAAATGTACAAATTATAAATTGATATTTACCTTTAAATTTACATATTTGATCTTAACACTCCTTTTCTTTATGTTTTTTCAAAAGTAGACCCATCCCCTGTTAGAAAATAATATGAATGGGATAAATTTAAAATTTATTATATTATATAAAACTATTGAGAAATTAAAAATTACTTTTCCAACATTTTGTTAAAACATTACCACATATCTCCATGGACAAAGAATATCCAATAAAGTGTTTTCTCCCTTGGGAAAAAAACCTAACATCCAATGATAACTGATAAATGAAAATTTAAGGTTAGTGATTTTGTATGTTAGAAGATAATGAACACTTTTCCAGAGATGTTTTTCATACCTCTCACAAAAAGGCATCATCCAACATTATGTTACTATATTCTGTTCAAATCTTTCAGCAATATAAAGGATTATTTATTCCTATTCCAATGCACATGCTTAGGGAAATCAAATGTGGGTCCATGAATCCATATACATTTTTCCTCTCATTCTTCTCACAAATGTTATAAAGATATCTAATACAAAATAGAGATAAGTATGAATTTTTAATAAATATAATGTAGGGAAAAGGTGTTAATACTTACATGGAAAAAATTTCACCACGTTGATGCCAAAATTATCTCTAATAGCAAGCTCCATGATATTATTTTTCACAATCCCCACAGTTATTGAAAGTCTAAAAAAATGATCTTCCATTGGAAAAACATAATCATCTTCCAAAAAATTTGAATATCATGACAATCTGTCAAGACAAATAGAATTTGAATCTGATGTCATAGCCATTTTTCTTAGTTGTTGTCTATACAATATTTCTTTACCTTTGATGTGTTCCTGTAAGAATAAATAGACAAATATATTAGTTTTCAAATGATAAAAATACTTTAATAAAAAATAAAATAGAACATATAACATACATACCTTTATGGTAATGAGTCGCAGAAGTCTGGATGGCCAAATTAAAAAATAACCTATATTATGTCCAACTATCATCACCTCATCTAGAGGTAATGGTACATGAGATGATCTATCTATAATATCATGTACAGTGACCCTATGATTATCTACCTCTAAATGTTGATGATGAAATGTACCTCATATACAATATACCATCCCATATGAAACTATAGGATGTTGAGGATCATCAACATACAACTCAAAATAAGTAGGAAGCTCCGGCAGAGGAGTGGGATAAAAAATGGGGTCTTCAGGCTGGGGTGGGGAAGTGGGAGCTACTGGCGGTGGTGGAGGATAAATAATGGGGTCTACAGGGGGAGGTGGAGGAGTGAGAGCTTCAAACTAAAATTGTCTTTGCATTTTTGATAACATAGACTATACTGATGCTCTAATATTTTCATCCATCGTTGAATTAATATTATGAACTTCAGCCTCCATGGATTTTATTTTTTTATGAACACCCTCAATGGAAGAAGATGAAGAATGTGTCAATAATTTTCTTACTAATACACCTGTTAGATGTCCTCATACATGACCAGGATGTCCGGGTATTCCCAAAGCTACAGATAAAATATCTTGCCTCCCACCTGCTGTAAATACCCCTTGTGATCTCTGATCCTCAAGAGAATCATGAATTAATTAATTGAACATTTCCATAATGATTGAAATTATATGAAGAGTATAGTTAACTTAAATAAATAAAATAGGTTTCTTACAATACTCGTAGCTACGATTCTCAAATATTCCAAAATATATTGAATTTTTTTCCCATCCAAGCTCTCTTCCATTTTTCATGTCTAGATGGAGGGGATAGATGGGCCTCATCTCCAGAACATGAAGACTCAACTCTTATTTTTTTGTAATTTTTCCACCATCATTTGTTCTTCCAATAATTTATACCCTCCCCGAGATAAACTATGAGGGTATATATTTCTATATTGGATCTCCAGATGATATTTCTTTGTTTTCTGTAAATTAAGAATAAGAAATCATTAACAAAACATTAATAAGATCATTTATATAAGAAAGATTATAAAAGATTACATTTCCCTTACGAAAAATGTATATTTTCTTCTACTTTCAACAAACTATTTCCATGTGACTTCATATATGAAAGGATATGTATGACATGGATTGTCATGAATATTATATCCAAAAATGAAATCATACGAGAGGTTTGATTTGAAATCCCTCCATCTCCTAGCATCCATCGATATACATTTCTTCCTGTATTTTCCAGTGTCAGGAATATCAAATGTCATATGATAAAGAAGAGGTTAAACATATTATATATACTAAAAAAATTTAAATTATAGACAAAAAATAGAAAAATATCTTACCAAAATTATCTCCCACAACTGAGAGATTATGGCTTTGTCCACACTTCTCCAGTCATCATACAAAATGCTTACTTTTCTCTTACCCTGAGTTGATAAAAAACTCTTAAAATATTTTGCATTTGGACCTCTGGGAATATCATCCTCATCAAACTCAATGTGTATCCTATTATCCTATGTATGGGCAAGTGATAATTTTGGTAAACATGTGCACCCATGTTTACTAACTCTTGAACTCTTTTTTGTAATGGGAGAACCTGATAGAAGATTTGGGAAAATCAAGAGGAGCATGAGAATGTTCCTCCCCAAAGGTATGACCAATATGCTCATCTCCAGAATCATGTAGTTGATCAAATGATTGATCTATCGTTATCCTTAAAATCAAAAAAACAAATATTTGTTTACAAATATACATATTCAAATATTACAATACTAATGTAAATAGAAATTAGAAAATTGTATTAATTTACGTAATAGTTAACATGGTTAATATGGTAGGAATGCTAAACAATGGTAAAGATGGTTAAAATGGTAATCATGATAAACATGGTAAAACTGGTAAACATGGTAAACAAGGTAAAGTAATTATCATTAATAAAAAATAATAGATATATAATTTATGTAATGATAAACATGATAAAGTATATTAAACAAAAATAAAACAAACAATAACTTACACTTATTTGTTATAAAACATGTTTTAATAAAGAAAAAACTTACAATATCTAACATTTTATGAATATAATAAATGTAAACAACAAATAAACAAATGTTACCTTCAATTTTGGGAATGTAAAAATGGATTGATTTCCCAAATTCCTTCATCGTGATCTTTCCTTATGGCACATACCATGCCTTCAACATGCTCATCATTATGTTCTGTTAATAATTTCATGGAAGTAGGGATCTCATAAAAATCAGAAACTTCATCAAGTTGATCCTCACCAACATATTGTTTCTCCCAAGTAAAAAAATAGACCACTTCATATCTGATTGATCTACCACATAGAATTTTTTTTGAATGTGTTTCCATTATAAAAGAATCAACTATGTCTTCGAATCTATTTAGACTGACAACTGTCATTCCAAATTCAGTGTGCCTGATACTGTTGTTACAGATAAACCATTTACAGTTAAAAACAAGAACTTTAATTTTAAATTAATTAACCTCCCATATTTCTTCAATCACTTTATAAAATGCACTTGATGCAGAAATTGGGTTTTTGTCTTTAGCACTTGAATAATGCATTGCATCTGTAAACACCCATAAAAAACTATTCTAAACTACACTTCTATTATCCTGAGCTCTTATATGAAATTTTTATCCATTAATGTCATAACCAGACCATGTTATCACATTTAAATATTCACCACCCACTACCCATTTTAATGTCTCTGATATATCTAATCTACCAAGCATGATCGTTTTAAACCATGACAAAAATGTTTTTTTTGTGCTCCATATCTTTCTTCTTTGGATGATATTGTTTCAACTAATTAATATGGAATGTGATATACATTTGAGCATCATCTATGTTATTCAATATGTATAATTATAGCTTCATTATCTGTTCAGCTGACAATGATTTGAATTTCAAGACATGAATCCCTTTTCCCTCATTATTAACTCGTTCATGGAGAGATGAAGGAAAACCTATCTGATAACCTACAACCAAATAGCTCGTACAAAACTCTATAACATACTCATGAATATACTTTTCAATAATGGAGGCTTAAGGTCGATATGAATTATTAACATACCCCTTCAATATTTTTATATTCCTTTGAAAAGGATACATCCAATGAAGATATACAGGTTCACAAGGATTTATTTCTCAAACTAGATGAATCATTAAATGCACCATTATGTCAAAAAAAGATGGAAAAAATACATTTCCAATTGACAAAGTATACAAACTGCATCCTTTTCCAAAATGTTCAAATCATTCACATAAATCACCTTATTACAAATTGAATTGAAAAAATAACACAACTTAATTATAGTCCTTCTGAAATAGATGTGAAATATTCCACACAATGAAACTTATAGAAGTTGTTGCATCATGATGTGACAATCATGAGATTTAATACCTATTAACATAAAGTCCTTCAATGAGAATTTATTTTTTACATTTGAAGAATATACTTGAGGCACTTTGACATCATGAAGACACTACAAAAAAGCTAATGTTCTCCCTCTTGGATAATGTATGAAAAGCTGGGGGAATAAATGTTCATCTCCCATTAGGAGTGGGAGCTAACTCCAAACGTATTCCCATAGATAGTAAGTCTAATATTGCATTCAACCCATTTTTGTTCCTTTAATATCTAACAATGTTCCAATCAAACTGTCACATATATTCTTCTCCACATGCATGACATCAATATTATGTTTAACTTCAGGATATCCCCAATATGGTAGATCAAAAAAATTGACCATTTCTTACAAATATGTCTATCATTTCCAGATTTATTTGTCTTTCCCAATGTCACATCATGGTTTTACACCCTCTCAAAATATAGATCAAGGGATAAAGTTTATGGAGAAATATAAAATTCTTGAGATCCATTGAATTCATTTTTTAGTCTTCTATAAGAGTGATCCATAGGTAAAAACTTTCGATGAACCATGTACACTATTTTCCTCCCATGATGCAATTGAAAATATAAAGTCTGTTGTTAACAAATTGGACATGATTTATGCCCTTTATCACTGTATCCAGAAAAAATTTTGATATGCTGGGATGTTATTTATCGTGAACATAAGCACTACATGCAGTTGAAATTATTCCATTTTATAAGAATCAAACACCATAATATTATCCTCCCATATAATTTTCAAATCATCAATCACTGGTGATAAGAAAACATCAATATCATTGTCGGGTTGCTTCGGACTAGAGATCATTATACTCAACATGAAATATTTGATCTTTATACAAACTATAGTATAGAGGTTGTAAATTACTAATAAAATAGTCCATGAACTATGTGTGCTACTAAGGATTCGGTATGGATTCATTCCATCTGTTCACAACCATAGTTTGAGATTTCTTATTTCATTTTAAAATGTAGGATAATGCTTATCAATTTTCATCCATTATGGACAATCATCTGGATGATGTATTTTTCCATCACATATCCACTTATCAGAATGACATCTTAACCTTTTTGCATCACATTAATTAGCAAATAATTTTTTCAAATGAATGAATTATAGGAAGATACCAAAAAATCTTGGAAGGGATCTTTGTAATCATTACATCAGCCTTGGATTTTTCTTTCACCTTATACCATAATGTCCCACATTTAGGACACTCTGACAGAAATTCATATTCCTTCCTATATATAATATAGTCATTTGGATAGACATGTATTTTCTTGTGTCCCAATCCCATTGGGAAAAATATTTTCATAGACTTATAATGTGAATCTAGAAGAGCGTTATCTTTTGGAAGAATGTACTTAATCAATTATAGCAGCTCCGTAAAACATCGGTCACTCCTTCCATATTTCACCATCAGGTTAATCAATCTTAACACTACCAACAAAACTGTAAAATCTATACAACCAGGATACACTGGCTTTTTAGCATCACCATATAGATGCACAACTGTCATTTCTATCTCAATTGTTTCTACTGCAATATCATGAATCATTTCTTCAATTCCACCAGAGTTACCATCTTGCGAATCCTCATCATCAGTAGATCTGACATTACATATTGTTTAACCATTCAAAATCCAAGGGTTGTAACTTGGATTAAAACCATGACAAATCTGATGATATTTTAACTATCTAGTTTTCAACTTCTTCATATTGAAAAATTTCATACATGGACCAAAAAAACATCACTTCTTGGAACACTTATTTTATTAAATTAAAAAAAGTCATTAACACCTTCATCATATTCATTACTCATTCTATGTGCCATAATCCAACGTCGAATCATTATTACCTATAATAAATATCAATATTATACATCTGTTTATGATAAAAAATATATATGTTTATATGAAAATTATCATAATTTTAATGTAAAATAATTTTGAAATATAAAACAAATCTATGCGTATTTAAAATAAATATGCTTGAAAATGATTTTAAAAAGAAAATATAGTTTTATATAATAGTTTTATATTCATCGTGGATCCTTTCTTCTTAAGATTAACAAAGAATACATACTAGTGCACCTAGATACAAAATTCACCCTTTCGTAAAAATGAAATATGAGGTATAAATGTGAAAATATGTATACATCCACTACAGAAAATTTCATAGATCCCCACGATTTGAAACCTTTGGATAGCCCCCCCTCACCCCTCTGGACTGCCCCCACCCCCTGGACCCCACCCCCACCCCCTTGGACACCACCCCCACCCATGGACACCCCTAACCCCTTGGACAACACTCCATGCCCCCTTGGACACCACCCCCACCCCCTGGACACCACCCCCACCCCCTTGGACTCCCCCTGGACCCCACCACCCCTTGGCATCCCCCCATCCCTCTAGACATCCCCCACCCTGGATAGCCCCCACCCCTCTAGACAGCACCACCCCCTTGGACATCCCCACCCCTCTTGGACACGACCCCCACCCCCTACCCCCTTGGACACCCCCTGGACACCCCCATCCCTCTGGACAACCCCCTTGGACAGCACACCAAACCCTTTTTACAGGTCCCCACCCCCTTGGACAGCCCCCCCCCCCCCCCACCCCCTTGGACAACACCCCCCCCCCCCCCCCCAACACCCCACCCCTTGGACCCCCCCCCCCCTCCCCCACCTACATGGACGTCCTGG
Organism: Viscum album; assembly: GCA_963277665.1. Lineage (NCBI taxonomy): Eukaryota > Viridiplantae > Streptophyta > Magnoliopsida > Santalales > Viscaceae > Viscum > Viscum album. The sequence goes on along the minus strand of OY728162.1, from coordinate 79,167,351 downwards.
ACACCCCAACCCTCTGGACAACCCTCAAACCCTCTGGATAGCCCCCCAACCACTGTACATCCCCACCCCTCTAGATAACCCCACCACCTCGATACCCCCTACCCCCATGGACAACCCACTCACCTCTCGGGACACCCCCGAGCCCCCTAGACTCCCCTATCCCCTTGGACAACCCCCTCATCCCCCTCACCCCCCTGGACACCACCACCGACCCCCAACCCTACCCCCTTGGACACCCCAACCCCCTTGGACAGACCCCACACCCCTTGGACACCACCCCCACCCCCTTTGGCATCCCCTGCACACCCTTGGACACCCCCAACCCCCTTGGATAGCCCCTTCACCCCATGGACACCACACCCACCCCCTTTCACACCCCCTCGACACCCCCACCCCTGGAAACCCCCCCCCCCCCCCCCAACACCACTCACCCTCTTGGACAGCCCCCACCCCCTTGGACACACCCTATACACACACACACACAAATAAACAAAAAACATAAACATGCTTGATATCACTTACATGGTTTCTTTTAGATGAAAAGAATTTATCATCATATAAACGAACACTATGAAACTTACCATGACAGTAAGAACAAATATAGAAAAATAACATCTCAAAAATTTAGATTAGGGCATCATGAAAAATTAAAACTTTGAGACGTGTGAGGATTACTTGAGTGTTGCGAGTCAACCTGATAGATCTGGTGATAATAAAGATGATGAATGATGTTGGTAAAATGAGGATGGCGAGAACAACATTGAAGAATCCTTTCTAGGGTTTCCATGTGGGAGAGGCGAGTCACGTGTCGCCCGATCGAAGAAAACCGAATGACTGAATATGGGGTGCGATAAATTATTTAAAATCATTATAACATCGGTTATTTAAAAAATGAAATAATAAACTATTTTTCTCTATGTTTATAACATTGTTAATTAAATAAACTAAGTAGAAAATTATTTATAATGTCAATTATTTTATAACCATTGTTATAAATGGAGATTTATCACGTCAGATTTTTTATATCCGACGTGATAAAGCGCCGACAATTCCTTTATCACGTCGGTTATTTTGTAACCGACATGATAAAGCGCACCAGATTTGATTTTCACATTGGTTATAAAATAATTGACCTAAAAAAGATAATCTTCGTATTTTTTAAATCAGTTATAAAATAACTAACGTAAAAAATGGATCTTGATTGATATATCATGTTAGTTTTAAAATAACTGACATGATATATCGATTTTTAAAGCATTTCACGTCAGTTATATAGAACCGACCTTAAAAATGACAACGTGTTAAAAAATTTTTCCACTAGTGGTACATCTGTTCCATTTCAACATCCATAGTCTTGTATCCAGACATGGATTCATTTTCTTGAAATCTTATTTCTTAATACTTACAAAAATACACGAATGTGTTCCCTATATTTATTCATATATTTGGGGTTTTACTAATGTTTTATAATATTAATTTCGATAGATAACTAAACCATCCATTGATACTTATTTTTGGTGAACTATTATTTTAACAAATTCATTTTACATAATACTTAACAAAAGAATACATTAATGAACTTGAAGTATATTTTTTTTGGATTAGTGTCTAGGAAATTAGGTATATATTATATGAATTACATAAGGATAACCTAAACATAAACATTCTTCTAATCCACTTTCTATAAATCATCATATGTTATTACATGGTTTCTCTAACCACATCTCAAATCCCGTGGAAACAAATCAATTAATAGTGTCATAATAAATCCTTAAAAGGGTATAAACAACGTAAAAAAAGAATCTGATAAAGATGAATATAATAAAGGCTTGATCATATTAAATTTGTTTATGGAGTGAACTCATTTAACTATGATAGAATAACTTAATAGCTTTTGAATTTTGAGTGGAGATTGGTTGTCCGAAGGGGGTATTGATACTCGAGGATGGGTGGCTTTAAGTGAAAAAAGATGATTATTTTTTATTTAAGGCTATCCACTATTGGGTATCATTAATTCCATGAATTTTGGTCAAAAAATAATTTTTTCAAGATGGTTTATTTCATGAAGAACATTAGACACCTAATTAATGTTGTAATATTTCGTTATTTAATCATTTTACCTTAATACTTTAACCGACTAAATTATTTTATCTATTCCACAATAACTCCTTTTTTACCAAGATAACATTTTTATGCCGAGAAGAAATCGAAATTTTTTCATAATTTGGATCGTCTAATCCCAAATATAATATTTATTTTTCTTAATTAAATTTATAATGTTGGTATAAATAAATTATTATGTGATATGTATATAACTCTAAAATACAAATTTTTAATGGTTAAAATAATGGTTTTCAAAAATGATATAAATGTGTTTCAAAATGCGACACGTTATATACGGTGATTTTCCGTAAATAATTTTTTATTATGAAATTGTATTAATTTTTTTTAATCATTTTCATATCCTAATTATAAAATAAGGGTTATCAAGTTTTATAAAAACAGCCTTTTCACTTTTTCAACCAAAAAATCATATTTATTATATAATTTACATAAATAAAAAATAATATAATTTTGATTTTCTAAGTCTAAAGATAATTTTTTTTCATAAAAATCATATATATGTGTGAGAATATTAATTTTAAAATAAATCATTATATTAATGAAAAATAATAATTTTGTAGAAAAACCAAATTTTGGACTATTATAAAAATTAAATTGGTATTAAAATATATTATCATATGATTATTTAATGAAAAAAAACTTATTAAATACTTACAAATAAAATATATTTTAAAATCATTTGTTTTATAGTATATTAAATTAATACAGTGTCATTTATATTATCAAATAACCACATAAAGTATTTAAATGGATCAGCATAACAAAGAATAATGGCCAACTATTTTATTGACTAATGGTCATAATTGTGATGAAATATTTTAGTAGAAAATCATAAATTAAATTATAACTTGTTCCGATAAATACAATATAAATATTAATCAACATTTTTCAATTCCAATTGAATCAAGGTTAGATATCATTTTCATAATGAATTTTGTTTTATTAACTCTTAATTTCATTTTAATAGCATTGTTCAAGGGTGAGATGATTCTGATGGATTGATAGGAAAAAAATAATTATGTTTTAATTAATTTACTCTATGTTATTCTTCCTAATTTAATATTTTGAATAATAATAGGAATTTTTTTAGACTGTATGTTAGATTCTTAAACAATAAAGATATGTTAGTTATCTAGAAATTGTTTTTATCATTTTACTATTAATGGATGAAAATGTTCACCTCAACCTATGATGTAAAAATTTATCATTAAATATTAGATTCATTATTTGTGATTACATTTAAAACATAATAAAAGTTTATTGGGATTTAATAGGTCCATTAATAAAAGAAGTATATATTTTGGGTCTCTATAGTTTCCTAGTGTCTATGAATTTTTAATTTATATCCTAGTAGAAAATATAAATTGATTATTTATAGGGACCTTATAATATTTTGTTAATGAATTAAATTTAAAATTGTGTGGAAATTATATATTTATAAGGGGATGGAGTAATGCAGTAATAGTTAAGTATTAATTTCTTTTTATATGAATAATATACTGAATTTCTTGTTTTTCATGCAACACCAAACTAAAATGAATCCATTATAATTTAAAATAAAGTAATGAAATATAAACATTATAATATATCTATGAAATTAATGGTTATTAATGATAGTTAACACACTATTAAAATAATGTAGTAAACATAATTGATGCCAACAAGTCGTATGAGTAATCATTGTGAATATCACCATTCTGACCATAGAATAGAGGTTGAGTCAGTAGGGTCTTCTCTTGACCTATAAATATTCAATCTAAAAAATTATAGTATTTGTGAAATCACATAAGAAATAATTTTAATCTTTCAGCCATTTATATAATATCCAAGTAGCTTAACCTCTACCCATGACTGGAACTAGAGAATATTTTATGCTCTGAAATTACATGATGTTTTTGAGGGGTTGTATTAGTAGAAATTTAAATGACATAAACATTTAAGTATCAATTAAATAAATTATTTATATATAACATTTGTTTTATACAATTCACATTTTTAATTTTAATGTACAACTAAGTTCATTTTTAATTATAATGTATTGAGAAAACTAAATTAATGAAGGTAAATAAGTAATTTTCCAAAAACATTATTTAATATAAATTTTCATATTTAAGTTATTTATTTTAATAATGTAAATATATCCTAAAAAACATTATATATATATATATATATTTCAATATTACATTACCACTAATTTTGTTAGTAATTCATATGAAATATGAATAAGAGTAGTCATTGTCTAAAAGAAATTTTCTTATTTAAAAAAATCTTTTAATTTTATTTTATCTTTCTATTAAAAGATTATGTTACTAAAATATAGAATTATAATTCATAAAAATAGAAATCATTTTTTATTAATCATTTCTAAATCAATTTAGGGTTAATTTTATGGATTTTTAAAATAATTAATTTTTATGTGAATAGTGGTAATACTGTTTTTACCAAATGATTAAATTTTATGACTTTATTAATATATAATCTAAAAATAAAAGTGAATAATTCCTTTTAATTTTCCAATTATTTTTTTATAATCAAATATATACATTTCAAAAGTACTAATATTTTTCGAAACTTATGATTAATATTTTGAGGACATAAGTAATATTTTAAAATAAAATATGTTTTTAGTAATTTTTAAATTAAATATTATTTTTGTAAAATAAATTCAGTGAATGGATAGGAAGACACAAAAGTATTATTAATTTTATAATAAACCAATTAACGTTATGAATATTAAAAAAATCATAATTTTATTATGTGTAGAAAATTTATGCATAAAGATAATATTTTTCTTAAAAAATAAGTTCTACTCATTATGTGCACTAGTTATGTAAATTTATTTTCTCATATTTAGTAAAATAATTTTTTAAAATTAATATAATATTTAAAATCATCATGTTAAAATAAGTTAATTAGTACCCATTTATTTTTTTTAATAAAATTAATAACTATGGTTAAAAATTAGTTTACGTGATAAAAGTTAATTTCCGAAAAATGTCAAGGGAACAAGCTTAAACCACTCAAATTATCCCCTAAAGTGAATACTAGAGAATATTATAGACCTCAAAATGTTAAATATTAATTTATATTATATTTCAGGTACTTTTACATTTAATAGTTCCATGACATTACTGTAATATGATGAGTATTTATAAAAAATCATTTTCTTTTCTTATCCACTAGCACCCCACTTCTCCTCACACCCCGTGTACACGATATTCCGAAAAAGTATTTAAAAATTACACTATCACAATCATATTTATTTCCTAGATGTCTTAGTATTATCAAAAGATAGCCTCTATAATCCTTAATCTCATTTGAAAAAGGAGTTTCTTCCAAGAGTCATGTGAAATTCTCAATTACATTATCCATTTATTTATTTTTCTTTTTTATTTTACCTCTAAAAATATAGTATACCCTTGTTTATATAATTAAATAAATATCATATTTATACTGAAATATTATTATTTATATGAAATATCCATTTTCTACCTTTATCCAAACCATTAAGAAAATGAAGACGTTGATTGTGTTACATGCTGTCTCCCGCTAACATATAAGACATTATCCGTTTTTCATTACCAGCTGGAATGGATGGTTGAAAATGGATATATAATGTGTTAATATGATATTTATAAAATTATTAATATTTTTTAATTTTAATCCACTCCTTATCTTCCATATGTTCTATGGAAATGAATGTGTCACCAATACATTCTTGTCGATTACCACCTCCACAAAAGAAATTTATTTCATTTTTTATAAATTCATTTATTATTTATAAAAATATATAAAAATATGATTCATGAACTTAAAAAATATAATAATTTTTCAATTTCTTCTAAAATAATTATATTATTCCACAAAAATCACTTTCAAAACAATACTCACCCATATATTATATTTTGTTCATTTTTGTGTCGGTTTAACCTCATACTTGAATAGTTATATAAATTTTTATTGTTGATGAATATGGACACATAAATAATAGAGTTATTCGAAATTAATGTTAAAATAAAATTTACTTTATGATTCAAAATAGGTTATAGTGTTATTTAACTATTTATTATTATACCACAGTTTTTTGGTTAAAAATTAATGAAGCAACCTCATCACTGACAGTGTTGTCCTGAATTATAACTAAAGTACATACGAAATGAAATTTGAACATTATATATCATTATAGAAATTCTATTTCAGTATATATAATGACCTCAGAATGATAAAATTTGAATCTATAAACAAGAATTTCCACCGCCATTTCAAAAATAGTATTAAACATTCAATCAAAGCCAATTACATCAAATAAATAAGATAAAATATAACTAAAATATATATTTATAATAAATGGTTATAAATGATGTTGATAAAACTTTATATGTGTTAATATTTTCTTAAACAATCGATTAAGAAATTTTTTTAAATAAGATTTTAGATAAAATTCCACTATGCAGGATTAATGGTAAGGGTGTTTCATCTCAATTTCATTTTAGAGAACATTTAACTAAGAAACATTAATGATAAGGGCGTTTTAAATGAATTTACTTTCTCTGAGACATGTTTTTATGCACATAATTTAATTTAAATGGTGTGTATACATCGTATCATATATTAAACATTGTAACACCCCAGGTAAATAAAGAATATGACATTTTTATATTTATCCATACTTGTGAATAAAATGTCAATATTACTTTAAAGGGGATGCTATGCTCGATGGCGTACCCAACACGCAACAACGAGTTTCTTGGGAATCTTACGTTGCACTCTAATAATAAAATAATATTATTTTAAATAGTATTTAACGCCTAGATGTTGTAATGGTGGGAATGAATAGAACTAACTACAAAATGATTATATATGTTTGTCAAATATTTTTTCTTTTTACAATAAATGTTAGAGGATTAAAAATGCGAATGAATCTAATTTTAAGCGTAAACATTATAATATTCTTTAAAAGGTCGACTAACCGCCTTTTGATGGAGAACCTATTTTAAATTCACTTTTTGACAATTTTATGTGTTATATTTGAAAAAAATAAAATCCTCCTTTAGAATTGGGACATCAAAATTTACTTTGTGTAAATTTTTGGTATTTTTCCGAAAAAGTTCAAGTTTTAATGAACAGTGAAAAATGTTGTATTTTAATTCAAAACCTATTTTTAATATAATTTATTTTTATGATTATATTATCTTTTGAATTTGTTTTAAAGTGAAATTATAATATATTTTTACCATTTAATCCAATAGTGGTTGTTTGAATTAATTTCACTTTGAAATTGGACTTAAACTAGTGTCAATCTTTTGATACTTATTGTTTCATAAAAACACGCTATTTGCTCTGACAGTGGGAATTAATTATTAAATTAATTAATTAAACTTATATGTTTTGAATTTTTTAAAATAGACATCATTTTTGAATTCAGAATATCAAATATAGCTTAGGGTGAATTATTGGTAATTTTCTGAAAAACATCAATTTTTGATGAATAGGGAAACCACTAAGTGGTTCTTATAAAAACTGATTTTCCGTTTAAATTAAAATTTTCCACCTTTGTGTTTTGAATTTCAAAAATCCAACATACATGGTTTTCATTAAGAAGTAAAATGTGGTTCAATGTGATTAAAATAATTTTTTTGTGAATAGTAACTTATTAAGATTTTAATCGCGATTAGAGGTAATTAGTGTAGTTTAAGGTAAAAATAATGTTTTATTAATATGAGATGAGCATAAAACATGTCCTACCCTCATTGTATGTGTCATGGAAGACCAATAAAATCCATGAGACACCTTGGGGACCCCATGGAGACACTTTGGTTGGAAAATGACATAAATATCTTTTTATTTAATGTTAAAGTAAAAACGACACAAACATGAGATGTTTTACTAAAAAACTTTTTACATGGGGTTATACAAGTAATATTTTTGACTATAAATAATCAATGGAAAGATAAAACGATTTCCTACATCATAGTATTTTTTTTATAATTTTTAGAAATTAAATAAATTAAATTATTTATGACATCATAATGATGCAGCAATGACCTCATTATTTAATGATTTAAATAAGATGGAAAGATAATGTAATATATAAGACCTAAACATGTCCAAAACCAATTGGATGGGTGTATTTCTTACCCTTATCACCTTATCCTATAAACACAAAAATGTGGGTCCATTAAAATCCGAAACCCATTCTAAAATGAAGTAACATTTCTTTACTTTCCAAGAGTGCCCCTCCTCTCCTCTTATAAAAGGGCCCCACCTCTACCTCCTTACCCACACTTCCAAAGCCTTTGGATTGGGAAAACCCTGCCCATTTTGTCTTTCCACATCCCTCCTTAACTCCTTGATGCATCAATTTGGTCAGAAGTCTTCCCAAGGAAGCCTTTGATCTCAAACCAAAGGGAGTTACCCGATTTTAAGGTAATGTCTTCACTTGTGTCCTTTTGTTTTATTTTTCTTCTCCAACCCCCTAAACTGTTTTTATTAATTTATTTTGTAAAAAATCCAGTATATTAAATATAATAGTATGTTTTTATAAAATTTATTCGAGCTACACTTACACACACCTACATCTAATGGTTAAAGAACATACTGTTTCTGTGGAAGGCGAATTTCTACCTCACGAAACGATGATTGTTCAACATTCTTCTAATACCTTCAAAGGAGGACATTAAGATGAAACTATATTTATATATCCTATATAATATGTTTATGGTTTAATTAAGCTTCTTTATTTTTCATTTATGGCAAACCTTTTTGGTTTCCATTATGGGTAAACGCGATATCTTCATTTAAGGAAGTGCGGACTACCGCCCCCTCAAAGTGATTTGATTCGTTAATACCATATGTGGTATGTATAAAGGATATATTTAATGATAATATATATTATACCATAATGGAATTAAAATACTATTATGTATAATTATGTTTTAATTCCATTAAATATGAAATAGAAATGGAAGTAGCATTCATGCGTATGTATTGCTTACCGTCTCCATGAACGGTACATTTCATTTCTTATCTCAAAATGTTATGTACTATTATAAGTACATATATATAATGGATATATATGTAACATATTACATATAAATTATGGATATCATTATGTAATTATAACATATATATATATATATCTCATTTTTTTTAATTCCATTAATATGACAAAAAATGAATGTAGCGTTCATGCGTACGTACGGCCTACCGTCTCCATGAATGGTGCTTTTAATTTTTATCTCCAAATGATATGGAATAGTATAAAATTAATATATACTGGATATATATGATATTTAAAACATCAATAATATTCTTTATATCATGTACCTATATCTACATGGAAAATTATTTTCCAACATGTTCAATTTTTGACTCATGTACCAAACATCGACAAAAACGTCTGATATGAACTCATATTTTTAACCAATTATTATAACATTAAAATATGTGATATGAACTGAATAATAATATTTATAGGAGGTCATTAAGAAATTATAAATTTACCAAAGTTTATTATTCAGGAATATAAAGAAATGAACAAGACAAGTTGGACTTGAGGTAAGGGATCCCACTCCTCTCTTTCTTTTTAAGTACACTCTTTTATGTAATTTCTTTTAAAGCTCATCTTTCTTGTTATTGGGATGTTCTTTTATATTACTATAACTGTAATTTTTATGTTCATATGATGAGAGACCCTATTCTATCTCATCAATCCATTTTGGAAGTTTTGAGTGGCGCCGTTAGGCTGCCGAATTTTCGTAAGAGATCTAACTTCTCTCTTTCTTTTTAAGTACCCTCCTTTATGTCACTTCTTTTAAGCTCCTATTTGTCATGTTGAGGGATGTTGTTTTATATTCCTATTTTTTTAAACTTTATGTTAATATGATGAGAGACCCTATTTGATCTCATCAATACATTTTTGTAAGTTTTAAGTGGCGCCGTTAGGATGCCGAGTTTTCGTAAGGGATTTTTCATCTCACTTTTATTCCCATGAGATTTATGATACATTTGCCAAAATTTCCTTTTTGTGGTGTATGTACTGCCCATTATTTTACTCATTGTGTAATATACTTTCATTTATGAGTATTTACATCAATGTTGTATTGTCCTTCTTTCACGGGGTGTATGTTTCGAATGATACCTACGTCTGTAAGGGAATTTTTCACCCTCATCTTTTTAAAAGACTTCTTTTGTTATGTCTTTTAATTTACATACTATTATGTTGGGATATGTTCTTATATATCCTTATTTATTTAAATTTTATGTCCATGTGATGAGATACCATTTTTTTCTCTCATCAACTCATTTTCTGAATTTTGTAGTGACGCCGTTAGGCTGACAAATTTTTGCAAGGGAACTTCTTAACCCAAATTTGATTCTTTGGGATAAACATGTACTACTTAAATATACCATTCTATGAATATGTGTGAATAACCTCTGATTGTTTTACACTTAATATCCACTTATATTTGGTGTATTTGTTTGTCACACATAATTATGTAATTGATTTATCCTTAAACCAAGGATACAGTCTTTGTATGGGACTTCGTCTCAATCTCCTTTCATTGAGGAATATTTTGTTTTATACACAACCTTCTTTTATATGGTGTATAAACCCCATTGACTTTTACGTTTATTCAAAAGGAATCTTTTTTTATACGAAGCGTTTACTAAACTACAAAAGGCAATGTTTTTGTCGTACGTATGCGGCGACAACGACTTTTCCGCCGCCGTGACCATTATTTGAGTTTTGGCTTCCTCTACAAGCCATACATTTTTTTAAAAGAAAAATAAATACCATGTTTTACTTTTCTTTTATTTTGGTATTGAAAATGGTTTTCATAATGTTTTTATATCAATGTGTTGTATTGATATCTTGTGATTGAAAGGTGGAAATGTTATGTTTCCATTATGCATGTTTTATGTGATACGATTATATTGAGATTCTTGGCCATTATTATGAAGACGAGTGGTTCTGTGATAAACTAAGGGCGGGTGAGCCCGATATAGCTCTCCAATGCATTGGGTAACGCAAAGGAGTGAAACGTTAAGGTTTCTCTGAAGAGATTTAGGGAATATACTATGGTGGGTATTCCATACATAACCAAGAGGGTTACTCCCTACATCATAATGTTATGAATGCCTCAAGTTAACTTTATGTCTTATGATTTCTATGATTTATTCATGATTTGATGAGGTATGTTAAAGTGCCTATGTTTTATGGGTAAAGTATGATTTCATTCTTATGTATATATGAACTCATGTTTCCTTTCCATATTTTTATATCCCTTACTGAGCTTTTTATGCTCATCCCAAGTTTTTGAAATGTTTTTCAAAGGTCAATGGAAAGGTACATGATGTGATGATAGTGTCAAGGATGTGTCAAGAAAGAATCCATGTTTTATTTTAAATATGTTTCCGTTGATGGGAAAAATGAATACAATATTTTATGTAACCGCTTTGCTTAAATGTGGAAAGTAATGCAACTTTCATGATCTAATTCTCTAAAACTCTAAACCTGAAAAGATCCTCAATGTGTAATCTTGTAATAACTCAAGATTAAGTAAGGTTTAATGATGGGGCCTTATAAACATCATGTTTTATCATCTATTATTCATATTTTATGTATCACCCTGAATTTATAAAATAAGGAAAATTAATTCGATAGTATATTTGACACCCAACATCATGCTTAAAGAACTCATGAAATGTATTTATTTAAATTTAATTTAATAGATAGCATGTGTAAGATGAAACCACGATCACACAATAACAATGATATAGTATTAAATTTTAATATAGCTATTAAATTGGTGGGTATTAATAGAAATAACTAAAATAGGAAAATTATGGTTATATATTTTTTATAAATAAAATAAGAATCGTTGAAAAGAAAAATAAATTTTATAAGAAAAAATGAATTTTTCAAAGAGATGGATTTATCAAACTATGAGAACATAATTTAAATTTAATTCCAAAAAAAATTAAAAAAACTATCTAATAAAATAAAATTTATTTTTTAAATCAGAATATCAAAATAATGTTAGGGTGATTTTGTGGGATTTTTCTAAAATGCTACATTTTTTGATGAATAGTAGAAAATATTGAATTTTAATTGTAAACTACCATATTGATTAAATTATATATAATGTTAAATTATATCTTGAAATGATTTTAAAGTATTATTATATAAATTTAAAAAAATTAATTTGATTTATGTCCTTGGAATCATTTTCATATTGAATTTTGAAATAAAAACATTGTAAATGTTTGGACATTTTTACATTGAAAACTCGCCTTCACTTCGCATATGCGGGATATATTTTAAATTAAATTTTAAATCTTATATGAATTAAATTTTGAAAAATGGATTCCATATTTTGAATGATGTTAATTTATTATTTATAAAATTTTTAAATTAATTTTTTACCCAAATAAAAATAGAAAAATAAAAAATTAATTACACTAGTCAAGGTAAAAATGGATTTATAAGGTGGTTAAACTAAAATGATAACTATTAAAATAATATAAATAATTTTAGAAAATATATTTTATGGAACTATATTGATATTATAAATTTTATTATTGATAATTATCCATTATTGGAGCCTGTTTACATGAATAAATGTTGGTCGAATTCATTCATTCAAAAAATTACAAGTGTGACACTCACCTCAATTATAAAAGGTCACCACCTCTACTAACATATTCACACACAAAAAATTTATTTTAATAAAATAAATATCAATATAACTTACCAAATTCCATCATATCATATAGTTATCCATATTTTGGGCATAAATAAAACCTAGGATGGATTTTAGTGAAATCCTAAAGTGGTTACAAAAGAAGAGGTAACATTCTTCAATGAGCGTTTTAATTTTTTTTTCATGTATGTAATCAAATTATAATTAATCCATGATGATATAATTAAATATGTATCTTAAATATAATTATATGTTTTTATGTTTTGTTTATGACCTTCAACTATCCCCACATCCATCAAATGGGTTACGAAATCTTTATTCGTGTGTATGAAGGACTATCACCTTGCAAAATGATATCAATTATTTTTTCCATTACTACCTACCATGGTTGGGTATGATGATGAAAAAAAGTTTATATATGATATTTAAAACATTTTTATACATTTTTATTTATTATATCATATATAAATTTATCACTTCTATTCTGTAGGAGATACGATAACTTGGCTTGAGTGTATGGTGAACTACCACCTCACGAGGTGATGTAATTCATCTTTATATAACAATTTAAATAGATAGTAATTAGGATAATTTTAATTAATATATATGAAATAACTAAAATAATTATGAAATTCATGAAATATTTATAGTATTTTAAAGATAACATATCTTTTCATTATTTACCTTTTCTCTATCTTAACGATGATAACATCATTCGTGTACGTGTGGAATACCTCCATCAGAAGGCGATACGACTATATTTACATCACCATAACTTATTGAAGATATATATAATTATATAATATTCTATATATGATATTGTGATAAGTATTTAAAGGTAAAATATTACTTACCTCCATTCCATAATGATCACATAAAAATGTAAATGTTACTCATGTGTATGTACAACGTAACGTCTCCCAGATCATAACAAACATAATTTTTCATAACCATATTTAATGATTGGTTTTAAAAGTATAATTAATGTATAAATATGATATTTAAATAATAATAATAATAATTATTTTTTTTTTGTTTATATATTTACTACTTTGACCATATTTAACTTACCGAAGTCATTTTTGACACATGATCCAAATATCATCGAAACATGAGGCTTAAACATAAATGATAAAGTAATAATATATAATATATAAATAATTGAAATGAAAGAAATAATAAACTTTAAAAAGGATCATAATTAATTAAATAGATAATAAAATTTTATTATTTTTGAAGATAAAGAATGTACACAATGAGTTGGACTCAGTGTAAGAGATTTCATCTCAAATTAATTTCATTGAAGAATATGATCATGTAATGAACCTAATATATTTTATATGGTCTAAAATATAATTTTATATTTTATATAATTTTTGACACTAGACAAATTATTATCATAAAATCCACAAGGGATGAAATACATGAACCTGAGTACTATTTTCCCTACCAATAAAATGAATAAGAAGGCTGGAACGATCACATGTATCACACAAATCACTAGAAGACACATCATCACATGAACTTTTTAAGGTTATGTGAATGAAAATTCATAGAGAATATACTATGGGAGACCCATATATTCTATTTAATAAGTACTTATACTATCACGAAGGCATATATGGAACACACTGATCAGGCAGAGACATCCATATTAGAACCCCATGGTCACCCAATTTTTCAATCTGCACATGCCATATAAACCATCAAAAAGTACTTGGAAAATAAAGAGGAATGTATCCAAAATATGGGAGTATATTTCATTTATAAACATCACATTACTCACTATGGACACTCATAAGGCACCACAATCCCATGGTATTATGAACTCCTAACCATGCGATAGCCTGCTAGCATATCACCATTGTCATGATAAAGGCTCAGGACATGCCCAACTTGTCCTACGCTACCCCTTTGGCTCCAAATACAAGAAGAAGGGGTTTTCCATAAAATGGTTATGTATCACCACATAGCCATTTTTTATCACATGATGCATTATCAATTGGTATAATGGTTATCATTGATAACACTCATGTAAACTCATGAAATCCCAGTGCATGTAAAATAAACAAGGAAATATATGGGGAAAATACATAAGCCTTTTACAGTCATAATATTCATGAAAAGACTATAATGTCCTCATAGAATCCCTTCATCTAGATGGCCTGATCTTGGGAAGGCCCCCTGGTGGCTATCTTTGTATCATGGAATATCTCGCACTAGTCTCCCCAAGTCACCAAAAAACCGTTTAATAGGTGTCTTGATCTCATGAATGTCCTTTGACTTATATTCCTGACAATGTGAAATACCCGTAGAATGAAAAAATTATTAGGAAAGTCCCCATTAATCATATATAATCCAATAAATGAGTCATTGAATGGATGACCTCATAGTCACTGAAAATCATGTGATTCCCCTAGAATGACCTACAACAGGATCTAACGAATCATATGAAATCAAAAAACTCCACTAACTTCGGCATATATATTCATGATACGCTCCACACAAAGCAGTGTATAATTAGGATGGTGGACCCTATTAATCCTACACCTCATCATGAATAATATTACATTACATTATTCGACCCTTGAACCGTTGAACCTATAAATCAAAGTGGATTTATCAGAGAGGATGATATCATGATCAAAAATGATTTTCTGTGAGGTAATGTCTGGGGAACATCCTACAAAATCACGAGATATGAATATTATCTTCACATGATCACTCATAGATCTTGTAAAGGATTTTTAGAGGGTTATATAAAGGAAATACCACACACCTGATCACTGATGTTAAACTCAAACAATCTGACAGTAAATAAATATAATAAATAATGAATAAAATAATATCACAAAGACTAAAAATATGGGAGACTTATGTGATGAAGATATTTTATGATCCTCATTATCTTTTTATAAACCAACTAGGTAATACATAATCAACCTAATATTTCACCCAGATCACACAAAACAAATTTTATATACTATTTTGATTATGCTAAGTCCCCAAAATTCATCAATGTTAGTCACATGGAACCCAAGGAATTCTACACAAGTATTGCAAAGCACTCTGGTCACAATATACATACCTCGTGATTTCCTCTAAACAAAATTCCCAAAACATAAGGTGGGACCAGGATAGGGAATCATAGTCTATATATGTAATCAATACATTTTAAATGGATCTCACAATGTCCTATAAAAAGCTAGCTAGATCTTGCAACGTACTGTGGACATGTCAGCAAGCTTTCATGATGACACACAAACAAGTTTTCCAAGACATTCGGAAACCTCCAAACATGTCACAATGACACTTGAGACACCCTCCATAATTTTTATCTAGATTTTGAGATGGTATGATGGAATGAAAATTGGATCATGTGATGCCCTCCAAGAATGTCAGTGGAGATCATGTGATGGCCTCACGGATCAACACACCAATTTTTTGTGATGTCCTCCAGACAAGTCATACGTGGACAAGAAATGACTTTTAAATTATCCATTTTTTTTATAAAATTTCACTCATACACTTCAATTAGATCATGTGATTATCTATATAGATATTAGATAGATATTTTCTGAGATGTTAAGTAGAGAATGAAGGAATTCCATGTGGGACATCAATGCATGTTTGGAAGAAAAGAAAGTCAGGTCATGAAGGCATCCTAGGACATGATAACATTGTCTAGGCCTCCATATTAGGGAAACCTGAATGTGTAATCCATTATTGACTAAACTATAATAACTATAATTCCTGTAATAACTATGATATATAGGACACCTTCATAATGACTAAGATCCATATTAAACATTAGAAGGGCAGTCTTAGTACATAAGTATTCCATCCAAAAGAAATAAGATTTATTTTTTCCATCCATTGTTTCACACACCATGTATAGATAACATGTCATAGATACTTGTAAAAATAACATAATTTATAGGGGAACCCTCAGTGTGAAAGCCTCGAAGGAATGAACTATGGGAACTTTGATTGCACCTATAACAAGGATACATAGGACACCTTCTTAAGGCCCAAGAATAATATTAAACTTTTAAAGGGAATTACCAGCACATAATTGTCACATCTATAAGTGAATATACTAATTACATAGTATCCAATGATTCTAAAAATTATCATATATCACATTATATTAGGGATTTCTAGTGATAAAATCATTCATTTAGTAAAACCCAAATGTGTAAACCCCAATAAATGGCATAATATAATTGCCTTCATACTAGGGAAACATTATTCTATAAGAACTAATCAGCATAACTATGACTACACAAATTCTTGATATAATCATGATAAATAGGAATCCATCATAAGGATCAAGATCCATATTAATCATCCAAAGGGTATTCATACTACATAAGTGCCCCATCAATATTAAGCAAGGCTAACTACACTATATCCCCTATTTCTCACATCGATCATCGTTCATGTGGAATTAGTGAGTTGAAATAATAATATCATTGGAATCATTAATCTTCACAAAAATGGGAAACCTCAATGTGTAATACTTGATGAGGAGCATGATATGACTCCCTCCATATAGGAGTGTCTACCTTGGCTCCAATCCTAAGGGTGTGATTGAATTATGATAACTTTTATCCCTAATGTGATCAGGATATGTAGGAAATAACCTCAAGAATCAGTGTCAAATACATTAAACCTATGTTCTTGAAAATATTTCCTCTCCACATGACATTAAATAGCTTGGGTTCAACAAACTACATGGGGATTGGTTTCTCATATAAAAATGATATGTTGGAAACCTCATAATATATCAATTACATCCTTAATATATTAAATTCTTATATGTGTGGCATTAAATTATGAAGTTATAAACTATACTGATTTAACTTATATATAGCTACCCGTCATAGGAAATGGACAAATATCCTAACAAATAAATAGATGCATTAACTAAAAGATTTTGTCTGATGTAAAAAATATATTTAACCTATAATCATTTTGTGGGAGATACCAATTCCATATTAGGAGTCCAAAATGGTGTAACTTATGGAATTTTTTTTAGAATAATTGGTTCCATAACATTATTAGGAAGATATTTATAATATTATCTTAAAGTACAAGAGATTCCTAGAGTAGGAAAAAATTCCCCCCAAAATGGTGTGATGAGCCTGAAATCCCATCATCTCGAAAAAATTGATTTTCTATGTGCCATTAGGTCTGACACCCCATCTTAAATGATTCTTTTGGAAATAAGGTATGTACCTAATTATTAATGAGGGAACTATTTTGGGTTTATATTTAAAACAAAAATGGTGATCTGAAATCAATGATTGTTCCAGATATAAAACCCCCCACAAAACACAATTGAGCCAAACCAAATGAACTGAAGGTGTTTTCTTTTTTTAATAAAAAACACTAAAATCAATGTGAATTTATCAAATAATATAATGATTAGTTGATCATGAGATGTTGTATTTGGTTTGAATAATCTATGGAAAAAAATATTAAACCCAACATTAATCTCTCAAATAAATAAATGATCGATTGATTATAAATCATGATGTTTTTTACATCATGAACATAAATATTATTGTTGAACCCAACATGAATATATCAATTAATATAATGACAAGTTGGACAGACATCAACCCATTTTTTATGCATCATCTATTACAACATTAATGGTGAAACTTCTATAAATATATCAAATAATAAAATGATCGGTTGACCATGAGTTGTGCCATTTTTCTCGAATATACCCTGTAAACATGGAAAAACCTGACATGAATGTTACAAATGAACCTCTTTATTTGAGGTTCTAATGAAATAATTCCATCATTTTTTTGAGAATTATTCATGGGTAGAATGAATGGATCTGGAATAAAAGGAAAATTGGTTTACCCATGCTTATCTGATTGATCACAAATCATTCCTTCAAAGATGTAATGATCAGAGAACTAATTCTTTAGGGTATTTGGGATTGTAGATAAAAATCTCGCAAAAAACACCCTAAGATGAAATATCCTGATCTAGTGAATACTATAGAAAATATTTTAATTCTAATCTTTGTGGACCTCAAAATGACCTCACCAACACGAAATCATTAGCGTAGGGTGGAAAACGAAATGATATAGGACTTCAATCGACATGGTACAATCCCAACACTGGAGGCTATCTATGAGGGTCTTCAAGAACTGATACTGAAAAGTCCACAAAAAAAGATGAAATATGTAGTATATCCAGTGGAACTAAATTCCATAACCAACCACTTCAAAAGATTATCCATGGAGGGTAACAATCACTATCTCTTGTACCAAATAATGGTATTTCATGGAGTAATCTATGGGCCCCTTCTTATTTAGGGGATGCTAAGGAGGGATCCTATCAACCAATGACACCATAACCATCCCAACAGTACCCTTCAGTCTCCTTCCGAGGGTACCAAATGACACACTACCATCTTTTATACCCATTCATGGGAAACAAGGAAGAAACCTCGAGTGCCAAAGGCTCTAAATAATCTTGTGTGGGATCATATCCCCACTATCACTGATGATGTATGCCACTATTTTTTGGTAGTAACTGGAGATAAGAATCATATCCTCACTCACATGGAACTTTTCTGTGGGAATATAATTACAAAAAACATGGGGGAGGTTCATACTTCTACCACTTTGCATGGAGTCCTTTACAAAATTATGTGGACACAATGTGGAAAAAGGTTGGATCATATTCCTATATACATTGAAGCTATATTCTATTATTTATTAGAGATTGAAAATGTGTAGGCTAACATTTCTACACACAATGTTTCATGTTTAATTACATCATAGAACCAACCGAAGAAATATGATGGCATATTTGGGTACTCGAACAGATACAAGGGCATGCACATATTCTTATACCTACCGCCAGAGAAACACAAAACTCTGATATTCTTCAAAAAGTGGTTGTTCTAGAGCCATCACACATTATTTCCCCCTTAAAAGTGGATTATCTACATATTATATTAAAGGATGATCCATAAGATAAGGCTCATATTCCCATTTCATCTGAGGTTCACATAGTGAGAGAGGAAGATGCCTTGGGATAGGGGAACATGCTTGTCAAAAAATATTGGGGATATATCCCAAAAGATCGCTATTGGGATCATATATTTGTTATTTCTAGGGCTCACCATGTTATAGGTAACATGACTTAGTACAAGATCATATACCTATTGAAGTATACCAACATCATACTACAAAGGTTCATGATTAGGATAATATCCATATCTTATTCGGGGATCACTATGTGAGAATGAGATGTGCCTCAAGATAGGGTCATATTCCTATCAGTGAATCTTCATAGAATATTCCATCATATAATGAAATCCATTCCCATATCCATACTTCCTCCAATGAAAATCTACACAAACATACTTCTAATTCAATACAGGAGGATTATTATATACATTCTCCCATTATAGATGTCCATCGTTATATTTTGGCAGGGAATTCATATTCAGACTGGTCCCATATTACCCATCTAACTGAGGCTCACCAAGTAAGAGTGGAACACACCTCATTACATGACCATATTCATATTAATAATGATTGATGAAATAATCCAAAGGACCTTGATCAAGCTCATATAAAAATTCTGAATGAGGCTTACCAAATGAGTGTAGACATGGCTTAGGACAGGCTCATATTCCTTCCATTAATAAATAAGATCATTGTAATATTGTAAAAGCTTCTCAGCAGAGGGACCATATTCCCATACCACCAGATGGTCATAAAAATAGTCCGAAAACCATCACACAGTTGGATCATATCTCTAAAAAATATCAATAGAAAGGTCAACATATTCTATCCAATTTTTATAAGGAGAATTGTATTCTTAACATGCTTAATGCCAGTTCCCTTGAGGAAGTTTGAGAAACATTTTCCATAGTCAATGGTTACGTCAAATCTTAAAAAAAATACGGTGATAATTACCATGATAGACCTCATCATGGTAGTATGGGGATGGGTTGTAGAGACTATATTCTAGACATCCTCTGTGGTGAAACTCCCTATGGTGATATCTCCCATTGAAAAGGAAATAATTCCCTTTCCCAGAAACCTC
This sequence comes from Viscum album, assembly GCA_963277665.1. Taxonomy (NCBI): domain Eukaryota; kingdom Viridiplantae; phylum Streptophyta; class Magnoliopsida; order Santalales; family Viscaceae; genus Viscum; species Viscum album. The sequence continues at coordinate 79,146,433 of OY728162.1, read as the reverse complement.
CAGATAGTGAGGTTCTTTGATTACAAAATAATTCATATAAAGATACACTCATATCATTGTGGACAAACATATATATATATATATATATCTCCATCAACTACAATGTCCAATCCAATTCGTTTAGTAGGTGAACTGAGGAAGAACCTTCTATGGTAAGAACAGATGGAGGTGTGTAAGTATGATGAAGAGGAAGTTATAACTGACATATATAGAGAGTTTTTTGGAAAAAACATCATCAAATTTTTTTGGCCCCTTTCAACTTCTAACTATGATGTCCCAAATGCAAAAGAAAAGGAGTGTGTCTCCTATCTATGGAAAATTTTTTGGGATACTAATCCATGAATTAATGTTAGATATCTACCTTATCCAGGATATGTGTATAAACTTACGATCCTTAATTCACTCTATTGTCCGATGGACATGAATTCCTTTTCCATGTCTTGAAACCCAATAATGGAGGATCATGAAATACACCAATGAAGTTTTAGTATTTTCATCACAAAAAGTCTATGATGATAGATTTCTGGTGAATCTCTAGATGTAATAATCATACGATGGGTAAAATATGGAGTATTTCAGTTCATTTTGTCCCTATAAAATCAGAACCACTTTGATTTGATGTCATGTAATGTCATAGAATCCAATGAAACCAGGGTATTAGGTAACACATGAGGTAGTTAGTCACTAAAATAGAATTCAACTTCATCAATGGTGCAAAGAAAACTTGATGAAAGGGAGAGAACATTCGCATATAATTTAATTGGGCCCCTCAAAATAATGGAAATTCAACTTAGACATAGGATACAAAGACCCAATCAACTGGAGAACTTCTCTTAGAGACTTATTCCCCTCATGGGTTTCCATTACAACCATCTCCTATAGTAGAAAAGCTACACCACATACAAATAATCGATGTAGCATCTACCATTGTAGTCATCCTGGAGATAATCCCACACACTGGATTAGGGGAATATCTTCTAACACCTCCTCCCCTTGGATCATCAATTCCCAAAATAATTCAAGATATATCGGTTTCATCCAAAAAGCAAACCCCAACCAATTTTCTAGGGGAATATATATCACAATCACCATCAATAGGTATATCACCCATTTATTCGATCCTAGGGAAACCAACATCAATTATAGATCAACCCCAGCCCATTGTGTGTGGGTATATATATCTCAATATCTGTTTAGGGAGTCATCAAATCCCCACCTGAAATCATTGAATCCTCAACAATCGGGTTAATAAATGCTAATTGTTCCCTAAATAGGCCCCAACCCAAAGGGATGTTGTCATTTTCATAATCATCATTAACCTAGATGAAATCTATCTTCTCCATGTTGGTAGGAAAATATCAATGTTTGACATCCCATCTGTTCCTCCCTACATAGGACAAACATCTACTATTTGTAGCCCATTCAATAGTAAAGATCAGAAACTCCCTCAGGGTAACTATTCATAGTCCAAGACGAGAGGAGCGTAGGGGGAAGGCAGTCAAACCCTACCAGGTTTAGAAGCCTAAATGAAAAAATATGGAAAAATGTTTGGCGAATGACCCTAATATATGATGTAATATATTTTTTGTTGTGTTAAATGTAATGGTACAACCACCATTGCCTAATATACCTTTTTAATTATCTTCACCATCAACAAAACATATAATTTGGATCAAGACGTAGATTTAGAGGGACAGAACATAGAAAACCTTCCCTGAGGGGAGGGTTATCTAGATTCACTAACCGAGGCTACATAAACCAGAAACCATAGGAGACTCCCAAACATGAAACCTCTGAATATTGGGTTTCACACATCCATAACTTAAAACATCCAAATATAATGGAAATTGTGTTTATATATCCAAATAATCATCATGAATAATCAAATTTTCTTTTATAGAGGAACTATTTTTATAATTTAATATTAAGATAAAAACTCTAAGATAACTAAAAGAAGAGTTACTGATTGGAAATATTCCTCTTGGTACTATCTTCACATAGAGAAGAATACATTTCCTCCAAGATCCTATCTTCCTTCCATAGAGGAATCTAGGCATCATGCTATCTCTAGATCAAGGTATCTACTATATATAAATGAGTAAGTGAAAAATGATCATGAATTCCCTACACCATAGAGATAGCCTATCCCTCGATAGGTAAATCATCCAGTCTTTGAACGAATGGAGAATCAGTAGGAGAAAAAATAGAGTCATCTCATTATGACACTCACCATCCATATAGGTAAGAGGAAACATAAATAGATGTACGTTCAGAACTAATCAACCTCATTGAGTCCCTAACTACAAATTTGGAAGCCATGTAAGGTTTGTGTGAACCTGTGCATCATGAGAGAAATTTATATCCTGAATGGGTGGCTACCACTTTTCCCCACCCAATTTTATCAATTATAAATTATCCTCCTTTGATTGCATGGGAAACCTCAAAAAATTATGACTCACTTCATATCTCATTGGGGTTAAATTATGGGCCCTTGAGATCAATATGAGGCATCAAAGTTGAGATGTTTTGCGCAAACTCTCATAAGACCAACCTTTGTTTGGTATAATAGCCTTCTAGTAGGATCAGTTTCATGATGGTAATACCTTCTTCATCATTTACTTTACTGGTTATGTTCCACACAGAGTAATACAACAATTTTCAACCTTAAAAATTGTAAGAAATGTGGAAATTATTGGGTTTCTTACATCATATCCCGATGGAATGGTTTAACCTATTGAACTAGTATCCCTCTCTCATAAGGGAAATCATTTGAAACCTATGTTTTGAATATTTATGATGATTTGATGAAAAATATGTGCCCAAAATAGTATCTTTGAGGGTTCTATGTGTTTTCCAAAAAAAATGAATGAAATGTTTGAAGATGCCATTCAAAAAACATGATCCAAATCATGGATCATGCCTTCAAAACAAGGGAAAAGTCATGGAAAATTAGAAACAAATGAAATCACCTTAAAACCATCCACAGTACCCATTCAATCACATTTTATGGTTCTGAACTATATAATATATATCCTTTCACACATTTTATTACATTATTTTAAGAATAATTATTTTTCAAAAAAACCAAGGATAGTAAAGTCCAGGGTATTTGGAAGACTTGGTACATAATTAAAAAACGAGAAGCCAAAATAAAAGCATCCTTTATTTAAGCTCCAAAATGTGAACCTAATTTCCTTTGAGATTGTAAAATTGCATAGCATAACTTGAGGAATACATAAACAAATGATTGATCAAAAAGGTCCACTTTTGGAACAAACATAGGAATAAAGCATAGCACATGTGTTAGAAGGTATAACATGTTGAAATAAAAAGGAATGGAACATGGATAAAAATATGGAATCATAACATATAGAGTATGGGATAATTTAATCATGGTATCGTAGGAATGTTGAAGGAACATACAACATGACATAAGCATAAGTCAAGGCTAACATCAATGACTATTGCACATGGAAAACAAAGTCCCATAAAGGAACTAGGTTCACTCCCTATCCCAACATAACATCTCATGATACTAAATATTTCCCAATTCATTAGAGTACTTTCTGTTTACAAAGATCATAACATGTTTATTAATATGTGTGGAACATGAAGTATCATACATAAGGAATAAACATAAGGGTTACATATGGAAGGAAACCGTCATCATAATCAAGTAGTGAGGCATAATAAATTATAATATCATAAGGATTTCAACAAAATAATATACTTAAAATAGACATGAAAATACATAATGTAATATATGCACATATCATGTTAAATGATGTATAACATTAAAAAAGTGTTAAAAAATTAGAAATGGGCAACTTTAGCAGGGTTTAAGAGAAGTTATTAAAGAATACTTAAAATTGAAAAAGAAATAAATGTTTTTATGAAACTAGAAAAAAACTAAAATATTATTTATGATAAAATGAGTGATTTTATAAATATAATGGTGGATTAAAATAATATATGGATGGTACTTTAAAATGGGTATGAAATTGGGAAGTTCCCTTTAATCAGGTTTTCTTATCGAGAGGTATTGAGAAGGGAACCTTATTAAACTTGTTTTTCTACATAAATTAACAATGAATTGAGCTAGGAATGTATGTTGGGAAAATACACATAGAATATATGAGGAGTAAATTAGAATAATTAAGGATTACATTGTGTTAAAGAGAGAGAAAATGCCTAACTGAAAGGGTAATTTGGTGGTTCAGAGAGAACCACATACCTTATATCTAAATGTTTTTTGAACTTGTACTTAATATCCTCTGAAATAAACTTATATTAATTAAAAATTTAATCTAGAACCAGTTATACAATTATTTTTTTATAATTTTATTAGGTTCATTTATAACTATTTTTTGACTTGTAGTGTTTAATTTTGTCATTCTGAGAGCGTTCATTTCATGGATTTCATGATCAGATACCTTGAGTTTAATTATGGTTGTTCCTGTAAAAGGGTAGAAAACAAAAAAAGTTTAATAATATGATATTTTTTATCCAAAATTTGTTTTAAAGTTCTAATTTATAATTTTTCTTATATTTATTATTGATTTGTTAGATAAAAATTTAATGAAAAATGATTGATTTATTTTGGTGAGTTTTCAATCATCACGAACAATTTTATTATTGTTAATTAATATTATGAATATATAATTATTGAAGAATAATAAATAAGTTTTAATAAAAATATGGTAATCTGGTTTAACTATTAAAATGGTTTTATGACCTAAATTTAAGGCAGAATCACAAAATGAAAACTCGTCATCCACGAAGGCCGTAAATCGACACCTCATGGACGATGTCTTCATTTTTAGAATAAAAGGATATGAGAAGGGAATTGATGATGAATATACCATTCAGATAATAAAATTATATTCTATGTATGATATAGTAGTTATCATGGCCCCTTTTATAATGATGGTTAGATAAGGATAATAAAGGAAATTAAATTAAAAGAGATAAAGGGAGAGTTTTACCTCTTGAGTGTTTCCTCCTTGAGGAAAAAATTAAGGAACATAGAAGTCATCTTTTGGTTAGACTAGAGAAACAAAAACGAGGTATTGTTACTTGGGAGAGGAATTGGGGATAATATCTTAATGTTACATGTCTTATAATGTGTGACGAGAAGAGGTGGTGAAGGGTGGTAGTTATAGTGGACGAGAGGGGTATGTTTTGATTATTTTATAAATTTGTTTATTCTTTTTGATTAAAAATATCAATAATGGGGATTCATGTGACTTTTTAAAGTAACTAGAAAATGTTATTTGAATATGAGGCTTTATTACACCATTCATGACTAAGAAATTCATTTATTTGGATTAAATTTTTAAATACCATTAATTTCTGTATTTCACTATTCACCAAGAATACAACTATTTTATAAAATCCCAAAAATTCACCCTAACCAATTCTAGATGATTTAATAAAAAAATGGACTCTATTTTGTGAAAATAATGTTCTATATATGAATAATGTTTTTTTATTAAAATCAACATTTTCTAGAAAAATAATAATTTTAATATTATAAATGATTTCCTGACACATTGAAAAATTAATTATGCCAAAATAAAAGTTTATTATAATAATAATAAAAAATATATTAATTTATTAATCTATTTTAACTTAATAAATTTCATTTTAAATCATAATATTAATTATAGAATTTTAAAATAACATTCACGTTTCAAAAAATATCAATACTTAATTTATATGTTTTAGAACATTTATTTACTTATACCATTATATAAATATATCATATTTTTATTTATAAGATAAAGAAATTCTATTTATACATCCATAGGTGAGGTTACTATTGAATTTCTCAGTTTATTTTTCATAATGGTCACATTACTATTCCATCAATCAAGTTACTTTTCTATTAGTACAAGTTCTTTAAATTATTGAAATACATCTTATTTCCTTGATTCATCATTTAAAAGATTTGTATTTTGTTTTGTTTTTTATTTTATGTGATTTATAATTTATGAAATAATTATAGGGAGTGAATTTCCATTGATAAAATTATATTTCTTTACATTCTACCCCCACCCCTCGTACAAGATTTCTCTATTAAAATTTAGTTTTACATACAATGGTGAAGATATGTGAGGGTAATTATCCTTTATTTTTTCCTATAGTTCCCATGTGTCTTCTGCATACTTATGGTTCTGCCATATTACATTGACTAGGTGATTAGTCTTGTTACATATAATTTTTTCTCTATGGTCCAAGATCTTCACCGACATCACTTCATACAAGATATCATTATCTAGTTGTAGCACCTCCAGATTCCGTACATGTGAGGTATCTAGTATGTACATCTACAATAGGGATAAACGGAATACATCATGTACATGAGACAAAGTTATTGGAAGATCTTGTCAATTGGAAACATCTCGAACACGATTAGGAATACTGAATGGGTCGATGTACCTAGAAATTATCTTTGATTTCTTTCCAAATCTCATGATCATGTTCCATAGAGATTTCTGGAGGAATACCTTATCTCCAGCCTCAAACTCTAGGTCCAATCTATGACTATATACATAGCTCTTATGTCAACTTAGGGATTCCTTGATGTGATTTTGAATGGGTTTTACCTTTTATACCATTTATTTAACCATGTAAGATCCTAGAAGCTTACATTCAATGACATCATCACAGTATGCTGATATTCATCATCTTTTACCATATGGGGAATTATATGAATCCATATGTATTATTGAGTGGAAACTACTGTAGTAAGTTTACTTTTCCAGAGGTAGATGTTGGTCCCATAATCCCTTGAATTCTATATAATATGATCTAAACATGGCTTACAGTGTCTCAATATTCTTCTCATATTGTCCATCAATTTGAGGATGAAAGGTCTTACTGAACATCACCTCAGTATTTCGATCATGTTGGAGTATTTTCTAGAACATGGATGTAAAATCAAATACAATCAATAGTGGTACTCAATGTAGACTTAACACTTCTCTAGTGTAAATCCATGCAGCATGGTAAAATTAGAAGTCCTATCTAATTGTGATAATGTTAACTATCTTTGTAGGATTATCGAAAACAACCCATATAGCATTATTTCCTTTCTTTGTCTTCATAATTCCCATGACAAAGTCCTTAGTGATGTTTTCCCATTAACAGGTTGGTATGATTAGTGGTTTCATGATCCTGTTAGTACATTTACTTTAATCCTTAAGTTTATAATTTACAAGGAACATTGATTTATATTCAACGATATCCATCTTAATATTGTTAAGCCAATAATTCTCTCGAAGACATCGATATATATTTGGGGTCACTTTATATATAGAGAAGGATGAGCTATGTGAAGCATGCCGATTCTATTTATTTATCTCTAAATTGGGTGGTACACATAATCATGACCTAAATTTTACAACTCCTTCCTCACCAGTATTAAAATCAGACGATTTCCCATTTTTTATAACTTCAACCTTTTTCTTAATTTCCACATCACTTCTTTGAGAATACTTTATACTCTTTATTATTTATGGTTGAAAAATAATTTGAGAAATGATTGATGATTTTTCTTCCTTAATGATTCCAATATCCATCCTTTATTGGTCTAAGATGATTGGGTCATTTTAAATTATCTTCACTGAAAAAGTTGATGGATCCTTTCTACTCAGCGAATCAACCACATTATGTTCTACTACTAGGATGGTAGATGATTGAGAAGTCATAATCCATGATGATCTATAATCATATTTTATGGCACATATAAAGCTAATTTTGTGTGAATATAAATTTGAGACTATTATGACCAGAATTTATTTGACATGTCCCTCTATAAAGATAATGCAGCCAAATTTCCAATGAGAAGATCACAACTGTCTACTCAAAACCGTGCATGGGATAGTTTTTCTTATTAATTTTGAAATTCCTTAATCCATAGTATATCACTTTATCATTTTAAACTAGTACATAGCATAATCCCTTCTTTTACATATCATTGTATACCACATTGATTTCCCTAATTTTTAAAAGTGTGAGTACTAGTGTAGTGAGATGATTATTTTTGATCACTATAAACCTTTCCACACATCTTATATCTAGAAATACTTTACCAATTTCCATATTAACATAGATAGTAGTTTAGAAAATTGGGATAAATTTCACAGAAAAGGTCAGAAAGACAATGAAAATCCAACAATGATCTGGATCTCCATTACATATGCTAGTCTAGGCCAATCAACTATATACTTTATCTTAGAAGGGTCCATAGATATTCCTTTTAAAGTAATGAAATTACCCATGAATGATATTTCCTCCACCTAGATATCACATTTATTTTACATTGTATTAACATTCTCCCTTCACAAATTCTTTATCATAGTATTCAAATACTCATCAAGTTCCTTCTTTCTCTTAGAGTATATAATAATATTATCAATAAAGTTAACAAAAATTGTTTAGGGGAATTTTTGAAGACTATATCCATTAATTTCCAAGAAACTTTATGAAGCATTATAGAGTGTGATGGGAATCACTATGAACACATAGTGTCCTTACATTGTAGGAAGTTCATTCTTGGGAGTATCTTTATTCTTCACCTCTAATTAGTGATATCTAGATTGAATATCCACATTATAGAAATACATGGACCCATTTAGATGATATAAAAAGTCATCTATCCTTGTTAGTGTGTAATTTCTCTTTATAATTATTTTTATGAGATCATGATAATCAATGCTGAGGCGCGTTGATCCACCATTATTCTTGATGAAGATGACTAGTGAACACATGATGAAGCACTCTAGAATATATAATAGTTTTCCAAATTCTCTTGGAACTACTTATTATTTTCATCCAACATAATGGTGGCCATTTTATAAGTTTTATTTGATATAGTCAGAGATCCAAGAATAATTTAAATTGATAACTAAACCTCTCTCTTATGTGGAAGACTAAAAAGTTCTACAGGGAACACAGTTGTGTAGTTCCTCACAGTGGGAATATCATTCAGCATGATACTCTCATTTGTCTATATCATTTTCACTAGATATGATTTCTAAAAATTCAATAATATCTAAAATTTAGATGATTAGTTTTAATTAGTTTAATTAAACTCGTTAAATTTGTGCCAAATTGAAGGAAGTCTTGGGGTGTTAAGAGTGTTATCCCTTTTCTAACTGTTGATGTTTTATTTTTATAAAGATACCCAATCCATGCCAAATATAGGGTAACACTCTACAAAATAATGTTTAATATGATTTTAAAGTAGTAATTTTCCATAAAATTCAACATATGATACATTAATCATAAAATATTTCTCCAATGAAATCAATTTATTTGAGTTGGTATCTTGATGTGCTTTGAAAATTCAAGATAAGCTAATATGTCTATAATGGAAGTATAACAGGGAAAACAGAAAAATGGTGTAGATATTACTTTTACTTCAGTCATCATTATCCATCATAGAATAGTGGATTCCTCATTCCCTCGTTCTTATAGATTTTTGGTTCTCATTATGCATATCATCCCTTTGAATAGAGCCTTTACTTGGATAATGCCCAACTTTTTCACCTCTACGACATAAAACCATATGTGTTTCCCCATATATAATTATATCCGGTGAATTTTTTTGAATGAATCATAATTTTCCTTCAGAATTATGGTTATTTATGATATTCTTTTCCACATTTTATGTTTCTCCCAGTCCCCTTGAGATAATTGTTGGTATGCTTCTTCAAATTTTTTTTGAATCTTGGATAATTTATCTGTATTTTCATTATCACCATTATTACCATAGATTCTATGAGAAACCATCCGTAATTTCTTTTATTTTCTAGAAACTCAACTATGTTCCTGTAATTAATTGTAATATGTGATACCTGAATTAGAGAAAAGCAAATGTGTGTTACTCCAGCTTCTATGAGGTTAGACATATCATTATGGAAATCATTACAATGCATATAAAAATGATTGTTTTCATGAGTTATCATATTTACCTCCATTAAATAAAAATGAAATTATAATTATGGGGATTCAATAATTAGATAATAAGTAAAAAATGATACTTTGAAAAAATAAGGACAAAATTATAAATTTAAAGTATATCATAAAATTTAATTCCCTATGATTCAATATATGTTATAAATTATGATAGAATTATCCATAGGGTTATAACTAATGTTTTCTAGTCACAATATCAAAATTTAACTAGATCATGTGTTGATAAAAACTATAGAATCAATATAACTGTGCACATTTTCTTACATGATTTTAAGAATAACCATTCATCAAATAGAAACAAGGAACATAAAGACTAGTTTATTTAGAAGATACAGTATATAATTAAAAAACATGAAACACAAATAAAAAATATTTTCTTTAAAAAATAAAATTATATCCTAACTAAATTTGATATATTACATCTAAAAAGGATAATATAGGTAATACATGAACAAAGAGATTAGTGAAAATGCCTAATAAGGGAATAAACATAGGAATAAAGCATACCACATGCGTCAGAAGCCATAACATGATGAAATAAAAAGACATAGAACATAGATAAATATAGGGAAGAAAAAAGTATAGATAATGTGATCATGTAATAATGGAATTATAGGAATGTGGAAACAATATATAACATGAAATAATCATATATCAAGGCTAACTACTAGGTCAATCACACATGGAAGAAAAGGTCCAAAAAAGAAATCAGGTTCACTGCCCATCCCAACATGATTTCTCACGAGACATAACATTACCCAATTCTTTAGGGCAATATATTAGGGCCCCATAATAATATGGTCATGAATATGTGTTCCACATTAATACATATACATAAGGAATACACATTAGGGTTACCCATGGAAACAAATGAGTATCATAGTCATGTTGGGACGAATAAAAAATGTTCATATCATAAAATTGTCCATGAACGAATGGATTAACATAGATACAGAAATAAATAAGGGAAAATATATATATATATCATGATAAATTATTTCCAACATGTAAAAATAATTTTAGATAAACATTTTAGTGCATTTAATAGAAAATATTAAATAATCATTAAAATATAAAAAATCATAGTTGTTCATAAAAAACTAAAAGATAACTACTAATTTCTTTCCTGACAAAATGTGTGATTTTACAAAAATAATTTCATCTTTAAATAAATTATGTGTGGTAATTTAAAATAGTTATGAAATTGGGAAGTCCCTTTTAAGAAGGTTTTCTTATGGGGAGGAATTGAAAAGGGAACCTTATAAAACACATATTCCCCCTAAATGAAGGAATAATTGAGATAGGTGAATATGTTTGGAATATTAAAATATAATTTAAGTGGTGTAGCTAATATTAATTAATAATTAAATTTATGTAAAGAGATATATAAAGCATAACTCAAAGGTAATTTGGAGGTTTGGAGGGAATCCCTTACCACATGTCTAAAAGTGTTCTACACTTGTACTTGATGTCCTAGATAAAAAAATTAAAAAAATTAATAATTTATTTCAAAACCTATTATAATGAATTTAATTTATTATAATTTTATTATGTTAATTTGTGGACATTTCGTTGAGTTATAGTGTATAATATTTTAATTCTAGAAACATTCATTTCATGGATTTCATGATCATTTCCCATGAGTTTAATAATGTGACTTATTTTCAATTTTTATAAAAACTCTAGTTGTGGATTTATAAGTTATTTATTCTATTCCATGATTCTTAATGGTCCCATATATCATTTTTTTTCTAAAATATGGATGATTCATTAGATAAAATGTTAATGAAAAGTGATTCATTTATTTTGGCGGTTTTTCAGTCATCATGAAGTAGTTTTGTTTTATTATTTAGTATTATGCATATATACTAGATAAATAACATAAAATAAGTTTCAATATATAAATTATAATACTTATTAACCCTAAAAATGGTTATATGTCCATCCTTGAAATCATAATTGAAAAATGATAACATGTCGTCCATGAATGTGGTAAATCAACACCTCAAATATGATGTTTTCATTTTAAGTATAAAATGATCGGAAAATAGAATTGATAATGTATATAAAATTAATAAAATAAAATTATACTATATGTAATATACTAGAGTTATTATCTTCCTTTGGATATGGTAGGTGAGGTAAGGATACGAAATGAAATTATATTAAAATAGAAAAATGAGGGTTTACCTCTTAAGTGTAGCCTCCTTGAGAACCTCATTGAGGCACTTTCAAATAGACTTTTGGTGGTACTAGAATGACCAAAACATGGGTAATATTTTGGGGAGATGAAGTTTTCATTATATAAGAAATATGAAAGGCTAAGATGTTATGACGAGAAGAGGTCCTTAGGGGTTGTATTTATAGTGGAGGAGAGGGGAGTTTTTTTTTGATTATTTTAACAGATGATTATTATTTTGTATCATGAATATCACTATTGAGGATTATTGTGACTGAATATATAAACTATCTCTTTTGAGTTATATCCAAGTTCTTCTTAAAAAATTCATGGCACAAAAATTCCTAAAATCGGCATGAAATGTGAAATACCATAAATTACCTAGTTTTATTATTCTAAAAAAACATCTATTTTAGAAAAATACAAAAAAATAAATAAACATTTTATGATACATATAATTAAATAATGGAATAAATTTTATGAAAATAATTTTATAAATATAAAAATTTTAATTTTAAATTAAAATCATCATTTACGTGAAAAATAATGATTTTTATATTATAACTAATTTTATGACACTATGAAAAATTAATTAAGTCCTCATAAAATTATATTTTAATGATAATAAAGAAAAATATTATCTTATTAATCGATGTTCTGAAAAAATATTTTCTTTAAAATGATTATGTTAATTATAAAATTATAAATTAACTTTTACATTTCAAAATAAACATAAATAGTTAATTTATCATTTTTAAAAACTTTATTTACTTATACCCTGATATAAATATATCATTTTATCATTTATAAGATACTTAAATTTTATTTATACTTTCATATGTGAGGTTACTATTCTATTGGATAGTCAACTATTACTAATGGTCACATTACTATTCCAACGGTCAAGTTACTCTTCAATTGGTACAGGTTCTTTAACTTTTAAAAATACCTCTTATTTCATTAATTATTTATTTATAAAGTTTGTAATGCTTTTTATATGTAATTTAATGTGATTTATACAATATAAAATAATTATAAGAATTTAATATCCATTGATCGAATTATAGGTCATTAAATGAACCTCCAGGTGCATCCTGTTGAGTGGAAACAACAACAAAATCACCCTCTTCCAAAAGCTATAAGAGAAAATAGTTGTTGAATATTTTAGGAATGGATGAATAAAGAATAATTGTTACAAAATGAACAAGTACATGGTTATTTCATAACAGCCATCAACAACATCCTTCTCAAGTAACCACAACCCCGGAGGCCTGATAAGGTTATGTTTACTAATCATCCCAATTATAACCCTTTATATATGAGTCTAGGTTATAACAATAAGAATTAATACATCATAAAAGAGGGTATATGATGAGTGGTCAATTATAAAAAAGTTATGTTAAATAACTGTCCAGAAAAGGTGACCTACATAGGCATCACATTGTCATAGGAAGATGGTGATTGGAAGAATGTTCTGGCTAGTTGTTGAAAAAATTTAAGCAATTGAATGATTCAAAAGATAGTTGATCAAACTCATGGACCCCTGAGAGTAAAACTAATCTAACCCACAATAGTTCTCCACCAAGTATTTTTATATTAGATATGTAACTTGAAGGTGGATGTGACCACCAGATACTAGAATAAATGGAAGAGGAAGAGTCATTTTCTACTCGGATGCAAGATCTAACTCTTGAAGATATCTTACCTACATCATCCGGAGCATTAGAACCACCACACAAAAAATAAACCCTTATAAAAAAAGAGATAATTTTTGGTTGTTGTGATTTGATACACTTGGAAGACCCCTTATTCGTTGATGAATATGAATCTAATTATGAGGTCCATGTACTTCACTAGGGAACTGGAGTCTGAAGGATTACGAGTCAAGGATACAGAGGAAAAAAATGTGGTTAGACCCAATATTTTGGTAACATCCCCAATGGGGAAATTACATAAGATGAGACTCATGGGATAGCACTCCATCATTTCCAAAAGAGATATGGAAGTGTCCTAGAACCCTCCAGCTATCTTCCACACCAAGTCATCTTGTATGAACGCCTAACATGGGTCTAGTTATCTAATCATTCTAGAAAATGAAGAAGGATGGTGTGAAATATGAAAATAGAATTAAATGTTACCTCAAATTATGCACATGAATCGGGCCTATCTAATTCAAATGACTCACCTCTCGAGCTTCATAATAAGGTGAAATCTCACTTCAGGAAGTGCCAACATCTAGAAAATATTGTGATATTCTGAAATAGATAGAGGTTTTCCCATCCATTCCATGAATCTTAGATACAGTCCATCCATCAAAATAGCTTATGGAGGTACTTCTTAAATCCCTATAGATCCAAAAGGAGTTAAAAAAATAAGTCTCTATTGCTGATGTATATTGAGTAGAGACTGTAGACGCCAAAAAGTGATTAAGTGTTGAAGGATTTTTTGAAATGACAAAGAGAAGTCATATTCAGATCCAAAGACTCAGTCTGGGGATCCTGGAGGTGTCGCGTGAAAAAAATGGTGATGGGTGCGAAAAAATGTGTGTCGTGTGGAAAGTTCCGAGATTCGTGAAGAGTCCCCGGTGCAGGAACAAAGTAATTTCGCACCCGCACCCCATCCGGTTGACATTTCATGTCGCTGCCTCTAGCTCAAAATTATTTCGTGCCAAGTGGTTTTCTTTACCCCCGGAATTCTAAAAATAGATTGTGACCCCTTCCATTTCGGGGCTGAAAAATCTGAACCTGCTCTCGTGTGCGAAATCCGTCTTCTATGTGCACAATATGGCCTTCAAGTATTGTTATTTTCACACCGAGTCGCCGCGGGGTCCACCTTCGCCTGAGATCCCCATGGCTTGGACTGAATTTAAATCCCTTTGGGGTTCCCCCTTGTGCTCAATTACTTCCATTGTGATCATACCAAGCAATTGCGGACAATTCCTTCCATTGTGTGCACCCCTGTCCTTACACGCAGCCTTTGCCACTTGCACGCAATTCATACTCCTCGCACGCAATACTCCTAGTCGCACACAAAACCTCTTCCCCCAATTACGCTCAAGAATCACCGATTTCATGCCAGCCCAGTGTTTTTCGCACCAGTAAATTATTTCATGCGCAAGACTCAAAGGCTGCATGCAATTCCCTATGACCCCTCACCATGATGCTCTTCTTGTGGGTGCCATTGGTGAGTGCCTTTTGTGCCTTGAGTATCCACATCATGCACCGTCTTCCCGTGAGACCTTCTAGGCTTGTAAGAGGTAACTCCAAAGTCCCATCGACAATTCTTCCCATTGCGTCGCATTGCCTCATGCCTCTTCGCATATGCATGCTAACGACTATTGCTTTTTTCATAGCCACGCTAATGTGGACCCCTTGATGGTTCACTCCATGAACCCCCCAGTACAACCTTGCCAATGCCTTCCCTCCCTCAAGGGGCAGAGTGTACCGATTATGTAAGACCTAGGGGTGTAGAGCGAGCCCACCTTGTCCAGGTTGTCGGACGTTAAACTGCCAAGAACCATCATCCTCAACACATGATGTTAAATTGTGACCTGGCCTCGTGACTTGCACGTAGGGTCCCCCCACCTCGGACCTTCTCCACACCCACTCATCTCCATGGGTATGGGATCATCCCTCACAGGGGGTGATATCTTCTTTATTGGAGTGGCATTAGTTTGCGGGGAAGGGCATCCACCTTGGTGTAAGCACCTAACCTTTCTTGTAGGAGGCAGCAACCCTGTTCCTCTTCACTCCCCCAGTGCCAATGCTAGCCAAGGGCGTGATGGGGACCAGTGCTTCTCATTTCTTTCATCCCAAATCCCTCTCCTGCTGCGCTTTGTCTCCCATGGGCCTCCATCCTAGAGTATGTCCCAACACCTTGGGCCACTCAATGAATAACCCCTCTTCATTTCCCATGGATGCACCCTTCACGACGTGATCGTCAGGTCTCTGCGAGCTCTTGTTTCTCACACTGAGCATAACTCACGTGATCATAGAGAAAGCACCAACTATGACAACCACCTTGGGCCACCTCAAAGTGCAAGCCCAATCCATCCCGATCTATGGGGACTTTGATCCATGTCAAGGCATGCTACGTAAGAAGCCTCCACGAGGATCAAGCCCCACCACCATGGGCCACCATAAAGTGTAAGCCCCAATCCATCCAGAACTATGGGGACTTTGATCCATGTCATGGAATGGTACATAGGAAGCCTCCAGGAGGTTCAATCCCCACCACCTTCATCCGCCTCAAAGTGTAAGCCCCAATCCATCTCGAACGACGAGGACTTTGATCCATGTCAAAGCATGGTACGTAGGAAGCCTCCATGAGGTTCAAGCCCCACCACCATGGGCCACCTCAGAGTGTAATCCCCAACACATCCTGAACTATGAGGACTTTGATCCATGTCATGGCATGGTACGTAGGAATCCTCCATGAGGTTCAAGCCCCACCACCTTTGGCCACCTCAGAGTACAATCCCCAACCTATCCCAAACTATGGGGACTTTGATCCATGTCAAGGAATGGTACATAGGAAGTATCCACGAGGTTCAAGACCTACCACCTTAGGCCGACTCAGAGTGTAAGCCCCAATTCATCTCAAACTATGGGGACTTTGATCCATGTCAAGGCATGGTATGTAAGAAGCCTCTACGAGGTTCAAGCCCCACCACCTTGGGTGGCCTCAGAGTGTAAGCCCCATCCCATCCCGAACTATGGGGACATTGATCCATGTCAAGTAATGGTATGTAGGAAGCATCCATGAGGTTCAAGCCCCACCACCTTGGGCTGCCTCAGAGTGTAAGCCCCAACCCATCCCGAACTATAGGGACTTGGATCCATGTCAAGGAATGGTACGTAGGAAGCCTATACGAGGTTCAAGATGAACCACCTTGGACCGCCTCAGAGTGTAAGCCCCAATCCATCCCGAACTATGGGGACTTTGATCCCTGTCAAGGAATTGTATATAGGAAGCCTCCATGAGGATCAAACCCCACCACCTTGGGCCGCCTTAGAGTGTAAGCCCCAATCCATCACGAAGTATGGGGACATTGATCCCTGTTAAGGCATGGTACGTAGGAAGCCTCCACGAGGTTCAAAACCACCTTGGGCCACCTCACAGTGTAAGACCCAATCTATCCCGAACAATGAGGAATTTGATCAATGTCAAGGCATGGTACGCAGGAAGCCTCGATGAGGTTCAATCCCACCACCAGGTCATTCCTTAATGTCAGGTTCACCCTTTTCCTACATGACAATAAACTGTATCCATCTTCCCGAACTACGAGGACTTTTATCCATGTAAAGTCATGGTACGTAGGAAGCCTCCATGAGGTTCATGCCCACCATACATCAGGACCTTAGGTCCACCTTCTTGTTGGTTTACTGAAACCATGGGCCGCCTCAGAGCGTAAGCCCTAGATTCCACCTAAACTATGTGGACTTTGATTTCGTAACATGGTGATACATTGGAAACCTCCATGAGGTTCAAGCCCAACACCCATGCCTCATCCTGATCTCTCCCTTGAGCCCACGTGTCTTAAGAAGCTCGTGCCCTAACCAATAGGTTCCTTTTCCTCTAGGTCCCATCCATGCGTCCACTCTCACGGGTCACCTCCTTAGGTGTCCCATATTTCCACCGAACTATAAAGACTTTGATTCCCCGCCACGGGGATTCATAGGAAGTCTCTTCGAGGCTGAATCCCAAATCCATCACCCATCCTGATCCTTACCCATTCCACCACATCCCGGTGAGATCATTCCACCTCATACCCCGTTCCATTTAACGAAATTCGAGAATCCACCAACGCGTTGGCCCCAACCTCAGTGTCCCCTTCAGGGGTTGCGCCCATTTGATCCACTCCAACTAATGTTCTGATCAGTCTGATTCGTCTCCGCTGAACGTTAAACTTATGGCATACCCTATGTTAGACATGGGATGCTGAAGAAAAACTCAGATACATTCCCATTGTATAAAATTCCCTATGTCTGATGTGGGATGCCTCAGGACTCCGCAACCTCGAGAAGCCCTACAATAGTGGACAGAAGACAGACATGCGAATTCCCCAGCGTCAAGACACGACAGTGATGCCCAACATGACTACGCTCCTAAACAAAGGTTCCTGCCCTAAACGGACTCCTTGAGATGTCCTGACAGAAGCGGTGTAAATAACTAGTGTCCATGAAAATTTGGTTCCAGGAAGTGTTTCACGAACTATGTCTTAAATCTATGAGGGAGACCTGGACTAGGTGATGATCTCTGAGGAGGAATCCATGGAAGGAAGAACCAACATCCCATCATCCCGTTTCGATCAAAGAATAGATATCCCTGAGTAAGGAGTGGATTCCACCCACCATTGGAATGCGGGAATGTGGGGTTACAGCAACAAGTCCTCTGCATGATGGATGTGCACGTGCCCCAATGAAAGCATCGAGAACAGGAATTGTGAACCTGACGTGAATGGTTTTCTCCTTAGCATGGAGGCTAGTACAATTCGGGGAATCCGTGGATAAGAATTTCATCTGACCCCATCATCCAATACCAGGTCCCACCAAGAAGGCCTGACATGAAAATCACCAGAAGTTGGGATAGTCAGGATGTTGAACATTCCGTCCTGTGACGTTGTCAGCGTGGATCCCTCTTACCAGCCACGGAAGACGGAATGGTGTTGGGGCACTAGTTGTTGATTTCATTTCCTAGTAGTATTAATGAGTTCATCTCCCGACTTTTAGGACAAGTTGTTGCATCAGGATCCCGATCACCTACCCACTGGTGCAGGAGCAGTGGCAATATCGACATGGCTACCCCATGTGGTTCTGCCTCTTCCATGATGGCTTCTACCACCATGACGTCTGGGCACTCACGCCCCCTCTCTCCATCAGAGATTATCCAGTGAAGGGTAATTAATGACCTTGTATGCAGGTATGAGGAGGAGGGGGTCATCCCCACCAGAGATATGGCCTGCTTGGATCTCAAGGCAGCTGGGCCTCACCTTCAATGCCACCCCTGAGGGCCACACAGGGAGTTGCTGCTCCCCACCCCGACATTCAATCGTTTCGAGACCTTGTCCCTAGAACGCCTTGAAAACTTCCTCCCCTACAACGATGAGGTAGGGGATGTCCAGGTTGGCCCAATCGGAGTCCTGCTTCATGGGCTCTAGGAGAGGGATCCCACTAGGCCATATCAGCATCGTCGCTCGGTTCCTCGAGCCAAGGAGTAGGAAAGCCACGCGCCCGCACTGCTAGCTCCAGTTCATCTGACCTGGCGCCAACATCGGGCACAAATGGAAGAGGGAACCCACCATGGGGAGTCAACGTCAGCGACTACTGTGGCCTCAGCCACCGATGACTCTTATCACCACCTCCCCGTATATGTTGAGTTGGGGTAGCTATACTCCCAAATCGGATCGAGGCCCCAACTACCCCATGGGTAGGTTTGGTCGACTCTCCCGATCACCAGTATAGGTGAAGGCCGTTGCAGACCAATATTCAACAATTCCACCCAGAGTAAAGGCCTCCTCTGTGCCACCATTACGAAAGGTGCAGGCCCTCCCTACATCCAACCTCGGCTTGGAGGTCTTCCCCATGCCACCTTCAGCCCATGTAAGGGTGTTCCCTGTGACAACAAAACTCCATGTGGGGGTCACTCTTATGCTCACTACACTGGATATGAGGTCACTTCCCCTGACGCGGACAATGAGTATGGAGAAATTGCTTGTCCGGTCACTCACAAACATGGAGGTCCTCCACATGTCTTTGTGCCAATTGGTGAAGGTACTCCTCTCACCAACAATCAAAGAGGTGGAGGACAACCCCACTTCACCAACACCCAACATAGAGGTCCACCCCATGTCCCTTTTGACCTTTTTTCTAGTGCTCCCCACACCATGACTTTCTCAGGTGGAAAGCCTCTCCGCCCCAGCATCAGTGTGGCTAGAGGAACCCATGTCGTAAATCAGCCCTACCCCGAGGAGACACCGAGGGGTAGTAAGGAGGGTCACCACCTCTGAAAGAGGAATTTAGGGAAGGTTGTACATGAATCAAACTAGTCCGCTTCTGAGACTCTGAGGCAGAGTACGACTCGACACTGGATCCCTCTCCTCAACCCTCTGAGTCAAGGGAAAGGGAAGGAATGAGTCACATCATCTTTGTACTCCTAGAATTCAAGGTACATAGGATCCTTGCCTCCATCCAAAGTTATATGCAGGAGGACGAGAACATAGTGCATCCCAAGGGACTGACCACACTATTGCCACCATCATCTCCAGAAGCGATTTATGCTTCAACTAGAAAAGGCGGAGATCTATTCTGGGGTTCAATGGTGGAAGAGCCGTGACATAGCACACCCTCGGCGGATGCTGATGATGTGTTAGGAGCTTTAGTCACCAGTCCATCCTATCATGATATAGTGGCCATGTCACTACAATCATCAGAGGAAGACCCATGGTTCAGCGGCCAATCAGCCCACTTGCCGTATTCTCCACCGGCCAGCCCGCCGTCCCAGTGTTCTGCCTCAGTGCCGCTACTAGTTCCTCAGCCACCCTCAGTTGACGAGTGGGGAGATCAAAGGCTAGAATATGAATCTGAGATGAGGAGCTTCTGAACCATCCTCACAAGGGGCCACTTCCCCGAGAAATTTTGGCCAGTTGCGCGACCAAATTTTGGTATGCCAGAATCACTCACCCCATAGGAGTTAGAATGTTTCTGCAAGACCCTCTGGGTGACTCACTTTTGTCTTCGCCCCTAGTGAGTGACTTATCCCGGGATCCAAGAGCACCTCGAAGACATCTGCGAGAAATGCCGTTTGATTGACCTGGCCACACTCCATGTGGTCTAGCACCCCGAGTCACCTGGTCACCATAGGACCCTCCAACAGCAATGTGTCCTATGTTTCCAAGTACTCCGCAATGTTATTAAGATGGCTACCGCCATGCGCAAGTCAGTGGTTGGGGGAAGTTTTCATCCCTCCTCTTTAGTGCTATTCGCTGGAAACTCGACTAGCTTGGAAATGTTGAGGACATACCCCCGAGAAGAGTTGCGGTCAACATGATTTATTTGTTGAGAGGGGAAAATGAGATGGAAATTCTCAATGGGAACCACCTCCCTGAGCACGTGCCCCCACTGCTAGACCCATCGGGGAGAGTTACTCACCTGCAGAGGAACCTCCTGGGTCTCCCTCCGCCCACCGAGGCATTGGTACTCAGCCGAAATCTAGGTAAGTACAAGGAACATATTGGTGTCACCAAACACTTCGACCCATCTGCCTTAGTGCAGAAGATAGAGGAAGATCCTGAGAAGTCTGAGCGGCGCCAACAGCTTTCCAAGTAGAAGAAACTGGTTGATGATCTTCTGGCCGAACGTGCTACGAAACAGCGTCCGGATTATAGTGACCCTTTTCCAGTACAACAGGGACATATGCAGCTTCTCTCCGGAGAATTTCCCTCGGGTAACCCTGAACATCCTGCCCATGCAGAAAGGGTAGAGGCCAGGGATTATGGAAAGAGGGAGTGGTATGTCTTGCCGAACCCTCTTGAATGGCATGACAATCCAAGGAACCCCACT
Source organism: Viscum album (assembly GCA_963277665.1). Lineage (NCBI taxonomy): Eukaryota > Viridiplantae > Streptophyta > Magnoliopsida > Santalales > Viscaceae > Viscum > Viscum album. Next base: position 79,124,710 of record OY728162.1, on the reverse strand, counting down.
CGGGCTCCTCCAGTATCCCCAAGGGTTGCTCCACCAACCGCTCCATGAGCCTCTGATCTTGGTAATGAAATTGAAAAGCCTAGCAACACACTTGTGGTTAGGGATCCCCACCAGGATAGGGACCCACATCCAGACGATCCAATGGTGGCTCTCATCGCCAGCCTCGAGGCTTTGGAAACTCGATAGGTGGCCATCCCACCTAATGGAAAGCCATATCAAGCATGGGTGGATGACATGCCAGCACCCCCAAGATTCAAAAACCCACATTCTACCCCTTTAGTGGGAGGCAGACCAACCACAGTATCTAGCCCAATTAACTCAAGGTGCGAGACTATGTTAAGGACCCTAGTGCAGTAGGAGGCTATAAAGCTCCACTATTTTGTTCAGACACTGGAAGGGCCGACATTAGTTTGGTACAACCAGATCCCAGTCCAATCTGTGACCAGCTGGGAGGACCTTCGTAAGTAGTTCCTTTACCAGTTCATCTCTACCACCTAGAAGACAAACATCATAGACCTCTCCATGTGCAAGAAAAGTCATGTTGTGGGAGTCACAGATTTTGTCGCCCGGTGGAAGGGGCTCACATACTCCCTCGACATGCCGTTGACTTAGGAGCAATTACTAATGATGTGCATAGGGAATGTAAAGACAGAACTGGTCCCCTCCCTGATCACTCAGAACTATCCCTGAGGGTCCCAAGACATCTCTGATAAGGCCCAACACCTTGAAGAAGCTATGCAAAAAGCTAGTAAGGGACATCTGCTGCCCCCTTGTGATCCTAGAAAGGAGGGCTGCAAGAGCCGAGCCCACCATAGTGGCCCATGTAGAGGCCCCTAGGTAGCTATAATTGCTACCAGTAGGTCCATATCCGTAGCCTCGTAGTGGTCCGCCGCAACGAGCACAGTTTCCATCCTAGCAACACCCACCCAAAAATCTGCAGGCGCCCCCGCGTAACGCGCCGCCACCACCTAGGTGAGATAATGAAGTTTCGCCTCCTCAGAAGGTTCCTCCGGTCACCCGTCAGGTTCAGGCTCCTAGAGCTCCCTTTCCAGAAAGAAGGAATCATGCCTACTCATTCGACGAGGATTAGGTCCCCGATTACTTCCGTAGAGCCTTAGAGCATAGAATTGTATGACTGCCAGAGTGTCGAAAGCCGGAAGAGGCAAATCTCACTGATCACCCCAACTACTTCCCTTATCACCGGATCCCGAGGCACACCATTAAGCAATGATATGTGTTCATGGACTGGATCCATGACCAGTTTGATATTAACATAGTCAGGTTAGGCCTGGCCCCGACACAAGTGGCGGTTATCTTTGTGTGGATCGATAGAGGTAGCGACAACGAAGGTGAGTGGCGGCAGGTTTCTGACCACAGGTCTCAGAAGAATAATGACTGTATGGATTGAAGGATGGTCGCCCACACTCATGGCATTATCCATGCATGCCTGAATCATATGGAGCCTTCAGAAGCTGCAGCCACCACCCCCGCATCATCATCTCAGCCATCCTCTTCCCAGAAGAGCAAACATCGACAGGGTAAGAAAAAGCAACATGCCCTGCCAATGTCGCCATTGTCCCACACTCTTGGAGACTTTATTCCCCTGAAGGTGGAGATTCCCCCCAAGGATCTTCCCAATGGTGGATGATTCTTCAAGTGATAGCCAAGGGTACACTTCAGTTAACACCATCGAGTGGGTAAACAGCTATATGACTCCCGATGAGGGGGAGAGCCAGGAGAACCTCCCCAATGTCCCCAGCTGATGCCAACTTCAAAAGATCCATGACCATATGGGTCGTTGGGGCACGTTAATTGGAACCTCTATCTAGGAAGTTCATGCTGCCGAGACCAGACATTAGGCCCAGCGCATGGCTCAACACTCGTAGCCTCTCCATCTGGTGTCAACTGGTCCGCCTCCACCACCGTTTGTGCTACTGGATCAGGTAGAACCCCTTCGGTCATGTCGTTACCAGATTCTCCCTTCTATAGGCCAATCTTAGCCCTTCGGTTCTCATCTGGATATTACCCTCCAGGAATCGACTAGTGAACAGCGGGATATTCCTAGTACCAGTCAGCCGCCGGTCCGACCGGCAGGGCCTGCCATGCCTTCCATCACAGAGTAACACCCTACAAGCAGAAGTTCATGCATAGAATAGAAGTACGATGTTCTCAAGAACCTCTCTAGTATCCCAGCGAGGATTTTCATCCTTGAATCCCTTCTCCTATCACCATATATGTGTGAAGCACTAGCCGGGGCTTTAAAGAGCCCCCTCCAGTTTGAGACAGAGATAGCAGCTACATAAGCTTTCTTTGCTGAAGCAGTTGAGGATGCCGAATTTCAGGCCATCATTTAATTCTCTGCAGAATATGAAGGCTCCCCCATATAGGGACACATTTGCCTGTTGTACATCACCGACCAATTTAATGGCATGGAAGTTTTCTTCTCTTTCATTGACACCAGCTCAGAGATCAACCATATCCCGACATGGAAACTGCCGAAGATAAGGTTATATTAAGATAACTTGACTCCCTATGATCTATGAATCCAGGAATATGATAGGATTGAGCAGACCCCAGTCGGTAAGATCCATCTGAAGACCCAGTTCAGCGGCCTAGTTTCCAGCACAGAGTTCATGGTTGTCTCCCATGACACCGCGTATATTGCGTTGATGGGTAGAACATGGCTCCACTTGTATGCGGTGGTCCCCTCATCATATCACCAATGCCTCAAGTACTCCCTTAATGATCGAGTGTGTGCACTCCAAGGTGTTTCATCTCCTCTTTCCTCTTGTATAGCCCGCTACTTGGATGCTGATTATTAAAAGAGAAAGGATAAACATGTCCATGCAAGTGAATCTGAGCCTGTCACCACTACGACCGACCCTTGGGCAGGCCTGAATGATGCCTATGTCTTTCCGATGCACTGGTTGGAGGCCACAACCCCCGATATGGGGAAATGTTTTGTCATTTCCAGGACAAGGGGGAATCATGCACCCAAATCTAGGCGGTGTCGAAAGATCGCTTTGTATTCTTATACGAATCAGGCTCAAGTGGTCTCGGAGCCTCCCACTCCCATTAGGTATCGGGATGTCTGGCTCATGGAAATGGCGGTACGTCAAACATTCCTTTTTCACTGGGCTGGAATAAGTCGGCTCTAGCCGACACGCCACTACTGCTTCGATATTGTCAAGTGTGGCCCCATTTTCCGGAGACCAGATGTGATCGGGTCAACAGCCTTCATAGCCATGGTCTCAGCAGTTCCACTGTTCCCGGATGCAATCACCACTACCGCAAAAGCTGGTACCAACCTCACATCATGGTTTGGTAGCTCAGAAGAAGCATCACTCATAGGGTATCCCTCTATAAGTTAATAATAGGATATAGTAGATTCCCCTGCCTTTGGGGAAGGCATCTCATCCATGGTCGACGAGTTGGTACGGGTGAACCTTGGAAGAGAGGTGGACCCGAGGCCCACATTGATGAGCACCGATATTTCCCCAGAGGAGCATCAGAGGTATCTGAAATTCCTTAAACAACACCGTAATGTATTCACCAAAAGTTATGATAAGATGCTAGGAATAGATCCTCAGGTAGCCATCCACCGAGTTTGTCTCCCAACAAACCATCGCGGGTTCAAGCAGCCTCCCTGAATGATGCACCCTTTTCACGGTTCCATGGCTGAGGCTGAAGTTGACAAGCTCATCAAAGCCAACTTTATTAAGGAGGTCCAGTACCCCAAGTGGTTTTCGAAAAATGTACTAGTTAGGAAGAAGAATGGGAAAATTAGATTCTATATCGACTTCTGAGATCTCAAATTCCATTGTCTGAAGGATGATTTTCCCCTTCCAGTGACAATGTTGTTGATTGATGATATGGTCAGGTTCCAGTCCCTCTCCTTCATGGATGGTTACTATGGAAATAATCAGATCCATATGGCCCATGAGGACGAGGAGTGCACATATTTTAGGGAACCCCAAGGTACTTTTTGTTACTAGGTTATTCCCTTTGGCCTAAAAAATGCAGGTGCCACCTATCAGCGGTCCATTCATCAGATATTCAAGCTGGTCCTTAGGACATTGGTGGAGTGCTATGTGGATGATCTGGTGGTCAAATCTTACCAGTGCCTGGACCATCTCAAGGACCTTGATAATGTGTTTTGTTTCTTCTATTCCTGCCACCTGGATATGAACCCATTGAAGTGTTCCTTTGGGGTCACTTCCGGGAAGGTTCTTGGCTTTGTTTTCTAGTACCGGGGCATCAAGATCGACCCGGAGAAGATCGAGGACATCATCCAGATGCCCCTGATAAATATTCGGGAGCTTTGATGTATCCAAAGACACTTAGACTATATACACCAATTCATTGCAAATCGGGCTGGCAAGAGTAAGGCCTCATATCGGCTCATGAAGAAGGGCACCACTTATGAGTGGGATGAGAAGTGGCTGACCACATTTGATGAAATCGAGAATTATCTATTCCAGCCTCCAGTCTTGCTGTCACAAATCTCGGGGAAGCCTCTGGTCCTCTATCCCACTTCCCTGGAATAGTCACTTGGCACCCTTCTTTCAAAGAAGAACAATGATGGGATGGAGAACCACCTCTACTATCTCAGACGCATGCTCCTCGATATGGAAACCAGATACTCCACCACAGGGAAGAGATGACTTGTGATTGTATTTTCTATGCATAAATTGTGGCATTACCTACAACACCATGGGGTACAACTAGTGTCTCGAGTAGACCCGTTTAAGTATATTATAAATCGCTCCATTTTTAATGGCCAACTAGCACGGAGGGTGGTGATCCTCCAGCAGTTCGACATCAGGTTCATGCCTCAGAAGGATATCAAGGGACATGCGTTGGAATACTTTTTAGCTACCGATCCAACCTCCATGGATCAGTACCTGGACCTGGATTTTCCTGATGAGGAAATCCTCTCAGTTGATCAAGTCATTCCATGTTGGAAAATGCACTTTGATTGTTACTCACGGAGCCCCATCGGTAAGAGGCTCAATGATCTTAGGCTCAACAGAGTGGGCCTGGGTATAGTCTTTATTACATAGGCACAAGTCATCCTGCCATACTCATTCTTGAAGTTAGAAGTCTGTACAAACAATGAGGCAGAGTATCAGCCCCTCATCACTAGTCTTGAGCTGGCCCATGAGATCGAAATGCCCCATTTTCATGTGAAAGGGGACTTTGAGATAGTTATTATACAGGTCAATGGTGATTATGTTGTTAGGAAGCTAGAGCTTGTACCATTGTTAGAATTTACTCTCCAGTTAATGGCCCAGTTCACTTCTTGACCAGAGGTTATCCATGTCCCTCAGTCACAGAATGGACGAGTAGATGCTTTAGCCAGTTTAGCTACATCACTTGCAGAGCCCGAGCAGGATGATCTGATTATCCACGTGGCACACCAGAGAGTCATAGCTCCCGTTACCATGGATGGTGATGACGGACCACATGTAAGCCATCTTACTTCTGGTGCCTCTGTATCAGGACCCCCGGGTCATTCATATGTGGTGATCGAAGTGGTTGCTGATTGAAGGACACCCTTGGTCGAATACCTCTAACACGGTAATCTCCAGTCAGACCGGGCTGAGCACGAACGAATCTGACGCTACGCACTGCAGTTTACTCTCTAGAGTGGTCCCAACCTTGAGTAGATCCTCTATAAACGTGTATTTGATGGTATCCTCCTCTGTTGCATCAAAGGGGTTGAGATTCCATAGTTCACAGAAGAGGTTCACGCTAGTTTTTGTGGTTCCCATCAGGATGGGCCAAAACTGTCTCACCAGATTCAGAGATTAGGGTATTTTTGGCCCTCTATGATCCACAACTGCATCGAGTTCTCCAAGAGGTACCATGCATTCCATGTTCATGAAAACTTTGTACATCGGCCACCAGAGCTTCTCCACACTAACATGTACTCTTGGAACTTTTCAGTCTGTGGATTAGATGTTGTTGGACTATACCCACCAGCAACGGCTCGCCAATGTAGATTCATTCTGACTGCTACGGATTTCTTTTCCAAGTAGGAAGAGGCAATTCCGCTAAATGAAGTCAAGGCCCATTCTATATTTGACTTCATGAGTTCCAATATTATCAGTCGTTTTGGGGTTCTGCACGCTATCCTCACCGATAACGACACCAACTTTCTAGTAGCCGAGTTGAAGAAATTGTACGCTAAGAAAAATATCCGTTCGAACCCTACGTCCTGCTATCATGCACAGGAAAATGGATAGATTGAGGTGTTTAATAAAACCATCTATAACATTCTGCAGAAAATGGTTGGCCAAACCAAGAAGAGTTGGTCGGATAAGCTCCCCAATGCCCTCTGTGGTTATAAGACGACGACTCATAATTCCACCTAGGTGACCCCATATTCCCTGGTGTACAGAACCAAGGTCGTCCTACCCATCGAGATTCAGTTTCCTTTATTGCACACAATAGTCTATGAGCAACACGTTCTGTATAGAGTGGATGAGATCCATCTACATGAATTGGAAGCACTGGATGAGAACATGCTTCGTGCCCTGCACATCCTAGAAAGGCATCAGAGCAGGATGGCTCGAGCATTCAATTAGAAGGTTTGCCTCTACTCTTTCCTATAAGGCGATTTGGTATTGGCCCTCAGGTAACCAATGATCCCTGGCAGGAAACCACCCAAGTTTGAGCTCAAAGGGGAAGGACCATTCATTTTTCATAAGGTTTATCCCAATGGAGCATACTTCTTGACAACCATGGATGGTGATCATATAACTCCTCCCTCCAATGCCAGGCTACTCAAAAAATATTTTTCCTAATCCCATTTTTGGGTACTCCATGACCATAAACTAGATTATGGTCCCACATGACCTTAAACTGTCAGTCCTGCATGAACCTCAATTGCACGCTCTTCCCGCTGGACGTTAAACTGTATGTCGTCCCGAATGACGTTAAACTGTATGTCGTCCCCCATGACATTTAATTGTATCTTCATGAACTATGTGTGGCTTGATTCCAATATTTATGGGATATGTAGGACTGCTTGAATGTTTATATTTTAGGTCCATCCCCATATCATGAATATCTCATGATCTCCCAGTCTATTAGGCCCCATGGCCTGTCCCTCTCTGTGAGGGGGATATATAGGTGTGGTAAAGGGTTTTTCCCACCTTCGCATTGGGTTTTTGGCACCATGACCCCCTTCTCCCGAGAATCTTCCATCTCTTGGACACCCTCAAGTTGAGTCCCTCGATCCCTTGCAGTGGTTCTCCATTGTGTTAAGAGGACTCTGGTCTTGGACCAAGAGTGTCAGATTCAACTTAGGAAAGTTCCATCCACTTGTCAAGCTTCGTGTTCCCCTTCATTTCAGACCTCGTTTTCTTTCACAACTGAAGGGACCCCAAAATGGCATGGATACCACATCTAAGGGCTATCCTACCTTTATGATCCAATTGCCATGAGGTTTTCCGAGAAAAAATTGATACAAATCCCACGTTGCGAACATGGTCAACGGTCGATGCTCATTTGTTTATCCCCATTTCTGGCTAACACGACAGGATGCTGTGTTGCGAACATTGTCAGTAGTAATCTTCCATCGTCACGCCAGCCCCTTCAGGCCTTGAATGTTGGTTGGATGATTCACATTATGTTCCACCCCATCATGTCCAGGTGGAATCTTGACACTCTTGGCACTATCCCACAGTGGACCTCTTCACGTCTGGGGGACAGAGCTGAAATACATCATCTATTGGGGCTCCCACAGTCTGAGATCTAAGAAAATAAACTAAGATCTTCATTAACGGATATGTGTGACTTGATCCAAATCCACATGGGATACATGGGATCACCTAGACATCGTGCTTCCGGGTCCAGCTCAGCTGGGAGCTAGATTCTCTTGCACCTTATCCTCTGACCCTCACTGGCCTCCTAGCTCGAGGCATATCTCCTGGAATCATGCACATTGGTGGTGTGGACCTCATCCTCATTCATGATGGGTATGATTTATCACATCATGCACATTCCCTTAGCTCCAATCCATATGACCTTAAACTGTGCTCTTTGGTCCTATCACACGACCCTAAACTGTGACAATATCGTCCTGGACGCATGACGAAAAACGACACTGCATTTTGATGACCCCATCATATGGGGAATTACGTTGGGTATCGGTCATCCACTATACGATTTTTCAATGCCTATATATGGCTTTACTCTTGTGGAAATTCCAAGAATTTCTACCCTAGGCCGATCGCTTCACAAGAAAACCCAATTCACCTTAAACAAAAAACAAGATACATCAAATGAAGCTTATTTTGGTGCGAGGGCTAGACCCACATGCCCCTTTTATCCTTTTCACTTGTACATTACCATATTGTTACACCACCCAATAACTATGTATGGATTGATTCTCATTCTCATGAGATACGTAGGAATGCCTGAGCACTTCCCCACAGGCCCAGCTTAATTTTCATGTTTGGTCCCTTGAACTAAACACTTCTCCATGGAGGACATGGTAATCTAGACTCATGTCCTCATTCATGTATGGTTTCATAATCACCATACCATATGCCTCTAGAATTCCTTACCGATTTCTGGTTCGAATTCTAAGACCTTAAACTAAGACCCTTTCTAGAAAAATTAATGGATTCATTCTCATTCTTATGTGATACGTAGGAACACCCAGACATTTCGTCTCGGGTCCAGCCCCGAGAATCGAAAATCCCATCCTTTCCCCCATCGTTGGCCTCTTGTCCTGACCCCCTAGGGGGTTGTGTAACTACAACATTTTCCATGAACAAGTTCAGGACTCCCCATAATGACACTGGGAAGAGACAGTTCCATCACTAGAGAGGTCCTGTCAAAAAGTAGGGATGATCCATGAATAGATTAATGTTCCCACCTAATGTGCTTCCACCATTGTGGCGTAATTTTAGGAGTGTTGGATTCTATGTGAACAAACCACCAATTCACTTTCCACGCTTAACGTGCCCCTTTATTCAGATCCTCATCCTCTTTTATGTTTGAAGGGACCCCCTTGCAGTATGGATGCTCGACCTATGGTCCACCTTCTGTCTTGGGCCAACTTTCCAGAAGACTGATCATGTTTGAAGAGATCCCCTAATAGTATGGATGCTCAACCTATGGTTCACCGACTATCATGGGCCAATGTTCCGGAAGACTGATGGTCGATATTTGAGTTAGGTCCCATGTTGGGAACATGGTCAGAGGTTGACCCTCATTTTTTGTCCCCATTTCAGGCTAACACAATAGGGATGCTGTGTTTCGAACACGGACAACAGTCATCCTTTATTTCCACACCATCCCCTATGTTCGGACTAATTCCAATGCCCCAGGCATTGCCCTGCTCATGTGCTAGAGCACATTGGGAAGAAAATACATCGATTAGTCTGAGGTCCTCTTCCTTTGATCAGGCCTCCCTCTTCACCTCAGAAATCCAGGATCAAATTTCAAATACTCGAAGCTTGGTTTATGCTTCCATGATAAAAAAAAGTGATAAAATGAGCATCCCTTGTTTCTCACATCGGGTACGACCCACATGAGCTTAGGGATGGATTGATATTTATTTTGGGATTATGGGTGAGCATGTTAAACCAAAAAGAAAAGTATTTTAATCAAAGTGGAAAGTAAGTAAATTTTTCCATACATACAGTTCAAAAAATAACACAAGAAGCAGCAAGGCTGGGTAAGTTTATGGGTTTGGCCAAAACAAGGACCCTAAGGGTCGGCTTCTTAGATAGATCTCTCCAATGCCTCCACCTTTTGGCTGGTGGGCTCCATGACTACCTCTCTTCCTCTAAGAAATCCCTCTTCATCACCAGTCTTGGAGAGTAGTTTGCTGACCCTGGACCATGCACGCGCCTTTTTAGTTTGGAGCCCTGTTATCTGGCGACTCGCTTCCACGATTTGTTCTTGGGCATCTTCCGGTTGGGCCCTCAGCGGATCCACGAGTTCCGAGTAGTTTGCGATGAATATATCTTATTCTTTTACCTGTTCATCGAGGTGTTGGACCTCCTGCTCCGCCCTCATAAATGCTCGAGTACTCCCCGAATCCTCCAGACACTGGGTAACATCGATGTGTCGGCTACTCTCACGCATCTTCTCAGACATGTAATCATAAATTTTTAGGTGAAGGTGTTGAGAGTCTTCCCCTCCAGCACATAGGGAATGCATCCAGGAGTGGAGTGACCCCATCAACTTCAGCCATTCCCCCTGAGGCTGACTGAGAAAACACCGGATGCACTTCCATCCCTTGTGTCGCATCATTAGGCTCTCTTTGGCTACTTCTGAATCTGAATCATCGATTTCTTTGGGATTAGCGGGCCGATAGATAGGGACGATAGCCAACAATCCAACAGTAAGGTCTTTCTCAGAGATTCCTCCCAACGGAATAGGCTCCTCAGCATCTGGGTGACCTTCCTCTCTCCCCTCGATCCTGGTGGCACCCCCATCGACTTCCGACCCTGCCCAGACAGCAGCGCCACTGGTGTTTGCCGCTCCCTGCTCACCAATTGTCAGGGCCAACTCAGTTTGGTAGGCATGTTCTGGATGGGCCAGTATGTTTGTCATCGATACACTCGTAGATGGTTCGGGCTCATCATCCTGATGAGCCTCCATTGTCGTGATCACTATACATACAAGGAGCAACCGAATCAGTTGAGTTCTCTGATTGTGAGTACCAGTGTCGAAGCAAGGAACTTACAGGGACCCAAGACATCAACCTCTTGTGCTATGGTTTCTACAAGAGCTATAGTGGTGGGGGATCCCTCAGCACTTGTAAATTAAATAATGGGCGTCTGTTGTAACACCCCGATATTTTATGAGATGTAGTCTTTTTTAATTTATTTGATGTATTTTGTTTTATGCTACACCAAGATTATCTTGCGCTATACACGACACCGTATTTTCTTGTAGTATATGCAACACTATTCTTGGATTGTGTTACATAAAATTTCATGTTCATTTGATAGAAGTTATTCTACGCCACATTGAGTGTATATATATATATATATTCAATGTATAAATGAAATATGGTTGGATTATATTATACACAACAACAAAGGAATCTTGAACTATACGCAACCCTGACTTGGCTTTCATTACACGCAATTGCGACCTTCCTCAATAGCTTGCGTTTTACGCAATACCGAGTTTCACTAAACAACAATATTCTATTAAAATATTATTAAAACTAGCTGTTATGAATAGTAATACCGACTTTTTGAAATTTTAAAAATTTTATCTTTCAAAATGGGCTTCATTTTTAGATTTGGAATATCGAAATTATCCTAGGGTGAATTTTTGGTATTTTTCTAAAAACATTCAATTTTTGATGAATAGTGAAAACACTGGGTTACTATTTAAAACCAAATTTTTATTTAAATAATTATTTATTTTATTTAAATTATTTTTAGGGAAAAATTGATACATAATACATATATAAGTTCAATGTAATTCATTGGAGTCATTTTATAATAATTTTAGACATATAAAAATTTTGTTGAACTTTTCACCGTCTTTTACCCACCTCCTAGGAGAATTTGCAGATATACATAAAACATAATTTTACCGCTTCTATGAGTGGAATTTCAAAAATCTGAGAGACACGATTGATATCAGTAAGTACAATGTGGTTCAATGATATGAAAATAATTTTTGGTGAATAGTAACTTTTTACTTTTATTTACCACGGTTAAATGTAAATAGGGTAATTAAGGGTGTTAATGATATTATTATTACCCTAAAACATGTACTAATTCTATTGGATAAGTTTAATTCGACCAAAAAAACCGGAGGAGTATAATATTATCAATTTGGTGCACTTTTATTAGATTAAGACATTTATTATTATTTTATTTAAAGAAGAGTTAAAATGGTTAAAATAAAGTTTAATAACAAAAACATTTTTAATATAGGGTTATACATAAGATAAATTCAACTATAAATATTCATTAGAAATATAAAAAGATTTACTACATAATGGTATTTTATTTATAATTTGTAGACATTAAATAATTTAATTTAGTTATGACACAATGATGATGCAGTAATTACCTTATTAATGAAATATTAACATAATTGATGTTATAAATACCCAAATAAATGTAATTTGAGACTTTTTATGAATTAAACTAATTTTTTAGATTACTATGACATGATATTATGGATTAAATTAACTTTGTTCGAACTAATAATGCTTTTATGATTTTCAAAAAAATAAATTACCAAATAGTGTCAAAATTGACATAAAATAGTTTTTAAAACAAATATTATGTTATTAATTATTATTTTATTCCTAAAAATCTAAGGGTTATCCAAACGACTTAGATAAGGATATATATATTAATAATTAACCACCTGGGGTTCGTTTGGCTTGTTATAGTTAGTATTTTAACTATATAGTGTAAGAAAACAAAAAGACACGGTAAACGTTAAATTATTTAACTTAGAGTTAAATCAAAATTATAAGGATAAAATAGTAACCTTAACTTGTCTAAAAACTATTTGTTGAGAGGATTTAGACCCATACCCACATTAGCTTATAAATAAATCAATTTTGAGCTATTAAAAACCGAATATTACTTTATTATATAATAATCTTTTAAGTTATCCTAAGGTGCCCCTCTCCTCCCTTATAAAAAGGGAACCCCTTACCTCTTCTCTTCAAACCCTTTGAGCCTTGAAGCTCTGCCAAACCATACCAATTCCTCTTCTCATCCTCTATATTTATATCATAGATTTTCTGGTATTCTCAAAAGAACAACTCTAGTGCCCTAAGAAGAAGATTAAAAGAGGTGTGTCGAAGAATAGGTAATCTCTTCTAACGATTCTTTCATGTTTCTTTTTTCTTCAAGTTCTTCCTATTTAGTTTTTTAATTATAAATTTATAACATAAGTATTAATTATATACTGATATGTTATTATAAATATTAAACAACCCCATTTCACCTTCTATCCATCCTACGGCAAAGGAAATCACCGCGCGCGCGTACGTACAGAATACCGTCTCCACACCGTGGTGTAATCTGTTTTTTCACCACCACCTTACTTGGATGGGTAAAATGGTGTAAAGAATATCTATATATGATTATTATAAAATAATACTGATTCTATGATGTTATATCATCCAATAGAATTCCATTCAATAAATATAGGAATGATATCATCACTCATGTTTACGTATGGATTACCATCTCCACTACGCGATGAGATTCATTTTCCATGTTAACAATTCAAGAATGATTATAATGAATGTATAATAAGTAATCATGAAATATGTGACATAATAATTCTAATTAATTTATTTATATATATATTTATTTCATCTACTTAATTCCATTCAGGTCAATATGGAAAGGAAAACAGTGTTCATTCGTATGTACGACTTAGCGTCTCCATAAACGGTGTGTTTAATTTCATTTATCTATCTATTATATATATATATACTGAATATATATGACATATAATCATGATTTACATTCTGATTGTCATTAAATCATGATATAAGTAATAATAACAACAAGAACAACAAGTCCAAATAAGTATAATAAATAAAACGATTTTACCCAAAAGGCTGCTTTAACATGGAATTTACAAAAGAACAGGTAATATAAAGTCATAAGTGGACCATATATGATTTAATAAAAATGAATATGATTCTGTAATATGTAAATGAACATATTTAAATCATTATACAAGAGGTTCATATTTGTACGAAGCATATCAGACTTAAGGTAAGTGATAATTATTCCAATCTAATTCTTATCCGAGATTGTTTATTCGTAAGTATTTATTGGGGTTATTTTTATCATCCATGCCCATGTTTTCTAAATTTTTATCATAAAATGTTTAGTATTATTCCATGTTTGTTTTAAGTCATCTTTACCCTTTTCTGACTTTTACCACATGGTTTGGAAGGAATCATTCTTTTGTTTACCATACAAGGTACTTTTTGACTTTTCCGACAAAAGTACGAGGAAAATGTTTTTTTAACTTATACGGCATGAACGAATTTTTACGGTTTTATAATGCCTTATTTTCATGAAGCATAATCTATAAGATTTCATGACTATTTTCAACAAAATTATTTTCTTTTAAAATTGCATGGCATTTCTTGGAGAAGATAATGATTTTGAATAAGAAAGGATATTTTCCTCAAGAATTCATTTCAAGTGTTTTATCAAAACTATTTTCCATCTTAGATGACATTATTTTGCATGTTTATGTTTCAAGTATAATGTCCCTATGATATACATTGTTTCATTTTTCTTATAATGAAATGATATCCATTTGTTTTATTTGGATTATGTTATGATGGGATGATGTTTATGAAACCCATTTTATTCTTTGGGTTATGATGAATGATTTATGATTATTTTGTGGCACAAGTAAGAATGATTTCATTATGAGATGGGAGGAACCTATATCTACCTCCAATGCATTGGGTAAAGATTTATATATCTTGAGAAAGACATGGCTGCAATGGAAAGTTAATTCGGTTCAGTGATACAGGACTGGAACGAGGAGTGAACTCGGTTCATTAATGGACTTTGTCCACTATGATGGTCTCAGAAACAATGCATTGGCTACTATGGAAATCATATCATGTGATTAATGGTTTTCCAAAATTTCATGTTTTATTCCCATGATATTTTATCATGATTAATGTTTCTTTATGATCTATGCCTTACATACTGCCATGTTATATTTCATTTCTCAAGATTTTGATATTATGTTCATGTTTTTATGTTCAAATGTATATGGTTTGTTTTATTTTCTCCATGAATACACTTACTGAGCATTTGAGCTCACCATTTTTATGTTTTCTTTTCCCTAGGATATAAATAAAGGTTTTAGGTAAGAAAAAAACGGATTATCTTTATGGGACATGTTGAAGATCTTTCACCAAGATTAGAATATTATATTCCGAGTTTCCAAAGACACTAAAGTATTATGGTCCCTCAGTCTTTGGTTTTGTTATGTATTAAGTATTCCACCAAAGTAATGTAATGCCCATGTACATCAGGCTTTGGGCCTCTGAAGTTGGTATCATAGGTCGGTTTAGTCAACCTTTGGAAACTAGGATGCGAGAACATTAGTGAGATACCTAGAGATATTTCTATGGTATGTCTAGGGATGTCCCTACGGTTAAGTATAAGTATAGGTTATAGTCTTAGAATTATGGTAATGATATTAGAATTAAACCTAAGATGTTAGATATTGATGGTACTCCCCCTTTATTATGTTGTTTTCCAAACATGATTTTTGCCTCTCACACTGTTCTTTTTGGGTTTTAGACGATGGCTAGAACCCAAAGGAACCGTGTTGATCAATGTAACGGAAAATACAATGATTGTACTCTCGAACAACCAAATGTGATGGGAGATGGAGTGAAAAATCTTATCGGTATACTTACACAAGATATGAATCATTCTGGATTGCCAAATGATTAGAGAAGGGAACAGTATTCTATTGAGTCCTTCATGAGGAAACACCCACCTTCTTTCAATGGGTCTTCTGATCTACTTATTGCTGAACAATGGATCAGTACCATTGAATTGTTATTTTCCTTACTTCGCTGTTCAGAACATGATAAAGTCATTCTAGCTGTTTACCATTTTGAAGGTGAAGCATACCAGTGGTGGACTCTAATTAAGAATACAGGGCCCCAAGATGAAGTTGAATCCATGGAATGGGACGAGTTTTAGAACTTTTTTTCAGTAATTACATCCCTCATATTATTTGAAAAAATATGGAAAATGTGTTCCTTGAGCTTAAGCCAAAGGATGATGAATCTGTTGGTATATACTAAGAAAATTCTACAAGACTTCCAAGGTATGCATTTGGATTTATCATCCAACCTGAAAGTAAAATTGAACGATTCTTCAGTGGCTTAAAACCAAGTCTTTGAAGGGCATTAGCTATAAGAGACTTCAGTAGCTATGATGAAATTGTGTGTTGTGCTATCAATGTAGAACTGGAAGTTGGTGTTACATATCCATCTCATGGTTTTGACACGAAACGAAAGATAGAGTTCACGTAGAAATCTCATAACAATGGTGAAAAGAAGATGAATGTTTCTTTATGCTCAAAGTGTGGAAAGAAGCATGGTGGAGATTGTCTTAAAGGGACTAGAAAATGTTTTATGTGTGGAAAATAAGGTCATTGAGCAGCTGAGTGTCAAAGTAATGGAAAAAGGTTTGCTAATGATGTGAATAAAGAAAAGACTGCAGAGAATGCTCCACCAATACATCAATGCTTCAAGTGAAAGGAAATGGGGCATTATGCTAATCAATTCCCCAATCCAAGGGTTAATGATGATGGACGTGAGAATCCTCTTAAGGGAAAGGACAATGGGAATTCACATGTGATCATTATTAGGAATGTTGGGTATGAAAATTATGTAGTGGAATGATTATGTGTTTATGTAATAGGATTCCAAAATAATGTTGTGGAATCTAATTTATAGTACTGTGGAATATTGGAATATCTATGTATTGGTTTATTGTGGTTTTCGATAATTATATGGTACCAGTAATCATGAAAAGTGATTCAAAGATTTGGAAAGGAGATGATGTGTGCATAATGAATGTATAAAGAGAAAATTAAATGTTTGATAGTATTCATGAGATCATGACTGATATAAGGACTAAGTGATATCATGGATTGAGTTTATAGAATTTTTGGGATTTTGGTATGTGGAAAGAGTAAAATTTTGACAGCATTCATGTTTTCACTAAGGTTCTATGGTAATTCATGTTTCAAAAGAATACATGATTAAGGTATTACATGTTTGGAATGTGATCAACAAGATATATCTTATGATATATGGGGGATACATGGGGGAATTCACATGCTTGGTTAATTGCATATCTAGTAATCATTTTCTTTATAATATGAGATTGGACAGATGTATTTTGGATAAGTATAAAGACTATAATGGATTATGTCAAACATCAGATAGTATTGTTTAAGGTTAGAACTTTTTTCTATATTATTTAAGTAATGTTATAATAATGTAGTTTTAGAAATAGGACAACCCGTAGGACGGGAGACAACCTGTCGCGTCGGACAAGGCTGTGGGAATCAATCTCACAATTGAAGTGCGACAGGCCTTTATTGCCTACCACCGGCCTACAAGAAGTCCTTGGTTAGTAGAAACTAGTTTTATTAAGCAGTATGATAGATTAAGTATATGTCAATTTTTGGAATCATATACGATTAATATCACCATAGATGGAATTATGTATATTTGATAACTTTTGTTATCCTTTGGTTTGAGACATATGGAATGACCCATAATTCAATCACATGATCTGGTAACACATCACAAATGAAAAATTCAACTTCATTTCTTTATGATATGAAGTGGAAATTATTCAAGGCACAAACAACCATGAGATTATACTGAAATAAAGTAAGTATTTCTTCTAATTCAAATTCTTCATCTTTAGGGAAATCATATTGAAAATCAAAAATGTTGTCCTAGTGACCTTATATCCGATGAATCAAATGGTACCTTAGATCATCACAAATTTATGGCTTTGTGATTGTTGGCTTTTTCATAGCCATGTTCTCTACCACTCTCAATCAGAACTTGAGGGTTAGATTTCTCTTACATATCCATATTTTCACCTATGTTATCCTATGTGGAAACCCAGTGATTAGTTAATTTGGGTAACCATAACATTTCATAATTTATTTTTCATAGTTATGTTTTGGTAGTCCTTTATACGATGTGGGTTTCGATTAAAGAAACATTCAAGTAGTAATCCATTTATAACACCGACGAATTTTGAGGGCGAAATTCATTTTAAGGGGGTAGAATGTAACACCCAGATATTTTATGATAATTATTCTTTTTAATTTTTTTGATGTCTTGTGTTTTATGCTACACCAAGATTATCTTGTGCTATACGCGACACCGTATTAGCTTGCAGTATATGCAACACTATTCTTGGATCATGTTACATAAAATTCCAAGTTCGTTTGATAGAAGTTATTCTATGAAACATTGAGTGTATATATATATATATTCAATGTATAAATGAAATATCGTTGGATTCTATTATACACAACAACAAAGGAATCATTCACAACATGCAACCCTTACTTGGCTTTCAATACAAGCAATCACGACCTTCCTCAATAGATTGCATTGTATGCAATACCGAGTTTCACTAAACAACGATATGCTATTAAAATATTATTAAAAATAGCCATTATGAATAGTAATACCCACTTTTTAAAATTTTATAAATTTTATCTTTCAAAATGGACTTCATTTTTTGATTTGGAATATCGAAATTAGCCTAGGGTGATTTTTTCTAAAAACTTTCAATTTATGATGTATAGTGAAAACACTGGGTTACTATTTAAAAACCAACTTTTTTTAAAAAAAATTATTTATTTTATTTAAATTTATTTTAGGTAAAAATTTATACACAATACCTATATAAGTTCAATTTAATTTATTGGGGTTATTTTATAATAAATTTCGACATAGAAAAATTTTATTGAACTTTTCACCGTCTTTTACCCACCTCCTAGGAGAATTTGTAAATATACATAAAACTTAATTTAAATGCTTCTGTGAGTGGAATTTCGAAAATCCGAGAGACACAATTGATATCAGTAAATAAAATGTGGTTCAATGAGATGAAAATAATTTTTGGTGAATATTAACTTTTTCCTTTTATTTACCACGGTTAAAAGTAAATAGGGTAACTAAGGGTAAAAATGATATTATTATTACCCTAAAACATGTCCTAATTCTATAGCATAAGTGTAATTTGACCAAAAACAACCTTAGGAATATAATATTATCATTTAGGTCCACTTGGATTAGATTAATACATTAATTATTATTTTATTTAAAAAAGAGTTAAAATGGTTAAAATCAATGTTTAATGACTAAAACATTTTTAATATAAGTTTATACGTAAGATATATTCGACTATAAATATTCATTATAAATATTAAAATATTTAATACATAATGGTATTTTATTTATAATTTTTAGACATTAAATAATTTAATTTATTTTTGACACAATGATGATGCATTAATTACCTTATTTATGAAATATTAACATAATTGATGTTATAAATACAAAAATAAATGTAATTTGAGACTTTTATAAATTAAACTAATTTTTCATAATAATATGACATGTTATTATGGATTAAATTAACTTTTTTCAAACTAATAATGCTTTTATGAATCTCCAAAAAAACAAGTACCAAATAGTGTCAAAATTGACATAAATTTTTTTTAAACAAAAAATACTATATTATTAATTATTATTTTATTCCTAAAAATCTAATGTTTGGACAAATGACTTAGATAAAGACATATATATTAATAATGAACCACTTGGGGTTAGTTTGGCTTGTTATAGTAATTTTATCAACCATATAGTGTAAGAAAACAAAAAGACACGGTAAAAGTTAAATTATTTAACTTAGAGTTAAATCAAAATTATAAGGATAAATTAGTAACCTAAACTTGTATAAAACCTATTGTTTGAGAATATTTAGATCCATCCCCACCTTATATTTGATATAAATCAATTTGGAGCTATTAAAAATCAAATATGGCTTTACTATATAATAATATTTTTTGTTTTCCTAAGGTGCCCCTCTCCTCCCTTATAAAAAGGGCACCCCTTCCCTCTTCTCTTCACACCATTTTTAGCCTTTATGATAGGTCAAAACCTACCAATTATTCTTCTTAACCTATCTAGTTATATCATAGAGTTTCTTGTCTTCTCAAAAGACCAACTCTAGTGCCCTAAGAAAAAGTTTAAAGGAGGTTCGTCGAAGAAGAGGTAATCTCTTCTAACGATTCTTTCATGTTTATTTCTTCTTCAACTTCCTCCTCTTTAGCTGTATCACTATAAAGTAATAACATAAGTATTAATTATATAATTATATATTATTATAAATATCAAACAACCCAATTTAACCTTCTATCCGTCCTACGGAAAAATAAATCACCGTGTGTGCATACGTACAAAATACCATTTCCACGCCGTGGTGTAATCAGTTTTTCCACCACCACCTTACTTGGATGGGTATAAAGGTGTAAATAATAGATATATATGATTATTATAACATAATAATTATTATATTATATTATATCATCCACTCAAATTACATTCAGTAATTATGGGAATGATATCATCGCTCGTGCGTACGTACGGATTACCATCTCCACGACGCGATGAGATTCATTTTCCATGTTAACATTTCAAGAATGATTATAAAGTATATATAATAAGTAATAATGAAATATATGGAATAATAATTCTACTGGATTTATTTATATATATGTTTATGCCATCTACTTAATTCCATTCATGTTAATAAGGAAAGGAAAACAACGTTCATGCGTACGTACGACCTACCGTCTCCATGAACGGTGTATTTAATTTCATTTATCTATCTATTATATATATATATATATACTGAATATATACGACATATAATCATAATTTAAATTTTGAATATAATTAAATCATGATATAAGTAATAATAATATCAAGAACAACAAGTCCAAACAAGTACGATAAATAAAACGATTTTACCCAAAAGGTTGCTTTAACATGGAATTTATAGAAGAACGGGTAATATAAATTCATAAGTGAACCATATATGATATAATAAAAATTATTATGATTATTTAATAATTAAATGACATTATTTAAATCATTATATAGGATGTTTGGATACGAACGAATCATATCAGACCTAAGGTAAGGGATAATTGTTCCAATCTCATTCTTATCTTAGATTGTTTATTCATAAGTATTTATTGGGGTTATGTTTATAATCCATGTCCAGGTTTTCTAAAAATATTTTCATAAAATGTTTATTATTGTTCCATTTTTTTAAAGTCATTTTAACCCTTTTATGAATTTTACCACAATGTTAGGAAAGAATCTTTCTTTTGTTTACCATATAAGGTACTTTTTGACTTTTCTGACAAAAGTACGAGGAGAATGTTTTTTAGCTTATACGACATGAATGGATTTTTATTATTTTATAACGCCTTATTTCATGAAGCTTAATCTACAATATTTCATTACTATTTTCAACAAAATCCTTTTCTTTTAAAATTGCATTTGATTTTTTTTGAAATGAAAATGATTTTGAATAAGAAAGGATATTTTCCTCATTAATTCATTTCAAGTGATTTATCAAAATTATTTTCCATCTAAGATGACATTATTTAGCATGTTTATGTTTCAAGTATAACGTCCCTATGATTTACATTGTTTCACTTTTCTTATAATGAAATTATATCCATTTGTTTTATATGGATTATATTATGAAGGAGTGATGTTTATGAAACCCATTTTATTCATTAGGTTATGATGAATGATTTATGATAATTTTGTGGCACAAGTAAAAATAATTTCATTATGAGATGGGTGGGACCTATATCTCCCTCCAATGCATTGAGTAAAGATTTATATCTCATGAGATAGACATGGCTGGAACAGAAAGTTAATCCGGTTCAGTGATACAGGACTAAAACAAGGAGTGAACTCGATTCAGAAAGTGACTTTGTCCACTAAGATGGTCTCGACATCAATGCCTTGGCTGCTATGAAAATCATATCATGTGCTTAATGTTTTACCACAATTACATGTTTTATTCCAATGCTATTTTATGATGATTAATGTTTCTTTATGTTCTATGCCTTACGTACTGCCATGTTTTATGTCATTGATCAAGATTTTGATATTATGTTCATGTTTTGAAGTTCAAATGTATATGTTTTGTTTTATTTTCTCTATGCTTACCCTTACTGAGCATTTGAGCTTACCATTTTTATGTTTTCTTTTCCCGACGATATAAAGAAAGGTTTTAGGTAAGAAAAAAGGGAAGATCTTTATGGGAGATGTTGAAGATCTTTCAACAAGATTATAAGATTATATTCCGAGTTTCCAAAGACAATAAACTATTACGGTCCTTCTGTGTTTGTTTTTGTTATGTATTAATCATTCCTCCAAAGTAATGTAATGTCCATGTACGTCATGCTTTGGGTCTCTACATAGATGCTATACCTTTCCCCGTTGGTCCTTCCTCCCCTCCATCAGCATGGGACTCTTGATTAGCACCCATATTCTCCTGAGTAGGACAAGAAGGGTGTATTAATGATTGAAAAGGAAAGAGAATGAAAGGAGAATGGTAGATAAGGGATGAAGAATACCTCAAGTATATTGGTTATAACTATTTCAGAACTAACGATCTCACTACTCTCCTGGAAGCTCCCTTGGTGGGATGCTCCCTAAGACCCCTCAACTTCAGGATCCCCTTCTCCTTCTCCTTCACCTTATCCTTCACCTTCACCTTCACATTCCCCTTCTCCTTCTACCTCCTCTCCTTTTTCACCGCCCTCTGACTCACGATCGCTGTCATCTTCCCCCAGTGGCATCGTTTCTAGATCATGATCATGGCCGAGCATCACCTTCACCAAGAGAGGTGGCTCTACACGCCGACCCCATTGACATGCGTACATGTCCATGGCCGTCAGATATGCATGTTGTCGATGGAAGTTCACTCTGTCAGAAACCCGAACGAGCCCGACTTCTGGAAAATGAATCCTATCTCGCACTATATTCTGCCAGAGAGTTTTAGTACTCGCTAACTGCTACAGGGTTAGCCGATCCGACCAAAACGCATGAAAGATGGAATCTTGAGAAAGTTAAAGCAGGTATCTATTTTTCTTCCCAGGAAGTTCTGTGGATAATCTGTGGGAACCTCCTCCTCTAGGTGATGAGGGCACAACCACGCCATGTGACGCCCCCACTGTTGAGGTTCCGACCTGCGTTGGCCCCATTTCTTGATGCTCTCCTGATCTTCCCCCTTAGGGGAACCCTGCCTGCTCTCTCGCCGCCCGGGTTCCGCACTGGTGACCTTGAGCTGCCGAACTCACTTCCGAAGAAGCCCCTCCGAGTATGCTATGGTCCAATGTTCAGCATACTCGGTTGAGAGGCCAACATTGACTCTGGTGGGAGGAAAGGTGATGATGTCAATAGAGCCATAGACCATGAACATTAGCCACAAATGATGACGAAAACAGGGATTCCTCTCCTCTCAGATGTCTGTTTATACTTTTTTTTGGCATTCACTGGAGGCATCCAAACTACCTGGCGAACCTGGATGGCAGATAAGGCTCGCAAAAGATTATGCCATCAATCTGGTCCACATACACCACTCCTCTGATGCTCTGGAAGTACTCCTTATGCTCCAGTGAGCCTTTACCATCATCTATAATCTGACCAGTTGGGGTGGGGAATGGGCTGAAGGAGAAGTTGGCATGGTTACCAATCCTGATCCGTACTCCCTCTTCGTTGAGCATCATCAGCATGACCCTGAAAATATTCTGCAGAGAGGGTCTCATGCTATTTCTCAGAGGATGGATGGAATTTTGGAAAGTATATCCGCCACAATGAGCTGCAACCTAGCCATGGAAAATCTGGAAGGGGCCACATACTCTCCTTGGTGATCCCCCTCTTGAGATGCATCCCAAGATGGCATACAACCGAGCCAACACATGGACCCCCAAGTTGAACCTCTTGTTGGTAGCCATGATGCCAGCCGACACTAGAGTCGGTGGACAGACGCCCATCCATACGTCCCTCACTGGTAGGAGCCTCCTAATCAGGAATGTAGCGAGAAATATAGCATACCGAACATTCTGATCCCCACTCTCACTTATGCTATAGCCCCACTATTGGTAGTGCCCCGCCTCCAGGATCATCCAGTATGATCCGCTCTTGCTTCTCTATGCCATGGTTGAACATTGTCTCCCCTGCCCTGGAATCATGACTTCTGGATTACTCTTCAGGAACAGGCTGAACCAGTCCTTGTAGGCGATATCATTCAGGAAGTCCTTGACCCCCATCTTCTCCTTGGCCAGCTCCAGTAGGTGCCACTTCAGCATGGGGGTTCGTGATCTATCTTCCCAGATGTTCATCGGCAGAAGGAATTCTTTTTATTGATGGCCCTCAAATGTGATACCCCCAATGTAGTGGATTTCCCACAGACTGATTCTGACTTCCCCATGATGGAGATGGAATGTGTGGGTTTTATGAGACCACTGGGTGAACAGATCTAGCCCAAGCTTAGGCTGGCAGTAGAAGTGGAATTGTGATGTCCATACCACCTCGAACAGACCAATATGCTATAGCTCAGCCCCAAATTGTTTTCATTTATGGCGAAACCAGTACGCCCAGGCCCACTCGCTGGTGAATTTTCCTCTAGACCACAGATCTCAGTCCTACAGCCAACCTTTGGTCTCGTCAGTGACACTCTAACGGAATGTTCTTTCATAAAGGGCCGAGGAGATCTCCGCAATAGGGTCACCCCTATAAATGGTCCTAGTCCTGGGATTCAGTACATATACATCCATGTGCCTAGTTTCTCTGGAAGAATGACTATTTATTGTGATGTTGTATCGAGGATGGTCATCCTCACGGGTCACCCATTACCACGGTGTATCCACCTCAAAGCCCAACAGAGGGACCTCCTCTAGAATACCAAAGTCCCACAGCCGTAGGTTATTAGAAAAGGCATACTCATTTTCAGAAGATATTAGAATGTTGAAGAGGGTATGGTTGTTGGAGACAATCCTTTTTGCACCATAAGCTTCTAGGTTTGCAGCCATTTCAGCTCTGCGAGCAGTAGCTTCTCCCTCATTAACCTAGTTGGCAGCCATCCTCTTATGACAATGTGTCCCAATAGTTGGCAAGAAATCTGAGAGGCTGGAGAAAAATCTCAGTAGGCATCATGAAATTTCAGCCTATGGAATGAAAAACCTCAGGTTTGTGTGTAAAATGATGCCTGATATCGGTGGAATTACGCACAGCCAGAGCAGTTATTCACACAGAACTGAAGAACTTTTCACGCACGAGAGCTTGAACCCTATCGTGTGAGAAAGGTCATATAGAGCAT
Organism: Viscum album; assembly: GCA_963277665.1. Taxonomy (NCBI): domain Eukaryota; kingdom Viridiplantae; phylum Streptophyta; class Magnoliopsida; order Santalales; family Viscaceae; genus Viscum; species Viscum album. Next base: position 79,099,736 of record OY728162.1, on the reverse strand, counting down.
GGGACCCATGACAGCTTTTATAGGATAAGAATTGGTTCTATGCCGAGTGTAAGGTGGATTCCACGTGAATTCAGTGCCATTCTGAGTTTTGCACGCCGCTTCAAATTTTTGCATGCATGGACCCTACGAAGCCCTGCACTTCGGAGATTCCCTCAGAATACACCATTATAACCCCTCGCTGATCCAATTCCTAGGGGGGAATTTTTAGACACCAAAAAGTGCTTTAAGTATTGAAGGATGTTTTGAAATGACAAATAGAAGTTACATTCGGACCCGAACACTTGGTCTGGGGGGCTCGGAGGTGTTGTGTGAAACAATTGTGAAGGGTGATAAAAAATGTGTGTCGCGGGGACTGTTTTGGGATTCACAAAGAGTCCATGGTGTAGGTGCGAAGTAAATTTGCACTCGTGCCCCACGCGGTTGACATTTTGCGCCGATGCCTCTAGCACGCAATTATTTCGCACCGAGTGGGTTTTCGTACCCCCGGACATCTATAAATAGAAGGCAACCCCCTTCCATTTCAGGGATGAAGAATCTGAACAGGCTCTCATGCGCGAAATCCCTCTTCCACATGCGCAATATGGCCTTCAGGTATAGTTTTTTTGTGCTGAGTCACCTTGGGGTGCGCCTTCCCACATGATCCCCATGGCTTAGACTAAATTCCAATCCCTTCGAGGTTCCCCCTTGTTTGCAATTCCTTCCATTGTGCACAGGTCGTCCAATTGCATGAAATTCCTTCCATTGTGTGCACCCCTATCCTTGCGTGCAACCTCTGCCACTTATGTGCAATTCATATTCTTCGCGCACAATCCTCCTAGTCGCATGCAAAACCTCTACCCCCAATTATGCAGAAGCATCAACGATTTCATGCCAGCCCGGTGTTTTTCGCGTAGGTCCATTATTTCGCGCGCAAGCCTCAAAGGTTGCACGCAATTCCCTAGGACCCCTCACCACGATGCTCTTCTTATGAGTGCCATTCATGGGTGACTTTTGTGCCTGGAGTATCCACATAATGAACCGTCTTCCTGTGCGACCATCTAGGCTCATACGAGGTAACTCCAAAGTCCCTTGGACAATTCTTCCCATTGCGTCTCTTTGCCTCATGCCTCTTCACATAGGCACGCTAACGGCTATTGCTTCTTCACATAGCCATGCTAAAGTGGACCCCTCGATGTTTCTCTCAGCGACACCACTCAGTATGGCCTTGCCAATGCCTTCCCTCCCACAAGGGGAAAAGGGTACCGGTTATGTAAGTCCTAGGGGTGTGGGGCGAGCCTACATCATCCGAGCTGCAGGACATTAAACTGCTAAGCACCATCGTCCTCAACACATGACGTTAAACTGCGACCTGGCCCCACCCCTTGTATGCAGGGTTCCCCCGACTCAGGGAATCTCCAGGCCCATTAGTCTCCACTAGGATGGGATAATCCCTCACAGGGGGTGATATCATCCTTATTGGAGTGGGATTTGTCTGCGAGGAAGGGTAGCCACCTTGGTGTAAGCCCCTAACCTTTCTTGCAGGAGGAAACACCCCTGTTCCACCTCACTCCCTCTGTGCCAAAGCCATCCAAGGGTGTCATGGGGAATGGTGCTTCTCCTTTCTTCTGTCCCAAATCCCTCTCCCACTATGATTTCTCACCCTAGGGCCTCTATCCTGGAGTAAGTCTTGGCACCTTGGGCCACTCAACACCTATTCCCATATTCATTTTCCATGGACACACCCTTCATGACGTGATAGTCAGGTCTCTACGAGCTCTTGTTTCTCACATCGAGCATGACTCACGTGAGCTTAGAGAAAGCACCAACCATGAAAACCACCTTGGTCCACCTCAGAGTGTAAGCCCCAATCCATCCTGAACTATGGGGACTTTGATCCATGTCATGAAATTGTACGTAGGAAGCCTCCACAAGGTTCAAGCCCCACCACCTTGTCCCGCGTCAGAGTGTAAGACCCAATCCATCCTGAACTATGGGGACTTTGATCCATGTAAAGGCATGGTATATAGGAATCCTACACGAGGTTCAAACCCCACCACCTTGGGTCGACTCAGAGTGTAAGCCCCAACCCATCCCAAACTACGGGGACTTTGATCCATGTCAAAGCATGGTACGTAGGAAGCCTCCACAAGGTTCAATCCCCCCCACCTTGGGCCACCTCAGAGTGTAAGCCCCAACCCATCTCTAACTATGGGGACTTTGATCCACGTCAAGGCACGATATGTAAGAAGCCTCTATGAGGTTCAAGCCCCACCACCTTGGGCTACCTTAGAGTGTAAGCCCCAATCCATCCCGAACTACTGGGACTATGATCCATGTCAAGGCATGGTACGTAGGAAGCCTCCATGAGGTTCAAGCCCCACCACCTTGGGCCACCTCGGAGTGTATTCCCCAACCCATCATGAAATATGGGGCCTTTTATCCATGTCAAGACATGGTATGTTGGAAGCCTTCATGAGGTTCAAGCCCCACTACCTTGGGCCACCTCAGAGTTTAAGCCCCAACCCATCCCGAACTATGGGGACCTTGATCCTTGTCAAGGCATGGAACGTAGGAATCCTGCATGATGTTGAAGCCCCACCACCTTGGGCCACCTCAGAGTGTAAGCCCCAATCCATTCTGATCTAGGAAGACTTTGATCCATGTCAAGGCATGGTACGTAGGAAGCCGCCATGAGTTTCAAGCCCCACCGCCTTGGGCCACCTCAGAGTGTAAGCCCCAATCCATCCCGAACTATGGTGACTTTGATCCATGTCACAACATGGTACGTAGGAAGCCTACACGAGGTTCTAACCCCACCACCTTGGGCCGCCCTAGAGTAAAAGCCCCAATCCATCCAAAACTATGAGTACTTTGATCCATATCAAGGCATGGTATGTAGGAAGCCTCCACGATGTTCAATCCCACAACCCGGTCATTCCTTCACGTCAGTATCGCCCACGTCCCACATGACGATAAACTGTATCCATCTTCCGGAACTAGGAGGAATTTGATCCATGTCAAGGCAGGGTACGTAGGAAGCCTCCACGAGGTTCAATCCCACCATCCATCAGGACCTCAGGTCCACCATCACATCGGTTTACCAACATCATGGGCCGCCTCTGTGCGTAAGCCCCAGATTCCACCTGAACTCTGTGGACTTTGATTCCCTGCCACAGGGATACATATGAAACCTCCATGAGGTTCAAGCCCAACACCCATGTCTCATCCTGATCTATCCCTCAAGCCCATGTGTCTCATGAAGCTCATTCCCTAACGCGGAGGTTCCACTTCCTCTGGGTCCCATCAATGCATCCATTCATGCGGGTCACCTCCTCAGGTGTCCCATCGTTCCACCGAACTATGCGGACTTTGATTCCCCGACATGGGGATACATAGGAAGTCTCTTCGAGGCTCAATCCCAAATCCATCGCCCATCTTGATCCTTACCCAACCCGCCACATCCCGGTGAGATCCTTCCACCTCATACCCCATTCCATTCAATGGAATTCAAGAATCCACCCATGCGTCGGCCCCAACCTCGGTGTCCCCTCCGGGGGTTGTGCCCATCTGATCCACTCTAACCAGTGTTCCGATCAGTCTGATCCTTCTCCGCTGGATGTTAAACCTGCGGTATACCCTGTGTTAAACATGCGAAGGTATGGAAAACCTCATATAAATTCCAATGGAATACAATTCCCCGCATTCGATGTTGGATACCTCAGGCTTCCACTCCCTCAAGAAGCCCTATAATAAGGGACATAAGACATACATGCCAATTCCCCAGTGTCAAGACATGCCAGTAATGCCCCACACGACTACTCTCCTAACCTAAGGTTGCTGCCCTAATCGGACTCCTTGAAATTTCCAGACAGAAGCGGCTTAATTAACTGGTGTCCATGAAGATATCGTGTCGCGAAGAGTTTCACAAACTACGTCATCAATCTATGAGGGAGACCGAGAGTAGGTGATGAGCTCTGAGGAGGATTCCATGGAGGAAGAACTGATATCCCATCATCCCATTTCAATCAAGGAGAAGACATTCCTGAATAAGGACCGTATGCCGCCCACGTTTGGAAAGTGGGAATGTGGGGTAATAGCAGCACGTCCTCTGCATGACGGATGTGCGTTCACCCCTGCGAAATCCTCAAGAACAAAGACCGTGCAAACATAGTTCTTTGTCTCAATCTAATTCAAACACTAGGATTAGTAAGAGGACATTCAAGGACACATCAGTCCCTTGTTGTTCTTGGGTAGAATTAGTAATGTAAACATCTTAGGGGATCTAATCAATAATGGTTTTGGGATCAACCTCATCCCATTTAAAACCCAACGATTTTTGGGATATAGATAAGGGGATTTTCCTCTAACAAAGCTTACCATTAAAGGGTATGATAAGTGTGATCAAATTCCTCTCAGGAAGATCAATCTTGAATCTCATTTTTGGGATCTCACATCTAATTTTGAGTTTATTGTTACACAAAAAGATACTACATACAATGTCCTTCATGGAAGGCCCTAGTTCCACAACCATGTGGTGGTACCGTCAAAGATTCATCTATGTTTGAAACACCCCATCGATGGAATGAACAACAAACCAAATAGTGATAATGCCCTCTTTGAGACTTCTAAAGCCATATATACTGAAGAATGTTTCTAAAAAGGGAGGGAAAACAACAAATGGTGGATGAAATTATACTAGTTCCATCCAAAAATGGCTTGGGGACTACCCCTAAAAATCCATGGAGTATGTTTAAAAAATGATTATGTGCTCCCAATAAATCTATTTGAGGTAGTAGACTTGATCCGACATGTACATGTCCCTTATGTCCCTAGTGAATGTGTAAATGAGAATGAACTCTGACATATCTATGAAGAAAATCTAGTAGTAGGGGATGATAATGTATCTTATTATGGCCTATCTCACCCTGATAATGACAGAGATTACACTAGATTTATAAAATCTTCTTAAAATTGATTAATAGACTAAGAGGTGGAAGAATATGAGGATGGCCTTAGGAACTCCCCTCCAAAATCTGAGGAAGTCATGTCCACCACCATTGATGTGCTTAAGTAGCTGAATCTGGGAACATAAGAAGACCCAAGTCACACATTGAATACTTCCACCATGCCTCTCAAGAAGAAAGATATGCATATCACATTTATAAGGGAAACCCGATATGTGTTATCATGAATTTATATAGAACTACTCAAACTAAGTTCTAATGTGGCTCTGAACCATCTCAGCTAACCAAACAACCATTGAGGCTTCAATCATGATTCCATGATGATGCACCCCCATCAATCCACCAATTAAATGGAAGAATTTGAAAAATTAATCTAATTAATCTTTTTTAGGAAGTTAAACAGTGAATATTTCTTTCCAACAACATCCCTATTAAATGAAATTATAGGAAGATAAGGATCTTCATCGATTTAATATGCCTTAATTGACATTTCATAATGGAAGAATTCTCATTACTGATCACAAAACTCATTATCAATGAATCTAATGGATTCCATGACCTTTCATTCATGGATAAGTATTTGGGGTACAATGTGATAAAGATGGCCCCTGAATATAAGGAATCCACTACATTTAGATAAGATAAGGGTATCTTTTTCATTAAAATTTTGTGCCTTGGATTAATGAATGGAGGTGATAATTATCAATGTTCTATGCATCATATCTTTAATACCTTCTTAGGATGAGTATCTGAATGTTATGTCAAGAACCTGGTGGGAAAATCTTGAAAGTGATTTGATCACATCACGGATCTTTAAATAGGTTTTAACATTCTGTGACAACAATGTATGAAGATGAACACATTGATATTTTATTTCCATGTACTAGTAGGGAAGTTCCTTGTATTTTTGGTTGGCCACCGTAACATTGAAGTTGACCCTGAAAATAATTATTCTATTTTAAAATTTGTCATCCCTAGTAATCTCAATGAATTGTGGGGGATCCAAGGGAACCTTGTTTACATTCTTCATTTTATATCAATGCTGACCTAAAAATCACTCTTATTTTCGATTATAGTAAAGAGGGGAATCAATAATAAAGGTGATGGTTACTTACAAGAAATATTTTATTATCTCAAGCGGTACCTACTACACCCATAGATCCTAATGTAGCTAGTGTAATGAAATACATTCATCCTATACATGTCTAACATCGGACAATCACTAGGAACAATCCATGCATTGAAGAATGATGCAGGAAATTATAATAGTCTCTACTACCTTAGTCAAACAGTGATAGGTACTAGGACACAATACTCTGATGTTGAGAATAATTTCCTCACACTAATTTTGTTAGTGTAGAAGCTAAGGAATTACTTACAATACTAAAATTTCCACATGGTATGTATTATTAATCTACTCAAATAAATCCATAGTAATCACATGGTGACTGGGTGTTTGTCCAAATGGTCAGTAAGTCTGCAAAAATATATTATTTAGTTCATTTTATAAAAGTAAGTGACATGGAAGGCCCTTGTTTATTTATTTTTAGTACATCCCACCTAGGAGAGTACACAAGAGGACATTGAGATTCCAGATGAATAGTTTTTGTACACCCACGACAATCCCCAAACATGAGAGATGTATTTTGATGGAGCCTCTCAAAGTCCTATAGACAAATGACTTGAGAACCCAAAACTCATCTTTTTCATCATAGGGATTGTATTTGACTTTGAAGACATTAAAATTTTACCATAATCATTATTTCTATCCAAAGTCTACACAAATATGAATTCTAAATACCAAGCTCTCATCATGGTGTTGGAAGTTTCCTAATAACTATAGATATGATACCTGAACATTAAAGGAGATTTATATCTAGTGATAAATTTAATCAATGGAGGATATTCCATCTAAATGGAAGAACAAGACCCTGTCATTGGATATGTTAGAGGACTTTTGGAAGAGTTACCTTTTGATCCCACATTACATTATGTTCCTAGATCACATAATTCTCATGCTAATGCAGCCATATTCTTTGATGAACCCGGTCACGAGGAAGAAATATTCCATATGAAGCACCAAAAAGTTTTCTCATTGATCATTGGTTTACACATGAAATAAATAATCATGGTGAGAACTATCCCATAGAATGATGTACACATATCTATTCCCAGATGAATGGATCCCATAATTGGTTATCTTTGAAATCGGACAATCTTGGTAGAATGTGTTGGAATGGAAGAGATTTGATAGTGACCGGAAAATTTTACCCTAAGGGGTGGTTAAAATGAGAAGAATCCCTCTATAGGAAAGGGTTTTATAGAATATAACTTATATTCATAACAGAAATATAGATTCTTGACATCATGGATTAAGTACATGTTGTATCTTACATCTCTTATCAATATGGGACCAAGAACACCTTCCATATTATGAGGTTGGGATACTAGGAAATGTCATGCAGTCTTGATCCAGGAAATATTTATCCATCAACCCCATGAATCAATACATAAAACTAAATATTCCTGTTCTTTTTTCATACTGGGAATGGATATTGTGGGGACATATCCCACAACCACAATTAAGAAGTCCATGTACACCCTTACTTTTACTAACATATTCTCCAAATGGAATTGGAAAATATCCCTCAATGAAGATGGGATGAAGAACATCATAAACTTTGTAGATCCCCATATCATCACTGGTTTTGGATTACCTCACATGATATATAAGGATAAAGACATCGTCTTCTTTTCTAAAAATTTGATGAAGTTGTAACAAGAGTACAACATCAAGTTGAATCACTCATCCCGCTATCATGGGGTGTCAAATGGATAGATAGATGCCTTAAAAAAGAATCTATAAAATAAACTCAAAAATAGGGTGAATGAGGATAAGATTTCATAGTTTGGTAATATTCTCCTTGATTTGTAAGACTACCATATCACCATGCATACTGCGATACTAGCAATACTGTATTTATTAGTGTATGAGACTGAGGTATTATTACCTATAGAATTCCAACGTCCTTCACTCCAAGTAGATATTTATATAAAACTCAAGAATGAAAAATAATAAAAAAATAAGTAAAATAATTATATAAGATCAATGAGAATAGTTTTTGTATATTTAATAACCTTGAATTCCATCAGAATTAGATTAAAGAACCCTTCAATAATTTTTTTTTCTCCATTCGTTCCTCCAAGGAGAATTGGTTTTGGCATTATGAACTACAATTATTCCATTAAATAATCCTCAAAAGTTGGACCCCAAATGGAAAGGGACTTATATCATACATAATGTCTTAAAAAGAAATCTTACTCACTACACAAAATGTATGGGTAGCATGTCACACCATCGACCAATTCATGATATCCCAAGAAATACATTTCATAGATATTATAAAGAATAGTTATTCCTATATATATGATGTTAAAATGAAAAAAATCATCCTAATTATATGAAATTAAATTACCAAAATACATCATTGTCACATGGCGTTAAACTAGGATAGCACGTTCTAACTACATGATAACAAATAGCTTGGAGGTCTTGTTGGTTGAAATACATTAAACTACATGGAGTTCATCATTGTTTCATGAAGTTAAGCTACAAAATTTATTCATGGTAGCATGATAATATATTAAAAAATTAATTCTTGGTTGCAAGAAATTAAATTTTACAATGTCTCATGTTATAACCACATGATGTTAAACTGAATAGATATCATCCTGGTGAAAGATGATAAATTGGACAACATTTTTTCCTTACCACACAAAATTAAACTACATGAGAGATTCCCTCACCATATGATATTAAAATACACAAGACTCATAGTCTCACCGATGATTCACCACACTAGACATTGATATGCATGGAATAAAGATGAAACTCCCTAGTCTCTATGTGAGATTTGGATACACATTAGGAATCTCTTCATCAAAGAACTAAGTGCAGGTTGATTCCTACCATCATTGTTTATGTAGTAATGTCCTAACCTCCGTTCTTGTTCCCACCCAAAATATACCATTCCCTACATGTCATGTAATCATTGTACATACCATATGATGTCAAAATACAAGGTAGGTGTCCTTACCACATGAAATAAAACTTCATGGATCCCCAACATTAATATTATTTTACATCGAATCACCCACATCCTTACCATAATACATTAAAATAATCATATAATATCCTCACTTTATGTTACTAAAAGCTTGGGATTCTAGAGATACCAATGAATTTATTATCATTTAAGTGGGATTTGTAGGGATGCATGGATCCTATATTCTGGTCCAGCCACCACAAAGTACAAAATTCCACTATCTGTCCTAGAATTGTCTCCATCATATGAAGAACATTTTCTATTACTTTTCTCTCACAAAAAGTATAGATCACGTGGGTTTTGTTATTTTGGCAAGGCATATCCTCACATAACTGAGACATATCAATTCATGAAAGGGTGACCATATTCTTGAATACATGATCTTAAAAGGCACAACATTAGTCTATATCACAAGATCTTAAACTACACGGTGGAATTCCAAGTTGCATGACACTAAATTGAATAGGTTTTAAGAATAACACATTACTTGATTTCTATCATCATATGATACATAGTGACAACCATATCTCCAATCCTGGGACCACTAATAAAAAATAATCATAAAAAATTCTCCCCTCCTTATGTATGTTCTAGAACTTCATAGGGAATAATCATCAAAGAATTATTTGTTGATTTATTTATATAATCGGAGAATATATAGGGATGTACATAACTATATTCTTTGTGTCAATCACCATATTACTTTTTTTTTGTTAGGGAGCCTATGTTGTTTCAGCAGGACATTAAATTTAAAGGTTTCCCAAGAACTATGTATGGATTATTCCTTCCATCACTGGATATGTAGTGATGTATGAATCTCCAATACCACGCTCAAAAATAATTATAAATGGTAAACATTCCCCCATTTTCATTTGTTTTAAACATACGTAGAATATTTCACATTCAAAAACTATGTGTGGTTTGATTCCTATCCCCATAGGATCTGTTGCGACACTTGAATATCTGATTCTTGGGTCTAGATATTACAAAATAAAATATTCCACCAATCCCTATATATGGGTAAGATCCAAACAAGTAACTTCCTAGATTTTATATGGAATGATTCATTTACGATCAGTTTTCTTATCTTACATATGGGTTTCTTCTATATATAATATATCTAGTAGAAGTTACACATCAATTCACACATGCATACTACATGACGTTAAATTGCAAGGGGAAAAAAATTTCCTTACCACATGATGTTAAATGATAAAAACCTATCATTACAAAATTTCACTAAAATCCACATAAACAAATATTTCCCTTCTACATGACTTTATATGGGGCGAACCATCACCCATTTCCATCCCTTATTAATGGACCATAAGAGACTGAACTAGATCAACCAGCCCATGAGGTTCTTCCATCATCTTTTAAGCTCCCCAAACCATAAATCACACTTCATTTATTGATCACCATAGGATTCCACAAACCTTCCATGGCCCTAGAAAAAGGATACCTTGATTCAAGAGACCCTTTTTAAGAATATGAATGTATTCTTATGGATCTTGCATATGTTCCTATGTTTTACAAATAGATGAGTCACTATGAAAAAAAGGATCTTTGATCCTTGTGAGCCCTGCCATCACTAAAGAAGAGATTAAGACCCTATTGTATTGTGGTCCTCTCCTGAAATTATTGTCTCATATAATTACATATTACTCGAGAACCTCATTCCATGGTTTACAACATTCTCAATCTATGATAAGAAAAAATTTTGATTACTCTTGACCCTTATTATTCTAATTGGGTTCTTTTGAAACATTCCCCTCATATGAAGTCACAGTGCAACATGAACTTAAACTACCTTCATTTTTGTCAGAGATGTATGAACTGAAACTCTATCCTTGGATGGTCTAAATCGCAAGACATTGAACTGATATTGAATGTGGAATAAAAATTTCCAAGTCAAAAAACCCACAAATGGATGGCTAGGTATAATTCACGTTTTCTCAAAAAAACTCTTCAATACTAAAGTTTAGGAAAAAATTAGGGTGGAAGAAAATGAGGAATAAATCTCATAAGGTCAACTTTGTGGCACTAGTAAAAGTTGATTCTTTCTCATTAGAGCCCCTGGTATAAGAAAAATTTAGAATAATGGTTCGTTACATCTATTAAAAATCATAAAATGTTCCCTAAGAGGTGACACAAATTTAGGGTACTCAAAAACATCATGGATATTACAAGATCCATTAATCACACTATATGATTTGAGCCTCTCAGATTATATTAAATTTCCCATGGAACATGGAAAAGGATACCTAACTTTAAGGGTCCCTATTTTTCACTATCTATGTATGCCTATGGCTCATGCATATGAACCCATGGTTTTCAAAAAAATCTACCACTTTTCAGAAAGGGAATTTTGATCATTGTGAGACCTGACATCACCATGGTTGAGATCAGCACCCCATCATGCTTTGTGCCATTCTAGAAATGACTTTATCACATAATTATTGTGACCCAAACACTTATAACCCCGATTTACAATTCCCATAAATATAATATTCATTTGGAGTCAATACCACCTCCATTATGTCACCATGGTTTTTCCTTATCAATGCACGAATGCAACACTCAATCCCTGAAATTTTACATGTCCCACATCCCATGATTTAAATCCATATGGCGTAGGACTCAAGAATCAAAATTAAATATTTTTAAAGCCCTAGGGTGATAGAACTCTTCCTGTATATACCTTATTCCATAAACATCCTCATCATATAGATTATTAATTCTTAAAATATCATTCGTGTACCTTATAAAGGACTTGATATCATCTTTTATTAACCATTCTATCAACACATAAGTGATTTTACATAACCACTAAAGGTAGAAACTCTTAATAAGAAAGGAACTCTGATCCTTGTGAGCCCTAGCAACACTGTGGTAGAACCTAGATCCTTAGAGTGTTATGGATCATTCCCATAATGTCTGCCCCATATCATATTCATCTCATCAATCTTTTGGGTTATGACTTACCTTACCCTTATTCCAACTATCTGGGTAGACCTAGCATCCCTAATATTTTCCTACAAAAAATTTCAAATATATAGTTCTTTTATAACCCATAAAAAAGAGTGTATTCACCTCTTTTGATAGTGATACTATCATATAAGGTCCTTGACATTACAACCAACGGAATATCCTCCTTGTAGAAAAGGATAATTAATCATCATGATGTTTGAAAGCTCCACGGAAAAAAATAACATCCTATTGTATTTTGAGTCATTATAATAATGTCTGCACTATGTCCTATAATTATTAATAAATTCTTGGCCAAAAGACCTTAATCTACACAAAATATCAATGGTCCAATATAAAAGACCCTAAAATATAGTGATAGAAGGTCTATGCTAAAATTACTTAAACTAAAGTGATAAAAGGTACAAGATCAATGAAAATAAAATACAACTATATAAGTTCCAATAAAAATGAACTCAAGCTAATGTGATAAAAGGTAAGATTTTAAAGACCCCAAACTACTATGATAGAAGGTCTGAGCTAAATTAAGCAAAACTACAATGATAAATGGTCAACGCTAAAAGACCATAAAATATATTGATATAATATTTTACCTAAACAAAACTAAATTATAATGATTAAATTTCAAAATAAAATACTCAAAACTGAAGAGATAGAAGGATTTAGGTAAATGACTGTAAAATTTAGCAGAACAATGATATTTTCTACAAAGAGGATCTATAAAGCTTGGGAGTCCTACCATATGTCCTTAAGAAGTTCAATATATGATCTCAATGTATAATGACTATAGAAAAAGATAGTTTTATCTCTTTTAGTGAAATATATTCTACCAAATTGTCCTTTTTTGAATCATTTATTCACAAGATAATTAGAGAAGATACATCCATGAGGAGTCTCATGTTTGTGGGAATTGAAGGTTATCTCTTGAAGAAAATATGATATTATTTAAATATTTAGATACATGCATTGGGGTTTACTTTTTTTTATGAAAATGATTACTATAATTTATGATTCAATAAAATCAAACTGTAAATATGTCAGGCATATCATGAATAAATGTGATCTATAAAATAATAATTAATTTTTGGTAGATTAATTATTTGATTGCGTGAAATAGGATGACTATCCTCATTTCCGAGTCTTTCAAGGAATTTCATAAAAAAATACATATCAACGATTAAAAAAAATATGATTTGATCATCTGAGATGGCTGACCTGGGAAGAGTCTGACAAGAAGCATCGATTTAATACTGATGTGCCTCTCGCCCCACATATTTTTCACCTTCCCCATGATGAAGAGTCTCAATTAATATAGTCTTATCCTAAAACTTTTTTGAGTGAATTCCAATGATGATGATGGTACTAAGAGGTTAGACATCATGAAAGATATTATTTCCTCATATCCCCATATTTTCACAATCCATACATCAATGCAAACTTCATATTAGATATAAACTCACGACTCTAGTCCAATATCTCTGAATCCTGTTTCATCTATTTGGTAGGGGTGTATCCTCTTAAAGATTAAGAAAGACCCTCTCATTGGTGGCCAAATATTTACATTTAAGGATAAATTGTCTATTGATTATGTATAATTTTTTTCAATCAAATACATACACCCTTAATCCATCGAATAGATGATGTAGTTGTTCTTCTCGGTCATAAAATATTTCCTGAGGATTCTTAGTAATCATGACCAGAATCAACTGGCAGATCAACTTGAAATGTGTTTGAGATTTTCTATCTTCTCAAATCTATATGTCATAGGGGGAATAATTGAATAAATAATAAAAAAGTTGGATTCTATGTCTCATATATCCTTCCCTCAACAGTCAGATCATCCATTACTTGCATTGAATTGATAAATTCCTCAATGGGTTCTTCCTCATTGGTATGACTTTTTTTCACTAAAATGAGTGTTGTTCCTCGAAGTCTCCCAATTCCTGAATAAACATCATATTTTTTATAGATATATGGGTCAGTTAGACAAATGGGTTTCCCACAAGGAAGACCAGACAGTTTAGCACCCACCCCAGTAGGATGTAACCCATGCCTGCACATAATTCTGATCAAGAAAGGTCATAACTTAAAAATATTGAAGAATGATATCAGTATTGGTGTCTTAATGTGCCAACATAATCCAAAACTGGTGGATGATCCTAGGTTTCCTTTCTTCCAACATGCATGCTGACGGAGGAGGGGACAACCTTTGGGTGATGTTGAACTAAATTGAAAAACGATAAGGTATATGTAACTTGAAAACAATCATCATGTCCATCCTAAATTCAATAACATCATCCTGAAGGGAGATCATTTAAGATATTTTTTCATGAGATCTTCCACCATTATCAATGATAGTATAAGTCAGTGCTAGATAAAGGGTGAAATAAAATCTATTTGATCAAATAAACACATCAGTAACCTCATCATGCCTTAACAACATGGCCCCAATACTAGATATGTTTAAAAAAATGGGATTAAAAATGAAATAGGGATCCAAGTGGTATTATAGTATTCATAATACTGAAAATGTTCTCCAATCCAGCTAAATAGAAATTGGAAAGGAGCACCAATCTTTTAAGGGATGTTTCCATACTGAATGTAGCCTATGAGATGGTAATTTCTTACTGGAGTTGGTACCACAACATTAAGGCATCATCCCTATGCTGGCCAGGCTTCCATCACTAGTCTATTGACCAAGATTCCTAAGATCGCAACCCATTCATGAAATTCCACCCATTCAAAATCATGTTCGTGAAGCTCATAGACCTATGACATGGAGATATCTCTAGTTTCACTTTGTATCCTAGTGTGGTCTAAGCCAAAAATTTTAAAATAGCATAATATGAACAAAAACTATCACAAACCTACTATAATGGGAACCAATGAGGGATTATAGTAGTCAACCTAGATCAACAAAGAAAAAGGAAAATATTGTTGTAGTATTTAAAATAAAAGAGTGAAAACATAGTAATATCCTATCATAACTTTTCCTCTGTGAGGTTGAAAATGTCCCTCACCATGATTGAGGTTTTCAAAGGGTCTTCCTGTACATATTAGGAATGAAGGTACTCATCCTATATCTCCCAGTGTTTCAATATCCCTCCCTGCAGATAGATGTACTAGAGGATGATTCCAACCTCACCATGGGACAATGTGAAATGGGTTGGTTCGAGGGAACCAAAAAATTAACAAGTACCAATTACCAAAGATGATCAAACAAGTTATAAAAATGAACTAGTAAATCCATATCTATTTTTAGATATTGACATCATATAGTTACTTATAAAACTATAAAAAACTCTGCCTGAACTAGAATGGAAACCCACATTTGTAAGAAAATATCTCACTGAGTCAAAGATCCCATTTAAATCTCTATATGCCACAAATATTTTTCAGATAATAGATAAAAATGCTGAAATTGTTCTGAGTGATGTGTTGGTGAGTGAAGCCACAACCGTCCGGACACAATGAATAGTTTTATGACATATATGAAAACCCATGGGACTAAGATGAAACAAGTTATCCAACCTCAGAAATATTAATATGAGTACCATCAAGAGAATTTGACACATAGTAGGATGGAAGGATGATGTCTGGAGAATGAAGGGAAGCATTGTCTAACTATATGAACACATATAGAGGAAGCCGTTGTGGTAAAAAATAATTATAGAGCATGGATGGATAAATAATTTTTAGATCCTTATTTTTAAAATGAACAAGATATCCAAGATCAATATTATGATTTCATGAAATCATAAACCTATGGTTAGTTGTGGTCAAGGATGTCGGATGAGAGGTGGAATCGATCTTCATAAGAAAAAGAGGAATAAATCAAATGTGTAAAAACCTTTCAAAGGAAAGCATAAATCCCATAGTCGCATTCATAGGGATGGAATAAAAAGGGGAATAGAGATTTCATAAAGAATTAACGGGCCCCATAAACCCACAGAACGCTATGTTTCCACATTCCCCATCAAAAGACATGTGATCACAAGAACATGATATGGCTGCACTATCCAAAGAATATTCAAGTAGTGATGTGATCAAGATAGAAGATCCTATAAAACCATGATGATATCCATGCGGTTACTAGAGAAAAATTCCAACCAATTACCAAAGATGAGTTCACAATTTAATCATGTGATCACTTTTGTAGAGCAAGTACTGTAGAGAATTTATCATGAAAAGGGTCTCTGGAACATATATCACGATCAGTTCATGCAGGGGGTATGGGGGTCTTATGAATGGGTATTGTGAAAATGGAATGGTGAAAGAGAATTTAGTGTTAGGTAGTCAGTGTATGATCCACCTTTAATAGGCCTATTTATAGAGATTTTACATGCAATAACAAACATCTATTAGAATACCAAGACGCACTCAAGACACCGATTTGAGATAGATCTAAATACTCATGTGGGGATTTTCTTTTCTTCATAACTATTTCCTTTTCCCCTTAGGCATTTCTGCAGTGTGGGTGCATTTGTTGATCTATTCAAAATAAAAACAAAAACTTTTAAAGGGAATAAATACCCGAATATCGGTATTATTTTCCTTTCTAATAAAAGTAAGAAGAAGGTAGACAAGATCATACAGATTGTGAGAGTCTGTAGAAGACACACGAGTTCGTGACAATCAAAGGGTTTTGATAATTATCATTCATAGAGAATAACCTATTGGATCCCTTGTACTGAATCTATCATGAATCCTTATACTTCAGTAATGCCATTAGGGGCCCTAAATGACCATAAATAGTCATCCTAATAAGCTCCCCCAGGTCATGTGACTTTTCAAGTGGAATATTCATAACAAACCATCCATAAATCATTAGAAAATAAGGAGAAAATTATCCAAAAGGTAGGATCCTCTTTTGAATGTAATATTTACATGACTCACCTAGGCAGTTCGTGAGACACCAAAGGCCCATAATGACATGAACACCTTACCGAATGAGTGCCGACTAGTATGTCACCCTCATTACATGAAAGGCTCTAGAGATTCCTAGCTAGTCCTATGCTCCCCTTTGTCTTAAAAGACATAAAGAAGGGAATTTTGAATAAAATTCTTGTTCATTTCCATAGGAACCATTGTTTGTTACATTATGCATTTCCGAGGGGTAGAATTGTTCTCTTAAACAATAATTGTGAAAAGTCAAAAAATATCATGCCCACTGAAAAATAAACAATGAAATATAATGGGAAAATATGGGATCCATTTGAAGTCATTGTCTTATTTTGAATCCCCATTATAAAACCTACATGAAATCCCATAATCTATTTGGAATGATGGAATGATATCATTAAGGCCCCCTGGAAAGCCATAATTTCTTCATGGAAGACCCCCAATAACCTCGCATGTCATTATAATGACTTTTCAATTAGTTTCTTGATGTCATGATGGAATTATAAATTTCATACTAACAAAGTAAAATCCCCTTGGAATTTTCACATTATGAGGACAGACCCCATAAATTGGTTATAATACAATAAATGAGTCACTGAGGGTATGATCTCATTGTCACTTGAAATCTTGTGATGCCCCCAAAATTAAAGACAATAGGATCTCATGAAATGAATAACATAAAAACCCTCCGTCAACTCCATCATTGATTTGCGTGATATAAACCATGAAAAGTGGCATAAAATCAGGGTCAAATGTCCTATAAATCCCCCAATTTATCATAATGAATTCATCCTTACATCCTTGGATCCTCATATAGGAGCACAAAGAAATCAGAGTAGATTTCTTGAAGTAGTTGATATTGTGAACAAAAATGTTTTCCATAAGGTAACATTCGAGTGAAAACCTATGTGGTCATCTAAAATTTATAGGTGATTTTCATGATCACTCATAGATCATGTGAAGGACGTTAGATAGGTTATGTGAAGGACATACCATATGCCTGATCATTCACACTATACATAATAAAGATTACAATGAACAGATCTAATACGTATGAAATAAAGTGATTGAAAAAGACTAAAAAGGGAAGAGACATACCAAAAGAAAATATATTCCAATCCTCAAGTTCTTCACATAAACCACCCATGTCATGTGACAACACCAGAAGATATCACCCTAATCAGGGAAAACACCTTTGGCATACTATTTGGATAATTCAAAGTACATTTCATGTTTCAAAAAAATCCACATAGAACCCCTAGGTATACCACACAAGTCTCATGAAACCCTCCATACATGTTGTCCAGACTACACAATGTTTTCTAGACATGTTCCCAAATCATACAGTGGCACAATGACATGAAAAATATGTTTTTATGGAATCTAGACATGTATACTAGATCTATCTTTATCCACCGAACAAGACAACAAGATCATGAAATGTCATCCCGACATGTCAGTAAACATTCTTTATGACACTAGGAAAATTCATCCCGGTCATGCAACACCCTCAACACACGTCACAATGATTCTCACGATGGCCTCCAAACATGTCATCTTGATTTAGTGAAAACACTAGAGAATGTCAATTTGATCATAAGACACCCTCCAAGAATTTCATCTGAGTTCATGTGATGGACTCTAGGATCAGCCAACCAAATCTGGTGGTTCCCTCCAAACAAGTCACACTTGTTCATCCGGGGACCTTCAGATATGCCGTCAAGATTTTGTGACATCCCTAAGAAAATTAAACTATATCATGTGATTGTATTTTTTACATTCAAGGAAGATATCCTCTAACATGTGAAGGATAAAATAAATGCATTCCAGGAAGACAATCAACACATGTTAGGTTGTAAAGTATGATGGGTCGAGGGGGAATCCCAGGAATAGATAAAAAAATTCAAGACTCCATATTATGAAAACATTAGGGTGTAAGATTCGATTGAATAAACTTTGATAACTATGATTCAAACAACAATGAGGATATATAGGATTCCTTCAGAAGGCCTAAGATCAATATTGAACCACTAAAGGGATATCCTAGTACATAAGTCCCACATACACAAGAATTGAGAATAGTTATTCTTTATAACTTCTCTCCAACAATGAGCATATCTCATATGGGATTAAAGAGTTTCAATAATCCCATAATTTATGTTGGGAATCATCATGGTGTAATCCCCAATTGATTGAACAATTATAACTATGATTACTTATTCAACCATGTTATATAGGATTCCCTCCTAAGGCCAGAGTTCCATATTAAACATCCAAATGGATGTCTGGGCACAAAACTCCCACATTTATAAGAAATGAGACTAATTAATTTATACCACTTGTTTCTCACAATGATAATAGCTCACATGGTCTTATGGAGCTCTGATGATCATATCATTCAGGTAATAAAACCCCAATGTGTAATCCATAATCATTGGAATGACATAAATACCCTTATACTAGTGAATCCTTAGTGTGTAAGATATGATCAATTGAAATTAGATGACATTGATTATTTTTATAAATTGGATACAAATTCTCCCTTCCTAAGGCCTGTGATCAATATTAATCATATAAAGGGAAGTTTTAGTACACATGTACTACATCCATATATATTTTGACTGACTATTTGTTATCCCTTGTTCAACACACCGACCATGGTTAACATGTTCTTATAGATTTGCAATGATCATATCATTCACATAATGATTCTTAACCATCCATGGAAACCTCAGTGTGTAGCATTGATGATTGGCATGACATGACCCCCAATATATTGGGTTATAAACAATTGGGAAAATCTTAATGGAATGATCCAAATATGATAACTCTGATTCCTACCATAATCTGGATACATAGGATGTCTACTGACAACTCAATCTCAAATACCCAGTGCATAAGTGACCAGACATATATTTACACTCCTCATGATGTTAAAGTTCAAGGTCTCAATGAATGACTTGGTATTTGATTCATATTATAAACAAGATATGTTAGATGCCTCACAATGGACCAACTGCCCCCTCAACAAATTAAACACATCCCTATGTCACAAAAAATTCAGAAGTGCATGGATATAAGACTTTAATGTATAAAAATATATCTATAAGATGAAATGGATTAATAGAATTATATATATATATATGTGGATTCAATAAAATATTCTCTTTAATTTATAAAATTGATTTAACCTATATTAATTTTGTAGGGGAAACTAATTAGGTATGAGGAATAGAATGAAGTTCAAGTTATGGTCATTTTGATTCGGTAGACAGTTTCATATTTCAATTTTTAAGAGATTCATGAACATATCATAAATCTAAAAGAGGGTCACGGTGTTGGTAAAATATTCTCCCAAAATTTTGTGATGATCCCAAACTCCCATCCTCACAAACAATGCGTGTTACTATGTACCATTGGATCTGAAACCCCAACTAATATAACACCATTAAAAAGTAGGTATGTACCCAGTTTTGTATGTTTGAACCCTTGGTAGTATACATTAATAAAAAAAGGCGAATCAACATCAATGATTGTTTAATAATTATAACCCAACACAAAAAATCACTAGGACAAATCATATGCCAAAATCATGTTGTCTTTTTCCTAAAAACAATCTGTATTCATTAATAATTCATGGTATTTAATGTTTCAATTTGAAATATTTCACCCAAGTGGATTTCAATTGAAAATTACCATGTTGTAAAAATATCATAAATCCATTTTTTTCATTTGGATATATTGGTTTTCCATTATCATTAATATTCTAGGATTATGTGTATAATGAAATTTTATTATATTATGTTTTATTTCTTCATTTTTATGTTGATATATAGTTGATACACATAATTTGTTAATTAATTAATTCTCACTTCAATTTTATGATCATTGTATGGGTTTATTTCATAATCCCATTCTTACCAAGATTGTTAATTATAGAATAGTTTTTGAAGGAAATTATTTTATTAGTGTGTATTAATCAAATTTTATTTGATTATCCTTTTTATATTCATTTTATTTTCATTTAATAATAACATTATTTCATTCATTGGTGCTTAAAATAAATTTAAAATTGTTTTTAACAAAATCCGACATCATTTTTCTCTTAGTTCAAAAATCAATTTTCTTCCAAAACCATGTCTTCTAAAACTGTGTTTGTATTTTTAACCTATTACAAATGATATATTAAGGAAATTTATACAACTTTTGATTTTTTATTTTTTTAATTGAATATTCGGATTTTTCCGAACAACAAACTTTTACAACCTTTTTATAGTGAAAAATGAATGTTATTTTGAACTTGTACAACATGTACGAAATAAACCACCATCATTAATGTAATTTCTTTGATTAATTATTTGAAAGTAAAAAATGATATTTTTTAATAATTTTTTTTCATAAATACTCATTTATTTTATAAAGTTATTTTCAAAGAAAATAAATTTCAAAAGTATTTATGATTTGAAATTTTATTTTCAAAATGAAAATGAAATTTTATATAATAATTTTTTGGAATGATATTTTAATATATTTCTATTCATCAATGGAAAAACCCCATAATTTTATATTTAATAGTATGTGGGTATATTTTTTTGATACAATCCTTATTCTACTTATGGACGGTTTATTATTATTTTGTCCAAGGATAGTATTTATATTCCCTTCTTGATTATTTTTTATAGTTAATAAATTACCATTTATATTTCCTCTTTCTTATGATCACTAGACATTAAATTTAACCTAAATATCCATATTATTTGTCATGGATTAGTTTAATTCATGAAATATATTTCATTTCCATATTTTTTCATACATTAAAATTTATTTTTTAGAGGGAAATATTAGGAAATCTATAGTCTTTATTCAATAAGAATATTTGATAATAATACACATTTTTAAAGAATTAAATTGATTATTTATCATGTGAGAAATTCATTGAATATGGTAGACATTGGTGGGGTCTAGTTATTGATATTTTCTCAATACATTGGTAGTCTCTTGGGACGAGTCAGTTGGAGAGCCTTAGTTAAATGGACTTCTACCCATAAGATTAAAACTACCTTATAGATAGATCTTTGAAGTAGAGGCTTCATGTGACATAGAAAAATGAAATCCCATAATTAAAAATTGGATTCATAAAAATTTTATTATTATTATCCATAAGATTTTCAAATTGATATTATCTCTAGATATATTTTATTCTAAATTTTTGACTATATAAAATATGTGTTCAGTTATTTACCTCACTATTGATTATTCTAGTAAATTATTTAAATGGAATGTGTATTTAGATATTTTCCTTTATATAAAATTTATTCATTATTGATAATCCTTATATTATTCAAGATGAATTAAAATATACTAAAAATCCTACTATGCATTTGAGATTACCCTTATTTTGTTTCATTTCCCCATGATTTCATGAAGTGTATAATGATTGATGTGAAATGATATTATTGAGGGAATAATGTTATTCTAAATTAATTTTGTTTTAATTTTTATTTTAAAATGTGATCAAGAGTCATGTATTTATATAGTTAAAAAATACTACTAAACCATTATATTTTCTGGGATTCGATTCCTTGTATTGTTTGCTAACATAACAAATCGGGCACATACTATGAGCTTCTTGGGTACAGGTATCTATAGTTGGTATAATATAATGTTTAACAGAAACCATGGGAACTAGATTAAGGGAGAAATATATTAGGGAGCATACAACTATGATATAATTTAATGATACATGTTGAAGAACATCCTAATGTGTCTGTAAGGTAGAGATTATATGGATTTTTTTTTAAATTCATCCATTTATGGATACTACAAGTGGCTTTTGATCTGTAATAGTCGTACCTAGGGGTAAAAACTTCAAAAACGATGAATTCAGATTGAAGTGATCATTACCTAGTACATGAAAATATTCCTTACTATTCACATGGTTTGACAAACCCAGGGGATAAACACCAGATAATTTACATTTTCATTATGAAACATTTTGATTGATATTAATATATGATGACAATGAATAACCTTAGTTAAACCTATTGTCTCATAGATTAAAAAAATAAGGATCATGATTTAAGCATCTTATTAGTGATTATATGGATCTCCCCCTATGATTATTTTTATCACACTATATTTGTTGGATTATGTCAATGGATGAAACCCTAAGGAATCAAGATAACATTTATTATGAAGGAAAATGTGTAGACAGTGGGAAAAAAAATTGGTTGATTAGTGGAATGAAAAATATTTTGATTATTCTTAATCAGTTTTTATGAGATATGATTAACAAAATTTACCTTAACCAACTCCTAGACTCACTAAAGTAGAGAAGAACAAATCTAACCCAGATCTCATGTTATGGAGACCATGGCGGAATTAATACCTAATTCCCATAATGTACAAAATGTGGAAGGAGACACCTATGAAAGTGTCATAATGGAAGGTGAATATGATTTATATGATAAAATTAATAAAATAAAGATAATAATTTTTAATTGAAAATAAAGAGTATGATGGAAAGAAATAAATCCCATCATAGGGATCCATTTATAGATCATTGTCTTAAATTTAAAGAACATTGGAATTATTTGAGTCAATTACCTATAATAAATGATAAACTATAGACCAAGTATGGACCTATATTGAAATAAAAACGATTCAGTAATAATGTAT
This sequence comes from Viscum album, assembly GCA_963277665.1. NCBI lineage: Eukaryota > Viridiplantae > Streptophyta > Magnoliopsida > Santalales > Viscaceae > Viscum > Viscum album. The sequence continues at coordinate 79,076,119 of OY728162.1, read as the reverse complement.
TGAGATTCAATAATTAAATTTTAAAAATGTTTCACAAATCATATTTTGGTTATATGAATCATGAAATATCTATGTATTGTATTTTATTTTAGAATAAAATGTTTCTTGTAACACCACAAGCTTCTATGATACGTTTTTCTTTGAATAATGCAATAGCTTGTGTTGTACGCAACTTTGAGATTCTAACACATCGTGACCAATCAAAATAGCCGTTTTGAATAGTATTACCCACTTTTTGAGACATTATAAATTTTATCATTCAAAATGGACTTCATTTTTGTATTCGTAATATAAAAATTATCATAGGGAAAATTTTTGGTATTTTTATGAAAACATTCAATTTTTGATGAATAGTAAAAAAACACTGAGTTATTGTTTAAAAACAACTTTTTATTTAAATAATTATTTATTTTATTTAACTTTTTTTTGAGGTAGAAATAGATACACAATACCTATATATATTCAATTTAATTAATTGGATTCAGTTTATAATAATTTTAGATATATAATAATTTTATTGAACTTTTTACCGTCTTTTACCCACCTACTAGGTGCATTTGCAAATTTATAAACAAATTATTTTTAACACTTCTGTGAGTTAAATTTTGAAAATATGATAGAAATGGTTGATATCAGTAAGTAGAATGTGGGTCAATGAGATGAAAATAATTTTTGGTTCATAGTAATGTTTGACTTTTATTTACCACGGTTAAAAGTAAATAGTGTAATTAAGGGTAAAAATGATATTATTATTACCCGAACAAATGTCATAATTATATTTTATATGATTAATTCAACCAAATAAAACCTTATAAACATAATATGATCCTTTAGGTCTACTTTCATTATATTAGGACATTTATTATTATTTAAATAAAAGAAGAGTTAAAAGTATTAAATTCAATGTTTAATAACTAAACCTTTTTTAATATAGGGTTACACATAAGTTAAATTCAACTATAAATATTAATTAGAAATATAAAAATATTTAATACATAATATTATTTTTTTTATATTTTTTAGAACTTAAATAATTTAATTTATTTTTGACACAATGATGATGCAGTAATTACCTAATTAATGAAATATTAAAATATTTGATACTATAAATATCCAAATAAATGTAATTTGTGACTTTTTATGAATTATACTAATTTTATAGGTTAATATGATATGATATGGTAGGTTAGATGAATTTATTTTTGACGTAATAATGTTGTTATGAAATATGATAAAACAAAAACCAAATAATGTCCAAATTGACATAAAAGATTTTTTAAAACAAATATTATATTATTAATCGATATTCTATTCCTAAAAATTTAACGTTTGTCCAAAAGATTTATATAATGATAGGTGTGTCATTAATGAACCATTTGGTGTTATCTTGGATGTATATAGTATGTTTATTAACCATATAATATAAAAATACAAAGAGACATGGTAAATGTCAAACTATCTAACTAAGACCTAAATCTAAAATATTTGGTTAATATAGTGACCCAAACATGTATATAACCTATTGGTTGAGTGGTTTTCAACCCCTCCCCACGTTATCCTTAAAAGAATTTACTTTTGATCCATTAGAACCCTAAAATTATTTTATTATAAAATAATATTTCTAGCTTTTCTTAAGGTCCCCCTCACCCCTCTTATAAAAGGGCACCCCCTTACCTCAAATTTAAACCATCAATGCCTTTTGGATCGGCCAGACTCTACCCAAATACCCTCTCAAATATCCTCCCCTCATCGTAGAGGCCTTCCTTTAGTCAGAAATCTAACATAAGAAGCCAATTTGATCAAATCAATAGAAATAACCCGAAGAAGAGGTAAATATTTCATCAACTCTTTCAAGTTCCTTTCTTCTTCTACTTCCTCGTTCATTGTTGTTTTCATTCTAAAATAATAAATCCAGCATCTTCTATACACTATGATTTTATTATAAATATGGTAAAACCACATTCATTATTCAATCCATCCCTTTAATGACATGTCACCATATGTGCGTACGTACGGCTTACCATCTCCACGTCGTGGTGTAATTATTATTCAAAACATTATTATTTGGATGAGTATAATAATGATGTGTAATTGATGTAAATATTAAATATAACATGATAATGATTTGGTATATATGATATACAATCAAATTATATATTATTTTAATATCAAAAGAATGATATTGTTGCTCGTGCGTACGTATGGATTACCATCTCTACAGACGCGATGAGATTCATTCCCCATCATAGTCCATTCAAGACAAATTTTAATTTGATGATTAAAAATAATGTTTAAAGACTTAATATAATTCTGAATATGAATAAGATACATCCTATCTATAACAAAAATTACTTACGTAACAAAGCATATAAAGGAAAACGAATCAGTTAACACACGAAATGATGATAATACCAAGATATTATTAACAATGCAATGTAAAAAGATCATATACGAGATCATATTAATGTATATGATTCTAGTATAATTTAATAACAATTATTTCACCATTATAGAGGAGGTTATCCTACACTTGACCAAGTAAAAGTACAAGGTAAGGGTTAATTTTACAATCTCTTTATTATCCAAGGTTGTTTTTATGTAAGTATCTAAAGGGACCTCTTTATCATCTACATCCATGTTTCATAAAAATGTATTTCAAAACATTTTTACTACTTACTAGACAATGGGGTAAAATCATTTATACCCTTATTTGACCTTATATGTTTTGAAAGGAATATTTCCTTCATTTTCCAAACAACGTACTTTATGACCTTTTCGACAAAAATAAGTTAAGAATATTTTTTAACATATACGGCGTCTGCAGTTATTTTTAGTCGCTATAACATCGTCGAAGCTTTCCTTACAAGATTATAAGAATATTTTCAAAATAAATTTCTTCATTATAATTATGTTACTCTTAAATGATTTCAAAATAGAAAGAGATATATCTCTAAAAAAAGGTTTTGATTTCATCAATGGTAACATCCTTTGATGGATTTTAAGCTTATTCGATGTTGATTTATTATGATACAAAACTTCCATATTGTATTGAATGTTTTGTGATATGTTTGATGAGTCCCGTCGCAAAAGGTCCGTCCAATAGGTTATTTGAGACAGGGGTAACATCGCGTCACTAATAATCAATCATTTGCAATGGGATTTCGTCTCCCGTCACAACAAGTTTGGCGTGGGTAGCATGCCAAACCACGCGAATGTTATTTGCGACGGTGTGATCCCACCGTCGCAAATAGTTATGTATTTGCGACGGGGCCCGTCGCAAATACCCGGTGCGGTTAATAGTTCATTGCGACGGGATGTCGTCTCATCGCAAAAGGTGTGCTAGCGGGGACTATTTGCGACGGGACTTGTCGCAAATAGCTACGCCTGCATTAATTACTGTCAGCGGTTAAAAAGTATTTGCGACGGGCCCCATCCTAAATACCTAGTGGCGGTTAATAGCTTTTTGCGACGGGATGTCGTCCCGTCACAAAAGGTGTGTCGGTAGGGACTATTTTGCGACGTGACCTGTCGCAAATAATTTTTTAACCGCCGTTAGTATTTAATGCGAGAATTGGTATTTGCGATGTGTCCCGTCGCAAAAGATACTATTTGTGATGGGTATCCCGTCACAAATAATCCATTCGCAAATAATCTAACCTATATATACCCCCATCCATTTTCCCTCTCATTCCTCTCAATTCTTCGAACCTGTTTCTCTCTAAACACTCCTATTATAAGGAAAAATTTTCTATGATAACTTTTTTTCACGAAGAAATTCTGAAGCCGTCAACATCAATAGAAAATCAGTCTTAAAGGTATTTATATTTTATTTAATTTATTATTTATTTCAATTTTTATGTTAATTTTTATTATTTTTGATTAGTTGTAATTAAATAAATTGAAATAGTTTTGTCATTAGTATTTATTTGTACTAATAAATTAAAATTTATAATATTATTTTTTAATAATTAGTAGTAATTAATAATTTTTAGCGATAATTAGTAATGTATATAATTAATTTGTAGTAATTAATTATAATTGGTAATAAATATTAATAAATACTAACAATTAGTTATAAATATCTATAATTATTCATAAATAGTAATAAATAGTAATAAATAGTAATAATGAGTAATAAATAGTAATAAATTGTCATAAATACTAATTAATTGTAATAATTAGTAATAAATTGTAATAATGAGTAATAAATTGAAATAATTAGTAATAAATTGTAATAATTAGTAATAAATACTAATAATTAGTAATAAATTGTAATAATTATTAATAATTACTAATAATTACTAATAATTACTAATAAATACTAATAATTAGCAATAAAAACTAACAATTAGCAATAATTAGTAATAATTAGGAATAATTCAGAATAATTAGGAATAATTAGGAATAATTAGAAATAATTAGAAATAATTATGAATAAATAGAAATAATTAGCAATAATTAGCAATAATTAGGAATAATTAACAATAATTAGCCATAATTAGCAATAATTAGCAATAATTAGCAATAATTAGCAATAATTAGAAATAATTAGAAATAAATAGCAATAATTTGAAATAATTAGAAATAATTAGCAATACTTAGGAATAATTAGTAATAAATAAGAGTAAATTAGTAATAAATTGGATTAAATTGTAATAAATATTAGTAAATTGTAATAATTAAGGGTAAATTGTAATAATTTGTAATATTTAGTAATAACTAGTAATAATCAGCAATAATTAGTAATAAGTAGTAGTAATTAGTAGTAATTAGTAACAATTATAAATAATTAGTAATAATTACTAATAATTAGGAATAAATTTTAATACATAGTAATAAATAGTAATAATTTGTAATAATTTGTAATAATTAGTAATAAATTGTAATAATTAGTAATAAATACTAATAAGTAGTAATAAATACTATTAATTACTAATAATTAGCAATAATTAGAAATAATTAGTAATAATTAGCAATAATTAGGAATAGTTAGCAATAATTAGCAATAATTAGCAACAAATAGCAATAATTAGCAATAATTAGCAATAATTAGCAATAATTAGCAATAATTAGCAATAATTAGCAATAATTAGCTATAAAATGAAATAATTAGCAATAATTAGCAATAAATAGAAATAATTAGCAATAAATAGCAGTAATTAACAATAATTAAGAATAATTAGGAATAATTAGCAATAATTAGCTATATAATGCAATAATTAGCAATAATTAGCAATAAATAGAAATAATTAGCAATAATTAGCAATAATTAGGAATAATTAGAAATAATTAGCAATAATTAGAAATAAATAGCTATAATTACAATAATTATGAATAATTTGCAATAATTAGAAATAATTTGTAGTAATTAGGAATAATTAGAAATAATTAGCAATAATTAGCAATAATTAGCAACAATTAGCAATAAATAGAAATAATTAGCAATAATTAGAAATAATTTGCTGTAATTAGGAATAATTAGCACTAATTTGTAATAATTAGGAATAATTTAGAATAATTAGTAATAAATAATAATAATTACTAATTATCACTAATAAACACTAATAATTACTAACAAATACATATAATTATCAATATTTTTCAATAATTAGGAATAATTAGAAATAATTAGGAATAATTAGAAATAAATAGCAATAATAAGAAATAAATAAGAATAAATAGCAATAATTAGGAATAATGAGAAATACTTAGTAATAATTAGTAATAAATTGTAATAATTAGCAATAATTAGAAATAATGAGTAATAATTAGTAATAATTATTACTAATTACTAATAATTAGTAATAATTAGGAATAAATAGTAATAATCATGAATAAATAGTAATAAATAGTAATAATTAGGAATAAATAAGAATAAATAAGAATAAATAGGAATACATAGGAATAATTATTAATAGTTTGGAATAGTTAGTAGTAAATAATAATAGTTAGTAATAAATAAGAATAATTAGTAATAAATAGGAATAAATAATAATAAATAAGAATAATTAGAAATAAATTTGAATAATTAGTAATAATTATTAATAAATAGTAATAATTAGTTTGGAATATTTAGAAATAGTTAGAATGGAATTTTAATAAATTTTAATAAATTTTAAGAACTTGGCACAATTTCCAATGGATTGACGACACTCCTTTTACTCCATGACTTTTCTCCTTTGAACTCTCACCGACTCAAAACATTATGAAAAAATTGATGCTAATTAGGAATATTCAATCTCCTGCATACGAGATTGGATATGCATTCGTAGGATTGTATTTTTTATAATGTTTTCAGGTAGTGACAGTTGGAAGAAGATGATTCATCGATGAAAATATCGCTCTTTTGTCCGATGACTCATTTACTTGCATCTTTCTCACACTGAAATAAAAATGAAGAATCTAGTCAGAGATACACATATTCATTCCCGTGAATATGAGAGTGAATTGGCGTACCTCAGACAAGATTCTTGATTCTGATTTCAGTGTGAGAAATATGGAAGTAAATAAGCCGTCAGATAAAAGAGTAGCCGTCAATCCACTAGAAATTGTGTCTCCCTTAATTAATTGTAATTATTATGTAGTTGTAGTAATTACTTATCTTTTTTTTCTGTAAGTGTTTTTATAATTTCAAATTATTAAAAGAAAATGATGATTTTATATTTTGTAGAAAAATATGGAATAAGGATGTCGAAATTTGTCATAATTATATGATCGCACATGGATAAATCAGAACAGAAATCCAAATTGTTCTAGTTTAAATCCTATATTTGTTGAGGGTTTTGAAGCTTTCTTAGAATTTTCATTATCAATATCAGAAAATATTTCTGAAAGAATAATTAAGTGTCTTTGTAAAAAATGTTCTCTAAGAACGTTTTACACATTTGATAAGGTTAGGGGACATCTCCTCTGGTTTCATATTCAACCAGATTATGTTTTTTGGTATCAACATGGTGAACACAGTTCCGGAAAAGATAATAATAACTTGATTTCAGATCCACCACGGTTCCAAAATTTAGTGCATGGTGTTGCAGGTCCATCTATTCAACATACTGAAACTCACGATGATATTTATTTAACTCCTAAGTTGGAACCATCTGAATTTTATGAGTTGTTGAGGTCTACTGAGGATGCACTGTATCCTAGTTGGAAGATAAGAAAATTAGAAGTGGTTGCAAAATTTATGGCTATTAAATCAGATAATGAAATGTCAAACCATGGTTATGATAAGATATTTTCTTTCGTTAAAACACTGTTACCTGAAGGAAATGTGTTTCCTGTAAATTACAATGAGAGTAAGAGGTTGGTTCGTAATCTAGGCCTTAGTTATCGGAATATTCATGCATGTGAAAAAGATTGCATATTATATTCTTATGAAAATGTGTTGTTGGATAGTTGTCTCACACGTGTACAATCATGGTATAAAGAACTCAACCATGGAAGTCTGGATCGATTCATGTAAAACAGTTGAGATATTTCTCCCTTTCACCCGGGCTGCAACGTTTATTTATGTCTCATAACACATCCTCAATGATTTCATGGAACAAAACCAATATTTTAACCAGTAAAAGCTTGAATCATTCATCTAATGGTGATTCATGGAAAAATTATGATCGTCTGCATCTGTATTTTTCTTTAGAAGCCCAAAATGTGTGATTGGGTATTTCTACCAATGGTTTCTATCCGTTTGGTTATTATGGTAGTCAGTATTCAAGTTGGAATATCTTTATAACTCTGTAAAATCTACCTCCATGTAAGTTCATGAAGTATCCCTATATCTTTTTGACCATATTAATCCGAGGACATCTGAAAAAGAATTTTGTTGTTTTTTTGAAACCATTGATTTGTGAGTTAAATGCAACGTGGAGTAATGGTGTTAGTACATATGATGTTTCTGTGAAAAAAATTTCACATTAAAAGTTTCATTGATGTGGATGATTAGTGACTTTCCGACATATAACATGTTATATGGCTGGAGTACACGTGTTCTGAAATCAAAACCTTTTTGTATGAAAGACAAAAAAAGATTTTATGCTCTTAAATAGAAAAAACCTTTCTATTTTGACTATCATCGTAGATTTCTTCCAACCGATCATCCTTTTCGAAGGAACAAATATCATTTCAGAAAAGGCATAATTGAAAGCGATGAACCTCCAAAAACTATCTCAGGCACATAGTTAAAATCAGTTGTATTTTAATTACCTACCATCACATTTGGGCGAATAGTAAACAAACAAAAAATTCATGGCTTTAGGGAAGAACATAATTGGATAAAACAAAGAATTTTTGGGGTTCTCCCATATTGGTCTGATTTTTGGGTCTGTCACATGTTGGATGTCATGCATATTGAGAAGAACTATTTTGATAATTTATTTCATAGAGTTTTGGATACACCAGGTAAGACCAAAGATACTGTAAAAACACAATTAGATCTTGCCCAAATTTGTAGGCGACCAGAAATTGAACTATTTGAAAATATGAGATCACAGAGGTTAATGAAGGCAAAATCAGCTTCTACACTGTCCAAAGATAGCTGGATATTATTTTATCAGTAGATTTCAGAATTGAGACTTTCAGATGGCTATGCTTCCAATTTGGGAAGATGTGTTAAGAATGGTCATATTACTGGATTAAAATGTCATGATTGCCATGTTATAATGGAAAGACTTATTCTTATTGGATTCAATGGTTTGTTGAATTCTATGATTTGGGATTCGATAAAAGACATATCATATTTTTTCCGAGACATTTGTGTAGCGAAAACAGATTACGATGTGCTAAGAAAACTGGAAGAAGATGTTTCTGTAATTATATGTAAATGGGAAAAAATCTTTCCACCCACTTTTTTTGACTAAATGGAACATCTGATATTACATTTTCCACATGAAGCTAAATGTGGAGGTCCAATAAAATTTCAATGGATGTACCCATTCGAGAGATGCATTCCGAAATTGAATAAAAAATTACATAACAAAGCATCGGTTGATGGCTCAATGGCTAAATCTTATTTGCAAGAGGAAATTTCTTTTTTCTGCTGTCACTATTTTGAATCTGAATACCCCTCAAAACAAAACCACAAGGGAATGAATGAGGGAAATGTTAATGATGAAATGGAAAATCATTTATCATGTTTTATTAATCCAAATATTGTCTTCGGTGCAGTTCAAGATTGATAGCTTTCAGATGATGAACATCACAGAGCTCATACATATATTCTGCACAACTGTGAAGAAATGACAACATTTGTTCTGTGAGTGCTTCTATCACTTATTCTATAATTTCTATTACAGTATGTAAACATATTTTATTTTTAGGTTATATGATAATCATATCAAGAAACAACTTCCACAAATTATAGCAGCTTCTTTTGAAGAACGCACGAAAAATTATTTTTCTCAATGGTTTCAGAAATTAGTAAAATAAATTATTAATGGTTTAATATCAATTAGGTTTACTATTTATTATATTGATAATTGTTTTACAAATTTTCCTGTGTCTCAACATGCTATTAAAATTGATAAGCGACTATGCATATTGAGTAACCCACCATCTAAAATGGTTAAATATTATAATTAATTTGTGGTGAATGGTTTTATATTTCATACATGTGCATATGGAGAATCCAAGAAAATTAACAGTGGAGTTTTTTTGAGAGGATCACATCATAGAGAGACTGAAGTTGAATTTGACGGCATTCTGGATGAAATTATTGAGCTATGTTATCTTGGATAAAATTATAAAATCATGTTTAAATGTCAGTGTTTGGATATTGAGAGAGGCCTGCATGTTTATCCGACTCATGGAATTGTCGATATTAAATATTAAATTCTTCTTGCAGTAAATTAACCATTTTTATAGGCTCAATAGGCACATCAAATTTATTACGCAATGTACTGTGCTACTTCAAGAGACCTGAGTGATTGGTGGAGCATACTAAAAATTAATTTTTTAGAAAATCGATTTAGTCAAACTTAGTGTGGTTCTGATAAAGGGGAAAAATTGAAATTTTTCAAGTGACTACTCAAAATCCTTCTTTTTTAAAAATAAATGTGAATATCAATGATGAAATCCAAAAATTAAGGGTCGATGTTGACGAAGATGTTAATGATGTTTCAAATGAATTTGAAATGAGAAGGGATGGTGAAAGTGAAACTCATATGGATATTGATGATACCGACAATGAATATGAAGATATTAACATCATCAGATATGAATATGATGATGATGAAGGTGAACATTGGCACAGTTAATTTATGGTTATGATCATAACTAATATATATATATATAATAGTTATTTTCAACTATCTGCTTACAACAATAATTTTGTGTTTCAGATGGACTCTGATCTATTGTGCGAGTTAGAGGAGGCTAAGCCCCCTTTGGATGGGGGGAATGTGGGATCATCTGACCCTCATCCTACTGGTGGTAAATGAGGTATGTAGAGGAGGTGCATTCTTACACGACTGATGATTCCTGACCCTATCCCCAAGAGACGTCCACGTCTTGGCTTCGATCCATGCACATGAAGGTATGATAACCTGTATATTTTAGTTAGATTTCATTAATTTATTTTTATATATAATAATTGTTTGATTATTTATTATTTTTTCACAGTTATTCACATGTATCTGTTGGACAGGGGAGCCATATCTTGCACAATTATTTTGCTCAGCCATGGACCACATGGGAACAGATTCCCGTTGATGTGCAGCTCGGCATGTACAATCACAGGCTGATACATAAATAAATAATATTTATTTTGATATTTATTTGAAAATTTATTTTTCTAATAACTTGATATTATAATTTTTTTAGGATTTTTAGTATCTCGTCGATGATAACATGCATGAAGATATCCATACAGCATGGGAGGATGCTATGCGTGAGCATTTTCATCAGTTTTTTCACAATTTGAGAAAGAAGACCATTAAAAAAGTATGAGTGACAGTATTTGATGAGTCATATAGAGCTCACCGAAAAGAGTACTTTTCATCTTAGGTTTGTGATGGATTATGTTCACACTGGTTGGGTGGTGGATTTTAAAGGAGGTCTTCATTGGGTTGGCTGAACAGGGGGAGACAGGAGGTAACGCATCGAGCTGGTAGCCATACATTCAGTATTCGTAGATAGCATCTGGTATGTTTTTTTAAATATTTTATTTAACTTCAAATATAAACAGATTATTTAACATTCATATAGGCAGTTGACCATCCCGTTATTACAAAGTAAGATATTTATCAGAGGATGTACAATGATCCATCTACCAGAGAGATTCAAGGTGATCGCCAGTGTCGGATTGTGATTAATGTTATTTTTTTAGTTTTACAATTAACTGCATATAATAATTTCACAATTTTATTTTCAAATTGGAATTGAAGGAGTCATATAATGCTGTGACTTCTCAGACACAAGCTGAGGGTCCGGACCAGGTGACTGACCAGACCAGTGCCCACTATTTTGACGAGGCGACATGGATGCAGGTGGATCAGTATGGCTTAAAGAAGGGATGATTAGTTGGTATCAGCTCTCATGTAACTCCTGGTACTTATTATGGTACTTCTGTGATGTCGGCGTCCTGCTCGAGAGGATCTCACGGAGAGGCATAATCTTCTGCCTCATAGTATGAGGAGAAGTTCCGAGCTCAGAATGACCTTATAGAGAGTTTGTTAAAGCAACAAGAAGAGATGCGTCAGCAGTAGTAGTAGCAGCAGCACGAGGAGGAGATGCATCGATGATAGCAGTAGTATCACGAGCAGATGGAGTACATGCGCTGTCTGACTCGTAGTTTAGGGATGGAGTTTCCTTCAACAGTTCCTCCAGCACATCCACCTCCTCCAGAAAACGACCCCTAGTGATTTTTTATGTCAAAAAAATTTGAATTTAACATTTTCTTTAATATTAAATACTTACAGTTTCTGTCTTCTATATCTGTGCGAATATTACATAATTTAATTTTTAATATTTTAAGATTTTTTTGTGAATATTAAGAATTTTAATATTATTTATTTTTATATTATTTTAATAATATTAATATTAATGTTTCATTAATCATAATTTTATTAAATATATTTCTTCAGTATTATATTTTTTAATGATTTTTTATTTTACTAATAATAATAATAATAATAATAATAATAATATTTTATTTTATTTTTATTTTTTTTCTGAATATTGAGAATATTAATATTTTTTAATTTTTAATATTTTAATAATATTAAAATTAATTTTTCATTAATCATAATAATATTTTATTATTTTTTTATATTTTTATTGTGAATATTTAGAATTTTAACATTTTTAATTTTTTTATTATTTAAATAATATTAAAATTTATTTTTCAATAATAATAATTTTAATAAATTTATTTTTTTTAATTTTTTTTTTATTTGCGACATGATCTGTTGTGATGGGCCCATCGCAAATAGTTAAAATAAATATTTTAAAAAATGTATTTGTGATGGGATTATAGGCACGTTGTAAAAATGTTTTTACGATGGGCCCGTCGCAAAGTTTTTTTATATATAATGTATATAATCGGAGACTTGTTTGCGACAGTGAAGTTTCCCATCCCAAAAAATATTATTTGTGATGGGCCCGACATAAATAATATTTTTTGCAATGCCATTTTCTGCAATGGGCTATTTGCGATGGGACCCCATCGCTAAAGGTTACTTGTGACGGGATCCCGTTGCAAATAACCCATCACAAATACAAAGAATTCTAGTAGTGGTATGGGTTAGATCCGCACAAGTAACATCCTAGATTTTATATGGAATGATTCATGCAATATCGGTTTTCTTATGTTACATATGGGTTTCTTCTATACAGAATATATCTAGGCAAAGTTACACATTGATTCCCACATCCTTACCACATGACGTTAAACTTCAAGGGAAAAAATATTTCCTTACCACATGATGTTAAACGATAAAAAACTGTCCTTACCACATTACACTAAGCCCCATATAAACAAATTTTTCCATCTAGATGACTTTAAATGGGGTGAAACATCACCCATTTCTATCCCTTATTAAATCACCATAAGAGACTGAACTAGAACAACCAACCCATGGGGTTCTTCCATCATCTTTAAATCCCTCCAAACTATAAATCACCCTTCATTTATTGATCATCTTAGGATTCCACAAACCTTCCATGGCCCATGAAAAAGGATACCAAGCTTCAAGAGACTCTTTGTCTGAATATGAAAATATTCCTATGGATCTTGCATATGTGCTTATGTTTTCCAAATAGATGAGTCACTATGAAAAAGAGGATCTTCAATCCTTGTGAGCCCTGGCATCTCTACAGAAGAGATTAGGACCATAGTGTGTTGTGGTCCACTCCCAAAATGAATTTCCAATATAATTACACATGACTTGAGAATCCCATGCCATGGTTTACAACATTCTCATACCCTGATAAGAACAATGTTTTATTACTCTTGAACCTAGGTATTCTAAATGGGTTCTTTTTTTACATTCCACTCATATTAAGTCGCTTTGAATCATGAACTTAAACTACCTTCATTTTTGTCAAATATGTATGAAATAAAACTCTATCCATGGATGGTCTAAATCACAAGACCTTAAACTGATATTGAATGTGGCATAAAACTTTCCAAGTCAAAAAAACCCAAAAATAGATTCCTAGGTACAAAGTCAAGTTTTTTCTCAAAAAAAGCTTTAACTCTAAATTTTATGAAAAAATTAGGGTGGGAAAAATGAGGAATATATCTCATAAGGTCCACTTTATGGCCCTATTAAAAGAATATTATTTCTCTTTAGATCCCCCGATATAGGAAAAATTTAGATTAATGGTTTGTTACATCTCTTACCAATGATAACATGTTCCCTAAGAGGTGACACAAATTTAGGGTACTCAAAAACATCCTGAATATTACTTGATACTTAAATTATACTACATGATTTGAGCCTCTCAGATAACTTTAAATTTCCCATGGATCTTGGAAAAGGATACCTAACTTCAAGGGTCCCTTTATTTTACTATCTATATATGCCTATGGCTCATGAATATGCACCCATGGTTGTCAAAAAAATCATCCACTTTTCAGAAAGGGAATTTTGATCCCTGTGAGACCTGACATCACCATGGTTGAGATTAGCAACCCATCATGATTTGTGCAATTCTATACATGATTGTATCACACAATTTTTGTTACCCAAACACTTCTAACCATGATTTCGAATTCCCATAAATATCATATTCATTTGGAGTCAACACCACCTCCATCATGTAACCATGGGTTTTTCCATATCAAAGTAAATATGCCACACTCAATCCCTGAACCTTTAGATGTACCACATCCCATGATTCAAAACCATATGGAATAGGTCTCAAGGATCAAAATAAAATATTTTTAAAGCCCTAGGGTTCCAGAACACTTCTTATATATAACTTATTCCATACCCAACCCCATCATATAGATTATTAAGTCTTAAAATATCTTTCATTTACCTTATAAAGGACTTGATATCATCTTTTATTGACCATTCTTTCAACACATAAGGGATTTTACATAACAACTAATGGAATAACCTCTTAAAAAGAAAGGAACTCTGATCCTTGTGAGCCCTAGAAGTGCTGTGGAAGAACCTAGATCCTTAGAGTCTTATGGATAATTCATAGAATGTCTGCCCTCTATAATATTCATCACGTCAAAATTTTGGTTTATGACATACATTACCCTTATTCCAACTATCCAGGAAGACCTAGCATCCCTATTATTTTCCTACAACCAATATCAAATATATAAATATTTCATGTCCCATAGAAAAGAGTGTATACACCTATTTTTATAGTGATACTAACATATAAGGGCCTTGACTTTAAAACCAACAGAATATCCTCCTTGTAGGAAAGGATTACTAATCCTCATGATGTTTAAAAGATACACGGAAAAACTTAACATCCTACTTTGTTTTGAGTCATTATAATAATGTCTGCACTATATCCTATAACCATTAATCAATTCGTGGCCAAAAGACCTTAATCTACACAAAATCTCAATGGTCCAATATAAAAGACCCTAAACTGTCATGATAGAAGGTCTGTGCTGAAAGTTCATAAACTACAGTAATAAAAGGTACAAGTTCAATGAACATAAAATAAAACTATAATAGTTTCAATAAAAATGAACTCAATCTAATGTAATAAAATGATAGAGGTAAAAGACCCTAAACTACTATGATAGTAGGTCCAAACTAAATTAACCAAGACTACAATGATAGATAGTCAACGCTAAAATGCTATAAAATATATCGATATAATGTTTTACCTAAACAAAACTAAATTATAGTGATAAATTTTTTAAAATAGAATAATTAAAACTGAAGAGATAGAAGGATTGACGTAAATGACTATAAAATATTCCTGAACAATGATGTTTTCTACAAAGAGGAGCTATAAACCTTGGAAGGCCTACCATAGGGCCTTAAAAAATTCTATATATGCTCTCCAAGTACAGTGACTTTAGAAAAAGATAGTTTTATATATTTTAGTGAAATATATTCTACCCAATTGCCCTTTGTGGAATAATTTATTCTCAAGATAAACAGAGAAGATACATCCATGAGGAGTCTCATGTTTGTGGGAATTCATGGGTATCTCCTGAGGAAAATCCGATATGATTTAAATATTTAGATACAGGCATTTGGGTTTACCTTTTTATTAAAATTATTGCTATCATTGATGATTCATATAAAATCATACTAGAAAAATGTCATGCATATCTTGAATAAATGTGATCTAGACAACAATTTTTAATGTTTGGAAGATTAATTCCTCAATTGCGTGAAATAGGACGAGTCTCCACATTTCAGAGTCTCTCAAGGAATTTCATAATAAAATACATATCAACAATCAAACAAAAATATGATTTGATTGACTATGATTGGAAAAATGGGAAGAGTCTGACAAGAAGTATTGATTTAATACTGATGTTCCTCTCGCCCCACATATTTTTCACCCTCCCCATGATGAAGAGTCTCAATTAATGTAGTCCTATAAAAAATCTATTTTGAGTGACATCCAATGAGGATGATGGTACTAAGAGGTTAAACCTCATGTGATAAATTATTTCCCCATATCCCTATATTTTCATAGTCTATACATCAATCTTGATTTCAAATTAGATATAAACTGACGAATCTAGTCCAATATCTCCAAATCCTCCTTCATCTATTTGGTAGGAGAGTATCCTCTTAAAGATCATGCAAGACCCTCTCATTAGTGGACAAATATTTACATGTAAGGATAATTTGTCTATTGATTCTATATAATTGTTTGAAATAAAATAGATACACCCTTAATCTATCAAATAGATGATGTGGGTGTTCCTCTCGGTCACAAAATATCTCCGGAGGATTCTCAGCAATCAAGACCTAAATCCACTTCCATATCGTCTTGCACTATGTTTGATATTTTCTGGCTTCTCAAATCTATACGTCAGAGGGGGTAATAGTTGACTATGATAATAAGGAAGTAGGATATGATGTCCCATATATCCTTCCCTCAACAGGCACATCATCCATTACTTGCATTGAATTGATAAATTCCTCAATGGGTTCTTCCTCACTGGTAGGATTTTTTTTCACTAGAATGAGGGTTGTTCTTCGATGTCTCCCATGTCCTGAATACACATCATATTTTTTTATAGATATATGGGTCAGTTAGAAAAATGGGTTTCCTAAAAGGAAGACCAGAAAGTTTAGAACCCACCCCAGTAAGATGTAACAAATTCCTGAGCATAATTTTGAACAAGAAATTCCATAACACCAAAATATTGAAGAATGATATCAGTATTGGTGTCCTCATGTGCCAGCATAATCCAAAACTGGTGGATTATCCTAGGTTTCCTTTCTCCCTACACGCAAGCTGACAGGAGAGGGGAAAAACTTTGGGTGCTTCTGAACTATATAGAAAACCAATAATGTGTATATAACTTGAAAACAATCATCTTGCCCATCCGAGATGTAAGAACCTCATCCTGAAGGGAGATCATGTATGAATTTTTTTCATGAGATCTTCCACCCTTATTAATGATTTTAATAGTCAGTGCTAGATAAAGGGTGAAATAAAATCTATCTTATCAAATAAACACATCAGTAACCTCATCATTCCTTAACAACATGGCCCCAATACCAGATATGTTTAGAAAAATGGTATTAAAAATGAAACAGGGATCCAAGTGCTATTATAGTATTCATAATAGTGAAAATGTTCTCATATCCTCTTAAAAAATTGTAAAGGAACACCAATTTTTTAAGGGATATTTCCATACAAAATGTGGCCTAAAATATAGTAATGGAAAACTGTAGTTGGTACCACAAGATTATGGATTCATCCCTATGCTGGCCAGGCTTCCATCACTAGTGTATTGACCCAAATTCCTACGATCGCAACCCATTCATGAAATTCCACCCATTCTGGAACATGTCCATGAAGCTCGTAGACCTATGACATGGAAATATCTCTAGTTTAAATTTGTATCCCAGTGTGGTCTAAGCCCCGACTTCCAAAATAGCCTTATATGAACAAACACAGTCACAAACCTACTATAATGGGAACCAATGAGGGATTATAGTAGTTAACCTAGCTCTAATAAAATGAAAATGTTGCTATAATATTTAAAATAAAATATTGTGAACTTAGTAATATCCTATCATCACATTTCCTTCATGAAATTGAAAATGTCCCTCACCCTGATTGAGGTTTTCGAATGGTCATCCCAGACATATTCAGAATGAAGTAACTCATCCTATATCTCCCGATGTTTTGATATACCTCCCAGTAGATCGATGTACTAGAGTATGATTCCAACCACACCATGGGAAAAAATGAAATGGGTTGGATCGAGGGATTTAAAAAATTAACAAGTACCAATTACCAAAGACGATCAAACTAGTTATAAAAATGAATTTTTAAATCCATATCATGTTTTAGAAATTAACATTATATAGTTAGATAGAAAACTATAAAAAACTCTGCTTGAAATGTCATGGAAACCCACATTTGTAAGAAAATATTGCACCGAGTTAAAGATCACATTTCAAGCTCTATATGCCACCCATATTTTTCATATAATAGATAAAAATGCTGAAATCGTTCTGAGTGATGGGCTAGTGAGTGAAGCCACAACTGTCTAGACATAATGAAGAGTTTTTCAACATATATGAAAACCCATGGGACTGAGATGCAACAAGTTATCCATCCTCGTAAAATTTAAGATGAGTACCATCAATAGAGTTTGACACATAGTTGGATGGATGGTTGATGTCTGGATAGAAAAGGGAAGCATTGTCTTACTATATGAACTCATATAGAGGAATCTGTTGTGGTAAAAGATAATTCTAGAGCATGGATGAATAAATAATTTTTAGATCCTCATTTTTACAATGAACAAGATACCTTTTATCAATATTATGATTTCATGAAATCATAGACCTATGGTTAGCTCTGGTCAAGGATTTCAGATGAGAGGTGGAATCTATCTTTACAAGAGCAAGAGGAATAAGTCAAATGTGTGAAAATATTTCAAAGTAAATCAAAAATCCTACAACTATATTCACATGGAAGGAATAAAAAGGGAAATATATATTGCAAAAATAATTAACGATCCCCAAAAACCCACAGAACACAATCTTTCCACCATACCCATCATAAGACTTGTGAGAACAAGAACATCATAAAGCCATAATTTCCACATAATATTCAAGTAGTGATGTGTTCAAGCTAGTAGTTCCTAGGAAACCATCATTATGGCCATGGGGTTAATATAGAAAAAATCCAACCAATTACCAAAGATGAGTTCACAGTTGAATCATGTGAGTACTTTTTTAGAGCTAGCACTGTAGATGATTTCTCATGATAATGGTCTCATGAACATATATCACAATCAGTTCATGCATGGGGTGTTGGGGTCTTATGAATGGGTATTATGACATGGGAATGGTGAAAGAACATTTACTCTTTGGTAGTCAGTGTATGATCCACCATTAAAATTCCCATTTATAGAGATTTAACATGTAATAACAAACATCTCTCAGAATACCAAGCCACACCCAAGACACTGATTTGAGATAACACCAAATAATCATGTGGGAATTTTCTTTCTTCAAAACTTATCCCCTTTTCCCCTTAGACATTTCTGCAGTTTCGGTGCATTTGTTGATCTATTCAAAATAAGAAACAAAAAATTTCTTGGGGAATAAATACCTGAATATAGGAATTATTTTCCTTTCCAATAAAATGAAGAAGAAGGCAGACAATATCATACAGATTGTGCATGTCTGTAGAAGACCCACGAGCGCATGACAATCAAAGGGTTTTGAGAATCATCATTCATAGAGAATAACCTATTAGAGACCTCATAGTGAATATATCATGAATCCGTATACTTCGATGATTCCATTTTGGGCCCTAAATTACCCCAAATTATCAACCTATCAAGCTCCACTGGTCATGTGACTTTTAAACTGGAAGATTCTTAACAAACCATCGAAAAATCATTTGAAAATAAGGAGAAAATTATCCAAAAGGTAGGATCCTCTTTTGGATGTAATATTTACATGAATCCCCTAGGCAGTTCATGAGACACCAAAAGCCCAAAATGACATGAACAACTTACCTAATGAGTTCCCACTAGCATGTCACCCTCATCACATGAAAGGCTCTAGAGATGCCTAGAAATTCCTATGCTCCCCTTTGTCTTAAAAGTCACAAAGAAGGGAATTTTCAATAAAATTCTTGTTCATTTCCATAGGAACAATTTTTGGTTAATTTATGCATTTCTGAGGAGTATAATAGTTTTCTTAAACAATACTTTTGAAAAGTCCAAAAATCCCATGCCCACTAAAAAACAATGAAATATAAGGGGAAAATATGGGATCCTTTTGTAGTAATTGTCTTCTATAGAATCTCCATTAGAAAATCTGCATGAAATCCCATAATCTATTTGAAAAAAATGGAATGATATCATTAACACCCCCATGAAAGCCATAATGTTTTCATGGATGACCCCCAATATCTGCCCCAGATCATTTTAATGCCTTTTAAATTGGTATCTTGACGTCACGATGTAATTTAGAAATGTCATGCTGACAATGTAAAATCCCCTTGGAGTTTTCACATTATTAGGACAGAACCCATGAATTGGTTATAATTCAATAAATGAGCCATTGAGGGGATGATCTCATGGTCACTTGAAATCTTGTGATACCCCCAAAATTAAAGACAATAGGATCTCATGAAATGAATTACATGAAAACCCTCTGTTAACTCCATCTTTGATTTGAGTGATATAAACCATGAAAAGTGGCATGTAATCAGGGTCAAAAGGCCTATAAATCCCCCACTTTATCATGAAGAATTCATCCTTACATCCTTGGATCCTCACATAGGTGCACACAAACATCAAAGTAGATTTATTTAAGTAGTTGATCTTTTCATCAGAAATGTTTTCCATAAGGTAACATTCGGGGGACAACCTAAGTGATCATCTAAAATTTAATGGAAATTTTCATGATCACTCGTAGATCATGTGATGGATGTTAGATGGGTTATTTGAAGGACACCCCATATACTTGATCAGTCACACAAGACTTAATGAAGATTACAAGGAATAGATCTAATACATATGAAAGGGATTGAAAAAGAAAAAAAAGATAAGAGACATACCAAATGAAAATATATTCGAATCCTCAAGTGCTTTACATAAACCACCCAGGTCATGTGACAACACCAGAAGATATCACCCTAATCCGGGAAAAATCCTTTTGCATACTATTTTGATAATGCAAAGTACCTTTCATGTTTAAAAAAATCTACATAGAACTCCTAGGTATGCCACATAAGTCTCATGAAACCCTCTAAGCTCTCTATCGAAACCACACAGTGTTCACTATACGTGTTCTGAAATCATACAGTGGCACCATGAAATAAAAACTATGTTTTTTGATGGAATCAAGACATGTATACTAGTTCTCTTTATGTCCTCTGAATAAGACAACAAGATCTTGCAATATCCTCCCGTCATGTCAGTAAGCATTCTTTTTTACACCAAGAAAATTCATCCAAGACATGAAACACCCTCCATACATGTAATACTGATTCTCAGGATGGCCTCCAAACATGTCATATGGATTTGGTTATAATACCAGAGGATGAAAATTGGATCATAAGACGCCCTCCAAGAATTTCATCTGAGTTCATGTGATGGACTCCAGGATTAGCCAACAAGATCTGCTGGTTCCCTCCAAACAAGTCACACTTGTTAATCCGAGGACCATCAGATATGCCATCAATATTACGTGACATCCCTAAGAAAATTAAACTGGATCATTTGATTGTCTTTATAAATTTGAGGAAGATATCGTCTAACTTGTGAAGGATACAATCAATGCATTCCAAGAAGACAATCAAGACATGTTAGGTAGTAAAGTAGGCTAGGTCGAGGGGGAATCTGAGAAATTGATAAAAAAATTGAAGACTCGATATTATGAAAACATTAGTGTGTAAGATCTGATTGACTAAACTATAAGAACTATGATTCCTACTATAACGAGGATATGTAGGATTCCTTAATAAGGCCTAAGATCAATATTGGACCACTAAAGGGCCCTCCTAGTACATAAGTCCCTCATACACAAGAAGTGAAAATAATTATTCTTTATAACTTGTCTCCCACAATGAGCATAGCTTTTGTGGGATTAAAGAGTTTCAATAATCACATAATTTATGTTGGGAATCACCATGGTGTAATCCCCAATTTATTAAACCATAGGAACTATGATTACATATTCAACCATGATATATAGGATGCCTTACTAAGGCCAGAGTTCCATATTAAACCTCCAAATGGAAGTCTGAACACATAACTCCCACATCTATAAGCAATGGGAATAATTAATTTACATCCCTTGTTTATGACAATGAGAATAACTCACATGGTCTTAGGGAGCTCTGACGATCATATCGTTCATGTAATAAAACCCCAATGTGTAATCCTCATTTAGTGGAAGGATGTAAATACCCTTATACTAGGGAAACCTTACTGTGTAAGCTATGGTCACATGAACTTAGATAAGACTGATTATTTTTATAAATTGGATACATATGCTCCCTTCCTAAGGCCGGATCTCAATATTAAACCTCTAATGGGATGTTTTAGTACACATGTAGAACCTCCATATATATTTATACTGACAACATGTTATCCCTTACTGCTCACACTAAACATGGTTCACATGTGCTTAGAGAGTTGTAATGATCATATCATTCAAATAATGATTCTTCACCAGCCATGGAATCCTCAGTTTGTAGCATTGATGAGTGGCATGAAATTACCCCCTCTATATTGGGTTATCAACAAATGGGAAAAGCTTAATGGAATGATCCAAATATGATAACTCTGATTCCTACCACAATCAGGATACATAAGATGTCTCCTCACAACTCAATCTCAAATACCCAGTGCATCAGTGACCAAACAAATATGTACAGTCCTCATGATGTTAAATTTCACGGTCTAAATGAACTACATGGTCTTTTATTCATATTATAAACATGATATGATGGATGCCTCACAATGGACCAACCACCCCCTCAACAAATTAAAAACGTCCCTGTTTCACAAAAAATTCAGATGTGCCTGGATATAAGTCTTTAATGTATAAAAATCTATCCATAAGAACAAATGGATGAATAACCTTATATATATATATATGGATTCTATAAAATATTCTCATTTATTTATAAAATTTATTTTACCTATATTAATTTGGGGGGGGGAACTGATTCGGTATAAGGAATGGAATGAAGTTCAAGTTATGGTAAATTTATAGGGTAGATAGTTTCATATTGGAATTTTGATGAGATTCATGAACATATTGTAAATCAAATAGAGGGTCACAATTTGGGTAAAATATCCCCCTAAAATTTTGTGATGATCCCAAACTCCCATCCGGACAAAAATTTTTTGTTCTTAAGTACCATTAGATCTAAAACCCCAAATGATAGAATACCATTAAAAAGTAGGTATGCACCCAATTATAGATGTTTGAACCATTTTAAGTATCCATTCATAAAAAATGGCGGACCAACATCAATGATTGTGTAATAATTATAACCCAACACGATCTATCACTGGGCCAAAACATATACCAAAATCATGTTTCCTTTTCCATAAAAACAATTAGGATTCATTAATAATTCATGGAATTTAATGTTTCAATTTTAAATATTTCATCCAAGTGGATTTCAATTGAAAATTACTATTTGGTAAAAATATCATAACTCCATTTCTTTTCATTGGTATATATTTGTTTTCCATTATATTTAATATTCTAGGATTATATGTATAATGAAATTTTATTATCTTATATTCTATTTCCTCATTTTTATATTGATATATAGTTGATACACATAATAAGTTCATTAATTAATTCTCACTTCAATGTTATGATCATTGTAAGGGTTTATTTCATAGTCTCATTCTAACTGAGATTGTTAATTCTAGAATAGTTGTCGAATGAAGTTATTTTGTTAGTGTGTATTAATCCAATATTATTTTATTATCCTTTATATATTCATTTTATTTTCATGTAATAATAACATTATTTCATTCATTGGTGCTTCAAATAATTTTAAATTTTTCTTAAGAAAATCCATCTTTATTTTTCTCTTCGGTCGAAAATACATTTTCTTCAAAAACCATGTCTTCTAAAAATGTATTTATATTTTTAATCTATTACAAATAATTTAATAAGGAAATTTCTACCACTTTTGATTTATTAATTTTTTTTCAAAGTAATATTTGGGTTTTTTCCAGAAAACGAAATTTTACAACCTTTTTATAGTGAAAATTGAATGTTATTTTGAACTTGTGCAACATGCACGAAATAAACCACCATCATTAAATTAATTTCTTTGATTCATTATTTGAAAGTAAAAACAATTATTTTTTAATAAATTTTTTTCCTAAATATTCATTTATTTTAAAAAGTTATTTTCAAAGAAAATTATTTACCAAGAATTTATGATTTGAAATGTTATTTTCGAAATGAAAATGAAATTTTCTATAATATTTTTTTAGTAATGATATTTTAATATATTTCTTTTCATCAATAGAAAAAACCCACAATTTTACATTTCATAGTATGTGGGTCTATTTTTTTGATAGAATTTCTATTCTACCTCTGGGT
Organism: Viscum album; assembly: GCA_963277665.1. Lineage (NCBI taxonomy): Eukaryota > Viridiplantae > Streptophyta > Magnoliopsida > Santalales > Viscaceae > Viscum > Viscum album. Next base: position 79,051,898 of record OY728162.1, on the reverse strand, counting down.
GGATTATTATTATTTTGTCCAAGGATAATATTTACGTTCTCTTCATGATTAATTTTTATAGTTAATAAATTTCCATTTATATTTCCTCTTTCCTATGATAATTGGACATTAAATTTCACCTAAATATCCATATTATTTATCATGGATATGTTTAATTCATGAAATATATATCATTTCCATATTTTTTTCATACATTAATTTTTTGGGGGAAATATTAATAAATCTATAGTCTTTATTGAATATGAATATTTGATAACAATGCTCATTGTTTAAGAATTAAATTCATTATTTGTCATGTGAGAAATTCTTTGTACATGGAAGACATTGGTGGGGTACATGTATTGATATTTCCTCAATATATTGGGAGTCTCTTGGGATGAATCAGTTGAAGATCCTTTGTAAATTGACTTCTACACATCAGTTTAAAACTATCTTATAGATAGATATTTAATGTATAGGTTTCATGTGACATAGAAAAATGAAATCCAATAATTAACAATTGGATTCATCAGAATTTTATTATTATTATCCATAAAATTTTCAAAGTGATATTGTCTTTCGATCTATTTTATTCTCAATTTTTGACTATATAAAATATGTGTTTAGTTATTTACCTCACCATTGATTATGCTAGTCAATTATTTAAATGTAATGCATGCTCAGATATTTTCTGTTCTGTACAATTCATTTCTTTTTTATTATCCTTCTATTATTCAAGATAAATTACAATGTACTTTAATCCTACTATGCATTTGAGATTACCCTTATTTTTTTTCATTTCCCCATGATTTCATGAAGTGTAAAATATTTGATGTGCAATGATATTATTGGGGGAATAATGTTATTCTAAATTAATTTTGTTTTAATTTGTGTTTTTAAATACAATCAAGAGTAATGAATTTATCTAGTTAGAAAACACTACTAAACCATTAGATCTTTTGTGATGTGATTCCTTGTATCGTTTTCTAATGTAATAAATCAGGCACATACTATGAGCTACTAGTGTACAGGTATCTATAGTTGGTATAATATGATGTTAAACATAATCCATGGGAACTAGATTAAGGGAAAATATATTAGAGAGCATAAAACTATGATATAATTTCAGGATACATGTTGAAGAACATCTTAATGTGTCTGTAAGGTAGAGATTATGGGGATTTTAATTGAATTTCAACCATTTATGGATACTTCAAGTGGATGTTGATCTGTAATAGACATACCTAGGGGTAAAAACATTAAAAAGGATGAATTAGGCTTGAACTGACCACTACCTAGTGCATGAAAATAGTCCTTACTATGCACATGGTTTAAAAAACCCGGGGTATAAACATCATATTATTTAAATTTTCATCATGAAACATTTTGACTGATATGAATATAGGATGACAACGAATGACCTTAGTTAAACATATTGTCTCCTAGATTAAAAAAGAGGGATCATGATTTAAGCATCATATTAAGGATTATATGGATCTCCCATTATGATTATTTTTATCACACTATATTTGTTTGCTTAAGTCAATGGATGAAACCCTAAGGAATCAAGATAACATTTATTAAAAAAGAAAATGTGGTAGCCATGGGAAACAAAATTTTTTGATTAGTGGAATGAATGATATTTTGATTATTCTTAATTAGTTTTTATGAAATATGATTAACAAAATTTACCTTAACCAACTCCTAGACTCACTAAAGTAGAGAAGAACAAATCTAACCAAGATCTCAAGTTATGGAGACCATGGAAGAATTAAGGCCTGATTCCCATAATGTATGAAATGTGGAAGGAGACACCTATGAAAGTTTCATAATGGAAGGTGAAGATGATAAATGTTTTGAAATTAAGGGAATAAAGATAATAATTTTTAATTAAAAATGATGATTATGATCGAAAGAAATAAATCCCATCATATGGAACCATTTATAGATCGTTTTCATAAATTTATAAGACATTGGAATTATTTGATTCAATTACCTATTTTAAAAGATAAACCATAGACCAATTATGGTCCTATGTGGGAATAAAAAAGATTCAATATTTATGTATTGTCATTCAATAATTAAATTTTAGACGTGTTTCAGAAATCATATTTTGGTTATAAGAATCATGAAATATCTAAGGATTCTGTTATATTTTAGAATCATATGTTTCCTATAACACCCCAAGCTTCCACGTTATGTTTTTCCTTTGAATAATGCAATAGCTTGCGTTGTATACAACTTTGAGATTCTAACACATTGCGACCAATCAAACTACTCGTTATGAATAGTAATACCAACTTTTTGAAAATTTATAAACTTTATCATTCAAAATGGACTTCATTTTTGGATTCAGAATATCCAAATTAGATTAGGGTGATTTTTTTGGTATTTTCTGAAAACTTTCAATTTTTGATGAATAGTGAAAAACACTGAGTTATTTTATAAAACTGAATTTTTATTTAAACAATTGATTTTCTATTTATATTTATTTTATGTTAAAATAGATACATAATACCTATATAAGATCAATATAATTCATTGGTGTCAATTTATAAAAATTTTAGATATATAAAATCTTTATTGGACTTTTTACCATCTTTTACCCACCTCTTAGGAGCATTTGCAAATTTATATAAAATTTAATTTTACCTCTTATGTGTGTCTAATTTAGAAAATGAAAGAGACACAGTTGATATCAATAAGTAAAATGTGGTTCAATGTGATGAAAATAATTTTTGGTGCATAGTAACTTTTGAATTTTATTTACACAGTTATAAGTAAATAGGGTAATTAAGGGTAAAATGATATTATTATTACCATAACACATGTCCTAATTCTATTGGATAATTTTAATTTGACCAACAACAACCTTATAAATATAGAAAAATCTTTTAGGACCACTTGGATTATATTAGGACATTTATTATTATTTAATTCAAAGTAGAGTTAAATGTGTTAAATTTAATGTTTAATAACTAATACATTTTTAATATAGGGATGCACATAAGATAAATTAGACGATAAATATTAATTATAAATATAAAAATATTTACTACATAATAGTATTTTATTTATATTTTTTAGACATTAGATATTTTAATTTATTTATGACACAATGATGATGGAGTAATTACCTAATTAATGAAATATTAAAAAATATGATATTATAAATATCCAAATAAATGTAATTTGAGACTTTTTATGAATTAAACTAATTTTTTAGGATAGTATGACATGTTAGGGTTGGTTAGATGAATTTTTGTTCAATTAATAATTCTGTTATTAATTAAGAAAAAAGTAAAATACCTAATAGTTTTATAATTGACATAATAGATTTTTTAAAACAAATATTATATTATTAATTGATATTCTATTCTTAAAAATATATCGTTTGTCCAAAAGACATATATAAAGATTGTTGTATCATTAATTAACCACTTGTGGTTCTCTTGGATGTATATAGTATGTTTATTTACCATATAATACCAAAATACATGGAGAGCAGTAAATGTCAAACTATTTAACTAAGAGTTAAATCTAATAGATAAGGATAATAAGGTGACCGAAACCTGTATAAAACCTATTTCTTGAGCGGTTTTTGACCCGTACCATCCTTATTCATAAAATAATTTACTTTTGAGCCATTAGAAACTGAAAATTATTTTATTATAAAATAATATTTCTAGGTTTTCCTAAGGTACCCCTCACCTCACTTATAAAAGGGAACTCCCCCTTACCTGAAATTCACACCATCAATGACTTTTGGATCAGACAAAATCTACCCAATTACCCTATAAACTATCCTCCATTAACCCTAGAGGCCTTCCTTTAGTTATAAATCCTACCTTCGTTGCCATTTTGATAAAATCAAATAGAAGAACCCGAAGAAGAGGTAAATATTTAATCACCTCTTTCAAGTTTATTTCTTCTTCCACTACCTCTTTCTTTGTTGTTTCCATTCTAAAATAATAAATCCATTATCTTCTATATACATTGATGTTATTATAAATATGGTATAACCATATTCATAATTCAATCCATCCTTTTAATGACATGTCACCATACGTGCATACGTACGGCTTACCGTCTCCACATCGTGGTGTAATTGTTATTCAATAAATTATTATTTTGATGGATATAATAATGATGTGTAATTGATGTAAATAATAAATATAACATGATAATGATTCTGTATATATTATATACCATCCAATTATAATTTATTTTAATATCAAAAGAATGATATTTTCGCTCGTGCGTTTGTACGGATTACCATCTCCACGAACGCGATGAGATTAATTCCCCATCGTAATCCTTTCCAGAATAATTTTCATTAGATGATTAAAAATAATGTTTAAAGACTTAATATAATTCTGAATATGAATATGATACATCCTATCCATAACAAACATTACTTACATAATGATGTATATAAAGTAAAATGAATCAGTTAACACCCAAAATGACGATAATAACAAGATATTATTAACTAAGTAATGTTAAAAGATCACATATGATATCATATTAATGTATATGATTCTATTATAATTTAATAAAGATTATTTCAGAATTATAGAGGAGTTTAACCTACCATTGACCAAGGAAAATAACAAATTAAGGGCTAATTTCACAATCTCTTTATTATCCAAGGTTGTTTTTATGTAAGTATCTACTGGGACCTCTTTATCATCCACATCCATATTTCTTAAAAATGTATTTCTAAACTATTTTAGTATTTACTAGAAAATGGGGTAAAGTCATTTATACCCTTATTTGACCTTATATGTTTTTAATGGAATCTTTCCTTCATTTTCCAAACAAGGAACTTTATGACCATTTTGACAAAATTATGGTAAGAATGTTTTTTAACTTATACGGATGGTGTGGAAATTTTCAGCTATTATAACATCATCGATGCTTCCCTAACAATCTTATAAGAATATTTTCAAAATAAATTTCTTCATTATAATTATTTTACTCTTAAATTATTTCAAAATAGAAAGATAAATTTATTTAAAAAAGGTTTTGATTTCATCTATGTTAACATCCTTTGATGGATTTTAAGCTTATTTGAATTTGATTTGTTATGATACAAACTTCCATATTGTATTAAATGTTTTGCAATATTTTTGACTATGGATGTTTTATTTTAACACTATTCATGGTTGTGTATAATGTATTGACATTTTGTATGCTAGTTTTAATACGAATGTTTATGTTATGTTTAAACATTTTCATATGAGGAAAGCATTGGACTTAGTAAGTGATGGGTGGAGCCTGCTATAGCTACTTGATGCATTGGTAGTTCTACTAAGACAAACTTTCTAGGGTTGGTTCCCTGAGAATGAACTATTTGTACATATATTACATTAATTTCCACATATAATATATTGTTCATTGTTCTACATGACTATAATATAATAATGTCCTGGAATATTTGTTGCATTTATAAGCTCGTGCAAGATCCCCGCTATGATGAGAACCTTGAAATTATATAACAATATTCTTAAATAATGTTCTATGGCTTGATTAAATACTATGATAGGACACATATTATATAGACCGTTATGTGCGAGTACTCATAAGAAGACGAGAACCTCTCTCATGGAGTTCGTACTTGGTAATCTCCAAGATGAGAGATTATGAGAACAGACCCACCAATAAGAATTATGCAAGTTTTGGTGTCATTGGACATTGCTATCTGCGAGCATGTATAATGGTCCTTAGACTGTAATATTATCATTAACTCATGTCATGACTTGCACACTTATATTAGCTGACCAAAATTGTCATGGAGACAGTTGGCGGAAAGTAGGGTACATTGAGTGCGTCATGAATGAAATGTTGTTAATGGAAAAGTTGGGGAAGGATTTTTCCCTTACATGTTTATGGATGTAAATAACTTGAGCCCTTTTATTTAAATAGAACTATCTCCCAAATTCCTTGGCCATGGTGTAATGACGAGTTTATTTTTGGAAGTAAAAAAAGACAGATCATGCATATAGGTTTATGAAACTGCCATGAAACCTACGTGATTAGATATTAGGACAAAGGGATTAAATTACATGGTAAGAGTTTGTATGAGGTGACACATCAATGTGGAACCAACTTCTTTCTCTTGGGTGGCTTGACCCGTTACTAGACAGTAATCTTGGTCTTTAGGCAAGCCCGCCTAATGCCAACGATAAAGATGTCTAGAGGGTCACACACAAAGTGTATTCAAGTATCTCTAGTAGAATAAATATTATTCGCATACGTGGTTTAATAATTATTAGAGGAAGCCTAAATCATTTTAATGTTTGAGTAAGAATAAAATGAAAACAATTACACGTTATCTATTAATGATTACACACCATGTAGTTTTATTATGAAAACAAGTAGACACCATGTATTAATGATTACACGCCATGTAGTTTTCATTTTTGATAGGAAATGAACAAATGTGAAAATGATATACACGCTGTGTACATTGAATGTACACGCTGTGTAGTTTTCAATAAAAAACAGGTACATTCCGTGTATTTATGATTACACATAGTGTAGTTTTTCCAGTTCGGATTTTGAGGAAATATCATTTTATTAAATGATATTTATTATAATCAGCATGGGTGCATGTCAAGGAATTAATTATTCAACATGGGGTTTTCAAAAGAGTTAATGAAATAAATAAAATGCATAAAACATCTATTTATTGTCATAACTCTACAACCTAAAACCTGATTATAAATATCCTCACAACCCCTACTATTTTCCTAAGAATCATTGTGCACAACAATTATAGATAATTCTCCCAAGCCCGAAAGAACTCCATCCTCCAAGAACACTCTCAGGTCCGAGAGAGATCTACCACAATCAGATCAAGACGATCTAAGGCGGAAAATGCAAGAAAAGGCTTCTCCATACTAGCACCCATAGATTCATTTGGCGATGTCAAGAGATATGTGGTGCACATGTGGATCACCACTAGAGGATGTCTACACTTGGCTTCTACAACACAACAATGAATCACATCGGAATGTGATCAGAAATATAAACAATGGAAGAATTCCATAACTGGTACTTCTTGTCAATTAATTAAATTAATTATAATCATCCTTTGATGATACTCATTTGTGGTTCCAGGAATATTCTTCTTCTTTGTTAATTTCTGTGATTCGATTCGTGGATTCTGGCATTTATTGTCGTATTGATCCTGGATTGATCATTGCTAATGAAAAAATTCCAATTGGGAACATCCACCCACATACTTCCACTGCGCCTGGGACCTTCAAGTGGTATCAGAGTAGGTCACAACATGTATTATAGTTATTTAATTTTCTTTGATAATTTATACATTTATATTTGATTCAATTTAAGATAAATTGTTCTATAGAACATAATGAAAGAGATTTGTTCTTCCTCCTTCGTTTCTTGATTTACATCATAGAAACTAACTTCTAATTTTAATTTTGATTAAATTAAAAATGGGGAACTCATCCGGAGGAGCCGCTCTTCCTGTCTGTATAACACAAGAATACCCAACATGTACTTAGGTTCAATGAACCTGTACTAGTCCGCCAAACCATGCCGTGTGAATTGAGTATACCCAAGTATTTGTTACACCATGTTGACCCAAAATGAATGGTTCATGGGAACCAGAATACATGACATGTATGTTGAATCAACACACCATGCGGTCCAATCTGGCCCATGTGAAACTGTGTACATGGAGAAGCCATGTTCCACGTACACGGGATTACCAGGACGGTAACTGCGTATCAAGGAATTACACACTGTGTTAGATTAATCAACACACTGCGTACTCCAAAATTTCCAAAGTACAGAATAACATGCCAAATCCCCCAGTGGGTACTTTGGAAAAAGGGTTTTAAATACACACCGTGTAATATATCCTACATGCCATGTACTTTCCAGAAATGGAATTTCACCAGGTTTCCTTCAAAAGTCAAAATATATGTACAATTAATATGGATGAAAATAATCTCAAGGAAATTTCAAAAAGAATTTAAGAAAAATAATTGATTAATTATAAGATCATAATTAATTGAATTCAAGCACAACTTATCTTGAATAATAGAAAAATTAAAATAATTTATATTCTAAATATAAATAAATGTCGTTGCATGATATGTATGATCATGAGATAGACCAATAAACCATTGTGTGTGTATGGTTTCATTTAAATTTATTTACATTCATTGGCCTGCGATCCTTCTTCCAATATAATTTAGGGCTTGTGTTCTTATGGTTTCTTTAATGTAAACCCCATGTAATGTAGCATCTCCCAAATCAGAGGAGATGGTTCAAAACTCGAAGCTGAGGAGAAACCAACCCAAGAAGATATATTTGTGGACATGTGGGAGCTTCAAAACACAAACCATCTATTCACAGTGTGTTTCCCTAGGCCAGGGTTAGCTTATCAAAACTGTTAGATAAGCTAACCAATAGAAGCTCATGATCATGCCATCTTTTTTTATTTCTGTTTGATTGCATGGTTAATTTCTTATGTTTGTGTTGTCATGATCACATAATTAATTAAATAAACATGCATGCAAAGATAGAATAAAATAAAAATAGGACTATGCGTAAAAATTATCAGAACATGGTTAATAACATAAGCAAGAATCACTTATTATTAAAAAGCATGTGATAATGAAAAAATATGCATAAACAATAAAATCCCTCAAATACCATATTAAGTCAGGCCAAGACTTCCATTACTTGATTAAGGTAAAGAATCAATAAAACTATGTGTTTAACCAACCCTGGATGGGACACTTACATTTATAAAGGAAGCTCTTATGAAAGTTTCGGGTTGACTTAAACATTTTACATTGATGAGTATCCCTTGCTAGACTTGTTATAAAATGGAGGCAAGTGTTGGGGAAATCCAAGTCGGGATTTCAGGATTGGGGAGTCCACTCAACCGATCAAGGAACTGTAAGCTCACAATTGGAAAAGACCTACCTACTTAAATACCTTCAAATAGCTTGACCAACCATAGTTAGGGTTATGGAAAAGGGAATATGGATCCATTCCACTAGAATATCAAAGAAACTGGACATTCTGAGTTAAATGGTGAGGGCCATTGGGATATGATAAAACAGTGGGAGACTTAATAAAATTTATTATTTCTCATAAAATGTAATCAATAAAGTAATGATAAATCTTCTCTTTTAATTTTTAGAATCAAGATGAAAAAACCATCAACCACATTTTCTCTGTGATCAATTCTAGACAAAGACAATATCCTCACTGGTAGTAACTTTCAGGAATGTTTTAGGCACCTTCGGGTTATCCTACTCCATGAACGAAAAATTTACATGCTGGAGTCCTCACTTCCAGATTCAACTTCCTAAGGGGAAAGTGATGAAGATTTCCTAGTCTATGATCAACATTTGAGTGATGCATTTGGTGTTAAATGTTTGATAATATCATCAATGTTATGTGAGCTCATGTAGTCTTATGAAGACATGTATGCCTACATCATTCTCAAGCACCTCCATGGTTTAAACTAGGATAGAGAAATACAGGAAAGGTTTGAGATCATCAAGGCTCTATTTTAGAGCAAGCTTAGAGAGGGTGCCCCAACTAGGCCTCATGTAGTCATGCTCATTGGCTACATTGAGTGATTGGAGGTTCTAGGGTTTAACTCCCCAAAGAACTGGGTACTGATCTCAATATTACATCACTTCCCCAGAGATTCTCTAGAATTGTTATAAATTTCAACATGAACAACATTGAGAAGCATCTATCAGATCTTCTTATCCTCATTCTCCAAGTAGACGATGATATGAAGCCTGAAAATCCTTCTTTTCTTATGGTGAATAAAATGATAGGGAAGTCAAATAGATATAACCCCAAATCTTCGTCAAGGCCTTCAAAGAAAAGGAAGATCAAAGGTGAGGAAAGAGAACAAGAGGCTATTTGTTTCGCATGTGGCAAGAAGGGCCACTGAAAGAAAAACTGCACCCATCCAAGGAAGCAAGGGGAAGCTTCATCTGTGTTTGTTATCGAATGAAATCTATTTGTTTCTACAAATTGGGTATTAGATAAAGCTTGTCCTGCTCACATATGTATCCAAATAAAGGAACCAAGTATATTCAAGAAGATTGATCGAGGGGAGGTAGATCTTTGAGCACCAATAGAGCCAGACATTCTATTGTAAATAACAGGAACTACAACCTCACATTGCCAACTGGAATGATCTTGGGGTTAAAGGGTTGTTATTATGTGCCTTGTGTTACTAAAAACAATATTTCACTATCCATATTAGATGTTGATGGTTTCATCTTCATGTTTGGAAATGAATCTTTCAACTTTTATAAATATAGATTTTGTTTGGGTAGATACCATTTATATAACGGCCTTTATGTGTTAGACTACACAAACCAAGTAATTGCAATCGATGAAAAAGTTAATTCACATGACTCATAGAACACCCAACTTTGGCATCACCGGCTAGGTCATGTCAATGAGAAACGTTTGAAAAAATTACATCAAGATGGGTATTTATATTCTTTGGGACAAAAACCACTTTGTGTATGTCATGCTTGTCTACAAGGAAATATGGCCAAAGCCCCATTTGGTGGGAAAGGTGAAAGGGATAAAGAGCTTTTATAATTAGTTCACAAAAATGTATGTGGACCATTTCCAATTGAAACAAGGGGTGGGTTCTTGTAATTCATAACTTTTACTGATAATTTTAGTATATATGGATATATTTACTTAATGAGGTATTAGTCAGATTATTTTGATCGATTCAAAGAATACAAGAATGATGTTTAGAACCAACTTGGTAAGAATATTAAGAAACTCCGCTCAGACAAAGGAGGATAAGATCTTAATCCGGACTTCATTGATTTATTATGGGAGTTTGGGATTCTATTTCAACTCACTCATCCTTACATGCCTCATTGGAATAGAGTAAGTGAAAGGAGGAACCACACCCTATTGGACATGGTGAGATCAATGATGAGTCATGCGAGTATTCCATTATCCTTTTGGGGATATTCATTACAAAACATAGCTCACATACTAAACTAAGTACCAAATAAATCGATAAATGGTATTCCCTACGAATTTTAGAGTGGATGCAAAGCATTGTTATCAAATTTACATGTGTGGGGTTGTGAATCATTTGTTAAGGCCTATCCAGGTAACAAACATTCACCCCGAGGCACAAAGTGTACCTTTATAGGATATCCCGAGGAAACAAGGGGATATGACCTATACAACCACTTAGATTAAAAGGTAACAGTGGAAAGACATGCCATATTCCTTGAGAGGGAGAACATCTCCAAAACATATATTGGGAGAGAGATAGACTTTTATGATGTCAAGGCTCTAGGTAAACAAGAGTTTATATAAGAATAGATTCTACAAATCCTTGTGGAAGAACAATCTGTTCTAGATACACAAGAACTACGTAGGAGCACGAGAGAGGTAAGAGAACTAGAATGATATGGGTTTCTTATCACTGAGGATGGTGACACATTATTGGTTGACAATGATGATTCTATTATATACAAGGAAGTAGTTGAAGTCACATACATTTCTGAGTGGCAAGAATCCATTATTTCTGAAATGGATTTCATGTACCAAAACCAAGTCAAGATTTTGGTATATCATCCAGTTGATGTAAATAATATTGGTAGTAAATGGGAATTCAAGAAGAAACTGGACATGGAGGGGCGAGTCAGCACCAATAAGTCACGGCTGATTGTAGAGGGTTTTAGACAATGTCAAGGAGTTTACTATGATGAATCCATTTCACCAGTTGTGATGCAGAAATCCATCAGAATCCTATTGGCCATTGACGCTTACCTTGACTAAGAAATTTGGAAAATGGATGTCAAAATAGCATTCCATAACCAGAAACTTCAGGAAGATGTCTACATGAGACAACATGAAGGGGTTATGACTCCAAAGGATGCCAACAAGGTATACAAGTTGTAGAAATCCCTTTACGGATTAAAGCATGCATCAAGGTCCTGGATTTTTTTTTTGATGAATCCGTAATGGAGTTTGGCTCCGTCAAGAACGAATGTGAGCCTTGTGTCTACAAATGGTTCAGTGGAAATGTAGTTGTTTTCCTAATAGTATATGTTGATGACATATTACTAATTGGAAATGAAGTACCTGTCTTACAGTCTATTAAGGCATTTTTGGATAAATGATTCTCTATGAAATAATTGGGTGAGCAAGTATATATTCTTAGGATCAAGATCCATCGTGAAAGATCTATGAGAATACTAGGCCTATGTCAATGTACATACATTGAAAAGATACTAAAGATATTCAGTATAGAATAGTCCAAGAGGGGATTATTTCCAGTGTCACATGGCATTCATCTTTCAAAGAAAATGTGTCCTCAGACACATGAGGAATGAAAGAAAATGGCAAGGATCCCTTACACATCTGCGATTGGGTTAGTCATGTATGATATGCTATGTACAAGGCTAGATGTTGCATAAGCATTATGTGCGGTAGGCAGATATCAAGATGATCCAGGTGACCTCCATTGGATGGAATTCATGACTATCCTTATGTATCTGAGGCGTATTAAGGATATGTTCTTGGTTTATGGAGGAGATGAGGAACTAGTAATCAGAGGACATGTAGATGCTAGTTTTCAAACTGATCAAGATGACATCAAGTCACAGACTGGAAACATATTCAGTTTGAATGGAGGTGCAGTGAGCTGGAAGAACACAAATAAAGGTGTGGTAAAAGATTATACAGTATAGTTCGAGTATATTGCGGCTAATGAGGTAGCTAAAATGCTATATAGATGCAAAGCTTCATCCAAGAGCTAGATGTAGTACCTAGAAGTAAAGATCCTATCACACTCTATTGTGATAATACTACAGTAGTGGCACTTGTAAAAGAGACAAGGTCACATCAGCAGACTAAGCACATACTTTAGAAGTATCATCTCTTGAGGGATGTTTCTCAGAGTGGTGAAGTTGTAGTGAGTAGTATTTTCCACAGAAGACAATGTGGTGGAACCCTTCACTAAAGACTTGACTCAGCAGAAACATGATCATCATGTGAGGTCTAGCGGACTATAATTTGTAGGTAGATGGCTCAAGCCCAAGTAGGAGTTTGTTAGGGTTGGTGTCCTCAGAACCAACTATTTGTACTTTGATTACATGAATGTACACTTATTATATATTTTTTATTTTTTTCATGACTATAATATAATGATGTCTTAGAATATTTGTTGCATTGATGAGGTCATGGAAGATCCCCACCATGATGAGAACCTTGAAATTCTACGAAAATATTCTTAAATAAAGTTCTATGGTTGGATTACATACTATAATTGGACACTTAGTATACAGACCATTATGTGTGAGTACTCATAAGAAGAAGAGACTCTCTCTCATGAAGTTCGCACATGGTAATCTATAAGATGAGAGATTATGAGAACATACCTTCCAATATTAATTCTACATGTTTTAGTGTCATCAGAAATTTATATCTACGAGTGTGTGTAATGGTCCTTAGATTGGAAGATTATCATTAACTCATGTCATGACTTGCACACTTAAATTTGATGATGAAAACTGTCATGAAGACAGCTGGAGGGAAGTAGAGTACGTTGGGTCTATCACGAATGACATGTTGTTAATAGATATGTTGAGGAAGGATTTTTCACTTCCATGTTTATGGATGTAAATATCTATGGCCATTTGATTGAAATAGAACTATCTCCCAAATTCCCTGGCCATGGTGTAATGAAGAGTTTATTTCTGGAAGTTAAAGAATGACCGATCAAGCATATAGATTTATGACACTTCCATGAAATCAGATTGATGAAATATTGAAACAAAGGGATTAAATTACATTGTAAGCATTTGTATGAGGTGACACATCAATGCGGCGTCAACTTATTTATCTTGGGTTCCATGACCCATTGCTAGACTGTAATCTTGTACATTAGGCAAACCCGCCTAATTCCAACGAGAAAGAGTCCAAGAGGGTCACACACTAAGTGTATTCATGTATCTCAAGTTGAATAAATACTATTCCCATACATGGTTTAATAATTATTCGAGGAAGCCTAAATTGTTTTAATATTGGAGGAAGAATAAAATGAAAACAATACACGCCGTGTATTAATTATTACACGCCGTGAAGTTTTCATTTTGGAAAGGAAATGAAAAAAATGAAAACAAGATATACACGCCATGTACATTGAATGTACACACTTTTTAGTTTTCATTGAAAAACAAGTACACACCATGTATTTAATATTACACACCATGTAGTTTTTCTAGTTGGGATTTTTAGGAAATATCATTTTATTAAATAATAATTATTATAATCAGCGTGGGTGCATGTCAAGGAATTGTTGATTCGACATGGGGTTTTCAAATGAGGTAATGAAATAAATAAAATGCATAACATGTGTATTTATTATCATAACTCTATAACCTCGAACCCGATTATAAATATCCTCACAACCGCAATACTTTTCCTAAGAATCATTGCGGAAAAAAAATTATAGAGAATTCTCTCAAGAATGAATGAAAAGTTTCCTCCAAGAATGCTCTCAAGATTGAGAGATACCCACCTCCATCAGATCAATATGATCTAAGGTGGATAATGCAAGAAAAGTCTTCTCCATCCTAGCTCCTAGATATTCCATTATCGACGTTCAGATATACGTGGTGCACATGTGGATCACCGCTAAAGGAAGTCTACAATTGGCTTCAGAGATGTAATGATGAATCACATCAGAACATGATTAGAAATATCAATGAAGAAAGAAAACCATAAAAGGTACTTATTTTCAATTAATTAAATTAATTATAGTCAACCTGTGATGATCGTCATTTTTGGTTCTGGGACTATTCTTCTTCTTTGTTAATTTCTTGTGATTCAATCCATGGAGTCTATCATTTATCGTCGTATTGATCCCGGATTGATCATTTCTAATGAAAAAAATTCTGAGTGGGCACATCCACCCACGTACTTCTACTACGTCTGGGACCTTCAAAACTAGTGTCTTGGCACAAGGCCTTGAAAAAATCTTATTTGTATTCTTGGCACAAGGACTTGACTATGTGGTTATAAAAGTCTGTAATTATGCATTCCATAATTATGAAAGGGGCTATTGATATTGCATGTGATTATTCCACTAGTAGAATTTCCATGTAAATAAGTAAATGGAATTATCTGATTTTATCTTTTCCATATTATACAGAAGTTCATGTTTAAAAGGCTTTTGTTTTACTCTTATACATTTCCATAAATGTTTATGCGTATTTTTGAATGTTTCCGGTATATTGATATCCTTACTGAGCATCTGAGCTCACCCCTTTCTGTGTTTTATTTTTCCCAGGATGCAAAGAAGTATATTATGAATGACCTATAGGGATATTCTATGGGATCTCAGTGTTGTCTATAGAAACAATGTGGTTGTACTTTTCCATTTTAGGATGTAATTTAAACCTTATAAATGTATCTAGTACTTCCAAGGATACTAAACTAATCGGTCTATAGATACATGATCTTTTCTGATCATGGAAATGATACGTAATAATGCACAGACTCTAGGCTTCTGTGGTCGGGGAATTATAGTTGGTATCAGAGAAATGTTAGTACAAACCTTGGAATCTAGATTTAGATAAACTCTTATTAGATCACATTACCCTAAGATAGACTTTGAGGATTAGTATATAAGAATATACTGGAATTATGGTATTGTAGATATTTTTTGAGTTTTCCAAGAAATTCATCCCTGTCTAGATACGAGCCAGTAGAGGTAGCTCTGACACATATGTACCTAGGGGTAAAACCCGAAAACACTACTTTGAGCTAGACTTGAATGGGAACTGTTGCACAACAACGTTCCTTAATGCACTCATGGTTACAACACTCCCTGGGGATATGGTTTAGAAAATTATCATTTTCTTTAAAAATCATTATAAAGTTTTTATGAGTATATACTTCCTCAAAGAAAACATTTTTATGATTATATATTATATCAATAAACTGTTCAGTTTATGTTAAGTGTTTTACCAGTTTGGAATTATGTATTTCGATTCATAAACTAATCTAGTTTATTACATTGTTTAGAAATGGCCCCTAGTGGAAGGAATGGAAACTGTACCAACACACGAAATCTATGCATGGATTTCCCTCTTACTCAAGATAATTACAGTGGAGATGGTGAAGCAACTGGTGCTGATTAAATTATCACCATATTGAGACAACTCACACAGGTTATGAATAATAATCTTACCCATATGGAGCACCCAAATCCGCAGCGTGGAGAATCATTGTTAGATCGCTTCATGAGGAAACAACAACCAACATTCAGTGGGAGTACAAATCCATTATTATATGACCAATGTATAAATTAATTATAGAAAATATTCCACACCATGGGGAGTAGTGAAAGGGAAAAAGTTGTCATGGAAGTTTACCGCTTCACGGGAGATGTTGATCCATGGTGGTTATTGATTCAAAACAACAAGGAAGATGATGAAGTATCAAATTTTGAATGGGGGTAGATTAAAGATATTTTCATAGAAAAATACTTTCCTCATGACCATCGAGAAGATATGGAAAGACAATTTCGGAGTCTGAGGCAAAATGAGTATGATAATGTTGAAAAGTATGAGGATAACTTTATGAGGTTAGAGGGGCACACTACAGATTATATAAGTAAACCAATAAGTAAGATTAATCATTTCATTGATGGGCTAAAATCATATCTCCATCGAGCATTAGTATCACAATCCTTCTCATCGTATGAATATATTGTCTCATGTACTATCAGGACAGAAAAATAATTCTCTATGTCTTACAACTTTAAAGTAAATAAAGAGAAGAAGAGATCTGCAAAACACACTGGGAATGGAAATAAGGGGAACAAGGGAAAATTTGAATATCGATCCTGTAGTAAATGTGGAAAGAAACACCCCGGTATTTTCCTTAAGGGAATGGGAGTTTGTTACAGGTGTGGTGAAAAAGGCCACCGAGCTCGTGATTGTAAGGGGAATTAAGAGGTTGTCGATGTTGAATGATAAAATTTTAGAGAAAGGGGGAATTATGCGAATGAATGTCCTAAGCGTCAGGGAAACATAACACAGAAATGGCCAAGTAATCAAGTACAAGATTATGATATCACTACTACTGAGGTTGAATCTATAAAAGACATAGTGGCAGGTAATTTAATGGTTTCCTGAAGTTTAGAAAATTATTTATTTGACTCAGGATAATCACAATGTTTCATATATTCCCAGTTTTCTAAGAAAATTAGATATTTCCAATTTTATTTAATAAGGGATTTTTCAGACAAAAATCATAAGGGAAGTATCATTGCAACAAAGTTTTGTGAATCAGTCCCCATCAGGGAATATAAATGTTCATTATCTACTGATCTCATCGTCATACCCATGATTGGATTTTTTATAATTATCAGTATGGATTGGATTTCAAACCATGATGAAAAAATTTATTTTAAGAAGTATGTTACAATTTTTGATGACGATGATAAAGAACACCTTATCTTTAAAGTATAATCATCACCACCTAATTCTTATGTAGATCCTCCCCCAGTAGCTCAACAAAATTCAATTATTGGGGAGGAATAGAATGAAATAACTATAGGCGAGGAAAGGAATGTTCAAATAGAGGCTATACCTATTGTAAAAGAATATGTTGATGTGTTTCCCGAAGATTTACCAGGATATCCTCCAAAATGAGAAACCGAGTTTTCCATTTATTTTATTACTCGATCAAGGCCCATATCAAAGACCCCTTATAGAATGGGAACTATGGAATTATTTGAACAAAATAAAATACTATAGGAATTGAGTAATAAGGGATTTATTCACCCTAGTGTTTCTCCATGGGGAGCCCCTATTATTTTTGTTAAGAAGAAAGATGGATCCATGAAGTTGTGCATTGACAACAACAAGATCAATGATTTAACAATAAAGAACAAGTATCCCCTACCGAGTAATGACGATTTATTAGATCAAATTCATAGAGCTCAATAATTTTCAATGATTGACCTTTTATATGGATATCATCAGTTATGTGTGAAGAAGAAAGACATTCCGAAATATCATTTCAAACTAGGTATGGGCATTACGAGTTTACAGTAATGCCTTTTCGATTGACTAATCCACCCTCTGCCTTCATAGATCTAATGAATAGAGCTTTCAATTAATATCTTCATTACCTTTTAGAGGTATTTATTGATGACATCTTGGTATACTCCAATTGCAATGAAGATCATGAAAATCACTTGCGCATTATCCTGAAGAATCTAAGAAGAAATGAATTATATGGGAAGTTTAGAAAGTGTAAATTATGGCTTCAAGAGATTAATTTTCTTGTCCATATTGTCTCTACAGATGGAATCTCTGTTGATCCTTTTAAGAAAAGAGCAATCTACGAATGGCCAGCACCGATGAGTATAACTAAGGTACGTAGTTGTATTGGTTTAACAGGTTATTATATGTGTTTCACCTAGAATGTTTCCCAATTGGCTATCCCATTAACAAAGCTCACACTAAAAGGGGTTAAATTTGTTTGGACAAAATAGTGTGAGGATTGTTTTGAAGAATTGATGAGAATATTAGTCAATGATCTTATATTGACTCTACCATCGGGGAATGATGGGTTTTTTATTTATAGTGATGAATCAGAGAAATGACTTGGTTGTGTCCTTATGCAGAATGATAGTGTTATTACCTATGCATTACTACAACTGAAAATTCATGATAAAAACTATCCTACTCATGATCTTGAGATAGTAGCTATAATATTTGCTTTGAAGATTTGGAGACACTATATCTATGCTGAAAAATGTGAGATTTATACAGATCACAAGTGTTTGAAGTATATTTTTTCACAGAAAAAATCAACATGAGGAAAAGGAGATGGCTAGAACTACTCAAGGATTATGATTTCATGATATAATACCACCAAGGGAAGGAAAACAAGGTAGTAGATGCTTTGAGCAGAAAACATACTAGAGTTTTTATGAAGATGGGAGTTGAAAGGGATCCTATTTTCATGGATCTAGTAAAGATAGATATGGTAATAACCATGGAAGGTGAAACATTAGTGCCTTTTAAAATGGATGCCAAACCATCATTACTAGAAAGGATAAAAATTTATCAGGTTGATGATGAGGAGTTTCAAAAGAAGATTAAAGTTGTGAATGATGGGAGATTGAGTGACTTCGTATATGAAGATGGAATTTTGAAATTTGGGAAGAGACTTTGTGTTCACGATATACCTGATCTAAAAAAATACTTTTTGGATGATTTTCATTACTCTAATTTCTCTATACACCATGGGGGCACCAAAATGTATAGATATTTGAAGGAACATTTTTGGTGGGACAACATGAAGAGGGAGATTACGAATTTTGTGTCAAGATGTATGTGTTTTCATCAAGTGAAATCTGGAAGACAATATCCTGTAGGATTCATGCAACCTCATACCATACCTTAGTGGAAATGGGATGATATCATGATGGACTTTTTCATAGGGCTACCAAAGACTCCTAGAAGAAACGATGCAATGTGGGTCATTGTTGATCGTCTTACCAAGTCAACACATTTTTTTGCTATAAGAGAAGATTTATCACTTAAAAGTCTAGAATGACTATATATTAATGATGTTTTGAGACTTCATGGAGTACCCCTATCAATTTTATTTTATCATGATCCACATTTTACATAAAGATTCTGGAAAATTCTTCAGAAATCCTTGGATAGTGAATTTTGTTTGAGCACTGCCTACTGTCCCCAAATTGATGGACAATCAAAATGGACTATTCAAACCTTAGAACACATATTGAGATCATGCTCACTTGACTTTCAAGGTATGTGAGATCAATATTTACCCCTAGTAGGATTTTCATATAACAATAGCTTATATTCAAGTATTCAGATGACACCATATGAAGAATTATATAGAAAGTGTTGTCGCACACCTACCTGTTGGAATGATGGTTGTGAAAGAAAACCTGTAGGCTCAGAACTTCTTTAGGAAACGATGGAAACAGGGAAGGTTATCCAGACCCACATCAAAACAGCACAAATTAGGTAGAAGATGAATGCTTATAACTGGAGGAAGTATTTGGAATTTTAGGTAGAAGATCCTATTTTCTTGAAGCTATCTCCATGGAAGGGTGATATACGATTCGATAAGAAGAAAAAATTAATTCCTTGGTTTATTGGACCTTTTTAAATTCTCGAAAGAATTGTAGTTCTAGCCCACTGTTTGGAAATGTCACCAAGTCTCTCCAAGTTTCACAATGTATTCCATGTATCACTGTTGAGAAAATACACGCCTCACCCAACACATGAACTTACCAATGAGGAATTAAAACTAGAACCCGATCTATCTTATTGCGAAGAGCCTGTCAAGGTTCATGATACAAGAGAACAAGTGTTGAGAAACCAAACGACTCGTCTGGTAGACGTTCTATGGAGAAACCATAAGATGGAAGAGGTAATGTGGGATCTCGAGGAACTCATGATGAATAAACACCCAAATCTTTTTATGCAGTAATATTCTAGATATTTTGAGGACATAATTATTTGAAGTATGGGAGAATGTAACACCCCATGATTCCATGGTACGTTTCCATTTGAATAATGCAATTATTGCATTGTACGCAACTTTGATATTCTAACACATCGCGACCAATCAAACTAGCCATTTTGAATAGTAATACCCACTTTTTGAAAATTTATAAATTTTATCATTAAAAATGGACTTTATTTTTGGATTTGGAATATCGAAATTAGCTTTGGGTGAATTTTTGGTACTTTTTTGAAAACATTCAATTTTTGATGAATAGTGAAAAACACTGAGTTATTGTTTAAATCTGACTTTGTATTTAAATAATTATTTATTTTATTTAAATTTATTTTAGGTCAAAACAGATACATAATAATTATATAAGTTCAATGTAATTAATTGGAGTTAGTTTAAAATAATTTTAGATATATAATAATTTTATTGAAACTTTTACCATTTTTACCCACCTCCAAGGAGAATTTGAAAATTTACATAAAACATAATTTTATCGCTTCTATGAGTTTAATTTCAAAAATACGGGAGAGACGATTTATATCAGAAAGTAAAATCTGGTTCAATGAGATGGAAATATTTTTTACTGAATAATAACTTTTTACTTTTATTTACCACGGTTAAAAGTAAACAGGGTAATTAAGGGAAAAAATGATATTATTATTACCCTGACACATGTCATAATTCTATTGGATAAGTGAAATTAGACCTAAAAATAACCTTATAAAAAAAATGTTCCTTCAGGTCCACTTGGATTAGATTAGGACATTTATTATTATTTAATTCAAAGAAAAGTAAAAAGTGTTAAATTAAATGTTTAATAACTAAACCATTTTTAATATAGGGTTACACATAAGATAAATTAGACTATTAGTATTCATTATAAAGATAAAAAGATTTAATACATAATAGTATTATATATATATTTTTGAGAAATTAAATACTTTAATTTATTTATGACACAATGATGATGCAATAATTACCTAATTAATGAAATATTAAAATATTTGATATTATAAATATCCAAATAAATGTAATTTGAGACTTCTTATGAATTTAACTATTTTTTTGGGTTAATATCTCATTTTATGGTTGGTTAGATTAATTTTTTTCGAAGTAATAAAGCTGTTGATATTTTAGAAAAAACAAAATAAAAAATAGTGTTAAAAACGACATAAAAGTGTTTTTCAAACAAATATTATATTACTAATTGATATTCTATTCTTGAAAATCTACGGTTCAGCCAAAAGACTTATATAATGATAGGTTTATGATTAATGAACCACATGGGGTTCTCTTGGAAGTATATAGTATGTTTATAAACCATATAATATAAAAATACAAAGATACATGGTAAATGTCAAACTATTTAACTAAGAGTTAAATCTAAATGATAAGGTTAATATAGGGACACAAACCTATCTAAAACCTATTGGTTTAGTGTTTTTAGACCCATACCCACCTTATCCTTTAAATAATTCACTTTCAATCCATTTGAATCCGAAAATGATTTTATTATAAAATAATATATCTAGATTTTCCTAAGGTTCCCCTCACCCATCTTATAAAAGGTCACTCCCCCTTCCCTCAAATTCACACATTCAAAGCGTTTTTTCTCAGAAAAACTCTACCAAAAAACCCTATCAACTGTCCTACCTTCATCTTAGAGGCATTATTTTAGTTAGAAAACCAACCTAAGAAGCAATTTTGATCAAATAAAAATGAAGAACTCGATGAAGAGGTAAATATTTCATCACCTCTTTCAAGTTCCATTCTTCTTCCTCTTACTCTTTCTTGGTTGTTTCCATTATAAAATAATAAATCCGTAATCTTCTATATAATATGATTTTATTATAATTATGGTACAACCATATTCATTATTCTATCCATCCTTTAAATGACTTGTCACCATATGTGCGTACGTACGGCTTACCGCTTCCACATCGTTGAGTAATTCTTATTCAATATATGATTATTTGGATGGGTATAATAATGATGTGTAATTGAAGAAAATAAAAAACATGACATGATAATGATTCTATATATATTTAATACCATCCAATTATATATTATTTTAATATCAAAAGAATGATATTGTCGCTCGTGCGTACGTACAGATTACAATAACCACAAACGTGATCAGATTTATTCCCCATCGTAATATTTTCAAGGATAATTTTAATTAGATAATTAAAAATAATGTTTAAAGACATAATATCATTATGAAAATGAATAAGATAAAACCAATCAATAAAAAACATTACTTATGTAACAAATAATACAAAGGAAAACAAATTAGTTAACACCCAAAACGACTATAATACTATGATATTATTAACAAAGCAATGTGAAAAGATCATATATGATATCATATTATTGTATATGATTGTATTATAATTTATTGACAATTATTTCAAAATTATACCCGAGGTTACATTACCCTCTATCAAGGAAAAGTACAAGGTAAAAGTTAATTTCACAATCTCTTTATTATCTGAGGTTGTTTTTATGGAAGTATCTACTGGGACCTCTTTATCATCCACATCCATGTTTCTTAAAAATGTATTTAAAAACATTTTTACTATTTACTAGACAATGGGGTAAAGTCATATATACCCTTATTTGAACATATATGTTTTGAAAGGAATCTTTCCTTCATTTTCCAAACAAGGTACTTTATGACCTTTTCAAAAAAATTAAGGTAAGAATGTTTTTTTAACTTATACGGCGAGTGCATCTATTTTCTACCGTTATAACATCGTAGAAGCTTCCCTTACATGCTTATAAGAATATTTTAAAAATAAATTTCTTATTTATAATTATGTGAGTCTTAAATGTTTTCAAAATAGGAAGAGATATTTCTCTAAAAAATGGTTTTGATTTCATCTAATTTAACATCCTTTGATGGATTTTATTCTTATTTGAAGTTGATGTATTATAATACAAAACATCCATATTTTATTGAAGGTTTTGTGATATGTTTTACTATGAATGTGTTACTTTTACACTATTCATGGATATGTATAATTTATTCACATTTCGTATGCTAGTTTTAATAGGAATGTTTTTGTTATGATTAATCCTTTTCAGATAAGGAATGCATTAGACTTAGTAAGTGACGGGTGGAGACCACTATAGCTGTTCAATGCATCGGCAGGTCTCATAAGACATACTAGTGTCTTGGAACAAGGCCTTGACAAAATCTTATTTATAGTCATGGCAGAAGGCCGTGACTATGTGGGTATGAAAGTATGGAATTATGCATTCCATCATTATGAAAGTGGATATTGATATTGCATGTGATTATTTGACTAATAGAATATCCATGTGAATAATTAAATGGAATTATTTTATTTTATCTTTTCCATATTATTCTGAAGTTATAGTTTAAAAGGAATTTTTTATTCTTATAAATTGTCTTAAATGTTTATGCTTATTTATGAAAGTTTTGGCTATATTGTTATCCTTACTGAGCATGTGAGATCACCCTTTTATATGTTTTATTTTTCCTTGGATGCGAAAATGTATATTATGAATAACCTGTATGGATAGATAATAAGATCTTAGTGTTCTCTTTTGGAAACAATGTTGTTGTAGTTTTCCATTTTACGATGTAATGTAAACCTTATGAATGTATCTAGTACATCCATGACTACTATACTAATCATTCTTTTGAGACTAGATCTTTTGTGATCATGCCAATGATACGTAATAATGTACCGACTCTGGGCTTCTGGGGTCGGGGCGTTACATTTCTTCATTAATATACATATTATGAATACCACAAAATGATTTTTAGTTTAGGATTGATTATAAGTTAAAATTACTAAACACCCCATTTAAATTTTTTTGTGGAAGGAATATAACATGTTTAAGGATATTTTTGTAAAAAATTTATGGGAATAAAACCCATTGGTTGATTATATGTTAGTGAAAATTTTATTTTAGGAGAATTACCTTTACATTATATAGATATATTTTTTTATGTATTGATAACCTTTAGGGTCAATATGATCATTAATGAAATTTTAATAATATTCAAATAAGATTATTTGACATTGTAGGAAAATGATTTGTTAAAAACCTTAGTGAAAATGTTAGTTAATGATTAATTTTATTTCAGTTATGTATATAGTGTTTTTTGGAAGTATTATTGGAATTATAATAATATTGTTTACAAAAAACAAAAACCACATGCTCGGTGAGAAACCATCACATTCAATAGGGCCATGGGGCTTGAATCCATGATTGAAGATTGATAATGGTTTTGCGTCTACCACTAGCCCATGTGAAGTCATATTAAATATGACATCATTTTTAGAAAAAATATTTTAAAAATATTAATAATGATGAACCAATAATGTATCTTTGGAGGTTTAGATATCAATGAATTATATTGGATAACTTTTTCTAACCATATTGTTCGTGGAAAATAGATTGAGAATGATAGAAATAATTCTCAGTATTTTATGGATTTTATGATCTATTAAAACCGAATTTTAGTTCATTAATAGTAAAAATTAATTTTTTTTATATTTAAATTTTTTGAGTAAGGGTTAATTATAAATTAATCGAATCACAACCAAAGGATTGAATTGTACTTATGAAATACAATGGAATAATTTTGTTTATTGTCTTGTATTATTAGAAAATAAAAGAATTATTTAAATTTAGGAAACTGATATTGAAAAAAATGTTATCATATTAAATTCATACATATTAAATCATCAATTCCTTTAAATCATCAAAGATTTTTGGTTTTGAGGCGCTTAATGTTCCATTGATCATTCACATTCTTATGATCATTGAACTCAAACCCTTTATACAATTATTTATCTTTCTATTCCATGTCCATATCTTCACTATAAGAAAAATTTCTTGTACTTGGAATCATATTTATGTGTTATTCCATATAAACATGGTAATTCCCTTTCAATCTTATTAAGACTATGTTTTATGAACTCTTTTTACGGTGTGAGTTTTTAGTAAAATAATTTTTAAATATTAAAACATTTATTATGAAGATCATGTTTAAATATAATGAACATAATTTATTTACGGGGGAGAGAATATACAAACCCAAAATTATAAAATAATAAATTTTTATTTGACATCATATGTGACATGAAACACTAAGCTTTAATAACCAGTAAAATATATTTCTTTGAATTTAATCATTTCTGATAGCTTTCTAAACAAAAAACCCTGAGTTTAAATGAATGGTAATATAATATTCCATTATAAACAATACATTAAACTAGAATGTATAAATAGTATTAAAAAATATTATAATTTTGGTTATCTATGGATTAATAATTTAATAATAATCATTTAAATTAAAAATAGTCATTTTCATAAGGAAACTCTATTTGTCTAAAATAATGCTTAGTTGCGCTTCAAACATATAAATAAAATATAATTTTTACCACATTTATAAAATTTATTTGGTAAAATAAACATAATTATTGAAATTATAACATCAAAATCATATTAAGGTGAATTTTTTAGATTTTTCAGAAAAGAATAAAATTTTTATGGATAATAAAAAATTCGGAATTTTAATGGAAACAATATTTTAATTTAAATTATTTATAATGATTAATTAAATTTTGAAATATTTTTGAAGTAAAATTAGAATATATTTCTATCAATTAATAAAATATAGTTTTTTTAATAAAATAATATTAAATTTTAAAATAAAAACATGTTAAATTCTTGAGGATTGTCCCTTTGAAATCACATTTTCTCATCACGTCGGTGGGATTAATTTTAAATTAAAATATTATATTTCTAAGAATAAAATTTATAAAAATGGATTGAATATTTGGATTCATAAAAATTTATTATTTCTATTGATCTCAACTATGTTTTTGTCCTAAATAAATATTGAAAATAGTAAAAATTAATTTCTACGGTAAAGGTAATAATGGATTTATTAGGGGGTTAATGTAAAAATAAGGAGGTTAAAATAACCTAAAAACTTGCATAAAAGGAATAGTATGGATATAGTTCAAACATATACCTTATATTATATACAATTATCCATTATTGGATCATTTTTACATGAAAAAATTGTTTTTATAATTCATCCTTTTCAAAAAGGTCAAGTGTTCCACTCACCTCAACTCACTTATAAAAGGAACCACCCTATCTTCTTCCCTTAACACATTAAAAAAAATTTGGTCCATCCATGTGTTTCCCAAATAAATTTATAAATTCTATCATATCATACATTAAGACTTATGTTTTTTAAAAAACCAACCAAGAAATGATTTTGGTGGAAACCTAAGGAGGTTACTGAAGAGGAGGCATCATTCTTCAATGAGAATTTCTATTTTATTTCTTCATAAACATGCTTCAATTATTATTAAACCATGATTATATAATAATTTTAGTATATTTAGTATAATTATTATTTTTTTCTTGTTAATGAGATAAAATCAACCCACTTCCATCAATTAGGTTACAAAATCCTCATTCATGTTTACGGAGGACTACCACCTCACGAACATATTTTATTTATTTTTCCATTTTCACCTATCATGGTTGTGTATAATGATGTATATAAATTATATATATAAATATATAACATATTTATACCTCTGTATTTATTATATCATATATATATAATATCACATACCATTTTATAGGGGATATGATAATATCACATAGGTGTACGGTGGACTACCATCATGCAATGCAATGTGATTCATTTTCATTAAACTTTATATAGAAGATGATAAGTATAAATTTGATTATTACAAGGGATATTAATGAAATAATTATGATAATTATGATATAATTATGAATTTTTAAATATAATATATCATTTCATTTCTTACGTTTTCACTCATTTAAGGATGATAACATCATTTGTGTACATGTGGACTCCCACCTTCACAAAGTGATATGTCCCTATTTTCATCACCCAACCACATGTAATAAATATAATTATATAGTATGGTATTTCTGATATCATTGTCATTATCGGAAAATAAAATGTTACTTACCTCTTTTCCATAATGTTCTTTGAAAAATGAAATGTTACTAATGTGTACCCACGAACGACTATCTCAATGATCGAAGCATACGTTATTTTAAATTACCATATATAATATTTTTATTATAAGTATAATTTTAGTATAAATATGATAATTATTTCATGATTATTTTTTGTGGATATTTTTAAATATTTATCTATCTAACCATAATCAACCTGAAGATGTTTTTTTTACACATAATCTATATAACATCGAAACATATAAAGTGAACATAATTGACTAGGTTGTCATGTATAAAAATATAATAAGTGAAATAAAAGTGATAATAAACATTAAAAATGCTCTTAAGTACGTAAATAATAATATAAGTTAATTATTCATGAATATAATGAACATACATGCCAAGTTAGACTTAAGGTAAGATATTTCATGTCAACCTCTTTTCATTGTGGAATATTTTGATGTTAGGAATCAAATTTCTTTATATGAGGAATATAATACCTATCTTACATGTTATATCAGGATTAATTAATTATTAATGGTATTTTTAGTCTCAATTTTTATTATTTCAACAATGGTGATTTAACTTTAAAATTACCAAGTGGTAATGAATTTTATAACTCAATTTCTTTTCATTAGGTTATGTTACTTCTTCATTATCATTGAAGTTGTAATATTATATGTATAATGAAATATTATTATGTTATATTATATTTAAAATATTTAAAATATTTTTTTATATTTTATTCATATAATCAATTCATTTATTATTTATCGCTTCAACGTTATTAACATTTTAAGTGTCTATTTAAAAATATCATTGTATCCAAGATTGATTATTATTAAATTTTAGTTGAGGAATATTATTTTACCACATTATAATGAACCCATTTAATTTCATTCTCCTATGGTTATTAATTACATTTTCAAATAATATTTCAATTTTCCACTCGTTTGTGCTTAAAATAACAAAAAAAGGTTTTTTTTTAAAAATAAGACTTCATTTTTCTCTTTGATTAAAAATACATTTTCTCCAAAGAGAATGTTTTATAAAAAAATTTAAAAAAATTATTTTAACAATATAAAAATGATTTATTAAAGATATTCTATCCCATATTGTTTGTTTATAATTTTTTTAATGGAATATTTAGGTAATTTTTTGGGAATGTCACTTTTAAAAATTTCTAATAGTGCAATATGAATTTTCTTTTTAAAATTTTATGAAATTTACGAAAGTAACTGCCATCATGACCATAATTTATTTTCATTTTAAATTCCATGTTTAAAGTATATTTTTAATGAATTTTTTTTGCTAAAAATTTATCATTTTTAAAGTATATTTTCAAAATAATGGATTTTGAATAGATTTTATGTTTATAAAATTTATTTTCAAAATGAAAAGAGATTTTCATAAAGAATGTTTTTAAAGACATTCCAGTGTATTTATATTAACAAATGACATATACCTTCATATTAAATATACTAAATTATTGATATCTTGATTTGATACCATCCTTATTCTCCCTCTAAGTGGTTTTTAATTATTTTGAAAAAGGATAGTATTGAAATTCAATTACAAGATTCATTTATATGGTCAATAATCATAACTGGACATGATCACCTTCATGTGATCACTATAAAATACATTTACCATATATATTCATATTATTTATCACGGGTAGGTTTATTTCTAATATTTTATTCCATTTCTCTATACAGTGTTGTATATTGATGAAATTTTTTATTTGGGGAAATATTAATAAATAAATATACATTACTGAATAAATATATCTGATGAGAAGAAAAATAGTTCATGAATTATATCAATTATTCTATAAATGTGAGACTATTTTAACATTCACTACACTGGTGGTTCATGTAATGGATATCCCCTTAAAGCATCGACATTATCATGGGAAAAATAAATTTTCTAGCCCAAGGTAAATGGGTTTATTGTAGAGACCCGAAGCTTGACGTACATGTATATTACATTACTTTTGCATAATACTTAGTAAATAAAAAAACACACACACAAGGATCGTAATAGTTTAGTGTCTTTGGAAACTCGGAATATAATATACTAATTGTGGTGAAAGATCTTCAACATCTCCCATAAATATCTTCCTTTTTTTATACCTAAAACCTTTCTTTATATCCTGGGGAAAAGAAAACATAAAAGGGTGAGCTCATATTCTAAGTAAGGGTAAACAAAATAAATATCACTCACATTATATTCATATGAACATAACATTTTGGAAATCTTAACCTGCAAAAGAGAGCATAATTTCATAACATGGGATAAATCATAGTAGTGAAATGAAATCGCAATAATCATAACATAAAACATGAAACATTGTGGCATACACACATAATCATATAGAATCATTTCTTATTAGTCAAGACTCATTTCCAAGACTATCTTAGTGGACAAAGTCCATTTCTGAACCGAGTTACCCTCATTTCAGTCCTGCTTCACTGAACCGGTATAACCTACCATTCCAGCCATGTCTATCTATTGAGATATAAAATCTTTACCCAATTCATTGGAGGGAGATATAGGTCCCACCCATCTCATAATGATACCATTCTTATTTGTTCCACAAAGTCATAAATCATACATCATTGCATAACCCATGTAACAAAAATGGGAATCTTAAACATTGTGACATCATAAAACAATTCATATATGATAAAGGAATTCATAAAAATATAATTCCATCACAAAATAATCAAATCAATAGGGATAAAAAATAGAACCCTTTATTATCTTAGATGGAAAATAATTTTGATAAAACACTTGAACTCCATTCTTGAGGAAAATATCCTTTCTAGTTCAAAAACATTTTCCTTTCTTAACATGTCATACAATTTTAAACTAAAATAAGTTGATTAAAAATAAACTTGAAAACTTGTAAAGGAAGCTTCTTGGAAATGAAGTTTTAAAAATCCATTCATTCCGTATAAGTTAAACAAACATTCTTCGTACTTTTGTCAGAAAAGTCGAAAAAGTACCTCGTACGAAAACGACAAAATATTCCTTTCATATCTTTTACTAAAAACTCACCAAAGGGTAAAATAGGATTTAAACAATTGTAGGTGAATGGAAATAATATTACATATTGAAGAAACATGGATGTGGATGATAAAATACACCCCAGTAAATACCAAAGTATAAACAATCTCGGATAAAAATGAGATTGTGATATTTCCCTTACCTTTGGTCCGATTTGCTTCGTATGTGTCCGAACCTCCTGTATAATGATTTAAAAAATTTCATTGACTTATTACAGAATCATATTCATTGTTATTATATCATATATGGTTCACTTATTACTTTATATTACCCGTTCTTTTGTAAATTCCATGTTAATGAAGCGTTTTGGGTAAAATCGTTTCATTTATCATAGGTGTTTGGACTTGTTGTTCTTGACATTATTATTACCTATATCATGATTTACTTACTTCAAGAATATAAAACATGATTTATATATCATATATATTCAGTATATATATATATATATAATAGATAGATAAATGAAAAGAAACACACCGTTCATGGAGACGGTAGTCCGTACATACGCATGAACGCTGTTTTCCTTTCCTTATTGTCTTGAATGAAAGTAAGTAGATGACATACATATATATATATACATAAATCCAGTAGATTTAAAATCTCATATATTTCATTATTATTCATTATATATACTTTATAATCATTCATGAATGGTTAATGTGGAGAATGAATCTCATCGCGTCGTGGAGACGGTAGTCCGTACGTACGCACGAGCGATGATATCATTCCCATGGTCCTGGAATTGTGTATAAGTGTATGTATACTATTTAAGTATCAATATAACTTTATAATAATCATATATAGTTACTAATTACCCCATTATACCCAACCAATTAAGGTGGTGGCGGAAAATAGATTACACCACGGCGTGGAGACGGTATTCCGTACGTACGCACGCGCAGTGATTTCCTTTTTCCGTAGGATGGATAGAAGGTTATTTAGAGTTGTTTCATATTTATAATAACATATCATTATATAATAAATACTGATGTTATTACTTTATCATGAAACAAATAAAGGAGAAGAAGTTGAAGAAGACAGAAATTGAAAAAAGATCGGTAATGGATATTACCTCTTTTGACGCGCCTTCACTTAAACTCCACTTAAAGAACTAAGGATGGTGTATGAAGAAGACCAGGACCTCAAGGATTATACTGGGGAAGTGGAGAATAGATTATGGCAGGGGTTTTACGAGCTTGAATTCTCAAATTGGTGTGAGGAGGAGAGGGAGGAGGTGCCCTTTTATAAAGGAGGAGAGGGGCACCTTAGGAAAATCTCAAAATATTATTTTGTATTAAGGTCAAATTCGGTTTATAATGGTTCCAGAGGCTTTTATTTCTAGGATAATGTGGGTATGGGTCGAAATACTCTCATCCAATAGGATTTAGACAAGTTTAGGTTATTATTTTAACCTTATCAATTAGATTTAACTCTAAGTTAAATAATTTAACTTTTACCGTGTCTTTTTGTTTTCTTAGACTATATGGTTAATAAACTTACCATAACAAGCCAAACGAATCCCAATTTGTTTATTATTAATATATATATCCTTATCTAAGTCATTTGGACGAACCTTAGATTTTTAAGAATTAAATAACAATTAATAATATAATATTTGTTTTAAAAACTAATTTATGTCAATTTTGACACTATTTGGTACATGATTTTTATGAAATTCATAACAGAATTATAAGTTCGGAAAAAGTTACTTATATCAACAATAACATGTCATATTAACCTAGAAAATTAATTTAAGTCATAAAAAGTCTCAAATTACATTTATTTGGGCATTTATAACATCAATTATGTCAATATTTCATTAACAAGACAATTACTCCATCATCTTTGGGTCATAATAAATGATAATTATGTAACCCCTAAAAATTCTAAATAAATTTCTATGATGTAGATAATTGTATTGTAATTCTTTATACTATTAAGTTTTTATGTTTTATTAAGTTTATCACTAAATTAAAATTATTATACTTATAAGATTTAAGAAAGTGACATGTTGTCACATTCTTTGGTTTTAATAATAATTAAATTATTTTCATGGAACAAAGTCCATAAAATGAATCTAATCCGACCCTAAGGTTATATGGGTCTACATTTAGCCATCCAAAAGGATTTTTCCAAGTGTTAGGGTAATTTTATAATCTTATATTTACCCTTAATTACCCGATTTACCTTTAACTATAGTAAATAAAATTTACCGTAGTTACTATTCACAATGCCCAAAAATAAAAAGTAGCTTATTAACATAATTTTGACCCAATGATTCCAAATATTGAATCCATTGTTCCAAATTAAATACAAAAAAGATGAAGAAATTAAATTAAAATTAATCCCGTTGTCGAAAGAAAACAGGTTTTTCTTTAAAACATTGCAAAAGATTGAATTGATTTAACCTACGAATTCAAGGTAAAATCAATGAT
Source organism: Viscum album (assembly GCA_963277665.1). Taxonomy (NCBI): domain Eukaryota; kingdom Viridiplantae; phylum Streptophyta; class Magnoliopsida; order Santalales; family Viscaceae; genus Viscum; species Viscum album. Next base: position 79,018,830 of record OY728162.1, on the reverse strand, counting down.
AATGACATAAATTATATTAAATGGTAAAAATATATTATATTTATACTTTAAATCCACACAATATTATATTTTAACCACATAAGATATTACGATGAAAAAAATTGTTTTTAATTAAAATATAGCGTGTTTTTACTATTTATTAAAATATGAAAGTTATCGGAAAAATATAAAAACTTTATCTAATGTAAATTTTTATATCCTGATTCAAAAGAAGAATTTTATTTTGTCAAATTTAACTTATAAACATTTCAAAAACTAGATTTAAAGTGGGTGCGCCATCAAAAGGCTGCAAAACTGCATTTTTTTAAAAATACTTATTTTACCCGAGAAATTTATTTTGTTCTTATACCATGTTCTAGAAATGTGTAAGATGAATAATAATGTTATAAAATTCAAAATTTAGTTAACAATATTCATAACGGCTAGTTCATAACAATATTATAATAATATATCGTTGTTTAGTAAAACCCGGTATTGCGTACAAGACACGCTATCGAGGAAGGTCATGATTGCGTGTAATGCAAGCCAAGTCAGGGTTGCGTGTAGTGCACAACTCGTTTGTTGTTGCGTATAACAGAATCCAACCATATTTTATTTATACATTGAATTTATATATATATACACTCAATGTTTCTTAGGATAAATTCTATCAAACGAACTTGAAATTGTGTGTAACAAGAGCCAAAAAAAGTGTTGCATATACTGCAAGCTAATACAGTGTTGCGTATAGCGCATGATAATCTTGGTGTGTCGTACAATAGATGAAATGAGTGAAATTAAAAAGAACGTATCTTATAAAATCTCGGGTTGTTACATTCTAACCCCCTTAAAATGAATTTCTCCCTCGAAATTCGTTGGGGTTATAAATCGTTTACTATTCATAAAAACCCACATCGTAAAAAGAAATACCAAAACTGAACTTTAAAAACTAAAGTATGAAATATAACGGTTACCCAAATGAACTCATAACTAGGTTTCCATATAGGAGAAAATATGGACATGGAAGAGAAATCTAACCGTCATGTTCTGATGGAGAGTGGTATAGAACATGGCTATGAAAAATCCAACAATCACAAAGCTATTAATTTGTGGTGATCTAATGTACCATCTGATTCATTGGATATAAGGGTAGTAGGACATAATTTTTGGTTTTTCAAGATCATTTCCCTAAAGTGTATGAAATTGGAATTAGAATAAATACATTCGTGATTTTGGTATAGTCTCACCATTTGTCATTCTTTGGACAATTTCCACTTCATCTCTGAATGAAATGAAGTTGAATTTGTCATTTGTGATGTGTTAGAAGATCATGTGATAGAATGATGGGTCATTCCATCTGTCTCAAACAAAAGGTTAGAAAAGTTATCAAAAAATACATAAGTCCATCTATAGTGAGATTAATCATATATGGTTCCTAAAATGGACTTATACTTCATATATCATACTGCTTAATATAATAAAACTAGTTTCTACTAAACAGGGACTTCCTGTTGGCCAGTTGTAGGCGATAAAGGCCAGTCGCACTTCAGTTGTGGGTTCGATTCCCACGGCCTTGTCCGACACGATGGGCTGTCACCCATCCTGTAGGTTATCCTTTTTCTAAAACTATATTACTATAACATCCCATCAATAATATCGAAAAAACTTATATCCTTAAACAATACTAAGTTATGTACAACATAATCCATTCCAATCTTTAGGCTTATCCATAATACTGCAGTCCACTCTCATAATATAGTTAAAAAGATTACCAGAGATTTAATACCATCGTTGATCCCCATATATCATAAGATATGTCTTGTTGGTCACATTCCAAACATTCGAAGGCCTTAGTCATGTATTCCCATGAAAAATGAATACCCATTGAACCATAGTGAAAACATGAATGCAGTTAAAAGTTAACACTTTCCACATACCAAAATCCTCAAAATTCTATATACTCAAACCATGATATCACTTAGTCCTTATATCAATCATGAGCTCATGAATACTGTCAAACATTTCATTTTCTCATTATCCCTTCATTATGCGCATATTATCTACTTTCCAAAATATTTGAATCACTTTTCATGGTTACCGGTACCTTAAAATTATTGAAAACCACAATAGACCAATACATAAATATTTCAGTACACTATAAAAGTACCTCAACAACATTATTCCTGAATACCAATACATAAACAGTTCAGTCCATCCACTTCAATGATTGTCTTGGAATAAGTCCTTCCTTGATTTAGAAGTAACTTTTTAGGTCAGGGCATTGATTTGGGTAATGCCCATTTTCTCCAAAAATAAGACATTGAACACCATAGAAGTCTGTCACTCTATGACCCTTTTCTCCACACAGATAACATCGGTCCCTCCATTTGAGGTATTTCTCAAGGTTCTTCTTCCCTTCTTTAGAAATCTCAATCTTCCTTTCTTTATGCTCCTCAACATGCGAACATGCATAATAGTTTATCTTCCTCTTCTTTGATGAATTAGGCATACAAATAAATTTCACCTTGTTAATCATATATCGTGATGACTGATTTGGCATAATCACAAGATCTTTCTCTCTAGGAATTATACAATTTTGTTGCTCATAGTCACTAATTTTTCCATTGGATTCAATGTTCACCGAATTCCTTCTGGTTCCCTCCATTAACTAAAACACAAAAAGAATCTTGTCAGAGGCAAAAAACATGCTAGGGAAAACAACATAGTAAAGGGGGATTACCTTCAATATCTTACATCTTAGGTTAAATCCTATGATCGTTAGTGCAATTCTAGGACTATAACCTATACGTATACTTATCCTTAGAGACATCCCTAGAAATGCCATAGAAATATCTCTAGGGATCTCACTAACGTTTTCGCATCCTAGTTTCCAAAGGTTGACTAAAACTTTCCTATGATACCAATTGTAGAGACCCGAAGCTTGACATACATGGACATTACATTACTTTTGCGGAATACTTAGTACATAACAAAACACACACACAAGGATCATAATAGTTTAGTGTCTTTGGAAACTCGGAATATAATCTTCTAATCGTCGTGAAAGATCTTCAACATATCCCATAAAGATCTTCCTTTTTTTTACCTAAAACCTTTCTTTATATCCTGGGCAAAAGAAAACAAAAAAGGGTGAGCTCAATTTCTTAGTAAGGGTAAACAAAATAAATATCAATCACATCATATTCATACGAACATAACATTTTGGAAATCATAACCTGCAAAAGAGAGCATAATTTCATAACATGGGATAAATCATAGTAGTGAAATGAAATCCCAATAATCATAACATAAAAGATTAAACTTTGTGGCATACACACATTATCATAGAGAATCATTTCTTATTAGTCAAGACTCATTTCCAAGACTATTTTAGTGGACAAAGTCCATTTCTGAACCGAGTTACCTCGTTTCAGTCCTGCTTCCCTGAACCGGTATAACCTACCATTCCAGCCATGTCTATATCATGAGATATAAAATCTTTACCCAATCCATTGGAGGGAGATATAGGTCCCACCCATCTCATAATGATACCATTCTTATGTGTGCCACAAAATCATAAATCATACATCATTGCATAACCCATGTAATAAAAATGGGAATCTTAAACATCGTGACATCATAAAACAATTCAAATAAGATAAAGTAATTCATAAAAATATAATCCATCACAACTTAATCAAATCAATAGGGATAAAAAACAGAACCCTTTATTATCTTAGATGGAAAATAATTTTGATAAAACACTTGAACTCCATTCTTGAGGAAAATATCCTTTGTACTTCAAATTTTTTTTCCTTTCTTAACATGTCATACAATTTTAAACTAAAATAAGTTGATTAAAAATAAACTTGAAAACTTGTAAAGGAAGCTTCTTGGAAATAATGTTTTAAAAATCCATTCATTCCGTATAAGTTAAAAAAACATTCATCGTACTTTTGTCAGAAAAGTCAAAAAAGTACCTCGTACGAAAAACGACAAAAGATTCCTTTCATATCATTTACTAAAAACTCACCGAAGGGTAAAATAGGATTTAAACAATTGTAGGTGAATAAAAATAATATTACATATTGAGGAAACACGGATGTGGATGATAAAATACACCCCAATAAATACCAAAGTATAAACAATCTCGGATAAAAATGAGATTGTGATATTTCCCTTACCTTAGGTCCGATTTGCTTCGTATGTGTCCGAACCTCCTGTATAATGATTTAAATAATGTCATTGACTTATTAAAGAATCATATTATTTTTTATGATATCATATATGGTTCACTTATGACTTTATATTACCCGTTCTTTTGTAAATTCCATGTTAATGAAGCGTTTTGGGTAAAATCGTTTCATTTATCGTAGGTGTTTGGACTTGTTGTTCTTGACATTATTATTACTTATATCATGATCTACTTACTTCCAGAATATAAAACATGATTTATATGTCATATATATTCAGTATATATATATATATATAATATAGATAAATGAAATGAAACACACCGTTTATGGAGACGGTAGTCCGTACGTACGCTTGAACGTTGTTTTCCTTTCCTTATTGTCTTGAATGGTAGTAAGTAGATGACATACATATATATATATATATACATAAATCCAGTAGATTTAACATGTAATATATTTCATTATTATTCATTATATATACTTTATAATCATTCATGAATGGTTAATGTGGAGAATGAATCTCATCGCGTCGTGGAGACGGTAGTCCGTACGTACGCACGACCGATGATATCATTCCCATGGTCGTGAAATTGTGTAGAAGTTTATGTATAATATTTCACTATCAATATAACATTATAATAATCATATATAGTTACTAATTACACCATTATACCCATCCAATTAAGGTGGTGGTGGAAAATATATTACACCACGGCGTGGAGACGGTATTCCGTACGTACGCACGCGCAGTGATTTCCTTTTTCCGTAGGATGGATAAAAGGTTAATTAGAGTTGTTTCATATTTATAATAACATATCAGTATATAAGAAATACTGATGTTATTACTTTATCATGAAACAAATAAATAATAAGAAGTTGAAGAAGAATGAAATTTAAATAAGATCGGTAATGTATATTACCTCTTTTTGACGCGCCTTCACTTAACCACCACTTAAAGAACTAAGGATGGTCTTTTAAGAAGACCAGGACCTCTAGGATGATACTAGGGAAGTGGAGAAGAGATTTTGGCAGGGGTTGGCCGAGCTTGAATGCTCAAATTGGTGTGAGGAGGAGAGGGAGGAGGTGCCCTTTTATAAGGGAGGAGAGGGGCACCTTAGGAAAATCTCAAAATATTATTTTATATTAAGGTCAAATTCGGTTTATAATGGTTCCAAAGGGTCTTATTTCGAAGATAATGTTGGTATGGGTCGAAAGCCTTTCATACAATAGTATTTAGACAAGTTTAGGTTATTATTTTAACCTTATCAATTATATTTAACTCTAAGATAAATAATTTAACTTTTACCGTGTCTTTTTGTTTTCTTACACTATATGGTTAATAAACTAACCATAACAAGGCAAACGAACCCAAAGTTGTTTATTATTAATATATATATCCTTATCTAAGTCATTTGGCCGAAACATAGATTTTTAGGAATTAAATAACAATTAATAATATAATATTTGTTTTAAAAACTAATTTATGTCAAATTTGACACTATTTGGTACATGATTTTTATGAAATTTATAACAGAATGATAAGTTCGAAAAAAGTTACTTATATCAACAATAACATGTCATATTAATCTAGAAAATTAATTTAAGTCATAAAACGTCTAAAATTACATTTATTTGGGCATTTATAACATCAATTATGTGAATATTTCATTAATAAGACAATTACTGCATCATTTTTGTGTCATAGTAAATGATAATTATTTAATCCCTAAAAATTATAAATAAATTCCTATAATGTAGATAATTGTATTATATTTCTGGAGACTATTAATGTTTGATGTTTTATGAAGTTTATCACTAAATTAAAATTATTATACGTATAAGATTTAAGAAAGTGACATGTTGTCACATTCTTTGGTTTTAATAATAATTAAATTATTTTCATGGACAAAAGTCCATAAAATGAATATAATCTGACCCTTAGGTTATATGGGTCTACTTTTAGCCATCCAATAGGATTTTTACAAGTGTTAGGGTAATTTTATAATCTTATATTTTATCCTTAATTACCCGATTTACCTTTAATTATAGTAAATAAAATTTACCGTAGTTACTATTCACAATGCCCAAAAATAAAAAGTAGCTTATTAACATAATTTGGACCCACTGATTCCAAATATAGAATCCATTTTTCCAAATTAAATACACAAAAGATGCAGAAATTAAATTAAAATTAATCCTGTTGTCGAAAGAAAACGGGTTTTTCTTTAAAACATTGCAAAAAATTGAATTGATTTAACCTACGAATTCAAGGTAAAATCAATGTAATGACATACATTATATTAAATTTAAAAAATATATTCTTTTTATAATTTAAAACCATTAAATATTATAATTTAACCACATAATATATTACGATGAAATAAATTGTTTTTAATTAAAATATAGCGTGTTTTTACTATTCATTAAAATATGAAAGTTATCGGAAAAATATCAAAACTTTATCTAATGTAAATTTTTATATAATTATTCAAAAGAAGAATTTTATTTTGTCAAATTGAACTTATAAACATGTCAAAAACTAATTTTAAGTGGGTGCGCCATCAAAAGGTGGAAAAACTGCATTTTTTTAAAAATACTTATTTTACCCGAAAAATTTATTTTGTTCTTATAACATGTTCTAGAAATGTGTAAGATGAATAATAATGTTATAAAATTAAAAATTTAGTTAAAACTATTCATAATGGCTATTTCATAACAATATTATAATAATATATCGTTGTTTAGCAAAACCCGGTATTGCGTACAAGACACGCTATCGAGAAAGGTCGTGATTGCGTGTAATGCAAGCCAAGTCAGGGTTGCGTGTAGTGCACAACTCCTTTATTGTTGTGTATAACAGAATCCAACCATATTTTATTTATACATTTAATATATATATATACACTCAATTTTGCGTAGAATAACTTCTATCAAACGAACCTGAAATTGTGTGTAACAAGAGCCAAGAAAAGTGTTGCGTATACTACAAGATAATACAATGTTGTGTATAGCGCAAGATAATCTTGGTGTGTCGTACAATAGAAGATATGAATGAAATTAAAAAGAATGTATCTTATAAAATCTCGGGTTGTTACATTTATATCCATCATTTTTAAATTGTCTTAAATATAGATGTTGATGGTAGAGGTATCATGTTCTGGGAAAAAATTACATTGTATAATTAAGCATTTATTCCATTCAATATTTTGTTATTATTATAAATGCGATACTCACAATGATAATATATCTTAGTTCTTATCATTCTCAATTATTGACAAATGGAATATGAATTTAGTTATTTACCTCACCCTTCATTATTATAGTCAAATACATAAATGGAACATGTTTTCAGATATTTTATCTTTCCATATTTATCATTAATTATTTATTATGCCTCATTTATTCAAGAAATATCTTCTATATATAACCCTTATTGACCATTTATGATCACCTTATTTTTATTCTTTTCCCCGAGTCCTAGGAAGTGTAATATGATTGGGGTATAAGGATACACTATAGGGAATAATATAATTCTTGATAAAAAAAATTTTGTTTTAATTTTTATTTTCAAATGTAATGATAGAATTAAGTTTTCATCTAGTTATAATAGAATACTAAAATATTATGTTTGTCGGGATGTGACTCCTTGCATCTTATGACAATATAATAAATTAGACACTATCTATAGGAAACTAGGTTTCAGGTTTCAATATTTGAAGTTCAATTTGAAGCTCTCACTTTTAAGGGGTTTCTATTTAAATGTTTCTTTATCCGTAATGGATTTTCCTTAATTAAACATATTTTATAGAGTCATAATGATTCTTCTTTGAATTGTATTAAATTATGTTTTCACATATTCAATGATGATATAATAATGAATATTTTTATTATTTTACAGGGAATAATGTCTATGGATATCATTCCTAATTAAATTTTATTGTGTTATGAATAATTCCCATCCTATTTGAATAATATCATTATATTCAATATTTATATTTTCTATTCCTACCAATGTAATCCATTTTAATTGGAAGCCTAATCATGTTTTATTTTTTGAAAACATTATATTATCATTATACTATTTTCAAAAAAAAATTTTAATTCCCCCTTTAAAAATGTTGTATTAAAGAAGTGGTATTTTAAAATATTAAAATTGATTTCCTCACATGTTCAATTACTGTATATTCCGATCCACTTTTATATGAGATAATATTAATGTATTTTTCAAGGAACTATCATTAATGGTTATTTTTTAAAATATTTTTTTTAAAAAAACTCACTAGTCCTTTCTAAAAATAACTTTTTAATAAATCCCATTAAATTATCATCTTCTCATAATGATATTTTTTGTTCCCATAATATTTTTTCATTGTAAACACATTCTTTCACTATTATAATCATTAATTCTAATGAAGATTCCATTATATGTTTTAAATATTTTTTTAACGACTTTTATTCTTAATGACTTTTAAAGGAAAATTAAATGTTGTGTAATTTTTCAAAAGTAAAATAATATTTAGAATAATAATTCTTGATTTTTAAATTTTTATTTTTAAAAGGGTTATCTTTTTATGAAAGAATTTTTTTAATTCCATATGATTGATTTTTCATGAAAATATATTTTCTCATTATTTTTTATTATAGAAACTCTCTTTATTTTTAAATTTTAATTATAAAATTATTTATCACACTCAAATTATTTCAATTTTTGTAAAACACATTTTTATGGGTTTTATCTATTTTTAAGTTAGATATATTTTCTCATTTTCTAATGTCAATTTCCCAATAACCTTTAAATGGTATTTTTATTTATTTATATAATATTTAATTTTCCCTATGTTATAATAGTGATATTTTCTTATACCAACATAAAACTTCATTCTCTGGATTAGTAATGACATTTTCTAGCGATGTTATCATGAAACCCACATCTTTTCCAAGGGTTGATTAAGTGATGTTTGAAATATGAATGTTTTCATGTTATTATGTGAATAAAATGATTATATGGGTAGTATCCTAATCCCAATATGGTACATAGGTAATTATTTAAACCTAATATGTTTCTTGGGTAGTTATACCAAGACTAAGAGGGTACACTAGTAGTAGCCCAAACCTAATAGGGTACATGATCAGAATACTAAGATAATGATCTCACAGAAGAATTATCCCTCGCCTAGGAGAGTATACATGTAGTTATCCCAAGACCAAGAGGGTGAAAGACTAGTAGACCAAGCCCTAAAGTGTCTATGGGTTGCAGTCCAAGCCCTAGAATGTATACAAGTAGCAGCCCAAGCCAAATAGGGTATACAAGTTTCCACCCCAAGCCCATGAGGGAACACATGGTACTATCTCAAGACCATTTTGTTATGATAATTAGGAAGTAATTATATCTCCACTAGGATGTTATTTCCTATAATTTCACTTATTCCACATTTATATGTTATATTCTTATGTTATTCTCCCATGTCTCATATTTATTGACTCTTGTTTATATACTCATGTGACATGGTAGATGTTTGATCTGTTGAGATTACTAACCATTATATTATGCCTTATAGGAAACTATTATTTTTCAATATTTTTTTAATAAGATATTTCTCCCAATCTAGTGATTTCTCATATGCCTATGATATAACCCGTGATGAAATTTGGAGGATTTTTTTCCTTACTAAAATTTAAGATCACCCCATTCTTATGTTTCAATTAAATAGGTTATGAATATTTGTATTATTTAGGAATGTTTATAAGGGTGGATAATATAGATCAATTAAAAAGAAATTCTATTGAGTATCATAAAATATTTTTCTTATGGAACTGATTATCAAAGAAACTAAATCTTTTATTCGTGGGATTGTATGATTATAAAGGAAGAATTATTTTTTCTTATTTAATAGATATTAAATAATGATATGTTTATACTTGGTAACTTAAGATTGTATGAAATCCAGTGTTCAAATAATTATATTTTAACAACATATATGGGATTTCTTGTATGGGGATTCTCAACCCCCATGTCATTTTTATGGGTATATATCATAATCTATTATTTTATTCAGCAATATGAATCATTATTTTTTTATTTATGTTATTATTGGGAGAAGTGTAGTGAAAAAACATATCTTAAGATCTGTAAAAGTTAAACCACATCCATATTTCAAGATTAACATTAATCCCATTTAACTTAACTGGGTTAGTGAATTTTAAATTTATGAAATGCTTGTCATAAATCATCTATAATAGCCGTATAATCTGTGAAAACTACAGATATTTGTTATAATAGATGATCTAGATCATTCTTCAAGTACCAATTTATTTGAAGGATAATTATATATACCCCTGTTATGATTACATAACCTAATAATGTTACATTACCACAAAATAATACCACATTTCTAAATTCGATATAAGTTTTCTCCATTGTAGGTCCTTCAACATAAACCTCAAATGATCAACTTGTTCTTCCTTCATCCTGAAAAATATCATAATATCATCAATAATAATACCATATATTGATCAAGAAATTGTTTAAAGACTCTATTAATGTGACCCATGGAGATAATATGGGGTTTGTAAGTCTGAATGGAATAACTAAGAATTCGTAGTTTCTATATCATATATGAAAGGTTGTCTTTTTGACATCCAATCTTTTCAACCTAAATTGGAGATATTAGGATTTAAGTTCAATCATTGAGAAGTATTAACCACCTTATATTTGATTTCATGAGTAATAAATACATGGTATAGGGTACTTATAATTGATATTGACCTTGTTATGCTTTGGATAATAAATTCATAGACACATTGATAAGTATTTATTCTTAACCATGAGGGCTAGTGCACCACATATTGAATAACATGGGTTTATAAACCCCATATTTAAATTCTCCATGTATTTCTTTGTTATTTCTAATATTTTATTCCGGTCTATTCTATAAGGATTATTTGATACAATCCTAAGACAAGGAATTAGTTAAATAAAAATATTGACCTAATGATTTGGATGGAGACTAGGAAGCACTTCAAGAAAAATAATTTTGTATTTATTTAAAATCATTATACCATAAATGTCGGGTTTGTATCTTACCATTTATTCGAAATACCCATAATGATTGTGTATTAATACCAATATAATAGAATCCATTTATATTGGTATTTTATAGTCATAATTATACACATAGATGACCATGGTATTTTTTGGGATATGAAATATGATATCTCTGTCCAAAAATTTAATATGATATTTATGAAGAGAGATGCAATCCATGAAAAAATTTATATAATATTAATAAAAATAAGCGATAATTACATCTTATGGAATCACATTAACATAAAATTTTATCTAAGAATTGTTTTAGACCTGGGATGAAATCCTTAAACAACTATGATTGTTTTCATAATAATTCAATATCTATCAATTGGGTTTGTGAATTTATTATCTTGGAAAACTTTTTAGATACTAAGGAGTGGGTATAACTAGGATAAAAAGATATATTTTTAGTTCCTTATTTAATGATTAGTGTACCTTTCACCACTTAATTTTTGTAAATCAGATTAGTATTTGTGATTTCATGGGATTTTCCTTTTTCACTTAGCTTAGGTGGTTACTGATGTGGATTTTTGTTGTTAATTATTGGATTTGTTCACTTATTTTATTAGTCTCTTTATTCATTACTATTATTTAATTGAAGTGTGTGATTCATTGGTTTGATATTTATTTACATCCGTGTATTTATTTTTTCCTCTTCATATCCCATTATAATTCATGTGCTTGATAGTAATCACTTAAATACTTGAAGAATTTTCTAGTTACTATAAAATGATTCCAACATAAAAATTCCCATATTGTCAGCATGAAGGAATATGTCTATCCTCTATGCATTTAAAATTTGAGTTTCCATAAAAATCCATTTACATATTCTTTTCTTACAAACCACTAGATGAATGGGAGTCCCCATTTTCAATTTCCACTTGGAGAACACAATAAACAATTTATTCATAGAAACCAATGTCCCTTATAGAGAAATATTTTTGAGTACATGGTTTTATGTCTATAACGAAATGAATGATTTTACTTTTCGGTTCAATCGTAAAATGTTAATCATACGTTTATAGTCCTGTAATGTTTTATTGATAGGTACCAAAGGATTCATCTTCAGTTTTATCCAAAAAATAATAGTTATCTACTCATCTAATTGAGAAGTTTTTGTGGAAAATATTTATTGAAATATATTTTTTAAAACACCTATAGTTAATGAAGCTGATTCCTTATTCAAAACTCATATTCTTGATTAAGGTCGACTATTCACCTCTCACACCATCCAAATGATAAATGACTAAAACAACCATTTAATTTTCTAAGAAGTGGAGAAAAGGAAATTCCCTTTATATTTTGTTGGTAAACTACTAAAAAAATAATGGATTAGAGGACCCACAAAATTAGGGTGTTCATTGTTGCATGAATGAATAAATTTTAGAGTTTTTCTTTCCTTGGTGTTATTGGGATTTCATAATGATTCATGTTTTTTTATATATTAAGATAGTTAGGTGATCATAATAATAAAAATTTTAACTGTAGATCACATACATTTTTTGCTTCATATTGGAAGAATCATTGAATTGTCCATTTCAATCATTGTTAAATCAATTCTTCCTAGTTAAATAGATTCAATAAACCAAAATGGTTTGACCGTGTATCATAAAAACTTAATTACTGTAAATGAACACATGGATTTAAAAATCAATCATACAGTTACATAAATCATGAGACATTAATTTTAGAATATTTTATTTTAGGTTCATCCTACCTTGGTTTTTATCCAAAATAGATTGTTTTAAGATTTATACAGTTATTATTGATAGCCTAATCCACCAAATAACTAATAAAGAATTTGATACTAATAGAAGAGACACAAACATAACATAAAACCATTTATTTCATCTAAAATGAACATTAATTACATAGCATAATAAATCACACCCTATAACCTATAGTTTTAGTGTATTCTGAGATTATATATAAAAACAAATTATTTTATATATCAATGAACATTTAGTTATATGATAACAACACTAGACTCCCTTATAGACATATAATATGTTATACTTTTTTATAAAAATATAAATAGAAATATATAAAAGGGGAAATATTAGATACTCATTAAGGTTATAAATAAGAGATAACAATAAAATATCATTAATGCGAATAACATTAACATTGGGGTATGGGAATATAATTTGGTTTCATGAACATAACAAAATAAAATCATAATCAACAAAACATTGATCATAAATATTGAGTGAAGAAAAAAGATTTTAGCATAAATTAAGACATGACTAATGAGAGTGTGGAAAAATTAGTCAATAATCCTGAAATACTAAAAAACAGAAGAATGACACATAACATAGAGCTACGACATTAGAATATAGAATAAATAAGTGTAGAAATTAATTCATTATGTTAAAGCTCCTGGCCAAGACCATCATCACATGATGGATAGAGTCCCTTATTGGATTAAGGTTTCATAGAAATTTTTGACATGTTATCTAGAGAGATTTAAATCTTTACCCTATTTAGTGAAGGGTTATATAATTCTAGTTCCACATATTATATAAATATTGTGGATTGAATTTACTCCAAAATCATTTAAATATCATATCATGAGAAATGTATCCTTCCTAAGGCATTGGACGAACATATAATTCCAGGAAAAACAATATTATAATTAAAAACCATATATATATATATATATTCCACATGAACATGAAAACATTTATAATTTCATCAAATCATAATTAGCCACATAGAAAATAAGTTGGTTTGTAGAAAAATTCGGTAATACATGATCAGAAGTCATACAGAGTAAGGATTTGGATAGTATCATTAGATAATATAACTATTTAACCATAATAAAAATTAAATGATGTTTTAATAGTTTATTTTTTATAGAAATAAAAATTGGTTCGAAAATTATGGAGAAATATCCTTTACTTTTCGATTTTTTTTTCAAAAAGGAAATTCATTGTAAATCAATGAGAATAAAAAATAAATCCAAAAAACATGAAAAATTACTTAATAATATTCATTTAAAAAACGAATAAGGCGTTAAAAATGTTGGATCATGAATTTTTTTTAAATAAATAGGCTCATTTCGAAATTTTTTTTGAAAGTCAAAGAAAATTGAAAATTAATGATGTAGAAAGTGTTAAAAAGATATTTACTTTCATATTGGGTAAATAAACTCCATGATAATTTTAAATGAACTTAAGAAATAATAGATGTAAATAAAATTTTATTTAAAGACAAAAATAATATATTTCAACAAGGAGGAGAAAGATTCATGACTAAAAAGTTGAGGTATGGGGAACTACACATACAAAAAAAACATTTAGTTAAATTATGAACCTAAAGAAGGTAAAATGGTATGAATAAAAAAAACTCCAATAAATTACAATAATATAAGAAAATTAGTGGTGTTTTAGATTAAAATAACATTAAATTCCACCTCATATAAAATTTATTCATTAAAATTATCAATTTCAAATTGATATTAGAAAGCACCAATACAAACTTGTTAAATTTTGAACAAGAAGACCATGAAATATAAAACAGGGTTTGGATTTTCGAATCCATTTAATTTCATGATTATAATGATAAAAGCATATCTATTGGTAGAATATTCACAAAAAAAGAAAAAAAGTTGGGAATATGAAATATATCTCAATGAATTGAAATTTATATGATAAGATCTATACCTTAAAATTATTCTTAGTAATACATGTCCCAAAACATCTCATAATAAATTTAGGTTCGTTATTCATTTATTTCATAACCATTTTTTTAACTTTATAGTGTTTATTTATTATTTATTATTTCCCATTTATAAATATATTTTGTTAAAGTTAATATTTTGGCACTAATTTAGCAGTTTGTTTTGTGTTAGACTCAATATGGAGATTCTAGAACTATCTAGTTTATCATGGGTTCAAGACAAAAACAATAATAATGAAGATTTAGTATAAGTGTTTTAAATATCTCTATAGTACAATGCTTTTTTACATTAAACTTATTTTTATAGTTCACATTGAGAAACATAAAACCCCATTTTCGATGATAATTGAAATTATAAGATAATTTAATTTATTGGTGAATTTAATTTACTGTACTATAACTCTATTATTGTTGAAATAATTAAAACTAATCATTATTAAATTATATTAATTGGTGGAAATTTGTGAAATTTATTTTGAAACATATGTTTGGTGAGGCGTACAGATTTAATCACATGGTAGTTAGGTGAGTTTGGTAAGGAAATTTTGGAAAGACATGTATGATTGAATACCTCACCAATTGAATGATTTCTAGAATGTAAAAATATAAATTTCCTTACATAAGAATTGATCAATTTTGGTTTACCACATCCCCCTTTATACATTGTCTAATTATTTACCATGATAATTAATATTCTACTATAAATATAAAAATACTCATATTTATAAATTTTGATTGGTTGATTCCAAATTATGAACCAATTTAATAAAATTATAATTAAAACAAGTGAAATTGTACTTTTAAATAAAAACATATAATATATCGGAAGAACTATTTTTGTATAAAAATAACATTTTAAACATCATGTTTTCCCATTCATGTTTCATATCAATTAATAATCATTAAAATATTAATAATATCCCTTTATGGATATATAATAATTTTATTTTACTAATACAATCATTTAACTATAATATATTTAGTTTTTAAAATAAAAATGTGTAATATATTACAAAAATGTATATAAAAGTATATATTTAAATGATTCTAATCACAATAAATTAATTATTTATCAACGAACCATTAAATTTTATCAATTTATCTCCAATGGAATATTTCTTTGAATATTAGAAAAACATTAGATCTTTAAAATATATTAAAAAGATCATGTAATTAATTTTTTTAATGTTTCATTTAATTTATTATTATCTTTTTATTAGAAAGTAGTTTTATTCCATTTATAGTTTCCTAATGATGTTTTAAATTGTATTCTCATAATGTATTAATATTTATCTTGAATTGTAATAAAATATATTATGGTTTGTTTTAGTACAATAATTTGTGTATTAAAATATATCTATCAAAGATTATTTATTATAAGGTAAATAAATACTATAATTACGATGTGCAACAAAAAGAGAAGAGGATATTCTCTTAAAATAAATGTTAAGAATGAGAAAAAATATCCTCTAAATCCCTAAAAGATTTTAATATATAAGAATAGATGATATGTTTTTGATGAACGTTATAGTGTTAAATATTAGGTGGATAATAGAAATTTCTCATTTCTGTTTTATTATTTATAAACTCCTTTGAATATTTTATATGTTTTTACTTATTATTCATAGATAATATTTTCATTGTTGTTGGTTGTTCTGAATTTTTTTATTTGATATATATTTTGTTAATTATCTTTAGGTTTAAAAGGCCACTATTTTAATTATATCTTGATATATAGTAATAAAAATTTTACACTTCCTATTTAATAGGAAGTATAAGATGATAATACACTATTTATTTAGCTATAAGGAAGGCTAAATCCATAACTTGATAATCATGTTTTTAATGAATTCTCTATAAGGATTATATAATTCCTAAAATTTATATATTAAGTGGGATATATAGTTTTACTGAAATATTAATCTATATAATGTAGATTATGGTGATCATTAATTTTAGATGATCGTCTCAAATTATCCAAATTTAAGTCAAATAAACCGAATTCTTAATCATAATTTTAGAGGGATTAAAAATTGAATGAACATTTTTATTATTGTATTGTACGAATTTAAAAAAATTGAGATATTATGGGATGTCAAATCATTAAAGGTAATATATGATATATTTTATGAAGGATTTATTCAAATTAAAATTAAAATATTTTAACATTTAATGAGTGTATTTATTAGAGAAGTATTAAGGAATATTTTTATTATTCTGAGATAATTCTGGATTTGTTTTAAAATTCAAATTCATTTTTTTTAATTTTATAAAGGAAATAAATTACAGCATTACTGAAACAGATCATCATATATATTTTTTATGTAAAAAGTTTATAAATATTGTTATTATAGGTTTAAATTAGTATTTTTAGAAATATATTTCATGAAAGATAGAATGGTCATTCTATAATCATAGGGAAATTTATGGGAGGCTTACTAGTTTAAATTATAGATTATATAATATTAATAGTATGTATAAATTAGTGATAATTGTTATATTATATAAATTTATAGAACGTAGATGGCGAAACAATGCTAGAAATTCAAATATTTCATCAAGTTTGGACCTAGTAAGTTCACCGCAAAATCCCTTGGCTCAATTGACATCTTTACACCTTGAGAATCATAGAGGGAAATATGGAGTCTAGAAAAAGATACAATGGAGGTTTCTAAATCAAACATGAATGATGTTTTATGTAATAATCCTATGGGAATGAATTGTGACTAAATTGAAAATATTACGTCATTTTCAGAGAGATTATTTTTAATCCATTGATATAATCTTCTTCAATCCCATCTATAATTTATCTATATATCTCATAGTATTATTTTCTATTCATATTGATATATTATATAATTTCCATCTGCTGGTATATAAAAAGAAAACCATATCTTCATCTTTTCTCAATTTGGTGATAATAACTACTAAAGAGAGGTACAATGCATTCCCTATTAAAACCATGAAGTAAAAAAGGTTTTTGTGTACATATATTTTCATTCATTGTTCCAACCAAAAATATGGGAATTTTGGTTTATTTCTTGATTATAGTAAAAATAAATTTACTTCTTACTATTGTGTTTTTTATTCTACTAAAGTAAAGGGATTTAATATAAACCCCCCTCAAGAACATAGGGGTGGGGAGATATTGGGGCACTTATTGAGCTATTATCGAACAAACTTATCAAATTATGTGTCTGGTATTTTATTTACACTCCACATCATCAAATTTATATTATTATATCAATCAATTAACCCATAATAATAGTAATAAACAATTTCAAATATATTTTCTACATTATAAATTGATAAATCATTTCAATTATTCTTATACTTTTTATTTTTAATACTATTTCATAATGAATCTATAATTTAATATTGCTTATCCTTTTTAAATATATATCACATTCTTAAATAAAGTGTCCGCTTATTCATTTGTTTTTTATATTTAATTTTTTTGTATTTGTATTTTTAAAATTTTAATGGGGTTTGTTCACCCCCTCTTATGATACTACTCGCATGAACAATTGGTGTTAGATAATCCATTAATTAGTAATCTTTAACTACATTCAAGGAACAATTAAATAGGATAGAATCATCCCATCACACCCAATGTGATCCTAAAGGAATTCCAATGGCTCATAATGTGTTTTTATGTAAATGACTATATTTATTGAAGAATATTAATTTATTATTTTTTTTAAACATAAGTTATTCTATTTTGAAAATTTTCATCCATGGTTATAAAAAAACATAAGAATTTCATGTAAAATGTACTCCCAATGACGTTGATGTATTTAAATTAGATAAAAAATAATGAATTATTTTCATCATTTTTTAGATCGAAATGAATTTAATAGATTTAATACTTGTAATATTTCTCATGAAATTTCAAAATTAATTTAATTTTCCCATGAAGGGACTAATAATGTTAAAGGTACTAGACATATAAAAATGCGATTCAGAATTTTTTTATCATGTATAATAATGATTCAATTATAGGAATTTTAACTCTTTTAAAGAACATATGTAATTGGATAATGTCACTTGTTGTTGATATTTCTATAAAAAACACTAGTGAGTATGATATTTTGGGACTTTCCAAGTATTTTTACACTCGTGGTAATGATAATTCAATTAAAAAAATATATAACTAAAATTACTCTTGAATAACACATTGGTTATATCAAGGGAAATGAGAATAAAATTAATGGAAATCATTAGATGGAATCCATATAATAAATGGAAATACAGTAAAAGAAGATAATTGCTATTAAATAAATTGAAGATGACTATTTTGAATGTGAACAAATACCTAAAAAAAATTCCCATCATTATGAGAAATTGGAGAATAAAAAAACTACCAGAGATAATATGTTATCATTACAAAAAAATGGATTACATAAAACAAGAGTAACCCTTGTAAAAATAATATATGAATTAAAAAATAAAGAAATAAAACCCTCAAAGTCTCTACTTGGAGTGTATATAGGGACTCCCTCTCCCCATATCACTTATGTGATCGATGTACCAAATTTCCCATGATCAAAATTGAGGTATGCGATGAAGGTAATTCTCATACTTATTTAAATTATAATTCCTCTACCCCTTATTCATCTTTAATTTTTCTAATTTATTAATATCACAAATTTTTATGAGAACAAATAGTGGATATTTTTTGTAAACATTTTTAAAACCTCAATGATCTTAAAATGTAAAATAATTATGTTTTTTATGTAAACAATCATATTTTGAAAGAAAATGTAGAGTTATATTTGAAATTAAAATGAAAAAGTCATGTAGGGAAACATGAATAAAATATTATGTATCTAAAGAATTATCTTGATAAATTAACCGAAGGTGAGAAAATTATAAATAATTTTTTTCCCAATGACATGTAAAATGAAATTTTGGTTTGGTTTTTAAAAATCCAAAATAAACCTTATAAATAAGAATTATTTTCTAATAGGATGCTCTCATGATATATTTTTCAATTATTGTATTAAAACCATGATTCTTATTTATGAAATGAAATGAAATGTAAAAATTATTATTATTATTGGCCTAAATACATACAACTCTCTTCTAATGTTTTGTTTGGGACATCATGGAGAATATTATACTATAATCATATATATATTTCAAAATCACTTTTATCTAACACTTCTAGACCTAAAATCATATGGGTACCAAAAGGTGATAATATTTAGTATTTTTTCGTATTTTTTTATATACAGAATATCAATGAGAAATTATTTTTTTGGATTCTCAATGATTGAATAATTTCTAATATTCATATTATTTCTGTTGTATGATGAAATTTACAATTATTTAATAAGATTATTGAACTCTAAATTAGTTATTTATCTAAAAGGGAAAAAATCATTAGAGATGAATTTATTATCTAGAGAGTGAGTGTTTTATTTTATATTTGGTTTATGTACAATTAATTTTTTATAAACTAGGTATAAGTTTTAATAATTGGTTTATCGCTTATATATATTATATTCTAATCAAAAAAATAAGTTTTTATGTGCGTGTATTAATATTAAATCATTCAATAATAAGTTACTTATTTTATTATTCCATGTGATGAGTTAATTATTTTAATTAATTCTTTGAATTATTTTATTTTTAATAGCATTATTTTTTGAAAAAATAAATCAATTAGTATATTTGAATGAAACAATTTCCAAATTACTATTTTACTAATAAGAATATTCTTAAAATATTATCATTTTTTACTAGAAAGTAATGTTCTAGGATTTTATTTCATGCTCTAAAATGTTATATTATTATATTTTGGTAATGATTTATGTTAATCTATAAAATATATGAAACTTGACTAAATTTATTATCATTAAATATTTTTAGATCCCTTATTTACATTGATATATTTTATTCCAAGGGGAATTTATTTCAAATAGTAATAATGTGGTTAATTTGATATCATTGTATTATAATAAGTTTCTTTTATAATTTCATTAATATAATTAATAGCTATTTATTTTATTTTTGGAAAATTCATTGAAATATTATTTTATCTATTTAATGGGAGATTATAATTAATACAATGTACAGGAGAAGTTCAATTTGTTTTTAAAATTATGTTTTCATTTTCTTTATATTTTAAAGTGAAAAAGAATTTATTAAGGGGGATTTTATAATACATTATTTTATTTATATTATTTAATGTCATATAATATGTATAATATCAATAGATGTTTTCATGTTATTAGTTTATTTTTAATCATCACTGTTCTGTTAAAAATTTAAGGAATGTTGAAATATTTAAATATATAATTTTTTTGTCAAATTTATTTTTTCACTACTGAAGCATGTTTAAAAAACTATTTAATATATTTAAAGAGTTATGAATATTCATATTTAATAATTTTTTATCATGTGGTTACTATCATTAAACAAAAAACATTCTTTTCTTATCCATGTATATAAATTTTATAAAGGAAGAAAAATATTTTTTGTTGATTCTCTTCGATTAACCTATATTGCATTATCCTTTTTAATAATCATAAAATTGGGTACTGTGAGTTTGAGTTTTGTAATTATCAAAAAGGGAGATACTATTTAATAAAACCATTCCTTTTATAATTTTTTTTCTAATAATATAAAACCATCTTTTTATTTTATACTTTTTTACTTATTATTTATGGTATATTATTATTCATTATTCTATATTTTCATGAATCTTTTATTTGATTTATATTTTTAAATTATTATCAAGATAACAAGCTCATTATTTTTAATAACATATTAATATAAAATACATGGAATTTTATCTATCCAATTTAAATTAAAATATAATAATATAATTACCCTTTTATTCAACAAGAGTGAAGGAAAAATTAGTCTATTGATACTAAATGTTTTGGACCAATATCATTACAATGTTTAAGAAAGTATCTAGTTTTTAGAATTTGTAAGGATTATAATTTTGGTGATATCTCAAATACATAATTTAGATTATGATTATATTTTATTCTTTATAAGTCTATCAAAATTATGAAATTATGATCCATTTGGATAGAATGCGTAATCATTTATTTTGAGGTTCTAAAAAATGATTGGATATTGTGATGTCAATGTGATATGGTTTTTTAGGAATGAGAGACAATTATGGGATGTCATATCATGATCATTTATATAAGATTTTTTTGGAGTTATTTATTTAAATTAAAATTCTAATATATTTATATTTAAACACTATATTTTTTGTATAATTGTTAGTGAAGTGTTTTTTCATGCACTTAGAATTATGAATTTTATTTTAAAAAATTAAAATAATTTTTTTTAAAATTTTAAAATGATATTAAATAACACATGACCGATGGATATTATAATGGAGATTTTTCCAATATAACAAAAAATTACAATAATAATATTATTAGTTTTAATTATTATTTTCAGAATTATTTTTAATGGAAGATGAAACAACTACACTATACTCAAGGAGAAAATTATAGAGAGATCTAAAATTAAACATTCAAATTTTTTTTGAAGAAAATTAGTTATAAAATTGAAATAATTGTTTTTTGGTAAATTCATGAATAATAAATTTGATGTTGTATCATAATAATGGTAAACTTTTCATTAAGTGTGGACCCTACTGGCCAATATGAACCTCTAGTGACTCCTTTTCTTCATTCACACCCTAAAGACCATAAAGGGATTTATGGAGTAAATAAATATACCTATGAAAAGTCTTGGAAATCAACTATGAGTTAATTTTTATACAATAAACCTAGTGACATTCTTTATAACCAAATTTACAACACTACAATATCACAAGAGAGTGTCTTTGTACTTTATTGTTATAATCTTCTTCACTATCTTATAGAATTTCTCTATATCTCTTCTTTTCTTCTTGATTATTCTTATTGAGATATTAGATACCAAGATTCAAAAGGTTTTTGAAAATATAACATTCTCATATTTATTCCTCTATTGGTTTATAAGAATAAATTATGTGATGAACTATTGGGTTTTTTGTCAAAACCATTAGAAGAAAATGGTTTCCCTCTACTTTGGTTTTCATTCCTTCTTCCAGTCAATGATAAATGGTCTTTCATTTTCATATTTTCTACATAAAAAAGTAAATGTATTTATTATTTTAGGATCTTATATAACACTAATGTCAAGGTATTTAATATAAATCCCTGATCCAATGGGGGGTGGCTGGGGGGATGAAGGGCCTCCTATTGATCTTTTTTTGAACAAACATATCAGAGTAAATGTATTTGATTTTATTTAATATATCAAAAATTTTATTATAATCCAATATAAATCAATTAATCCTAAAAAATATTAATCACTTCATTCAGGAATCTTTTTTACAAATAAAAGTCATTTACACTCTGAATTAATACATTGTTTCTACTTTTCTATTACATTTACTTCTCTATAATGTTATATATTCATTCATTAATTCCCCATTGACTCATTTTTAATATATATATATATACATATATTATTAAATTTGTTAATTAAATATTAATTTTTTACCATTAATTGTTTTTTCTTTATTTAGTTTTAATTTTTATAATGCCAATTCACTACCCCTCTTGATATCCTACATTATCCAACATTGTATCCCCCCCCATTATGAGGTACAATTTTGTTTTATGCCTTATGTTTTCTCTTTAGAGTCATTGGGTTAGAATATGGGGGAATATAAAAGTGTTTGTTTTGATAAACCATGATTTGGATGTAGGAAAAGTCTGTAGGAACAATTTACACCGTAAATTTTGGTTTTATGAAATAAAAGTTTCAGTGATAAATTTTATTGTCTAAAAAGATTTTATCTTTAAAATGGGGTTTCATCATAAAATTGGGGTTTTCAAAAAAATAATAGAGGTGAAAAGTTTTTAGAATAGGTGAACCCACATTAATTAATGTGTTAAATTATCAATTTACACCATAAATATTTTTGTACCAATAATTTTTATTACAATTAGTAGTTTTAAATCCTTAAATGATGCCTTTATTATTTTCACTCAAATTATAGGCTTAACCAAGGCATTTTCACTGATCTTTGATGTCAGGACTTCACTGGAAACAAATTATCGTGACTTTTTTTGTGAAATAAATGGTTAGGGTCTCCTTCTCCTTTCTCATAAAATATCTCCTTGGGATGTATCATGTGGAGCCATAGATTGGTTTATAAGAATGGATATATGGTTTTGGAATATTGTTGCAATATCTTTGTGTGGGTTTATATGGAATGCGAATAAGAGATTTTATATGTGGAATCATCTTAAATCCTTTAAACTAATCATAATAGAGGTGGGTTTATTCTCTCATACTCTATTATACTAGAATGTGTTAGATTGAATATATAAAAATTTTTTCTTGTACATTGATTATATATATCTTAAAAATTCAATGGGGAAAACTCTTGTTTTATTAGGATTTTAGAAGAGTTGTTAAAAAATACTCTCAGGAGATGTTTTCATTAAATGTTTTCTGAGGATATAGTTTTAAAATGAAATGTTTTTTATCAAAATTAAATTGATATGGATAATGGTCTTTGCATGAATGGTGGTGTGTGTTAATATTTAATTGTTCTAGGCCATTTTCTAAAGGACTTTTTGGTTAGTGATGAATGTAAATGAATAATAGAATATCACCTACTAACGACTTGGTGAGTGACTGATTTTGTCTCACAAGTGTTAGGGTTATTATTAGGAATGCACATGCGTGTGAATATGGATTATGGAATGTGTATGCTATATGGAAAGTGAAATTTAATTTAGAAGGATTGATTGAGATAAATTTTTTAGTTTATCTGTTTCTATTTCAAAAACTACAAGGATACTCTATCCATCTCATTTATATAAAATGTGCAGACATGTTATTTTTCTATTGGCGTGTGATAGAAATTTTTTGGTAAAAATCTACTCATTTATATAGTCACCAATTAATTTGGAACATTTTTGTGTTTTTTGATTACTTTTATTGATATACTATGAAGGATCATTTTTCATATTTCCCTAGTGGTGATCCTTAATGTCATTATTTGGCTTCTAAAGCTAGATATGGGTAGTGTTTCCATCTTGGTATTAGATAGTTCCACTTTGGGGGAAAAGTATTTCTATTTAGTGTATTAGCCTTTCACAATTTTTTTATTTTTCACTTTTAATATTATATGGATATTTTATGTTTTTTCATTGGTTTATTTGATTGTGGATTCATTTATCATGTAATTTGGTTTTATAGTTTTCAATATTTTTAGTAGGTTGTGTGTTATTTTTTTAAAATGATCCCCAAAAATATTATAATCCCAATGAATTTATTTCCATCCTTTGGTGTCCTGGGGACATAACCTATGGCTAGGTACATTTATGTCTTATCTCAATCCAAATAGGTGGGTAGAAATGTTAATTTTTTTAGTTTTTTTATATCCTTTAGTTTGGTTGGTAGAAATAATATATTACTATTGAAACATAAAATTTATAGCATGAAAATATGTAGCTATCCTTTTAGACTAAAAATATCATTAATAGGGTTGTTTTTGTATATACGTGTTCTAAAATACTACTTGGAATGTTTTTATCTCAAAACCATAGTTTTATCCAATGAGTGTAACCTTTAATACATTAGGATTAATAATTCCCCCTGGAATTCATTGTTCATCTATTGTTTTTTGATTTAAAAATGATGATTAAAATAGCTAAAATGGTTTATATTTTAAATAATGGTTTTATTTTGGGTTTCTCATAGTAATAATTGTTTTTATTATGTATTTTGAACTTACTTAATACATTAGTTACAAGGGATAAGTGGTTTAAAAGGTATAATATTATTCCTATAGAAAATGGAATGAGAAATACTATATAAAATATAGGATGACGAAGCTACTAAAAATTATTTTTCACCAGAGCTACAAGTAATGATTAAACTTTTACCAATTATTGTTAAACTATTTCAAGCCATTGATATAAGAAATATAAATGATTAACCAAGGAAAGTGGATCAGTCGGAAATGTTTTAGAAATAGAATCAAATTATTTTTAGGGGATTCTTTACCTGATAATGTAGATGTGTGGATAAATAGAATGATTATAATCTTTTATTTTCATTGGACACTAGAAGAATTGAAAATTATGTTGGAGACATATATTTTGAAATATCATGGATTAAGAAGGATGGATTTTTTTTACAAGATATATCCAACTTAATACATATGGGGGGGAATTGTGAGTAATTATTCAATAAAAATTTATACCGAATACATTCAAAAAAAGAAGAAATAAAATTTTTTTCATCTCGAATCTATAAAACCACTCCGAGATAGAGTATGATTTTATGTTTATGAAATTAGTTTATTTTTCATAAGAATTATATTCTTTTGTTTACTTGAAGCCAAGTATCATTGAGTTAGGATTATGATTTTTTATTCACTCAACGATAGTGATTCTCTGTATTACAAATTATATAGAGATGACTAACATGGAAATAGTATCAAAAAGTAATATTATAGGGAATAATATTGGTGGAATTATGTTTATTCTCATTGGGATATGTTATGGAATTAGTGTTTTTAATAAGAGAAAGAGGTATTTCTAAAATCATAGTGGTGGAACACTTCACAATCAGACTACTGAATTAGTTAATTTTCATAAAATACCCAATGTTAGACTAGGTTTTTTTAGTGAGGTTCATTAATGCACAAGAAGAAATAATTTATTGGACCACAATGGAATTTATAGTGATATCAATAGAAAGGCCATATCAATAAGTTCATAATTGAATATCATATATCATTAGGTGGAGAAGGCTTGCCTCATCCACAATTTTTTTCATCAGATGGAATAGTCCCATAAGAATAGTTTACGGCTATAGACACAGGTAAAATTAGAAATTTCTAGGAAAAGTTTGATTATTTAGTTACCACCTCTATAAGGAATAAATGTAATATGATAGATGATAAATAGTTTTATGGAGTAGAAAACGATATTTTTATGAGAAACTATTTCCCTATATGTTGTGAGGTATTGTCATTCTGAACTCCACTCTTATGCATGTATCTTTTCATATCGATACATCAAATTCATTAATTTATTCTTATCCTGTATAAAATTATGAATAATCATGGAAATTATTCCTCATTAAATTAGTATCAAGGAACTATTTTGAAATTATAAGTATAATGGTTTCAAATTCATAGAATTTTCCATTACCATTGATGTTGTGGAACTTCTCTGGGATTTTTTGTTCGTAGGTATGGATTTTTTTATATTAATCTTAGGTACGTATTGGATGGTAGGATTTAAAGATCATAAAATATGAAATGTATCTTTTACATCCATTGATGGAGTAATTTTATTTTTATGGGTGATTAGGATATAAATTCACGAATAGATGGACCTTTATCCATATTTTACATAACTATATATATTCAGTTAATAATAATGACCATGAGTGTAGTTGAGGAAATAGGGAATGATACTCTTCCTAAAATAGTGGATCATTACCCAGATTTTTTTGATAAATGTTTCGATAGTTTACCACCTAAAAATGGAATTGGATTTACTATCGACATACTCCCAAGAAAAAGCACTATTTCCCTACCACCTCAAAGAAGAGATATAATTGATTTTTGAGAATTAACGATTTAGTTAGAGGAGTTGTAAAGTAATTTTTGTCGTTAGAAGAAGTAAATTTCCATGGTTTTCATCTATTGTATATGAAATTAAGGATTATAGTACCCTCCACATATGAATTGATTATTAAGAGATGAATCATGTAACAAATTAAAATAGGTACACACTTAAACAAATTATGTATAATTTTTATCAATTAATGGGATACAATTGGTTAGGTAAAATTGATCTACACTCATGATAAAATTATCTTAGATTCCAAGGAGACTATATTCTAAAGAAAAATGTATAGAGTCATTATATCTATTATGAATATTTTATTATGCATTTTTCTCAAACAAATCCACCAACATTTTCACTGATTTGATGAACAATATCTTCCATAGGTACCCCCAAATCATATTTTACATTCACTAATGATATTATGGTATACACCATTAAAAGGAATGAACATTTATAGAACTTAGAAATTTTATGGTGCATGTTTCCAAAATATAATTTCTATGTATTTTTTTTGAAATATGAATTCTAAATCTAAGATGTCTTTTTCCTAGGGATTTTCATTTCTGAATAAGGAATATCTATAATAAATCCATGATTTTCATATATAGATATTACATATTTTAAATGAATATTCAATACATTACATAAAAAACACCTAAGGATCATAATGTTTTAGTTCCCTTAGAGACTTATTACACAATATTTTTATTTAGTGAAATATATTTAATGTTTCTTATAAGGATCATCCTAGTTAGTAATATTCATAGCCATTCCATAATTAAAATATTTATTCATAACCAAGGGAATGTAATCAAAAGAAAGGGTGAGTTTATATGATCAATATGGGTAAACAAATGACAAAAATATGTAATCATAAATTCATAATAATGCTATGAGAATGTGATGAAAACATATAAAACCATAACCTACTTGTCAATAATAAAAATATTGAGTCTTGTGATAAATATTGGAATTCAATAAGACATGAATCATAAGGAAATAAATGAATATGAGACATGGGATAATATAATTTTCATAATATATTCAATTCTGTCAAACACATAATAATTGAAAACCCATTCTATAGTAGGGAAGGATCAATGACAAGGATGTTATAGTAAAATGGGTTCAATCCCAAGACCATCATAGTAATAAAGGATTAGTCCAAATATTATCATAGAAAGAAATGTCCCTTAATAAAATGAGTTCACATTCTATTTTAGTCATCTATATGTCATAGGATATAAATATATACGAAACTCATTGGAGAGAGATATAGTTCCCGAACTTCACATAATAGAAATAATACATATATATTCTTCTAGATGATAAAACATTCATCATCTCATAACTCATGAAATGAAATGGGTTTGATAAAAATTAAATCATTTCATAACCTATGTAAAATATTCAAGTTTCAAAATCATTTATCCATTTGATAATATCATAACTTATGAAAAATTAATGAAGAATAATTATAATTTTTTCATGATATAACCCGTGGAAGATAAATAGGTTTCAAAAACATCTTGTCATCATAAACCTTTTAGTGAATAAACAAGAATGAGATCCTCCATTCATATCACCTATATGAAAAAGGTAACATTAATATATATCATTACAGATGGAATTTTTTTGGGAATATAATTTATATCATTTTTGAAGGAAAATAATAATTTTTTGAAAATAAATTATTTATACTAAAAATCCTAATTTTTTTTGTAAATTCTTTTCTTTGATTATAACATTGAAAAATTATAATGGATTATTTAAATATCATTTAAAAACTTTCTTGCGGATCATATCCTTCCAACATAGAAAAAACTTTTAAAAACATAAAACATTATTAAAATCCTTTTTATTTAAAAAAAACTTGAAAATAATTAAAACAATCCTTAAAACAAATTTAAACAATTTCTTAAGGAAAAATATGATTTCCAATTTGAAATTCACTTTTAAAACATAAATAATTTTGAAGATATTTTTCTTTAAAAATAATCATGAAAACAAATAAAGGAATATTTTAATATAATCTAAAACATTTCTAAAGGAAAATATCCTTTCCTCTTTGAAAACACTTTATAAGACATAAAATCGTTCAAAATATTATTATTTGAAAATAAAATAGAAAAATTATAAATGATGATTTTAAAAATAATTTATATTATTTTCATAAAAATTAAAATAGGAGTAATTTTTTTTAATAAATCATTTGTATAATGTTAAAGATATTTTTTGAAACATTTTTAGAAAACATTGTTTTATAGGAAAAATAGGTTTTTGAATGATGATAGAATGAAAGAAGATTTACTATTAAAAAAATTCTTTCCAAATCATGCATACATAAGGAGTAGAAAATTATTGGAAACCATTTGTTCCCATGAAATAACCATAGGATAATTAAATTCATCAGTTTCTTGAGAGACGGATAATAAGATTTTATCATCTGAAATGTTATCATAATAAATCCTAATAAATAATTATGTTGTGAGATAAAATATTAACCACATTGGTAATACATATTTTTAAGTACCATTAAGTAATAATAATGAAAGAATCATAAAATATCATGATATTATATAAAATCATGTTATTATATTCCAAAGGGGATATGTATACATGTCAAAAGGAAGCTATGTTCATAACATTTCATATGTCTCAAGGAAGAAATTTTTTGAACAAAACCCCTTATAAAATTTGTAAATTTTGAACATTAAACCATATAAAAGAGTTAAAATAAAATGTATATGTAAATACCAATTTTTTCTAAGGATAATAACAATCACACATTACCATAATATTCTATAAATGTACCACATTAATGAAACAAGTGGTGAATACGACCTGTGTCTAATGGAAAATAAAAGTGAGACATAAATCCCTAACATTTTGTATAAAATTAATTAGTACACATTTGAACCTCATTTAAAATAAATATAAGTTTAATATAAAAATATGATAGAACCATAATTACATATAACTCACCACATAGGATTTAGATATGACCTTTTATGATCATTTTCAACAATTACTTATTAAAATCTAGTTTTAGGTAACAATTAATTTTTTTTTCATGTATGTTTTAATTTTTTATGTTTAGTCCTGTTAATTAGATCATGGTTCAATTATCTGAATAATTTTAATGATGAAAAAATAACATTTATATTCAGTATATATGTATTTATATTAATCTATAAAATTTAGATATAGAAAATTAAATACATCGTTCCTGGAGATAATAGATCGTACATACACATGAACATTCATTCAGTTTTATCAATAAAGAGATAGAAATAATGGAAAATAAAATATTAAAATCACATAATAGTTTTTATTTCCTATATATCACATAATTTATTCAAATGCAATATTATTACCTTCTATGTATATCATGAATGAATCACATTACTTTGTGAGGCTATAGTCCTCCGTACATAGGAATGATCTTATCATATTTCCATGGAATGGAAAGTGTTAAAAAAATATTATACCATGAATCCAAAAGAATTATAATATCATAAATATTATAGAAAAAATAAATGCATCATTATAATCATACGTGATAAGTGGTGACTGAATGTGAATAAAATTAGTTCACGGGATGGTAGTCCTCCGTACACATGATTGGTAATTTTGTAACCCATTTTATGGATGTGGAGGTATTTACAGGTGATTCAATTACCATAAAAAATCATATAACATGGAATATACTTATTTTATTATATCATAATGTTTTGATAATGATTTATGTAATTGTAGAAAGAAATTAAATAAAATTCGTAGTTAGGGAAACTACCTCTTCATCACACAACATCTCTTCGTTTACAAAAAAATGTTTCTTAGTATGGATTTATAACCAAAAATAAGTATTATATGAAAAAATTAGGTAGTTAATGAAGTGAATTGGGATGGTATGGTCCAATCCAATGGGTGTTGGAACTGTTAATAAAGGATGTGAATGAGTGACCTTTTATAAGTGAGGTGAGTGGAACCCTTATAACGTTTCAAAAAAAGGTGTACCCAAGGTTTTTACATGCCAAAAGGATCCAAAATTGACCATTATAAATCTCATAAGTCATACAGTCAATATATTTATATAAAGTCGATGTTTTACATGTTTTGGGTCATTTATAATAGTTATCATTTTATTTTAACCTCTGGTAAACCTAGTTTTACCTTAGCTGTGGTAAATAATTTTTAATATTCGTAATTGTAAAAATCTAAGTTAAAATTAATTGATAATATAAATTAATATGATTAAAATTATTTATTTAATTTATCAAAATTATATTAAAACAAATGGATAAATTTAATATAAAACTAAACACACAGACCCAATGAGAACGTGATTTTCCGAAGATAAAATGATAAAATGTTGAAATCATATTTGTTTTAAAATTAAATATATAAATGATTAAATGTAACAAAATTGCATAAATTTAGATATTATTTTGGTAATTTTACTTTTAATCATTTTTAAAAAAAATGTAATAATATAAATGATTTAAATGAAAAAATACCTTTTAATAAAAACATGTGTTGTTTACTATTCATTGAAAAAATTATTTTTTTAGAAAAATTATAAGATTCCACCATAAGAGAATTTTAAAATTATGATTTCAGAAATTAATCAATTTTAGCAAATAAATTTTCCAAAATTTGATAACATTTATTTTAAAATTAGTGTGCCAAAAGAGTCAATACTATTTTTTAGAAAAATATAGTTTATATGCATAAAATTGGGTTTATTCTTACCTATTATATAAAAAACACATAATATAAATATTAAACTTTTTAAATATATATTGTATCTATTTCATTAATATAATATCATTTTTTTATTTAATAATGTAAAAAGTGTTTCTACGCATAATTTTTTTTTCCGAAAAAGAATTCAATTGTTTTCAAATCGGTTTTATAATCATTTTTAGTTAATTGGATACTATATAATTTATTATATATGAATGTGTATACCATATATTTTTATAATTTTTATAATCATATATATTACTTCCCTTATAATGGATAGTTGATTACTATCATATTTTCTAATAATATATTATTATTATTCCTTGTTTTTTTAAACTCCGTGTTACATGTTAAAAAAATATAGAAAATATTAAATTTATTTAAAAAAAACATTTCAAAAAATGTCACTGTTTTACATTAAACCCACTTAAATAAATTCCATCTACAGAATTTTATTTTTTGGTAAAAAGGGTTTACCATTTTAAAATCCATTTTTGGGAAACCCACATCATAAAAAGGGTTAATAAATCTTCCTCTTGAGAAGAGAGAAAGGAAAATGTGAAGGTTATCTAGATGAACACATAATTGGTTTCCAAATATGTAAAAATCATTGGGAAGTGAATATTTGGACAAGTAAGGTAAGTGCAATGTCCAAATAATGATGGCCAATGAAGTAGATAATTGATAAAAATAATGTGATTAATAATCAAGAATAAAAAACAAAAAACCACACACTATATAGGTGTGAAAAAAGACTTTGATATCATTGAAAATGATGGTAATAGAAAATTTTATTCTTTCAACATCATTTTCCTAGGGTTGGTTTATTTTTAATTGAAGATATAACCACATTATTTCATTCCATTTTATGAACACAATCTCATCCTTTGGTGATTATTCAATAAATTTACACATTAAATCATACATTAATAAATTAATATTTTATTCTTAAATTTATAGTGGATCATAAAATCCAAAAAATAACTATAATTCATTCCTTATACCTCTTTTTATTATAAAAACTTATTTACTATCACATGATATCCAATAATATCTATAGTTCAACATAATCTATTTTATGAATGGATAACCTTATGAATCCTCCATGTCCGACAAAAACGATAATAATAAAATTTATAAATAAGGTCACTAAATATAAAAAATGAATTTATCTATAATCCACCAAACAATATGAATTATTTAATATTGTCACATACCAAATATATGAATACATTGATTAAATATTTTTGTGAAACATGGTAATAACCATAATTAATATAAAAACTTAAAGAAAACATACACACTTCCTCATTCAATGAATAAAACCATAGATTTGGAATATATTAAATAAATCCAATAATGATTTAAACTCCATTAATGTTGACATAAACCAATTTTTCCAGAAATTAATAAAAAGTTCCAAGTTCTTCAACAATATCTAATTTAATTTATTTTTATCCACTATCACTTAATGCTAAAATCATTATGTCAATATCTAGAACATAATAAGGGTTATCTACAATTAATCATCTATTTTTCATTAAAAACCAACTTTCTAATAAATCACTTTTCTTGGTCAATAGTACCAATCCACCTATTATTGAAAACCTATAATGAAGTATTATTCCTAATAGTCACTATATATATCATGATACATTATTCTTAAATTACAATATATATAAACACTAATAATTCAACATTATTCCCATACCATTAACTAATATTCTCATCTTTATCCTAAACAATTTTTTCCTTTCATATATCACTCATAGACTCTTTGTCATTATCAATATAACCATTAATCAATAAATTTAGCTAATCTTATTCATGAAATTTCTCCCAACGACATAGGTTTTTATAATTCCCATACATTATACATTCAAAAAATTTAACTTTTTCTAAAATCTTAGGGAGACCATTATTCCAATAAATTTCACTAAATAAAATTTTCATTTTCCTCTATAATTATAATCATTGAATTCATATTTTAAAAAATCCAGGAATCATTATATTACTTTCTAAATTCTACTTGGGCACTTCATCCCACACTCTCAACACATAGGAAACTATATCTTCTTTCATCCAAGGTCTCCACCGCCAGAACACTCATCAAACGCTTTCTTTTTGTTCATTGGCGAGTCTATGATTAGGTTGTGGTATAAGTAGTTTATCATAGATTATGATAGTTGACTAAACATAATCTCAATTTTATTCACTCCATTTATCACTAAAGATGGTTTCTACTCAACACATTTACTATCACATTAAAATTTAATCTCGTTCCTTTTAGTTCCAACAATTTTTTAAAACTAAAAGGAAAAGTGTGAGTGAAAATAATCATATTAGGAAACTACATAATCAATAAAACCCACTTTTAGGATGACTAAATCATGACATATTTTATTTAATCTATAAAACCATAGGCACAAACTAGAAAATTCATGGAAATTATACAATCTTTCATGATGCTTCATAATGAGTTTGGGAATTTCTATAGAATATTCCCAAGAATTGTCAAAATAGGTTTGTAGTAAGGCCCATTATCATACACAACATGATCATCAAGTCCAATATAGTTACCCATTTAGGAGTTATTACCCCTATGAACCTCTATAAAAGAGACACATCCATATGCAGTATCCAGATAGGGATGAAATTTCTTGGAAACCACTCACTTTATCCATTACTAAAATTCCAGGATCTTTTCCTAAACTTTTAATTCCACATTGAATTATTGTTAGAAATTTCCTTAGGGATATGTCTAAAGAATTATCATCCTAGTTCACAATGGTTAAATGAACCGATACTATTATACCACCTATAGAGACCTAGGATTTTCATAAATATATATTACATGTTTTTAATGAATATTTATTTTATTAGAAAAAACATGTCTAGGTATTATAATTGTATATGGCCTTTAGAAACATGTAAACATGATCAAATGGTTCATATGTGAACTACATTATCTCCCACTATGTTCATCATTACATCCATAATTCTTATTCCCATCATACATAATACATTTATTCATAACCCAAGGAAAGGAAATATAATAAAGGGTGAGATTAGATTCCCAGTAAGGGAAAACAGAAAAATACATAAACATAAAAATAATAAGGGTATGGGAACGTGATAAAAAACTTTGAAAACCATACCCTACATTGAAAAGATAAAAATCTTGAGTCCTGTAATAAATATTAGCAGTCCATAAGACATCTATCATAATGAAATTAAAAAACATGGGCCATTATAGCATATCATTAGAATAATTCCTAGAATCATGGAATATAAAAATTCATAGAAAATAATTTCCATAGTAGTCAATGTTCAGTGCCAAGGATATCATATTAGAATTGGTTCACTCCCCAAACCATTATAGTAATATCGGTTCACTACCAATACCATCGTAGTATAAGAATTCCCTTACTAAACTGAGTTCAATACCTATTCTAGTCCAATATATCTCATGAAATATAAATTTCACCATATGAATTAGAGGGAGTTATAGGTCCCACGTGTCATATAATGAAAATCATATGCATATGTTCCATAAGACCATAAAACATTCATCATTTCATAACCTATGAAATGAAATGGTATCCATAAAAATATTATCATATCATATCCTATGGAAATGATAGTAGTTTTATATTTCTTTTTTCATATGATCATAGTATTACCAGTTCCAAATAAGTGGGTTTAGTAAGTATTTTATCATTTTATAACCTATGGAAGTTAAGCGTGGTTCATAAATAACTTTTTCAAATTAAAAATTAATAAAAATATAAAAAATGGAAACCATCATTCATTTACCCAGTATGACATATGTAACACCAATATATGTCATATTATATGTAAAAATATTTTAAAATATCATTTAAAAAATTTTATGAGGAAAATAACTTTATTTTAAAATCACATTTTAAAACTAAAAATCACAACATATTTTGGAAACCCATTTCTTTAAAAATAACAATGAGTACTTATAATGAATGATTTAAAATCATTTGAACCATGTAATAAAGATAATATACTTTACTCTATGATTTTTAAAAAATATTAATGTGTTTTAATGGTATTTCCTTCAAAAGAAACAAATAAAATTACAGTGTAAGATTGAAAAATCATTTAAATCATTTTTGGAAGAAAATATCTTATCCATTATGAGAACACTTTTTAAAACATAGAAAATTATTAAAATCCTTTAATTTTTTATTAAAATTTATTTTTTATAAATAATTATTTAAAAATATTTTAAATAATTTTCCAGAAAATATCCTTTTGGATTAAAAAAATATTTTTTAAAAAATGAATCATTTTTAAAAACATTTAATGTGAAAATAAAATTGATGCATATAAAAAAAGATTTTAATATCATTTAAAAAATTTTATTAAATGTAAAACATGGGTAAAATTTGATTTAACAAATCATTTGAAAATTTTAAGAAATGTATTTTTTTTAGAAAACATGTTTTTGGAATAAAAAATGTTTTTTTGACCGAAGAGGGAAAATAAAAATATATTTGATAAAAAATATATTTTAAACTTTTGAGTACTTAAAGAGATGAAAATAATTGGAAAACATTAATTCTCAAGAAATAACCTTTGGATATTAAAATCCATGAATGTCTTGAGAGCTGGATCATAATAATTTAGCATCAGAAACATAATCATAAAAAATGATGATAAATTATGAGATGGTGAGATAAAATATACGACACTTTAATATCATTGAATTTTAAGCCATGTGAAGGAATAAAATTAAATTAAAATTAATTAATCATTAAAATCATTAATTTCATGATATTTCATTTCAAAGGGGTAGTATATACACATCATAAAAGAATATAGTTGCACTATATGACATATGTCTCAAGGAAGTAATGTTGAGAAAAAAAAGCCTTAACCGTTTTGGAAAATTCTGAATTGTAAACCCCATGAAAGAGAGATTATAAAATAGACATGTAAATACACATAAATTGAATTATAATAATTATAAAAAACATTCTGGTTTAGTATATACACCACATGAAAGAAACACATGGTGAATATAGCTTATGTCACATTGAAAAAAATAAGACAACAATTCTTCAACTTAAGTATCAAATTACATCAAACACATAAGATACTATTTTATTATGAATATAATTTTATTATAAATATAGTTTATAATCAAAATAATATTTATCTTACCTTATATGTTTTACTTATGACCTTTTGTTATTAGTTCATTAATAATTTCATATTAATATAACATTTTGGGTAATAACTGCTTTATTTTTCGCGTATTCATTGGTTTTTTCATTTTTTTCCTATTACTTTGATCAAGGTCCCATAATCTTAATAATATTTACAAGGATATAAATATAATATATATTTAGTATTTATGTATTTAGAGTAATCCATAAATTTAGAGATAGAAATTTACCTACATTGATCATGGAGACGGTTGGCTATATGTATGAATGGATATTGGTCCTATTTTGTTGAAGAATAAAAATAAATAAAGGTAAATAAAATATTAATATTAAATAATAATTTTTATTTTATATATATCACATATTATTTATAAACCCATCCTTATTACATTCCATGTAAATACTGAATGAATCACATCACAACATGATCTAGTAACCACATATACACACGAACAACATAATCATATTCCAAAAGAATAAAATTTAAGAAGAAAAATGTATTATATTGATTATAGAGCCATTCTAATATCATAAATATCATTTATAGAAAATAAATCTCTAATTATATCCATCCATGATAGGTTGTGATGGAAAATGAATAACATCAGTTTGCGAGGAGGGAGTCCACTGTAAACATGATAGAGGATTTCGTAACTGATTTTATATATGTGTGAAGTGATTTATTTAATCACATTTTTATAACAAATATAATAACATGTAATATATTGAAGTTATAATATAATCATGGTGGAGGGAGTTACAGGAAGAAAGATTATAAAATGCTCGGATAGTTTTGGTGACCCAAAGGGTTTTTGGAAGTGTGAAATGAAACATCACACACTTTTAAGGAAGCAATTAGGGATGGTATTTTATGAACCAAGGTGTTTTGGAAGTGTGGAGAGGATATAGAGGGGTTGGAATTTTATAAGTGTGGTGAGTGGATTATAAGAAATGTTATGAAAACAAAAAGGTATAACAATATTTTTTCATATAAAAAACAATCCCAAATGAACTATTATCTAGGGAAGAAGACAAAATGTCTAAACATGGAATCAAAATGGGTTTTTGACATGTTTTGGAGCATTTTAATCCTTATGTTTTTTTAACCAATGGTAAACCCATTTTTACCAAAACCGTGGTAAATATTTTTTTACGACCATTAAAAATAATTATGATATAATTTATTATGAATATAAAATATAATATAAATTATGATTGTTCAAAATATAAATTCCATTTTACAAAAATACATTCATCGATTTTGAAAAATTTAATTTAAAATTAATCCCACAAACACATTGAGAAAATAGTTTGCTAAAAAGAAAGTATTCAAATGTTTTAATAAAATTAATTAAAAATTCAATTTGTAAAATATTGCAAGGACATAAATTTTATTAATTGAAATATAATTGAGGTAATTATAATTTTAATCATATTTTAATACAAAAATTATCCTTATAATGTTTTTTATGAAAATGATGTTTTCAATATGAACCTGAATTTTTCACTATTGACTGAAAAATTTATCTTTTCAGAAAAAAGCCAAAAATTAGACCTAAGATGATTTTGAAATTATTATTTACAATAATAATTTTATTTTTTCGGATAAATTTTATTTAATTTTGACAAATTAATTTAATAGTATGTGATCAAATGGTGAAAAAAATTATTTTCCCAAAAAATGCATTTTTCGTATGAAATGTGATTTATTATTATATATTCTCTAGAGAAAAATATGAACTCAAAAAACTTGATTGAATTTTTTTTTAAAAGAATAAAAACAATTCAAAGAATGTTATTTGTATAATTTACCGAGAAAAAACTTGTTTGGGCAGTTATAACTTTTTTTTCAGAAAATTAATTATATTTTATTCAAATGGTCTTTATTATCCTTTTTAATTAATTTGTAACCAAATAAATTATTATATTTAAATTTTTATATCATATATTTAAATAATTTATTTATTATTATTCATAACAACCATTAAAATAGCTAAGTGATAATTATCATATTAAATAATAATATTTTAATTTATAAGTGAGGATTCGTCGTTGTTGTGTGCAATAACAAATATCAAAAAGAATAAATTAATTTGATAAAATGTATTTTAAAAAATCTTGGGGTGTTAAAATATCAATTCTTCATAGAATGATATAATTATTATTCCCTTATAATAAAAAATCAATATTTTTGAGGTATTCAATTTTCTAGGATAAGCTGGCTATTTCCCCTACTTTATTTTGGATTTCATAAGACCTACATGTCCCATAACTACTTTGACCAGAACCGGTGTTCCATTCGCAAGGAATGATGAACATGAAAGTTGATTTTGGGAACTTAAAACCCATCTCACCTATGTACCCTTCATAATATTTATAGATCCATGTAATATCTATGTGGTATATTGTAATCTGACAAGATCTGGTATTGATTGTGTTATTAAGAAGGGAGACCATCATATAGTCTATGGTTTGAGAAAGTTGTGAGAATATGAAATGAATAATCCTATGGATGAAATAGAATTAGTTGGGGTTTTACTTGCATTAAAACCCTGGAGGGATTACCTATTTGGTGGAAACATCACATTTTTTACTGATCATAATAGTTTGAAATAAATACATTCTTAATGAAACGTGAACTCGAGGAAATGAAGATAGATGTAGTTCCTTTAGATGTTTGATTTCATCTTCGTACAAACACCCAATAAAGGCAATTCTATATCAAATTCATTGAGTCAGAAATTTTATTTACATGTTATTTGAGAATATCGTGGTAAGTGGAAGATGATAACCATAACCACTGATATGAATTTATATTATGCTAAACATAATGCAAAAGCAATTCTCTTTCTAGTATATGTTGTTCTATATTATATAAAATTAGTACAAGAAGATTATACAACATATTATTATTGTTTCACCAGTAGTTCCAACCAAAATGGTGGGGATACTTATGATGACTTGACAAAAGATACATTCAAAATTTTTTGAATTTTGAATTGAATTCTACTACTTCCATATTTTTAAGAAAATATATTTTCTACACACCACCATTTGAAATGTTATATTCACCTAGGTATTCATAAAATAGAAGAGGTGATAAAAGATTATTTCTAGTGTGAATGTATAAAATTTATGATTGATTTCTTTTTAATAACATTTTTAACATTTCAATAAGTGAATTATTAACATTAATTCATGGTTATTATACTATTGTATATACCTATTCCTATATGTAAGTTGGAGAAAACATTTATGATTAATTTCATAGACCTATTAAAAATTATATAGAAGTTTGATTCTATAAGGGATATAGTGGATCAAATTAATAAGTGAGAATAATTTATCTATATAGTAGTATCCGACACATTATAGGATAAAGAAAAAATGTATGTAAGATAAACATTTTAGTTACATGGGGCCCCAAATTTGATTATATCAAACTAATACCCTCATATAACATCTTTATTTTCGACTATGGTTACAATGGGACCATGGAAGTTAATTGAGTATGAGAACATAATATCATCTATATATGGATGGGTAGTTAGAAAAAAAGTATCCAGATATTGGAAGATATTATCAGAGTTTGTGTCATTGAATTTTTTTTTCATGGGAGGATCATATATTTATGGATGAATTATCTTCTATAAATACTTTTTATGAGAAAATATACATGACACTATTTGAGGAATTGTATGGCCTTCTTTATAATTCTCCATTATATTGGGTAGAGACATGAGATTAAAATTTTAACCAACCAATTTCATGTGCATGATTCTATATTGAATTTACAAATTATCTCTAAGTATATGGATACATATCAAAGTATATAGAAGTCATATATAGTTAATCACCACCGAACATTATCTCTTTTTTTTTCAATGACCATGTTTTCATAAAAGTTACATAAAAACATGGTCATTTATTCTTGGAGAAATAAGGTAAGTTCTCACCATGTATTTTGGGTCCAATTGAGTTTATATAATGGATTATAAATTTTTTAATACCTGTTAGATTTAACATCAAGAATAGTGTTGTTAATAACCTTCTCCATGATTCTCATCTCATGAAATACCATCATGATCCATGAAATCTGATTAGTTTGGATGATGTAACTCTTGAATTAGATGTTTATTTTATCCAAGAAACATTATGGGTTCTTGGATGATAGGGATATAAGCTTTGAGGGAGATCTATTTTATAGGTATGAGTACATTTGAAGGATGATCATGTTCAGGAAGAAAAACGAGAATGTAAAAGGTTATGTGAGATAGATTTACTGAAATTTTCACAACAACGGTGACCTAAATATTCTCAAGGATTGAAATCAAAACATTGGGGTGAATTTATCACCCCATGGTTGGAGGTATTTTTTCATTTTATGCATTTTTAGGTCTTTAGAGTCTCTGGGATAGCTTTTGTAAGTTTTTGTATGTGTAATAAAAGATGCACATAGAGTTAGCTACTGAAAGAAATATGTACAAACAATTTACACAATAAATTGGGGATTCATGATGTTAATTTTTCATAGAATATTTTTAAGGGGGTAAATACCATTTATTCCATAAAATGATTTTACAACATAACATTTGGTTTTCCCGAAAAATAATAGAGGAAAATATTTTTTTTGGTTTAAGTGATCCTAGAATAATTTACAATGGAATTTATCAATTTACACCATAAATCACATGGGACTAATGTTTTTTAATACAATAAGTAGTTATAAATCCACATACACATCCTTTATGATTTCTATCAACTTCCAAAATTATCCTAGTTATTTTTTTCTTATCTTTGACATTTAGAATCTATTTAAAGTAAATCCTCGAGAATTATTTTGTGATATTAAAGGTTCTGGTCTCTTTTTTCTTTATAATATTGAGTATCCTTAGGTTTAAATGTATTTAACTATAGATCAAAATATATTATTAGATCCATGGGATGGTAATTTTATTTATAAGATGTTTTTGGGGTTTGTAAAGGGAACCAGAAGAAGAGTTTTTATCCATAAAATCAACAAAGATCATTTGTGATAATTGTAATTAAGGTATGTGGATTATCTCCAACTATATTATTCTAGAACATGTTTTATTTAATCTTGATAATTTTTTCTAGTGATTTGATAAGAAATGTATTTTTTATTTTATCTAGGAAGCCCATATTTTTAGGTCATTTCAGAAACGGTAGTTTTGAAATATGATCATGAGTTATTTTAATTAAATTGTTTCAATGTATATAGTTTTAAAATTAGTTATTTTATTGAAACATATTTCATATGGATCATAGAATTGGAATACAAAATGGATTTTGTTCATATTTCATTGTATACGGCCTTTCTAAAATGAACTCGGTGGTCAATGATAACTAAAAAGGCGTAAGGGAATATCACCTAGTGATGACTTGGTAAAAGATGAATTTATAATCAGTAGTCTTCAGATTTTCATTTATCATTGATGTCTGTGTAATTATTAAGCATGGAATGGTGATTCAACGAGGAAAATAACATAGAAAATAAAGGATTTATTTGGTAAAATTTCTTACTTTAATTATTTTCTTCTTATAAATTTTATTTATATTATCACAATATAATTTATATAAAATCTGGAAACTTGTTATTATCGTAGTGATATATGATGGGATATTTTTTTGGGAATAATTCTATGTTATATAGTCTCCCATTTCCTAGGATCTTTTGGGTATATGTAGATGTTTTATACTAAGATATAAGGAAGGATATTTTTCATTATTTCTCTTTTAGGGATTCTTGACATCATAGTTTGATTGGTGAATCTAGATACGAGGACTATTTTTATATCTGTATTGGATGGTTCCAATTTTATTTCCAACCCTTTCTATTTTGTTTCATGCACTTATACATTTATTAATTTTACACAATTAATCTGAAATTGTATTTTTATGGTTTTTCATTGAGTAGTGTGATTTTTCTTTCCTACATTATGTAGTTAGGTTTTATTGTATTTTTTATTTTTAGTATGTTATCTATTATTCAAAAAAAATCATCCCATAATGGATTAATAATGTTTTTTATTTATTTCTATACATTGGTGTCCTAGGGATGTCACATAAGGCCAATAACATTCCTACCTCATATAAATCCAATTATAGGGATTGAGGTGTTACAGAAATGGAAGACTATATTGAGACTATCTCTAAAATATTATAAAACATCATAAGAGTTAAAGGAAAGAATATAGGGAAAATTCCTTCTATTTTCATTAACTATGGAAAAAATATGTCATTTTATATCTATGATACCTCTTAAAATCCAATTTGAAAAAGTATATTAAGAATATAATAATACATTATTTAGTAAAGTATATTCACCAAAGATAAATCAATCCCTATCAAAAATTTAATAAGTCAATGTCAGCCAATTTTTACAAATGAATTTTAGATCTATTAAAGAAAGAATTTATGTTATAGTATATAGATATGATGATGATAAAACTCCTAAAGATGCTTACTTATAAGAAGAGTTTTGATCAACAACAAGAAAAAAGTGAATCATTAGTTGATAACTCAGAAATATGTGGCAGGTTTGCTACTAAAATTGGAGAATAATTCAGGAAATAAATAATGTGATTTGATATAAAAAATTTAATGATATAAATTATAATACTAAGAGATGAAAATTCGTGTCTTGATAGAAACATTGGTAAGAATGAACAAATCCAAAATGAGATTCAAAGTCTAGACAAAGATGTCGAGAAGTTAAATATTGGGAATGTTGAGAGGAGAAATACAATTGGTGACGTGAAGTCCACTATCAAACTTATGGATTAGGATGTATTCAAGTTAAATATATAAATTATTTAATTTGAAAACACAATAACATAATTCAAGCATGATTATAATAGAGATATCATAGGACCAGGTGATATTTTGATTAAATTTAAGAGGAAAATAATAGAAATTTTGAAATTTTGAAAGTAATCCAAAAAATTTGATATAATTATTTTTAATGTATAATATATATATTATGAATAAATTAATAGTAATAGTTCTATACCTAAAATAATAATTGATATCAATATTTCAACTATTCAATTTCTAAAATAAATTCATTGATTT
Organism: Viscum album; assembly: GCA_963277665.1. NCBI lineage: Eukaryota > Viridiplantae > Streptophyta > Magnoliopsida > Santalales > Viscaceae > Viscum > Viscum album. The sequence goes on along the minus strand of OY728162.1, from coordinate 78,974,216 downwards.
TATTATTTATGTAATTTTTATTACCGAATTTTCATTGTTATTAGTTTTTTAATAAAATTGATTGATGTTGATGATGTAAGAAAAAATGTAATATGCCTTGAATAATGATAGTTTTCTTCACACCATGAATACCATTGCATGAATGTATAGACGAACTGCTTGATGAGATTGTGTTTCAATGGGGATAGTCATGTTGTAATGACCACTACATGAAAAAAACAAAACAAATATTAGAATATTATACAACTAAATATTTGGAGTCTCAGAGCGGAATATTACCCTTATCCTCATGGTGGCTAGGGTTTCTCAGGATTATTTCCCCTTTCCCCTCTGATCGAGCACGATCTTGCGGTAACTTCCTCTTGTTTTGCACTAACGTAGGCATGGGTTGGCGATGACGTGTTGAGGTGGGGTTTCTACATGTTTTATAAGTGTTACATGCTGTTATAAATGAATTTGTGACCTAGAAATTAGTTTCCCATCTCGGTTCGACATAGCTCATCCCCTTCAGCGTCATTGAGTCACCATGCGGCTTGGATCGATGTGACTCGGATGTGGCGCCACATGGAGCATCTTGGATCTTGATCCTAAAATCGGTCTAGCTCCTAGAATCAGTCTAGCATTGAAGGAACCTAGTGTGGGTTGGAAAAGAATCTAAAGAGGATCTGATGGGGGAGGTCCAGGTTCCTCGAGTTTTTTCATGTTTTGAGGTTTTAGAGGTTCAATGTTTGGATTGTGTGGTTTTGACGTCACTAGTGACTCCCCGCTACTCCCTGGGTTGACTCAACCTCTTCCTACGGATGGGTGAAGTTGTATTCATATTGTAGCAGGGCTAGCATCAGGTGGTGGTTCTGGTGACCAGTTGCGGTTCCATGGAACGAGGTGTCAATTCGGGATCTACAATTATTAAAAGCATTGATGGTTTTTAGAGGAGGTTATGTGTGAATGTTGTCATTTTTTATGGAATGGTTTGATGATAAAGGTGGGGATTGAGTGCTTACATATTCAAATATATAGAATAGGCCTCAGTGGAGGACTCATAGCTGGTGGTTCATCATTCCAGTGCTCTACAGATTAGGTTTTTAAGAGGGTATGGTGCCTTCCATCAGATCGGGCCTATGCATCGACACATGACATTTTCATTCAATATTTACTTAAAAAAATGGAGAGCTTCATGATGTTCTATATTGGGGAGGGGCATATCTATGTTTTCATTCATGTTTTTCAGTTCTTCCATTCGAGTTTTATTCTTCAAAAGTCCATGAATTTGGTTGGGTTTACCCTTCTTCCCTTAAAAAGGGGATTTCATAATAATAATAATACAATTTATTGATTCTGGCCGTTGGATAGATACAACTACATTTTTAGTCCCATTATGTTACTAAATAAGGTAGAGATATATTTTTTAAAATATTTATTAGAAATATTCTCACTTTATATGATGAGACTTTGGGTGCGTTGAAGTTGATACATAAGTTTGATTATGATATGGTTCATCTTCATTCCACAGGTTTTATTTTATTCCACAAGTAGTTATATCTATTGATATTATAGTCCAAATATATATATATATATATATAAGAAAGATGATTTTTGATAAATATTTGGGGGATATATATTATTTACCATAAGGTTTTTTCACATTATCAATTCGAGATTGATATGGGTACAAATTAATTGATGATATGGTTCGATTTAAGACAAGAAAATATTCTTTTATAATATGGATCCATTTTGGTGAATGCTATCTATAAATATAGGGTCTAACTGATTCAACGAACACTAAATAATAGAGGAGTCTCCACCTAGAGTTTCCATCATCGACTGAAGTCTATTACTAGAGATCGTATTTTTAATTTTCATTCATTATCATGTGTATCAAGAGGGGATAACTTAGTTTTATTGTCAAGTATGTGATAAATGGATATTATATTTATTGGAGTTAATTTTTTATGATGTTTAAAGTTGGTAATTTTTGTGTATGATTTATTTTTTAATATCTTATTAATTCTGTTGCCATAATCTTTGTTTAATAATGTTTCAGTGATTTTCAATGTGTTATCCAATTACTATACTTTATGAATGACCACTATGGGTGTTGAGGTCATTTTTTAAATATGGTTTTGGGTTTTTTTCTCAATAATTACACAAAATTATTTAACCATTAGAGAATGAATATTTTTTGAGTAAAAGAGTAATTCCCATGAAAATGAATTAATTAATAAAAAACACTTTAAAAATGTGGTTAGTTTTACTACTTTTAAATCATCTTTCGAATTAATTTTGATTTATTATATTTGGTATGTTCTATATTTATTAATACTAGAACACAATTTTCTTTTGTTTCCCATTAATTTATAGAAATTTTATGTCATTACTAAATCATCTTAGTGGGATTAACTTATACCAAAATATACCACACATTTATTATTCAATAATAGTTGGAGTATATTGAAATTTCTAAAAGAATTACTATTTTGTATATAATGATTCCTTGTGGTTTGATAGTATTTTTGGAACCATTAATGGGGATTATTTTTAGAAAACATCAGATATAATATAATTTTTTGTTTCATTATATGTTTTTATTTATTTGTCATTAATTTTTTATTCATGATGTGCTTGTTATGTTGACCATTTTATGAATGAGTACTCTAGTTAGGGAAAAGTAAGAGAGATTCATAACTATGATCATGAGTTGGAAGGAATCCCAAGGAACAAAAATAAGTGGAATTTTCTAGATTTAAAACATAAAAAAGAGTATAATAATTAGTTCAAGGGAGATATTTTGGGCTATGAATCTTAATTGAGTTTGGTCTAACGTCAATCAAGGGAGAAAACTGAGCATTAAACTGCCCCCGATCACAAAAGAAAAACACTTAAAAATAAATATTAAAATCCTAAAATTATATTGAATTGCATTCAATTTTCTTCTCTACCACATGAAGAAATGAAAAATTAACTTCATTGTTTCCATGAGCATTGTTACATGTTTTAATTCAATGAAATATCTAGTGATGCATTAATACTGTGGTTATTTATATTTTTCATTAAAAATAAAGACTCAGAGTGGAACCAAATTCAATCCCACATTCCATAGAAATATTAAATTAGTTGGTATGTATATTCATTAAATGGTTCATTCATCCCTCAAAATCATTGCGTATTATCCTTAATATTATAAATTAAAATCAACATGACAATGAATCATTATACACTACATGAGATAGGTTTAAGGGATGGATTAGTAAGTGTAACTATCTTGGGATAAAAATGTGATTTCTTATACAAAATTTCTATATTATTTTATCATAGGGTAATAGGTGTATAGATGATCTCAAGGGTGGAGGATCACTATGGAAGAATATTCCTTAGGATTGATATAGATTATCAGATGAAATGTTGGGTAATAGTATTAAATAATAAATAGAAGGAGTTCTAAAACATGGAGAACATATGGTTGAAAAAATGGATGGATAACTAACAAAATGGAGGCCTTGGGGAATAACATAGATTTTGTGATGGAAATGAACTAATCCTAAATTATGACCATTTTAGATTAAATTTATACTGATTATGGCTAAAACAATCAGTATCAATGTTGGAGGACACAAAAACTGAGTTAAGGGTTCTAACAAAGACCACCTAAGTTATAAACAAAATAGAATTCTTTCCAATAAATCAATGTCACTTCATTATATAAGACCTTTTTTTATTTTATGAGGACTAATCAGGTTTTTATTTATAAATTAATGGGCAATTTCAAGGATCAAAAGGCTTACATGTGAAATATCGAATTCCATGATGACCAAATTACTATCCAACTCAAGGAGAGTCCTATAGGGGTGATACTGTGTGAAATAGAGGCCCACCAATATGATTAATTAAAGGATCACACCTTGATAAATAGAAAAATTATTGAGGAACAATTTAAATAAATGAAAAAAAATATTTGGATGAGTTAGAATACAAATAAAATAAGATGGAGAAAATGAATAAGGGAAATGTGAAATTACTTGAAGAAGTTGATAGATAAAAAGATATACCACCCTAAAATCTATCATAATAATTTACAAAGAGGCTTATTAATTGTAGGAAAAAGGAAAAATAGGTGTTCTTCTCTAAATAAGTAAAATATTAAAAATTAACATCCCTTTTTATAAATATTTAGGGAACTTTCCTCCTAGGCTACGTTCATTGAAGAGATAGTTTAGAACATGAGGTATTTTGGGGCTATGTGTACCATAAATCTAAAGGGAGGGTAATCAATGGTCGTGTCATGTAGTCTACCTAAGAATCAACAACATTTATATAGATTTTTAATTTCATATAATATTGGATCTCATGAGTTTGGAAAGGATTTTTGTGATCTAGGATCGAGTGTAAAAATTATATCATACTCAATATAAAAAAGTCAGGGATCATTGCAGATGATTCCCATAAGATATTGTCTTTAATTGGAAGACACAATAGTATTATATCCATGAGATATTATTTAGGAAATTCAATTTAAAGTGTAAGAGTTCAATTTTTAGTATAATTCCTCATTCATGACATGGATGTGGAGAAAATTCCATTAATATTATGGAGACCATTTTTATCCACTAGGAGAACTTTTATTGATGTGAAAAGATGTGAGTTTTATTTATTTATTGGTGGGGAACAAGTAATGTTTAACATTCACCGATCCATGAAAATGTTTGATGAAAAGGAAGTGTATTTTAGTGTGGGAAAAATCCATATTATAAGGATGGTTATATTATTAATTAGAGGATAAAACTATATAATTTTGTTATGTAAGGAAAATTTTGAATGAGAAAAAATTAGGAATGGAATTATTTTGATAGAATTATTGACATATATAGGACTAGTCTACAAAAACTACTAAAATGGGGAAAAATATGGATATATCTTGGTATAATTTTTTATAATTTGGTGTTGAATAAGCACATATATACTACCCCTCATGGAATTAGAAATTATGTAACCTCAAGGAAGAGTGAAACAATTTAAAAAATGGTGAAGAGGACTAATCAATGTGGAAGAGTCATATAATCTACCATTTATTGATCCAAATCTAGTAATATCCTTCTATCCCTATATCACCCAATACAAAAAAGGTAATGTTGTGATAAAATAACATTACCGAAATAACTTATGATGATAAAAAGTATTTTTTGACTATTTTTTAGAATGGATCTTTGGAAATCAATATATTTAATTTTGTAATTTATATTTGGATATAGCTTCAATCACCATGTCTTTTTTTATTTTAAATAAAGGTATTATGTTATTTGACTTATTTTTATTCTTTATAGGACCATGATGGTAAAGAACAAAATAAAAAGTGAGGGAAATTGATTTTCATGAGGAAAAGGGTGTAGTGATTTTGATTCGTTACCTAATCCCTTAATTTTTATTGTTTTTTGGGTTTTTTGGGAAATTTTATGCCACAACTTAGATTAATTTATAATTTTGGATATATGATTAAAATAATTTATATATATTACATGGATTCCATTTTGTAAATTCAATTGTTTATAATTTTAACTAAGTAATATAAGGGATCAATTATTATAGATAATTATGAGATCATCAATTTTGAGGAATTATGATTTCAGGGGAAATTTAATTATTATAGATGAAATTATTCTTAAATATTTAATTCTTTGACTTTAAGAAGTTCATATTGATTATATTATTATTAGTTTTTGTTACATGAGTTGTTTTCATAAAATTATATGTTTTTCAATCTTGAGAGGCCTTTAATCCCATTTTTCATATTATTTCATAAAACCATGTCAAGAGAGATACTTAGGAAATAAAACCCTACTTGAACTTGACTTATATATTTCAGAATTTATGATTGAAAAATTAAAATTAATATGATTCAAGAAATTGTTTTTTCAATCCCTTATCCTTGAGACCCTAATTTTTATTCTTTTATTTATTTTATTCTCAAAAAATATACGAATGACATTGATATGAAGATCCACTTGACATGAAAATTATATCCTTCCCAACCTACTCTTAATATTCATCATGATATTTAATGGAGTAACAATTTTGGAGAAGTCTTCAATATTGGAATGGTTTGATTTTATTTAAGTTTAAGAAGTTGTTTTTTATCAATGTAAGTTTGGATAATGGTTTATAAATTATTCTCATTTTATTCCATTGTTTCTATCAAGATAATATAAAATTTATTGATGAAAAAAATAAAAAACATTTAAAAAAATATCATTGAATAAATTAAAAAAGAATACTTTAAAAAGATATTAAATTATTCACATTACTCATTTCCATATTTATAACCATTAATTTGATATTTTATGTTTTGGTGATTTTTTTGTGTAGCATTTCATTGATATTTTATATTATCCATTCTGTGTTATGCTTTAGAGGTAATCTTATTTGTTTTCATTTTATGTTATTAACACCATTATCTACATAAACTTTTGAATTCATATCATTTGATCCTTTTTTACATTATAAATATTAATTTTGACATTTTCTTATATAGAGTTTTGATTGGATAGTCTTGTTATGTATATGTTTATGACCATTTACTTGAGGTAAGATCATAACTCAAGTAATTTTTTATGTTGAGTGATGAGAGAAAATTTCTCAATGTAATGTATATCAAAATTAGAATACATGGTATCAGTGAATTGAGATATGTGAATGAAATTTTTGAGAAGGGTTAATTAATTCTTATAGATTATGAGTATCCATTAAAAGAGAAGAATTGAAGAGATATTTCTTATGTGAATATTGAAAATTTACATCCTTGTTGATCATCATTTGATTTTATTAACTATCATATTTAAATATTGGTAGAATGGGAACCCATTGTGAGTGTGCTGATATTTTATTCTTGAGGTAATGAATGGTCCAAATTATAGAAGGATTTAATATCCACATTGATGAATAAATTTTTTAAACTATTTTATTTTATTTTTTTAGAAAATTAATTAAAACTTTCTATTTACCCTTATTTTCATTCATTTAATGTAAAAATAGACCTTTCATTGAGGTTGTATAAAAAAATAAAATATAAAGGAATAAATTTGGTGTTTTAAAAATTTTCACTGAGTTTTTGAAAATCATTTCATGAATGTTTTGATGATCTACTTGAGTAGACAATCTTACGATAGGTCTACTGGCTCGAGGATGATCACAAAATTGAAGATAGTTTTATTATATGTATAATTTAATGTCATTATCTATTTACATTCATGATGCAATTTGAAACTGAAGATAAATAGAAATATTTCAATGATTCACCAGAAATATTCATATTTTATATGAAGACAATTGAATTATGGTGAGGGTGACAATACATTTTCTAGAATGTATGAATCATGTTCATGTCATGCGATACATTTCAATCCACAAGGATGTATATCTATAGATATTTTAGTTTGACCATATCGAAATATCATGTATTTTTGGGATATATTTCTATTAGGATGCATGGAGTCTGACATAAAGGTTTTATAGATTATCTATTGTAGTTTGAGAGTAAAATAATTAATAAAGTTATGGGTAGATATGAGTTAATATAGATAAATAGATAATGTAGAAATATTTGGGTGAATACTACATAAAAATTAATTGTCTATCCACTGTTCCAAACACCAAATCATAGAGTATTTTACTCATGTAGTGTCTCTATTTTGTTGGAGTCCATTTATAGGGATTGATTTCATTTTAAAAGTTTTCATATAGTATTATGAGGGGTTTTTTTATTTTATAACCATGTATATGATGAAGGGGTATTAAATTAAGTGGAGTCATTAATATAGGATTATATTAATTAATTATACCTTAATTTTTATCCCACAATTATTGTATATGAATTACCGTTTTTTAATAATAAAGGTTATGTTAATACTAAACTATTCAATTAATATGTATCATGCCTGACCGTTATGATGGTTACGGTAATGTTGATTAAGGATTATTTTGGGTAACTTTTCCCAATAATTAACATATTTAAATCACCATAAGAAAATAGAGGTTTATTGAATAGTATAATGATGATTAAGACCAAAGAATTTATTAGTACCAATTATGACAATACTTTTGTTATTATTATATATTTTCAATACACTATTTTATTAACATGTATTTATTATACTTTTTATGTTCTATATTTCTTGAAGCAACAACCCAATTTTCCCTTTTTTCTCCTTCATTGCGCATATTTATAATTCATTCCTAAATATTCTCCATCTATTTCACCCCATAATAACACATACTAAACCTTTATTAATTAATATTAGTATATGTATATTATGTTTTTAAGATGATTAACCCACAGGGTTTATGATTTCATTATAGGATAATCATGTTTTTAGTCCTGTAATCCAAGATGATTTTCAAAAAAAATGGGACTGTTATGTGTTTTTATTTTTTAATTTTTATAATGTGACTTTTAGTTTGAACATTTGATGCATGATTACTCTAATCATGGAAAAATAAAGAAGATTCTCTATAAATATCCTGTGTTTGAAAAATCCATACATAAGAAAAATAAGGAAGTAATATCTAAAGTTGAAAATGAAAAATGAGTGGAATGTTGAGTGAAAGGGACATATCCAAGGTTATGTCCATTATTAAAGAATGTTCAACCCTTAATTTGGAGTGTAGAGTCAAATTATTCTTTTCTTTGGTAGCTGTAAACTAGATTGAAATCAAGCCAGTGACGAGAAAAATTATCTCAAATTCTATTCAATTAATTTGGCATCCACATGAAGACCAAAAAACTCACATAATTAGTTTCCATAAGCCTTGTAACACTTTCCAATTTAAAATGTATCTAATTATGTGGTCAGACTATGTTTATTATTATTCTCCTTAAAATAAAAATTCTAATATTAGATCCAATTTTTATCCCCACATTACATAACCACATCATATGAGTAAGTATGGAAATTAATTAAAAAAATATATCCTCAATTTGTATATATAAATATTTTTTTAATATTTTAAATTTAAATAAATCTAATTATGAATCATTATACATTGATGTGGAGAGGTTTAAAGACATAATTAGAAAGTTTCACTATCATGGGATAAAAATATGGGTTTATATCTAGCCTTTATATAAGGGACCATCATTGGGTAATAGGACTATAATAGACATCATGACAGGGGGATCACTAATGAAGGACATTACGAAGGGTATTTATTCATTAATGGATAAATTTTCTAATAATAGTTCTGAAATTCAATTTGAAGGAATAGAAATTTGAGGAGTCAATATGTTGAAAACAATAGTTAGGTGACTAAAAAATGGATTCCTTGATAAATAATGTGTATTTTAAGATAATATTTCATTTTCCACAAGTTATGTACATTAAAGATTAAAATTTTTTTATTATAAATTGAAAAACAACATTCATGGTCAGAGAAAATAAAAACTAAGTCAGCAATACATACAAAGAGTAATGGTTCTCCAAAAACTATAAGGGAGTTATATATACTTCCAAATAACATATTTTGATGGAAACTTTTAAATTTTATAGAGGCTAATGGGGCTTCAAACAATTAATTAATGTGAGATCAAAGGGATCAAAAGTATTATTTGAAAAATCTAGAATCCCATGTGAGATAATTTACCAAACAAATCTAGGTGATTCCTAGTGTAGTATTACAAGGTTAAATAGAGCTCAACCCGTGTAGTATGTTGAAGTTCACCACTATAAGAAGTATAAAAATCCTACAGTAAAGATTTAAAAAGTTGAAAAATAAAAATGGCTAGAAGTAGAAAACAAAATAGTGGAAAAGAGTAAGTAATGGTAGAAAAAGGCTAAACAAGAATCATGAGATGAATTCGTACATCCATACAAACTATAATAACCCATTTCATAGTAGTTTAATCAAGGAAATATGGGGAAAAAAGTTAATTTCATTGAATTGTTTAAGAGATTACAAATTAAAATTCCCTTTATAGAATCATTAGTGAACTTAACAACTTATGCTAAGTCTATAACAGAGATAGTCTTATTAATGTTGAAACACAAGGATATGATTATTATACCATTCATGGGAGATTGATCATTTGTGATGTCAAATAGTTTACCCAAGAATAAAGAATATTTACTTTTCTTTTTAAATCGTGTTAATATTTAGTCTTACAAGTTCAGAAAGTCTTTTTGCGATCTTGGAGTGATTCTAAAAATTGTATAATACTCAAATTTCAAAAGAATTTGATTGTAAGATATGGAGTTCCCAATAGTTTATATTTTTTTAATACACAGAAGAGATATATCTAAGAGGATTAATTGAGTTTAGAGTTTTTGTTGTATATAATTTCTATTCTTTGTTATACCTTCTTGGTTTTTACATTAATGTGGGAAAAACCCACTGTGTCTTAGGGAAGCCATTTTTTTCCACCGAGAGGAATTTACTAATGTGAAAAGTGGGGAGTTTTCTCTCTAAAGGATAGTGGTTATTAATTAATGTTTAACATTCTGTAAGAAATTATTATTATTTTGATGAAATGGATTGGGATTTATGTGCATACAAGAAAAAAAAAGATATTGTGGAAAATACTTCAATTAATGAGAGGATAGAAGTACCCATTATTCAGAATGAAGAAAATGGTGGAATTAAGAAAAGGACGAAAATTAATCTATTGGATATAATTAATGTCATCAAGGGGAATGTGTTCCAAATACATATTAGTAAGGGACATCTGGATTGGTTGGTTTACTGATTGAAATGACTTTTTTTTATTTTTAAAACACATTTTTGGGATAAGTGATAACCCAAGAAATTCCAGAATATAAAGCATCAAATACCATACGATTTGGATGAAATAATAAAATATAATTTAAAACTATTCGACACATTATCCTCAAATAATTTCAATTAGAGACTATTTACCTCTCTATTCGGATCATCCTTGACAAGGTCATAGAAATAATATGCCATATTATTCCATGTTTAAATGTACTCCTGTATTTTTATTTTACCTGCACTGAATCTTCTTACCTGGACACAATATTGATTTTTGATCCACTTCTCCTTACTGATTTACACAAGTATAAGTTGATTATCCATATTATCAGCATCCTCTTTTAAGGAATTAATTGAGAGAGATTACTCTAACAATTCTTCCTCAGAGTAGATAATAATCTCCCATGGATTGAAATTATGTGGAACCTCCTTGCATTACTCCCACAGATGGACAATAGGTTCACCCATAATGACATAAACTCTATCAGTGGTGTTATCATTGTTGGAGTGTTCCACCACAATTTAGGCTTCATAATTCTTATTCGGTTTTCCCATCATAGCTCAACCAAATTATTCTATATAGAATGTGTCATGATTCATTTGGGTTCCACACTATATCATCACACTCAACTTATGATCCTAATCCTTATCATTCGGTTTGAAGTCTATATCCTTAGACCTGAATTTCATATAAGATATTATATATATTGGTTTAGGTATGTATGAGTTGTATATATGTTCTTTATATATATATATATATCTATATTATGAAGAATTTAGATACCTAAATATTTGTTTTCATTTCACCCCTTTTCCTCCTTGTTTTATGTACCCCTATATCAGGTTGCCATTCTGCATTTTCATCTGAAAATACTCTAGATATCCCATAACCTACCTATATCATAGAGATTCATTTTACTTTATAAGAAACCTCATCCCAGGTTGGGACTCATTTATCATGGAACTACTCTTCAATTGGTAATCCTTCAAAATTGATTTCCAGCTTAATCGTTGGCATGACCTTCCTTGGGCATGATCGTTTTGCTGCACTCTTAGCACACTATATGACTTGAATTCCCAGAACCATGAAATCTATTGAATCATTCTAAATTTAAGGCTTGGTAATCACATATTGTGAAGAGTTGATGCTAGGAAACAATATCCCAATACCTTGTAACCCTTCTTTATGCTCGGATCCCATTCCATCTCTCATAACCACAAATTATGATGATGCCTTCTATGAAATTAGCAGATTTGAGGAACCCAAGCACTCTAACTCCACTGACCGTATTGTGTCATGAAATTCTTAAATAACAAGATCTTATAAAATCCTTGTAAACACATCTATAACTATCAGATCAATCTCAATCGAATGAACCAATTTATGGGCGGAAGCTCTATTTCTGCTTCACCCAGACCCACCTGGTCGTATTCCTCCATTGAGCAAGAAGACTACAGATCTAGGTAGACATAACCAAAAAATTTCATCCTAATTAAGTTATTAATTAAAACTCGACCAATACCGCCAGGACCTTCCCCCTCCTCTATCGATTTTGGAACTTGTTTCAAGGTCCTCTGCATACACACTTTCATCATATAACAACAACTCTTAAACATAGAGAATAATAACACAACTTCTTGAAATAGACTTTTTTATTATATACAAATTGATCTATATGTGATATAACCACATAATAAATTAGAAAATTAAAACTATCAATATCGATCCAGATTCTTAGAGAAATTGGGTGGAAACCCACATGAGTAATTATATCAGAACATAAACAAGAACCCAATAAATTCACAAGAATTATAATTATTGAGGGATTTTTAAATGGGGGTGGGGGTTCCTAAAAAAAATACCCAAATCTTCTTCAAAAAATGAATCTTAGTTCATATAGAAATTAGAGGACCACATGAAGAATAAGAATTTGAATCTGTTTTAGACATAGGGAGTATTGGACTAAGCCAAAAATAGATCCTCTGAATTAAACTAAATCATTATATTTAGATTATCAATAATAACAACTATTGATAATTATTTAAACCCCGTGATTTATTGCTTAATTTTTCATATAAGACTACCTACAAACATTATTTTTTAAATTTAGCAACCAATGACAGACTAATCAATGATGATGGATCAGTGAACTTTACTAGTGGGAAAAAAAGCTGTGGGAATCCTTTGAATAAATTTGTAATTAATGGGAAAAGGGAAATTTAAGATAAGTGTGGAAGAATGATTGGGTTTAAATAGGGGTTAAGGAGTTGGGGAGGGACCCCATGGACGATGATGGAAGTCCCTAAACCTCCCATGGGGGAGGTACTGGTGCACCCATGATCATGACCTAGGAAAGAGAGAATCTTTCCAAACGTGAGCACTGGTCACTTCTATAATTATTAAACTCATGAATACACTAAAAATATATGGACCCAACCTTAAAACATTACATTATCTTGAATTAAATGTATAATTCACATTTAATATCTTTTCATGTTTAGAGTTTTAGAGAATTAGGCCATAATTATTACACTAAATTTATATAATCACAAAGTAGAAACTTCTACTATGTTTGCATTTTTTTCATAAAATAAAAACACACAAAAAAGAGTCATGTCTAGTTCCATGTTTTATAATGAATGAATTTTACTTGATTCCATACTTGACCCTATTCATCTTTAATTCATGTGAAAAAACATTTCAAAACATGGGGTTAGCATAAAAAGCTCAGTAAGGGTTAGAAAACAATGAAAGAAAACATTTTTTCATCAATTCGCACATAACATAAGATCTTTAACATACCTCATGAAATAATAATATATATGAATAACACATAGTAATCACAAATCATAAATGTAACTTGTGGCATCCATAACATACTTATGTTGTAGCTTTCAAAGCTATGTAGGGAGTTATATTTGGAATACCCATCACAGTATATTCCCTAAATCTCTTAGGAGAACTATTATCATTTACCTCTGTAATGTTACCCAATGAATTGGAGGGCTATCTTAGGATCAATAACCATAGGTTTATCATGGAGCCACCCATATTCGTAACAATACCCATCAACCATAACATATTCATAACAATTAAAACAAATATAAGGGAAAGAAAACATTTTAATATTTCAATCACAATATATAATTTAAATATATTGACATAACAAATAAATTATCATAACCATTTTAAATACCAAAATGTAACACACCAAGATTTCATAGTACATTATTTCATCAAAGTAATGTAATAACTTGCACTACACGCAACACTAAGTTCAAGCTCACTACGACTTACCAATCTAGCCTTTCAAAAGATGTTATGAATAATATTAACTAAATTTGGAGCTTTATATAACCCTTATAATTTTAGAATCCATATTATGAGTTTCTTAGACATAATGTAAGAACAAATACAATGTTTTTTAGATCAATGAATTATTTTTCAGAAAATACAATTTTACCGCCTTTCAATGGAGAACCCTTTTTAAATCAAATATTTGAAGCTTTTATATATTCAATTTGAAAAAAATAAACTTCTTATTTAGAATCAGGACATAATAATTTAGTTTCAATAATTTTTTTTAGTTTTTCTAATAACTTTCATATTTGGGTAAATAGTGAAAAATACTATATTTTAACTGAAAGCAACATTTTTAATAAAAATAATTTATAGTGTTGAATTATACATTTTAATGGGTTTTAAGTATAATTAGATTATATTTTAACCATTTAATCCAATGATTGTCATTGTAAGTAATTTTACTTTAAAATTGGACATAAACAAGTGTCAATCTTTTGATAGTTATTATTTCTTTAAAATATATTTTTTGGTTTTGACCACAAGAATTAAATTTAAATTAATTAATGTGACTACTATTTTTTTATTCTGTTGAAATATAATTCATTTTTGAATTTGGAAACTCAATATTAGTTTAGGGTGAATTTTTGGTATTTTTATGAAAACTTTCAATTTTTGATGAATAGTAAAAAAACATTGAGTTATAGTTTAAAAATGAATTTTTATTTAATAATTATTTATTTTATTGAAATTTATATTAGGTCAAAATAGATACATAATACCTTTATAAGTTCAATGTAATTAATTGGAGTTAGTTTATAATAACATTAGATATATAAAAATTTTATTGATCTTTTTACTATCATTACCCACCTCTAAGGAGCATTTGCAAGTATAAATAAAACTTAATTTTACCACTTCTATGAGTTGAATTTCAAAAATCCAAAAATACACTGTTGATATCAGTATGTAAAATGTGGTTCAATAAGATGATTTTTTGGTGAATAGTAACTTTTTACTTTTATTTACCATGGTCAAAAGTAAAAAGAGTAATTTAGGGTAAAAATGATATTATTATTACCCAAACACATGTACTAATTCTATTGGATAAGTGTAATTCGACAAAAAAAACCTTAGGAATAAAATATGATCCTTTAGTTCCACTTGGATTAGATTAGGACATTTATTATTATTTAATTCAAAGAAGAGTTAAATGAGCTAAAGTCAATGTTTAGTAAATAAAAAATTTTTAATATAGGATTAAACATAAGAGAAATTCGACAATAAATATTCATTAGAAAGATAAAAATATTTCATAAATAATGGTATTTTATTTATATTTTTTAGACATTAAATAATTTAATTTATATATGACACAATCATGATGTAGTAATTACCTAATTAATGAATGATTAAAAGAATTGACATTATAAATATCCAAATAAATGTAATTTGATACTTTTTATGAATTACACTAATTTTATTGGTTAATATGACATATTATGGATTGTTATATGAATTTTTTTCAATTTAATAATTCTTTTATATATTTAGGAAAAACAAAATACCAAATAGGGTCAAAATTGACATAAAAGTGTTTTTAAAACAAATATTATAAAAATAATTAATATTATATTCTTAAAAATCTAAGGGTCAGCTAGAAGACTTATATAATGATAGTTTTATCCTTAATGGAACACTAGAGATTCTTTTGAAAGTATATAGCATGTTTATTAACTATATAATATAAAAATACAAAGACACACGATTAATGTCACACTATTTAACTAAGAGTTAAATCAAAAAGATAAAGTTAATATAGGGACCCTAACCTATATAAAACCTATTGGTTATGTAGTTTTCAACCGATACCCACCTTATCATTTAAATAATCCATTTTTTATGCATTAGAATCCGAATATGATTTTATTATAAAATAATATTTCTATCTTTTCCTAAGGTGGCCCTCACCCCTCTAATAAAAAGGCACTCCACCTTCTCTCTAATTCACACCTTCAAATCAATTTGGATCAGCCAACCCCTGCCAAAATAGACTCTCAAATATCCTACCTTCATTATATAGGAATTACTTTAGTTAGAAATCCAACCTAAGTATCCATTTTGATCAAATTAAAAGGAATAATCCGAAGAAGAGGTAAATAATTCATCACCCCTTCCAAGTTCTTTTCTTCTTCCACTTCATCATTCTTTGTTTTTTCCATTATAAAATAATAAATACCATATCTTATATATACTGTGATGTTATTATAAATATTTTACAAACCATATTCATTTCTCTATCCATCCTTTGAAGGAGATGTCACCATACGTTCATACGTACGACTTACCTTCTCCACGTCGTGGTGTAATTTTTATTCATTACATTATTATTTGGATGGGTATAATAATAATGTGAAATTGATGTAAATAATAAATATAACATGAAAACGATTCTGTATATATGATATATAGTCCAATTATATATTATTTTAATATCAAAATAATGACATTTCTTCTCGTGCATACGTACGGATTACCGTCTCCACGAACGTGATGAGATTCATTCCCCATCGTATCCATTTAAGACTAATTTTCATTAGATGATTAAAAATAATGTCTAAAGACATAATATCATTCTGAATATGAATAATATACATACTATCCATAACAAACATTACTTACATAACAAATCATATAAAGGAATACGAATCAGTTAACAACTGAAATGACAATAATACTAAGATATCAATAACAAAGAAATTTTAAAATATCATATATGATATCATATTAATTTATATGATTATTGTACAATTTTATAATAATTATTTCACCATTATACAAGAGGTTATCCTACCCTTGACCAAGGAAAAGTACAAGGTAAGGGTTAATTCTACAATCTCTTTATTATACGAGGTTGTTTTTACAAAAGTATCTAATGGGACTTCTTTATCATCAACATCCACTTTTCTTAAAAATGTATTTGAATTTTTTTTACTAGATAAAGGAGTAATGTAATTTATAACTTTATTTAACGATATATTTTTTGAAAGTAACCTTTCCGTTGTTTTTCAAACAAGGTACTTTAGGATATTTTCGACAAAATTAAGCTATAAATGATTTTTCCACTTATACGGCGGGTGCAGCTATTTTCTACTGTTATAAAATCGTCGAAGATTCCATCACTAGATTATAATAATATTTTCAAAAGATATTTCTCTAAAAAAGAGTTTGATTTTATCTATGTCAACATCCTTTAATGGATTTTTTGTTTATTTAAAGGGGATTTATTATGATACAAAACATCCATATAGAATTGAATGTTTTGTGATATGTATGACTGTGGATGAGATATTTTTATACAATTCACTGTTTATGGTTAAAGTATTGACATATCGTAGTAGAGTTTTAATACGAATGTTTATGTTATATTTCAACCTTTTCATATGAGGAATGTATTGGATTTAGTAATTGATGGGAGGAGCCCGCTATAGCTCCTCGATGAATCGATGGGTCTCATGGGACAACTAGATGTGAAATTGTAAGAGGAATTTCTAAATTTGATATATGGTTTTAGCTGAGACCATAGTAATTTTTAGTCATCTTGGACGAGGCCTTGAAAAAATGTTCATAATGTTTGGCCTTATACATTCCCTCATTAAGAAAATAATATTGATGGTTCATGTGGTCATTCGACTAGTAGAATACCCATGATTATGTTTTATTTTGGAATTATTAATTCAGCTCATATTCCTACCTTAAAATTATGCATGTTTATTGGTAAATGCATGTGGTTTCAATTATTCACCATGCTTAATATTTATGTTATCTTCTGCCATATTTATTACCCTTACTGTGCATTTGAGCTCAACCCTCTCTTATGTTTCCTTTTTCCCAGTATATGAAGAACTTAGTTATGAGTGACTTGTAGGAATAATCTAGGAGGCATAGATGTTTCCAATGGAATAAATTCATTTTGTACTTCTTTTTATGTTGTAATGTTGAACTTATGTGTGAGTCTTGTTTCCAATTATACTAAATTGATTGGTCTTTTGAGACATGATTTCCTTGTGATCATGCTAATGCTATGTATCAATGCACCGACTCTGGGTAAGTAGATTCGAGGAGTTACAATTGGTATCAAATAAGGTTAAGTACATACCTTGGAAACTTAATTTAGATAAACTCTTATTAGAGAACAGAGCCCTAAGATAAACTTTGAGGATTATTATAGAAGAACTTATAAGAATTTTTCTTTTGTAGAAATTTTGTGAGTTTTCCAAGAAATACATCCCTCTCTGGAGATGTGTAGGTAGAGGTGGCTCTGGTACAGATGTACCTAGGGGTAAAATGTGAAAACACCACCCTGATCTAGACTCGAACGGGAACTGGTGCACGAAAATAGGCTTTTCTATACTCTTGGTTACGACACTCCCAGGGGATATGATTAGGATAATTATCATTTTACGTACAAATAATTATAAATGATTTATGAGTATATACCTCCTCAAAGAAAATATTTTCATGATTATGGATTATATCCATAGACTATTCAATTTAAAATAGGTATTTTAAAAGTTTGGAATTATTCATTGCAATTCCTAAACTAACCTCGTGTATGCCATTGTATTGAAATGGAGCCCAGTAGAATGAATGTGAACTCCATCAATACGTATGATCCATAGAGTAAGAAGGGTCATATAATTCATGATATTAATCCAAAATTTAGAGGGTAAATAGTATCCAATATATTCTAAACATATGAAAAAAATAGTATCATGTGTTAATACGATAAGTAAAGAATTATCTATATCCTATGGCTTTGATGGGAAGAAAGATAAGAAAAGGATGGAAGAGAGAAAGACAGATAAAGGGAAGAGGGAAAAAAAGGATTTTCCAATATGTGATAATTGTTGAAAGAATCACATTGGTAAATTCTTTAAGGTAATGAGAGTTTTTTATATGTGTGGAGAAAAAGGACACCAAGTACGTTATTTCAACGGTAAGAAAAATTTTTCAAATGTAAAATGATTCATCCGAAAGGCATTGGGACACTGCCTGAACAAATGTCCCAGTAATCAAATTGTACCACAAATGATGCTATTGGATAATAATCATGTTATGATACTACCTCAGATGAAGAGGAATGACTAGTGTTCTTACGTTATTATTATAGAATTATTTCATTTGAGTTTTTTATCAGCAATATACTGGTTATATGAATTATGGAGATAAATAATGATTGTACTATAGTTTTATTTTATTGAGGATTTGAGATTATATGGTTCTATGAAAAGTGAATTAATTATTTGCCTCACTTTTTTGATAAATACATGGTTGATGGAAATGCAATCCTTAATATGGTCCTGATAATGAGGTAGTGATTTTGGAATAACAGATGGTTGATTCAGATAAATTTTATTCGATATTATTGACTTCCTTGGAACTGATTAATAGTTTGTGTAGTTCATCATTGTTGGAATATTCAATATTTTGGGATGTAAAGAATATATCATGTATTATATAAAGGATAAGAGAGCATGAATGTAATCAATAAGGGTTTATGGTAATTCAGGGTGTTACCATGTTTTAAAATAATACATGGTAAAGGTGTTTACATGTTATTATATGGCTAAAAGGATCATCACTGTGTTTAAATTATTTATTAATTCTTGGATTGTGATTTTGGATAAGTCTAAAGGTTTGAATGGATTAAATTTGAAATTGGATACTATTATTAAGATTATTTTTTGATTTTTATTAAAAGGACAACACGCAGACCATGTGACAACCCGTCGCGTCGGAAAAAGATGAGGGAATCAAACCCACAACCATAGTGTGATTGGGATTTATCACCTACCACTGGACTACGCGAAGTACTGGGATTGTATAATGTAGTTTCTTTTTTTAAAGGGTCTGATAGGTGAATTATAAATTCATTTTTTTGGAACCCTATATGAATTGGATAAATAGAATATTTTTTTTGAGTTCTACTATATTTTAGAGTGAAATATGAGTTTGTGGTAGAAATTAGTTAAAGGATGGAGCTCTACATGTCAAGTATATTTTTCTCATCTCTTATTCAATGAATAAATTAATTCTTAAACTTTACATAAGGGATATTAAAACTAATAATTTTTTATCCTAATACCTTATGTTTTGTTGAACATATGATATTTTAAATTATCATAGTTTGATGGAACCATGGCCCTCAATTCTAAATTTTTTTGTGACTAATGACCTCAATCAATCCCTATAAATATTTATGTTTTTCTTCTATTTATGCATATATAATTTCTACCAATGTTCTCTTAATCAATATCATAATTTGGTGGTTAATTTTTCATTCCCCTTTTCCTCTGATTAAGACTAATTTTTGTTAACCCAATTTCCCATGTGGGTTTTCCCATGAAGGTATTTTCAATTTTCAACCATTTATTTTTGAAAAAAAATTTCAAATTTGGAGGATGAAATTTATTAATGGATGGAAGAATGTAACCCCACAAGATATCATAGTATGTTATTTCTTCAAAGTAATGTAATTACTTGCACTACACGCACCACTGAGTTCAAGCGCAACAAGACTAACCAAAATAGGCGTTCAAAAGAATTTATGAATAATACTAACTTAATTTTGAACTTTATATAATCCTTATAATATTAGAATCCAAATTATGAGTTTCGTAGACATAATGTAAGAACAAATATATTTTTTTTCCAGATAAAAGGATTATTTTTCAAAAAACGAAATTTTACAGCCTTTTAATGGAGAACCCTTCTAAAATTTAATATTTGAAAAATTTATATATTCAATTTGAAAAAATAATATTATTATTTTGAATTGGGTCATAATAATTTAGTTTCAATAAATTTTTGGTGTTTTCTGGTAACTTTTATATTTGGGTGAATAGTAAAAAATACTATATTTTAACTGAAAAAACATGTTTAATCAAAATAATTTATATTGTTGAATTATAAATTTCAATAGTTTGGTATTATAATTAGATTATATTTTTACCATTTAATCAAATTATGGTTATTGTATGTAATTTAACATTAAAAGTGGACATAAACAAGTGTCAATCTCTTGATATTTATGATTTCTTAAAAATACACTTTTTGGTTTTGGCAATGGGAATTAATTTTAAATTAATTAATAAAACTTCTATATTTTAAAATTTGTAAAATATAATTCATTTTTGAATTCAGAATATCAAAAATATCTTAGGGTGAATTGTTGGTATTTTTCTGAAAACTTTGAATTTTTTATTAATAGTGAAAAACATTGACTTATAGATTAAAACAAAAAAATTATTTAAAAAATTATTTATTTTATTTAAATTTATTTTAAGTCAAAATAGATACATAATACCTATATATGTTCAATTTAATTCATTAAATTTAGTTTATAATAACTTTAGATATATAAAAATTTTATTGAACATTTTACCATCTCTACCCACCTCCTAGGAGCATTTCCAAATTTACATAAAACATAACTTTACCGATTCTAGGAGTTGAATATCAAAAATACGAGAGAAATGGTCGATATCTGTATGTAAAATATGGTCCAATAAGATGAAAATAATTTTTGTTGAATAATAACTTTTTACTTTTATTTTCCGTGGTTAAAAGTAAATAGTGTAATTTAGAGTAAAAATTATATTATTATCCAAAAAGATGTCCTAATTCTATTGGATTAGTGTAATTAGACCAAAAAACAACCCTAGATATAATATATGATCCTTTAGGTCCACTTGGAATAGATTAAGAAATTTATTATTATTTAATTCTAAGAAGTGTTAAAAGGGTTAAAATCAATGTTTAGAAACTAAAACATTTTTAATATAGGGTTACACATAAGTTAAATTAGACTATAAATATTTATTAGAAAGGTAAAAATATTTCATACGTAATGCTATTTTATTTATAGTTTTTTGACATTAAATAAGTTAATTTATTTATGACACAATGATGATGCAGTAATTAATGAATTAATGAAAGATTACAAAAATTGACATTATAAATATCCAAATAAATATAATTTGAGACTTAATATGATCTCCATTAATTTTATAGGTTAATATGACATATTAGATATTTTTAGATAATTTTTTTTTGAATTAATAATGTTGTTATTAATTTAGAAAAAACAAAATACCAAATAGTGTCAAAATTGAAATAAAATAGTTTTTAAAACAAATATTATATTATTAATTGATATTATACTCCCGAAAATATAATGTTTGGCCAAAAGATGTATATAATTATAGTTATATCATTAATGAATCACTTGGGGTTCTCTTGGAAGTAGATAGTACGTTTATTAACCATATAATATAAAAATACAAAGAGACATGGTAAATGTCAAACTTTTTACCTAAGAGTTAAATCTAAAAGATAAAGTTAATATAGTGACCCAAAACTATCTAAAACCTTTTGGTTTAGCGGTTTTCTACCCATACCCACCTCATCCTTTAAATAATTTATTTTGGATCCATTTTAAATGGAAAATTATTTTACTATAAAATAATATTTCTAGCTTTTCCTAAGGTTCCCCTCACCCCTCTTATAAAAGTGCACTCCCCCTTGTCCCTAATTCACACCTTCAAATCAATTTATATAGGAAAAACCCTACCCAAATACCCTTTAATTTGTCCTACCTTCATTGTATAGGCCTTCCATTAGTCAAAAAACAAACCTATATAGCCCTTTTGATCAAATCAAAAGGAAGAACCTGAAGAAGATGTAAATATTCCATCACCTCTTTCAAGTTCATTTCCTCTTCCACTTACTCTTTCTTTGTTGTTTACATTATAAAATAAAAAATACAGTGTCTTCTATATAATCTTATTTTATCATAAATATGGTAAAACCATATTCATTATTCTATCCATCCATTGAATGACATGTCACTATACGTGCATACGTACGACTTACCGTCTCCAGGTCGTGGTGTAATTGTTATTCAATACATTATAATTTTATGAATATAATAATGGTGAGTAATTGATGTAAATAATAAATATAACATGATAATGATTTTTTATATATGATATACCATCCAATTATATGTTATTTTTATATCAAATTAATGATATTTTCTCTCGTGCATACGTATGGATTACTGTCTCCAAGAACGTGATTATATTCGTTCCCCATCGTATCCATTCAAGACCAATTTTCAATACATGATTAAAAATAATGTGTAAAGACATAATAACATTCTGAATATTAATAAGATACATCATATCCATAAAAAAAATTACTTACATAACAATGCATATAAAGTAAAATGAATTAGTTAACACTTGAAATGATGATAATACTATGATATTATTAACAAAGAAATATTAAAAGATCATATATGATATCATATAAATGTATATGATTCTTGTATAATTTAATAAAAATTATTTCACCATTATACAGGAGTTTAACCAACCCTCAACCAAGGAAAATTAGAAGGTAAGGGTTAATTCTACAATCTCTTTATAATATGAGGTTGTTTTTACATAAGTTTCTACTGGGACCTCTTTATCATCCACTTCCATGTTTATTAAAAATGTATTTCAAATAATGTTTTTTCAAGATAAAGGGGTACCGTAATTTATAACCTTATTTAAACTTTTATGTTTTTAAAGGAATATTTCCATCGTTTTCCAAACAATGTACTATAGGACCTTTTACATAAAATTAGATAAGAATTTTTTTTCTTATACGACGGGTGTGACTATTTTTCGTCGTTATAACATCATCGAAGCTTCCCTTACAAGCTTATAATATTATATTCAAAATAAATTTTTTCATTATAATTATGTGAATCTTAAATTATTTCAAAATAGAAAGAGATATTTATTTATAAAATGGTTTTATTTCATCTATTTCAACATCCTTTGATGGATTTTAGTTTTTTTATGTTGATTTAATATGATACAAAACTTCCATATTGTATTTAATGTCTTGTGATATGTTTGACTGTGGATGTGCTATTTTTATACCATTCACTATTTATGGATAAAGTATTGACATTTTGTATGATAATTTTAATATGAATGTTTATAATATATTAAAACTTTTTCATATGAGGAATGTACTGGACATAGTAAGTGACGGGTGAAGCCCGCTATAGCTACTTGATGCAACATTAGGTCTAATGAGACAACTAGACATGGAATTGGCCGAGGCCTTTACCAATTTGATATATGGATTTGGATGAGGTCTTAATCATTTTTATACACCATGACCAAGGCCTTGAATAAATGTTTCATAATGTATGACATTATACATTCCCTCATTTGGAAAATAATATTGTTTATTCATGGGGACATTAGATTAGTAAAATACCCATGATTATGTTTTATTATGGAATTATTTACTCACCTCATATTCCTTCCATAAAATTATTCATGTTTATTGGTATATGCATGTGGTTTCAATTATTCACCATGATTAATATTTATGTTATATTCTGCTATATTTCTTATCCTTACTGACTATTTGAGCTCACCTCATTCTTATGTTTCATTTTCCCAGGATATGAAGAAGTTAGTTATGAGTAACTTCAAGGCATAGTCAAGGAGGATTAGATGTTTCTTGTGGAATAAATTCATGTTTTACTTATTTTCATGTAGTAAAGTTGAACTTATGTATGAATCTTGATTCCAATAATACTAAACTGATCAGTCTTTCGAGACATGATTTTCTTGTGATCATTCCAATTTATGTAATAATGCACCGACTCTGGGTAACTAGGGTCGGGCATTACAATTGGTATCAGAAAATGTTTAGGACAAACCTTGGAAACTGGATTTAGATAAACTCTGATTAGAGCACATATCTCTAAGATAGACTTTGAGAATTAGTATAGAATAACTTCCTAGAATTTTGGTATCGTCGAGTATTTGTACGTTTTCCAAGAAATAAATCCCTATTTCGATACGAGCAGGTAGAGACAGCTTTGGCACAGAAGTAATTAGGGGTAAAACCTAAAAACACATCTATGAGCTAGACTCAAACGACAACCGGTGCACAATAACGGGCCTTGCTGGACTCTTGTTTACGACACTCCTGGGGTATATGCTTAGGATAATTATCATTTTCTTTACAAATCATTATGAAAGATTTCTGAGTATATACATTCACAAAGAAAATATTTCTATGATTATTGTTTATATCCATAAAGTGTTCGATATATGTTAGGTAATTTACATGTTTGGAATTATTCATTGCAATTCATAAACTGACCTAGTGTATGACATTGTATAGAAATGGCACCCAGTATAAGGAATGTGAACTCTATCAATACGTATGATCCAAAGAGTAAGACGGATCATATCTTTCATGGTATTAAGCCAAAATTTAAAAGGGAAATTGTATCCTATGTATTCTCATATTATGAAGAAATTGTATCATGTGTTAATAAGATAATTAATGAATTATCTGAATCATATGGCTTTGAAGGGAAGAAAGGGAAGAAAGGGATGGAAGAGAGAAAGTGGGATAAAGGGAAGAGGTAAAATAATGATTTTCCCATATGAGATAACTGTGGAAAGAAACACCTAGGGAAATGCTTGAAGGGAATGAGAGTTTGTTATAAGTGTGGAGAAATAGGACACCAAGTGCATGATTGAAAGGGTAAGAAAAAGGTTTCAAATGTAAAATGATTCATCGGCAATGTAATGGGAAACAACACAAACCAATGTCCCAGTCATCAGAGTATAACACAAATGATGATATTGGATAATAACAAATTTATGATACAACCTCAGATGAAGAGTAATGACTAGTGTTATTATGTTGTTATTATATAATTATTTCATTTGAGTGTTATATCAGCAACATACTGGTAATATGAATTATGGAGATAAATAAGGATTGTACTGCAATACTATTTTATTAAGGATTTGAGATTATATGGTTCCAAGAAAAGTGAATTAATAGTTAGATACATTTTTTGGAAAAATACGTGGTTGATGGGAATGTAATCCTTAATATGGTCCTGATAATGAGTTAGAGATATTGGAACAAGAGAAGGTTGATTTCGATAAATTATATTGGATATTCTTGATTTTCTTGGAACTGGTTAATAGTTTGTTTATTTTATCATTGTTATAATATTCAATATTTTTTGATATAAGGAATATATCCTATATTATATAAAGGATAAGTGAGAATTAATGTAATCAATAATTTTTTTGGTAATTCAAGATGTTACCATGTTTTCAAATAATACATGATGTAGGTGTTCACATTTTATTATGTGGAAAAAGGATCTTCATTGTGTTTAACTTCATTATAAATATTGGATTGTGATTTTGGATAAGTATAAAGGTTGGAATGGATTATGTTTGAAATTGGATACTATTTTTAAGGTTATTTTGGTATTTTTATAAAAATTACAACATGCAAACCGTGTGACAACCTGTCGCATAAGACAAAGCTACAGGAATTGAACCATAGTGCGATAGGGATTTATCACTTACCACTAGACTACGTGAAGTCCTTGGATTGTATAATGTAGTTTCTTTTTTTAGAGGTTCTGATAGGTAAATTATAAAATCATTTTCTTGGAAGCCTATATGAATCGGATAAATAGAAATTTTTTACATTTATACTATCTTTTAGAGTGAAAGGTGAGTTTGTGGTAGAAATTAGTTAAAGTATCAAACTCTACTTGTAAAGTATATATTTTTCTTCTCTTATTCTATGAAGAAATAAATTATTAAACTTTATGTAAGGGATCTTAAAAATAAGAATGTGTTATCCTAATACCATATGTTTTGTTGAACAGATGATATTTTAAATCATCATAGATTGATGGCTTTGAGGCCCTCAATTCTACAATTGTTTGTGACTGATGACCTCAATCACTCCCTATAAATATTTATGATTTTCCTACAATTATGTGTTTCTAATTTCGATAAATTTTCTCTTAATCGAGATCATAATTTAGTGGTGACATTTTCATTCCCCTTTTGCTCTTCTTAAGACTAAATTTTTTTATCCCAATTTTTAATGTGGGTTTTCCCACAAAGGTATAATCTAATTCCAACCATTTATTTTTGATGAAAAATTTCAAATTGTGGTGATGCAATTTATTGATGGAGGGAAGAATTTAACACCCCAAGATTTCATAGTAAGTTATTTCATCAAAGTAATTCAATAAGTTTCACTACACGCAACACTTATTTCAAGCGCACCATGACTTACCAAACTAGCTACTCAAAAGAAGTTCTGAATAGTATTAATAGAATTTAGAACTTTATATAATCCTTATAATTTTAAATTATATATAATGAGTTTATTAGACAGAATTTAAAAACAAACTAATTTTTTTCCAGATAAAAGGATTATTTTTCAAAAATTGCAATTTTACCGCCTTTTAATGGGGATACTTTGTAAATTTAATATTTAAAATTTTTTTATATTTAATTTGAGAAAATAAATTAATTATTTATAATTTTTACATAAGAATTTAATTTCAATAAATTTTTGGTGTTTTTCTGATAACATTCATATTTGGGTGAATAGTGGAAAATACTATATTTTAACTGAAAAAAACATTTTTAATCAAAATAATTTTTAGACTTGAATTATAAATTATAATGGTTTTAAAGAATAATTAGATTATATTTTTACTATTTAATCCAATGATTGTCATTGTAAGTAATTTCACTTTAAAATTGGACATAAATAATCATCAACCTTTTGATAGTTATTATTTCATAAAAATATGCTTTTTGGTTTTGACAATGTGATTGATTTTAAATTAATTAATGAAACTTATTTGTTATTAAATTGGTAAAATAGTATTAATTTTTTGATTTGGAAAATCAAAATTAGCTTAGGGTGAGTTTTTGGTATTTTTCGGAAAACTTTCAACTTTTGATGAACAGTGAAAAACATTGAGTAACAGTTTAAAAGCGAATTTTTATTTAAATAATAATTAATTTTATTTATATTTTTTTAGTTCAAAATAGATACAAAATACCTATATAATTTCAATCTAATTCATCGGAGTTAGTTTATAATAACTTTAGAAATATAAAAATTTTATTGAACTTTTTACCATCCTATCCACCTCCTAGGAGGATTTGAAAATTTACATAAAACATAATTTTACCGCTTCTGTGAGTTGAATTTGAAAACTATGAGAGACACTTTTGATATCAGTAAGTAAATTGTGTTCTGATAAGATGAATATAATATTTGATGAATAGTATGTTTTTATTTTTATTTACAATGGTTAAAAGTAAATAGAGTAATTTAGGGTAAAAATGATATTATTATTACTCAAAAACATGTCCTAATTCAATAGTATAATTGAAATTCGACCAAGAACAAACTTAGGAACAAAATATTATCCTTTAGGTCCACATTGATTACATTAGGACATTTATTATTATTTAATTCAAAGAAGAGTTTACAGAGTTAAAATCAAAGTTTAATAACTAAATAATTTTTAATATAGGGTTACACATAAGAAAAATTCGACTATAAATATTACATATAAATCTAAAAATATTTCATACATAATGGTATCTTATTTATATTCTTTAGACATTAAATAATTTAATTTATTTGTGACACAATGATGATGCATTAATTACCTAATTAATGAATGATTAAAATAATTGACATTATAAATATCAAAATTAATATAATTTGTGACTTTTTATGAATTAAACAACTTATCTAGGTTAATAAGATATATTAGGGTTTTTTAGATTAATTTTTTTCAAACTAATAATGCTGTTATGTATTTAGAAAAAACAAAATACCAAATAGTGTCAAAATTGACATAAAAGTGTTTTTAAAAAAAATATTATATTATTAATTAATACTATATTCCAAAAAATCTATGGGCATAAAAATTGCTTATATAATTATAGGTGTATAAATAATGAACCACTTTGGGTTCTTTTGGAAGTATATTGTAAGACTATTAACCATATAATATAAAAATACAAAGATACATGGTAAATGTCATACTATTTAACAAAGAGATAAATCTAAAAGATAAAGTTAATATAGTGACCCAAACCTATCTAAAACCAATTTTTTGAGTGTTTTTTGACCCATAAACTCTTTATACATTAAATAATCCATTTTTGAGCCATTAGAAACCAAAAATTATTTTATTATAAAATAATATTTCTAGCTTTCCCTAAGGTTCCCCTCACCCATCTTATAAAAAGGCACTCCCACTTCTCTCTAATTAATTTCTTAAAATATATTTGGATCAGCCACCCCTACCAATATACCCTCTCAACTATCCTCCCTTCATCCTAGAGTCCTTCCATTATCCAGAAATCCAAACGGGGGTCCCTTTGGATCAAATCAAAATGAAGAACCTGAAGAAAGGGTAAATATTTCATCACATCATTCAAGTTCCTTTCTTTTCCACTTCCTCATTCTTTGTTGTTTTCATTCTAAAATAATAAATCTATTATATTATATAAACTGTGATTTTATTATAAATTTTGTACAACCAGATTCATTATTCTATCCATGCTTTGAATGACATGTCACCATACGTGCGTACGTACGACTTACTGTCTCCATGTCGTGGTGTAATTGTTATTTAATACATTATTATTTGGATGGGAATAATAATGATTTGTAATTTATGTAAAAAATAAATATAACCTGATAAATATTATTTATATATGATATAAGATCAAATTATATATTATTTTAATATCAAAAGGAAGATATTTTCTCTCATGTGTACGTAAGGATTACCGTCTCCACGAACGCAATGAAATTCATTCCCCATCATATACATTCAAGAATAATTTTCATTAGATGATTAAAAATAATGTTTAAATAGATAATATAATTCTGAATATGAATTAGATACATCCTATCCATAACAAAAATTACATACATAATAAGCATATAAAAGAAAAACCAATCAATTAACTCCCGAAATGACGATAATACAAAGATATTATTAACAAAGAAATATTAAAACATCATATATGATATCATATTAATTTATATGATTCTTGTATTATTTCATAACAATAATATCACCATTATACTGGAGGTTATCCTAATCTTGTCCAATGAAAAGTACAAGGTAAGATTTAATTCTACAATCTCATTATTATCTGAGGTTGTTTTTACATAAGTATCTACTAGGATATCTTTATCATCCACATCCATGTTTCTTAAAAATGTATTTCAAAACATTTTTTACTAGAAAAAGGGTTATAGAAATTTATAACTTTATTTAGCCTTATACTTTTTGAAATGAAACTTTTTGTCATTTTCTAAACAAGGTACTTTATGACCTTTTTGACAAAATTAAGATAAGAATGTTTTTTTAACTTATACGGCGAGTGTGGATATTTTCCGCCGTTATAAAATCATCGATGATTCCCTCAAAAGATTATAAGAATATTTTCACAATAAATGTTTTATTTATAATTATGTGACTCTTAAATGATTTCAAAATAGAAAAAGATATTTCTCTAAAAAAGGGTTTGATTTCATCTATGTCAACATCCTTTGATGGATTTTTAGTTTATTTGAAGTTGATTTGTTATGATACAATAATTCCATGTTGTATTGAATGTTTTTTGATATGTTTGACTGTGGATGTGCAATTTTTATACAATTCATGTTTTATGGATAATGTATTGAAATTTCGTATGCTAGTTTTATTATGAATGTTTGTGTTATATTTCAGCCTTTTCATATGAGGAATGTATTGAACTTTGTAAGTGATGGGTGGAGCCTGCTATACCTACTCAATGAATCGGTAGTTCTAAGGAGACAACAAGACATTGAATTTTATAAGGCCTTTCCCAATTTTAACTATTGTTTTGGCCAAGGCCTTAATCATTTTTAGACATCTTGGCTGAGGCCTTGACAAAATGTTTCAAAATGTCCGACATTATACATTCCGTCATTATGAAAATAATATTGATGGTTCATGTGGTCATTAGACTAGTAGAATAACCATGATTATGTTTTATTATGGAATTATCTACTTAGATCATATTCATGTCATAAATGTATTCATGTTTATTGTTAAAGGGATGTGGTTTCAATTATTTACCATGCTTAATATTTGTGTTATCTTTCACTATATTACCTACACTTACTGAGTGTTTGACCTCACCCCTTTCTTATGTTTAATTTTTCCAGGATATAAATAAGTTATTTATGAGTTACTTTTAGGAATAATCTAAGAGTATTGGATGTTTATAATGGAATAAATTTGTGTTGTACTTCATTTCAAGTTGTAAAGTTAAACTTATGTATGAATCTTGTTTCTAATAATACTAAATTGATCAGTTTTTCGAGATAAAATTTCCATTTGATCATGCTAATGTTATGTAATAATGCACTGAATCTGGGTAACTAGGGTCGGGGATTTACAAAAAATACGTAAAAGTTAATCTGGTATTTATTTTTCTTTTAAAAACATTACAACTTGTTAAGGAATTCATTGATCAAATACTTCTAGTCGTGGCAGAAAAGGTCATTGTTACCACTTACATTAAAAGAAACATTCTTTTTTGTCTTTTAGTAAAACTCCTCGTAGAAAAATATTACCTTTTATAGAAATGAAATGTCAAAGGTGTTTATACATTTTAAAAAATAATGTCGTGTATAAAACAAAATATGCCTCAATGAAAGGAGATTGAAACAATGTCTCTTACCATGTGTCTGACATGACCTGCTAATTCTTTAATCTCATAAATAATAAATTAAATATAATTTATACTTTTGTAATAACCCTTTTAATGTTTATTAGTCATTTTATATCACTTATTACAATGTTATAAACATTATGTAATAATGTAAGTTAATAACGATCATTCGGTCGATATTTGGTACTTGAGTCAAAAATTCACTTCTTATAATTACAAGATGTTCATGTTGTCAAAATTACATTATCTCCATAATAATATTACAGATTTAGATATCATATATATCATATATATTCATTATATATATGTATTTATAATAGTATATAACATTTGGAGATAAGAAATAAAATGCACCATTCATGGAGACAGTAAGTCGTACGTAGGCATGAATGCTATGTTCATTTCTATTTCATATTTAATGGAATGAAAACCTACTGATAAATAGGTATAAAATAATTCTAGAATAATATGATTTATAATTTCATTAAATCCAACCTTTATACATTCAACATAAGACATGAATGAGTCATATCACATTGAGGGGGCAGTAGACCGCACTTCCTCAAATTAAACTATCACAATTACCCTTTATGGAAACCATAAAGGTATGATATAAATGAAAAATACATAATTATAGAGACAATATATATATATATAACATATATCAAATATAAATAAACTTCAATCATATTGGTCACCAATATAGGTGGTAGGAGAAAATTGATCAATCATTGTTTCATGAGGCAGTAGTTCACCATCCACAGAAAGAGTATTTTTATTACCCATTAGATGGAGGTGTGTATAAGTGTTGTTCGAATACTAATCATAACAGAATCCTAGTATATTAAATATACTGGTGTTATTATAAATGAAATAAATAAATAGAGTTAATGGGGTTGGAGAAAGAAAATAAACCAAAATAACTTAAGAGAAGATGCTACTTTAAAATCGGGTAACTCCCTTGGGTTTGAACCAAAAAGATTTTTTAAAGTGCCTTCTAACTAATTTATTTCTTCTATGTGTTAGAGAGGGATAAGTAGATATTATTTGGGAAATTTTTGGATGAGACAAGGGTCTTGAGAGGTGTGAGTAAGGGGATAGAGGTGAGAGCATTTTATAAGGGGGGGAGGGGCTCTTTTGGAATTTTTGAAAATATTATTTTATTATATAATGAATCTCAGTTTCTAAAGGTCCTAAACTAATTAATGTTAAATATAAGATGACTCTTGTTTGAAATAAAATTTTCCAAAAATAATTGGATCAGTTTTGGATATTGTTTTAATATTTATAATTTTATTTATTTTAATCATTATGTAATGAGGTAAACACTGCATCTTTATTGTGTCAAAAATAATTTAATTTATTTGATGTCAAATTTTTTTTAAAAATAAAATTATGTAGGAAATAATTTTAGATTTCAAAGGAATATTTATAGTCTACGATGTATCTTATATAACCCAATGTAATAATTGAATTACTAAAAAGATATTTGTTTATGTCATTTTTGTCATTACTTTAAATTAATTAATATAAAGGGTCATTATTACTCTTATGTGGATCTATGTGGTCCCAAAATCGACCCAATGATTCCCATGGTCGGAAATGTATCAAAATTAAGGATTAGTAAAAATTATAGGGTAATTTAATATTATTATAATATTATTTTTAACTTGAATTACACTAATTACCTTTAACTGTGGTAAATAAAAGTCCAAAGTTACTATTCATGAAAAATTATTTTCATCTTATTAACCCAAATTTTAAGTACTAATAATGAACATGTATGTTGGATTTTTGAAATTCGATTCATAGAAGCGGTAATATTTCTTTTAAATGAAGAAGTCAGTTTTTTAACGACTACTTAGTTTTTTTCATTATTCATCAAATATTGATGGTTTTTAGAAAAATACAAGAAATTAAGCCTATGATATATTTGATATTCTAAATTAAAAAATGATATCTATTTTTAAAAATTAAAAACATAGAAGGCGCATTAATTTATTTAAAATTAATTCTAGTTGTCAAATTAAAAAATCATGTTTTTAAGAAATAATAACTATCAAAAGAATGACACTTGTTTATGTCCAATTTCAAAGAGAAATTACTAACAATGACCAAAATTTGATTAAATGATAAAAATATAATATAATTACACTTTAAAAAAAATTAAAAAGATAATATAACCATATAATTAAATTAGATTAAAATGAGTTTTGAATTAAAATACAGTATTTTTTACTATTCATTATAAAATGAATTTTATCAAAAACATACCAAAAATTTACTCAATGTAAATTTTGATGTTCTGATTATAGAAAAAAAAAATTATTTTGTCAATGAGATTATATAAAAGTGATAAAAATTATATTTAAAAATGGTTTTCTATCAAAAGGAAGTAAATCAACCTTTTAATGAATATTAGACTATTTGTGCTTAAAATTAGATTCATTCACATTTTAGGACCCTAAATATTATTGGATAAATGTAAAAACATTTATAAAACATGTATAATAATATTGTAGTTAGTTATATTCATTCTTTCCAATACAATGACTAGGCATTAACTTTAAATTAAAATAATATTATATTGTTTTTTTTCTTCAGTGTGACTCAGCATTGTGTGGAACATAAGATTTTAAAGAAACCTATTGTTATGTATCAGACAAGACATTGAACATGGAATCCCTTTTAAATTAAAATTAACAATAAATTCTCAAATATTAATAAATATGAAAATTATGTTTGTTTATTTACATGGGATGTTACATCCTTCCACCCTTTTGGAAATTGCATCCTCACAATTTTTATTCACTTATCAAATAAGTGGGGGTATTTATCCCTAATCGAATTTTTTGATTACCATGTTGCCTCTTCAACCTTATGGGTTTTCAGAAAACCTTTACCTAGTTAATTACATTATTTGGAAATACTTGGTCTCTTCGATAAATAATCTAGACTAGTTGTTCCTCATATGAGAGATTTTCTTGCAATTGAACTACCATTGGACTCAAAATAAGAGATGAATCTGGCATATTCATTCTCAACATTAAAACATGAAAAACATTGTGTACCTGGGATAAACATGTATCTAAATCCACTCTATAGGCAACTGATCTAGATTTCTCTATGATTTAATAAGGTCCAATGAACTACAGACTCAACATTTCCTTCTCACCAAAATGTGTCACATATTTCCATGGAGAATCATTGAGGAAGACATGATCACCAATCTTGAAAGAAAGATCCTTCCTCCTGTTATCCACATAACATTTCTCACTGATTTAAGCTGTTCTCGTGTGCCTCTTAGTCAACTGACCTTTTTCTACCATCTCTTCTACCAATTCTGGTCCAATCAATATCCTTTCAACTACTTTATCCCAAAAAGATAGAGTTTGACACTGCTTACTATATAATGCCGCAAATGGAGTCATCTGTAGACTAGATTGAAAACTTTTATTATAAAAAAATTCAACTAAAGAAAGTTGTTGGTCCCATCTTCCCTGGTAATCCATGGAACAAGAATATAGCATATCGTCCAAGGTTCCAATTTTTTGTTCTGACTACCCATCTGATTGAGGATGAAAAGCTGTACTAAAATTTAATTTACTACCAGACAAATTCTATAGGCCTTTCTAAATGTTTGAAGTAAACTTGAGATCATGATCCGATACAATGGAGAAGGGAACTCCATGAAACCTTACTCTCTATTTAACATAACACAAATAAAGTTTATCCATATACAAAGTATCTCAAAAAGGAAGGAAATGACCAGATTTAGAAAATGAATCAAAAAAAACCTAGATTTCATTATTACCTTGAGATGTCTTTGGTAATCCCACAATGAAGCCCATGGATATATTTTCAGATTTCCACTTTGGCACTAGTAATGAATGAATCATCCCTTTCAGTAACAGTCACACTGCTTTGACCTATTTACAAGTCAAACACTTCATAGTAAAATAAGCAATATCTCTTTTCGTTTCATCCCACTAGAAATATTCATGAAGAATAATGTAGATTTTAGTACTGCTAGGATGAACTGAAAATAGAGAACTATGAGCTTCACATAATAAATCTTTCTTAAATTTTTTCTAACAATGCACACATAATTGCTTCCCAGACCTCAAAACACAATCATTTTCAATTTTAAAATCAGGAAAATTATCCTTCTAAACCAACTCTGCCTTTTTTCGCAACTCACTATCTTCCTTCTGTGCTTGATTAATTTTGTCTGATAGAGATGATTATATTGACACCTAAAACAAAAAAAAGGATTTTCCTGTACCAAATTCTTCTATAAAAAAGTTCATAAAATCAAAAACCAATGGATCTCATTCCAAAAATAGCATGGTTAATGTAGAATTTCTTTTTCAACTCATGGAATCATCTATATTATATTACATTCCTAGATGGTAATGAATTCTGTAATCTTAATCCTTGACTAATTCTATCCATATCCACTATCTCATGTTAAATTCGTTCAGAGTGAATAAATACTTCAAAATTGTTTGTTCAGTATATATTTTACATTTTTCTCCATACAAATGATGCCTTAAAATATTTAAATCAAAGACAACAACAGAAAATTCCAAATCATGTGTAGGGTAATTTAACCATGAGGTTTCAACTAACGTGAAGTATAAGCAATTAACTGATCATTATTCATTATGAAACAACAATGTACTTTCAATGAAGCATCACTATAGACAACAAACTATATATTTCTAGTACGTAGATCCAAAACAAGATCATTCACCACTCTTTTTTTATTCCTAAAAACAATCATCACAATCTTTTGTTCAATAGAACATAACACCTTTTCGAGATAACTTAGTAGTGAGACTAGATAACTGTGAAAAATTCTCAACAAACCTCTTGTAATAGACTGCTAAACTAAGAAAACTTTGGATCATTATTATATGTGTTGGCCTTTTCAATTCAGCAACAACTTTGGTTCTATAAGGATCAATAGTTATTCAATTTTTTGAAACAATGTGACCCAGGAGTGAAATTTTTTGTAACCAAAACTCACACATGAGGAATTTCCCAAACAAATTATTTTATTTTAGGCTCTCCAAGACAACCCTTAAATGAATTTTATGTTCCTATTTACTTTTTTAATAAACCAAAACATCATCAATAAACACTACCACAAACTTATCCAAAAAACTGAAGGAAAATTATATTCATGCGATTCCTAAATACCACAGGTGCATTGGTTAACCCAAAAGGCATAACTAAAAATTCATAATAGACATATCTAGTATGAAAAATGGTCTTCAGAATGTTTTTTCCTTTAATTTGAAATGATGGTACCTCGACGTCAAATTAATCTTCAAAAAATACTAATCTCTTTGGAGATGATAAAAAAATCATCGATATGAGCCAAAGGATACTTGTTATTAAAAGTGATGTTATTCAATGCTCTATAATCAATTAAAAGTCTCATTTAATTATATTTAATTTTAATAAACAAGATAGGATCACCCCATGGTGATGTGCTATGTCAAATGAAACATTTATCTAATAACTCTTGCAACTGTTTCTTTAACTCTAAAAGTTCAATTTTTGACATTAGAGCAGGGGGTTTTGAAATAGGATTAGCATTAGGAACTAAGTCATTAGTAAATTTGACTTATTGAATAGTTATTATAAAATGAAACTCATTAGAAAAAACATCAAGATACTCATTTAAAATTGGAAGATCATTAATCTAAATAGATGTTCTATTTTCAAAAATCTATGCATGAAACCCTTTATTTCCATCTTTAACTAGTTTATCAGATTCCTGATATTTTATAAAAATTAAGGGTTCATTGTTTTACACAAACTAAAAATATTTCTAAAAATAAAATTATTTATCTCTTCAATAAATATTAGAATGAAAAACAAAAAGCCAATCCATTCCCAAAATAACATCAAACTTTAATAGAGGGAAAACAATAATGTTTTCAGGTAGATTCTTCCCGCAAAGAAGGACATGAAGGCTCTTATAATTTCTTTTTGTCTCCATATTTCCTATGGGTGATTTTACCATAAGTTCAAGATTCATATATTGAGATGGAATTCCCAATTTTCTAGAAAACCACTCATAAATGAATGAATGTGTAGACCCTAAATCAAACAACACATTATCAGAATCTGAACAATCAAAGAGTGTATCTGATAATACTTCATTTGAAGGCCCAACATATGTTGAAGTAGTTTCAAAATATTTCCCTTTCTTCTTGTAGTATAGTAACTTTCCCTCAGTAGAGTTCTTTTTTGGACACTAATTTTCATAATATCCTATTTCATTGCACTTGAAACATTTTATTCACTGTAAATCATATTTTTTAACTCATGAGAAACTAAATCACCTAGATACTTTGGATTTAATCCTAAGTATAAACAGTTGATTTTACTATCAAGATCTCATATCAAATTGGGAGCATACATTTCCAGTCGAGTGAATTTTTCTTTATAAGCATCCACCGAGTCATTCTTTTACCACAATTTCAGGAATTATTTTTCCATCATAAGATGAACCACCTTAGGAATGTGTTTCTCAAGAATCATACTTTTGAATTCATCCCAATCAAGAGTATAAATCTCCTCGCTATCCCTAATATTTTTCACCATTAACAACCACTGAATCGATTCACCATCAAAAATTTAAATAGAGAGAATGAAATTTTGATGTTATGAACACTCCATGTCATCAAAAATATTTTGCATTACTTTAATACACCCTTCTTCTAGCATAGGGTCAGTCGATCCTCTGAATAATGTGGGATGTTGCCTCATGAAGTGCTCCACTACTGACATGTTTCTTTCTGGTTGATATGACTGATCTCTTGCACATATACCACCACTATTTATATCCTGATTCATTTATTCCATCACTACAACAAATTATTTAGTTCTAATTCTAACCATATTAGGTTGCTGATTTGGAATTTTGTCTTCCTCCTATTGTCTTTAAATCATAGCTACCCTATTTCCTCTGTAGAAAACCATTCTGAACACAGAAATTTCTTAGTGAAAGAAACATGGTAATATGTAAATGCTATATCATTTCCATATTAACATAAATTAATTTATGGATATTAATTTAACAATATCCCAACTCATAAAGTTGTGTAAAACTTACCTCTGATAAAAACTATAAGGACCCAGCCATAAAACATTATATAATATTGAATTAAATTTATTAATCACATGGAGGATCTTTTTTGGATTAGAGTTTTAGAGAATTAGGCCATAACTATTACATTACATCTAAATAATTACTATGTAGACACATCTACTAAATTTCAATTTGTTTTATAAAATAAAAACTCTTAAAAAAAGAGTTAGGTCATGTTCCATATTTTAGACAACATGAATTTTCCTTGATTCCATCCCAGAACATATTCATCTTTATGTCCTGTGAAAAAAATTTCAAAACATGGGATGAGCATAAAAAGCTCAGTAATGGATATAAAACAAAGAAAGAAAACATTTGTTAACCAATACATACAATACACAATCTATATAACATATCTCATGAAATAATATGATTTATGAATTACACATAATAATCACAAATCATAAATGTAACTTGTTACATCCATAACATACTTACATTGTAGATTTCACAACTATGTAGGGAGTTACATTTGGAAAACCCATAACATTATATTCCCTAAATATCTTTAGAGAAACATTATCATTTACCTTCGTCACATTACACAATGCATTAGAGAGATATCTCAGGCTCCCTCGCGCTAGGTTTATCATAGAACCATGAATATATTTAACAGTTCCCAAGAACCATAACTTATTCATAACACATAAGACAAATATGATAGAAATATAAAATTTCTATATTACAAACAAAATATATCATTTAAATATATTAACATAACAAATCAATTATCAAAACCATTTTCAATACCAAAATACATAAAATATTATATGGTATTTATTTTCCGTTTAAAACATTACATCTTGTTATGGAAGCCATAGATCAAATAATACTTGTGGCGGTGGAAAATGTCGTTGTCTCTGCTTATGTTAAAAGAAACATTCTTATTTTATGATTTAGTAAAACCCCTCATATAAAATTATTCCCTTTGAATGAAATGAAAAGTAAAATGTGTTTATTCACCATATAAAAGAATGTCTTTTTTAAAACAAAATATGCCTTAATGAAAGGATATTGAAATGAAGTCCATTATATCGTGTCTGACTTGACCCGTTTGTTCTTTAATATCTTGAATAATAAACTAAAGTTAATTTTTGATTTCTTAAGAACCTTTATAATGTTTATTATTTCATTTATATCACTTATTACCATGATATAAACATTATGTAATCATTTAAGTTAATAATAATCATTTTGTCGAGATTTGGTATTTGATTAAAAAATGAACTTCTTATAATTACAAGTTGTTCATGTGGTCAAAAGTATATTATCTCCAAAATTATATTCATGATTTAGATATCATATATATTTTATATATCCAATATATATATGTATTTATAATGGTATATAACATTTGGAGATAAGAAATGAAATCCACCGTTGAAGGAGACGACAAGCCATACATACGCAAGAACACTACTTACATTTCTATTTTGTATTTAAGGAAATGAAAAATAAATTATAAATAAATATATTTTAATTAAAGTATAATATATTATATAATTTCATTAAATACATCCCTTATACATTCAATGGATGGAATGAATGAGTCATATCACTTTGAGGGGGGGGGGTAGTCCGCACTTTCTCAAATGAAATTATCACGTTTACCCATTATGGAATCCATAAAGGTATAATGTAACTGAAAAATACATAAGTATAAAGAAATATAAATATAATATATATGACATATAAAAAAAGGTCCATCATAATGACCACCGTAAGAGGTGGTAGGAGAAAACTGATCAATCATCATTTCATGAGGTAGTAGTGCATCGTCCACAAAAACAATATGTTCTTTACCCATTAGATATAGGTGTGAATAAGTGTAGTTAGAATCCTTCTCATAACCAAATATTAGTATATTGAAGATACTGGTGTTGTTATAAATGAAATAAATAAAGAGATTTTATGGGGTTGGAGAGGGAAAATAAAACAAAAGAACTTAAGAGAAGATGTTACCTTTAAATCGAGTAACTTTCTTTGATTTGAACCAAAATGATATCTTAACGTACCTACTACCTAAGGTATGGATTCTAAGTGGAAGATATAACAATTTTGAGAATATTTGGATGGATTATGGATGAGACAAGGGGCTTGAGAGGTGTGAGTAATGGGATAGAGGTGATGGTATTTTATTAGGGGTAGGAGGGGCTCTTTAGGAATGTTTGAAAATATTATTTTATTATATAATGATTCTCTATTTCTAAAGGTACAAACCATATTAAAATTGAATATAAAATGACTATTTTATGATATAAAATAATACAATAATAATTGTACGTGTTTGGGATATTATTTTAATCTTTATAATCTTATTTATTTAAATCATTCATTAATGAGGTAAACAACTCATCATTATATTGTCATAAATAATTTTATTTATGTCATGTATAAAAATTATAAAAAAATTCAATGATATAGGAAAATGTTTTATATTTTAAATGAATATTTATAGCCGATGATATATCTTATATAACCCCATGTGAGAATTTTTTTTACTAAAAGATACATGATTATGTTATTTTGGTCATTAATTTAAATTAACTAATTTAAAGTGTCATTATCAATCTTAAGTGGCTACATGGTGTCCCAAAATCAACCCATGGATGACCATGGTGAGAAATATATCAAACAATAAGATTATGACATATGTTAGGGCAATTTAATGTTATTATAATATTATTTTTACCTTGAATTACACTATTTACCTTTAACGACAGTAAAAAAAATTTCAATGTTTCTATTCACCGAAAACTATTTTCATCTTATTAAACAACATTTAACTTAATAATTATGTCCATGTATGTCGTAATTTTGAAATTCAATTAACAGAAGTGGTAAATTTACATTTAAATGAAGCAGTCAGTTTTTTAACTACTACTTAGTGTTTTTCACTATTCATCAAAAATTGTAGGATTTTTAGAAAAATATCAAATATTCAGCCTAAGATATATTTGATATTGCAAATTCAAAAATTATTTCTAATTTACCAAATTAAAAACATTTATTTTTCATTAATTTATTTAAAAATAATTCTTATTTTCCAAATAAAAATTGAGGTTTTATTAAATAATAACTTTCATAAGATTGACACATGTTTATGTTCTATTTCAAAATGAAATTACTTCCAATGAACAAAATAGGATTAAATTGTAAAAAAATAATCAAAATACACTTTAAAAACAATTAGAAAGATAATCTAACCACATATATAATTATATTAAAAGGAATTTTGGAATTAAAATACAGTATTTGTCCCTCTTCATTAAAAAATAATTTTATTAAAAAAATACAAAAAAAATCTCAAAGTAAAATTTGATGTTACGATTCCAAATAATAATTTTATTTTGTCAAATAAAACGTATAAATGTGAAAAAAATAGATATAAAACTGGTTTTCCATCAAAAGGCGGTAAATTGGCCTTTTAATGGAAATTAGACTGTCTCTACCTAAAACTAGATTCATTCACATTTTAAGACTCTAACTTTTATTGGATAAATTTGAGAACATTTAATAAAAATGTATAATCATATTGTTTTTAGTTCTATTAATTCAAACCAATACAATAAGTAGGTGTTAACTACCATTAAAAATAATATGATATAATTATCTTTTCAGTATAACTCAGCATTGTGGGAAACATTAGATTTCAAAGAAACCCGTTGTTGCATATCAGGTATGCTATTGAACATAGAATACCTTTTAAAGTAAAATTAATATTTAATTCACAATTAATAAAAAAAATTTATTAATCTTTATTTACCTGGGATGTTATAGAAAATAATGGGTTGTTTGGTTCATGATCAGTTTTTATATTTTACTTTTTTGGACTAACTATGAACTTTTCAATTGTGGCTATAGAACTGGAATGTTTATTAAATTATGTGAAAGTATGGTTATTTTTAGAAAATATAATAATAAAATTTATGTGGATTAGTCTGAACCTCAATAATTTATTAATAAAAAAAGATAACATCCTTCCAAACCTATTTCACATAATATAAAATAGGTATGGTTTATTTTTATAACCATAAAAATAAACTTTAGAAAGTTAGTTAATTATTTTTATTTTTAATTTCAAAATATAATTTTTATGAATAATTTTTTATGTTTTAGGAATTTATTTGAACTTATAATTTCAATAACCTTAAGTTTTTAGCTTAAATTATTGTACTCTGTGAATTTACTTGGGTTTTCTATTTTATTGGTCCATTATGATAAATAGAAAAGAATGGTAGTGTGGGTAAAGAAGTTACATTTGTAAAATAAGATAAGTGGTTTTCAGTTTTTATCTTTGATTTCAATAATTTATATTGGATTGAGGTTTTTATTTAAAATTTTATGAAATAATTCCGAATATATGATTTTTTTTTATCTAAAATACAAATAGTTTGCTAGGAATACCATGATTCCATGTTTTATATTTTATTTTTGATAATATTTTATAATTAAGATTTGGGATACATTATTATGCATATGTGTGAGGGTTTCCATTTGATGAATCATCATTAAGGGGGAGGCTGTTGTTAATTTATATAGATGAAATTTGTCTAATATGTTTATGTCTTTTAATTTCTAAAGATCATTTTGATTGGTTCATTATTGTGACCTATTCAATGATTGATTGTATAAAATTATATTTTCCCATTATTGATAGGGTTATAAAGAATTTTTTCATATTATTACTAGTACCCATTTCATCAAAAGATATCTGGGGAATTAAAAACTACTAGAACATGAATT
Organism: Viscum album; assembly: GCA_963277665.1. NCBI lineage: Eukaryota > Viridiplantae > Streptophyta > Magnoliopsida > Santalales > Viscaceae > Viscum > Viscum album. Next base: position 78,930,586 of record OY728162.1, on the reverse strand, counting down.
TAATCTTATTATAGCTATGATTGAAAAAAAAAATAATTAATATGATGGAGTCATTTTTTTGTCCATATCCTTTAGGAACCATTTTTTATTTTCTTCTTTATTAAAATATTGTTAAAGACGTAAATGGCCTAGATAAGGAGACCAAAATTACTTACCCATTAAACATTTCATAAAATATTCATGGTTATTCTTTATGATATTCAGAATAGTAAATATGTTTCAGATGTTGTCCATACGATAAAGGGCTACTTTCATTAATGATAATATATGGAGGGAATTATCATTGGGTGTTTCAGAAAATCTTGATATATTATCTAAATTTTATTACATTACATCATTCTATAAAAGGAAAAACATATAGATAAAAAAGCAAAGGCAATATCATTTATGAAAAAACAATAAAAAATTCTTGAATAATTGATTTAAAAGAGGGTTCATGTTTCATTTTACTTATAGTAATATTTATAACCATTGATTTGAGTTTGGAAGTTTTGATTATTTAATTCATGGATGGGGATTCCAATTATATTTTATAATATTTTCATGATATATTATTTATATGTACTCATCTTTTCATAATTAAGATATGTTAATGGAAATTAGGACAAGCACATACAATTCAAAAGGGAAAATTAAAGTGCATAATTTATGATTTTCCTTGAATAGCGTGAATTTGAAGAGATATCTCCTATGTCAAACATAAATATTTAGTTGTTGATAATAATTTTATTTTTTATTTATAATGTTTAAACATTGACATAATGTGTGCTAGTTGTGATTATGTCTATAATTTATTATTGAGGAAAATACATATTCAAAATGTGGGGGGTTTTGATACCAATAATTCAGCATTATAATATTATAATATATTTTTTCTATTTTTTTATTTATGTAATTTTTATTTCCTAATTTTAATTGGTTTTATTTCTATTAGGTAAAAGAATAACTATGGTGGTGGTTGGAATAAAATAAACGAAAATAAAAAAGGAATTCAAATCACATCCAGATAACCACTACTTGAATGTTTTAACGACTTGACAAAGGATCTCATTCCTCAACTAGTCTAATGGAACCACGAATATAACAACATAGAAGGGAGATTTAATACCTATTTAATGATGTAATCTTTTATATTTAGCATCAAAACATTATTTATGAAGATAAATATATTGTAAAACTGTAATAATTAGAAGGAATCCTTGCACTGTGTATGGAGATTGTTGCAACACCATAAAATGATAATAGGTTTCCAAGATGATATAAATCATCTTACAACTTTACTTTACAGTTAATACTATGAGGATTTGTATGAAAAGATATTATTGTCTAAAAATATAAGTATCTCTATTAGATTATTTTGGATATCTTATGAGGGGATATAGGGAGTTTAGTAAAACAAATTATCCAGTCAGGTTTCATTTGAATGACAATTGATAAAAATATGGGTGGAAATGAGAAAATATATATGTATAGATATAATTGATATATATAGGTGACTAATGTCTATTAAGAGAGGTTACAACAACTACACATATCACTGTATCATGGGTTAGTCTACACTTAAATATTTGTTTTTCCTTGTGTATACTACTAGGATTTTTCCATTTTTATCTACACCTTATCATGGATATAATGATGGGTTGATTAATTTTTATCGAAACGTATGTGTTGAAGGGTGTAATGTATTTTGTGGGTTTCTTGTTTTATGATTAATTATATATCAGATATGTTTACTATTTAATTTTTTCTCTTTTTTTTAATTCCTTAGGTGTGACCAATGTTTAGAAATTATGTATTTATTTTGAAATCATTATCCAATTACTCCAAGAAATTAATTATGATTGTACTGGTTTAAAAATTATGCTTAAAAGTATATTCTAGTTAACTCTCTCAATAATTAATGAAATTAAATTACGTTAATAAAAGGTACTATTTTTTATCAACAGATTGGGGATCATAAAAAAGTAATTTCCTAGATCCAATTATTACAAAAATTTGGATTGTATTATACATTTTAAATCCAATATATTGTGAAATTTGATTTTATATACTTTTCACGTTCTATCAGAATTAAATTTATGACATATTTTCACTTATTTCTATTTTAATCTCATAGTTTCTAATCCATTCCTAAATTTTCACTTAGTGTTTTACCTTATACTACAACATAATAACCCTAATAAACATTTTTTTTGAAAATAAAACTATCTGTATAATACATTTTATGTACTGATTACCCCATAGGATTTAATGATGTCCTGTGAGAAAATAATAAATAAAATTTTCATATAAATCCAGTGAAAAATATGAATCTGTATTAACCATGAATACAAAAGAAAAACCTTCTCATATTTATAAGGAAAAAAATTAAATAAAATGGTCCACACCAACCCTAAATGTATAAAATGGTATTCATTAGATGGTTCTCTGAGTCCAGCTTATTGGGTTCCTGGGAATGAACATGGGAATAAACCTAATAAATAATAGGATTCCTATCAATGAAATATGTTTTAGGGACACTGTATGTATTGTGTTTAATTTTCCCATAAAAATTATAATTTATGGTAAAATATGTCCTTTAATGAAAATAGAAGGGAGCATAAATAAATTTTAGATAACATTGTGAGATGATAAACAATTATAAGAATAAATATCATAAGAATAATTTTGAGGAATTGAACTTTTTAGAGAGTTTTCAAGAATTTCAAGGAAGGTGTCATTAATAATGGAACATATCAAATTAATGTATTAAATTCATACCAGAAAAATTAAACTATTTCCAAAAACATGAAATATTTCAAAATAAGAATCAGTTTAAACAATATGAAAATTAGGTTAAAGTTTTATTTAGGGAAAGAAAATATAACTATCCATTTATTATGGATATAACGTTATTCAAATAATCTTATTAATATTCAAATAAATTTAGGGGAGGGTATATGTTCTGAAAATTACAATAAATAAAAAATTAAATGGGTAAAAGTTTTTTAAATGGAGAAAATCATTGAAAATACCTAATATTTTCTATTTGTTGACATTCCGAATCCTAATTTATTTACTTTATTAGAAGTCTTTGATTATTGAAATGATGTTTTTTTAAAATGAATTTTTGTTTAGTGAACATAATGAATCATAAATGAATGATAACAAGAGGGATGATAACCCAAGGTAACATGATTTAGTTTGGAGAAGCCAAAACAATTTTCAACATTAACATACATGATATGATTTTTTTGGAATATTTAACATGGTCATATTTTAAAAAAGAGTAAAAATAATTTGATTGAGTAAGAGGATGTATGAGATATAATAGTTTTTAATGAATAAATATTCAATCTGTAAATAATCTCAAAAATGAAATATAGTGAATACAAGTCACAAGGGAGTTGAGATCCTAAGTAAATGACCATTTGATATGGTTAAATATATTGTATGTCTACCCATGACCAATAATTCAATAAGTGGAGATAATTATTTGATCGAATTAATTTATGAATTCTGTAGAATAACATTTATTATATTTATTTATAATGAATATTAATCCTTGAGTGTGTTTAAATGTTTTTGAAGGAGACATAAAAATTAATTATCTTTTCTTTAAAAGAGACTAATGTCATACAATTTTAATGATTATACCAACAAAAAGTTTTTAAAATATCATGATAAACATGGTATATCCAATGATTTTAGTGTAACATATACTACTTAACAAAATGTGGTTAATGAATGTAAGAAAATAAAGATATTTTATATTTCAAGATCAATGGAAACTGAGCATGAAACATCAATATATTTCTATTTTCAAGTAATTATAACTATTATAATCATTAATAATAGGCTCTTTAGGGGAAATTCAAATATGAATCTATGGAACTTTTTTTCCAAATAATTCAAATGTAAAATACATTAGAGTGTTTATAAGTCCATTCATGATCATGATTAAAAAGGACAATTAGTGGTATGTTTTCTTGGAATGTTGAATATGGAATATTTATTGGTTATATATAAAATAAATTCTCTTATAAGTAATACAAGATAAAAATATTTGAATATATTGAACTATGATGATGTGATAGAAATTGAGAATTCAGAGGGTAAAAAATTAATACAAGGTGGATGCTAAGGACGATGTTGTCAAATTTTATCATACTGAAGAAACTAGAGAATATAAATATATTCAAGAAAGAGAAGTTGATTTTTAATATATCAGTGATGATAATTAATATTTGAAGTCCATAATAACAAATATGAGAGTCAATAAATGTAGATATTTAGAATATCAATTGGGATTTAGACCAAGGGATAATAACAAAGATAAAATATTAAATATCATTTTATATAAGCCTATTTTAAAAAATTAAACCCATATGGTTTGAAAAAAACATTTGAGCACAATGAAAGGGTTGAATTAATTAATGAATAACAAAATAAGAAAAAAATAATCATTCATGGGAGCTTTTCACTAATATCATGAAGAAAAATATAATTTGAATAAAATTGACTTTTATGAATAAGCTAAATTAGATAAGTGAAATCTCTAAAAACAAATCTTCAATTGTGTGGATTGATTACTCACAAACTGAATGTGTTGATTTTTAAGATACGTTTTACAGTGTTTCTATGATTTAAAACATAATAAGTTTCCTTAAAATTACACATCATTGAAGATTAAATAATTTTCAAATGGATATAAAGCTTTAATTTATGAATGGTGGTCTAAATGAAGAATTTAATAAGAAACACCAAGATGGTTTTATGATACATAAAAATGATTATAGAGTAAATAAATTGAGAATGGTTCATAATGGTATGAAAAATAACCCTGAGATTGGTATTTAAAGATATTTGAGTAACCGATAAGCATAGAATTTAGGAAATAGTAAGTGGATAATAACCCACATGTGAAAAATAATAACACAATATCACTCATTATGATTGTTTATATTACTTATATTATCATTGATAGAAATGAGGATAAATTAAGTGGATAATTTCTTACCCAAATGAAGACTATTTTTGTGATGACTTTTCATGGGTAGAAGAATTTTTTCTTGGGTTTTCAAATTACCAAATCTATAGGGCAAATTTTCATTTCTCATGAAAAATATTTCATGGTGTTCTAAAAATTAATTAGGATAGAAAAATGTAGAGGAAAATCCACACTATTTTAGGTAGGCTTGATGCTATGTCAATATAATGAAGGAATCGTTGTGACTCAGAATGAATTTATAAATTTTATTACTAGTCTTTCATATTTTAATTCCTCAAGGTCTTAAATTGTTTCTGTTATCATTATTTGTGATATGTAGAAATAAGATCTAAAATATCCAAATTTTCTATTATCCAAGAGGATTATAAGATATGTTAAAAATAATTCATTTTTTTTTCTTTTGAATGAGATGAAAGGTGATATGAATATAAAGATAACTAGAGATTATCATCGAGAGAGTCACATTGATGATAGAAACTACACATTTGTTGAATCACTTTTTATAAGTGAATGGTGTGCAACATGAAATTCCAAAAAAATATTCATAAATCACTTTGAGATCCATTGATGATGATTATGTGGTTTCATTAGTAGAAACAAAAAATTTCATGTGGATGAATACCTAAATCAAGGATATGCATGTTATTTCTGAATATCCAATAGTAAATTACTATAAAAACCAATGTGCTATATGACAATCCAAGAATGAATTATAAGACTAAATATTGTGTAACATTGATATTAAATAACATTTCAAAAAATATAAGGTTGGGAAAAGAATATTGAAGATAGAATTTATTACTTCTAAGGACCAGATTGAATATATTCTTAGAAAACAACTTATAATGTAGTATTTCGGGAAGATGAGGCTAAAAAGGGGAGTGTAACCTAATAATTTGAAATGAAATATGTTTTTGAGTTTCCTAATTTATAATAATTGAAATTTATTTACTAAAAAGGTGGAGAAGTAATATGAAAGGTAGAACCATATATTTTCTTAAATTATTTTAATCTATTTTTTGAGTGAGTGAAGGACTGTTTTGAAACTCAGTTTTTAATTCCCTCATAAAAGGATTTTAATTAGTACCATTTATCGAGATTCTTGATGAAATATTTTATGACAAATTGAATCAGTTTTTTATACACAGAGATAGATCTAGTAGACTGAAATTTGATTGGTTCATGAGTGTTCAATTTTGAGAATATTATTGTACACATTTCATAAATCAAAATTTATTTGTTTTCAATAAATTGGGGAAAGTATTATTCTCATTTAAATTTATTTTCATAGATTGAGTTGAAGTGGTTTTATATTTGTAATGAAAATAATATATAAGGTACTGATAATATATCAAAAGGGGGAGATTATTGGAACCATTATGGGTGATGTTTTTTTCTCAATACATGGTAATGTTTTCAAATGTTTTGAGATTAATTGAGTTGAATTATAGATGTTTTTAGAGTTATTATTTGTTAATTAATTGAAAAAGGACTCTATATGTAAGACATAATTTGAATCCATACTGAATATGAAATATTCAATTTTAATTTTTAATACATACCTACGAGTTACTCTAATATATTGAATAATTAATAAATGTCATTTTTACATAAATAAAATTATTTATTTGTAAAAAATTGAGAATTTTAAAAAATATATAACTACATTGAGAAACCTATATACATAAAGGTATACATAATAGTCACATGAATTCTCCAGTACATGAATAAGGGTACAAAAAATAAATATAAGTGTGAAAAACCTCAATGTAATTGTTCTTATGATTTTTTGTTTGTCTAGTTAAAGTTAATTCCAATGTGAAATATATACATACATTTTTTTCTGAAATTTTACACAATACATAATTGTTTTATAATTTGATTTTTTTTAGAATTATTCTGTTATAAATTTAAAATTTAGATTTATTCTTGATGTCATAAACATCATTGATCTAATGGACTGAACCATGATTCTAGACCAAAATCATGGAAATGATAATTGTGGAAAAGGTTATGTCGTGATTAGAGTTTCCACATCATAAGTATTTCTACATATGTTCATGTAGTAATGGAATAGTTTATTTTTTGGGAAAAAATGAAGAAGATGAAGGGAAGAGTCCATGATTAATATGGAGATGGATATCCATGCTAAAAAGTAGTTATCATGATTTTTTATCATTTTATGACTATATGTTTATTCATATACTCTTTGAATCATGAATAATATCTTTGGAATATGAAAAAATGTCATCCATGTATTTAATGTTTGAGAAAGTTCACGGAATGTTTATAATGGCCGGTTCATTGGTATTTATGGAAATTTAGATGAGTATTTTGGGATATATGTGTATGATATAAGTTTAATATCAAGGATTGAGGGATAAATATCACATAGTTATGTTGAGGAACAAAGAAATATAGAATCTTCATTTTATGATTTATTTCGAATTTATATAATTTAATTATAATAATTAATTTTGTTGTGTGATAAAAGTAATAGAATGAGTATAATTAGAAGAATATCAGATGAGAGACAGTATTTTGAAATAATTATTTAAAAAATTAATTAAAGAGTACATGCAATTATGATTTGCAAACATAGTGAGGGGGATGGTGGATGATATTTATAAGTTCATTAGTGTCCAATTATTTATTAAAGATCATTTAACAAGATGTTTTATGCTATTTGCTTGTATAATAAGATTATTCTTATTTTTGAACAGGATGGTGGTAGGGTTTATATTGGGGTTAAGGATATACCATCACCCATATATTATTATTAATAATAAAAGAGGATTTGTGTGTGGGGGGATAAAAACAATCATAAAATGGTGGTGAAGTCATCCATCTAGAGGTGTAATTATTTAACAAATTTTTTGGTTTCCATTTTTCTACACAATGGTGATTTAGAAATATTACTATCGAAAAACAAAGATGGTGGTTGTTCTTGGGAAATAAAACGTTTAAACACAATTTATACCACCCAATTAATTTTTATCTCTTCACAAGTGATCCTATAAGAAATGAAAGCAGATTCTATAATGTAATTTTATACTAGAAAAATATTAATATATTTTCTTACAATCATACTCATTATGGAATAAGACTATGAAATATCCATAAAATGGTATATTTAATCATTTTAAATACCTAAAAATATAAATTACATCAACAATAATTGATCTAGAGAGGAAAATATTTTAGATATAAATATAATTATTAATCAGATCTTTCTCTAAATGGAATACAAGTAAAATAATATATCTCATTCAGATTTGAAAATTTCGGGTTTTAAAAAATAGTAAAAAAATCCCTTGTAAAAAATTGAATTGAAAATATAATATGGGCATAAAATGTCTAACACTATGATTATGGTGGTTCCTTAAGGAACCACATCCAATTTCGTATTATAAAGACCAAGAATACATTTATATATAACAATACATGTTTTATATCCTCAATGCCTGATGTATTCTTTTTTTTATCAATAAGAGTTTTATATGGTGATATATTCTATTTGTTTCCATGTAAATCATGATATATTAAATAAGGATAATGCAATAGAGTGTATAATAAACTAACAATAGAAATTATATCATAAATTGTGACCACACATGGATCGAAATTCACCTCAACTAGTGACTAGAAGGATGTAAATTAGAGATTACTACTCCCTACCCATCAAATGGAAGAAAAAAAACTACACTTGGGATGGTACATTATTCATCATGATAAAGTTAATGATCCCCATAATAACATATTTTAATAAAATAGATAACTAGATGATTTTTTTGAATTATAATAATTTTTGGATGAAGGGTTTAGTCTCACTATATAACCGAGGAACATTGACCCAAACATTGTCACAACTCATCCTCAGGACCCGTGCCGTGACAAACCCATTCTGGCCTTCCATAGGCTAGGGGTGGGAAACTAGCACCAAAGGCATAAATCCCAAACATCGGAAGGCATTGACTTTTTAAAAGTAAACATAAAAAATTAGAGCACACAACTAGAAGTAAAAAAACTTAGTTGAAATTGTGTACAAAATATGTGCTGGAAAGTAAAAGGGGCCAGAAATACAATCCCAACAAAAAAGTACAAGGAAAAGAGAAAACATGTACAACTAAATGAAAAACAGCTGGAAGGTGTCTAGAAGCTCTTGGATCACCCACTAAGGATCCTACCAGAACGGTAGGTATAGATAGCCTCATCAGCACTCCACGTCCGTCCGTCTCCTCCGGGTACTATCTCGTCGTGAGGTCCACCTCTGGGTACCGTCCAGTCCTCGTACACTCCGCCTCGGTCATTGTTGTTCGTCGTCTGCATCCAACACAACGAGGTGCGGGCATAGCCTGTGCAGGGGTGAGTATAATGATACTTAATAGGGACTCCGAGACCCTGAAGGTCTCACAAAATCGAACAAGGATAAACCACAAAGTATGAATCAACAGATAACCATTACTTAGGTATATGCACATACATATACCTAAGTTATCTAGTAACCCATCTCAATCATGAGGAAAACACAAAGGTTGTTGACTCAGCTCAAACCATGATTTTCATTATCGAAACCCCAGCTAATGGAGAACACTTACTATATTGTGAATAGTGCGTCTGTTGTGACACCAATGCACTTCTCACTATCCTTGGACTGCTGAGGTACTCCTCCTCTCGAGTACTGCGAGTCTGCTTCCAACTACCAGGAGCTCCTCTATTGTGGGTCTGCCGCCAACAACCAAGCACTCCCCCTAATAGCCTGCAAAGGAACTCCTCCAATCGAGTACCGCAGGTCTACTACAAACTACCGGGCGCTCTTCCTCCATGGGTCTGCCGCCAATTACCAGGCGCTCCCCACCGGGTTTTTCGAATCGGTTAAGATGTCATTAGGTATGATAGCTACTAGGTCTCCGCACTCTGTCTACTCGTCACTGGAAGGATCCGCTCCCTGAGCTATTGGGAAAACTCCAATTGTTGTGAAGTATCATGTAGAAGTATCCAAAGGTCTTTCTTGTCAATGGGATCTCAACGCAACAGATGACGCGCCATTCGGATGCCCGATCTGTTAGTTATTAGCCTTTTAGTCCCGGGGGCCTGGTCAGATTTGTGTACAAACCAACCCAAATGTATCTCAACTATACCCCGAACTCCAGTGGGGTATTCTCAAAGAGACCATCTCTCATTGATATTACCAGCACCGTTGATGGTTCATCAAACGGACGACCGGTGCCAAAGATATGGTTGAAGAAAGCAAAGGGTCGGTAGAGGGCCCGGGTTCGGTCCGACCCAGTCGGATCGACTCAGTCCAACCCAGTCCGATCCGACCAAGTTTGGGTCAACCCGAAGACCCGATGGTTCTGACCCAGCCCGTTTGGCAGGTCAGCCGGCTATGATTGGCCCGGTCTGCTGGGCCTGGCCCAGCGGACTATGAGGGCAGTTCGACCCACTATGTTAAGCTCGGTCTGTTGGGCCCGGCCCAGCGGACTACATGGGTGATTCATCTAGCTAAGCAAGAGGCATGTCTTGGGAGGTTGGTCGCTGGGAGGCCAGCGGCAGGCCGTGTGGGGTGCGGGTAGGCCGGTTGGACACCGGGCAGGCTGTGGGAGCACTGGGCAGGGCGCGAGGGCACCGAGCAGCGCGCCGGGGTAGTTCACTGGGACGCGGGAAGTGCACCGGGGCACCGTGAAGACCGCGACAGGGGGCTGTGGGGGCTCCGGGCAGGCTACCGAAAGGGGCGGGGCAGGCCACCGGCAGGGCATGGGGGCGCCGAGCAGGCCGCCGGCAGGGCGCGGGGGCACCAATGTGGCCACCGGCAGGGCGGGGGGGGGGGGGGGTGAGGGGGGGCACCGGGCAGACCACCGACAGGGCGTGGGGGAGCAGGGAAGGCCGCCAGCGGGGCACTGGGGCGCTGGGTAGGCCACCCGGAAAGGCACCAGGGTGCCGGGTGTTCCGCCGGTAGGGCACGGGGGTGCCGGGAAGACCCCCGGCAAGGCGCAGGGGCGCCGAGCAGACCGCCGCCAGGGCGCGAGTGTGTCAGGCAGGCTGCCGCAAGGCTCGGGGGTGCGGGGAGGGCTGTCGACATGGCATAGGGGCACCGGTCTGGCTGACGGCATGGGCCAGGCAGGCCACCAGGGGTGCGAGCAGTGTGTCAGGGGTCGCGGGCAGGCGGTACGGGCAGCACACCGGGGCAGCGTGGCAGGGATTGGGTAGCATGCCGGGGCAGCACGCCAGGGCACGGGTAGCGTAGCCATTGTTCACCGTCTTCGTTGCCATCGCCGCATGTACCGCATTCGTCGTCATCAAACAAGAACAAACGAAGGGGAGGGTCGGACTGTGTTCATGCGGTCCGAGCCCTCCTCATCATGGTGACATCATTTGGAAACAATGTGCTCAAAAAGCAACGAAGAATAGATGTTTATAAACATATATTAAAATAACTCAAATTCCCCCTACCTTGTTTGTTGTTCGGTGATCGTTGACAGATTCGCAGTAGCACGGGCGTCATCGTTGTCGATGTTCTTCGTGGCGATATATTATCCTTCGACAAGGATGAAGAAGGAAGAAGATGGAATTATCATTCTTCGGTGGTGAAAGAGACGTTCTTCGTGTTCTTCATGGGAAGAATGAAGTTATCCCAAAGGTTCTCCAAAGATCCTCCAAGAAATAATTCCCACCAAAAATAATAGAGGATCTTCTCTATTATTTCTTTGGCACAACAACAGAAAGGATTGTCTTTAATTAAATGAGACAACACAAATAATTAATGGGAAGGATGGTTCAAATTCAAAATAAGGGGAGGTGAGGAGTTCTAATTAATTAATGGAGAGGGGTGTCATGTTTATTAATGGGGAGGTGGAGAGTTACAAATTAATGAAGAGTGGGTTTCATCCCACTTAAATGTGAGTTTCCAAGGAGTTAAAACCCCCGGGTGGTCCCTACTAAGACATCCTCCCAAAGGAGGTTATGTGCGTGTGGGCCCCATAACCATAACCTCCCATGGGAGGACATGGTGTGGTGGCCTCCACCACTAACCACCACATGGTGGTTTTAACCACCTTAAATAAAAATAAATTTTATACTTTATTTTTATCATTTTTAAATAAAAACCTCCAAAATCTAACTTCCATTATCGTTAGAACACAACTGCGGTGAAGGCCTCACTAAGTAATCACTGACGCTGTGAGTTTAACGGCACCTTTAGATTTCAATTCTAAGCACCTGTTAAAAAGAAATAAAATTCTACTCATACGTTTACTGAACATACCCAAAAAAACTTCAAAATTTGATTCCAGACACACCAGTCCTCAGAATCAAGTTCCATCAGAAACTGCGAACATGTAAAATTCCATGTATTTAAAAAAATACACAGAAATTCGGGGTCTCTACATTTTACCCACCTCAGGAATTTATGTCCCCGTAAACTACAACTCGATCTAAGGGAACAAATGAGGGTACTGACAATGGATCTGAGCCACCTGCTCCCATGTGCTCTCCTGGAGGTTCTCGTGCTACCAAAGAACGTGCACCATAGGTATCAACCATCCATGTAGGAACCGCTATTGTCGATCCTCAATATCTACTGGAACCACTGTGAAAATCATCTCATCATCAATGTGCAGCTCCCCATGATTGATGATGTGGGTTGGGTTGTGCACATATCTCTTCAGCTAAGATACGTGGAAGACGTCGTGCACCTGATGCAGCTGAGGTGGAAGAGTTAAGTGGTAATCCGCCTTGTCTACTCTACGGAGGACCTGGAAAGGTCCGATGAATCGAGGAGACAACTTTCCTCCTTTGCCAATTCTCTGGAGATCTCATCGAGGCGAGACCCATAAAAACACGTGGTCACCATCCTCAAACTCTAGAGGTCTCCATCTCTTGTCAACATATGACTTCTGCCTACTCTGTGCAGTCTTCATCTGCTCCTGGTTGATCTGCACTTTATCCGTGGGATCCCGTACCATATCTGGCCCACTAGTGCTGACTCCCCTAGGTTTTTCCAACACAATGTTGATCTGCAAGGTTGTCCGTACAAGGCTTCAAAAGGTTCCATACCTATTGTGGAGTGATAACTGCTGTTGTTGGAAAACTCTATCAATGGAAAGTGATCCACCCACCAGCGACCGAAGTTGAGGACACATGCATGGATTATGTCCTCGAGGGTCTGAATAGTCCTCTCGGTCTGACCATCTGTCTGAGGGTTAAAGGTGGTGCTCAGACGTAGCTGCGTCCCAAAATCCTTCTAGAGTAATCTCACACTGTCAGCATCAGTGCACAATCATCGAGTCTACTCCCGTAGGTGTCTCTAGCCATATGGATCCTGCCAACTGCTCCATCAGAATCTTCAAGCTCCGAATGAGGGTAGTGGATATGAAAGAGGGACTATCACATGTGTCTATAAGATCTATAGATAAGGTGGAAGAGACACAGATCGTACCTCGAATCATATCTGGAATGCCATGGTCATATGCCTCAAATGCATAAAGATGAGATCTACACTTTCCTCTTGCTCCTTACAGTCAGGGTGGACCTCTGGGTGGTGGTGGTGGTAACCCCTCATATCGTCGTCCAACGCCCGCTGCACAACCATCTCCTCTGCCACGTCAACCTGCGTGTCAACTAGTGGTGGGAATCACTGATGGAGACTGCTGAGCAAGGAAACTATCAATTAGGAGGGCCCTCTATAGAAGCCCCACCAGTATCGGGTTGCTGAGTGAGATTATCGAAGATCTGATCTCTCGCCTGAGCCCCTGCTCGAAGGTCTGAGCCCTGAATAATGGGTCTTGTATCATATCTGTGGAGTAGCGCGAGAGGTCAGTGAACCTCACTAAGTACTGTGATACTGTCATGATATCCTGTTGCAGATGAAGTAGCTTCTATATCTGCACCGCTCATAGGGTTTATGGAACAAAATCCACCCAGAACAGGCTCTCGAATTCTGTCTAGGGTAGCATCGCCTCATCGTGGACCTGGAGCATCAGGCTCCACCATCATCCTGTTGCTACCTGAAAGAGAATGGAAGAAAGGATCACCATGTAGTCTGCTAGTGTCCCTACTAGCCTAAAGACTCTCGCCACATCCACCAGGCAATCCTCAGCCGCATGTGGGTCCATATCTCCCCAGAACCTAGGTGGCATCTAGCACTGGAACTCGTGCAATGCGCTCATGTAGCGTGCATCGTCTATTGATAGGGATAGTGGCATCGGTGGCCCAATGGGTGGTGGTACCGTTGGTACCTCTTCTGGTTCCTCAACTGGAAAGGGTCCCTATACTGTGGCCTCGTCGCTCGGTGGGTTGTCAGTGCGTACAACTCTTGGGGCTCTAACTGGTCATCTGTGGGTAGGCATTCTGAAAGAAATAGATATGACACTGTCAAATGATTATACCTGGTGAGCTCACCTGGTTTATTTGACTTAAGGAAAAACTTTTGAAACACACACGCAATCAGTGTATTCGTGCACTAAGTCAGAAATTAGTTGTCAGGGTCCTGGTGTACGGATACATTGGCCGCCACAGCAACACTGGACTCCCTGAACTGAAAACCACACTCGGTACCCTTAAAACTTTTTATTCATCGAAAATAAATATATGAGTCCTATGTTCTGTCGTAGAACTAACTCCTCTGATACCAATTTTTCATGACCCGTCCTTGGGACCCAGGCCGTGACAACCCCAAGCCCACCTTCCATAGGCTAGGGGCTGTCGACTAGAACTAAAGGTGTACATCTCTAAGCTTGGATGACATTTCCTTTTTAAAAGTAAACATACACAATCAGATTACACATCTGGAAGTAAAAAACTAAGTAGAAACTGTAAAAAAATGAAGCTAAGGAAAGTAAAATGGACAGGAAATACAAGACCAACAGTAAAGTACAAGGAAAAGACAAAACAAGTACAACTAAAAGTCAAACATCTGGAAGGTGTCTAGTAGCTCTTGGATCGTCCACTATGGATCCTACCTAAAGGCTAGGTATAGATAGCCTCCTCAGCGCTCTATGTTCGTCTGTCTCCTCCGGGTACTGTCTCGTCATAAGGTCCACCTCAGGGTACCGTCCAGTCCTCGTACAATCCGCCTTGGTCAGTGATGTCTATCATTTGGGTCCACCACAAAGAGATGCAGGCATATCCCATGCATGGGTGAGTATAACGATACTCAGTAGGGACCCCAAGACCCTCAAGGTCTCACAGAATCCATCAAGGATAAACCACAAAGTATGAATCAACATATAACCAATACACAGGTATATTCCCATACATATACCTAAGATATCTAGTAACCCATCTCAATCATGAGGAAAACACAAAGGTCATTGATTCCACTAAAACCATTATTTTTATTATCGAAACCCAGGCTACTGGAGAACTCCTCCTCTATCGAGAATAGTGTGCCTTTCGTGAAACCAAGGCGCTTCTCACTATCCTTGGACAATTGATGTACTCCTCTTGTCAAGTACCACAGGTCTAATGCCAACTACCAGGCGCTCCTCCGTTGTGGGTCTGCCGCAAAATACTGGGATTTATCCTTAAAATCTTGTAGAAGTACTCCTTCTATCGAGTACCGCAGGTATTCCACCAACTACCAGGCGCTCCTCCGCCATTGTTCTACCACCAACTACCAGGCCCTCCCCACTAGGCTAGTCGAATTGGTCAAACAGTCGTCAGGTCTATCAGCTACTAGGTCTCCGCACTCTATCTGCTCGACAGTGGAAGGATCCGCTCCTCGAGCTACTGGGAAAAACTCCAACTGTCACGAAGCCTCATGTAGAAGTATCTTGAAGGAATATCTTGTGAATCGGATCTCAACGGAAAAAAGACAGCGTGTCATTCAGACGTCCAGTCTGTTAGTTATTAGCCCTTTAGTCCGGATGGGCCGGTTGGATTCATCAATGAACCAACCCGACCATATCTCAACTATACCCCGAACTCTAGTTGAGTATTCTCAAAGTGACCATCTCTTATCGAGATTACTAGCTCCTCTATCGGTTATTCAAATGGACGTCTGATTCCAAAGAGATGGTCAATGTAAGCAAAGGGTCGGTAGTGGGCCTGGGTCCGGTCCGACCCAGTCGGACTGACTTGGCCCCACCAAGTCTGAGCCGACTCTGTCTGTGTCAATCCGGACATACTTGATGGTTCGGACCCAGCTCGTTAGGCAGATCAGCTAGCTATGTTAGGCTTGGTCCGCTGGGCACGACATAACGGACTATGATGACGGTTAATCCCGTTATGTTAAGCCTGGTCTACTGGGCCCGCCCCATAGGATTATGAGGGTGATTCGGCCATTTCCGCAAGGGGTAAAAATCAGGAGGTCAGACTCCTAGAGGGTAGAGACAGGTCATGCGAGGCGCGGGCAGGCTGTCTCGACACTGGGCAGGTCACGGGTGCACTGGGGCACCAGGAAGACCGTGACAAGGGGACATGGGGGTGCTGGTCGGGGCGCCGGGCAGACCGCCGGCAGGGCTTGGGGGCGTCGGGCACGCCACTAGCAGGGCGCAGGGCAGACCACCGGTAGGGAGCGGGGTTGCTGGGCATGCCACCGGCAGTTCCTGGGGGCGCTAGGCAGGCCTCCTGCGGGGCGCAGGGGCACCAGGAGAGCCGAAAGCGGGGCAGCGGGAAAGCCCCCGGCAGGGCACGGGGGCACTGGGCCAGCCTCCTGCAGGGCACAGGGGTGTCGGGCAGCCCGCAGGTAGGGCTGTCCACCGGCAGGGGCCGGGTAGGCGGCCGGGGTCTCAGGCAGCGCGCCAGAGCTCGTGGGCAGGCGGTGCGGGCAACGTACTGGGGCAGTGCGTGAGGGTGTGGGTAGCGCGCAAAGGTAGCACACTAGGGAGTAGGTAGTGCGGCCTTTGTTTTCCATATTTGTCATTTTCACCGCATGTACCACCTCCATCGTCATCAAACATGAAAAAGAAAAGGGAAGGGTCAAACCGTGTTTGTGCGGTCCGAGCCCGCCTCCTCATGGGGATAGAAATTCGGAACAAAGTGCTCAACAAACAATGAAGAACTGAGGTTTATACTCATATATAAAAATAACTCAAATTCCCACTACCTCGTTTCCCTTTCGGTGATCGTTGACGGATTCACGGTTGGGCGGACGTCATCATTGGAAACATTCTTCACAACGTCGTCTTCTCCTTTAACACAGATGAAGAAGGAAGAATATGGCGTCATCATTCTTCAGTGGGGGAATAGACGTTCTTCATGTTCTTCTGTTCTTCATGGGAAGAATGAAGTTCTACCAAAGGTTCTCTGAAGATCCTCCAAGAAAAAGTTCCCACCAAATATAATAGAGGAAGTTCTGTATTATTTTATTGGCACAACAACACAAAGGTTTATTTTTAAGTAAATGAGACAACTCAAACAATTAATGGGAATGATCTTTCAAAATAAAAATAAGTGGAGGTGAGGAGTTTTAATTAATTAATGGAGAGAGGTGTCCAATTAATTAATGGGGAGGTGGAGAGGTACAAACTAATGAAGAGAGGGTTTCCTCCCACATAAATTGGAGGTTCCATGGAGTTACAATCCCCGGGTGGTCCCCACCAAAACATCCTTCCAAGGGAGGTTATGTGCGGGTGGGCCCCACCACTATAACCTCCCATGGGAGGTTAGGGTTTGGTGGCCCCCACTACTAACCATCACATGGTGTATTTAACCACCTTAAATAAAAAAAATTAATACTTTATTTTTATCTGTTTTAAATAAAAATCTTGAAAATCTAACTTCCATTTTCATTAGAACACAGCTGCAGTGAATGTATCAATAAGAAATCACTAACGGTGCGAGTTCAACGGTGCCCTCATATTTCAATTCCGAGCACCAGTTCAAAAGATATAAAATCCCACTCATAGGTTTACTAAACGTACCCATTTAAAACTTCGGAATTTGATTTCGGAACCACCGGGCCTCAGAATCAAGTCCCATCAGAAACTGCGAACTCGTAAAATTAACATGTATTTTAGAAAACATTTTCCATGAAAATTCTAGGTCGTTACAAATGGAGAGTATAGATAAAAAAATATGGGTCTGACCAATACTCAATAGACACAGTTATTTAATTTTATTGAAATAAGATTTCATTAAAAGAAAAATAGAAATGTTTTGGGAAACTCAATCGCTATTCACATGGTTTCACCTAGTCCCAAAGTATATTTTTTTTATTTTTGATGTTTGTGTTCTTGATAGAATGATGAAAATACGTTTCAATACCATATGGATAATGAGAATGATCAATCGTCAACTCCTCTTGATACTAATTATTTAGAGTTTCGAGATTCCCTGATCTCCTTTAAAGAATGTACATCTCCAATGATGAAGAGGATATACAACTAAATATAGGTTCACAAGAAAATCAACGACAGACACTAATTAGTGAAAAAAATCCCAAGGATCAAGATAAATAACTCAAATTACTAAATTGGAATTAGGATGTTATTTCATATAGTTACATATAATTTTTATGATCATAAATGTATTCATCCATAACTTTGGTTTGATAGATAATAATCCAGTTTGTATACAAGAAATAAAAGAACACATATATCAAAATGTTCCATGGTGGAAGTTAAAGGGGACATGATAATGAAATTTCTAATTTATATGAGAGGATCAATACCACATGTTATTCGGAAGTATATTCACCATTATGAAAAGGAATACATTGGTAAATGTTTTTATAGAATTCTAGGATCTTAACCTATGTCATCTAATTGATTACTTTCTCATCCTAATAAAAAATTAATTATTGATGTGAAAACTATTTTTGAATCCATCCCTTTCATTTATAAGTACCTAAATTATAACAAAATTTTAATTTACCTCCGTTATGAGAAGTAAATATCATTTATTTTTATTTAAGGAATATTTTTCTACTAGGGGATTCCCTTTATTTAAAAAAGTTATAGATCTACATATTAAATAGAAATAAAAATTATCATCATATATTCTTATTAAAAATTGTGTAGTGTTATTTTGATTGTCATAGAGTAAAAAAATATAATTTCTTGGCAAATTTAGTGGCCTTGAGGTAGTTTTTTCCAAATTCATGGTTTCTAATCTAAATATGAAACCATAAAATTTAATATTTGGAGCAACTTATGGGAACATTCTCTAATTATTAATTCCTTATCATGTAACTAAAGATGACATTGAAAAAACCAAAAGGTATTCGACATTCTTCTTCCGTAGAATCATTGTAAATTAATTTGATTTTGGGGAATCATTTACTATATTAGGCATTTCAGTTAAAATATATAAAAAACATGTTTTCTGAAAAGGTTATGGAAGACTCATATTGTTTAAATAAAGGGAAAATAGAAAATCCCTTTTAACTGGGAGGGAACCCATTTTTTAGTAGAGAACCCCCAACCAAAAAACAAAAGGATTCATCATGGCCATTATGGATATGATCTGGAAAGGGAGAAACATTATAGTGGGACAAATATTTTTAAAGAATATTGGATGTGATAAAGCCACATTTATCACATAAACCCATTTTAAAGCCATACGAGAAATGAAATCCATTCAAAATATATGTGGTATCCACATGATGATCTATTGACACTATAATATAAATGAATAATTGAGTTTACGTAGAATAGTTTATATTTTCACATCTAAGTTATTTTCTAGGCCGAGATCAGGTATACCACTACCGAGAAGAATTTTATCACCTATATCAATATAAGGAAAAAGAATCTTAATTACAAAAAACACTCTTTGTTCTTCCTATACTAGAATATTGATCTTTTATAACACATCTTCATTATCTCTATATATATTGGGTGATTATAAATATTGGTCTTCATTCCCCAGATGTTTTACATCTACTTCATTTCTTATAATGAAACTTAATAACATGTCACACCATACATTATAGTTATACACAAGACCATGGAGAAGTTACCATTAGTCATAGATCTCCCTAATAAGAAACTTTTCTTTATTAATGAATCATTTACTACATGATATGTGAAGTTAATTTGTGAGTACAAAATTCTAGTTGAGAAGTGGATTAGGGATCAATGTTAGCCTAGTATTCTACTCAATTTCCCTAAAAGTGGTTATTTCTATAATCTTTCCCCCATTGAGAGTACTTAATCAATAATGTGGCAGAATAAAGACAAATTATTATGGGTTTATAATTAGAAAAAAATTTAATCACATAGTTAATTATCAGTAGTGATTCATAATTGATGATAAAATATAACAGGAGAGAACAATTTATAGAAAAAGAAGCACTTGTACCCTTGTTTGACTACACATGAGAGTTGATGATGAAATTTCCAATCTGGTGTGTTCTATTTTATAACTCATGAATACATAATGTTGTAAAAAATAACTGGCAACCCTAACCACTACTCTCACCTACCTATATAAAATGATCCACTATATTTTATATTAGAGAGGGGGTAATTCTTGTTGTTGATAAAGTGGTTGAATAATTAAATGATATTGGAACTACCTAAAATAAATTTGAATCGTCATTTCCAAAACATGACCCAACTGATTGATCAATATATGACATACTAAATTATATCCAATATATTATTTCACCAAAATATTTGGGAAAATGAATATTCTTAACAATGGGAGACATAATTTAACATCTATGATTGAATTTATTTCCAAAATAACCCTCTATAAATGATGCTTTCAGGGGTTTTAATATGTTCATTGAATGACAAGAAAAACAAATAGATATAAATAAATTATATACATGAAAATTTCAGGCATACCGAGTAGGAAGAAAACTCCTTCAATAAATCAGGACACTTTGGTGTCTCTGAAACAATATTAGTCACAATTGATTCAAATTACCAACACATTATAATGCCTATAAAGTCTTTATTAACATCATTTATCAACCCCATGATTTATTACATGATACAATTTACTTCTATCCATATTATGTAAAGGGAATAAATAATAGTGGTTATTCTCTTTTGCATACAATTGTAAAATTCTATTTCATTATCACTTCCACCAACTTATTTTAAAAATTGAGTAATGTTGTACCCTTAAAGAAGATTTTTTTGAATGTTAATTATTATTTTTCAAATACAAAATTATCATCATATATTGAGTTTTTCATACTAATAGAAAATGAAAAAATTATGTTTATGAGTTAAAAATGCAATATTAAAACTTCAACATCTATTCTAACAATTATATTCACTATCATGAAACCATTAATGTAAATTTGGTGGCCTTTAATATGAATTTATGGAATTTACTGAAAAATATTGTTTATAAGGAAAATAAAATATAATTTTATACCCTCTTAAGAAAATTATTTCTTTAAAAAAAATATGGGTACAACTACTTATGAGACCATATATTTATAATTATATAGGATTGAATAAATATTTCTAATTAAGGTTGAATTGTCTTAGTTCATATGAAAATTTACGCAAATTTAACATTGTATGAATGATCAGAAATATTACTGTAGAGATTGCAAGACCATGATGATTATAGATTATAGGTAATGCATAAACTTATTTTTTTAAAAATTCAATGACTCAATAATTTTGTAAGAAGATTTTCCTAAAATCATTTGTTAATGAAGAATTAGTTTTGTTGTTGATGAAACCATGTATACAAGGTAATAATGTCCCAATTTTGTAAATTATATAGAAAATAAATTATATCATACACATTTTCTACTCTAATGATGTGTATTTCTTTACTAATATAAATAAATATTTAATTACATATCCTTCTGGTCTGGGGTTACACAAACATTACATCACATGAAAATTAACATATAATTTTCCATGACTCTTTTTTATGATTATAAACTCTATAATATATGGTATTCATTAGAATAAAATAAAATTAATTACATATAGTTCATTATTTACGATGTTAAATAGTATGGAATGGTCGTATTCATAAGATAATAAATTGTATAACATATGTTCTATCACAAAAGACCAGTCACTTCATGTAGTTTTTTATCTTACATTATCTTAGTATATTTGGAGTGGTATGTAGTGTATTAAAGTAATATACGTAGAAAAACTCTTTTTATTTATAATCTCAACATATACATAGAATTGATATAATCCAAGCTACATAATTCCATTCCATCCCAATTTTTATATGACACATTAAAATTTTAGTATAGTGTTCATTTCCATCGATGTCTCAGGAATGTGTTTACTTCTAGAACTATGTGTGGATTGATTAAAACATATAATGGATATTTAGCAGTTCCTAAATTTTTTCAATGGGATTGGTAATAATTACAATCTTAGTCTTAATATGCATTATTTTTTTTACATTGTATTTTCACTCATTTTGTTTGCTTTATTTTACATTATACATACTAGAATTCCCTTTGATATCTTAACAAAAAACAATGGAGACTATATATGGAAAGATTTATTTCTTTATAAGATACACATTGACACATAGATCTATTATTTTATGCCCAGTATCATGTTTGTACTCTATTCTATCCCCCATTACACTCTCATGTTTGAGTCCCCACCAATCTAAATTGTGTTTTAATCATCATTCTCTAACCAATGAGTTTTATTTTTTGAGAAATATGTTTAAACTGATTAAAATAATTAATGGATAAAATAAAATTCCTAGATATATCATCATATCCATAGGTATAATATTTTTCTCACCCATTTTAAATATATTCTTTATCTTTTATGTCATTGTTTATTGATCATCCTTCTCAAAATGTGAAGATATAATTCTAGAACACTTTTAAACCCATTTCAACACTTAATTTTCCATCCAAAATACCTTACATATTAAATACGTGGATCATCATAAATTATTTTTGGATCTTTGTAATAAATTTATCTATATTAAAATACCCCCATTGATATTTTTACAAAACATTTTCCCAAAATATAGCCCGCAAAAACACATCCAAAGTAAAATATTAGTAATGATTTAAAAAGTATTCCAACCATATATACCATTAATGGAATTATAGTGGAAACCATCATTTAAATTTTGGTATTTATCATCTCTAGTATATATATATATAATGGCATGGATATAATCTCATCATTATAATGTGTTCATCAGTTTTCTTATACTATATGTTTATTATACAGGGTCCAAACATTTCAATACATGATTTATATCATCCAAAACACATATGTAAAAAAAATTTAACAATGTTTTTATATTTTATTCCATTTTTTATATTTCACCATATAAAAAAAATCATATCCAATACTAATTTATATTTCCCATTTTATTGAAAATTTACCACAATACCAGATTTACACTCTATTCACACTGGCTGAACATTATCCTCAATGAGTGGGTAACCATGTCATTGAAGTCATTACTTATTTCCTATGAGAATAAATTTCACATTTAATCAATCATATTCATATTAATTTTAATAAAATAAAAATAAAATTTATATTTTCATTAAATATAGATATGGAGTCACAATTTATTCACACCAAATCGATTATATTCCCACTAAGTGAATGAACATATCACTAAAATGAGGCTATGTATCAGAAAACTATGAACGATATGATATATTTAGTCCAGTTTGTATGACCTTAATCTTTAAACATCCACATTTGACTATTTGTTTTAATTCAAACTTCAACAGCCCATATTAGTTTAAGATGTACGAACAATAGATATATTAGTCAAAGTATATAACCTTTAAATTCCAAAAAAAACATTATTATAAGTAATATGACCTTAAACTTAAATATTTATCTTTTTTATAATTTGTATGACCATAAAATTTTGGAACACACTATGGTCTAATCTGCAATAACATATAATTTAATAACCCAACACAGTCTATGTTTTATGAACTTAAACATTACCACCTCCTCTATCCAAATTAAAATAATTTAAATGGTATATAAGTAGTTAAAAAATCTGGTTAAAAACATATAATGATAATCCAATGAAAAATTAACATCAATATTTTCTAGGAATAAACCAATATGACTAAGATAAAATATAGGGAATAATAAAAAATAAAAAAACATAATATCACAATTTGGCCCTAGTAAATGCATAGTTATTCATGTTAGGTCTATATATCTAAGAAATAATAATATTACTTTTAAATTATTCGTATTTATTTCTACCAATATGTTGAAAAACAAAAATTAATATGACCACATGGTTCATGAACCATTCTTGATGATTTAACCATTTCCATTAAATCCACTTCATGGTTTTAAATACATTAATTCTCTTTCATCTATTTTCTTAGAGGTATAACAATAGTTCATGGTGATAGAACATGTGAAAAAAAATATGATCACCTATAATGATCCAAATTATTATGTCTTATAGGGTTATATAACTTTTTTTCAAGGGGGTAATGTTCGTTCATGGTGATTAAACATGAAATCACAATATGGATTGCCTATATATCTATCCAGGTGAACATGTATTGAATGAAATAAAATATGTTCTTCCACATACCTGGATGGTATTTGCATATTTTATGGAGATGAAACATCATCCCACTATATATAACATATATATCTATCCAATTGAATATATCCAGAGGAATGGAAATATTTTTTTATATCTTATAGATTAAACTTAGTTTACTATGATGGCACAAATAAAAATTTGTCTCCCCAATATCTATATGAAACTAAAATCAATATTTACAATTTTTCAATCTATGATTAAAAACAATTAATCCATGATTTAGGAAATTAAATTAATCTTATGTTGAAGTGGATTTAATTTATATATATGTTATATTGTATACATTCCAAGTGTTATCAATATAAAATATAACTCATAATGATAAATAAGTGATTTTAAAAATGATGTAATATGTAAAATTTTAATTATGAAAACAATATAATGATTATTTATACTTATTATCCTTGAATACAAATGTTTTCACACAATAGTGTAATAAGGAAAATGTTTTTCAGAAGGAATATATTTTATTGATAAACTGTAATAAAGGGAGAATAAAAAATATAAATACCACCTTATATGTTATAAAAAAGGAAATATTCTTTTAGGA
This sequence comes from Viscum album, assembly GCA_963277665.1. Lineage (NCBI taxonomy): Eukaryota > Viridiplantae > Streptophyta > Magnoliopsida > Santalales > Viscaceae > Viscum > Viscum album. Next base: position 78,905,591 of record OY728162.1, on the reverse strand, counting down.
TAATAATATGAACCATTCCATTATGAATTAATGTTTGATTAGTCGTTGGTTCCGGTCCTCAATAACCTATCAATGTCAACAAGTTTTAAATAATTATCATTTACATTAAATTAATAATACTATATTATTGGTTCAATATCCTCTAATCCATTATATTAATAATCATCCAAATTTGGGAATATTTTTTTGTTAGACGAAATCATAACCAATAATATAATAACTTGATATGTGAAAATAATCCATTAATTAACCAATGCCTAATTTTTTCCACCACTACTCCTTGAAGATTGTTTTTTATGAGAAATAATTCCCATGATTTCACAATGTAGGATTCAAAATATATCCTAGAATTTATTCCCTTCACAATTTCAATCCACTCCAATTAAATAAATTTGTTCTTAACATTTGAATAAATATTTCTATAATATAAACTAAAAAATTACCATATTTGAGAACATGTGATAATGATGGTTTAATTATCCTCCCAATTCACATAGTTCGGTTTAAATGATCAGGTGTTGAATACACAATCATTCCATAGATGTTAGAACATGGAAGATATCATAACTATAAATATTTTAATATATATAATATTTGAATATAAAAACATACTCAAGAAAAAACTTGATCAAATAGTTTTTGGTTTCAATCATATACTTTGATGAAGATGGTTCTGTGTCATCTCAGGGTTGGAACATCTATAAACTAGATTGGTGTAATCAATCCCTTCCATCCACTTTCCTCCCAATATCTTGAGGTAGATCTTTCATAATTTTTAAAAAGTATATGTCATTCCAAAAAAATATATTTTATTATTAAAATTTATTATTTGTAACTCTAGAAAATTTTTATTCAAGCATATCCAACTAATATTGTATTGATAACTGGTTCATATGGGATAATTCCATTTCTTGCTTCATAAAGGCCTTAATTAACTAAATTGGATGGGATACCTTGTTCATCAATCCTCAATGAATATGTAGTAATTCTTCAAAATATTTAATCATCATGTATTATAATATTTGAATGAACCTACCCATGTGATAGAAATATAAGTTTATAAAATGTATAATTTTAGTTAGAACACAGTGTAAGAATAATCTATAAAAAAACTTTTTACAGGGATTTAAATCCATAAAAATCATAGGAAAATTAATTCAAGAAATTCATTGATGATATATATTAGTCATAAATGTTTATCATCAGTTCATCGATATAAAAAATTATCTTGGTGGCTATTTAGATGAATATGGTAGATATTTCAATGAAGTAATAATCCAAACCATGTAAAAGATCAAATAATGTATTTGATAGGTCACATGGAAAATTTTTATATCAATATATGTATATATATATATATATCATTTTTTTATTCAATATGTTTTCACATTCATGTTCATTTACGAGCCTTTATGTTTTTTCAATAACCATTAAGAATTGTTTATTGGCCACCGAAGGATTATCAAAATAGGGATGCTTCCACAATGATAATATGAGACATAAGTTGAGACATTAGTACATCGATTCTAGTATTTTGGGTTTACACCCCACTTCTTGATAATTACATTATATTATATGGATCTACCCTATGAGTCTCTACATTGGTTATATTGGATTCTACCTCTAAAAATATTGTAACTTTTAAAATAAGATATATTATTCTAGTATATATTCATAAATTAAATCTAAATAATAAACATATAAGATAATACATCTTGAAAATATATTGATTCACGTAAAATATCACAAAATTCCCTTAATCATTGAGTTTATGTGGTTGGTTTCCTATATCAGATTGTTTCGGATGTAGGGGGAAAATAGCCCATCAGATCGACCATAAATGCCTCAAGTTAGGTAAAATGTTTAGGGGATAAACTATACATTAATTAAATACCTAGTTATACCTAAACCATAATTGATTTACAAAAACAATGTTTTAGGTATATACCTTTTAATTCCCGATATATATTACTCTCTTTATAAACAATACGTGAATACATGTTAGTTATACTTAACAAAATGAAAGGAAAATTTGGAGAATTCTCGATTTACATCCACAATATCAATATAATTTGACTATCAATCCACAATATTATCATTTTCCACAACCACATTGTCACATAGATAAATAAGTTAAATTATAAATTAGTTGAAACGGGTTTTTACCATCAACTACATGAAATTTTTTAACTCTCAACCAAAGACATTGATTATAGTAGGACTGACTTTTTAATTCTTATTAGCAAAGGGATTGAAATTAATATCTTATTGTATATAAACACTACACAAAAAAATATAACATAAATATTATTTTATTTTCCCAACATCTTATTTTCCCAATGCTAGTAAATCACTAGATATGTGGTATTTAGATTAATTTATAGATTTTATTCTTCTAGATAAACATAGGTGATTGACCCATTTTATTTTAAGAACAGTCAGTATATTTTCTCCATGACTGTTCCCTAGATCCATGTAATCCTTCATTAATAATGTTTTCTGTTATTATCAAATAACATTATTTATTATATTTCTATAAATGATATGAGTTTCATGTTCCTTTGTATATAAAAAGTAACACCAATAATATAATGGCTTCTATACCTTCTCCACAATTAGAGGGATTTCAACTCAAATAGATGTTTCCTTCCTCGAGTACATTAGATATTATTAAATTTGTGAATCAATATAATATTGAAATTGTCCAATGTAATCACCCACAAATGGTAGTACTATATGGGTATTTGTATCCAGTCACATCATTAATGAAAATAGTTAGTGAGTTACTATTAAGTGTTGATTCATCCAATCTTCAATAAATAGTAATCATATTTACCTCTAGAGGTGTCTGAATTAATGATAAAACCACCATAGAGTAAATGAATTGTATACTAGGTCACAATAATATTTGGATAAAATAATGTTATCATGAAGTTCCACAATGTATCCTTTCTCATCAAAACCATTATAGAGACCTCAACATTTAAGTACATTAGATGTATTATATAAATTTGTAATGATGAATCTATATGATGTTTTAAAAATCATTTGTGATAAATCGAGTGATTATCCCTAAAAATAAGACATGGAATATTTGTGATATTAGGAATTTGTTATTTAAATGGACACATGAAAAATGATCGATAAATATTGGCCAACACGAGATCCCAATGATTAATTGGTGTTACCTACACAAATTTCACCACCATAAAAAATATATTTTTCCTGACATAGATATGTGAACTATGAACCAGAATTATTCACACGTTTAACCTGAAATCCTAGAAACCAAATAATAATATTTCGGGATCAACATTTGGTATGATCTTCTAACTCCTTTCCTTATGAAAAGCACTTATTCATATAGATCCAATAAGTACCTACATAACCTCTCACGAATAGCCATGAAAAAACTAGGGGATGGTTAAAATCTATCCCCTATACATGAACCTCCAAAAATATATTCACCCCTACCAAAAAATATATATCAATTCATTATCAAAATTTATTCCTTATATTTTTATTCACTTCTCACAATTTATCTTTAATCAGTGTTGAATTGTTTTGTACATCCTACCATGAATCCACTAGGGTAAGGAATTAATCATACATTTACCCTAGAATGGGACCTCATTAAACATTATACACAATCCACAAACTGATTTTCGATTCCACATACAGTTTATGTAATTCATTTATTTGGGGGATATATCCTCTCTATTAATTTGGGAGAAAAGATAAGGGATTGGAAATATATACTTGGAAAATAAAAAAATATGCGTAAATACCTATAAGTATCAACTCATGTTTTATCCCTAATATTGATTAAAAATTTATAGTTTATATATTGATGATTAAAAAAATGTTTTGGATTTGATGTATGGTATTGGTCCTAAGAGGTGAAATTATTTTTCTACGAATGTTAGGGATGTTCAGTAGAGTATTCCATGATATATTATCTAGATAGATACATGTACATCCTTTATATTTTTTAATTGTGAGAGGACTAAGACACAGTCAATATGAGATTTAGTGGTGGGATATATGCATCAACTATTAATACAAATATGTATAATGAAATTCTTTCTGATAAATTAAATTTCCACAAATATCATGATAGGGAATTGAAAAATCCCAAAATCATATTTCTATAATAATTTAGTTTTTTTGGTTTGATGTTATCATTATTTTACTCTATTTATGTAGTTTCTATGTCAATTATTGTAAGGAATTTTCTATGAGATGCAATTTCATTTAATTATTTAAGTATAACTTTTTTTGGGGTAAAATTGGGTTCAAAACAAGGTAAAGGGTATCTAAATTCAATATGAATGTGATAAATAAAACAAAATTCTAATAAATTTAATATATACATTCACGAAGACCATGTTCACTAACACCTTATAAAATCATGACTTTTCTACCACTAACATGAATTATGTGTCATCCAATGTCGAACTATAGTGAAAACTAATATCTCAATCTGATGAATTATTTAATGTTATCAGGGAACTCCTTTAGTGTTTTTCTATCCATTTATATGGATAAATACGATATTTCACCATCCAATAATGTGAAAACTATGAAAAATGTTCCAAATAATTCATCATTCCTCAATATTTATTCCCTTTCATCCCGAATAGGTAAAATAATGGGTAAACTTTTTTATGATAAAAAATGATTTACATTATTATAAAAATTATATGGAAAATTTTATAATATTTTATATTTAGGAAAATAAGTTTCAATTCCCTATGATTAGTGTATGACATGGTGAATGCTCAACGTGCACCATGACTAAATATCAGTGGCTCCAAGATCAAAGATTGGAACATAGTGTTCATGAAGATCAGTGTACACCAAGGTCAAGAATATATGAACATGATACATTTTCATATTAATATAATATTAAAATCCTCATATGACAGTGATGAAGGAAAAGGGAAGATGGAATAATTAAAATGAGAGAGAATATTCCCAAATTAGTGTATCACACCGTAACTAAGCTCCATGAACATCCATACGTGATTAATAAACCAAAACCAAATTTTAAATGGAGAATAGATATGAATTTTTTAAATATAAGGGTTTTAAATATTATAAATTTGTAACAGGCCATTTTAAAATTTCCTAAATTCATAATAAGGAAAAGGACACCGTATAAAAAATATAGAAACTAGATATGTGAAGGGTATTCTCTTTATGCAATTTAATTCACGGAAGCTTCACTAAAAATATAACATTTACAAATCCTATATGTTTTTCTTAGACACTAAGCCTTTTCAAGCACTCTATTTTCATAAAGATCACATCACTTAGTGTTGTATTCCCATTTACCCACTTTATTCTTATAGATCTAAATGGATAAATTTCACCATGATACTAGACCCCATAGGTTATAATTTTCTAGAATCCAAGATTATATAATCTCTCCAATTTTATAACGACCCATACTTTAAATACATTGTTATTACTTCCGAATTGAAGCACACTTATTACACCATATAACAAAACAAAAAAGGACCGTATTGGTATAGTGTCTTTAGAAACTGGGAAATATAAACAACTAGTTCATAAAGCATCTACTTTGGCTCCCATTTATTTCATAATATCTAGAGTCCCTTTTTTGAATATTCTACTTAATAATCTTCTTCCTGACCTGGGGAAATAAAAAATACAAAAGGGTGAGCTCAAATTATCAGTATGGGTAAACAAAGGAAATATCAATCACATCATATACATAAGAACATTACTATTGTAAATCTTAACCTGTAAAAGAGATCATAATTTCATTACATGGGGAAAATCATAGTAGTGAAATGTAATCCCAATAATCATAACGTAAAACATGAAACGTTGTGGCATACACACATAATCATAGAGAATCATTTCTTATTAGTCAAGACTCATTGCCAAGATTATCTTAGTGGAAAAAGTCCATTTCTGAACTGAGTTACCCTCGTTTCAGTCCTGCTTCACTGAACCGGTATAACCTACCATTCCATCCATGTCTATCTCATGAGATATAAAATCCTTACCCAATGCATTGGAGGGATATATAGGTCCCACCCATCTCATAATGATACCATTCTTATGCATGCCACAAAATCATAAACCATACATCATTTCATAACCCATGTAATAAAAATGGGAATCTTAAACATCATGACATCATAAAACAATTCATATAGGATAAAAGAATTCATAAAAACAATTCCATCACAACATAATCCAATCAATGTAATAATAGGGATAAAAACATAACCCTTTATTATCTTAGATGGAAAATAATTTTGATAAAACACTTGAACTTCATTCTTGAGGAAAACATCCTTTCTACTTCAAAAACACTCTTCCTTTCTTAACATATCATACAATTTTAAACTAAAAGAAGTTGATTAAAAATAAACTTGAAAACTTGTAAAGTAATCTTTTTGTAAATAATGTTTTAAAAATCCATTCATGTCATATAAGTTAACAAAACATTCTTCATACTTTTGTCGGAAAAGTCAAAAAGTACCTCGTACGAAAAAAGACAAAAGATTCCTTTCATATCCTTCACTAAAAACTCACCGAAGGGTAAAATTGGATTTAAATAATTTTATTTGGATGGAAATAATATTACATATTGAGGAAACATGGATGTGGATGATAAAATACACCCCAGTAAATGCCAAATTATAAACAATCTCGGATAAAAATGAGATTGTGATATTTTCCTTACCTTAGGTCGGATATGCTTTGTACGTGTCCGAACCTCCTGTATAATGATTTAAATAATGTTATTGACTTATTCCATAATCATACTTATTTTTATGATATCATATTTGGTCATATTCCTAGCTTCTTAGTAGTAATATTTCATTGTTAATTGTTATTCGGGTGTTTATAACTTTTTGTTCTTATGCGTGTTTTGCCGAATAAATTCTTATTCTTCCCTTTAGGTTATAGATACCTCATTTACATAATGTTATTAGTGTAATATATATCATATTCATTCATTCAATTCATTTATATAATCATTATGAAATGAAGATCATGTAGAATGAGTCGCATCACATCGTGGAGACGGTATTCCGTACGTACGCACGAGTGATGATATCGTTCCTATGATCGTGGAATTGTATTGGAGTGTATGTATACTATTTCAGAATTAGTATCACTTTATAATAGTCATATATAGTCATTATTTACCCCATTATACCCATCCAAGTAAGGTGGTGGTGGAAAATAGATTACACCACGGCGTGGAGACGGTATTCCGTACGTACGCACGCGCGGTGATTTCTTTTTCCGTAGGATGGATAGATGGTGAAATAGGGTTGTTTCATACTTATAATAACATATCATAATATTAGTGATACTGATGTTATTACTTCATAAAGAAACAACTAAAGAAGAAGAAGTGTAGGAAGAAATAAAGATGAATGAATCGGTAACGGACATTACCTATTCTTTGAAGTGCTTCTTTGAGACCTTCTTTTAGGGTACTAAAATTGGCCTTTTAAGAAGACCAAGACCTCTAGGATGTCTCTAGGGAAGTGGAGATGAGAAATTTTCAGGGGTTTGCCGAGCTTGAAGGCTCAATGTGGTGTGAGGAAGAGAGGGAGGAGGTGCCCTTTTATAAGGGAGGAGAGGGGCACCTTTGGAATAACTAAAAATATTATTTTATTATAAAGTCAAGTTCGGTTTTAAATAGCTCCAAATCGATTTATTTCGAACCTAAGGTGGGGATGGGTCTAAAGCCTCTCATCAAATAGAATTTAGTCAAGTTTAGGTTCCTATTTTAACGTTATCATTTAGATTTAACATTAAGTTAAATAATTTTACTTTTACCGTGTCTTCTTGTGTTCTTATACTATAAGGTTAATAATCATACTATAAGCAGCCAAAAGAACCCCAAGTTGTTTATTATTAATATATATAACCTTATCTAAGTCATTTGGCCGAACCATAGATTTTTATGAATAAAATGACAATTACTAATATAATATTTAAAAAAAAACTATTTTATGTCAAATTTGACACTATTTAGTAATTAATTTTTTTGAAAATCATAACAGAATGATTAGTTAGAAAATATTTAATTAAATCAATACTAACATGCCATATTAATCTAGAAAATTAGTTTGATTCATAAAAAGTGTAAAATTACATTTATTTCGGTGTTTATAACATCAATTATGTCAATATTTCATTAATAAGTTAATTACTGCATCATCATTGTGTCATAAACAAATTAAATTATTTGATGTCTAAAAATTACAAATAAAATACCATTATGTAGGAAATATGTTTAGCTTTCTAATGGATATTTATAGTCTAATTTATCTTATGTATAACCACATATTAAAAATTGTTTATTTATTAAACTTTGATTTTAACTATTTTAACACTTCTTTGAATAAATTAATAATAAATGTCCTAATCTAATTCAAGTGGGCCTAAATGGTCATATGTTATTCCTAAGGTTGTTTTTTTCGAATTAAACTTATAAAATAAAATTAGGACATGTGTTAGGGTAAAAATAATATCATTTTTACCCTTAATTACCCTATTTACTTTTAACCGTGGTAAAAAAAAGTAAAAAGTTACTATTCATCAAAAAAATATTTTCATCTCATTGAACCACATTTTACTTACTTACATCAACCTTGTCTCTCATATTTTCGAAATTCCACTCACAGAAGTGGTAAAATTATGTTTTATGAAAAATTCAGTTTTTTTAACTACCACTTAGTGGTTTCACTATTCATCAAAAATTGAAAGTTTTCAAAAAAATACCAAAATTTCACCCTAGGATAATTTCGATATTACGAATCCAAAAATGAAGTCCATTTTGAAAAATAAAATTTATAAAATTTCAAAAAGTGGTTATTACTATTCATAACGGCTAGTTTTAATAATATTTTATTAGCATATCATTGTTTAGTGAAACTCGGTATTGCGTACAATGCAAGCTATCGAGGAAGGTCGCGATTTCGTGTAATGAAATCAAAGCAAGTTTTGGGTGTAGAAAAAGATTCCTTTGATGATTTATATAACATAAAAGTATCGGGTGTTACAAATTTAACCTAGTTATCATACCTTGGAATAAAATACCATTTCACACAATTAGGCTGGTTGAATATAATTTCCCAAATTTCCCAAGCCTTTAGTCTAATAGGGTAGCTTCACCATTACCATTTTATTTATTTCTAAACATTGATGATTACAACATGTAAAACAAAAATATATATCATTTGATAATGTAACTCCTTGATAAAGAATATTTTAAATCCTATAGAATGTATCGACTAAGATGTTTTTCATCCTGTTATGTACTTTCAAGGTATATTTTCCCTTGTGTGCTATTGATAAAATGGACAATTTATCCTGAAAATCCCAAGGCAAGCCTCATTTCCCTTAACTATTGATTTTTTATTTTTCTAGAATCATGTACACTATGGATTCATTCCATGGATAACCCTGATACCTCCATCTAATTCATATTCATTCTTCCTTAATATAATCTTATTGTAAATCACCATTCTCACTTTCGTTGAAAGCCTTTATTAGTTGAATTCCTTATATAGTAATTTAACTAATCTTCAATATTAATTAATTATAAATTTTCTAATATAATTCACACATAATGAGTTTTTTATTCACTGTATTGGACTTGTAGTGATGAATCATGATGCTCATAACTTTATTTTCTTTATAGTAATTTTTCTATGTTTTTTTATTTCAATAATTCTTTTAGGGATATAGATATGAATATTTTTGTTTGTATATCTTATTTAATTGATGTGGTTTAGTGATAGGTCAATTTAATATTTTATTAGAGATGATTTCGTATTAATGTTAATTTAGGGTAGTCTATATGGGGGGATCTATTTGTTAGTGTAAGTGATTGATTTTATAGGAAAATTCCACATATTGATGTTTGGTTATATTAGAATATATTTGTGTTGATGATTATTGATGATGGGTTTTGGTTGAATTTCGTGAGGTTTCTATTTTAGTGATTACTTAGTCAATATATCTCTCAGGGCCCCAAGGCAAAAAAGAAATGAGGATCATGAATCTATCAAGGTATGTTTTTCTAATAAATGTGCCATGATTAATCAACATGGATTACTATAAAATTATTTTATTTTGATTTTCAATCAGTATTTGGTTGGGTTTTTTTATTGTTTCATTGGTACAATTGTAGTTTTGTAGGTTTTTCTGTCATCATACCCATATTTTTTATTGTAGTTACTACAATAGTCATCAAAGTGTATTATTTATAAACCTAAAAATATATGATTATAGAGAAAAAAGTAATGACATAATGGTTCTTACGATATGAACATAAAATATATGTATAAATTACTACACATATGATGTTCAAATATATTATATTCTTGAAAGAATGGTTTTAAATTAAAGGAATCATTATAATTAGATGTGTTTTATCCACTGCTCATATCGATTTTTATTTCAAGTTATTCTTCACTAAGATGCCAAAATTTCGAAGAAAAATTTATTTGGGACTATTAGAATACCTTATCACATGGATTTTAACTCATACCCTGAACTATGAAATCTTTTCTTCCCATAATATTGGTTTAAAATAGGTAATATTTAGATTATATGCCAATATTTTTTATAATATTCTTCTTTATATGTCTTCCTGAATGATGTTAACCTCTATTGTGTCTTTATATATACCATTAAAGAGTAGTGTTACAATCATTCCACATTAGGAAATGTGATATTATATACATTTAGTGTTTTATGATTTAATTTTATATTGATTTCTGTTGAAAATATCATTTTCAGCCAACCCTATGGATCATAGGTAATTTTTAGTATTATCAGGGATGATTTCAGGAATAAACATAAATTTATAAGATAGTATCTAAATATAATATTGATTCATCCTCCCATCAACTATATTATTAAAAATATATACCTATGATACCTATAAATTAGTGGTCTAGGTAAATATAAAAAATAAAAACACTTGATTAGTCAAAATATATCTACATTATAACAAAATTATAAAAACGAAATGTTCTGAATAAAATGTATAATTAAGAAAAATATTGAATAAGTCCATGGGCGCTGAAAAAATTTTGAGAAAATTTTGGACATATTTTGATACAAATAGGTCATTGAAATGTTTTATGATAGTTTAGACCATATGAAGGAAAGATGAACCATTTGGGACTTTAATGATCCAACTTGGGTGTAGGCCATGGATGGACCGGTCCATTTGGGGATGAGTTAGGATAGACCTGTTGGGGAATTTGGGGTTTTTTTTCATTCACCCCATATTTAAAAAAATTATTATTATTGTACAGGTGGATGGGTAGGTTGGTCATCACCGACCAATCGGTGTGACATATTTCTAGCTATATGCTATCAACAAGCCCAACTCTAGGAAAATTATATATATATATATATATATATATATATAATAATAATAATATACCATGACCACATATAGGGAAGTAAAGCTCCCATGATTTAGGTATCATGAGTGTTAGGAATCTGATCCCCCTAGGTGGAATCCCCTTCTTTTCATAACCATATATTGGCCATATAACCTATAATTAACTAATCTAATTTGATGTTTAGACTATATCGACCCATTCTACTTGATTCCTATAAATTTATATTCTTAATTATTGAAATAATTTTTGTATGACTACCCTGATATCAATTAAAAGAATTTATGAAAACAGAAGTGTTTTAGAATGGTATTTAAAAAAATGATTGGGTTTATTTCAAAACACCAGATTCTGTATAAGGACACATATTTCCCTCATTATTTTTTAATAAAATAATTTAGTGTAAATAAAACAAATGAAATGATACATAAATGTTTTATCTAGATCTAAACATTATTTTTCTCACCATTAGTTAATTTTAGCTTGGTGGATTTAACAATAAAATACTCTTTGACTTCCTCATGTTCTCTTATAAGATCCCAAGAGTAGATCAAATATCTTTTCTTTCTAGAATAAATGATTAATGTTCTTAAAAAATTCATTGGATTTATTAAAAAATAAAAATGATATTCTAGGATGAATGATGAGTCTACTTCTATTATCTATCTATCTCTCTAATTTTATCTCCCTGTCTTTAGGAGGATGGAGGGGAAGAAATTTAATTCATTAAATATTTGTTTGGTATATAAAATTAGGTCACAAAAGGAATGAATATATAAGATAAATTGTTTACTAAATTGTATTATGGTCTTTTTATAAAATATTTATCATAAATTCACAAAAAAATTATTCTTTATATTTAATTAACTTTTATTATGTCTCATTATTATCATATCATAAAATTATAACACCCCATAATGTCATGAAATAAAATATGAAAAATTAATATATATTGTTTTCTCTCATATATTATTTTCCAACCATGAACATGTAATACTGATTCGAAGATAAATTTTACATATCCAATTATTTCAGTATATTTTAATTTTTCATACCTTTATAAATAAATTCAATTCTAATTATTCAAAAAATTAAAAAATTAAAAAATAATTTATTTTTTATTTTACTTTAAAAAAATTCACACTCAGATGATCCTAGTCTCGTGGAGATGGAGCATGTTCTCCCAAACTAATAATTTATCTACATTTGTGGATTATCTAGATAAAATATGTGTGTTACCCTTTAGGGCCTTATTTCATTACCGATAAGTATAAATCATTAAAAATGTGAGGTATTTAGCAACATTTCACTTCTCCTAATGAGATATGGATAATTAATAACAAAAAAACCTTCATGGAAGTATTTAGATTGTAATATAATCATTTTTTGTTGATAATATACAAAAATATTCATAGATTTATAATAATCATTATATTCATGATATATATTTCTTTATATATCATGGATATATTTTATCATAACTAATATGGACATGTATTTCTAGTATGCAATACCATCTATGCTAAAGGACATGAAATATAATCCTCCATCACATAGAGTATAAAAATCATATGTTGATCTTTCAACCAACACCATAATTATTATTGAAAACCCAATACAATATAACTCACCGTAATAAATAATTTCCATGGTCTTATAATAATTAAAGTATAAAATTAATGTCTCAAATTTTTAATGACCTCATGTTACGAAACAAATATGTATTATCATCAGAGGGAAAAAATGATACATGAAACACAAGGTGTTCATATTGACAAAATATTCATCATGATCTCCCATATATGTGGATCACTAAGTATGAGCTTCCTAAAAATAATTATCAATACTTATGATCTCCAATCATGTAAAACCTATACATTATATATTTAATATCAGATTAATATTTCTAGACTCAAAATAATATATTAAAAATTATTGTTTTAGTATCAATATGGTGTTATTATAGTAAGTAACTTTTATAAAACTTTGAAATAACAATTAATATATGTAAATTAATATAAATATTATATGAATAAGTAATGATTCTTTCATGAAAATGATAATAAATTAATTTCTAAAACATTATTTAATGATCAATACATTTTTTAAATAAAATTACATTTGTGATTGAATTAAATAGAATATTATGTTTATAAAAAATGTATTCAGTTATTTTGCGTATTAAATAATATTTCATTAAAAATAAAATTAAGAATCATAACCATTGATAATAAATCCATTGAATAGTGATTATATAACTAGTATAAATATATGATTTTGAAAAATCCAACTAATGAAGAAAAAGGGATTTATGGCATGAAATAGTAGCATCATGGCCCATAAAGCCCATTTATTAGTTATTTTGAGGGATAATGAATCATTAAAATTTTACATCAGACAATTCCCAGACCATATCTAATGACTAAAGTATTATAAATACTATTTGCGAGTGAAGTTCAAGAACACCAAAATCACAACCCAACCCATATATGCCAAACTACCCAATAAAAGTGTTACCACTGCAAAACATACCCATAATGATTTTACTGGTAAAGAAAATGGATATTCATCAAGAAACTAATAAAATAAAATGAAATATTTTATTTTCAACATAATAATTATTATATTTACTTTATACTGTTATTACTTTATAAATGATTTTTTTCATACGACATAACAAAATTGTTATTTTTAATTATTTTTAAATTCAATAAAGAAATTACATTTTTATGAGTTAAAAAATAATAATAGTAAATTATATTTTAATAAAATAATAAAATTAAATAATTATTATTAAATAAAAACAATAACATAATTTTTATGAATCTAAATATAATTTTTATAAGCGTTCAAAAAAAGTTATTTCCAAAAAACCCATGACTTCTCAATAAATATGGATTTTTTTTTGAAAACTGAAGATTATAATATTTAGAAAATTATTTCGATAAAATAATTTTTCTGGAATTATCTTTTAAAAATTATCCGACAATAATTTTTTCTAAACTTTATGAGATAATTAGTTTTTTTGTGTAAAAATTAAATACAGTATAAACAACCATGTGTATTATGAAATAAAAATGATACAAAAGTGTTGTAATAATTTAAATAATTGGTATCCAAGTCCAAATATATATGCCAATTTAAAATAATGATATTTTTAGGTTAGTTTATTAATTTCATAAATCCTTTTTTAATCCTCTAAAACCAATATTATATTTTACCTTTAGAAATCATTTCTGTTTAAACATGACTCACATCCACATCACTGAGAGAAATATTTTAATAATTTATGACATTTAACTTATAAAATAATTAAAAACACTCTACATTTTATGAAACCATGTGGGAAAAACATAGTAAGGTTTGTTTTTCTCATTACTTTTAGTTAATAGAGTCCAAAACCGATCTTTCTAAAATAATAAAGAACTCCCCTTTCATTTCTATTATAAACCCACCCAATTTCCCATTCCTATTCACTCAAAAACCATAGAGACCATACATATTCTTCCCAACCCTCTATATATCCCTCTCAAGGTTCCCCCATTATCTCATTATTAACCTCCCAATCTTTTAGAATCAACCTCTCAAGGTAATGGATTTTTCTCTATTCTTTTCCATTTATGAACCTTATTTGTAATTATCCAATTGAATTTCAATTGGTCAAATTTTCATGAATTTATAAATTCATATATAAAATCAAATTTATTTCTTAATAATGAGATATAATTTCTTATATCTCATTACAACATTTATCAATGTCATTACTATGTGAAAATCTATTAAGGTGTCCCCTCTTAGTCATCTCCATAAAGAAAATTTTATAGGCAACACAATTATTCATCCAATTCCTCTTAATGGTATATTATTTTCCAACGGAATTTTAAATCCCTTATTATTTTCAAGTTAATATTTAACCCTTTTACTTTCATTAACTTCATCAGGATTCATTATTTATCTCCATTATGCTGTCAACATTATCTTTTGATTTTCCATGACATGTCTTTATTCAATCACCCTCCTTGTCTTATGACTATTAATTCCAATATTTTTAATTATGTACATAAATATACTTCACATGGTCATTTTTAATTCCATTTAATTAGATACCTGTTTCCCATTATTGAAAAGTTTTAAGAATCATCATGAAAATTTATATTACTAAACATCCTTCACTAATATTTTTTATGCGGAATATTAGTGAGCTGTATACGCATTCCCATTTCCACTCTTGTGTATTAACATAGTTGTACATATATGTCCTTGACTGGGGAAATCCATTTATGTGAAACACACTACTTGATTGTGATATTAATGTTTTTTAAATACGTTCTTATGTTATACGATCTATGTGGAACAATTATTCATGTGCATAATATGATTATGATGGGTGGACCCAGATATCTCTCCAATGCATTGGGTAATTTTTTATACTCATGAGATTCCATGTATGGGGCATGAGATATTTTAGGAGGCACATTATGTTCTGATACCTATGTGGTTAACCTAAACATATACTCATGATGTTGTTTTTAATGTTGTTTCATCAATCCCATGATTCCCTTATGTTATCATACTGTATGAAGACACATTTTTCTTGTTTATGATTCTCACTCCTTCTGGTCCCATTTAAATATCCAATTTATTACATACAATAATTTCTTCACATTATTCCTTGTATATTCCATTATCAGTATTTACATCTCAACCCAATCTTATGTATATCACCAAGTTGTCCAATACAGTTTTAAGAATGATGGAATATTAAGATCATGTTAAGGATGTTTTCTATAAAATTGATATACCCCCTATTTTAATTTGTTATGTATTGTATCTAATTACCCAAATATACTGTGTGTATAGATCTTCTAGGTTGTATTATTTATATTATTATATAATTAATAATGAATTAATTTTCATTAAAGATACGGGTTTTCATAGTTGGTATCATAGGAATGTTTAGTTTTTTATTATGATTAAAAATCATTGGAGAATGATTTATGTATAGGATTAAACATATAAAAATATTTCTATGTTTTATGAAGTAGATAGTAAGTGCTTTATAAGAATTTAAATATGTCTCCTGATTCTATATGTGGATGTGGATTTGGAATAGATGTAACTTGGGGTGACAATCCAAAAAACATCATATTAAGATAGAGTTTATTGGGGACTGGTGCAAGACAATGGAACTTGCTGAACACTTTTTTTGATACTCTTGAGAGATATGTTTTGGCAAATTAACATGATTTTCATGAACCAATATTGATGAAATAAAAAAAATCATAAGATTTTATGTTATGAAATATATAATGGATAACTTATATTGATGACTTGAAATTCATAGGATAAATAATAAAGTCAATTTTTAAATTATCCTTACAATGTTATGGGTTTCCCATTTATGTGTTTAATAGTTTAATATTTTTCACCCCTATGTCTATTTTTGGATATAGTAAATGATTATAACTATAATTGGATAGTAAAACATAGGTTTTCATGCTTAGTTCTGTGAATTCCTCACAATACACAAGTTTAGTAGAAGTATTCCAATACCACCAAAAAAGTGTGGAAGAAGAGAGTCCAGTGGAAGTGAAAACTGGGTAAGTTATTGCATTCCAAGTATATGACTACCCCCCATTCATGATTAGTGGGATTAAATTCCTAGGGAACATTGTGACAATATCTTATATGGAATATGATACAATTATGGGTAAGGATTGGATTTCCCTATATAGATCCCACATACAGTTCTACAAGAAGGAAGTATCTATCCATATCATGAATCTTTTGCCCCTTCTATACATGTGAAAGGAGGAGGATGAAACTTATTTAGCACAAACATATTGTAAAGGGATATTATTTCCCTATGATAAATAGTATATAGCTTAAATGATTGAGTCCAATGAAATGATCATCATTGAAGAAACACCAATTGTGAGGGAATACACTGATGTGTTTCACGAATAATTTCTTGGTCTTCTCCCTAGCTCAGATGATGAATTTTCAATCAATATTATATTTTTGGATTTTCAAATATACAAGAATCAATATGTGATGGAATTTGTGTAACAATAGGATTTAAAGAAAAAATAACAATAGAATCTAGATAAAGGATTTATAAACCCATGTGAATTACAGTGGGGTATACCAGTCCTCTTCATCAAGAAGAAGGATGTACAAATGAACAATTGAAATAGATTATCCTAATCTCAATAATATCATGATAATGAATAAGTACCCTCATTCACATATTTATCGCTTGTTTTATAATCTATATATACCTAAACACTTATCCAAGGATGATCTACACTCAGGGTATTACCATGTGAGGGTGAAGAAGGTGAACATCCCCAAGAATACATTTTATACAATGTATTGGCTCTATAAGTTCATAGTAATTCCATTATGAGTAAATAATTCTCTATAAATAATTTTTGACTTTATTTAGAGTCCTTATTAATTATCACAACAATGTTTCTGTAGTATTTACAAAGGATATTCTAATATACTCCAAAAGTAATGAGGAGCCTGAAGAGCAACTGATCATTATCCTAAAGACCATATGAATGGATAATATTTTTCAAAAGTGTATAAAATATGAGTTATTTTTATATGAAGCCTTTGAAATAGGTATTTTTATCAAATTAAAATGTATATCTATAACCCATTCAAAGAAGGAAGTAATTGAAGGATTACCAAGGACAATATCAATGACATATATCTATAGTTTTCTAGGATATGATGGGTATTATCAAAAATTTGTATGACATATATGAAAATTTTCAAACTATATAATAATGATAAATCAAATGGGAGTACCGCTTTTATAGAATAATTATTATTAAGAGGGATTCAAGGGGTTGGAAAATAAGCTTAACACTGCACCTGCACTTTCACTACAAATATGTGGGGTACTTTTTGAGGTATAAAATAATTCATTGAATAAGGACGTGGAATGAATATTGATGTATAATGAAAAACAAATATCATATGCCTCATGAAAATTGAATGATCGTGAAGATAACTACACAAAAAATGATCTTGTGATTCCTATAGTAATCAAACAGTTGAAAATCAAGCAACATTATCTATTTTATAAGAAGTGAGAAATATATAAATATCATAATATCCTCATGTATATATTTATATAGAAATAGATGAACATGAATCATTAAATATGGTTTGAGATAATTACGGACTATTAATTATCAATCTAATACTATCGTGAGAATGAAAATAAAGTAGCATATTTTTTAAATATGAAAGATCAAGAAATTTTTCCCTTGATGATAATTAAAAAGGATTATATATTACTATAATTTTGAAATATTTACATTGAATTCATAAAGGAAATAACATCATCAACCCTTTCAAAAATTATTTCCCAACCATCAATTCAAGAGAATATAATGGATTCATGAGGAAATGATGTGGTATCTGTCACGAACCGAACATGGTCGCCATCAAAACTGGCACCCGACTCGACATGATACAAGGCCCGAAGGGCATTAAAAATCCTCATGGGCTAGCACAAGTGACTGGGTTTCATAAAAAGAGAATTGGGAAGTATTTACATGAGTTTATAATCATAAAATAACAAAAGAATCCAAAAAAAGAATCTGTATTTTGGAATCCAAATAATCTTTTACAAAAATTCAGAAATGAATTACATATTTTAAAAAAAACTGACCAAGAATATAACAATGTTAAAAAACAAAAAGGAAATATCCCAAGAACACTCATGTCAAGGGGAACAGACTTCAAGCCATCTCCACAAGACTTGACCAACAAGGACATGCTAAAAACCCGAACAACTGGAAATAAAAAATTGTATCCAATCTGTGACAACAAAAATAACCAAGTCTAATTACACCCAAGGGTGTAAGTAGGGTGTGATCCAATTCTTAGTAGGATACCACCACTAAGAGAATCCATGTGATAAGAATTCAAATATGAAAAGCATTCAAGTTTTTAAAAACAAGTAATTTCTTATTACAACTTCTAAAAGACGAAACTTAAAAAATCAGTTTTCAAGTGGGAAAATTTAAAAAATCAACAATTTTTAAATAAATTCCAAAGATAATAAATTTTACAGACAAATATATTGTATGTCGACAATAAGTATAAAGGATCTAATGAGCACAAGAAATATGAAATAACCCATAGGCACGAGCTCGTTGTGGGTCTGAGGTACCTCGTATCTCGATGAGAATAAGCATAAAAAATATCTGTTCTCATGCATGATTCACTAGTACGTAACATACCCATAACATATTTTTCCCAAATCATCATCATCATAGTTTAGTTAGAGTTGTTAGCTTCAATCTTGCTAAGTGAAACTAAGGCCAAACCCCACAGATTCACTAGCATACTAGTACACGTCCACCCAACTAGATACCTGGGTATTCCCTTTGTACCCAAACAAGTTCAACAAGTCAAGAAATATAATTTGAAAGTGAAAATGTCATTTACATATAGAAAATTCACCAAAAATCCCACATCAATACCACACACATTACAAATTTCTGCTTTTCATTTAAATTAATTTTGAAATCTAACTCAAACCAAAATAGCCCACAACACATTTCACAATTCTTTAACACTTACATAAATCCTTTAATAAATCTTTATTAACCATTACAAGACATTATAACTCACATAAAAGCCCACTCAAATATCATATAATACCTCTTTCATCTACAAAATTCATTTTTCACAACCCACTCACACAAAACAGCCCACAACCATGTTTTGCAGCTCACTTTCCATTTTATATAACATTTAAAAACATTATAAAACTTCCTAAAAAATATTTTACATCTCGAATAAACACCTTACCTTTCAAAAATCTATATTTGGTGAACTCCACCCACACAAATAGTACATATACACCCTTTTACCCACTTTGTTTAACTAAAAAAATCATTCACAATTATCATAACACAAACTCAAGGGGTGCAACTATGTCTTGCACACAATACCCATTTCAAAACCCCATTTCAAAACTCCCATTTAATACCAAAACCATGCCCATTCCTATCAAAAATATAATTGGATTCCCCTGATACATTTAGAATACCACATTCTAGTGTTATAAAACAACCTTGAATAATACCACAAAACATACAAATGAAATCACAAATTTTCATAGAATGGTTTCATGATGTATAAAATTTTTTTACACAACAATCCTATTAAAAAACCTTATTTTTAGGACCACTTGACACTAATAAATTACCAAACTAGAATTGTCCTACCAAATATGATTTTGTAAACCAATTCCATATGCAATAAAATACACCCAAATAATACCCCATGAGTAACACATGAAAACACAAAATTTCAAGTTAAAAAGAAACTATAAAATTTAACACTTAACAAAATCAATTATAAATAGTTTTCGTACCACAACCAACATATGAGGAATATGAAAAAAGATTAAATAATTGAAGCTATCTCATCAATAATTGTTTACACATGGAACCACCTACCTTTTGAGTCAAAAACTGTGAATCTGGGTGCAAAACACCAACCACACCTCTGCCATACCACAAGGAAGTGAAAACAAACCCTAAACCATAATATTTCACCACAAATAACCCAAATAAAAACCTAGGTCTATAACCTAACTTCTATACACTCTATATATTTATAAAAGAGGGAGGAAACCCAAACGAGAAGGAAGGAATTGAAGAGAGAAACACTTACCCAAAAAATCATGAAGAAAACGACCCAAATTACACCAGAATATGAATTTTAAAATCACTAAAAATTTAATGGAGTTTAAAACGAGGATGAGGAGATCATGTTGGAACTGGAATGAGGAGAAAAGAGTAAAAATTTAAGGTGTTTAGAAAGGATCAATTTACCTCTTCAAATCAGGGCGATTTGTGAAATCCTGATAAGTTTTTCCCAATTTCGCAATTCCATTATGCTCCAAATTGGGGGAGGAGAGAATAGGGGCACGCCATATGTAAGTGGTCTTGGGTGGGTGTTAGAATCATTAAAAAAACTTAGAAATAGAATATATTATAAAATAATTAAAAATTATTTATAATGTAGGAAATGGGATTTCAGGGAGGCCCATTATCTTAAATAAAAAATAAAATCCACCATGATTATAGATTTTTAAATGATCCAAATTAGTTTTTTTATATTCATAGGTCAGGGGATGAAAAGAATTAATTAAAAAGGATGAAAAAATTTTTAAAAATGAAGGAGATATAAAGGAATAAAAATTTATTTTTAAATCTGGAATTGGTCTCACGGTTTGGCCCAATTCATGAAAACTAACCCATTCCTTCTTAAAAGCTAGGGAAACCCCCAAAAATAAGCATGAAGGAAATTAAATGAAATATACCTTTACAATAAGTCATGTATGTGAAAATTATCCTCACCAAGAAAAATTTCTGTCCCTAGAAATCCAGATATAGGCCAAAACAACAACCAAACCCTACTGAGAAACCAAGAGATATTCCCTTTACTGGTTTCACCCCCAAAGGCCAAAACACCTCCAGTGATCAATTAAGGAAGGAATAATCTCATAAACTAAACTTACACCACTTTCATGAAACAATCAAGAATATTCATATTTTATCCCAAAATAAAACTCCTCAAACACTATCCAAATAGTATATCAACAATTTACCCAAACGAACACCAACTTCGAAAAAGGTTACACTTAACATAGATTAACTAAACCATTGGGAGCTCTCTAATCCAAAAATTTACTCAAGGAAGTTGTTGGAAGATATATAGTTCTGAACGAGACTACCTACTTCCAAGTGAAGACCATGGATAAATCTGAGCTATTGGCACAGGGGAACAAAAATAGCCACCCCACCATAAGAGACAACCTATATTTTTCATAGATAGAATTAGGACACTTAGAGGGGAGGCCTAAATAGACTCCCTAGTACAAAGGGTACACTTCCATTTAAAATTTAAGAATTAACATACATGAGAATAATAGTGGGTCCCCCCACTATAAGAATTAACCATCTTAACCGACTAGCATGGGCCATCACAGTAAGACCCAATTATTTTAAAGATTTGGGAAGGGCACACGATTAGTGGGCATGATTTGGGAAACCGTGCACTAACTGTGCATACCATTATTTATTCATGGATTACTAGTACACAATCACTACTATTCATCCACAAAATGTGTGCTCAACATGTCTACCCAAATTTCCAACCATTCTCTAATGGCTCAAAAGAAACCATATGGGGATGGAATGATGTTAGCCGATGACATGGGTACAAGGCCCTCAACCTATTTCCACCGAATGGGAAAAATAGAAGAAATATGGTGAAACTAGAGGTCTAAACTCTTCCTATCTTTCATACTAAGGATAAGACATTGTACAAGGGTTTAAATGACCCTGGGATTCCCCCTGACTACGAGTCATCTTCTCTCCGAGACCTATGGATGGAGCTCAAATTATTGAAGCATCTTCGACCTTGCAGTTAGGCATTGGAAAACCCTTGAATGAAAATTCTTCTTTTGGTGCCACCAACAAATATACTAAAATCCTTGATAAGATTTCCAAGACATAACAAATTCCAAAAAAAAACTTTACCCTTACTCTATATTTCACTGAAACAAGGGGTTAGAAAATGCACACACATCACACCTTGTTTCATCAAGTGAGAAACAATGGAAGTAAATAACACCAATAATAACCTTCCACTAAAATGGATGATTTTTATTTTTTTCCCAAGGGAGACATTCTCTAAACATAAAGATACTCTCAAAGGACTGCAAGACTTTCACCTTTACAATCAATCGAGTGCATGAAATCTCAAGGCAACACCGAACATAACCATTACGACTGATATAAACAATTCATGGAGGGGGACCTTATACAACATCCCCAAACAACACACAATTCTAGAAAGTGGCCACAATATCCTCTCGTGACCAGATTTCCCATACTGGTAGTTTAATGTGAACTCTGTCATCAAGGAGACTATGAAGGACCGAGAGGACCTCTTAGACACCATCCAAATACTCATCCATGATAACAACCCCTGAACACTTCCACCTTCTAAAAATAAAGAAAATTAAGAAGATAATCTCTCTTTCAAACATCTATGATCACTATCCCACTATAAGAGGATACAACAAACCATGAATGAAAAGAGTGTAGACTCAATCTAAAAATCTCAAGAAAAAGATTTTATATATTGATCAACTGGGGGGTCTTCTAACGGTGAAACAATCCGGGTTGCACTTCAGTTGGGCACTAACCCTTAATGGGGAGTAACTTATCCAATGATTGAACCCAAGGACCCAACCAAGATGGTCCATTCTTCAAGACATACCAAAAACTATATCCAAACACAAAAAGGGAGCCACCAAAACAGTGTCCCAAAACATCTCTTAGAAGAGACCACTAACCGGCCCTTTAACACAGCTTACCGACCAAACAAAAAACCAAAAAATAGTTCAAACATGAGGGGTTATGGGACTCAAAACATCCCACAACATCAAAATTTTAAAAAACACATAATACACACCATCCCAAACTAGTCATCAAGACATCAAGGTTTTCCTTTAAAATCATATTTAGGAAAATAAACGGTTCAATAGTTAGTGTATCCACCAATGGTACCCCATGGGCCTCACACATGCATGTTTCTATGCCACACAGGGAATCCTCCTCATATCCCTCCTGAAACTCACTCAGTCTTACCATTTACCATACACCATCCCATATAACACCATGCATGTGGTCACTCAAAAAAAAAATACCAAAGGCTAATATAAAAACTCATTCCACTTTTCAAAACCACAAAAAAATCAACCAAAACATTTTTTTTCTCAGGACCACTAACCATGAAATCGAACCAAAATTACCGCATTTAAAAAAATTCAGAAAGGCATAATAATTCCAATAAAAACTCAATTTCAAGTTATTCACATCAATTTAAAAACATCTCAACCAATTAAAACACCTTTCAATAGTTTATAAAACTCTATTAGAAGCACTTTTTCAAAACCAACCTTGACATAGTTCGTGCTTCCAAAAGAGGTGAAAACACACCATTTTCCATTCCAAAACAATTTTGAAAATTCAGTTCACCATTTTCAAAAATATAAAAATTCCCTTTTTATTAGATAATAATTTCACAAAAAACAATACACTTCTTAAAACCAAGTAACTTTATAAAAAATGTTCTAAGATTTCAAAACTAAAGAAGACACGACAATGAATGAGGAAACTAGTTTCAGTGGGTGACATGGAAATATGGTTCTTGACCATATTCCAATCACATAACCTTCAAAGAGAGTGTTCTTGGAAAATATCCCTAGCTCAACATGGATTTCCAAACCCTGCGAGCTCACCGAGACCATTAACCAAACTCTCTTTTCATTTCCACTAATCATCATCAAAAAAAGAAAACCCGAGGACTTAGAAAATTCTCAACTTCCACTGGCGACTTGAATCCCTTCATGAGGTGTGGTGATCAGAAAAACTAATCATAACCATAATTCCTTGTCCCAAAAATCTAAACTCTAGACTATCCCAACTGTTCCCCAAATAATATGTCCCAAAGAGAGCAAACCTCCTCTAATACTATTTTGTCACGAACCAAATATGGTCACCATCAAAACCAGCACCCGAATCAGCCCGAAAGAAGGCTTGAAGGGCATTCGGAATCCCCACGGGCTGGAACAAGTGCTCTGATATCATAAAAAGTGAATTGGGAATGATTTAATCGAGTTTATAATCATAAAAAAACAAAATAATCCAATAAATCAAATCTGGATTTTTCAAACCAAGGATTATTTTAAAAAAATAAAGAACTAAATTGCATATTTTGAAACTACTCAACAAGTCTATAAAAATGTTAAAAAACAAAAAGGAAACATCCCATGAACCCTCATGGCTAGGGGCACCACCCTCAATCCATCTCTATAAGACTTCACCAGTAAGGACCTACTAGAAACTCGAACAACAGGAACTAAAAAAATTGTGTCCAACATGCGACAACAAAAATATTCAAGTCTACTTACACCCAACTGTGTAAGTAGGAGGTGGGACAATTCCTTGTAGGATACAACCACTAAGATATTCCATGCGATAAACATTCAATGATTAAAAGCATGTAAGTTTTCAAAAACATGTAATTTCTAGTTACAATTTCTAACAGATGGAACGTAATAAAATCAGTTTTCAAGTGGGCCAATTTTAAGAATCAACAAGTATAAAATAAATTCCAATTATACTGAATTTTATATACAAATATAAAATATTATGATGGAATGTATAAAGGATCTAATGAGCACAAGAAATAGTAAATAACTCCTAGGCACTAGCTCATTATGGGTCTCAGGTACCTCATATCTCGGTGAGAATAACCACCACAAATATCTGTTCTCATGCACGATAAACTAGTAGGAAACATACTCATATCCCAGTGGTCCCCAATCATCATCATCATAGTTTAGTTAGAGTTTTTATCATCAATCTTGCTAAGTGATACTGAGGCCAAACCCCATAGATTCACTAGCATTCTAGTACACGCCCACACACCTAGATACTCATGTTTTCCCTTTGTGCTCAAAAAAGTTCAACAAGTCAAGTAATATAATTTCTGCATGAAAATATCATTTCCATATAAGAAATTCACCAAAAATCCCACATGTATACCACACAAGTCACAAAATTCCACCTTTTATTCAATTTGATTTTGAAATCTGACTCACACCAAAATAACCCACAATACTTTTCACATTTCATTAAAACTTCCAAAAATCCATTAAAAATAATTTAAAAACAATTCTAACACATTATAAATCATATAACAGCTCACTCAAATATCATATAATAACTCTTTCTTCAAAAATATCATATTTCACAAAACACTCACCCAAAACAGCCCACAACCACGTTTTGCAACACTCTTTCCATTTTCTAAAACATTTCAGCACTTTATAAAACATTCTTAAAAAATATTTCACATCTAAAATAACCACCTTACCTTTAAAAACCCCATATTCTGTGGGAAACCCCCCATACCGTATATATACACCTTTTTACCCACTTTGATTAAACAAACAAAACATTCACAATTTTCATAAGACAAACTCAAGGGGTGTAACTATGTCTTGCACACAAAACACATTTCAAAACCCCGAACAAAACCATAAAAATTCCTATCCAAAATAGAATTTTCACCTCTAGATAATTTTATAAAACCAAATTCAAGTATTATAAAATAACCTTTAATAATACCCCAAAAGATACAAATGAAAACACACATTTTCATAAAATTCTCTCAAGAAGTATAACAATGTTTTACCCAACAAACCTATTCAAAAACCTTCTTTTTAGGACCACATGACACTAATAAATTACCAAAACATAATTTTCTGGTCAAAAAATATTTATTAAACAAATTCCATAAGATATAAAATACACCTGAATAATACCCCATGAGTTACGTATGAAAACACCCAATTTCATGTTAAAAAGAAACTATAAAATTTAACACTTAACCAAATCAATCATAAACAGTTTTCACACAACACCAAACATATTAAGAATATCATAAATGAGTAATACAACAATCTAACTCATAAATAATTGTTTATACACGGAACCACCTACCTTTTTAGTCAAAACCCTTGAATCATGGTGCGAAACCGCAACCGCACATCCGTCGTACCACAAGGAAGTGAAAACTAACCCTCTACCATATGATTTCACCAAATATAGCTCAAATAAATCCCTAGGTATGAGCCCTATCTGCTGGAAAATCAATAAATTTATAAAAACTGGATAAAAACCTAAAGAGAATGAATGAATTGAAAAGAGAAACACATACCCAAAACAATCTTGATGAAAATGACCACAATTCCACCAGAATCTGAATTTTAAAAGTAAAAAAAAATCTGTGGAGTTTCGAACAAGGATGATTGGATCATGTAGGAACAAGAATGGTGGAAAAAGAGTAGAAATAGATGGAGTTTTGAAAGGATCAATTTACCTCTTCAAATCTGGGAGATTTATGAAATCCAGATAAGTTTCTCCCAATTTCGTGATTCCTTTGAGGTCCAAATTGGGGAAGGAGGGCATGGGGGAGAATCTAATGTAAGTGGGCTCAGTTGGAGTTAGAATCACCAAAAAAACTTAAAAATAAATGAGTTATTAGTTAATTAAAAATTATTTTTAATGTACGAAATGGGCTATCGGGCAGGCCAATTCCCTTAAATAAATACTAACCCCCCCCCATGATTAATGATGTATAAATGATAAAAATTAATTTTGTGTTGTTCATAGGTCAGGGGATGATAAGTAAGAATTGAAATGGATGAAAAATGTTGAAAAATGAAAGAGTAATAATGCAATCAAAAATTATTTTTAAATCTAGAATTGGGCTCACGGTTTGGCCCAATTCATGAAAACTCACCAATTCCTCCACAAATGCTTGGGAAACCCCAAAACAATGCATGAAAAGAAAATTAAATGAAATTTAACATTACAATATGTCAAGTATATGATAGTATCTCAAAATAATATGGATGATATATGAAAACTCTAATCCCCAAAGTTCAAAATTAATGATGGAGTTGTATGATTTGAGCCACGACTATGTGTAACATCAAATAATTAGTTAATGAATGAGATGTTGAATGATTCACACAACTCAAACATCTCCTACCATCCAAGGAGAAAAAATATATATCTAGATCTCCAAGATCATTATTGGTGGAACAATATGAAAAATGTGATCATGGAATATACATCATGGTGTATTTTATTTCATCAAGTAAAGGGTGAAAGGAAAAAATCCAACGGGATAATGTTACCATTACCCATACCTATATAGAAATGGGGAAACACAACCTTTGAAATTTTCAACATACTTACAAATAAAATGATATGATGTAGTCATATAGGGTATACTGTGGATATTTAGATAAAGTATTCTCACTTTATTGAAATTCAATAGGACCTCTCAATCAATAAACTTGCAAAGATTTACATTAGAGAAGTGATACATATACATGAAAAACAAATATATATATATTATATTATTAAAAACAACGATTTAAATACATGTTCTGGAAGATATTTCAACATGATGTAAATATTTATTTGAACTTCATCACAGATTATCACCCTCAGACTAATGGCCAATCAGATTATAATATCAAAACTGTTGATGAAATGTTGATAGAATTCTCACAGGACTTCAAAGGAGGAAGATATCAACATCTTCTATTGGTCGAGTTCTCATATAATAATAAATTCTTCTCAACAATCCAAATGGCTCCCTATTAATCCCATTGTGGGAAGTGGTGCTGAATACTTACATGACAGGGTAACGAAGGTGAACACATACTGCTGCTTCCTAAAATAGTTGAGGGAATGATGAAAAAAGTTCATGAACATTTAGTATCACATCATGCATGATCAAAGTTAATATAAGAGCTATTATGAAAATCCTCAATGAGACCCAGATTATTAGGATAGATATTATGTGATCATTTTTATATATCCATAGATGTAAATTTGCATATTTCAGAATAAAGGAAATCTTAGTGCAAGATACATCAATCCCTTTGAGATCTTTGATGACATCATAGTGGTTGACTATCAATGAGAAATACCACATAACCAATATCAAGTACATGATGTGTTCTATTTATCACTCATGAGGAAATAGATACCTTACTCCTTACATAATCCAAATGCAGAGGTGGTAGCCTTTGATAATGATCTTTGATATGAAGAGAAATAGGTGAATATATTAGATCATAGAGATAATGTTATACAAAATATAACAATTCCACTAGTCAAAGTAATATGGGGAAAGACATTCAACAAGTTACATGGGAACCATATGGGATGCTAAAACTGAATTATCATCAACAATATTATTTAAAGAAATGAAAATATTGAATGTGAAATTTCTAAATGGGGAATGTTATAGAGTAGTAATTTTCTAAATAAAAACCCAATTATGATGGAATTAAGTGGTAGATTATGTATATTGAAATAATATTCAATTTTTTGGAATTTTAAACCCTATTATATTTAAAATACCATTAAGAATAATAGCCTTTAATAATTTATCTATTGTGTAGTGATTATATGGTTATTATAAATACAGGGTTTTTTATAATTCTAATTGGCATAGTCAAAGGATGTGATGACCTTGACCAATATGACCACTCCCTATGAAGACCATTATTATGAGATTACAAAGAAGATAACATCATTTTAATTTTCCCTGGACTAATTTTATGGTGATATCCAATAAATAACTATTTCACTTTTAAATTCAATATTTTCTTCTCCCCCTTACTTGAAAATAAAACCAATGATATAAGTATTGTACAGAATTCAACTCATTTAATTCCACAACAACTGATTTTTTTCTCTCTGTCAGTATCCTCATTTCTTAAGAGATTTATCTTAAGTGAAATTCAAACTGATCAATTTGAGAGAAAGAAGGCCTCACCTTTGTGAAATATAATACTTGTTAATTAATTATATCTATGTCTATATAAGATAACCTAGTTTATAATAATAGTGTGATCTATTTAGAAAAAAAACCTATCAATAATTTTTTTAAATGTGATGCAAACCATGAAACCCACTTTCACTGTTGTACAAAAGTAATTCAAATAATTTAAAACATTCATATTAATAAACAAATTAAAATCATTTAAATAAATGAATGTACGTATTTTTTTATCAATATATATTTCTTTTTTATCAAATTATATGTTTATTACCTATATATTTTGAATTATTATTCATATATAGATAGGATACCATTCCTCACTAATGAAAAGATTCAATTTTAAAACTTTGAAATTATTATATAAACCCAGTAACAGAACGTTAAATATTCCATTGAAACCAATTGAGATATTTAAATCTTTTAGTTTTTATAATTTTATCCCCTATAGGGATGAGCTCTATTCATATTCTTTATCAGGATCAGTTTTTTTCAAGAATAAACTCCAAGAAATCATTAACACAAATTGAAATAATGAACTTTAGGATAGAAAACCTCCTGGATTTTTCATAAATGATTCACTAAACTCATATTCTTAAGACCCCCCATAAGAATATGACATCCCTTCAAATCAATATACTGATGAAAAAACACAAACTATACCTAGGAATATGGTGGGTTTTCAATGATTTCTCATAAGGGTAGTACATATGACATTTATTTATCAACCAAAATAATCCATTAAATTCTACTATAGATATATGAAAACAATTCATGCATGGTATTTTTTTTATTTCTATATATTATCACTTATGGGTAGTGTGGATTTATTAATTTCATAATCATTCATCTTATATAGAATAAACACATTAACATTAACAAGATGTGAACACTCATTCTGCTATTCTAGTTTTAACTTCATTGAAAATTTTAGATTCTCTAGACTTATAAATAAGAGTTTTGTTGTTACATTCTCCAAATTCTTCATATTTCTTATAATTAATATTATAAGTATCATTTTTATCAAGAGTATACATTTTTTATTTTCCATGTCTCTTCATTATTTCTTCATTTTTAGGAAACCATTTTCATATTTTTTTCATCAACATTCCTTGAAATTATGAACCATCAACATAGATATCTGAAAATAATAGGGTCATACCATTCAGACAATCTCTCATTAAATTTTATATTTTTCTCTTGATTATCAGAAACCAAATTAACCATCCAATACGTATTTGGAATTAATTTCATTTTTTACATTATCGTTATTCCACTGAAATTGGTGTTTGTAATCTTTTCCAAGGTCTAATATATGGAATTTTATTCTATAGTAGAAGCACCTTTACTTTGAGGTAAAAATTATTTCATCTTACTTATTAGGAGTGTCTTGATTCATAGTTTTATTTACTATCTTCATTTTTTTATACCACAAGGTAGACTATTATGGTTTTATTCTTTTCCTCTGAATATGTTGAGTTCATTTCCTTATATAATCATATGAAAAGAGGGTAGTTGGTATACACCTACACTCATCATAATTATGAAATATTCTATTGTAATAATCCAAAATTATTCAAGACACTCAATTGAATTCATGATATCCTAATTCATGTTAATATGTGAATTATGCTTCAAATTTTTAGGAAATATATTCACATTAAATTTGAAACATCATAATACTGACCTTCTTTAATTATCATTGATTAAAAAATTCTACCAATAGTCAATGGCCAGATGCCAAAATTTCCAACAACAAAATAAATTTCCAAAAAAATATCAACTTCTTCTTCATTGAAATAATTTTTTGATATTGTACATCTTGTTTCTTTTGGTTAATGGGATTATTCATCTGATCACTTTGTAGGGAAAAAGAGTTCCCTTCCTTATTTCTATACACATTTGATGATATAATGGGGGGTTTTATTAGTATTATTCACCCATGTTTGGGAATTTTTTTTTAACATTTACATGAATATGAAATAGTTTTATTACAAATATAAACTTCTAGAATAAGGGATACCTATTTAAATGAACAGGAAATATATTTATCATTAGACATTCTCGAGAACATCTTCCACTAGAATGAGAATTGTTATAAGTAGACCCTTTAAATAATTAAGCTTGTATTCACTTCTAATTTAATCATTTTTTTGAAGAATTATCATTGGTGTTATACATATCTATGAACTTTACGTACATCTAAATAAATATAGGATTTAGAGAGTTATTTTAGACTTCAAGTGATGGAACAAATATCTTCAAATTATTTCTATGAAGTCATTATTTTTTCCTTCATATTTATCACGTTAAATTCTATTTAAATACATTTAATGTTAAAGAAATAATTCTCATCCTCAATAACATTAAATTTTTATACTCATTGACTATTCATATACTGAACGTGATCATCATGTATAATATTTTCCTCATGTAGATAATTATTCTACTCTTTAACTCTCATTATATCAACATCTAGTATGATTTATTAAAAAAATTTGGAGCTTTTTTCATTTATCCTACTCATGGATCACTTAATTATAATATTTACCAGTCATAAACTTTGTGAAACTGTTCTATAATAATTCATCTTCATCCAACATGAATCTTTCTGTTCAATGATATAAATATTGTTATTTTCATTCTTCATCCAGGATGAATGTCTCATCCTTTTCCTTTCATTGAAACTAACAGTCATCCTTAATACATAGGGAAACATTTTGAAATTCTTCATGTATATAAATCATTTAAATATGGACCTTCTAATATTCTTCTATATCACAATTTTTATTAATTTATTCTTCAACAATGGAGAAATTTTCATTTTGATGTTATATAGTTTCTTATTTGGTTTCAATAAGTTGATTGATATGTTCACATTCTTGAGACTTGTTTTCCAAGGCCAGGTCTATATCTTTGTATTCTTTTTCAAATTTCAACATTCTATCATATATTTTACAAGACCCAGAATGGTGTGTTCACTTACTCCAATGTGAATCAAATTCGAATTTATTCTTTGTCTGAAACTATTACTAACTACAATCGTGTAGTGTAGTGGGATTATGGGGTCGAATCCATAGGGATACTGAAATTTGATTTTTGGGAAATATAGTTCTTAAACCTATAAGGTTGTCCTTTCTATAAGACCCTATTTGGGAGTTTGAACTATCTTCTATTTTGTGATGAATTTAAAAGAAAAATGAGGGGTTGAGATCATGTCGAATATCAGTGAGAAGGATGACCTTTAATTAGATCTTTGGAAAGGTCTTATGTCTTAGTGTGAAATGAAAATGACGATCTCTAGTTGAATTTAAAATTAGCCTCCTAATCTTACTTAGGAAATATCTATTCCGTGGCTAGGATATAGAAAAAAAACTAGGTGCAACAATTTTGGATTCTTTATGGTAGACTGTTTCTTAAGCTACTGGTCAAAGCATAATATACTCCAATTAAGATAGAGTTGTTTTCTTGTTCTTTCCGTTGTATGGTATGTTCTCATAATTGGCATAGACAATTGGGTTTTATCCTAATTACTAATTCAATTAAACTTACAAATGTTTAGACTTAAAGGTGTATTTAATTACAAAGATACATTTATTGTTCCCTACCCCAATGGAGATTAACTACTAATTTGGGATATTGAAACAACTAAATAAATTAAATAAATCATGCCTTATATATATAATTTTAGTGATAGAATTATACTCATTCATGGTGGTTTTGGGTGACAAATAGAACATGTTCACAAGATGGTTATATCTTAAATTAAATTACTTACCGGAGAAAAAAATTGAACATGAATCTAAATACTGAATTGAAAAGGATGGAAATAAAGAAATGAGGCTACACAAATCATGAATTGAAAAAAAAACGTGAATACACAAAGATGATGGGGTTTATAATGGGATATAGGTGAAGATAGTTGATATAGTGTTGAGATGGAGATGGAAAGATCATCTAGATGTTCTTTTAAATACCATGCCACTTGAATTCTTATATAGGAATTTTTTGTTATGACATATATTGAAGGCACACAACGTGTACCCATGATATGCATCATTGTCAATAGATTTTGGATCTCTAATATAGCATGAGGGTATCTTGAGAATTTAATTGGTTAAACAAAGTACATGAATTGTACCAGTTGTTAATGAAGTGTACTCTGAACCCAACTTTCTTTTTTGTAGGATCCATGCATCTGTATCGCTAACTAGTTTGACTGGCATCATGACATGGTCGGGATATACATGAACTTTAGAGGCTTCTTCATTCTGCATTTGTGGGATGGTCATGACTTGGCTACACGACTTGGGTAAGGCTATGATCCTCTATTATATGATGTTGTCTAAGGAATCACGACATGTACTTAGTCTTTTTTGTGTTTTTTCTTCCATTATTACATGGAAAACTATGAAGTTATTATTCTTGAAACATTATACACATACCACATGCATTATCAAATATTTGAATTAAAAAATGAATAATTGATAGAAATATATATATACGAAATGGTTTTATCAAATCCCCCCACACCTGAACAGTTGCTTGTCCTCAAGGAATAATGTCTTAACAAAGATTTCACAAAGGATAGGTAGTTTGTAATGAAAAAAATATTTGTCATTTCCATGCGATTAAAATTTGGGGAAAGTAGAAAAGAGGTCATGTTCGAAAATTATTCATAAATAAAACGCTAGTCATGACTCACAGTCTAGATTTTCAGAAAAATTTATATTATTTTAATTAAAACCTTTTAACAGTTCCATATGTTATATTCCCAATTATAACTCACCTCATTATTTATATCATCACTCATTATAGAAAATGTAAGTAGAGGTATGATCATACACCTAGTATATGTTCCTAAGCATAAGCTTGGACTGGTTCTTTCATCTCCACTGTGTAAAGACAAGGACAAAATTAATTTGATGTATTTTGAAATCGGGTACTAACAACACTGCCATTGTGGGTATGTAGGTAAAATATGAAAAAATATTCTATAACAAGAAGGTTAAGCTTTGTATTATAATGCCAAAAGTGAAAAGGAAATTGTGGTGATATTCCCCCCTCTAGATGGTCAAATCAGTACTCCATCAGCTCAGGTAGGATCCAAATTTATAGCTAGTATGTGTAAGAAGAAATGATTCTATTAATTTTCCTTTTTCTTTATTTTTATTTTTATTTTTTATTTTTGATTTTTTTTTCTACGATAGATCTCACATCCATTATGTAGACACATATAAACCTTTGAAGGATTCATTGTTCTAGAAAATAGTTATTTTTGACCTACATAGTACATTACCCATATCAATATTTTATTCTTTTCATTATATATTTCTCAATAGAGAAGAATACGAAATAAATGAAACAAATGTTTTATGGATCAAAACATCATAGACAGGTGAATGCACTGCACATCTCTAAAAGTGGAAGCATCCCAGGATATCTGAATGCATCCCCCATACTAGTTCTAAAGAAACCTTTTGTATTTTACAATGACCAGGTTATGAAGGGAAATATCATTGAAATATCTTCATTCAAAAGTTTATTTATAGAAACTTTGGGATAAACAAAGGATATTTATCTAGAGGGTCTTAGAAAAAATAGATATCAAAGGGTGCATCAATCATTTTAAATTCATATGTGTTAAGTCATTATTTTTATAATATCTTAGTGAATTTTCTAGTCAGTTTACAAGCCCCTGGTTTCTCTCAAGAAATATGCTCATATAAAAGTATGAGATTTAAGGCATAGAGTCATCTTAGGTAGTGAGAATAAAATAAACTAGAAAGCACAACGGGCATAAATCTTATGTACTGGGCCAATTAATCATAATTTTTTATTTTTTATTTTAAATTAGTTTTCTAAACTCATCAACCATTATAAACATGTCTATGTAGGAGTGAAACATGGTCTTTAACACTTATCAACATAAATTTTTCTTTAATTATAAGAGAATAATGATTTTCAGGTTTAATTAATGCTTATCATTTTGGGAAACATCTTATATTCATGTGAGAAGAATAAAAAAATTAATTGCATCAAAAGTATAGCTGTGAGAAGACCTCCCCACACATAGTAATAGATAGTATCCCCACTATTAATGCAATTATTTTGGGAGAGGCATAGAAGTTATTCTATTAAATAATTTGAAATGAAATATTGGGTAAAATTAAAATTAAAGGTAATCAGGAGTTCCTTTGTAAAAGTGGGATTCCATGGGAGTGGTTATGATATAATAGCATGAAAATAAAATGTCCGTACAAAATTGTCAAAAAATGAAAATCCTTAATTGGACAACAAACATTAGTTCATAAGTATAATCATTTGGAACAATAGATAACAGGGCGGGCACAAAGAGTGAGAATGTGAGATATTCAATTTGTTCAAATTGTGATAGGCTTAAAATGTATCTCTTTAAAAGAAACAAAATGAATAATGGATAGAAAATTAAAAATACAATGTTATGATTACTCAAATAAACATTAGATGAACTATTAGTTACCACCCATGATGCAATAACTAAACTTCTTCATCCAGAGGGCTGGATGGAGATTGTTGTCAGATTTTCCACCAACTCAATTGGTTGATCACGTCTTACAACATAAAATGTCTATGACCTCATGCTCATGTAGTCTCTTCGGTTGGTGAATCACTTCGAGCACAACCATGTTATCATTGATGTGGTGTGGTCATAATGGAGTTGTGGGTCACAACAACTACAACACATGGTGAATTTCAAATTATATCTCATGATACTATCATGAAATGTCGATGACTTTCTCGAGTAAACATTGTAATAAGACCATATCTGGAACTGGAAAATCAAGGATATCAGATGATTTTGAACAGCTTGACATGCTGAAGATAGAAAAAAAGACATGAACAAAAATCATAATATAAAGTAAAATCCCATAAATATATATCAAATGTCTATACTGAGGTGGGTAAAAAATTATGAAAAAATAAGTACATTTAAATATCCATAAAATATGAAAATGAAGAACAATGTCGAATCAAAGATCTGCACCAAAAAACTCACCGAGCACAATCCCACTGCCTGATGCCTCCACCAACTAGCTAGCTAGATTAGAACCAGTTGTAGCAATAGTAGAGGATGGATGGGAAGATGTAGTGGATGTAATGGTAGTGGATATAGGTATATGGGATGGGGTAGCCATTGGGGAAGTACATATATTTACTAGGGCTGTGGGCTGGCACCTGCATTTTGGAATAGTACATCCAGGATGGGATCATTGGCCACTCCCTTTCCCCTATGGGCCTGCTCTGCCAAAAAATCCTACTAGGAAACATGGTTGTTGAGATTGGGAGGGAGAACACCCTATTCGGAAGGGGGGAATGGTAGAGGATGAAGGGCCCGCTAGGGTTGTAGATGGTGAAGAGGTAATTGTAGTGTGTTCGATGAAAGAGATATATAGGTGGGTTGATATTTAGTGAAAATTATACAAAATACACTAGATATTGACATTGATCTCGATGAGGGTGTGAAAGGATGGTGGTGTTGTGGTCTATGAGGGTGGTGGATGATGTGATGGTGGGTATAGATGGAGAGGTTGTGGCTAAATGATGAGGCTGGCGTGGGTCTTCTGTTGTTGGTCCAGCTCGCTGATCCTGAGGTACAACCTCTTGGATGCCTCGTGCGGATAAATAAATGTCTTCCTCTCTCACGATCAACTTAATATTGTAATTTAGAACAATATCAATAAGTTGAATGGGTGAAACTGAGGTGAGGGGCTGAGATGAATAAACGACACCCAAATACTTGGCTATCTGGGAGATGAAGGATCCATCCATGTGTGTTCCCCACTTTCTATGAGTCTGGATATTGAAGTATGAAGTGAATTGGACAACCATATTAAGTGGTGGGAAAGCAATGGTATCTGCTAGAATCAATATTTCCATGATAAGGAAGATTCAATGGGACTCCTCTTATCATAAACCAGCCATGAGCCATTGCTTGATGTAAGATGTGTATGATCAATCTCTACAAATGACTAGAATTTGTGAGTCAAGCATCATAATGTGATAGGGGTTATGGGTGATGAGTGGCCAAAGGTCCAGTGTAGTCTATTTGGATGGATGAGTCTTCAATGTATGATAATTATCAGATATGATGAACTCCTCAGTATAGATATTGATCCCATCTCAGAACTCTACCAGGCTAAGCTGGTCAAGTCTTACTCCTAGATGGAAATGTAGGCAGTCCATAGTGATATCGAACATGGCCACGAAATATTGGAATAGATCCAAGTGAATCTCATCCCATGCTTCTATAACGATGTCGATATATAATTTCTATAAGTGGTGCATGAAACCATCAGAAATGTTCAACTTATAGATCATGTCCATGTCCAAATTATTAGGGTTGTGCATCGAATTTGCCTATAGGTGGAGAATATTACCTCGATGCTGTGGGTTTCTAAAGAAAATAACTGGTTTTAAGTGAACATTCTAATTGGTGGACGGATAGGAGGTGTTTTCCTTAGAATCAAACATAGTGCGGGGGCCCTTAAAAGTTGGTTACTGTATCTTGGAGTCTGAGGAGGAAGAATAGGGTTTGAGCTTGAGCTATGGTCTCTTGGTACATGCCATGGATGTCGGAGGGTGGAGCACAAGGAGGGTTGAGGTCATGAGATAGAGGAGGAGGGAGTTTGGAGGCTTGGTTGGGTTGTTAAGTTTGAGTGGATGGTGGGGGTAAATGTATAAGGGAATGGTGGGTGTTGGTTTGTGAGTGAAGGAGAGGTGGATAGTGAAGGTCTGGTGGCATCAGGAAGAAGGAGAGGGAGAGTAAGGGAAACTAGTTGGTCAAGATTGTGAATATTCGTGACCTACGGGTCATGAAATGCATTTTTGAACACATAACCAATACCTTAAAAATGTTTATTGGAATATCACATCATTTATGGGTAGAGAATTTGGGTTTTTGGGAAAAAAGAGAAACATCATGGAAACAATGTACAATACATGTACTGAAGTATGTTTAGACCATTATTATTGTTCCTTCAGCACATCACCCTCCTTTAAACATTAATTTTTTGACAAAAATATTAATATAACTTATCTACATCTTTTGTATACTGGGTTTCCACCCCTAGTCAGTACATCCTTTATAGTCAAGAGCTTGAATCCTTCAAGACTTAATGAAACTTGAGGCTGATAACACTACCTTCAATTAATAGTTATTGAAATATCATCAACCTGTTAGGATTAAACATGAATGGTGGTCCTCCGTCTCATGAAAATTCAATCGTTCCATAAATAAAAACTTGGGCAACCTCAAAAGGACCAGACCATATTAACATCAATTTTTAGGGGAGTATTTTTAATCTTGAGTTGAATAGATAAACCATATTCAATGGGATGAAGGTTAATCTTGTAATTTGTTGTTCATTCAACTTTTTTTTTAATTGATAATACTTTCATTTTCATAAGTGTCTCTCCTTAATTCCCACAATGCAGTTAATTGTAGTAAAAATTCCTCTCCATCCTTTTCTGCATCCCAATTAATCTTTTGAATTTCCCATAATGAATGATTATCCAACTCCACCAGGAGATGATAGGGTTTTCCATGAACTAGTCTAAATGGGGTGGTGCATATGGGTGTTTTCTTACAGAGTACTCTACCCCCATAATTCATCGTGAAACTTCATGTTCCAATAACTTCTAGTTGTGATTGTAGTCTTTTCTAAGATTTTATTCACCTCCCTATTTGACAATTTGACTTTCCCACTCATTTATGGGTGATAGGGATTTCATGTGTTGTAACAAATTCTATATCTTCCGAACATCTTAGGCACCAGTTGATTTGACAATTGCATTATATGATCAATGATGAGTACCTAGGGGAATCCAAAATTCACAAACACATTCTTTGGAAGAAAACTCATAACTACCTTCATTGTGTCATGTGCTGTTATTTCAGATTCAATCCACATGGAGACAAAATCAACTATATCTAGAATGTAATTCTTTCCATGAGACATGGGGAATAGTCCAATAAATTCATTTCCCAACATTTTAAAAACTTCAGCTTCTATAATCAAGTTATGTGGAATCTCATTTATTATACTAATGTTCCCCATCAATTGACATATATCACATCTATGGAATAATCCCATGTCAACAAGATTTAATGAGGGAGAGAAACAAATCATATTTTTAGGATCCGAGCAACTATGAACTAAGGTCCATGATGCCCACTATTTCGCGATGTGTGGCATATTTCTATCACATACTGCATCGCTTTTTCTGGAATGTTTCATCTTAAAAGTCCTTCCACGCCGTGCTTGAAAAGAAGTGGCTTTTCCTAGAAGTAGTTCTTAGAATCTGATGAAAACTTCTTTTGCTGCTAATATGAGAGTCCTTGAAACTCAATAATGTCTCATCTAGAAAATCTACTTCAATATCAGCGTCTTCATCTTCATTGATGATCATAATAAGTAATCATAAGAGGTGGATTGTAGTGAAATTTCTTGTTCATTAGGTTTCCTTGATTACAAAGTCAAATTATTGTCGGAAAAGAAAACATTGGATCAATATTTTC
Source organism: Viscum album (assembly GCA_963277665.1). NCBI lineage: Eukaryota > Viridiplantae > Streptophyta > Magnoliopsida > Santalales > Viscaceae > Viscum > Viscum album. The sequence goes on along the minus strand of OY728162.1, from coordinate 78,865,124 downwards.
TTTTAATATTTCTTGTTCATCAGGTTGAAAAGGTCATAATGATTCGTATGGACTATGACATTTGACAGAACAAGGTATGACAGAAACTATTCAATGGCATAAACAGTGGCTAGGAGAACCTTCTACATAGATGTAGAATTGATCAAGGATACATTTATTGTGTAACTGACATAATATATTGGGAGGAAGATGTTGTCAATGTGATCTATGAGCACAACACCAATATAAATGGTACTTGCATCGCACATAAGATCAAACTCTTTTTCCCAGTTTGGTGCAATGATAACTAAAGATGAAATCAGACTACTTTTCATTGTTTTATGTACTTGTTAGAAGTCCTTATTGAATTAAAAAGGAATATATTTTGAAAACAATTTATTAAATAGACATGAAACAATAGTGAAAATTTTATGATGCATCAGTACAATCTGTCATGCCCACGAAATCTTCTGATCCGTTTTACGGTTGATTGTTATGAAAGATCCTTGATGAATTTGATCTTTATGGGATCGAAATAAATAACTTATTTGGAGATCTTATTTCCCAGTACATTTCCTCCTTATTCAATAAAGTTTATTTTTTCCCAATTTAGTACTATGCATTTATCCTCATAGCATATTAGAACAAGTTCTAGATTATTTATATAGACATCGAATGATCTCTAATAAACTGAGAAATCATCCCTGAATATTTCAATAAATTATTCGTCCATATCATGAAAAATGTGTGTCATGCAAATTTTGAAGGTTTCATGTGAGTTTCACATGACAAATTACATGAGTCTATAGGAAAACGTACCAAATGGGCAGGTGATGGTGGTTTTGGGCCAATATGCAGGGTCCACATCAATTTTATTGTATCATGAATAGACATTGAGGGAATAGCATAAATCACACCCTTCTATTCTATATATCATTAGATCCAGAAAAGGTAATATAAAATTGTATTTTGTGGTAGTTGAGTTCAAGCATCTATAGTCCACATAAACTCTCCATCCAGTGATGGTGCATGTTGGAATGTGGTCATTATAATATGTATTCTCTACTGTGAGTCCTCCTTTTTTTGGAATTACTCGGAGGGGACTCACCTATACACTTTCTGATATAGGAATTATTATTCCAGCATCCATGAGCGTCAACACTTCTTTCTTAACAACTTCCTTTATTGGTGGTCTGAGCTGCATCTGAGGTTATCTTTCTGGTTTTTCATCATTTTCTAGTAAATTTTTGGGGGAGCACACTAAATGAGTTATTTACATAATATCCCCCACTCCCAAGGAAATTTATTTCTTGTGTAAATTTATAACATCAACTAGTTTTTCTTCCTATTCCAATGAAAGACCAACATTGATTATAATGGGTAAGGATGATTAATCTCCTAAATAAGTGTACTTAAATATACTTAGTAAATGGTTGAAAGTCCAAATGGTGTGGTAGAAATATGGATAGGATAAATGGTTCCATAGTTTACCTGGTGAGTGTATCAATAAGTCTTATATCCTTGATTTCATAGTCTCCTTCCTTTTTTAAGCATGAATCATATTTCTCTTCCTCTATATCCATGTACCCCAGTCATTGTTGAGCGAGAGTGATGAAATTAAATTAAACAGTATCATCTAAATGCTATGAATCCTTTTTTAGGTTAATCAATACTTTTTCTTCCCTAAATATAAATATGAGACATCCTTGATTATAATCAATCAAGTCATTTCCTACTTCCAGGAAGGTCCTTCTAAGAGTGATTGGTACATCTCTTTCCTCTTCGATGTGTGAAATTAGAATGTCTTCTACAAAAATAATATTTCTTAATTTAACCAGATCATCTTCAACAATACCACATGGGTAAAAAAATAAAATATCTAGTAACTACAATGATACCCTTTTTTCCTTGAGCTATTGAAGTCAGAGCTTGTGGTAAAAGCTCATCGACATCAGGTTAATGCAGGCTCCTAGATCACAGAGTGATCTTTCAAATTTTCACTCTCATATCACATAAGAGATTTAAAGGATTAAAGGATCTCCCATTTATGGTGGGATTTTCTACTATACAATATTAGATTATTCTTCATTTCATGAGATGACTCTTAGATCATAAATATTTATCTTTTTTGATAGAAAATATTTGAGAAATTTTTTATAAAAATTCAGTTGGGTGATTTCTTCAAAAAAATTAATGTTGATATTTATTTGTTTGAACATTTCAAGAATATTTTTGAACAAATCCTCATGCTTAACATACCTCACTCTTTTTGGAACGGGATGTGGTGACGTGTATGGAGGTGGGGGGTATATACACGAGTTCCTTCTATTTTTCTAAGGCTTGTTAATTTTCAGCTAGTATTACTTCTATTTTTTCTTTTTATTTATTGGGATCTTACTATGGCCTTGTTTCATTTGGTCAATATAAATCTAACAATTTTCTTCCCCTTAGCACTACAACCTCATCTTCCTCTCATTGTTATGTCTTGTTGTTACTAGGTAGAGTTCCTAGTATCCTTTCAGATATGGGTTTTGAGATCTTCCCCATTTGAATCTCCATGTTTCTCAATGCTTCTTGATGGTTTTGCATCTCCGTCTCCTCCATAATCATCCATTTATCTGAATTTTGATTGACGGATATTAGTAGGATCTCTAAGTTAATTCGTTCTGGTAGAGGGGAAATTGTTGTCTTGGATGGGTGGGTGGATATTTTTGTTGTTTTTGGGTCCATAAAAAGTGTTGATGTGGAAATGTATGCTGGTTTTGTATCGAGATAGGGTCCATTGGTTAATTCCCTAGTTGTCCATGGTTTCGAAACTATTCATGAACACTTCATTGATGACAATATCCTTGATTGTTTTGAGGATACTTTTGAGCAGGCCTCTACTGATAAAATAACTATTGTTGTTGTTTCTAAAATGAATGATTTGGTTTGTTGTAATTAATGTTATTATAATCTTGTGGTTCTTCATATCCTGCTACACATTAATGATACTTTTACGGTCCACTGCACATATTTCTTGACTGAATCTCCATGAATGTGGTAGGAGGGGGTTTGTGGTTAGAATCTGAGATGACTCATCTTATTGGTATGGAATTCGACTTGCACTGTTTACTAGGTGGTCTCATTATCTTGGGGGATTCCACATGGTGGTGGTCCACATTCACTTTTCCATAGAATTTCATTGTGGGATTCTTCATCTAAAAAATCTCTTCCTATGTTGGGTATTTTAAACATCGGGCCTCTATCAATGGTAGAATCAATGAATTTTCATGTCGCTTCCTAGAGTCCATCATAGAAGGTTTTCATTTGCATAAAAGTGTCGATTCCATGATGTAGAAATTTTCTCATTAGATAATTAGATATATCCCATGCATCCCATGAATATTCTACATCTTCTTGAGATAATTTTTGAATGTCCTTCTAGAGAATTCAGGTCTATATCGGTGGAAATTATTTGTTGAGGTTATTTTTCATCTCATCCCAAGCCCTAATTGACTCGGGAGATTGGCTTTTGAGCCAATAATTTTCTGGGTCTTGGAGTGATAAGGGGAATACATGAAGTCTTATAGCATTATATGATAATCCCTAGTTGAAAAAGGTATCACAAACCTCCAGGAAGTCAGAAATATGTTCTTGGGGGTCTTTCCTCTGAATACCACTAAACTGCCCCATGTTCTGGATCATGTGAATGAATGCAGCATTAATTTCAAATATGTTGGCTTTGATAGGTGGTAATACTCTGATGGTCATCATACTATAGAGAAATATTAATTGATAGTCCATAATGGTTTTCTCTGGGTGCATATGATGTTCTCAATGTATGATTTATTGTTTTGGTGGGTTGTATCCTGCATGGTGGTGGTGTTCGGCCATTGATGACCAACAAAGTGACGAAAAATTCCTTTTCATCTCAGGATCAAAGGGTTGGGGTTTGTATTCTTAAATATTTTTTTATCGGGTTAAGGGAACATGGTACATGCACTAAAAAAATTATGGGGATGCAATGTAATCATGAAATTATGAAAGGGGATAAGAGAACAATAATCCTAGTTAAAAAACTAGAGTTCTAGTTCTCAAAATGGCATTGCCTCCCCAAAAACTGTGCCCAAAATTTGAATGTCCCCTAAAATCCAATGTTATATCCAATTTCGTGAATCATATTTGAATTTATACTTTGTACCAAGCATTCTATAACTACAAAATCATAGTCATGTAAGAGCACAGGGATGATTCCACAGTGAGGTTGCCAATTTTTTTTGGTAAATCTGGTTCCTAAACATATAAATGAGTCCTTTATAGAAGTCTCTATTTGGGATTTAGATCTATGTTCTTAAATAGGCTGACATTAAATGATAAACGAGGGGTCAGGATCATGTCAAATATCTAGGTTAAAGATGACCTATAATTCTATCATTGTTAAGGTCTTATGTCTTAGTCTTCATAGAAAAATGGGTCACTAGTTGACTTTGATCTTATCATCCTAGTTATACATAGGTTGCAGCTATTCCACATGCAAGACATAGCGACGTCGTAGGTTTATTATGTTTGGATTCATTAAGGAATAATGTTTCCTATGCTAGTATTCATAGCTTAGTGTACTATAATTAAGATACAATAATTTCCTTAACTGTCTTGTGCTTAGGTAAACACCCATAAATTTGATAGACCATTGGTTATATCCTAATTTCTAATTCAATTAATCATTACATGTTTAAACATAAAGGCGCATTTAATTTTTCAGATACATCTCTTCATCCATAACCCTAAGAACTGTATCTACTCATTAGGGATAGTGAAAAAACTAAATAAAATAAATAGATAATGCTGGAAATTTTGATTGGAAGTGATATAATTATACTCATTCAAGGGGGTTTGGGGTGGAAAAGATAAATATGAAGAAGAGAGTTATGAATTAAATTAATTTCATTAGTTGAGATAGAAACTGGACTTAAATTTAAATACGTAATGCAAAAGGAAGTTGCTGATGAAATGAGGCTTCACAACTCCAGAATTGATAAACATGTAAAATCATGAATAATTTATGGTTTAGAAATGGGAATGGGAGAAAAAAGTTCATAGGGGGTTGATATGGATAATAAAAGCACGTCTAGATGATCTTTTAAATGCCCAGATGTTCCATTGATTATATAAGCATTTTCCAAAACGACTTGTACCGAAGGTACACAACATGTAGCCCAGATCCATATTATTCTCCATATATTTTGGATCTCCATCATGGAAGTGCAGTATATTGTGAATTTAAGAGGTTTTACATGGTATACGACATGTACAATTTGTTAACGACATGTACTTCATGCCCAGCTGGCTTTTCCTTGGGATCCTCACCCCTTTCTTGCCAATCGGTTTGACTGGAATCCTGAAATGGTCAGGCTATACAAGTCATATAGATTGTTTTTCAATCTATTGTTGTGGGATTTTCATGGTTGGGAATCACAACTTGGGGTAGGTTGTGATCATAAGTTACACAATGTGAACTGAGGAATCTTGATGTCTACTTAGAAGTTTTTTCACTTTTTCATCCCTTCTTCCTTTGAATCCTATGAAGATGTTATTTCTGCAATAATATACACTTAACATGTGAATTATAGAATATTTTAATGAATCAAATGTATAACTAATATAAATATATATATATATATATGAATTAGGCTTATCAATATTCTGTTTATAAACACATAATATATTAGTGAAAACCTTGGTAGGAACATTATTAAGATAATTATTGATTTCAGAATACAAATCACTATTGACTCAATATACTATTATTCATCAATTATATTTCTAGACTCTTCAAAATGAACTTTTTTAACTAATTTCACAGATAATGCTAATTGTTTAGCATTCTGACTTCATTCATATTTTTATATACCTTCTTTCGTCTTAAAATTCATTCTCAACTTTCTTGCATCTTTCTTCTATCTATTCTTAATTATTTTTACAAACCATTTTATGATAAATAATAGATATAGGAACTAAATTTTCAACTAATTAAATGATATTACTTCTTTTAATTCAAATATGAAAATCTTATATTTCTAATAGAAAACATTGGGAAAATAATATAGATGTAATCAAAGGTGTATCATTTTTCTTAAATAGAAATTAAAGTTCCAATTTGATCATGTAGGTACACTGGGGGGAATCTTTGTACATTATTTTTTTTTATCAATTTTCATTTATTAAATGTTACATTTTTTCTAATTAGAAACTCTACACCAAATAGAGGGAAAATATCTTACCAGTTTACATGAAAATTATACCACATGCAAGAAAAATATAAACAAATCAAAAAACATAGTATATTTACATGGATTGTCTTCAAGCTGAGTGACAACATCTGTGATGTGTTTTAGATGAACTTTGACATAGATTATCTACTTGAAATCGTTCAAAATTTACAAGTGGGTTAGTCACGTATCACCCTAAAACCATGATGAGTAGGTATGAACCCATTCCAAAATTATTCATGTATCCCACAAGTTTTCATTGTAATTGAATATTTTTAGTGTTATTTATGTGGGTGTACCACCAATGTTTACAAAAAACCAACACAATGAGAAACATAATACAATCTTAAATCTTCATCTATAATAAAAAAAATAACATTCTTCATTGAGTCACTCACATAAACTGAATATGGGATTCCTCACATTAACTAATATTCTTCCAATTCCATTGAATGTAATAATGATCAATACAGGGAAGTTAGATCAATATACAATACTAAATTAGTGGAATATATCAATTACACTTTATCTTAGAGTAATAATATATTGATCAACCAAAGATTCTTCCTCAAACATCATGTTTCCTACCTTTGTACTTTACTGAAATATTATTCTTTAGCTTATAAAAATACTTTTAATTGTAATTTTCTTTAATAACCACACAAAATAAAATTATGTTTCATTCAGGAACATACTATTTCAATTATATTTTCATGAATGGTATACATATCACTATGCCTAAAGCATATACTATCATATACATTGATATATATTGTTTATCAAATACTTTAACAATTCCATGTTGTTATTTTCCTTTCAATACTACCATTGACTAAATATAAATCCATGCTCTGGTATCATAATACAATATGTGGTGTAGAAATTCCAAGTACATGGGAATACAAATGTATAGACACACTTTTTACAATGCGCTTCACATAAGTTTGCGACATTATAAACTAAATCCCTTTATAGAAACAATATAACTATAATACATGTGTCATGCATCAAGATTTCATCTTTTTTTTCTATAATTATTCATGTGATGGTGCTATGTCTTAAAAAAAGGAATATGAAGTCTGTTCCTTAAATGAAAGACAAGATACTGCCTCCATGCACAAAGAAAATTTCATGGATAATTCTTAATAATGGTTTTGTATCTATATATGCATTGCCTATATTGTTATTTATTAGTCCTGTAATAGTATACATGATTCACATGTAACATATTCCTCCTCCTCGTATATAAAGGTATGAAAAATTGACACTGGTCACCATCAATATCATATAAATAGATCCCATGAACCACTTCTTTCTTCTCATAAAAAGGTGGTTTATTAGATAACAATTCACATAAATAATACAATGTATGTATATATTATATCATTTGAAAAACCAAACATGTCTATATAAATGGCTTGAAGAGTTATACTAAAATCATAAAAATATTTATGAAAATAAACTACTCAAATGTTTGGAACCTCCTCCTGGGTACATAGTGATTCAGGTCTCTATTTCAATCTGTCTCTCTCATAAATATCACTCAGGTAGTGTGATAAAATCTAACTATAAATGATCTTTGTATGTTCTATTTATACAAATACTAAAAAAATCATGGATCTGAAAATAAAATAAAACCCCCCATTGCATCAACTCATGTTCTCACTACTTGATGTAACACTTCCTGAGATTTTTTTACAATGACTATATATCTAGGTAAGATAGAAACAATATTTTTTCAGTTTGAACTTTTCTAAAAAATGAAAATGATGATACATTTAGAATTGACCATATTGTAATCCTCTAAATGATAAAATGGTGCTCAGAAGGATTGATTTGATAAAAAAGATGACTTTTTTCTAAGAACCCCCGATACACAGAACTCTTGAATGAATGAAGGAGGTAGAAGACAACCATGATAGGTGGATGGGTTACATGGAATGATAATATCAGAAAAAATGGTTTTGTCAAAGTTTTCAATGGAAATGATATAATAATGATGTGTGTGTTTCCCACATTGGATTATAAATTTTTTGTGTTCTCCCATTTATATCAAGGTTCTCCTGTAGCATTTCAGAATTTGTTACCACTATAGACTCCACACTACCACTGGCACAACCACAGGCTGGTGATCTATCCTCTATCATTCCACACATCTTTGTGGTGGATACTCTTATGATTTTAATCTTCTATGTGTGTGCTACACCCTCTTACACCATTATTTCCTAGAAGAGGTTGTCATGTCCACCTTGACAGTGGTCGCAGGTACCTCATTTTGGCTTGTGTGGTTGGACATTTTTTTTGATATACGTTAAATTAAAATACATATCCATATTCCATTAAAAGTGAAAAAATATATCTTATTTTCCCTCATACATTAATTCAATTTTATCAACATTATGTCAAACAAAAGAAGAAATGAAAAATGGATTATGAGCTACTAATCATCTATGCTATAATAAATTTTAATGTATCTTTTTATTTGAAGAATGTCTTCAAAATAAATCATCCTTTTAAATTTTTGAAAAATTCAACAGAATAATACAACAGAAGAGACTCATGTTTTAATAACTATAACATTTCATTATTATCTTACACATGGAAAACATTTACAGAAAAATTATTATTTTAATCAATTTGAGTTATTCAATGGGGGTGGTACAATTTTTCCTACGAAATATAGATCACTCATGAATGGGACAACCATGTTGTTATTCTCCCCATCTAATATGGTTCACACAATGAACAATGTTACACAGTTTTAATTTTTTCCCAAAGTTACCCATATTCGAATTAAAGGGGGTTTTATCCACTTTCAGCCCATTTCTATTAGGTCAAAATAGGTCAGGCAAGGGAGGATCTTCCACTTTTCTTCTATCAATATTTTTCTCCACCATCTTAATATAAAAGTTCATTATCAATGTAAATTCCGATTTCATCATGGTTTATACATATTAATTCCCCCTTATCCTTTCACTTTTAGTTTCTCTCTATCTCATAAACCCTTGGGGTTCCATTCATGGATTTATTATTTTTGATTCCTTATTCATGCAGGGATTTTTGTTAAGGATTGATTAGGAACACTTATGGCTCATTGGAGAATTAATCATTAAATGAGATGTTTTTTTTCTATATTTTTGTAAAACCATGGTAAGTTATTCTATATTTTTCCATATATTGGAATATCATTGTATGACTGATTATTCCAAAATTAATTATTTGGACAATTAATTATATACATGGTCTGTTGGTTAAATTATAAAATGATGTCAATCTAACATTTTATGTGGCATAATGGTTTTAATTGTAATTTATAGTGTTACTTCATGATCCATGTATTGATAGAGTATTTAAATAATTTAATAAAATAAAATGTTTTTAAAAAAAATTAATTGATCATTTTTGTTCAGGAATTTACTTGGAATGTAGTGTATTTGGTTGGGGGGGTTAAAAAATTGAGTTGGTTTATATAACTTTTTTTCTAATAAATTTAATAAAATCTTCCGAAATATGCTTAAAAATAATCAAAGTTTTATCTATAATGGTTTATTATAAATGATGTTTCAAATGACCAAAGGTGACTCAGAATTCATTGCACCTTATTAATGGAATTCCTTTTTGGAAATTCTGAATGATTTTATAAATTTTTTGGGAATTTGAGACCATCTTGAGTCCCTTATTGAACTATAAACCCAAATTTGATATTGTAACACCATGAGATTTTAATATATATAATTATTTAAATAATTTCAATTCATTAACATCTTTCATTACCTTCTATCCCGAGTTTAAGAGAACTGAGAGACACTAGTAGTATAAAATGACTATTATAATCCAACCATTAAATTTAATTGAATAAATTTGTATAACTAATTTGTGAAATAAATATAAATGTTTAAGTCAATATAAATATGATATGTTCTTAGAAAATGAACACAATTTTTTTTGTAAAATCAATTTGTTCTTCCAATATAAATTTATATTATTTTTATGAGTAAATATTCAGTTTTACATATTATAGAAATTTTATTTTTCAAAATTAATTTCAATTCTGAATTTAGCATGTGAAGAATTATCTTAAAAATAATTTTATATAGTAAATATATTGAGTGAAAAATGTATTTTATTTTTAATTATTTATAATTGATAAATATGTTTTTCATTTGTTTTAAATTTTAATTAGTTAATTTTGATTTTAAATAATCCAATTGTGGTTTTTATTAAATAATTTTTTAGGAATTTATATTAAATATATTTTATGTTTCATAATGGGTTTTTAAAAAAATATTTTTTATGGAACTTTAAATTTTTCAATTTAAAATAATATATGTAAATTATGTCTTTTGAATTTTGAAAAAAAATTGAAAATTTTGATTCAGAAGGTCCAAATTTCGTAAATAGATTAAATTTCGTTTTTACCAATATGAATAGTAACCTTGGAAAATTTTGTTACCACGATAAAGGTTAAAATGGGTAATTTTGGTTTGGAATAAAATTATAAATACCATAACATGCCAAAATATTATTTGATGAATATAATTAGACCCTTAAAACCTATGTATCTAAACCAAATTTTTCAATAGACAGTTTTTAAAGAAAATGAATTATATAATATTTAAATTAATGAATCTCCCAAGATGTCACTTTCTGGGTATTTAATATCTCTCATGTGTCCACATCGGGACTAAAGAATGTTATGAGAAAATATAAATGTTATTTATCATCTTAATGATCATATTTACAAAATAAAAATTAATTTGTTATTTTTTGGACCTCTTCGGTGAAATTATGAAATATATAATATTTTATTTAACAAGAACGTAAAGATATCACATTCATATATTTAATAACTATAACATTTTTAAAAATTTTATTAAGTAGATAAATTTAAATAAATTTATTATGATGAAGAATATAATATTTATCTTCTTCAATGTTTTTTTTAATTTTTATTAAATAATTATGTATATTAAATAATTACACAATGATGAGGTTGTAATTATTTTATTAATGGAAATATAAAATAGATGTTCATTATAATAAAAAAATAAATTTAATTTGAGATAACTAATGTGATTTTATAGATGACCATAGTCCTATAGGGTTATAATATTTTTTTGAAGTTAACTTTTAACATTTATATTTTTAAAAAATCATGAAATGAATAGTGTCAAAATTGACACTCTTGATATTTTATAAAAATAATTTTATATTAAATAATTTATAAAATGAGAAAAAATATTTATAAATACCGATTAATTATAATATACTCAAAAGTTTTCTAAATTGATCATTTATTGTCGAATTTACTTTAAATAATAAAATAGAAAATATTTTAATATTGAAAAGATTTTACTTTAGTTAAATTAAAATAATTTAACTAAGGGGTAATCTAAATAATAATGTTTAAAAAATTAAATTTTTTTTAAAATATTTAGGTTGATGATATTAAAACATTATATGAGTATATATTTGAATTCATGCCCTTTTGAAGGTATTGGGATTTAAATTGAAATTATTATAAATTAGTATTTCCAGAAATTCCATAAATGGACATCACATCAATTATAAAATGGAACCTCCTACCTCACTTATTAACAACATTTGTCCCTTTAACCTCGACCATAAAATTAAAATTTTCTTAAAAATTTACGTTGTTACATTACAGAGTTTTTGTTACTCCCCAATGACCAACTCTAGTGTCCCTATATGGATATCAAGAAGTTGTTTGCAGAAGAAGAGGTAATCTCCTTCACCGACTCTTTCAATATTATATCATCTTATACATCATATCCATGTGTTTAGCACATTATATAGTAATAAATACTTTATATAACATATTATTAAATGTTATTAGGATTATGTAACAACTATATTCATCTTTTTATCAATCCTATGAAAAAAATTACCATGTGTGCGTACATTCAACTTACTATATCCACATCATGGTGTAATGTTTTTTCATCAAAACATAAATTGGATGTTTATAATGATGGAAATAAGAAATATAAATGATAATTATACAATTATATTGATCCTATATCAAAATATAATCCATCCTCTTCCATATCATTTAACCATTATGGGAATGACATGATCGCTTGGTTGTACATATGACCAACCTTCTACACGACATGATGCGATTCATTCTCCAATATCACCATCAAATAATGACTATATAAATGTAAATAATGAATAAATATTATATATACTATCTTAATAACATTCTATAAATTATGTTACTACATTCAATTCATAACAATTTGTACTTATACCCCAAAACATACATAGGAAAATGAAGTAGTTAACAACAAAAATATGGGTATTAGTGAAATATTAAAAACAAAAGGGTTATAAGATAATAAATTATGATATAATAAATATAAATATGGTTCAAGGATAAACTATTAACATTCCTTAAGCCATTATATAAGAGTTTTAGATACGTATTAAGTAAATCAAACCTATATTAAGGTTTAATATCACAATCTCATTAGATTTTGAGATTTTTGATAAATAAGTATTTACTTGGGAACATTTATCATCCATTTCCATGTTTCATTAAAAATTTATAGAAAATTTATACTATTTTTCTAAAAAACATTATTTTCATTTTTACCCCAATATGAATTTTTATTAAATCATAAGAAAGGAACCATTTTTTTGTATTCCTAATGAGTTATTTTGTGGATTTTCTAGTAAATGTAGGAAGAAAATGTTTTATTTTAACATATGTAGAATAAATGGATTTTTGATAATTTCATGATTCCTTAATTCATTGATGTTTCATTTTTAATAATATAAAGTAATTTTAATATAAATTTGCTTCATTTAAAAGTGTTACACGTTATAATAAAAGACAGGATTTTCGAAACAAAAGGGATATTTTCCCTAAGAATCCTTTCCAAGTATTATATAAAATTATTCTCTATCTAAAATAACATTCTTTGTTTCTAATTATACTTTATTGATTGTATTCTTTATGAATGATTTTATCCATATAATTCTTATGGAAGGTTTATATCTATTATAGAATGATATTTATGAAAACCATTTCCATTGGATATGTTATGATTGAATGATTTTTATGAAACCCATTTCCTTGAATGGGTTATAATGTGATGAATGATTTATTTTCTTGGGGGACAAAAGTGTATGGTTCTAATTATGTGATGGGTGGGACCTATATATTCCTGCAACACATTGGGTAATGATTTATATCTGTTGAGATAGACATGAATCAAATAAGAAATGATCTCAGTTAAGTAATACATGACTCAAACAAGAAGAAATCTAGGTTGAGTAACATAGGAATAGAATGAGGAGTGAAATCTGTTCAGTAGATGAAATTTTCCACATGGATGATCTGGACCTTGAGTCTTTCCAAATTTTGAATTGATATTGCATGATTACTTGTAAGCCACAAATTCCATGTCTTATTAAATTATCTCTGTAAATATGTTCTTTGATGAAGTGTTATGATTTATACAATGACATAATACAATGATCTTTGATATGAAATATTTACTTTTCTAATTATATGGTTACGTTCTTATTTCTTATTATTAATATGATATGATTGATATCTCCATTTTTACCCTTATTAGGAATATTATTTCAACATTTTTATGATTCATTTCCCCATGATTTAAAGAAGGTTATAAAGAAAAACGTATAAAAATGGGATACATAATTGAAGGATTAAGAAGGAGATGAAATAGATGTTTTATGAAAAAACATTTGTATGATTAAATTATTTTAATAAAACTAAATCTCTATTGTAGTGTAGATTTTTTTTATTGGTTAATGAATATTTATTTATTTAAAAGTAATATTTATGTACGAAAATTATGGGCCGATATAGATGTCTTTTTTATTTTATTATGGATTTTGGTCTATGGGGGATTTTTTTTATCATATATATTATGTTTACATTTTTATAGAAGATTTTTCTTTCAAGTGGGTAGGAGGATAGATTATATTTAATAAATCCATATATATTGTATTTTTTATTTGATTTCTCACATTAATTTTATTAACATACATAGAGATCCTTAGAATCTTATTGAGGGATTAGAGATGGTTTCTATATATCCCAAGTTATAAGGAATAGATTTTCAATAGTATTAAAGGCTATATGGGAGATCCAATGGTGAGGATTATTTATATTTTCAAGATGATTATTGACTTAGGAATGAATCTATAGGAAAAAAAATGGTTCCAACCTATGTATGTTTTGGATCACCATATATGGAATTTAGGAATTTATAATGTTTACAAGATTATTCCCTTTAGGGAAACATAGCATATATCATGTTCCCTTTTAAAATTGGATGACATGGTACCATTACCTTTTCTGGTTTTCACTTCCCACTTGCGTCATAGTTACATGGTATTTTTTGATTCTTTTATTATATTTTTCTTATTAAAATGTTTCTAATTATCTTTTGAAATGGTATTGGTAATTTTATTTTCAAAATTTGTTTAAATTTATATTTTTTAATTATAAAATTGAATGATTCTTGATAAATGGGGTTTAAGTGATTGTTTTCATTAAATAAAAAGAGATTTGATGATGGAAAATAGATAGAATGTGATATTGGGTTTTACATACACTTAAGAAAACCATATTTTTTAAATAGTGTCTAAGTATAGAATGAGTAAAAATTGAATTTAAGGATACTTACTGAATTCCATGGTGAAATCATATTGAGCTTGTTTTTTTATCACACCCTATATACACCAATTATTGTATGTTGTTCATATGGATATCTCCCAGGTATCTTAGTTTCAATCTTCTGGTTTAGGATGCTTAGGTTTTAAAGGATCATATCCATATAGACCATTACTATATATATTTTCAAGGTATATGGTGCGTAAAGGAAGTCTATAAATCGTTTGGTGGAGTTAAAGAGATAAAATATACTTACAGGAGTTGTTCAGGATGTGAGTGGGAAATTAGAATCCAAAAGTGATTATTCATATATTTTATAAGAGAATATCATTTGGTGTAATTCACAACATAAATTTTTATTCATGAAGTGAGAGAGTCTTTCATAACCCAAAGAGATGTTTGAGACTTGAGTGAGGTTGGTTCATAAGGTGAAATTCATGATGATAACCATTTCTTCATAATGTTGATGGATGGGGAAATATATATCTTAAATATATCTCTAAAAATTCATAGCATTAATGTTCCATCAATTAAATGAATAAATCTTTCATGTTGTATTTTTTAGAGGATCGTAATCTAAGACAACTTTTGATGAGAATGACCCATGAACATTGTGAATTTCTATCTAGAATAATTCTTGTAAAGACAGAGGCACACTCTACTTCCCTCAAAACCCTTTATTTTTTTAATCCATGCAATTAGTGGGGTTATATCATGGTTTCTTGAGCCTACATCATTTTGGATTGATCATTGACTTCCCTTGTTTGAACCATTGTGATCTAAGTTGATTTTAATACATTTTTCTCAGGGTTTCTTCTATGATCGGTTTCGTTTCCTCTCACTTTTTATTTCCACACTATGGTGGATAATCTAATTCGTTCTTATAGAGTTATGTGATGTATGTTAGTTAAATTTTGGTGATACTTTCTCATTTGGTTATGTATCCCTATAGTATAGGTGAATATAGGGGTTTCCATGTCTCTTTGTTCTTGTTCATGAATGTTTAAAACAATGAGGTAGGGGTATCATTTATTCTTTAATTATTTTATGTGAAATATTAATGTTATCATGATTTATTCCATTAGTTGAATGTGTAATTAACCTTAATAAATAATAAAAAAATTTATGTAAATTAATGGTTTATGGTTTAAGAGAATAAATTTTTTCCCACCATTTTTATAGTTTACCTCTTATTTTTATGGACATTGTACTATTCTTTTTATGATTTGGTTAGCATGTCTGTTAGGCATGGGTTTAGAATGTATATTTGGAAAATATTGTTTAATAAAAATAGGGTAATAATTTTGGTTGGATACAAAATTAAAGAGACTTATTTTTGTAAACCATTATTATTATATATTATGAGAAATACACAGTAATGATTAATGCTTGTTTAACTGAAATTGTTCTTCCATATGTTAACGTAATTTGATTAATAACCTGAATATTTAAATGTTTTTGTTAATGGTAAAAAGAGGCATTTAAATGATGCTATTATTCAATCAATAGTGTTGAAATAGGAAGTTGTTCTTTATAACATGTATAAATAATTAATAGTTTTTGGTAATTAATGTGTACGGTTTTAAGTGGTTGTAACTTGTGATAAATTAATTGGTTAATTCTCGATGATAATAACACGGATTGTTTGATAAGGATAAATTTTTGGGTCTGAGTGAGCCAATTTTTATGTGAATTATGGATGAATATTGTTTCAAGATTTAAATTCCCTATTTAATCATTCTATTGTTTAATATCTTCTATGTTTTCTATAGAGGAGAGCCTTTTTATGAGATGTGATGAGAGACTGGGATAGATGATGAGTAATTAGATATTAGTGGAGAGACCCATGATTTTTTAGTTATAGATCCATGTGGTGGTGGGATTCAAGATTATATTTGTGGTTCTATATACGATGACACTAGAATTGATGGAATGGGTTAAAGGTAGGATTCCCCATTGATGTGTTGAAAGATAAACTCTTTCTTGATAATGTTCTTGTTTGAAAAATGTATGGTCATGGTTCTTGTTTCCACATTCCTTTACCTGCATCTTGATGTAGTAGTTTCTATTTTTTTTCAAGTCATTCTTATTATCTTTTTATATTTCCATGAGTTCATAAAATTATTGAATGATAATGATAAGTTAATGGTTTAACCTTTGGGGATTATACTTAAATAGAATAGAAATTTTGATAGTACTGTGAAACTGTGAAATTAGTCGGAAAATACTTGGAGGGAATATTGTGAAACCCCATTACTGATCTCCCAGGAACGTCATTAACCTTGATCCAGTTTTCATTTTATCGTTTTCTATATAGGGAATAAAAGGAATTGGGAGGATACCTAAAACTGTGAAGTCAAATATTTGTTAGACTTTTAGATTTAACAAGTTTTTCAAACAGGCCGTAGGAGGATTTCATACCATATTACCCACTAACACATCATGTAAGAGTTTTTGGAAGCAAGTTTTGAAAGACCTCATGATGTGAATGGTTATATGATTTGAAGTCATTTTTCATATCGTGAATGTACTAAATAATGGATTTTTAATCTGAGGTGACAGATTTCTCTATGTACTTAAACACCATGGATCCCATGACGTGTAATAGAGTTAATGTTTGTGTAATTATTTGATAAGGGAAGTTTTAGGGAGCTGTTTGGGTTTTGGGATACCATTCAGCTTCTAATTTCCCATTTTTTCTGGACCTATACTTCAAATCCGTTGATTTATGGAGATGTAATTCTTTTAGAATGATCTGACCAGTGTTCAGTCTTTTTTGTAGTTGTGGTGTATCTCTTTTTGTAAATGATCTTTCTACTTAGTTATTGTCTTTGATCATGGTAGTGTCATTTGGTCGTGTTATCAGATCCATTGGTCTAATGTCATCTTTTCTATCACCTTCATTCAATATCCGTTTTTTGATCTCGTTTACAGATGAATTTCTTTTGTAGGTCATGGTATGGTGGGAATTTGTCCATGAGGTATGAGGGTTTCCTCCTTTTCCATGACCCCTTGTTTTTAATATGGGATTAATTTTTCAAAGTGTATTTTAATCTAGGGTCTTTATAGACATTATTGTGTTATCCCAATTACTGGAACTTTTTTTTAGGCATGTGCGACCTAAGTTTTGAGGTACATGGTTCCAACTACATCCTTGGTTGACATGCCTTATTTTTTTCAGCATTATAAACAAATTTATACTAAGATTTTGGAATGATTTATCTATGTGTGTTGAAAAGTTTTTTTAAGGAAAATGGGTTTTCTTGGATTGATGATAAATGGAAATAAAAGGGGTATTTTAAAATCATTGAAATGTATTTTTAAAATGGTTTTGAAATGATTTTTCTGAAATAGAAATGATTGTGAATATAGTTAAATGGTTTACCTTTTGTTCTAAGTTGATGTTTTATCTTGAGAACAATGTCCCTTATGGGGGTTCACATTATTGGGTTGTCCTCTCATCCTAGAATATATATAATAGGCTCTAGGTATGTATATGATGTTGGGATTTCACATTTTATGGTGTTTCCTTGGTTTTCTATGTAGATCATTGGCTTTAGTTACCACAATGAAATGTTTCATTCATTTTGGGTATGAGTATTCTAATGTATGACTTCTTTTATTCCTTGGTTTTATGAGGCTTATGCTATTATTGTTGTTTTTATTTCATGGATCCATAAAATTTTATCCTTGATATCCCACATGACTCCTGTGAATAATGATATGGAAAAATGTTCGTTTATATTGATATAGGTGCATTTGTTTTAGAATTATTCCAAAAGTAAAATATTTACCATGTTTTTATAAAGATACTTTACTTCTTATCATTCCATTGTTTTTTTAAATTAGTATTCAAGAATTTTTAGATAGTTACTTGTTATTAAACACCTGGGTGGGATCATATTGATTCTGTTATCTCACACCTTGCACACCTTTTCAGTGGTTCATATACCTATATTTGTCTTCAAATGTAGGTAAAGGCAAGGAATAATAGTGAGGTAGTGAGGTTTCATGTCAGATAAGTTGGGTAGATAGTGGTGAGATAGTTGGATTTTGTCCACACCATCACATGGAGATGATATTTTGTTTTGGTACATTATAGTTGGGATTGTCTCTTAGAGTTTTGGATACTTGTTCAGTTTTTTTCACTTTCATTATTACATTTATGGAATATATATATTGGATATCCATTTTTACACCTTAGTTCATGTATATGTATTTAATATATTTAGTTCAGGTTGGAATAAAATATTCCTTTTGTTTTTTCATTTGATAATTGGGTGTTGTCATGAACCTATGGGGAATGGAAACACCCTTCGAGTATGTGACATATCAATTCTTGTGAAATGTTTGAGGTAAATCCATGTTGGTTTGTCAAAATTAGGTATCATGTGAGGGTTTTCCTCAAGAGTCCTTTTCTTTTGGTGTCTATTAGATTAGAGATAGGATTTTTGGGACTTAATATGCATTTTCTGAAATGTCTCTGGAAAAATCATATTGTGCAGAGACTCACGTTACCATGGGATGTTAGGATATATTTCTCTAGTGTTGGTTTTTTTTTAATCCTAGTTTTTTCTTAAGTGTTTTCTATTTTATGCTAAGATATTCTCTATTGTATGATCATTACTTTGGTTGCGGTGTGTAGATGCAACCCACTGAGACATCTTCCACGAGTTCCTTAGGAAGGGGTAGCTAATTCTCTATAAGGAAATCCTCTAATATATCAGAATATCTTTGAGACTAACATATGGGTAGTTCATTCTATTGATCAAGGTGCTCCTAGAGTTTATTACATGGATCGTGAGGTACAGACAAGAGTTGGAGGAGAGAGAGATCGGTCAAAGAATTCTTGCATGAGAATCCAAAATCCTTTAAAGAAAATAATGAACCTCAAGAGGTGGGTTAATAGGTAGAGTGGATCGATCCAATCATATAATTTCTAGAGACACATGATGTCATGTGTTTAGTGTTTATGATCGAGGGTTATGAAAAGAGATGGTGGGATTCTATGGTATAGGTTGAAGGACATGTGGACCTGGATTAGACGGGATTCAAAGCCATGTTTTTTCCGAAGTTTTTTTCCAAAGTACCTAATTATTGAATGTTATATTGTGTTACTATCTTTTCATTAGACATATTATTTTATGCCAGCATTCAAAAAATGAGTTTTCTGAGATTTTTCATTTCTTTCTAGACATGGTGAAGAATGAACAACATAAGGCTCAAAAATATATGATAGGTTTGCGGATAGATATCTGATCATAGGTAATTATTTTGAATGTTTCTACCTATATAGAGATGATAGAAAGATATGTGATGGAAGAGATGGATATAGTAGGATAGTTTAGTTTTCTTAACTGGTATCTTCTATCTAGTGGAATCTTTAGTGGCACACATTGGAAGAATATGAAGTGTCCGGATTATTCGAGAAGTGGTGGTGGTGGGTTTAAGCGGTTTGCCTCTTCTAAACTGTCTTCAACATCTAATTGTGTGAATTCTAGTTTCTATATGTGTTTAAGTATCATACACATAAGAAGTTTCATTCCAATGCATGTGAAGACGTGAAACAATTAGGGACGGATTGGTCATACACAACTCATCTAGCAATATATGAAAATTCCTCATTATGGTCAGGCGTTGTCAGCTGTAAATGCTACTATTGTTCATTTAGAAGATTAAAAGACTATAGATCCATAGCCACAAGCTTCAAGAGTGGAGAACATTCATGTAGTATATGAGTGTCCAGTGGAAATTCATACAGGTATAGTGATTGGTACTATCCTTATTTCATCTTTACTAGAAATTTATTTATTTGATACTGGTGGCTCCAACTCATTTATATCAATTTTTTTTTGATAGGTTTAAAAATACAATTGAACTTATTCCCATTATAATGGATTTATAAACTCTTCTTCGAAGGAGGAGACATAAATGTTTCAATGTCCTACCTATTCGTTATTGTTAGTTGATAAAGAGTTCGTCTGGGATTTTCTTATTCTAGATCTGGATCTATTAGATGTCATCATCTCTATGTATTGGATTTTCAATCATCAATATGAGTTTGATTATTATCATTGATGTGTTTTTTTCATGATTAAGATAGGAGCCCCCATGTGTTTCAGGAGCAGCGGGACCCGAGATCAGGTCATGCAAGGCCTTCCCACATAGATCCTAGTGAGAGAAAAACCATGTGGGCTAGGCCAAAAGTTGAGAATATCATGATATCACCTGCAACCGAGGAATGTTTAATGTCATTGAAGATTCTATTAGTTGGTAAGTATGACAGAAAAATTTTCTAGAATCAATAGAAGAGTAGAACCTTATAGGTATTTTTTATTAGTTGCACCTAGATGCTCAGAAGGATGTTTCCGGTACAGTTCAAGCTAGTGTTTAGTTATCATAACATCTAATTATGACTATTTTATACATTCATTAGTAGTATGACGTGATTATAAAATTTTAAGAAATTCTTTTTCATGGGGAGGCTGTTTGTGGTTTGTTTCTCTCTAAATATGGTTTACTAAACATTGGGAAGGGGGTTGTAATCCCATTATTCGTGAGATGTTTAGTCTTGTTTGGTAGTTAGATTTATTTTTCAGTCATACATCAAGGTGATACTAATTTTTATTATGAAATGAGATGATGAATCTGGTGGCCAGGCATAAGGACTGACATTACAGATTATGTGCCCAGCTATTACACCTACCAATGGATAAAGGAAGATCACTTGGCACCCTTTGGATTTCTTCATCTTCTTCTGAACATGATTTAATAATTGGATGACGTATCCATGAATTTGGTTATTATATTACCATTAACTACCTAAAATAAGAAATCTATTTGGGTGACCTTTCATCTGTTGAAATACTGTAATCATATTATTCAGATCATGGGTACCACTAAAGCTAAAGAACTGGGTAAGCTATTTGTGTAGGAGATTGTGAGGTTTCATGGGTATCATTCATAATTTTTTATATAGGGATCCTAGGTTTAACATTATGTTTTTGGGGAGTCTCCAAGATCCAATGAAAACTCAATTCATGTTGAGAGCATCATTTTATCAATAGGGAAATATTCATTCATAGAGGAACTTAGATCCTAGAGGACATGCTTTATGCCTATGTCATGGATTTTAGTGGACTATGAGACATCAATCTAAAACATGTTTATTTTTTTACAACAACAATTATCAGTATTTAGTAAGAATGGATCCCTTTTAAGCGTTGTATGGTCTCCCTCTCAAATAACATATTTTCTGGGTGAAGGTGGGAGAACTATCTGTTGTTTGACCAAGTTTGGTCCTAGAGATTCCAGTAAATATTTATGATGTTCATAGACATTTGGTTACAACATAAAGTAGAATAAAATCATATGCAGATCAAAAATTTCATCCTCTGGAGTTTTCCATTTGTTATTGGGGTTTAATGATTGTTTCTCCTTGTCTTGGTTATCGTAGACTTGAGAAATTGGAAATCTGGCTATAAGATATTCCAGACCATTTGAGGTCAGCAACCGGCTCAAGAAGGTTACTTATCAGTTCATTTTTATAGTTCAGTTGATAGGTATTCAGGAAGTATTACACATATCTCAGCTCAGGAAGTACCATCCTAATGCCACTCACATTCTGGGTTGGGAATAAATTGAGTTAGATCCATATGTTTCTATTTTAGAAAAACATTATGAGATCATTGACACTCAAGTGAATGTATTTTGTGGGAAATCGATTCCTTCAGTTGGAATACTATGGAAACAGAGATAAAATTATTATGAGGATCAGGAATGAAAGTCATTGATGAGGGAAAAATGAAATTATACTTTTTTTGGACTACCTCATCCACATGGATTCTCGGAGACCGAATGTCTTTATTGTGGGGAGGTTGTAACATCTCGTTACCAATATATCCGGTACGTCTTTGAAATAATCATTGTCTTCCATTTCTCATTATCTTTAATGGATCAAGAAGATATTTGAATAATATCTAAAATGATGAAGTTAGATATATTTTTTAAGTTATAATTTATCCAGCTTTTTCTATATCCTACTGGAGGATTTTGTTCCACGTAACTAGGTTACACATCATGTAAGAGTTATTGGATACAAGTCATGAAATACTTCCGGTAATGAATGGATACATGATATGAAGATATGTTTCACATTGTTAATGTTTTATCAAATGTATTTTTAATTTGATGTAATGAATTTCATGGTGTACTAAAATGTTGTGGATATCTCAACATTTAAAGGAGTTACATGTAATCTAATTCCTCGAGAAAGAATGTTTTTGGGCACTATTCTAGTTTTTTGTGACCATTTGGTTTCCACTTTTCCATTTATCTTGACATATACATCCTCTCTGCTAATTTTTGGAGACACCATTCCTTTTAGAATGATCAGATGAATGTTCGATATTCTTTGTAGTTGCAGGGAGTCTCTCTGAGAAAGCGATCTTTCCAATTCTTAATTTTATTTGATCGTGGTAGGGCCCTTGGAATGAGTTATTGGATCCGTTTGTCTATTTTAGTATTTTATATCATCTACATCAATATTAGTGGTGTGATATCATTCCCAGAGGCCATTCCAATGTTGGATAAGGTATGGTTGGCGTTCTTCCTTAAGGTATGTGGGGTTCCTCCTTTCTTCTGACCCCATGTTTTCAAAATTGGGTCAATCTTGTGATGTGGATTTTATTCTAGGGCCTTTTTAGACGTTTTTTAGTTATCCTTGATGGTGGATCCCATTGTGGGTTTGTGCAACTTGAGTTTTGACATACGTGGTTCCAAATCTAGCTAATGTTATAGAACCTTATTGTTCCTTCTTTATAAACATATTTATACAAAGAATTTTTCATGAATTCTTTGTGTGTCTTTAATAGAGTTTTTAATGAAAAACCATTTTTTCAGATTGTTGATAAATGGAAAGAAAAAGGATATTTTCTAATCATTTAAATTGATTTGTGAAATGGTTTTGAAATTATTTTTGAAACCCTGAAATGATTCTGAAAATGATCACATGGGTTACCTTGGGTACTATGTGGAAGGTTCAGCTAGAGATCATCATTCATATGGGGGATCACTCTCTGGGGTGTTCCTCTTATCCTAGAGTGTATATTACTATCTCTAGGTACATATATGATATAGGGGTTTCACTTTCTAGGGTGTCTTCCTATTCATGGAGTACATATCATAGTTTTCAGGTACAGTAGTGCACTATTTCATAGATTTTCGGTATGAGTAGTCTACTACATGAAAAATAGTATTCCAGGGTATTGTGATGAATATTCTACCAATGTTTTTTTATTTCCTAAGATTGTAATGATTTGTACTTGATATACATGATGATTCTTGTGAAAGATGATATATAAAAATGTTCTTTGAAATTGATATACTTTATTTTGTTTTGAAGTGGGAAAAAATGGAACTTTTTTCATTGTTATCTATAATAATTATTAATGATCATCATTCCATGTTTTATTTAAATTATGGATAGATTAATTTTTATATAGGGACTTAAAATGGAACACATAGGTGGGATCATATTTATCTTATTAGCTCACACCATGTGCACCTCTTCAGTGGTATTTTGACATTTTTATTCCTTCCAATCCAGGTTTAGGAAAGGCTTTATAGCGAGGTGATGATGTTTCAAGTCAGCTGATTTAGGAAACTGGTGGAGAGAGAATGGGAGTTTCTCTACACAATCACATTGAGTAGCTTTTTCATTTTTTCCCATTGGATTTGGGATGGTCTGTTGGAGTTTGGCTAGTTTTTCAGGCCTTTCTTAATGTTGTATTTATTAAAGTTATGGACTGTAACAATTATATTTCCTCTATTTATACTTGATTTATGTATATATATGAAATTTTTTATTTATGGTTGGGTAAAATTGTTTCCTTTGGTTTGTTTCTCGATTCCTATGTGTTTATCGCCAGCCCATGGGGATCAAGAACTCCCATTAGGTATGCGATACATATGGTCGAGTGCTAGGTTTTTGGGAAGCCTGGTTCGGTTCGTCATAAATATTCCTCTTTTGAATATTAATGAAATAAGAATGGAATACTGTTAATTAATGTATAATAGATTAATTATAATAAATATAAATTTTAAAATAACAAAATTAATTAAATTAAGATTACTGAATACTTCTGTTCTAATAGGATATCTTGTTCATAGTTGTAAAAAATACATTTCCAAGAGAAAATAGCTATAGTTTGGCCTAGGAATAGGTTAATTCCCAATGTGTGGTTGTGAGATATATTATTTCATGAATGTTTTTTTTATTTCATACACCTTTCCACCCATATTGGTAGGGTGATAGACTCCTAGTGGACTCTTGGAAGGTGTTCCCCCACATATCTTGGTTGGTGAGGAAAAGATTAATGACTACCCTTATTTGCTTTGATCTCTTTTCCAGGTTGTATTATGTTGTAATATTAATTTTGGTAAACATTTCCCATATATATTTGAACAGGTCTATAATGGTTTGTAGTTATTTCCTACACAAGTATCCTTATATATAGTATAATATGGATTATTATAAGTATGACTTGTATGGGGTTAATATGAATTAAGTTATAATATATGACATACAGGTTGTAGTGCCTCCATGAAACTAGATGGTTACTATATAGAGATTCGGAATGGGATGATGGGATGATGTGATATTTAGGTTTCATGGTGTATAATTTTGAGATGATGTAGTACAAGAGATTCATTTTATGATCCTTTAGACAATGTGTCTTTTGGGTGAGATGAATTTGGAGATATATGGACTAGGATGTGTGAAATTGGGTAGAGAAGAAAACTAGTGGGATGTGGATGTGCGGTAACCTATTTCAATACTATATTATTTTTTCTATTATATGAGATATTGGGTGAGAAATATCCATGGTAAGGCTAGTAATATAGCATACATTCTTATGTGATGTGTTAGATTTACATGATTTCTTTGGTCTTTAGGTTCCTTTTCTTATCGTTTGAAGAAGAGACTATATAAAGAATCATATCGAGTATACATTCCATTCTCACCATATATATATATATTAGGTATTCATAATTTGGTTAGTGATTGGGTTGGATATAAAAAGATCTAGGGGTTGTCTAAGAGTTGTATATGATTCAAGTTCAATGTTGAGGATTATACTTTTGAACATGTAGTTATCTTACAATCATTTAATTTCAAGAATTTACACGCATGTACTTAAATATCTTTTTACTTTTGTTGTGGGATAGGGTTTTCAATTTATTTTATATTATCTATCATTTTCTAAAATATTATAGTGTAATGCATCCCATTTATGTGTAGTTTGTTACCTAAGTGATTTTCATCCACACAAGGCCAATTGGATGGTGGATTAAATAATCATTACATTACTTATCTCATTAATAACGAAAAAGTTATACTGTGGGGATGGTGAGGAGGCCATGATATAGAGGTAATAAAAGTTCTTGTTGAGGGATAGTGTAATGTTATAAGGTTGAAATAGATGAGGAATACATGGATAGGTAGAGGGACAATTTCATATATGTATAGATAACAAAGACAACACCAGACACTAGATAGGAAATGGTTTTGTATGGACCCATATGATTTCATTTAGGAACCATCATGTTTAATGAGCTTACTAAAAAAAGATAGGCTACTTCAGGTATATTCCTAGGAACAAATAATGAATCATACTTATTTTCACCTATATCGAACTCTAAATAATTAATTAATCATAAATATTATATTTTATTGGTTTCATGGTCCTTAAAAACTAATTCAATTGTACGTATGGCTCTGGTTCGTTGTCCTCTTCATGCTAATGCTGAAGATGTCATTAGGATTGGATAGTATATCACCACACAGTTGTGGTCAAATACAAAAAAATAAAGAGGGATAGTACAAAATTTATAGAATATTAGTTTATAGTATTATGATGGATCCATTTTTGATACAGTGATCGAGGATTGGTTTGAGGCATTAGAGATGTCAATCAGTTCAATCCCTACTCATTAGAAGATTCAGGTTTCATTAGTAGTGATGATGTTGTCTAGGGATGTGACAGTGTTTTGTTCATCATTCCTTATAGATAATTAGGAGTCATCAGAATTGTTCTGAGACAAGTTCCTAGATGAATCTATTTTATATACCACCATAGAGGCTAGTAACCATGAGTTGTTAACCCATTGACAGAGGAGTTCCTAGGTGTGGGAGTTCTGAAGCCATTTTTAGACCCTTATCCAATATGAATCATTATTATTCTTAGCCAGGGAGGCAAGAGAAAGTAATTTGATAGAGGATGTGTGTCTATTGATTCAGTTATAGGTCACCCCATTTATGATACCAAAATATCTCAAGGTACTATCCAGATTAGAGGATGTCAAGAGGATTTTTGAAGAAAATGTATTTCCATTAGAGAGGAATTTTGAGGAATGTCCATATATTATATATGGGGTACATGGTTACCATATTCCTAGATTAAAGATCATTTGGATTGGTGGGGGTTGATATCAGCCCTCATCATCCCATTTCACTTGGTATGTCGGCTCTTTGGCCAATGAAAAGGGATCAGACACATGTTTTTAGGTGGAGTTGAGGTCATCAATGAAGATAGTACCCATACTTTTTGATCTGGTAGTATGGATTATGTGTTCCACTTTGGGTTTATCTATTTATGTTGTTTTAACTATGGAAATAGTTGTAGGGATTCTAGAAATGGTTAGGAAAAGAGAATTTGGGGAATGTAGAGTTCAATCCCATGATTCTCTTCATCCTCTTAGTGTAGATCCCGACCATGGAGGTAGTCATAATTAGGGTCATATAATACATGGATATGGTCATGTTCTTCTATGTAATGTAGAGTTTCCAATGTTGGGAAAACCATATACCATACAATGTAATTGTTTATTGTTTTCTACTTGGGTGTATTCATTGATTGATTTTGGAGCTATTTAGTCATTCATATCACCTACCATGGTCTATGCTTTGGGACATGGGTTTGATAGGCTTCCACTACCCTTGGTGGAGACTATTATAGTTAGAGGTTGAGCTTATCTATATTAATTATATAGAGAATATGAGTTATTTTTAGGGTATGAACATCTTTTAGAGAGACATACTATATTTATGGAGACATCCATATGAAAAAATTTATATCATGGACTTGATGTAATAATTTTATGAAAATTTGGATAATTTAAGTGGAAATATTGGGTTCAATGAGGCTTACAGAGAGACAATACTATTTATGTTGAGATTTACCCATAGTTGGGTTAGATGTGGGTTTCACAATTATCTTCCTTGATAGAAGAGTTAATGATAACTTATTCAGAGACACAATAGGTGGTGTTTCGTAGGTATGTAGGATAATACCCTGATCTCATTCTTGAGGAGGTTTTATTGTTACCCCATAGGATGGGAGACTGAGTTTGGGATAGATCTATATATAGAAACTTCTATAATATTGATGTCTTTGTATAGAATAGAATCATATAATTTTCATGAGATATGTATAAATATTGATGTCATTTTTTAATTGGTTTAGGCTGGCCAGGCATGTCACATAGGGTTGTTTACTTTCAATTCATGAATAAGGTCTATTAGATTCTACACCATTGTATCAATTATAATCACTTGAAAAAAGTGATTATGAAGAAACACTATCCTATTCCATATATTTATTTTTTTTAGACCATAATAAATGATATAGTTGGTTTTAATAGATCGATCTATCGTTGGGATGTCATCAGGTTGGGGTAAAATATGAGATGTCATTTTTGGAGTAATGTGTACATTTTTATGTTGTTCAGTGTGATGAATGCTCCAGATTTTGTATGGGTTTGGTGAATGAATCATTCATATAGTTCTTAGATCATTTCATGGTTTTATGATCGCAAATATCATTGTGTACTCTATCTCAAAGTAGGATCACAAAGTGTATTTTTGTTCTATTTTGGGAGTTATTCGTCATCAGAAACTATGTAGGATGCTATTGAAGTGTGAAATTAAGGCTCATTATGTTCAGTTCCTAGGGAATTTTGTGTTCATTTGTTGTCTATGTATCGATCAATTGATGATATAAATAGTATTTTCTTGGGTAACCTCTATGACAGTTGTAGATGGGATGGGTTTCCATGGTCATGATGTTAAATATAGGATGTTCATAAATGACTACTCTAATTTTTTATAATCCCCTAATATAATTTTCCATAAAGGATCATACATTAATTTATACTGATAAGTTCTAAATATCTTTCACTCTCTTGAAGGAGAAATTGGTTAGTATTCCACTACTTCATATACTATAAGAGGGTGTTCAATTCAATGTTTTCAGTGACTCTTTTATTCTTGGTTTTTGTTATGTGATGATGTAGAAAATATTAGTTGTTTATAATGGGTATCAATATTTATGTCTCCATGATCATAACTATACCAACAAATATCTTGATTTGGAGTCATACATGTTTTCTTTAATTTTATGGTGATATTACCTATTGGCGATTATTTTCTTATTATTAATGATCACAATAACATGAGGTATGTTTTATCCATGTGTGACCTATATTTGTGATAGTGAAAGTGGATGAGATTCTAGAAGTATTGTGAATTTGATATTTCATCTACACCTATCAAGGGTAATATTCTAGAAGATGAACTGAGCAGGAAGTCTCACAGTGATGTTGTGCATAATTGTAGAGATGAAATAACTATTAATGATGTATTGTGATATGGATGTGTTTATAGGCAGTGGTTTTTGTTTTTTAGGATATTTCATTTGTCATTGGTTTATTGGGTATAGGATTCTCAGATAATAAATTATAAGGTATAGGTTTAGAGAAACCGAGTTATTTGTTGTAATGATCCTAATGGTTGTCCTAATGATGATCAATAATATATGTTGTTATAGAGTATGATTTTCATTATTTTAGTGACTCATGATGTGATTATCTCTAACTTTTATATCACAATTTATGTAATACATCATGGCATATAAAACTATTAATATGTTCTAATACTATTGTATATGTGACATAGGTTGAATTCTTTAGTTGTAGTTTTTTTATCAATGTTTCATCTTCCAAAAGGTATTGGATATGCATGTTTTTCCCAAAGGTTTTTTACATCTGTTTTATATTCCTTTGTGGATGTGGGAGGATATATCAATTCAATGAATCACTCATATATCCAGATCTAATGGTGTCATTGATTTTATATTGTTTATATTAGAAGACCTATTTAAATTATTCTATTTTTTGTGAATGTGTAATTGATCTTAGTGAATGGTTTTTCCTCGTATTACTAGGAAGAAGAAGTGATACTTCATATATTCGATAGAACGATCGTGTTTGATAAAGATACAAATTTAACCTCTAGGGTGTGGAGAGGTATCCCACAATCATATGGAACTTATTTATTCTTTAATATCAATTTTTATTCATATATAAATTGTAAGAAGGAAAAAACCATTCTTACTATTGAATACATTTTGCGTTCTTTTACCGTGGAATTGGGATGGTGAAACTATCATTGGTTGCATTTTTTTTACAAAAATTACTTCCACTAATCCATTTCTATGACACCATTTTATGAATTATAAAACTTAACTTTTCTTTCTCAATTCTGCTTCTCTTGTGATGGAGATTCAACAATTCTAAGATTGAAACTTGGGAAGAGCACAATAAAGACATATCATGTGATTCATGAGAGGAAAATAGATGTGTATAATTATCAGAATTTCTATTCTGATCATATTTTGAGACCTATGGATTATAATAATGTATACCATGTGTTACTAAAGGTGACTCTTAATAATGGGAAACAAAGGTTCTGATGTTGGAGTAATCATTATTTCTATTTTGTTGGGATTTTTGAGGTGTTGTTTTAGTGTTAGATATGTGTTTATAAAATATCAATTCCTCCATAAATGATTCAGATTCATGTTTTATTACATGTATTGAAGCTTCAAAATTATATTCATGGTGACTCAAATATCATTGATTGTGGTGAGATCAACATTGATGATAATACAACCCTGGAGGAGTGGCCAGTGTAAATCCCAGAACACTAGATAGAATTGTTTCACAAAAATCTTATTATATGGATTCATGTAAATTATTGGTACTACTACTTGGAGTATGGAAAATAAGAATGCGAGTCACTAATACAAACTTAGTTCCATTATCTATAAGAATTTTATATATTATTTTTAATTAGTGTTATTTGGTTATTTACTTTAATCTAAAACATGATATGGTTTTCTCTTCATTGATTCTTTATTTGTGGCCTTGATATTCTTTGAGATTTATTTTCACAAAAAAACAATACAACTTGGTTGTGGGTGTTTCAGAGTTTTTCACTTTTTTTTCTCTGAGAGTGGGGATTGAACATCAATTATAGTGATATTCTTGAGAGTTATCTCACAAGGTGGTTGTTCGAGAGACCCATTTTCTTTTTATTCTCTCTAGTTTCTGGTTTTAAATTCTCATGGATGTGAATTTTTTGAGAGTTTTTCTATGTAAAGTCTAGATCCCTATAGCCTAAAAAATTATATTCTTCTATGTAAAATGGTTCTTTTTAGGAATCATAGAGCAATTTTAGTGGAGTTTTGGAGAAATTATATTATTTCTAGAGGAGTTCATGATCTGAAACATAGTTTAAGGCACGAGTGGGAGAGTTTTTGTCCCAACATAGTTTCTTTTATATTGTGTAAGATAATTTCATAGGCTGTGATTCATGTTTGAAGTCTTATTAATTACACGATTCGATCATTTTCTACCCATACAAAATATCATAGCATGAGTTAGGGTGGTTTTCATGGAAAAATCATGCTTTGAACCATTAGTGCATAGTGAAAATGGATGTGGAGTTATCATTCACAAGTATATCTCTAAAAAATCACTATGTGAACAAGTAGTTCAGGACATGAATTATTCCAAGGATTGGTGGATTTGTAAAATAGGTTTTTCATATGATCTTAAACTGAGGATGTATATCATGAATGACACATTCAAGGAATGAACATATTTATGAAAGAATTATTATTAAGACTCATCACCCATTGTATATCACAAAACCCTATATTTTTTTTCTATCAACTCTTAGAAACCATAAGATCTATTTTATGGTGTCTGTAATCTCTTTAATCTGGGATAGATCACCATCTTCCCATGATCTATCTATGGTTATTTGAGGCGAGTTTTCTCTATTTACCTTATTATTTCTTCTCAAATTTTTTTATTTCCCCATTTTTATTAGTTCAATTCTATGAATGAATTAACCCTTCATTCGTATATTGTTATTTGATATTTTTTTGCATGGATGTGTCACAAAATTCTCATGATACTTTATTTTCCTTATGGGATATGTGATTAGAGGTTTTATTATATTGTTCCATTCTTATTTAAGAGAATTGAAAAACATGAGGTATGATAACCCTATCTTCTCCTATTATTTTATGTGAAATCGTAAATTTGAAATTATTTATTTCTTTAGATGAATATGGAATTAAATTTAAAAATTAATAATTTATATTAATTAAATACATGGTTTCTAGTAATTTAGATGACATGTATTTCCACCATGATAATAGTTTTAAACTTTTTATACAAGGTAGTGTTTTATATATGTTTCTTCTATATTTATCATGTTTGGTGTTCATATATTTGACATATTTACTTCATAAAAAATAGTTATATAACATAAATATAGTATTAATAGTAGTATAAATAATTAATGAGGCATGAATTTGTAAACTGTTCCCTTAAGATAGATGGGAAATAGAAATTATTTCATAATAAAGGTTTAATTGAAATAATTCTTCTATATGTTACTGAAATGGTATAAATAACAAGAAACTATTATTTTTAATTGATAATAATAAAGTGGATTGTTAATGGAATTATTATTACTTAATTTTTTTTTAAATAAAATGTTTTCATTTAGGCCATTTTTATTTAATTAATGGCCCTTTTTATCTAATACCTTATGTTTCATGTGGTTATAACCTATGAGAGATGAATCAGCTAATACAAGATAGTAATCATATAGATATTTTGATAATGATAATATTTCATGGCCAAGAGAGACTATTTTAATGCATGGGAGGGATGTATTGTTTTTGGGTAATGGAAACCCTATTTACTATATTAATTTATGAATGTTAGTGTTATTTTCTTTCGATACTATTCATGTAATCTGATGTGATCTAGGGTTGGATGATGGTTAATGAGATATGCGTTGGGAGGCCTTGGATTTATAAATAAATTATTATTTTTGATAGTATAATTCATTTTTTTAGAAATTTTGTGTTGGGGATGGAATCGAGATTAATGTAATCGGTTGAAGATGGAATTTACCATTTATGTAGTGAAAGTTGGATGCTTTCTTGATAATGTTCTTCATTGTAGGTTTTATGTAAAGTTTTCATGTTTCTATATTTTTGCCCTACTAATTGAGGAATCACGTTATTCTTGGTTATATATTAATTTATTTTAGATTATGATATATCTGAGAGTTCCTGGAATTTTGGAATTTTCATGATTAATAAATGAAATACCACAAGGGGATACTGTTGGAATTAAATGCCAATGTTGAAAATGATATGGATCTTTGGAATAAGTTGGATTATTCCATTATGTAATGGAATTCACACTTTTGGTAATTAAATGTATCTAAACTAATTTCAATTAATGGATATTGGATTAATTAATGAAAATTAAAATTTAAAGTGGAAATAATTAATTAAAGGAAGATTCTTTAATGATACGGTTCTTATAGGATATCTAGTTCTAAGTAGAAGAAGGTAGTTCTAAGTAGTAGAAGCTAGGGTTTTTATCAAGGATTTATTTGTTTTTATTTATTATGGAAGTTAATTATAGATGGGTGTGTAGGCATTATATATTTTGTAAATGGTATTTGGTTTTTAGAATTTGTGCATGACTTAATGTTTTTGGTAGCCAGAGATCTCGGTGTTTCATTCTTTTATGACTACCTTCAGGTAATTTTTTTTGGGTTAAGAATGGGGGACCTTTGTTTTAGTGCTTGAGAAGCTAAAATATGTATTGTATTTTAGATATAGAAAATTTTATTTTTTTTATACTTATTGGGTTCGCTCTGGGGCAGTGTTCAATGGGTGAGGTCCTAATTTACATTATAGGTATTGTGTCCAAAATCCTAGATCCCATTATTTTTCTTTTTCTGATGAATTTTTGAAAGTTATATTCATTATTTTTTGGTTTGAAATGTATGTGTAGAATAGTGGTGGTTTTCATTTGTGGATAATGAGTTCTTCATGGGTATTGTGTTTTTTCGGGCTTTGGGTGTTATTTTCATGTTGGTCATTTGTATATATATAGGCGTGTATTCCTTAGTAATTAATGTAGATTAATTCTTATGTTTTAATTTATTGATCCCTAGTGATTTTATCTTATTATCACACTATTTAGATAATTTTTAATTTGTATAGAGACCTATATAAAGGCATTTTTTATTATATTATTTTTCTGTGTGGTCTTAATTTCTTGGTAATTAAAAACATATCACGGTATTGTGGACACGTTCATTTGGTATAGATATGTTTTTGGTGTTTGATATTTTTCTTCCATTGGTTATTTTTTGTGTTCCCTACATAACCTACCTCATTCTATAGGGCATGGTTGTTACTTCTTAATGAATAATTAAATTTTTACTAAGGACTTTTTATGGGAAGAAAGTAGTATATATGGCATAAAATTTACATTTATATGTTATTATTGATTTGTTTTAATTTATTTTTCAATTATGTCGGTGTTTTTGGGGGTTTATTAATGTTTTAAGGTGGTTTGGTAGGGATAAGGAAGTTACAATTCAGAATATATTGTAGATCACCTTGTGAACTAGAGTTTCACTACATAAAATTATATAGGGGAGACCATTAACCTAATCAATGGTAGTTCTCCATGTGAATGGGCCGTCATAGTAACCATTCATCATGATAAACTGGTTCACCCTATGGACCAACCCTCTGAGCGACCTAGGTGTTCTTATAATTATATTTCACCACATGAAATTACTTCACCCTATGAAATTCTTCGGTTGGGGGGGGGGGGTGGTTGGGAATTCACCCTGAAGGAATATTTTTCACCATGTTAATTGGTCTACCCAGTGACCATTCACCTTATAAAATTTGGTTAACCCCATGAACCATGTTTCCTAGATTTATTGTTTTTATTTTTACCTTTATATACCCATATTTTTTTTAATATAGGGTTCACCACATTTTCACCTCATTTCCATTTCGTCAAACTCGGTTATTCAGAAGAGGATATTAACCTTTTCTTCAATCAATATTTGGATCGTCCATCATAATTTTGAGTGGTTTCTATATATAATGACTCTCCTCCTCTTAGTTTCATTATCCATCTTCCCCCTTATCATTAGTTTTCTTTTTCTCTATATCCTATCAATCCTAGGGGCTTCCATTGATGGATTTAGGTTTTAGTATTTTTTATTAAAGGGTGTTTCCTTTTTAGGGTTTTCTTATAATCCCTCATGGATTGATTGATAATATTCCATTTAATTTTATGATTTCAAGATTGATAATATATTAACTAGTGGAGGTTTTTAGGGATTTCTTTAAATTTTCATAAAATTTTATGGTTTAGTGTACCATATGTTTTATTTTTTAAATTTTTTGTATATGTGATGATATTATTAAGTAATATAATGATTTCAATGTGGGATTTATTTAAGGGTTCACTTTACATTTAATGTGGTACATCAAATTAAATGTATGTGTAAAATTTGTAAAGTATTTTTTAATTAAAATGTGTTTTTTAAAAAATATTTGACTTATTTGGGTTCATGAATTTTCTTGGAAAGTGGTGTTAGAGATTTTGACATTTTTTAAAGAATAATGTGAGTTGATTACTTTAACGGATATACAAATGTATTTAATAAATTTTTATATATAATTTTTTAGAAACATATGTCAATTTTTTGATATTAAGGAATCATATGACATCTTGATTCAAATAACAAAATATAACTTTTCATCCTGAGCCCTCATTTAGTACAATGCTTTTTTATTAATTTATAATGGTTTTCTAAATGGTGTGTGTGTGTTTGTGGGAACATATGTTATCATTAATTGAACCATGACCCTTGAGGTGTTATATTTTTATTATTATTTCTTTGATTTTGGCTATAGTTGCATGTTTATTTTTATATACATAACAGTGACACTCTAAAATAGGCCATTTTTATAAGGATAAATGAGGTGAGATGTGTTTTTCTACTTTTATATTGATTTTTTCCTTATTAATTTCCCGCAACCTATTAATTAACCTATATTGAGAATATAAGAATCCAAATGAGTGATGAGACATTGTTATTATCTAGTATCGATTAGAAGGACATGATAAACTACGGTATTGGAGGACATAGTGGAGTTCTAGTAGTGAGTCTTGTTTAGAGTTCGAGATTGGTTATATATTTAAGAATGCATCAATAAGATGAGATATGGTTTTAGACAGAGCATGTATATAATCATCTCATTAGGTTTTTAATAACTTCCAATGTTAACTAAATTATTCACATTAGTGAATCTTTACTTTTATGTTGTTATTTTATTCTATTATCTACACATGGATCCGTGAATTTTCCTTTTTTCACTCCTCCCCTTGTGTCGTGGTGCCATGGTGTCTTACATATTTATTATTCCATTCGTATTGATGTTTCTAAAGTGATTAAAAACGTTTATTTGTAACATTATTGTAATAAGAGGTCAAAAAACGTGTCTTTCTAGGTAAAACATTAGTTGCGGAATTTGAATTTTTTTAACTTATTGATTTAATTTAATACAAATAAATGAGATTATAAAAAATCGATTGAATTTGAATTTGAATTTTATATATGCATTTATGAAAAACATATTTTATAAATTTTATCTAAAATTACCATGAATGAATTTTCTTTTTACGGATGTTTCAAGAACTCCTTCATGAAGTTCTATATGGCTTTGTTTTTATCAAACCATGCATACACACCTCTCTATATACAGTTCTTATAGATTTCATTCAAGATCCCTCATTTAGATCTTCTTGTTTAGGTTGTTCAGAATATGTTGATATGGATGGATCAAGATATGGAGTGTGGTAATTGGTCAGATGGATATGGTAGCAATTTTGGTTGGGTTTTTACTTTCTTTTTCTTTTGGGACATGTATCTATCGATTTGTTGATGCCTGAATCTAGTTCTGATTATTTATTGATTTTTTAATCTATATATGTGATATTTCTTATTTATTTATTTTTTAGTTATTTGGATATATCATTTATTATAATGGGATACTTTAATATAGATGTTCCAATTTATATAATGAGGTTTAAATCATTCCCAGTAGTTTTGTTATGAGATGTTGGAACTACATTCCATCTCATGAGGATCAGAAATATGCATCTGTTCTACCACAAGTTGGCTTGGATGATTCATATGGGGACGTCTTAGTTTGGATTATGACACATATCATACATTCCCATGATTTTTATCATGTGGATCAATACTTATTATTAATGGGGTAGATTATTCGGGATGATTTAGATTAAAACAGGGAGAAATCATCTTGTCGTAACATATTTTGGATGTGTTTGTTGAGTTAAGTGCTGGTGATAAACGTTAAAATCTACATGAAGAACCCTTTTAAAGAGAAATATAAGTTATTAACACAATAATAAATGTTTTATGAAAATATATATTTTTAGAATAATCACTCTTGTTTTCTCTGGAGGGGTAGCTCATATAGACATAGTATTGGATAAAATATAGATAATTGCTTAAGTGAGCTTTGATACAACCCTATCAAGATGAAAATTTATATTTGTTGATAATAATGGGGATATAGAAGGAAATATAAAAAATTATTATTTAGAATATTTCTTTATTGGGTTTTTATTATAAATCCAATGGGTTATATTTAACAATACATCAAATTATGATAAATATTATACTTAGTTTACAATTGTGATATATTTCGATATATGTTGGTTGACGATAAATAACCTAATGAATGGAGAGGATGTGGTGTTTGATATTATTCTTTATTATTATACTATGACGAAGTTTATATTCATAAGATGAATGGAATGGATATATGTTAAAGTATTCATGTTCAATATTGATATGATAAATATTCTATTGATATATGTTTTGAGAAAAATGGAATTTATAAATGCTTAAAATTATTTGGAATTTAGTTATAGATAATTGAAAATATTTTTATAATTTTATAATCATATTTGATCTCATTAAATTTTATTTGATTTTAATTAAAACACATGATATGATCTGAGGTTGTTTGAAGAAGAATTATCAAATATCTAAGTCGCAGAATTATTTTACAATATAATTATTTTGGATGTTTTTTTAAAATAAGTTCCACAAAATGTGTTTCGTGGGAAATATATGATTTATTTAATAGAATTATAATAAATTAATTGACGTTACTAATTTCATATCTATTTGGAATTCAGATAAAATAATTATCACAAGAAAAAGGTCATATCTGGATTCATGAAAAGTATGGATTTAAAGTAAATAACAGTATAAAATAATAATTTTATATGTGTATAGAATTTGCTCAAAAATGAAAATCAAGGAAGCTAAATAAAGGTATATTTTAGTTGTTTTTGATGTGGGTCCAAAAAAATTCAATGATATCTAATGTATATGTGGGGAGTTGACTTAATTTTGAATGAAGTAAAAGTACAAAAGATTCATAGTCGTATGAGATTAAATTTAGAAGTTAAAAATATTATTCTTATTAAATATATAATATATATTCCATGTGAGATTAAACTAAAAATGAGATAGAGACTCATGATATTAACCAATTTTGGTGGTTGAATCAATATTATATCATATTGAAATCTGTGAAAAAATAACCAAGCTCAAATTAAAGCTACGTAAGAATAGATTAAAAAGATATTACTTTTATGATTGTTAATAACAAGAATATCATCAGGATGGAAATTATTAATGTCAGATCACTGAAGGAATAATATATGGATTTATAAGGTAATCTATGATTAAATCTAGACCTTCATAGAAATAACCTATGATTTCAGAGTCTATGTAATTTTACACAAAATTTCATGTATGATTAATCCATTATATTATAGAATAATAATACATAAATTATGTGAGGCTCATTTATTCTCCAAGTATTTTAATTTCATGACACATATTTATGTTCAATTGTGACTCAAGATAATAATTTTATAGAATAAATTATATGATTTCACGTGATAAATCTAGAATTTTAAATATGATTGTTTGAAATTAATTTATTAATATAGTGATGTAGTCATTTTTTGAAGAATATTTGGACA
Source organism: Viscum album (assembly GCA_963277665.1). Classification (NCBI taxonomy): domain Eukaryota; kingdom Viridiplantae; phylum Streptophyta; class Magnoliopsida; order Santalales; family Viscaceae; genus Viscum; species Viscum album. Next base: position 78,825,875 of record OY728162.1, on the reverse strand, counting down.
TCATGAAAGAGATTAAATTGAGGAGAATTAAAGAGTAATATTTTAAATATATTTGGTCTGATAATTTCATGGTTTTCAAAAATGAATATTTGAAATACATTTATGCAGATAAAAAAATTAAGGATATTATCATTGATATTTTTGACAGATTTAATTGAGAATACAATATACACTTTTTAGGGGAGTTTAAAAATTAAATTATTTGGAAATATAATAATATGAAATTATTATTATTTAATATAAATAAAATGATCATGAATAGGAGAGATATAGAGGGGAATAAAATAAAATAATTACTTTAAAAAACATGAGAACCAGTGAAGAAGAATAAAGTAGATTGATAGAGGGACCAATGCTGTACTTTTTATAATAAATATTTTATATGATTATAGTCTTAATGTGTGATAGTATTATACTACTGAATATCATCATAAGGTGGAAATAATATTTAAGAGGAAGAAGAAAATGTGTTCTTATATGTTATCATGCACACCTTGATCATTCTAAATGTTATAAAAATAGAACAACATTCATGTTATTATTGATGAACATAAACCATATTTTTTAAAACTCAGTCTCAGTAATAATATCTTAAAATTTTGAGTTTGTGATATAATTAAGTTCAAATAAGAATATTTTTATTTTTATTTTGGTTCTAATGAACTATTATAAACTAGTGATAAAATTTATAAAGAACCATTTAAAATATTCCAAAGCAACTTTATGATAATAAGTCATCTTTAAGTGATATGATTTTTGGTAAAGTTGATACCTTCTCTATGTGTATTAACATTACATTATTGTTGAATCACCCATGAATTAGACTAAACCAATATATAGGGAAAATTATATATCACCATTCAGATCAATCCATTTAAAAGTACGATGTTTCATTCTCTATTTTAGATTTGTGTTGAAAATAGTATTATTCATTGAGTGAAATGTACAAGATCAATGCATCCAAAATGTGGAGAGGTTTGAGTACATTTGAGTAAAGATAATTTAGTAAAACTAGGTCCATACTGACTCACCCCCTCTTAGTGTGACTGCACAAATCATTGTGAACTAAATATTCAAAATAGAACCCCCATTAATACTTGATATATATTCATCATCCATAAATTATTTCTTCTCAATATCTATGTCTAAAAATAAATCCATTAACCACCACAGTTATCTAGCTTCTATCAATTATTTTATAGGAGTCCTCTAACTAAAATCATTTCCCACTCTATTACATTTTACTGGTGTATATTTATGTTGAAAATAAAATGTTTAAAGATACAATACCCACTTACATAATAGTTAGTTGAGATCAATCTATGTAAAAAGATCTAAATATATTTCCATATTTTCTATCATTATTATGTAGGATAGACACTTAAACTCTTTGTCAACTCTTTAACCATGTCGAGATCAATCGTTATATATTATGTAATCAAATCTATTTATAATCTTAATTGATAAATTTAATTTATTTTTCTATTACTTATAACTTCAACTAACATGATAAATTTTCCATTATAATCATTGAACCTATCTCTCATTGTAGATACATTATTTCCCATCAATACTTATGGTTATAGTATTTTTAGTTTCATTAGTACCTATTGTAAAATCACAAAAACCATTATTTCTTACTTCATAAATTATATATTTCCTTTTTAAAACACTAATCTCCAAAGACTAAGAAAAATTATCTCCATTGGAAAATATTATCCATAAATTATATTTTTGTACATTTTTTGTAATAAATAATATGATGATTTTCCTGTGTTATTATACATAATCAATTATGATCAACACTTGAAAATTTTTAGGATATGTGATCTAACTTTACACTCTATAGAGGTCATGAGAAAAAGTTTATTTGTTTAGTCCTCTATAATTTGTCTTATACCAGTTCTTTGTAAACAACTTATCAAGATTATGGTTCATTATGATTTTAAAACTATGATGCCTAATCTACATCCATTAACCTATATTTTTTGGTTCCTCTACTGATTTCTTAGATAGTTTGTGCAATTGTTCTCAATAAAGGAGGATCATTAGGAACAACTCACAACACTCCCCATCCCCATAAAAAATAACTATTTTAAGTAGTATAATTTTATTATTTATAGGGAAAATAATTAGCTTTACATAAATCCAAATATTAACACTATTAAAATATCCAATTATATATAATTCTTATGAGGATTATAACTATTAACATTTGGAATAACTCATTTTTATTAAATAATAATAACAATTCAAGGATGCTCTTTAATGTTTTCCATTTTTCAGAACCTCATTTGGAAAATTGAAAATCATAGAGTCTTTAGAAATCCAATTATTTTTAAGAAATAAATTTTCCTTCAAAACCATAATCAATAAATGTAATCCATTTGAATTAAATTCATGTTTCATTAAATCCAGTTAGTTTTAAACCATAATGTATTAAATTGTCATAAATAACAATATCTTATAAGTTTATCATCATCCATTCATTTACTTAGAGTCCCAATAAACTCAAAGTTTTCCATAAAATGGTTATCTAAGTATATATATGGGTATATTACAAATTTCAATCATCTAATCATATTTTCCTATGTTACTCCCCAAAACATAACTGAAAACACATGCTTTGATACCATTTTATAATGACCTCTTCCAGGTACCCTAATCATAGGACTTAATCCCGATAAAAAACTGACCCCTTACACATTCCCTTGATTATTTGAGGTTGGAAACTAAAACTATATCATTTAATAAACCATTAGGGAAATAATTTATTATATAAAATATAAACCAAAAATGAGTAATAATTCTAGATAAATGAAAACATATTTCATTAAAAACCATTAAATTGTTTCAAATGGAAGGACTATTTTTATGATATTTTAAAGAAAGTAAAGTAACCAATATTGACCCAAAGTATATAAATATGGATCACTACCAAGAACTAAATTATCCTACCATGTATCCTTAGTGGATATATGGTTCATTAATATGAATGTTTTAGACGTTCACTTTACATACATCATCACAAATCATATAGGAATTACTACTATGGTACTTATATAAGGGGTGTGTATAAACTCAATAAGACTTTTCTGCGACTCAAATAAACATCCATAAATGAGAAAACATAGGAATATAAAATCTGAATAAAGAATGATGAATCAAATAGTTAAATGGAAAACATAGATTCACCAAAGAAACTAATCCACGATATCAAATAATCATAAATTCAATACAATTTTATCAAACTAAAAATATCTTTTAATACATCATAAAACCAACCATAGATTTAAATCAACTAGAAATAATATTTCATTATTAAAAATACCTTTTATAAAGCATTATATTCTACCCAAAACACTAAAAAACCTTTGTTTATTGAAAATTAATTAAAAAAATCAACTTTCTTAAAATGCACCCATGATATGGACTAAAAGTTCAAAACAAATTTTGATTTAGATATTCACTAGACATATTTAAACTAGGTAATCCAATTCATCACTCATTCAAACATTTAAATCAAAACCATCTTCCTTGCCTTTATAAGGAATTAATTTCCACCATCTATCCATTACATTTTGTAATATGTGCCCTCTTTGTTCACCACTCTACAATGGTAGAAGGCTAATGTTTTCCAAACTAGGTATCGCATAACCATTTGAACTCACCCCATTTTGTAATATTAAATGAAAAATATTTATATCATTCAACAAAAACAAACCCTCCACTATATACATTCGAAATGTAGTATATCAAAAATTCCTATTAAAAAATATCATTATTTATCAAATAAACTATAATAGAAATATAATTTATTGGAAAAAATATATTGATAAAAAATAAATAAATAAACAATCGAATAAATTTTTTAAAATCCACTAATCTAGATGAACATTAATGTTCTCTATACAACTTCTAAAAATAATGATATATTCAAGGTAAAATACGAAAATTAATTATAATAATACTCTGTCTATGTCATTTTTTTTAATAATTCATAACTTTATAATTATGGGATAGTTTTCAGGACTCGTGGCATATTATAATGTCACCGTGTAACACTCTATTAAATATTTCACATAAACCATTACATTTGGCAGAACCCCATGTCACTGGTTGTTTGTGAAGTGAAAAGGGTAATTTTTTGAAAAGTAAAAGTACCAATGAGTGTATTTAACACCATTTTAATTTTTCTTCTCACTTTGAGAATTAAAAAAAACCTTCCATAAAAAATTATGTGGATCATTAAAATACCAGGTTTTAAAATAAATTCAAACATATTAATAATTTATATACAAAAAATGAAATATATTGAGCCACCCATTCAACATACCTTAACTTATTGGACAAATATTTGACTTATAATCACCTTTTATCTACTATTTTGTCTATGTTACACAATCCTAAAAAAGTAAAAACAATATGTATATAAAAATAATATAATTTCATCACAACCTCTACAATTTATATACCATCTTATATAATTTATTACAAATAAAAAATTAAGAACATTTTTAATGAGTTAATATAAATTCATTCATATTATAGTAATTATTTATGTTACCTATTATATATATTAATCTAATTAAGTTTCTCATTATCTTTTCACCAGAAACCCATCCATTTAATATCCCATTTGAATTTTCATTCTTAATATTAAATTAGTGGAGTACCACCACCACAATAATGAAAAAGAATCACCATGTAAATGTCAAAATAATGAAATCAATTACCAATAATTAATTCTTTACTTCAATCCGCATAACTCATGTAAAAATCCCATAATATAGTTTCAAATATGTTAATTATCTCTCAGAAGACACTAAACATTAAACAAGTTAATAATTATATATTATAACTCTATTTTATTGAGTTTTATGAAATAAAAAACTCATATAAATTCATTAATATTAACTGATTATCTTATTCATGAAAAATTTAATTAATTCTACAAAATAGATTCCCTAGATTTGATTATTTAAATAAAAAGACAAAATAAATCCATCAAAAATACCAAAAAATTATAGAAATACCATAAATAAAACTTGAGAATTATCAAAGACTTATTCCCTAAATTAATTCACCTTAATTAATTCTCCAAACCCTATAGTATAACCAAGTCATTATATTGATTAATAAACCATACATGTTAATTACATCCAATTTAATTCCCAAAACTGTAAAAATAACTAACAACTATGATCACATGGTTTAAAAAACACATTATAATTAATACATCAAAATTATATACTTATCACTAAGGGAAACACACTTCAATGAAATAATTTATCATAGAACCCACTTTATTAAATAAACCAAAAACCCTAGTGTTATAATTCATACATATAAAAAGGAATATCTAATTAAAAATTCAATAAAATGGTCTCTATGAAACATATCCCCATAGTAAACCCATCTTGGAGATTTTATTTAATATAATTACAATAGAATTTTATAGTAACCAAGATTTATTAATGTATACATCCTTTGCAAAAAAAATTTCTCCATGTTTCATTGACCTCTATAGTGTATCTTTTTAAATGTGGTGATACCCCAAAGGTAGTTTCATGATGGTAATCAACATTATTAACCCAGCCAATTTTTTTAATCCATTAGAATATATTCAAAATAATATAAAAAACCTTAATATACTACTTTACACATGTTTTAAGAATACAAGGATAATTTTTTATATATCATCTAAGAAATGAACCATATTATCATCTCATACATTTCGGATTCCTAGAGTATGTCCAAAAACTAAATGGTAGTAGTTCCGTACCACATTAACATAAAATGTATAATATATGAGTCCCCTTTGTATGATTTTAAAATGTATGATAAATGGTCCCCACCACATGAACACGAACTACATTACCTCATGACCATTATCTAATGTTATAAAACTGAATAGATCATACTACATTATATAAGATGTCAACAGGAACTAAACACAAATTCAATATAGATTAAAATAGAAAAAGCAACATTCCTTATTTGGTGTCAAACCCAATATTTATGAATTTAAAATGAATGGATATCATATAAACAATTAGAAGGATTCCATTTAAATCAGTTGTAAATTTCTTTTTAAAATAAAAATCATCTATGAACACTTTTAATACACACAATATTCCCTTCTTTTATGAATTTAAACTATAATACATGCTTCTAAAATATATGAGTTATTACCTTCTTATATAGATTTAATCTACAAGTCCATACAATCAAAGTTGGGTATCATTCCCTCCTTTTATGGAATAAACCAATAAACTTGTATTCATACGAACATTATAAACCCTTGATACATGGATTTAAATTTTATAACCATATAATTTAAAACTAAATGGGTTTTGTAAATCATGATACATATGAATTCCCTATAGGGTTTAATGCCAACAAACAATTAAATATCACCTATTTAAACTACATATTCTGAAAATTCTTCTCAAGATGAGATAGTTCTCAAATATCCATGTGCCTGATGAGGATCCCTATAATGAAAAATAATTTCATGTGTCACTAAATTAAAAATAAATTTAGTTTCAAATATGATAGACCCATAATGATTTTGGTTTTTTTTTCAATTTAGACCATAAAATATTTTTCTATAAGATAAATGAATTTGGAGGTGACTACTAAGTTAAAAATTGAGTTTAGTGGCTACAATGAACTACTAGGTACCATGTTGGATAGAATTAGGTACCCAGTGGTTGTGAGGGGGGTGGGGGGGGTACACCCCTTTCTCTTATCATTTACATTCACTCATCCCCTTTGCGTGGGTTCTATTTTGGGGATTTAGATTGATGATTAAGGATGGTCATAACCCACTATATTCAACCTATTATTTTTTACTATATCATTAATTGATTTTAGTGGATTTTAATTAGACATTTAATGATAATTCTACTCCATCATGGTGGAATCATCATGAACTGTTGTTAATTTTACATTTTAAGGATAAAGGTTTCTTAAGGGAAGAGAGAATAGGATAGTGTTTATCATTTTGTTATTGATATGTCTATTTTCATGAACCTAGATGAGATTCCATATGAAAATACACATAACCCGGTCTTCCCCAAGGCTCTACGGGTGTTCCAGATCCTTATAGGTTGGAAACTAGTATCTGACATCAAATGAAATGAAAGAGGGAATGATTTCCTCCTAAAGAATGACAATAATTTAATAAAGAAACTAATAAAATAGATCACATAATTGTAAAATTATACTTATCAAAAATAAATACACAGGTTGGTCCACGTACAAATACAACTAACAAAAAAGAAATATAGAATCTAAAAAAACTAAAACGTGACTTCACCCACAAGATCTAAATGTGACATCTTGGTCACCTCCGACCATAATACCAACTTCTCTAACAATTATCACATGAACTAGGACCCTAAAAAATCAAATATCTTGGGTCTACCAACACCGAATGATATATAAAGGGTGTGAGATTCATGGCTTAGTTGGAAACCACCAGAGAACCCGTGAAATTAATTTTATGAAAGCATTCCATCAACAATAGTTTTAAATGTACTGATAAATATATTTTTTCAAATTTCAGTAAAAAACATTGTTTTTCTCATTTTAAAACACAACACATTCCACATCCAAAATTCCAAAAAAATTATCATTAAATACAAAAAACCAAACCAAATACCTAAGTAAAACAATATTGGTTTATGTATAAAATAAATAAATAGTGGAAGTTAAAAACTAAATAGAAGACAATTTAAACAATAAAATACAAATAATAACCATGATTGATCCCAAAAATCCTTATAGAGGCACTTGGATGTACTCAGTTTAGAACCACCTACTGGCGTATGTCGAATACCCTACATCTATAACCAATTATCCACCCTCATCCAACCAATCTATTGGAACAACCCACCTAGCCTCTTAGTGACCAGGGGGTAACAACTCATATAATAGAGGATTGAAATCTACCATCATTTTATCCATTAATATGATCCCAAGAACCGATGGTAAATGTTCACTATGTATGTGTGGGTCCCTAATATGTGTGACTCATCTTACTTTTTGTCACCACATATGCCTTCCCCAAACACGAACACCACTATATGATAACCCCTAAAGGGAAATACCTCCTATAAAGGATCCCAATATATGTATACATATATATCACATCATAAAAACTTTCAATTGGTCCATCACGTCACATAATCTTTCAAAACCATTCCAAAAAATGTTCTGAAATTCCAATCAAGCATTAACATTTTTAAAGGTACCTCTATTACAAAATATTAAAATAGTGACAACCAAGTTGTATATCAAGTATAACCATTTCTAAATTCTATAAAAATAACCAATTTCTCTAATGAAATGCCAAAAATGACTTTATTACTAATCCACATTATATAAAGAACATGATGAAAACACCTAACATTATTAAAGTTTCCAAATATTCTTACTCATAATTTAGAAACCAATAATCCTTTATAAAAAAAAAATTTGCCATCATATCAAATACAATCATGAAACCACTTTATGACATTTAGGGAAAATATAGAAACTTATTATATAAATATGGATAAATAGGAGACCATGAATATTTTTAGAAAACTCAATTTCAATGATAGATTCACATTCAATGCCACTGTCTTTTAAAATCACATCCATGTGTACGCTCTGTGCACCCATGGATGTTTTGACATCCAATGTCATTCCAACAAAAGTTTTTCCCCAAAACATGTCCAAGGAAATAGGACAAGATTTCCAACTATTAAAACAAACCATCTTATAAAAACCTCCACATCTTACATAACAAACCAAAAGGAAATTCAAAAAAACTAAAAAAAATTCTATTGGAAAACAACACCCAAATTATAAAATTTAACTATTCAACTCAATCAAAATTTAATCAAACCCGTTCGTCATTTCCATACATTTCCATAATTGAAGAGCCCCTTGAAATATATTTTTAACAATTTATATTATCATGAAAACACCATAATAATCCAACCAAATGTATTATAAAGGTGAGAATCATGTAAAACAATTAACTAAAAACACCCAACCATCCTACTGATTGAATCAGAAAGGTATGACATGATGAAACCGTCATTTTTGTGTTTCAATAAAATAAAGACATTAGAGAAGAGAGTTCTAATACCCACATAGCTGTTGCACACCCTATATCCAAAGGATAGTGTCCCAAAAAGCAAACCCTACCCATTAGGGTTTGGATGAGAAAGAAACCCCAAATGGAGAATCCAAGAATCAAGACAGAAGAAGGGGAAGAGGAAAAAAAGGAATGAAACCATAAAAAACCACCATGGAAATTTGAGGACCAAACCACAGAAGAGGGGAGGATAATGAATGATGGGTTTTGGGATGCCTTGGTGTGCCAAATTTGACAAATAAGTAGGGGGATTAAATCGGGTAAAATGGGTAGAAGGGTTTATTAGGAATTTTAACATTTAAAATGTATGGGTAGCTCCCACGGTTTGGCCTCATAGTTTTACAAACCATACGAAGACCTTGAAATATCCACTGCCCATTGAAGGACTAACCACATGAATTCCCCACATGGTTTGTGCGACCATGGAAAAACTGTGCGATAGCACATGGAAAAAACCTAGACCCACCGCAGGACCAAGCCATATAGTCTGTGTGACCATGTGAAAACAGTACGATATCTTTTTTCTTTTCTTGAAGCTTCTGTATGTGTACTTGAATTGATATCATGGTTTATACTAAATCGGTGGTGCCCATGAATTATCCCAAACCACCCATAAACATTCAAACATAAAAAATATAAATGAGGTATCAGACCCAAAGATTAAGAAAAATATCTGAGACCATGAAAAGGAAAAAATAAAGAAGTATACAAGGATGGGGTGATACAATTCTCCCCACCATAGACACATAATTCCCTAAGAAAGTCACACTAATGAAATTTCACATGAAACTCAAGTTCATGCCTGATCAAAATGTAGGATTACCATGAATCTCTAGGTGACTATTCACTCCACAAGTCACACCCGACCGATCCTAATGAAACCACAATATAATAATGATAGGAGAATAGTAGAGGGTTATCCCACTATAATAACTCCACTAACATGAGAATGTCCAGACCCAAAACACCACTAAAATTTAGACATGAAAACTTACAATGGGAAAATATTGTATACCAAGACAGTAGGGACTAATTATACCTTTCCACATTAACCAAACCACACCTTTACTATAATTGGGAAGAGGGAAATCCAATCTTAAACCTATTCAAAACCCCCACACCACCAATACACACTCCCAAGACATAAAAATAATGCTCAAAACTTGGATACGTAGCATACTGGGGTGTCGTGATGTGGTAATATCATGCAACAACAAAAAATTGTCATCAGAAGGGTGAATAACAACACTTCCAAAACTAATGACTTCCCACACTAATAATTGAATCCCAACACAGTGGGAGGGTAAAACCAGGAAGAGAACCACAAAATAAATGATAGAATAGAAATATAATCCATTAACTCCTCAAAAATAAAGCACTTCCAAACGATTAAATATATAACCAAAACTAACCCACATAAGGGTTGATCATACATTAAGAAAAGATATCGATTCAAATGACACATCCTGAATATACACATCCACTTAGTTTGAGATAGAATGAGTTAATCACACTATTATAATATAACAGTAAACATACAAAATATGGAAAATATTAGATAGAAACTTTAACCATTTCCATCCCATTATAGAAAACCAAAACTAAGATACAGTTTCACACACCCTTGAATACTCATGAGTGTGTGTGAGAATCCACCTGAGACTTATGTCTAAGACTCTGATGGATGAAGCACATCCTTCCACATAGTTATGTACTAAAATAACCTAGATCAAAACTTCTTTGTGAAATTATTCATACAAAACATCTCTTGGTGACCAAACCACCCATAATGATGATAGGTCTCTAGAGGGATGAAAAAAAGACAACATTGAATGCCCAAACCATCCACACATATGGAACACAATACAATAGACCAACAAAATGGAATCTAGAACCATCAAAGGATACTCTTTGTAGATAGGTAAATCAGATATACACTCCTCACATGGTAGGGAACCTTTACGAACAACGGGAGACACCATATTTCCAACTACCTGAACCCCGGAAACCAAATTATCTAGAAACACTTTGTCCACCAGTTTCCCATAATGACGTTCTATAGATAAGAGGTACCACTCCATGATCTTTGGATGAATATCCACAAGTGAATGAGAATCCATCATGAAATACTAAGACTCTACTTCCAAGAAAAAAGAATCCATTACCTTGAAGTGGTCAACATTGTCCTTCCCTGTCTATTAGCCTTGTTGAATACATTTGATCTCTTCCACCGTTATCGACTTAACTTCCTCTAGAATAGAACATTGGAGAAATTGGTCTTAAACAATTCCCTTGTCATCCAAACATCCAAATATTATGGCACAACCAACATCCCTAGGGGTAAAAAAATACACTCAAGAGAACCTTGGAATGCACGAACTATAACAACTTTAGGAGTTCCAAATGTTCTGAAGACACACTCAACCCCCACAATCATTTCCACAACCTCTAATGGACATAAATCACTATGATCAAACACAAGCACAATCAAAAGAAACACTGTGATCTAAAAAACAGACCCTGAATCCAAAAAAATACCAAAACATCCAAAAATATCCCTATCAAAAACTGGTATTTTCTTTTAAATTTCAAGACAACCCCATCACAAAGCTACCTCACAAAAAAACCACTTTTCGCCAAAAAAAACATGTTATAAAAAACCAAATTTCTAAAAACATTTCCTCATCCAAATAAAATTAAGAACACACAAATTACCCTATAAATCCCAAACACTTACCGATGAAATTTTATGAACCATCACATGAGCGTCCATCCATTTCTATCCATGCGTACCAACATTCATTTCTAACACAAACACACACACACATGAATTTGTATATATGGAACACCAATAGTTTCACTAAGCCTATTATAAGAAAATATAAATAGTCACTATACTATCAAATCAAAGAACTATATATTTCAAACCCATTTTTTAAATTTAATGAAATTTGGAAGAAACCCCTTTTTCCATTTAAAAATACATTTTCATTTTCAAAATCAACATAAAAAACTATAATTATAATAGGACACCATTTGAAAAGAAATACTGAAATGAGAAACTAGTGTCAATGCCTGACCTGGTGACATGGTAGTGGTACATGGACCAAGTAAGCCACAATAATAAGAGGACCTTGAAATGTGAACTTGGAATTTTCATTTTTCACTACACCATGCGAGATCATTACATGACACTGAATCATCTCTACTTCCATCCCTCTGTCCCAAATAGTCACAAAAGGCTCAAAACCTAGACTACCCCAAGTAACTCACATTTCGTAATTAGTGGTGATGATGGATCAATGAGCCATAACCAACATATTGATCCATGAAAAAATAATATTTATCTACCTAACACCCCAAATAACATGAACCTCTATCTAATAACACATTCTCATGAAATTAGTTGGGATCCCATCTAAACTGACACCTGAACCGATCTGCGACCAGATCCAAAGGGAGTAACCAATACCCATGAGCTAGAAACTAGTGTCATATGTCAAGTGAAATGAAATATAAAATGATTTCTTCCCAAATAATATAAAGGATTGACTAAAAAAACTAATAAAATAGAGCACACAGCAGGAACTGACAACTAATAATAAATAAATACACAGGTTTGTCTGGATACAAATATAGTTAAACAATAATGAAAAAATAAAAACTAAATAGAAATCTAAAACTGGATTACATAAAAAATATATCCATGTGACCTCTTGGTTACTTCCAACCACAATAACAACTACTCAAATAATGGGAACATGAAACATGAAACCAAACATGAAAAATAGTTTGGGTCTTCCAACACCAAATGGTACAAGTGGGGTGTGTACTTCACAACTCTTTAGCAAACCACCAGAGGATCCATACAGATAATTTCCGAAAAACATTCCATTAAAAGTAGTTTTAAATGCAATTATAAAAACAGGGTTTTCACTTTTTAGTAAACAAACATTGTTTTTTCATTTTAAAATCCAACACATGCCACATCACAATTTCTAAACAGATTATCATTAGATACAGAAAACCTAACTATATAAGTATGTAAAACCATATTGGGATATGCTAAAAATAAATAAATAGTGAATGGTGAAAAATAAATTGAACATAGTGTAAAAAAGAAAATAATGATGATAACCATGGGTAATCCTAAACACCCCTAGAGTGACCCCTAGATGTACTCTATTCGAAACCAACTGATAGTGTATAGTGAATCCCTTAAGTCTTTCACCAACTCGACTTCCTCAACTAAAAAGTTATATGGAACAAACTACATGAACTTTTATTGATCCATGGGGTACAACTAATCTAATTTGGGCTGGTAATCTATTATTACTCGATCCTCTATAGGACTCCCAGAAACCCATGGTAAAAGTACACTATTTAAGTAAGAGTCTCTCGCATATGCGACTCATCTTACCTGTCATCCCTACACATTCCTACCCCAAACACATACACCACTATATGATAACCCATGAAGGTAAATACCTCCGATAGAGGTGCATGCTATATATATACATATATATCACATCATCAACAGTTCCAAACATGCCATCAGGGCACACAATCATTGAAATCCATTTCACAAAATACTATAAAATTACAACAAGTCATTCACATTTGCAAACCTACCTTATTTTATAAATATTAAAAAGGTTACAACCGATCCATATTTCAAGTCTAACCATTCATTACATCAATAAAAATAACCACTTTTAATAGTGCAATGCCAAATTGGACTTTATTCCAAATCCACTATATTTCAAAACCACGATGAAAACACACAATGCACTTAAAGATTCCAAAAAATCTTCCTTTCAATTTAGAAACCAATCATCCTTTTTAAAAAATGGGCCATAACATCCAATAAATCTTGAAATCACTTTATGTAATTGGGAAAAAACATGGAACCATTTTATAAAAGGAAGGAAAAATAGGAGATGAGGAACCTTTTAAGATAACAAAATTTCAATGATAGTTTCAAATTCAATTCCATAATCATTTAATATCCCATCCATGTGTGAACTCCATGCACCTGTGCATATTCCCACATACAATGGAATTCCACAATTAGAGTATCCCAAAAAAATTTCCAAAGAAACAACAAGTGCTTTATAACTATTACAAAAGCCATCTTAAAAAAACTACCACATTTCACATAACATTTCAAAACACAATCCAAAAAATTAAATAAAACATTTATATGGTAAAAAACCACCTGAATTATCCAATTTTACTATTAAACTCACATTACATTTAATAAAACCCATTTAGTGTGTGAAAAAATCATCATAATTGAATATTCACCTTGAAAGAAATTTTTAAAAATTTAAAATATCATGAAAACACCTCAATATAACAACCAAATGTATTATAAAGGTGAGAATCAGGTCAAAAAATTACTTGAAAACACCCAAGAATCATAAGTATTGAATCAGAAAGAAAAGGTATGCGGAAACCTATATCGATGTTGTGCGAATTAGATAAATTCATTAGAGAAGAAACATATATTCTCTATGAACATTTAAAACACCCAAGGTCCCAAGAAAAGTTACCCAATACAAAAACGCTATCCATTATGATTTTGATAAGAAAGAAACACCTATTGGATAACCCAATAATCATGAGTAGAGAAGGGGAATGGGGGGGAAAAGAAAAACCCCTAAAAACTCACCTTGTATAATTGAGGAAGAAACCATGGAGGAGGGTTGGACAAGAGAAGAGGGGTTTCGAGACCCTTGGTGTACCAAATTCAACCATGATTGACAGGGATGAAATATAGTTAAATGGGTTTGGGGTAGATTAGGAATTACTACTTTTAAAATTTATCAGCAGCTTGCATGGTTTGTCTGCACTGTTTATCTAACTATGTGCCGACCACACGGTAGCCACTTCCTTTGGAATAACCAACCACATGATTACCCAAAATAGTTTTTGTGACTATGGGAAAACTGTGATGTGGATTCTATGGAAATTCCATACAAGCCTCACACCCAAGCCGCACAGTTCATGAGATAATTAAAAAACCATGGAGTCGCTTCTATCCCTTCCAGAAGTGGCTCCATGGGTACTTCTATTGACCATATGTTTTCTACTGACCATGCAGTTCCCATGCACAAGGGAAAAACATATAAAAACATACAAACCTCAAATATTTAAATCAGGTATCAAACCCTAACAACAACCAAATGAAATGAGACCAGGAAAAGTACACAATAAATACGTATCTGAGGTTGGGGTGTGACACATTTCCTTGATTTATTTTGTTTTTTCATTTAAATGAGATAAAATTATTTTTTTATTTGTTAATAAATATTTGTTCTTTAGTTATAATGTTTCCTGAGTGTACAATAATAATTTTTCATCTCTTATTTCTTTGAATTTTTTCCATAAAAGTCCTCCATGTGAGAATTTTATTATTTATTATAAATTAATTATTTTTAAATAATTATGGAAATTGATTATATGATTCTAGTAATTAATATTCATTCCTTGGTTGTGATAAGGTATTATGATATTGTTCATTGTCCATATCAGGATTGGATAGGTTTTGGCAATGGCGGTTATGCATCCCATGAGGGGTTAAATTCATCTTCAAGGTATTTGGTCCCTAGTATTACCTATTAATATTATTATATATATTATATAAATGATCCGAAAAAGTAAGTGGTTATGATAAATATGAGATGGAACGATGGGTGAAATATGTTAGGAATGGTGGGGAGAGTGAGTATTGTTGGACTATTAGTGATTTGTAATGTCTTATGTATTTATTATATTGTTATTGGTGGCTATGGTACCAATGTAAGATGATTTATTAAAGTGGAATTAGAACCCAAGAAGTTTTTTTTCGTTAATCTAGGTCTCAAGTTATATGGGAGAGTCTTGTTTAGTGTGTAGATCTTATCTATGATGGTTTAGTGAATATAGCCAATTGATATAGTACATAATTAGTAATATTATATGTAATTATGAGTAGTCATATAAGGATGACCTATTAAGGAACCTAATATGATGTATTATCTCATTAGTGTTGATTATGTACTATCTAAACCAAGAATGGTCCTCTAGAACATGTGTATTTCACAAATGGATATTTATGGCCATGTCACCTTCGATAAATGGAGAGTTATTTCGTAATGGAATAATAAGATATTTACTTTTGCATAGACTGAGTTTGTGACCCTTGTATGGCATTCATGATTTCCCCCAATTGATGTGAACCCATGTTTTTTTAGGATTATTATAATATTATAATTAATGATAAAGTTTTATATTATAGGTTTTTGTTAGAGAAAAAAACATATGATAAAGAATATATAGTGTAGGAGAATAGTTGTGGTCCAATGTGATACTCGAACTTGACATACCAGAGGGTAGATGATTTTGTAAATTTGAGATTTGGGTTATCTTGGTGACCAAGATTGAGTAATTTAGAGCTTTTACATAATGTATCAGATGAGTATTGTTCAAGTATATATGACACAAATGGTGTAATGACATTTGAGTTGATTAATCTTTTTCATGGCCTTTCCATAATTTTTTTATAGTAATCTTTTATGTGATAGATGATATATGGTAAATTTACAAGATGTGTTTCCATATAAGTACTTATTGGTTATGTAGGATGGGTGTAACATCAAATATTCCACTAATGGATTATTACAAGTGGGTAATATGCCAAAAATTTACTTTAAAATGATACAATTCTTGATAGATTTATTAACATGGAACATTGATCATTATGAGATATGTGATATAAAAATATTATTATGATACTATTTTAACGTCGTAGTTAAATAGAAATGTGTATAGGAATAAAAAATTATAGAGTTTCTTAAAATTATTTATTAATTAAAAATTAATATGTACCCAATTTTTAGTAAATTCATTTTTCATTTAACTCACATTTTATTTTTTAAATGGTATTTCTTCCATTATATGTATGGTCATTATAATTAATTTAAAATCCTTTTGAATTTTTTTTTTCAGGAAATGAATATCATTATTGAAATTAGAATAAATATATGAAAATCCATAACTTTATATCATTGATTTAATGAAGTATTACATAAGGACACACATAATAAAATCCTATAAGATCAAGAGGGATAGTTTCATTGTAAAATTAGACACATTAAATTATATCATAAAATATGGTTATAAAAATATTATTTAAAAACTAAAAAATGCACCCTTAAAATCAATTGATTTTCTTATATTGCATGGGACAACCCAGGGACATACACTAGAAAGGGGTGAGTTATAAATCTTAGTAATGGGGAAATAATATCATTAAAAACAAAAGTAAAACTTATTTGTAATGATACACAGTCACATAAATTGTTTTAGTATCATAAAAAGGAACATCAAAGCGTAGTATTAGATGAAAACATCAAGGAAGAATTGGAATGTGATAAAATTCTAAAACATGACATCATATTCATAAATCAAGGATAAACATGGATAAATTAATAGTGTTATTAGAATAACAACTCATGTACCATACGTGGTGTACCATGAGACGTGATTTTCCCTCGGAGGTGGTTTGGGTATGCTTCCCCAACCTTCCTCTTACTTTTCAAAATCTATCTATTATTAAACTGTTGGGTAACCTCTTCGAGAGGTTCTTATGCACTGATATCCATACATAGGTTGTGTTCCATCTTGTCAATCCCCGAGTTGTGTTGAAGTGGATGCATCTTGGTCACCTTTTTATTTTTTTGGGATCACTATTGGTGAGGAATACAGATGTAAGGAATGGGTGGTATTTGAGGATTGGACTGACTTTTTCCCATCATGAAATCACCCAAGACACTCTCTAGATGTTTTCCAAAGAACACCCTCAACTCAAGAGGTGGTGACTCTTCAGCAAGCTTTTCAAGCCTCAACAATGAGGGAGGAATTATCAAAAGGAAAAACTCTAGTAGTTCACAGGGGATATGGTTCCGATGAGGGGTTTTGTTTTCTATTGGCTATGGTGGGGGTCTTTAGTCACCACGTCCTTTGGATCTGGAAGGCTCGGAGGGTGTTTACAAGGTGTTGGAAGATGGCGCTCTTGGTCATGGATCGATGGAAGCTACGATGATCAAAGAGAACCCAAAGGTCTCTGAAGTGTATAGGAGGATGAGGCAGGATTTGAAGGGTCCTCCCAGGCCATGTTTATGGAAGGATACCGACCGGATTGGTGTGGAGGATCTGGCGGAACAACATAGGAATAGAGCTATGGAAGATAGAGGGCAACAGGCTAAAGGAGAGGTGGTTTTTCAGCCTTGGTTGTGGCCTATCCAGCCAGAATAAGGATGGTCGGGAACCCTTCTCTTTTGGACAGGTCCATGCTTCAGCTGAGTAACGGGTTTGAAAGACTATCAAAAGTAGGTTTGAACACCCATCCAGTAGAAACCAGAGAAGTTGAAAGGGCTACTAGAGGAACCATCTTTATGGTGATTGGGGTCACAAGGAGACCTATATGGCTATGGAGGTGCCTCCTAACCTGGATTCCAACAATCTACAAGGCAAATCTGGGGAACTAAGGACAACGATTGAGGGTGAGGGGGAAGAACGAATTTAAAGAAATGGAACTATGGTTAAGTATCTTTAGGTGATTTATTGTGACACACCTAAACATACGAGGGGGAGGGCAAGGGGTTCAAGGAACCTGTTTTAGAAAACTGCATTGACAAGAGGGGTATATTCTGGGGGGTGATAAAGAAAACCAGTGTGGCTTGGCCATTCGGTCCTATAGTTATATTGTACATAGTGGGGAAAATAAGAGGATTGAGGATGAAGGAATTTTTTCCACTACCCCAAGAATAAAAACAAGGAAGGTTTATTCTTATCTTCCACAACTAGCGATTACCAAAGTTGCATCTAAGTGGGACCGTAGGGTGATCCTTGCTTTCAAAAAAGGAATCTTGTCCAAGAAATCTTGTTCAGGAAAACTCCCATTTGATCAAATGAGGAGTTGGGACCAAGGTGATAATCTCTCGAGGCTGTATAAGCCAGCTTCTAAAATGTAATCAGCAACTGTAGAGGAGGCCTCTTATGTTGTATGTGGTTATGATTACGGATATTATGATTGGTAGTTTTGTGCTGATATGGGATTGTCGTCTATTTTTGTGTTCTGGGTTTATGGTTGGTGTTAGTTGTGTTTTTGTTCAATTTATCACTTTTACATAAAGTGACTCATGTTTTCTCACTTTTCTGAAAAGTGTTTGAAATAAAAAATTTAATTTTCATTATATCATGTATATTCATTGGTTTTTTTCATAAATCATACAATATAAGAACATATTTTATCCCTTTTACCATCATGTTTAAGGATTTTGGGTTATATACATGGATTTATTAAATAAAATAATTATAGGTACATATATTTGAATACTATTGATTGTACATGATGATGGGTTTTCAGTTCAAAACTATTTAGCATGCAAAATATTAGCACAATTTTGGCTGCATAAAAGGTGTATATAGAGATTCTTGAATTTTTTAAATGAGAGTGAAAGAAGGTCTATCATTTTTTTAACTTCATAATTATATTAATATAGTTTTTTAAAAACATATTCCAACATTAATCATTACAAATATAAAGGAATAATATAGAGAAAGTGACTCGATAAAGAGGAGTAGAGGACCCCTTTTGAAAAATGGTGTATCTAAAACCGTTTGAGGGAAATATTAAGAGATTGGCAAAACATTGGGTGGTATTTAGAGAGGGGTTGGGAGAGATATAAAATTTTAAATCTGTTTTTATTGACTATGAGTGATAGGTTGGGTATGTGTTTATAGAAAAAGAGTGGGGAAATATTTATTAATTTCTAAACCTAGTTTTTGGAAAATATAATAAACTAATAAAAACTGTAAATCATATCATGTATTAGAATTTATTTTTCCAAATAAGAGAATTTTAATATATTTTTTTATTCTAAGATCATATATTCTTAAAATAATACCATTGGTGATGTGTATGTGAGTCATGACAATAAATATTTGATTTTAATACCATAAAAATATTGGTTTTGGTTGATTTAATAAGGATTAAAAAATAACCTCCAAAACACAATATTTTAAAATATTTAACATTATTTTGTCCAGGGAAAATCCTTGTATTATTTTTTACATCACTTTAATAATTTTATACATGTATAATATATACAATATATTTTACCTTATTTAATTTTTACCCAAAAATATGTCTATATTAGAAAATTATGAAAATTTCATATTGGATAATTTAAAAGAGAGTATATTAGAAATTATATATAATTTTATATAATGTTTTTTTTAAAATATAGAATTTAAAATTAAAAAAAATTATTTAAAAGAAGTTACTAGTTTTTATGACTCTAACCAATTTCTTACCCTTATAAATATTATATTTGAATTCATTAAATTATATATTCATTTATATTTAAATGATTATTATTTAGTAGAATTATTATTTTTAAATAAAATCTATTTAAAAATTCATGAATTTATCAAAAATGTGACTTTAATGAAACTATATATATTTTCTAAAAGATATAATTTTGATTTATTTATATAAAAAATAATTTCTATTAGATATATAATTTATTTATAAAGAAATAATATAATTGTATAAGTATAATAATTTTGGTATTTAAAATAATAACATAAAAATCATAGAGCAAGGGTCACTATATATAACCACATCTTACACCAACATATTCCATAAGGTTAAGGAATGAAATTTTGACACTTTTGTGTGGCGGTTTGAAAAACATGGTTTCAATTATGTTGTGATAAATATTGTACTTCTTCCATAAAAATATTCAATCCTGATTTAGTTTTCAATATTATCTTGTGATTGGTCAAGGAAAAATCCCAGTGATACCATCTCCCACAGTAGCAATGATAAATGGGCTACATAGTGTATGATCATATTGGTTGAGGTCATTACTTATTTCATTTATATAAATTGTAATTTATCATAATAATAAATATATAATAATCATAAATAACATTGTACATTAACTATATTTTCATGTTTTATGATTCTTAGTTGACTTTTAAATATGTCTTGCTTTAACGTTCAATAGATCAAAATAACCCATGTATTTAATTTATTTTCTATAACAAAATTTTATAATAATAAATATATTCATAAAAAATATAATTTCATTCCTAAAAGTTTGGTTCATTATATTATCACCCCTAAAAACTATCTCCTTTAAATTTTCACTTCATACACTAAAATAGATTAGCAGACTTCAAATTCATAACATTTTCTGATTCTGAATTCACCTCCACATACTTTTGGTATCTCAAAATTACATTGGAAAGGTAATTTTCCTTATTTCATGGATCTTTTTCTATGATATATGATTTCCACCATATTCTATTCTTATTATTTATTATTTTGCAGGGGTACCACCTCTGGATTTAGTACAAGTGAGGTTTGCAGTTTTAGTTATTCCAGACAGATACACAGAACACCTTATGTACATGAGATATGATATGTAGTATTTATAGTTGATAATCTATAAGTTTAATATGATCAAGGGTCTCAATGGGTATTATGAATCTATGACTAATATTTATTGTAACAACCTATCCCCAAAATGCCTGTTTCTGGTGTTTGATATCAAAAATATTTTCATGATTATAAGGAATCCAGTACTGCAGGGCCAAAGTGTTTAGAAATCATGATAATATAGATATATACAAGAGTCTTTTATTATAGATGAATCCACTAATTATAACATAAATTTTTCTAGATAACTTTGGTGAAAAAAAATTTATTCCATCTAGTGTATCCTTCAATAACATTCCTAGTAAACCGTTTGGATTCTTGGGGGAGGGAAAAAAATAAGGGTGATATAAAATCCACAAAATGGAAAATAAATAGTGGAATCACTGATGAATATATGATAATAATAAAAATTAATTGGTAAATAACTCAAAAAAAAATCACATGTAATAAATAACTAAGATGAAAGTGTGTAAATTATATGGAATGTTAAATAACTATAAACACATTCCATTAAAATAACTTGATAAGGTAAAATTGATATGGATAAGTGAGAAACATAAACATATGACACCAAATAAATAAAATAAAAATGAAATCTATCCATATGTATGTCAGGGAAAAATATCATTCATGAATAATCAATAAATTATGGAAATTCATAGTTATTGGATTCCATGTTTCCTAAGTACATGTGACCAGTACCATCTAGAACTTCCAAAAGAAAGTTTAGCATATCGGGTAAAAACCCATCTATTCTAAATAAAAACAAACTCTAAGGGTTTTTTTGACAAATAATTTATTCTCATGATAATACATATGATTCAATTGAATTTCATTAACTCATCCCCAACCCAGAGGTACTACATTAAAAGGACCCCAACCAATGTTTAACCTGTCCAAAACAGTCATTATATAGAATACAGAATATGCATTATCAAAAATATGTATTTAATACAGGATGTGGATTTATCCATATTTTTAAAAATAATAAAATAAATATCAAAGTTAACAATAAATATAACATTATATATGTTTCAATAAATAATCTTATCTAAATAATATGATATGGATATTTAGGGGAAATTTAATTTAAAATTATCACCAGAAATTTAATATTTCAATGAGACTAAAAGGAATCAAGGATGTGAATCTAAATACAATATTTTAAAAATAAATTATAATCTATCTATAATAAGATTAAGTATAGTATCAATAAAACATACCCTAAGTGGATTAAAATAAATGGTTGTTTTCAGGGATGAATAAAGATATATTTTAAAAATGTTTATAAGTAAATTATGCATTTTTTTGGAAAAAACATTTTTAAAGAATAATTATTGGAAATAACATTGGAATACAATTTCATTAAAAAATTTAACTTTTTTAAAATTCAAAATAATCTTAAATGAAATTATTTTGGGTAAATCTATACATGTTGTATGATGGAAAGTAATATTCGTATCAAACTATTAAATGTTAGAAAAAATGAATTATTCAGAATGTGAAAACAATATATCCTCGAAAAAATTAGAAAATGAAACAATGGGTAAAAATATATTTAGTAAATATTTTTAATATATTAAAATAATTTTTCAATATAATTTAATAAACAATTTTTTTATAAGAAAATCTATTTTCAAACTAATGATAGAAATGAAGTCGGGTTTTCATAAAAACATTTTCTAAAACATAGAGTTGGAAAATTTTACTAATACTTGAATGTTCTCATTAATTACAAGAGGAGAAGAAAATGAAATGGTTTTCTCTACAATGATTATATATTTTAATCAAATGTAAATTCCATTGAATGATCATTCATATTATTCTTGAGGTAATTATGTTTAAACATTCCAAATTCTTCCATGCCAATTTAAAATAATTTAAATCAGAATCTTCATGAAAGAATAAAATTAAATTAATTTTTTTAATACCATAAATATAAAATAATTCATTATATAATATCCATATATGAATATTAGATACACCATACAATGATGTAAGTGGTAAATATGATATTAATCTCAAAGAAGTAAAAAGTGAGATGAAAAATTCCTTACCTTGCCTTCAGATTGTCTTATGTGTCATTATATTCATAATTAACAATTATATTGTAATTATTTAATTGATTTATAAAAATATGATGTTTATAATAACATGTATTTCACTTATTAACATGTTTTAGACAATTAATTAAACAATTAAGTTTACATCAGGTGTTTATACCAAATTCAACTCATGTGTTAAAAACTACTTTGGTAGGTCAACTATTGTCAGGGGTTATTCTATAAAATATACATAATAATATTCATGTTATGATTATCATATTTATACCTTATTTTTACTTTTATAACCAAACATTAAATATGTTTATGAAAAGTTAACCAGTACTACCATCATGGATAAGGTTGGTCGTACACACACATAAGTAATGTTCCAATTTTTCAATGATCGTTATGGAAAGAAGGTAAGTAACAATATATATTTATATAAATATAATTATATATTAAATAATAATATATTTAATATTTAATACACATATATACAATTATTGTGATGTAAAAGTAATCACATCATATCGAGGAGTTGGTAGTCCATGTGTCCACTAATGACGTTATCACTTTTTAGTGTGTGAAAGGGTAATAATGAAAATGAAAAATAATATATTTTTTAAAAATAAATTTATTAATTAATTTCATATAGATGATTTTTATTTCACATATTTTAAATTTAAACCATCCTTTATACATTCCATGTATCTTTTGAATGAATCACATTACATTGATGGGGTGGTAGAGCACTCTTCCACACACGATGTTATTATTTTTAGAAAAAAGGATAGTATACATAAAGACGTTGTAAAAGAGTTAAATAAAAACAAAAACATAATAAATATGTTATATAACATATATAAACAGATTTTTCATCATAATTTATTACCATTTAAGGTGGTAAAATAAAAATTAACGACTTTATTTTATGAGGAGATAGTTCGTCGTACAGATAAATGGTAAGTTCATTACTCATTATATAGAAGGGTGTGTAAGTGTTCCTAGAAAACATTACATAAAAACATATCAGTTTATTTTGGATAATGTTTTTGTTATGTAATCAAGTAATAATATGTTTTGAGGGTGTTTATAATGGAAATAAAACTAATGAGCTTGATGAAATATGTTACCTCTTGATCGGGTAACTCTTTTTGGTATTGACAAAAGGGATTTCATGGAAGGATTAATTTAAAAGATGATTATAATAGGATTAGGGGAGAGAATTAAATGATCAATTTTTATTGATATTGGTCGATTAAATGTGTCTTTATAGGTGTTAGTATATGGGGTGATAGGAAGACATTTTATATTGGAGGAGGAGTGGCACACTTGTAAATTTTGAAAAATGGAATTCTACCCCCTTGATTGCCATTAAAAGTGGATCCAATAAGAGTCAAACAATTAACCAAAGGGGTATAGGGTTTAATTATTTCATAAAAAGAAATTTTTTCAATGTTTAGAGGTCATTTTATCCCTTCAGTTTAATGGTTAGTCCCATGTTAAGCTTAATTTCATCTTAATTGTTGTAATTAATTTCAATTACATTCACTAATATTTTTGGTGAAAAACTTAGTTTAACATATTATAAATTATAAATTATTATTATTACAAATATTTAATCCATTTTTCAAAATTAAAATCAATTAAGTGGAATAAATTAATTTAAATTTAATCCCATAGAGGGGACGAGAATGTGGGTTTTGAAAGTAAAAACATCCAAATGATTCCTATGTTTTTATAGTCAATATAAAAGTGTAATTGATTCAAATGAAATAAATATTATTAATTTATAAAAATTTATTCAAATTAAAATTTAAAACCAATTCTAAATATTTTTTATCCATAAAAATAAATTTGATGGAAAAAAGCTGTTTTGAATTAAAATTCAGTATTTTTCATTATTCAATAAAAATTGAAACTTCACAGAAAACACCCAAAAATATACCCTATCCTAAATTTTATGTTTATATATAAAATATGAAGAATATATGTACATTTATAATTAAATTTTTAAAAAAAAATTGGATTTAAAATAAGTTCTTCATTAAAAGGTGGTAAAAAAATTAATAAATATATAATAAATTCTGTGAAATGTTGGATTTGTTCTTATCTTATGATTATCAAATATATTGTATGAATATAAAAATATTTGATTAAATATAATATATATATTATATTAATATTACTCACTAATTATAATAAATTTAATTTATTATGATAAAACTTCTATGTGAACATAAAATATATTTCTATAAAAATATACATTTTTATATTTAATTGGTTATTATATTAATTTATAGTTAATTTGTAACAAATGAATTAGTTTTATATTTATGTAAAAAATATATTTTCATTAGTTAGTTTATAATATTATTAACCACTGATCTAATTACTATTTTATATATTATTATAATAAATAATAAAAATTTAATAATATATTTTTATTTGGTAGAACTCGGTCTAGAGTGTAATGAAAGTCATTGAAGAAAATCATTATTATATGTGAAGTAAGCTAAATAGAATTTAATAAAAATAAAATTTTAAATATATTATAAATTTATAAGAGATATGTATTCCCTTACGTACTTAGTGTTTCATGGAATACACATTATCGAATACAATTCTCCAACTTTGGATTTTTTGGTTATTACATTCTCCCTAAAAACATAAATTGTATCCCCATAAATTAAAATTTATTTTGGTTAGATTTTTTTGGATATTTCTTATGTTTTAAATCCCACATCGTGTGAAGGGTTCGTTAGAAATAATTTCAGAAAGAGACAATGGGATGTGAAAATGTCACATGAAATAACATATATCTATGTCTCTATGTATGATAACATTAGTGTAAATTAGAGATTCATACATTTAGTGAAAGTGTACATTCTTATATGAAGTGACTGAGCACATCAATCATGAAAAATTGAATGATTAATGAAATTTTGAGGGCCTCAAATCTATAAATTATTGATGATTTTGAAGACCATGTCTTAAAAAAGTGGTATTAGGACAAATTTTTTTAATAATTTTCTTTAACTTGAGAAATTATCATTCTACATAAAGATATACTGAAATTTAATTATCTGATATGTTTTCATTTAAAAGGAAAAAATTCCTTCTTCTGGTTATTTTCTATAAAATTCTAATTTAGTCATTACATCATGAAATGGAGATCCAAAAGTTAACTTTTATTTTTGAAGAACTAAAATAAAATTTTGATAGATCGTAGGGCCAAATAAAAGAGTGAAATGTATAATTATTTTTCCCTATATATTCATAAAATTCAATTTGGTTAATTGATTAATCTCAAAACCAGAAAAGAAACACTATTAGTTCATCATTATTATTTATTTTACAGATTTTTTAACTAAAAGTAATGACACATTAAGCGTGACATTATGTAGGTTAGTGGTTGGCATGAATCATTTATCATCCTTCAGTAATTGGTTCATGACCTATTGAATTTTAGGACTTTTTTAGTTGTCACCCAACATATAGTATATCCTTTTATAAAACTACATTATTTAAAATTCCCAAAATAAATATGATGAACATCATTAAAATAGTATTAATCATTAAATATCAGTATAACTAAACATTCCAATAAAAACAATACATAAATACTTCATCCATTTATTTCCACATAGGTTATTCCTTGGTTAGGGTTTTAACATATAGAGGATTTTATTTTTAATTCCAAAAACCCTAGTGTGAAAATCAATAATCATATTGGAATATAATAATTTTAGGATTTATAAATATTGAAAATTTACTTTCTATCAATGAAACCATATAGTTAACATAGGTTATTCATTTTTAATATACATTATAATTTTTTGAATATAAAATTTAAATTATCCTAAGAATAACCCTTGAGATTTTCATACCCGGTGCACAGTAAGGCTCGTTTTCATCTAGCAGGTTACGCTGAGTCAGGCCCGTAACACCATGTCAAATTTATTACTCCTAGGCACTTCTATGCCAGAATCACATCCACTTATTGTATCTAGTCTAGTGTGTACGTTTAAACACATAATACCTAAAATAAAAAAAAATCTAGTGTTCTCTTCTACACTTATCCTAAAATTATACATTTTGGTTATATTCTATAATTTATGTTTTCCTAAATCACATTCCCTAGGATGATAATAAAATTCATTTGATACGAACCATAGTTACATAAAAATAGATACCCTAGATATAGTGTCTAATTTCAATTATATTTCCATGATTATAAGGAATTATAACCCGAAGGACCAATATGTTTAGGAATAATAGTAAAATAGATACATACATGAGTGTTTTATTACAAATGAATACCATAATTACAATATTTTTTTTCTTATCAAATTTGAGGTAAAATAATTATTCCTTTTAGAATATCAGTTCATATCTTCCATAATATACTTCTTGAAATCCTCGGGGAAGGAAAAAATAATAAGGGGTAGCTCAATGGCTCAATAAGGAAATATTTGAGCCGAAATAATAATAAATCAATAAGAATAAACAATATATCATGGTAAACATATAATAAAAAATTAAATAAACTCAATAACTGTGATGAAAGTGATTAAATAATATGTAATCTAAAATAATAATAAATACATTCAATTAAAATAACATGATAAAAAAATTCAGAATAGCCTGGTAAGAAACAGAAACACATTATACCTAAATAATGAACTTAAAATGAAATGTATGATTATATATATAGAGGAATAATTTCATGGATAAATAAAAACTAAATGAGGTAAATGATTAATTATTGGAAAAAATGTTTCATAGGTTCTTGGAATAAGTACCATCAAGATATTTCACAAGATAGATTAGCATATCAGGTAGAAACCCATATATTCTAATTTGAAACAATCTTATAGGGTTTTTTGCCTACTAATTTTATATCTTGAGACGATAAATGAATCAATGAGATATCATTAACTCGTACCCAACTCATAGGGCATACCTTAGATGGTCCCCAACAGGTGTACTACCTCTCCCAAAGTTCCTCATATTGAATAGAAAACATGCCTTATGAAATATCCATATTTTATAAAACATACCAATTTATAAATATTTCCCTAAATAATAAAATAAAAATCACAATTAATATCATATTGAAAATGTTATATGGTTTTGGTAATAATAATATCCATGAAAAATGATGTGGATATTTATTGAAAATTCAATATCAAATGATCTTAGTGAATTGAATATTTCAAGGGTACTAAATGGAATCAAAAAAGTGAATGTGAATAAAATCCTTGGAGAAATAAATTATAAAACAACTATAGTAAAATATATTATGGTGTAAATGAAATATACCCTATGTGTATTAAAATAAATTTGATTTTGTTAATGAAAAAAGTGATCATTTAAAAATTTTCTTGAGGAAAATAACCTTCAGTTTTGAAAAAAAAACATTTGAAAAACCTTTTCATTGAAAATACTATATTGAAAAATATAATTTAAAATGTAAACTTCTAAACATGAAATGGAGGGTTCAAGGAAATGAAATTGGGTAAATCTATACATTTTTTGAGGTAAAAGAAAATTCCTTTTTCATGGTAGAGTAAGAAAAAATTCATTGTTCGAAAAGAAACAAGAAGATTCATTTGAAAACATTATTAAAAAAACTAGGGTAAAAATGGATTTACTATATAATATTAAAAATCATAAAAATATTATTTTGTTAACAAAACACGATTTTTATTTGAAAACAGGTTATCCAAATAAAGAGATAAATAATATCGGATTATCATTAAACCATTTTCTAAAAACATTTGAGTACCAAATAGAGTAAAATAGATAATAATACTTGAAAATAGTCACGGATTACTATAGGAGAATAAAATTGATATTTTATAGAATATCATTCATATAATTTCCTCAAATAGAAATAAAATTTAATGATCATTTTTTCTATTCGTGAAGAAAATAATCATTATACATTCTAAAGCATCCCATACCACTTTTAGTCATTGTAAATCATAAAACTCATGAAGGAGTGACATTAAATGAATGTTTTTAATACCATAAATACAAAATAAACAATTATATAATATATATAGATTTATATTAGATAAGACACACAGAGAAAAATGTGGTGAATATTTCATTTATCTCCCTGGTGTAAACAAGGGAGATAAAAAAGTTCCTTACCTTACATCTAATTTATCTCACGTGCCATTATACTCATGAATAAGAAACCAATATTAATTATTTAATTGATTGATAACCTTTTCGATGTTTATAACATCATTAATTTCACTTATTACAATGTTGTATAAAACTACTTAAACAATTAATCATATGTCGGGCATTTTGACTGAATACAGTTCATGTGTTAAAAAATTACGTTAGTAAGAAAATTATGGTCTAATGGATCATTATATAACACCTAAAGAATAATATTCATGAAAAAATTATTATATTAATAAATAAATTATACTTTTAAAACCAGTTCATAAATATGATTATAAAAAATGAACCAATGTTACAATCACGGAGATAGTAGTTTGTACGTATGCATGAGTAACATTCTTATATTTCAATGTCTGTTATAGAATGATGGTAAGTAACAATATATTTTTATATAGTGGTAATTATATCATAAATAACTTATTATTTATAATATGTAATTATATATAATTCTTTTTAGGTAAAATGAGTCACTTCAGGTCCATGAGGTGATAATCCACACATCCAGGACCAACATTATCACTTCATAGTGTGTGAAATGGTAATAATGAAAATGATATATATTATATTTAAATAAGTTAATTATTTAATTAATATTATATTGATGTTATTCATTAAACATATTTTAAATTTAAACTATCCTTTATACATTCCATTTACCATTTGAACAAATCACATCGCTTTGAGGGGGTTATAGTCCAAACTTCCACAAATGATGATAAACGTTTTACCCAAAATGGAATATAGAGAGAAACGGGTTGAAAAATAATTACAGAAATATAATGTAATAATAAATATCATATATAAACATATTTTCTATCATTATTTATAATCATAAAATTTGGTAAAAAAAATGAACAACATTATTTTGTCAGTCAGTAGTTCACCAAACACATAAACAGTATGTTTATTTCCTATTATATGGAAGCGTGTGAATTTTTAGGAAGAACCTTTAACATAAACCATACAATTATATTCATTATAATGGTTTTTCATAATCATGGAATAATAATAGTTTATTGATTGGAGAATGGAAATAAAACATAAGATACTTAGGAATGATGTCACCCCTTAATCAGGTATCTTCTTATTGTTTGCACCTAAAACATTCCATAGATGGATTTATTCACAAGGATAGGTATAAAGGATTATAATAGTGACGTTTAGAATTTATTTGGGAAGAGTTTTTTCAATATAAAATGGTTTTAGAGGTGTGAGGAAGTGGGAGGAGATGATGCCTTTTTATATTGGAGGAGTGACACTCTTGTAATTTTTTTGAAAAGGAATATCCCACATTTTTCCCATATTAATTTGATCTAATAATGGTAAAAAGTATAAAAATGGAATTATAGGGTCACAATATGGCCATAAAAATGATTTTTGACAAGTTTATATCTAATTTTTTCCCTAGAGTTTAAGTTTTAGTCCCATGTTTAGCCTAATTTCATCTTAAAAATTATAATTAAATTTTAATTACATTCAGTAATATTTTTTTTTTCAAAAAATAAGTTTAACATAATGGAAATTATAAATAATTATGAATAAAAAAATTTAATTTTTTTTTCAAATTCCATTCACATATTATGTCGAAATAAATTTAAATTTTATCCTACAAAACGGATGACAATACAGGGTTTTATAGTTAAAACATTTGAATGATTCCTAAGTTTTTATAGTAAATTTCATACTGAAATTGATTCTAATGATCTCAATTTGATTAATTGACAAAAATTTTATCTAATTAAACTTTAAAACGTATATAAAATATTATTTAAACTCTTAAAGAAATTATATGAAGAAGAATTTTTGAATTAACACTTATTAGTTTTCATTATTTATTAAAAAATGAAACTTCACTAGAAGTACAAAAAATTTACCCTAACCTAATTTTCATGTTTTCATTTCAAATAAGAAGTTTATTTTTTTAATATATAATATATAGGATTTCATGAAAATAGATTTAAATTAGTTTCTCTATTAAAAGGCTTAAAAAATGCCCTAATACAAATATAGTACCATATGATAAATATTATGGTTTTTCATATCTTATGCTTATCAAACATGTTGGATAAATATCAAAAATATTTTAATGAATATATAATATATTGATTGAATTATTACTACCCACTAATCGAAATTAATTTAATTTATGTGTATAAAATAGCATTATGAGTATAAATTATTTTTCGATAAAAATATTCTTTTTATATTCAATTGGATCTTATATTAATTTCAAATTAATTTTTAACTAATGAATTAGTATTATATTTTTTTAAACCATATAATTTAATATGTTATTTTTTTACTATTCATATGAAATAATTTAATGGATATTTTATATCTTATTATAATAAGTAAGAATATTTTAAGATTAATTTTTTTTGGTAAAACATGGTAAAGAGTGAAACAAAAGGAATTTGAACTAACTCATTATTTCATGAGATATGTTGTAACTAAATGCCATGTGAATTGAAAAATATAAAATATATTGAATTTATATATATTATTTAATATATTATAAATTATTTGTATATTATATTACCTGAAGTAGTTTTTTTTCATGTCATAAACACTATGGAACACAATGTTCATACATTTGATTTTTGGGGAATTATGTTTCCCTTCATACCGAACATTATGAATCTATTCCAGGATGATATGCAAATTAAAACTTGTTATCATACATCAAACTCAATGTCTTATCGATTATTATCAGATCATATTATTTTTTTATAATTTTTGTTAATTTCTTATAAAGATTGATTGTTTGACCTCATCAATTATTTAATGGAGAATATCGTGTACCATCATATTCATTTATTCAACCTCATCCGAATATGTAATATTTTGGATGTTCTTACAATATAAATCCCCATAAGGTTTTATTTTATTACTAGAATGTAAATTTTTGTTATATGAGAACTCCACATGAGGATGGTATTTGTAGGGTCCTGAAAAAATCCACAATGGAGAATGGAACCCTCCATAATTTGGGAAAGGATTATACTCAATTTCCCTCAAAAAATTGGACTAAAATGTTGAGACTACTCATGATTGGCGATGGACCGACCGATCTGTGTACCGGTCCAACATAGATGTTATGTGGACGGTTCAGTAAGCCACCCCATCTGCGGACCAGTGTTGTTTGCGAAACAGAGGCAGGAACCCTTCGCGGGCATGAAGCTGGACGGGTTCCAGGATGGTCCACTATCACGAACCACCCCAGCTGTGAAACACACCTACCGGCCCAGACCGCGTGCGCTGTCATTCGCAGAATGGAGGCGGAGCCCTACGCGGCCACGAAGCACCCCCTGAACCAATTTGGTTCATGGGTGAGGTGCATTGAATGCCCCCTGCGAGTTGAGGGTTGACCAAATCATATGTAAACTAGGCTTCTAGTCATGGGCCTCCACAAAAGGTACCGCATGACCACAGATACAAGCCTTTCCCCCCTCTATAAAAGGACATCGAGGGGGAGAAGAAAGGGATCAATCAGATTTGGGTGGAAGGATTTCAGAGGATGGAGCATAGGATTTCGCAAACAACGAAGTGGCAATTTACGTACCAGAACTGGTATGAAACTGGAAATAAATTAATAAGGAACTGAAAAATGCATAAAAAATTGGTGAACCGTGAACTTAAAATGACAAAAAAAGATTGTGAGCTAGGGCCCCTCTACTGATGTACTCCACGTGGACCATGGAGTCTATGCCCCTTTTTAGATCCGACACACCGTGTATCATCCTCCTATGTGGGCGAAGCCCTGACAGACGATCCCCTGACCGACATCGCCTCTGGATACCCTTACTCATGTGGACTCCCTTGCATACCAACCTGGTACGTGGGTCGAACTCGAAGCCGTGTACCACCCTAGTATGCGGGATGCCTATCAGTCTGCATACCACCTTGGTATGCGGATGACCTCTCTAGCCGCATAGAACCCCCTATATGAAGGGCACCAGTCCTCATACACCCATGTGGCCCGCCAAGTCCTTCGGTGTTCCCATTCCCCCAGTTAGATAAATTCCATCTAATCCGGCCTGATCCTTCTCAATCCCTTCATTGTCCTATTCATCTCCCCTGAGCCAGGGCATTTACCGAAGCCACTATACCCATATGATGCAACCTTCAGGAACATCAGCACACTTCTTTGAGTTCACATACCCATGGTAGGAGAGTTAAAAGGGGTTTCTCCGGCCCTTGAGCTGGTTCCTGAAACATTCCTGGGATCACATACCCACGGTAGTGTAGGGTCCGATCCTAAGAGTCCCATTTCTACCTCTCCACTTTCCAATATTGAGGGACCCCACTCACGCTTCCTTTTGAAGAGCGCCAGTGGTGAGCCCTTCTCCAATCTTCTAAGAGTGGACAGACATCCCTCCTGGAGTAAGCCCCACACAATCATCACCAGAAGATGATGACCCTTCCATTCTCATCACGAAATGTTCATTACTCTGCTACGTGACATCAAACTTCCCCAACATCAGGGGGAAGGATAGTCCAATGGTCACATCCTTCTCCTCTGCTCGTCGTCTTCCTCCCCTTCCCTCGGTAGGATGAATTTTGGAGGCCTGCAAAGTCTATTGTATTCTCTTATTTCTCTAACCAAGCATGACTCATGTGGGATTAGAGATTTGTGATGGTCATGGAACTTGCACGATGGTGGTGGTTGAACGAACTATATGAATTTTGGTCCCTGTCTTTTAAGCAGGGTACGTAGGATGCCTCCTCGAGGCTCAATCCCAATAACAGGCAAATAACACATGTAATCCTTATTCTCAAACAAACTACGTGGGTTTTGATCCCTTTCTCCTATGCATGGTATGTAGGATGCCTCCACGAGGTTCAATACCAATAACAGGAAACTCCCACATGTAAGCCCCAATCTCGAACAAACTACATGAGTTTTGATCCCTGTCTCCTAAGCATTGTACGTAGGATGCCTCCTCGAGGCTCAATCCCAATAAAAAGAAACTCCCACGTGTAATCCCTAATCTTGAACGAACTACGTGGGTTTTGATCCCTATCTCCTAAGTAGGGTATGTAGGATGCCTCCTCGAGGCTCAATCCCAATGAGAGGAAACTCTCATGTGTATGCCCTAATCTCGAACAAACTGCGTGGGTTTTGATCTCTGTCTCTTAAGAAGGGAACGTAGGACGCCTCCTCAAGGCTCAATCCCAATATCAGGAAACTCCCGTGTGTAAGCCATAATATCGAATGAACTACGTGGGTTTTGATCCTTATCTCCTAAACAGGGTATGTAGGAAGCCTCCACAAGGATCAATCCTGCTTTGGGCCACTAACCATGTGTAAGTCCCAATCATGCCCCTCAGACCGAACTATGTGGATTCTGATTCCTCTCATGAGGATATGTAGGAAGCCCGTATCATTGGTTCGACCCAAATTCTCATGTCATTAACTGTCCCCCATGGATGAAAATAAACTCCAGAGAACCTAGTTGTGAGGATTCACACCAGTGCCATCTCAATTAGACCAAATTCCATAGATTCATTAATCCAATGAGGGATGGTAAACCTTGGGCATAAATGATTCTGACTCCCTACGTTCAGCTGACATTTTCCAACAAGGATTAATCTATGGATATTATTCTTGGGTATAAAACAAATATTCTTGAACATATGAACACATCTTAAGTCTATTAGAGAGTCCTAGAACATGAGATAATTACCCCCAAAAGGATGTGATGAGCCCAACATCCCATCCTTTTGAACAATGTGCATTCTTAAGCATCGGTGACTGAATCGCCCAACAAACTCCTGCCTTTGGAAAGAAGGTCCACATATCATTAGATATGGAACCATTGGGAATTAAGAAATGAAGACCGATATAACCGACCTAAGAGATTGAGCGGAGCTCAGCCCTCCATGAGATCGACTGTCGGGCACGTCGGTCCCCACCACCCGAGACCAGGTTGAATCAATAATGGTGAACACAACATGAATCTTCAACCAAGCATGACAGATTTAACATAATCCCACCCTTAGCCCCTTATACTCACAAGGATGTCCATGAAAGGTCATTAATTAGTCATGGAATCATGACGCCCACCAACCCGATGTGGTGGCGATCAACAAAGCCCGCCATCAAGATGTGGCGGTAGTTAATAGGCGGGCACGTCTCCCTACCAACAAAAGCCACTGACTCGATATGATGGGGAACGAACATATGTAGTGCCATCTACCTATGGATTCATGTAAAGTCCGCCACACAAATGTGGCGGGAAACAGAGGGAAAAATGGGCGTATCCCGGCACAGGGGAAGACTAGTTCACCTACCCCAAAACAGGAGAATTTTCAGTACCCACTGACCACTGTAGGACCAGAGTAGGATATTCATACTCCGATATCAGAATGGAACTTCATATTCGTTCCACCCAAATATGTCTCTCTCCATATACTGTAAATGATGGAGGAGCAGGTATCGATCCATGATCAAATCTTGCAGATATGCCAGAATGTAATTGCATCAAAGGAAACTGAAAGTACTCGGGCCCGTGAGCCCATCTCCCCAATTGAGGCGACTCATATAAGAGATGAGATAGCCATCTCGGAGCAGATCTGCATCCCTTATTCCCCCCTAGAAGGTCGTCGACCATATTCCGCGATACAAGGGAAACCAGATTGAGCACCTTCACTTGTTCTAACTGGGGGACAACTGTCAATCATGGTGGATGCTTCAGAGTAGAAATATACCCATGAAAAATGTCAAGATGTTCTTTGGAATATCCTGACATCATCACGAGACCCAATTAGAAAGTTACCCAAAGGTGATGGCCATCATCAACAGTAGACGGTCCCCTCTACCCACAATAAAGTGCCCCGAATGTGCTTAAGGAAGACGAAAAATAAAGAGAGGGTTCATGACTCTACTCTGCTAGAGGCTGGGGTTCACAATACCACTAATCATGTATCGAAGGCTCAGAACATTGCCCACCCATTACCATATTATGGGAGTGGCATTAGCAGTTGCAAAGGTCCTCCCCGCAATTTCATTACCAACAGATATGAAGGTCTTCCCCAGATCACCCGTGGGGGCCTCCCCCACGGGAGTATAATGATCGATCATGAGAGCTTCTCTTTTGATGTGAGTCATGGATTCCCTCTGTGTGACCACAAGATCGAGCAGCAAGAAGGCACTCCACGTTCTACAGTCCACCATGAAGGTCCTCCATGGGGTATACACTTTAGACACTCTCCGTGAAGTGCGACCACAAATTATGATAGTACTACTTACTATCATAGTCGCAACTATGGTGGCCCTCCCAGCAGTGATGTCTCATCACGACAAGAAGGCCCTCCCCTTGTCAATGCCTAACCTGACGGTCCTCCCCAGGTGTTACGTTGCAACGACAGTCCACGCATCCAGACATTAGATCACGATGGTAGTCCTTGCCATTTTGATTAAGGAGGTCCTCCATATAGAGACATCAAGCAATGATAAACCCCCAGCCCCCTCCTTGAGGTACATTCTGTAGTCCCTCCCTAGGGTGTACCCTACAGACATTCTCTCAATGGAAGCTGTGATGGTAGTCCTCACCATTACGGCAGTTATGGTGGTACTCCTTACCACCATGGCTTCCATTGCGAAGGTCCTCCCTGCAACAGTCCCAAGCAACAAGAAGGTCCTCCCCTAGTCAACGTGTCTCTTGAAGGTCCTCCACAGGATAAACATCGAATGTCAATCCATGATGGTCATCCTCACCACGATGGAACTTATTGCGAAGGTCCTCCCCACAGTGACATATCATATCGACATGAAGGTCCTCCCCCTACAGAATCAAGCACAGGAAAACCCTCATATACTGAGGCACTCAGAAGGATGGTATCAAGCATGTCAGATTCCCAGCTAGTCGCCAATGACACCCTTCTTCAATCATGAGACGGTTCGAGGCCATGGCCATATTTTGAACCACCTCAGAATCTCCCACATGACAATTCAGTGCCTACCAGCCCCACTGCCTCTGACCACACTATCAGTGAGTGTCTTAGTTTGGCTGACTAGGTAGAGGAATAAATAGAAGACGAGTATGCCGACATGTTGCGCCTGAGGAAACGACTGGCCAAAGATGATATACCAGTTATGTTTTGGCCCACGACCACCTCTCAATTTGACATACTGAGAAAGTTGTCAGAAGAATGTGCACACAAAATCCACTCCAATATATGGACAACCCTACGCTGGCTGAAATCAAGCTTCATGCCCTATGATGGGTATGTAAACCATGTCAAGACAATATGAGACCTCCTGCGTCACATCGACTTGGATCCTCTTCCTTTGGTGCGACAACCACGACTTGTGAGCCATAAAGGAAACATTGAGTTAGCATGCCTCCATGAACTACACCAGTTGTGCCGCCTCATTGGTGATGCTCCAGTGGGAGTCCATATTAGAAGATGGGGAGAACATGGAGATATGCATTTCAATCCTCTCCCCTCCCAGAAAATCCCTTTCAGAATAACGTCTTTCAACATCATCACGTCAAGAAAGTAATCGAGTTGTATCCCTGTTCGGGAAAGGTGAAACACCCAAAAAATGAAGGTCTTGATTGGTCCCAAAAGTGTGAGGCCTGAAAAGAGCAAGCCATTCACGATCTCCTAAATCTGGCCACTGAAAGCATACAACATGCCTCTCACCTAAGAGAGGCCAATCACAATCATTGATTTTCTCCCCAGAGGTGATTGATTCACATGTGAACTCGGCATCATATCCAGTTCACCCCCTAATGGGGGCACGCAAGATTAGGCAGGTAGCGATAGCGGCAGCCACTGCTGTAATCTATGGTCAAACCCTGCCTATAATAATTGGGGCGTTTTTTACAACGAATTCTCCCATAATACCAATAAAAATGGGAAGAGTCTCAATGTCCAGGGTACGGAACCAACCCCATCTCTCAGGGCTGGGGGAATTTTTACCACCTCAACAACAACATCCCCCATGAAAATCAATATTTTCTTGTCTAGGGAGGACAGTCAGAAGAGGAGGATCCTGCCCTATCCCATCTTTGGAATCACTATCCCCTTCAAGAGGGATGAGTATTGTAAGGTCACATCAATGAACACTCCATGTCACCCTTCATCAAGGAGTTCGAAAGCAATCCCGGGACAGGAAGGGGAGGACCAGTAAAAGGAATGGGAGATCCAATTCCTATTTGGAAGATGACGTCACCTCCACCCAGCAATATTCATCCATAAATTCCATTAAGGATAACCCAACAGTTGGCAGCGAAGATGATGCAAATCCAGATAGATTAGGAGATGATGTTTCCAGTCAGGTTGTGATTCACAACGAACCACTAGGTGTGCACACATGGAACTAGAGGGCCACCCTAAATATGGTCTCCCCTCTAGCTAACCCTCCTCTAAATACTATATGAGCATCCAAAAGGATACGAAAAAAAGACTGATTACCCTTAACCCACCTCTTTCTCTCGAAAAAAATGAGCCACTTACACTCGAAGAGAGATTCACTTGACAGGAAGAGGAAATGATAGAATTGAGGTGGCTTAACATCGAGCTACTGTAGAGGAACCATCTTATTGAAAGTGCTTCCCAAGATTTACCGGATGGAGACCAGCCCGACTAGATGCAATGTAGTGATTTCCTTTATCGACTAGGATGAAGATTCCATCATGTAAGGACAAATCAAACCACTATTTGTGTCTGTTACATTAAATGATGGTGAGATCTGGAAAGTCATTATTGACAACAGCTCTGGAGTTATCCTCCTTCCACTATGGACACTTCATAAGTTGGGATACAATGAGGATGACCTAAAAACCTCATCCACAACTCTATTCGCTTACGACAAGAGTGAATATAAGAAAATGGGAAAAATCAAGCAAAAAACCCATTTTGGCGACCTTGTGGCCTACTCAGAATTCCTGGTGGTCTGGAAGAACACTGCATTCAATGCCCTGCTTGGAAGGTCGTGGCTCCATAAGAACATGGAAATTCCTTCATCCTACCACCAGTGTATCAAGTATTACATCAATGAAAAATGTGGGACATTTTACACTGACAAGGCCCCTTTCGATCTCTCTGTGTCACACTAAATTGATGCTGGGTTTTATGAGGAAAAAAAAGAAGCTTTTTCTCGACGGTATTGATAGAATCCCTACTCCAAATGGCATGGAAATTTTTCTTGATAAAGCCCTCAACCAGCACAATAAAGACTACATACTGCCGATCAACCATGTTGAGAGCAGGGATTCATGTTCGGACACGCACTCAGCTGTCCTCATGACTTCAGCCGTTACGGCTGAACGTGACAATGTAGAAACAACTTCTAATTATCAATTTGGGCGTCAATTCTTGAGCTAGGACACCCACAACGCCTCACCTCCAGAATCCTAAGAGCCCATGCTATGATCTCTCCCACTGATGGATCAAGAAGATAAGAATATAGGGGAAGAAGAGAAGGAAGATC
Organism: Viscum album; assembly: GCA_963277665.1. NCBI lineage: Eukaryota > Viridiplantae > Streptophyta > Magnoliopsida > Santalales > Viscaceae > Viscum > Viscum album. The sequence continues at coordinate 78,785,532 of OY728162.1, read as the reverse complement.
TCAAGGATGCACCTCACGCATTTGAGGGAGGTATCTCTACCATTGTGGACAAGCTCAGGGAAATAAACCTTGGTACCGAGGAAGACCCAAGGACCAATCTCATTAGTACAACCATGTCCCCCAAGGAGCATGAGTTATATTCCACTTTACGGATGTAGCATTGAGATGTTTTATCCTGGAAGTACATAGAAATGTCAGGAGTCGATCCCGAAGTGGCGACACCCCACTTAGGTCTTCCAGAAGTCCACCATGGCTTTAACAAATGCGCAAAATGGATGCACCCCACACATGCTGCCAAAATAACGGTTGAAGTCGATAATATTAATAAAGCATGCTTCATTTGAGAGGTCCAATACGCCACCTGGCTAGCCAACATTGTCACTGTCAAGAAAAAAATAGACAAATCCGCATCTTCATCGATTGCAGAGATCTCAATTAGCATTGCCCGAAAGATGATTTATGGGTCCCCATCACCGAATTATTAATCGATGCAACGGCCGAGTATGAGGCTCTATCCTTCATGGACGGATATTCTGGGTATAATTAAATCAGTATGGCTCGAGAAGACGAAGATTCCACTGCCTTTAGGTCCCCTCAAGGGGTATTCTTTTACAGGGTCATGAACTTTGGTCTCAAGAATGCTGGAGCCATATATCAACGCTCCATGCATCGTATCTTTAAAACATTACTAGGGTGATTCGTCAAATGCTACGTGGAAGACTTGGTGGTCAAATCAAGACAATGCTAAGATCACATGTCAGACCTTGAAACTATCTTCAACAAACTTCATCAACATAGCCTGAAGATGAATCCCTTGAAATGCGCCTTCGGGGATACCTCAGGGAAATTTCTTGGCTTCGTCTTACGCCATCGTGCCATCGAAGTAGACCCTTAAAAGACAAAGGTGATCCTTGGTTTACCACCTTCCTGAAATCTCACTAAGTTGAGAGGATTCCAAGGACACCTGGCCTACATTAGGTGGTTCATAGCTAACCTGGTAGGAAAATGTTTTCCCTTCACTAGGTTAATGAAAAATGGGGTTATGTTCCAATGGATAGATGATTGCCAAGAGGCATTCAAATTCATAAATAAGTACTTCTTAAGCTCACTGGTGCTCATTCCCCTAGTTGAAGGAAGACCTCTTATCCTATACGTGATGGCCCTAGAGCAGTCACTGGGAGCCTTCCTCGCAAATAAAAATGATGTTGACACTGAAAACAGTCTATATTACCTCAACTGAACCATGATCAATGCTAAAACATGATACTCAAACATAGAGAAGAGTTGTGTGGACTTGGTTTTCATAGTTCAAAAGTTGCGACATTATCTGCCACATCATGAAGTCTATTTGGTCTCACGTAGTAACCCACTCAAGTACATCCTCAGCCACCCAATACTGACTGGGCGCCTATCCAGATGGGTAGTCATCCACCAACAGTTTGACATCCGGTTTGTGCCTCTGAAAACCATCAAAGTCCAGGCGTTAGCATATTTTCTGGAAATTAACCCCATGATATGGGCCACAACAATAGGCGTCAAGCTACCTGATGTGGATATATTTCTCGGTTTAATAGGATTTTCCAACATGGTAAATGTACATCGACAATGCATCCCGATACCCAATAGGGAAGAGGATGGAGGATTCCAAATTTAACAAAGTGGGTTTGGTGATAATACTAATGTCTTTAGAAATGGCATTATTTCCATATTCCTTCCACCTGTTAGAAGGATTTATGAACAATGAGGAAGAGTATCAAGCCCTCAATGTGGGCCTAGAGCGTGCACTCCAGACACAAGTACACCACCTTAAGGTAAAAGGTGACTCGGAACTGGTCATCAAAAAAGTCAATGGTGACTATGCTATTAAAAAGGAGGAGATGATTCCCCTATTTGACCTTATCCAATTGTTAATGGCATAATTCTCCACAGAACCAACATTGAAATATATTCCCCGGTCTCAGAATGCCTAGGCCGATGCATGAGCTAATGCATCCACAGACCAAGTTGACCTAGACTGGGATGAAATAATTATCAGTATTTCTCATCGTCGAATGGTCTTTCCATTTGTTCAGACTAATATGGAATCAATCAATGAAATCAGTCTTGTCCCTAATCCATAGGCTCCCACCCCTAGCTGGATGACCCCCATTGCAAACTACCTTCAAAGGGGATAACTTCCATTAGACAGGGCTGAACAGGAGCAAATACGGAGAAGGGAAACCAACTTCATCCTATATGGTATAACAGGTCAGCAAGAGTTCCTCTTAAAATGAGGCCTTCATGGAGTGCTCCTAAGATGCATTAATGGGGAAGAAAATGCCACCATCATGGGTGAAGTGCATGTCGGAATATGTGGAGCACATCAGTCAGAGTCTAAGCATTCCCATTAGGTTCGAAGGCTTGGGTACTACTGGCCCACCATGTTACGAGATTGCGAGCACTTTACCACAGAATTACACTCCTGACAAATTCATGCCAACTTTATTCACCAACCCCTAGAGTTACATCATCAGGCCAGGTACTGTTGTCCATTTTCCATCTAGGGAATGGATGTCGTGGGACCATATCCTCTCGCCACAGCCAAACAATTAATGTAAATCCTCACAGCCACCGACTTCTTTTCCAAATGGGTAGAAGCTGTACACCTCAAGGAAGTCAGAGAAAGAATCATTTTCAGCTCTTTGAAAACCAATATAATTACCAGATATGGAGTCCCTTATAGCATACTGATGGATAACGACACCAACTTCTACCCCACTAAATTGGAGAAACTATACCGAGAATATGGTATCATGGCTAACCACTCATCCAACTACCATGTAGCGGCCAACAGACAGATAAAAGTTTTCAACAAGACCATGTCCAACATTCTCCTAAAAATGGTGGAAAAAGACAAGAAATCATGTCCTGATAAACTCCTTCATGCATTGTGGGCTTATCGAACCACAATCCACACCGCTACACGGGATACTCCGTACTCATTAGTGTACAAAACAGAAGCAGTCCTACCCATTAAGCTCTAATTTCCCTCACTCCGTGTTGGCATTTCTAATCAGTTATCCAACGATGAGTGATTGAAAAAATAGATAGGTGAATTGGAATAGATGGATGAGAAGCGGTGGCACACTTTGCACCATCTGGAAGTATATCAGAACTGGATCGCGTGAGACTTCAATAAAAAGCATTGTCTTCAGTCTTTCTTTGAAAGAGAACTGGTGTTATTCCTCCAGACACCCATGATACCTGGAAAGAATTCTCCAAATCTGGAGCCCAAGTGGGTGGGAACATATGTTATACACAAGTTCTACTCCAACAAATCATATGCCCTGATCTCCGTGGATGAGTAGTTCACCACCGCTCCTATGAACATGAGATTTCTGAAGAATTATTTCGTATAACCAATAGCAGTTAATCGTCCGAGATGCAGGACGTTAAACTGCCAAGCACCCACTGGTCCAAACTCTATGACCCTAAAATATGAGTATTTCGTCCTCATCGTATGACGTTAAACTGCACGGATTTCAAAGAAATACGTATGGCTTGATTCCTACTCTTACATGATATGTAGTGATGCATGGGTCCCCCATCCTGGCCCAGCCGACCCTAATGAAAAAAAATGCCATCTTCTTCCGTGTATGGTCCTACCCTGCACGGGATGTACCTCTTTCAATGAACTACATGTGGCTTGATTCCTGCTCTCACAGGATACATAGTGACACCCGGAACCCATGACCGGGTCCAGCCACAAGCTTCATCAGTAATTCTCTTAGCATGCCTATTCACATGTTATACAGCCAGGAGTTCCACCATTCCTTGTTTCTCACAATGAGTATTACTCACATTAGCTTAGGAATTATGGATGGGTCCCTTTGCATGAATACAAACTGCATGGATTTCTGATAACTATGTATGGATTGATTCCTGCCCTCGTAGGATATGTAGTGACGCCAGGGTCCCCCATCCTAGTCTATCCACCCCCAAATAATGATTATAAATGACATTTTCCACTATGTACGGACTATAACTGCACTGGGTGTATTACCTTCTAGAGAACTACATACGTCTTATTTACTGCATTACATGATATGTAGTGACACCATAATTCCACGTCCTTGCCCAGCCACCGCCAAATTGAATAAAAATATATGACTTCCTCCCCTGTGAAAGGACCAACCCTGCACGGGGTGTATCCCTCATCCTTACCGCACGACGTTAAACTAAACGGAAAAGAAAGAACGAAAATTCCCTTTTCCCCCTTGTACAGACCAGACCTGCATGGGGTGTATTATATTTTAAAGAAATATGTATGGATTGATTCCTACCCTCACAGAATATGTAGTGACGCAAGAATTCTACATCCTAGCCCAGCCACTCCAAATTAAGCTAAAAATACCACAATTTCCCCAGTACGGACCAGACCCGCACATGGTGTATTCCCCAAAAGAACTACATGAGGCATGATTACTGCCCTCACAGGATACATAGCGACGACAAAAACTTTTCTCCTATTCCATCCACCAATAAAAGAAAACACAGGTTTATATACCCCACATCCTTACTGCATGACATCAAACTGCATGGAGTCCACTTCTCACTACGGTTCATCTTCGTCCTCACCGCACGATGTTAAAACTACACGGAGTTCATCCTCACCACGTGAAGATAAAATTTCATGGAATCTTTCATCACCACACAACGTTAAATTACACATACTATGTCACGACCCACCCAATATACATGGTGAAATGGAATGGTTTTACTCTTGGAATGTTTGGATGTATCCCCTCCATACATCAGACTCCATGACCCAGATAATTGTAGATCTTCATAATAATTCATGGCCATCAGAAGTGAAATGTTATCGACTTGTGGACACCTTTTCATGACTATGCATACCATGACCTCAACGGCTCTGCATATTGATAGCCCATGGCCTGTCTACCAAAGGAATGATTTCCTCAGGCGATACTCTTCTTATCTTAGTACACTTACCGACCTCATGGCCCCCATATCATATCTCTCGATCCAAATATTTATGGGGTAATGGTTTATAAGTTTGTTACCCTCTCACATCCAAACGTTTCCAGGGTATCCCTACCTAGTTAGCCTATGTATTTTCACGTGGTTAATAGGATGATCTGCATCTATAGACATCAAGTTAGGGCTAGGCTACTTTGACTCGATGGGAAATTGTGGTGAAGAAGATTCTTCAATGCTTGGACACCATTATCCCCATATGTCGAACTCTGTACTATAAGCAATCCTAGATCGTCATACTCATTCATGGGAATCAGAAGTGTAAAGTTATCGACCCATGGATACCTTTGTACGACTATGCAGACCATGCCCTCAGTGGCTTTGCATAATGATAGCCCCTAGCCCATCCACCAAAGTTAATATTTCCTCAGGAGGTACTCTTCCTAGCCCTATAAGCATACTGTCCTTAGAGACCCCATACCATACTTCCTGATCTAGGAATCCCCAGAGTTACAATTTACAACCCCATTCCCTCACACTTGGTCAAAGTATACCAGAGCCTCCTAACTCAGTCGCCCTCCGAGTAATTGTAGAAAAAATCATCCAATGGTTTGAACTCTATGACCATTAGACTATGAGAAATTCGCCCTTACTACATGACATTAAACAGCATGGAGTAAAGGTACACCCCTGCGCATGATAAATCAACACAGGGAACTCCCAGATCTTTAACAACAACCAGGGATGAACATCCCCAACATGTCCACATATTTCCTTACTATCTGACAGAATTTGTGGCCCGGAAAATCACCGATCCAGAATTGTAATGTCATCGACCCGTGGAAACCTTTGCATGACTATGCATACCATGCCCTAAGTGGATATGCATATTGATAGTCCCTGTCCCGTCTACCAAAGGCAAGATTTCTTCAGGCGATACTCTTCCTATCTCTTTATGCTTACTAGCCTAAGAGCCCCCATATCATCTCTCCTAATTCAAGAATCCCTGTAACCATGATTGACACCATCAACCCTTATCCATGTATTGGACATGACGAGATATTCCAGAACAGTTACATTCTAATCAAGAGTGGCCTTTGCAACAACGCCCTTACCGCATGACGATTGAAACTGCACGGAACATATCTTTGCCGCTTGGAATGTTGCTACAAAGAACATGCATTAAAAATATAGGTAAATGCCTCCAAATAAAATCATTTTAATAGGTTTAAAAGTTCCTCCTATCCTCGTTGGGCGACATTTAACTGCACAATATCTTTAAAAATGCTCCTCTTCCTCACCGCAAGACACTAAACTACACGGAATTTAAAAAACTCATACGTCCTTACTGCATGACAATAAAATGAACAGTATCAAATAATAATAATTACCTCTGTCCTTTCCACATGTCGTTAAACTGCATGGTCGAAACCTGTCATGGGTACCATCAGTAATGGAGGCTTTCCTCCGTCCCTCAGTGCACGGCCCAGACCTACACCAATCACCGTCTCACACTAGCATGAGAAGGGATGACTTCACCCATTCTCGATAAATTTAGCCTAGATGTTTCTCCTGTATCTAGGAATCTTCTCCTCATAAACCATAAGTTGTACTAAGAAAAATCCAAACTCTCACCCCTGGTGGCCCCGAATCTCAACTTCCCTAATGTTTCCCGGCTATCGGGAGAATAAAATTATTGACCTAAGGACACCTTTGCATGACTATTCGTACCATTCCCTTAGTATCTATGCATATTTATTGCCCCTGTCCAATCTAAAAAAGGCAATATTTCCTTAGGCAATGCTTTTATCCATACGTCTCTTTCCCTCTGAGCCCACATATCCATCCCGGGATTCGAAAACCCACTGAACTGCAGTTTACCAACCTCTTTCAAAACCCTTCCTGAATACACTGAAACGTCTCTGAAGAGATTATCTAGAACCATTATAAGCCATTCCATTTTAAATAATGTCCTAGCTGCATGACTTTAAACTGTTCCAAGCTCCAACCATCCTTTACAACAACTAAATTCATAGAACAAGGACCCTTCGTCCACACTCCCGATTCATATTGATGTTCCCAAACCCTTTCGGATGTAACATACCCATTCCGAGCCACCCCTGGTGGTTATTAATATTTCTCTGAGCCACCCATGATGGTTTCCATAATATGGACTTCCACGATGTCCTCAGGCTATCAGAAATGTACTGTCATTGAATTATGTACATCTTTTCATGACTATGCATACCATGCCCTCAGTGGATCTACATATTGATCTCCCCTGGAATGTCTAATAAAGGCATTTCTTCCTTAGTTGATGTTTTTTCTACCTCTACACGCCGATACGGGCCCCATGCCTTGAGACACGCCCTGCATGTTGTTCAAATCTAAACATTTCCCCCTACATGCGTATAAAATGTATTGAGACAGCTCTTAATTAACCAAACATCATCGGGGCCCTCACCCCCACAATATCTGGTCAAAGCTGTTCGACCTAAAACATTAGTAATGTCAATATTTTCGGTGAGACTTTGAATCACTCAAAAAAAAGAGGCGCCAAGCCCGTTTGGATGAAAACCCGAAAAGGGTGACCAAAGAAAAATCCGGGCTACACCCGCATGGTCCACTCTAAATGGACCCAAGAAAAATTATGCTATTGATGGAAAAGACATAATTTTTGTAGAACTTTTCAAAAAAAACCCTAGAAATAGTCAAACTATGCTCACTTTTTGGAAAAATATAGAGCATTGTCTAATCACTCATCGATTTTCAGGACCAATCTATATCGGAATAGCCTCCTCTTCATTATGATCGGACCCCATTCCGATTGGGGGGATTTGTAGGGTCATGAAAAAAATCCACAAAGGATAATGGGACCCTCCTTAATTTGAGAAAGGACTATAACCAATTTACCGCAAAGAATTGGACGAAAATTTAGAGTCTAATCAAGATTGGATAAGGACCTACCGGTCCGCGTACCTGTCAAACATAGATCGTATGTGGACTGTTCAGCAAGCCTCCCCCTCCGTGGACCATTATCATTCACGAAATAGAGGCGGGAACCCTCCGCGGGTGTGAAGTAGGACAGGCGCCAGGCCGATTGTAGAGACCCGTAGCCTGACGTACATTGACATTACATTACATTTGCAGAATACTTAGTACATATCAAAAACACACATGCAAGGATCGTAATAGTTTAGTGTCTTTGGGAACTCGGAACGTAATCTTCTAATCGTGGTGAAATATCATCAACATCTCCCATAAAGATCTTCTTTTTTTTATACCTAAAACCTTTATTTATATCCTGGGGAAAAGAAAACATAAAAGGGTGAGCTCAAATGCTCAGTAAGGGTAAACAAAAGAATTATAAATCACATCATATACATAAGCACATAACTTTTGGAAATCTTAACCTCCAAAAGAGATCATAATTTCATAACATGGGATAAATCATGGCAGTGAAATGTAATCAAAATAATCATAACATAAAACATGAAACTTTGTGGCATACACACATAATCATAGATAATCATTTCTTGTTAGTCAAGACTCATTTCCAAGACTATCTTAGTGGACAAAGTCTCTTTCTGAACCGAGTCACCCTCGTTTCAGTCCTGTTTCACTGAACCGGTATAACCTACCATTCCAGCCATGTCTATCTCATGAGATATAAAATATTTACCCAATGCATTGGAGGGAGATATAGGTCCCACCCATCTCATAATGATACCATTCTTATGTGTGCCACAAAATCATAAATCATACATCATTGAATAACCCATGTAATTCAAATGGGAATCTTAAACATAATGACATTATAAAACAATTCATATAAGATAAAGGAATTCATAAAAATAATTCCATCAAAACATAATCAAATCAATGTAATAATAGGGATAAAAACAGAACCCTTTATTATCTTGGAAGGAAAATAATTTTGATAAAACACTTGACCTCCATTCTTGAGGAAAATATCCTTTCTTCTTCAAAAACATTTTTCCTTTCTTAACATGTCATACAACTTTAAACTAAAAGAAGTTGATTAAAAATAAACATGAAAACTTTTAAAGGAAGCTTCATGGAAATAATTTTTTAAAAATCCATTCATGTCGTATAAGTTAAAAAACATTCTTCTCGTACTTTTGTCAGAAAAGTCAAAAAGTACCTCGTACGAAAAACGACAAAAGATTCCTTTCATATCATTTACTAAAAACTCACCGAATGGTAAAATTTTATATAAAATATTGTATAATTATGTAAATATTACATATTGAGGAAACATGGATGTGGATGATAAAATACACCCCAGTAAATACTAAAGTATAAACAATCTCAGATAAAAATGGGATTGTGATATTTCCCTTACCTTTGGTCCGATTTGCTTCGTAAGTGTCTGAACCTCCTGTATAATGATTTAAATAATGTCATTGACTTATTCCAAAATCATAATAATTGTTATGATATCATATATGGTTCACTTATGACTTTATTTTACCCGTTCTTTTGTAAATTCCATGTTAAAGAGCGTTTTGGGTAAAATTGTTTCATTTATCGTAGGTGTTTGGACTTGTTGTTCTAGACATTATTATTACTTATATCATGATTTACTTACTTCCAGAATATAAAAAATGATTTATATATCATATATATTCAGTATATATATATAATAGATAGATAAAGGAAATGAAACACACCGTTCATGGAGACGGTAGTCCGTACGTACGCATGAACGTTGTTTTCCTTTCTTTATTGTCTTGAATGGAAGTAAGTAGATGAAATACATATATACAGAAATTCAGTAGCTTTATAATGTCATATATTTCATTATTATTGCTTATATATACTTTATAATCATTCTTAAATGGTTATCATGGAGAATGAATCGCATCGCGTCGTGGAGACGGTAGTCCGTATGTACGCTCGAGTGATGATATCGTTCTCATGATCGTGAACTTGTGTTGAAGTGTATGTATACTATTTCAGTATCAATATCACTTTATAATAATAATATATAGATACTCATTACAGCATTATAACCATCCAATTAAGGTGGTGGCAGAAAATAGATTACACCACGGCGTGGAGACGGTATTCCGTACGTACGCACGCGCGGTGATTTCCTTTTTCTGTAGGATGGATAGAAGGTTAATTAGAGTTGTTTCATATTTATAATAACATATCAGTATATAAGAAATATTGATGTTATTACTTTATCATTAAATAACTAAAGAATAAAAAGTTGAAGAAGAAAGAAATTGAAAAAGATCGGTAATGGATATTACCTCTTTTTGACGCGCCTTCACTTAACATCCACTTAAAGAACTAAGGATGGTCTTTGAAGAAGACCAGGACCTATATGATTATACTAGGGAAGTGGAGAAGAGATTTTGTCAGGGTTTGGACGAGCATGAATGCTCAAATTGGTGTGACGAGGATAGGGAGGAGGTGCCATTTTATAAGGGAGGAGAGGGGTACCTTTGGAATAACTAAAAATATTATTTTATTATAAAGTCAAGTTCGGTTTTAAATAGCTCCAAATTAATATATTTCGAAGCTAAGGTGGGGGATGTGTCGAAATATTATCAACCAATAGGATTTAGACAAGTTTAGGTTATTATTTTAACCTTATCAATTAGATTTAACTCTAAGTTAAATAATTTAACTTTTACCGTGACTTTTTGTTTTCTTACACTATATGGTTAATACACTTACTATAACATGCCAAAAGAACCCCAAATTTTATATTATTAATATATATATCCTTATCTAAGTCATTTGGCCGAACCATAGATTTTTAGGAATAAAATAACAATTAATAATATAATATTTGATTTAAAAACTATTTTGTGTCAATTTTGACACTATTTGATATATGATTTTTGTGAAAGTAATAACAGAATTATATGTTCGAATGAAGTTGTTAAATCAACACTAATATATCATAGTAACCTATAAAATTAGTGGAATTCATAAAGAGTCTCAAATTACATTTAGTTTGCTGTTTATAACATCAATTATGTCAATATTTCATTAATAAGATAATTACTGCATCATCATTGTGTCATAAATAAATTAAATTATTTAATCTCTAAAAATTACAAATAAAATACCATGATGTAGGAAATCTTTCTATATTTCTAATGAATATTTATAGTCGAATTTATCTTATGTATAACCCCATATTAAAAATTATTTACTTATTGAACTTTTATTTTAACTATTTTAACCCTTCTTTAAATAAATTAATAATAAATGTCCTAATCTAATACAAGTGGGCCTAAATGGTCATATTATATTCCTAAGTTTGTTTTTGGTAGAATTTCACTTATCCAATAGAATTAGGACATGTGTTAGGGTAATAATAATATCATCTTTACCCTTAATTACCCTATTTACTTTTAACCGTGGTAAAAAAAGTAAAAAGTTACAATTCACAAAAAATTATTTTCATCTCATTGAAACACATTTTAGTCCTTGATATTAACCGTGTCTCTCGGATTTTCGAAATTCCATTCACATAAGCGGTAAAATTAAGTTTTATGCAAAATTCAGTTTTTAACCTACCACTTAGTGGTTTCACTATTCATCAAAAATTGAATGTTTTCAGAAAAATACCAAAATTTCACCCTAGGCTAATTTCGGTATTCCGAATCCAAAAATAAAGTCCATTTTGAAAAATAAAATTTATAAAATTTAAAAAAGTGGTTATTACTATTCATAACAGCTAGTTTTAATAATATTTTAATAGCATATTGTTGTTTAGTGAAACTCGTTATTGCGTACTACACACGCTATCGAGGAAGGTCGCGATTGTGTGTAATGCAAGGCAAGTCATGGATGCATGTTGTGAAAGCTCATTTTGGTGTAGCATACAACACAAGACATTAATGAAATTAAAAAGAATATTTTTCATAAAATCTCCGGGTGTTACATTCTACCCCCCTTAAAATGAATTTCGCCATCAAAATTCGTCGGGGTTATAAATGGTTTACTATTAAAAAGTTTCTTTAATATAAACCCACATCGTAAAAAGGAATACCAAAACCAATCTTTAAAAACTAAAGTATGAAATGTAACGGTTACCCAAATAAACTAATCACTGGGTTTCCACATAGGTGAAAATATGGATATGGAAGAAAAATCTAACCATCATGTTCTAATGGAGAGTGGTAGGGAACATGGATATGGAAAAGACAACAATCACAAATCCATAAATCTGTGACGATCTAAGGTACCATCTGATTAATCAGATATAAGAGCACTAGGACAACATTTTTGGTTTTCAAGATCGTTTCCCTAAAGTTGAAGAGTTTGAATTAGAATAAATACTTACTTTATTTTGGTACAATCTCACTGTTGTTTGTGCCTTGAACTATTTCTACATCATCTCTTAAATAAATGAAGTCGAATTTGTTATTCGTGAAGTGTTAGCAGATCATGTGATAGAATGACGGGTCATTCCATCTGTCTCAAACAAAAGGTTAGCAAAAGTTATTAAATATACATAAGTCATTCTATAGTGAGATTAATCATATATGGTTCCTAAAATGGACTTATACTTCATATATCATACTGATTAATATAATAAAACTAGTTTCTACTAAACAGGGACTTCCGGTAGGCCAGTGGTAGGCGATAAAGGCCAGCCGCACTTCGGTTGTGGGTTCGATTCCCATAGCCTTGTCCGACGCGATGGGCTATCGCCCGTCCTGCAGGTTGTCCTTTTTCTAAAGCTATATTACTATAACATCCCAACAATAATATCGAAAAACGTTTTATCCTTACTTATGTCCAACATAATCCATTCTAATCTTCAGGCTTATCTAAAATACTTCGGTCCAAGCTCATAGTATAAAGAAAATGATTACTTGAAATGTCACAAATCAATCACGTGAATGCTATCATTTATCCCCCATATATCATAAGATATATCTTTTTGGTCAAATGTGAATACCTTAATCATGTATTCTCATGAAGAATGAATACCCATTGAACCTTAATGAAAACATGAATGCAGTTAAAAGTTAACACTTTCCACATACCAAAATCCAAAAATTCTATATACTCGAACCATGATATAACCTTCTCCTTATATCAGTCATGAGCTCATGAATACCATCAAACATTTAATTTTCTCCTTATCCCTTCATTATGTGCATATCATCTATATTCCAAAAATATCTGAATAACCTTTCATGGATACTGGTAACATTAATCATACACTTTCAAAACTCAAGGAAAGAAAACAGTGTAACAATCCTTAGATGTCTCTTTATTCCATAGTACCATGAGATTACTTATACAACATTACACATGATAAACATGTAATCATTCCACTACCTATTGACCGAGCTTCAACAATTCTTTCATCTCACATATCATTTCTAGTCTCTTCATCATCATCCACATAAATACTACCCATACGACCATAATGATTCTCTTCATGAGACTTTCCCTTAGGGCATTGGTTTGCATAATGCCCGTACATTCCACATTTAAAACATTTAACCATTGTTGATGTCGTAGCAGTACCATTATCCTCATCCCTGGTGTTAACTGAACCTTTTCCTTTGCACTTACTGGATTTGTGTCCTTCTTTTCCACACCCAAAGCATCTTCCAGTTCCTTTGAAACATTCTCCTTGATGCCTCTTCCCACATTATTTACATAGGGGAAATTGAACATTCTTTCCTCTAGGATCATCATGAAACTCCATCTTTCTCTTGTTAGCCGAGTCAGGAAACTGACCAAATATTACTTTATTGATCATATTATGAGATTGCTGATTCGGCATAATAATGATGTTTGGACTTCCTAATCCCATTTCATTTGGTTGCTCATGAAAAATATCATTCCATTGTCCATCATATCCTCCATTATCGTGAATCACGTTGTTTCCAGCCATTTTCTAAAACCCAAAAAGAATAGTGTTAGAGGCAAAAATCATAATAAAGGGGGAGTAACTTCAATATCAAACATCTTAGGTTAAATTCTAAGATCGTTACCATAGTTCTAGGACTATCCTATACGTATACTTATCCTTAGGGGCATCCCTAGACATACCTTAGAAATATCTCTAGGGATCTCACTAACGTTCTCACATCCTAGTTTCCAAAGGTTGACTAAACCATTCCTCTGATACCAATTGTAGAGACCCGTAGCCTGACGTACATTGACATTACATTACATTTTCGGAATACATAGTACATAAAAAAACACACACGCAAGGATCGTAATAGTTTAGTGTCTTTGGAAACTTGGAACGTAATCTTCTAATCGTGGTGAAAGATCTTCAACATCTCCCATAATGATCTTCTTTTTTTATACCTAAAACCTTTCTTTATATCCCGTGGAAAAGAAAACATAAAAGGGTGAGCTCAAATGCTCAGTAAGGGTAAAAAAAAGAAATATCAATCACATCATATACATAAGCACATAACTTTTGGAAATATTAACCAGCAAAAGAGATCATAATTTCATAACATGGGATAAATCATGGCAGTGAAATGTAATCACAATAATCATAACATAAAACATGAAACATTGTGGCATACACACATAATCATAGAGAATCATTTCTTGTTAGTCAAGACTCATTTCCAAGACTATCTTAGTGGAAAAAGTCCCTTTCTGAACCGAGTCACCCTCGTTTCAGTCATGTTTCACTGAACCGGTATAACCTACCATTCCATCCATGTCTATCTCATAAGATATAAAATCTTTACCCAATGCATTGGAGGTATATATAGGTCCCACCCATCTCATAATGATACCATTCTTATGTGTTCCACAAAATCATAAATCATACATCATTGCATAACCCATGTAATACAAATAGGAATCTTAAACATCATGACATCATAAAACAATTCATGTAAGATAAAGGAATTCAGAAAAAATAATTCCATCACAACATAATCAAATCAATGTAATAATAGGGATAAAAACAGAACCCTTTATTATCTTAGATGGAAAATAATTTTGATAAAACACTTGAACTCCATTCTTGAGGAAAATATCCTTTCTTCTTCAAAAACATTTTTCCTTTCTTAACATGTCATACAACTTTAAACTAAAAGAAGTTGATTAAAAATAAACTTGAAAATTTTTAAAGGAATCTTCTTGGAAATAATGTTTTAAAAATCCATTCATGCCGTATATGTTAAAAAACATTCTTCTCGTACTTTTGTCGAAAAAGTCAAAAAGTACCTCGTACGAAAAACGACAAAAGATTCCTTTCATATCATTTACTATAAACTCACCGAAGGGTAAAATTTGATATAAACTATTGTATAATGATGTAAATATTACATATTGAGGAAACATGGATGTGGATGATAAAATACACCCCAGTAAATACTAAAGTATAAACAATCTCATATAAAAATGAGATTGTGATATTTCCCTTACCTTAGGTCTGATTTGATTCGTAAGTGTCTGAACCTCCTGTATAATGATTTAAATAATATCATTGACTTATTCCTGAATCATAAAAATTGTTATGATATCATATATGGTTCACTTATGACTTTATTTTACCCGTTCTTTTGTAAATTCCATGTTAAAGAGCGTTTTGGGTAAAATTGTTTCATTTATCGTAGGTGTTTGGACTTGTTGTTCTTGACCTTATTATTACTTATATCATTATTTACTTACTTCCAGAATATAAAACATGATTTATATATCATATATATTCAGTATATATATATATATAATAGATAGATAATGGAAATGAAACACACCATTCATGGAGACGGTAGTCCGTACGTACGCATGAACGTTGTTTTCCTTTCCTTGTTGTCTTGAATGGAAGTAAGTATATGACATACATATATACATAAATCCAGTAGATTTATAATGTCATATATTTCATTATTATTTCTTATATATACTTTATAATCATTCTTAAATGGTTAACATGGAGAATGAATCTCATCGCGTCGTGGAGACGATAGTCCGTACGTACGCATGAGTGATGATATCGTTCTCATGATCGTGAACTTGTTTTGAAGTGTATGTATACTATTTCAGTATAAATATAACTTTATAATAATAATATATAGTTACTCATTACACCATTATACCCATCCAATTAAGGTGGTGACAGAAAATAGATTACACCACGGCGTGGAGACGGTATTCTGTAAGTACGCACGCGTGGTGATTTCCTTTTTCCGTAGGATGGATAGAAGGTTAATTAGAGTTGTTTCATATTTATAATAACATATCAGTATATAATAAATACTGATGTTATTACTTTATCATTAAATAACTAAAGAAGAAGAAGTTGAAGAAGAAAGAAATTGAAAAAGATCGGTAATTGATATTACCTGTTTTTGATGCGCCTTCACTTAACCTCCACATAAAGAACTAAGGATGGTCATTGAAGAATACCAGGAACTCTAGTATGATACTAGGGAAGTGGAGAAGAGGTTTTTTCAGGGGTTGGCCGATCATGAATGCTCAAATTGGTGTGAGGAGGAGAGGGAGGAGGTGCCCTTTTATAAGGGAGGAGAGGGGTACCTTTGGAATAACTAAAAATATTATTTTATTATAAAGTCAAGTTCGGTTTTAAATAGCTCCAAATTGATATATTTCGAAGCTAAGGTGGGGATGGGTCTAAATACTATCAACCAATAGGAGTTAGACAAGTTTAGGTTATTATTTTAACATTATCAATTAGATTTAACTCTAAGTTAAATAATTTAACTTTTACCGTGACTTTTTGTTTTCTTACACTATATGGTTAATACACTTACTATAACATTCCAAAAGAACCCCAAGATGTTTATTATTAATATATATATATCCTTATATAAGTCATTTGGTAGAACCATAGATTTTTAGGAATAAAATAAAAACTAATAATATAATATTTGATTTAAAAACTATTTTGTGTCAATTTTGACACTATTTGATATATGATTTTTGTGAAAGTCATAACAGAATTATATGTTCGAAGCAGGTTGATTATATCAACACTAATATATCATAGTAACATAGAAAATTATTGGAATTCATAAAAAGTCTCAAATTACATTTATTGTGGGGTTTATAACATCAATTATGTCAATATTTCATTAATAAGATAATTACTGCATCATCATTGTGTCATAAATAAATTTAATTATTTATTGTAAAAAAATTACAAATAAAGTACCATTATGTAGGAAATCTTTTTAGCTTTTTAATTAATATTTATAATCGAATTTATCTTATGTATAACCCCATATTAAAAATTATTTACTTATTGAACTTTGATTTTAACTATTTTAACCCTTCTTTAAATAAATTAATAATAAATGTCCTAATCTAATGCAAGTGGGCCTAAATGGTCATATTTTATTCCTAAGTTTGTTTTTGGTCGAATTTCACTTATCCAATAGAATTAGGACATGTGTTAGGGTAATAATAATATCATCTTTACCCTTAATTACCCTATTTACTTTTAAACGTGGTAAAAAAAGTAAAAAGTTACTATTCAACAAAAATTATTTTCATCTCATTGAACCACATTTTAGTCCTTGATATTTACCGTGTCTCTTGGATTTTCAAAATTTCATTCCCAGAAGCGATAAAATTAAGTTTTATGCAAAATTCAGTTTTTAACCTACCACTTAGTGGTTTCACTATTCATCAAAAATTGAAAGTTTTCAGAAAAATACCAAAATTTCACCCTAGGATAATTTCAGTATTCCGAATCCAAAAATGAAGACCATTTTGAAAAATAAAATTTATAAAATTTCAAAAAGTGGTTATTACTATTCATAACGGCTAGTTTTAATAATATTTTAAGAGCATATTGTTGTTTAGTGAAACTCGTTATTGCGTACTACACACGCTATCGAGGAAGGTCGTGATTGTGTGTAATGCAAGGAAAGTCAAGGATGCGTGTTGTGAAAGCTCCTTTTGGTGTAGCATACAACACAAGACATTAATGAAATTAAAAAGAATATTTTTCATAAAATCTCGGGGTGTTACACTGATCCACTGTCATGAACAACCTCAGATGTTAAACACGCCAACGGGCCCAGACCGCATGTGCTGTCATTCGCAGAATGGAGGCGGAGCCCAGCGCAACCATGAAACACCCCCCGAACCAATTTGGTTCACGGGTGAGGTGCATTAAATGCCCCCCCCATGAATTTCGTATTGTCCAAGTCATCAGTAAAACGGGTTTCTGGTCATGAGCCTCCGAAAAAGGTACCGCATGACCATAGATACATCTCTTTCCCCCATCTATAAAAGGACATCGAGGGGGATAACAAAGGGATCGATCAGATTCGGGTGGAATGATTTCAGAGAAAGGTGCTTAGAATTTCCCAAACAGTGAATTTCCAATTCATGAACCAGAACAACTATGAAACTGGAAACTAAATAATAAGGAACAAAAAAATGCATAACTAATTGGTGAACCACAAACATAAAATAACAAATAAAAAATAAGACCGTTATCCAGGGCCCCTCTGCGGATTTACTCCTTGTGGACCAGGGAGCCTCTTCCCCTTTATTGATCCGACGCACCGCGTAGCACCCTCTTACCCGGGCGAAGCCCTGACTGATGAACCCCTGACTGGCGTCACCCCTGGCAGCTGTTTCTCGTGCAGAATCCTCGGCTTACCATCCTGGTACACGGGTTGAACCCGACGCCGCATACAACCCTAGTATGCGGAATGCCTATCAGTCCGCGTACCACCCTAGTATGGGGACAGCCTCTCTAGTCGTCTAGAACCCCCTACAAGAAGGGCACCACTCCTCATACACCCATGGGGCCCTCTAACTCCTTCGATGTTCCCATTCCCCGAGCCAGATAAAATCCTTCTAGTTAGGCATGATTCTTCGCAATCCCTTCATTGGCCTATTCATCGGCCTCGAGCCAAAGCCTCTACCGAAGACACCGAACCTATATGATGAATCCTTCAGATGAATCAGTGCACCACTTCGAGTTCAAATACCCATGGTAGGTGAGGGAAAGGGGTTTCTTCGGCCCTTGAGTGGGTTCCTGAATCATTCTTGGGTTCACATACCCACGGTAGTGCAGGGTTCGAGCCCGAGAGTCCCCTTTCTGCCTCTCCACTCTCCAAGATTGAGGGAACCCGCTCGTGCTTCCTTTTGATGAGCACTCACATTGAGCCCTTATCCCCTCTCTTGAGAGTGGACAGGCATCACTCCTGGATTAAGCCCCACAGTATCCCCGTCAGAAAATGATGACCCTTCCCTTCTCATCATGGAAGGTCCATTGCTCTGCTGTGTGATTTCTACTTTCCTACAACATCAGGGAGAAGGAGAGTCTGGTGGTCCCAACCTTCTCCTCCACGCGTCGTCTTCCTCCCCTTCCCTCGGTAGGAAGAATATGTGAGGCCTACCATGTCTATTGAATTCTCTTATTTCTCACACCGAGCATAACTCACATGCGCTAAGAGATTTGTGATGGTCACTGCATCCGCACTATGGTGGTGGTTGAACAATCTACATGGGTTTTTATACCTTTCCCTTAATCAGGGTACGTAGGACGCCTACTCGAGGCTCAATCCCAATAACAGGAAACTCCCACTTATAAGCCCAAATCTCGAATTAACTACACAGTTTTTGATCCCTATCTCCTAAGCAGGGTATGTAGGATGCCTCCTGGAGTCTGAATCCGAATAACATGCAACTCCCATGTGTAAGCCCTAATCTGAGATGAACTACATGGGTTTTGATCCCTATCTTATAATTAGGTTACTTAGGACGCCTCATCGAGGCTCAATCCCAATAACAGGAAACTCCCACATCTAAGCCCTAATCTTGAACGAACTACCTGGGTTTTGATCCATGTCTCTTAAGCAAGGTACGTAGGACACCTCCTCGAGGATAAATCCCAATAACAGGAAACTCCCATGTGTACGCCCTAATCTCGAATGAACTACGTGGGTTTTGATAACTATCTCCTATGTACTGTACATAGGATGCCTCCTCGAGGCTCAATCCCAATAACAGGAAACTCCCATGCGTAAGCCCAAACCATGAATTAACTATGTGGTTTTTGATCCCTGTCTCCTTATCAAGGTACGGATGATGCCTCCTCGAGGTACAATCCCACTTCGGGCCACCAACCATGTGTAAGTCCCAATCATGCCCCTCAGACTAAACTTTGTGGATTCTGATTCCTCTCACGAAGATATGAAGGAAGCTCGTATCATGAGGTCGGCCCATATGCTCAAGTCATTAACTATACCCCCTGGATGATAATAAACTCCATAGTTCCTAGTTATGAGGATTCAAACAAATTTCGTCTCAATGAGTCAAAATTCCTTAGAGTCATTAATCTAATGAGGGATGGAAAACCTTGGTCCAAAATGATTCTGCCTCCCTGTGTTCAGCTGACCATTCCCAACCAGGAGTAATCTGTGGATACTATGCTTTGGTATAAAACAATGATTTGAGAACATATGAATACGTCTTAAATCTATAAGAGAGTCATGGAACAGGTAATAATTCCCCCCAAAAGGGTGTGATGAGCCCGACTTCCCATCCTCTAGACCAATGTGAGTTCTTAAGCATCGCTGGCCGAATTGCCCAGCGAACGCCTTCCTTTGGAAAGAAGGTCCACAGATCTTTGGATATGGAACCATTGGGCGTTTTGAAATGAAGACCGATATACCCGAACTAAGTGATTGAGTAGAGCTCAGCCCTCCGTGAGATCGACCATCAGGCGCATCCGTCCCCACCACCCGAGATCGGGTTGAAACAGTATTGATTATAATTTGTTATTAAATCCATTGAAAGAGATATTAAACTGAAAAATAGATTTTTTTATTGTTCTTTTAGAGTTTTAATTTTTCTGAGGTAGATTAATAGCACTGAAACAGAACTCTCTATCAAAATATTATTGATTGATCCTCCACAACCTCAAGGTAAATATAGGATCTCTATCATGTTAAATTAAGAGTGGAACTCCATATAGTCTTACCACATTTCATATATATATTGTTGTGGGTTGTTCAAGATAAGAAAATAAAATTATTACAATAAAATGCACTAAATTTTTAATGAAATATACAACCATCCAAATGGTTTAATTGATTTCTATGAAAAAGATGTTGATTTATTTACCCCTTTCTATAAGGTTATGGGAAATGTTTTCAACATAATATTAGAATTATTTCATTTAACATTGTTTTTTTTGTATACCAAACACTGAGACAAAAGTTTTCTATATCCCTCTTCATGTAATCAGTACGATTTTTTTCTTAATATCTCTATATATTTTACTTATTCCTATATGAATAGAGAAGGGTGATCTTTGCGAATATTCAATATATTCCCTCTGTATTTCAGGATTTTATGCGGAACATATTCAGGTTCAAACCCATATAACTCATATTTAAAAAATTTTTAACTCTGGGATATTCTCTTCTTTTTTGTGGAACATTACCATTTCTTTGGTCTTCCAAGACCGTCTCATGAAAAGGAGGGAAACAAGTTATTTGAGGAAGGTAGGATACATTTACTTTAATGAATCCTATGTATATAATTTTCATGTCAAATAATATTATATCCCTTTTAGTCCTCATCATGGATCCGGTTATGGGATCTACTCTGTTAAGAGGATCTTCCACTTTGTTCACCTTCCATGTATTGTAATGGACTTGAAAATAGAAATACTTGATCATATCCAACCACCATTGCTAGAAATTTTTGAGATATATTTTTTTTTGAACATATACAAGAGGTTATTATGATCCATATATATTTCTAACTTCTCCCCATATATATAAATTCATGAAATGTTTAATTTGGAGACCACTATAACAAATTTTAGTCCATCGGTTGTTCATTTCTCTTTATGAATCTTTAATTAACATGAGTCATAGACTATCAATTTATCATCATTCACAAGTACACAATACAATTCCTCATCAGATGCATCGTTGTTAATCAAAAATCATTTCAAAAATACAATTAATTCAAGCCTAGGTGATTTAATTAGCCTCTTATTAAAAACATTAATTCTCTACTCTAATTTATTAGTCCAAACCATTATTACTCTGTTTCATGTTACCTTGGTTAGGGGGATAGGGAATCATGAGATTTGTCTCAAAATAGAATATTGTACCCATATAATCCAATGAAACTATGAATCTATATCATATATATAGGCTTGTTCCATCATTTAATTGCTTATGTTTTGAAGGATCCACACATATTCCTTTGTTGGTTATAACATTCAATAGGAATGCAACAGTTTCCTTCCAAAAATCACATTTAGTATAAATAAAATATTACTTTTCCTTTCGTAAGGTCTTCATCACAACATTGAAATGTTCCTCTTGTTACTACATCCTTTTGTAGTAGATAATAATTCCATCTATAATGACTACCAAAATATTGTTTATATAAAACCAAAATACTGAATTATTTTATTCTATGAAGATTACTAGATCAGTAGTAAGTCCAAATGAAATCACTATAAACTTATGGTTCAAAGTCCTTTTACAATACTTTGTATTATGGATATCCTACATCATCACCATTACTCAGTAATGTCCTCATTGAATACCATCCAAGGATAAGTACATGTCTCCACATTGAAGATCAAATAATTCAATAATACATGGTAGAGGACCATTGTTCTTTAACGAGACCTTGTAAAACATATAATAATCAATATATAGGTGAATTGAACTATCCTTTTTCTCAATGAAATGGACTGATACACCCCAAGGTGAATCTCTTGGGTATATAAACCCTTAATCCATATTCTCCAATAATTGTTTCTTTATACTTCAGATTTAACTATTGATATCTTATTTGGTGTCGTAGATACTGGTTAATAATTGGGTATATATTAAATAGAGACCTAAACCTCTTTTCTAGGAGGAATAACATGAAATTATTTGGGTAACACATCATTAATTTCCCCCAAAATGTGAATTTGATCAAGAATGATCATGTAGTTAGTTTCAATCATTTGATCATGATTAAAATTATAATATTGTAGTAACATCCATTAATGAGAGGCTTTTTTCAAAAGATATTCATCCTCCTCCTTACACATGTATATAATTAGTGGGTGATTTACAATATGGAGTGTGGTGTCCCTCTCTCAAAAATTTATGTTGACACTATATAAGAAAATCCTACCCATACCTAGAATAATGTCAAATTCTTCTATATGATGTTTTTAAATGTTTTCAAGAAAATACAGACCAAATATTTTGATTAGGGAATAATTTTATTCTTGGGAAGAAATAATTGACCCATTTCCCATATTTACTAATAAATTAACATCCATGTTTTGTGGTTGTTCATAAATAGTTCTAATATAGTTTTTTGATATGAAATACTGTGTAGAACCAGAATAAAAATTTTATTTTTTCTATTATGGAATGATTAAATAGTATATCTACCCCCAAATCATTTTTTACATCCACATCATCAGTTTTGATGGTATATAGACACCATTTCTCCCATCAAATTTAGATATTGTTGTCATCAATTATCATTAATAACATTTTTCATAGTGGATTGATTCACATTATGTTTATGTTCCTTTCAGGAATATGTTTTATAGTAAGCTAAAGGTTGAGTGGAGAATTCATTTCATTCATTACATTGGTTCATTTTTCTCATGGGAAGTACATTTCTAGGTTCCCTTACATTACACACCAAAAAAATTACCTTTTCCCCTTCATGAAATTTTATATATTCTCTTTACCACATTTTTTACAATTGAGATGTTGGACATTCTTACCCCCATGATATTCCTCCATTACTATGCCGGAATTAAGCTCCATTCTCGACTTCTTACCTCTAGACACATAAGTCCCTTGAGATTTTATGAACAATACTTCAACTGTGAGGGCACATTAGATAATTTCATCATAGTCATCACTGTCTCAAATATGAATTTTTTTTTGACTCATCATTAAACAACCACCTAATGAACCATATTTACTAACATAGTTAATGACAATACTAGAGGCATACCATACAAGTCTTGTAATGTTTTCCTTGTACACCATGATGGATTAATCATCCTTTTTCTTGTGGATAAATAAATACCTATAAATTTTAATATGAATAGTGTAATGAAAATATTTATTGAAAAAATTTCTAAAATTATTTCCACTCCATTACATTGACCTCCTTGTTTGGAATGATATCATTGATCAACATGCATAATTATTAGACACTCCTTCCATCACTTTGACCTCCTACATCGGTATAATATATTTTAAATGACATGGACCCATTGTTCTGTGATTAAGGGATCGAAATATTCACTATAATTTAGAGGCCTCTGTCGCCTTAAAATCTAACTACTACAATCTATTTTAATGTGGTTGTGGGTGTTCATCCTAATTCAAGTTTCAATTAAAAACATGATTTAATTGAGATTTTTCCACCATGAAGGTCTTTATTCATGATCCCATTGAGTTGGGAATCTTATTTGGGTATTCATAATATTACCCCCAACATTGGTTGTTTACTAAAATCCTCCTATTCCAGCCCATTGAGTTAAATAAAGGGAAAATTGGGTATGCTAATTTTTCAATAATTAAAAACAGAAAGTGGAAGATAAGATCATTTTAAGGGATAAATCATAAATGAAATATATTACATGACCTATTCTTTTATATGGTCAATCTATGTTATCCATATAACGACCAATTATTTACATACATTGTTAATACTTCAAAATTGAAGCACACTTATTACAACATATGACAAAACCACAAAGGGCCGTATAGGTATAGTGTCTTTAGAAACTGGGAATCATAAACAACTGGTTCATAAATCTTCTACAATGTCTCCAATTTATTTCATCATATCTAGGGTCCCTTTTAGGATATCCTACTTAATATCCATCTTCCCGACCTGGGGAAAAGAAAACATACAAAAAGGGTGAGCTCAAATGCTCAGCAAGGGAAAATAAAGGAAATAAAAATCATATCATATCTTTTTGAAAATCATAACCTGCAAAAGAGATCATAATATCTTAACATGGAATAAATCATATAAGTGAAAATGAGATCCCCATAATCATAACATAAAACTTGAAACTTTGTGTCATGCACACATAATCATGGAAAATCATTTCTTGTTAGTCATGACTCATTGCCAAGACTATCTTAGCGGACAAAGTCCATTTCTGAACTGAGTTCACTCCTCGTTTCAGTCCTGTATCACTAAACCAAAATAACATTCCGTTCCAGCAATTTCTATCTCATGAGATATAAATCTTTACCCAATGCATTGGAGGGAGATATAGGTTCCACCCATCTTATAATGAATGCTTTCTAATGTGTTCCGCATAATCATAAATCATACTTCATCGCATAACAAATGTAACAAAAATGGGATTCTTGAAACATCATGACATCATAAAACAAATCATATAAGTTAAATGACTTCATAAAAATAATTCCCTCAAAACATAATCAAATCAATGTAATTATAGGGATAAAAACAGAACCCTATATTATCTTAGATGGAAAATAATTTTGATAAAACATTTGAACTCCATTCTTGAGGAAAATATCCATTCTACTTCAAAAACAATTTTCTTTCCTTAACATGTCATACAATTATAAACTAAAAGAAGTTGATTAAAAATAAACTTGAAAAATTATAAAGGAAGATTCTTGGAAATAATGTTTTAAAAATCCATTCTTGCCGTATAAGTTAAAAAAACATTCTTCTCGTACTTTTGTCGGAAAAGTCAAAAAGTACCTCGTACGAAAAACGTCAAAAGATTCCATTCATATCTTTTACTAAAAACTCACCGAAGTTTAAAATTGGATTTAAACAATTTTAGGTGGATGGAAATAATATTACATATTGAGGAAACATGGATGTGGATGATAAAATTCACCCCAGTAAATTTCAAAGTATAAACAATCTCGGATAAAAATGAGATTGGGATATTTCCCTTACCTTAGGTCCGATTTGCTTTGTACGTGTCCGAAGCTCCTGTATAATGGTTTAAATAATGTTATTGAATTATTCCAGAA
This sequence comes from Viscum album, assembly GCA_963277665.1. Lineage (NCBI taxonomy): Eukaryota > Viridiplantae > Streptophyta > Magnoliopsida > Santalales > Viscaceae > Viscum > Viscum album. The sequence continues at coordinate 78,759,556 of OY728162.1, read as the reverse complement.
TCATACATATTGATATGATATCTTATATGGTCATATTCTTATCTTCTTATTAGTAATATTTCATTGTTACTTGTTACTCGGGTCTTTATTGCCTTTTGTTCTTATGCGTGTTTTGCCGAATAAATTCTTATTCTTATTTTAAGGTTATAGATACCTTATATCAAGAATGTTATTAGTGTAACATATATCATATTTATTCATTCAATTCATTTATATAATTACTATGTAATGATGATCATGTAGAACGAGTCGCATCACATCGTGGAGACGGTATTTCGTACGTACGCACGAGCGATGATATTGTTCCCATGATCGTGGAATGGTATTTAACTGTATTTATACAATTTCAGTATCAATATCACTTTATAATAATCATATATAGTTACTCATTACTCCATTATACCCATCCTTGTAAGGTGATGGTGGAAAATAGATTACACCACGGCGTGGAGACGGTATTCCGTACGTACTCACACACGGTGATTTCATTTTTCCGTAGGATGGATAGAAGGTGAATTAGGGTTGTTTCAAATTTATAATAACATATAATTATTTAAGTAATACTTATGTTATTACTTTATCATGAAACAACTAAAGAAGAAGAAGTTGAAGAAGAAAGAAATTGAAAAGATCGGTAATGGATATTACCTCTTCTTTGAAACGCCTCTTTGAATCCTCCACTTAGGGAACTAAGATTGGTCTTTGAAGAAGACCAAGACTTCTAGGATTATTCTAGGGAAGTGGAGAAGTGATTTTGGCAGGGGTTGGCCGAGCTTGAGTGCTCAAATTGGTGTGAGGAGAAGGGGAAGGAGGTGCCCTTTTATAAGGGAGGAGAGGGGCACCTTAGGAATATCTCAAAATATTATTTTATATTAAAGTAAAAATCGGTTTATAATGGTTCCAAAGGGTCTTATTTCGAAGGTAAAGTGGGGATGGGTCGAAATCCTATCATCCAACAGGATTTAGACAAGTTTAGGTTATTATTTTAACCTTATCAATTAGATTTAACTCTAAGATAAATAATTTAATTTTTACCGTGACTTTTTGTTTTCTTACACTATATGGTTAATACACTTACTATAACATGCCAAACGAACCCCAAGTTGTTTATTATTAATATATATATATCCTTATCTAAGTCATTTGGCCAAACTGTAGATTTTTAGGAATAAAATAAAAATTAATAATATAATATTTGATTTAAAAACTATTTTGTGTCAATTTTGACACTATTTGATATATGATTTTTTTGAAAGTCATAAAAGAATTATATGTTCGAACCAAGTTGATTAAATCAACAATAATATATCATAGTAACCTATAAAATTGGTGTAATTCATAAAAAGTCTCAAATTACATTTATTTGAGAATTTATAACATCAATTATGTTAACATTTTCTTAAAAGGGTAATTACTGCATCATTGTTGTGTCATACATAAATTAATTTATTTAATGTCTAAAAATTATAAATAAAATATCATTATGTAGAAAAACTTTTTATCATTATAATGAATATTTATAGTCGAATTTATCTTATGTATAACCCAATATTAAAAATGTTTTAGTTATTAAACATTGATTTTAACTATTTTACCTATTCATTAAATAAAATAATATTAAATGTCATAATATAATCCAAGTGGACCTAAATGGTCATATTATATTCATAAGTTTGTTTTTGGTCGAATTACACTTATCCAATAGAATTAGGACATGTGTTAGGGTAATAATAATATCATCTTAACCCTTAATTACCCTATTTACTTTTTACCGTGGTAAAAAAAAGTAAAAAGTTACTATTCACCAAAAATTATTTTCATCTCATTGAACCACATTTTAGTCCTTGATATTAATCGTGTCTATCGGATTTTTGAAATTCCACTCACAGAAGCGGTAAAGTTAAGTTTTATGAAAAATTCAGTTTTTTAACTACCACTTAGTGGTTTCACTATTCATCAAAAATTGAAAGTTTTCAGAAAAATACCAAAATTTCATCCTTGGGTAATTTCGGTATTCCGAATCCAAAAATGAGGTCCATTTTGAAAGATAAAATTTCAAAAAGTGGTTATTACTATTCATAACGGCTATTTTAAATAATATTTTAATAGCATATCGTCGTTTAGTGAAACTCGGTATTGCGTACAACGCAAGCTATCGAGGAAGGTCGCGATTGCGTGTAAAGTAAGTCAAGCTAGTGTGTAGTGAAAGATTCCTTTGATGATATATATATAACATAAAAACAAAATATCACTCATAAAAATCTCGGGTGTTACATTCTACCCCCCTTAAAAAGAATTTCGCCCTCGAAATTCGTCACTTTGTAACAAACAGATGAGGATACTTCTCCCTCATCATATCCTCAAACTCCCATGTAGCTTCTTCAAGTTGGTGGTTCCTCCATAAAACTTTCACCAATCGAGTGGTCTTGTTTCGTAGGACTTTTTCGCTACGATCCAGAATCTCTATCGGTTGTTCTTCATAAGAAGGATCTTGCTCCAACGGTATAACTTCTGAGCTGAGTACATGTGAAGGATCAGGTATGTACTTTATCAGGAGAGATACATGGAACACATCGTGAACTTGATAGAGATTCGGTGGAAGCATCAATCGGTAATCTGCCTTTCCAACACGATCCAGTATTTCGAAAGGACCGATATATCTACGGCTCAACTTCCCCTTCTTTCAAAATCTCATAACCCTCTTCCAGGGAGATATTCGTAAGAACACTTTATCACCCACTTCAAACTCTAGCTCTTTTCTTCGGTTGTCGGCATAACTTTTTTGTCGACTCTGAGCTGCTCTTATGTGTTGTTGAATAGATCTGACCTTTTCTGCCATTTCATCAACGAGATCAGGTCCTAATAGCTTTCTTTCCCCAACTTCTTCCCCGCAAGTTGGAGTCCTGCATTTCTTTCCATAGAGAGCTTCATAAGGAGCCATCTGAATACTGGAGTGAAAGCTATTATTATATGAAAATTCCACCAAAGGTAGGTGTTGATCCCAACCTCCTTTGAAATCCATAGAGAAAGCTCTAGACATATCTTCTAGGGTTTGAATTGTTCTTTCAGACTGACCGTCTGTCTGAGAATGATAAGCAGTGATGAAACTCAACTCTGTATCCAGAGTATGCTGAAGACTTCTCCAGAACTTCGAGGTAAATCTCGGATCCCGATCAGATATAATAGAAAGTGGTACTCCATGCAATCTTACCACTTCCTTTACATATATCCTGGCAAGCTGATCCAGAGAGAAATCATCTCTAATAGTAATGAAGTGTGCAGACTTTGTAAGACGATCAACTATGACCTAGATAGGATTATTGCCTTTGGATGTTTTAGAAAGTCCTGTGAAAAAGTCCATAGTGATATTTTCCCATTTCAATTTGGGAATGGGTAATGGTTGTAACATCCCCTTAGACTTCTGTCTCTCAGCTTTAACTTGTTGACAAACCAAGCATCGAGAGACATATTTAGCAACATCTCTTTTCATGCCATCCTACCAGAAGTACTCTTTCAGGTCCCTATAAATATTCATGCTTCCAGGATGAATAGAGAATGAAGAACTATGAGCCTCATCCAACACCTCCTTCTTTAATTCGGGGATGGGAGGAACACAAACCCGATTCCTGAACTTTATTATCCCATCACAATCAAGGTTTAATTCAGGAACATTTCTCACCTTCTTTTGTAACTCTACATCTTCTTTCTATGCCTCTTTAATCTTCACATGTATAGATGGTTGAACATTCATTTGAGAAAGATAAGATTTTTCCCCTTCCATTATAATTCCAAGATCCATCCTTTGTAAATCCATAAATATTGGATCTTTTGTGATCCTCATCATGGATAAACTAGCATGGTCTTGTCGACTTAATGCATCTGCCACCTTGTTTGCTTTCCCAGGCTGGTAATGGATTGAGCAGTCATAATCCTTAATCATCTCCAACCATCTTCTTTGACGCATATTCCGCTCCTTTTGTGTGAAAATATAATTTAAACTTTTATGGTCAGTATAAATATCACACCTTTCACCATAAAGGTAATGCCTCCAATTCTTTAATGCAAAGATTACCGCAGCTAACTCCAAATCATGTGTTGGGTAATTTTTCTCATGGATTTTCAACTTTCGTGAGGCATAATCTATCACCATATCATTTTGCATAAGAACACACCCCAATACCTTCTTGGATGCATCACTGTAGATCACAAACCTTTCTCCAGTACAAGGCAGTGTGAGCACAGGTGCACTGGATAACCTTCTTTTCAACTCCTTGAAATTCTCTTCACATTCTTCTGTCCAAACAAACTTAACTCCTTTCCAAGTCAACTTGGTGAGTGGATTAGATAATCATGAAAAATCTTTTACAAAATGTCGATAATATCCTGCCAAACCAAGAAAACTTCGGATCTCAGTTACTGTTGTTGGTCTCGACTATCTTTCTATAACCCTTGTTTTTGCTGGATCCACAGATATCCCCTCTTTTGATATTATGTGACCAAAAAATGCAACTTTTTGAAGCCAAAATTCACACTTGATAAATTTGGCATAAATCTTCTCCTTTCTCAGGGTCTTCAATATAATTCTCAAGTGATCTTCATGCTCTTCCTTTCTCTTTGAATAGACAAGAATATCGTCTATAAAGACTACCACAAATTGATGAAGATAGTCTCTAAAGACTCTATTCATTAGATCCATGAAGATAGAAGGGGCATTAGTAAGACCAAATGGCGTCACTATAAATTCATAGTGTCCATACCTTGTACGGAAAGCCGTCTTTGGTATATCCTACCTTTTGACCCTTAATTGATGATACCCTGAACGAAGATCAATCTCGGAAAAGTATTGAGCTCCGCGTAGTTGGTCAAAAAAGTCATCAATGCGTGGGAGAGGATATTTGTTCTTGATAGTGATCTTGTTATGTTCTCGATAATCAATGCATAGTCTCATTGATCCATCTTTCTTCTTAACAAATAGAACAGGTGCTCCCCAAGGTGACGCACTAGGGTGTATGAATCCCTTATCAAGATTCTCTTGGAGTTGCTTCTTCAATTCCTACAACTCAATTGGGGCCATTCTATAAGGTGTCTTTGAAATAGGCAAAGCACCCGGTACGAGTTCTATTGAAAGCTCAACTTCACGATTTGGTGGAAGACCTGGTAATTCCTCCAGAAAGACATCATCAAACTCCCGTACGATGGGCATATTCTTAATTGTAAGTTTCTCACCAACCATTTGAGATAAATAACCTTCATTTATTGGAATCAATACCCATAAAATGGAAGAAATTTCCACTGGAAGGTTATGTTCATCCTTGAATTGATAGACGATCATAGATTGATCTGGAATATGAAAAGTGACTTCCCTTATTTGGAAATTGATATGAGCTCCGTATAAATAAATCCAATCCATGCCAAGAATCACATAGAATTCCACTAAAGGAAGGATCACAAGATTTGCAGGAAGCACTTTCCCACAAACGTCAATTGGAGAATAATTATAAACTTTTGATGCAATTGATGTGCCATTAGGTGTTGTCATAGCTAACTCAAAATCTCATTGTTGAGGTAATACGGTGATACCCTTAGAAAATTCTTCAGAAATAAATGAGTGGGTGGATCCAGAATCAAATAAAACATTAGCTACTTTAGAGTGGATGGTAAGTGTACCTTTCACCACTTCGTTATCATACTCCACATTGCTGATAGAAATTGCATGTGACTTTTCTTTGTCTTTAGCCTTAAGAGTATGTTGACGTCGACCATCATCATCAACCCTTGGATTTGGGCATTGATTGGCATAATGCCCCATCTCCTTGCACTTGAAACATTGATGTGTAGTAGGTTCATTCTGTGTATCCCTTCCTTTGTTTGCATCATTAGACATATTCTTCCCATTATCGTGGCATTCAAATGCCCGATGACCTTCCTTTCCACATTTGAAAAATTTACTTGTCCCTTTAAGACAACTCCCTCCATGTTTCTTTCCACACTTTGAGCATAAGGGAAAGCTCATCTTCTTTTCAGTGTGCTCTTTATATTTTCCTTTGAATTCCATTTTCCTCTTCTTATCAATCCCATATGACTGATGGGTTACTCCAATCTCCATCTCGACTTTGAGAGCACATCGAACGATTTCCTCGTAGCTATTGAAGTCCCTTATGGCTAACGCCCTTCGAAGAATTGGTTTTAAGACAATAAAGAATTGATCGATCTTACTCTCAGGTTGGATAATAATACCAGAAGCGTACCTTGAAAGTCTTGTATAATTTGCTTCATAGGTACCAACAGATTCATCATCCCTTTGCTTCAGTTCAAGAAACTCTTTATCCATCTTTGTTCGGAGAATACGAGGGAAGTACTTATTGAAAAATAAGTTCTTGAACTCGTCCCATTCCTTGGACTCAATTTTATCCCTTTGCCTCATATACTTAATAAGATTCCACCATTGATCAGCATCTCCTTATAAACGATACACTGCTAGGATGACTTTATCATGTTCAGAACATTGAAGAACTGAAAATATCTTTTCAGTAGTACTAATCCATTGTTCAGCAACTAATGGATCAGTAGACCCTCTGAAAGAAGGTGGACGTTGCCTCATGAAGGATTCAACAGAATTTTTCTCCTTACTTTGCTCGTTTGGAAGTCCTGCATGATTCATAGCATGAGAAAGTTGTGTGAGCATGGCTACAAGATTTTGCATTCCAGCTCCCATATCGTTTGGTTTCTCAGGGGGACAATCATTGCATTGGCCATCGCATTCCGCATTAACACGGTTCCTTCGGGTTCCAGCCATTGACTAAAACCAAGAAGAATAGTGTGAGAAATACTAATTATAATAGGAAAACCACATAATTCAAGAATACAATTTTCACGCTTAAGGTCTTATCCTAGGTTATTCATGGCCATTTCTAAAACACTAAGATTGTGTTCTATGCTTAGACTTATCCTTAGGGTTCTTACTAAGGCTTTCACATCCTAGTTTCCAAAGGTTGAATATACCTTTCCTCTGATACCAACTATAACGACCCATACTTTACATACATTGTTAATACTTCAAAATTGAAGCACACTTATTACAACATATGACAAAACCACAAAAGACCGTATAGGTATAGTGTCTTTAGAAACTGGGAAACATAAACAACTGGTTCATAAATCTTCTATAGTGTCTCCCATTTATTTCATCATATCTGGGGTCCCTTTTAGCATATCCTACTTAATATCCATCTTCTTGTCCTGGGGAAAAGAAAACATACAAAAAGGGTGATCTCAAATGCTCAGCAAGGGCAAATAAAGGAAATAAAAATCATATCATATCTTTTTGAAAATCATAACCTGCAAAAGAGATCATAATATCATAACATGGAATAAATCATAGAAGTGAAAATGAGATCCCCATAATCATAACATAAAACTTGAAACTTTGTGGCATGAACACATAATAAAGGAAAATCATTTCTTGTTAGTCATGACTCATTGCCAAGACTATCTTAGCGGACAAAGTCCATTTCTGAACCAAGTTCACTTCTCGTTTCAATCCTGTATCACTGAACCGAAATAACCTTCCATTCCAGCCATGTCTATCTCATGAGATATAAATCTTTACCCAATGCATTGGAGGGAGATATAGGTCCCACCCATCTTATTATTAATCCATTCTTATGTGTGCCACATAATCATAAATCATACATCATCGCATAACACATGTAACAAAAATGGGATTCTTGAAACATCATGACATCATAAAACAAATCATATAAGGTAAATGACTTCATAAAAATAATTCCCTCAAAACACAATCAAATCAATGTAACAATAGGGATAAAAACAGAACCCTATATTATCTTAGATGGATTATAATTTTGATAAAACATTTTAACTCCATTCTTGAGGAAAATATCCTTTCTACTTCAAAAATAATTTTCTTTTCTTAACATGTCATACAATTATAAACTAATCGAAGTTGATTAAAAATAAACTTGAAAACTTAAAAATGAAGATTCTTGGAAATAATGTTTTAAAAATCCATTCTTTCCGTATAAGTTAAAAAAAACATTCTTCCCGGACTTTTGTCGGAAAAGTCAAAAAGTACCTCGTACGAAAAACATCAAAAGATTCCATTCATATCTTTTAATAAAAACTCACCGAAAGTTAAAATTTTATTTAAACAATTGTAGGTGGATGGAAATAATATTACATATTGAGGAAACATGTATGTGGATGATAAAATTCACCCCAGTAAATTCCAAAGTATAAACAATCTCGGATAAAAATGAGATTGTGATATTTCCCTTACCTTAGGTCCGATTTGCTTTGTACGTGTCCGAATCTCCTGTATAATGGTTTAAATAATGTTATTGACTTATTCCAGAATCATAAATATTGATATGATATCATATATGGTCATATTCTTAGCTTCTTATTAGTAATATTTCATTGTTACTTGTTACTCGGGTCTTTATTGCCTTTTGTTCTTATGCGTGTTTTGCTGAATAAATTCTTATTCTTATTTTAAGGTTATAGATACCTTATATCCAGAATGTTATTAGTGTAACATATATCATATTTATTCATTCAATTCATTTATATAATTACTATGTAATGATGATCATGTAGAACGAGTCGCATCACATCGTGGAGACGGTATTCAGTACGTACGCACGAGCGATGATATTGTTCCCATGATCGTGGAATTGTATTTAAGTGTATTTATACTATTTAAGTATCAATATAACTTTATTATAATCATATATAGTTACTCATTACACCATTATACCCATCCTTGTAAGGTGATGGTGGAAAATAGATTACACCACGGCGTGGAGACGGTATTCCGTACGTACGCACGCGCGGTGATTTCATTTTTCCGTAGGATGGATAGAAGGTGAATTAGGGTTGTTTCATATTTATAATAACATATCAGTATGTATTTAATACTGATATTATTACTTTATCATGAAACAACTAAAGAAGAATAAGTTGAAGAAGAAATAAATTGAAAAGATCGGTAATGGATATTACCTCTTCTTTGAAACGCCTCTTTGAATCCTCCACTTAGGGAACTAAGATTGGTCTTTGAAGAAGACCAGGACCTCTAGGATTATTCTAGGGAAGTAGAGAAGGGATTTTGGCAGGGTTTGGACGAGCTTGAGTGCTCAAATTGGTGTGAGGAGAAGGGGGAGGAGGTTCCCTTTTATATGGGAGGAGAGGGGCACCTTAGGAATATCTCTAAATATTATTTTATATTAAAGTCAAAATCGGTTTATAATGGTTCCAAAGGGTCTTATTTCGAAGTTAATGTGGGGATGGGTCGCAAGCCTATCAACCTATAGGATTTAGACAAGTTTAGGTTATTATTTTAAACTTATCAATTAGATTTAACTCTAAGTTAAATAATTTAACTTTTACCGTGACTTTTTGTTTTCTTACACTATATGGTTAATACACTTACTATAACATGTCAAACGAACCAAAAGTTGTTTATTATTAATATATAAATCCTTATCTAAGTCATTTGGACAAACCTTAGATTTTTAGGAATAAAATAACAATTAATAATATAATATTTGATTTAAAAACTATTTTGTGTCAATTTTGACACTATTTGATATATGATTTTTGTGAAAGTCATAACAGAATTATATGTTCGAACCAAGTTGATTAAATCAACACTAATATATCATAGTAACCTAGAAAATTAGTGTAATTTATAAAAAGTCTCAAATTACATTTATTTGAGCATTTATAACATCAATTATGTTAACATTTCCTTAAAAGGGTAATTACTGCATCATCGTTGTGTCATACATAAATTAATTTATATAATGCCTAAAAATTATAATTAAAATATAATTATGTAGGAAAGCTTTTTATCTTTCTAATGAATAATTATAATCGAATTTATCTTATGTATATCCCCATATTACAAATGTTTTAGTTATTAAACTTTGATTTTAACTATTTTAACTATTCATTAAATAAAATAATATTAAATGTCATAATCTAATCCAAGTGGACCTAAATGGTCATATTATATTCATTAGGTTGTTTTTGGTCGAATTACACTTATCCAATAGAATTAGGACATGTGTTAGGGTAATAATAATATCATCTTTACCCTTAATTACCCTATTTACTTTTTACCGTGGTAAAAAAAAGTAAAAAGTTACTATTCACCAAAAATTATTTTCATCTCATTGAACCACATTTTAGTTCTTGATATTTACCGTGTCTCTCGGATTTTCGAAATTCCACTCACAGAAGTGGTAAAATAACGTTTTATGAAAAATTCAGTTTTTAACTACCACTTAGTGGTTTCACTATTCATCAAAAATTGAATGTTTTCAGAAAAATACCAAAATTTCACCCTAGGCTAATTTCGGCATTCCGAATCCAAAAATGAGGTCCATTTTGAAAGATAAAATTTCAAAAAGTGGTTATTACTATTCATAACGGCTATTTTAAATAATATTTTAATAGCATATCATCGTTTAGTGAAACTCGGTATTGCGTACAACGCAAGCTATCGAGGAAGGTCGCGATTGCGTGTAAAGTAAGTCAAGCTAGTGTGTAGTGAAAGATTCCTTTGATGATATATATATATATAACATAAAAACAAAATATTACTCATAAAAATCTCGGGTGTTACAATCCAAGTTCTATTTCTTAAAATATAGTCTATGAGAATATTTTCACTTCATAATGTCTCATATGAGTCTTATGAAGAATATAGTATTAATATATAAAACTAGGTTTGAATAATGGTATCTTTTTTTGAACCATGTAATGATCGACTGAATATCCAATGCTCTCTTTTTACGATTATTAACCCCAGGTACAATTATATTGGATCCACATCTATAGGTTATATCCAAATAGGGGTTTGGTTTCATGAAAACCACTAAAAATACAATTTACCAACAATTTAGCGATGTTTTTTATGTTTATTAACATCCCTATAGATTTACTTATGTATTTTTGATAATAATACCCAAACATAACTACATATTCCCCTAATACCAATTATAACAACCCATGTTTTAATACACTTCATTTCATGATTTTTACATAAAGGATGACATAATTAAATACTAGATTATTTATAGGCATTATTTTTTTGAAATTAGATACATAAAATAATTACATAAAATTAGCATATAATGGTATTATTTAAAAACTCCACGATAGTCCCTTAAAATCCATTTTTCTTCTAATACCGCATGAGATATCCTCACGAACTACCAAATAAATGGTGAAGATATAATGCCCAGTAAGGGAATAATGAAATAATAACAAGATGAAAGAATCACATGATAGTCAAGTGATATACCATGGTGACATAAAAGAGGTTATGATAATGAAAATCAACATCCATTCTTGATATAACATGATATCATGATGTAAAGATTAGAAGTTTACAACATAAAACAAGATATCAAAAATATATACCAAGGGTAACCTATGAGAAATCATAACATACTGAACGTAAGATAGCCTCTCATGAACCATTAATGGTATATCATTAGTTAAAAAAAGTACCCAATGCATTGGATATAAATATTATTCTAGGACCACATGTCATAATCATATCATTTAAATACATTTGGGTGAAACATATATCATTCAACATAAGAATGTAATTCAGAACTACTAGCCCAAAAATTATGGAGTTTGACTTACATACATGGAATTATAAATAAAATGAGTGATTTTTTCATCAAGTTGAATACCCGTTATTTATCATGGGAATGGGTATTCACTACACAAATGATCATCATTGAAAATCGCATGATAATTTCACCAGCATAATGGGTGTACATAAAGAATCATGTAACATCTTAATTATAGTTAAAAGGGGTCTATAATAACTTTTACAATATTATGATAGTAAAAGTGATATATAATAACATATTACTATAATGACCATTGGAAATCAAAAATTATAACACAATGAATGTTTTTCAATAAAAAGGATGAGTGGAGTAACCCTCACTATAAGGGGGGACTTATAAAAGCATGATAAGAGAATATTAAGTTCATAAGAACACCCTAGGGTGGATTTATCAAGGGATATGTTTGGTAAATTCCTGATAAATGGGGTTTTATTGACGTTGAGTGGGAGGATGGGTTTGTATTTATAGTAAAATTGAAGGGTATTCCTTATTAATTTCCAAACATAGTTTTTGGACTGGTCAAAAAACATAAACCAAAAATACTCATGAGGATTTTTCCTATGTGTTTTTTGAATTTGGAGTGGTTTTCCTGATTTTAAATATTTTAGACCTAAACTAATTAAAATAATAACATTTATGATATGGAAGTTGTTTATTATCGTAAATAATTGATTTTAAAACCATTATATATAATATTAGTTTTATAATAATTGTAAATGTATTATAAAATAACACAAAAACCAAATTATTTTAAATGGGAAACTTAATTTTGGACATGGATACTCCATATGGTATTTTTTATATCACTTTGGGATTTTATGATGTCATAACACATGTCGTATATTTATATATAATTTATATTTTTCAAAAAAATGATATTTTTTTAAATTTTTTTAAAAGACTAAAAATTTAATAATATATACATGATGACTTAAAAAATGAAATTTCCTTTACCAAATTTTTTTCATAAATATCATAATTTAAACTTTTATAAAAACCCACATTTAGTTGAAAACTCATGATTTTACGACACACCAGCCATTTTTTGAAATTTATAAAATTTATATTGAACATCATTAAATTATATTATCATTTACAATAAAAAATATAATTTAATAATATTATTTCAATAAAATAACATATACATAAAAATTCTTGAGTTTATCAAAAGACTGTCTTAATTGAATCTAAATCTATTTTCAAAAAATAAAATTGTGATTTCTTCTTAACAAAATAATTTATTTATTAAAATAATTCATACTTTATAAATTACTAATAAAATTTTATAAATGTATTCATTATCTCTTTTATGATAAGAATATAAAAATTAAAACTTCTAGGATATAGATATATAATGCCTTATTACACCATCATTCTTCATAAAGGTAAGATGTGTATTGGTGAAACTTTCTTGTAGTTCTTTGGTGAACATTGTTTGGGATGTTATCTCGCTAATATAGAAATTATTTTACAAAAAGTTTATCTCATGATTTATTATTTGAATATCTTCTTGGTACTGGTACAGGAAAAATCCTAATGGATTCTTCTAAGTTGGATACTCTGATAAAATGGGATTTAAATGGTATGATCCTACTAGTTGAGGCCATCACTTCTTCCATCTATGCTAATTTGTATTTATCGTAACCCATAATATATAGTAGTCATAAAATTCAATATAAAACTATTGTGTTATCAACATTAATGTTGCTTAATGGTGTTTTATATGAAGAAGGATATAACTTATAATGGTCCAAAATAACCAAATTTTTGCATGCATTTTCTATGAATACTATTACAAATAATTCATTTATTAATTCAAATGGAATTTAATTTTTAATATTTCAGATCATTATAGAAAATATATTCTTATGGTAAATTTTCAGGATCTCACTAAAGATATATATTTTTATAAAATAGTGAAATTTACTAATTTTTATTAAAATTTTAATATCATATCATTAAAATAAATTAATTTAAATGTATTTTAATTTTTAAAATATGAAGAAAAATTAAAAAACGTATCTTTTAGTTATATATAATCTAATTAAATACATAGGAATCAATATTATCATTGATTTTGGTTAATTTCAATTTTAAGATTAAAATTAGGTTTATTTAAAAAGAGTTTCATGTTATGTTATATGATTTTGAAAAAATATTTTTACAAATTCTAGAAACTTATTATTCAAAAATGTATTCCATATATGGAATCTATATTAAAAAAATTATAAATATTTCCCTTTTATTTTTTTCATTATGAATAGTAAATCTGGTAAACTTTTGTCAATTCTATAAGGGTAAAATCGATTAAAAAAGGAAAATGTTATTTGATAAAGCCTTGAAATATCCAAAACCCATGAATTTTTTTCATTGGATATGTTAATTTATTCCATAATTTTATTCTATTACAATTTTTATAAATTATTTTTCTTTTTCTTTGAAAATGAAAAATATTTTATTTTATGAAAATAAAAAATATAATATATCACTCTCCTTGGTTTAATATCAATAATATTTTTTATTCAAATAAATAGAGGTTTTGTTTGATTGTAAATGGTTATTTTAAATATTATTTAACATTTTTAATAGAATAGTTTATTTTTAATCTTTATTTATGGAATAATTAAGTTAAATTCTTATAAAAAATAAATAGAGTGCTTGTTCAAGTATTTGAAAAGTAAAATAAATAATTTTCAAGCATTAAAAGTAATATAATTTGTAAGAATTATTATTTTAAAAAAATTTATAAATATATATATTTATCATATTAGTCATGTTTTATATGATTATATTCAAATTTATTTATATATTGTTATCCTTAATGAAAAACTATGTAAATAGTCCCAAAAATGTATTTAATGGTATCTTATGTTAATAAATAAATTTAAAAATGAATAAAAATTAATAAAAATATTATCTTTGGCCAATTGAATGGGTTGTGGTCAAAAAATTCAACCAGTTCAAAATTATCATTCACTTTTCATTTTATAATAACTTTCTCAACCCCTAATATTTTTGAAAAATTGATATTTTATTTATCATCAAAAGGGTTACTGAGGGTTAAACCTAATTGATATGGGTTATAATATCATTTAATATTTTCTAAATTTTATCCAATGAGATTATCTAGACTCATAGACATCCTATATTTAAAACATATCAACATGGTATAACTTTTTCAAGAATAATAAGTTAATATATTTAAATATTTTATGGAATTCCATGTATTTCCTTTCCCTCAATTATAAAAGGGATCCATCTATTATCCATTAATCACAATGTTTGTGCCTTATATATAGGCCATGACCTATCTAATAGAAATTTTAATTTTCGTACACTAGTACTAGAGATTCATTTCATTCTAAAATATAATCCTTCAAATGAATAATCATTATGAAATCAAAAGTTTCTCAATGAAGTGGTATAACTCTTAACATATTACATTCAATTTTATTTATTCTTATACCTCCTAGAATTTTATGGTATCAATTATAAAATAATAAATTCAGTTTATTGAATATACATTTTTTTATTATAGAACCAAAATTTTATGTTTTGATTCCATTCTATGAAAAATGAAAACATACCTCATGCATACGTGTGGACTATCACCTCTATATAACTATGTGATTCATTTTCCATCACTAACATTAAAGGATAATTGTTATGATGGAATTAGTGTTTATATATGATATTTATGAAATTATTACCCCTTTTAATTATATTATATTATTTAGCTTATTACCTTCCCACAAATTATAAAATAATAATGTCACTTGTGCGTATGCCTAGACAACTACCTCCATGAAGTGTTTTTATTTGTTTTTAATTTTTTAAGTAAATGGATATTAATAAGAACATATTTAACAAATAAGAACACTTTTTATGATATATTAATTATTATATAAAGGTGATTTATTGTTCACTGATAAAACACTATTTTATTTATTATTTTATTGATAATAAATGATATAATTTCCTCACATTGTTTTAAATATGTTTAATTAGAATGTATTTGGGATTAGATCATTCATTTGAATATTTGATGAAAATTCCAGTTTTACCCTTTATAGTTCACTGTAGTATTTCGAAGATAAATATTTTTATATTTATTATTTGAATTTTAAATTTGTAACAGTGTTCTTAACTTAATTATCTACAACTTGAATTCAGGAAACTAGAGCTAAAGAGTTCATTTGGTTGTTGAAAATGGGCCGTGAAGTCAAAGTTGGGCTGGGATCACCAGAATGGAGAAGCTTCTATATTCCGGCCATAAATCCTCAATATGGGCCTATATTGAGCCCAAATTTGTAGAGGAGATATAGGACCCATATCCTCACATTTTAGCTTTCTGGAAGGCCAGACAATTCACGTGTTTTGGTGGTCAAATGGGCGGTTCAAGTTGGCATAAAATATTTGGCCGAATTTTTACATTCACACTTGAAACCACTTGTAACCTCTCCTCCCCTCCCCTCTATAAATTGGAGTTTTTCTCATTTTGAGGGGTTGGGGACGTGCTTTGGGAAGTCTAGGGAAGAGTAGAAGTTGATCCACTCCAATTCTCCAACCATTTCAATATGGGTAGCTCTTCAAGCAAGGATCCCTTCGACGAAGCCTTCTTCTTCTCTTCTTCATTTTGTAATGTTTTCATTTGTGTAATAAACTTCATTGTTCTTCATTTATTTCATCTAGTTTCTTCTGTTTTGTTTAAATTTATTCTTCTCTTAATCTTCCACTTTGGGCTGGAATTCTTGAGTAGAAGCGTTATTGGGTTATTCCCATTATAAACCTTTGCCCATGCAAAACGCTTCTACGATGATTACGCCACCCATGAAAGAGTAGTTCTTTTTAGTAATCGATCGACCTCTATCCTTTTTCATTCATTTATTTTTAATAAATGAGCTACTTTAATTCACATAATATGATCCATGAATTGTTTTTTTAAATTACAGGAAAATAAGAAAGCAATTGAACAATTAACACTAAAACACGCGAGGTCGGGATTTTGTGTAAATTGTGAGAGCGTAATCTTAATCGGTAATACAAGACCACACATGACGAATTTTTAGAGTTCAAATATAATCCCTAAACACAATTCATCCTAATTTCTAGAATGGATATGTGCTCTAATTAACCACTGACCATAAGCTATCCTTAGAACAACAATCAAAGCAGGGTGCTGCGATTGCGTGTTCCAAAGCTAGCCTAGGGTTTAAGTAATTTCATCATTGTGGTTAAGTTAACTCTCGTAGGGTTCGAGGGATAACAAATTAGGGGATCATAATTAAGTTGATATTGAATTAAATGATAATGATTAATAAGTGAATGAAGAGGTAGAGTTAGATCGATTACGCCTATTAAAATATTTTCTAAAAAAACATCTTCTTGTTGTGTCTTTTTAATAAAACTTCATTTCAAAATTAAAAACAAAAAAATGCAATCTTCTTCCAGAAAACTTCTTCTAGATTTATAAACTATAAACAACCACCACCCATACTTTCATTTAGTGTTTTTATTCTCTATTATTTTATTTCTAGAATACCTCTAAAAAGTTGTTTTAATTCACTTCCTCCTTTGAGAGACGACTTTGGTCAGCCACTCTGCTGCACCTAAGTACTCCAAAATCACATTAATCATTTGAGGGCACCCACGACAGTGCTCTATCAAATTGGCATCGTTGCCGGGGAGGCAAGTAATTATTTCAACCAATTAGAGGTATTTATTTTATTTTACATTTTATTCTCTTCCTCTCTTCTTTCTTCCTTCTTTACCCAATCTGAATTTTCTTCTTCTTCTTTTATTTTCTTATACTTCTGTTTGGACCATCAACTAAAACTTCTCATTTTTATTTTACTATGGTCCACTTTCTTTCTTTTCATTTTTATTTGATCTTTGACATGAACTAATCCCGAAGATCTCTTAGATCTTGACCTTGAGATTGAACGTAGCCTTAGGGCTTGAATCAGAAATTCTGAGTCTACGAGAAGTTTCAATATTCAACCCGTTGGTGAATTCCTCTATTCTAGAAACATTGAAATTGGAAGCTATTCAAATTAAAACATAGAAGAGGAATCAATGTCTGAAAACAATGTAAATGAACTTAATAGAACCATTCGAGAATTGGCTGCACCTGATATTAACTATCAACCAAATTGTATTGCATACCCAAACCTCGAATCAGACTTTGAATTAAAATATGGATTAATTCCCCTTCTTCAAAAATTTCATGGCTTATCTGGTGAGGATCCAAAAAAACACCTTAAAGAATTTAATGTGGTTTTCTCAACACTTAAACCAAGAAATGTTTCTGAAGATCAAATCAAATTAAGAGAATCCCAATTCTCACTTGATAGAGCTGCAAAAGACTGGATGTATTATTTACAACCAGAAGATGTAACTTGTTGGAACGATTTTAAACGTCTTTTATTACAGAGATTTTTCCCAGAATCAAGGACCACTTCCATTCGAAAGGAGATATCGGGGATCAATCAAGCACAAGGGGAGTCAATGTATGAGTACTGGGAGCGAATCAAGAAGTTGTGTGCAAGCTGTCCGCATCACCAAATCAGTGAGCAACTCCTCATTCAATACTTCTACGAAGGACTCACACCCATGGAGAGGAGCATGGTGGATGCCGCAGCTGGAGGAGCATTGGTGGAAAAGACACCAGTAGCTACACGTGCATTGATCGACCAGATGGCCCAAAACTCCCAACAATTTGGTGATAGAGGTACACCACATGTTAGGGGAGTACATTAGGTAAGTACTTCTTCTCTTGAAAGTCATTTGATTGATACTATGTTGGAAGAATTGACCACTATGGTGAGGAAAATTGCTTTGGCACAAAAGACATCTCTACCCCCTCCTTCAAGGACTTGTGGCATTTGCACTGAGACAAGCCACCCAACTGACTGTTTCCCACAACTACAAGAGAAAGAGGATTGCACAGCAGTATTCCCAGGGAGACCATTTCAGTAACAACAACAAACATATCCCCAAAAGAAGTTTTATTCATTTGATACCACATACAACTAAGGGTGGAATGATCGACCGTACATGAGGTATGGCTCTGGATAACAACAAAGGCCCCCTTTTCAACCAAACTTCCAGCAGCCTCCACCTTACCAACAGGGCTTACAACAACCCGAAAGGAGATTTGAAGCTCAAACATCAACAAGTCAGCAACAAGGGAATCCTACACCAAAGGTATATTCTAATACTGATGATATTTTGAAGCAAATTTTTCTTAATCAACAGAATTAGCTGAAGAGTCAAAGTTTGGAGCTGAGGGAGTTGAAGACTCAAATGATCCAGATTGCCACCACCCTCCATGAACTTGTAAGTAAGAATTCTGGAAATCTACCTTCCCAACCCACTCCAAATCCAAAGGGGAATGTTAGTGCCATCACATTGAGAAGTGGGAAGAAAATGAACAATACATCTGAACCTACCATTCCACTGGGATTCACCTCAACTCTAGAGAAGCCTCATTCCATACCAAATGATGAGAAATCCAAGGAAAAAGATAAAGGTAAGAAAAAGATTGATGATGTTCCTCCTAAACCCCTTCTTTTTCCAAACAGGGTTGTTCAAACCAAGAAGATGGCTGAAGAAGCAATGAAAAAGGAGGTTTTGGACACATTCAATAGTGTGGAGATCAACATTCCTCTACTTGAATCCATTAAGAAAATCCTAAGGTATGCCAAATTCTTAAAAGAACTCTGCACCAATCGAAGAGGGCTCAAGGGGAATGAGAGGATCAAACTTGGAAGGAATGTCTCGGCACTCATTACACCAACTCTAGCAATGCCAACAAAGTGCAAGGATCTCGGGACATTCACCATCCCATTTACCAAGGGGAGTTGAACTTCTATGATGCTATTTGTGATTTAGGAGCTTCAATAAATGTGATGCCTCACTCTGTATTCTCTTCCTTGCAGGTTGGTGAGTTGAAGCCAACAAGGGTAGTGGTGCAATTGGAAAATAGAGCTACGGCATATCCAGCGGGAGACCTTGAGGATGTACTTGTCCGGGTAAGAGACATGATCTTTCCAACAGATTTCTATGTTCTTAACATGGAGGATGATCAGGTAAGTTCTCATGCCCCCATTATCTTAGGTAGGCCCTTCCTCAAAACTGAAAAAAAAACTATCATAAATGTCAATGAGGGTACACTTTCCATGGAATTTGGGGATGAAGTTGTGGTATTTAATGTTATGGATTCCATGAAGTACCCCTCTGAGGACCATTCTTCTTTTGTTATCTCCCATTTTGACCCACCAAGTAAAAACTCCATGGATTTTGATTGTCCTATGCTTAGGGAGATTATGAGTATTGGTTCTGGTTTAATGTCTAAGAGAACTTCCACACCTGTTTCTAATGAACAAGACTCTCTAAGATTTGATTTTGAAATGGATTAATATTCTGATCTTGTTCATGTGAACTATGATTATGACATGTCTATAGAGTATTCTGATGGATTTGATGCTTTATTTTCTGATTTTGATGATGTATATTCTGAAACCGATGCTCTTTGTGCACATATTTCGGTTCCTTCAATGTCTTCATCCATACTACACAATCCTTCATTAGAACTCAAGACATTTCCACCAAATTTGAAACACTCATACTTTTTGAGTGGTGAGAGATTACCTGTTATCATTGCTAACAATCTCCCTTTTGAACATAAAGAAAAGCATTTGAATATTTTGAGGGATAACATGAAGGCGATTGGGTGGACCTTGACTGACATATCAGGTATTAGCCCCTCCATTTTCATGCATAGGATTCTCTTGGAGGATGGGGCTAAACCGGTGAGACAACCAAAAAGGAGACTCAATCCCACCCTCCTAGAAGTCGTTAAAAAAGAAGTTGAGAAATTTCTCGAGGCAGGTATAATCTTTCCCATTTCAGATTCTCAGTGGGTAAGTCCAATTCAGGTTGTGCCAAAGAAAACTGGTTTTACTATTGTTAAAAATGAGAAATATGATTTAGTTCCAATGAGGGTGCAAAACAGTTGGCGTGTGTGTATTGATTATAGGAAACTAAATTAGACCACTCGCAAGGACCATTTCCCCCTCCCATTTATTGATCAAATGCTCGAGAGACTAGCTGGGAAAACACACTATTGTTTCTTGGATGGATTTTTCTGGATATTTTCAGGTTCCTATAGCTCCAGAGGATCAGTAGAAGACTACATTCACCTGTCCCTTTGGTAGATTTGCCTACCGGAGGATGCCATTTGGACTTTGCAATGCCCCAGGTACCTTCCATAGACGTATGGTGAGTATTTTTTTCTGATTTTAATGAGACCCGCATGGAGTTATTTATGGATGATTTTACAGTGTATGGGTCATCATTTGATGAATGTCAATGTAGTTTGGGAAAGGTGTTGAATCGTTGTATTGAGAAGAATCTGGTCCTGAACTTTGAAAAGTGTCATTTTATGGTAGATCATGGAATTGTCTTAGGGCATGTAGTGTCAAAACATGGGATAGAGGTGGATAGATCTAGGGTAGACATTATTTCATCCTTACCCTATCCTTCATGTGTGTGTGATGTTAGATCTTTCCTAGGGCATGCAGGATTTTATCGGTGCTTCATCAAAGATTTTAGTAAGATCGCTCTTCCTATGTCACGATTACTTCAAAAAGATTCTGATTTTGTGTTTGATGATTCTTGTAGGACTTCCTTTGATTAGATAAAGAAGTTTCTGACCACTCCACCTATCATACAGCCCCCACGGTGGGACCTTCCATTTGAGCTTATGTGTGACGCGTCCAACTTCGTGGTTGGAACTGTCTTATCTCAGAGGGTGGAAGGACGTTCACATGTGATTGCCTATGCATCAAGGACATTGGATTCAGCCCAATCAAACTACACAACCATGGAAAAGGAGTTTCTTGCTGTCATATTTTCTTTAGATAAATTCCGTTCATATTTATTGGGCTCTAAAGTAGTTGTTTTTTCTAACCATGCATCTTTGAGGTACCTCCTGAAGAAGCCAGATGCAAAGCCACGACTTATCCGTTGGATGATACTTCTTCAAGAGTTTGACATCGAGATAAAGGATTAAAAGGGGTCAGAAAACTTGGTGGCGGACCACATGAGTAGGCTTACTCACACACTAGAGGATGACACCTTGGATCAGGTTCCACTTCAGGACACTTTCCCTGATGAGCATCTCTATACCATCTCAGGTACGCATACTTGGTATGTTGATT
Organism: Viscum album; assembly: GCA_963277665.1. Lineage (NCBI taxonomy): Eukaryota > Viridiplantae > Streptophyta > Magnoliopsida > Santalales > Viscaceae > Viscum > Viscum album. The sequence goes on along the minus strand of OY728162.1, from coordinate 78,737,658 downwards.
TAGTTAACTACCTTGTTGCTTCTGAAATCCCTTAAAATTTAAAGAAACATCAAGTCCAAAAATTAAAGAGTGAGTCAAGATTTTATGTTTGGGATGATTTATACTTATGGCGCATGTGTAGTGACCAAGTCATTAGGAGGTTTGTTCCCGATCATGAGTTTGAGTCTTTTTTTCATTTCTGTCAGACACTTTATTGTGGTGGACACTTTGGACCCCAACGGACATATAGGAAGGTTTTGGACTCTAGATTATATTGGCCTAGATTATTCCATGATTCCCATGTGTTTTGTAAGTCATTCTCTCGTTGCCAACACACTGGGTACATTTCTAAGAGACATGAGATGCCCCAACAACCCACACTATTCTCTGAGATTTTTGATGTATGGGGAATTGATTTTATGGGTCCTTTTCCGAGTTCATTTGGATTTTTGTATATTTTGGTTGCTGTTGATTATGTGAGTAAATGGGTGGAGGCCAAGGCCACTAGGACTGACGATTCTCATGTTGTAATGGATTTTGTCAAGGCAAAAATTTTCTGCAGGTTTGGAGTACCAAAGGCCATCATCAGTGACCAAGGGACACACTTTTGTAATAGGAATTTTTCTCCCCTCCTTCGAAAGTATGGGGTGACACACGAAACATCAACACCAGTCCACCCCCAAAAAAATGGCCAGGATGAGGTTTCAAATCCTGAGTTGAAACAAATCTTGGAGAAAACCATGCAGCCAAATAGGAAGGATTGGAGAAAACACATGGATGATGAATTGTGGGCTTATAGGACATCATACAAGATACCCACTGGTATTTCCCCATTTAGGATTGTTTTTGGGAAAGCTTCGCATCTCCCCGTAGAAGTTGAGCATCGAGCTTATTGGGCTATAATGAAATGCAACATGGATTTGGCCCAAGCTGGAATCCAAAGGAAGATGCAAATTCAAGATCTTGAGGAGATTAGATTATCATCATATGAGAACTCAAGGCTCTACAAGGAAAGATCAAAAGCAGCTCATGAAAAAATGATCCAATAAAGGGAGTTTCATGTTGGAGAGAAAGTCCTTCTCTACAGTTCATGACTGAAGCTCATTCCTGGTAAGTTGTGTTCCAGATGGTTAGGTCCTTATGTTGTGACTAATGTTTTTCCTTATGGTGTAGTGGAGATCACACAAGAGGACACCGGAAGGAGGTTTACATTAAATGGGCAATGTTTGAAGAGATACATTGAGGGACTTCCTACTGATGCAGTGGATTTTATCACACTGCATGACCCCATCATCACTTGAGCACATCAGGCTATTCCTAACCCTTTCACTTTTATATTATTTGTCCTATTTAAAAATTCTGTATTTCATGTGCATATATCATCTCATAGGTTCACATTGAGGACAATGCAATATTTTATGTTTGGGTGAGGGAACCTTTTAGTTTAGTAATTTCAATTGCTTTCCTGTTCAAAAAAACCCAAAATTTTTTTCTTTTTTTAAAATTTTGTGTGTTTATTTTAAAATCTTCTGTGTGTTTTTGAAACTTTTGAGCTGAAATGATTCTCATAACCATTTTTAAATCCATATAAATATGTTAAACAATTTACCCCTTGAAACTAAGCTTAAATGATTGCTGAAATGACTTTGTTTCATGTTCAAATATTTAGTAATTTCATGGAAAGTACACCGAATTTTGAATCCCATGCCACATCTCTCTGTCTTTATATTTGAAATCCCTTTCCTATAAGGCTTATGAACCATTATTTTCATATTCTTTACATTTACCTCACTTCTTGAGAGAACCAAATCATACTTGATTTAACCAGAATTTGATCTATTCCTGTCAAAACTTGAGGGTTTGAGGTACTTATGTTTAAATGATTGAGGCATTTGTTGGGTATTAAAGACCCTATTTCAAAGAATCCTTTTTCATAATGGCCTACGTTGAATATTTAATCCTTTTATCCCTTATAAGTCATGCACAACCTATTAGGTTAGCCACATTACAAGCCAATTTTCCCTATCCAACCAACTCTTGAAGTGAAATTGCATAATCTTGTTGAGCTTAAGTGTGGGGGAATCTATCTTGTGTTGTGCCACCACATTCTGTGATACTTTGGGTGGAAAATTAAATTCTGAAGAGATGTGTTCTCTACTGAATAAAGCCATTATATTGAAAGTTGTGCCTTTTCTGGATCTTTCATGACAAGTGAAGTTGTGCATTTTCTGGAGATTCTAATTGAGGTGAAAAGCTGTGCTCATCTGGAGCTTTCATGAAAATCATGTTTGAGAAGATTGAAATTTTTGATACTGAAATAATGAATGGTGTAAACTTTTCATTACTTTTCATGATGATGGAGCTGAATTGATACTATGGGGATTGAGGAGAAGACCATATTTAAGTGAAAATTAGATTAATGCAATTTTGCTTCAAAAGAGTCAAACCCTCCTCATTCAGCCCTAGAGTTTTTCACATCTTAATCCTACCAACCGAAAGCCAGAGAACAAACCATAAAAGTCCTCATGATAATAATATGTCCTTGAATCACATCGGGTAGCGATGTAGGAATCTATCAAGCCTATGGTGACCCTTTTATGAGTTTGGATGAGAAAGACATTGCAAAAAAAATTGATATTTGAGTGATGAGAGAAAATTCAAGTGAGGTAAGTGTTTTGAGCATGGGTGGATAAATGAAGTGGAAATATATTGAATGATATAAATGGAGAACTTGAAATAAGGTTATTTATTAGGCCTTGTATCTTTTGATTCTTGGTGTGAAATTGATTTATCTTAAGGATATGTGTTTTAAAATTGGTTTTGATTTGATATTGATGTTTACTTGATATGAGGTTTTTCCCAGGAGCGAAAAAGGGTAAGTGTGGGGGATTTGATAAAACACTATTTTATTGAATATTTTATTGATAATAAATGATGTAATTTCCTCACATTATGATAGATATGTTTAATTAGAATGTATTTGGGATTAGATCATTCATTTGAATATTTGATGAAAATTCCAGTTTTAACCTTTATAGTTCATTGTAGTATTTCACAGATAAATATTTATATATTTATTATTTGAATTTGGAATTTTGTAACAGTGTTCTTAAATTAAGTGTCTACAACTTTTATTCAGGACCCTAGAGATAAAGAGTTCATTGGTTGTTGAAAATTGGCCATGAAGTTAAAGTTGGGTTGGGCTCTCCAGAATGGAGAAGCTTCTGTATTTAGGCCATAAATCCTTCATATGTTCCTGTATTGAGCCCAAATTTGGAGAGGAGATAGAGGACCCATATCCGCACATTTTATCCTTCTAGAAGGCCGTCCATGTCAGGATTTTTGGTGGTAACATGGGAGGTTAATTTTGGCATAAAATATTTGGCCGAATTTCCACATTCACACATGAAACCACTTGTTACCTCTCCACCCCTCCCCTCTATAAATTGAATCTTTTCTCATTTAGAGGGGTTGGGGACGTGATTTGGGAAGTTTAGGGCAGAGGAGAGTGGATCCACTCCAATTCTCCAACCCTTTCAATAAGGGTAGCTCTTGAAGCAAGGATCCCTTCGATGAAGCCTTCTTCTTCTCTTCTTCATTTTGTAATGTTTTCATTTGTGTAATAAACATCATTGTTATTAATTTATTTCTTCTCTTTTCTTCTGTTTTGTTTAAATTTATTCTTCTATTAATCTTCCTCTTTGGGCTTGAATTCTTGAATAGAAGCGTTATTGGGTTATACCCATTATAATCCTTTTCACATGCAAAACGCTTCCACGATGATTACGCCACCCATGGAAGAGTAGTTCTTTTTAGTAATCCATCGACCTCTATCCTTTTTCATTCATTTATTTTGAATCAATGAGCTAATGTAATTAACATAATATAATCCATGAATTGTGTTTTTAAATTATAGGAAACAAAGAAATCAATTGAACAATTAACACTAAAACACGCGAGGTCGGGATTTTGTGTAAATTGTGAGAGCGTAATCTTAATCAGTAATACAAGACCACACGGGATGAATTTGTAGAGTTCAAATATAATCCATAAACACAATTAATCCTCATTTCCAGAATGGATATGTTCTCTAATTAGCCACTGACCATAATCTATCCTTAGAACAACAATCAAAGTAGGGTGCTGCGATTGCGTGTTCCGAAGCTAGCCTAGGGTTTAAGTAATTTCATCTTTGTGGTTAAGTTAACTTCTTCTAGATTTATAAACTATAAACAACCACCCCCATACTTTCAAGTAGTGTTTTTATTCTCTTTTATTTTATTTCTAGAATACCTCTAAAAAGTTGTTTTAATTCACTTCCTCCTTTGAGAGACGACATTGGTCAGCCACTCTGCTGCACCTAAGTAACACAAAATCATATTAATATTTTGAGGGGGCCCACGACAGCACTCTATCATTTACCTTACTTTTATTCTATCCATTTTAATGTTGAATCATCACTCGTGTGTATGTACATGTTATTGTCTCCATGTAGTGATGTAATTCACTTTTCATCATCGTTTTATATAAATAGTTATAATAGTGTATATAGATTTTAGATATTATAAATAATACATTATTATTATTCTATATATTATTCATCAATGGTCATTTTGAAAGTAATAGAACTACATAAATGAATAATTCAAGGAAAAAGAAATAGTTAACATACTAAAACAAATTTTTTAATAAATAATAATTAATAATTTGGTGGCGAAACATTTTTAGTTGGTTATATGTGATATTTTTAGAATTTATATCATTCATTTATTGAATTAAAATAAATTAAAATTTCTTATAAAATAGGATATAAAACATAAAAATTTAATTGAACATAATGTTTGGGTTCTTAATCTAAATATCGTGTCATCGATACTTTCTTGAAATTACACACCTATCTATGTTTATGAGGTGTATCTGCTAGACATTTGATATGTTCTATCACAAATATTATCATTTACATGGTACTTAATGCATAATTTTAATTTATTTCACTCACAGGGGTTATGATTCAAAAGTTTTCGAGGTTATAACGGTTTTATCATATCAATTTTATTTATGTGAGACACATTCCATATTCAACAAATATTTATTTTATGTGGTTTAATTACATCATATTAATTAAGCATATGTTGAATCTCATGAAAATTATGGTAATATGAAAATCTAACTACGTTTCTCATTTAAATGTTTTAATACCACATGGTTTTAGAGGAACACAATGTTTGATAACTTATACAACCCCCACTGAGCATTAAGTAAACCATGATATACTATTAATGTATTTTTATTTAACAAAACTAATATCACCTAGAATATGGATTGGTAGAAATTAAATATTGTAAAGAAATTATGAAAAAATACTTTTATATTTATTAATAATAAACAAGTACTCGATTTTCAGTGAAATAATTTTTTATACTTAAAAAATATATTTCCCTCAAAAATGGTTTTTATTTCATTTTTATGGAAATTAAGATATTTTTCTAAATTTTTATAGATTTTATTATATAAAATTAATTTTTAAATAATCATATAAATATTAACTTTTGTTGAAATATTGGTATTTTTCTGGAATGATTTATTTTTACTGAATAGTTAAAAATACCTATTTTCCACATACTGTCATTTTTATTAAATAATGTAATTTAAAAGTCCCATTGTATATTTGATTTTATATTAATATAAAATATGAAAAAATTTAATTATAATAACTTATTTCTAATTTAGAATTTTCATGATGTTGGTATAAGTAAATATTTATGCATAAACAATTTTTTATAAAAAAATGATTATTATAGGTTTTTAAGTATTTATATTATGATTAATTTATACAACATATAGAAAAAAAATATTGAAAAATGGAATAAAAATTTAATTATTATGTTCAAATTTGGTAAATATGTACCTTTTATATTTGGTATTATAAATAGTAATTGTGGTAAAATTTATCACATCGGTAAAGGGTAGAATGTGTACATAATGTTAAAAATCATGTAATAAGACATAAAAATAAAACTCATAATTTAAATTATTTCACTTCATAGGATTAATTTAGGCATAGAAATCAAAAATTCTAAAATATGGAATTTTGGATCCATTCTTAATTGGTAATAATATTTAAATTATTTTACGTAATGAAAATTCCAAAATGTCTCCCTCTTGGTTAAATTTATATTATAGGTTTATATAATGATAATAATAATGACTATAATTTTTCTGAAAAAATAATTATTTTATCTTTTGAATATATTTTTAGTCCTTATGAATTGAATAATTAACATAAATTATTATGCATCCCTAATACAATATTTATTCAATTAGAAGAAAACTGAAATAAATGAATTTTAAAAAATAAAAAGTAATATAATATGAATGACTTATTTTGTATGAAAATTATAATAGTTAAATATAAGATATTAGTGATGTTTAAAGGAATTATATTATAATTTCACCTTTATCAATATGTTTTTAAATGAAAATTAAAGAATATTATAAAAATTGACAATATTGTATTTATAAGAATAATATATAATTTATTTATTTCAACATCAAAAAAATATTAAACATGGTAATTGGCGTAAATATATGGTAAAAACATTAATTTCATGGAAATGTATAGTCCAACATACCATTTTTGGAAATAAACATGGCTCAAATACTATAAAGAAAGTTGTTATCATGGTAATTGTTAAAAGGGTTAACTTGTGGTTACAATAATAGGATAAGTGTTAAAACATCACCTAATCTTATCCAAATATTATTTTCTAAGAGTATTTAAACTATTAGTGACATTTTTTTAATAAAATCAGTATTTATTAACACAGAAAATATATTTTTATTAATTTATTAATTTATGAGATTCTATTAATTACCCTCCCCTAACTTATAAACGGACACCAATTATATCTTTTATTACACTACATTAAGAAACCTTGATCAACGGAAACCTGATCAATTATCATATTAAAATCATCATTCATGTTCTAGAGTCTTTTTTTCCTTCCAAATGTCTAACTCTATCCCCATATAGAGGATATTTAAAGGAAGTCTACTGAAGAAGAGTTAATAATCTTTACCATCACTTTCAAGTTTATTTCTTATTATACTTACACTCAATATGTTGAAACCATTTCAAAATAATGAATCGAGTTTCATAGATATACTTATATTTTATTATTATTATGGTTCAACTATTTTCCACTTCTTTTCTATCCTAGGAAATGTAAAAATATTGCTCGTTCATATATATAACCTACTGTCTGGACATAGTGGTGTATTTTTTCATCACCCCTTAAATTATATTGTGATAAAGATGGAAGTAATAAATATATACAATAATTATAAAATAATTATTCTTCTATCATTATAATATAATATCAAAATTTTATTTTTTATTTTTTGGGAAATGATATGTTACTCGTGTGTATGTTTGGGCTACCTCCTCCACAAAGTGATATGATACATTTTTTGGATTTCATTTTAGATGGTTGTCTATAAGGATAAATTTATTTAATATATATGATATATATTATATATAAATATTATTATTAAAATGATAAGTTCCATTTAGCTTTCTTTTTATCTATCAATTGAAAATTTTAAACATTATTTACGCATACGTATGACTAGAAACCTCCATGATTAGGGAAATTAATTTTTCTATTTCTATATTTTATGGTTAACACTAAATATAAATAAATATATATTTACTACATATTTTATCTATTTCATGTATATTATTCTTGATCTGATGGAGCCATTATCAAGACACAAGGATCAAAACTAAAGAATGAAAACATACATGAAAAAAGTAGTTAACATTCCAAATAATGATAATAACCAAACATTATTAACAAATGAGTCATAAAATGTTACAATGTTATCTTATATGAAATTATAGTTATTTATATGGTTATATTATTTAATTATAGTATATTTAAATTTATTATAAAAGAGATTAAAAGAACCTACAAGGAAATTCAAACTTGATGTAAGGGGTTTCTTAACAAAATCTCGTTTCATTAGGTTAAATCTCATCCCCATTGATTATATTATTCCACGATTATGTGTGAAAATATATTTTTATGATTAATATTGTATTTACACATGTATTTTTGTGTATTTAAATTTTTTCACCCATAATCACTCTATTTATTATTTGTCAATTTAATGTTTTGATCATTTTAAAGGAATTTATCTCATTTTCCACTTTATTTTGAGATATTAGGTATCATAGAACTATTTAATTTTATAATGTGTGTATACTAAAAATTTGATATATTTAAAATGAATAACTATTTATATATTTTAGTTAAATTTTCCATCCAATTTTAGTATTTTAGGGTGTTACAATCAAAATGTTACCAAAATTGTAGGGAATTTTTCAAGAATGTCATTATTTTTGGATTGCTCATATTTTTATTGAATGAATTTTATAATATATCCATTATATATTCCATAATATTTTATTTTCCTAATAATATTTAAATATTTTACATATTTTCATCCAAATATTACACTCTTTGACACCTGAATGAAGAAAACAAATATGTAATAAAATTTCATATTATTTGTCTTTTTGATGAGGAATATTTTTCTTCTATAACCATATTTTTTTAAAATTATTTTAAAAAAGTACTTTTTATTTACTCAAATAATACATCGATAAAATTTTATGTTATCCCTGATATTTTAAAGGGTTGAAATAGAATCATTCAAATTTTTATCTACAAAAACTCATTTCCACTATGTTCTCCAAACTCAAATAGAATTTTTCAATTCAACGTATAAATAATTAAAGGATTTTCCAACCTCTACATCCATTTAAATAAATTAGATACTTATTTATGTTTTCCATAGTTATAAAAAGACAACACTTTAATGAAATTTTCTTTTAATATTTCTCTTTTAATTTCAAAATGGAATTTTCTCACTACAAAATATATGTTTTTAATGAATCAAATGTTAAAATTCATTTCTTATTCATTAAATTTATCTTGAAAAATTCACATTCTTTTAATATTTTTTCATTAAATATTTCATTTATCTTATTTATCCATACTCATTATATCATGAATACAATTATTTCGTAAACCATATCACATTTCAACATGTGGTGTTTTACAATGATAATTTTATGATTAATTGGTGAAATATTTTTATTTCATATTATTGAATATATATTAACATATTTATTAATTTAGATAATTGTTTATGAATTAAAATGATCATGCAATATATGAGGACTAAATTGGATATGAAATGATGCATGTGGGTTAGAATTATATAGCCCCTCAAAGAATCGATTGGCCTTAACTAACAAAATAGGTGGCTATCCTTATTAAATGGTTTACTAGAATATTCTTGTAACACCCTAGGTAAATAAAGAATATGACATTTTCATATTTATCCATATTTTTGAATAAAATATTAATATGACTTTAAAGGGGATGCTATGCTCGATGGCGTACCCAACACGCAACAACGAGTTTCTTGGAGAATCTTACGTTGCACTCTAATAATAAAATAATATTATTTTAAATGGTAGTTAACATATAGCCATTTTATTGGTGGGAATGGATAGAAATAACTAAAATATGATTATATATGTTTTTAAATGTTTTTACATTTATCCAATAAAAGATAAAGGCTTAAAATGCGGAAAGAATTCAATTTTAGGCGTATATTCCCTAGTTTTCACTAAAGGATCACTTATCAAATTTTGATGGCGAACCATCATTAAATATAGTTTGTTCACTCATATACATTATATTGGACCAAATAAAACTGTTCTTAAGAATTGGTACATCAAAATTTACTTTGAGTAAATTTTTTGTATCTTTCCGATAAAGTTCATTTTTTAATGAATAGTGTAAAATGTTATATTTTAATTCAAAACCTCTTTTTAATCTAATTTATTTATATGATTAGATTATCATTTGAATTGGTTTTAAAGTTAAATTAGAATATATTTTTACTATTTAATCCAATAGTGTTCATTGGAATTAATTTCACTTTGAAATCAGACTTAAACTAGTGTCAATCTTTTGATACTTATTGTTTCATAAAAACACGCTATTTGCTCTGACAGCGGGAATTAATTATTAAATTAATTAATTTGACTTATATGTTTTGAATTTTGTAAAATAGACTTCATTTTTGAATTCGTAATATCAAATATATCTTAGGGTGAATTTTTGGGATTTTTCTGAAAAACATCAATTTTTGATGAATAGTGAAACCACTAAGTGGTACATATAAAAACTGATTTTTCCGTTTAAATGAAATTTTGACATCTTTTTGTTATGAATTACCAAAAACAGACATATATGGTTGTCATTAAAAAGTAAAATGTTGTTCAATTGGATAAAAATAATTTTTTTGGTGAATAGTAACTTATTAAGTTTTTAATCGTGATTAGAGGTAATTAGTGTAGTTTATGGTAAGAATAATGTTTTAATAAAATGAAATGACCTAGAAACATGTCCTACCCTCATTGGATGTGTCATGGCCGACCAAGAAAATCCATGGGTCAGCTTGGGGACCCCATGGAGCCACTTTGGTTGGAAAATGACATAAATAGATTTTTATTTAATGTTAAAGTAAAAATGACACAAACATGAGATGTTTTACTAAAACAATTTTTAGATGGGGTTATACAAGTCATATATTTGACTATAAATATTCATTGGAAATATAAAAATATTTCCTACATCATAGTATTTTTTTTATAATTTTTAGACATTAAATAAATTAAATTATTTATGACAGCATGATGATGCAGCGATGACCTCATTATTTAATGATTTAAATAAAATGAAAAGATAATGTAATATCTAAGACCTACACATGTCCAAAACATATTGGATGAGTTTATTTCTAACCCTTATCACCTTATCCTTGAAATACATAAATGTGAGACCTTTAAAATCAGAAACTCTTTTGAAAATAAAGTAACATTTTTTAACTTTACAAGGGTGTCCCTCCTATCCTCTTATAAAAGGCCCCCACCTCTACCTACTTACCCACACTCCCAAAGAATTTGGCTCAGCCAGACCCTGCCCATTTTGTCTCTAAACTTCCCTCTCTTACTCCTTGAAGCCTCACTTTGGGCAGAAGTCTTCCCAAGGAATCCTTTGAGCTCAAACCAAAGGGAGTTGCCCGATTTTAAGGTAATGTCTTCACCTGTGTCCTTTTGTTTTATTTTGATTCTCCAACCCCCTAAATTCTTTTTATTCATTTATTTTTTAACAAATCCATTATCTTAAATATACTAGGATATTTTTATAAGAATTATTCGAGCTACACTTACACACACGTACATCTAATGGTTAAAGAACATACTGTTTCCGTGGATGGGGAATTTCTGCCTCCCGAAATGATGATTGTTCAACATTCTTATAACACCTTCAAAGGTGTCCATTAAGATGAAACTATATTTATATATGATATATAATATTTTTATGTCTTACTTAAGATTCTGTATTTTTCATTTATGGTGTACCTTTATGGTTTCCATTATGGGTAAACGCGATATCTTCATTTAAGGAAGTGTGGACTACCGCCCCCTCAAAGTGATTTGATTCGTTAATACTATATCTGTTATGTATAAAGGATATATTTAATGATATTATATATGATACCATACTGGAATTAAAATACTATTATGTATCGTTATGTTTTAATTCCATTAAATATGAAATAGAAATGGAAGTAGCGTTCATGTGTACGTACGGCCTACCGTCTCCATGAACGGTGCTTTTCGTTTTTTATCTCCAAATGATATGGAATAGTATAAAATGAATATTTACTGGATATATATGTTATTTTAATCATTAATACTATTCTGGAAATTATTTACTTATAACTACATGGCCAATCGTTTTTCAAACAAGTTCATTTTTGACTCATGTACCAAACATTTGCAAAAACATCTGATATGAACTAACATTATTAAAAAATTATTATAACATTATAATATGTGATATGAACTGAATAATAATCTCTAAAAGAGGTAATTAGGAAATTATTAATTGAAAAAACTTTATTATTCAGGAATATAAAGAAACGAACAAGACAAGTTGGACTTGAGGTAAGGGATCCTACTCCACTGTTTCTTTTTAAGTACACTCTTTTGTGTCATTCCTTTTAAAGCTCATCATTCTTGTTATTGGGATGTTCTTTTATATTAATCTTACTGTAATATTTATTTTCATGTGATGAGAGACCCTATTCTCTCTCATCATTCAATTTTGGAAGTTTTGAGTGGCGCCGTTAGGCTGCCAAATTTTCGTAAGAGATCTAACCTCTCTCTTTCTTTTTAAGTACTCTCCTTTATGTCACTTCTTTTAAGCTCCACTTTTTGATGTTGGGGGATTCTCTTTTATATTCCTATTTCTATAAACTTTATGTTAATATGATGAGATACCCTATTTTTTCACATCAATCCATTTTTTTATGTTTTATGTGGCGTCGTTAGGCTGTCGTGTTTTCGTAAGGGATTTTTCATATCACTTTTATTCCCGTGATATTTATGCTACATTTGCCATAATTTCCTTTGAGTGTTTTATGTACTGCCCATTATTTCACTAATTGTGTAATATACTTTCCATTATGAGGATTTACATCAATGTTGTATTGTCCTTCTTTCACGAGGTGTATGTTTCGAAAGATACCCATGTTGGTAAGGGAACCTTTCACCCTCCTCTTTTTAAAAGACTTCTTTTGTTGGGTCTTTTAATTTACATATTTTTATGTTGGGATATGCTCTCATATATCCTTATTGATGTAAATTTTATGTCCAAGTGATGAGATACCCTTTTTTTATCTCTCATCAACTCATTTTGATGTGACACTGTTAGGCTGTCAAGGGAACTTCTTAACCCAATTTCGATTTCTTTGGGATCAACATGTAGTTATTGAATATGTCATCCTTTGAATATATGTGAATGAAATTTGATTATTTTACACTTAATATCCACCTATATTTTGTGTATTCATTTGTAACACATAATTATGTAATTGATTTATCCTTAAACCAAGGATACGATCTTTGTAATGGACTTCGTCTCAATCTCCTTTCATTGAGGCATATTCTGTTTTATACACAACCTTATTTTATACGGTGTATAAACCCCTTTGACTTTTACATTTATTCAAAAGAAATATTTTTTATACGAAGTGTTTATTAAACGACAAAAGGGAATGTTTTTGTCGTTAGTATACGGCGAAAATGACTTCTCCGCCGTCGTGACCATTATTTGAGTTTCAGCTTCCTCTACAAGCCATACCTTCTTTTTAAAAGAAAAATAAATACCATGTTTTACTTTTATTTTATTTTGGTATTGAAAATGGTTTTCATAATGTTTTTATATCAATGTGTTGTATTGATATCTTGTGATTGAAAGGTGGAATTGTTATGTTTCCTTTATGATTGTTTTATGTGATACGATTATGTTGAGGTTCTTGGGCAATATTATGAAGACGGGTGGTTCCGTGATAAACTAAGGGCAGGTGAGCCCGATATAGCTCTCCAATGCATTGGGTAACGCGAAGGAGTGAAACATTATGGTTTCTTCGAAGAGATTTAGGGAATATACTATGGTTGGTATTCCAAACGTAACCAAGAGGGTTACTCCCTATGTAAGAATGTTATGAATGCCTCATGTTACCTTTTATGTCTTATGATTTCTATGATTTATTCATGATTTGATGAGGTATGTTAAAGTGCCTATGTTTTATGGGTAAAGTATGATTTCATTCTTATGTATATATGAACTCATGTTTCCTTTCCATATTTTTATAACCCTTACTGAGCTATTTATGCTCATTCCATGTTTTTGAAATGTTTATCACAGGTCAAGGGAAAGGTACATGATGTGATGATAGTGTCAAGGATGTGTCAAGAAAGAATCCATGTTTTACTTTAAAAATGTTTCCGTTGATGGGATGGATGAATACTATATTTTATGTAACCACTTTGTTTAAATGTGGAATGCAATGCAAGTTTCATGATCTAATTCTCTAAAACTCTAAACCTGAAAAGATCCTCAATGTGTAATCATGTAATAACTCAAGATTAAGAAAGTATTAAGGCTGGGGCCTTATAGTTGGTATCAGAGGTCGGTTTAGATAACTTTAGATGTTAGGGTATTCTTTAAGTATAAGTGGCATTACCATAATGATTAGGATTTCAAAAAGAGTCCTAGTTTTAGATAAAGTGAATGAGTAAGTATATCTTAGTTTTTATCTTCCTCATTAGTACATGATGGTTTTTTTGATATACTCACACTGCCCTTTTTGGTTTTAGTAAATGGATGGATCTAGAAGGCACCAAAGTAACCGTGGATGTGAAGGAAACTGTGATAGTTTTTTGAGTAAGCAACTGAATGATATGGGAGCTGCAAAGAGAACTCTTGTGATTATCCTCAACCAACTATATGGAGTCATAATTGACCACCTAAACCTTGTTGATTTCTCTAAGGCATCATATATGCGAGAAACAAATCCCTACTGAATTACAGGTAATAATCATAAAGGTAAGTGTGTTCAAAAACCTATGTGTCAAAGATGTGGAAAGAAACACCTTGTAAAATGTTTCAAAGGGACAGAAATATGCTATAGATGTGGAAATGAAGGTTATAAAGCAAGAACCTACCATAGAAAAAGGAAGCATCCAGTTGACTCGAGGAAAGGGAAAGAAGTTCTTTCTGAGGGATCAATTGAGTGTTCTAAATGTGGTGTGCATGGTCATTATGAAAACACATGTCCTATGAAGATGTTTCGTGAATGGGATCACCAAGAGCGTACAAATGTTCGTTTACCAATACCTAAGGCCAATCTGATTGAGGATGAAGAAACTGACAATGACCAATCAAAGGTATGTACTATTTCATGACTATTGTTTTCATATTTTGGAATCTTAGGATATGATTCATGATTTTGTTTGTAGGAAAGAGGTATTTTGGAATAAGTTGGAAAGGAATGGTTAATGGATCATGAAGAATGTTGAATGAGTAAGATGTCAACATATAAGGGCTTCAAGAGTTATGGTGAAATTCTTAAGAGTATTAAGTCTCTTTTGATGATGGGGTTACATTAGAAGAATTTTTATATTATGTGTTACCCTGATGTTTAATATATGCAAATTTTATTCAAGGAATAGTTATATTTTCTTTTGTGGACATAGTTATAAAGAACCATTTGGGTTTATTTGATCCTTACTTTTGAGGTAATTATGGGTTACTATATGTTATGATTGAAGTGAAAGGCATGAGATAAAATTGAGGTTAAATTATGTTATGGTTATTTTTGATGATTTTATCCCTTTTTGGGGAATGATTTGAGAATTATATAGTTTTGGAAAAAGGACAACACGCAGACCGTGTGACTACCCGTCACGTTAGACAAAGCTGCGGGAATCGAAACCACAACCAAAGTGCGACTGGTATTTATCGCCTACCACTGGACTACGTGAAGTACCTGGTTAGTTTGACTGATTATTTTTAGTTATATGATTTTATGAATTAAGAGTAAGTTTATTTTGGGTTATTTATGAAAATGATTAACCTATCATGGAGGATATGTGATTAGGTTAATTACTTTTCAATACGAGACTTTAGGAGCAACTGATGTTGTTTGAAGATAAATGTTACGATTTAACTTGGAAGACTATGTGAATAAATCCTTGAAATATTTTGTTTTCAATCTTATATTGGTTTAATTTGAAGAATTTAATGGGAAAATTGTTTATCGGATGGTCCTCGTTGAACTTTGGGTTTTGTTGGACAAATTTTGGATATTAAGCATAGATTTTCTTTTTAAAGGGTTATCCTTTTCTGGATTATCTGACCTTGTACTAACCTTCTTGGTTTTGGTTTTGGTTAAAGCCTAAAGACATGGGAAGTATATAGTTCTCTTTGGTGGATTAGGTGATTCTCTATAAGTTGATTATAGTACTCTTAATGCGAACAAGTCTCCCTAAATACTCGTCTTTTGGAAAAAAATATGAGTTTGATTAAGGAATCTAGTAAAAGTTGAAAGTCAACATGATAAGTGATTATGATTCCTTATGAATAAATTCCTCAATAAAAGGTAACTTAAAACAAAAATTTTGTCTATTAACTTTTCCTACTGGGGAATCGAATACTGTTTAACCCATCACAAGTTTGGGATTTTCTTACGGTTAGCTTTCTCCTAGACATGTTTACTATCACTCTCACTCAAGAACATGACCCTTTTCTTTTTCTTCCATGTCCATGTTTTTATACATGGAATCCTAGTATGGGTTAACTCGGGTGACCTCTGTACTTATCTTCCTTTATTTTAAAGTGATTGTTTTACCAACTCTTGTTCTGATGTGGGACTTTCAAGGATGTCTCCAAGCTCAATTTTAAAAATTGCTAGGACGCAATTCCCAAAAGGGGAGAAGGATGTAACACCCCAGGTAAATAAATAATATTAAATTTTCATATTTATCCATATTTGTGAATAAAATATTAATATGACTTTAAAGGGGGAACTATGCTCGATGGCGTACCCAACACGCAACAACGAGTTTCTTGGGGAATCTTACGTTGCACTCTAATAATAAAATAATATTATTTTAAATGGTAGTTAACATGTAGTCGTTGTATTGGTGGGAATGGATATAAATAACTAAAATATCATTATATATTTTTTTAAATGTTTTTACATTTATCCAATAAAAGATAAAGGCTTAAAATACGGAAAGAATTCAATTTTAGGCATATATGCCCTAGTTTTCACTAAAGGTTCACTTATCGCCTTTTGATGGAGAACCGTCATTAAATATAGTTTTGTTCACTCTTATATATTCTATTGGACCAAATAAAACTCTTCTTAAGAATTGGGACATCAAAATTTATTTTCTGTAAATTTTTGGTATCTTTCCGATAAAGTTCATTTTTTAATGAATAGTGTAAAATGTTGTATTTTAATTCAAAACCTCTTTTTAATCTAATTTATTTATATGATCAGATTATCTTTTGAATTGTTTTTAAAGTAAAATTAGAATATATTTTTACCATTAAATCCAATAGTGGTTGTTGGATTTAATTTCACTTTGAAATCAGACTTAAAATAGTGTCAATCTTTTGATACTTATTGTTTAATAAAAACATGCCATTTGCTCTGACAGAGGGAATTAATTATTAAATTAATTAATGTTACTTATATGTGTTGAATTTTTTAAAATAGACTTGATTTTTGAATTCTGAATATTAAATATAGCTTAGGGTGAATTTTTTGGATTTTTCTGAAAAATTTCAATTTTTGATGAATAGTGACACCACTAAGTGGTACTTATAAAAACTGATTTTTCCATTTAAATGAAATTTTGCAATCATTTTGTTTTGATTTTAAAAAATCTGACATACATGGTTGTCATTAAGAAGTAAAATGTGGTTCAATGGGATAAAAATAATTTTTTGGTGAATAGTAACTTATTAAGTTTTTAATCGCGATTAGAGGTAATTAGTGTAGTTTATGGTAAGAATAATGTTTTAATAACATTAAATGACCAAGACACATGTCCTACCCTCATTGGATGTTTCATGGACGACCAATACAATCCATGGGTTAGCTTGGGGACCCCATGGAGCCACTTTGGTTCGAAACTAACATAAATATCTTTTTATTTAATGTTAAAGTAAAAATGACACAAACATGATATGTTTTACTAAAACAATTTTTACATGGGGTTATACAAGTCATATTTTTGACTATAAATAGTCATTAGAAATCTAAAACTATTTCCTACATCATAGTAGTTTTTTTATAAATTTTATACATTATATAAATTAAATTATTTATGACCTCATGATGATGATGCGATGACCTCATTATTTAACGATTTAAATAAAATGGAACGATAATGTAATATATAAGACCTAAACATGTCAAAAACCTATTGGATGAGTTTATTTATAACACTTATCACTTTATACTTGAAATAAATCAATGTGGGACTTTTAAAATCCGAAAAGAATTTGAAAATAAAGTAACATTTTGTAACATTACAAGAGTGCCCCTCCTCTCCTCTTATAAAAGGCCCCCACCTCTACCTCCTTAACCACACTCCCAATGCCTTTGGCTCGGCCCAACCCTGACCATTTTGTCTCTCCACTTCCCTATATTACTCCTTGAAGCCTCACTTTGGTCATAAGTCTTCCCAATGAAGCCTTTGAGCTCAAACCAAATAGAGTTACCCGATTTTAAGGTAATTTCTTCACTTGTGTCCTTTTGTATTATTTTGCTTCTCCAACCCCCTAAACTCTTTGTATTCATTTATTTTGTAACAAATACAGTAAATTCAATATACTAGGATGTTTTTATAAGAAGGATTCGAGCTAGACTTACACACACCTACATCTAATGGTTAATGAACATACTGTTTCCGTGGATGGAGAATTTCTGCCTCTCGAAATAATGATTGATCAACATTCTTCTAACACCTTCATAGGTGGCCATTAAGATGACACTATATTTATATATGATATCTAATATGTTTATTTTTTACTTAAGCTTATGTATTTTTCATTTATGGCATACCTTTATGGTTTCCATTATAGGTAAACGCGATATCTTCATTTAAGGAAGTGCGGACTACCGCCCCCTCAAAGTGATTTGATTCGTTAATACCATATGTGGTACGTATAAAGGATATATTTAATGATATTATATATGATACCATACTGGAATTAAAATACTATTATGTATAATTATGTTTTAATTCCATTAAATATGAAATAGAAATGGAAGTAGCGTTTATGCGTACGTACGACCTACCGTCTCCATGAACGATGCTTTTTGTTTTTTATCTCCAAATGATATGGAATAGTATAAAATGAATATTTACTATATATATATATGATATTTTAATCATTAATACTATTCTGGAAATTATTTACTTATAACTACATGGGCAATCTTTTTTCAAACAAGTTCATTTTTGACTCATGTACCTAACATCGGCAAAAACGTCTTATATGAACTAACATTATTAAACAATTATTATAACATTATAATATGTGATATGAACAGAATAATAATCTCTAAAGGAGTTACATAGGAAATTATTAATTGAACAAAGTTTATTATTCAGTAATATAATGAAATGAACAAGACAAGTTGTACTTGAGGTAAGAGATCCTACTCCACTCTTTCTTTTTAAGTACACTCTTTTATGTCATTCCTTTTAAAGATCATAATTCTTGTTATTGGGATGTCCTTTTATATTAATCATACTGTAATTTTTATGTTCATGTTATGGGAGACCCTATTCTATCTCATCAATCCATTTTGGACGTTTTGAGTGGTGCTGTTAGGCTGCCAAGTTTTCGTAAGAGATCTAACCTCTCTCTTTCTTTTTAAGTACTCTCATTTATGTCACTTCTTTTAAGCTCTTCTTTTTTATGTTGGGGGATGTTATTTTATATTCCTATTTATATAAACTTTAATTTAATATGATGAGATACCTTATTTGATCTCATCAATCCATTTTTGTAAGTTTTATGTGGCGTCGTTAGGCTGCCGTGTTTTCGTAAGGGATTTTTCATCTCACTTTTATTCCCGTGAGATTTATGCTACATTTGCCATAATTTCCTTTGAGTGGTTTATGTACTGCCCATTATTTTACTCATTGTGTAATATACTTTCTTTTGTGAGTATTTATATCAATGTTTTATTGTCCTTCTTTCACGAGGTGTATGTTTCGAAAGATACCCATGTCAGAAAGGGAACCTTTCACCCTCCTCTTTTTAAAAGACTTCTTTTGTTGGGTCTTTTTATCTAAATATTGTTATGTTGGGATATGTTCTCATATACCCTTATTGATGTAAATTTTATGTCAAAGTGATGAGATACCCTTTTTTATCTCTCATCAACTCATTTTGAGGTGACGCCGTTAGGCTGTCAAGGGAACTTCTTAACCCAATTTAGATTTCTTTGGGTTCCACATGTAATTATTGAATATGTCATCCTTTGAATATGTGTGAATGACCTTTGATTATTTTACACTTAATATCCACTTATATTTGGTGTATTCGTTTGTCACACAGAATTATGTAATTTATTTATCCTTAAACCAAGGATACCGTCTTTGTAAGGGACTTCGTCTCAATCTCCTTTCATTGAGGCATATTCTGTTTTATACACAGCCTTATTTTATACGGTGTATAAACCCCTTTGACTTTTATGTTTATTCAAAATGAATCTTTTTTATATGAAGTGTTTATTAAATGACAAAAGGGAATGTTTTTGTCGTACGTATGCGGCGACAACGACTTCTCCGCCTTCGTGACCATTATTTGAGTTTCAGCTTCCTCTACAAGCCATACCTTCTTTTTAAAAGAAAAATAAATACCATGTTTTACTTTTCTTTTATTTTGGTATTGAAAATGGGTTTCATAATGTCTTTATATCAATGTGTTGTATTGATATCTTGTGATAGAAAGGTAGAAATGTTATGTTTCCTTTATGCATGTTTTATGTGATACGATTATGTTGAGGTTCATGGGCATTATTATGAAGACGGGAGGTTTTGTGATAAATTAAGGGCGGGTGATCCCGATATTACTCTCAAATGCATTGGGTAATGCAAAGGAGTGAAACGTTAAGGTTTCTCCTAAGAGATTTAGGGAATATACTGTGGTGGGTATTCCAAACGTAACCAAGAGGGTTAATCCTTACGTAAGAATTTTATGAATGCCTCATGATACCTTTTATGTCTTATGATTTCTATGATTTATTCATGATTTTATGAGGTATGTTAAAGTGACTATGTTTTATGGTTTATGTATGATTTCATTCTTATGTATATATGTACTCATGTTTCCTTTCCATATTTTTATTACCCTTACTGAGCTTTTTATGCTCATTCCATGTTTTTGAAATGTTTATCACAGGTCAAGGGAAAGGTACATAATGTGATGATAGTGTCAAGGATGTGTCAAGAAAGAATCCATGTTTTATTTTAAATATGTTTCCGTTGATAAGAAGAATGAATACTGTCTTTTATGTAACCACTTGGTTTAAATGTGGAATTTAATGCAAGTTTCATTATCTAATTCTCTAAACCCCTAAACCTGAAAATATCCTCAATGTGTAATCTTGTAATAACTCAAGATTAAGCAAAGTTTTAGGCTGGGGCCTTATAATTCTTATCCATGTTTTATACATTATAATCATAAGATCTTGATTTCCATAATATCATGTTGTATGAAATCCTAAAATTCTAAATTAATAATTTCTATCATGTAGAATTCAGTTATTATTATTCATGATATTACATTATTGACATTAACCACAAATCTCCAACCATTGGCCTATTTATTATCAGATTATTAGAGGAAATGTTTATATCAATTATCATATTACCTTACTTCACACCTATTGGCAAGGAATCCGGGTGACATACTAATTGGATTTGAGGGTCAATTCGTATTATAGATTTACCTAATTTTATAGCCTTCCACCCATCTCTCTTAGATTTCATTATATTTTTAGGGGAGATTATATTACATTACACCACTTTAGACCCCCTTTATAATGAATTTTTATTTATCTTTCATGTGTAAAATTATTAATATACTATGAAAAAATTATCCTTAGATTCATTTTGTGCTCATATTATTTATTCAATGAAATATTTTCTAGTTAATTAATTAGAAATATTGAATATTCCAAATATAATATTGACAAATTCATCTATACATAACACTTACTAATAATTTATGCTCACCCATATTTTTTTCTTTTCTCAGGATATTAAAAAGAAATCATTTAATTAGTAGCAGAGATACTAAAAATTTTATTTTGTAATTCTTTATATATTATATGCAAAGAATTTTTTTGAATCATGTACGTATCTGGTTATTAAAGACTACTATATTGACCAGTAATTCGTGACGAGATCCCATTTAATAGTTAGAAAATATAATAATGTAGACATTGAATTTGGGTTACAGGATTTGGGGTTCTTTGATTTTTTATTAGAGTAAGTTTATTGTAAACCATGGGAAATAGATTTAGAAAAACATAGAATAGAAAATAAAACCCTAGGGTTGGATTTGAGGTTTTGTATAATTATATGATAGTATCCAAAAAATGTCAGTAAGGTATAGATTTTAATATTTATGACTATGATTATTATTTATCATACTAATATTTTTGGTTTTATTTTTATGGATTATACTAGAAGGAATAACATTAACACTAAATGTGATGATCAATGTAGTGATTATGAGTAGTAAAACATGGATAGGGTGAAAGATATTATGATTATTAAGAATTATCTATCTGGATATATGATTAATATCCTAGATATTAACCAACTATTCAACCAACCAAAGAAGATAATAACAGAGTTATCTGAGAGCTAGGGTAATGGATAACACGAAATAATGAAACATAAATTCAATAATGTAATTAATTTGGAAAGAAACTCCTAAGTGAATAGGAAGTATTGGGTAGAGACCTTTTATTTAAAAATAAAGAAAGTATAGAAATGAGATGGATGTGGTCATACAAGCATCATGCATTTATTATAAGAGATACCAAAGTAGATCAAATATCATAATAAAACTCATAAGAATCATCGTAATAACCATACCATTCAGAATCTGATTCTAAGGGACCATGAGACCTTATAACCATAGTTAGTTTTAAATAGGAATAGTATTTCCCACATCTCTCTTTTCTGGATGGGAATAGATTGAAAACCACCATCATAGAGATAAAAATTTTTCCCTTTATACAATGTCTGGCTATAGGATTATTTTTTTGGGTAACCATCCTCGATATCCTCCCACCGTCCATGGATGCCAAGGGTATCCCTTAGATAAATAATTTCCTCTCGAATATGTGAATGATTCCCATCAGAACTGGGTTTTTTCTGCCCCTCTTATAATGTAACACCTAGTATAAGGCCATCCTCATAAGTTTGAGCCCTCACTTCGCCCATTGACCCATGAATCTCTAGTGCCAATCCCTTGGTCGAATGTGATGAATCAACTCTAGCCTGCATATCACCTTTGTCAAAAGCAGGCTGTCTGTCCCCAAGATGGTCCACATTGTTTTGTTACATCCTCGCATTCTTCCTACAAGAGGCTTCATGATTCCATTTCTAACTACAAAAAGTGAAAACCACATTCCTGTGACATTTATCCTTGGCATGACCAATAATCTGACACTCCGAACAAAAGTCATGAAGTCGTTCATATTCCAATTTCAACAAAATTTCATCATCAAGTTCTGAAAAAACTACATTATGAATTAATCATGAACTCCAGTAAACCTCCACTAGTATCCAAGCATAATGTCCAAATTTTGAAACCTCAGTATTCCTATCTATTTTGATAGGAATTCCCACAACAGATGCAATATCAAATAAGATTTTAGGATTCCATAAAATCCAATTAAAGCCAATTATTTTGATCTATACTTGAGCTCTAGTATTTTTAATCAAAATATGATTAAAACAAAAATCCCGCTCTAGAAAACATAGAAAACCTGACATCAAGGTTATGGATCCAAAACCCCATGCTCTCCCCTTTAGATGCTCTGATGAAAAAATGATGGGATGAAATCCTCAACCAAGTGGAATGCATCTCTAATCAGAAAAGACCCATATAGAATTCACCTTCCAAACTAAATCATCGTCATTCCAAGACTTTCATCCAATGGGAAGAACAATCCTAGCAATTATATAATTTTCATAGATTTTAAATCTGTTAAGAATAGCTTCTCGGTCAGCAGTCACATGATCAATATCACCTTTTTGACCATTCTCTCTGGAACCTCATCCTTTACAGGTGAATAATACCTTTTCTTGAGAGTGTCAGATTGAGATTTACCAATATTCATATTTACCAAAATTATCACCCCCAGAAGGAAATCAAAGGGTCGAGTCACCTTTGCTGCTAATTTACCTGCAACAACAATGTTCACGTCCAATTTTTCTACAGCCATAGTGCATGTACAATTTGTTTCCGCTGCAATAACCACCCCGTTAATGCCTACTGTTCCAAGCACCACCACCGTATTAGCGCCACTCGAACCTCCCCCCACCACCATAAACACATGCATATATTTATGTGCAGCCACCCCCGCATGGTAGAACGTTTATGCTGCCGAAAAGTGTGTGCAATCATTCACGCAAACCGGTTTTTGCGCAGATCTGACGACCCCGAGTGCCTAAAAATAGAAGGCCTCCCCTTCAAATTCTGGGCGGTTGATGATTCTGAACCATCTCCTTGCACGAAATCCACCTCTCCTACACGAAAAATATTGCCTTAAGGTATGAGATTTTTTGCGAAAAGTTTCCCAGGGGTCCGTCTACACGTGAAACCACTCATGCTTAACCCTCTCCCAAATTTCTTTGAGTCTTATCGCCTGTGCTTAATCCCTTACAATTGTGTGTGATCCCTTACAATTGTGTAAAATCCCTTCAAATTGTGCGCAATCCATTCCCATTTCACATAATCCCTTCCAATTACATTCCGCCCTTATTCTTGTGTGTAATCTCTTCCAAGTTCATGCAAATACACGACCCCCTTTGTGTTCCTAATCTCTACAATTGAGCGTTGACCCAGACTTTTCCACACAAGTGACTCAATTGCATTTCGGCCCAACATTTTCCTTGCAACTATTCCATTCTGCGCACAATCTGCTCTACTTTTCCACATGTGTTCGAAGTCTCTCTTCCGGACATCATTTTCGTCCAGCCTCTTTTCTTAAGCCCATCTACCATTTTCGCTCCCTCTCGGCACATAGGAAGCTTACTTGCGTAATCCCCATCCACCATTTCCACTCTATAGAGGCTCTCGAGAAGCTTCTTTTCCTATGCCCCATTCACTATTGCCACTCCATAGAGGCACCCGAGCTACTTCTTGCATGATCCCCATCAATAATTTCCCCTCTATTGTGGCACCCACGAATGCTAATGGCTATTTCATATTCTCATAGCCATGCTAACGTGGACCCCTAGTGGTATCACCTCACGACACCCCCTGACCACGGTGTTGTCGGTCCCTTTTCTTCACCAAGGAGTAGAGGGGTGGTTATTTAAGTCCTAGGGGTGCGGAGTAAACCCACCTCGTCTGAGCTGTAGGATTTTAAACTTCTAAGAACCTTCATCCTCCGCACATGACATTAAACTGTGACCACGCCCTTTGTACCGAATGTGGGGTTCCCCCATGTAAGACATTCTGCATGCATAATGATCTCCAAAACAGTGAGATCATTATTCATGTGGAATGAGATCCTCTTTATTGGAGCATCATCTATCCATAAGGAAAGAGAAACCACCCTAGTGTAAGCCCGTAGACTTTCCGGTAGGAGGCACCACCCTTGCTCCTCCTCTAATCCTGGGTGCCAAATCTCTCTCCCTCTGGGCTTTGTAATCACCATGGCCTCCAACCTAGAGTAAGCCCCATTCTATATCACAAGTGCCGCTAACCACGCGTAACCCCCTATATCCTCTATGGGCCGCCAAATACGTGTGGCCCATGTCCACTTCCCATGGATGCACCTTTTGCGACGTTATTGTCAGGTCGTTGCCATCTATTGATTCTCACACTGATCATTACTCACATGGTCTTAGAGTGAGCATCGGCCATGACATCTTCTCTAGACAGTCTAGAGTGTAAGTCTCACACCCACCTGAACTTTGAGGTCTTTGATCTTTTCCAAGTAAAGGTACGTAGCAAGACTTTCTGAGGTTCAAGCCCAACAACCATTGGTTCTGACCCCCCTTCACGTCAGTTCCCACACCACCTGAACTACAGGGACTTTGATCCTTGGAATGAAAGGTACATAGGATGCCACCATGAGGTTCAAGCCCAATATCTATCTAGGACCAAGGTCCTACTTCACGTCGGTTCTCTCACATTCTACATGATGTTAAATTGTGGACCTCAATCAGTGATAAGCCGTTGTTCCCCCAGTCATCGGTAAGCCATTGCACCCACTCAAACTATGTGGACTTTGATCCTTGCTAAAGCAAGGTATGTAGGAAACCTCCCTAAGGTTCATTCCCAACAACCATTAGAACCCAGGTCCTCATCCATGTTAGTTCACTAACCCCCTTCCCATGAGAACTATATGGTTTTGATATGTGTCTCTTAGATAAGGTATGTAGGAAGCCTTCCTGAGGTTTAATCCCCTCCAGCAGTAAGTTGTTGCGACCCCATCCAGTGATAAGCCATTGTGACCCTGGCCAATAGTAAGCTGTTGTGACCCCAACTGGCAGTAAGCCATTACGATCCACCATCTAGCGGTAAGCTGCTAAAATCCTCAATAGGAGGTAAGCCGTTTTCCGATTGATCTATGTAGACTTTTATTCCCTTCCATGGGGTTACATAAGAGGTCGCTTCGAGACTCAATACCAACATCACCATCATCCTTGGATCGACTCTATCTCATTCTCTACCTACATCATTAAACATTCCATCATCTATCTGGATTCTTACCCTGGCCACCACATCCTAGTGGGATCATGCCACTTAATTCCACATTCCCCTTAATATCAACTGGGAAGCTAACCACACGTTTCCCCCAACATCATTGTCCCCTATAGGGGTTTCACCCATCTAATCCACTCTAATCTATGTTCGGATCATTCTGATCCATCTCCGCTAGACATTAAACCAGCAAAAACCCAAAGTTAAGCATGGTAAAATGTGGAAAAACTCATATACATGCTTGTGGCATATGATTCCCCACATTCGACATGCGATACCATGGGCTTCCATGCCCTCGAGAAGCCCTATAATAAGGAGATGAATCCAATATGCGCAAGTGTCCCAGCGTCCATATAAGCTAGGGATGTCCAATGTGACTAATCCGCTGACTAAGTGTTACTACCCTGACCGGAGCCTTTAGAATGTCCCGAATGAAGTAGTGTAATTAACTGGTGTCTATAAAGATATGGCCCTAGGAAGAGTTTCATGAAAAATGTCTTAAATCTATATGGGAGACCTGGACTAGGTGACGAGTTCTGAGAAGGAATCCATAGAAGGATGAACCAAAATACCATCATCGACTTTCAATCAAGGAGAATATGTCCCTGAACAAGGAACAGATGCCACCCACCATTGGAAAGAAGGAATGTGGGGAAACAAATAGTGCTTCCATCCATGAACAATACAAACGTGCGCAACCCAAAAAAAGATTCAGAAATAGAAATGGTAAACCCGATGTGAAATTCTTCTCCACAATATGGAGATTAGTATCATTCAAGACATCAGTGGATTAGAGTGTCACCATATCTAGATATCCAGCATTGGGACCCACCAAGAAAATGGCGGGACTGGCATGAAACTCACCAGAAGTTGGGGACGTAGAATGTTGGACGTCCCGGTCTGTGACATTGTCAGTGTGGACCCCTCATACTGGTCATGGAAGACGGGATGAAGTTGGGGCACTGGTCGTTGATTCCTTTTTCTTACAGCACGGTTGTGTTAATATCCCTATTTTCATAAACCAAGCTATTTCACCCTGAACTCTGTCACTACCTGGCCACCGAAGTAGTGGTAGGGGCAGTACCAGCATGAAAGTCCCACGTGGTTCCACCTCTTTTGCGATGGTCTCAACAACCACGACTATGGGGAACCTCTGCCCCATCTCTCCTTCAGAGATCATCCAACGAAGGGTGATTAATGAACTCATACACTTGTATAAGGAGGGTATTATCCCGACTCAGGATATGTCCCACCTAGATTTAGAGGCATCTCTTCCCCATCATCAACACTTCCCTCAAGGGCCGCGCATTGAGCCACTACTACCCACTCCAATATATAATCATTTCGGGTGCCTGCCCCTAGAACTCTTTGATGACTCCCTGCCCTACGCCGATGAGTTAGGGTATATCCAGGTCAGCCTAGCTAAGATCCCATTCTAGGAGCTCCCAGCAAGGGCTCCCACCAGGACTTATCAGTGCCGCCGCCCAGTCATACTGGGTGAGGAGAAGGTAAGCCATGTACTTGAAGCACCGGCTTTGGTCCATCATACCCGATGCCAGCGTCAGGCGCAAGCTGAAGTGGACGCCTACCAAGGGGTGTCAACATAAGCGACTACAGTGGCCTAAACCGCTGTTGAAGCATACCACCAGATACTTGTATATGATGTGTAGGGTAATCTGTATGCTCGACCAGGATCGAGGCCCCAACAGGCCCACGGGTAGGCTAGGTTGACTCTCTTGGTCGCCAGCACAGACAGTGGCCACTACGGGCTAACCCATGAAACAAAACCCAGTACAGAGGTCCTCCCTTTACCTCTACCATGAAAAATGTATATCTTCCCCACATAAAAGCTTGGAAAGGATGTCCGACTTGTGTCACCTTCAATCCAAATTAGGGTCATCCCCGTGGATTTGATGCTCAGTACAAAGTCTCTCCCGTTACCATTACACCGGATATGGGGCCATTCCTCCCGCCACAGACCATTGGTATGGGGAAACTGAACATCTGATCACCCTATAATGTGGGACCCACCCGAGCCCTCATAGTAGCGGGTGAAGGTCCTCCTCACCCCAGCAATTAGATGAGTGAGGACCTAATTCAATTCACTAGCGCCCAGCATGAAGGTCCTACCCATGTTCTGCTCAACCAGTAAGAGGACCTTCCACACACTGATGTCACCAGGGGAAAGAAACATGGAGGTCCTCCCCATGATGCTACCAGTTCTAGCGAAGGTCATGCTCGCTCCAGCACATCCCACAGAGGTCCTTCCCATTTCCACTTTGATATTTTTCTCGGTGCTCCTCACACCACGACTTACTCAAGTGGAAACCCACTTTTCCCCAGCACCAGTACAGCCAAAGGACCTCCCCGTGTTAGAAATCTACCCTGTCCCAATGATCCATTAAGCGGTAAGAAATCTGGTCGTCTCTGATATAAGAAAAATTATGGGAAGGTCCAGACGAATATCAAACCAACCCATTTCTCAAACTCCGATGTAGTGTATAACTCAGCATAGGAACCATCCCCTCGCTCCTCCGAGTCAAGGGCTATGGCTGGAACGAGGGGCATCATCCTAGTACTCCTAGAATTTGAGGTCTATCAGATTCCAGCCTCCCTCCATAGGTATATACAAGAAGAAGAAAAATTTGAAACCCCACATGTTATAGTCGTACAATCATCACCTTTTTCAGTAGAAGCACTCTCTACCTCAAATAGAGATCACATAGAGCTATTCTGGGGACCAATCGTGGGCAAGCAGCAGTGCATCCCATCGCCAGTAGCCCCAGACGCTATTTTGGGAGTTGTGGCCTTTATCCCATCCGACCGCAATGTGGTGGCTATATCGCTACATTTTTTGGAGGACAGCCCGAGATGTGGTGATTTGTTGGCTCGCTCTCCATACTCTCCATTGGCTGGCCTATTGTCCTAGTAGTCTACTTCAGCACCTCTACTGGTTCCTCAACTACCTCCGGTTGACGAGTAGGGTAATAAAGGTCCACACCCTAAATTTTAGTGAAGGAGATTTTCTAATATCTTCGCAGCGGACCACATTACTGAGATGTTTTGGCCCTTAGTAGTGCTGAATTTCTGCACACCAGAATCCCTCACCCCAGAAGAATTTCAGTGTCTATGTCAAATTCTCTAGGCGACACACTTTTTCATTTGTCACCAGTTAGTGGATTATCCCAGGAACCATGCGCATTTTTAAGAAATTGGGAAGGAATTATGTCTAGTTGATTAGGATGCATTCCCTATTTCCCAGCACCCTAAGTCCCCAGGCCACCGTAAGGCTCTCCAACAACCATGTGTTTAGAGTTTCAAAGTGCTCTACAAGATTATCAAGGTGGCTTCCCCCACGTGAAAATACATGACTGTGGACAATATGCTACCCTCCTCTTCTGTACTACTCGATGGAAACCTGAATCTCTAGGAGACATTGAAGAAATTCCCCGATGTAGAGTCACGGTCGACATGGCCACCATATTGGAAGAGGAAAACGAGCTGGAGCACCTGGATAGGGACCTTCTCCTAGAATGTGTTCCATAACTACTGGACCCCTCAAGGAGGGTTACTCGTCAACAGAGGATCCTGCTGGATCTCCATGCGCCCAACGAGGCATTGGTCCTTGTCTGAAATCATTATAAGGGTAAAAAGAATCTCCGAGATTCCAAACCCTCTGACCCATCCAGCTCAGTGTAGAAGATAGAGGAAGACCCCAAAAAAGCAGTGTTGTGTTTGAAAATTGTCCAATAGAAAAAGTTGGTCGATGACCTCCTGGCTGAACAAGCTATAGTGCAACGGCCAAACTACTATAATCCTAGGTCAGGGAAGCAGGGGCAGGAACAACTTCCCCTTGGCGAGCTACCTCTAGGTGACCATGAACATATTTCCCCCGCATATAGGGTTAAAGATTAAACTTAAGGAAAGAGGGCACAATATTTTTCTCCAAACCCTCCAGAACAGTGTAAAAATCCAAGGCACCCTTCTCAGGTTCCCCTAGGTACCCCAAGGGTCATGCCCCTAGCTACCCCACGAGCCACTAAGCAATCTTACCATGTTGAAGAACCCGCCAACGCACTCATGGTAAGGGGCCCCCATCAAGATAGGGACACCCATCCAGAGGATCCAATGGTGGCACTTATTTTCCACCTTGTGGCATTGGAAATGCAACATGTGTCAATCCCACCTAATGGAATTCCATATACTGTATGGGTAGATGGTATGCCGAAACCTACAAATTTTAGGAATCCACCTTTTCCCCCTTCATAGGGAAATGTGACCCACTCTAGAAACTGGGCCAATTCACCTCAAGGTGTGGTCCCATGTTAGGGACTACAGTGCTGCAGGAGGCCGCCAAGCTTCGATGGTTTGTGTTGACATTGGAGGGGCCTGTGTTTGTCAGGTACAACCAGGTATCCATCAGATCAAAAACCTATCGGCATGACCTCTGTAGGCATTTCCTCTACCAGTTCAGCTCCACAACATGGAAAACAAGTATCACAGACATAGTCAAGTGAAAAAAAGGCCTGATGAGCGTGTCACTGACATTGTCACCCAGTTGAAAGGACTCACATACTCCCATGACATGCCACTTACTCAGGAGAAATTACTGAAAATGTGTGTGGGAAATGTTAAGATAGAATTGGTTCCCTCTATAATAACCCATAACTACCTTGGAGGATTCTGAGACTTCTCTAATATGGCCCAATGCCTGGAAGAAGCCCAACAATAGGCCAGCCAGGCAGTCTGTTGCCCCTGAAATTCCTACGAGGAGGGCTGTCAGAACTGAGCCTGCCAAAGTGGCTAAAATAGAGGCCCTAAGATAGCTAGAATTATTATGAGTATATCCACATCTCCATCCTTTTAGAGGCCCACCAAAATAGGCACAACCTCTAACATAGAAGAAGCCCACTTAGACTTAGTGGGTGCCCTCACATAATGTGCCCCCACCGCCTAGGTGGGACAATTAGGCCCCGCCTCCTCAAAAGGCTCCTCTAGCCTCTTGTCAGGATCAGGCACCAAGGGAACCCTTTCATTATAGAAGAAATATGACTGAATCATTGAATGAGAATTAGGTTCATGGATATTTCTGAAGTTCCTTGGAAAAAGGGATTGTGTGCTTACCTGAGTGTCGAATGCCAGAAGAGGTGAACCTCACTGATCGCCCCAAATACTGCCCCTATCACAAGATCCCGAGGTACACCCTCAAGTAGTGCTATGTGTTCAAAGACTGGATTCAAGACCAGCTCAATAACAACATAGTCAGGTTGGGCCTGGCCCATGTACAAGTGGCATTTGTTATCTTACCTCCAGATAGCAACAATGACGACAAAAGTGAGTGGCAGCAGGATTCTCACCACAGGTCCCCAAAGAATAAAGACTAGATGGATCTAAAAAAGGTATCCCATTCCCATAGTATCATTCATGCATGCCAAAAATATCCGGAGCCTCTAGATGCTACAGCTACCACTTTTGCATCATTGTCTCAGCCGACCACTTCACAGAAGAAAAAACACCAGCGACCCAAGGGAAAGAAAAGACCCCTACTGATGATGTCATCATCTCGTACTCTCAATAACATCATGCCTTTGGAGAAGGAGATTCTTCCCAGAATCTGCCTAGTAGAGGATGACTCTTCAAGTGATAGTCAAGGGTATTCTTCGGTTAACACCGTGGAGTTGGTAAATGCTTACATGACTCCTGACGATGGGGAGTGCCAGGAGGATATCTCCAACATCCCCAGCCAACTCCAAAGTCAATGGATCCATGACAATATGGGTCTTCAATGCACATTAGGTTTCACTTCTATCTAGGACGTGCATGACACTGAGACTAGACAACAGTCCCTGCACAAAGCTTAGCATGCCCAACCTCCTCATCTGATGTCATCAGGCCCGCTTCCACTGTTGTTTGTGCTATTTAATATGGTAGATCCACCTCGACCATGCCGTAACCAGACACGCCCTTCTAAGGATAGTCTCAACCATTGCCCTCATCTGGTGGCCACTCTGCAGGCTTTGACTAGTGAGCTGTAGGATATGCCAAACACCAGTCTGATGCCGATCCAGCCAGCAGGGGCCACCGTACCTTTTGTCATAGAGCAACCTCCTACAAGCATAAGATCACACCTGGAATGGAGATATGATGTTCTCAAGAATCTTTCCAATGTCCCATAAATATTTTCTATTCGCGAGGAGCTTTGCCTATTTGCAGATATGTGTGAGGCCCTCACTGAGGCCATAAGATACCCCCTCCAGGTAGAGATGACAGTATCAGATGTAGAGGCCTTTCATGAAGTAGCTATATATAATGATGAATTCTATAAAATTATCTCATTCTCCAGAAAAGACTAAGGTTCTCCCATATAGGGGCACATTCACCCCTTGTACATCACCAGCCAATTCAATGGTGTGGAGGTTCACCGCTATCTTGATGACATTGGCTCTAGGATAAACCTTATCCCTACACAGACACTGCAGAAGCTGGTGTTATCTGAATTTGACTTGACTCCCTCCAAATTGAAAATATAGTGATTCCCAAGGGATCTGATAACATACTTGTTGACTCGTTACATTAGGTTACTGGCCATTAGAAATACTTGGTTCATGCATCATATATGACTGAGTTGTGTTTTCCTTTTCCTCTATTGGTGATATCAATATATATACTCTTTTTTCCATAGAATATATTAATTATTATTTTGGATTCATCTATAAAGAAATCCTAATAAGGGAACAAATATGAATCATGGTAATGATGTTTTGGGTTTTTAGGCTTCAGTGAAGAGAACTGGGTGTGAGGAAGTACCTACGAGTGTTTTTCTTCTTGAGAGACCAACCATTGAGCAATAGGTGGTGGCTAATATTTTTGTCAAGGATGCTTAGAATCTATGTGCACTACATGAGTTCCAGTGGAAATTATATGTGTGTAATCAGGGTGATCTAGACACCTATAAATCTGATGACTTGTATGAGGTAGTTACACACATTTTCTACCATGTGAGGACAACTTCTAATAAGATAGTGATTCTAGAGACCAGTCTTTTGTAGTTCTAGGTTGGGTGATGGTGGATTCTAGTGATTATAACCCAAAAAAAGGTGAATCGTTATTTTTTGGAGTTTGAGATACTTCACAAGGTATAGTTGTATACAGGAACATTGAGAACGGTGCATATCCACGAGCTTGTATAGCTTCTACAAGGTAGCATGTCCTGGGTAGAATACTCGTTGTGGTTCAAACACCTTTCATGTTTCTCTATGTATATGGGTTGCGACACCTTTTTTAGAGTTCAGTACTTTAATCAGGGCCTTTGTAATGAAATCTAAGAAGTCGTGATCTCCTGGTACATTCCTTGTTATGTGGGGGTACTGGAGCAAGTAGTGTGGTAGAGAGATTCGTGGTAGAGTGTCTAAAATATGGATCAATTAGTTTTGATCACGATTCTCATACTTATGTTGTATCTAGAAAACATAATTTAATAGGATTCTGGAGTATGAGATATACCCATTCAATGACTAAAGAAAATGGGTCTGTAATGACGGAGTTATATTAGGGACCTAGGGAGGTGCAGAAGATGAAGTTTCATGCCATCAAAGGTTAGGGACAAAATTTTAGATATTGTATGGCCCTCCATGTTGTTGATATGGAGATGATCTTTTGGATACCTAGAAATTGGAAGCATTTGGATAATGGAGTTCTACATGATGGTGGATGTGGCCGAGGTGCAAAGAGAGAAGAAGGATGTGTGAGATGATTCAAGATGATTCCACCACCAACACCATGTGGTCTATGATAGTATGAGGGATCCATAGGATCTGGGAGAGGATAGATGTAGGCCATAGAGTACTATCACATGGGGTCTACGAGGATGATAAGATGTATATATGTGTCCATTATACTTTATCTAGTTTTATTGTTCAACACTATTGTAATGTACTCTTTTCATTCCATATATTTGTCAAGGATTATAAATGGTATCACAAGACTTTCAAAGAACCCTATTGTAGTGTTTTTTCATGTATATTTGGAATCATGGGAAATAGGGATGATTCAAACACCATGATTAATTTTGTGAAATGATTAAAACTATGAGGGAAATATAGTGGCACACAAAGTTGATAGGTTAAAGGTGTGGTGGATGAGTTCCATTATCTTGGTTGTTTGGGGTGTGCCTGCATACTGGAGTGTCAGTGTAAGACCATGAATTACACTAGGATCCATTTTTCTCAATCCATATGCTTGGAGATCCTGGTTTAAGAAGACCCTCATAGAAAATAATTCTATAGTGGAAGTTAGGACCAATGATGTTTCCTTGGTGTGGTATGGTTTCCCATAATTATTGATAATATAGTGTGGTTCTATAAGTTTTTTTAGTTGGTGGTTTGTGGATAGAGGGCCTGGTAAGACACAAATTTTAAACGTGTGAATCCTAGTGTTTTCTTGTTTGAACACTCAAGGGCTCAGTTTTAGGGTTGTAAATGAGACACTTGTGGAGGATGTGGATTTGTTCCTCTAGGGGACGATATTACCTTCCAGTCCACATCAGAATAATTTTCATGTTGATGAGGTGGTGTGATGCTAGATTCAATGACTATAGATGGAATTTGTTTCTTGGTTGTTTCCACATTTCAAAAGTGTTGACATAGGTTCTCATTTTTTTCATCATGTAGGAAATTTTGTGTTTGGATGTGAGTGTGGTTTGGCCCTTTTTGTTCACTTGAGTGCAATACTGTAGGTATCATAAGAACTCCTTGGTGAGCTCACTAGCATTAGAGTCCCAATGGAGTGCTAAATTTTAGTACTTTTGAAAAGTCTTTAATTTTTTGGGGACAAAAATACATAAAGTGGGGATGATGTGGTGACTTGGTTTTTGACATGTAAGATTTGGTAATATTTATTAGAATATATATGATGATAGGCTCTAGTCAGTGTCAGTCTCTAGGGCCAAGCTATCCCTAATGCATTAGTATTAAAAATATTCAAAATATTTCATCATGTTCCCATAGTTTCTTTTTAAACATGTAATAAATCTTGTGAAGAGTCACATATTGGAAACCTAAATCCATGATCGAGTTAAGAACATGGAATTTTCCCTAGGCATGGGATAAGATTTATTCGCGTCGGATTGTAGATCAGAGGTGTATTGGTGGGGTGTTAAATGAAAAATATTAATTTTTAAAAAATAAATATATTAACCTTAAACACTTTTTATGTATTCATTGTAAATAGGAGTAGCAACCCTACCCTATTGGAGGAATAGATTAGATGAGTCAAAACTATGAATACGAGGCACCGCCGATCTTTGTCCATGATGAAGATCAATAATGGGTAATGGTGAAACAGATTCAGAAAGTGGATCTACACCTAAAACCTTGATGATTCTATATTAGGTAGGAGGATTAAATTTTTATGTCTTGAATCCTTTTTTATATGTTGTTTTACAGTTTATAGATATTTTATTACTGCTATATATCCCTTGGGGATGATCTGTAGATTTCATGGGAAGCTGGGTTAATTCAGGTATCTCAGAAGTAATTACCACTAATAATTTCCAATCACATGGTGTGTTTTTCATGGTCACACACCATGTGGGCTTCTTGTTTGGGTTGCTAGAATTTTGGAAACTAGACACTGTGTACTAGGGGTACATGCATTGTTGTGGGCAAAGGTTGTGTGGCCAAGGGACCTGGTTAAATATTCCCTCTCAAGGGACCTAGTTTTGTGGAAGTAGATAGCTAGAGACATAGAAATAGGAATATAATATGGACAATAGGTTGGTAATATGGAATATATATGTACTATGGGTTAGACTCCACGTGTGAGGAACAGTTGTACTAGCCGTGTGGGAAAAAAACATGATCTAAGTAAGCTGAGACATGTGATGTACAGCATGTATAGACCTTGTAAGATCACATGGACATCCAAGATGTTCAACATTGGACATGACCAAATAGAGTCACCTTCCATTTGGACCCTAGTACATGTTGTATACATTTCATGGAAACGTCTTCTTATCATATATCTTTCCTCGAGACATAGATTCATGTGATTAAGTAGCTTATCCTGAGTGGTTTTACATGTATAACATGATATAGAACCTCATTTTGGCCTATGAGATACTATGTGCCATTTTTAGATCATGAATATATTGTAGAGGTGTTATATTTTGGGTAGCGATAAGGGTGGATCACTTGGTAGATGTTGTGATCGGTACCCTTTCCTTATATTCTTATGATGTTGGTCCCAATGACTTTTTAGCCTAATAGAGTGGTGATACCCTATCATATCAGGGAATGGGACCCAATCCATTGAAGTGCTACTACACGAGGAATGATGAGTGTCAATATCCATCTAGCGGGTCTTGAATGATAATTTAAATTGATGTGAATATTAGAGAGAGACACTAGGATTGGTACTGTTGTGTTTTATTAGGGTGTGTGATTTATTTAACTCTATGAATTGAATAGGAATAACTCCCCCCACATAGGGAATGAGTCCTCCACCAATAATGAATTTATACCTGGGTTGGAACTCCTATGTTAGAATAGGGTTTGTGTCCCACATGTTGTTCATGTACTCTATGGCAGAGAACCCCCGATCATATCAAACTATATTCCCTCCATACTCATTGGACAGATAGAGTAGGAAATCCCCTACCATACCTAGGAGTGGATCCTCTATCCATCGAGTAGGTACTCCCCAATCAAATCTGGGAGTGGGTCCTCCATATATGACGAGTAGATATAGTTGGTACTCAACTTGTGTAACAGGTAGTATGACCTTTATCTTTGGAGTATGATATCACCTATATTAATAGGGTGTAGGTCCTCTATATTCAATCATCAAGTAGAGTGGACAATCTCTTTTCATACCATGGTCTGTGTCCTCTTTCATGAGGTTGGTACTCCCATGGTGATCTATGTTGCGGGTCCCCTAGAGTGATCATACATGTACTATCAAAACTCCCATATCTAGTCAGGGTGGGAGTTCCCCATTGATGTACTTTTACTCCCCCATCTCCGAGTAGTGGAATGGAGTAGTTCCTCCATTGTATTTTGGGATCCCACATATGTGGAGAAGAGTTGCGAGGAGAGGTATTGTATACTTGATTCACATAATATCTTTGTAGGAGATAGTGCTCCCTCAACATGGTGAAGTACAAACCACTCATTAAAGGAATTTCAGTGGTTTCACTGATGGTTAAAAGTTACTAATCCCTCATATATGGGGTGCTGGTGAGGTGGGGGTTCCTCCAAATTCTATATCTCTCTATAGATAGGGTTAACATGTTAAATGATAGGGATCAGTGATCCCTCAAATATATTTAATGGTGGGGGAGTCCCTTTATAATTGGGATCATATGGATTTACGCAGGGCACAATATAGCAGTGATAGGACCTCTGGTGCTGGGAAGTCTTGTTAAACCTATAAGGATGTTCCTGAGGGATATTATTCTATTGGATGTACTATGAAGGATGGTAGAGTTATAGATAATTAATTTTATCTCTTGGATGAGGTCCATCTTGGATGTAAGATCACATGGATTGTATTCTCTCTTACATATGTTACCATCATGCCTTGAGTATAATCATATAGTCTTATATGAGGTGGAAACTAATGATACATGATGTATGAGATAAGTATATCTTGGCCACACTAGGATCAATTTTTCTGTTATCACTTCATTACTAACAAAACATGTGGACTGACATAAGGAATCATGAATATCCATGTATGGGTTTGAGATAGAGTTTCTTCCTCATTTGGGTTCCCACTAGATGGGTCAAGTGGAATGTTTCATTTCAGGTTCAATATTTTCTTTTCATCATTTTCTGAAGAAATTGATTATTGTTATACTCGCCCCTATATAGGCTATTAATAAACATGTTGTGTCTAGTGAAGATGAAAAACCTTTTGATGGAGTCCTAGGCCGACCAAGATTATGTGATTCTTAATGATATAGAAATACTATGGTTTTTTCTAAAGTTGGTATTATGAGATTTTAGGTAGTTTCATTTGACAGTATTCCCCTCCATCTGATTATGTTGGATGACTCTATAGTTGTAGGTGGGATTGTATTTTTCCTTTTTATACTTATGTTGTACTCTGGGTGTGGGATGTGTGTATGCATTCTTTTTAGATTCCATATTTTATTTGTACAATATTTCATGGAGAATTATGTGTAGAGACCGGAAGCTTGACGTACATGGACATTACATTACTTTTGCAGAATACTTAGTACATAACAAAAACACAAACACAAGGACCGTAATATTTTAGTGTCTTTGGAAACTCGGAATATAATCTTCTAATCGTGGTGAACGATCTTAAACATATCTTATAATGATCTTATTTTTTTCGAAACCTAAATCCTTTTTTATATCCTGGGTAAAAGAAAACATAAACGGGTGAGCTCAAATGCACAGTAAGGGTAAACAAAAGAAATATCAATCACATCATATTCATAAGAACATATCTTTTGGAAATCTTAACCTGCAAAAGAGATCATAATTTCATAACATGGGATAAATCATAGTAGTGAAATGTAATCTCAATAATCATAACATAAAACATGATACTTTGTAAAATACACACATAATCATAGAGAATCATTTCTTATTAGTCAAGACTCATTGCCAAGACTATCTTAGTGGACAAAGTCCCTATCTAAACCGAGTTCACTCCTCATTTCAGTCCTGTTTCTCTGAATTGGTATAACCTACCGTTCCAGGCATGTCTATCTCATGAGATATAAAATCTTTACCCTATGCATTGGAGGGAGATATAGGTCCCACCCATATCATAATTAAATAATTATTTCATTTGCCACAAAATCATAAATCATATATCATAGCATAACCCATGAAATAAAATGGGATTCTTAAACATCATGCCATCATAACATAATCGATAAACAATTGATATCATTTCATCATAAGAAAATTGAAACCATTTAAATCATAGAGACATTTTACTTGAAACATACACATATGAAATAATGTCATCTTAGATGGAAAATAGTTTTGACAAAACACTTGAAATGAATTCTTGAGGAAAATATCCTTTCTTCTTTAAAATCATTTTCTTTTCCCAAAATTCCATGAATTTTTAAAAGATAAGGGTTTTGTTGAAAATAATCATGCAATATTTTAGAGGAATCTTCTTTAAAATTAGGCATTATGAAACCGTAAAAACCCGTTCACGCCGTATAAGTTAAAAATAACATTCGCCTCATACTTTTGTCGGAAAAGTAAAAAAGTACCTTATATGGTAACCGAAGGAAATATTCCAATCATACAATGTGGTAAAAAGTCAATAAAGGGTAAAATGACTTTAAAAATCCATGGAATAATGGTAAACATTTTATGAAATCATTTGTAGAAAACATGGTCATGGATGATAAACATAACCCCAGTAAATACTTATGTATAAGAAATCTTGGATAAAAATGAGATTGAAAATTTATCCCATACCTTAGGCCTAATTTGCTTCGTAAGTGTCCGAACCTCCTCTTCTTTGAAGTGCTTCTTTGAGACCTCCTTTTTGGGCACTAAAATAGGTCTTTGAAGAAGACCAGAACCTCTAGGATGTTTCTAGGGATGTGGAGAGGAGAAATTGGTAGGGGTTTGCCAAGCATTAAGGCTCAAAGTGGTGTGAGGATGAGGGGGAGTAGGTTCCCTTTTATAAGGGAGGAGAGGGTTACCTTTGGAATAACAAAAACTATTATTATATTATAAAGTCAAATTCGGTTTTAAATAGATACAAATTGATTTATTTCGAAGATAAGGTGGGGATGGGTCGAAATAATCTCATCCAATAGAATTTATACAAGTTTAGGTATCAATTTTAACCTTATCATTTAGATTTAACTTTACGTTAGATAATTTAACATTCACCGTGTCTTCCTGTTTTCTTACACTATAAGGTTAATAAACTTACTATATCAAGTCAAACGAACCCCAAGTTGTTTATTATTAATATATATAACCTTATATAAGAAATTTGGCCGAACCTTAGTTTTTTAGGAATAAAATAACAATTAATAATATAATATATTTTTTAAAAACTATTTTATGTAAATTTTGACACTATTTAGTAATTGATTTTTGTGAAAATCATAATAGAATTATTATCTCTAACCAAGTTAGTTAAATCCATACTAACATGTCATATTAACCTATAAAATTATTTTAATTCATAAAAAGTCTCAAATTACATTTATTTGGGTATTTATAACATCACTTATGTCAATATATCATTAATAATATAATTACTGCATCATCGTTGTGTCATAAATAAATTAACTTATTTAATGTCTAAAAATTACAAATAAAATAAAATTATGTAGGAAATCTTTTTATCTTTCTAATGAATATTTATTGTCGAATTTATCTTATGTATACCCCCATATTAAAAATTATTTACTTATTAAACTTTGATTTTAACTATTTTAACCTTTCTTTAAATAAATTAATAATCAATGTCCTAATCTAATCCAAGTGGGCCTAAATGGTCATATTTTATTCCTAAGGTTGTTTTTGGTCGAATTACACTTGTCCAATAGAATTAGGACATGTGTTAGGGTAATAGTAATATCATTTTTACCCTTAATTACCCTATTTACTTTTAACCGTGGTAAAAAAAGTAAAAAGTTATTATTCACCAAAAAATTAATTTCATGTCATTGAACCACATTTTACTTAATGACAACAACCGTGTCTCTCGGATTTTCGAAATTCCATTCACCGAAGCGGTAAAATTAAGTTTTATGAAAAATTCATTTTTTTAACTACCACTTAGTGGTTTCACTATTCATCAAAAAATGAATGTTTCCAGAAAAATACCAAAAATTAGGCCTAAGCTATATTTGATATTATGAACTCAAAAATGATGTCTATTTTACCAAATTAAAAACATATCAGTTGCATTAATTATTTTAAAAAATTAATTCTCGTCGTCAAAACAAATAGCGTGTTCTGAAGAGATAATAAATATCAAAAGATTGAAACTTGTTTATGTCTGGTTTAAATGTGAAATTATATTCAATGACCAACATTGTATTAAATTGTAAAAATATATTCTAAATATAATTTAAAACCACTCAAATTAATAATTTATCACTATTAATTATTTCGATTTAAAAAGTTGTTTTTAATTAAAATATAGCGTGTTTTTACTATTCATCAAAATATGAAAGTTACCAAAATGATATGAAAATTTATCCAAAGTAAATATTTATTTCATGATTCCAAAGAAGAATTTTATTTTTTCAATTTAAACACTAAAACATGTCAAAAACTATATTTAATGTGCGTGCGCCCTCAAAAGGCAGCAAAACTGCATTTTTGAAAAATACTAATTATACCCCAAAAATTTATTTTGTTCCTATACCATGTTTTAAAAAAATTTCAAGATGAATAATAATGTTATAAGATTCAAAATTTAGTTAATACTATTCATAACGGATAGTTCATAATAATATATCGTTGTTTAGTAAAACCCGGTATTGCGTACAACACACGCTATCGAGGAAGGTCGTGATTGCGTGGAATGCAAGCCAAGTCAGGGTTGCATGTTGTGAAAGAATCCTTCGTTTTTTCGTATAACATAATCCAAGCATATTTGATTTATACATTGAATATATATATATACACTCAATGTTGCGTAGAATAACTATTATTAAAAATTGTGTGTAACACGATCCAAGAATAGTGTTGCATATACTGCAAGCTAATACGGTGTTGCGTATAGCGCAAGGTAATCTTGGTGTAGCATACAACACAAGACATTAATGAAATTAAAAGAATATTTTTCATAAAATCTCAGGGTGTTACATTCTACCCCCCTTAAAATGAATTTCTCCCTTGAAATTCGTCAGCGTTATAAATGGTTTACTATTCGAAAGTTTCTTTAATAGAAACCAACATCGTAAAAAGGAATACCAAAACCAATCTTTAAAAACAAATGTATAAAACGTAATGTTTACCCAAATAAACTAATCACTGGGTTTCCACATAGTTGAAAATATGGATATGGAAGAGAAATCTAACTATCTTGTTCTGATGGTGAGTGGTAGAGAACATGGCTATGAAAAAGCCAACAATCACAAAGCTATTGATTTGTGATGATCTAAGGTACCATATGATTAATCGGATATAGGGGAACTAGGACAACATTTTTGGTTTTCAAGATCATTTCCCTAAAGTTGACGAATTAAAAGAAACACTTGCATGATTTTGGTACAATCTCACTATTGTTTTTGAATTGAACAATTTCCACTTCATCCCTTAAAGAAATGAAGTTGAATTTGTTATTCGTGATGTGTTAGCAGATCATGTGATAGAATGATGGGTCATTCCATCTCTTTCAAACAAAAGGTTAGCAAAAGTTATAAGTCCATCTTATGGTTAGATTAATCGTATATGGTTCCAAAAATGAACTTATACTTCATATATCATACTGCTTAATAAAATAAAACGAGTTTCTTCTGACCAGGGACTTCCTGTAGGCCATTGGTAGGCGATAAAGGCCAGTCGCACTTCGGTTTTGGGTTTGATTCCCACATCCTTGTCCGAGGCGATGGGTTGTCGCCCGTCCTGCAGGTTTTCCTTTTTCTAAAGCTATATTACCATAACATCCCATCAATAATATCAAAAAAGTATTATCCTTAAACAATACTAACTAATGTACAACATAATGCATTCCAATCTTTAGGCTTATCTAAAATACTTCGGTCCAAGCTCATAGTATAAAGAAAACGATTACTTGAAATGTCGTCAACCAAGCATTTGAATACCATCATTTATCCCCCATATATCTTATTGGTCACATTCCAATCATGTGAATACCTTAATGATGTACTCTTTTGAAAAATGAATACCCATTAAACCTTAGTGAAAACATGAATGCTGTCAAAAGTTAACTCTTTCAACATACCAAAATCCAAAAATTCTATATACTCAAACCATGATATAACCTTCTCCTTATATCAGTCATGAGCTCATGAATACTATCAAACATTTAATTTTC
The DNA here is from genome assembly GCA_963277665.1 of Viscum album. NCBI lineage: Eukaryota > Viridiplantae > Streptophyta > Magnoliopsida > Santalales > Viscaceae > Viscum > Viscum album. The sequence goes on along the minus strand of OY728162.1, from coordinate 78,694,168 downwards.
TCCTTATCCCTTCATTATGCGCATATCATCTACATTCCAAAAATATCTGAATAATCCTTCATGGATACTGGTACCATTAATCAAACACTTTGAAAACTCAAGGAAAGACAACAGTGTAACAATCCTTAGATGTATCTTTATTCCATAGTACCATTAGATTACTTATACAACATTATACATGATAAACATGTAATCATTCCACTACATTCTTAAACCATTGACCGAGCTTCAACAATTCTTTCATCTCACATATCATTTGTAGTCTCTTCATCATCATCAACATAAATACTACCCATACGACAATACTGATTCTCTTCATGAGACTTTCCCTTAGGGCATTGGTTTGCATAATGCCCGTACATTCCACATTTAAAACATTTAACCATTGTTGATGTCGTAGCAATACCATTATCCTCATCCCTGGTGTTATCTGAACCTTTTCCTTTGCACTTACTGGCTTTGTGTCCTTCTTTTCCACACCCAAAGCATCTTCCAGTTCCTTTAAAACATTCTCCTTGATGCCTCTTGCCACATAATTTACATAGGGAAATTTAACCTTCTTTCCTCTATGATCATCATGAAACTCCATCTTTCTCTTATTATCCGAGTCAGGAAACTTAACAAATTTTACTTTATTGATCATATTATGAGATTGCTGATTCAGCATAATAATGATGTTTGGAATTCCAAATCCCATTTCATTTGGTTGCTCATGAAGAATATCATTCCATTGTCCATCATATCCTCCATTATCATGAATCATCTTGTTTCCAGACATTTTCTAAAACCCAAAAAGAATAGTGTGAGAGGCAAACATCACGCTAGGAAAAACAATATAATAAAGGGGGCGTAACATCAAAATCTAACATCTTATGTTTAATTCTAAGATGGTTAGCGCAATTCTAGGACTATAACGTATACTTAACCTTAGGAACATCCCTAGATATACCATAGAAATATCTCTATGGATCTCACTAACGTTTTCCCATCCTAGTTTCCAAAGGTTGACTAAACCTTTCCTCTGATACAAACTGTAGAGACCCGGAGCTTGACATACATGGACACTACAATACTTTTTTGGAATACTTAGTGCATAACAAAAACACACACAAAAGGACCATAATAGTTCAGTGTCTTTGGAAACTCGGAATATAATCTTCTAATCGTGGTGAAAGATCTTCAACATCTCCCATAAAGATATTCTTTTTTTCTAAACCTAAATACTTTCTTTATGTCCAGGGGAAAAGAAAACATAAAAGGGTGAGCTCAAATGCTTAGTAAGGGTAAAAAAAAGAAATATCAATCACGTCATATTCATAAGAACATATCTTTTGGAAATCTTAACCTGCAAAGGAGATCATAATTTCATAACATGGGATAAATCATAGTAGTGAAATGTAATCCCAATAATCATAACATAAAACATGAAACTTTGTGGCATACACACATAATCATAGAGAATCATTTCATATTATTCAAGAATCATTTCCAAGACTATCTTAGTGGACAAAGTCCCTTTCTGAACCGAGTTCACTCCTCGTTTCAGTCCTGTTTCTCTGAACCGGTATATCCTACCATTCCCGCCATGTCTATCTAATGCGATAACAAATCTTTACCCAATGCATTTGTGGGAGATATAGGTCAAACCCATCTCATAATTAAATCATTCTTTCGTGTGCCACAAAATCATAAATCATATATCATAGCATAACCCATGAAATAAAATGGGATTCTTAAACATCATGCCATAATAACATAATCCATAAACAATTGATAACATTTCATCATAAGAAAATTGAAACCATTTAAATCATAGATACATTTTACTTGAAACAAACACATATGAAATAATGTCATCTTAGATGATAAATTGTTTTGACAAAACACTTGAAATGAATTCTTGAGTAAAATATCCTTTCTTCTTTAAAATCATTTTCTTTTCACAAAATTCCATGAATTTTTAAAAGATAAGGGTTTTGTTGAAAATAATCATGCAATCTTGTAGAGGAATCTTCTTGAAAATGAGGCATTATGAAACTATAAAAATCCGTTCATGCCGTATAAGTTAAAAATAACATTCTCCTCGTACTTTTGTCTAAATCGTCAAAAGGTACCTTATATGGTAACCAAAGGAAAGATTCCAATCATACAATGTGATAAAAATTCAATAAAGGGTAAAAATGACTTTAGAAATCCATGGAAGAATGGTAAATATTTTATGAAATCATTTTTAGAAAACATGGTCATGGATGATAAACGTATCCCCAATAAATACTTACGTATAAGAAATCTCGGATAAAAATGAGATTGAAATTTTTTCCCATACCTTAGGTCCAATTTGCTTCGTAAGTGTCTGAACCTCCTCTTCTATGAAGTGATTTTTTGAGACCTCTTTTTAGGGAACTAAAATAGGTCTTTGAAGAAGACCAGAACCTATAGGATGTTTCTAGGGAAGTGTAGAGGAGAAATTTTCAGGGGTTGGCCAAGCATGAAGGCTCAAAGTGGTGTGAGAAAGATGGGGAGGAGGTAGCCTTTTATAAGGGAGGAGAGGGGTACCTTTGGAATAACTAAAACTATTATTTTATTATAAAGTCAAATTCGGTTTTAAATAGCTCCAAATTGATTTATTTCGAATCTAAGGTGGGTATGGGTCGAAATCCTCTCATCCAATGGAATTTATACAAGTTTATGTATCAATTTTACCCTTATCATTTAGATTTAACTTTAAGTTAGATAATTTAACTTTCACCGTGTCTTCTTGTTTTCTTACACTATAAGGTTAATAAACTTACTATATCAAGCCAAAAGAATCCCAAGTTTTTTATTATTAATATATATAACCTTATCTAAGTCATTTGGCCAAACCTTATATTTTTAGGAATAAAATAACAATTAATAATATAATATTTGTTTTAAAAACTATTTTATGTCAATTTTGACAATATTTAGTAATTGATTTTTGTGAAAATCATAATATAATTATTAGCTCTAACAAAGTTAATTAAATCAATACTAACATTTCATATTAACCTAGAAAATTAGTTTAATTCATAAAAAGTCTCAAATTAAATTTATTTGGGTATTTATAACATCAATTATGTCAATATTTCATTAATAAGATAATTACTGCATCATCGTTGTGTCATAAATAAATTAACTTATTTAATGTCTAAAAATTAAAAATAAAATACCATTATGTAGGAAATATTTTTAGCTTTCTAATGAATATTTATAGTCGAATTTATCTTATGTATAAACCCATATTATAAATGATTTACTTATTAAACATTGATTTTAACTATTTTAACCCTTCTTTAAATAAATTAATAATAAATGTCCTAATCTAATCCAAGTGGGCCTAAATGGTCATTTTTTATTCCTAAGGTTGTTTTTGGTCGAATTACACTTGTCCAATAGAATTAGGACATGTGTTAGGGTAATAGTAATATCATTTTTACCCTTAATTATCCTATTTACTTTTAACTTTGGTAAAAAAAAGTAAAAAGTTACTATTCACCAAAAAAATTATTTTCATCTCATTGAACCGCATTTTACTTACTGACATCAACCGTGTCTCTCGGATTTTTGAAATACCATTCACAGAAGTGGTAAAATTATGTTTTATGAAAAATTCATTTTTTAACTACCACTTAGTTGTTTCACAATTCATCAAAAAATGAATGTTTCCATAAAAATACCAAAAATTAGGCCTAAGATATATTTGATATTATGAACTCAAAAATGATGTCTATTTTACCAAATTCAAATCATATCAGTTGAATTAATTAATTTAAAAAATTAATTCCCGTCCTCAAAACAAATAGCGTGTTTTTAAGAGATAATAACTATCAAAAGATTGACACTTGTTTATGTCTGGTTTAAATGTGAAATTATATTCAATGACCAACATTGTATTAAATTGTAAAAATATAGTCTAAATATACTTTAAAACCACTCAAATTAATAATTTATCACTATTAATTATTTCGATTGGAAAAGTTGTTTTTAATTAAAATATAATGTGTTTTTACTATTCATCAAAATATAAAAGTTACCAAAATGATATGAAAATTTATCCAAAGTAAATTTTTATTTCATGATTCCAAAGAAGAATTTTATTTTGTCAATTTAAACACTAAAACATGTCAAAAACTAGATTTAATGTGGGTGTGCCCTCAAAAGGCAGCAAAACTGCATTTTTTTAAAATACTTATTTTACCCGAAAAATTTATTTTGTTCCTATACCATGTTTTAGAAAATGTGCAAGACAAATAATAATGTTATAAGATTCAAAATTTAGTTAGTACTATTCATAATGGCTAGTTCATAATAATATTATAATAATATATCGTTGTTTAGTAAAACCCGGTATTGCGTACAACACACGCTATCGAGGAAGGCCGCGATTGCGTGTAATGCAAGCCAAGTCAGGGTTGCGAGTTGTGCAAGAATCCTTCGTTGTATCGTATAACATAATCCAACCATATTTCATTTATACATTTAATAAATATATATATATATATACTCAATGTTGCGTATAATAACTATTATTAAAAATTGTGTGTAACACGATCCAAGAACAGTGTTGCTTATACTACAAGCTAATACGGTGTTGCGTATAGCGCAAGGTAATCTTGGTGTAGCATAAAACACAAGACATTAATGAAATTAAAAGAATATTTTTCATAAAATCTCGGGGTGTTACATTCTACCCCCCTTAAAATGAATTTCGCCCTCGAAATTCGTCAGCGTTATAAATGGTTTACTATTTGAAAGTTTCTTTAATAGAAACCCACATCGTAAAAAGGAATACCAAAACCAATCTTTAAAAACAAAAGTATGAAACGTAATGGTTACCCAAATAAACTAATCACTGGGTTTCCACATAGGTGAAAATATGGATATGGAAGAAAAATCTAACCATCATGTTCTGATGGAGAGTGGTAGATAATATGGCTATGAAAAAGCCAACAATCACAAAGCTATTGATTTGTGATGATCTAAGGTATCATCTGATTAATCGGATATAAGGGAACTAGGACAACATTTTTGGTTTTCAAGATCATTTACCTAAAGTTGATGAATTAATAGAAATACTTACATGATTTTGGTACAATCTCACTATTGTTCGTGAATTGAACAATTTCCACTTCATCCTTTAAAGAAATGAAGTTGAATTTGTTATTCGTGATGTGTTAGCAGATCATGTGATAGAATGATAGGTCATTCCATCTCTTTCAAACAAAATGTTAGCAAAAGTTATAAGTCCATATTATGGTAAGATTAATCGTATATGGTTCAAAAAATGAACTTATGCTTCATATATCATACTGCTTAATAAAATAAAACCAGTTTCTACTAACCGGGGACTTCCTGTAGGCCAGTGGAAGGCAATAAAGGCCAGTCTCACTTCGGTTTTGGGTTCGATTTCCACAGCCTTGTCCGACGCGTTGGGTTGTCGCCCGTCCTGTATGTTGTCCTTTTTCTAAAGCTATATTACTATAACATCCCATCAAAAATATCAATAAAGTTTTATCCTTAAACAATACTAACTTATGTCCAACATAATCCATTCCAATCTTTAGGCTTATCTAAAATACTTCGGTCCAAGCTCATAGTATAAAGAAAACGATTACTTGAAATGTCGTCAACCAAGCATGTGAATACCATCATTTATCCCCCATATATCTTATTGGTCACATTCCAATCATGTGAATACCTTAATGATGTATTCTCTTGAAAAATGAATACCCATTAAACCTTAGTGAAAACATGAATACTGTCAAAAGTTAACTCTTTCCACATACCAAAATAAAAAAATTCTATATACTCAAACCATGATATAACCTTCTCCTTATATCAGTCATGAGCTCATGAATACTATGAAACATTTAATTATCTCCTTATCCCTTCATTATGCGCATATCATCTACATTCCAAAAATATCTGAATAACCTTTCATGGATACTGGTACCATTAATAAAAAACTTTGAAAACTCAAGGAAAGGCAACAGTGTAACAATCCTTAGATGTCTCTTTATTCCATAGTACCATGAGATTACTTATACAACATTACACATGATAAACATGTAATCATTCCACTACATTCTTAAACCATTGACCGAACTTCAACAATTCTTCCATCTCACATATCATTTGTAGTCTCTTCATCATCATCAACATAAAAACTACCCATATGACCATACTGATTCTCTTCCTGAGACTTTCCCTTAGGGAATTGGTTTGCATAATGCCCATACATTCCACATTTAAAACATTTAACCATTGTTGATGTCGTAGCAAAACCATTATCCTTATCCCTGGTGTTAACTGAACCTTTTCCTTTGCACTTACTGGCTTTGTGTCCTTCTTTTCCAGGGGAAATTGAACTTTCTTTCCTCTATGATCATCATGAAACTCCATCTTTCTCTTATTAGCCGAGTCAGGAAACTTAACAAATTTTACTTTATTGATCATATTATGAGATTTCTGATTTGGCATAATAATGATGTTTGGACTTCCAAATCCCATTTCATTTGGTTGCTCATGAAGAATATCATTCCATTGTCCATCATATCCTCCATTATCGTGAATCATCTTGTTTCCAGCCATTTTCTAAAACCCAAAAAGAATAGTGTGAGAGGAAAAAATCACGCTAGGAAAAAAAAATAAAAAATAAAGGGGGCGTAACATCAATATCTAACATCTTAGGTTTAATTCTAAGATGGTTAGCGCAATTCTAGGACTATAACGTATACTTAACCTTAGGGACATCCCTAGACATACCTTAGAAATATCTCTATGGATCTCACTAACGTTTTCGCATCCTAGCTTCCAAAGGTTGACTAAACCTTTCCCCTGATAAAAACTGTAGAGACTCGAAGCTTGATGTACATGGACATTACATTACTTTTGCGGAATACTTAGTACATAAAAAAACACACACACAAGGACCGTAATAGTTTAGTTTCTTTGGAAACTCGGAATATAATCTTCTAATCGTGGTGAAAGATCTTCAACATCTCCCATAAAGATATTCTTTTTTTCTAAACCTAAATCCTTTCTTTATGACCTGGGGAAAAGAAAAAATAAAAGGGTGAGCTCAAATTCTTAGTAAGGGTAAACAAAAGAAATATCAATCACCTCATATTCATAAGAACATATCTTTTGGAAATCTTAACCGGCAAAGGAGATCATAATTTCATAACATGGGATAAATCATAGTAGTGAAATGTATTCCCAATAATCATAACATAAAACATGAAACTTTGTGGCATACACACATAATCATAGAGAATCATTTATTATTAGTCAATACTCATTTCCCAGACTATCTTAGTGGACAAAGTCCCATTATGAACCGAGTTCACTCCTCGTTTCAGTCCTGTTTCTCTGAACCGGTATATCCTACCGTTCCAGCCATGTCTATCTCATGAGATATAAAATCTTTACCCAATGCATTGGAGGGAAATATAGGTCCCACCCATCTCATAATGAAATCATTCTTTCGTGTGCCACAAAATCATAAATCATATATCATAGAATAACCCATGAAATAAAATGGTATTCTTAAACAACATGCCATCATAACATAATCCATAAACAATTGATATCATTTCATCATTAGAAAATTGAAACCATTTAAATCATAGATACATTTTACTTGAAACATACACATATGAAATAATGTCATCTTAGATGGAAAATAGTTTTGACAAAAAACATGAAATGAATTCTTGAGTAAAATATCCTTTCTTCTTTAAAATCATTTTATTTTCACAAAATTCCATGAATTTTTAAAAGATAAGGGTTTTGTTGAAAATAATCATGCAATCTTGTAGAGGAATCTTCTTGAAAATGAGGCATTATGAAACCGTAAAAATCCGTTCATGCTGTATAAGTTAAAAATAACATTCTCCTCGTACTTTTTTCAGAAAAGTCAAAAAGTACCTTATATGGTAACCAAAGGAAATATTCCAATTATACAATGTGGTAAAAATTCAATAAAGGGTAAAAATGACTTTAAAAATCCATGGAAGAATGGTAAAAATTTTATGAAATCATTTTTAGAAAACATGGTCATGGATGATAAACGTAACCCCAGTAAATACTTACGTATAAGCAATCTAGGATAAAAATGAGATTGAAAAATTATCCCATACCTTAGGTCCGATTTGCTTCGTAAGTGTCCGAACCTCCTCTTCTTTGAAGTGCTTCTTTGAGACCTCCTTTTAGGGCACTAAAATAGGTCCTTGAAGAAGACATAAACCTCTAGGATGTTTCTATGGAAGTGGAGAGGAGAAATTGGAAGGGGTTGGCCGAGCATGAAGGCTCTAAGTGGTGTGAGGAAGTGGGGGAGGAGGTGCCCTTTTATAAGGGAGGAGAGGGGTACCTTTGGAATAACTAAAACTATTATTTTATTATAAAGTCAAATTCGGTTTTAAGTAGCTCCAAATTGATTTATTTCTAAGATAAGGTGAGGATGGGTCGAAATCCTCTCATCCAATAGAATTTATACATTATTAGGTATCAATTTTAACCTTTTCATTTAGATTTAACTTTAAGTTATATAATTTAACTTTCACCGTGTCTTCTTGTTTTCTTACACTATAAGGTTAATAAACTTACTATATCAATCCAAACGAACCCCAAGTTTTTTATTATAAATATATATAACCTTATCTAATTCATTTGGCCGAACCATAGATTTTTAGGAATAATATAACAATTAATTATATAATATTTGTTTTAAAAACTATTTTATGTCAATTTTGACACTATTTAGTAATTTATTTTTGTGAAAATCATAATATAATGATTATCTCTAACCAAGTTAATTAAATCAATAATAACATGTCATATTAACCTATAAAATTATCGTAATTCATAAAAAGTCTCAAATTATAGTATTTGGGTATTTATAACATCAATTATGTCAATATTTCATTAATAAGATAATTACTGCATCATCGTTGTGTCATAAATAAATTAACTTATTTAATGTCTAAAAATTAAAAATAAAATACTATTATGTAGGAAATATTTTTATCTTTCTAATGAATATTTATATTCGAATTTATCTTATGTATAACCCCATATTAAAAATGATTTACTTATTAAACTTTGATTTTTACTATTTTAACCCTTCTTTAAATAAATTAATAATAAATGTCCTAATCTAATCCAAGTGGGCCTAAATGTTCATTTTCTTTCCTAAGGTTGTTTTTGGTCTAATTACACTTGTCCAATATAATTAGGACATGTGTTAGGATAATAGTAATATAATATTTACCCTTAATTACCCTATTTACTTTTAACCGTGGTAAAAAAAGTAAAAAGTTACTATTCACCAAAAAATTATTTTCATCTCATTGAACCACATTTTACTTACTGACATCAACCGTGGCTCTTGTATTTTCGAAATTTCATTCACAGAAGCGGTAAAATTATGTTTTATGAAAAATTCATTTTTTTAACTACCACTTAGTGGTTTCACTATTCATCAAAAAATGAAAGTTTCCAGAAAATTACCAAAAATTAGGCCTAAGCTATATTTGATATTATGAACTCAAAAATGATGTCTATTTTACCAAATTCAAAACATATCATTTGCATTAATTAATTTAAAAAATTAATTCCCGTCGATAAAACAAATAGCGTTGTTCTTAAGAGATAATAACTATCAAAAGATTGACACTTGTTTATGTCTGGTTTAAATGTGAAATTATATTAAATTACCAACATTGTATTAAATTGTAAAAATATATTCTAAATATACTTTAAAACCACTCAAATTAATAATTTATCACTATTAATTATTTCGATTGAAAAAGTTGTTTTTAATTAAAATATAGCGTGTTTTTACTATTCATCAAAATATGAAAGTTACCAGAATTATATGAAAATTTATCCAAAGTAAATTTTTATTTCATGATTCCAAAGAAGAATTTTATTTTGTCAATTTGAACTTATAAACATGTCAAAAACTAGATTCAATGTGGGTGCGCCCTCAAAAGGCGGCAAAACTGCATTTTTTGAAAATTACTTATTTTACCCAAAACATTTGTTTTGTTCTTATACCATGTTTTAGAAAATGTGAAAGACAAATTATAATGTTATAAGATTCAAAATTTAGTTAATACTATTCATAACTGCTATTTTATAATAATATTATAATAATATATCGTTGTTTAGTAAAACCCGGTATTGCGTACAACACACACTATCGAGGAAGGTCGCGATTGCATGTAATGCAAGCCAAGTAAGGGTTACATGTTTTTCAAGAATCCTTCGTTGTTTCATATAACATAATACAACCATATTTCATTTATAAATTGAATATATATATATATATACTCAATGTTGCGTAGAATAACTATTATCAAAATTGTTTGTAACACGATCCAAGAATAGTGTTGCGTATACTGCAAGATAATACGGTGTTGCGTATAGTCCAATGTAATATTGGCGAAGCATACAACACAAGACATTAATGAAATTATAAGAATATCTTTCATAAAATATCGGGATGTAACATTATGTGTGTGATTTCATATAGTTTCCTTATTTTATGTCCTCTCATGAGTGGGATATTCCTACTCAATGCTGGTCAGTAGGCCATGGCCTATTAGAGGTGGGATTGGGGTAGTCGTGGCCCGGTCCCTAATGGGTTGAATCATGAAAAATTCACCATTAAAGAATCATTATTTTAACATAAATATAATATATAATTATTAAATCTCTAATAATAAAAAACTGTTAATGATGGAGGTGGAAAATGGATGGCATCAATATGAGGAGACAATAGTCCACACATACGCAAGAGAGATACATTCATCAGACATTAATCTAGTAGAGTTATTAAGATGTTATCCTATGATCATAATAAAATATATTTATTTTTATGATAAAATATTCGTATTTATTTATGGATACCAATAATTTGTGACAATTTAAAAAAAAATCAAAATTGAATGAGCTTGGTTATTATCTATACATATTCTTCGAGAGAACGACATTGCCTTACACCCTCATGACTTAAAGGATAGGTAATAGAAGAATAAAAAAGGTATTTGATTAAAGTAATTATTTCAGTAATGATTTTAAATGTTTATTTAATGAGATAGAAGGCTAAAATTAGGTTAATAAGGGAAGAGTATATGTACCATTTATAGGTGAAGTGATGGACACACAAATAATTTCTTAAAATATATTAACGATTTAAGGTCACATTTAGTGGAATGTGGATCCAAGTGGATGTAGATTAAATTTTATGATAGTATAAGGTTTAAATATCTATATATTATAAGAATATTCTGTTTTTGGGTCTAAATAAAACCCTTATATCAAGGTTTAATCGCTCAGTAAACCCATTTTAACCATATTAGTGGATGCTAAATTTTAAAGTTCTTACTATTATCTTTGAAAAGAAATATTTTTAGAAAATTAAATTATAATAATTATTATAATTATAAATTTGGTATAAATTTTAATATTTTCAAATTCTATGAATGGAAGAAATTAATATTAATTATACTCGCAAATCGGAACAAAAACATATCTTTGAAAAACGACATTTATTCAAAAAACATAATTTATGGAAATCTATTACCTTATAAAAAACATAATATGATTGTTAAACAATTAGATTGAATATAAAATACAAAATTTATTTATAAAAATTAATATATATATATATATATGTATATATGTATATATTATATTAATTTATTAATATAAAAACACACTTCATGTATAAAAACAATTTCTTTAGTAAAATGTGTTTTTATGATGAAAAATGAATTTAAATGATGATTAGTAGGTAAATTAATTTAATATTTATATATATTGGATACATAAAATAATTTAATATAATATTAAACTCGTTACAATACATTTATTGAAAAATGTATGGTAGATTTACAAAAATTTCTATTTTTAACAATCCACTGAAAAATAATTTTTTTTATATAAATACTAAAAAATTTCCCTAAAATAATATTTACTTGTTGATTTTATAATTTATATTATATTACTAAAATTAAATTAAAAAAAAGTAAATGTATTATAATAATCTTATGAAAAAATTTAATAAAAACAATTTTTTAAGAATGCATATTTTTTTAAAAAAAATGGCTTTATCGAAAATTTAGTACTTATGTTTCATGAATTAATCAACAAAATGTTAATATTTTAAAAAAGTAAATATTTTTCATAATGATTTCCTTATTTATCATTCATAATAATTTAAGAGATATTTCACAAAAATTAACCATTCCATGGTTTATTTAGCCACGGGGTTGCATGTAAAGTATTATATCAAATGCTTCATGTTTTTTTCCATGGATATATATATATAAATATATATATATATATATTAATTTATTACTATAAAACCAATTAAATTTTATTTATTCCTCAAATTTTGATCACTCAAATATAATAAAATCATGATATCTATACTTTATCACATTTTTGGGTTCACAAGTATCATAAAAAAAATTCTAATTACTCTAAATAACATTTTATGGGTGAGTAATATTGTTACCTAGAACATTATCTCCGAGATCAAAGATTGATACTTGTTTTAATTCCTAATAAATATCATGATCTAGTGCAACAAACTCTAGGTTCTGTACATGTGAAGGATATGGAATGTACTATCCTAAGAGAGATACATGTAACATATCTTGAACTTAAGAGTGAATTTGGTGGGAGTTAAAAGTGATAAGCTATAGTCTATACTCGACAGAGAATCATGAAGGGACCAATATACCTAAGTATTAGATCTCCCATATTTCAAAATATCATAACATTATTATAAAGAGATTTTTTTTGGAAAATAACTCACAAACATCAAAGTCATGATCTCGCATATTATTGTAAGCAAAACTCATAGCTTTACTCAAACCTTCATTGTTGTGTTGTTCAAAGGGTATAAACTTATCTAACATTTATTATGTAAGCTCAGGTCCTAATATATTTATTTATTTATGTTCATCCTAGTATTTTGGGGTTATATACTTCATTTCTGAGAGGGCTTTATAAGGAGCCATCACAATTCTCATGTTATTCCTACTATTTTAAGAAAACATTTTTAGAGGAAGGCGTTGATCCAAAAATCCATTAAAATTCTTATAATAGGATCAAAAAATGTTTTATTGGTGTTTAAATTTTCCTCTCATACTGATCATATTTTTTAGAATAACCTGAAATTCTAAAATAGAAAACTATTTCTACAGCTCATAGAATAAAAACATTGATCTTCAAGGTAGTAATTATATCCCAAACAGATAAGACAAAAAGTGGATCCTCATTTATCCTTTATACATTCTTAATTTAAATCATGAAATTAAGACGAAGTGGGAAATACTATCTTGTAGTAAATAAGTGTATTGAATTTGTAAGGTGATAAAAAAACCAATTACATTATGGACTATAGATATTTTGGGTAGTTCAAAAATTAAATATATGGTGATGTTTATTTATTTATTTTCTGGTATGGGTAGTGGTTGTAACATCCCCTTATAAGACGTACTCAAAACCTTAACCTACTGACATACCAAGCATTGAGATTCATACTCCTTATTCTCACTCTTTATGTTGTCCCACCATAAATACTATTTTAGATATCTATACATTTTCATACATCTAGGAATAATATAGAATAACAATCCATGAGAATCTTATTGAAGTTGATTCTTTGCGGTTTTTATTCATGGGACACATAATAGGTTCTTGAACATTATAATTTCATTATAATCATTGCTGAACTCTTAAACACTTACCACCATATTTTATAGCCATTCATCCTCCTTGAGTTACTCATTAATCATTACATGCATAGATAGTTGAACACTCATTATATATATATAATATCTCTCCCATTTCATCAATATTATAGGGTATATTATTTTAAAATGCATAAATTTTTTATATCTTCTGATCCTTATTATAAATAATATTGCATGGTATGTTCAAATAAAAGAATCATCCAACTTCTTTACCTTCCATGTATTGTGCTATGTTGAGTAGTCATAATAATTAATTAAGTCATACCATATTATTTTTCGTATATTCAAAAAATTCTAGGTTAATATATAAATTAATATTTTTTATCATTATATATGTGTCACCTTTCACCACAAATAGAATTCCTCTATATCATTAATGAAAAGATTACAGTTTCTAACTCCTAATAATATGTTGTATATTTTTGTCAAAAAAAATCAATTAGAATGAGGAATAATATATAAGCATATCATTTTTTATAATAACATAGCCAAAACCTTTTATAGTGCATAACTATAAATCAAAAACCCTTCTCTACAATATGGTAGTGTGTGCATAGGTGGACTAACCATCATTCATATTAGTTCCATGTAATTCTATTCACATTAATTATTCCAAATCAATCTAACTACATTATGTGCTAACTAAATGTGTGTAATACGTAGTAATGATAAATATTTCACAAATCATTTATAATATCTGTATAATCCATGAAAATTTTGGATTTTAGTTATAGTGGTAGTTGTGGGCTAATTCATAGTAACTATCATCATTGATGGATCAAGAGATATAACCTATATTGAGATTATACGACCATGACATGAAATAATCTACAACTAAAATTAACACCTGGTAAAGTTTTCATAAAAGGTATTATTACATACAGTATTGGATATAATCATCATGTTAAATATATGATATCTTTCTCATGGAATATTTAAGAAAATATCCAATAAAAACTACCACAAACTTATCAAGGTAATATATATAGAATCTATTCATTAAATTCATAATGATAGTTGGAGAATTAGTAGAACAAATGGAATGACTATAAATTCATATTGTTTGTACATTCGTAAAAAGGTTGTATTTGGTATGATTTCACTTTTTAATGGGAATTGATTGTATATAGATTAATGATCCATAATAAAAAATATGGAGCTCCTCAAAATTGTTCAAATAAAGTACCAATATGATGTATAGGAATCTAATTCTACATCATGGCCTTCCTAAGTTCCATATAATATATGTAGAGTCCTAATGAACCATATTTATTAATAATAAATAATGGGTTCACCCCACAGTTACGAACATAGATAATTGAATACCTAACCATAGTAATCTCAGGGTTTCTTCATCAAATAATGAAAATCAATTGGGTCTATTCCATAGGTGTAACTCAAAGTATTATTTCTACTAAAAACATTACATAATTATTTAGAGGAGTTAATGGTATCTATATTTAAATGAAATAATAAACACTCATACATTAGTTATATAATCTATTTGTACTTTTTTCCAAATTATATATGATAAACACCCCTCATAAATATGTGTTATGACTTATATAATAAAATGAATTACCATTGGAAGATGTTTATCCTAAAATGGATAGACAATCATAGAATGAATCAAAATTTTAAAAATGATATCCATACACTAGACACTTAGAATATATCTTCGTAAAGGGAGCTAGTTAATAATAAATATCACATCACATTCCACTAAATGGTGAAAAATAAGGGTTTTTTGGGATTATTCTTACTGAATCCAATGTAACATCTATAAAATTGGAGATTCTGTATTACCATGATTCACATTAGTGATATAAATTGCATATTACTATGCTTGGTTTATGAGTTATTCCTTTAATTTGGGCATCAACTTAGATAATTCCCTATTTCCCCACATATAATACAATGAACTAATACTGTACCCCAGGATGAACTCCATTTCCATTGATTGAAGTCTACAATTTTCCACAATAATAAGTTTCATTATAAATTTATTTTATAAACCTAAAATATCATCTCATTTCACTGATATATTTATGTGGGATCTTCTACCCATATTCTTGATATATAAGAAGATAAATAATATTTCCTCTATAGCACTCATAAAACTCAATTTTTCTCATATTATGTTTTTAGAAAATTCATCCTAGTTGAGATTATTAATCATATAACATGATATAGAATAATTAATAATCACAAGGATAAATATTCCATATCTCATTTCACTTATTGTATCATAAGGGAAATTGTTCCATTGTTTGTCATTCCCAGCAGCAACAAAGTAATATATGGTTTAATCCATTGTTTAAAAAATCATTTTATTTGAATAAATAATCAAAGGGGGAAATAAAATAATCATAAATATCAGTTTTAGGGTTTTTAAATCAATAAAAATTATTTTAAATTAAAGAAACCACAATTTTATAATAAGAAATACATGGTCATTATTTATTCAAGTCTTTCATAATGTATCTTAAATAAAATTTGAATTAACCTATGAATATCACATGGGAGTGTCCAATCATGTTCAGAGTAAGGGAAGAGTTATCGTACCCTAGAATGATGAAAAATATATATATTTGTGGAAATATTTTTAGTATTATCACTGATATATTCATTTCATCCCAAATCTAATCCAATTTAACCATCAAGAAAATGATTTATTTTCTTATAAAAACCACAATACTTATATTACAATAACTTAGGATGTTCTCTTATACTTAGGATTATCCTATGGATTCCCCATAACACATTGATATTTGGAATTACTTACTTCATGGTTGATATTCTGTATTATATAAAACAACTAACTTATAAGTGAATTTAACATGAAGATAAAGTATGATATATTTATTTGAATTTAATATATTTGGTAGCTTGTGATTCATGCAATGATGAGTTTAAAAGAAACTAGATACTCTCTTAAAATAATTTTATTTAAACATAACCATTATAACATATATATTTTTATTTAAGGAGTTAATATTAACAAATAAATTTTTAGTATTATATTTTTCACAGATATATATAATAAATTCAATTGTTATTTATTGATTATTAATAAAATAATAAACATTTGAAATAGATATAAATTTTTTCCTAAAAACAATAACTTTCTAATAGGTGGATTATTCACTATTTACAAAAATAATTTGAAATTAATTTATACGACTTTTGGAAAATTTATATGAACAAAAAAACATCATTTTGGAGATTTATATTTCAAAATTATATTTTGGTGTTTTATTATAATTTTATAAATTTCTTTTTTATGAAAAGTGAAAAATACTAATTTTTATTGAAAAATGGTTTTCACATAAATTATTCGCCATATTAAATTATATTTTAAAACTATATTTATTTTAAAATTGACATAATTTGATTAAAATTTATAAAATTTTCTTCATATTATTAAATTTCATTTTGAGTTTTGATTGTAAAAAATTCGATAATTAGGAGTATTCTATCTTTGGAGAACCACTCTTTCATTGCATCCTTGGTTTAATAATATATTAAATCATAAAATCTATTTGAGTTGAATTTGAAAAAATTTATTCCATATTTGGAGTCATGATAATTTATATTATCTAATAAATAAAATGATATTTTCTAACATAATGAATAGTGAAAATTGGAAATATTTATTAACATAGTTATGGTAAAAATGGTATTAATTGGGGCTTAAACTAAGATTATGGGGATGAAACATGACATGAAACTTATAAAAATATATTGTATTTCCATATGATGACCTTATAATGTCTATATATTTTCAATTACCCTTTTTGGGGCTTTTGAACATGATAATAGTATGCATATCACATTATATTTTGAAATATACCATGGTTACCCTCTTCTACACTTATAAAATTAAACCCACTCACCTCTTTTATTTACACTAAAAAATCGTTGGTTAAGACAATAATTATAAGAATATACTTCTTAATTCCCTCCCCAACATACAAGATGATTTATTTTTATTATTATGTTCTTATAATAAGTTTTTTGGTATAAAGTTAAAGAGGATCTCCAAAGAAGAGGTAAAATTAGTAAACATGTATATTAGTTTAATTTATTAATAAAACTATCTAAAACTTTATTATAATATGATAATATAATCGAAACATTTTATTTTGTATACATAGATATTTTTATGCAAATTTAATAATCCATAAACATATCAAATTCTATCAAATAAGAAACAAAACCACCAATTGTGTGTATGAACGACTAACACCTCATGAGTTAGTGTAATTATTTTTCAATAAGGACCTTTAGAGTCTAGAAATAAAGATGAATTTAAAAACAAATTACTTTATTTTTTAAATTATTATACTTCTGTAATTATTATATGACATACACCTTTTTAATATCCTTTCAATCGGGTGGAATATAACATCGTTCGTCTGTACGGAAGACTGTCACCTTGTGAAGCTATTTGATTTATTTTTTTATTATGATTTATATAAAGGTCTTCAGGATAAAATTATTGAACATATTTCATATTTATGAACTAAAAATACTTATGGAAATATAATATCAAATATAACTTTTTACCATCTAGTCCATTGGAAAGCATAATATCCCCCATGCGTACATTTGGACTACCTCCTCGACGTAGCGATGTGAAATGTTTTTTATTTTATTTTTAAATGGATGCTAATTAAGATAAATATGATTAATATAAATGATATATATGAAATAATAATTGTTTCTATAACTTGGTGTTAATACAAATTTTATATTCATTCCATCTATTCAGAAAAATGGAAGCTATGTTCTTATAAATTTATGGCATTCCCAATCAATGAATATTGTAATAAATTTTCAAGATATAATGTTAATAAGTTATTATAAACTAATATAAAATTAACTTATATGAAATTTATATAATTTTTAACATTATATATATAATTTATACATGATTATATTAAAATAAACCCAAATAACAAACAAAAACATATATGGAGAATGATGTAATTATCACATGAAATAATGATTTAAATAATTAAATGTTAATAAATGGGTTATAAAATACTATATCTAAATCATATTTGGAATTTTTTATATGATTTTTTTTAAAAGAGATATAATAAAACAATATTTATTTTACTGGAGGTTCAAACACTTATGAAGGAAGTCGAACCTGAGGTAAGGGTTTCTCATCTCACATTTACTTCCATGAGACACATGCCATTTTCATCACATATTTATTTTGTGAGGTGTATATACATACATTTTGATATTATATATCACTAGTAGTTTAATATTTCCACTATTTTAGTTTTAATATTATAGTTATTTCATTTATTGGAATTATGATTCATATGTTACCAAAATCGTAAGTGTTTATTTCACAATCCCATCATTATTCAGGATTATTTATGATTTAGTCACACTTAGGGGGAATTGTTTTGTATTAATATAATAAAACACATATATTTAAATATCCTCTTGTTATTCTGAAACTATTATGTAATAGTACCAAATTTTTCTTCTTCATTTCCTAAAATTATTCATAATATATATATATATATATATATGAAAAGTAGACATCATTACCCTTCTAGGTCAAAAATCATTTTACTTCAAAAACCATGTTTTCTCAAATTGATTTGAAATGTTTTATTAAATTTTTCAATAGATTTATTAATGAAATTTTTTTCCATGTATTATGTTTTAAATATTATTTTGAATGGAATCTACATGGTGTTTTCAAAATAATTCCTATAACAGTTTTACCAAAAATGTGAATGGAATATTTGTTTTAACATGTATGATATGGATTAAATTGACTATATTCATGACTTATCAATGATTATAATGTTTAATTTTTTGTTTAGAAGGTTATTTTAAAAAAAATATTTTTAAAATATTTTGTGCACCTTTATTTAAAAAAATATATTTTTAATGTGAAGTGGAAATTTCCAACCAAATTTTTTTGAATAAAATAATTTTTTTTATATTCATCAATGACCTCAACCTTTTATTGTACGTATGATCTATAGAGGATATTTTTTATTGATATCATCCATATTTTTTTGGATTTTTTACAATCATCTTGGCTGAGATGTAAAATTTTATTACCACTTACCATATTACGTTGGATAATTTGTGATTATCTCTATTTGATAAGTGTATGTACTAACATATATTATTCAATTTTTTTAATATGAATGTTTATATTTATTATAAAATACCTGAAACATTATCCAATATATTGAGTTCCCTATGTTGGGTCATCACATGACCTCTAGAACACCTCCATGTACACAAGTTTCTACAACTAGTAGAATGTGTTAGGAGATAAATGTTGGGAGATTATACCTTCTTATAAGAGTTAATCTAGAATATAAATAAGGTCAAAAGATGAAATAACCAACAAAATAAATAAATGGAAGAAATACATGAAAATAAAACAATTAAATAAGAATACATTCCATAATAATATTATGAGTCTAATATAATGAAGATACTCATACAAGAAAAATAAAAAAATGAACTATCAAAATATCCAGAATATAGACTCAAGACCCAACCTGGTCCTAAGATCCCATGCTCCAACACATTATACCATACAAAAAAGAATCCACATGTCCCCATTGTGAATATTAATTGAAAATATGTAGAATATACTTATGAAATAAAGTTACATGGTGGCACTAGTAGGGTGTGAGTACAACATAGCAGGACACGACCAATGGTATCAAAAGAAATTATTAGTCTATAAAATAGTTTATGCATGTAATCAATGTGTAATAAAGAAAAAAAGGAAATAAGAAAGTCATGATTCTCATTTTAAAGTAATCATTAAATAATTATTTTATCCTTTAAGATCCATCATGTCATCCATCCAACCAACTATTTCTAGTCATGAGAAGATGATAATCCAAAACATATATGGGGCACATATTTTTAGTCATAAATGGGGATTCAATAATCAACCAATTTATCAACATACCTCGGAGCATCTGTCTTAAAATCAAACCATTTCTGTCTATTAGAAGAATAGAGCCTCAATCCTACATCCAAACGAACTGTAAATATGTGAGGTATATAGCTTCAGTCAATTAAAACATGAACAAGGAACATCAGTCCTTATATTAGGATCATAAATCCTTCGTCATACATCCTAACTCGAGAAAAATATTTTTTTCCCAAAATCATTAGCCTATCCCCCATGAAAAAGGAGGCACAATCCAAATGTTAGGAGAATAGAACCTTAGTCTGACATCCAAACTCTAACAATAAATAGGTGGGGCCATGAATATCAGTTTAGACTGACCTGTTATAGTAGATCATCAGTCTAATACCCCACACATACATCCTACCAAATATTACAGTTCCTAAAAATGTTTATCAAATTTACTCATATATCATTTAAATTACTAAGGTAAAAATAAATTTTTTAATGAAATCATATCCTAAAAAAATTCAAGATACTCATTTAAAATCATCTCAAATCCACCCTTTTAAACAAAAAAATTCCTCTGAAAAACTATACCATGCTTAAAACTTTTCATTTAAATTTTAATCATTTTCAATAATTATTAAATAATGTTCTCAAATGGGGTATAATTATATAATTTTAAAACATAATTTGAAGAATATACAGAAAACCACATTATAAATCATATTTATTCCAAAAACTTCCTTTAAAATGTTGACCAATTTCAAACATCATATACTTATTTGAATGCAATAATTACATCAAAATAAAAAAAATATCATTCAAACCATTTCAAAACACACATAATAATATCAAAAAATATTACATATATCCAACTCCATTATACTATTAACCAATACCAGATACCAATTTACTATTCAAAACACATTAAATTTCATAATTACTACATCTTATCATTTACCAATCCATGCAACCATTACCATGGGTTTGGAACACCCCATGGGTATCCATACGTTAATTCTGACAATATCAACAAACACATTGGGGTCTATGAAGGGTGAAAAATATCATTCTATGTCAAAAATCACTATCCTTAGTAAAATAAATTTAAAAAACATTATAACAAATTGGAAGAAACACGTACACATATAAAACATCATGAATATATGAAAATGATTTAATACCACTTACCTCATGTTAATAGACAATTTATCTTCCAAAATTAAATAGTAATTTGAGGTAAGGCAACCAGAAACACCATGGATAAAAAAACACTTAAAAATAATGTTTTAGATCTTTTAAAGGAGTGGAAATTCCATCCCAAACATCTTTCTAAAAATAGTAGGACCCCATTTAGAAACATTACCCAGAGCATCAATTTGCACAAAACGACACTCCAAATACCTGTGAATTAGAGAACCACCCATGGTGGATGAGGGGGATGATAGTTTGTTACGCAACCTACTTGAAAAAGAATAAGGGGGAATTTAAAAGAGAATAATTTAAACACGAGAGGTAAAAATTTTAACTTCTCACCTTTTAAGGGTCACCTGGTTTAGCTGTACAATGAGTCAAACTGTATTCTAACCATGTGGCTCCCTCTATCCAAGAGGGTCTATATTACATGGTCTCTTGGAGGGTCCCATAATTTTTTTTAAAATTATGAGGTTCAAATGTACTATATTTTCTCTAAGAGGTGTCCTGGCCACAAAATTTCGTTGTCTAGGTGCATAGTTAGTACAAACCATGCTCCAATCGTTCACTACACAATGTTTGGCCTCTTATGTCCTTATTTTGTGTCTCTATCCCTTGGAAAACCCTCGAGAAAACTCTTACACTTGAGAAAAATTATTCTAACTAAAATAAAAGGATGTAACCCAAAACGTAAACAAGTAAACACCTCAAAAAAGGTTGGGATCTTAGATTGATTATGTTTCAACCAATTCATATGAGAAGTAATTGGACTTATAGAGTGATGAATGGGGCCCTGTTATAGATATAACCTTGATGCATTGACAGGTTCTATAATGAAAATGAGTGTTTCCAATTAGATATGATAATACCCATTTATTTAAACATTATCATAAAAGGTATTGAATGTATATTTTAGATGTCTGACATTATGTATTCCCTCTGTATGAGATCATCTATTGATATCCAAATGATTATTTATTTAGTTAAAATATCCATGAATAAGTTTCAAGAATATTTATTTATTTATATTTATTTATTGTCTTATGATTTTTTATTGCAAATTATTCTTAGTTTATTGATCAAATTTCATGTATTTTAGTTATTTACAAAACCATATTGATTATTCTTATTTATTAATTATTTCTAACTTGATATTATTACCCGTACAGAGAATCTAATATCAAAATTTGTTTTTATTGATTTTACCTGGATACAAGGTCGAGTTTTTTGATTGATATGTTGGGATGCGATATGAGGAATACTGGGGTTCTTAAAAAACCATTTTATGCATATTATTTTTTCAATTGTAATGTGAAATTCAAGTAAGCATATATATTATAACAACTAATAAACTATTTATTCATATACAATATGATCACTTTTAACTTATTTTAATATAATATATTAACCATCAGCTCTATGTATGTAGGGTTGAGTTCATTACTATTTGTATTAGAGGTGTGTTTGGTCGAAACTATGGGATCTAGATTTTGGAAAACATAGATTAGGGAATATAGCCCTATGAAAATAATTTTAGAAAAGTAAATAAAAATTTTATAATGTTTTTTAAGGTATATATTATGTAAATATTCCTTGAAATAAATCCATGTTTGGATATTATTAGTGGATGCGGTTCTAAAATATTTGTACTTATGGGAAATAACTCCAAAAAAGGAATATTGGGCTTGTCACAATTTTTACAAAGTATATGATAGGGGTTATAACTATACACCCAGTTTAACATTCAAAATGGATATTATTATGTAAAATAAAATTTTATTTAAAACATTACAATTGAACTGTAAATATTTTTATGATTTGGAAGCATTCCAAAAGAGACAATTTTAATGATTCTGAGATTATCCTTGTAATGTTTTTCAATTTATGTTATGTATTTTACTTATATTATGATTATAAATTATGTTTGATAATGTTATGATATTTATTATTTTACCCCATTTTTTATAAATGGTTCATAGTAGAAGAAATGGAATCTGTATAAATACACCTAACCAAAGAAGATATTTCTTTCTTGAGAAATATAAAGAATATGGAGTGGGAGAATCTATTGCAAATGATGAAATTTTAACCATATTATGGAATCATACATACGATATGAGAGAAAACCATTATTGTATGGATACACCTTTTGATCCACCATGTGGTATGAAAATGGAATACCACATTATGAATGAAAACACTCCATAATTCAATTACACCGAACTATATTTTTAGGTGAGAACTCGATAAGATCATTAGAGATCATATTGCTGGATTTGAGACATAATAAATGCGAGATGCTTTTATTTGAATTTTATCATATATTTTGACATATAGATCAATTGTGATAATTTATTGACAATACTATGGATGATGATTAAAAAAATACTTTTAATATAAGGATTTTATGGCACTCTTCTTCAAAATTTAATTTCCTCATGAGAAATGAATGGATATGAAGAGAAAATTCTGGATTCCAAGATAAAAGGACTTTAGAAATATAGATAAGTATGAATCCAACATTATATGGTTAACAAGGAATGATAAAGAAAACATACATAATCCAAAGTGTAATATTGACCATTTCATTTATGGGTTAATGATAATAAATCAAAGGGAATTAATCACCTAAACATTCCCATCGTAAGATGACATAGTATCATCTAATATTAAGGTACATCATGATTTTCCATGACTTATGTATTCAAATAAAGTAAATATAATAAGAAGGTAGTGTAAATGATGGATAAATGGAATGGAGGAATGAAGTATTCTCCCACTTGTGAAAACTGTGGAAAGAAACACACTAGTAAATTATTGAATAGAATGGGATATTTTTATGAGTTTGGGGAGAAAATACACCAGTCTTTATCTCTCAATGGGAAATAAATAATTTTTCCCATTTTCAATTCTTTTAATTTCCTGGCCTGACTCACCAAAAATATGGTTTCCAGACCGATGGGTCACTTGGCCTCATGTAGACCTCTTTTTATGCTAGAGGCTTCTAAATAACTATGAGGGTATATAGTTGGTTCATTAGGGGAGATTGATCCTTCATAATCAGAGTTTTAAAATACTTTAACATTTTATATACAACAAATAACAGTGAAATAAGTCAATAATTGAACGAAAAGTATAATAAGAAGCATATAATATCTGAATAAAAATGGGAAAATATACACAATAAATTAGGAATAAATACGATGTTACAAGGAAAAATAAATAAAAAATAACAAAAGTAATTAAAAAACAAATAGTCATCTCCATGAGAATCTGGAGGAAGAGACAGGTCTGGAGATCCCTATCACTCATGTACACAACACATCACAATGAATTAATCCAAAGACATGCAAGAAAGGAAATCTACTATGGTTCTAAATGGTTCTTGATCAAGGTATGAGATAAAAATCTATGTAATATAGTAGCAACCACATTTAACCGTATCCATTTGTGTATATATAATGTAAAGTAGACAATAGGTATATTAATATAATTAAACATGCAGTTTGGAATAAATAAAAAAAATGCCAAGGGTTACTAAGAGAAACTGGATAATTATACTTACTTGTCACATTAATAATTATCATAGTTTGTGGTTATATCCTTCTAAATTTGGATGGATAACCCAAATTAGAAGTAAATTCAAATCTGAATGATGAATCATTTAGAATATACCATAATCATATAGCCCCTACCCTCAGGCAAAATAAAATCTCACCCTCAAGAGAAAATATAATCTCACCCTCATGCATCACGTGGTATTTCATATATCCCTCAAGAATCCATCATAAACATATAATATTACCTCAATAATTCAATACCATTTCCTTTAGCCCTTAAGTAGCACAAAAAAAAATTAACCACGACCATAGGCATCACAAGAATCTCACCCTCAGATATAACTAGAACCTCACCCTCAAGTGTCGTGTGACTATGTATCTATCCATCAGTTATACGACATAAATATATAATCTACATCGAGAATCATTTACCTATGATCCATTCACTTAGTAAGTATAAAGGATCATTCACTAATCCCTTACAAACCACATTAAACTTGATTCGTATCTAGAAACACTCAGCATGCCAAATAGTATCCAACACATTAGTTTCAATTACATTAATATCACATAAGCTCAAAATATAATCAATAAAAACCAAAAATCTAGTATCAAACATTCCAAATTTGTCAACATAATACCCAAAAATAACTTTAGAAAAATTACCATCTGCCAAACCAATTTATTCATTAATATATGTTCATAATTATCATCATAATTATATAAATCCTGAATAATTATTCATTCATTACTAGGATCATTAATATATTGATTAACCCGATTATTTGTAGTGATTTTACAATAATAAATCAAATAATATAACATTATTTCAACTACAAGTTCTAAGACAACAATTAATAATTTATCTACTTTATTATAGGGCTTTAAAGACTATCCAAACCATGTCTAAATAATGTCCATGGCTGGTACACCAATAGGGTGGCCACATGTCTGAATTCCCAACCTATAGACCCAAATATATCCAAGGGATGGTTTTAAATGACAAATTATAATTTAATTGGGATTATCTAATTTATTTGGTAAATTCTATGTCCTGACACAGTGATGACAAATATCATAATTACTACAAATATTTGTATCAAATATAAAGGGATTTCGTTTATAACACATACATTTTGCATCATAGAAAATGATATAATTTTGGAATAGGGTATAAGATACATGTTTACAATCATAATTAAATAAATGAGGGGAATTCCTTTCATGCATATCATTTCCCATTTCCAAATCCATTAAGGCATTAAATTTCAATATAAACATTTACTTATGTGTATGAAAAATGGTATGGCCTTACCATCCCATAGGGCCAATCCATTTAATATTATTTGATTAATTTTATGAAAAGAATCCATATCATGCATTAGAAACTTCTTTTAAAAAATTCATACCTTTTACCAAAACATCTTCCAATACCCTTCTTAAGTCATTCTATCAATTTCAAGCATTCAACCAAGGTTACAGAAACAACCAATGTAAATTCCACATTTTAGAAAAATGGGTAACATGTCCCATTTGTAATGGAAAGCAAAATATAGAAGGACAAGGCTAAGGAGAACATGTCATATGATTTTCTCCCTAAGTTAAGGTCACGTCTAACATGAGAAAGCCAAAAAATTATTTTTATATGCTCAAACATGTTTTCATTGGATGGATCTGTGTAGTAGAAAAATGAGGAAACATAAAAAACACAATGAATGACAAGAAAAATTATTGGCACCATACATTGATAATTCATATTCATAATCCAATCTATTGAGTTTATAAAATAGTCAATATTTTTAAAATGTTCTTTAGTTCAATGAAACACATATAAAGGGACTACATTTTTTAAGAATAAAAAGGACATAAACCAGAATGCCACATTATATGATTTGAAATGAAGTCATAAGAAAAACTCCAAGCTATAAACCAAGAATTTTAAAAACCATAAATCATCACTTTCAGATATTGAATACACTACACTTCTATGAAGGTTTTTTACATTAAAAACCATGAATTTTCATAGAAAAAACACAAATAATATAAAACATCATTTATTTTAAAAATAAACCATCACTAATAAAATTCAAGGAATGGTGAAAGGTGAGAAATTTTATAATTACTAATTTTAAAATCAAGAAAAAGGGATCCTACTAAAAAAATACCAAGTTGAACACTTTTCACTCAACAATTTAATTAGAAACCACTCGAATGTTCACAGAAGTGATCAAAAAACAATAAATAAAACACAAGGTACACTAAACACTAAAATACTGTAAATTAAAATATGAGAAACCATTAAATGTTTTAAAAAATTATATTTTATGGATACGACCAACTCAATTGACCCAATCCAATTTTCTTTCAGTGGTGGATGACAGAAAAAAATAAGACACCCAAAAAGTCCCTTCGTACACCCTAATACTAGAGAAAATGAAAATTGGTTAGCCTTTAACCCATGGGGTTTGGATGAATAGTTTAGGATGATATGGAGTCCCAATTTGATTTGAATAAGTGAAGAAGAGATAAGTGAAAACATTATATAGGATATTTTATGAATAAATTTGCTGAAATAGTAAAAAAAAGAACACCAAGAGGGATCCAAAGTGGTTGTTTTACACCATGAGGTAGAGGGATCTATGGTCACACATGTGTTTATGAGTGGGATAAGAAGGGTAAACCCATTATTGGTTTCCTTACAACATAAATAATTGTATACAAAAACATAATAATAAAAATAATAAAAATAATACAATAATAATATCATTATTATCATTATTTAAAAAGTTCTTTTATTTTTATTTTCCTTTTAACCCCATTTTATTTATCTTTAAAATGACTTTAATTTAATTATATAAATTATTTTAAAATAATAAATCCTAAAGTAGTGCAGTGATGTGATGAATCCTTCAAAATTACATTACAATTCATAGCTTTTAACTTGTCCAGTCTAATAAAAAAAATTTAAAATTCCTTTATATTTTCATTCAGTTCAAAATCACAAAATTTTACCACCTTACCACCATATAACATATCATTATTGAGAAGCCTTTGGGAACAATGGAAAATATATTCCAACCTACATGGGTTGTGAATCTAAATTCAAATGGGCGTACATAATTTCCAACTCCCAACAGACCTTAGAGAATCCATTTAATCACTCACTAGTTAAGCAATGAAAACTCAAGCTAATGATCACTTTCCAATACAGACAATGTGAAGTTGCTTATCTGAGTATTTTTAGAAAGAGATATGATCATGTTATTTCCTTTTTAATAATTTATCTGATAGTGATCCCCACATTTGGTCATTACAATACAAAGGGCCAATTCTTAGCCATGAAACAACAACCATTGGAATTTTTATATGAAGCATTCCTCAATTATTTTAGAGATGTTAAGGTGTGATTATGGAATGGAAAGATGGTCCATTCTAGACTGGCTATATTTATCGAGGTTGGGAATACTCCTCATGAAAATCAATGGCCGACAAAAATTAAACTCATCTCACTTGATGACATTCCATAAAAAGTTCATCACAGAAAATTCCATTGAATAAGAGAGTAAATAATTAGAGACACTCTAACTAACCATTCATGAAGATGATCAACATATAAGACTAGACTTTTACAGAAACAATTGTGATGAATTCATCTATGGTATCTCTCATTCGCCACGATCACATCCACCGAAGTCCATACCTGACTTATAGTGATTCTACATGATTTATTTATCATCAATCCAAACCAAGAGTATGGTATAACCTTGGATTAGAATGACTTTAATGTAAGGAACTCACTATATAAAGTCCATAATCTATGTTTATGATTGAGACATGGGTAAAAATAAAATATACACACATCAAAACATTGAATGATCCCAGAGTGGCATTGACCTGGAGGTCAATATTGAAGAAAAGGCATGTCTAAAAGAGTTCATCTAAGGCATTACTACAAGAAAATCCAAGTTCCGCTCAAGACTAACCAATCCTTGATAAGAACCACTCATTCAAAATGAAACACCGAGAGACCACAAAAACTGAACAAAACATTTAAATAATAGATTAGTGTAAGACCAGCGATCTATTACTGTATTAAGGACATCATCAAAATAGGGGAAATTTCCATATCTCAAGGAATAGTACACTAGGATAATTTTCATTATTACTTGGTGAAAAATGGGTGAACCAATAATGGTCGATAACATATAAGAAACTCAACTTCACCTATCAACATACTATTATTAACCAATCACCTATCCTTTAGCACTTGAGACATCCCATAATTTTTCATGATTAATCCCCGATGTCCACCCATGACTAACTGTGTTTCTCAAGTGTTTCATACATCTCCAACAACAAAAAAATTGTGTATATGTTGAGTAAATGACATGATTTAAAGGTAAATACCATAGTATTCATTTATGAAATCCCCATAATTCTTTAATAGTCCACTTTAGTTGTTCTCTATATACACATAGGACATGTATTTAAGAGAACTAATAGAACACTCCCCACATTATGAGTGTAATATTAATAAGAAAGAATAGATAGACTAGCTACTCAATTGTCCACTCGGTCATAACCACCAAACACACAAACATTTAAACAAATGGAATGAAAAACAAAAAAATGATTGGAATGAAAAAAATCAAATATCACTAAAATTCATCCATAGCTTTAGGAAAAATATGATTTCATTACAATAATGTCACCGTACTCTAGAGACGTCCCAAGACCATACTCAATATAACAAGGCTGAATGATTCCACCGAACATGACCAATTCGTTTCAACATTAAACACTAGATGTGTACTATCTAAACCAACACATTTTACCCTAATATTTCATGAGAAAACATCACATCCTGAATACCATCCATTGGCTATCAGGCCGATGGAATCAAGCATCAAATGGGCCATAAAATAGATTTACCGAAGGTTGTATTGCCACATATGACTATTAACTTGGATGACGCCATAATAATTTTTCCATTAATAAGGAAAATAAATGGTAAAGTGAACTATGAATCGGCCAACCATTCCCAAGGAATGTCTGATGATCTGAAACCAAACATTATTTGATGCTCACACCTGTATCATAGGCCATGGGAACCGTGAACACCTTTTTAAAAATTGGTTTTATTTTGAATCTAAACTTACTAAATGGGACAATGACAATAGAATGACACCAAGTGTCTGAAATATCATAGTATTTAGGGATTTATTTAACATTAATGGTGCTACCTATCTTTGGATAGCCCCAAAAAAGAAAAATTCATAATCCTATAATGGGTTCATTCCATATAGAAATGTTATTTGGATAAAAATTTGACAAAAATACTATTTCTAAAAAGAAGGAGGCCTAAAAAAATTCCCATGTTTCTATTCTAAGGAATCAAAAAATGAAATCTCAAGCTACCATTACACAAGGGATTAAACAAATGACACCACATATGGTTCCATTTTAAGGCCATTACATTTATTTACATTTAAACCTTTAATCATTTAAAATATTTTACCAATACATCAAGGAAAATTATGGTAGTATCAAAAAACATTCTTTAAAAAAAATAAAATAAATTATATCATAATTAGGAAATTTATCAAAATAAACTCCCTTTAATAGATAAGTCAAACTAAGAGGGCCACAAAAAAAATTGGATGATTATCATGCAACCCGATGGTATATTCATAAATATTAATATTATATACACTTATTAAGGGTTATCTCTTAAAAACCATTCCCCAAGAAACATATTTGGTTCCATAAGCTCCTTTAGATGGTTAAACAATTTATTTTAAATTAATGTTAAGTATTCATTAAATTTAAACCTACTTTTGAATACAAAATTCTCATGTTCAATAGTCTATTCATTTGGGCAGCCATATACCAATCCATAAAGCCCCCAACAAAATTAATTTTTTGAATATGGATCCTATTTTAATTGTAACTAATTACATTTATACCAATCCATCAATTACGTATTTAAAAAATTAAATCATGTCACTACATGTAGCTAACATGGAGAAACATGATAAAATCACACCAGCATGTAATAATACATAGGGATGATATGATAGGATTTTAAGAAAAAAGGAACGTAATGATCTAATAAGGTTTTCAAATCATTCCTGGAATATCACTAAAGGAACACAATAAAAAAAGATAGAATCCAAAAAATGAAACTACATGGCATAGAATATGCCTTACATGTGAATTATTTATATTCCTAATATGATGCATGTTTTTCTTTAGCCTATCCATAGCAGGAAAACAGTAAAATTCAATAACTTCCAATATCAATATATAGTGTAAATTAAAATATTTAATGAATGTGAAATCTTATCAACTATAACATCGAAGAGTGTAAACAAAAATTCCACCCCGATTCAATTGGTCATTTCCCTGTACAAGGGGTGATCAGTCCCAATCAAGACTATTTATCATGTGATGAAACATTATTAATCTTTGGTCTTCTAGTCCAAAATTGTAAAAAAAAGGAAACGAAACCTTTGATTCTACTTAGTAACATCCAAAATTTACTCAGCACTATGATTGTGGCTGGACCGGTGGGCCACATGGCCTCAAGCACCCCTACATGTATACTAGATGCTGATAACTAGTTGAAAGGGTTTAAATTTGGTTCATTAGGGAGACTATACACTCAAATATAGAGTTTAAAATTGGTATAATAGTAAATAAACAATTGATAATAGAAAAAGTAGTAAATAAGTGAAAGAAAATTAGTAGAAGAATATTATAATACCTAAATATAAATGGACAAAGCCAATATACAAGAATTCATGTATGAAAAATAATTCTATATGGTATATGTAGTACATAACAAACCAAATCAATGAAAAACATTATATTAAACTCCTTGAACATACAAGTCATGAACCCCATCATGTTCCCCCTAGATCCTATGTACATAGCACAAAAAATCAATAAATAAAAATACCTATGGGAAAAAAGATATACTAGGGTTCCAAACGACACTAGAGTAGGTTGTGAGATAATAATCATATTAGGCCTAATCCCAAGGTGTCTAACATAATCCATTAATTTATATATAATGTGTATAAATTATCATGTAAATATAAAAAAATAAATATGTAGGGATAAATAAATAAACAACAACCTACCCAAGTTCCCAAGGGACACATGGCAGGTACACCTATATTGGAACCCTATTAGTTATTAATATCTGTGGGTAGATCCTCATGCATCTAGAAGTATTAACCAAACTAGTGGATTATTATCTTTTAGATGATGAATCACTAAGAATAAACCATACTCATATGTCTTGGGCCCTCAGGGTAACCAAAATCTATCCCTCTGGCATAAGTATAGTCTTTCCCTCAAGAATCGTGTGACTATTAATATATCCCTTAGGTGTAGAGACCCAAATCATGACGTACATGGACATTACATTACTTTGTAGGTATACTTAATACATAACATAAACCAACACCGATGGACTGTAATAGTTTAGTGTCTTTTGAAACTCTGAATATAATCATCTAATCTTGGGGAAAGATCTTCAACATCTCCCATAAAGATCTTCCCTTTTTTTCTTACCAAAAACCTTTATTTATTTCATGGAGAAAATAAACCATAAAAAGGGTGAGCTCAAATGCTCAGTGCGGGTAAGAATGGATAAAATAAAACAAACCATATACATTTTAACTTCAAAACATGAACATAATATCAAAATCATTAGCAGTGACATAAAACATGGCAGTACGTAAGGCATAAAACATAAAGAAACATTAATCATGATATAATAGCATGTGAATAAAACATGTAATTATGTAAAAACATTAAGCACATGATATTATTTCCACAGTAGCCAAGAAATTGCTGTTGAGACCATCTTAGTGGACAAAGTCCCTTTCTGAATCGAGTTCACTCTTAGTTCCAGTCCTGCGTCACTAAACCAGATTAAATTTCCATTCCATCCATATCTATCTCATGAGATATAAATATTTACCCAATGCATTGGAGGTAGATATTATTCCCACCCATCTTATAATGAAATCATTCTTACTTGTGCCACAAAATAAACATAAACCATTCATCATAACCCAATGAATAAAATGGGTTTCATAAACATCATCCCAACAGTACATAATCCATATAAAAAATGCATATAATTTCATCATAAGAAAAGTGAAACCATTTAAATCATAGAGAAATTATATTTGAAACATACACATATCAAATAATTCCATCTTATATGGGAAAAGGTTTTAATAAAACACTTGAAATGAATTCTTGACGAAAATATCCTTTCTTCTTCAAAATAATTTTCTTTTCACGAAATTCCATGAAATTTTAAAAGAAAAGGATTTTGTTGAAAATAACCATGAAATATTGAATATTATACATCATGAAAATAAGGCGTTATAAAACCGTAAAAATCCGTTCATGCTGTATAAGTTAAAAAAACATTATCCTCATACTTTTGTCAGAAAAGTCAAAAAGTACCTCATATGGTAAACAAAAAGAATGATTCCTTCCAAACCTTGTGGTAAAAGTCATAAAAGGGTAAAAATGACATTAAACATACACAGAAGAATACTAAGCATTTTATGAAAACATTTTTAGAAAACATGGAAAATGATGATAAACATAACCCCAATAAATACTTTCAAATATACAATCTCAGATAAGAATGAGATTGGAATAATTATCCCTTACCTTAGATCTGATATGCTTCATACGTATCCGAACCTCCAGTATAATGATTTAAATAATTTCATTTACTAACTAAAGAATCATATTAATTGTTATTATATCATATATTGTTCACTTATGACTTTATATTAACCTTTCTTTTGTAAATTCCATGTTAAAGTAGCCTTTTGGGTAAAATCATTTTATTTAGCGTACTTGTTTGGACTTTTTGTTCTTGATATTATTATTACTTATATCATGATTTAATTACTTCTGGAATTTAAATCATGATTTTATGTCATATATATTCAGAATATATGTATTTAATAGATAGATAAATGAAATGAAATACACCGTTCCTGGAGACGGTAGGTCGTTCGTACGCATGAACACTGTTTTCCTTTCCTTATTGACTTGAATGGAATTAAGTAGATGAGATAAATATATATATAAATAAATACAGTAGAATTATTATGTCATATATTTCATGATTGCTTATTATATATACTTTATAATCATTCTTTAATTTTTATCATTGAATATGAATCTCATCGCGTCGTGGAGATGGTAATCTGAATGTATGCACGAGAAATGATATTGTTCCCATATTTATTGAATGAAATTGGAGTGGATGATATAATATCATATAATTATTATGATGTTATAATAATCATATATAGATATTGTTTACACCATTATACACATCCAAGTAAGCTGGTGGTGGAGAAACTGATTACAACACGATGTGGAGACGGTATTCCGTACGCACACATGCGTAGTGATTTCTTTTTCTGTAGGATGGATAGAAGATGAAATGGGGTTGTTTAATATTTATAATAACATATCATTATATAAGTAATACTTATGTTATTACTTTATAATGAAAAAAATTAAGAGGAAGATGTTGAATAAGAAATAAACTTGAAAGAATCTTTAGAAGAGATTACCTCTTCTTCGAAGCACCTCCTTTAAAAATCTTCTTAGGGAACTAGAGATGGTCTCTAGAGAAGACCAGAACCTCTATGATATAACTAGAGAGGTTGAAAATAGTAATTGGCAGGGTTTGTCCGAACTTCAAGGCTCAAAAGGGTGTGAAGAGAATAGGGAAGGTGTGCCCTTTTTATAAGGGTGGAGAGGGGCACCTTAGGAAAACATAAAATATTATTATATAATAAATTCATATTCGGTTTTAATAGCTCAAAATTGATTTATTTAGAATATAAGGTGGGTATGGGTCTAAATCCTCTCAACTAATAGGTTTTATACAAGTTTAGGTTACTATATTATCCTTATCATATATATTTAACTCTGAGTTAAATAATTTAACTTTTACCGTGTCTTTTTGTTTTCTTACACTATATGGTAAATAAACAAACTATAATAAGACAAACGAACCCCAATTGTTTCATTATTAATATATATATCCTTATCTATGTCATTTGGACGAACCTTAGATTTTTTAAAATAAAATAATAATTAATAATATAATATTTGTTTTAAAAACTATTTTATATCTATTTTGACACTATATGGTACATGATTTTTTTGAAAATCATAAAAACATAATTAATTAGAGAAACGTTAATTTAATCCATAATAACATGTCATATGAATCTAAAAAATTAGTTTAATTCATAAAAAGTCTCAAATTAAATTTATTTGGGTATTTATAACATCACTTATGTTAATATTTCATTAATAATGTATTTACTGCATCATCATTGTGTCATAAATAAATTACATTATTTAATGTCTAAAAATTATAAATAAAATACCATTATGTGGTAAATCTTTTTATATTTATAATGAACATTTATAGTCGAATTTATCTTATGTATAACCCAATATTAAAAATGTTTTAGTTATTAAACATTGATTTTAACCATTTTAACTCTTCTTTAAATAAAATAATAATAAATGTCTTAATCTAATCAAAGTGGACATAAATGATAATATTATATTCCTACCATTGTTTTTGGTCGAATTACACTTATCCAATAGAATTAGGACATGTTTTAGGGTAATAATAATATCATTTTTACCCTTAATCACCCTATTTACATTTAATCGTGGTAAATAAAAGTAAATGGTTATTATTCACCAAAAATTATTTTCATCTCATTGAACCACATTTTACTTACTAATATCAAACTTGTGTCTCAAATTTTTTAAATTTTACTAACAAAATCAGTAAAAAAAGTTTTATGTATATTTACAAATTCTCCTAGGAGGTGGGTAAAAGACGGTGAAAAAATCAATTAAATTTTTATATGTCTAAAAATATTATAAAATGACTCCAATGAATTACATTGAACTTATATAGGTATTATGTATCAATTTTTTCCTAAAATAAATTTAAATAAAATAAATAATTATTGAAATAAAAAGTTGGTTTTTAAATAGTAACCCAGTGTTTTCACTATTCATCAAAAATTGAATGTTTTCAGAAAAATATCAAAAATTCACCCTAGGCTACTTTTGATATTAAGAATACAAAATTGAAGTCCATTTTGAATTTTAAAATTTATAAAATTTCAAAAAAAATTATTACTATTCATAAATACTAGTTTTAATAATATTTTAATAGCATATAGTTGTTTAGTGAAACTCGGTATTGCGTACAATGCAAGATATTGAGGAAGGTCACGATTACGTGTAATGCAAGCCAAGTCAGGGTTGCGTGTAGTGCAATATTCTTTTGTTGTTGTGTATAATAGAATCCAACCATATTTCATTTATACATTGAATATATATATATATACGCACACACACACACACACACACTCAATGTTGCATAGATTAACCTCTATAAAAAAACAAGAAATTTTATGTAACACGATCCAAGAATAGTGTTTCGTGTACTGTAAGATAATACAGTTCCATGTATAGTGCAAGATAATCTTGGTGTAGCATAAAACACAAGATATCAAATAAATTAAAAAGAATAATTCTCATAAAATATCGGGGTGTTACATTCAACCCCCCTTAAAATGATTTTCGTCCTCAAAATTCGTCAGGGTTATAAATGGTTTACTACTTGAAAGTTTCTTTAATAGAAACCCACATTGAAAAAAGGACTACCAAAACTTAACTTTCAAAACTAAATTATGAAATTTAATGGTTACCCAAATTAACTAATCATTGGGTTTCCACATAGGATAACATAGGTGAAAATATGGATATGGAAGATAAATATAACCCTCACGTTCTAATAGAGAGTGGTAGAAAACATGGCTATGAAAAAGCCAACAATCACAAATCCATAAATTTGTGATGATCTAAGGTACCATCTGATTTATCGAATATAAGGGCACTAGGACAACATTTTTGGTTTTCAAGATGATTTCCCTAAAGTTAAAGAATTTGAATTAGAAGAAATACTTACATTATTTTGGTATAATTTCACCATTGTTCATGCCTTGAACAATTTCCACTTCATACCTTAAAGAAATGATGTTGAATTTTTCATTTGTGATGTGTTAGCAGATCATGCGATAGAATGATGGGTCATTCCATATGTCTCAAACAATAGGTTAACAAAAGCCATCAAATATACATAATCCCATCTATGGTGAGGTTAATCGTATATGATTCCAAAAATGGACTTATACATCATCTATCATACTGCTTAATAAAACTGGTTTCTACTAACCATGGACTTTATGTAGGCCAGTGGTAGGCGATAAAGGCATGTCACACTTCAGTTGTGGGTTCAATTCCCACAGCCTTGTCCAACGCGAAGAGTTTTCGCCCGTCCTATGGTTTGTCCTTTTTCTAAAACTAAATTATTATAACATTACATAAATAAAATCGTAAAAAGTTCTATCCTTAAACAATACTATTTGATGTCTGACATAATCCATTCCAGTCTTTATACTTATCCAAAATACATCTGTCCAATCTCATACTATAAAGAAAAAAATTACTAGAAATGTCATTAACCAAGCATGTGAAATCCCCCATTTATCCACCATATATAATAAGATATATCTTGTTGATCATAATACAAACATGTGAATACCTTAATCAAATATTCTTTTGATACATGAATTACCATAGATCCTTAGTGAAAACATGAATGCTGTCAAAATTTAACTCATTCCATATACAAAAATCCCAAAAATTCAATATACTCAAACCATGATATCACTTAGTTCTTATATCAGTCATGAGCTCATTAATACTATCAAACATTTAATTTTCTCCTTATCCCTTCATTATGCGCATATCATCTTCTTTAAAAAATATTTGAATCACTTTTCATGGTTACTGGTACCATATAATTATCAAAAACCACAATAAACCAATACATATATATTCCACTATTCCATAGTACTATAAATTAGATTCCACAACATTATTTTGGAATCCTGTTACATAAACACATGATCATTCCACTACATCATCATCATACTCAACATCGCCAATAATGATGGCATGTGACTTCCCTTTGTCCCTTCCCTTAAGAGGTTTCTGACATAGATCATCATTAACCCTTGAATTAGGGCATTGATTAGCATAATGCCC
This sequence comes from Viscum album, assembly GCA_963277665.1. NCBI lineage: Eukaryota > Viridiplantae > Streptophyta > Magnoliopsida > Santalales > Viscaceae > Viscum > Viscum album. The sequence continues at coordinate 78,655,493 of OY728162.1, read as the reverse complement.
CATTTCATTGCACTTGAAGCATTGAAGTGTTAGTGGAGCATTATCTATTGTCTTTTCTTTATTCACATCATTTGAAACCCTTTTTCCATTACTTTGACACTCATCTGCTCGATGAAATTATTTTCCACACATAAAAAATTTTCTAGTCTATTTAAGACAATCTCCACCATGCTACTTTCCACACATTGAGAATAAATAAACATTCATCTTATTTTCACCATTGTTATGAGATTTCTCCTTGAACTCCATCTTTTGTTTCTTGTCAAAACTATGAGAAGGATATTTAACACCAACTTCCAGTTCTAACATGATAGCACAACACACAATTTCTTCATAGCTACTAAAGCCTTTTATAGATAATTCCCTTAGAAGACTTGGTTTTAAGCCACTGATGAATCGATCAACTTTACTTTCTGGTAGGATGATAAAGCCAGATGCATACCTTGCATGTCTTGTAAAATCTGCTTCATATATACCAACAGATTCATCATACTTCTTCTTAAGCTCAAGGAACTCCTTTTCCAACTTTGTTCAAAGAATACGAGGGAAGTACTTACTGAAAAACAAGTTCTTGAACTCGTCCCATTACATGGATTCAATTTCATCATGGGGCCTTGTATTCTTAATTAGAATCCACCGCTGGTCTGCTTCACCTTCTAAATGGTAAATATCTAGATTGACATTATCATGTTCTGAACAGTGAAGTATGGAAAATATCTTTTCAATGGTACTAATCCATTTTTCAGCAACAAGTGGATCAGAAGACCCATTGAAAGAAGGTGGATGTTGCCTGATGAAGGACTCAATAGAATATTGTTCCCTTCTGTGATCATTTGGAAATCCAGAATGATTCATATATTGTGTAATTATATCAATAAGATTTTTAACTCCATATCCCATCACATTTGGTTGTTTGGGAGGAAAATCATTATATTTTCCATTACATTGATCAACATGGTTCCTTCGGGTTCTATCCATCGTCTAAAACCCATAAAAGAATCGTGTGAGAGGAAAACATCATCCTAGGAAAACAACATAATAAAGGGGGAGTACCATAAATATCTGACATCATAGGTTTAAATCTAATATCGTTACCATAATTCTAGGAATATAACCTATACTTATACTTAATCTTAGAGACATCCCAAGACATATGTCATGACCCGTCCTCAGGGGCATGTGTCATGACTACCCCAAGCCTGCCTTCCATAGGCCAGGGGCTCGCGAGTAGCACCAAAGGCGTAAATCCCAATAAAAAGGGAAGGCATTGACATTATTAAATGAAAACACACACAAACAAAGTACAAGTAGAAGCTACACTAAGTATGCACTAAAACACACGTGCTGAAATTACAAGGGGATGGAAATACAAGCCTAAAAGGAAGGTATAGTTACAACTGAAAGTAAAGTACAACTCAAAGGGCAACATCTAAAAAGTGGCAAGCAGCTCTTGGATCGTCCTCCGGCTTCCTACCTGAAGGGTAGGTACAGATGTCCTCCTCAGTACTCCACGCCCATCCTTCTCCTCCGGGTACTGACTCGTCGTGAGATCCACCTCCGGGCACCAACTCATCGTGAGATCCACCTCCAAGTACCGTCCAGCTCTATAAGCCTCAACCATGATCATAGATGTCCATCGTCTGCAACCAACACAATGAGGTGCGGGTATATCCCGTGCAGGGGTGAGTATACGATACTCAGTAGGGACCCCGAGACCCTCAAGGTCTCACTAAATCCTACAACGATAAACACAAAGAAAGTTCTCAACGGATAACCCTTACTTAGTTATAAGTCCATACTTATACCTAAGTTATCAAGAAACCCGACTCATCTACAAGGTTTCACACAGATATGAAATCAACGGATAACCATTTCTTAGGTATATGCCCATACATATACCTAAGTTATCAAGTAACCCACCTCAATCATGAGGAAAACACAAAGGTCAATGACTCAGCTCAAACCAAGATTTTCATTATCGAAACCGCAACTGCTGAAGAGCTCCGTCTATGATGAGTACAGTGAAATTGTCACGACTTTGAGACACTGCTCTCTAGCCTAAGGCTGCTGAGGTACTCCTCCTGTCGAGTACCATGGGTCACCCACCCAAACACAGTAGTGCTTCCCGTCGGGGTCTGCCACCCAAACACAGTAGTGCACCCCCCCTAATATCCTGTAGAGGTACTCCTCCTGTCGAGTACCGTGGGTCTTCCTCCCAAACACAGTAGTCCTTCCCACCATGGGTCCGCCACCCAAACACAGTAGTTCTCCCCACTGGGCTATACAAGTCACTCCGACTCGAATCGGACAAGCATTCTTCAGGTCTCAGCTAGCTACATGGTCTCCTTACTCCATACGCTCCTCTCAGGGAGGGTCCGCTCCACGTGCTACAAGTTGATACTCCAAGAATCAAAAATTCCCATGAAGAAGTTTCTTAATGAACCGCCTCATCATAGGTATCTCAACGCAACAGACGGCGCGCCAATCAGACGCCCGATCTGTGAGTTATTAGCCTTTTCGTCCCAGGGGCCCGGTTGGTTGCATGTACGAACCAACCCGACCATATCTCAATTGCACCCCGTATTCACATACGGTATACTCATAGGGACCGTTTCTCAATGTGATCACCAACTCCACTGACGGTTCAACAAACAGACATCCGGTCTGAATGTTATCGGCTTTTCCGTTCTTTGGGCCGGGTTAAATTTCGAGTACAATCTAACTCGGCCAAATTCCAACTACGTCCAAACCTCAAGTGAAGTATACCAAATGATACATATCACCGAAAGGAATCCATCAATGTCGACGACACATCAATCAGACGTTCGGAACTCAAGTTATAAGTGTTTCCGCTCTGAGGGCCCGGTTGGTTTCGTGTTCTAACCAACCCAGCTATACAAAAAGTTCTCCAATACCATGAGTGTAATATACCGAAACGACCATCGTGATCCAAGGATCGCATCGAAACTGATAGTGCATCGATCGGAGGTCCGTAGCCCATGGTACGGGTGATTGAACAAAGATGTCCGATTTTAGGGGGTTTTGTGCCCGGACCGACCCGGCCCGAGACACCCTGGGTCGACTCAAACCTGGTCGACCCGAACTTAGTCGACCCAAACCAGGTCCGGGTCCGGCCCAGTAGGGCACGGCTTGGGCCGACCCGACACGGTGGTCCAACCCAGCATGGGCGGCCCGGCTCGGTGCGGGCAGCCGGTTGGCCTGGCACGGGTGCGGCCCGCATGGCCAGCAGCTCAGCCGTTTTGGCCGAGCAGAAAATAGGTGCTGTTGTACCCTTGTCTCGAAACGGTATCCCCCCACGTGGAGGGGGCCCGCATGTCTGCCATCATGGGTTAGGACCCCTGGCCTCCTCCGAACGGTCGGCCCAGTTGGCCATCCGGTGCCACCGCCGCGGGACCCCGCGATCCCGACATTCCGAAGCGTCGAAGGCCAGCGATTCCGGCCGCCCTCCCTTGCACAGTTGTGACCCTTGTCCGTCTGGGGCGGCGCGATGGCGCCACGCCCCTCCAACACGGTCCGACCTTGGCCACAGGTTCTTCTGCTTCGGCACACCGCGACGACACTGTTCTTCTTCGATGTGGCCCGCTCCGTCCGCGGTTCACTCGTTCCGGTGCGGTGCGATGACACAGCGTTGCCTCCATTCAAATCCATAGAGAATAATCAACAACAAAGGGGGATGAGGGTCGGCCGTGTTCATGCGGTCTGACCTCCTCCCGTTATCTTGATAGGAACCGACTTAAAAATAATTTACAAATAACACCAAAAAGTCACGAACATAAAAAAACCCTAACTTGTAAAGATGTTGCACGGAGTCGAGCTGTAGAAAGAAGCAAGCGTCACGATGATCGGACGTCACAATAGATCAGTGCCGATTTCGTTGATGTCGGAGGAAGAGTCGTCGTTGATGGTGACGTTCCCCATGGTTGTATCTCCTCCCTTGATGTAGAGGAAGAAGGAGAGAAGGCACATCGTTGGTGACTTTTCATTCTCCACCAGAGGCGTTCTTCATCGAATAGGCATTGTTCTTTGTCAAGAACATTCATCATTAGAAGGAGGGAGCTCTCCTCCAATTTCTCCAGAGGTTTTCCCCCACCCAAAATATTTTCTCCACAAATATTTTACAAGGCCCCTTTAATAAAAACATTGCCATGAAAAATGAAACAATTCAATGAATTGTTTACAGGCCAAAGTAATTAATGAAAATATTAATTATATGGATTGGAATATTTAATAGAGAAAGGAGGGTGAAAGGTTTAAAATTCAAAAAGAATTATAATCACCCAAATTTAAACAAGCCATTAACTAAATGGGTTGGCACACATTATGAGAGGAGAGATGGCCTCCTTAAAGCTTGGGAGGTGGAAGAGTTTAAGAGTTAAGAATGTGATGGGTTGGGATCGTGTGGGACCCATCCCACCTTTATCCACTCAAGGTTAGTTAAAAATAAGTGGGTCCCACCCCCAAATCCCTTACTTAGGATATAACTACATAGAGAAAAGGAAATAAAATTGTAAAACAATTTCATTTTATTCCTCACTAAAACCACATTTTAACAAATCCTCCTGAGCAAACACACCATTAGAAAAGGTGCTCTTGAGCAATTACTGGCACTGTGGTTTCATCGGTACCCTCAGATTTTGATTCTGAGCACCATTTCAAAAGATAGAAAAACCCTCTCATTCTTCCACTAAACGTACCTGAGCTAAACTTCGAAAATTGATTCCGGGCACACCGGGCCTCAGAATCAGGTGCCATCAGATACTGCGGACTTGTAAAATTCCGAAGAAATTATGAAAAAAAATTTCTTGAAATTTATAGGTCTTTACATTACTCCCACATTAGGGCTTTACATCCCCGTAAATCTGTATCACAAACTAGGAAAGAAAAAGTGGTACTAAGCACGCATCTGATACTTCCGCTCCCATGTGCTCCCCTAGAGGTTCCCATGCTGCCAGTGAAAGCACACCTGAGGAAATGACTGTCCACGTAGGACCTGCTCCTGTCGATCCTCGTTCTCTACTAGAACCTCTGTTCATGTCACCCTGTCATCAACGTCTAACTCCCTGAGGTCGATGATGTGTGAAGGATCATGCACGTATTGCCTCACCCAAGGTATGTGGATGATTTCATGGACCAGGTGCAACTGAGGTGGAAAGTTCAAGAGGTAAACCACCCCAACTAACTTGATGAGGACCTAGAATGGTTTGTGAACCTTGGAGATAACTTTCTGCCTTGGCCACATCTCTGTAAACCACATCGAGGTGAGACCCATATAAGGATGTGGTCATCATCCTCAAACTCTAGAGGCCTGCATTCCTGATTATAACTGAAACTCAAAAGTCTTGTTACCATGTGGGTAAGGTTGACCAACTCAAGAGTGACCGACCGCACCCTCATGTGCAAGAGTTTATCCTATGACGCCCGGGGTTTCCTTTTTGCTGACCAAGGAAAACCCTTCTCAACGTTGTAGAATAACCACAACCTTTTTTCCTAATACAGTCAATTTGTGTATAAACTGGGGATCCAATCTATACACAGAACAACTTCGTAAGGCCTCGACGCTACCACCAAGAGATTCCAACCGAAACTCTCGCCTCGAGGGTCAGATCACTCTATCAGTATAAGTGTGATTATAGAGTCTCATCCCAAAGGTATCTCCAGACCTGAGGGTCAAGTATATGGATTACCGGAAACTCTAGGTCTAGGAAAAGATTCGTGGAAGAAAGGAATGATTTGTATCATGATCGGTTACTACAGAAGCTAGTAGTGGACACAGACTGTCCCTCGAATCATTCTTTGAGCTATTTGGGTCACACTCCTTGACCGCATGCAGCTACTCCTTTTCCCTACCCTCCAGCTCCCTGAACCTGGCGGGGATAACAAGAGCGGGTGGTTGTAACATGTTGATATGTGCACCACCTCATGCTGCTCTCCTAGCTCTGCCTCTACATCTGCTGCTCCGCAGAGTCATATGTCCTTAATGCTTCCCCTTCTTGAAACATTTTACATGCCCGAGTCTCAGAGACTGGCGCCGTTTTCCTATTTCTTACTGCACTGTTTAGTGTTCATCCACTCTGGGATGATCTACACCTTCTTCACCTACGATCGGTAAGAGCTGCTAAGATTTCTCCTTTGCCAAGAGGTGAAACTCGGTCTCATCCCCTAGATGAACCTCTCCCATTGCCTAATACAGTCAATCATAACATGATTGATGTATTCATGCCATGGACGACGTCGTAAGGCCTCGATGTTACTACCAAGGGATCCAATTGTCACTCTCACCTCCAAGGGTCGAGTCACACTATCGGCATCAGTGTGAGGTCACTGGGTCTCCTCCAATAGAAATCTCAAAAGTGAGTGTCAAGTCAACATTTTTAACTGAGACCTCTCATTATCAACCAAAAAACAGAATAGTAAAGTAAACATCACAAAGAAAAGTGTCTTTTATTACTGCAGCTCGAAGTACAAATACACAAATGAAAAAACTACATGGAACTAGTAGTACCAAGAACAAAAGGAATCTACTAGTTCCACTCATATCCACTTGCTTCTGGAGCTCTACTGCCTTGTCCACTACTCAACTGTTGCTCAAGAACCTGCTGCTACTTCTATCTCAGTGGCTCCTCCAATGCCTGTGGATCAACTGTACGAGGAGTCGGATAGTCACGTGCCATGTGAACCTTCCTGCCGCATGCATAACACTTTCTACTTCTTGAATGGCTGGCTCAGTTTCGTGTACCTCGCACAACCAAACCTGTATCCTGAGGCCACCCATCTGCTGGTCTGGTCCTCTTGGACCCCTGCATCATCTGTCTACTGCCTAAAGATGGATTAGCTACTGATGGAAAATCCCGCGGAAAAGGCAGCAGCTTCTGAACACACTCAGGGTGTAGAGTCACTGATATAAACTCCACCCGAAAGAAGCTCTCGAAGTCTCCCCATGTGAAGGTCATCTCATAGAAAAACTAGAGCATCTGTCTCCACCATCTGCCTACTGCTACCTAATGTAGGATGGAAGAAAAGATCACCATGATGTCTACTGGTGTACCTACTATCCTAAATACTCTCACCATAGCCTCCAGCCAATCCTCAGCTTCCTGTGGGTCCATCTTTCTGCGGAACCCGGGTGGTCTCTGGTGCTGGAACTCGTGAAGTGCACTCAAGCGACGTTCACTCTCTACTACTGGGGTGGCTGGCATCAGTGGCTCAATGGGTGGTAGTACTGCCGGTGCCTCCGCTGGTGCCTCAACTAAAAGAGGAGCTTGTACTAAGGCCTCATCACTCATCGGGAAGTCAGTACGTACATCTCTCGGGGCTCTAATTGATCGTCCGTGGAATGGAATCCTGAAAGAAGCAGATGTGACATGGTCAAACTATTATACCTGGTGAACTGACCTTGTTTGAGCTGTTTTAAGGGGAAAACATTTCAAAACACACACAAAATTAATGTTTTCATGCACTGAGTCAGAAATAAGTAGTCAGGGTCCTGGTGTATGGATACGTCGACCGCCCGCAACAACATTGGACTCCCTGACCTGAAAACCACACATGGTACCCTTAACACTATTGCTTCACAGAAAAGAAATATTAGAGTTATAAGTTCTGCGGTAGAACCGACTCCTCTCATACCAATTTGTCACGACCCATCCTCAGGGCCCATGCCGTGACTACCCCAAGCCTATCTTCAATAGGCCAGGAGCTGGCGACTATCACCAAAGGCATAAGTCCCAATAAAAAGGAAAGGAATTTCCTTTATGAAACAAAAACACACATAAACATAGTATAAGCAGAAGCTACACTATGTAATCAGAAAAACAAACATGCTAAAAGTACAAGGTGCCGGATATACAATCCCAAAAGAAAGGTAAAACTACAACTAAAATAAAGTACAACTCAAAAGAAAATAGCTGAAATGTGACAAGCAGCTCCTAGATCGTCCTCCGGCTTCCTACCTGAAGGGTAGGTACAAATTTCCTCCTTAGTACTCCACGTCCATCTGTATCCTCCAGGTACCGACTAGTCTTGAGATCCACCTCCAGGTACCGACTCGTCGTGAGATTCACCTCTGGGTACTGTCCAGCTCTAGAAGCCTCTACCATGATCAGTGATGTCCGTCGTCTGCAACCAACACAATGAGTTACGGGAATAGCCCATGCAGGGGTGAGTATACGATACTCAGTAGGGACCCCGAGACCCTTAAAGTCTCACTAAATCCAACAAGGATAAACACAAAGAATGTTCTCAACGGATAACCCTTACTTAGGTATATGTCCATACTTATACCTGAGTTATCAAGAAACCCATCTCCACTATAAGGTTTCACATAGATATGAAATCAACGGATAACAAATTATTAGGTATATGCTCATACATATACCTAAGTTATCAAGTAACACATCTCAATCATGAGAAAAACACAACGGTCAACGACTCAGCTCAAACCAGGATTTTCATTATCGAAACCTCAATTGCTGAAGAGCTCCGTCTCTAACGAGTACAGTGAGCCTGTCATGAATCTGAGGCACTACTCTCTAACCTAACATTGCTAAGGTACTCCTCCTCTCGAGTACCGCGGGTCAGCAACTGAAACACAATTGTGCTTCCCGCTGGGGTCTGCCACCCAAACACAGTAGTGCACCCCCCCTAATAGCCTGCAGAGGTATTACTCCTATCGAGTACCGTGGTTCGGCCACCCAAACACAGTACTGCTCCCTGCCATGGGTCTGCCACCCAAACACAGTAGTTCTTCCCACTGGGTTATACAAGTCACTCCAACTCGAATCGGACAAGCAGTCATCTGGTCTCAGCTGGCTACACGGTCTCCGTACTCCGTACACTTTTCTCTTGGAGGGTCCGATCCATGAGGTACAGGTTGATACTCCAAGAATCACAAAGTCCCATGAATAAGTATCTCAAAGAACCACCTCGTCATAGGGATCTCTACGCAACAGACGACGCGTCAATCGGACGCCCGGTCTGTGAGTTATTAACCTTTTCATCCCAGGGCCCCGGTTAGTTTTGTGTACGAACCAACCCGACTGTATCTCAACTGTACCCTATACTCACATAGGGTAAACTCATAGGGACCGTTTGTCAATTTGATCGCCAACGCCGCTGACGGTTCGTCAAATAGGCGTCTGGTCTGAAAGATTTCGGCTTTTCCGTTCCAAAGGCCCGGTTGGATTTCAAATACAATCCAACTCGGACATATTCCAACTACGTCCAAACCTCATTTAATGTATACCAAATGATCTATCTCAACGAAAGTAATCCAACAAAGTTGACGACACACCAATTGGACATCCGGAACTCAAGTTATAAGTTTTTCCGCTCCGAGGGCCCGATTGGTTTTGGGTTATAACCAACCTAGCCCTAGACAATGTTCTCCGAAACCTTGAGTGTAATATACCATAATGATCGACTCAATCCAAGGATTACATCGCAACTGACGGTGTGTTGATCGGTGGCCCATATCCCATGTTACGGGCGATTGAACGAAGCTGTCCGATTTTAGGGGGTTTTGGGCCCAGACCGACCCGGCCCGAGACCCCCTGGGTAGGCCTGAACCAGGCGACCCGACCTGGGTACGGGTGTGGCCCACTAAGGCTTGGCCTGGCCCGGCCCGGCGCGGCTCGGCCTGGTGCAGGGGTGTGGACCAGGGCGGGCGTCTCGGCCCAGCGCGGGCGGTTCGGCCCAGCACGGCCGGTCCGGCTCGGCGCGGCCGGTTGGCCTGGCATAGGCATGACCCGCGTGGCCAGCAGCTCGGCCGTTTCGGATGAGTGGAAAACGGGGGACGCTGCACCCCGTTTCTTGAAACGGCGGCCCCCCACATGGAGGGGGCCCGCCTGTCTGTCGCCTGGGGTTACGACCCGCGACCTCCTCCAAATGGCCGGTCGGGTTGGCCGACCGGTGCCGCCGCCGCGGGACCCCGCGGTCCCACCCTTCCGAAGCGCTGGCGGCCGGCGAATCCGGCCTCCCTCCCCTACACAGTTTTGGCTTAGGCCGCGGACCATGTCTGTCCGGTACGGCGCGCCGGCGCCGTGCCCGTCCGCCGGGGCCTGACCTTGGACGCTGGTTCTTCGGCTTCGGCGCGGCACGACGACACCGTGCTTCTTCGTCACGACCCGCTCCATCAGCGGTACCCTCATTCCCAAACGGTGTGATAGAACTGCTTTGCTTTCGTTCCAATCCATAGCGAATAATCAACAACAATGTGGGAGGAGGGTCGGTCGTGTTCGTGCGGTCCGACCTCCTCTTGTTATCTTGATAGCAAGCGGCTTAAGAGTAATTAACAAAAAACGCCAAAAAATCACGAACATAAAAACAAACCCCTACCTCGTAAAGACGTCGCACGACGTCGATCTGAGGAATGAGGCAAACATCGCGATGATCATACATCATGGCAGATCGGTGCTGATTTCGTTGAAGTCAGAAGAAGAGTCGTCGTTGATGGCAACGATCCCCACGGTGGTATCTCTTCCCTTGACGCGGAGGAAGAAGAAGAGAAGGCATGTCGTCGGTGACTTCAAGTTCTCCACTGGAGGCATTCTTCATTGAAGAGGGTTTTTTATTCATCAAGAACATTCTTCGTTGGAAAGAGGGAGCTCTCCCCTAATTTCTCCAGAGGTTTTCCCCCACCCAAAATATTTTCTCCACAAATATTTTACGAGGCCCCTTTAATAAAAAGATTGCCATGAAAAATGAAACAATCCAAAGGATTGTTGGCAATACAAAATAATTAATGAAAGTATTAATTATATGGGTTGGAATATTTAATAGAGAGAGGAGGGTGATAGGGTTAAAATTCAAAAATAATTATAATCACCCAAATTAAAACAAGCCATTAACTAAATGGGTTGGAACACATTATGAGAGGAGAGATGGCCTCATTAAAGCATGCGAGGTGGAGGAGTTAAAGAGTTAAGAATGTGAGGGGTTGGGCTCGTGTGGTTCCTACCCAACCTTTATCCTCTCATGGTTAGTTAGCAACAAGTGGATCCCACCCCCAACTCCCTTACTTAGGATATAACTACTTAGAGAAAAGGAAATAAAATTGTAATACAATTTTATTTTATTCCTCACTAAAACCAAATTTTAATAACTCCTCTTGAGCAAATACACCTTTAGAAAAGGTGATCTTGCGCAATTACTGGCGCTGCAGTTTCATCAGTTCCCTCGGATATCGATTCCGAGAACCGGATCAAAATTTAGAAAAACTCGCTCGTTCGTTCACTGAACGTAACCGAGATAAACTTTGGAAGTTGATTCTGGGCACACCGGGCCTCAGAATCAGGTGCCGTCAGAAACTGCGGACTCGTAAAATTACAAAGAAATTATGAAAAAAATTTCCTTGATATTTCGGAGTCTTTACAAAATACCTTAGAAATATCTCTACGGATCTCACTAAAGTTATCACATCCTAGTTTCTTAAGGTTGACTAAACCGACCTCTGATACCAACTATAGAGACCCAAATCATGATGTACATGGAAATTACATTACATTGGCATAATACTTAATACATAACTAAAAAAACACTGAAGGACCATAATAGTTTAGTGTCTTTGAAAACTCAAAATATAATCTTCTAAAACAAAATCCTTTTCTTTTAAATAGTTCCCACCCATCTCATAATGAAATCATTCTTACTTGTGCCACGAAATAAACATAAACCATTCATCATAACCCAAATAATAAAATGGTTTTCATAAACATCATCGCAATATAACATTATCCATATAAAAAATGGATATCATTTCATCATAAGAAAAGTGAGACCATGTAAATCATAGAGACATTATACTTGAAACATACACATATCAAATAATTCCATCTTATATGGAAAATGGTTTTTATAAAACACTTGAAGTGAATTCTTTAGGAAAATATCCTTTCTTCTTCAAAATCATTTTCTTTTCACAAAATTCCATGAAATATTAAAAGAAAAATATTTTGTTGAAAATAGTCATGAAATATAATAAATTATACTTCATAAAAATAAGGCGTTATAAAACTGTAAAAATCATTTCATGCCATATAAGTTAAAAAAAATATTCACCTTGTACTTTTGTTGGAAAAGTCAAAAAGTACCTCGTATGGTAAATAAAATAATGATTCCTTCCAAACCATGTGGTAAAAGTAATAAAAGCATAAAAATGACATTAAAATACATGGGAGAATACTAAACATTTTATGAAAACATTTTTAGAAAACATGGACATTGATGATATCCATAACCCCAATAAATACTTAATAATAAACAATCTCGGATAAGAATGAGATTGGAATAATTGTCATTTACCTTAGGACAAATATGCTTCGTACGTATCCGAAACTCCTATATAATGATTTAAATAATGTCATTTACTTATTACAGAATCATATACATTGTTATTATATCATATATGGTTATCTTATGACTTTATATTACCCGTTCTTCTGTAAATTCCATGTTAAAGCATCCTTTTGGGTAAAATCGTTTTATTTATCGAACTTGTTTGGACTTGTTGTTCTTCATATTATTATTACTTATATCATGGTTTAATTACTTCCAGAATTTAAACCATGATTATATGTCATATATATTCAGTATATATATATAATAGATAGATAAATGAAATGAAATACACTGTTCATGGAGACGTTAGGTCGTACGTACGTATGAACGCTGTTTTCTTTCCTTATTGAATTGAATGTAATTAAGTAGATGACATACATAAATATATATATAAATAAATCCAGTAGAATTATTATTTCATATATTTAATTATTACTTATTATATATACTTTATAACCATTCTTGAATTGTTAACATGGAAAATGAATCTCATCGCGTCATGGAGACGGTAATCCTTACGTATGCACGAGTGATGATATCGTTCCAATTTTTATTCAATGGAATTGGAGTGATTGATATAATATCATAGAATAAGTATTATTTTATAATAATCATATATAGATATTCTTTACACCATTATACCCATCCAAGTAAGGTGGTGGTGGAAAAACTGATTACACCACGGCGTGGAGACGGTATTCCGTACGTACGCACGCGCGGTGATTTCGTTTTCCATAAGATGGATAGAAGGTGAAATGAGGTTGTTTCATATTTATAATAACATATCAGTATATAAGCAATACTTATGTTATTACTTTATCATGAATAAACTAAATAGGAAGAAGTTGAAAAAGAAAGAAACTTGAAAGAATCGTTAGAAGAGATTAACCCTTCTTCGACGCACCTCCTTTAAACATCTTCTTAGGGCACTAAAGATGGTCTTTTGAGAAAAAAATAACCTCTATGATATAAATATAGAGGTTAAGAAGAGTAATTTTCAGGTTTTGTCCTAGTTTCTAGGCTCAAAATGGTGTGAAGAGAAGAGAGAAGGGGTGGCGTTTTTATAAGGGAGGAGAGGGGCACCTTAGGAAAACATAAAATATTATTATATAATAAAGTCATATTCGGTTTTTAATAGATCAAAATTAATTTATTTAGAATCTAAGGTTGATATGGTTCTAAATCCTCTCAACCAATTCTTTTTAGACAAGTTTAGGTTACTATTTTATCCTTATCATTTAGATTTAACTCTAAGTTAAATAATTTATCTTCTACCGTGTCTTTTTGTTCTCTTACACTATATGGTTAATAAACATACTACAACAAGCCAAACGAACCCCAAGTGGATAATTATTAATATATATATCCTTATCTAATTCATTTGGAAGATCCTTATATTTTTAGGAATTAAATAATAATTAATAATATAATATTTGTTTTAAAAACTATTTTATGTCAATTTTGACACTATTTGGTACATGATTGTTTTGAAAATGATAAAAGAATTATTAGTTCAAAAAAAGTTAATTAAATCCATAATAACATGACATATTAATCTATAAAATTATTTGAATTCATAAAAAGTCTCAAATTACATTTATTTGGTTATTTATAACATCAATTAAGTTAATTTTTAATTAATAAGGTAATTACTGCATCATCATTGTGTCATAAATAAATTAATTTATTAAATGTCTAAAAATTTTAAATAAAATACCATTATGTATTAAATTGTTTTATATTTCTAATTAATATTTATAATCTAATTTATCTTATGAATAACCCTATATTAAAAATGTTTTAGTTATTAAACTTTGATTTTAACCATTTTAACTCTTCTTTAAATAAAATAATAATAAATGTATTATTCTAATCCAAGTGGACCTAAATGATAATATTATATTCCTAATGTTGTTTTTGGTCAAATTAAACTTATCCAATATAATTAGGACATGTGTTAGGGTAATAATAATATCATTTTTACCTTTAATTACCCTAATTACTTTTAACCGTGGTAAATAAAATTAAAAAGTTTCTATTCACAAAAAATTATTTTCATCTCATTGAACCACATTTTAATTACTGATATCAACCATGTCTCTTAGATTTTTGAAACTCCACTCAGAAAAATGGTAAAATTATGTTTTATGTATATTTGAAAATTCTTTTAAGAGGTGGGTAAAAGAGGGTGAAAAGTTCAATAAAATTTTTATATGTCTAAAATTATTATAAAATGACTCCAATGAATTACATTGCAATTATATAGGTATTATGTATATATTTTTACCTAAAATAAATTTAAATATAATAAATGATTATTTCAATAAAAATTTGGTTTTTAAATGGTAACCTAGTTTTTTCACTATTCATCAAAATTTGAATGTTTTCACAAATATACCAAAAATTCACCGTAGGCTAATTTCTATATTCCAAATCCAAAAATGAAGTTCATTTTGAAAGATAAAATTTATAAAATTTCAAAAAGTGGGTATTACTATTCTTAACGACTAGTTTTAATAATATTTTAATATCATAAGGTTTTTTAGTGAAACTCGGTGTTGCGTACAATGCAAGATATCGAGGAATGTCGCAATTGCATGTAATGCAAGCCAAGTCAGGGTTGCGTGTAGTGAAAGATTCTTTTGTTTTTGTGTATAATAGAATACAACCATATTTCATTTATACATTGAATATATATATATATATATATATATATATATATACGCTCAATGTTGCGTAGAATAACTTCTATCAAATGAACATGAAATTTTATGTAACACGATCCAAGACTAGTGTTGCATATACTGCAAACTAATACGGTGTCGTGTATAGCGCAATATAATCTTGATGTAGAAGAAAACACAATACATAAAATAAATTAAAAAGAATACTTCTCATAAAATATCGGGGAGTTACATTAGTGATCTAACATAAATATATAATTTTTCCATAGGCATTTTGTACAAATGCAGATAGCCCCCATATGGTAAAAAAATGTGCACTAAGCCCCCATCAATCTCTAAAATTTCACCCTCATGCATTACAAGAATTTCTACCTTAGGAATTGTGTGAATGTTCATGTATCTTTCAGGAATCTAACATAAACGTATAATGAGACCATGGGCATCATGTACCTAAGAGCCTTTCCCTAAGGTTATATAAAAGAACATGGACCAAGACATTGGGCGTCACATTAAACATGAGTTCTATCTAGACAAACACAAAATACCAAATAGTATCAAACCCTCTACTATAAATTAATTCATATCACATAAGATCAAACTATATGTAAGAGAAATCAAAATTCTATTATCAAACCTAACAGATTTATCTTCATAAGTAACAAGAGTAAATTTATAAAAATTAAAATCTATCAAACAAATTCATTTCATTAATCCAAGAAACAAATTATCATCATAATTATATAAAACCTTTTTAATAAATCATTTGACCCAATGGTCATTAATATATTAATTATCCATTTTAGCAATGTTTTTCTACCAAAAGAAATCACACAATTTAACATTAATCCAATTCAATAGTCTATTCCAACAATAAAAAATTTATCTAGTTTGTTTAAGGAATTTAATGTAAAATATACCAAGTATTAATAATTTCCAAGGTTGGCAGATCAATCAGTTGGACTCACTAATGAATCTCCTCATCTATAGTCCCAGTGAGATCTAAGGGATACTTGAAATATACAATTAGAATTTAAATAGTATTATGCATATTATTTTGTCGATCCTGAAACTTTAAAGAGTGATTACACATATCATAATTACATTAAATAATTGTATCAAATAAAATGGGATTAAGTTTATACCACAAACTTTTGGAACCAAGAATAAATAAATAACTGTGAAAATGGGTATAATACCACTATTCATATTCATATTTCAGTACATTAGGGAATGGCATCTCTTGAATATCAATATCTGAGGACAAGCCCATAAAAGAATAACATTTCATTAAAATAATTTAATTAGGTTTAATAAAAAGGGCATGAACTAACCATTTCTTTAGGATAATCCATTTAATAATATTTTATTCATTTCAATAAAGGGTATCATATCATGCATTGTCGATTTATTTTAAATCATCTCATTCAATGTACCCAATCATGGTTGATCACACTTCTTTAACACATTATATCAATGTTAATCATTAAACCATGTTCCCAAACACAACCCTGATAAATTCCACATTAAGGACAAAGGATAATATAGACAATTTGGAATGGAAAACCAAATAGAGATTTAAAAGCCCAAACTGGACACGATGAATGTGTTTTCTAGGAGTGAAGGTGAAAAAAGACATGAAAATGCATCAAAATAAATTTTATATGCTAAAAAAAGGCTTCACGGGATGGATATGGGTATCTACACAATGAAATGACGTAAAAAATGCATTGAAATGATGAGAAAAAGGACTAGTTCCCAACACTGATAATTCCTTTACATAAGTAAATCTATTCAGTTTATGAAACATTCCATGTTATCAAAAGGTGAATTCATTCAATGAAATAGTTATTAAGGGGAAACACTTTTTTAACAATATCAAATAATTCCACAGACTAGCAGGACACATAGTAAGCTTTGGAATGATGTCCTAATGAAAAATAATTTCTATGATCCAAGAATATGAAACATAAAAAATAATCACTCTGAGTTTTTTAAGATAATGGAACTCTGTTGGATGGGTTTGTTTTTAAAAAATAATTACTTTTGTATGATAACAAATCATGTATCATAATTAATAAATTATTTAAAATTTAAACAGTGCTAATTTAATTCAAGGAAGTGTGAAAGGATGGATGTTAAATAATTATTAATATTAATGTCAAGGGAAAGACAAACTACATCAAATAACACAAAGCCAAACCCACTATACTAGATTGTTTAATCAGTGACCACTTGAAACTGAACGTCATGGTTCAACACACTAAAAATAAAGCACTTGTTACTCAAAAAACTTAAATAACCAAAATTAAAATAGGTGAAACCATATATTAGATGTAAAAAATCAACCTCGGATGTTTGTGTCCATCCCAATCGACCCAATGTGCTTCTGCTTCATCAGCAAATGTTGGAATATGAAATAATACATCCCAAAAGACCCAAATCATTCCCAAATACAGAAAGAGAAACTAAAAATACGAAATCCCCCAATCTTTGGGTTTTAGCAGAACAATGTAGAGAAATACGAAGATGAAAATCCATTGGAATAAGGGAAGAATAGTAAAGAAACGACCTTATCATGGAGATTTGAAAAAGAATTTGTGGAAGGAATGACACACCCAAAGAGAGCTATAGGGTGTGTCATGCGCCATGAGGGTGAGGGGACAAGTGTCGCACATGGGTACCCGAGTGGTAGATGAAGCAAAAACCCCATATGGTTTTCTTTATAACAGAAATAATAATATATATAAACATAATATTATTATTATTAATAAAAATAATTATATCATAATAATTTTTATTAAAAAAGTATTTATTTTGTATTCTCCATTCCATTTATTAAATATATCATTATTTTAATTTTAATTTAATTTTATATTTTATATCAAAAGAACACATCCAAAAATACTGCATATTAGTACAAATAACATTTCAATGCTCTGTATGTAAAACTTCCATTCCAGTAAATGAAAAATTCCAATTCAATTGTATATTCATCTAGATGAAAAACACAGGTAGGTATAATGTTTAAACTATAAATCGAAAGATAACTATGAAAATTAATTTCCCAAAATTCAAGCTAATATAACCCAAAAGAATCTAAGGGATCATGTTAAATAGATTTCTACTGATAGTATAGAATTTGAATGATTTAAGTTTATATATTCTTTTCTATGAAATATGTTGTATAAGAATATTATGAATCAAATTATCATTATAATAATAATAAAAAATATAATGAATTTACTAAAATAATTTATTTTAGTATCAAAAAGTATATGATGAATAATATTGATAAATAATTAAAGTTATTCTGTATATAGTTTATCTTTGGGCGAAACATATGATTGAGGCACGATAACCCATACTATTTGGCCTATTTTGAGATAATAATGATAAGGAGATGTTTATGGGGTAATATTGGTGTCCTTTAAATAGGTTACATATTTAGGTTATCTTTTTTATATTTTATTACATGTTTGGAATTATGGTATATATTCATGAAAATGAGATTTTATTTATTGAATAATTCATGTTTCATTATGTATTTATTGTGATCATGATATTCATATATTATAAATGTGACATTAAGAGCTAGTTTATACTATATTATGAATATACTGTTGATTTTGTAACCTCCCATCTATATTTTGGGCTTTAAATTTGGTTAGAATTATTTTAGAGTAATCATAAGGAAAACTAATCATATAATGGTTTATGTTGAACTTTGAGTATTATTGGATAACTTCTTCTAAACATTTTAGTTTTAGTTATAATATGGGGAATAATTTGTTACTCTTTTAGGGAAATTATGTTCCATTAAAATATAATTTTAGTGCTTCAGGGATAAAAAATTTATTTTTGGATTTTAATTTCATGCATTAAGATATGAAGTGGAAATTGATTAATTCCTAACATCTAGATGAAATTATGCTTTTGAAATAGAATGATATCTTGTATTTTTATTTACTTATATTCATAGATATTAAAATAAATTATAAACTACAAAAAACATTTCTTGAGTTGTTCTTTAAATCAACTATTTTTTCTATTGGATAAAAGTTCTTTTAACTAATCATATATTTATAGTTTTTTGGTGATTAAATTTCTCATGACCATGTTATTTATCACTATGTATTAATACATGGGAGAAATATTCTATTCCTCGTATACGTTATCATTTCCCACCAATTTTCTCCTATATAGTATCCTAGTAAAGTGTTATTCTAAATGAACCTCATAATTCACTTTCACTTTCATGATGTTGATGTTTTATTAAGAACTTTTTTAACATAGGATTCTAGAAAAGAAATTTCTAAATGTCCAACCCTTGATTAGAAAGATCATTATTAAATTTTGAGGCTGAAATTCATTTAAGGGGGGTATAATGTAACACCATGCGATTTTACTTGGGAAAAAAATATTCAATAGTTTGTATGACATGAAACTCTAAGATTATTTTGGGTTATAACACCATGATAATTTATGATGTTTTTGTTTAATAATATCTTTTTTATGGTTTGTGAGGTATTTAGCAAATACTTTTAAAGAAACATGATAGTCTATTCAAATATAATAATTTAGACCTGACCATCACACAATAGTATTTATTATGGAGAGTATGAATAAATATCAGAAAAATTCAAAAATAAATTTTTTATACATGTACAAAATAAATTCTGTTGTAGTATATTGATTGGAAATAAAATAACAACCATTTGAAAGATAAATAATTTTTTTTCTACTAAAAGAATATTTTTCTATAAGACAGTTCAGTTATGCTTTGTGCAAATATTGTAAAATATGGTATTACCAAATAAAGAAAATATTTTTTAAAAAATATCCCCCATTTATTATATTTATATTTGGTGATTATCTTTGGGTGAAAGTTTTTGTAATTTTTTGAAATGATTAATTATTTGATGAATAGTGAAAAATACTGATTTTTATTTAAAATTTTCTTTTTAGTTTAAATAATTTACAAATTTAAATAATAATATATGTTTTTTTAAATGTTAAATCAGTTAAAATATATTAAAATTTAACAAATTTAATTCATTTGAATCAATTTTATAGTAAATTTTGATAATAATACATTTTATACATATGAGAATTTTCTCGTTTCAAAACCTTTATTTTTTCAACCTATACAATTTAATTTAAAATGATTTGAACCAATTCTGTGATTGAGTTTGGAAAAATTAATTCCATATTTGAAATATTAAAAAAACATATTATATAATAAGCTCATATTAGGTTTTTACCACAACTAATATGCAAACCATGAAAAAATTATTATCGCGGTTCACGTAAAAATGAGTTTACTAGGGGTTGTTAAAAAAAGATAAAATGGTAAAAAATGACCTATTTTTTTCAAAAACGATTTAATAGACATATTTTGACAATAAATCTTCTATGTATTAACAATGTACTATTTTAAAATCTTTTTTCAAGATTAAAAAGTGTGTATCTTTTATTATTTTCAAAAATATGTGTGTGTCCTCTCCCCAAAATTATTAAGCGATACCCATAGTCCTTCCCTCTCTACACATCCAAAAATATTTTTGAGCTAATCCATCCCAAAATAAATTATCTACTCCCTAAAAAACATTCTAGAGGACATATTTCTATTAATAAGACATCTCAGGGAGGATTTAGTTATCAAGATAGAGAGGATCTCTAGAGAAGATGGAAAATCATTAAGCATGCATATTTTTATTATTTATTCTATAAATTTCTTAAACTAATCTGAAAATTTGAAAACAATTTAACACAATTATATCATATATAATTTTCATTTTTTATTTTAATAGAATAACCTTGATCTATCTCCACTTCCATCAAATTAGAATTGAGACCATTGACGATGTGTAACGAGTATTAACATTCTAAGAACCGATGTAATTCATTTTCTATCATCACATTTTATGGAAAATTATAATAATAAATTTTTTTAATATTAAAATCCATTTAAAATAGAAAATAAACCCAATAAATGCATTAATGAGGTGAGTTATAATAAGGTGGAATCGGGAAAATAAAAACATTTCTCATCTAAACTAAAACAATACATACATTAATATTACAACTTGAAAGAAAAATATATAGATGTACATCCATAAAAAACAACAAACAGAAGGAGAAAATAGAAATTTATTATTCATAAAAGACCAAAAACACTCAATGTGACCAACCGTCAACTTTAAGCCATCCTAAACAAAAGGCCGCGACAATAAGACAATCTAACGTACTAAAAGATTCCATTCATTTTTCACAGATAATGTCATAAAAAATCTAATACTTACCAAATAATTAGTTAGTTTATAAGCACAAATACCATACATATTCCACCAAATATTATATACATGTATAAATATCAAAATTTAAATAATTCTTATCCACAAAATGTATTACAAAGAATTTTCATAAATTCAAACACATTTGAAAATCGTTATCCTATATTTTTTTCATAAAATCCATTCATATCCACAATGATCAGAATATAAAAAGTATAGGTAATAAAATAAGTATGTATATCTACACAAAATATGGGTATAAATTAAACACACATCCATAAAATAATTCATGATGCAAAACCATGTGATGCGCCCCCATGTGAAATCATGTGAACACCTATCCAAGAAAAACATAATCATACGATAAGAAATCATAAATGACAGTGCACTCTATACTGGTTAATATACTTTGGAAATAAGTACTAAAAATAAAATATCTTATCTGATGAATAAGTTGGTACTAAATAATAAGGAGTCCTAACATAGTCTGTTGATATCACAATGCAACCCCTAGTGGTGTCACACACACTTCGGCCACCTATGTGCCTTTATGGATGCACCCAAGGTTCCCAATGTATCAATTTAAAAACATATTTAAAAACCATGATCCAAATTTCTAAAAACATTTTACAATACCAAAAAAATACTCTTTATTGTTTGAAAATCAATTTTCATATCAAAATTACAGTATAATATTTTAAGAAAACACTTACGGTACGTAAATCCATTTTTAAAAAACATATTCTTTAAAAACATTAATATTTCAATAAAATACATTGAAAACATAATTTAACTAAAATCAATGAATATAAAAATGTTTTTACACAATAATAATTATACATTAGAGTAATTAACCCATCATATAGAGACACCTACCTCAAAATGATGGTAGTACAAACTTCCCTAAAAAATGATTGTTGGGGAAGATTATATCAAGTACTTATTATCATAATTTCATAAAAAACAATGTATTTTCTCCATGAAACCAATTAAATCCTACATACACAACACCTATGTGTTTGAAATGAATATACGATAAGATATATATCAAATATATACAATGAAGTGGTTAAAATTGACAAATTATGCAATAAAACTGAAAAAGATAAATCAATAATGGAGTAATTTGATCATGAATCTAGGTGGAGAGACCTCCAAAGTGTAAGGAAATGATAATTAATATCCAAAATTTGATCAGGGTATGATTGGATTAAAAACAAAAAAGATAAAATGGTAAAATCTATTTTTATCTATTCTTCATAGGGTTACATGGTTTCATGGAGGAGGCCACATGGTTAAACTAATTGGGAACATTAACCATGTTCCACAACTATCCATTCTATCTTTTAGGGGCATAGTTTTTACTAGGGTATGCATGATTCTTAAAATCCATTTGACACACATGAACAAACAAAAAACACCCACGTAGTTCCATGGGCACGTTGCATGGGTTAACTGACAATTATCATAATATGAAAATTACACTAGAACCTCACATAGCCATACCAAATAGTTAAGACATGGTTAACCTTACCATAAACCTTAATGGTGTGCCTTTATGGTTTTATAAAAAAACCATTATTTTTATCTTCTGATCCCCCAAATATTTTTGGAACCAAAAAGAGAAAACCAAGGATCAACGAATCCATACCTATGGCCAAGAGGGTATCTAAAATTTAAAAAATGTATATAATATTTTATGAAATTATTATACATCAAGAATTAAGATATCAGATATAATGGCTTTCCATTCCATGGGTGATATGATTATATTTCCCGTGTGTACGGTAGAATACCACCTCACGAAGCAATGTGATGTGTTTACCATTATGGCTTTAAATGGTAGGTAGTGTGGTTAAAATTAATCAATATATGTTATATTTATGACCTAAAGTTACATATTTAATTATAATATGAAGTTTAATTTATTGGATTGTAATCCTAAATAAAATAATAACGCATCTTTTTCGCAAGTGTTGAATACCGCCTCTATAGAGCGATGTGAAATGTTTTTCATTATATTTTTTCATGGATTGTAAAAAGTATGTGTTTGATTAATATATATTATATATATTATATAATAATTATTTTGGTAAGACTAATAAATATCTATTTTTCATTTGATTCATTCTACAAGAAAAAAGGAAACAATGCTCATGCATACATACGACCTATCATCTCCATGAATGTTGTAATCCATTTTCTATATACAACATTAATTTATTACTATAAATAATTTTACAATGAATATATATGATATTTATATCTTGTTTAAAAAAGGGATATTATATAACCATAATCAAATTAAGATGACTAAAATTATAGGAGTGGATTATTTAAGATAAACCTAGCAATTATCACCAGCAAGAATGATTTTAATAAATAAATTTTAATTAACGGCTGAAAAGCCCATAATTAAAAAATATATAGTATGATATATATTCATTTTTTAATAATAGATTTATTATAAATTTATATTTATTATCTAATAGTTTTTGACACATACGAAGGATGTCCGACCAGAGGTAAGGGTTTCTCATCTCACTTTTACTCATTCGAGACATATTCTATATTCACCATTTATTTATTTTCTATTGTATATATAATATCGCATTTATATGTTATATCATGAATATATTCTTCTTCATTTAATTTTAAAATTTAATATTATAATTATTTAATTTAAGGGACTTATGTTTCTAACATTACAAATGAGGTTTATTTCACAGTATTATCATTATTTGAGATTGTCTAGGTTTATGTGTCCCTTGGGGTAATTATTTAGTATTACTACCATAATAGCATTACATTTTCATCAATATAGTAATTTATGAAATTTTCAATTAACAGTACCATTTTTCAGTCATTAGTTCATAAAATGATTGATAAAATAGTTTTTATAAAATTTGAAATTGTTTCTCTATTTGGAAAAAAATTAGTATTCTTCAAAAACAATATTTTATAAAAATGTTTCCAAATTTTCTATGACGTTCCAAAAATGATTTATAAAAATTATTTTTACCCATTTTTAATTTTATTTTTTTAATGTAATCTTTAATAATTTTTTCAATCAAAATCTATTTGGTTTTATAAAAAAAATATGAAACCAATATTTGTTTTAACACGTATGGCATAAACAAAACATCCTACCCTCAAGACCACTCAATGTTTTAAAATATTACATTATAAGATTAAATATCAATTTTAAAACAAAAATTGATATATTATGGGGAACAATTTTTATTACAAAAAGATATTTTCAAATTTAAAATGTTATTTTCATTCAAAATGTTTTTAATTGTAATGGCCCGGACCTCCCTGGTCCATTACATTGTGAAAATGTGGTGTCGGAGGTGTTCCGGGAGGTCAAGGTGACTTATCCCCCAGCTGCTGCCTACCGGTAGCTGCTGCCTACCGGTAGCTCGGTCTACCGGTAGCTGCTGTCTACCAGTAGCTGCTGCCTACCGGTAGCCGGTCTACTGATAGCTGCTGCCTACAGGTAGCCGCCGCATACCAGTAGCTGCTGTCTACCAGTAGCTGCTGCCTACCGGTAGCCGGTCTACCGGTAGCTGCTACCTACCGGTAGCTCGGTCTACTGGTAGCTTCTTCCTACCGGTAGCCGCTGCTTACCTGTATCTCGGTTACCCGTAGCCGCGGCGTACTGGTATCTCGGTATACTGGTAGCCGCAGTCTAGCAGTAGCTCGGCTAACACTTTGCCAAATTTCTAGTTTTGGGAACAGTGTTTCAAGTTTTATGAACAATATCGGTAGGTGAACAGTGTGTCTATCGGTGAGGTTCAGTGAACAGTGTTTCTATTAGTGAGGTTCAGTGAACAGTGTTTCTATCGGCGAGGTTCTATCGGTGGACTTCTATCGGTATAATTGAATAGTTTTTTTATCGGTGAGGTTCTATCGGTGGACTTCTATCAGTAGACTTGAATAGTGTTTCTATCGGTGAGGTTCTATCGGTGGACTTCTATCGGTAGACTTGAACAGTGTTTCTATCAGTGAGGTTCTATTGGTGGACTTCTATCGGTAGACATGAACAATGTTTCTATCGGTGAGGTTCTATCGGCGGACTTCTATTAGTAGACTTGAACAGTGTTTATATCGGTGAGGTTCTATCGGTGACCTTCTATCGGTGGACTTGTACAGTGTTTCCAGACTTCATGAGAGCTACGGATTCCATACTTTGCCAAATTTTGAGTATGTGAACAGTGTTTCCAGCTTCGTAAATTTGACGTTTTCTTTGACGTAAAATACTTTTAAAACCTTATTTTAAGGACTTTAAGGCCGATTCAAAGGCCATAAATTCTATATTAATTATTCCTAAGGGCAGAATGTTTTTTTTACTTGGTCAAACCGCGTGGGTTAATAGGATCCGTTTTTAATGGAGAATAAATCGGATCTTAAATTGTCGCCTCTCTAAATTTTTTTAAAAGGAACGAGATATCATTCTTCGTTGTTCTTACTCCTGGTTCTCATATGCAAGACGCTAGAACCTTTAAATCCTTCACATAGGAGTTTCACAATCAAACGTTACTCGAATCAGTTCCGCTCTGTTTGATGCAACCAAGCTGTGTCCATCATTCTTCCATATAAGGTATGTTTTATCATCGTTCCTTCAGATATCACCTTTTCTTGTTATCCCTTCTATATTACCATGTAATCTCCATGGTTCTAATGGGTTTTGGTTGGTTGGGAATTACCGTGGCATCCTCAGGTGGATGCAGTTGTCGCGAGAGAAGGATTGTGGCCCATTGTGTGGATAAAGGACGTCAAGAACTCTTAGAGGTAGGGGATTCATGGCTTCTCTTATTGTGTAGGTGCAATCGTAGAATTAGCATGATTTAGTCCTTTGGATCACAATGAGATTGACCTAATTAAATACTTGAACCGGATTAAAAGAATTGGCTGATCTCATGTTGTCTCTTTGTACCGTGATAACGGTTTGCCTCATGTTTTCCTAGATAGAGTGATATCTATGTTTTTTCTTTAATTAGTTCCTCGTTCATGATGGAAATTGATAAAGAACGTAAAGCTGGAATTATTTGTTAAATAATTGGCTAAAGATAAAGAGGCATGTTAATGAATCTGTTAATTCAAGATGGATTAAAGAACTATTAGTTCGATAAATTCAAAAGGGTTCTGAGTTACCCACTTGCTTGTAAGGCTGAATGCCTTGTGGTTTGGAGCTCTGAGTGCTCATTTTGTATGAAGGTTGAATGCCTTGTTAAAGGGCCGAGAGCCCATTTTGTGATCTTTGATTTCCTGCAACTTGTGATTTGATGTGTTCCTGGATGGCTGTTGTGATATGTGGAGGCAGGGAGGCCTTGTTGTCGTGGCATCGGATGACACCTAGTGTGGCGAGATGCATCAGTTTATGCATGTGGGTGTCGGGGAGGACACCAAGGATGATGTTATGATATGAATGTATCAGTAGGTGAACAATGTTTCTATCGGTGAGGTTCAGTGAACATTGTTTCTATCGGTGAGGTTCAGTGAACAGTGTTTCTATCGGTGAGGTTCTATCGGTGGACTTCTATTGGTAGACTTGAATAGTGTTTCTATCGGTAAGGTTCTATCGGTGGACTTCTATCGGTAGACTTGAACAACGTTTCTATCGGTGAGGTTCCATCGGTGGACTTCTATCGGTAGACTTGAACAGTGTTTCTATCGGTGAGGTTCTATCGGTGGACTTCTATCGGTAGACTTGAACAGTGTTTCTATCGGTGAGGTTCTATCGGTGACCTTCTATCTGTGGTCTTGTACAGTGTTTCCAGACTTCATGAGAGCTACAGATTCCATACTTTGCCAAATTTTGAGTATGTGAACAGTGTTTCCAGCTTCATAAATTTGACATTTTCATTGAGTTAAAATACTTTTAAAACCTTATTTTAAGGACTTTAAGGCCGATTCAAAGGCCATAAATTCTATATTAATTATTCCTAAGGCCGGAATGTTTTTTTTACTTGGTCAAACCGTGTGGGTTAATGGGATCTATTTTTAATGGAGAATAAATCGGATCTTAAACCGTCACCTCTCTAAATTTTTTTTAAAAGGAACGAGATATCATTCTTCATTGTTCTTCCTCCTGGTTCTCATCTGCAAGACGCTAGAACCTTTCAATCCTCCTCTTAGGAGTTTTACAATCAAACGTTACTCGGATTAGTTCCGCTCTGTTTGATGCAACCAAGCTGTGTCCATCATTCTTCCATATAAGGTATGTTTTATCATCGTTTCTTTAGGTATCACCTTCTCTTGTTATCCCTTCCATATTACAATGTAATCTCCATGGTTATAATGGGTTTTGGTTGGTTGGGACTTACTGTGGCATCCTCGGGTGGATGCAGTTTTCGCGAGAGAAGGATTGTGGCCCATTGTGTGGATAAAGGACGTCAAGAACTCTTCGAGGTAGGGGATTCATGGCTTCTCTAATTGTGTAGGTGCAATCGTATAATTAGCATGATTTAGTCCTTTGGATCACAATGAAATTGTCCTAATTAAATACTTGAACCGGATTAAAAGAATTGGTTGATCGCATGTTGTTGCTTTGTACCGTGATAACGATTTGCCTCATGGCTAAAGATAAAGAGGCATGTTAATGAATCTGTTAATTCAAGATGGATTAAAGAACTATTAGTTCGATAAATTCAAAAGGGTTCTGAGTTATCCGCTTGCTTGTAAGACTGAATGCCTTGTGGTTTGGAGCTCTGAGTGCTCATTTTTTATGAAGGCTGAATTCCTTGTTAAAGGGCCGAGAGCCCATTTTGTGATCTTTGATTTCCTGCTGCTTGTGATTTGATGTGAGCCTGGATGGCTGCTGTGATATGTGGAGGCAGGGAGGCCTTGTGGTTGTGGCAGCAAATGACTCCTAGTGTGGCGAGATGCATCGGTTTATGCTTGTGGGTGTCAGGGAGGACACCAAGGATGATGGTATGAGATGAAGGTGATGGTCTGATGTTGGTGGTTTGGTTTGGTTGTATATCTTCTTTACTTTTCCCCACTGCTCAAGGCAGCTGGTCTTGCTTAGCCTCTTTCCGAAGGAGGTGAAGACACGCAGGGTATGCCACGTGCTTTCCGTGTTTAGCCTCTTGATGGAGGATGGGTCTATGCTCTTGCTATAGGCGGAAAAGACTCGACGGGTAGTATATCTACTCGCCGTGTTGAGCCCCTTTGTGTTTAGTAGCATAGGATGCTTTTCTAGAATGCCTAGGAATATGGGAAAGTAATTCCATAATGATAGTTTGTTTAAATGGTGATAATCCACGGGGATGGAGAAACTGGAATTTAATAGTGATGTGAATCCTAAAAAGGAGCAGTTTTTGAATGTGATGCCAATTTAGTTTAATGTGGTAAATTGTTCATGGTTAATTAATGTTTAAAGAATTAATTAACGTACAGTGGTACTGATAAAATGAGAATGGAGTAATCTAATAAAGCTCTTCAAATGGTTGTGTGCTTATATGATGCCTAGTCTTAGAAGTAGTAGCCTGGAGTCTGAGAGATGTTAGCTGTAGTTGTGCCTATGACTAGGTAATTCCCATAGTGTGGTTGTGAGTTATATATATTCTGTTTTTTTTTTGTGTTTCTATACGCTACTCCACCCTGTCGATAAGGGAAACTGACACCCCGGGGATTCTGAGCCCTGGGGGGGTGTTTTACCCAACATTCTGATGGGAGGTTGAATGGATGACTACCCCCTTTGGCCCTGCTCTCTTCTCTTGGTAGATACTTGTGCCATGAGGCACAGTGGTTAGTTACCCCATATATGTGTGTAGAGGGCTGTAATGGATTGTGGTTATTCACACACATATATTCTGGATATAGTATCCTATGGACTTCTATAGGTGTAATGTGTATAGGCTATGATGGATTTAGGATCCTTACTCGGAGTATGGGTCATAATGGCTTGAGGTATTATACCCGACATATGATACACATTATGCAGGCTGTGGTGGCTTCCAGAAACTACCTGGTTACTTTTGGTTGTGAGGACGGTGTGGTGCTTCGCCCAGGTGTCTGGGGGCAAGCCTATGTGGTGCACGAGGTGCAGATTGTGGAGCTTAGCCCAGGTGTCTGCGGGCAAGCCTTGGAGAGAGATGCACAGGACGTATGTCGTTGGGGAAAAGCGGCAAACTAGTGGGGAAGTAGTAGTGGGGTACCCTTGATATTCTTTACTATATGCTATATTCTTGTATGCGTTACTTGGTGAGAGTAGCCATGGTGAGGTTGGGAACTTAGTATACCTATTTAGGTAACGAGTTAGTTTCATTTGTTGTTCACTGGGCTTTAGCATTCTTTCATTACTTTTGCGCGAGAGGCTTGGGGAGGATCCTACTGAGTATACTTTTATACTCACCCGATGTATATATAAACTGTTTTTCAGGTCACTTGGAGCAGGTTGGAGATCAAGCTGGTTACTACTAGCTTGCGGTTGGAGGAGGAGCTGTTCGAGCTTGTGGCCACTGCCGTTTTACTTTCTTTTGGGTACTTTTAGTTTTCCCTTTCAGTTGTAGTACTTTTGCATGACATTTCATATATGTACTTGGGTTTCTTTTATATTTCAGTTATGAGTTGGAGTTGGTTGGAGTCTATTCTATCTCTCTCTTCTGCATGTGTTCTCTTAGAGGGTAATGCCTCCCATTTGTGTGTGTATTATACCCTCGGTGCTAGTCTCCAACCCGGGGCCTACTGGAGGCGGGACTCGGGGGTCATTATCTCCCTTCTCACAGTGCCGGCCCAGGAGGGGTACACTTTGTGGGGAGGGGGTCGTGACAGAGTGGTATCAGAGGTCTGGTTGGGGGATAGGATGAAGTTTGGAGTTAGGAACAGGTGAGGATGCATGGGATGGTAGGGCAACAGTGTCATTCATGTTTAGGAAGTGGGGTAAAAACTGGAGACCGGCAGAGACATAGGCGTTTAGGGCCCCCTATGATCTGTTGCACAGACCTTTAAGCTTACGATGGCTACTAAAAAAAGTGATATCGGTTGCAGGGTAGAGACCTAGGAAAGGATCATGCATCATTATTCATTGTGCTTGTGTTTGAATGGGTAGACCTTGGGATAGGTAACCTAAAATAAATAAAAGAAAACAATTAATTAATTAATGTTTAGTCTTCCATATTCCAGGCTTAGGAGCTCTGAAAGTTGTTATTTTGTAGGTATGGCTCCAGGTCGACGTCCTCATCAGGTTTGCACAGAAGATGCCCATCAGGCTGTTCCAGCAGATCACCGCCGAGTAGAGGTTGATGATGATGACACTTGGAGGAAGACACTTCGAGAGTTTCAGCGCCAGAGTCTACAGAAGTACGAGGGATCCGTTTCAGATGCAGTCACAGAAGACTGTTCGGAGGAGATCGAGATAGGTTTAAGTTCGATTCGTGCTCAGAAAAAACACTGGGTGTCCTTGGTTGTGACGATGCTGCATGGAGAAGCGATGCAGTGGTGGTTCTTGTTCCTCGGTGATCGTGAGGAGTCAGCAGTATCATGGGAGGAGTTTCGAGATAGGTTTAGAGTCGAGTTTCTTTCGTCGACTGCGAAGGTGTCCAGTCGCCAGGAGCTTCTCACCCTTCTACAGGGGAGCGCCAGTGTTCGAGAGTTTGGAATCCGTTTCAGGAACCATCTACGATATTTTTCAGACCTGTTACCATATGATGAGGCCAGGGCGAGGCATTTCGAGGAGGCTTTGCATCCAGAGATCTAGCGCCAGGTCACCCCATTTATGCTGAAGACATATCATGAGGTGCTGGCGAGGGCAGAGATTGTTGAGAGGACTTTGGCCAGGACTGGATCGTCACGAGAGGGGTATCGTCATGATTCCTCACGAAGCAGAGCTGTGGTCCGGGGTTCCCGGTTTTCAGGACAAAAGAGTTTCCGTTCACCTGGGGGTAGGTCCCAGCCCTTCCCATCTTGTTTCCCCGGAGGCAGAAACTCTCAGACCAATGCCAAGGGATCAGGCGCTTGTTTTTCTTGTGGTGGTCGTGGTCATCATCAGTGGGAGTGCCCTAATTTTCAAAGCTGTCATCGTGCACCGGGCACTCCACTCCAGGTTCCTCTGTTGAGGCAGTTCCAGTCGAGGCAGCAGCAGTAGGTTTCACAAGTTTTAGATCACCAAAGGGTAGATGGAGCAGACAGAGAACAACCCCATGACGCTCCCCGTCCTCAGAGAGCAGAGCGAGGCCATGGTGGTGGTCGTCATCAGGGTCAGAGAGGTCGTGGAGTAGGTCGTCGTCAGCTTCATGCTCTAGCGTTACCAGCCCTAGGCGAGCCAGATGTCGTTCGAGGCACCCATTGCTTGTTTTCTACCTTGGTGTATGCCTTGTTTGATTCAAGAGCAACACACTCTTTCATATCACCTATCCTTGTCCATGCTTTGGGACTTGAGGTAGAGAGGATTCCAGTGCCCTTGGTGTTGACTACGCCAGTTGGAGGTCGAGCTGAATTGTTTGAAGTATGTAGAGACTGTGAGCTAGTGTTGGGGCAACACCGCTCTTGGGTAGATTTCCTATGTTTGCGAATACAACCATATGATGTCATACTTGGCATGGATTGGTTGTATTCGGTGCAGGCTGTTGTAGATTGCTACAGGAAGAAGGTCGTTTTATTTGATGAAGATGGAGAGAATGTGGTGTTTGTTGGTGAGAGAGATCCTCAGATGAGTCATAGATGAGTTCCATCCTTATCATCCATGATGGCTGGGATGACGCTGAGTTCTTCAGAGGTTCAACAGTTGGTGTTTCCTTGGGTCGTAGAGGAGTACCCTGACGTCTTTCCAGAATAGGTTGTCTCCTTACCCCCTCGACGAGAGATCAAGTTTGGGATCGAGCTACAACCAGGAACGTCTCTTATCTCTATGTCTCCGTATAGGATGGCCCCTTCTGAGTTATGAGAGCTACGTATTCAGCTCGACGGTCTGTTGCAGTGTGGTTTTGTTCATCCACGTGTGTCACCGTGGGGTGCACCAGTTTTGTTTGTCAAAAAGGCTGATGGCAGTTTGCGGTTGTGCGTCGTCTATCGTCGGTTAAACAAAGTGACAATAAAGAACCGCTATCCTCTCCCGCGGATTGATGACCTATTCGATCAACTGAAGGGTGAAAGTTGGTTCTCAATTATAGACTTGTGGTCAGGATATCATCAGATGCATGTAAAGGATGAGGATATCCCAAAGACTGCTTTCCGCTGTCGTCATGGGCATTATGAGTTTGTTGTAATGCCATTTGGCGTGACGAATGCACCAACTGTTTTCATGGGATTTATGAATGCTATGTTCCGTGAATTCCAGGACAAGTTTTTTGTGGTTTTCATCGACGACATCCTTGTGTACTCCACATCCGAGGAGGAGCATGCAGGGCATCTACGAGCCGTTTTGGGAGTTCTTCGCCAACATCAGTTGTTTGGGATGTTGTCCAAGTGTGAGTTATGGGCTCGATAAGTTCGTTTCTTGGGACATGTTGTGTCCCAACAGGGAGTAGCTGTGGATCCTTCAAAGATAGAAGCAGTGGTGTCTTGGCCAGCCCCCAAGACAGTGTTAGAGGTGCGAAGTTTCCTTGGTCTCTCAGGCTATTAAAGGAGGATTGTAGCTAATTTATCCGGAGTTGCGACTCCTCTGACAGCTTTGACCAGGAAGGATCAAGCGTTCATATGGACTGATCAGTGTCAGACAGCTTTCGAGTATCTAAAGGAGAAGTTGGTAAGTGCTCCAGTCCTTTGTCTTCCAGCGGAGGGAGTCCGGTTTGATGTTTTCTATGATGCTTCACATCTGGGGCTAAGCTGTGTTCTCATGCAGCAGAGGTCAGTTGTTTCTTATGGGTCTCGGCAGTTGAGTCCCCATGAATGCAACTATGCCACCCATGATCTTGAGTTGGCATCCGTAGTGTTTTCTATAAAGTTGTGGAGACATTACCTCATTGTTGAGAACTTTGTGGTTTTCACCGATCATAAGAGTTTGAGGTATGTTTTCTCCCAACGTGACTTGAACTTGAGGCAGCGTCGGTGGATGGAGTTCTTGCAAGAATACGACTTTGAAATATCGTATACACCTGGAAAAGGGAATTTTTTAGCTGACGCACTAAGCCAAAAGATACGTAATGATGTTGTGCGTGAATCTGGTGATTCTTGGAGAGTGATGGAAGAGCTATCAGCTTTGCATCTTGATATGGGAGAAGTTGGGGGTAGAGGTTGTCTTTTCCAGATGACGGTGTAGTCATCCCTGATGCAGAAGGTGGAAGAGTCTCAGTTGGGTGACCTAGAGGTGGAAGTTTGGAGAGATAGAGTTGTATGTGGTGAGGCCCCTGATGGTTGGTCAGAGGATGAACAACACCGAGTGTTGTATCATGGAAGGATTTTTGTACCCTTGGCGATGCGCGAGATGGTTCTCCGAGAGTTCCATAGTTCACCCTTGGCAGTACATCCTGGTGTGACGAAGATGTACCGATCCTTTAGGAGTCAGTTTTGGTGGCCTGGGCTGAAGCGTACAGTTGCAGAATGTGTGTCTCGATGTTTAGTCTGCCAGAAGGTGAAGGCCGAACACCGTGTTCCTAGTGGTCTTCTCCAGCACTTAGAGATTCCTCAGTGGAAGTGGGAGGACATCTCAATGGACTTTGTTACAGGTTTAGCTCGAGCTCCGGGAGGACATGATGCTATATGGGTGGTAGTGGATCATTTAACAAAATCATCCCACTTCATAGCGATCAAGGAGTCGAGCTCAGTTGAAGTTTTGTCGAGGCAGTATCTAGGGGAGGTGGTGAGACTCCATGGAGTACCTAGGATGATCATTTCTGATCGAGATCCTCGTTTTACCTCCAGGGTGTGGAGAGGTCTCCAGCATGCTTTTGGATCTCAACTGTGCCTTAGCACTGCTTTTCATCCTCAAACGGATGGTCAGACATAGCGAACCATCCAGACTCTTGAAGACATGTTGCGCTCTTGTGTTCTTGATTTTGGAGGTTCATGGACGAAGCACTTACCCTAGGTAGAGTTCGCTTACAATAATAGTTTCCACTCTACCATCGGTATGGCGCCGTTTGAAGCCTTGTATGGTCGGCCATGCCGTTCTCCGTTGTGCTGGACTGGGGTCGGAGAGTCAGCAATTCTCGGACCAGAACTAGTGCAGAATACAACGGAGATGGTTCAGGTGATTCGTGAGAGGATGAAGACAGCAAAGGATCGTCAGAAATCATATTTTGATCAAAGAAGGAGACCCTTAGAGTTTAATATTGGGGATCATGTGTTTTTGAAGGTGACTCCCCGCCGTGGGCAGCGAAGGTTTGGTCGTGGAAGTAAGCTTTCTCCCTAGTCTGTTGGGCCTTTCGAGGTGTTGGCTCATGTTGGAGTTGTGGCATATCGAGTAGCACATCCCCCTCAGATGAGTCGGTTACATGATGTTTTCCATGTATCACAGCTCCGTCGTTATCTTCATGATGAATCTCATATTATCGATTGGGGATAGATCGATATTGACAATGATGCAACCTTCGAGGAGTGACCTATGGAGATCCAAGACCGTAAGGAGAAGGTGTTGTGTGGGCGTTCTATTCCTTTAGTTCGTGTCTTGTGGCGACATAGTGGAATGGAGGAGAGTACCTGGGAGCGTGAGTCACAGATACGTGCTCAGTACCTAGAGTTGTTTAATGTTTAACTCTTTTCATGTAATGACGTTTCATTTATGGTTAGACCTTTCATGTTGTACCTTTTTTTGTGATGTTGTGATTGAATTGTTTGGATATGGATTGTTTGTTCCATATTCACGGATGTCGTAGTTTTGTTCCACATTTCGATCAACTCATGGTGGTTTTCCCTTGAGAGGTATCTTATGGGGTGGTTGTTCGGACCCCTCTATTCCTCTGAGTTGGTTTTTAATTCTTGAGGATGAGAATGTTTTGAGAGGTATCTAATGTAATGGCTCGGACCTCCCTGGTCCTTTACTTTGTGAAAATGTGGTGTCAGAGGTGTTCCGGGAGGTCAAGGTGACTTATCCCCCAGCTGCTGCCTACCGGTAGCTCGGTCTACAGGTAGCTACTGCCTACCGGTAGCTCAGTCTACCGGTAGCTGCTGCCTACCGGTAGCTCGGTCTACCGGTAGCTGCTGTCGACCGGTAGCTGCTGCCTACCGGTAGCCGGTCTACCGGTAGCTGCTGCCTACCGGTAGCCGCCGCTTACCAGTAGCTGCTGTCTACCGGTAGCTGCTGCCTACAGGTAGCCGGTCTACCGGTAGCTACTGCCTACCGGTAGCTTGGTCTACTATAGCTGCTTCCTACCGGTAGCCGCCGCTTACCCGTAGCTCGGTTACCAGTATCCGCGGCGTACTGGTAGCTCGGTATACTGGTAGCCGCAGTCTAGCAATAGCTGGGCTAACACTTTGCCAAATTTCTAGTTCTGGGAACAGTGTTTCCAGTTTTATGAACAGTATCGGTAGGTGAACAATGTTTCTATCGGTGAGGTTCAGTGAACAGTGTTTCTATCGGTGAGGTTCTATCGGTGGACTTCTATCGGTAGACTTGAACAGTGTTTCTATCGGTGAGGTTCTATCGGTGGACTTCTATCGGTAGACATGAAAAGTGTTTCTATCAGTGAGGTTCTATTGGTGGACTTCTATCGGTAGACCTGAACAGTGTTTCTATCGGTGAGGTTCTATCGGTGGGCTTCTATCGGTAGAATTGAACAGTGTTTCTATCGGTGAGGTTCTATCGGTGACCTTCTATCGGTGGACATGTACAGTGTTTCCAGACTTCATGAGAGCTACAGATTCCATAATTTGCCAAATTTTGAGTATGTGAACAGTGTTTCCAGCTTCGTAAATTTGACGTTTTCGTTGACGTAAAATACTTTTAAGACCTCATTTTAAAGACTTTAAGGCCGATTCAAAGGCCATAAATTCTATATTAATTATTCCTAAGGCAAGAATGCTTTTTTTACTTGGTCAAACAGCGTGGGTTAATGGGATCCGTTTTTAATGGAGAATAAATCGGATCTTAAACCGTTGACTCTCTAATTTTTTTAAAAGGAACGAAATATCATTCTTCATTGTGCTTCCTCCTGGTTCTCATCTGCAAGACGCTAGAACCTTTCAATCCTTCCCGTAGGAGTTTCACAATCAAACTTTACTCGGATCAGTTCCGCTCTGTTTGATGCAACCAAGCTGTTTCCATCATTCTTCCATATAAGGTATGTTTTATCATCGTTCCTTCAGGGATCACCTTCTCTTGTTATCCCTTCCATATTACCATGTAATCGCCATGGTTCTAATGGGTTTTGGTTAGTTGGGACTTACCGTGGCATCCTTGGGTGGATGCAGTTGTCGCGAGAGAAGGATTGTGGCCCATTGTGTGGATAAAGGACGTCAAGAACTCTTCGAGGTAGGGGATTCATGGCTTCTCTAATTGTGTAGGTGCAATCGTAGAATTAGCATGATTTAGTCCATTGGATCACAATTAAATTGAACTAATTAAATACTTGAACCAGATTAAAAGAATTGGTTGATCACATGTTGTTTCTTTGTACCGTGATAACGGTTTGCCTCATATATTTTTAGATAGAGTGATATCTATGTTTTTTCTTTAATTAGTTCCTCTTTCATGATTGAAATTGATAATGAATGTAAAGCCGGAATTATTGGTTAAATAATTGGCTAAAGATAAAGAGGCATGTTAATGAATCTGTTAATTCAAGATGGATTAAAGAACTATTAGTTCGATAAGTTAAAAAGGGTTCTGAGTTACCCGCTTGCTTGTAAGGATGAATGCCTTGTGGTTTGGAGCTCTGAGTGCTCATTTTGTATGAAGGTTGAATGCCTTGTTAAAGGGCCGAGAGCCCATTTTGTGATCTTTGATTTCCTACTGCTTGTGATTTTATGTGTGCCTGGATGGCTGTTGTGATATGTGGAGGCAGGGAGGCCTTGTAGTTGTGGCAGCGGATGACACCTAGTGTGGCGAGATGCATCGGTTTATGCATGTGGGTGTCGGGGAGGACACCAAGGATGATGGTATGAGATGAATGTGATGGTCTGATGTTGGTTGTTTGGTTTGGTTGTTTATCTGCTTTACTTTTCCCCACTGCTCAAGGCAGCTGGTCTTGCTTACCCTCTTTCCGAAGGAGGTGAAGACACGCGGGGTATGCAACGTGCTTTCCGTGTTTAGCCTCTCGATGGAGGATGGGTCTATGCTCTTTCTATAGGTGGCAAAGACTCAACGGGTAGTATATCTACTCGCCGTGTTGAACCCCTTTGTGTTTAGTAGCATAGGATGCTTTTCTAGAATGCCTGGGAATATGGGAAAGTAATTCCATAATGAAAGTTTCTTTAAATGGTGATAATCCACGGGGATGGAGAAACTGGAATTTAATAGTGATGTGAATCCTAAAAAGGAGCAGTTTTTGAATGTGATTCCAATTTAGTTTAATGTGGTAAATTTTTCATGGTTAATTAATGTTTAAATAATTAATTAATGTACAGTCAAACTGATAAAATGGGAATGGAGTAATCTAATAAATCTCTTCAAATGGTTGTGTGCTTATAGGATGCCTAGTCTTAGAAGTAGCAGCCTGGAGTCTGAAAGACGTTACCTGCAGCTGTGCCTAGTACTAGGTAATTCCCATAGTGTGGTTGTGAGTTATATATATTCTGTATTTTTTTTGTGTTTCTATACGCTACTCCACCCTGTCGGTAAGGGCAACTGACACCCCGGGGATTCTGAGCCCTGGGGGGTGTTTTCCCCAACATTCTGATGGGAGGTTGAATGGCTGACTACCCCCTTTGGCCCCCTCTCTTCTCTTGGTAGATACTTGTGCCATGAGGCACAACGGTTAGTTACCCCATATATGTGTGTAGAGGGCTGTAATGGCTTGTGGTTTTTCACACACATATATTCTGGATATAGTATCCTATGGACTACTATAGGTGTAATGTGTATAGGATATGATGGCTTGAGAAACCTTACTTGGAGTATGGGCTGTAATGGCTTGAGGTATTATACCCGACGTATGATACACGTTATGGGGGCTGTGGTGGCTTCCGGAAACTACCAGTTTACTTTTGGTTGTGAGGACGGTGTGGTGCTTCACCCAGGTGTCTGTGGGCAAGCCTATGTGGTGCACGAGGTGCAGATTGTGGAGCTTAGCCCAGGTGTCTGCGGGCAAGCCTTGGAGATAGATGCACAGGACGTATGTCGTTGGGGAAAATCGGAAAAACTGTGGGGAAGTAGTATTGGGGTACCCTTGATATTCTTTACTATATGCTATATTCTTGTATGCGTTACATGGTGAGAGTATCCATGGTGAGGTTGGGAACTTAGTATACCTGTTTAGGTAATGAGTTAGTTTCACTTGTTGTTCAATGGGCTTTATCATGCTTTCTTTACTTTTGCACGAGAGGCTTGGGGAGGATCCTACTGAGTATACTGTTATACTCACCCTATGTATATATAAACTATTTTTCAGGTCACTTGGAGCAGGTTGGAGATCAAGCTGGTTACTACTAGCATGCAGTTGGAGGAGGAGCTGTTCGGGCTTGTGGTCGCTGCCGTTTTACTTTCTTTTGGGTACTTTTAGTTTTCACTTTCAGTTGTAGTACTTTTGCATGACATTTCATATATGTACTTGGGTTTCTTTTATATTTCAGTTATGATTTGGAGTTGGTTGGTGTCTATTCTATCTTTCTCTTCTTCATGTGTTCTCTTAGAGGGAAATGCCTCCCATTTGTGTGTGTATTATACCCTCGGTGCTAGTCGCCAACCCAGGGCCTACTTGAGGCGGGACTCGGGGGTCATTATCTCCCTTCTCACATTGCCGGCCCAGGAGGGGTACACTTTGTGGGGAGGGGGTCGTGACATTAATTACATAATTATGGTATTTATATTTAGAAATGGAACTATACCATTATTGAAATTTATAACCAATGGGGTTATGTTGTTTTGATGTTATTCTTATTAATTGTTTTAGATTTTTATCATCAGTTTGAAAGATGTTGAAAATTTTTATTACCATTCACTATATTACTCTTGAAGAATTATGATTATGTTTATTTGATTATGGTGATTATTACAATTTCATATGATATTTTATCAAGAAGAATTCTTATATTGATCATGTTTCAAACTTTTATATGAGTAATATATCAAAAATAGTATGTTTCTCATAAGTATTTGTAATAGATAGAACATCGATGCATCTATAGGTCTCATGAGATAAATTAGTTGGCCAAATTAGACAGCGTTCTACCAATAGATTTATATTTTCCTGTAATGGTCTTGACAATATGCTTCATATCTGTAGTATTATAAATTCCATCATTATGATATTAGATATTTCTTTCTCAATTATTATA
The DNA here is from genome assembly GCA_963277665.1 of Viscum album. Lineage (NCBI taxonomy): Eukaryota > Viridiplantae > Streptophyta > Magnoliopsida > Santalales > Viscaceae > Viscum > Viscum album. Next base: position 78,615,844 of record OY728162.1, on the reverse strand, counting down.
CTGTTATTTAGAATATACATGGTTATGTTTCAATATTTTGTGATTATTTAAATGTATTAATTTTATTATCAATAATTTCTACCATATTATGATAAGTTTTTTGATTAAATTTATTGTGTTTTATTTATTTATTGTATTATATTGATAAATATTATTTAATTAAGATAGATATCACTGTATTAGTAACCTTACTAATCATCTAGGATCACCTATTTCTGCTGTTTTATTTTCCCTAGGATCCCATGAATTGTTTTAGGATTCATATGTTGTGGTACACTATGACGAATAATGGATTTCCCACAAAAAACAATTAATATATTTTATTCATTAATTTTTCTTATGATCATAACGTAAGTATCTATTTTTTGAAAAACTACTAAATTTTTTGGTTCTTTAGGATGAGATTCCATATATATTATTCTAATGTAATAAAGTAACAAATTTATCTGGGCTAATAGGGTAGTTTCTTTACAATCACAATATTTTTCATACTATTTTCTAAAAGAAATAGAACATTTCCTATGATACCAACTAAAATGTCCCATAATTTTTATATATAAATATTATATCATTTTAAAAGAATATTAAATATATTAAACTAAAATTTACATATGATGTCCTTTTTTGTCTTTTTTTTTGGAAAAAAATGAATATGTAAAATATAGTATATAATATTTCAATATAATATAACATTTAGTTATTCACAAATATAAAACATATTTCAGTTAAAAAAATCCTCCATATCAAGGGGAAGTGTAACATAAAAATGGTGAGATGAGATGATCAGTAAGTGTAAACATAAGAGTTATCAATCAATGATCCCAAGTGATCATAAGAAAAGAATAAGGTCACGAGAAAAGTATGATGCCTTAAAATAATCACCCCTAATCATTCAAAAATATTTAATCATGAAACATGGTGTAATATATTTTCAAATCAAAATACACAACAAATAAGCATATATAATCACCAATATTCAATCAATAGCTATGAAAGAATATTAAAAAAAGAAAATTTATTCTTTCATGACACACATAAGAAGATTAAATCATTTCTTTAATCATGTATCACTAAAAAGATACCATTATGGAATTGATTAACTCTCCATTACGTCACTTCTTTATGGAATGTTCACTCCCCAAACTCTCTTTTAGAAAAAATCTATCATTTTACTAGGTTTACTGCCAATTATTATCTCTATTATCTTAATATATATATTTATTTATCATATTCATTATATGGATATAAATTTTTATATCCCACTAATAAAAAAATTAAAAGGATACATTTTTTTACTGAAGATCATAAATCATTTATATTATCATCAAATCCTAACCAATAGAAATTATTAGAGATACATAAAAATTCTAAAATCATGATATTAAACCATCAAGAGAATAAATAATGATGGAAAAGTTGGTACATATCCTTAGTTTTTCGTAGTAAGAATCAATGTAAATAGTTATAGATTAAAATACCTTTAAAATATAACTATATTATTTATATAGTAAAATTATTTGTTTAAATAACTTATTTAAAATATTAATTTTTTAAGAAATAAATGAAGAAATTATTCTAAAATTAACAAGAAATTTATTATAGATACCTGACTCTAAAAAAAAAAGAGCCAATGTCTACTACTATTAAATTTTCATAGGATACAGGTAGATCTTGTCACAAAGGACTGAATAGTTATGTATTATTCGTTAGCTAGATATATGAATGAGACTTTATTATAAACCAACACAATAATTAAAAAATAATTTTATTTCTTAGAAGGATAATAAATTTATTCCATGTACAATATCCATGAATATTATTCTTATTACACATCTTGGAATCGGGCGGAAATTGAAAAAAATAAGGGTGATCTCAGATGAATCGCAGTGGTAAAGTACAATAGAAAAAAAAATTGAATGAATGATAATAATATTATGGAATGGTAAATAACGAAAAACACATTCCTTGATGTCAATAAATTGAGAAGGAAGTTTATAATTAAAATAGAAAGGTAAATAAATTGAAAAACATTCTATTAAAATAACTAGATAAGGAATAACAAATATGGAATGGTTTGAAACTGAAAGACAATCCATCAAATCAATGAACTAAGAAGTAAATGTATTCATATATATGTTGATGAAAAATATCATGGATAAATTAATAATAAATCAAAATAAAGGAAATGATTAATTACTAAAATTTTTCTCCTTGATCATTAAGACCTATACCATCGTGAACATTCACTATATTTTTCAAAACTATAGGTAGAAACTCATTTAATTTGAAAAACGATTTTTTATCATGAGAAGGTATTAATGAATCAATTGGTAATATAATTTTCAAGCCCAATCCATAATTTCTAATCCAAATTATTCCTAATATTGAGCTGTCGATTTAATTAATACACAAGATTCCTAATCTAATATTCTTGTTCTGGAAAGTATATTAATTTATCAATATTTCTACAAATAATAAAATAGAATTCACTATTGACACCAGAAGAAAAATGGAATATATTTTAGGAAATATTAATATCCATGATAAATTATATTAAGAATAAGGAGAAATTCGATGTTATATGATCCTCATAAATTTGAATTTTTGGAGGGGTATAAAAGGAATCAATGAATTGAATTCCAATAATTTCTTTTATCAAAAAAATCCAAAACCATACGAAGTATGAATACTGTTGGTATCAATAAAACATATCCTATGTGGAGTAAAATAATGGGTTGTTTTAGTTTATAAATATAAATACAATGAAAAAGTTATTTTAAAAACATTATTGATGCAAATATATTTTTATATTGATCCTCTTTTTGAAAACCCATTACATTGAAAATCCATTTTTATTTTTTTAAAAAGATTAATTTAACGATGAGGAGGAATATTCAAATAATAGATGGTTGGTAAATCCGTACATTCCATTGGAGTTAAAAACATTTATTTTTCTTTTTAATAGGTTAGATAAATTACTTGATAGGAATAAGGGTAGAAAATACTTTTAAAAAATTGGGTAAAAGGAAAAAGGATAAAAATTTATTTAATAAATATTTTTGGATTGGTTAATTTTCCTAACTAATTTTTTTTTAGAAAATATGGTTTTTGGAAGATAATAGGTTCTATAAATAAAGTTAAAAATATTTTCAAGATTTCTTAATGTCCTTTTATAAATCATTTCATGTGAATAGAGAGGGAAAATTGTAATAATACTAGAAAATTATATTGAATAAGTAGAGGAGAAGAAACATTAATTGTTTATTGAAAAAATTCCACAAAATTTCATTGAATAGAAATACCATTGAAATATCATTAATTTTTTTGTGGAAAATAAACATTAAACATTCCATTGTGTCCCATATCACTTTAAAATATTTTAAATCACGTGCCTCATGAAGGAATAACATTAAATTAATTCTTTCAATACCCTTAAGATAAAAATTATTAATGATATATTATATCAAACTAGTATGTAGATATGTCACATAAAATAAGTAATTAGTTAATATGACATATATCTTATAAGTGAAAAATATGAGATGAAAATCTCATAACTTGAGAGTCCAACCTGTCTGGCGTGTCTTTATACTCTTGAATAATAAAAATATGTTAATTATTTACATACTTAATAAATTTTTTCATATTTATAATATATTTTATTTCACTTATTACCTATTTGTATACAACAAGTTAAACAATTTTGTTTACATCTGGTGATTTTACCAAATTTATTTTATGTGTCCAAAAAAACATTTGATGGTCAACTATTGTCAATGATGTCATTATATAAGATCTACTTAATAAAAACAATGAAATAGTTATAATATTTATACATAAAATATACTTTTAAAACTAATATTTAAATATTTATGTGAAAAATGAATCCATAATACAATCATGGAGATGGTAGACCACATGCACACAATATTAATTTTCCCATTTTTCGATGACCATTATGGAAAGAAGGTACAAAAAAATAAAATTTCCTGAAATATAATTTTATCATAAAAAACATCTTATTTAATAATATATGGTTATGTACATAATCATCTGATGTAAAATGAATCACATCTTATCATGGAGATAGTTGTCCACATATCCATGGACGATGTTATCACTTTTTAAGGGTGTGAAAGGGTAATAAAAAAATGATATGTATTATATTTTAAGAAAGTTTATTATTCCATGAATAAAATTTAATTTTTTATGTACCATATGTTTAATTAAAACCATAAATTATACAATCCATGTATGTTAGGATCTAATAAAATCACTTTTAGGTGGTTTTGGTCCATTCTTCCACAAACGATGTTATTATATTTACATAAAATAGAAATCATGAACGTATATTGTAAATAGGAATTACACAAGAATAAATTCTTTTTAAATATATACATAAATATATATATTATGTTCTTGGGCATACAATTAACATAAACATATATACACCACACACATAGTTAAGAAAGGAAGTCTATTATCACCCTAAGGTATAGACTAACACTTAATCCTTATTTATTCAGTAGATTTGAGGGATAGATAAGGGGAATAAAACTAAAGAGTTTGAGGAAGGATGTTACCTATTCATTAGGAAACCCCTTTTGGTTTGCAAAAAAATGATTTTGTATATAGATTTAAAACTAAAGGGATTCTTATAGAATGAGGGATGGATGTTGTGGGGGATATTTGGTCAGACAATTCTTGAGAAATTGTGGCTTGAGAGGTGTGAGGAAGTGGGATGCTTGAGTGCCTTTTCAAAGTAGAAGAGTGACAATCTTGTAAATTTTTGAAATTGAAATGAAACCCATATTTTTTCCATAAAGGGTGGATTCAATAGTGCATTGAATTATTTCCATGTGAGGATAGCATAAAAATGTTAATATTCAATAGATTTTGGAAATTTTCCAAGATCATTTTGTCCCTTTATAATTAGGTTTAGTCCCTTGTTATTCTAAATTTCACGTTACACATTGTAATTAACATTAATTACTTTCAGTAATATTTTTGTTAAAAAGTATGTTCATATTATTAGAATTTATATGTTATTTTAATTCCAAATATAGGATCCAAATTTTCATATTACAAATACCTAAGTGGAAGAAATAAATTTAAAAGTAATCCTGTAGAGAGGGCGACAATATAGGGTTTTAAAGTAAAAAAATGTTCAAATGATTGAGAGGTTTTTATATCCAATTTCAACGTGATATTAATTCCAATAAACAAAAATAGATTAAATAATAAATTATTCCTATAATTTAAGTTTAAAACCAATTTAAAATATAATTTATTATTATAAATAAATTAAAAAAATTAATATTGAATTAAAATTCAGTATTTTTCACTATCACTAAAAAAATTAAATTTCAAAGAAAAATACCAAAAAATCAACATAACCGATTTTTTTAATTTAAAATTTTATTTTTATTTTTACATATAATATTTATAATTTTTTTGAAAATTGGATTTTAAATAGGTTATTCATTTAATTATGATAAATGTGTGTTAATAAAAATATAGGATTTTATGTGAAATGTTGGTTTTGTTTTTATCTTACGATTGTGAAATGTATTGGATGAATATATAAAATATTTTATTGAATATATAATGTATATATTAGATTAATAACACTAAATAATTATAATTTATTTATTTTGTTATGATAATGTAGCACTGTGAGAATACAAATAGTTTAAAAAAAACGCCATTGTTTTAATAAATTAGTTCTTATATTCATTTATAAATAATTGGTAACCACTGTATTCATTTTTTATTTTCTGTAAAACACATATTTTAATAATTTATCTAATAGTATTCATAAATTATAATTTAAAAACAACTTCAAATATTATAATATTAAATAATTATATTTTAAGAATATGTTACAGTTATGTAAAACTCAGTTTTGCATTTAAGGGAAGCTATTGAAGAAACACATTATTTTGTGATATATACACTGAATCATTTTTATGCACAATAAAATATAAAAATTATATTGAATTTATTTAAAATAATATAAATATAATAAATTTTGGGGATATTATACTCCATTATATACTTGTTGTTTATTTTCTTACATGTTATCAAATAAATTATTCCTACATTATATTTTATGGGCATTACCTTCTACCCATATTAATTAAATTTAACCATCACAATTTATACGTGATCTTATTGATATATTGTTTGATATTTCCTATGATTGAAATCCTACATCATGAGATGGGTTCATAATAGATCATTTAGACGATATAGAATTGGATTTACAAAGGTCACATGGAATAACAAATATCTAGGTATTTAAATAGGATAATATTTTTGAATAGTATTGAATCATACATGGAGGATAATCATAAATATTTATTGTTAGTGATTGAGGGTATCAATAAAAAAAAGTAAATCATAAATGGAATATTGTGGGCTTTCAAACCCTAAATCTGGAAACATATATAGATATTTACTTTTTTGTTATTCATTTTTCCACATCAATTATTTTCATTATGTACATCAATCATGTAGATAATGAATTTACCCTTTCCATTGAGGTAGATTTCATGGTTTCTACTTTCTCATTTTTTTCATGAGTGAAATCAATCCTTATTCTGTCCATGGTCTCCACCACTAAAAATATTAGAAAACACAATACTACTCTGCATTGGTCAGTTCAAGAGTCAGTTAAGGTATAGGTTGTTAATAATATTTTGAAAAAAATTGATTAGGCATAAGTATGCTATATTTCACTCATTTCAACACCTCATATAGTTTCTCATTATCACCACATTATCCTTCATGTTCAAATTTATCATAACTCTTTTGGGTGCCATCAATTTACTAAAACCATGAATCATAGGTTGAGAAACAATAGTCATATAAAAACATATAATCAATTCTATGATATCTCAATCATGTCACATAATGTTCAATTTAAGAAAATAATTGGTTTAATCTAGGTTATTCATTATAAAAATTATTTATAATGGCTATTATAAAAAAATGTCAATTATCTTAGGAATATCCATTAGTAGTGAAAAACCTGGTTCTTAGTAAGGCATGTTGACATTTAATATGTTGGATTGAGTTTAGAAAAACAGACCTTGTTGGAATGGTTACTTATAGGTTAACCTATGGCATAACCACACCCACGTTTAATATCCAGAATGATATGTTTTTCTAGGAAAACTATATAATCTCTTTAAAATGGAAACATTAGGAAATTCTTCTATAATTATAATTTAATTATATAGTAGGATTGTGTTTTACAATATATATTCCTAAATCTAGTTCCCATGGATTCTTTTAATCTAGGTTCTATTAAAAATTGTAGAAACCTGACCATAGAAACCCCAGATCTAATGTATACTACCAATATATTGGTATAAGATAAAAGTAATTTTCATCCAAAAGGAACCAAAAATCTAGTATCTTTGGCAAACATGATACATACAAGATCTTTTCATTACCAATCAAAAAACAAATTATAAGATAATTTTAATTCATTAGATGATATTACCTTTATTATATATAGTTTATCCATTCATATATTTCCTAGCACACTTATTAAAATCATAGGGAAATGAAACAAAATAAGGGCGAGATCAAATGCTCAATATGTGTTATATACAACTAAAGAAGTATTCAATCCATGCTAATTTTCAAAATGGAAATGTAAAAAACAGAACAAATATTCCTTGATATCAATAAACTACAAAGGAATTTTCTGATTAATATGGAAAGGTAAATAAATAGAAACACATTTCATTCAAATAACAAGATAATCCAAAATAAATATGGAATGGTACAAAATTAAAACAAATGAAATTACTCAATGAAATGAGAATGAAATACATCTATAGATATGTCAGTGAAATATAACTTGGATAAATAATAAATGAATCATATTTAATTTCATGATTAATTATTGGATGACATGTCCTAGGAACATGAAAACATACACCTTTAAGACTACTCCTAATGATTTTTTAAATTACAAGAAGATACCCATTTAATTTATGAAACATATTTACCTCATGGGAACAATTCAATGCAATTGGAGGAAATATAATGTTCAGACCCACCCTTCATTTTCTGTCCAAATCATTAATTATACCATGTAATTTATTTAGTTAATAAATAAGATGCCTTGTCCAATATCTGTGTTGAGTAGTGAATTCAAATTCATCAATGTTTCTCTAAACAATCGAATAAATATCACATTTGAAACCATTTTTAGAAATGGTATATGGTTTAGGAAATAGTAATATCCAAGATAATTGATATAGATAATTAGGGGAAATTCTATGTTCAATGATCATAGGAAATTTTAATATTTCAAGGGGACTAAAAGGAATCATGGAAGTGAATGACAATATAATCCATGGACTAATAAATCATAAACCATCTAGAGGAAGAAAAATTATGTAATATATAAAACATATCCCAAGTGGATTAAAATAAAGGGTTTCTGACATTGAAGAATTACGATACATTAAAAGAATATTTTAATAACATTCATGGGGATAGTATCCATTTTTTTAAACATACCATTTTAAAAACCTTTTATGTGAAAATCACATTTAAAAACATTTTATTTAAAAATTTCTAATTTAAGAAGGAAAATTGATTTTCAAATAAATAACAGTAGGTTAATGTGTATATTCCAAATGAGTTAAAAATAACATTCATTTTTCATGGTAAAAAGAATAAAAAATGATATATTTAGAATGATAGAATAATATTCATTTAAAAAGTTAGTGAAAAAGCGTAAAAATTTAATTAATAATTTTTTTAAATGATGATGAAAATTTTTAATAATGTTTTAGAGAAAAGGGTTTTAAAATAATCATGTCCTTTAACTAAAGATTGAAATAATAGCAGGTTTTCTTAAAAAATATTTTCAAAAACATTTTGAGTACCAAATAGGGTAAAAATGGTAATAATAGTAGATATATGTCATGAATAACTAAAGGAGTGGAAAATTAAAGTGTTCATTGTAAAATTGTAATATTATATTTTCTAATGTAAATACCTTGGATATATTTAACAAACTAATCTTGACGAAAATAATATATATACATTCAAAAGTGTCCCATACCACTTTTAATCTTTTTAAATTATATGACTCATGAAGTAATAAATTTAAATAATATTTTTAAATACTATTAATGATAAAATTATCAATGAAAAAATATATAAAAATGGGAATTATATTCTTCATATAAAAGAATTAAGCTGTGAGTATGACTTTTATCTCATAGATGTTTAAAAGGGAGAAGAAAATAACTTACCATAATCCTGACTTATCTCGTGTGTCATAATATTCTAGAATAATAAAATTATGATGATAATTTAATTTCTTCAAGAAATTTTTCATATTTATCATATATTTTATTAAACCTATTACCATATAGTATACAATTACTTTAACAATTATGTTTATATTGGGTGTTTTGAATACATTTTGTTTATGTGTCAAAAAATAGTAGAAGGTTAAAAATGGTAAAAGGAATCATTATATAACATCTCAAGAATAATAATAATGACATAATTATAATATTTATAAATCAATTATATTGTAAAAACCAATAATTAAATATTGTTGGGATAAATGAACCAACATTACAGTACGTGTGGTAGTTGGTTTGAGGTACACATGAGTAACATTCCCATTTTTCAATGACCATTATAGAAAGAAAGTAAGTATAAATTATCATTAAAAAATTATAATTGTATCATAAATAACATATTTTTTAATAATATGTAATCATATAAAAAAATTTATGTAAAAGGAATCACTTCACATCGAGGAGGTGGTATTTTACACGTCCATGCACAATGTTATCACTTTGTAAAAGAGTAATAAAGGAAACAATTTATATTTTTATTATTGATAGGTAATTATGTCATGAATATAATATATATTATTTCTATGTCACTTATTTTTAGTGAAAACAATAATTTATACAATCCATGTATCATGCGATTGAATCAAATTTCTTTTAGGAGGCAGTACTCTACACTTCTACAAACGATGCTATCATATTTACACAAAATAGAAAGCATAAATGTATATTAAATATTAAAATTATGGATGAATAAATAAAATTATATATATAATATATAAATATTATGTATATCATAATTCCCACCTTGAGATGTAGTTAAGGAATAACGAACAATCGTCATTCCATGAGGTAATAGTGCACGGTACACATCAATGGTATGTTCATTAAACATTAATGGGAAGTCAATGGATGTGTACATAAAAAAATTAACATAAAAAATATTAGTATATTAATGATAATGGTGTTGTAATATAATAATGGAGTAAATAGAGTTGAGGGTGTGGTGAATAGATATATTAAAAAAAGGTGCTTATGCAAAGATGTTACCTATTCTTTGGGTAACTCCTTTGGGTTTGCACAAAAATACTTAATTAGATGGATTTATGAAAAATTTGAGTATTATAGGATTATATATTGAATTATTAGGAAATATTTTGGAACATAATATTTCAGACAATGTGTCTTGAGTAGTGTGAGCAAGTGGAGGGTTTAAGTTCATTTTTATAATGGAGGAGGAGGGACACTTTTTTAAATTTTGGAATAAAACATTCCACCCATGTTTCTCCATTTTATGGATGTTAAAATAATATTCCATATTTATCAAAAGGGTGGATAGAGTAGAAATTTTATCATTCAATGTATGTTGTACAAGTTTCTTGGACATTTTCACGTTAATTTTATGGTTTAGTCCCTTGTTAAGCATAATTTCACATTAATCATTGTAATTAATTTCAATTACATTCACTAATAGTTTGGGTCAGAAAACAACATTAACATTATTATAAATAATAAATTTTTCTTACTAAAAATATGGAAACCATCTTTAAAATTTCCCATTATATATGGGGTTGAAATTAATTTAAAATTAATCTTGATGATGAGAAGACATTGCATGATTTTAAAGTAAAAAAATGTTCAAAATATTAAGATTTTTATGTCCAATTTCAATGTAAAATTTAATAAAATAACCTAAATTGGATTAATTAATAAAATATTTAGCTAATTCAACATTTGTACTAGTTTATTATACAATTTATTCTTATAAATGAAGTAAACAATAAGAAATTGTGTGATAAGATTTAGTATTTTTTACTATTCATCAAAAAAAGAAAATTCACAAAAAAAACCATAAAATTATCCTAACCTACTTTTTATTTCATATTTAAAATCATAATATTATTTTTGTATGTAATATTTATAAATTTTATTAAATATATATTAAAATTAGGTTATCCATTAAAATGTGGTAAAAGTGCCTTTAAAAATATCGGTTTTTATCTATAATGATGTGTTTGTTCTTATATTATGAATATAAAATATATTTTGGGAATATAAAAAATATTTTATTTAATATAAAATAATAAAATATATATATACACACACATTTGACATTAATATCACTCAAAAAAATAATTTAATTTAATTTAATAGTCTAAAACATCATTGTGAGCATTAAAATGTTTTTCAATAAAAACATTATATTTATATTTATTTGGTTCTTAAATTTATTTATCATTAGTTTTTATCCAATGAACTAATGATATATAATTTTCAACCCACATAATCTCATTAGATATCTAACAAAATTCATAACCTCTAATTTAACCTCAAGGTTATATCTTATAATGTTTAGTACTAATATTTTAGTAAAATAATGTTGTCTGGTAAAAAATGATCTTGCATGTTACACAAGCCCTTGAAAAACTCATTACTACATGTGGAATATGCAAAATCAGTTTCTCATTCATCTCATACTATAAATTATATTTAATTTATTTTATATCGTATATATTTTATAAATTCAATGGATATAACATTCAATTATGCACATGGTTTTTCTTATCCAACATGATATTATATACAATGTTCCAAAATTAGATATTCATGGATATGAAAATGTTATAATTTTTTTAAATAAAATTGTATTTTTGATAGTGTAAAATTTTATTTATCCATTTTAGGTTAAAAAAATTTCATTCACATTCTTGGTAAGAAGTCAAAAGCATATTATTTTGAAAATTATAACAAGATTCGATTAAAAGAAAATTATAGAATGTAAAAAATGGGAAAAAATTATTTTTATAAATATTTCAATAGTATTAATGACATTTTTGAAAACATTATAAATAAAATATGGACATGAAGGAAAATATTCTCTGCTGATGAGAAAAATTGATTTGGTCATCCGTAAAAATATTATTTTCATCTATTGAGTATATATAGAGAGAAAAATGAATAAGATCCATTATATATAATGAAATAATTATATTAGAATATAATATATAATAATTCATAGGTATATATCAAATAAAATCATCATTGAAAATTTTGATCATAAAAAATCCCTGTAAAAAATGATATTTAACCTAAAAATCATTACATCAAGTCCATTATTTCTTTATAAACACTATATCCCTATGTCTATAAATTTTAAATTTGTTAAAATTATATATTAAATCCATAATAAAAACAATAATACAATACTTGGTTTAATTATAAAATAATATTCCTGGATTCCTGCAAAAAATTCATAATCCATTCCTGGAAGTTGAAAGTGTGGGCGATTATAGGGCATTTAGATTTGGGGCAGTTATTAATCAGATTCACATAGGAATATGACAAATTTTATTCATGAGAGAATATACCATGTTTTGTTTTAGGTTTTAATTTCTATATTTTTCAGTGGCTGTTTGAATTTAACATAATTTAATATACACCCATTATGAATGTTTTAATCTCTCTCCCTAGCCTCCCCTTACAATTTTATAATCTAACAATCCTTCAATTGATTGGAAACATGGTTGTCCATCATCTTTTCTCAAATAAGCATTCTGGAGGATTCTGCCACTACATTTCTTTGAGGATCTCTATCAATGTTGATCTCTCCATGATACCAAGGGATCTAATTTTCATTGAGATTGAAGGTGAGTTACAATAGAAGAAAATTGGATGTTATGAATTTTGGGTTCCATTTTTCATTGTCCTTATGCCTTGGTCATGAATATAATAGTTTCTGAAAAAGAAATTCATATGAAGTCTTAGGAGGTTCCCTTACCAAGGACCATGAGAGATGATTATCCCATGTAGGTCACAGTACATGATGGATTGAACATAATAAAAAAATGGGCATTGTGCAATTCTCCTGATGAGGAGAAGATGTAGTCTAGTGTGTAGGATATTTTGACCATTGTCTAGAAATCAGATAGAAACATGGATATAGGGCCAAAAATTATTAATATATTTGATTGTAGGAAGTGGTATTTGGGTTGATGTAATTGGTCCATTCAAGTGAAAGTCTATCAAGTGGGTACTGAGGGGGAACTTGAGGTCTTGAATGAACCTCATCAGGAGGTTTTGCGTTAGGTGTTGGTGAGAGAGGTCCATCCATTTGCAACTAGAAGGTAGTTTAAATGAATAGTTTAGTAGTTGGAAAGGGGGTTCGATGAAATATTAAACTTGGTAATTGTTTTGAAGGACTTATTATAGAGGGGTAGTCTTAGGGAATATGTGATTCTATATAGGTGGAATAACTGAATAAATAATAAGGATATTATGTGTTAGAGATAGCTGATGAAAATTATTATTTTTTCTATGTGGATAGTGAAGAGGAAATATATATTAGACAAATTCAATACATGGGATTAAATAATTGTCAAAAAAGAAACTGTGATTATGGTTTTTGAGTCCAGACCTAGAGAAAAAAACAAAAGGAAGGATTACTACTTCTTCCCCAAAAAAATACTGAAAAGGTTTTTCTGTAAGACAAAACACAAGTGTAGTGATGAGGAACCAACAAACAATGGAAAGAAAGGAGAAAATAGTAGAAACTAAAGGGATCTAATCATTCACTTTGAGGAAGATATATAAGAGGAGGCCTTGATGATTAAGGATTTTCAAGAGAATGAAGATGTAATTCTTGAGGGGGGACTTATCTATGACACCATTTATGAGTAGGGTAGGTAGTTCAATAAAATATTACTAATTTTTATGAGAGGATTCAATTATAGGAAAATTAATGTGGATCAATTTATAAAATCGTCAAGGAAGCTGTCATCTTTCTTAGAATACCTGATCAATGAGGACAGGGGAAGAATGGTATATGAAATAAATTTATATTTATTTTGGGATAAGGTGTCCAATATTATTAATATTCTTTTTAATGGTTATGTGATCTCAAATGGGGATTTATATGTTGTGGAAATGGGATGGGGTGTTTGGGGTGTGTGGACTATTCCTGTGATCTTTTTAAGTTTGTTTATTGTATCAGAGATTTCAATCATCCTATAAAAAAAATTATAATAAAAATAGAAATATTATTTTTATAAATGATAATATTTATATATATATATATATATCATATACACTTATTTTATACATAATTATAACTATTCATATAAATTGGTCATGAAAAAATAATTACATCACTACATAGAGACGGAAGTCCTTACGTATGAATGAAGGTTGTTTCCATTTTTCAATAGAAGGGAAAAAGTATATATAAATTCCAGAGTCTAGAAAAATTATTATAAAATATATATAACATATTAACTTTCAATGTATCATTATAACTAAGAATGAATTATGTTGGTAGTAACTGAATTCCATCACTCTGTGGAGCTGGTAGTTCAGTCATACACATTATTGATATTTAATATCCTATTTGATTAAGAATATGTGGTAATTGTTTTTTTTCATCATAATAACATTTAATTATATTGATGATACTAGATTCATCATTTTTCTGATACTAAATGTTAATAGGAATTATATGAAAAACATAATTGAATGTGCTTGGTTAAGATCTATAACTCTTCCTTGGAAGACCTGTCATGGCTTACATAATTAGTGTTGATGGATTGGTCCTTGGAGAAGAAAAAAATATATAGGATGAAGGGTAGTATTCTAGAGAGATTTTTTATGAGTCATAGTATAATCTGGCATCCCCAAATGGTGTAGATATTTCATGAGAAGAGGATCCCTTTTATAAGTGTGGGGAGGGACACATATGGAATTTCGAAAAATAATTAAGTAGTTTAAGGTAAGATTCCTGGGAAAGTGGATAAAAATTATTTTTTTGAAATTTTTGATAAGATAAGTTCGAATTATCTTCATAAAACAATTATTTTATTTGTATGAGTGGAAATACATCCCAAATCGTATGGTTTAATATCCAGGAAAAACATTTTTATCTTTAAACTACGTTAAAAATTTTTTTTCATTTAATTAGACTTTATAAACAAAAAATTAATATAAATAATTAATTTATATTAATTATTAAGATTAAAAAAATATAATCCATTTAATAAGATTAAATTTTAATATGTTTTATAATTTAATTTTAATTAATCCCACAAAGTGCTAGGAAAATATATTTCAAAAAAATGATTTTTTAGTGTAAAACTTAATTTAATTCCTTTCCTCACTATGTAAAAACCATTAAATGGATAATATAAATACTATATTGAATTATAATATAAAAAATCATTAAAACAATGAATAATTTATATTTTATAAATTTCAAAAGCTGAAAACCCATTGTGGGCATAAAAATAGTTCTTTTAGAAACAAAATTTTAATCCAAAAAATGAACATATATAAAAATTAAATTATAATAATGATTTTACCTTAATTATAGATAATATTAATTATTAATATATAATAATGATTTATTGTGATAAAATTAAAAACATAATGTTACTTTCAGTTGAAGATAAATGATGACTTTTACAAAAATTAACATTCCTCACTATTCAATAAATTTTTTTTTTCAAATCCTAAAATGTCACTATAATATAATATTGAAATTATGACTCATAAAATAAAATTTAATTCATAAAAATAATTATATAAATGTATAATAATTTAATTATAATTTTCAGATGAATAATGTTTGTGAAAACCCGTTTTGAAGAAAACATATTCTCGAAGTATAAAATCACATTGTTGAAAATAGAGTACTTATTTATTATTAATTGATCAAATCAATTGAAAAATTTAGAAAAATTTAATATTTTTTTATAATGTGTTTATTACTATATATACATACCGATTTGACATCTAGGTTTTAATAGGTTAATATATCCAGGTTTATTTAGACTTATGGTTTCTTTTAAATCCTTTTATAGTATACTCCAAGTTTATTTCAATGGAAATAAATATAATATATTGAGGTGTAAAAAGGGTGATTTTCATATTATTAATTTATACGAGTTCTAATATTTTAGGGAAACACAAAATATAGGGATTAGAATAGGCACATACGTACTGGAGATATGAGAAGCATGATAAACGTTTCATGTGATAGAAATGTAAAATAACTTATTTGCGATCATGTTTATGGTATTGGATTATGAAAAAATACTTATATATGTATTAGGATTGAAGTAATTTAAAGGGATTCATAAAAGAGAAAACAATAATGTGAATTTGATCCATATTTGTCTATTTTATTTGGATAGGGGTCCAAGGATTAATGGGAAGTAACTCATGCGAGAAATAATTGAGTGGTATGACACTATAAAAATAGGGTGTACACATATTGGTTATGTTATTATATTAATAATGGAGATTTATGTGAACTATTATGAGTATTTTCTCTTGGATACAATATTATTGTGTGAAAGATAAGGTGAGATTTAACTGCGATATGGGGTATATAGGTTCATATAACCTATTCTTAACCTAATTAACATTCGATTATTGATTAGATGGGAATGATCATCCTCAGATTTGGTTTGGTAAATTTTCATAATGAGAATATAGTAATATTTATCGGGTAGTGAGGTTATGTTTAATAACCACATGAATTTCTAGGATGCATTTTTATTATTATTATTGATGAATGATGGTCACATGAGATCCTTTCACGTTTATAAGATCAACTAAATTGAGATGTGTGTTTAGATCCTTTGAGTCCAGTATAAGGTGTATGATCTTGAGAGTTTAATATATATAAATGTTCTTGTTCATTAATCCCTTATTTAATAACTTCTAGGAGCTATTAATTTTAAAATTGATGTTTTTTATTGAAGGTCAAAACTGTGGTGTGATTCGGAAAATGGTTACTCATTTATAGGTGATAGACACCTTATTTTGATAATATAATAACTAAAGGAGTTATCATTATGATTTTTATGGTATTATTTATTATGATTTATAAACTTAGGATGTGTTCTAAAGTATAATTAATAGTTAAAACTAGTGTATTGAGATAATATTAATGTATTTGACCAGTTTTCTATAGTGTAATAGTGGGATGACTAAGTGGTTATTATGATTAGGGTTAGTATATTGTGCTCTTTTATGTGAGGGATGGATTGTGACCTTTTTAATAATATGAAATGTGTTAATGTGACTAAAGAATTGTATATTGTTTTTGGAGGCTTGTTGTCTTGGTAAGAGCACTCGTGGACTTTCTGAAAAATTCTTCATGACATATGTGTTGAAGTACTATATCAATGGTTCAATTAGAGTCCAATAGAATGGATAACCATGGTAATGAAGACAATAAAGTGATGTTCATGAGTGGGTATATTATGTTATCTTGGGAATGGATTTTGAGTATCAATATTTAGTTGAAAGTTGATTTTAGGTAGGATTATTATTTTTTATTGATGATATTGTTTATTTGATATCGAGTATTACACTATTTGATGTTTTTAGCGAAAAAACATGTTTTTAGTTAATTATGGTGAGTGTTACTAGTGACGTCTGATGTAAAATAACATTAATTTTGTTTGATGTTTTACATTTTCATTTGGGTGTGAGTATTGAAGATACATTTTTTATTTTTATGTTCTAAGAATGTTGTATCTAATTTCAATGATAATTGTTAGTCAGTATGTTTATTAGTAGGAAATCTTCTAGATAATGGGAATAGTATGTGGATAGTTAGTGATTCTATGAATTACAATGATTTGTACAAAATAGCGAGGCATTATAGTTATTGTTATGTCTAGAGTATGAGAGTTCATTCTCAAGAAAAATATAGTTTAGAGATTTTTAAGTAGGGTGTTTTGCAAGAGATGGTGTTGTCATGAATTGACCCCAGTTGACCAAACATATAACTTGATGTGGATTACCATAGGGTATAACACACATTACAAATATCTATGGGATTGATAAAAGAACTAGGAAATCAAAACATATCATAAGGAATTATTTAACCCATGGATTCTAGAAGACCATGAAAAAATTTCTTCTATAAAATGTGGGTTGAATCATCCAAATGATGGAATCCAATAAAAAAATAGTTTTAGAATATAAAGATAACCAATAGAGTATGGTATTGAAATAATAACAAAATAACTAATAATATCATACTATAACATGATTTAAGAGGGAATACAAAACAATATAAATAAATAATCAAAATATTCTCATGGAAAAGACACCAATACAAAAAACTCAACATATCATCAAGGAAACCAAAATATTCCACATGATTCCAATCTTACTCATGACCAACATTCACCACCTCTATCTTTCCATGCAATGATGATGCAAATCATGTATATCTTTCAAATGGTATAGAATCCTTTCCATTACTTATTTCTTGTAAAACCGTGTGTATATATACACCATTGGTATATACAGCGTGTGAGGTATATCATATTGGGATGTGACCATGAAACTATATAACATATTTCACAATGTAAACCATAGTTCTAGTGTTAGAAAAATTCTTTTTGAAATAATGATTTTTAATCTACTAACTGATAAGTGGGATAATATTTTACAAATATTTTTCATTCTATGGTAAAGGAAACATTTAAAAATATATGGAAAACTGTGACATATGATTCCATGTTCATTCAATAGTAACCCA
Organism: Viscum album; assembly: GCA_963277665.1. NCBI lineage: Eukaryota > Viridiplantae > Streptophyta > Magnoliopsida > Santalales > Viscaceae > Viscum > Viscum album. The sequence goes on along the minus strand of OY728162.1, from coordinate 78,596,956 downwards.
AACTAGAATACCACATGACCATATGTTTTCCTTCTCCTTTTCTAAAGGAGACTAACTACTGGAAAAGGTCCATGATTGAATTGTGGGGAGACTATTCCATCTAGACCAGCGCATAAAATAAATGTATTATCATATCAATCAACAGAGGAAATGTAATAAGCAACTGAACAACTGATTAATTAACATCCATCATATCAATATCCAAGTAATCAAATCCATCAATGTCATATACAAAATTATGATCATTTAATGATAAAAAATGGAAATACATTCTGACATCGAAGTAGGAACACAAATATAAAAGTATAACAATATAACAAAAAAGTCAAAAATTATATCTCCATATAACATTATGAACCATAAAATTGACTTATTCAACCCCACTCTCATGAAAAACTAAATTAATCATAAGAAAATTGGTAATTTAAACTATCTCTAAAGACATCAATGAAGTACATATGTTTAGAAAATTATGGGCCAAGAAGGGTGTGACATAAAATTTATAGGCCACCACCAATGGTGTCTTCTATAAAATATTCTGTGAATATATAATAATTTTTTTAATGTAAAACTAAATTATTTAAATGAAGTGTAGTATATAAATTTCCCACATAGTTAGGGGTTACAATGGGACACCTATCTTCTAATAAAAATTTTGACATAAATTGGAATATATCTGAAGAATCTTCCAATCATGATTTACTTTTTAATATTTTTTGAGGACCTATATCATATCCCATACAACCTTTATTAATTATTTTCAAAAGTATTTGTATAATAAATATATCAATAAAATTTAAAAGACTGATAAAATCTGTCTTTATGCTTCGGCAAGGTAGACACATCATATAAACATTACATTTAATACATCAAATGAAACTATGTCAATCCTTGTAATTATGTGTTTGGATCAAAATTATTGATATTGGAATACATGACCCTGTAACTATAAAAGACCTTCTTATATATTCCTCGTCGGATCCCTGGTATATATCTAGTTGTGTTATAATTCCATTGCCCTTTGATTCTGTCCTTAGCAGTCAACAATGGGATCCAAAGTGTCACTCATGGTTTTTAAATAGACTGGCCATCTAAGTCTATCCTTGGTAGTCCACAAAGCTGTCCATGTATCACTTGGTATGAATAACACCATACCCTATGAGTCCATCCTTTTAAAACCACAAATGAGTCCAATAATCACATACGGTCATAAAATCTAGGTACCAAATGATTCCTTCAATGCCATTCATTTGAGAACCCACATATTACTAAATTTTAATAATAATAATTTTATAAAAATTATTTAATTAATTAAAAAAGAAAATTCCATTTATGGAAATCCCAAATTGGAACCATATCTCACTCTCAGTATGAAAATATGAATGTTGAAGGGCCCAAAGTCATACCATACGATTTTTTTTCACATAGTACAACTTTCCATCATAATTTTTTATAAAATTAAACTCACATCATGAGATATCTTAAATAAAATAATATAATTATAAGGAATTGCATCACATTAATCCTCTAATTTATATAAATTATTCATTGGGATATAAAGATAATCTTAATACTAATAGAGAAGGACAATGATAAAAGGAATATGGATATATTATTCAATTCCATTAACTATTCAATTCAATTAACATTTTTCCATTCATATTAACATCTCATATAATGGGTAAAGAACACACCTAAAATCTCAACAAGCGTATAGTAAATCTATAGCAGTTATTTCAATTAATCAACTCACCAAAATTAGAAGTTCAAATTATATGTATATAACCATTAATAATATACCTGAAGTATCATGAGTATTATAAGTGAAGCCCTACTATTTAATTTATGAATAATTAAATTTAAAAAACATTTCCCAAGAAATACATCACATGAAAAAACAAAATTATATTTAAACACACCAAAATTTAAAGAATAACACTAAAACACCTACCTTAGATTGGTAGCCATTTCATTTTCTATTGTTGGCCTATAATCTGTTCTAAAATGGAATAAATCTAGGAAAACAACAAAAACCCTAAAATAGAGAATATGATATTGAACCAAAATAAATTCATCAATATTGAGAGAAATTATGAAATTAACAAGAGGAATAGAGATATTTCTAGTGTCTATCCAACATGACTGATAATGGAATGATCAGATTATAGTATGGTGAAATATCCCCAGTCCTATCTTTAATAATAATGGAACTTCATTCGAGGAGAGGGATATCGCAAGTTGGAAAGGGGGGGGGGAATGAGTTGAGGGTTATAAGTTTCTTAAAGATAAAACAGTCATTTTACCCAATATTAAACAATCAAATAGTTATGAAACAGAGTTAGATAAACTATATGTCGACCATTCAAGGATCACATCCTAGGGACCCCTTCTCACATGGTCATGTAACATGGTTATAAAAACAATGAAATGAAAATGAATTCCCTTATATTTAAAAGTATATACAAAAATCAAGGGAGTATGGCATGGGTAGTAGTGTTTCATCAAACTGTACATCCATGGATAGTGCACATGATCACCCCACACAATATAATCTAATAGTGCATACCGTAAAGCACTTTTTGTACTAACTATGTATCGTAGCTTCCTCCTCCAAAATCATGGGCATTAGGATCAATATAATCCACAAACACCCTCATTTTCTATGTTAACCTTCTATAAATTCATATAAGGATAAAATTATGGAACTAAACTAAAAATAAAAAGGTTCCATACACCATAAATGGTCTTTGTTCTTACAACACCCCCCATAAATAATGTTTCTTGATTTTATCTAATATGGGTGGTAAATGATCATCTATGAATAAATCTAGCCACTGATTTGGTACAATGGCCTCTTCTTCTTTGTGTCATCCATTATATTGTTGTTCTCTTATAGTACTCATAATAGAGGAACTTATCAACCTTGGAGAACCGTTTCACCTCGATCAACGACACAAACAAGATACTCCAAAATGGACTCATCAAACTTCAACACATCCTATTTTGGATGATGACTATGTGATATATCATAATGATATTGATGAAAGAACAATATATGGAATAAATTTTTCATGGAAAAGTACCTCTGAGGTAACTACATCTGATTGGATGTCGACCCGAATCTCTCAAGATTCACGAAGGGACCTATATAATGAGGCAATAAATTAAATTTTTTTAAAAAATATTTATTCCCCGGTCTATGAGAAACAAGTATGAAAATATGACATCCCACTTTAATATCTGGTTTTCTTGGTAATTATCTATGAATGATTTCAATCATGACAGAGCATTAGAAGTGTGCTTCCTAATAAGTTGAAACTCATCCAAAGTCTCCGGAACCAGATGAGGAACTAGTAGCACTGAGACACCTACCTCTAACCGAGAGAGGGTTGAATGACCCGAAAAACCATAAAGGGCCTCTTAAGGAGCCATTTCTATGGTCACATGGAAGAAAATATTATATGAAAACATTGAAATATGTATTTATTTATTAGAAGAACCTATAAAATTAATGGATTCTTGCTCAGAGGAAGTATTCTAAATTCTATATCATATTCTTCAATTGACCATCAGTATATGGGTGATAAAGTGTACTCAATAGTACCTATGAACCCAGTTTCACTACAACCACTTCCAAAATTGTGATCTGAAATGAGCCTCTATGTCTAATATGATAGACCATGGATCCTCATGGAGGCTTATGGTATCTTGAATATAGAGGCTCTAATGCTCATCCACTAGAAAATACTCTAATGTTTTTTAAAAACGGGAGACCTTTTCAATATATCTATGATCAACCATATGACTTCACATCCCTAAGGTAATCTAGGAAATACTGTGATGAAATACATGGTGGAAAATTACAATTTCCACTCATTATTAGGCAATTTATAAAAACCCCCATTAGTTTTTGGTGTTTATCCTCCACCAACTAATAGGTCAAAAACCTTTTAACAAACCCAACTATCTATCAATTCATTCATCCCAGTATTTAAAGCATAAGTCACAATACATCAAGGTAATATCGGTATGTACAACCCATATAGAGTCATTATACTATAGAAGAAAGTCATACTGAATTTATTCACGATCCCATATGCATCAATGAATTCAAAAGACCATATCCTCATCAGAAAACCAATCAATTAGTAGGACATCACTTAAAAAAATTTCCCATAGGACCAAGCCCTTAGAATCAGATAGCTTCATTATATTCACCATATCTATATATGAATATTTCATTGATAATTATGAATTCATATACTATCATAGAAAGTCGTGAACATCAATATATAGATCCTAAAATTGGGCCATAAGCTACCACTTTATACTGGCCTCTAGAATATCTTATGTTTGAGTCCTCGTGCTCAAAGAATCCATAACTATAGTTCCCTTTCCAAGTGTGTTGGCAAGATTAATGTCTATATATCACATGTATTTGAACCACATTAATTTCCTATGATTCAATTCATTATATTTAAATAGGCATTTGAGTTTTTTTGGTCTGCATAAACCACAATATTCTATCCCAGTAAACACTTCCTCTAGAAAAACATAGCATGAAAAACATCAGCTAACTCGATATCATGAATTGGGTATTTCCTCTCATGTGGGATAAATATATGAGACTCGTATTCAATAAATTTATCTTCCAACATCAGATCTACTCCAATCATTATACAATATCCTTCATTATACACTATATAGTATTTCTATGTCATTTAACGAATCATAGTCCAAATTGAAGTTATTCTCCCTTTCAACTCTTGAAAGGACATATCACATGATTTAGACCATACAAACTCTAATAATTTATTTGGAATTCCCATAATGGGTGCTACTATGCTTCTGGGGTCCTTTATAAAAATCCTTTAATAACAATATGGGGAAAATAAACTTCATATATCATAGGCGTTATTGGAATGCTCCTAGAAAACTATAACTATAACCTTCTGTAGGTCATCTAATACTTATATCTTTGAGAAAATATGACCGTGTAAGTGATTTTTCAATCGACAAGGTTTTACTTTGTGAAGTTAGAATTAAAATTTTGATATCAATGTGTTTAAATAGTATCTAATTATATTTTTCTTGGTTGTGTCAATCCTGATAATACACAAAGATTTCTTCCACGAATACCACTATGAATGAATACAAATTTACATGGAAAACTCGGTTCATCAATTCGATGAAAATTGATGGAATGCTTTTGAGACCTAAAATCATGACCAAATAATTTAACAATCCATAACTACTCTAGAATTTCGTATGTGGTATATAAGATTCTATAATACAAACTGGATGATTACATAATATCTGATAAATCTATAACAAAACCCTTTCTCCAGGGAGATGGTCAAAGATATCATCTATATGGGTAAAGGGATAACAATACTTAACCATATATAGGTTTAACCAATTGCAATCCCCTCAATTTTTAAGGGAATATTTTTTATTTTAGGTAAAATGGACTGGTGAACCCCACAATGAAGAATGTGGTGATTTAAAACCATAATATTTCAAACCCTCAAGAAACCTCTTTATATCTTCAAACATAGCAGTCGCCATCCCAAAATGTAGAATGGATGACGGTGTAGGTCATAGAACTAGAAAAACTGAACACACTACCTTTTTCTCAGGAGGCAGTCCTAAAAAAATATCGTAAAATTTAACAGAAATGATCTATAGCTAGATGGAAAACTACATAATGATTTCCCTAATCATTTAGATTTAATATGAAAATATGGGATGTCATCTCACCCATCTCATTATGCTCTGTTCTATCTCACCTCCCCAAGATATCCCATTCACCCTTTTGAATACGAATCTCATCCTATAGTTATTTTAATGTCACCCTTAAGAGATATTATTCCACATAATCATGAAATAAAACCACAAGTCAACAGTGATAATGGTAGAAAACATTGTCATCTCAAGGGATTAGAGGTCCCATATGAAGAAACACCTATCAATATCAAGGGGGCACTACATCCATTATTATACCCTAAAAAACTATATCCCAAATAGAGTATAAAGTGCCATCAATGCATCAGATAAATTAAAATTAATCACAAAAATATCCTTACAATAACATATGATAATTACCTATATCTAAAATTGAATACACTAATGTAGATGATAATAGAATAGTACATATCACTGTAGATAGTGTGAAATTCTTCTCATCATGTATATGTTACACTACATACGTCTAAATTATTCCACAACCCGGAGACACAACCTATCCACCTCTGGGGGAACGTGAAGTTTTATATCTTAATACTCCACCAAGGACGACCTCCTCAGCTTGATCACCTAGATGCACTCCAACTCCCTTTCTGAAGAGTAGCAGCTGATCCAGTTACTAAATGTGTAGTTGGTATAGACCCTCTCTCAATGGATATAGGAGAAATATATAGGAAGAATTAAAATATATATACCATATTACCCTAGGATCAACACTTTACTAGTCCTTCATACACTAAGATCCCATATGTCCATGTCTACCTCACTGATGACACCTCATATAGCTACTTATGTAAGTACCTTAGCTACTAATATCATCGCATGGAATCTCCAAATTACACTTCTAGCTATTGGTATATATTTTTCATGATCTTGGGGCCAAACAAACCTAGTTCCCACCCCCCCTCTCTCTCAGGCTAGGTTTCATGTTAAGCTACTGACTTCCTATCAAGGATATGGTACTGAGATTATGGACATTCACCTAAGATCAAATTTCATATCTGAGACGACTATAAAATAAAAAAAATTTGTAACTCTTCACTTAATAAAATAAGTATAAAATTAATGAACTCCATGAAATAGATGGGATATTCTAAGATTAAATTGTTTCCAAGATATCATTTCATAATCTCACTATCCCTATTATCCCTTAACATCTTAGGATAGAAATAATCCGAGAAAGTCTTCTGAAAATACCTTTAAACCATATATCTATGATGAAACATCTGTGTTATAATGACACCACATATCCTGGATTAATCTCAATGGTTTATTTTTGAAATATTCACACTTTTATTGGGAGGTGTCTTGATATGATTAGAAATTAATAGAATGGACTCTAGCCTGGACTCTGCAGCCCCTTGGCCATCATCCCTAAAAGACATAGGTGGATACTACAACAAAAACCCACAATCCAAATCTTCCATTTTTTTGGATTGGTTGTGAGGATCTGTATACAGTCTGTATAAGGAATTAGAAACCCTCTCATGACTTGTATTTGGTTCCAAAATCCAGTATAACTAGTGGTTCTGCACGTTGATCTACTAAAGGTTCTACTAGTGACCCAGGACCGGCCACACCGAGAGCATAGTTATAACTAATCTCTTAAAACATGACTCAAAGAAGCCATTATGGAATGTATCTATAAATTCAATATAAATGCCACATAACACTCTTTAAAATATGATAACAACATAGATATACAAATAATTTTGGTACAAGACTCCCTATATAAAATTCACAACCCTCTTAACACTCTTTAATCCAAGTCTGGGTGGCATACAGAGCATAAGGAGAGTAAGGGACACTACCTACATTCAACTACCAAGGTTAGTTTAGGGTTATGTTCCCTATTATAATTCATGCTACAAGTACACATAGTGTCAATTGAAATGTATAGAAAAAAACTAGTTAAATTGAAATTGTAATCCCTAGTTCACAGTGGAAATTAAATTGTATAAGTAAATTTAATTTAAATTCTTTTTATTTTAAATAGAAATTCCCTTTAATTTTAGAATTGTACAGATCAAAATTTCCAATTAATAAGGACCCAGGAAAAATTATAAATTTAAATTTGTCATTTATTTATTATCATTAAATTATTTATTTGATCATGCATGAAACGTTAGCACAACTTCCTTTGCGTAACAAAAAAGGAACCAAAACATGCATCAAGAAATAAACATGGTAATATAAACATGGAATGAAATATGCATGGAATATAAATCAGGACATTTCTCTGATGATTCATGATTGAAAACATTATTTCCATATCATCCAAGGGTACAAATAAATATTTATAAAAAAATATTACAAAATAAGTTAACAAATGAATGGGGAAATCAAGAAAAAAGTAATTGGAACAATCCTAAAAAGGATGTCATATTCAATGTAACTTGTATTTTCAATATATGTTGGTTAGTTACACCTAGAAATAGGATCATGACCAAATTATGTCACATCCTATTCCTCCATTATACTATAAAATTTGTAATGTCAAAAAGAAACCCACTGATATCACATTTTTACATCCCAGACCTGGTTTACTCAATAGTCACCAAAGCCGTTGGGCCACATGATATCATGTGAACCTACCTGTATGCTAGAGTTCTATTGAATATTATTTAGCATCCATTGTGGAAAATAGGGGAGACTATACCCTCATGATCAAAGTGTTGAACAATGGAATAATCATATAAATCTATAGAAAAAATATGGTTGAGAACTGAAAGAAATGATGAATAAAAATAGGTCATATAAATAACTAGAAAATCATTTCCAAAAATGTTATATTCAGAATGCTGATCATGGAATTATATAAAAAATAAAATTCTATAAGACATGTCACTAGGTAAAAATTAATACAACTTTAAAAAAGTATACAGAAAGGATAAAATACTATAACGAGATAACATCACAAGCCAAAACAAAATCATTTACTTCTCTGTTCCTATGCTTCAACAAATCAAGAATCAGTAAACAAGAGTTTCCCTTATCCATATATAAATTTAAGAAGTCTACATAAGTATTGGATGATTAATTGAGCATGGTTTACGATAATAAATGTATGAATCCACCACTTACAAATGATTTCATAAAATCAATGAATATTTTGTAAACATGTTTAAGGTAATAATAAAAAATGTAAATGAAGTTTGGTATATAAAATACCCACATAGGTTTGGGTTCTCATGGAACACATTTCATCATTTATATTATTTTTCATAATTTATAATATCTTTTATTAATCATCTAATCATGATTTAATTTATAATAAATCCACAAGACCATGCTCATAGCCCAATAATCCCCTGTGAATCATATCAAACATGATGTGAATAATTAGACTATTTGTAAACTATAATTATCAAATAGAATCCAATATTGTTCTTTTTATTAGAATATGATTCATATAAACATTTCATTTTATATTTCAAATAAACCAATACATATCCTTGGAATTCCTAATTTGGAAACCCTGAATTTCTCTACATTTATATGAACCCATCACATTATGATCCCATAATAAGTATTCCCCATAGAAAACGTAGTATCTATTCATTAGTGGAATAATGTAACAACCCAATATGAATATCCTTTTTTATCCACAGTGAGAGCCCACGTTCCACCCATGGAATATATAAATATTAACCCTCTGAGTATATCTTTGGCAATCATTAAAGGAGTCGATTTATCACATATGCATAATAACAGTCTTCCCACAATGTCCATCCATGGAAATATATAATGTATTCCATATATATCTTGATTATAAACAATACGTCATCCAAATTATTTTATACATGGAGTTTATTTGAGAACACATATGACACTCAAAGAAAAAAATAATCATTTAATATATAAATACTAGGGATAAAATTTATGAAATTCCTTAATTTAAAACTAATTATCACTTTAGACCTAGAAATAAGAATAGTTATGGGTCCAATATCTAACCATAACCATTTTTTCACATAACAGAACAATCCATCAATATTATTTTGTAAATTAAATTATCCTCAAAAGATAGATTGAATCAAATCATAGTCTTAGAAGGACTAAAATCTAATGAATCCTCACATTTAACTAAATTAGGAATTTGGATATAAAGATTACCTCAAGGCTATGCAAGAAGTACAAAATCAAAATGTATAGGAACATGGTCTTCCATTTCCTTGATTATTTAATTCAATTAACATTTCGACTATTCAATTGAACATCCCATGTAAGGGGTAAATAATGAACGTCAAAGCCCAAATAACTTATAGTCCACCTATGGTGGTTTTATCCATTTAGAAACACACCTAAAGGGATAGTTTAGATTATAGTTCCTCAAACATTAACAATATAAAAAGATACCTCATGAATAGTATTGGGGAATCCTAAATTTTTTTAAGAATAATTCTTTTTTATAATCGTTTCTTAAAATATACAACTCAAAATAGTGACAAAATATATAAACATCATGAATTTAATTGAAAATCACGAGATCATAAACCTCCAATTAGTTGTTGGATCCTCTTCCCTTGATTGCCTCTTATTCAGGCTATAAAAGAAGAAATCAATAAAAATGAAAATGTCCCTGAAAATATTGAATAGGATCTCAAAACAAAATAAATATGTTGAGAGGAACAAAAATGAAGAATGGAGAAAGAGGAATATAGATATTATTGGAGGATATCCAATTATACTGGGGTGTGATTTCTTAGAGTCTAGTTGGAAAAAATTATGCTAGTCTTATCATTAGTCAAGATAAGTATTTTTTAGAGGGGCATGAAACTATTTGTTGGAAAGGAGTGGAGAAATGGGGTAGATTGTTATACAGTTCATAATGGAAAATGGTAATTTTACTCAAACATAAAGAGTCACAAGGTTTGACCACACTGTTGGAAAAATTTTGTGTCAACTATGAAAGGCACATTACCTAGGCACCCCTTCCTGCACGGGCATATTAAAAGGTTGAAAAAACTATCAGTTGATCATGTATTTTCCCTATATTGAATAGTTTTCAAAAAATGCATAGTTTTGTAGCCTGGGTTATTGGGATACATCAAACTGTGCGGCTGTGTATGGTGAACATGATCACACTTCATGATATGATCATACCATGAGGACTAGGCTACACAATATCTATTAGCCATGTGGCCCAACTGGCTCCTTCAAAATCATGGAATCTGGGTTCTATGAAATCTATAGACATCCAGATTTCCCCCATAAACACACTAGCTATTCCAATAAGGATAATATTAAGAAACTGAATCAATAAAATGGTTCTATAAATTATTGTAAATATATTTTCTTAAAAAAATTTAGAGAAAAAGTTAACATAGGGAAACATGGAAAGATTAATATAAAAATTTAAAAAATAAAATTTGTTGTGAGAACGGAAAAAACATACACCATGTTAACAACCTATGGGTATAATGTAAGTAAAAATATCTCAAGGAACACCATTTATAATATGTGAAACTAATTATTCTATGATCTCTCTTGATCTCACTATAGTTCCAATATATTACATTATATCTCTCAGAGTAACTGGGAACCATTACCTAGAAATCATAAATCTACACTAGGGTTATATTAATAGTAGTTACTAAGTCACATATGGTCTCATATGTGTATCTAATCACTAAAAACATATATAAAAAATGAACATAACTCATAATCATGCCACATAAATCTCAAATTGTATTCCATTTCAAAACATCCTTTAATATTTTTGTGAAACAAAATAATTTGTTAAGATATTTTATCAGGAAAATGGTTTTCTAAAATAATTTTTTCAATAGAAAAAACCCATGTGAAAGAGTCATTTTATCTAAAAAAAATACAATAATCATAATACATAATAAACCAATAACCCTAAATAACTCATTACAATAATAGATAATCAATTTTTAACCAATAGAATTCCATGAATGAATATTATGCCCAGGGAAAATCCATTGAGTAGAGAAACCTAAAAAAATATGGTGAAACATCATTTACATTGTTTAGAATCACTAGAATTGACATGAATGGATCCCTAAGAATATAAACAACCAAAAAATTTCATTAAACCCCCATCTATAACCCTATGTATGTCCCATATTTCGATCTGGAGTAGACAAATTCAATAGGAAATGAAGAAACATAAAATCAAACTGGAGTGGAGTAAAATTTAAGATAAAATGATATTTAAATCAAGATAAACCTATAAATTGATAATTAATGAACCAATGATGCGAATAGGAGATATCTTCCTGGTTGTATGGTGTTTGGGTAAGTTGAGTGAGGGGAAATGAGGAGTAATGTTTTAAAATTGATACAATACTTATGATAAACTCGTATTTTTATGTAAACTTGGTAGCACAAACACTTTGGTCACATGGTTTGTAAAATTCAGTGCCACATGAGGGATTTAATCCCATACAAAAAATTGGTCCACATAATTTTAATGACATCTCAAATAGTTTGACAAAACATGCACTAAATGTTTAAATTAGAATTGGAATACCCTTCTCCCTTACTATATGTTTTGTTTTATAGTTATAATTATTTTATAACCATGAACCTCAACATATATCAACCTAATTTAAATATTTCAACCCACAATGAATATTTACTCAAAAAATAAAAGTAAAATAATAATTAAATTAAATATATACTAGTGACCTAGTGGGTGTAATAATCATCCCCACTGTATATATTTATGCCTCAAAATATTAAATTATGGTTCATTTTTTAGTGGTTAAGCCAAAACATCCTCACCAATGCCTCAAACTCCCTTGTGTTGTGTCAAATATTACAAAAATAAAATTCTACACAATATAAGTGATTCTGTTTTCTATAAAACACATTAATTAAGTGATCCTCAAAACATAGATGCTTTTAAACAACAATGGTATTAGAAAAAATATATATATCATTACACTAAATTTCATGGGATGAGTTCAGATGATATTTAATTATTTGGGATACATATAAGAAATTATGAGTTGACAGAATATAATATAGATATTATAACCATGACCAATATTCATAAGGTGTTCTAGGATCTCATATGGTGTGTCATAAAGTTGTGAAAACCAACCATTCATTTTTAATTGATGGTATGTGATGTTATTAATTTATTAATAAATTTAAATCTTCTCATATTACATACTTTAAAGTAAATGTGCATAATTTGTGTCAAATTCCATTTTTTTAATATTAAATATAATTTTTCTGAATTATTTGAATAAATAAAAATCCCAGTGTGTACAGTTTTTGTAAAAACTATCTCCAAACTCCTTTATATTTTATCATTATTGATTTTAGGTTTCCTAGTTCAATTTAGTACTAATTAGTTAACTAAATAATTCATTAATTCCTTTGTATAAAGATTTATATGAACCCTATAAAAAGGACCACCAAATAAATAGCGAAAACCATACCATCCAAGATGATTAAACTTCTGGATTAATAACGAAGCCAAAATTTGATGAAAATCCACATTATTTTATAGGATACTGAGAAACATCTTGGAAAAAAATTTAACATCCCAAATAAACCAATTAGATTCCATATTGATCCATGAAATTCTATCAAAAAATTTGTCTATGATTTCAAACATCCCACAATTTATGACTTTTCAATCAGTATAGAAATCCAATTTTTCCATAATTATGTGTAGATAAATTTATATTTTATAAATAAACATTTTTGAAGATTTTTTTTAGTTTTAGTGCCATATTAATATATATAAGTTGATACACACGTAGTCGAAGAAAGAAATTGGCTCAAATCTGGATAGTAACACATGGTTTGGGAAAGTAGCCATAACGTTGTATCCAACATTCCAATGGATGAAATTTTTTTAGGTTAAAAATTTCACATCCATATATACCAAATTTAAGAATAATTTATCTCAATATTATGATTTATTTGTATTTAAATGGGTAACCCATGTTGAGGGGGAGTTTTGGAGTGAAAATAGTACACTGCCTTTGGCTATAAATACCCTACTCATCTCCTTGAAAGGTGTTGGAATTTCATAGATTAAGAGGATATAATTTCAGGACAATATACATAATAAAGTAATGTTAGGACATTAAAAATTCATGTTTATACATGAGATACTTTTTATATGCACTTTTTTGTAATGATCTTTTAAATTCCCTTTCATTTTTAATGTCATTAGTGTTTTAAATGTTGTTTTATTTTAATATTAATAAAATTTTATACATCATATATTATTCTCATCAGCCCTATATATTTTAATAATAATTCTATTAAAATGTTTTAATTAATATTTAAAACCACTCCATTATTCAACATTCATATTCATCCGTATGATTATGTTTAATTTAATTAAGCATCCATGTGTGTGATTTGTGCACTAATCTTATATTCCCCTTTATTTTTTATATCATTTTAACTCAACATTGTAAACATCATAATTCTTATTAACAAATATATAAATTGATGAGTAAATCAACCATTAGGATTAACCATAATTTTTTGATGATAATTGAAATAGATCTTTTTCTCATTAAATATTATTTATTAAAATATTTTGTTTGTCAAACTTAAAATATCATTGATTAATGAAATTCATAGTTTATATTTTGGATTCAACTGATTATTTGAAATATAAACACAATTCCATAAACATGTATTTATTGTTATTAGAACCATAGTTATGTAATGTCTTGGAAAAAATCCTCAACACTAAGGAATTATGATCAGAATAGTCTTGGTATGTGGGTGTTAATTTAATGCAATATACTGTAATGTATAAGGATATGGAAATCTAAATTACATAATATTGAAATCACCTAAATCATTATAGAAATAATGAATTAAAATTAATCAATAAATGAATTTAATTAATCTATACGTATAATCCCTTAATCTAAAGACAAAGGAATAAAAAATAACCACTTCCAAAAACTAGTTTCATTGCCTATGATTTGACCCAAGTGAATCTATACACATTAGTAGAGCACAATTAATATGAACAGTTAATAGTAAACAATTTGAAATCCTTCAAATAGTGTCGTTACTAAGGATGGTATAGATAGTAGTCATTAGATTTTAATTTTTTCCAAATTTTTTTTTATCAAAACAACCAATAAAATCTAAAAACAAACCAAAATAACATCCCAAAATCCACTAAAATTTATAACAAGAAAGAATTACAAAGAAAAACATCCCATCAACATCCTTAAATATTTCACTAAATTCCTCAAAACCTCCCAAACAATCCATCATATTTATTTCACCCAAAATCAACCGAATTATTTTTTCAAATTTGTAGAAACATTAGGGATAAAAAAACACTCAATACAAATTAATATCCTATATAATTGAACTAGATATGGGAAGTATAAGGAATAAAACCCTTAATGAATAGGATTTACCTAATATGAATTAACAATACATTGGTATTCAATATGAAAACAATCAAAGATAATTTCGAACTCAAATTGAGTTTTATTAAACTTTTCATCATTTCAATGGGACATCCATTGAGGATCGACATCATAATTTAAATTATATACAAGTGATATTCTTTACCTTGAATGTTCAAGGGGTATCTAATGAAAAAATAAATCTTCAAGCATTAATTTTCTCCCTAGATAATTTCACCATGTCATGGATATATTACATCCAACCTCATTCTTTAAACACATAGAATGAAATGAATCATCACTTATTAGTGAAATTATTCCCTTATTCTAGAAAGACTTCAATATGAATGAAAATAAGTTGTATCCATAAATCCTCCAATGAATTATTCCATGAGTATTGTTGAATTTAAAAAATATTCTGGAAAATTAAACACACCACAAAATCTCTTACTAATGCTTTATCAAATACTTTTTTTATGATTTCTAACTATTGTGTTTACTCTCATCATTGTAACAAGTTGTTAGTATGTTCTAGAAAAAAAATCATGAAGTTACTGAACATCTCATAAGTAACATTTCTATAAACACACAAATATTCCTTACATGATCACTTGATCATATTAAAAATGTTGAAGAGAATAAATCCATAGATTCTTACATGATGACTGAGTGGATGATTAAGCTTATAGGTATTTTTAGACAACTAGAGGTGGAGATAAAACCAAACCTGATCTTATTCACAATATCCATTCCATGGGCCTATAAAAAAATTTCAAATCTGTAGCACACCAACTAATCCACCATACACATAGCCACATCTTTAGGATGATTCATCTGATTCCTCCAATATAATATATCTCAATGAGACATATTCTCAATAAAACACCATCCGTCAACAATATGGTTAGTTCATCAGAAAGTCCACCCAATGCCACTCTAAACCCATATATTCTTCATATAACCCATGATTGAGGTATTTTAACCACGTATCTCATCCTCCTCATTTTCCTCCTTAAAATCCAAACCATTTTAAATATGGTAAAGGATGTGGTAACTTTCAGCAACTTTATCATTTTTTACCTTAGAAGAAAAGGAGAAATCATCCTCTTTCCTGCCCTAGCTTCCATTATTCAAGTGATACTTTTCAATTCCCAACACAATACCAGAACATTTCTTAGAAAACATATAAATACAATCCCAATGAAGGAAATGACTATTATTATAGTAAACCATTAAAAAATGTTTGGAAATATATTTCTTCCTTCAAATATTCCATCATGAAAATTATTAAAACTAAATTGGCATACTATCATCGCACATAAGCCACAAAAAATAATCCAATTCCACCCTACTCCCAGATCAACCATTACCCAATCCCAGGGGAATATATGTGAAAATTTATATAGAATTGGAAAGTAAATCTGTATTCAAAAAAATGAAACAAAAAATCCACCAAAATTTTGATTTAGAAAAATAAATGAATACAGACGATGAAAAAACCCCAAGGGAACTCTATCACCACATATCATTGTTCTACAGAACCAAGATCCTTTTACTCAATACATATCTTTGAAAAAGATTCTCTTTGAGCCTGATTATGAAATGCATGACTTGTTGATACGTGTTGAAGTTCATATCCCCCTCTTAGATTATATCAAAAAAAATTTATGTATGAATATTTTCGCAAGGATTTGGGCATCCATAAGATAGATATTAAGACCAATCAAAATGATTCAACACCAAAATCCATTTTGATGACTTGAAATGTTCCTAGGACAATTATGGTTCGATTCCAAATTGTTATTTACAACTTTTATGATGAAATCATAGAACTAGGAGGATTAATATATATCATTATAAAATCAATATTCATCAACCTTGGTCAAGGCCCCTCGTATCCAAATAGTGTTTTCCTCCAATTATCCAATTGAATATCTATAAGTATGAAAGGAATAATTGATAACATAATTTTCCAATCCAATGATCTTATCTTCCTATACTATTTCTTTGTCCATTACATGGAAGTTGAGACAAAATTATTCCAATATACTTTGATTCTAGGAATTATTTTCTTTGTGAAATCTAGAGATAAAATATAGGTATACATAGCCATCTTATCCATATAATTTGGTGAAAAACTGGTCATGTTTAAAAATTTCAAGCCCTACAATACCCATAAGATAATCACTATGTAATCTATATCTATTATTCCAAAAGTTATTATAAGGGTGGGTTCTACCATGTTTTACATGTTCTAATGGGAGATGATTTTTTGAATCTTGAATTCTCATTAACCAATTAAAAATTTAAGAAGTTGGTGTTGAAATTTCACATATAAACTCCATTAATCTAAGGAATTATGAAAAATATTTGGAATCCCATCTCACATATAATCTTCACTTCTCAGACTTGGATGCTAATGAGGAAAATGAAATTGCATGACCATTTGTTTATTCTAATAATATTATCCAAAATTGATTATGTCATATCCAGGATTCATAGACCTTTCTTATATTTGTGGTTAAACCTGATCAAATATGTTTATCTTGTTACAATGGGAGTGAAGCTTGATTAATTTATTCCGTAATTAATAAATTTCTCACTAGTGAGGTTAAAATTGAACATTATTTGGAAAAAGAAAATAAATCAATGAATCAGGAAAATATATTGAGTCTCATGTTCCCTTTGATACACATTACTCCATTTTGGAATGTGACAAAAAAATGAGTTAAAGAAAATTGGGAACACATACTCTAATTTCATATTTTTGGAACCATACATTAATTCACCATCAAAATGTAAACATATTATAGAATATCAAATCTTATAAAAACAATACATTATTTATTTCATTATTTCTCAAATTTAATTCCAATAGGAGGATCTGAATATTCTCTTTCATCATTTATTGAATTACATGAATAAAAAATGATGGAATGAAATTATCCACCAAACATTTGGGCATCCTAAATGGTATTTTTTGGGGAATCAAGTTAGATTTTATAAAATACGGTGGAAATCATTCGACAAGGGGTAATCCACTAAAACCATATAGTTGTATAAAAAAAATCTATTGAGTCTTTGGAGGAAACCAAAGTTAACTTTTACTTTAATGAAATATTAATTCCATTGATGTTTTCTATTAATAGAATAATGTTATTTATTTTTTATCCTATTATAGGAAATATTTATCATTTAATGAATAAATAAGAGAATACACACACCCTGAGAACCACATTGACGTACAAAAGATCATATACTAGAGTAGTATACCCCCACCGGATGTAGATGGAAACCCAAAAATTCCAAACTAGGATAACCTCATTCCAGTTAACTCCTACTATCACTCTCCATTGTCGTCCTCATCAACCTCTCTATTTTTCTTTTTGTTCCTCTATCATACTCAATTTTATTACCACTTTCTTCATCACTCATATTTCTCCCCTTTATCATTTTTTGGATATATGTTGTATTGAAAAATCTAAATAAAACTAAAAAAATGAATAAAATTGAATAAATAAGAATAAAATGAGTAAAAATTAATAAACATTAAAATTTTAAATATTTTTCAACCATCATGGGGACATAATTTTTTTTCATCATAATGTTTTTTTTTCATTATAAATTTGGATAGTGATATTTGTTTTATGAATTGTAAAACTGTAATTATAAATTATAAGTTCCAAAAATGATTTATCCACCACCATGATAAATGAAATCATATTTCATGATAGGTTCAACTATGATCATCTTTTATGTAATATATTTTCACCACCAAATATGAGTCTTTATTTTTTTTACCTTTGATATGTATTACCATCTTTAGTGTGAATTAATATTATTGAGTCATTTAATAAACCACATGATAATCAAAATAGAAATATAATCTACCATTACCATTACATTAAAATTATTTTTAAAAGACCCTTGAATCATTTGAAAACCCTTTTTTGAAGTCCAAATTATAAGTCTAAACCCTTTTTCCACCTAACATCTACAATGTATTTCATTTCATGATTTATTGATATTTACTTTTGTGAAGAATTGTTATATTTTGGGGTATTATTTAGTTTATTTTCATCTTATCATCATATTATTGAGGGAATGTACCCATTTATGTGTGGGGTAGAGGTTTTCATTCGATGATATTTGGTAACAGATTCATTTTTGTTTCATTTTTTAAAAATGAAACTGAAAAGTGATCATATATATATATATTAAATATATATATATATATAGATTTTGTTTTTGAAATCATAAAATATCACTATTACACATCCTTTGATATTTTTTTTACTAATATTTTTTGTTTTTTTAGGATAACAACATGTCTTGGGATATGAGTGAGAGATTTTTCCCAAGTACAACTTTTTAAAAAATGAAAAATATAACACATGCATCATATTTGATGGAGTCAGTGGGAAATGTTTTGTGTTTTATACATATGTAATATTTTTTCATTATCTTCCAATTTTCTATCACTTTTCTTCTTCATTCAATCAATTGTTTCCATGTAAATAAGTGTTCCATAATCTTCTGTGTCACAAATCAAAAAATGTGTAGTCCATTTTTCATGTTTTTGTTTTACCCAATTTTTCGACTCATTTGAAAAATATATTATTACCATTCCATATCTTTTAAAAAACCCCTAAAAACTTATCTTGATTCTTTTCCACTTTATAAAAGGTAAGGGAGTTTGATATATCATAAAAAAACTATGATTTCACTTTTGGTTGTTGAATGAGTGAACCTATATAAAGGAATTAATATCATATTTAGAAGACTGATTAATGATTTTACACTTTTTCCAATTAAAATTTTTAACAATAAGGGTGATATTTTTTGGATCACTGATTTTGTAACAATATATGGCATAATTCATTATGGTTTAGTGAACAATTCAAGACCCATTAATAAGAGATAAAAATATTAATATTTTTTTGGTGAGTAATAATGATTTATTTATAGTTTTTATAATTTATGTAAAATGGGTCATTCACAATCCAATGTCTAGGGGAGTTGATGTTATTCATATATTAATATATTTTTATCAAGGTATTTAATTTATTTTTAATTAAAAGTGCATAATTATTTGGAAATACACATGTTTTAATAATTAATATAATTTTTATTATTCTTTGAATTAGTCCAGATTCAAGTCATTTGAACATTATAATCACAACCACCACCCTACATATTAAAATTGAATAACTATTTTTTTGAGGGTTTATAATCCAATTTACTAATAATCATTCAACTCTATATGTTACTAATTTTTATATATAAAATATCATATGGATCACATAAGAAGGACCACTAAATTTGTGGAGAAAAATAGACCGTCTATGAAAATAAGACTTTTGATCCTAATAATCAACACCATATTTAATGAAACTCTGAAATTAGATCTTTTAAATATTTTAAAAAACTTTTTTAACATTTTTAGTAGAAAAATTAACTAATAATTGAAAAAATTGATGCATCAAATCAACAGCACATTTAACATTGGGATTTGAAAACCTCCCACGGTTCATTAACTTTATCCCAGCATATAAATCCAATTAAGAAATAATTTTTTAGGGAAAAACGAAATATGTATGCTCAAAACAATTTAGAATATGGGGTCTGTATTTGTATCAAAATTGAAAAATATAAATTCATTCACATGTGGAATAAGAAAAACTAGTTTGAAAATTGGATAAAAGTTCATGATTCTGAAAAAATGGCCATAACATTTGATCCAGAAGTCAAATAGCCACCAAATATTGATGTTGAACATTCCACATCCATATCTAAAACTTGTTATATTAATATTTCTATATATTCATAATTATTGTTAAAAAAATTGATGATCTTGGTAATGGATATATTTTTCAATGAACGTAATCCCCCACCTGGAGATATAAATACACTCCCCTTTTTCCTTGAAAAGGTGTTGGAATTTCAGAGAACATGAGGATATATTTTCATGACCATAAAATTTATAAAGGACTAGTAGGACCATAAATACTCATTTTTCAACTTGATATACCTTTCCTCTACTCCTTGTTTCTATACTCTTTTTCATTCTCTTTCATTTTTAATCTCATAAGTGTTTGATTTGAAATTTTGTTAAATATTAAATAAAGAATCTTAATAATCTATTGTTTTCATACACATTGTGAAATATTATATTAATTTTTTTAATTTTTTTTAAATAATATTTAAAACAATTTAATTATTTTTATTTCTTATTCAATAAAATGTTTACGTTCTATTTTCACCACTTTTTGTGTGTGAGTTCGACACACTACCCTTATGTTTTATAATTATTTTCCATATATTTTTAACTCAAAAACCAGAAAATCAAAATTAATATTAATGAATGTTTCAATGTATGAATATATACTCCATTGGGTTGAGTCATAATTTAAAGATGATAATTGATTGAATGTTTTTACTCATTAAATAATATTTACGTCAACATTGTATATATTAAACATAAAATGGCATGGATTAACTAAATGAATTACATAACATGTAGATACAATGGTTCATTTGAACCATAAAAATAGTATCGAAAAAAATTATTTATTAATATCATAACCCTTATTATGATATAGACCATATTAAATCCTCAACACTCAAGAATTCTAATCAAAATATTCCTAAAAAGTGGGTATTAATTTAACGAAATATCATTGAATTCTCATGGATATACTTTTTTTAATTCCCCAATAGTTATATCTCATCAATATTTATTAAAGTTTTAAATAAAACTGAATCTTCAATCAGTTTAATTAAGAACAAAAACAATCCCCCAACCAAAAGACAAATATATACAAAAATGGACACAAAAAAAATACTACCATCACTGAGGACTCAACCTGAGAGTTTCTATACACATTAGTAGATCACTACACCAATTATTGGTCAATAGGTGAAAATATTCCACACATAATTCTATAGAAAAGGGTAAAATTTCATAAACCACAAAAGATGAAAAATAATTTTTTTGGATGATAATGATGATCAACTTATGATTTCTGATGACTCTAAGATACCACCAACATCATTAAAATAAACTGCACATTTTTATGACATTTTATTGATATGACCTATCCTTAATAATGAGACCATACACAATCATGTGAAAAATGGAAAATATTTTCATGGTATTCTATATAAATTTAAAAATCGATCCATCTTAATCGAATCCTGATAATAGTTTTTATGTGAAATTTAAAAAATAGAGATTCTTCTCACATGAAAAATTGATGTCAAAAATGCATGTTCAATGATTATCTTCATGAATCAAGATATACCACTCAGTATAATGAACCGTATGTGGATGATATGATGATATAAAATTCAATATATATCCCATCACTTCTTGATAAATTATCCATAACTATGAAATGAATGATGTGTATATATCATATATTATAGTTGAAGGCACACCATGGAGTATCGTGATATCTAAAACACATAGGTGTCTAATTTCCTTCAATTTAGTTGACATTATAATGTGATATAAATGGGATGAATTATTTAACTAGCCTATAAAATTTTAAATAGGATCCTCCCCACATGGATTCTAAGGAAACATGATCATGAAATATATATAAATATCCACCCACTTTCCTCTCAGAATAAGGTGGGGTTGTAACAATAATAATAGATTTTAAATTGTTAGTTTCAATCCAAAAAATTGTGAAACATTGAGATTTTATTTCAATAATTTTATTTCTCGTCCTAGGCCACTAATAACAATGATTCATATCATAGAAAATTTTGGTATCCCTAGTCTATATTGAACAATTGGACTGGTTTTCACCATTTATTAACTCCATCATCAAATTTAAGGTAACAAATAGTCTCTTATAAAAATAAACAGTGCCATCGAGTGGTTGACACTAGAATCTCATGGCCTCCATTATATTTTGAACTACACTAATGTGTTCAAAATCTAGTTTTTATGCTTTCTCAATCTGAATTTTTCCATATATAGAACTTTCTTCTTCCATATTAGTCAGGAATACCTTCTATGCCACTCCAATTAAAACTAAAACAAATCTTCTAAAATAAGTCCATTTAACATCATTCACACTATGATTCTCTGATCTCCTTGGAGGGAAATTTACTTCTAAAAACACAAAAAAATATATTCCATTTCATGGATATTTATACTATCATAGAATTAAATTATTGGAGATATTCCACTAATATCCTCTATTAATGATTCAGATTGATCTATATTAACATATACTTAAAAAATCCGGATGTGGATACACTATGAATCACTCCTTAAGTATATTATGTCACCCCATATTAAAGTAATTCATAAAATCTTATAAATCAAGTTCTTCTGTGGTATAATTTTTATCATATATTTGTAACTAGTCCACTACATGGTAACATTTCATTAACACCCACCCAATCCCCAACCCTAAGGTGATTTAATACACAATATAACTGAGTACTGGCTAAGGAATTATATTTAAAAAATATGATTTAACCCCTAATTTTCACTCTTATGAAGATTTATAACACATCCCATCCAAATATAACATCAAGAACCATTTGATTCACATATTTCATTGATAAATTAAACACATAGAATCCCTAAAAAATCATTAATTAATCCTAAGTAATCCCTATAATATTCTAATATCAAATACATTTTGGACCTCTACAAGGACATAACTGCATATATTTTATTTGGATTCACAAGGAATACATATATAAAAACACATGAACTAAAAAAACCATTTCCTTTACCCAAAATTTAAATTTATATAATTTTAAATAAAACAAATCTCCTTTCATGGTCTCTAAAATAATTTTCTAGATGATCCTCATGCTCTTCCTTTTTAATCAAGAACATTAGGATATCATAGACAAAAAAATCTATTCCTCCAGATTAAGGCTAATAATATTGTTCATCACTTCCATGAATATCATTATATATTTAGTAATTCCAAATGGAATATATTAAAACTCACATATTTCAAACATCTTCTTGAAATGGACCCGAGGGATATATTATTCTTTAGTAATCAAATGATAGTATATGAATCTCGAATTACTATTTGAAATCCAAAGTTCTCCCCTCATTTGATCAAAGTGATAGTCTATCTATAGACACAAGTATTTATTATTTATGGTCACCCAACTAATCTTTTAGTAATGGTATAAATGTAATGGTTTCTAATAACGTTCTTTATAAATAGAACTCATAATGCCCAAGGGGATACACTATTTCAAATAAATCCAATTGATTCTAGATATTTCAACAAAAATTTTCAACTAATTTAGACGAGTATGATATATATGGTAAGATGGTAACATTCTTTTTGACATCTAAAAATGTCAATGGATAGATAAATCTACCCCAATGGGGGTTAATACTGATGAAAATCATCAGGAAATACCACTAGATACCTATTTGCGACCACTGTAAGTTTTCTATATAAAATCTTATCCAATGAATTAAGAAACAAATGTTTTAATTAACTATAGATAAACCCAATTTCTAGAGTAATATGTACTTCAATCTCTTTGTTAGGATATTTTTCACACATAATAGTATCAGTATTCCCATCAGAAGATAATAACTAAACTCTCTAATAATAAAAATAATTAATGTTTTTGAATGTAGTCATATAATTGACAGAAACAAGGGTATAAAAAATATCTATTTGAAGGAAAAAAATACCAAAAATCCTGAAATAAATAAAAAAATTGGTAATATGCACACATGAATCATAAATTCTTATTTTTCAATGTACTCGAATGATTCATCATAACTGATATTATTTCTGATAGTTATACCATATACTTAATCAATTTTAAAAATATAAATGAATTATATGAAACTATAGTCTCAAATTCAAAAAACCAATGAATAAGTAACAAATACCCTACTTCTCATGATTTATTGTATTTCATCGATATCCTATGGAACATAATCGACTAGAAAGTAATGATCAGACTCATCCCCACTCAATTTCTTTTTTATATAGGTGAGTGTAACACCACGATATTTTATGAAAAATATTATTTTTAATTTCATTAATGTCTTGTGTTGTACGCTACACCAAAAGAAGCTTTCACAACATGCATCCTTGACTTTCCTTGCATTACATGAAATCGTGACGTTCCTCGATAGCGTGTGTAGTACGCAATAACGAGTTTCACTAAACAACAATATGCTATTAAAATATTATTAAAACTAGCCGTTATAAATAGTAATAACCACTTTTTGAAATTTTTAAAATTTTATTTTTCAAAATGGACTTCATTTTTGGATTCAGAATATCGAAATTAGCTTCGGGTGAAATTTTGGTACTTTTCGGCAAACTTTCATTTTCTGATGAATAGTGAAAATTACTAATTTTTAATTAAAAACAAACTTTTTAATCGAAATAATTAATATTGATAAATTATTAATTTGAGTGGTTTTAAAGTATATTTATAATATATTTTTACAATTTAATACAATTTTGGTCATTGGATGTAATTTCACATTTAAACCAAACATAAACAAGTGTCAATCTTTTGATAGTTATTATCTCTTAAGAACACGCTATTTGTTTTGACGACGGGAATTAATTTTTAAATTAATTAATGCAACTGATATATTTTGAATTTGGTAAAATAGACATCATTTTTGAGTTCATAATATCAAATATATCTTAGGCCTAATTTTTGGTATTTTTCTGGAAACTTTCATTTTTTGATGAATAGTGAAACCACTAAGTAGTAGTTAAAAAATGAATTTTTCATAAAACTTAATTTTCCCGCTTCTGTGAGTGGAATTTCAAAAATCTGAGAGACACGGTTGATGTCAGTAAGTAAAATGTGGTTCAACGAGAAGAAAATAATTTTTGGTGAATAGTAACTTTTTACTTTTTTTTACCACGGTTAAAAGTAAATAGGGAAATTAAGGGTAAAAATGTTATTATTATTACCCTAACACATGTCATAATTCTATTGGATAAGTGTAATTCTACAAAAAAAGCCTTAATAATAAAATATGACCATTTAGGCCCACTTGGATTAGATTAGGACATTTATTATTAATTTATATAAAGAAGGGTTAAAATAGTTAAAATCAAAGTTTAATAAGTATATCATTTCTCATATAGGGTTATACATAAGATAAATTCGACTATAAATATTAATTATAAAGATAAAAATATTTCCTACATAATTTTTTTTTATTTGTAATTTTTATACATTAAATAATTTAATTTATTAATGATACAAAGATGATTCAGTAATTATCTTATTAATGAAATATTGACATAATTGATTGTTATAAATACCAAAATAAATGTAATTTGAGACTTTTTATGAATTAAACTAATTTTCTAGGTTAATATGACATGTTATTATTGATTTAATTAACTGGTTTCGAACTAATCATTCTGTTATGATTTTTACAAAAATCAATTACTAAATAGTGTCAAAATTGACATAAAATTGTTTTTAAAAGAAATATTATATTATTAATTGTTATTTTATTCCTAAAAATATAAGGTTCGGCCAAATGACTTAGATAAGGTTATATATATTAATACTAAACAACTTGGGGTTCTTTTGGCTTCTTATAGTATGTTTATTAACCATATAGTGTAAGAACACAAAAAGACACAGTAAAAGTAAAATTATCTAACTTAATGTTAAATCTAAATGATAAGGTTATAATAGGAACCTAAACTTGTCTAAATTCTATTGGATTAGATTATGTCGACCCATCCCCACCTTACTTCGAAATAAATCAATTTTGAACTATTGAAAACCGAATTTGGCTTTATAATAAAATATTATTTTTAGTTATTCCAAAGGTTCCCCTCTCCTCCCTTATAAAAGGGAACCTCCTCCCTCTCTTCCTCACACCACATTGAGCCTTCAAGCTCGGCCAAACCCTGCCAAATTATCTTCTCCACTTCCCTAGAAATATCTTAGAGGTCCTGGTCTTCTTCAAAGACCAATTTTAGTGCCCTAAGAGGAGGTCTCAAAGAGGCGCTTCAAAGAAGAGGTAATGTCCGTTACCGATTCTTTCCACTTTATTTCTTCTTCCACTTCTTCTTTTTTAGTTGTTTCATTATGAATTAATAACATCAGTATCACTCATAAACCTATATTTAATTATAGGTATGAAAAAACCCTATTTAACCATCTATCCATCCTACGGAAAATGAAATCATCACGCGTGCGTACGTACAGAATACCATCTCCACGCCGTGGTGTAATCTGTTTTTCCAACACCACCTTACTTGGATGGGTATAATGGTGTAAATAATAACTATAAAGAGTTATTATAACATCATACTAATTATGATATATTGTATCATCCACTCAAATTCAATTTAATGATTATGGAAATGATATCATCGCTCGTGCGTACGTACGGACTACCGTCTCCACGACGCGATGAGATTCATTCTCCATGTTAACCATAAATGAATGATCATAAAGTTTATTTAATGAATAATAATGAAATATATGAAATAATAATTCTACTGGATTTATGTATATATATATATGTAGGTCGTCTATTTAGTTTCATTCAATTCAATAAGGAAACGAAAACAGCGTTCATGCGTACGTACGGCCTACCGTCTCCATGAACGGTGTATTTCATTCCTTTTATCAACCTATAATATCTATATGTATATGATGAATATATGTAAATCATGTTTTACATTATGAAATTATGTAAATCATGATATAAGTAATAATATCAAGAACGGAAAGTTGAAACGCATACGATAAATGAAATGATTTTACCCAAAACACTGCTTTAACATGGAATTTACAAAAGAACCGGTAATATAAAGTCATAAGTGAAACATATATGATATCATAATAATGAATATGAATCCTTAATAAGTCAATGAAATTATTTAAATAATTATACAGGATGTTCGGATACGTACGAAGCTTATCAGACCTAAGGTAAGGGATAAATTTTTAATCTCATTTTTATCCGAGATTGCTTATACGTAAGTATTTACTGGGGTTACGTTTATCATCCATGACCATGTTTTCTTAAAATGCATTCATAAATTTTTTACCATTCTTCCATGGATGTTTAAAGTCATTTTTACCCTTTATTTACTTTTTACCACATTGTATGAATGAAATATTTCCTTTGGTTACCATATAAGGTACTGTTTTACCTTTCCGACAAAAGTACGAGGAGAATGTTATTTTTAACTTATACGGCGTGAATTGATTTTTATGGTTTCATAACGACCCATTTTCAAGAAGCTTACTCTACAAGATTGGATGATTATTTTCAAAAAAAACCCTTATCTTTTAAAATTTCATGGAATTTTGTGAAAAGAAAATGATTTTAAAGAAGAAATGATATTTTCCTCAAGAATTCATTTCAAGTGTTTTGTGAAAACTTTTTTCCATCTAAGATGAAATTATTTCATATGTGTATGTTTCAAGTAAAATGTCTCTATGATTTAAATGGTTTCAATTTTCTTATGATGAAATGATATCAATTGTTTATGGATTATGTTATGATGTCATGATGTTTAAGAATCCCATTTTATTTCATGGGTTATGCTATGATGTATGATTTATGATTTTGTGGCACACAAAAGAATTATTTCATTATGAGATGGGTGGGACCTATATCTCCATCCAATGAATTGGGTAATGATTTATATCTCATGAGATAGACATGGCCGGAATGGCAAGTTAAACTGGTTTAGTAATACAGGACTGGAACGAGGAGTGGACTCGATTCAGAAAGGTACTTCGTCCACTAAGATGGTCTTGGAAGCAATGCCTTGGCTACTATGGAAATCATATCATGTGATTAATGGTTGCCACAATTACATGTTTTATTCCCATGTTATTTTATCATGCTTAATGTTTATTTATGATCTATTCCTTATGTACTTCCATGTATTATGTCATTGCTCATGCTTTTGATGTTTAAACATTAGGTTCGTGATTTTAAGTTCAAATGTATATTGTATGTTTTATTTTATCCATGCTTAACCTTAATGAGCATTTGATCTTACCCTTTTTATGTTTTCTTTTCCCCAGGATATAAAGAAAGGTTTTAGGTAAGAAAAACAGGGGAAGATCTTTATGGGAGATGTTGAGGATCTTTCACCACGATTAGAATATTACGTTCCATGTTTCCAAAGACACTAAACTATTACGGTCCTTGTGTGTCTATTTTTGTTATGTATTAATTATTCCGCTAAAGTAATGTAATGTCCATGAACGTCACGATTTGGGTCTCTACAGTTGGTATCAGAGGAAAGGTTTATTCAACCTTTGGAAACTAGGATGCGAGATCTTTAGTACGATCCCTAGAGATATTTCTAAGGTATGTCTAGGGATGTCCCTAAGGTTAAGTATAGGTTATAGTAATAGAATTACGGTAACCTAAGATGTTAGATATTGAAGGTACTCCCCCTTTATAATGTTGTTTTCCCTAGCGTGATTTTTTCCTCTCACACTATTCTTTTTGGGTTTTAGACGATGGCTGGAACCCGAAGGAACCGGGTTGATCAATGTAATGGACAATGCAATGATTGTCCTCTTGAACAAACTAATGTTATGGGAGATGGAGTGCAAAATCTTATTGCTATACTTACACAATCTATGAATCATTTTGGACTTCCAAATGAGCAGAGAAGGGAACAATATTCTATTGAGTCCTTCATGAGGCAACGTCTACCTTCTTTCAGTGGGTCTTTTGATCTACATGTTGCTGAACAAAGGATCATTACCACTGAAAAGATATTTTTAGTTCTTCAATGTTCTGAACATGATAAAGTCATCTTAGCAGTATATCGTTTGGAAGGTGAAGCTGATCAATGGTGGAATATTATCAAGAATACGAGGCCAAGAGATGAAATTGAGTCCATGGAATGGGACGAGTTCAAGAACATATTTTTCGATAAGTACTTCCCTCGTATTCTTCGAACCAAGATGGAGAAGGAGTTTCTTGAACTAAAGAAAAAGGATGATGAATCTGTTGGTATATACGAAGCGAATTTTACAAGGCTTGCAAGGTATGCATCTGGCTTTATCATCCAACCTGAAAGTAATGTTGATCGATTCTTCAGTGCCTTAAAACCAAATCTTTGAAGTGCATTAGCTATAAGAGACTTTAGTAGCTATGAAGAAATTGTGTGTTGTGCTATCAAGGTAGAAATGGATGTTGGTGTTACTTATCCATCTTAGAGTTTTGACAAGAAAATAAATATGGAGTTCAAGGAGAAATCTCAGAATAATGGTGAAAAGAAGATGAATGTTTCCTTATGCTCAAAGTGTGGAAAGAAGCATAGTAGAGATTGTTTTAAAGGAACTAGATAATGTTTTAAGTGTGGAAAAGAAGTTCATCAAGCAGCTGAGTGTCGAAGTAATGGAAAAAAGGGTTTATAATGATGTGAAATAAAGAAAATACTACAGAGAACGCACCACCAACACTTCAATGCTTCAAGTGCAATGAAATGGGGAATTATGCTAATAAATGCCCTAATCCAAGGGTTAGTGATGATGGACATGAGCTACCACTTAAGGCTAAGGACAAAGGAAAGTAACATGCGATCACTATTGGGGATGTTGAATATGACAATCATGTGGTGGAATGATTAAGTGTTTATGTAATGGGATTCCAAAATAATGTTGTATATAGTATCGTGGAATATTGGAATATTTTTGTATTGGTTTATTGTGGTTTTCAATAATTTTATGGTACCGGTAACCATGGAAAGTGATTGAGATATTTTTGGTAAGAAGATGATATGTGCATAATGATGGGATAAGAAGATAATGAGATGTTGAATTGTATTCATGAGATCATGATTGATATAAGGACTAAGTGATATCATGGTTTGAGTATATAGAATGTTGAGGATTTTGGTATGTGGAAAGTGTTAACTTTTAACTGCATTCATGTTTTCACTAAGGTTAAATGGGTATTCATTTTTTCAAGAGAATACATGATTAAGGCCATATAATGTTTGGAATGTGACCAACAATACATATCTTATGATATATGGGGATCAACGATGGTATTAAATCTCTGGTAATCATTTTCACTATATTATGATAGTGGATTGCTGTATTATGGATAATCCTAACGATTGGAATCGATTATGTTGGACATAAGTTAGTATTGTTTAAGGATAGAAGTTTTTTAGATATTATTGATGGGATGTAATAGTAATATAGTTTTAGGAAAAGTACAACCTACAGGATGGGTGACAGCCCATCACGTCAGATAAGGCTGTGGGAATCGAACCCACAACCGAAGTGCGACTGGCCTTTATCACCTACCACTGGCCTACAAGAATTCCCTGTTTAGTAGAAACTAGTTTTATTATATTAATCAGTATGATATATGAAGTATAAGTCCATTTTAGGAACTATATGTGATTAATCTCACTATAGATGGAGTTATGTAAGTGTTGATAACTTTTCTAACCTTTTGTTTGAGACAGATGGAATGACCCATCATTCTATCACATGATCTACTAACACATAACGAATGAAAAATTCAACTTCATTTCTTTAAGAGATGAAGTGGAAATTTTCCAAAGAACGAACAACGGTGAGACTATACCAAAATCACGAAATTATTTCTTATATTTCCAATTTCATCAACTTTAGGGAAATAATCTTGAAAAAAAAATGTTGTCCTAGTGCCCTTATATCCGATGAATCAGATGGTACCTTAGATCATCACAAATCTATGGATTTGTGATTGCTGACTTTTCCATAGCCATGTTCTCTACCACTCTCCATCAGAACATGATGGTTAGATTTCTCTTCCATATCCATATTTTCATCTATGTGGAAACCCAGTTATTTGTTTATTTGGGTAACTGTTACGTTTCATACTTTTGTTTTTAAAGATTGGTTTTGGTCTTCCTTTTTACGATGTGGATTTCTATTAAAGAAACGTTCAAGTAGTAAACCATTTATAACCCCGACGAATTTCGAGGGAGAAATTCATTTTAAGGGGGGTAGAATGTAACACACCAAGATTTTATGAAAAATATTCTTTTTAATTTCATTAATGTCTTGTGTTGTACGCTACACCAAAAGAAGCTTGCAAAACACACATCCTTGACATGCCTTGCATTACATGCAATCGCGACGTTCCTCGATAGCGTGTGTAGTATGCAATAATGAGTTTCATTAAACAACAATATGCTATTAAAATATTATTAAAACTAGCCGTTATAAATAGTAATAAACACTTTTTGAAATTTTTGAAATTTTATTTTTCATAATGGACTTCATTTTTGGATTCAGAATATCGAAATTAGCTTAGGGTGATATTTTGGTACTTTTCGGCTAACTTTCATTTTCTGATGAATAATGAAAATTACTAATTTTTAACTAAAAACAACCTTTTTAATCGAAATAATTAATAGTGATAAATTATTAATTTGAGTGGTTTTAAAGTATATTTATAATATATTTTTACTATTTAATACAATGTTGGTCATTGGTTGTAATTTCACATTTAAACCAGACATAAACAAGTGTCAATCTTTTGATATTTATTATCTCTAAAAAACACGCTATTTGTTTTGACGACGGGAATTAATTTTTAAATTAATTAATGCAACTGATATATTTTGAATTTGGTAAAATAGACATCATTTTTGAATTCATAATATCAAATATATCTTAGGCCAAATTTTTGGTATTTTTCTGGAAACTTTCATTTTTTGATGAATAGTGAAACCACTAAGTGGTAGTTAAAAAAATGAAATTTTCAAAAAACATAATTTTACCGCTTCTGTGAGTGGAATTTCAAAAATCTGAGAGACACAGTTGATGTAAGTAAGTAAAATGTGGTTCAATGAGATGAAAATAATTTTTGGTGAATAGTAACTTTTTACTTTTTTTACCACGATTAAAAGTAAATAGGGTAATTAAGGGTAAAAAGGTTATTATTATTACCCTAACACATGTCATAATTCTATTGGATAAGTTTAATTCGACCAAAAACAACCTTAGGAATAAAATATGACCATTTAGGCCCACTTGGATTAGATTAGGACATTTATTATTAATTTATTTAAAGAAGGGTTAAAATAGTAAAAATCAACATTTAATAAGTATATCATTTTTCATATAGGGATATACATAAGATAAATTCGACTATTAATATTAATTAGAAAGATAAAACTATTTACTATATAATGGTATTTTATTTTTAATTTTTTGACATTAAATAATTTAATTTATTAATGATACAATGATGATGCAGTAATTATCTTATTAATGAAATATTGACATAATTGATGTTATAAATACCAAAATTAATGTAATTTGAGACTTTTTATGAATTAAACTAATTTTATAGGTTAATATGACATGTTAGTATTGATTTAATTAACTGGTTTCGAACTAATAATTCTGTTATGATTTTTACAAAAATCAATTACTAAATAGTGTCAAAATTTACATAAAATTGATTTTAAAAAAAATATTATATTATTAATTGTTGTTTTATTTCTAAAATATATGGTTCGGAAAAATTACTTAGATAAGGTTATATATATTAATAATAAACAACTTGGGGTTTGTTTTGCTCCTTATAGTAAGTTTATTAACCTTATAGTGTAAGAACACAAAAAGACACGGTAAAAGTAAAATTATCTAACTTAATGTTAAATATAAATGATAAGGTTATAATAGGAACCTAAACTTGTCTAAATTATATTGGATGAGAGGATGTCGACTCATCCCCACCTTATCCTCAAAATAAATCAATTTGGAGCTATTTAAAACCGAATTTGTCTTTATAATAAAATAATATTTTTAGTTATTCCAAAGGTGCCCCTCTCCTCCCTTATAAAAGGGCACCTCCTCCCTCTCTTCCTCACACCACTTTGAGCCTTCAAGCTCGGAAAACCCCTGAAAAATTATCTTCTCCACTTCTCCAGAAAGATCCTAGAGGTCATGGTATTCTTCAAAGACCAATTTTAGTTCCCTAAGAGGAGGTCTCAAAGAGGCGCTTCAAATAAGAGGTAATGTCTGTTACCGATTATTTCAACTTTATTTCTTCTTCCACTTCTTCTTCTTTAGTTGTTTCATTATGAATTAATAACATCAGTATCACTCATATACCGATATTTTATTATAATTATGAAAAAACCCTATTTCACCATCTATCCATCCTACGGAAAACGAAATCACCACGCGTGCGTACGTACGGAATATCGTCTCCACACCGTGGTGTAATCTGTTTTTCCAACACCACCTTACTTGGATGGGTATAATTGTGTAAATAATAACTATAAATAGTTATTATAACATCATAATGATTCTGATATATTGTATCATCCACTCCAATTCAATTCAATGATTATGGAAATGATATCATCGCTCGTCCGTACGTACGGACTACCGTCTCCACGACGCAATGAGATTCATTCTCCATGTTAACCATACATGAATGATCATAAAGTTTATTTAATGAATAATAATGAAATATATGAAATAATAATGCTACTGGATTTATGTATATATATATATATATGTATGTCGTCTATTTAGTTTCATTCAATTCAACAAGAAAACGAAAACAACATTCATGCGTACGTACGACCTACCCTCTCCATGAACTGTGTATTTCATTCCTTTTATCAACCTATAATATATATATGTATATGATGAATACTTGTAAATCATGTTTTACATTATGAAATTATGTAAATCAGGATATAAGTAATAATATCAAGAACAGCAAGTCGAAACACATACGATAAATGAAATGATTTTACCCAAAACGCTGCTTTAACATGGAATTTACAAAAGAACCGGTAATATAAAGTCATAAGTGAAACATATATGATATCATAATAATGAATATGAATCCTTAATAAGTCAATGAAATTATTTAAATAATTATACAGGATGTTCGGATACGTACGAAGCTTATCAGACCTAAGGTAAGGGATAAATTTTTAATCTCATTTTTATCCGAGATTGCTTATACGTAAGTATTTACTGGGGTTACGTTTATCATCCATGACCATGTTTTCTTAAAATGCATTCATAAATTTTTTACCATTCTTCCATGGATGTTTAAAGTCATTTTTACCCTTTATTTACTTTTTACCACATTGTATGAATGAAATATTTCCTTTGGTTACCATATAAGGTACTGTTTTACCTTTCCGACAAAAGTACGAGGAGAATGTTATTTTTAACTTATACGGCGTGAATTGATTTTTATGGTTTCATAACGACCCATTTTCAAGAAGCTTACTCTACAAGATTGGATGATTATTTTCAAAAAAAACCCTTATCTTTTAAAATTTCATGGAATTTTGTGAAAAGAAAATGATTTTAAAGAAGAAATGATATTTTCCTCAAGAATTCATTTCAAGTGTTTTGTGAAAACTTTTTTCCATCTAAGATGAAATTATTTCATATGTGTATGTTTCAAGTAAAATGTCTCTATGATTTAAATGGTTTCAATTTTCTTATGATGAAATGATATCAATTGTTTATGGATTATGTTATGATGTCATGATGTTTAAGAATCCCATTTTATTTCATGGGTTATGCTATGATGTATGATTTATGATTTTGTGGCACACAAAAGAATTATTTCATTATGAGATGGGTGGGACCTATATCTCCATCCAATGAATTGGGTAATGATTTATATCTCATGAGATAGACATGGCCGGAATGGCAAGTTAAACTGGTTTAGTAATACAGGACTGGAACGAGGAGTGGACTCGATTCAGAAAGGTACTTCGTCCACTAAGATGGTCTTGGAAGCAATGCCTTGGCTACTATGGAAATC
Source organism: Viscum album (assembly GCA_963277665.1). Lineage (NCBI taxonomy): Eukaryota > Viridiplantae > Streptophyta > Magnoliopsida > Santalales > Viscaceae > Viscum > Viscum album. The sequence goes on along the minus strand of OY728162.1, from coordinate 78,561,028 downwards.
ATATCATGTGATTAATGGTTGCCACAATTACATGTTTTATTCCCATGTTATTTTATCATGCTTAATGTTTATTTATGATCTATTCCTTATGTACTTCCATGTATTATGTCATTGCTCATGCTTTTGATGTTTAAACATTAGGTTCGTGATTTTAAGTTCAAATGTATATGGTATGTTTTATTTTATCCATGCTTAACCTTAATGAGCATTTGATCTTACCCTTTTTATGTTTTCTTTTCCCCAGGATATAAAGAAAGGTTTTAGGTAAGAAAAACAGGGGAAGATCTTTATGGGAGATGTTGAGGATCTTTCACCACGATTAGAATATTACGTTCCATGTTTCCAAAGACACTAAACTATTACGGTCCTTGTGTGTCTATTTTTGTTATGTATTAATTATTCCGCTAAAGTAATGTAATGTCCATGAACGTCACGATTTGGGTCTCTACAGTTGGTATCAGAGGAAAGGTTTATTCAACCTTTGGAAACTAGGATGCGAGATCTTTAGTACGATCCCTAGAGATATTTCTAAGGTATGTCTAGGGATGTCCCTAAGGTTAAGTATAGGTTATAGTAATAGAATTACGGTAACCTAAGATGTTAGATATTGAAGGTACTCCCCCTTTATAATGTTGTTTTCCCTAGCGTGATTTTTTCCTCTCACACTATTCTTTTTGGGTTTTAGACGATGGCTGGAACCCGAAGGAACCGGGTTGATCAATGTAATGGACAATGCAATGATTGTCCTCTTGAACAAACTAATGTTATGGGAGATGGAGTGCAAAATCTTATTGCTATACTTACACAATCTATGAATCATTTTGGACTTCCAAATGAGCAGAGAAGGGAACAATATTCTATTGAGTCCTTCATGAGGCAACGTCTACCTTCTTTCAGTGGGTCTTTTGATCTACATGTTGCTGAACAAAGGATCATTACCACTGAAAAGATATTTTTAGTTCTTCAATGTTCTGAACATGATAAAGTCATCTTAGCAGTATATCGTTTGGAAGGTGAAGCTGATCAATGGTGGAATATTATCAAGAATACGAGGCCAAGAGATGAAATTGAGTCCATGGAATGGGACGAGTTCAAGAACATATTTTTCGATAAGTACTTCCCTCGTATTCTTCGAACCAAGATGGAGAAGGAGTTTCTTGAACTAAAGAAAAAGGATGATGAATCTGTTGGTATATACGAAGCGAATTTTACAAGGCTTGCAAGGTATGCATCTGGCTTTATCATCCAACCTGAAAGTAATGTTGATCGATTCTTCAGTGCCTTAAAACCAAATCTTTGAAGTGCATTAGCTATAAGAGACTTTAGTAGCTATGAAGAAATTGTGTGTTGTGCTATCAAGGTAGAAATGGATGTTGGTGTTACTTATCCATCTTAGAGTTTTGACAAGAAAATAAATATGGAGTTCAAGGAGAAATCTCAGAATAATGGTGAAAAGAAGATGAATGTTTCCTTATGCTCAAAGTGTGGAAAGAAGCATAGTAGAGATTGTTTTAAAGGAACTAGATAATGTTTTAAGTGTGGAAAAGAAGTTCATCAAGCAGCTGAGTGTCGAAGTAATGGAAAAAAGGGTTTATAATGATGTGAAATAAAGAAAATACTACAGAGAACGCACCACCAACACTTCAATGCTTCAAGTGCAATGAAATGGGGAATTATGCTAATAAATGCCCTAATCCAAGGGTTAGTGATGATGGACATGAGCTACCACTTAAGGCTAAGGACAAAGGAAAGTAACATGCGATCACTATTGGGGATGTTGAATATGACAATCATGTGGTGGAATGATTAAGTGTTTATGTAATGGGATTCCAAAATAATGTTGTATATAGTATCGTGGAATATTGGAATATTTTTGTATTGGTTTATTGTGGTTTTCAATAATTTTATGGTACCGGTAACCATGGAAAGTGATTGAGATATTTTTGGTAAGAAGATGATATGTGCATAATGATGGGATAAGAAGATAATGAGATGTTGAATTGTATTCATGAGATCATGATTGATATAAGGACTAAGTGATATCATGGTTTGAGTATATAGAATGTTGAGGATTTTGGTATGTGGAAAGTGTTAACTTTTAACTGCATTCATGTTTTCACTAAGGTTAAATGGGTATTCATTTTTTCAAGAGAATACATGATTAAGGCCTTATAATGTTTGGAATGTGACCAACAATACATATCTTATGATATATGGGGATCAACGATGGTATTAAATCTCTGGTAATCATTTTCACTATATTATGATAGTGGATTGCTGTATTATGGATAATCCTAACGATTGGAATCGATTATGTTGGACATAAGTTAGTATTGTTTAAGGATAGAAGTTTTTTAGATATTATTGATGGGATGTAATAGTAATATAGTTTTAGGAAAAGTACAACCTACAGGATGGGTGACAGCCCATCACGTCAGATAAGGCTGTGGGAATCGAACCCACAACCGAAGTGCGACTGGCCTTTATCACCTACCACTGGCCTACAAGAATTCCCTGTTTAGTAGAAACTAGTTTTATTATATTAATCAGTATGATATATGAAGTATAAGTCCATTTTAGGAACTATATGTGATTAATCTCACTATAGATGGAGTTATGTAAGTGTTGATAACTTTTCTAACCTTTTGTTTGAGACAGATGGAATGACCCATCATTCTATCACATGATCTACTAACACATAACGAATGAAAAATTCAACTTCATTTCTTTAAGAGATGAAGTGGAAATTTTCCAAAGAACGAACAACGGTGAGACTATACCAAAATCACGAAATTATTTCTTATATTTCCAATTTCATCAACTTTAGGGAAATAATCTTGAAAAAAAAATGTTGTCCTAGTGCCCTTATATCCGATGAATCAGATGGTACCTTAGATCATCACAAATCTATGGATTTGTGATTGCTGACTTTTCCATAGCCATGTTCTCTACCACTCTCCATCAGAACATGATGGTTAGATTTCTCTTCCATATCCATATTTTCATCTATGTGGAAACCCAGTTATTTGTTTATTTGGGTAACTGTTACGTTTCATACTTTTGTTTTTAAAGATTGGTTTTGGTCTTCCTTTTTACGATGTGGATTTCTATTAAAGAAACGTTCAAGTAGTAAACCATTTATAACCCCGACGAATTTCGAGGGAGAAATTCATTTTAAGGGGGGTAGAATGTAACACACCAAGATTTTATGAAAAATATTCTTTTTAATTTCATTAATGTCTTGTGTTGTACGCTACACCAAAAGAAGCTTGCAAAACACACATCCTTGACATGCCTTGCATTACATGCAATCACGACGTTCCTCGATAGCGTGTGTAGTATGCAATAATGAGTTTCATTAAACAACAATATGCTATTAAAATATTATTAAAACTAGCCGTTATAAATAGTAATAAACACTTTTTGAAATTTTTGAAATTTTATTTTTCATAATGGACTTCATTTTTGGATTCAGAATATCGAAATTAGCTTAGGGTGATATTTTGGTACTTTTCGGCTAACTTTCATTTTCTGATGAATAATGAAAATTACTAATTTTTAATTAAAAACAACCTTTTTAATCGAAATAATTAATAGTGATAAATTATTAATTTGAGTGGTTTTAAAGTATATTTATAATATATTTTTACTATTTAATACAATGTTGGTCATTGGTTGTAATTTCACATTTAAACCAGACATAAACAAGTGTCAATCTTTTGATATTTATTATCTCTAAAAAACACGCTATTTGTTTTGACGACGGGAATTAATTTTTAAATTAATTAATGCAACTGATATATTTTGAATTTGGTAAAATAGACATCATTTTTGAATTCATAATATCAAATATATCTTAGGCCAAATTTTTGGTATTTTTCTGGAAACTTTCATTTTTTGATGAATAGTGAAACCACTAAGTGGTAGTTAAAAAAATGAAATTTTCAAAAAACATAATTTTACCGCTTCTGTGAGTGGAATTTCAAAAATCTGAGAGACACAGTTGATGTAAGTAAGTAAAATGTGGTTCAATGAGATGAAAATAATTTTTGGTGAATAGTAACTTTTTACTTTTTTTACCACGATTAAAAGTAAATAGGGTAATTAAGGGTAAAAAGGTTATTATTATTACCCTAACACATGTCATAATTCTATTGGATAAGTTTAATTCGACCAAAAACAACCTTAGGAATAAAATATGACCATTTAGGCCCACTTGGATTAGATTAGGACATTTATTATTAATTTATTTAAAGAAGGGTTAAAATAGTAAAAATCAACATTTAATAAGTATATCATTTTTCATATAGGGATATACATAAGATAAATTCGACTATTAATATTAATTAGAAAGATAAAACTATTTACTATATAATGGTATTTTATTTTTAATTTTTTGACATTAAATAATTTAATTTATTAATGATACAATGATGATGCAGTAATTATCTTATTAATGAAATATTGACATAATTGATGTTATAAATACCAAAATTAATGTAATTTGAGACTTTTTATGAATTAAACTAATTTTATAGGTTAATATGACATGTTAGTATTGATTTAATTAACTGGTTTCGAACTAATAATTCTGTTATGATTTTTACAAAAATCAATTACTAAATAGTGTCAAAATTTACATAAAATTGATTTTAAAAAAAATATTATATTATTAATTGTTGTTTTATTTCTAAAATATATGGTTCGGAAAAATTACTTAGATAAGGTTATATATATTAATAATAAACAACTTGGGGTTTGTTTTGCTCCTTATAGTAAGTTTATTAACCTTATAGTGTAAGAACACAAAAAGACACGGTAAAAGTAAAATTATCTAACTTAATGTTAAATATAAATGATAAGGTTATAATAGGAACCTAAACTTGTCTAAATTATATTGGATGAGAGGATGTCGACTCATCCCCACCTTATCCTCAAAATAAATCAATTTGGAGCTATTTAAAACCGAATTTGTCTTTATAATAAAATAATATTTTTAGTTATTCCAAAGGTGCCCCTCTCCTCCCTTATAAAAGGGCACCTCCTCCCTCTCTTCCTCACACCACTTTGAGCCTTCAAGCTCGGACAACCCCTGAAAAATTATCTTCTCCACTTCTCCAGAAAGATCCTAGAGGTCATGGTATTCTTCAAAGACCAATTTTAGTTCCCTAAGAGGAGGTCTCAAAGAGGCGCTTCAAATAAGAGGTAATGTCTGTTACCGATTATTTCAACTTTATTTCTTCTTCCACTTCTTCTTCTTTAGTTGTTTCATTATGAATTAATAACATCAGTATCACTCATATACCGATATTTTATTATAATTATGAAAAAACCCTATTTCACCATCTATCCATCCTACGGAAAACGAAATCACCACGCGTGCGTACGTACGGAATATCGTCTCCACACCGTGGTGTAATCTGTTTTTCCAACACCACCTTACTTGGATGGGTATAATTGTGTAAATAATAACTATAAATAGTTATTATAACATCATAATGATTCTGATATATTGTATCATCCACTCCAATTCAATTCAATGATTATGGAAATGATATCATCGCTCGTCCGTACGTACGGACTACCGTCTCCACGACGCAATGAGATTCATTCTCCATGTTAACCATACATGAATGATCATAAAGTTTATTTAATGAATAATAATGAAATATATGAAATAATAATGCTACTGGATTTATGTATATATATATATATATATGTATGTCGTCTATTTAGTTTCATTCAATTCAACAAGAAAACGAAAACAACATTCATGCGTACGTACGACCTACCCTCTCCATGAACTGTGTATTTCATTCCTTTTATCAACCTATAATATATATATGTATATGATGAATACTTGTAAATCATGTTTTACATTATGAAATTATGTAAATCAGGATATAAGTAATAATATCAAGAACAGCAAGTCGAAACACATACGATAAATGAAATGATTTTACCCAAAACGCTGCTTTAACATGGAATTTACAAAAGAACCGGTAATATAAAGTCATAAGTGAAACATATATGATATCATAATAATGAATATGAATCCTTAATAAGTCAATGAAATTATTTAAATAATTATACAGGATGTTCGGATACGTACGAAGCTTATCAGACCTAAGGTAAGGGATAAATTTTTAATCTCATTTTTATCCGAGATTGCTTATACGTAAGTATTTACTGGGGTTACGTTTATCATCCATGACCATGTTTTCTTAAAATGCATTCATAAATTTTTTACCATTCTTCCATGGATGTTTAAAGTCATTTTTACCCTTTATTTACTTTTTACCACATTGTATGAATGAAATATTTCCTTTGGTTACCATATAAGGTACTTTTTGACTTTTCCGACAAAAGTACGAGGAGAATGTTATTTTTAACTTATACGGTGTGAATGGATTTTTATGGATTCATAACGCCTCATTTTCAAGAAGATTACTCTACAAGATTGCATGATTATTTTCAACAAAACCCTTATCTTTTAAAATTGCATGGAATTTTGTGAAAAGAAAATGATTTTAAAGAAGAAAGGATATTTTCCTCAAGAATTCATTTCAAGTGTTCTGTCAAAACTATTTTTCCATTTAAGATGACATTATTTCATATGTGTATGTTTCAAGTAAAATGTATCTATGATTTAAATGGTTTAAATTTTCTTATGATGAAATGATATCAATTGTTTATGGATTATGTTATGATGGCATGATGTTTATGAATCCCATTTATTTCATGGGTTATGCTATGATGTATGATTTATGATTTTGTGGCACACGAAAGAATTATTTCATTATGAAATGGGTGGGAGCTATATCTCCCTCAAATGCATTGGGTAAGGATTTAAATCTCATGAGATAGACATGGCTGGAACGACAAGTTATACCGGTTCAGTAATATAGGACTAGAATGAGGAGTGCACTCAATTCAGAAAAGGACTTTTTCCACTATGATGGTCTTGGCAGCAATGCCTTGGCTACTATGGAAATCATATCATGTGATTAATGGTTTCCAAAATTACATGTTTTATTCCCATGATATTTTATCATGCTTAATGTTTATTTATGATCTATGCCTTACTTACTTCCATGTTTTATGTCATTGCTCAATCTTTTGATGTTTAAACATTATGTTCATGTTTTTAAGTTAAATGTATATGGTATATTTTATTTTATTCATGCTTTCCCTTACTGAGCATTTGAGCTCACCCTTTTTATGTTTTCTTTTCCCCAGGATATAAAGAAAGGTTTTAGGCAAGAAAAAATGGGGAAGATCTTTATGGGAGATGTTGATGATCTTTCACCATGATTAGAAGATTACGTTCCATGTTTCCAAAGACACTAAACTATTACGGTCCTTGTGTGTCTATTTTTTTTATGTATTAAGTATTCCTCTAAAGTAATGTAATGTCCATGTATATTAAGATTTGGGTCTCTATAGTGAGAATCCTTTTTTGATATTATAAACCTACACACTTTCATATTTTTTATTTAACATACGAGTCAAGGGTAAAATAAGTCCGAACATTGGTACATTATATAGGGTCCATATAAGAACACTGGATATATATCATGTTCACACGGTGGTGACATGTTACAGAAGTCTCTTAGTATTATGGGTTACATTAGCTTACTTACCTACCCTTGAAAGAAGTCCCTTATATATTCTCAGATGATGAAAGTAGTTTAGAATATAATAAATGGTGATTTTCCCCTTCACTTTCCCTTTGGAAATCCTCTCACTACCTCTTATAGATGAATTGAAGAGCTCATAGTACCCTTTATACCCACGAGAAACCACTAAGTCCTGTTATGCATACTATATCAATTACTACTATTAAATATTCCTCAAAAACATTTTCCAAGGAAAATAAATACATGATATTGAGTCTCAACCAAATATTTGTCATCAAAAACATTTTAATGCATTGGTGCCTGAGATAATCATTTAAAAATATCATTGAAGAAAAATAAACCAATTAAGCGAACTGAATGGAAATCACTGTTGTGAAATATCTCCCATACTATAGACTCATTAACTCATGGTAATTCTCCACACCAAATGTCTCATATTAAAATAATTTGATAAACATATTCTTAAACAACAATATGGTGAGTTCCTCAAGAAACATATCTTTTACAATAAACTATAAAAAATTTTTATAAGGACCTTCAAATGTATAAGTGGATAAATAAAATTTAGAATTCCTGAGGTTATTACATAAATACTCATTGAAAACATGAGACCATTTTTTACATAGATGGGATTTTATTTTTTTAGTAAACATTTGATATTGGTACAGGAATCAATATTTACCACATCCATGATATCTACCCTACAATATAAAGGGGTCAAATGACTGATTTAATGATAACAAGATATACAATACGGATTTAATATAGAGTATTCTTTGGATCTCCATTTCATTAGTTTATAGGTTATTTTTTTGGGAATAACTAGAAAACACAAAACATATAAGAAAATTTATATGATGTATTAATTCCCATGATATCAATTTGATCACATAAAATCACTCAATTACTTTTAATTATGCAATAAATACACTCATGGCTAGTACAAATGATGAAAGAGTGAAATCATGGAAAATATAATAATTTTCGCACTACGAATGGTTTGGATGAATGGTTTGAAAATATATACACCTAGCATGAATGTTCACTAATATGGTCTTCTAGACCAAGATTCATGGATGTTTTACGTTATTCTATATAATGAACATAAATTGTGTTCCCATAGTTCCCACCCTTATTTATCCCAAAAACCTATTTTATTAAATAAACATATGTTATACAAGATAAAAATATAAAATTATATAAAACATAAAATATAATCAAATATATCTAAAACATTAATATAAAATCCATGAATAAATTCTAAACCATCCATTGTATGTCAAGGTATGATGCAAAGAAGATCTAGCATGGAACTCTTTTATACCTAACACTTCAGAGTCAAGAATCACATCTCCATTCTATATTTACAATCCAAATAAAATAAGGGATATAATGCCATTTTGTAATTAACTAGTTATTTTAAACCTAACATGTCACATAGTCTTACTATCCACATGCCCCACTGTGTTTTCTATAAATCGACAAACTAGTGAAACAAACAATACTATTAAAAGACTACATTGAGAACAATTTAATCCATAGAGTCCAAATGAACATCACACAGATTCATCCCATTAATATGGAATGAACCAACTATAATTTGGATTCACAAAGAAAGAAATAAAACATTACCTAATATAAATATAACAGGTGTATTACAAGGAAAAAATAATAAACAAATAACTTATAATATTATACTATAAAATGATTTAAGTGAGAATAATGTTCCATGTTAATAATACAGAAATAAAATTAAGGTATATTAGTATATTAAAAACATCCTCAAGTATCATTGATGACCAAAAAAATATTCCACACGATCCCAAATCTCCTCGAAACACAAGCACACCTCCACAATCATACTAGGGAAGATCCACAAGCATCATGTGGTGTTGTCAAACAACACAACAACTTTACTTTAACTACTATCATACAAAACCATGTTTTCATATACATGATGGGTATTTATATGGTGTGATAAAAAGGCAAGTTTCAAAACACAACAGATCTATATATTTTCTTTTATAATGAAAATCATAGTTTTAGGTAAAAAAATTTAATTTTTGACATACTCCTTTTCATTTGAGTAAAAAATATGATACAAAATGTTTTACAATTATATTAGTTTTAAATATAAATCCATGTTATAAATATAAAACTAATAATGTATTGATAATTTAAACATATAGAAATGTTTCATGAATAAGGTAAAGATATAAATTAAAAAATGTCTAGTAAGAAACTGAAACACATTCAACATGAGTTCAACCTATGGCTCTAAGGATGCAGGAACTATCTTAAGGAACAATAGCCACTATATGTGATCATAATGATTATATAAGCTATCATGGTCAATATAGGGAAATAATCCATCCAACTATCTCTCTTAGTTAATTTGGGAAACATTCCTTAACTAGTACAAAATCAATACTAAGGTTTCATTTATCCATGTTACCATCTCACTCAAGGTGACCTTTGTATATCTAATATTGAAAAACTTCTAAAAAATACCCATGCATCATAAGAAATATAAATCAATGTAAATGGGGATTCCAAATGAAAACATCATTTGAAAACATCAATAAAAATCATTCTTTAAAACATTTCATTGATAACCCAAAGTGATCAAATAATTATTTTAATAAATAACAAGGGGATGAATAATTTTAACCAGCACATTCTATGAATTTAGTAAACAATTCCTACAATGGAACTCAATAAATAATAAAATAAATATTTAATCAACTTAAAATAAATGATTTCTATGAACAAATGGATTTCTTAGATAAAAACCTATTAATTGTTGACACCTACAAAAAAATATACTAAAACCATTCATCCACAATTTAAAATCACTAAATGTTCCAAGGAAGGTTTCATAACAACCTAAAATGAAATAAATTTTGTTTAATAACCATACCATGACCTAAGATGAGACCAATTTCCATCTGTGGATCCAATATTCAATGGGTAAGGAAGAACATGACAAGACAAGGATAATGGAGGGGTAATTCGAGAGAAAATGGGTCACATTAAGATAAACCACTAAATTTAAAAAGGAAGAACCAAATAGACATAGTGGAAAGAGATTCCCAATTAGAGGGTAGGAAATCCATGTATGTTGGGGTAAAATTTCGGTTAGTATGGTTGAATATTGATAAGGGAATTAAGATAAATTAATATTTTAATATAAACTTGGTGGGTAGCATAGATTGTCAACATAGTCAGGAAAACCATGTGCCACCCATACATGTAAACTCCACACATAATACTATAAACCATGGTTTTCTGGAGATCTGTTATGGTTTGAATATTTATGAACCAACAATGAAATATAGAAGTCAACTTCATTTCACCATTGTTACATAGTTTACAAAAATAGTGCACTAAGGATTCACCTTGATCCATTTCCCATAAAATTAAAAAATTTAACCCAACTCCTTGAATACCAAAACCCCAAAAAATAGTTAATATCTAACAAAAAGTATTCATAGTTTTAGTTTAGGCTAGTTAAATTAAAAACTATAGTGTGTAATTGATGAATTGGAACGTCATGAATGTTTCTAAGACTAGGTAATATATATGGACTTTGTTTATTGAATCAGTTCCATAATGTATGGGATATCATATTATCAATTTTAGTTGGTGCACTAGGGTACTAAATGGTGTGTTTAAAATAAAATACCTTGAGAAGACTTCAGAATTGATGGAATTTTTTTTATTAGGAGAACATAGAATGTGTGACAGATCAAAGAAATTGTTTTATGGTATTTGACCAGTTTTATCACCTTAGAAGCATTGGGAGACCTACCAAAAGATGTACATGATTAAAAATTGGTGGTTTTTTTGGGACTTCATGAAGAATGTTGATCAATAAGTGTTTAATGAAGATACTTCTGAGGGAAAAAAATTTTATGGTGGGGGATTTATTATAGACCTAACTTAGAACACGATTGCAGATTTTGAAGAGATTCTACTTTTAATGATAGTGGAATAGTGTCTATTTCGAATTTTTCAATTCTTATCTGGTATTTAGTTTTTAAAAACATCATTACTTATTATATTAATGTTTTTTGGATGGAATATTGATTTGATATGAATTTAAAAATTAGGTGGTTCTTAGTGAATTAAAATTGGAGGTCAATGGTTATTTTGATCCACTATATAACCTATCTAATGGAACTAGGTACTCAATATAGTGTAATCAGGTACCTGATAGAGATTTCAAGGGGTGTTTCCTAGATGGAGAAATTCCGTGATCAATTAGATGACCTAGTTACTGGTGAATCCCTGGAAGGATTATGTTGGTGAACATGGCAGTTAATACAACAAAAACTATTTTTTATAAAATGAGGATTTATTTTTTCATTTTTTGTTCTATTTTTAAAAAATCATTTGAGAGTTTATTTATCTATATGTCTAACATGTATGGGTGGATCACAATTTCCTCCCATTTCACTTAATTATTCCCATAAATGTAGGAATTAATAGGGGTAATTCTATTAATTATTAAGGTTACATATCATTATTCATCATCCAACACTAGCTTTCTCCCTTCATATTCTCTCATTTTAGTGGGTTGGACTTTGGTATTGAAATTTGAATCCATCAAGGAAGGTTTGAATCATCCAAAAATGGTATTTTATTTTTCATTAGGGTATAAGTAGATCAATATGGAATAATTAAAGAGGTTGTGAATCAATTTATTATGGCTAAGTATTGAAATTATTTAATTTGTATTCTCAGTAAATTGGGATGAATTTTTTAGTTAGATTGATTCGATGTTGTAATAAACTTTTAGTAGTGAGACCATAGGTATGATAAGATCTTCTAAATTTTCATTTCTTGAGGTTGTGGCCCTAGATTACTAATGAGTAAGAATTTCCTCATTCAATTAATATTGAAAAGTTCAATAAAAATTAGTGGTATTAATTATAAGTTACTTATAATGAATTATAGTGTCCTTAGTTTTATATATAGACTCGTTATAATGGTTAATGTTCAGTTTAATATTGGATGAACTCTGTTGAGAGTGGATCAAAATCACATTAGGTGATATATCTACACTTGAGGTAGGTGGTACCCAATATTACTTCTATATATATTTGATCATATACTATAGGTATTGTAATTGTGGGTATCTGGGTACAAGAAATCAAAAAATGGAAGAATGGGCAAGTTCTGTTATGTGAGGTATGTCTATTCAGTCTTAATAGATTCCTAATGATCCATTGCGTGTTATAAATTAATTTAATTTATATTTCTGTATATGTTTCTTATGTGGGAGGGTTAATTAAAGTTGAATAGAAACCCAGGGGGGCTTATATCCTTAATTTATTGCTCTAGTGACATGGGAGGGTCTTGGTTTATATGGGAGGCCAAACTTAGGGGCGGGAAATAGAGGAGAGACTATTGATTTATTATTGAATTAGTTATACATTATGTAGGATTGAGTGGGAAAGGGTGTTTGTATTAAGATAGAACCAAATGTGAAGTCCTTGTTTCATGTGTGATTAGTATGGTCTATATACACCATGAATGGTCCAATGAGACTTATTTATTAATACAAGGTCATTCATGGCCATTTCACATTGGTGAAGTGGAGAGTTACTTTGGAATAATACTGTGAGATGTTTCCTTTTCCAATGATTGATTTTTTGACCCAAATATGGAATCCTTAAGTGGTACCTAACAATAAGAACTCAAGTATTGGTTAGGAGAAGTAAGCAATTAACATTAATTATATAATAATTATATAATTTGTTATTATAATAACTAAAACCCTCTAAGTTATAATATTGAATTATATAGGAAAATGTTGTTCTTGTATAAGGATTTATATGGAAAAAATTATAGAAATTATATTTCAAGGATATTTTTGGATGCTTGGTTAGAGTAATTAAGATTTCTAACCTAAGGGATTGAATGATGAGTAAATAATGATTTGTGATCCACTAGATGTGATGAGTTTTGGGTTGATGGATAAATTGATGTAACCTTACCCATGATTATTATTATTTTTTTCATTGACAAGATGGAAGTTATTTGGTAACAAGATTGGATGTGTTTCTAGCCACACCATTTTTCATTATATGGGTTTGGTTTATAACCATTTTTTATCTAATTATAGTATTCCAAATGGGAGATACCTCCCCCTAATATTTAATTTTTATTCCAACTGGGATATAATTTTCTATTAGATTCTATATGTATTCCATTTTGGAGGTGTTTTACATAGTGATTAGATGTTTATTGTAGGTAAGATACAACTACCCATGGTATTTGAAATTTATTCCATCTGTGATGTACATCCCCCTAATAGAACATGTGTATGTGATGTGGAACATACTTACCCCAAGATTTGATATGTGTTACAAGATATATATGAATCTTCGAGAGATTTTTTGTGTATTAATAGTGGGATATATTTCCCTAACATATTTTATGTGTATGCCTAGTAGGATATAATAAATCATGATATTTTAGTTGTATTTATGATGTGATGTACTCATCCAGGTGATTTGATATGTATATAAGTTAGTATGTAATTCCCTCTATTTTTATGTGTGCTATAGGTGGGATGTACTAACCCCTATGATTTGATATATATGCTATGTTGGACATATGTATCTATGATAGTTTGTAATTAATCATAGAAGTGTGAATTGTCCTGAGATTTGGATTATATATTAACTAGTATATACTACTCCTTGATATCGATTCACTATTATTGTTGGGATGTACTACACACTGATACTATTTATGAATGATAAGCGACATGTAATTCCCATATTAATGATTATTTTAAAAGGATATATAAATCTTTATTTTATGAGCTAGACAAAATTGGATATACTTCTCCCTAAGATAGAGTATTCCATGTGCGACCTACTTCCCATTGAGATTTTATGTGAATTATAGGTGAGAAAATTTCCTCACGATACTAGAGCTGATTTACTATATATATGGAATATCCATTTTGAGGCAAAAATACTACAATCCATCATTTTAGTAAAGCATTCATGATTCGATCATTAAGGTAGTTTCTATAGTATCCAAATGGTTTGATTGGTGTATACACGTGTTTTGTTATGGAATAAATTCCATTAAGTACATGAATGGACATATTTTGAATATTTTATAAATGATACTTATAGGGGTGGTTTACTAATTTTTTTTCACACCATTCAAGGGAACATTGATATGCGTTTAGTTCTTATTATTGGCATGAAGGATTTCAAAATGGACACAATATATGTGGTTGAGATGCAGGGGAATCAATAATGACATGGATATAGATCTAAGGATATTTCATGGATTATGGATGGAACTCTTTTTAGTAACTTTTTTATTTTATAATATATTAAATATTATCATCTCATCAAGAGAAACTTCATTGATATATCATTGAATGACCTGAATGTGTGTCATTTTTTATATCCTTCTGGATGTTGTTTACGGTATTCTATCAATATCAATTAAGTTTTTATACTATGATATTGTATCAACATATAGATGTTCAATTATATAATTGTTAATTATTGCAATATTACTGGAGGGTATTGTCACCCCAAATAGATTATTATACCTTTTCCATTGTTCAATAAGCTCTAGTTTATATAGAGGTGTAATTGGAGTCATGTAGAACTCCTAGATCTATTAAATATGGTTTAGATGGGTTGGGGATATTACAATACATGCATATTTTAGTTACTATACGATTAAAGAATTATTTTGTGACAAATCAATATAAAATAATTGATGTGGGTCAAAAAATAAACTCAACACTCATCAGGTTCTCCCCAAGGGAAACCCTTGTCACCATAATATTTGTATTTAAAAAATAGTGTAACCATATAACATTCCTATTTTTAAATTATTAAATAATAAACCCTTTGAAATTATTTTCTAATATTAATTAGTTTAGTAGATCCATAATTATTATTTATAAATTTACATATTGGGAACATTTTAACTCATTATTTATGTAGCATAATATTTTATATGTATTGAGCATAGAATAATTTTATTCCATTATAACCATAATCAATTAACATAAATCAACCCCCAGAAAAAATTTATTCATTCTGATGAGGTAGAAATCAATTTAATTAATCAATGTCTTCAATGATATATTTATGAAGGATTTTATGAGAATGTATAAGAAAAATAATGTTTTCCTAGCCTAGAAAATTGTCTTTCTTTAGGGGATGAGATGACCTTTATTCATCCAATTTTCAATGGATCAACATATATTTCATTTTAATATAAAAATAATTTTAAATATAGTAACATAATAATAAAAAATTCAAAAATAAAATATGATAGAGGTATACTAGAGACATCATACAAGGTCTCTGTACTAACACCCATATAAATAAGCTTTTTCTATAGAAGTTTATTTTTTTATTTTTGATGCAGGTAATGGAATGGGTCATATGATAGGTGGTAAAGGTTATTAATCAGTTATCTAGGAGTTGGTTCTAGGATAAGTAGGGATAAAATTCAATAAGACATTTTGTATTTCTATTTTATTTTTTTTTATTTTATATGTTATAGGGTATATGAATTTTTATAGGATCTCATATATTTTTGACTATGATGATACTGCATAAAAAATGTTTTTTATATTTAAAAACCTCATATATTCTTTATATAACTTTTTTATATTTCACATATAATGAAATTTTTGGGATTTTTATCATTCTTATATGATTGATTATTTTTATATAATGTGTATAGTCTCCACAATGTATGGATTCATACCTCCTTACTTATTAGAAATCTTTGGAATATAGGGTGTAATTCCTATGAAACATGATGATCTAGCCTAGTTATCATTCATAGTTTTGTGATCATAATGGACATGATAAAAATATAATACATAACAGTTGAGAGTTAATCCAATGAAATTGGATGATTTGTAAAAAATAAATTTCAATGAATTCAACCAATAAAGGAATTTTTAGGCTAATGCTGGTCACTAACTATATTTCAATATGTACTCCTTCAAGGGTACCATACATTATTTTACCCTCAATTTATATAGGATTAATGTTACTCACATACATTATGTTGAGGTGTGTGTGGATAAAACACATCTATAGGTTTAATAGATGAATTATTAAACAAATATGTTTGACAATGTTCATTAATGAAAGTTATTTTATAGGAATAATATTAAAATTAAAAATGTTTGAATCTAAATTTATTATAAATCATATTAATGGAGTACAATTCACTTTATATAGATCAAGTATTACAACCCCCAACACACTAGATCCACTATTGGTAAAATTGTGATGATGAAGATGACCACTAGTGATTACCTCCAAGAAGCCCCTGTTTGGAGACTAACGTCAAGATTAACATACATGATTATGTGAGGAATTAAACCCATATGTAGAATTTACGAATAGTGTTAAGAACCACTAATCAACTTCATTGAACAAAAAATCACTAAAAACATTAAAAAATTCCCAGACGTTGCTACATGAGATATAAAACAAAATAGACAATACAAATTAAGAAATTTCTTCAAACCTCCAATGCTACTCCTAAAATCCAACTAAGATTCCCAAACAATGAAACTCCTATTATCCTATGAATGATCCTAAAAATTAGATAAAAAACACTATAGAGGAATAATCATGGGAGAACATAATGTGATCACTTTAAATAGGGGAAAAAATATCCATGTGGAATCAACATTTCATGACATATAAGTCTAAAAACAATAAGTTAGATAATGATAGTAAATAAGAATAAATATTACCAAAAATAACAAAATATTGGACAACCACCACTTTCACAAGAATCCCCAAAAATTAAAAAATAATGTCTTCCCATATTATAAGAAAACATCCTCAATTTAGAATATCAATAGAAAATTGGGGGATCCTATATTATAAATAACCATGGAAGACTAGTTCGAGAAAAAGAAAATCAGAGTGGTTATGGTTTTTAATATAGGAGTGAGAAATCAGACAAATAGTTTTGGGAAGAGAAAAAATAAAATTAGAATAGTTTCCATAAGTAGAAATAAGACTAGTTCATGATATAAGAAATTAGATTTATAAATTAGAGTGTACTTTCATACAGTGTTTTTATACAATGTATGGGGAATTTGTTTCTTCATATTTCTATGTAGGAATATTAATTTTTTTTGTTAATGATTTTTAAAAGTTTATGATATTGACGTATCCAAATAAATTTTTCAGAACCAGTTGATGGAGGTATCATAAATTACTAATAAACTTATTTTACATCATTCATACAAGAATTAACACATGCAATATTTTATCGATAACAGAGCAACATAATTTTAAGGATATTTTATACTTGGGGGATCTATATAAATCTTTTTTTTTCAACTGGATTGTGTGGTAATTGATTATTTCCAACCCATTCCATGGATGAAATACTCATTTTGATAATTTTACTATGTAAATATATTCTTATCATGTGGATGTTTGAATGTTTTGTTTTTAGAAATGTGATAATTCTTTAATGGGAAGAGATGGTCGTTATTAAGGAAATTTAAAATGAATTAAATAGTTATCACTGATTCACCACCCCATATTAAGAATAAAATTCATCCTAGATGGCCTTTTCATTATAAATATTAAGAGTGTTCTTTCTCTAACCGAAAATTTAATCTATAATATCAATATGATTTATCTGATTAACATTCACCATCCTTTGTAATATTAATATATCATCACCGATTCAATAAAAATTAATTTAATTATAGGTTGTAATTCTTCAGATATATTTATCGTTACCATTTTATAAGTGGGAACATATCACAAAAGGAATGATTTTATTCACCTGTTTTAGTATATCCATTTTTACTATATTAATTGGTTACAAACATACCAAATATCATCAAATAAAAAATCATTTTCTTAAACAATTTAATTAGAATACTTGGAATATCATATATTAGATTTATTTCAAGATCGAACCCCAAATTATAATATGTGAGAAATAAACAAAATACAAATGTCCAACTAAATATATTCACTATGGTAACCATATAGCCTCACTATTCACCAAGTACAACTATAATTGATGGAATCCCTCTATGTGTTTTACCATTAATATTATCCAATTTATGCCACCTAATTTTTTATAAAAGTATCTCAAAATCCAAGAAGGCACTCAAAAGAGTCCACAACACAAAATCATGATTTTTATATACTATAATCCCACTTATGTCACATTTCAACACCACAACATAGGAGGTAACAACACACTACATTCATTAAAATAATTATAGGCTCAAAAAACCTACTTAAGATTAAAGGAATAAATCTTAGGAAGGATGAATCAAAAGGAATGGGTTCCACTGAGGAGACTAGTTTCACACACCACCCATTCTATAGGCTTTAACAAACACGTAAAAATATATAAATTCATAAATAAAATATCTAACATTTCATCATTATCACACACCCAACTATACTAGAGGATATAGGTTTTAGAAAAGAAACTCATAGATAAATTGAAAACAACCCATCACAATATCCATTAATCCATATTAATTAATAATTTACTTATCATTTTACCTATTAATATTTCATTAATAAGAGAAATATTCATGTCCAAATTTATATCCATAGACTATAAATAAAATTAATAGTAAATCATCATTAGATCATGATTTAAAACAGGTATTGAAATTACATTACTTTTTATTCATTCATCAAAACAATTCCACAGATGTTAATTAAATTCCATGTTTTATAATATTAAAATTCTACCAATTTTACTTTTAGTTTATCCAATATTATCATATAAAAAATAAAAATTTAAAGATATAAATTATAATTCATGTTACATTAAAATATCATGAGGTTATCCAACATATGTACCTTTCCATTCCAATGTTTATAAACTATTTTTTTCACTAAAATCAGCATTAATAATAGAAAATTATATATTGGAATTGAATATAACTAAGGTAGAAGGATACCAATAAAATATGAACAATTAAAATTATAGGAAGATATAATAAATAATAAAATTAAATAAGGAATCCCTTTCCTCAGACAAAGTTCTTGTACAATTTCCTGATAAATGAGATATAAAATAAATGCATATATTAAAATAAATTCTTATGATAGAAAATTTCCCACACACTTGACTAATAGATGAGTTATAAAATAAATTCATATGATAATATTATACGTGACATCCCCTCAAACCATATCTTGCACAAAACTAAACCCTAGGAGAGAGTTAATCAATTGAATGTATAAATCGAGGGGACCATCTTCCCTATACATCATATACACAAACCCATGTCTAAGGGAGTGATTTACACTATGCATATATAAATAAAATTTATATAGGTTTGTATAACTAAATGATCAATTCATAAAACAAATTATTTTTTGTAATTTAATTTCTTTGTTTCGAATAAGTTGAATTTTTCAAAACCAAACATTCAAATGAAGGGGATAACAATATAAAGTAATTAAAATAATTGGAATCACTTAGTTCTAAAGGATATTAATTAAATGAATTGAAGCTAAATGGGGTAAAACAAAATTATCCAAAAATAACCTCAATATTTCAATTCTAGAAGTTAAACATTAAAATATATAAACACCTACCTCAACAAGGTCAATAAAATCTAATCCAAACAATCTATTATAGGAACCATCATTACAGAGACCATATATTATCAGAAAAACATTTAACATATTTTTGGATTAATATTCAATACATTATACAAAAAATCCATGGTGAAAATAATATTTTAGTTTTGTTGGGTAATATTTTATAAATTTACTAATTTTCTTAATGATTGTCAATATCTAACTGAAATTTCTTCCTTTTAAGTAATCTTCACAAACATACCGTAGTTAAAACTAAGATTCATAACCTAGTGAAAGGAAACATAAGAAATTATGGGAATAGATTCCTAGTAATGGTAAAAAAGGGAGACATGTAAGCATCACTGGAAAATATTTGTATGTAAATATAAGCAAAACATTTGAAAACTATAACCTACATATCAAGGATGACAGTATTTATTAATGGAATAATTAATGACAGTTCATAAGAAATGGGTCATTATAAATCCAAGAACATAATCCAATTGAGAATAAAATTGGTATATTTCACAGAATTGTGTCATACACATAATTATAGTAAATCATTTCTATAGTAGTCAACTATGACTAAATGTTCTATCATATTGTAATGGGTTCACTCCCCAAACAATCATAGTACTCATGATTCACTCTTAATGCCATTATAGCAGCCAATGTCCCTTACTAATTATGGTTCATTCCCCATTCTGGTCCAATAACTCTCATGAGATATTAATATTTACACAATTAATTGGTGGTAGATATACATCCAACATGTCATATAATGAGAATCATGAATATGTGTTCCATCAAATCATGTAACATTCATCAAATCAGAACCCATGAAATGAAATGGGTTTTGTAATCATTTCATCATATCCTAACCCATGGAAACTATATAGGTTCTATTTATTCATTTCATCATTTATTAACCAATCAAAACAAGAGGGTTTAATATGAATTTATTCTTGGTATATCCCATGTAAAATGAAATGAGTTTCATAATATTTTAATCATGGAATATCTGGTAGAAGAGAAATTGATTTTATATATACCATTTCATCATTAACCATTCATAGAAATAATAATAATGGAATCCCTCATTCATATCCCCCGCAAGGAATAAGTTACAATAGATGCCATCTTATATGGAGAAATATATTGAATGATAAATCACATGGAACATTTCTTGTGGAAGATAACTATTATTTGAAAATATAATTTTAAAAATAAAAATTCAAAAAATAATTTAAAATTATCATTCCTTGAAAATAAACATGAAAACCTAAATAATAAGCTTTAAAAATCATTTAATAATTTTTTTTAGGAAAATATCCTTTCCTATTTGAAACAAAATTTTTAAAACAATAATTAATTCAAAATAAATTTCCCATTAAAATGTTTTATTTAAAATCATTAAATTTAAGAAATATAATCAAAAATATTTTATTTTAAAATAAATTTGAAAACATATCAAATAATATTTAAAACATTTAACATTCATGATCGTTTTAAATACTATTAATAAAATTCATTTTAAAAATAAATTATCCTTTCTCACATTTGGTAAAACAAAAATGAGAATTTTTTAGAAAATGAAATGAAGATTACATTACATTTATTTTTAAAAAGTAATAATGGGTTAAAAATTATTTTCAAGTCATTTGAAGAAATGTTACAAATAGGTTTTCTAATCATTATTAGAAAACATTTTTTTTATGAAAAATGGTTTTCAATAAAACAGTAAAATAAAACCATATTTCATAGAAACTATTTGGAAAAATTAAGTACACAAAGAGAGTAAAATAATGGGGAAACATGTATTATCATGAAATAAAAATATAATAATAAATTTCATGATTTATCATTGAGATATACAACATAATATCTCATCATTAAATACAGTCCCATAAATAATCTGAATAAATAATTAGATTGTAACATAAAATTGTTACCACATTGGTAACAATGAATCTTAAGACCTATAAAGGAATAAAAATAAATGAATCAGAAAATATCATGAGAAAAAATTTTTAATTATATTATAGGTCAAAGGAGCTCTATATAAACCGCATAAAAGAAAATAGGTCCATAATATGACCTATGGATCAAGAAAGGTATATTGAAAAAAAATCACATATAGATTAGGTATATTTTGAATTGAAAGACCGTAGTAGATAATAACCTAAAATGAATCTATAAATTAAATGAAAATTACTATATTAATGCTATAAAATTTCAACATTTTAGTATATACAACCAAATAAAAAACAAGTTGTGAATATTCATATATATACTAGAAATCAATGAGAGACTTGAAATACCTTACTGATCTGCTACCTTTTTAACTATAAACCCAGAGATGTAGATATTCTATAATGGATAAGTAAATAACGATTGTTTTCAGGGTAAAATTCATAAATTGAAACCACATATAGGAAATGTGTGTTGATTTTACATTTGTCTCTCCGAATGTAAAGAGAAGCTTGAAATCCCTTACCATAAGTCTCAAATTCCATTATACATGTTCAAAACTCATCTATAATAAATATAAATTAAATATAAATTTATCACAAATTTGTTTTTGTACATATATAATTCCAAATATTATTTTATTTTGACATTTTAGAACACATTTATTAATAATTCCTTGTTAATGTCATGTTTTAGGTGATAACATCTTTGATTTTCCATGTATGTTTTGAGTTACTATTTTTGGTCCTATTACATTGATCGTAAATCCATAATATAAAGAATAATTATCATGAAATAAATATCATATTTATTTAAAATTTATTATTCTATTACCAATAAGGAATATGGTTTCGATAAATGAAGTATGTTACGATCATGGATATGGTTGGCCTTACGTATGCGTGAGTAACATTTTCATTTCTCAACGATCATTATGAAAAGTAAGTATGTAAATTTTTTATCTTTAATTGTTATTATTAATATAATAAATAACATAAACTGAAATTAAGTATACCTTGAAATATTATCCATTTGGTATGGTGCTCTAAAGAGTATCACCTTTCTACAAGATGTAGGTTGTCCACATGTACATGAAAGACATTATCATCATTCTGTGAGTGATAAAATAATTAATAAGCCAATATATTATATTTTAATGAATAAAAATTCATAATTAATAACATAATTATGTCATTTATATGACATATATTTATTAATTTAATTTTTATTATCATCCCTAAAAATCATTATTAAAAAATGAATAACATCACTTTGGAAGGTTGTAGTCTGTCATTCACACAAGTGACCTTATTATTTATCCAAGGGAATAGAATTTAAAAAGGTAAAAATAATATAATGATACCATATAGATAATTATGTTATAAATATCATATATATACTTTAAATCCATCATAATAAACAATCGTGGGAGGTTATAATTTAAAAACTAATAACATCGGTCTATTAGGAGGTGGTCTTCTATACACACGAATGATGATTCCATAACCCATTTTATAGATTTTGGGAGGGTTTTAGGCCAATAATAGAGTTTAATAAAATCTCATTATATTTAATAAATTTAAATTACATTTTCATCATGCTTTAATTTGAATTTATTTATGTGGATGAAGAAATAAAAGAAAAATATTTGTTGAAAAATGTTACCTCTTGATCATGTATCACCCATATGATTGAACAAAAATCAATCTAGGATGAATTTATTCCAAAAATATGGCTTTTAGGAAAAGAGGAGGGAATCTGGAAATTGATTTTTATTAGAATTGTAGAACCAAATTTTTTTGAATGTGTAAAGAATAGATGAGTGTGGGTGTCCTTTATAAGTGGGGTGAATATAACACTTGAAACATTTTGAAAAGAAAATGATGCATCCATATTTTTTTCATTTGAGAAGGACCCAAAATGCATTATTCTAGACAATTATAAATAATAGGGTCGAATATGGACAGAAGATATATATTATACAAGCATTGATGCTATTTTAGCCCTTATCTTCATAGTTTAACTCATGATAAACCAATTTTACCATAATCATTTAATTTTTTTTATTATAATAAATTATAAGAAAAAAATTATTTTAAACATATTATATAATAAATATTAATATTATTTTTAAAATATAATATTTTTTTATAAATTATTTACAAAAAATGGAAAAATTGATATAAAATAACCCAATATATGTGACGAGAAAGCAGTTTAAAAAAATGTTCCAATGTTTTCAAGGTTTTTATATAAATATTAAATAAAAAAATGGTTAAAATGAATAAATTTAAATAATATATATTATTTAACTAATATTAATTTTTATTAAAATTAATATATAATTGAACTTAATAAATAATATAAATGACAAGACTTTTTTTAATTAAAATTTAACAATTTTCTATTATCAAGAAAAAAAATTTAAAAAAATT
Source organism: Viscum album (assembly GCA_963277665.1). Classification (NCBI taxonomy): domain Eukaryota; kingdom Viridiplantae; phylum Streptophyta; class Magnoliopsida; order Santalales; family Viscaceae; genus Viscum; species Viscum album. The sequence goes on along the minus strand of OY728162.1, from coordinate 78,536,377 downwards.
GTCAAAAATTGGCCCTATGAAAATTTTGAAATTATTATATCAATTCTTTTTTAAAAATATATTTTATAAAAATTCTATAAATTTGTTTTAAAATAACTATATGAAAGGAGAATAAATAACACTGTTGAAAAATACAGTTCAAAGATTAAAATTGTATTTATTATTATTTATTCTCTAGAAAATAAAAAATATGAATATTAAAAATACGATTGATTGTATAATATATAAATTTATTCAATTTTTCAATTTTTTTACTAAATTTTTTAAAATAAACAATGTTTTTACGTATAAACTTTTTTTCTTCAGAAAAAGTTTCCCCTTATTTTGAAATGGTTTTTATTTTCATTTATAATTCTTTTGTCACTAAGTAATTAATTATATATATCTGTATAAATCGTAAAATTTCATATATTATACAATCCTCTAATACCAACCATTCAAATGGCTAGATGACATCTATCATACAATAATATTTAATTATATGGCATGAATCATTTAAACATAGGGTTTCGTATAATGAAAAATAAAACCAGTGCCATGTGTAATGACATGTATTAAAATATTAAATTCATTTGAAAACAATATTTCACAAAATATTATGTAGTTTCATTGTACCCCCCTAGAATTTATTTATGTCTTCAACGGTTTAACATTGTAAAATTCTTTTTAAGGAACCCACATAATAAAAATGGTTAACGAAACTTCTTCGTGATGTGGAGAAATGTATGTGAGAAACATTTCTTGAATAAGACATATTATGTTTCCAAATAGGAAAAGGTATGTTGTAATTAATGATATGGACATAAATAAAAGAATAAATAATTATATAGAGTGATATATCTCATTGATCACAGTAAATTTGTTGATACAGAGAAGGCTGAAAACTAAAAAACCATAAACCAAATTGGTATAAAAAAGGTCATTGATATCATGAAAAATGATGATAGTATGATGATATTTTATTTCTAGATCCTTTTCTTAATTTTGGGAAATTTATTTTTAATCTATATTGAGTGAAAAATGAAAACATTCATCATTGGGTTTTCCTTGATCAATTTACACTTCATCACATACTATAAGACTAGAGTTTTTTTACATTTTTTATGCACTAAATAAAATACATAATATAATGATAATTCATTACATCCATCTGTAGTTAAAAAAAGAAGAATATAAAAATATTTATCTTATATAGATTAGTATTTATATTGAAAAGTAAAAAATTAATTTCTAAAACCACATCCAATGTTTATCATAAACTATTCCATACATGGTTAACCTTATGACCCTTCCAAAATAAAAAATTTATAAATAAGGTTACTGAATTTACCCAACTCGACCTTAATTGTCATAATATCATTAATCACATCTCAATGGTCACATGAAATATGTGTTAATACATTGGTAATATATTCTTTTGAAAATTTTTATTGACCTGAGTTAATATACAACCTCAATGAAAACATGCATACTACCTCGTTATGTGAATAAAATAAATGATAATTAATCATATTTAAATGATCTAGAAATATTTTAAACTCTATTAATGGTAACATGAACTAATATTTTTTAAAATCATGTTTCAGTTCGGAGGTCATCCACACAATCAAATTTAAATTATCAATATTAATAATCTATTTATCCAAAATAAACACAATTTTATCTACCTCAAGATCATATTAAGGAATATACTCCAAAAATTATATGTTTCACATAAAATATTACATTTCTATTTAATCAATTTTCTAGGTCATTAGCAGTATTCCACATATTATTACATATATTTAGAAAATTTTATACTAAAAAATATTTTTATATTTCATGATTTATATAACATAATTCTTGAATTATAATATATAATAACTTCATTCATCCCACATACATTTTAAACCATTATCTGGGATTTTTCATCTTATTTCTTAACACATCTTTCCTTTAATATGTTATTCATAGTCTCTTGAATATAAATAATATAAAAAATACTCCTACAATCTTGAATATTTTTTGTATGATCATTCCCATTAGAAAATCATGTTTCTTAATGTATCTACCTTCAACATTTAAAACTTCCAACAAATAATGATAACTTATGGAGACAATTATTATCATCTATTTCATTAAAGAATAATATCATTTTTCCTTTTTTGTTAGTTTCTTTGTATCATTTTCCACTCATAAAACATCTTATTATCCCACTAAGAAATTTCATTCAGTGAGTCATTCCATATTAAAGATATATAGAAAAATTAATCTTCATTCATCCATAGTTCTCTCAACCAAGACTCTTATCAAACACTATCCTTATATGCTTTGGTGATTCTGAGAGTTGGTTAAGGTACATGTTGTTTGTCATGTTATGGGATAACTGATTATTCATATTCATAGTATACTTCACTATAGTTACCATTTCATTTAGATAATAATTAGTAAATTCTCTATCACATTAAATGTTATCCTAGATTCTTCGTGTTCCTGAAATTGATTAAAACCTTAAACTAAATTGTGATAAATGTTATTCCGAATGAGTAACCACATAATCATGATAAAAATTTATTGGACATATAAATCACGAATCTATTTTTCTAATCTAATAATCCTTCAGTTTATCATAGATCATTGATATTCATAATCTATTTAAATCCTTCAATATGGTATATAAAGAATCGGTGAATTTTGAAAGCATTGTCTTTCAGAGTATCAAATAAGGTGTGAATCAAGGCCCGTGTTCATGCATGAGGTGACGATTGAGCCCAAATTAATTTTCAACTTTCTAAGTTATTACACCTTTGTACTATTCATTTAGATCCACATAAACATGTATTTTCCAAAAAGGTATTTATTTTAATTGAATCCAATTTCTCTATCCTTTAATAAAATTCAATGACATATTCATATACTTAAAATCATCCAAAAACATATCCATAGAAATATCTCAAAACATATCTTGTGAAATATCCCATTGGATCTCAACAAAGGTTTCTCATCTAATTTTCAAAAAGTTTTTTAAACCGTTACTATCATACCATGCATATAGACATTGGATTTTTAAACATAGATATTACATATTTTTAAATTAATATTAAATACATTACATAAAAAAATTCTGTTGGGGAATAATTTTTTAGTGTATTTAGACACTAGGTAGACAGTATTCTAATTTGGTGAAAGTTCTTCAGAATAACCCATAATGAAATTCCCCTTTTTTATTCTTCACAAACATACCATACTTAAACCCATTATTCTTGACATAGGGAATAGAAAGATAAGAATCATGGTGATTAGATAATCTGTAAGGGTAGAGAAGGGAGATTCACAGACATAACATGAATATAAGGGTATAATAACTTGAGAATCAAATTTGATAACCATACACTAGATATAAAAAGTAATAATATTGACTCTTGAAATAAATAATTGTAGTTCATAATACATGAATCATATAGAATTGAAAAAACCTAACCCATGAGAGAATAACATTGTAATAATTCATAGAATCATGGAATACAAATATTCATAGAAAATAAATTTTATAGTAGTCAAGGATCACTTCCCAGGACATCATAGTGGATTTGGTTCACTCCCCAAACCATCATAGTAGTCACAGTTCACTCTGAAGACCTTCATAGTTGGAAATGTCACATAATGAACTATGTTCACATTCCATTCCATTTTTATCAATATCAAGAGATTCAAATCTTTACCCAAAGTATTGGAGGGAGATATAGGTATGACTAATAACATAATAAATATAATTCAAATCTGTTCCAGGAGATCATAAAACATTCATCATATTATAACCAATGAAATGAAATGGGTCCCCGAAAAAATTATTATATCATAACATGAGGAAAATATATAGGTGTCATTTCATCATTTCTCCATATAATAACAAATGAAAGAATCAGGTTTTATTATAATTTCCTTTTCCTCTAACCCATGTAATAGAAATGGAATTCATTATAATTTTAACATGGTATAACCTATGGAATAGAATCTATTTTCGTAAAAATATTTTTATATTAAACCATTCAGGGAATTGATAATAATCATATCCTTTCTTCATATACCAAAAAAAATCATATGTTACGAAATATTTCATCTCATTTTTATAATTTTTTTGAATGATAAATTAATTGGAACCTTTCATGGTGTAGATTTATTTTATTTGAAAATAAAATTTTAAAAGTAAAAATTCATAAAATATTTTGGAAATAATTTTATTTAAAAATAAAATTAAAAAATATCAATTTATCTTCAAAAATAATATATACAACTTCATATGTAATAATTCATTTTATAATTTGAGAAAAAATTAAAATAAAAGACAGTTTATAAATAATTTTCAATGTGAAATCATTTATTTGAAATCTAAAAATTTACCAAATATCATAGAAAATATTTAATTTTAAAAAAATGGAAAATTGTAAGGTAATCTTGAAACCATTTAGAGTTCATGAAAATGTGAAATATCATCCAATCCATGCATATAAAAAATAATTATTTTTTAACATTTTTTGTGAAATCAAAACATACATTTTTTGGAAAATGGAATGAAGATTCCTCTAAATTTTTTTATAAAAAATCAAACATGGGTATGAAATTCAATAATAAATCACTTCAAAAGAAGTGTTATATTTTTTAAAAAACACTTTTATAAAACATATCTTTGGATGAAAAAGGGTCTTTAAATTAGGAATCAAAGAATGATGTTATTTTTTGAAAACATTGTTGTGACGACCTGTCCTCAAGGACCATGCCATGACTACCCCAAGCCCACCTTCCATAGTCTAGGGGTTGGTGACTAGCACCAAAGGCATAATACCGATAAAAGGGAAGGCATTTCCTTTTTATCATGTAACACACACATAGTCCGAACACAAGCAGTAGTGGAAACAAATAGAAATAAACACTATATAAAAATGGATACAAAAGAAAGTGCTGAAAGAAAAGGGTCCAGAAATAAAAGCCCAACTATAAAGTACAATAACTATAAAGCTAGTACAACTTTAGAAAAGTAAACAGTAACTACTGATTCATCCTCCTAGAATCCCACATAATGTGTGGGTACAGATGGCCTCCTTATCACCCTTGGTCCGTCTATCCGTTTTGTGTACGTCTCATCAAGTGGTCCACCTCCGAGTACCATCCATCTCTACAACTCTCTGCCTCGACCAGTGTTGTCCGTCTTCTGCAACCAACACAACGAAGTGCAGATATAGCTCATACAAGGGTGAGTATAACGATACATAGTAGGGACCCCAAAACCCCCGAAGGTCTCCCAGAATCCATGAAGGATAAACCACATAAGAAAGATACAATCACAAAGTATCAACCAACCATACTTAGGTATATGACCATACATATATCTAAGTTAACAATCAGAGTTTGGATCCAACTCTCGAGCTCAAGCACAACCCTATCCACAGAGGAAGTAAAGTAATTAACCATGATGATAATAGTTAAAATACATGACTCAACCCACACAAGTATACAACTCACGAAGATGGGTATAGATGATTAGATGTAGCCTCTGAATCATCTCCTCTGTCGAACCCATGTCGAATCGTGGAACATTATCAGCGCTGTCGAACCCACGTTGGATTCTGGCACAGAATTCATCACTATTGAACCTGTATAGGATTCTGGTACATTAGTCGTCACTGGTGAACCGACATAGTATTCCAGTACATCAGTCATCATTGTAAAACCCACGTACGATACTGGTATAGAAATCACTGCTGTCGAACCCATAGAGGATCCTGGTACAGAAGTTGTTACTATCGAACCCATGTAGGATTCTTCTAGAGTAGTCATTGTTGTCGAGCCCATGTAAGATCCTTTTACAGAAGTCATTGTTGATGAAACCACAAAGGATCGTAGTACAGAATTCGTCACTGTCGAAGCCACGTAGGATTCCGGTACATTACTCATCGATGTTGAACCCACATAGGATCCTGGTACATAAGTTACTGCTGTCGAACCCACAAAGGATCCTGGTACAGAAGTCATAACTGTCGAACCCACGTGGGATTCTGGTACAGTAGTCATCACGGTCGAACCCACGTAGGATCTTGGTACAGAAGTCACATTTGTCGAACCAAATGAGGATCTTGGTATAGAAGTTGTCTTTGTCGAACCCACGTAGGATTCTGTTATAGTAGTCATCGCTGTCGAACCAACGTAGGATCCTGGTACAGAAGTCACTACTGTCGAACCCATGGAGGATCCTGGTACAGAAGTCGCAGCCAACCATAGTGTTCCCGCACACATCACGCTTGATTCCGAGAGGGTTTGCTCCTCGATACAAGTGTCATTACATAAACTATCACAAATTCTTGAGTTGATGTATCCCATTGTTATGTCTTATTATAAGAATCCCAATACGACATACGATGTGTCAATTGGATGCCCAGTCTGAGAGTTATTGGCATTTCAGTTCCAAGGGGCCGGTTGGATTTCATGTACAATCCAAACCGGACATACACTAACCTTATCTGAATCCTTTTAATAGTATGAAAAAAGACAGTCTCATAAAAAGGAATATAAAAAATTTTATGGCACATCAATCAGACGTCTGTTCCTTATGTTATATGCGTTTCCGCTATGAGGGCCAGATTAGTTTCAGGTTCGAACAAACCCAGCTATACCCAAACTTCTCCAAAACCTTGATTGTGATATACCAAAATGACTATCTTGATCCAAATAATCCTACGCAACTAACGGTGTGTCGATTGGAGGACAGTAGCTTATATTATGTGTGTAAAACCAAAAGTGGTCCGAAGTGGGGGTCTAGGTCCTGTCATACCCGGCCCAACCCCCCCCCCCCCCCCGGGAGAACCAATATCGGGTCGACCCGACCTGGATCCAGATTCGGCCTGGCGGTCACGGCCCAGCCCGACGGCTGCATCCCGGCCAGTGCGAGGGCGGCCCCGCCTGCGCGATAGACGACCCTGCCCACGTGAGGGTGGATAGGGCTACGCAGTAGGTCGTGGCTCGTCCCGACCGAGCACGTTACGTGCATGGTGCGTGGAGCACATGGGGGGGTCTGGTGTTCTGTAATAGTGGCACCGGCTGGCGCCGCCTGGCATTCCGAGAACCCACATGTGGCTTTCACTCGACTGTCGCGGCCGGTGCCACGATACGCTAGGGGTGCCATCACCCCCAGGTGGCCGGCTGGTGCCGGCCACCGCCTTCGGTCATCACACCAGTGACCCATGCCGCTGCGCTCTTCCGTGGTCCAATGAAGTCGTTCCGGTGGTCCATTTTTTCCATGTTCTACACCTACGGTGCCATCAGGTCCTGTTCTTCACTACGACAGCATCAAATCAGGGTTTTCATTTTGTTCAACCATCGCCCATCAAACCACGCATCAAGAACGAATTGGCAAAGTGTCCAGGCTTGTTTTTTTATCTAGTGACCTCTGCGTTATAGGCTTTATCAGTAATCCATCAAATAGATGAACCAGAGACTAACCGCAGCATAATCACTTTACCACCCCTCAATGGAAAACAACCGTGTTCTTAAAAGGAAGAACATTGGAATATAATCATACATAAAATCCACCCCTACCTCATATTTGATGTTGTGCATCGATGAGCCGTAGAAGATGGCGTCGTGGAAGTCAGGCATCGTGGAAAACGGACGTCGTTCCATCAACGTCGGAGGAAATAATGTTTCTGTTGGTGGCGTCTTTTGTAGGTGGCATCCTCTCCCTTGACGCGGAGGAAGATGTTGAAGATGTCCTTCATGTTCTTTGTGGAAAGAACACTTTCTTTCTGATCCTCCAAAACCTCCCAAGGTAATATGTCCAACCAAAATAAGAGAATATCACCCTTCCTTTTAATGTTGGAAAAAGTGAATTCAAAAGAATTCAATCACTCCAAATTAATTAATTAAGATGATTCACTTAATTAATTTCATGGAGTTGGAAGGAACATCAATGGTCTCCAAAATTAGTTACATGGGTGTGTTGGCACTTTAATGGGAAGTCCAAAAGTTAAAGGGAGTTCAAGGGTTCAGTGTTCGTGTGGGCCCCACCTTTAGTTTTATTTTATCAAGATAGGTTAGAGTGTGGTAGGCCATACTCTTAACCTCCACATTGAGCCTTTAACCACCATCCAAATAAAAATGTGTTACAGAATCATTTTTGTTTAATTTGTTAATTTTAAATAGTAACCCCAATTAATAACTTCCATTCACGTTGAAATGTAACTGCAGTAAAGGTCCCCTAAGGGGAATACCTGCGCTGCAAGTTCATTAGGGTCCTTGGACTTAAATTCCAAGCATCAAATCAAAAGATAGAAAATCATGTGCGTACGTCTACTGAACGTACCCAAAAAATCTTTATAAAATGATTTCATGCTCAACAGGCCCCAGAATCAGGTGCCATCTGAAATTGTGGACTCATAAAATAACTTTTTATTTAAGAAAATAGATTTCCCCGAGATTTCCAGTTGTTTACATTCTCCACACCTCAGGGATTTACATCCCCATAATCTACAACACACACTATGGAAACTAATGGGGGGTACTTAGCACACATCTGAGCCTCCCGCACCCATGTGCCTTCCTGAAGGTTCCCGTGCTTCCAGCAAACACGCACCAAAGGAACCGACCATCCACATAGGACCTGCTCCTGTCAATATGCAATCTACACTGGAAACTCCATGAAAGTATCCCCATAATCGATATCTAGCTCCCCATGGTTGATGATGTGGGACTGATCATGCACGTATCCCCTCTGGTGAGATACGTGGCAGAGGTCATGCACTCGGTGCAACTAAGGAGGAATGGCCATGATGTATGCCACCTCACCTACCCTGTTGAGGACCTGAATGGGTCCTTACAATCACTGAGATAATTTGTCGCCTCAGCCAAATCTCCGCAGACCTCATCGAGGTGAGACCCGTAGAAAGACATGGTCTCCATCCTCAATTTCTAGAGGTCTCCGTCACCTATCAGCATTTTCCTTCTCTCTACTCTGCACAGTCTTAATCTGATCCTAGATGACCTACACCTCCTCCATGGTAGCTCATACCATCTTTGTTCCATAAGAAGTTGGCCGTCTTGGTAAGTTAGTCGACGATCATCCAAATCGATTCGTGTCCCCTGGACGTTCGTGGAGGACCCGTCATAATGTCCATGGATATCTCATCCCTCATCCACTTTGAGATCCCCAAAGGATGAATCAATCCTGCTGGTACCTATTGCTCTGCCTTCACTTTCTAATAAATGAGGATTTGAGAGACAAACACTGCTACCGCCTTCTTCATACCTGGCCACCAGTGCTATCATCGAAGGTCTTAGTACATCTTTACCACTCCTGGATGTACCGCTAAAGGGAATGTGTGGAACTCCCACAACACTTCCTCCTAAAGTGAAATTGGTACCATGGTACATCCCTATGAAAGGAATGACATGCTACCCACCTTCATAAAATCCTTCGGGTGCCTGCCCTAAGGATATCTGAGCATGTCGTGTCTCACAATCAACGTCACCATGCTGGACATCCCTAACTCGCAGAAGAAGTGGGGAAGTGACTGTGAGAGACTGTAGAAAGGCTGCTCCATATCTATCCACAAAGGATATCTGCAACGTTGCCAGATGCTCCATCTCCTCTCCAAACAGCTGAATTCAAGATCTTATACTGAGAGAATCTACTATAATTTTCCCTTTATAGGAGTATAGACTATCTCAAAGTCATAGTCCTAGAGGTACTCAGGCCAACACCACTATCTCTGGTCTAGGTCCTTCTTTGAGAAGTCACACCTGAGACTGTTGAGATTAGAGTAAACTGTAAACCATTCGCTCAACATAATACGCGTGTGACTAGACAATTTTAACGAACTCGACTACACCCTTCTTCGCTTAAGTCCTACAAGAGATGCTAATATTTCTCCTTTGCCGAAAAGAGAAATCTGGTCTCATACCCTGGATGAACCACGTCCTTTTCATAATACAGTCAATACTAACATGAACGGTATTATTTCATAACATGGATGACATCGTAAGGCCTTGATTCCACTACCATGAGATCCAACCATTACTCTCACCTCCAAGGGTCGAGTCTCACTGTTGGCAGGAGTGTGTGGTCATTAGGTCTCCTCAAGTAGGAATATTGAATGTGAGGGTCAAGTCAATGGTTTTTACCGAAACCTCTCAGTATTAACCACACCCAAAAGGTAGGAAAGAAGACTTCACATGGAAAAGTGTCATTTATTTCTGTATCTCAAAGTACAAAGACACAAAGAAACCCCAAAAAATGACATCAACGAAGCTAGAAGAATCATTAACTAAGGTCTCTATTCCTGGAGCTAGACCCTCTCTTGTCCACCTGCTCTAGGAGCACTAAGTTCGTAGGCCTCAACTTCCTGAGCTAAGCTCTCCCATGTCCACCTATTCCCTATGGTCAGGGTGGACCTCGTAGTGGTGGTGGTGGTAGGGCCTCGAAATGTCGTCCACCACCTATTGCATAGCATGCACATCTACCACGTATGCCTGCTCCCGACGGACCAACATGGTCCAACCTCTTCCTCTACCTAGGATGTCCCTCTACTTCCTATTTCTCATTTGCAGGGCTGGTCATGTAGTCTTGAGCCATGTGATTCTACCCACCACATGCATAGCATTGTCTGCTCCTCGTATGGCTAGCTCTGTCTTGTGTGCCCCGCACAACCAAACCTGAGTCATGCAGTCAACCACCTGTGGGTCTTTTCCTCTTGGACCCCTACGTCATCTATCTACTACTAGCTTCATAAGACTTTGGTGTGTGTCGACTAGTGGTTGGTCTAACTATTGGAGAATTCTTAGCAAAGAAACCCTCCACTAGGAGGGCTCGCTATAATACCCCTGTCTACGTCAAGATGTTGAGGGAGATCATTGAAGCCCTGATCTCATACCTGAGTCCCTGTTAAAACGTCTCGGCCCTGAAGAATGGGTCATGTACCATATCCGTAGAGTAGCATGAGAGGTCGGTGAACCTCGCTGAGTATTGAGCTACTATCATGCTTCCCTACTTCAGATGAAGAAACTCCTGAATCTGCACCACACGAAGGGTTGATGGTACAAACTCTAACGGAAAAGGCTCTCGAAGTCTGTCCAAAGTAGTGATGCCTCGTCATGAACCTGAAGCATCAGGCTCCACCATCTTCCTGCTACTGCCTGCAGGTGACTCACAGTAAGGATCCCCATGAGGCCGATTGGTGTTCCTACCAATATGGAAACTCTCACAACAGCCACCATCCAATCCTTAGCTTCCTATGGGTCCGTGTCTCCCTGGAACCTGGGAGGCCTCTGACATAGGAACTTGTGCAATGCACTCAGGCAGCATGCACTCTCTACTGATGGAGCTGGTGGTATTGGCGGACCAATAGGTAGTGGTACTACTGGTACCTCTGCTGTGATGGGGCCCTGCACTGAGTCCTCATTGCTCAGTGGGCAACCATATCGTACTAAACTCAGAACCCTAGCTGGCTGCCTTCATGGGGCCATCCTGAAAGGAAACAGGTGCATTGCGGTTAAACAATATACCTGGTGAGATAACACAAATTAATCATGAAGAAAACTTTTTCAAATGAAATCCACATGTAATCAGTGTTTTTGTGCACTGAGTCGGTGATCGGAAGTCAGAGTCCTATTGTATAGATGCGTCGACTTCCATAACAACACTGGTTTCCCTAAACTGAAAACCACACCCAAAACACTTAACACTACTGTCATTTAGAGTAATTATATTCCATTTTATGTGGTAGAACCGACTCCTTTGATACCAATTTTTCATGAACTGTCCTAAGGGAACGTGCCGTAACTACCCCAATCCTGCCTTCAAACGGCTAGGGGCTGGAGACTAGCAGCAAAGGCGTAATCTCGATAAAAGGGGAGGCATTGCCTTTGTAACCTATAACGCACACACATTATGAACACAAGAAGTATAGGAAACAGCTGGAAATAAACCTGAAGTAAAACTGGATACCAAATAAAGTTCTGAAAGAAAATGGGCCAAAAATAGAATTCCAATTATAAAGTACAACAACTGTAAAGCTAGTACAACTGTAGAAAATTAAACAGAAACTATTGAGTCATCCTCTGAGAATCCCACATGAAGGGTGGGTTCAGATGTCCTCCTCAGCACCCTAGGTCTTTTCTTCTGGTTCGTGAACATCTCACCAAGTGGTCCACCTCCAGGTACCGTCATGTTCTATAACTCTCTGCCTCAACCAGTGTTGTCCGTCATCTACAACCAACACAATGATATGTGGACATAGCCTGTGTAGGGGTGAGTATAACTATACTCAATAGGGATCCCAAGACCACAGAAAGTCTATTAGAATCCACGAAGGATAAACCATAGAAGAAAGATACAATCACGAAGTATAAACCCACCCTACTTAGGTATATACCCATACATATACCAATGTTACCAATCATATTCCAGCTCCAACTCTCGAACTCAAGCCCAACCCTATCCACACATGATTTAATGTAATTCACCATGATGATAATGGTTTAAAGACATGACTAAGATCACACATGTATACATCTCACGAAGAGGGGTAGAGATGATTATATGTAGCCTATGAATCATCTCCTCTGTCAAACCCACGTAGGATCCTGGAACAATATCAGAACTATCAAACCCACATAGGATTCTAGCAAAGAATTCATCACTTTCAATCCCACATAGGATTCCATCACAATAGTCCACACTGTCGAACCCACATAGGATTACGAAACAGTAGTCCTCGCTATCAAACCCATGTAGGATCCCGGTACAGAAGTCACTTCTATCGAACCCATGAGGGATCCTGGTACAGAAGTCGTCACTGTCGAACCCATGTAGGATTTCAGTAGAGTATTCATCGCTGTCAAACCCACATGGGATCCTAGTTACAAAAGTCACTACTGTCAAACCCATGGATAATCCTGGTACAGAAGTTGTCATTGTCGAACCCACGTAGGATTCTGGTATAGTATTCATTGTTGTTGAACCCACGTTAGATCCCGGTACAGAATTCACTACAATCGAAACCATGGAGGATATTGGTACAGAAGTCATCACTATCAAACCCACGTAGGATTCTGGTAAAGTAGTCACCGTTGTCGAACCCATGAAGGATCCAGGTACCGAAGTCACTGATGTTGAACCCACGGAGGATCCTGGTACAGAAGTCGTCACTGTCAAACCCACGTAGGATTCTGGTATAGTAGTCACTGCTGTCGAACCCACATAGGATCCTGGTACTGAAGTCACTGATGTCGAACTCATGGAGGATCCAAATACAGAAGTCCTCACTGTCGAACCAATGTAGGATTCTGGTATAGTAGTCATCGATGTCGAACCCATGTAGGATCCTGGTACAGAAGTCACTACTGTCGAACCCACGGAGGTTCCTAGTACAAAAGTCATCACTGTCAAACCCATATAGGATTCTGGTATAGTATTCATCACTATCTAACCCACATAGTATCCTGGTATAGAAGTCAATGCTGTTGAACCCACGGAGGATCCTGGAACAGAAGTCACAGCCAGTCCTAGGGTTACCGCACACTGCACGCTCCATTCCGGGATGGTCTGCTCCTCAAGCCAAGTTTCGTTACATCAACTATCACAATGTCTAGATTCTATGTATCTCGTAGTTCTATCTCATCATAAGAAACCCAATACGATAGATGGTGGGTCAATCGGACGCCCGACCTGAGAGTTGTTGGCATTTCGGTTCCAAGGGGCCACTTGGATTTCAGGTACAATCCAACTCGACCCTACACCAACCTCATCTTAATGCTGTGAGGAGTATTCCAAAAGTACCTTTTCATGAAAAGTAATCTAACTTAGATAATGGCACGTCAGTTGGACGCCAGGTCCTTAATTTATAAGAATTTCCACTCCGAGGGCCTGGTTGGTTTCCGGTTTGAACCAACCTGGCCAGACACAAACATCACCAAAACCTTGAGTGTGATATACCAAAACGACCTTCTCAATCTAATGATTCCTATGCAACTGAAGGTGCATCGATCAGAGGTCCGTATCTCATGTTATGGGAGAAAAACCAAAAGTGGTCCGAAGAGGGGGGTCTTGGTCCGGTCCGACATGGCCCCACCCACCCTGAGTCGGCCCGAACCAGGTCGAACCGACCCAGATCCATGTCCGGCCTGACGTGTGTGTCCTGGCTCGGTGGCTGTGGCCAGGCCCGCGCAAGGGTGGTCAGGCCAGCGCGGTAGGAGGCCTGGCTTAGGCATTAGGCCGCGACTCATCCTGGCTGAGCACGTTACACACATGGTGCACGAAGGGGGGGATGTTCTGAAATGGAGGTGCCAGCTGGCACCACCCGGCCTTCTTAGAACCCACGCGTGGGTTCCGCTCCATAGCCACGACCTGTGCCGCGACATCCTTCCATCGGCGGCGCACGAGGGGCACCACCGCCCCCAGTCGGCCGCCCGGTGTCGGCCGCCGACTCCGGTCGCCGGCACCGCTGTGCTCTTCCATGGGCCCCTAGAGTCGTTTTGGTGGTCAGTTTTGCCTCTAGTCTACACGGATGGCCCCCTCGGGTCCTGTTCTTCACTGCGAAGACCTCAAATCAGGGTTTCCATTCTGTTCACCCATCACCCATCAAGCCTCTCATCATGAATGAATTGGAAGGGTGTTCGGAAATGTTCGTTAGCCTATTCCCTATGTGTTAGAGGCTTAAATAGTAATCCAGCATATAGTAGAACCAAAAAATAACCCTAGAATAATCTCTAACCAATCCCGCAAAAGAAAAAAACTGTGTTCTTAAATATAAGAACTTGGGAATATAATCATACTTAAAATCCATCACCTACCTCGTATTTGACATTGCATGCCAACGATCTGCAGAAGACATCGTCACAGAAGTCGGGCATCATGGAAGACAGATGTGGTTCTGTCAACGTCGGAGGGAATAACACTGTTATTGGCGGTGTCCTTTGCGGGCGACGTCCTCTCCCTTGAAGCAGAGAAAGATGATGAAGATGTCCTTTGTGTTCTTCATGGGAGGAACACTTTCTTTCTAATCCTCCAAAACCTCCCAAGGTAATATGTCTAACCAAAATAAGAGAATATCACCCCTCCTTTTAATGTTGGAAAAAATGAATTAAAAAGTATTAAATCACTCCAAATTAATTAATTATGTTGATTCACTTAATTAATTACATGGAGTTGGAACGAAATTCAGAGGTCACAATAATTAATTACATGGGTGTGTTGGTACTTTAATGGGAATTCCATAAGATTAAGGGAGTTCAAGGGTTTGGTGTTCGTGTGGGCACCACCATTGGTTATATCCTATCAAGAGAGGTTACGGTGTGGTGGCCCCCATCCCTAACCTCCTCCTAGAGACTTTGACCATCATCCAAATAAAAATTTGTTACACACACATTTTTATGTAATTTTTAATTTTTAAATAGTAACCACAAATAATAAATTACATTCACGTTGAAACACAACTGTAGTAAAAGTCCCCTTAGGAGAATACCGGTGCTGCGGGTACATTAGTTTCTTCATATTTCAATTCCAAGCATCGGTTCAAAAGATAGAAAATCCCGTTTATACATCTATTTAACGTACCTTATCAAATCTTCATAAAATGATTTTGGGCCCACCGGGCCTTTGAAACAGGTGCCATCTGAAACTACAGACTCATAAAATTCCCATGTATTTAAGAAAAAAAAATTCCACGAGATTTCTGGGTATTTACAATTTTATTAAGATCATGTGTCTATATATAGAGGAGAATGATGAAAAAACATGTATTCTCTTTATATAACCAATGGTTAAAAATATCAATGAGTTTTT
The DNA here is from genome assembly GCA_963277665.1 of Viscum album. Classification (NCBI taxonomy): domain Eukaryota; kingdom Viridiplantae; phylum Streptophyta; class Magnoliopsida; order Santalales; family Viscaceae; genus Viscum; species Viscum album. The sequence goes on along the minus strand of OY728162.1, from coordinate 78,520,569 downwards.
TGAGATATTTTTCACAATATTACATCTTTTTATTCATAATTATAAACAATGGTGATAAATAATGGAATTGTAACATAACATCATTACCAATTTGGTATGTTTGACACATAAGAGCAGTGAAAGAATAATATTAAATACCACATTAAATATTGAAATAATAAATAAATTCATGATATTACAAGTCAAATGTATGGTATATACACCCATAAAAGATAATAGTTGCTTAATATGACTTATGTCTCATTGAAAGAAAATTGAGAAAAAGAACCCATGTTGATTGGGTATTATTTGAATCGTAAGAACCCAATAAAAAATAACCTAAAATTAAACATTAAATATCCTTAAAATAATTAGATTAATTTTATAAAATTTTAATGTGGAATTATCTATACCCCAAAAATAAATGACTTGTGAATTTTCATATGTGTCAATGAATTTAATGAGAGGCCAGAAATCCCTTACTGAGACACTCATTTTTGGTACACACATCCAATCAATATTCAATGGTTTTAAATTAATTTATTATATAAATACCGTTTTATTATAATGTATTAGTAAATTGAGTGTAATTGTCAATGTGGAATTAAAATGGAATTATTTTAATAGAATGTATACTTTTATATTATATTCTATTTCTGTATATTTGTTTGTTATTGTTGAAGTGTTTAATTTTCAATTATTTTCATTTATTTCTAGAAAACATTAGGTAAGATTAAATCCATATCATCATCAATGGAAGATCACAATAGTGTTAATCCGATGAGTAGTAGCCTGCAAAGAAACCTTAAAGAGCCAACTCGAGCGAACATAAGCACCAGGGGTGTGAAGCCCATGTATAGGTTCTCTATGGGAGTTCAAAAACATTGGGAATCATAGGGGGTACAATGGAACACCCAAGAAGTATGTGGTGTGACCCACATATCATACGTGTGTGTGTGTGTAGGGTCTGGCAGTATCCCCCAATATTTTCTTTGTACAGTCCTACAATGCCTTTTGTTTTGAACGCCCAACGTCTCCAATGTTCATTTTGATGTGGTAAATTTGGTTTCCAGTTACTATTTATTACATACTAGGATGAATCCATATAGGAATAATCATTCCTTACCCAACATTGGATAAATATACACACTATTATATGTTGCATCCCTACTATTGAGACTTACCGTCACCATATGATCTCAACCGAGAACCTCAATTTCCATAAAAAAAGCATGAGCTTAGGAAAAAGTCCAATATAAAGGCTCAAGACTATCTTAGATACCTTTCTCTTCCATAGATAACCCCCATGAATCATATATCTTGCTTCATTCGGCAACTTCGAATGACATGTTTAAAAGAAGACAACTGTTCCCACTGCCTGCCTCTATAGCCTTTTCCTTGTGGAAATGTCATGTCCCTCACACACCATGAAATCAATTCAAGAAGGTGATTCGCCACATAGATCTCCTCTGTGATAAAAAATAAAAAACCTTTGGATCTATAGGGTAAATTTATATGTAGTCTCCCAAACAAGAAAACTTTGTTTTTGTAGGATAATTTGATGGAGGAGGCCACCACTAAAGACTCTTCTCCCCTCCCTTATAAATGGAGATAGTGTTTCCCATAATGAGAGAGTTCGACCAATGATAACGATTGATTCCTATCCAAAAGAAATGACTATTTCATTTTTCATGATTTTTATTTTATTTTATTTTCATTTTATTATATTTAGTTTAATTCTCATTCATGTTTAATTTAATTTTTTTTTAAATTTTTTCAGGTTTAAATTTTATAAATTGTTTTCTTCTAAAATTATTTCTTTTCTTATTTATTATTCTATTTATTATTCCAATTTAATTTTTTATATATTTTTAATAATTATATTATATTATATTATATTCTAATATATTATATTATATTATATTATTTTTATTTTATGAATACCATTTTTCCCATTATCAATTTTTATATTTTATGTTATGTTATTTTATTATTATTATTTTTCCCTATTCTCTCATCCAATTTATTTTTATTTTATATATCTCGTTCCTTTATCTTATTCTCCTTTTATAATTTCTGTCCATATTTACAATTTACTCGAAAAATTAGGGTTCAACGCAATGCTGGTCTAGGAGAGTAATGTAGTGTTTTCCATTCCGTCTTCATTTTAATTATTATGTTTTATTATGTGTATGGTGTGCATGAGTAAAATTCACGAGTGTATTAATTGTAAACTATGATACTATACTCAAAATAATTTATATTAATTGTTTAATTCTTTTTCCTACCTTCTAATGGATATAAGCTCTCCATACAAGGAAGTTGAACCGTCCAATGTGTGAAATGACATATGACGGTGCTAGGTCCTGGAAGATGCCACACTCTTGACTATGTTTTTTTCCATCCTTTATTACAAGAGGATGTAGATTTATGATTTCTGTAGTCATTTTATATTTCACACAACTAAATAAAATAATATTAATTCTTTCGTGGTATCGCTGAATTTATTTATCAATCTAAATCAAAACACTCATGAGGGGAATGATGGAACCCATAAATCAAACGAAAAATTCTGGGTGATTTATTTTTTAATGAAATTATATCATATCATGATAGTCTAATTTCCATCACTATCTCAATTCATTTTTATTCCATTTAATTCATAGTATAATAAAATAATTAGTTTTTATGAATTGAATTATATAGGTAAAAAATTGTGAAGATCATCAAGTGAGAGGACCATGATCAACCAATGTACCACATTAGGAAATTAATCTTCCTTTTCCTTTTCCAAATGACAGGTTTATGTTCAAAACCGATGATGTTTCCAGGTATATAATCATCTCATTTATTGACTTTTATATTTTATAATTTCAAATAAATTTTGTTTCGTTAAAAAACACATAACAAATTAATTTTTCATGATGTATTAAAATGATTATTGTTATACATGGACTAACTACTCATTGGTGCATGAACAAATAGTTGAGTCGCCATGGTCTATAGAAGATAGTTATTTAATATGGGTGTGAAAGATCTGAGGTTACCAAATCCAAATTATAAAGTAGGAATAATTCAAGGACACCATCCAATATCATAAAGAGAACCTCTAATAAATAATTATTAATGGTTTGGCCACAAGGTTATATAAATTATTGGATTACTTCATGGAATATTATCATGATGTGGGAATGATATAAGTAGAGTCATCCTTGTTTTCTAGCATCTATTTTGATGAAATAGTCCATTTTTAAATCTAGGATAAATATACAAATAAAAAATAAAACCGGATCTTCAAAATATAGAATAGATAGTTCATGTCCTATAAGGAAAAAATGTATTGTATAACGGACAACCTCTATATATGCCTTAAGATAATTGAACCAGATCAAAAATATTAGTCTATAGTCTTTATTTATTTTCATAATGACATACATTGAGTGGATAAAAAGTCTTCTGAGTATCCACAACACAACCATCTAATGTATCAGATATATGATAACCATGATAACCTAGAATAGATCTATGGTCTTGTTGATCTCCCACACATAGCTTAGTAAGCATATCATCCTCATTATAGATCTGTTCAAGAAGAACATGGTAAAGTTAGATACAATATTTTATATGTTTGTTATATGGATACTCCTCAATCATGGATTATACTTCTGGTATTTCCTCATAAAACAACAGAAATACTGGTGACTTGTAACACCGCAACCTTCCACGGTATTCTTCTGTTTGAATAATACAGTAGCGTGTGTTATGAGCAACTTCGAGTTCCAACACACCATAATAAATCAAAATAGCCGTTATGATTAGTAATACCATCTTTTTGAATTTTTATAAATTGTAACATTCAAAATAGACTTCATTTTTGAATTCGGAATATCGAAATTAGCATAGGGTGAATTTTTGGTATTTTTCTGAAAACATTCAATGTTTGATGAGTAGTGAGAAACACTGAGTTATAGTTTAAAACAAAATATTAATTTAAATAATTATTTATTTTATTTATTTTACATAAAAATAGATAGATAATACATATATAAGTTCAATGTAATCCATTAGAGCCAGTTTATAATAATTTTTGATATATAAACAATTTACTGAACCTTTCACCGTCTTTTACCCATCTCCTAGGAGAATTTTCAAATTTACATAATACATAATTTTACCACTTCTGTGAGTGGAATATCGACTATCCAACAGAAACAGTTAATATCAAGGAGTAAAATGTGTTTTAATAAGATAAAAATAATTTTTTTGAATAGTAACTTTTTATGTTTGTTTACCACAGTTAAATGTAAATAGGGTAATTAAGGGTAAAAATTATATTATTATTACCCTAACACATGCCCTAATTCTATTGTCTATGTATAATTAGACAAAAAAAATTAGGAATAAAATATGAACCGCTTTTTTTCACTTTTATTAGATTAGGACATTTATTATTATTTAATTCAAAGGAGTGTTAAAAGAGTTAAAAACAAAGTTAAATATTAAAACATTTTTAATATAGGATTATACATAAGATAAATTAGATTATAAATATTCATTAGAAATCTAAAAATATTTCCTACATAATGATATTTTATTTATAATTTTTAGACATTAAATAATTTAATTTATTTATGACACAATGGTGATGCAGTAATTACCTAATTAATGATATATTAAGATACTTGATATTATAAATATGAAAATAAATGTAATTTGAAACATTTTATGAATTAAAATAATTTTAATGGTTAATATATAATACTAGGGTTGGTTAGATGAACTTATTTCGAAAAAATAATGATTTTTTAAATTTAGCAAAAACAAAATACCAAATACTGTTAAAATTGAAATAAAAGAGTTTTTAAAATAAATATTATATTACTAATTGATATTCTATTCATAAAAATCTAAGGTTCGGAAAAATGATTTAGATAAGGTTATATATGTTAATAATTAACCACTTGAGGTTCGATTGGCTTGTTATAGTAATTTTATTAACCATATAATCTAAAAATACAAAGAGACATGGTAAATGTCAAACTATTTATATAAGTGTTAAATATAAATTATAATGTTAATATAGTGACCCAACCCTGTCTAAAATATATGGGATGAAATTATTTTGACCCATACCCACCTTAGTCTCAACATAAGTCACTTTGGAGGCATTATAAACCAAATATGATTTTATTATAAAATAATATTTTATGTTTTTCCTAAGGTGCCCCTCACCCCTCTTATAAAAGTGAACTCCCCCTTCTCTCAAATTCATACCATCAAATACTTTTTGGTTCGGCCAACCCATGCCCAAATACCCTATCAACAACCCTCACTTCATCATTGATGCCTTCCATTAGTCAGAAATCCATCCTAAGGAGACCTTTTGATGAAATAAAAAGGAAGAACCCGTAGAAAAGGTAATGATTTCACCACCCTCTTTCAAGTTCCTTTCTTCTTCCAATTCTTCTTTCATTTTTATTTACATTATAAAATAATAAATCCAGTATCTATTATATACTATTATGTTATTCTAAATATGGTACAACCATATTATTTATTATATCCATCCTTTGAATGACATGTCACCATACGTGCGTACGTACGGCTTACCGTCTCCACGACGTGGTGTAATTGTTATTCAATATATTATTATTTGTATGGGTATAATAATGATCTGAAATTCATGTAAATAATAAATATAACATGATAATTATTCTTTATATATGATACACCATCCAATTATATACTATTTTAATATCAAAATAATGATATTGTCGCTCGTGCTTACATGCGGACTACCGTCTCCAAGAACGCGATGAGATTCATTCCCCATCATGTCCATTTAAGTATAATTCTAATTTGATGATTAAAAATATTTTTTATGGCATGAATCATTCTGGATATGAATAAGATACAACATATCCCTAACAAACATGGCTTATGTAAAAAAACATATAAAAGAAAACGAGTAAGGTAACACCTGAAAGGACGATAATACTAAGATATTATTAACAAAGTAATGTTAAAAGTTCATATATGATATCATATTAATGTATATTACACTTGTAAAATTTAATAAAAATTATTTCACTATTATACAGGAGGTTATCTACCCTTGACCAAGGAAAAGTACAAGGTAAGGGTTTACCTCACAATCTCTTCATTATCCGAGGTTGTTTATATGTAATAATCTATTGGGACCTCTTTATATTCCACATCCATGTTTCATAAAAATGTATTTCAAATCATTTTTACAAATTTATAGACTATGGGTTAAAGTCATTTATACCTTGTTTCAATTTTCCTATGAATTTTATAAATTAATATTTCTGTCGTTTTCCAAACAAGGTCTTTATTATCCTTTTCGACAAAATTAAGATAAGAATGTCTTTTTAAATTATACGGAGTGTGTGGCTATTTTCCACGTTATAAAATCATCGAAGCATACCATACAAGGTTATGAGAATATTTTCAAATTAAACGTTTTATTTTATAATTATGTGACTTTTAAATGATTTCAATGAATAGATATTTCTCCCAAATAGTTTTGATTTCATCTATGACAACATCCTTTGATGGACTTTTAAGATTATTTGAAGTTGATTATTATGATACAAAACATCCATATTGTATTGAAGGTTTTTTGATATGATTGACTTTGGATGTGTTATATTTATACCATTCATGGTTTATGGATAAAGTATTGACATTTTATATGCTAGTTTTATATGAATGTTTATATTATGTTTAAACCTGTTCATATGAGGAATGCATTGGACATAATAAGTGACTAGTGGAGCCCGCTATATCTTCTTGATGCATCGGTAGGTATCATGATACAAACTAGTGTCTTGGCACAAGTCCTTGACAAAATATTATTTGTAGTCTTGGCACAAGGCCTTGACTATGTGGTTATGATAGTCGGGCATTATGAATTCCACCATTATGATAGTGGTTATTGATATTGCATGTGGTTATTTGATTAATAGAATATCCATGTGAATATGTAAATGAAATTATTTCATTTTATATTGGCCATATTATGATGACATTCAAGTTTAAATGGCTTTTTTTATTAATACATTTCCTTAAATATTTTTTCTTATTTATGAAAGTTTCCGCTATATTGTTATCCTTACTAGGCATATGAGCTCACAGCTTTCTATGTTTTATTTTTCCCAAGATGTAAAGAAGTATTTTATGAATGACCTGTAGGGATATTATGAGGGGATATGAGTGTGGTCTATGGAGACAAGATGTTGTTGTAGTTTTTCAGTTTATGATGTAATGTAAACATTATGAATGTATCTAGTGATTTTAAGGATACTAAACTAATCGGTCTCTCTATAATTGATCTTTTGTGATCATTCCAATGTTATGTGATAATGCACTGACTCTGGGTAATTAGGGTCGGGGCGTTATAGTTGGTATCAGAAAAATCTTAGTACAAGCCTTGGGAGCTAGATTTAGATAAACTCTGATTAGAGCACATATACCTAAGATGGACATTAAGGATTAGTATAGAAGAACTTCCTATAATTATGGTATTGTAGTGATTTTTTGATATTTCCGAGCAATACATCCCTGTCTAGATACGAGTGGGTAGAGGCGGCTCTGGCACAGATGTACCTAGAGGTAAAACCCAAAAACACCGCTTTGAGCTAGACTCGAATGGGAATTGGTGCATGACCACAGGAATTGCTAAACTCTTGGTTTCGACACTCCTGAGGGATATTCTTAGGATAATTCTCATTTTCTTTACAAAAAATTATGAAGGGTTTATGAGTATATTCTTCCTCAAAGAAAACATTATTATTATTATGGATTATATCCATAAACTGTTCAATTTATGTTATGTGTTTTACAAGTTTGGAATTATGTATTTTGATTCATAAACTGATCTAGTTTATGCCAATGTTTAGAAATGGCGCCTAGTGTATGGAATTGAAACCGTATTAATAAACGCACTCCATGTAAATATTTCCCTCCTGCTCAAGATAATTATAGTGGAGCTGGTGATGCAACTGGTGCTAATCAGCTAATCACTATACTGGGATAATTTACTCAAGTTATGAATAATAACTTTACCCATATAGAGCATGCTGATCCGCATTGTGGAGGATCAATTTTAGATCTCTTCATGAGAAAACAACCACCAACATTGAATGGGGGTAAAAATTCACTAGTATATTAGCAATGAATAAATTCCTTACAGAAAATATTCCATGCCATGGGGAGTAGTGAAAGGGAAAAAGTTATCATGACAGTTTACCGCCTCACTAGAGATGCTGATCAGTGATGGTCATTGACTCAAAACACAAAAGAATATGATAAAGTATCAAATATGGAATGAAGAATGTTTAAAGATATTTTCTTAGAAAAATACTTTCCTCGTGACCATCAAGAAGATATGGTATGAAAATTTTTGAGTTTGAGGAAAAGGGATGATGAGAATGTCGCAAAGTATGAGGCTAACTTTTCAATGTTAGTGAGGCATGCTGCAGATTATACACGTAACCCAAGAAGTAATATTCATCATTCGTTTGATGGGTTAAAAACATTTTTACATCGAGAATTAGTCTCTCAATCCTTCTTTTCATATGAAGATATTGTCTCATTTGCAATCAAGATAGAAAAAAAAATTTCTAAGCCTTATGACTTTAAATTAAACCAAAAGAATAAGAGATCGTCCAATCACTCAGGGAATGGAAATAAGGGGAAGAAGGGAAAATTTGAATATCCATCCTGTAGTAAATAAGGAAAGAAACACCCCGGTACATGATCAAAGGGAATGGGAGTCTGTTACATGTGTTGTGAAAAAGGACACCAAGTTCGTTATTGCAAGTGGGAGAAAAAGGCAACCGATGATCAATGATACAATTACAGGGAGATGGTACATTATGAAAAATAATGACTTAAGCGTTAGAAAACATACCTCAGAAAAGGCCAAGGGATCAAGGACAAGCCTATGCGATCACTACTGGTGAGGTCGAAGATCCGAAATATGTGGTGGTAGGTAATTTAATGGTTTCCTCAAGTTTATCCAATGCTTTATTTGATTCTAGATCATCACATTATTTCATATATTCCCAGTTTTCAAAGAAAATTATATATTTCCAATTTCATTTAACAAGGGAGTTTTCAGTCAAAACTCCTAAGGGAAGTATCATCACAACAATGTTTTGTGAATCAGCACCCATTAGAGAATATAAATGTTTTTTATCTGCTGATATCATTGTCATTCCCATGATTGAATTTTATATAATCCTCAGAATGAATTGGGTTTCTGACCATGATGAGAAGATTTATTATAAGAAGAAGGAGGTTACAATTTTGGATTATGATGATAAGGAACACCTTATCTTTAGAGAAGAATCATCACCACCTAATTCTTATCAAGATCCACCCCTAGTAGCTCACTAAATTCAATTATCGGGGAGGAAGAGAATGAACTAACTGTGGGTGAGGAACGATGTTTTCAAAAATAGGATGTAACTATTCTGAATGAATATTTAGATGTGTTTCTGAATGATTTACCTAGACATCCTCCAGAATGATAAATTGAGTTTTCCATTGATTTAATTCGTGGTTCAAGGCCTATATCGAACACCCCTTATAGAATGGACACTGTGGAATTAGTTTAACTAAAGAAACAACAAGAGGAATTGTGTAATAAGTGATTTATTCTCCCTGGTGATTCTCCATGGGGATCCCTTTTCCTTTTTTCTAAGAAGAATGATGGATCTATGAGGTTATGTATCGACTACAGGGAAATCAATGCTATAAAAATAAATAAAAAGTGTCCTTGACCTCACATTGATGATTTATTTGACCAAATGCATGGATATCAATACTTTTAAGAGATTGACCTTCATTCTGGATATTATCAGTTGTGTGTGAAGATGGAATACATTCCAGAAACAACATTTCGAACCAGGTACGTGCATTACCTGTTTATAGTAATGCCTTTTGGGATGACTAATGCACCCTCTGTTTTCATGGATCTAATGAAAAGAGTTTTCATGGAATATCTCGATGATTTTGTAGTAGTATTTGTTGATGATATATTTCTATACTCCAAATGATATTAAGATCATGAAAATCACTTGCGCATTATCCTGAAGGCTCTGAGAAGACATGAATTATATAGTATGTTTAGAAATTGTGAATTCTAGCTTCAAGAAATTTCTTTTCCTGTCCATATTGTCTCTAAGGATGGAATCTCTATTGATCCGTCTAAGACATTTGAAAACCAAGAATCTGCAAAACTAATGAGTATAACCAAGGTACATATTATTATTGGTTAAGCAGGTTATTATCGACGTTTCGTCCAGAATTTTGCCTGATCGGCTAACCCATTAATGAAGGTCTCAACTAAAGGGGTTAAATTTGATTGGAAAAAATATTGCGAAGGATGTTTTGAAGAACTGATTAAAAGAATAGTCAATGCTCCTATACTAAATCTACCATCGGGGAATGATAGGTTCATTATTTATAGTGATGCATCAAATAAAGGACTTGGTTGTTCCCATATGCAGAATGATAGAGTTATTTCATATGCATCATGACATCTGAAAATTTATGAATCAAACAATCCTACTCACGATCTTGAGTTAGCTACTGTAATCTTTTCTTTGAAGATATGGATACATTATCTCTATGGTGAAAAATGTGGGATATATACCGATCACAAGAGTTTGAATTATATTTTCTCACAGAAAGAACTCAACATGAGGCAAAGGCATTGGCTTGAAATACTCAAGGATTATGATTGCATGATTTTTTTTAAGGTTGGGGCCGAAACCTCAATTTATTATTTGAATGCAAAGACCTCTTTAGACTAAGTATAGGGAGACCCATTACATAGCCCGAAGGCCCAAGGCCAAGTGGCCTGAATACAAGGCTTGAAGGCCCATTTTTTTGGCCGAAAGGACCCCTCGGTGAACACAGTACCTGCTATAGTACCACCACCGCTAGAGTATCTGCTACAGTCCCTCCGCCGCAATAGTGCTGCTGCTGCTACAGTACCTGCTATAAGAGAAGATTTACCACTTGAATGATTAGCAATACAATATTTTAATGAAGTTGTAAGACTTCATGAAGTACAAATATTGATTCTTTCTGATCATGATCCACGTTTTACTTCAAGATTCTGGAAAATTCTACCGAAATCCATGGATAGTGAACATTGTTTGGGCACTACTTACCACCCCCAAATTGATGGAAAATCAAAATGGTCTATTCAAACCTTAGAATACATGTTTAGATCATGATCAATTGACATTCAGGGTATGTGGGATGAATATTTACCTCTAGTGGAATTTTCCGATAACAGTAGATTCTATTCAAGTATTCATAAGGCACCATATGAAGCGTTATACAGAAAGAGATGTCGCACACCAACCTGTTGGGTTTACGTTGGTGAATGAAAACTTGTAGGCCTAGAACTGGTGGAGGAAACGATGAAAAGGTTATGGTAATCCAAAACCACATCAAAGCATCTCAATGTAGGCAGAAGAGCTATGCTGATAAATGAAGCAAGGATTTTGAATTTCAGGTAGGAGATCATGTTTTCATGATGGTATCTCCATGGAAGGGAGTTATACATTTTGGTAAGAAAGTTAAATTGAGTCTGAGGTACATAGGAAAATTCGAAATTATAAAACAAATTGGGTCTATAGCTTATCATTTGGCAACGTCGCCAAATATCTCCAAAGATCATGATGTGTTCCACGTTTCACTATTGAGAAAAAATTGTCTGAACCAACACATATACTCACGTACGAGGAAGTAGAAATGGAACCTGATCTGTCTTATTGCGAAGAGCTCGTCATGATTTTTGATACCAGAGAACATGAGCTGAGAAATCGGACGACTCATCTAGTAAATGTTCTATGGAGAAACTATAAGATGGAAGAGGCAACATGGGAAACTGAGGAACATATGATGAAGAACCACTCAAGTCTTTCTATGCAGTAATATACTTGAAATATTGAGGATGAAATTATTTGATGTAGGGGACAATGTAACACCCCAATATTCCATGGTACGCTTCTCTTTGAATAATAAAATAGCGTGTGTTGTACACAACTTTGAGTTCTAACACACCACAACCAATAAAACTAGCGGTTATGAATATTAAAAACTTCTTTTTGAAATTGTATAAATTTCAGATTTTAAAATGGACTTCATTTTTGGATTTAGAATATCGAAATTATCATAGGGTAAAGTTTTGATATTTTTTCTGAAAACATTCAATTTTTAATAAATAGTGAAATACAAAGAGTTATAGTTTAAAACTGATTTTTTATTTAAATAATTTTTTTTAATTTTATGTCAAAATAGATACATAATACCTATATAAGTTCAATGTAATCCATTGGAGTTAGTTTATAATTATTATATATATATATAAATTTTTTTGAACTTTTCACCGTATTTTACCAATCTCCTAGGAGAATTTGAAAAATCAAATTAAACATAATTTTACCACTTCTATGTGTGGAATTTCGAATTTTTGAGAGAGACGGTTAATATCAAGGAGTAATATTTGGTTCAATATGATAAAAATAATTTTTGTTGAATAGTAACTTTTTATGTTTATTTACCACGGTTAAAAGTAAATAGGGTAATTAAGGTTAAAAATGATATTATTATTATTATCCTAACACATTTCCTAATTCTATTAATAATTATAATTCGACCAAAAATGACCTTAGGAATAAAATATGATCCTCTTCGGTCCATTTGGATTAGATTTGGACATTTATTATTATTTAATTCAAAGAAGAGTTAAAAGAGTTAAAATCAAAGTTAAATAACTAAAACATTTTTAATATAATGTTATACATAAGATAAATTCGATTATAAATATTCATTAGAAAGATAAAAATATTTCCTACATAATGGTATTTAATTTATAATTTTTAGACATTAAATAATTGTATTAATTTACAACAAAATGGTGATGCAGTAATTACCTAATTAATGAAATATTAAACTAATTGATATTATAAATATCAAAATAAATGTTATTAGAGACTTTTTTTCAATTAAAATGATTTTATAGGTTAATATAACTTATTATGGATTGTTATATGAACAATTGTTTAAGTAATAATGCTGTTATAAATTTATCAAAAACAAAATACCAAATAGTGTCAAAATTTACAAAAAAGTGTTTCTAACAGAAATATTATATTATATATTGATATTATATTCATAAAAATCTATGGTTCAACCAAATGACTTAGATAATTTTAAATATATTAATAATGAATCACATGAGGTTCTCTTGGCTTGTTATAGTATGTTTGTTAACCATATAATATAAAAATAAAAAGAGACATGGTAAATTTCAAACTATTTAACTAAGAGTTAAATATAATTGATAAGGTTAATATAGTGACCCAAACCTATCTAAAATCTATTGGTTGAATGGATTTCGACCCATCCCCACCATAGCCTCTAAATAAGTCACTTTTGTGCCATTATAAACTGAATATAAATTTATTATAAAATAATATTTTATGTTTTTTCTAAGGTGCCCCTCACCCCTCTTATAAAAGGGCACTCCCCATATCTCAAATTAATACCTTTAGAGCCTTTTTAGTTCAGACAACCCCTAAAACAATATCTTCTCAACTTCCCTCAATTCATCCTAGAGGCCTTTCTTTAGTCAGAAATCCAACCTAAGGAGCCCTTTTGATCAAATCAAAAGGAAAAACCCGAAGAAGAGGTAATGATCTCACCACCCACTTTCATGTTCTTTTCTTCTTCCACTTCTTCTTTATTTGTTATTTCCATTATAAAATAATAAATATAGTATCTTCTATATACTCTGATGTTATTATAAATATGGTATAACCATATTCAGTATTCTATCCATCCTTTGAATGAAATGTCACCATACGTGCGTACGTACGACTTACCTTCTCCACGTCCTTGTGTATGTGTTATTCAATACATTATTATTTGAATGGGTATAATAACGATGATAAATTCATTTAAATAATTAATATATCATGTTAATGATTATATATATATGATTCACTATCATATTATATATTATTTTAATATAAAAATAATTATATTGTCACTCATTCGTACGTACGGACTATCGTCTCCACGAACACGATGAGATTCATTCCCCATCGTGTCCATTCAAGTCTAATTCTCATTTTATGATTAACAATAATGTTTAAGGACTTGATATAATTCTGGATACGAATAAGATACAACCTATCCATAACAAACACGTCTTATGTAACAAAACATATAAAAGAAAACGAGTAAGTTAACACCCAAAACAATGATAATATAAAGATATTATTAACAAAGAAATGTTAAAAGGTCATATATGATATAATATTAATGTATATGATTCATATATAATTTAATAACAATTCCTTTACTATTATACATGAGGTTAACTACCCTCGACTAAGTAAAAGTACAAGGTAAGGGTTTATCTCACAATCTCTTCATTATCCGAGGTTTTTTATATGTAATTATCTACTAGGACCTCTTTATCATCAACATCCATGTTTCTTAAAAATGTAATTCAAATAATTATTACTATTTTATAGACTATGGGTTAAATTCATTTATACCCTTGTTTGATTTTTCATAAGAATTTTATAAAAGAATCATTCTGTCATTTTCCAAACAAGGTCCCTTTTAACCTTTTCGACAGAATTAAGGTAAGAATGTCTTTTTAACATAAATGGTGTGTGTGGCTATTTTCAACCATTATAAAATCATCGAAGCTTCCCTTACAAGCTTATGAGAAAATTTTTCAAATGAAATGTTTTATTTTATAAATATGTTCCTTTTAAATGATTTCAAAAAAGTGATATTTTTCCCAAATAGTTTTGATTTCATCTATGTCAACATCCATTGATGGATTTTAAGATTATTTGAAGTTGAATTATTATTATACAAATCTTCCATATTGTATTGAAGGTTTTGGGATATGTTTGATAGTGGAAGTGTTATATTTATACCATTCATGGATTATGGATAAAGTATTGAAATTTCGTATGCTATTTTTAATACGATTGTTTATGTTATGTTTAAACCTGTTCATGT
Organism: Viscum album; assembly: GCA_963277665.1. NCBI lineage: Eukaryota > Viridiplantae > Streptophyta > Magnoliopsida > Santalales > Viscaceae > Viscum > Viscum album. The sequence continues at coordinate 78,505,500 of OY728162.1, read as the reverse complement.
GAGGAATGCTTTGGACATAGTAAGTGACGGGTGGAGACTGATATTGCTCCTCTATGCATCCGTAGGTATCATTAGACAAACTTGTGTCTTGACACAAGAACTTGTCAAAATCGTATTTGTAATCTTGGCACAGGGCCTTGACTATGTGGTTACGATAGTCTGGCATTATGCAATCCATTATTATGATAGTGGTTATTGATATTGCATGTGATTATTTGATTAGTAGAATATCCATGCGAATAATTAAATGGAATTATTTCATTTCATTTTTTCCATATTATTCTAAAGTTCATGTTTAAAAGGATTTTGTTTTAGTTATACATTACATTAAATGTTTATACTTATTTATAAATGTTTCTGATATATTTTTATCCTTATTGGGCATCTGATCTCACCCCTTTCTATGATTTATTTTTATAAGGATGTGAAGAAGTATTTTATTAATGACCTATAGGGATAGTATGAGTGGATATGAGTGTGGTATATGGTGACAGGATGTTGTTATAGTTTTTCACTTTATGATGTAATGTAAACTTTATGAATGTATCTAGTGATTTCAAAGCTACTAAACTAATAAGTCCTTCGAGACTTGATCTTTTGTGATCATGCCAATGTTATGTAATAATGCATTGAATCTGGGTAACTGGGGTCAGGGAATTACATGACTCATCATATAGTATAGTTTTAGGTATCATAGGTGATATAATGAAGTTCCCAGTTATCCAATCCAGTTATCATTGAAAATCATTAACTTATAATCCAACATTTCAATATCTTAGTTGATATTTTTCTGGTCTCATTCTACTATAATTTTACATTGGGAATCTCCTAAAATTATTGGTGAGAAAACAAATATGGACATACTTGTGTCTTTTCATCTTCTTGATAGTATTTAAAAAACTACCCCCAAAATATAGTTGATTCCCTGGCCAATCCTTTAACCACTAGTTGATCAGGGGTCACTTTGAGCTACAAGAAAATTTCCTTGAATTTATCCTATTTACTAGATTGTATATGTTATCCCATGATCTATCTATACTATAAATCAATAATATAATTTACTGAACATGGTGATTTGACAATGGGTTCCTGCACTTGTGAGTAATTAGTTCTTGTAGATTTATAATCATTCTAAGACATCATTTGAAAATAATATTTTTATGGGGTTTTTATAGAAACTAAAACTACATAAAATTTTAAAATAGAAAAATTAAATAGAAAACTAATTAGAACCCTGGAAAAGGATCATGTTTTTATGGCACACATTTTAAAGAGATTGAAAAAAGTAAATTATTTTCCTAAGGAATCATAGAGGAAGACAGAGGTCATATTAATTGATGATATTAACAGAAGATAAAATAAATAATCTATGTAAAAATAATAATACATTTTTTTCTCTTTTATTTCACTTTAATTCATTTCCATAAATATAATAAAATAAAATTTACCAGAAGAAGTATTTGTGTGAATTACATTTGGTAGATGAACAATGGTGATGTTCCTCATGTGATATTAACATGGTCCACCTTTTTTTACATTAGGAATATAAATTTATTTTTCTACACTTTAGGTCAGTTAGGTGTTCAAACTGGAATCTTTTATATAGAGAAAATAAATAGTTTTTTAAGTTTTCTATTTCCTCATTTGAGATATAATTGATTTCATAAAAAATGATAAAAAAAACTTTCTTCCAGTATTAATTAAAATGATAATTATTCTTCATGAACTAAATAATCATTTGTGAAATAAACCATAGTAAAATCAAAATGGACTATAGAAGATAATTTGTCCATATGGGATAGACATATTAAGGGTGCCCCTAGAAAAAATAGAAATGTAGAGGAATTCAAAGACCTTTTCTTGTATCTCATGGAGACCTTTAAACAAGAAGTTTTTAAATGGATTGGTGATATAAATAATTGAATTTTTGGAGTACGTCACATAATTTTGCAATTAATTGGCCAAGACACAAGTACATAAATCTTTTTTTCTACCAAATATTTTGAGAAAATTACTCATGTGTAATTTTAAAAGAAATAGAAAAAGATAGAAATAAAATATGATATTCATACCATATAAGAGAAGGTGCGATAGCTATGAGGAAAAATTGATTAGATAAATTATAAATTAATTATGTCTCTCAATCAACATAAACCTAAAAAAAATTACAAGTCACTATAATTTCCTAATTTTTCCAAGGAAATCAAATAACTATAGGGAAATATTGAGGATTTTCCACACAAAAATTATCCTGAGGATTAAATCCATGATGAAAATGATATGATAAATTGGATCAACAATGAGAATGAACTTCTTGATAAACTATGTGTGTGATATCAATAAGATATATTTTACATATAGAATTAATGTGAGGTTAAATCAGATCTCCCTAGTCATGACAAATTATAAGAACAAGCACCATGAATATTTTTCTATCCCTAGAGGAAGAAACCACTCTTGTTACAAAATGTTATGAAATAATGGTGGAGCCTGAATACCAGCCTCAATATACTTCCATCCATATATAAGAGCCACACAACATTAAATAAGTGAAATAAGTTGAAACAATTAATGGATTTGATCTTATCTCAAACTCTATCGAACATTATTTTATTCTATCTAAATTGAGTGTTAATTTCCAATATAATGAATTTTCATATTTCGACAATCATTTATATTCCATAGAGGATGATGGTGAACTAGACATGCACCTATTGAAAAATACATTGAGCTCATAGATTTTAGTTATAATAAATTTGAGGATACACATGAATAAGTCCAAGTAACTATGCTTGAGGAAATCTAGATATAAGATTTTCATATTGATAGGGAGAAATTTATTATTAATAAATAAAATTTTATACATGTAAAAATACCTACTTACATTCCCTTTTATCATTTAATTCATGCATCCCATGCTGATCCATCATAGGAAAAGGAAGAAGAGGCTTCACAAGTAGAAACAATGGAAGGGGATAATCCATCCTTCTTCCAACCAACTCTATGAGATATATACATAATTTTAAAGGGGAAGATCTTGTATACTATTTCAATAGATCATTCATCATTATGAAGTAATAAGTTATTGTTGAGAAAATCCACATGTGGTGGTTCAAATTGAATAATATACACCAACCATAAGATTATGAATGACATATAGAACTACACTATGGAGGTAGTTAAAATATAGGTCCCACATAGGGGTTCGTATCCAGAGTTATCAATATATTTTATTTGTAGGAAGTATGATTTTACTTTTATTCATATAATAAATACATCTTGGATCCCCACTTCTTCTTACATTTTATAGGTCAAATGGAATGATACTTATTCCTAATTGTTAAATATTAATTTATAGGTTCATTATGGAAATGTAATCCCTAAATAATGGAATAAAATGAAAAATATTTAATGTATAGGGATTTTACATTGAATTGTAATATTTTAAACCTCTCTACTTTTTCTTAAAAAATAGCATTAAATCAAGAATCGCATGCCCATAATTGAATTTATTCTTTACAACACTTATCTAAGAGACATGAGATTCATTAGAATCATTTGATTCCTTGTTTTTGAAATAAATTTTAAAAATATATAATGATCAAAATAAAAAATTACATTACTAAATTGAAGCATGGATATTAAACATAGCACTCATTATTAGAGGAAATTAATTGATTCATTTAAATAAAATTTCCATTTCATTTTTAGTGCTGTGAATTTTTAAAATTTATGTTTAATTATTAATTATTGTTATCCATTCCATGAGTGATTTTCAAAATAAAATTTCATATCCATTAGTGTATCTATAGACAACGTACTTAAAATGTTATCTTGAATAGGTATATTGAATGATCATGGGACATGACACCTACCATAAATTTCTTTTGAACTTGTCTAAGAATTGATTATAAATAATAAAAATTAAAATGATTAAGGCCACTTTTAAAAATAAATAATCCTTATAATAAACCGTAACTGTAATCCCAGTTTATCCCAAAGAGATAATTAATGAAATTTTTAAGGATGATATAGGTTTCATTACATTTTTATTCATTTCTATAATCCTCTTAGTACACATTTGATATTTCATAATTATTGTGGTGGAAGGGGTAGGGAAATTCAGGGTTGAAATGATGAAATAAATTTTAATTAAAATGTGTGGGGTGATATTATGGGTATTCTTAAAGGTTATTTTATTCCTTCATAGAACTTTATGTTTTTCCCTTATCAAAAAAATTTAATGAATAAGAATTGGTTGTTACATTAATGTATAAAAAAATATCATCCCTGGACCAATGTGGATTAATTGAAGTGTTTAGGTGGTGGATTTGAGGTTTATTCAATGTATAAATTTCAAAAAATAAACAAAAATTCATTGATAATTTTTTTGATTTTTTTATAAAAATTGATAAAAATTCATAAGGTTTCAATGATTATTCATTATTATTTACATTGATCAAGACCATACGTTGAGTTTGGGGATACTGGGAGTTTTTAAAATTTGAAGGGGAGAAGGTCATTAAACTTTTACTTCTGATATAATTATTTATTCATTATGACCGAAACCTCATATTTGAGAATAAATGTTTATAAAAACCATCACTACAAAATCTAAGACTCGTATTCAATCAATCATTTATTACAAGTCCTCGGGATTTTATGTTCCATTTTTGTGCACTATCCAGATAATGTGGTTCCTTTACAAGATTATGGATAAAGAAAATGTGTTCATGATACGAGAAAAACTATAATTGAATTAATATCATGAGTGATGAGTGAAAAGATCCAATATATATATATATCATTATTTGGAGTTTTTAACAATATTTAATTATGTAAAATATTAGTATTATAATATAATTACAATTATTTTCAAATGGGAAAATTTAAAATACTTGAGTCGATTGTTTCTTTGAAAATTGAGAAAATAAAATGCTATTTTTATGGATTATCTAAAATTTTATTTAACATTGATAATTTTTTGATCTTTTTGAGTAGGAATATGAATATTGGTAACATTGGTTTCCATTAAATTACATGTTGTGGTTTTATTCATATGGACTACAATATTTTATGTGTGGGGGTATTTTATACAGTCATTTTTTGTGCATATTCTAAAACAATTTTCCATGGTTTTAAATAAATTTTTAATAAAATTCCAATATATTCAAATGTTATTTTAAATTTTGGGTAATTATGTAAGTATAATTAAAATGGTTTTATTTTAAGGAAATGGTGATTTTTATGTTTAAATTTATTTACGAATATTTGATTATTACTATATATGTATTCAATTTTTGGTGTGTTAATCATATTTTTTATAGGTTCCAAAAAATTAGACTAGAATCAGGGAATCCCATCCACCAAGAAGCAGACCAAATATCTAGGACCAACAGGAATTATTTTCCAAACAACATTTGGAGAGTCTTCTTGAGCCAAACTGAGAACATGGGCCATCAGGTTCATGAATAGGTTTCTCATTGGGGGTCAATATCATAGGGAATCCTAGTGGGTCCAATATCCCACAAGGTCCACATGTGGTGTGGCCCACACACCTTATGTGTGCAATGTCTTCTGGGATCCCATTCCCCCCTTATGTTATTTTTATAATGGTCCCACAAATTACATTATAAATTCTCAGTGGTTCAACTGATTATTTTGATGTGCGACATTTGTTTTCTTATTACTGTTCATCACATACCAAGATGAAGCATTCCAAAATCTACTATGCCACTCTAATCCCTGAAAAAAATACCCCGCCACTTTCTTCCACATGGTTGACATAGTGGATCACCACTACTTCCTGCTCTAAAAAGAAAACACCATTTCAACTATGGTATATGCTTGAGATTGAGAAGAAGCCCACCACCATGGTCTGAGACAACTTTGGGTCCCTTCAACTACTTTTTCCAACCACTAAGAGTCATACATTGAGAATCACATGACCACTTCAAATGATGGATGAAGAAGGAAATTTTCACTTTTACTACCTACCAATACATCCTCTTCCACATGAAACTACCACTTCCTACATATAAATTGTAATCCATGGAATGTGGTGATACTTGATGTAGATATATTCCAAATTAATAAAATCTCAAAAACCTGGGATCCATAGAAAAAATATGAATACCATATTTTAAATAAGAATATTAGGACTTAGGGGGAGATCTTGATGGAGGAGGACACCAGTTGGGATGCCTCTAACTACCTCAATAAAAATAGACCTCTCATACAACTATAAATGATTTAAATCCATGATATAAATTTAGTACACTATATAATACTTATCTATTTCATTTTTATTAATTTTTATTTTTATTTATTATATTTCATTACATTTATTTTAACTCTCATGTAAGATTAATTAATTTTAAAATAAGAATTCATTCAAATTTAATTTAGAAATTTTTTTTATTCCACCCCTACTTTAATTTCTTCTTATTCTTCTTATTCTTATTATTATGATAAATTCTTCATTATATAAATTTTTTATCTGTTCTATGTTATTTTAATTTATTTTATACATATTATTTTTATAATATCCTTTTTATCATTTTCATATTATTTTATTTTCCATTATTTATTTAATTTTTTAATTTTATTTTATTTTTAGTATTTTATCCTCCTCTTCTCTCATCCATTTTTTCATTATTTTTTTATTTATTTTATATCTATTCCGATCTTACTATTTTTTGAATACATAGTGAAATTTGAACATAAAACGAGTGTTTAAATTAAGGTTTCTCATAGTGAGAGGTAAGTGGTGTTTTATATTATGTATAGGCTTCCATTCATTTTTATTAGGATTGTGTTAATAAAGAGTGAAATGCACTAGTGTAGAAATTTCATACTATTACACTGAACTGAAACTCATTTCTATTACTCAATTTAATATTTCACAACATTATAGTTTATAAATGATCGTTATATGATGAATTTAATACATATAGTGGATGAAATTACATACGATGGAGCCATTTCATGGAATATTCAATACTCTACATTTAAGTTTTCCATCAACCTTCATTACAGGATAATGTGGAATAAATAATTATAAAGGATTTTAAAATATCTTCCCAATAAATAAAATTTTATTAGTTCATGCATGAGATCTAAAAATTAAATTAGCCGATAGAATTTATTAATTTAAATGTTCCTTGATGGAACTAATAAACCAAGACATTACTACTATATTTTCTTGTTCTAATCACATTCTATAGGTGTATGTTAGTTAAAAAATATTCACTATCATTGATTTTTTAAATTCTATTACATTATTATAACATAGAAAAAAATTAATTAGTTATGGTGAATTATATAATGTAGGAAAAAGATTGTGAATATCCTAAAATAAAACAACCTTGGCCAACCCTGTGCTCTATTAGGAGAATAATTTTCTTTTTTCCACGCCTCACGATAAGCATGCGTTCACTTCAATAAATGTCAACTTTTGAAATGTAAACCACATAAAATAGAGATCAAAAAAAGGAAAAGATAACACAAATATTTTTCATTTTATTAATCATAAAATACTTTATTTTGAATTAAAAATACCATATAAAATAAACATGTGGTGAATTGGCATATATCCCCTAGAAATAAAAGAGAGATTATAAATCCCTTACCATAAGTATCAAATTTCTTTTGTACAACATAAAAACTATTGTCTAGTAAATATAAGTTTATTATTATCAATAAAAGAACCATAATTATATATATCATACAATATATTATATTTTAATGACCATTTAATACTTTATTATAAACAATTTATTTTAAACGTCATGAATAAGGCGACAATGAATTTGTTTATTCGTGTATATTTTGATTGTTTGATTTGTTTACTGAATTGATCATGGTTCTATCATATATTAATTAATAATCATTAATAAAATATAATATTTATATATAAATTTTACAACTATGTACAATATAGAATTATTTATTTATAAAATGATGTTATTTATGATCAGAGATAGGGTATGTTGTACACACACCTAAATAACGTTTCTATTTTTCAATAATCATTATGGAAAAACGGTATGTAATATTTTATCATTATTAAATGTTTTTATTATATGTAATAATATAATATTATTTTTTATACACTTATAAATATCATCTATGTGGTATGGTTATGAAAATGGAGTGACATCAATACTTGGAGGCGGCAGTCCACACATATACGAATGACATTATCATATGTAAGTTAGTAAAATGGTAAGAAAGACAATGATACCATATATTTTAAGAATGATAAATATGTCATTAATATAATAATTATTTCATATATATCTCATATATTAATTAAATTTCTACTTATTATAATCCATTTAAATAATTAATTAACTACAAATCACATTGCTTCAAGAGGTGATAGTCTATCATGCACAAGAGTGAAGTTATAGTATCCACTATGTAATGGAAATTAAAAAAAGATTATATATGTTAAATTGACTCAAAATTTTTAATAATATAATAAATTATATATATATAATTTATATATATCATCATACCCAGTCTTTAAAGGTTGTGATGGAAAAAATGACATATGTTCGCGATGTAGTAGTCAACCGTAAACAAGAATAATGATTTGGTAAACCATTTCATAGAAATGGGGAAGGTTGTAGGTTTATAAATTTATATAAAACGTATTAATATTGGGATGAAAATTAGGTTATAATATCTTCCTATTTAAATAATAATTTTAACTTATGATGGAAGAAATAAAATAAAAACACTCTTTGAAGAATGGTTACTATAATTCGTGTAACCTCTTTAGGTTATCAATAAGTTTCTTCCTATGATGGAGTTATGGAGAAAATAATTAATTTAAGGTGATTAAAGAGATGTTTAAAATGTATTTGGGTAGTTATTATCTGAAAAAATTGTTTCATTGTGTGAATAGTAAAGGACATTGGGTGTCCTTTTATTAGAAGGTGAGCGGCACAATTGTAATTTCTTGAATAGAAAGAGGTGTATATTTTCTTAATACATGTGGATAAAAAATGGATTATTATAGATACATAGATAATATATGATATAAATATTACCAAATTATATATCTATACATGGTTTTATGTTATTTTATCCTTAATATTTTTAGTTTAGACCCAAGTAAACCCATTTTTAACTTAACCATGCTAAATATTTTTTACTATTTTTACTATTTATTGTGGTAAAAATTTCACATGACATTATTATATATTATATATTATATTTTTTCCAAATATGAAATAAATTTATCCAAATTCCATTGAAATAATTAGAAAATCAAAATTCAAAATTTGTTCCCCAGGCATGATGAGAAAACGATTTTTTAATGGAAAATGCTTAAAAGTTCCTAAGATTATTATATAAAAGTTAAGATTTAAAATTATCTCAAAAAACTAAATTTCATAAAAATATATAGAGTTTAACTAATTTAAATTTAAATCTAATTTATAATAGAATTTTACATTATAGATAATTTAAATAAAAATGTAGTTTTTAGTTAAAATTTATTATTTTTCAATATTCATCATGAATCTGTTAATTTCATAGAAAAATAAGAAACTACACCTAAGATAATTAACAAATGATAAATTAAAAAAATAAAATAAATTTTTAATAATTTTTTTTATAAAAGTGTTTTTTTTAAATAAGGGTTATAATGCAAAAAAACTAGTTTATTGGAAAATAATGTTTTAAGTATGAAATAGGTTTTATTTATATCTTTTTTCTAGAAAGATATTATTATGAATTATAGAATCTTGATTGAATTTATAATATATTAACTTCATTAACATAATTCACAAAAATAGATATATTCAATAAATTTATAACAACAATGTTTATGTGCATAAAAACAGATTTTGAGAACAATATTCCCGTAATTTTGAATGCGTTTTTATTTTAATTTCTAATAAATTTGAATCAAATAAATTAATTATATATACATGTTCGAAAAAAATATTTTATTAATTTAGTTCATCCTATTAATACCAAACATTCTAACAGCTAATTGGTATCTATTATATACTAATATGAAAATAATATATCATGTTTTATTTAAACCCATTATTTCCTGTTTCTCAAGATAAATTCAGTGTTACGTGTAATATAAAATACTAGAAATATTCTATTCATTTGAAAAAATACATTTAAAAATTATAGGATTTTATAATTACTCAATAATTTTTTTAACCGATATCACATCATATGGAAAATAATGATGCAACCTGGGAAGATTTAGATCCTCAACTAGATTCCCAAATTCTCTGGAAATAAAACTTAATTTAGATAGGGATCTAAAGGAAATATAATGATAAAAATAATAAATATATCTATGCCAATTTTAAGTAGAATTTTATGAACCACTACTATGAAATATAGATTACCAACACATACATGGAGTCTATTTCATAAAATTTATTTGATAATATCATATTTTAAAATGAAATATCCCACTATATTTTCCTTCCTTTACCGGCACGATTTAAGGCTTTGACCATAACCTCACCCTAAGACATGATGTGGTGAAATGTCTTAATGTTTTCCATTGCAGAATTCTAAAGTCAGAAAGTTATATTCATTTTATGACATCCATTCCCAAACCCATTATGTGCTAGACTCTATAATATTTATGTCACACAGGTGAATAACCTTGGTGAATTTCACACTGATGAAATTAATATTTTTTTTTCACTCACTATGGTGCACACAAAAATATTTTTGAGATAAACCCAAAAACATTCATCTCACTCATACGTGATTTGCTTAATAACTATATTATATGTCCTCCACATAATCTACCAGGATAATGTAGTTGATAAATTATTCTCTAGAATCCTCCTAAGCCTCCACATGTCTTCTAGAATGAATTTTCCTAGTCTAAATTCATGTTTCATTGAAAGGGGTGAGAGTGAATCAATGATATATTTTATTTTACATATCCTTACATATGAAAGAACAATCACCTCCTATTAAATTTTTCTTTCCATAATGAACACAATTCTATAACCCATCTATAGGAAAATAAGAAATAACAAGGTTCACTACTCAAAAAATAGGACCTATATCAATGTTACGTGTTGGATACAATCCAATACCACACAATACACTAGAAAACAATCCTTTGATATTGAATAAAATGATTTGGATGTTCTATTACACTCCTGTAGAACTATTTAAACAATCCAATAGTGATAGTGCTTCGTAAAGCACAAAAAATGATGCAATTGATGGTTTAATTTATTATAGATCAACTTTCAAAAAAAAAATATTTCAAAACAATTCCTCTCTTTCATAACCAGAAGATAACAAGAACTTATTAGAAAACAAAATGATACATAGTTTGATATACATTATTTTTTTTAAAGGGTGGGGCCAAAGCTTCATTTTATTATTAAAGTAATGCAATGACATCTTTTAACCAGGTAGTGGGAGAACCATTACATAGATGGATTGGAATTATTTAATATATTAGAATCCTTATAATGAATCTCAAGACCTCATAGAAACCCAGGTTTCCACAACTCCTATACCACCATGTAATCAACATGATTATTGATTTCCTATGATTATTTCATTATAAGATAAGTATATGTCGCCTCATCTTTATATGATCAATAGTTCGTGATTATACACTACCTCTAGTTTATTTTTTCAAATCATTAAAAACTATCTCTATGGTGAACCACCATTTGAGATGCTCCTTTGATATTTTTCATCTTTGAAGATATCATCATCAAAGGATCACAGACTCACGATGCTCTACTTATAATAATCATAGAGATTACTATAACCATTCATGATGTTTCTTTTATTTTTACCACACCATTATTCATGATGCTCCACTTCTCATAATCAATGAGCTTTCTACCAAAACCTCCATGCATTGGTGAAACCAAATATTCATGAAACTCTTGCTTTTTAATTATTTTCATATTGCCTTCAATGAAATCCATCATTCTCAATGATATCCCTAATTTGATATTTGGACCCCAGAATTATTCGAACATTGTGTAATGATGCCACATTAATAATCTGATTTGGAAACAATAACCATATTCTACAAAAATTTACATCATTAAAACACCACTCCATTTCTTTCATCATGAACCACATCCATCGTCATATATATAATTTGATAAATCACATTTAGCATTGTGATATTCACCATGGAAAGTATTTAACATTTATATATTCTAACAACATCATTCATTCTTAATTAAATAGAAATTTAAATGAATTTTGAATCTGATTTCCTAAATACAGTGGTCAGTTTGATCATCCATTTATTCAATGTGAGGTGATTTATTTTCTTCTCAATTTTACTTGAAATAAAAATACCATATGTAAATATTACACAATTCTTTATCATATTGGTCCAAACATATAACACCATAAAATTCCTTATTAGAGCCCCTAAGAAATTGGAAAAAACAATGTATGCAACTCAAAAATCTAGGTTTGTACACAATGTATGATTTCATAAATAAAATTATGATTTTTATAATTTATTAATTATTATAGGACATATAATGCACACACATACACACAAAAATATATATTTATATGTATATTTACATATAATTTAATTTATATGTGTTTCATGGATAATTTAGTATTTTTATTCATAAAAACATTATAGTTTAGTATAACGAAATAATAAAATGAAATATATAAATATAATAAAAAAAACATTTTTATGGTAGAATAATACAATTAAAGGTATAAATTCATTATAACGTAGAAATATAACAATTGATAATAATGAACAATATACAATATGGATTAATTTTTAATTACTCTAGATCATAATACCAATAAAAACATAAAGGGAATATAAATAGTATATCAAAAAAATTATAAGTCATTGAATATACATTTTCGTGAAGGATATGTTTAACCAATGGATTTTTTATTTATTAGATTATATTTAGTGTAAATTAATGAATTTTTTTAGAGAAATATATTTAGATAAATTTTTTAATGATTCATAAAATGTTTTTTTTAATTTTAAAAGACCATTATGAGTAGTGAACAATAATAACGGTAAATGAATGGTGGAACTTTAATATATTGCGTGATCCATGAACATGACAAGTAAAAACACAAAATATATATTTTACTAACATAATAGTATGTTCGATTTAGAAAAAAAAATGTTTTCATATAGACCAAGCCCATGTTAAAATTCAAAATGTGAGTCCTAAAAAAATCACCCAAATTAAAAGATAGGGATACTAACGTGCACTACAATTTCCATATTAATATAAGACAATAATCATTTACCACCTAATTATAATCGATTATTCTATATTAATAAGGGGTTATTTGTTTCGGAAATGAAGTGTTATTAATGTATATTTTATTTTGATAATATATTTTCCCCATATTAATATTTTCCTTTTTATATAATTTACTATTCTTAATTAAAATATAAATTTATATAAACTATATGTTTGATATAATAAATTATATTACATTTTTTAATTAGAATATAAAAATCCAAAAGGGGATATGTATGGAATTATTTATAAAAAATATAATATGTAAAATAATGATGAAATACAGTATAATGAAATGTATCATTATCATCACATAACCATGAAAAAAATATTTTTATCATACTTACAATTCAATAATCATAGTGATAAATATTATGGTTGAGCACTTTAGGGGTGTATAAGAGAACAAAGAGGTAAAAACATAACATAATAAAATTAAAATTCATTCAATTATTTGTTTAAGAAATTCACTCACCATACATATAATTAATCACCCATACTCATATTTTTATTCACATAAAATACATGTTTCTTTTACTAAGAGATATCTTATAATAACTATTTCATGGTCTTCTATCTAACTTGGAGGATTTTTAATTGTTTTTAGAGTTGGTTGTTAATATTTGAAGAAAAAAAAAAGAAAATACTTTCGTTAAATTTTAATATTTATTTTTTATTCTTTTTATATGAATCCATCTAATGTTTTATATACTTATTCAATTATAAATATATATTTTTTGTTATCATATTAATTTTATGTGTTTTTAAAAATTTATTTACATTTTCATCTACTTAATCATATGTCAAAAGTCCTTAAAATTCCATAATAATTCATATTTCAATCTAATAACATTATTTTTCATCATTATTATCTAAAAACATATGAATGTGAAATGTTAGTGGTATTGTGAATATGATATTTCAAATAAGAGTTATGTCTAAAAAAATAGACTATGATATAATTGATTCAACCTTTATCGTGATTATAAAGATAACAAATTATATTTACCCAAGTGAAACTTGGTTATAAAATCAAATGTATTGCATAAAAACTCATCATTAAGAGAGTATTTATTCACAACTATCTCAAAAATCCCCACATAAAAATCAAATAATGAAAAAAATATTCAAAAAATATTTATGTAATATATTGATGAAATTTTTATGAGGTCCCTTAAAATGTATTCATATAAAGGATTATACTATTATAAAGTATGATAAATTATAAATTCACTATTCCCTATTTAATTAAAGGTTATCCATACATTTAAGTATAATATCCTTTTATTAGGGAATTCCTAGTTGAAACCCACATCCCATACTCATGAGTTAACCACATATTACATTTTGTTAATGATTTATGCCATAAAATCATATATGGATTTATTTTTATGAATTTTATCGAGACTATTAATATTTTTAGACATCAGTGAGGCCATAATTATAAATCCCCACAATATATTGGGTATTGTCTCTACTCAATAGTAACTATATAGAGGGAACTAATAATGATATTGTGTCATTCCAAGTGACATTATCATATAAACTCATTAATATAAAATTAATTGGATTTTATTTTATCATATGATGAATTCAATAAAGTGATTATGATATTTAAATATCATAATTTCATCATTTACATTGTTTATTGTTTATTTTAATTTATGTTTTATGGTTATATAATACTCTAACCCAACATTCGATTATTATGATACCAACATTCTATGTAACACCCCGAGATTTTATGAAAAATATGCCTTTTAATTTCATTGATGTCTTGTGTTATACACTACACCAAAAGGATCTTGAACTACATGCATCCCTGACTTGGCTTGTATTACACGCAATCGCGACCTTCCATGATAGCGTGTGTTGTACAGAATACAGTGTTTCACTAAACAATGATATGTTATATAAATTAGATTTTATGAATAGTAATACCCACTTTTTGAAATTTTATAAATTTTACCATTCGAAAGGGACTTAATTTTTGGATTTGGAATATCGAAATCTTCCTAGGGTGAATTTTTGTTATTTTTCTGAAAACCTTCAATTTTTGAGGAATATTGAACACACTGGGATACTATTTAAAACCGGAATTTTTATTTAAATAATTATTTATTTTAATAAAATTTATTTTTGTTAAAAATTGATACATAATACCTATATAAGTTCAATTTAATTAATTGGAGTCATTTTATAATAATTTTTGATATATAAAAATTTTATTGAACTTTTGACCGTCTTTTACCCACCTTCTAGGAGCATTTGTAATTGTACATACAACTTAATTTTACCACTTTTGTGAGTTTAATTTTGAAAATCCGAGAGACACGGTTAATATCATGGAGTAAAATGTGGTTCAATAAGATTACAATAATTTTTGGTGAATAGTAACTTTTTACTTTTATTTACCACGGTTAAAAGTAAATCAGGTAATTAAGGGTAAAAATGCTATTATTATTACCCTAAAACATGTCCTAATTATATTAGATAAGTGTAATTAGACCAAAAAAACTTTAGGGATAAATTATTACCTTTCAGTCGACTTGGATTAGATTAGGACATTTATTATTATTTTATTTAAAGAAGAGTTAAAAGAGTTAAAATCAATGTTTAATAACTAAAAAATTTTAATATAGGGTTATACATAAGATAAATTAGACTATAAATATTCATTAGAAATGTAAAAAGATTTCCTACATAATTTTATTTTATTTGTACTTTATAGACATTTAATTAGTTAATTTATTTATGACACAATGATGAGGTAGTAAATACCTTATTAATGAAATATTAACACAATTGATATTATAAATACCCAAATAAATGTAATTTCAGACTTTTTCTGAATTACACTAATTTTATAGGTTAATATGACATGTTATTATTGCGTTAATTAACTTTTTTCGAACAAATCAGGCTGTTATGAGTTTCACAAAAATCAATTACCAAATAGTGTCAAAATAAACATAAAATAGTTTTAAAAACAATATTTTATAATTAATTGTTATTTTATTCATAAAAATCAAAGGTTCAGCCAAATTAATTATATGAGGTTATATAAATTAATAATTATCCACATGGGGTTCGTTTGGCTTGTTATAGTATGTTTATTAACCATATAGTGTGAAAAAACAAGAAGACAAGGTAAAAGGTAAATTATTTAACTTAGAGTTAAATCAAAATGATATGGTTAAAATAGTAACCTAAACTTGCCTAGAAATTATTTGTTGGGAGTATTTAGGCCCATCCACACTTTAGCTTCTAAATAAATCAATTTGGAGCTATTATAAAATGAATATGAATTTACTATAAAATAATATTTTATGTTTTTCGTAAGGTGTCTCTATCCTCCCTTATAAAAAGGGAACCCCTTCCCACTTCTCTTCACACCATTTTAAGCCTTGAAGCTTGGCCAACCCTTGCCAATTACTCTTCTCAGCCTCTCTAGTTATATCATAGAGGTTCTGGTCTTCTCAAAAGACTATCTCGAGTGACCTAAGAAGAATTTTAAAAGAGGTGTGTCGAAGAAGAGGTAATCTCTTCTACCGATTCTTTCAGGATTTATTTCTTCTTCAACTTCTTGTTCATTAGTTGTTTCATTATAAAGTAATAATATCAGTATAAATAATATACTGATATGTTATTATAAATATTAACCAACCCCATTTCACCTTTTATCCATTCTACGAAAAATGAAATCACCGAGCGTGCGTACATACAGAATACTGTCTCCACGCTGTGGTGTAATATGTTTTTCCACCACCACCATACTTGGATGGGTGTAATGGTGTGAAAAATAACTATATATAGTTATTCTAACATCATACTGATTCTTTGATATTATATAATCCACTCCAATTCAATTCAATAATTACGGGAACAATATCATCCCTCGTGCATACTTATGGATTACCGTCTACACGACTCGATGAGAAGAATTCTCCATGTTAACCATTCAAGAATGATTATAAAGTATATATAATGAATATTAATGAAATATATGACATGATAAATCGACAGTATTTATGTATATATATATATGTTATCTACTTACTTCCATTCAAGTCAATAAGGAAAGGAAGACAGCGTTTATTCGTATATACGGCCTACCGTCTCTAGGAACGGTGTATTTCATTTCATTTATATATCTATGATATATTTATATACTGAATATATATGATATATAAATCATGATTTACATTCTATAAGTAACTAAATCATGATATAAGTAATAATAATATCATGAACAACAATTCCAAAACACGTACGATAAATAAAATGATTTTACCCAAAACGCTACTTTAACATGGAATATACAAAATAGTGGGTAATATAAAGTCATCAGTGAACCATATATGATATCATAACAATGAATATGATTCTGTAATAAGTCAATGGCATTATTTAAATCATTATTCAAGTGGTTCGTGTAACACCCCGAGATTTTATGAAAAATATTCTTTTTAATTTCATTAATGTCTTGTGTTGTACGCTACACCAAAATGAACTTGTACAACACGCATCCTTGACTTGCCTTTCATTACACGCAATCGCGACCTTCCTCTATAGCGTGTGTAGTACGCAATAACGAGTTCCACTAAACAACAATATGCTATTAAAATATTATTAAAACTAGCCGTTATGAATAGTAATAACCACTTTTTAAAATTTTGAAAATTTTAGTTTTTAAAATGGACTTCATTTTTTGATTCTGAATATCGAAATTAGCTTAGGGTGAAATTTTGGTACTTTTCGGATAACTTTCATTTTCTGATGAATAGTGAAAATTACTAAATTTTAATTAAAAACAACCTTTTTAATTGAAATAATTAATTGTGATAAATTATTAATTTGAGGGGTAAAAAAGTATATTTAGAATATATTTTTACAATTTAATATATTTTTGGTCATTGGAAGTAATTTCACATTTAAACCAGACATAAACAAGTGTCAATCTTTTGATAGTTATTATCTCTTAAAAACACGCTATTTGTTTTGACGACGGGATTTAATTTTTAAATTAATTAATGCAACTGATATGTTTTGAATTTGGTAAAATAGAAATCATTTTTGAATTCATAATATCAAATATATCTTAGGCCTAATTTTTGGTATTTTTCTGGAAACTTTCATTTTTTGATGAATAGTGAAACCACTAAGTGGTAGTTAAAAAAATGATTTTTTCATAAAACATACATTTACCGCTTCTGTGAGTAGAATTTCAAAAATCCGAGAGACACGGTTGATGTCAGTAAGTAAATTGTGGTTCAATGAGATGAAAATAATTTTTGGTGAATAGTAACATTTTACTTTTTTTAACCACGGTTAAATGTAAATAAGGTAATTAAGGATAAAAATGATATTATTATTACCCTAACACATGTCCTAATTCTATTGGATAAGTGTAATTCGACCAAAGAAAACTTTAGGAATAAAATATGACCATTTAGGCCCACCTGGATTAGATTAGGACATTTATTATTAATTTATTTAAAGAAGGGTTAAAATAGTTAAAATAAAAGTTTAATAAGTATATCAATTTTAATACAGGGTTATACATAAGATAAATTAGACTATAAATATTAATTATAAATATAAAATTATTTCCTACATAATGATATTTTATTTTTAATTTTTATACTTTAAATAAGTTAATTTATTTATGACACAAAGATGATGCAGTAATTATCTAATTAATGAAATATTGACATAATTGATGTTATAAATACCCAAATAAATGTAATTTGAGACTTTATATGAATTCCACTAATTTTATAGGTTAATAGAACATGTTATTATTGATTTAATTAATTTTTTTTTTGAAATAATCATTCTGTTATGATTTTCACAAAAATCAATTACTAAAAGTATCAAAATTGACATAAAATAGTTTTTAAAACAAATATTATATTATTGATTGTTATTTTATTCCTAAAAATCTATGTTTCGGCCAAGATACTTATATCATGATAGGTGTATCATTAATGGACCACTTGGGGGTCTCTTGGATGTATATGGTATGTTTATTAACTATATAATATAAAAATACAAAGTGACATGGTAAATGTCAATCTTATTATCTAAGAGTAAAATTAAAAAATAAGGTTAATATAATGACCTAAAATTGTATAAATTATATTGGATGAGATGATTTCGACCCATACCCACCTTAGCTTCAAAATAAATCAATTTGGAGCTATTTGAATCTGAATTCATCTTTATAATAAAATAATATTTTTTGTTATTCCAAAGGTGCCCCTCTCCTCCCTTATAAAAGGGATCCTCCTCCCTCTATTACTCACACCACATTGAGCCTTCAAACTCGTCCAACCCCTGCCAAATTCTCTTATCCACTTCCCTAGAAACATCCTAGAGGTCTTTTCCTTCTTCAAAGACCAATTTTAGTGCCCTAAGAGGAAGACTCAAAGAGGCACTTCAAAGAAAAGGTAATGTCCCTTACCGATTCTTTCATCTTTATTTCTTCTTCCACTTCTTATTCTTAGGTTGTTTCATTATGAAGTAATAACATCAGTATCACTCATATACTGATATGTTATTATAAGTATTAAACAACCTTATTTCACCATCTATCCATCCTATACAAAACGAAATCACTGCGCGTGCGTACGTACAGAATATCATCTCCACGCCGTGGTGTAATCTATTTTCCACCACAACCTTACATGGATGGGTATAATGGTGTACATAATAACTATATATGATTATTGTAAAGTGATATTGATTCTGAAATATTATACATACACCCCAATACAATTCCAAGATCATGAGAATGATATCATCGCTCGTGCGTACGTACGGACTACCGTCTCCACGACGCGATGAGATTCATTCTCCATGTTAACCATTCATGAATGATTATAAAGTATATATAATAATTAATCATGAAATATATGACATAATAATGATACTATATTTATGTTTATATATATGTATTTCATCTACTTAATTCCATTCAACTCAATAAGGAAAAGAAAACATCGTTCATGCGTACGTACGGTCTACCGTCTCCATGAACGGTGCATTTTCTTCCATTTACTGATCTATTGTATATATATATATATTCTGAATATATAATATATATAAATCATGTTTTATATTCTGGAATTAAGTAATCATGATCTAAGTAATCATTTGAATAATTACATGTCAAAACACGGACGACAAATGAAACGATTTTACCCAAAACGCTCTTTAACATGGAATTTACAAAAGAAAAGGTAATATAAAGCCATAAGTGAACCATATATGATATCATAACAATGATTATGATTCTAGAATATGTCAATGACATTATTTAAATCATTATACAGGATGTTCGGACACTTATGAAGCAAATCGGACCTAAGGTAAGGGATAATTGTGCAAATCTCATTTTTATCCGAGATTACTTATCCGTAAGTATTTACTGGGGTTATTGCTATCATCCATGTACATGTTTTATAAAAGTGTATTCATGTATGTTTAAAGTCCTTTTATACCCATTTTGACTTTTACCCCATGGTATGGAAGGAATCATTCTTTTGTTTACCCTACGAGGAACTTTTTTAACTTTTCTGACAAAAGTACAAGAAGAATGTTTTTTTAACTTATACGAAATGAATAGAATTTTACAGTTTTATAAAGACTTATTTTCATGATTCTTACTAAAAATATTTCATGACTATTTTCAAAAAAATCCTTTTATTTTAAAATAGCATGACGTTTTCGGAAAAGAAATTGATTTTTAAGAAGAAATGATATTTTCCTCAAGAATTCATTTCATGTGTTTTATCAAAACCTTTTTCCATATAAGATGACATTATTTCATATCTGTATGTTTCAAGTATAAAGTCTCTATGATTTACATGGTTTCACTTTTATTATTATGAAATGATATCTATTTCTTTTATATGGAATATGTGATTATGGGATGATGTTTATGAAACCCATTTTATTTATTGGGTTATTATGAATGATGTATGTTTATTTTGTGGCATAAGAAAGAATGATTTCATTATGAGATGGGTGGGACCTATATCTCCCTCAAATGCATTGGGTAAAGAATTATATCTCATGAGATAGACATGGCTGGAACTACAAGTTAAACTGATTCAGTAATACAGCACTGGAACGAGGAGTGATCTCGATTCAGAAAGGGACTTTGTCCACTAAGATGGTCTTGGCAGCAATGCCTTGGCTACTATGGAAATCATATCATGTGCTTAATGGTTTCCACAATTACATGTTTTATTACCATGATATTTTATCATTCTTAATGTTTCATTATGATCTATGTCTTGCGCACTTCCATGTTTTATGTCATTGATCAAGCTTTAAATGTCTAAATATTATGTTCATTTTTTTAAGTTCAAATGTATATGGTATGTTTTATTTTATCCATGATTACCCTTAATGAGCATTTGAGATCACCCATTTCATGTTTTCTTTTCCCCAGGATATAAAGAAAGGTTTTAGGTAAGAAAAAAAGGGGAAGATCTTTATGGGAGATGTTGAAGATCTTTCACCACGATTAGAAGATTACATTACAAGTTTCCAAAGACACTAAACTATTATAGTCCTTGTGTGTCTTTTTTTGTTATGTTTTAAGTATTCCACAAAAGTAATGTAATTTCCATGTACGTCAGGCTTTGGGTCTCTACAGTTGGTATCAGAGGAAAAGTTTAGTCAACCTTTGGAAACTAGGATGCGAAAACATTAGTGAGATCCCTAGAGATATTTCTAAGGTATGTCTAGGGATGTCCCTAAGGATAAGTATATGTATAGGATATAGTCCTAGAACTATGGTAACGATATTAGATTAAACCAAAGATGTTAGATATTGAAGTTACTCCCCCTTTATTATGATTGTTTCCTCTCACACTATTTTTTTTGGGTTTTAGAAAATGGCTGGAAACAAGATGATTCACAATAATAGAGGATATGATGGACAATGGAATGATATTATTAATGAGAAACCAAATGAAATGGGATTTGGAGGTCCAAACATCATTATTATGCCGAATCAGCAATCTCATAATATGATCAATAAAGTAATATTTCTTAAGTTTTCTGACTCTTCTAATAAGAGAAAGATGGAGTTTCATGATGATCATAGAGGAAAGAAAGTTCAATTTCCCCTATGTAAATCATATGGGAAGAGGCATCAAGGAGAATGTTTCAAAGGAACTGTAAGATGCTTTGGGTGTGGAAAATAAAGACACAAAGCCAGTAAGTGCAAAGGAAAAGGTTCAGTTAACACCAGGGATGAGGATAATGGTATTGATACAACATCAACAATGGTTAAATGTTTTAAATGTGGAATGTATGGGAATTATGCAAACCAATGCCCTATGGGAAAGTCTCATGAAGAGAATCAGTATGGTCGTATGGGTAGTATTTATGTTGATGATGATGAAGAGACAACAAATGATATGTGAGATGAAAGAATTGTTGAATCTCGGTCAATGGTATAAGAATATAGTAGAATGATTACATGTTTAACATGTGTAATGTTGTATAAGTAATCTCATGGTACTATGAAAGAAAGATAAATATAAGGATTGTTACACTGTTGTCTTTCCTTGAGTTTTGAAAGTGTATGACTAATGGTACCAGTATCCATGAAAATTTATTCAGATATTTTTGGAATGTAGATGATATGCACATAATGAAGGAATAAGGATAAAATTAAATGTTTGATAGTATTCATGATATCATGACTAATATAAGGAGAATGTTATATCATGGTTTGAGTATATAGAATTTTTGGATTTTGGTATGTGGAAAGAGTTAAATTTTGACAGCATTCATGTTTTCACTAAGGTTTAATGGGTATTCATTTTTCAAGAGAATACATGATTAAGGTACTCACATGATTGGAATGTGACCAACAAGATATATGGGGGATAAATGATTATATTCACATGCTTGGTTGATGACATTTCAAGTAATCGTATTCTTTATACTATGAGCTTGGACAGAAGTATTTTAGATAATCCTAAAGATTGGAATGGATTATGTTGGACATAAGTTAGTAATTTTTAATGATAGAACTTTTTTTTGATATTATTTATGGGATGTTATAGTAATATAGCTTTAGAAAAAGGACAACCTACAGGACGGGCGATAGCCCATCACGTCGGACAAGGCTGTGGGAATCGAACCCACAACCGAAGTGCGACTGGCCTTTATCACCTACCACTGGCATACAGGAAGTCTCTGTTTAGTAGAAACTAGTTTTATTATATTAAGCAGTATGATATATTAAGTATAAGACCATTTTAGGAACCATATATGATTAATCTCACTATAGATGGACTTATGTATTTTTGATAACTTTTATAACCTTTTGTTTGAGAAAGATGGAATGACCCATCATTCTATCACATGAGCTGCTAACACTTCACGAATGAAAAATTCAACATCATTTCTTTAAGAGATGAAGTGGAAATTATCCAAAGAATGAACAACGGTGAGACTGTAACTAAATCACGAAAGTATTTCTTCTATTTCCAATTTCATCAATTTTAGGGAAATGATCTTGAAAACCAAAAATGTTGTTCTAGTGCCCTTATATCTGATGAATCATATGGTACCTTAGATCATCACAAATTTATGGATTTGTGATTGCTGGCTTTTCCATAGCCATGTTCTCTACCACTCTCTATCAGAGCATGATGGTTAGATTTCTCTTCCATATCCATATTTTCACCTATGTGGAAACCCAGTGATAAGTTTATTTGGGTAACTGATATGTTTCATACTTTTGTTTTTAAAGATTGGTTTTGGTATTCCTTTTTATGATGTGGGTTTCTATTAAAGAAACATTCGAATAATAAACCATTTATAACCCGGACGAATTCCGAGGGCGAAATTCATTTTAAGGGGGGTAGAATGTACCACCCCGAGTTTTATGAAAAATATTCTTTATAATTTCATTAATTTTTTGTGTTGTACGCTACACCAAAAGGATCTTGCACAACACGCATCCTTGACTTTCCTTGCATTACACACAATCGCGACCTTCCTCAATAGTGTGTGTAGTACGCAATAATGAGTTCCACTAAACAATAATATGCTATTAAAATATTATTAAAACTAGCCGTTATGAATAGTAATAACCACTTTTTGAAATTTTGTAAATTTTTAGTTTTCAAAATGGACTTCATTTTTGTATTTGGAATATTGAAATTAGCTTAGGGTGAAATATTGGTACTTTTTGGATAACTTTAATTTTCTGATGAATAGTGAAAATTACTATATTTTAATTAAAAACAACCTTTTTAATCGAAATAATTAATAATGATAAATTATTAATTTGAGTGGTTTTAAAGTATATTTAGATTATATTTTTACAATTTAATCCAATATTGTTCATTGGATGTAATTTCACATTTAAACCAGACATAAACAAGTGTCAATCTTTTGATAGTTATTATCTCTTAAAAACACGCTATTTGTTTTGACGACGAGATTTAATTTTTAAATTAATTAATGCAACTGATATGTTTTGAATTTAGTAAAATAGACATCATTTTTGAATTCATAATATCAAATATAGCTTAGGCCTAATATTTGGTATTTTTCTGGAAACATTCATTTTCTGATGAATAGTGAAACCACTAAGTGGTAGTTAAAAAAATGATTTTTTCATAAAACTTAATTTTACCGCTTCTCTGAGTGGAATTTCAAAAATCTTAGAGACAAAATTGATGTCAGTAAGTAAAATGTGGTTCAATGAGTTGAAAATAATTTTTGGTGAATAGTAACATTTTACTTTTTTTTACCACGGTTAAAAGTAAATAGGGTAATTAAGGGTAAAAATGATATTATTATTACCCTAACACAAGTCCTAATTCTATTGGATAAGTGTAATTAGACGTAAAACAACCTTAGGAATAAAATATGAACATTTAGGCCCACTTGTATTATATTAGGACATTTATTATTAATTTATTTAAAGAAGGGTTAAAATAGTTAAAATCAAAGTTTAATAAGTATATCATTTTTAATATAGGGATATACCTAAGATAAATTTGACTATAAGTATTCATTAGAAAGATAAAATTAGTTCTTACATAATGATATTTTATTTATAATTTTTAGACTTTAAATAATTTAATTTATTTGTGACACAATGATGATGCAGTAATTATATTATTAATGAAATATTGACATAATTGATGTTATAAATACCCAAATAAATGTAATTTGAGACTTTTTATGAATTAAAATAATTTAATAGGTTTATAGGACATGTTAGTATTGATTTAATTAACTTTTTTTTAAATAATCATTCTGTTATGATTTTCACAAAAATCAATTACTAAATAGTGTCAAAATTGACATAAAATAGTTTTTAAAACAAATATTATATTATTGATTGTTATGTTATTCCTATAAATCTAAGGTTCGTCCAAGATACTTATATCATTATAGGTGTATCATTAATGGACCACATGGGGGTCTCTTGTATGTATATGGTATGTTTATTAACTATATATTATAAAAATACAGAGTGACATGGTAAATGTCAATCTAACTAACTAAGAGTAAAACTAAAAGATAAGGTTAATATAATGACCAAACATGTCTCAATTCTATTGGATGAGATTATTTCGACCCATCCCCACCTTATCTTTTAAATAAATCAATTTTTAGCTATTTGAATCCGAATTTGGCTTTATAATAAAATAATACTTTTAGTTATTCCAAAGGTGCCCCTCTCCTCCCTTATAAAAGGGCTCCTCCTCCCTCTCTTCCTCAAACCACATTGAGCCTTCAAGATCAGCCAACCCCTGACAAATTCTCTTCTCCACTTCCCTAGAAACATCCTAGAGGTCCTGGTCTTCTTCAAAGACCAATTTTAGTGCCCTAAGAGGAAGACTCAAAGAGGCGCTTCAAAGAAGAGGTAATGTCCGTTACCGATTCTTTCATCTTTATTTCTTCTTCCACTTCTTATTATTAAGTTGTTTAATTATGAAGTAATAACATAAGTATCACTCATATAATGATATGTTATTATAAGTATGAAACAACCTTATTTCACCATCTATCCATCCTACAAAAAACGAAATCACCGCGCGTGCGTACGTACGGAATACCATCTCCACGCCGTGGTGTAATCTATTTTCCACCACCACCTTACATGGATTGGTATAATGGTGTACATAATAACTATATATGATTATTTTAAATTGATATTGATTATGAAATATTATACATACACCCCAATACAATTCCACGATCATGATAATGATATCATCGCTCGTGCGTACGTACGGACTACCGTCTCCACGACACGATAAGATTCATTCTCCACGTTAACCATTCATGAATGTTTATAAAGTATATATAATAAATAATAATGAAATATATGACATAATAAGTATACTGTATTTATGTTTATATATATGTATGTCATCTACTTAATTCCATTCAACTCAATAAGGAAAAGAAAACAGCTTTCATGCATACGTACGGTCTATTGTCTCCATGAACGGTGTATTTCATTCCATTTACTGATCTATTATATATATATATATATATTATGAATATATAAAATATATAAATCATGTTTTATATTCTGGAATTAATTAATCATGATCTAAGTAATCATTTTAATAATTACATGTCAAAACACGGACGACTAATGAAACGATTTTACCCAAAATGCTCTTTAACATGGAATTTACAAAAGAACAGGTAATATAAATCCATAAGTGAACCATATATGATATAATAACAATGATTATGATTCTGTAATAAGTCAATGACATTATTTAAATCATTATACATGAGGTTTGGAAACTTACGAAGCAAATCAGACCGAATGTAAGGGATAAATGTGCAAATCTCATTTTTATCTGAGATTACTTATTCATAAGTATTTACCGGGGTTATTGCTATCATCGATATCCATGTTTTATAAAAGTGTATTCATGTATTTTTAATGTCCTTTTATACACATTGTGACTTTTACCCCATGGTATGGAAGGAATCATTCTTTGGTTTACCCTACGAGGTACTTTTTTAACTTTTCCGACAAAAGTATAAGAAGAATGTTTTTTTAACTTATACGACATGAACAGATTTTTACAGTTTTATAAAGACTTATTTTCATGATGCTTCCTAAAAATATTTCATGACTATTTTCAAAAAAATCCTTTTATTTTAAAATAGCATGACGTTTTGTGAAATGAAATTGATTTTGAAGAAAAAAGGATATTTTCCTCAAGAATTCATTTCAAGTGTTTTATCAAAACCTTTTTCCATTTAAGATGACATTATTTCATATGTGTATGATTCCAGTATAAAGTCTCTATGATTTACATGGTTTCACTTTTCTTATTATGAAATGATATCTATTTCTTTTATATGGAATATGTGATTATGGGATGATGTTTATGAAACACATTTTATTTATTGGGTTACTATGAATGATGTATGTTTATTTTGTGGCACAAGTAAGAATGATTTCATTTTGAGATGGGTGGGACCTATATCACCCTCCAATGCATTGGGTAAATATTTATATCTCATGATATAGACATGGATGGAACGACAAGTTAAACCGGTTCAGTAATACAGGACTGGAACGAGGAGTGAACTCGATTCAGAAAGGGACTTTGTCCACTAAGATGGTCTTGGCAGAAATGCCTTGGCTACTATGGAAATCATATCATGTGCTTAATGGTTTCCACAATTACATGTTTTATTCCCATGCTATTTTATCATTCTTAATGTTTCATTATGATCTATGTCTTGCGTACTTCCATGTTTTATGTCATTGCTCATGATTTTGATGTTTAAAAATTATGTTCATGTTTTTAAGTTCAAATGTATATGATATGTTTTATTTTATCCATTCTTACCCTTACTGATCATTTGAGCTCACCATTTTCATTTTTTCTTTTCCCTAGGATATAAAGAAAGGTTTTAGGTAAGAAAAAAAGGGGAAGATCTTTATGGGAGATGTTGAAGATCTTTCACCACGATTAGAAGATTACATTCCAAGTTTCCAAAGACACTAAACTATTACGGTCCTTGTGTGTCTGTTTTTGTTATGTATTAAGTATTCTGAAAAAGTAATTTCATGTCCATTTACGTCAGGCTTCGGGTCTCTACAGTTGGTATCAAAGGAAAAGTTTAGTCAACCTTTGGAAACTAGGATGCGAAAACGTTAGTGAGATCCCTAGAGATATTTCTAGGGTATGTCTAGGGATGTCCCTAAGGATAAGTATACGTATAGGATATAGTCCTAGAACTATGGTAACGATATTAGATTAAACTAAAGATGTTAGATATTGAAGTTACTCCTCCTTTATTATGATTTTTTCCTCTCACACTATTCTTTTTGGGTTTTAAAAAATGGTTGGAAACAAGATGATTCACGATAATGGAGGATATGATGGACAATGGAATGATATTCTTCGTGAGAAACCAAATGAAATGGGATTTGGAGGTCCAAAAATCATTATTATGCCGAATCAGCAATCTCATAATATGATCAATAAAGTAAAATTTGGTATGTTTTTTGACTCAGCAAATAAGAGAAAGATGGATTTTGATGATGATCATAGAGGAAAGAAAGTTCAATTTCCCCTATGTAAATCATGTGGGAAGAGGCATCAAGGAGAATGTTTCAAAGGAACTGGAAGATGCTTTGGGTGTGGAAAAGAAGGACACAAATCCAGTAAGTGCAAAGGAAAAGGTTCAGTAAACACTAGGGATGAGGATAATGGTATTGCTACGACATCAACAATGGTTAAATGTTTTAAATGTGGAATGTACGGGAATTATACAAACCAATTCCCTAAGGGAAAGTCTCATGAAGAGAATTAGTATGGTCGTATGGGAAGTATTTATGTTGATGATGATGAAGAGAAAACAAATGATATGTGAGATAAAAGAATTGTTGAAGCTCGGGCAATGGTTTAAGAATGTAGTGGAATGATTACATGTTTATCATGTGTAATGTTGTATAAGTAGTCTCATGGTACTATGGAATAAAGAGACATCTAAGGATTGTTACATTGTTGTCTTTCCTTGAGTTTTGAAAGTGTATGATTAATGGTACCAGTATCCATGAAAGGTTATTTAGATATTTTTGGAATGTAGATGATATGCTCATAATGAAGGTATAAGGATAAAAATAAATGTTTGATAGTATTCATGAGCTCATGACTGATATAAGGAGAATGTTATATCATGGTTTGAGTATATAGAATTTTTGGATTTTGGTATGTGGAAAGAGTTAACTTTTGACAGCATTCATGTTTTCACTAATGTTTAATGGGTATTCATTTTTCAAGAGAATACATGATTAAGGTATTCACATGATTGGAATGTGACCAACAAGATATATGGGGGATAAATGATGGTATTCACATGCTTGGTTGATGACATTTCAAGTAATCGTTTTCTTTATAATATGAGCTTGGACCGAAGTATTTTAGATAAGCCTAAAGATTGGAATGGATTATGTTGGACATAAGTTAGTATTGTTTAAGGATAGAACTTTTTTTATATTATTTATGGGATGTTATAGTAATGTAGCTTTAGAAAAAGGACAACCTGCAGGACGGGCGACAGCCCATCGCGTCGAACAAGGCTGTGGGAATCGAACCCAGAACTAAAGTGCGACTGGCCTTAATCACCTAACACTGGCCTACAGGAAGTCCCTGTTTAGTAGAAACTAGTTTTATTATATTAAGAAGTATGATATATGAAGTATAAGACCATTTTAGGAACCATATATTATTAATATCACTATAGATGGACTTATGTATCTTTAATAACTTTTATAACCTTTGGTTTGAGACAGATGGAATGACCCATCATTCTATCACATGAGCTGCTAACACTTCACGAATGAAAAATTCAACTTCATTTCTTTAAGAGATGAAGTGGAAATTATCCAAAGAACGAACAACGGTGAGACTGTACCAAAATCACGAAAGTATTTCTTCTATTTCCAATTTCATCAATTTTAGGGAAATGATCTTGAAAACCAAAAATGTTATTCTAGTGCCCCTATATGTGATGAATCATATGGTACCTTAGATTGTCACAAATTTATGGATTTGTGATTGCAGGCTTTTCCATAGCCAAGTTCACTTCCACTCTCCATCAGAACGTGATGGTTAGATTTCTCTTCCATATCCATATTTTCACCTATGTGGAAACCCAGTGATTAGTTTATTTGGGTGACCGTTATGTTTCATACTTTTTTTTTAAAGATTGGTTTTGGTATTCCTTTTTATGATGTGGGTTTCTATTAAAGAAACATTCGAATAGTAAACCATTTATAACCCCGACGAATTTCGAGGGCGAAATTCATTTGAAGGGGGGTAGAATGTAACACCCCGAGATTTTATGAAAAATATTCTTTTTAATTTCATTAATGTCTTGTGTTGTACGTTACACCAAAAGGATCTTGCACAACACACATCCTCGACTTGCCTTGCATTACACGCAATCACGACCTTCCTTGATAGTGTGTGTAGTATGCAATAACGAGTTCCACTAAACAACAATATGCTATTAATATATTATTTAAACTAGCCGTTATGAATAGTAATAACAACATTTTGAAATTGTGTAAATTTTATTTTTCGAAATGGTCTTAATTTTTGGATTTGGAATATCGAACGTAGCTTAGGGTGAAATTTTGGTACTTTTCGGATAACTTTCATTTTCTGATGAATAGTGAAAATTACTAAATTTTAATTAAAAACAACCTTTTTAATCGAAATAATTAAGAGTGATAAATTTTTAATTTGAGTGTTTTTAAAGTATATTTAGAATATATTTTTACAATTTAATATAATATTGGTCATTGGATATAATTTCACATTTTAACCAGACATAAACAAGTGTCAATCTTTTGATAGTTATTATCTTTTAAAAAACACTATTTGTTTTGACGACGGGATTTAATTTTTTAAATTAATTAATGCAACTGATTTGTTTTTAATTTGGTAAAATAGACATCATTTTTGAATTCATAATATCAAATATAGCTTAGGCCTAATTTATGGTATTTTTCTGGAAACTTTCATTTTTTGATGAATAGTGAAACCACTAAGTGGTAGTTAAAAAAATGATTTTTTAATAAAACTTAATTTTACCGCTTCTGTGAGTGGAATTTCAAAAATCCGAGAGACACGGTTTATGTCAGTAAGTAAAATGTGCTTCAATGAGATGAAAATAATTTTTGGTGAATAGTAAGATTTCACTTTTTTTACCACGGTTACAAGTTAATAGGGTAATTAAGGGTAAAAATGATATTATTATTACCCTAACACATGTCCTAATTCTATTGGATAAGTGTAATTCGACCAAAAACAACGTTAGGAATAATATATGACCATTTAGGCCCACTTGGATTAGATTAGGACATTTATTTTTAATTTATTTAAAGAAGGGTTTAAATAATTTAAATCAAAGTTTAATAAGTATATCATTTTTAATACAGGGTTATACATAAGATAAATTCTACTATAAACATTAATTAGAAAGATAAAATTATTTCTTACATAATTATATTTATTTTGTAATTTTTAGACTTTATATAAGCTAATTTATTTATGACACAAAGATGAGGCAGTAATTATATTATTAATGAAATATTGACATAATTGATGTTATAAATACCCAAATAAATGTAATTTGAGACTTTTTATGAATTACAATAATTTTATAAGTTAATATGAAATGTTAGTATTGATTTAATTAACTTTTTTCGAAATAATCATTCTGTTATGATTTTCACAAAAATCAATTACTAAATAGTGTCAAAATTGACATAAAATAGTTTTTAAAACAAATATTATATTATTGATTGTTATTTTATTCCTAAAAATATATGTTTCGGCCACGATACTTATATCATGATAGGTGTATCATTAATGGACCACTTGTGGGGTCTCTTGGATGTATATGGTATGTTTATTAACTATATAATATAAAATTACAAAGTGATATGGTAAATGTCAATCTAATTAACTAAGAGTAAAACTAAAAGATAAGGTTACTATAATGACCTAAACGTGTCTAAATTCTATTGGATGAGACTATTTCGACCCATACCCACATTATCTTCGAAATTAATCAATTTGGAGCTATGTAAATTCGAATTTGGATTTATAATAAAATAATCTTTTTAGTTATTCCAAAGGTGCGCCTCTCCTCCCTTATAAAAGGGCTCATCCTCCCTCTCTTCCTCACACCAGTTTGAGCCTTCAGGCTCGGCAAAACCCTGCCAAATTCTCTTCTCCACTTCCCTAGAAACATCCTAGAGGTCCCGGTCTTCCTCAAAGACCAATTTTAGTTCCCTAAGAGGAATACTCAAAGAGGCGCTTCAAAGAAGAGGTAATGTCCGTTACCGATTCTTTCATCTTTATTTCTTTTTCCACTTCTTCTTCTTAGATTGTTTCATTATTAAGTAATAACATCAGTATCACTCATATACAGATATGTTATTATAAGTATAAAACAACCTTATTTCACCATCTATCCATCCTATAGAAAACGAAATCACCGCGCGTGTGTACGTACAGAATACCGTCTCCACGCCGTGGTGTAACCTATTTTCCACAACCACCTTACATGGATGGGTATAATGGTGTACATAATAACTATATATGATTATTGTAAAGTGATATTGATTCTGATATATTATACATACACTTCAATAAAATTCCACAATCATGAGAATGAAATCATCGCTCATGCGTACGTACGGACTACCGTCTCCACGACGCGATGAGATTCATTCTCCATGATAACCATTCATGAATGATTATAAAGTATATATAATAATTAATCATGAAATATATGACATAATAATGATACTGTATTTATGTGTATATATATTAATGTCATCTACTTAATTCCATTCAACTCAATAAAGAAAAGAAAACAGTATTCATGCGTACGTACGGTCTACCGTCTCCATGAACAGTGTATTTCTTTCCATTTACTGATCTATTATATATATATATATATTCTGAATATATAATATATATAAATCATGTTTTATATTATGGAATTAATTAATCATGATCTAAGTAATCATGTGAATAATTACATGTCAAAACACAGACGACAAATGAAACGATTTTACCCAAAATGCTCTTTAACATGGAATTTAAAAAAGAACGGGTAATATAAAGCCATACGTGAACCATATATGATATCATAACAATGATTATGATTCTGGAATAAGTCAATGACATTATTTAAATCATTATACAGGAGGTTCGGACACTTATGAAGAAAATTGGACCTAAGGTAAGGGATAATTGTGCAAATCTCATTTTTATCCGAGATTACTTATTCGTAAGTATTTACTGGGGTTATTGCTATCATCCATGCCCTTGTTTTATAAAAGTTTATTCAGTTATTTTTAAAGTCCTTTTATACCCATTTTTACTTTTACCCCATGGTATGGAAGGAATCATTCTTTTGTTTACCCTACGAGGTACTTTTTTAACTCTTCCGACAAAAGTACAAGAAGAATGTTTATTTAACTTATACGGAACGAACAGATTTTTACAGTTTTATAAAGACATATTTTCATGATTCTTCCTAAATAATATTTGATGACTATTTTCAACAAAATCCTTTTATTTTAAAATAGCATGACATTTTGTGAAATGAAATTGATTTTCAAGAAGAAAGGATATTTTCCTCAAGAATTCATTTCAAGTGTTTTATCAAAACCTTTTTCCATCTAAGATGACATTATTTAATATGTGTAAGTTTCAAGTATAATGTATCTATGATTTACATGGTTTCACTTTTCTTATTATGAAATGATATCCATTTCTTTTATATGGATTATGTGATTATGGGATGATGTTTATGAAACCCATTTTATTTATTAGGTTACTATGAATGATGTATGTTTATTTAGTGGCACAAGTAAGAATGATTTCATTATGAGATGGGTGGGACCTATATCTCCGTCAAATTCATTGGGTAAAGATTTATATCTCATGAGAGAGACATGGCTGGAACGGAAAGTTAAACCAGTTTAGTAATACAGGACTGTAATGAAGAGTGAACTCGATTCAGAAAGGGACTTTGTCCACTAAGATGGTCTTGGCAGCAATTCCTTGGATACTATGGAAATCAAATCATGTGCTTAATGGTTTCCACAATTACATGTTTTATTCCCATGTTATTTTATCATTCTCAATGTTTCATTATGATCTATGTATTGTGTACTTCCATGTTTTATGTCATTGCTCAAGTTTTTGATGTTTAAACATTATGTTCATGTTTTTAAGTTCAAATGTATATGGTATGTTTTGTTTTATCCATTCTTACCCTTAATGAGAATTTGAGCTCACCCTTTTTATGTTTTCTTTTCCCCAGGATATAAAGAAAGGTTTTAGGTAAGAAAAAAAGGGGAAGATCTTAATGGGAGATGTTGAAGATCTTTCACCACGATTAGAAGCTTACGTTCCATGTTTCCAAAGACACTAAACTATTACGGTCCTTTTCTGTCTGTTTTTGTTATGTATTAAGTATTCCGAAAAAGTAATGTAATGTCCATGTACGTGAGGCTTCGGGTCTCTACATTTCGGGTACGTACGAAGCATATCGGACCTAAGGTAAGGGATAACTTTGCAATCTCATTTTTATCCATGATTTCTTATACGTAAGTATTTTCCAGGGATATATTTTTCTTCCATGCAAATAAAATGATTTTAATAAAGTGTTTAATATTATTCCATGTATTTTAAATGTCATGTTTACCCCAATTTGACTTTTACTTTGTGTTATGGAAGGAATCTTTCTTTTGTTTACCATACAAGGATCTTTTTTACTTTTCTGATAAAAGTACGAAGGATAATGTTTTTTTAACTTATACGGTGTGAATAGATTTGTATGGTTTCATAACGACTTATTTCAATGATTTTTCCTCAAAAATACTTCATGATTATTTTCAAAAAAAATATTTTATTTTAAAATTTCATGGAATTTTGTGAAAATAAAATGAATTTAAAGAAGAAAGTATATTTTCCGCAAGAATTTATTTAAAGTGTTTTATCAAAACCATTTTCCATCTAAGATGACATTATTTCATATGTGTATGTTTCAAGTATAATGTCTCTATTTTTTACTTGGTTTTATTCTTCTTATGATGAAATTCTATCCATTTTTTCTATTTGGATTATGTTATGATGAGATGATGTTTATGAAACCCATTTTATTCTTTGGGTTGTGATGAATTATTTATGTATATGTTGTGGAACAAGTAAGAATGATTTCATTATGAGATGGGTGAGACCTATATCTCCCTCCAATGCATTGTGTAAAGATTTATATCTCATGAGATAGACATGGATGGAATGGAAAGTTAATCTGGATCAGTAATACATGACTGGAATGAGAAGTGAACTCGGTTCAGTAATGGACTTTGTCCACTAAGATGGTCTTGGTAGCAATGCCTTCGATACTCCGGAAATCATATCATGTGCTTAATGGTTTCAACAATTAGATGTTTTATTCCCATTCTATTTTATCAGGATTTATGTTCCTTTATGATCTATGCCTTATGTAATGCCAATATTTATTTCAAAACTCAAGGTTTTGACGTTTAAACTTTAAGTTTATGTTTTGAAGTTCAAATGTATATGGTTTGTTATATTTTCTCCATTCCTACCTTTACTGAGTATTTTATCTCACCCTTTTAATGTTTTCTTTTCCCTTGGATAAAATGAATGGTTTTATGTAAGAAAACAAAAGGGGAATATCTTTATGGGAGATGTCGATGATCTTTCACCATGACTAGAAGATTATTTTTTCACGTTTCCAAAGACACTAAAATCTTACAGTCCTTGTGTGTATGTTTTTGTTATGTATTAAGTAATCCGCAAAAGTAATGTAATGTCCATGTACGTCAAGCTTTGGGTCTCTACAGTTTTTATCAGAGGGAGGTTTAGTTAACATGTGGAAACTAGGATGCGAAAACTTTAGTCAAATCCCTAGAGATATTTCTATTGTATGTCTAGGGATGTCTCTAAATTTAAGTATACGTATATGTTATTATCATAGAATTATAGTAACGCTCCAAGAATTAATCCTATGATGTTACATATTGAAGGTACTACCCTTTATTATGTTGTTTTCCAAGCATGAATTTTTCCTCTCACACAGATCTTTTTGGGTTTTAGAAATTGGTTGGAAACACAAAGATTCACGATAATGGAGGATATGATGGAAAAGGGAATGATATTATTCATGAGAAACCAAATGAAACTGGATTTGGATGTCCAAACATTGTTATTATTCCTAATCAACAATCTCGTAATATGATCAATAATATCATCTTTGGTAAGTTTCATTACTCTGCTAATAAGAGAAAGATGGTGTTTCATGATGATCATAGTGGAAAGAAAGTTCAATTTCCCCCATGTAAATCATGTAGGTAGAGGCATTAGGGAGAATGTTTCAAAGAAACTGGAAGATGCTTTGGGTGTGGAAAAGAAGGACACAAAGCTAGTAATTATAAAGGAAAAGTTTCAGTTAAAACCATGGACAAGGATAATGGTATTGCTAATTCATCAACAATGGTTAAATGTTTTAATTTTGGATTGTTCGGTCATTATGCAAACCAATGCCCTAAGGTAAAGTATCATGAACCGAATCATAATGGTCGTATGGGTAGTATTTATATTAATGATTATGAAGAGACTACAAATTATATGTGAGATAAAATAATAGTTGAAGCTCATTTAATGGTTTAATAAGGTAGTGGAATGATTTCATGTTTATCAAGAGTAATGTTGTATAGGTAATGGTACTATGGAATAAAGACACATATAATGATTGTTACACAATTGTTTTTTCTAAAGTATTTAAAAGTATATGCTGAATGGTACCGGTAACCATGAAAGGTTATTCATATATTTTTGTAAAGTAGATGATATGCGCATAATAAAGGGACACAGAGATAATGAGTTGTTTGATAGTATTAATGAAATCATGAATGAAATAAATAAAATGTGATATCATGGTTTGATTATATAGATATTTTGGGATTCTGGTATGTGGAAAGAGTTAATTTTTGACAGTATTCATGATTTCAATAAGGTTCTATGGTATTTCATGTTTCAAAATAATACATTATTAAGGTATTCACATGTTTGGAATGTGATTAACAATATATATCTTATGATATATGGGGGATAAATTATGGTATTCACGTGCTTGTTATGTGACATTTCATGTAATCATTTTCTTTATACTATGAGCGTGGACTTCAGTATTTTGGATAAGCCTAAAGATTTGAATGAATTATGTTGGATATAAGATAATATTGTTTAAGGGTATAAACTTTTTTCGATATTATTTCTGGAATGTTATAATTGTGTATTTTTTTAGAAAAAGGACAACCTATAGGATGTGTGAAAA
This sequence comes from Viscum album, assembly GCA_963277665.1. Classification (NCBI taxonomy): domain Eukaryota; kingdom Viridiplantae; phylum Streptophyta; class Magnoliopsida; order Santalales; family Viscaceae; genus Viscum; species Viscum album. The sequence goes on along the minus strand of OY728162.1, from coordinate 78,467,785 downwards.
CTCGTCGCGTTAGACAAGGTTGAAAGAATTGAACCCACAACCGAAGTGAGACATGCCATTATTTCCTACCACTGGCCTATAGGAAGCCCCTAGTTAGTAGAAACTTGTTTTATTAAATGGTATGATAGATGAAGTGTAAGTCCATTTTTAGAATCATATACGATTAACCTCACCATAGATGGACTTATGTATATTTTATTACTTTTTCTAACCTTTTGTTTGAGACATATGGAATGACCCATCATTAAATCACATGATCTTTTAACACTTCACGAATGAAAAATTTAAATTCATTTCATTAAGAAATGAATTTGAAATTGTTCAGGGCACGAAAAACAGTGAGATTATACCTAAATAATGTAAGTATTTTTTCTAATTCAAATTCTTCAACTATAGGGAAATCATCTTGAAAACCAAAATTGTTGTCCTAGTGCCCTTATATCTGATGAATCATATGGTTCCTTAGATCATCAAAAATTTATGGATATGTGATTGTTGGCTTTTTCATAGACATTTCCTCTACCACTCTCCATCAGATCATGATGGTTAGATTTCTCTTCCATATACATATTTTCTCCTATGTTCTCTTATGCGAAAAACCAAGGATTAGTTAATTTGGGTAACTGTTACATATCATACATTAGTTTTTAAAGATAAGTTTTGGTATTCCTTTTTACGATGTGGGTTTCTAATAAAAAAACTTTCGTCTAGTAAACCATTTATAATCCCAATGAATTTTGAGAGAGAAATTAATTTTAAGTGGGGTAGAATGTAACACCCAGAGATTTTATGAAAAATATTCTTTTTAATTTCATTGATGTCTTGTGTTGTATGATATATCAAAAGGATCTTAAAATACATGCATCCCTGAGTTGTCTTGCAATACATGGAATCGTGACCTTCCACGATAGTGTGTGTTGTACGCAATACCGAGTTTCACTAAACAACGATATGTTATATAAACTAGGAAATATGAAGAGTACTACCAACTTTTTGAAATTTTATAAATTTTACCTTTAGAAATGGACTTTATTTTTTGATTCAGAATATCGAAATTATCCTAGGGTGAATTTTTGGTATTTTTCAGAAAACATTCAATTTTTGATGAATAGTGAAAACACATGGTTACTATTTAAAAATAGAATTTTTATTTAAATAATTATTTATTTTATTTACATTTATTTTAGTTCAAAATTGATACATAATACCTATATAAATTTAATGTAATTCATTGGAGTCATTTTATAAAAACTTTATATGTATAAAAATTTTATTGAACTTTTTACCGTCTGTTACCCACCTCCTATGAGCATTTGCAATTGTAGATAAAACTAAATTTTACCACTTCTGTGAGTTGAATATCTAAAATACGAGAGACACAGTTAATATCAAGGAGTAAAATGGGGTTCAATAAGATAAAAACAATTTTTGGTGAATAGTAACTTTTTTCTTTTATTTACCACGGTTAAAAGTAAATAGGGAAATTAAGGGTAAAATGATATTATTATTACCATAACACATGTACTAATTCTATTGGATAAGTTTAATTTGACCAAAAACAACCTTAGGGATAAACTATTACCCTTTAGGTCCACTTGTATTAGATTAGGACATTTATTATTATTTTATTTAAAGAAGAGTTAAAAGAGTTAAAATCAAAGTTTAATAAATAAAACATTTTTAATATAGGGTTATACATAAGATAAACTCGACTATAAATATTAATTAGAAATATAAAAATATTTCACACATAATGGTATTTTATTTATAAATTTTATACATTAAATAAGTTAATTTATTTATGACACAATGATGATGGAGTAATTACCTTTTTCATGAAATATTAACATAATTGATATTATAAATACCCAAATAAATGTAATATAAGACTTTTTTTGAATTAAACTAATTTTATAAAATAATATGACATGTTAGTATTGAGTTAATTAACTTTTTTCAAACTAATCACGCTGTTTTGATTTTCACAAAAATCAATTACCAAATAGTGTCAAAATTGACATAAAACAGTTTTTAAAACAAATATTATATTATAAATTGTTATTTTATTCCTAAAAATCTAATGTTCATAAAAATGACTTATATAAGGTCATATATATTAATAATGAACCTTTTAGGGTTCGTTTCACTTGTTATAGTAAGTTGATTTACCATATAGTGCAAAACAACAAGAAGACATGGTAAAAGTTAAATTATTTAACATAGAGTTAAATCTAAATGATATGGTTAAAATAGTAACCTAAACTTGTATAAAACCTATTGGTTGAGAGGATTTATACCCATCCCATCTTTATCTTCTAAATAAATCAATTTGGAGCTATTATATACTGAATATGACTTTATTATAAAATAATTTGTTATGTTTTTCCTATGGTGCCACTCTACTCCATTATAAAAAGGGCACCCCTTCCCACTTCTCTTCACACCCTTTTGAGACTTGAAGCTCATAAAACACCTTAAAATTCCTCTCCTAAACCTATACAGTTATATAATATAGGTTCTATACTTCTCAAAATACCAACTCTAGTTCCCTAAGAAGAAGTTTAAAAGAGGTGCGTCAAAGAAGAGGCAATCACTTCTACCGATTCATTCATGTTTTCGTTCTTTTTCAACTTATTCTTATTTAGTTGTTTCTTTCTAAAGTAATAACATCAGTATCAATAATATAATTATATGTTATTATAAATATGAAACAACCCCATTTCACCTTCTATCCATTCTACGGAAAAAGAAATCACCGCGCGTGCGTACGTACGGAATACCGTCTCCACGCCTTGGTGTAATCTGTTTTTCCACCACCATCATACATGGATTGATATAATGGTGTAAAGAATAACTATATATAGTTATTATAAAATCATACTAATTCTGTGATATTATATCATCCACTCCAATTCAATTCAATAATTATGGGAATGATATCATCGCTCGTGCATACGTATGGATTACCGTCCCCACGACGTGATGAGATTCATTCTCCATGTTAACCATTCAAAAATGATTATAAAGTATATATAATGAATATTAATGAAATATATGACATGATAAATCTACTGGATTTATGTATATATATATATATATTTCATCAACTTACTTCCATTCAAGTCAACAAGGAATGGAAAACAGCGTTCATGCGTATATACGACCTATCATCTCTAGGAATGATGAATTTCATTCCATATATATATTTATTATATATATATACTGAATATATATGATATATAAATCATGATTTAGATTATTTAATTAAATAAATCATGATATAAGGAATAATAATATCAATAACAACAATTCAAAACACGTATGATAAATAAAATGATTTTACCCAAAACCCTGCTTTAACATGGAATTTACAAAATAAAGGGTAATATAAAGTCATAAGTGAACCATATATGATATCCATAAAACAAATATGATTTTTTAATAATTCAATGAAATTATTTAAATGATTATAATAGTGGATAGGATATGTACAATGCATATCGGACCTAAGGTAGTGGATAATTTTGCAATCTCATTTTTATCCAAGATTTCTTGTACGTAAGTATTTACTGGGGTTATATTTTTCATCCACGCCCATAAAATGTTTTTCTTAAAGTGTTTAATATTCTTCCATGTATGTTTAATTTCATGTTTAACCTGATTTTACTTTTACTTTGTGTTATAGAAGGAATCTTTCTTTTGTTTACCATACGAGGAACTTTTCGACTTTTCCGACAAAAGTACGAGGAGAATGTTTTTTTACTTATATGGTGTGAATGTATTTTTATGGTTTCATAACGACATATTTCAATGAATATTACCCTATAAAATTTCATGATTATTTTTTTAAAAAATCTTTTCTTTTAAAATTTCATGTAATTTTGTGAAAATAAAATGATTTTGAAGAAGAAAGGATATTTTCCTCAAGAATTCATTTTAAGTGTTTTGTCAAAACCATTTTGCATCTAAGATGACATTATTTTATATGTGTTTGTATCAAGTACAATGTCTCTATGATTTACATGGTTTGATTCTTCCTATGATGAAATTATATCCATTTTTTCTATATGGATTATGTTATAATGAGATGATGTTTATGAAACCCATTTTATTCTTTGGGTTATGATGATTGATTTATGTATATGTTTTGGAAAACATAAGAGTGAGTTCATTATTAGATGGGTGGACCTATATCTCCCTCCAATGAATTGGGTAAAGATTTATATCTCATGAGATAGACATGGCTGGAATGACAAGTTAATCTGGTTCAGTAATACAGGACTAGAACGAGGAGTAACTCGATTCAGTAATGGAATTTTTCCACTAAGATGCTCTTGGTAGAAATGTCTTGTCTACTATGGAAATAATATCTTGTGATTAATAGTTTCCACAATTACATGTTTTATTCCAATGGTTTTTTTATCATTATTGATGTTCCTTTATGATCTATGCATTAAGTACTGCCAAGATTTATTTCACAACTGATGATTTTGACATTAAAACATTATTTTCATGTTTTGAAGTTCAAATGTATATGGTTTGTTTTATTTTCTCTATGAATACCCTTACTAAGGATTTGATCTCTTCCTTTTTATGTTTTCTTTTCCATAGGATATAAAGAAAGTTTTTAGGTAAGAAAACAAAAGGGGAATATATTTATGGGAGATGTCGAATATCTTTCACCATGACTAGAAGATTATTTTTCTGAGTTTCAAAAGATACTAAACTATTATGGTCCGTGTGTGTCTGTTTTTGTTATGTATTTAGTATTCCACCAATGTAATGTAATTTCCATGTACATCAAGCTTTGGGTCACTACATTCTGATTTCTAAAACACTATTTATTAAATAAAATCCCTATGAAACCATTGATATTTTTGGGAATGGTTTTAATCTGTAATGGTACACTTCATATCTAGTGTCATTGATGTTATAGTGTTTCCTAGTATTTGATAAAGCTCCCCCTAATATTTCCTCTGATCTATTCTTGTTATCTCTTTCTTTATTTATTACTGTTCTAACCTATCACTTGGGTGGTGTCTTTAGGCTTGTTTTTTATTTTAAATTAGTGATTCATTAATGTATAAACTCTTTTTATTTGATTCAGTCAGCATCCTTCCTCTCATCATTCAAAAAGTCACTCCATTCTTAACCACTTCATAGATGATAATATTACATCCATTGATGGAGTGGGGTTTACAATGGTGGTTTCATGGATAGAAAATCATTTTCCAATGACGGTGTCATCTTTTTAATAAAATACTTGAATTTTGGATTCCATATTATATTTTAAATATTTCATTTTCATTTTAATTTATGAATTTATGAAAGAAAAAATTGTGGAATATTTTTAGTATTATTACGATATTTTATATGGTGTACTATCCTCTATATTCTATGCTAATGAGCCTCATCATTGGCCATTTTGTAATGGGAATCAAGCTATGAACTTCCATTTTTCATGGAATATGATCATTTTAAATCACTATTTAACTCATCACATTCTACATTACATATGATTTTTTATCTTTGTAACCACCCTTTTAATCATTGTTGTCCATCTCTTCTACTAGAATCAGTCATGTTTCTCGGGTTTAACAAATTGAGGACTTTTTTTAGCTATGTAATTTTAGATTACTGTTTCACAGAAATTGTTTCAGGAGATTGATTACCCATATGATCTCTTAATGGAATAAATTTCAATCAAATAGCTTCACAAAAATTTTATATCATTATTCTTATATAGACCTTGATTTCTTGAGAGTATCAAGATTCATAATTGATTAGAATCTCATTTTTTTACCACCTTGTAGACCAACAGTGTATCTATGGGTATAGATATTAATGAATATCCTTCATAATAAATATGTGGATCCTTATTCCTTGGTCCTGATGCTATGGTAGTGTTTTTTAAAAAAAACATCTTGGTTTACACATGGAAATACCAAAAATCCATTTTTTGGAAAAATTCTAAAACAGAAAAAAAACATCTCCACTAACTTAAACAATTATGAACTATATGTATTCTTATCTTGGTCTCTATATTTTCAGGATTTTTTATGGTAATACTTTAAAAAAAATTTGATATTCCTATACTATATCATGTGTTATTTATACTTGATCTTAATTAAAAATATTTTTGGGTAGTGTAATTACTATTGATTTAGGTCCATGATGAGCCAAATCACTTTATAAAAAGTTTCCAATATTCAATAATTTTTTAACTTACAATTTTTTTCTCTGTTTATATTAATCATATTGAAATAATATTAAATAATAACATTCATACAATTTTTGATAATTAGATGCCGTACAATGCTGACAACTATTCAAATCCATGTACTTATTTATACCTAATTTCATATCCATATATCATGGTTGATTATTGGGGTTTACAAATTTACATTGATCTCAAAAATTTAGTATCACATCCATCAAATAAAAATGGTTTCAACTATGTATGAATTTTAAAAATCAATTGTGACTATTATTTCACATTATGAAGAAATAAAAAGAGGACCGTTATTATACATAAAGGGATTATATACTCTTTTAATTGATTAAGGAAAACTTTTATGACTGAGTATTCTGATTTATTGAAATCTTCCCTATAGTAAGACATTATTTTCAATATATTGGATAATTAACATAGTTGTTTGTTATTTTTTAAAGGGATAAGGTCCTTAGGGAAGTCACATATGAAACTAATGTCATAATAATTTTCCATAATATTTATAAAATTTATATGAATATATATTTTTTAATATTTTACAAGAAACAAAACATTTTTAACTTTAAAATATGATTTGGGGTTTCAATTTAATATAAAAAAGATCATTTTAATAAGACACATCATGGCCTATCTAGTATTGATGTTAATGTCTTTGTGATGGATTAGGCTATGATCAACTTGACATTACATGATAATTACAATAACACATTGGTAGAAACTATGATATATGGATGTGACTCATTAGATCTTGAAAATGAAAAAAATTCTTTAATCTCTAAAAAATTCAACTCTAAACCGATAATTAAGGTTTATATTGAGAGTATCATTACGAAAGGTTTCCTTAGGCCAAAGGTAAGATGAATGAAATTAATAATTTTAAGTGTAAAATCTATAATCAACCATTTACCATGTCTATATCAACTTATAGAATGGTTTTTTGTTATAATCTTGGGAAACCTAGGTAAATAATATCTATGTGTACGAAACCAAAAACAATCCAAGGACTGAAGACCCAATTGATGAATAACTCGTTATAGAATCTGGTAAGGGTTCATATAATGTAATAAATGTTTCTAGGAATTTGATCATTGATGAATGTGTACTATATTTCAATTTATTATATAATTTGGTTCCTAAAAACGAGGAATTCCATGATGTATATAAATAGGTAGAATGACAAGTGTTTTTTGGAAAAAATTGATGATGTAATATCTTGGAAAGAGTCTTTATTTTAATTGGTAAATATAAAGATTCTATCACCCCATTGTTAGATTTTATGTGGGTATCTAACCATTATAAAAACATGATAACCATAGGTGTTCTGAACTAGAATGGATTCATTTTTTAGGTCTGAATTAGCGGTCCTAAAAACCTATAAACTCTCTTGGATAGTTATTAAAGTATCTATTGTAATTGGACAATATGTTTTCAAAATAAAATGAAATTTTATGAAATAAAGAAATGTGTATGTTACTAATACATATTAAAATATCCTATAGAATATGATATTATATAATATGAGCTAATAGGTCTTGAGGAACTTAAATAAAATATTATTTTGTGGATTATACCTTGAAATATTTCTATTTGTAAAGATTGTGTCATCGGTAACTCTAAGAGGGTTAGTTTTTGTAGGTCCTCAATCAATTTAATTCAATATTTAGAGTATATAAATTTTTATTTATAAGGAACTTCATGGATAACCTTCCATGGTGGATGATTCAATCCTTAATCCCTTATTGATGATTACTCTAGAAAACTTGAAATTTATTTCCACTAAAAAAATCCCATGTCTATGAGTGCATTAAAACATAAAAAATACTTATTGAAAAAAAATTAGAAATACTATTAAAGTGATTATAGTTGATAATGGACTCAAATAGTAATACGTTTATTCCATTCAATTTTTTGAATTTGAGGTAGTTTTTAGGAAACCGACCTTTAAGGAACCCACCCCCATATGGGCATGCTAAACACTAGAATTTCACCTTTCCGTAGTGGGATTGAAGAATGAATTTAGAATACCAAATGCATTTGGGTATAATTTGACACTATTATAGCCTACATAATCAATAGATTCCCATAAACTGCCATCTAATTAGAACCATTTGATTAATTATTTAATAACAAACCTTCTTCTTATATAAATCTTACTTTTTTTGGTGAACTTCATATGAAAATGTCAAAAAAATATAACAAATCCATACTGAAAGTTTCATTATATATTTTCTGTAAGTAATTATAGGTTACATGTTATGGTTAATAAACATTGATAGTAGAAATTTATAATTACTATAGATGTTCTATTATATGATTCATTTTTTGCAAGGCCAAAGTTATTCCTCATGATATAATTGATACACCTCACATTAATGATGTTCAACCTAGATCATCTACCAAATTTGAGACTCATATAGAGACTAATCCATATGATCCTCTTGTTTTTAAAAAATTTAATATACTTCAGATTCGATACCAGATTTCATGTCTCGATATAGTAATATTGATTATCAACTGACCCAAGATAGTGAAATGATGGTATATACACCTTTTGATCAATTTATCATGTATAAAAATTGAATATTTTTCAATTTATATAGCTCATGATATTATTTATGGTTATACATATTCATATAATAAATACATAAATGAAATAAAATATAAACAATGGATCTATTCGCTGGATTAATAAATGATTTCCTTAACAAATAACATATATTATATTTTTAATATGCTTGTAAATTCTAAAGTCATGGGGTTACAATGAATTTATACAAGAAATAAAGATAAATGTTATAAAAAGAAAATTAAATTCATGTATAGATAATATTGATAAGGTTTCCTTAGAATTGTATAAATTTACTATTCTAAAATCCTTTCACGTATTCCTATGAATTTTTCAATTTGGAATCTTTCTATAATTACCATATTGAACAATTGGGTGTAAAAAATAAATTTTTTTATACCGACCATAATGGGAAATTTTATGTTAATAATACTAAGGGTTATTCAAATTTATTCAAATCTATATTGGTATTCATGTTCAATAATTTATTATATTTAAAAACCTATATGATGTCTTATTTGATGTTTTATTATATTATGCTTGATAACAAATTTATTTGGAGTATTCACAATGCTTTTATGTATATAAAATACTTTAACAACCCAATTATTTATTTACATATTTATATAGATTATGTATTAAAGTATTAATATAATATGATGATCATTAAAATTTTAAATATGAATTCAAGAGTGTCTTTGAATAGAAAGGCATAGATGCAATAATGAAAATTCAAGATAGGGTAAATTAGGGACATATCTATTAAACTGATATATCTATCCTAAGATACATATATTCTTATATTCTTTAATGATATTTTATTGAGTCTTTAAAGAATGTAATTGTTACATTATCTTAATATTTCAAATTGAATTTACCTCAATCTAATACAATTAATATTTAAATTAAATATATGTAAAATATTCCCTATTTAAACGTTGTGGGTAGCATTATGTAGTCAATGATATATAATATACCTAATTTATCCTTTCCAATTTGTGTTATTAGTACATTTATAGAAAATAAATTGAATCTTAATTTGAAATAATAGAAATGGAATATAATTTTCATATCAATAGTAACATTTCTAAATTTGTGTTATAGAAAAAATGTTGTTATTAATGAGACAAATTCTAGTAATGTACAATTTTATTATATAAGGATTTTTGAAACCAAAATTTAATTTATCATATATTTATTCACTACTTTTGAAGACACATAACCTATAAGTGTGACATGTAATAAATTATAGACTTATCAACCAAAAAGGATGAATATGTAGTCTTGATCTTGGTTTCTGGGGAGGCATCATGGTTATGGGGATTCCATTCTATACTGAAATTGTAAAATTATATTATTATGATTTTTTTGTGATAATAAATTAAGTATACATAATTTTCCAAAATATTTTTTCTCATGGAAAATTCAAACACATTGACATTCAGATTCACATTATTGGAGATTTTATAAAATATAGATTTGTATGTTTTTATAACACACATAATGGTAATAAACTATTATATAATTGGACTATGGTTTTCGTAATTTAAAAATATAACAACATTATTGAAATAATAAATTTGGATCAACATCAATACTTAAATGTTCAAGAACATCATTAATTTCTATTGATAAAGGTTGTGGGTTTTTAATTTTTTTATATTAAAGTTAATATTTTAAATTCCCTGTACTGTTTATGAGTTCTTGCATGAAAAATTTGTGGATTTTTTATTTATATGTTCTAAATTGTATACTAGACTCTCCATGAGAACTGGGATTTTGGTCCCACACAAGGTCCTTTGTTTGAGGGGCCTTATGTGAACTTCTTATAGTTTTGTTTACCAATGACCATATTTCGTTTCCATATCATAGATCCTATTTTCACTATATATATAAATTGATCATTAGACCCACCATTTTAGTCCTAGAAATATTCCTAATCCACTTTATTTGTTCTGGTCACTCAGGGATACCTATGTGGTATCCTCTGATTTGGAAGACTTTTTTAGCCACATATTATAGATGTGTTGTTTCAGGGAATTGATGACCCATATACATGACTCTAAACATATCTTTCTATTAGTTTCTTACCTCCCACTATTCCATCATTTATATTTTGAAACCCTAACATTTTAGAGAGTCTCCTACATTGTGTGTGATAAAATATCCAGATTGTTTCCTCCTTGTAAACCATTGGGGCAACTACTATCAGAGAGCTTGAAGAAGATGCTTCATTGTAAAGAAGTAAGGCCCCTTCCTTAATCCAATTTTTTTAATGCAGATCCATAAATAAAAAACCATCGTGCATTCCTTGAATGTCCACAATTCATTTTTCGGATAGGGATCAATGTAATCATGAAAACTAAATATACTTGAACTGTAGGACATAATTAGTATTTTTATCCTTTCCTTTTTATTTTTGAAAGTATGTTTCTTGTAACGTTTATTGTATTTTTTTTTCTATTCATAGATAATATCATTTATTCTTTCTAGTTAAGCGTAATAATATATGTTTTTTTGGGTGGTGTTTTGTCTGTGAATTTAGGTATAGAACATACTAAATCAAGTGAAATACTTTTCTGGTCTTCATTTCATTCTTGTTCTTTATTTACATTTTTAGTAATTTTTTATATTATGATTCTCAAAATCATCTTAACTTATCAAATTCATTTTTTGTTGGTAATATAGCTTATAATGAATATGATAGTTCATTAAATTTTATATAAATAATTGATCTTGTTGCAAATTCATGGGTCATGTTTATTTAAAGGTGAAATATACCTCAATATTATCCATTTTTTTATTATTTCAGGTCAGAATGTTATGGAGCTATAATCTTTATCCATTTCGTACCTATCCCAAAAATCATGTGCCCATTTTTTTATATGTAGTGAATATTGGGAATCTGTTGGTAAGTTAATTCGAGGATGGATCCCTAGAGTGAAACCAGTCTTGTCTCTTTAGTTATAATTGATATTTAATTTTTTTATTTTCTATCAGAAGTCATTATAGAGTTTACATAACTATTTTGGTTTCTATTTTACTATGGTTGTTTCTTAGAATTGTTGACATTATATTCATCAACCCATTTTAATCCACTTTTTGAGTTAGATATGGTGGTTTATTTTCATTAGGATATGGTTCTAAATGATAGATTTTATGGTTCTACAGATAGTTTCATCCAAGAACATTTGATGTTGGTAGATTTTTTCATGAGGACCCTATTTCTTATTCCATATTATTAGAGAATTAAGGATTTTTTATTCATTTTCTAATGATATTTTTAGGATGCCCATATAGTTTCATCATGACAAGTGGTGTGGTCTAATTGGTGAGATATAATGGTTCTAAGATGAAGATGGAGAGATGAAAATGATGGAGATGTGATGTGAACTGCATTGTTTTAGCTTTACTTTGGGATTTTTGACCACTGAAAATAGTGTATAGGTATTGAGCAATTGAGGGGATTACAATTTGGTTACAAACATTGTTTATTCATCGTTTTAACTAAGCATGTCTTTGTAGGACATTTGGGAAAATCATTTGTTTTACTATGACAACCCTCCATTATATTGTAATCTATGTGATTTTGGTATGTTTTTTAAGAATGTTTTAAAATAAATTACTGTTTTCATTGGTTCCCAATTAACCTAATATTGTTATTTTAAAAATAAAATTATTAGAGTGGTTATTTATAAATATTATTTTTCATAAAATGGATTATTATTATTTAATCATTTATTTTCCTAAAAACCAAAAATTGGTAAATAATATATTTAAAAACATTTCAATATTTTAAATTTTTATTTTATATATTACTGTTTTAGTAATAATACAAAAAATCCTAAGGTATGGGTTTCATACTGTCATGGGACAGCTTGGATTAAACAATTGCTATGGTTGGTAGTTATCATAGTATATCTAATGTGAAATTACTCATAACCATTTACATTAACAAAAGGGAAATGGATAAGTTATATATTATTTAAATATTTAAGTTATATTAAGATATTCAACATGAAAAAATATCATAGGAATATCAAAGTAGAAAATTTTAATATAGAATAATACCAATAGAAAATGTTTGACATGTAAGGGTTTTGAGAAGAAAAAAATATAAAGAGGGGATTCAAGGTGAAATAAATTTTTTCTAATTGTTAATCAACGAAAATGGCTATTGAAAATAATGATGAAGCATACATTTGTTTTTGTTTTTATTTTCTAATGGAGTTTGGATATTTATATTTAGCACTTCATATTATTCAATCAAAAATTAGGAATTTTTATGTACTTATATGTTGTTTTTTTTTCAAAAGGTACATCCCACAAATAATGAACTACATTAGATCTTCAAAATAGTGGATACACAAAATAAATTTCAATAAAAATATATTTATTTTGATTAATTTGGTAAATATCCCATGACTATAATGTAGTATAGTACTATTTTATTATAATAATAATAATAAATACTAAAAACTATTTATATAGGATATTTTGATGTCATCCAAGGTTCTTCAAAGACTACCTAAACAGTTAAATAATAACATTTTCATGGAAAATTTTACAGAGCATATGGTGACCACTTCCTATATTTATCATTTTAGATTGGGTATGATGAGTGAAAATGAATTGTTATATTTTATTAAAATGGGATTTCATTAGATTTCAAATTTTAAAATGTTGGTATTCATGAATATTTTATTTTTTATAAGTAAAATAAGATTACTTTTTATGATAAATTTTTATGATAAGTAGAAAAACTATGTATTTATATTTTTATTTTCAACTACCCCAACTCATATAGTTTTTTATGATCTTTATAATATATGGTATTCATTTTTCACTCACCACTGAATGAATGGGATTTTTTTATTTAATATGAGGGATTATATTTTTTTAACATTCCAAAATTGGTGGTGTCTTATTGAATATAATAGATGAATTAAATTTAAGTATTTTTGAACCATTAATTATGATGAATATGATAAAATAATTCCAGAAATTCTTTACAAATAAATGGGTTTAAATTTAAGGAATAATATTTCAATATCATAACTTCAAAATAGTGTGGGTGAGAACACAAAAACAATATTTATTTTGAGTGGTAGGAACATGAGGCTTTGAGTTTCATTACCCAGGGTATTTTTGAATGAATAAATTAACATGGAAATATAGAATATAAAAAGATTCCCAATTTTATCCTCTTGAAGAAAGATACTATAGGTAAAACGATTTTATAAACAGGTAATTATTACACAATTGAAATTTTATGGATGTCTCTCATAAGTTGGGGTTGAAATAAATGCTCGGATTCTGTTTTATCCTAAGTCTCAAAAATTTATATTCATTAAATAGGATATCTAAGAGTGTTTTTATAAATTATGGGACAATTAGAACTTAAATCAAATTAGAATCAATAATTCCCCTATTATGGTGCGCAATCACTATAATAACAAGAATAATATTGCTTCTAATAGATTGTATAAGGAATTTATCTCTCATGAGTGGGTTATGCATAAGAGTGCATAAAATAGGGATATTTTTGAACTTGATATTATTTGTTTAAATTTTTTTATTAGGATATAAATTATTGTATTAATGATAATATAATGGGTTTTATCCTTATTGTGTCACTTATTATTTATTAATGATGGAAAAAATGTGTTTTACAAAGAGTAAAAGAATGTTAATTATTAAATAAGTAAAGTATGATAATAATGTATCCAATTTCATCACTTCATGGAAACCAAACTGTCTAATTAACCATGTTACCACAATTGAATAATTCACTAAAAATAGATGGGTTTGTTGAGTCATGGAAGAATGTGGAAGTAAAAGGTGTACGGTGGGAATTTTTTGAAAATATTTCTTTTAAAAGAAGGGAATATGTTATAACTAAAAATATATTATCAATCCATGAAGATAAATGATGATCAAAAGAGATATGTTTTGATATATGAGTTTGAGGGATATTAGGGATCATAAAACAATTCATCATTTAATCCACTTTTCCATAGTTTTTGGTTAGTGTTTATGAACATTTCATAAACCATTTTAATGTTGTTGAATAATAAAATATTAGAAGCTAGTTTATTTAATAGGATAAAAATATATTTGACGCTAAATTAGATAAGATAATACTATGGATTAATCAAAATAGTTGGTTTAATTATAAATTCGAGTGAAAGAATGGTATATAGTTTTACAAAAGGTTAAAATAATTTTAGAGCTGGGTTGCTTAATATTGAATAAAAGTTTCCTAAATATAGAAAAAATATATAATGGTTTGAGGGTGTTTCATTGGTTAGGGTTTTGGGAGATTAAAATGAAGATGTGATCAAAGATACGAGATTTCATAAAGAAAAACCATGTAATAGTTTTTAAACCACTATCAAGGTGGCCTCCACTAATAGATTTGATAATTTGACAAGAAAATTCACCATATGTGGTGAATAAAAAATTTCATGGATGTTATTTTAATTTTTATAAAAGACATGTATTTTATCATGATCTAAAAAGGAGAACTAATTTCAGTATACAAAAATGAAAAAGTGGTAGAAATAGTTAAACACATCTTAGTGAAATTCATGGTTAACATTTTATTCTTATTTAATCCCAAACTATAGTGTGATAGGAAGGTATTATGGTAGTTTATACAATATTATTTAATAAAACTATTGTCTCATTATAATGGTAGAGCTCATAGTAAATGTATTTTTTCGAAAAATTGACAATAGATATCTAATTTTAATGTGTCAATCCATGATGTAATGGGAAACTATCCAGAACATGTTTTCTTTAAGATATAGAATGTCAAAGGTGACAATTCAATAATTAACCAGATTAAATGGATCTATAGACACTATATTTCATAATTAAATTATTTTCCAATATATTTTCAAGGGATATTTATATTTAGAAGATTTGGTATGAATTTAAAATCGGGAAGGGAATTGTTTTTATAAGGTATTTGAATCAAATTGGATGATTCTTCTAATTTGGAACATATTTAGCATAATTAGTATATAAATATAGATGTTTTTATAGAGAAATAATGAGTTTAAATTAAAATATAAGAAACAGAATAATGAGATATAACACATAGTACCCTAGAGAAATGACGGAAATATTTAATATTCAAATAACATAAGAGAGATTCTATGAAAAATTGGCACATAATAAAACGTTTTTATTTGTTCATGAATATAAATTAAAATGAAAACATCCATGAATATATGATGTATTATTATTATTTTCTAAATTCGTTGTAACAACCAATGTGTTGTGTTCTAATTAAATTTCCTTTTAGAATTAATTCAAGATATAAAAAGTAGAAGTCCCTTAATTTCTCAAAAGTGAACCGATCCTAAATACGGTAATAATTATATTTTATTAGTGGTTAATTTCAATATAATAACATCATTTTTTTATTATCCTTATATACATACCATTGTGAGTGAATAAAGTAAAAAATATGACATCATTTCTCTTCATTTTCAATAATTAAATACGGTGTATGTTTTATTTCAATTTTCATGATCATAAATTTATGATCGAATGTTACAAAATCTAAAACATCAAATAATTTTATCATCCAAATTTACCTTTAGGATTTTTTAATTTTATGTTGTCGCATAAATTGGTATCAAATATTAATGGTCAGTGATCAATAAATGTTTCCTGAAATGACATTGACACAGGGAATGTTGAGAATTGAAATGGAGTTCTAAAATTTTTATTACTACAATTACCTTATTTAGACATATCATTTGAGATCAAATAAATAATATATCATGGATGGTGTTTTTAAATTCTATGATACATGATATAAAATTCCTTGATCCTCATGATTTTTTGTCAATGGGATGAACAATAATATTCTCAATGATGATGATGATGCAAAGGAATAAAACATTTTATCAAGATAAATTTCACGTCAGGTATATTAATATAAAATTAATTATATAAAAACATTTAAAATAAATATGAGGTATGTTTTTAAATATTTATAAAATTGAATATATATTTATGGAGGAGAATTTACAAATGTTAAAAAATATGATTGATGAGTTGAATATTTATCCTAATGAAAACATTTATAATTTGATAAAAAATATAAATTTTGATGGATAAATTGAATGTCTGGATGATGATTTTAGTGTTAAAGATATTTGGGAAAGTATTATAATGAGACTATAACATTTTAAAAATCCAGTGGTGTTTGTTCTTGAATAAATAAACTAATTGGATCATTATGTTGATATCTTGTATTGAATATTAGTAGATTACAATATGCATATGAAACTACATATTTGAATATGTGACACATCTATAGAGATGTATTTACAATATTTGATGAATATTAACATAAATAATAATAAATTGATGAATAATATTTGAGTGAAAAAATTAACTCATTCATTTTATAGAATGTCCAAAAATAAAATAGGATGGTTCAAGGGAGTGATACCATTGACTTTCTTCCTGTAACAAAACTCATTATTTTATAAAGTACAGTGATTATGGAAATACTAATTATGTAAAAAATAGGGACCATCTAGTTAGATTGACCTAATTAGTTTCATCACAGACAAAATCATCTTCTAACATCGATTGATGATTCTATATGTGGAAGAATTAATTCATGGTCAAACATTCACAGATAGAGAAAGGATCCTGAATTACATTGAAAAGATAAAATGAAGTTATGAGTTGATTTAGGTTCATAAAATTATGTTAGAGGAATGACCTATTATCGTAAAATATTGATGGTCCAATTGTAGGTGGGTTACTATTTTTGTGACAAAAGTAATATTTCTATTCATATAAAATAGGTTTGTGAGTGCATGTTTAACTAAGGTAGTGTACCTAGATATATGAGGTTATTTAATTTCACTAGTGTCATTCTATATAAATACTACAAAACATTCTCACTAGTATTATTAGATTAATGAAAATTCAAGAGTAGTATGAGAGAGAGAAAAATACCAGAATGAACTCCAAAATCATAATGAGGTTCAATGAAATAATAATATGTTTCTACCTTCCTGATCACATATGGTTTCAAACCTTGATGTTATTATATGAAGATGAAATATGGATTATTTCATGATATATAAAGCGTGATGATGATTATATCATATTTATACTATCACATGAAGGATATTCAGAGTACTCTATTATGTAAATATTGTTGATATTCATTATTGAGAAATTATTATTACATGAAGGATGTTTAGTTGTGTTTTGTAATATGACTTGAAAATTTCATGTGTATGTGATATCAATGTGAAATTATTTCATATGTTTGGATGAAGGTTGTATGAGACGTCCACAATGAAGAAGTACTAAAGTGAGAGGTCGAATGGGGCTGTGTAAGTGTGCATACATTACACAACAGTTCCATGCACATGAAATTACACCTTCATAATTTTATATGAACATGAACTATTTTATACCTTCATGAAGTGTAATACATCAATTCATTTTTCATATTTTTATTATGTATAGATAAATGAACTTGAGATATACTTTGTATAGTATACAATGAAGATTTGTAACATAAGTTGTATAATATTGTAGATAGAGTTCTTATTCCAGTAGTCAATGTATTAAGATTATCCTAGATAATTTGAATATCAATGATAATGTTAGAAAAGTTAGTACATTACTACAAATAACAAAAAATTTCACACGAATACATACATTGAGACAAATAAATAGATATAAGTGAATTGAATTATCGATAAAAATGGATAGACATGATTAGTAGATGTTGCTGGTATTTATGGATTAAAATTAGAAGGGTTGATTTTGTAAGATCATAGAGAATTATTGATAGATAATAATATTATGGATTAGATAATATGTGTAAGAATAAAGATTTTGTGACTCTAGGTCAAACAATATAATTAATATTCTAGAGGGAATGGGGGTCAAACTAGTCAAATGGTTGACTAATCTAACCAACTGATGAATAATATTTGGATTGTGAGTTTTATAACTGTGATCAACTATAGTGTCAACCACTAGGGTGTATAAATAGTCTCAAACTGATCTATTATGATTTATCTCAGGATTATAGTTGGAAATCATTAACCTATTGGTGTAACCAATTACAACATAGAGTAGGTGTTAGTGCCTAAGAAAGTAAAACCATTGTGTGTTATATTTCAATTAATTTATTCATTTAAAAAATATCAACTCATACTAATGTGTGATTGATGTTGGAATTAAAACTCATTAAATGAAAAATAAAAGATTCTAGTAAACTATGAATACCTGGTTCATCCTTATATTAGTGTGAATACGTTATGCCTTTGGGATATTATCTTCCAAGGATGAATGGGTTTCCACATTACAATGTGTATAACAAGGATGTAAGACGGTTATTATAAAAAATATCAATGAAATATTTCCTTAGATAGAAAAGAAAACATAGAATTTAATTTAGGAATTAGTTCTAATTTAATATTTTTGTTTGTAAGTAATGAAATGTTGTGATTCTCCTAATAATTTGTATTAATGAAAGAAAATATTCATTAAATAAATTTAAAAGTTCATTAACGTGTTTTTAAATTATTTATTATCAAGTAATGTAATAATATTTAAAGAAAATTGAAGGGTCCTTTGAGGAGTCTTAATGCATTTTTAAATCCTTTGATGTTGGTCAGTGGAACCATAGAATGTCATTGATGTATGTGGAGGAGACAATTAAGGTATATCTAGGAAAAATATGACATCATGACTAGTATCAATGTGTTATATGAGAAACAATGGGGGAATGGTTGTAGGTTCCGGACATAGTAGAAGCATGTGATTGGCATTTCCTAATTTTTTCCTTTTCCATGTTCAATGAACAATCTAGGATTTACATGATCGTAAATGTCTTAATAAAAAAAATTTAATGAAAGAATAAAGTCTACTTGAATCACAGTGGAACCAGAGATGGAGGATCATGACATATTATTTATAACTATCTTAATTAAATAATAATTACCTTGATGTAATTTCATCTTTTTGGAGGGATATTTTAACAAATATATGGTTCACCTTTATTACACCATTTTCATCTACATTTGATGGCTACAAGAATTTCTTACAAATATTTCTCCTTGATCTGATAGAGGATGATTTATATCTGTTCTTGGGAGAAATCATGGATAAGTGTAATCTTAAGGGCTTGAGAGAATTATCGAATTCAGTTATTCACAACCCAATCAAATGAATTGTCCTATTTAGATAATAACATAAATAGGTTTATATATTCCATGATTAAAATATAATAACAGAACAACTAACATTGATTGTTTATTTCACCCTAGAGAAAAAATCAAATCAATTAATATTTTATAATTATTATTTCTCGACACGCGCTTAACCTACAAATTATAATTAAGTATTATTTAATAAAATAATATTTATTATTTATTATTTTGTTACCGGACCTAAATTCATTGTCCATCATTCCTCAATAATATTTTCCATACATTGAATAATTTCTATTTATTCATTAAATATATATCATATCATTATTTTCCAATTAAGAGTATATATTACATTCACAAAATAACACATAAATATTTGTTAAATATTATATTCATATTATATTCTCTAAAATAATATGTGTCAAAATAAATGTGATAAAAGAAACATTAATTATTATTAAACCACATACAGTAATAATATTTATACAAAATATTATATAATAAATAATAAAATATTATTTTGAAAATATTCTAGAGACACATAGTGTGTGACCCTCTAGGCGTATTTCACAGAGGCATTAGGTTAGAAGCCAAAATTCAAAGGTAAGAATCTAAAAACACCCCACAAAAGCCATGTAGAAATAAATTAATATCTCAATTACATAATACCTCACATAAAGACTTACTATTTAATTTTACATTATGACAATAAATCAAATCAAGAAGGGTGCATTCCAGTGCCATCAAGTAATGTGCTCTATATATCATTCATTGACATTCACAAAATAGAACATTTAAAAATACCGAAAATTGATGAACATGAGAATTACATTACATTTGTGGAATACATATTACATGCAAAAAATAGACGCCCAAAGTCTAAATTTGTTTAGTATCATGGGAAACTGTGAAACATAAAAAACTGGTTAATAAAAAATCTACATCGTTAGATACATTTTCAATCCATAGTAGAACACAATTTTTTACACATCTTACTAGGGAAAAGAAACATCAAAGGTGGTGAGCTAAAATTATATGTCTGGGTAAACATTTTAAATATCAAAAAAACATAAACCTAAGAATTTACCAACTTGAAACTAACTTTTTAAATTCATATCATGTATATGAAATATTAAATTCTTGATGTCAAAAAATAATATTTGGTTGTTAGCAAGGCATAAATCATAATGGAACAAGAGCCATGTGAAAATAGTATTGGCATAAAACATGAGATCATGGGATACAAATAAGAATAGAAAATAATTTTCTTATTAACCAAGGCCCAATTCCAAAACCATCATTGTTAAAAAATTCCACTACTAAACTAGGATTACATGACAATCCATCCATGTATTACTAAATCAAAATTACTGTCTATTTCATCCTTGAATAACAAAACTAAATTTACTTGTAATTCCAGTCATGTCTATCTTTTGAGTTGTAAATCATCACCTAATGAATTGTAGGGAGATATATTCCCCACCCTATCTTAATTAAATCATTCTTAAGTGTTCCAAAAAGACATAAATTATTCATCATTACATAACCCAATATATAAAATGTATTTCTTAAACATTATTCAAACATAACATATTCCTTGTAAAAAATATATTTCATAAATAACATTCCATAATAACTATAATAAAAACATAGGAATAATTGGGATAATATATTTGAAACATAACCCTATTAAATAATTTTATCCTGGTTAGAAAATAATTTTGATAGAATAGATGAAATAAATTCCTTAAGAAAATATACATTATTCTTCAGAAAGATTTTAATTTTTTTAAACACCATAAATTTTTTAAATTAAATAATTTCATTGAAGAAAAACATTAAAACATGTAATGGAAGCTTCATGTAAATATAGTGTTATGAAAGAGTAAAAATCCATTGATGTCGTATAATTTAAAAAACATTCTTCTCATTCTTATGCCAGAAAAGTCAAAAAGTACATCATTAGGAAAATGAAAGAAATATTATTTTTAATCCATGTATTAAAAATGAAAAAATGGGTAAAAATTAATTTAATCATCCATAGTAGAATATTAAAACATTTTATTAAATCATTTTTATTAAACATGGACTTGGATGAAAAATCAACACCTATAAATACATATGTATAAAAAATATCAGATAATAATGACATTGTGATATTAACCATTACCTTTCATCTGATAGCCTAAACCTCATGTGTATGGACTTAAATTATTTCCTTTAATTATTCCAGAATAAGAGACATCATATGTGATCATATTATTAACCTTTTTTCAATCACATTAGTATTAGTCTATCGGGTATTAACTTCTTTATTTTCTTATGAATGTTTTTTTTAGATAAGTTCTTATTCTTAGGTTATAGTTATATCATTTATATAATAAATTTTTTAAAATATATATAATATTTTATCATTATATATATATATATATATTATATAATCATTGTTCAATGAATATCATTTACAATGAACCGCATCTCATTGTGGAGACGGTATGTCATACGTATGCATGAGCAATGATATCATTCACTTAATTTGTGGAATTGTATTGAATTGGATGGTACATTTTGTTCCAAACACCAAATCATGTTATAATAATAATATATAGTTAATATTTCCAATATTACACAAATACAAGTACGATGATGGTGAAAAAAAATTATACCACGGTGTGGAGACGATAAGATATATCTACACACACATAGTGATTTCATTGTTCATATGATTGATAGAAGGTGTAATATTGTTTTTGAATAACCATAATAACATATTAGTATACAATTTATATTGTATTTATTACTTTCTAATGGAAAAACTCATGAAGGGGAAGTAGAATATGAAATATGTTTGAAAGAATCGATAGAGGGTATAACCTCTTATACGATGTGCTCCCTCTAAATCTTCTATTAATGGAACGATAGATGCCCATTTTTAAAGGAAATAACCAATATAATGAAACTTGGGACGTTTAAAAGGGAAAGGGAGGTTTATAGATGATGTTTACAGGTTAATTTTAATTAATATTATGATAGAGTATATTCCCTTTTATAATTGAGGTGAGGTGAACAATAGAAATTTCCAAAAAAATTAGTTTGTAATAAAATAAAACCACAAATGAAAACCTCCATAATGTACTAATTTTGAGGATATAATGACTTAGGGTTGTAATCACATAAACCATTAGATTTTATGAAATATTTACCCGTCAATTTTATCCTTGTCATTTTAATTAACACTTATTTATTCAATTTTATTTTTAATTACGGAAACAAATATTTCAATATTAAAATGGAAATATATTTACTTATATCAAGTCAATTAGACCATTAATAAATACCTTATAAAATTTTATACCATGAAATTATTATTAAATATTTTATTTAAAATCATTGTGAATTTTAAATAATTTAATAAACCATCATTTTGATAAACAATCAATGGTCATAATTTTGACACTATTCAATTAATTGATTTTTTTAAATATTAATACAAACAGTTAAATTAAAAAAAACCATTTTATTATATCCCTATGAGGTCAAAGTAGTATATAAAATTTATTATACATATTAATTATCCAATGTTATATTTATTTTAATATTTTTAATAAAAATTATTTGTTTTCTCTGTTAATTATATAATTTCAACATATATTTACTATAATTATTTAATATACATTTCTATAGAATAAAAATTAAAAATAAAATACTATGATGAAGATAAATATAATATATTTTATAATAATTGTTGTAAAAAAATATATCTTCTAGAAAATTAATCATTAAAAAATACTATAGTTATTAAAACATTAATGTGACAAGTTTAAGTACACATTAAATAAAATAATATAAGTGTCATAATCTCTTCAAAAAGGTTCCAAATGGTCATTAAATAGACCCTTGGATTATTATAGACAATAAATGATCGACCAATAATATTTGGTAATATTTTTGGGTCTTTTAATGGTTATTATCATTTAAATAAAAATTAGTTTCTTGTTTTTTAAACAATTAAATAATTTCTACATCATAAATATATAAACCACTAATTTAATTATCTATTTCCTAAAAATTAAAAAAAGTAACTATGATAATGAAACATTTTACCTTTCAAATAAGTATTCATAGTTGAAATTAATGTATATAAAACCTTGTATTTAAAGTGATTAAGTTATTTAAATTTTAGTAAGAAATATTTATCTTTTCTTTAAAGAAAATATATTAAATGTACAAATCTTATGAAAGTTTCTTAAAAGAGTATCATTTCAACATAAGAATTTTTAGGTAACAAATAAGTCATCCAATTATATTAGGAAAGTTTTTAAGGAAATTTGATAATACTATATTAACCCTTAATTTCTCAATTTACCTTTTTACTGTTTCAATAAATATTAATTAAGATACTATTCATAATACCAATAAATAAGAGAATGTTAATTAAATAATTTGGTCATACTGATTCCAAATTTTGAATTCATTTAATAAATTAATTATACATAATTTTCAGTAATTAATTTAAAATCAATTCCATTTTTAGAATTAATAATGGGGTTTTTTAAAGTTAAAACATTACAAAAGATTTGAATGTTTTGACCTAAAAATTTATTGCAAATTTAATTCCAATGACCAAAATTATATTAAATGATAAAAATACATTTTTTTTATTTATAAACATTTAAAAATTTATGTTACATATACAAATAATTTATATCTAAATAGTTGTTTTCAAATAAAAATTATTATATTTTTATTGTTCATCAAAGCATAAAACTTATAAAAAAATTATCAAAAATTCATTCTATGTAAATTTTTATACCCCTATTCCAATGAATAAGTTTATTTTGTTATATATAATATATATATGTGTGTGAAAGATTATATTTTATAGGGGTGTATCATCAAAAGGAGAAAAACATATTTTTTTGAAAATCTTTTCTTTTATCTTAAAATTTTAATTTGTTCCAATATCATTTCTTAAAAACGTATAATATGAATTGTAAACATTATATTGAATATATTAAATATTAAATAAATTAATAAGAACTGTAAAATTTTTTTTCTTATATTATAATCTCATTCGAATTTTAAAAAAGTTAGAGGAAAGTTAATATTGTTCATACTCTCTATTATAATGACTAGTTTATAATAATATTTAATTATTGAATTAAACTCAATATTTTGGGAAATTAAATCTATAAAAAGAACATGAATTTTTTTGTTATAGAAGAAATGAATAATGTGGCATATACTACAAGATAATATGGTGTTGCATAAAGCACAATCTTATTTTTTTGTAGCGTACAACAGAAGACAAGATAGAATTAAAAAATGTATCTCATAAAAAGCATAAGGTATTACATTATACCTCCGTTTAACTAAATTTATCCCTCAAAATTCATCAGTGATATACAATGATATAAACCTACATCATGAAAAAAATACTAACACATCCTCTTAAAAAGTAATATATGGAAACTAACTGTTACCCAAAGTAAATCAGAACTAGGTCCCTATGTAAGATAAAAAAGGTGAAGATTAGGCATTGATAAAAATAATAAATATCAATTAGGATCACTGATCAGAAGAAATTTGGTTATCCATTGAAGGTTAACAACCATAATCTAATGAATCATGAAATATGTTATTAATATCATCAAAAATGATGATAATAATACACCTAATTACACCACAATCCATTTTCTTAATGTTGATGAATTTCCAGGAGAAGATTTAATTACTTGATTTTAGTAGAATATCACAATTGGTTGTTCATTGAAATTTCTTCCAAATAATCTCTTATTAAATGTAATTAAGTTGAATTTTTCATTCTTAAATCATTAATATATTGTGAAATACATAAATATAATGATAGTAAATTACATATGTCCATATAAAATTAAACATGTAGAAGACGTCATCGAATATTCATGAGTCTACATATAGTGAGATAATACATTAATCAAATGAACATTATCTAGAGTTTAACTATTAATATCGATAAATTTATAAATTTATCCTCTTAATAAAATCATAAAATCAAAACATTATAATGAGTTAAACTTTCTAGTTATAACATTTATCCCCTATTTATTAAAAGGTGTCTCTTGTTGTTCACATTCCAAACATGTTAATGCATTCATCATGTATTCTCTTGAGTAAGGGTAATAACCATAATTACCATATATTATTAATCAAAACATGAATGTTTCCTTATTCCAAAATATATTGGATATATTCCTTATGTTTCAAAAACCTGCATACTTCAACCATGATAGCATAAACCTATTAAATACAAATCTATAATTACTACCAAAGAATCTAGCATCAGCTAATATAATTATTCAAATCCAACATTTCATTATCTATACATCATTATCTAAACATAATGGAAAAATTTAGGGTTATATTTTCTTAAATCACATGTTCTCCAAATATATCACGTTACCCATGAATCAATTTAATAGGTCCTTATAACTATTCAAAATATCCTTTTCAATCCACAATGAAAAAATTATTTTAAAAACACTTATATATTTCATGATTCATATAATATAATCCTTGAGTTAAAAAAATATACACCCCAATCAACCAACTTTATTCTTAATCCATTACTCAAGATATTTCATCATAGGCTTTCTTAAAATATGAATCTTGTATCAACGTTCATCAACATTTATTTATCTAATATTCTTAGGATTAAAGTAATAAAAAGCTAGAACAACCTATAATTTTGACATGTTGTTTGCAATAACTTTATCCTCAATATTATAACCACTACACTTATAACGTTCAAGATTATATATATAAAATTTCCTCTTAGGAAATTGATGCTCATAATTCCCATACATTCTACATCTAAAACATTCAAGGAAAACTATGTTCTTCTTAGTTTTTTATATTGACTATAACTAAAATGAAAAGTGTGAGAAATACATACAAGAGATTAAAAACACATAAGTAATTTAAATTACATATTATATTTAAATCTATGATATATTAGGTTTAACTATATGTTATTCATGACTATCATAAAACTATATAATTGAAACCTATATATTGACTTAACTTTAGGACATCCCAAGACATACATTAAAAATACATCATTGGATCTCAATAATATTTTTGCATCTTAATTTCCAATGGTTAACTAAACATTCTCACTTATACCATCTTTAAAGACCCTTGTTTGGTATACATGGATATTACATTACTTGTGTAGAATACTTAATACATGAAAAAAAATTGACTCCCAAATATTGAATTAGTTTAGTGTCTTTGGAAATAGTGAATCATAAAAAATTGGTTCATAAAACATAAACATCATCTCTTGGGTTTTCCTTCATAACTATAATCACTTTTTGACACCTCTTACAAAATACCCTCCTTCATATCCTGGAAAAAAGAAACATAAAAAGGTGTGAGATCAAATGTTAATTAAGGGTTAACATGGAAAATATCAAACAAAACATAGACATTAGAATGTAAAAACATGGACATGACTTTTTCATGTCATACTATGTAGTATAAATATATAAATATTAATTTCCTGAAATAAATATTTTTAGTTCATAGGGAATAAATAATAAAGTAACAAGATCCATGAAAATATACCGATAGTATAAAACATGATATTGTGAGAAACACATAATAATAGAAAAAAATAATTTTATACAATTCTCAATGAAAAGACCATCATAGTGGATAATGCCCATTTCTAAAACGGTTTTACATGTCATTCCAGCCATGAATTACGAAACCCAATTATCTTTCCATTCCAGTTCGGTACAACTAAACGGGGTTGCCTTGATATCCAATTCATGTCTATCTCATGAGATATAAATAATTTCCCAATGCATTAGAAGGAGATATAGGTCGACCCATATCATAATAAAATCGTTATTACGTGTTCCACAATGAAAAAACCATTCATAATAATATATCCCAAAGAATAAAATGATTTTCTTAAACATCATTGCATCATAACATAATCCTTGTCAAACATATTGATTAAATTAATATAATTATATAATATAAATTATAATAACATAAGATCAATATGGATAATATACATGAAACATTATACTGTTAAATAATACCATCTTAAATGGAATATAATTTTTATAGAACACATGAAATTAATTTATAAGGAAAATAACATTTCTTCTTAAAAAAGATTTAATTTTAATAAAAATCAAGAAATTTTAAAAGAAAATAATTTCATTTATGATAAAAATGAAATCCTGTTATGTATGATTCATTGAAATAAGGAGTTTTTAAAGAGTAAAAATCAATTCATTTCGTATATGTTAAAAAGAGTCTTCTCATACTTCTGCCAGAATAGTTGAAAAGTAACTAGTTTGTAAAATGAAAGAAATAATCATTTCAAACCATTTAATAAAAAGAAATAAATAGGAAAAAATGATTTTAATAATCCATATAATAATTTTAAGACACCTTGTGAAATCATTTTTAGAAAGCATGGACATGGATCATAAATAAACCACAGTAAATACTTATATATAAAAAACATAGATAATAATGGGATTGTGAAATTATCTCTTACCTTAGGTACAATATCCATTATATATATCTTAAAATCATATATAATTATTTAAATTAGGTCATTTACTTATTCCAAAATCATATTTATCATATATATTAATATTGTCATCCCTTTGTTAGTAACATTATTATTTGTCCATCGAGTATTAAATTCATTATTTTCTTATGCATGTTTTTTCAAATAAGTTACTCTTCTTAGGTTATAAGTTCATCATTTATAGAATTATATTAATATAATATATGTTTTATTTAATAATTATATAAATTTATATAATCATGATATAATGCATATCATGTTGAATGAATCACATCACATCATGGAGATGGTAGGTTGTACGTATGCAAGAGCGATGTTATCATTCACTTAATTTGTGAAATGGTAAGGAAGTGGATGATATATATTTTGTTCTAGAAAACATATAATGTTATAATAATAATATATAGTTATAATATAAATCATTATACTCATTCAAGTAAAATGGTGGTGAAAAACATATTACACCATAGTGTGGAGTTGGTAATCCATACATACGCATGGGCGATGATTTTATTTTTCATTAGATAGATAGAAGGTATAATATGGTTGTTACATAATCATATTAACATATCTTAATAACAATAATATTTTATTTATTAATTTATAATGGAATCAACTCATGAATATGATTTATATGAAGAAATAAATTTGAATGAATCGATAAAGGAGATTACATCTTTTTCAAAGTACGTAATACCCCAAAATATCCTCTTAATGGAACTAGAGACAATGTTTTGAGTAGTCCAGAACCACTAGAAGTTAACTAGGTTATATTATAGGGGAAAATTTCAGGTTATTCCATATCTTAAACTCTCAATTGGAATAGAAATTTTGATGGAGGTTTTCTCCTTTTATAATTGATGTGAGGGGCACAATTGGAATCTCCATATATGTTAATTTATTATAAAATAAAATAACATCCAAAAACAAAAAAAATGTACCAATTTTTAATATGATATGAGATATGGTTTTAATTTCCTCATCCTATAAATTTTATAAAAGTTTTTATGTCAAATTAAACACTGTCATTTTAATTAACACATAGTTATTCTATTTAATTTTTACTAGGTTAACCAATATTTCAATATTTAATGGGTGGAATATTTACACAGTTGATGTCAATTAGAAAATAAATAAATACCACAGAGAACTTTTAGTCAATATCATCAATATTTACTTTTTTTAAAATTTGTTTTTTAAATAGTTTAATAAAATTTTATTTTCATAAACATTCAATAGTGTTAATCTTGATAGTATTCAATTCATTTATTTTTAAATATATAAATATAATAATTTAATTACAAACCTAATATTGTATTATATTCTAAATAGGTCATAATTATCTTAAAAATCATTATAAAAATTAATTAACCCAAATTTTATTTATTTTAATATTTTTAAAAAAATAATTAGCTATCTCTATTAATAAAATAATTACTACAACAATTTTTTTGTAACTATTTAATATATATATTTGTTGAATAAAAGGTAAAAATAAAATAATACAATAAATATAAACAAACTATAATTCATAATAACAATGTTAGTTGATTTTTTCTTCTAGAAAATCCAACATTAAAATTTTATACTTATTAAAACATTAATGTGAAAAGCATAAAATCAGAATTTTTAAAAAATAATATAAGCCTCATAATCACATATATCAGGAACCAAATGGTCAATTAATGGACCCTTATATGATTATGGTTGATATATACTCTACTAATACTATTTGGTCGAGTGTTTTTGTCTTTAAAGGGTTATGATCATTTTAGTAAATATCAGTTTATTGATATTCCATCAATTAAATAATTTTGGCATCGTCAATATATAAACCTTTAAGGTAATTATTTATTTCATAATAATTAATAATAAGATATAATGATAAATAAATAACATTTTATCATTAAAATGGGTATTCATAATCTAATTTATCTTCTTTATTAACTAATATTAAAAATGATTTATTTATTTAAATATGAGTTAGACATAATTAAATTTCCTTTAAATAAAATATACTAAGTGTCATAATCTCATCAAAGTTTTTTTAAAGGGTATAATATATACACAAGAATGGTTTAATTCGAATGGAACTCATACGATCATATTAGGACAAGTGTTAAGGTGTTTTTATAATATTATATTTACCCTTAGGAACATAATTTACCTTTTTACCAAACTAACAAAAATTAATGAAGATATTATTCATAATTAAAAAAATAAAATAATTATCTTTAAATAATTTACAACTATAGATTTAAATTATGGAATATATTTTTAAAAATTAAAAACATGGAATTTTCCGTAATTAATTTAAAATTAATAATATTTTCGGGATTAAAAATGGTTTTTCTAAAAAGTTAAAATATTAAAAAATATGAATGTTTTTTAGATTAAAATTCATGTTGAAATTAACTCTAATTACAAAAATTATAATATCTTATAAAACTATAATCTATATTAAATTTAAAACCATTAAATTAAAAAAATTATCTGTAAAAATTATTTTAATGACAAATATTCTCTTCATTTTAAATTTGGTATATTTTTACTATTAATCCAAACATAAAACATACCAATAAAATATAAAAAATTCCTCCATCCTAATTTTTTATATCTAAATTCCAAATAAGTGGTTTATTTGGTTAAATAAAATATTTAAAAGTGTCAAAATCTATATTTAAAATGGTTGTGCTATCAAAAGGAAAAAACGTCATTTTTTTGGAAAAAATATCTTATTACCAAAAAAATTGAGTTTGTTCTTATATCATCTATAGAAAATAAAAAAAATTAATTTTAAACATTGTTTCAAGTATATTAAATCTATATTATATTAATAAAATCTATAAAGGGTTATTTTTTTATTATATTAATTTACTTATTTTCATTTAAATTGTTATTATGAAGAAAGTTATTACTGTCCAAAATGACCATTATAATGAATAGGTTATAATAATACTTAGTTTGTCACATAAACATAGTATTATATTAAATTAATTCTATCAAAATAACTTGAAATTGTGTGTAACTAATTCTGAACATATTATTTTATATACTAAATGATAAATCAGTGTTGCCTATAGCACAAGCTTAATAAGGTGTATAGTACAACACAAGACATAAAAGAAATTAAAAAAATCCATCTCATAAAAATATTGGGGTGTTATAAAATTCATTTGTAACTCTATGGAAATGAAATTATTTAGGATATATCCTTTCCCTCAAAGGGTCTGAGATATAAACTTATGATAGTGAACATAAGGGATAAATCATTTCTTGTATTAGTCATTAATGCAATATTACTCATGACATAGATAATGTATTCATCCTCGATATGAACATCTATCATCATGATTTTCATAAATACATATCAGTTCAAAACTCATAATTATGATTAATAATAATATTAATGTCTATGGACCAATAAACATGTCCTCAAATAGGAACATCTAATGACACATTTAATTGTGGATTTCTTAATAGAGGATCGAATTCTCATAATATCATACTAGATATTACCAAGGGTTTACCTGAATAGAATATTTCTAAAATTCCTAGGAGTATGCACCCCTCAAATACTATATTATTTTTTTACTCAGATGATATCATCTTTCTATTGAAAACATATTTAATAATAGTGTCATAGAAAATTTAAGTTCTCATCACAGTGGTGAACTAATAAGAAATATTAGTGGGATAACTACTCTAGGGACATTATAATATATTATGTTACATAAAATAACAATCATAATGTGATAAGAAATTTATTAATATTCAACGCAATGAATAAATGTTCACCTAAAGTACATATATGTTGGTTCTAAGGAATAAACTCGAACAGACACCCACTTCCACTAGAGATAACTACTAACAACCTCTAGTTCAGAAGCTCTCACATGATACTCATTCTTCTTCTAAGATATTTCATTAGTCAAGGGGGCATCCATGTTGTCTTATATGTGTACTATAATCATTTAAAAATCATCACTTTTATTAAAATCTTTCCAGATTTTATACTTCAAGAGTATGTTCCCTGTCTGTTGGTGTGACCATGGATAATTTTCAAGATCCACCACTACAGTTTAATCCCAAAACAATGTCAGAGGATCATTACTACTAGGAACCATATCATTCTTGTAGGAAAAGATATAAATCTAATAGGTTTTTTTGGATTCATCAGAATAAAAAATATACTTAGACTGTACTATAGAATCAACGACAACATGCCTCTTTGAACTCTTATAGGTCATAGCCCCTCCACTGAGATAGAAAACTTGTCTTTTCTCTAGCATCAGATCATTCTATTATATCGAAAAACTAGCATATGTGTAGCCCCTTATGACCAGTTTCTTACATCCTTGATATATTAGGAATATATCCTTAGTTATTATCAGATACATATGGATATCCATAAAAACATTACATTGTTTTTCTCCTGGATCTAATTAATATATTCTTACCTTGATACACATATATGAAAATAATGTATATTATAAATCATGTCATTCATTAATTAACATATTACTATAGAGTATGGTATCTTAATCATTTTCTCATTTTGGAATTGCTTTTAAGGAAACATTTTATTAGAAAGATGTAATCCTTGTGACACTAGAACCAATCCCTTCTTGTATTTGTTTATAGAAAATATATTTTATATCTAGGCAACATATGCAATTTGAATTAGTCCATATATCCTCTTTGAACTTTCCCAAATAATCTTGATTCCTAGAATATATACCACTTCACTTAATTCCTTCGTGAAGAAAAACTTGTTTAATTAGTCCTCAATAGGCTATAAGACTATTATATCATCTCTAATAAGTAATATTTCATTGACATATACTATAAGGATAATGAAACAATACCCACTAAACCACTTATAAACACACTGCACACATGAATTCCTCAAAAACCCAAATTATTTTATAGATTCATTAAATCAAATGTTATATGATGATGATTATTACTTCATTACAAAAATGGATCTATGCAATATTCAAATCATATTGGCATCACCTGGAGTTACAAACCCTTCTGGTTGTGCCATATAGAAATATTTCGGAAAATTACCATTAAGGAACTCCATTTTCCATCCCATATACAAAATATCCTAGTAATGGTAAGCTGCTATTATAAGTAGAATTCTAATAGATTTAAACATTGAAATTGGTGAAAATGCTTAATTTTATTCAATTAATTGATTCTATTAAACCATTTATCTAATATCCTTATATTATAGGTATCTACATTACCTTACATATCTATTATCCTATTCAATACCCATTTTAATACAACAATATTTACATCGAATGAGGTATCGACAAAAAAAAATGGATCTGATATAGGGAATCATTTTTATAACTCATTTATTTTTTCCATTTTCCAGCTTCTATGATTCCTACTTTATCCATGTAGTATATAGGATATTCATTTTGAATAAATAATGAGTCAACATATTCTGTGGATAGAAAACCAATTTTCTTTGGTTCTCATAAATTATTACGCTCATACATAGTACTTATGGTTCATGAACTACATCTTCCCCAGATACATGTGGAATCTTTTATTGTGACGTCACTTTTATATCGTGATCCCCAACTTGGTCATATTGAATATTACTCCCACTATACTTTTTGAGGTTCTAATCCATCCCAATAAAAATAGTTTGTCTAGTGCCATTGGATTTTTTTTCTCGAGGGGATTTATAGGTAGTATCCCTTTTTCCATGGGATTTACTTTAAAGATACACTTTTGGCACTAGGGTGATACTTTTATTCCTGAGAAGCCCTAAAAAATTACTCACACCCCAATACAAATTAATGTGAAAAAATATGTTTCTTTTCACCCCATAATGATAAGGGAATTCCATTTACTGATTTAGTTGGTACATGGTGTAATGTGTTTTCCACAATTTGTAATGTATATCCCCAAATGGATAATTGATGACCTTCATAACACATCATCGACATTACAATTTCAAAAAAAGGTATAGTTCCAACATTTAATAACATAATTCCACTGTGGTGTGTAATGTGAATTGAGTTGAAATAGAATCCCAAACTCCCATAAATATTTGATGAAATCCTAGTTAAGATATTCCCCATCTCAATCTGATTGAATATTTGTTGTCTTATTTTCATATTGATTCACTAATACAGTATTTAATTACATTAATTTATCAATTTAACTAGAATCATACCTCATAATATATGCATACCCATATATAATCAATTAACCAGTAAAAGATACGATGTATGAATATCTACATCTATATTCTATTAGAAATGGTCCAAAAACATCTATATATACCAATCCTAGATGCCCTATGGACAGTTCACCCGTTACACCAAAGTATATTTTCATCGTTTTTACTTGTAAATAAGCATGGTATATATCATGGTGTTTTATCATAGATAATTCTAAACAAAAATGAAGAAATTTTTTTTTCCAATGATTCTAGATTATATATCCAGACAGAGATTCCAATATTCAGTGTTATATGTGTCGTGTGAACATAATGCATTACCTCTTGACAATACACGATTTTAGTAATTTAATACCTAAAAACTATTATTTAAATTCTCCATACCATAGTATATGTTGCCACTATAAAAAATAACATTTATTTGAAAACAAAAAAACTACCCTATTCATATTGGAATGATAGAGAAAATATTTTCTAGGTAACTATAGGTACATACTAAAAATCCTTAAAAACCTTAATCATTCACATTTTAAAAAGAAGGTGGTAGTCACTAATGTCTAGGGCAGCCATCCTTTCCCCGTTTTTGGCTCTCATATCTTCCTATACTCTAGAAGTAGTTTGGAATATACTATGTTATTTTATTTAGATATAGATGTGATCCACATGAGTTATATCTAATACCTACTATGTAAATATTTAATGACTATACTAGAAAACAAAATGCACAATACATTCCCCATTCTAGTGGTGCAGTTCCTCTTCCAGTTTCCTATCATTTTACATGAATAAATACTACCTCATTTTATGAACTCTACCTCTATATCATCATCTCCATAGAACTATGGTGCTCAGATGTTTTGGACTATTTATATATTATGGTCCCCTTTTTCTTATTCTTTATTTTTCTATTCATATTAAATAATGTGTTTATATCATTCCCCATGTCCTTATACACATGGAGAATAAATATAAGT
Source organism: Viscum album (assembly GCA_963277665.1). Classification (NCBI taxonomy): domain Eukaryota; kingdom Viridiplantae; phylum Streptophyta; class Magnoliopsida; order Santalales; family Viscaceae; genus Viscum; species Viscum album. Next base: position 78,431,999 of record OY728162.1, on the reverse strand, counting down.
GTTTCTAAAAGAATGTCATAATTTCATCTGATATTGTAATTCATAATGATGATAGATAAGGTCTTGGGATTTGAGGAAAGAATTAAATCTCTATTCAACTCATATGGATATTTTTTCCCTAATATGTTAGTGTGTTCAATATACCCAATACACTTGAATAAAAGAGGCATAATAGGTGTTGATTCTCCAAGCATAGTTGTGAATTGATAATTCATGATCTCATTCCTCTCTTGTCTAATCATCTATTAATATAGATCCAAAAGGTGATACATCACTCTATAATAATATATATACTCTTATTGTTTTTAAATATCATTGGAGATCGATTATATCATGAAACATTGAACATATATTGAATTGGAAAATTTTAAATCATATTGTTTTAACTCTTTATCACTTGCCTCAATTTTAGGTGCATTTTGAAAAGGTTCTTCATACACATATAATTTTCCTTCATAAAGAAGGATGAAACATTATCACCTTTTTAATGACGAGAAATTTGTGATGGTGAGAAGGTTTTAATTCTCTGGTATGTATCGAAATAATAGGTTCGATTTCTTTTTAAAATTTTCCTAAACAATTAGATATGTATAATTTTTTTTAATTTATCTAATAAATTTAGAGAAAAAAAATGATATTTATTAGTATCAAACTATTTTATGGATGCCCAATAGCCCTCACCATTTGCTGTAGAATAAAATGTTCCTTGTTTTTTTATGTGGAAATGATATATTATAACCTTCTCATTACCCCAAACATTGTTTCTCATAAACTTTTATGGTTTTAGGTAGTGATTTCAAATGAAAACTACATTTACTCACTATTTCATGATATGCTGACAAGACTACCCAATCTTGAAAACCTTAATTATATTTCCTTAACCATTTCTTCTTAGTTACCCAATGTTATTCTTTGGATGTTAACCCTTTATATGAATAAGTGATATCAACCCAAAAATACAGGTTAGAATTTTCTGATAATTTAATGGGGCCCAAATTTGGTTGGTAAAAAACATTAAACTATGGTTTGACTTTAAATACAGTAGTGGAAGTCTGTACCGACAGAATATTTTATTGAGTGATTTTATCTTTATATTTTTAAATTTAAAATTGTTGCCTTTATCACATGCTTATTTACAATAAGTGGGTTTCACTAACTGATTAACCATATCTTAGATAATATATAGGAATATTACAGTTTATTTTAGTTCTATCATGAATGCTTATTAATTAATTAATTATGTGACTAAGATAAAAACAACCCTAATGAATTAACCATGCAATTTGGTATAAATAATATAATAATTTGTATGATCATGGGTTTTAATAATGGGTATTCTATATAGTGTTTGATAAAATAACCATTGAACAATGGTAAAACAACTTGAACTGATTAATTTTCATGTTTATAGGTTTCCACATTTCAACATATGTATCTAAATTTATTGGTTTCTCCTCATCTCTAAACATGAACCGCCTCCACCAACCTATGAGATCCATATTTTACATAATTTTTTAACTCACACAAAAATGAGGGGAAAAAGGGTTTATATATTTTAAACCATGGGAATAAATTACCTTACATAATAAAAGGAGAAAAGGTACAGTATACAACAATTTCATTTCATAATCAATTAAATGAAATGAAACAAATCACATAAAAAGGCCTGATCAATTCTCATGATAAAAAACATGCATGAAACAAACTACACATTTTATAAAACATGTGATAAATTACTAATATATATTATTTAATATAAATAATGATAAAAAAATAATTAGTATCACTAATTAATAAATTATTTTATCTAAATTCTCATCTTGATAACATTAATTTCATCATCACTAATAATTTTAAACCAATTTAATAAATTCATTTAAAATTAATAATGTACATAAATGTTCATTGGAGCCAATACAGTGAATACCCATCTGATTCTACCCAAAATGAATTATTCTAATAAAATATTATCTCTTATGAAATATAAAATACTTGAATTGTTATGTAATTCCTAATTTGTAATATAAAAATAATTATTTCACAAGATACAATAATTTTTTGTAAGTGGTTTGCTTCAATTCATTTTGAGTAAAAACTGAAATATGACTCATACTTGATATGTATATTTGGAAATTATGAAGATATTAATTTAAACACACACACACACACATATATACATATATATATTAATTACCATCATAGGGAATTTCCTATCTTCTTAGTTATCACATGCATGAACATGTCAATATGGTTTTCATAGTTCAATAATTAAAATTTATATCTATGAAATTTGGTTTAATTAGATGATGTTTACAAGAGAATACATGACATGTATGACTCTCATACTCTATCTGAGGAACATTACTAGAGACCAAGTGTATAAATATATCATTATAAACTAGATGAGATGGTGTGTTCAAAGGGTTACATGCAATGTGAGATCTTAATTACATGGTCACCAGTTAGGTAGGTTGTGTATTGATATACAAGGCCCGTCTTTGACTCATAGGGACTAAACACCAGGTATATGAGATACAAGGTGTGTAATACCAGTGAATGTGTGCTAATATGTCTCAGAAAACACCTGGTGTCTGGTAATAAATATGCCTCATGTCAATAATTCATATGACAAAATTAATTATGAATTAATTCATGATTCTTTGAATACAACATCATGTCATGGAAATCCAGTTACATGGTGCGTACAACCTTATTATCTAGCAAAAATCCTTGGCACCTTTGTATGTGATCATCAATATTAGTTTAGTAAAACAATTAATCATATTGATTAGCCATATGAGAAATGAAGGAGGAAAAAGCATATTTCATGATTTGGAATAACATGAAATATGAAATAAGAATTAAAAACAAAAAACTGCAAAAATCACTAATGATCTCAAAATAATTATAAATAAATATGTGACTTCACGGAAACAACTTGTACATTACGAGCACAATACAAGCATGCAATGTGAATTTTACACTATTTATATTTTCTTTTTTTAATGATAAATCCAAGATCATCATGATGATAAATGTAGTGTTCATTACAATTGAATCAAATAATAAATACAAAATGAATCATGTCGAAACCAAAGAGGGGAAATAAGAACATATTATTTAAATTTAGTTTATTAAATAATATTTTACCTGATGGAATTATTTTTTCATTCATGGATATAGAAATAGATTTAGTATGAACATTTCTGGCATTGTAGGTATCATGTGAAGATTCCCCTATAGCAGTGGTCAACAAATGTTCCATTATTCTCTAGACATCATTGATGTAATCTAAAGGTGCTAGCGTGGAAGATTCTTACACTTACATCATCTCCGTTTGATCGAAATGATAATTTCTTACAATGTGTATTAATTGACCTTATTGAGGAAAATTTAACTCTATTATTTATAGAAATCACGGGGAAGGTAGATCTAATATAATTTAGAGTATTCTCTAACTCTGATGTGCACATCGCCAAAAAATGAATTGTCATATTGATAAAATTGTGGAACTTTGTTTATAAATCACTATGGTTAAAATAAAATTGTAGTACCCCAAAAATTTTATGGTATGTTTCTCTTAAATACATTCGATTCATATCCTATATTTCATAAAGCACTGAGTTTCATTGTAATAACACTTGGTTATTTAAGATATAGTCATTGCCAAGCCGTTGAAGTCAAATTTTCCACTTGTGTGTTTTGAATTTTGAAAATCTGACAAACATAGTTGTGTTTAGGATAAAATTTAGAGTTTGATAAAATTAACCTATTTTTTGGAGAATATTATCATACCATTATGAATAGTAACATACCCTTATGAATTTATATATGACTCTTATAAATGGTATCTAAGCCCATGAATGTATAAATAAATTAAGGCACCTTAAAAATGAAGATGAATAATTTAAGTGTTTAGATTATTTGATAAAATAATTTTTTTAATTAAATATTTAATTAATCATAGTTAGAAAATTATTTTTGAAAAATGGACTTCATTTTTGGATTCTACATGTGAAAAATGGTTAGGGTAAATGTTTTTTTGAAATACTTGGATTTTTATGAATAGTGAAATACCATAATTTACGAAATAATTTAAATACACTAATTATAGAGTCATGTATGATGTTCTGCTGATGTCAGCCCAGTTTTTTCAGAATCACAATATAAAATTACTATTCATAGTCATGGAAGACTCACTATTCCTTATCTTGTAGAGAAAGAATAAAAGAATGAATATAATATAAAGAAATCCCCTGTCCACTCAACTATATAATCTACCCCTCAACCCACATCCTTCAACACAACTCAAGCTACAAGAAATTCTTAAATTCTAAAAAATATTCTTTTGAAGGCCTCTCCCCACATCCAAGAATTATCAGTCTCCCCAAAAGTCCAGAAACAAAGGCCTTAAGTAGATTATAAAGGAGGAGTACTCAAGAGGTGAACCTCTCTTCAATTTTCTTTCAATTTCTTTTAAAATGTTCTTTTATTTTGTTTTGTCTTCTCACATCCCCTCATCCAAATGCCATGATAATTCTAGTACCTTACATGTACTGGATTTTCCTTATGATAATGGAATAATTCATCAGAATCTCTCTTTTCCCTTAATTTATACCATAAATTCAAGCATCGTCTGAGATGTGTTAATTTATAACACTCAAGGAAGAGAGGTTTTCAATTTACATTAATATATTCAATACTAATCATGGAACTTTTTCATTGGTTGATCCACATATTAATAAATGTATTTTATCATTTTTAATGTTCTGGAATCCTTATACAATAATAATATGGAATAATATTAGAAAACAAGTTTATTGTGCACAATACCGCCAACCCCAATCTAAGCGTTTATTTTTACTCATCGAATGAGTAATACGCAGGGTATATAACTAGAATCATTATATTATCCTTTATATATATTTAATTTCACGAATAATTTATATTAACAATTTTTTATGTTTAACCACATTTCAGACAAAAATCCATTCATGAATATAAGTAAACAGCTCATGAAAACCAACGAATTATATGATACCAAGACAATAATATTGAATCTATTAAACCCATAAAAAATCCATTAATGAACCTAATAAGGTGATAAAATATAAATTAAATGTTTATGAGTTTTTGGAATGAATAATTAGTTAATCTAAATTTGATTATTCAGGTCATTGCAAACAATCAAGAATACCTTCAGGCATAAGGTAAGGGATCCTCTCTATCACTTTTGTTCAAGAATCTCCCCTATGTTGTGTTATTTTATTTATTAATACCTAATGATGGGGTATTTTTTAACTCCTTCCCCATATTTCACTTATGATATATAAATAACGGAATACCCATTTACCTCTCATTAATCCATCACAAGAACACTCGTTACCATGCCGATATGCTTGCAAGGTGTTTCTCATTTAACTTTTATTTCTAGGAGATTTCCATTGTTCGCCACTTATTTCTTGTATGAGGTATATGTGTTATTACATTTGAAATATAATATCTTGATTCTATTTATCTTTATGTAATTTTGTGAATCATTCAGTTATTATTAACTTTTCTTCATACGAATCAATTGATTACAACGGGGTAACAAACTTTGTCTCAATGTTCACATCATTGTGGCTTTCTTAGTATTGTACACATACTATTTCTTATGTGGTGTACCAATTGCACATTTTAGATCAATTTTAAATTGAAATTATATTCCATTTAAATTTCCATATTCTCATATTGTGGATATGTTTATTGTCTACGTTGTCGACCATTTTACATACGATATTTATTTTCAATGTTGATTTGAATGTGGAAATATTGATGAATCCGTAACCACTAGATTATACGGATAATGTAAAGGAATGTTTATATTGTTTTGAATCTATTTAAAATTAATGATTTGGACAGGAAGTGTTGGGTGGGGCCCTCTATTGTCCCTCGATGCATCAGTAGGTCCTATGAGACAAATCAGTTGGAGAAAAACCCTTTGAGTTTGTTTCCAAGAATTAGACGGGTTCCTACCCAAAGACTAAAATGGTTTTAAAGGTATTATATTATCATGTGATAGATACATGGAGTCCAACTAATATACATTATCCTTATTCATTTTCAGGTATTAATATCCATGAGGTTTTCACTATGTCAACATCAATGGATGCAGTTTCATTATCAGTTTATTAATGGTGTGAGCTTTTCATTTTTTCACCATGCCATATGAACTATGCCATGTTGTTTATAATTCAGTTATTATTGATTCATGATTCCACTATTTGTAACACTTACGTAGAATTTGAGATCACCCCTTTAATTTTTTCACCTTCAACAGGTTATGTAGAGGATACTATTTATTGAGTAATATGGATGCATTTTTTTGTTTTTGTTATGTATTGTATTTTGTAACATTTTCCAATGTAATTTGTGTTTAATCTATATATATAGATTCTTCAAGACTACAAAATAGATAATTCATTTGGTATTTAATTCCTTTTAACCATTCTAATGTACTTAGTAATTCACTAGATCTGGTCTAGAGGGGATGTTGTGTTACATTTGGTATCAGAGGAGGGTTAGTAGAAAACATGGAAACTAGATTAGATAACGATGATTAAGGAACAAATCCCTAAGGATGTATTTGAGGAGAAAATTACCATAACATCCTGATATTTTGGTGTGGAAATTTTTATGTGGATCTTTCATGTAATACAACCTTGTCTGGATACAAGCAGGTAGAGGTGGCACTAGAAAAGATGTACCTTGGTGTGAAAGCTCCAAAAAGGAGTTTTGGGCTTGACCCGAGGTATCCTAGTACATGAAAATGGGCCTTGTTGTGCTCTTTGTTATGACACTCCCAAGGGATATGCTAAGGATAATTCATATTTTATTTAAAATCCATTATGAATGATTGGAATGTAAATTATTCCCCATTTAATTTTTTTTCTTGATTATGGGATTAGGCACCCATAGGATCTCAATTTATGATAATTATTTTATTAATTTAAGATTATTCAATGTGATTCATACCCTAATCTATTGTGTGAAATTATTTTGAAATTAAATATAATGGAAGAAGGGGCATCAAAACTTGTGGGTAATGTTGGGATCTCCCTATAGGAAATGTCAGCACAGTCAATGTTGAAGCAGATCAGATCATGACCATATTGGGACAACTAACTCAGGTTGTGACAAAGAACCCTTCCACACCTATGTTGGGTCATTTCATACGGAATAATCCCTCATCATTCAGTGGTACTAATAATCTAGGGGTTTCTAAGAAATTGAGCAAGTCCCTTTATTATATATTCATGGAATTAAAATGCAATGAAAATGAAAAGGTAGTAATTCCAGTATATTGTCTTAAGGGAGACACTGATCAATGGTGGTCCTTGATTAAGAATACCATATAGAAAGAATAAATAGAAGATATGTATTGGAGGAATTTTAAGGAAATATTTTTCTAAAAATATTTCCCTCCTGAGAAACGAACTGAAATGAAGAGGAAATTCTTTGGCATAAAGAAATGGTAAGAAAAAATTGTTGTAGAGTAAGAGGCTACCTTCATATGGCTAGCCTAGTATTCCATAGATTACATACGTGACTCAAGAGAAAAGATTGAACATTTCTCTGAATGTCTTAAGCCAGGTCATTGAAGGGAACTAGCTTCTCAAACATTTTCATCATATGATGAATTTGTACTAAGATCCATCAAAACTGAGATGGAATTTTCTAGATCATCCTTTTCAAGGGAATCCAAGATAAAAAGTGGTACACTTATAACCAAGGGAATGGTGAAGCGCCAATGAAGAAAAAGGGAATGAGTAAATTCCCATTATGCGAGAACTGTGGAAAAAATTATTTCAAGAAATGCTTGAAAGGAATGTGATTCTCTTATATCTGTGGAGAAAAGGGTCATCTATCTAATGAATGCAAAGGAAAGAAACAATTTGATGATGTTTAATGATAAAATTGAAGAGATATGGGACACTATGAAAATGATTGTCCTAACCACCAGGGAAACATGCTTTAGAAAAGGGAAAGAGAGGATGGGAGAGAAAATGTGATTACAACAGCAGAATATGAAGCCTATTGATGTGGTGGTAGGTACTTTAATTGTTTCCTCAAATATAGCCAACACTTTATTTGATTCTAGAGAATCACATTCATTTATATCTTCCCAGTTTTCCATAAAAATTAGATATTCCCAATTTTATTTAATAAAGGATTTATCAGTCAAAAATCACAGGGGATGAATCATTGCAATAAATTCATGTCAAATAGTCCCCCTCATGACACATAAATTTGCTTTTGTTTTTGATATTCTCATCATACCAATGAATGTATTTTATATAATTCTCAATATGAATTGGCTGTCAAATTATGATGTGAATATTTATTGAAAGAAAAAAGAAGTTACATTTTTTTTAAAATGGTTTAGAATATCTTATCATTTGAGTGGAGACCTTGCCACTTTATTCATATCTAGACCCACCCTCAGTATCTCTATAGAATAAAATTTTTGTAGAGGAAGATAACCCAATATCTATGGGTGAGGAAAGAAATATTGAAATTGAATATGTGCATATAGTGGAAGAATACATTTATGTAATTCCAGAGGACATACCAGGAAATCATCCAGAGAGGGAAATTGAGTATTCCATTTACTTAATTCCTAGTTCAAGACCTATATAAATGAACCTTATATAATAGCCACTGTGGATTTAGTTGTTCTAAGGAATGAACTAGATGATTCGAGTGACAAAGGATTTATTTGACAAAGTGTCTCTCTATGGGTATCCCTAGTTCTATTTGTCCACAAGAATAATGTATCCCTGAGGCTATGCATTGATTATAGAGAAATCAAAGCTATTAAAATTAAGGAATAAGTATCCTCTACCTCGGATTGATGATTTATTTGATCAAAATCATAGAGCTCAATACATTTCAAAGATTGAACTTCGATCTGGATAACATCAACTGCATGTGAGGAAGGAAGATATTCCTAATATAGAATTTTGATCCCTATATGGGCATTACAAGTTCAAAGTGATGCCTTTTGGGATGACTAATTCACCCTTTGTTATCATGGATTTAATGAATAGGGTTTTCAAGGAATATCATGATAACTTTTCTTTGGTATTCATTGATGATATCCTTGTGTACTCAATAAGCTATGAAGACCATGGGGATCACTTGAAGATTATTCTAAAACCACTTAGAAAAAATGAATTATATTGGATGTTTTGAAATTGTGGATTCATAAATCAATAAGATTCTTTTATAGTCTATATTTTATCTAAGGATGGTTTCCAATTTGATCTAGAAAAGACAAAGGAAATACATGAATGGGCCATGCCAACAAACATAATCGTGGTAGATAGTTTTATTCGATTATCAAGATACCATCGACATTTCGTTCATAATATTTTCCGACTACCTAACCTGCTAACCAAGCTCACACGTGAAGGAGTTATGTTTTTTCGGACAAAATAGTGTATCAAATTTGTTAAATAATTGAAATGAAGGTTGGTCAATGCATCAATTTTGACTATTCCATCTGGAAGGGATGAATTTGTAATATAAAGTGATGCATCAAAGAATGGACTAGGTTGTGTCCTTATGAAAAAATGACAATGTTTTTTCTTATGAATCAAGAATGTTGAACACTGGTGGGAAATATTATCCGACTCATGATATTGAGTAAGAAGCTGTAATATTTTCTCGGAAAATATAGACACATTAGGTCTACAGTGAAAGATGTGAGATTTATACAGACCACAAGAGTTTGAAATACATATTCACACAAAATTAACTCAACATGTGGAAATGTATATGGATTGGGTTACTCAAATATTACGATTGTTCAATACACTACCACCTAGAAAAGGCAAATAAGGTGGAAGATGCATTATAAAAGAAAGATAACAGACTCCTGACCCTAATGAGGATTTAAAGAGATCCTATATTGATGGATATATTGAAGATAGATATTTCAATTGTTAAGGAAGGGAAGACATATTTCCTCTTTCAAATGACTTCTAAACCATATTTATTAGAGAAGATAAAATGATCTCAATCTGATGATCAGAATATGCATAAAGAAATTATTGTTATTAATGATGGGAGATTGGAAGACAATGTGTTTGAGGAAGTAGTTCTTATGTTTAGGAAGTGGTTATCCATCCCATCAGTACCTAAGCTAAAAAAGGGTACTATTAAACTATGATCATAGCTCAAATTTTTCTATACATCCATGTAGAACTAAGATGTATAGATATCTAAAGTAATATTTTTGGCAGGATAATATGAAGCGGGAAATTGCTGACTACGTGTTAAGGTGTATAGTTTTTCAACAAGTAAAGGAAGAGAGACAACATCCTAGAGGAGTGATGCAACCTATACCTATTCTTATGTGTTTGTGGGATAACATTACAATGAGTTTTTTCATGGGACTATCGAGGAAACCTAGAAAAACTGATGTGATATGGGTAATTTTTGATCATCTCACAAAATATGTATATTTCTTTTCTATAAGAGAAGATTTTCCATGTGAGCACTTAGAAATACATTATATTAACTAATTTGTAAGACATAATGCTGCACCTCTATTGATTTTGTTTGATCTAGATTCTCAGTTTACATCTAAATTCATGAAATGTCTCCAGGAGGCATTTGATACCGATCTTCATATGAGTACTGCTTACCACCCACAAACCAACAGATAGTTTGAAAGGACTATTCACACTGTGGATGAAATGCTGAGATAAGGATCTCTTGAATTTCAAGGTATGTGGGGTCAATACTTGCCTTTTTTGGAATTTTCCTACAACAATATTTTCCATTATAGTATTCAAATTGATATATATGAATAAATATATAGAAAAAGATGTCAAAAAAAAACATATTGTGATGAAGTTGGTGAGAGAAAACTTATAGGCCAATAAAATATTGAAGAAATAGCAACAATGGTAATAAAAGTTCAATCCCATTTTAATGTATCCCAACGTAAGAAGGGGATTTATTTTGACAACCGAATAATGGATTTTTAATTTCAAGTGGGAGATCATGTATTTCTGAAAGTATCTCCATAGAAGGGTTTCTTAATGACTTGTATGAAAGGGAAATTGGGCCCTAGGTACATCAGGCCATTTTAAATTCTGGAAAGAATCGAAGCTTCATCTTAACTTTTAGAAATGCCTCTATGTCTCTCAAAAGATCATGATAGGTTCCATGTGTCATTGTTGTAGGAATACATGCCATACCCCATGTATATACTCACCAAAGAAGAAATAAAATTGGAACCTGATTTTTTGTATAGGGAAGAGCCTATGGGGATCCTTGAAACAAGGAAGCATGTATTGGAAAATCAGACAACTCATCTAGAAATGGATCTTTGAAAAAACTGAAATATGGAGGTAGCAACATGAAAACCTGAGGATGTTATGATTAAGAACCACCTACATCTTTTTGGTGGGCTATATAAATGAAAAATTTCAAGGACTAAATTTCCAAAGGAGGTAAAAATGTAGAACCTCAAGCATTTTATGGTATATTTCTTTTAAAATTCATTCGAGTAATTGAATGCATTTCATAAAGCACTGATTTTCTTTAAAAGAACAATTGGTTATTTAGGAGATAATCATAGACTATCCATTAAACTAAAAATTTCCAATTTTGTGTTTTGAATTTGGAAAATCTAACATACAAGGTTGTGTTTAGGATGATATTTACAGTATAATAAAATTAAATTGTTTTTTGGTGAATATTAGCATACCCTTATGAATAGTAACATACCCTAATGAATAGTAACTTACCCTGATGAATATTAATATGACTCTTAGGAATTGTATCCACACCCATGAATGTATAAATAAATTTAGGCACCTTAATAATGAAGATGAATGATTTAAGTGTTTATATTTTTCTATTATATAAGTAATTTAATTAAATATTTAATGAATCATATTAAGAAAATAGTTTTTGAAAAATGATCTTAATTTTTGGATTCTACACATCATTAAATGGTTAGGGTTAATTTTTGGAATTTTTATAAAATACTTGAATTATTGATGCAAAGTGAAATACCATAATTTACAAAATAATCTTAATACAATAATTATAGAGTCATGTTTGATGTTATGCTGATGTAAGTCCAATTTTTTGGGATTCACATCATAAAATTATTATTCTTGGTCATGTAAGACTCACTATTCCTTGTCTTGTGGGGAAATAATAAATTAATTAATATAATAGAGAGAAATCCCCTCTTTCATACACTATATAAACCACCCCTCACCCCCTCTTCCTCCCACACCACTCAAGCTTCAATACATGCCTAAATTATGGAAAATACTCTTCACAAGACCACTAACCACATCTAAGATATTATGGTCTCACAAAAAAACCAAAAACAAAGTCCTTAAAGAGATTCTCAAGGAGGTGTACTAAAGAGGTGAACCTCTCTTCTCTTTTCCTTCAATTTCTTTTACGAATTTCCATTATTTTGTTCTCCCTACTCACCTCCCCTCATCCAAATTCCATTATAATTTTAGTAACTTAAATTTACTTTATTTTCCTTATTGTGATGGAATATTTCATCATAATATATCTTTTCCCCTTCCTTTATACAAGAAATGCAAACACCATTCGAGATGTGTTAATTTATCACACTCAAGGAAGACAGGTTTTCAATTTGCATTAATTTATTCAATACAGGAGATGAATCATTTTCAATGGTTGAACCAGATCATAATATATATATTTTATATTTTTAAATGATCTGGAATCCTAACACATTCATAATATGGAATAATAATACAAAACATGTTTATTGCGCAAAAACCCACCAAGACAAATCCAATCATTTATTTTAACTCATCATATGAATAATCCTCAGGGTATATAACTAGAATCAATATAAAATAATTTATATCTATTTAGTGTCACTAATAATGAAAATTATCAATTCTGTATGTTTAACCACATTTCAAAAAAACATCCATTTGTAAATACAAGTAAATAGATCATGAAAACAAAAGAAGAAAATGTTATCAAAACAATATAATTTAATCTATTGAACCCATAAAAAGGTAATTAATGAACATAATAAGGTTATAAAATATCGATTAAATTTTTATTAGTTTTTGGAATTATTAATTAATTAATCTAAATTTGATTATTCATGTTGTTAAAAACAATCAAGATCACCTTCAAGCATAAGGTAAGGGATCCTCTCTCTCACTTTTGTTCAGGAATATCCCCTATGATGTGCTCTTTAATTTTTAATACCTAATTATGGAGTATATTTTTTAACCATCCACATATGGACCTTATGATATATAAATAATGGTATACCCCTTTACCACTCATTAATACCTTGCAAGAACAATCAATACCATGCTGAAATGTTTCTATGGGGTTTCTCATCTCACATTTAATTCCGTGATATTTCCATTGTCAACCACTTATTTCTTGTATGTCATATGTGTCTACTACCATTTGATATATAATAACATTATTCTCATTATATTAAATTTATTTTGTGATTAATTTAGTGATTATTAACTATAATACCCGAGATTTCTATGAGTAATATTTTGTTTTTATGTTATATATATATATCATCAAAGGAATCTTTCACTACACACTAGCTTGACTTACTTTACACGCAATCGCGACCTTCCTCGATAGCTTGTGTTGTACGCAATACCGAGTTTCACTAAACAACGATATGGTATTAAAATATTATTAAAACTAGCCGTTATGAATAGTAATAACAACTTTTTGAAATTTTATATATTTTATTTTTCAAAATGGACTTCATTTTTGGATTCGGAATATTGAAATTAGCCTAGGGTGAAATTTTGGAATTTTTGCTGAAAACTTTCAATTTTTGATGAATAGTGAAACCACTAAGTGGTAGGTTAAAAACTGAATTTTGCATAAAACATAATTTTAGCGCTTCTGTGAATGGAATTTCGAAAATCCGACATACACAGTTGATATCAGTAAGTAAAATGTGGTTCAATGAGATAAAAATAATTTTTTGGTGAATAGTAACTTTTAACTTTTTTTTACCGCGGTTAATAGTAAATATGGTAACTAAGGGTAAATATGATATTACTATTACCCTAACACATGTCCTAATTCTATTGGATAAGTGTAATTCGACCAAAAACAACCTTAGGAATATAATATGACCATTTAGGTCCACTTAGATTAGATTATGACATTTAATATTATTTTATTTAATGAATAGTTAAAATAGTTAAAATCAATGTTTAATAACTAAAACATTTTTAATATGGGTTTATACATAAGATAAATTCAATTATAAATATTCATTAGAAAGATAAAAATATTTCCTACATAATGATATTTTATTTATAATTTTTAGACTTTACATAAATTAATTTATTTATGACACAACGATGATGCAGTAATTACCCTTTTAAGGAAATGTTAACATAATTGATGTTATAAAGGCCCAAATAAATGTAATTTGCGACTTTTTATGAATTCCACTAATTTTCTAGGTTACTATTATATATTAGTGTTGATTTAATCAACTTGGTTCGAACATATAATTCTGTTATGACTTTCACAAAAATCATATATCAAATAGTGTCAAAATTGACACAAAATAGTTTTTAAATCAAATATTATATTATTAATTGACATTTTATACCTAAAAATATAATGTTTTTCCGAATGACTTAGATAAGGATATATATATTAATAATAAACAACTTGGGGTTCGTTTGGCATGTTATAGTAAGTGTATTAACCATATAGTGTAAGAAAACAAAAAGACATGGTAAAAGTTAAATTATTTAACTTAGAGTTAAATCTAATTGATAAGTTTAAAATAATAACCTAAAATTGTCTAAATACTATTGGTTGATAGTATTTAGACCCATCCCCACTTTACCTTCGAAATAAGACCCTTTGGAACCATTATAAACCGATTTTGACTTTAATATAAAATAATATTTTGAGATATTCTTAAGGTGCCCCTCTCCTCCCTTATAAAAGGTCACCTCCTCCCCCTCCTCCTCACACCAATTTGAGCACCCAAGCTCGGAAAACCCCTGCCAAAATCCCTTCTCCACTTCCCTAGAATAATCCTAGAGGTCCTGGTCTTCTTCAAAGACCAATCTTAGTTCCCTAAGTGGAGGATTCAAAGAGGCGTTTAAAAGAAGAGGTAATATCCATTACCGATATTTTCAATTTCTTTCTTCTTCAACATGTTCTTATTTAGTTTTTTCATGATAAAGTAATAACATCAGTATTACTTACATACTGATATGTTATTATAAATATGAAACAACCCTAATTCACCTTCTATCCATCCTACGGAAAAATGAAATCACCGCGCATGCGTACGTACGAAATACCGTCTCCACGCCGTGGTGTAATCTATTTTCCACCACCACCTTACTTGGATGGGTATAATGGTGTAAATAATGACTATATATGACTATTAAAAAGTTATATTGATTCTGAAATATTATACATACACTCCAATACAATTCCACGATCATAGGAACGATATCATCACTCGTGCGTACGTACGGAATACCGTCTCCACGATGTGATGCGACTCGTTTTACATGATCATCATTACATAGGAATTATATAAATGAATTGAATGAATAAATATGATATATGTTACACTAATACCATTATTTATATAAGGTATCTATAACCTTAAAATAAGAATAGGAATTTATTCGGCAAAACATGTATAAGAACAAAAGGCAATAAAGACCCGAGTAACAAGTAACAATGAAATATTACTAATAAGAAGCTAAGAATATGACCATATATGATATCATATCAATATGTATGATTCTGTAATAAGTCAATAACATTATTTAATCCATTATACAGGAGATTTGGACACGTACAATGCAAATCAGACCTAAGGTAAGTGGAAATCTCACAATCTCATTTTTATCCGAGATTGTTTATACTTTGATATTTACTGGGGTGTATTTTATCATCCACATCCATGTTCCCTCAATATATAATATTTTTTCCATCCAATTACAATAGTTTAAATCCAATTTTACCCTTCGGTGAGTTTTTAGTAAAGAATATGAAAGTAATCTTTTGTCGTTTTTTCGTACGAGGTACTTTTTGACTTTTCCGACAAAAGTACGAAGAATGTTTTTTTAACTTATACGGAATGAATGGATTTTTTATAACATTATTTCCAAGAAGCTTCCTTTACAAGTTTTCAAGTTTATTTTTGATCAACTTCTTTTAGTTTATAATTGTATGACATGTTATGAAATGAAAAGTGTTTTTGAAGAAGAAAGGATATTTTCCTCAAGAATGGAGTTCAAGTGTTTTATCAAAATTATTTTCCATATAAGACAATAAAGGGTTCTGTTTTTATCCCTATTATTACATTGATTTGATTATGTTGTGAGGGAATTATTTTTATGAAGTAATTTACCTTATATGATTTTTTTATGATGTCATGATGTTTCAAGAATCCCATTTTTGTTACATTTGTTATGCGATGATGTATGATTTATGATTATGTGGCACACATAAGAAAGGATTCATTATAAGATGGGTGGGACCTATATCTCCCTAAAATGCATTGGGTAAAGATTTATATCTCATGAGATAGACATGGCTGGTACGGAAGGTTATTTCGGTTCAGTGATACAAGACTGAAACGAGGAGTGAACTCGGTTCAGAAATGGACTTTGTCCGCTAAGATAGTCTTGGAAATGAGTCATGACTAACAAGAAATGATTTTCCATGATTATGTGTGCATGCCACAAAGTTTCATGTTTTATGTTATGATTATGGGGTTCTCATTTTCACTTCTACTATTTATTCCATGTTAGGATATTATGATCTCTTTTGCAGGTTATGATTTTTAAAAAGATATGATATGATTTTTATTTCCTTTATTTTCCCTTGCTGAGCATTTGAGCTCACCCTTTTTTGTATGTTTTCTTTTCCCCAGGTTAGGAAGATGGATATTAAGTAGAATATGCTAAAAGGTACCCTAGATATGATGAAATAAATGGGAGACACTGTAGAAGATATATGAACCAGTTGTTTATGTTTCCCAGTTTCTAAAGAAACTATAGCTATACGGTCCTCTGTGGTTTTGGCACATGTTGTAATAAGTGTGCTTCAGTTTTGAAGTATTAACAATGTATGTAAAGTATGGTTCATTATAGTTGGTATCAGAGGAAAGGTATAGTCAACCTTTGGAAACTAGGATGTGAAAGCCTTAGTAAGAACCCTAAGGATATGTCTAAGAATAGAACACAATCTTAGTGTTTTAGAAATGTCCATGAATAGCCTAGGATAAGACCTTAAGTGTGAACATTTTATTCTTGAATTATGTTGTTTTCCTATTATAATTAGTGTTGCTCACACTATTCTTCTTGGTTTTAGTCAATGGATGGAACCCGAAGGAACCGTGTTAATGCGGAATGCGATGGGCAATGCAATGATTGTCCCCCTGAGCAACCAAACAATATGGGAGCTGGATTGCAAAATCTTGTAGCCATGCTCACACAACTTTCTCAAGCTATGAATCATTTATGACTTCTAAACGAGCAAAGGAAGGAGCAACATTCTGTTGAATCCTTCATGAGGCAGCATCCACCTTCTTCTAGCGGGTCTACTGATCCATTAGTTTCTGAACAATGGATTAGTACTACTGAAAAGATATTTTCAGTTCTTCAATGTTCTGAACATGATAAAGTCATCCTAGCAGTGTATCGTTTGGAAGGAGATGCTGATCAATGGTGGAATCTTATTAAGAATACGAGGAAAAGGGATGAAATTGAGTCCATGGAATGGGACAAGTTCAAGAACTGATTTTTCAATAAGTACTTCCCTCGTATTCTCCGAACAAAGATGGAGAAAGAGTTTCTTGAACTGAAGCAAAGGTATGATGAATCTGTTGGTAACTATGAAGCAAATTTTACAGGACTTGCAAGGTACGCTTCTGGTATTGTTATCCAACCTTAGAGTAAGATCGATCGATTCTTTAGTGGCATAAAACCAAGTCTTCGAAGGGCGTTAGCCATAAGGTACTTCAATAGCTACGAGGAAATCGTTCGATGTGCTCTCAAAGTCGAGATGGAGATTGGAGTAACCCATCAGTCATATGGGTTTGATAAGAATAGGAAAATGGAATTCAACGGAAAATCTAAAGAGCACACTGAAAAGAAGATGAGCTTTCCCTTATGCTCAAAGTGTGGAAAGAAACATGGAGGGAGTTGTCTTAAAGGGAAAAGTAAATGTTTCAAATGTGGAAAGGAAGGTAATCGCGCATTTGAATGCTGCGATGATGGGAAGAAGATGTCTAATGATGCAAAAAAAGGAAGGGATACACAGAATGAACCTACTACACTTCAATGTTCCTAGTGCAAGGAGATGGGGCATTATCCCAATCAATGTCCAAATCCAAGGGTTGATGATGATGATGTTCGACGTCAACAAACTCTTAAGGCTAAAGACAAAGTAAAGTCACATGTGATATCTATCTGCGACGTGGAGTACGATAACGAAGTGGTGAAAGGTACACTTACCATCCATTCTAAAGTATCAAATGTTTTATTTGATTCTGGATCCACCCACTCTTTTGTTTCTGAAGAATTTTCTAAGGGTATCACTGTATTACCTCAACAATTAGATGTTGAGTTAGCTGTGACAACCCCTAATGGCACATCAATCTTATCAAAAGTTTGTAATTCTTCTCCAATTGACGTTTGTGGGAAAGTGCTTCCTGCAAATCTTGTGATCCTTCCTTTAGTGGAATTCGATGTGATTATTGGTATGGATCGGCTTTCTTTATACGGATCTCATATCAATTTCCAAATAAGGGAAGTCACATTTCATATTCCAGATAAATATATGATCGTCTATTAATGCAAGGATGAACATGACCTTCCAGTGGAAATTTCTTCCATTTTATGGGTATTGATTCCACTAAATGAAGGTTATTTATCTCAAATGGTTGGTGAGAAACTCACAATTAAGAATATGCCCATCGTAGGAGAGTTTGATGATGTCTTTCCGGAGGAATTACCGGGTCTTCCACCAAATCTTGAAGTTGAGTTTTCAATAGAACTCGTACCGGGTGCTTTGCCAATTTCAAAGACACCTTATAGAATGGCCCCAATTGAGTTGCAGGAATTGAAGAAGCAACTCCAAGAGAATCTTGATAAGGGATTCATAGGCCCTAGTGTGTCACCTTGGAGAGCACCTGTTCTATTTGTTAAGAAGAAAGATGGATCAATGAGACTCTGCATTGATTATCGAGAACTTAACAAGATCACTATCAAGAACAAATATCCTCTCCCACGCATTGATGACTTATTTGACCAACTACGTGGAGCTCAATACTTTTCCAAGATTGATGTTCGTTCGGGGTATCATCAATTAAGGGTCAAAAGGGAGGATATACCAAAGACGGCTTTCCGTAAAGGTATGGACACTATGAATTTATAGTGATTCCATTTGGTCCTACTAATTCCCCTGCTATCTTCATGGATCTAATGAATAGAGTCTTTAGAGACTATCTTGATCAATTTGTGGTAGTCTTTATAGACGATATTATTGTCTATTCAAAGAGCAAGGAAGAGCATGAAGATCACTTGATAATTATATTGAAGACCCTGAGAAAGGAGAAGCATTATGCCAAATTTACCAAGTGTGAATTTCAGCTTAAAAAAGTTTCAATTTTGGGTCACATAATCTCAAAAAAGGGGATATCTGTGGATCCAGAAAAAACAGAGGTTATTGAAAGATGGTCGAGACCAATAACACTAACTTAGATCTGAAGTTTTCTTGGTTTGGATGGATATTATCGACGTTTTGTGAAAGATTTTTCACGATTATTTAACCCACTCACCAAGTTGACTCGGAAAGGAGTTATGTTTGTCTGGACGGAAGAATGTGAAGAGAATTTCAAGGAGTTGAAAAGAAGGTTATCTAGTGCACCTGTGCTCACACTGCCTTGTAGTGGAGAAGGGTTTGTGATCTACAGTGATGCATCCAAGATGGGATTAGGGTGTGTTCTTATGCAAAATGGTATGGTGATAGCTTATGCCTCACGACAGTTGAAAACCCATGAGCAAAATTACCCAACACATGATTTGGAGTTAGCTGCGGTAATCTTTGCATTAATGATTTGGTGGAATTACCTTTATGGTGAAAGGTTTGATATTTATACTGATCATAAATGTTTAAAGTATATTTTCACACAAAAGGAGCTGAATATGCGTCAAAGAAGATGGTTGGAGCTGATTAAGGATTATGACTGCTCAATCCATTACCACCCTGGGAAAGCAAATAACGTGGTAGATGCATTAAGTCGACAAGACCATGCCAGTTTATCCATGATGAGGATCACAAAAGATCCAATATTTATGGATTTACAAAGGATGGATCTTTGAATTATAATGGAAGGGAAAAAATCTTATCTTTCTCAAATGAATGTTCAACCATCTATACATGTGAAGATTAAAGAGGCACAGAAAGAAGATATCGAGTTACAAAAGAAGGTGAGAAATGTTCCTGAGTTCAACCATGATTGTGATGGGATAATAAAGTTCAGGAATCGGGTTTGTGTTCCTCCCATCCCCGAATTAATGAAGGAGCTGCTGGATGAGGCTCATAGTTCTTCATTCTCTATTTATCCTGGAAGCACGAAGATGTATATGGACCTGAAAGAGTACTTCTGGTGGGATGGCATGAAAAGAGATGTTGCTGAATATGTCTCTCGATGCTTAGTTTGTCAACAAGTTAAAGCTAAGAGACAGAAGTCTAAGGGGATGTTACAACCATTACCCATACCCGAATGGAAATGGGAAAACATTACTATGGACTTTGTCACAGGACTTCCTAAAACATCCAAAGGCAATAATGCTATCTGGGTCATAGTTGATCGTCTTACAAAGTCTGCACACTTCATTGCTATTAGAGAGGATTTCTCTCTGGATCAGCTTGCCAGGATATATGTAAAGGAAGTAGTAAGATTTCATGGAGTACCACTTTCTATTATATCTGATCAGGATCCGTGATTTAACTCGAAGTTCTTGCGAAGTCTTCAGCATACTCTGGATACAGAGTTGAGTTTCAGTACTGCTTATCATGCTCAGACAGACGGTCAGTCTGAGAGAACAATTCAAACCCTAGAAGATATGTTGAGAGCTTGCTCTATGGATTTCAAAGGAGGTTGGGATCAACACCTACCTTTGGTGGAATTTTATTATAATAATATCTTTCACTCAAGTATTCATATGGCTCCTTATGAAGCTCTCTATGGAAAGAAATGCATGACTCAAACTTGCTGGGATGAAGTTGGGGAAAGAAAGCTATTTGGACCTGATCTCGTTGATGAAATGGAAGAAAAGGTCAGATCTATTCAACAACACATAAGAGCAGCTCAGAGTCGACAGAAAAGTTATGCCGACAACCGAAGAAAAGACCTAGAGTTTGAAGTGGGTGATAAAGTGTTCTTACGAATATCTCCCTGGAAGAAGGTTATGAGATTTAGAAAGAAGGGGAAGTTGAGCCCTAGATATATCGGTCCTTTCGAAATACTGGATCTTGTTGGAAAGGTAGCTTACCGATTGGAGCTTCCACCGAATCTCTCTCAAGTTCACGATGTGTTCCATGTATCTCTCCTGAGAAAGTACATACCTGATCCTTCACATGTACTCAGCTCAGAAGTTGTACCGCTGGAGCAAGATCTTTCTTATGAAGAACAACCAATAGAGATTCTAGATCGTAGCAAAAAAGTCCTACGAAACAAGACCACTCGATTGGTGAATGTTTTATGGAGAAACCACCAACTTGAAGAAGCTACATGGGAGCTTGAGGATATGATGAGGGAGAAGTATCCTTATCTCTTTGTTACAAAGTGACGAATTTCGAGGGCGAAATTCTTTTTAAAGGTGGTAGAATGTAACACCCGAGATTTCTATGAGTAATATTTTTTTTATGTTATATATATATCATCAAAGGAATCTTTCACTACACACTAGCTTGACTTACTTTACACGCAATCGCGACCTTCCTCGATAGCTTGTGTTGTACGCAATACCGAGTTTCACTAAACAACGATATGCTATTAAAATATTATTAAAACTAGCCGTTATGAATAGTAATAACAACTTTTTGAAATTTTATAAATTTTATTTTTCAAAATGGACTTCATTTTTGGATTCGGAATATCGAAATTAGCCTAGGGTGAAATTTTGGTATTTTTGCTGAAAACTTTCAATTTTTGATGAATAGTGAAACCACTAAGTGGTAGGTTAAAAACTGAATTTTGCATAAAACTTAATTTTACCGCTTCTGTGAATGGAATTTCACAAATCTGACAGACACAGTTGATATTAGTAAGTAAAATGTGGTTCAATGAGATAAAAATAATTTTTTGGTGAATAGTAACTTATTACTTTTTTTTACCGCGACTAATAGTAAATAGGGTAACTAAGGGTAAATATGATATTACTATTACCCTAACACATGTCCTAATTCTATTGGATAAGTGTAATTCGACCAAAAACAACCTTATGAATATAATATGACCATTTAGGTCCACTTGTATTATATTATGACATTTAATATATTTTTATTTAATGAATAGTTAAAATAGTTAAAATCAATGTTTAGTAACTAAAACATTTTTAATATGGGTTTATACAAAAGATAAATTCGATTATAAATATTAATTAGAAATATAAAAAGGTTTCCTACATAATTATATTTTATTTATAATTTTTATACTTTAAATAAATTAATTTATTTGTGAAACAACGATGATGCAGTAATTACCCTTTTAAGGAAATCCTAACATAATTGATGTTATAAAGGCCCAAATAAATATAATTTGAGACTTTTTATGAATTACACTAATTTTAAAGTTTACTATGATTTATTAGTGTTGATATAATAAACTTGGTTCGAACATATAATTCTGTTATGACTTTCACAAAAATCATATATCAAATAGTGTCAAAATTGACACAAAATAGTTTTTAAATCAAATATTATATTATTAATTGTTATTTTATACCTAAAAATCTAATGTTCGGCCAAATGACTTAGATAAGGATATATAAATTAATAATAAACAACTTGGGGTTCTTTTGGCATGTTATAGTAAGTGTATTAACCGTATAGTGTAAGACAACAAAAAGACGCGGTAAAAGATAAATTATCTAACTGAGAGTTAAATCTAATTGATAAGGTTAAAATAATAACCTAAACTTTTCTAAATCCTATTGGTTGATAGGATTTCGACCCATCCCCACTTTACCTTCGAAATAAGACCCTTTTGAACCATTATAAACCGATTTTGACTTTAATATAAAATAATATTTTGTGATATTCCTAAGGTGCCCCTCTCCTCCCTTTTAAAAGGGCACCTCCTCCCCCTCCTCCTCAAACCAATTTGAGCACCCAAGCTCGGAAAACCCCTGCCAAAATCCCTTCTCCTCTTCCCTAGAATAATCCTAGAGGTCCTGGTCTTCTTAAAAGGCCAATCTTAGTTCCCTAAGTGGAGGATTCAAAGAGGCGTTTAGAAGAAGAGGTAATATCCATTACCGATCTTTTCAATTTCTTTCTTCTTCAACTTGTTCTTCTTTAGTTGTTTCATGATAAAGTAATAACATCTGTATACTTAAATACTGATATGTTATTATAAATATGAAACAACCCTAATTCACCTTCTATCCATCCTACGGAAAAATGAAATCACCGCGCGTGCGTACGTACGGAATACCGTCTCCACGCCGTGGTGTAATCTATTTTCCACCACCACCTTACTTGGATGGGTATAATGGTGTAAATAATGACTATATATGACTATTAAAAAGTTATATTGATTCTGAAATATTATACATACACTCCAATACAATTCCACGATCATAGGAACGATATCATCAATCGTGCGTACGTACGGAATACCGTCCTCACGATGTGATGCGACTCGTTCTACATGATCATCATTACATAGTAATTATATAAATGAATTGAATGAATAAATATGATATATGTTACACTAATACCATTATGGATATAAGGTATCTATAACCTTAATAGAATAATAAGAATTTATTTGGCAAAACATGCATAAGAACAAAAGGCAATAAAGACCCGAGTAACAAGTAACAATGAAATATTACTAATAAGAAGCTAATAATATGACCATATACGATATCATATCAATATGTATTATTCTGTAATATTTCAATAACATTATTTAAACCATTATACAGGAGCTTCGGACACGCACAAAGAAAATCGGACCTAAGGTAAGAGGAAATATCACAATCTTATTTTTATCCGAGATTGGTTATACTTCGATATTTACTGGGGTGTATTTTATCATCCACATCCATGTTCCCTCAATATGTAATATTTTTTCCATCCACTTACAATTGTTTAAATCCAATTTTACCCTTCGGTGAGTTTTTAGTAAAGAATATGAAAGGAACCTTTTGTCGTTTTTTCGTACGAGGTACTTTTTGACTTTTCCATCAAAAGTACGAAGAATGTTTCTTTAACTTATACGGCATGAATGGATTTTTAAAACATTATTTCCAAGAAGCATCCTTTACAAGTTTTCAAGTTTATTTTTGATCAACTTCTTTTAGTTTATAATTGTATGACATGTTATGAAAAGAAAAGTGTTTTTGAAGAAGAAATGATATTTTCCTCAAGAATGAAGTTCAAGTGTTTTATCAAAATTATTTTCCATCTAAGACAATAAATGGTTTTTTTATCCCTATTATTACATTGATTTGATTATGTTTTGAGGGAATTAAATTTATGAAGTCATTTACCTTATATGATTTTTTTTATGATGTCATGATGTTTCAAGAATCCCATTTTTGTTACATGTGTTATGCGATGATGTATGATTTATGATTATGTGGCACACATAAGAAAGGATTCATTATAAGATGGGTGGGACCTATATCTCCCTCCAATGCATTGGGTAAAGATTTATATCTCATGAGATAGACATGGCTGGAATGGAAGGTTATTTCGGTTCAGTGATACAGGACTGAAACGAGGAGTGAACTAGGTTCAGAAATGGACTTTGTCTGCTAAGATAGTCTTGGCAATGAGTCATGACTAACAAGAAATGATTTTCCATGATTATGTGTGCATGCCAAAAAGTTTCAAGTTTTATTTTATGATTATGGGGATCTCATTTTCACTTCTATGATTTATTCCATGTAAAGATATTATGATCTCTTTTGCAGGTTATGATTTTCAAAAAGATATGATATGATTTTTATTTCCTTTATTTTCCCTTGCCGAGCATTTGATCTCAACCTTTTTTGTATGTTTTCTTTTCCCCAGGTCAGGAAGATGGATATTAAGTAGAATATCCTAAAAGGGACCCTAGATATGATGAAATAAATGGGAGACACTGTAGAAGATTTATGAACCAGTTGTTTATGTTTCCCAGTTTCTAAAGACACTATACCTATACGGTCCTTTCTGGTTTTGGCATATGTTGTAATAAGTGTGATTCAGTTTTGAAGTATTAACAATGTATGTAATTTATGGGTCATTATATTAACTTTTGCTCATACGGATCAATTTATTACAACATGGTAATGAGCTTTGTCACAATTTTCACATCATTGTGACATTCTTAGCATTGTGCACCTACTCATTCTTATGTGGTGTACCTACTGCCCATTTGAGATCACTTTTCAATTGAAATTATATTCCATTTAAATGTCCATATTATCATATCTTGGATTTTATTTTTGTCTAAGCCTTATACAATTTTACATATGGAATTTATTTTGAATATTGTTTTGACTGTGGAAATATTGATGAATTCTTAACCTCTATTACATACAAATAGTGTAATGGAATACCTCTCCTATGTTGAATCTATGTATAAATAATTATTTGGACATAAATTATCGAGTGGGTTCCACTATTTCCCCTAGATGCATCAGTAGGTCTCAGGAGACAAATCAGTTGGCAACAAACCCTTTAAGTTTGTTTCCAAAAAAATCAGAGGGGTTCCTACCCACAGATATAAACCATTTTAATGTTATTATTGTACCATGTGTCAGATAAATGACATATGAATAGTAATAATTCTCTTTATTAATTATCAGTTATTACTATCCATGAGTTTTTCACTGTGACAAAATCTATGGATGCAGTTTCATTCCCTGTTTATCAATGGCATGATTTTTTCATTTATTCACCATTCCAAATTGACTATGCTAAGTTGTTTATAATTCTATTCATATTGATTCATGCTTCCATTATTTATATCCATTTCTGAGTGTTTGAGATCACCACTTTCATTTGTTCATCATCAACTGGTTATGAATACGAGACTATTTATTGAGTTTTGTGGCTGGAGTTTTTAGTTTTTGTTATGTATTGTATTTTGTAACCTTTTCCAATGTAATTTGAGTTACATCTATGTATCTAGTTTCTTCAAGACTACTAAACCGATCATTCATTTGGGATGTCAATCTTTGTAACAATTCCAATATACTTAGTAATAGACTAGATTCAGACTAGAGGGGTCGAGGTGTTACAGAAATAATTACAATATTGACCACAATTAATTATTTAATCATATCAAAAACACCATGTCAAATAATAATAATAATAAAAATAATAATAATTCCTAATATGCATTTAAAAATAATATTAACATCATATATTATATTATGAATGAGTATTCAATATTTTTTATGTTTAAGTTGGGCCTAAAATTGCAGTCCTTCAATTATCCACAATTCTTACTAGACCTTGAATAATTACTATTAATTTATTAAATAAATATCACTAAATTATTTTACAATAAATAAATAAATATTATATTCACTAAATAACAAATAAATAATTATTAGATATTCTTATCGCATTATATAATCTTGAATAAGTGGTGATAAAATAAATGTGATAAAAAATATGAATATTATTAATCCCCATGTGAGAATATTATTTATTCCACAGGTTAAATAAATAATAATAATATATTATTTAACTGATATTATGAATACAAGTATTTTGTGATCCTTTAGACCACTTTCTAATAGCATTAGGGAAATCAACCTATAAGACATGGATATAATCTAGAAACATGCCAAGGAACCCATAGATAATTAATTTAATGTCATAACAACATAATAACTCATACAGATTCTTGTTATGAAATATAATCCCATTATTATAATATCTCAAATCTAGAAGGATGCATTTTGGTTCCTCAACCTAGGTTCTCAGTTTCCATTTCATTGACTTTCCTGAAGTATAACATTCCTACCATGACCATGTATTTTTAGAATATAAAATTTACATCAAAATCTCTAAGATATTATCTTTCATTAAAGAACATAATGGATAAATATTTCCTCACATTAGTCATTAAAGAAATATTACTCATGGTGCACACAAATTATCCTTCCATTCCGCGAACATCTGGCATTGTTTTTTCTGTCAACACTTCAATGTATGTGAATCTTAATACTCATGAATAATAATAATAAAGTCCAAATAAAATACACATCCCCACATATAGGAACATCCATTGAAAAACATAAATGTTTATTTCTAACTAGTGGGTCCCATTCTTATAAAATCCTACTGGATATGCAAAGGATATACTCCATGAAAAAATCCATGAATGTAGTATGAGTTTCCACCATTGATAGATTATATCATTTTCTCCCTCAAATGATTTCATTCCTATATAGAACATATATTTAAGTATAAAGCCATATCAGTTGAAGGTTCTCATCATAGTAGGGAACCTCTTTGAATATTTCATGTGGAAAATAATATAAGGAAATCATCACATAATATTTTACAAAAAATAACAATCATGTTGTGATAATGATTTTATTAATAATAAAAAATATAATTATGATTAAAAATAATGTACAAAGATGTTGGTTCTATGGGAGAATTTAATATAAGATGTGTTGTAGTCCAAAAAGACCATGTGATAATAGATACACCCATGGAGTTGGGTGTTTCGAAGTATGAAACAAATATGTTCTATGAACCAAGGCATGGTGAATTCCATGACGATGGTCAGATAAAATTAATTTTCAGCGAACATCAATCAATTCAGTCATCCCTAAATTCCATACTCTTCAGTGAATTATTGATGTTTTATAATGGTATGAAGGATAAAAATACATGCCTTCTATTATTCAATCTCTAGAATCATCACGTGGAACACTTATCTCATCAGAACAGTTATCTAATCCCTCTCAATGTGATGTATTCTCTAAATATTATCTCCAATAATCTAGATTGTGTTATTATATTATTATATTTTAATTCTGATTAATTTCTCATTCTATACTAGTTTTTAAATATAATCATTGGAGTTAATCTAAACTAAGGTAAAATGTGATTTCTATTGAGAAATATTATATAACTCTTTTACTTTATTCTATTATTGGTTTTCACTAAAATTAAAATTTGAGACATAGATTATCTTTCCATAAATGTTAAAAGATAATGGAAAATTATTTTTTACCATTATATCAATGTCTCTAAAAATTCTAGTGTAAATTGTGTTACCATTTATTACTATTACCGAAAATGAAATATTTTTTTTTATATTGGATTCCATTAAATCAAAGGAGATGTAACATTAAATTATCAATTAATAGATATAGTTGATATAGGGTCTCTTTGATATGTATTTAAGAACATCCATACCAAATAGTGTAACTTATCCACTCCCAATGTTTTTATTTTTTTTATCAATTTGATTAATTTAATAAATCAATGGTTAAATCCATCAATTATGACTACTTTTTAATTTCTCATATAACTATAATTTTTATTTTTCCAATATTAAATTAATATCTGTTAATTTTTTTTCGTTGATAAGTTTTTTATCTCATCAAATGTATTTAATATGTCAAAAGTGGATTTTTCTCATTAACACATTCGACTTTTCCTAATTGTTTTCAAAGTGGAATTCATGTATCTTAAGATTTTACCCTAATCTACCATAAATTTATTGTTATGGGATTTTTTAAATACTTTTCATTCAAATAATATGATATCATATTTTCATTTAATAACCATTAACAAAATTTTCAGTAATTTTCATTTTCAAAAATGAATTTTCAGACATATGTGGTACTCTTAAAGGAAACTCTATGGGATGTGATATGTTTTTATGGAAATAATTATTTTTATTAGTGAAATAACATATCTAAATTTTTAGGATATGTTAGTTATCTCATATAGAATATTTCTCTACATAGAAATATTTAAACAACTTATTTTTTTTATAAATATACCCCTTATTATATTTCTTCTTTTGAATTAGACGGTTAGTCTATTAATTATCTACATTATAGTCTATATTAAATTGTCATTAATAAATTTAATAAAAAATAGATCCTAAATTTTAAAAAAACATCGAATTAAATCGTAAAGAACTAATAAAGTAAAATAAATATGATTTCAAATTTTAGAAATGACATTGATTGTTTATCAATGTTTGATAGCAGATCTATTACTAAAATGTTTACTCAATTCACTAATATTTGTAATTTTCGAATGGATGTGAATTACTCTAACTCTATATAATATATAGTTTTGAAAATCCATTCTGTTTACCAAGAAATTGGTAACCCAAATTCACCACTATATAAGAGTCTAAATACATATTGACTAATGAAATTGAGGAAGTCATCATCTCTATCATGAAATATTTTATAAAATTGAATAAATAAATAAGAGGAAATGTGTTCAATGAAAAGTAAATTAAAATCATTTTATATAAAATAACAATGAATCAGATGAAATATATAAAATGATGGATCATCTTACAAAAATGGTGAAAAAATATATGGAAAAAAAGATCGTCTCAATAATTCAAAAATGAGAATAATGAAATGGATGTTAGATGGTTTTTCATAAAAACCATGGTATACATAAAGTTATATTTTACAATGGGAAAAAAATAAGAAACATATTATGAATGATTTAATATTTATACTTGGAGTACTAGTTAGTATTCAATTTCTAAAAACAAAACATGAAAATTTAGTCATAAGTTCCTCATGTCCAATGTCGCGTTATTTGGTGAACTTAATTATTCTTGTTATAGTTCTTACTATTATTTTTTTATACCTCTTTATTAGGTTATTAATATGATATTTTATTAAGATATCAACTTAATGTTTATTTTATGAAATTATTTCAAAATTTAATGACCGTAAAAAAGAACTAAATTCATTTTATTTCATTAAAAAGTCATTTTTAAAAGAAAAATGTGATTTGGGTTTACAAATAAAAAAACAACCAAATGTGAATAAAGTGGAATTTCATATCAAAGAACTCAAAAATAATTATTCTCAATTAAATAATGGTGAATAATTTCAATGTTTTGTAAAAATTAATTATCAATTTGTTTATTTATAAAAAAAAATTCATAAAATTCCATAAATTCTACTTTTATGAAAGGGAATTTTTGAAACAACAGTAATTATTATTATAAATTGGCTTCTATTTTTTATGAATGAAATTGTATAAATAATATATATGGTATACCAAAAGGCTTTAATCATTTATCACATAATATTAATGGAATCACTTGGTCATAAAATTCATAATACAAAGTCATTATTGGATTACTTAGGTGGACATAAGATATGGGTTCACATACCAATAGTCTCTTAATTTTTTATTGGAATGGGGTATCATGAGAAAATATTCAGATGCTAATTTCTATATTAATAGAGGGTGCTTGAGGAACATGTGTGGTGATTATTCGAAATTCAATCATATTGATTATTTTTATGGAGGACAGATCAAATTTTGAATAATATTCACAAGGATACATTTTGTAGTATATTTATGAATTATTTATCAAAGTCAATATTGACTATATATATTTTATTTTTAAGTGCCTTGAAGAATAATTTAATATTTATTGGTAAATTATGTGATAGAAGATTCAAAATTTACACTTAAAATTACTTTGTTTTGTAATTTTTTAATAATAATGTAATTTTTTAGTTAACACATCCCATTTTTTGTATTTTTTATTTAAAATCTATTAAAAGTAGAAATATAATGTAAACCCCAAATATTTGTGAATTTTTTTTTGAAGTAATATAATATTTTGAAATTTATTATTTTACAAAACAATGAATATATGTTTTTATGTTAAATATCTATGTGTGGCATGCATTATATATTTTTCTAAGTCAATATTGAACTACATGTTACACGATCTTGTCTTGTGTTACAAGCCACAAAGAATTTATCTGAAAAAGTATTTTATTATTAAAATTATTTTAGCATTATAGTTATAACATATCCATCAAACATTTTTATATTAAGAGTGATAACTAATTATTAATTATAATTTATAATATTTTTATATTGAATAATCATTTTGATAATAAGACAAATATTTTTATTTAAATTATTTATAATTTTAAAAATACTACCCTGATAAATGAACTTCTTTTTATGTTATTCTATGAAAAAACATAAATTTAAATTTATAAAAAAAATTAAATTTAATTTCATAATAAAAAAATTATTCTATGATTCATAATGTGAGAATTAACTGAGCTTTTTTTCGGATTTTTCAGAGAAACTTCATTTTTTATGAATAGTAAAAAAATAATGTATTTTATTTCAAAAATGGATTTTCTTATAATTTATTTATATACTTAAACAATATTTTTAGTTTGTTTTAAAGTAAAAACATAGTAATTATACATATATTAATCCAATATGGGTTAATATAATGAAAATTAATTTTTATTAAGAAGTGCATCCCCTGCAGAAAACAATTCTGCAGGAACAAAGAAACCCCTCATGGTGGAAGAAAATAATGAAGAAAAAAGGAATCCCATTGAATAAAAACCTTAAATTATGAAGTAAGGGATCCCAAACAATCATAGAAAAAAATATCCTCCCTTAGTCAACCTACATGGTCATGTGAATCTGCCATAAAATTCATGTCCCTCCAACTATGATGAATATTCTATCCATGATTTTTCTCTACAATTAATCTATGTATTTGATAGACCAACTAACAGAGAACCACATAATTCTTTTGAATTGAAATTATAAGAATTTCAGATTCTTAAGAAACTTCGGAAACATAGAAACCTCACCTCTTAAATATCATTATCCTAGAAATATGTGCATATGTCTCCGCCCCGATGGAGCTTCCATGTCCATATAACACAACAAACTCCAAAAGGACTTGAAAACCAGGAAACCAAAAGGATCCACTTCCTCATATCAGTCCTTAAATTAAGGATCCATCCATGTTCTATTTCAAACTACTGAGAGGATTTTTCCACTTTATCCAATGTTCAACACACCTACTAACCAAGTGAGGTCTACTGAGAATTCTACAAACAGTGGAAGAGAACTTTCCCACCTTTAGCAGTGAACCCATATCAGCTATCAGTGCCCGAAGCCTCATAAAAAGAAATAGAAATTATCATTGATTACCCTTATGATCCTGATTTAGAGCATCCTAGATGTTCCAACATATAGATCAGAGGATAATGACTCATATTTTTTAATTCCATTCCCCTACTCTCCATGACATGAAACCAAGAATCCTAGAAACCATTCATGTAATAAAGCTCATTATCGGTGTGTGGGTGGGGATAGAAGAAGAAAAAAATATACACTACCCAGCTTCTCTAAATAAATAGTATCATAGATTAATCCTCCCTTGGTATCTCAGGGAAGAAATAATGATAAGATAATGGAATTCCCATCGTCTAGATGTTATTGTTTGTCGGATGTGCCTTTTTTCTGTTATTCCAAATAAGTAAGTTCATATTCATAGGAATTTCACCCCACAAAAACTTCGATGACCACCCATCAGGGGTATTATCATCATGTAGAATCCTCTTATAGTCACAGATGACAAACCTACCTAATCTCAATATCATAAAGTATCACTGATCTGGATCATCTCTCAAAATAATCTCATCAAACACCTTGAGATGGTCTCAATTCAGAGCCAACTAAATGAAGCTATGTTTTCTATTAGCTTTAGAAAAGGAAATATCTAGGCAAAGAAAACATGGAAATGCTAGTATCTCACGCACCCAGATAACATTCTAGAAGCAAAACCCAACTTTCCTGATGATCCATCGAGCTGACCCATGAAGGACTTCAAGATGATAGAATATAATCTACGCCAAATGATAGGACCATGTTCTACGAGCCCTATTCCCATCATCATGATCATCATACAATGACTTAAAGAATGATTTCCAAAGAGAATCCCTAAAAATTATGTCCCAGGCTAGCTGAACATGGATGCCGTATATGGATTCATTTAGGTCCTGAAGCCCCACTACCCCTTTGTAAATGGGCCTCGCCAGGCGAGACCCCGATGCCTAGTGCGAACACCCAACATTGTTATCATTCTAGAGGAATTCATTAATAATTTTTCCTATTCCCTACAGAACCTCATTTTGTGTCATAATTATGGAAAAGACATTAATCAGAACAGATATTTTCATATTTTTAATCAATGTATCCCACCCCCCAAATGATAAGAACTAGAATTTATCATTATAAACCCTTCCAAGTATATGGATAATAATTTCCAAAATAAATTGAATATTCATATTGAAACAATATATAGGAACAATAAGTTAATAAAAAACAAATGTCCCGGTTGACAAACCCAGATTCCCTGAATTCCACTACACCGCATCTTGGGAAACATGTTTGAGTTAAAAACATCGGTCATCCATGAGCTAACACCTTGACCACCTAACCAGATATAGGTAGTCATGATCTATATAAGGATTCATAAGGATATTCATTTTCCATTAATAAAAATAAAAAATTTCATCAGCCAAAATTAAGGGAGATAAAACATTCAATCCTCCCTGGCTAACATACAGAACCAATATTACCTCCTCCAAACCACTATATAGCTTCTAAGACCAGGACTCCTGTGCTGGTATTAAAATTATTGGAGATATATTTCACCCGAATATACACCATGAACTAACATAAAGAAAAAAATCACCTTCCCATAAGAGATAATGTGAGCCATGTGGAAGAATAAAACCAAAAGCACTTGTCACAAAACTAAAATTGAAACCCAATTTTCCACATCACATAAATACTGAAGCCCCACTCAACCTTGTCATAAGACTTATACATATCCCCTTAGATAAAAAAAATTTAGTTCAATGATATTTTACTGAAGTCATCCAAAATTTCACTATAAAAACTAACCACAACTTTAATACTTCTTCCCTTAACAAACCAGTGTTTCTCCCTCAAGATAAGCCCTGGAATGACAATTATCATCATCCTTGTAATGAGAGAAGCCAAGATCTTGTAAGAATCATTACAAAGGAAAATCATCTAGTAGTGATTGAGGATAGTGGGATTATTGATCATTGGAATAAGAACCACCCTTGAGGATCTAACACTCATGTTCATAGCACCACAACATAAGAATTCATGGACAACCCCAAGAACTAGGTGGCTGAAAATACCCCCTGAAAATATGTATAATGCTACCAAAAAACTATCTAGCCCAAGGGTTGTGTCATGTGTCATAGATAGAACTATACCCTTAACCATTTATTCCTCAGGTAAATCCATCTAACATTCACTATCTGAAATCCCATCCAAATGAGTTATACATCCCAAAAAATAATCCTTGTCCACCACATCTTGAGCCCCATCAAATCTAGATGGTATGTCTTTAGCCAGAATAGATTTCAAATGATCCAAATCCATCTTCTGTGCCATCTCAATGTATGATGTAAATAAACCATTTCAAAAGCTTAGTTTGATCTGTATATTACTCCTATCCTTCAAACATGCATGAAATAAGGCCCTATTATGATCTCCCAACCTCAACCATATAACACAGAACCTCTATTTTTCATCCAATTCAATCTCCAAAATTTTCTCCGCAAGGGAAATCCGCTTGACAAAAAGCATAGTGAAGGAATTCCCGTCCCATTCAGTATAAAGACCCACCTATATTCTATCTATATACACCTAAATACAATACACTCTAGTAGGATCGTTAGGCCTATCATCCAACAACTATTTTATGTCCTCCTTGGGTTTTTTGAAATCCTTATCCAGTCTACACCATGACCTTTCTACCACCACACAGTTCCAAAATGCTCCCATAATCTTATAGATGTTCTAGTATTGATGCCAGATATTAGAGTAATTGAAGGATAAATATCCTAAAAAGTCTCGTTTGATTTGTAGCCTCAACAGAGAATGATCAGACAGATATTGATGGAGCTGAGTAACTAATGTCTGAGAAAAGGAATCCAACCCTTGAATATTCTTGTAGAATCAATAAAATCAGCTATTGATACAATTATATCCTCAATGATTATTGAACCAACTATATTTAGATCCATTAAAACCAATGTTCAACATCCTCACAGCAGAATTAAACCCCCAAAATTCCTACATGGTGCTGTTATAAACAATATAGCTTCCACATTTTTCTGATAAGTCCTTGATCGAGTTGAATTCTCCACAAAAAACCAGAGGACAGTTCTGCATTGAAATGAATAAATTTGTAACCATAAATCCACCCAAACATGTGGATATTCTCTATCATAAAAGTATGAAAAAAATATCTACACCATTATAGGAGATCTTGGTAATAATACATTACAACATAATACTGACAAAATTGATATAAATCTGATTATTCCAATATATCCAACTATGAGAGTTAATAAGACTCCCATGAAAAGGAAAAGGATATCCCATTCTCTTATTCATGGAAGGTAGATTTCAAGGTTCCTAGTTAGTCTTACTAATTTTCCCCAGAGAAAAAGTATTCTTCAGGACTTCATAGGACCCAATTAAACACTTCACTTGAGCCCCCATGACTCGGGCATTCCAAATCATCAATGAAATAACTAAGGCTAACACTTTAGGGCCACTAGTCTAGAAGAATTTTATATTGGAATAAAGGGATACAAACCAATATCTATCAATTTGGAGTGAGTAGGTGGATAATAGGACCCATTTAGAGAACCACGCATTATCAGAGTGAGAATATTCTTCTTTAAATCCCCTTCTAGATGCTCAAAAGGAGACAACAATCATGCTGAGGTGGGTCACTATGGGTGTGCCACCATATCAACTTGTCACATAGTTACCAAAAACATTCTCTATTGAGATCCTTGAGTCACCAGAATCACATTCTCAACACCCTCTGACACCAGCTCCACCCATAGTGGATTCATAATGATAGACAAGAGACCCCCATCCAAGGATTGGTGGTGAGAATCCCAGAAAATATAGGTATAGATACTAAATTTTGGTGAAGGAGGTGACACATCCCTAGAAATCAATGTGATGGGACATGATAGGGTTCCACAATCATTCCGTGGTAGCATTGAGACCTTCAAGGGAGAACAAGAGTCACTGGGAAATTATGAATCCAAGCATGGAGGATAGAATAAATTGATAAGGTCAATTTGATTTAAACACAGTGCCAACAGGGGGACATACTTAATATTAGTTCCCACCGACACTGAAACCTCCTCTGGCGATTTGAGGCCAACCAAAATTATTTGAATTTGAAATCCCTTCCATATTGGATATATTGACTTGCTTATCCTGGAACTAATATGGTAGACACCCAACATGGTCAACTTAAGATCTTGCTCTTGAATAAGTCGCCCCAACCACTTCCATCTATTTTTTTCAGAATTCCATTTCGAACCACTTAAATCATAAAACATTGACATATATTTATAAAAGTCCCTTTTCCACCACCTAAAACCTTCTCTATACCTAAACTAAACACGTGATATCTAGCATAGTGAGGGGTCAACATCCACAAAAATGTGTGTGTTGGCCATAGCTAGAAGACTATACATGTTATCATCAATGCATTGAAAAGATCATAGAGAATCCCTAATATATTTCAAGATTTCTATATTTTGGATGAGTAATGGAAGGCTATGTATGAAAATATAGACCACCTCTGAGGGGGACTCCCTACCAAATTGATAGTCCATGGACCATCGGGATAGAGAGAAGCATCAGGATCCACACATCCATTCCTCGCATATACAAGTAGTCATAAATCCTTCCCTGGAAAATTAATTAATGTATAAGGATACACTAGAGTGCTCTAAAATAGCCCCGAGAATCTTGAGAACCCACGAGTCATCAAAAACCATGAATATTCCCACGTGGAGCTTGCATTAACAACGATGGGTCACCATATAAAAAACATGGAAGGTGACGACATCCTAAATCTCTTCTGAATGGTCGACCACATTGAAATCATCAATCATCCTAATAGACCTGGCCTCCAATAAGATAGTGAAATACACAAATAAATCTCAGGAGTAGGAGAATACCAACCTCCTCCTAAAAAATTAGAATAGTAAACATTCCACATATAGCCTCCTTGATTGAGACCCCATTGGACACACTATCAAGGACCCCACTGTCCTTCACTCGTGCAGATGCAACCCCCACAAGAGTATGAGGCCATAAAGGGACTGGAGAAGATGAGCCATCACTGGACAGGAAAGAAAAGCACATAGAAGATAAAGAAGACTGGGTACATTGAGCATCAATTTGGATCATTGAAATTAATTTTATATTTAATTTACTTATTGAATATTAATGAAATTTTCACCACACCCTCTTTAAAACCCCACTTTCTCAGCACATCTATAGGATTCACATTAAAAACTATTTCACTAAATCGTTGAAATAAATTTATATAAATATAAATTCAAGGTGTTGATAATTATTATAATTATATTCTAATTTGATCAAATTAATGTTTCACAAAAAATATTAGTGAAATTTATTAAATAAATTACAACGATTAAGGTAAAATTAATATTAATAAAGGACAAAACATTAAACATATGGAACAAAATATCCAAAAAACTACCTCAAAACCAATTGGGTGGCCATATTTCTTCAATTGATATCATATTCATCTGTTTGGTTTATTTTCTACTTATTTTGATAGGAAAAAATGGGCATACACCTAACTTGTTCTTTTAATAACATTCATGTGTGTCCCCTCCCATCCTTACAAAAAGCCTCTACCTTTCTCATTATTCAAATTCTCAAAAAAATTATGTCTGGATAATATCTAACCAACTCTATTCCAAAAATCCAAACCATCCACCATCAATCATCCTTTTTCATAGAAGTGTATCCAAGTAATCGCTTTAAGGAAACCAAAAGGATTTACCCAATGAAGAGGTGACATTCTTCCTCAAACAACTTATTTTAATTTCATTAACAACCCCTAAAATATCATTATTATATGATTATATAATAAATGTAGTACTATAAATATTTAGATACAATGTTATTCAATGTTTCTTACCTAATATTACACATACATCTATGTGTTGTGTAAATAACATTCCATTCTTGTGTACGACGAACTACCACCTCACTGAATTGTGTTTTTCTTTTTTCCATTTGAAACCTATCATGGTTGGGAGTTAGGATGGAAAAAATATTTTTATACGATATTTATGATATTTATGACATCTTTATTATTATGTAATTATTACATAACACAAACCTTGTTGCTTTCCTTTTTGGGTATATATGATAACTTCAATTATTAAAGTGTGGACTACCAAATCCTCAAAGAGAATTGATTCTTTCTCATGTTACACAAAATGAAATAATGAGGGATTTAGTATATTTATAAGATATATATGACATAATAATGATAAATAAATTTTATGATATATATATATATTCATATATTTCATTTAATTTATTTCTTTCACTAAGACAGTAAAATGGAAATAGTGTCCATACCTACGTACGACCTACATTCTCCATGAATATTGTATTTAGTTAAATATTTGTCTGTATTATATACATATATGAATAATTTTATACTAATTTTATATGATATTTATATACATGTTTACATTTTTGAGATCATTAAAAAGAAATATATTATTACCAGAAACATAAAATATACATTGAGTTATTAATAAATGCGTAATATAATGTCATATATGATATTAAATTTTAGAATATAGTTCTACAGAATATTAGTAGTTATATTATATTTGTTATACATGTGTTTTTACCAAGTATGAAGATATTAAAGACTTAACTTAAGGCTTTTACCATCTCACATTTATTTTCATGGGACACACGTCATCTTCACATCATATTTCTTATATGTGGTGCATTAACACTAATTAATGAATTATATGATTATTTTAATTTAATTTATTTGTATTTACATATCCATTTTATGATATTAATTCTATGGGTTTTATGGTTCAAATAATTCCAAATTGGGAAAAACAATTTTCTCATTATTTTTTTTTCTTTGAGACACATTCCATGATATGCATCTACATTTTTCAATGATGTGTATATACTAAATTTGACATGATATATTATGAGGATACTTATTATAATGATATTTAATCTTCATTTAATTTTATTTCATCCATATTATTATTATTCAATGTTATTAAAGTGGTAACCATTAATTGATATAATCTAATTGTTTATCGAGATTGTTTCAGATTATTCTTCCATTAGTGAAAAATTATGATCCATAAAAAATGAAATATCATGATTTTTTCACCTTATGGTTATTAATTCTATATGTAATTAATTGTATCTTTTCTAAACACTTTTATACTTTATTTAATTTCAAAAATTACTTTTATGGAAAACCTACATTAATTCACTTTTCGTTTAAGGATAAGTTTTCTTCCAAATCGGTGTTTTCTAAAAATGTTTTTAAAAATGATTTAATATTACCCTATAAAGAATAAAAGAAATATTTTCACTCATGTAGTACCATTTTTCCAAATGGTATTAAAATTAATCTTATTTTCATTTTACAATGATAGAAATGTTTTAAAATATAAAGGTGAAAAAGGAATGTTCGACATGTACAAACTTGACCTCCATAATATCTATCATTTCCCTGATCCATACATTGAATGTTTATAATGTTATTTTTAAATAAAATTGTTCTTCTAATATTTTTTATGGTTTTTATTTTAGAATGGGATTCAAAGATTTTTTTTTCAAAATAATATTTTATATTTAAAAATACCTTCAAATGTTTTTAGGCTTCTTTATAAATTTTCAATGATTTTTTTTAAAATTTTTTCATGATTACATTTTATATATTCAGTTATTTTTTTAAAGATTATTTTTTCAAATATATTTAAGTATTAAAAATTAAATTTCAATGTAGGAAAATATTTTCTCTCATGAATTGTTTTAAATGAAATTAAAATTAGTTCTTATAAAAATGGATTTTATATTTAGTTTTATGAAATGTATTTTTAAAGAAAAAAAAATTCATTTATTAATGTTTGGAGTGATATTTCAAAAATTGTTTTAATATAATATTACATCCTTTGTTATAGTGTATGATTTATTGGAGACATGTTCCAGGAATATCATTCATATTATTTCTCGAATGGATTATGTCTTAATATCATGTTGTTTATGAAACTCATATTTCTTCCACATGTCCAATTATTTTGAAGGCTTCTTTATTTCATGCGTTATGATTCAATGAATTTATTATTAAAACTATCCATTTATATATGTTATTATGTGTTAAAATGTTTATAATACCTATTTTATTTAATTAGTTATTATATTATGCTTATGAATCCCATCTCTTTTTATGGGTTATGATATGATGCAAGTTATATTATATTGTGGAACATGTACGAACACATTTATTATTTGATGTGTGGGACTGATATATTACTTAAAAAAATTGGGTAAATATTTATATTTCTTGATATAATAATAGGAATCATGTTAATGGTATTTTTCCACTATGGATGATGCAGAAACACGATCTCTTATGAGAAGATTGGTTAACCAAATCTCATATAAAGAAATAACTATGAATTTTGATGGTGGTGTCTCATACCAAGTAGGTATATACCCCACTAAGCTCCCTAATATGTTCATGCAATGTGTCTTTACTTATATGTAATGATATTCAATGCCTATGTGTATGACACAATTCCATGTATTACTCAAGTTTTTTAAATTTATGGATTATTCCACTGATTTCCTTATGATTCATGCATAATGAAGTACTAACCATAATGGAATGATTCAAGTTTATGATCTTTGATATGAAGGGTAACATTTTATAACCATGTTCTCATATAATTATTCTCACTTTTATGTTTACATGTCTCCCATTTTTACCTTTAATATGCATCTAATCTTACCCTTTTATCGGTTTCTTTCACCAGGATATGAAAATATTTTGTGTGTGTGATATTTATATGAGTAGTGAATTTTTTGGAGATACTAGTGGGATATAATATAGCTCACCACTGTATTGGTATTTATTTTTCCATGTCTTCAAGGGAACATAACTAACTTTCTATTAGGGTGTATGTTTTTTTCTATTTTAATTATTCCACAAAAATGATGTGATGAATATTAATGTTGAGACCATGTTTTTACAGTTTGTATCAGAGAAAAGTTATATTCATCCATTGGAATATGGGATGAGAACCCCTTAGTATGTATACTAAGGAAATGTATTTGTATAAGTATTGGGATAACGAAAAGTATTGTAAAATGTCCTAGAATTTTGGTAAAGGATATAGTGAGTGTTTTCTATTAAATATATCAATTTTAGGATACTACTAGTGGACATGGATTTGGCACAGATATACCTAAGAGGAACATATCTGATAGTGTACACTGGTCATGACCCATGACTAACCATGTTCACAACAACATGACATACTATACACCTAGTTTTAAATTTCATAGGTATATGCTTTAGGAATTCACACACACATTATGATCCATCATGAAGTATTTAAAAATATATTGTAAATTAATAACATATGTCAAACATAATGTGTCATAGTTTAATGAAGGTAACATAATTTAGATGTCTTATAAGTGATTTTATTCTCTCAATTATGTGGTTAATAACAAGGATAAATTTTTACTATTATATGCATTTTGGTTTATGTAAATGGAATAACCAAAACGATCCATTTCAATGATGAATGTGATTGAAAACATGTTAATTAGTAGTCAAATAGGATGATCACTAGAGGTATGGACATTGTATTCATGCCTCAATAGATTTCAAAAAACATGATTAATAACAGTTATCTTAACCAAATATTGTACTCTCTAAGGAATATAAGGAAGGAGTCTTCCAAGAGTTTTGGTAATGGAGACCATGGAGGAAAGATGATTCAATTTTATACATGATGATAATGTGGGAATGATCACCAAAGTTAATTTCATAGAGGAATAGGATGTTAATTTGTCTATGGAAAATATGGACACAAATCATGTTACTACCTGGGGAAAAATAAATGTTTATTTAATGAAATGGATGAAAATATTAGACACCCTAAGACATCATTGAGGTAAAATGTTTTATGTGTGGAATTAATTTTCTTTACGACAATCGATGTCCCATCTTGAATGATCGATAATAGAATTATCAAGGTGGTATGAGTAATGGTTTTATTTCAAATGATGATGATACAGTTGGTAAAATGTGAAAGGAAAGAGGTATTATGTAATTGGATAATAGTGAATTTATATTATCATAAAGATGAAGTGAATTAAAAAATTGTTTATGTATTTAGATTCAAGAATTATATCCTGGGAAATATATAAGGATTGTTTAATTTTGGATTTTTATATGGATTTACAAGAATATTATTAATGGTTCCGATCGACAAGAAAACAGTTTTAAAGGGAAGGTGAAATTCATAGGAAACACATGATTAAGGGAAAATAACCCTAATATGTTAATGATGCTAAAAAATTATTATAGATACAAATAATTGAAATATATGGTATATATTACCGTGGAACCAATAAAGGGTTTGTTAAAAAAGTTGTCAATGTTATAAGGGATTATTTTAACTGCATCCTGGATTGAAGGATTTTAACCAGTAATCATTCAAAAAATGAAAGATGTGTGTTTTTTTATAATGTTTTATGGTAATTTTGGTTATTACTATGTTTCAATAGAATACACATTGAGGGTATTCTCATGTATGGAATATGGAAACTAAGAGAAAATTTACAAATATAATGGGATGAATGTTAAGATGATATAGTGACATTCATTTTAATTTTTTTGTATTTACACCTTCGATAATGGTTAATAATCATATCCATTAATGGAATGGTATATGGTATGTTTTAGATTAGGTTTTATGGACAAATTTTTTATCTATTTATATACAGATTTATAAATATTTAATAACTTTTGATAACCTTTTTTTGTGATATATGGAATGACTTATCATTCTACATATAGATATCATGATCTACTAATGATACAAGAATGTAAAAATCACCATAATTATTTAAATAATAGATGAATAAAAATTTGATGAAGGAAAAATAATGGGTGTGGTTTTCTTAGATTTATGCAAGTATACCATCTCATTAAAATTCATCAACTCTAAGAAAATGATCAAGAAATAAAAAAAATTCTTAACACAATAATTTTTGTTGATCCAGTGGGCTTTCAAATAATCAGAAAATTTTAAATTTTACTCCCTCAACATTCCATTTATAATTCACTAGTTTGTGATTTGATGAAAAACATCACTCCCTATAAATAATTAATATTTTCATCCAAATCCATATTTTCACTTAATACCACTGTTCTCTGATTTGGAAACCTAGTAATGAGTTTCATTGGGTAACCATCATGTTTTCAACATTCTAGTTTCAAATAATCTTTTATTATTCATTTTATGATGTTGTTTTCTATGAATGTAACATTTATGTTTTAATCCATTAATAAACTAGAAGAATTTATAATGATAAATTAATTTCAATTTGGGGTAAAATATTACACCCTGAGATTGTTTGAATTATTTTTTCAAATTATTTCTATATTTTTAAATTTTTTTAATTCACTCAATAGTGAATATATCATTTTTTAATAATAAATCACTGATTATATAATATTTTATATTCTATACAATGTTAATGTTTCACTACATCCAACACCGACTTGATTTGCATGTCATACAACAGTAAATTTCAATGAAAAAACATTTTATTATTATAATTATTTAAACAAGATATTTAAAACAGGACCATTAAACATACTAATATAAATCTTAATAAAAAAATTAAAAATATGTCATGATAGTTTTATATAGTTAAAAATAATTATAATAAGATTTACAATTTTTAGTAAAGTGTTTATATGTTTGAAAATACCTTGTAAATTAACTGGTTTTATTTCTTTATATGAATAATAAAAAATACAATTTTAGGACCTTTTAGAAATTTTATTTCATAATGTAAAATTAATTTTTTGATTAAAATTTTCAAAATTATCATAGGTTTATTTTATGGGAATTTTCTGAGAAACATCATATCTGGATGAATAATAAAAAATAGTGAAATTTAATTGAAACATGAAATTTATCTAATTTATTTATATATCTCAATTATATATTATTTTTTTCAAATATAAAAATAGAGTGTTGATACATTAATTAATCCAATTTAGTACATTGAAAAAACATTTATTGAAATTACATAAAAACCTTAATAATCATTCATACATTCTCACTTCAGG
Source organism: Viscum album (assembly GCA_963277665.1). NCBI lineage: Eukaryota > Viridiplantae > Streptophyta > Magnoliopsida > Santalales > Viscaceae > Viscum > Viscum album. The sequence goes on along the minus strand of OY728162.1, from coordinate 78,387,379 downwards.
AACCCTCTTTCTCGCTGTGTCTGTGATATTAGCATTAATAATAATTTTTCCTCTTATAAGTATTAAATTAAAAAAATAGGCATATTTATTTTTAATCATTATTTTTTTTATAATCTAATAATATATACGTAATTTGTTACAAAAAAATATTAGTGAATGCGTTTAAAACTAATTACAACGATTAAGGTAAAATAATGCTTTAAAAGGCACTGAATCATAATCATAAGGACCCAAATGACATAGAAAATTGTCCAAAATCCATTTTTAGGACATATTTCGACCATATAACTTATATTTTTGAGTTTTAATGGTTTATAATTACATTATGTTGTTTAAAAATATGGGTACACATAACCTTGTTTAAAAAATTCCATGTGTGTCCCCTCCGTCCCTTATAAAAGTCCACCCCATTGTTAACACCTCTAAAACCACATATATTCATCCAATATTGGAACAATTTTCTTCTCAAAATCAATCCGTCCTTGAATCCTCCCACTGAGCATAATTCCATCTAATGAATCCCTTTGAAAAAAAACAAAAGGAGTTACCCAAAGAAGTGGTAACATCATTCCTCATGTTATGTTTTATTTAAATTGACCACCCCTAAAATATTATTATTACATGATTATATAATATGATATGTATACTCAATATTCTTATATTTTTATACACAAAGGTATATTCCTGTACTTACACAGTCATCCATATAATTCTTAATGAACATACATTTCTTGTGTAAGTCGAACTACCACCTCATCTAATGTTGTTGTTGTTTTTACATTACCACATATTCATGTTGAAATTTATGATTGAAATAGGTTTTTATATAATTTATATGATATTTGTTAGTTATTTATGATTAATTAATTATTATAATAATAACATCTTCTTCATTTCCATTTTTTGAAAATATGATAACATTGCTTGTGGTTTTGTGGACTACCGCCTCATCAAAGTGATGGGATTCTTTAACACTTTCCATAGAATGTATTAAATATTGGTTCAATTGATATATTTTTCATATAATGAATAATAAATATATTATAATAATATTATATATACACACATATATATTATTTACTTTCCTTCTGTCACAACGACTGTAAAACAAACATATTTTTCAAGTATACGTACGACATACAATCTGCATGAATTATGTGTTTCATTTAAGATTTAGTAATTATATATATTATTATATATACTTATATACTAATTATATGGTATAATTATATCATTTTATATAATATTGATATCATGATATAACTAAAAGGACAAAAAATATAAAAAATCAAAACAAATTATAAAAAAAAGTGATTATTACATGAAACACCACATTAATATTGGGTTGATAATAAATGGATACTATAAATTCATATTTAGTATTTAATATAAGAATATGTTTTTATGGTATATTAATAATAATATTATATTTATTGTGTTTGTGTTTTTAATTATTATGAATAGATTTATGAATTAAGGTAAGGGTTTTCTTATCTTGCTTTTATTTTCCATAAGATAAAATCCACCTTGAACACATATTTCTAATATGTGGTTTGTTTTTCCCATAGAAATATTCTATTATTATTAAAAATATATTTATGGGTATTTACATATCCATTTAATGATCACTGTTCCATGGGGTTTATGATTTGAACTCTATCAAATTAGTAATGTAAATTTGTGTTAATTTTCCATCATTGAGACACATGACATGTTATAAAATAATATTTTTCTATGAGGAATATTTACTAAAATTGTAATTTTATATCAGGAATATAATTATTTAATTTAACATTTAATCTTAATTTAATTTAATTATCTCCATTTCATTATGATTCAATGTTACCAATTTGGTAACAATTTATTTTTGTAATCTAAAAAATTTTCAAGACTACTAGAGATTGTGAATATATTAATGAAATATTATAGTACATAGTACAAGAACTCACATAAATGTTATTATCCTATTGGTATTCATGTTTTATCTAGGTAATGTTACAAAATTTCCACAATTTTTTCTTCATATAATTAAGAATTTGTTTTACGAAAATTTGAATTTAATTTTCCTTCCTATTAGAAAAATATATTCTTTCAAAATAATATTTTCAAAAAATGTTTTGAGAAATATCATAATATTATCCAATGATGGCTAAAGTAAATTTTAATCCATTTATTACCTTTTTGAATATGTTTTTAAAAATAATCTTTTTGTAATTTTACAATCAAGGATCTTTTCTAATCTCATAAGGCGCAAAAGGACAGACCGATATGTTTAGACAGTCCAACCATCATGACCACAATTTCCTTGATGTTTACTTTATATGTATGTAATTTTATTTTATAAATAATCTTTTCTCTAATAATCTTGAAATTTTTTTCATTTAAAATTTTATTTTAGGAAAAAATAGGTTTCAAAAAAAAATTGTTTAAAAATGTGTTTCAGAAATTTTCAAACTCCTTTTATAAGTGTGTAAAGAAAATGGTTTCTAAATTGTTTTCAAACATAATATATATTTTTTAGGGGATATTTTTAAAGAAAAATGTTATAAAAATGGTTTAGTTTTAAAATTTTCATTTTAAAATATAATGTGATATTTTCCACAACAAATTTTTTATATGAAATAGTAAATCACTATTTATAAAAAAAGGATTTTTAAACTATTAATATGGAAATGATATTTACAGAAACTCTAATTTCCTTATGAAATGTTTCCTGTGATATTAAGAAAATCATCCTCTATCTATGACATCATCCATTATTAAATTTTATGATTTATTGTGTACATGATCAAGAATGAAATTCATATTCTATCATAGATGGATTATGTTTTAATTATATTATTTTTATGACACCTGTTTCTCTTCCATGGTTTATATGCTTTTGAAAAATGCAGCTTTTCATATGTTTTACTATGATTAAATGATTATGAATCCTTCTTATTTTCTAATTTTCATGATGTTATGAAATTTTTATGATAACCCTTAAATTTTATGGGTTGTTATTTGATGTTTATCAAATCCATATCTTTTTATGGGTCATTATATGATTAATGTTATTTTCATTAAGGAACACGTATGATTCATTTTATTATGTGATAGGTAGGACCTATATCTAACTCCAATTAATTGGGTAATGATATATATATCCTGATATAATTATGGGAATCATGAATACATGCTTAATCCACTATGGATTATGGTGAAACACAATACAAAAAATGAATATGGGTAAATCAGATCCATTATGGGAAGATAGGGAAATATAATCCACAATGGGGAAATGGGGAAACCTGAACCCTTACATGGAAGGCATTGTGACCGGGGATTGTGGCATGTCCCTCTGAGTTTTTTTATTCCCAATTAAGTTCCCTGATAAGTACTTGTAACAATTCTTGACTTATATGAAATGATATTACATATTTATCTATATGCCACAATTCTATATCTTACTCCTATGTTAAAAATTTGTAACTTATTCTCTTGATTTATTATGATATATGAAATAAGAACTGCTAAAATTTATTCCAAGATTCATGTTTATGATCTTTGATATGCATGTCATGACTTTCTAATTACATTATCATACAATTAGGCTCATATTTATGCTTATACATATCCTTTATTTACCATTACAAATCATCTCAACTCTACCCATTTTAGGTTTCCTTTCCCATGTTAATAATATATATCATACATATGATATGTCTAAGTGGGTGATATTATAAAATAACCTAGTGGGAGTTAATGAATCCCTTAAATGTGCATGTGTTTATATTTTTATGTTTTCAAGGTCACTAAACTAATATAGTATTTGGATGTCTACTTTTGTAATGTTTAAAGTATTCCAAAAAAATAATCTAATGTCTATTTAAATTAAGACTGAGTTTTTGTAAATTATGTTTCATGTTCACAAGATATTGAATCTCATATTTGGAATTAGTTCCTAGGTAATTGTAATATTAACTATCTTGTCAATATAAATTTTATCCAATTAGTATATTATTTAATAAAATTCCCATCCAATGATAAATTAATTTTTGAACCATGAAAACATGGATAAAAACAAGAGTCATCATTCAATCTTATAAAAGTAGTTTAATATTATAATGCCTTGGAACTATCCCACGTTGTCCGTTTTGTACTAACTCATGTTGTTAATTTTGTAGTTTAGAATTTTAAATTTTTTATTATTGATGTGTATATTAGATTTACCTGGGTTTTCAATATAGATCAAATAAATGAGGTTTGTAATGTATTGATCAAATTTCTAATGTATTGATCAAATTTCTAGGAAATTCAAAAAGTGAAATGCCTAGGGTCTATTTTCACATATAAGTGACCATGGTGGAATATTTTATATCAAATAATTTTCTAATTTTTGGGCTTCTCAAGGATATAATCACTATTTTTCGTCTCTTAGAACCTGCCAAAAAAATTTGGATGTTAAAATAGGAAATATTACCCTCCATGAAATTAATATTACATTCCTAAATTAGTTTACCATTCCCAAATTATTTTGGGATGATGTGGTAAATACCACAATCTTTTTCCTTAAGAGTATTCTCATATGAAAAACCATAATTAAACACCCTTTTAATCTATAGAATGGATAATTTGAAAATAATTTCTTGTTATATTTTATTGGTTACGAATTATTTATTATAAATAAAATGGATAATATAGAGAATTTTGACACAAAATTAGATGATGTTATCTTTTTTTAGTACTAATACTCATGAAAATATTTTTGAGTCTTCAATAAGTGGAAAATTCCGTAAATATTCAATTCACATAAAATGTATTGAGATTCATCCTAAATTACATCCTCAAAGTGATAATGACATTGGAAATCATATTTTGACCTTAACTAATCTGAAACACTCTAATTTAAATGAATACTTTCTAGACACCCCTTCTACTCTTTTACCCAAATCATAGGCTCAATCCAAAGTCCATGATCATTAATATCTTATCAGTGAATTATTATCCATAATTATTACTATAATGTTAGTCTTAAATGAGGATAAAAATATTGATTTTATCTCTCACAATGATCCATAATCCCTTGATGATGATATTATTAATGAGAATTTGACACATTCTATATAATAGCTGTTGAAATGATTTTAGTTTAAAATTGTTTCAACACTTTCTGAACATATCGATAATCATCATACTATTAGCAATAAGTGGGGGTTTTATAAAAAAGATGATAATGGAATTACCATCAATAATGGGGATTTAATTTTTGATAATGGTTATAATCAAGATGATCATATTTATTATTGTGAAACCATATAACCTATTTCTCGACTTCAATAAACAAAATCTCAATGGAATTCACTGAACATTTATATTTTAAACCTTTTAAAAAGGATGTTAAACATGATTTTCTATATGGATTTATGTCTAATAATGTTTTTTGGATCAACCTACTTGTTTGGATAATATTAAAATTTTAATTCATGTTTTCATATTAAACAAATATATTCATGGTTAAAAACCCCCATCGGGCTTGGTATGAGAGACTAACTAAATTTATTTTATCAAATAATATAAAAATGGCAAAATCCAATTCCACTTATATTCGAAAAATTTTATGTGATTTGTCAATTTTTAAAAATTTATTGAAGTTTTTATTTTCATATCCACTAAAAAAACTATTTATGAGTATTGTTTTTATTTAAGTAATAAATCTTGGGACTGAGTTTTATGGGGATCTCAAATTCTTCATTGGTTTTAAAAATTAAAAAAATTACAATGGAACATTTTTAATTCCATGTAAATACACTACTAATGTTTTAAAAAAGTTTGATATGGATCATGATATGGAAAATTTAATGCCCATGCGTAAAAAAATTAATTTAACATTGGATGAAACCAAAAATCCAATAACAACAAGCTTCATATAAGTATAATTGGATGTCTAATTTATATTTCTATGTCCTAAACTAACATCCCATTTATTTTATTCCATGACACTAATTATCAAAAATATGCAAAGGGATCAAATTAAAAAATCAATAAAATACTTATTTGATATTTTATTTATCATTAATACTTGGATTATTTAATGATAAGGAATGAAATATACAACTATATCTCTTATAAAATGATATTTTTTGAGGATTCCAAATAGATTGTAAAATTTAATTTGGAATATTTCATCTAGTAAAAAATACAGATGGATCATACATCTTGTGGGACATGCATGGGGGAGGGGTTATTTGTGACCACATTGGAAGTGTTTTGCTGGCCTTCACAGCACACGACTGTAGTGACTCATCTATACTGGTAGAGGGAAAATTAGTTTTAATGGGGATAAAACTTCTCACTCAGCAAAATATTCCCCTCCCACAATAGTGTATAGATTCAATGATCGTTCATGATTTCTTACATAGTAGAGGATCCGATCCATGGTCAGTCTCTTACATAATTAACAATTGCAAGGACCACCTCAACAACCACGTTAAGGTAATCCATAAATGGAATAAGGGGAAACATTGGGTGTCATAATTCACTAATTACATTCATCTACCTATGTAAACATTCATATGAATTTGTAGAATAGGATCAGTTAGAGGTTATACCATAAAATGGGTTGGTTGAGTTCTTAACATGATCTTCACCATTAGAACAAGGTGTAGGCATTTAACTAATATATGGGGTTACAATTCACATGAATTTTCATTAGTTTATTAAAAAATAATTTACAAACATTAACTATGTAAGGAATTTTTTAATAATTATAATCTTTTAAAATATTTATGATCCCTTTTTTTGAAATATTACATTTTTAGAGGGGATTTAATATTTTTAATATTGAAAGGATCCTAGAAGAGACCCTATTTAAAAAAAATGTTTTAAAAAATTAATTTACTCTTTATTTTGTTGAAAAATAATTCTATGTCTTAGTTCTGCCATGATGAATATTTTTAAACGAGTTTTTTCTGTCGTTATATGATTTTTTTAAAATAATTCTATATAAATATTGAATTTATCAATCTTTCAAAGATTAGTTTTTTTGTATCTCTAAAAATATAATTAATAATGAGAATCAAAGTTTTAAATTATTTTTTCTCTTATTTTCTATCAGTCAATAAATACCTCTATTTTTATAATATCAAAATGTGATAAATAGTATGTTTCAGTGGAGAAGATAATTGTTTGAGAGAAGTATTATGTGGATATGTTTTTAAATAATTTTTCATATATGTTATGATGTTTTAAGGGGAAAAGTTATTTATTAATGGAGATGTTGGAAAAACCATAGGTATGTTTAAAAATATATAAATATTATTGAATTTTTTTTGTGAGGAAAATTAATTCACCATTATTATATTATTTAATTTTTTATCGTCATAAAAAAGGTATATTTTTTTACTTCAATCTATATTTTTGTGATGATCACAAACACTAATTATGTCATTTAAAAATTTCATTGAAATTATATTTAGTTATTATAGATGAAATCATGTTACAATCATAAAAATAATTTTAACTGTCCTTAATGTAGTTTTAATGTATGTGATTAATCCTTAAAAGGGGGATATAAGAACATTAAAAGACCATTGATATTTTTGGTGGAGTAACTTTTGGATGATTCAGGAAAAAAATACAAATACCACAGTGCTATGAAATTTTAGTTGAATTTGTTGTGGACATGTAGTATCTCATTCCAAAATAGTATTGTGGTGTTGGATACACCCATGGTGATAAAAATATTAATAGTCAAAAATGCTACTTTATACAGACCATGGAATAATATAATCAATGTTAATAGTTGTGTTACATTTAATATTGGTTAAACATCATACAAATCAATCTAAAATGACAATATCACTCAATGAAATATACAATAGTTAACTAATAGATTTTATGGATATAAATAGTGTACATATGTGACTTGATGTATATAATCAACTTTTGAAGAGATGATATCATCGAATCATTATCTAAATATCGATCAAAGTTATCTCTTATATGTATCCTCTCCTCTCTATTATAGATTGTGTGCATATTTTATTACCTTCTTAAATATCATCATTTTCACATTTTATCCTAGTATTTTTTTTAGAAAATAAATACTAAAATAAATTTTAATCAATTCTAAAAAATTTCTTCTATCAACCTCTTCAATCTATTATTAGTTTTAAATATGTTTAAATTAAAGGTCTCATGTTTTCTTTCCATAAACATTAAATGTTAATAGACTATTCCCTTTTGGATTTCTAGGCATGTCCATTTAATATCTAGTGTCAATATTATTTTAGGTTTCTTGATATAACATATACAGATAGAGTGCTTCAGTATCATGTACATTGTTAATTACAAAGGACTAGAACATTAAAACGTTATAGACTTGAGTTGGTGGATGTGTGTGATTTTTATAGAAATTCCAAGATATCTTCAAAAAATATTGTTCGTTATTTATTGTTTATATTTCTATTTTTCTATCTCGTTTATTTATTTTATTTTTAAAAAATTAATATTTCAATTATTCATAATATTTTATTTCCCGAATTAATATTTTTTTTTCTTCTAATTTTATAATTATATCATTGATATTTATTTCCATTGATTATTTTGTATATCTTGGTAATAGTTTTCAATATTTCAAAAGGTGGTTTGTAGTATTTATAAAATTTTTATTTTCCTCTTTGGATTTTCAAGGGGGATTCACCGATTTCCATTACCCCATACTCCAAACTATAAGAGATGATATTTTATTTTTCATAAAGAATGGGAAATGAGAATAAAATCAAATTTAAAGGATGTTATGATTGTGATGGTTGAGTAATTTTTGTTTAAAATTAACTAATAATTTCAATCAGAGGGTGTAGTTAATATCAATATAGTATTTAAGGATCATTATAAGAGTTAGATATCATTTGAAATAAAAATTGGAGGATTTTTAGAGGATTCCACAAAATATACATACTTACCATCTCAAACTATATATGATTTCAATTAATGGAAAATTTTCAAAGATAAAATATTAATGGTTGTCAAAAATGATTTAGTTTTAGGTATCCCACCTAAAAATGGTCTTGTATTATAAGGATAAAAACATTACTGGTGTAAAAAATAAAGATTATTCCATGGGACACCTATTGATGCAGGATTATCAGACACCATAATCCCTATACACCATTTATGTGTTTTCTTCATGTCCAACTTATTAAATCATTTATAAGTCCCAATATAGTTAGAATATAGAGTATATAAAATAATTCCCATGTAAAAACTTTGATTACCATGTTCATGTGAACCTCCATTGCGGTGTGGATGAAGTTATACTAATTTAACAATGTGAGACCATTATATGTGGCTTGGGATTCAAAATATATTAAATTTCATTTACCATAAAGGAAGTGAAATTTATCTCCAATAAAAAATTAAAATCATAGATGATTCTTCCCACCCTCCGAATTCAGTTATCATAATAGCTATTTTTATGGAGTTTTAATACTAATGTGGGTGATTAATAATAGACCCACTAACCTTGTTCATCCCATAAAATGTTAGTAATATATTATACATTTTATTGACCAAGGTTCTTGTTTAAATAAGAGTGATATTTATTCATAAAACCCATATAAAAGTCATTTATGATAAAGAGAACTTTTAATTTTATATGGTTTATGGAACAACTCCTAATATGATTCTATATCTCATTTCACTATACCATGATAGTCAAACAAGAAGGGTGGAAAATCATACTACACACTTGATTATAAAACCTATGACTACCGTTATTGTGGAACCATTCCAATAATTTTGTTTACCTTCAACCATTCGTAATGATATCCCTATACAGTCACCAATCATATAATATATAAAATTTACCCAATATACTTCAAAAAATAGGTAATCATTATACTCGGAATTTGAAATCCTGCAACTTATTTGTTTTGAATATTATTGGATGCCTTTTTTCTACACTTATTGATCAATGGGAATAACATTTTCTTAGTATTATTCATAATATGAAATAATATTCATTTGATAAAGATGTTCACCATAGAACACAATAACATTAATATAAAATAAACTAATCATTAATGATCCTTTAAAATTATGAGGAATTGAAAAACAATTGATATAGTAACGGATTAGTAGTCTTGCTCATTAACAACCCCAATATTATTGAAAAATATATTTTATTGAAGATGGGAATATTATTTATAAATTCATGGTGTTTTGAGACATTTTATAATTTAATGTTATGATTCCTACACACTATAAATTATAACACAATCCTAAAGAAATTATCCCTCCATAATGGGATGTTTCATCTCCTTAAAATTAGATTATAATTATCATTGAGAATATTGATGGGGATTCATAGATTATAGAAAAGCGAGGGAAATAAATATATTTGTTTCCATAAAGGATGATTTTTCATAGCTATATTTCCCCCCAATGTATATATCCAAAATGGTTTCCTCGTGATTACTTCCCAAGTCATTGTAGTATTATGCATTGAAGGGTAACCTAGAGGATCTATATATTGATACACCCTCATTGATGGGAACAACCAACATTGAGCATCATTCATAGTGATGTTTACCATAATATTGAGTGTCCTATATGAAACTTTTTAGATACATGTAATATTATTAATAATTTATTAAGGATTTATGAATTTAGATTGAAAATTCACAATTATAAAGGAGTTAACATAGTAGAAAAATTTTGCCTTTCCACAAAAATAAGAGACAAAACTCATCTATTTAATAAAAAATTCTATGACCATACTATATTTTCAAAAAAAATGATTGATATAAATTCTAACTATTTGATTTTTATGCCATGAATATTATATGTATAAAATTTGTTTAGGAGTACTAATTCAAGTATGAAACAAATTGGAATAATTAATAGAACCTCAAAAAAAGACATACAATTCACTTATCCCATATTAATTCAAATTCTTCTCCATCTTAAATAGGAATTTAAAATTTCTTATAAGAAAAGGAAGAAATTATATCTTAAATTGATAAAATGTTAAAAAAACATCTTTTAAAATTAGTTCATATATTCTAGATAACCTTTATTTAAACAATATGGAAAACTACTACCAAAAAAATGATACACTTGTTAAGATATATACATATAATATACTAGGAAAATAAAAAAACACTAGCACAAAGTTGATCACATTCATATTGGCCATTTAATTATTTCATGAAACCATATTTTCTACACATAGTTGGTATGAAGAAATATTGATAAAAAAACATCGAAAAAGAGATCAAACACATAGTATGTTAATTATCTCATAAATGAAACAACCCAGATGGAAAATATTATTGAAAATAATGTTTCCATTAAAGGTAAAAATTGATATGTAGTTGACATTATGTTAAATATTAAGGAATAATAAATGGTGAAAAATAAACATAATTATTCTATTATGGATAAGGGAAATCATAAAAAAACCCAAATTACGATATAGTTTACAAAAAGAATAACCATGAAATTTTATGTAAATTTTTATGGTTATAAAATGGATTTATAATTTATGAATATAAGTAATTAATAACTCATAGAAAGATTTAATATAGGTGAATAAAGATTTGATATTTTCTAAAAATTTCAAAACTCAAACATCATGGGAAATATTGAACATGAATTTGAAGAAGAACTATCTAAATCTAAATTAACAAATTTTATAAATAAAAAATAGATTTTTTTGAGAAATATAATAATTAACTATTCAAATGAATATGAAATATAATTTATGGTGCCAAAAAGAGAGGAAAAATAAAGTAAATGAATTCCATTTCTATAGGGAACAAATTAGATTTATTGGAATTGAAGGTATATTTCATCACTACATATGTTAAAGGAAATAAGAGGAGAAAAATTTTGTTTCAATTTAACTCAAAAAGTATTAGAGAAAAAATTAATAATTATTGAGAGACTATTATTGGATAAATTTACCTTACGGTGAAAAAAAGTGCTAGCATGTAGATTCATTATCATGGGTATTTATCACATATAACCTAGAAATTAAACATGTTGAATAACATAAAAATAATGCTAATAGAATGGTTAATTTTGGAAATAATTGATGAATAATTATCAACATAAATGATTATACAATTATAGTCTTATAAGAATTAAATAAAATTGAAATAATTTATATGGATGATAATAAATATATTCTCTACTGTATAATTAAACATTATGAATTCATATTAGAAATATCATTCCATTGGAATGTCATACGATCATTTTCTATGATTTTCCAATATATTGAATTATTTTATTTTTTGTAATGATGAAAAATGTTGACGTAGGGTAAAAATTTAAGTAAAAGTTTTTTGCACTGATAAAAAATATTTGAATGTTTTTTGATGAATTTGAAAACTTTTGGTCGTCATTGCAGAAATATTGATGTATTTTTTTTTGTGTTTCATAATGTTTTGAGCGTAAGATAATTAAAAAATAGGGTAAAAGTGAAAATTTCGGAAGACTATTCTAGAAATGTTATTTAATAATGGTTTTTTTGTTGAAAATGTATTATAAATACATAGAGTGAGGTTTCCATATGTGGGTATTTGTTTAAGATGTTTAGAGGTGAAACATGGTGTAATGAGAGATAGGGTAAAATGCACTATCTTGCACAGTCTAAAGACCATATGTGGGCCACCCACACTCTAATGTTTAGGAATATAAGGTTTAAAACCCACATTCATGTTCCCAATAAAATAGAGGGAGAGTATTAATTTTTTTATGTGTCCTGAAAACTCAATCTTTAACCAAAAACACCGTAAATGCTCATACATTTCGACCATAAATCTATAGTGTGGGTTATTTAATAATTTTATAGGGTTCCTTAGAAACTATATTCCCAAAAGGCCTATACAAATATAATATAAGTATTTTATATATTATATTTTTCTCATATTCATGATCACCTCTCTTGACATAGGTTAAATCTAGGGATTTTGGTGTGATAGTTATTTATGTTATGGAGAAACCCTCTTGAATGGGGTAACTATTTTTTTTTATTAACCAATTATTGTCAACATATAAAATCCAAAAATTATTTGGGGAAAATAAATTATATATAATATATTATTAAATAATTATTTGGATTTATATTGTCTGGATAGAATATTTGAGAACATAAATTGTTGCGTAATGGATTTTATCTTAGAGTAATGTTGAATGGGACGAAGAATTCATAGGGGTGATGTTAAAAAAATAGTAAAAAATATATAAGGATGTTAGATTCCCATTTCATATATTTCTATTCTAAATATCTAGGTATTGGTCACTCTATATTAAATTAAATTATTATATTGTGTTAAAATTACTTAATTATGGTGGTGATTAGATTGTTAAAAAATGTTTTTGGATGTGTCTACTTGGAGAAAATATTTCTAATGGATTTATAAGTTCTTGTTTGATTTTTAGAAAAATTGGATAATTATACTATTATGGGTTAATTTTCTTTAATATGAAATAGTTTTTTTGTGTTACACGATTTTAATATTTTTGTTTTAATTATATTATGGAATGTGTGGTGATATTACTGTTGAATATTTTAGGAATAAATGGTTGGATTTTTTTAGGAATGAAGGGTAATTTTTATATTGGATTAGAAGCATGATCATGATTCATAAGTATCACATTGGAGGTAATTTCTATTTTGGAATAATTTCTGCATTCAAGAAGACTAGGATCATAATGATGGATATTATTACTTGAGTGTAGGCTCCTGGTGGGATTTTCCATATATCATGGTTGTGGAAATATATTCTCTTGTGTAGGAGTCATTTCAATACTGTTATGGATAATATAAATCTAAACATGAGTGTATGTGCATAATTTGGATTTAAAATAATAATAACAAACAATTTCATTCAGGTTTTGTTTTTGTAAATGGGGTCTTGGAGGTTGATTTGAAATTTTTGTAAACTATTAAGGTTTATTTTGTAGTTTATGATAATGTTTATTTACTATTAAAAATAATTTATTTAAATTTAAAAATATTTATGGGATTAGAGTATGTATTTTAAAATTAAATTTTACCAGATTTCTTTTCATTTATATATCGTGAATGGGTTGTTTTGGGGGTTTATACTGGATCTTCTACTCATTCCTTATATGTGAATCATGGTGCATATGAAGATAAAATATATATTCATTATAGTATTTAATGATATTAATTTGTTTTATTGGAAAGAGTGACATATGTTTTCTAATAGAGTCAGGTATATGGTCATATCATCGATATTGGTTATGTTATTTTTATAGGGTAGAATTTGAACAAACATGGAAAGTTGTATTAATTTTTTGTGTTTTTTATCTGCATGTATAATCATAGTTTTTTTACAACATACTATTTCAATGTGATTTGATATCTATGTGATTTGGATGTACATACCATTCCCCTATAAATGTATTGGATGTCTTCATTCTATAATCTAGACATTTGGGGTTGTGGATTGACACCAAGGGATGGGTAACATTTTTATTTAGCTATAGATTAATTTTTGTGGGGATAAATTATGATGAATATTTATACTAGTTTGATTAATAATTTATAGAAATTTTATTAATTCATTGATGCATGGATAAAGGTAAAATGGAAATATCTATAATATTAACCACAATAAATACTTATTATTCCAAAAGGTGCAAGATGAATGATTGTTTCTAATATCGACATCTCATTCATATTAATAAAAAATTATTTAAAATATCATGAACCCTAATGTTGTGTGACGCATGACCTGTCTTGGGGAAAATACAAATGAATCTTTGAACTCAAATTATATGCAGTAGAAATGTTATCTGGTTCATGTTGGTGTAAATAGTACTTGAATATGTTCTTCTATTATTTAATGGGTTTAAAAAGTTAATTATATTGTTTAAATGGATTGGCTTTAATTGTATATTATATATAGTTTCATTGTATCAGATATCCATTCAAATTTTGTGAAATCATTTTTCCATTATTTGACTCCCTTATTTTCTCTGAAACTAAGTGAAAACATACTTGAATACCCTTTATTTGAAATTTTTAATTGAATAATGGAGTAAAATTATCTTGTATACACAAATATCGCATAGATTTGTGATTTGATATCTCTAATCACCCTTTGAAAATAATATTAGTCATGATCACAATTTGTGGAGATAACCTATGAGTTCTATGTTTGAAATCCAGTGAATAGGGAAGAAAAATTCACAATTTATAGAAATATGTAAATCTCCAAATTCCTATATAGTTTTATTTTATCCATAGAGATGAACATAAGTAATATTTAGTTGAAATTTTGAATTTACCAATAGAGGAAAGTGGATTCTCCTTGGCCCAACTATTAGTGTGTACGTGTGCCATCATAATAGTGAATACATTATAATTAACAGAAAAAAGAAAAATTAAAATACCACCAGTCAACCCAAATTAAATCCCTTCATTAGTAAATATTTATATATTTATATAAGAAATAATAGTGATTCTAGATATGATTTATAATTTACCACATGAATAACATGATCTTATTCTACATCAATTGTCATTATAGTTCTTTGTAAATATTCATCAACTTTAATGTTGGTCTATAATTAATTCATCTTCCTTGGATGTTTGAAATATATCATTCTAAAGGATTCTGATGTATTTATTATGTAATTTCTAACCATTAAAATCTTCCCAAGATCCATATCGATAATGTTTTGGGAATAATTGTTTCCATTGTTCATTGATGTGACATGCAATGGAGGAATCCAATTTATTGTTTAAGAATCCTCATGTGAGGAGTTGAGATAAATGTAATGGATCTGATTAGTATTTTAGTGAGGGTAGGCTATATTCTTTAGTGGTTTGTGGGATTTGATTTTCGTTATGTGTTATAATATTTTATCATTTTCACAGATACTATTTTAGAATAACAAAACATGTATTGAAGTATCAAGTGAATTTGAAAAGATTATTTCTGTCCCAAATCATGAATCCTTATTACTTACTTAAGCATTATGATTCTATTTAATTTAATAGGACTTTCTGAAAAATGTACCATACTCCTAGATGAATTATTTTTCTTATTATTGAATTATTATTCTCACAGTTTCAGTTTTATTTGAGTACTCTCTAGAAATATTGTTATGTCCTAAAGTATTTTAGTTAAATCCTTATGCTCATCCAATAATTCTTATGATCCATCTTCTATAATGACTTAATCTCATGGATTATTTCATATGATACTTTTCTATAGATATATAGCAATGTCTTAATGGTTATTTGGATTTAGGATTAGTCTTGTGGTTAGTCGGGATAGGTCTTCATACAGCCACTTTCGATACTCACATGTGGTCATTTAAATATTCATCTAGTGTTTAGTGATAATACCCTTAATGCATTAAATTTCAAGACCCTTGAATTAGTTACTCCATGCCTTTATAATAACACAATTCATGGTAGCATGTATTTCCATATGGTATTCAATTGAGAACATTTTCAAATTTTGAGCATGATTAGTCGCTCTTCAAATTCAATGATTATATTCATTTTACAATAACTCTCCTTTTTCATTTTTTTCAAATTGAAATATGTAAAATCATAACATACTATAGGTTAAATAAATATAATTACATTTTATAGAATAAATATTTATATTTTAACACATTAAACTCATTCTTTGAATCAATGTATGGTTTTCAATTAGTTAAACAATAATTAAATCAACTAAAATTCCTCAATAAATCCTTTTAAATAATTAATTATATATTGATTAAAAAATGAATATTACTAAATAATTTTATAATGTATGGTTAATAAAAAGTTAAATTTAAGGAAAATTTATAAAAATATGTTTTTTTTCATTAAATAAAAAATAAAATAACTTAGTTAAATTAAACATTTTAACTAAAGTGCCAAATATATTCTATAATTTAAAAATTTAAATTAAATTCAAGAATTAATTATGTTTTAGGAAATTTTGGTGTATGTTTATCGTTTATAAAGTATTAAGCATTATCTATATCTTGGATCTTATTATAGTGGTAAATATTTATAATAAAAAAGGAGATAGTGAAAGACTTGTGATGAATTTATGAGAGGTAAAATAATGTGAAATACTTATAGGATAAAGAATAAGAGAGACTTATTATTGTTAAATTTTGTTTGTACTAATATTGGTAATAACCTAAAAAATCAAAAACATGAGCATAAATGTAATTTAACTTTTATATTGGTTATTATAGTAATATGGGATTTATAATATTCATACCAATTTTGATGTGATAGCGTGCATTAAGAGATATCAGAGTTGCGATAAGCATAAAAATGGATAATGATGAAGATTTTATAATAAAATATTTAAATGATGTATAAATTCATTGAAGTTGAGAATTATTATAGGAAATATAAAATCAATCATTATGTTTCATCAATTAGGTATCCTATGTAGAGTGTTGTGTTTCAAAGGTTAGAACACATGTTAAATAATATGGTGATGATATTACTCTTTGAGAGTGGATTCTCAAGAAACAACTAAAAAGTGTTATTGCATGTGGTGGGTTTTACAAAAAAATAGTTCATTATCATGTTTTATGGAAAATATGACACCATATATGATGTTGAATAGAATAAAGAAAACCCAAAAAATTTATAGATTTTATGAGTAAATTATATATTCAAAATAAGGGAGTAATGTGAGGAAAATATACTGAATTAGCTGAGAAGGGTCTATTTATTAGTTATTTAACCAAGGGTAAAAATAAAATTTCTTTATCAAGATACAAGGTAAGATCTTAAATAGAACTGATGAAAATTCAACTAGAGAAAAAAATTAAAAATTAAAATATGGTGGAAATTGTAAATATGAGGATGAAAATTATATAGGTTTAGAAGAACCTAGAAACATAAAACATAAGGAATATATTGAAAACCAATCAGAAAAGGAAACCAAAGGATAATTGAGACAATAAAAACTCAAAAGAGAAAAATTAGATCTAAAATTACTATACTATCATCATCTGTGATAATACTATTTTAATAAAAACATAATTAATGTATACTTTCATGTACATTTTATTACAATGAACAGTAGTTTTAACATTGATTAAAAAGGATCCAAAATATTAATCATGATTTATAGAATTTAAATAATATATTGAATAAATAGGAATTAATAAATCTTTTGATATTTTAAAGACGATAGATTATCATAATATCAATTTACAAAAAACAATATTCAAGAAGAAATATGATAATCAATGGAATATGATTTCCAAAAAAGAGTAGATGGTATACAAATGGAATGATAAAATATAAGTAATATTTTTTGAGTAAATACTACCACCATTTTAAGTAATAAATTCAATTCAATTATTTATTATGGTTTTCATTTAATTTGGTTTTAAGATGTATTTTCTTTGTAATTCCCTAATAAAGGATGCATAAATAGTACCCAAGTATGCGATACAACATGAACATGAGTGTGCCTCCACCTAATCTAGATGATTTATAGTAGTATATAAGGCCTATAATTGTCCTTGGAGATATTAGTACATCAAATATAACGAATTGTAGTGATGTTAAATTCTACTAAAATTCTTAATGACCTGCCATTATAACTCGAATACCTTAAACATATAGTGAAACAACTGGGGTTTAAGAATTCCCCCATTGTTTAGAACATAAATATTGTAAAATTATACATGATTAATCATAGTAAATTATATAGAAACAAAATATAAAATATATAATTTGAATCATATTATAGAAAAATATATGGCACACAAAAATGGCATTTTTACTAACTCGGTTTGTCGACTCCATCAGATCCAAAAATAATTGATATAATTATAAAAAAATATCAAATAAAACACTTTATCCTTAAATTAAAAATTTAAACTAACTAAATAAAACAAAACCTATATGTTGTCATTGGGTATGATTTCAATCGAATACAAAATAATAATATTTAAATGATGCAAAAAGTGTTGTGATATAGATGAATATAATGGAATACCTTTCTCATATTTTACAAAATCCAATTATTTTAGATTGACATAATATTCACATGTTTGTTATTGAGGTTATACAATAGATATGAATAAAAATTTAATAACCACTCACGTTCAAGTTAAATCCTTTTATCATGGTCTAGTATGTATAATCAAGCTGTAGCACTATCTACTATTAAAGTTAAATATATTGTAGTTAAATGTTACTATAAATAGATTCTATAGTTGAAACAAACCATAATGGATTTTGGAACAAATTTTATTCAAAATCATATCAAATTTCACAATATATGTTCTATCAATATTTAAAAAATATAATAATTCATTTTAGTAAGATTCAAATTTATTTAAGGAATAATTTATTAAGGAATTATGCATAAAAATTGATATGCATTTTAATTGTTTTATCACATTAAATAAATTATAATACACTTTCAATATATAAATTCCAAATAATATATTATATTATGTAAATTTGGAATTACTATTATTTAAATTTAATTAATTTTATTTTTACTTCATTTATTTTATTTTATTTTATAATTAGAGTATATATTTAGTGAATATTTTATTTTCATTATTTATTTTATGAAATTTTTCCATAATTTTTAGTGTGATTAACATATCAATATAACACATTGGTCATTCAGTCATGAATATCCAACATTTCAATCTTAGAGACCCATCATTAATTGAAAAAACAATAAATATAAATTACTATTTCATACTAAACCCTTAATATATTTTGATCATCATCTCATTTCTATCTGATCCTTTTCCCCTAATACTTAAATATTTTCAACCTCTTTTGAAAATTTTTAAATTTATAAGAATATATGATGTTACTTTTAGAATATCCAAAAACTCAAGGACCACAATAAAATTATTGATTTGAAGAGTTGTTGATATATATAAGAATGATATTATAGTTATGTTTCATAAAAAAATTATAAAATATCAAGGATTTTAGTTAAAAATTAACGAATAGAGGAAAATTAATTTCTAAGAGAAACATGTGATGGAGTTCTATTAAATGGATATATTTCATTTTGGTGAAATGAGGATCTAGTTAGAAGAATAGTTGACCAAATGGATTTTTCAATATCATCCTTAATAATAGATTATGTGTTTTGATTCCATGATGAAGAACAATCATATTTCTTTATATCCTTATGAAAAAATTATTATATATGACCTATAAAAGGATCCAATTTCCATTTGTAAAGAAAAATGTTGAAATAAAACCTTTAAAAGTCCTAGAACAAATAGATAAATATTCGTGTAATGTTTATTAAGTCATCCATTACTCAGTAAACAATGAATTTAAAAATATCATTTTCAATATATTTCATGTCTATATTTTTTTGATTGGGAAAATAATTAATTTGGAAGTATATATTACAATGTATATGTACTATATTCAAAAAAAATCATTAAATTATTGTCCTTTTGTAAGGTTTTTAGCCTTTGTTTTTAATAAATCTTTTGTTTGTTTAGATGAAACTATGACAAAACAATATCTTGGAATTAAAGTGTTATATTCTAGTATATTAAAGTTATGTTGAATTTTCTAGAAATTATCTTTAAATAATTTGTTTATAGTCAGTTCATAATAATATTTTGAGGTATACCCTACATCTTCTCGGGGGCATTCATTTTATGTGGTTGATGTTGATGAGGCTTCAGCTCAAGTTCCCACTCCTAGAGAATAACCCTTTGGAAATATGGATGTAAGAGATATTGTGAACAAGGAAATTATTATTGATAGAAAAAGGAGAGATCATGTTGTCGTTTATAATGAAATTTGATATATGGATGATAATATCCTAAAATTTCATTCAAAATCAATTCAAGTAGTTGATTCTTCTACTCTTGATGCAGATAAACCACACATTTAATCTATAATGGAAACTTTTTCTTCATAAATTACAATGCTAGTTACTATTAGTCAAGAGAAAATAATTTCCATATAATTAAGTATAATTCTTCTCTTATTGTCTAGGGAGACCAGAAATAAAATAGAAGACAATCCATAATTTTGATTATTTAACATGATAGGGATGGTGAATAGGATGAAGAATGAGATTATGGATCCCATCATGTTTCTAATATAATATTAAGAAAAAAATTAGGAGAATACACTGATATGTAATAATTACTTTTTGTTCATGAGTATAAAGAAGTTGAGGAAGATCATAATGATGAAGTGAACCATGAATTGGTATCTCATATTCCCTGCCACCTTTCTTTTTCTAAGATCCCTATCAATGAATTAGATATTATATACCAACGAGATGAAGAGAGATATTTATGAAAAATAACTGAAGTGGATTCGTTAAGTAATTAGTTAGTAGAATTGAAATATAAAATAAAGAATACCCATGTAAAATAAGTCTCAAATATGATTATGGTTATTTGACGTTGTTGTTTCAATTACTATTAGAAAAGGTTCCAAAATACTCAACATTGGAATAAACATGACATAAGTCTGTTGATCAATTCACTAATTAATCGATGTGGAAGGAGTGTATGTCACTATAGATATAATTAATTATACTATAGATTCATTATAATGTATTATTCTCCTTAAATGTTAGTTACAATTTATTAAAAGATATGTGGTTTTAGAAGTTAGAATAATTCCAAAAATTTGACGAAACTATATTTTGAATATTTTTCAAGCATAATAGATAATTATTTCCCAATTTAAGGATATAGTACCACTTTATTGGACGTTTTTGTTCATTTAAAAAATGATACCATTTTTATAATCGCTTCTTTAAAAAAAATGTTTGGCGCATTCTCTATAAATAATCAATTTGTACATGATAAATATTGAAATTTTCTCTCATTGGTTCTAAATAGATTTAGATAACTATCTTCATATGAAAAATTCTAATAATATGAATTTTTAATCCTTATGATGTTAATTTATACTAAAAAAATGAGGAAACTCATTCCTCTCTAGTGATAAGTTCAATTGGATAGTAAAATAAAAAGTTTGATGTTTCATTGAATCTAATTTAAATCAATTCCATGAAATGTGATAATTAATTGTTTATTGTAAATTTTTCTCATAGATTAAAGAATGGTTTCCCTAATTTTTTAGACTTCCATAATAATTATACGATGAAGTGAATCAATATATGTATGAATTCTTTATACCATCTCATTTAAAGAATCTATCTTGGATTATCCATGTAAGATGACCATGATAGAACCACTCAATGATTAAAATAAATCATAAACCCTTATAAAATATATTCAATTGTGATCCTCATACCAAATTTATACGAAATGGGATAAAAAATGCCTCACAACATTCATCCCATTTTGTTCAGGATTTTATGTGTTGATAAAGCCAGACTCAGAGGATCTTTACTTACATTAGCTGATTTTGTTGGACAAATTAGTCACGGTCCTCTTCCTACATCTTTTGTACCAATAATAAAACAATATTCTTCTATGATTTTACCTCTAAAACATTGACCAGTTCCATAAAATTTTCCTATTTTCTCACATGGGTTTTTAGTGAATGGTTCATTTTATACATTTAAATTCATATTTAAACATTCAAGTAGTTTTACATATAGATTTATTTAATTCTTATAACTTATTTTTATAAAATTAGTCTCTGATTTATATAATAGTAAGTTTTTTTAATGTTATTTTAAAAAATATGACCATATAATTACAGTTGTTATCTGTTTCTATACTCATTACTATTTTCATTAATTATTTTATTTCAACTATTTGGAATGTATTTATAATTGATCACTAATTTAATCTATTTATATATATTTATCTAATTATATGATAGTTTTAATTGTTCTTCATTCTTATCATATATCAATACTATTTTCAATACATGTTCATCCCATATTATATCAATATTAATTATTTATTACTCATATAATATACACTTATTATTCTGTGACATTAACTATCCAAGTTTTCATTTAATACTTCTTTTTTATATCGAAAAAAGGGGGAGAATAAAAATCACTATACAAAAATAAAAATATATTTAATCTTTTTTTTCATATTTTTTATTATCATTAAATGGTTTAAGTGGTCTTCCAAAAAGGGAAATTATATGATAGACATATACTATTTATATATAAATCAGTTGTTTCTGAAATTTTATGAATAGAAAAACAATATTTAATCCATAATTTATATTTATAGTTTTAAAGATTATAACTTCTTATAATAAAAAGTTATTTATTTCAATGGAATTTATTATTTTTTAAAATAAATTTATTAATTATATTGAATTTTAGCTATCTTTTTTATCATACATTGAGTTATTATTTTACACGTAACATATTTATCATGAAAATAAATTTAGTAGTATATTTTAAAATTTAGTCTCTGAAAATGTACTATATATTAAAAAAAGGACATATTTAAAATTATTATCTTATGAGAATCAAAGGAAGACCATGAAAAAATTATTCTCTACCAATAATAAATTATCTTATAATGAATGATTTTTCTTATTAAAAAATTATAATCATGTTATTATTTTCATTGAATTATTTAAGTGTTTTATCTTATGAAAATTCACAAAAATTTATCCTATGAGATCCATGGAATCAAATTTTTATCTTATGAGGTATTAGCCATTTTTTGGATAATCATGATTAATTTTTATAAAATTAGCTTAATTTCTCAATATTCTTTATATTAATTTCAGAATATTATAAAATATGTTTTCCATATAAGAAATTCATGATTTTGAAAAAGAATAAGAATAATAAAATAAAATAAGAATAATAATTTATATACACAAAGAAGAAGAATATTTGAGAAATTTTTATTGGATAAGAATGTTTTATATTTGGATTATAGGGACACCTATGATTAGGAACCAATCTTATCAACTTTTTAATAAATTTTTTACTAAAACATTGTGATAATCTAACAAGATTAATTTGAAATTGATAGAATAAATACAAATTATAATGTTATTTTCTGCTTGAAAGAGTAGAGACATGTACATTCACATGTAAATTATGACAAGATAGAGTATTAATACATATACATAGATGAATTCTCATAAAATACATGTGTGATATGCGTAAAATTTTATCTTTTGAAATTTTAGAACCTGAAAAGATAATATTTGAAGTTCATTATCTTTTATAAATGTGTATTATTCTAATTATAGTTACTTCTTAAAATTGTGTGATACATAGTTACTTCAAATTTTATTCATCTATATTTTATCTTCCCATGTTTAAATTTATTTTGTTAAGGATGTCATTATGTCCAATAGAGGGACATCCTATTTAAAACCTATTTTACCTTTAAAAAATCAATCACATTATTTTAATAAGTTGGGAGTCCCCATAAAATGTTTTTTACTAAGAAAATTACCAAACTCATCGAGTAGAGTGTTGGTGGAGTGGACTTGGGAATTTATATTACCCTAACTAATTAAAATATATTCTTTTTTCATATTTTTTCTTCAATTAAATTTTATATCCACTACCCTCATTTTTTATGAATATATTGGCTCCTTAAAACTATAAAGAGGGTGGTTTTTAAGTGAATAATTTTTCTAGAACTCAATTCACACCCTCATGAGTTTTCGATTATCCATTTTTTGGATAAAAAAATGAGTGCTGAAACATGACCTTATAGTTTTACTAGAAAATAAAATCCAAAACAAAAATGATAAATCAATTGAAAAAATTATTTCATTAATTATTTTAAACCTAATGTACCATGGTGAAAAAGTAAGAAAAAACTCATAATGAATGTTGCCTTTGTTTTTAAAGACCATTTCATTAATAAATATTTTCCCTATAAATTCATATTGATACAAAAACAAAAAAAAAATTATTTAAAAAGAAGAACCTATTTAATTTAACAACTCCATGTTAAATAATAAATGGTCCACTAAAACTTATTCAACAAATGCCCCTCCAATTAACTATTTTCAATGATATATATTCCATGTTGACTACTATAATAATATGATCCCATCCGAAATTATCTTGGATTATCATGACCAAAAACATAAATAATTCAATGATAACACTGATATTGGTGAATTAAAAAACATCACCAAAGCAGAAAAATCATGGTAATGTAATGTCCACAGACCTCAATTATGACCAATATATCAATCCTATGTTCATTCCAACATCTTATGATCATATAAGAACCGGATATAATTATAAACACATGAACATCAATAATTAATTCATATAAATAAAAACATTTATATAAAATAACTAATTCTTAACACACTAAACAAGGTAGTGGAAGTAAATCCAACAGTATAAATGTGTGGTCTACTCCCAACAAACACTCGAGCATAAGGAATAAAAAATGCCAGAATTGAAGCTCTAATGTTATAAAAATAATTCTCTAATTTACTACAGAGACTAAAAAAAATCACTAGGAAACAAATATCATGATAAATTGTGAATGACAAGGTCATTTTATACCTCTAATGTCTATTTTACAAACCAAACATGAAATACCCATCATATAAATATGATTCCAATATTCTATAATAAAATTAAACATTAATAAATATTATAATTATAAATAAATTATAATAATAGAGATTCAATAATATGGTATAATAATGAATGGGTACTAACTATGATTTGGGAAAAAATCCTCTTGAAATCCTCTGACTAAAAGGGGGAATGATGGACATTAGGGTGAAAATTGACGGTGAGAGTTAATTTAAGAAAGATCCCTTCCATTACAACATCAATTTAAAAAATTTGTGGATAATTATTTAATAATTGTTTTACGAATACAAAAAAATATTTATAAGGGGACATTTTAGTGTGACTATAGGCATGATGGAATAATATACAAATATAGGGACATGATTCATTGTTCCCTTGATCAGAATGATTCAATTCCCCTTTAAAAAACATTAATAAATATTCATCACCATCCATTTGTTCCCTGACTAAGTTATTCTTGTTTTATCCCAACACATCTTTTCATTACCCATCTCCAAGATCCATAACATATTAATATAAAGGAGGATAATGGTGAAATGTCACATGTTGTGGTATTATTCTCTCAATTATAGAAAATTTCATATTTTATATCTTTTATAGTAATATACAAGTTCTCATGTGTGGAGAAATCTTCCATTGGGTACAATAACTCAATAGAAACTATAAAAATTAACATTTACCAAAACACTATTTCCACTAAAGTACAATCCTCATATGGTTACCCAAACACTTAAATCCACAGGTCATTAAAAACATCACAATATAAGTATTCAAATTATGAAAAAATTGTGGTGGTCCGTTAACTGTAAAATGAAACCTAATTTAGTCAATAATACATACCTAACTCCCTCTGTTCGACCTTTTGAGGGAAAACACTTTCTTGATGTATAACTCTAACACCCAATCATATTATTAAAAAAATGAAATATTACCCATTCACTAAGAAATAATATTATATTTAAATAATAAATATAATAGTAATTTATTTTTTATGGAATGATATATATCGATGAACCTAGAATCATTTTTCACTCTCATAACAACCCTAGTCAAATAAATACAAGATAATTAAAAGGATGCACGATTCTACTATAAATACACAAAAAATTATGTAATACCAATGATTCAATCCTTATACTTATAGTTCATCATATTATAATAAAAAACAAGAAACAATTGATTCCATTCAATAATTATCATCATTATAAGAACTTTCTAACAAAATATTTCCCTATGTGATTGAATTTCCAAAACGATTAATCACACTTACAACTATTAGATCCTCAAACTTAATAAATTTATCATGACTCAATAATAATATACTTTGTACCCACATTCTATATATACCTTGAATTACACAACAAATTATGCTTTCCAGTCATCATCGACATACTAAAAACCAAGAAAAATGTTTTACAATAATACTCCATTCTTATTTAATAACTATATCAAATGAAACTATGCAGGTAGAAATTGATGTGATTTTAAAAATACACTTTGGATACAATGGTTTTTATAAAAACATAAAATCCTAAAATCCAAATCCTAAATAGTATTTTCTCAGAAAATATTCTGAATTTCAAAATTAAATTTGAAACCCATTTTTAAAATATTATATTTTTTTTCAAAATATAAATTATCAAAACCATTTACCCATTCCATATGAAATTGTATGAGTATTGTTTTTGAAAATATATTTTTCTCAATATTTAAAATTACCAAATATATTTGACATATATGGATTAAACAATTAAAATTTATAATTAATCATATAGTAACCTTGAATTCATATTAATCTAATCAAAAAATAATAATATTCACAAATAAACAAATAATATTTTTTAATCATACTCAATTGTTAATTTTTCATGATGAGGTGATATATTTAAAAAAGTCTCAACCATGTGGGATTAATTCCAAGATCATTTCTATATAATGATTCATGTGGACTCCTAGATGATATATATGATTCAACCTGAGTCTCCCCCAAATTTTGTTGGTATTCTCGGTCCAACGTCTCAGTTAACCTGGTGTACCAAATCTTAAACACCAGACATTCCTTGGAACATGTGTTTAATGTAAATTCATATTTTCTTAGCATAATCCCAAAATACCTCCCACATCCAAATATTATATCTTCAACACTTACTCTCACCCTACTAACCAAACATGTTCGATAAATATCAATTTTAAATGTCTCGACATGGTTCAACTATATGGTACCTTAGAAGGGGTATCAACATGACATCAAGCACAGCTTCTCATGCAGTAATGGAACAAAACATCAAGAGTACATAAGAATATAACATAACATGACATTAATATATATTTGATATTTTCAATTTGTATATTTCATTGATTTTAATTCATCCAATGCTAAGTTACCTTGTGTTACATGAAACTATGGCGTTTTTTGGTATCCTGTGTTACACGCTAGACCGAGTCTTACTAAAAAATAGAATATTGTAATGTAAATTTTATTTAATACAATAAGATACGGTATACATAGTAAATTAATAGTAATAAAGTGGAAAAAAGAATTTATAAATACATTTTTTATTTCAATTTTTGATAACTAAATATAAATGAATATAAAAAGAAATTTAATATATAAGAAGTTTTTTTATAAAAAAAACGTGTTTTATGCTATTAATGGTGTTTTATCATTATAAGATAATTTAATTAATACTATTGAATTATATTTATAAAAAATTTATATTATAAATTAAATATTTTGTTTTTTCATCAAATTGATTTGATAGGCATAAGAAAATAATAAATAATGTTTTATGCTTGAGAAAGGTATTTTTATAAAAAAAAAATTTACCTCCTTTTAATTTTGAACATATTGGAAATATAATTTTTTAGAAGTTTTATTTCTCTAACATAAAAAAAACATCATTTTATAATGATAATAAGATTTGGTTATTCTGAATTATTTTTATTTTTATGAGAAGATATATTTTTTGATGAAAAGTGAAAAAACACAATTTTAATTGTACACTACGTTTTCATATAATTTATTTATATGGATAAAATATTTTATAGAATTTTTGTTACATTATATTTTGTTGGAACATAAATCAATTAAAATAGTCTAGATTTAAGGATTAAATATTATATTTAAATTAGATTAACAAATATTTCAAACTTTGGAACAATTTTACTTTAAACCCCTTCTTTTTCATCTCGTCTGTGGGATTAATTTGAAATTAATTTCATCCAATTTTTTAAAAGGAAATATGGAAAAATGAATTCAATATTTCCAATAATAATATTTTAAAATTTCCTTTTAGTTCAAAATTGTTTTTTAAAACCTATATTAGTGATTATAACTAATATAATTTAGAACAATTAAGTGAAATAATTGGTTAATAATTTTCTAATTCATAATCTTAAGGCCCAAACTAATATATTAATTTTCCAAAAAGCCATTTCTTAGTCATATTTGGAAAAAATCCTCCATTGGATCTAATTTTATCCATTATTGGAACCATATGACCAAGAAAAACATGGGTGGAATTCACGTTCCAAAAATTTACAACAATGACACTCCTCTCAAATCTAAAAAGACACTCAACCATCACACCTATTCACTCCATTAAAACCCTTTGGATTGAGAAAACTCATCCCATGAAATCTCCACACATTACACCCATATTACTATTTTACTCAATTTTGATATAAATAAATCCAAGAATGTATCATGTTATAATCAAAAAAGAGTTACCAGAATAAGTGGTAACTTTGTTCAACGATAAATTTTATTTAATTTACTGCTCCATCATTTATATTAATTTTATATCATGATTAAATAATAACCTCATTATATTAAAAGTACTAATATTTTTTTATTATAATAGTTATACCAAAAATTTAACACACATCCATCAAATGGTATACAAAATCATTATTCGTGCGTACAATGGACAACTGCATTGGGAAGCGATTTGATTCATTCATCCATTACCACCTTTATGGGATGGAAATAATGATGGATTAATATTTTATATACGAAATAAATGGAATAAATTATACATTTATTCTCTTTTAATTCCTATATAACACATATCTTCATGTATTAAATTTTATAGGGATATGATAACAACTTTTGGGGATATGTGGACTACCACATCCTCAAAGCTATGTGACTCATTCATGAAAGATGTGGTATTTATTAAGGATAGATTTTATAAAAATATTTGACATATATGATAAAAATATGGTACTAAAATTATAATATACATATATATATATAACATATTTTCATTCTTTAATATTGCAATGTAATTGATGTAGCATTCTTCCATACGTACAGTCTGTCATCTCCATGAATGGTGTATTTCATTTTTAATGTACAATTTTTATGATTAAAATAAATATGTATGTGATGAATATATATTAAAATTATATTTTGTTTTAATGTTTGGAGAAAAATAAATTATAATCTATGTAATTGGATAACAAATAACAAGTCAAGACATACCATTGAAACTAGTCGATTAACACCCAAAATAGTAAATATAATGGATTTATACTAACAACTGGGTTATAAGATATTATAAGAAAATACATATGATATAATAAATTTTAATATGGTTCAATAATAAGTTATTAAATTTCATAAAACCATTATAAAAAATTTTAAAATAATTCCAATTAAATGGAATTGCAAGGTTAGAGATTTTTATCTTACTTTTAACATATGTGGGATAAATTTCATATTCACGAATTAGTTATTTTTGTGTGGGGTATCTACTAATAAATTTGATATATTATATCATGAATAATTTTATATTCATGGAATTAAGTGTGTTACTTTTAATTATCTAATTATAAGGGGTTTCTGTTGAATATAATCGAGTGGTAAATGTTTTCTCAACAATCTCTTTTTCATTGGTGATTGTTACCTTGTTTTTGAAACAATAACTTCCTTATGACCATGTTCCATTAGAAGTCACTATCATTTTATATTTAAATGATCTTATTTGATGGGACTAATTATTTCCTAAACTAGATAACATTTTAAAATATGGCGTGTACTTGAAATTTATTCAATTAACAGGGTAAATAATCGTAATGGTTTAAGTTTTTCTAAATATTTATTATTGACAAGGAAAATTGTTCAAGAATTAAATTTTATATTTGATATATGAATAATTATTTGGATAGGTACAACACAGGTGGGTCTTGGTTATAGATAGACCCTTGATTCATCGTTTTTCTATTAGAGAATGTTACTAAAAATATATATAAGTATCATATATTCTGGGAAATATTTTTTATATTCACCCAATATATTAAACATGCATAAGATAAGTATAAATATAGTTTTATGCTTAAAATTTATTATTCTAAAAAATAAATTTTCAGCCTTTTAATCGAGCACCATTCTTAAGCTTGAATTACGATATTTTAAAAATTTATATTTATAAAATATTCATAATTTTGAAATTTAATCATCAAAATTAGTGTATTATAATTTCTTGTTATCTTCTGAAGAATATTATTTTTTGTTTAATAGTTAAACATGGAGAATTTTAATTGAATAATATGTTTTAATATAATTTATTTATATTTATAAATTATATTTTAAATTTTTTTAAAGTATATATATTTACATTATTTATAAATAAATCTAATTTATGTAATTGGAATCAATTTACCAATGTAATTAGGTATAAAAACATTTCAAACATGTGAACATTTTTACTCAGAAAACATGTTTTGGCGCCTTGTCTATGAGATTAAATTTGAATTAATTTTTTATAATTATGTGACATGATATTGAGAAAATGGATTACATATATTCAATCAATTAAATTTATAATATATAGTTAGGTAAAAAAATCAAAAAATATTATGGAATCTAATTAAAATTAATTAAAATGATTAAGAGAAAAATTAGATAAACGAGGTCCAAAACCTTAATATTAAGGGGGAAATGACATCGAATAATTTCAGAATACAATTTTTTGGACATAATTCTACGATATAATCAATTTATTTGAATTCTGTTCATTATTGGATCTATATGACATGGAAAAAAACATGTGAATAATTCCCTTTTAAAATTTTACAATAATTTCCCACCTTCTCTACTATAAAAAGGTACTCACCCCTCCCACTTATTCACATCTACAAAAAAATATGGCATGCCAAAAATATACCCAAATAATTTCCAAAAAATATCTCCTCATCCGAGAATCATCACTCTGGGTAAAAATCCATGGTATTCTATTATTATAATCCAAAATTTGTAACCCAAATAATAGGAAACATTTCTAAATGATTAGTTTTGTTTCTTTTACCTCTCTGAACATTTAATTTCTTTATATCACGATTATATAACAACATAAGAATATTAAATATATTGAATTTAATTTATGATAATATTTATAAATATCTTTTTACACACATCCATCAAATGAGATTCACAATATTTTTTCATGTATATAGAGGACTACCACTTCTCGAAATGATGTGGTATCTTCATCCATTACCACCATTCATGGTTAGAAAAAATGATGGAATTATATTTTATATATGATATATACTATTTTTAAATTGTATTTATGATTATTTAATCCTTATATAACACATAACATCATGTGTTCCATTTTTTGGGAATATAATAACATCGTTTGTGGACGTGTGGACAACAGCCTTCTCATAGCAATTTGATTCATTCACGCTCTATATGGAATTAATTCAGGATGATTTTTATAAAAATATGAAACATATATGAAATAAATATGATACAATAATTATAATAAACATATATATAAATTAATTTTCATTCATTTTTTGTGAAAAAGCAATAGATGTCGAATTCAAAATTTATACAGTCTACCGTCTCTATTAACAATGCATTTCATTTCCTATTGAAAAATATTATGGATTATTTAAAATATAAATTTAATGAATATTTATGATAATTAAATCATGTTTTAAATTATATATATGATCAAAGAATTATATAATTAATAGTAACAAAAACTAACAACTCCAAACTTACTCGAGAAACTAGGAAATTTACAAATCAAATAGTGAAAATAATGATATATTACTTATAAATAGATAATTAGATATTATTAGAAGATATTATATGATATCATAAACATTAATATGGTTATTGAATAATTTATTAATTATATTAAACCCTTATACATGATGTTATAATATCTGCAATCAAAAAGAAATACAAGGAAAATTATATTCATCCAACCTATTACATCTACATGATACATGTCTTATACACCACTTACTCCTTTTTACTGGTATATTGACTTCACATTTAGATATATTACTTCATGAGTATATTTGAATTCATGGAATATAATTTTTTTTCTTTTACTTATCTCATCTAATGGGGTTTTACGTGAAAATTACGAGTGGTATAAACTATATTTCAAATCTCACTTTCTTTTTTGATTGTTAACTTTTTCCTAAAATAATAACTTCATTATGAAAATTTTCCCTTATAAATAAACTTGATATTGTATATAAATACTTTTATGGGATGGGTAATATTATTTAAAAAACACATACCATTTTAAATATGGTTTTTACTTAACAATTATTTTTTTAACTGGTGAAATTTTGCAAGATCTCTATCTTTTACACAACACATACATTAGACAAGGAAAATAGTTCTTGACTTAAATCACCTATTAGATATATGAGGAATAAGAGGGATAGGTACAACAAGGGTTTTCCCAGTTATAGATCTCACCTCTATGCATCATAAGTCTCAAGAGACAATTCATTTGGCCAAGAATTTGGGTCTTTTCTTTATAGTTTATTGATTGTAATAGGAATGGTCTTGATTATAAAGGTACCATGTATTTAAGAAACCGGTAATATAATAATTATGAATTTACCTAATTTATATTAATAGATTATTTATAGATTATTTTTTATTTCACATGATCTATTTATATAGTTCAATTTAATATTATTGAATTAATGTATTGTTTTTCATTTACTTAACTTTTCATATTGATTTCAACATATGTAGTTATATAAATGAAATGTGTGGAAAATTATATAATTTGAAATGTTGATTTATTATAATTGATACATTATTTCTTCCACTTTATGTACACTTACTTTTCATTTTAGCTCACCGTTATTTTGTTTAATTTCCCAATGTTATAAAGAAAAAATCCTTAAATAATATTTCAAGGGTGTTGTTCATTTTTTTGTATATTGGATTTTTTATTTACCTATCTTATATGTGTAACATATTTTAAATAGGGTTTTCCAAACATATAAATTGATTGGTTAATCTAGATTTGATTCCTTATATTCTATTCAATGTCATAATGTGGGGCACCGGCTCGGGGCTTATCATGTCAGATCATTACAAATATAATATAGATACCTAGAGACTATATATAATAACAAGTTTTTCAAGAGTTCCCCCATGGTCTTGAATATAAAGTCAGTAAATTTATGTATAACTCATCCTATGTAATATAATAATATAATTACAAACAATATAGTTGTAATTATAATTAATTCACAAGACATGACACACTAAAGAATAAAATATTATAGAACAGATAAAATAAAATTTAAACACACATCTGATCCAAATTACATGAATAACTCAAATAAAATGATTAGCCTATTACACCTTTCTATACCTGAACCATTTCCAAATATATGACTCCAAATGAACCGAAAATTAATCATAAAGGCGACAAACTTATGTCAAAACCGATGTCAAACATCCAGGTAGGGATGTCTAATGACCCATTAGGATTCCACCACTTACCTCCTCACATTGAATCCAAGAATCATTTCTATCGTCATAATAACATTAGGAGAGAATAAAACTAAATTCATAGTTAAAATAGCCCATCGAAAAAGGTACCACAAAAATTAAAATACAAACCATATCTCATCCGATATTTCTTGAAGAAACATGCACCATGAAGAGTCATGGTAAAAAATATTGTATAAGATATATCCCACTTAATATTATTAAAGGTAAAAATACCCTTGTGAATCAACGAGTTAGGAAAGACACAAATATCTCATATTTGTATACATTATCACAAGTAGATTTCACAAAAACCACATGACTCATTCTTTAGAGTCCCATCTATCCTATCAATAACCTCAGTACATGCTGATGACTTAACATTGAAATTTCATAGGAATAAATACCCCATAATGAATAAAAAATGAGAAATCAAAAATCTATGAATCCTTAAATAACATATGAATAATAATCCCTAGACAAATCGTTATAATTAAAATGAATATAACCCAACTTTATAAAACAAAAAATCATATAACACATAATTGCCCCCATATCATCATTCAAATCAAGTCTTTTAATATATATTAGACTACACAATGAGAACCAATGGATTTAATCTAATAAATTTTATATCATTATTTAGATTTATTCCAATATCACAATGGTGAAACACATTAGCTACTCACTGACTACTTTGGTTATATATCAACATTAACATCATAAAAAACAAGGTGTGTGTGATATCCATGGTATTACCTTAAGTGGGTTCACAGAATGATCCAACTCATATCTATTTTATATATCCCTCACTACTTATGATGTGTAAACCACTAACCTTACTAGTTCCTCTTCATCCATTTATACACATCTCAATTCCCTTGGGAAAGAGTTCATATACAATGATATTTATTCCAAAAAGAAAAAACCTATGAAATATCCCAAATAATTACACAAACACTCATATATAAAATCATAAATCTTTAACATATTCTAAGATTTCACCTCTCATTGGTATTGATTCTCTATTAATAGGTCCATGAAATAGTCCATACAACCAATCAATATATGAATCTAGTATGTACATCTACTAGATGTAATAATACTATTCCAATTAGGTGGGAAGCTCAACATCTACCTGTTAAAAGAAAAAGTGAGGCATCTCACTACTCATATCCCCTCATAGGGACCATACCAAGGGGTTTACTTCCTCTAGGAACAAGACTAAAAAACGAAGCCTAATACTAGATTAATAAATCATGAACTTTCTATGATATCAGTAATTAATTCTAAATCACGATTATTCCCAAAATGGATTTAAGAAAATCTATAAAACCCCCATGTAATTTTAATAATTTTCTTGATTAAAAATAATGAATAACCAACTCCTGACATGATCAAACCTATAACCTAAATCCATTATAATCAAACCATAACCATGGTATGGTTTCACTAATTCATCATATTATATCATTAATCATTATGAAATTATAGACAAGACTCCAGGCTAAACAAATCAAGGGTTATAAAATCATACATCAAAGCATGGGAAAAATGTCTATAACTCTCTTGAGTTCATAGAGACCAATATAAGTAGCAAAAAGTTCACTCATGGAAATATATTAAACTACTATAAATCTTTGAAAAAATTATTATATTCCATATTTAAAAACAATATGCCCTTGAATACAACTCTTTAAAATCCTCATAAATTTCCCCTCATTTGTTCTAAAAGTACATTTGAAAAACCATTATATAATCACCATTTCACTGATAATTCTACCTAAACCCAAATCACTTTATTAAATTTCAAAAAAAAAAAATACATTTTATTTATAATATCAAAATTAAAAATTAAAAAAAACTAAAGATGGGAACTTGTACATTTGGAACTAGGGATGTACAAAATAGTTAGAATGATATATGGTCTTTGTTGACCTTTAATATGTTTCAATCCCATCAAAATGTATGAATGAATATCACACCATGAAAAAAAAATTATTGAAAATAACAACTATTACACATTAACATAATATCACAAAATGAGAAAAAATAATTAGAAATTTTAAGGAAAAATACCTAAACAATGATCAATAAATAAATCCCATGATCATACTGGCATTTTATGAGACTATATATAACAGATTTATCAATAAAAACTAAAACATAAATCATTTAATTATTAAAAAAAATTATCTATTTTTCAAAAAACCTTACAAAATCCTTGGATGATTTAATGTATCCAAAACCATTATCATTTGGTTATACCCCACGTTAAAAATTATCTTGTTCCTAATCCATATAAAAATCTGTGAATTTAAATCCTAAAATGATAGTAAATTTTGTCCTATTTTATCCAAAACCTAAATAAATTAACCACAAAAGAAACCATTTGGTAAATTGAAATAAAAGGGTGTATTTTGAATATTTTATGTATCTTTTATTCACAATACCTAAAATACACATAATATCGAATATATTATTCCTTGAATTAATGGTATCTCACATCATTCCTAATCTGACTGTCAACTATATATAATAACATGAGATAAATAAAAAATATAGGGAATTGGACAATAATAAATAATATTTCGTGATCAAAAACCCTATCTATCACCCCCAAATAAAATAGTATATGAGGGAGTCTCTGGGAGACAAGGTATGGGGAGAGTAAAAAAAACAATCCAATTTCTTATTCCCTTTTAATGATAAGGGTGACAATCATCTAGTAATTTTGGTATCTTATAAAAAATCTATGGAATTGAAAATTTTTTCAAGACCAAATTTATCATGATGCAATGCCCCATTGTTGGCCATGTTTCAGAATGAAATTAATAATCATGATGCAACTACCCTTTTTTAGTATTACTAATTATTCCAAAAAACCATCTTAAAGAATTATTAAGGGATTCTAAGTGAAACTACTTCATTTAGATATGAATAGTCCCCAAATAACAAAACATATTCATATATTTATGGATCATGTAATAGTTCCACATTTAATTACATAATTCCACAATTTGGTCTTAAATGTAATATTACATTGAATTTATAACATACCTCAATTTTTCTTGTTGTATAACGATCAACAACCAACACCAAAAAATAAATCATAGTTCAAAAATTTAAATTTACAATATATCCACTTCCACTAAAGTATAGTACTGCTCTTGGATTACTTGAACTTGCATTCAAGGGTCATTACAATAAATATTAAGATATCATTATTTAATGTAGTTCTCTATGATGACGTATGTATTGAAATACTATTGTAATTTCAACTACTATATGATGATTAAGAAATTAGTAATTTGAGGAAAAATATATATGTTATAATGAAAGAAATTAATATTAATATCATCATTTGGATTCATATTCAATGAAACTATTGTTTAAAAAGGGGGTTTTGGAATTACTTATGATTTGTGAACTCACTTACATTTATGTGTTTTAATTCAATAAGTACTAAGATTATACATTTATACCATAAGAAAAATATATAATTTAGTGGCCAAATTTGTTTCACATATTGGATGAGACCTAGGTTTTAAATCCAATCACTATTGTAACTCAAAAAATTATTATATGGATGTTATATATTAAAATAATTAAGAGAAATGTCATTTATGAAATATATTTATAAGAAAGGATTATAAATAATATAAAGGAAGAGAGCGGTTTTGTAATTAAATGAATCACTGATTATATAAAATGTACTCATGATTATCTTCTGATATTTATATAGGTAATGTATATAATTTTAAGGCATATGTTGATGTAAATTACCTCAAATTTGTCGTGGGTAGAAACTATAAATTTGGAGGATAATTTTTATTTAGGTGTAAGTGTGTGAGTTATCATTCAAAACATTAATAAATATATTTTATTAGAAATGTTGAAGAAATATATATTTATATATTAAAATAAATATCTGGAAAAATATATAGTTAATGAATATTGTTGATGAATTAATATTTTCTAAACTAATAATATGTGATAAATTATTCTATTGAGCTTATATAAAACACAAAAATGTATTTCCTCCTGAAATAATCTAAATCATTTAATTCATTATCAAATAAAATTTAGATAAATGTGTTTTAATAAAGACTAATATTGGATTATGTTAAAAAGTTATAGATCTATTTTAAAAATGTGTGAACAAATTAGTGTTTCAAATGAATTTTGTTGAAATTGTTTGTTCAAACAATTCCCAATGTTTAAGAATCCTTACTAAATATCATCCCACAATAAGTACATAATATTTAACCTATATATATACATAAACATTTCACGTATACATAAGTTTTATTATAAAATTCCCTAAATAAATGGAATTTTTAAATGAAATAATTCTTAAGAAACACTTGTCTTAACAAGTGGTAGTAAAGAGAATATTAAAAAAATATTTTTAGTAAGTGGTTTTAGAATATTTCTCTCTTTTAAAGGGGAGATTTAACTTAGGGAGATCATATTTATAGAAGAGTAAGACGGATATATAATCCATTGTGACTCTTTATTAACATATGATGATGGTTTTGTATAGTATATCATATTATGTGATGATAGATCCTAACAGTATAGGTAATCATAGAAATATATCTAGAACCATTGTTTTCATCATCTGTCATAGTGAAAATTGATATATAGTGATATTTGAGACATTCTATTTCCCTTTATAATTTTTAGAGAATGAGGAAAAAATTACTTATGATTTCTAACAATCCAAAAGGGTATATATTGTGAAATAGGGTTATTCAACAGTATACAAATGTGTATAAATTGAATGAAAATAAATAATTATGATGAATGATAAAAGATGGATTTATTTATTTCATGTTCTAGTAAAAGGTTGAATTAAATGTTTAATAATGGTTTTTATAATTTTGGTGATGTTTTGGTTAATTTTAGAGATGTTTTTTGGTAATATGGATAAACATCTCCATAGTAAGATAGACTTTTATAGGGAAGGGGTTTGATAGAATTTTTTTTATCAATATATCAGGGATAATAGATTCAATGAGGTAAATTTGTTTCATGGTTATAAAAGTCACATAAGTATCTAGAAAACACCATCACAAGTACTAATTTTGGGATTATTTTTAATAGAAATCTTGTACATTGATGGATGAAAAAACCATTTCATGATTTTCATCATGTATTTGGGATAAAATAAGGTGTAGATCAGGGAAGTAGGGGTAGAAAATTATTAGTTCATAATGATGATTAAAAAATAGGCAGATCAAGATAACTATGTCATAGTTCATGCCAAATTTAATTTGTTTAATTTTAAAAAATATTATATGAAATAGTATATGAAGGAATTATGATTAGTTAGATAGATCATTTTACTAAATAAATGTAAAACTTTATCATATAATAGGTCATAGAGTAATGAATTTTACAAGAGAAATCAACTGGAGATATATGACGTTCTAAAGGATAAACTATGGAAAAGTGGGAATAAAAAAATGTCATAGTTATTATTTGATATGGAATTTCAAATAAGGAAATACATGAATTATTAAGAGGTAATGGATTTATAGGAAAGAGGTTTTATTTGAAAACTATTAATAAGAAAATCATGATGTTTTTGTCTTGGACACGAGTATAGAAATATCATTAATAATTATATATTCATATAAATTAAACAGGAATTAACTTCATTAAATTAACAAAAGTATTTTTTTTATATATTTTCATTGAGTTCAGTCATAACTCTTATAAAACAAATTCATATATTATAATGTGTATGCTTCAATTAAATATAAAATTTTCCATGAATTTTCTTAAAATGAATCACATTTTCTTTTCAGGAAACAATTAAAATATTTTTATCTTTACATCATCATTTTCACTAATAATCCTATGAAAATCATTTTAAAAATGTTTATGATCCAAAGAAATTCTAGTATGTGATAGAGAAATAATTAATTCCACTGTTAGTCTATGAATACATAAAAAAATTTATTCTTTAATATAAATATTAGGACTAAAAAAAGTTTCCTTAACCAATAAATAAAATTATATTCCCAGATATTTTCGAAATAAACTTCATAAGAATTGTCAAATTAAGAAATAAAACTCACAATGATTTTTTTTGAAATCATGAAAAACTAATAATGGTTTTTTTACAAATTTATACATTTCAACCTTATTGTAAAGACTCAGAAATACTTTGGGATTTTTTTTTCATAAATACATGGGAATTTTACGAGTCTGCAGTTTCTGATGACACCTGATTTCGAGGCCCGGTGTGCCCGGAATCATTTTCTGATGTTCTGTTTGAGTATGTTCCATAAACGTACAAGCGGTTTTTTGTATCTTTTGAACCGATGATCAGAATTGAAATCGAAGGACACCAATGAAATCACAGTGCTGATATTCTCTTAAGGAGACCTTCACCACAGTTGTGATTTATCGGGAGAGGATGTTAATATTTGGGAGATTTCATTATTTAATAAAAAAATAAGTGTATCATATTTCTTTTAAAAAAGTGTGTGGTGGTTAATTTTTCCAAAGGGAAGTTGGAGGTGAGTCCCACCCCCACATAACCTCCCACGTGAGGATATTATGTGGTGCGGCCCACACGAGCACCTAACCCCTCAACACCCCTTGAACCCTCTTAAACTACCTTGAATTTATTACGGCCACCACTATTTATTTATTTTTGGTGAACTATCCACCTTCCTCCTCTCATTAAGTGTTCCAACAATCTAATTAATGAATTCAACTTATTCAATTATATTAATTCTAGATTTTGAATTTGAAAATCTTGTGAATAATAAAATAATAGTAGAGCCTATTATTTTTGTTTGGGGTGTGGAAGTTTGAGGAGGATTGGTAGGAAATCAGGGGGAAATAATATTCTCTTTACGAAGAATTCCTTTCTCCAACGAAGAACGACGTCCTCTCTAACATAGAACGAGGAAGATGCTTGAGCCCGAGATTAGCGGTGTGTGACGGGTGCAACGTATGATGTCGTCTTCGAATTATCTTCTCATGACACTGTCAAGAATACATTGAAATCAAGGTAGGGTTTTTAATTCGAGGTTGAATTCATTTATTTTAAGCACTAATTTTCCCTTGTATAAAAACAAAAACCGTAGATCGACCCCTGAACATGTCGATCTGAAGAATGGATGTTGATTGTGGGATGGGTTATAGAATAAGACGGGGTTTGTTTCTAGTTCAATTATATGCTGGAATACTATTTGATCCTCAAACGCGGAGGGAATGGGCTAAAGAACAAGTCCAGACCCTCTACCAATTCGTTCTTGATGCGTGGTTTAATGGGTGATGGGTGAACAGAATGGTAACCCTGATTTGAGGCTGTCTCTATTAAGAACAGGACCTGAGGAGACCGGAGGTGTAGATGAGAG
Organism: Viscum album; assembly: GCA_963277665.1. Lineage (NCBI taxonomy): Eukaryota > Viridiplantae > Streptophyta > Magnoliopsida > Santalales > Viscaceae > Viscum > Viscum album. Next base: position 78,345,734 of record OY728162.1, on the reverse strand, counting down.
GAAAAACGGATGACTGGAACGACTCTGGTGGCCTACGGAGGTGCACAGTGGCATGGGTCACTAGTACGCCAGCGTTTGCGACCTGAGACAGCGGTCGGTCGCTTGGGGGAGGCAGTGCCCCTCCCGTGTCGCCAACAGAAGACCGTCGTTCCATCGGCCGTGGGGGCGGAGTGGAACCTGCAACTGCAGGTTCCAGGAAGGACAAGAGGCCCCAACAAGTTCCACCGTTACGGGACACTGGGTGGGTTGTGCCTCCCCCACTCTGCGTGCCATGCACAAACATGTTCACCCTGATGGCCGCGCGGGTTGAGTCATGCCAAGCTGGCCGCGACCGCTGCCAGGCCGAGTCGTATGCTACGCAGGCCGGGCCACCTACCACACGGGCCTGGCCGCCCTCGTGCGGGTCGGGCCGTAACCACCGGGCTGGGTCGCGCCTTCTTGGCTAGGCCCCACCCTACCGGTCCGGACCTGGATCCGGGGCGGGTCGACCCGAGTCGGACTGGACCCAGACCCCCCTCTTCGAACCACTTTTTTTATTGCACATAACATGATTTATGATCCTTCGATAAACGCATCATCAGTTTTGTTGGATTCTATTGATCTAGTTGGTCGTTTTGGTATATTACACTGAAGGTTTTGGCGATGTTTGTGTACGTTCGGGATGGTTCGAACATGAAACCAACTAGGCCCTCGGAGAAGAAAAATTTATAACTTAAGGACCGGATGTCTGATTGATGTGACATCAAGTACGTTGGATTTCTTTTGATGATATGGTCCCCTTGGAATAATCTACATAGGATTCGAATGAGTTTTGAGTATGGACTGGTTGGATTTTACCTGAAATCCAACTGGCCCCTTTTAAACGAAATGCCAATAACTCTCAGACTAGGTGTCTGATTGAAGCATCTTCTGTCACATTGGGTTCTTTATGATGATATGGAACCATATGATACATCAAATCAGGAATTAGTGATATTTGATGTATCGAGACGTGTCACGAGGCACAGACACTCTCGGAATCGAGCATCCTGTGTGCTGGAACACTAGGGCTGGCTGGAACTGAGATGAAGGAATCCTACGTGGGTTCGACAGTGATGAAATCTATACAGGGATCCTCCGTGGGTTCGACAGGAGTGAATTCTGTACCAGGATCCTATGTGGTTTCGACAGTGATGAATATTGTACCGGAATCCTGCATGGGTTTGACAGTGACGACATATGTACCGGGATCCTCCTTGGGTTCGACAATAGTGACTTATGTACCAAGATCCTACATGGGTTTGATAGTGATGACTACTGTTCTCGAATCCTACATGGGTTCGACAGTGACAAATTCTATGCCAGTATCCTACATGGGTTTGATAACACTGATATTGTTCCAGGATCCTACCTGGTTTCGACATAGGAGATGATTCATAAGCTACATCTAATCATCTCTACCCCTCTTCGTGCGTTGTATACCTATGTGAGATGAGTCATGTTTTTCAACCCTTATCAACATGGTTATTGACTTTAATTCCATTGTGGAATGGTTTGTGATTGGGCTTATGATTTGGAGCTGGACTGTGATTGATAACTTAGGTATATGTATGGGTATGTACCTAATTTGGGTTGGTTGATACTTCGTGATTGTATCTTTCTACTTTGGTTTATCATTTGTGGATTTTGTGAGATCTTAAGGGTCTCGGGGTCCCTACTGAGTATCGTTATACTCACCCCTGCACGGTTTTTCCCGAAACTCATTTTGTTGGAGGCATACGATCAACAACGTTGACCGAAGCGTAGTGTATGAGGACTGGACGGTACCCGGAGGTGGATCTCACAACGAATTGTTACCCAGAGGAGATGGACGGATGTGGTGAACTGAGGAGGCTATCTATACCTACCGTTCATGTTGGATCTATGGTGGACGATCTAGGATCTACTAGGCAACTTACATCTATTTGTCTTTTTAATTGTACTTGTTTGTGCATTCCTTGTACTTTACTATTGGGATTGTATTTCTGGCCTTTTTACATTGCAGAACTTCGTCTGTATTCAGGGTTTACTTAGAGTTTGCTTCGACTTTTTCTCTGGATGTATTTGTTAGAAGTTATAAAGGAAATGCCTTCCCAGTTTAGGGATTTATTCCATTGGTGCTAGTCACAATCCCCGGCCCTATGGAAGGTCGGCTTGGGGTAGTTACAACACGGGCCCCTGGGAACGAGTTGTGAAAAATTGTTATCATAGGAGTCGGTTCTATAGAAGAACCTGGACTCTGATTCTTTTAACAGCTATAGTGTTAAGTGTTTTGAGTGTGTTTATCAGTTTAGGGAAACCGGTGTTGGTGTGACGGCTAAAGTATCCATACATTAGGACTCTGACTTTTGATCTCTGACTCTATGGATGAAAACACTGATTTCTTGTGTGTTTTCTTGAAAATGTTTTCTTTGTGATCACTTTGTGTCAGTTCACCATGTATACTATTCTAACCATGGGACACCTGTTTCCTTTTAGGATGTCCCTACAAGGTACCCAGCTAGGGTTCTAAGATTCTTACGAGATGGTATCCCACCGAGCGACGAGGCTTCGGTGCGGGGCCCCACCGAAGCGGAGGAACTAGTAGTACCACTACCCACTGAGCCACTGATACCACCAGCTCTAAAGTTGAGAGTGCATCATGTCTGAGTACGTTGCTTGAGTTCCAACTCCATAGACCTCCTGAGTTCTAGGGAGTGATGGACCCACAGGGAGATGAGGATTGGATGGAGGCTGTTTTGAGAGTTTTCATATTGGTAGGGACACCAGCCGACCTCATGGTGATCCTTTCCACGAGTCTCATGCATGCACCAGCAGGCAGATGGTGGATCCTGATGCTCTAGGTGCATTATGATTTATCAATACTCTGGACAGACATCGAGATCTTGTTTCGGGCAAAGTTGTACCAGCCACCCTTTGTGTGGTGAAAATTCAGGAGTTACTTCATCTACAGCAGGGCAACATGACAGTAGCTCAGTACTAAGCATGGTTTACCGACCTCTCGTGCTACTCCATGGATATGGTACGAGAACAATTCTTCAGGGCACAAACTTTTGAGCAGGGACTCAGACATGAGATCAGGGCTTCTATGATCTTCCTCAACATCCCAACGCAAACGTGGGTGTTGGAGCGAGCCATCCTAGTGGATTATTTCCTTACTGAGCAGTCCCTCGTAGCAAGACCCACCACTAGTCAACACACACCAGAGTCTTCTGTAGCTGGAAGTAGATAGATGACATAGGGGTCCAAGGGGACCAGACCTACAGGTGGTCGACAGCATGAATCAGGTTCGGTTGTGTGGGGCACACATCACAAAGCTAGCCATACGAGGAGTAGGCAGTGCTATTCATGCGGCAGGTACGGTCACACGGCTCGAGACTACCCTAGCCACCATATATATGAGTAGTAGGAAGTATAGAGACCTCCTAGTTAGAGACATTGGTTCGAACATGGTGGTCCGATGGGAGCAAGCAGACGTGGAAGAGGAGCTGGCTGAGCAGTAGGTGGTGGACGACATGTCGAGGCCCTACCACCACCACCACCCAGAGGTCCAACCTGACCATTGGGAATGTGTGGATAGGGGATAGCTTAGCTTCAGGTAGCTGAGGCCTATGACCATAGTGCTCCGGGAGTAGGTGCACCGGAGCAGGACTAGTTCCAGTCATAGAGTCCTTTGTTCATGAATCTTATAGCTTCCTTGAAGTCGTTGTTTCTAGTTACTTTTTGTCTATGTACATTGATCTGTAGTAATAAAAGACACTTGTCCTTGTGACATTTGATTTACTACCTTTTGTGTGGAAAATACTAAGATAATCTAGAAAAAAATCGTGGACTTGACCCTCACATTCTATATTCCTACTAGAGGAGACCCAGTGACCACACACTAATTCCTACAGTGTGTCTCAACCCATGGAGGTGAGAGTAACAGTTGGATCTCTTGGTAGTATCATCCAGGCCTTATGATGTAATCCATGGCCTGAATTAGTACCGTTCATGTCAAGATAGATTGTATTATGCAGTGGGTGTGTTTCATCCAGGGGATGAGACTAGATTTCTCTTTTTGGAAACGGATAAATATTATAACCTCTTTTAGGACGTAGGTGAAGAAGGGTGTAGGAGTGTTATTTTAAATTGGCTAGTCTCACCCACTGTTCATTGGGGAACTCTTTACAGTATACTCTGACCACCAGAGTCACAATTATATCTTCTCTCAAAAGTACATGAACCTGAGACAACGGTGATGACTTGAATTTCTCCAGGACTATAACCTTGAGATAATATATACTCCTAGAAAGAGGAATGTTGTAGATGAAGCTCTCAGTAGGAGATCAGGCATTTATCTGCTAGGATAGGTGACAGAGTAGCATGCTACATTGCATATATCCTTTGAGGATCAGGATGGTGCAACATTTCTACAGTCTCTCACAGTCACTTTCCCACTTCTTTAGCGAGTCAGGGAGGCACAGCATGGGGACGAAGACTACGAGACACGGCGTGCTGAGATATACTCAGGACAGGCACGCAAAGGATTTTTTGAAGGTGGGGAGCACATTATTCCTTATAGGGGATGTACCATGGTACCAGTTTCATTTCAGGAGGAAGTGTTGAGGGAGATTCAATCCTCCCCTCCAGCGGTACACCCAAGAGTGGTGATGATGTACTAGGACCTTCGATGACAGCACTAGTGGCCAGGTATGAAGAAGGCAGTAGTGGAGTTCGTGTCTCGATGCCTCACTTGTCAGCAAGTGAAGGTAGATCATCAAGTACCAGAAGGCCTGGTTCAGTCTTTATAGGTCCCAAAGTGGAAGAGTAATGGGATATCCATGGACTTCATGATGGGTCTTCCACGTAAATCCAGGGGACACGACTCGATTCGGGTGATCGTCGACTGACATACCAAGTCGTCCATCTTCCTACTGACAAGAGATGGTAAGATCTACCATGGAGGAGGTGCCTAACATTCTGGAGTGGATGAAGATATGTAGTGCTGACAAAGGTCATTTGCTGATAGGAGATGAATACCTCTATAATTCGATAATGGTGACAATGTCTTTCTACAGGTCTGACCTTGACGAGGTCTATAGAGATTTTGCTGAGGCAGCAAGTTATCCCCATGATTCTTTAGACATTATTATGTCCTCAATAGGGTAGGCGTGGTGGCTTACCACATGGCCCTTACAACTTAGTTGCAATGGGTGCACGACGTCTTCCACGTATCTCAGCTGAGGGGATACGTGCACGATCCATGGAACATTATCGACCATAGGGAGATAGACATCGATGACAGGGAAACATTCACAGAGGTTCCATTAGAGATTGAGGATTGACAGGAGCAGGTCCTACATGGACAGTCGATTCTTCTGGTGCACATTCGCTGGCAGCATGGGAAACTCCAAGAGAGCACATGGAAGCGAGAGGACCAGACGCGTGCTCAGTACCCCCATTTGTTCCCCTAGTGTGTTTGGTAGCATACGTGGAAGTAAAGACTTGAGGTGGGGAGAATGTAAAGACCCGAAAAACCAGTAAATTTTTTTTCACTAAATAAATGGGAATTTTACATGTCCAGAGTTTCTAAAGGAACCTGATTTTGAGGCACGGTGTGCCCAGAAATAGTTTCTGAAGTTTTGTGTGAGTACCTTAAGAAAACATACGTGCAAGATTTTGTATATTTTGAACTGGTGCTCGGAATTGGAATATGAGGACATTAATGAACTCATAGTGTTGGTATTCACTTAAGGAGACCTTCACCATAGTTTTGTTTTATCGGGAGTGGAAGTTAATTTTTGGGGGATTATAAAATTTAATAAAAAATATGTGTAGAATATTATTAAAAAAAATGTGTGGTGGTTAATTTCTCTAAAGGGATGTTGGAGGTGGGGCCCTCCCCCATATAACCTCCCATAAGAGGATACTATGTTTTAGGGCCCACACAAGAACTTAACCCCTCAACTCCCCTTGAACCCTCTTAAACTCCCTTGAATTTATTAAAGCCACCACTCTTCATTTATTTGGGGTGAAATCTTCACCTTCCTCATCTCATTAAGTGTGAAAACAATCGAATTAATGAATTGATCTTATTCAATTAACTTATTTTTAGCTTTTTAATTTGAAAAGCTTGAAAACAATAAAATAATAGGAGATCCTGTTATTTTAGTTTGGGTTGTGGAACTTTGAGGAGTATTGGGAGGAAGTCTTGGAGAAATAATATTCTCTCAATAAAGAATGCCTTTCTCCAACGAAGAATGACATCCTCTCCGACGTAGAATGAGGAAGATGCTTGAGCTTGGGATTAGTGATGTGTGAAGGGAACAACGTATGACGTCGTCTTCAAATTCCCTACCTGCGACACTGTCAAGGGAACATTGAAATCAAGGTAGGGTTTTGAATTCGACGTTGAATTCCATTCTTTTAAGTTCTTCTTTTCCCTTCGATAAAAACCACAAATGTGGATCGACCCCTGAATATGTCGATCTGCAGAACGAATGTTGATTGTGGTATGGGTTAGAGATTAAGTTGGGGTTTGTTTCTGGTTCGATTATATACTGGATTATTGTGTGAGCCTCTTACACGGAGGTCACAGATGAACAAACTAGTCTGGAACCTCCGCCAATTTGTTCTTAATGCACGGTTTGATATGCCGAAGGTGAACGAAATGGAAACCCTGATTTGAGGTCGTCGTAGTGAATAACGAGACCTGAGGAGGCCATATGTGCAGAAGAGAGGAAAAACAGGCCATAGGAACGACTCTGATGGCCCGTGGAGGAGCGTGGTGGCCGGCATCGGCTGGACGCCTGGCGGTGGAGGCGCCCCTCATGCACCGCCGGTCTAAGACCACTACGGCATCGGCCGTGGCGGTGGAGAGGAACCCACAACCGCGGGTTCCGGGAAGGATGGGCGGTGCCATTTTGTGCCACCGTTACGTGATACCGGGGGGAGAGGGAAAACTCCCTCGATCTGTGCGCCATGCGTAAACTCACTTGGCTAGCTGGCCGAGCCGCGGCTGGTCGGGCGGGCCGAGTTGTGCCACAAGGGTCGTGCCCACTGTTGTGCTGGGCCGCTTGCCACTGGGTCGCCCTCGCGTGGGCCAGGTTGCAACCGCTGAGAAAGTCCACCCCCGCCGGGCCGGGCCGCACCCTACCGGGACTTACCTAGATCCGGGTCGGGTTGACCCTGTTCATGCTGACCCAGGGCGGGTTGGGCCTGGTCTGACCGGACCCAGACCCCCCTCTTCGGTCCACTTATGTTTTTTTTTTCACAACTTGAGCTACGGACCTCTGATCGATGCACCGTCAGTTGCATAGGATTACTTGTATTGAGACGATGTTTTGGTATATTACAATCAATGTTTTGGTGATGTTTGTGTTTGTCCGGGTTGGATCGAACCAGATACCAACTGGGCCCTCGTAGCGGAAACACTTATAACTGAAGGACCAGACGTCCGATTGATGTGCCGTCAACTAAGTTAGATTCATTTTGATGAGACTGTCCTTTTGGAATAACCTACATAGGATTCAAATGAGGTTGGAGTATGCTTGGGTTGGATTGTACCTGAAATCGAACCGGCTCCTTGGAACAGAAATGTCAATAACTCTCAAACTGGGCATCTGATTGACACACCTTCTGTCGCATTGGTTTCCTTATGATGAGGAAAAACCATAAGATACATCAACTCAGGACTTCGTGATAGTTGATGTACCAACACTTGGCTTGAGGAGCGGACCCTCTCGGAATCAAGCGTGTTGTGTGAAGGAACTCTAGGGTTGGCTGTGACTGAGATGATGGAATCCCTCGTGGGTTCGACATCAAAGAATTCTATACCGCGATCCTCCACAGGTTCGACAACAATGACTTGTGTACAAAGATCCTACATGGGTTTGACAGCGATGAATAATGTATTGGAATCCTACATGGGTTCGACAGTGATGACTTCAATACCAGGATCCTTCGTGGGTTCGACAGTAGTGACTTCTGTACCAGGATCCTACGTGGGTTTGACAGTGATGACTACTCAACCGGAATCCTACGTGGATTCGATAGTGACGACATCTATGCAAGGATCTTACAAGGGATCGACAGCGCATATATTGCTCTAGGATCCTACATGGGTTCGACAGGGGAGACAATTTAGAGGCTACATCTAATCATCTCTACCCCTTTTCGTGAGTTGTATACCTATGTGAGATGAGTCATTTTTTCAACCATTATCAACATGGTGATTGACTTTACTTCCTTTGTGGAATGGTTTGTTCTTGGGCTCAAGAGTTGGTGTCGTACTATGATTGATAACTTATGTATATGTATTGGCATATAGCTTAGTAGGGTTGGATGATACTTCTTGATTGTATCATTCTATTGTGGTTTATCCTTTGTGTATTTTGTGAGACCTTAAGGGTATCCGGGTCCCTATTGAGTATTGTTATACTCAACCCTTCACGAGCTATGCCCGCACCTCATTGTGTTGGATGCAGACGACAGACAAGGCAGACCGAGGTGGAGTGTACGAGGACTGGATGGTACCGGGAGGTGGACCTCACGACGAGTTGGTACCCGGAGGAGATAGATGGAAATTGAGCATTGAGGAGGATATCTATACCTACCCTTCAGGTAGGATCAGTGGTGGATGATCCATGAGCTGCTAGGCACCTTCCGACTGTTTGCCTTTTTAGTATTACATGTTTGTACTTTCCTTGTACTTTACTGTTGGGCTTGTATTTTTTGGCCCTTATACATTCCAACACTTCTTCTATATTCAGTTTTTACTTAGTTTTTTATTATGCTTGTTCTCTAGATGTGTTTGTTTGAAGTGATAAAGGAAATTCCTTCTCAGTTTAGGGATTTATGCCTCTGTTGCTAGTCACCAGCCCCTGACCTATGGAAGGCGCTCTTGGGGTATTTACGACACGGGCCCCAGGGAATGGGTCGTGACACTTATGAAGTATAATAAACATTATTTTACCTTGAAAAATAATAGTATTTCCACAAATTCCCATAACAAGAATTGATAAATAATATATGTAACATTGGGAATCATTGTCATATCACTTTTATAAATGGGATAACACTCATGATTAATCATATAATAACCATTGTGGATAATCATACAGTAACCATCACAGTTAAAATTAGATTAACCATCATAGTATATTCCCATAATATATAAGGAGAAAAGTTAATAGTTAACTTCATTCTTTTACCCACCAAATAAATTATATATATATAATGGGATCACCTACTATTGATTTACAACTGAACCACTCATCACCGTATATTATATTCAATAACCATAACAAAATACCTAAAATTTTTTATCAAAAAAATTTTCTTTTCTCCCATAAGATAACACATTAATATATCAATATATTCATTCCAATTTAGATCCATTTTTTTAAATAACCTGAACATATGGATGGGTGTTTTAATTTAAGAAAACCTGGAATTTTTAAAAGGAATGAAAAAAAATATTGTAAAGATAGTAGGAAATGTTGATATTAATTTTATGTGATGATAGAACATTTCTTTTGTCATTTTTGTAATGAAATTAAAAACATTCCATAAAAAGGTACCTTTTGAAAAACTTTTAGAGTGTGTAGAATAGAGGTGTGAAATTATAACAATAAATCATTTAATCCCATTTAAAAAATCACAAAAATTATTTTAAAAATATGGACATGGAAGAAAAGGTTTTTAAAGGGTATCATTAAAATATGATTTATTAAAAAAAGTAACAAACATAAAATATTAAAAATATTAGTTCATATTTTTTTAAAAGAAGTACAATATTTTGTAAATTTATATTTACTCACCCTTGAAGTAATGATCATATTTTTTTAAATAATTAGTTACAACATGTAAATGGAACTCTAATATTTATTTAAATTATACTTAAAATAATTTAACCCTTTATTTTTACCGTAAATTTTCCTATACATTTATTGTGACTCATCATGTATGTTCTTTATCATAAAAAATAATAAACTTATGGTAATTATATAAATTATTTATAAAAAATTCATTTTTATCTTTAATTTTATTTTACTTACTACCATTTTATATACAATTTCTTAATCAATTAGGTACACGTCGGGCATCTTGGTGAGATTCGTCTCAGAAGTCCAAAAATGAATTTGGTAGGTTGAAAATGGTAAAAGAGGTAATTATTCAGTAATTTATAGAATAATGATCATGGAATAATTTTTATTTCTATGCATAAATAATAATTTTCAATCCTTCCAATAAATATGGTTATTAGAAATGAACTATGTTACAATTAAGAAGATGATACATCATACATATGTTTCAGTAACATTGAAATTTGGCAACTATCATTATGGAATGAATACAAACAATATATTATATATAAATAATGATAAAATATATAATAAATATAATATTAATTATTTAAATATAATTATATTTTTCATCAATTTTTTGTGTTGATGAATAAAATCACATCTCATTGTGGAGGTGATAGTAATGTTGAAGATGTATAGATGTTATAATGTTGAAATAATATAATATAATAATATGTAAGATAATTATTTTATTATATAATAATGTTAAAAGTGTATTTTAAGAATGTGGAAGAAGATATAAAATAGAATCACATAGGTAAGAATGATACAACTTTTTCAGAAAACCTCTTTTTCTTAACATTTTATGTACAATAAGGTAAAAAATATTATATATGTAATTAATATATAACATTTTGAGGGATTTTTTGATGTTACTTGGTTAGATAATTTCTGATGATTTTTTTTACATTTGATGTAAATTAATGAATAGATTTCCTTCTATAAGACATGAGAGGGGTAATCATGGAATTTCCAAAAATATTAAATTAATAAAAATTAATTTCCAATTCCAAATTCATCGAAATTGTTTTCTTTAAAATATATTATGATGGTGGGTTGAATTTTTTCCATATAAACATAAAAATGTTTTGTTCAATTTTTTTTACCCTTATATGTAGATTTCAACACCTTAGTTACCCCATACACATTTATCGTGCCAACAAGGACAATGAATCATTAAGGGTCAAGATGGTAACTATATGTGAAAATAACAGCACATAAATTGAAAACTAATGATTTAGAAACCATAAAATAATAATTAGAAAAAATTAATTTATTAGTAATTTATATCAATTATTAAATTATTATTTATTATAAAATATTATTAATTTTAATTTTTAGAATTATTAAATACTATGACCTTAATAATATAAATAAAAAAATAATATTCAATAAACTATCCTAACATGTTATATTAATCAACTAAATTCACATATCACATTAATTAACTAAAATTGTATTAATTTTAATATTGTTGATGTCATTTATTCAATTTTTCCACCAATTGAATTTGTATTCCTTCAAATTTGTATATGTTTTAAAGAAAAATATTTCTTCACTGGAAACAATTTTTTTTCACAGTTTATATAAATCATTTATGTTTAAAATTAATTTATATAACCAAACATAACATCAGTTTATATCAATGTTAAAAATATTATATTTAATAAATAAAGTGAAAAATTGTATAGTTTTCTTCATATATAATACTATAAATGAATTAATCAGACACAAATATAAGAAAGGAAAAATAATTGAACCATTGTTTAATATAGATATTTAATAATCAAATTATATTAATTAATTAGTTTTGGACATTTTATTGTCCATTCATTTAATTTTGAACCCTTAATTACCAAATTTCCACATTACAATTATATCAAAAATTAATATGGTTGCTATATAAAATAACCAAAAAAATAGGTATACTGAAAAAAAAATTTAAAAACATAATCCAAATATGAAATCAAATTATCAAAATTAAAAACAAATTAGTGGATGAATTTTATTGAAAATCAAAATGAAAAACTTCGATGAAATTCAGTTTTTTTAATAAATTATATTCTTATATATAAATTTTTTTTATTCAAATATATATTTTAATGTTCATTTAGAAAAATACTATTTAAATATTTTAATGAAAAAGAAATAAAAGAAATATTAAAATTAAGAAAAATGTTTTTTTAACTTTATTAATAACTAAAAATAAAAAACAAATTTCATTAAAAATAAGATTATATCACTTTTCATTGAAAAATAAATTATATCTAAAAATAATCAGAATTCCAGGTTAAGATAAATTTTATATTATACCATATTTTTTATATTTTATTAAATAAATTATCAAAATTTCTCAAAATATTAACATAATATTTTCTCTTAAAAATCTATAAAATTATTTTTAATGGTATCATATTTTTTGAAAAATAAAACAAATTCAATAAAATTTGAAAACTTATTTGATAAGATGTAATAAATTTTTTTTTGATTAGAACCATTATATATATATCTAAATTTTATTTCTCCAATCTATACCCATAAATTTTTGACTAGGTTATAATGCTAATATTTATGTTATAAATTTAATGGTTCATTAATGGTCTGTGTTTAATACATGATAAGATATTGAACATACAAATATTTTGAAAATTAACATTATATTATCTTATCCCCCACCGCCATGAAGAAATGTTTTTCTCATAATTTGAAATTGATTTATGTAATTAACAGTTGATAAATTAAAATTAAAATTTCCAAACCCCAATTGGTAAAATGAGTTAATAGACACTGATCTTTAAAACACCAAGATGGAAGTATAAAGGTCATCAAGGATAACACATACTATGTTTCAAAATTGGATAACCTTAATGGGACGTGAAAATATAGACATGGAAGAAAATGTATGTTCTGTATGATGATAGATTGTGATATAGAATTTTAATCCCAAGAATATAAATGATAGTGAGAATGTTTATGATAATAAATCTACATCTTTATGATGTGGGAAAAATGTCATCCATTCACTAGAAAAAATAATGTAATCCCATAAAAATTTTGGTTCAATATAATTTTAATATATTTTTTGAATTTATTTATCATCACGATTATGAAATCATGGAAATATGACTTCTTAAATATTAAAATTATATCTAGTATTAAAATTCCAAGACAAAATCATATTTCACACTATTTAATGTGTACTCAAGATGACTAAAGCAATAATATTAACTCATAAGAAATCACATAATCCCCAAGAGAAATAAATATATTATTTATACCGTTAAATTTTCACCAATGTTAAATAATTTAGCATAGGATAAGGTAATTTCTAAATTAAAAAACATCAAATGATGGAAAACTAATTTAATATCAAATATTCAACTATAATACATAATGTCTGACATATATTATTTGATAAATAACTATGCTTAAATAATTTCAATATAATTTAGACTAAGTTTAAATCCAAAAATTTATTAATTAGTATTCTTGATAGGCGTCCTTGTCGCAAGGACGGTCAAGTTTATATTTATCAAGTCCCAAAATATATCATAGTGGCTAACCTCGGGTTCGCTCTCAAGGAAGCAGTGTTGAGAGCCTAAGTGGTATGTTCCGAAAATAATTTTTTATTTTAAAATACTTTGAAAACATAAAAACACACTCCTAAGGAATTACTAATTAGTACTGAAGAGAACAATGGATGTGGAACAGTGACGAACAGAGGTGAAACAAAGATGGAAAAGTGCAAAAAACACAAGGACACATGACAAAACCAAGAAAAGAAAACAGGCGCAGACACAACAAAAGACACATAACTAACAAAGGACACCAAGACACAGAAGACAAAGATAGTTAGAATAAGGGAGGACCCAGCTTAATTCACCCTCTACTCTCTATCCTGGATCAACCAAGGTAACTGATCAACAATTCTCAAATTCGCTCAGTGCATGACCAGTGTCTCAGATCACATACCTATCTCGCCTATAAATTGAACACTCAAGCATCGAAGTTCTTCAATACCCAAGCATTTCTCTAAACTGCAAGGTGACTCACCTAGAAAAGTCACTCTGGAAAGAATTTCTCACAATCCAGAATGATTCCACTAAGATCGTCACAACACACAACCAATCGTGATTCTCAGTTCGAGAAATCAAGATAGGTAGGGGAGAAGAATTGAAACAAGAAAGTAGCAAAATCGTCCTATGCAAGATCTCTCTCTTGGTTAATCTAACTCACAGATGCGATTTACCATGGCGAATAGAAAAAATGCGATCGGATTAATGTGCAGATCTCCAGATCGTGTCGGGTTTCATAAACTGGTTCCAACCCCGCAAGTTAGATCTCCATTTCTGGAGATTCGAGATCACAATTCAAGACGGGAAAGAAGAAATGACACAAACAATTAAATATAACTAACATCACAACTCAATTAACAAAACATGAAACACTATGAGTGTATTTACAGACTCAATTTAGAACACCAAAAACAAAGCAGGGAGGATGGATGAAATGGAGGAACAGGAACCCATCTTCAGGTCGAAGACGAGTTCCAGTCCGATGAAGTGGTATGGAATGGTGAATGAATGGTGGTGGAGTGTCCTCCACCACAGTTGAATGATGCCCCCCCGGGCTTTCTGGCTTCCTTCCTCATCCGAGAGAAGTTGCGTGTCCTCTTATTCAGGGACGAAGAACAGAAAACTGAAACTAATAGGCAGCAGATATCCACGTGGCGCGTCTTTGAGTGCGCGTCACCAGCTCCCAAGTGAACACTATGTTTGTGCAAACCATTCCCCTACAACGAACTCGTGAATGTTTTCACGTGTTTTCTGCTAACTGCTTCTTTAAATCCCCGCAAGTACGAGTGACTCCCCATACATGGAACAATAGAAAAACCAAAAACAAGTTAAACAAATAAAAAGAAACTGAATACTATATATTAATTTTATTACTTAGATTATTTATATATAATACATAATATTATTAATACTATAATATGTAAATATAATTATTAGTGTTATTATGTATATTATTATGACATATTAATAATATATAAAAGCTTATAAACAATTATTAATATAACTATAATTATTATTGTATTATAATTCATATATATATATATACTATATTATGTGTTATATCACATGTTTATATATAGTGTATTTTATATATTATGGTTTTATTAAAATAATTAGCTTTATATTTTAATTATAATAAAGAAGGAAAAATGGCTGCATTTGGGGGGGGATTGGTTCGTGCGGCGTGGAAGAGAAGCGCGAAAAAGGGTTTGGCCCAGGGGATGGCGATGACACTTCAGGGTTTCTCCAAGATAATGGAGGCAAGGAGGGTGTCACGGTTGAGTGGGGAGACGCAGGGGTCGGGGGGCTTCAGTTGATGGCGCAGCAGCAGGGGACTCCGGCTGGTTTGGCGCAAATGAGGGGGGGGGGGGCTTGGTGTGGCTTCAGTAGGTGGATCGCGGTAATCGGTTGGAGGTGCCACAGTAGGGGACTCTGGCTAGTTTGGCGCAAATGAGAGGGGGGTGGGGCGAGAGATGGAAGGTGAGGGTGGAATAGAGAAGGAGCAGCGACGGGGTTGAGAAAAAAATGAATCTATCGGTGAAGAAAATTATACCGGTGAGGTTATGCGTATCAGTGAGGGAGGGAGAGATGTATCGGTGAGGTAATGTGTATCGGTGAGGAAAGTCACCGGTAGCAAGGCTAATAATAGAGGAGTATTTTTGAGGTTTTAAAAAAATATAACGGTGGACTGGAAAGAGCTGTATCGGTAGCCTAAACTACTAGTAGTGGGGTAGTAGTGAGGATGGGTGAGAGGTAAGGATGGATGTATCAGTAGTTGGAGAGTATCAGTGAGGTAGTGAAGGTGAGGAGGAGTAACGGTGGACTGTATCGGTAGCCGGGTCGGTGAGGTATATCGGTAGCTGGATTGTAACATTGATGAAGTGTATCGGTAGCAAGGTCACTGCTAAGGCCGAACCGTGCGATTGCAACACCTACGACAAAAACAACAATGAAAAATAAATAAATAAAATAATTTAATAAAACTGAAAATAAATAAATCAATTAATAAATTAAATTAAAAAGAATGGAAATAAAAACAACAAAGTTAAATAATAAAATTAATGAAACATTATTTAAAAAAATGAATTAATTAGGGTTAAAATTTATAAAAATAAATAATTAAAGAAAAAATTAAAATATTTACAGTTACTTGCTTAAATTAATTAACCAATTAATTAATGAACTAGTTAAATTAAAGAATAAAAATATTAAACAAATAAAATTAAATTTTTAAAACTAATTAAATTATTAAAAGACTAAAAACAAAAAGAGTTATTTATTTACATCTTAAAGAATAAAGCTTTAATTAATTTAATAAATGAATTAATAAACTAACCGAAATGAAAAATTATACAAATTAAAGAATAAATAAATAAAAGTCTAATTTTCAAGACTAAATTAAATTAAGAATTGTTAAAAATGACACTATAGCACAATAAAACACTTGTTTTAAACTGAAATTGATTATTTTACACAGCAAAGTGCAAACACACAACAATTGTTAATTATTTACTAAAAATAACATTTTAATATAAAAAGTCAGTAAAAAATACACAAAGGATGTGGAAAACAGTATGAAAACACAGCCACATCAATTCTATGATAAATTTATATTTTATATAAAAAAAACACTGTTAAAGTCTCATAAAAAAATTATATGCACTAATCATATAGTCTAAAAAATATGAAAATAAATTTTTTTAGTGGAACAAATAACCATTAAATCAGAATTAAATCCTTTATTCATCAATAAAATAATTAAAAATATATTCCAAAAATAAAATCCGTTAATAATCATTTTATTGTAATCATATAAGAATACCAAAATTACTGTGATCTGCTTCTTAAATAATATTAATCACATAGTCAACAGATCAACATCCAGTCACATGGTCCTGAATATGATAAAATATATCTTCCATAATTGTAAAACCCTAAAATTACCAAAAAATAATATATTATATAAACCTTAAAATATACCAACACCTTTAAAATTGTGTCCACTAAAAGGAAATAAATTCACCTTATAATGGATATTTTCATTTGTTCAACATAATGTTTAAATATAAAACACTAATTTTTCAAAACACAATTAATGTCTCCAAAAAATTATCACATTTTAACTATGCCATCATTCCATAGTAACAATTAGATCTAAAAAATGTCTCCAAATTTTGAAAACAAATCTCAATATAGGTTAATCATATGTGTTAAATGATTTTCATATTATTTGTAAAATACCTCTACATGAAATTTATTAAAAATATATACATGAACACATCATTAAACTATTTACCATGAATCTTCCTATTATTTATTTATCCAATATTCAAATAATACCGTGATATAAAACTTGTACATATGGATATTCAATATAAACTCAATCATGTTTAATACATAGAAATAGGAAAAATAATTTATACCATAAATCATTACATTGGGGACTTCTTTTATTCTATTGAAAACCCCTTATTCATCTAGCATGAAGTTAATATACACTACTGGAAATTATGGCATTTGTGATGGGGCATTTGCGTCGGTATCCTGTCGCTAATAGGCTTTTGCGATGGGGGCCCGTAGCAAATTGCCCGTCGCAGAAAACGGCGTCGCAACAACAATTATTTCTGACGGGCCCGTCGGTAAAGGTATTATTTGCGACGACGATCCTTCCCGTCGCAAATATTAGTCCGTATATTTGTGAAAACTTTTTAAAAAAGTAATTTCGATGGGCCCGTCGCAAATACTAATTGCGACGGGCCCGTCGTAATTACTTTTTTTAAAATAAAAATAAAAAATATTAATAAATTATTTTAATGAATATAATAATAATACTATTT
Organism: Viscum album; assembly: GCA_963277665.1. Taxonomy (NCBI): domain Eukaryota; kingdom Viridiplantae; phylum Streptophyta; class Magnoliopsida; order Santalales; family Viscaceae; genus Viscum; species Viscum album. The sequence goes on along the minus strand of OY728162.1, from coordinate 78,327,953 downwards.
GTGACGGGCATAATATCCCGTCACAAATACTTTAAAAAAATAAAAAAAAATATCAATAAATTATTTTAATTAATATAATAATAATCCAATTATAATTCAAAAAAAATATTTAATAAATGATTTTAATTAATATAATAATGGAATTATAATTTACAAATAAAAATAATAAATTATTAATAAATTATTTTAAATAATATAATAATAATAGAATTATAACTCAAAAATAAAAAATAATAAAATATTAATAAATGATTTTAATTAATATAATAATAGAATTATAATTCACAAATAAAAATAATAAATTATTAATAAATTATTTTAATTAATATAATAATAATAGAATTATAATTCAAAAATAAAAAATAATAGAATATTAATAAATGATTTTAATTAATATAATAATAATAGAATTATAATTCATAAATAAAAAAATATTAATAAATTATTTTAATTAATATAAAAATAATAGAATTATCTTACATTCAAATATTAAAATAATTCTAATATTACAAAATAATAATAATAAAATAATAATAATATAAAATTTTAATATATATATATATATATATAATTTAATATTATAAAATATAAATAATATTATTATTTATATTAATATTGTTATTTCAAAATATAATATTATTAATATTTTATAGTGAGACAGAAACTACGAATAGAAAAAAAATTCATATTTTGATTTAACAAACTTTATGACATAAAAACAAACTCTAATCTAAAGAAGGGGGGAGGGGGGATCTGCAGATGCTATTGGAGGAAACTACATCCCTAAAGCATGAGTGAGTTGACGCATGTACTCCATCTGCTCCTGATGCTGCTGCTGCCACCGACTCATCTGCTAATCGTACAGCTGCTGCTGGCGTCGACGCTCCTCCTCATGCTGCTGCTGCTGCTGACGCATCTTCTCCTGCTCCTGTCGGAGACTCTCTATCAGTGCAGCCTGAGATCGAAACTGACCCTCATACTGTGTAGTAGAAAAAGATTCACGAGCTCCTCTCGAGCTGGACGCTGATATCGCAGCACTGCCATAATAATCTCCGAGAGTTAGTCGAGAGCTAATACCAACTACCCGACCCTTCTCGAAGGCATACTGGGTGGCCTGCATCCATGCCGCCTTATCAAACTGACGGCCGGTGGTCTGATCTGATGACGCGGCCTGACTCTCAGGCCGGTTCTGTGACGCTGCGGCCTCATATGACTCATGTAGTTACAATTTAAAATTAAAATTGTGAATATATTTTATGCAGTTAATTTTTAAACTTGAAAACAAATAATACTGACCATGATGTGACGCTGACGATCACCTCTGAGCTTCCCAGTAGCAGGATCACTATACATCTGCCGATATATGTCGTACTCCATAATATCGGGGTGCTTGACAGCCTATAAGAATAAAAAATAAACCGTTAATATTTATAGTTATATAAAATATTTATAAATAATGTACGTACCAGATGATGTCTATGAGTACTGAAAGTACGACTCCCAACTCAATGAGTCACCTCCTGTCTCCCCCGATTCTGCCTCCCCACCAATGATCTCCTCTGAAAGGCCTCACTCAACCAGTGCGCACATAATCCACCTCATACATGGGATGAAATGTACTCTGGTCGGTGTGCATTACATGACTCGTCAAAATTTGACACTCCAGCTTTCTTCGTGGAAGCTTTTTTTAAATTGTGCAAAAACTGACGAAAGCGATCACGCATGGCCACCTCCCATGCCTCGTGGATGGCGTCACGCATGGTATCCTCGATCGGATACCATAAAACCTAAAAATAAATCAAAATATCAAGTTAGAAATGAAATAATTTTCAAAATAAAAATAATTTATTTACGTACGTACCAACCAATGGCCGAACATGGCCTACTGCACATCAATGTGAATCTTCTCCCATGTGGTCCAAGGCTGAGAGAAATAGTTGCGCTAAATAGCGCTACCCTGTCCAACTGCTATATGCGGGAAATTGTAAAAATAATAAACATTTATTATGTTAATAGATTAATGAAATCTTAGTCAAATCCACAGGTTATCACACAGGTTATCACACCTCCGTGTGCGTGGATCAAACCCAAGACGTGGACGTCGCTCGGGGACGAGGTCAGGAATCATCAATCATGCAAGACTGCGCCCCCTCCGCGTACTCCCTAGAGTGCCTGCAGTCTAAGGGTCATCTACCAGCAACACATCTGCATCGAAAGGCAGGTCAGCATCCGCCAACTCACGAAATGTCTCGTCATCCATCTGAAATAGAAAATGTTAATGTTGTTAGCAATTAATTGATAATTACTATTATATATACATATATATTAGTTATGATTGTATATAACTACCATGGAATTCTATCAGTGTTCATCTTCATATATGTCAATGTCATCTTCATATTCCTTCTCAACATCATCGATATCCATTCGAGTTCTCGTTGCTTCATCTCTTACCATTTCAAATTCATATGTGACATCATTAACATCATCGTCATCACTGACTCATAAATGTGGGGTGTCGTCATCGATACTCATGTCTCTTTGTAAAAAAGGTTGATTTTGAGTACTCTCTTAAAAAACTTCAATTCTTTGCACATCAGTGAAAGCACATTCACTTTGACTAAACTGATTGTATCGAATTTTGATTTTTATTATACTCCATCAATCAGTCATGTCTCTTGATGTAGCACAGTACTTTGCATAATAAACATGATGTGCCTGTTGAGCCAATAAAAATGGTTCATTTACTGCGTGAACACTTTTACATTTAATATCGATGATTCCATGAGTCGGATGAACACGCACGCCTCTCTCTGTATCCAACCACCGACATTTGAACATGGTTATGTAATGTTGTCCAAGATAACAGAGTTCAATGATTTCATCACGTATGCCATAAAATTCAACTTCATTTTCTCGATGATGAGATCCTCTCAAGCTAACTCCACTGTTCATTGTTTTTTTTGATTCCCCATATGCATGTGTGTGAAATCGAAATCCATTAACCACATATGCATTATAAGATTTAACAAGTTTGGAAGGTGGGTTACTAAATATACACAGCCGTTTGTCAATTTTATCAGCATGTCGAGAGACTTGAAAATTTGTGAAATAATTATCAATATATTAAACTATACATTGAATGAGTTTCTAAAAGATAAAGAATTTATGTTACCAGTTTTTGAAACCACTGAGAGAAATTTTTCTGTCGGCGTTCTTCGAGAGCAGTTGCTGTAATTTGTGGAATTTGTTTCTTGATATGATTATCATACAACCTATAAAAAACAAAGTTATTTAATGTAACATAAATGATAGAATAAGTGATATAAACACTTACAGTACAACTGATGTCATCTCTTCAAAGTTGAGCAGAACATATATATGAGCTCTATGATGTTTATCATCCGAAAGCCAGCGTTCATAAACTCCACCAAAACCAAGCTCTGGCTGGTTGAAAATAGATAATTGATTGTCGATTTCATCAATATTCCTCTCGTTCCATCCCTTTAGGTTTTTTTTGAAGGATACTCAGATTAAAAATAATGGGAGCAGAAAAAAGATATTTCCTCTTGAGAATAATCTTCTGCAATAGATCCTTCAACAGATTCTTTGTTACGTACTTTTCTTTTCAATTTTTGCATGCATCTTTCAAATGGGTACATCCATCGAAACTGTACTGGACCTCCACATTTGGATTCATTTGGAAAATGTAACATCAAATGTTCCATTTAGTCGAAGAAAGACGGAGGAAATATTTTTTCCAGTTTACATATAATTACAACAACATCTTCTTCTAGTTTTCATAGAGCATCATAATCTGATGTAGCCGCACAAATTTCCCGAAAAAAATGTGACATGTCTGTTAGGGAATCCCAAATCACAGAACTCAACAGACCTCTTAATCCAATGGGTAGAATTCTTTCCATTATAACATGACAATCATGACTTTTTAATCCAGTAATATGACCATTCTTTACACATTTACCCAAATTGGAAGCACAGTCATCTGGATGTTTTAAATCTGCAATCCACTGAGAAAATAATAAACGGTTTTCTTTAGACAATGTATAAGCTGCTTTTGGTTTCAGTAACCTCTGTTCTGACATTCTCAAACAGTTCTAGTTCTGGATGCCTGCAAATTTGGCCAAGATCAAAACGTGCATTTACATTGTCTTTGCTTTTTCCTGGCGTATCTCAAACTGTATGAAACAAATTATCAAAACAGTTCTTCTTAATATGCATAACATCCAACATGTGGTGGACCAACAAATCAGACCAATATGGCAAATCCCAAAATATGCTACGTTTAATCCAATTGTGTTCTTTCCAAAAACCAGAAATTTTCTGTTGGTTTATTGTGGGACCAAAAGTGATGGGAGGTAATGAAAATACAACTGATTTTAACTCCGAACCTGATAGCATTTTTGGAGGTCCATCCCTTTCAATTGTTCCTTTTCTGAAATGATATCTGTTTCTACTAAAAGGATGATCAGCTGGAAGAAATATGCGATGACAATCAAAATAACATGGTTTCTTTCCATGAATAAGCATAACTGCTTTGTTCTCTCCCATACAGTAAGGAAATGATTTCTGACTATGTGTACTCCAGCCAGATAACATCCCATAATCCGGGAAGTCACTAATTTTCCACATCAATGCTGCTCTCAGTATGAAATTATGTTTCGTAGCAACATCATATGTACTGCCACCAGTACTCCACAATAAACTTAATTCATCAATCAATGGTTTCAAATAAACATCAATATTCTTCTTCGGATGTCCGAGAATTAGTAAAGTCAAAAAGATATATGGCTCCTTCATCAACATCCATGGAGGTAAATTGTACAGAGTTAAAAAAATAGGCCAACATGAATATTGACTACCATAAGATCCAAACGGACAGAAACCATCAGTGGAAATGCCCAGTCGAACATTTCTAGTTTCTAAAGAAAAGTATGGATGCACTCTATCAAAATGTTTCCATGAATAACCATCGGCTAGATGATTCAAGCTTTTATCGGTTGAAATATTCTCTTTATGCCATGACATCATTGTCACTGTATTCTTAGACATGAATAAACGATGAAGTCTAGATGTAAGAGGAAAATATCTCAACTTATTTATAGGAATCAAACCAGACTACCCATGTTTCCCTTCTTTATATCTCAGTTGACCACATGTCGGACAACTATCCAACGACTCATTTTCCCCAGAATATAAAATGCAGTCATTTGAACATGCATGAATCTCTTGACAAGTAAGTCCCAAATTTCGAACCAGCCTCTTACTCTCATAGTAATTTACAGGAAAAACATTTCCTTCAGGGAACAGTGTTTTAAGAAAAGAAAATATATGGTCAAAACAGGTGTTTGACATTCCGTTATCTGATTTGATAGCCATAAATTTTGCAACTGCTTCTAATTTTCTCATCTTGCAGCCAGGATATAATGCATCCTCAGCAGACCTCAACAACTCATAAAATTAAGACGGTTCCAACTTAGGATCTAAAGCTACATCAGCCGGAGTTTCTGTATGTTGAACAGATGAACCTGCAACATCATGTATTAATCTTGAAACCGGGATAGATCCGGAATCAAGTTGGTATCACCTACTCTGGAACTGCGTTCACCGTGTTGATACTAAAAAACATAATCTGGTTAAAAACCAAAATGCAAGAGATGTCCCCCCACTTTGTCAAACGTGTCAAACATTCTCAATGCACATTTTCTACAAGGACATTTTATTTTTCCTTCTGAAACAAATTCTGGATTTGATGCCGCAAATGATAAAAAAGTCTCCACACCCTCTATATATACTGGATTTAAACCAGAAACGTTTGGATTTGTACGTTGATTTATCCATATGTGGTCATCTAATAATGACTGTTGACGACCTCATTGTTCCATATTTTCCTATAAAATATAAAATCATTACTGGTTTTGAATAATTTGTTAGAAAAAACACTCAAGCAAGGATAATTTTAGTCTACATCAGACACGACTGACACAAACTTTTTATTGAGATAGACCTAAAAATTGACCCTTTAAGAATTGAATATGTTGAGAATAAAGGAAAACCTGTTACAAAAATTGATAATTTTAATATTATATAAATTTTTTATTATTTTAATAATATTAATATTATTTATTCATAAATATTATTTATATAATAATAACATTATTACATTATTAGTATATTTTATTATTAATATTAAAATAATATAATTTTCTATATTATATACAATTATCCTTTCATCTATGTGTTTAACATTCTGTCTCCACATGTAATATTTGCATTAACTTTCACCTCTCCATTGGTGAGTAGGTTGATAATTTTAAAAAAGAATGAAAATATTACATGTGGAGACAGAAAACACACAGATGAAAGGATAATTGTATATAATATAGAAAAATATATTATTTTTATATTAATAATAAAATATACAAATAATGTAATAATGTTATTATTCCTAATTATTGGTAATTATTTCTAATTATTGGTAATTATTCTTAATTATTGGTAATTATTCCTAATTATTGGTAATTATTCCTAATTATTGGTAATTATTCCAAATTATTGTTAATTATTCCTAATTATTGGTAATTATTCCTAATTATTGGTAATTAATCCTAATTATTGGTAATTATACCTAATTATTCTTAATTATTCCTAATTATTCTTAATTATTCCTAATTATTCCTAATTATTCTTAATTATTCCTATTTATTGGTAATTATTCCTAATTATTGGTAATTATTCCTAATTATTGGTATGTATTCTTAATTATTGGTTACTATTCCTAATTATTTCTAATTATTAGCAATTATTCCTAATTATTGGTAAATATTCTTAATTATTGGTAAATATTGACAAGTATTTGGAATTATTGGTAAATATTGACACTATTGGAAATTATTGGTAATTATTACTAATTATTACTAATTATTAATAATTATTCCTAATTATTGGTAATTATTCCTAATTATTACGAATTATTACTAATTATTGGTAATTATTACTAATTATTGGTAAATATTACTAATTATTGGTAATTATTGGTAATTATTGGTAATTATTGGTAATTATTGGTAATTATTACTAATTATCGGTAATTATTGGAAAAATTAATAATTATTGGTAATTATTGGAAATTATTACTAATTATTGGTAATTATTACTAATTATTACTAATTATTACTAATTATTACTAATTATTACTAATTATTACTAATTATTACTAATTATTACTAATTATTACTAATTACTACTAATTATTAATAATTATTGGTAATTATTGGTAATTATTGGTAATTATTAGTAATTATTACTAGTTATTGGTAATTATTGTTAATTATTACTAATTTTTGGTAATTATTACTAATTATTACAAATTATTACTAAATATTACTAATTATTACTAATTATTAATAATTATTACTAATTATTAGTAATTATTACTAATTATTACTAATTATTGGTAATTATGGGTAATTATTGGTAATTATTGGTAATTATTACTAATTATTGGTAATTATTACTAATTATTACTAACTATTACTAATTATTACTAATTATTACTAATTATTAATAATTTTTGGTAATTACTGGTAATTATTAGTAATTATTAGTAATTTTTGATAATTATTACTAAATATTGGTAATTATTACTAATTACTGGTAATTATTGGTAATTATTGATAATTATTACCAATTATTAGTAATTATTGGTAATTATTGGTAATTATTACTAATTATTGGTAATTATTGGTAATTACTGGTAATTATTAGTAATTATTAGTAATTATTGAAAATTATTACTAAATATTGGTAATTATTACTAATTACGGGTAATTATTGGTAATTATTGGTAATTATTGGTAATTATTACTAATTAATGGTAATTATTGGTAATTATTTCTAACTAATGGTAATTATTGGTAATTATTTCTAATTAATGGTAATTATTGGTAATTATTTCTAATTATTACTAATTATTGGTAATTATTACTAATTATTACTAATTATTGGTAATTATTACTAATTGTTGATAATTATTACTAATTATTACTAATTATTGGTAATTATTGGTAATTATTGGTAATTATTACTAATTATTTCTAATTATTGGTAATTATTACTAATTATTACTAATTACTGTTAATTATTACTAATTATTACTAATTATTGGTAACTATTCGTAATTATTACAAATTATTGGTAATTATTGGTAATTATTTCTAATTATTACTAATTATTGGTAATTATTACTAATTATTACTAATTATTGGTAATTAGTGGTAATTATTACCAATTATTACTAATTATTGGTAATTATTGGTAATTATTACTAATTATGGATAATTATTGGTAATTATTACTAATTATTGGTAATTATTTGTATTTATTACTAATTATTGGTAATTATTACTAATTATTACTAATTATTGGTAATTATTACTATTTATTATTAATTATTGGTAATTATTATTAATTATTACTAGTTATTGGTAATTATTGGTAATTATTTCTTATTATTACGAATTATTGGTAATTATTACTAATTATTACCAATTATTACTAATTATTGGTATTTATTGGTAATTATGGGTAATTATTACTAATTATGGATAATTATTGGTAATTAGTAAATTATTACTAATTATTGTTAATTATTGGTAATTATTGGTAATTATTACAAATTATGGATAATTATTGGTAATTATTACTAATTATTGGTAATTATTGGTAATTATTATGAATTATTGGTAATTATTACTAATTATTGCTAATTATTGGTAATTATTACTAATTATTACTAATTATTGGTAATTATTGGTAATTATTACTAATTATTTCTAATTATTGGTAATTATTACTAATTATTACTATTTATTACTAATTATTGGTAATTATTACTAATTATTGGTAATTATTACTAATTATTCCTAATTATTGGTATTTATTACGAATTATTAGTATTTATTCTTAATTATTGGTAATTATTACTAATTATTCCTAATTACCATTAACTATGAACAATGAATACTAATAATTTAAATTTATTAAGTAACAAAACAATCTAAACATAATTAAATTACAACTAATTATGAATAATTCAAACTAATAAAAAATTTAAAATAAATATTAAATTAAAATGAACATAAATACCTTTAAAATTGATCTGAGGTTGATCTCTGATCGTTGTTGCAGACTTCAATATCAACTCCGGAAATAAAAATTAAACTTAAGAAACGTTGAACTCTAAAAATATATTTTTGAGAGAAGTAGAAGATAGAGTTTGAGAATGAATGGAAAAAAACGGATGGGGGTATTTATAGGTTAGCTAATTTGCGACGGGTATCCCGTCGCAAATAGTATTATTTGCGACGGTACCCGTCGCAAATAACTTTCCCGCAAATAACCTTTTGCGACAGAGAGCTTTCCCCGTCGCAAATATCTTTTACCGCTGTCGGTTATTTGCGACGGGTGGTAACCCCCCGTCGCAAATAACTTTCCCGCGATTTGGCGCGCATTTCACGCCAGACCTTTTGCGATGGGTTAGCTTTCTCCGTCGCAAATAAGTAGTTATTTGCGACGGGCAAATTCCCCCGTCGCAAATTAATTTCTAACAGGACTATTTGCGACGAGATTTATCCCCGTCGCAAATAACCCGTCGCAAATACCCATTTTTCCCGTAGTGATATAATGAAAATAAAGAGTCATGAATTTTTGATATTTACCTTTCCAAATCAAATGAATTAATTTCAATTTTAATATTAGATAGTGGGGACTACATAATCCATATAAAATCTAGATAAATGAAATGACATTGCATGTATAAATTTTTTTAAAACATGTTATTTGAATAATCAAGAATCATTCAAAATCCATTAAATAAGAAATTTTGATAATAGAGATAATAAAACCATTAGTAAGGGATAAACTTTTTAAAAAATATTACCCACACTTTCATCTTGATAAATGATCATTAGTCTGTATAAAGGAACACACTTTAAAATTAGAGGAATTATTTCATATTAAAATGGAAATAGTCCTTGTTATGATAATACCCATAAAAATTCAATAATACTATAACATTCAAATCTGTTATACCTAGGTTTATTACCCTTCTAAATCCAATCTAAAAAAATATCATCAATCCCCTCAAAATACTTCACTTAAGACCATAAAAGTGGTGTTTGAGACATTAAAAATATAATGAACCATAAAATTATAAGACCGTGATGGAATCTTAAAATTCTAAAAAAACCTCCCATGAAAACATCATTATCTCAATTTTTTTATAAACCCTACTCTAATTTATACAATAAAAACCCTACATTAATCATTATATATTCTAGTGACTCTAACTACATTGAAAAAATTCAATGATTTTAAAAGAGGAACATCAAGTTTGAGATAATGTATGACATGAAATACTAATATAATAAGAGAATATAGAACCCTTATACTTTACTATATTCTTATTTTTTAATATAAAAAATATCTTCAATAGCTTGTGACGCACCCAACACTATGTTTTAAAAAATATAATTTATAAAAATATTATTAGATAAACAATAAAATAATAATATAGCCATTAATATGGTTGGTATTAATGGTAATAATGAACTTATTATAATTTTTGGTTCATACATGTTTAAAAAAATTAATAGTAATCTATTGATTAAAAATAAAATAATAAATATTTCACAGTAAAAGAAATATTTTCTGAAAAACAATACTTTTTTAATCTTGACTTCTTTAAATAATTTGAAATTATTTTTTAACACTTATAAAAAATTTCATTACATAATTAACTACATTTTTTAAATCATTCTATAAAAAATATTTTGGAGCGAATCTTTGGTATTTTTCAGAAATACTTCATTTATCAATGAAATGTTGAGAAATCGAATTTTAAAATAAAACTATCTATTAATTTAAATTATTTATAATGATAAAATATTTTTTTAAAGTAAATTATTTCACATACACACACATAGATATATATATATATTAATCAAATTTTAAATATCAGATTTATTTTAATCATACATTTTGATAGAAATTATAATCTTTTGAACATTTTCTCTTTGAAAACCTTTTTATGGTCCAGTATGTGAGAATAATTTTTAAATGAAATTTCCCAATTATATGTATTGAATTTGGAAAATGTATTTAATATTTTGTACAATTATAATTTTTATTATCTAGTAAGGTTAAATTTTTTTTTTCCAGAATGAATAGTGAAGAAAATATAAATTATTATCCATGGTTAAGATAATAGTGGGATTACTGAAGGGTCAAACTAACATGATAAGGTTAGAAATGACCTTCCGTATTATTAAAATATATTTGGATAAATATATTTCCACCATATCCTTCCCATTTTGGAATATAGGATCATTTATATGCTTTTTCTATGAATGGCTATATCATTTTGGATTATTTTGGGAAATTTTCAAATAATTTCCAATAATGTCCCCATTCCCCACATATAAAACGGAACTCATTCCCAACCCATATTCTCACATATCAAGATATATTTATCAACTAAAACCTACCTAAATCCCACAAAATTTCCTTATACACACATTATCAGTTTTGTACTTCACAAAAGACTGACCATAGGGTCCTTTAGAAGTGATATAAAGGAAGGTTTTTTAAGAGAAGGTATGTTTATTCACTAACTAATTTATTTTTATTTATTAATTTACAACCATAAAATATGAATAAAAAAATACTATATAATAAAACTTTTATATTATATAAAGTTAAATGTTAATAAATTTAGGGAATAATATTTATCCACCTCCACTTTTCTCAAATGGGAGACAAAATAATCGATCTTGTGTATAGCAGACTACCACCTCTCGAACCTAAATCATTAATTCTAAATATTCCCTTTTAAAGGAAGGATATAATTATGTATTTACATGATTTATATGATTTATATGATATTATTACAGTTGTTTTATTTTAATATAATATATATCATTCTAAATTCCATTCCATTTGTAATATGATAATGTTTCTTATGTGTATAGGATACTACCTCATCATGAAGTGCCATCGTTCGTTTTTCACATACTATATTCATGGAATGTAATAATGAAAAAATTAATGAATATATTTGATACATATCATATGATATTGATTTTGGGAAACCTAACATATCATCTACTTTTGGACCCTTTCGCTCGTTAAGGGAATGATATCATCGCTTATGTGTATGTACAACCTACCTTCTCCATGAAGTAGTGAAAATAATTTCCCACATAAACATTTTATGAGTGTTAATAGTATTTTTTTTAAATAAATATTATATTCATAAAACATTATAATTTTTGACATGATTAAATTGTTTACAATGTACAAGAACAAAAAATGCATTAAAAATATGCATGAAAAATAAATATAATAAACAACAGAAACACTGAAAGGATTGAAATATTAATAACAAACATGTGATAAAATGTTTTAATAGGACTATATATTATATTAAGTTATTTATTATAGGTCAAGGATAAATTAATTACATTATTAAAATTATTATACATGATTCTAATGTATGTCCTACTAAATTTATGTGTTAGGAAAGGGGCTTCGTCTCAATTTCAATTCATTGATTTATATTGTGACATTATACATCTAATTTATTTTGTATTTTTTGTATAATTCCATTTCAAATATAATTTTATTATTAATTAATAATTCACATTATATTAAGCATAAATTTGAATTATTTTATCCATGGGTTTTTGACATGAAAATTACCATGTGTTAAAAGACACTTTATAATCTAACTTTTTCTATAATAATTAACATTATCCTAAAATAATTACTTTATTGCGATCAATTTTTATTGGAAATTACATTTATATTAAATATTTTCATTTTTTTATTATATATTATTTTATCCCAACCTATATATTATTTTAAAATATAGTGTTTACTTTTAAATTATTTTTTAACAGTTGAAATATTGACAAATTCGTATCCTTAATTCAGTATAGATATATGATGATAGAGAATATTAATTCATGAACTAAATAGATCATATGATTTTTGACGAATTATTTCATCTTTTGGTTATGGATGGGGATCAAAATTATATATCCCTTCGATACATCGGAATGTCCCCAATAAAAAATATATTGTCCAAATTAAACAGAATTCTGCTTTTTTTTATATACTGTCATGTGGAGGGTCTTAACCATATATGTATAATTATATTAAAAACATGAATTATAGTTATTCAAAATCAAAATTTTTTAATATTCAATTATTATTATCCAGGATAATTCTGTAATGATATTATTTCAGGATATATTTTACTTTTAGTTTATTTATTTAATGGTAGGTGTGTACAATTATTTACCTTACCCTATTTATTAATCCTTATCTTATCATGACAATAATGTTATTTAAATTGAATGTTTGGTTAGTTATTTAACTTTCCATTTTGATTTTCATTATTTTTTCATGATGACATCAACTATACTTATTCCTTTCTGAGTATTTGATCTCACCATTTTTTGTTTCTTTTCCTTAATATATGAAGACAAATTCCCAAAATTAGTTCAATAATGAAAAATATATTGCATTTAAATGTTTTTTATATTATATATCTATGTAAAATGGATATCATGTATGTACTTGACTATAAAAAATGAAAAGTTTATCAGTACTTCTAGATTTGATGACTTTTATCTATGCTAATGTAATAAATTTGGCACTATATTTGGGATGATAAGTTTGGGGTCTCTAGAGTTATTATCATAGGATGTTTTATAGAAAACTTGTAATATATACTAATTAGGTATTAGATTAAGGGACATAACCATATAAAATATCTTTTGGATTATTATATAAGAATATCCAAATATCTTGTTATGGAATATATTATGTATATATATCTAGAAACACATCCCTCTCTAGATAGAACAATTCAACATGGTTATCTCAAAAAAATACTTAGGGGTAATAACTCTGAATAGTGGACATCGGGATTAACCTCATCATCACTTGGTGCACAGAAAAGTCCCTAAATATAGACATTGTTTAACACTCTTGGAGGATATTCTTAGGATAATTAATATTTTAATTACAAAACATTATGAATAACATTAAAATAATTTTATTTTTTGGAATATTTCCCTAACAAACCATATTTATGATTGTAATATTAGTAATTGATATATTTTTTAATATAGATGTCATGTGTTTTACTTGTTTTTAGATTTCACTATATTATACATAATGATGTTATATAATCTATTGTATGAAATTTTCATGAAATGGATCCTAGTTTAAGGAATGAGAACCGCATCAATTCACGCAATCCAATGCTTCATAATTAGGGTTTCATTGATTAGATTTATCTAATCCATTGAAGGGAACTAGTGTCCCAAACAATGTTATCTTATAATGAAACATTATCATATCGTATTCTAAAAGACAATTATTTTTTTATGCATTATTTCATTGATGGAAATAATCATACGAAGAGTACAAAAATAGAAAAATTAGATATGGTGAAAAAAGTATTTTCCTAAAGTGATAACTATGATAATAAATAAATTATTACTTTCATGAGTGTATTGGGAGTTTTCTAAGAGTATGGAGAAAAAGGCCACCATTCCGGTGATTTCATGGGGGAGAAATGTTCTACCAATGTAAAATTGTTAACCTGTATGGAGATAGGGAACTAGACAAAAAATGAACCATGATTTAATAGAATATTCCGTTGAAAAATAAAAGGGATCAGGGATAAGGTTATGCAAATAATAAAAACAAAGAAGAATTATTAATGTTCTCATGTTGGTATATTACAATTATATTATAAGAGTATTTTATCTATGATACTATATTTAAAGGAATCATGAAATGTATATGGATCATACAGTAATAATATTTTATAAAGGATTTGGGTGAATATATAAAATACCACCAATGACAATAAAATGCGATTTAGTAAATAGTAGATATTTTGGTACAATACATGATTGAGTAAGGATTACCCTTAATATATGTCTGATGACGAGATAATACCAAAAAAGAGATGTTTATGAGATAATATTTGTAATAATTAAATTAGTTATATGTTTGATGGTTTATTTCATAACTAATAGAGTTAATATAAGTATTGATTAATGGAACATATTCAAAAAAATAGATTTTATTTTTTGAATCTTTAATATATTCATTAATGATATATAGTGATCAGAATATTCACGTTTTTTGATGGTGTGGAATATAATGATTATTTAGCGACCATCCATCAAAATTCTGGACTTGGAATTTAGATAGAAATATTTTGGAAGGTTATAATGGTTAGATATATATGAAATGGATCAAGTCAAAAATTTTAGAGTATTGGATAACTTGTGCTATCAATTTTGATATTTGAAAATATATAGAGACAATAGGAAAGACATATCATTATAATGATATGTGAAATTTTATTCAAACAAAAAAACAATTTTTAGATTTTCATTTCTTAGTGTAAGTGATGAAGTGGAAATTTATCAAACTATAACATAAATACAATTTAGTCCTTATGAAATAGATTTATATTATTTAATTATACTTCAATATATTCATAGATTGAAAAATAATTCCATAAATTTTGGAAAAGTATATTGAAAAAATAGTTATCATATTACATTTATATTATATGAATAAATGAACAGCTAAATCATTATATATTTATGGTTTTGATTTCATTAACATTCTGTTGTTCATTCACCTTCTTGATATCAATGATCATTATCAGTCTGTATAATTATTTACTCTTTTCTTCCACTTACATATCTTCACATCCCACCTATATTATCCTACATGGAAACCCCATTTTGGGTTATTATAGATAACATTCATTAATACCATTATCTCTAATAAATATAATGTATTAATAACCATTTTAATGATTCTATATTTCAAGAAGGTTATTTTAATATTTTAAACCCTGATTTATTTAGATCATGATTATATTATGTGGAAGTAATTTTTTTAATATGGATAAAATGTAACACTCTAATATTTTAAAGGAGGGTCACCATGTTATATAGCATGTTTGAAATGAAACTAAAATATTGGGAGATAATATAACTACATGTTACTTAATTTTATATTTATTTTCAGATAAATTAAATCTACTTGATAACTTGTGGTGAATACAATTATTGGTAGAATTGAAAAATTATGCAATTATAAAATATTATTATCTAAATGTGAACAATCTAAAAATTATATTAATACTGAATGTTTGAATAGTAATAAATAAATTATAAAACTTTTATGGTTTACACATGTATAAAATAAATTAAATGTTTATTTATTTATTAAAAATAATACAGGAATCATATGAATGTAAAAGAAATGTGTTTTTTGAATAATAATTCTCCGGAAAGGAAGTCTAATCGTGCTTTAAACACATAACATATAGTTACTTTTTTACACATTTATAAAATTTATATGAAAAAATAATCTTCATTTTTTAAGACAACATATCAGAATTATATTTGATTGAATTTTTGATTTTACTCATAAATCTTTCATTTTTGGATGAATATTTATAAATACTAAATATTAATTTTAAAGGATCTCTTAAATTATATTTTACATGATATATTATATATTTAATTGTATTTAATGAAATATCATTTCAATGATATATCTCTTTTTTAGTTTTTTCATTAAAATCATTTTAATTGTGATTTTATTTATAAACTTTTGTTCAATTTTGGATTTTCCTTCATTGAAAACCCAATGTCTCATATTTTCAATGGGATTAATTTTACATTATTTTTTAGTATTATGTGAATAGAATTTGGAAAATTTTATTCCATATTTGGAATATAATTTATTAATTTCAACCATATTTTTTTACCAAAATTAATTTTGTTTACAATAAAAATATATATCATTGTTACAGAAAAATGGTATCTCTAGCAGTTAAACTATCAGAATGAGGGTTAAAAATCATAAAATTTATTAAAATATTATTTTATGGCCATATTTTTACCTTATTATTAATGATATAGAATTTAAGGACATTTGTATGCTTTTTTAATGTTATTTTATTTATCATTTTCATTTTTTTAAAATTTCCATGTAATTCCAAATAAGGAATCATTTCCCAAATTAGAAAAGGGAACACACCATAATCACTTACACTAATAATGAAATTTTTCTCAAAAAATAAAATAAAACATACCTCCCAAAAATCCATATCCATTATTTAGAGCATCTAGTATTCCCAAAAGACCAACCATATGGTCTATAAGAAGAGAAATAAAAGAGTTTTATCTAAGAGTAGATAATTGTCTTCACAAAGCTCATTATTTATCATTATACTCTTAAAACCATAAATTGTGTATTAAAACATAAAATATAATAAATATAGTTTCTATTGAATTATTATATATTATAATATTTAATTCATTATATCTATAAACTTCCAATTCCATCAAATGGGATACAGAATCACCGATCCTTTGTAAGGAAGACTATAGCCTTACAAGCTGATATAGTTAGTTTTCCATTATCCTAATTAATTTATATTTATAATTATTGAATTAAAAAATTTATAAGTTATTAATTAAATTATTAATCTACATTATTATTATTATCATATATTATTTTTTAACATTAAATTAAGATTTAAATAAGATAACTCTGCATATGTCTACGGTGGACTACAACCTCCCAGAGTGATTTAATTTGTTTTTTACTTATATATTATATGTAATGAAATAAGGTTAAAATTAATGAATATATATGATATATATCATATTATAATTATTTTATAATATTAATAGATCACCCAATTTTTTACCCTTTCACTTAATAAGGGAATTATATCAGGAATTGTGTGTATGTATGACCAACCATCTCCATGAAATGATGTAATTAATTTATAATTAAAAATTTTAAAGAGCACTTCTAATAGTGTATATAATAAAAAAATATTATATTTATAACATTATTATTTTTATGGCTATGATTTAATTATATACTATGTAATATAATTGTGGCATTCATTACAAAACATGAATGACGAAACAAGGCAATCCACACTCCAAACAATGAAAATAATTTGGTTTTGATAATAAATTAGTGTTAAAGTTTTATAATAAGATCATATATGATATTATAAATACAATTATTGTTATGTAAAAAATTTATATCATGGCTATAAATATTATATAATAGGTTAATTCATGCTCAACTAAATGAATGTGTAAGGTAATTTACTTCGTCTCAACTTCCATTCATTGATAAATATTAAAATGTTATGCACCTAATTTCCCTTGTTTGTTTTATATAAATCAAATTGACATGTATTATTTGTTTTATTTAATAATTAATTGTATTTTATGTTTCACTATGTATTTTATCATTCTAGGGAATTTTAATTTAATATTACAATGTGTTAAAATGTTTTTGATCGATTTAATTTCATTTGTGATTGTTAAAATTCTACAAAAAAATTAATTTATTGTGATAATTTTTAAATTTTAATTGAATTAATATTAAATATAAAAATTTCACTAGTATTAAAATGATTACATTCTAAAAAATATAGGTTTTTATAAATTTGGAGTTAGTGTTAAATTTATTTAATTTATAGGGGAAACATTGATAATTCTATATCCTTTAATCAATACTAATATATGGTGATAATTAATTTTGAATAATGAATTAAACCAATAGATTAATATTTTATGAATGATTTGGAGTTGTTGTGAAAGGTGGGACTAGAAATATATAGCTCGACAATGCCTCAATAGGTTTCAAGAGAAAATTCAGTTGGCCATATTAACCTGGTTTCTACCAATAGTTTTAAACCATCTTGTGAAAATTCATGACAAATAAAGTTATTCTGTTCCTAAAAACATACCATACAATAATTAACTAGTTATTACATTGTGAAATCAGTTATTATTATCCATGATATATTCAGAATAATTTTTTTGAATGTATTTAATTTAATGCTTATTGATTAAATGTACAGTGGGTTCAGTTATTTATCTTTCCCTATATATTATTCTATATATTATCTTGATCATTATGTTATTTAAGTGAAATGTGAATTTAGTTGTTAACCATTATATATTAATTATTCATATTGACTAATGATAACTTATAATGTAATTAAACCTTATAGTGAATTGGATGTCAACTTTATTTAATTTACATTCCCAAGGATATGGAGAATAATTTGTGTAATGAGTTAATGGATAAAAAAATCATTCAATATATATGATTTTTATTTTATATACCTATTTAAATTTGGTATGATGTATATATTTGGATATCAAAAATGGATAAACCGGTAAGTCCTTGGGATTTGATTCCTTGTATTAATGATACTGTTATAATGTAGACAACAACTACAGGCTAATCGGGCCAGTGTTACGAATATGAAAAATATTTAAAAATGTGGAATGAGCACTGAATTTTTAGTATTTAATATAAATATAATTTATTAATAGACTCTTTGTTTAATACTTATTAAATTTTCCCTTTTTTGTAAATAACATTAGGCTCAAAAAACATTTTTTACCTATGAAATCAGATTTTCATTAAATTGATTTTCATATTCCTCTTTAGAAGAAATATTAAATGACGAAAAACTCATAAATTTTACTTTAAAATCACGAGAAACTAATAATAATTATTTTAAAATTTTATACTTTTCAAAATTATAATGTTTAATATATATTACTTTACCTTATGAAATCAAAATATTGTCATAAAATCCCATAGTAGGAATAAATAAATAATTTAGTCTACATGGACAATAATTTTTATGTCACTAATAAAAATTGGACAAAAATTATGGTTAAAAATTGAATATACTTTATATTTATAGATAAAATAATCACAATTATTATAATTAGAATAAAAATAATAGTACATTCTCGTATTCGCTTTAGAAAAAACCCAATCGGTTAACACTACCCCATTTTCATTTGGCTTAAAATATATGAATCACTGACCCACAATATTTTATATCTAAAAAATACCTCCACACAATCAATTCCTATAAACCATAACAAAATAAATAAAATATTATGTCATAAAAAGGTTCTTTTCTCCCACATGAATAATGTATTAGATAATGACATATCCATTCCATTTTAAAATTCTTTTTTAATATAAAAATAACATTAGTATTGATTATTTATCATTTATTAAAATATATAATCTTGTATTTAAATAAAATAAATAAAATAACAGGTATAGTGATATGAATGGTCATTATCATCATATACATTAAAATACAAAAGTCCATTTGCCTATTTATAATGAATGTCAAAACATTCAGAATTAATATTACTTTTAAAATGCATTTAAAAAAAGATAAAAAATATAAATACATTATCTTTTATATATAATTATTTACATATAAGAATTATATAATTTATGGTCTATAAATTTGGGCATGGAAGAAAAAAAGTTAAATGGGAAACATTTAATGATTCTTTTAAAATGAAATTCTATTACAAAAAATCTAAAAAATACTCTTTTTTTAAAATATATTATAATAGTAAAATATTTCAAAATGTGAAAATTATAATCCATAAAATTTTAAATGATAATTTTATTTAAAAAAATATAAGGTAATGAAAATGGAAGATTATGAACTTTATAATAAAATTTTAAAAACCTTTAAATGCATTTTTTTCAATGTTCTAAGTCCCGAACAACGAGCCTGACTCATCATGTATGATATTTTTCATCCTAAATAACAAAATTATGATTATTATTTTTAATATTTAATTAATATTAAATTTTACTAAGAAATTTACATCAATTACAACCATTTTATATAAAATTACTAAATCAATTACGTTCATATCAAGCACTGTAGAGATACACGACTCATAAGTCCAAAATGACATTGTTAGGATTACTATGGTCAAAGTGTTAAATATATAATCATTAAATGATTAATAATAAATGAATAATTATATTCTTTATTCTAGAATAATATTTTTAAATCCATCTATTAAATGTGGTTATGAAAAATCAACTATGTTGCAATCATTGAGATGGTAGGCCATACAAATGGATTAGACATGTTTCCATTTTTTAGGGATCATTATTGAAAGACAGTAAGTATTATTATATATTTCTAAAATAAGTGTAATATAATAAATATTACAATAATTTTTTAAATTAAATATATATATATAATCTATTTGATGTGGTGATGAAAAATGAATCACTTCACTTCGTAGAGGTTGTAGTCGACCAGTATGCACAAATGTCATTGTCATTTTTTAGTTAATAGAATGGAAAGTAAGTAGAACATATATTATATTTTCATAGTGACATGTATATCATTAATATAAAATATAAAAATAAAAGCCTTCAATTTAAATATCTGTGAGAGGTGGGGAAAGAAAATTAATTACATTATCTTGTGAGACAATAGTCTTCCATAAAAATGGATAGTGGACTCCTTTACCAAATGACGGGGTTTAGAGATGGTAATTATAAATTAAAGTAACATAATATTAGATAATTATATTAAATATAATTGAATTTTAATTTAATAATGATTATGGTTTAATTATGTATTTGGAAGAAGAAATAAATTAGGGACATTTGGTTAAGAACGATACCTCTTCTTCATAAACCCATTTTTTCCTAAAACCTTATCAACACTAATGTAGATATGGATACATTAATAAGTACGCTAAAAAATAGTTAGGGATTTTTGAAAGGTATTTTATAATATCATTTCAAAAAAAATGGGTATTGACGTATGATCTAAATATAAGAAGAGATTCCAATTTATAAGGTAGGGGAGGGATCCACAAAATTTTTTCAAATATTAAATTAATTAAAATGAAATATAAATTTCAAATAAATCTAAAATAATTTATTTATAATATATTATTAATATAGACCTAAATACACTCATTAATATGAATTTTAGAAAAAATTAATGTGTTTTACCTATATATTTCGGTTTTAACAACTCATTAACCATGTTTATACATACTGTAACAATAAAATTTTTTAATATTTGCAGTTCAAGATAACTACTACATATGAAAAAATATAACCTAAATTGTACATAATTTATATTTTTTTTAATATAATTATCACTTTAAGTAATCTATGATTTTTAGAAATTTTATATAATTTTATACTGTATTGTTTATTATAAAATATAATTACTGTTAATATTTAAAACTATTTATTACATTGACATTAATAACATCGAGGGAGGAAATAAAATTCAAAAAAATTATATTATTAAATACATAAAATTTTATATTAATATATAATGTTCTTGGAAAAAATTAGTAATATGAAATTAGTTTTTTTTTCTATTTGTAATATTATTAATTAGATTTTTACATAATTGAACAATTACCATGTAAGTTTTGTGTAAAAATATTAATTAATGATTTATCACTAAGAAGTAATAATATATTATCATGATGATTATAAGTCAATAATTTTTAAAATTAATATATATAAAAACCCATTAATTATGTTCATACCCATGTGAAAAATAATACAGTTATTAAATACCAGAGTGTGATAGTTTGTACTTTTCATTACATAAAATATTTTAAAGGACATAATCATCCCCAAATGGAAGAAAAGGCCACATAAAAAATATTGGAATATTATAGATGATAAAGAATAATATAATAAAATAATGTAATGTTTTACTGTCACTTAATAGTGTTTTCATAATCTTTTGAACCTTTAACTACCTGATTTACCCTTTATTATTGTAATATTAATTACTATGGTTACCATTTATATTGACTAAAATGTAATATTTATTAAATTTGTATAAAATAACTAAAAATATTAAATCCATTATAAAAAAATCAGATCATATACAATGAAGAATTTAATTAATAATTGAACTTGAAAAACGTGATGAAAAATAACATTTTATAAAAATGAATCTTTTTAATGTATAAATGTTTCCTATACTATATTAAAAAAATTATTTTTAAAAACCATTATTTAATTATTTTAAATAAAAATTAATTAATTAAATTTTAAAAGTAATATAAAATTCATTTTCACATTGTAAATACTTTAAAATGAAATACTATTTTCAAAGAAAATATTAATAAATCACCATTAATTGAGAAATAAATATTTTTAGAAAATTATAAAAAATTAAACCTAAGGTAATTTTGAAACAATTATTTGAAAAATAAACTTCATTTTGTCAAATTATTTTTCTAAATATTTCATAAATTATTAATAATACATTTTCATAAAAATAATTTTACAAAATATTTTTGAAGAAAATACATTTTACAAGTATAAAAAGAAATTAATTATATTTGAGTTCTAATATCCTAAGTATTATTCAATAAATTATAAATGATATAAAAATATATATATTTTCCTAATTTTAGTTAATCTTATTCATAACTTCTAATTTATAGATAGATTACAATGGTCACATTAAAATAATATTATTTCAAGGTTTCTTTATATTGAGTGTTTCATAGTTGTTACGCTATAAAACATAGTCTTATTTTAAGAAAAACAAGGATATCTATTATATGGTTTTCAAGGATTATACATATATTAAATTGTTTTTTAAATTTAAAATATAGAATTATATTATATTTCATAGGAGTTAACTATTTAAATTTAGAGAATTTTTTCAAGTAAAATAATCCTATGATATGTAGGTTATGTTAAGAGATATTTTTATAGAAAATATTAGATGATAGTAAAATAGATGAAATTTACTATTGGTAGATAACAAAAACCTAAATAGTTATAAGGAGTAACTATAGAATATTTGGGGAACATGATAAATTTTCTAGAATAATTAGTACATACTTGTATATTTAGATATTTTCATGAAGTTGAATCCAAAGTAAAAAACTCCTCAAAATATTAAATATGATCATTTTCATTCATATTATATATTAGTGTGTTACATTTCATGTTCTTATTCCCTTATCTCGTAGTATTAATCTGAGAGATAAACATGGGGAATTATTCACTAGATTAGTTGTGAATTTATCTTAAATATTTGAAGAAAAAAATTCATGATATTGTTTTCTTGTTAGATAGAAAAATTATTAGTGTATACTCCAATAATATAGCCCATTTTGGGTGAACCAATTAGAAAAAATTTTCCTTTTTACCATTAGTTTTTATAATTTTATATATTTTTCGTCTGATTTGAGAGTATAAGATCGATTTATCTTACGAACATGTGAAAATTTTTAATATGATAGAAGAATTTGTTCACGCAAATTAACACTAATTCATTACTTGATTCACAGAATTCTTGAATAATATGTTTTATTATATTAAAAATGTAATTTATCAAATAATCTATTATAAGGATGAAATTTTCTTGAAGAATAATGTGAAAATAATGGGAGTTACACATTTTTAAGTATAAAATTATGAAATGTGAAAGGTTTATATGTGGTTATACCTATAGAATCCAAGGGTTCTATGTGATATCTACTATTATTTATAGAATATAAGGGAGTAGTCCAATGGATATGTTTTGAAAACATAAAAATCCTTCAAAATTATGATTTATGGGTATAAAATTCCTTATCTAGAGGAATTTCTAATTTTATATATAAAAATGAAATGAGTTTTACATCTAATAAAGCTATTTGTATTATTGTTTCCAACACTTATTAAAGAGAAAATGATTTTAATGAGTTAATTTTACAAGTGTATCATAAAATGTTTTATTACTAGAAGATGTATCTTATTGAAAAATTTAATGGTTTCATTAACTGTAACTGTGATTTGATTTGATCCATTCACTTCTATGAGGATGAATTCAAGAATGCGAATATTATTATGAATATTCTATTGATATTTCCAACTTGTTATAATTTCAAAGTTCTAGAGTTTTATAAAGTGAATGTGTAGATTAATTAAATTGATTATTTTAATATTATCATAGAGGAATATGTGATGTGAGTGAAACTATAGGAATAAACAATTCTCTCACCCAAGATGATTATTTTAAAATCTATTCTAAATATTGACATGAGAGATAATAAATGGTATGAAGATGATATAAGGGGTAAAGTTCCCTCACATATAACTATTATGTTCTAATCTAGAAAAGGAATGTCTAAAGAAAATATGATAATATGTTTATAAAATTTTAAAAGGATGAACATGTTACTGAAAGGTTTACAGTATATAAAATTTGAGATGTTGGGGAATTTAAATTCTCAATGAATCAATAATGGTTGTTCCAAATAGAAAACATAGTGATCATCAAAACAAATACAAAAAATATGTTCAAATTGATGTATATTATGATCATATAGAATGAAAATCATTATAGTTTTATTGAATAAGGTGTAATAGAACTAAAATTAGTTTTATCGGAGTCTATGATATACATGGGCTGGAATACATTTTCCAAATCGGAAGAGGATGATCAACCAGAGGGTATAGTTGAACTAATTGAAGAGAATAATGGTTCCTGGGATAAGATAAAAAATAAAAGAATAAAAAATATTAATATTATAGGGTTGCTAAAATAATAATAAAATCATATTCACTCATCTTATAAAATAAACTTGTTTATCTATGGTTGGTTGCGAAGGAAATGAGCCAAGTTCAAAAGATAGTGGAACTAGAAGTGGTTTACGTTTTTTGATTTGGATTAGGAATCAATATATGGGGATTGTTTTTTGAATTTTTAAATGTATTTTTTCAAGGTAGGTGGATAAAAAATTCCATCATGTACCTTCTTGAGAGGTACTAGGTACTCGGTGATGGATTCAAGTGTGTAGGTTCACTACCAAGGTCCACTTGGTGGTTAGTGTTTGGAATAGGTTACATAGTGAGCCACTCAATGAACAGTGGAGGTGTAATGGGTACATGATGGTTCTTATAAAGGGTTTTAAAAACCCAGTAAAATGATGGACTTGGTGGATTCTAAAAATAAATAACCCCTATGATGTTTTTAATTTTTAGGAGTGTCGGAATAGGGGAGGACAAGATCCGGTCTTCTATTTGTTCCCCAAGGTTCTTTGAAACATGGGGGAGATTATTCTATAGAATATGTTAAACATATATATAATAATGACTCTTTATTATTTTATATTTCTTATTCTAATATAAACTAACTAGACGTAGGTATTCTTAAATTATTACACAATGGAATTATAGAATAATTATGTTATGAGGGTTTTATTCTTGAGCTTTCTAGAGTATGAAATGGTAGGTTGATCAAACAATGTATTATGTTTTTTTGTTGAAGTTATTTTTTTACCTAAAATTATTTATATTTTTCTATTTAATTGAATGTAATTTATTATTTGATTAATATATATATATATATATATGTTGATTTTATTTTATATAAGTCCATGTGTCTGTCCACGGTGGAAAAAACCTAATTTTTCATGTATTCGGTCAGGGGAGATTCTTAGATGTGTAATTATTATTATTTTTTCAATAATGTAATAGTCATAATAAATTATAGCTTTTTAATAATATGCATAGTTATTTTATAATGGATCTTGGGAATTGTACAAGTGTATATTTCCTAGTTGTAACTAGTAAATGATGGTGGTTCGTATTTTTTAAAGACAATGTTTTTTATTTGTGGAATTTGTTTTCCAGATATATACCTATAGAACTAATATGTATTCATGTGAGATATGAAAAATGATCACACTAATTTTGTATAATTGGAATTAAATTAAAATTATTTATTTATATATTACCTATGTGAGAATAATATAAATGATTAGGGCTATGAGGGTCCCTTGAATAATAAATATGGATTTTACTATTTTAATGGGCTTGATTTCAGATACAATATTTAAATCTGATATATAAATACTAATGTAGTATGACTATATAAAATTAAAATGATATGATCCTTTAAGTAAATTATTTAGGCTCCTTTGAGTGTGGAAATGATTGGTTTTGGGTGATCAACTTCAAAGAGAACAAATATGGAACTATTTTGTCAAGTAATAAACATTGGGAATATGATTTGTATGTGGAGTGAGTGTTCATCAATCACAAGTTGTTATTATTATGTTAATATACCCATGATAAAATTATAGTAATTGAAAAATCATGTGTGGTATGAATTATATTAGTTTTAAGGGAGTATTGTTTTTTCTCCCAATCCTCAAATGACATATTCATCTCATTGGATCGTTTTTATATCATTAAACTATTTAATGGTTGGGGGTTTTCAAAAGTGATGGAATTACCATGTGTTTATGAAAAATGATGTGGCCTATAGGACCATGATAGGTATCTTAGTCTAGTTATGGATAGTTAGTTAGTCATAATATAAGGATTACATGGTGGAATCCATAGGAAAATGGTTTATTTGATTAGGGCGTGGGTCTGAGAGGCCATATGAGGGAAAAGGAATTCTAGGGTTGGGCGAGTTTCCAAACTATGTGACCCTATAATCTATGTGTGTCTATTAGAAAACCGAACTATTTATAAGAATGATTAATGAAATCATTTATTTTATTGGAATCCTAATTATTATTATGATTAATAGATTTATATTTTATAGGTTGGGAACTATTTAAAACCATGAACTCAATATATAACAGGAAGGTAGGATGGAAAAACATGACAACTATAGGAAAATGAGATGTTATTTGATGAGGAATGTGTAATATATTAGGATATATACCATCAATATTGATGTTTGATGGTGTGGAATGAATTTTTCTTGGTCTTGGATGATATTAAATGTATTTTACGATTTTTTATACAGGTTTTATGGTCATTGAGAACATGAAAATTAATTTTTTTGTAGAATATACTATACATGGTATTTGGAATAAAATAAAGCATAGGTGATACATGATTAAGGATTTATTTTTATTTTGGGATGGGATTTGATTCCAACCAATTATGACATGTTATGTGTGAATAGATGTGTTTTTTAGGGTATAAATTAATGAAAACAAAGGGTATTTTGTTATATGGAATGATTTGATATGATGTGGGATGTACATGATGCCTCTTGATATAGTTACAATGTGGCAGACTAAGTGTGATAACTATAAATTTAGTTTTGATGTGGTGGGTCATATTTGATGATTATTATGGTGGGTATAAATTATAAATTTTGGATTGATGACTCAAGATAGTTTTCATTCGAGGGGTCTGATGTGTTTCTTCCCAATATGATTATTATGTAGTTAGCTATATATTATCATTCCATTTACTATATTATACTGGTAAGATATGATACCATAAAGGGATAATGATTGGTTATGATTGTAGATGGAATTATATGTAATTTGGATTAAAAAGTCACTAATAGTCAAAATTATTAGGAAATGCTTTGAGTCACCATTGTACTAGATAATCTATATTGGTAACTCATTAGTGGAATAGAAAATACCACTGGCCAAGAAAAGTATTATTCTTATAATTTTTTATTTTCATATTCAGAGTATATCATATGGTTCATGTACTATATATTGTATATACATTAGGGGTACCATTTGAGGTCACCTACAATGTTATACTCACACCAATATTATGAATCCTTGACATTGAATAACCGTATTATAACTCATAATTATAGGTATACATTTGATAGATTCATCATACAAGATGTTGAATTGAAAAAAATGGTCAGGGATAAGAGATGAGATTGGGTTGGGACATAGGTCAATGTTGAAATTACTGTTAGGTTAGTTCCTTTTGGGTTGGATTATATATGATATTACAAAGGGCGATCTTGATGGTGACTTCCTGAATCATGTGACATCTTGATAGGTCATTATGTTACATGTTGTGATATTTTTTAATTTTTATTCAATTAATGTTTTTAAGGTATTATATTTTACTAGGAATTTCAATAAATAATTATAAATGAATTATGTTTTGGTTTATGGACTCTTGTACAAGAGGGTATAGTGTCTCCCATTGTATCTCCCTATAACCTCACTAACAATAGGTATCCTATGACATATGAGGAGGCATGCTTGAGGAAATATTTTTCCAAGGTATAGTTAATATCTAATACCAATAGGATAAAACATTAAAAAATTGTATCATGTACTTCTTTATTTTTCATTCTACTTTTTATATGGCATATAATAGATTTGACTTTTCAAAACAAGAAATGGATTCCATTTATTTTCCGCTTCAATTTTATAATCTCAATTCATCATATTTAGGGACTCTAGATTGATTTTTTATTTTAATTTTATATTTCGGAATATTATAAATGAGTATTAAATTTATTATTTTTTGATTAACATCATTATATAGTCTTTGGGAGGAAAGAGTGTGGGTGTTCAGGAATCATATCAATCATGCATGTTCAATTGACATGTGCCTGATTTTATGTGATTGGAATCCTATTTTTTTAATATATATTCAGTTATGGATGTTTAAAATTTCCACAATAACTCATTTGTTGATTCCCAAAAATCTCATATTTGTGGAATTCTATATAACCCAAAAATATGGATATGATTTTCCTCATATGGATTTTTGAAGGGTGATGTAATTATATACAAATGTATGTTATTTCAATACACAATGTGGTGGTCTAGTGAATGAAGTCCTAGTGAATATTAACACACTAGAGTGTATTGTTGGATTGGGTATGGGATGAGAGATTTAAATTAGAACCCCTAGAGATGGTTAATTAAATTTTGGTAGACCATTTGGTATCTCAGTTGAAGTTTATATTTTGTTATGTGATCAGTGACATGTTGGAGTTTATATGTAGACTTTGTTCGAGAACATAGTAACATTGGGATTCCACAAAAGATATTGGTCAGTTGAGTGTCATTATTGAGTAGTATAGGACAATCATGTTATTTTTTGATATAAATTGTAATATAACAGAGTAACTAATGATATGGGTCTGATAAGATTTTGAGTTTCATTATTTTAAAAAAAATCTTATGTATATGGTTAAATACCTAGAGATAAAACCAAGGTGGGATGTCATCATGTATATATTTAGGTATGGGGATAAATCATGTATTATAAATATGATTTTATAAATATTAATTTTATTTAAGTATGTATTCCATGAAATAGAAGTATGTTTTGATTATTGATAATTTTAGTTGGCCTAGAATTTCTGATAAGGGACTCATATGGTTTTGTGATAATTTATATAGTTGGGTGGATCCAAGGTGTATGCTGGTTTGGAAATGCAACAGTATGATTGTATTATCAATGATACACTACTATGAAGGGTTTTTCAGACATTATCTATCATTGATATGAAAGAGTGAGTTTTTACATAACATGTATATTTTTTTGGTTAAGGTGATTTAAAACTAGAATTAGTTAGTAAATCATTAATAGTATTTTGGAAAAGTCATCCTTGAATGAAATTTGGGTGATTTTACTAGATGGATTCTAAGAAATTCCATTTATAGGGATATTCAGTTGCGGATGTCGCATAACACTATTGATTTAGGTAACTTGTATTATATAAGTTAATTTTATATGTTTTAATTACTTCATAGTTAGTTGATATATTGTATTAGGGTCATGTTTTGCCTCCTTATGACTTCTATATTAGTAGGACCAGAAGGAGTGCCTATAGATTCGACATTACATGGATCGTATGGAGCACTAAGGATAGGGAGGGTTAAATTAGTGGTGATATTTACAATTTCATTTTCACTAAAATTAACAAACACAATTTTTTTAAGGCTTGAATCTTCTCTGAATTAAATATCATCCTCACTCAAATGAAGTGATAATTAAATAAACAAATGAACTGAAGTTTCAATAAGGTTCAACATAATTATGGGAACCTATTTCTTACTAGGATCACCGTGATTAATCCGTAAATATACACAATATAATTATGTGAATATAAAAATCCAACTCCCATTAATATATCTCTATCCCATGACAATTAAATTTTCTTATTCACACCAGTTACTAATATTTTATCTCTTTTTATAAAATCAAAATTTTAAATATGAAATCTTTTCAATAGAAATGTATGAAGAAATAATAATTATTGTAGAACTTTGTAACACCCCAATGATTATAGAATATATTTGTATTAAAATAAATTTAATTTCATTTTTAGTTTGAATTACACACTACACCATATTTAAATAAACCATGATATATTGTTAAAACATTATTTTTTTGATAGTTATCGCATATCCATTAGTTTTTTGAATATGAATAAGACTAATTAAATAATGAAACCATTATGGTTATAGATTTTTTAAATTAATTCATTAGTTATCAATTCATTATAAATTTATATAATAAAATTAAATATAGAAGGGATTATTTTCTATAATACTTTTCTTATTTACAAAATGAGTTTTTAAAGTAATAAAATAAATTAATCACTTTTAATTAAATATTTTAACTAAATTATTATATTGTATACTAAATGATATTTTTTAACATTAAAATAATATTGTTTATAGCCATAAAATATGAATAAATCCAATTTTATAATGATGAATGTATTTTTTAAAACATATATCTTCATTATATTTTGCAGGCTTAGATTGAAAAGGAATTTATTAAAATAATAGATATTGAATTTTCATCCATTTGTTGAATATATTATCACATGGTACCATATTTGTTTTTATGACCACTATATTAATTTATCAAATGAATAAACATAAAATTTCACTGTCATGAAATTCATATCCTTAAAAATACAAATAGGTACAAAAAAATATCTTTTCAGCCATAACCATGTATTTTCAATATAAATTTTATATTGTAATATATTATTATTATTTATGATTTCTTATTAATTAGTCTAATTGACTAAATTTTTTATGCAACACAAACATAATTTTTATTAAATTATATTGAATATAAAATAATGTATTTGAGAAATATTAAATGTAATAAAATTTAAGTGTATTATTAAGTTAGAATAATTTTTTTATATTTGTATGGAATATTAGGTATGTGTTAATGGAATTTATTATAATTCCATTATTTTTTTGTTATCTTTTAATTGAAATTAAATTAATAGTTCCAATATTATAATTAAAAATATTATATAATGAATAAAATTTTTATATAATTTAAAATTTATAAGAATATTATATTCATCCAGTTGAATGGAATATGGTTTAAAATTTCACCATTATACATTTAGGGGTCAATTTTCTATTTATGATAACATTATTAAAACTATAATATCGAAATAGTTACTACTAAAGTTAATGTAAAAAATGATTAATGAATGGGTTAATGAAAGATATATGGTTTAAAATGACACCCTAACCAACATATATTTTATTATAAGATGTTATTTCAACCATAGACTATTTTTAAACATATTATCCATTTAGGATAATTTTTATTGAGATTTAATTTATTATATTTTTATCTTTTACAAAATTTCAAGCATGTTATCACCCCCACTTATAAAATGACACCCCTACATTACCCTCATTAAACCACATTGAGCCGTCTAGATCAATGAAACCTTGAGATTTTATCATTAAAAAAACTTTACCCAACTTATATAGGTGTTTCTATTCCCAAATTACCAACCCCATATTCTTTATGATGTGATCTAATGGAAGTCAATCAGAGAAGTTGTAATTGTCTATACCGACCCTTTCAAAATTTTCTTATACGTCCTCTAAATATATGAAGTTCATAATAAAATAAAAACAATTATTTATAAATTGTATAATTAAATTTTATTATGATTATGTTACCACCATTATCCATCATGTTTTCAATCCTATGAAAAATAAATAACATGAATCAGGCGTAGATACAAATTATTGTCTCCATGTTGGTGTGTAATTAACTTTTCAACTCTATATTACATATTTATTTATTATTGTAGTTTTAATTTTTAAATATTATATTTAGGTAATTATTATGAATTTTTTATTATAATATCTCATATATCTTCATACCTTACCATAATTTGAATCTGATAACATCTAGCATGCTAACATGTGAAATGCCACCTACATAATGTGATGTGATTTTCAATTTTTCCATATTATGTGGTTGGTAATAAAAAAAATACATTTCATAAATATATATGATATATATGTCATATTATTTATTATATAATGGTTAGTTATTATTTATTGTTATTTACATTAATCCATCAAAAAATGAATATGGTTTTCATGTGCACGTTCGACCTAATGTCTCCATGAATAGTGTAAATTATTTTTTTATATGTAAATATTTTGGTCGTACATAAATAAGAATATAATAAATTTATATGGTATTTATATCTTGATTTTAATTATATAGATGATGTTACCATGATTATTGTTTAAGGAAATTAACTACTTAATTGAATCTCCCATGATAAATAAATTAGCTATCAGCCACGATTTAAATAAGCACTGATTAATAAATTGGTGTTGAAATGTGATAAGTTGGTAATATATGATAATTTAAGAAATTAAATTATGTATTTAAAAAATTATAATAAATTTAAAATTATTATATTGGTGTTTATGAGGCTTTAAATATTTCATAACTCGAGGTAATAGTGTTATGTTACTATCTCATTATTTATCCAAATAGCTTATAATAATGTTTAAGAGCAAAAATTTCATGATATATATCCCAATAAAATATTCAATTCTATTACCCTCTATTTTTTTATGATAATTAATTTTTAATTTAATTTCCCTTAAATTATTATCATAAGATATTGAAAGAACATTTTTTTGTGAAATAGACATTATTTAATTATTCATAGGAAAAACATTTCTTACATATCAATGTTTTATTTAAATGTTTCCAAGAATTTTTTGAATATTATCCTATGAAATTATAAATTAATTTATACCCCTTATTTGATTATTACTATTTTTTTAAAAAGGATTATTATTTCCATTTTCTAAATCTTATTTTTTTAAATTTTTACAAAGGTGAGGATGGAATGTTTTCCTTTTGAACTATACAACATGAATGTAATTTCATATAAAAACAAAAAAATCAATTAATTAAAGTGTATTATATATGTTTCCAAATTTATTTTCAAATAAAATTATATTCATAATAATTGAGAAATTTTAAATTTTAAATAAGTGAAATCATATTTAAAATTATATTTAAATAAAGAAAAGTTATAATGACATTTTAAAGTCATTTTTAATCTAATATGACATAATTATTCTTAAATAATTTTTACAAGAGTTATAATCCCTTGATACTATCAATTTTAATTCATTGTATGTTTTTTGATGACGATTATTTAATGATGAATCTATGAAAATTATTTCATTCCAAAAAGTATTTTAATTAATGATAAAACCATTATGAAACCTAGTTCTTTTCCATTGGTTATACATTTATGAAATAATGAAATGATAATGAAATTGATTTTCATTCCAAAGGTTATTCTATAATGAATGTATTATGAACTTTATCATAGATATGTTTTAATATGTAAAATTTTGAACCATAATTATATATTTATCCAATGAATTCGTTAAATATATTGATCTTAGCGGATAATAAGGAATATAATTGGCAGTGATCACAATTATATAAGGGACTTTATACACTATGATAGTGTTGCGATTGATCCATGAATAAGAAATAGTTGGTTTTTTAGTGAACCCAATAAACTATGAATTTATTGGAATAGATACTTGACTATAAAAGAAAAATATATTCTATTATTTTGTGTATACCATAAAAAATATTCTTATGAAAAGGATTTTCTCTCAAGGCTCATGTTCATTAATTCCATTATGTTATATTTTTTATAAATGATCATTGTTTTTTTCATAAATTATTATTATTATTAAATATTAGTGATGGTGTTAGATAATAAGAACACATGTGGAGATTATTTTTACCTCATATGAAGGTGTTTCTAATTTACTAAATTTCCCAAAATCATGATAGTTGTATGATTATAGAATTGGTTTTTATGTTATGCAATGAATATTAATCTAATAATGTGTAATAAACATGTATAAAATTTATTAGTTTCAATATTAATTATCATATAATGTTTTAATTATCTTTTGAATCTAGTATTATAAAACATTAGGGAAAACCATCTTTACAAGTCTATGTGTGGGATAACATATAAAATATTTGGTAATGATCATGGATGAACTGGGATAGAAATATGGTTTCATAGATTGAAAAGAATGTTTAATAATTTAGATTTCCATAAATTATTTTCCATAATTATGCGGTTTAAATATTTGGATATTGTTTTTCACACTCTATTTTTTAGTTTTATTCAATAGATAGAGAATAATAGATGAGTTTAATACTAAATGTGACAGAAAATTTAAAAAATTTCATCATATTGAAAAAATTATTGGAATTATAATATAAAATATCATTTACATTCATTGAAAAAATAGCGATATTTAAATCATGTTTTTATTATAAATGATTAAAATAGGGAAAAAATGATTTGTTTGCACCTTTCTGAGAAAACAATTTCCTTATTATAACAGTTCTTATGATCCACTAGTTTTTAATTATGGACATGTACCATGGAACTGAATTTTTTTTCCAGAGTTCATAACATGAAAATGCTTTATTGGATGTTTAAAATTTGGAGGAATAAATAGATCAGTTGAAGTATCATTTCATGAACACGAGTAAATGGGTAGAAATCAACTCCATGCAGTGGGAATATTTTAGTTGATTATATATCAATTAGTACATTCTTTATATTATTCATAATTAAATATAGAAATAATTCCTTGATATAAAGTTGATGGACAATGAATTTATTAGTACTTATGTGGAAAATTTTACATGAATTGTGAGGTATTCATCTATTATTTTCATCCAACCATAAAAAAAGGTTGATTTATTTTTAAATGGATTAAAAAAACACTTCTAAGGTCGTCATAGATAAGATAAATTTGTAGTAATTTTGAAAAATTATGATGTAAGATCATGATGGAAATATAGATTAGTTTTTTGAATAAATATCCCAATTTTGATAAGGAAATAAATAATGAATTGAAATGAAAAATTTTAAATCATGTACATAAGAAAATTATATTTCCAATATTCTCTATTTGTATAAGGATCCATGTTGGAACAATTATTAAGGTTAAATATCATTGATTTACATGTATAATGGAAGCTTATAAGGAAATAGAATTGCCTAAATATGGAATAAAATCAATATAAAATGCACCACCCACACACAATTTTTTCAAATGA
Source organism: Viscum album (assembly GCA_963277665.1). NCBI lineage: Eukaryota > Viridiplantae > Streptophyta > Magnoliopsida > Santalales > Viscaceae > Viscum > Viscum album. The sequence continues at coordinate 78,291,788 of OY728162.1, read as the reverse complement.
TGGAGTATCTATATTTTTAAAACCAGATCTCAAACATGAAGTTTAATGGTGATGATTGAAGTTAGAAACATTATAATTCTAGATAAAATTGTTAATCACATTTCATAAATATTTATGATGTATAGTATGATAAAAAAGGGGAAATTTAATTCTCATTAACCACTATAGAACTATTAATGATTTATTATATTTAATTCTACAAACTATTTTATATCAGGATAATTTAAAAATGGTATCATAGTACCACCTCAATGATTATATGATGAACAATATTTTTAACCACCAAATGAAATGATGTTCACATCAAAAGTCTATGATTATTCTTTGATTTAATTTTATTGGAATTTTCATCCATTAAGTCACATTATTCTTTATCTGATTAAATTTGATGCTATTTTGGGCATAGAATGACATTATTCAACTAAATTATAGATTGTTTCTTAAGTAATGTAATCAATATTTGATATTCCAAACCAACCATTGATGTTCTATTGGTGAAACCATAAGCATTAAATTATAAAGTAAATAAACTCAATTGTATGTGTTAGATTCCAATTGTAAAATGGATTCTTATAGAATATGGTCATAGAGAAACTAAACATCGATCATCTACCCCTATTATGGGATTTTATCCTTTATTTTGGGAATATATTTATTGTATTCCTCCAAATCTGAAATTTGAGTTATTAATAGAACTCATACATTGAGTTACAACTATTTCATTGATTCCAAATATAATATCCCCAATTGAGTTGTATGAATTGAAGAAGAAAATCCAAATGTGTTTTCACTGGGGGTTTAATTGGATACGTTTTTCACCTAGTCATGGAAATGTAATTTGATTAGAAAAAAATATGGATAAATTCAACAATATATTGATTATCAAAAACTTAATACAATAACAGCGATGAATTAATATCTTGTACCTAAAATTTTTTAATTTTATTATAAAATGTGTACATACTAATAAATTTACAATATTGATCATTCCTACAAATATCATCAATAATGAGAATAGAATAAAGATATAAACATGATATCATTCAGTGAAATGTATGAACACTATGAATGTTTAGTTATTCCATTTGGTTATAATTATTTTTATTCTATATTCATGGATTTAATGAATGATTCATTAGAGATTACATTGATCAATTTTTTTGGTATTCATATATTATGTTCTAATATATTTAATATGAAGGGATGAACCTGAATATGACTTAATGTTTGTAAAAAATAACCTAATGATGGGGAAGAGATACTCAAAATTTTTAATCTAAATAATCTTGATATAAATTTCAATTTTAAACAATATAATCTATTGTGGTGGTATATATGTGCATCCATCAAAGATGATAGTTATTATACATTAGCCTAGACCACCCATTATGATTGATATCAACAGTTTTCTTAGATTTAATATATATTATTTTTTCGTTTAGAGAATTTTCAATTGATCTATTATCCACTCACTATGTTAACTTGTAATAGATCCAAGTTTCATATAGATAGATGAATGAGTTGAAAATTTCTTGTAATTTGAGTGAAGGCTAGACTGAGAGCCTATTATTACATTATCAAGTAGTATAGAAGGTTTTGTAATCCATAATTATGCATTTATAATGGGAATGAGTTGTCTTTTCATCCAGAAAGATTTTATTATAGAAAATTCCTCATGAAACTTCAAGATAATGATAAAAATTGCCCAGGTAATGATTTGAAGTTAGTAATTGTATTTTTTCATTCATGATATGCATGAAATATATTAATTATTAAATTTGTGTTATATATACTGATTATAAAATATGAAAGAATATATTCACTCAAAGAATATATTAATATGAAAAAAAGAATAATGTTGGAGTTAATTAATGACTATGACTGCTTAATATATTACTACAATGGGAAATAAAACAAGGTTGTAGATCCTTAGAGTTTAAAGGTCCACACAATATTATTTATGACGAGGATGAAAAAATAACTATTTTTTATTTGAAAAATAACGATATTTAAATATCAATGGAAGTGTAGAAATATTATCCTTCTCAAATGAGTTTTCAACCATCTATGAATTCATGAATTATAGAGGCATATAAGGATGATGGAGAACTATAGAGGAATATCAAAAAAGTTCTTGATTTTATCTTTGACATGATGGAATGATAAAGATCAATACTTCTGTATTTTTTTATCCAAATAATATTTAAATAAGTAGATATTGGATTAGGTTTATAGTTCATTATTCTCAATTCATTTTAATGTATAGAGCATAATAAAGATATAAAAGAGTAAATTTGGTGGGAAAACATGAATAGAGATATTTCAAAGTATCTATCTTGTATCTTAGTATATCATTATTTTAATGATTAGTGATAGAATTATAATAGGATATCCAATCCATTTCCTATGCCACAATGGAAATTTGAAATAATCACCATGTGTTTTTTTATTGGACACATAAAAACATCAAAAGCAATTAATTCTATTTGTGTACTAATCAATCACATTACATGGTAATAACACAAAATTACTATCGATGAATATTTAATTACTGATCAAATTTGTAGAATATAAATGGATAAAGTGGTAATGTTTTACAAACTTGAATTGTTTATTATATTTTATCAATATTTTAAGTTTACCTTGATGTTGAAGTGATGTTTTATGCAGGATCTGGATACAGAGTTGAGTATCAGTACATCCGAAAATCATCAAAGATATGTTCATTTTGGGAGAACCATTCAAATCCACGAAGATATAGTATGATCATTTTATAATCATTATGAAGGTGTTTGGGATCAACAACTTCATTTTTTTATGTTTTCCTACAATAATATCATTCACTAAATCATTAAAATGGGTATATATAAGGATTTATATGTGTCTCAAGGCGCATGATGAGATCATGGGGGAGAAACGTGCGCTTCCCTACGGTTGATTAGAGAGGATTGGGTTATGCTTAACCACTCATATCGGGTGCACCGTTTTCTCCTCGAAATGCCCAACGGTTCCATATCCAGCAATGCGTGGACCTGTATTCCAAAGGCAGGCATTCACTGGGTGCTTTGACCAATGTTTCTTAAGAATGCACATTGGTCAATAGGATGGCAATTCGGGCTCATCACACACTTTTGGGGTGGAATTATTGCATATTCCAAGACACTCTTAGAGATTTAAGACGTATTCATATGTTCGTGAATATTTGGTTTATACCCAAGCATAGTATCCACAGATTACTCCTATTTGGAAATGGTCAGCTGGACGTAGGGTTTCAGAGTAATTTTTTTTCTGAGGTTTACAATCCCTCGTTGGATTAATTACCGATAGTAGTCTGGACTCATTGAAACGACACTGGGACAGTTAATGACTTGAGTGTTTGGATCGAACCCATGGTACGAGCCTCCTACGTATCCTCATGAGAGGCACCAGAATCCATGTAGTTCGGTTTTCTATGGGACTTACACTCCAGGCTACAAAGGGTTGGTGTGGTGAACCGACATGAAGATAGTCGGATCAACCGGTTGTTGGGATTGAACCTCATAGAGGCTTCCTACATACCCTGCCTAGGAGACAAGGATCAAAGTCCACATAGTTCGAATGGGGGTGTTAGAAAACTGACATGAATGTGGACCCATGGGATCGATAATGATCAGGCATGAACATCTTATAGTCTTCCTACGTATCCCTATAGTGGGGGAATCGAAGTCCACGTAGTTAGAATGGGGATGTCGGAGAACCGATGTCAATGTGGACCTGGGGGTCCGATGTGTTATGGGATTGAAACTCTTATAGGATTCCTACGTATACCTATGTTGGGGGAATCAATGACCACATTTTTCGAATGGGGATGTTCGAGAACCGATGTGAATGTGGACATGGGGGTCTGATGGGTGGTGGGCTTGAACCTCATGGAGGCTTCATACGTACATTACCTTGACACAAATCAAAGTCCTCGTAGTTCACATGGGTGGGGATTATGCTCTAAGGCAGCCCGGGAGAGGATGTCATGGTTGATGCTTACTCTAAGCCCACGTGAGTCTTGATCAGTGTGAGAATCAAGAGGCAGCAGGGACCAGATGAAAACATCATGAAATGTGTATCTGTGTGAAGTTTGATGGGGATTACGCGTGGGGGAGGCCCTAAAAATCAGGCCTTACTCTGAGATGGACGCCCATGGTGACAAAGTGCATTAGGAGAGGGACTTGGCCCCAAATAATAATGGAGCTGCACCCTTCCCCACTACGACCTTCCTTGGCCATGGCTATGGGGAAGTACAGAGGTGCATGGAGGCTTCCTTCTGATAGGCTGTATGCCACTCCCCAGGGAGGGGAGAAGTGCCCCGGTCTAAAAAAATGGAGGGGCTTAATGGGGACTCCCAGGATCGATCTCCACATTACTGGACGAATGTGAACCCATGAATGCTTCTGGAATCCGCTCAAGGGCCGGAGCAACCCCTTGACCCTCGCTTACCATGGGTATGTGAACTAAAAACGGCGCGCTGATGCTCCTAATGGTTACATCACACGGGTCTGGTGGCTCAGGTGGAGGGCTCGGCTCAGGACAGATGAATGGTCCAATTAGGGGGTTGTGGAGGACCATGCCGGATAGGAAGGATTTTATCTGGCTCAGGGAATGGGAACTCCAAAGGATCTTGTGGGCCACATGGCTGTATGAGTGGTGTCACCCTTCGCATAGGGAGGTGCTATGTGGCTGGAGAGGTCGTCCACGAACTAGGGTGGTCCACGGACAGATGGGCATCCCACCAACCCGGAAGGTTCGCGGATTTGTGGGAATCCCATGAACCAGGGTGGTTTGTGACTTCGGGTTCGGCCCGCATACCAGGTTGGTACGAGGAGTGGTCCATGCGAGCAGCAACAGTAGAGGGAGACATTGGTTGGGGGTTCATCAGTCAGGACTTCGTCTGTGTAGGAGGGTGCTACGCAGTGCGACGGATCGGAAAAGGGGCATAATATCTCTGGTCTGTGTGGAATGCATCTACGGAGGGGCCATGGTTCGCGATATTCTATTCATTGTTATTTTAAGTTCGCAGTTCACAATGTTTTTATGCATTTTAAGATCTTTATTAATTTTCTTCTAGATTCATACATGTTCTATTTCGCGAACTGAATCTTTGCTATTTACGAAACCATATGCTCATTCCTTCGAAATCCTACCGCCCGAATCTGATCGATCTCCTTCTTCTTCCCCCTACATCTCCTTTTATACATTGGGGAAAGAGATGTATCTAAGGTAACACATAACCTTTTGCGTAGGCCCGTGATTGGAAACCCAGAAACCTTGTTTACAGATGAAACGGTAAATCTGAAACTCGTGGGGGGTATTGAACTCACCTCCCCCACGAACCAAACTAGCTCGAGGAGTGCTTCGTGGCTATGCAGGGTCCCTCCTCCATTCCAAAAATGACATCAGATACGGTCCGGGAAGGTTTTTGGGGTTCATGGCTAGTGCGGCTCTTGACGATGGACCGGGATGGCGCATGTCCTGCTTCTCACCCGTAGAGGATCTCTACCTCCATTCCACGAACGACAGCGGTCCGCAGAGGGGGGTGCCTCACGGAACCGTCCGTGTACCGTTTATCATTGGACCAGTCTGTGGACCGGTATAGATTGTACCATTTTTTATGTATTCTCCACACTTTTCCCCAATTCTTTGGGGGGAAATTGTGTAGAATCCATCTTGTATTGAAGGGGATTCTCATTCTCGTCTACAAATATTTCAGGACCCTACAAATGCCCCCCATCTGAATGGGGTCTGATCGAAATGAAGAGGAGGAAATTCTGAGGTAGAGTGGTCCTAAAACTTGGATGGTTTGTGGTAGGGTAGTGGACCTGGTAGGGGACCACACCTATAAATACAGGGGCCCATCCTTTGTCTATTACCAGATTCTTCGCAAACCAGAACTCTCTCGCTTTTTTTCTCCACGTGCTCGTTCCATTGCGAAATTCCTCGACCGTGAACCAACTGCCACTTCCGTGAACCATTCCTCATTTGTGTCGTACTTCACCCACATACCAATCTCCCAGTCGCGAACTAATACTTTTAATTAATAAATAAGTAAGTCACGATGGGCCGCGTAAGAACTCGCTCCGTGGTTTTTGATGGTCCACGGACTGAAATCTTCCTGACATTGAAAATTTCTTAAGTTTTCTGAACCTAACTATTTAAATCCAGGATTAAGTTTCCGTGGAGAAACCTGGTATGTTGTTTTCTGGCCAATGGTCCTCGGGCCAGAGTACCGCAGAACTCTTCCGCGAAGTGTTGGTTTTCAGGATTCATTCATCACGAACCACTTTTTTTGGATTTCTTGCCAACCTCTTCATGAAGGATTATTGACTCCATTTCCATATGCTTGGTATTTTTTTCCAAATTTTATCTTTCTGGACTAACCATTTTCCTAGTTTTCATAATGCAGGGAGAAAACATGGTTCCCCCTCAACCTGCACCCAGGCCTGTTGCCAAGCTTCCTTTGACTAGCGATCAACGCCTGAAGTATGTGGCCAGGTCTATTAAGGATGGAATCCTTCACTACCCACTGTAATCATTCCTTACATATCTTCTCTCCGAGTCATAGTGGGAGTACCACTTTTCCAACAGCCTTCCTGCCTACGAGTTCATTTTACTATCTGATATGCCGATTCCGGTACAGTCTCATGACAACCATCCTGTAGCATGGATATTTAGTATCACTATCCCTTGATCTGTGATATCCACCAGTGGGTGGCCTTACCTAAGGGATACAGCTTCCAGATCTATGTTGAATCACCTTCTTGTGTCCCCAACAGGGGAACAACCTCCGCTGTACGGGACAATTAACTATTATCGGATCATTGCCCACAATGCTATGGTGATCAACTAGCATGGCTAGACGGCGAACCAGGACCTTCGGGCCAGAGGGTAATTTAATTCATTTGATTGGGGGTGGCCCTTATGGGTTCTCCAGAGCTGTGCGGAGTGTTAAGCAAAATTGCGAGCCGTAGGCTTATAAGAAACTGCCTGGGTGCCCCAACCCTATACCCATCGGCCTGAAGCCCTTGCCAAGAAACATATGAGCCGTTGGAGTCTGGACACTAACACATTCCATCTGGTCCATGGTTAGGTGGGTATTAGTCATTGGTATGTCTTCCTTATCTCACGAGTCCCCATCGTTGGGGGTAGCTATGATGAATTCATGCCCCCCTCTTCTGTGCGGGACAACAAAGAGAGGAATCCCACCTCGGTGAAGCTACTTATTAACCAGGCTTGGAAGCATTCAGAGGATATGTCTCTGAAAAAATTTGTCCCATATCGTGAATGGTTCAAGGCTATTTCTAGAGAGAGAAAGTCCATGGCTCTCCCACGCAGGGCCATGACCTGCCCTACGATGGAGTCTCAAAGGCAGAGGGGCAGCTATTGGAAGATCCTGTAGGAAGGCCAGTTCAATGACTAGGGTTGGGAGCTTGTTCCAGATGTTGATTACTTGCTTCATTTGGCGGAATTTATGGCCATGTTCTTGAGTCCCTGGCTATTTCCCAAACGTGAGACTTGTGGCGTGTGATTCTCCACTTTCATCATGGAAGCACAGCTGGCTACCCGCAACTTTATCAACTTTTCCATCTCTTTATTGGCCAGGATTTATCTGTTGCTTATCAATATTACCAAAGGGGGTCAGCCAATCTTGGTATCCGACCCTTTTCAAATTCTATGGGGATCATTGGGAGTGCATATCAAGAATTACTACACTTTCATCAAACCTCTTCCAATTATGGGCACCGTATTCTTGATGTACTTTCAAATGAACAGCGGGGTCATGCCCGAAGAGTGGGTGACCTAAGATAAGGATGGACAATAGAAGGTTCAGAATATACGTCTGCTATCATGTTGGAACTCGAGTTATGAGCATTTTAATTTTCGACCATATCCCTCACCGATTGGTGAAATTAGGAATACCATATCAGAGGAGTTTAGAAAATTGGGATACCACTTTTCCCTCTGAGAGGGAATTCTAGTGGCTCGCATCGGTGGGGAACTGATCTGTGAGGGGTACACACCTTGCCAATTCGGACATCAATTAGGCTGTGTACAGGCACTGTATCCTCCCACACACAATGGCACCCTTGAGAACCGCCATTTAATGGTGGCCAGGAAACTGTGGTTAATTTTTACCCAGGAAGATACAGGTTGCGAGGTTATGACTCATGTGCTTGAAGAATCTATGCCTTTCTTGTCCAGGTTCTTTACCGACTGCTGGGTGTAGTCGTGCCTGAATCGAAAGCTAGGGATGTGGGTGCTCATTGTCTCAAGTCCTAAGACATCGAAGGGCAAGAGGAAGAGAAAGGGGGATATTGTTTCAACCAGACTAGATAAAGTTCTTTGCAACCCTACCTGTCTCATGATTTAGGGGAAGATTTTAACGGATACAGGTGTATCCTCTCATGCCCTTGAAGCTGCCAGGAGAGAGTTTGTTATTCCCACGGATGCTGCCTTTCTTATGGCCTAGGGTCAATGGGACGAATTCAATGTATGGTCATCCTTTCGTAGCCAGTAGCCCCGTTCTCTGTGGAAATATCTCCAGGAATCCGAAGTGGCATTTGATGGGCTGGGCTAAAATATGATCTTGTTGGCATTCTTTAGGATGTGGACTTGGAGAGGGCCAATAAGTATCTCCAGAATCTCAAGTCTTACGTTAATGCATGCTGAGGTTATGCAGTGTTGACTCATCGAGTCCAGACCATGTTGTGATTGCTGACTGATGAGGAGGAGTAAGAGATTGATCACTCTTCAGGGGGTGATGATTTCGGTGGTCCCCCTGCCGCGGTTGAAGCAAGGGAATTCCCCCCCCCCTTACCTATGAGGTCCCACCCATAGGTTGCTCCAGAGAGTTCTAGGGTGGCGGCGAGATCTAGAAAATAAACATGACCATTGGTGCCCCCACCTGCCCATGTCACTACCCAACCCTCTCAGGTTGATCCCCCCCGGATAGCTCTTCCTATTATGGCCACATTTCCGGATGCTCGCAGTATTTGGGATGACCTGAGGGTCAGTGGCTCAGATGAAGAGGTTTGGAAGTTACTCAAAATGGGCCCTCTCGAGCTTCTGGGTATTGGGACGATCTTCGCTCCACCCCAGTTACTGCTGGAAGAGGATATGGATGAAATAGTAGCCTCATTGAAGGAGATGGATGCATATGTTCATTCAATCCGGAACCAGCTTTATGGGTCTACCCAAGTGTCCATGATGATATGACATCATGAAATGTATGATCCTGAAGAAGAGGTTAACCTGTTCTTCCATTCCATCTTTCCTCCTCCTTTACGGTGTAGGTTCTAAAATTTCTCCTTTTTATGTAGGGTGTCAAGGAATCCCAAGGGAAAATTCCTTCCCTAGAGTACACTCCCCATGGTACCACAGTAGGAGAACACGTGCTTTCGGCTATGGGGATCATCGAGGAGGGGTCTCCTAGCATAGCTGAGCTCATGGAAGCGACCATTGTGTACCCATCTAGGGTCTTTCCTCCTCCAGCTCATCTTAGCGTCCTGAGCAAAGAACTATCCCCTGGGAAGATCCAGAGATGTCAACAGTCATCCCGTTTATCGGAGAATCTCAAACAAGGGACGTTGGGTAATCATGACTCATTGTTTCCTCGATTTCCAGCTCGTATATTCTGATTCTGTTAGTTATTAACTGTTATGGCGCATGGTGTAGGGACACTTAGAGAGCTGGCTGTGGCTACCCAGTGATCGTACCATCTACCCCCTTATCATATGAGGGATCACATGTAGCCACACCTGGTTGTGACGAGATGGTGGGCCCTGCTGGAGGTCCTAGTGATATGGACACTTTACTTCTGCCTTCATCAATCAGAGATACGTAAGAGGAGGAATAGCTAGAAGTGGATACTCCCGCTGATCGTATGATGTTTATAATAGTGGGGGGGGGGGACGAGGCACTCATGATTACCGAAGAGGCCCCAAATATGACAGGGCTAGCTGCCCCAGACCCAATGGTTCCCGTGCTGATGGAGGAAGAGCCTGCCATCAGTTCAGTTGTCGGAAACCCAAAGCGGGCCATTATTTTGTTTACTCGGGGAGTGATTTCATCGGGCACAATCTCTATACCTGACCTCTTGGAGATAGCTTTGGGAGTTTCTGGCCTTTGGTATGGCCTTAGGTCCTGGACACCTCTGGTAGTTCCCATGACTCCCTTCCCTCTCGAAGATGTGGCTTCTTCAGCGAGTGTCCACGGCGGTGCAGACCATGAGGATATCGACACCTTGATGGTCAGGGGTAAGTTTCTAAATCTCTTGCCACTGACTCTTTCTTATTCCCTTTTCTGATTAGGGATACTTCTTAGTCTTATCGACACTCATGATTTTGGACCACAACCTTTAGTAATGGCGATTATGCCGTCAGACCCGATTGTGCATATGACCACAACCGCTGGCGGTGAAGTTGCTACTGTGCCAGAGTTTGCGAGTGAAGCCACATCATGTCCCTCCTTGGTGAAGTTAATCCATGAGTACGTATCTTCATTCGAGAGTGACTCCGAGCCTGATTAACAAGTCATTTCAAGTCTCCGACCTACTCGCCAAAGGGCATCGGAGAAAATCTGGAAGCTGATTTCTCAGATCCCCTTGGCCTAGATGCTAACCACATTAACAAAGGTGCACAATTTTTTTATGCTACTGGGATTTGATAGATTTGAAAACCATGGTATTTATGATATATTCAAGTGGGTGGTCGTTGACCATGAAAGACTGGGTGATTTCGAACCTCGCCTTTCTGCTGGTCAATCTGAATCCTACCTTTCCGCGACCCGACATATTTTCCTAACAGAGTCTCATGATAATTCTAGGGTAGTTGCGAGACTCTAGGGAGAAGTTATTTTATAGCGTTCATGACTGGAGGTGATGAGGAATGACATACAATTGCTATAGTAGTAAGAGACTAATGTCACCACCAAAATTGAAGATGGGGAGCGGCGGATGGAGGAGGAGATTAGAGAAAGCTCAAACGCGGCCCAAAAGGAAGAAACGTTGTGGGCTGGTGCAACAGCTGAGATAGTCTTACTGTAGAATCTCTATTATGAAATCGATGATTCTCATCAGTGCCTGATACAACTTTGTGAATCATATGAAAAACTCCTGTAATAACCTCTCATGCTAGAGGAGGCTCTGGATTGTGGATTCCCTTCTTACCAACATTGTTATGGTACAATGAAATGTTTTTCCTTAGCTCTGTTGTTGTCTTCTCCTATGACAGGAATTATTTGGTGTGATTTATGTACATGTTAATTCACCAAAAATAGAATAATCAGAGTTCTTGATAATTGATAAAAAAATTGCTCTAAATTTTTCTTGGATCATGGGATCCAGCGAGCATGGTTTGACTATTTCTAGGGTTTTCTATAAAAACCCCACAAACATTTTGTTTTTTATTTTAATACCTTAATTTTTCTTGGGGCCATTTGGTGTGGACATAGCGGGTATGGCCCGAATTTTACATAGGTCACCCTTTTCGGGTTTTCAGCTTAACAGGATTTGCGCCTATTTTTGTGAGTGGTTTAAAGTCCCACTAACAAGACTATTGTTACTGATGTTTAAGGTTGAACATATTTGACCAGATATGGTGGGGTGAGGGCCCCAATGAGGTTTGGTTAATTAAAATATGTCTCGGTATCCTCTAGATGCATGTGGGGGGAGCATGTTTAGATTTGAACGACATGGAGGGCATGTCTCAAGGCATGGGAGTTGTATCTATGTGCAGAGGTAGGAAGAGCATCGCCTAAAGAAATATTACATTTAGTAGATGTGACAGGGTTGATCAATATGCAGAGCTACTGAGGGCATGTTATGCATATTCATGAAAAGGTATCCTTATGTCAATGACTCTGCATTTCTGATGGCCTAAGGACTTCATGAAAGCACATTTTATTGAAACCACCATGGCTAGCTTGGAAAATCATGAAAACCACCATGGGTGGCTCGGAAAGTGTGTGTGACATCTGAAAGGGTTTGATAACATTTTTATTAATCAGGAGAGTGAACTTAGGGTCCCTATCCTAAGCATTTAGTTAGCATGAAGGACCATGGATCTTGGCGCAATTTAAAGTCATGCAGCCTGGACATTCATCAAAGTGGAATTGCTTCTCCTAGTTCAAAGTAATCTCATCAGAGATGTTACACTATATTCAGGAAGGGTTATGAAAGAGTTTGGTAAACTGTTTCTCAGAAGGTTTCCAAATCCCTGGATGGATATGGGGGCTCAAAGGCCAAGAGGCGTACGAAGAGAAGCATTGCCTAAGAAAATCATGCCTTTGGTAGATGGGGTAGGGGCAATCAATATGCAGAGCCACAATGGGAATGGAACGAATAGTCATGCAGAGGTGTCCTTGTGTCAATGATTGCATTTGACCAATAGCCGGGCAACATCAAAGAAGTTTGATATTCGGGACCACCATGGGTGGTTTACAAGGCTTCATCTTTTTCTGAGTATAGAGTATGGTTTATGAGCAGAGGGTGCCTGAATATGGGAGAAACATCTAGGCTAAATTTCCCATGAATGGTTGAAGTCATCCCTCCTCACGCTGGTGTGAGACGGTGGTGTGTGCAGGTTTGACCTGTGCTCTGAGGGACAGAGAAAAGCCTTCGTTCCTTACTGAACCCGTGACAGGTTTGACCATTCAGTTTAATGTAATGTGGCAAGGATGACTTTTGTGCAGTTTAACATCATGCGGTAATGACAAGGATCATTATTAAAGGATGTTGTGCATTTTAACGTCATGAAGTTAGGATGAGGGGGCATTTTTAAACCAGTGAAAATGATTGTATATGGATGCATTTACTTATATTTTTAATGCTTGGTCTTTACAGATTTATGCCAAATGGGCAAGATGTTCCATGCAGTTTAACGTCATGCAGTAAGGACAGAATTGAAAAGGCCGCTCTTGATCAGAATGTAATAGGTCTTGGACAACTCGGCATGCCCAAGACATGTATACGGGTTGATTAGTGTAAATCACGATTCCAGGGCTTCTTAGATCAATAGAATTGATATGGGGCTCTAAGTCCGGTAAGAGTACGGAGCTAGGAAGAGTATCGCCTGAGGAAATATTTCCTTTGGTAGACTGAATAGGGGATAACATTATGCAGAGCCGCTGAGGTCATGGTACGAATAGTCATGAAAAGGTTTCAAAAGATCGATAACTTTCCACTTCCAATGGTCGTGAATGGTTATGAGGATCCACAATTGTCCGGGCCATGAATTCCTTCATTTGGTAAGAAAATATCTGGACATGTTGGGAATATTCGGCCCTGTTTTCTATTAAAGCTTAGAGATCTCCCTGAGCTAATTTATCATGCACACAGGGGTGTATCTTCACTCCATGAAGTTTAACATCGTTCGATAATGAGGATGTACTCTTAGTTTAGCAGTCATTGAGCTCAGACCATTGGGTGACTATTGCTGTAGTCACTCGAAGAATAATTGAGTTACCATGCTCTGATATACTCTAAATAGGTGTGAGGGGATGAAGGTTGTAAACTGTAACTCCGAGGTTTCTTGGATCAGGAGATGTGGTGTGGGGGCTCTGAGGTCCGTAAGCATACAGAGCTAGGAAGAGTACCTCCTGAGGAAATCCTGCCTTTGGTAGACAGGCCATGGGCTATCAATATATAGATCCATTGAGGGAATGGTATGCATAGTCATGCAAAGGTGTCCCCGGGTCGATGACTTTCCACTTCTAATGTCCACAAATGATTATGAAAACCTGAGATTTCTCACAGTACAGAGTTCGACATGCGGGGATAATGGTGTTTGAGCATACAAGAAACATCTTCACTGCAATTTTATGTTGAGTCAAATTAGCCTTGCCCTAGCTTGATGTGCGTAGATACATGTTGTCATGATAACCACGGGCGGACACATAGGATAATTAGGTAAGGACACCCTGGAAAAATTTGGATGTGAGAGGGGAATGAACTTGTAAACCACTGCTTCATAAATTTCTGGATCGGGATATATGATATGGGGGCTCTGAGGCCGGTAAGCGTATAAAGTTATGAAGAGTATTGACTAAGGAAATATTGTATTTGGTAGATAGGCCAGGGGCTATTAATATGCAAAGCCACTGAGGGCACGATATGCATAGTCACACAAAGGTGTCCTGGGTCGATGATTTTCCACTTCTGATGGTCGTGAATTTTTATAAAGATCCATAATTACACGGGTCTTGGAGTCTGATGTATGGAGACGATTCATCCAAATGCACAAGGAGTATTTCCATCTCATTTCACCATATATCATGGGTGGGTCACGATAAATTCCGGGCAGTTTTACCATCATGTGGTGAGGACGAGGTCCGTGGAGTTTTAACATCTTGCATTGAGGATGAGGTCCATGCAGTTTTAACGTCGTGCGGTGAGGATGAGGTCCGTGGAGTTTTATTGTCATGAGGTGATGACGAGTTCTGTATGGTTTTAACATCGTGCGCTGAGGACAAGGTCCATGGAGTTTTAACGTCGTGCGGTGAGGATGAGGTCCGTGCAGTTTTAATGTCATGCGATGAGGACAAGGTTAGATCATTTTTAACATCGTACGGTGAGGACGTGGTCCTTGCAGTTCTAACGTCATGTGGTGAGGATGAGGTCCGTGAAGTTTTAACATCGTGAGGTGAGGATGAGGTCCGTGCAGTTTTAACGTCATGCGGTGAGGACAAGGTCCATACAGTTTTAACGTCGTGCAGTGAGAATGAGGTCCGTGCATTTTTAACTTCGTTCAGTTAGGATGAGGTTTGTGCAGTTTTAATGTTTTGGGTGAGGACGATATCCGTGTAGTTTTAACATCGTGCTGTGAGGACGAGGTCCGTGCTGTTTTAACATCGTGTGGTGGGGACCAGGTCTGTATAGTTTTAACTTCGTGTGGTGAGGATGATGTCCATGCAGTTTTAATGTCATGCAGTGAGGACAAGGTCCGTGAATTTTTAACAGTGTGCAGTGAGGATTAGGTCTGTGCAGTTTTAATGACTTGCGGTGAGGACAAGGTCTGTGCAGTTTTAACGTCGTGCGGTGAGGACGAGGAATACACCCTGTGCAGATCTGGTCTGTACACGGGGGAAAAGGGAATTTTTTTTAAAAAATCTTCATTTGGGAATATATGGACTAGGATGGAAAACCCTGACATCACTACGCATCCTACGAGGGTAGGAATCAAACCACACATAGTTCCCTGAAGGAGGTACACCCCACGCAGGTTTACTCTGTACATGGGGGAAAGGGAATTTTTTGACATTTATTTGGGGACGGATGAGCTAGGGTGCAGGACATTGGCATCACAATGAATCCTGTGAGTGTAGGAATCAATCCTCATGTAGTTCTCTGATGTCTGTGCAGTTTAACACCGTGCGGCGAGGACGAAGAATGCACCCCGTGTAGGTCTTGTCCGTACACGGGGGGAGAGAGCATTTTTTTTGAATGGATGGGCCAAGATGGGGAACCCTGGTGTCATTACGTATCCTTCAAGGGAAGAAATCATGACTCACATATTTCAATGAAAGAAAATACACCCCATGAATGTTTAGTCCATACACGGGGGAGAAGGGTCATTTTTTTCTTATCCGTGAAGTTTAACGTCATTCGGTAAGGATGAGGAATACCCTCCCGTGTAGGGCTGGTCAATACATGGGGGGAGAGGACATTTTTTTAACTTTTATTTGGGGGTGTCTAGGCCTAGATGGGTAACCCTTGTGTCACTATATATCCCGCGAGCCAGTAATCAAGCCTCACGTAGGTTCTCAGAAAGAAAATAAACCTCATGCAGGTCTGGTCCGAACAAGTGGGAGGGGACATTTTTTTTAATTTTATTCCATTTGGGAGTGGCTAGGCCAGGTTAGGGGATCCCGACGTCGCTATGTATCCTGAGAGGGTAGGAATCAATCCGTATATAGTTCTCTGAAATACAATACACCCCGTGCAGGTCTAGTCCATACATGGGGGAGAAGGGAGATTTTTTTTCTTTTAAACCTTATTTGGGGGAGGCTGGGCCAGGATACAGAATCCTGGAATCACTACGTATCCTTCGAGGGAAAGAACCAAGCCATGCATAGTTCTCTGTGGAGTACACCCCGTCCAGGTCTGGTTCATACATGGGGGAAATGCGCATTTTTAAATCTTCTTATCTGTGCAGTTTAACGTCACGTAATAAGGATGAGGGATACACCCTGTGCAGGGTTGGTCCGTACATATGGGTAAGAGGGCATTTTTAACTTTTCTTCAGGGGTGGATGGGCCAGGATAGGGGAACCCTGGTGTTTCTATGAATCATGTGAGGGCAGGAATCAAGTCGTACATAGTTTTCTGAAATCTGTGCAGTTTAACGTCGTGTGGTGGGGATGAAATACTCTTAGTTTATGTTCATAGAGTTTGGACCATTTTTTGCTTGGCAGTTTAACGTCCTGTAGCTCGGACGATAACTACTTTTAGTTACTACATGAAATAATTCTTCTGGAGCCTCGTGTTTATAATAGCAGTTGTGAATTGCCCGTCCCTGGAGATCCGGGAATACACTCCATTGGAGTAAACCATGTGTATAACATATGGTCCCTCCAACTTGGCCTACAACATTGGAAGTTTATTTCTGTGTATCATTGGGGTTCGGAGGACCAACAAAAATTACCCTTCCAAGAAAGACTGAAGATGGGCCTTTTATTGATGGCTCATGTGATTCGGTTCAGATATATTTCAAGATGGTGCAAAGTGTGCAACCGATTCTCATCTAGCTGTTCAAATTCACCTGACCTCTTTTCTGTTTCCTCATCGTTGGATAACTGGTCACAAATAGAAACACGGAGGGAGGGGAATAAGAGATCAATCGTCAAAACCACTTCTGTTCCGTATACTAATGAGTACGGAGTAGCTTGAGTAGTGGTGTAGATCATGGTTCGATAAGCCCACAGTTCATGGAGGAGTTTATCCGGCCATGAATTCTTGTCATTGTCCACCATTTTCTGGATAATGTTGTACAGGGTCTTGTTGAAAGCCTGTATCTATCTGTTGGCCGCTGCGTGGTAGTGGAATAAGTGGTTAGCCTTGATACCATATTCTTGGTATAATTTCTCTAATTCAGCAGAGCATAAGTTGGTGCCATTATCCGTTAGTATGGTATGAGGGACACCAAATCTAGTGATGATATTGGTTTTTACAAAGCTGAAAATATTTCTTGCCCCAACATCCTTAAGGTGTACAGCTTCTGCCCATTTGGAAAAGAAGTCAGCCTCCATGAGGATATACTTCTGCTGTTTTGTTGTGGCGTGAGTATATGGTCCCACGACATCCTTTCCCTAGACGGAAAATGTCTAGGAGTACTTGGCATGATGAAGTAACTCTGTGGGTTTCTTTATGAAGTTGGCATGAACATGACATGAGTGGCATTTTTCGGTAAAGCGCTCGCAATCTCATGCCACGATGGGCTAATAGTACCCAATTCTTGGAACCTGATGGGAAATTTTGGACCCCGACTAATGTTCCCCACATACTCCGGTATGTACTTTGGTCATGATGGCAGTTGTTTCGTCTCCATCAATGGATCTGAAGAGGATTCCATCAAGGCCTCATTTTTAGAGGACCTCTTGCTAACACAAGCCACCATGTAGGAAAAAGTTGATTTCCATTCTCCGTATTTGCTCTCGTTCAGCCCAGTCTTTTGGAAGTTATCCCCGTTGAAGGTAGTTTTCAATGGGGGTCATCAAGCTAGTGGCAGGAGCATATGGCTTAGGGGAAGGACTGACTTTGTGGATTTCATCCATCTTGGTCTGGACAAACGGAAAGATCATTCGACAATGAGCAATGTTGATAACTATTTCATCCCGGTCTAGTCAGCTAGGGATGTGGCCACATTAGCTAATGTGTCGGCCTAAGTATTATAAGACTGGAGAATATAGGTCAATGTTGGTTTTGTGAAGAATTCCACTATTAACCCACGGACATGGTCAAACTTGTGAATCATCTCCACTTTTTTAATAGCATAATCACCATTGACTTACTTGATGACCAGTTCTGAGTCACCTTTTTACCTTAAGGTGTTGTACTTGTGCCTGGAGTGCGAGCTCCAGGCCTGCAATGAGGACCTGACACTCAGTATCATTGTTCATACATCCTTCTGACAGGATGAAGGAATATGGAAAGGCAACCTTTTCTGGGGACATGAGTATTATCCCCAAACCCACCTTGTTAAATTTGGGATCCTCCGTCCTTTTCCATATCGGGATTTAGGACGCACCTTGGAAGAACATATCCCATGTTGGGAGCTTCTCTTGAACCGCAAAGATGTCTTTATCAGGTAGCTTGATGTCCGGTGCGGTTGTCCCTATTAAGGGTTGCTCTGCCAGAAAATCTGCAAATTCCTGGCCTTTGATGGATTTCTGAGGCACACACTGGATTTCAAACTATTTTCGGATGACTGACCATCGAGATAGGCGCCCGTTCAGCATTGGGTTGCTGAGGATGTATTTGAGCGGGTTATTACATGAGACCAAATGGACTTCATGATACTGCAGATAATGTCGTATTTTTTGAACTGCGAAGTCCAACACCAAACAACTCTTCTCGATGTTTGAGTATCGAGTCTCAACATCAATCATGGTTTGAATGAGGTAATAGAGACAATTTTCACTGCCTGCGTAATGTTTCTTCGTGAGGAAGGCTCTTAGTGTCTACTCTAGGGCCGTCACATATAGGATGAGAGGGATTCCTTAAACCGGGGACATGAGCACCGAAGGGATTAAGAGGTACCTCATTAGGCGGTCAAATGCCTCTTGGAAATCCTCTGTCCATTGGTAGGTAACCCACATCATCATTAACCTGGTAAAGGGAAAACATTTTCCTACCAGGTTGGATATGAACCTCTTAATATTGGCCAGGTGTCCTTGGAATGCCCTCAAATAGGTGAGATTGTGGGGAGGTAGTAAGCTAGGGATATCCTTTGTCTTTTTAGGGTTGACTTAAATTCCACAATGGCATTTGAAGAAGCCAAGGAATTTTCCTGTGGTAACCCTGAAGGCGCCATTCCAGGGGTTCATCTTTAGGCTATGATGTCGAAGTTTGTTGACTACGGTCTCAAGATCTGACAGGTGATCTGAACGTTGTCTGGACTTAACCACCAAGTCATCTATGTAACATTCGATGAATCACACAAGGAATGGTTTAAAGATACGATGCATGGTGCGTTGATATATGGCACCTGTGTTCTTAAAACCAAAGGGCATGACCCTATAACAGAATATTCCTTGAAGGGCTTTAAAGGTAGTGGCTTCTTCCTCTTCTCTGTCCAGCCAGATTTGATTATACCCAGAATAACTATCCATGAAGTAGAGAGCCTCACACCAGTCCATTGCGTCGATTAATAATTCAGTGAACGAGACCGGGAAATAATATTTCGGACAATGCCGATTCAGATCTCTAAAGTCAATGCAGATGCGGATTTGTCCGTTCTTTTTCTTGACGGGGACCATGTTAGCCAACCAGATGGGGTATTGGACCTCCTGAATGAAGCCCTCTTTAATAATATTATAATCTTCGGCCTCTATTTTGGAAGCATATGAGGGGTGCCTTCTTCTGGCAGCTTTTTTATAGCCCCGATGGTCTTCTGGATGACCGAAGTGGTGTGTCGCCACTTTAGGATCGAGCCCCAACATTTCTGTTTAATTCCAGGCAATGAAATTCTAGTGTTTCCTCAGGAAGGAGGTATATACCTTGTGATCCTT
The DNA here is from genome assembly GCA_963277665.1 of Viscum album. Classification (NCBI taxonomy): domain Eukaryota; kingdom Viridiplantae; phylum Streptophyta; class Magnoliopsida; order Santalales; family Viscaceae; genus Viscum; species Viscum album. The sequence goes on along the minus strand of OY728162.1, from coordinate 78,272,037 downwards.
TAGAGACATGGTCGTACTAATAAGAGTGGGCCTCGGGTCTTCCTATGTACCCAGGATCATTTCCCTGTGCCCGTCCACAGTGGTGGAGATACCTTCCTCAAATGAGGGAGGTGCACCCCTGAGAATTCCCTCCTCTTCTTTTCCCAAATCCTCATCTTCTTGATCCGGTGAGGGGAGAGCTCTTGACTCAGGTTCCTGTGAGTCTAGAGACGATGCATTGTGGGTGTCCTCTATGAAGTATTTGACCCTAAATTGAGGGTTGGCGGACATTCCTACATTGTATCGCTCAGCCGTTATGGTTGAAGTCATGTGGATAGCTAAGTGTGTGTCCAGACTTGAACCCTACTCTCAATATGGTTGATGGGAAGTACGGTGTCTCTACCAAGCTGCTTGATGGGGTCATCAGAAACCATTTTCAGGATATTTGGAGCAATTTTCCAGTCAATACTATCGAGCGATGGCATATTCTTCTTTTTGTCATAGAACCCGACATCAATATAATTTGACTCGGAGAGCTTGAAAGGGGCCTCATCATCATGCAATGTCCCACTTTTCCCATTGACGCAGTACATGATACACCGGTGGAAGGATGATGGAATGACCATGTTCTTATGGAGTCGAGGCCTCTCAAGCATGGCATTGAATGATGTGTTCTACCAGACAACCATGAATTACGAGTAGGCCACAAGGATTCCAAAATGGGACTTTAGCTTGATTTGTCTCATTGGCTCTGGTTAACTCTTGTCGAAACCTAGAAGAGTTGTGCCGAGGGTTTTAAATCACCCTCACTATAGCCCAACATATGGAGTGTCCGTAGGGGAAGGTGGTTAACTCTAGATTCATTGTTAATAAAGACATTGTGGATCTCAACATCATCTAGCATACCAGACACATATTGTGGTTTGATGTGTCCTTACATGATGGAATCTTTATCCTGATCGGTGAAGGAAACCACTACATCGCATTCAGCCAAGCCAGCCTCCATCTGGTAAATCTCAGCGTTAGCTACCTCAGCTTGAAACTCATGGGGGATGAGCAAGGCTTCTATAAGTGCCTCCATGAGGTCTGATGACAAACTCAAGGCGTCCAGGATTGATAGTTTGGCTGGTACCGATGCCAGCTTCTTAAGGATTTCGTATTTCTGTTCCAGTAGCCGACACTTTTCTGTTGGTGGGAGAGTTTTAGCGGGGAATTTGGGAGTGGGAATACATGACGAGGAGGGGCCAGCTGTGGGGTCGGATGTCAACAGTGTTCCCACATTTTTGGGATTCTACATGGCCGGTTTCTTTATGCGCACTAAGTGTCTATACACTTGTTCCTCCTCTGATGCGTACTATAGAATAACGGGGCTAGAGAGTGTTCTTGTGGAGGTGGAAGGATATTCTTTCTCCTGCTAAGTCCATTGAAGGTCTCTCCCACGATTTTACACGATATTGATGGTTTGGGATGAGGTATAAATGTAGGGTTGGTTTTGGCCGTGACTACGCCTCCCCTGATATCCCCTGCCTCTGCGATTCCTTGTCCCAGTTCCTTATGTCAGGATATCTGGTCCATAACCATACCCATCGTCAGGTAACGCTTCTATAAGATGGATGACGTTGATGGAACCAAATATTGGCTCCTCATCCTCTGACAAGTCAACCTGGTCGGTTGCCCTTGATGGTGTCATTTTGTGGGTCGGTGCCCGTGGCGCCAAGTCAGTGGGCATAAAATCTGACAGTGTCAAGGCTATCTTCAGCATTGTTGTGGACTAATCCTCTTTTGCTTGTATCCTCCCTTCTCTATTACGCCTGGATGAACAACTCATGGAGGGTTGTGAGGCCGATATTGTTAGGTGTACCGTAGTAGGGACTGTTGGCGGCAACACCAGCTACTGTAGTTGAGCTCGGAGTATCCCATGAGCTCGATTGATAGTTTTCTGAGTCATCCAGTTATCAAACTTCTGCCCCTTTTTCTGGTGAGTTCCTTCCATCCCTCCCCTTTATCAGAGTCAGTGGTAGAAATATATGTCACATGTGCGGGGGTGGTCTCAACTAGACCTGTCTGGAGTCTACCATCCTTTACATGAGGTCTTTGAAGATGATTCATTCCCGAATATTGTGCCCCAACATTCAATGATAGAAACAGTAATCTGGCCTGTCATCACAACCAACTTCTTTGGGTTTCCTCGACTCAGGGAGGTGAAGCAAGTTTCAATTCATGGCGGCAATGAAGTAGCCGCCTAATTGGACCTCTCTGAACGAGTATTCTTTGTGTCTTCATTCACCCAACTAGTTCCTCTTCAATCCTCTCTGATCGTCCTGCTTATGTGGGGGAAGTCACTGATATACAGGGGGACCTTGGCGATTTGGTTGAGTCTTGAGCAGTGGAGCAGGCACATGGACTGGCTTGAGCATGACAGAGGACACATCAGCTCTGGCTGCTCTCTTGGTAGGATCTTGTGAGGCTATTCGGGACATCAGATTGGTCTGCTGCATGGAGTTCTCAATTCTCTAGGCAATGGCCAAGAGATGGCAGAACCTAGTGGTGCACTCCATGGGTATGAGCGGTTTTTGCAGCTCATCTAGAAGATTAACGATGCATATGGAAAGCATCTCATATTGAGGCATTGGCCTGTTCAGAGAGTAGGTCAGACCCTTCCATATAGAGATGAAATATGAGACCCTCTCGTTCTCCCTCTTTTTGCAGTTCATGAGGTCGCTGACTGTTGTCTTAGGCAGGGCTGAGCTGAAGTGGAATAGGAATTTCTTCTAATGGTCTTCCCATTTTTTAATTTACTAGGAAGGCAGACTCGTATACAAGATGAAGGCAGATCCTTGCAAGGTCCTTACAAAGAATCTGAGTTTCACTGCTTCTTGCTGTTCCGGAGTTCCCATCATAGGGTCACAATAAGACGCATAGTGCATCAAATTCTATTCTGGATCACCTGATCCATTGAAGATAGGGAATACAGGGCTCCCAAAATTGGGTGGAGGTGGTGTGTTGCTCACCCAATACAGGTAGGGCTTCCGGTATGGCTGTATTGGAGTGCGTTGACCTTCCATTGTTTCTAATTGAGCTGTTAGTGCCTCGATGGTGTTGGTGAGACACTGGTTTACATCCTGTTAGGCCCAGTCCTAGGTGGGTGTAGCATGAGGCGTTGCTTGAGGATCCAGCTCGGTTGGCACCAGTGGCGCATGTGCTATTTGTGACACCTTCGAAGGGTTCATACATACTCGCTCCGGTTTCTTCCTGAGTGGAGGGAAGTCTTGGTATTCATCCCGATCAATATTTAGGTAGTTGGACGGGTCGTGCACCTCGTTGGGTGGGAGCCCTGACCGTGATTCGTTTGCAGGGGAAAACCTTGGTCTTTGATGTGAACATACCGGGAGTTCATGTTGTGGCTCCTCTTGGGACGTTCTTTCAATAAGATGGTTCCTCTGGAGTAATTTGGTCTTAAGCCACCTCAATTCTTTAATTTCCTCTTCCAATCAAGAGAATCTCTCTTCGAGCATGAGCAGCTCATTTTTATCAAGAGAAGGAGGCGGGTTGAGTGTAACCGGTCCTTTATTCTTATCGTTGTTGGAAGCTCTTAGTGTAGGCGGAGGAGGGTTAACTGAAGGGGTGGCCATATTTAGGGCGGCCCTCTGGTTTCGAATGTGCACACCTTGTGGTTCGTTGTGAGTCACAGCCTGACCGGTACCATCATCTCCTGATCCATCCGGATTTGAATCACCATTGGTGTTACCAGTGGGTTAACCTCTGTGGTGTTGATGGATGCATATCACGAGGTGGATAAGATGTCATATTCCAAATTGGAAGAGGATCTACCGAGTCTTTTACTGGTCTTCCCTTCCATTTCCTGGAATCTTTTTTAGACTCCATGACGATTGGTGACACAGAGAGTTATTTGATGCGACCTTATGTTATGCCTCTCTCTTGAAGGGGATGATGATTCAGAGGATGGGATAGGGAAGGAACCTCCTCTTATTAATGTCCTCCCTAGATGAGAGAATAGTGATTCACGTGGGGGAGATTGTTGTTGAGGAGGTAAAAATTCCCCCAGCCCTAAGGGATGGGGTTGGATTCGTTCCTTGGACGTTGAGTCTGTTTTTGTTTTATTGGTCTTATGTGGAAATTTGTTGTTAGAAATTCCCCCATCCCTGTAGGTTGTGGTTGAACCTGGATTGCGACAGTGGATACTGCTATCACTACCTTCTTGATCTTTCATTCCCCCGTTTAGGGGTGAACTGGGTTTGGTGGTGAGATCTTCTATGAATCAATCCCTTCTCGGGAGGTAGGCAATGACCGCTGATTTTCCTCTCTTAGGTGAGAGGCCTGTTGTATGTTTTGGGCGTCCTGATTCAGGATTTCTTTGATGGATTGTTCCCGTCGAGCCTGATGCTTCTTGTACTTACTCAAGGCCTATCTTTGTTGGGTGTGTTTTCTCTCCTGAGCAGGGTCCCCACTCGATTTCCATTTTAAAGTGATGGCGTTGCAAGATACCATGGCAAACGTGTTCTTCTGGGTAGGGAGTGGAGTGAAATGCAGAGCTCCATGTCCTCCCCATCCTCTGATATGGACTCCCATTAGGGAATCACCAATATGGAGATGCAACAGGTGTAGTGCATGGAGGCAGGCTAACTCAGGGTTTCCTTTACGACTCTCAGGTCGCGGTTTCCACGATGAAGGAAGAGCCTCCAGATCGATGTGACGTATGAGGTCTCCTATTGGCGTGACATGGTATACATACCCATAGTTGGGTAAGAAGATTGATTTCATCCGGCGGAGGGTTCTCCATATATTGTAGAAGATTTCGTGCACACATTCTTCCGACAACATCCTGGGTATGTCAAATTGAGAGGTGGTCGTGGGCAAAATAATAACTGGTATATCATCTCTATCCAGTCATTTCCTTAGGTGCAACATGTCGGCCTACTCCTCTGATAGTGATTCCTCTACCTGGTCAGCCTAACTGAGATGATCACTGATATAATGGAAGGAGGTAGTGGGACCAATAGGTATTGGGTTGTCATGTGGGTGATTCCGGGGTGGTTCAGAAGATGTACGTGGCCCCAGAATGTCTCCCAATTGAAGAAGGGTGTTGTTGGCACTTAGCTGGTAATCTAACATTCTTTATCTCGTCATTCTAAGTGCCTCGACATACAATGGCTTTTTGGTTCTTGATTCGGCCGGGGGAGGACCTTCCTATCGATATGATATGTCATTGCAGGGAGGACCTTTACAATGGCGGCTGCAATGGAGAGGACTACCATTACTGCTTGATGCCTCACTGCATAGAGGACTTTTGCAGTGCATACCCTGTGGAGGACCTCCAAGATGTGTCACAGTAAGGGGAGGCCCTTTTGGCTGCATAGCATTATTACGGGGAGGCCATTCACAACAACTTCCATCATGGTGAGGATGAACATCATGGTTTCACGTTTGATATTCATCCTGGGGAGGACCTTCAAGATACACTACGACAAAGCAGAGGACCTTATTGTTGCTTGGGGACACTGAGGGGAGGACCTTCGCAATGGTGGCCGTGGTGTTGAGGACTACCATCACAACTATTGAAATAGAGAGGACTATAATTACTGCTTCCATAGGGAGAATATCTGTGGGGTACACCCTGGGGAGGGACTTCAGAATGTACCAAAAAGAGGGGAGGGCCTTCTCGTTTCTTGACGTCTTTACGGGGAGGACCTCTATTATCAGTGTGGTGAGGACTACCACCGTGATATGATGCCTAGATATGTGGATTTTTTTTGCAATGTAAACCCTGGGGAGGACCTTCAGGGAATGACAATACAAGGGGAGGGGCTTATTGTCGTGATGAGACATCACTGCGTGGAGGGCCTCCGCAGTTGCGACTAAGATAGTGAGAAATTCTGTCATAATCTATGGTCCCACTGCATGGAGAGTGCTTGTAGTGTATACCTCAGGGACAACCTTCAGGGTGGACCATAGAAAGTGGAAGGACTTCGTTCTGCTCGAACTTCTAGTAACATGGAGGATTTCTGTGACTCACATCAAAAGAGGATCTCTCGTGATCAATCGTTATCTGTCTTTTGGGGAGGCCCCTGCAGGTGCTCTGGGGAGGACCTTCAGAGCTACTAATAGCGACATTGTGGGGAGGACCTTTAGAACTGCTATTGCTGCTCCCATTATATGGTAATGGGTGGGCAGGGTTTGAAGACATCGATATGCGGTTAGCGGTATAGATAACCCCAGCTTCTAGTAGAGCGGGGTCATGAACCCGTTCTTTATTTTTTGGCTGCCTTTGATGCATTCAGGGAACTTTCTTACAGGCAGCGGGGACCTTATGCTGTTGAAATTTCCCTTCACCTTTGGGTCCCTGTCTAATTGGGTATTGTGATGTTGTTGGGATACACCGACGAACATCTCGACTTTTAGCAGGAATATATGACTACTCTAGAGCATCCACCGTGATGGATTGATGTACCCCAATTGGAACGAATGAAGCTGCTCGATTCGGTTGCCCTTGCGTCACAGAATATAGAAAACGATCCTCCTGGGCAGAAGTAGGGATGCAGATCTACTCTGAGGTGGCTATCTCGTCTCTTAGATGTGTCGCCTAAATGGGGGAGATGGGCTCACTGGCCTGATTAATTGTTGTTGCCTCCGATGCAATGACATTCTAGAAATTCTGCAAGATATGATCTAGGATTGATACCTTCTCATCCATCATTTCTAGGATATGTAGAGAGAAATCTTTGGCTAGAACGTGTATGAAGTCTCATTCTGGTATCAGAGTAGGAATATCCTGCTCCAGTCCTCCGGTGGTCAAAGGGTACTGAAAATTCTCCTTTGTCAGGGAAGGTGAATAAATATGCCCCTGAGCTGGGATGTGTCAGTTTATCTCTCCGTTTTACACCATATCAGGATGGCAGAATTTACTTACATCTGCAGGGAGCTGGCCCTGCATAAGTTGGTTTCCCACCGTATCGAGTCAGTGGCCTTTATTGGCAGGGAGACGTTCTTGCCAATTAATTGCCACCACATCTGGATGGCAGGATTTGTTGATTGCCACCATTCTGGGATGGTAGGAGTCAAGAGAATATGCTAGGAGCTGGTCATGCAGGCTCTGGTTTTCCACCACGTCAGGTTTGTGGGCTTTACAACCCTGCGTAGGGAGAGGTTCCTTCTGGGTAGGTGCCGTCCTGTGTGAGCGACAAGCTTGATGGAGTCTTGTCGGGATGCATGCCTACTTGTATGATGCTTCCATGTCTTGATGGAGGAATCTGGAGGATCGAACATGTGTACATGCATGTTCATGATATGTCTCTATGATTAGGCAGTAGTGCTCCTCCTCAGGGACAAGGGTGATGAATGGTCCCTGGTTTTACGTTTTTCACCCTCATCGGGTGGTTCGAGGGGCCGAAGCTCAGGGAGCGTGGGCCTGGATCCTTGGGGAGACATCCTCCCTATCATGAGGATGTTGAGTCATGACGTGACCATGATGATGTCTTCCGGCATGGGCCTTGGAGTAGAACCCCCGTTCAGTGGGGATAAAGTCCTCTACGTTGACTTCATCCGCATCCGTAATATAAGGTAGGTATGCGTTGTCTGGTTCCAGGGATATACTTTCAAAATAGTTGGAGACAGCAACAGGGGCCATCTAGATCGGCCTTTGAGGCCACTACTGGGCGAGTGACCGGCGGGTCCTGGCGGATTGGAAGGCGTGCATGGCCGCCTCCTCTGTCGGGAGAGTACTGTTCATGTGGTACTATCGGATCAATGCATCTGAGACCTAGAGTTGGAGATGTTGGGTTGGTGATGGGGTCCTCCATTGGTGAGGAATTCTAGTCATTTCATTGTTGGAAGCACTCAGCTGTGTGTTCTTTAGTGACACCGTTGGATCGAAGGGAGTTCTGATTGGTACATGTTAAAACATTTTAACAAATACAAACAGAAAACCCGTCAAAGCAGTGTCTCATGATCCCATGACTGATTAATGACCTTTCTCGGTCCCCCTTTTGAGTATAAAAGGGGAACATGGTGGGATTAGGTTAAATCCATCATTCTTGGTTAAAGTTTCATGATGGGTTCACCATTTCATGTCACGCGGAACATGACAGGATCGTGGGGGAAAAAGGTGCGCTGCCCGAAAGTCGATTAGAGAAGACTGTGTCCTACTTAATCACTCATATCGGGTGCACCATTTTTGCCTCAAAACGCCCAATGGTTCCATATCCTGAAATACATGGACTTGCTTTCCAAAGGCAGGCGTTCACTGGGTGGTTTGACCATCGATTCTTAAGAACTCACATTGGTCGAGAGGATGGGAAGTCGGGCTCATCACACCCTTTTTTGGGGGAATTATTTCCTGTTTCAGGACTCTATTATATATTTAAGATGTATTCATATGTTCACGAATCATTGGTTTATTCCCAATAATAGTATCAACGGATTACTCCTGGTTGGCAATAGTCACCTGGACGCAGGGGTTCGGAGTCATTTATGTCCGAGGTTTACCATCCCTCATTGGATTAATGACCCCGAGGATTCTAGACTCTTTGAGACGTCACTAGAACAGATAATGACTTGAGCTTTTGGATCGAGCCAGTGGTACGGGCCTACTATGTATCATCATTAGATAAATCAAAATCCAGGTAGTTCGGTTTGGTATGGGACTTACACTCCAGGATGCCCAGGGTTGGTGCGGTGAACCGACAAGAAGATAGTCGGATCGACCGGTTATTGGGCTTGAACCTCAGAGAGGATTCCTACGTACCCTTCCTATGAGAGAGGGATCAAATTATACATAGTTCAAATGGGGGTGTCAGATAACGGACAAGAATGTGGACCTAGGGTTCCGATGGTGATCGTGCTGGAACCTCTTGGAGGCTTCCTATGTATCTCTATGGTGGGGTAATCAAAGATCACATAGTTCTAATGGGGATGTTGGAGAACTGACCTGAATGTGGACCTAGGGGTCCGATGGGTCGTGGGATTGAACCTCTTTGATGCTTCCTACATATCCCTGTGGCAGGGGAATCAAAGTCCACATAGTTTGAATGGGGATGCCAGAGAACCGACGTGAATGTGGACCCGGGGGTCCGATGGGTGGTGAGCTTGAACCTCATAGAGGCTTCCTACATAACATGCCTTGACACAGATCAAAGTCCTCGTAGTTCGCATGGGTGGGGCCTACACTCTGAGGCATCCTAGGAGAGGATGTCATGGTCGATGCTTACTCTAAGCCCATGTGATTCATGCTCGGTATGAGAAACATGAGGTAGTAGGGACCAGACGATCACATCGCAGAAGGTGCGTCCATGGGAATTTCGATGGGGCTTAGGCGTGGTGGAGGCACTAAAAATTTGGACTTACACTGAGATGGACGCCTATGAAGACAAGTCATAGTGGGAGAGGTACTTGGCCCCAAAGAAGAATAGAGCAGCACCCTTCCCCACTACGTTCTTCCTTGGCCATGGCCACGGGGAAGTAGAGAGGGGCATGGGGACTTTTCTTCTGATGGGTATTCCACCACTCCCAGGGGAGGGGAGAAGTTCCCCATTCCTAAGAAGTGGAGGGGATGAAAAGGGACTATCGGGCTCAGACACCGCATTACTGTGGGAATGTGAACCTAGGAATGATTTGGGAATCCACTCAAGGGCCAGAGAAACCCCTTCGCCCTCGTTATACCTTGGGTATGTGAACTCAAAACGGAAAACTGATGTGCCTGATGGTTACATCACACGGGTCCGGTGGATCTGGTGGAGGCCTCGGCTCGGGGCCGATGAATAGGTAAATGAGGGGGTTGTGGAGGACCAAGCCAGAATGGAAGGATTTTATCTGGCTCGCGGAATGGGAATTCCAAAGGATCTGGCAGGCCACTCAGGTGTATGAGAGGTGGAACCCTTCATGTAGGGAGGCGCTATGCTACTGGAGAGGCCTTCTGCGAACCAGGTTGGTCCGCATACTGATGGGCATCCCATGAACCAGGGTGGTTCGCGGAATGGTGGGAATCCCGTGAACCAGAGTGGTTCGCGACATTGGGTTCAGCCTGCGTACCAGGTTGGTACGCGAAGGATTCCATGCGAGCAGCGGTGGCTGAGGACGACGCCAGTCGGGGGTTCGTATGTCAGGGCTTCACCCGCATATGAGGGTGCTATGCAGTGCGACTGATCAGAAAAGGGGCATAAAATCCCTGGTCAGTGGGGAGCGCATCCACAGAGGGGCCATGGTTCGTGATCTTATTTTCATTTTTATTTTTAGTTATCAGTTCACCAAGTTGTTATGCATTTTTGGTTCCTTATTAATTCTCTTCCATCTTCATACCTGTTCTGCTTCGCGAACTGGAACTTCTCTATTTACGAAATCCTAAGATCCTTCGAAATCCTTCCACCCGAATCTAATAAATCTCCTCATTCCTCCCCCTACATCTAATTTTATAATGTGGGGAATGAGATATATCTGTGGTCATGTGGCACCTTTTCTAGAGGCCCATGATCAGAAACCTGGAAACTTGGTTTACTGATGACTTGGTCAATCCGCAACTCACGAGGGGTATTGAACACACCTCTCCCACGAACCAAACTAGCTCTGGGAGTTCTTCGCGGCCGTGTAGGGTCTTGCTTCCATTCCGAAAACGACAATGGATACAGTTCGGGCTGGTTGATGCGGTTCGCGACTGGGGCGGCTCGTGACGGTGGACCGGGTTGGCGCCCGTCCTGCATCCCGCCCGTAGAGGATCCCCGCCTCCGTTCCGCGAACGACAGTGGTCCGCAGAGGGGGGTTCTTCACAGAACCGGCCGCGTACCGTTTATCGTTGGACTGGTATGCAGACCGGTTTGGCTTGTGCCATCATTTGAGTATTCTCCACAATTTTCCCCAATTATTTAGGGGGAAATTGGGTAGAATCACCCTTGTATTAAAGCGGATTCTCATTCTCCTTTGTGAATTTTTATGGACCCTACAATATGGAAATAAGATTATAACAACAATATACTAGGATGAAGACAAATAATGAAATCTATTAGGTCCAAAGATAGGTGAAAAAGTGGAATAGAAATTCAGATCCATTCAGCAACACATCAAGGAAGCTCATATAAAAAAATTATGTTGAAAATCAAGGGTGAAAATTTTAATTCAAGGTTAGTGAAAAGTTATTTTAATAACTTTTAATATAGAAGATAGTTATGAGATTATGAAATAATTAACTATTATCCCTAGTTATATTGACACATTCATTATTGTTAATCAAGTAAGGATGTTGTCTTATCACATAGAGATAACACTAAACCTCTATTAGCTTCATGATGTGTTCTATGTATATTTCAATAGGAATTATGTACATGATCCATCAAATGTTCTGAAATTTGTGGTTTTATGATAGGATCATGTTCATTCTTATCAATTTTTTTAAATCATCGATCATATAGATAATGAGATATAGAAAAAAACTAATCTCTTAGTTATGTTATCTCTTAGAATGAAAAAATTAAAAAAGATACATGGGAACCCGTGGATTTTATGAAAAAGTTATATCCATATTTTTATATCATATAGATGGTATTTTATGGGATAATTAATTTTAAGGGGGGTTTAATGTAACTGAAAAAATATTTTAGAATACATTACTCTTTCTAAATATTATTCCATTAATAGCTCATAATATACTCAACACCATGTTCAATTAAACCTTGATATTCTATTAAAATGTTACTATATAACAGTTATCACACAACCATTCGATTGGAGGATATGAATATGAGTAAACTAATAATGTTAAATTTATGGTTTAAACATGAATAAAATGAATTCATTGGTTATCAAATTATTATAAATGAAAAAAATTATTGGAAAATAAAATAGTTGTTTTTATGAAAAACAATTTTTTGTATATGGAATGTGTATAAATATTGTTAAAATAAATGAATAAATATATGTTAACGATTTAATGAAATTTATATATTTTATATATAATAAAATATCCTATCTTTAATTTGATTTTTTTTATTTTCATGGTATAAGTGTCAATTAAGATTCATTCTAAAAATGTGATTTTATAAAAGGTTATTTTTGTTGTGTTATTTACATTTATTTTAATAATTAATTTTTACCAATTATTGAAATTTAATCTCTACAAATGGAATCCATATTTGGAATTATAATGTTAAGATTTGGTAAATAGGTCTATTTTGTTATTTAGTTTACATGAATAGTAGTAATGCTATATTTTGTCACCCATACAAGCGTAAAACGGGTAAATTAGGTTAAAAAATTTAAGATAATAATTTAAAATTTATCTAAAATTAAACTATATACTATATTATGTGTTTTTTTCATTTATATACATACATTTCAAGAATATATAGTCTCCTTGTCCCATATTTCAATCGTTGTGTCATATATATTAACATATGGATAGAATAAAAAAAATGTTGATGTCTGGACTTTATTATCTCTATAATTTTTAAATTATTAAAAATATAGGATAATTTTAATTATAAATGATTTTTTAGAATCTAAATTAATTTTTTAAACATATTTAATTATTTATTATTTATTATTTTTATATTAATTATATTAAATGACTATGTTATAGAGACATAATATTTTTTTAATAGGTAGAAAAAATCAATAAATGATTGAAAAAAATTAAAAAATTAAAAAAAAATTAAAATTTAATTGATTTATTTTTCTAAAAAATTTTTATATAAAATTAAAATATTGGGGATATGTTAAAGTATTATATCTTAATTATATCATTTTTTGGATTCTTTAATGTTAAATTAAATGAATTGATTAAACATTACATTAACAATATTTTATAATAAATATTGTTTCATTATATGATTCAATATTTATAAAAATATTATATTTATATAGTTGAATTTTAAATGGTTAAAATAAGAAAAAAACCAATTTATGATTTAATTTTTCATTTTTGGAAATATTTTTAAACCATTAGGATTTGAATAGTTATTACTGAGGTTATAGTCAAAAATGGCTTATAAAGGGGTTAATAAAAATTACAAGGTTTAAAATGACACTATACCTATATAAATTTAATTTTATGATTTTATTTTTAATATATACTCATTATATAATTATTCATATCTATAGGGAATCATTTTTCTTGAGAAAAAACATTATTATATTATATTATTTTACGAAATTCGAAGGGTCCATTCTCCCCCATTTATAAAAGGACCGTTCTTCTTGCTCTATTTTACTATACATTAGGCCATATATATAAAACAAAACATACAAATATATATTATTAAAATCATTATACAAGTAATAGATATTATTTTATTTCAATAGGACAAAACCTAGGCCCCATCAAAGCATATATGTTGGAATAGTACTGAAGAATTAGTAATCATCTTTACCTACCCTTCAAAATACCACATTTATTTAACCTCCTCTAAATATATGGTATTAATCATAAAATATTTATCTAAGTATACAAAATATACTTTATTTTTATTATGATTTTGAAACTACCATTATAAACCATATTTACTTTCATATGGTCAAAGAAAACATCGTTTGTGCCTATGTTTGACTTACCACACCCACATAGCATGGTAATTAATTTTTAATAGATTGTTAATATGGTGGTTGGAAAGTTTGTATATGATATTTATGAAATTATTGAGATTATTTAATTTTAATATAACATTATCATTGCAGCATCGTTATAGTTTAGAAGAAAATTGTGTTTGATAGTGTACACGACATGCAACATCTCCCTTAAACAAATCGTGGTATATTGTTAATGAATACTGTTAGTAATAACCTTGTTGTTGAATTGGTATGTATTAATATTATTAAATGAATTATTAAATGTATATTCAGAACATAATCAATAAAAATTAATTGATTAATTATAAATAAATACGTAACCATTTTTTAGTAATGTTATTTTATGCTTAATAAATTACTGTTCTTCAAAAATGAATTTTTTATTTAATGATAAATCATGACAATTAATTTATAAAGATACTATAAATTATATTCTAAAAAACAATATAATTTTATAAATAATCATATAAATATTATAAAATGATAAAATATTCATATCTTTCTGAAAATATAGATTTTCCAGTGAAAAGGGAAAAATATTGTTTTTTTATTGAAAACTAAATTTCTATTTTGATAATTTAAAATTGTAATTTTCATTTTAAAATGAGTTAAAACAAAAATTAGTTGTTTTATATTATAATTATTACAGTTATCTATAGTGGAACCAATTTTTTCTTTTAATTTAACTTGAAATCATTTTTATATATATAACAAGATTTTTTAGGAAAAATATTGTTGTCGTGTTTTGTGAATTTCATTTAATTATCATATATAAAATTTATAAAAAATGAGTATGATTAAATTAATTTCGTATTTAATACCATTACTTTATTATTTTGAAAATATAACCCTTTTACTTTTGATTAATATGAACTATAACCATGATAATGTTTATCACCTTAGTGAAAGGATAATTAGGTTAATCTATGTTAAAACTAACTGGTAAGGTCATAATAGACCCCCTTAATTTTTATTGGAAGAATTAAATTAGTCCATTATAACCTTATTATCTAAATTTTTTAAGTTAATTGGAATTAGTCCATGAACATAACCAATATAACATTTCAGTGAAATTATGTTACAAAATCTCACAGTCTGAGTTTTAAATGTCTAATTTGAGTATGTATTGGGAAAAACAGAAATCAATGAAAGAATATGATTGTATAAATTATTAATAATGAAAATTTATTTATCCAGGAAATTTTTTTAAAATATTTAGTGGTTTTATAATATCCTCAAATTCTTTTGAGACTCTGATGGACTATTTGTTGAATTTATATAAAAATTAAATATATGATACAAAAAATAATATAAGTGATATAATATAAGTTATTAATACCGTTCAACGATTTTATCATAAAATTAATTTGACATATTTTTGATGCTAAAATGATCTATTTTTAAAATAAAAATTTTTTCTGAAAATATTTTATATCAAAATAAATGGATGGTGTTAGAAATGACATTATGGATAATGTAAATAACAATATTTTATTAAATTATTAAAAAAATAAAAATCATAACAGAGGGAAATTTAGATAATATGTGGTAAAAAATTAAATCACTTACCCATTTATGATTTAATAGTTACCTTACATATAATACTATAATCCTTTAAGAGTTCAAAATCTGTTATATAGTTAATGTTAAAATAGGTTAATTTTGGTGTTAAATGCAAAGATAATGTATAAGATACCCCCATTAACCTCTTAATCATTTATTTTTTTATGATAGTTCAGTCAAATATTATCATACTCTCTAATAACTATTTATTTTCATTCATTTATCATTAAATTAGCTTTATTATAATTAAATATTTTATGGAATTTAAAAATATCTCCTCACCTCAATTATAAATGTGTTCCCCCTCAGTTTGTTAGCTACACCACATTGGGCCTTCTATATTGAAAAAAAATAAAAACCATACCTTGTTTCCATAGCTATAATCCATAGTTTATAGAAATCCTAAAATACCAACTCTATGAACATAAAGAGGATATCGAAATCATTTCATTCATAGGGGAGGTAACCATCTTAATATGTCATATTACTTTTACTTAATTTTTTCCCTTATATAATTATTTTATTTCTCATAAAATAAAAAATTAATTATACTAAATATATTTAATTTTATTATTATTATTAAATAATTTTTTTAACCCTCTTCCATATCAATTGAGAAGTGATAGTGTCATTCGTGCATACATATGACTTATTATCTCCATGTAGAAGCATAATTCATTTTTTATCACAGTATTTCATTTTTGGTTATTATTATGGAATTAATGTTTATATATGAAAATTAATTCATAATTATACCAATTTTTTTATAATAGCCCATGTACCCTCTTACATTCCACTCAGTTAGAATACAATATTTTTTCTAATTTGTATAGGTAGAAAACCACCGCCACGAAGCGATGTGAATTATTTTTCATTTTTATTTTACTTGTATGGTAGTAATCATGTATTTGATAAATAAATATGATGTATAGTATATAATAATGTGTCTATAAATGATATTCATTATTGAAATTTATTTCATTCAATAAATTTAAAAAATAAAAATTTTGTTCATGCGTATGTACGACATACCATATCCATGAATAATTTAATAAAATTTTCCTTATTTCTATTTTATGTGTGACTATAAATATTTATATCAATAATATATAAGATGATTATTTGATGATTAAATTTTTTTAGATTTTTTAACCATGGTCCCATTAAAAGGAATAAAAAAATTAGACAAAATAATACAAACAGAATGACGGAATTACCACTCAGAATAGTTATTTTATGAAATAATTAGAAAAAAACTGGTGATATATGTTTATATGTATATAATATAAGGAATTAAATTTAGTATTATTATTCTAAAATTAATTTATAAAAATATTCAATTATAATATATGAGTTATAGATGAATATGAAGGAAATAAAACCAGATGTAATGGTTTCTTGTCTCACATTTACTACATTGGGTCATAAGTCATTTTCACCACTTGATTATTTTTTAACATTTATATACAAAAACATTTATAAGTTATATCAGTAATATTTTTATATTAACGATATTTAATGTTTAATTTGAATTCAGTTCTTATTTAGTGGTTTTGATTCAATTTTTTCCAGAGCAGTATGGGTTTAATTCACAATATTATAATTATTTCAGATTGTTCATGTTTATGTATCCATTACTATAATTATTTGATCTCTCCATATTAAAAAATATAAATTTTCCCTAGCGGTTATTTCTATAAGAAATAGGTTTTCCTTCAATTTTCCTATCGTTAATTATTCAAGATTCTAAATTACCTAGTAAAGGAAAATCAACATTGTTTTTATACTAGGTCAGAAATCATTCCCTTACAGATCTATATTTTCCTCATATTGAATTAAATATTTTTTTTATTATCCAATTATTTATTAATTATTTTCAACACATTATATACTTTTTCCCAAATATATCAAAATAAAATTATTTTCAATTTCAGAAAGCAGATTTTTTGGTATTTAATAAAAGAGTAAAAGGATATTCTTTACTTATACATCATGAATAGAACTTCCCCCATAATAACCAAAAAATTATTTTAATTTTCTTTAATAATTTCAAAAAATTACTTTCAAATATATAGAATTATTAAATATAAGTGATACGTTTATATTTATCTAAATGATTCTCAAAGTGATAATGGTATTCTCCTTAAGAAATATTCTAGTAATATCAAAAAATTATTTTCATTTACGTAAACTGAAATTATTGTATCTTATACTAAAAAATTTACTCAAATGATACCATACAACATAAATCTTTAGATTTTTTTGATTATATTTACTATCGAATATATTTATATTCTTTATTCTAGTTCTTCTAAAATGAACTATTACTGATTTCAAAGGAATATAGATTAAAATGTATTTTTTATTCACAGGAGGAATTAATTTGACAAAATATGTGATTGGAGAGTCCATTTATAGAACATAATTTATTTGGTCAGTCACATGAGAAAAACATTACTATGTTTTGTAAATGGAAGTACCCATTTATTTTTAGATGTATTAGCACAAGGCCTCTATTATGTTTCTATATATCATGGCCAAGTCCGTAGTGGTAATATTCAGATGTACAACATTATGAATTCCTTCATTATGAAATTAGATTATTCAATATTTTATGATATACATTGATGTATATATAGTTCATGTGATTATTTATACTGAATTATTTTGACCCCAAATTGTTCAATCTATATTATACTTTCCTTATTGTCATATATTATATGAATTCACTCACTGACCATCTAAGAACACTGTTTTATTTTAAATGTCTTCCCCAAGATATAAAAATAGGTATTATTATTAACCATAATGATGAAATAATTACATAATACAACATATTTTTTATTTTCAATTTAAAATTGAAATAATTTTTATAAATTGTTATTTAAGACAGTTAAATTATTCGGTTATCTGGGATTTGATTACTTATAACCAGTATTAATTTAGAAAATCAACAACATCCTATTGGATAATAGATTCTTGGTTTTTATTGTTATTTAATAAAGTATAGTAATGACCTATGATACTAGATTTAAGGAAAAAATTACTTTATAATATAACACTTTGAAAGACATTTAGAATATTTTCAAACAAATCATAATTATGAAATCGAGATTAGTTAAACAGAAATTTTAAATTTCCGTTAAGTGTTTCACTAGTTCTATTACTATAAATTAAATTAAATTAATTTATTATATAATCTAGTTTATTAAAGTTTTTAAAAATAGTTCCTAGAGGAAAAAATGGGAACCATATCAATGTACATAACCCGTGTAGGGATTTCCCAGGTGATATAGACAATGATGTTGGAGCTAGATTTGTTACTAGATATGAATAAATTATAACTACATTCAGTTATTAGAATCAGTTTATGAAAAATAAACATGGTTATATGGATCAGAATACTAATCCAAAATTAAATGTAACAATGTTATACCACATCATATAACAACAACCTCGGTCATTCAGTAGGACTGCAAACCAATTTGTAGATAAGAAATGGATAAGTTCCTTTGAGAAAACATTCTCACAGTGGTTCGTTATGAAAGGGAGGATGTTATTATAGATATATATTATATATCATGAGTCACAAATAAATGATGATCATTGATTAAAAAAAATGGATGATGATGAAATTGAGTATATTAAATTAGAGGATTTAAAGTATTCAATTAAGGAAAATATTTTCCTCATAAAAAATTAGCCTATATATAAATAAAATTATTAATTCAAGGAAAAATGGAAGAGAAAAATATTCTTATGTATAATGTTATTTTTACAAGGAAAAAGATGAATGTAGTGGACTACAAACAAAATCAAAAGAGTAATATTTCTCATTTTTTATAGGATAATTCCAATCCTCTGAAGGTCACATGTCCCAAAAACATTCTCATCATATGAAGATATATTATAGAATCCTCTTGAGATAGAGAAATATTTACCAATGAAATATTTATTTGAGTGAAAATAATGATGGAAGTAAAAAAAATGATCTGTGGAAGATGTGAAAAAGGAATTTCCGACATTTTATAATTATGGAAAAAGCATCATGGTACATTCCGGATGAGGAAATGAGTATTCTTCAAGTGTAGAAAAAAATTCCATCATAAACAAGGATTAAAGGGAAATAAAAAAATAAAATGCTCTATTTTTTAATATAAGGAGGAGGGTAAAAAAGAAAAAAAATTTCAAAATAAAGAATAAAATATAACACAATTGGAACAAAGGTATCAAGGCAAGCATATTCAATTACTATAATAAAAGTGGAATGATAAAAGTAATTTTTGTTTTGGATTCAATATTTAGGTTTTTTAAGAATTATGTTGTATAATTATGTTATCAATTGTACTATTGATATAATAATAATGAAACATAAAATTATAGATAAGTAGTGGGATTTATTTAAGGATTTTAATTCATATAATTAATTTCATTTATACTAGTGAAAATTAATTTTATAGTAGTGTTCTATTTTTTTAGAATACGTGAATATGGGAGAAATAACCCTTAATATATTAAATTAGTAGTTTTTTAAGATAAAGTGTATTTTTGGAACTAGATAAGTAAATGGGATAGCATTCATTACCATGAATACCATTAGTGATTTGAGTAAAGAGTATTTCATGACATTATTTACTTTATTTTTATGAATTTATGAAATATATTTGATATTATAATTTTTTATTTAAATAACAATGGGAGAGTAAATTCTTAGAAGAATACATGATTTTAATATTGCATTATGGATATTCAAGTTTTTGCTATTTTTTAGGAGAATCTATGATGAAAATATTTAAATGTGATATTAAGATATATAATATATGGGATTGATGATAAGATGATTCTGGAAATATATTATCCTTATTCCAATTTTTTTTAAATTTTTTTAATTTTTTTTGAGGAGCATTACGTTAGAATACTTGTAGAATTGTTTAATGTTTACTTGCGGCGTTATTATATAACGTTTTTTAACCAATTTGGTTTTGGTAATTATTTTTAGGATAATGGAATGAATTATAATTATGAATATTCATTTAATATTAATCTCAGTGATAATGGAGTAGAAAATTTCATCTTGAATTTAAATTAATTGGAGAATGTGATAACGTGGAAATAGACCGAATAATTAAAAAATGTTGATATTATACTTATGACATAGAATGAAATCAATTAAGTTTAATTTAAAATAATGTATATATGAGTAGTAAAAAAACATCATATTTAGTAAAAAAATTTATATAAAAAATTTATTTTTATACATTTATTATGGGGTAGTGAATGGTTTCCTAACATATCATGGATTTATGGTTTTGTGGTGATTAACATGGTTATGACAATGTTGTGTATCAATATATAATAATCCCTAGGAATTATTTTTCTCTTACATTCCCATAGTTTTTCTTCCAACTAATTGTATCATATTTGGAAATCATGGTTTGTGGGGAACATCATAAATTTGATTCCCTCTATTTAAGAGGATGTTTTATTAATCATTTTACTATGTTAGTTTTCTATAAATTAATTATTAAAATGGAAAACCATTAACTATTGATCAAAAGTTTAAATTTTTTGGAATATATTTACTAATTTTAGAGAATGTAACACCCTTATATTTTAAAATGACACTATGTTTGATAGAGTATATGACACAAAACACCTTGCCTAAACAAACACAAATATCTTATTATTTTAATATGACCATTACAACATAGCCATTTAATTAGTGGCTATTGATAAGATTAACATAATTTTGAAATAAAAATATAAAGGACAGACATAATATATAAATTTAATGATCAATGCTTATGAATTTACTGGTAATTTTTTTTCTTGTATTTTAAGATTCAAATACATGTTTTCTTTAAAAGTAATTTTTTAGGGAAAATATGAAAATTAATATCTCGAAAATATATTAATCTTATTTTTTAAAAAATTAATATAATTTTTAAATAATCATTTCAAAATTATCCTATCCGGGAAATATTATATTTTCCTGAGATTATTGACTTTCTATAGAATTGTAAATAAATTCCACTTTATTCAAAATTATATTTCTATAACATGATTTTACAAAGACACATTTTGTTAAAATTTTATTTTTATAATAGTACTTGTATATTAATAATAATATAATAATTTACGTTGAAATCAATATTACAATTGAATTTTTATGTGAACATTTATATAGAGAAAAAAGAATATGTTTGAAAAATAGGATTTCATCGTATTATGTTCATTTATTTTAATTTATATTTAAACTACATATATAAATTGAATTTGATAAAATGGATTTTATATTTTTAATTATGATTTAAAATTCTTTAGAATAAACCACTTAGATTATTGATCAATATGAGATGTAACAATTTTAAAATTTATCTCGTCGATAAAATGTAAAACAAGTTAGTATAGGTTTAAATTGATAAATATGGTCAGGATAATTAATATTAAATTATATTGTACGAATTCAAATCAACAAAATTCACCATATGATCAGAAGATTTATTTTTACTGGAATATTTTCTATGAAAATGAAAAATATAATTTTGAAAACAAGGAGAGTTACAAATTGTAAATCACTTAGTTTTAAATATATATTATGTGTCTATATTGGAACAATGGAAAGATATTAATGTGTATAAATTGTATTATTTTATTCCATAATAAAATTTTTTCATTACGATAATTTATTTATAATTTCTAGTGATTATAAAATTACTTTAAGTCCTTTCGCATCGCTAAGACTGTATTTATTCAATTAAAATAAAATTATATATGATATTAAAAATATTTTATGTGATATAATTTTATTGATTTATAGTGTTTTGAATTTTTTTAAATGAATATGAAATATTAGTTATTTTAATGGATTTATATTATATGTATAACTTTTTCAATATGTATTTGAGGTCAAATTAATTGAATAATGTCAACATTGACATTTATTATATTTTATAAAAATACTAATTTTTTAAATTAATTAATAATCATAGAAAAATTAAAACGGATATTTTTTTTAAATATATTGTTTGAAATTTCATACCTTGTATATTTATGAGTCAACAGAAACATTATATATAAACTTATAACCTATTGAGATTGAAAAATATGTTAATATAGTTCAAGTTAAAATAAGTTTATCTAGTGGTTAAGACAAACGATAAGGTTTAAATAATCACATTATCTTATAAAATTAAAATTTTATGATATATTATCCATATATATCCCTATATTCATACACCAATCCAAATCAATGGGTTTTTCCTATGAAAAAATTAATATGGTTTAATCATTTACGAAATTCTAAAAGTTCCCCTTAACTCATTTATAAAAGAGAACATTCTCCCACACTTCATACAAAATATTACGACTTATATATCAATTAAATACATCCAAAATAACTTATAAAATTCATTATTCATATTCTATATGTTCTTTTCATCCAAAAAGACTATCCATAAGACCTTTAATAAGTGATTTAAAAGAGTTCATTTGAAGGGGGAGTAATCACACTAACAAATCATTTTATTTTTAATCATTCGTTAGGTCAGGTAAATATATAGAATTTATCATAATATAGTAAATTATTTATAATAAATAAAAATTGTTTTTATGATTATTAAATCTTCATTATCCACCCACATTCCTATCAAGTGTTAGGTAAATGAATCACTCTTTCATATGTACGACTTACTATCCCCACATTGCGACAAAATTTATTATCCACCTCCATATTTCATAGATGGTTATTATTATGGATTAAATATTTAACTATTATTATTATTAAATATTTATATATCTATAAATGTAATATCACATCTACCTTACTAACTTCTCCTCCTTTGGAATACAATAACTTTTCTTACGTATACGAGTTGACTAACACTTCCACAAGGTGATGTAATCTGTTTTTTCATATCAACATTAATTTTAAGGTAATGTGGTTGATTTTTAGGAATATATATATTAATTATTTTATAAAAAAATTAAATTTTGATTTTTAGTTATTATATACCTATGTTTCCTTCAATTCATCAAAAAATGGACGCAACATTCATGCATAAACATGACCTTCCATATACATGAATGGTGTAATTCATTTTCTATATATAAACTTTATGGATGATTATAAATATGAATATAATGAATATAGATGAAATCTATATCATTATTAATATTATGGAGATGATGGAACCATTGTAAAATTATATGGTAAGAAACTAAGGAATCAAAACTTATATGAAGAATAGTATTGTTACACCTGGAACAATTATTTTAATAAGTAATTATTTATAACAAGTGATAAATTGTTATAAGTAAATAATATAAGGTATGATATATATTATTATGGTTCTATAATATATTTATAAAAAATAAATACGTTTTATATTGAAGTTTAATACACATATTAATGAAGCTGAAACTAAGGTTAGAGTTTCATATCTCACTTTTACTTCTGTGAGACATATACAATATTCAATATTTCTTCTTTGTTTTATATAATGGTACATTTATTAATATATAATGAATATATATAATTAAATTTTAATTAATGTTTAATTTTATTCCTTTTCTTTTATGTTGGTTCTGATTCAAATGATACCACAGTTGTATGGGTTTAATTCACAATACCATCATTATTCATGATTATTCATTATAAAGTTTTCATTGGTGGAATTATTTGATATTCACATATTAAAAACAATATTTTTTTTATCCTTGGGTTACTTTGATAAATTATATGTTTTACTACCACTTTCCTCCACTTGTGTACTTAATATACTCGAATTCATTTATTACTAATACAATCATTATTTTACTACTTCATCAATAAACTCTCACTACCAAAACTATATTTTAATTAAAAAAATTAAATAATATTAAAAATATTCTATAATGACTACTAAATTCAAATTTACCCATGTTTTATTTTTCAAAAATGTTGTAAAAGTAATCATCTGTTCATTTTTTGAATACTGTATTTTTTTACTTTAACTAAAAGAGTAAAATGAAATTTTTTTATTATATACTACATGAAAAATATATCATAAGAAAATAATTGTGTGTTGATTTTAAAATTAATTTAGGTTTTTATATTTTTCTTTTAAATGAAAATGGTTTACAAAATAGGTGTGATGTTTTTATATATTTTTTAAAATGTTGTTTAAAGAGAAAAGGGAATTTTTATAAAGAAATCATCAAGTAATGTCATTAAAGTATTTTCTATTATGCCAATAGAGTTTTTTTTCATATAATACTGAGAACGTTGTCTAACTATTCCATCAAAAATATTTTCATGGATAGTTTTGATCATCCTCACTGGGGAACATATAAATAGTTTTTATAGTAGTTCTTTGAATATAAACATTTCATATTTTTATAAATTTTTTATTAATTTGTGTTGTTTATTATTATTGGGATTGAATTATTAATTTAATCTTATGGGAGGGTAACTTATTTTCTCTTAGATTAATTAGTAGGTATACACACTAGATTGAGTTTTTACTGAGTCCTTGCTCTTTTTTTCAGATGTCATGGCATAAATCCAAAGTAATTATTCCATAGGGCCCAGGAAAAGCCTCGATGGTATGTTTAATAAGTTTAGAATTCTTAATTCCATAATTATGAAATACTTTATTGAGTTCTATGGGAATATTTTTTTATGATATCCCTGGTTGAATTTTTGTTCCATGTGAATATTTATATGGATTTATTTTTAACATCATTTATTCTTTCTATATTATTCATTATTTATTATCTTCTTCATTATTTATTCCTTTAATTAGAATTTTAGCTAAATTTTTTTCACTAGGATAACAAGAAGGGTATCAGGAATTATATCAATGATGATATAATTATTTTATTTTTTTTATTTTATATCCCCAATATAATATAATAATCATGCATGAATATGGTTTTTTGTGAATAATAAACTATTTGTTCTCTTCCATTGAGATTATATATCTGTAGTAGAAATGAAATTAATATAATATTGTATTTAGGCTAACAGAATAAAGATATTTATCCAACATTTTTGTTAATCCATTATAAAATGATAACATTGCTCATGTGTATGTGTAGACTACCATGACTACGATGTGATGGATTTTTTTAAATTTTTATTTACATGTATGGTAATTAGGATGTATTTAATGAATATATGTCATAAATGGGATATAATCATGATTCTATAATGTTGAATTATTATTTTTCTTCCTTTCGTTTCGTCTATCAAAATGTTAAAACTGTAATTACGTGTACGTACAACCTACCATCTCTATATATGATAAAATTAATTTTTTATCTATACCTTTTATGATTGACTATAATATATTTAATTAATATATTTTAAATTTATGTCATGATTATAAATATGTATATTCTTGAACCATGATATATGTATAAGGACTTGAACTACGAGATTTAAATTTTACAGAAAAATAAAAAAAGTTACATAGAGAAATGTTTATTTTAATAAAGAGATATTAAATTATGGGTGCTAAAATGTTATAAGTGGGTAATATATGATATTATTAGTATATAAATTACTCTAGGATATAGTTAGAATTAATTTAAATTTATTATATTAGAGGTTATTTTCAATTACTAGGATTTGGAACTCTAGGTAAGGGTGTTCTGTTATAATCACATTTATTATACCGATTGTTTATGATAATGTTAATAAATATATAATTTTAGGATAAATATATCAAGAAACACAATATTTTTTCAATTAATTGTTTATTACATTAGATTAATTTTTTCATTTAACTTGCCTTTCTTTTGTACTCAAGTGACAAAAATAAAATTTTTACATAAAATTGACATGGTTTCTTTTTTCAATTGAAAAATATTTTTCCCCCATATCCATAATTTTGAAAAACGTTTTTTGATTATTTTTATATCCTTGTAATATTTTAAATATCATTTTAACCATGATTTATGTTTTATTAAATGGTTTAAAAAAGAATCTTTTTATCATTTTCAAAATGAAGAACTTTTTTACTTTTATAAAAGCGTAAAAGGAATGATTTATATTAACCTATACACCATAAATTGGATTTTACCCCATCAAGACCACTATATTCCTTGAGTAATA
Organism: Viscum album; assembly: GCA_963277665.1. Classification (NCBI taxonomy): domain Eukaryota; kingdom Viridiplantae; phylum Streptophyta; class Magnoliopsida; order Santalales; family Viscaceae; genus Viscum; species Viscum album. The sequence goes on along the minus strand of OY728162.1, from coordinate 78,245,831 downwards.
GTATAAAATTTTCAATTTTAATTTTTAAAATAAATATTTTTCTTTAATATTTGATATTTTTTTATATTTTATATAATTCTTTTCAAAGTGAAAAGGGAATTTTCCTCATAAAATGATCAAATGTTATTTAAAATACATTTTTAATATATGATTTAACCATTTTATATTATGTATAAATTACTAGGGCTGTGGTCCAACGATCCCACTAACATGAATTCATTGGATAGATTATGATGATAATGATTTATGGATGATTCTATGTATCATGTTCATTTCCCACAGGTAATGTTAGTTGTGTAGAAAATTTTATGAAACCCATTTATTTATAAGGGGTTAATCTGTGATGAAATGAATTTTTTATTTGAAATGAATTTCATTTCAATGGTATAAGATATAATTAATTTAATTTGATCCAGTACCACACATTTGTATGATTCTAATTATTATATGGGTGGGATCAATATTAATAATGTTCAAACACATTGGGTAAAGTTGGATATCTCATCAGATAAGAATGACTAGAATATATAGTGAAACCAAATCAATAAGTGACCATGTCCACTATAATTATCATGGGAGACAACCATGACTAAGAAAATTATGTTGGGAGTAAAAAATACACTATGTTATTCTTATAAGTGTACCTTATAAAATAAGTAAGTTGTTTTATTTTCTTACAAGCTTGAAAAAAACATCTGTATTATTTCTATGTTATGATATAATGAGTCAAATTATCTGATTTCGTTATAATTCTTGTATTATGAAATGTTTTTTATTTTTATATGACTCCACATTATCATATACGATATATATAGTGTATATTCTTTATGTGTTAACATCAGGTTCAAATATCCTTATGATATTGTAATGCTTAATTAATTATTAATATCCCTACTTGTTACCCTTACTGACTATAAAATATCATTATTCTATTGGTCTTTTATATACCTAGGTTATTAAAAAATATTTTAACTATGATGTTATAGTAAGTTGTAATGATATAAGAAACAATGTGGCTGATTATATAGACCCCATATCATAAAGTTCTTTAAATATTCATGATTCCAAAGAACATAACCAATTAGATTATGGTATGTATCATTTACTTATGTAATGAAAATTCTTCTAATGTCATGACCCACCTTAACCATGATAAGTGGAGGGATAGAAAACTACAAGATCATTCCATCTTCATGTTGATGGATAGATAATGATTCCCCTGAGTATCTCCTTCAATAGGCACCATAATGGTTACTCTCACCAAGGATATAGAACCACACGTAATATGGAATGCATTACAATTTTTATAGAAAAAAATTGGAAGATAATATGGTAAATCTCAAACAACACGAAGTACAGAATGTAAATGTAAATGTAAATCCTTTTTGACACATTCATGTTAAAAATAAAGTGCTAAAATATACAAGAAAACTCTAAAGGGAAGTACAAAAATAAAAGAAAACTACCAAAAAAAGTGTCCCAACATCCATGATAATAGGGTCAGACACAGTCCTTGAGATCTTCCTGGAAACCTAAAAAGTGTTATATATATATAGGGTGTGTATACAGGTATACACTATAGGGAAATCCAAAATCTCTGTTAAACATGTGGGGAGTCATTCTAATTCCACGTGAGAATGTAGAGGTTACCAAAACACCTAGAAATTCAAACTATCCACCCAACCTCACCAAGGAACACTCCCCAAATAAAACAAGTGACATATAGTAATATTAATAGAACATCGATATTTGTGTACCCCCCACTATTTTCCCAATGGTTTTTGAATACATCCAATGTATCAGACCTACCCTACCATTTTCACTACAATCCCACTGCCTCCCCCCAACCACAACCTTATGGGCCACCACAACCATGCATCCTACCCAGAGACACCATGGGCACCACCAATATGAATCCAGCTAGTAGAAACCTGGGATAGCACAAAAATATGTAACCACTCCTATAGACACCTGTTCCAGAACATCCACCACCACGCACAAACACACATGGACATGATCCTAAATAAACATTGGAAACAAAATCTCCCTAACAAACATAGGAAATACACCAAAAAATATATTTTTCGAAGAAACATGGGCTATAATGGACATCAAGCTATCAAATCCTACCCAAAGAGTCTTGGGCAACCCATGAAAGGGAGCATAAAAGGAGCTAATAACGAACCACTCATAAGTGTGTTGGAAAAAACACCCTCTCCCATGAAACTGGGGTGTTTGACATGAAGTTCTCAATGTGGGTGAGATGCATATAAGAAACACAAAAAGTAAATATTTACATATAGACAATCAAACACTCAACTAAACCTAAGGGTAACAAAAGCATCCCTTACACAAACACCCACATCACTATGTATACATGCAAAAATGAACAACATCCACAACCAGAGCAGCACCCATTGAACCCATTATTGTTTCCATGTTCATGTGGTTTCTTTAGAATAATTTTACACTACCAGGAAAATAATGGGCACATCCACAAGCCTAAAAAACTCTGGACTGAAGAAGAATACATCCAAATATCAATTTATGCACTCAGACCCAGTTCTCTAGTAATGTCACAATAATGAAAGGAAATTGTGAGATCCCCCAAAGTACTGTAACTAAACAAAGACCCAACATACATCCCCACATGGCCTTAAATCCAAAAACCATTAGGTGAAAATAGTTTATCCCATCCCCATCCATGTCACCCCACATGAATCAAATAGAACAATTGTTCACATTAGAAGAACATAGAAAGGGAGTTTTCATACATAAAAATACTATTTATCATGTTCTTTATTTCTATTTGTTTAATAGAGGTGATGAAATGTTGATTCTTATTCATCGGTAATCCTTTTAATCAACTGAGTTTATATGATTAACCAGTTTCCATGTTACAACTATTCAATCACAAGATTATCCTGAAAAACTGACGTTCATTAGTGTGCCAGAATGTACCACCAATGACAACAATTTTTAGTGGTCATAACTAAAAATATCACGCATCATATGAATGAAAATAAAAGATTTTATCATCAACATCATAAAAAAACCCTTTATTCCTTAGATTCCATTTATTATCTTTTTTAATGTTTGGTTTCATCCACATCTTGAGGGAAACATTTTCTTACCCACCTAGTATAATAAACAAAAAGAGAGGTGATGGAAAAAATCCTACATGGATGATAAACGACAGATGTTTTCTCCTCAGGATAGGAACTGGATACCTATGACTTACATAACAAGATCTCCATGGACTCCAATGGTGAGAAGTAAAGGCTCTAACACGGGGGCATTATTCTTCTCAAAAAAGGGGACTCCAAATGCCCCAAGGAAAGGAAATAGACCTTAGAAGAAGATGATATGGGTTTTAAAAGGCCTGATCCCAGAGTTATGGAATTTGAAATATAAAATAGATTAAAAGGAAGATTGTGGTTTCACTACACATTTGGTAAGTTACACATGATGGAAATAATTTCAATTTAACAATTCACCATGAAGACTGTGAATATAGACTAGCCAAAATTATGGATATACATTAAATAGAGAAAACATGTTAGAGGGGAAAAAATTGAAGAATCTAATGTGTGACATGGGGTCACTACACCGTTAGAGGATTTAATATACCATTAATGGGCTTAAGCAAAATTAAATAATTGTAAAAGAAGTAATAAATCATAAAAGGGGAGTCACAGTAATTCTAGTAGAAGGAAACCTAGAAATATCACATGGCACGGTTCAGGTGTGGCACCAATTGGTGAGTCCAATCAGGGACACACTGATCGGATACACCACGATAAGTGACACACTGATCAGTGAGACCGATCGGGGACATAATGATTGACGAGACCGATCGAGGACACACAGATCAGTGAGACTGATATGTGCACACTGATCAATGAGACTGATATGTGCACACTGATCAGAGAGAACGATCAGTGCAACACCGATGGGTGATGCCGATTATTGACCAAACAATCGGTGACACCACAATGACACCCTACCATCGACTCTAATGACCTATTGACTTGATTTTGGTTCCCATGATAACCAAGAAATCGGAATTTGAAATTGTAAAGGTGAAGGAAGGTCAGATCCATCACATTAGATACCTCTCAAATAATACACCCATAGATAATCAGAAACCAAACAGAAGAAAAAGGGTTATCGAAGAACCATCCTTAAGATACCTCTAGGTGTAAACCTCCTTGATATATAGAAACAAATATCTCACCCATATCCCAAAAAACTATAGTAAATCAATGAAACCATGAAAAAAATACAAACCATATAGATATATGGATTATAAATTTCATTCCTCTATGTCAAACAAAATCCTCTTTAGGCGGCACTGACTCACCTGCACGGGTTTAATCGCATCCACTATTATGCATTTTAATTATGGAAAAGGTCATCCCCATCCCATATTTCAGACCATTCATAAAAATCCATAGAACAAAAGGAAAAGGAACATATCATAGTTTACAAGCACATCCATTACATCACAGAAAAGCACCAGGAAAACCGAGTATTGAAACGTAGAGTATCTATGGATACTGGGAACATATTTGTACCTCCTATTCCAATGTGCTCTCATCAAGGCCACCATGACTCTATAATGCATTAACCAAGGGAATGGTCCACCATGAAGTAGCTTCCCCTCACAATCCTCGATCCTCTCTATCTACTCTTTGAACATCGCTTCGTCCTTGATATCCAGCTCTCCCCAGTCCATGATGCGGGAGTCATCGTATAGATACTAATGTAGTTGAAATACATGGAAGACTCTATGAACCCTCAGTAGCGGCAGTGGTAGTTCCAGTCGTAAAATCCACTTCACTGACCCACTGCAACAACTTGAAGGGTTCGAAGAACCTGGTAGAAAGCTTACTCCCCCACCAATCCACCATTAGACCATGCCATGGGGAGACCTTTAAGAACACATGGTCCCCAACCATGAACTGTAAGGGTCTCCTCCTATGATCGACATACGACTTCTTCCAGTCCTAAGATGCCTCCATCATCTCCCGTACAAGCTGAACTTTATCCAAAGTGCTATCTACTACCTTTGGGCCAAGAAAACATACTTCACCTACCTCTATCAAGCACACTGGTGAATGAAACAGTGTTCTATATAAGGCTTCGAATGGAGCCTTGCTAATAGTAGAGTGATAGATACTGGAGTAGGAAAACACATCAAGAAGAACATTTCATACCCATGATCCATCTATGTCCAAAACACATGGCCATAACATATCATACAATATATGGATGGTTTTCTCTGTCCTCCCATCTTTCTAGGGGTGGAAAGTAGTGATGAGGAATAGCTGGGTGACAAAAGCATGTTGCAATCCCTTCCTGACTGATGAATTAAACCATGTATCCTGATCCAAGACAATGGACCACATAACTCCCTGAAACTGCACCACCTCATCCACATACCATTGTGTTAATGAATCCAATGCAGTTGAATCCTTAACTACTAGGAAGTTAGTTGATATCATTATCTGGTCCACTACGACTAGAGAGAATCAAATCCTCCATGTACCCTGGGTAGTCCCATGACTAGATCATTTCATATCTTGTCCAAAATCCACTCCGGGACACTTAAATGCTGTAACAGACCTCCCGGGATGTCGTGTTCGACCTTCACCTGCTGAACCATGTGGCATTTTCTAAAAACATCTCCACTTCCCATTTCACCTCGAGCCACCAAAACTAACCACTCACACATCAATACATCTTGTAAACTCATGGGTTCACAACCAAGGGTGAGTAATGGAACTCACCAATAACCATCTCACCCATCGCCACCAAGATAAACTGCTTTCTATGAAACAACAATTTATTTTAACCTTCTTTTGACCATCATTCTGAAGCATTTCCTGGCTAACATGATTGTGAATCACATCAGCCTCTAAGTCACCCATTGAGACTCCTCCACCTTTTGTTCCATGGAAGACTACACCATCATCTGAAAAAAAACATCCTCTACTACCATCCACCCTTGCATCCAGGAGTAAGGCAGCCAACTCCTCTATCACCTTCAAATCACCCTTGGATTCTCAAACCACATCATTTTGCGACATTCTTCACAAGGATTTAGAAACAATGTTTAAATTTAATGATGTGTAGAATGTCTCAAAGTCGTAGTCCTGAAGAAACTCTATCCACCTATACTACCGCAAGTTGAGGTCATGATGGGAGAAGATATACCTCATGATCAATGGATATGTGAAGACCACAAAGTGTTCCCCGATTAGGAAATGCTTCCAAAACATTGGTGTGAAAAAAAAGATTCATGATGCAGATCGTGGGTGGAATAGTTAAAATCATTGGGGCGTAACTTCCTAGTCCCATAAGAGATCACGCCTTGTTGTTTGAGTATCACACATGACAATCCTAAGACTGAAGCATAAAAAAAACTTCAAACGTTACCCCTTCCTATGGAAACCTTAGAACTGGGGCACTAACTAGATTCCCCTTCTGATAATTGACGGCCTCCTAGCACTACTCAGTCCATAAAAAATCACAGTCCTTCCTGGTCAATCCCATCAATGGTGATGTTACTTGAGATAACATGGGAAAGAACCTCCGATAGTAACCTACTAGACTCAGGAAATTACGAAAATCTGAAACATTCTTGGATTCTACCAAATAAACAAACATTTCAACCATCGACATGTGTATCAATATTTCTTTATAAGACACAAAATGTCTAAGGACGTGAACCTCTCATGTCTAGAACAAGAACTTGGGAAACATCACATAGAGATGGTGATTTAAAAGGACCTCTAAAACCATCATGAAATACACGGTGTGATCCCCTATGATCTTAAGTAGATCAGGATTTCTTCAAAAAAAACACGATTATTAACCGGTCCATATATTCTCAGAAGATGGTGTTCCTCAGCCCCATGAACACAAATGGTGAATTCGTAATGCCAAACGTCATGCCCATGAACTCAAAGTTCACATATCTGCACCTGAAATTAGTATTTGAGACGTCAACCTCATTCACCCTCAACTAGTGATATCCTAACCATAGTTTGATATTAGGGAACCAAACTTATCCCTTTAAGTGGAAAATAGGTCATCGATATTTGGGATGCAGTAAGGGTTAATGATCGTCAAATGATTCTGCCTTCTATAGTCTATACATAGCCCAAGACCACCATCTTCCTTTTTTACAAACAAGACTAGAGCACTGCATGGTAACACACTTGGTTAGATAGAACCCATATTCATCAGGTTATCAACCTAGATCTGCAACTCCCTCAACTCAGAATATTCCAGCTAATAGGGAGCCATCAAAATCAGATGGGAATCGGGTTTCAAATCTATCCCAAACTCAACATCACGTAAAGGGGGTTGATTCACCACCTCTACAGGGAAGACATCCATGAACTCACTGACAATTCTCAGGTCATCCACCATCTCTGTATCTACCGACTACACTGACAGCTCATCTAAAAGGGAATGATGTGGCTACACTCACCAAATTCCCTCCTAGTAGCGAAGCTCACCAACGAATGTTACATGATGAATTCCCACACGTGACAACACAACCATTTTTAGGAAGCAGTCGATAAAATATTACATAAAGAATATAATTTTGATGCCTAAAGTGAAATCATTTGGCTGCATCTGTAGCAACATAAGGTCCCCAATGGACTGATGTGGCCCCAACATCAGTCTACATCACCAGCAAACATATGACAAGACAGTCTCACCTCCGATAAGAATACTCAATACCAGGAGAACGGTAGGTCTCTCTGCATTTAGACCCCGAGCATGGGATAGACTCGGTGAAACAAAGGAGTTTGAATCTTATGAATCAAACATGGAACAAGAAATATTACTAAACTATATGATCGTACCTTGGATGACCTCTGGCCCTGCTGGAACTACTACCTCTATGGCATGAAACTTCCCACATCGAGCTCCCCCTCCACACAATTGTCATCTACCTCCCCAACCAAACCCTGGTCAATGTCCCTATAGAACTCCCTAAGGCTGGATTCCTCCTACAAAATCTTCTCTCAGAGGAGTGAGAGCTTTTTTTACCTGCGATGGACACTAAAAGCCCCTAGCTGCAAACTGCTACTACTGAGGCGAGCGCTGAAACATCACACCTCCATTGTACTACAATTTTCTAGACATTGATTATGAAACTTCAAATGGATTCCATAGATGATGTATCATGGTCATGGGCCTTTAGAGAAATGTTGAGGACTGGGAGATCAGAACTAGAACTACTGGGGCCTGCTCCCCATCGTTCGAAACCTAGAAGGTCTTGAGGTTGGAGGCCTGATACTGACGACCTTCCCCTTCGATGAGTTCAATTGGATCCCCTTTCTTGGAACACCTCCTAGAATATACATAATCCTCACCACATTATAATTCTTATTAACCTCTATGTAAGTCAGTAGACTGAGGGGAGTAAAATCATATTGAAGTGAAGGATGGACTTCCTCCTCTAAAAATCACACCTGGGACTCCGAATATTGAAATATTTATAGGTAAAAACAATTGAGGTACTTGAACATGACCCCACATTCCTTCACTGACATACTCCCCTGTTTAAGGGAGATTAACTCATACCTCTTCATAGCCTTTATTGTGGAAGAGGGGAATTCTGACTGGAACTCACACTCGAAGTCAGTCCATGAAACCTCATTTTCCTACTTCACCCTAAGGTAGAGTGTCCACCACTGACGTGATTACCCTACATATGGATTATAGCTAGAGGTTCCCAGTACTCAACTGGATCCCAGGTGAAGCTTAAATCAATAACCAACTCCTTGATCTATCTTCTTGCCTCATTGTTTGAGATGCTGCTATTACATCCTGACCTTTTCATACATTATTGTTACATCATTCGAAATATAAAAAACATATTAGTATTACAAATAGAGGATCCAAATGTTTATTTTCTTGGGAAAACTAGGACCATACATAAAAAATACAATATCATGAATAAACATTTATTTAATTTCTTCTTCTCTGGATTCTTATTGGAACTTGTCCTCTCCTTAGTACTTGTAGACACATGAGGATATACATAAAAAGGGGTGATCTAGAATCCCAGTAAGAGGATAGATAGGAATAACATAGCATGGGGTGATCATAATCATAACATGGAAAAATGATCATGAAGATTAGAGGAAGCATAAATATAAGACTTAAAATGTGGAAATGCATAAAAATGAAACATCATGTCTTAGTGGTTAACTACCACACATACTTGTAAACGAATATATCATATTGTTCATAGATCATTTAACATTTACTCATGATATTCATCACTTTACCCAATTCATTGGAGTGATTTATAATTCCGGGTTCACTTATCACTTTGAAACATTCATATTGCGCTATATAATTCTGGGTGCACCCGTCACATCATAACATTATCATTAACATGCATGCCACATAGAACATATATCAATAATGAAAATAACAAACCCATGTAAAGGAATGGGTTTCATATCAAAAAAACACATTCATAAATATTGGGTTCCCAAAACAAAGGGGGAATGAAATACATGATACATGAACCATCAACTTTGAATGATAAGTAAAAGTTGAGTTCTTTAAAGAAGAGTTATTTTGGAAAATATTTTGTTTTACATAAAAAGTAGTGGTAAACATGTATATCGGAGAAAAGGAAAGTGAATGGTGAAATTATTTTTAAGGAGTAACCATATCAAAAAGGGGGAAGTGGTTGAACCCGAAGAAAGAAAATTGGGTTCGAGATTTTCCCCTTACCTCGTTTCCAAATGATTCACTCTCATTAATTTCATTTATAATGGAATTATATTCATTAATTATAAATACAGAACATTTTTCACATTAATATGGTTCATTATGGTTTTATTAACTGAATTTACGTTCATTTGGATTAGTTATAGAGTTTAAAAACATTATTCTGGAATGTTTGTTTTTATGGTTTTCTTGAGTGGTTCACTTGTATCCATAAATTGAAGTTAGGGTAGACCATGGGTAATCATCCAGAACATATATTACATGTTATTAATGACATTAAATAATTAAAAATGTTCTTATAATGTGGTATATTATATACCATGTGGATTAATCATTAGATAAAAATTAAATGAAGAATGTTTGGGTTAATTTGGGTGGTTTTGGGATCACATTGAACTTGTTTTAATTTATCACTTAGAAATATAGCCATAGGATATTTACGGAATGTTAAATAAAAAATAATACATATAAAAAATTCTATTTCAATAATTTTTTTTTTATTACCAGATTTGAAGGTATAAATTGAAGAATAAAGCATGTTGTTCTTGATGGTGATTAATTAACACCTCACAAACAACGTTCTATTTAATAAAATAAAAGGAAGAGGGAAAGGGGTTGGATGATAAAATATTCTATTATAATCATAAATTTAAAGTAAATGTATAATAACAGTGTTACATTACCATTTGGATTAATATAGTTGGGGAGAGATCAAGAAATGAACATGAACATGAAATAAAAAAATAAAGGAGAAGAGGGAGATAAAATACCACTTAAATCATCCTCTTGAGATCCTCTTTAAGGAAGTTAGGGTTGGTCCTTTGATGAGACCAGAAGCTATTGGGTGTGGGATAGGGTCTAGGGAAGATTGTTTGGAAGAGTTTAGAGAAGTCTTTGAGGTTGAGAGCTGTGAGGAAATGGGGGTGTGAAGGGTGGTATTTATAGTGGTGGGGAGAGGGGTTTCCTTAACATAAAATTCATTAGTTTATTAATTTCCCCTAAGACAAGGAATAGTTAGTTTTGAATGAACAAGAATATTAATTGTATCATGTGATACCAAAACAAGTGGTCTTACATCCGCATAACATCACACATGACTCTATAATTAGTTTATTTAGCTTATTTTTGTAAAATACGGTATATCCCTATTCATGAAAAATTCATGTATTTTAGAAAAATATCCAAAATTTACCCCAACCATATTTCGATGTGTAGAATAAAAAAAATAAGTACGTTTTTCAAAAATAATTTTATAAATATTATTAATTTAAAATTTAATAAAAATTATAATTTAATTAAAAATAGTTTGTAAAATTAAAAACTGATTTTATAGTGCTTTCAAGAATTACGTAGGGACTTATAAAATTATCTGAAAACTAGAAGAAATTTATTTGATAATTAATGAACACATTTTACGAAGATATTTTTTCTTTTAAATTAATTAATTATAAATATTTATTTATGACTTACAAAATACCAAAACGTTTACAAAGGTCAGATTATCATTTTTTAAGATGTCTAAATTTTATTTAATTATTCATGGGTAAGGATACTCTTAAGTTGGATGATTTTAAATTCATAAGGATCATATTACTATTCACAAGTGTATGTTACTATTCATAAGGGTAAGTTACTATTCACTAAAAATGATTTTTGTTTCAATAGACTCAAAAATAATCATGAACACAACTGTGTTTGTCCGATTCTCGAAATTCCAAATAAAGAAGTGTCAAAATTATGTTCAAAGGTCAATTATCACATACTAGTCCTTTATGTTATGTTTTCATGTGATTTTATGAAAAAATTATAAGAAAGGAATTTCCATTGAAAAACTTTGGGTTGTTACATTTTTCGCCCCTTAAGAAATTTTGCCCCCGAAATTTCACTTTACACAAACATGTGAGAGTGTTTCTCCTTCTTTTCCTCTTCTGGTTCCTGTGTTGCTTCCTCAAACATATTTTTCCTCCAAAACACTTTGACAAGATGGGTTGTCTTGTTGCATAGAACCATATCTCTCCAATCCACAATCTTTACTGGATGCTCCTTATATGAGAGATCATATTCCACTTGTACCACCTCTGAGTTTAGTATATGTGAGGGTCTGGTATGCACTTCATCAGTAGTGATACATGAAACACATCATGAACATGATACATATTTGGTGGAAGTTCTAGACGATAGGCCGTAGCTCCTATGCGTTCAAGGATCTCAAATAGGACAATATACCTTGGGCTTATATTCTCTTTCTTCCTGAATCACATGACTCTCTTACTTAGATATATTCGAAGGAAGACTTTACATCCAATGTCGAACTCCAAGTCCCTTCGACGGTTGTCACCATAGCTCTTTTTCTGACATTGAGCAGCTTTGATGTTTTTTTGGATGTCTTTAAGCTTCTCCCTCATCTCTTGAACAATATCGGGTCCAAGTAGCCTTCTTTCTCTAGCTTCATCACAACAGGATGGATTTCTACATCTCTTTCCATACAGAGCTTTATATGGAGCAATCTGAATACTCTAGTGGAAGCTATTGTTGTATGAGAACTAAACCAATGGGAGATTCTGATCACAACCACCTTGGAATTCAAGAGAGTAGGCTCATAGCATATCTTTAAGAATCTGAATAGTTCTTCCAGAATGGCCATTAGTATGGGTGTGATAGGCTGTGATGAAATTTTATTCAGTACGCAAAGCATGTTAAAGGATCCTCTATAATTTAGATGTGAACCTTGGATCACGGTCAGAGACAATTGAGAGTGGAACACCATGCAATCTCACCACTTCCTTCACATATATCTTTGCAAGTTGTTCAAGCAAGAGGTCTTCCCGAATAGCTATAAAATGGGAAGTCATGGTGAGTCAGTCAACCCCAAACCATGTCACATTATTTCCCTTCGACGTCTTTAGGAGACCAATGACAAAGTCCATAGTAACATTTTCCCATTTCCACATGGGTATAAGAAATGGATGCATCATTCTTTTGGACTTACGTCACTCAACTTTCAGTTGCTGACATACCAAACACCTTGATATATATTCCACAATCTCCTTCTTCATGTTATCCCACCAGAAGTGTTCTCAGAGATCACGATACATCTTGGTAATCCCGTGATGGATAGAGAATGTCGAGTTATGTGCATTTTCAAATAGCTCATTCTTTATCCCCAGTGATGAAGGCACACAAAGCCACGTTCCAAACCGAATCACACCATCATCGTCGATATGGAACTATGGAAGCTTCCCTTCCTTTACTTTTTTTACCCTCTTTTGTATCTCCACATCATCCATTTATGCTTCCTTAATCTTATCATTGATAGATGGTTCACAATCATTTGGGAAAGGTAGGATGTATCCCCTACCATTATGATTTCCAAATTCAATCATTGCATATCCAAGTAGATAGGCTCTTTCTCAATCCATATCATGGATAGAGTAACAGGTTCTTACCAGCTTAGAGCATCAACTACCTTGTTCACCATTCCAGGATGATAGTTAATATAGCAATTGTAATCCTTTATTAGATCTAACCATATCCTTTGATGCATGTTTAGCTCCTTTTGTGGGAATATATAATTTAGGCTCTTGTGGTCAGTTTATACATCACACTTCTCACCATAAAGGTAGTGCCGCCGGATTTTCATGGGAAAAATCACGTCACCTAGCTCTAGATCATGTGTTGGGTAGTTCTGCATATGGATCTTCAACTGTCATGAGGCATAGACTATCACATTATCATTTTTCATGAGTACGCGACTAAAGCCTTTCTTTGAAGAATCACTATATATCACACATATTTCTCCACTTTTCGGTAGTGTGAGTACAAGTGAAGTGATCATCCTTCTCTTTAGATCCTTGAAGCTTCCCTCACATTCTTCCATCCAGACATAATTTACCCCTTTCCTTGTTAGCTTAGTTAGTGGGATTGAAAATCATGATAAATTTCCACAAAATGTTGGTAGTACCCAGCTAATCCAAGAAAACTATATATTTCTGTTACACTAGAGGGCCTGGGCCATTCCTCAATCACCTTTTTCTTTGATGGATCCATAGAAATTCCCTCACATGTTATCACATGTCCCAAGAATGTGACTTGTTTCATCCAAAAGACACACTTTATGAACTTGGTGTACAACTTATCCATTATTAATGTCGCAAACACAAGTCTTAGATGTTCTTCAGGTTCCTCCTTGCTCATGGAGTAGATGAGAATATCATCAATAAAAACTACCACAAATTTGTTGAGGTAATGTCTAAAGACTCTATTCATAAAATCCATGAAGATTTCAGGGGCATAAGTAATTCTGAAGGGTATCACCAAAAACTCATAGTGCCCAAACCTTGTTCAGAATGCAATCTTCTAAATATCTTTCATCTTCACACCTGATGATATCTATAATGAAGATCCACATTTGAGAAGTATTGAGCTCCTCTTAACTGTTCGAACAAGTCTTCAATCCTTGGGAGAGGATACTTGTTCTTTATGGTGATCTTGTTGTGTTTCCGATAGTCGATACACTACCTCATTGTTCCACAATTCTTCTTCAGAAAGACCACGGGTACACCCCATGGTGATACACTAGGGCATATGAACCCTTTGTCACGATGCTCTTACATCTTATTCTTTAACTCCTCCAGTTCGATAGGATCCATCCGATAGGGACACTTTGAGATAGAAGTATCTCCGGGTATGAGTTCAATTGAGAACTCAACCTCACGATGTGGGGGAATTCCGGGTGACTCTTCAGGAAATACATCACCGTATTCCCTCACAATGAGAATTTCCTCAAGGATGGAACTTTCCTTCAATTCAACCATTTGGAAGAGGTATGATTCTTCATAGGGAATCAACACCCACACCATTGAATGATTTTTCAAAGGAGATTCATGATCTTCCTTGCATTTTTAGAGGATAATGGGATTGCTCAGAATATGAAAAGATATTTACTTTTCCAACAATTGATATGTGCTCTATATAACGAGAGCCAATCTATTCCCATTATAGAGTCGTATTCCACCAAGAGAAGCATTATGAGATTTTCCGGAAGAATCTTCCCACATATGCTAACAGAAGAAGAGTCAAACACTTATGTTTCAATGGTTGCAACACTTGGTGTTTTTATAGATATCTCTACTTCAAGGTTTTGGGTCTTCGATTCTATAGTTCTATCTGACATGAAAAATGCGTAGAACCAGAATCAAATAAGTCTTTTTACATTCTTGGGTGAATAGTATGTGTAACTTGTACGACTTCATTATCATTATCCACCTATGCAGTAGTGATGGAATAAGCCTTCCCTTGTTCCATTGGATTTGGTGGTTGCTAACGTTGATTACCTTTGAGAACACGAGGTTTAGTGCACTGGTTTGCATAGTGCCCTACCTCCATACAGTTGTAGCATTGAACCATGAGTGGTTCTCTCCTTTAATCAGCTACATTATCCATATTTTTCATGTATTTTTTACACTCTTGAGCATGATGTTCTTCTTTCCCACACTCGAAGCGTTTCCCCATCCCTTTGAGGCAGTTCCCATGGTGCAACTTTCAACATTTTTGGCATGTGGGTCATTGCGTTTTCTTCCCACCCTTATCATTAGACCCACAGGCTTGAAACTTAGTCTTTTGTTTCTTATCCCCATAGCCATGGGAACATTCTCCAAACTCTATCTACACTTCTAGGGAACATCAAACAACTTATTCATAACTCCCAAAGTCTCGAATTGCAAGATCATTTCAAAGGTGTAGTTTTAATCCACTAATGAATTAATAAATTTTCCTATCATTGTTGATAAAAAAACCTTAAACGTACCTCGCAAGCCTTGTAAAAATTGTGTCAAAGGTTGTGATAGATTGTCATTATTTTTTGATTGAGCTCTATGAAATCACTCTCCCTCTTTGTGTGAAGAGTTCGTCGGAAATAATTTTTATATAACATTATCTTAATGTATTCCCATTCCATCTCTTCAATTTCCTCCCTTGTCATGGTGTTCTTAATCAATACCCACCATTGATCGGCTTCTCCATCTATATGATAAATGGTTAGGGTCACCTTATTCATCTCATAACATTGAAGTACATAGAATATTTTCTCCATGGAGTTGACCCACTGTTCCATAACTAGTGGATTGGAGGATCTACTACACGTCGGTGGTCATTGCCGTATAAAACATTCGATATCCAGTTTATCCCTCTTTGGTGAAGGAGGATGTTCCCCAATTATTATGGTTATTGTTCATAACCTGAGATAATTGGGTAATCATCGCCATGAAGTTTTGAACTCCACCTCCAAAATCATTGGGAATGTCATTCAGGAAATCGTTGCATTAGCCCTCGCACGAGTTATTGGCCAGATCTCTCCTAGTTCCCACCATTTTCTAAGATATAAAAGGTTAGAAAAAAACATAAGTAAACAAGTCATGAATGACTTATTCATTAAAATAATTTATACCAAAAACATTACATATGGGATCCCTATGTAAATATTCTTGTTTAAATATTTGTACTTAGTCTCAGGGTAGATGTTTTTCTCAAGGGTTCACTAATCCTAATTCCAAAATTAACTAAACCATTCCTCTGATACAAACTATAGAATCCCAGCCTTTCCATACATTACTATTACATAATTTTAAAGATAAACTACATAAAACTATTACACATATAGGATCCAATCGTTTAGTGACTTGGGAAAACTAGGACAATACATAACAAATACAACAACAAGCACAAACATTTATTTAATTTCTACCTCTCTAGCTTCTTATTGGAACTTGTCTTCTTCTTAGTACATGTATCCCCTTGATGAAATACTTCAAAATGGGTGAGATAGAAGCCCAGAAAATGGATAGATAAGGACAACATATAATGGGGTGATCATAATCATAACATGGGAAAAAGATCATGAACATGAGAGGAAGCATAAATATAAGACTTGGAATGTGGAAACGCATAAAAATGAAACATCATGTCTTAGTGGTTAACTACTAAAAATACTTGTGAACCAAGCTACCATATTTTTAAAACATAAATTAAAATTTTCTCATGAGATTCATCACTTTACCAAATTCATTGGAGTGTTGTATAATTCCGGGTGCACCCATCACATTGAAATATTCATATTACGCTATATAATTCTGGGCGCCCCATCACATCATAAAATTATCATTAATATGCATGCCACATAGAACATATATAAATAATTAACATAACTAACCCATGTAATGGAATTGGTTTCTTCTTATAAGAACACATTCATATACATTGGGTTCCCAAAACAAAGGGGGAATAACATACATGATAAAAGAACCATCAACATTGAATGAGAAGTAAAAGGTGAGTTCTTAAAAGAAGAGTTCTTTTAGAAAACATTTTGTTTTAATTAAAAAATAATGTTAAACATTTATATCTCATATATGGAAAGGAAATGATTAAAAAAATATTTTTAATGAGTAACCATATCAAAAAGGGGTGAAATAGGGAGAACCCGGAGAAAGAAAATTGTGTTCTAGATTTTCCCCTTACCTTGCTTCTGAATGTTTCCTTCACTTTAATTTCCTATATAATGACATAAAATTAATTAATTTGTAATTAATAACCTTGTTTAAAATAATATGGTTCATTATGGTTTCATTAGGTGATTTTATGTGCCTTTTTATGAGTTATAGAGTTTAAAAACATTATTCGGGAATGTTTGTTTTTATGGTTTTCTTGAGTGGTTCACCTGTATTCTTAAAGTGATGTTTGAGTAGAACATGGGTTAACATCTAGAAAATATATTACCTGTTATTAATAAAATTACGGAATCTAAAATGATCTTATAATGATATTTATTATATACTATGTGGATGAATCATTAGATAAAAATTCAATGAAGATTGTTTGGGTTAATTTGGGCGGTTTTTGGATCACAATGAAGTTGTTTTAATTTATCATATAGAAATATGGCCATAGGATATTTCTAGAACATTAAATAGGAAATAATACATATAAAAAATTCTGTTTCAACCATAAAAATGGTTTCATGACCAGATCTGATGGTAGAAATGGAAGAAGAAAGCATGTCGTTCTTGAAGGTGGTAAATTAACACCTCACGAAAAACGTTCTCTTTAATAAAATAAAAGGTATCTGGAAATGGGTTTGGATGATATAATATCCTATTATCATCATTAAATTACATTAAATTTATAATACTGGAGTTAAAATACCATTTGTATGAAGATATATGGGGAGAGATCATGAAATGAACGACAACTTGAAAGACAAAAATAATGGCGAAGTGGGAGAGAAATTACCTCTTAAATCCTCCTCTTGATATCCTCCATAAGGAAGCTAGGCCTGGACATTTGATGAGACCAGAAGATCTAGGACGTGGGATAGAGGATAGGGAAGATATTATGGAAGAGTTTAGAGAAGTCATGGAGCATGAGAGGTGTGAGGAAATGAGGGTGTGAAGAGTGGTATTTATAGTGGAGGGGAGAGGGGTTTCCTTAATATAAAATTCATTAGTTTATTAATTTCCCCTAATACAAATAATAGTGAGTCTTTAATGCCGAATAATAGTAATTTTATCATGTTATCCTGAACAAAGCGGGCTTACACCATCAGAACATAACACATGACTCTATAATTAGTTTATTTAGCTTATTTTTGTAAATTACGGTATTTCACTATCCATAAAAAATTCAAGTATTTCAGAAAAATCCCCAAAATTTACCCCAACCATTTATCAAAATTTTGAATCAAAAAATGAATTCCGTTTTTTAAAAATAATTTTCTAAATATTTATAATTTAATATTTAATTAAAATCATATTTTATTAAAAAACTTTTTTTAAAATTAAAAAATAATTTTATAGTGCTTTCATGAATTATGCAGGGTATTATAAAATCATATAATAACTATAAGAAATTGATTTGATAATTAATGAACACATTTTAAGAATATATGTTTTCTTTTAAATTAATTAATTTATTATAATTAATAATTTATGAATTACAAAATACCAAAACGTTTACTAAGGTCAAATTGTTACTTTCTAAGATGACTAAATTTTATTTAATTATTCATGGGTAAGGTTACTCTTATGTTGTATGATTTACTATATATAAGGGTTAAATTACTATTCATAAGGGTATGTAACTATTCATAAAGGTATGTTACAATTAACTGAAAATTATTTTTGTTTCAATAGACACCAAAAATCATCTTGAACACAACCGTGTATGTCGGATTTTCGAAATTCCTAACACAAAAGTGACAAACTTATGTTTAAAGGTCACTTATCACTTATTAGTTCATTATGTTGTGTTTTCATGTGATTTTATGACATAATTATGAGAAGCTAATTTTAATTGAAAAACATTGGTTCGTTAAAGCTGCCCTCGTACTTCCCAGGGGTCTAATGCTAAAAGAAACAAATTGTCTTCTTCCACTGGTCATTCTCCCCCTCCCCTGATCAGCCCTATACTGATCAACCAAATCCGCCTCCTGGTCTTCAACCACCCACACTAATCGCGGAAGTTTTCTAGGTACCATAGCATCTGTAATGCCCCGACCCCAGTTACCCAGTATCGGTGCATTACTACATAACATTGGCATGATTATAATGAATCAAGTCCCTAAGGACCGATTAGTTTAGCAGTCTTGGAAAATAGATTACATACATGAATGTTAAATTGCACTTTTAGACAGAAAAACAACATAAATAATCATTATGAACACCATTACTCCCTTGGTTTAACCCTGCATATCAATCACAATACACTTCTTGGAATCCTGAGAAAAATAAAACTTAGAAAGGGGAGAGCTCAAACGCTCAGTAAGGGTAAGCAATACAGTGGAAACTTTCAAAAATAAGGATAAACATTTATGGAAATACATAACTAAAACGAAATCATTTTAAACTTGAACTTCCGCATAATATGGAAAAAATAAAATGAAATAATTCCATTTACTTATTCACAAGGATATTCTACTAATCAAATAATCACATGCAATATCACTAACCACTTTCATAATGATGGAATGCATATTGCCAGACTATCATAACAACCTAGCCAAGGCCTTGTGCCAAGACTACAAATAAGATTTTGTCAAGGCCTCATGCCAAGACACTAGTTTGTCTCATGATATCTACCAATCCATTGAGGAGCTATAGCCATCTCCACCCGTTACATATTAAGTCTAATGCATTCCTTATATGAACAGGTTTAAACATAACATTAACTTTCGCATTAAAACTAAATAAAAAATATCAATACTTTCTCCATAAACCATGAATGGTATAAAAATAACACATCCATAGTCAAACATATAATAACTCATTCAATACACTAATTAATATTTTATTATAATAAATCAACCTCAATCTAAAGTAATATCCAGTAGAGGATGCTGACATAGTTGAAAATGATGAGTATAACTTTTTGAGAGAAATATCCTTTTTATAAAATCAATTAAAAGTCACCCATTTATAAAGGAAGTAATTTAAAAGAGATTTTATAATCAAAGTGTCCAATACCACATTGAATCATTTGAAAAGGATTATCATTTCAAAACATTAATGTCCATATAAATAAATCCTTAAAATCATTTTGAAAACATGGACATTAATTAAAAAGATTTAGAAAGGCAAATCTTTAAAACATTTGAAATTATGATCTTGATAAAGTGTACCTTTCAAAATCCTTAAAATATTAATTTTTAAATCATTTTTAAGAAAAATGGAAATGGATGATAAAAATTTCCCATTAAATACTTACACATAAACAATATCGGATAATAAAGAGATTGAGAAATTAACCCTTACCAATTTGGTATCATACAAAACATACATCCCATGAAAGAGGTATCATACAATGAATATGTAAATAAACATAAATTAAAGTGTATTACACAAATAATACAATTATGTTCAGTACATACACCACACAAAAGGTAATAATGGCAATATGGCATGAATCTCAAGGGAATAAGGAGTGAGATAAAAACCCCTTACCTTGCACTTTCCTTTAGTCAAGAGTAAGTTTAACCTCATATATGAAGATTGTAGTATGTTATTAAATTATAATAGAACCATATCAATATTTATTATATCATAAAAGATTCATTTATGACTTTATAATACCCACTTAATAATAATTTCCATGTTAAATTAACATTTCGGGTAATAATTGCTTTCTTTATCGTACGTGTTTTAACTTGTTACTCTTGATTGTATCACTTAGATCATGATTTAAATACTTCCAGAATATAAAACATGATAAATATATCATATATATTTAGAATATAAATATGTTTAATAGACATATATATGAAATGGAAAACACCATTTATGGAGATGGTAGTCCGTACATACGCATAAACGTTGTTTCTGTTTTCATATAGTATTTAACGGAAGTAAGTAAATAAGATATATGTAAGTAAATAAATACATATATATATAAATATATATATTTCTCCAGTAGCATTATTATGTCATATATTACATAATTATTAGTAATATATATCTTCATAATCGTCGATGAATGGTGAACTTGGAAATGAATCTCATCGCGTCGTGGAGACAGTAATCTGTACGTACGCACGAGTAAAAATATCATTATTTTGATATTAAAATAATATATAATTGGATGGTATATCATATATAAATATTCCTTTTAATGTTATATTTATTATTTACATAAAATACACATCATTATTATAACTATCCAAATAATAATGTATTGAATAACAATTACACCACGATGTGGAGACGGTAAGCCATACATACGCACGTATCGTGACATGTCATTCAAAGGATGGATAGAATAATGAATATGGATGTACCATATTAATAATAACATTTCATTATATAGGATATAATGGATTTATTATTTTAGAATATAAATAATAAATAAAGAATAAGTTGAAGAAGGAAGGAACTTGGAAGTGGGTGGTGAAAACATTACCTCTTCTTCGAGTTCTTCCTTTTCATTTGATCAAAAGGGCTACCTAGGTTGGATTTATAATCAAACTAAGGACTCTAGGTTTAAGTGAGGGAAGTTTAGAGACCATGTTTTAAGAGTTTGTCCGAACCAAAAGGCTTTGAAGGTGTTAAGTGTTGGTTAGAAGTTGGGTCATTTTAAAAGGGGGAGGAGGGCCTTTTTAGAAAAAACTTAAAGTATTAATTTATAAAAAATAATATTAACTTTATAATGGCTCCAAAGTATAATATTTAAAGTTTAAGGTGAGTATAGGTCTAAAATCACTCAACCAATAGATTTTAGATAGGTTTTGGTCATTATATTAACCTTATCTTTTAGTATAAACTCTTAGTTAATTAGATTGACATTTACCATGTCACTTTGTATTTTTATATTACATAGTTAATAAACATATCATATACATCCAAGAGACCCACAAGAGGTCCATTAATGATACACCTATCATGATATAAGTCTCTTGGACGATCCATATATTTTTAAGAATTTAATATCAATTAATAATATAATATGTTTTTAAAAACTCTTTTTTGTCAATTTTGAAAATATTTAATAATTGATTTTTGATAAAGTCTTAACAATATTATTACTTAGAAACTAATTAATTTAATCAATTATAACATTTCATATTAACCTATTAAATTATTTAGTGTCATCAAAACTTTAAAATTATATTTATTTTAACATTTATAATACCAATTATTTGATTCATTCATTAATAAGGAAAATACTGCATCATTATTGTGTCATATATATTTTTACTTTTTCAATGACTAAAAATTATAAATAAAATACCATTATGTATGAAATATTTTTATATTTCTAATGAATACTTATAGTCGAAAATCCAACATATATAACCCTATGTAAATTTTTTTTTTCAAAAAGATATATGCTTATGTCATTTTTGTATTTATTTTAGCTTAATTAATATAAAGTGTCCCTATCACTTACAAGTGGCTCCATAGGGTACCAATATCGACCCAAAGATGCCCAAGGTTAGAAAGGTATCCACCAATAAGGTTAGTACACATTTTAGGGTAATGTATTATTATTATAATATTATTTTTTAACCCTTATTTACCGGATTTACCCTTTAACCATGATAAATAAAATATTTACCGAAATAATTAGTCAAAATGTCTAAAAATAAAAGTTACCTATTTACACAATTTGTAAATAATGATTCCAAATATGGAATCTAGTTTTCCAAATTCAAAACATAGATGTGGCAGAAATTAATTTAAAATTAATTCCTGCTGTCAAAACAAAAAGCGTGTTTTTAAGATATAATAACTATCAAAAGATTGATACTTGTTCATGTCTGGTTTAATTATGAAATTATGTCCAATGACAAACATTGTATTAAATGGTAAAAAATATACTATAGATATACATTAAAACCACTCAAATTCATAATTTATCACTATTAATTATTTCGATTAAAAAGGTTGTTTTTAATTAAAATTTAGTAATTTTCACTATTCATCAAAATATACATGTTATCCGAAAAGTTCAAAAATTTTACCTAAATCTAATTTCGATATTCTGAATCCATAAATGAATTCCATTTTGAGAGATAAAATTTATAAAATTTTAAAAAATGGGTATTACTATTCATAATGGCTACTTTGATTGGTTGTGGTGTGTGTTAGAACTCAATGTTTCTTACAACACACAATACGGTATTATTTATAGATAAGTGTACTATGGAAGCTTGGGGTGTTGAATTGTAAATTTTTTATGTCCCTATTCTAAATAATTAATTTATTTAGTCAAATTTAATATATAAATGTTTAAAATATTGGATTTAAAGAGGGTTCACCAATAAAAGTTGGTAAAAGTTCATTTTTGAAAAATAATTCTTTTATTTGAAAAAAAATTTGTGTTCTTAAATTATGTCTAAGAAACTCATAATATGGATTATAAAATTATAAGTATTACATAATGTTCAAAATTTAGTTAATATTATTCATAACCTCTTTTGAATGGCTTGTTTGTTAAGTCATGGTGCGTTTGAACTCGGTGTTGAGTGTAGTGAAAGTTATTTAATTATTTTGAAGAAGTAACACAATATGAAATCTTGAGGTGTTACAGAATCAAGGTAAATATAGAAATTCCTAAGACTGAGTAGTGTAGAAGTTATCTTTGAAAATTTTCATTAAACTTGTTATTAATTTTAAACTCCGCAATCCCCCAAAACACAAAAGAACACATGTCATTGTGATACATGTAACATTCCTAGTGTATATACCCTACAATCACTGTAGCTTCACATGGTCATTTGGTAGGTCAAGACTCCTTGAATTGGATGATCATGGGAGCTAAAATACAATTTCCTAACCAGTGTTCCCTGGCCTCTTTCATGCCCCATTATTTCTTAGATTTGTTTCCCTACCATCCCACTCAATCCTAACTATACCTAAATCCTAACTCCATCATATCTCTTATCCTCTCATTTATACCATTGTCTCAGGACCCTACTTCACCATGATTATGGGAGGGACAAAAAACTTCAAGAACCTCCCTTCTTCAATTGAAGGAAAAATAATGACCCCCTGAGTCCCACCTTCAATAGTCCCCTGAGTGGTGTCTAGAACAAAGGGTACATAATCACACATAATATGGAATGAATTACCCTTTTTATTGAAAACTATTAGTATATAAGATTGTAAATCTCAAACAACACTAAATACATAAAGTAAAAGTAAAACCAAACTACTTTTTCCACATGAATGTTAAAAATAAAGTGCAATAGTGTACTAGAAAACTCTAAATGGATGTACCAAAATAAAAGAATGAAACAAAAGAAACCATCCCAAATTCTTAGATAATATTGTCCAACATGGTCCTGGAGGTCCTCAAGGAACACTAGAAACAATTTTATATACATACAGTGAGTATATAGGTATACTCTATAGAGAAAACCAAACGCTATCATGAACATTTTCATAGGCATTCTAATTCCTCGAGAGAAAGTAGAGGTAGCCAAAACAAAAAGAAAGGGAAACTATCCAACCAGCCTCAACAAGGAATACACCCCAAATAACATAATTTAATAAAAGTAATATTAATATCACATCGATATTTGGGTACCCCACATGCCTTTTCGACTATTTATTGAAGACATCTTATACGTCAGACCACCGCCTCTATTTTCACTGCACTCCCACTACTAACCCAAACACAACTTTAGGGGATACCACTACCACGCATCCCACCTTCAGACACATGGGCCACAACAACCAATCCTAATCACGTCTATAGAGACCTTTTCCAGAACAACCACCACCATGCCCGAAGACACCATGACCTGAACCAGAAGAATCTTTGGAAAAAACCTGCCCACACAAACCTGGTCCATCCACTACAACGTACCTTGCTCAAAGAAGACTGGGCTATAATAGACCTCAGGTGGTCAAAGAAGGATCAAGAGTCTTAGGATACCTAGGAGAGGGAGAAGATAATGAGCTAATAACCAACCACTCATAATAGTGCTAGAAAACACACCAACCCCCATGAAATGGGGGTGTTTGAAAAGAAGTTCTCAATGTGGGTGGGGTGTGTATGAATAAAAAAAAATTAATTAAATATTGATAATCAACTAGTCACCTCAACCCAGGGGTTCTAAAACCAAACCTTATTAAAACACTCTTTCTTACTATTCATACATTCACAGAAGCACAATAGCCACAACCGGAGGACCACCCATTGAAACCATTCTAGTTACCATGTTTAAGTGATTTCATTCGATTAAATCTCAACTACTGGGAAACTATGGGGAACATCCAAACGTCAAAAAACTATGTACTGAAGAAGAAAATATCCAAAATAAAATTTAAGCATTCACACCTGGTTCTCATGTAATGTCACAATAGCAAAAGGGATCTGTGAGATCCATCGAAGTGCTAAAACCAGACCAAGCCATCACATACCGCATCGCACTGCATTAATTCAAAAAACCATCAAATGAACAATAGGGGATCCCATCCCCATTCATTCACTCCACAATAATCATGATGAACAAATGTTCTTATTAGTTAAATAGAGAAAGAGAGTTTTAATATTTAACAATATCATTTATCAAGTTCCTTCTTTCTGTTCGGTTAACCAGGGTGATCAAACTAGGATTCTTAGTCATTAGGCATCCATTTAATAAACTCGGTTTACATGATTAACCAGTTTCCATGTTCCATATATTCAATCACAAGATTATCCAGATAAACAAATGATTATTAGTTCACAAGAAAGGACCACCAACGACAACAATTTTCAGTGGGAATACGTTCATACAATTGAAAACATATGAATGTAAATAAAAGAGTATTGAAACACCATAAATGAAAACAAACCTCAGTTATTTAAAAACCATTTATTATCCTTGTTAAGGTCTATTTTCATCGACATAATGAGAGAAATATATTTCATACCCACCTCCCAAGATACACACTATGATAGATGGAGGAAAACCCCTACTTATATGATCAATGATTGAGGTTTTCTCCTTAGGAAAAGAACTCTGGACTGACATCTTTTAGAAGAAGATCTCCAAGGACTCCAAGGGAGAGCAGTGAAGGCTCCATAATGGGTTCTTGATTTGTCTCCAGAATGTAGATTCCAAACGCACCAAAGAATGTAAAGTGACAAATGATGAAGAAGATCTAGGTGTTAAAACGACCGTTCCTAGAGTTATGGAATATGAAATATTGATCGGATTAAAGGGTGGATCATGGCTTCACTACATGGTTGAGCAGTTATTGATGATGCAAATAATTTATATTTAATTATTATCCTTGGATACTGTGATGATAGACTATCTGATATGATGGATATATGTTAAATGGGTAAAAGACAATAGAGGGGATAAAATAGAAGTGGATAAGGAGTGTCATGGGGTCTATCCCCCATTAAAATACTTACGACATCATTTATGGCCTTAAACTGACTTTAACCACTGTAAAAGAAGTAATAAAACATAAAAGAGGAGTTACAGGAAATCTAGGGGAATGAAACCCAGACAACCCATGTGGAAAAATTTGGATGCGACATCGATCGTTGAGACCGATCAGCAACAAACTGATCAGTGATACTGATCAGAAACACACCAATATGTGAGACCAATCGAGTACACACAGATCGGTGAGACCGATCGGTGACACATCGATTAGTGAGACAAATTGAGGACACACTAATTAGTGAGACCAATTAGTTATACACCAATTAGTGAACCGATTGGTGACACACTGATCAGTGTCACCAACCGGTGACACCATGGTGAAACCCTTCCACTAACTCCAATTCCCTCCTTACTCACTGATTGGGTCATGTATGTCCTAGAAAATAGAATATTTCATTGTATAGGTGAAGGAAGGTTTGTCCTATTATATTTAATAACATATATTATCTACATATGAATTTCATGGATTTTATAAAATTTTTATTTTACATAGTGGTCTATTTAGAACAATTATCCATCACGTATGTTTTAATTATGTGTTCCTTAATTCAGTGCACCTCATTCTAATGCACTTTGTCTGAGGAACTTATAAATGGTCACTTCATCCATCAGGTATCTTAGTCGGATGACATATTTTTAACAATGTGATTCCTTTTAATCTACTAACACTGACATAATATCTCAATTCTATACTCTAGAAATAATAATTACTCAATGATTCGACACAAACATATATATGAATAATTATTCTATTAATAAAAGAGGAAGTGTGGGATCAATGATTAATTTTACCACTCTATACAATTTTCATTTTACCACCATCAATTCATCTGAATGATTTTAAGTCATCAATAATAAAAAACATCCTTAAATATCACAATTGGACAAATATTAAACAATTACTTAAATCTAATATATATTTCTGAAAAATGAAATAAATGCTACAAATATTCATTATAATTGACTTATATTTATATAATTTTATTCCAATATCCATCCATTATACAAAGTTATCTATTTTTTATTATTAATTTGATTAGATAATTTCATTATACTCATATTTCCTACTTATATTGATCTTTATATATATCATTAGTCTGTGGGAATTTATAGATGCATTTCTAATGGAATTTATAGATGCATTTTTTATGATCATTTTCATAGTAAAATTGATAATCATTCTTGGAATGTATCTAATGGACGTAAACTTCCTCTACATGGGTAACCTCAAGATATTTATATTTAAATAATTTATTTGAATGAATTTTATCATATCTATTTATGTATTTAATTAATTATTCATTCCAATTTTTGAATGGATTAACTCATTTTGGGTTTTTGGAAGGATATAAAACATAATTTGGATCAGATAAATAATAACTTGGAACTATGACAACGATCTTCACATCACACGTGATTCTTGAGGATGATAATAGAGAAAATGAAAGGAATAAAACTGGTGAAATGAGGAAAAAATATTTTGTAGAAGAAAAATGAAATTATAATTTTTGTAATCATTACATGTCATGTTGTTTTGTATGTATTGAAAGGGTGAAACATATTTTAGTTAAGAAAAATAACCCCAATGTGATTTATACATGTTTCATGGTGTGACACTTATATCTCACACTGTGGCCTATGTAATCATGACCCAAAAATCTACATTTCTTGATTTCTGTACACATGGTGCAATATTAAAATGTTTTTAAACAATACAGATCATTTAATGTGTTGGGAAGAGATTCAAGAAGCTACACAAGACACATAATCAGTTTTGAGAAATTCTAATTTATGTGACCAACCCATGACCAATATGGGACCAATCCATACATTAATTCATTATTACCCATTCACACTTGTTGATTTTAAATTGAAGGATAACATGATGCTTTGTAGATATCATTGATACCAAATCTAGGGGAGAGAGTTTTCATTTTGTAGGTTCCTCAGTAGTTCATCTCTATTTTCCATTTATTCATTCTTTTTTGTTTCTATCCCTCTTATTCTCTCATCAATAGTATGAGGGGGTAAACCCGCATAGTGCTATGGTTATGTAATAGATTATGGAATGTGACAATGGATTGATTTATAATTTATATATTCATGTATTTTATTTTCCGAAATTCTTCATTCTATTACCAACCAATTTATTTTTCATTTATCATGACCATTGGTATTTTAATCTTTAAGGAACATTAAAATCACACAACTAAAAACCATAAAAAAGGTAATAATATTTTAAAATATATTGGAATCAGGTTAAAATATGGTATAAAAACAAAAATTATTTAGAAAAATCATAAATTAGAGGACTAATAGATATTGGTGATTTTCATGTCAAGGAAGGGATACCATGACCCCTGGATCCTCCTCGTCTCAACTCCGACTCAAATCTTGTATTAATAAACCTATTTAAAAAATTCAATTTCACCTAATCCCTAAAATTAAAACCCATGAATTCTATAAAAATATTGTTACCAACCAATCAATCTGTTGTGATTTTATTTATTTTTTCATTTTATGAAAACTTTTTTCAAAACATCAAATCTCCTTGCATAATCTATAAAAATTAATCAATCCCATTTATTCTTCACCCACATACTTAAATTCTTTTAAATAAAACCATTCCTTTGAAAAATAATTAATCTCTTTCACAGTCACTTTGTGATTAACATCGACCAGATATTTTAATAAAATTTAATTAAATAATTATAGTAGTTTATGTTTTTATAAATTATTTTGATTAGACTCATAGTAAATTAAGTAAACCACATGGGTATGTCACCTCACATTGCTTTTTTGGTATAAATTGATTCCTATTTATCATACATAATCAATAATTTATATGTATAATTATAATTTTCCAATACTACTCATTCAGGTAAACTAATGAAATTATATCAAATGGAAAATCATTTCTTTATCATCCACTCCCTATTTTTGGTATGGTTCCAAACATGTCTATAATTTATAATAGATAACTCTTATTTTACTAGAGTTGCAAAGTCTATATATAATTCAAATATGTTTAATTAATTTTTTATAGATCATTAAATCTATTATAAAAACATCATGTCTTCATAACATCAAAATGATTAAATCTTTTTACTTCACCTTTTTATAAATTGAACTTTTTACAATATCTCCCTATATAGAATCTTTATCACTTATATTAATATTAAACCTTGATTCCCTTTTATTAATCATGGTCTAAAAATATTTTAGGAATAGATAAGCATCATATGACATTATATGATTCGTTACCCATAATTCGAATAAAAACACAAATTTTGTCCCTCAATAGAAAGACTTCCACAAGAATGATATTGATAACAAATAATATAAGCATTGAAAACCCCAATTAATCTTCCATCTCACCCTGTTGATTTTTGGGAAACACTATCAATAATACATTTCATAGTGCAGAAAAACATTATTTATTACTATTCTAGATCACAAACCTTTTTTTCTAGTAGAATTTTTATCTATATATTCATTATAAGTCTTTTAAATATCAATTTGATTCAGTATCAGTGAAACTATTAAAGGTGAAGTCATTACATCATTTTTACAAGAATCCATATATGTATTTTCCTTTAACAAACTTGAGAATTCATTTAGATTCAGTCATATGTGATTTATTTGCATCACGTTGATATAATTAAAATAACATTAAAATATATAAAACATATGATCTTGAAGCATTGAGATAGAATAAATATTCGATCAAATTCCAAAAAATATTTTGATTTAAAATTTGTAAAAATTCATCTTTATTTGTCTTCATACCAACAGACATAAGAAGATACATTATTCAAATATAACATTTGAAAACATTGTTTCAACACCCTAGAATACATTTCTTGTTTTAGGGATACATATATTAAAATGAAGTATAATTTTAATCCCAATAAGGTAAATAAATCTCCAAGAATTTACCTCAAAAATACTTTTTTTATTTTAGTAAGAAACACTTCAAAAGAGTTATCTTTTTCAATAGAAATAATTATATTGTAAAAAACACTAAAAATAAGTGAACATGTACTCGTCTATTTTACATATTAGTTTATATAAAATTTCCTTTGGAGAATTTCAATTAATATTTGAAACCATAAATTTATAAAGATAGTTAATGAGGGGCCTTATGAAACCCATAAAAATTTTAATTTAAAAACCATTGTTACATTATTATCAAGTATGATCACATTGGGATGATGAATATAAATGTATCCATTAATTTTTTTATTTTAGATAACTAAATTAACATCCGGCTTATATAATTTTTAATTTTTTAGAATATAAACCGCCAAGAACACTTCAGTAGTTTCAATCTTTGTAACATGTGAAAAATTTTATTCAAAACCAAATTATGCCACCCGTGAATAATGAATGATAATTACCTATGCTTTATCTCATGAAGTGTTTCTCTATTTGTGGATAAAATTTATAAACACCAATTGTTTTATGATAAAATTTTTTTTTGGATGATTAACAATGTCTTCTATTCCATATCTATAAAATTGACACAATCTTTCATTCACCACATTTTCACATTCTTTATGATCAACTACTATTCAAATGAGTTGTGGTTCCACCTACGAGATAAGTGATGTAATATTCACAAATATAAATTTCTCCCTTCCATAAACTAGAAATTTCTAATTTCTAATGAAATTATCATATTCAACAGAATCATTAATGTTCATATTTCTTATGGATTGTTTTCCAGTATTAGTTTCTCATCACGTTACTGATCAGAATCAATCTACATAAGATTATGCCAGTCACCATATTCCTTGCTATTAACTTATCTATATGTCAAAATAATATCCTTTTTAACACCATCATAATAATATATTAAAATTTTTATTATGGTTTAGTAGTTTTCGACAACTTATACATAATTTTAATACCCCAACATATATAGTTTTTTTCGGAACATATAGCATCTTGTGTCATATGAATATACAATGAAAAGTTATTCTTCAAATATTTATAAAACTTTCATAAAAATGATTTTTATTAATTTTATTTAGATTATACTCCCAAAACCATCATCTATTTCTCAGTAGTATTTTTCATATGCCATTTCTCATAGAGAGTCATTTTGATTTCGGTCAGACCCAACATCTATTTGAATATTTTAGCATTCACAATTCATCTTATTTCTACAAAAAAATTATTTAGCATTCACCTATTATATTTTTTATGTAATGTAGCCAGAACTATATTGGTGTTTATTTCAACTACTATTCATCATAGACTGGGAAGAGCTACTTGTCAACTCCTTTCCATTATCATTCCTTAACATCCATATGTATACACCTAGTTATTTTTTATCTTCTCTTGTAAAATGTATGAATAAATTTACATCTAATGATTTTTTTCCTGATAATTACCCATTACAAAAACTAAAAATATTTCTTAAAATATTAATAATCTTGATATCATTATTAATACACTACATTTACATTTAATAAAATCAAAGTATTCTATAAAAATATAATTATCAAAATGTGATAGTTATACACTTGTAATAGAATTGGTGACTATGAATATGATAAACTAAATTAATAAATATATTCTAAATCATAGTATTTAATACAAATTTATTTATTAATTCTTAGTAAATAAGAACTTATTTTTTAGTGATGTTCTTTTTTTCTTCAAAAATATTTTATCTTCATAAATTATATTTTTTAAATTTTATAAGTAAACTATAACAAATTATTGTCACTTTTATAAATATTATTTGTTAAAATGAACATTATTTTTCAAATACTTATATCAAAATATTATTACGGTGTATTTTTGACAAATTATTAAAAATATATAATTTTCATTGATTACTAAAATTTACTACTGTTTTGAAAAAGATATTATAGTTTCATGTTTGTAACAATATTCATATTGATTCAAAATAGTTTAAAAAGTATTTTCAGTTAATTTATATTAACCAATTTTTTAATTTTAATAAATTATGATTCATATTTTTTAATGAAAACATTTTATAAATAAAAAAACTTTTTTTCATGAAAACTTCAATACTTTTCTTTTTATGAGATTAATTTTATTTTACATTCAACCACTTTTGTGAACTAAATCATGAAAACGGGTTCCATAATTTAGAATCTTGAGGTTAATATTTGATAAATATGAACATTTAATTTGTGGTTATTATGAATAATAACCATGGTAAATATTTGTCACCTATAAAAGTGTAAAATTGGTAAAATTGGATTAAAACTTTCAGTTTATGCTTTAATGATTCACTAACTATATCCATTATACATATGGTTGACTCAATTTTTAAATTACTATTAATATCTACAAAATATTTCCACATGGTCCCATTTTGTTACCATGACCATATTTTATTTTAAGAATGTAATTAATACAAAATGCGACCCACATTATTTTAATATTTATAAAATTTTTCATAATTGTAAATAGATGTGGTGTGGACCTTTAAATTTCAATATGAAATATTAATTTATTTTTTTTTAATATTAATTTATTTTATAATATTAGTGATTTAATAATTAGATTTAATTTTTATTAAATGAAGACACATTTTTTATTTATTAATTGAAAAATAATCCAAATGTTTTTATTATTACTAAAAGAAAATAGATTTGGATGAATTATTTGGATAAATGAATTTTATAGATGAATTTAAAATATTAGGTCAGTTTTATGGATTATTTTTAATTAGATATTTTTCTTAATATAATTTTTATAAAAATATATGGAATACATAAAAAAAGAAATTATTGATATTTTAGGAATAAAATATGTTTTTAAATTATTTTAAAATATTAAAAGTATTTAAAGTGGAAAAAGTAAATAGTATTTACTATATAAAATTTATCTATTGACACTTTATTATCAAATGATTACATTATACAATATAATTATAGAACATTAATATTAAAAAGTCAACTACCATGGTTAAAGTTAAAATTGGTTAACCAATGGGTGAATCAAGAACATATGTTTTAAAATGACATCAAAACCTATTTATAATTATTTTTATTATTATATAAGAATAATACCCTTTATATATTATAATTTATGTCACTTTGGATCATTTTACCGATGATTGACACATAATATTTTTTTAATATTTCACAAATTTCCAAAAGATCCCTCCCCTTACCATTAAAAGGCCAACCATTATATATTTTCATTAAAGAAATTTGATCAGAATATCTAGAGAAAACCATGTCATATATTCTTATAAAATTTCCTAGTAAAAAATTATAGGTTTACGAATTCATGAATGAAAACTCCAAGGATCATTAGTAGAGGATCTAATAAAGCCCCACCAAAGAAGATGTAATTGTATTACCCGACCTCCACTATTATATTTATTACAATAACTATTATAAATATGTGATATTTATCATAAAATTACATGTTTATTATCCTTAATATACTAAAATTTCGTTTATATTTTCTACTCCTCCATTACCCACCCGATTTTCCAGTAGAAGGGATAGGAATGAATTTCTTATGTGTATGTGCGGACACCACCTCTACGAAGAAATAAAATTCATTTTTCATCACAAT
Source organism: Viscum album (assembly GCA_963277665.1). Classification (NCBI taxonomy): domain Eukaryota; kingdom Viridiplantae; phylum Streptophyta; class Magnoliopsida; order Santalales; family Viscaceae; genus Viscum; species Viscum album. The sequence goes on along the minus strand of OY728162.1, from coordinate 78,211,555 downwards.
ATTTCTTGGATGGAAAATATCATGGGTTACTATTTATATATTATATTTATGATATAATTGTTCTTCTTGAAAAATAATGTGACATTTATGCCCTAACCATCTAATTTTTTGAAAAAAGAAAATTTCACTCGTGCGTAAATGATGACTACCGCCTCTATGAAGTGATGGGAAAAAAATTCATTTATGAATAAAATGGATGCAAATATGGATAAATTTAATGATTATATATGATATATATGATATAATAATGATTATTCAAAATAAAATTATTATTTTCCTTTCTTTAATTCATTTATTGTAAATGTTAATATATTGTTCTTGAAAATGTACAACCTAACATCTCTATGAATGGTGTAAATATATTTTATCTCAATATTTTATGTAATAATCTAAAAATATAAATAAGTAATATAAATAATTTTTATATAATGATGAAATATTTATATTTTTTTAATGATGATTAAAGTATAGGGACCAGATCTACTCGAACGAAATTATCATGAAAAATGAAATTGTTAACTAACGGAAGGAAAGATTATAATAATAAATTTTAAATAAATAGGTGATGAAATATTATAAGTTAATAATATATTTTATTAAATAAATTTACATGACTCCTGTATATATTTAAAATAATTTTATATTTATTATACAGGATGTTAAAAGTGAATTTGAAGCATGTCAAACCTATGGTAAGGGATTTATAGCCTCACATTTATTTAAGGTGATATATGATATATCAAAAACTTAGTTATTTTTGCAGTGTTTATACTTACTAAATTTCATGATATATACTAAATATATTTATTGTAATTATATTTAAATTTTCATTTAATGTTATTATTTCAGGGTTATTATATTTAAAATATTACCGAAGTGGTCTGGATTCTCTGATATAATCACATTTTTTATCAGTATTATTTATGATTAAGTATATTATAATGAAATTTTGTTATATAACTCTCAATATTCACATGAATTTTATATCCCATTTATTATTCAGGCCATTTTCAATCAATTATAATATTTTATTCTATTTATTAACTAAAGGTATTGAATATTATTTTTAGAAATAATTAACTTTTTTTCCACTTCCATAATGAAACATTATCAACAATGTCCATGTTTTCAAAAAGAAAATTGAAAAATGATTTTAATACTCTTTAAGGATTTTATATATTAATTTTCACCCATGTTTTTATTTTTAATTTTTTTGGAGAAATGTTTTATCATTTTCCAATTTAGGTAATATTAAATTTTTACTGAAAATTTGAATGGAAACATTATTTTAACAGACAAAGAATTAATGGAATATTCTATAGTAATGGAAACTCAGTGATTTGAAAATTATATTAATATGTTCTCATGTTTTTTAACAGAACCTATGTTAGCTAATATTTTGGAATTTTTTAAATTTTACCTAATTTATTTTAAAATGTACGGTTCATTTTCATCAAGAAATTTTCCAAGTGATCATTGAAAGTAATTTTCATATATGATGGCATTCGTTTATGTTACATATATTTCAATAAGGACACGATTTTAGGATTCTGTCCTAATTATTTCATTTAGTGGTTTATTTTTTAATGATCACATTTTTACCAAACTATACTTCTTTTCAATTGGTTATGTTATTATGAAATGAAAATTTATCCATGATATAATGGTGTACATATGAATTCCTTATTATTATGTGATGGGTGGCTCTGGTTTTACCGTCCAATGCATGAGTAAAATGTGGTAGACTCATGAGATGAATATGTTTTATGTAAAACTAATTTCATGTCCCCAACTTAATGCATGGATATTGATTTAATATCCATAATATTATATGTAAACATGGTTTTCATGTCCGTAATATTATTCTTGGACCAATTTGTTATGTTTATAATTTTATTCATGGACCTATATTTAATGTCCACAAGATTATTTGTAGACTTAGTTTTCATATCCACAAGAATATGGAATGTACATATTTATTACCATAACTTAATGAGTGGACCTGTTTTTACATATACATTCTCATTATGTTATATGATTATATTTTATCAAATTCCTAGGTCTATTTATGATCTCATGTCCCATGACTATATTTTTATGATTTCATTTTCTTATGAATAAATTATTTTGTAGGATTATGTTTCATTCCATGACTCATGTTTATGACCTATTATTGATTTTATATGATCTTTATAAGTTATGATCATGATTTCATACCCTTATGGTTATCTTATAAAACTATATGATCATAGATTAATACCTTTTATGTTTATCTTAATTGATAATCAGACCTCACCATTTTTTATTTTAACCCTACCTAGATTAAGAATAATGGTTTTAATTAGACCATGTATAAGAAGAGTTCTTTGTTGGATGAGCTTTTTGGAAAATGATGAAGGTATTCCATGAAATATAAAATGTGCATCTAGTCCTCAAAGACAATATTACTTTTTTGTTATTAGGTATTTATTTTTCAAATTTATTAAAGATTAATCTTTTAATTTGTAATATACATATATTTATATAATATGGTTCCCTATAGTTTTATAAAAGGAATGGTTTATGTTGATCATCAGAGATTAGGAATAGAAAACATCAAGAAAACCCCTCAGAATATGCATACATATTGGATTAGATCACAATTCCTTTTTAAGGGATATATTTTATCATTTTCATATAAATATATATCCCTATCTAGATGATATAAGTGGATATGGATTTTGAACATCTTAATATAGTGGAAATAACAACAAAAATGGCTTGTTGAGTACATCTTGATCATCTTTCTAGTTCATAGTGACTGTTTCATTGCTATTCATCTAGTCTAACAAACCTATCAAGTATTATTTAATTAATTCAAATTTTCATTATGAACCATTATAGAGGATTTAAATATATAATGAACACGTATAACCTTACTTTCATTATTTAGGGAATCTCAGGAATGATATTTAGGAATATGTGATAGTTCACATTATTTAAAGATTGATACAAACAAACAAATTGGTTTTAGTAAATGGATTTATCCCAATGCAATATTTTTAACAATGAATATATTGTGAAATGGAATGACCATACTCACTATAATCCATCTTGATTAATATCTAGGATGTAATATCTTAGGACTATGTCACTAAACACTCTCAAACTATAAGCGATACTTCTAATCATGTCAAACCTCATAATTTACATAGGAGAGAAAAATGTGATCAAATATTTTATGAGACAACATCCACCCTCTTATTTTTATTCTGATCTAACAGTCTCTATAAAATGGATCATTGTGATGGAAAATATATATTTAATTTTTTTCAGTGCTCATACAGAGATAAAATTGTCTTATTAGTTTATCACGTGAATGTTGTATTTGGTGGACTCATATAATGGATATTAAATAATTAATAGAAATATAATCCATGGAATGGTAGGATTTTTTTATGGTATATCTCAATAATTAATCTTCATAAAATCATTTAAAGAAAATGCATAGGTAATTTCAAGATTTAAAATAGAAGGATGATGAAACTAATGGTACCTATGAAGCAAATTTTAAAACAATTATAATATATGATTTTGGATTCATCAGTTCCCAAGAATGAAATATTATTTAATTAATATTGGTTTTATACTATGTATTTGAACATAATTTTCTATTAGGGTCTTTTTCTGCACTGAAAACTTCATTATATGTGAACTCAAAGAGTAAATAGAAGCATGAAACCCTCAGGATTATAATGTTAAAAAATGATGTAGTATTATTGAATATATAGTGGTATGTCACATAGAGGGATGAAAATCCTTTAAACACCTATAGGAAAAAATGTGGGATGGTTCACTCGAGAGAATTCAATAAAGGAATAAGAAGATTTATTCAGTGTGGATATCATAAATATTTAAAAAATGTTTGTCGATGTGATATGAAGAAGAATTTCAAGGGAATGTGTGAAGAGATTTGTAGATAGAATACACCAACAAAATATTAATGATATATTTGTTATCTTTTTGGGTATTATTAAATTTAAATACCTAATTATATGGACAATGAGGATAATAAGAAACCAAAAATATGATTTCAAACGATAAAGATAAATCTTATAAAAAGAAAAATGTTAATGTAAATTAGGATAATTATGTCGCACTTATTCTTGACCCTAATATTTAGAATTCAATATTAACATTAGTATAAAAGATACCTATAAAAATACCAATGTTCATCCTTAAGTGAAATTTTATAAGATTATATGAAATGATATTCTATAGCTACAAGATTTCCAAATAAATTATTCCAATAAGGATATATTATTTTTTCTTCAAAATCAATCTACTATTATATATGAGTGGAAAGATGAAATAAAAATACCAATAGAAATATTTTATTTCTATTATAGGATATTTTTAAGGAATAATGGGTGAATAATCTTCAGGAATCATAAATGGTTTTATTGTGATAATTTTTTAGGAAAAAATTATTTTTATAAATATAGATATCAATCATTATGAGTTATATAAGTTTTTTGAAGATAATTTTTATGTTCGTCATTCAAGGATATGATATATAATCGTTCTAATCTCTAGGAATCAATTTTTTTCCGGAATTTTTTAAATTATTATTAAGGAAAAATATTTATTTAATGAATTATGATTAAATTTTTGTGTGATTATTGAGCTTTTTAATATTTATGTATTTTATGTATCTATATTTGAAAATAAGTTTTGATGATTTTTTATAGAAAATATTTAGAGGTAGAAATAATGAATTATAGATCATATTATTAAATAAAATATAACTTTAGAAATTCATAAATAATAATTTCATCTTTATTTCATGGAGTATGATATGATGTGTAAATTAACTGGTGGGAAACTAGAAGAAAAAATTAGGATTATTAAATATTTTATGTATAATATATATTTTTCCCTATCCTAACAGTAAAAGTGTCATTTCATATCATGGAAATGATATTGAAATAAATATGATATACTGTTGCCATTATTTCTAAAGAATCAATGGTCTTTTGTCCCATCATATATTTATGGTAGTTTTTTCATTAACATTATTTTGATCATGTTATTTATCTCTCAATTGCAGTCTATGGACGTATGTTGCGTCTACTATATATATAATTTTACATCCCACCAATGGTCACATTTTCTAGTAACCTTATTGTGTGTTATTTTAGTTTAGCATTATGTTCCCTACTTCTCCATTTCAATGGATGTTTTTTATCCCTCTGTACGTTGTGGGATTTCAGAAAATGAATTTTCAAATATTAAACCTATGATGACCAAGTTAATATATTAAAGGATCAATTTAATTAAGGTAGGGGAATTTAACCCACGAAAAATTTAGTTTCAAATAATACAAATATCTATTGTTTGTAAACACACATCACCATGTATTAATAAAATTAATATATACTAAATAAATAATATTAATTTAATGAGATAGTTATTATCAAAAAAAATTTTTGTATGTATATGAGTAGTCATATTTTTAAATAAATTTATTATAATAACACATAATAAATAATTATTGATTAATTATTATGAAATCAGCACTCATTTTTGTTATTTCATTTTATATTCAAAAATGTTATTTAAAAAATGAATTTTATTGAATTTTGTAATTTGAAACTAATTTTAATATCTTACACATTTATCATTTTTTAAAATGAACTTCATTTTTTGAAATTTTCATGTAAAAATTTTCATACACTAAATATTTGAGAATTTTCAGAAAATGTGATTTTTAATGGATAGTGAAAAAACTAATATTTTTCAATTACTCTCTTACAATTAAAATAATATAACTTTTGGAAGCCCAATGTCTTTTTATTTTTTATATGTTTTATTATTTTTAACATGGTACAGGTGTAACCTTTAGATAACTCAATTTTCTTGATTTCAATTATTGTAATACATATCTCAGAAGGCCACAAGGCCTTATAACCATAGAACACTCCCTCCCATAAGAAATAGATACATTTTTTTAAAGATCTAAAACCATTATTGGGTGGTTATCTAGAAATTAACTTTATATAGTCCTTAATGCATGGTACCAATGTAATATTTTGTACCCTCTCATTCAACTAATTTCATATCCTTGCAATGAAGGGATCTACACTCAGAAACTCCGTGGACCCTGAAGGTGCATAGATCCAATGTATTTTTTTCACTAGTATTCCATAGTTCTGGAACCATCTGGTGTAATGCATACAACCTCCAATCACATGTCACCACCTTATGTGGAAAATTGCTTCATCCATTGATAACCATATTGGTCGTATCCACCATCTGATCCATCCCGTCTCACACTACTAACAGACATCCTCTATGGTCGACTGAGGTCACCCCCACTACATCTCAATGTCGTCATCATTTACATCAAAATGTATTTAATAATATAATTACTTCATTTATATAATGAATATAAAATTAATGTTATTAGAACAAATTATATGTTGAATTTTTTTATAAATACCATCTTTAAATCTTGAAAATTATTTTCTTGATAAATTGATTTCATCTTTTTTTTTAAATCAATTTAAATTAAATTTCACCTATTATTTGTATTCAATCCGGAAAAAGAATTACATATTTGGAATTAGTATAATATTATTAGGTAAACAATTCCATTTTATTTTTATTTAATATTAATAATAACCTTGGTAAATATTTTTCACCTCGGTATTGGTAAAACAGCTAAAACCTAGTTAAAACATTGAGAAAAAACATTTATATTACACTATCAAATTAATTTCCAAATTTGATGGGGGGATTTTTCAATTATCATCATAGTCTAAAAAGTGGCCACATGGTTCAATTTTGCTTTGATAATTACCATTCTGTTATTTTAGGGAAGATAAATAAATAATGTCCCTCATTTAAATTTAATATTAATAAATATTTATCAAATTTATAAAAACGGTTATTTTAAGTTTAAAATGTTAATTTAAAATATAATTTATTTTATATCATTGTGTATTTTTATGTTAAATTTTGTGAGATTTAATAATTAGATTAAATTCTTAAAAAACATGGATAATTTTTTTATTCAAATAATATAAATACAAAAAAATGATTTTAACAATTAAAAAAAATTGTTTAATTTTTTTGGTCAATTTTTATTGATAAATATAATATATTATTGATGCTTTAATGGTTATATTTTAATTCAATATTTATCTTGGAATTAATTGTTTCAAAAATTATATGAAAGATATTTTTGAAAATAACATATTATTAAAATATTTAAAAAACATAAAAATAACGAGAGAGTACATGGGGATATGATATGGTTGAAAATATCATCCCATACCCCTTTATGATCAAAAGAATATATATAACCTATTACATTAGTTTAGTAACTTCTTGACCCCTATATTAATATTCTTAGGTTTGGGTATTGTATATGGGTTTTTATAATGAATTTTGAAAAATAGTATCGAAAATTGTGATTTATTTGGATTGGTATATGGTTAAGGAAAGTCATTTGTTTTGGACTAGAAAACAATGGGCCCATTTGAGAGGGTACAAAGGGTGGATCATGGTTGGAACATAGTTTGAATAAACTATACAGCCACCCCAATTAACCGTGAACAATTGGATAGTGGGCTATTGTATGGTTGGAACAAAATTAAACATACCATGTATCTAAAACATTATCACCATCTATAATATGAGAAGGAGAACACAGTTAGGCCACCCAGTTACTCTGAACCATGCTGCAAAACTAGGAAATTATATGCGTAGACTTTTAAACCCACAAAAATTACTTTAAGAATTCAAGGATCCCTAGTTTAAAATCTATTCATCCCTATTCTAACATAATATGATTAAATGAACCTTTTAGGTTATCGGGAGATGAAATTGACTCTTATAACCTATTCTTTTCATTATCAATGAAATTAATATTGTGTTTGATCTCCTTCCAATATGAAAATCCACTCTCATTTCTTATCCCACAATCTTCTCTTTGATCATAATTAGAGTGTGATAGATAATATGATATTGATGGATATATTTCTTTATTTCATGGATCAAGTTTTTATGTTTTATTCATTTATCTTCATTACCTTTTTTATACATTGAAGTTTCCCATTGTAGGTATTATTTTGACCATATGATTAAGGGTAGGTATTTATATAATGGTTTATACTATAATTGAAATTGAATGTTAATTTATTTATTTTAAATGAGTTTTTATTGACTCAAAATCAATTATTTTAGTTGATTTGATGTATGATTGAAAAAGGTATTGGGTAATGTAAAAACCACCACATTTAAATGAAATTAAAATTATTGGGTGGGTTTTGAGAAAAATGATGGTTTGATAAGAAATAATATTTAATGAGATGATTATATGATGATTCTTGAGAAATTTTTCTTAAAATTAAATATGATTTGAAATGTCATCAATTTGATAAAAACTTGTGATTTGGATTTGAAATTTAAAAAACATGTCGAAAATAAATTGGGAAATTTAATTTTAAATGATGAATTGGTTTTGAGGTGAATGAATTTCCAATTAATTAATTAATGATTGTTTTATAGAAGCACAAGTTAGCCTCAGTATTTTAATGGTTATTAGGACAACACTAATAGTACATTAACACCATATAAATTGATTGACAATGAAAACACTAACTAAAACATGTTCAGCCTTATTTCCCTTGATGGGTCCCCTAATGTGGAGTTTATTGGAAACCCAAATTTCTTGGAACTTTGGGATTGTGCAGACATACATTATCCAAGATAATGATTGACAATTGTGATGATCTTATAGATAGAAACTGACATGCCTCACGGATTATTACCCTGGGGATTTTTTCACATGATTAAACATGATCTTGATTATATAATGATTTTATTCATGCAATTAATTTTGTATTTTTTATTTAAAATGTTCATTTAATATTATTTGGATGTATATTAAATATTTTAATTTTTATGAATTGTTTTGTTCAAAATGTATAAATGACATGATTTTCCTCAAATAATTTAAATTAAAATCATAAATTCATTAATTAACATGGAATGGATTATTGAACACTTGATGGGAACCTAATGGTATGTTTAAATTACACCCTACCTTTTCCCTTGGGATTTTGTTGATATTATAATGCAATGTATGGGGAAAGGGAAAGTGCCAATTTGAGGTTGTTTTTTGTGATTGATTATTTAGACTCTAGAGTAATTTTAGTGGCCACTGGAGTTATAGTACAATTATATTATAGGTTTTTAGAGTTTCTTTCATGATTTATGTTTTCCAATAATTTGGATTATGTTTTTCATTATGATCGTTTTCATTCTTCTTATTATACATTCATCTTTAAGTATTGTTTGGGATATCTCTTGGATATTGGTTTATCTTCTATTGTTATGAATCCATGGTATCCTAAGGAAAACACATTTTATTTTGTGTTTGATAAAATTATAAGTCCTATTCAAAGACATTTGGGTATTAAGAACGACACTAGAAAAATAAAAGGATAATTTTTGGTATCAGTGTACTAGGGTATTCGAGCTGGTTCATGAAAAAATTCCAACAGATCTGGGTTCATATAGCACATATTTCTTTGATATTGGTATACAATATAAGATGTAATAGAAAAAAGAGGTAGGATTTTTATGATAATGGTGGTTTTTATGGGTGACTTTCAGGCCATCTATCTTCATAGAGAGACTAAAGGCCCCGTGGGTATGTAGGAATCATTTCCACGAGAGATAATTTTATTTGATTCTATCCTTTACCCAATTTGATCGAAATATTCTAAAATAAAATAATTCAGTGTAAAATTATAAAATAATTGAAATTTATATATCGATTTATTTAGTTGATTATCTGAGTATCCTTGATGACATTTTTAGTGTTTTATATTGACATTGTATAGATTCATTCCTTCTAGGGTACTTTTTAATAGACTTGAAGAGTAGGATTCTAGAAAACCACAATGAGAATATTTTAAAGTAGATTTGATTCATTATGAGATGTTTGAGAATTGTTTCCCTGATCAAGGATATAATATTTCAAATAAATTAGTTTAGGTTATAGTTGTAGAACCTCAAATAAAAAAATCTATAGATAATAAATAAGTGATTGATTACGAGAAGCCACCAGTTTTCTAAGGCTCCAATGATTGTAAATAGTATTTTAATTTTATAAAAATTATTATGATTCTTTTCATTTATTTGAAACATATAATTCGATTAGAATTGATATCATCATGAATTTTGTACATAAAAAGATATATTGGAAGTTTTTCTGTTGATAATGATGATAATTGATGGATTGTTTTGGATTGATTTCATTTATCAATTCAATTATAATTTTAATGTTTAATTCATGGTCATGGAGAACCCCATAGAGTTTATCAACCTATATAAGTGTGATAGTACATTGAGACATTTTTCAAACCATTTTTTAAACATTTATAGTTTTATCCATATGTGGTGTGGAATGAGAAACTAAAGGCTAAAATTTTTGATATTAGCCTTTGATCTGATACCTTATATTATGTTTTCATGATGAAGATGAATTATTACAAAGACTTAATGGATAGATATTTGATTGAATTGACACAACATGATGATATGTACATGATTATGCATTTTTTTAATTTCTCCTAATGATAACCCTCTTAGTTCCATTATAATAAAGAGAAAATTTGATGAGTCTTGTGGTGGGTTTTTACAACTAGTGTCATCCATAACCAGTGTAGTTCTAGAGATGGGACATACAAATTTTGTTCATGGTAGAAAGGTTGGGCATTCGAAATGGTATTGTATTGAGGAAACTAAGATCAATGGTTAATGTGGATATTATGTTCACATGTAGAAGTTATGTCTTGAATTTTTTATCTATATATTGGAATGATCAAATAATAAATTTATTGTACTACTGTTTAATCATATAAATAAATAACTAAGGGGAAATAACTACAAGAATCTAAAACATTGTTATTAATGCAATGTAAGAGTCTCCGGTGGATGATGATGTTTTTCCAGTGATAGTGAATGGTACTACCATTATAATATTGTTTTTAGTGTCTATTATATTTTATTCTGAAATATTTCACTCATTCATGTTGACACATGTTTTCAATTTTATACATCATTCTATAGTGTTTTTTTTGTTATATGATGGATATTAATAAACCCCTATATTTTATGGTAGATTTTTTTTGTGATGTTCATAATGTGTATTAATTATTTTAGATATTTAGGACATTTTAAATTTTATGGTTCTCAATAGGATGCATCATGATATCATTTTCAAGATGGATTGGATGATTAGACATAAGGCCTTGATTTCTGAAATATTTAGAATGTCTCCTTCACTTCACTAAATAGTGTGTGATGTGTTCTTCATAGAGAGTGGGTCATGTGGTAATGTTGGACCATAACTAATTTTTTAGTTCAGGTCATGGTAATATCAATTCATTAGTTTGGTCTAGAGTAGGAATTATTGAATGATAATCTACCTCAAGTAGTAGTGAAGTTTTCTGATGTGTCTCTATCTATCTTTTCAACTAATCTACTAATAAGGTATATAGAGTTCTCAATTTATTTAAAATTTGGTATCCAACATATCTATATTCTGTCTTACAATATACAACTAGTTAAAAAGATAGATTTAAAGATCTAGTTAGATTGTATGTTGAAAAAAGGATTTATAATCCTGAGTGTCTACCTGTTGGTGGTTCATATTATATTTAAAATGATATATGGTTAGAAATAAAACCTTCTCTTTGAATAATGAATACTAAATCATGATTCATTGAAGATAAATTTTTTTGATTATATATATAGATGAAATTTTTTGATTTTTGAAAGGGTAGAATTGGTTCTGTAATATTTTCCTTATGGATGGTTATCACCCTTCGTGAATCAGTAAACCTGTCATCCTGAAGACCAATTTTACTATTAGGTATAGCCATTATTAATATCTCATTATTCCATTGGGTCTGACTAAAAATCCTATAGTTTTTATTAGTCTAATGGAAATGATGTTTTATGTGTTCCTCAAATCATTCATGGTAGTTTTTTTTGGTGAATGATATGTTTAATCTAAAATAATGGATGGTAATTTTTATCATTTGAGTGTAGTTTTTGATATTTTAAAAAATGACAAACTATATAAAAATATTTAGAAATGTAATTTATTGATTCATAAAGTTAGTTTCATAAGACATGTGGTATCCAAACATAATATTTTACTCAATACTATGAAGGTGACAGTTTCTATGTTATGGGATCCACTTTGTAAATTTTTTGAAAATCAAATAATGTTAGGATTTTTAGAGTATTATGACTATTTTCTTAATGAATTCTCAAAATTGGCTTCCATGATGACCACCCTCACTTGAAAATGAGTGAATTTAATTTGGGATGTAAAATATCAGTGTTATTTTCATGAGTTGAATCTTATTTTGAATTCTGCAGCAATTTTGACTATTCCAGTAGTTTTCTATGGCTGTGTAGAATTTTTTGATTCTACAGGTTTGGTATTGGGATGCATTCTTATAAAAGGTGATTGTGGGTAAGCCAATGTTTCTAGATAGGATCTTCCAAATGAGATGAACCATCTTACAAATGATATTGTGCTTATTTTAATGATGCATTCCCTCATTAGTAGGTAGAATTAACATTTCAAATATAGTTTTCCATCCATTTCATTAATGAAATATAGAGTTATTTCTTTGAAAATATAGATTTGAATTTTTGGTAGAGTGGTTGGGTGGAGTACAATTAGTCATTTTATTTTGACATTTATTTTACCCATGGTAAGAGGAATGTCATTTTCTATGTCTTCAGTAGAAAACATATAACCCATATTGTTAAAGTATCATAAGAAGTGTTGGACTTGATGACACCCCTTACATCTATAAATATGGGATTTTGGTAGAATTTTATTTAAAATGATTCAAAAAGTGTTCATTTTTCCATGTATCTTCTCGAGATGATTAATCAAAAATAGAATCATGGTGGTGTATTCTAAGGGATTAGAGACTCCATTTGTGGTAGAGTGAACATTCTTAGTGGTCATTATCCTTGGAGGGTGTCACATGTTTTGAAAAACATTATGTTGTTCCTTTTTGATTGATAATGGATGTGATGTGGGGTTTTCCAAATTCCAAATGGGGAGTACATATCAAGAACGACAATAATGTAAAATAATATATAGGGGTGATTCTTGTGATTGGGTGTGATATAAGGAATTTATTTTTAATTCATTATTACACATTCCATCTTGTCAAAGGTCGTCCCTAAATATTATTTTTTGTACAAAAGAGCCTTCTTACTCTATCATTGATGTGGGATATATTTATATGGATTTCATGTTTTTGATAATAGATACTGAATAAAATAATAATGTTATATGGGTTATGGATTATTGGATGACCATATTGGCATAGATTATTTCATTTAAATACACATCCAAAGATGATGACTTAGGAAGCCTATACTTGAAGATTATTTTCATATTTCACTATGATTAATATTTCATATTCTCTAGTTAGTATAAAAGTTTACTTATTATTTTTAACAAGGCCTCCAAGAGTTGATGGGATCATAGTTCAATTTAAGCATGAAATATCTCCAAATGAATGATGATATGATATAATAAGCTATGAAAATCAAAGATGACATGATGTGTGCTAGAATTATTGATTTTTGGGGTTCTTAGAAAATACACATGGGGCTGGTTGAGTTTCCTATGATAATATTTATCCTTATTTAATTAATAATTCATCATTTAATGATTTGTATGGATATCTAAGAAAATTTATGTTGTTTTGGTCATAGATTTGTAATGCATCATTGGTTCTTCAGAGTTTGGTCAAATGGATTAAAACAATGATTCAATTGAATCATCATAGAATTGTAGTGGTACAATGCCAGTATAAATACTACACTAATTTTTGACATAGAACTTTAGAGTTATCAATTGGTGAATGTGCGTTTTTTTAATAATTTCACATCAGTTGGATCATCGATGTGTTAGGATGTAGGGAATGATGTCTCCAAGTTTTTTGGATTATATTGGGATTTTTGGGATGGGTGGAAATATAGATTATATTTTTGATATAACACCATAGTGGACATTGATCCACTATGTGTTTCATGTATCAAATATTGGGAATTATATTTCTGACCACTCTCATGTCAAGAGCTTATAAGTCCATGATATTGAACCTGATTTATACATTATTGACTATCTTGTGTGGATAGTTAATTATGATGGAAATATCCTTTGTGCTATGTCTATAACATTGGTCTAAATTACATGGAAACATCGTTCTAAATCTCGTGGGGAATGGGAGTTTGATGCACTAATACGAGAGATGATACCTTATATATTTGACCGTAAATATTATTGAATGTATTTTTACGTATATAATAATTTTTTTGTGGTGAGGTTATAATATCCAGTTACATTTTATTATGAACATTTGGATCCCTGTAATGATCTATTTTTTTGGGTTAGTCTGGGGTTCTTTGGGTGATGTTTCAAATTTATTATATGATTTTTGGAATAGGAATATTTTCATAATGCTAGGGGAAACCTTGTGGTTTGGCCAAGAAAACCATGCACATTTTGAGGGGCTGTAGAGTGTGGAACATGGCCGGCCCATGGTTTTCCAAATCATAAGGGGAAAAGATCTGTTTCTTATTTTTTTTGCTATATTTAAATACATTTATTTTTCTAATTTAATTATTAAAACTCCTTATAAATTTAATGTTTTGTATATTAGTGGGAACATAAAATAATTTAATGATAAAATTGGAAATTTGACATAGGATGATCAATAATTCTACTAAAATAGTGAATTCCATGATTGTACATTCATATGTGACACTTTTAGAGGCTGAAACAATAGAACATAGCAGAAACAGAGGTTCTAAAGCTCTAAAATGGTGATTCACATTATACATCACATTCAGGTTATTAATATATTAAAAAATGTTATGTTATTTCATAATATTAAGAGAATAAAACAAAAAAAAAGAATCCTTGAACATCTCATGGAATAAAATGTCATGTCACTCCATAACATCTCACTGGGAGACCTTGTTTAGGAATATTTTGTCGATGATTTCAATAGTGACATAACATTTATGGCATAGATAGAAAATTAATTGGAGGAATGAACTTATAATCATTATTGGACATATTAATGATGACTTAAATCAGACATATGATGTGTGGGGGTATATATGTAGAGTTTTGTTGTGATTATTATGGGAAATGATTAAGAGACTAACACATGGGGTGATAAACTGAAATTTATAGGGACCTCCCACTTTCTTATTCTCTTGTGAATTTCATTTTTTCTTATCTTTACACTTTCCCTCTAAATCCCTCATCATTAATATCTCAGGGAAACTCCCCCATGTTCATTGGTGATGTTGTTATAGGGAGAGGTGTATCTAGACTCTTTTTTACTTATTTTATTAATATATTGGTATTTTAGCAGTTATAATTTAATTATCATTCCATTTATTTTTCTAATCATGATCATTGAATAGAATATGGAAACTCTTATTAATTTTCTCAAATAATTATGCTAAATTATACATGACCATTTTCACATTATTGGTAATCATTTTTAAATATGGTATAAAAAAAAACTCAATTTCATAATTCCATAAATTACATAACCATGGTAAGATAGGAATTTTCTCATCGATGGGATTTCATGAAAATTTAATCTATCTCATATAAACTTTTACAGTAATACTAAATAATCATATTATTTTCTAAATCCAATTACACATGAAACATGAAACAAAATTTTCCCAAAACACATTCATATAGGATTTCAAAATAAAAAACCTTCTATTATTTCTTACATTCTTCAAACCACATTTTAAAAAAATATTTATTTCTCAAGTCTCTTATGTAAATCAATTATATTAATAAAAAATATTTCAAAAAACATAAAATATAATTTCACCTTATCTATGTTTTCAAAACTCTTAAATGATCAATACTAAATTATTATTAATTAGTTTTAATTATTTTAGTATATATAAATAAATAAATATTGTCTAGAACCATTGGGAATTAATGATTCCCCCTGGCGATCAATAATTATGCTGTTTCTATAGAAAATTTCATTTCTTGGATTTGTTATTCATTATTTATAATTTTTTTAAAATATTTTTTCTCGAGATTTTTTTACAATTAATTATAGGTCTTAAATATTTTATGCACACCCACTATACACAAGAAAAAATGGAATGATGTCTTTAAGTTGAATACTATACCAGAAGAGAGCCTGAGAAAGAATTGATTATTGAACACGAAGGGTGCATAGATTAAATATGTTTCTAGGTAACCAATAAGTGAGTCGGGATTTCAAGTGCTAGTGGACTATAAGAGAACATAAAACATTAGATCTCAACTGAGCATACTCTTACCACCAGTGTATTCTGCCAATTTAACGATCATTCTAGAAGTAATTAAAATCATTTCTAATATGTTAACCTTTTTTAGACATCAATATGAAGATCTTAACTCGAATCTAGGGAGTATTCTCAAGATAAATGGAACCTTCCAATTCTCTAATGATTTAATCCATAAGTTAAGTATTTTTCTGTTTCATTTTTATTTTCAGTATTGGGGTTGAGAATGGGTTCATAGCTTGCTAGCATATTTTTTCACTAAATGGGATGACCTAAAAATAAATTTCGTTATTTAAATCTTTCATCCTTCAAAATATTTTGATGTTAATTTATATAATTTCAATTTCAATTATTTTCAATAAGATTCATTGTACTCCTCTTATGATAATTTTAATGAATTGAATAGAAAAGTCCCTCATAAATACATTGATACATGGCTAATAGTAAATACATTTTATAACAATAATATTCATTGGAACATGTCATATTTAGTAACTATAAGTTGGGGATCAATAATGACCATTTCCATTTAAAAGAGATAAAAAATACTAGATAAGATGGAATGAAATGAATTCTAATGGAAGAATGATGTTTTGAAAAAAAAAATTATCCACATGGTTGATAAATACAACAGAATAGTGGAAAAAATGTAATATATAATGAAGAATATGGAAAACATGTTGGGCAGACAAATACAAGAACCATGTAAATGTTTATTAGTAATCAATTTTATTATTATAATTAGGTTAATAAAATTCAGGGTAGGGGATAATAATAGCAACACTCATATGTTTACCAAAAGAGTTTATTACCGATTCAAGGCCAGTTGGGGCCAACACTATAGAGATAATTCTGCAACATAGATGAGACATTGGATACATTCATAATTTCCGCCAAATGTTCCATCAATGAAATAATGGCATATGAAAAATTTAAATGTTAATTAATAAAATATCTAATGAATGAACCAGGGGATTATAAGGCTACCCATTGGATCCTTGAATACCAAGTAGAACAAATTACATATCAACTTAGAGAAATTCTAAGAGGAATACTGTCATGAACTGTCCCAAGGGTCCCAAACGTGACTACCCCAATCCCACCATCCCTAATCCCATGGTTGGTGACTAGAACCTGGAGGATTTTTTTGAATTGGGATGGAATTTCCTTGGATATCACTACACAATCAAAAAGGGAAACTAATGTAGACAACCAACAAAATTAAGGTCTGACCACTAGAGTAATGTACAACCACAAATACAAATGTAAAATGAGAATAATGGTCTGGAATACAAGACCTATAAAATGAAAAGAATGTTTACAAATGTCTCATCTTCCCTTGAGATCTACCTGGAGTGTAGTAGCTATAAGGCTGAAGTCCAAGAAGAGGATTTTGACTGATCCTATCACACTAAGCTCCACCAGGTCCTGAACCTCCAAAGTCTGCCTCAGAGTGTCAGTAGTCAACACTAGACCCTACAAGGTGCAGGCAACGCCCATGTAGGGGTGAGTATAAAAATACCCAATAGGGGCCCTGAGACCCTCAAAGGTCACTCAATAATCCACAAAGAAAAACATCACAAGAAATAGCATATAGGTAATATCACAAGCTTATTCTAGATCATGAAGCACAAATAAAAAAAAGAGAAAGCTCACTCAAACAGTATAAATTCAAGGTTACTAGGATAGGTATCACTATTCGTAAAGACAGATCACCCTATTCGTAGTAACTATACTGATGACCCATATAGGTCATTATATGTTAACTTGTATTGGTTACTGGATGCTGACCCATATTGGTTTCCATTGATGACCAGTATGGGTCACTGGTGCTGACCCGTATTGGTCACTAGTGTTGACCTGTATTGGTCGTTGGTGGTAACACTTCTTGGTCGCTGATGCAGAGGTAGAGAATATTATACCTATAGCTAGATCATCCCACCATAGAGTTTCTGATGCAGACCTACATCAGTCACTCTTCTTCTTCATGTCATATCCAGTCACTGGTTTCCAACACGAAGCACGCCTGATCTCCGAAAGACACTCCTCCTCAATCCATATGTCCTTTATGAACTAGTACAATGTCCCGAAAAAAGAAAAACCAAGGGACCTCTCCGTCATTTGGGTCCCAACGTAAGAGACGGTGTGTCGATCGAAAGCACAGTATGTAGTTAAGGGAACTTTTGTAATAATTCTTCTATTGGATTCAAGTCTAATCCAACCCAAATAGAAATTCAATCTCTTTCAAAACACACTAAGAGTATCTCCAATGGAATGCATTGTCACAAGAGTCCTAATGCCACAGAAGGCGCATTGTTCGGATGCCTTGTCTGTTAGTTACACCTATTTCCCTGAAACGAGGCTGATTTTACCTCAGTCCATCCCGTCTCGGTTGGGAGTGCCAGAATATGCCAAAGGGACCACTTCCCTAAAAGGGTATCAATGCCACATACAGTGTGTCAAATGGATGCCTGGTTCGTTAGTTACGATTATTTCTTTATTCGAGGTCTGGTAGGGTCTGGGCCCGGTTCAACTCGATCATGTCACCCAGACACAATGGGTCCCAGGGTCTACCTATGCCAACCTTGGTCTGACCCGTTTCAACTTGTCCTGTCTGGTTCACAGGCTCGGGTCGCAGTTGGCTTGGCCTGCCGGGTGGGGCTCGGCCCACAAGAGCTAGCCTCCTCAGTCGTGGGTCAGTCCCGACCCGCTGGACGGGTCCAGCCTACTATGCCGAGGGTCCAGCCCATAGGGTAGGTTCTGCCCGTTTATCTAGCCCACATCTGGCCCAGTATGCCTGAAGGTGGACTGCTCCTCCCATCTCTCCCTACGGATTCATGGCCATTTCGTCCAGCACGAAACGGCTCAGCAAGGTGTCCGCGCCTCCGCCTCCTATCATGGAACGTGGGGGGTGCCTGTGAGCACCGCCCTTCTACCATGTGGCTGGCTCTGGGTGGCCACCTCTATCCTCAACAGCGAGCGATGGTGTGCTGCCTAGCCACCACCTGCGGCCGGTTGTCACGGGACTCCTCTAGCCATAGCCGGCCGCCACTAGCATGGGATGCCTACGATTGTTTCGATAGGCCACTAGACGTGCTCTGGTGGTCCATTCTTGGAACCGCCTTCACCTGTGGGCCTCCCAGATCGCCACTGCTACAGCATGACCTTCTATATTTCATTTCCGTTGAATTGGGAAAATAGTCCACAAAAAACGCAACATAAATCAAGAAGCGGAGGGTCAATGCCATGTTTGTTTGGCCTGCACCCTCCATGTTAACATTAAAACAATATTGAGTTAAATATTTGTCACTTTTAAATAATAATGAATCATGTTATAATACCCCACAAAAACCTATTTCTAATTCAAGTGAGATGAATAGAATCGAGGGAAAATCATGAATTAAAGGACAACCCCTACCTCATGATTCTTTGGGAACGTCGCAGATATTATGCTTCCACATTCAAGGGTATTGTGGAAGATGAAGAAGGATCACGTGTGTTGTCTTTTATTATCCATCATCCTTTATATTAATCCTACAACGAGTGTCACAAATCCTCCGTTCTCCATTGATGGATGGTGTGGTGTCACTTCGTCATGGGTTCCTCTCTTGATTAAGCCATGGGAAAACCTCATCCTGAGCTCCATTTAAATTGGAGGGAGAAAGGTGAATAAATCCATGAATAATTAATGTGGTTCGTTAATTGAAGTTATTAATGTGCCTCATTAATCGATGTAATTAAATATCCACAATAATTAACGTAATAATAGGGACTCATTAATTCTACGAGGGGTTGTTATACAACCAAAGTGTAACCATGCAATTATGACCGTGTAATTAAAGGTCTGACCACCTCTGTGGTCCCCACCACCACCACTCAACAAGAGTTAGGAAGAAAAAGAAAAAGAAATAAAATAACAATTTATGTTTTTTTTATTATTTCATTAGAAGTATCAAAATAATTTTTTCTTTCCCGACCAACTATAGTCGAATTGAATGATTCCATAAAAAAATCATGACATGGTGGATTCAATGGTGTTCTTGGATTTCAATTCCGAGCACTAGTTCAAAAGATAGAAAATTCCGCCTGCGAGATTACTGAACATACCTAAAATTATTTCAGCAATTCATTTTAGGAACACCGGTCTTGGAATTATGCTCTTTCAATTTTATCGTACTCTTGAAAATCCTAAATAATTTTAAAAAATTTACATGTAATTTTCCGGTCATTACATTCACCCCACCATAGGGATTTACGTCCCTGAAATCCAAAAAAGTATAGACAAACAAAGAAGGATACTGGGCACGCATATGAGCCTCTCACACCCAGGATCTCCCCTAGAGATTTTTTGCTTCCAACAAACTCAAACTATAGGAATCGACCACCCATGATGTACTCGGTTCTATCGATCCTCTGTCTCCACTGATAACTCCGTAAAATTTTCATTGTCATCAATTTCTAGCACTCCATAGTCAATGATTTGAGTTTGGTCGTGTACTTATCTCCTCATGTAGGATACGTGGAAGATTTCGTTCACCCTCTCCAACTACGGTGGTATTGCAAAGCTGTATGCCTCCTTTCCAATCCCCCGATGTGTCACGAATGGTCTGATAAACCTTTGTAAATGTTTTCTTCCTTGGCCAAATATATATAGTTCCTCATGAGGGGAGACTCTCTATAATACATGGCCCCCCTTTTATAACTCTAGTGGTCTCTTTCTCTTATCAGCATAGGACTTATGTCGCCTTTGTGTAGTCATCATACGTTCTTGGATGAC
The DNA here is from genome assembly GCA_963277665.1 of Viscum album. NCBI lineage: Eukaryota > Viridiplantae > Streptophyta > Magnoliopsida > Santalales > Viscaceae > Viscum > Viscum album. The sequence goes on along the minus strand of OY728162.1, from coordinate 78,190,365 downwards.
ATACTTCTTCATAGTGGTTTCATATACCATCTCTAGGCACATGAGTTTTGGCTCTCCTAGATCTGTCTTGCAAAAAGATCGATCTTCATGATCATCTGTACAACACATCAAAAGGGGGCATACCAATGGTGGAGCGATAACTGTTTTTGTACGAGAACTCCACCAAGGGTAGGTTTTTCTCTCAATGACGATATAAATTTAAGACACATGCACAAAGCGTGTCCTCCATGGTTTGGATGGTCTGCTAAGTCTAACCACCTATCTACTAGTGAAAAGCTATACATAAGCAAAGATGAGTCCCGAAAGCCTCCTACAATCCTGTCCACAAACGGGGTGTGAAGATTGTGTCATTGTCTTAGACTATCATCAAAGGACCATGTGAAGTTTGCATGATCTCTTTAATGTAGAGACTTCTCAATCTCTCTACCAAACCCTTCTCTAGAATATAAAGGATGTTGGCCAACTGGGAGAGTCATTCGATGATCACCCAACTGGTATTGTGCCTTCTGGATTTAAGTGGTAAATCTTTCACAAAGTCCCAAGATATCCCTTCCCACATCAACTCTATCATATCTAGGGGTTGGGTCAGGCCTACTAGTATCTGGTGCCCAAACTTGACTGGCTAGCATGTGAGGCATCTAGAAACGAACTCTTTCACAACATTCTTCATCCTTGGAAACGAATACTAACACTAGAGATCCTTATAAATATTCATGATTCCTGGATGTACTTCCAAGGGGGGTGTGTGGAACTCCCTCATCACCTCCCCTCATAGAGTCACTGGTACAACTATTTGTATTCTAGAAATGTAGAAACCCTAAGCTTGACGTACATGGACATTACATTAATTTTGCGGAATACTTAGTACATTACAAAAACACGCACACAAGGACCGTAATAGTTTAGTGTCTTTGGAAACTCGGAATATAATCTTCTAATAGTGGTGAAAGATCTTCAATATATCCCATAAAGATCTTACTTTTTTTTACCTAAAACCTTTCTTTATATCCTATGTAAAAGAAAACATAAAAGGGTGAGCTCAAATGCTCAGTAAGGGTAAACAATATAAATATCAATCACATCATATTCATAAGAACATAACATTTTGGAAATCTTAACCTGCAAAAGAGATCATAATATCATAAATGGGATAAATCATAATAGTGAAATGTAATCCCAATAATCATCACTTAAAACATGAAACTTTGTGTCATACAAACATAATCATATATTTTCATTTATTATAGTCAAGACTTATTGCCAAGACTATCTTAGTGGACTACGTCCATTTTTGAACCGAGTTCACTCCTCGTTTCAGTCCTGTTTCACTGAACCAGTTTAACCTGCCGTTCCAGACATGTCTATCTCATGTGATACAAAATCTTTACCCAATGCATTGGAGGGAGATATAGGTCCCACCCATATCATAATGATACCATTCTTATGTGTGCCACAAAATCATAAACCATACATTATAGCATAACCCATGTAATAAAAATGGGAATCTTAAACATCGTGACATCCTAAAACCATTCATATAAGATAAAGGAATTCATAAAAATATTTCCATCACAACATAATAAAATCCATGTAATAATAGGGATAGAACCAGAACCCTATATTATCTTAGATGGAAAATAATTTTGATAAAACTCTTGAACTCCATTCTTGAGAAAAATATACTTTCTACTTCAAAAAAACATTTTTTCCTCTCTTAACATGTCATACAATTTTAAACTAAAAGAAGTTGATTAAAAATAAACTTGAAAAATTGTAAAGGAAGATTCTTGGAAATTTTGTTTTAAAAATCCATTCATTCTGTATAAGTTAAAAAACATTCTTCTCGTACTTTTGTCGGAAAAGTAAAAAAAAGTACCTCGTACGAAAAACGACAAAAGATTCCTTTGATATCTTTTAATAAAAATTTACCGAATGTTAAAATTTGATATAATATTTGTAGAAGGATATAAATATTACATATTGTGGAAATATTGATGTGGATGATAAAATACACCCCAGTAAATACCAAAGTATAAACAATCTCGGATAAAAATGAGATTGTGATATTTTCCCTTACCGTAGGTCTGATTTTCTTCGTAAGTGTCCAAACCTCCTGTATAATGATTTAAATAATGTCATTGAATTATTCCAGAATCATAATCATTGTTATGATATCATATATGGTTCACTTATGACTTTATATTACCCGTTCTTTTGTAAATTCCATGTTAAAGAGCGTTTTGGGTAATATTGTTTCATTTGTCATTCGTTTTTTTGACTTGTAATTATTCATATGATTACATAGATCATGGTTACTTAATTACAGAATATAAAAGATGATTTATATATAATATATATTCAGAATATACATTTATATAATAGATCAGTAAATGGAAGGAAATACACCATTCATGGAGACAGTAGGCCGTACGTACGCATGAACGTTGTTTTCGTTTCCTTATTGAGTTTAATGGAATTAAGTAGATGAAATACATATATATACACATAAATACAGTATCATTATTAAGTCTTATATTTCATGATTACTTATTATATATACTTTATAATCATTCATGAATGGTTAACGTGGAGAATGAATCTCATCGCATCGTGAAGACGGTAGTCCATACGTACGCACGAACGATGATATCATTCTCATGATCGTGGAATTGTATTGGAGTGTATGTATACTATTTAAGAATCAATATTACTTTACAATAATCATATATAGTTATTATGTACACCATTATACCCATCCATGTAAGGTGGTGGTGGATAATAGATTACACCACAACGTGGAGACGGTATTCCGTACGTACACATGCGAGGTGATTTCATTTTCCGTAGGATGGATAGATGGTGAAATAGGGTTGATTCATACTTATAATAACATATCGGTATATGAGTGATACTGATGTTATTACTTCATAATGAAACAACCTAAGAAGAAGAAGTGGAAGAAGAAATAAAGTTGAAAAAATAGGTAACAGGCATTACCTCTTTTTTGAAGCGCCTCTTTGAGTCCTCCTCTTAGGGTACTAAAATTGGTCGTTGAAGAATCCCAGTAGCTCTAGGATGTTTTTAGGGAAGTGGAGAAGATAATTTGGCAGGGGTTGGACGAGCTTGAAGGCTCAAATTAGTGTGAGAAAGAGAGGTAGGAGGTTCCCTTTTATAAGGGAGGAGAGGGGCACCTTTGGAATAACTAAAAATATTATTTTATTATAAAGAAAAATTCGGTTTAAAATAGCTCCAAATTGATTTATTTCTAAGCTATGGTGGGGATGGGTCTAAATCCTATCATCGAATATAATTTAGACAAGTTTAGGTTCCTATTTTAACCTTATCATTTAGATTTATCATTAAGTTAAATAATTTTCCTTTTACCTTTCCCTTTTGTGTTCTTACACTATAAGGTTAATAAACTTACAATAACAAGCCAAACGAACCCCAAGTTGTTTATTATTAATATATATGACCTTATCTAAGTCATTTGGGTAAACCTTAGATTTTTAGGAATAAAATAACAATTAATAATATAATATTTGTTTTAAAAACTATTTTATGTCGTTTTTGACACTATTTAGTAATTGATTTTTGTGAAAATCATAACAGAATGATTAGTTCGAAAAATTTTACTTAAATCAATACTAACATGTCATATTAACCTAGAAAATTTGTGTAATTCATAAAAAGTCTCAGATTACATTTATTTTGGTATTTATAACATCAATTATGTCAATATTTCATTAATAAGATAATTACTGTATCATCGTCGTGTCATAAATAAATTATATTATTTAATGTCTAAAAATTACAAATAAAATACCATTTTGTAGAAAATATTTTTAGATTTCTAATTAATATTTATAGACGAATTTATCTTATGTATAACCCTATATTAAAAATGTTATACTTATTAAACATTGATTTTAACTATTTTAACCCTTCTTTAAATAAATTAATAATAAATGTCCTAATCTAATCCAAGTGGGCCTAAATGGTCATATATTATTCCTAAGGTTGTTTTTGGTCGAATTAAACTTATCCAATAGAATTAGGACATGTGTTAGGGTAATAATAATATCATTTTACACGTAATTACCCTATTTACTTTTAACCGTGGTAAAAAAAAGTAAAAAGTTACTATTCAACAAAAATTATTTTCATCTCATTGAATCACATTTTACTTACTAACATCAACCGTGTCTCTCGGATATTTTAAATTCCACTCACAGAAGCGGTAAAATTAAGTTTTATGAAAAATTCATTTTTCTTAACTACCAATTAGTGGTTTCACTATTCATCAAAAAATGAAAGTTTCCAGAAAAATACCAAAAATTAGGCCTAATCTATATTTGATATTATGAACTCAAAAATTATGTCTATTTTACCAAATTCAGAACATATCAGTTGCATTAATTAATTTAAAAATTAATTCCCATTTTCAAAACAAATAGCGTGTTCTTAAGAGATAATAACTATCAAAAGATTGACACTTGTTTATGTCTGGTTTAAATGTGAAATTACATCCAATGAACAAAATTGTATTAAATTGTAAAAATATATTCTAAATATAATTTAAAACCACTCAAATTAATAATTTATCACTATTAATTATTTCGATTAAAAGGGTTGTTTTTAATTAAAATTTAGTAATTTTCACTATTCATCCGAAAATGAAAGTTATCCGAAAAGTACCAAAATTTCACCCTAAGATAATTTTGATATTTAAAATCAAAAAATGAAGTAAAATTTACAAAATTTCAAAAAGTGGTTATTACTATTCATAAAGGCTAGTTTTAATAATATTTTAATAGCATATCGTTTTTTAGTGAAACTCGATATTGTGTACTACACACGCTATCGAGGAAGGTCGCGATTGCGTGTAATGCAAGGCATGCCAATGATGCGTGTTGTGAAAGATCCCTATGGTGTAGCGTACAACACAAGACATTAATGAAATTAAAAATAATATTTTTCATAAAATCTCGGGGTGTTACATTCTACCCCCCTTAAAATGAATTTCACCATCGAAATTCGTCGGGGTTATAAATGGTTTACTACTCAAAATTTCTTTAATAGAAACCCACATCGTAAAAAGGAATACCAAAACTTGGCTTTAAAATCTAAAGTATGAAATGTAATGGTTACCCAAATTAACTAATCACTGGGTTTCCACAAAGGAGTACATAGGTGAAAATATGGATATGGAAGAGAAATCTAACCATCATGTTCTGATGGAGAGTGGTAGAGAACATGGCTACGAAGAAGCCAACAATCACAAAGCCATAGATTTGTGACAATCTAAGGTACCATCTGATTCATCAGATATAAGAGCACTAGGACAACATGTTTGGTTTTCCAGATCATTTCCCTAATGTTGATGAAATTGGAATTAGAAGAAATAGTGATTTTTGTATAGTCTCACCGTTGGTCGTTCTTTGGAAAATTTCCACTTCATCTCATAAAGAAATGAAGTTGAATTTGTCATTCATGATGCGTTAGCAGATCATGTGAAAGAATGACGGGTCATTCCATCTGTCTCAAACAAAAGGTTAGAAAAGTTATCAAAACTTACATAAGTCCATCTATAGTGAGATTAATCATATATAGTTCCTAAAATGGACTTATAATTCATATATTAGACTTCTTAATATAATAAAACTAGTTTCTACTAAACAGGGACTTCATGTAGGCCAGTGGTAGGTGATAAAGGCCAGTCACACATCGGTTGTGGGTTCGATTCCCACAGCCTTGTCCGACGTGAGGGGATGTCGCCCGTCCTGCAGGTTGTCCTTTTTCTAAAACTACATTAATATAACATCACATAAATACTATCAAAAAAAAAGTTATATCCTTAAAAAATACTAACTTATGGTCAACATAATCCATTCCAATCTTTAGGCTTATCTAAAATACTTCGGTCCAAGCTCATAGTATAAAGAAAACGATTACTTGAAATGTCGTCAACCAAGCATGTGAATACCATCATTTACCCCCCATATATCTTGTTGGTCACATTCCAGTTATGTGAATACCTTAATCATGTATTCTATTGAAAAATAAATACCCATTAAACCTTAGTGAAAACATGAATGCAGTTAAAAGTTAACACTTTCCACATACCAAAATCCCCAAAATTCTATATACTCAAACCATGATACCACTTAGTCCTTATATTAATCATGAGCTCATGAATACAATCAAACATCTCATTATCTTCTTATCCCTTCATTATGGGCATATCATCTCTTTTCAAAAATATCTGAATAACCTTCCATGGTTACCGGTACCATTCAACATATACCTTCAAATTCTTTAGGAAAAACAATAGTGTAACAATCCTTATATGATTCTTTATTCCATAGTACCATACATTATTCTTTATAAACATATAATCATTCCAATAACTCTTAAACCACTAGGTGAGCTTCATCATTTCTTTCATCTCATATTTCATTTGTAGTCTCTTCATCATCATCCACATAAATACTACTCATGTGACCATGCTGATTCTCTTCATTAGATTTTCCCTTAGGGAATTGGTTTGCATAATGCCCATACATTCCACATTTAAAACATCTAACCATTGTTCATGTCATAGAAATACCATTATCCTTGTCCATGGTGTTAACTGAACCTTTTCCTTTGCACTTACTGGCATTGTGTCCTTATTTTCCACACCCAAAGCATCTTTCAGTTCCCTTGAAACAATCTCCCCGATGCCTCTTCCCACATGATTTACATGAGGGAAATTGAACTTTCTTTCCTCTATGATTATCATAAAACTCCATCTTTCTCTTATTATCTGAGTCGGGAAACTTAACAAAGTTGAGATTATTGATCATATTATGAGATTGATGATTAGGAATAATAACGATGTTTGGACTTCCAAATACCGTTTCATTTGGTTGCTCATGAAGAATATCATTCCATTGTCCGTTATATCCTCCATTATCGTGAATCTTCATGTTTCCAGCCATTTTCTAAAACCCAAAAAGAATAGTGTGAGAGGAAAAAATCATGCTAGGGAAAACAACATAGTAAAGGGGGAGTACCCTCAATATCTAACATCTTAGGTAAAATTCTAAGATCGTTAGCGCAATTCTAGGACTATAACCTATACGTATACTTATCCTTAGAGACATCCCTAGACATAACTTAGAAATATCTCTTGGGATCTCACTAACGTTTTCACATCCTAGTTTCCAAAGGTTGACTAAACCTTTCCTCTGATACCAACTGTAGAAACCCTAAGCTTGACGTACATGGACATTACATTAATTTTGCAGAATACTTAGTAAATTACAAAAACACACACACAAGGACCGTAATAGTTTAGTATCTTTGGAAACTCGGAATATAATATTCTAATCGTGGTGAGAGATCATCAACATCTCCCATAAATATTTTTCCTTTTTTACCTAAAACCTTTATTTATATCCTGGGGAAAATAAAACATAAAAGGGTGAGCTCAAATGCTCAGTAAGGGTAAACAAAAGAAATATCAATCACATCATATTCATAAGAACATAACATTTTGGAAATCTTAACCTGAAAAATAGATCATAATATCATAACATGGGATAAATCATAACAGTTAAATGTAGTCCCAATAATCATCTCTTAAAACATGAAACTTTGTTGCATACACACATAATCATATAGAATCATTTCTTATTAGTCAAGACTTATTGTAACACCCCGAGATTTTATGAAAAATATTATTTTTAATTTCATTAATGTCTTGTGTTGTACGCTACACCAAAATAAGCTTTCACAACACATATCATTGACTTTCCTTGCATTACACGCAAGCGCGACCTTCCGCGATAGCGTGTGTTGTACGCAATACCGAGTTTCGCTAAACATGATATGTTATTAAAATATTATTAAAACTAGCCGTTATGAATAGTAATAACCACTTTTTGAAATTTTGTAAATTTTATTTTTTAAAATGGACTTAATTTTTGGATTCAGAATATCAAAATTAGCTTAGGGTGAAATTTTGGTACTTTTCGGATAACTTTCATTTTCTGATGAATAGTGAAAATTACTAAATTTTAATTAAAAACAACTTTTTTAATCGAAATAATTAATAGTGATAAATTATTAATTTGATTGGTTTTAAAGTATATTTATAATATATTTTTTCAATTTAATACAATGTTGGTCATTGGATGTAATTTCACATTTAAACCAGATATAAAAAAATGTCAATCTTTTGATAGTTATTATCTCTTAAGAACACGCTATTTGTTGTGACGACGAGAATTAATTTTTAAATCAATTAATGCAACTGATATGTTTTGAATTTTGAAAAATAGACATCATTTTTGAATTCATAATATCAAATATAGCTTAGGCATAATTTTTGGTATTTTTCTTGAATCTTTCATTTTTTGATGAATAGTGAAACCACTAAGTGCTTTTAAAAAAAATGAATTTTTCATAAAACTTATTTTTACCGCTTCTGTGAGTGGAATTTCAAAAATTCGAGACACACGGTTGATTTCAGTAAGTAAAATGTGGTTCAATGAGATGAAAATAATTTTTGGTGAATAGTAATTTTTTACTTTTTTTTACCACGGTTAAAAGTAAATAGGGTAATTAAGGGTAATTAAGGGTAAAAATGAAATTATTATTACCCTAACACATGTCCTAATTCTATTGGATAAGTGTAATTCAACCAAAAACAACCTTAGGAATTAAATATGACCATTTAGGCCCACTTGGATTAGATTAGGACATTTATTATTATTTAATTCAAAGAAGAGTTAAAAGAGTTAAAATAAAAGTTTATTTACTACAACATTTTTAATATAGGGTTATAAATAAGATAAATTCGATTTTAAATATTCATTAGAAAGCTAATAATATTTCCTACAGAATGATATTTTATTTATAATTTTTAGACATTAAATAAATTAATTTATTTATGACACAATGATGATGCAGTAATTACAATAATAGTGAACAATTAGAATAATTAATATTATAAATACCCAAATAAATATAATTTGAGACTATTTATGAATTAAACTAATTTTTTAGGTTAATATGAAATGTTAGTATTGATTTAATTAACTTTTTTCGAACTAATAATTCTGTTATGATTTTCACAAAAATCAATTACTAAATAGTGTTAAAATTGACATAAAATAGTTTTTAAAACAAATATTATATTAGTAATTGTTATTTTATACCTAAAAATCTAAGGTTTGGCCAAATGACTTAGATAAGGTTATATATATTAATAATAAACAACTTGGGGTTCGTTTTGCTTCTTAATATAATTTTATTAACCTTATAGTATAAGAAAACAAGAAGACACGGTAAAAGTAAAATTATTTTACTTAATGTTAAATCTAAATGATAAGGTTAAAATAGGAACCTAAACATGTCTAAATTCTTTTGGATTAGAGGTTTTCTACCCATCCCCACCATAGCTTTAAAATAAATCAATTTATAGCTATTTAAAACCGAATTTTTCTTTATAATAAAATAATATTTTTAGTTTTTCCAAAGGAGCCCCTCTCCTCCCTTATAAAAGGGCACCTACTCCCTCTCTTCCTCACACCACATTGGGCCTTCAAGCTCGGCCTACCTGTGAAAAATTCCATTCTCCACTTCCATATCAACATCCTAGAGGTTCTGGTCTTCCTCATAGACCAATTTTAGTGCACTAAAAGGAGATCTCAAAGAGGCGCTTCAAAGAAGAGGTAATGTCAGTTATCGATTCTTTCAACTTTATTTCTTCTTCCACTTCTTCTTATTAGGTTGTATCATTATGAAGCAATAACATCAGTATCACTCATATACTGATATTATATTATAAGTATGAAACAACCCTATTTCAACATCTATCCATCCTACGGAAAACGAAATCACCGCGCGTGCGTACGTACGGAATACCGTCTCCACACCGTGGTGTAATCTATTTTCCACCACCACCTTACTCGGATGGGTATAATGGTGTACATAATTATTGTAAAGTGATATTGATTCTGATATAGTATAAATACACTCCAATACAATTCCACAATCATGAGAACGATATCATCGCTCGTGCATACATACGGACTACCGTCTCCACGACGCGATGAGATACATTCTCCACGTTAACCATTCATGAATGATTATAAAGTATATATAATAAGTAATCATGAAATATATGACATAATAATGATACTGGATTTATGTATTTATATATGTATGTCATCTACTTAATTCCATTCAACACAATAAGGAAACGAAAACCGCGTTCATGCGTACGTACGGCCTACCGTCTCCATGAACAGTGTATTTATTTCCATTTACTAATCTATTATATATATGTATATTCTGAATATATATTATATATAAATCATGTTTTATATTCTTGAATTAAGTAATCATGATCTATGTAATCATATGAATAATTACAAGTCAAAACACGGAAAAAAACATGAAACGATTTTACCAAAAACTCTCTTTAACTGGGGTGTATTTTACCATCCACATCCATGTTTCTTAAATATATTATTTCCATCCACCTACAATCGTTTAAATCCAATTTTACCCTTCAGTGAGTTTTTAGTAAAGGATATGAAAGGAATCTTTTTTCGTTTTTCGTACAAGGTACTTTTTGACTTTTCCGACAAAAGTACGAAGAATGTTTTTTTAACTTATACGACATGAATGGATTTTTAAAGCATTATTTCCAAGAATCTTAATTTACAATTTTTCAAGTTTATTTTTAATAAACGTTTTTTACTTTAGAATTGTATGACATTTTAAGAAATGAAAAGTGTTTTTGAAGCAGAAAGGATATTTTCCTCAAGAATGGAGTTCAAGTGTTTTATCAAAATTATTTTCCATCTAAGATAATAAAGGGTTCTGTTTATATCCCTATTATTACATTTATTTGATTATGTTATGATGGAATTATTTTTATGAATTACTTTATCTTATATGAATTGTTTTATGATGTCACAATGTTTATGATTCCCATTTTTATTACATGGGTTATGTTATGATGTATGGTTTATGATTTTGTGGAACACATAAGAATGGTATAATTATGAGATGGGTGGGACCTATATCTCCCTCCAATGAATTGGGTAAAGATTTTATATCTAATGAGATAAACATGGATGGAACGGCAGGTTAAACCGGTTCAGTGAAATAGGACTTAAACGAGGAGTGAACTCGGTTCAGAAGTGGACTTTGTCCACTAAGATAGTCTTGGAAATGGGTCTTGACTAACAAGAAATGATTCTCAATGTTTATGTGTGTATGCCACAAAGTTTCATGTTTTATGTTATGATTATTGGGATTACATTTCACTACTATGATTTATCCCATGTTATGATTTTATGATCTCTTTTGCTGGTTAAGATTTCCAAAATGTTATGTTCTTATGAATATGATGTGATTGATATTTATTTTTTTTACCCTTACTTAGCTATTGAGCTCACCCTTTTATGTTTTATTTTCCCCAGGATATAAATAAAGGTTTTAGGTATAAAAAAGGAAGATCTTAATGGGAGATGTTGAAGATCTTTCACCATGATTAGAAGATTATATTCCGAGTTTCCAAAGACACTAAACTATTACGGTCCTTTTGTGTGTGTTTTTGTTATGTACTAAGTATTCCGCAAAAGTAATGTAATGTCAATGTACGTTAAGCTTAGGGTCTCTACAGTTGGTATCAGAGGAAAGGTTTAGTAAACCTTTGGAAACTAGGATTCGAAAACTTTAGTGAGATCCCTAGAGATATTTCTAAGGTATGTCTAGGGATGTACCTACGGATAAGTATACCTATAGGATATAGTCCTAGAACTATGGTAACGATATTAGAATTTAACCTAAGATGTAGATTTTGTGGGTACTCCCCCTTAATTATGATTTTTACCTCTCACACTATTCTTTTTGGGTTTTAGACGATGGATAGAACCCGAAGGAACCATGTTGATCAATGTAATGGACAATGCAATGATTATCCTCCTGAACAAACAAATGTTATGGGAGATGGAGTGAAAAATCTTATTGCTATACTTACACAGGCTATGAATCATTCTGGACTTCCAAATGAGCAGAGAAGGGAACAATATTCTATTGAGTCCTTAATGAGGCAACGTCCACTGAGAATATATTTTCAGTTCTTCAATGTTCTGAACATGATAAAGTCATCTTAGCAGTGTATCATTTGGAAGGTGATGTTGATCAATGGTGGAATCTTATCAAGAATATGAGGCCAAGAGACGAAATTGAGTCCATGGAATGGGACGAGTTCAAGAACTTATTTTTCAATAAGTACTTCCCTCCTATTCTTTGAACAAAGATGGAGAAGAAGTTTCTTGAACTAAAGCAAAAGGATGATGAATCGTTGGTATATATGAAGTGAGTTTTACAAGGCTTGCAAGGTATGCATCTAGATTTATCATCCAACCTGAAGGTAAAGTTGATCGATTCTTTAGTGGCTTAAAACCAAATCTTAGAAGGGCATTAGCTATAAGACACATCAGTAGCTATGAAGAAATTGTGCATTGTGCTATCACGGTAGAAATGGAAGTTGGTGTTAGTTATCTATCTCATAGTTTTGACAAGAAACGAAAGATGGAGTTCAAGGAGAAATCTCAGAATAATGATGAAAAGAAGATGAATGTTTCTTTATGCTCGAAGTGTGGAAAGAAGCACGGTGGAGATTGTATTAAAGGGACTAGAAAATGTTTTATGTGTGGAAAAGAAGGTCATCGAGAAGCTGAGTGTCTAAGTAATGAAAAAAGGGTTTCTAATGATGTGAATAAAGAAAAGAATGCAGAGAATGAACCACCAACACTTCAATGCTTCAAGTGCAAGGAAATGGGGCATTATTCTAATAAATTACCTAATCCAAGGGTTAGAGATGATCGACATGAGCAACCACTTAAGGCAAAGGACAAAGGGAAGTCACATGCGATCACTATTGGTGATGTTGAATATGAAAACGATGTGGTGGAATGATTAATTTTTTATGTAATGGGATTCCAAAATAATGTTTTATATAGTATCGTGGAATATTGGAATATTTATGTATTGGTCTACTGTGGTTTTCAATGGTACCGGTAACCGTAGAATGCGATTGAGATATTTTTGGAAAAAAAGATGATATGCGCATAATGAAAGGAAAACGAGAAAATGAAATTTTTGACCGTATTCATGAGCTCATGACTGATATAAGGAGAAGGTTATATCATGGTTTGAGTATATAGAATTTTTGGATTTTGGTACGTGGAAAGAGGTATCTTTTGACAGCATTCATGTTTTCACTGTGGTTCAATTAATGGGTATTCATCCTTCAAGAGAATAGATGATTAAGGTATTCACATGTTTGTAATTTGACCAACAAGATATATCTTATGATATATGGGGGATAAATGATGGCATTCACGTGATTGTTATGTGACATTTCAAGTAATCATTTACTTTATACTATGAGCTTGGACCGAAGAACTTTAGATAAGCCAAAATATTGGAATGGATTATGTTGGACATAAGTTAGGATAGAACTTTTTTCTATATTATTGATGGGATGTTATAGTAATATAGATTTAGAAAAAGGAAAACATGTAGGACGGGCGGCATCCCATCGTGTCGGACAAGGCTGTGGGAATCGAACCTACAACCGAAGTGCGACTGGCCTTTATCGCGTACCACTGGCCTACAAGAAGTCCCTGGTTAGTAGAAACTAGTTTTATTTTATTACGTGGTATGATATATGAAGTATAAGTTCATTTTTTGAATCGTATACGATTAACCTCACCATAGATGGACTTATGTATATTTGATAACTTTTGCTAACCTTTTGTTTGAAACAGATGGAATGACCCATCATTCTACCACATGATATATTAACACTTCATGAATAACAAATTCAAATTCATTTCTTTAAGATATGAAGTGGAAATTTTTCAATGCCCGAACAAGAGTGAAATTGTACCAAAATCATGTAAGTATTTCTTTTAATTCACCAACTTTAGGGAAATGATCTTGAAAACCAAAAATTTTGTCCTAGTGCCCTTATATATGATGAATCAGATGGTACCTTAGATCATCACAAATCTATGGATTTGTGATTGTTGTCTATTTTATAGCCATGTTCTCTACCACTCTCCATCAGAACATGATGGTTAGATTTTTCTTCAATATCCATATTTTCACCTATGTTCTCCTACGTGGAAACCCAGTGATGAGTTAATTTGGGTAACCATTACATTTCATACTTTAGTTTTTAAATCCAAGTTTGGGTATTCCTTTTTATGATGTGGGTTTCTGTTAAACAAACTTTAGAGTAGTAAACCATTTATAACCCCGACGAATTTCGAGGGCGAAATTCATTTTAAGGGGGGTAGAATGTAACACCCTGAGATTTTATGAAAAATATTCTTTTTAATTTCATTAATGTCTTGTGTTGTATGCTACACGAAAAGAATCTTGCACAACACGCATCATTGACTTGCCTTGCATTACACGCAAGCGCGACCTTCCGCGATAGCGTGTGTTGTACGCAATACCAAGTTTCGCTAAACAATGATATGCTATTAAAATATTATTAAAACTAGCAGTTATGAATAGTAATAACCACTTTTTGAAATTTTGTAAATTTTAGTTTTCAAAATGGACTTTCTTTTTGGAATCATAATATCGAAATTAGCTTAGGGTAAAATTTTGGTACTTTTCGGATAACTTTCATTTTCTAATGAATAGTGAAAATTACTAAATTTTAATTAAAAACAACCTTTTTAATCGAAATAATTAATAGTGATAAATTATTAATTTGAGTGGTTTTAAATTATATTTAGGATATATTTTTACAATTTAATAAAATTTTGGTCATTGGATGTAATTTCACATTTAAACCAGACATAAACAATTGTCAATCTTTTGATAGTTATTATCTCTTAAGAACACACTATTTGTATAGACGACGGGAATTAATTTTTAAATTAATTAATGCAACTGATATGTTTTGAATTTGGTAAAATAGACATCATTTTTGAATTCATAATATCAAATATATCTTAGGCCTAATTTTTGGTATTTTTCTGGAAACATTCATTTTTTATGAATAGTAAAACCACTAAGTAGTAGTTAAAAAAAATGAATTTTTCATAAAACTTAATTTTACCGCTTCTGTGAGTGGAATTTCAAAAATCTGAGAGACCCGATTGATGTCAATAAGTAAAATGTGGTTCAATGAGATGAAAATAATTTTTGGTGAATAGTAACTTTTTACTTTTTTTACCACGGTTAAAAGTAAATAGGGTAATCAAGGGTAAAAATGATATTATTATTACCCTAACACATATCCTAATTCTATTGGATAAGTGTAATTCGACCAAAAACAACCTTAGGAATAAAATATGACCATTTAGTCCCACTTGGATTAGATTAGGACATTTATTATTATTTAATTCAAAGAAGAGTTAAAAGAGTTAAAAAAACGTTTATTTACTACAACATTTTTAATATAGGGTTATACATAAGATAAATTTGATTGTAAATATTCATTAGAAATATAATAAGATTTCCTACATAATTATATTTTATTTATAATTTTTAGACATTAAATAAATTAATTTATTTATGACACAATGATGATGCAGTAATTACCATAATAGTGAAAAATTAGAATAATTAATATTATAAATAACCAAATAAATATAATTTGAGACTTTTTATGAATTACACTAATTTTATAGGTTAACATTACATGTTAGTATTTATTTAATTAACTTTTTTAGAACTAATCATTCTGTTATGATTTTCACAAAAATAAATTACTAAATAGTGTCAAAATTGACTTAAAATAGTTTTTAAAACATATATTATATTAGTAATTGTTATTTTATTCCTAAAAATATAAGGTTTGGCCAAATGACTTAGATAAGGTTATATATATAAATAATAAACAACTTGAGGTTCGTTTGGCTGCTTATTGTAAGTTTATTAATCTTATAGTATAAGAACACAAGAAGACACAGTAATAGTAAAATTATTTAACTTAATGTTAAATCTAAATGATAAGGTTAAAATAGGAACCTAAACTTGTCTAAATTCTATTTTAAGAGATTATTTCTACCCATCCCCACCTTAGCTTCTAAATAAATCAATTTGGAGCTATTTAAAACCGAATTTGTCTTTATAATAAAATAATATTTTTAGTTTTTCCAAAGGAGCCCCTCTCCTCCCTTTTTAAAGGGAACCTCCTCCCTCTCTTCCTCACACCACATTGAGCCTTCAAGCTCGGCCAACCCCTGCCAAATTACATTCTCCACTTCCGTAGAAACATCCTAGAGGTTCTGGTCTTCCTCAAAGACCAATGTTAGTGCCCTAAAAGGAGATCTCAAAGAGGCGCTTCAAAGAAGAGGTAATGTCAGTTACCGATTCTTTCAACTTTATTTCTTCTTCCACTTATTCTTCTTATGTTGTTTCATTATGAAGTAATAACATGAGTATCAATCATATACTGATATGTTATTATAAGTATGAAACACCCCTATTTCACCATCTATCCATCCTACAGAAAATGAAATCACTGCGCGTGCATACGTACAGAATACCGTCTCCACGTCGTGGTGTAATTTATTTTACACCACCACCTTACATGGATGGGTATAATGGTGTACATAATTATTTTAGAGTGATATTGATTCTTATATAGTATACCTACACTCCAATACAATTCCACGATCATGAGAACGATATCATCGCTCGTGCGTACGTACGGACTACCGTCTCCACGACGCGGTGAGATACATTCTCCACGTTCACCATTCATGAATGATTATAAAGTATATATAATAAGTAATCATGAAATATATGACATAATAATGAGACTGGATTTATGTTTATATATATGTATGTCATCTAGTTAATTCCATTCAACTCAATAAGGAAACGAAAACAGCGTTCATGCGTACGTACGACCTACCGTCTCCATGAACAATGTATTTCATTCCATTTACTAATCTATTATATATATGTATATTCTGAATATATATTATATATAAATAATGTTTTATATTATGGAATTAAGTAATCATGATCTATGTAATCATATGAATAATTACAAGTCAAAACACGGACAAAAAAATGAAACGATTTTACCCAAAACGCTCTTTAACATGGAATTTACAAAAGAACGGGTAATATAAAGTAATAAGTGAACCATATATGATATCATAACAATAATTATTATTCTTGAATAAGTCAATATCATTATTTAAATCTTTATACAGAAGGGTAGGACACGTACAAAGCATATCGGACCTAAGTTAAGGGAAATATCACAATCTCACTTTTATCTGAGATTGTTTATACATTAGTATTTACTGGGGTGTATTTTATCATCCACATCCATGTTTCCTAAATATATTATTTCCATCCACCTACAATTTTTTAAATCCAATTTTACCCTTCGGTGAGTTTTTAGTAAAGGATATGAAAGGAACCTTTGTCATTTTTCGTACGAGGTACTTTTTGAGTTTTCCGACAAAAGTATGAAGAATGTTTTTTAACTTATACGGCATGAATGGGTTTTTAAAACATTATTTCCAAGAATCTTACTTTAAATGTTTTCAAGTTTATTTTTAATCAACTTCTTTTACTTTAGAATTGTACGACATGTTAAGAAAGGAAAAGTGTTTTTGAAGTAGAAAGGATATTTTCATCAAGAATGGAGTTCAAGTGTTTTATCAAAATTATTTTCCATCTAAGATAATAAAGGGTTACGTATCTATCCCTATTATTACATTGATTTGATTATGTTATGATGGAATTATTTTTATGAATTACTTTATCTTATATGAATTGTTTTATGATGTCATAATGTTTATGATTCCCATTTTTATTACATGGGTTATGTTATGATGTATGGTTTAGGATTTTGTGGCACACATAAGAATGGTATCATTATGATATGGGTGGGACCTATATATCCCTCCAATGCATTGGGTACAGATTTTATATCTCATGAGATAGACATGGCTGGAACGGCAGGTTAAACCGGTTCAGTGAAACATAACTGAAATGATGAGTGAACTCGGTTCAGAAGTGGACTTTGTCCACTAAGATAGTCTTGGAAATGAGTCTTTACTAAAAAGAAATGATTCTCAATGATTATGTGTGTATGTCACACTGTTTCATGGTTTATGTTATGGTTATTGGGATTACATTTCACTACTATGATTTATCCCATTTATGATATTATGATCTCTTTTGTAGGTTAAGATTTCCAAAATGATATGTTCTTATGAATATGATGTGATTGATATTTGTTTTGTTTACCCTTACTGAGCAATTGAGCTCACCCTTTTATGTTTTATTTTCCCTATGATAAAAATAAAGGTTTTAGGTATAAAAAAAGGAAGATCTTTATGGGAGATGTTGAAGATCTTTCACCATGATTAGAAGATTATATTCCGAGTTTTCAAAGACACTAAACTATTACGGTCCTTGTGTGTGTGTTTTTGTTATGTACTAAGTATTCCACAAAAGTAATGTAAAGTCAATGTACGTTAAGCTTAGGGTCTCTACTGTTATTTCCAAGACTATCTTAGTGGACAAAGTCCATTTCTGAACCGAGTTCACTCCTCGTTTCAGTCCTGTTTCACTAAACCGGTTTAACCTTCCATTCCAGCCATGTCAATCTCATGAGATATAAAATCTTTACCCAATGCATTGGAGGGAGATATAGGTCCCACCAATCTCATAATGATACCATTCTTATGTGTGCCACAAAATCATAAACCATACATCATAGCATAACCCATGTAATAAAAATGGGAATCTTAAACATCGTGACATCATAAAACAATTCATATAAGATAAAGGAATTCATAAAAATATTTCCATCACAACATAATCAAATCCCTATAATAATAGGTATAGAAACATAACCCTATATTATCTTAGATGGAAAATAATTTTGATAAAACTCTTGAACTCCATTCTTGAGGTAAATATCCTTTCTTCTTCAAAAAAACATTTCTTCCTTTCTTAACATGTCATACAATATTAAACTAAAAGAAGTTGATTAAAAATAAACTTGAAAACTTGTAAATTAAGATTCTTGGAAATTTTGTTTTAAAAATCCATTCATGTCGTATAAGTTAAAAAAACATTCTTCTCGTACTTTTGTCGGAAAAGTAAAAAAAAGTACCTCGTACGAAAAACGACAAAAGATTTCTTTCATATCTTTTACTAAAAACTCACCGAAGGGTAAAATTTGATATAAACTATTGTAGAAGGATATAAATATTACATATTGAGGAAAAATGGTTGTGGATGATAAAATACACACCAGTAAATAACAAAGTATAAACAATCTCAGATGAAAATGAGGTTGTGATATTTTCCCTTACCATAGGTCCGATTTGCTTCGTAAGTGTCTAAACCTCCTGTATAATGATTTAAATAATGTCATCGAATTATTACAGAATCATAATAATTTTTATGATATCATATATGGTTCACTTATGACTTTATATTACCCGTTATTTTGTAAATTCCATGTTAAAGAGCATTGTTGGTAAAATCATTTCATTTGTCATCCGTGTTTTTGACTTGTAATTATTCATATGATTACTTAGATCATGATTAATTAATTCCAGAATATAAAAGATGATTTATATATAATATATATTCATAATATACATATATATAATAGATCAGTAAATGGAAAGAAATACACCGTTCATGGAGACGGTAGGCCGTACGTACGCATGAACGTTGTTTCGTTTACTTATTGAGTTGAATGGAATTAAGTAGATGAAATACATATATATACACATAAATCCAGTATCATTATTATGTCATATATTTCATGATAACTTATTATATATACTTTATAATCATTCATGAATGGTTAACGTGGAGAGTGAATCTCATCGCGTCGTGGAGACGGTAGTCTGTACGTACGCACGAATGATGATATCATTCTCATGATCGTGGAATTGTATTGGAGTGTATGTATACTATTTCAGAATCAATATTACTTTAAAATAATCATATAGAGTTATTATGTACACCATTATACCCATCCATGTAAGGTGGTGGTGGAAAATAGATTACACCACGGTGTGGAGACGGTATTTCGTACGTACACACGTGCGGTGATTTCATTTTCCATAGGATGGATAAATGGTGAAATAGGGTTGTTTCATACTTATAATAACATATCATTATATGAGTGATACTGATGTTATTACTTCATATTGAAACAACCTAAGAAGAATAAGTTGAAGAAGAAATAAAGTTGAAAGAATAGGTAACGAACATTACCTCTTCTTTGAAGTGCCTCTTTGAGTCCTCCTCTTAGGGTACTAAAATTGGTCTTTGAAGAGGACCAAGACCTCTAGGATGTTTTTAGGGAAGTGTAGAAGAGAATTTGGCAGGGGTTGGCCGATCTTGAAGGCTCAAAGTGGTGTGAGGAAGAGAGGGAGGAGGTTCCCTTTTATAAGGGAGGAGAGGGGCACCTTTGGAATTACAAAACATATTATTTTATTATAAAGCCAAATTAGGTTTTAAATAGCTCAAAATTGATTTATATCGAAGCTAAGGTGGGGATGGGTGGAAATAATATCATCCAATAGAATTTAGACAAGTTTAGGTTCCTATTTTAACATTATCATTTAGATTTAACATTAAGTTAAATAATTTTACTTTTGCCGTGTCCTTTTGTGTTCTTACACTATAAGGTTAATAAACATACTATAACAAGCCAAACGAACCCCAAGTTGTTTATTATTAATATATATAACCTTAGATAAGTCATTTGGCCGAACATTAGATTTTTAGGAATAAAATAACAATTAATAATATAATATTTGTTTAAAAAACTATTTTATGTCAATTTTGACACTATTTAGTAATTGATTTTTGTGAAAATCATAAAAGAATGATTAGTTAGAAAACATTTACTTAAATCAATACTAACATGTCATATTAACCTAGAAAAGTTGTGGAATTAATTAAAAGTCTCAAATTACATTTATTTGGGTATTTATAACAATAATTATGTCAATATTTCATTAATAAGGTAATTACTGCATCATCGTCGTGTCATAAATAAATTAAATTATTTAAAGTCTAAAAATTACAAATAAAATACCATTATGTTGGAAATCTTTTTATATTTCTAATGAAAATTTTTAGTCGAATTTATCTAATGTATAACCCTATATTAAAAATGATATACTTATTAATCATTGATTTTAACTATTTTAACCCTTCTTTAAATAAATTAATAATAAATGTCCTAATCTTATCAAAGTGGGCCTAAATGGTCATGTTTTATTCCTAAGGTTGTTTTTGGTCGAATTAAACTTATCCAATAGAATTAGGACATGTGTTAGGGTAATAATAATATCATTTTTACCCGTAATTACCCTATTTACTTTTAACCGTGGTAAAAAAAGTAAAAAGATACTATTCACCAAAAATTATTTTCTTCTCATTGAATCTTATTTTACTTACTGACATCAAACGTGTCTCCTGGATTTTTGAAATTCCACTCACAGAAGCGGTAAAATTATGTTTTATGAAAAATTCATTTTTCTTAACTACCACTTAGTGGTTTCACTATTCATCAAAAAATGAATGTTTCCAGAAAAATACCAAAAATTAGGCCTAAGATATATTTGATATTATAAACTCAAAAATTATTTCTATTTTACCAAATTCAAAACATATCAGTTGCATTAATTAATTTAAAAATTAATTCCCATTTTCAAAACAAATACCGTGTTCTTAAGAGATAATAACTATCAAAAGATTGACACTTGTTTATGTCTGGTTTAAATGTGAAATTACATCCAATGAACAAAATTGTATTAAATTGTAAAAATATATTCTAAATATAATTTAAAACCACTCAAATTAATAATTTATCACTATTAATTATTTCGATTAAAAAGGTTTTTTTAATTAAAATTTAGTAATTTTCACTATTCGTCAGAAAATGAAAGTTATCCGAAAAGTACCAAAATTTCACCCTAAGCTAATTTCGATATTCAAAATCAAAAAATGAAGTAAAATTTACAAAATTTAAAAAATTGGTTATTACTATTCATAACGGCTAGTTTTAAAAATATTTTAATAGCATATCGTTGTTTAGTGAAACTCAATATTGCGTACTACACACGCTATCGAGGAAGGTCGCGATTGTGTGTAATGAAAGGCAAGTCAATGATGCGTGTTGTGAAAGATCTCTTTGGTGTAGCATATAACAGAAGACATTAATGAAATTAAAAAGAATATTTTTCATAAAATCTTGGGGTGTTACAAGAAAGGATAGCATTCCCCCCACCATCAGAATACCCGTCAGGTGCATGGCCTGATGATATCTTAGAACATGTAGTCTCACATCTCCTATATCTGATCTACACCTCTTTGACTTGCTGAAGGAGTGGATGGGAAACTACCATCAATTTGAGGTAAACTATCTCATCTCTATCCACATCATATATCTAAAGCGAGGTTAACTGCTCTAAAGCGTCATTCACTAGTTGTGAACTCGATCTCTAGTTATGTGAATCTTCCACTATGATCCCCTTCCTAGATTTTTAGACCATATCAAAGTAAATGTACTTGAGGAACTCTATCCCAATTTGTTTTCATAGATTCAGATCTTTCAGTTTTAAGATATATATGAGACTATAATGGTTTGTTTAGAAAACAATACACTCACCCATCAATTAGTGTCACCACATATTCAGTGTTAAAACTATTACAACCAACTCCATGTCACGAGTCGAATAATTCTTCTTAGGAGGCCTCATCAATCATGATCCAGAAGCAATAACAACCTCTTCCAGCATCAAGAGGAAACCCAGTCTGGTCCCGGATGCATCACTATGAACCACGTAGTAATGGCCCTCCACCAACAACCTCAGGGTGGGAGTGCTGGTCATGCTCTTACACAACTATTGAAAGCAATACTGGCATTTCGTTGACCCCATGAAGGTTTTCCCTTTTTTTTCAAGTAAGTCATAGCTGTTGCTACTATGTAGAAATCGAGTATAAACCTCTGATAGTAGCATGCTAATCCAAAGAAGCTCCGCACCTCAGTAATAATCTTTGTTGGCTCCCAAGAATTTAATGCCTCGATCATCACTAGATCTACTACAACTCTAGCCTCTGAGATGACGTGTCCCAAAAAGTGGACCTTTCATATCTAGAACTAACACTTCGAGAGCTTCCCATATAACTAGTGCCCCAAGAGTGCATTCAGAACTATCCTCAAGTGTACAACATGATCTTCCTCGAACATTGAGTACACCAACATGTCATTGATGAAGTCAAACCAAGAGCGATAGTGGTATGGCTGAATGATCCTATTCATGAGCCCCATGAACAATACAAGAGGTTTTTTTATTCCAAATGACTCTCTAAGAACTCATAATGGCCATACCAACATATAATGTCTTTCATTGCTACGTCCTTATCCCGTAACCAGAGTAGATCATAACCAGATCTGCAGTCTACATTCGAGAACCAATTCGCTCCTTTGAACTGATCAAATAGATCAACAATCCTCATTAGAGGATACTTGTTCTTCATGGTCCCCATGTTTAGGCACCGGAGTCCACACATATCCTTGATCTTCCATATTCATTCTTGGAAGAAAACACCGGGGATTCCTATTGAGAAAAAATGGCCATACGAATCCCTTCCTCTGTAAGTCCTTCAGTTGTACCATCATCTGTCAGAGCTCTATAGGGGCCATCCGATATGCTGTTTTAGATATCGGTGATGGTACTAGGTACAATTCAATGTGGAATTCTACCTCTCAATTATGAGGTAGTATTGAGAAATCATTTGGAAAGACATCCTGATACTCGTCCACCACCACTGGGAACTACAGACTCGCCTCATACACTTTGTCGATGATCATACAAGATAGGTAATATGTAATCGGCCGCACCCTCTTGAGCACACATCCATAGTGTGCTAATCTATTTCCCTTCTCACCAAAAAAAGAAAACTCAACTACATATTTGCACGTACATCACACTATTCGTCTCAAGTAGTCAATATGTGTTTGAACAACTGATATCTACTCCAAGCCTAGGATGACGTCGTAGGCCTTCAACACTATTACTAGAAGATCCAATAACAAATTCAATCCCCATAGAGTAAAATTAAACTTTCAGAACCAATGTGTGACCACTGAATCTACTCATGTAGAAGTATCCAAAATCCATGGTCCAGCTAAAATCTCAATCGGAATCTCATAGTCCTTAAATATGTCTGCGGAAAGGATAGAATAATTGTCACTTGTGTTGATAAGAACTGCTACTAAAGAAGAGAAGATAAAGATTTTACCTCATATTATCTCTGATAAATCATGATCATGAGCCTCAATGGCATGTAGCTAGGCCTATACCTATCCACATACACCCTAAGCTCATGGTGGACCAGATGGGGGAGGTGGGTGTAGTTCATAATGACCCTGACCACCTCCCACTGCATGTCCTTCTCCCCAGCCTTGTATTCCACCTAGATGAAGCTCATTCCCCTGCCGCTGAAGTTTCCTCGATGGCCTATCCACCATCTTCCTATCATCTGCTCAGGGAGTCGGATAGTCACAAGCTCTATGACCCTTCCCCCTACAAGAAAAAGAAATCATGCCTCACTGGAGGCTCCCTCGGCCCTCTCGAGACTCACACCACTAACCCTATGTCCCAGTGTTGTCCTCTATCATGTCTAGCCTGCTTGGGATTCTGCGTCATTTTTATACTTCATCTAGAGATGACTCTGCTACCCATCATCTGGTTAGTGCTCTCATTGTCAGCGCCTTCTCGAAAAGGAATCTCACCATAAAAAATTCTCTCCCTAGTACCCCATCCTACATTGGGATTCCATGATTAACTGTCGCAACTCTAATAACTCATCGAAGACCCTGCTCAATGGTCTGGGCCCTAACGCATGGCTCTCAAACAATGGAGGTGGAATATCAAGATATGTCAGTAAATCTCACTGGTTACTGAACCACATTCTCGATGCCCTGCCGTAGATGAATCATCTCCATAATATGCCTAGAGTGTAGTATAGCATCCCACCTTTTTATCACATAAACTTTCATTACATTTTACAAGACCGGGGATCTTTAAGGTTTAGTGTCTTGGAAACCAGTAACTTAAAACATGAAAACATAAAACATTCTTCTTAAACACTTGAAAGGATTCTCCTTATGTCCATCCTAGGTTCATTACTACATCTCATAAGCTGGGGACATACATCAGAAGAAAGGGTGAGCAGAAGGCCCAGTAAGGGAAACAAGGAGAAACATTTAACATGTGAACTTGAGATACATCATCAATGTCATGAAAAAGATATTTAAGGCATGAGAAAGAAATAATGAGGAATATCATAATAAAAATAATGTATTTAATAACATGAATATGTGGCTACAATATTTGATATTGAAAATCATTTCCGTTTCACCAAGGTCCATCCCCAATGTGTTATAAAAAATTACCAAGGTTATTCACTAAGGCGTCGTTAAAAATGGTCATCTCTAGATATTAAGTCTTTACCCATTGCATTGGAGCGCTATCAGGGTGAAACATTAAATTTGACTTTATTATCATTTGATCCACATATATAATCATCAATCATTTCATAAACAATCCATATATCATAAAAGAAATGGGTTTCATTTCATAATCATAACGTTTTAAAAATTTCTTTTAAGACATGATCTTTATGTCATTTTAACCCCACGAAAACAGGAAAGCGGGTATCATGTATGTAAATCCATGAATTTAAAATAGAAAATATTGATATATATGTGAATACCCCTATAGAAGAAATATCATTGAGTATTTAGTTAATAAAATAAAATAATTTGAGAAAAAGAGAGAGACATTTTGAGACGAAAATTCTGCAGCATAACAGCTATGTTACAGAGTTTTATAAAACATTGAAAAGAGAGGGGACTTGGGTCACCCACTCATAAATGATCCATAAAAATGTAGAGGGACATAATATAAAGGATATAAGAACATGGTAATGAAATTTTAAAGACATACCTTATGAAATGAAAAACATGGAAGGAAGAAAAAAATAAGATTCCTCTTATGAAAATTTGGGAGCTTATCGGCGTCACTGAAAACTTAAAAAATGAATTTACGAGATAAAATAGGGTCTCTCATCATATGAACATAAAAGATCAGTATTATAGATATAGATATCATACCCCAACATAATAAAAAGGAACTTGAAAGACTTGACTAGAAAATGGATCTTGAAAATGAGAATTGTGAAAGAATCCCTTTAAAATTCGGCATCCAAACGACATCACTTAAACTTAAAAAAATGAATTGATGGGATAAAATAGTGTATCACATCATATGAACATAAAATATCAGTATAATAGATATAGATATCATACCACAACATAATAAAATTATCTTTAAATACTTGACATGAAAATCGTTCCTGAAAACGAGAAGGGTAAAAGATCCCTTAAAACTTCGGCAGACTAACGACGCCACATAAAACATCAAAATACTGAATTGAAGAGATTAAATAGGGTATCTCATCATATGAATATAAAAGAACATGATATATGTAGATATAATACCCCAACATAATAAAAATGAACTTGAAATACTTGACAAGAAAATGGATCTTGAAAACGAGAAGTGTGAAAGAATCCCTTTAAAATTCGGCAGCCTAACGACGCCACTTAAACTTTCTTAAAACGAATTGATGAGAGAAATATGGGGTATATAATCATATGAACATGAAAATGGAAGTAGGGTTAATGTAAAAGAACATCCTCCAACAAAAGAACATGGAGCATAAAAGAAATGACATAAAAGAGAGTGCTTGGAAAGAAGGAGAGAAGTAGGATCCCTTACCTTAAAATGTAACTCTTAAAACTCAAAGGTTGGGACATTTAGGGTTGGGGGAACCATGGGAGGACTCTTTTGGAGTTAATGAGACAATATCTTCGTTGGGGGAGAGTTTGGAGTCGAATGGATGAGAGGATGTCTTGGTATTTATAGGGAAAGTGAGGGGACAAGGCATTAATGGCCAAGGGACACCTCATTGGTGGTTTTGAAAAAACCATGGGCCTGCCCATGGTTTTTTACCATGGTATTGGACAATTGGGACACCACATACATTATAATATTATTAATAAGTCGACCATATTGATTACATACTTAATACATCATTTAATGATGTCATTAAACCCCCGAAACTTAAAAAATGTATTTTCAATATTCATTGAAAATTCATATTTCTCAGAAAAATCCCAAAATTTAACCATATCCAAATATCGATGCTCTGATTTCAAAAATGAACTCCATTTTATAAAAATAATTTTCTAAATATTTTTAATTTAATATTTAAATAAGTACACTATTCACTGAAAATTCATTTTTTTCAGAAAAATCCCCAAAAATTACCTTAACATAATATCGATTCTTTGAGTTCAAAAATGAAATCCATTTTATAAAAATAATTTTCTAAATATTTTTAATTTAATTTTTAATTAAAACACACTATTCACTCGAAAAATCTAATACTTTACTAATAATTTATGAAACCGTTATTTAACCATTTTATTGAATCACATTACCTAATCAAGGTGCCTCGATTATATTAATACATTCTTTAAGTGAGATTACTAATCCATTTGGTCACATTACTAATCCTAAGAATAAAATCACTATTCATAATTTAATATTCATCAAAAATTAAGTTGATCTTATTAGACTCTAAATTTTGTACTGAACATAATTTTAGAAGACCATTTTTTGAAAATCATTTCACATTTTTAATTATTTAAGGTTTACATAAATATTTTTTAAAATATCCTTTCTCTAAAATAACCAAAAATATGCATACTATATTTATCCAGACATTTGAAAATTCATAAACTTCATCAAAAGAAGAAATCAAAATTTTTATTTAAAAAAAGTATTACACAAGGCAGTTACGGTCTCCTTACATAGCCCCTTATCACACTAGCATAGGACCTAAGTGTAAGGTGTGCTAAGGTTAGAGAATCCGAGGGAGGCTCGGACAACATCACACGAGTAGTAATTTCTATTAGTTTGAACTTCTCGTGAAGGAGATTCCATTATAGCTTCACATGATGAAGTTAGGCTTGGGTTTGGTCCAGAGAAAAGCCCAGTGGTGCTACCTCCTTACCAAGTTCTGTTAGACGGGTTTCGATCGGTCCAATACTACTCGGTGAGGCCATCAAATCTTATTTCTATATTAATTAACCACGATCACTTCTATTTACAGACAATAATCGAAACATTTAGTTTCCAGTGGTCATATTGACCAATGGTCATATAATAGTCAAAACCCAACGGTCTCATTTAAATTATACTCATGTTATCAAATGAAATAGTTTTTATGAGTATAAAAAATAAAATAACACACAAAATTAGGAAACAAGATTTATTCAAAATTTCGGGTTGTTACAATCTTCCCCCCATAAGAAATTGTGCCCTCAAAATTTTTAAAATTGGTTTTTGAAAATTAATTGAAAGTCCCACATTGGAAAAGGAGTCAGTAAAACTATTACTTTAAAAGAAAGAAAGGGAAGTACAAAGGTCACCCGAGTTAACCCACACTAGGATTCCATGTAGGAAAACATGGACATGGATGAGAAAACAAAGGGTCAAGTTCTAAAGAAGAGTGATAGAAAACATGATTAAGAAAATTTTAACCACGAGAAAACCACAAACTTATGATGTGTGTAAACGGTCTTTGATTACCTAGTAGGAAATGTAAACCAACAAAGTTTTAGTTTTACATTTCGTTTCATAATTTTGAGGAATTCATTTACTAATTAGAAGAAAAACATAAGGAAATATACCTACTATCATGTAGAGTTTCTTCCTTTAATAATTTTCTACCAAAACTAATCTTTTCTCCAAACGATGAGAATTCAAAAAGACTTGGTCTCAGCAAAACAAAAGAATCAACTTCTTGAGAGTCACGTAATCCACAAAAGATTAACTATCAATTTCTTATATCTTTAAACATTATCCCAAAAATAGAAAGCATAAGATAAAAAAAATATTCAAAAAGAATGAATCCCATAAGAAGGGAAACAACTTTTAAATCTTCAATGTTCCATGGTACTACCCAAAGTTCATCATAGACCATTCCATTAATAACTGTCCTTAAAATTCCTCAAAATAAAACAAAATAAGATTGAAACCCAATTATAAGAACGATCCCATAACATAGTCTTCCAAGATAGTCTTTATTGTTCATCTTCAATCAACATCAACCACTCTTATCATCTTATAACAAAATTAACTAACCTAATCACATTTTCCCCAATATAGGTTAATCATTTCCATATTACTATAAGTCCTCCATAAATTCATCGATTCTTCAAAATATAAGTCAACCTTTACTCCTCAAAGAAAATACTATAGTAATCTATTTACCTCGATCAAATAGGGTTCCCAAAATAGTGAACATCTTCCAAAATAATAATCATATTTTAATCCCCTAATCACTTTTTTTAATGAAGAACAGCTTCACTACATCGACATGTGGTACCAAACAATAGATGTTTTCCTTATTGATATAAAATCATCATAGGTAGTGACTTGATGATCTTAGAAAACATAAATGATATGATCATAGAGCACGAACTAAAATACAACATGACATAGACAGCTATTGCGAAGAAGTTACATATACTTCAGTCATCATGATCCATCTCAGCATAGGACTTGCATTGTTCCCTTATCCTCGAAGATTTCTGATGCTCATCATGATTCTCATCCATTCCAAGAGAGCATTTCCTTGGATAATTACTAACTTCTCCACATTTTTGACATCAAAATGTATAGGGTACATTAGATCGAACCTTATCTACATTCATCACATTATCCATTTTTATAATGAAATTCGCTACTTTATGACCTATCTTCCCAAACATAAAAAATCTCCCGGTTCCTTTGAGACATTTTCCTTGGTGCATCTTCCCATAATTTTTGCAAAAAATAAATTGGGTCTTCTTTCTCTTATCAACATTATCAAATTAACATCCTTGAGACTTTTTCTTCTTTTTCCATGATGAATTTGGGAATTCAACTAGGTACGAATTATTAATTATATTTTTTGATAGCTAGTTTAGCATAATCACAATATGTTCAACTTGATCTTTAGTCATCTCTTTCAAATTAATAGGGAAATCATCACATTTTCTATCACATTGGTTGTTGGGAAATGCTCTTCCATTTCTCACCATTAACTAAGAAAAGAACATATTATTAGGGGGCCTAAATACTTAACCAATAATCATGAAATGGAAACTTAAATCATATAAGGATAAACTTGAAGAAGAAAAGTATACCCTAACTTCTGATCCCCTAGGTCCCAATCTAGGTTATCCATGATCATATATTCTTATGTGAATATTTATTTTATTTTATCTTTGTTCCTTTAATAATGGTTCATACTAAGCTTATGAATTTACCAAAGAATATCCCCCGGAAGTGTCGTAACCAAGAGTGAAATAATGGCCGTTGTCGTGTTCCAGTTCCCATTAGATTCTAGCTCAAAGAGGTGCTTTCAGGTTTTACCCCTATATACATCTATGCCAGAGCCACCTCTACCTGCTCGTATCCAGACAAGGATGTATTTCCTTGGCAACCCCTTACTCAATACTCACCAAAATTCACGAAGATTTCCAATATTTAAACTTTTCTATATGGTTCGTCTTAAAGATTTCATATCCTAATTTACAGAAATAACTAAACCATCCTTCGATACCAACTATAGCATCCCTCCTTTTTATCACATAAACACTCATTACATTATACATGACTGAGGATCTTTAAGGTTTAGTGTCTTGGAAACCAAGAATATAAAACATGAAAACATAAAAAATTCTTCTTAAACACTTGAAAGGCTTCTCCTTATGTTCATCCTAGGTTCATTACTGCATCTCATAACCTGGGGACATACATCTAAAGAAAGGGTGAGCAGAAAGCCCAGTAAGGGAAATAAGGGGAAGCATTTAACATGTGAAGTTGAGATACATCATCAATTTCATGAAAAAGAACTTTAATGCATGAGAAAGAAATAATGAGGCATATCATAATAAAAATAATTTATTTCATAACTTGAGGATGTGTCTAAAACATTTAATATTGAAAATCATTTCTATTTCACCAATGTCCTTTCCCAAGGTGTTATTAAAAATTACAAAGGTTATTCACCAAGGCGTCGTTAAAAATGGTCATCTATAGAGATTAAGTCTTTACCCAATGCATTAGAGTGCTATCAGGGTGCACCCTTAAATTTGCATTATTATAATGTGAGCCAGATATATCATCATCAATCATTTCATAAACAACCCATATAGCATAAAATAAATTGGTTTCATTTCATAATCGTAATGTTTTAAAAACTGCTTTTACGACATGATCTTTATGTCACTTTAAACCCATGAAAAATGGAAAGTGGGTCTCATGTATGTAAATCAAAAAATTTAAAATATAAAATATTGATATATATATTGGAATAGCTATGTATAAGAAAGATATTTGATTATTAACATAATAAAATAAAATAATTTGAGAAAAAGAGAGAGACATTTTGAGATGAAAATTCTGCAGTATAATGACTATATAACTGGGTTTTAAAAAACATTGAAAAGAGAGGGGACATAGGTTACCCACTCATAAAGGATCCATAGAACAGTATATGGAGAGAATATAAAGGTTATAATAACATGTTACTTAAATTTTAAATAAATACCATATGAAATGAAAAACATGGAAGGAAGACAAAAATAAGATTTCTCTAATTAAAATTCGCCAGTCTATCTACGTAACATAAAACATCAAAAAATGAATTGAAAATATCAAATAGGGTCTCTCATAATATGAAAATAAAAGATAATTATGATAGATATAGAGATTATACCCCAAAATAATAAAAAGTAACTTGAAAGACTTGACAAGAAAATAGATCTTGAAAACGAGAATTGTGAAAGAATCCCTTTAAAATTTGGCAGCCTAACGGCGTCACTTACACTTCAAAAAAAAAAATTGACGAGATAAAATAGGGTATCTCATCATAAGAACATAAAATATCAGTATGATTGATATAGATATCATACCCCCACATAAAAAAAGGTACTTTTAATACTTGACATGAAAAACGATCTTGAAAACGAGAATAGTGAAAGATCCCTTAAAAATTCGGCAGCCTAACGGCGCCACTTAAAACTTTAAAATACTGAATTGAATAGATAAAATAGGGTCTCTAATAATATGAACATAAAATATCATTATGATAGATTTAGATATCATACCCCAACATAATAAAAAGGAACGTGAAAGACACTACAAGAAAATGGATCTTGAAAACGAGAAGTGTGAAAGAATCCCTTTAAAATTCGGCAGCCTAACGACGCCGCATAAAAATTCTTAAATAGAATTTATGAGAGAAAGAGGGGGTATCTCATCATATGAACATGAAAAGGGATGTTTTATTAATATAAAAGACATACTCCAACATAAGAACATGGAGTATAAGAGAAATGACAGAAAAGAGAGTGCTTGGAAAGGAGAGAAGTAGGATCCCTTACCTTAAAACGTAACCCTTACAAATCATAGGTTGGGACCTTGAGGGTTTGGGGAACCTTGGGAGAACTCCTTGGGAGGAAATAAGACCAAAGAATTGTTGGGGGAGAGTTGGTAGTTGAATGGATGAGATGATGTCTTAGTATTTATAGGGAAAGTGAGGGGACAAGGCATTAATGGCCAAGGGACACCTCATTAGTGGTTTTGGCAAAACCATGGTCTTGCCCATGGTATTGGCCACATGGGACACCACATACCTTATCTTACTATTAATAAGTCGACCATATTGATTACATACTTAATACATCATTTAATGATGTCATTAAACACTCGTAACTTAAAAACTGTATTTTCACTATTCATTGAAAATTCAACTTTCTCAGAAAAATCCCAAAATTTCACCATAACCAAATATCGATGCTCTGATTTCAAAAATGAACCTCAATTTTTTAAAATTATTTTATAAATTATTATTATTTAATTTTTAAATAAATACACTATTCACAGAAAATTCATTTTTTTCAGAAAAATCCCCAAAAATTACCTTAACATAATATCGATGCTCTGAGTTCAAAAATGAAATACATTTTATAAAAATAATTTTCTAAATATTTTTAATTTAATTTTTCATTTAAAAACAGTATTCACCCGAAAAAACTAATACTTGACTAATAATTTATGAAACTGTTATTTAACAATTTTATTGAATCACATTACTTAATCAAGGTACTGAGATTATATTAATACTTTATTAAAATGAGATTACTAATCAATTTGGCCACATTACTAATCCTAAGCATAGAATCACTATTCATAATTTACTATTCATCAAAAATTAAATTGATCTTATTAGACTCTAAATTTCGTACTGAACATAATTGTAGAAGACCATTTTTTGAAAATCATTACACATTTTTAATTATTTACGGTTTACATAAACATTTTTTAAAATATCTTTTCTCTAAAATTCACCAAAAACATGCATACTATATTGATCCGGACATTTGAAAATTCATATGCTTCATGAAAAGAAGAAATCAAAATTTTTATTTAAAACAAAGGATTACACAAGGCAGTTACGGTCTCCTAACATAGCCCCTTATCACACCAGCATAGGATCTAAGTGTAAGGTGTGCTATGGTGAGAGAATCAGAGGGAGGC
This sequence comes from Viscum album, assembly GCA_963277665.1. NCBI lineage: Eukaryota > Viridiplantae > Streptophyta > Magnoliopsida > Santalales > Viscaceae > Viscum > Viscum album. The sequence goes on along the minus strand of OY728162.1, from coordinate 78,156,592 downwards.
TCGGCCAACATCACACGAGTAGTAATTTCAATCAGTTTGAACTTCTCACGAAGACGATTCTGTTCTAGATTTACATGATGAAGTTCTTCTTGGGTTTGTTCAAGAGCAAAGCCCAGTGGTGCTACCTCCTTCCCATGTTCTGTTAGACGAGCTTCGATCGGTCCAAGACTACAGGGTGAGGCCATCAAATCTTTTTTCTATATTAATTAACCAAGATCACTTGTATTTAGAGATAATAATCGAAACGTTAAGTTTCTAGTAGTCATATTGGCCAATGATCATATAACAGTAAAAACCCAACGGTCTCATTTTAATTATACTCATGTTATCAAATGAAACAGTTTTTTGAGTATAAAAAATAAAATAACACACAAAATTAGGAAACAAGATTTATTCAAAATTTCGGGTCGTTACATGTAGTGTCACTGGAATGAACTCCACCATGAAAAGGCTCTCAATTAATTGCTATCTTAATGCCATATCCTCATGCTCCAGGATCATTGATATCTAAAATCATCAAGCCAATCCTTTAAGAAGGCTTGTGGCCAGGATCACTATATTCTCAGCATGTGTATCCTCTATGAGAAAGTCCTAGGAAACCGCCTCAATACAGTCCTCTACTGCCCAGGGGTCCATCATTCCATGAAAACTCAGGGAACTCTATCTTAGGAACACATGCAATGTTCTCAGCCAGAGTGTATGATCCACAGGTATCATCTTCTCCTCAACCGTTGGTGGTGATACTGGTACACCACCCGAATGTTCCATCATTGTGAGTGGTCCTTGTACAGATGCCTTATTGCTCGATGGGCCAATTTCATGGTCCCTATCTAGATTCCTGGTTGACAGTATTCAAGGAGGAATCCTATACGAAATAGATGTGACATGCTCAATCTGTTATACCAGTTGAGATGACTTAAGATATATCATGAAAACATTTCAAACCACTACCGACAAGTGTTCTCATGTTCAGAGTCAAAAAATAGAATTTAGGGTCCTGGTGTATGGATACGTTGGTCACCACACCAACATTGGACTCCCGAAACTAAAAAATTAACTCATGAAACATTACACCTTTGCCACATTAATATTGACCCATAGTTCTTCTCATAGAACTGAACGCCATATGATACCACTTTGTCACATCCCGTTCCACGGGGCCTGAACATGACTACCCCAAGCCCACAATCCATAGGGTATAGGATTGTGACTAGAACCTAATGGATTTTCCCAAATAGGGAATGCATTACCTTAAAGATCTACACACACATAAAAATGGAAACTAATGTAAAAAACCCAAAAAAAATAAGGTATAACCACGAGAGTAAGGTAGAACCACAAGTACATTTGTACACTGAAAACAGTGGGCTGGAATACAAACCCTAGAAACTGAAAAGAAAGTATAAAACCATCACATCGTCCATGGAGCTATTCCTGAAGGTTAGTAGATATATTTATGATGTATGAAAATAGGATCTCTACTATTACCACCACACCAAGCTCCACCAAGTCCCAAACCTCCAATGTTTTCCTCGGAGCATCCGTAGTCTACACCAGGCACAATAAGTTGCGGGCGAAGCCAGTGCAGGGGTGAGTATAACAATACCCAGTAGGGACCCTGAGGCTTCTTAAGGTGTATCAGTAATCCAAAATGGAAAAAATCACAAGAGATACAAGAAAGGTAATATCCCAAGCCTGATCTAGATCATTAAGAACGATGAAAAAGAGACTACTAACTCGAACAATATAACATCAAGGTTACTTGGATATGGATGACTAGTCATAAAACTAGATCAGCCTATCTGTTGTAACTCTATTACTAACTAGTATAGTATACTGTATTCCGACACGTATTGGTATCTAGATGTTGACCAGTATTGGTTACTAGTGTTGACCCGTATTGGCCTCTGGATGTTGACTCGTATTGGTGGCGGGTGATGACTCGTATTGGTCATTAGTGTTGACCAGTATAGGTTGTTTTTTCTATCCCATCTTACTCACTGATAAAGATGTATAAATGATTATATGTAAAACTAGATCATCCCAATCTGTAGTTTCGAATGCGGACCTGCAGGGGTCTCTCTTCTTCTTCATGTCACCGCCAGCCACTGGATTCCCGCACGAAGCATGGAAGATCTCTGGAAGACTCTTCTCCTCAATAAATTGGTCCTTTTTTAATTAGTATTATGTCCCAAAAAACATAACCAAGGGACCACCCAGTCATAGGGGTCCCAATGTGATAGAAGATGCGTCAATCAGACACCTAGTCTGTGAGATTTGGGCATTTTTATAAAAAGGTCCTGGTTGGATTCAAGTCTGATCCAACCCAGGTCACAAGTCAAACTCTATCAAAACTCACTTATAGAATATCCAAAGGAACGCCTTGTCAAAAGGGTCATTATTCCACATACATTGTGTCAGTCAGACTCCCAGTCTATTAGTTACACAAATTTTTGTGAAACGTGGGTTCTAGCACATCGGATTGGCCCAGCTCAGTCGAGACCATTAGAATATTCCAAATGGGCCACTTCCCAAAATGGGTCCAAAAACCACTTTCGGCGTTTCAAATAGAAGAATGGTTCATCAGCTACATGCGTTTCATTATTCTGTGGGCCGGTTGGGTATGGGCCCAGTCCAACTCGGCCGGGATGGCTCGAAGCAATGGGTACCAAGGTCTACCTAACCATGCCCGGGTCTGGCCTGTTAGGGGTCATCCTAGCTGGTTCCTGGGAATGATCCACATTTGGCCTAACCCACTAATTGGGGATTGGCCCACCAACATTGGCCTATTGGGCTGTCGGTCTCACCCTTTTGGCTGACCTGCGTCTGGCCTTGACTGCCTGAAGGAGGACCGCTCCTCCATGCTGGCCGCATAGATGAAGGGCCATTTCATCTAGCACATCATGGTGTGACACTGGGTCGGTGATGCGCCCAACATCCGTGGCCCGCTGTCCATAGAACCTCTTGGTGCCTCCCTTCCCACCACCCATGACTAGTTTCTAAAGGCCTCCTCTGGCAACTGTTGGCTACCACTGGCATGGCACACCACTGGTTGTTTTTTTATACCACCATACATGCTTCAATGATCCGTTCTTGGTTTTTCATATGCCTATGGGATTCCCAGATCACCACCACCACAGTGTGACCTTATGTTTCAAGTTGTCGTTGAATTGGGAAAAACATCCTCAAAGAATGAAACTAAAAACATGAGGCAGAGGGTCCGTGGATTATTCATTTTGTACATTCCCTCTGTGTTAGAGTTAAAACAAGACGGAGGTAAATATTCATCAATTTTTAAAATTAATGAACCCCATTCAAATCCCCTATGAAAACCTCCCACTAATTCAATAGATAGGAATTGAATCGAGGGAAAATATTGAATTAAAAGACAACCCCTACCTTGTGATTCATCGGGGATGTCACAGATGATGGGTATTATTTGTTCAAGGGTATCATGGACAATGGAGAATGTTTTTGTGAATTGGAGTTCATCATCCATCGACCATCAGATCGATCCTACAACAAGTTTCGTGAATCCTCCATTCTCCGTCAGTGGAAGATGTTGTGTCACTTTGTCAGGGGTTCCACTCATGATAATGTCATGCCAAAACCCCATCAAGAGATCCATTTAAATAGGAGGGGGAATAGTGGGAAATGCCTTGATGGATTAATAAGGATCAATAGTTGGCGTAATTAATCTTCCTAATTAATTGGTGTAATTAATATTCCTCGTTAATTCTGCGAGGGGTGGTTACACATTCAAAGTTTAACTATGGAATTAACACCCCATAATTAAACGTATGACCACCACTGTGGTCCCCACCACAACCACTCAACATGTGGTAAGAAAAAAGAAAAAGAAATAAAATAAAAATTTATGTTATTTTATTATTACTCTAAAAGTCACTAAAACTATCTTTTTATACCGACCAACTATAGTCGATGTGAAGCTTTCCTTAATAAAATCCTAGTGTTGTGGATTCAACAGTGCTCTTGGATTTCAATTCCGAGCACAGGTTCAAAATATTGAAAACACTACCCACACGTTTACTTAACATACCTAATTTTTTTTCATAAATTCCTTCCAGGAACATTGATCCTTGGAATCATGTGCCGTTAATTTTCACTATTTCATAATAATCCCAAATAATCTTAAATAAATAACATGGAATTTTCGAGGCATTACAAGTAAAACCTGGATTCCCAGAAGTAAAACCATAAGAAGAATTCAAAGTATTGTCTCTATGAAGTTGACCAAGGACAAGACATAATTTAAAAATTGAATGCAATAAAAAATGTTGAAATGAATGTTTATGGGAATTAAATGATATAAGACTAAGTAGGATTAGATAAAGAATGCAAATAATAATGGCAACAATATATGCTAAGGATAACTTTTCCAGGATAGATTGCATAAGGAAAGATCAATGCATAAATAGATAAATATTATGAACACGTTAAATAATTGAATATAAATATTTATTTTCCTAGGATATAAATAACTTGTTGACAAGTCAAAATTTCATAAAACAATTGGAATTCTACAAGAAGAAGTGGTAGAAAATAGGGATGATTCCACTCACATGGGAGTGTTAAATGGTTGTATAAAAGGTCATACATAACAAGAAATATGAACATATTGTTGTTTACATCCCTATCATTATTGATGAAATTAAATTTGGAAAATAATTATGTGACATTGTTCTGAGTTTCAACAACATGTCATACACCACTTTCAAGAACATCAGTCTAGTTGGAATGAATCCCAAATGAATTTCAATTATATTCATATGTTCAATGATAAAATTACCTTTTGGGCTAATCAAATACATTATGATCAACTTAAATAAATTCTAATTACCCTCCATCTTAATATTTTTTTATATAGAATATTATTATACACCCCAAATTATTGGTAGACCATTTTTGGTTATAAGGGATTCCATTAGAAACCTATAAAGAAGAGAAATCTATCTATAATTTTGTAGAGTGAAATTAAATATCAATATTCATTTGTAAATGAAGAATTTTTATTTGAGGAAAGACAATAATCTATTTGAGAACAAAATAATTATATTTGATGATATTTTTTATCCTTGAGAAGCATACAATGTTGCTATTGTCTTAAAAGTAAAAATTAAAATTAAGATGCACTAAAGAGATGAAATCCAAGAAGAGGGATTAGACCACTGGTATTGAAGGAGTGGTAGACACAACAATGTTCTAAAATTGTCCATAGGTAGAGATTATACATGGAAATTAATTTAGTTATTTAGGATTAAGGACAAAATGGAGGGTCACCCCAATGTTGATTTAGACTATGGTTCCAATAGGAAGTGTTTATCTACTTAGATAGAAAGGATTATGACTGACCTATGGGGAATGGTCATATAAGATACCATTTATAGGTCCATAGTATATAAAATACATTCAATCATCTACCATTTTATTTAATGATTAAGGTGGTGTGGTTAAGCCAACAATGTTAAATAAAATAACTTCCCTGAGAAATCCTGATTTTTTAATATTTTTCATTATTTAATTTCATGTGTAATAATTCTCCACAAAATATTTCAAATTTCATTGATAATTTTATATAATTTTACATGTCTGTTTTTATTTTTTTGGACCATCAAAACCAAAATTAGAAGTGTGATAATAATATATTAGAGAAAATCATGGATTAAAACATATTCAAATCATGAAATCAAGAAAGAACACTTCATGAAATAGATTCATCTCATAAATATAGTGCATGGGGAATAATACAAACCATGTTAATGTTAAATTTAATGGAGAATATTAATTTATATTTCATTATTTGACTTACCACCATGAATCTAAATTTTCTACCGCTTTCTAATACCCATTAATGTTCAGTCCATGATTCGTAATTTAATCAAATTATCAAGAAGCCATAATCTATTATGGATTCCTTACATTAGAATGATTTTATTTTTTTATCATTTAATTTGAATGTGAAATTCTGAAAATTAATTAATAGAGAAAAAATGTGGTTTTTTATTTAATGAATCATGATTAATGGAAAATATATATTTTTATAAAAAACAATTTTGATATTTTTCCTACATTGAATTTATTATCTTTCAATTAATTGATTAAATTATGTTCATGCATTTCCATTATTAGTTATCACATCTATTTATTTCATTCGAAGTTCACTTTAAAAAAACATTTCCCAAACTTTTAATAGAATATTATTTTGTGATACATTGGATTGATATCTTCTAGAACATGATTCACATATTATCTCTATAATAACTACAATGAATAAGGGTTAAAATTGTAAACATATTTTTAAACACAAAATCCATATAGCCACATAAAATTAATAATTTTTAAGTTTGTAAATTACATGATCAACCATTTTAGGTAATGATCTATGTTATGAGACTATTTTATAAATTATTACCTTAATCATAGATTATTTTGATATTCAATAGAAAAAGAATATGTGAGTTGTTGTCTACGGATCATGAAAAAGATCATATGGGAGCATTGTTTGTGGTATTTCAAGTGATTTTGGAAAAGTCCATGTTTCAGTCATTATACTATATTATTATTCAATTTTCAAAAAATATATATATAAAATATAAAAGATGAAAAATAAAATAATGGTTTTATCATAGGATTATATAAACCGAAGATTCATAGGCTGAATATATTTTTATTGATTGTTATTATGTGATGGATGTGAGATTTTTCTTAAGGACAACATCAAATAAATTAGAATGTGTGGATGATTCATTCATTATGCTTAATTTAATCATGATCCCAAATTGGGAATGGGACAGAAGTAGGTTATATGGCATCTATAAAAAGACATTTTCTTTTAGATTTTATTTTGATATCATGACATATACATTGGATTCAAATATCATGTAGGATAATTATTTATTTTAACATGATTTTCCAACCTACTCTAATCCACAATGATATTTGAACCTTATAAATAATCCTTCATTATAATTTTATATTCTATATTTACATGGTATAGATTATATATTCTTTAGAAGCCTATGGTTAGTATCATATTCTTTAGGTATGTTTTGAAAAATTTCCCCATTTTTACCATGATAATGTGAAAAAAATTGATGGTATGGTAATTCTAAAATTTCATTGATGTTAATAATGAATTGAAAAAATGACTATGAATGAATTAAAGTGACTATTTCAAAAGAAGAAACAGAATATCAATAGTTATTTTTTTTAAATTTACTAATTGATGAATTTTACCTAGGTGATGTTTGAATAATTAATTTACCATTTTTAAATTGATTATATTGGAAATGAAACAAATATATGGTATGATGAGAGTCTGTTGTGGTATGTTACAATTTCATTCTTGAAAAAAATCATGAATTTATGCGTCTGTGTTGGGGGGGGGTTATGAACACATTTCATAGAGACAATATTAATATTTAAATACCTCTAATTTCATAATTTAATTGTTAATTATCTACTATATATTTATGGTTACGTCCATATGTGGCACAATAACATTATTTAAGGATATAATAGAAATTAATACAAAAAGTAAAATTCCTTAAAAATTTATATGGTCTCCAATATCATAATATTCCAATTGGATACTTCCAGTGGATAAAAATATAAGACCGAACAGAAACATAGGTTCCAATATCTGAAAATGGTGATTCTTGTAATCAATCATGTTTATGACATGAATATATATTATGGAATGATTTTATTTTGGATCATGATGTGTTGAAAATCACAATATATTCCTTATATATTTTATGGTATGACACCATATGTCATGCCACATCGTTTACCTTGTGGACCAAGTTCAAGATACATTTGATGCTAATTTCAATGGGGACTAAAAATTTATTTTCTTAATGTAATATTAATGAGGAAAAAGTATTGAGAAAAAATATGGCTCAAATTAATGATTAATTAATGAAAAAATTATCCCCAGAATGGTATATAAAAATATGGTTATTGTGATGCTTCCAGGGATCCATCCTGATACCAAAACATGGAGTGGGAAGCTATTCTATGTATGGTCATCCATCATTCTCTTTCTCTGGTTTCCATTTATGTTTTCTTATTATTTGTTCCATACCTATAACTCCATCCTAATAGGATGAGTGGGAAACTCAAAACATGTTCTATAGTGATGTATGAAAAGGGGATGGTGCTTTTTGGAATGCATTCTCTTAGTTTTATTCACGTATTTGTGATTCCAAAGAACTTATTTAATTCTTATTCCTTGTATTTTCCTTTTTTATTATAATTTAATTGAATTTTGAATAACTTATTGAATTTCATTACTGATTAACCTAAACTATTCATGACCACTATTGAATCTAGGCTTATTTGGATGAAATATGGTATCATGAAAAACCTAATTTAGTAATGCTCTTAATTAAATGATCATGGGAAGAGTGGTATTTTCTACATTGATGAGGGGGTCTCATGAATAATGAATCCACCTCATCATGAATATGTAACAAAAAAATTAAGTTATTTTCAAAATCTAATTAAAACCAAACCATAAAATAAGAAAACCTCATCACAATATCAAACCTGATTCTGAGAAAACCAATATGTCATAATTTCTTACTTTCTGCAAACTAAATTAAAAACACAATCCTTTTATTATCATAAATATTCTTCAAATAAAATAAATGTAAATTTTGTATTTCAAAAAAATTAGAATATTGATTCCCCATCACTGTGGCTTCATTACTCTAAGTGGATGTGTACTATATTTTAATTATTATATTTTAATTATTAAATTTTAATTATTTGTTTCTATTAAAAAAATTTATACCATATAAGAAAATTATGACACACCACAGGTGATCATGCTGCCACACCTCCAAACTGTTCACTGATTTATAGTGATAATTAACATGTTTTGGGCATGTTTAATGTAATCTTGTGGTAAAACAATGCACCTCATTTATAACCCATGTATGTTCACAAAGTTAGAATTCACAGTTATTTTAACCATGTGTCTCAAGTATGAAACCATACACACATGTTTTTTAATGCAATAATAATTCTTTTGAAAATATTGAGACCCCTAGTTTATCATTTAATCACCCCCATTCAAGCCAAATTTGGTAAATTGGTCTTTGGTGACTCTCAAATAGTAAAATGGAAATCTATTAATACTTCTCATTAAGGATGGAGGAACTAATGAAATGGTTTGATCTATTTCTGGTATGTAAATCCTATATTGTTTCTTTTCTCAGGATCATATATTCTATAATTATTATAGAGTGATATATAATCATGTTATAGACGGATATAATATTTTATTTAATGAATATTGATTCCATGATTTAGTCCTTGATCTCAATTAGCTTCATTATTCATTGGAGCTCACCACTACAGTTCTTATTTTGAATGCATGAATAAAAGTAGGTGGTCACATAATTTAATAGCATGCAATTAAAACTATAAATTTCATGATTGATTTTAATTGATTTTTTTTAAAAAATATATTTGAATTTATTTGATATATAATACTAAAAGGTCATTGAAATTATTGAATCCCATAATTTCTATGTAACTAAAACAGTTGGGCAGATATTGAAAAAAATGAGAACATAAATTGAATGTTGACTTGATTATATCATTTGATTTTTATTCTTGAAATAATAATCATAAGATGAGTATTTTTTTGAAAAGTAATGAATTTTATAAAAAACTATGATTCGGTTTTGATAATAAAAAAGGAAGCATGAACAAAAATTTAGGAAATGTATTGTGAATGATGAATTGATTTTGAAAGGAATTTTTTTTATAAAATTTATTTATTAATTTATTTATGGAATAATATTTGGCCCTAAGTAGTTGGAATTAAATTAGGACATGAACTGTAGGTATCAAAATCTATGGAATAGATATTCAATGATAGAACAATTGGAACCTTGGTTGGGTTGATTTACTTTTAACAAGTCCCTTAATTGAGTGTTGATTGATAAATTTACTGGATTAATCATTAGGCTGTGTGAAATTTTAAATATCATGTGAGGATGACTGATAATATTGGGGATTTTATATGTTAACACAAATGTACATTTTTATCATGACTAGGGTTATTTTTTGTTTATATTGATTATACACACTATTGATCATATATCTATTTTAATCATGTCAATATTTTGTATAAATGTTTTATATAATATTTTCATTAAATCCTATTTTTATGTAGCTGAAATCATTTTATTTGAAATAATATTTTTGTTTAAATTGTTTAAATGTATTTTCAGGCCTTGTTTTATTTAAATTGAAAGCAGTAAATGTTTAACTTCCATTGATTTCATTATAGAACAGTTTGGGATACCCTGTAGGGATATTTAGCTCACACCCAACCTTTTCCATCTAGAATATGTAAATAAAATTATTCCAGATCTAGGGAAATGGAATGAGCCACCTAAAAGTGGTAGTTCTATTTTATTTTGGGGACACTATAGTGATGAAGGTGATCGAGGAAGTTATGGTATAACTATTTCATAGTGTTTAAGAGACCTTTTATTATTCGTCTCCATATTTTTACCTTTGTTATATATTATTCCTTGGGATGTTTTTATTTTCTTCTTCTATTATCTCTCTCCTTTAGGAGTTTTTTTCATATTAACTGGTAATTTTTTTTTCTTCCACTTCTATGTATAGATATAGTTTTTGTGAACCAATTGTTACATTTTATTATTTATCTCATGTCAAGGGCTATTCACCAACCAATGGGGATTAAGAATGTAACGACCCAAAATCTTGAATAAATCTTGTTTCCTAATTTTGTGTGTTATTTTATTCTATTTTTATACTCAACAAAAAGGTTTCATTTTATAACATGAGTATAATTAAAATGAGACCATTGGGTTTTGACTGTTATATGACCATTGGCCAATATGACAGCTAGAAACTAAACGTTTTGATTATTGTTTGTAAATAAAAGTAATCTTGGTTAATTATTATAGAAAGAATATTCGATGGCCTCACCCAGTAGTCTTGGACCGATCGATGCCCATCTAATAGAACATGGGAAGGAGGTATCACTACTGGGATTTGCTCCGGACCAATCCCAAGACGAATTTTGTCGTGTGAAGCTAGAACGAAATCGCCTTGGTGAGAAGTTCAAACTGATAGAAATTACTACTCGTGTGATGTTGGCCGAGCCTCCCTCGGATTCTCTCACATTAGCACACCTTACACTTAGGTCCTATGCTGGCGTGATAAAGGGTTGTGTAAGGAGACCGTAACTATCTTGTGTAATCCTTTGTTTTAAATAAAAATTGGGATTTCTTCTTATGATGATGTTTATGACTTTTCAAATTTCCGGATAAATATAGTATGTATATTTTTGGTGAATTTTAGAGAAATGATATTTTAAAAAAAATGATTATGTAAACCTTAAATAATTAAAAATGTGTAATGATTTTCAAAAAATTGTCTTCTACAATTATGTTCAGTACGAAATTTAGAATCTAATAAGATCAACATAATTTTTTATGAATAATAAATTATGAATAGTGATTTTATTCTTAAGATTAGTAATGTGACCAAATGGATTAGTAATCTCACTTAAAGAAAGTATTAATATAATCTAAGCACCTTGATTAAGTAATGTGATTCAGTAAAATGGTTAAATAACGGTTTCATAAATTATTATTCAAGTATTAGTTTTTTCGGGTGAATAGTGTGTTTTAATTACAAATTAAATTAAAAATATTTAGAAAACTATTTTTAAAAAATGGATTTCATTTTTGAACTCAGAGCCTCGATATTATGTTAGGGTGATCTTTGGGAATTTTTAATAAAAAACTGAATTTTTGGTGAATAGTGTATTTATTTAAAAAATAAATTAAAAATAATTAGAAAATTATTTTTATAAAATGGAGTTCATTTTTGAAATCATAGCATTGATATTTGGTTAATGTGAAATTTTGGGATTTTTCTGAGAAAGTTGAATTTTAAGTGAATAGTAAAAATACAGTTTTAGGGTTTCAGTATGTTTAATGATATCATAACTGTGTCATGATGATGCCATGAGATATTTTAAGGTATGGTCGACTAAAGGGGATGAATTATTGTATGAGGTGTCCCAAGTGACCAATACCATGGGCAAATACCATGGGCAAGCCCATGGTTTTTACAAAACCACCAATGAGGTGTCCCTTGGCCATTAATGCCTTGTCCCCTCACTTTCCCTATAAATACCAAGAACTAATCTCATAAATTCGACTCCCCACACTTCCCCAACGAAGTTATGGTCTCATTACCTCCCATGGAGTCCTACCAAGGTGCCCCCAAGCCCTAAAAGTCCCAAACCTTGAGATTTAAGAGTTACGTTTTAAGGTAAGGGATCCGACCCCTCTCTTTCTTTTCAAGTGATCTCTTTTATGTCATTTCATTTATGCTCCATATTCTTATGTTGTAGGAGGTTCTTTTATATTCATTATAATGTATTTTTTATTTTAATATGATTAGAGACCCCCTCTTAATCTCATCATTTCGTTTTAAGAATGTTAAGTGGCGCCGTTAGGCTGCCGAATTTTAAGAGATTCTTTCACCCTTCTCATTTTCATGTTCTATTTTCTTGTGAAGTCTTTAAAGTTACTTAATGTTGGGGTATTATCTATATATCTATTATACTTATCATTTATGTTTATATGATTAGTGACCCTTTTTGATCTCTTCAATTTATTTTTTGTTGAAGTTTAAGTGGCGCTGTTAGGCTGCCGATTTTTTAAGGGATTCGTTCACCTTTTTCATTTTTCAAAGTTCTACTTTCATGTCAAGTATTTCAAGTTCCTTTTTATTATTTTGGGGTATAATATCTATATCTATCATACTTATATTTTATTATAATATGATGAGAGACCCCATTTGATCTCTTCAATTCAGTATTTTGATGTTTTATGTGGCGCCGTTAGGCTGCTGAATTTTTAAGTGGTTCTTTCACCCTTCTCGTTTTCAAGTTCTACATTCAAGACAAGTATTTCATGTTCCTTTTTATTATTTTGGGGTATGATCTATATATCTATCATACTTATATTTTATTATCATATGATGAGAGAACCCATTTGATCTCTTTAATTCAGAATTTTGACGTTTTAAGTGGTGCCGTTAGGCTGCCGAATTTTTAGGTGGTTCTTTCACCTTTCTCCTTTTTCAAAGTTCTAATTCCATGTCAAGTCTTGAAAGTTAATTTTTATTATGTTGGGGTATGATATCTATATCTATTATACTGATATTTTATGTTCATATGATTAGAGACCCTATTTGATCTCATTAATTCATTTTTGGTTGAAGTCTATGTGATGCCGTTAGGCTGTAGAATTTTCATAAGAGAAATCTTATTTTCTCTTCCTTTCATGTTTTTCATTTCAAATGGAATGTCCTTAAAATTTCATTAAAATGATTCATATACTTTATATTATTTCCTTATACTATTTTTTAGATCATTTATGAGTGGGTTACCCATTTCCCCTCTCTTTTCAATTTTTTCTAAAACCCTGTAACATAGTCATTATGCTGCAGAATTTTCGCCTCAAAATGCCTCTCTCTTTTTCTCAAAATTATATTATGTTATTAAGTGAATACTCAAAGATATTTATTCTATAGGTGTATTAACATATATATCAAAATTTTATATTTTAAATTCTGGTATTTACATACATGAAACCCGCTTTCCATTTTCCGTGGGTTTAAAGTGACATAACGATCATATCATAAAAGCAGTTTTTAAATGGTTATGATTATAAAATGAAACCCATTTATTTTATGCTATATGGGTTATTTATGAAATTTTGATGATGATATATGTGGATCACATGATAATAAAGTAAAATTTAAGTGTGTTCCCTGATAGCGCTCTAATGCATTGGGTAATGATGTAACCACTAGATATTACAATTTTCACGATATCTTGGTGAATAACCTGGTTAATTTTCAAATGAAACCTTAGGGATGGACCTTTGTGATATGTTCATTATTTTCTATGTTAAATGATGTAGCCACATCTTACAGTTATGAAAAATGTTATTTTTATTATGATATGCCACATGATTTCTTTCCCATGCCTTAAAGTTCTTTTTCATGACATAGTTGATGTATCTCATGTTCACATGTTAAATGTTTCTCATGATTCCCTTACTGGCCCTTCTTCTCACCCTTTCTTTTTATGTATGTAACCAGGTTGTGAGATGCAGTAATGAACCTAGGATGAACATAAGGAGAATCCTTTAAAGTGTTTAATAAGAATTTTTTTGTTTCATGTATTAAGTTCCTGGATTCCAAGACACTAAACCTTAAAGATCCTCAGTTTTGTATAATGTAATGAAAGTTTATGTGACAAAAAGGTGGGATGCTATAGTTGGTATCAAAGTATGGTATAGTTATTTGTGGAAATTAGGATATGAAAACTTTAGGAAGAAGCCTATGTAAAATATGTTATATAGGATATCTTCCAGGTATTTTGGTGAGTATTGAGTAATGGGTTGCCAAGCAAATACATCCCTGTCTGGATACGAGCAGGTAGAGGTGGCTCTGGCACAGATGTACATAGGTGTAAAATCCAAAAGCACCGATTTGAGCTAGACTCAAACAGGAATTGGTACACGACAATGGGCCTTGCTGCACTCTGGGTTACGACACTCCTGGGGGATATGCTTTGGTAAATTCATAAGCTTAGTATAAACCATTGTTAAAGGAACAAAGATAAAATAAAATAAATATTCACATAAAAATATATGATCATGGATAACCTAGATGGTAACCTAGGGGATCAAAAGTTAGGGTATAATTTTCTTCTACAAGTTATCCTTATATGCTTTAAGTTCCTTTTCATGATTATTGGCTAAGTATTTAAGCCCCTAATTATACTTTCTCTTCTTAGTTAATAGTGTGAAATGGAAGAACATGTCCCAACAACCAATGTGATAGGAAATGTGATGATTTCCATATTAATATGACAGAGATGATTAGGGGATTAAAAAAATATTATTATTTTAGAAGAAGTTCACTATTTTGGGGACCCTATATGATCGAGGTAAATAGATTACTACGATATTTTCATTGAGGAGTAAGGATGACTTATATTTTGAATAATAGATGAATTTAAGGTGGACTTATAGTAATTTAGGTTACTTATGGGAATGATTAACCTATCTTGGGTAAAATATTTTTAGGTTAGCTACTTTTTTTATAAGCTGTTAGGAGGGGTTGATGTTGTTTGGAGATGAACAATGAAGTTTATTTTGGAAGTCTATGTTATCAAATATTTCTTTTATTTGGGTTTCAATCATAGTTTGGTTTATTTTGAGGAATTTTAAGGACCGTTATTTATGGAATTCTCTATGATGAACTTTGAGTAGTACTATAGAACTTTGAAGATTTAAAATTAGTTTCCATTCCTATGGGATTCTTTCTTTTTGAAGAGTTGTTTTACCTTAACCTTTCTATTTTTGGGATAATTTTAAAGATAGAAGAAATAGATAGTTAATCTTTTGTGGATTATGTGATTCTATAGAAGATGATTCTTGTGTTTTTGATGAGACCATGTGTTTTTGAATTCTCATCATTTGGAGAAAAGATTAGTTTTGGTAGAGACTTATTAAAGGATGAAACTCTACTTGAAGGTAGGTATATTTTCTTATGTTTTTGTTCTATGTAGTAAATGAATTCTTCAAAATTATGAAAAGGAACATAAAAAAAATCGTTGTTGGTTTACGTTTCCAACTAGGTAATCAAAGACCGTTTACACACATCATAAGTTTGGGATTTTATTATGGTAAACTTTCTCCTAATCATGTTTTATATCACTCTCCCTCAGAACATGACCCTTTATTTTCTCCTCTATGTCCATGTTTTCCTACATGGAATCCTAGTGTGGGTTAACTTGGGTGACCTTTGTACTTCCCTTTCTTTCTTTTAAAGTAATAGTTTTATTGACTCCTTTTCCAATGTGGGACTTTCAATGAAATTTCAAAACCCAATTTTTAAAAATTGCGAGGACGCAATTTCTTAAGGTGGGAAGATTGTAACGACCCGAAATTTTGAATAAATCTTGTTTCCTAATTTTGTGTGTTATTTTATTCTATATTTATACGCATAAAAAATGTTCCATTTGATAACATGAGTATAATTAAAATGAGACCGTTGGGTTTTGACTGTTATTTGACCATTGGTCAATATGACCACTGGAAACTAAAAGTTTTGACTATTGTATCTAAATATAAGTAATCTTGGTTAATTATTATATAAATAAGATTTGATGGCCTCACCTAGTAGTCTTGGACCGATCGAAGCCCATCTAACAGAACTTGGGAAGGAGGTAGCACCACTGAGCTTTGCTCTGGACCAAACCCAATCTGAACTTCAACATGTGAAGCTAGAACGGAATCTCCTTCACGAGAAGTTCAAACTGATATAAATTACTACTCGTGCGATGTTGGCCGAGCCTCCCTCGGATTGTCTCACCTTAGCACACCTTACACTTAGGTCCTATACTGGCGTGATAAGAGGCTATGTTAGGAGACCGTAACTGCCTCGTGTAATCCTTTGTTTTAAATAAAAATTTGGATTTCTTCTTATGATGATTTTTATGACTTTTCAAATTTCCGGATAAATATAGTATGCTTATTTAAGGTGAATTTTAGAGAAATGATATTCTAAAAAATGTTTATGTAAACCTTAAATAATTAAAAATGTGTACTGATTTTCAAAAAATGGTCTTTGAAAATTATGTTCAGTATGAAATTTAAAGTTTAATAAGATCAACATATTTTTTGATGAATAGTAAATTATGAATAGTGTTTTTATGCTTAGGATTAGTAATCTGACCAAATGGATTAGTAATCTCACTTAAAGAAAGCATTAATATAATCTAGGCACCTTGATTAAGTAATATGATTCAATAAAATGGTTAAATAACGGTTTCATAAATTATTATTCAAGTATTAGTTTTTTTCAGGTGAGTAGTATTTTTTAATTACAAATTAAATTAAAAATATTTTCAAAAATATTTTTATAAAATGGATTTCATTTTTGAGCTCAGAACATCGATATTATGTTATGGTAATTTCTGGGAATTTTTTTGAAAAAAAATGAATTTTTGGTGAATAGTGTATTTATTTAAAAAATAAATTAAAAATATTTAAAATTTGTTTTTTATTAAATGGAGTTCATTTTTTAAATCAGAACATTGATATTTGGTTAATGTGGAATTTTTGGATTTTTCTGAGAAAGTTGAATTTTCAGTGAATAGTAAAAATACAGTTTTAGGGTTTCGGTATGTTTAATGACATCATAACTGTGTCATGATGATGCCATGAGATATTTTAAGGGATGGTCGAATAAAGGGGATGAAGTATTTTATGAGGTGTCCCAAGTGGCCAATACCATGGGCAAATACCATGGGAAATCCCATGGTTTTTCCAAAACCACCAATGAGGTGTCCCTTGGCCATTAATGCCTTGTCCCATCACTTTCCCTATAAATACCAAGAAATACTCTCTTCCATTCGACTCCCCACTCTCCCCCAACACAGTTATTGTATCATTACCTACCATGGAGTCCTCCCAAGGTGCCCCCAAGCCCTCAAGGTCCCAACCTTTGAGTTTTAAGAGTTACATTTTAAGGTAAGGGATCCGACCCCTCTATTTCTTTTCAAGTGATCTCTTTTATGTCATTTCTTTTATGATACACATTCATATGTTGGAGGAGGTACTTTTATATTCATTATACTTTCCTTTTTATTTTCATATGATTAGAGACCCCTTCTTACTCTCAACATTTCATTTTAATAATGTTAAGTGGTGCCGTTAGGCTGCTGAAATATAAGGGATTCTTTCACCCTTCTCATTTTCAAGTTCTATTTTCTTGTCACTTCTTTAAAATTACTTTATGTTGGGATATGATATCTATATCTATAATACTTATCATTTATTTTAATATGATTATATACCCTTTTTTATCTCGTCAATTCATTTTTTGTTGAAGTTTAAGTGGCACTGTATGCTTCCGAATTTTTAAGGGATTCGTTCACCTTTCTCATTTTTCAAAGTTCTACTTTCATGTCAAGTCTTTCAAGTTCCTTTTAATTATGTTGGGGTATGATATCTATATCTATCATAATGATCATTTATGATCATGTGATGATTTACCCCATTTTATATCTTCAATTCAGTATTTTGAAGTTTTAAGTGGCACCGTTAAGCTGCCGAATTTTTAAGTGGTTCTTTCACCCTTCTCGTTGCAAGTTCTACTTTCATGTCAAGTCTTTCAAGTTCTTTTATATTATGTTGGGGTATGATATCTATATATATAATACTGATATTTTATTATCATATTATGAGAGACCCCATTTTATCTTTTTAATTCATAATTTTGTCGTTTTAAGTGGCGCCGTTAGGCTGCCGAATTTTTAAGTGGTTCTTTCACCATTCTCTTTTTTCAAAGTTCTAATTCCATGTCAAGTCTTGAAAGTTCCTTTTTATTATGTTGTGGTATGAAAACTATATCTATCATACTGATCTTTTATATTCATATGATTAGATACTCTATTTTATCTCATCAATTCATTTTTGGTTGATGTCTATGTGACGTCGTTAGGCTGCAGAATTTTAATAAGAGAAATATTATTTTGTCTTCCTTTCATGTTTTTCATTTCAAATGGAAGGTCCTTAAAATTTCATTACCATGATTCATATCCTTTATATTATATCCCTCTACTATTTTTATAGATCATTTATGAGTGGTTGACCCATGTCCACTCTCTTTTCAATGTTTTCTAAAACCCTATAACATAGTCGTTATGCTGTAGAATTTTCGTCTCAAAATACCTCTCTCTTTTTCTCAAAATTAATTTATGTTATTAAGTGAATACTCAAAGTTATTTATTCTACAGGTTTATTGACATATATATCAAAATTGTTCTATTTTAAATTCTATTATTTACATACATGAAACCCAATTTCCTTTTTCTGTGGGTTTAAAGTGACATAAAGTTCATGTCTTAAAAGTTGTTTGTAAAAGGTTATGATTATGAAATGAAACCCATTTATTTTATGCTATATGGGTATTTTATGAAATTTTGATTATGATATATCTGGCTCACATGATAATATAGGCAAATATAAGGGTACGCCCTGATAGCGCTCCAATGTATTGGGTAATGATGTAACCATTAGAGATTACAATTTTCATGATATCTTGGTGAATAACCTTGGTAATTTTCAAATGTAACATTGGGGATAGACCTTGGTGATATGTTCATGATTTTCTATGTTAAATGATGTAGACACATATTAAAGTTATGAAAAATGTTACTTTTATTATGATATTCCACATGATTTCTTTCTCATTCCTTAATGTTCTTTTTCATGACATAGTTGATGTATCTCAAGTTCACATGTTAAATGTTTCTCTTGTTTCCCTTACTGGGCCTTCTGCTCACCCTTTCTTTTTATGTATGTACCCAGGTTGTGGGATGCAGTAATGAACCTAGGATGAACATAAGGAGAAGCCTTTAAAGCCTTTAAAAAGAATGTTTTTTTCTTGTATTAAGTTCCTGGTTTCCAATACACTAAACCTTAAAGATCCTCAGTTTTGTATAATGTAATGAAAGTTTATGTGACAAAAAGGAGGGATCCTATAAAGAATTCCCATGAAGCCATTTTAGGACTTATATGAATATAGTTTTACAAGGTTATTTAGGATGGGTCATTACGTCATACCTTATAAGTAAAATAACAACCCTTTAATATTATTGATTTCCATGCCATAGTTAAACATAAAATAAGTTAACCAATGGGTTAATACAAAATGTAAAATTTTGAATCATATCTAAAACAAACTATATTTGATTGTATAATTAAATAAATATCAAATACTCATTATCCTAAAATATGTATCATTTTTTATCAATTGTACTAATGTATATTACATTTTATATTATAAAATTTCATGATGTTTTAAAAGTTACCATCCCCTCACTTATAAAAGGACACACCTTCTCTCGTTATGTTACATAATCATAAGAAACCTATATCAACCAAAAAATATTGAATTATCTTCTCAAAATCCATATTCATGATGTAGAGGTTTTTCCTTCTTAAAAACCATATGTGGTCCTTATAAACAGTTCTAAAGCATGTTTAACAAAGAAGAGGCAATCATTATACATAATTTGTTTAAATTTATTTCTTATCATAACTAATAAAAATCAATTTTACCCATTATTAAATATTAATTTAATTATAATAACTATATTGAAATTTTATTTTTATTTTAAACCCACCATTATTCAACATATTTTCCATCAAATAGGATGTGATATTATTGCTCTTTTTTACATGCAGACAACCACCTCCATGTTGGGATACGATTCATTTTCAATCACTATAATTATTTAATGGTTATTATGATATTTTTAATGATTATATATATAAATGTATATGATATTTTTGATAATATTTTTCTTGTTTATTAATAATATAACATATACCTTCTTATATTTCAATTCATTGGGAAATGATAATGTCGCTCATGTGTACGTGTGGACTATAACATCCTTGAAGTGATGTAATTTTTTTCATTTACTCTTTTGATGTTCAATAATGAGGAATTAATTAATTAATTTATATTATATAAATTATATAATTATGATTTATAAGGTGAATAATTGGATTCTCTTCTATAATTCAATATTTCGAAAAGTGAAGACAACATTCTAGTGTACATGCATCACACCGTCTCCCAAACTGGCGTAATTCATATCTTATTCTCTATTTCTATTGATAAATCCATAAATATATATAACTAATTTATATTATGTATTATGAATTTTAAAATATTATATATTATTAAATAGTTATCCAATTACAATGAACATAACTACCAATCTTAAATTTTCTGGAAATCAAAAGAGTTAACACTAAAAATGGTGATTTTAATAAAAAAATATTAATAAATGCATGTTGAAAAGTTATAAGTGGATTATATATGATATTAAATATTTGGTAATGACTCTTCTAAATAATGAAAATAAATTTAGACATATTATACATATTTTTTAAATTTCGTTCTAAGAACATCAATCTCAGGGTAAGGGACATCAATTCTAACTTTTTTTATAAGGATTCATATTCCTCATTCCAAAAAAAATTATTTTGTGTGGTATATATAATACCCCATTTAAAGTTTATATAATAAAGTTACGTATAATAATTATATTTAATGTTTAAATTTTTTAAATATTTTCACGGGTCATAAAATTAAAATGTTACTAAACTGATAAGGGTTTTATGTTACATTCTAACGATTTATAAGGGTTTTTATTATGTTTCTAAAGATGAAATTTCATGATCTACCATTAAATAATTACATGAATTTTAATCTCTATTAGTTATGAATTTTACATTAAATTAATAGTACAAATTTATTTTATTTTGTACATAAAGTGATTTTTTAATTATTTTATTAAAATAGTATGTTTTTTGTATTCGCTCGGGAATCATTTTTTTAATGTTTATGTTTTTATTAAAATGATTCATGATGTTTTTAATAGTAAAGAATAATTGTTATAAGTCATTTTAAACATTTTTTTAGTTTTTAAAAATGTTTTAAATGAAATCTTTTTGTTTTTATAAATGAGGATCTTTGGAATGTTTAAGGAAAATGAAAAAGGATTCATTATTTTAACATTGAAGGAAGTAATAGAAATTAATGTCATTATTTACAATCAACAATTTGAAAGATAATTAAATTAAATTAATTCCATATCCAAGAAACTGTTTCCTATAATATATGAAATTTTTAGTCTTTAAAGAATTGATTTCAAAACTAAATTGGTATTTTCCTTATGAAATATTCCAAGTGATATTATAAAGGAATTATTATATATAATGAATTAATTTCATTTTACTTATTCTTAATTAGATATATAATTCTATTATTCCATCCTTACTATTTCCATGTATGTTTATTATTATGATTGTGGGATTTTTATGAAACCAATTTTCTTTTCCATGGGTTATGTTATAATGGAATCTTAATTTTTTCATGATATTAAGGAGTACATATGAATGAGATGTGATTATTTCTTGGGCGGGTCCATTATAATACTATATTACTTTGGGAAAAGGTGGTTAATTCATATACAAAATGATTTTTGTGCAAACCTGTTTTCATTTTCAAAACATTATGCATGGACATGGATTTAATGACTATAATATAATCTACATACCTTGTTTTCTTATAAAAAATATTACAAATATAAATATTTTTTATGTCTACACAATTATGTGTAGTCCTAGAATATATGTCCATATGATTTTGAATGGACATAGATTTCAGGTCCATTAGTTTATAATATTGATTGATTTCATGTCCTTTGGTTATGGAGTGAGCCTGTTTATTTTTATACATAGTCAAAATTTTAGAGACTAATTTTTTTTCAAAATTCGTATTTCCGTATTATTCTCTCTTGGTCTTGGAATAATTTTTAATAAATATAAAATCTTATAAATATTGTACTTTTCATTGTTAAGATTTTTTAAATGAAACATATTTATGATTTATGATAGATTTAGTATGAAATTTTAATGTTATGATGATGATCTCATAAACATATGATAATCATATTCTTACATATTATGTTTGATTGATATCTAAAATGTTTACCCTTAATATGTATATGATCCCACTCTTTTTATGTTTTATTCCCTAGGTTTAGTCTAATGCTTTCATGTTGGGTATTCCTAAGAAGAGTGCTATGTTGGAAGTTCCTAACGGGACATTTTTAAGATAATTCATGAAATAAGATGTTTGTTTACCTTGTCTCCATATATACTGAACCATTATATTCCTCATCTATATATCTATGTAATATTTCGAATATTAATATATTAAGATCTATTATCTATGTAATGAAAGAAAAATTGATCATTTTAGTGAAGGAATCATTGAATTTTATAAATTAAAAAATAACTCTTTGTTTATTGAAGTATCATTGGCCCACATAATATAGATTGTATGATCTCAAGTGGTACGATTGATTGAAGTCATCATTATTATTATTCCACTGACTGTCCTTTAATTTTGGAAATTCAGAAAAATGATATCATACTTCCTCATCAAGTATGGTATGTATCCTATGAAATCATTATTATAAATCATTGTCCTCATATTCAAACCCAGATACTTGATTTTTATGGCCAAAACATAATTTCATTCATAGAAATAAGTGAAATCAAATTACTATGATCCCTAAAATGGAATAGATTACTACTAAATCACTATCCATTTCAAACTCATTTATAATTTTTCAAGAATAAGATCATATAAGAATTTTTTATATTGATTACTTTTATACCATCATCATTGTGTTTTTTATCACTCAGTAAGTTGTTATTAATCCCATCAACAAACAATACAACCATTTTTTTTTGTTTCTCAACATCAGTACTTGACATACAAAATAATCATATTTTTTAATAAATTATATTTTTTGATTTTTAATACACCAACATCATGATCATAAAAAAAATTATTATCATAAAATCAATTTTCACATGTGTGGAATAATAGATATATATAAATAATGTTTCATCCCAATTTTTAGCTACTAGGGTAGTCCTAAAAACACAAACGTTATATTTATCATAAAATTTCATAGATTAATTTTCATTTCCAATGTATATAATTTTATGTAGAAGTGTGGTCATATAATATTCATTATAGTGATCTGGTCAGCCAAATTTCCATGAATTTCTCCCATGTAATCAAAGCTGTTTTCCCTAGGGTTCCTTTTAACTTATAGTGATGTTTATTTTTTTCATCTTCTTGAAAATTAAGAATATTCCTTTATTTTCTTCAATTTTTTCTCACCAACATTTCAATAATAAAATAATTGAGTAACATATAATGAAAATAATTATTTTCCTTTTACCCTAATGTCACAAAACACCATCAATATCCATTTATCTTTGATATTCTTTAGAAGTATGGATTTTCCATAGAAAATGATTTTTTGGATTCAATATCATTGCAAGTATCTGATTTCTATTGGCATGTGGAATCATTAGTTTAGAAATTTTTTTATCATCTATTGATTATAAGTATTTTATGTGACCACAAATGTCATTTAATTTCTATGGATGGTGGTATGATTAGAATTTTTTTTCATCATAAAGTACACTTTCTATGATGGTGTAGTATAATGACATTGTGAGGTTGAACCCATGGGGAAAGAGTTGAGGTTAAAGAACCAGTTAAATCAAACCATTTATGTAGGATTACTAATTTATTGGTTTGGATTTTAAATTTAATTTATCTTATTGAGTTTTTTTTATGATTAAGGAAGAACATAGTGATCAAGGTCAATTTTAGGGTGTTTTGGTAAAAAGGATAATCTTAGTCTCAATATGGGATGGTCAAGTTGCTTAGGCTATAAAGCAGATTAGAGCACTAGTTGATAATGGTCAGACTAACTATAAACTATCTAATATGAAACAATTACATGTTATGAAAATAGATAATAATATAGATGCATTAAAACTAACTTCCGAGGATGAATGTTTTATATACCACGGGTCAAAACCTACTCAACTTCAATCAGACCAAGTTCATTCATTTAAACATCCCATAATTTGGGTTGCATAAAATTATTAAATAAATAGTTATCTTTAACATTATTAATATGCTTTTTGTTTCCAAATTTTGGATTTAATAGACAATTATTTCAAAATACACCTCACTCAAGACCCCTACCTTATGCTGGTCATCAAATCATGATAGAATTAATCGAAATCAAATAAAAATTAGAATACATGATTGAATATTAATGAAATAGTTGTAATAAGGTAGAATATAATCATGGGATTATGAATAAAAATTTTATAAATAAAATAATGTATTAAACCAGCCATATACTTAAGTAAAGGTATAAAAACGTTTTGGGTGTATATCTGATGTCTGGTGCATGACAATAGAAAATGAATGGCAAAATGATCAGAAAATGAAAAAGATGACTAATTCTAATATGTTGATCAATGAAACAAGTATTTAATCATAATGGTAAAATGATTTTTTTTTATTTTATTTGGAATTTA
The DNA here is from genome assembly GCA_963277665.1 of Viscum album. Classification (NCBI taxonomy): domain Eukaryota; kingdom Viridiplantae; phylum Streptophyta; class Magnoliopsida; order Santalales; family Viscaceae; genus Viscum; species Viscum album. The sequence goes on along the minus strand of OY728162.1, from coordinate 78,131,480 downwards.
TTTAGTGGAAAAATTTGATAGATCAATAGAGAAAAAGCTACTTCCAATATGTTATGTGTGGATATCATTGATTTAGAAATTATTAGATGAGAATATACAGGACATGAAACATTATCACTTCAATTAATCTGATTTAATGATTTTAAATGTGTATTTCTGGTATGGTGACTATCTCACTCCAATTCATCGAGATTCATAGATATAACTCATCTTAGGATGTGTAATAGGGACTCACAACATGTATCTTCTAAGTTTTTTTTACATTATGTTGGTATCAACCTTAAAATTTTAGAATGTGTGTATTGTATATTCACATATTTTATTTCTCATGACTTTAAATTTAATCATGATTTGTGCTTTATGATATTATTCATGATATTAACTATAAATACACATCTAATATGGGTTTCATGATGTGTAATGTCTATTTTGGCCATTTCTTATTGCTCATCCTTTGGATTTTTCAATACAAATTCTCTGTAAAAAAATGACCTTTTTCACAGGTAATTATTGAATAAAACATGAATACTTATTAATTATGTAATAAAAAAATCTATAAACAATTTCATTAAATCAAATTCCTCGAAACATAAACATTTTCCTATAGTCATGAATAAAAAATATCAATAGTTAATCCAAGAGGAAAATAATTTAAAACAAGGAATATGTATTAAAACTTGGAATAGAAAATTATAAGCATAAAATTTTATACTATAAAAATATATCATAAAGAGAAAATTAGATATTGCTCATGATTTAGTTCTTTATCCAAACTCTTATTCATTTAAATACAATAGAAAAAACGTTCCTTGAATTCTATAAAAAAAGTTCAATTTACAAAATTATTAATTATCTCTAACAACATTGTGTAAAAAGTAATCATATTTCTTCTCATACTGTAAATCAATATTACGATAAATAAGGTTTTATTATTACTTTCATCTCCACTTTGTAAAATAAAATGTAGAATCTATCATGAGGGATTAGACATAAAGGGTTCAAATTACTTATGAGTTTGAGAGTAGTTGGGTAGCAAGTTAAAATATATCTCAAAATGATGGTAATTTCTGAAGTATAATTATAGATTATCGTGATAGTGAAATGATTTGGCTCCTCCAAGATCAAATAATTCCAATTCTATAATAAGATAATGTAAATCCATGATTATATGATGTATGTATCATAAATTAATCCCATTTATTTCTTTTTTGTCTTAATTTTTTTTATTTTTTGAAAGTAATGGTTTTTTAAGATATCAAATCTATCCCCTAACCACATATTCTCTATTAGAGGATTCAAAACTCGAGAAATTGTGATTTTTAACATCATAATAAAAAAATAAATAATTTTTTTTTATATTTTTATAGAATAGGGTTACTAAAAAGTTCCTTTTGTATTCATTAATCACGTCATACCAGTCCAATAAAATCACTACAATGCCTCACCCCAATCATAACATCTCACATACATTAGCAAAAATATCCCACACACTTGTTTAGATGAAAGTGATTCCTAATTCTACGAGTAGTGTAAGATTGTGTAATCATCTTGGAATAGATATATCCTAAATAGAAAATCTGTGGAAACAATGAGGCAAATAAATAACAATGTATGGTGGTTTTTATGAAAAGGTGTCTGAATAGATATGGATTCAGACTTATTAAAATTGAATTTTTTTAGTTATTACCTCAATAAATCCTAAATGAATGTTATTATAGGCTTACATACACCAGGGGTCTCAAAATAAATATTATAAGAAATGAATAAAAAAATGTTGTTCCAAAATCCTCTTGGGAATGGGAGTATAAAATAACATAAAATCAATCCGAGTATAAAATCCATTAATAAATAAAATTAAATATATAAAAATAATATTTAATTTTAATTAAATTACAGAATTCTATAATAATGATAAAAATATATATATGATAGAATTTTTATTTCATCAATTTTCAACATAAAATTTTATTTTATTTATGTCGGTGAAATGAGATTTTAGGTTTAAATAATTATTTAATTGAAAAGAATCTCATTGATAAATGAAAACAGGTAATAATCAAAGTTTATCAATAGTAATGCTTAATAGAGACACTCAATCACATAAAATGGGTGACTGTACGTATTGTCTGTGAATGTATTATGGGACAGTTATCATAGGAACATCATAGAAAAAATGAAAGGGTATTTTTGAAATCGATGTATGGGAATTTAGAGTTCCTTGTGATGGGTTCCATGCCATTGAGAAACTTTTGGGATGTTTATTTCAAATTTGTATTCAAGTATAATTTGTAATAAATAAGAAACTGAAACTCGATTAATTTGGATTATCTATGTTTTTCGTCAAGGTCACATGGATTCATTTCATGGTTATTCATATCAAGAGTATACAGAGCATGTATATCATGAAGTATAAAAGGAATTTGTTCCCATCATGGTGTAGAACTTACCTAAGCATGGATCTCTATTGATATCTCCTCAATATGGCACTTGAAATTCACCAGATGTCAAGTCATCCCATGTACAAGTTTATTTGGTTTCAGAATAGTTGAATCGATTGTAATGGGAGGGGAAAGGATATAAATATTGATAATATAATACTATGATGAAATAGAAAAGTTAACAATCTAGTAATGATGAAATTGTCTATATCCCATGTATATATATATGAATATAAAAGATACATATCAGAGAATTAGAATTAAATATGTACAAAATCGTATCTTCAAGAGAGAGTAAAAAAATAAACAGGGGATTAGGATATAATATGAATAATCAAAATTTTATAGCTGATTATCTATGGTCCTCTCATTAATAGAGGTTCAAATAGTTTTCCATCCAAATTGATATCATCAATGGAGTAATAGAGAATGTGGTTCAAATGTAGCATTGGGTGTCATTGAGAAATAATCTATCTGAGTGGTAGGTGGAGGTAAATTGCAGATCATGATAGTGTGTTTTAATCAGGAAGTATGATTGACAAATGGTTCCTTAATAGATGATATAGAATCTCATCCATTTTCTTGAATAGAATGCCCATTCCAAAAAAAACTTGCTGGGTAGAAGGGACTGTCATCTACGAGTTTAGGTTGGCCGAGGTGGAAGAGGATAGAAGGATGGTTGTAGATAAACCGCCTTAAGATTACGCTATCTAACAGGTTGTGGTGTCTTGTGGTGTTGGATGTGTTTAAAAATGTAATATTCTTAAATGTGGATTCCTAGGTTGTAGGAAAACCTATAAATATTCTCAAATATGTAATGGTGCATAATATAGATATTTGATTGGTATGATGGGGTGGTTTGTGTGGTGTTAAAGGTAGTGGTGGTTGGTAAATATATGTGGGAGGTAGCATAAGTTGTTGGAATGGGTCCCAGAATGATGGTAGTGGAGGGACACGAGGGGATATATGTTTAAAGAGTATTGGTGGTGTGAAATGTGGTATATGTAGGGACGAGGATGAAATTATGTGTTTTTAATGCCTAATTAGAACTCCCAATGCATCTTGGAACCCATCGATAGATGCCGCCATCCTTCAACAAAAAATTTAGTTTTTTAATAAGGTTAGAGTATATCGATTCCATCAGTTTGTTAGAATTTAAGGGAAGGATAAAATTAATTATGTGGAGATGTTTGGATAAACAAGTAATGAAGGACCCACCCATAATCATTCCTTGTGTCTACTACACATGCTCCTTGAAATAAATCGTTAACTAAAATTATATGTTTATGGTTGTGACACCCTCGGATACAATGAGGATGATGATATTAAATTGGATCACACTCCCATGAGACTCTCCCAAGGAAGACTAGAAATTAGTCAAAGAATAATGAATTATCTAGAGTGTGACACATGTTAGCTAGGTGGATTTTATAATATGAGGTCTAAGGAATATCTAATGATCCCATGATATCCTACTATAGAGTCCAGCTACGTAAAATTTCTCAAATTGAGAATTAGAATTAGTAACAACATTGATGTGATGATTTTCATGGATTAGACACTATGTCTGATGCCAAACCCGACAAAGGATATCTCATGGGGTAGGCCTCCTATCCAGAATCACATGTTAGTGAAAATCACCTCAAGATTATCTGTGAACTCAGAAAAAATTCATGAATTGTAACGTCAAGGATGTTGATGAAGGAAGTGATATGCAGGTAGTCATGGAGTTAGAGGACATGCAAGATACTGTATAGTTAGTCAAGAATGTCCAAATAAAATGTTTTGTTAGTCCGTATGTGATTTTCTAATAGATATACCAAATAGTCCTCTTACATGTGTTTGGATATTTGAAGAATGGAATTCGAATGGGGGTGATGATTATCATGTAACCCAATAGAGGTCTACTATGACTCTATAATGGAATAATTTTTTGCAGTGGAATCATAATAGTAAGAGGGGTATTATGTGTGAGTTTATGGGGGAGAAGGATCCCTTCGGTGCCTATTCAGAGTAAAATCCTTATCCTCGAGTGTGGGTTCAACAGGGGGAGTTCACACCATATTGTTTTCATCCATTGTGATCATGATGGACCAAAAGGTCATGGAGAGGAGTCATAGTGGAGTTTATAAGATGGTATGAGGAGAAGTGGAGGGATACTGTGTAATATAGTGGGTTAAGGGTGAGGGTACGGCGGAAGGGGGAGCATTTCCCAAGTGAGATAGATGAGATAGGGAAAAGAAAAAGAGTGTGGTTCATTAGAGACCCTAGGTTCATGAAATTTATTTCATGTGAAATATCACATCATTTATTTTTACACAACGTTTATATAAACTAATTGGAAATTTTCTAGGTTTTGAACCATAGACATTGTGTATTTGTTTACACGATGTATAATTTGGGATTTTCATTCTTTTTAGACTGGGACCAGTTTTATTTTTTAGCATGACCTAAGTTGTCATAAAACTAATCTATCCTTATCTATCCTATGATGTACTATAATAGGTCTCCTCCTAATATATTATTGTTTAACAGAAAGATATTGAATCAGTATCACTGAGATGAATCTTAATGTAATGACACATCCCTTGTAGAGTGGTTCCGAAAAGATTTTCAGTCATTGTCTAATGAATTTTATTGGTGTATCTTCACCATTAATAATATATATGGTCCAATAAGGGAATACATTTGTGAAAATAAAGGGTCCTAACAATTGGGATTTGACATTTCAAATGAACAGTTTCAATCTATAATTGATTAAAAATACATTATTCCTTGTTTTGGAGATTCATCATGAGATGCGCTGATCATTCCAGTAGTCAGTTTATTATTTACAAAACGTCACATTTTCATATGAACCCTTTATTATTTACTCGAGTTCATCCAAATGATGCATCTTATCATTATTTTTTTAGAAAATACATATTAAATTTCATTAATTTCCAAAACGAGTGATTCTCTAGTCTGTGAGGAAAATGGAAAAACATAACACACACTAAATAATATGAAGTGGTTTCGATTGGTTTTTTTTACATGGTGACGTATTCATAGTTTGCGTCATCAAATTTCGTGCTCGAGTAATTGCGACCTCTATTTATAGTATTCCTTATATTTTTTTGTGATTTTCTTATATAAGAGTTATACTTTCCCTATTTTGTTTAGTAGGTATGGAGTTCCAATGTTATATAATATTCCATACATCCCCCATAATATTTTGTAAAATTATTATTAAAATGAGTACCTCTATCACTAGTGAGTAATCAGGGGAATCAAAACCTTTAATGTCTATTTTTTATTAATATGATTCCAGAAACTGTTTCTATATCATTAATGATAACTTCTTATTTAATAAATTTTGAGGCATTGTAAACTCCAACAATTATATAGATATTTCCATGTGAATTAGTGAATGGACTTAAAAAATCATTTCCCCATATATCAATTATATTGAATTTTATTATCATGTTTTTGGGCATTTCCTTTCTCTTTTTGATGCTTCTAGTTCACTAGAACCAATCAAATATTTTGGACATGTTTCTCTTATCTTGATGGAGGGTGTGAAAAAAGTGTAAACTTTTTAGATTTTTGGCCATTTTAAAATATGGTCCCTAATGCCCTCTATTTTTTGAAGAGTAGCACAATACTAGTACATTTTTTATATCATCCTACAGGATATAGTTTCATATTAAACCCTAATAACACCACTTGAAATGAATAGACTCAAACCAGCAGCGGTTTGATGCTTCCACCAAAAATCACATTTGTTTTTAATAAGAGAGGTACGAGTAGAGTGATCACATGGAATGATCGTTTTCAATGAACAAAAATCATAAGAGATCCTTCATGTTAATATTAAAAAGAGTTTGATTAGGAAAAAAGAACACAATTTCCAGATTATTATCAACCGTAATAACATGTAGTGGGGGTCTGGATAGATGGTCTGATGCTCTGAGTCAACTTATTGTTTTTATGGTGATTTGAAATTATTTTAGTTGTAGGATACATCATATTAGTTTTTATCTGTAATACTTTTTAATCAAAAAATATTTAATGAGAGAATGATTTATACACCAAATCACCTTCGAAACACATTGTATGAAAATATTTTTTCAATAGAATATAAATCTATTAAAATATCCTTCTTCATAGTTGTGTAGTTTACCTTATCAATTTTCATGGAGTGTCTATAATAGTAGACAAGACATAAGATGTGACTGAATCAATGAATTAAGAAAGTTCCTATAGAAAAGTCTATATAATTGTACAAAAACTCAATGTCTTCTTCTCAGTATTAGGAAATAATAATAAGAGTAGCCACCTGCCTATTCATTTAAATGGTTAATGCCTATTGATAGTATTCAGTGAACAGGAATGGAGTATCCTTTTCAAAATGGTGTGTTAAGGGGTGGAAAATAGTTTTAAAATATTTCATGAAGTTGTGGTAGAATCTTGGATTGTCCAATAAGCTCTATATGCTTTTAATAGTTGATGGATTATGTAAGTTATTGATCACTATGATCTATATTACATCAACATTCATTCCATTATTTTAGATATTTTATCTGAGGATTATGACTCATTCAACTTTAAAGTGACCTTTTTCATGTTAAAATATTGGTACTTATCATTACCAAATTTTGGATGAATTATAGATTTCATATGAATTACTATATAGATCTTAAATATGTTTATAAATCATCCATAAATCATTCCATGAATTACTCTACAATATAATTAAATATATGTGTCAGGAACCTTTTGATTGTCTCTGATGCATTACATTTACCAAATGAAATGCATCAGTAGAAAAAGGTAATAAATGAAAATGTGAATGTATTTTTGGATCAATCAGTTGGGTTTATTTCAATTTTGATTGTATCATAAATATTTTTCTATGATATTGTATAATTCTTGTAATTACAACATCTATAGAATTTGATTCATAAAATTCATGGGGAAGTGATATTTTTGGGTTTTTATATTTAATTTTCTTTAATCTATGCATACCAACCATCGAATAATGGTGTGAGTCAACGTCAGTACATCTATAATATTCTTCACAACTACGAGGTCACCTTTATTTAGAACAACATATTTATGACTCACCCTCTCACTATAAAATATTGAAAGAATTATTTATGTTTGAAATAGTTTCAATATTAATATCTTGATTACCAACTTCATTAGTGGGGTGAGTATTCTATGGGGCATGTGTTTTTCTTTTTCACTATCATCTAGTAAAATATTTTAATTGTGGTATTTTGGGATGATTACATTTATATCCTCTAATGATCAATAAATTTACTTCTTAAGTATTTGAAAGACTTTAATAATATTTTACTCTAATTTCTTTTTAGTTAAAATTTGATGATGACTTTTATTGTAGCTATTGTTTCTAAAAATGAACACTTGAGGGTACTTGAGAGTGGTTTTAGCTTCAGAATCGGTGGATGGATGATTAAGGTTGTGAATGGAATGATAATATCCCATATAATATTTTCCTTGTATTTTACCTCCTCAATGTCATATAAATTCTTTTTAGATGGGGCATAATCATCATTATTTTCCCCAGTTTCCATGTAGTCCTTTATCTCTTATATGAAAAAGATAACATGGAATTCAATATAATTATATGTTTCTTTTGAATTATTCACAAGATAGAACTAAAATTTTTCATCACCTATATTGGATACAAGTATACATTAATTCAAATAAATAATTTCATTCATAGTGGCTAAGAATTATTGATCTAAGATATTGGGAACATCACTTTTTCCTTCCATATCCCAAATGAGGTAGTCTACAGGGAAATGAATTAGATTATTTTACTAGAAAATCATTGATAAACCGTTGATGTAACATTATTGATTTGATATCTAGTTCAATTGATACACTAGTAGACATTAGTTCCTCAATTCCTAACTTATAGAATAAACTCATTTAAATTAGGTTAATATAGGATCATATGTTACATTGATCACTTCGGAAGTTTCATTCTCTTATTCTATAAAGAATTGAGAAACTACTAGGGTATCACATCCTTGGTGGATTCATTTGATGAAAAATGGTAGATCATTCTTCATTTATGAAAATGAATCCTCGGTCTACCATCATTTCCTTGTTGGTAGAATGTTTTATATTAAATTTCACATATGAAGACATTTGGGAAGTCTATTATTAAAAAGTGACATAAATTTGTAATTTCATGAACATTTGAAAAAAAATTCCTATATTGATCATAACTTTATCCATTAATCATTACTTCTATTATTATTAGGGTCATTTTTTAACTTATGATTCTATGTAGATGTATTATTTAGAATGATATTGTGTTGGATATTTTTTTGAAGGTAATTATGTAAGATACATTTCATGATAAGTTCTATTCATTATATTTTTTTTCATAATATTAAATGAATCTTGATTATTTCAGGGGTTATTTTGGATTTTCCTCTTCTCCTATAAAAAGTTACTAAAAATCCATCACCTTTACAATCCTTATTACTACATCCATGGATTACTCCTTCACATAGGTCTTTGTATTACTAGGTATCATACCTATTAATCTATCTAATAAGGTCATGGTGATTTTACACCCAGAATATAAGAGTTATTTGAGGGCCTTTATTTTGTTTTTCGTTTATGTATTATCATTGTTCAGAGTATTTTCTACCATTTGAATAAAGGTTATGAGAATATTTTACAAATTTGATTGATGTGGCATGGAATGTTCTGGTGGTCTTCATCGAGTTGGTGGAATTTTTTTTCCTCTAGGATGAAAGGGTTATTGAGATATATGTTCACATGGTCAAGGTATAGGATTCATAAGAGGGAATTAATGTGGTCCTTGGTTCATTGGTGTTTATTGGATACTTCTCAATTTATAATAGCCCCTAATTATTTTATTGTAGATTTTGACATATCCAATGTGAATATTAGTGTTTTGGATTATGTTATTCATTGATTTGATGATGGAATTTAACTCCTTTAAAATGATGGATTTGTTGTTCATATACTAATACTACGAAGACTTTGTATATGTGTGAGACTCTAAAGATTTCGTAGGATTTAATCATTGTTATTGGATTTAGAGGGTGTGGGGGGCAATAATTAGTTAAAAGTATTCAATTTTCATAACAAGGCCCTTCAATTATATTTCTATATGGTGTTTTATTCAACATGGTGAATTATACGGTGATGAATTATATTATATCAATTCCACATAATATAATTTTGAGAAAAATCATCTATAATTTCATGGCCTAAATTACGTGTTTTACTTATTATACATCCATCAATGAAAATATCTACTACTATTCGAGCATCAGGTTGGAGACATTGATATTATAGTGGAAGTTGAAGAAATATATCAAGTACAATATGATGGAATTTAAATCTATTATCTTTAATGAATTATTATTACTTCTAGGATTACTCATCATCTGCATTATTAAAATAATGAATTTCATTGTGTTTTTCAGGTTTGGTTAGGGGGAATGTGATTATACATTATTTTTTAGAAAGATCATATCGTGACATGATTGACTCAGGATCCTGATTCATTAGATTGTCCTTGGATCTATAGCAACATGAAAATGAGAACACACAACATCAAATAACATCATTGGATACTCATTGGTTACAAAAGGTGTCATATGCCTCATAGAAATTAGGGATGATATCATGTAGATCTCCAATCTATTATATGATGAAATTGACAATATTTTAGATTATATTGATGAGTTTGTGTTGTATCATAATGGTATATTCCTGGACAGGAGGGAACACATTTTTGTGTCTAACAACATTGATAGAGAGAAAACTATAATCTGTAATGTTGTGATTTATTTTTAGGGGTTGATCTCCATGTAGTGTAGGTGGAACCGATTTCATGTTTGGTTGGTTAGGGACTATGTTATTTCTATGGTCTTCCATACATTAATTATGGAATGTATATAGAAATATTTCGTTTTTTGAATGGTGGTTAGAAGTTCTTTAGTGTTGAAGCTTCCTGAATGAGTTTTGTGGTCCTAATTCCTTCACAATACTAGAATGAAGAAGCCTGTAGTGGGGTCTAAAAGAAAATAATTTATATTGAAAAGATAAAATTGGTGTGGGAGTGGTAATCCTAGATTTTTATGGAATTTTTTCTAACTAAGAATAATAGTTCACTATTAATGGTGTTAAAATTTGTCATGCCAAACATTTCATTTAATTATCATGGTCACAGTTCATATTAGAATATTTCTTTATCCCAAACTCCACCTTATATAATGTGATAGAATAGTGATAGTGTTGTGTCAACCCTATTGGGAATAAGCGGTAAATAAAAAAAGTGACTTTGACCCAATTTTATAGGAGTCCTCACTATATTTTCAATTTAGGATTTCATTAATTATATTGATTTTGGTTTACGATTCTAGAGGAAGATTAGAATCAGGGTCAATTTTAGTGGTTTAGGTAAAAAAGATAACCATGTCCCTAACATGGTATAGTTCTATGGATTTGGCTATGAGGCTATGCATAGAAGAATCGTTGATTATGGTGAAAAAACTAGATCTGTCTAATAGAAAAATATTCCTTAGTCTTGATATAACTAAAAACAATATTTATTAAACCATGATTTTATGGAATAAATTTTTAGAGGATATGTTTAATAGACTTATTAATTCCAATCAAGTGAGTTTAGTTAATTTAAAAATCCCATGGTAAAATTTGTATAAATGTTGAATAACTAATTATTTTTTAACCTAATTAATATATTTACAGTTACGAAAATTCATTTCCTAGATTACTAATGTTCCAAAAACCCATAATCTATATCCCTACCCTCAGCAGTTTAACTACTCATGAAGGTATTAATAGAAGTAAAATCATCAATTATTTAAATGTTTATAAGAGTAATAAAATATTTGAAATGAGGTAGTTTGTAATCAAGGGTTTATGAATAATTAATATCATGATAAATTCACATAATAGTCAATCAAAACACTTACATGAAATCGTAAACAATAAATAATTGGGTGTGTATTCATGTTTGAGGGGATATAAATGGAAACTTAATGACATAACAATAAACGGTGATGAAAGAGATTAAGTACACTTTTAGGTTGATAAAAAATAAATGGATTTAATTAAAATGGTAACAGGAATTGATTGAAATTTATTTTGAATGGAAAAGGGTAAAAATATATAGAAAAAAAGGAAAAAAACTACCCCTAATGTGTTATGTATAGTTTATTGTGATAGAGAAATAAATAGATATGAATTTAAACAATGTGAAACCTTCTCACGACATATAATATCAACACATGATTTTTTATTTTTATTTTTTATTTTTCACTTCTCTCAGCCTGAGTATTTAGGATTCATAGGTGCGAGTTATCTCATGAGGAGTAATGGGAACACATCACGTTATTCTTATCTGAACATCATCACTAAGAGGGAAGTGGCCTATAAATTTTACACTTCATATATTATATAATCATGTTGTATATTTTTCATGACTTGTAATTTCATCATGACCTGTGATTCCAGATTTATTACATACTATGGAGGATTTATACATTCTTTTCATGTGTTTCATGACATGGAATGTATATTTTCAACAATTTATGGAAGATTTTTTATTTTCATTCCTAAATACCTATTCTATGAGAAATTCAATATATATCCAGTGCAATATAAAATAAAAAATGGATAATAAATAACACAATTTCATCAAAATCAAAAAAAATTTCATCATATCAGTATTTATCACACCTTTTTTGAACCCTAGGACACCAATTGATGATTATTAAACCTTCATGGTTAGTAAAATCAGATTATCTTTTATTCATAGTTACAGTAGATTTCCCTATATTGTTGGAATGTATTTATTGAAAAAACATTAGATGTCTTGGCCAACAATTATGATGGATCACTGAAATGAAATTTCATTTTCATTAAGTTCATATCATCTTTGATAATTCTGGATTGATTTTTAAATATATCATATTCCTTATCAGTATGATGCTCAGAATGATATTTCTCCATTGTCCCTTTTCCATAAAATTTTATCTATATATTATTGATCCCTTCTTTGTATGAATATAAATATTAAATAAAATATTATTTTCTTTCATCATACATCTCACTTATCTTCTTCAATATTCTAGATTAGTTTTTTAGTTTCATGTTTATCTCAATATATTAGAGTCATTATAATTTTATAAAATATTTACTATAGGTTTCATCACCATTGTCATATTTTCTACTTGAAATATATTCTATATATCAAAATAGTCCATGATGTTTTTGATCATTATTAGATTTTTATACTCTGATCATTTATTATCAACAGATTCGTACTTTTCCATTTAACTCAATGAACATAATTAATTTATTTAGGGGAAATTTTTTATTATTCATGGTGGGATTCTTAAATTCCCTATAAGGATTAACAAACCATTTCTTAAATTACTTTTATTTTCAATAATATATCATCATATTCTCTATATTTCTCCTTGGAAAAGATTATTTGAAATTATTATATGCCTCAACACTCAAAACATTTAAGTCATTGTTTTCATTTTTACTTACCTCCACCATTCTGGTAAATATGATAGATATGGTAAATAATTATATCATTAATGAAAGAATCATCTTAAATATTATTTCATGATATAATGTTCATTACATTAGGATTAGGTTCATCGATTTGTCACTTCTATTTAGACTTGAATTTTATATCTTATTTAATATCATATTTTTATGAACAATTATTCTTCATTTCATATTAAATAATAATGTTATGTGATTAATTAAGGGATAAATATTATTTTTATGCTGAATAATAGAAATTAGGATCAACATTATCAATAAATTTCTATGTAATTTTTTTAACAATAATTCAATATTACATTACATCCATGATTCGTCTACTTATACTAAAAATTTCATTTTATATATTCAATTATCAGTCATTAGTTTCATAATATTAAATCATTTTTTCTTCAAACATCAGTATAATTGTTTATTTTGTCCATAATAATATTTCCATTGAAGGTGATTTCATATTTTTCCTATGTTACTTTAATATTTTTAAACCCACCACATTAAAAAAATTTCATACATGGAATGAATAATAGATTTTTTATATATTCCATCATCAATTAGATTCTATTTGTTATAAAATCTCATAGGATAATCATTGTCTATTTTTAGAAAACTAGAAATAGAAGCATAAACAACCCCTAAGTGTTTTGATGGAAGAGTGTGCTTCATTCCATTTTTCCAACCATGATAATTTTTATGTAAAATGATAGACTAATTATAAAATTTAATGAGATGATACTATCTATGATAAAATGAATATGGTTTAGGAATAGGGAACCTAACACTGATACAAATTATTGTTCCTCTTACCATATAGCACACATAGAAGGGGGTTGAATCAGGGGATTCATTTACAACATATTTTATCATGGAATTAAACTTGATATGTAGTTTGTGTTTTGATCCCATCAACATTAAAACCAAATCTCATAGGGATAAGAGGTATAGAAAATGTTTGGTTGAAATACAGGATCCCCTTCCTTATCATGTTGACTATCATCAATAAATAAACATATATAATATAATTATGTGAATATAATACTACAACACTCTTCAAGATCCTCCAGTACCCTGATAGGTACGGGTTCCCACTAGTTATAATGTTCACTAATCCTTTAAACCCATAGATATATTAAAACTATAAATATTTGACAACCCGACACACTAGGGTAAGACCATTGAATACCCCAATCCAGCATCTAATAGTTCTAGGGATGTATACCAGTACCATGTTGGAAAATACCACAAACACTATTGATGAAAATAATATAACAAAGGTTTTGAACCATTAATATATGTCCAAAAATCAACTTTAGGGGCTATTCCAATTCTTTGTGGGGCTATTGGATTGTCTGGAATTGGAATAGGTGGGATATATCAATTATTTCCAAACCTTTGTTATAGGTAACATGAAATACCTATATTGTAATTTTTTAAAACCGTTGGTATTGTTAATTAAAAAAACCATCCAATATTGATCCATGTACCTCTATGTTAAATTTCAATGACTTAACCGCTATGAAATACTATTTATTGGAAACATAATATGATAAATACGTATATTTATATGTAAATTATATGTGTATTTATTCAATTTTTTTTATATAAAATAATAAATATAAAATTAATATACAAATTAAAATGGTTTGGAAAATCATTGTTATATGTGTTTTTATTTTTGGGACCTATACGAATTGTTTTTTTTTTAAATAACATAGTTATAATATCTATAAATGGAGGATATACCAACGGGTTTAGCCAAACTATTGGTATTTCTATGCCCAATACCAATGGTTTGGGAACCATTGCTATAGGTTCTCTCAATGGAGGCTATAACAATTGATTTATCCCAACCATTTTTACATCAATCACATATACAAATGGTTTTCAAAATAACCATTAGTATATGGTTGTGTTATGTTAGATATACCAAAGTTTTTTCAAGACCATTAGTATAGAATCATTTTATGATACCTATACTAAAATGTTTTCTAAAACAATTAACATATATCAATGTTTTTGTGAAATTATAGTCATTATACTAATTTACCATTACACACACACATCTAAAGGACCATACACTACTTAAATGTAAAAAATGAAACTAATTCATGCATACATATATAATCACGAAACCAAAGAATGTAATTAGTTAACTAAAAAAGTAATAGGGAAAAAAGTACACAAGATAATTTAAATAGTATATCCACCTATATGGTAGTGAACCATGACAATATTAATGCACCTGAAAGAAACCTCAGCCTGTCTACCTCAAGCTACACACCACATTTTCTTTGTCCTCCATGGAAACCATAAACATGGGCATAATCTATATAATATAGGACACACGTGGGCATAGCCCATGCAAGAGAGAGTAGAAAAACACCTAGTGGGACACTGAAGTAAAATAAACAAAAAGAAACAACCATATTTATCTCAATACAAGGATATAATATTGAATGTATAATAGAAAAAACATGGGTATACTAAAAAACTATGCCTCACCACTATTCGTACACAACCGATTACAAACCAAATTATTTGTCTTATGAAAATGATCATTCTAGTAAAATCCACTCCATAGTTCATGACCACACAAGAGATACTCATTCAAGAGTTCTTGATCATTGATTCTCATCCAAGAAAGCTACAAAGTCTAAGAATATTATAATACTACCATGGAGTCATGCTCAGAACTACGACAGGAAATCCCAAACCTAATATGGATCAACATTCTATGTAGAGTAATTTTTAACAATAATACCACAATAACTTCTACAATGAAATTATAGCTGGAGGTTCAATTCCATCATCATGTAGGTCACGCCAATTAAACAAACCCACATACAGTGTAATGATGATAGAGGATCTCACTTTGGTATGATAGAGGGGTGAAATAAACTCTATCTGGTATTTATACTATATAGGAGATTAGAATATTGATATATGGATGTAAAACTACTATGTACACTTGAGGGAAAATACTTAGGGGAAAACCTCTCAATTGACAATGGTCTACACTGAAGAGACGAACTGATCCACATTTTCTCTAATGGAGTATGTGACATGTAAGTTGAGTACTAAACTGGCATCACTGAACTTGGATATTCCCATGTGGTTATGCCACCCAATAATTTTAATCTCCATTTTCATTCTATTCAGTTAATTTATACAGTGTGTAGATATATTTTTAAATCATTCCAATGACGTATGGTTATATTCTATTACCAATGGTCTTACTCATGTACACATGACCATGAACATGTTGGAGTACACAACATGTCTGATCATGTATAATCATGGGTCTATATGTATACCCTTCGAGTTACAGTTTCATCTTCAAGGTTTGAGTTACACTTTTTTTATAAAGTCACTTGGTGTGTCTGTGTCTAAACACCCTATAGTTACCCAAGCACCAAATCCAACGGGGGTTACGTGGGGAATAATCCTAAAATACAAACCATGTACTGCATGATTTTCTATATCACACATGATCTCTTCAATATCATACTATGCATCCCTAAATCATTCACCCTTACTAGAAAATAATGATAAGTGGTCAGTTGACCCTTCTAATAACCACCGGCCAGAACCAGAGTTCAAATTCACTCATACAATGATATGTCAACATTATTCATCACTATTCATCAAAATTAGGATAAAAAACTGAAAATCCATTAAAATCCACCTTTGGTCACCCTCCATCGTTTTCTCACCGCTATCATAGGCTCGGTCATGAGCCACACTAAATTTATCGATCTGTTGCACTATATAATAGTGATGAAATGATCAAATGCTCTTTATTTTTTCAACTATAGGCCAAAATAAATTCCCCTGATGAATGAGTGATGAAACATGTGATATAACGAAAAGCCATAAAATGTGACAAAAAAACATTGACCTTTTTTACTTCATCTTTCATATGATATCATTGAAATTCATATAAAAAAATTATAATCAAGATAATAGATATAATAATTTCACTAATTAATCTAATTTTAATGCACGTATCACCTCTAGTAATAGAATTTATCTGCATTTGACCATGATAAAATAATGGGATGGAAAACTCAAAATGAATAATCATACCCAGTGTTTGGATCATCTATTGATGAATAATCATTATCATTGTCAATATTGATGTGTGTTGTGAATTCCATTGGTTCCATGATCCATCATCATGTTCTAATTTTTCATTGTTCTCTATCAATATTTTCTAACTATTTTATAATTCTTGATGGGTTTAGCATCAAATCATGAGGAAAATCCCACAAAATTATATTTAATGAAGATAATGTCACTGAATCAAATGAATATAAATAACTATAATTAATTTGTTTATATTTTTAATGAATCCCCCATGAATAAATTTTCACAAATTCCTCACACTGAAAAAGGGCATGTGACGTTTAGGGAACTATCAACATTCTGAAATTAATGGTGTGTTTGGATTTTTGATCCAAAAACCCATTTGATAGTTAAACCACTTTTTTAGATAGATATAATGTGTGTGTTATTAAATATATTTGATATATTCTAAAAATATACCCTAAGAACATTAGGTCTTTTAATCAAAATCTATCTTAGTGATTAGTCTTGAAAATATTCCATATATTATCCTAAAATAATACATGGAAAATGAGAGTAATTATATTCTCCCCATCTGAGGGATTTTTTCCCAAAAATTGAAAAACCTACATAAAGAGATGATGGTAATCCGCTCATATCTGGGTCTCCCACTCCCAAGTGCCCTTCTAATGGTTCTCATGATGCCACTGGACACAACCTAGGGGAATCGATCACCCCCAAAGGATCCTCTCATACAAATCCTCAAACTCCATTGAGTACTCTACAAAAGTAGCTCTATACTCAATGTCTTGATCACCTCATTCAATATCATGCAATGGGTCATGCACATATATTCTCATCCATGAGATTTGGAAGATGTTGTGTACCTGGTCCAATAATGGCAATAGAGATATGTGGTATGACACCTCTATAATGATATGAATTATGAGGAAAAGACCGATGAATCATAGAGATAAAATGAAGCCCTGACCAAATATTCACAACACATATCAATGTCTGACCCTCAAGAACACATGTTCACCATCCTCATACTCTATAGGTCTTAATCATAAGTCCTAATAAGACATATAATGGCTGTTTCTAGTCCTCATCCACTTTCGGATGATAATCACCTTCTCTATAGTAGGTTTCACCAAGTCTCATCCCATGAGTACAGACTCTCTTGGAGTTTTAGAGCAAAGTGATGACAAGTAGGATCCGCCATACATGGCCTCTAATAAAGCCACACCAATGGTGGAATTGATGATGTTTTTGAAAAAAAACTACAAAAGGCTAGATGGTCCTCCCAACTATATCCAAATCCAATATACAATCTTGCAACCTATCCTCCAAGACCAAAATTTTCTAACCACTTTGGCCGTCAGTTTGGCGGAGAAATTCAATTGTCAAAAGTAACTAAGTCCAAAAGGCCTATTGAATAATCTCAATAATATTAATGTGAATTTTTATAGTCTAAAAGTACCGTTGAGGGAACTCCATGGATCAAGACTATCTCATGCATGTAAAGGAAACCCATATTCTCTACTAAAACTCTCCCTTGAATACCTCGGAGTTGGTTCAACTTAGTGAGTAAGTGTGTGATAATCCCAATGGAATTGTGTCCCTATACATAAATGGTTACCCTATCATAAATTCCATGTATATCCCATCCCAAATCCAACATGGAACCTCTAGGGGATGTGCTGAACCATATAGAACATGTTGCTCAACCATCACCTCATAAAATTTAAGTCTTCAAGAGAAAATATCTTCTACTCCCGTATTCGTTATTTTCTAAAAAACATATGTAGAACCTCCTATTTCATCATTTCCCTACATGGATATTCCAATAAATGGGATGTATGAAACTACTGCATCACATCATCCCACAACATCGCAGGAAGAATCATCCATCCCTTAAAAAGGCAGTATTCTCCCCACCTTTATAACATTCAATTGGATCTTTTCTAGTGAATATCAGAGTACTTAAGATGTCATAGTCAATAAATCCCTGATAATAATCCATTCCATGATTTAAAAGTGGCAGTGTAACAACCACCTACTAAAGATATGAAGCACCATGCATGTCCATAATGGAAAAATTCAATGAGTCTAACTACTCTAACTCCTAAACTAACAATTGATACCATGATATCCTCCCAAGAGAATCTTCCATAGTTTTAACCATAACAGAATTATATAAAATATCAATATTATAGTCTTTAATAAACTATAGTCATTCTATCTTTCTATTGTTAATATCCTTCTATGAGAATATATAATTGAGTCTCTTTTGGTAGGATTAAATAATAAATCTCTCTCCAAACAAGTAGTCTCTCCACATCAGTAGTGTGAAGGCTGCCACAACTAAGTCATGATCTAAGGGAATTTAGTTCTTCTAATGTGGTCTAAACTAAAGTGAACCACTATAAATAAATTCCTACCTCTTCACCATAAATCAAAATGTATTTTCCCTTATGAAACAGAGAACACTACGTACTCGATACCCTTATTAGAAATATCTAGATGAGATCACTCTTCATCCTATACCTTATCTCTTGAATGAACTACATTCACCAACCATAAAAAAGAAAGGCTACCCCCTCTAGGTCAATATTCCAAGGGATCTTCATCTTTGGAGAAATCAACTATATAAATAAAATATTACCCTAACTACCCAAATAAATTCCACATATTGGTAAAACTCTTTTGTGGATCCCAAGAAATCACTACCTCAAACTTCACTGGGTCTACTATTACATCTTCTATTGAGATAAAAATTCATAGGAAGTGGATCTATTGAATCCAACTAAGGCATTTTGAGATACTACTATAGAATTAGTGATCTAATAGAGTTTCTAGAACCATTCTAATATAAATAACATGCTCCTCCTCAAACACCAAGTATAATAGGATTTCCTCGATGAATACCTCCACAAACTAGTCTAATTATTATTTGAAGGCATGGTTCTTGAGTCCCATGAACACTTATTTGGAATTATCCATGTCGATGGAAATCACTATGTACTCACAATGACCATAGAAAAGTAAGAATATTTCATTCGGTATATCAACATCTCGTATTCGCAACTAGTGATATCCTAATCTATGGAAAATATTTGAGAAAAATCATTCCCATCTAAACTAATAGAAGAGGTCATAAAACCACGAATTTTGACAGTTATATATCATTTTTACATAGTTCAAGTTATAATAATTCACATTTATCCTCAAGATATCATACAACGTATTGGATAACAACACTAGGGCTGCCTAGTGCAAAAAATTGGGTCTCAGAATGACCTTATCCTATAAGTCCTCTAATTTCACCATTATCTCACAATGCCTTGAAAGATCCATATGATATGCTGGAACAGATATCAAGGCAATACTAGGGTGTATGTAAATGTATAAATATTTAACTATGTGGGGTGGTAATCTTGTAACACCCTTAGAAAAGACATCATCATATTCTATAACTACTTCAGGGAACTGGTAACCCATAACATCAACAAATTTATGATTCATTCTAACAGATTGGTGAGTAATCCAATGAAAACTTGTTCTCTTAATCCCATCAAACTCTACCAATGTTTCATTTATCACATAAAATTGAAAAAATAGCCTATAATTGTGGAAACACCATACCCTTTACCTAAAATAGACAATATAGGTGTTAAATGTGGATAATATATCCATAACTATGATGAATTCATAAGGCCTCATCATTTCGTGAAATAGATCGCATTAAAAAATATCTTGTACAAGTGTTTAGTAGTATTTTCAACATAAGTCCACAATAATATAGTTAGTGAATGTCACAGTTTCCCACCACAATATTCCATCCAAAGGCTCAACCATAATCTCATTACCCAAATAGATAACTATAATGAAAGGAATGAATTGAACTTGTGTATTTTAACATTTCATATAATGTATAATAGACACTAATAATACCTAATATCCTCTTAGGATCCTTGTACAAATATTCCTTCAAAGCCTCTGACTGGCCTCTTCCCTGACCAACAATCCTTGATCCTAGCATGGACCACTTAGTGGTGGTGTGGGTAATAGGTCAAAACCTCCAACAACATTATGCATCTCAGTTGGCCTGTCTGTGATGTATTCCACCCTAGATAGCACCCTATACAATCCAATTCCATTAACTCTATGGTCCTTATATCATTACTCGATAAAATATACGATGGTTTAGAAAATACAATGATTGATTCCCACTTCCATCATAGGATAAACACAATCTCTACCTCGGCTGATTTGAACCATCCTGAAAGCCTTACACTATGGAAGCTATGTCCTTGGATTGCCTCCCAAATCATCTAACATGCTTAGATCCCTAATACTATCATAGAATAAATGTTACCAAGATTCTATCTCCTTGATACCTTATACCCTCTCCAATTTTTGGTGCCTTCTCTTGAAAAATGCTATCCAACACCATGTACAACTCAATAACCCTATTTAATTGTTAATGCACAGGGATAACACAGAATTTTAGAGGTCCTGATGAAATCCTTCATCAAAGGTCTAAAAAATGAATAAATTATCAATAAGAATATCCATGGAGTATCAAAAGAGAAAAGTAAACCTCGTTGAGTACTCCACCACATCCGGACCACACTATTGTAGATATAGAAGATCATTTATACATGTTGATATTATTATGGAATGATTTAACTTCACTCAGAAGAGATGATGAAAAAATGAATACTGCATAGATATCTCATTGTGTAACTAATTCACTTTTATACATTATTTCCAAGAATCTCCCTCAAGAATACTAATCATGAGGTCTTCCTTACGATCTGTCAGTGTCCACACAAGGATGAAAGCATGAGCGACTACCTAAAGCTATTCCTCATCCACCTTGGGGTATAGATCACCCCAAAACCCTAGAGGTCTCTATCTACAATACTCATGTACTGCACTAAGTATGAATGAAACCAAAATTGGAAATTCTAGTGATATATACTGCTCAAAGGGTTGTAGTATACATGGTAAACTACTCAAAGGTGTTATCTATAATATAGTTCTACTTACTATTTCCTCTTTCCTTAGCTAATCATCCATAATATCATGCTACGAAACCCCATTTTTGATTCTTCATGGAGATATACTGAAATAATCCGGATGTACCGTAGTCAAAGAGTATATCTTATGAAATAACTCATGAAGTTAATGGAAACCAAAACTAGTTCCAATATGATTCATTTACCAATTTATTCCATGTAACCAATGTTTAATTGTACCAAGTTGAATGGAAGGTGATCATAGTCCTGTTATATGATCCATAGGCCTCCACAACAATATTGGATCCAATGTCCTAAAAGTTAAACTAGGAACACATAACAATATTTACTCTAACAAATCACACAGACTTTCCCAAATTGTATAACATACACCTATAATACCAATCATTCATAGATAACTGACTAGAGTCTGATATGTGACTACCCCTTCCCCCTTCAATAGGCTAAGAGTTTCAATAAGTGCCAAGTAGGAATATCCCTCAAATGGGTATAATGATCCAAAAATAAATGTATATGTGAACACATATCCATGATCATAACATTGTAAAATATGAAATAACTGAATCCAATGGATGAATATATCTACAATCATGAAAATGGAGTATGATAGTAAAGTACTCAAAGTGAAAAAGGTACCAAATACAAGACCAACCAAAAAGTAAAAACGTCCATCTTACTCAAAGGGGAAAGACTCCAATAAAAATAATGATCTCAAGAAACACCTCTGTCTATATATATATATATATCAATATATTCTCCACTAACTCTTTTTCCCTCAAGGCCACTGTTAGAAGGGCCATCATCTTCACAAGTGACAACAAATGTGGGAAAATCCCATGTAGGAGTTATTATAAAAATAACACGAAGGGAACTACCCAAGAAGAATGAAGAATCATGCATTGTCATCTCAGTACAAGTATATGAAAATAAATTTATAAAAGAGAACACCCATATATACTGAATAAGGTCTACATGCCACCTAATGATAACAACAAATTGACAAGCATTGGATATTTCTTGATGAAATTTTTATTCGAGGGGGGGGGACCACTCCAAGAGAAATTGAATAACTAAATATTCCCACTGAAGACATCATGATCCTTGGGCTTACCCAAGAATTCTCAATGGTCTAATATGACCATGATACTAAGATTATGGTCCATACCTAATACTTTTGGTGGAAACCTTCATCCCAAACTAGATTATCCGGCTACATTTGGGATCATATGAAATTGATACCATATATACTATCACCATAGTATATTTAATAGAGGAAAAATTATCCACTAAATGATATCACAAAAATTCCTCAAACCCCACCTATGTGTTAATAATGTCAGGTTCTCTCACACTATTCTTATGTAGGGACTCCATGACATTTATTTGGAACTAACTCTCTAGAGGGGATCCCAATCCATAGATAAGGGTTTATTTCATCACAATAAGATTTAGGGAAAGAACCATGAGGAAAACCACCCAACCAAACCTAGTCTGAGCTGAAGAGATGAAGAGCTCTATATAACCTCTATAAGAGTACATGACGTGTAAGTAGAGTACACGACATGAATCACTCATTGTAGATCTTCTCAAGGGTTTAATCATCACATGAATTTTAATCACCATATAAATGGAGAGTAGATAATGTACATGGAATTTAGAGATAATTTTTCACCCTTCTCAGGTCTCAAATCCGTGTTTGTGTACCCCTGGACATGCTCATGTACACCTTTCCATATATTTGTTTGATTACCTACTAGGACCAAGATTGATTAATCCTAGCCATGTTAACATACACTCTAAGGTACATGTCAATTTTTCTAGGTTGGGTCACGCTATATGGGACAATGTCGGACACCCTGTGATATTTAAATCACAACAAAACCCCATGCTCTACATATACAGGGTCCCACACAATGTGTAATATTTAAAAATGCACAGTGTAGCATGATATTTTCCAAATCCATAAAAATATATTCTGATTTTTTATACACATCATTGGTTCAATAGATCTCAAAGAAACCTATAGATTGATTGGTTTCCTAGACATTCTATAGTCAAATACATAAATATGGGTTCACATATACTCAGAAAATGATTCGTGGAGCCAATCTATCTATGCATGCCAAAACTAGAGAGAACACAAACTGAAAATCTATTGTAATTTACCTCTAATTCCCCACAATAATCATCATACATCGTTCATAGCCTCATTCATTGAGAACACTAAATTTATTGATATTTTGCATCATATAATGATTGTTAGATAATAAAATACTAAGTATTCATCTAACCACAGTCCAAAAGAAGTTCCCACGATGAATAATTTCTATATATCATTATATATTTATCAATATATAATATTTTTGGCAGAGATAATTTATCCAATTAACTATTGAGAGTTTATATGATGCATATTCATTTTGGGATCATAAAATATCCATATCTAGTATGTTTCCATCTTCTCTATCTAAAAGAGTTATGGAATTTTCTTTGATGGAATTACAAATTCATGGAAAACTAATTATATTTCTTATCCAAATTTGAGTTTCAATCAATTTTATTATTTTAAATCAATGTATTTAAAACCTCATACATTACAAGTTTAAACACTATCATTTTAGGAAATGATATTTTAAGAGACACTCCCAATATTGAGACTAGAAAAGTGAAAATTATCTTCAATTATGATATTATATTAGTTCTAATTATTTTTGAAACATCAATGAACAAAAATCCTTTCTAGAACATTATATGAGTAGTAAAATATACTGTTGTTATAAAGTGACAAATTTCATCCTAAATTAAATTCATAAGAATGATATTGACAATTTATGCACCAATAATTATAATAATAAATGCAACAAGTCTTCAATTTCATGATGGAATCTTGGGTAATCAGTTTCCCAAATACATGGGGTTAGGTTTTGGGTTGTTAATGGACTTGATGGAAAACCACACGTGGATGCTGAATGGACATTATAATAGTGTGGAATAACTTGATACACATTATTATAATAAATTGATGGAGGGGGAGGGTCATTTATTTTAATAATTTATACTGTGTCATAGAGATTAAGTAATAATATGAGAATAATTATGTATGAATTTACCAATGGGAGATGGTACATTAGGATATGATATGTGTGTGAGTTTAGATATTTTTAATGTTTTCATAAATTGAATATGGTTTCAGAAGGTAGTTTATATTTATTAGTAATTACCTCATTTTCGAGATGCAATGTTACCATTTTAAATGTGAAATGTGCATACATTTCTATTTGTTTTTATATAACACTAATGGTTAGGGTGGATCAACCCGATGAACAGAATATTAGTAGGGTACCTCAAATTCGATGAAATGCGATATCAAGTAGATTATGAGTTTTATATGGAAGTAGGTGGAGTCTGTTTTATGTTGGTTCATGAGAGTCAAATTATAAAATCCATTCCATTAATATTTAGGAAATCCAATTATACAAGGTGTTAGTAATTTATTATTAATAATTATTGGAAGTAATTTTGTACCATCCTGAGATTTTATTAGTTCTTTCAAATTAATATAATATTTTAATACATTTCTTTTCACATAACACTAAATATTATTTTTTATAATAATGTACTGTGTTTGGAATGTTTTATACACAATAATCAATTGAATGTGAACTACTGGAAACATAAATATAGTATGACCTATATGTAACATTGAGGTTAGCTTGCAATACATTTAATAATTAATTTCTATGAAACTTGCGAAACACACAAAATCATGTTTTAGAAAAGAATATTATAATATAAATAATATTAATATATAATATAGTAAGATAAAACTGATCTATTAAATTGTATATTATAGAATTAAATTAATTATGAACAGATTTAGTTTTATTTTATGGTTTCATATAAATTATAAATGAATATAAAAACCAAATGAATATAAAAGTAATGAGTTTGTAAAAGACAATTTTTATGTGGAATAATTGTGTTATATTAATAAGTAAAATTAATTATTATTAGTGATTAATATTAATTAAATTTAAATTTCATCAATAGAGTAATTTTTTTTATATTCTCCGAATTTATTTTATAGTAATAATATATTAAATGACCCAATATTACACAAAAAGACCTATATTTTTATAAAAGAATTTTACCCTCCATTTAGTAAAGTACTTATATTAAATATTAATGTGTGAAATTTTATAAAATTTATAGGTAAAATTAAACATCACTTTTTAATGCAAAACAAAAAACTTTTATGGTGAATTTTTGGAAATTTTTATTTAGTTTCAATTTTTATAGTGTACTGAAAAAAGAGAATTATAATTCAAAACTGATTTTGTCTAATTTATTTGTAAGGATAAAAAATATATTTATTTTTTTATGTTTAACTAGATTGATTTTTTAAAAAATAATCCAATTTTGGGAATTAGATTCAATGTTACATCAAAATTGAATATAAAAAATAAAATCTTTTGAAAAATTTTACTTAAAACCAAAAATTGACATTACATATGTGGTATAAAATTTTAAACAGCATCTAAAATTTTGTGACTGGAATTGGGAAAAAAAATTAATTTTTTTAATAAGAAGTTTTATTACTATATAATAATGTCAAATTAGTGTTTATGGAAAAAATAACGATTGTAATTAAAATTAATAATATAGTTTATGGTAAAGTTAAGCTTAATAAGTGGATAAAAATTAATATTAAATAAAAAATGACCTATACACTTTTTAAAAAATAATTTATGGAAATATTTAAACCCAAACATCAATAATGTATCATTATGGTCTTATTAGAGACTTTTTGAACATTTTATACTTGGGAGACACCCTATTATTTAATAAAATACAAAGTGTGGCCTTTCCCTCTAATATAAAAGGCACTCACCACTCCCCCTTCTACTGAACTATCAGGAAACATTCCCAAGAACAATATATCATAAAATTGATACTAAAAATACATAACCTAAATCTATATTCCTAAAATTTGGGAGAAATACATTCATGAAATTGATTTGGATCAATCCAAATGGAGTTACCTGAATAAGAGGTAATATCCTTCCTCATGCTCATTGGATTTATTTCTTTCTCCACTACATATGTTATACTTATTTTAAAGTTATATGATAAAAACTATATCTTCAATATACTAAGATTTTTTATTCTTTTCATTCATCTTGAACATACACAAACAAACATTTAGTGGGAAACAAACATATTGTTCTTTTGTATGAGAAACTACAACCACATGAAATGATGTTGCTCATTTTATAATTTCCACCAACCATTGATGGAAATTATGGTGTAAGATTTATTTTTAAGTGTTATATATGATATTACGGTATAATTTGTTCTTATTTAGTTATTATATAAAACATACAGTCATGATTTAAATTTTGTCTAAGTATGATATGTTTGTTTTGGTAAATGTAGACTACCACTTCCTCAAATTTAAGTGATTCGTCCATAACATACGTGGAATTTATTAAGGATTTATTCAGTAAATTTATATGATATATATAATAATTCTTATATAATTATAATATATATATATAAGTCATTTGATTTCTTTCTTTCATTAATTCAGTAAATTGGAAATAGAGTTAGTGTGTATGTATGACCTACCGTATATATGAATGGTGTATTCCATTTCATACTTCTATACTACACATAATATTATGAATACATATATAATGAATATATATCATATTTCTTCCATGTTTAAAATTCTATACGAATGTAATTTATTTTCAAATTATAGGTTGATGAATTAAAAGTCAAAAAATATATGAAAAATAATATGTATAGTTCCGAAAACGTAAGATTAACATTTATTTTTTAATAACCGGGTAATATAATGTAATTACCATATAATATATGGTATAATATATATCATTTTTTACAATATATGTATAAAAAACATATATCTATTATAAAGTATGTCTGAATGTGTACAATGAAACTAATGACATAAGGTAAGGTAATTTCGTCTCACCTTTTATTTTTGTGAAATATGAGTCTTATTCACAACTCATTTCTTTTTTGGTGTGTATAATAATCATAGATGTATTCTATAATGATTATAATTAAATTTATGTAAATTTAAATATCCATTTTATGATATTTATTTCACGGGTGTTATGTATCAAAAGTTTACATATCCATAATGTAATTTTGTATCAATTTTCCTTCATTGATACATATGCCATGTTATGAACCTAAGTTTTTATATGATGTATGTATAATTCATTTTGATATGTTATATGATAAATATACTTATTTTAATGATGTTTCAAGCTTCATTTAATTTTATTATTTCCATTTTATTATAATTTAATGCCAATAAAGTGGTAACGATTTATATTTTTAATATCATCGTTTAACGAGTTTGTTTATGACTATGATTTCATTGAGTAAATATTATGATAAAACTCTCATGAACACTAATTAATTTCATTACCTATAAATATTTATGTTATATCAAAGTAATTGTATCATGTTTCTACTCTTTGGTAGATAATATTTACATGATTTTTTTTGGAAATATAGGCATTATTTCTCATTTTGGATTGAAATGAATGGACTTTGAAAACTATGTTTTCCAAAACTGATTAAAAAAAGTATTAAAATTATTAATTTATTTTTAAAATAAGTTGTTACCAATTTATTATGATTTTTAAAAGTATTTTTTATAAAGAATATTATAGTCTTCTTCTAATCAAGGTATTTTTCTGAACATTAATTGTGAAAAAGAAATGTTCAGCATATACTAACCTACTAGTTGTCATTACCAACATTTCCTTTATGAATAATTTTTATGATTACAAGGTAATTTTTAGAACAAAAATCAATACCTAATATTTTAGGAATTGTTTTATTATATTATATTTTTCAATGTAATATTTTCTTCAAAAAAATTATTTATTTAAAATTTTTTTTAATGATTTTCAAAACAACCAATATATGTTTTTATAAAGATTTTTTTTTGAAGATCAAAAAACCTATTTTATATGTTTTTGAATTATTTTCCATTAAAAAAATTTCAAATATGATTACACATTTTTTTATAGAATTCATTTTTCAAAAAAAATTCAATATTCTTTTATATGTTTTCAGGGAAAATAGATTTCAAATACATTTTTTAGATTATTTTATAATATTTTATATAACATTTTTTTCAAAATGATATAATTATATATTTATATTATTTAAGATTATTTTTAATGAATATGGTTTTCAAAAGTATATATGTTTGAGAGATCCATTTTATAAAAAGAAATGAAATTTTCCCCAGGAACGTTTTTAAAGATATTTCAAAAATAATATATATTAGATGAAATCTATTGATTTACATCATTGAATTCTAATAAATGATACAAATTTTATATTTATATTCTTTTATATAATGTATTATGTTTTTTTAATTATTCTTATGACACCCATATCTCATCCATGATTTTATGATTTTGAAGCGTCCTTATTTTCATTGGTAATAGTTTGACGAAATGATTATCTTAATTATCACTATTAAATAATTAGTGATTTTATGATATTTTTATGATATCCATTTTGTTTCATGGGTTTTGATATGGTTATTTATTATAATATTATGGAACACATATTATGTTCTACGTGGAACCTATATCTCCTTACAATACATTTGGTAATGATGGATGTATCATGAATATAAGTGTTAGGAATGAAAATGATTACAAGTTAAAAGTATCAAGGACAATTATGATTTCATGTAAATAATTTTAAGTGTGAACATGATTACATGTTCAAAATGGTGTGAGTGAAACTTATTATGTTTTCACAATGTTATGTGTCAACCTGGTTACATGTTGACAATGTTATTCAAGGCCTTGGTTGCAAGTCCATTGATTTATGCATGATCCCAATTATAGGTTCACCGTGTTTTGTTTGAATCTAATTTCATGTTCACAACATTATGCATAGACCTCATTTCATGTCCTTACGTTTTATTGAGTACTTATTTTCATTTCATTATCCAAAATGAGTGAAACATTATATACTTATACATAGTGAAGATGTTATACATTGAAGTGTATGAAAGAATTCCTTGTTGTATTCATATGTTATGATTTCATAGATTATTTTAATTATTTTATTATTATTCATGTATTATTAACTACTTATATTTATGAAATGATTCATGTTTTTTATTTTTTAAAAGAATGGCATGATATTCTAATGATACTACAATGTTCGTCTCCTTTTATGGTCATTTTATTCTTAGATATATTTTTTTACACTTACTGATCATTTAAACTCACCCCTTTCTAATGTATACTTTCCCTAGGTTAGGATTAAATGGTTTTATATATAATTTTTAGGGTGTATATCATAATGGGAAAAATTGGAGGACATTCGGTGAGTTAGAATAGTTTTTTCCATGATTCTAAAGGGACTAAAATAATATGATCATTGGCCAACTAATTGAGTAATGTTTTATGTATAACTCAAAAATGACGTAATTTCAATGTATGATAACACTACATCATTATAGGTTGCACAAGGTAACATGTTATAATTTCACCAATGAGAGAAGATCATGAAGGGGAATTAATTGATAAATATGAGTGTGGATTATGAGTATTAGTGTTTAAATAATATTGGTTATCAGGTAGGATTTTTCCAATGTATTATTGATAAAGAATATTCTATGTTGGGGAGAATGTTTTTGGGATCTCTTATGTGATACTCCAGTAAATGGTGTAATTTTTGTGAAGGTGGTGGTGTCTTATTGAAGGAACCATCTAACAGGTGGTTGTGCGTTTATATTATTGATTTTTATTAGGTGGTATAATTTTATTCAGTAAATTTCAAATATCCAAATGTGTGTATTGATTATTTTGGATCAGGAAAATTATTTTCTTTTGGTAACTATCTAGGGTGGTTCATTTAGATGTGGTATAATATAATGGCTTCCCATGTGTTTCAAATAATTAAATAATATGTTGATTAGTATTCTAGAATGTTAGTACTCATGGAAAACTCATTGACATGTACAATGAGGTGGGGTAGTGTGTAATATATATATTCACGGTGATGAGACTACATGATAAAAATGGTTAGGAAATTATAGAATGGGTTTCTGAGAGAGTGATAGAAAAAGTGCACACTGGTGATTTTATCCAATATTTTACAACATTATTAAGTTGGGAATTCTTGAATACTATCGAGAGTGGGGAATCATCATAGAGTTTATAAAATTAAATATCACCAAAATTCACAAGATGATATCTTTTCAATAATGTTAAGTATGATGGGGTATAAGTTGGTGTGTTTTATGATTGATTGAGTGGAATGATATAGATATGAATTAAATGACACATTTGAGGAATGAAAAAAATGAGAAATGGGGAGAGATGCTCCTGTAGTTTTTATTTGAAGATATAATTCATGTAGAGTATTATCATGAAAATAACATTTGGGAGGCATTCAATTGGATAGGGAATAATTGGTTTAATAGAATAAATATATTATTAATGATTCACATAGAGTCATTAGGGATGAAAATAATTGTGGTGGGGGTTCTTGTAACACTCTGCTATAGTTCATGTTAGTTGATTTTGTTATGAACCATGTTTTAAAGAGAGTGTAATAAGGGAATGTATAAATTTATTTGATTTAGAATATGAACTAGTGTGGAAATAATATTTTTATATGAGCGAATAGAGGATTATAAGGACAATTATCAGGTAATAGAGAGATTGAGTAGGATTATTAGGATTGTGAGAAATAAAAATCAAAGGTGGTGGTTATATAGGGACACCAAGTACTTTACTTTGTGGAACCAGATATACTATTGTGGTATATTTAGTGAAAGTGCATTTCCTAGGGCCACATGGTGGTCAGTTCATCAAATTGGGTACTCAGAGATCCACCGAGTGGCTGGTCTTGGTTCACCATGAACGTAGTGGTTCTTAGAAAGGTTTTTAAAAACCATATATAAGGAGGTCCACTAGGGATTTTAAAATTAAACACCCCATATGTAGTTCTTCATATTTTGGGGCTCCAAACAAGGGGAGGATAATATCTACTCCTCAATCACTCCTCCCATCAAACCCCATTGTTATTGGTTTCCATTGATTGATTTCCCCATTGATTAATATTAAATTAGCCCCATTATTTACTCAATATTCAATCTTCATATTTCCTCTAATAATGTATTATAAGATTTAAGAATTTGCTAATTATTATACTATACAATGGATGAATGATATTGACATGACGGGGTTTATGATATTACTAGGTAAGAATGGTTCTGGTAGTTTGAAAACATTAAGGATTGTGTTATTTTTATTAAGGTATGTCATTAAAATCAAATATTTATGTCCATTATTTGAATATAATAAATTATATGGATGAATTGATATGGTAATTTCTCATTTTTTTCGGATAATGTGTATGATCCTGGTTTGGGGTATTTTGTTCATAGACATTTCCATATGGGTTTTATATGTTTTCATATAAGAGGTGAAATTGCGTTTATTCAATTTTTTTGTTGAAAATAAATTAAAACAAAATTTTCTCATTGTTCGATATTATTATCAAGCTGATTTTTAGGGACACATGGGAACTCTGATAAATGAATTTGATTTTTTGACCACTAATGGCCTTAGTATGTCCTAAAATACCAAACATGTGATATGTAAGGAGTAAAATTGTATGTGATTGGGCCATCTTTTTAATGCTTTCCATAATGATGTAATATTATTTTACACATATTTTTATTGTAAATTCAAATAATTGAATGAAATATTAGAATTATTCTTATTTAAAAATTAGTTATAATAAGGATTAATTATTGATTTTTATTAGAATTAACTAATTTGTAATAGTGGATATAAGAATATAATATGACAATTTTTTTTTAATTTTTTTATGGAATTGGAAGTTTCCTAGATGATGATGAATTAAAAGGATACTAAGAACATCATATTGAATTAATGTTTCCTTATATGTGACTAACATAATATTCTGAAGCTATGTAATGAGACTTAATAAAACATATGTTTCACATTATAAAATTCATAACCTCACATAAAAATTAATGAGCTAATAAATATGATTTATCAACTGATATATAAGGTTTATTATTCGGTACATTAGAGTTCTAAACTGATACAGAAGTGTTCTCACCTTATGTGAAAGAGTTTTTAGCTGGTATGTTTGAGTTAACCCATGATGCAGTGATACATGTGATTAATTCCTTTAATATTATATAGATGTACATATTGATCTACATTACATCAAGGTTGAAATAATATTAACATTTCAAGAACAACACTTCATATGAATAAAATATTATGATAGTTAAAATTTCTACTGCTCATTATCATTCTAATTTGAAGTACAAACCTCAAACCACAAATCATGTACCATCAATTTTATTACCACATCATCATTACGAAAACCCAATGTAACGTTCTAAAAACCCATTTTTATATTTTTATGATCCTTCCTAAAAATAATGACATATAGGTAATGTGAAAGGAGGAATATTATTCCACGTCATGTTTTAGAAAAATAATGTAATGAAAAAGCCATCGTTCCATGGAAAAATCAACAAACTCATTCAAGGATCAGAGGATGAATGTTAATTAGAGAGACAAATAATGTATTTTATGTTCTTCTCTTGGGATATCAATTGTTATTATATTACCAATTGAAAATTACATGGATTCAATTTGATTTTAATGATTATTTAGAAAATATTAAAATTTTCCCTACAATGGTAATTAATCCTAATGTATGATGGTTCGACCACAGTTCCATTATTTTATTTATTTTTTTAATCTCATGTAATGGGTTTTAACACCTTGTGTTTAATATGAATATAATTCCCACCCTTATATTTTTTATTCTAATAAATACACATGACCATTTCTCCCTTTTTTACTCACATGAGTTTTTATTTAATTTCCGATGTTTTTAGTTGATTATATTATTATTTTTTTGTTATTTTTAGTTATTCTCATTTTCATTAAAAAAATCATATTGATATTCTTAATTTAATACATTTTGAAGATTTTTGAGGGTGGTTTAGGAATGAGAAGTAGTTGGTGACCACATCATGATGGTGAACGCGCTACACACAATGATTTTTAAAAATTTGAATTTGAACCATACCCACAAAGGTATATTTAGGGTAGAATGTCTTATTAATTTAAATAGGTAATAATATATTAATAATAAATGGGTAATTTTGTTAAGGTGAGGGTTTTTATTGAATAACCAATGAAATAATATGGTATAGCTGTATTTTATAATTTTATTTTAATATTTTATAAACTCACTCGCAAACATACCACCCATAGTCAATAGATTTGGAATTTAATTAATCATTATATAGAAACTAAAAAAATAAAACAATGGAAATAAATCACTAATCCTATGAAAAAAATAGTCACATAGTATTACTACATTTCTCAATGGGGTTTTAAATATTCTATTGACTAACCCATAATAGTTTCATCATGAAATAAGAATCATTTGAAGGTAAGAAGAAAAAATATCATTTTGTTTTTTCTTCATGATTATGACGATTTTAATTTTTTACGAAAAAACTACACAATTATATCTTTAGTATTGAAATAGTGTTTGAGATGGATTATATGGAATGAGATATTAATTTAAGTAACATTCAATATTTTCAGTGAGATATTAAAAATATTTTATTAATAAAATATCCACCGTCACATTATAATTATTTTTAATTTCCTCTAACCTATTATAGTATTACTAAAAACATGGTTACCTTAAATAAGAACATTATATACATTTGTGCACCATATTTCTACTATCAGTTTAATCAAATATTGTTACCAAAAAAATAATTTATATTATGAGTTTAATTATGGATTAATTAAACTCCATCCTCTGTTATATGTTTAAAAAGTGTATACCAAACTAAACATTTGAAAATGTTTGTTATTATATGCATTATCATCAATAGGAGTGGAGTTATAGATGATCAATTTATGTATAATAAATTTCTATTTTACTTTGAAGGTTTAAAAAAGAATGGTCATACAAATTAATATAGGGATATGTAACAATATTGGATGTTTTATAGATAGGTTTCCATCTAAATTTATTTCATTCTTCATAGAGGACATTAAAATGGAATGAAATTTATTTCATAAATAAATTTAGTGTAGATGTTATTCATGATAATTGGGAGTGTATTAAGAATGTATGATCTATTATAACACATCAATTCTTAGAAGGGATTAAATTATTGGTTCTATAGAAAATGATAAGAAACATTTAGATTATTATTTTATAGGATTGGTCATTAAAAGTTATTAAAATTATTTTATGGTATTATTTTAAAAGATCATTGATAAATATTAATAGTTTTTATATGTAATTCCACTAAAATGGGTTTTATTGTGTAAAAATATTCTATCCCCAATTACATGAAATTAAAATTGATGAAATGAACTCTCCTATCAAATAATTATCTTGGAATCATGTTTATGAAAAATCAACCACACCCCTTGGGTATGTCTTGACTGCATGTCTCTAGAGTATTTTACATATTTCATTACACATGTACATCACTCTAAAACATGTTAGTTAGTGTACAATTTAAAATTATAACAATTGAGAAATTAATGTTTCATAGATTATTCTAATATATAATATGAAACTAGATAAAATTCTAATAATTTCATAATTTTTTATGCCAACTTACATTCTAATAAAATATAACATAACCCAAAATTTAGTATATTAACAACACCATGGGTAGAAACAAAAGCTATAAACAAAATATTTACTAAGAAAACTTATACCAAGATAACACACTCGATAAAATACCTTAGAAGATCAATTTACCAAACTCATGGTGTTTTAGTATCAATTTGTAATATTATGTCTTCTGTTAAAACATTGACAAAATTAATTATTGGTTAAGATTATGACTTAATATATTCTTATCCCCAAATAAAATATATGTACTATTACATTGGTTGGTTGTAAATAATTCCATCTGGATCTACATAATAAATATTTATTAAAACCTACTCAGGAGGAGGAAAGAATCATTATGAAAAAATATTGAAAAAATTAAACAATGGTATTAAGAAAATATAAGTTATAACTAATACAGAAACACTATTTAAAACAATAATATACCCTAATAAAAGAGTAGCTTATCAGACATTGAAAAAATGTGTGCTCGAGATATTCATGATGGTGGAATTTAACATTGTGATAATAAAATCCATTAACCAAATACCAAGTCATATAATGTTAATATATAAATATTTAAAAAATTTAAAAGGATTTTAGATAATAATAGATTATATTTAGTTAGAAATTTCCCTTCCATAATGGCCCCTCATATTCCAAAAAAATTACACCACCAAAGAACATTCTTAATACTAGGACTAATTTGATGATATAATTCCACTAATAGTTCTTCCATTCAAATGGATTCTGTGAATACCATGAATCATTTTATGTTATATTTTTGTATAATATATATATCAAGAATAAAATAGTATGGTAATAAATAGATAACTCATAAAAAAAATCCCCAAATAGATATTTAAATGATATTTTTAATGCAAAATCCCTTTTTTCCCAACTATCATTTAAGTAAAAGTCATGGAAGATGAATGATACAATTATCATGAGACTATAGTTATTATATGAACATTTTATATATTATAATGACCATAATTAACATGTAAAAAGGAACACAATCCGTGGAATTATTTGGGAGGTTATTCCTTTTAATATTATACATTTAGTTATGTATCTCTATGTAAAAAAATATATTATAGGAATTTTACATTATATTAAAAATAGGATAAATGAAATATTAAATGATATTTTGATAATGAGACCATAAATCAGGTCATTAAAATTTTGAGCAAAAAAATTAAACTGATTTTAAAAGGACATTAGAAGAAAAAATGGATGAAAATTGATGGAAATTTAAATGTAGAGTAAAAGGATGATTTTAATTTTAATTTTTTAAGTTTATGGTGAAATTACATTTGTTATTTAGTTTATAAAATTATTCAATGTAAGATAACCCATGTTGGTTCCCTCACTAATTACACCCACATAACTCAAATTAAAATTATTTAACTAAAAAACAAAATACTCTTACTTAGTGGATGTAAATTATATTCCATTAATTATAGAAAGTAATATCATTCCATATCAAGATATGTATCTTTTGGAAAATATGAAACAGAACATAATAAAATTAGTTAAACCATAAAATAAATACTTCAAATATTTTTTCTAGTTTTAATGAATGAAATTTTACATGAAAATGAATCTAAACATTTGATAAACATTTAATATAGGGATAATATAACACTATTAACTATTATAAAAAACAAGAAATACTTCTTCAAGGTAGAATAATATATCTACTATATAATTCCCAATGGTTGAGACTGTTCTTTGTGGTCCTCAATAAAAGTATATATAAAATCATTGAATATGGTAACAATGAAATTTTTCAATTAATAATTCAAAACTCTTGGATGGTGTGTATTTATTAGAGTTGTTAAATTAATTCATCCAAAATATTCATTTCCTTATTACATTTATCCATTAAATACCTGAAAATCTAATGGGAAAACATATTATTCTTTTGTATATAGTTTTTTTGTCACCTATAAGTTCATATTTGAGAAAATGATAAGATTAAAATGAAATTATATGTTTTATATGGTATATTTTTATATCATACTTTTTTAACAGTATAATGTAACACACTACGTACATTTTAGTGGTACATGATTATATTTTCGTATGACTTGATTGAGGATTTGTTACTGATTTTTATATGGCATAACCATTTCTGAAACATCATTTGAAAATTTTTTTATGAAGAGTTTATATGGCTTCAAAAATATAAAATGGGAATTTGGATTTGAATTCGAAAAAATATATTATTTCATTTTTTTGAAATTAATTCTATTAGGCCTTTTAATATCATAAAAGGGATTGATATACAAGGATATATAATTTATACAATCAACCATTTTCTTTATGATTTCCAACCTAGTGACTTTACCATCGTATAGGTGGTATCAATTTTAAAATGAATCCACCTATTTAATACCTTTCTAGTAAAAAATTTGTAGATATTAGATGTTTGAGATCATCCCATAAATTGTTTGAAATGATTACCCATAGAATTTTATTAATTCTGACTATATATTAAATAAATAAAAATAGTATCAAACATAATAAAAATGTAACAATATTTCATGAATAATTATTTTTTTTTAAATTAGGTCTCATGATAAATTTCATAGGATTTTCCAAGGAAAAGGGAATTTCTTTAATCCATGTATTATTTAAATTTTTATCCATAAAGTAATTCCATTTTAAATAAAATCATATATTAAATTAGGTTAAATATACCTAATAAAATTAAAATCGCATTTTATAGTGAATTTAAATATATTAAATAAATTACGCTTGACTGGTATTTTTGATGATTATTATGTGTTATCGGTGATAATTTTATTTACATCGTAGATTCATATTTATTACAGTTAAATTCCAATTGATCA
Source organism: Viscum album (assembly GCA_963277665.1). Taxonomy (NCBI): domain Eukaryota; kingdom Viridiplantae; phylum Streptophyta; class Magnoliopsida; order Santalales; family Viscaceae; genus Viscum; species Viscum album. The sequence continues at coordinate 78,092,744 of OY728162.1, read as the reverse complement.
CATTAACCTCCATAAATTTTATTTTTATTAAACAATAAAAACAATTAGTAATAAAAAAATTATCAATTTTAAAATTACAAATACATTAATATACTCATCCTTCAACACTCAATCCATTAAAAATTAAATGATTCCGCACACAAGAATTTGGAGAACACAATCACTAGTAAAGAAAAAACCTTATTGAATGAGTGTATTATAAATTAATTTAAAATAATATTTTAATAAAAAATGACTTTCAAATAAATATTAATTTAAATTATTAGAATAATTCATGAAAATTGAGAATTTAAGGGAATGTAACACCCAAATAAATATTAAATAATGAATAATGTATTGGAAAATTAAATTAAATTTAGAACACAGAAACTATTTAGAGAGTGTTTACTTTAATATAAAACACCACTCATGGCATGAAAAGGGATTTAATGAAATATATCATCAAATTCACTACTTGAAATTTTTTGGGTATCTTATATATAAAGGTTTGAGACACTATTTCATATTGTGAATAATTATATCCATTTTTAAAGCATGAACCTCCATGAAAATAATTATATAATATCAATTTGGAATTAGTGATTAATATTCCTTGTAACTATATACACGATCCTTCATGGTGTGGTACAAATAATATTACAAGAAAAAAGGTTTAATCTACTACTTCATTTTGATTCTCAAAATGGTATTGTGAGATGAATGATCATTCCATCAATCAAATCCATAGATTTCCTTAGCCTTTTTCATTTCACATGTCTTGTGAACACAGTACAAGAAGTATCTTCAAATTGTGACATTAATATACTTACTAACCACATTCGGTAATTTCTCAGTTTATAACCACATTGAAAAATAGAATAAACCATGTACTATCAATAGAATCAATTTGATAATATAAAATCATAGTTCACCATATACTGGCATGCATGTTCTCTTTTAATAACACAATATCTTTTTTTGCCTATAGTTGAGTGGATGGATCTCCAATAAGAAATAGCTTGATGGATGAGATAATTTAACCTCTAAACTAATGAATCCATCCAAGATTTATTAAAAAAAGTTGAATAATAATTCCCATGCTGATATGATTCTTTAAAGTCCTTGGATTTATAACCTTTAAAAATACTACTCTTATGGACATCTCATCAAATTTTAAAGCACATCAGGAAAAATGTGTTGTAGAATGAATATATATTATCTCTTATCATGATAATAATTATAGATTAATACATAGTTTAAAACAGTTAGGTAACGACCTACACCATATGATTCTAGGATTATCATCTTATTGACATCCTTTTAGAGCATGATAAATAGCTTTACAGAACAATTTTTCTAAAATTTCAAGAATTATCATAAAATGTACCAAAACACTATAAAACCCAAAAAAATTAAAAACTCCAAAATGAAACTCTCCATTACCACTATTAGACAAGATATTAATATATAAAAACAAAAAAAATACATGAATAAAGTTTTTTAATCAAATTGACCCAGATATAAATAATTAGTTTTTTCAATAAATGATCATTTCAATATAAATTCTATTGGGAAAAAGTAGTTAACAAAAAAATTCAAAATAAGAATATTAAAATAGAAATTTAATTGTATTAAAAAATAAATCTAAAAAATGCTTTTCTCCTTGGATGAATTTCATTCTTCATCATTAAACATCACCCCAATAGATTCATTCCTCAGTCATTGTATTTCAACCCTTTCATAGGCATTCATGTCGATGTTCTAATTTAACTTTATGATATTTTTTTAATCTATATTAAGATTAATACGATGCTATGTTATGCTCAATCTTATGTGTACAAAACCAATTAATTATACTTCACGTAACAAACACCACTCGATATATATCAATCCACAATTATCATGAGCATATTTAATTTATAGTATAATTATTATATGTTTAATGATATGGGAATTATGAAGTGAATAATAAAAAAATTTTCTAAAAAGAGGGTTAAAAACATCACGAAAAATTTATTAAATTCCAAATAATGATAAAATAAATTATTGTACACCTTATTCACATCCTATAAAATTATGAATCACTAACTCAATTTTATCACATATCATGAATTACGGTTCTTATAATTAAATGAAGAAAACAATTGGACCTATAATTCTGTCATTAATTTTCCAATTTTTTACATTTTGCAGTGGAATTTTCATGGAGGGTCCTCAATCCAATAGATTTGAAACCATCACATCACCATATTCCATGCTTACAATATCATATTGGAAATAATTGATATAGTTATTAAAATAAGGGGGAGGTTGTTCTAGTAAATTATCAATATTAGTTATCAAAATTTTCACTTTTCTTTATTATTTATTAATTATTATTTTTTTATTACATTTTTAATTGTTCAACACCTCTCAATCATAGTGGTAAGAATATTTTTCCTAACATGTCAAGAACCACTTACCAATGTAATTTTCAATGAATTCTCATAAAAAAGGTACCCTAAAACCTCACCCTTCTTTATTAAGATATTTAAAATAAAATTCCTTCATTTCTTAATTAACAATATGAGTAATAGGAATTATATTACTTATAATTCATCAATATATAAATAATTTATTAGCATCTATAGGTTCTTCAAAAGATTATATTTTAGGTTGGTTTGATGTTCCCACAGGCTAAATAATAATCCCTCGATGGAAAAAATCATTTTCATGTGTTTCAAACTCATTAATTTTTTGAAACAAGTATCAATAATGTTATAGTATTTAAATTTGTCTTATGTTCTTTAATGAAAGAGGTAACGTGAAGGAATATGAAAATAATTGATTAAAGACCATATTGGGAAGATAATATAAAACATATATTAATAATAACACCTTAAATTAGTACTATGTAACGATTTAATAAAAATCATTTTATAAAATTAAAATTCTAGTCAAAAAATAAAATTTTGCAATAAAACTAAATTCTACCAAGGATAACAAAATGTTTTTTTTTCATCGATTTCAACCTAAATAATTTACTCTATATTTTTGGTTATTATTAAATTATAAATCAATAAAAATATATCCCAATAAACATGTCTCTATAGAAATTGAAAACCAAACCAACATCATGTAGGGAACATAGTAAGCTAAAAATTCCATAACTCGTACTTAAATTCAAAACATTTCCCCACATTTTGAAATCTTGGTTGTGATATATCTATTAAAATGGAAATATTGATATAATAAAAAAGGCTGGGAGAAAATCTAATATCCTTAATGACTATTATACCAGTCTAAATGGGTTGTGGTGGCTCTGGAATCTAGTAATCCCCAATATATGGCCATTAATACATAAAAGAAAACTCTTCTATTTGGGATTTTTTGAGTTAAATAAAAATTTAATAGTTTTGATCATAATGAAGGAAAAAAATGTGTCCCTATATCTTGGTAGGGAATACAAAATAGATTATATCTGAATTTTTTTGAGAGTATAGGGATACAATAAAAACAAACCACAAAAGTATATAAAAAATTAAGTTGTTGGATAAAATACTATGTCTCTGAGAGAAAATTACCGGAATCCCTAATAGTTTCATATCCCAATGTTACTCAAGATTACATATGTTAATAATGGCTGAAAATGTTCTTGGACCTAGAAGAGCTGAATCCATATCCTCAACTAGTTTATCATCTAAAGGATGTGAGTCTTTGGAATATGAATTATGATATAGAGAAATCGTTATGTTCTATATAAGAGAAGAAATATTTATCTAGTGCTTCGCATTAGGGATCCATAAAATTTTAATAGATATTATGAATTTTATTGTGGAGTTAATATTTGGGAAATAATGTATATTCCTATTTTATCCATTCCATTTGTGGTGGTACACAACAATAAATTCTTGTTAGGTGTTTCAGTCAATAATATTCTTACAGATGATAAACAATGACACATTTTGTGGGTTAGTGATGTCAGTAAAAATAAGGCCATGTGCTTCTGTAGTAGATATTGTGGTTGGAGAATAAAGTAGGGGATACTACTCATGTATTCCTAGTGGTCATGTGGTGGGGTTGTGATGCATCGTATCAAAGAGTTGATGCATGAGAGTCAATAATCTAAATCACTTGTACTAAAATAGAACCCAATGGTCCTCCATGTTGAAGGGATATAAAAACCAAATAACAAAAACACCCATATTATATGGGTATGGGTGGAGATGGTGTGGGATCTTGCGAGATCTGACCACTTCTGGGATTGTGACTCAGTGGTCTTGATATCTAATGTCATATAAGATTGATCTTAACCCTCTATAAAGGCTTCTTATTTTTCCCAATCATAGTTATTTCAAACATTTATTAGTAACCCCATATTAAAATAATATGGAATTAAATAAAATTTCATCATAAAGGATGAAATTGGCATAGTGGTCTCACAAATTATGAAATATTTGGGAAGATGACGACAAATCACCCCCAATAATGTACCCCTATAATTATTCTATTTAATATTTATGTAGAGAATGAAATGTACATCCATCTTAATCTATGGATCATGAATCATGGTATATAAAAAGTGGTCCTAGAGGTATATCATTGTCCCTTACATGACACTTTGAGAAAACTATGCATGGAAAATGGCCATATGGACTAGATGGAGAAAATGGTATTTTTGTTTTCTGGCCATTATGGTATATGTTCATGAATACAATTGTGATCAACGACTTATGATGTAGATAATTTCTAGGTGTTCCCATTCTTAGGCTCAAAAACCATGTTATTTTACAACCCAATTTTAACAAATTCTTCCAAATACACACACAATTTAAATCCAAATTTATTTCATGATAACTAACAAAGTATGTAGCAAAACATGAAATATATATAGACTAGGGTAACTTCTAAAATTGAGAGAAAATAAAAAATATATCTTGAATGGATTCCTCATGAACCATGTTGGTATTTTTCCTGGTATATACCTTTGAGATCCTCTAAAAACTATCCCTCAATTTGAATATACCACATAAATTCATTGTCCACAATTTTATTTAATATTATAAATTCATGTGCCATTTGTAAATATGGTATATTATCTTGGACTGAATAAATTACCAGAAATAATGAGTTCATTTTTTTTAATCCATGATCGAAGAATAATCATATGTGATTTATGAAGAAGAAGAATGAAAATATATAATAAATTTAATGGTGAATTGTATTTTCCACTATTTTATAGAGATATGGGTAAGGTTTTATACTTAATATTGAATAGAGGGTTTATATCATGTGGTTTTGGTGTGTCCTACTTTTGGTGGTTCATTTCATAGTTAGAAGATGGGAATATGTGAAGGTGAAGGGTCTTATTTGTGGAGGAGGATGGAAAAATGGGTGTAAGAATTTTTGTAAAAATAAAAAGTAATTAGTGGTGTCATTACTAGAAGGGAGAAAAAATTTAGGATGAATAGAGTTTTTGAGGATTCATAACACTTAATAAATTCCACTAAAGAGTTACTCGAGAATTGGGAGCCATAAAAAGTATATGTGAAATTAGAGGATGATTAAACATTGGAGTTCTAGTGGGGATAAAAATGGAAGGGTGTGGTACAATTTAGGGTTTCACAAACAGGGGTTTTGACAATTAATTCTACATGTAGTCATTTTTGGCATCTTTATAACCATAAATAATTCATTGATAGAAAATAATTTTTACATATAGATTTAATAAATAATTTATAATTACAAGAGTTTATTTTAACTATACATTTTACAACATCATTGTCACACCCCTCATCAAAAATAGTTATTAGAAGGGATTTCCCCATATCCCTCATCTTAAGAGGATGTTAATTTTTTTTTCAAAATTATTATCCTTCAGATTTGGGAACTAGTTTGAAAAGTACTCACACACAATTTATTTTAAAAATTAGATTGTGGGTGGAGAATTTTAAGGATATTTATCTCTATTTTAATTTATATCTATCTTTTTTTGAACACTTCAGTAGTAGTTTTTGTGATTACCTTACTTGATATACATAAAACATATAATATTCCTCTTATGAAAAATTCTTCTATGTTTCTGACCACACTTTGATTATAAATGAAATTTCTTATTCTCATGGCATGGTTTTTATAATTTTATTTGAGTTCCAAATTTCACATCTTATAAAACCGATGAGACCGATATGTAACTGAAACCACAATTTCCACATTATATCACATCTAAAAAACTGTTAATCACAACTTAAGACCCCTACCACTCATTATCTTCAATGAAATGGGTTTAAGGAACCCAAAAAATTGATCAACCATACATTAAGGTTGAATGATAATACCTGAAGAATAACTCACATGTCTTGTAAAATTATCTTCATTAGTACGATTGGATTAGTCCTCCTTTTGATTTAAATAATTGAAGACATTTTATATCCCCATATGAATAATTTGAGGAAATTAATTATTGAAAAATATATTATTGAACTCATCCCAATCCATGATATAAATAACTTCTAGTATCCTCGAATTATTAATGAGATTCAACCACTGATCTAGATCACCATTCAAACTGTAGATAGAAAAAATGATATTTTCATCATCAGAAAACTGGTTCATGTAAAATAAATTTTCAGTGGTATAAAAACATTTCCAAGAAAGTTGTGGATTAGTATAACCATTGATAGAAGGAGAAAATTTGCATATAAAGGAACTAACAAAACATTATTCCACCTTTTTTAAATTTTCACGTCCAACATGGTTTATAAGATGAGAGAAATGTATGAGAATAGAAATGAAAATTTTCAATAAAGATCCCATAATATTTGACCTAACATGATGAAAATTATTGAACTGTCCATCACATTCATCATTATCAATATTTCCTCTAGTTATGCAGATAAACTAAATAACTAATAGTGTGAGCAGCAAATAATCTTATTAGAAAAAAATAGTCATAAAATATAATTTAGTATATATACCTCATGTAGATTTATTATAAATCTATTACACCTTGGGTTAAATTATTCCATTATTGATCAACACTATTTGGAATCTGTTATGATTGTTCAAACTAAAAATGTTATTTAACCAATGAAAATACCATGTGAGTGTCAAAATAGGTGGATCGCTGGACACATTGTAGAACACCATGTCACATTAAAGAAAAAAATAAAACACCCTTTTTGGTGTTATTACCCCTAAGAACTTGTAACACCCCAAGCTTCCAGAGTACGCTCCTCTTTTAATAATATAGTAGCGTGTGTTGTACACAACTTCGAGTTCAAACACACCACATCCAAAAAATCTAGCCATTATCAACAGTAATACAAATTTTTTGAAATTATATAAATTTTATCTTTTAAAATGGACTTCATTTTTGGATTTTTAATATCGAAATTATCCTAGAGTGAAATTTTGGTATTTTTCTGAAAACATTCGATTTCTGATAAATAATGAAAAATGCTGAGTTATAATTTAAAAACGAATTTTTATTTAAATAATTATTTATTTTATTTAAATTTATTTTAGGTTAAAATTGATACATAATACCTATATAAGTGCTATTTAATTCCTTGGAGATAGTTTATAATAAATTTAGATATATAAATATTTTATTTAACTTTTCAACGTCTTTTACCCATCTCCTAAGAGAATTTTCATATTTAGATAAAACTTAATTTTACCACTTCTGTGAGTGAAATTTTCAAAGTCCCAGAGACTCAGATAATATCAAGGAGTAAAACATGGTTCAATAAAATAAAAATATTTTTTTTGAATAGAATCTTTTTACTTTCATTTACCACGATTAAAAGTAAATAGGGTTATTAAGGGTAAAAATTATATTATTATTACCCTAAAACATGTCCTAATTTTATTTGATAAGTGTAATTCGACCAAAAAAATATTAGTAATGAAATATTAACCTCTTCGGTCTACATGGATTAGATTATGACATTTATTACTTTTTATCCAAAGAAGAGTTAAAAGAGATAAAATCAAAGATAAGTAACTAAAAGATTATTTATTTATGTTCATACATAATATAAATTCAATTATAAATATTAATTATAAAGATAAAAAGATTTCCTACATAATGGTATTTTATTTATAATCTTTATACCTTAAATAATCTAATTTATTTATGACACAATGGTGTTGCAGTAATTACATAATTAATGAAATATTAAAATAATTGTTATTATAAATTTCAAAATAAATATAATTTGAGAGTTTTTATGATTTAAACTAATTTTTTAGGTTAAAATATCATATTAAAGTTGGTTAGATGAATCCAGTTTGAAGTAATAATTCTGTTATGAGTTTAGAAAAAACAAAATACCAAATAGTGTCAAAATTGACATAAAAGAGTTTTTAAAAAATATATTATATTATTAATTCATATTCTATTCCAAAAAATATAAGTTTAGGAAGAAGGACATATATAATGATTGGTGTATCATTAATGAACAAATTTGGGTTCTCTTGGATGTATATAGTATGTTTATTAACTATATAATATAAAAATACAAAAAGACATGGTAAATGTAAAACTATTTAACTAAGAATTAAATATAAATTATAAGTTTAATATAGTGACTCAAACCTGTCTAAAATATATTGGTTTAAATTATATCAACCCATACACACCTTATCCTCGAAATAAGTCACTTTGGAGCCATTATTATCCGAATATATATTTATTATAAAATAATATTTTAAGTTTATCCTAAGGTACGCCTCTCCCCTCTTATAAAATGGGACTCCCCCTTATCTAAAATTCATAACATCAAAGCCTTTTGGCTCGGCCAAATCCTAACCAAATATTCTCTCAACTTCCATCACTTCAACCTAGAGGCCTTAGTTTGATCAGAAATCCATCATATAGAGCCCTTTTGATCAAATCAAAAAAAAAGAACCTGAAGAAGAGGTAATGTTTTCACCACCCTCTTTCAAGTTCCATTCTTCTTCTACTTCTTCATTATTTGTTATTTCCATTATAAAATAATAAATCCATTATATTCTATATACTGTGATGTTATTATATATATTTCACAACTATATTCATTATTCTACCCATCATATGAATGATAATGTCACCATGCGTGCGTACGTATGGCTTACTGTCTCCACGCAGTGGTATAATTTGTTATTAAACACTATGTTATTTGTTATTAAACACTATGTTATTTGTATTAATATAATGATGAGTAATATGTATATAAATAATGACAATAATTTGATAATATCTCTGTAAAATTAATATAACATCCAATTCCACACATTTAAGGAAATGATATTGTCGCTCATGCATACGTACGGATTACCGTCTCCACGACGCGAAGAGATTCATTTCCACATTCACCATTCATTGATGATTATAAAAATATAAATTAGTAATAATTTTGTAATATATGACATAATAATGCTACTGGAGATATATATATATATATGTACATACATATATTATATTCACTTTGTTCTGTTAAATATGTTATGAAAATTGAAACATCATTTATGCGTACATGCAGACTACCATCTCTATAAACGGTGTTTTCCATTACATATATATGTATATTATACATATTTATATTCAAAATATATATGATATATAAATAATGTTTTATATTCTTTAAGTATTTAAATCATGATCTAAGTGATACAATCATGAGTAACAAGTTATAACACGTACGATAAAGAAAGGGATTATTACCCGAAATGTTAATTTAAAATTTAAAATATGATTAAATGGGTATTTTAAAGTCATAAATGAATAATTTATGATATCATAAATATTAATATTGTTTTGGTATAATTTAATAACATACTACGATATTCATATAGGAGGTTAAACATACCCTATACTAAAGGAAAGTGCAAGGTAAGGGGTTCTCATCTCACTCCTTATTCCCGTGTGATTCGTGCCATATTGCCACTTTTACCTTTTGTGTGGTGAATTTTCTTCCCATAATTGTATTATTTGTGTGATACACTTTAATTTTTGTGTATTTACATATTCATTGTATGATACCTCTTTCATGGGGTGTATGTTTCATAAGTTACCAAATTGGTAAGGGTTAATATCACAATCTCTTTATTATCCGAGGTTGTTTTTACGTAAGTATCTAATGGAACATATTTATTATCCATTCCCATGTTTCATGAAAGAGTTTTTAGAGGTATTATTTTAAGGCACCATTTTTTTACAAAAACATCATTTCAAATGTTTTAAATATTTATTTTTCTAAAACTTTATCATTAATGTCCATGTATTCAAAATGGTTTTTAAGGACTTATTTATGTGGACATGAATATTTTTAAAATGTTAATTCCTATTAAAAGTTTCAAAGTGGTATGAGACTCATTGATTCAAAATTTTCTTAAAATTTCTTCCTTTATAAATTGTGTAACATTTAAATGTTTTCATTAAAAATGTATATTTCTCTCAAAGAGTTTGACAAATAATTTTCATCTATGTCAACATCCTTTGATGGATTTTAAACTTTTTTGATGATGATTTATTATGATACCAATCTAATATATTTTATTGAAGTTTTTGTGATATATTTGACAATGGATGTGTTATTTCAATACCATTCATGGATTAGGGATAACGTATTGACATTTTTATGCTAGTTTTAATACGAATGTTTATGTTATGTTTAAACCTTTTCATATGAGGAATGAATTGGACTTAGTAAGTGACAGGTGGAGGCCGCTATAGCTCCTCGATGCATCGGTAGGTCTCATGAGACAAACTAGTGACTTGGCACAAGGCCTTGACAAAATATTATTTGTAATCTTCGCACAAGGCCATGACTATATGGTTAAGATAGTCCATCATTAAGAATTCCATCATTATGAAAGTGGCTAGTGATATTGCATGTGATTATTCTACTTGTAGAATATCCATGTGAATTAGTAAATGGAATTACTTAATTTTATTTTTTCCATATTATGTTAATGTTCAAGATTAAAAGGATTTTGTTTTTTTATACATTTCCTTACATGGTTAAGCCTATTTATGAAATCTTTCGCTATACTGTTATCTTTACTGAACAGTGGATCTCACCCCTTTCTATGTTTTATTTTTCCCATGATTCCAAGAAATGTATTGTGAATGATATGTAGGGTTAATCCAAGGGAATAATGGCATTCATAAATGATTATTTATGTTGTTTTATATTATAAAGTGTAATGTAACATTCATGTATGTAATCTATTTTCCAAGACTACTAAACCGATCGGTACTTTGGGACTTGATTCCTTGTAATCATGCCAATGTATTAAAATAATGCATCGACTCTGGTTAACTGTGGATGGAGCATTACAGTTTTTATCAAATAAAGTATAACAATAACCTTGGAAGCTAGATTTAGATAAACTATTATTAGAGAACATAGACCTAAGACATTCTTTGAGGATTACTATAGAATAAATTCATAGAATTTTGGTAATGTAGATATTTTGGGAGTTTTCCAAGAAAATACATCGCTGTTTGGATATGAGCAGGTATAGGTGGCTCTGGCACAGATGTACCTAGGGTTAAAACCCAAAACACCACTTTGAGCTAGATTCTACCAGGAACTGGTGCACGAAAACTTACCTTGATGTACTTTTGGTTACAACACTCCCAGGGGTTATGCTTAGGATAATTCTAATTTTCATTACAAATAATAATGAAGGGTTTATGAGTATATACTTCCTCAAGGAAAACATTTTAATTATTATGAATTATATCCACAAATCGTTCAATTTACGTTAGGTATTTTACATGTTTGTAAATTTTCATTGCAATTCATAAACTGGCCTAGTTTATGCCATTGTATAGAAATGGTGTCCAGTAGAAGAAATATGATCTCCAAAAATACGTATGATCCAAAGAGCAAGAAGGATCATATATTTCATGGTATTAATCCAATATTTAGAAGGGAAGTAGTCTCCCATGTATTCTCAACATATGACAAAATAGTGTCATGTGTTAATAAGATAAGTAAAGAATTATCTGATTCATATGGCTTTGAAGGGAAGCAATAGAAGAAAAATATGAAAGAGAAAAAAATGGATAATGGGAAGAGGGCAAAGAAGAATTTTCCCATATGTGATAACTGTGGGATGAAGCACCCTGGAAATTCCCTGAAGGGAATGGGAGATTGTTATAAATGCGGAGAAAAAGGAGACCATGTATATGACTGGAAGGGTATGAAAAAGGATTCAAATGTAGAATGCTTCATCTAAAAGGAGTTGGGAAACTACGCGAACCAATGTCATAATCATCAGAGTATTCACCAAATGATGTTAATGGATAATAATCATGTTATGATACTACCACATATGAAGTGGAATGATTAGAGTTCTTGTGTTGTTATTATAGAATTATGTCATTTGAGTGTTGTATCAACAATGTACTGGTTATAATAATTATGGAGTATATAAGGATTATACTACAATACTATTTCATTAAGAACTTGAGATTGTGTCGAACCATGAAATGAGACTCAATATCATGTTAATTTTTTGGAAAATATATTGTTGAGGGAATGATAAACGATAATATGGTTCTGATACTGAGGTAGTGATTTTTAAATGATACATGATTGATTTGGATAAATTATATTTGATATTTTTAACTACCTCGAAACTGATTAATGATTTGTATATTCCATCATTGTTGTAGTTTATAACAAAATTGGATAGAAGGAGTATATCCGGTATTTTATACGGAATAAGGGATCATTAATGTAATCAATAAGGGTTTATAGTAATTCAGGATGTTTCAAGGTTTTAAAATCATACATGATGAAGGTGTTCACATGTTATTAAGAGGAAAAAAAGATCTTCATTGTGTTTACCTTCCTTATCAATTTTGGACTGTGATTTTGGATAGAAGTATTTTAGATAATTCTAGTGTGATATTATTTTTTGATTTCTATAAAAGGACAACCCGGAGGTCGGGCGAAAACCCGTAGCGTCCAGAAAGGCCACGAGACTTGAACCCACAACCGAAGGGCGACAAGGGTGTATCACCTAACACTGGCCCAAGTGTTTTCCTAGATTGAATAATGTATTCTTTTAAAAAAAATCTTCTAGAATAATTATAAATTCATTTTTTTAACCCTATAAGAATAGGATAAATAGAAAATTATTTTTATGTTCTCTTATCTTTTAGAGTGAAAGATGAGTTTGTAGTAGAAATTAGTTAAAGGATGGGACTCTACTTTTCAATTATATATTTTTCTTCTTCACTTATTCTATGAATAAATTTATTCAAATACATTAGTGAAGTGATCATAAAACCACAAATGTGTTATCCTAATACCATATGTTTTGTTGAACCAATGGTATTTTAAATCCTTAAAGATTTATGAATTAAAGGCCCTCAATTTGACACTTGTTTGTGATTGATGACCTCAAACACTAACTATAAATATTTATGTTTTCCTCCAATTATATTCCTCTTATTGACACCAATGTTCACCTAATCAAATCATAATTTGGGGGTGACCCATTCATTTCCATTTTCCTCTTATTAAGACTAAATTTTATTAACCTAATTTCGGATGTGGATTTTCCCAAGGGTATTTAATATTTTCAACCTTTTTTTTGAAAAATAATTTTCAATTTAGAGGACTCAATTTATTGAAGGAGGGGATAATGTATCACCCTAATCTTCCACTGTATGCTCCTCTTTGAACAAAACAAAAGTTTGTGTTGTACGCAACTTTGAGTTCTTACACACTACAACCAATAAAACTATCCATTATCAATAGTAATAAACACATTTTGAAATTATATAAATTTTATCTTTTAAAATTGACTTCTTTTTTGGATTTGGAATATCGAAATTATCCTAGGGTGAAATTTTGGTATTTTATGAAAACATTCAATTTTTGATAAATATTGAAAAATACTGAATTATAATTTAAAACAGAATATTTATTTAAATAATTATAGATTTCATTTAAATTTATTTTAGGTAAAAATAGATAAATCATACCTATATAATTTCAATGTAATTCATTGGATTCAGATTATAATAATTTTATATATAAAAATTTTTTATTGATTTTTCACCGTCTTTTACCCATCTCTTTGGAAAATTTTCAAATTCACATAAAACATAATTTTACCAGTTTTGTGAATATAATTTAGAAAATCTGAGAGACACGGTTAATATCAAGGAATAAAATGTGGTTCAATAAGATAAATATAATTTTGGGTGAATAGTTTCTTTTTAATTTTATTTTCCACAGTTAAATGTAAATAGGGCAATTAAGGGTAAAAATGATATTATTATTACCCTAACACATGATCTAATTCTATTTTATAAGTATAATTCAACCAAAACCAACCTTAATAATGAAATATGAACCTCTTTGGTCCACATGGATTAGATTGGGGCATTTACTATTATTTAATCCAAAGAAGAGTTAAAAGAGATAAAATCAAAGTTAAAGAACTAAAAAATATTAATATAGGGTTATAAATAATATAAATTAGATTATAATTATTCATTAAAAAACTAAAAATATTTCTTACATATTGGTATTTTATTTATAATTTTTAGACATTAAATTATTTAATTTATTTATGACACAATGATGATGAAATAGTTAACTTATTAATGAAATATTAAAATAATTGATGTTATAAATATCTAAATAAATGTAATTTGAGACTTTTTATAAATTCCACTAATATTATAAGTTAATATAATATATTAGGGTTGGTTAGATTAATTTTGTTCGAATTAATCATGCTGTTATGAATTTATCAAAAACAAAATACCAAATACTGTCAAAATTGACATAAAAGTGTTTTTAAAACAAATATTATATTATTAATTAATATTCTATTCCTAAAAATATAAGGTTTTTAAATGGACTTATATAATGATATATGTATCATTAATGGACCACTTGGGGTTCTTTTTGAAGTATATAGTATGTTTCTTGACAATATAATATAAAAATACAGAGACTTGGTAAATGTCAGACTATTTAACAAAGAGTTAAATATAAATGACAAGGATAATATTGTGACCGAAACATATCCAAAATCTATTGGATGAAATTATTTCTACCCATACACACCTTATCCCTTAAATAATTCACTTTTGAGCCATTATAAACCAAATATGAATTTATTATAAAATAATATTTGATGTTTTTCCTAAGGTTCCCCTCTCCCCTATTATAAAATGGCACTCACCCTTCTCTCAAATTCATACCTTAAATTCCTTTTGGATCGACCAAAACCTACAAAAATATTATATCAACTTCCCTCACTTCAACCTAGAGGCCTTATTATGATCAGAAAGCCATTCTAAGGAGCCCTTTAGCTCAAATCAAAAGGATGAACCCGAAGAAGAAGTAATGTTTTCACCACACTCTTTCAAGTTCCTTTCTTCTTCCACTTCTTCATTAATTGTTATTTCCATTATAAAATAATACCTCCAGTATCTTCTATATACTGTGGTGTTATTATATATATTTCACAACTATATTCATTATTTTATCCATCTTATGAATGATAATGTCACCATTCATGCGTACGTACGACTTACCGTCTCCACGCCGTGGTGTAATTTGTTAACCACTAGGTCATTTGGATGGTTATAATGATGAGTAATATGTATATAAATAATAAAAATAAAATGATAATGTCTCTATAAAATTAATATACCATCTAATTCCACACCATTATTGAAATGATATTGTCGCTCGTGGGTACGTACGAATTACCATCTCCACAATGCGATGAGATTCATTTCCACATTCACCATTCATCGACGATTATAAAAATATATATTACTAATATGTTTGTAATATATGACATAATAATTCTACTTGTGATATATATATTTATATATATATATATATTTACATACATATATATTATTCACTTAGTTTCGTTCAATACGTTATGAAAATGGAAACAACGTTTATGCGTACGTACGGACTACCGTCTCCATAAACAGTTTTTCCATTACATATATATGTATATTATACATATTTATATTCTAAGTATATATGATATATAAATCATTTTTTATATTGTGGAAGTATTTATATCATGATCTAAGTGATACAATCAAGAATAAAAAGTTAAAACACGTATGATAAAGAAAGCGATTATTACCTGAAATTTTAATTTAACATGGAAATTATTTTTAAATGGGTAGTATAAAGTCATAAATGAATAATGTATGATATCATAAATATTAATATGGTTTAGTTATAATTTAATAACATACTTAGGTCTTCATACAGAATGTCAAACGTACTGTTGACTAAAGGAGAGTGCAAGGTAATGGGTTTTCATCTCAGTCCTTATTCCCATGAGATTCATGCCATATTGCCACTATTACCTTTTTCTGTGGTGTATGTAATGCCCATAATTGTATTATTTGTTTAATACACTTTAATTTATGTATATTTACATATTCATTGTACTATACCTCATTCATAGGGTGTATGTTTCGTATGTTACCAATTTGGTAAGGGTTAATTTCAGAATCAATTTACAATCTACTGTTCTTTTTACGTAAGTATGTAATGGGACATATTTATTATCCATGTCCATGTTTCATGAAAGATTTTTCAAAGTGATTATTTTAAGGCACCTTTTTTTCAAAAACATCATTTCAAATGTTTTAAGTATTTATTCTTCAAAATATTTCTCATTAATGTCCATGTCTTCAAAATGGGTTTTAAGGATTTTTATGGACATGAATGTTTTTAAAATGATAATTCCATTAAAAAGTTTCAAAATGGTATGGGACACTTTGATTCAAAAATGTCTTTAAATGTCTTCCTTTAAAAATTGTGTTACTTTTAAATGTTTTCATTAAAAAGGTTACTTCTCTCAAAGAGTTATACAAATCATTTTCATCTATGTGTACTTTATTTGATAGATTTTATCCTTGTTTGAAGATCATTTATTATGATACCAATAATCCATATTGTATTTAGGGTTTTGTGATATATTTGACTATGGATGTGTTATTTTTATACCAGTCATGGTTTAGAGATAATGTATTGTTATTTTGTATGCTAGTATTAATACGAATGTTTATGTTATGTTTAAACCTTTTCATATGAGGAATAAATTGGACATAGTAAATGATGGTGGGAGCCTGCTATAGCTCTTAGATGCATTGGTAGGTCTCATGAGACAAACTAGTGTCTTTTCATGAGGCCTTGAAAAAATATTATTTGTATTCTTGGCACAAGGCCGTAACTATATGGTTATGATAGTCTAGAATTATGCATTCCATCATTATGAAAGTGGTTAGTGATATTTCA
Source organism: Viscum album (assembly GCA_963277665.1). Lineage (NCBI taxonomy): Eukaryota > Viridiplantae > Streptophyta > Magnoliopsida > Santalales > Viscaceae > Viscum > Viscum album. The sequence goes on along the minus strand of OY728162.1, from coordinate 78,075,483 downwards.
TGTGATTATTCGACTAGTAGAATATCCATGTGAATAAGTAAATGGCATTACTTCATTTTATTTTTTCTATATTATTCTGAAGATCAATATTAAAAGGATTTTGTTTTAGTTATACATTGCGTTAAAAGTTTGTGCATATTTATGAAAGTTTCCTCTGTATTGTTATCCTTACTGGGCATCTGAGCTCACCCCTTTCTAGGTTTTATTTTTCCCAGGATTCTAAGAAGAGTATTTTGATTGAAATGCAGGGTTAATCCAAGGGAATAATTTCATTCATAAAGGATTATTTATTAATTTTTTTATGTTATAAAGTGTAATGTAACATTCATGTATGTAATTTATTTTCCAAGACTACTAAACCTATCTGTCCTTCAGGACTTGCTTCATTTTAATCATGCCAATGTATTTAAATAATGCACCGGCTCTGGGTAACTAGGGTGGAGTCATTATAGAACATCTATACCATAACCACATGATCATTTAGTATCTATATATGTATGAATTTATAGGTATACCAAATAATATAATCATTAATAAAACTTTATGATGATACCCTATACATAATCTTATCTTCTAGGTTCTAATTTTTTTTTGTAATCCTAATTTAAGAAGATTAAAAAACCTATAATTTGATACCAAATATAAGGAGCCTTTATATTCATGCATAGATATGATGTCCTTTTTATGTAAATTCTAGCATTACATAATCAAATTCCTAAGGATCAGAAAATAATACATCCATTGGAAACATGGAAATATAAACAAATTGTCCATAAATGAGATAAACCATCTCCAAAAAGTTCATCATAAATAGAACCCTTCATTTAAATATCATACATAATACTTATTTCATATCAATGTGAAATTAAAAAAATGTTATGCTCGAATTCTTGATAATGGAGGACAAAGGATAAATCAATATTGCAATAGAATATGGGTATATTAATAGTATAAAAATGTATGAAAACGTCACCCTTATTATATCATTTAAATATCATGAGTCATGGAATAAATAATTTCATTGAATATGACATTAATCATAAAAAAGTCAAATATCATGCTCCATGGTACATCATTGGCATAAAACATAGTTTTTTAGAATATAAATATGTATAGAATATAATTTCATTAGGAGTTCAATGATCATTTTTGACAAGATTATAGAAGAATGGGTTCTCTTACCAATCCATTTTTGTATTAATGGTTCACTCCCAATACTATAATAGTGGAAAGAGTCCCTTACAGAACTATGCTCACTCCTCGTTACAATTGTATTTATCAATTGAGATATCAATCTTTACAAATTAATTTGAAGAAGATATAGGAACCACCCATCACATAATGAAAATAATAAATATGTGTTCTACAATATCATAAAAAATTTATAATATAGGATCCCATGAAATTAAATGTGTTTCATAAGAATTCAACATAACATAACAATCAGGAAATAAATATGATTCAAAATTTATTTGTAATTTCATTAAAATAAGATACATGGATAAATTAGCATGTACCATAAGAATTTTTTCATGGTATAAACTAGGGGAAATGAAGTTGGATTCACAGTAATAATTTTATCATAACGATAAAACATTAATATAATATATAGTAATGGAATCCATTGACCATGTCCTTAGAAAAACGTAAGTAACACCAAATAATGTCATCTACGATGAAAATTTATTTTTAAAGTTCAGTTGGAATATTTCATGATGGAAATATAATTTAAACTATATAATAAAATTTAAAATTCCTAAATCTTTTTTAAAACAATTTTCATTAAAAATAATTGTGGAATCTTATAATGGAGAAAATAAAAACTATTTATAACATTGTTTGAGGTAATCATCCTTTCCATTTTGAAAACCACTTTTTAAAACTACAAATACATAAAATATTTTGGAAATTATATTTACAAATAACATTTGAAATTAATAAATTATTATTTTAAACAATATCTATATCATGATAGCATAACAAAACATTCATGTCATGAACATTTAAATAAATATTCCATTTACATTTTCAAAAAATGGAAAACATTCCTTGTTTCGAAAAAGACATCGAGATTAATTCCATTTACTCTAGAAATTAAATAATGTAAAAAAATATATTTAATAAATAATTTGGATATAGCTAAAATATTCTTAATTTTTTGAACATATTTTTTCAGAAAGAAAGTTTTTAGACTGAAGGGAGAAATAAATATGATTTTTCATAAAAATGTTAACATATATTTTTGAATACATAAAGAGAATAAAATGAATATAAATCAATTATTATAATGAAATAGAAAAAAATAATAAAATAATGATTTTTTGAGATATAGAAAATAATATTGGAATATCAGAATCAAAATAAAAGAATCTAGATAATCGATTATAATGTAACATAAATTCTTCACAATTTTTTATATTTTTTATCAGAAGAAAAATTAAATTTAAACAAAAAATGATTAACTAAATTTAAATAAAAGATGTATATGTATGATAAAAACTATAAAAGGACTAGTGTATTCACATCCTAAATGAATATAGGTGAATAACATAACATATGTCTTAGATAAAGTACATTGAGACATAGATCCCTTAACACGTTGGAAACATTTGAATCATAAACCCCATGGAAATAAAATTAAATATTATATATTAATATAAAAATAATATAACAAATAATAATCATAAAATAAATTAATGTTAATTATATATACAACATAAATGAAAAATGTGGTGAATACGGCATGTGTCTATTAGATGTAAAAATTGATATGGAAACCCCTTAAGTCTCAAATTTTTTCTTATATTATCAAATATAAAATATAAAAAATGTAACATTATTAAACACACATTTAAGAACTATAATTATATATATCATATGACTATTATATAATTATGACTATATATTAACTTTTAATTAAAAATTCCTTGTTAAAAAAGATAAGTCCCTAATCATGCCCCCCTAGAGAGCGCATAGTTTCTACTAGACGGGAACATTGTTTATGGAACTATGTTCCAAATGTGAAAATACACACTTTCAAGGGTTTCATGTTGTTCACTATGTGGGAGCACGATTTTGGAAAATCAAACCCCAACTATGTTCCTCCAAAAAACATCCAATATAATTTATTTAAATATTTCCAAAAAACACTAAATAATCCCAAAACATATAATGATCAAAATAAGTGATGATGAATAGGTGAAAACTAGTAACAAGACATCCTAACATCCCACCAGAGATACAATATATCATCATAAAGTTGATCAAAAATTTTCCCCAAAAATATTTGAGGCATGTACTCTCTCATCAGTTCCTCCCTCTCCTAACTTTCATGCATATCCAAAAGACAACACTAGAGCACAAATTACAATGCTATTTTCCTCTTATTAAGTATATTATTATGAGAATCTATAATCTGGACTGGATTCTTAGTCATAGATAAATTTGTATCAACATCAATAACAATTCAACTCAAATCCGGATATGGTTATGAAATATATTTTCATAATTGAGATATGTAAAAAACATTATGTATGGATATCAACTGTGGAGGAAGTTATAAATGGAAATACACTTTCCACACCTTAAAAAAAACCTAGTAGGTGAAAAAATAAAATAAGAAACATGACCTTAATTCTTGGGTATTTGATTTCATGAATGATTTAAAATGATTATGAAGACATGATCTCCAAATGAAAACTCAAACTATCTTTTAGGGTAATAAGTATAAGATTTGGACCAGCTCTGTGCTGTAAAAATTCTATGATGAATCAACTAAATAATTTTTAACATCTATGGAACCATTCTTGGTTCATCCAAGGACCAGTCACTGATCACTAAACCATAAAAAAGAGATTTATATGGCCATATACACAAGGTAACTGAATGATCCATTCAGATTTTGAACTAGTAAGTATTTTAGAAGAAAACTCAAGTAGTCCCAAATGGTCATCCAAAGAACCACCAAAATTTAAGATACAAGTACAATTCATATCTATAAGAATTTATATAATTTTCTCTATCTTGCTATCCATTTGAAGATGGCATGCCATACAGAAATATTCATAAGTTCCCAGTGACTCCAAGATGCCTCTCCAAATGATGGATGTGAAATGGGGATCTCTATCAGATACTATTAAACATGGAACTCAATGAAAAAAAAATATTTCATATAGTTATTATCCACCTACACAACATTACATGTATCAATAATGTGTATAAAGTGATCTGTTTTCAGTTACCTAATGATTATATCTCATATCACAATATTCTTTTCGAGGTATGTCGAATCCCAACCAAAATGTACATCTATTTATCATCCACCAATTAAGCCTTCAGTGGAAGTGGCTGATGTAAACTATAAGGTCTCTAATTATTAAACTTGACTAGTTTTCAAGTACTAAAATAGGATACAAAATCCACAATGCCCCATATCACACATTGCCATAAAAATTGATGCCAAATATCATAAAACATGAAAATAGTTCCAAGATGGATAACCCATTGGGAATTATGGAATTCCTTCATAACAAGTTTCCTCACAGACAATGGTACAACATAAATATTCTGGAAATATAGTATATTCTATGTGGATAACGACCACTCAACTACGGTCTCCCATCTATAATTAGAGTCTCTAATTCCAAAAAAATTCATCATAAAGTAGTTGATCAGGATGGGTCAAGTCCAGAAGTGTTAAGGTCAAATGAACATTGTACAATACACCAATGTCCATGTTTTATATACTATTTTAAGAAAATGTGAAAAAAGATCCATCAATTTACACTCTTTTGAGGACTCATTCACTTTCAAGATCAGAAGTTTCCTACTCAATGTTTAAACAATGACATTCTCATTCCCCAGTGTATAGAAAATTTTAATTAAAAAATATTGTTGGTAATCTAGGAAAAACCTATGGAATATAATTAATTTTTTTAGAGAGATGATATAACTCAAGATCTTATGTCCGCAAAACACTTTAGTATTTTCTCCAAAAAGTTAATTCCACCAACTCTACAGTTCCTACATCATGGATATAAGTTCAAGGACAAGGTTTTGATAATTATTCTCATGAGGACTAAGATTATATAATCTTCCAACTACCACATGATCTACCTACATTAGAATACACCCCAAAATCGAAACCGATGCATCATAGAAGACACACATAGCCCTTTCAGGCCACTGAATGATTCAAAACCAACACAGTATTCCAAATATGTTTCATCTCAGAAAAAAACTCATGATTTTTTCATCCAATGAAAAAATCACTCCCTTTCGAGTGAGTGGTGCCTCCAGGGCAACAAAAATCAAGAATAACATTATGAATAAGTGATAAAGCCTTAGTAAACCCAATAATATATAAATGTAAAAAACATTACATGGTTTCTCTAATGTGATAACTTAAATGAACATTTGGTGATTAATTGAGATACCATATTCTAGGACAAAATACACTAATAACATCAAATTATATATCAATAAATCACAATTATATATCTTTTCATAATGTTAACGATTTATCAATAACTCCACAACATATCAAAAATGTCGCATGTCATTCTTCTCAGAGATAGATTAAAATAGGATGTCATCCATAAACTTCCCCATGAATGTATCAAGATAATCATGGAAGATCGTGTTCATCAAATCCCTAAAGTCTACATGATTATTTGATCGACCGGATGGAATGAAATGATACTAATAATGGCCATACCTATATTGAAAGTTAGTTTTAAGAATTTTATATTCTTTCATTGTCAACTAGTTAAACCAAATTCAAGATCAATCTTAAAGAACAACTAAACTAAATTCACATGGTCAATAGATAAACAATATGTGTAAATAGATATATTTTTACAATAAATTGGTTATGTTCTTTGTATTAAACATGTAGGAAATGTGTTTTTTCATCCTTATTATAAAATAGAATAGACACCACCCAATGTGAAATGCATAGGAATATAAAGCCTTTCTCAAGAATAACATCCAATTGATTCATTAAAACTTTCATTTTTGTTTGTTCCATACAATAGGAAAATATCTACACTGTTTGAGTATTATGAGCTGTATAAATAGAAAAAGCTATATATCTTATGGATGAATAACTTGATAATACAAAATAAAGAAAACTAAAAACTCAATGAAAACTAGAGGGAGATCATTTATCAAGGATTTATGTCCCAAATAAAAGGCATTCAATGATATTATATTCCCCAAATATTGATAATAAGGTTCTGATCTACTCGGCCTCATGTCCTATTCTACTAGAATGATATGTCTTACCTCATCTAGTGTGTTAAAAGAGACCCATCATATATAAAAATAAAATTATGACTTGTTAGTAATAATACAAACCATCCAAAAAATGGCAATAAGAGGTCTCATGTAAAGAACCTGAAATCAAAATTTATGATCTCTCTCAGATAATGAAAAAACACAAGCATGATAACAAATACCCTTCTCTTTATTTATTCTGAGGGGTGTAGTAACATCCATGACAAAATATAAGATATCCATAGGAATATTTAGTATGATCACAATACTGGTCAATATAAATGAATGAGATCTACCAATATCAAAAGAATATGTCTCTTGAGATCATTCTATAGTAATGGTACCTCTCACAGAGTCCAGAAACATATCTTATTCCACTATAGAATCTTCCACAAGGTGGAGCATATTTGTCCAAGAAAACTATTGATGGAAACAATTAGTTCTTGAAGAATATATATGCATCAAAATAAATTTAAGTGATGCTGATCTAATACCGCTATGTATGGAAGAAAAAATGTAATAGTATTTCTACAAGTGTCTTGAACATCCACATGTGCTACAAATAAATGGGACCTTAGTGAAAAACGTTTTGGAATTCATAATCTTTTACACTATAAGGAAGTCATATATAATCTTCTATGATGTTTATGTGGTCTATAAGAACCCAACCATTTAGAGCCTCAACCAAACTCATCATGCATCCTATTTATTATAATGAAACACAGAAAAAAACACTAAAATGAAAAAGGAGCACCCATTACCACTGACATTCACTCAAAATCATGTTCAACCACCAATTACATATCTGCCATATAAATATAAATTTTTTTTTATAAATAAAACTTATGAATGAATTTATGAAAAAACCATTATATAATTTTCAATTCTTCATTGTCTCATTTGATACAAGCTCAGGAGTAACTTCACAACATTAGTGAATAGATTCACATATTTTTTCATGATCATGTATGATGCTCATGTTTTAAAAAATACACGTCCTTATTTATCACTATAGACTCTTGATAAAATGTTCATGGAAATAAACATTAAATTACTTCCACTCTAAAACATCATGTTTATTCATTGTCATTATCATGTCCTAGAATCTCATGCTATGTCCTTCCTTCATGATGGGGAAACATTTATCATTAATTAAATCATGAAATTATATGATTTAGAAAAAATATAAAACATTATCAAATTGATCATGGTATCATAAGGATTAGCTGAGAATTATCACACTACTAAATTTTTTAGAAGGAACTCCTATTAATGATTTGGAGATTCATCCATTTGTGGATCCACAACATGAACCTAAATAAGAACAATTTTAGGATCCTCCTCTAGATCAGGGGAATTGTACATAATAATCTCAATATGATTCTAGTGCATAAATGTTTTCAGTCAATATGGTTCATCACCTACATATTCATTGATCCAATTCACACGTCTTATCCTAGGCATGATGGTACACAAAATGGAAAAACAAGATTAGAGACATCAATAGATTAATTAGATTAAAAACACAAACATGATCAATGGGTAAATTTTTCCTATAATATAGGATATGAAGATTTTGATTTCTACCTATCCAAATAAAAATATTATAATGGGATAGAACATTATAAGATTATTCTTCAAGACACATTTCCCAAACAAAACTTGCTAACTAATGGATGGTTATGGTAGAGATGAATAGGTACTCAGTCATAAATAACTCTTAAGTCTCGACAAGATTATCCAAACCACACACTAACATCAGGTAAATATGAGTAACCTACAAAATTAACACAACATTAGCACAAACTATACCTGTTACCAAGGTACCATAATACACAATACTACACTAATATAGTATGATGGTAGTCCCTGATCCCCATAGGTTAGAGACAAGCCCATTCCAATATACATGAAAAAGAGGGAATAGTTTTACTATAAAAATAATAGGTGATAATGAAGAAAATTATTATTCTAAAAAACTACAGGGAGAAAGGGATTGAAGAAAATATTTATACAAAAAAACCTAAACATAAAATCATCAAATTAATCAACAGAATGAGAATTTCCCCAAGATGATAAACCAGTCCACCCTCAACAGATTCGGAGCCCCCACCTCCTCTAAGATTCTCCTTCCCTATGCTCAAACCTGGAATATGTTTAAATAAAAATTCTCTAAGGTAAATGCATTGTGTGAGCTAATAATCCATTTAGGGTCTACCTATGTGTGCCAAACAATATCACATAATAATAACAGAAACCATGAATTCAATTTCAAAAAATCTTGTAATGGATATATAATTAAATATTAAAAAACATTCTTTTATTTCAGAATGATGGAAAATATTTCAACCATTTCTTAAATAAAATTTAATATATATTAGATTATATAAATATACTATCATGAATAATGATGTTTCATTATCAATGTGACAGAAGTCAAAAAACAACAAAAACTACAATGGTCATCTTCCATGTGGTATGATAGTTTCTAGTTTTATGAATCTCACACATATCATATCAGTGATCATGAAAATATGTCTACAAACATCCACATGGTTTGAAAATATAATAATAATAATTATTCCATTAGGGATAATTTATACCTATATGTATTTTTGTTGGAGTTTTAATATTTTATCAATTTTTATGGAATCAACATCCCTGAGTTATTGTCCCAAATAACCCACTAACGACCCTGGTACACATGTTATTAATTAATAATTTTAAAAATGGAAAATTATTTCATGTCAAATCAACCATATATAAAAATTCAATTTCAAGCATTACACATTCAAAATTAAAATTCATATTTAAAAAAAATTCTTAAATTTTTTCATTTTAAATAAAATATCAATCACATGTTTTCATAAAATTCATTTAATACATGTTTTAAAGATAAATGTTAAAAAAACAATTCATTCCATTCATTTCAAAGTACACTTCAAATTAAAAATTCTACTGAAATTGTAGTTTTTTCAAAAAATATACAACATATGAAATCCCTAGTCTAATTTTAATAAAATTGGATATTCAATATTTAATGTAATGAAATTTCTAATCACCTGAAAATAATTGTTTAATGAAATGTCCAATGTTAAATGGAACCACCGACATTAAATCAGGAAACCCCAATAAAAACCACATGCAATGAGATTTTACAATAAATAACAATAACACTGATCATGAGTCCAAGCATTAGATCAAAATTCAAATCCACATAGTTGATATAAAAAACATATGATAATCCACCAATACTTATGGAAGAAAAAAAGGTATGGAATGATATAAATAACGATATGAAATCCACTTAACGCAGTGGGATCAAATCATCCACCAGTGCACTGATTAGTTAATGATTAGGTTTATATGAGACAAAATCAATTCATGGAAGAAATTAATTCCCTAGAATTCAATATAGATTGAGATAGATTTGAGAGTGGACATAAACATGGGTTTAAATAATTTTAAATGATTTTTTGAAATGAAAAAATATCACCAACACTATTAGTTGGGAATGGAAAAATGTGTATACAAATATTTCATCATAACCATTCACCCCGTTATAGGGTTCATATTTTCTACTAGGTGGGTGCACAGTTTTCTAAACCATGTGCCAACCAAAAAAACCATTACTCAACAAGAGGATGAAGTTTTCATTAGGCAGGCGTATAGTTTGGTGATACTATGAACTAAAAATGAAAATCCTACAAACATCTAAAAATAATTCAACAGTCCTCTGAAACAACCTTAAATAATCGTAGAAAAAGTTATGATAAAAATAATGTCCTATGAATAAATCAAAATCGATAACAATATGTTGAAATTTAAATATATTAAATATTATAAAGCTATTAAATTAAATGTTATAATTTTGACTAAAAAAATTATGAAATATTTTTAAATTTTCAACTCAATTGAGAAGTATTGATTATTTCTTAATAAATAATCCATCAATTTTTAGAAGTAATATTATGATTCAAAAATAAGTTTCCAAATAAATGTTCATAATTTCTAACTGAAAGATTTTATTATATTAAATTTTCTAAAAATTTAGAAATTTAATTTTTGAAAAATGTTATACATTTTAAGGTTTTCATATCCAAATTAAAATTAGATTAAATATTTTTAATTTTATAAATATATTGATTTTTTAGTGAATATTGAATAATAATTTTTTTTGTATAAATTTCATTTCTTTTCAATAATGTAACTAATTTTCAAGACCTATATAATTTTTAATTGATTTAAAAGTATCCTAATTATTATTTATTTATATATAATCTAACTTATTTAATTACTATCATATTTATACAATATTTTGTTATAAGTTCATTTTCATCATAAAAACACAATTTTTTCCAACTATTTTCATCGCATTTTTCTGTTTCCTAATAAATTAATTTATTACAATTATCAAAATTTAATCATAAAAAAATTATTATATATTTAAAATGAGGAGGTCAATATTTTGAAAATATACCACTTTTATTTTTTGTCCTTACGAATAGTAACAATAGTAAATATTTGGCAATGATGTTTGGATAAACCCAGCAATCCAAGTTAAAAATAATTTTAAAAAGCCTAAACATGTCCCTAAAACTTCAATTCTTTTATTGGATATGTTTTTTGTCCAATAGTATAAAATATTCTAAATGGTGGAAATTTCTTGATACTTTCCCATGATTATAGAATATATTTTATTTGATGTAAATATAAATTAAAAAATGATACTCTATTTATTTTCCTATCTACATTTTTTTTGAAAATAAATATAAAAAAACATGTTCAGTTATAAATTTTTATTAAAAATATAAAATATTTTTTATCTTAGTAATTTATTCATAATTTTTAGTTTTTTAATAATTACATTCAATGCATAGATAACACCTATATATTATTTATTCAATTTATGTATAACATAAATTAGTAATTTTAAAATTATTAAATTTAATATACATTAAATGAAAAATTACATTCCAAAAAAATTAACATTTATATAACATATTATAGATGTTTAAAATGATTATATTTCAATTTATTTCATGTCATGTTGTTTTCAAAGTCAAATTAAATGATTACAATAAGAAATGACATTAATGATATTTTATGATAAATAATATAATATTAAATTATTTTAAATTAAATTACATATATAAATAAGAAAATAATGATGATAATGGTCTAAAACATTATCCCTTTTATATTTATAATCCAATATTAATCTTATAAGTAATGTTTTTAACCATTAATATTAAAAAAGCCATTGTCTTTGTTATGGTTATTGTTGTTTAACCAAAGGGTTAATCCAAAAGATAAGGATTAAAATTATATATACACTAGTCAAAATTAAATTTTATGAGTTCTATAAGACTATATCATATGTATCATCAAATGTATACCATTGTGAGAAAATTTAATACGAGTTTTCCATGTACTATATTATAACATCTCATATAGTTTTTTAAAAGAATAATGATATATTATAATAACTAATATATATTAAAAGATTTAAAAATTATAAAAATAGTATATTCATCCATGTGATGTGAATATGGTTGAATATATCTATCATGATCCATTTATATGTCATATTTTTATTCACAATAACCTATATAACCACTATAGAGTAAATAAAACCTCTAATATCAAGGATATTATCAAAAGGATTAATGGGGGTTCAAAAAAAGATATTAGTGTAAAAATCACATTAATATGACCAAATTTTATTATATGATATTATTTGGACAGATAAACATAATATATTTAGTTATAAAATTTTTGAGACATTTTTACATGAAAATTAATGTGTATTAATTTAATACATTATGAAATCCCAAAAGCCCCCCCCCCCCCCCTCACTTATAAATGGGCACCTCATCTCATCTTCTATTAAAACATAAAAAAACATTACATCCAAATAAATATACAAATTACATAATAACATCCCGTGCCACTTTTAAGTGTAATTATTTTCGGAATAATACCAACCTTAGAGGTTTTAATGTTCAATGTAATGGACGGTTCTCAAATAATATGCATTATTCCTAACAAATAATTTTCATTTTATTTATTATTTTTACTCCCTAAATGTTATAAAAACATGATGACATAAAAACACTATTTTCTTACATGTAATGATATTATATCATATAACCTATGATCATATCCTTCTTCCATCAAATTGCAAATGAGTCCATCATTTGTGTATAAGAAAGACTACTGCCTCACAATCAGATGTAATTCATTTTCAAACACTACCTCTCATAACTACTTAGAATTATACATTTAATGTATTTATATTATAATAATAAAATAATTATCAATATTGAAAAATATTAAATCAACTATTTTCATGCTTTTATCTTTTTTGAAAATTGATAACATCGTTCAAGCGTACATGTTTATTACTACCACTATGAAGTGATGAAATTATTATTTCATCAATGTATCCCAATAATGGTACATATATATGTATATGACTAAATAAAATGGGTTGTAGTATATAATGATATTTATATATATGAAACAATTCTTACATTATATACATTTTGATCGTTAAAAAATATAAATGTTACTGATGCATACATAAGGAATACCCTCTCTATGATTATAGTGTAGTTTATTTTTCATAACCATAATTAACAGTTTAATTTAAAATAAAATCTCATTTATAAAAATTATAAATTTTTCATGGTTAGTATTCTTGATATAATGGAAAATGATCTATTTTGAAAATGTTTATCACACCATACCATTTTCAAATTATGAAACAAACATCTTGAAAAGACTTGATGCAGACTTAACTGATTGAAAAACTAAATATGAAATAACATTAGACAAAATTATTTGTTTTGGTATATGTTATTAAACATGTAAATCATTGTCATGAAATAAAATTATTGAAATAATTTTTTTTATAATAGTGGTAAATGAAATATATGTAATTTATAGACACAATGAAATGGATTTCATCCCAATATCTATTCATTGAGGCATATTTTAATTTTAGGAACCTTATTTACTTCTTATAGTGTATATAATTCTATTTTTACATTTTATAACATTAATAGTTCCAAAATAATGGTATTATATATTGAAATTCAAATAATTTCATCCATGTGGAATTGAGTATAATGTTACAAAGTGGTAAGAGGTTCTTAACTCAATTTCCTTTCATGGGATATCACATATAATTTTATTATATTATAAAAATACTATGCATGAAATTTAATTTTTTTTTGGATTTATATTATATTTCTACTATATTTTTTAGTGTTTAAAATTTTTACAAATATGTTCTCCACTAATTAATTCTCAATTAAATTATATGATCCTTGTAAGGATTATTTTCCTCAAATTCTTTTTCGTTTAGATAGAAATTTATGATTTGAAATTAATTCCTTTTATAAGGTTAATATGATACAAATTGGGATATTATATAATGAATTAATATTTGATGATTATATATAATTTTCCTTATTGAACGCTCTCTTCCATGAGCTATTAATTCAAATTTTATTAATGTTTTAAGGATTTTCAATTTCCTAATTTCCATTATTTGTGGAATAATTCATGTAATGCACCATGATTCATTTTGGATGATTTACTTCTTACCAAAATAATATGTTTCAACATATTAAATCATTTTAATTTTGGGTTTCTTATAATAATGGTATTTTCCTTCATTGATTGGTCTTTTTTAATTCTGATATTTAAACTATGTAAAAACATTCTCATATCAAATTTCATTAATTAATACTTGTTATTATTTATTCACCTATACTAATTTACATAGTGTATACAATTAATATTTAGATACAATATCATATAAATTTTTATACTGTTAGTATAATATTTTCATATATTTTTTATTTCCTTCAAATGGTTGTCATAAAAAGGATGATTTTTTTTCCTTAAAAATGATTTTTTATTATTTTTAACTGATTTTAACTATACACTTTCTTTATTTTAGTTATAATTTATAATTAAATTAACTTTATAAATATAAAATTACTTCCTAAATATATTTTCCCACATATTTGGAAATCTTCTAAATGGTTCTAAAAATTATATTTTCATAAAGTTTTCTAAATGGGACACTTTTTAGTCTCTTTTCAGAATATTAAAACAATTGATTATATTTTACTAATACGATATGAATATATTTTTTCACAATAATAACCACAATTTCTCTTAAGATAAAATATAATATTCTATCTTTATATTAAATGAAAATATTTTTTTAAAATATTTATTAATTTTTAAAAAATATTACTAAATAATTTATTTTCTCCTGAATGAATATAATTGAGTTCGATTGTTTAGACTAATAGGGGCCTATATACCCAGTGAGGGGGGTGAATCAGGGTATGGATATTATTTTCTAAAATCTTCCTACCCCACTGGATCTTGACCTCTTTGTTATAAGGGTCTGTTTGTTTGCACTTGTGTGTTTATTATGACCAATTATTTTCTTCATTATCTGATGATGATGCTTTGAATGCAATATAGGGAAGAAAAAAGGTGGACACAAAGATTTTTACTTTGTTCACCCTCAGTGGGTTACATCCAAGGAGCATACCATGATGATGTGCCGCTATATCAAATCCACTAAGGCTTGCTGCTAATAATGTTCATGTTATATCACTTCTATGCCCAGGCTCACTGCCTTTACAAATATTAAGGTTAGCCCCTACTTTCCCAAGGGTTACACCCTGTTTCTCTCTCTCTAGCTCACTACCGGTGGAGAGGATCACCTTCTTCCTCTTCCTTTGCTCACTGGTCTGGAAAGGATCAACTCACAGTTTATAGACCTATAGGTCTCTTCATTATCAGTAATGAATGAATCCTTCAATGTATATAGATGCTCTATTGAAGTCCAAATTTCATCCACTGATGAATACCCATTTTCTCCTAAACACTGGGAAATTCTTTTGAAAAAACAATCGCAAAGCACCCTACATCGCGAGGCTCTAATTTCGCGAATCTCAAATAGGACTTCGCGAAACTTCTGCCTTTTCATGAAGCACTCTCATGAAGCACTCTCACGAAGATCAAGTCACTACAAAGAGACTTCCCTCATGACGCTCACTGAGCCAATGTGGAGCTCGCGACTTTTTCAGAGCTAGATTAGCCACTGCGATGCTCTTCTGTCGCGAATCAAATTGCCTTCGTGAACCTCCTTCGTGAACCGAGAGCAAATTATTTTCTTTGAAATGTCTCTATTCTCCTCCTCTTCTCTTGAAGAGGTTGTGGCGTATTTATAGAGAATTCCACCAACCCTATAACTTTCCATGCGAAGTCAATGCCACTTCATTTTAAAACTGGAAGCTCCAAAGTTCCTTCTGAAATTCTCTCAAAATCGCAAAGCACCATGGAAATTTTTTGAGCGTGGAGCTTAACATAACCGTGGAGAATCACTGTCATTCCCTTCTCACCTTCTCTGAGAATCTCCCTCTCAAATCACTTATCTGTTGCAATTCGCTTCAACCAATGTCCTTCAAGAAGCTTGATTTAATCGCGAAAAATCACTGCCATCATTTTTACAGTCTTTGCGAAATCCAATCCATGAAGACTATCTTCGCAAAACTCAAGCCTTTTCCTTATTTAAATATGATCTTCAAGTATATCCTATTTTGGAAATGCTCACCAAACTCCAAATTTTGGACGGCAAAAATTTGTCATGCACTGGAAAAGGGTACCACCTTGTACTACTCTTTTGAACCGCCTCTATATCATCTATTCCATTATCATCATTCTTTTTCATCATGGATTGTCAGCAACTTCTCTGGAACTAAACAATTCACCTTGGAATCCTTCTTTTTCAACAAACACAATCAACCCAAAAATGATACAATGTTACCTTGAGGGATTATTTCCCATGATGTATATTATTTTAAAGGTGTCTACTTATATGTTCTCAACCATTAATTATTAATCTTATTTTTTTCAGATTATATTATTATGATATATTCCATCTTCTATCATTTTATGGTTTTGAAATAATTTTTACCTGAAATGACTATGAAACCCATTTTTCCAATGGTTAATAAATATATAAATGAATGACATGTTTTTTCATATGTTATATGATAAAAATGTGCAATATTAAAATGTATTAATTAGTATAAGGTACATGATGATTATATATGATGAAAGGGTGTGTTTGATTTTTATTATATTATATGTTACACACAATATAGTTGTCTAATTAATTAGAAAAGGTTCTTTTTTGTTACAAGAAATAAGTAGGGAGTTAACCAATATCATTTCTCCAAAATATTTAACTAGGCGCATTTTATTTCCAATATTAGTTTAAAATGGGATATGAATATAATTCCATTAGGTTCCAAGGATTTATTTTTCATAAAAGTATTTCTTTTTTCCTTTTATAAGTATTTAATTATTCTTTTGTTTAAGATTCACATCACATGGATTGTGATTATGGATTCCAATTACTATTTCCGTTAATTAATATTTATATCAATTTACATGTTTAATGGTCTAGGTTATTATGATTAATATTTCAATTATGTTATTCCCATCCACATTGATTTTATCATCATACCGTTATGAGCATCTAATAACCATCGATGACAATCAATGTTGAAATCTTTTGTTTTTATTTTCTATGTGTTCGATCTCACTCTTATTATGTTTAATTTTACCATGGTTATAAAGGATGATGTTTTATGATTTGATTCTATTAATGATTCATATGTGATAAATGTTATAGGTTATGTTAATGATTTAATATATAATATGAAATTTTGTGTATTGTTGGAAAATGATCACATTATGACATGGTTATTATTATTTAATAGATTTTAAAAATTCACTAAACTATAAACATAAAGGATCCTTGGGAGTATTATAAATCCAATATTTTTTTATATTTTCATATTCAAATAGATAAAATAGTATTATGTTTATCGGTATAAAATCCAATCATTTAATGAGCATGTTTAAGAAATGGATTAGGAGAGTATTTCATGGGATGCTATACATCTTTTATATTTTTTTGTTAGACAAATAATGTGGTCTCTTGAACTATATTATTTCTCTATCCCATAGTTAGAATTGAAAAAACCATAACTAAATATGATCATATTTCACCCCATTGTTCTGTATGGTTTCATAGATTTATAAATAATTATAATGGTGGTTATAAAAATGTAAATATTATAACCCACCAAAATTACCCAATTTTTTATTTTATAAATGAATATTTAATATATATCAATGTTGTGGACTAGGAATTTAAAACTAGTGATGATCTTTGAAAACCCATCAATGGATGATAATTAAAAACCGATTTTTATATTCTCACGATGAACCAGTTTACCCCAGTGAATATTTCCATTTGGGAGAATTCTGAATTAAATCATTTCAAAATAATAGGGTTGTGTTGTAATTTCATGTATACTTAGTATTATTTGAACATTGATCACCAAATATCAATTTCCTACTCTAGTGGTTCTCAAGGGTTAAATAACCAAAAACTGATTGGTAGGGACTTTGGTATGCATGAATTATACAGAATAAATAGAAACCAAATTCACATGCATGTAAAGAGAGTAAAAAGAAAAAATATAAATTAGAATATGGATGAAAGAGTCAGTAAACTAAAATAATTTCTTCCAACGGTCACTATTCATCCTTGTAATTGAAGCTAAAAATTAATAACTCTAAGAGTGTCGTTACATCATCATGGGTGCTATCAATATATAAATTTGATGTATTACCTAATCATCTACTAACCATAAGAGAATAGACAGTGGAATTCTGAGATCATCCCACTAAGAGGTGGGAATAAAGTGCCTCCAATGATTATGAATTCAAATTTTGACCTAGTAAATAACTATTGGATAAATCATAATGAAATCATTTCTTTATTTATTGATGAAAATAAATATACAGAAAACATATATTCATGGAAAATTTCAATGGATATGTCAAATTAAAATATCATGTCTCCCATCCATATATTATTATGATTATTATATAGAAATTCATTTAATGTTTACTATCATATTATATTAAAACTGGTTGATTATTCCTTATGTAAAGAAAATATATCGATCAAGAGGAATTAACTATCACAGATGCCTAATTATAGAATCTTAATGTGGAAGATAAATAAGGGGTTACTAGTCCTAATTCAACTCACTTAAATGATTCATATTTCATCCCATTGCATTCCTCTTAATTATACTCATATAAAAAGAAATAATTATGATTAAGTAGAAAAGAAAATTCAAAACCAAAATAACCTTTAATGATTGAGATTAATAATACATTAATGTACTCATCCGTTATGTAATGATATCATAACCATTAAATTTGAATACATTCTTGATAATAAAAAACACTATCATAGGTGAAGAATGAATCTTTAGGAATGAGTTCATGAAATAATAATTGAAATTAAGAGTCAAAATAAAAATGGAATGACAATTCACATTTCATCAATTAATAAAAAAATGAAAATAAAACACAAAAATGCGAGAAACACCAAATACAGTTCAAGATTATCAAATTAAGAAAAAAATGTTTATAAATTTATTACTATTAAAAAAAAAAAGAGGGTTTTCCATTTATAATTAAACAGTATTGATGATGTGAAATGGCATATCACAGCACAAATAAACTACTATTGTTATAAAAATATTTTTGGGACCACAAATATTATGGTGAGACAAACTATTTTATAAATAGTTGAATTATTTAGTCATTTGAAATAATAATATTTTAAATATAATAAATTAATACACTCACATAATAATCTAAGAAATATTCTATTTAATTACTAATAATCCCTTTTTTGACATAGCACAGAAATTTTAATGTTAACAAATATATACTTCACTACCTCATTTCAATTCACCTACTCATTATTTACTAGGAATGATCTCACAATGAATAAAAGGCATCGAGTTCCCCAACCATATTCATTAAATAAATCATCCAGATGTGAGTTGAGAAATATGTTCATAGCATGAAGAAAATAGATATCTATACAACTTATAACTATCACTAATCTTTTCCTACAATTATTAAATAGAATGTGGCCAGAATCATCCTAAAATCTATATAGATACAAACTTATCCTAGCGGGCCATGTTTGAACACAAAAATGTATTGTACTGGTTCAAACCTCATTGGTTTCTATGGTTGTGTGGTTGGTCACCTATATGGTTATAGATCACCTACGGATGAAAACATGAATGATAGATAATTTTTTATTCTAATCACTAGAGTCCTTCCAAGCATGTCAAGGGTTTTTGATGCTGTAGAATCCTATACTTGGAAGTGTCCCACTTCACTATTATTAGTTTCATTGAATAATCATTAATTTAAATGACAATAAATATCACGCACAACGAGATAAATACAAATAAAATTGATAAATATAACCAAAACAAATAGATATGTAATGTTTATATAAATTTATAATAAGTTAAAAATAATTATTTCATCATTAATGGGAATTTTATCATTAATGAAGTTGATTTTGATTAAATCATTTCTTATGTAAAACCATCATTGCATCAAGATGTTACAATATAGAATCACTCTCCCGATTATCCATATGTGATCAATTGACATCAAAGAATCAATGATGATACTTTGGGAACTATCATGATGGTACTGACTGTCATGAATATTTTTTCTTGATCACCAAAAAATACTTTGTTGTTGAAGTATTGACTCTTTTTACATTCTTCATGAGAGGATAAAGGAAGGTGTAATGTGTCTCTTGATTCATCAGAGCAATATAGGGAATTACCTATGGGTTTTAGAAAATATATTTATCAGTATGAATCATATACCACAACATCATACCCTAGAAATGAAATAAATAGGTCTTTATAGATCTAGCATAGAATATTATTCATCACATATATTCCATCAATTATTTTTGTTAATCCATAGTGAATGCCATATCAAAATTTAATTAATATCAATATTTTTTATTTCAAATGTGACAAAATCATTGATAAAATAAATATAGTTTCATTAATTAAACAAATAGTTATTTACATAAATGAAATTTCATATATTATTCCCATTATACCTGATATATTTTTTGCACATCCACTTCATTTACTAAACCAATAGTAGTGAATATTATTCAATATTCATATATAAATAACAATTTAATGTTTTTCAGTCTTAAAAATAATTTTAATATATTAATATTCACATTAATATTAAATAACTTTTTAAGAAGTAAATATTATTTATTATATTGAGAATATATATATAATTATTTATAATATTCATGATCTTATGAATAACTATTTATTTAATATTGTACACATGTATGAATATGGAAAAAATTAAAATTATATTGACAAAATATTATTCAATGGTTTTTGGAATAATGTTTATTATATGAATTAAATTAAATAATAATTTATTGGAATTCAATAGAAACACTATGTGTGCAACCTTTTAGTTTTCTTCCTCTGTATTATTAGTTGGGATTATTTATTTTCTAATATTAGTATTTAGTAACATGTAATGGATTCCATGAGGAGGTGAATATTATCGCTACATCAAAAAATGATAATTATAAAATCTAATACCATTTTCATAGTATATTGTCAATTAATATTCACACTTATTTTTTCAAAATTATTGTCAAAAGGTTTATCATTAACTATAAAAAATGATCTCATAGTTACCCCCATTGATATTGAATTTAGTTCTATATTTTAAATTCAATAAAATGTTAAATATGTAATCATTGATGAATATGGAATGAAAAATACAACATTAGAATAATTAATGAATTACATATAAATAATGATTGTCCCAACATACCCATCTTCTCTATGAACATATTTCACCACAATTTTCGAAAATACATCGATGCGTGTAAATCAAGGTATACATTAAAAATAATATTAAACACTATATAAAATTATAAATTTTAACAGAATGGTATATCAACTGAAATAGAAGAATTATTACTCATATGTGATTTTATCCATAATAATCACTTGTATTGCGAATAGAAAATGTGAACATCATGTGTATAAGCCCCATCCTCTTATGAGTATCGAACAACTAACATTTAACAAACTATTTATCTCATACTAGAATCTTAACCCAAATATTAGACTATGATTATGAATATAATCATTAAATTTCATGGATGTAATAACTGTAGTGAACAATATATATTATTTTTGAGAGAATAGATAAACTAAAACATTACCCCATTAAGTTAATGAAAAAAATAACCAATATGTGATAAGATTTTTATATTCAAATTGATGAATACAAATGAAATATAAAGTACAAAGTTGGTGGATCTAGGGAACCAAATTCTAAATATTCACATATACAGTAGAATTAATTTCTAATTAATTTTATTCCACTAGATATCACATGAAATAGATGATTTTGGTGAGTATGGATATAACAGTCAGGCTAACCAAATCTTTCTATGGATAGATTTTGTTATTATATATTCCATTGGGGTTAATATATTTACTGTGACTTTACTCCCATCAAAAAATCCTCATGATATGATATAAATTAGAATCCACATCTTGTTCCCTTTTTTATAAACTTGAATTTATTACTAGTTCTATATTCAAATATTATTATTAAATAATAATTCTCATAATATTTGTGTTACCCTATCTAGGAATAGGGTACTGTAAAACATCTTTATAAGTTATATGAGATGCTGCAACATAATCTAATATTGTTGATATGGAAACCATTGGATAAATTATGTTTTTATTAGATATTACATTTTAATTCTCACAATACTATATAATTTTGATATAAATTTAGAAAAAATATTTTTAAGAACCCTTGAGAGGATATAATAAATTTCTGTCATGATTATTATAATAGCTATATTCATTATAGAAATATCATGTAATGTTTAAATAAAAATAAAATAATTTTAATTAAACAATTTTCATTAATTTTATTTAAATTTATAATTTCCAAATTTGATAATTATTATTTAAAAAATATTCAATTTTTAAATCCTAATAAAAAAATTCATTTCGATGAAGTTTTGATATTTTTCAGATTATACTTATTTTTTAGTGAATAATAAAAAATAACAATTGTTGAAAATAGTATTTTTAATCTGAATAAATTAATTAACATAAAACAACTAGTATGTTTTAAATATGAATTCACATTTACTAATTATTATATAAACTAAAAAATGACATTATATTCAACATTATACATGTTTTTTAAATATGATTATTTGGGCATAAAATATTGGATATTTCAAAAAGTTTTTCTAAAATGAATAATGATTATATATTTTAGTTAATTATGAATGACCATAATGACTTTTTTAAATAGTATTTACATTTTATATATGACTAAGTTTTAATTTATTTTACAATGTTATTATTTTAGTTTATATTGTTTATATGAAGGCATCATTTTCTAAAAAAATCTCCCATTGTAAACCTGCCTTTTCTCATGTATACAGGTTTTGTTTTAAATTTATTTTTCCTCATCAATGAGTTTAATTTTATAAAAATGGATTCCATATTTTTAAAAATTATAAATTATATTTTATAATAAATCCAACAGAACATTTTACAAATATTAATAAAAATAATAATAAACTTCAACTACTGTGGTTAATGGAAAATGGATTTTCTTGGGGTTACTATAAAAAAGAATTGTTTAAATATGGCCTAAATACATGTCCAAAATAATTTTTTTGGACAGATAGGGACCTTAATTATTATAAGATCAGGAATGGTATATTATTAGAATTTTTTGAAAAGAATTTTTATTTATAAATCATTCTTTTTAGAAATTACAGGTGTACAACTCACATCCCTTATAAAAGGACACCCCCTCTCTTACTCACTTCAATCATTCAAAACCCATTAGTATTGAAAAAACCATCCCAAATCACTTTTTTAATTTTCTCATATAATTTTATAAGGTTTTTGATTAGTTTAAATCCAAAAAATGAAGGCCTTTTTTGAAAACAAAAAAAAATACCCAAAGAATATGCAACGTTCTCTAATGAGTGTTTTTATATCATATATTCTACCAAAAACTAAAATTATTATTAAAACATGATAATATAATAACATAATTTTATTAAATATATGTATATTTTATTATGATAATTTTATAACATAAATCATATCCCTTTCCATCAAATTAGATGCAAAATTGACACTCATGTGTACAGTATACAACCTCCTAACGAACCGATGCCATTCATTTTTTTCATTACCACCTCTCGTGGTTTGGTATGATAATATATATAAATTATATATATATAATTTTTTTAAATAATGAAACCTTTGGGTTTATTATATCATTCATATGACTTTGAAAATTCTATTATGTATGGTATATGATAATGTCTCTCCTGTGTGCGGTGGACCAATTCCTCGTAAAGCTTTGTTATTCGTTTTACATTACTGAATTACATGGAATGTAATAAGAATAGTTATAATTAAAATATGTGATATAAATAGAATAATTGTTATATTAATTAAATATTTATCATTTTAAAAATATAATATATCATTTTATTTCCAAGATTTTCACTCACATGAAAAGTGATGTGGTCATTCACATATGCATTGACCATTGCCTTTAAGAGGTGATGTGACTCTATTTTCTTCACATAAACACATTAATGATTTATATAATTATATTTAGAAAGAATATATTATATATTATAGTAATATAATTATTTAATAACAATATATTAGTTAAATTTATTCCATATTAACTGTTATATAATGGTAATATTACTCATGTGTGCATATAAACTAAAATTTCATAGATAGGAAGATTGATCATTTATAAAAAAAATTCATTATTCATATTAACATTAAAATTTATTTATATATATGATAATTATATCGTGATTATTTTTGATGATATTATCAAATAATGAAATCTATGACAATAGTCAGCCTACCAAATCAATTTCGACTTACAAGCCAAAAACGGTCAAAACATCTGATGTAAAATTAATTAATGATGTAATTGTATATAAAATTCTAATAAGACAAATGAATGTAATAATAAAATTTAAAAATTAATTATTAATGTAATGAATTAATATATGTTTATTATTTAGCATGATAAATACACATATGATAAGTCAGAGCTAAGGTATGTGACATTATCTCAATTTCATTTCATGGAGGAAAATATAATGGAATGAACCTATATTCTTTTACAAGGGTTATATATCGACCATTAAAATTTCATATCATTAATTTATATATAATCATATAATTTATAGTTTTATTTTTATTTTTTCATGGATATTACGATTCAAGTGTTTCACAATTGATAAGGTACACCTTTATTTATGAAAAATGTCTTCTATATTTTTCTTTCAATATAATTATCTTCCATGTTAATTTTTTAAAATGATTTTGGTTTTTTTTTCATTAACATAAATAATTATAGAATTCACATTTTATTTCATATTTACACAATTTTAGTGGTTTTATAAAAACATACTTTTTATGTGTTTTATATAGACTGTTCAAAAAAATGATAAAAAGAATTTTCTATATGGGGTAAATTTTTTCCAACTATGAATATTAATTTATTTATATATTCCTTTTAAATATAACATATTTTCTTCAAAAAAATCCATTTAATTGAATTTATTTATTGTTGTGTTAAAATGGATTTAAAAAGTGTCGTTTGATATAAAAAATGATTTGTTTTTTATTTGAGTGGATTTTTCAAATATTTTATGATGAATTAGTGGAATAAAATAATTTATTTATTTATGATACTGTACTTGAGATATTTAAATTATAAATAGGTACTAAAAAAATAGCCCAAGTTTATTCAATTATAGATTTTGTGAAGCAGCGGACCAGATATCTCCAACAGAACACAATATAACAAACAATAATGGTTAACCTTGTTTAATGCTCTAATGCATTAGGTAATGCAACTTTTATTTATATTAAAGAAGAAGGGAGTTAACAAAGGGTTAATCCTATGGATATAAATGGGTGCTAGTTACTTATATTTTTTTTATAACAAAATTATTATTATGATGTCCTTAGTTAATGAAATGGATTTTAATTTTTTTTGGGGTTTAAATTATTTATTTGAAAAAAAAATTTGTTTATTTATCATGTGAAAGTTTTTTATTTAAATATTTATAATATTGTAGTTATCAAGGAAAATATTTAGTGGGTTTTCATGTCTTCATTGTTATAATGTATTGATTTATTTTTATATCCCTTACTATGCTTTGTGTTGTCTTCCCATGTTTTTAAATGTTTTTCAAAAGAGAAGTGGGGGAATGAATGAATTCAAGATGAATGACATGGTGATATTTTGTGAATTTTTGTCTTCATATATTGTTTTATATAGTGGGAAAATGGGTAATGATTAGAAGTTACACCATTGTATTTTATGGGTTTTTAATGTATGAATTATGGCCTAATTCTATAAAACACTAATCATGAAAGGATCCTAAAAGTAAACTATTATAAATTCTTTTCTAAATATCAAGAATATGTAATGTTTAAACATAGGTCCTTATAGATGGTATCAGAGTATGGTTTAGATAAATTTAGAGGTTAGTATAATTTTAATTTCTTAGCATTGAAATATTTTATTTTATGTTTAAATTGAAATTATTTAAAATTTAATCGTTACCATGTTGATTTATAAAAATACTTCTATCTAGAATATTTTTCCATATTGAAAAATAAAATCTGTACTGGGAAGTAATCTAGTGAAACAAAATCTTCCAAGTCAACATCCTAATATGGATAGAATTGGAATATAAAATTTTGATGTACTGATGGTCCAATTGACATAATATATAATGTTATTCATATCCAATTTACAT
Source organism: Viscum album (assembly GCA_963277665.1). Lineage (NCBI taxonomy): Eukaryota > Viridiplantae > Streptophyta > Magnoliopsida > Santalales > Viscaceae > Viscum > Viscum album. The sequence goes on along the minus strand of OY728162.1, from coordinate 78,049,346 downwards.
AGGAAAAAAATGTTCCAAAAAGGAATATATCTATAGATGACGATTTCATAAGTAAATACCCCCCATCATTCAATGTTTCATTTTACCCAATGATATTTGAGATAAAGATTTATTTCCTAGAGGTGATATTTGATGCCATGGGATTTTTAAAATGTAAACAAGGTAAGTCTTTCAATTTATTATTTTGAAGTTGAATATGATCGATGCTAGTCATTGGTTATGAATTCAAAATACAATGATGATTTTGATTCCATTTAGTGGAAAATATTTTAGAATATATTTGTTAAAAAAATTACATGTGGTTATTTTACATTGGTTGGAAAAACAATTCTAAAAATTAGTGAAAGAAATGAATATTGTATTGTTTTATTTGAAGTAAATGTCACATGATTGGTCATATAAGATCTTATTTTATTTGGGACACTGATAAAAAATTAATTCAGTTTACTTTGGGATGAAATAATTTTTACTATGAGAATATAATGCATGGGAATTTAAATGTATGGAGAATGTGGTTTCTTTTTCTAAGAAAGATGAGGTGTGGTTTCCTTAATCATATTTTCATTAAGATGAAAATAGTAATAAAAGGTCAATATAGATTGAAATTAAGAGACAAAAAACTATTAATTTTTTACGTAATCCCCAAAATGATCTGTGCGTGGAAAATAACATTCCAAGGATGGTTCTACAGGATATGGTAAGTGTTACTAGTGTGGTTATATTGGTCAAAGGGATCATAAATGTAAGGAAAAGGTTAAAAAATAACAAATTAATGGGGTAACTGATATCCATCCTACAAGGATGTCTCTTTGTTTTAATGAGTGGTGTCATTATGCTAAAATTTGTCAAATATAGTTTCATAGGATGTATATCTTCATAATAAAAAATTGAAAGGTCTGTAAATTTGATATTCTACTACTACGGTTGATTTTGGGACGTAAAATGAAGATGTGATTGGTATGTAGTTTGTGTAGTCAAAACATTACAATACCTTGTTTGAATATTGATCTTCAAATTCATTCATTTTTTAATTATTTTCATGTAAAATGGAAAAATCACCATATAAAAAAAAGATATAATCATTGATGTAAAATACTTGTGTAAATATTAATCTAATGAAGATTTATACGAATATTCATATTTTATTAGTAGGATGGACATTACATCAAATCATATGGAAAAATACAAAGAATATATTGAAATAATTCGTGTTATGTATTATATTGTAGTTTTTCATTCAAATATATATTTCAGATCAAATAAATATGTGTACAATGATTTCATACCACTGATAACTTCCTGAGATGATTATTAGTTGATTGGAGGTGTTAGTGAATGTTTCCTAGCTCATATTATTGAAAATAAAGAAACTATTCAAATTAGAGATCTTCAAATAGTAAAATAATACAGGGATAATAATAATATTTCTTTTGGTGTTATTATTAATCAAGTGGTTGGGTTTATAATTGAATAATTAAATGATGGTAATACTATTTATAAACCCCTTATCGTATAAATTATGATGAAATTTTATAATTTTAAAAATCAATTATAGGATATATTATATAAAGGTATCATCCAACCTAGAACTTCTCCATGGTGTTTCCCACTGTAGTTTATTAAAAATTAATATGGTTTAGTTATAATTTTTGTTGATTATTAGACATTAGAAAACATAAATTTTAAGAAAATTTAGCATTTTCCTCATATCGATTACTTGTTTGATCCACTTTAATGAGATTAATTTTTTACAAATATTGACATATGTATGGAATACCATCACTTGGATTTGAATAGAGAATACATTTGGAAGACTGTGTTTTATACTATATGTTGGTACACTGTGTTTTTAGTTGTGTATTTTGGGTTTTCTAATGCATCCATTGTATTTATGGACTATATCAATTGAGTAATTCATTACATCTTGTAAAATTTTGTGGTTTTATTCATTGATGAAAATTTTTATATCTTAAAAGTCAATAGTAACATTAAATATAGCTATATATTTTTTTAATCCATAAACGAATAAAATCTCTCATTGAAGTATAGTGATTTGGAATTTTGGTTATTATAAATTACTTTCTATCATCATATTTTTTTTCAAATGATAGAATAAGTTTTGAGACTCAGGAAACAAATACTTTTGAATAATATAATATACCAACATTTATCTCATAGATTTTTAGTTTTCTTATATTAGAGAGTTAAAAAAATATTTTATTGAAAAACATTACTGCTTATCTATCACACTGACTAAGTCAACACAGAAAGGAATCAAATTCATCTAGGAATATAAATGTGCTGAATTTTTTATGAACCAAAAGGAAAATAGACTAATTCACCAATTGTTTCTACCTTCTAGATGTGGTGATTTTTTCCAATAATAATTCTTCCTCAAATAGATGTGGTTATTTCTGAATAAATATTTATCATGTAATTACTTAGGCTTCACGATAGTTGAAGCATCTTGAGTTGAATTACCCTATACATTATTTATAATCTCCTACTATATATTTGAATAAAAAATTTATAGATATCATTTTTTTGGGTTAAAGAGTGAAATATATACCCATCCAAAAAAATTAAGTATATATTGACTAGGAATGAATTTATCATAAGGTGTAGAGGATGGAAGGAATTAATAAAGGATAATAATTCCATGATTCATTTACATCTTGGAAAATAAAACAATGTGGTCATTGTTTGAGTTGAAAAAAAGATACACTGACAATGTTATATGTGGAACATTAGCCACTACTAAATGATTTGATAAATTTTACCCAAAATATTTTAATGTATGTATATCCTCTATTTAGTTTCCAATTATATTACAATCATATTTTTATGAAATAATTAATAAATCATTTAACGATAATAAATTATTTTAGGAAAAGGTATAATTAATTAAGAATGGTATGTTTCTTTATTTTCATAGTTATGATGAATGTGTTTTTTGATTTTGAAAAAAATAATGTGTTCCCTTTGATTACTAATTGAAGAATGTGTTGTTGAGTGAAGTTAATTTCCCTCTAATTTATATTCATCATAAACGTACTAAGATGTAAAGATATCATCTTGGTTATTTCTGGTGGGATATAATGGAATGATATATTGCTGAAATTCACCATGATGTGTTTGATTTTTTAGTAGGATAAGGTAGAATGAGTATTACTGAAGAGGATGCATCAAACATATCTAGTGCTAGAGTTGAATACAAAAATATATCAGTGGATTTCATAAAATTACTGCAAAAGGATTATATAGGTAATAATTAAAATAGAGTTATATGTGATCTATTAATTAACTATAGACATTTAATGTACATTTTATATTAAATGTATTAATATTATATTTATCGAACTCATATTAAAAATATTTTCACGTTTCATGGAGTGTATCTATATATAGTATCGTACCATGATCCTTGGTTCAAAGTTAATTTTTTATTTGTTTTTTAGAGATTATTTGGTACAAAAACAAATTTCAGCAAATTTTAATCCCTAAAAATATGGAATTCAAAGTTGGATAATTCAGATGATGTATGATATACATTATTATTTTTCAATTTAATACTTTGGAATATGGGTTCAATATCTTTCTTTTTTAGTGTTTTATTATAAAAATGTTTTCATTCATTTATATAAATGGAACCATTTGAGGTAATATTAAGAAATAAGTGTTGGAAAAAAAATATTTGGAAATTTTATAATGGAATTGAATTTTATGATATCATATTATGTATAGGATATAGTGTAGATAATTTAGTCAATTAAAATTCATTAGAGGACAGTTGAGAGTTTGAAGAAAAGTTATGTCGATAACTGGAGGAAGGATAATTATTTTTGAGTTAGGTGATCATCCCATTCTAAATGTTTCACTACTATAATGTGTTATGCTTTTTGCTATGAATGGGAAGATATGTTGACAATTCATTGGAACATATTAAATCTTTTTTAAAATTGGATCAATTTTCTACTGAGTGACCCACCCCTCAGTATATCCCTATTAAACAACGTTTTTCATGTCTAAATGTTATAGAATCATGTTCCAGATTCATCTCTTGTTTTTAGTATTGAATATTTTCATATTTTAGATAAATTTTCTTTGTAGGATAATCCTGTTAATATTCATTACCGTTGAGAAAAATCATTGTAGAATAAGGTGATTCTCCATGTTTAAATTTTATATAAAAACTATATAGTTGAAGACGAGACATTTCAATCTAAAAATGATATAAGTGAAATATATCCCTAATTGTTTAATATGAGAATAAAATTGAAATGATAAATTTTTTTAATAGGGGAATAATTTTAAACCCAAGGAAAACATAGAATAATTTAATCTTTTCTTTATTAATATATTCATATTCTTTATGATAATAAAATGTTATTTTTGAATAAAAACGAAAATAGTTTTATTAATACATTTATTATAATCTTTGTATTAAATGTATTATTCTTAAATTTTAAAATTTTTTTTTTTAAAAAAAAATATTATTTTTGAATTTTGTATATTAAAATTCACATTCGGTGATATTTTGGGAGTTTTCAGAAATTATAAAATTTTCATTGAATAATGAAAATACGGAATTTTGGAAAAAAATATTTTATTTTTAAAAAATTAAGTAATTTAAATTTTTGAATAATTTTTCAATATTAATTCAAATAAAATAATAAATATGTATCTTAATTAATTTATTTTAGTCTAATTTTTTATTTTTTAGTATTTTTTTATTTTTAGTCTAAAAAACTAGAGTATTTTGAAAACTATTTTAAAATGAAAAATGATTATAAATTTAAATTAATTAAGAATATAAATAATGAGTAATTATTTATATTAAACTTATAGATTCTATATCATTAAAATTTAATTTAGTTTCACACAAATATTATTATTAATCATAGAACTAATATAAAGCTATCTTTTTTCTAAAAAAATACATTGCATGAAAACTTACTTTTTCATCACTTTGTGGGTTTGATTTTAAATTAATTTTATATATTTTTTGACTTAAATTATTTAAAATGTATGATATATCTTTAATAATAATAAATTAATTTTTTATAATAATATCAGCATTGTTTTTGACCAAATTAAATAGGGAATGCATAAAAAAATATTTACCCTAATTATGGTATGAATGGATTTTTACGAGTGCTAACCTAAAAATATTAGGGTTAAAATTATCTAAAACAAGTATAAAATAAATTATATGGAAATATATTGACATTACCTCTTTTATTATAGTTAAGGGATCACTATTTTATCCTTTAAACATCAACTAAATGTGGTTGTAATTCATACTTTTCAAAAACTACAATGGTGATACCAACATCAATTATAAAAGGAGACCCACTCTCCCCATCTCATGAAATGATAAAAACAAATTAGATTGTAAAATACCCAACCAAATCAGAAATATAAATCTCTCATTTCATAATAGAATCATTACCATAGTCATAAATCCAATAAGATATGATATTGGTGCAAACTAAAACACGTTTTCTCAAGAAGAGGTAACAGTTTCCAATGAGTGTGTTTATTTTATTTCTTCCTAAAAACCCATAAATTATTATAACGTTTTTATTATATAATAATTATAATACATATATAGGAATTTTATTATTTTAATCAACAAACTTAAATAGTTTCTCCCTTCCACCAAATGGGTTATTAAATCATCATTCTTTTATACGATGAACTACCGCCTCACAAACCGATGTAATTTATTTTTCCATTGCGGCCTCTCATAGATGGGTATTATTATACATATAATGTATATATATGATATTAATAACATCATTATACATCATTATCCCTTATATCATATATATACCTTTGTACATTCCATTCATAGAGGATACAATAACATCACGTGTCTGTAACTCAGACTACTGCCTCACGAAGGGATGCGATTGATTTTTCACTAACACATTACATTGAACGTAATAAGATAATAACAGTGAAAATATATGATTTAAATGAAATAATTTATATTTTAATGATATATTTTTCAACATGTTAATATAATATATAATTTTAATTCATACCATTCCTCACACTGAAAAATTGACAACTTCATTCATGTACGTATGAACAACCGCCTTCAAGAAATGATGTGACACAATTTTTATCACCAAAAAATATGGATGAAATATATAAGTATATTTGATGGTATGATATGGTATATATGATATTATGATAAATATTTAATTTCAAACTATTACATAGAACCTATTCATAATTATTATCGATAAATGGAAACGTTCTCACATGTTTTTAAGACCTACCATCTCTATAATTGCAATGTGCTACATTTATCAAAAAGAACATTTTTGTTTGGTATCAAACATACAATTTATGTATAAATATTGAATTCAATTCATTATTATTATTCAATATGCATTTAAATAATGGCATCTCTGACTATCGTTACCCAACAAAATTCATTTTTAACACATAAGTATAATATGGTGAAAACATATGATATAATGTTTATCAAATAATTAATTCAGTAAAACACAGTAATAAGTAAAATAAAATCAATAATAGGTATGAAATTTATTATCATTCGTGAAAATAATTAATATATGTTTACAATTAATGAAGATAAATGCACACGTATCATGTTAGACACAAGGTAAGGATCTTCGTCTCAATTTTCATTCCCTTAGGAATATTTTGATGTCATGCACCTTTATTATTTTATGAGGTGTACATAATTTCCATTAATTTTAATATAAATTAATATTCTATTCTCATGGTATGTAATGTTTTTTATAATGTAATATTATTATGGGAATAAAAAATCTACCGTATCCTATGTGATAAGATTCATTTCTTTTTAAAATTTATCTTTTAATGGTTTCTTTCGTACAAATTTTATTCAATGACCATGTTTTAAAATTAATTTATGAATGTTTTATATGTAAATAAAAGAGTTTATTACATAAATTTTATATCACTTTTAATTTATTTCAATATTTTTCAAATATTAATATTTTAATGTACTATATAGGGAATGTTTTTACAAATGACCAAAAGTCAATAATACATGGAGACAATAACATTTCCACCATCCTGACAATTATTTTATTTCATGTTTTCATTTCAATATTTCATATTTTATTAAATGAAAACAACCATATTTTTTTTATTACTAATAATGGGTTTTATATGAAAACATTATTTTTAAATCCTTAATTTATTTTTGAATGATTTTAAAATGTATTTTAAAATGTTTAATGATGTATAAGTCTGAGGAAAAATTGTTTTATTCATGATATAGAACATGAGTATTATTCATGATAAATGATTTTTCCTAGATATTTTTGGGTGAGACTGTGACACATTAAATTAGGGGGAAGACCAGATAAATTTAGGTGATCCCATTATAGTCAAAATAATGGGTGCATATAGATAAATCTCTAATGCATTTGGTAATGTGTATTTTATAAATAGGAATGAAGGAGAGAGATAGTAAAAATTTACTACTTTGGATTTAACAGGTCCCTAGTTTCTTATGAAAATGATTTTAAATGGGTTATAAATGTGATTATTAATGTTTATAATAATGGATTATAATTTCACTCAACATCTTTTGATGGATTTTTTTGAGCAAAATAGGGGTTTTTTCATGTGATTATGTTTTATTTAGTTTTCTTAAATAAATATGATGTGATGGTAAATATTTCATGGGCTTTTATTTTTTAACTTGAATAATGTATTTTATTATTTTCTATATCCATAATGAATATTTTTTATAATCATTCCATGTTTTAAAATATTTTTCATAGTTTGGTTAAAAGAAAGGATGATGTAAATTTTAAGGCCATGTCATTTTTTCATGGAAGAAATTAATGTTTTTTCTAAATTTTTTTAATTACTGTATAATATAAATTAATTACATCTATCAAATTGGTTTTATATGGATTTTAATTTATGTGTGGTGGACTAATTATTTAAAATAGTAAACCTAAACTCACCATCAATGTGAATGAATACAAATTTTTGAATAAAAATAAATATTGCATAAATTTAAGGCTATTTTTTTATATTTTTAATTTTTTTGATTACTAGTATCCTAAATACTCCAAACCCTAAGAGTTCATCCAATTAATTATATTTATGTAATGCATGATATTTAAAAACATAGGTTGGGGTTTTATCCTATATCTAGTTTAATATTCACCTAACATAAATCAGATATTTGAATTACGAAACAGTTGCATATGTCATGGAAGATGATATATATTCTTATCACATAGTCTTGTGAAATTATATTTATCTCAATAATATCCTTATTTTCCCATACACATAATACTAAAATGATTACATTATAATAAAAATAATTTCATTATTTATATTATTTCTATTTTATTATTTTGGTAATATATAAACAATGATAAAATTTTGGAAACCCATGGATTTATATCTAAAGATATTATACCATTGAATCTTGATTATAATATTATTAATTCTAATAAAAGATAATTCCATAAACATAACAAACTATTAATTCATAAAATTGTTTTCCATAAGTAATTAAATAATTTATCATGGAAAATTATAACACCCCCACTAACCTCTTGTAGACAAATAATGTGACATTATTTCAATTGAATATTATCTGATTACTACACATGATTTTATCTATTAATGGATTTTTGTGACATGAATATTTATTTTTCTATTTTTTTAAAGTCATAACGAATTATAGTAATGTAATATATAATAGTTCCATTGGGTTACATTTTTTCACATAATATACATATATTTCATAATCTTCCCTCCAAGAGAGGCGGCCTTGACAATCAATTAACTAATATTATGATCATTTAAAAAATATTTTACATGTAAAATTTAAATAATTTATTATGATGATTACTATATAAGATTTATCATAAATTATTTCTATAAATTTTGTAAACAATTTCATAATCAATTTTTCTTCATTAGCATAGTCTTATTTTGTTTATTCTATAATTCAATTGAATACTCTCTAAAAATATCTTGTTACAGAATCATGAAAAATACAAATTTTGTGAATTTTGGTACATGGAATCCATTAGGTAATTTATACATTCAAATAAATCAAATCATATTTCTATTTAAAATTCCCCTCATGAAATTATAATTCTAAAATAAATATATCGATATTTCCAACCATGTTGAAAAAGACCCACGTTTTAGGTCTTGGATTTCGTTATAGTATATTTCACTAGAATGACTCCTCCCATTGCTATTAGTTTTATATATTCTTCCTATTTAAAATCCTATGAATCTTGATCCTTAATTTCATATAAGTTATATCCCCCCCATTATTTTAAAATATATGTGTTTAGCATATATATATATTTCTTAATTTGACTTATATTTTACAATAATGGGGATGTAAATATCATCAATTGTTATAATATAATTTATATAGCTTCTCATGGTGTCATCATTTATGGGAATTTATAGAAAAATAGATCCTATTAAACACTTGATGTTATGAAATATTAGAATAAAATTTCAAAATAATTTATATTAAATTAATTAGTAATTTTTTTTGGAATATATGTAGACATTACAATTCTATTTAAAATACATTAAATGTATCAATTTATAGAACTCTTGAAATTCATATAAAACTCATCAATTAAATCACTTTTACTACAGACACTAAATTTATGTATAAAAGGAAATGTGTGTTTAGAATTAAATGCATAAAAATTATTTGATCAATGATTACAATGATGAGATGTTCTCTAATAATCCATCTTGAAGGATCAATTATCCGTACCATATTCACTCATATACTTTACTAAAAATTTCTAAAATATCTTAAATAATCTCATAGAGTATAATAACTTTCCTCTAGCATTATAAATTTTCACATGGACTTTCAAAAAATAACATTGAAAGACTCATGGAACACTTTTATTTACTGTTAACTGTTTTTTATGAAAAAATGATATATAGTTTGTTTGTACACCATGTATATTAGAAAAAAAGTTACTAAAAATATTATCTATATATAAAAAGGTAAAAAAAAAATTGTCAATAATAACCATTCCACTATCATGTAATTTAGTTATATTTATAGTAAATCATTATTTATAATTTTATATTAATGATTATTGAATATTGAACTAGTAGTAAAATAAGAGATACCATAACAACATACATATTACATATAAAATAATTAATCATTATTTCTAAAAATATACACTTAATATATGTTTTGATAATAATAATTATAAAACTATATTTTAAAAATTCATTCTATCATAAAATTTTATAAATGTTTGCTCATTTTGGATGGTCTATGTTTTAAAATTTGTTATACCTTGTAATAATAAACCATAATTCTTGTAATATTGGTAACATCTATAGTTATTTAACTTTATATAAGTTTATGTAAAAAATATACCAAATTAGTGTGCGAGAAAATTTATATATAATAATAAATATACCCCAAATGGAATATTTTGATTTCTTATTATTTGGTTCATATTCTAATGACATTTCTTGAAACATGAAAATATAAAAGACTCATATTCGTTTTCCCCATAATAAATTGTCTTTTTAAAGAGGGAACCATTGAATCTGAAATGACACTAGTATGTTTTTACTTTATGATTTTATTAATTTATTATAGGGGATGAGGAAAAAATTAAAAAAACTTATCTATTTGTGAATCATAGTCAAATTTTTCCTAATTTATTTTTTAAAACTATTTTCAAACATTAAAATTTTAGTAATAAAATTGGTGGTAAGGATGATAACATGAAATTGGTGGAAATTTTCATAAACATATAGAATAATATTTTAATATTTTATCAATGAAATTGAATATTTTGATGACATGATCAGTAGTTAGATGTTATTATTAATATTTAATATAAAGTGGGGTAATGAAAATCTAATTTTTTACTACATCATTTTATCCTTTTGAAGATATTATAGATAAGTTATCATGGTTAGAGAATCCATCTTCTTGTATTTTATTATAATCTATTTGGATATAAAAAATAGTATGATGAAATGAACATATGAAGAATATACTATTTGTCTATAATATATATCCTTTTCATCCAATCCAACATACATTGGAGGATAATTATAAATTGGTGATTTAAACAAATAAATATGAATTTTAATATAATCCTAGATAAAAATAATCAATTTAACTTTGATAAATATGTGCCTCGATGGAAAATTCCTGAGTGAAATAATGATCATTGTATTTTCAAGGGTCGAATTTTTTTCCTATAATAATTAAAGATATATGATTTTAAATTTCATAGATAAAATAATATATAAGTTGAAATAATTTATTTATTTTATTTAGACAACCAATATTATATGATCTTTCAATAACCCTCACTAATAGAAATAAATCATTTTTCACATGGAAATTTTTGACTCAAGGACCTATATATCATTCTCACTTACACATAAATAGACATGAAATACCATTTAAAGGTATTTATGTAGGAGGTATTTTCAATTGTAAGCTTGTATCTCTTGGATCTGTTTAGTGAACTCCCATATATGGATATTAAATTTCTACTTTTCTCATAACCTTTAAAAAAAATATAATTAAATATACTTTTCACATTAACAAAAATTATATGTTTGTTAGATTGACACGTTACCTTTGTTATGATTTAATTATTACTGAATGACCCCCTATGGTTGGCCAGACCAATAGTTTGACTATGTGAGAACTGTAACTCATAAAATGGGAGAAATTTAATCACAATAAAAACTTAATTTATTTTCTTTATTAATCGTTTGATTTTTTATCTTATCCATTTAAATTTTATTGATAATATAATGTAGATTTTATTTAAGTGATTAACCATGTGTTGATAAAATATTTATGCATAATATTTTTACTGTATTTTATCTAAAAATGTATTTGTTGAATTAATTAATTTATTTGATAATGATAAATAATAAATAAGATAAATATCCATGAATAACATAAAATGAAACAATAAGAATATCATGAGATTTTTCTAAGTGTTAGTTTATTGAAACGATAATAAAAAAAAATTAAACCTAGGGGAAATCAATGACTAGATTAAGGATTGAGTTGTTGAATTTTCCCTATCTCGAATATATCTCCTAAGTTGATTTGACTTCATATCCATATTTATTGTCCACCAATATTTTTTTGATCTATCCTTATATATGTTTTACTCACACACAAGTAATGAGAACCAATGTAATTGTTTTATATCTTATAAAAAATAAATCACTGGCACACATGTATTTATATAATACGATGATGTTATGAATCACATAATGAAAAATAAAATTCATAATAATAAATAAATAATTCCATTCAATAATTAAATAAAAATAAATCCAATCCTTATAGAGGTTATCAAACCACATCATAATCTAAACATGTAAAGAATGTCCCTTTAATAGAATATAATTACTTTCAATAAATCTAATTTAAGATGAAATGAACTCAAATTTTCAAATTATATGTATTGACTAATAATTTAATATATTTTAATATCCATCAAAATGGACTTTAAAATTGACATTTGACGTAATTTTAAAAAATTAAACAAATTAATATAATATTATACTCCTTATGTAGGCAATATGTGTTGGAGGGATCATATTGTGCATCTCTTCAAACTACACGATGTGTATTATGGTCATGTACTATATACTCTCCTCAAATATTGAATTTATGACATAAAATATTAATATATAGCATTTTTTTAAATAAATTACACATATAAAAATGTTAGTTTACACAATATGTAATGATTTTAATGAAGGTAATGTACCCCATGAATATGACTATAAATTATATACAATTATGAAATTTAAATGGAATGAACAAATTGTTTAATATAATATTAAAACTATCACATTATGTATACAATCAATTAATTATACATATTAACATGTTAGAAAGATATAATGGATTAATTAATTAATATTTAACATTATTTGAAAATTATTTTTGATAAATTGTGTGTAAATATAGATGTATGAATTTTTTTAGATTTTCCCATGTGTTTTACACATTACTAGGTACTAGTAATTTATGATGTCCATATAAATTTATTGGTAACACATATTTTATATTATCTACACATCACATCAACATCGAGTGACATAGATTTTAGTTCCCAAATGGTTTATTAAATATATTATTTTTCATTGAACACATGTTTATCCCCATTAAAAAATGTTGAATAAATGTTGTATATTTTTTACATGATTTATCCAAAAAAAACATGTTACAACCTAGATAATTTTTTATAAAATGTTTATTAATTCAGTCCATGTGTATTTACTACATGAAGACCTCAATGTTTCCTGGTTTATCCTGGCGCGATGCACATGTGTAGAAGTTAAGTAACAATGGATTAAATTCAATGTATTTTTCTGAAATATATTCAAAATCCCCAGAACATATGGTTCAGTTATTTTGATGTTCCAAATCTATTTTTAATCAATATTTGGTTATTTTAATACAAATATAAAAAGTGAATCTATATTGACATTTGAATATAAAAAATAAATTTCTAGAATGATAACTACTGATAATTATATATAAACACCAATTATTACTAAATAATTAAAAAAAATTAATTTACCTCTCTAATATCAATTTATGGTTTTGGATGTAGTGAATTTTTGTATTGGGTAGTATCCAACTCACCATTTTTTGGTTTTAATGGATAATCATCAATATAATTAATGAAAAATGCTATAAATAACAAATTAAATCTGAAAAAAATGATAATGATCACATTATGAAATAGATAAGATCCATTCATGATAAATTAATAATTAATTTAAAATAATAATTCCCATGGTCTTTTGAATTGTTTCTTTTATGCAGTTGTTGATCATTTAATCCATAATTCAATTTAACAATCATTTCATCAAGTGGACCCAAATTTGAATCCATTTTATAGTGATCCCCAAATAATATTTTGTACCAAAATAATCATTAATCATACTCTAGGTGTTACTGTGGTCGTCCATATGATCTTTTATAACATTAATTGGTCACTACATAATCCTTACATGATAGAGGATTAACTCTTGTTCTATCCATATTGAGAGTATTGTGGAAGGTGGATGATTAATCTCGGTTCTTGGGAGTATTCTATGGATTTATCAACTGGGTAAAGGGAATCTATATATTGGGAATTTTTGTGAACAAAAAATTCTTTCCCATAGAAATGAAATAAATATGTATTTAAAGATATTATTAGAAGATTAATTAATTTCATAAAGGCTTGGAATTATTCTCTTAATCCTGGGATGACTTATTTTCAAAATAATAAAAATATATTATTATTTACTGTACATTTTCTAATGTCACGTATAAAATAAATTTCATAACATTAAATAAATAGGTTATTATATAATTTAATGATATTGGATATATCATTCCCATATCTCCCAAAATATATGTCCACACAACCTCCACATTGATTGATCCTTTAATAAATAATATAATTATTTCGATAAAAAACATTTATAATCTAAATGATCTAGTGAATAAATTATTTAGTTTAATATTTATGTTACTAAATAAATATTTATTTCATAAATATATCTTATATATTACCTTGAAAATAAAATAAGAGATATATAAATAAATATAATATAAATAACCTTAAAAATAATAATTTACTATTCAACTCACATATAAATATTGAATGAATTAATGTGATCAAAAAATTCCAAACAAAAATTGTTCCAAGATCTAGTAAATATTGTTTATTAACAATGTTAATTTCAAATAGCATTTCTTTGAGATAAATAGAAATATTGAGTGTTTTACCCTCAAGGAATCGTCCTAGTGTCATTTGGGGGTTTCAATAAAGTTCAATATTTACAATTGAATGATTCTTTGAATCCTTTATTTTCATATTTCCCACTGAAAATATTCTTTTTATGAAATTTGTTCATATTCCTCTCATTTTGTCTTTATGAATATTAAATTTTACTCCCATTGAAAATGTTGAGGGATTGTAATCAATTTTTTGGATCGTATGTCCCCCTCTTCCTACCACTGAATTCCTTACTTTTTGGTAGGCCTTCTACAAGGGGTTGAATGGGGGATATAATATATTCTACCACTATACTATGTTACTCTAATAAATCAATTTTCCTTATATCATGTTCATGGAATATCTTTTTAGCTTCAGATATGGGACCTATAACATTTAAAATTTATTTTTCATTGGATATAAGTATGTCTCTAAATGTTATTCTTCCCTAGAATTATGATCAACATCTTGAAAAAATTGTTATTTTGATCATGAATAAAAATATCACATTATACATATATTATTAAGAGTTGATTGATTCTATGGATCATCACCCTAGGTCTCTTTTCACCAATAGTGTGAATAATCAGCTATATCACATGGTGTTTTGGTACTTCATCGATCTATAGCTATTGTTGGCTCACATATCCATTTCAGTTCTCAACATGATATAATTTTTATGTTCAACTATATTTAAGGGAATAAATCATGTCTTCCTAGATGAAATAATTTAGATACTATTAAAATATTTGTTATTTATTTTTCTTTGGTAGATCGATATTCAGGTTTGATGTGACTCCCTATTCATATCTTTTTAAGTATTTAACTTGCGGTTGTCTCTCTCATTTCATAGTGAATGGGTTATAATAAGTATTGTAAATTCATTTTTAAATTTCCTCTTAAGAATATAATCGAATATATGAGATTACACAAACTTTGGTGAAGTGAATTTTTTGTTGGGTTGGACCTTTAATATCATATCCCCCAAAATATCCTTATACACTTCATCTCTGAAATATAATTTTGGAAATATCTTCTCTATTACTCTTATTGGAATTGTTTTCTAGGTTGGGTCTCAATGGTCACTATTTCTCTCCAGTTATATGATTTAGTGTTTCCCTTAAGGACTCTTAAGAGCCTATTGGGTTTTGTCTCGATCATTATTTAGTACCCCACATAGCGGTACCATAATACAAATATCCTATAATCACTCATAAGTCATTACTTTAGGAGGATCATACACTAAAGGGTTTTATTCAATTGGTTTTTGATGTGAAATTTTTAACACTAAAAGTTTTATGAATATTTTTCAAAATAAATAATGTTTTTCATTATCAAGTGAATCATGCAACACCATGTTTTAACCAACCACAATATACTATTAATATTATTATTTAAACATGATAATTATAACATATCTACTAAATATGGGAGAATTAATAAGAATTAATAAGTATTAAAAATTCTTTATAATGGTTTAATATAATGAAATCATATTGATAAAATGCATTGGATATTTAGTAATGTTTATATACCTTTGAAAATAATTTTCTCTAAAAAAATATTTTATTTCCATTTTATAAAAAAATTAATTAAAATTGTTTTTCCCACATTTATAAAAAAATTAAAAATAAAAATATATTCTCATATATAAATTTCAATATTTTATTTCAGTGATTCTCTTTAAATTTTTTGATAAAATTTATTCTTCATTTAATAATAAAAAATATTAATTTTTATCAAAAAATCATTTTCATTTAATCAAATTAAAAACACAATTTTATTTTAATATAGTAATAAATTTAAAATCAATTTAATTATATATTTATTTCTATAATTTGTGTCACAAGAATAAATTTAATACTACAATTTTATATTAATCTATTCTTTACTTATTATAATTTTTCCTTAAAATTTACTTTTTTATTGTGTATACGAGTTTAATTTTAAAATGATATTTTCCAATTACATGAATGTAATTTTTAAAAGGGGATTAAATTTTTATAATTATAATAATGATTTTTATATTATATTTTTATCTTTTTTTTAAAATTTATAGTATATATAGTTAAAAATAATTATAATGTTCAAGGATAAAACTGGTTTTCCATGAGGTTAAACTAAATTAATATGAAGTATAATGAAATTTTAACTTGTAATAGAATAATTTTATTGAAATAATGAGATATTATCTCAATTAATGTTCAATTAATATTTATTTGTTTAACCTTTTGTCTATTTTAAATCACATCTATTCATTTTTCTCATAAAAATTAAAATTGTGTCCTCTCCTAACCTTATAAAAGGGCACCCCTCTCTTATCCTCCAAAAACTTCAAAATTATATTAGCTCTAAAAATACATTCGATAATACATTTCATACTTATATACCCCCATTTAAGATTCATTTTATGATTAGGAAGCACTTATAATAAGGATTTAGGTGTAACCTAAACTATATTCCTCAAAGAGGGGGTATAGTCCTTACCCATGCATTTTCATTTTTTTCATCCTTTAACTCCTTAAATATTCTTCAAACATGATTATATAATAATATTATTATCTATTGATAATTATATTTTAATATTTAAATTTATTAACATGTTTATATATCTTCTTCTATCAATGTCAAGAAAAATTATCAATCGTGTGTATTATCAACTACCACCTTGCGAACCGATGTAATTCATTTTCCATCACAACCTATAAATATTAATGATAATGATTTATATTAAATTTTTATATAATAATAAATAAATTTTTATATAATAATAAATAAATTTTTATAGTAACGGATATATAATATCAAATATACATTCTTAACATCCAATATATTTGGAAATTATAACTTCACTCTTACATAAGTGGGGACTACCTTCTCCGTGAAGTGATGTGATACAATATTAATTTTAATTTCGAAAAAATAGTAATGGGGATAGATAAAATTAATATATAAGAAATATCTGTTATAATAATTATTCTACAAAGGGTAATTATTATTTATATTCCTTTTATTCCATCCATTAATTAATTTTAAATAAGATTCATGTGTACATACGATCTACCTTCACCATGAATAATGAGATTTATATTATATTTTTATTTTTAATGGATTAATATAAATAAATATATAATAAATATATATATTATTTATATCATTTTTATATTTCTGGATAATGTGTATTTGTTTACGTGTTATAAGGGCCAAAGCATTAAAACCAAAACATAGATGAAAAATAAAGTAGTTATGACCTAAAATGTGATTTTAAGAATAAATTGTTAACAAATGGTTAATAAATTTTCATACGAAAATCATGTATGAAATTATATGAAAAATAATATTTCAATAATATATTTATAATTAATATATATATATTATATAGTATTCTCAAGTGTTTATAAATTATTGCGAGACTAAACGTATCTTATTTTATATCTACCTTTTATTTCTATAGGACACATGAAATATTCACACCTTATTGATTTAATAATTTGTGAATAGTAGTTTTAAAAAAATTTATTATTATTTTCATGATAATTATGTATCATAAAATTCTAGTTAATTTTATTAATTTCATATGGAGATCATTTCAAAATTTACCAATTTGTTAATAGTTTTTGGAAAATCTCTCATTGTTTATTAAGATTATTTATAATTATTCATTTAATAAGGGAATATTATGATATAACTCTCAAGATACTCATTATGTTTCTTATCATTTAGTTATTTATTGAAATTAAAGGTTTTAATTTTATTTTACTCTCTTTTTATAATCAATATGGAAAGATACCAATTTTTATGAAAAACTAAATTTATTTCCTTCTTGAGTGAAAATCCATTTTCCATCCACCTCCATGATTTCTATGAAAAACTAATTAAACATTAATTTTTATAAAATTATTGTGGAAATGAATTTTTAAAAAAATTTTAATTTAAATTATTTTTTATAAAAGGAATTTTCTTTTTATTTTCCAAAAAATCATCTCCTGACTTTTTACCACAAATTTTAAAGAAATATTCATTTTTACATTTACCACAAGAACCGTATTCTCCAATTTAATGACTTATCAAGGTATTAAATATTTATTTAAAATTATCCATGTTTATTATGATATAAAATATTTTATTTATATTTGATATATTTTAAAATTTTAATGTTGTGTTTTCAAAAAGGAAAGGTTTTCTTCTCAAGAATGATTTAATGATTTTAAGGAATTTTTATTCACCAATGACATGAATTATTAGCGTAATGTATGATATATAGTGATATAATACAATTATACCATCCATATTATTACTCTATATTGTGTATGGTTAGGATGAAAACTTTTTTTGTGAAACCCATACCTTTCCCATTGGTTATTCTTTGTAGAATTGAAGAGATTATTATGAAACCCATTTATTTTTAATTGGTTATGATGTGATAAAATGTTCACGAAAACCAATTTATTTTTATTAGTAATTCAATGATTATATGTTTACAAAACTCATTTCATTTATCTGTGTTATGATATGATGAACTTTTTATGATCTTTCAGTATGAAAAGGTATGGATTATGGGATGAGTGGGACCTATCTCTCTCTCGCATGCATGGGGTATTGAATAATTTTGTATGAATTGATTAGGTATAATAGAGGTTATCCAAATCCCAAAAGAAGGTACATGGGAAGTTATCCCTTGCAAAAAAATGGAGGGAAAATGGGGGGATATCATATGCCCAAGGAAGATACATAGGTGGTTAGAATAGACGTAACATGCTAGGAATTTCTTGGTTGGTAGTATTCATATAATATTACCTATGATTATGTCTATACATTAAATCCATGTATTATTACAATGTAATGTTTTCATGGAACATGTTATTTTAGTTGTTTAAGATCTATGTCTTATGATATTTAAATATTTATGTAATGACTCATGTTTATAATCTACTATATGAGGTTATGGTTTCTATATGTTATTATCATATTCTCATACCCATATAGTCATGTTAAATTGATATCCTATATTTTTACCCTTACTGAGTATATGATATTTCACTTTATTATATTTATATTCCACATGATATGAATAACATGATTATGAATGGTATTTATTTGATAATCACAATGTGGGAAGATCATTATAGGCTATTCTAAAGTTCATTAATTAAATTATATGATTGTGTGTACAGTCTCCAATGACAATAATCCAATTCTATCCCCAAGAATGTATTTGGTAAATGTACTGAATATTCATATATTATTATGTAATATCTATAAATGAAAATTTTATTTTAATATAATTGGAATCAAAGGAATGGATTAATTAATATTTCAAAACAATGATGAGAAAACATAATTGGGATTCCGATGTATATATTTAAGGATATGTTTAATGATATGTCTATGGATAAGTATAAGGATAAGTGTGTGTAATATAAACATCCAAGAATATTGTTGAAGGATTGAGTGTGTGGTTTCAATGAAATTAAATCCATATATGGGTACCAAAAGTGGGTGTTTCTCTATCTTAGATGTACCATGGTGTTATATCTGTGAAATTAGGGAATTGGGATTTGACTCGACAACCACCTAGTGCACGATAATTAGACCCACTAAAAATAAATTCTGAAACACCTGACGGTTATGTTTTGGAAATTTATAGATTATTTGTGAACAATCATGAATGATATGAGTAGATGATAAGCTTGAATGAACTAGATTAAACCTATGCTTACATAGATAAAAATGTAGGTTTTTAGGATGTAGATGTCCTATTAAGTATTTTTTATGATTAATCACTCTGATTAATGGTGGATAATGGTAATGAAAAACATTTTGAATTTATTAGGTAATTGATGATCAGATATTGAAGTTTGGGTGGTTGAAGGTATACTAAAATATTAAAGAATTTTATTTGATTGTAGTTATATAAATTCCATCAAATCATGAAATGTGTCTTGTAATTCTCATTTCTATCCCAAATAATTATATTCAAAATTAGTATTGAAAACCTCTAATGGTATGATGGTTTCATCTGATGTCTATGACAATTATCAAGTTTATGTGTGTGGTATTGTTCTTCCAATAATGTTTCTCAATATTCATTAAGTTTAATTTGACGTTATCTAAGGCATGGGTTGGATTTATTCACTTAAATCCCATATTTACCTCAAAATAATGGAATTAATTACTGATATTCCATAATAAAATATAAAAATTTATTAGTCTGGTAAAAAATATGAACATCCAATGGAAATAACCCCCATTTTATGGGTTTTGATTCATGTTTAAAAACATTATTAATAACAGATGGTTATGGAGAAAACCACCAGTGATGATATATCTATTGCACAAGATTTTGTTGATATTATTCATGAAGAGATTCATAATAATCTACCAAATCATGGAATTTTGTTTCCAATAGAACTCATACATAGATCTATACCTATTTCATAGAGTCCCTTTAGAGTAGCCCTGATTGAGTTGAAATAATTTAATTAGAAACTCCATGATAATCGGAATAACTGATTTGTTTTCATTTTGTGAAACCTCGACTACACCAATTTTTTGTTATGAAACCATGGATTGATATAGAACTAAATTGATTATAAGGATCTAAATAAGGAAAAAATCATGAAAAAGTATCATTTACCTTATATTGATGATTTTTTACCAACTCTATATAGATAAATACTTTTATATGATTTGATATCATCAATTGGGGTTTAAAAAAATATAATGAAAGAAACACCATGTAAAATTAATGGACACTAAACATATATTGATTCCATTGGACCTTACTAATTCCCCCATTATATTCATGGATTTAATTAATAGATTATATATATATTACCTCAATTAGTTAGTGGTAGTATTTATTAATAATATTATTATATATTCAATGTGTTAGGATGTGAATGATGGTCAGTTGAGAATTCTACATAGGACCCTATATAAGGAGGAACTGCCCAGAAAAATTTTAAAGTCCATATTTTTGGTCTTGAAGGATAATTTTTTGGGTAATATAATCTCAATAAATGGTATATAATATGATCTTTCAAAGAGATAAGCTATGTAACACTAGGCATGACCAATGATGATAACTGAGATCCAATTTTTTCTCAGTTTGGATCGATATTATCATTGTTTTTTTATTTTTACAGATAAAATAATCTATTATCCTTATTATCTCAGGAGGAATACTTGTTATTCCATATGGATTCATATGCAAAAAAAATTAAAAGAAAATAAACTAAAGGTTAGTTATACACTTATGATTACATTTCTCTCCATTGGAGACTAGTTTTTATCTATATTTGTCCATCAATGATGGTAGATAAGTGTTTTGTAATGAGCGAGAGTTTTTTAAATGGGACTTCCTTATTATAATCCGGCCTTAAATTATAATCAAAATTGAAAACAAAATGACACAAAATTCTTATATAAAAAAATATGTGACCTTTATACATATATTTTCCACTTTGGATTGTTGATTTTCGAAAATATGATATACACGGTTGTGATCAGTATGATATTTGGATTCTGATAGGAAAAACATAATATTTTTGTGAATAGTAACCTACCATTCTTAATAGTAAAATACCCTTATGAATAGTAATATGAACCTTATAAATATTAAATCTTCCAAAATAATAGTAACCTTATCCAGGAATGATTAAATAAAATAGAGGCATCTTATAAATGAAAATTTGATTATAGTATAAGAATTGGTATTTTTGTAAGTTATAAATAATTAATTATAATTAAATTATTAATTTACAAAAAAAAATTATTTTCATAAATTAAAAATACCATTTCTTTTTGTCTTAATATAATTTTTTAAGACCATATGATACTTTTGAAAGCATTGCGAAACTAGTTTTAAAATTAAAATCTGTATTTTTATGTAAATTTAGATTTTAATAAAAAATTAAATTAATAATAATTACATATTTATTTTTCAGAAATGGTCTTCATTTTTGGATTCAATAAGATGAAAAAATTTTAGAGTGAAGAATTTTTATTTTTTTGAAATAATTGAATTTTGGATGAATTATGAAATAAAATAAGTTAAAAATTAAGTTAAATTCATGAATTATAGAGTCATGGGTGATGTTTGGCTGATGTAAGATCATATGGTTCAAATTGACATGATATATTTACTATATATTGTCAAGTAACACTCGCTATTACTTGTCTTGTGGAGAAATAATAAATTATTGGATATTATAATGAGAGAAACCCCTCTCCCCTCCAATATAAATATCACCCTTCACACCCTGATTTCCTCACACCTCTCAGGCTTTAATACACATCCAAAATCAGAACAAAAATATTCCTTAGACCCTCCCCTACGTCCAATAGAATCTAGTCTCATCAAAATAATAATTCATGTTTTTTATACGAGGATATCATGAGGAGGATTCAAGAGGTAATTCATCTCTCCCTCCCACTCTCTTTTCCATAAATTTCCATTCCATTTCTTGTTCTTTTATTAATCTATCCCCACCTATCCTCATCCAAATTTTATTGTAACTCTAGATTCCTACATATAATTGAGTGTTATGATACTAATTGAATTATATAACATCCAATCCCTTTCTCCTATTTTTTTATTTTAGATAGGAAAACGGTGTTCGTGATGTGTTAATTTATCACCTTCAAGAAAAACATGGTTTCATTTTCCTTTACCTCCTTCAGATCTGGTCATGAGAACCATTTAATTGTTTAAATAGATTATTTAATATGTTTAGTATATCCAATTTAATGTTCTTTATCTATCTTTTTTACATATAACTAAATATTTAAACAAAACAGGTTCGTTATAGTCGGAAAACCACACGAATTAACCCAAACGATCATCATTAAATTCTTATATATTGATTCATCAATTTTATATATAATATAATTTATTATAATATCATTCATACTATTTTAATATCATTAATATCATTAAATATTTGTTCTATATTTTTATCTAAATTCTACCCGAACATCAATTTATGAATACACTTGAACCACTAAAGAAAATCATAAAAATGAACATTCCCAAACAATGTATTTAAACTATATAACTCATATAAATCCCCATAAAATAAAATAATGAAATATAAATGAAAACTATTCATGAGAACAATGTTATGTAATTGTTATTTAATTAATATAAAGTTGTTATACATGACATCAGTGTGAAGAATTCTTTCAAATACAAGGTAAGGGGAAATTCTAGAACCCATCTTTTTTGGGTTCTCCCTCTTCACTCAATTTTTTTGGTAACTCCTTAAAAATAATTTTTCCCTCATTATATTACCTTTTTATCATTATACATTTTATCCATTATAGTTTATGTCAAACAAATGTTTTCTAAAATAATAGTTCTTTCAAAAATATACCTTTTACATCACACTAAATTTTGATGGTTCTTGTATCAAGTATGATATTCCATCTTTATTTTAAGAACCAAATTTTTATGAATGTGTTCTTATGAGAAAAAAAAATTACATTCCATCAGTTATTTATGTTCACTTTTGATATATGATCAATGTTTCATGTATGTTAATTAGAATGTTATGATGTGATGGGTGCGCCCATAAATATACAGTGCTCCAATACATTGGGTAAAGTCGTGAATCTCAGGAGTTAAAGTGAAATGATGTATGAACATGATTCTAGATTAATTCATAACTATGTGTGGTATATTACCACTATGACATAATTTTTCATTTTTATTCATTTCCACATTTGTGGTTTTTATTAATGATTCCTCTCATAATTCTAATGATGATGTTTGGATTATGCTCATCCCATGAAACATTGTTCTTATCTAGCCTCTAAATGGGATTCTAGATCTCCCCCTTTGGATATATCCTCAGTAAACTACATGCTCTAAAGAGAGGACATGATCCACTAATAATATGGAGAATAAGTATTCAAATAAATGTTTGTGCTTGATGTTGTAAATGTTATGTTTGGTCCATGTTTTCCCAGGTCACTAGTCCAATGGATCGTCGGGGTGTAATACTATTTTGTTGATTATCATTACAATGATTTAACAGTAATGTATGAAAAGGCAGGGTCTCTTTAGTTTGATTTAGAGTCAAGGATTAGTTAATTTGTAAATTAGGATTATAGATCCCTCAAGAAAACCTCTAGCATGAGACTAAGTACGAATACGCACACAAGAAGATTTACATAGGGATACCATATGTTATTATTTTAGTGTAAATCGTACAAATGAAAAATCTATTCATGACAGGTTGAATTATGTTTTTTATAGTCTCTTCTATTTTTGAAAATGGTGGGTACCGTGAGAATCCAGGAAAACAACCTATGTGAGGGCCAATGGAACAATTTCTTGAATGACATACCCAATGATTTGAGTGGTGGAGTTATAAAAATCTTGGTGATTCATACCAAACAATCAAAAGTTGTGAAAAATAACCATAAAAATGGGGAACATCCTACTTCACCAAAGAGGGAGCAATTGGTGATTGAGTGTTTTATACAGCAACGACCACCAACGTTTAGTGAATATTATGATCCATAAGTTATGGAACCGTGGGTCAACTCAATGGAAAAGATCTTTTCTGTGGTACATTTTTTTTAGATGGAGAAGGTGACACTATCCATTTAGCTTCTATATGGAGTGCCCGATCAATGGTGGGATTTGATTAAGAACACCAATCCAATATATGATATTGAATGGATGGAATGTGAAGATAATATTATCATGTTTATTAACAAGTATTTCCAATGAACTGTTTTTACGCGATGGAGAGAGAATTCATAGGGATCAAGCTAAAGGAAGGAAAATGTTTCACAAACTAAGAAGCAATTTTCACAAGACTTTCAAGGTATGCTTCGGGTTTTGTTATCAATAATGATTGAAAAATTGATAGATCCATCAGTGGATAAAAAACAAACCGTAGAAAGAATATATAAATTTGAGACTTTGGGAGTTGTGAAGATGGTTTTCTATGTGATCTCAATGTGGAGATGGAGTTTGGATAATGGTCCCATGGCTATATTGATAAAAAATGAAAGATGGAGTTTCAATGCAAGGGATCTAATGACAATGTTTGTAAGAAAACTAAAAGACCCACATGCCAAAAACGTGTAATATTACATCATGAGAACTACCTCAAAGGAGTGGGTAAATAATTAATGTGGGGAAATAATGATACCATGCTAAAGAGTGTCGAAAAGACATGATATCGACTGAGAATTTGGTAGAAGGAAGGGTAGAACCACACATGGTTCGATGTTGCAAATGTAGGTCACAAGGGCACCATGCAAGTCAGTGCACTAAACCTCAAGTCCTCGAGGGTAATCTGCGTCAATAGACACCAAAGAAAAATGAAAAGAGAAGGCTTATTCCATCACTACTATAGAAGTTGAACTAGATAATGAAGTCATAAAAGGTACAATTCCTATTCACTCATTAATAAAAAAAATGAATTATTTGATTCTAGTTCTACACATTCATTTCTATATTGCATATTTTCTATAGCTATTTAATTGATGCCCTGAGACCTTGAAGTAGTGATATCTATGAAAACACCAAGTGGTGGTATAATTGACACCAAAGTGTTTGACGCTTGTCATATTGGTGTATGTGGTATGATTATTCCTACAAATCTCATAATACATCCCAATATGGAATTCAACACTGTAATTGGAATGGATTGTCTCTCATTATATAGGGAACATATCAACTATCGGGAAAATGAAATATCTTTTCATATTTGTAACCATCGCATTATCATCTACCAATTAAAATTTGATCATGAGTCTCCTTTGAAAAATCATTTAGTGGTTTGGGTGTTGAAAACCATTGAAGAAGAATACCTCAACCAAAAGGTTAAATCAAAAGAAAGTGCTATCATTGTAGAAGTTCCCATAATGAGGGAATACTATGATGTATTTCCAGAAGATTTACCATGAAACCCCCCATATCAGGAGGCAGAGTTATCAATAGAACACATACTCAGAGCTACTCCGATCTCAAAGGGTCCCTATAGGATGGTTCCTCTGAAACTATTAGAGTTAAAGAAGTGGCTTCGAGATCATTTTTACAATGGCTTCACAGGCCCTTGCGCATCATCATGGGGTGTGCCAGTGCTTTTTGTGAAGACACAGGATGGAACAATGCGATTGTGTATCGATTATCGAGAACTCAATAAGATCACCACAATGAACAAGTATCCTCTTCCATGGATTGATGACTTGTTTCATCAATTAAGAGGAGATAAATACTTCCCAAATGTTGATTTTAATTCGGGATATCATCAGCTAAAGGGGAAGAAGGAATATATTCAGAATATTTCCTTATTATAATGTATGGGAATTATGAGATTCTGGTGATGCCCATTGAACATACTAATGCCCATGAAATTTTCATAGTCTTGATTAATAGGGTCTTTAGACAATACCTCGACAAATTTTTGGGAGTGTTTACTGATGATATTCTCAAATACTCTAGGTGAAATGATGAAAATTAAGAACATCAAAGACTTCTATTGGAGACATTGAAAAAGTAGAAGTTGTTCTCCATGTTCAGCATGTGTTACTTTTTGATGAAGTAATAAATTTTCATGGTACATGTGATCACATATGTGGGAATTTCTATGGACCCTTCAAAAATAAAGGCTAATGTGGAATGGAACAGACCCTCATGTGTCACAGAAATCAATAGATTTCTTGGATTAGTAGGGACAACCAACATTTTGTGAGAAATTTCTCATGATTGTCAAGCCCACAAACTATGTTAACAAGGAATGTGGTAATGTATGTACTATTGGATGAATGTGAGGGAAGCATTAAGGAGCTAAATAGAAGGTTGAACAATACACCTATACACACATTATCGAAAATATGAGAGTGTTTTGTGACCTACAGTGATGTATAAAATAATGGTTTGGGTTGTATAATCATGAAAAATGATAATGGTATAGCCTATGCCTCACGGAAGTTGAAGATCAATGAGATAAACTACCTGACACATGATCTAGAGCATGGAGTCTTGATTTTTGCCTTAAAAATCAGGTGGCACTACCTTTATGGTGAGAAGTGTGACATATACACTAACCACAAGAGCTTAAAGTATATATTCACATAAAATGAGCTCAACCTACATCAAAGGATATGGTTAAATAAAATCATGGACTACGATTACTCTATAAACTTTAATGATGGACATGTGAACAAAGTAGATGATACTCTTAGTAGACAATAACCTGCTACTCTATCCATGCTCCAAATTGAGAAAGAACCTATCTCTGTGAATATGAAAATGATGGATTTTGAAATCATAAATATAGGAGATAAATCCTACCTTTCAAAAATTATTATGAAACCATATATATAAAGACCCGAAAATTCCATATTAGTTTTTTTGTTATATGGAATTATTACGAGACTGTAAAATTCTACGACATGTGATTATGAAGCTTGAGGATCCCAAAATGGTTTTTTGAACTTTTTAAGGAACATTCAGTAAACGTGCGAGAAGGATTTTATATCATTTGAACCAGCGCTCAGATTGAATATCTGAGGGCACCGTTGAATTCAAAGCAATGCAATTCAAGTATAAAAAGCATAACATAGGCCAAACAGGGTCTAATGAAGAAATTATTTTTTGGACTTTTCAAAAACATAACCCTGTAAGTTATATTATTCTTCTTCAACCATTGAGTAATGGTTGTCGAAGCCGTAGTGTAAAGACGATCATTAAATGAGAGTCATTTTATGATCTCTTGCATTTGTTGGGAAACCAAGACACTCATTTATGTAATGGTTCATTAATTATGGTATATTAATTATCCACATTAATTTACAAAACCTCAAGGAAGAATTCATAATATTATTCATTATGCTGGAAAAAGAATTCACAACCACAGGATAAACCTCTGATGTGATGACGATGACTTTCCTCTCCAACGAAGAAAGGAGAACCAACAATGATCAATGTAGGAATTGATTCATATATCTATAAGAGGTGAATAATGTCAAACACAATGAAAGTGGAATCACATCCTTTGTCTGCAATGTATTCCACCAAATCTAGGTCAGGGATTTATGTGAATAATGTTTCCCTTTTCATGTTCTTGAATAATATGACCAACGCAAATCAATCAACTAGTAGGATGATGTGGGACTCATTCATTCATGAGAGATGTAGTTTTGGGGTCCTGATTTGTGTTTTTCCTAATTCAATGTGATGATTTTTATAAACCCCCTGATAAAATGATAATGCAGAGGGTTCATCCCAATCTGAACAAGGCTCAAACCATACACCACTCTAGGGTATTCTGTGTTATTTGCGGGAGACTGAGAATCATGGTGGAAAGACAATTATGTGGACTTCGCAATTAATACATGGACAAGAGAGGTCCATAGGTGTAGATTATAATGAAAACGGACTACCGAAGCATCTCTGGTGTCCCAGAAAACGTGTCGTGAGAGTGGCACCACCGACATGGAGGTGCTAGTGACCTACGAAGGCGGCCGACCCATGTCGTCCGAGTAGAGAAAGAAGTGCCTAATGGCACCGCGGTGGCATGTCCTATGGCCAGACGGCTGCGACCAGTGGAGAACATGGCACCAACTTTCCCCATGGAGATGGAGTGGTCCACTCGGGCGGCATGGGTGGCACACAACGACTAGCTCATGTTGACCATTATGGGAGAAAGGATGTTGCCTCTATTAGGGAGAATAGGACGCACCCAGTTTGGTCTAGCTCAAAGCGCCCACACCATGTGGCACATGTTATCTAGGTGGTAAGGGCCCTCCATTCGAGCCAAACCCCACCAGTTGGACCCTGACACCCATCAAAACCCACAGGCCCAAGGTGCTAGCCACAATAGACTCTTAAAGGCCCCAAACACTATTGGACATGATTCACTAAAAATAACATAACTCACAAATTGGGAATCTAATTGATGTGTTGTCTGTAGTACGAGTACCCTTGTTTTTAATTAGTTCTTTTTAGATACTCCTCTTGTGTTTTGGATGATGTTCGAGTATGTTCGAGTTGGATTAGTCTCGAATTCAATAGGGCCCATTTTACATTTTTCATATATCATATAGACATGGCCTATGATTGATGAGTCATCAATCATATTGGGACCCTTATGAATAGATGGTATTTTTGGTTACATCTATGTGGGACCTAATGGTGGTTGAGATACGACTAGTGTCTTGTGGAGAAGAAACTCTAGAAATCTAGCATGCTAAGTAAGGCAATCTGGTGGATGGCTGTGACGTGATGATTGAATAGTGATCCCCTATGGGTCAGTGCATATTGATCCCAAATGGGCCATTACATAGAGATCTATTGTGTGTTATCACATAGTGATCCTCTATGGGTTAGCACATAGGGATCCACTGTTGGTCCTCACCCTGAGATCCAATGTGGGTCACCACATAGCGATCCTCCATGGGTGAGCACCTAGCGATCTTATGTGGGTCAGCTCCTAGAGACCCTATATGGATCAGCACCTAGAGACCATGTGTAGTGTAGTTGAAAAGGACACTCAATAGAATAATATGATTCAACATTATGAAAAAATTTATTTATTCCTGTTATTTATGTTATATACCTTGTGTAAGATTTATTTTACTTAGTGAACTATTATTGAGATCATCATTTGGGGGGTTTCCTTGGATAATTATGAGTGTCATTTGGGGTTCTTTGGGTCCCTACTGAGTATTAATATATTGACCCTTCATGGGATTCACCCAAACATTGTTGTGTCTCGTGCAAATGGCACCCATCATGATAGAGACGTTGGAGAGCCAGGGCTAGATGGCACACGGAGGCGACCGATTGATATGGAGAGCTACAATGAAGAGATGTAAATACCCTTCTGGTAGGATCCTTATCATATTATCTTTGTTGTTTTTTTACCTTTTCTATAATACTCATTCATTTGGGCTTTTATATTGGCCCTTTTTTTACTTTCAGTACTTACTTTTTCTTTTGAGTGGTGGTTTTTTGTGGTGTTTGAGATTTTACTTTTTCTCTAGGTATTGTTTGTGTGTAGTGTGCCCTATCTCTTGGTGTGTATAGGTTTAAAGGATATTCCTTCTCTTTTGGTTTTATCCAATCTAGTGATAGTCATCAGCCCCTGGCATATGCCATGTGGGGTTGGTGTAGTATGGAAGATGACCTTGGTGGAAGGTCGTGAAAAGTGGTATGAGAGGACAATCACTTCTGCCAGAATAACTTAGAGTCTGTAATTTTCAATGGATCAATAGTGTTCAGTTTATTGAGTTTGGTTTTCAGTATAGGGAGTCTAGTGTTGTTGTAGCATCTGACGTATCATTACACCAGGATCCTAAAATCTGTTTTTCGACTCAGTACACGAAAACAAAATTTTCATATGTCCTGAAAATGTTTTTTCTTTGGATATCTTTTGAGTCATCTCACCAGGTATAAATTATTTACCATAACACATCCATTTATTTAGGATGAATCTACATAGAAATCCATCTAGGATTCCATAGAGTGATTACGATGACATCACACCGAGTGATGAGGCATCATGCAGGGCCCTCTTACAATAATAACACCTTTTGGTGTTGTACCATCAGCACCACCACCGATAGGGCATCATTTTCCACCAGCCCCACCAGCGGGTAGTGCACAATGACTGAGAATATTTCATGAGATCCACAGACATAGGCCTTTGAGGTTTTGAGGCGAGACAGTTCTTTTCACATTTGGGGACTGGCAGGAGGTTGTGGAATGAATGTTCCACTTGGAAAAGACATTACTAGAAAAGATTATTATCATTACTGCTAGTCTATTTCAAGGAACAATAATTGAGATGGTTGAGCCTGACTCTCCATACACATGAGGAGGAAACTCTCTTCTGTTCATGCTTCAAGAGCCTCCTCAGGGCAGAGTTCATTCTAGTGACTCTATGCTCTGTGCATATTCAAGAGATACAACACCTACAGTAGGGATGCCTGACGGTGGCCCAATACTCAGGACGATTCAATTACCACTCTCGCTACTCCACCAACATGTTACGAGACCCATTCATAAGGTATCATACCTTTGATCAGATACTCTTATGGGAGATTAGAGCATCGATGATATCACTCAACATCACGACGCATGCTACAGTGCTAGAGTGAGCTCTATTGGTGTTGTGGTTTGAAGATGAGATGTCACTGACGATGAGAGAAACCACCAGATGATAGACAGCCGAGTCATATATAGCAAGCGGTAGGAATATGATGCAGAGGCTCATGTTAGCGAGAGATTTTAGAGGATGACCCCAGGATGTAGGGTCGGAGGTGTGGAGCTCATGAGGAAATGAAGGTCAGCAAAGGTGTAGATTATGCAACTCATGTGGCGGGGATGATCACATGGCTCACGACTACCCGACCTGCCTTACTGATGATCAGGAGATGGTTGAGGGACAACCGAGATAGACATCGAGGTTCGATCTAGGTGGTACATAGGGCGGAAGATGATGCAATGGATCAGGTCATTCGGTTTGCGGTGGTTGATGGGATGAAGTTATGCTGCCACCACCTCCAGGTGGTGAACCCCGGCCTCAGGGAGCAAGTGGATAGGGATGAGCTCAGTTTCAATTGGCGGAGGCCTATGACAACGATGCTCTGGAGATGATTCAAGGTGAGATCTGTGTTTACTATACCCTAACATGAGTTCTAATAGACATAGGTTCTAGTAATTATTTAATTCCCATGGATATTGTTTAGAGCTTGTGGATTCAGGTGGAGTCGTTGGCTCATTCCTTATTAATAGAGAGTTCTACAAGAGAGGACTCAATTATTACGCACTAGTTCCAGTAGTGTAAGTGTAAAGAACCAAAGCTCTTCAATGGAAATTTTGCTTCTTTTAATTATGTCATAAAATCACATGAAAAAACAACATAATGAACTACTAAGTGCCATGTGGCCTCTAAACATAAGTTTTTCACCTATATGTTTTGAATTTAAAAATTCCGACATAAATTGTTGTGTTTAAGATGTTTTTTGGAGTCTAATGAAACAAAAATAATTTTTGGTCAATAGTAACCTACCCTTATGAATAGTAACATATCTTTATGAATAGTAATATAACCCTTATGAATAGTAAATCATCCAACATAAGAGTATCCTTACCCATGATTAATTAAATAAAATTTAGACATCTTAGAAAGTGACAATTTGACCTTAGTAAACATTTTTGGTATTTTGTAAGACATAAATAATTAATTATAATTAATTAATTAATTTAAAATAAAATTTATTTTTCTTAAAATGGGTTCATTAGGTATCAAATCAATTTCTTATAGTTTTT
The DNA here is from genome assembly GCA_963277665.1 of Viscum album. Classification (NCBI taxonomy): domain Eukaryota; kingdom Viridiplantae; phylum Streptophyta; class Magnoliopsida; order Santalales; family Viscaceae; genus Viscum; species Viscum album. The sequence continues at coordinate 78,016,232 of OY728162.1, read as the reverse complement.
AGATTATTTTATAACACCCTATGTAATTTTTGTTAGCACTATAAAATCAATTTTAATTTTTAAAACTGTTTTAAGTAAATTATGATTTTAATTTAATATTAAATTGATAATATTTATAAATTTTTTTTATGGAAAATGGACTTCATTTTTGGATTATAAATGTCAAAAAATTATTGGGTTAAACTTTTGGGATTTTTCTGAAATACTTGAATTTTTTATGAATAGTGAAGTACCGTAATTTACAAAAATAATCTAAATAACATAATTATAGAGTCATGTGTGATGTTTTGATGATGTAATCCCACAGGTTTTGGGATAACATTATAAAATTACTATTCTTGTCCATTCAAGACTCACTATTCCTTGTCTTAGGGAAAATTAATAAACTAAGGAATTTTATATTAAGGAAACTCATCTCCCCTCCACTATAAAAACCACCCTTCACTCCCTCATTTCCTCACACCTCTCAAGCTCCAAGACTTATATAAACTCTACCCAAACACTTTCCCTATCCCCTACCCCACGTCCAAGATCTTCTGGTCTCATCAAAATAATAGGCTTACACCCTTACGGAGGTTCTCAAGAGAAGGAATCAAGAGCTAATTTCTCTCCATCTTCTCCTTTAATTTCCTTTCAAGTTCAAGTTCATTTCTTTACCTCTCCCCACCAATCATCATAAAGATGATATTTTAACTCTATTATTATACATATATTGTAATTTTATGATTATAATGGGATATTATATCATCCAACGCCTTTTACCTCTTCCTTTTATTTTATTAAAGAGAACGTTGTTCGTGGGGTGTTAATTTCTAACAATCTAGAATGACATGCTTTCTTCTTCCATTTATACCATCATATCTGGTAATGAAACCATTTTAATGGTTTAACAAGAATAATTTATATGTATTATGTCCTAATTAATGTTCTATAACTTACTTATGAACATATTAATATGTGATAAATTAAAACAACTTCATTGTGATCGAAAAACCGCCCAAATGAACCAAAACAATCATCATTTAATTCTTATCTAATGATTCATCCACATGGATCTGATATAATTAATTTTAAGAAAATTAAAAATCCTGTTATATTAATTAAATTTAATATCACTTCTATATGATTACCCATGTTCTACTCAATCTTTAATTTAGGAATACAAGTGAACCACCCAAGAAAAACCATAAAAACAAACATCCCCAAACAATGTTTTTAAACTCAATAAGACATCCAAAGGAACATAAAATGACATAATGAGTCCCTATTAATGTATAACAGGTTATGGAATTTATAATTAATGAATATAATGTCAATATATAGGACATTAAAGAGAAGGAAGCATTCAGATACAAGGTAAGGGGAAATCTCAAACCCAATTTTCTTACTTCAGGTTCTCCCTCTTTCAATCCATTTTTTGTATGGTTACTCCATAAAGATAATTTGTTCATAATTGTCTTTACTTTTCTGGAATATAAATATTTTTCATTGGTTTTTATTTCAAATAAAATGTTTTCCAAAAGAACTCCAATTTTTTGAACACCCCTTTTACTTCTCAATCAAAGTGGACGGTTCTTGTAACATGCATGTTATTCCCTCTTTCTTTTGGGAACCCCAAGCTTGTGAATGTGTTATTATGAGATTAAACCCAATCCATTCCATGTGTTAGTTATGTACATTTTTTATGTGTATTCTATTTGGCACGCATGATGATGATAATGTCATGATGTGGCGAGTGCTCCTGGAAATATATAGCGTAATATAACTGTTTCAATGTTAAGGGTGCGCCCAGAATTATACAGCGCTCCAATGCATTGGGTAAAGTGATGAACCTCATGAGTATATGTGATATGATGTGTGAACAAGATTATATATTTGTTCACAAGTATGTTTGGTAGTTATCCACTAAGACATGATGTTTCATTTTTTTGCATTTCCATATTTCAAGTCTTGCATTTATGCTTCCTCTCATGTTCATGAACTTTTTCCCATGTTATGATTATCCTCACCCCATGATATATTGTTCTTATCTATCCTATAGAAAGGCTTCTAGCTCACCACTTTTGATGTATTTCCTCAGGTGTCTACATGTACTAATTAGAGGAAAAGTTCCAACAAAAATCAAGCGAATAAGAAATTAAATAAATGTTTATGATTGATTTTTTAATTGTTATGTATGCTCCTAGTTTTCCCATGACACTAACACTTTGGATCCTCTATTTTTAATGATATTATTTTTTATCATTATAATGATATAATAGTAAATTAAAAAATGGTTGGGTTTCTATAGTTGGTATCAGAGAAAATGTTTAGTAAATTTAGTAATTAGGATTCGTGAACCCTAGAGAAAATCATAGCATGGTACTAAGATCAAATATGCACACAAGAATATTTACAGAGGGATCCCATATGTTATGTTTTTGGTATAAATTTTTTAAATGAATAAGTTATTCATGAATATATTACTTATGTTTTGTTCTATGCTTTTTTATTTTAGAAAATGATGGGAACCACGAGAAATCTGGCCAACAACTCATGCGAGGGATAATGCAACGATTACCCAAATGACATCCCCAATGATTTAGAAGGTGGAGTTAATAACATCATGGTGATAGTTACCAAATTAACACATGTTATGAACAATAACCATAATAATTGAGAATATCCTCCTTCACCAAAAAGGACTAACTCGCTGTCGAATGTTTTATGCCACAACGACCATTGACATTTTGTGGATCTTCTGATCCACTAGTTGCGGAACAGTGGGTCCACACCATGGACAATATATTTTCTGTTGTTAAATGTTCTGACACGAAGAAGGTGACCCTAGCCATTTATCATCTAGATAGAGAAGCCTATCAATGGTAGGATTTGATTAAGAACACCAAGCCTAGGGAGGAAATTGATGAGATGGAATGGGAAGACATTAATATAATGCTTCTTAAAAAGTAATTCCCACAAACTCTTCTCAAGAAGATGGAGAGAGAATTTATAGAGCTCATGAAAAATGAAGGAGGATCTGTCACAAACTATGAAGTGAATTTCACAAGGCTTGAAAGGTACACTTCGGGTTTTGTTATCAACAATGATAACAAATTTGATAGATTCTTTAGTGGATTATAACCAACCCTTCTAAATGCTCTTGCAATTCGACACTTTCAGAGTGATGAAAAAGTTGTTCAGTGTGCTCTAAAATTGGAGAGGGGGTTTAGAGAATGGTCCCATGGCTATGGTGATAATAAAAGAAAGATTTAGTTTCATGTAGGTGTATCTAATGACAAAGGCGGGGAGAAAAATCAATGACCCCCATGCCATAAATGTTGGATGTTTCACCATGGGAACTACCTCAAAGGTATGGGGAAATGATTCAAGTGTGGGAAAGAATGAAACCAAGATCAAGAGTGTCAAAAAGACAATAAAAAGAAAGGATAATGCAGCCGATGAAGGGAGAGAACCACTCATGGTCTAATGCTATAAATGTAGGGAGCTAGGGCACTATACAAACTAGTGCACTGAACCTCGAGCTCTCGAGGGTAATCAACGTCAGCAGACACCAAAGCCAAAGGAACAAGGGAAGGATTATTCCATCACTACTGCAGAGGTGGAGCATGATAATGAAGTCATACAAGGTACACTTCCTATTCACTAAATAATGGAAAAAGTGTTACTTGATTCTGGTTCTATGTATTCCTTTATATCTTGCATGTTTTCTAGAACAAAAGAATTGAAGCCCCAAAAACTTGAATTATAGACATCTATAAAAACACCAAGTGGTGAAATCATTGCAACCCAAGTGTTTGACTATTCTCTCGTTGGCGTATGTGGGATGATTCTTACGGAAAATCTCGTAATACTTCCCCTGGTGGAATTCGACGCTATAATGGGAATGGATTGTCTATTGTTATATAGAGCACATATCAGCTGTCGGGAAAAGGAAATATCTTTTCATATTCCGAACCATCCCATGCTCCTCTACAAATGCAAGGAATACCATGAATAGCCTTTGAATAATCCTTCAATGGTGTGGGTGTTGATTCCCTATGAAATACCATACCTCACCCAAATGGTTGAGTCGAAGAAATGTGCCAACCTTTAAGAAATGCATTTTATGAGGGAATACTATGATGTGTTTCCTGAAGAGTTACCCAGAATTCCCCCGGATAATGAGGTAGAGTTTTGAATTGAACTCATGCCTAGAGATACTACAATCACGAAGTGTCCCTATGGGAAGGATCTTATCATACTGGAGGAGTTAATGAAGTAGCTGCAAGAGCATCTAGATAAAGGGTTCATATGCCCTAGTGCATCACCATGGGTGCACCAGTTCCCTTTGTGAAGAATAAGGATGGAACAATGCAGATGTGTATCGATTATCAGGAACTCAACACAATCACCAAGAAGAACAAGTATCCTCTCCCAAGGATTGATGACTTTTTCAACCAATTAAGAGGAGCTCAATAATTCTCAAAAGTGGATCTTCATTCTGGATATCATCAGGTAAAGGTGAAGAAGAAATATATTCAGAAGACTGCCTTCCGTACAAGGTATGGGCACTATGAGTTTTTGGTGATGCACATTAGACTTACTAATGCCCCTGAAATCTTCATGGATTTGATGAATAGTGTCTGTAGACAGTACCTCAACAAATTTTTTATAGTGTTTATCGATGATATTCTCATATACTCCAAGAGAAAGGATGAACATGAAGAACATCAAAGACTTGTGTTGGTGACAATAACAAAGGATAAGTTGTATGCTAAGTTCATTAAGTGTTACTTTTTAATGAAGCAAGTCACGTTCTTGGGACATGTGATCACAAGTGAGGGAATTTTCGTGGATCCATCAAAGAAAAAGGTGATTGGGGAATGCACTAGGCCCTCTAGTGTCATAGAAATCCGTAGTTTCATGGATTACCTGGGTACTACCAATGTTTTGTTAGAAACGTCTCATGATTGTTAAGCCCGATAACTAAGTTAACAAGGAAAGGGGTAAAGTATTTCTGAATAGAAGAATGTGAGGGAAGATTCAAGGATCTAAAGAGAAGGATGATCACTACACCGGTACTTACACTACCAAAAAGAAGATAATTATTTGTGATATACCGTGATGCTTCAAAGAAAGGCTTGGGTTGTGTACTCATTCCAAATGACAATTTCATAGCCTACTCCACATGACAGTTGAAGATCCATGAGCAGAACTACCCGATGAATGATCTAGAGCTGGTAGCCGTGATATTTTCCATGAAAATTTTGTGGCACTACCTTTATGTTGAAAATTTTAACATATACAATGACCACAAGAGCCAAATGTATATATTCACACAAAAGGAGATCAAAATGCGTCAAATTAGATGGTTAGAGCTAATCAAGTATTACGATTTCTCTATTCACTATCATCCTGGAAAGGAAAACAAGGTAGCTGATGCTCTAGGTAGAAAAGAATCTACAACTCTGTCCAAGCTACATATTGAGAAAAACCCAATCTTCTTAGATATGCAAAGAATGGATTTGGAAATCATAAGGGAAAGGGATACATCCTACCCTGCCCAAATGATTGTGCAACCATCCATCCAAGAGAAGATTATAGAAGCATAAAGGGATGATGTGGATATACAAAAGAGGGTGAATGTAGTAATGGAGGGGATGCTGCAAGAGTTCCACATCGACGATGATGGTGTGATTCGGTTTGGAATGATCCTTTGTGTGACTTCATCACATGGGATAAAGAATTAGCTATTGGACAATGCACATAGCTCAAGATTCGCTATCCAGCCTGGGAGTACCAAGATGTACTATGATCTCTGAGAACACTTCTGTTGGGATAACATGAAAAAGGAGATTGCAGAATATATATCAAGGTGCTTGGTATGTCAGCAAGTTAAAGGTGCGTGACAAAAGTCAAAATGTATGATGAATCCATTGACTATACCCATGTGGAAATGGGAAAATGTTACTATGGACAGTGTCACAGGTCTTCCGAAGATGTCAAAGGGAAATAATGTGATATGGGTTGCGGTTGATCGACTCACCAAGACTGCACATTTTATTGCTATATGGGAATATCTCTCGCTTGAAAAACATGAAAAGACATATGTGAATGAAGTGGTGATACTACACGGTGTTCCACTCTCAATTGTCTCTGACCGTGATCCAAGGATCACATCTATGTTTTGGAGGATCCTTCAATATGTTTTGAGTACTGAATTAAATTTCAGCACGACCTATCACCCCCAAACTGATGGCCAGTCTAAAAAGACTATTCAAACTCTTGAAGATATGATAAGATCCTACTCTTTTGAATTAAATGGAGGTTGGGATCAGCATCTCTCATTGGTTGAGTTCTCATACAATAGTAGCTTCCACTCAAGTATCCAGATGACTCCATATGAAGCTCTGTATGGAAAGTGATTTTGAACTCCAACATGTTGGGATGAAGTTTGAGAAAGAGAGCTACTTGGACCCAATATTGTTCAAGAGATGACATAGATGGTTCAAGTCATCCAAAAACTCATCAAAGATAATCAAAGTTGGAAAAATAGATATGCTCACAACTGTCGAAGGGACTTTGAGTTCAACATTGGAGATAAATCCTTCCTTCGAATATCTCCATGGAAGAGAGTCACATGATTCTGGAAGAAAGGAAATCTAATACCAAGGTATATTGGCCCCTTTGATATCCTTGACCACATAATAGTTGTGGACTATCCCCTTGAACTTCCACCAAATATGGCCCAAGTTCATGATGTGTTTCATGTATCACTACTGAGGAAGTACATACCAGACCCCTCACATGTACTAAACTCAGAGGTTGTGCAGATGGAAGATGATCTCTCTTATGAGGAGCAGCTAGTATAGGTTCTGGACTGTAGAGATAAGGTTATAAAAAACAAGAAAAACCATGTGGTCAAAGTGTTTTGGATGAACCATAAGTTTGAGGAAGCATCTTGGGAACCAGAAGAAGCAATGAAGGAGAAGCACCCTCACCTCTTTATGTAAAGTGAAATTTCAGGGGCGAAATTTCTTAAGGGGGGGAAGAATGTAACGACCCAAAGATTTTCAATGGAAATTTCCCTTCTATTAATTATACCATAAAATCACATGAAAAAAACATAATGAACTACTAAGTTCTATGTGGCCTCTAAACATTTCATTCTCACTTAAATGTTTTGATTTTTGAAAATCCGACATACATGGTTGTGTTCAAGATGTTTTTTGGAGTCTAATGAAACAAAAATAATTTTTGGTGAATAGTAACCAACCCTTATGAATCGTAACATACCATTATGAATAGTAATATTACCCTTATGAATAATAAATAATCCAACATAAGTGTAACCCTACACATGATTAATTAAATAAAATTTGGACATCATAGAAAGTTACAATTTTACATTAGTAATGCTTTTGGTATTTTGTAAGTCATAAATAATTAATTATAATTAATTAATTAATTTAAAATAAAATTTATTTTACTTAAAATGTGTTCATTAGTTATCAAGTCAATTTATTATAGTTCTTAGATAATTTTATAAGACCCTACATAGTTTTTGAAAGCACTATAAAATCAGTTTTAATTTTAAAGACAATATTTTAAGTAAATTATGATTTAAATTAAATATTAAAATTTTAATATTTTAATTTTTTTTTGAAAAAAGGACTTCATTTTTGGATTCTTGACATCAAAAAATGGTTGGGTAAAGTTTTTCGATTTTTCTAAAATACTTGAAATTTTGATGAATAGTGAAATACTGTAATTTAAAAAAAAGCTAAATAAGAAAATTATAGAGTCATGTTTGAAGTTCTAAGGATGTAAGCCCAATTTTATTGGGATCACACGATATAATTACAATTTTTGGTAATTAAAGACTCTTTATTCCTTGTATTAGGTGAAATTAATAAACTAATGAATTTTATATTAAGGAAACCCCTCTCTCCTCCACTATAAAAACCACCCTTCACATCCTCCTTTCCTCACGCCTCTAAAGCTCCAAGACTTCTCTAAACTCTGCTAAAACACATTACCTAGCCCATCCCCCACGTACAAGAGCTTCTGTTCTCATCAAAATTCCATTCTTAGGCCCTTAAAGAGGTTCATAAGAGAAGGATTCAAGAAGTAATTTTTCTCCCTCTTCTCCTTTAATTTCCTTTCATGTTCAAGTTCATTTATTGATCTCTCCCCACATATCTTCATCCAAATGGTATTTTAACTATATTATTATACATATAATATAATTTTATGATTCTAATGGGATATTATTTCATCCAACCCCTTTTACCTCTTTCTTTTATTTTATTGAAGAGAACGTTGTTTGTGAGGTGTGAATTTGTCACCTTCAAGAACGACATGATTTCTTCTTCCATTTCTACCTTCAAATATGGTCATGAAACCATTTTTATAGTTGAACTATAATTTTATATACATATTACTTCCTATTTAGTGTTTTTTAACTGACATATGAACATATTACTAAGTGAGAAATTAAAACAATATCATTGTGATCATAAAAACGTCCCAAATTAACCCAAACAATCTTCATTTAATTATTATCTAATGATTCATCCACATGGATATAATATAATTCATTATAATAACATTAAAACTCCTTTAATATCAATGAAATATAATTTCACTTCTGTATGTTTACCCATGTTCTACCCAAACTTCAATTTATGAATACAAGTGAACCACCCAAGAAAAACCATAAAAACGAACATCCTCAAACAATGTTTATAAACACTATAAGTCATCCAAAGGAACATAAAATGACATAAAGAAACCAGAATAAACATTATTAATGTATAAAAGGTTTTGGAGTTTCTAATTTATGAATATAATGTCATTATACATGACATTAAATAGAAGCATGCATTCAGATACAAGGTAAGGTGAAATCTCAAACCGAATTTTATTCCTTTGGGTTCTCCCTCCTTCACACCATTTTTGATATGGTTACTCCTTAAGTATCATTTTTTCATCATTTTCTTTACTTCTCTTGGATATACATTTTTTACTGGTTTTTATGTCAAAAAAATGTTTTCCAAAAGAAATCCTCTTTTAAGAACACCCCTTTTACTTCTCACTCAAAGGGGACGGTTCTTATAACATGTATGTTATTCCCAAATTATTATGGGAACAAAATTCTTATGAATGTGTTATTATGAGATGAAACCCTACATTCCATGATTTATTTATGTACAATTCTTATATGTGTTCTATGTGGAAAGGATGATGATGATAATTTTATGATGTGACAGGTGCGCCCAGAATTATATAGCGCAATACGAATGTTTCAATGTGACGGGTGCTACCGGAATTATACAGCACTCCAATGCATTGGGTAATGTGATGAAACTCATCAGTAAATGTGAAATGAGTTTTGAACAAGATTCTATCTTAGATCATATGTATGTGTGGTATTTAACCACTATTACATGATGTTTCATTTTTATTCATTGTCACATTTCTAGTCTTATATTTATGCTTCATATCATGTACATGATATTTTTCACATGTTATGATTATACTCACCCCATGCTATATTGTTCTTATCTATCCTCTTACTAGGATTCTAGCTCACCCCTTCTGATTTATATCCTCAAGTGGCTACATGTAATAAAGAGAGGACAAGTGCCAATAAGAAGCTAGAGAAGAAGAAATTAAATAAATGTTTATGCGTGATGTTGTAATTGTTATGTATGGTCCTAGTTTTTTCAAGTCACTAAACCTTTGGATATTCTATGTGTAATGCTATTCTGTTTTTTATATTTAAAATGATGTAATAGTAAAGTAAAAAAAATGTTCAGTCACTATAGTAATAATACATTATGAGGTGAGATATTTGTCTTGGATCTCCTAGTAGCAACATCATGGCCTTACACTATCATCTTGGGTATGGACTAGTTATCCATGATCCATGTATAGATCAATTATTTTTGGAGAAAAGTTCATTTTGAATGAGAGGATGGGATTAGGATTTCAATCACAGGTGAGAAGGGAACCTTTGAATCATACTATGGACTTCCTCGGATGAGGGTGAATAAAATCACTCATCATATGGTTAGCCTCACCCATGGTGTAGTAGATGAGAGGAGTCCAAGCTATCCTATAATGGTGGACCTGTATGAAGATATTTTTCTTGAGGATGTTCTAGGACTACCTCTTCACAGAGTGGTAGACTTCTATGTCGACTCGTACCCCGGGACGACCCAGATATCTACAGAAGAGTATCGTATGGCTCACATGTACCTCCGAGAGTTTAGGGTATAATTAGAGGAAATATAGAGGAATTGGTTCATAAGGCCCATTGTTTCTCCATGGGAAGCCTTGATTTTGTTTTCCAAGAATGAATATGGGAGTTTGAAGTTTTCTATGAACTATCAGCGGCTAAACTAGGTGACTGTGAAGAACAAGTATCCTCTACTGAGGATTGATGACCTATTTGATCAGGTGAAGGGAGAAAGGTGGTTTTCGATGATAGATATCAATTCAGGATATAATTAGCTCAATGTATGGGATACGGACGTACTGGAAACAATATTTAGATTCATGTATGGCCAATATGAGTTATTGTTGATGCCTTTAGGTTTGACCAATTACCCAATAATGTTCATGGGACTCAAGAACATGATTTTACAACCTTTCCTTTATCTAGTTTTGGTGGTATTCATTGATAGAATCTTTGTGTACACAACATCAGAGGAGGAGCATGCCCCACCTTTTTAGATAGTCTTTGATAAACATTCAAAGCAGCATATTTATGGAAATCTCTTGAAGTTCTGATTCTGGAAATATGAATTCCACTTTCTGGAACATTTTATCTCAGAGGCTGGAGTTGTAGTGGATCTAGAAATGATAGAGGTAGTTATTGCTTTGGATACACCAAAGACTGTGACCGACGTGTGAAGTTTCCTCAGTTGACTGGGTGCTATCGGAGATTTGTACCTGACTTTTCCATAGAATCAGAAGCATTTTAATCATTGAAAAAGAAGGGTAATCCTTTCATATGGACATAGAGATGTTAGTAGAGTTTTTAAGAGATGAGGTAGAGACTGAAGAGTTCTCCCATCATGAGGCTATAATAATAGGGAGTTTGGTATATAGTTTACTGCGACACTTCAGGGATGATATTAGTATGTTTCATGATGGAGGAGTGAGTAGTGATTGCCCACGGATCACAACAACTGAGGAAGCATGAGAATAAATACGTGATCCATGATGTGGATTTAGTAGTAGTGGTCTTTGCATTGATGATGTGGAGGCACTACTTGATTGGTGAATGGTTATCTGTATCATATGATCACTGGAGTCTCAGGGATATCTTCTCACAAAAGGACATGAACCTGAGACATGGGTGATGGATAGAGTTGTTCTAGGAATATTAATTGGAGATATTCCACACTTCGGGGAGGGTACACATAGTAGAGTATACACTCACCAATAGGTCGGGTCTATAGCTACTAAATGAGGAAACTGAGTAGCCAGCCACGTTGAAGATATACCTTGTGGATAGTGACTGAGATGATTACATATAGTCTATGACTATCAAATTCCAACTCCATCAGGATGTTCCCGAGGTACAGAATGGAGACATTCACTTCGAGTCACTATATGCTTAGATGTCCCCATGACATGATCTTTATGGATTTTAGATAGGTGGGGTGAATTTTATCCTTTTTAGAGTACACACCATGGTACCACTACCATTTCAGGAAGAGGTTTTGAGGGAGCTACATAAATCCCCTTTGTCTTAGATCTTGGAGTGGAGAAGATGTACTAAGGCCTCCGACATTAGTACTGGTGGCCAGGGATGAAGAATGAAGTGGAGGAGATGATTCAATATGACTCACATTACATAAATTGAAGGTTGATCATTAGGTTCTTGCATGCTAAGGATGACTCCAAGAGGTACCAGAATTGAAGTGGTGTGGTATCTCCATGGACTTGATCACTGGGTTACCACACACGTCCTGGGGCCACAACTATATCTGGATGATTGTTGACCGAATCACCAATTTGGCCCATTGTATACCCATTCATGAGAAGGGTTATTTAGAGGGCTTGTGAAACATATATGTACAAGAGATATTTCATCTTCAAATGGTACCATAGATGATTTTTTCATATTGTGACACTCATTTTATATCTTGTTTTTGGAAGAGATTATAGGATTAATTCGGGACATAACTGTAGACGCCGGAAAAGTCCGTTGTTCCCAAACGAAGCTCCGGATGCGGAAAGCGAGGTCATATTTGGAGTCGGAAGGATGTTTCGGAGGGCCCGGAGGCCTTGCGCGGAATTTCAGAGGCCCGCGCGCAAAGGTGATGTTCCGCGCGCAAACCCCCCGGGATGCGCGCAAGGCGCCGGTCCGGCGCGCAATTTTGCGCGCCGCGGGTCCGCGCGACTCCCTTGCGCGCCGCGCCCGATTCCGCGCCCGCGAGGAGAATTTCGCGCTCGCACCCTGGATTCCGCGCCCGAGGTTGCCTATAAATATAAGGCGACCCCCAACGTTTCAAAGGTTGCTGGAAGTCGAAACGTCTCTCGTGCGCGCAATTCAACCCCTTCCGCGTGCAATGACGAACTTCAGGTAACCTCCTTTCTTTCGCGCAAGAAAGCCTCGGGGTCCGCCTTCGCGCGCAATCCCCGCTGGCTCCTTTCATTTGAATAAAAACTCACCCTAAGGCCTTTGCGCGCAAAAGAACCCGCTTGCGCGCAATTGCCCCCGGGGTGCGCGCAATCCGGCCTGATTGCGCGCACCCCCCCCTTCTTTCAAGTGGCCATTCGTTAAAGAATGAGCCGTTGCCCCCGCGCGCTATCCGAAGCCCGGTGTGAGCAATCTCAAGCATCCGCGCGCAAGGCGCTGGCCCAATTGCGCGCCAGCCGCCCCGATTGCGCGCCGGCCCGCAGTATTGCGCGCAAAGCTTCCTTTTTGCGCGCAATCTGCCAGGGTCGTCCCCGTTGACCTCCTAAGGGTACCCGCCTGTGTGGCACCCGATGATTCTCATCCCGGGTGCCCGCGCCGTGCGTTGTCTTCCCGTGCGGCCCTCCAGGTTCGTGCGAAGTGACATGCACCCATCGTCCGGCAACCTATGCCCAGCATGACGTTAAACTGCACATTCGTCCCGCATGACGTTAAACTGCGCATTCGTCCCGCATGACGTTAAACTGCGCATACGTCCAGCATGACGTTAAACTGCACATCCGTCCAAGCTGCACGACGTTAAACTGCCTAGCCCCCATCGTCCGCGCTGCAAGACGTTAAACTGCCAAGTGCTTCGTCCTCAACACATGACGTTAAACTGTACTTCGTCCGGCAAGACGTTAAACCGTCCGCTTCGTCCTCAACACATGACGTTAAACTGTACTTCGTCTGGCAAGACGCTAAACCGTCCGCAACCTGATCTCGTGCTCCGCACGCAGGGTCCCCCCGGTTTGGATGTGGCCCCCACCCGCTCGCCCCTGCAGGGATGTCGGGATTGCCCTTCTTTAGGGACGATTTAATGGGAGTGGCTTTTCCCTACGGGGGCAGGGTATTACAAACCCCTAGTTTCTCGTGGGAGGCTGCACATGTGTATCTCCATTGCGCCTCCCCACTGCCGAAGCCAGTAGAGGGTCTGACTGGGATCGAGGTGTCTTCCGCTTTCGGTCCAAGTCCCTTCCAACTGAGTTTTGCAGCATCCGGGCTGCCCCAAGTGCGTAAGTCCTGACAGAATGAACTACGTGGACTTTGATCCCTGTCTTCTATACAGGGTACGTAGGAAGCCTCTCTGAGGTCCAAGCCCACCACCTGGTCGTCCCGGTCGTATTTACGTCGGTTCGTCCATCAGTGGACCCCTCCAGGGTTCACGCTTGTGTTGATTCACCTATGAATCCGCCCCTGTGGGAGACTGCCCGTGTGTATCTCCACGGTGCCTCCCCACAGCCCCCCTTTTCCATTTCCCCTTTTATCGTCCAGCATGACGTGAAACTGTGATCCACCCGGCCGTTCCATCCCCCTCCGTGCGAGGTGGTTCGGTTCAATCCTCCGCCCGGCAGCCTCGACCTCTTCGTGAGTCGGCTTGCCGACGTCCAGCATGACGTTAAATTGTATGCCCGAACTACGTTGACTTTGATCCGTGTTAACGCGCGGTACGTAGGAAGCCCCTCTGGGGTCCAAGCTCTTCACTTCATCATCCATCCTGATCCTTACCCGGGCCGCCACATCCCGGTGGGGTCATGCCACTTCACTCCACTCCACGTTACTTGGGAAGCCGCCCATGTGCTGGCCCCAGCGTCGGAGGTTCCCCGCAAGGGGTTCTGTCATCTGATCCACTTTTCGTGTTAATCGGTCCGATGCCGTCCCCGCTGGACGTTAAACTCGCGGCATACCCCGTGTTAAACACGGGAAGCTGAGGAAAACCTCAGGTGACACAGTTCCCCGCACCTAGTACGGGATGCCTCAGGCCATCATGCCTTCGAGAAGCCCTATTAGGGACGGAAGACAGATGTGCAGAGCCGCAGTGTTACGACACGCCCCCAGCACCCAGAGCCACCCGGCCTTCTCACCGCAGGTTGCTGCCCCGCCCAGACTCCTTGGAACGTCTGGGCGGAAGCAGCGTAATTAACCGGTGTCCATGAAGATATGGCGCCGGGAACGAGATTCACGAACATTCTTAAGTCTATGAGGGAGACCCGGATTAGGCGACAAGTTCCGAGGAGACGTCCAAGGAAGGAGGAGCCGACATCCCATCATCCCGGTTTCGATCAAGGAGCAGACGCCCCTGAATAAGGGACGGATGCCGCCCGCCCTTGGAAATCGGGACTGCGGGACCACAAGCCGCGCGCCCATCCCCTCGGGTTGACGGGTGCACGCGCGAACGCGTCCTGGCGGAACAGCGTAACCCGACGCACATCCGCACCGAAACAGAAAAATGGTGAACCCGACGTGAATCTCTTCTCCTCGATACGAAGACCGATGGCTTTTAGAGGTGTTGGAAGACCGGCATATTGCCCGGCCAAGCATTCAGTCTTACCCGCCAGGGGCTGGGGAAGTGAAATCGGGCACTCCGTCTCGCAACGTCGAGGGCCTGGGTTCCCCCCACGGAAGGCGTCGTGGCGCTAATGGTTGGTTGTCGATTCCTTTTTCCTGTCAGTGTTAATGGGTCTTTCTCCCTGCTTTCAGAAATCAGGTCGCCCGATCCAGTGCCCGATCGCCACCCGCCCACTGGCGCAGGGACAGGGGAAACACCGACGCGGCTACTCCGCGCGGTCCCGCCCGTTCCGCAGCCGTCCCAGCAGCCGCAATTGCGGGACGACCACGCCCTCTCTCCCCCTCGGAGGTCATCCAGAGAAGGGTGATCAACACCCTGGTGCGGAGATACGAGGAAGAGGGAGTCATCCCCACTAGGGAAATGGCTCGCCTAGACCTCGAGGAGGCTGCGCCTCGCCACCACCGCCGCCCCCGAGGGCCGCGCGGGGAGGCACCGCTGCCTACCTCAACGTCCAATCGCTTCGGGAGTTTATCCCCGGAGCGCTCTGACAGTTCCCTTCCTTATGCGGATGAGGTGGGAGATGCCCGGGATCACCCTATCCGAGGTCCGCTCCAGGGATCCACGATAAGGGCTCCCGCCAGGCCACGGCGACATCGCCGCCAGGCCCCTCAAGTCGAGGAACAGGCTCTCCACCTGCCCGCGACGCTCATTCCGACTCGTCTGTCCCGACGCCAACGTCGGGCACGAGCGGAAGAGGATGCCCACCTTGGGGCTCTAGCAACAGCGGCCGCATTGGCCCGAGCCACCGCTGGCTCCAGTCGCCAGGCCTCTGTGCATCCTGAGCGGGGGAACTCCTATGCCCGACCCGGATCGAGGCCCCGACCGCCCCAAAGGCAGGTTGGGTTGACTCTCCCGGTTGCTGGTACGGGCAGTAGCCACCGCGGACCACCTCGCGGTAGCGCTATTCACCAACAGGGTCTACTCCGTGTGGCTGATCCAAGAGGCATGGGTCATCCCACCTCCCGATCCCGGCCCGGAGGCCTGCCCGGAATCATCTCTCCCCGCGTCCCCTTTGATATCTGTCCCGGTGCCCCTCGCACCTTGGTTCCCAGTCCTCTTGGCCCCAGCACGAGTGCGGCCGGAGGACGCCAGGACAGAGATCAGCCCTGCCCCGAAGAACCACCCAGGGGCAGGAAGGCAAGGCGTCGACGCCGAGGGAAGAATGTTACGGAATTCCGGACAGAGATCCGACCGGTGTGCTTCTCTGACTCAGAGGCAGAGTACGATTCGGCGACAGAGCCCCTTCCCCAACCCCGCCAGTCAAGGGCATGGGTAGGAATGCGGCACGTCAGCCTCGTGCTCCCCGAGAGCGAGATCGATGTGATCCCCGCTTCTCTTCGAAGGTATATCCGGAGTAACGAGGGCCTGGTAGACCCCCAAGGATCAAGCTTGCGGTTGGTACCGGCCCCTCCGGAAGTGCCTTCCGCCCCGATCGGAGAAGCCGGAGACTTTATCTGGGGACCGGCAGTCGAACCTCGATCTAGTGCACCCTCGGCGAGCACCGATGCTACGGCAGGATGTTCGCTCGCCGGCCCGTCCTATCGTGATGTGGTAGCTGGGGCACCGCCACCCTCAGGGGGAGGCCCGGGATATGGAGGCCAATCGGCCTGCTCGCCGTATTCGCCGCCGGCCAGCCCGTCGGCCCGACGGCCCGCCTCGGCACCACTGCTGGTTCCCCGTCCATTCCCAGCCATTGAAGAGGACCGAGGAGATCTGGGTCCCGAGTTTGAGTCGTGGAGCTTCTGGACCGTCCTTGCAGAGGGCCACTTCCCTGAGAAGTTTTGGCCAGTCGTAGGACCGGGCTTTGATGCACCCGAATCACTCACCCCGGGTGAGTTCGAATGCTTCCGCCGAACTCTCCGGGAGACTCACTCCCGTCTTCACTGCCTACAAATGCCATACCCCGGGAGTCAACTACACCTGGAGGATATTGGTGAGCAGTGCCGTCAAATTGACCTGGCCACGCTCCCCGCGGTCCGGCACCCCGGGTCATTTGGGCACCACGAGGCCCTCCAACAACGATGCGTTGAGTGTTTTCAAGTACTCCGCAAAGTTATCGAGGAAGCCACTCCCCACGTGTATATCCGTGGATGGGGGCAGTACGCTGCCCTACGCTTCAGTATGATCCACCGACAGCCCGATTCGCTGGGTGGCCCTGAGGGTATATCCCCAGGGACAGGAACAGTCAATATGGCTGACCTGTCGGGAGAGGGGAACGACTTGGAACTTCTCGACGGGGGCTTCCCCCCCGAAGACAAGCCGTCGTCAGATCCATCGGTGAGAGTTACTCGTCATCAGAGGAACCTCCTGGGGCTCCCCGCGCCCACTGAAGCACTGACGTTGAGCCGAAACGTCAGCAAAGGAAAAGAGCACAGCGAGGCTGTAAAGCCCGCCGACCCATCTGCCTCCATGCGGAGGGCAGAGGAGGATCCCGAGAAGGCTATGCTACGTCAGCAGCTCGCCGAACAGAAGAGGCTGGTTGACCAGCTCCTCGCCGAGCGCGCTGCGGAGCAGCGGCCTGACTACGGTGATCCCAGGCCAGGACAACAGGGACCGGAACAACCGCACCTCGACGAGACTCTCCCGGGCAACCGTGATTACGCCGTGTTCGCCGACAGGAGAGAGGCCATTGCCTACGGCAAGAGGGCGCGGTATGTTTCGCCACACCCTCCCGAGCGACGTGACTACCTGAGAGATCCCGCTCGGATTCCTCCCGCTGCCCCAAGGGCCGCTCCGCCCGCCATCCCACGAGCTGCCGAGTTCGACGACCCGGTCGACGACCCGATTGAAGGGCCATGCAATGCGCTCGTGGTTAGAGATCCTCGCCAGGACTGGAACCCATGTCCGGACGATCCGATGGCGGCACTCATTGCCCGCTTGGAAGCCTTGGAGACTCGGCAGGTGGCGATCCCACCGGACGGCAAGCCCTACCCAGCATGGGTGGATGACATGCCGGCGCCTCCGGGATTCGGGAATCCCACTTTCGCCCCCTTCAACGGGACTGGAGATCCGCCACAGCATTTAGCCCACTTCAACTCGAGGTGCGGGCCTATGTTGGGGACTCCGGCGCAGCAGGAGGCCGCTAAGCTTCGCTGCTTTGTTCAGACACTGGAAGGGCCAGCATTTGTCTGGTACAACCAGCTCCCCGTCGGGTCGGTAACCAGCTGGGAGGACCTCCGTAGACAGTTCCTCTACCAGTTCAGTTCCACGACCCGGAAGATGAGTATCGCAGACCTCTTCAAGTGCAAGCAGAGGCCTGATGAGCGAGTCGCGGACTTCGTCGCCCGATGGAAGGGTCTCACGTATTCCCTTGACATGCCATTGACTCAGGAGCAGTTGCTGACAATGTGCGTCGGGAACGTCAAGACCGAGCTGGTCCCTTCCCTGATTACTCAGAACTACCCCGGAGGGTTCAGGGACTTCTCAGACAAAGCTCAACGTCTTGAGGAAGCCCTGCAACAGGCCAGCCAGGCACACCCGCTGCCTCCTATGATTCCTGCAAGGAGAGCCAGCAGGGCTGAGCCCGCTGCTGTGGCCCAGATAGAGGCTCCCAGGCCGTTGGAGCTGCTGCCGGTGAGGCCAGCTCCGCAGCCTCACAGGAATCCGCCTCCACGGGCTCAGTTCCCGGCCCAGCAACGGCAGCCTCAGAACCGGCCGGCCCCTCCGCGTAATGTACCGCCACAACCTAGGCGAGATAATCAGGGTCCACCTCCTCGGCAGGCCCCTCCAGCCCCTCGTCAAGACCGCGCTCCCAGGGGCCCGCGACACCTGACGTACTCATTCCATGAGGATCAGGTCCCCGGTTATTTCTGGAGCGCCCTGGAGCAGAGGATTGTGCGACTGCCTGAGTGTTGGAAGCCAGAGGAGGCACATCTCACAGATAACCCCCGCTACTGCCCCTACCATCGGGCCCTGGGGCACACCATCCAGCGGTGCTATGTGTTTAAGGACTGGCTCCAAGACCAGATTAACAACAATGTAATCAGGTTGGGCCCAGCTCCAGCACAGGTAGCGGGCGTGTTCGTGGGATCAGATGACGATGGTGGCAATGAGAAAGAATGGCAGCTGGTCTCCGACCGCGGATCCCAGAAGTACAATAACTGGATGGCCCGCAAGACGACCATTCGCGCCCAGGGAATCATCCGTGCGCGCTTGAATCAGCCTGAGCCCCCAGAACCTGCGGGTGCTGCTTCGGCATCGTCGTCCCGGTCTGCCTCCTCCAAGAGGAGCAAACGGCGGCAGTGCAAGAAGGAAGAGCGCGCCCCGCCAGTTCCTCCACTATCCTGTACTCTCGGCGATTTCATGCCCCCGGAGATGGGGGTCCCTCCTCGGATCCGCCCGGTGATGGATGACTCGTCCGATGACGGTATTGGGTACGCTTCGGTTAACACCGTCGAGCTGGTAAATCCCTTTTCGGTTCCCGACGTTGAAGAACACCAGGTGGACCTCCCTAGTGTCCCCGGTCGTCGCCACCGTCGGAAGAACCGCAGCAGCAGGAGTCGCCGGGGCACAGCCGTCGGTACCTCCGGCCAGGCCGTGCACGCCACTGAGACTAGGCGGCAGGCTCAAGATCGAGCTCAACGTGCGCAGGCTCCCCATCCGGGGATGACGGATTCGCCTCCGCCACTGTTTGTGGTGTGGGACCAGGCAGAACCGCCTCAGCCGCGTCGTGACCAGCTCCGCCCTGCCACAAGTCCATCCCGGCCTCCTGACTCCAGTACGGTGACCATTTCCCGGACTGCGACCAGTGAACAGCGAGATGCGCCAAGTACCAGTCGGCCGCCGATCCAACCGGTAAGGCCCGTCATGCCACCAACCGCAGAGCAACCTCCTGCAACCAGGAGCTCGCGCTTGGCCAAAAAGTATGATGTCCTGAAGCACTTGGCCGACATCCCAGCAAGGCTCTCCATCCTTGAGGCTCTGCGCATGTCATCCGAGATGCGCGAGGCACTCGCTGAAGCCCTGAAGAGCCCCCTCCAGTTTGAGACAGAGGTTGCGGCTGCAGAGGCCTTTCACGCCGAAACGATCGAGGACGCCGAATGTCAGGCAGTTATCTCGTTCTCTGGTAAGGATGAAGACCCTCCTATACAGGGACACATTCGTCCGCTGTATGTCACTGGCCAGTTCAATGGCCTTGAAGTCCGGCGTTGTCTTGTCGACACGGGGTCTGGGATTAACCTGATTCCAACTCGGACGCTCCGGAGATTGGGGTTGTCTGAGGATGACTTGATTCCCTCCGACCTCAGGATCCAGGGGTACGACCGCACCGAGCAAACCCCGGTCGGCAAGATACGTTTGAAGACCCAGTTCGGTGACTTGGTTGCCAACACCGAATTCATGGTAGTCTCTCAGGACACTGCGTATAACGCATTGATGGGCAGGCCATGGCTTCACCTTCACGCGGCGGTCCCCTCGTCATACCACCAATGCCTCAAATACTCCCTTAATGGTCGAGTAGGCGTGCTTCAAGGAGATGCCTCTCCTTTTGCCTCATGTGAAGCCCGTTATCTGGACGCGGACTATTACAAGAGCAAGGATAAGCAGATCCTGGCAGGTGAGGTTGAGCCTGTCGCTGTTGCGAGCGATCCCTGGGCAGGTCTGGATGACGCTTACGTCCTCCCGATTCACCGGTTGGGCGTCGCCATGGTCTTGACGGTCCGCGAGTCTCCTGATGAGACGGCCGCGACCGCCCGCGCCAGCACCAGTGGCCCAGCAGGACCTGGTAGCCCCAATGCAGTTTCCAACACAGTCTCTCCCGTGGATGATCCCTCCCCGAGTGGAGAGGGTATGGAAGACGCACCCCCAGCCTTTGAGGAGGGCGTCCCCGCCACGGTCGATGAGTTAATACAGGTGAACCTTGGAACCGAGGCCGATCCAAGACCCACGTTGGTTAGTGCCGCCATGCCCTCTGAGGAGCGGCAGCAGTACGTGGACTTTCTCAGGCAGCACCGTGATGTGTTCGCTTGGGGCTATGACGAGATGCCGGGGCTAGATCCTCAGGTAGCCGTCCACCGCCTTGGTCTCCCGGCGAACCATCGCGGGTTCAAGCAGCCTCCCAGGAAGATGCACCCATCCCATGGTGCCATGGTTGAGGCCGAAGTTGACAAGCTTATCAAAGCCAACTTCGTGAGGGAAGTTCAGTACCCCAAATGGCTGGCCAACATTGTGCCGGTCAGGAAGAAGAACGGGCAGATTAGAGTCTGCATCGACTTCCGCGATCTCAACTGCCACTGTCCGAAGGATGATTTTCCCCTTCCAGTGACAGAGCTGTTGATTGATGCCACGGCAGGGTTCCAATCCCTCTCCTTCATGGATGGATACTCCGGATACAACCAAATTCGGATGGCCCCTGAGGATGAGGAGTTCACTGCCTTCAGGGCCCCCCAAGGTACCTTTTGCTACCGGGTCATGCCCTTCGGCCTGAAGAATGCAGGTGCCACCTATCAACGGGCGATGCACCGCATATTCAAGTCAATCCTCGGCACACTGGTGGAATGCTACGTCGACGACTTGGTTGTCAAATCGCGCCAGCGTCAGGACCATCTCAAAGATCTTGAGAAAGTGTTCAGCTTCCTCCGGTCTCGCTGCCTGAAGATGAACCCGTTGAAGTGTGCCTTTGGGGTCACCTCCGGAAAGTTCCTTGGATTTGTGGTAAGATACCGGGGTATTGAGATCGACCCAGAGAAAATCAGGGCGATTAGCCAGATGCCTCCCCCGGGTACCGTCCGGGAACTGCAAGGGTTCCAAGGCCACTTAGCCTATATACGCCGATTCATCGCGAATCTGGCCGGAAAGTGTAAGCCCTTTTCTCGGCTTATGAAGAAAGGTGCCACCTATGTATGGGATAAAGAGTGTCAGACCGCTTTCGAGGAAATCAAGCAGTACCTGCTTCAACCTCTGGTCCTGATGCCGCCCGTATCCGGAAAGCCGCTGGTCCTTTATGTGACCGCCCTGGAACGGTCCCTGGGTGCCCTTCTCGCCCAGAAGAACAACGAGGGAACAGAGAATAGCCTCTATTACCTCAGTCGCATGCTCCTCGATGCGGAGGTTAGGTATTCCCCCATCGAGAAGAGGTGTCTGGCGCTCGTATTTGCCGTACAGAAATTACGGCACTACTTGCAGCACCATGAGGTACAGTTGGTTTCTCGGGTAGACCCGTTGAAATATATCCTGAGCCGACCTATGTTGACTGGCCGTCTAGCGCGGTGGGCTGTGATTCTCCAGCAGTTTGACATCAGGTATGTGTCTCAGAAGGCCATCAAAGGGCAAGCGTTGGCAGACTTTCTGGCCGCTCACCCGACCTCCGCGGATCAGCCGCTGGATCTAGGCTTTCCTGATGAGACCATTCTCTCGGTTGATCGAGCCGATCCATGCTGGCAGATGCACTTTGACGGTGCCTCCCGGAGCCCCACCGGTAGAAGACTCGATAATCCTAAGCTCAATAGAGTGGGCTTGGGCATCGTCTTCATTACCCCGGAGCGAGCCGTGCTGCCATACTCTTTCCTGTTGTCAGAGGGCTGTACCAACAATGAGGCGGAATACCATGCCCTCATCACCGGCCTCGAGTTAGCTCTCGAGATCGACGTGCCCCATCTGTGTGTGAAAGGGGACTCCGAGCTGGTCGTTAAGCAGATCAATGGCGACTACGTTGTCAGGAAGCCGGAACTTGTGCCATTGTTGGAGTGCACCCTTCTTCTGATGGCCCGGTTCCCTTCTCGGCCGGAAATTGTCCATGTTCCCCGGTCGCAGAACGGTCGAGCAGATGCTTTGGCCAGCCTGGCTGCGTCACTTGCGGAACCTGAACAGGACAACCTGATCGTCCGCGTGACGCGCCGCAGGCTCATCGCTCCCGTTATCCCGGAAGAAGATCGCGGCCCGTTGGTAAGTAACCTCACCACGGTTGCCCCTATGCCCGGAGCCCCGAGTACCCCAGATATAGCAGTCGAATCAGCCCGTGATTGGAGGGCGCCTTTGGTTGAGTACCTCCAACATGGCATTCTTCCGTCAGATCGGGCCGAGCGCGAGCGAGTTCGACGCCGCGCATCGCAGTTTGTCCTCCAGAGCAGTCCCGGTCTGGAGCAGATCCTCTACAAGCGCGGGTTTGATGGTGTTCTCCTCCGTTGCCTTCAGGGAGTCGAGATCCCACGAGTCATGCAAGAGGTTCATGCTGGTTCATGTGGCGCCCACCAGACTGGGCCGAAGCTGTCCCACCAGATTCGGAGGTTGGGATACTTCTGGCCCTCTATGATCCATGACTGCATCGAGTACGCCAGGAGGTGCCATGCGTGCCAGGTTCATGCGAACTTTGTGCATCGGCCGCCGGAGCCTCTCCATACCACAAGGTATTCCTGGCCCTTTGCAGTCTGGGGACTGGACGTTGTGGGACCTTACCCGCCGGCGACAGCTCGCCAGTGCCGGTTCATTCTGACCGCCACGGACTTCTTCTCCAAATGGGCAGAAGCGATTCCGCTCAGAGAGGTCAAATCCTGTTCGATCGCTGACTTCGTGACCTCCAACATCATCTATCGATTTGGAGTGCCTCACGCTATCCTCACGGATAACAGAGCCAATTTCCGAGCAGCCGAGTTGAAGAAGTTGTACGCCAAGTATAACATCCGCTCGAACCATACATCTCGCTATCATGCGCAGGCGAATGGACAGATCGAGGCGTTTAACAAAACCCTCTCTAACATTCTGCAAAAGATGGTTGGTCAGAACAAGAAGAGTTGGCCGGACAAGCTCCCCAACGCCCTCTGGGCTTATCGGACGACGACTCGCAATTCCACCCAGATGACCCCTTATTCCCTGGTGTATGGAGCTGAGGCCGTCCTGCCCATCGAGATCCAGTTACCGTCCTTGCGCACTGCGGTCTACGACCAGCAAGCGCCGGACAGAGTTGCTGAAGCCCGTCTAGTCGAGTTGGAAGCACTGGATGAGAATAGACTTCGCGCTTTGCACAACTTGGAGAGGCATCAAAGCAGAATGGCTCGAGCTTTCAATAAGAAGGTTCGCCTCCGCTCCTTCCTGCAGGGTGATCTAGTGCTAGCCCTAAGAGCACCGATGATCCCCGGCAGGAAGCCGCCCAAGTTGGAGCCCAAGTGGGAGGGACCTTTTGTTGTCCACAAGGTCTATCCCAATGGCGCGTACTCCCTAGCGACTATGGATGGTGAGCGTGTCACTCCTCCCACCAACGCTAGGTTCCTCAAGCAATACTTTGCCTGAGTGTCCGTTCGTCCTGCATGACGCTAAACTGCACTTCGTCCTGCATGACGCTAAACTGCACTTCGTCCTGCATGACGCTAAACTGCACTTCGTCCTGCATGACGCTAAACTGCACTTCGTCCTGCATGACGCTAAACTGCACTTCGTCCTGCATGACGCTAAACTGCACTTCGTCCTGCATGACGCTAAACTGCACTTCGTCCTGCATGACGCTAAACTGCACCACGTCCTGCACGACGTTAAACTGCATTCGTCCAGGCTACAAGACGTTAAAACTGTTCAGCATTCATCCGCGCTGCAAGACGTTAAACTGCCAAGTGCTTCGTCAAGCATGACGCTAAACTGCACTACGTCCGAGCTACAAGACGTTAAACTGTTCAGCATTCGTCCTGCATGACGTAAAACTGCCACTCAAGAACTACGTGCGGCTTGATTCCCATCCTTATGGGATACGTAGGACCGCCTGAACCCTCATGTTTCAGGCCCAGCCCCATCCTTCGGGAATTTCCATCCCATCTCGGGCCCTTGGCCCAGTTGCCCCCGGGTGTGCGGCGTATGGTGTGAGTGCGGGGCTATGCCCTCATTCACGTCGGTTTGCTCGTCACGCTGTACGCCCCCCCACGTTTGGGGATGCCTTCTGCTCCCCCCTTCTTTTTTCCTCATCGTCCTGCATGACGTTAAACTGCACTTCAAGAACTACGTATGGCTTGATTCCCATCCTTATGGGATACGTAGGACCGCCTGGACATTCATGTTTCAGGCCCAGCCCCATTTCCCGGGAATCCCTATCCCGCGTTGGGCCTCTGGCCCCAGTTCCCCTCCTTTTTGTGCGAGGCGTATCGCGTGAGTGGGGGATTATGTCCTCATTCACGTCGGTCTACTGGCCGCGCCGTACGCCTCCCCCGTGTGTGGGACTACCTCACACCCCTCATCTTCCTGCATGACGTTAAACTGCCTTTCCAGAACTACGTATGGCTTGATTCCCATCCTTATGGGATACGTAGGACCGCCTGGACGCTTGTGTCTCAGGTCCAGCCCCGTCTCTTGGTTGATCACGGGGATCTGCCCCCCTTCGGTTGCTCTCAGGGTGAGTCCTCCGACCCTTTCCGGAGATCTGTTAACATGTTTTGGGTGCTTCGGTCTATGACTCGTAGTGTCAGATTCAATCCTGACAAGTCCTGTGTTGCTTGTCAGGCCCCGCGCTTCCTCTTGTTCGAGCCTTCACTCAAAGGGATCCTCGTTAGCGGTTTGGGTACGATGCCTCAGTGCTCTCCCACCGCTCCGGGTCGATTTACCGGTGGGTCTTGGGCCGCAAATCGATATGAATCCTGCGATTGAGCGGTTGATGCTCGTTTGCTTGCCCCGTCTTAGGTTGACGCGATCGGATGTTGTGTTGCGAATGCGTCAGCAACGTCCTTGATCGCCATGTCAGCTCTCTCAGGCTCTGAACATTGGTTGCGCAGTCCTCATCACACTCCGCCTTTGTGCGTTGTAGTGGAATCTTGACACTCTCTTCATACTGACCTTCGGTACGCCTCTACACGTTAGGAAGACCAACCAGGGTAATGATGTCGTTCGAGGCTCCCATGATCTGAGCACCAAGGATATATGCAGATATCCTCCCTATGGGCCATGCGTAGCTGGACCCTCGTCCCCATAAGGAGGAGGGAGTCGCCCGAACAATTGCGTTCTGGGCCCAGTATATCTGGAGGCTAGCATCTCTGCCCCTTGGGTGATGGACATATGCAGACCCCTATCCCAAGACTCTTCTCCTGGAATCGTGCGTGACCGCAGGGCTGGGTATGTTCCCACCCCCGCCGTGTCCGCCGTACCGCAATAAGAGGATTCCTCCATGGTCCGAACCACACGACCTTAAACTGTGTTGTCTGGTCCTACCACACGACCGTAAACTGTGATCGTCTTGGCCGCCCGACGAGAAGCGGCACTGCATCGTGATGTCCTCCTCAGGGGACACTCATGTTGGGCGCTGGTTAATGACCACGCCATTCATCAATGCCTTCCATGGCTTGATTATTGTGGCGACGCCAGAGATTTCTCAATCACGGGCATGTCGCCGCACAAAGAAAAACCATTCATCTTTAAGGACAAACAAGAAATATCAAATGCCGCTCCTTTTGTGTGCGAGGGTCAGACCCGCACTCTTCCCCGCGCTGGTGCCCGATTGTGTTGCACCGCGCTTCAAGAACTACGTGCGGCTTGATTCCCATCCTTATGGGATACGTAGGAACGCCCGGATGTTTGAAACTTCGGGTCCAGCCCCCCACCTCTTAGAGATTCCCCCTTCTCTGGGGAATCCGCCGCCTTCAGGTCACCCTCAAGGCGTGTTCCCCGACCCCTTGTCGTGGTCCACCGGTGTCAAGAGTACTCTGGTTTATTGCCAGGAGGGTCAGGATCCGCTTGGTCAGGTTTCCTCCACTTTTCAGGCTTCGTGCTCCCTTTCATTCGGACCCATCGTCTACGCCCTGGGTGGAGCCCCCGTGAACGGTTCGGACACAATGCCTCAGTGCTCTCCCACCGACTCGGGCCGGTACCCCCAATGGCCTCGGGCAGCAAATCGATATGAATCCTGCGATTGAGCGGTCGATGCTCGTTTGCTGCCTCATTCCACCAACGGTTAGTGCGATATTGATGGTGCTTTTCCGCCACGGTCGGCAGTACTCCCATATCGTTACACCGGTGCCCCCAGTCCTTGAGTGAATGGCCGCATGATTCACATTTTCCACCTCCCATTCTGACCAGGCGAAACCTCGACACTCTTGACACTATCCCTCAGTGCATCTTCGCATATCCAGGGGATATGACCACGATGTGGTGTGCTTTGAGTCCTTATGGTCCGAGCTCTAAGACCTTAAACTAAGATCCCCCCTTATGGTCCGAGCTCTAAGACCTTAAACTAAGATCTCCCCTTATGGTCCGAGCTCTAAGACCTTAAACTAAGATCTCCCCTTATGGTCCGAGCTCTAAGACCTTAAACTAAGAGCTCCCCTTATGGTCCGAGCTCTAAGACCTTAAACTAAGACCTCCCCTTATGGTCCGAGCTCTAAGACCTTAAACTAACATCTCCCCTTATGGTCCGAGCTCTAAGACCTTAAACTAAGATCTCCCCTTATGGTCCGAGCTCTAAGACCTTAAACTAAGATCCCCCCTTATGGTCCGAGCTCTAAGACCTTAAACTAAGATCTCCCCTTATGGTCCGAGCTCTAAGACCTTAATCTAAGATCTCCCCTTATGGTCCGAGCTCTAAGACCTTAAACTAAGATCTCCCCTTATGGTCCGAGCTCTAAGACCTTAAACTAAGATCTCCCCTTATGGTCCGAGCTCTAAGACCTTAAACTAAGATCTCCCCTTATGGTCCGAGCTCTAAGACCTTAAACTAAGATCTCCCCTTATGGTCCAAGCTCTAAGACCTTAAACTAAGATCTCCCCTTATGGTCCGAGCTCTAAGACCTTAAACTAAGATCTCCCCTTATGGTCCGAGCTCTAAGACCTTAAACTAAGATCCCCCCTTATGGTCCGAGCTCTAAGACCTTAAACTAAGATCTCCCCTTATGGTCCGAGCTCTAAGACCTTAAACTAAGATCTCCCCTTATGGTCCGAGCTCTAAGACCTTAAACTAAGATCTCCCCTTATGGTCCGAGCTCTAAGACCTTAAACTAAGATCTCCCCTTATGGTCCGAGCTCTAAGACCTTAAACTAAGATCTCCCCTTATGGTCCGAGCTCTAAGACCTTAAACTATGATCTCCCCTTATGGTCCGAGCTCTAAGACCTTAAACTAAGATCTCCCCTTATGGTCCGAGCTCTAAGACCTTAAACTAAGATCTCCCCTTATGGTCCGAGCTCTAAGACCTTAAACTAAGATCTCCCCTTATGGTCCGAGCTCTAAGACCTTAAACTAAGATCTCCCCTTATGGTCCGAGCTCTAAGACCTTAAACTAAGATCCCCCCTTATGGTCCGAGCTCTAAGACCTTAAACTAAGATCCCCCCTTATGGTCCGAGCTCTAAGACCTTAAACTAAGATCTCTCCTTATGGTCCGAGCTCTAAGACTTTAAACTAAGATCTAGCCCCATGGTCCGAGCTCTACGACCTTAAACTAAGATCTCCCTAAATGGGGTCCTACGTCCTGCATGACGTTAAACTGCACTCTCAGAACTACGTGTGGCTTGATCTCCAGCCTGATGGAGTACGTAGGAACGCCCGGGCATTCCAACTCGGGTCCAGCCTCAGGGATCGCTAAGTCCCGCCCCTCCTCGCCGCCGGCCGTCTGGCCTGACTTCGGGTAGAGTGGTGCAGTTGTGATATTCTCCCCGACCCAGCTCGGGATGCCCCATCGCAATGATGGGAAGCGACAGTTTCCTCGTCAAAGAGGTTCTGTCTGAGAACTGGGGTGATTCACGGCCAGATTAGTGCATCCGCCTAATACGCTTTCCCCGCGGTGGCGCAATTTTGAGAGCGTTGGATTCTATCCTAACAAATCGTCACTTCGCCCCACGCTTCGCATGCCCTGTTGATCGGGATTTCCACCCTTGCGTCTGAAGGAACCCCAAAGCGGTATTCATGATGACATGTGGTCCGCCTCCTGCAATATGAATAATGACCTTCGGTCTGTCTCTTGCAGTTGTTATGGTCGATCCACTGTCCGCCTACCGTCTTGGGCATTTCCTGGAAGGCCGACCGTTGTGGATTTCTGAATTCGGGACACGCGATTCACCCTTGCTCATTTCCCTATGTTCAGATAAAATCTCAACGCCCCTAGCGTTGTCCCGCTCGTGTGTCGGAACAAGTTGGGGGGATGATACATTGATTAGGCTTGAGGTCTCCTTTCTTAGGAATGACCTCCCTCTTTTCTTTAGAAATCCAGGCCCCATTACGGATGCCTGAAGCTTGGTTAACACTCCCGCGAGACAATTTGTGGTTGAGTATGCCAAAAGACGCAGATAAATATATTGATTCATACAAATGGATCGAAATATTGAATAACGGAAGAAAAATGTTTTAGGAATGGCAAAAAACAAAGCCCCTAAGGATTAGCGTGCTGGATAAGTCTTTCTAATGCCGCTACCCTTTGGCTGGCGGCCTCCAGGGCTACTTCTCGTTCTCTGCGTGCCCTCTCCTCATCGGCGGTCGCAGCACGCAGTTCGTCGATCCTGGCCTGTGCACGCTCCCGCTCGACTTGGAGTGTGACCATCTGTTGGCCCGCCTCCGTCAGCTGTACCTGAGCGTCGATCAGTTGTGCCGATAGTTACTCCACAAGCTCGGTACATGCTGCGACGAAGGCCTCCTTCTCTGCCGCCTGCCCTTCGAGGCGCCGGACTTCCTGCTCTGCCGCGATGAGCGCCTGCGTGCTCTTCGACATGTCCTGACTTTGTGCGACGTCGGCACGCCGGCGGCTCTCGCGCATCTTCTCGGCCATGAAATCACGGACCGTCAGATGGAGGCGTTGAGCATCAGCTCCCCCCGGCACACAGGAAGCGCAGCCAGGTCTGAAGTGATCCCATGCGCCCCAGCCATTCCGATGGGTCTCGCTTGAGGAAGCGCTGGATGCACTTCCACCCCCTGCGTCGCGTTACCCGGCTATCCTCGACCGCCTCCGCGTCCGAGTCATCCATCTCCTCGGGGTCGGCAGGCCGGTAAGCAGGGAAGGCAGCCAGCAGGTCTGCTGCAGGGTCCGCCCCTGGGAGGTCCTCACGAGGGATAGGTTCCCCAACATCCGGTCAACCTTCTTCTCTCTCCCCAGCGGCGCTGACACCCTCGTCAGCCCCCAACCTCTCTCCGATGTCAGCACCGCCGATGTCCGGAGCCCCTTGATCAGCAGTTGGTGGGGCCGGCTCGGTTTGGAAGGTCTGTTCCGGAGCAGGCGGCATGTCCACCACTGGTCCACTCATAGATGGCCCGGGTTCGGCAACCCGACGAGCCTCCAATGTTGAGATCACTGCGCGGGGCATGCCATGGTTAGTCACGGATCGTCAATGTCAAGCACCAGCAGTAAAGTAGGGAGACTTACGGGAGTTCGGAGCGTCATCTTCCGCTACCCCGGTCGCCGCAGGAACAGTTGCAGCAGGGGATCCCTTAGCGCTTGACAGTTCGATAATGGGTGCCTGGCCCCCGCCTTGTCCTGCTGGCGCCTCTCCTACTCCTGTTGAGGACGCCTGACCGACATCCGTGTGCTCCTGAGAAGGATGGAGAAACGGGTTAGAAGCTGCATAAGAGAATGGATGAAGCAAGTTGAGTAGGGATAGAAGCGGACCTCGAGGAGCTCAGTGACATCAACGTTGTCAGAGCCGGCCACCTCGCCACTCTCCCGTGGGCTCCCCCGATGGGACCTTCCCTCGGAGCCTTCATCCTCCCCCGTCTCCTCCTCCTCCTCGGAGTCGCTACTGTCATCTTCTCCCGGCGGCATCTGTTCTGGAGCGGGCTCGAGACCGAGCATCACCTTCACCAGAAGGGATGGCTCCGCACGCTGACCACGTTGGCGCGCGTACTCGTCCATGGCCGTCAGATATGCATATTGCCGGTTGAAGTCCACCCTGTCGGTGATTTGGAGGCGCCCGACCTCTGGCAGATAGATTCCTTCTCTGAGTATCTTTCGCCAGATGACGTCGGTCCCCAGTGACTGCCGCAGGGTCATCCAGGCCGACCACAGCGCCGGGAAGACCGCATCGTGGGAAGGTTCGAGCAGACGCCTCACCTGCTTCCCGGGCCGCTCCCCGACCGACGCATGCGCCCCCTCTCTGGGTGCCGAGGTCGTGGCAGCAGCCTGCGATGCGCCCGCCGCCGAAGTCCCTGCTCGCGCCGGCCCCGCTGCTTGGCGCGCCTCCGTTCTCCCCCGTGTGGCGGCGCCTCGCCTCCTCCCTTGATGCCCGGTCTCCGCACGGGTGACCTCGAGCCGCCGAACTGGCTTCCGTAGAAGCCCCTCAGGGTACGCGATGGCCCAGTGTTCGGCATACTCGGTTGCCAAGCCTGCGTCGATCCCGGTAGGAGGGAGAGTGATGACGTCGCCAGAGCCGAAGGCGACGAACATCAGCCACATCTGGCGAAGGACGCAAGGGTTCGTCTCCTCCCGAACAGCAGTGAATACCCTCTTCGGCATCCGTTGAAGGCACCCGAACTGCCTGGCGAACCGGGTCGGCACGTAAGGCTCGCAGATCACCTTCACGTCGATCCGAGCCACGAGCACCCCGCCCCGCATGTTCAGGAAATATTCATGCTGCTCCAGCGGGCCCTGTCCGTTGTCGATCATCTGGCCGACAGGAGTGGGGAACGGGCTGAAGTTGAAATTGGCATGATTGCCAATCCGAACCCTCACGCCCTCCTCACTGAGGGTCATCGGAGCGACCCCCGCAATGTTCAGCAGGGAGGGTCGCAGGCCGTTGCCCGGAGGACTGATGGCATTTGGGAACGTATACCCACCGAGGTGAGCATCCACCCATCCGTGGAAGAACTGAAAGGGCCCACAGATCCTTCGTGGCGACCCCCCTCGTGAGATGCGTCCCAGAATGGCATACAGCCTCGCCAGTACTGGGACCCCGAGGTGGTATCTCTTGTTGGCAGCCATGGCGCCCGCCATCGCCAGTGTCACCGGGCGGACGCCCATCCTCGCATCCCGCACTGGCAGGAGCCACCCGCTCAGAAAGGCGGCCAGGAACGCCGCGTACCGGACGTTCGGGTCCCGGGCCTCGATGACGCGGTACCCCCATGAGCGGTAATCGCCCGTCTCCAGGACCCGCCAGTACGACCCGTTCCGGCTCCTCTGAGCTGCGGTCGGGCACCGCTTCCCCCTGCCTGGCATCTTGACCGCCGGGTCATGCTCCATGAACTGGCCGAACCAATCCTTGTAGGCTATGTCCTTCTGGAAGTCTTGGATCCCGAGCCGCTGCGTAGCCAGGTCAAGAAGATGCCAGGTCAGAATGGGAGTCCGTGACCTGTCCTCCCAGATGTTCTTCGGTGGCAGGAACTCATCGTACTGGTAGCCCTCCAGCGGGATACCTCCGATGCAGTGGATGTCCCAGAGACCGATGCCGACCTCCCCATGGTGAAGATGGAAGGTGTTGGTATCCGGGGACCAGCGAGTGAACAGCTCCGGCCCGAGCTCAGACTGCTGGTAGAAGTGGAACTGCGACGTCCACACCGCCTCGAACAGGCCGATGTACCGCAGCTCCTCTGCGAAGTGATCGCAAGTGTGGCGTACCCAGAACGCCCAGGCCCATTCACTGGTAAAGTTTCCCCCAGATCGCAAGTCCCAGTCCTTCAGCCAGCCCTTGGTGTCGTCAGTGACACTCTGACGGTATGTTCTCGAGTAGAGGGCTGGAGAATTCTCCGCTGTAGGCTCACCCCCATCAATGGTTCGCGTCCTCGGGTTCAGGACGTAGACGTCCAAGTGCCTGGTCTCCCTGGCCGGATGCCCATTGTTGGTGATGTTATAGCGGGGCAGCTCGTCCTCCCGAGTCACCCAGGTTCGCGGCGCATCAACCTCGAACCCTGGCACTGGAACCTCATCCAGGAGGCCAAAGTTCCAGAGCGGCAGGTTGTCTGACAATGGGTATGTCTTCTGGGCCGGCGTTAGTAAGTCGAACAAGGATTGATTGTTAGAAACAATCTCCTTGGCTCCGTAAACCTCCTCGTTCGTCGCCATCTCGGCTCTGCGAGTGGCGGCATCCCCTTCATTTCCTCTGTGCGCGGCCATCTCGGAAGATTCGGGAGTCGTGCGGGTTAAGGGATGAAGCGTGCGGGATCGGACGAGGCTGGTGGAAAAGTTTGAGAGGCGGCGCACAATCCTAGTGGACGGCGCGCAATCGGGAAGTCCTCGCGAAAAACCCTGGGTATTCGCGCAAAAACAGAGCGAAGTCCGGACGGTTTTGCGCGACGAGCGAGCGAATTCCGCGCCGGAAAAGGCAATTTCGCGCACGAGAGCAGAGAGGCTTATCGCGCGGAAGGCCAGTGTACGGCGCAGAGGGACCCAGTGCCCCTATTTATAGGCGAGGCCGTGGTCCGCGCTGCGCGGAAAAGGCTTTGCGCGACCGCATCGGCCGCTTTCGCGCCCGACACCCATTTTTGCGCGCCACAGTCCCGCGTCTCCCAGGACTTCGGCATTCCGGCGTCTCCCTCGGAACCCGATCGTTGCGACCTCTCGCCGATCAGATTCCGAGGGGGGGCTTTTGTAGACGCCGGAAAAGTCCGTTGTTCCCAAACGAAGCTCCGGATGCGGAAAGCGAGGTCATATTTGGAGTCGGAAGGATGTTTCGGAGGGCCCGGAGGCCTTGCGCGGAATTTCAGAGGCCCGCGCGCAAAGGTGATGTTCCACGCGCAAACCCCCCGGGATGCGCGCAAGGCGCCGGTCCGGCGCGCAATTTTGCGCGCCGCGGGTCCGCGCGACTCCCTTGCGCGCCGCGCTCGATTCCGCGCCCGCGAGGAGAATTTCGCGCTCGCACCCTGGATTCCGCGCCCGGGGTTGCCTATAAATATAAGGCGACCCCCAACGTTTCAAAGGTTGCTGGAAGTCGAAACGTCTCTCGTGCGCGCAATTCAACCCCTTCCGCGCGCAATGACGAACTTCAGGTAACCTCCTTTCTTTCGCGCAAGAAAGCCTCGGGGTCCGCCTTCACGCGCAATCCCCGCTGGCTCCTTTCATTTGAATAAAAACTCACCCTAAGGCCTTTGCGCGCAAAAGAACCCGCTTGCGCGCAATTTCCCCCGGGGTGCGCGCAATCCGGCCTGATTGCGCGCACCCCCCCCCTTCTTTCAAGTGGCCATTCGTTAAAGAATGAGCTGTTGCCCCCGCGCGCTATCCGAAGCCCGGTGTGAGCAATCTCAAGCATCCGCGCGCAAGGCGCTGGCCCAATTGCGTGCCAGCCGCCCCGATTGCGCGCCGGCCCGCAGTATTGCGCGCAAAGCTTCCTTTTTGCGCGCAATCTGCCAGGGTCGTCCCCGTTGACCTCCTAAGGGTACCCGCCTGTGTGGCACCCGATGATTCTCATCCCGGGTGCCCGCGCCGTGCGTTGTCTTCCCGTGCGGCCCTCCAGGTTCGTGCGAAGTGACATGCACCCATCGTCCGGCAACCTATGCCCAGCATGACGTTAAACTGCACATTCGTCCCGCATGACGTTAAACTGCGCATTCGTCCCGCATGACGTTAAACTGCGCATACGTCCAGCATGACGTTAAACTGCACATCCGTCCAAGCTGCACGACGTTAAACTGCCTAGCCCCCATCGTCCGCGCTGCAAGACGTTAAACTGCCAAGTGCTTCGTCCGCAACACATGACGTTAAACTGTACTTCGTCCGGCAAGACGTTAAACCGTCCGCTTCGTCCTCAACACATGACGTTAAACTGTACTTCGTCTGGCAAGACGCTAAACCGTCCGCAACCTGATCCCGTGCTCCGCACGCAGGGTCCCCCCGGTTTGGATGTGGCCCCCACCCGCTCGCCCCTGCAGGGATGTCGGGATTGCCCTTCTTTAGGGACGATTTAATGGGAGTGGCTTTTCCCTACGGGGGCAGGGTATTACAAACCCCTAGTTTCTCGTGGGAGGCTGCACATGTGTATCTCCATTGCGCCTCACCACTGCCGAAGCCAGTAGAGGGTCTGACTGGGATCGAGGTGTCTTCCGCTTTCGGTCCAAGTCCCTTCCAACTGAGTTTTGCAGCATCCGGGATGCCCCAAGTGCGTAAGTCCTGACAGAATGAACTACGTGGACTTTGATCCCTGTCTTCTATACAGGGTACGTAGGAAGCCTCCCTGAGGTCCAAGCCCACCACCTGGTCGTCCCGGTCGTATTTACGTCGGTTCGTCCATCAGTGGACCCCTCCAGGGTTCACGCTTGCGTTGATTCACCTATGAATCCGCCCCTGTGGGAGACTGCCCGTGTGTATCTCCACGGTGCCTCCCCACAGCCCCCCTTTTCCATTTCCCCTTTTATCGTCCAGCATGACGTGAAACTGTGATCCACCCGGCCGTTCCATCCCCCTCCGTGCGAGGTGGTTCGGTTCAATCCTCCGCCCGGCGGCCTCGACCTCTTCGTGAGTCGGCTTGCCGACGTCCAGCATGACGTTAAACTGTATGCCCGAACTACGTTGACTTTGATCCGTGTTAACGCGCGGTACGTAGGAAGCCCCTCTGGGGTCCAAGCTCTTCACTTCATCATCCATCCTGATCCTTACCCGGGCCGCCACATCCCGGTGGGGTCATGCCACTTCACTCCACTCCACGTTACTTGGGAAGCCGCCCATGTGCTGGCCCCAGCGTCGGAGGTTCCCCGCAAGGGGTTCTGTCATCTGATCCACTTTTCGTGTTAATCGGTCTGATGCCGTCCCCGCTGGACGTTAAACTCGCGGCATACCCCGTGTTAAACACGGGAAGCTGAGGAAAACCTCAGGTGACACAGTTCCCCGCACCTAGTACGGGATGCCTCAGGCCATCATGCCTTCGAGAAGCCCTATTAGGGACGGAAGACAGATGTGCAGAGCCGCAGTGTTACGACACGCCCCCAGCACCCAGAGCCACCCGGCCTTCTCACCGCAGGTTGCTGCCCCGCCCAGACTCCTTGGAACGTCCGGGCGGAAGCAGCGTAATTAACCGGTGTCCATGAAGATATGGCGCCGGGAACGAGATTCACGAACATTCTTAAGTCTATGAGGGAGACCCGGATTAGGCGACAAGTTCCGAGGAGACGTCCAAGGAAGGAGGAGCCGACATCCCATCATCCCGGTTTCGATCAAGGAGCAGACGCCCCTGAATAAGGGACGGATGCCGCCCGCCCTTGGAAAGCGGGACTGCGGGACCACAAGCCGCGCGCCCATCCCCTCGGGTTGACGGGTGCACGCGCGAACGCGTCCTGGCGGAACAGCGTAACCCGACGCACATCCGCACCGAAACAATAACAACATTTTATCACTATGTTTAAACCTCAGATATATGGTCAGATATTTCATACCATACAGACACTTCAAGACATGCTTCATGCTTACGTCTTTGATTTTGGACGCAGTTGGGAGACCACCTACCACAGATGGATTTATTATAGTACAAAAAATATCACTCCACCTTTGGCATGGTTCCCATATAGGCATTGTATGGGAAACCATGTAGACCACCTCTAAGCTGGACAGAACTAGGGGAGTATGCAATTATTGGACCAGAGTTGGTATGATCTACCACCGAGAAGGTGCAAATCACCCATGAGTAGATGAAGAATGCACAGAGCAGGAAGAATCCTTATGTTGAATGGAGACGGAGACAGTTGTAGTTCATGGAGGGAGACCATGTATACATATAGGTCTCACCCAGGCGAGGATTATAGAGATTTGGCATGTGTGTCAAGCTATATCTAAGGTTAATTAGACCTCTACAGATTCTCAGTAAACTTGGTGAGGTGGCATCCCGCTTGGCTCCCCCCACAGATGTAGCAGCTGCATATTATTTTCCAAATTTAGGACCTGAGGAGATATGTGAATGAAACATCGCATGTCATTGACTTATGCGGGATGAGCACTGATGATTGGGAGAATTTTACAATGTTCCCAATGGAGATAGAGGATCGATAGGAGTGGGTCCTTCATTGATGGTCAATCCCTGTGGTGTGAGACCAATGGAAACATGGAAACCCCTAGGAGAGTATATTGTAGTGGGAGGCTTATATTCCTGCTCAGTACTCCCAGTTGTTTTCATATCATTTTTTGGATTAATGGGACGTAAAGACCTAATTTTGGGAGAATTTAAGGAACCATATATTCTATATAATTTATATTAATTATATGAAATTTTTATGAGACTATAAAATTTGACGGATTGTGATTCCAAGGATCAGAGAGCCTGTAATGGATATTTGATTATTTTTTAAGTTACATTCAGTAATTATGTTAAATGGATATTCTATCATTTGAAATGGTTATTGGATTGAAAATATGAGGGCACCGTGGAATTCAAAACACTATAATTTACTTAGTAGAATTGTAACATCAATCGGAAAGGGTAGTAAAAAATGTATTTTTTTTAAATTTTCATAAATAAATAATAAAATAACTCATTATGTTTTTTTTCTTTCATTAACAGTTGAGATACAGTTGGAAGAACCATAGTGTAATGATATTCATTAAATGGGAGTCATTTATTGACCTGCTACTTTTATTGTGCAACCACAACAGTTGTTTATTTTATGGTTCATTAGTTATGGTTCATTAAAGAACAACATTAATGAACAAAATTCCACATAAAAGTTTTTTTATTATTCATTCTGTTACCAAAATAATTCACAACTATACGGGAAACGTCTGGCTTGACTCCATATACATTCCACTCCTATGATGAAAGGTGAATGAATGATGATCATTGGACGAATAGATCTAGATATCGACAAGTGTAGAAGAACATTGGACCCAACGAACGTGGAATCCCTTCCTTTGTCTGTAGTGGATTCCACCAAATCCCGTTTGGGGATATTTGTGTTTAATGTTTCTCTTTTCATGTTCTTGGAATATACAATGTAAGCGGATCAACCAACTAATAGGTTTATCCATGACTCATTCGTTATTGTTGGAGGTTGTTGTGGGGTGTTCATTTTGGGGTTTCCTTATTCTATATGATGATTTTTATCACCCCTACAAAAGATAAAACTCTATAAGGGAGGGCACGGGCCAATCGAATCATGCCCTGGACCCTCCACCACTCTTGGGTATTATGCATTATTCATGGGGGACCATGAAACGCGGAGAAAAAAAGATTCTATGGGCTTCTCAGTAAAGGTAGAGACTTGAGAGGTCTGTAGGCATAGACAAAATGGAAAATGGGCCACCCAAAAATCTACAGTGGAACACGGATGGAGCTGAAGGTGCAGAACCACTGGTACGGTGGTTCCCAGGACTGGCATCGATGACCAACCTAGGCTGATGGCAGGGAGAAAGCCGCACCCACAGGTCCCACGATGGGTAGAGAATGCAATGTCGACACATCTCATGGAGACGGAAGGACCTTCTCGGGCCTATCGGCTTGTGAAAAATGGTCGGCTCCTTCCAGCAATTTAGGGAGTCGGGGTAGTGCCCTTCTGGCTCTACCATTAGGGAGAACCATACACCCCATGTCAGTTCCAGCTCAACTAGCTGTCACCGCATGGGTTGGGTTCTCTAGGCAGGCTGGACCAGCAAGCTGGGCCAGACCCCACATGCCCCATTTTCCAAAAACGGATGGTACTCATAGACCAGGTGTCAGATTGATGCACCATATGTGGAGTGAATTTTTTTGATGCGGAAGTCATTTTTAGATACTCCAAATGTGTTTTGGAAGATGTTGGAGTAAGACTAGGTTGGATCAGACTAGAATCCAAGTTGGAACTTTTTACTGTTTTTCCTGTATCTTACATACTGGGCATCCAATTCACATGTTGTATGTCGCAATGGAACCATTATAAAAACTCTGTCATTTGGGTAACATATAAGTTGGATTTCGTTGAGTTTGAGATATGATCGGTGGCTTATAGATTGGATCATTTTGAAATCAAGAATTCTATGTGAGGGAATCCAGTGGTAGGCTATGACACGATGAAGGAATATAGATCCCCTGTGGGTCAGCACATAGAGATCATATGTGGGTCATCACATAGTGATCCTCTATTGATCAGCACTTAGCGATTTTCTCTGGGTCAGCACATAGCCATCCTCTGTGGGTTAGAACCTAGAAATAATTTGTGGGTCAGCCTGTAGCAATCCTCAATGGGCTAGAACATAGTGATCCTCTATGGGTCAGCACCTTGTGATCCTTTTTGAGTGTGCACCTAGAGAACTAGTTCAGTCAAGATGTAAAAGACTCTCGATATAATTAGATGATTTAAATTTATGACTAATAATATTTATTCATGTTGTTTATGTTGTATACCTGGTGTTAGTTATCCATTAATTAGTTCCATGTGATTGAGTTCATGAATTTTGGTTTTCCTAGTACAATTATGAGAGACCATTGGGAGTCTCGGGACCCCTACTGAGTGTTGTTATACTCACCCCTGTAGGGGATTCAACCGCACCATATTTTGTCTTGTGTAGATGATGTAAACCTACAATGAAACGTTGGATAGTAAGGGTTAGATGGTACATGGAGGTGACCGATTGACATGGAGATCTGTAGTGGCGAGTTGTAACTACCATTCATGTTGGATCCTCGGCGGACGATATGTGGATCTCGTTGTTCCTTTTATTGTACTACTCTTTCAGTAGGGCATGTATACTAGAACCTTTTTACTTTTAGTACATGTTTTTCTCTCAATAGTAGTTGTAATTTTATTTGGTATGTATTGTTTGTGTGTAGTGTTCCCTATCGATGTGTGCACAGGATTAAAGACCATGCCTTCCCGATTTGAGATTTTCTTTTTTGGTGCTACTCACCTGCCCTAGGCCTATGAATGGAAGGCTTGGGGTAGTCACGACATGTTCCTCAGGGGATGTCTCATGACCATATATCTAATATAAGATTATGTAGGTGCCAAGAGATGATATAGAGTTACATAATATGATGAATTCAATAAAGGAAGCGAAGATTCAAGAGTCCTATATCAGTGACATGGTGTGATTCGGTTTGGAAAGAGGCTTGGTTTGAATTCATCACCAAGGAAAAATGATCTATTAGAAAATGAACTTTGCTCAACTTTCTATATCAATCATGCTAGCACCAATATGTACCGAGATCTCCAATAACACTTTTGGTTTGACAAAATGAAGAAGGATATTGAAGAACATATATCTAGGTGAATGGTATGTCAATAAAGTTAAACCGGAGCTACAAAATTCCAATGGGATGATGCATCCATTGCCTATACCCATGTGGAAATTATAAAATGTAACGATGGACTTTTTCATGGGTCTCCCAAAGACATCTATGGGAAATAATACAATATGGGTTGTAGTTGACCAACAAACCAAGACAACCCATTTATCATTATTCGGGGTGACCTATCTCTTGAACAACATGCAAAGTTATAACTGATGGAATTGGTGGGATTGCATAGTGTTCCACGTTCTACTGTCTATAATCATGATACAAGGATCACATATAAATTCTAGAGGATCCTTTAACATTCATGGAGTACCTAATTAAATATCAAGATGGACTATAACCCCTAAACTGATGGCCAATCTAAAAGGACTATTCAGATGCTCGAAGAAAAACTAAGTGCCTACTCATTATAATTCAATGGTGGATAGGATAAGCATCTCCCACATGTTTAGTTATCATACAACAATAGATTTCACTCGATTATTTATATTTCTACATAGGAATAGTTTTATAAAAAGTGATGTTGAAGTCTATCCTTTTGGGATGCAGTTAGATAATGAAAGCTACATGGACCTGATATTTTTCATGAGATGATAGGAATGTTTTAGGTCATCTCGAAACATATCAAAACTTCTCTGTGTCAGAAAAGAAACTATGATTACAACTATTTAAGGAACATGGAGTTCTAAGATAGAAATAAAATCATCTTTTGAATATCACCATGGAAGAGATTCATGATGTTTTGAAAGAAGTGGAATTTATTACAAAGGTACATTGTCCACTTTGATAACCTTTACTGCATAGAAGATTTGGCCGATTAACTTTAAATTAAATCAAATATGGCTCAATTTTATGACATATTTCACATATCACTCCTGAGGAAGTACATACCGGACTCATCTGATGTATTGAAATAAGTGGTGGTACAACTGGATGATGATCTCTCTTATAAGGAGCAAGCAGTGAAGGTTCTGGATAGAAGAGATAAGGTTCTACGTAATAAGATAACCCACCTTGTCAATGTGTTGTGAAAGAAACATATGTTTGGAGAAGAAAATTGGGAACCATAGGAGGTGATGAATGATAAATACCCTCACCTGTTTATGTAAATGAAAATTATGAGCGAGAAATTTTACAAGGTGGAAGAATGGAATTACCTAATGTTTTATCACTCGAATTACCTTCTAATAATGATTACATAAAGTGTAATCAAATTATAAATAAAAAATTCCACATAATTCTTATATCAACTACTATGTTACATTTAAGCATTAATTTTTTACTTCTTTACTTTGAATTTTGAAAATCTGACATATACTGTTACGATCAGTCAGATGTTTGGATTCTGATAGGACAAAGTTATTTCTTTGTGAATATTAACCTACCCTTATAAATACCAACATACCCTTAGGAATAGTAATATAACCCTTATGAATAGTAAATAACCTAATAGAATAATAACCTTACACATGATTGATTAAATAAAGAATAGGCATCATATAAGTGACATTTGACCATAGTAAAAGAATTGATATTTTTATTATTCATAAACAATAAATTATAAATATTTATTAATTTAAAAGAAAAATTAATTTCCTAAAATATTTTCATAAATTAAAAATTCAATATCCTCTAGTTTTAGGATAAATTTATAAGACGTTATGTAATTTTTAAGTGCATTATGAAATCAGTATTAATTTTAAAATCTGTATTTTTCATGTCAATTATGATTATAATTAAAAATAATATTAATAATATTTGGGAAATTATTTTTGAAAAATGGATTTCATTTTTAGATTCTACATGATGATTAATTGTTATCGATAATTTTATGAATTTTTCAGAAATATATTAATTTTTTATGAATAATGAAATTCTATAATTTACAAAATAAGCTAAATTCATGAATATAGAGTCCTGGGTGATGTTATGCTGATATAAGCACATATTTTTAGGATTAAAAATATAAAATTACATTATTTTGTCATTTAATACCCTCTATTACTTTTCTTTTGGAGAAATAATAAATTAATTGATATTATGTTGAGAAAACCCATCTCCCATCCTTTATAAATAACACCCCTCACACCCCATTTCCCTACACCTCTCAAGATTGAATCCTTGCCTAAGAACAACCCAAATATCTTCCTAATAATCTCCCACATGTTCAAGGGATTCTAATCTCTTCAAAATACCAAGCCTATGTCTTTAAGAATTATCTCAAAAGGAGGATTCATGAGATAATTTCTCTCTCTCTCTATATATATTTTCCTTTAATTTCCATTACATCTCAAGTAATTTTTACAATCCATCCAAAAATATACTAATCCAAATGGTATAGTAACTTTAGTATCATAAATATACTAGAATTTTATGATACTAATGGGATTATATATCTTCAAATCCCATTCTCCTCTTAGTTTTGTTTTAGAATGGAGAACGTTGTTTGTGAGGAGTTATTTTTTCCCCTTCAAGAACAATATGTTATCATTTTCTATTACAACATTCATATCTGGTCATGAAAAAAAATTATGGAATAAACTGGTTATATAATATGTGTATTAAATCTTATTTAATGTTCTTGGTCTAACTTATATAGATACGACTAAATGATCAAACAAAAAAAGTTTATTATGGTTGAAACACAGCCCGAATTAACACAAACGATCATTATTAAATTATTATCTAATGATTCACCAACATTGTATATAATATAATTCATTATAAGATAATTTAAACCGATTGAATATTATTAGTATAATTAAATATTTATTCGGTATTTTTATCCATGTTCTACTTGAAGTTAAATTAATTAATACATGTGAACCTTTCAACAAAACCATAAGAACGAACATTCTCAAACAATGTATTTAAACATTATAACTCATATAAATAGCCATAAAATAACTTAATAAAATAAAAATGATCCATATTATTTTAAAAACAGATCTATAGTTTTAAATTAATGAATATAATGTGGTTATACATAAAATTAATGTGATGAATGAATTTGGATACTAGGTAAGTGGAAATTCTCAAACCCTATATTCTTTCTTCAGGTTCTCCCTCTTTCATTCCATTTTTTTGTATGGACACTATTTAAAAATTAGTATTTTATAATTATCATACCATTTATATGATATATATATTTTCTACAAAAGTTTATGTCAAACAAATGTTTTACAAAAGAACTCTTCTTCCAACAAGACACCTGTTACTTCT
The DNA here is from genome assembly GCA_963277665.1 of Viscum album. Classification (NCBI taxonomy): domain Eukaryota; kingdom Viridiplantae; phylum Streptophyta; class Magnoliopsida; order Santalales; family Viscaceae; genus Viscum; species Viscum album. Next base: position 77,972,986 of record OY728162.1, on the reverse strand, counting down.
CTGTTAAGGTCGACAGTTCATGTATCAAGTTTGATATTACAAATTTCTTTAGGTTATCTGATATTTAAAAATTTGATATTATCACATGAAAAACTTTACATTCCATGGGTTATTTATATTAATTTTTTATATAATATCTATGTGGAAATCATTATAATGAGAATATTAGGATGTGACGGGTGCACCCGAAATTATATAGTGCTCCAGTGCGTTGGGTGAAGTGATGAATCTCACTAGTTAAAGATAAATGATTCATGAACATTATGCTATATTTTTTCCCAACCATGTGTGGTATATTACAACTAACACATGATTTTTCATTTTTATGTATTGTGACATTTCAAGTATTTTATTAATGTTACCTCTCCTGATTTTGATGCTGATGTTATGATTATTCTCACCCAATGCAATATTGTTCTTATCTATCATCATATAATAATTTTATCTCACCCCCTTTTTATGTATACCCTCAAGTGAGTTCTTCTACAAAGTAGAGGTTATGTGAAAATACGAAGAATGATAGAATTAATTAAATAAATGTTTATTCTCGATGTTTTAAATGTTATGTTTGGTCATATGTTGATCAAGACACTAATCATCTGGATCCTCATAGTGTAATAAAATTATGTTGTTTATATTTATAATGATTTAATATTACTGGAAGAAAAGGTAGGGTTGCAAGATGTTTTCTGTAGAAAATTGACATGTTTAGTTCTTAATCCTCTTGAAAATTAATGGCTCATGAGAAACATTACCCAACTCCTAATATCAAGTTAGCGACGATAAATTTTTCATAAATGATATATAGGATTCTAATTATATAGTGTGATATATATATTTAACATAAATGTTAAAAATATATTCATATAAATTTAGTTTACCATGCCCTATATAATTTTATTGGAGATGATTAAAATTTCTAACTATTCAAAACATTGTGATATTAATATGGAAAACAAGGTATTTTTTGTAATGAGTCAAAAGGATAATTCTATTTTATATATGTTCTAGGTCACAAAAGTCCCAATATATATAGAATTTAATATTTTAAATATATAAATCCTAAATACATGTAAGGAATAATCTCTTTCTTGAATGATTTTTCAATAATCAATCCATGTGAATATTAAAGAGGTGTGGTTGGATGTTGTGGAGATATTGAAGAAGGTATGAAATGTTCCTAAATTTATCCTGGATAATGATGGAATGTTATTGTTTTGGAATCAGGTATGTGTTCAAAAAATACTATATTTTAATAAGGATGTGCTAGAGAATTAGCATTATTATTGTTATTATAAACATCCTGGAAATACAATAATGTATAGATATTTGAAATATTATTTATAGTGGGATGGTATGAAGAGAGATATTTTAGATTTTTTATCCTGATGCTAGGTAAGTCAACATGTCATGTGTTAGAGAAAAATCTTCAAGGGGATATTACATCAATTACCCATACTATGATAGAAATGGGAAAGACTCACCAGATGTTTTTTATGGGACTCCACAAAAAATTTAAATTGTATAATGTAATATCATTTTTATTCAATCACATTAAAATATAGAACACATATTATATATTAGAGAATATTTAACTATGGATCTCATTTACATGAAATATTTTAAGGAATTTTTAGGTTTTCATGGTGTATCTTATTCTCTTGTGTCTGATCCAGGTCCAATATTTACCAAGATTTTAAGGAAAAGTATTTATTATTCCCTATATACAAAGATAAATATTTTCACTATGCATCATCAAAAAATTAAATGATCAATATAATTTAAAAATTCATAATATAAAGGATATTTTTAGTTCATGTTATAATGAAATGGAAAGTTATTTGGACTAACACCACCCTACGGTTGAGTTTTAATAAATAAAATCATTCACCTGTGTATTTAGAAGAACCATTATGAATCCATTTATTGAAATAATTCTAAAAACTCCAATGTAATAGGATAATGTTGGAAAAAATGGATATTTGGATATGATATAGCTCTGTAAATTGTCAGGAAGGCTAGATAAAATCATCATCACATCATGGTTGCGTAGATTCGTCAAAAACATTTATATATACAATCAATGAAATGATCTGTAATTTGAAATTAGAGATAATTTTTATTGTGGATTTCTACATGGATAAAATTAATAAGATTTGGAAATATGGGAAAACTACTACCTAGACATAATATTATGTAACACCCCAAGCTTCCACGGTACGCTTCTCTTTCAATAATGCAATCGCTTGCATTGTACGCAAGTGCGAGATTCTAACACACTGTGACCAATTAAAGTATCCATTATGAATAGTAATACACACTTTTTGAAATTATATAAATTTTATATTTCAAAATTGATTTCATTTTTGGATTCGGAATATCTAAATTAGCCTATGTTTAAATTATGGTATTTTTCTAAGAACTTCCAATTTTCAATGAGTAGTTAATAAAATCAATTTTTTTAATAAAAATAATTTTTAATGATAAATTATAATATTGAGTGGTTTTAAAGTATAATTAGAGTATAATTTTATCATTTTATCCAATTTCGGTCATTATAATTAATTTCATTTTGAAATTAGACATAAACAATTGGCAATATTTTGATTGATATTATTTCTTAAAAATACGCTATTTGTTTTGACAATGGGAATTCATTATAAAATTAATAAATGCAACTTATATGTTTGTAATTTTGTAAAATAGAAATAATTTTAGAATTCTGAATATCAATTATATCTTTGAGTGAATTTTTGGTATTTTTCTGAAAAACTTCAATTTTTGATGAATAGTGAAACCACTAAGTGGTAGTTAATGAACTAATTTTTTGTTTAAATGAAACTTAACCACATATGTGAATTGAATATCAAAAATCTGACATACATGGTATTCATTAGTAAGTAAAATTTGGTTCAATGAGATGAAAATAATTTTTGGTGAATAGTAACTTTTAAGTGTTATTAATCACGATTAAATGTAATTAGTGTAATTTAAGGTAAATATAATGTTATCATAATGTGAAATTACCTTTACACTTGTACTAACCTTATTGGATGAGTCATGGACGACCAATAAAATCCATGGGTCAACTTGGGGACCCCATGGAGCCTCTTGGATAAGAAAATGACATTAATAACTTTTTATTTAAAATTAAAATAAAATTGTCACAAACATGTGTTGTTTTACTAAAACAATTATTACAAGAGGTTATATAAGTTATCATTTATACTATAAATATTCATTGGAAACATAAAAATATTTCCTACATCATGGTAATTGTTTAATAATTTTTAGTTATTAAATAAATAAATTTATTTATGACACAATGATGAGGCAGTGATTATCTCATTAATGAACGATTTAAATAAAATGAAATAATAAGGTAAAATCTAAGAAATACACTTGTATAAAGCCTATTGTATGGGTATATATCGAACCCTTATCACCTTATCCTCGAAATATTTTATTTTGGGACCTTTATAATCCGAAAATCATTTCAGAATAAAGTAACATTTCAATATCTCCAAAAGAGCCACTCCTCTCCTCTTATAAAAGCCCCCCACCTCTACCACCTTATTCACACCTTCAACGCCATTTGGCTCGGAAAAAATCAGCCTAAATATTCTCTCAACTTCCCTCTCTTACTCCTAGAAGCATCACTTTGGTCAGAAGTTTTTCCAAGGAGGCATTTGGCTCAAAACAAAAAGAGTTACCTGATTTTAAGGTAATGTCTTCACTTGTGTTGTTTTGTTTTATTTTGCTTCTCCAACCACATAAACTCTTTTTTTCCTATATTTTTTTAACAAATACAGTATCTTAAATATAATAGGATGTTTTTATGAGATTTATTTGATTTACACTTACACACACCTTCGTCTAATGATTAAATAACATACTATTTCTGTGGGTGGCGAATTACTGCCTCATGAAACAATGATTGTTGAATATTCTTTTAACACATCTAATAGGGGCCATTATGATGTAACTATATTTATATGATATATATTATGTTTATGTTTTCATTATGATTCTGTATTTTACATTTATGACATACCTTTATGATTTCCATTATGTTTAAATGCGATAATTTCATTTTAGGAAGTGCGGACTACCGCCCCCTCAAAGTGATTTGAATCGTTAATTCCATATGTTGGACATCTAAAGGATGGGGTAAATGATATTATATATGATATTATACTGGAATTATAATATAACATTATATCATTATTATTTCATTCCATTAAATACAAAATAGAAATGAAAGTAGCGTTCATGCGTACGTACGGCTTACCGTCTCCATGAACGGTGCATTTCATTTCTTCCCTCTAAATGTATTGTAATATTATAAATGAATTTATATACTAGATATATATGATATATATGATATCAAAATCATGAATATAATTTTGGATATAATGGATATTTTACCACATGAACAACTTTTAATTATATGAAGTTTATTTTTGACTCGAGTACCAAAGATCGAAAAAAGACCGTTATTAACATAAATAATTACATAATGTTCATAACAAGGTAACAAGTGATATAAAAGGAATAATTAACTTGAAAAAGGTTTTTATTAAAGTAGAAATAAACTCTAGTTTATTATTCATGAGGTTTAAGAACGATCGAGTCAAGTGGGACACGAGGTAAGGGACTTCATCTCAATATCCTTTCATTAAGGCATATTTTGTTTTATACACAACTTTCTATTATATGGTGTATAAACCCCCTTTTAATTTTATTTTTATTTGAAAAGAATATTTTTATATGAAGCATTTTACTAAATGAAAAAAGGTATTTTCTTGTCCTACGTATGCGGCGACAACGACTTCTCCGCCACTGTGACCATTATTTGACTATCGGCTTCCACTACAAGATATAGTTTTTTTAAAAAATGAAAAATAAATACCAAGTTTTAATTTTGGTTTATTTTGGAATTGAAAATGGATTTATCATATCAATGTGTTTTATAGATATATTTTTATTGAAATGTGGAAATTTTATGTCACCTTTATGCATGTTTTATGTGATACGATTATGTTATCATTTATGATATGTTTAATCATGTTCATATGAGGAATGCATTGGACTTAATAAGTGATGGGTGGAGCCCACTATAGATCATCAATGCATCGGTAGGACTTATGAGACATACTAGTGTCTTGGTACAAGGCCTTGACAAAATCTTATTTGTAGTCTTGGCACAAGGCCTTGACTATGTGGTAATGATAGTATGACATTATTCACTCCATCATTATGAAAGTGGTTATTGATATTGAATGTGAGTATTCGAGTAGTAGAATATCCACGTGAATAAGTAAATGGTATTATTTCATTTTGTTTTTTCCATATTATTCTGAAGTTCATGTTTAAAATGTTTTTATTTAGTTATAAATTGACTTAAATGTTTATGTTTATTTATTAATGTTTCCGCTATTTTCTCATCCTTACTGAGAATCTGAGATCACCCCTTTCTATGTTTTATTTTTCCAGGATGTGAGGAAATATTTTATGACTAACCTGCAGGGATAGTCTAAAGACGATATGATTGTGGACTATGGATACCATGTTATTGTAGTTTTTCACTTAACGATGTAATGTAACATTTATGAATGTATCTATTATTTACTAGGATACTAAACTAATCTGTCTTTTGGGACTTGATCTTTTGTGATCATGCTAATGTTATGTAATAATGCACCGACTCTGGGTAATTGGGGTCAGGGTGTTACAATTGGTATCAGATGCAGTTTAGTACAAACATTGAAAGCTAGATTTAGATAAACTCTTGTTAGAGCACATAGCCTTAAGAAAGGCTTTTAGGATTAGTATAGAAGAACATCCTAGAAATTTGGTAAAGTATAGATTGTGTGTATTTTCCGAGAAATAAAACCATGTCTTGATATGAGCAGGTAGAGCCGGCTCTGGCACAGATGTACCAAGGGGTAATACCGGAAAACACCGCTTTGAACTGGACTCGAATGGGAACTAGTGCACGACAACGGGTCTTGCTACACTCTTGGTTACGACACTCCGGGGGGATATGCTTAGGATAATTCCCATTTTATGACAAACCATTATGAAGGGTTTATGAGTATATACGTCATCAAAGAAATCATTTTTATGATTATGGATTATTTCCATAAACTGTTCAATTAATGTTAAGTGTTTCACAAGTATTGAATTATGTATTTTGACTCATAAACTGATCTAGTTTATGCCATTGTTTATAAATGGTTCCTAGTGGAAGGAATGGAAACCGTATCAATGCACGCATTCCATGTATGGATTTCTCACCTTCTCATGATAATGGAGCTGGTGATAAAACTGGTGCTGATCAGCTTATCACCATACTGGGACAACTCACTCATGTTATGAATAATAACCTTACTCGTATGGAGCACCCTGATCTGCAACGTCGAGGATCAATGTTAAACCGTTTCATGAGTCAATAACCACCAACATTCAATGACAGTAAAAATCCCTTAGTAGCTGAGAAATGGATAAATTCCGTAGAGAAAATATTCTATGGCTTGGGGAGTAGTGAAAGGGAAAATGTTATCATGGAATTTTACCACCTCAATAGAGATGCTAATCAATGGTGGTCATTGATTCAAAACACAAATAAAGATGATAATGTATGAAATATGGAATGGAGGGAGTTAAAATAGATTTTCTTAGAAAAATACTTTCCTTGTGACCATAAAAAAGATATGGAAAGGCAATTTCTGAGTCTGTGACAGAAGGAGGATGATAATGTCACAATGTATGAGGCCAAAATTACATGCTTAGTGAGGTATGATACATATTGTATACATAACCCAATAAGTAAGATTGATCGTTTCTTTGATGGGTTAAAAACATTTCTCTGTCGAGCATTGGTCTCACAATACTTCTCGTTATACTAAGACATTGTCTCATGTGTTATTATGACAGAAAAGGAATTCTCTATGTCTTACAAATTTAAAGTAAAGAAAGAGAAAAAGATATCTGCTGATCACTTTGGAAATGGAAATAAGGGGAAGAAGGGAAATGTTGATTATCCATCCTGTAGTAAATGTGGGAAGAAACACCCCAGTAATTGCTTGAAATAAATGTGCGTCTGTTAAAAGTGTGGTGAAAAAGGCCACCAAGATCGTGATTGCAAGGGGAAGAAAGAAGATATCGATGTTCAATGATACAATTATAGGGAGATGGGACATTATGCAAATGAATTTCCTAAGCATCAGGGGAACATACCCTAGAAAAGGCCATGGGATCAAGGATTAGCTTATGATATCACTACTACTAAGGTAGAAGCTCTGAAATAGGTGGTGGCGAGTAATTTAATGGTTTCCTCAAGTTTAGCAAATGCATTATTTGATTCTCGATCATCACATTGTTTAATATCTTCCTAGTTTTCATTGAAAAATAGATATTTCCAATTTGATTTAACAAGGGAGTTGTTAGTCAAAACTCTTAAGGAAAATATCATTGAAACAATGTTTTGTGAATCAGTTTACATTAGAGAAGATAAGTATTCTATATCTTCTGATCTCATCATCATACACATGATTGAATTTGATATAATGCTCTGTATGGATTGGATTTCAGACCATGATGTGAAGATTTATTGTAAGAAGAAGGAGGTTATTATTTTTGAGGATGATGATAAGGAAAAACTTATATTTAGAGAACAATCGTCACCACCTAATACTTATCTAGATCCACCCCTAGTAGCTCAACTAAATTCACTTATTGGGGAGGAAGAGAATGAAATAACTATGGGTGAGGAAGGGAATTTTCAAATATAGGATGTACCTATTGTGAGAGAATATGTTGATGTGTTTCTAGAATATTTACCTAGGCTTCATCTAGAAAAAGAAATTGAGTTTTATTGACCTAATGCCTGGTTCATGGCCCATATGGAAGACCCCTTATAGAATGGACACTGTGAAATTAGTTGAACTAAAGAATAAACTAGAGGAATTAAGTAATAAGGGATTCATTCTCCCTAGTGTTTCTTCATGGGGATCTGCTGTTATTTTTGTTAAAAAGAAATATGGATCTATGAGGTTATGTATCTACTAAAGAGAGATCAATGCAACAACAATAAAGAACAAGTATCCCCTACCTCGCAATGATGATTTATTTGACCAACTTCTTGGAGCTCAATACTTTTCAATGATTGATCATCGATCTGGATATCATTAGTTGTGTGTAAAGAAGGAAGACATTCCAAAGACAATATTTTGAACTAGGTACGGGCATTACGAGTTTACAGTAATGCCTTTTGGGATGACTAATGCACCCTTTGTTTTCATGGATCTAATAAATATATTTTTCAAGGAATATCTTGATGAATTCTTAGTGGTATTTACTGATGATATCTTGGTATACTCCAAAATATATGAAGAACATGAAAATCACTTCCACATTATTTTAAAGACTCTTATAAGACATGAATTATATGGGATTTTTAGCATGTGTAAATTCTGGCTTCATGAAATTTATTTTCTTTGCTATATTGTCTCTAAGGGTGGAATCTCTATTTATCCTTCTATGACAAGATCTATCCAAGAATGGACAGAACCGACAATTATAACTAACGTACGCAGTCTTATTAGTTTAGTAGGTTATTATTGACGTTTTGTCCAGAATTTTGCCCGATTGGCTAACCAATTAACGAAGATGACACGTAAAGGGGTTATTTTGTTTGAGAATAGAGTACGAAGAATGTTTTGAAGAACTAAATAGAATATTAGTCAATGCTCATATATTGACTATACCATTGGGAAATGATGAGTTCGTTATTTATAGTGATGCATCGAAGAAAGGACTTGGTTGTGTCCTCATGCAGAATGATAGGGTTATTTCCTACGCATCATGACAGTTGAAAATTTAGGAGAAAAACTATCCTACCAATGATCTAAAGTTAGCAGCTGTGATATTTTCTTTGAAGATATGGATACACTACCTCTATCGTGAAAAATGTAAGATTTATACAGATCACAAGAGTTTGAAGTATATTTTCTCACAAAATGAAATCAACATGAGGAATAGGAGATGGAATTACTTACCTGAGGATTATGATTGCATGATACACTACCACCCAGGGAAGGAAAATAAGGTGGAAGATGCTTTGAGCAGAAAAGATCATGGAGTTTTGAACAATATGAGAATTGAAACTAATAATATTTTTATGGGTCTAGTGAAGATGGACATGGGAATAACTATGGAAGGTGAAACATCAATGATTTTTCAAATGGTTGCCAAACCATCTTCACTAGAAAGGATTAAGAGTTATCATACCGATGATGAAGAGTTTCAAAAGAAGATTAATGATGTGAAAGATGGGAGATTTAGTGAATTTGTGTATGAAGATGGAATTTTTAAACTTATGAAGAGAATTTGTGTTCCTGATATAGCTGGTCTAAAAATGGAACTATTGGATGATGCTCATAGTTCCAATTTCTCTACACACCCTGGTAGCACTAATATATATAGAGATTTGAAGGAACATTTTTGGTGGGACAACATAAAGAGGGAGATTTCTGATTTTGTGTCAAGATGCATGGTTTGTCAACAAGTGAATGCTGGGAGGCAACTTCCTAGAGGGGTTATGCAACCTCTTCCCATACCTGAGTGGAAATGGGATAATATTACGATTGACTTTCTCATGGGACTACCAAAGACTACTATAAGAAATGATGCAATATGGGTCATTGTTGATCGTCTTACCAAGTCACCACATTTTCTTTCTATAAGAGAAGATTTACCACTAGAATGTTTAGCAAGACTGTATATTAACAAAGTTGTAAAACTTCATGGAGTACCCCATATCGATTGTTTCGGATCGTGATCCCTGTTTTACATCAGGATTCTAGAAATGTCATTAGAAATCCCTTGACCCTGAACATCGTTTGAGCACTGCTTACCACCCTCAAACAGATAGACAATCGGAAAGGACTATTCAAACCATAGAAGACATGTTGAGATCATGATCACTTGACTTTCAGGGTATGTGGGATAAATATTTATCTCTAGTACAATTTTCCTATAACAATATCTTCCATTCAAGTATTTGGATGGCACCATATAAAGCGTTATATTGAAATAGGTGTCGCACACGAACCTGTTGGGATGATGTTGGTGAAAGAAAACTCATAGTCCTAGAACTTGTTGAGGAAACGATGGAAAAGGTGAAGGTAATCCAAAACCACATCAAAGAAGCTCAATGTAGGCAGAAGAGCTATGCCGATAACAGAAGGAAGGATTTGGAATTTCAGGTAGGAGATCATTTTTTCTTGAAGGTATCTCCATGGAAGGGAGTTATACGATTCAGTAAGAAGAGAAAATTATGTCCCAGGTACATTGGATCATTCGAAATTCTAGAACGAATTGGGGTTGTAGCTTACCATTTTGCAATGCCTCCAAGTATCTCTAAAGTTCACGATCTGTTCCACGTATCACTGTTGAGAAAATACATTCCCCAACCCACGCATGTACTCACCTATGAAGAATTAGAACTGAACTCGATCTGTCTTATTATGAAGAGCCTGTCAAGATTCTGGATACAAGAGAACAAGTTCTGAGAAACCGGACGACTCGTCTTGTAAAAGTTCTATGGAGGAACCATAAGATGGAAGAGGCAACGTGGGAACCCGTGGAACTTATGATGAAGAAACAACCAAGTCTTTTTATGAAGAAATAATCTATAAATTTCAAGGAAGAAATTATTTGAAGGAGGGGAGAATGTAACACCCCAAGCTTCAACGGTATGCTTCTATTTCAATAATGCAATAGCTTGTATTGTACGCAAGTTCGAGATTCTAACACACCATGACCAATCAAAGTAGCCATTGTGAATAGTAATACCCACTTTTTGAAATTAAATAAATTTTATATTTCAAAATGGATTTCATTATTGGATTCGAAATATCGATATCATCCTATGTTGATATTTTGGTATTTTCCTGAGAACATCCAATTTTCAATGAATAGTAAAAAAATACATAAAAAAACTCTATTAATCAAAATAATGTATAGTGATAAATTATATTATTGAGTTGTTTTAATGTATAATTATAATATAAATTTACCATTTTATCCAATGGTGGTAATTAGAATTAATGTCATTTTGAAATTGGACATAAACAATTGTCAATCTTTTGAATGATATTGTATCTTAAAAACACACTATTTGTTTGGAAAATGGGAATTAATTTTAAAATTAATTAATGAAACATATATATTTTAAATTTTTTAAAATAGAAATCATTTTTGAATATGGAATATCAGTTATATATTAGGGTTAATTTTTGGTATTTTTCTGAAAACATCAATTTTTGATGAATAGTGAAACCACAAAGTGGTAGTTAATGAACTAAATTTTCATTTAAATGAAACATTACCACTTATGTGAATTGAATTTCAAAAATCAGACATACATGGTTGTCGTTAGTAAGTAAAATGTGGTTCAATGGGATTAAAATAATTTTTTGTGAATAGTAAGTTTTGTGTTTTATTAATCGTGATTAAAGGTAATTAGTGTAATTTAAGGTAAATATAATGTTATAATAATATGAAATTACCTTTACACTTTTCCTACCCTTATTTGATGAGTCATGCCCGACCAAGATAATCCATGGGTCGACTTGGGTACCCCATGGAGCCACATGGGTAAGAAAATGTCATTAATAACATTTTATTTAAAATAAAAATAAAATTGTCACAAACATGTGTTATATTACTAAAACAATTATTAAAAGGGGTTATATAAGTTAAATTTTCTACTATAAATATTATTTGGAAATATAAAATTATTTCCTAAATCATGTTAAGTTTTTTATAATTTTTGGGTATTAAATAAATAAATTTATTTATGACACCATGATGATGCAACGATTAACTCATTAATGAACGATTTAAATAAAAAGAAAGGAAAGAAAATATCTAAGACCTACACTTGTACAAAGCCTATTGGATGGGTATATTTAGAACCTTTATCACCTTAGCCTTGAAATATTTTATTTCGGGACATTTAGAATCTGAAAAGCATTTCATAATAAAGTAACATTTCAATCTTTCCAAAAGAGTCCCTCCTATCCTCTTATAAAAGGCCCCAACTCGACCACCTTATTCACACATTCAAAGCCATTTGGCTCGGCCAACCTCTGACAAAATACTCTCTCAACTTCCATCTCTTACTCCGAGAAGCCTCACTTTGGGGAGAAGACTTCCCAAGGAAGCCTTTGGCTCAAATCAAAAAGAGTTACCCGATTTAAAGGTAATGACTCCACTTGTGTTCTTTTGTTTTATTTTGCTTCTCAAACCCCCTAAACTCCTTTTATTACTATATTTTGTAACAAATATAGTATCATAAATATAATAGGATGTTCTTTTGAGATGTATTTGATTTACACTTACACACACCTTCGTCTAATTGTTAAAGAACATACTGTTTTTGTGGGTGGCGAATTACTGCCTCACGAAACGATGATTATTCAATCTTATTTTAACACCTCTCATGGTGGACATTATGATTTCACTATATTTATATGATATATATTATGTTTATGTTTTCCTTATGCTTCTGTATTTTTCATTTATGGCATACCTTTATGATTTCTAATATGGGTAAACGCGATAATTTCATTTTATGAAGTGCGGACTACCGCCCCCTCAAAGTGATTTGAATCGTTAATGCCATATGTGGTATGTTTAAAGGATAGTGTAAATGATATTATATATTATATTAAACTGTAATTATGATATAATTTTATTTCATTATGATTTCAATCCATTAAATACTAAATAGAAATGAATCTAGCGTTCATGCGTACGTATGGCTTACCATCTCCATGAACGATGCATTTCATTTCTTGCCTCTAAATGTTATGTAATATTATAAATGAACGTATATACTGGATATATATGATATATATGATATCAAAATCATCAATATAATTCTGGATATAATTGATATTTTACTACATGAACAACTTGTAATTATAAGAAGTTTATTTTTGGCTCATGTACCAAAGATCAAAAAAACGACCGTTATTAACTTAAATAATTACACAATGTTTATAATATGGTTATAAGTGATATAAAAGGAATAATGAACTTGGAAAAGGTTCTTAAGAAAGTTGAAATTAACTCTAGTTTATTATTCAGGAGGTTAAAGAACGATCGAGTCTCGTCGGACACGGGGTAAGGGACTTCGTCTCAATCTCCTTTCATTGAGGTGTATTTTGTTTTATACACAACTTTCTTTTATATGGTGTATAAACACATTTGAAATTTATGTTTGTTCAAAATGAATCTTTTTATATGAATCATTTTACTAAATGACAAAAGGAATGTTTTTTGTACGTATGCGGAAACAACGACTTCTCTGCCACCGTGATCATTATTTGAGTATCGGCTTCCTCTACAAGCCATAACTTTTTTTTAAAAATGAAAAATAAATTCCAAGTTTTTATTTTCTTTTATTTTGGTATTGAAAATGGTTTTATCATATCAATGTGTTGTATTGATATCTTGTTATTGAAATGTGGAAATTTTAGGTTTCCTTTATTCATGTTTTATGTGATACGATTATGTTATGGTTTATGATATGTTTAATCCTGTTAATATGAGGAATGCATTAGACTTAATAAGTGACAGGTGGAGCCCGCTATAGCTCCTCAATGCATCGGTTGGTCTCATGAGACAAACTAGTGTCTTGGCATAAGGCCTGGACAAAATCTTATTTGTAGTCTTGGAACATGGCCTTGACTATGTGGTTATGACAGTCTGGCATTATGAATTCCATCATTATGAAAGTGGTTATTGATATTGCATCTGATTATTCGACTAGTATAATATCAATGTGAATAAGTAAATGGAATTTTTTCATTTCATTTTTCCATATTATGCTGATGTTCAAGTTTAAAAGGATTTTTTATTAGTTATACATTGCCTTAAATGTTTATGTTTATTTAAAAAGTGTTTGCTATATTGTTATCCTTACTGAGCATCTGAGCTCACCCCTTTCAATGTTTTATTTTTCCCCAGATGTGAAGAAATATTTTATGACTGACCTATAGGAATAGTCTGAAGGGTATATGAGTGTGGACTATGGAGACCATGTTATTGTAGTTTTTCACTTTATGATGTAATATAACATTTATGAATGTATCTAGTGTTTCCAAGGCTACTAAACTAATCAGTCCTTCGAGACTTGATCTTTTGTGATCATGCTAATCTTACGTAATAATTCACTGACTCTAGGTAACTTGGGTTGGGGCATTACATGTTACCATTAAAATTATTGATTGTTTTGATTTGGGATATTATATATTGGTGCTTCCACCAATCCTCCCTTAGGTCTATTATTTGTTCCATAAATCACTCCAAAGGATGTACATATCTGAAAATTTGCATGAAATGAACTCAAAGGTCATACTATTAAAAAATTATTGTTGATATGAATAAACTAGTAAATAATCTTGATAATATAGAATGATTTATGAAACAATATCACTAATATTATGATGGTTTTTTTTGAAATAAACAAAATGAAGAAGCTATATTAGAACATGAGGATTGGATGAGGTATAAGTATCCTTATTAATTTATATCAGAGTGATGTATTTTAGTGGAAAAATTATATTAATATGGGGTAGAATATATAATCCCTAGTTTTTCTGATATTTTTCTCAAAAGAAATTAAATTTATATAATAGCTTGTGTTACACAACGATGACATTTATTGAACGATGACATACTATTAATATTATTATTTTAAATAAATGATTATAGAATAATAGTTAAACATAGAATAAGGAGCACGAGTAAATAAATTTTAAAATTATTTATAATTATTATATATATATATATATCAAATTTATAAAAAAGTACTTCATTTTTAGTAACGTCATTATATGTTTTGAAAATGTGATTTTATAAAAAAATCATTATATATTGTCAAAAAATTATAATATTAATCTCCCACTTTTATATAACATATTTTAAAAAATAGAATTCATTTTTTAAATATGAATTTCAAAATTATATTTCTGTGATTTTTTGTGATTTTTTCAATAAAATTATACATTCGTGAATAGTAAAATTACAGATATTTATTGAAAATTGTATTTTTATAAGTAATTTACAATATAGAATTTATTTGATATTACTATTAAATTTTAGATTATTTAAATAATTTATTTTCTATCCAATTTTGGCCATTGGAATCGATTTCATGTCAAATGTTGATATTAAAATTTTCATTATTTATGAATAGTTTCTCTTTGGAAAACATATTTTTCAACAATTCTCCATATTTAATTGTTAATTAATATTTTACAATTATTTTAATGTAATTTTTAAAAATTAATTAATTATTTAGAATAATAAATTTAATATTATACAATAAGTAAAAATTTAATTTTTTTCAAAAATAATAGTGATAATATAAAAAAGTAAATATCTTTGTTAATGTTAAAATTAGTTTTCATAAAGCTAAAAAAAAATTATTACAGATATAATGACTTATAAACTTGGGAAAATCAAATTGTATGACCATATTTCAATTTTATATCATCGAGGATTTCATACTGATAAATTCACTATCATTTTTTACATTTAAACAATGGGTAAACATTTTTCTTCAAGCATTCCAAATATGTCCATTGACCCTATTATAAAAGGGAAACCTCTATATTATCCTATATACAATTCCAAACCCCTTCATATAAGAAAATTAAAACCCAAATTTACTCTATATATCACTCCTATTATCCTAGATCTCTTATTTTCATCATTAAACCCTTTAATGATGGAATTATGTTTAATCCTAAAGGAGTTATCTAATGAATATTTAAAATCCTTAACCATGTGTTTTGATTCTATTACATATTCTATGTCATTAAAATATTATTGATGAATTTTTATATAAAAAAATAATTGTGTACCAAATATATTGATGTTATAATTTAAATGTAATTACCTATATATATCTCCTCTTCCATCATGTGGGATGAAAAGATGTTGATCATCTGTACAGAGGATTACCACCTAATGAACTGATGTAATTTATTTTCTATAAGATCCTCTCAAGGCTTGAGATAATGATGGATTTAATTTTCATATATAATATATATTAATTAGGGTTTTATAAATATAGATTTTTAATATCACATATACATTATTACCACCAAATCTGTTGGGAAAAGACAATGTCGAGTGTGCGTAAGTGTGGACTTTACACTTCATAAGCAATGCGATATATTTTTTCTTTTAGATTAAATTGGATTGTAATAAGTATAGACTAAATAAGAAAATCACAAACATGATATAATAATTTTTATTTATAGGTAAAATAATATTTACATTAATTTCATTCCATCAGCAGAGAAAATGGAAACAATGTTCATGGGTGTATAAGGAATATCATCTCCACAAAGGAATCTATTTGTAAACACGTTCCCTTTTCCACCAATCTGCCTTCTTAAACCCAGGATATAACTCCCAATGTCCCTACCCCCACACTGCACATGTAACCTTCTACACATACCAAGCATGAAAATTCTCTAACAGACCATCCATCTGGATTGCTACCAGGTCTATGACCTCGGCCTCCAAAAATATAGTGGATAACCCCACCAAAAAAAGTCAAAATGAATATATTATTCTAGAATTGTCAAGGAATTACCAACCATGACACTCTAAATATTCTTAAACGATTTATCAGCACACACTCTCCTAAAATTATCACCATTGGTGAAACCAAAATCAACATTAATTATCGATCACATCAAATCTCTTATAGGTACTCGTTCCTTGGAGCCTATAATAATGGCACATATACTGAATCTCTATATATCCTTGTTCATTTATCCTTAAAGAATGTTACGTTACATTCCTATTCTAGTCAAGGTATTACTTGCAATTTTATTTTTGATAACACAGAGGTTTCTTCTACATTTGTCTATGATAGTAATAGCTATCATGTGAGGAGAGAACATTGGAAGGATATCTCACAACTCAATGACAATATTAGACATCCGTGGTTTATCATAGGTGACTTCAATGCTATCTTATCATCGAGTTAAAAAATTGGTCCTTCCCCTTCCTCCATTTCCACTTGGGAATTTAAGGCATGTATTGAATAGAAAAACCTTAAAAAGGCTAATCTTTTAGGTTCTAAATTTACATTGTATAGAAAACATTACAACATAATTGTTGCTAACAATTTAGATAGAGCCTTCTCTAACTCACTTGCCCTTGACAAATGGGATAACATATCTAGTATTACTTTGGTGAGAATTGCTTCTGATCATC
This sequence comes from Viscum album, assembly GCA_963277665.1. Lineage (NCBI taxonomy): Eukaryota > Viridiplantae > Streptophyta > Magnoliopsida > Santalales > Viscaceae > Viscum > Viscum album. The sequence goes on along the minus strand of OY728162.1, from coordinate 77,955,673 downwards.
ACCTCATTCTCCTCTCCTTCTCTTTTCATAAGAGAATCACAAGGGCCCTTTTCAAATATAACAACGCTTGGTCCTCTAACCCTGAATTCATTAAAGTTATTCAGAACACTTGGGAAAAGATGTTGGGACAAACCGACTCCTTCTCTTTCCCGATGAAGCTTAAAATTTTAAAACAAACCCACAAAAGCTGGTGCAAAACCAAATCTTCGGAAATAGATGACAACATCAGTCTTCTTGAAGCTAAACTGAACCAACATAAAATAGATAACGCTTCTTCAAATTTTGATCAAATCTGAAAACATGAAATCAACATCTCTTCTAAGCCCATTTCCTTACTCAATCTCAAAGATAATCTTAAGAAACAAATTTTTTAAGCCAATTGGCTCAATTATGGGGACAGAAACACCAAATTCTATAATGCACTTCATAGGATCAGAAAATCCTATAGACCCTTAGCCTTCCTTAGAACGGGAAGTAAAATTATGGAAAATGAGGAAGACATAGCCAACTTCCTTATCTCTCACTTCCAAGATATATTCAATGGGGATTATATTGATATAGATTTAAGACCTAATATCATCCCCAATCTGGTTACTAAGGATGAAAACTTTATGCTTAATAGCATACCCTTAGACCATGAAATTAAAGACACAGTTTTCATCCTTAACCGAGATAGTGCTCCTGGACCCGACGATATTATTAATGGATTATATCAACAACCTTGGGATATCTTGTAGAAAGATGTTTTCTGTTAGGTCAAAGAATTCTTCTCCAAATGCATTCTTCCACACGGTCTGAATTCTCAATTCATCATGCTTATTCCCAAATTTGAAAATACACATGAGATTCAAAACATCAGACCTATTGCTCTCATCAACTCTTTATTTAAAATCATCAAAAAACTTATCTCTAACATAATGAACTTGATCTGTAATAAAATAATCTCATGGAATCAATTTGGATTCATAAAAGGAATATCTATACAAGACTGCATTTACCATGCCTCTGAAACCACAAATCTTCTTAAAAAAAGTAGAGGTGGAAATGTTTCTATTAAGCTAGATATCACAAAATCCTTTGATACCATTGATTGGAAAATTATATACAAATTTCTTTCACACTTCAGCTTTAATAATATTTTAATAAATCGAATTAAGGTATTATTCATCTCGGTTCACATTTCCATTCTTTTACATAGTTCACCTATAGGTTACTTTAAGTTCACCAAAGGTGTCAAGCAAGGGGACCCTCTCTCAACGATTCTTTTTTCTTTTGCGGAAGACTATTTGAGTATGCTTATATCCCTAGAGGCTAATAAAAGACCCCTTAAATCCATTGTAGCCACTAGGAATGTAAATGAACCCACACATCTCCTTTATGCAGATGACATTATTCTATTTACATAGGGTGACAAACGGAATATTTTTAATCTTAATGATTTTCTTTTACGCTACCAAGAAACTTCCGGCCAGCACATTAACTGGAATAAATAGTCCTTATTTTTTAGAAAAGAGTTCCCCATGGACAAAAAATCTTACATTTATAATATTATAGGTATAAAAGAGGGATCTTTTCCCTTTACGTGCCTAGGAGTGCCTATTTTCTAGGGTAGGAATAAGGCCAATCATTTCTCCCACATTGTGGATAATAACCTTCGTCACCTATCCTCCTGGAAAGGTAATACCCTTTCTATGGCTGGAAGGATCTATTTGGTCAAAGATACAATTGTTTCGATACTAGTTTACTCTATGATGGTTTATAAATGGCCTAAATGAATTTTAAATTGCATTAATACTTCTATTAAAAACATTGTTTGGACTGGGAACATTTTAGAGAGAAATATTGTGACCATCCCTTGGACCAGTTGTTGCAAACCAGTTGACAAAGGGGGGATTGGCATCAAGAACATTGCTAAATTCAATGAGTCCCTTCAAGCTAGACTTACTTGGAACATCATTCATAATACCTCCACCTCTATGGATTTCCTAAGGGATCGTTTCCTAGAAAAACTCCAAAGAAATTACACTTTTTCTTTAAAATCATCTATATGGCCCTCCATAAAAAGCTCTTTCATCTCCAACATGACCAATTCTATATGGATGGACAACAAAAAATCTAAACTAAAATTTTTGCTTGATAATTGGACAGGTTCCACCTTTGATTTCACTATTAGAAAATAACTTTGACCCTCCGAATCTCCAAGATACCATTGAATCTATCAATACTTCTTCAAACATTTCCCTTCTCGAGAATATTACCCAAATTGTAGACAATTATTAATATACTTCCACTAAGGATTTCATACTTTGGGAACCTGCTCATAATGGGGTATTGAACTCTAAATATTATTATAAACACCATTTCTATAATGATGATAGCAACAACACCTGGGTTGCTAACTTTAATAATTCCTGGATCAAACCTTCTGGATTTACTCTTATCTGGCGCACTGCTCATCATAAAATACCCACTGATAATTGTTTGCAAAAAGCTGGGATTTCACTCTATTCAAAATATGGTATGTGAAATCAGCATAGGGAAGACATTAACCACCTTTTTCTATCATGTGATACTGCTTCTGCCCTTTGGCACTATATTCTTGATATGTTTGAGTGCAGGTGGATTTTTTTTGATAGCATTAACATTCAGATTCAAAGATGCACAAAGTGGTCTACCTATAAAAAAATGAAAAACCTTTGGCTCACATCTATTGCAGAACTTTTAGACGTCATCTGGTAAGGCAGAATTGATTTGATTTTTTGTACTAATTCTTTCAAAATCAATGCATTTAAGACGAAAATTTTAATGACCATTCAAGATGTAGCTTCAATACAAAGAGACACTTGCAGTTCTTCGGTCAAAGACTTTAAAACTCTCAGGTGTGTCGGGGTCAAGGGGAATTATCCTCATCTCCAATATACCATTGTTGTTTTCTGGACCCCCCTCTATCTGGTTGGATCAAAATAAATGTGGATGGCACTTCCAAAGTCAACCCGGGACCAGCATGTTATGGAGATACTTTCAGAAATCACATGGACCAGGTTCTTGGATGTTTCTATGGATCATGCGGCCTCTCTACTTATACTGAAGCTGAGATAATGAGTGTTATACATGAAATATCTTTTTATATAATGCACAATTGGAACAATATATCGATTGAGAGTGATTCTACGACAGTCATCCAAGCAATCTGGAATGGCACTACTCAGCTTGCTTAGCCTCTCACTTCCTGATGGACAGATTGCTTGAACTCTATGGTTGGTCTCAACTTCATCGCCACACATATATATCTTGAAGCCAACCGTATTGCTGACGCACTTGCCAATATTGGTGTTATCCATGATCTTCTTTGGATGGATGACCTCCCCTCTGATCTCATCCCCATCTATGCTAGGGAGTTCTATAAAAACCCCTACTTCAGACTTGTGTAATCCTCTCTTTCTCTCCCCTCCTTCTTATTATTAATAAAAGTTCCTTTTACCTTTTAAAAAATAAAACTATAATAAATGATCATAAGTAAATCATATATGGTATTATATATATAATTATGTTTCTATAATAGATATATAATAATATAATAATATTTATATAAATTTTTTAACATCGATGAATGTTCTTAAGAATTATTCTTAAGGATTTTTCATCTAACATTTATTTCTATATGATGCATGACATATTCACCAATTGTTTCTTTTTATTATTATATAATAACCATTAATGTATTTTATGATGACTATAATGTTAATTATTGGATATAAATATCTATATAATATTATTTATTTCTATAGGATATCTATACAAAATTTATTGAAGTGGTAATGTTTTATGTTATGATATCATTGTTTCTAAGGACTATTTATGATTATGATTTAAATGATGATATATTATTTTATATCTACAAAAAATGTCAGAAATTTTCCTCTCATATTTTTATTTATAGAAACTACACTTTAAAAATTCCTTCTCACCTCTCTATTTAAATACACCTAACAAAATGTATTTACAAAAAAATAATAATTTATTTATCTCCTTAGTCTAAACCATTTTTTTCTATTTGGATGATTTCTAATAAATTGTAGAAAGTATTCAATTTTCTCCTATGATAATTTAAATATTTTTTATCAATGTTCTTATTTTTTTCAAACAACTAAAATCAATCTTTATATAATTATCTGAAAAAAGGATGTTTTTATTTTTTATAGAAAATGTGTAATGAATATGAATTTTAACAATTAATAATTGAATAATATTTTAATCTTTCACGACTAATAAATTATTCAAGAAATCATCTAATTTATTTCAATATAATTTTTAATGTATATTTTTTTTAATATTTTATTAATTTTTATATATTAATAATTTATTTTCAAAATGTAATGTATATTTTACCCTATAATATTTTCATGGTCATTTTATAGAATTTATATTCATCAACAACAAAAACCATTAGTAATTATTATGTTTTAAAAGGTAGATGATCCAATCATACCATGCATGTTATTTATATTTTTTATGATTATAATGAATATGTTTTTATGGAACCCATTTATCTTCCATAGGTTATATGATGATTAATTTATTATATGATTAGGAATATCATATAATTTTTATGGGTTATGTTGTAATTAAATGTCTATGAACCCATATAATTTCTATAAGTTATACTATGATAGATTTTTTTAAAACCCATTACTATTATATTGGTTGTAAAATGTTCAATGTTTTATGATCATTTGGAACAAAAATGTAGGGATTATGTGATCAGTGAGACCTATATATTCCTCCCATACATTTGGTACTCATGAATGTTATATAACATTGGATGGTACATGAGAGGTTATCTTAAGCCCAGAAGAGCATACATGCTTGTTTCTCCCATGCCCAAAAAAGAGGGTAAATTTAACCCAATCCGATGGTTGGTATATGGGGGGTAACCGAGGAAAAAACATTATTTAAATTCATTGAGGGTATTTTGGATATAAAATTTCCTATGCTTATCTGCATCCTATAAATATATTTCTTATGTCAATTACATGTTCTTATGAATCATGTTATTTGATTTTGTTATGATTCACTCATTATGAAGGACCATGATTTCTACCATGACAAATCATTATGATCTATGATATACATGGAATTCCATAAATTTCTACTCTCATATTATCATACCCTTATGCTCATGTTATATTGATATACCCCATGAATAAATTTACATGGAAGATGAGATCACTATTTCTTATATTTCCTTTCCCCAGTTTAGGATGAAATGTTTTATATAGAATATTATCATTAAATTTAATATTTTGGAATATAATTAAGGGATATGTTAAAGAATTGTAATGAAGTTAGAATATTGTGAATATAGACACCAATTACACTAATACTATATAGTGCTCAGGTGCATATATATGAAATGTATTAAATATTTATCAATTATGATGTGGTATCTAAGTAGGAAAAGGTAGTTTAATTATATATTTTCCATTAATTATTGTATATAATTTTCAAAAAATTATCAAGTGGGAGGTTTGGATAGAGCATTGGGTTAATATTATGGATAATTTATCTATTTAGCCTTGTTTCCCTTCTATAGGGGTGGCTTATCTCAGACTAGTCTATATTCATGGTCCCTTTAAATTAGTATTAATAACATTATTTCTTATACTAGTGATGGAAAATTCAAAGAATTGGTATTTAATTAGACATTTGGTTCCCCTTTGAATTTTTATTTTGGTTCATTAATTGGTTTGTGTGGTAGGTTGACCCCTTTGTCTATAAAACCAAAAGATTTTATGATTTACCTCTTTTCAAAAAAATTTAATTTATTTCAAAGCACGATTTAAATATAAAATCATGTTTAAAATAACAAATAAAATATATTGAGTTATTTTTATGTTACCATTAAATAATTTTTTAAATGATAAATCCAAACTTATCGGATATTAATTTTTAGGGAATTTTGAAAAAAAAATTATCCTTTTGGGTGAATTGTGAAAATGATGAATTTTAATGAAAAATGTTATTCTTTTATTTTGAAAGAAATGATTTATTTTGTATTTCTATTAAAATATTTTTTTTGTTCCAAATAGTTTAAGTTTTACTTTTTTTCTCAATATTATGCATGATCTTAGTAGAAAAATAATATTACCCCTAATCAGAATTTTAAAAAAAATTATTGTTCATCATGATTTTATATATTTTTATAAAACGAATTTATTAAAAAAAATTAGATTGAATTGGATAAATTGGACTTCATATTGGTAGTAATTTAGTTCAGATTTTTAAAATATTCCTTTTTAATTTTAATAACTTGGAATAGTATCTGTGGTAAATTTATTATCAAATTAAAGTGTGAATCTGATAATTAATTTTAAAAATATATTGATAGAGAGTAAAAAATATATAAAAATATCTCATTTATACCATTAGATGAGTCTAATTCGTCCCTAATAATCCAAACCTCGAAAATATGAATTTACAAATGATAATTAATTTTAACATTATAAGATTTATCTTATGTATAATTTCAAAAATTTCATTAACTTAAATTTAAAATCTATAATATTTTGCGATAAGGATACAATAATTATTTAAAGTATCAAGATAGATATGTGAAATAAAAATGAATTAATTTCATCATGATAATTTATTTATAATTTTTAGTGATTATATAATTATCCTAAATGCGAACGCAATACTTATATTGTTTTCTGCTAGCAGTTGAAAAAGCTATTAAATTATTTCAAAAACACTACTTTATTTTGGTTATTTACACAGTCTAATGAATTATATATATATAATTAAAATATTTATTAATTTTTATGGTTTATATTCAAATACAATTTGTTCATTTTTCTTTCAATTTCGAATTAAATGAATATTTCATAAATTGAATGTAATCATATTTAAAAATATATAACATTTTATGAAATGATTTTAATTTAATTCAAATTTAATTAACATAAAATTGATTGATATGTGGTTAAAAATATAATCCACTATTCATTTTATGGTCTCATTTTCATTTCTAGAATCATTACCATCTCTTATATGTACAAAACATTTATATTGTGGAAATTACACAATGGGTTAAAATGGGGTTAAAACTTATATATAAGGTTGAAAATTAATGAAAAATTGTCTAAATTTTGTCGTTTGAGAATATTTTTACTAATAATCATATTATTATAGAATAATATATATCTGGATCTATAAATTCGTGGAATATAAATTATAAATATAATACTTTAAGAAATCCAAGAATGCATCTCCTCTCACATACAAAAGGACACTACTTGTTTTTCTCTACACCACATTGAGAAATTTAAGTTGTACAAAACCTACCAATTTTTCTTCCCAACATCCAGAAACATTTTATAGATATTTTTTCTTCCAAAAATCCAAACCTTATGTCTCATAAGAGAATATCTAATAGAGGTCTATTAATGAAGAGTTAATCATCTTTACACAATATTTTGTGATTATTTGTTATTATAAAAAATCTAAATATATTTTACCTATAAAAAAATAAAAATAAACTATAATAAATACAATTATTTGAATTTTGATTATGAAAAAAATCATTTACGTATCTTTTTTATCTTTTAAAAAACTGAAGCATCACACGTAAATATGTACCGATTACCATCTCTACATAGAAGTGTAATTGATTTTCTATTACCCTTTTACATGCATGGTTATAAAAATGGAGTTATTTAATATAAATTATTTTTATGAAAGAATTATTGTCATAAAATTATAATATCATATATACAATATTATTATCCAATCCTATGTAAAATGATAACATCACTCATGTTTTCGTGTGTACTACCACCTCCACAAAGCGATGTGATCATTTTATCGCTTCCTATTTAAATTGAATGTAATAAAGATATAGTTACTGAATATATATGATATATATTTTAAAATATTTATTTTATAAAATGGAATTGATATTATAATATCATTCATTGTATCTATTGAAAACTGAAAATATTCTTCATGTATACATACAACCTTCATCATCTATGAATAGTGTAATAACTTTTTAATTATATATTGTTAATAGATGACTTTAAATATTTATATATTAAATATATATGATATTAATATCAATAATAATGTTCTGGAGATGATGTAACCATGATAAACATTAAAGTTCCAAACCTAATGAATCAAAACAAACATGAAAAACGATGTTGACAACACACAAAATAAAAGTATTTACCAAACATGGTTAAAAAAATTTCATAAAATGTTATTAATGGATAATTTATAATAATATGATATTTATATGTTTCTTTTATGTATGTATAATAAATTTAAATTTTTTATAATGTTGGTAAGGTATTTCTTCCCAACTTCTTGTCTATTGAGACATATTTTGTACTATAATCTTATATAATTTTTTGTCGTGTATATATTAAAAATTTGATGTATTATATATGAATATATATTTATTCATAAAGATTAATGTTTAATATAAATTTTATACTTTCAAGGAGTGGAAATTTAAATGTCCTAAAAGGGATGGATTTATTTTAGAATATAATATTTTATGATTTCTGTTATTTTTCATTGATGGAATCCCATAATCAATCATTAAAAACTATTATTTATTTTATTATCCAATACATACTTAAATATATTTGTTATTTTATTCCAAAATTTCTTATATATGGAATTTAAATCATTTAAAGAGATATTTAAAGGAAAATATGATTTTATTTTAATTTTGGATAGTTTGTTTTTTTCCCTGTCCTTATTTTTAAAAACATATTTTACAAAATCCCTTTTTACATAATCAATGAACTTATCAAGTTTATTTTATGTTATTGGAGACTATTTATATGGAGTTAATGGAATATTTAGAATATTTATTGATTATTTATTTATTTTCTTACGAAAATTCAAAATGAACAGCATTAATAAATTTTTTTGCTACTATAACCATTTTATTATAGGTATATAATTCAATAAGTTTTCCATAAATTTTAAAAGGAAACAATTTAACGAAATAATTTTTTTTCTTTTTCTTTCATTTTGAAAAACACCTAATTACACTATAAAACCTATATGTTTTATTAAATTATTCAGATAATTCAATAATTAAATGTTTATTAAATTTCTCTTGTAATAATCACATTATTTTGATCATTAGAATCTACATTTAATTTTAATGGCCATATTGATTTTATAGTGGAGTTAGGAATTTCATAAACTGTATATTATTTCTACACTTGTTATTTCCATTTTAATGTTATTTTATTTAATGAGGAAATATTGATAATATATATTCTAAACTCAAAAAATTTATTTTTGTGATATATAGTACTAATTATGAACCAAATTTCCCATTAAATATATGTGGATTAAATAGGTAAAAATAATGATTAAGAACTATAGTTATACAATCCTTTGATGCATCAATATGATCTAGGAGAAAAATAATTTTTCCTTGAAAAATGGGTTTCTGATGTATTTATATCGATTGATTAAACATGCTTAGCCTAACCATTTAACTGTAAATATGTTACTATGTCTACAATAATGGGTAAAATATTATGCATTTCCATCATTGAGAACTTATTTATTATTTTCCATTAGATTATTTCATTTATATTATCCCTGGATTCTTGTTTTTACTGAAGATATTGATTTAATGAAATATTTTGTCTATTATATTCCTTTCCATATTGATTATAAATTATTTATTCATAATAGATTTCATTATAAGTAAAAGTTAATGATAATCAAATCCCACCCTTTATTTTTTCTCCTTTACCCCTGACATAAAGACACATATTATTATTAATATCGGATCAGTAATATTATACTTATGGAATAAAAATTATATTTCTTATATGGAAAGAGATTCATTGTTTTATCATGTTCATAATGACTACTAGATAGATATTTCATTTTAAATGATATCACATATATCATATGATAAAGTAATATTGTAAACAATATATTGGCATTACTGCACAATCAGATTATACCATTAGAAGTATAGTACCTTTAGTAGGAACCAAGTGAAGTTGATTTTAAATAATCATATCCAGCAAAATAATTATAATAACACCGTTGAGTATTTTAAAATATTTATCCTTTATGGTATTTTTAATTTATGGATCAATATTCATACTCTTTATGAGTTAACTAAGTGTGTGATGTTATTTATTATTGGAGCCTCATGTAAGAAGTTTAATCAACACCCATAAAAATGTAGATGTTTCTGTGATCATAAATCCAATACAACTAGTGTTGTAAATGAGATGATCATAGATGAATTCTGGAAAATAAAAATGGTTATAATGAAACACTATACTAGTATGGAGAAACCTATGATTACAAACAATAATTCATTAATGTTAGATCACATCAATTAAAATAATCCCTTATTTTTATTGGAGCTATTAATTCATTGATAGGTGAGAAATTGATTATGTCCCTCAGAAAGATATTCCTCATCTTTGTATTTAATAAATGTAATAAAATTCATCAAGGAGTGTATTGTATGAAAGGATATGTTGGTCAACTAGTGTTACTAATAAATAATTCTATATAGGATAATAAAATATAATGTAAGGAATTAATAACATTTATTGTTACATTCTTTGAGAAATACTTTCCATGAGAACAACAAGCTTAAATTAAAAGGATTTTATCGACTTTAAAGAAAAATTTAAAATAATTTATTCTATAGAATGAGGATGAAAAATTATTATTATCAAATAATTTTATAGACTATATATATAAAGAATAAAGAAAAGATGGTCCTTTATTTGATGGGATTAATATGAGTATATGAAGGTCACCAGTTTCTCATAAATTTTTATTGTTTGGTGATATAGTAATAAGTTCAATTAAGGTAGAGGAATAATTTTATAGATCCTATATCATAAAGTTAAATCAAGATAATACTAGTATTATTAGGAACCAATAAAAAATAAATAAATCATATAAGAATAATGAAACAAGGAAGTTTTCATCATGTAAAAATTATGGATGAAAAATCATGTATAATTCTTGGATAGAATGATATTTTTTTGTAAGTGTAGAGTTAAGAGGTATTATGAAAAAAATTATATAATGAAATAAAATAAAACTGTGCTATCCAATTGTTTATCTATGAAGATTTTGGGAATTATTAAAACTAGCTCTCGAAGTTCCTAAGAAACATACCCAGAAGAAGCCAATCGAAGAAGACCCAAAATCATGATTTACTATAGCTTAAGTGGATGTCCCTATAATTTTCATGAAATATAAGAAAATAATCCACTCTATAAGTTAAATTATTTTATTTTATTTATGTTCTACCCACTAATTTATATATGAAGATATTTCTGTGGTTATAAAATCATCACCTCACTTATTTGATGTTTATTTTGATGTGAAAACCAATAATGGTTGGGTGATCACATATCAATTCTATAGATAATATATGATATAAATTTTTTTGAATATTTATCCAAAAAAATAATGTTATTCTTTGTCTAGTAGAGATTGATGTTATTTTGGCGTTGATTACCTCACTCGACATAGAGATCATATAAATTTTATATGAATGAAAGATACATTTGATATTCTAAATCAAATTAAGATATTAATTCTATGAAAGGATTGAAATAAAATAACAATGGAGATTACTTATGTCATATGAGTTTTATCCACCAATTCATGGTGGATATTTATCTTAAATGGACTAGGAGATACACAATATTGAGGATTTTCCTATTATACTGGATGAAACAAATGAGTCTCAATTATATTAAGTGAGTATTCTATTTTAACAAAACTATAATACAATGAAAATTTTAATATTTCATAGGAGAAACATTTGAATATGATCGGATTCATCTCAATTATTTTACATGGTCAAAATTGTCCTTGAATAAAAGTTTGAAAATTTTTAATAGAAAAAATCATTTTTGAATAATTGAAAATATAGTCTTTAAATATTCATCGTTTTATTTATAATAATTTTATATAATATTTATATTTAACAATCCATTTCATATCAATTTATTATAGAAAATAATATGAACATTCGGATATAAAATAATATATTTAGCATAAAATTTGTTTTCTTAATAAAAATTATTTCCAATAAAAAATGATTACTGTGTACCAATTTTTATTAAATAAAATAATATTTAACAATGAACTAATTAAATTGAATATATATATTATATATATATTTATAAAAATTTAATTCTATATAATAATGATTATTATTCTTATATCATGTATAAACATTTAATGCATGAATAAGGTATTTATTTAAAACAGTTTTGAATTGTTTTTAGGGATTATGTTATTATTAAATAAAAAAATGATTTTAATTCTGTAAAATGGAATCTAGATTTATATTCATTATAATCAATATGATTAAAAATGTTTGATGTAAATTTTGGACAATATAAATAGTAAAAAAAGTAGAAACTAATAATCATGGTTGTGGATATAAAGGGTTTACCAGAGGTTAATCTATATACACAATTCAAAAATTGAATTAATGACTTTTTGAAACCCCGTTGGTTGGTTTTATTTCTATCATAAAAATTTCAACTTTTAATATGATCCATTTTAGAGCCATATTCCCTTAATGTTTATGAGGCAATATTGAAAAATTACATGTGTTCCCCTAACATCAACTATAAAATGGCACTTCCTCCCCTCACTTATTCACACCACTAAAGCAATTTATATGGACCAACACCAACCAAAATATCTCCCAACTACCATACAAAAATAATTAATGTGTTCTTATTGATAGAAAATCCATCCACGTAGATCTTATTATGATGTCTAAAAGGACGTTCTTCCAATAGAATTTAATTACCACCACTGAGCTCTTTAATTTTTTACTTCTTCTTTTACCAAATTGAATTCTGAATTAAAAATTATTATATAATTAAAATATATTAAAAATTTTATTTTTAGTTTCTTTTATTGATTCCATTATATTTATCCATGTCCTTCTTTTTCAAACAAGAAACAAAATCATCACTCATGCATACAATAGATTATCTCCATGTGATCGGATGTAATTTGTATTCCATTACTCCTACACAAGTATTTTCATATTTATTTAAATAATTAATACATATAATAATTTTGAAATTATATTCATTCCTTATATTTAATATAACATCCACTTTTTTAATCTTTCACCCATTATGGAAATGATAACATCACGTGTGCATATGTACGGCATAACATCTCTGTGAAACAATGTGATTTATTATAAATGTATGATTTTAAAGAATGATATCAAAAAAATTACGAGGAGTGAATATATTATTTCCATGATTAATAAAAAATTTATATGATGGAACTATATTCTATATACAATAACTAAATCTTCTAAAATGAAAAATGCCAGAGAAAATGATATATTTAAATCTAGAAAACGTAGTAATAATGAAATATTATAAACTAATGGGTGAAAAATTTTATAATATTATCATATTTGATATTTAATATTTGAATATTATTCTAATATAAATTAATTAAATTTTTATAACCATTATAAAGGTGGTGATATATTTATCATGTATTGGGAAATGTTATTGAAATGAATTCATCTCAATTTCCATTCCATTGAGTTAAATTTGTAAACCTGAAAATATTCAATAATATGATGTGTATATGTCACACATTAATTATTTATGACGTGAATAACTAATTAATCATGGTTATTAATTTTTTTAATATCATAAATTCTTTCCAAGGATAACATTTAAATTGCTACCAGATAGGTAAGAATTTATTTTACTCTCTCACATTCTTTTGGTGTTACATTTATTTTTGCTATATTAATATTATAATTTATAATTTATAAGTTCCAATAATCTATTTATCCTCTAATAAATTATGTTTTTGAGTATTTTCTTCCAAAAATACATCTCTTTCACTTTAATCAAGTAAATAAATGATTAAAATATAAAATGATTATATTAACCATTAAATCTCGTATAGTTTACTTACATATCGATATTTTTCATAAATTGTTATAAAAAATTAATTTTTGTTATATAAATAATTCATTATAGATATAATAGGTTATCATTGATTTTTTAAATTTTATGAATGGAATGTTTCTTTTTTTGAATTATCTATTTTTCTATCTCTACAAGAAGTGGAAAAGGAATTTTTAATTTATATGGTGAAAACATACATCTCAACTCCTACAACCATTTTATGAAATTAAAAAAAAATCTATAAATTTTTGATGTTTTTAATAATACATATATTAAATAAAATATTAGTCTAATATTTATATTATATTTCCTTTATTCTTATAAATTTCATGATTTTATTATAAGAACTACATTCGTTATGAACCGAATGTCATCTCTTAACTCTTGTTAATTTGGTGTTCATTAATTTCTTACTAAAACATTTAATTTATTTTTATCTTTAGAAGTTGAGTTTTAAATAAACATACAAATTATTTATTTTATGGATGTGATAATTTTCTAAACTATATTCCATTTATATATATGGTGATTTAAAATGAATTTTATTTTACTAACTAATGTAATTGTTTCAAAATTGGTGTTATTTTACACAACAAAAATATTTATTGATAAAGAATATTTTTTATTCATTTTTTTAATAATAAATTATATGATGAATTTATTGTATATGCAATCATAGTTGGGGAATAATTATATATATCTCCATGATGTGTCAGTAATCTCACGAGATAAATTAATTGGAAAAATTTTATTTGTTTTTTATTTATACATCCTCATCAATTAAATTATCTTTACTCAAGGTATTGATGGTATATATATCATCATTTCTAAGATCATGATGTCTAATTTTAATTGTTTCATTCATTAATATTTTAGTTTTTTATGTCCTTGATTTTATTTAATTGATATCTTCCATAGATGAATTTTGAACAGAAGTTATTAATTAAATGGAATTTTCTTTTTATTATATACACTAACATTTTTATTATAAATTATTTACTAATGAAAAATTTATTAGTATGTATCTCTAATGTACTATTGATCACACCATTTTTTTTTTCTTTTCTCTATGATATGAAGAAAAATTCATTGTATGTTTATCAAGGATGTGGAGTATTTTATTTTGTAATTCATTATATCATATAGAAAATATAAAATAGGTATCATGATTATATTTGAAACTCCAAATTTACAAAATTGATTAGTAATACAAGATTTAAACTATAATATCTATTAATATATAGTAAGTTTATAATTAATTTTAGGTTACCAAAGTCAGTGTTCATACAATTGGTATCAGACCATGGTTTATAGAAACAATGTGATGTAGATTTATGAAAATAAATATTATAGAACATAATCCAGTGATATAATTGAATGATTTGTCAAATTGTGGAATGAATTCATCATTTTTGGGTAAGGTAAATATCTTTTTCTTTTTCCTATAAATATAACCCAATTTTGTTACTTCAGGTGGATGTGGTTCAAGTAATGTTTTACCTAATAGTAATACTTTTGAAGGGTGAATTGGTATTTGACATTATCATGACCTGGTGTAAGACAATAATACTTACTGTACACATGGTCTGAAACTCATAGAGTATACTCATTTGTTAAAAAACATATTCAATACAAAAAATTATGTATGATTTGAAAATATTATTATATTACAACAGAACACATATTTTTGAATTTAATATCAATATTGCATAAAATTTCAATTTAATATGGGATTTGTGTCCGATATTAACTCAAATATTATAAATTTATACTCATAATTTAATGAAAAAATCCTATATATACCATTATTTATAAATGGTCAGTAGAAAAAATAATGGAATAAACACTAACGTTCAGGGCTGGAGTTCCCCTCTTGCCCTATCCAACACAATTGGTGTAAGAACTGATCAGATCATGACTACATTATAGAAGCTATCTTATGTAATGATATATAACTTTTTATATGTAGATAAACCTATTATTCTATAGTTTTATTCTCAAATTTATGGAAATATTCATGCGACCAAATTCCCCTTATTTAGTGGGGAAACTAATCTAGTTTTTTCTATATAATGGATTGTGTCCCTAGAAAATATATTTATAGCCTTGGGATACGATGAAAAATGAAATTTTACACAATAATTTTATTTTTCAAAGGGAAATTTGGATCAATGATGTTTATTGATCTAGAATCATATTGGGGAAATGGAAATAGAAGACATGTAATTTATATATTTTAAGGAAACAATCTCCAACAAACATTTCCCACATGATCAGTAGACTAAAATGATTTAAATGTTCATAATATAATATAATATTGAAAAATTAAGTGTTACTGAGTATGAAGCTACCGGGAATAGACTTCAAAATTATTCTATGGATTGCATACAAAATATAAAATATAATATTGGACATTTATTTGAATGCAATAAGGAATCTTTCTAAAGGGATTTATATTCACAAATATTTTCATTTTATGATGAAATAAATTTATGAAACATCAAAATTGTGAAGGAATATTATAGATCCTATATATTCCTAGGTAATCAAGAGTATAATAAGTCATATTAACACAACTAGATATTGAAATATTCAAAAAAAACATTCAATTTCCATTCTGTGAAAACTGTGGAAAGAAACAACATAAAATTCATAAATGGATGGTATTTGGGTAAACATGCAGTGGTAATGGTATTCTATATCAGGAATATTATCGAAATAATGAATCACCTAATATATTTTTAATAAAATACAATTAAACGTGGTATTATGAAGAAAAATGTTCTATTAATCAAGGAAATGTACCCCAAAAGACCCCATGGTGATAATTCCACACTTATGTGATCACTACAACAAATGTCAAATCACCCAATAATCCAGAGGTAGGTAATTTTACCATATATTATAATTTATCGATTTATTTATTTGATTATAGACCCTCACAATAATTTATATATTCAAAATTTTATAAGGAAATTATATATTTATCTAGAACATTAATAAAGGAGTTATCAATCAAAACATTTAGTGGAAAAATCAATTCGAAGAGCAGATGTAAGGAAATTCACATTTTAACACTTAAAATTTTTCAATTTTTTATCTATATTTTCATAACAATTTTGTAATTTTTTTATAATACCTATTATGGACTTGATTTAAAATGTCATGTAAACAATTACTAAAAAGTGAAGCAATTTGTGATTTATGATGAAGATTTGTAATTTTTTATCTTTGGATAGGTGAATTCATGATATGAGTCATTTTTAGATCCACCCATAGTAGCTCATTTTAAATAATTTTTTTGGGGTAACAGAGTAATAATAATAAATGGTTGGATTATGAAATCATTAAATTGACAATGTACCAATGATAAAGGAGTAAAATTAATTATTTATTATGGAATTATTTAGACATCCAGAAGTGTGTGAGGTTGAGTTTTAAATTGATTTAATCCACGAATCTTGGAATATATCATATGATCCCTATATAAATACCAATATATAAATTATGAAGTAGATGAAAAAACTAAATGAGTTCATTTATAACATACTTATTTACCATAAATTTACTTATTTTTTGCCCCTATTATTTTCATTATGAATAAATATAGATCCACGAGGCTATGAATTTTTTATAGTTAAATCAATGAAATTATAATAAAGAACATGTATTCCATAACTCACATTTATGGATAATGTTTTCAAATTCATGTATCTACATATTTTTTAAAGACTAGACTTTGATCTTGGAATCACTAACTATGAGTAAATAATGAAGATATTATAACAAAAACATTTTGAATACGGTATGGATATTATGAGTTTATAGAAATTACATTTGAACTTACTAATGAATAATTTTTATTGATAGAATAAATGAATAGATTATTCTAGTAACATCATGATAAATTCATTATTTTCTTCATTAATGATATATTGGGGTATTCTAAAAGCTATTGACACCATGAGAATCCCATACAGTTCATTCTTGAGATTCATTGAGGAAAATAGTTAAATGGTAAATCTTTTGAAAGTAGGTACCGGTTATGTGATGTTTCATTTCATGGTCATATTATCTCCATGGATGGATTCTTAGTAGATGAAAAAAATAAGAAATATTTTAAATAATTCCATGCAACAATGAATATAACAATGGAATATAATTTCATTGGTTTAGAAGGTAACTACTTATGATTTGAATAAAAAATTTCCTCATTGGATAAATCATTAACAAATATTATAGATAAAGGTGTTATGTTAATATAGACTATATAAGGTGAATAATGTATTGATTAATTAAATAATAGATTGTTCAATGCTCAAATTTAGAATATATGAACATTAAATGAATAGTTTTTATATATTGTGATACGTAGAAGATAAGCCTTGTTTTTTCCTTATAAAGAATGATAATGTTATTTCCTATGAATTAATAATGATAAATAATGATGAAGATAACAATCAAACCCATGATATTGAGTGGGATGTTGTCATATTTTCCTTATGGTTATGTATATAATATTTCCATTGCGAAATATGTGATATGTACACAAACCATAATATCCTTCAATTTGAAATTTTACAAAATTAGACCAATATAATGAAAAGGGGATTGATTGTTCTAATAATTAATTATTATTTCCCAATAAAATACCACCCATGGAGGTAAAATGTTAAAAGATTAATTTAGTAGGAAGGGTCATGGAGCTATGGCCCAAATGAGGAAAAATGGGGATCATGTGTTCATCTATCGAATAAATATGGATATAGGAATTATTAATAAATGGGTTATATCACCCCTCTTTAAAATATATTCAAAATAATATTCACTGGAAATTATAAAATGCTCTCAACCTAATGATGAGAATATTCATAATAAATGTAATTCCATGAATGATGAATTAATATAATTTTTGTGAATATAGAATTCTCGAGTTTTGCTTGAACTATGAGTTCTATTTATATATAATAAAAAAAAGTTAACTTTTTAATGATTCTCAATATTCAAATTTTATAATATAATGTGGTATCACTAAGATGTAATAGAATCGGAAGGAACATCTTCACTGAGATAACATGAATTGAAAAATTTCTGATTATATATAAAGAGAATTGGTTTGTCAAAATCGGATTGTTTTGGAACAATAATCTAGAGGATTAATGTAACATATACCTATTATTATCTGTAAATTAGATTAAATTTATATCTAATTTCTTAATGGATTACCAAATATGTCATGACCTGACCCAACATGACCTGAGTTGAAACAACCCCATTCCCACCTCTAATAAGCCAGGTTCTAGAAGATAGCACTAAGAAGGTATATAACAAACATGTGAGGAATTTTCCTTATGTAATAGTATGAATTTTCCCATATCCATGAATATAAAATAATGAAAGGTAAAATAAAAAAAACAATGCATTCATAATGTTATAATCCCATATCTAGTGTACGCATAAAAGTACTGTATAGAGTAAAAATGTGTGAAGTACAAGACCATACCAAACTATAATATAATTTCTAACCTAATCAGTTGGACGGGACTACTCTTAATTGAATATATAGTATACAGATCGGCCATACTATATCAATCTAACTCCACCTTTTCCTAGTCCACCAAATACTCTACAAATGTTAATCCATTTGTATAAGACCTAACATGTGTGGACAGAGCCCATATAGGTGTGAGTATAATAATACACACTTGTATACCTCTATATAACCTTGTATAAACATCAATATTAATCATGTCATCATTGTATATTTCATTAATAAGGAGAGTAATAAAAATATACATTCATATTTACTCATAAAAGACCCCATGAATCAAATTTCTTGTCCACTACAAGCCATAGATCCACTGTGAGGATTCAAGGTAACAATTGTCGATGATATCTCACCCCATGATATCTTCCATACTAGAGGAAAATCCACTAAGATATATCACTCATTGGGTCACAATATGTTAATGGAACGTCCCATTTATTGTAGAGGTCACACTAATTCACGAATGAAAAGAATAATCACAAATGAAACTGAGAGAATTCATATAATATAAAAAATCCATCAGACTAATACCCCATCAGAAAATAGATATTGACATATAGATATGGGCCAATTCCCATTCTCGGAAGGGGATACCCGAAGATATTTAAATCATCTACCGATATAGGGGATTAGCACCTGTGTAAATATTCACCAAAAAAATTACAAAACCCGAATATAAATTAAAACAAAGGATGTGAGGATATCTCTGGGAATCTCAGAGGGATACATTCTCCACAATAATTATATATCAATAGAAGGGAAGTAAAGAAACTTTTTCCTATATAATAGATACCTCCCACACTACACAAATCACAAGAAGATTTAGTGGGGTCACCCTTTATGAATGGACAGTGATTCCACAATGAACCCTTATTAAAATTGACCAGGGGAACATACTAAACCGATACAAGTTTTGTATAATTCAAAAAATTTCACAATGAAGATGAGATGAGATGAAATAGCATACCAATATGTTCTTGATGGATCATACAATGATTCCTTAGGGGTATATTTTGTGTGTCACTAATCATGGAAAATCCCATGTCTCGCGTGCATTCAACCAATACTTTTTCATAACACACTGTGTTTCCGTGATGTAGATGAAAAATTGGTGTGAGTTTGAACTTGGGGTTTAGAATACCATTTACCTTGAACTTTCCTCCACACACTTCATGCATCCCACAAAACATGGTGCATAGGGCCACCTAATATTATGGGATCATACTCTGTATATGTGTTTTGGCGCATGTCAGGATGTACATAACGTGTGTCCTCATCCTCACCATAAGTGTGGCCACCCAAATTACGGGCAATGTACTCCATGAACACACCATGCTAGTTATAAATTTACTATTATTCTCAAATCCCAAAAATAATTGATATAATGAAAAATAATTTATATATGAATCAATTTATTATTATATTGATTTGAGTTAATGATTGAATACAATGACATGGTTAAATATATAAAAACACATGCTACCTCAATCTAGATAAATTTCAGATGAATAAAAAATATATGTTGTGGTCATTGGCAAGGTCCATGAAATCATTCACACATTGGTTTCTAATCTTAGATCCGATTGTCATTCTCCAATTGAACATTCTCTAACATCTCTCCAACATCTAATAAAAATATATATTCTTATGTGTAACCTAAATATTTCCCGAATATTATCTTATTTAAAGGGGAAGATAAGTAGACACATCAATAAACATAGTAAATAAATAAATAAATTTTATTTTATTTGTATTACATCATATATTAATTTTTCACAAACTCCATGCATTGACTCAGGTTATGTCTCACCTAGGGCAAATTTTTTTTATTAATATCAATAGTTCTCCAAGATTTATTATCCAAGAACCTATTTGGGATTTTTTTACTTTTTATAAGAACATCATACTCCCGATATTTAATATATTTAAATTAAATAAAAAACAAATTCTAGGTATAAAAGGCCTCAAAATCTCATCCCATTACAAATCCTAGTTCTAGATTCATTGCTCAAAGTATTTCTAAATTATACATTGAAAAATATGTACATTAAAATTTTCCTTCCATCACGGGTTTCCATCACAGAAATGATCAAACTTATAAAACAGTGGGGGTACTATGATCTCAATTGGGTCTCCTACTCCCACGATGTCACCCAATGGTTTCATGTGATATTAAAAAACTCACACCCAAATAAAACATTTGACCCTATAGGGAAAATCTCGTGACTACCTTCAATGTCATCATATCCA
The DNA here is from genome assembly GCA_963277665.1 of Viscum album. Lineage (NCBI taxonomy): Eukaryota > Viridiplantae > Streptophyta > Magnoliopsida > Santalales > Viscaceae > Viscum > Viscum album. Next base: position 77,933,884 of record OY728162.1, on the reverse strand, counting down.
TTGAAAATGAATCTCTTGTCATTTCTACCATCTTACCCCTGTGAATTTCATAAAATGAATCATGAACATACATCATCAGTTAAAAAAGGAGAACATAATAAGAAACCCAAAATTACAATAGCATCAGGGTTAAGAGACACACAATAACATAATCTAAAATAGAACTAATGATGAATGGTAGTTAGATATACAAATATATCCTATATCCCTAACTATAACCCCATAACTTTCTTCTGAAAAAGGCCTTAGTCATCCATTCATTGATGAAACCTAACATTTATTGGGTAGTCATTATCCTCCTGTAGATGAATTGTACTCTTCTTAGAAATCACATGCACAAAACATTGAACTAAGAGATGTTACCCATTAGTGAAATCTCGTATAACAGTGTCATTAATGGTCTCTCATATAATTACTCCAAAATTGATACTCAGTTTTAGCAGTGGTGAATATAATTATAATAAAATCCAATTGATAGAAAATGATCCTCCATTGTACGGCTCAAAACAAACATGAAAACCGAAATCATATTCATTATAACCAAAATAGTCCATTCTATATAGCTATCTAGTTGGAATAATATCTAATTTTCAACTAAAAGTGATTCCTAATGGATTCTCGCATCCTATTCATAATTTTTTCATGAATTAATCATCATTTTATTTAATGATCTTCAAGGGAATTCCATAATGTTAGACTTATTCCTTTATTAAATGATTTCCTAGACTCTCTATAATGTGTTTTGAATTCTTTCCCTTAAATTGTATAGAAAAATAAAATTTTACTAGAAACCCCACAAAAAATATCGTCAATTCCCAACTAATATAAAGAGATCTTTGTCAGTCCTTTCCTAAACATGACATACCACTAAGAGAAAACAACCTCCTTAGAACCTCTTCCCACATGGTGACCAGAATCACCATCCATCCCTAGAACCATGATTACATGATTCCCTCTATCAACAAATACACTATGATTATATGTAGTATATATTAGGTCACACAATATTTAAACATATACATCCTTATGTCCTACCACCCAGATTTCAGAATAATAAAAGGGTAATAAATATTGACATGAGGTACATAAAATTTTCATCATTTTTCTCACATGATCCAACATGACACCAAGCACCCAAATACTACATATAATAAGACTATCATGCACTTTCCAAAAGGGGTTTTGGATCCATTCCATAAATCTCACAAAATCTACTTTGATGTTCAACATGTCAAAGGTTACCACCAAGAACTCAAATAAATAGCTGCAGTTTTAGGAAGTCATGTTCGGTACATCCACCTCTAATGCCTGGAGCTGGCCAAATCCCTTCCTAATGTAAAACATTGATATCTACTTAAAATACATCAATTTTTATATTATTAAATATAATTTCAATGGTGGATACATTCCACCATTTCATCTATTCCATGTTATGCCAATCCAAATCCATAATAGATCTATAATCCTTCTCAAAGTATAACAATAGACGGTTTCCCAAGAAAACACATCGACTCCAAAAAAGTCCTTTTGTATTAAATTATTTTACTGCACCTTCATATATATAATCTACCCTAGGTCATACATTATTCTATTGTTGATATAATGGTCACATTGTGTATGTACTCAATAGAAACAAACTCTATATGGTATTGTAATCCCATAACATCCAAAATTAGGAATCCCTCAAACTCCCCCACCATCACAAGAGCTAAAAGCTCCTAAAATATTCTATTATATGGTAAATACAAGATAACTAACAAGGAAGTTGATATAACCACTTCAAAATGAACTCATCCTACCATGTCTGGGGATCTCACCTTATCAATAGAGAAAAACTCCATCCCAATAAATAGGATCACTATTATAATCACTGGTAGGAATTATATGGGAATGGATAATAGAGAACAAATCCTTTCCTAGGGAAATCATCAAAGGGTCCCACCTCTACTATTGATAAATTCCAACATGAGTCTCCCCATATAATCTATGTTCTAGGTCCCAATGACAGTAGTATCATGCAATCACTAATCCCCTCCATAGGATAATCCATCATAGTGTTCGAGAAAAAAGGGTTCTACTAGAATCACTAGGTCTCATATAGTGGATAAACATTAGAAAATGTGGCTAATTACTATGTGTTTCATGTTGTAACTTGGAAAATGAAGACATGGGTCTTAAATTGAACCACAAATGAAGCCTCAATTACCTACTAATTTCTGGATGTCATCATTACCCTATCCCAAATGGTTACCAAAACCAGGGTCTTCTACAAAACATTGAAACATCAAACAAACTCAAACACACTTGATGTAGAAACTCACCCATCATACCACAAAACTATTATCTTTATATTGAATATAATCATGCACTTTGGTTTTGGATTATGTCTCAAGAATGTGTATCGACGGGGGAATTTTTCTCTATTTCTTAACTATCTGACTTCAAACATGAAATCATCAAAATAGTGCTCCACCGACGCCATGTGTATCACTGGAAAAGATATCAAGAAAAAATCGAAAAAGAGTACAAAATACCAATTTAAATTAGTACTATAACAAGATTTGAGGGATCAAAAAAATCATTCATTCAAACCCACTTATAGCTCTTGGGTATAGAACCTATAGTTCCTACCGCTTCCTAAGATTCCATCCATCAACTCCTCTATCACATCATTCACCCAAAGTCTGTAGTGCTTCATCAATTGACTCTTCCTAGGTTGTTCATCAAGATTATCAATGACTATAAAACAATAGGTTGGATAATATTACACAAGATATTATCTACCATTATAAGTAAAGAAACCTATTTTCCCCAATGATCAGATCTTCCCTAGAGATGTTTGAAAAAAAACTTGTCTTCTGACTCATGTCACAAGACTACTATCAAAAGGTCATCATAACCCTACTCCATGGGTTATCTCTACAATGGATTATCAAAATACACTATTAAAACATGATCACCTTTATCCACCACCATAAGATCCTTCCAAAACTCATTCTAATAGGTTCTATCCACAAAAACCACATGAGGCGGATCTACACCATACACAGTTGGTAAAAGCACTACACGATCTCTACACATATGAAAACCTAACCATGAATAGGCCCCTCTATAGAGACCTCGTCAGTTATTTGGTTAAACACTCTACCCTATATTGGAGGTCTCATTGGGTGTCATCAAGAATTCATCAAAAATTAAGGCAAAATGCACCATAAAAATGACTACATCTAGAGATCAAACTCAAAATAGACTGGAAAACCACAAACCAATCCTATATGACTAATGTACCTATTATTCCCTTGAAACTGATCACTACTTGAAATTTTCTCTAAGACAATGGTTCTATACACATTTTTTACAAAAAATGTTGGTATCAACCATTTTTCTAAACCAATACCCAAAGTTATTTAAAAACTGTGTAAATAAACCCATAAAATATGAACCTCACATAGGTATCTCCTCCATCTCCCCCTTTGACGGGCCCTAATATCCCTCTCACTCTCATCCCCTCCTCGCCTATACCTAGTCCTCCCGACCTCCTACTTCACCTCGACCTCCCAACCTCTACGTCCCAATCCCCAAATCTCTACCTCCTCTTCGACCTCTTGGCCCCCATATGTTTTCCCCCACATTCATCCATTCACATCAGCCTCACTGCCCCCAACTTCCTCTCTCCATTTACAAGACTTTTCCTCATAGACCCCACTTTCCTTCCGCTACCCAAATCTCCCAGCCACGACCATCCTCCCTCTTGCTTCCTACCTGCACATGTGCACGAACTTCTACATCTACCTCCCTACCTCTACCTACCTACCTCAACGTCCCTGCCTTCGACTAATGATCTTTCTCCCCATCAACTCCCTTCATTAATGTTCAATAAAAACTTATTTACATAGGCATCCACTCATCATTGGTATATTTGATTCAAATGTTCCCCTAATTTTATGTTTCATTTCAAGTCTCAAATATGAAACCTACTATATTTGATGAAGGAGAATTTCTAGATGATGTTTTTATAAATATTTAATTGTTTGAGATTGAATTAGATTAATACAATTTTTCTATAACATTTGAGTGAAATCTAGATATATTTTCTTATTCATTGAAATAATGTCAAATTTGAAACACCTAATCTACCCATAACACTTTTTTTAGCATGAATATGATTTTTTATTGCATTCAGAAGACAATAAAGTTATATTTTTACAACCCCAATAGAAAACGTGCATGAATTTCATTAAGCAACAAAAGAAGATTCATGATGTATAAGACATTGAATATATTATTTTTAGTGTGTATGAATTTATATTTATGATTGAGGGATATGAATGCTATATTATAATTAAAAACATAAGATGATAAAATGAGAAGACAAGAGAAACCATAATATAATGAAGGTTGTGGTCACTATATAATAAATATGATGACATAGCGATGAAATAAATGTGGGGTTTTTGATCATCATAGATGATTAATGAATCAAAGGGGGTGATAAAATGGAATTATAGTCATTTAAGTAAGAAATGTGCAAGTTATGGGGGGAAAATAGGGAAAAAAATAACACCAAAAAATTTGTGTGCATTTTAAGAATGATAATTAAATATGAGAAGCATAAAATAATTTATTTTTTGGTGAATAAAATCTTCAAAGTCATTATGATGAAAATATAATATGAAGGATGGGATTAAAAATTGTGAGGACAACATTATGGAAATATCTAGGTGACTCTTTTGATTAGAATTTGATGATGGATATTGATTGTGGTCTACCATTGTTAAAACCAAACCTATATCCATGTTCTCTATCTATGTCATTTGTTCATTCATGATTTAAATGGTTTTAAATTAATGGTATATATGGAGATGATGAGAAAATGAAAATTCATATTTCACATGTAGATTATAATAAATGTATATATAATATATTATTAAAAATAATATTGTTTTCAAGAGATTTTAAATGATTATATATTGAAATCTCTCTCAAAATTTCCTTGTTTATGATAATTCAATCCAAAAAAAATGAATGGATGAAACATAAAATGAACTATACATTAAAAATATATATCTAAACTAAACCAATATATTCCCATTTGAAGTAATGTAATGTTAATTGACAATGATTAATTGGATTTGGTCCGAAATAAATTAAAAAATTAATGTTTAAGAAAATAATATAATGTAACCTTTTCCTAATAGAAAAATCATTATCATCCAAATTAAACTATAGATAACATAATGAAAAATATTTATGCCTAGATAAAAAAATAAAAATATATAGATGGAAGCACATCCTCTTGAACTATATAATCTCTCCCTCCTTGATTGTAAGAACATATTTTGAACCCTAGGTAATTGTGGTTCTTATATTGGTGTAGTTACATCTATAGTAAAAAAGATAAATGAATGCTATAGTTAATTTTTTTTTTCTGTAATGAATCAGCCACTTAGGCCTTTTATTACTTTATATGGATGGACGTTTGTTAAATTATGTGAATGGGGATAGAATGGAACTGGAGGTAGCTACGCAATTTCATTTATTGGAGAGGGAGATTTGGGCAGTGGATGGATTGACCAGTGTGTTTCATTTTTTCTACCTTTGTACAATGTTTTTTTTGTATATTTTCTATTCCATTAGTGTGGACGCCCAACATACGGATGAGAAATTCCCAAATTTTATTTATTTTTTACTACAGTTTTAATTAATTATTTGTGGGTGAAATTTTTCTTAAGTGGGTATTATATGATACCACACTTACACCTTCCCATGTTCATATCCCATCCACCTTAGTCGATCCAAGTATTCATATATTAGAGTCTACGTAAGATCCTTGGGATGTCCTAGAAAACCTGTATAATTAAGGCGGGGATGGGAATGTCTAGTTATCAATTATAAATTCCCATGAATAAGTATTGAAGAAAATTGGAATTTATAATCATTGGATAGGAGTGACTATGTGATATATATTGATTCTGTAAATGCTATGGGTATAAAAGGTGGGGAAATGATAATAGGTTATGACTAATAAATAGGAATTCACATTCATAAGCAATTTGATAGTGTAATATCATATCATGATCTCCTGTACATTGTTGGATTTGATAACTGGTATATATCCTCATGCAACTATATAAATAACTTTGATCTAGAAACAATTTATCATCCACTAGTCAGGTTGATATGAAATTTATAGTAAAACCTTCATTTCCTCATGGTAGAAATCAGGACAAGTTTTATGATCATGATTCGGGGAACACAATTGTTTCCTTATCAGATACACTGAGTGGAGTTCCACAAAACCCTAAATTCAACAATATCCCCAAAATAAATATCTATGGTTTTCTGAAGCATCCATTGTTCTCTGATTAAATGTATGAAATATGGTGAATAGTCTCACTAGTTCTTCTATGTTTATTTTATCCCTTCTTATTGAAACCCCACAATGTTGTTTTTTTCTATGTATTCCCACACGTCTATAAAAGAAAATGTAAATGCCTCAAAATATTTGGGATCTTTGGATTGAAATTTCAATCTCTGCAGAAAAAAACTAAATACCCCTTGTAAAGCATTCAACTTTCAAACTTAGCACACCCTAGATAAACGTGAGTAATCCCCTGTCGAAGACAACAAATGTAGTGCCTCATAAAATATATAAAATTTGGTTTCCTATTTAAATTCACCATCATACTAAGGTTTTACATGCTTGAAAAGTATCCATGTGGTCAAATGTGAGATCTATTGAAATATTGTAATATCCACATTCAATATCTCCTTTTGAACTCTTTAGAATCATGGTATTTGAATATATAATTAAAAATATTAATTTAAGAACCTGGTCTACTAAGTCTTCTTTAAAAACATTCCTAATAAGAAAATCTTAAATATTCCAACATTGTATTCATCATTTTAGACTCAGAATACTATGGTAATATATTACTAAAAAAATTACCATATAGAACATAACTAGAATGAGACCAGAAAACAAGATTATTGCAACCATCTGAATCATACAAGAGTTTCATTCACATGCTCCATGTTTTCCCTCAACAACACTACTGGTTAGTGGAAATTTCCACACCGACAACCATAGTAACAATTCTAGAATACCCTCATGGAAGCATCTCACTCTCAATGAAATAGTATTTATGTGATCTATTAAAATATTATATGGCCTCATCCTACTAAACAAGTTAAAAATTCCTCCAACATTCTTGTATTCTAAATCAAATCCAACCCTTATTTAATAAGATCAATTCTAGCATTAACTTATCATCCCCCAATTCAATTCAACTATTTAACATGATCACATCTAAATTCCAAATAGAAGAAACATTCACCCATGATCTAAACACATATAAATATTTTCAAATAATGAATGTCATTTAATTTTTTAATTCTACCATGTATACCTTCACCGTCATCCCTCTTCCACGACTTCTTCTATATGTTAACACATATAATTCACTACTCATATAAAAAACATGAACCAATATTCTTGAAATTAATTTTTAATCCATTATTCATGATAAATCCCATGCCTCTTCAATGAAACATAACACATTCATACCTCATAATGTTTCCACAAATCTAACCAATCAAGCCTTGGTTGCAATTGTATACCCTTCAAATTTTGTTGAAAATTTGGAAGAATATACAAATAATCTAATTTACAAACTCCTTATTATATTATCCTTTGTTAAAAAATACAAATATTCTTTTTCTCTTTTGGAAATATCAAGTCAATTTTATAACCCCCCCCCCCCGTCCTTATGTTACATCATGCACTAAATATGTCCAGAATCCTTTAAAACCACTTAATGTATACTTTATTAAGATATATATATTTCCCATAATAAATTATATCAAATCTAGACACCATTGGAAATATATCCTAGAATATGGTTGAAGATAGGAAAACGTTAATGGAATAATTTGACACCTACTCCACTCTCTAACACGGATGACACCCATAGATCTTCACAAATCCAACATCATCAAACTAATTCAAACATATAAAATTAAATATAGATTTTAAAATTTAATATTACATATTCATTAACATTGGGTCATATATTCATTCATTGGAATTTATTCACAATCTCTTTCTTAATTTGATAGATTTCAATTCTTGGGAAATTTTAGCTTTGAAACATCATTCATTTGCATAATGATTTTCTAGATTTTGATTCGGTATCCACTAAAATTTAAACTGAAATCATGTAAAAAATAATTATCAGGATTCCAATATAATTTCTGTAGTACCATAAAAATGTTACTTCAATCCTATTTCATAGGGCTCTCCTTTCTTCCAAATTAAGAAAAACACCCCCTATTGATAAGATTTTCAACTCCCACTTAATGTCTTCATTTCCTACCACCACATGGTGGAATGATTTTACCATGAGAGGCACGTGAAAATATTATATTATTCAAGAAAATTAAATGTTATCTTTTAAAAAACCCTCACCTAAAACCTTCATGTTGGGGGAAAATAAATTTAAATGAAATATTAAATAATTTTACTTATCCATAAAGTTTCCCAATCACATCACCGAAGTATTCCATCATCAGAAAAGTCATGAACTCAATTTTTTAGTCTTACAAACATGTATCAAAAACATTATGGTGTCAGGGTACATGACTTTGTTAACCAAATAACTTCATATAATCCATGATATTCATTGTTTTATAATATAATAGGACGCACAGACATATTCCTGATTTTTTATATATATTCATTATAGTTTTCTCCACGGTGTTGGAAGAGACAATATTTTTTCACAGATTTTCCTTGACAATGATTATCCTTTCACTTACAATATTTAAAAATAGATTTTAGTATAGATACCCAAATTTTAGAAAATACAATCATATTCCATCATTAATTCCCAGAGATACCAGATTTAACAATACAGCTGGATATATTCCATCTTGTGGACATGAAGGTGATAGATTTAATCACCTATTTCAGATAAATTATTCTTCACATACAAAATGAATATTCATTTTATCTACACATAGTTGAAATCCCCCTTGTATTTAGTATCCCATATATTAATGCCCACATTAGTTTAAAGAATATAGAGAAAGGGAGTGGCAGAATCTCCAATATCTTCATTATGTGAAATGTGGCTGGTCATTGCAAACCAAACCATTCCATTATTATTCCATGTTTTTCTTTGATGTTAAACACATGGACAATATTCATTATTGAATGAATTAGAATTAACCACTATTGTAATTACCAGAACACTGGTAAATAATAATTCCTTTAAATCGTGATATTTTGTGTTTTCCATCCCTCTTTCTCCATGTATGAGATGCTACATCATTATTCAATTTTTTTCTTCATAGGGGTATGGTTGAAATTGAATAGACCGGTCAGTATGGTATCATTATTCTATATAAGATTATTAAATTATAGATATATTTTTACTACATAATTATTGATGTTAGGAAAAAACTCTTCCTGTTATTTTTTGTTCTTTTAGACTTATTCCCAACTACATGGATATTTTCATATAGCCTAGTGGCCCTCAAATCCTCCACCATTGGAAGTTCTTCTAGATTATTAATGAGAGAATTATTTTTAGTGTGAACATTCATCATTTCTTCTTCATGATTGTTTATGGAAAACCATGGTGACTTCATGTTGTTTCATATTTTTCATGATTACCATAAATTATTATTTCGGTTATTAAATTAAATTATTTTTTTCATATTCCTTCCCATAATAGAGATATGTTTCCTCCAAATATTTAATGAGTAAATAATTCCTTTTTTAATTTTCCCCACTTATTCCAGGTGTATCCCATATTTTGTTTGTATCATATTACTTGTAACAAATAAACCTAATGCATCACTCTGATTGTAACATATATATATATAGTATCTTCCTATTTATTATGTATTAAACTATTTATCTAATGTATCACTATAATAATTCACTCAACATTCATACGATATTTTTTATTCTAGTAAAAACATATGTGATTTTTCAAGGGTGTCTCATTTATCTCTATACCGGCACCTCGATAGCACATAGTTTATAGATCCTTGGGAATATCCTATACATACGACTTTAGGGGATATACCACTAGTTAAAAATAAATGTATATGTTATTTTTTCAGTTCTAATTGTCTATATATACAAAATCAAAAATATTTTTATCAAGGTCCTTCTGAATATATACATCAGTTGTAGAAACAACACTGGAAACCCTTACCTGATATCCAAACTAGAAATACTACAACAATTTTCCCCTAGTTCCCAAACAAAATCTTATATATATAAAATTGATTATCCAAAATATGATCATAAACCAATGGAGTGTCATAAATTTTCATGATAGGTCTGTTGTGATGGAATTCTATCATGATTCTTCTTTATTGGGCCTATAATGAAACTACCCAAAGCCCAGCTCCAGCAAGCCAAGATATGTAGACTAGCACCAAGAATTCATTTCCCACACATGATAAGAATTTTCTTTAATAACCAATATGGATGCACCCAACTCCAGTACTATTAATTATTAAAATGTAAAAAAATTAATATAATATATTCACACATATATAATACCATAATTGTTCTATCATAAAATGTTCTAAAAATCATAAAAGGTCCAAATACAAGCCCAACCAAAACTGGAAAAATAATTTCCAACCTGCTCAGTGTGAGGGGACTGATGTCAAATTCCAAATCGACATAAAAATTGGTCTATCTTGTCTAATATAGCTCCACCTAGTCCTATTCCACTACAAACTCTCAATGGTTCACTATTTTAATAAGACATGACATGTGTGGGTAGATCCCATGATAGGTTGATTATTATGGTACAAAAAAGGACCCCCCATATTAACAATGCCCAAAACAACCAGATTATTCATCTCAAAAATTGATATGTCAATCATAAATACTGATATACATATAAATACACAGATTTTCTCTTAATGGAACTAGAGTCTCAATGGTATCAACCAATTATATACATTGTACTACTACATGGTTTCAAGTTGATAGTTTTCAAGTATATCTCACTCAGGGAGACCATCCATCCCAGATGACATTTAAATGAGACATACCACTCATTAGGTATTCTTAATCCAATGAATTATTGTTACAATCCTAGAGGTTACACTCAACATTTTTAGATAATAAGAAACTTACAGATAACCAAGAGGGTTCATCTCAGCTACACACTCCATTGGACTAATACCCCATTATAATGATTATATATCGATAAAAACATATGGGGTCAATTACTATGAATAACTAGGGAGACACAAGAATCTTAGGGAAAAATAATCTTATATATGGGATCAGTACTAATGAAAATATTAACCACCACAATTCCAAGAACATCATCTAAGGTAAAAAAGAAGGGTATGAGGATACTTATTATAAGGCCCCTACCTAAAACATTACATAATCATGAATTAAATGAAAAATTCACATTGAGGATCTATTCTTGTTTATAGCTTTAGAGAATTTGGACATAACTATTACATCTCAATTATTACAAAGTAGACACAACTACTCAATTTCTATTTTTTTTACAAAATAAATACTCTCGAATAAAAGTGTCATGTCTATCATGACATTTACATGATCCCATCCTAGACCCTATTCCACTTTATGTCCTAGAAAATCATTTCAAAAATTTGGGATTAGCATAAAATGCTCAGTAAGGGATATGAAAACACTGAATGAAAATATTAGTCCATGCATACATAAGAATCAATGAAATCATAATTTACTCATAAAACATAAGCACATTAACATACCTTATGAAATAAAAATATTTATGATTAACTTATAGAAATCATAATACATAGAGGTATCATGAGATATTCATAACATTATTACATAGAGAGTAACCCTCATGGTTACATTTAGAATACCCATCACAGTATATTCCCTAAATCTATTCGGAGAAACCATAGAGTTTCACTCCATCGTGTTACCCAATGCATTGGAAAGCTATCTCGGGCTCACCCTCCCTTAGATTATTATGGAACCACCGGACTTCATAAACAATGCCCAAGAACCATAACATAATCGTATCACATAAAACATACATAAAGGAAACATAACATTTCCACATTTCAATCACAAGATATCAATTAAACACATTGATATAATCAAAAAATTATCAAAACCATTTTCAATAACAAAATAATATAAAAGTTAAACATTGTATTTATTTTTTATTTAAAAACGTTATGGCTTGAAGAGGAAGCTGAAACTCAAATAATGGTCACGGCGGTGGAGAAGTCATTGTCGCCACATACATAAGACAAAAGAATTCCTTTTGTCATTTAGAAAAATGATTCATGTAAAAATATTCCTTTTAAATGAAATTTAAATTCAAAATGGTTTATTATACAACTAATAAATGAAATACGTATATAACTTGAAGTATGCCAAAACAAAAGGAGATTGAGATGTATTCCCTTACAAAGACAGTATCCTTATATTAATGATAAATAAATTACATTAATTATGGTTGAAAAATATAAATACAACCAATATAAGTGTATATTATGTGTAAAACAATCAGAGTTCATCCACACATATTCATAGCATGAAATAATCCAGAAGTATAGGTTTTACCCGAATAATTGAAATTGGGCTAAAAATTTTCCTTACAGAAATTTGACAGCCTAATAGCATCACTTTAAAATTCATAAAATGAGTTGATGAGAGATAAAAAGGGTATCTCATTACTTGGACATAAAATTTATAGTAAAAAGTATTTATAAGAACATATCCCAACAAAAAAATATGTAAATTAAAAGACCTATAAAAAATAAGTCTTTTTAAAAAGTTGAGGGTGAAAGGTTCCCTTAACGATTTGGGTAACATTTGAAACGTACACCCCATGACCGAAGAATCCTAAAATGAAGATGTAAATTCACATAAATTAAAGTATATTACATAAAGAAAATAATCATGGGAAGTACACACACCACACAAATGGAAATAGTGGAAAATGTTGCACGAATCTCATGTAAATAAAAGTGAGATAAAAACCCCTTGCCTCGTAGTAATAAATCTAGTTCTATGGACACAAGATAATAAGAAAAAAATGAATCAAAGAATACCATGAATATAAATATAATCATGATAATATATATCAAATATCAGTACACAATACACAACAGGTAATAAATAAGTGGTGAACAATTGAAATCTCACAGAATTACAAGTGAGATAAGAAATCCCTTACCTCATCTTTGACTTGTCTTGTTCATTTCATCATATTCCTGAATAATACACATTGTTCAATTAATAATTGATTAAGGAATTCCTTTAATGTTTATTATTAAATTCAATCCACATATTATTATTTAATAATAATTAGTTAATTATTTGAGTTCATATCATATGTTTTGTCGATGTTCGGTACATGAGTCAAAAATGAACTTGTTTGAAGAGAATGGTCCATATAGTTATAAGTAAATCATCTCCATAATGGTGTTCCTGATTTTAAATAAAATATATATCCAGAATATACGTATTTAATAATATTCCATAATGTTTGGAGATAAGAAATTAAATGTACCGTTCATGGAGACGGTAGGTCGTACATATGCATGAATGATACTTTCATTTTTTGTCTTATTAATGGACTTTAAAACTAAATGAGACATAGATATAATATAATTACATTATAATATATATGTTATATAGGTAACATAGTTTCATTAATTACATTCTCTATAAATTACATGTTTGGAATGAACGAGTTACATCACGTGAGGGGGCGGTTGTCCACACTTCCTCATATAAAATTTTCACATTTGCACAAGATGGAAAGCATAATGGTATGTTTGAAATACCAAATAAATAATAATATAGAGGACATAAATATAATATATATCATATATAAATATTTTTCCATCATAATGGCCACCATGAAAGTTGTTAATAGAACATTGAACAATCATCATTTCGTGGGACAATAATTCGTCAACCACATAAATAGTAGGTCCATTAATTATTAGATGGAGGTGTGTGTAATTGTAGGGAGAATACTTATCATAAAACATCCTAGTATATTGAGGATACATGTGTTATTATGGGATCAAATAATAAAAGGGAGTGGTGAGTGAAGAAGGAAAATAAAAGAAAGAAACTCGAGAGAAGACATTACATCTATATTGGGTAACACTTTTTGATTTGAGCCAAAGGCTTCCTTGGAAAGTCTTATGCCAAAAGTGAGGCTTCTAGAAGTAATATATGGATTTTGAGAGATAATATGAGCAGATTTTGGACTAGCCAAGGGTTTGAGAGGTGTGGATATTGGGGTAGAGGTGGGGGCCTTTTATAAGAGGGAGGAGGGTATGTTTTGGAAGGTCATGAAATTTTACTTTATTATAAAATGGTTTTCGGATTTCAATGGTCCCATAATGATATATTTCAAGGATAAGGTGATAAGAGTTCTAAATCCATCCATACAATGGGTTTTCAACAAGCATAAGTATTATATTTTACATTATCTTTTCATTTTATTTAAATCGTTCAATAATGAGGTAATCATAGTGTTGTAAATACATTTATTTATTTAATATCTAAAGATTATAAAAAATATACCATGATGTAAGAAAAAATTTTATATTTCCAATGACATTTTTTATTATAAGAGATCATATCTGTAAACAAAGATAAAATTGTTTTACTTAGGATATACAAACATTTGTTATATTTCTCTTCGTTTTTAATAATAATGTCATAAATGTCACTATTACACCCATTTGACTCCATGGGCCCTCATGTTCAGTAAAAAGGTACCCATGGTCGGCCATGACTCCAACAAGAGGATATGGACACATGTTGGGGTCATTTTATATTATTATGATATTGTTTTATTACCCTTAACTACCCGATTACTATTTAATCATGATAATTAATGATAATTTCCATCGTTAATATTCATAATGTCCAAAAACAAAAGATTTTAATTACATAATTTAGACCATATGATTCCAGTTATGGAATCCATTTTTCCAAATTCCAAACAAAAAAACTACATTTATTAATTTACAAATAATTCTTGTTGTAAAAAATAAAGGCATGTTTTTAGGAAGTAAAATTTATCAAAATAATGACTTGTTTTTACATCCAATTGTAAAGTGAAATTACTTCTGCAAAGGACAATGGAAATACCCTTAATTTGAGAAAGGATTATACCCATTTTACCTCAATGAATAGGAAGAAAATGTGGAGACTACTCATGATTGGAGAATGACCGACCGGTCCGCATACCGGTCCAACGTAGACAGTATGTGGATGGATCAACAAGATGCCCCCTCTGTGGACCAGTGTCGATTGCAGGGCAGAGGTAGGAAATCTCCACGGATGCAAACCAAGACTGACGCCTGGCCAGTCCACAGTCACGAACTGCCCCAGCCATGAAATGTGCCAACCATTCTAGACTGCATGCACTGTTGTTCGCGGAATAGAGGCGGAGCCCTATGCAGCCGTAAAGCACCCCCCCTGAAAAAATTTGGTTCATGGGTGAGTTGCATTCAATGCCCCCCCACCCCCGCGAGTTGTGGATTGACCAAGTCATCAGTAAACATGGTTTTCGGTAATGGTTCCTCTGCAAAGGGTTCCTCATGACCATCGATACATCTCTTTCCCCCCTCTCTACAAGGAAACCGAGGGGAATAAAAAAGGAATTGATCAGATTTGGGGTGAAGGATTTAGAAGGAAGGAGATTATGATTTCACAAACAAAGAAGTTCCGATTCACGAACCAGAACATGTATGAAACTGGAAATGAATTAATAAGGAACCGAAAAATTCATAACAAATTGGTGAACTGGGAACATAAAATAAATAAAAAAGACAGCGATCCAGGGCCCCTCCGCAGATGTACTCCCCACTAACTAGGGAGTCTATTCCCCGTTTTCAATCTAACGCACCGTGTAGCACCCTCTTACGTGGGTGAATCCCTGACCGACGAACCCCCAACCGGTGTCACCCCTGGCCGTTGTAGCTCGCATGGACTCCCCAACATAGCAACCTGGTACGTGGGACGAACCCGAAGCCATGTACCAACCTGGTATGTGGGATTCATATGAGTCCGCGTACAACCCTAGTACACGGATGGCCCTCCGGCCGCGTAGCACCCACCTATACAAAGGGTTCCACACCTCATACACCCATGTGGCCTGCCAACTCCTTCACTGTTCCCATTACTCGAGTTAGATAAACTCTTTCCAATCCGGAATGATCCATAACAATCCCTTCATTGGTCTATTCATCTAACCCGAGCGAATGCCTCTACCAATGCCACCAGACCCGTATGATGCAACCTTCAGGAACAGCAGCACGCCGCTTTGAGTTCACATACCCACAGTAGGTAAGGGAAAGGGGGTTTCTCTGGCCCTTGAGTGGGTTACCAAAACATTCATGGGTTCACATACCCACGGTAGTGCAGGGTCAGAGCCTGAGAGTCCCCTTTCTACCTCTCCACTCGCCTGGATTGAGGGACCCTGCTTGCACTTTATTTTGAGGAGCGCCAATGTTGAGCCCTTCTACACTCTCCTAAGGGTGGATGGACATCCCTCCTGAAGTAAGCCCCACAATATCCTTTTTGAAAGACGATGACCCTTCCCTTATCATCACGGAAGGTTCATGCTCTACTGCATGACTTCTACCATCCTCCAACATCAGGGAGAAGGAGATTCTAGTGGTCTAGACCATCTCTTCCGCTCGTCGTCTTCCTCCCCTTCCCTCGTTAGGAAGAACATGTGAGGCCTGCCAAGTTTGTTGGATTCTATTGTTTTTCACACCGAGCATGACCCAGATGGGCATAGAGATTTGGGATTGTCACGACATCTGCACGATGGCGGCGATTGAATGAACTATGTGGGGTTTGATCCCTATCTCCTAAGCAGGGTGTGTAGGATGCCTCCATGAGACTCAACCCCAATAAAAGGTAACTCCAATGTGTAAGACATAATATCGAACAAACTATGTGGGTTTTGATCCTTGTCTCCTAAACAGGGTACGTAGGAAGCCTCCTTGAGGTTCAATCCCAATTCAGGCCATTAACCATGTGTAAGTCCCAATCATGCCCCTTAGACCGAACTACATGGATTCTGATTCCTCTCTTGAGGAAACGTAGCGAGCCCTTATCATGGGTTCAACCCAAATGCTCAAGTCATTATTTTCCCCCTGGATTAAAATAAACTCCAAATCGCCTAGTTAGGAGGCTTTAAACCAGTGTCATCTCAATGAGTCCAAAATCTTTGGGTTCATTAATCCAATGAGGGATGGTAAACTTTGGGCCTAAATGATTCTGACTCCCATTGTTCAGCTAACCATTTCCAACTAGGAGTGATCCGTGGATAACATGCATGGGTATAAACCAAAGATTCGAAAACATATGAATACATTTTAAATCTATAAGAGATTCCTGGAATAGGTGATAATTTCCCCCAAAAGGGTGTGACGATCCCGACATCCCATCCTCTCGACCAATGTGATTTCTTAAGCATCGCTGGCCGAATCGGCCAGCGAAATCCTGCCTTTGGAAAGAAGGTCCACAGATCCTTGGATATGGAACCATTGTTCATTTCAAAATGAAGACTGATATACCTCACCTGAGCAATTGAGAGGATCTTATCCCTCCATGAGATCGACTGTCAGGCACGTCGGTCCCCACCACCTGAGATGGTTCGAACCAAAAATGGTGAACCCGACGTGAATCTTTAACCAAGAATAATGGATTTAACCTAATCCAACCTTTTTCCACCTTATACTCACAAGGAGGACCAAGAAAGGTCATTAATTTCACATGGGATCATGAGATGCTACTTTGACGGGTTTGCTATTTGTATTTGTGAAAGTATTTTACAGGTACCAATCAGAACTCCCTTTGATCCAATGGCATCATAGAAGAACTCACAGATGCATAGTTTGAACAATTAAATGACCTGACATCCTCACCCACAAAGGACCCCATTACCTACTTAGCGTCTTTACTGATGGGTCTCAAATGCATTGATCTGAGACTACCACTTGAACGGTACTCTCCCGATGGTGGGGGTTGCCATGCCCGCCCTCTAATCCACCAAGACCCGCCAGTCGCCTGCCCAGCAACGGCTATGAAAGAAGACCTAGACGGCTCCTGTTTCCATCATAAATTGTCTCAGGAGTATATCCCATGAAGGAGACAAATTTTACTCCCTTATATTATGGTGGTGGATGAGGTCAACACTAGGGAATTCATCCCCACTGAACAGGGGTTCTACTCCAAGGCCCCCACTGGAAGACGTCATCGCGATTATGATGCGACTCAATATCCTTACGCTAAGGAGGATTTCGCCCCGAGGATCTAAGCCCACTCTCCCTGAGATCGAGCCCCTCGGACCACCTGACGAGGGTGGTAAATGTACAACCAGGGGCTGGTCATCACCCTTGTCCATAAGGAGGAGCTCCACTGCCCAGTCACAGAGACGTATTGCGAGCAGGCACATGCACCTATCTGCTCCTCCAAAGTCTGACATCCAGACATGGCAGAATCATATGAGCAGTCATGCATCCACACAAAGCACCATCAAGCCCGTCACTCACACAGGACAACACCTACCAGGCATGCACCTCTCCCTGCGAAGGGTAACGAAGCCCACCAACCAGACGTGGTTGTAACCCTACACCTGCTAGACCAAATCCTAGCAGATGATCTTGAGGCCTACCATCCCGATGTGTTGGCGATCAACAATGCCTTCCATCCAGTTATGGCGGAAATTAATAGGATGAAACCTCTACCTACCAACAAAGTCCACCGACTTGATACGGTGGGAAACCGACATATGAAGGGCTAGATCCCTGATGATTCTAGTAAAGTACATCATACCGATGTGGTGGAAAACAGAGAGATAAACCGGTATATCCCAGCACATGAGAATACTTGTTCACCTACCCTGACAAATGATAATTGTCAGTACCCACTGACTACCAGAGGATCAGAGCAGGATATGCCTACTCTGATACCGGAATGGGCCTTCATACCTATTCCATCCAAATATTTCTATCTTTATTTCCTGGAAATGATGTATGAGATTGTATCGATCCCAGATCATATCTTTCAGACTTTCCTGAATGTAATTGTTTCAGCAGCAACAACAAGGACTCGGGCCCGTGACCCCATCTCCCCAATTGAGGCTAATCATCTAAGAGATGAGATAACCGCCTTGGAGAAGATCTCCATCCCTTCTTACACCTAAGAGGTTCTTCAGCCATATTTCTCAATACAAGGGAAACCAGATCGAGAAGCTTCACTTGTTCCAATTGGGGGACACCCGTGTGTCACAGTGGATGCTCTAGAGCAGAGATATACCCCTGCTAAATGTCAATATGTCTATCAGCATATCTGGATAGCATCGTGGGACCTAATTAGAAATGGACCCAAAGGTGAAGGTCATCATCAACCGCATACGGTCCCTGCTTCCCACATGAAAGCTCCCCGAATGTGCCAAAGGCAGCCGAAAAATAATGAGATCTCTCATGTCTCTACTCTGCTAGAATCAGGGGTTCCTAATGACACTAAGCATATATTGAAGGCTCATAACCCTGCCCACCCATTAGCATATTATGGGAGTGGTAGTAGTCGTTTTGAAGATCCTCCCTGCACTGTCACTACCAGCAACTCTGAAGGTCGTCCCCGGAGCACCCACGGGGGCCTCCCCCACGGGAAAATAATGATCGATCACAGGAGCTTCTCTTTTGATGTGAGTCACAGAATCCCTCTGCATGACCAGAAGTTAGATTAGCAATAAGTACCTCTACATGATGAGATCCACCCTAATGGTCCTCCCTGGGGTATACACTGCAAACACTTTATGTGCTTTGGGACCACAGATTATGATAGTAGTCCTCACTATCGTAGTCGCAACTACAGAGGCCCTCCCTGCAGTGACGTCTCATCATGACAAGAAGGCCCTCCCATTGTCATGGCCTACCCTGACGGTCCTCTATAGGGGTTTCATTACAATGACATTCTGCGCACCCAGGCATTAGATCACGATGGTAGTCCTCACCATTCGGATAACAGAGGACATCCCCATAGAGACGTCAAGCAACGAGAACTTCCTCCCCTTGTTGATGTACATTCTGAAGGCCCTCCGCAGGGTGTACCCCGCAAACATTCTCCCTGCAGCAGCTGTGATGGTAGTCCTCTCCATTGTGGTAGCTGTGATGGTAGTCCTCGCCACCATGGCTGCCGTTGCGAAGGTCCTCCCCATAGTGACCCCAAGCAACAAGAAGGTCCTCCCCTTGTCGTAGTGTGTCTTGAAGGTCTTCCCTAGGATACACATCAAACATCAAACCATGATGGGCATCCTCACCATGATTGCAGTTATTGCGAATGTCCTCCTGACAGTGACATATCATATCAACCAAAAGGTCCTAACCATGTCGAATCAAGCACAGAAAAATCCACATATGCCAAGGAACTCAAAATGATGGGATCAAGAATGTCAGATTCCCAACTAGTCACCAACGAAACCCTTCTTAAATTAGGAGACGGTTTGGGGCCACAGTTGTCTTCTGAACCACCTCATAATCTCACACATGACAATTCAATGCCTTCCGGCCCCACTGCCTCCGACCACACTATCGTTGAGTGTCTCAATTGGGCAGACCTGGTAGAGGAATCACTAGCGGAGGAGTATGCCGAGATGATCTACATGAGGAAACGACAAGACATAGATGATATACCAGTTATGATTTGGCCCATGTCTACCTCTGAATTCGACATACCCCGATATTTTTCAAAAGAATGTGTCCACAACATCCACTCCAATATATGGAAAACCCTCCACAGGATGAAATCAATCTTCTTGCCCTACTATGGGAATGTAGACCATTTCATGACAATAAGAGACCTCCTATGTCACATCAACCTGGAAGCTCTTCCTTCGGCGCAACAATCGTGACCTGAGAGGCGTAAAGGAAACAATGAGTCAGCATGCCTCCATGCACTACACCAGTTGCACCACCTCATTGGTGATTCTCCAATGGGAGTCCATATTAGTGGATGGGGAGAACATAGAGCCCCGCGTTTCTCTCCGCTCCCCGCACAGAAGAACTCGTTTGGAATAATATATGGAAACTTCATCACATCAAGATAGAAATTGAGTGGTGTCTCGATTCAGGAATGGCGAGACACCCAACTGGGATAGGCCTTGAGTATGACCTAGAAGCATTAGGCCCGATGGGAACAAGTCATTCAAGAGCTCCTGAATCAGAACACTGAAAGCATACATTGGGTCTCTCAACTAAGAGATACCAATCAACAGTCATTTCTTGACTCCACAGAGGGGATTGATTCATAGGTGTACTCAACATCAGATCTAGTTCAACCCCAAATGGGGGAATGCAAGATTAGGTATGTAGTGACAGCAGTATACATTTCCGCAATCCAGGTTCAACCCCAGACTGTAGGGCTTGAAGAATTTTTAATAAATAATTACCCTGTAAGACTAATAAAAATCGGAAGAGACTTAACATACACGGAACGGATCCAACCTCAACCCTTAGGGATGGGGGCATTTTTACCAACCTCAACAACAACCTGCCCCACAAAAATCATTATTTTATTTTCTAGGGAGGACAGTCAGAAGAGGAGGCTCATTCCCTATCCCAACTATTGAATCATCATCCCTTTCAAAAGGGAGGCATATCGTAAGGTCGTATCAAAGAAATCTCGGTGTCACGCTTCATCAATGAGTCTTGAAGAAGTCTCAGAACAAGAAGGGGAAGCCCAGTAAATGGCATGGGAGATACTCTTTCTATTTGGAAGATGAAATCACCTCCACCCCTCGATATGAATTCATCAATGCCATAGAGGTTAACCCCATGGGTGACACCAGAGATGTTGAAAATCCGGATGGATCGGGAGATGACAGATCCGTTGAGGCTGTGATTCACAATGAACCACCAGGTGTGTACACCCGGATCTAGAGGGCCGCCGAAAATATGGTCTCCCCTCCAACTAACTCTCCTCCACTTACCTTCTGAGCTCCAATAAATGATAAGAACAAATAACTATTTACCCTTAACCCACTTACTTCTCTCGATAAAAATGATCCACTTATGCTTGAAGAGAGATTCTCTCTACCGGATGAGGAAATGAATGAATTAAGGCGTCCTAATGCAGAGATACTCCAAATGAATAGTCTTATTGAAAGCGCTTCCCAAGAAGAGACACACCTTCCACTCCCAACATGTGCACCTAATTGAAAAAGGTTTTTCCAAGAAAATGAAGCACAATCATGGACCCCACCTAATGAGGTGCCTGATCCGTCCAACTACCTGGACATGGATTCGGGTGAATAACAAGATTTCCCTCCACTCAGGAAGCAACCAAAGTGATTATCTCTGAATCCTATGATGGTTTCATAAACAGAAAATGAATCCTTGGTGCTGGCCGAGCTGCATCCTCAAGCAAAGCCTCCGGCTATACCTACCCAAGACTGATCCCAACAGGATGTAAACCAGGGACTCGCCAGCACCATCAAGGCACTGACAGCTCAATTAGAAGCAATAGATGGTCGACGTGATCTGGTACAGCTAGAGAAAAAGCTCTACTTAGATTGGGTAAGCAAAACGCCTCCTTCACCCAATTTTGGGAGCCCTGTATTCCCTATTTTCAATGTATCAGGTGATCTAGAATGTCATTTGATGCACTACACCTCTTATTGTGACCCTATGATGGGATCTCCAGAACAAAAAGAATAAGTGAAACTCAGATGCTTCGTGCAGACCTTACAACGATCTGCCTTCATCTAGTATAAAAATATTCCAGCTTAATCAATAAAAAGTTGGGAAGACCTATAGTAGAAGTTCCTATTCCACTTCAGCTCAATGCTGCCTAAAACAACAGCCAGTGACCTTGTGAATTGAAAAGACACTAGTGCAGAAAACGTTTTTTACGTCGGTTATTTTTCATTTTTTACGTCGGTTTCTAGCCACGTTAATACGTGCGACGTTATAAATAAGGTTTTTGATGTCGGTTATTTAAAAACCGACGTCAAAAACATAAAATCGCGATGTTTATCACGTCGGTTATTTTAGAACCGACGTGATAAAGGGCCTGGAGAATGGTTTATCACGTCGGTTATTAAAGAACCGACGTGATAAACGTCCTGGACAATGGTTTATCACGTCTGTTCTTAAACAACCGACGTGATAAACAGGGGCGAGGGGGTATATCACGTCGGTTCATATAGAACCGACATGATAAAGTGGGGTGAGGGTGGTTTATCACGTCCGTTATATAAGAACCGACGTGATAAACCGGGCTAAGTGTGGTTTATCACGTCGGTTCATATAAAACCGACGTGAAAAACCGGGGGAGGGGGGTTTATCACGTCGGTTATTGTATAACCGCCGTGATAAACCGGAGGGAGGCGGTTTATCACTTCAATTATTGAATAACCGACGTGATAAACCATTTTCCAGGCCGTTTAGCACATCGGTTATTCAATAACCGATGTGCTAAACCATTCTCCGGGCACTTTATCACGTCGGTTATTAAATAACCGACGTGATAAACCATTCTCCAGGCCTTTTATCACGTCGGTTATTAAATAACAGACGTGATAAACAATTCTGCAGACATTTATCATGTCGGTTATTATATAACCGACGTGATAAACTATTTTCCAGACATTTTATCACGTCGGTTATTAAATAAACGACGTGATAAACCCAATTTTTTTTAAATAGAATGCAGTGATCTTCTCTCCACCAGAATCAACCAGAAAACAAATCAAGAAATCGTACCACAAAAACAGAAGTACATCGAAATTAAGCATGTGCATAGATAACATATAAAACTTACCCACTAGACAGCATCCACCCTCATTTATACCCCATGGACAGCCCTCCCCCACCCCATTGGAGCCCTCACCCTCATGTATACCCCCTGGACAGCCCTCCCCCACCCCATTGGAGCTCCAACCCTCATGTATAACCCTTGGACAACCCTCCCCCACCCCATTGGAGCCCCCACCACACTCCTGGACTGCCCCCCGCCCCGGACACCCCCAAACACCCCTCGACAACCCCCCACCCTCTTGAACAAAACCTCCTCATCCCCTCACCCCACTTGACAGCCCCCACCACACCCATGGACAACCCCCCCACCCCTGGACAGCACTCCCACAGCCCTGGACCGGCTTCCTACACCCCTGGACATCCCTGCAACCCCCCAGGACTGTCCCCCCACCCCACCGGACAGCCCTCCCAGACCGCTGGACACCCCCAACCCCACTGAACACACCCCCACACCCTTGGAACCCCTCCCCCACAGACCCAAATCCATACCAGAAGAACCATCAAAAGTAGACCAAAACAAGAAGTAGAGCAAAATTAAACATTCACTTATATAAAATTAAAAACTTACTTTGTCAACTTCAAAAAAAACTAAATCAAACCTAAACAACTACCAAATACACAATTAAAACGACAATATTCAAAATTACATTTTACATTACAAACATATAAAATTCAATAAAACCTGTAAAATAATTTGACCACTCCACTTGTACGTGTTTGATGTCTTCCGCAGTATAGGGTTTAGGGTCATAAAAATTCTACAAATGAAAAAGAAGATAGTTAACATGTATAATGAATAAATCAAATTGAAATATGATGGCAATGTTTAAGAGGAAATCGTACCAGGTCAAAATTCACAACTGTCCCAGTTGTTATTATTTCATACATAAATCTTAACATATAATATCCGCATTCGATGAGCCCTTGTTGTTCATGAAAATTCGGTTTTGAATGAGTGTAAATTCAATATATTATTTTTATGTAATAAATCAAAAAGTACAAATTATAAATGGAAATTTACCTTCGCATTTACATATTTTATCTTTGCATTTCTTTTCATTGTGTTTTTTCGAAAGTAGACCAATGCACTATTAGAAAATAATACGAATGTGGTAAATTTAAAATTCATTATAATATATAAAACTATTGAGAAATTGAAACTTACTTTTCCAATATATTCTTAAAACTTGCCCGCACATCACCATGAACAGAGCATATCTAATAAAGAGATTTCTCCCTTGGGCAAAAAATCCCTAACATCCAATGATTACTGATAAAAGGAAATTTAATGTTAGTGGTTTTTTATGTTAATAGATAATTAACTCTTTGAGAGAAATGTGTTTCATACCTCTCACAAAAAGGCAACATCCAACATTGTTGGATTATATTCTTTTCAAATCTTTCAGCAATATAAACCATTCTTTGTTCCTCAGTCCATGCACATGCTTCAGGGGAAATCAATTGCGGGTCCATGAATCCATATACTTCTGTCAGTTCATTCCTCTCACAAATTTTATAAAGATACCTAATACAAAACATATATAAGTATACATTTTTAATAAATATAACGCAAGGAAAAGGTGTTGAGACTTACATGGAAAAAATTTGCACCACGTTGATGCCCAACTTATCTCCAGTAACAAGCTCCATGATATCAGATTTTGTAATCCCCACACTTATTTCACGTCCACAAACATGAGATTCCATTGGAAACTCATAAAAACCCAACAAAAAATGTGAATATCTTGAAAATCTACCAAGACCACTGGAATCTGTATCTGATGTCATAGCCTGTTGCCTTTGTTGTTGTCTATACAGTATTTCTTTACCTTTGAAGTATTCCTGTGAAAAAAAATTGAGAATTATAGTAGTTTTCAAATGATAAAACAAGTTTAATAAAAACATAAAATAAAAGATATAAGATTCATACCTCTATGGTAATGAGTCGAAGAAGTCTGGATGGCCAAACTAAAAAATGGCCGATACTCTGTCCAACTATCACCACCTCATCTGTAGGTATTGGTACCCTAGCTGATCTATCTATAATATCCTGTACATTGACCCTCTGATTCTCTACCTCTAATTGTTGATGATGAACTGTATCCCCTATACAATATACCAACCCGTATGCTACTATATGATGTTGAGAATCATCAACATACAACTCGCAATATGTAGGAAGCTGCGGCGGAGGCGTAGGATAAAGAATGGGGTCCGCATGCTGAGGTGGGGGAGTTGGAGCTACGGGCGGAGGTGGAGGATAAATAATGGGGTCTGCAGGGGGAGGTGGAGGAGTGGGAGCTGCAGTCTGAAATTGTCTTTGAATTTCTTCAAACATAGACTGCACCGAATCTCTAATCTTGTCTTCCATTGTCGCATTAATATTTTGAACTTCAGCCTCCAAGGATTCTATTTTTTTTATAAACCCCTTCAATGTTAGAAGTTGAAGAACTTTGAAATACTTTTCTTACCGATACACCTGTCGGATATCCTCTTACACGACCAAGATGTTCTGGCCTTCCCAATGCTGCAAATAAAATATCTTCCCTCCCAGTAGCTGTAAATGTCCCCTCTAAACATTTCTCCTCAAGAGATTCCTGTATTAATTAATTAAACATTTCTGTAATGATTGAAACTTATATGAAGAAAAAAGTTAACTTAAATAAATTAAATAGATATCTTACAATCCTCTCAGCTACGATTCTCGATTCTTCCGAAAGATATTGCCCTTTTTTCCCTTCCGAGCTCTCTTCCATTTTTCATGTCTAGATGGAGGGGGTGGAGGGGCCACCTCTCCAGAGCTTGAAGACTCAGCTCTTAGTTGTTGAAATTTTTCCGCTATCATTTTTCCTTCCAATAATGTATACCCTCCCCGAGATAAACTACGAGGGTATACAATTTTAGATTGGATCTCCTGATGAGCTTTCCTTGTTTTCTGTAATTTAAGAATAAGAAATCATTAACAAAACATTAATAAAATCATTTATATAAGAAAGTATATAAAAGTTTACATTGCCCTTACCAGAAATGACTCTTTTTTTCTACTTTCAAAAAACTTTCTCCATGTGTCTTCATCTATAAAAGGATATATACGACATGGATTTTCATGACTCATATGACCATAAATGAAATCAGATGTGAGGGTTGATTTGAAATCCCTCCATCTCCTGGTAGCCAACGATAAGCATTTCTTCCTGACTCCTCTAGTGTTAGGAATATCAAATTTCATCCGATAAAGAGGTTAAACATATTATATATACCAGAAACATTAAAAGAATGCTCAAACAATGACAAAAGATGTTACCAAAATCGTCTCCCACAACTGAGAGATAATCGCTTTATCCACACCTCTCCAATCATCATACAGAATGCTTACTTTGGTCTTAGCCTGATTTGCAACAAAAATCTTAAAATCTTTGGCATTCGGACCTCTAGGAATATCATCATCATCAAACTGAACTACTATCCTCTGATCCTGCGTACAGGAAAGTGATAATTTTGGTAAACGTGTGCAACCACGTTTACCAACCTTTGAACTCTTTGTCGTAATAGGAGCATGTGAATGTTCATCCCCAGAGGTATGACCAGCAAAATTCTCATCCCCAGAATCATGTGGTTGATCATCTGAATGATCTGTCATTATCCTTCAAATCAAAAAAACAAACGTCAGTTCACAAATATACAAATTCAAATATTTTAATACTACTGTAATCAGAAAATAGAAAAGTGTACTAGGTTACATAATAGTAAACATTGGTAATATGGTAAGCATGTTAAACAATGGTAAAGATTGCAAATATGGTCAAGATGGTCAAGATGGTCAAGATGGTAAAAAATGGAAAAAATGGTAAACCTGGGGCCTCCGGCTGGCCGGTGGGCAAGAACCGGTTGGCCGGTGCCCATACTGGCTGGCCGGTGTCACCAGGTAGTGGGCAAGCCTACTGCCTGGGGCCTCCGGCTGGCCGGTGGGCAAGAACCGGTTGGCCGGTGCCCATACCGGCTGGCCGGTGCACTAACAACGGCTGACCGGTGGCTCTGGCAGAAAGCAATGCTTCTTCCAGAGACCACCGTCTGGCCGGTGGGAATCCACCGGTTGGACGGTGGACTCAGAAATATACTTATTTTTTTTAAAACATGTTTTAATAAATAAAAAACTTAAAATATCTAACATTTATGGAAAAAATAAATGTAAACAAGAAATAAACATATGTTACCTGTAATTTTAGGAATGTACAAATGGATTGTTTTCCCAAATTCCTTCGTCATGATCGTTCCTTATGGCACAAACTATGTCTTCAACATGATCGTCATTATGTTCTGTTAATATTTCCATTGATGTAGGGATCTCACATAAATCAGCATATTCATCAAGTTCATCCTCACCAACATATTGTTTTTTCCCTTGTAAAACAACAGCCCACTACATATCTGATTGATCTACTACATAAAAAATTTGTTATGAATGTGTTGCCATTATAAAAGAATTAGCCGTGTCTTCCAATCTATTCAGATTAACAAGTTTCATTCCAAATTCATCGTGTCTGACACTGTTGTTACCGTTAAACCATTTACAATTAAAAACGAGAACTTTAATTTTAAAGTAATCAACCTCCCATATGTCTTCAATCACTCCATAATATGCATTTGATGCAGAAATTGGGTTTTTGTCCTTAGCACTCGAAAAATGCATTGCTTCTGCAGACACCAATACACCACTATTCTGAACTGCACTTCTGTTGTCCTGAGGTTTTGTATGAAATGTATAACCATTAATGTCATAACCAGACCATGTTATCACATTTAAACATGGACCACCCACTATCAATTTTAATGTCTCTGATACATCTGATCTACCAAGAAAAGTCTTTTTAATCTATGACAAAAAAGTTTTGTTGTGCTCATTCAAAATCCACATTTCTTTCTTCTTTGGATGACATTGTTTCAACTCATTAATGTGCAATGTGATATATGGTTGAGCATCAGCTATGTTCTTCAAGATGTATGATTCTAATTTCTTCATCTGTTCAGCTGATAATGATTTTACTTTCACGCCGCGAATCCCCTTTCCCTCATTATTAACTCGTTCATGGCGAGATGGAGGCAAACCTATGTGTTGCGCCGCAGCCAAGTAGCTCGTACAAAACTTTGCTACCTCCTCAGAAATATACTTTTCAATAATGGAGGCTTCAGGTCGATATAGATTTTTAACATACCCCTTTAATATTTTCATATACCTCTCAAAAGGATACATCCAACAAAGATATACAGGTCCACAAAGCTTTATTTCTCGAACCAGATGAATCATTAAATTCACCATTATATCAAAAAAAGTTGGAGGAAAATACATTTCTAATTGACAAAGTATTAAAATTTCATCCTTTTCCAAAATGTACAAATCATTCACATCAATCGCCTTGTTACAAATTGAATTGAAAAAATAACACAACTTCATTATAGTCTTTCTGACATGAATGGGCAATATTCCACGCAATGCAACTGGTAGAATTTGTTGCATCATGACGTGACAATCATGTGATTTCATACCTATCAACTTCAAGTCCTTCATTGAGACAAAATTTTTTACATTAGAAGAATAAACTTGAGGCACTTTGGTATCATGAAGACACTGACAGAAGCTAATTTTCTCCCTCTTCGATAATGTATGACAAGCCGGGGGAAGAAATGCTCGTCTTCCTTTAGGAGTGGGAGCTAACTCCAAACGTATTCCCATTGATATTAAGTCTAATCTTGCATTCAACCCATCTTTAGTCTTTCCGTTAATGTCTAACAATGTTCCAATCAAATAATCACAGATATTCTTCTCCACGTGCATGACATCAATATTATGTTTAACTTCATTATACCTCCAATATGGTAGCTCAAAAAATATTGAACTTTTCTTCCAAATATGTCTATCATTACCAGATTTCTGTGTCTTTCCCAATGTCACGTCAAGGTTTTTCACCCTCTCAAAATACAGATCATGGGATAAAGGTTTTGGAGCAGTATCAAATTCTTGTGAGCCATTAAATGCCTTTTTTAGTCTTCTATAAGGGTGTTCCATAGGCAAAAACTTTCAATGACCCATGTACACTCTTTTCCTCCCATGATGCAATTGACAATAGGACGTCTGTTGTTCGCAAATTGGACATGCCTTATGCCCTTTAACACTGTATCCAGACAAATTTCCATACGCTGGGAAGTCATTTATAGTGAACAGATGCACTGCATGCAGTTGAAAATATTCCATTTTATAAGAATCATACACCCTAATACCATCATCCCATAACAGTTTCAAATCATCAATCAATGGTGACAAGTAAACATCAATATCATTACCGAGTTGCTTTGGACCAGAGATCATTGTTCTCAACATGACATATTTGTGCTTCATACAAACTTCAGGAGAGAGGTTGTAAATTTCCAATAAAACAGGCCATGAACTATGTGTGCTACTGAGTGTTCGGTATGGATTCATTCCATCTGTGCACAACCCTAGTCTGAGATTTCTTATTTCATTTCCAAATGTAGAATACTGCACATCAATTTTCTTCCATTGTGGAAAATCAGCTGGATGACGTATTATTCCATCACATACCCGCTCTTCAGCATGCCATCTTAACCTTTTTGCATCATGTGAATTAGAAAATAAATGTTTGAAACGATTAATTATAGGAAGATACCAAAATACCTTTGAAGGGAGCTTTGTAATCTCTACATCACCCTATGATTTTTCTTTCACCTTATACAGTGATGTCCCACATTTTGGACACTCTGACAAAAATTCATATTCCTTCCTATATATAATGCAGTCATTCGGACAGGCATGTATTTTCTTGTATCCCAATCCCATCGGGCATAATATTTTCTTGGCATTGTAATGTGAATCTGGAA
This sequence comes from Viscum album, assembly GCA_963277665.1. Taxonomy (NCBI): domain Eukaryota; kingdom Viridiplantae; phylum Streptophyta; class Magnoliopsida; order Santalales; family Viscaceae; genus Viscum; species Viscum album. The sequence goes on along the minus strand of OY728162.1, from coordinate 77,903,134 downwards.
GATCATTATCTTTTGGAAGAATGTCTTTCATCAATTGTAGAATCTCTGTAAAACTTATTTCACTCCATCCATGATTCTTCTTTTAGGTTAATCAATCTTAACACCGCCGACAGAACCGTAAAATCTGTACAATCGGGATATAATGGTTTTTCAGCATCACCATATAGACGTGCAACTGTCGGTTCTATCTCAATTTGTTCTGCTACAATATTGCGAATCATTTCTTCAATTCCATCGGAGTTACCATCTTGTGAATCATTATCATCAGTGACATTCCGTCCAGTTTCACCATGCCAAATCCAAGGGCTGTAACTCAGATTAAAACCATGACATATCAGATGATCTTTTATCTCTCTACTTTTCAACTTCTTCATATTCAAACATTTCAGGCATGGACAGAAAAAAATGTCACTACTTGGAAGATTTCGTTTTGCAAATTCCAAAAAGGAATCAACACCTTCCTCAAATTCATTTCTCATTAGATGTGTCGTAATACAACTTCGACTCATTATTACCTATAACAAATATCAACAAAAAATATATATTTTTAAGATAATACAAAACATGTTTATATGAAAAAAATCATAATTTGAATGTAAAACAATTTAAAATATAAAAAAAATCATGAAAGATGTAGTAGTTTTCATAAGTACCCAACACCAAATAGCTATACATCGTAAGTGTCATGTTAAAAATATGAATATAGAACATTTGTTTTATGTTTAATAATATTGTCATATTATCTGATCATTCTGATTATATATTAGAATTACTATATCCTTTTGATCCGATATATAATCTAAGGACATTAATATTTCTTTAGAAAAAGTAATGTTAATATCATGGTAATGTAAAAAAAAGTATATGTCGAACTATATATATGTAATACCAATAAAAAATTACATATGTGTTTGGCCTGGGTTTCACACATAAATCAACTCATCTAACAGATTAAATTTTTGAATCATCCTACATAATACTTATTTTTATAACTTAGGGAATGAAAATAATAAAAGTTTTGATTTGTGATACTCATTATGGGTAAACAAGATATATATAAATATAATATCTAAGATCATAAAAAGATATCCATGGCGGTATAATAGCATGTTTACACAAAGCACATGATCAAAAAGATAAGTTAAACAGTTCTATATAATCATAGATCATAAAACCTGAGTCCAAGTATAACAATTTTAGCATAACATAAGACATGATTTATATGATAGTGGGAACATGATTTAAAAAACCTTATTCACAAGATCACAACATTGGTATGTGGAATAACATAAGAGTGTGGCACAAACATAATAACCATTTGCAATAAAAAAAATTCCACGAGATTCAAAAACGAACGAAAAGCACATCAAGAATCGAAACAAAAAACGAACGAAATAAATTCGTGGAAGGCTTACTTGAATGTCGCGAGTTGAGATGATAGATCCGAGAGCAGTGAAGAAGATAAACAATGCAGCCAAAATGAGTGTAATGAAGGTGATCGACGAGCCGAATATGGTTTACCGCGCGAGAGAGAGACGAGCCGGCGACTGTCAATCGAAAAAATCGTAAATGACAGAACACGGGCTTTAATTTTTTTAAATTCTTTATAACGTCGGTTATTATATAACCGACATTATAAACTATTTTTTAGCTTTTTTACGTCGGTTATCAAATAACCGACGAAAAAAACCCCCCGCGCATTGGTTTTTTACGTCGTTTATTTGATAACCGACGTAAAAACCCAACAGGCCCGATTTGTAACGTCGGTTATTAAAATAACCGACGTAAAAAATCTACTCGCTGCATTGTTATGTCGGTTATATATAACCGATGTAAAAAATGGTGTCGTAAAAAACGATTTCTACACTAGTGATAGATGGAGAATGAGAGGGTCTCAGATTTCATCGCCTGATGGAAGGGTCTGATCTATTCTCTAAGCAGGCCAATATCCCAAGATGAGATGCTATCCATATGCATCAACAACCTTCGATACAAGATGCAAACACTGCTCATACCAGTGGAGTTCACCACTGGATTCCACAACCTCTCTACCATTTCTCAATGAATTGAAGACTCCCTACTGTAGAACAACCTTAAGTCCCAAATAGCCTCATAGTCTCTTGAAAAGGGAACAGTTAGAGCTAAATCATCCTCTATCATGTTCAAGATATCCCATGCGCCTGCTCCACTGCCTAGGCCTCCACCAAATCGTCAAGGGCCCCCTGTATATGAGCGGTCTCCTCCTCCCAAGTGGGACGATCAGAGAGGATCGAAGCAGAACTAGTTATAGGAATGAAGTCACAATGTATACACATTCCGAGAGGACCATGTCCACAACTACTTCATTGTCGCCTTGAATTGAAACTTGCTCCACCTCCCAGCGCCAAGGAAGCCCGAAAAAGTATGCCCAATGACATGCCAGATTACTGTCCCTACCATCGAATGTTGGGGTACAATATCCGGGAATGGTTCGTCATCAAAGAGATCCTACAAAGGATGGTAGACTCTGGGCAGGTCGTGCTGGGACCACCCCCAGCACATGTGACGTATATTTCTACCACCGAATCTGATAAAGGGGAGGGGTGGTAGGAAGTCACCAGAAGGAAGGGGAAGAAATTACATGACTGGATGACTCAGAGAACTGTCAATCGAGATCATGGCATACTCAGAGCTCAACTACATCAGTCGGTGTCACCGAAAATAGCACCTGATTCCAAAGGGTTGACAATTTCGGCCTCACAACCCTCCACGAGCCGGTCAACCAGGAATAATTGAGAAGGGAGGAGACAAGCCCAAGAGGATCATTCTGCAACGTGGCCGATGTTAGCCCTGACACTGTCAGATTTTATGCCCACAAACATGGTGCCACAGGCCCCAACCCACCAAATGGCACCATCAGAGGCAACCGAACTAGTTTATCTATCCCGGGATGAGGAGATAATCCTTGGTTTCATCAATGTCATCCATCTAATGGAATAATTCCTTGACGAAGGGTATGGTTACAAACCTCGAGTTCCCAACACAAGGGGCTAGTAGGAGGAATCACAGATGTAGGGGATACCTGGGGAGGCACATTCGCGGATGAAACCAAACCTATGGTTTTACCACAGCTCAAACCGTTAATATCACGGAAACACGTGGGAGATCCCATAAACGGACACAACAGGAGAATGATTATCCCTCCACCTCCACAAGAAGCCAGTCTAGAACCGTCAATATATAGTACACATCAAGGGTGGAACAAGTTTCTAGCCACATAGTGTGCACAAACAGACTGGCTGGGCCGAGTCCCCAGGATGTGGGAACACCATCAACATCCATCCCCACGACCAGTCCCTCCTCGTCACATACTCCATCCCCAAAAGTTCCTGCTAAAACTCTCCTACCAATGGAGAAGCATCGGCCACTGGAGCAGAAGTACAACATCCTTAAGAAGTTGGCATTAGTACCAGCCAAAATGTCAGTCCTAAATGCCCTGAGTTTGTCAGAAGATCTCAGGGAGGCACTTATAGAAGCCTTGCAGTTCTCCTAGGAGTTTCAAACTAAGGTAGCCACCGTCTAGATTTATCGAATGGAGACTGGCCTGGCTGAATGCAATGCAGTGATTTCCTTCACTAATCAGGATTAATATTACATCATGCAAGGACATATTAAACCACTATATGTGTCCGTCAAACTGAATGATGTTGAGATCTGGAAAGCCTTTATTGACAACAGATCTAGAGTTAACATCCTTCCCCTATAGACACTTCATATGTTGGGCTACAATGAGGATGATCTAATACCATCAACCAGAACTCTGTTGGGTTACGAAAAGAGTGAACAGATGAATATGGGAAAAATAAAGCTACAAACCCATTTTGGCGACCTTGTGTCCTGCTCAGAATTCCAGGTGGTCCGGGAGAACACATCAATCAATACCCTACTGAGAAGGAAGTGGCTCCATAAGCACAAGGCCATTCGTTCATCCAACCAACCATGTATTTAGTATTGTATAAATGGAAAAAGTGGGACATTACACACTAAAAAGGCCCTTGTCGAGCTCTCCGAGTCACACTACATTGACACCGGGTTTTATAAGAAAAGGAAAAATGTAGCCTTCACTCGATGGTATCAACTAGATCCCCACTCCAAATGGTCTGGAAATGGTTCCTGATGACCCCCTCAAGAAGCTCATTAGAGACTACATACTTCCCATCAACCATGCAGAGAGTAGGGGTTCAGTTCCGAACATGCACTCAGCTGTTCTCATGACATTATACGTAACATATGAACGTGAAAATGCGGAAACAACCGTTAACTCTCAATTTGGGGGAGTATACATGAGAGAGGACTCCCACACAAACTTTTCTCCGGACTACCAAGTGCCCGTGTTGGGATCTATCCCCCTGATGGATCAAGAAGATGAGAATGTGGGGGGAGAGGTGGAGGAAGACCTCTGGGATGCACCTCCTGCATTTGAGGAAGGTATCTCCACCATGGTTGACGAGCTCAAGGAAATAATCCTAGGTATCGAAGAAGACCTGATGCCCTCCCTAATTAGTACAACCATGTCCCCCAAGGAGCATGAGGTATATTCCTCTTTACTGAAGCCAAAACTAGATTTTTGTTTTCCTGGAATTACACAGAAATGCCGGGACTCGATCCTGAAGTGGCGAACAACCACTTAGGTCTGTCAGAAGACCACCGGGGAAATAATCAAGCTTCCAGAAGGACACACCCCACACATTCTGCCAAAATAGAGGTAGAATTCTATAATCTTATTAAAGTGGGCTTCATTCGGGAGGTCCAATACCCCATATGGCTTTCCAACATCATCCCCGTCATGAAAAAATGGAAAAATCCACATGTGCATCGATTTTATAGATCTCAATCGACATTTCCCAAAAGATGATTTCCTAGTCCTGATCACCGAATTATTAATCGATGCAACGACTAAGTATGAGGCTCTCTCCTTTATGGAAGGATATTCTAGGTATAATCAAATCAGGATGGCCAGGGAAGAAGAAGAATCCACTGCCTTTAGGGCCCCTGAAAGAGTATTCTGTTACAGGTTCATGCCCTTTGGTCTCAAGAATGCTGGCACCACATATCAATGTGCCATGAATCATATATTCAAACCATTCTTGGGTAGATTTTTCAAATGATTCGTGGATAAATTGGTGTTGAAATAAAGAAATCACTCAAATCACCTGTCAAACCTTGAAGCCATCTTCAACAAACTTTGACAACATAGCCTGAAGATAAACCCCTTGAAATGATCTTTTGTGGTTAACTAAGAAAAATTCCTTGGATTTTTCGTACGAAATCTTGGCATCGAAGTCGACCCTAAAAAGATAGATGTTATCCTTGGTTTACCACCTCCCCAAAATCTCACTGAGTTGAGAGGATTCCAAGGAAACCAAGCCTACATTAGGCGGTTCATAGCCAACCTGGTGGGTAAATATTTTCCCTTCACCAGGTTAATGAAAAAGGGGGTTACGTACTAATGAACAGATGATTGTCAAGAGGCATTTGACAGCCTAAAGAAGTACCTCATGAGACCATCAGTGCTCATGCCTTTGGCTGAAGGGAGAACCCATATCCTATACGTGACGGCCCTCACACGGTCCCTAGGGGAATTCCTCACACAGAAAAATGACGCCGGTAGTGAAAACAGTCTCTATTACCTCAGCCAAACCATGATCGACGCTGAAACTCGATACTCAAACATTGAGAAGTATTGTTTGGACTTGTTATTCAAATTTCAAAAGTTACGACATTATCTTCAGCATCATGAAGTCCATTTGGTCCCATGTAGTAACCCGCTCAAGTACATCCTCAGTTGCCTGATGCTGACCAGGCACCTATCCCGATGGGTAGTCATCCTGCAACAGTTTGACATCCGTTTCATGCTATAGAAAGCCATAAAAGACCAGAAATTAGCAGATTTTATGGTAGATCACTCTTCGATAGGGACCAACACACCGGATGTCTAACTAATTGATGAAGATATAATCTCGGTTGAAGAGTACATCCCACCATGAGAAATATATTTCGATGGTGCATCCCAAAGCCCGAAAGAGAAAAGGATGGAGGATCTCATATTTAACAAGGTGGGTTTAGGGATAATACTCATGTCACCAGAAAAGGTAGTCTTTCCATATTCCTTCCTCTTGTCAGAAGGATGTACAAACAATTAGGTGGATTATCAAGCCTTCATTGCAGGACTGGAGCTCGCACTCTCATCACGAGTATAGCACCTTTAGGTAAAAGGTGACTTGGAACTGGTCATCAAGGAAGTCAATGGTACTATGATATTAAAAAATAGGAGATGGTTCCTCTGTTTGACCATGTTAGAGGGTTAATGGTGGAATTCTCCACAGAACCAACACTGACCTATATTCCCCGGTCTTAGAATGCCCAGGCCGATGCATTAGCTAATGCAGCCATAGTCCTAGCTGACCCAGACCGGGATAAAACAGTTATTAGTATTTCTCATCGTCGAATTGTCTTTTCATTAGTTCAGACTAAGGCTGAAGAAATCAATGATGTCAGTCCTATTCCTAAGACATGTGCTCCTGCCACCAGTTGGGTGACCCCCATTGCAAACTACCTTCAATGGGGAGAACTTGCATCAGATAGGGATGATAAAGAGAAAGTACTGAGAAGGTCACCCATCTTCATCCTATATGGGGAAACATGTCAGCAAGAGGTCCTCTACAAATGTGGCCTTGATGGAGTCCTCCTCAGATGCATTGATGGAGAAGAAACTGATGTCATCATGACTAAGGTGAATGCCAGAGTATGTGGAGCACATCAGTTGGTGTCTAAGATTTCCCATCAATTTCAAAGGCTTGGGTACTATTGGCCCACCATGGTGCGAGATTGAGAGGACTTTACCAGAAAATGTCACTCCTTCCAAATTCATGACAACTTCATTCACCAACCACCTGATTTAATTCATCATGAAAATTACTCTTGGACATTTTCCATCTGGGGAATGGATGTTGTGGGATGGTGTCCTTCCACCAAAACCAAATAATTGAAGTACATACACACAGCAACCAACTTTCTTACCAAATGGGCAGAAGCTGTAACCCAAAATGAAGTCGAAGAAAGAAACATCGTCAGCTTTGTGAATACCAATATTATTACCATATTTTGGGTCCCTTATACAATTCCAACGGATAACGACACCAACTTCTTCTATTCTGAATTGGAGAAACTATACCGAGAATATCGAATATAGGCTAACCACTCATCCTGCTACCATGCATCTTCCAAAGGACAGATAGAAGCTTTCAACAAGACCATTTCCAACATGCCCTTGAAAATGGTGGACAAAGAAAAAAATAATGGCCGGATAAACTCATTCATGCATCGTGGGCTTATCGAACCATAATCCACACTACTAATTGGGCTACTCTATCTCATTAGTATATGGAATAGAAGCTGTCTTGCCTATTGAACTCCAATTTCCCTCACTTCGTGTGGCCATTTGTGATCAGTTATCCAATGATGAGTGATCGTAAAAATGGATACGTGAATTGGAACAGCTGGATGAGAAGTGGTTGCACACTTTTCACCATTTGGAAGTATATCAGAACTAAATCACATGAGCCTTCAATAAAAAGGTTTGTCTTCGGTCTTTCTTAGAAGGAGAATTGGTACTGGTCCTCTAAACCACAATGATACCAGGGCAGAAACCTCCAAAGTTAGATCCCAAGTGGGAGGGATCATATTTTATACACAAGGACTACTACAACAGTGCATATGCCCAAATCTCCATGGATGGGCGGTTCACCACCGCTCCTACGAACATGATATTTATAAAGAAGTATTTCGCATAACTAAAAGAAGTTTTCATCTGAGCTGCAGGACGTTAAACTGCCAATCTCCCATTGTTCCAAACTCTATAACCCTAAATTAAGAGTATTTATTCTTCACCGTACGATGTTAAACTACACAGATTTCATAGAACAATGTATGGTTTGATTCCTGCTCTCGTAGGATGTGTAGTAATGCCAGGGTCCCCCATCCTGGCCCAGCCGAACCCAAAGAAAAAAATGACATCTTCTTACATGTATAAGACATCCCTGCATTAGATGTACCTCTTTTAAAGAACTACATGTGTCTTGATTCCTTCCCTCACATGATACAAAGTGACACCCATACCCCATGACCAGGTCTAGCCACCACCTTCATCACCGCTTCTATTAGCATGCCTATTCACATGTTACACAGCCATGACTTCCACCATTCCTTGTTTCTCATGAGTATAACTAACTTAAGCTTAGGAATTATGGTTGGGGACCTTTGTGTGAAGACAAACTACATGGATTTCAGAGAACTACGTATGGCTTGATTCCTACCCCAATAGGATACGTAGTGACGCCCGGATCCCCCGTCCTGGTCCAGCCACCCCCGAATGAAGATTAAAAATGCCCTTTTCACCCGTGTATGGACTAGACCTGCACAGGGTGTATTACCTTCCAGAGAACTACGCATGGATTGATTCCCACCTTGTAGGATATGTAGTGACACCAGAATTCCATGTCCTGGCCTAGCTACCCCCAAATGAAATAAAAAAAATGCCTTCCTCCCCTGTGTATGGACCATCCCTACACAGGGTGTATTCCTCCTCTTTACTGCAGGATTTTTAATTGCATGGAATAGAATGATCGAAAATGCCATTTTCCCCCATATACGGACCAAACCTGAACATGATGTATTATATTTTAAAAAAATACATACGTGTTGATTCTTGCCCTCGCAGGATACGTAGTGACGCTAGAATTCCACACCCTTGACCATCCACCCCAATTGAAGCTAAAAATACCCCCTTTACCCCATGCATGGACTAGACATTCATGGGGTTTATCCCTCGTCAATATGCATGAAGTTAAACTACCTATTCTAGTGTCCTTACTGCATGACATTAAACTGCACGGAATCCCCTTTTCACGTCAGTTCATCTTTGTCCACACCGCACAATGTTAAACTGCACGGACTTCGTCACGATGTACCCAATATATGTGGATAAACTAGATGGTAATAATCCTTTCCCATTTTCATGCATCCTCTCCATAAATAAGACTCAACAACTTGGATAATTTTGGATATCCATAATCATTCATGGCCATCAGAAGAGGAAAGTAGTTGACCCATGGACAACGTTGCATGACTATGAAAACCATGCCCTCTGCGGCTCTGCATATTGATATCCCCTAGCCCATCTACCAAAGGAAATATTTCCTCAGGCGATACTCTTCTTATCTCTGTACGCTTACTGGCCTCAAATCCCCATATCATATCTCCCGATCCAAAAACATATGGACCAGTGGTTTACATGTTTATTCCTCTCGCAGATCCAAATGTTTCTAAGGTAACCCTACATGGTTACCTTATGTATCCAGATGTGGTTCACATGATGATCTGCATATACAAAAATCAAGCTAGGGATAGGCTACTCTGACTCAACGGGCAATTGTAGTGACGATGTTTCTTGTATGCTTGGACACCATTGTCCCCATATTTTGAACTCTATGCTATGAGAAATCCCAGATACTCATAATCATCCATGGCCAATGGAAGATGAAATTCATCGACCCAAGGACACCTTTATATGATTATGAATACCCTGCCGTAAGTGGCTCTGTATATTGATAGGCCCTAGCCAGTCTACCAAAGACATGATTACCTCAGACGATACTCTTTATAGCTACATATGATTACTGGCTTCTGAGCCCCCATACCATATCTCCTTATCTGGGAAATTCCAAAGTTACAATTTACACCCTCATTACCTCACACTTGTTTAGAGTATACCAGAACATCCAAAATCAATTGCCCTCCGGGTGATTGTAGCAATATTCACCCAATAGTCCGAACAATATGATCATTAAACTAAGAGTACATTGTCCTTACCACACGATGTTAAAATTCATGGAGTAATGGTACACCTATACGCAAGATAAATCTTCCTAGGGAACTCCCCGAGCATTAACAACAACCAGGGTCAAACTGCACCAAGGAGGGATCCGATGCAGCTTCAACCGCAAGATCTAATGCCACAGCAACTCCGCCCCCAGCGGTTGGGGTCAGAGGCATGATTGGATCAGATGACACAATCACCAATGCCAATGTTCATGGTCCTAAAGCCTGAAAATTGATAAGAAGGATAAGTATCCATATTCAGAAAAGGGAAGTGAAAGGATTCAGTGGAAAGAGATTGAGAAGCTTACTCCCAATCATCAAAGTGTCGGTACCCTCAAGATCTACGATGCCACTGCTGCCCGAGGAAGACCCTACATCTTCAAAAGGAAATGGAGTCCTGGGAACCACAAGAGGTGCCCAGGACCTATGTCCACACCCAGAGCCAGTAGCTCCCATAGCTATCTCCAAGCGGTCATCTATGGAGATCATGCTAGGGGAAATTACTCCCCCAGAGAACAGAACGATGGCCTAATCTTGGTTCTAAATAACTTTCCTGATAACAGGCTCTTCCTCCATCACCATAGGATCCATCAAGTCCAAGGCGGATGACCCCATTATATCTGGGGCGTCCTCGATAATAACGGGTGCCACATCCTCTCCCGTAGCTATAGAGGATGTGTCATCGACGAGGGCCTCGTCTTCCAGCTCCTCATCTTCTAACATATTTCTAGAAGTTGAAAACATAAGGAAATCATCCCTACAACTAGCCCTTTCAGAAGGTCCTGACATCACGTCACACTCATGTATGACCACAGGTGGTCCCTCAGATAATAAAGGGGTGGAAGGTTCGACCAATTGGGCATCCACGACTAGGTCTCTGATTTCCCCTACACCATAAGCACCAAATAATTTTATAACAGGAAGAATCAGAACATATGAGTTGGTAATCGAGGAAACAAGAATCGTGATTACCTATCTTCCACTGTCTGATCCATTCTGATAATCGATATTCCTTTTGACGACTCTGGATCTTCCCAGGGGACAATTCTCCGCTCTGAATGCTGGGAGGACTTGGAGGAGGAAATACCCTAGTCAGATCCATGATGGTCGATTCCATGTGCTCAGTTGCACCAGGAGAACCCTCCTCGATGACCTCCATAGTCAAAGGCACAAGTTCACCTGATGCGGTACCCTAGGGAGTATACTCCGTGGAAGGAATTTCTCCCATAGTTTCCTCGACATCCTGTATAAATGGGAAGAAACTTTATAACCTTCATAGTAAATAAAGAAGAAGGCAAGGACAGATGAGCAGGGAACCTCTTCCTCGGGATCCGACCATTCGGGATGCTTTATCAACATTGACATCTGATTAGACCTATAAAGTCGACTTCGGAGTGAATGCACATATGAGTCAATTTCCATCAAAGAGGCAACTATTTCGTCTAGATCCTCTTCCAACATCATGTGAGGTGGAGAAAAGAGAGTCCAAATACCTGGAAGTTCGAGAGAGCTCGTTTGGAGTAATGTCCAAACCTTTTTATCTGAGACATTAACACTTAGGTCATCCCAAATACACCATGAATCTAGAAATGCGGTTGTAACAGGAACAAATAGCAGGGGGGTCATCCTGAGAGGGTCGGGCAGCGTCATGGGCTTGAGGAGGCGCTAATAGTCATGGCTACTTTCTAGATCTCACCGCCACCCTATAACTCTTAGGAGATACCTGTGGGCTGGACCTCAAAGGCCAGGGGGGATTCCCTTGCCTCAGCTGCAATAGGGGAACCAGTGAAATCATCTCCCCCTGAAGAGTGATCACTCTCTTCCTTCTCCTCATCAGTCACCAATTGAAGCATGGCCTGGACTCTGTGAGTTAACACCGCATAACCCTGGTGTGCATGAACGTAAGCCTCGAGGTCCTAGAGATACCGATTAACCCTCTCTGGGTCCACATCGTAAAGGATGTCAGCAGGAGCATATATGTATCCCAGCCTGTTGAACACCATATCATATTCCTGGAGAAACAACCACATAGAACGGGGGTACTGGCTAGGAAAGGATGGATGACCTTTGAATTCATCCCATTAGACCCAGACCATCGGGAATGCAGTATCAACAGGAATGGCCAACTCTCTCCAGGTAGCTTCAAGGGCATGTGATGATACACCTCTGTTCGTTAAAACCATTCCCGAAAGAACGAGACCAGTAGGGTTGCAGACTGCCTTTCCCGGGCGGGTTGGAGCATTATCCTCCCTCTCTTCGATGGATTGGGACTCTAGATAGTGGGAACTCATAGCCCTAATTGAACATTTGGGTATGATTACACCCAGGAATTGGCACAAATTTTGGATAAGAATGGCGTGGAGTCTGCAAGCACAGGGGTCATAACCTCGCATTTAGTGTCCTCCTTTGTGAATGTTAGGCACAATTGTCTGGACACCATTATATGGCGATACCTGCAGACGCCATTGAGATCACGAAGACACAATGCCTGGATGCAGCCAAATTGACGTCCGAATCGGCAAGGCGCATACACCTCATAGATTAGTTCCCCACAGATAAGAGCCACCAAAATACCCTCTTGGAGGGAAAAGAGGTAGCCCCACTTTCTAAATTCCTCTGATATGGAATTCGTAATTGCGCTTTTCAGGGATGGATATGGTCAGAAATTGAGATGATCGTAGGTCGACATCTGGCTCGACAATAGACACATACTCTGATCTATACGTTTTCCATTATTCTCTTGGGTCACCCACTCTTTGGGCATAACCCCGCTGGTCAATTGAAAATTCGGAAAGAATACGGTACCTAAAATCTGAAAAGGATTGATGAAAGTATACCGATTCTTAATATTCTCTCCCAACCATACCTATAGGATTTGAAAAGGTCCAGCTACCTGGTTTGGCCGAATCCCCTCTATAATATTTCCAAGTAACCAATAAATCCTAGCTAGTACTGGGACGACCAAGTTGATGACATTTCTGGTAGCCAGCTGTGCTGCCATAACAAAAGTAGAGACCCACACGCTTCTACTCTTGCGTACAAGTAACATCCATCCATTGAAAAACATGTCCAGAAACACTGCCAGACAGATCAACTAATGAACATCCGGCACAAGTTCCCAGCCCCAGCTGTTGAACTGGACCTCCTCCAAAATCAGCCAGCAGCTTCCCCTCTACCATTGGGACTCCATCGAAGGACAATTCGTGGGCCTACGTGGAAGATCCAGGGACTTGGACTATCTTGAAAAATCCTTGATCCATTCACAATATGGGACTAGCTGTTTTGGAGATATATCCTTCGAATTCACCTGGGCCAGATTAATGAGCTGCTTTACAAAGGGAGGATTCATCACTTCATTATCCCACATAGAAGGGGGAGGGAAGAATTCATCATACATGCCTCCATCAATTGGGTCCCCTTAAATCTGGGAGACTTCCCAAAGACTAATACCCACCTCCCCATGGACTAGATGGTATGTGTTGGTATCTGGACTCCAACAGCTCATAAACAGCTTGGAAAGGGCATGGGTCCGATGGGTATAGGTCTGGGACACCCAGGCAGCTTCATTGAAACCTACAGCTCGCAATTCCGCTTCAAATTTTTCATCACTTTAGCAATCCTAGAAGGGACACCCACAATCCAACAACTTAAACGCCCCTCTGGGCCGAAGGTCTCAGTCCTCTGACCATCCACACAAGTTTTTTACCAAAGAATTGCAGGCAATGCTTCGGTAACAGTGAATTACCCCATCTTGCTAACGTTGTTCTCCTATCGGGGACACCAGAAGGTGATTTAGCACAAACCCCGTAGCTGTATTCCTTGGTGTGGGCCACCCCCTGGCGGTTATCACGACTCGAGTTATAGTACTAGTAAATTTCTATTCTGTGGGATTGTTGTTGCGAGATAGAACTGGAATCAGTGTATCAGACAATAAACTGAACCTGTAAGTAAGAAGACTATTGGAAAAGGGGTACTCCCACTGTGACTCGGAGAGAAAGCATGCAAGGAGGGGGTACATTGGAGTGTGGTGAACTTCATCCTGAAAAGAGCCAGCCACATCCTTAAATAATTGATCACCAATCGGAAGAGGCTCGACAATAGGCCTAATCGCAGGTCGAGGGGGAACCAGGTTTTCTCATTGCATCTTGGAAACCATACAGATGGTTAGTCCAAAATAATAAAATTTGGACAAAAACACCAAGCATTTGACAAACGAATACATCTAGGATCCTCCACGATGAAAGCTGCGAGCTAGCCTCATAGGCTAGTTCACGATGATGACATCCCACGAACCATCCCTACGTAGAAGAGGTCTATGATACTCTGGCCCGCTGAGCATTGGCCAGAAAGCTATAAACCAGGCTGCTTTGTGGAATCTTTTAAATGTTTATGTTCGGGAGAATTCAGAAGTTTCAATTTTAGGATTATTCCAATCCACAGACCATCTGAAACTGCGTAGCGATTTTCTATGTGTCCCAGTATGACATACTTTTTAGTTGATTAAAATTTTTAGCTCATGGCTAGGAAATTGGACTGCAGGTGAAGGCAAGCGTGAATAGGGAACGGTTCGCAGAAACAGAAGATGGTTTGCAGAAAAAAAGTTTCACGAAGGAGGAAGGCATGTGGAGATGAAAAGATAGCACTCATTTCACAAGGAATTTAGTAAAATACAAGGGAAGGGACCCCCCTGTATTTATAGGCATGGTCCCCTATCGGGTCCACTTTTCTACTGCAAACTATCCACATTTTAGGACCACTCTACATAGTAAATGTCTCCTCTTTGTTCTGATCAGACCTCATTCTGATGGGGAGAATTTGTAGGGTCCTGAAAAATCCTAAAAGGAGAATGAAAATCACCTTAATTTGAAAAAATATTGTACCTGATTTCCCTCAAATAATTGGATGAAAATGTGGAGACTACTCAAGATTGGTGAAGGACAAACCAGTCCGTGTACCAGTCCATCATAGATGCTCTACGGACAGATCACCAAGCCTCCCCCTCTGCAGACTAGTGTCGTTCAAGGAACAAAGGCATGAACCCTTCGCGGACGTGAAGTAGGATGGATGCTAGACTGGTCCACTTTCATGAACCTCCCTAGCTGGGAAACACGCCAACCGGCCTACACCGCGTGCGCTATCATTCGCAGAATGGAGGCGGAGCCCTACGCAGCCGCAAAGCACCCACTGATCCAAATTGATTCATGGGTGTGGTGCATTCAATGCCCCTCATGAGTTGCAGATTGACCAAGTCATCTGTAATCTGGGTTTTCATTAATGGGAATCCACAAAAGGTGCTGCATCACCACAGATACATCACTTTCCCCCCACTATAAATGGATATCGATGGGAAGAAGAAAGGGATTGATCAGATTCTGGTGGAAGTATTTCAGAGGAAGGGGCTTAGGATTTTTCAAAAAGTGAAGTTCCAATTCACGAACCAAACCAGGTATGAGACTGGCAATGAATTAATAAGGAACCGAAAAACGCATAAAAACTGGTGTAACAGAACGTAAAATCACAAAAAAAGAAGACCGTGAGCTAGGGCCCCTCTGTGAATGTACTCCCCACTGAATAGGGAATCTATTCCCCTTTTTCGATCCAACGCACCATGTATCACCCTACTACGCGGGTGAAGCCCTGACCGATGAACCCCCGATTGGCATCACCACTGGCTGCCGCTACTCGAGTGGACTCCCTCGCGTACCAACCTGGTATGCGGGCCAAACCCGAAGCCATGTACTACCCTGGTACACGGGATGCCTATCAGTACAAGTACCACTCTGGTATGCAGATGGCCTCTCTAGTCGCGTATCACCCCCTACGGAAAGGGCGCCACTCCACAAACACCCATGTGGCATGCCAACTCTTTTAGTGTTCTCATTCCCTGAGTTAGATAAAATCCTTCCAATTCGGACTGATCCTTTGCAATCCCTTCATTGTTATATTCATCGGCCCCGATCCAAGGCTTCTATCTAAGCCACTAGACCCGTATGATGAAACCTTCAGGTGCATCAGTGCACCACTTTGAGTTCACATACCCACAGTAGGTGAGGGAAAATGGTTTTCTCTGGAAATTGAGTGGGTTCCAAAAACATTCATGGGTTCACATACTCACGGTAGTACTAGGTTCGATCCCGAGAGTCCCCTTTCTGCCTCTACACTCGCCAAGATTGAGGTACCCCACTCGCGCTACATTTAGACGAGCGCCTGTGGTGAGCCCTTCTCCCCTCTCCTGAGAGTGGATGGGCATCCCTCATGGAGTAAGTCCCACACTATCATTGTCAGAAGATGATGACCCTTCCCTTATCATCACTAAAGGTTCATTGTTCCACTGCATGACTTATACCTTCCTCCAACATCAGGGAGAAATAGAGTCCAGTGGTCCCGACCTTCTCCTCTGCTCATCATCTTCCTCCCCTTCACTTTGTAGGATGAATGTGTGAGTCCTGCCATGTCATTTTCATTCTCTTGTTTCTCACACCGAGCATGACTCACGTGGGCGTAGAGATTTGTGATTGTCACGGCATCTGCACGATGGTGGTGGTTGAACAAACTACGTGGGTTTTGATATCTTTCTCCTAAGAAGGGTACGTAGGACGACTCCTCGAGGCTCAATCCTAATAACAGGCCACTCTGATGTGTAAGACCTAATCTCGAAATAACTACATGGGTTTTGATCCCTATCTCTTAAATAGGGTACATAGGAAGCCTCCTCGAGGTTCAATCACGCTTCTATCCACTAACCATGCTAAAATCCCAATCATACCCCTCAGACCAAACTATGTGGATTATGATTCCTCTCATGAGGAAATGTAGGAAGCCCGTATCATGGGTTCGAACCAAACACTCAAGTCATTATCTGTCCCCCCTAGATGACAATAAACTCCATATTTCCTAGTAATGAGGCTTCAAACTAGTGCCATCTCAATGAGTCCAAATTCCTTGGGTCATTAATCCAATGAGGTATGGTAAACCTCGGGCTTAAATGATTCCGGCTCCCTGTGTTCAGCTGACCATTTCCAATTAGGAGTGATCTATGGATACTATGCTTGGGTATAAACCAAAGATTTGTGAACATATGAATACATCTTAAATCTATAAAAGCGTCCTGGAACATGAGATAATTCCCACAAAAGGGTGCGATGAGCCCGAATTCCCATCCACTCGACCAATGTTAGTTCTTAAGAATCGTTGGACAAATCGCCCAGTGAACTCCTGGCTTTGGAAAGCAGGTCCAAGGATCATTGGATATGGAACCGTTGGGAATTTTGAAACAAATACCGATATACTCGACCTGAACGATTCAGCAGATCTCAGCTATCCGTGAGATCGACCATCGGGCGCATTGGTCAACACCACTCGAGAAAGTTCGAAACAAACTATATAATGAAATTGATTGAAAAGAAAATTTTGAATTAAAATACATCATTTTTCACTATTCATTAAAAATGATCTTTATTAGAAAAATAACAAAAACTTACACATAGTTCATTTTGATGTCCCAATTCTAAAGAAGGATTTTATTTTGTCAATTATAACATCAAAAATAGAAAAAAATTAGTTTTAGGAAGGGTTCTCCATAAAAATATGGTTAATCAAAATTTTAAAGAATTTTAGAATATTTATGCTTAAAATTCGATTCATTCAAATTTTAAGCCTCTAACATTTATTGCATAAATGTGAAAATATTTAACAAACATATATATTAATTTTGTAGGTAGTTTTTTTCATTCCTTCCATTACAATGTCTAGGAATTAACTACCATTTAAAATAATATTATTATATTATTAGTGCACATCGTAAGATAAAGAATCTCGCTGTTGCGTATTGGGTATTCAATCAAACATAGAATCTCCTTTAAAGTAATATTAATATTTAATTCACAAATATATGATAATTTCATATCCTTTATTTACCTGGGATGTTACATACTTCCCCCCTTTTGGGAATTTTGTCCTTGTAATTTTTAAATTGGGCTCGGAAACTTCTTTGAAAGACCCACATTGGAAAAAGAGTCAATAAAACTATCACTTTAAAAGAATGAAAGAGAAGTCGAAAGGTCACCTGAGACAATCGATACTAGTATTCCATGAAAATATGGATATGGAAGAGAAAAAAAGGGTCAAGTTCTGATGAAGAGTGATAGAAAAAATGAGTAATAGAAATTTAACCATAAGAAAATCACAAACTTGTGATGTTTGTAATCGGTCTTTGATTACCCAGTAGGAAAAGTTAACAGACAATTTTTTTGTTTTAAGTTACTTTTCATTGAAGAATTTTTTATGAGCTTAACTAAATCATAAGGAAAAAATACTTACTTGTCATGTAGACTTTCATCTCTTACTATATTTAGTACACAAACAAATATTTTCTCCAAAAGATGAATATTTAGGATGACTTGTTCACATGAAGAGCACTATAATAAAATTCTATAGAATCACTTAATCCAAAAAAATATGAACTATATATTTCCCATGTCTTTAGACCTTAACCAAAAACAAAATGTTTAGTACAAGATAAAATAACCCCCAAAAGGATAATCATTTGTAAAAATAAATACTACTCTTAATCGCTTAAATTCAACAAAAAGAACCCAAGGTTCAAGAAAGACCATTAAATAAACAGCTATCCATAAAATTCTTCAAAGTAATCCAAACTAAGATTGAAACCCAAATCTATAAAGGATTTAATGACATTGTATTCCAAGATAAATCTTAACATTTATCTCCAAATAACATCTGTTACTCTTAAAGTCTTATATTGAAAAGTAATTAACCTAATCACATATACTCCATGAAAGGTCAATCATTTATATAGATAAACCAAATTCAACTTATTATTGATTCAAAAAATAATCTAACTAAAAAGAGTTTATCATACTAACCAGGGACTTCATGTAGTCCAATGGTAGGTGATAAATTACCGTTGCAATTTGGTTGTGGGTTTTATTTCCAAAACTTTTTCTGACATGACAGGTTGTCACACGGTCTGTGTGATGTCATTTTTCAAAAACTATATAATTTTATAACATTCCCAAAAATAGATAAATTCATCAGAAATAACCATAACATATTTTAACCACAATGTTTATCTAATAACTTTCTTTTTACATCCCAAAATGTATTAACCGGTAATTTCCTCAAATTCAAGGATCATATAAACCCAAATGGTTCTTTATAATTATATCCACAAAAGAAAAGATAAATATTCCATGAATATAATTTTAATATATCAAACATCACGGTTACACATACTATTAAAAGTATTCTAATGTAATCTCATCATCAAAAGAGACTTAATACTTTTAAGAATTTCACCATCCTAAAATCTTCCTTAACTCTTGAATCCCTTATATGTTAACATCTTTCTCATTCAACATTCTTCAAGATCCACTAACCATTCCATTCCAACATATTCTAAAATACTTCTTTATTATAAACAAAATCATGAATCATATCCTAATATTTCAATAAAAGGAAAACATATGTTATGAAATAATCCATACCTTTCATTGGTCATTGTCAGTTTCATCATCCTCAATCGGAATGGAATAATGTATTGTTAAAAAAATATTTTTATGATCCTAGTGATCCCATTCCCAAAACATTTTCTTAGGACATGTGTTTGCATAATGACTATGCACGCCACATTTAAAACATTCAATTGGTCCTTCAGAAAGAACATCAATTCCTTTCCTAGATTCAACTAGATGATTACTTTTTCCATGGAAGGTTATTTCTTTATAAAATTAATTTCCACATCTATATCATCTTTATGTCCCTTTGAAACATTTTCCTAGTTGTTTATTTCCACATCTATGACACATAGGTTTTTGAACATACATACCTTTATGATTATTACCTGAACTTTTGTAGGGATTTGTTTCTCACATATATGATGCCTTATAAAAATCACTAACATTCAGGTGGTCAATCATGACTCCAGATAGTTGGTTGAGAATAACGACAAGAGTTCTTATTGCATCTCCCATATCATTTAGTTGCTCGTTCGGAAACCTATCACAATTTTCTTCACATCAATTGTTATTTTGGTGCCTCCTAGATCCATCCACTTACTGAAACCAAAATGGCCAATGTTCGTATATTAGTAATTAATCATATAATACTAAAATATAATTATTTATGTAATCTTAAACTCAATAACTTTTTAAAAATAACTATGACTCTTTCTAAAATCCAAACCATTATGGTAATGTCACTTGTGCATAAAGCATAACCTAACCTCTAATGATATCTAAACCAACCTTTTATACCAACTATAAGGTCCTAGCCTTAAAACATTACATAATCATGAATTAAATGAATAATTCACATTGAAGATCTTTTCAGGTTTAGAGTTTTAGAAAATTAGGACATAACCATTACATCTCAAGGATTACAAAGTAGACACATCTACTCAGTTTCCATTTTTTCAACAAAATAAAAACTCTTGAACAAAACTGTCATGTCTATAATGACATTTCGATGATCCCATCCTCGACCCTATTACACTTTCTGTCCTATGAAAAAATGTTCAATAACATGGGATGAGAATTAAAAGCTCAGTAAGGGATATAAAAATATGGAATGAAATCATTAGTCCATGTATACATAAGAATCACTGAAATCATACATTACACATAAAACATAAGCACATTAACATACCTCATAAAATCATAAGATTTAATAATAACTCATACAAATCATAAGACATAAATGAAACATGAGTAATTCATAACATTCTTATTTATGGAGTAACCCTCATTGTAACTTCCCGACCCCAGTTACCCAAAGTCGGTGCATTAGTGCGTAACATTGGCATGATCACAAAAGATCAAGTCTTGAAAGACCATTTAGTTTTGTAGCCTTGGAAACACTAGATACATTCATAAGTTTTACATTACATCATAAAGTAAAACAAAACTACAAAAAAATCATGTCTTTATATCCCCTCATACTATCCTAGCAGTTCATTCATAAAATACTTTTCCACATCCTGGAAAAATTAAAAAATTGGAAGGGGTGAGCTCAGATGCACAGTAAGGATAACAATACATCAGAAACATTCATAAATAAACATAAAAATTTAAGGCAATGTATAACTAAAACAAAAGCCTTTTAAACATGAACATCAGCATAAAATGGAAACAATAAAATGAAATAATTCCATTTACTTATTCACATGGATATTCTACTAGTTGAATAATCACATGCAATATCAATAACCACATTCATAATGATGGAATGCATAATGACATACTATCATAACCACGTAGCCAAGGCCTCGTGCCAAGACTAAAAATAATATTTTGTCAAGGCCTCGTGCCAAGACACTAGTTTGTCTCATGAGACCTACCGATACATCGAGGAGCTATAGCGGGCTCCACCCGTCACTTATTAAGTCCAATGCATTCCTCATATGAACAGGTTTAAACATATCATAAACCATAACATAATTGTATCACATAAAATATGCATCAGGGAAACATAATGTTTCCACATTTCAATCACAAGATATAAATACAACACATTGATATAATAAAAACTCTTTCAAAACCATTTTCAAGACCAAAATAAAATAAAATTAAATATTGGTAATTATTTTTCATTCAAAAATAATTATGGCTTGTAGAGGAAGCCGAAACTCAAATAATGGTCACGACAGTGGAGAAGTCGTTGTCGCCGCATACGTACGACAAAAAGAAACATTCCCTTTTGTCATTTAGTAAAACATTTCAAATAAAAAATATTCATTTTGAATAAACATAAAAGTCAAATGGGTTTATATACTGTATAAAATAATGTTGTGTATAAAACAAAATATGCCTCAATGAAAGGAGATTGAGACGAAGTCCCTTACAAAGATCATTTTTTAAATAAAATAGATCAATTATGTTCATTCACTATAATTACACATAAAGAAAGTACAAATAAAATATAGGACATAATAATATCATGACATAATTTTAAACTAGGAGATTAACCCAATGAACGGAAATTGGGTTAAGAAGTTCCCTTACCTCGTGTCCGACTTGACTCGATCGTTATTTAACCACCTGAATAACAAACTAGAGTTAATTTCTACTTGCTTAAGAACATTTTTCAAGTTCATTATTCCTATTATACCACTTATTACCATGTTATGCACATTATTTAATTATTTATGTCAATAACGGTCGTTTTGTCGATCTTTGGTACCTAAGTCAAAAATAAACTTATTATAACTACAAGTTGTTCATGGGGTAAAATATCCATTATATCCAGAATTATATTCATGATGTAGATATCATATATATCATACATATACAGTATATAAATTAATTTTTAATATTACATAACATTTAGATTTAAGGAATGAAATGCACCGTTCAAGTAGGCGGTAAGCCGTACGTACGCATGAATGCTACATTCATTTCTATTTCGTATTTAATGGAATTAAAACAAAATGAGATATATATATATATTATAATTATTGTATAATATATATGTTATATAGGTCACATATGTTCATTAATTTTATTCTTTATATATTCCATGTATTTCATGAACGAGTCACATCAGTTGAGGGGGCGATAGTCAAGACTTCCTCAAATGAAATTATAGCATTTTCACAACATGAAATGAATAAAGGTACGCTTTAAATGTAAAATAAATAAGATTATAGGGGAAATAAATATAATATATATCATAAATAAATATAGTGCCATCATAGTGGCCACCATGAGAGGTGGTAGGAGAAGATAGAACAATCATCGTTTCATGAGGCAGTAATTCGCCATCTACTGGAATAGTATGTTCTTTAACCATTAGATGGAGGTGTGTGTAAGTATATCTCGAATACATATCATAACAACATCCTATTATATTTAATATACTGGTGTTGTTAAAAAAAGTAATAAAAAGAGTTTAGGGGGTTTGAGAAGAAAAATAAAACAAAAGAGAATAAGTGAAGACATTACCTTTAAATCGGGTTACTCTTTTTTATTTGAGCCAAAGGCTTCCTTGGGAAGTCTTCTGCCCATAGTGAGGCTTCTAGGAGTAATAGAGGGATGTTGAGAGAGTATTTGTGCAGTGTTTGGCAGATACAAATGGCTTTGATGGTGTGAATAAGGTGGTAGAGGTGGGGGCCTTTTATAAGAGGAGAGGAGGGGCACTCTTGGAAACTCATGAAATGTTACATTATTATGAAGTGATTTTAAAATTTCAAAAGTCCCACAATGATATATTTCGAGGATAAGGTGATAAGGGTTCGAAATATACTCAACCAATAGGTTTTTCAAATGTGTATGTCTTATATTTTACATTATCTTTTTATTTTATTTAAATCGTTAATTAATGACGTAATCGGTGCATCATCATAGTGTTATAGAAAATTTAATTTATTTAATGTCAAAAAATTATAAAAAAAATATCATGATGTAAGAAATCTTTTTATCATTCCAAATAATATTTATAGTGTAAATGTTAACTTATATTACCCCATGTAATAATTTTTTTAGTAAAACAACACATTTTTGTGACAAATTTATTTTTACATTAAATAAAAAGTTATTAATGTCATTTTCTTACCCAAGTGGCTCGATGGGGTCCCCAAGTTGACCCTTGGATTGTCTTGGTCGGAAATGACTGATCCAATAAGTGTAGTAAAAGTGTAACGGTAATTTAATATTACTATAACATTATATTTACCTTTAATCACACTAATTACCTTTAATCGTGATAAATAAAACTTAAAAGTTACTATTCACCAAAAAAATTATTTTAATCCCATTGAACCACATTTTACTTACTAATGTCAACCATGTATGTAGGATTTATTAAAATCAAATCACAGAAGTGGTAATGTTTCATTTACCCAAAAAATTAGTTTTTTAACTACAACTTAGTGGTTTCAACTATTCATCAAAAATTGATGTTTTTCAGAAAATTACCAAAAATTCACCCTAATATATAATTGGTATTCTGAATTCAAAAATGGTGTCTATTTTTCAAAATTCCAAAAATATAATTTGAATTAATCAATTTAATAATTAATTCCCGTTGTCGCAACAAATAGCGTGTTTTTAAGAAACAATATATATCAAAAGATTGACAATTGTTTATGTCTGATTTCAAAGTGAAATTAATTCTAATGACCACCATTATATAAAATGTAAAAAATATATTCTAATTATACTTTAAAACCTATCAATGGTATAATTTTTCACTATAAATTATTTTGATTAAAAAAGTTGTTTTTAAGTATTATTCACTATTCATAAAAAATTGGAAGTTCTCAGAAAATTAAAAAAAATTAAACTTAGGATAATTTCGATATTCCGAATACAAAAATGAAGTCCATTTTGAAATATAAAATTTATATAATTTCAAAAAGTGGGTATTACTATTCATAACGGCTACTTTGATTGGTTGTGGTGTGTTAGAATCTCGAACTTGCGTACGATGCAAGCTATTTCATTATTGAAAGAAAAGTGTATCACGAAAACTTGGTGTGTTGCAATCTCTCCTCCTTCAATAAATTGCGTCCTCGCAATTTGAAAATGTTCTTCCAAAATAAAAGGTTGAAAATAGAAAACACCTTTGTGGAAAACCCACATCGGAAATAAGGTTTATTAAATTATAACTTTAATAGAAAGAAAGAGAAGTACAAAGGTCACCCGAGATAGCCCATACTAGGATTCTATGAAAAAATGGATATGGAGGAGAAACAAACCATCAAGGTCTGATGGAGAGTTATAGAAAAAAGGATTAGGAGAAAGTTTACCTATAATAAAATCACAAACTTTTGATTGGTTAAATGATCATTGATTCCCCAGTAGGAAAAGTCAACTGACAACGTTTTTGTTTTAAGTTGACATTCATAAAGTTGAGGAATTTATTTAGGAAATTTACTAAGAACATAAGGAAATATACATACTTGTCATAATTTTTTACCAAAAACCCATATTTCACTCAAAAAGATTATAGAACCAAAAAATATTATATTTATCCTAATAGAACAAGATTCTAAATATTAACACATACCATTTAGAATAGGAAAACTATTTTTTAATAACTAGGGACTTTCTGTAGGCTAATGGTAGATAATAAAGGCCTGTCGCACTATGGTTGTGAGTTCGATTCCTATAGCTTTGTTCGACACGACGGGTTATCCCCCAACCTATGGGTTGTCCTTTTCCTAAAACTATAGTATTATAATATTCCAAAAATGCTCTTCATAAATGTTTTAACCATAAACAATACTATCCAAAGTTCAACTTAATACATTACAACCATTATAGTAATCCAAAATATCTCTGTCCAGACTTTCTCTAAAAGGTCTCTAAATTCCAAAATCAATTGTATCATCAGATTCCTCAAACAAAGTAATGTTTCTCTTATTGTGACATACAAAAATATGATTACCTTAATCAAATTAAAACCATAATGAAAAAACAAGTACTTCAGTAAAATCCTTATATATATCACATTATTCTTATAACTAGAATATAATCCTTGAGTCCAAAAGCACCAATATATTAATTATTCCACTTCAACTGTAGTAACAGCATAATAATGTCCTTAATACCTTAGCATTTTCTGAGGTTAGTTTCCCTGACGCTTAGGACATTCATTTTCATAATGCCCCATTTCCCTACAATTGTAGCATTCAACATTGATTGACTCTTTCATTCCCTTACAATCACATGCCAGGTGAAATTTTTCTCCACATTTGTAACAAACTCCCATTCTATTTAGGCAAGTACCAGGGTGATTCTTCCCACAAATATCACATAATGGAAAATCCTTCTTTCCCCTTTTCCCTTTATCTGTCTCTTATTCCACTGTTCTCTTCTTCTCTTTCTTTACTTTGTTGTCATAAGACTTAGAGAATTACTTTTCTGTATTGATAGCACATGAGACAATAAGTTCGTACGATGAGAGGGATTTCGATACTAAAGCTCGATGGAGAAATGGTTTTAACCCATCAATGAAACGATAAATCTTTCTTCTTGGGTTACGTATTTAATCTGCAACATGTCTCGCTAACATTGTAAAGTTAGCCTCATACTTTGCGACATTATCATCCTCCTTTTGTCCTAGACTCGGAAATTGTCTTTCCATATCTTCACTATGGTCATGAGGAATGTATTTTTCTAAGAAAAGATCTTTGAACTATATCCATTCCATACTTGATACTTCTCCATATTCCGTTGTATATTGAATCAATGACTACAATTGATTAGCATCTCCAGTGAGGCGGTAAACTGCCATGATAAGCTTTTCCCTTTCACTACACCCCAATGCCTGAAATATTTTCTGTAGGTAATTTATCCATTGCTCAGCTACTAATGGATTTATA
Source organism: Viscum album (assembly GCA_963277665.1). Lineage (NCBI taxonomy): Eukaryota > Viridiplantae > Streptophyta > Magnoliopsida > Santalales > Viscaceae > Viscum > Viscum album. The sequence continues at coordinate 77,876,874 of OY728162.1, read as the reverse complement.
CACCCATTGAATGTTGGTGGTTGTTGCCTCATGAAGCGATCTAACAATGATACTCCATGCTGCGGATTGGGGTTCTATATACGAGTAAGGTTATTATTTATAACCTGAGTGAGTTTTCCTAGTATGGAGATAAGCTGATCAAAACCAGTTGTATCACCAGCTCCATTATAATTATCTTGAGCATGAGGGTAATCCCTACATGGAGTGTGTGCATTGATACGGTTTCCATTCCTTCCACTAGGCGCCATTTCTAAACAATGGCATAAACTAGATTAGTTTATTAATCAAAATAAATAATTCCATACATGTAAAACAATTAACATAAATTGAACTATAATCATAAAAATATTTTTATTGAGGAAGTATATACTCATAAACCCTTCATAATGGGTTATAAAGAAAATGAGAATTATCCTAAGAATATACCTCGGGTGTTTCGTAACCAAGAGTGCAGCAAGGTCTGTTGTCATGCACCAGTTTCCGTTCAAGTCTAGATCAAAGCGGTGTTTTCTGGTTTTACCCCTAAGTACATTTCTACCCAAGCCACCTCTACCTACTCGTATCCAGACAGGGATGTATTGCTCGGAAAACTCACAAAATCTCTATAATACCAAAATTCTATGAAGTTATTCTATACTAATCCTAAAATTCTATCTTTGGGTTATGTGCTCTAATCAGAGTTTATCTAAATATACCTTCCAATGTTAGTACTAAACTGCCCTTGATACCAACTGTAACACCCTGACCCCAGTTAGCCAGTGTCAGTGCATTATTTCGTAACAATGGCATGATCACAAATGATCAAGTCACAAAAGATCGTTTAGTTTAGTAGCCTTGGAAACACTAGATACATTCGTAAGTCTTAAATTACATAATAAAGTAAAACAAAACTACAAAAACATCTTTTCTTCATATCCCCTCATACTATCCCAACAGTTAATTCATAAAATACTTCTTCACATCCTATAAAAATTAAAACATCGGAAGGGGTGAGCTCAGATGCTCAGTAAGGATAACAATACAGTGGAAACTTTCATAAATAATCATAAACATTTAAAGCAATGTATAACTAAAACAAAAGCCTTTTAAACATGAACTTCAGTATAATATAGATACAATAAAATGAAATAATGCCATTTACTTATTCACATGGATATACTACTAGTTGAATAATTACATGCAACATCAATAACCACTTTCATAGTGATGGAATGCATAATTCCAGACTATCATAACCACATAGCCAAGGCCTCATGAAAAGACTACAGATAAGATTTTGTCAAGGCCTCATGAAAAGACACTAGTTTCTCTCATGAGACCTATCGATGCATCGAGGAGCTATAGCAGGCTCCACATGTCACTTATTAAGACCAATGAATTCCTCATATGAACAGTTTTAAACATATCATAAACCATAACATAATCGTATAAAATAAAACATGCATCAAGGAAACATAACATTGCCACATTTAAATCATATGATATCAATACAACACATTTATATAATAAAAACACTTTCAAAACCAGTTTCAATAACAAAATAAAAGAATATTAAATCATGGTATTTATTTTTCATTTAAAAAAATTATTGCTTGTAGAGGAAGACAAAACTCAAATAATGGTCACGGTGGTGGAGAAGTCATTGTCGCCACATACGTATGACAAAAAAACATTCCATTTTGTTGTTTAGTAAAAATATTCGTATAAAAAACATTCCTTTTGAATAAACATAAATGTCAAAGGGGTTTATGTACCGTATAAATGAAAGTTGTGTATAAAACAAAATATGCCTCAATGAATGGAGATTGAGATGAAGTCCCTTACAAAGATAATTTTTTAAATAAAATAGTTCTATTATGTGAATTCAATATAAGTTCACCAAAAGAAATTAAAAATACAAGATAGGGTATAATAATATCATGACATAATTTGAAAGTAGGAGATTAACCCAAAGAAAGGAAATTGGGTTAAGAAGTTCCCTTACCTCGTGTCCGACTTGACTCGATCATTCTTTAACCTCCTAAATAATAATCTATAGTTAATTTATACTTTCTGAAGAACCTTTTTCAAGTTCATTATTTCTTTTATATCACTTATTACCATGTTATGCAGATTATTTAATTATTTAAGTTAATAACGGTCGTTTTGTCATTCTTTAGTACTTGAGTCAAAAATAAAATTATTATAATTACATGTTGTAATTGTAAAAAATATCCATTATATCAAGAATTATATTCATGATTTAGATATCATATGTATCATACATATCCATTATATATATATATTCATTTATAAAATTACAAAACATTTAGAGGTAGGAAATGAAATGCATCGTTCATGGAGACGGTAAGCCGTACGTACGCATGAACAGTACTTTCATTTCTATTTCGTATTTAACGGAATTAAAAAAATGAGATATATATATTATAATTATAGTATAATATATATTTTATATAGGTCACATAATTTTATCAATTTTATTCTTTATACATTCCATGTATTGCATGAACGAGTCACATCAGTTGAGGGGGCGGTAGTCCACACTTCCTCAAATGAAATTATCGCATTTGCACAACATGCAAAGAATATAGGTATGATTTAAATGTAAAATACAGAAGTGTAGAGAAAAAATAAATATAATATATATCATAAATAAATATAGTTCCATCATAATGGCCACCATGAGATGTGGTAGGAGAAGATAGAACAATCATCATTTCGTGAGGCAGTAATTTGCTATCCACGGAAATAGTGTGTTCTTTAACCATTAGATGTAGGTGTGTGTAAGGTTAGCTCGAATAATTATCATAACAACATACTATTAAATTGAATATACTGGTGTTGTTACAAAATAAAGAAATAAAAAGATTTTAGGGGGTTGGAGAAGCAAAATAAAACAAAAGAGAATAAGTGAAGACATTACCTTTAAATCAGGTTACTCTTTTTGATTTGAGCCAAAGGCTTCCTTGGGAAGACTTCTGCCCAAAGTAAGGCTTCTAGAAGTAATATAGGGAAGTTTAGAGCGTATTTGGGCAGAGGTTGGCCGAGCCAAATGGCTTTGATGGTGTTAATAAGGTGGTATAGGTGGTGGCCTTTTATAAGAGGGGAGGAGGGGCACTCATGGAAAGTCATTAAATGTTACATAATTTTGAAGTGCTTTTCGGATTTCAAAGGTCCCACAATAATATATTTTGAGGATAAGGTGATAATGGTTCGAAAGCAACTCCACCAATAGGTTTTTATAAGTATAAGTCTTATATTTTACATTATCATTTCATTTTATATAAATCGTTAATTAATGAGGTAATCACTGCATCATCATGGTGTCATAAAAAATTTAATTTATTTAACGTATAAAAATTATAAAAATAATATCATAATGTAGGAAATATTTTTAGTTTTCCAATTAAAATTTATTGTCTAAAAGTTATCTTATATTACTAAATTTAATAATTGTTTTAGTAAATCAACACATGTTTGTGACAATTTTATTTTTACTTTAAATAAAAAGTTATTAATGTCAATTTATTACCCAAGTGGATCCATGGGGTCCCCAAGTTGACCCATGGATTTTCCAGGTCGTCCATGACTCATCCAATTAGGTTAGGATAAGTGAAATGGTAATTTCATATTATTATAACATTATATTTACCTTAAATTACACTAACAACCTTTAATCGCGATTAATAAAACATAAAAGATACTATTAACCAAAAAATTATTTTAATCTCATTGAACCACATTTTACTCCATAATGTCAACCATGTATGTCGGATTTTTGAAAATCAAATCACAGAAGTGGTAATGTTTCATTTACACGAAAAATTAGTTTTTAAACTACCACTTAGTGGTTTCACTATTCATCAAAAATTGAAGTTTTTCAAAAAAATACCAAAAATTCACCCTATGATATAATTGATATTATGAATTCAAAAATGGTGTCTATTTTAAAAAATTAAAAAAATATAAGTTGAATTAATTAATTTAATAATTAATTTTCGTTGTAGCAACAAATAGCGCGTTTTTAGGAAATAATATATATCAAAAGATTGCCAATTATTTATGTCCGATTTCAAAGTGAAATTAATTCTAATGACCATCATTGGATAAAATGGTAAAAATATATTCTAATTATACTTTAAAACCTATAAATGGTATAATTTATCACTATAAATTATTTTGATTAAAAAAGTTGTTTTTAAGTATTTTTCACTATTCATAAAAAATTGGATGTTCTCAGGAAATTACAAAAAATTCAACATAGGATAATTTCGATATTTTGAATACCAAAATGAAGTCCATTTTGAAATGTAAAATTTATATAATTTCATAAAGTGGGTATTACTATTCATAACAGCTACATTGATTGGTCATGGTGTGTTAGAATCTCGAACTTGCGTACAATGCAATCTGTTGCATTATTGAAAGAGAAGCGTATCGTAAAATCTTGGGGTCTTACACTCAATGTTATGTTTGGAATACCAATCCTAGTATATTCCATAAATATCTTCAGAGAAACCATAGCGATTAACTCATTCGCATTACCCAATGCATTGGAGAGTTATCTCGGGCTCACCTACCCTTAGTTTGTTTTGAACCAACCGACTTCATAATGAATGCCCAAAAACCATAACATAATCATATCAAAAATAACATGCATAAAAAGAAACATAACATTTCCACATTTCAATCACAAGATATCAATACAACAAATTAATATAATAAAAACATTATGAAGACAATTTTCAATACCAAAATAATAGAAAATCAATACATGGTATTTCTTTTTCATTTGAAAAAAGTTATGGCTTGTAGAGGAATCCAGAACTCAAATAATGGCCATGGTGGCGGAGAAGTCATTATCACCGCATACGTAAGACAAAAACATTCCTTTTGTCATTTAGAAAAACTATTAGTGTAAAAAGATTCTTTTAGAATGAAATTAAAAGTCAAATGGGTTTATTATAAAACTAATAAAATAAGGTCTTGCATAAATTGAAGTATGCCTCAGTGAAAGGAGATTGAGACGATGTCCCTTACAACGACGGTATCCTTAGATTAAGGATAGATCAATTACATAATTATGTGTGACAAATATAAATACACCCAATATAAGTTGTTATTAAGTGTAAAACAATCAGGGGTTATACAAACATATTCATAGCACAAACTAATCAAGAACTAGAGGCTTAACTTGAAGAAATGAAATTCGGTTAAGAAGTTCCCTTACAGAAATTCGACAGCATAATGGCATCACTTTAAAATTCCGAAGATGATTTGATGAGAGATAAAAATTGTATCTCATCACTTGGATATAAAATTTACAGCAATACAGAAATATAAGAATATATCCCAACATAAAAATATGTAAATTAAACGACGTAACAAAAAGATGTCTTTTAAAAAGAGGAGGGTGAAAGGTTCCCTTTATGATTTGTGTAACATTCGAAACGTGAACCCCATGATAGAAGAATCATACAATGAGGATTTAAATACCCATAACATAATGTATATTACACATAGAATACAATCATTGTCAGTACACACACCACACAAAAGGATATAGTGGCAAATGTAGCATGAATCTCACAGGAATAAAAGTGAGATAGAAACCCCTTACCTCGTAGTAATAAACCGAGTCGTATGGACAAAAGACAATAAGAACAAAATGAATCAATGAATACCATGAATATAAAAATAATCATGATAATATATATCAACTTTCAGTACACAATACACCACATTCAATAAATAAGTGGTGAACAATGGAAATCTCACAGAATTAAAAGTGAGATAAGAACTCCCTTTCCTCAAGTCCGACTTGTCTTGTTTGTTTCATTATATTCCTGAATAATAAACCATGTTCAATTTATAATTTCTTAAGGATATCATTTAAAGTTTATTATTCAATTCATATCAAATAATATCATGTTATAATAATTGGTTAATTATGTGAGTTCGTATCATATGTTTTGTCGATGTTCGGTACATGAGCCAAAAGGGATCTTGTTTGAAGAGAATGGTCCATGTAGTTATAATTACATCACCTCTGGCATGGTGTAAATGATTTTAAATATCATATATATCATGTATATATGTATTTAATAATATTACATAATTTTTGGAGATAATAAATGAAATGTACCATTCATGGAGACGGTAGGCCATACATACGCATGAACACTACTTTCATTTTTTTTTCATATTAATGGACTTTTAAACTAAATGAGGAATATATATATATATATATATTATAATTCCTGTATAATATATATGTTATATAGGTAACATAAGTTCATTAATTACATTCTTTATAAATTCCATGTTTGGCATGAACGAGTCACATCATTTGAGGGGGCGGTTGTCCACACTTCCTCATATGAAATTATCGCATTTGAACAACATGAAATGAATAAAGGTAAGTTTTAAATATAAAATACAGAAGAATAGAGAGGATATAAATATAATTTATATCCTATATAAATATAGTTCCATCATTATGGCCACCATGAGAGGTGTTAAAAGGAGATAGAAGAATCAAAATTTTGTGAGGCAGTAATTCGCCACCCACAGAAACAATATGTTCTTCATCCATTAGATGGAGCTATGTGTAAGTATAGGTAGAATCCTTATCATAACAACATGATTGTTTCTAAAATTTACCCAAGATATGAAGGTAGAACGGTCCTTGTAGTCTAGCTTGGGTTGTCGAATCCATAGAAACCTAAGAAATAACTTATAGACACGCACATTCTGAGGACTGTTTTTGGCTATGAAGTGGCCAAATTGGGTAGACTTTAGATGGTTTTAAAGGAACTCTAAGAGACTTAAGTGAAATCAATTTAAAATAATGAGTTTATCCTTGGTTATCGCTCGGGGTGGATTTGGCGTATTTCCTTTTTAATGATTTCAATTTATTATATTTGAGATGGTTTCATTTAAGGAGATAAAACAACATCATCACTAACTAGTTTAATGCCTACACCCTTTAATACTAATCACCTATACACTTCAAGGATCAATGTTTTGAGCACTTCAAGGTAAAGGTTTGTATTAGCACTTGAAGTGTGTGGCCTTAAATTCAACAAGGACGATGGAGTTTAAAATCCATCAAATAAAAATATCAATTAAAGAAGTTATTATACATTAATGAGGTGATAAATTACATCCAATCAAGCCCCTTGATACTTCTTTGGATCAAAACATAATTGGGTTAGCCCTCCATTGATTCTATGGTTTCAATGGAAGCGGAAAGTAGACTCATGAGGGAGAAAATGGAAAAGTTAAAAAAATGCAAAAAAAATAACAATCACTCCACCGTTGTGTGATAATCTCACAAGGTTTGGTATGAACAATTTCACACCATGAACCAACGGTATCAAAGTGATAAGGATAATAATAGAATAATAAGACAAGAATAACTTTTATTAAAAAACAAGGATGAATTAAAACAACTTACATGTGAAGGAATAACATTACAAAGAGAAATTGGCAGCATAACATTAAGATGAAAATAAGCTCAAAGATTTATAAATCCTCCAACACCACTGCCTTAAGTAAGAATTTTTGAGCCTTTTGGTCGAGCCTCCAATAGCACAAGTCATCCCACTTGAGTATGGTAGGTCTAGGGTGGTGGAAAGTTTGTGGAAAGAAGACTTTCCACCCTTGAACCGAAAAGGCCTCCAGCTTTCATGAACCGAACAGACGCGCTTGAAACACAATCTATATGACCGACATTGGGTGGTCCATAGAAGACTTAAATTACGATCCGGTTGTTCCCTAACAGCCTGTAAAATCTCATCCCAAAAAAAGTTATGGTTTTCGAGATATGGTTTAATTGGTGGGATGTTATTTTGGGCCGCAGAATCTGTCCCATAATTTTATTGCTAAATTGGGCCGCCTAAATGACCACCATGGAGGACGAATTAGCATTATCTACTGAATCGTGCTTTGTTCTTATACATGTCTTCTAGCATCCCAAGAAATTGTGGATTAATTGGGCATGTATGTTGGGCCCCACAGTCTCATCAGTGGGCTGGTGTCCAATCTGCCTTCTCTAGAATTGCTTCCTTTCATCACAAAATATCTCCATCTTCTTCCATGAATTTTCCATTGATCCCTGAATGAAACATGTTCATATTGGAGTGTAGATAAATTTACAAAAATATAAAATTAAAATATTTATAATCAGATGAATCATTGGGTACTTTAAATGATGTTCAAAAATGTACCACATAATAGTGCATTTTAAGAAGGTATTACAATCATAATGTGAAATGATGTTCAAAGTGTAAAATGCACTAAAACGGTGTTTATTAATAATAAAGAACATGAATATTATATATATTAACAATGAATATTATCCCCATTTAGTGGCTAATCACACCCCCAACTTGGGTTTTGCTAGTCCCGAGCAAAATATATCTCAACAATATGAAATTCGAATTCCCTTTTTCAAAAACATTTTAATACACAATGATCACCAAAAAACCTTATACCAAAAAATCATGAAACCCATGAAAATATTTTAATAGAAGATAGTTTCATAAGAAGATTCCAATCCCAAGCCCATTCCTTTGTTCAAATTAATTGCCATATTTCATCCAATATCAATTATGTATGAGGATGTGTTGTGCATCAAAATAGACATGGGGGTTCATCTTTATTCAAAGGGGAAATTACGGAAGTTCTAGGTGAAATAAAATTTCAATATTATGATGACTATTATTATTTTTTTGTATAATTAATTTTTGCAATTTTTCCATGGTAATTGATGTGGCACTCAAAAGAGTCAACCCCTGTAGCAAGACTTTGCAGATGAATCCCAAGCTCAAAGGCCTTAGGGCACCAAGTGATGCCCACATACTCGGGCATCATATCGAGTTAACTCAGTCAAAAACAAATTCAAATTACCAAAAATAGAGATAAAATTACTAACTCTGGGCCAGACAACTATGGAGTCATGATCCCTAAGTTCTTAAATCCACGCATTAGGTCATTTCATTGCTCTACGCGATTTTTTTAATATAATTTTTTTGAATACTCATATATAACTAAAATGATCACCAAACCTATGATATTTATTTAGGGGACCCCATGAACTGAAACTAATACCCCACTATCCAAGGGACGTTCATTGTGATATTTTTGTTATTTGGATGAAAATATAAATGATGAAATATCACATTGGACAACCACACTTTCCAAAATCTATGCTCATGAAATTATACAAGGATTAAAATCAGAACCAGGGTATGCTAAATTATTTGATATTTAGTTTCAAAGTGTGCAATGTGTATTACCATGTTCAAAGTTAAAGGAATTTTCCTTCCATTTACACATTTTTTTTCAAATCATTCATTTTTTTGACACAAAAGCATTTTTTTATCTCCCCCCCCCAACTTAAAACAACACTGTCCCCAGTGTTTGAAGAAATGAGAATTTAGAAGGAGGTAGAGGTAGAGAATTAAAGTTCAAAAATGAAAATGAAAATGAGGATCATGGAATGAAGTCACCTAGTGGTTGAAGTTGAAATTCTTGTTTCTCCCTTTTAATCCTTTGATATCCATGTCACTTACAGAGTTCCCTAGTGGAAAAAGGAAAACAAACAAACAAACAAAAAGATTATATATATATATAAGTAATATATAAGTATACTTATAAAATAAAATAAACTGATGATACATTGTCTTATTTTTTTAATTTCTGGGTAAGGTATTACTCAAGGATCAAACCACGTGACACGAATGAATATGGTGCACCCCTTTAATATCAATCCATACTCATAATAGAAGAACATGCCAATAGTCTATTTTTTTATTTACAAAAATGATACATTAATCCTATTTAAAAAAAAGATGATTTGAAAAGATGGAAACCATGGGTTGCCTCCCGTGCAGCGCTTTGTTTAAGGTCGTTAGCTAGACATGAACCCCCCAACTTACCCAATACCAACTTTCAATATTTTAAGGAACACATGTTTCACCAATTATACTAGGTTGGGATTGATTCTATGTTTATATCTTGTTTCATTCACAATCTTATGTTCTACAATGAGTGGGAAAATCCAAGGAATGTTTGAAGTGGTTGATCCAGTTTCCACTGTAGTTTTTTCAAAGACATCAATGGTAATTCTAACTTTTTTTGTTTCAAGAGAAGAAAGAATTCCAAATAAATGTTCATGGTTATATCCTATGAAGGGATAGTTGATCATGGAAGGAAGGACAATAAATTTGAGCTCAGGTTGGATAGTACATTCAAACACAGGTTGAGATTTTGAATCCAAAGTAGTTTCCTTTTCCAAATTTCTCAAAAAAATTGGTTCCTTTTGAATAGAAGATTCAACCAAAAAATTGGAAAGATCAGTGTTAAGAATGTTTATGGACTCAAAGATTATGATTTCTCTCAGTGGTTCAGTAATTTTTGGTTCTGAAGAATCAATGGAGTGATATTTAGGACACTCAATCCATGATGTCAAATTCTCAACTTTTGAATAAAAAAATTAGTTTCATCTTGATTTAAACACCTATGAAAAATTCCTTGATCCTCCTCATCTTCCCCAAATCCAATGGTTTTCTCTTCAGTAAATTCATGAGAGGTTTGTGGGAAACTAGACAATTCACATATGGTTATGGAAGGGACAGTTTGTGTAGGGATGGGTTCCTCACAATGTTTAATGCTTTGTAGTTCCAACCATAATGATGAAACCTCAAAATTAATTATCTCCATTTTTTGACACATTTTTTCAAGTAATGGTTGTAGATCATGATGGGTAAGGGGATGAGAAACATGGTCTATTTCAGGTGGATAATTAAGTTGTAGGAATTGCACAGGAGGGTGTTCAGATTGGCCTTGTTGGGATTGGAACTCATAATATGTTGGAATGTATTGTGGATCATATGAATAAAAACATTGTGGTTTAGTAGGTTGTTGATGATCCCACAAGTAGGAATTTGGATGGTCATTGTACATCATACATGGGGTTGGGTGATCAAAGTAGGGATAGGTTTCCCATGTTTGGACTTGTTCAAAATTGACTTCCATAGAAGTGAGGAGTGAGAAAAGAGAAGTAGAAAGAAAAAAAAGATGATAGTGTCTAAGATAACTGACATAGGTCCCCGGAAACGGTGCCAAAATTTGAATCTCGTTCAAATTTACCCAATATATGAAGGTAGAACGGTCCTTGTAATCTAGCTTAGGTTGTCGAATCCACAGAGACCTAAGAAGTAACTTATAGACATGCACATTCTAAAGACTGTTTTTGGCTATGAGGTGGCCAAAATGGGTTGATTTTAGATGGGTTTAAAGAAACTATAATATACTTAAGTGAATTCAATTTAAAATAATGATTTGATCCTAGGTTATCGCTCGAGGTGGATTGGACGTATTTCCTTTTTAATGATTACAATTTCTTATATTTGAGATGGTTTCATTTAAGGAGATAAAATAACATCATCACATAATGGTTTAATGACTACATCCTTTAATACTAATCACCTATACACTTGAGGGATCAATGTTTTGAGCACTTCAAGTTAAAGGTTTGTATTAGCACTTGAAGTGTGTGGCCTTAAATTCAACAAGGACGATGGAGTTTAAAAATCATCAAATAAAAATCTCAATTTAAAAAGTGATTATACATTAATGAGGTGATAAATAACATCCAATACATCCCCTTTATACTCCCTTTGATCAACCCATAAGTGGGTTATCCCTCCATTGATTCTATGGTTTCAATGGAAGTGGAAAGTAGACTCATGAGGGAGAAAATGGAAAAGTAAAAAAAACACAATAAAATAACAATCACTCCACTGTTGTGTGATAATATCACAAGGTTTGGTATGAACAAGTTCACACCTTGAACCAACGATATCAAATTGATAAAGAGAAGAATAGAATAATATGATAAGAAGAACATTTATTAAGAAACTAGGATGAATTAAAACAACTTACATGTGTAGGAAGAACATTACAAAGAGAAATTGGCAGCATAACATTAAGACGAAAACAAGCTCAAAGATTTATAAATACTCCAACACCACTACCTTAAATAGGAATTTTTGAGCCCTTGGGTCGAGCCTCCAACAGCACAAGTCATCCCACTTGAGTATGGTAGGTATAGGGTGGTGGAACGTTTGTGGAAAGAAGACTTTCCACCCTTGACCCGAAAAGGCATCCAGCTTTCATGAACCGAACACACGTGCTTGAAACACCTTCTAGATGATCGAATTGTGGTGGGACATAGACGACTTAAATTAATCTCCGGATTTCCCCTAACATCATGTAAAATCGAAGCCCAAAAGGAGTTATTGTTGTCAAGATATGGTTTCATTGGTGGGATGTTTTTCTGGGCTGCAGAATCTGGCCCAAAATTTTATCTCTAACTTGGTCTGCCTTAATGACCACCATGGAGGCCGAATGAGCATTTTCTCCTGAAGAGGGATTTGTTTCTATACATGTCTTCTAGCATCCGACGAAATTTGGGATTAATTGAGACTGTATGGTGGGACCCACATTATCATCAGTGGGCTGGTGTCCAATATGCCTTCTCTAGAATTGCTTCCTTTTATCACAAAATATCATCATCTTCTTCCATGAATTATCCATTGATCCCTGAATGAAAAATGATAATATTGGAGTGTAGATAAATTTCCAAAAATATCAAATTAAAATATGTATAATCAGATGAATCATTGGGTACTTCAAATGATGTTCAAAAATGTACCACATAATAGTGCATTTTAAGAATGTATTACAATCATAATGTGAAATGACGTTCAAAGTGTAAAATGCACTAAAATGGTGTTTATGAATAATAAAGAACGTGAATATTATATATATTAACAATGAATATTATCATAATTTAGTGGCTAATCACAACATTATTATATATAAATAGGATACTAGGGTTATTATGGGATCAAATAATAAAAATATAGTGGTGATTGAATAAGGAAAATAAAACAAAGAAACTCAAGAGAAGACATTACCTCTAAATTGGGTAACTCTTTTTTATTTGAGCCAAAGGCTTTCTTGGAAAGACTTATGCGCAAATTTATGCTTCTAGGAGTAAGAGAGGTATTTTTAGTGATAATATGAGTAGTGGTTGGATGACCCAAGGGCTTGATAGGTGTGGTTAAGGGGGTAGAGGTAGGGGCCTTTTATAAGAGGGAGGAGGGTCACTTTTGCAAAGTTTTCAAATCTTAATTTATTAGAAATGGTTTTCAGATTTTAAAGGTTGTACAAAGATATATTTAGAGGATAAGATGATAAGGGTTCTAAATCCACCAATCCAATTGGTTTTAGACAAGTGTATGACTTAGATTTTACCCTTTCTTTTCATTTTATTTAAATCATTCATTAATGAGGTAATCATGGTGTCATAAATAAATTTATTTATTTAATATCTAAAATTATAAAACAATTACCATGATGTAGGAAATAATTTTAGATTCCCAATGACTATTTATAGTATAAGAGATCATTTATGTAAACAAAATTAAAATAGTTTTACTTAGGATAAACAAACCTTTGTTATATTTCTATTATTTTTTTAAAATAATGTCATAAATGTCACTATTACACCCATGTGACTCCATGGGCCCTCAAAATCGGTAAAAAGATTCCCATAGTCAGCCCTGACTCAAAAAAATGTAATTGGAAAGGTATTGGTGTTATTTTATGTTATTATGATATTATTTTGTTACCCTTAACTACCTGATTACTAATTAATCATTATAATTAAATATAATTGCCGTGGTTACTATTCATAATGTCCAACATCAAAAGAGTATTAATTAAATAATATGGACCATTGGATTCAAAATATGGAATCCATTTTACCAAATTCCAAACACAGAAATTTCTGTAAATAATTTAAAAATAATTCCTGTTGTCAAAACAACAGATGCGTTTTTAAGAAGTAAAATTATCAAAAGATTGACTTTTTTACATCCAATTGAAAAGTGAAATTACTTCCAATGAACAAGATTGTATGAAGTGATAAAAACAAAATAAAATTACACTTTAAAACTAATTAAAAAGAAAATATAACTCTATAATTAAATTTTATGAAAAGGTAGTTTTGAATTAAAATACAACATTTTTCACTATTCATAAAAAATAAACTTTATCGGAAAAAGACAAAAATTTACACAAAGTACATTTTCATGTCCCGATTCTAAAGTAGGATTTTATTTTTTCATATATAACATATAAAATTGACAAAAAGTAGTTTTAAAAAGGGGTTTTCATCAAAAGGCGGTTAATCAACCTTTTAAAGAATATTAGAATATTTATGTTTAAAATATGATTCATTCTCATTTTATGCCTCTAACATTTATTGGATAAATGTAAAAATATTTAACAAAAATATATAATAATTTTTTAGTTATTTCTATTCATCCCGCCATTACAATAGCTAGGCATTAACTACCATTTAAAATAATATTATTATATTATTAGTGTGCAACGTAAGATAAAGAAACTCATTGTTGCATATTTGACATGCCATCGAACATAGAATCTCTTTTAAAATAATATTAATTTTTAATTCACGAATATACGAAAATTTCATATTCTTTATTTACCTGGGATGTTACAGTTCTATCCCTCATAGAGGGAAACATGCTCCAAGATGTTGAGCAATGTATTGTTTTTAAACAAATCAAAATAATGTTTTTTAAAGGGGGAGATTATTTTAAATAATACTCTGTCTCTTTATGATGATTTTGATGCTCACAAATACCCTTAATTATTTACTAATTATTTCGTTGAGTATTTTGCAGGAATTTATTTTATATAACGAGATTTTATACTTCATTTATTCCGAGATCAATTTTAGCGTATTCTGGAATCACTGTAGCGCGAGATCAATTTTAGCGCGTTCTGGAATCACTGTAGCGCGAGATCAATTTTAGCGCGTACTGGAATCACTGTTCATACCCTACGTTGATGAACGTAACGTATGGATGAAAAGTTTACTTTTTATGTTATTTTGAAACGTATGGTTAATGAACCTTACGTTGTTGAAAAGTATGGAAGAAGAACATTACGTTTGGAAGGAACCTTACGTTTTCGTTGTTGAAAAGTATGGAAGAGAAACCGTACGTTAGTTTTCAGTGTTGAGTTTGTTTCTCAAAAGTATGGATCATCAACCTTACTTTTATAATCAACCGTACGTTCTTTGGAGAGTTGAAGCAAGACAAAGTATGGATGATCAACCCTACGTTTGAATGCTGAAGAGAAAGTATGTATGTTCAACCTTACGTTCTGAACCTTACGTTTGTGAACCCTACGTTTGGAGCCACGTCATCAACCCTACGTTTGGCGTCGGGATATTTTTGACAGACGATATTTCCTTTTGAATTAGTCAATCAAGCGGATTATTAGGCGGATTTCGAGCTGATTCTTAAATACGACTTTGACTGAATCAAAGACGGTTTACAACGGATTAATGATTGATTTAAACGGAGCTTTTTATGCCGATTCTTCAGGGGAGTTACAACGGCTCTGTTATTTCATTTAATATCGCGAATCTAAAGGAGATTTTCATGGATCTATTTATGCGGAAGATTTTCTCAGATTTGAATATATGTTCTATCTTGGAAACTTCGGAGATATATATATACACGGGAAAGTGTGTGAAATAAAGAATTATTAATCTTTTGACGAGCAAGAAAACAGAGACTGTGTGAAAGCGTTCTTTTCTGGTGATCGAGAAGAAGTGTAAAATCCTTTTTACCAAAGGAAGATTTTGATAGCAGATTCACGTGTTCTACATCGACTACCTGTTGTGAATCTACTGCTGCTGAAGTTGTGAAGTTTCTGGTAATATCTATTGCAACTGGATCGACTCAGAACTGTTTTGATTACGGATATTTATTTTCTGAAGACGACGATCTATCTACTGTCAATTGCATTCTGTTGCAATTGTGAAGAACAACTGGAGAAGTGTTTCTTTATCGAAACCTTTTATTTTTGAGTGATCAGCTTCTCGTTCTAAGCTGTGTGGGTTCGTGTTTGAACCAGGAAGGCTGTGTGTGCCTGAGTCTTGTAAAGGTGTCAACTGCCTGTACTCAGTTGTGGACGGGTCTGTGGAAACGAGGACCAGATAGTGAAAATCGCCAAGCTCGTGGATTTGAGCGTTGGTGGAGTGGACTAGGGGCCTTCTGTTCCCCGAACCACTATACATCCGTGTGTTCATGCTTTTACTTTTTCCGCTGCATATTTAATCGTGCAAAAGCATAGTGAACAGAATTTGTCCAAATTGAAGAGATTGTAATAATTTGAAAAAGACACAATTCACCCCCCTCTTGTGTATAATCCGTAGATTCAGATCCAACAATTGGTATCAGAGGAGGAGCTTCTTATTTCTAAAGTCCTATCAAGCTAGAAGTATTTAAAGATTATACATAGTGTATCATGGCTGATATGAGAGAGGGAATGTCAATGGTCAGAGCACCTTACTTTAATGGAGATAATTATGGCTGCTGGAAATCACGTATGATTATTTATCTGAAAAATCTTGGTTACAGAGTCTATTCAAAGATTCTGACTCCCTATGAAATTCCTGAAAATCCCGATACATGGAGTGCTGCTACAGAGGCTGAGTATGACATAAATTCAAAAACTATGAATGCAATCATCTGTGGTCTAGGACCAGACGAATTTAACAGAGTATCTCAATGCCCGACTGCATATGAAATGTGGCAAACAATAGCTGTTGCTTATGAAGGAACAGATAATGTAAGACAGATGAGATATGCAACTGCTAAGTTAAAATTCGATACTTTCAGAATGATTGAAGGAGAGAGCATCACTCAGATGAATGGAATATTGACAGAAATTGTTAATAATATAACAGCTCTAGGAGAACCAATCAAGCAGGCTGATCAAGCGTTGAAGGTACTGAGAGTACTTCCTACTCGATGGAATGGAATCTCTGCAGCAATCAGACAATCAACTTCTGTTAAAGATCTAACTATGAGAGAACTGATTGGTACACTGATGATGTACGAAGCTGAAATGCAAGATGAGGTAAATGAGCATAAAGTCTACATAAAAAGGGAAAATACTGCTTTGAAAGTGACTTCTCAACAAAAGGATAGAAAGATGAAGAACAAATAAGTGAGTGCTAAATCAGAAAGCTCTGATTCTTCAAATTCGGATGAAGAACTGGCACAGCTAGCCAGAAAATTCAGAAAGTTTTATAGTAAGAAGAAAGACTTCAAGAAATCCTTTAAAAAGGATAGCAAGGAAGTGAGATGTTATGAATGCAAAAAGATGGGACATATCAGACCAGATTGCCCAAAATTGAAAGATGCAAAGAAGAAGAAATTCTTCAAAAGAGATGATTATGAGCAGAAAGACAAGAAAGCTATGAAAGCTACTTGGAGTGTTTCTGAAGACTCAAGTAATTCTTCTGAATCAAGCTCAGAGAAGGAGGAAGCCAATTTAAAAGCAAATATGTGTTTCATGGCTGAAACTGATGAGGTACACTCATACTATTCCTCTGACTCAAATAATGAATCAAACTCTGAAACAAGCCTCTCAAATAAAAAACTTGCAGCTTACTGCAATATGCTTGAAGAAAGGTATGACTCATTATTTAATAAATATAAATCTATAAAGAACTTGTACAAAGCTATTTCAGATGAGAGAAATACTTTGCTAAAACAACATAAGGAATTAATTGACAAATACAATTCTGCTGAATCAAATAAAATTAATTTTGAATCAAAAATAAAAACTCTACAGGATGAAGTAGAATCTTATAAAACGGCTGCATTAATATTTACAAAAGGAGAAAACACCTTAAATGAGATACTTGGAAAAACTGTAATTAAAAAGGAAAGGTTTGGAATTGGAAGTAAAGGAGAAAAACCTAAGTTATACAAAAATTATTTTGTTCCTAGCACTAAACAGGTTATTTGTAACTACTGTGGAACAAGAGGTCATATAGCTAAAAACTGTTTTCTAAGACAACCTCAGATATGTGGAATTAAGAAAGCTTATATTTCCAACGATCTATATGATTCAATCAATTTTAAGAAAACAAAGCAAATCTGGATACCCAGATCACTGCTTGCTAACACTCCTGGACCCAACAAAATATGGGTACCAAAGCAATTTGTTTGAATGTCTTTGCAGGTAGCAGGTCACCAAAGAAAGAAAGAAATATGGTATATGGACAGTGGCTGCTCAAGACACATGAGTGGAACTTCAGCTAATTTCTCTTCTCTTACTCGAAAGGAAGGAGGACTTGTCACCTTTGGTGACAATGCCAAAGGAAAGATTATTGGTATTGGAACAGTTGGAGATCCAGAGACAGTCTCAATCAACAAAGTACTTTATGTACAAGGGTTAAAACACAATCTGATAAGTATCTCTCAACTCTGTGATGATGGATACACTGTTGATTTTTCTAACAATAGTTGTACTGTTTCTAAAGATAAACTGTTTAAGTTTAGAGCACCCAGAACTGATAATGTTTATACTTTGGAATTGTATTCCTTGTGTAAACAACAAGTAAACTGCTTAACTGCTAATATAAGTGAATCCTGGATCTGGCATAGAAGACTTGGTCATTGCAATATATATTCTTTACATAAATTATCTAAGAAACATTTAGTTTCTGATTTGCCTAGTCTCAAATTTGAAAATGACAGATTCTGTGATGCATGTCAGCTTGGCAAGCAACACAAATCATCATTCAAATCTGTTAATAAAGTTGCTACAACTAAACCTCTAGAACTTATCCATATGGATTTGTTTGGACCTTCAAGAGTAGCAAGTTTAGCTGGTAAATTATATGTTTATGTATTAGTTGATGATTATTCT
Organism: Viscum album; assembly: GCA_963277665.1. Classification (NCBI taxonomy): domain Eukaryota; kingdom Viridiplantae; phylum Streptophyta; class Magnoliopsida; order Santalales; family Viscaceae; genus Viscum; species Viscum album. The sequence continues at coordinate 77,858,034 of OY728162.1, read as the reverse complement.
AGATTTACTTGGATTTTCTTTTTGAAATTTAAAAGTGAAGCTTTTAGTTTATTTGAAGATTTTTGTAAATCTATTCAAAATGAAGAAGGTTTTAATATAATCTCATTGAGAAGTGATCATGGTGGAGAATTTGAGAACCAGGAATTTAGTTCCTTTTGCTCAAACATGGGTATTAAACACACCTTCTCTGCTCCAAGAACACCTCAACAAAATGGGATTGTAGAAAGAAGAAATAGAACTATTCAAGAAATGGCTAGAACTATGTTAAATGAATATAGCCTACCTATATATTTCTGGGCAGAAGCTGTTAATACAGCTTGTTATATAATAAATAGAATTTTAATAAGATCTATTTTGAAAAAGACACCCTATGAACTATGGAATAACAGAAAACCTAAAGTAAATTACATTAAAGTTTTTGGATGCAAGGTGTACATCCTGAATACCAAAGATAATCTTGGTAAATTTGATCCAAAATCTGATAAAGGTATTTTCTTAGGATATTCTGCAACCTCCAAAGCTTATAGAGTCTATAATAAAAAGTCAAGGATTGTTGAAGAATCAGTTCATGTGAAATTTGATGAATCTGATCCTTTTGAGAAAAGGATAGAACAAATAGATGAACCTGATTCTAATGAAAACATGAGACCTGAGGATTTAAAGAATGATTTTGAAAATGATATAAAAGAAATTCAGTCCAGTTCAGAAGAACATGATACTGAAGAGCCTTTGAATGTAATGCCTAGACAGTCTAGAACCTCAAAAAATCACCCTTTAGAATCTGTGATAGGTGACTTAGAGACTGGTATTCAAACTAGAAGAAACTTTGGAAACATAGTTGAATTCTCTGCTTTCCTATCCCAACAAGAACCTAAGACCATAGAAGAAGCCTTAGATGATGAGAGCTGGGTAATAGCAATGCAAGATGAATTGAACCAGTTCAAGAGAAATAAGGTTTGGGAATTAGTTGAAAGACCACATGATTATCCAGTAATAGGAACTAAATGGGTCTTTAGGAATAAACAGGATGATCAAGGGATAATAACTAGAAATAAAGCAAGATTAGTAGCTAAAGGATATAATCAAGAAGAAGGAATAGATTATGATGAGACCTTTGCACCTGTAGCCAGGTTAGAAGCCATTAGAATCCTTTTAGCCTATGCATCTTATATGAATTTTAAATTATTTCAGATGGATGTTAAATCTGCCTTTTTAAATGGTTATTTAATGGAGGAAGTTTATGTTGAGCAACCTCCTGGTTTTGAAAATTCTCAAAAACCAGATTCTGTTTTCAAACTTACTAAAGCTCTTTATGGCCTTAAACAAGCACCAAGAGCTTGGTATGAAAGACTACGTTCTTTTCTTTTGAAAAATGATTTTACTGTTGGACTAGCAGATCCAACACTCTTTAAGAAAACTGTGAAAAATAATGTTTTGTTGGTTCAAATTTATGTTGATGATGTAATTTTTGGATCGACCAATAAAATTCTTTGTCATGAATTTTCAGAATTAATGCAAAAAGAATTTGAAATGAGTATGATGGGAGAATTAAATTTCTTTTTGGGTCTTCAAATATTTCAAAAAGATTTTGGAAATGTTTTAAATCAATGCAAATACATTACTGATTTACTTAAGAAATTTGGACTTGAAAACAGCAAGACATTTACAACTCCTATGTGTACTAATATAAAACTTGATTTGGATGAAACTGGAAAATCAGTGGACAACAAGTTATATAGAGGTATGATTGGTAGTTTGTTATATCTTACTGCTAGTAGACCAGATATAATGTATTCAGTATGTCTTTGTGCTCGATTTCAATCAAATCCCAAAGAATCTCATTTAACTGCTGTTAAACGAATTTTTAGATATTTAAAAGGTACTATTTATCAATCTCTGCTTTATCCAAAAACCACTGATTTTAATTTAATTTCATATTCAGATGCTGACTTTGGAAGCTGTAGATTAGATAGGAAGAGTACTTCAGGAACATGTCACTTTTTAGGAAAGTCTTTAGTATCATGGTCTAGTAAGAAACAACACTCAGTTGCCCTGTCAACAGCCGAGGCAGAATATGTGTCTGCAGGTAGTTGCTGTGCACAGGTGTTGTGGATGAAAAACACTCTTATGGACTTTGGATTAAATTTCAATAATACGCCTATTTTATGTGATAATACTAGTGCAATTAATATTTCAAAAAATCCTATTAGTCATTCTAGAACTAAGCACATTGATATAAGAAATCACTTTTTAAGAGATCATGTGTTAAAAAAGGATATATTTTTAGAATTCGTAAATACAGAAAATCAATTAGCAGATATTTTTACTAAACCACTTCCCACGGCAAGGTTTGAATTTATTAAGGGGGAGTTAGGTTTATTTAATTTTAAATAGTTTTTTTTTTCTCTCTTTTTCTTATTCTGTTTTCGAATTCTGTTTAATTTTTTGTTTCCCGCTATAAGTAATTTTATTTTGTTTTAAATAAAAGTAATGATTAGTGATTACACGGGAATCAAGGCTGTCAGAACCGTTTCACCTTCTAAATTGTTTTCACCTTTTTCGGAAACCCTTTCGAAAACCTAAAACCGCACATCTGCTCCAAAACCCTTTTCTGAATCTTCAAACCCTAAACTTACGAACCTTCAGAAATCGTTGTTGAAATGGCAAAGACTAAGCGTCCAGATGAAGCCGAGAGCAGTGCTGCAAAGAAATCTAAAGTAGTTGGTCGGAAAATACTGCAAGGTAAAGTCATCGATTTAGAATGGCTGTTTGAAACTAATTTACTGTTGAAGCAAGCGCTATCGTTTCAAAGCCTTGAGAAAGCTTTTAATAGTGAAAATTCTGAGTTTCTTTATGAGGCAGAAATGAGACATTTCTTTAGAACTGTTCAGTTTAGCCTTGGAGATACGGAGGACAGTTTGGTGGCTCAAATAGAGGATAAGGACTTTTCCATATCATCTGTAGAGATAAGTCAAATTCTTAACTGCCCTCATGAAGGAGTTTTTCATTTCGATTTACGGAATATTGGAGATTCTGTACATAAGTCTGAAGACATTATGTCTTTTCTGTTTGGAACCAAAGTGATAAAGAAGATGTTTATTAAAGATTTGGAGCCTGATCAGAAAATCTTAGTAAAGTTTGTTCAGACTGGTTTAGCACCAAGGATGGCTGAGATGGAGAAAATTCTGTACCCTGACATGTATATAATGTATCTTTTGATGAGTGATATTAAGTTTAATTTTCCTCAATTTATGATAAGATATCTGAGATACTGCTGTCAGAGTGAAGCAAGAATGACCTTTTTCCCATATGGAAGGTTCATTTCTTTGTTTTTATTTAAAAGAGGAATGATCAGATTGGTAAGTGCTGGGGTGAAATGTCACCACAGTAATGTTTTTAATGCTGGAACTTTGAGGAAAGTGGGATATTTCTGGAGCACAATTAAAGGAAAACTCTTACCTGTTGGAGCTGAGGAAGACTCGGAGAGTGCTCAGGCTCAACCGGCTAAGTCCAAAGAGGGACAAGCAGAATCAAGGATTAGTACAGTGGCAAGGAGAATTCGCTTTGAGATGGAGGAAGTTGAGGAAGAGAGAAGTCAGGAAGGACTTCAATCTAGAAGGAAGAGGTCAATTGATGAAGAAATTATCTCTCCTGTCTTGAAATCTTTTGAACCTGTAATTTCTTATTCATTTGTGAGAGAAGCTGTTGTGGAGAGGACTGCACCGATAGAGGAACCAGTAGCTCAACCGGAAATTCAGCTAGAACCTCAAACTGCTGCTGTGGCTGTTGAAGAAGCAATTCCACAAGAACAACTTATGGAGGCAGTGCCTGGTGAAGAAGTGGCCCAACCTCAAGAAGTTCATGAAAATATTGTTCTTGATCATTCAGTAGAAGTCAGAGAGACTACTGTTCGTGATGAACATACTTCTGAAGCTAATACAGAAGTACTTCAGGAAGAATTTTCAGTGGAAGAATTTCAGGCTTCAAAAGCTAGTTCAGTGGATCAACCTTGTCAGGACAAGGACAAAGAACAATCAGATGCAGATTCTTTACCACTTGCCTTGCCTCATCAACCTATTTCTGAACATGAGAATAGAGCACAGGGTGCCCCTGATTTGAGAAAAGAAAAAGTTGTTGAGTTGTACAAGCGTATCTCTCAGTTGGAATCTGAGAATGATAGTCTCAGAAATTCTCTGAACTTAGATCAGTTGAAGTTTCAGAAGCTGAAAGAATGTACTGTTTCAAGACAGGAAGTAGATTTGTTTAAAACTGATATGTTGCATGCTGTTGATCAGTTGAAATCAGAGATGGTAACGAAAGATGATTTGTCTGAGATGAAAATTTACATGGAGAATAAATTTGAATCTGTTGCAAATAGTGCTGTGAGTGGATCAGGTTCTTCACCTGATTTGATTCGAAGATTTCAAGCAATTACTGGAGCACTGAGCAATATGAGTGACAGATTACACGATCTTCAGTGTAATAGTGCCCCTTTGTCAGTTTTGCTAGATAATCAGAAATTTTTGGTAGATCAGTTGACATCTGGAGAGCAACTGATTAGGATTCTTTTGAATCAGTTATCAGAAAAGCTGGCTCTTTTTGTTGAAAAAGAAGAAAGAATGCATGAGTTTTTCAGAGTTAATTTGATTGAAGATATTCATATGACTCAGGAGAATAGGGATCTTATCATCAAGTTAGGAGATGGGATGATGAAGAGGCTTCGAGAACAGTTTACAGAGATCAAGACCGTAATTCAAAGGAGATAGACACCTTTTTCCCTGTCTTATCCCTACACCTTGATTCCTCTGTATATCACTGTCGTTTTTATATAATAGCTTGTGAATGAAAATTCTTTTCTTATCTTTTTTGTTGTTGTTGTTTATTGATTTATGATTAAGTTAGCCAGTATAAGAAATTCACTTATTCATACCCAGTTAATTATAGCATTTACTTATAGTTCAGTGCAATATTGAATGTGTTCAAATCCGTAATTTTTCATTCTTTTTGATATCACAAAAGGGGGAGAATTTGGATAAACACAACATTTAAATTCATTCGTTTCCTATGAAGAAATTTGGATATATAGGAGCATTTGGATATATAGGAGCATTTGGATATATACGACATTTATCTTTTATCTATTTGAAAATTTATTTTTATGGGAGAGTTATGGGGGAGAAATTTTATAGTTAAATATTGTTTTAATCCTTTCAAAATTCTAAAATTTTATAAAACTTTTTTTTTCAATCAAGATTGCAATTAAATTAGTTCTATTATTTTATGGGTTTTGTGATCATCAAAAAGGGGGAGATTGTTGAGCAATGTATTGTTTTTAAACAAATCAAAATAATGTTTTTTAAAGGGGGAGATTATTTTAAATAATACTCTGTCTCTTTATGATGATTTTGATGCTCACAAATACCCTTAATTATTTACTAATTATTTCGTTGAGTATTTTGCAGGAATTTATTTTATATAACGAGATTTTATACTTCATTTATTCCGAGATCAATTTTAGCGTATTCTGGAATCACTGTAGCGCGAGATCAATTTTAGCGCGTTCTAGAATCACTGTAGCGCGAGATCAATTTTAGCGCGTACTGGAATCACTGTTCATACCCTACGTTGATGAACGTAACGTATGGATGAAAAGTATACTTTTTATGTTATTTTGAAACGTATGGTTAATGAACCTTACGTTGTTGAAAAGTATGGAAGAAGAACATTACGTTTGGAAGGAACCTTACGTTTTCGTTGTTGAAAAGTATGGAAGAGAAACCGTACGTTAGTTTTCAGTGTTGAGTTTGTTTCTCAAAAGTATGGATCATCAACCTTACTTTTATAATCAACCGTACGTTCTTTGGAGAGTTGAAGCAAGACAAAGTATGGATGATCAACCCTACGTTTGAATGCTGAAGAGAAAGTATGTATGTTCAACCTTACGTTCTGAACCTTACATTTGTGAACCCTACGTTTGGAGCCACGTCATCAACCCTACGTTTGGCGTCGGGATATTTTTTACAGACGATATTTCCTTTTGAATTAGTCAATCAAGCGGATTATTAGGCGGATTTCGAGCTGATTCTTAAATACGACTTTGACTGAATCAAAGACGGTTTACAACGGATTAATGATTGATTTAAACGGAGCTTTTTATGCCGATTCTTCAGGGGAGTTACAACGGCTCTGTTATTTCATTTAATATCGCGAATCTAAAGGAGATTTTCATGGATCTATTTATGCGGAAGATTTTCTCAGATTTGAATATATGTTCTATCTTGGAAACTTCGGAGATATATATATACACGGGAAAGTGTGTGAAATAAAGAATTATTAATCTTTTGACGAGCAAGAAAATAGAGACTGTGTGAAAGCGTTCTTTTCTGGTGATCGAGAAGAAGTGTAAAATCCTTTTTACCAAAGGAAGATTTTGATAGCAGATTCACGTGTTCTACATCGACTACCTGTTGTGAATCTACTACTGCTGAAGTTGTGAAGTTTCTGGTAATATCTATTGCAACTGGATCGACTCAGAACTGTTTTGATTACGGATCTTTATTTTCTGAAGACGACGATCTATCTACTGTCAATTGCATTCTGTTGCAATTGTGAAGAACAACTGGAGAAGTGTTTCTTTATCGAAACCTTTTATTTTTGAGTGATCAGCTTCTCGTTCTAAGCTGTGTGGGTTCGTGTTTGAACCAGGAAGGCTGTGTGTGCCTGAGTCTTGTAAAGGTGTCAACTGCCTGTACTCAGTTGTGGACGGGTCTGTGGAAACGAGGACCAGATAGTGAAAATCGCCAAGCTCGTGGATTTGAGCGTTGGTGGAGTGGACTAGGGGCCTTCTGTTCCCCGAACCACTATACATCCGTGTGTTCATGCTTTTACTTTTTCCGCTGCATATTTAATCGTGCAAAAGCATAGTGAACAGAATTTGTCCAAATTGAAGAGATTGTAATAATTTGAAAAAGACACAATTCACCCCCCTCTTGTGTATAATCCGTAGATTCAGATCCAACACAAGACACTATGATATTCATCGAAGCGAACTGCATTTAATCATTACCAAGTAAAGGATCAATCCCACACACCAAAAATCATATGAAGCTATATTGGGACAACCCATTATGATTGTATAATGATTCCTCACTGAACACTCATAAGAACATAACAATGGATTACACCCAACTGATATTGGTATAAGGAAACTCAAACATTCTCAGAACGATGATGAGAAGAGAAGAAAGGGGAAACTGACATATCCTAAAAGGACTGAATGGTGTGTCCAGATGGGTACACAACATGTATCAAAAACCCTAGAACTACACATTTCTAAAAATTAAATGACATGTAATTATCCACAAAACATGGAGTCTCCATAAGGTACATTATATGTAGCTATCTAGGATAGAAATTAACATGTAGACTTCCAATGCCCTAATGCATTTCAACTGACACAATGTGTATCCCACCACACATAATGTATAGCGCCACATCATTTCTTGGGAATGTACAACCTATACATTTCGAGCTTCCTATCGGGTGGTACACAACATGTGCCTAGTCCATAATGTGTGTAACACCTTCTAGAGTCATCGGTATGTACTCCAGGTGCATGTTAAGAAGGTATTATAAGGGTCAAATTATGTGTGATGCAGTTCACAGTGTGTTTGATAATTATCTCCATAATGAAAACCTATTACCACATAAAAGGTACTACATGATTTGTGTTCACAAGATTAAATTCTTTGTAGCTTGTTTTCTCTCAGAATGTCCTGAATCTTCGCAGGAATTATCCTAAGTCTTATATACATTATAATTCCAACTTGATTAAATCCAAAAGATTATATCCGAATTTAGTGAATATTCATTCCATCATTATCCAAATTCGAAATTATTCCCCCTATAAGGAAAAAATGCATCACACCTCGTCAGTTCCATATGTGAAAATGATGAAAAAGGTTCATGTTTCATTATTTTATTTTCTACCATTGTATTATAACACAACCACATAATCAAATCTCCATCTATGACCCAAGTTAATGATCCATTACCCCAATTAATGAATGTACAATGATCATTCACTGAAAATTCATTGAATAGAAGGCCAAAATAAATGCCAATAATGAACACACAGAGAATGGGGAGAGAAAACCAAAAAACATAATCATAAGGAACAAAAATCATCCATTTTTTATTTCAGCTGCAATTCATTAAAGTAGTTATTGTTAATGAATCATTAAATGAATAAATAAACAACAAACTAACTATTATCCACATATCACACAAATAATCAATACCCAAAAAATGATCTATCCAAGGATCAATCTTTTAGATGATTGATTCACTTTCATTTATATATAATAAAATATGAATAAATACAAAAAAGAAAACATCCAACCTCAACTTAGTTCAATTTTCTATGAATAATGAAACATTGTCATTTTCCTTGGTGTCTTCACTGAATTTCTTTGAAAATTTGATGTCAATCAACAACTAGGTTGACATTCACCAACATAGCCGCCTCTAATAGATCTCTAATGACTCCTCCAAAAATAAATGTTTATTTTGATAACCTATCTAATTTTCTAAAATATCATATTTAATGGAAAATATAGGTTGTTGCATCAACAAAAGAAATAAACTAATTTATTTTATCAATAGTATCTATTATATGACTACGATGATGTTTTAAAAACATAACCCTTCTTGAGAAAGTTTATCTTTGCCTAGGGTAAAAAATACATTCAAAATTCAATGGTTCCTTATAGTTTATAATCTGGTCCCTATTCAGGTGTTATTCAATATTTTCATGAAAACCAATCATGCATGATATTTAATATGTTTAATATATTTAATATATACATAAATAATTTTGAAAACACCAGGCCTTAATATATGATGTTGGCTCAACTACTTTCTTGGAAAATATTTTTATAAATATTCCAAATTCTTATATAGAAAAAACATGGACATAAAAACATTTATTTCTAGAAATATTTATTTGATATGGGTTATTGTATATTTTCTAAACAAATCTATACATTTGTTTTCAATAAAATATAATTATCCACAAAATCACCTTGAGAAACTCAATAATATTTATCATTATGAAATTAAGGTGAAACTATTTAAAAATGTTCTGATCATGATCCACAATTGACATTGATATTCTAAATTAATCTTAAAAACAACCTCCATTTTTCACATCATTTGAGAAATTCCTACCAAACTCAAATGAATAAAAAATATAAAAGAAGTATAAAATAATTAGAATACATATTGTGGTCAAGATGACATGAATTTAAAGGTATGTGGGAAAAATATTTACTATAGGTATATTTTTCCAATAATAATAGTTTTTATTAAATAATTAAAAGAGAATCGAATGAAGTATTATTTAGAAAGAGATGCCACTATTCAACATATGGGGATGGATTTAGCTTAAGGTAATATGTATTCTCATAACTTTTTTCTCAGATATAAAAAGGTAAATAATATTCATACTCATATTAATGAATTTCAAATAATGAAGAGCTGTTACTCTGAATACCAATGAAATAGTTTTTATTTTATGTTGGAGGTCGTGTTTTCTTTAAATTAGTTCCATTTGAGGATGTTATAAGGATAAATAATAAAGAGAGATTGAACCCTAGGTAAATAAAACAATTTTCAATGTTGTAAAAAATTATATTTATGTCTAAATATTTTGAAATGATACCAATTATATATAAATAATATTTTTCTCAATACATCGTTGTTAAGGTACTATATTCCCGAACAAATGCATGTGCCCACAAATGATGAAATAGAATTGGAAATTGATCTATCTTACTATGCTGATACCGTTTAGATTCTGGACAATAAAGTGAAGTATTTTGGAATCTGGAAACATGATAAGAAAAGGAAAATTGAAAAAAATACAATGTTGTCGAGATAAGTACTATAGGTTGTTATGAATAAGAACTACCATCATTTTATTATAAGGTAATATCCCAAAAAATTTCAGGGAAAATATTTTCATAGGAAGGAATAATTTAACACCCAAGACTCAATTATAGTAATTAAGAGTTTCATTCTAATAAAATTATAATATAATAGAAATTTTATTATTTTAAGGGAAAAATATTAATTGATAGTATGAATATTGTTTTTGAATTTACTTGGTCAATATAAGTGTAAAATAGTTTTTTTCCGAGAGAAATAGGATTCTCTGAATAATTCCAAATGTAGTAGTTACTTAGTCATCCTTTTAATGATAAGATTTTATAATTTATATAATAATGAATTTATTGAAAATTAACAAAACATACATAATTATTTGATATTCTGGACGTATAAATGGATATTTTACAATTAACCCCTTTTTTCTTTAGAAAATTGATTTTATTTAAAAAGTTATAACATCAATATGTTTTCATATTATAAAATAACAATTTATTATTATTTATTTAAATTATATTTATTTTGTATATATATATATATTTGAATATAAATCAATATATTTACTATTACTAGTCATATAATTAATATAATTTAACCATATACATGATAACCCATTCTATGACATAATTTACAGTTTCATTTTAAAATTAAAATTTAAATATTCTATGAATTATATTTAATATATATGATTTATAATATGATGAAATCATAATTAATATCATTTCATAATGTAATCATAATTTTTTGAAAATTAATATTAAATATAGTAAAATCTATCTTCCACGGATAATGTTAAAACGACTTTACCGGAGGTTAATCTATATAGATAAAGGTTATGATTGAATAAAAACATTATAAAACCCATTTTATCTAGGGTTTATGACCCTATTATTTTCCCATTAAAATATAAGAAATATTGGATCCATGTCCTGATTAATTAGTGTTTTCATTATTGAAAAACAATGAAAAATTAAAAGCATTCTGTTAACCCCAAATATAAATGAGAACCACATTATCTAACTTCATTACAGTTATATTATTATTTATCTGGATGAATAATTATAGAATCATCCCCAAAACATCAACATAAATATTATATGGTTTATTTTCATCCCAAAAAGAAACCCATGGCAATATAATAAGAGATCCAAAATATGATCTTCATAGAAAATATAAATATTTTCTCCAGGATCACTCTTTTTGACATCTTTTTTACAAGAAAAAATAATGTTATTTAAAACTAGAATATCCCATAAAGTAAAATTTTCTTATTTTGATGAAATAATATTTATGAATCACATTCTCCATTAGATGGTAAATTAAACCATCACATGTATTTATGGTAGACTACCACATCGCGAACCGATGTAATATGTCTTCAATCACAAACTAATACAAATAGTCATAATTATTGAAAATTTTAATATATATATATATATATATATAATTAATATGAAATAATATAGATTTTATAAATTTAATATAGAACCCAATTACTTTCCCCTTCACCCATGAAGAGGATTATAACGGCTCTCATGCATACGTATGACCAACCTTCTCAACGAAGTAATTTGATTCATTATTAATTTACAATATAAATGACTGATTATAAAAATAGATCCAATGAGTAAATATTATTTTTTTGAAATTTATATACTTATTTGTATTATCAAATTATATCCTATACATAATAACTATATCTTCGATGAGAAACATGCATGAGATGGTGATGCAGTTGACATTGTAAATAATGGAGATAATGAAATAATTCTAATGAATGAGTCATAAGATGTTATAACAGGATAATATATTATATAATAATGATTTATATTGTTTGGGTACAAATTAATTTAGTGTTTATACACATTATGTATATTTTTAATGAATGTTTTACTAAAATAATTTGCGATGTGAGGGATGTCATCACTATTTCCATTCTATTTAGGAAAATTTTTATTATGAAAATATATAAATTTATGAGGTTTATATGCTGCCCCTATGATATATTTTTCAGGAATATATATTTATCCAATTTTATTAATAAATAAATTCGTTATTATATTTTTGCAGGGTTATAAATCAACATTTATGCAGGTGGTATGAATCTACGTCACAATCCTAATTTAATTTGGTATTATTTGTACTTTAATTAAAGAAATATTATCATATATCCATCATAATAACCCTTAAACTTTTCCACTGTAGATATTTAAGGTGTTTAAATATTTTTTTAAATGATTTTTTTTCTTATGACCATGATTGAGGATAAGAAATATTAAAAAAACTGGTTTTATTTATAATTCAAGGAGGTATATTTTTCATCTATATACATATTACAAAATTATTCAAAATAGTCACTTTTATTTCAGAAATAATGTGTTATGGAAATTTTATGTTATAATTGAAATTTTAAAATGTATGCAAGGCATATTTATATTCTTTCCTAAAACTTTCTCTTTCAAAATTATATTCATAAACTCAAAAGGAATGTTTTGTTTAGAATTTACAGCATTATCTATCTTCCGTGTTTTCATAAATATTTTATTAAAATTTTCTTTTTCTATAAATTTTTGATGGTTTTTAAAAAATATTATAACATAATTATTATTCATATATTTAACTTCCATTTCCTTTATTATTTCAAAGCCTGTTATTTTTTAACAAAATTTATATTTATGAGGAACTTATTGTCATATATTATCTCTTATGAATATTGTTGTCATTAACAAATTATTAACTAAATATCATTTTTTATTATTGGACATTTAATTTTTCTTAAATATTAATATTCACAATATATTGGATTTGTCACAACCCGCCCTCGGGGTCCGTGCCGTGACTACCCCAAGCCCGCCTTCCATAGGCCAGGGGCTGGCGACTAGCACCAAGGCGTAAATCCCAGTAAAAAGGGAAGGCATTGCATTTGAAAAGTAAACACACACCACAGAGTAAACAAGCGGAAAGTAAACACTAAACAAAAACAGAGTACTACTGAAAGTGCGGAAAAGTAAATGGGCCAGTATACAAACCCAAACTGAAAGTAAAGTACAACTCAAAAAGGAAAAACAGCAACTGAAAAGTAAAAGCCGCTACTCCGAGCTGTCCACTAGAAATCCCACCTGAAGGGTGGGTACAGATAGCTCCTCTGCTCCACGGGTCCCGCCGTCCGCTCCGTGCACGTCCCACCCAGTGGTCCACCTCCGGGTACCATCCCGCTCTACAAGCCTCAGCTAAGGTCAACGCTGTCCGTCGTCTGCAACCAACACAACGCAGTGCGGGCGAAGCCCGTGCAGGGGTGAGTATAAGCTACTCAGTAGGGACCCCGAGACCCCTGAAGGTCTCTCAAATCCACAATGGTTAAACCACGAAGAAAAGTAACAATCACGAAGTAACAACTGACACTGCTTAGGTATATGCCCATACATATACCTAAGTCATCAATTTCTGTTCGGCTCCAACACCGAGCCCAAGAACAACCCAATCCACAAAGAAGAGTAAACAGTAAATCCACACAGATAATAACAAGTTTATGAAATCAACGGATAACCATTACCCAGGTATATGCCCATACATATACCTAAGTTATCAAGCGACCCATCTCAATCATGAGAAAATCACAAAGATCATAGACTCAGCTCAAACTAGGATTTTCATTATCGAAACCGTAAAAGTTGAAGAGCCCCAACTCTGAAGTGTACAGTGGTCCTGTCACGACTCCGAGGTACTGCTCACTAACCTAAGACTGCCGAAGTACTCCTCCTGTAGAGTACCGCGGGTCTGCTGCCAACTACCGGGCGCTCCGTCCGCTGAGGGTCTGCTGCCAAATACCGGGCGCTCACCCAGATAGCCTACTGAGGTACTCCTCCTGTCGAGTACCGCGGGTTTGCCGCCAACTACCAGGCGCTCCGTCCGCCGTAGGTCTGCTGCCAACTACTGGGCGCTCCGTCCACTGGGCTAGTCGACTCACTCCAAGTCGAGTCGGTCAAGCAGTCGTCAGGTCTCAGTCATCTACACGGTCTCCGTACTCCGCACGCACGTCTCCACCGTCGCGGGTCTGTCGCTACAACCAAGCTCACACACTCCGTAGAGTATCGCGGGTCCGCCGCTACAACCAAGAGCTCCACCGCCAAGGGTCTGCTGCTGCATCCAAGCGCACCACCTCTGTCAAGTACCACGGGTCCACCGCTACACCCAAGCGCTCCACCGCTCAAGGTAAAAAGAAGATTCAGCTCACACAGGTTCGGTAGCACTGTTCCACGTAGGATCGCTAAGTGCTGTAGTCATCGTCGTCGAAACCACACAGGATCTTTGTACTGTCGTCGTCGCAGTCACAGTAGCAGTAGTAGCAGTCGCAACCAGCACTAGGGTTCCCGCACATAGCTAGCTCGTTCGGAGGGTCCGGTCCACGAGCCGAGAGGCTGATACATCAACTGTCACAAAGACCAGAGTTGATGTATCCAAAAGTTCCGTATCGTCAACAGGAACTCAACGCAACAGACGTCGCGTCGATCGGACGCCCGGTCTGAGAGTTATTGGCATTTTCGTCTCCGGGGCCCGGTTGGTTTCTAAGGCAAAACCAACCCGACCGTACTCCACCTGCGTCCAAACCTCAGCCGGAGTATGCCAAAAGATCCGTCTCACTAAGAGGAACACAACCCGACTGACGGCGCGTCAATCGGACGTCCGTAGCTCAAGATATGAGCGTTTCCGCTCCGAAGGTCCGGTTGGTTTCGTGAACGAACCAACCCGACCGAACTCAAAGTAACCCGAAACCTTGAGTGCGATATACCGAAACGACCGTCTCGATCCAAGGATCGCGTTTCCGTAGACGGTTCGTCATTCGGAGGTCCGAGACTCATGTTATGGGCCAAAAACCAAATCTGGTTCGAAACGGGGGGGTCCGGGTCCGGGCCGACCCGGCCCGACCCCCCCCTGGAGCGGCGCGGTGGCGGCGGCGGCGGTGGGCCGCGGCGGCGGGCACCTGGCGCCGCACGAGGGTGGCACGCGGGGGGCTCAGCCCCCGCTTCTTCAAGGTGGCACGGCCTTTTTGCCGCGCCTAAGTAACAAAACGGCCCCCCCTCACGTGGGGGGCCTGCTGGAGCGCAACCGGGGGGCCGGCTACCCCCCCTCCTTCAAGGAACCGCCCCCCCTCATTAAGGGGGGGGTTTTGTTGAACCGGCCGGGGGATTTAATCCCCCGGTTTTATGTCATCCGGCCGGCCAGCCGGTTTTTACCAACGGGACCGGAAATTCCGGTCCCGCCTTCGACTTCCGACGCCGGCGGCCCGGCCGCCGGTCTTCACATCCCGCCGCGGCCCGGATCCGGCCGCGGTCTCCTCGTCACGCCGCGGCTCGGAACCGGCCACGGTGTTCGTCGTCCGGCGCGGTGCGATGGCACCGCGCCCCTTTCGCCGTTCCATGGTTCTTTTCAACGCGGCGCGACGGCGTCGCGTTCTTTGAAGATTCTTCCTCGACGTAGCGCGACGGCGCCGCGTAAAATATTTGCACGATCATCCGCGTGGTGCGACGGCACCACGCCACTTGCTTCCTCACGCAAGAATAATTAACATGAACGATGGAGGGGGGTTCGGCCGTGTTCATGCGGTCCGGCCCCCCTCACGTTAAATAAGTAACTCAACTTAAACATTCAAGCCTCAAGTTTGACATGCGAGATCCATGTTCAAGAAATGGAATAAATAAATAATGAATCAACAACCCCTACCTCGGGTTTAAGATTCGAAGATTCGTCTACGTTCCGCAGAAGACGGCGTCGCGGAGGTCGGGCGTCGCGGTCGTCGTTCGTCAAATCCGTTGACGAAGAGATATGCCCGAAGAGATACGTCGTTGGCGAATCTTCGTATGCCGACGAAGAAGGTCCGAGGAGGAAGCGGCGTTCCCTTTTGTTGACACCGAGGACGAAGAAGAGAGGCGTCGTTCTTCATCGGAGTCTGGGCGTTCTTCATTCTTCGTCAGAGCTTGAAGATGAAGAAGAAGTTCTCAAAAGCTCTCCAGGTGACAAACAAACAACCCATAATAAAATAAGATAACATCTTATTTTATTATTACAAAACACATAAGAATTTCAAAAGTTTGAAATTCAAAAAGGTTTAACTCCCATAATTAATTAAGTAACTTAAGCCATTAAATGAGGCGTTAAGGGAGTTGGGAGAATTTGAAAGGTTTAGGGGCTCGTGTGGGCCCCACCACACTTAATCCTCCCAAGGGAGGTTAAGTGGGTGTGGGTCCCACTCCCAACCTCCTTTGATAGGTTTTAACAAGTTAAAAATAAAATTGTTCTACACAATTTTATTTAACTCAAACTAAAAACCCCTAAAACTAACTTTCAACCCGCAACAAACGCAACTCCCGAAAAGGTCTCTTTAAGCGAATATCGGCGCTGCGAGTTCATCGGTGCCCTCGGATTTCAATTCTGAGCACCGGTTCAAAAGTTAGGAATTCCCGCTCGTTCGTTCATTGAACGTACCCGAGCCAAACTTCGGAAATTAATTCCGGGCACTCCGGGCCTCGGAATCAGGTGCCGTCTGAAACCGTGCTCTTGTAAAATTCTAAAGAAAATTAAGAAAAAAATTTCCCTTGAATTTTACGGGTCTTTACATTACTCCCACCTCAGGGCTTTACGTCCCCGTAAAGATACAACAAAAACTAGGGAAACAAATGAGGGTACTGAGCACGAATCTGAGCCTCCCGCTCCCATGTGCTCTCCTGGAGATTCCCGTGCTGCCATCTGATGCGCACAAGAGGAATCGATCGCCCACGCAGGACCCGCTCCTGTCGATCCTCTATCTCTACCGGGACCTCCGTAAAAGTCGCCCCATCGTCAACGTCAAGCTCCCCATGGTCAATGATGTGCGTCGGGTCGTGCACGTATCTCCTCAGCTGGGATACGTGGAAGACGTCGTGCACCCAGTGCAACTGAGGTGGTAGAGCCAGGCGATAAGCCACCTCGCCAATCCTGCTGAGAATCTGGAAGGGTCCGATGAAGCGCGGAGATAACTTGCCGCCTCGGCCAAATCTCCGAATACCACGTCGAGGTGAGACCCGCAAGAAGACGTGGTCGCCATCCTCGAACTCCAGTGGCCTCCGCCTCCTGTCAGCATATGACTTCTGCCGGCTCTGAGCTGTCCTCATCCGCTCCTGGATGACCTGAACCTTCTCCGTCGTGGCCTGGACCATCACAGGTCCCACAGGAGCTGCAAGATTTCTTCTTTGCCGAAAAGAGAAATCTGGTCTCATCCCCTGGATGAACCACATTCTTTGCCTAAAACAGTCAATCCTAACATGGATGATACTAATCCATACCAAGGATGACGTCGTAAGGCCTCGACGCTACTACTAAGAGATTCAACCGTTACTCTCGCCTCCAAGGGTTGAGTCACACTGTCGGCATCAGTGTGTGGTAACTGGGTCTCCTCCAGTAGATGTCTCACAAGTGAGGGTCAAGTCAACAGCCAAAACTGGAACCTCTTAGTAACATCACGAAAGAGGACAAGAACGAAAATATCACAAAGGTATGCGTCTTTTATTATTGCAGCTCATATTACAAGACGCTACACAAAAGCAACAAGGAACCAGAAGTACAAAGGATGTTATCCACTAGTTCTGCTCCTGTCCATCGGCTCCCAGAGCTCCATGATCGAAGGCCTCGGCTTCCTGAAGCTGAGCTCTCCCCTGCGGTCGGGGTGGACCTCCTGGTGGTGGTGGTGGAAGAGCCTCAAAGCGTCGCCCACCACCGGCTGCTCGTCCAGCTCCTCTGCCTCGTCCGCCTCCTCCCTGCGGACCGCCACGGTCGAACCTCTGCCTCTGCCTGGGAGGTTCTTCACTTAACTGCTGATCATCAGCATGGCGGGTTGGACAGTCACGAGCCATGTGACCAATCCCGCCACAGGAGTAACACTGCCCACTCTCGGCACGCCTGGCCCTGACTCCACCCCGGCTTCCCCGTACAACTGAGCCTGAGTCGTGCAGTCGGCCACCGGTAGGTCTGGTCTGCCTGGAACCCTAAGTCATCCGTCGGCTACCTGCTGCAGATGACTCTGCCACGTGCCGCCCTGCGGTGAGTTGCTGTGCTGGTGTAGACTCAGCAAGGAAACTCTCGATCAGAAGTGCCCGCTCCAGTACTCCTGTCTGAGTCGGTATGCTGAGGGAGATCAGCGATGCCCTGATCTCGTGTCTCAAACCCTGCTCGAAGGTCCGGGCCCGGAAGAAGGGGTCCCGTACCATGTCTGTCGAGTACCGAGAAAGGTCGGTGAACCTCTCCGCGTACTGAGCGACCGTCATGCTGCCCTGCCGCAGCTGTAGAAGCTCCTGGATACGCACCGCACGAAGGGTGGCTGGGACGAACTCCGAGCGGAAGATGCTCTCAAAGTCCGTCCAAAGTAGAGATGTCTCATCGTGCAACTGGAGCATCAAGCTCCACCATCGTCCTGCTGCTGCGTGTAGTAGGCTCGCAGCGAGGATCACCATGAGGTCTGATGGTGTCCTCACTAGCCTAAACACTCGAACCACTGCCTCCAGCCAGTCCTCTGCTGCCTGGGGATCCGTCTCCCCGCGAAACCTGGGCGGTCGCTGGCGCTGAAACTCATGCAGTGCGCTGAGGCGACGTGCATCGTCAGCGGCTGCTGCTGGAAGCATCGGGGGCTCGGCGGGTAGAGCTACCGCCGGTGCCACTACTGGCAAAGGGCCCTGCACCGAGGCCTCGTCGCTCGGTGGGCTGTCGTCTCGCTCGACTCTCGGAACCCTAGCTGGCTGCCGTCGTGGGGCCATCCTGAAAAGGAAACAGGTGCGCCACGGTCAGAACAGTATACCTGGTGAGCTGATATAAGTAATCACAAAGAAAACTTTGAAACACACACGCAATCAATGTTTTCGTGCATTAAGTCGGAAATCAGAAGTCAGGGTCCTGGTGTACGGATACGTCGGCCGCCGCACCAACACTGGACTCCCTGGACTGATATCCACACTCAATACGCTAAACATTATTGCTTCACATAGAAAATATCAGAGTTCGCGGTAGAACCGAACTCCTCTGATACCAATTTGTCACGACCCGCCCTCGGGGTCCGTGTCGTGACTACCCCAAGCCCGCCTTCCATAGGCCAGGGGCTGGCGACTAGCACCAAGGCGTAAATCCCAGTAAAAAGGGAAGGCATTGCCTTTGAAAAGTAAACACACACCACAGAGTAAACAAGCGGAAAGTAAACACTAAACAAAAATAGAGTACTACTGAAAGTGTGGAAAAGTAAATGGGCCAGTATACAAACCCAAACTGAAAGTAAAGTACAACTCAAAAAGGAAAAACAGCAACGGAAAAGTAAAAGCCGCTACTCCGAGATGTCCACTGGAAATCCCACCTGAAGGGTGGGTACAGATAGCTCCTCTGCTCCACGGGTCCCGCCGTCCGCTCCGTGCACGTCCCACCCAGTGGTCCACCTCCGGGTACCGTCCCGCTCTACAAGCCTCAGCTAAGGTCAATGCTGTCCGTCATCTGCAACCAACACAACGCAGTGCGGGCGAAGCCCGTGCAGGGGTGAGTATAAGCTACTCAGTAGGGACCCCGAGACCCTGAAGGTCTCTCAAACCCACAATGGTTAAACCACGAAGAAAAGTAACAATCACGAAGTAACAACTCACACTGCTTAGGTATATGCCCATACATATACCTAAGTCATCAATTTCCGTTCGGCTCCAACACCGAGCCCAAGAACAACCCAATCCACAAAGAAGAGTAAACAGTAAATCCACACAGATAATAACAAGTTTATGAAATCAACGGATAACCATTACCCAGGTATATTCCCATACATATACCTAAGTTATCAAGCGACCCATCTCAATCATGAGGAAATCAAAAAGATCATAGACTCAGCTCAAACCAGGATTTTCATTATCGAAACCGTAAAAGTTGAAGAGCCCCAACTCTGAAGTGTACAGTGGTCCTGTCAAGACTCCGAGGTACTGCTCACTAACCTAAGACTGCTGAAGTACTCCTCCTGTCGAGTACCGCGGGTCTGCTGCCAACTATCGGGCGCTCCGTCCGCTGAGGGTCTGCTGCCAAATACCGGGCGCTCACCCAGATAGCCTACTGAGGTACTCCTCCTGTCGAGTACCGCGGGTTTTCCGCCAACTACCAGGCGCTCCGTCCGCCGTGGGTCTACTGCCAACTACTAGGCGCTCCGTCCACTGGGCTAGTCGACTCACTCCAAGTCGAGTCGGTCAAGCAGTCGTCAGGTCTCAGTCATCTACACGGTCTCCGTACTCCGCACGCACGTCTCCACCGTCGCGGGTCTGTCGCTACAACCAAGCGCACACACTCCGTAGAGTATCGCGGGTCCGCCGCTACAACCAAGCGCTCCACCGCCAAGGGTCTGCTGCTGCATCCAAGCGCACCACCTCTGTCAAGTACCACGGGTCCGCCGCTACACCCAAGCGCTCCACCGCTCAAGGTAAAAAGAAGATTCAGCTCACACAGGTTCGGTAGCACTGTTCCACGTAGGATCGCTGAGTGCTGTAGTCATCGTCGTCGAAACCACACAGGATCTTTGTACTGTCGTCGTCGCAGTCACAGTAGCAGTAGTAGCAGTCGCAGCCAGCACTAGGGTTCCCGCACACAGCTAGCTCGTTCGGAGGGTCCGCTCCACGAGCCGAGAGGCTGATACATCAACTGTCACAAAGACCAGAGTTGATGTATCCAAAAGTTCCGTATCGTCAACAGGAACTCAACGCAACAGACGGCGCGTCGATCGGACGCCCGGTCTGAGAGTTATTGGCATTTTCGTCTCCGGGGCCCGGTTGGTTTCTAAGGCAAAACCAACCCGACCGTACTCCACCTGCGTCCAAACCTCGGGCGGAGTATGCCAAAAGATCCGTCTCACTAAGAGGAACACAACGCGACTGACGGCGCGTCAATCGGACGTCCGTAGCTCAAGATATGAGCGTTTCCGCTCCGAAAGACCGGTTGGTTTCGTGAACGAACCAACCCGACCGAACTCAAAGTAACCCGAAACCTTGAGTGCGATATACCTAAACGACCGTCTCGATCCAAGGATCGCGTTGCCGCAGACGGTTCGTCATTCGGAGGTCCGAGACTCAAGTTATGGGCCAAAAACCAAATCTGGTTTGAAACGGGGGGGTCCGGGTCCGGGCCGACCCGGCCCGACCCCCCCCCCCCCCCTGGGGCGGCGCGGCGGCGGAGGCGGCGGCGGGCCGCTGCGGCGGGCCGCGGCGGTGGGCGCCTGGCGCCGCACGAGGGTGGCACACGGGGGGCTCAGCCCCCGCTTCTTCAAGGTGGCGCGGCCTTTGTGCCGCGCCTAAGTAACAAAACGGCCCCCCCTCACGTGGGGGGCCTGCTGGAGCACAACCGGGGGGCCGGCTGCCCCACTCCTTCAAGGAACCGCCCCCCCTCATTAAGGGGGGGGGTTTTGTTGAACCGGCCGGGGGATTTAATCCCCCGGTTTTATGTCATCCGGCCGGCCAGCTGGCCGGCCGGTTTTTACCAACGGGACCGGAAATTCCGGTCCCGCCTTCGACTTCCGACGCCGGCGGCCCGACCGCCGGTCTTCACATCCCGCCGCGGCCCGGATCCGGCCGCGGTCTCCTCGTCACGCCGCGGCCCGGAACCGGCCGCGGTGTTCGTCGTCCGGCGCGGTGCGACGACACCGCGCCCCTTTCGCCGTGCCATGGTTCTTTTCAACGCGGCGCGACGGCGTCGCGTTCTTTGAAGATTCTTCCTCGACGTAGCGCGACGGCGCCGCGTAAAATATTTGCACGATCATCCGCGTGGTGCGACGGCACCACGCCACTTGCTTCCTCACGCAAGAATAATTTACATGAACGATGGAGGGGGGTTCGTCCGTGTTCATGCGGTCCGGCCCCCCTCACGTTAAATAAGTAACTCAACTTAAACATTCAAGCCTCAAGTTTGACATGCGAGATCCACGTTCAAGAAATGGAATAAATAAATAATGAATCAACAACCCCTACCTCGGGTTTAAGATTCGAAGATTCGTCTACGTTCCGCGGAAGACGGCGTCGCGGAGGTCGGGCGTCGCGGTCGTCGTTCGTCAAATCCGTTGATGAAGAGAT
The DNA here is from genome assembly GCA_963277665.1 of Viscum album. NCBI lineage: Eukaryota > Viridiplantae > Streptophyta > Magnoliopsida > Santalales > Viscaceae > Viscum > Viscum album. Next base: position 77,835,988 of record OY728162.1, on the reverse strand, counting down.
ATGCCTGAAGAGATACGTCGTTGGCGAATCTTCGTATGCCGACGAAGAAGGTCCGAGGAGGAAGCGGCGTTCCCTTTTGTTGACACCGAGGACGAAGAAGAGAGGCGTCGTTCTTCGTCGGAGTCTGGGCGTTCTTCGTTCTTCGTCAGAGCTTGAAGATGAAGAAGATGTTCTCAAAAGCTCTCCAGGTGACAAACAAACAACCCATAATAAAATAAGATAACATCTTATTTTATTATTACAAAACACATAAGAATTTCAAAAGTTTGAAATTCAAAAAGGTTTAACTCCCATAATTAATTAAGTAACTTAAGCCATTAAATGAGGCGTTAAGGGAGTTGGGAGAATTTGAAAGGTTTAGGGGCTCGTGTGGGCCCCACCACACTTAATCCTCCCAAGGGAGGTTAAGTGGGTGTGGGTCCCACTCCCAACCTCCTTTGATAGGTTTTAACAAGTTAAAAATAAAATTGTTCTACACAATTTTATTTAACTCAAACTAAAAACCCCTAAAACTAACTTTCAACCCGCAACAAACGCAACTCCCGAAAAGGTCTCTTTAAGAGAATATCGGCGCTGCGAGTTCATCGGTGCCCTCGGATTTCAATTCCGAGCACCGGTTCAAAAGTTAGGAATTCCCGCTCGTTCGTTCACTGAACGTACCCGAGCCAAACTTCGGAAATTAATTCCGGGCACTCCGGGCCTCGGAATCAGGTGCCGTCTGAAACCGTGCTCTTGTAAAATTCTAAAGAAAATTAAGAAAAAAATTTCCCTTGAATTTTACGGGTCTTTACAGGATTTTACTATTCCCTAAATTATATTTAATTTTTATATAAATTATTTTACTATGAATGTTATTTTATTGAATAGGGGGAGTCATGATAAATCAATGTTATTTTACTAAATAGTGATATATATTGATGATGAAAGTAAATTTAATTGATCATTCAGTATATGTGTAATGAATTGTTCAGGTAGTGATACGTGTAGCTGACTTATAAAGATCCCCTCAATGTATCAGTTGTATCATGAGAAGTATCTATTGATGAAATTTAATTATTATTTTGTTTTATACTTACTAATCAATTAAATTATAATGGTTTAAGGTCTTTAAGGATTATATATCATGATATATGAGATAATTATTTTCAATATTAAGAATTCCTATTAATGACAATTCCATTAGTATTACCATTGATATTATTTTGTTTATATTATACAAGGATTAATTTTGAGATTTTTTTATTGATTAAATGGAATGCTTATTCAGTTTTTTACCATTATGTAATGATGTTGGCATATATAATCATAATATCTTCCACTGTATGTTTCATTATAAATAATTTCATATCAACCATATTTTCCATGCATTCCTAATGATATAAAGAATAATTCATTTTATGAATTTCAAGGATGTATAGAATTTAAATTTTTTTTCTATAAATTGTAAAATTGTTATCATATATGTACAAGTTACTCCAAAACTATTAAAATAATCAATACATCAGTATTAGAACCATTTTATCTATGTTGAGCTAAAAATGTGTTTAGACATTAACCTATGTTACCCAGAGCTGGATGATCATTTATCTAATTCACATAAAATACATCAATGCATATCCAAAAAAAGACTAAATTGTTTATTACTATTATAAATATTGACACATATAAGATATTAACATTAAATTTGGAAAAATAAATTACAATAAAATACATTATTTTAAAATTCCATTATTCCTCTTAGTTCATTGCTGCTAAATAATCAAAAAATAAACCCTAGTATCCTATGAAAAATAAAATATAAGAAAGAGGTGAACTCATATTAAAAATAAGGGAAACCATAAAATAACATCATTCATGAATAAATAATAATAATAAATATGTAACACTAAATAACAAAAACACATTCAATTTAGTCCATAAATAGATAGGAATAAAAAATGACAATTAATTAAGCACTATGAATAATCACTGGAACATGAAACATGCCCATGGATATTTTAAGTCATCAAATATTAATCCAAAAATCATTAAATGATAAAATAGTGAGTTAATTAATACTTTATTACATCTAAAACATACTATCATTTCCTTTTACATTGAAGTTCATATTTTTGTGTAGAAACCAATTTAATTTGGTTTATGATTTTTTCTCATGAGACATATCGATGCAATGATGGGATATCTATAATCAGGTTCCATCTATCACGTTCTTCATCAAATTATTTCCACATATGAAATGGGTGAACAATAATAAATATAAACATTAATTTTTAAAAAATAACAAATGTAAAGTTAATACATAGCACACTCAATAAACATAATCATAAACCATTTAGACTATTATGATCAATGATATCAAAATATTATATCAGAATAAAACTGGCCATAAACTATCCAAATAAATAATAATTATTATGTCAATAAAAAATATCTTCAATTGATCATATTTACAATAAAGTGATGATGTCATTTATGAATATAAATACCATGAAAATTATATTTTTAACATTCTTAATGAAAATTTAATTTTTATAATGATGATATTTTTAAAAATAAATAAAAAAATATTTTTAAAAATATTTATATTGAAAATAACTTATAAATATTATATCCAAAATTTTTTATGAATTAAGACCTAATGATGTGAGAAAAGTCAATTCATGTTATACACATCTAAACAAAGATTCTATTATGATTTTAATTAAAAGACTAATGGGTATTGTTTAAGAAAATACATGAATGTTCCATTATAAATAGTTTTTAAAAATTTAATCATGTGTAAAACATTCTTCAAGAATCATCTGTAGTATTTTCGAAACATTTTTATAATATATTTTTTGATATCTCGGATTTGCAAAAAAAATGAATTTGCAACCGAAATAGAGTTAATGTTATATTTTCATGTAAACATTTCTCAATAATTTTAATTTCCAAATATTGGGAAATTGTTATATTAAATGAAAATATATTATATAAATAATGGATAATAAAATCAAAGAGGTTTATTTTCCAATAATTAATTTAAATTCACATATAACCAATCTTTATTAAAATGATATTGAAACACAAATATCTACTAATTTCATAAATTTTTAGCTGTATGACGCATGAATGGAAAACCATAAAAGTAAATATTAAATAAAATTATGGGAAACATATTCATGATATAAAATATCAAAATGGGATTTATATACACCAAAAAACAGAATAATTTCTAAATATGATGTATTTTTCATGGATGTAAAGTGATATTAGAAACTATTACCTTACATTTGACTTCCTTCATATGTATTTGAACAAAATATATTATTATTATATGTTTATAATACCAATATTTTATACAAACACACACACATATCATATGGTATATTATTTATAAATAGGATTTTAACAAACGTTTATAAAGGATCATTGTTAAAATCCGAGTTTTGGCGGATAATTGCTTTGTTTTTTGTGTAGAGGGTTAGTCATACGTACACATGAATGATTTCTCCATTTTTCTCACTAGATGGAATAAAATATTTTCTATTAATTCACTAGTAAATAATAATAAATATTTGATATATTTAAATTAAACTTTTATAAAGACACATTTTTACCATCCATGTATAAAAAACACTTCACATCACTGCGTGGAGGAGGTAGTAAAAAGGTTGGCCTGAGCAAATACATTGTTTCTAAATGGATTGGAAGTAAGAAGTTGGATATTTAATTTATAAAAGTATTTTTATATCATAAAAATCACTTATATAAGGAAAATTTATACTTACTAAAATTTATATAATTCTTATGAATAAAATAAAACATATAACTTCATAAGGTTGTAGGCCAACATACACAGAAGCGACATTTTCATATCCCACATGGAATGGAAGGAAACAAGGTATATTTTATATCATAATTTCAGAACCATAATAATTTCATAAATATAATATAATTTTTTAAATTGGTAATTATATACATACTTGAATGTTTTTAAGGAAAACAAATTACATCGGTTTGAAAGGCGGTAGTTCATTGTACACTCATTTGATGGTTTTGTTTCCATTTTGATAGAAGTGGATATGGATCTATGATATATAATTATCATAATAAATCATAATTATTTAAATATATATGATATTTTAGTTTTTAAATTATTATAATTTAATATGTTTTATAGGAGGTTGAAGAAGAAATAAAATGAATACACGCATTTATAAATTTTACCTATTGTTGGTAGAGAGACAATCTGATTATACCTAAATACTTATTAGGGTAAATTAATAATAAAAGTATGTTCTATTGGATGTGGGGAGTGGTGAAAGGGTGATAATGGGGGAGTTATGTTTTTAATGACATGGTTTTGGAACTATGTATAGGGGAGGATGGTGGAGTCCTTTTATAAGTGGGGGAGAGGACAAACATACAAATTATGAAAAGAAAAAGTGATATGCACTTTTTTCTTATTAAATAAGAAAAAAACATTAGACATTGTAAAATAGTTTTTGTGATAGTCTCTAAATATGTCCATATAATGGTTTTTGGAAAACATTTAGATAATTTCTATCCCTAATGTTTTTAGTTTAACCCCAGGTAAATAGATTTTTACTTTAACAAAATTTATTAATTTTTTCTATTTTCCCAATTCATTATAGTAAAAATATAAGTGGAAAATATTTAATAATTTAAATTATTATGATTTAAAATATTTAATTAATTACTTAAATCTAAATTCACATTACTAGTATAATTAAATTTATAATTCAACCACAAATGAAATAATAGATTAGTTTTCTAGAGTGAAAATTCTAAAAGTATAGAATTTTTTAATATAAAAATTCAATAGGAAATGGAATAAAATGAACTAAATATTTTTCGGTGTGACATTATACCATACAAAAAATTCTTTTATATTTAATATTTATCATAATAATCAAGGGTATGAAATTTAAAAATAACATTCATAAAATCACACATAATGATAAGGGATAATGAAAAATCCAATTTATTATATTGAATGATATTTATTATGGATATCTAAAATAATCACCTATGTAGGTTCCCATATAAGAGAACATATGTGTAAAGGTGAGATATAGACATGGAAGAATAATTTAATTCCCCAATAATGATGTAGGGTGATATAAATCAGTAAAAAAGATAAAAATAATAGTAAATATAAATTTAAAAACTAAAAAACTATAATTATTGAATGAGATATTAGACAACTTTATTCACTATAAATGAAGGTTTTAGTATAACATTTTAGTTTCTTTATCTTTTTCCTAGATATAGGGAATTACATTACCATCAATTAAAGAATATATGAAAATAATATAAATTGACATCATTACATTTTATTAGAATAATATAACAATTTTTTTATTCATTGAAATCGTCTATATCTCTTACTACACTAATTTAATATCTAATAATAATTTTTATTCCAGAAGAACTAAAATTTTAATTTTTCTGATCATTAAAAAAGATATTCCTATTATATGTAAGAATTTTAAAAAACAAAAATGGTTAGTACAATTTATCTATTATCATACGTTAATCTATAGTTTCTGAATATTAAATCCCACAATTCAAAAAAAACCATTTCATTATGGTTAATCATAATATTTATTTAAAAATTTCTTAACCAAATTCAATGTCCCAAATTTTAGAATGTTGGTAAATAAATCCACATAATATTGCTCCAAAAAAGATTATGTAGATATTAAGGTAACATTTATAATAATTTAATACCATTTTCATGGTATAACTATAAATAAAAATAAATTAATCCAAACATAAATTCGCATGTTTTCAAATATATTACATATTCTGAAACAAGTATTAAACTCGATCAAAGATAACACAAACAATGAAATCAGTAACAAATTTCAAGGTAAAGAGTATTATTTCTTTAAAATATCATTTTTATTATCTATAAAAATCAATAATATATTATGATTTATCTTCCCTCAATCATGTTTTTTTCTAAAAAATAGTAACATCCCTCATAATTACATTTCCTTTTCATCGGTACCATTTAACACATGCTCTCATATTCTTAAATAAAATATTTGAAACAAAACCCTTATAAATTTTATAAGTATTATAATCAAAATTTTATGGATTAAATAATCCTATAACATAAATAATTTATCCAAATATATGATCATTAAATTATTACTCTTCATTCATAGTAATTAACGAAACATGACCATTATCCCTTAGTATTATCGAAGGTATATTATCTTTATGGTGTGAGGATTCATTTTTACAGTGCCCCATGTGAATATAGTTAAAACAATAAAAATAAAAGGCTTCTTTATTACCCCATAATTCACAATCCGGGTGGCATTTCTCTCAACAAATAATGAAGAATCAAATTCCATTCAAGGAAGTAAACGGGTGTTTATTTCCATAATATCACATGTGGGAAAACCCTTCATTCCCTTTTTCATATTATCTATTTTTCTCTATACCATGATCATATATTCCTATTTTCATTCAATTCCATAATACATAGATAATTATATTTCTATTTTGATAGAACATGAGTCTATGTTCTAGTATAATGAGAATGTTTTATTATTCAGTTCCCTTCAAAATACTGGCCTAAGACCATCAAGAAAACTACTATTCTTAATCTTGGGATTATGTGCATCGGTATGGTTATCATTCCATACTCTAGGATCTATTTGAAAAATATTCATATAGAATCTTAAAAAATAATATTACGTTTCATGATTAATTATCCCAAAAATATTGAACACTTAAAATAAATTTAAATATTTAAGCATTGATAATCTAATAAAAATAATAATTTTTTTGGGAATGTTTCCGAATAAAAAAATATTTCTAAATTCTTTACAATGGGTTGGAAAAAGAATGTGAATTATCCTAAGCATAAAAATTGATTATGTAAAACTGGGTGCATAGTAGGGCCCATTATCATGTACCTGGTAATGATTTGGTTAAGATCAACATTCATTTTTTAGAGTTTCTACCCATAGAAAATTTGTTCCTAAACCACATCCTATTTTAGTATCTGTAGTAGAATGTATTTAAGAAAAAACCAAAAAAATAACTACCTTGCAAGTACATTATAATTATCTCGAATACTTTTCATCATTGTTTATACTATATTTATATCCCATAAAATATGTTATCCTTGACCTAGTTTTCAAGGATAATACTATACTTTCTGTGAAACCAACAATAATGACCCAAAACCTAGAAGCCTGGAGCTAGTGGTAATTTTTTTTATATTTTAATAGGATAACATAATTTTCCACCCAAATGAAATCATATTTTTTAGTCTTAATAATTTAAATACATAAATGAAATTGACATTATATTTTAAAATATAAAAAATGTGTTTTGTTGAAAATTATGTTATTCCTCATTGTGTATTCCTACATTTAAATCAAAAAAATATTAGAATATTAGGGGAAATATTGCATAATAAATTCGAGACTAATATTATTAGTATGTGTATTTATACAGTAGATGATATTGTAAACAAAAAATTATAATCAACAAGACAAAGTAAATAACTAAAAATATTCAATTTAATAAATAAACATTCTATAATATTGAAGAAACAAATGTTGATCAATTTGGCCATTAAAATAATTACATTAGTGTAAAATATATCATGGAGAATATGACTAAGGGAATAACAATAAAATTGATCTTATATTGAGGTAATTCATAGTCAAGGACATTTGAAACATACTATAAATACTATTCCCAATAATGTTTAAATATTTTGGTAGAAATGTTTCTAATTTAGCCAACTAATTTGTCTCATTAGACCTTTTGATGCATCATGGGGTTATCTATATTTGGGCCCTATATATAAAATACAACTTATAATGAATTCAATATATTAAAGAGGTGACACATAATAAACATAATCATTCAAATTAAAAAACTAACATAAAAAATGATAATACGTACCAAAATTAGTAAACATAATAACAAACCATTCAGTGTAATATGGAGAATGGTTTGAAAATACTAAATTCTAGGAAAATTTATCAAATGATCTAGGGGGAAATAGAAAGGGTAATGTAAATAAAATATATCCCCAATGGATCATAATTCTAATAATGGGATGATATCATTCACAAATAGAAATAGCATAAAAATCTATAATGAAATTTCTATAGAAATAATATCCCTTTTACTTTGGAAATATTCGTAAAAAGAAATGATTAAAAAAATGTTAAAATAATTTCCCATGAAAATTATATTTTTAACTAGAAATGTGTATTTAAAAAATTAATTGGGTATGAAGGTGGTAAATTAAATTCTTTTCATACATGTTAAAACAAATATTCCATTAAATTGTTTGGTAAAATCCAAATGATAATTGTTTGGACAAAAATATGAAGATTAATTTAAAAAAATAATGTAAATAATTTGTGAAAACACACTTATTAAATCATCTGAAATATTTTAATTCATTTTTTACAATATTTTTAGAAACATGGATATGAGAGGAAAATATATTATTACAGAAAAGTGAAATAATGTTTCAATTTCTAAAAATATTTTTCTAAGTGATTTAATGTACCAAAGTGTTGAAAAAAATTTAAATTACATAAATATTTAATGAATTACCATTTTATAATAAAATTAAATATGATTATTAAATAATTTTCAATGTAAATTCATGTATAAAAAATCATAATTAAATTGATATTGGAAATAAATCTCTTAAAACATTGATAACTTATTAATTGAAAACCCATGAAGAGAATAACAACACATTAATATTTAAATACCAGTATGATAAAAATATTTTTGATATAAAATATCAAATAGGTAACTACATGCACCACACAAGAAAAAAAAGTGTTGAATTGGGCGTAAGTGTCTTTGAAGTAAAAGTGAGGCGAGAAACCCTTACATGAGGTTTGACCTCATTCGTATGTGTCTAAAACTGATGTGTAATAAATAAATGTTTACTATAAATATATTAAATAAAAATAATCTTATATATAATACCATTTATTATTTATATATATTCTTTTATCACCAATTTAATAAAAAATAATTGCAAAAATCATTGAATTTTGGGATGATTTATTCATTTTTCTTTTATGTTTTAGTTCAATAATTTTCATCATTTTTTTATCATGGTGACATAATATTTTTTTTCAAATTATTTAAATATCATATATACTCATTATATATGTATTTATATTAATATATTATATTTTGGAAAATAAAATGGATTATATCATTCAAGGAGATGGTATACCGTATGTACGCATGAACAATGATTCCATTATTATCGATGGATGGAATGATAAAAAATTAAATTGGTTCACCTTTAAGGATAATTAATATTTATTTTATATAATAATTATTAATCAAATACATCCCCATTATAATCAATTTAAATTTAAAAGGGAAAACATTTCACATCATTGTGTAGAGGCAGTAGTCCACACGTACTAACAAACGACGTTATTATTTTACATTGGATATAATTTTAAGAAGATATATAATATATTAAAAATAATTATTGTAGTTAATTAATATCACATATATTTTCTAAATTAAAACATAGTATATTTTATGAAAGGTTTAAGAGGAAAAAAACCACATTACTTTTTGAGGTGATATTGTATCGTACACATGAGCAACATTATATTAGCCCCCTAAAAGTTGAAAGTAAAAAGGTTTATGTGATATCATAATTCTAGAATAATATAAATGCCTTAAATTTCATATTCTTATGTTAAATTCACACTTAAATTAAACCATTAATGTACGTGATGGAAAATGAATATCATTTTCTTGTGAGGTAGTAGTCCACTTTACGCATGATCAAAAATTCCATTACTCATATTATAGAAGTAGATAAGGATATTAGAAATTTCAATAATATAATATAATATAAATAAATTTTTTGTTCTGTTTTTTATATTATAATTTTTAAAGAAGATGTTAAAATATTTTATATTAAATAAAACAAATTCACATGTTGAAGAATTATTTCACTTAAAACAAGGGCCTCTTAAGGATTACAAATGATGCATTCAATATAGGAAATCATAATAAAAATAATACCTCTAGGATAATGGAAGGGAGTTAAGGAAGAAATATTCATTTTTATTTTATGAAACAGTTTTTTTCTAGTTTGAATATGGGATGATTTTGGGAGGCCTATAATAATTAGTGGATAAGGCACATAGTGAAAGTTTTAAAAGATAAAGTGATTACAATATTTATTTTCAAGAAACATTCAAAAAATAGATAATTCTATATCCTACTAATATATAATGGTGAAATATTTATAGGAAAATGGTTTTCATACATGTTTTGGGTAATTTTAATCCCTAATATTTTTAGCTTAGCGCCTTGTAAATCCATTTTTACCCTCAATGTTGTGATTAATTTTTACTATTATCCCTGTACATTATGGTAAAAATAACACTTAACTTAATAGTTAATATAATTTATTTTTATTCAAAATATTTATTCCATTTTATAATATTCAACTCATATAAGTGGTATAATTCATATTAATATTGTACCTCTAACACATTGAATGTGGGGATTTCTATAGGGAAAATTCTTATATGTATAGAATTTTTAATTTTATAAATTTAATATTAAATTTTTATTAATGACATAAATTATTTAAATTATAATATATGAGAACTAATATTTATTTAAAAAATTTTAAATATAAAATATATTTATAAATAATTAAAAAAATTTAAGGTTTCAATAAAAATAATAAATATTATATATTAATCGGACAAATATTTTTCAATTATTTCTCAAAAATTAGTCCAAATATAATTTCGAAATATCGATTCCAAAAAAATGTTTAGTTTTTGAAATTATTTTCCATTAATTATTAAAAATAACATTTAACTATGAATGTAATCCACAAAAAATACATCATTCAAAAAAATGTACGTTTTCAAAAAAACCTTTCATTCTCATTCAAATGGTTTTAATTTTATTTATAGTGAATTAATAAAATATGAAGTCATTTTATAAATTGTTTAAACCATATAATATTTTTAATAAATTTATTGATATTTATATCTTATATCTTAATGAAAATGTTATAATGAATGTATTTATACAAAAACATTTTAATTGAGTATCATGTTTTACTCATATCTGGTGTTTCATGTATTTAAAGCTTTCAAAGAGCTAGACTTAATTTGAAAATAAATATACAAAAGAGTGTCGGTTGTAATATTTTCTTATAATATTTCTGTTTCATGTCATATAATCTATCAAATATGATTTTCCAATTTTAATGTCCCATGTTGTTATATAAACTAACCACCAGAACATAGTTACTAATGTCAAGGTTATTTCGTCGAAGTTTGTAGTTTCCTTTCCAAAATAGATTCATAGTATTCCCTGAAATAGAAATTGTTATTTTTCAATAGATTTTATTTCTAGTCATACAAATACTTCAAATTCAACTAAAATATTAGACCCTATTGAGTCTCAAGAATTGATGACATAACTTTATTATAATCAATATATAGAATTCCTCCATCCCATTACATCACCATCGGGTGTTCTAATTATTTTTGTTACAAATAATAATGGATTAATATATATTAAGTTAATTATTAGTAACTAAAAAAGATCAATATTAAAAAAATCATATACATCAAATTTTTTATTTTTTTAAAATTATGTATATGTAAATTGTTTTTCCATGATGGATTATTGATCTGAATATCATCAACTAATGGCCAAGAATGAGGATTTACCCAAAACAACCATTCATAAGGTTTATGTTCATTATGAATTTATAATAATTCCATTATGATTTACCAATTCTCTTGTAATATAGAATCAGTTATTTAAAGAAATGATTCAATAGGGATTACCTTGATCAATTTACAGTAGTATTAATAGAAGATATTATTATATATTCGAAGGGAATGAATATGATGAATTAAAATTTAGAATAGTTTTTAATAACCATGTGAATTATTAATTGTATGATAAATACACCATAATTGAATTTTGGAATCAAATTTTTTTTTCTCTCAAGTCATATAATCATAGGTGATGGTATATCGGTGGATACATCAATGATGGATGATATTGGGAAGGGAATAGAACAACCATTTTAACTATGATATATAGTTTTTGAATTTATATTTATATTACATATTATTTTTGAGATATTTGTCATTAATGTCTTTTCAACTCTCCATTTTCACACTGATGGGTGTTATTCTCTTGTAAAATGATGAATATAAGAATAATTTTCAATTAACTGAAGATAAGATAGGTTAATGGAACCATTATTAGACAATAATGTAGGGGAGAAGAGATTTTGATATATATGGATATATAAAAGAAGAGACAAGGTTATTTCCTTTTAGAGAACAATATTTTAATATATTTTTCCCCTTTATAATAAAAAATCATTAGAGAATATTATTGAATTGTGATTTAGATATAGAAGTCAAAATCTATTATTTGAAGGTATTACTGCATTGACACTATAGTGAATGTTTTGATATAAATTGTTATCACAATATAATAAAGAATATATTTACATATATTGAGTTGATTACAAATTAGCTAATATGTTTTTAATTAATCAGTGTTTTTGGATACTCAATAAATTACCATCCTATGAAGGAGGGCCAGATGGCTGATGATCATTGTCGAAATGATAGTACCTGTTTCTTAATGAAGAGGGATTAAAAAGATTCATTATTTATGAATTTTTCAAATTTGGATAATGAAATATTAATGAAATGTGAGAATCGAATATTTATAATATGAATGTTAAACAATGCATCCATTAGAGGATTAACAATATGGATAAGTATAATGTGAAATTATAGGATAAGGTGAGTAATATTCACATGTTAAACCATGATCATGATAGAATTATATTGTACTATAATCGTGTATGTTTACCATCGATTATATAGTTCATGAAAAAGTTATGGGTTGGATCTCATAATTTTCTATTCCTTGTTCATCATATAATTACAAAAGCGTATAGATATCGGAAAGAATATTTCTAGTGAGAAAATTAGAAAAGTGATATTAAATAGTATGTGTCACGATTCTTGGTGATTCATCAATTTATTTCTTTGAGATGGATGTTTAAAATAATTTTTTCATAATTACTCATACCAAAATATAAATGCAATCAAATTACCATGTAATTGATATGTAAGCATCCAATAAAATATAAATGGAACAACAATAAATGGGTAATAGTAGTTCATTTTATTAAAATAATTGATTTTATAAATATTAGAGAATATTTAACTCCTGATCATCATATTCAGTTAAATTTTACGGATATTGTGAGGTGGAATACAGTATAATATTGAATTATATTTTGTCAAGACATTGGATTTACCTCGATGTTTTGGAGAATCATTAACTAGGAAATGGATTCATATTTTAGTTTCAGGGTTACTTGTAATCCTTTAGTGGATTGTAAGACTAAGATTATCATTTAAAATCTACATGTCTTGTCAAAAGGATTGTCTGTGGATTTTAGATATGGATCGGTTCAAAACATTTCTTATCTTAAATTTTATTACTAAAATAACTTTCACTTGGGAATTAATATGAATCCCATTTAATCCCTATATGGAAGGAATTGTAAAACTCCTATATTCTGGGATGAATATTGGTAATTTAATCTATTGAGATATAATCTTTAGGAGGAAATCATATTGAACATTAGATATATTCAACAATGAAAAATGACATGTTAGAGTAGATGAAGAATTTATACTAATAATAATTGTTGATATATAGATTTTGATTTTGGTGGATTTTTATTCCTGTCAATATCCAATTAGAAGATGATTTTTATATATGGAATCAAGAAAATTCCCTCTCAAGATATATCAGTAACTTTGAAATAATAAATTTTATTGGGTAGTAGCATAAGACTATAGAACATCAATAATTTTTTTCTCAAGTTGAGGATGTGTTACATGTATCTCTAATGTATAGTTATATACAATATCCTTCACTTATTAAAATAAATATGCTCCTACCACTTGAGAAATATCTTTCTTATGATGAATAACTAGATAAGATTCTAGATCATAGAGATAAATTTATATGGAAAATCACCACCTATCTGGATTGTTTTTGTTGAGAAATAGTAAATTTATGGGATTTTCGTGGGATAATGATGATGTGATGAGGTAGATGATTCTTTATTTATTTAGTTAGAGACAAGAAATTTAATGGGAAAATTTTTACGGTGTAGAATGTAAAACCCTATAATTTTATGATTATTTTTTAAAATAAATTTAATTTAATTTATTAATATCATTAAACCACTGACACTAAATGACAAATTATAATCTATTGAGTTATTAATATATGACTATTATATAAATTTGTAAATCATTATTTAAATATCATCTTATATTGATTTTTTCTATTGGCTAGAATAGATAATATTTTGGGGAATGGTGAAAATACATATGTTTAATTAAAACTCTAATTTTCTCTTATTATAAATGATTAATATATATTTTAACTAGATTTAAAATTATAATAGTTAATTTTTGTTAAAAATAATTTTAAATATGCCATTTGGAGTAGTATTATACATTACCTTATTGTAATAAATCATTTAAACTAAAAAAGCCATTTCTCATTAAATAGTTTTTCATTGTGCATTGTGGGATTATTAGAAAATGATAAGTTACCACTTATATAGAATTAATTTGATAAAATATGTTACATATTTTTAATCTACTTTTTCCTACATAATAAATATGTCCCTTTTCTATTTATATATTACGAATCGTAAGAAAAATGAATTTTATTACCTTGGAAAAATGGAAAACTGGGTAATTGTAGTTAATAATAATGTTATAACTAACTAAAAAAATAACGACATTAATTTAGTTCATTATTGTAGTATATTTCGTTCATTACCATCCAAAAATCAAAAATATGTCATTTTTTCATGTACCGTTGATTTATACCATTTTAATATTTTTATAAATGATAAATTCAAAAAGTCCATCTCTTGCCTTAATTTTCAATATTATTTTGTGACCTAGATAAAAATAAATGATTTTTAGTTATAAAATTCTATTTGAATTATTAATTAAATTTTTTATCATTTAATTTTATTTTTTATTATTATGTATGAAATAATTACTTGAAATGAATACGCAACACTGCCATTGTGTCTGCGTTAGAAATAAAAATATCAAGTAAATGATTTTAAATACACTAATCTATTGGAATTTTAAAACTGTGAAAAATAAATATTATTGGTAAATATAATAAATTAATTATTTTTTAAATTCTTATATTATAATTTGTTTTCTATAATATTCTTCTCAAATTCAAATTTAATGAAATTTTAACAAACTAATAACTATTATATTTATAATAAATAACTTTTAAGTAAATAATTTATAATTCATAAAAAATAATATACATTCAATTACGTTTTATATGATTAAAAATATCAACCATGTTAAAATTAATTTTATATTTTCCCTTCATGGTATCATTCATGTATTTTAATTGGAAGAGTTAATTTATATTGATGTGATTGTCAAAGGTATTTATATAGGTTCAGACTAAAAAATAAGGGTAAAAACATAACCAAAATATTTTTCAGTTGTATGGAATGGAAAAATTTAGATTCCTTATTAAATTATGTTATAAAAATTTTAATTTGTATCCATTTTTACATGGGAAATTATATATATTAATTTAACAACTTCATAAATTCCAGGATTTCCCTTCATGTCAGTCATAAAAAGGATCTGATTATCTCGATTCCTTTAAACAAAATTGATAATCCAAAATAGACCATATGAAACATGTTTCTCTTATAATCATATTTAGAAAAGTCATATATGCTATCTACCTCCCAAAAGTCCTACCTATGTCCCTCATATGTAGATCTAAAGGAAGTATAACAAAGAGGTGGTAATCATCTTTATGAATCATTCATGTTTATTTTATCATATACATCCTGTAAATTTATTTTCACTATCATAAAAAATATAGAATCCTAAATATACTTATATTTTATTAAAATTATGTAAAAATGATATTAAAATATTTTCCATACATTCAAAATAGAAAACATTTTTTGTGCATATGTATGGTTGATGTCTCCATGTAGTAGTGAAATTCATATTTCATTCACATTTGAATTGTATGGTTTTAATGACTTAAAAACTTGAGATATATCAATTTTATGGAATATATTTTCTTCTAAAATTTTAATATTATATCTAAATTAATACATTCAATTGTTTTTAAAAATGATAACATTGCCCGTGCATATGTGTGTACTGCCACCTCTAGGAAGTGTTGTGAATTATTTTTTATTTAATAATTACATTGATCATGATAACAATATATAAAATTAATATTTAATATATATATATATATATGAATTATAAATATTATTTTAATGATTTATTATTATTCATGACTTTTTTGTTCCATCCATTGGAATGTGATGACACAGTTAATGCATTTTTATGCCATATTGTCTCCATGAATGGTGTAAATAAATTTTAAATCTACATATTTTATGGATTACTATAAATATCTATATATTGAATATTTATGATATCTATATCCTAAAATAAAGTTCTATATATTATTTAAAAATGATCAATATGAAATGAAATAAAATTACAAATAAAAACATACATGAACATTGAATCAGATAACACCCAAAATAATGATAATAATATGGTATTCTTAACAAACATGTGATAAAATGATTCAAGTTGATCATAGATGATATTATGATATATATATAAATATATATATTATTTAATTTTATTTAATTAAACTAAATTTAAGTTTAGTATATAAGTTTTAAATATCTTTTGTTTCATGTCGAACCTCAGGTAAGAGATTTCTTCTCAATTTTCACACTGTTGGGATGTATTTTGTGTTGCATGCTAATTTAATTAATTTTGGTGTATATACAGCCTCATTGATGTATATAAAATTATCAAATATTTATTCAAAATGATTAATATTCCAAATAAATATTATTCCTTCAAGGGGTAATAATTTGAAATTTATAAATTTGGGAAGAATTTTTTCTACAATCTCATTTTTTTAATTGCTCTTATTTTTCAATGAATGAATATTATAATAAAGCATCATAAAATAGATATAATTTATATCCTATAAGTATTTATTTGTTTAAAATAATATCTTATAAATTATCCTCTATTTTGATCATAAATCAATCAATGTAACATTTAAAATGGAAACTGATATTGTTTCTCTATTGATCAGGTATATTTTTCAATGACATCCATTTTTTTTAAAATTTATTTAAGAAAAATATTTTTTATTTACTCATAAGATTTACCAAACAAATTTTAGGTCGTCCATTAAATTATAAAATATTCATAATGTTTCCTGAATATTTCAAATTTATATTTTGTTAAAACAAATTTTTCAGGAATTTTTTTATTTAATATGTTTGAAATTAATGGGTTTTCTGGATGTTATAACCATTTGATTTTTTTTAAATCATAAAAAAATTTCTGATTTTTTTTTTAAAAAAATTATTTAAAGTAATATTTTATTAAAATATATCTTCTATTTTCTATTAATTTTATTTTATTAAAACACTATATTTTTTAATAATTCAATTCCATATTTCATTAATATTTATCAGCGAACTTCCCCTTTAACAGTTCACTTCCTTGTGATGTTTAAATAGTAATATTATAAAAAATATCCATATTCATTGTATCATGGATATGAGTATTTCAAAAAATATATACCATTTTGATATATGATGTTTGAATTTGAACTATAATTTTTTGAATTAGGAAATATTAATATTATATATTTATTACAAAATAGGGATATTTGTAGATATGTAATATGGTATATGTTTTAAACTGATGATTCAATATATGTTGAATGAATAGGAATTGAAGTGTCGGTTGGGGACCAGAATAATATATCTTATCTAATAGTTTATTTTTATCTTCATAGAGAACAATTGTAAAAATTAAATGTGTTTTAATATATATCAATCCATTTATTAAATTGTCTTGGAAATAAAATTTGATGTTATATGGAACACGACGTCTAAAATAATGAAATCCTATATTATAAATTTCCTTCATTTATAATTTAGTTAAAATGTTCCATGATATTATTGCATTTAAATTAACCAAGGATTAATTATTTTATCATATTACTGATTAAATGTTATTTTTTCTAGTTTTTACCTTATAATATTTATTATGACTTATATACACAAGATATATTTCATTGTATGTAACCCTTATTAAGTATCAAAGATCGCCTTTTAATTTTTTTTTCTTTCTATAGGATATGAAGAAGGATATTATAGATAATACCAATGATTAAATTTTTTTATTATACTATTAATTTTATATTTCCAATTTCATATGGGAATCATGAATTTATCTGGTTCATCAAGTCCAATCAACTGATTATTCCTTCAAGATGAGATACCTTGTATCTTATGATAATATTATAAGTTATTTATAATCTCTAGGATGAATGATCTAGTGATTATACATTGTATCTTTCATTTCATCTTGCTCAATTATTGCATATTGAATCCACTTATACACCAATATTTTAAGATCTTGAAGCCTCTATTATTTCTAATTCCAACTGTTTTGAAGCTTTATCTGGGTTATAAGAGTTTCCATCATGATCTCCCTTGTATAGGAATAATTTTTTAAAAATAATTCTTATGAATCTACCATGTATAGTGGAGTAAAAACTAGGCTCAAGGATAAATATATTCGATAATATATTTTAAATCCCCCATAATGTCTATTTATCGAGGTAAACGAAACCAATACATTACCTTAATTATTTTATCGATTATTATATCAAATAATAGTTGAATAGGGTCACTTTTGAATTTTGAATTCATTTAGATATAGGCTACGGAACCTAATATATCATCAGAAATTCTAGTGCCAAAAAACAATGTTAGTCTTAATTATTCATTTTAATCCCACATTTAGGTTACATATTTCATTCATAACACACCTATAAGTGATAATGTTTTGATATTTTTTAGATTTATGGTTACAATGCATTTTATAAACTCCTCATCCCATTTGATCACTGCAAATTTATCACTTACCATGAATCATATATTCTTCATCATTGTTTTGGTGAATTTTAATCCATGGATCGATAATATCTATTGGATTATAATCATACCATCAATAAAAAGAATTATTCATGAAATATTAGTGGGGATTTTGACACCATTTCAGATGAATCTGAGAAAAAAGTGGTTGTTATAGATCTACGAAGGCTATGATCGATATTAATAACATATGAGCATCAAATAATCTATTTCACATGGTTTTCTCTAGAGAGAAGCATACATAGTGAAAAAATAAGTACGGTAACAATAAGATATGGTGACAATTATATATATCTTTATCTAATATTCAAGGGATATCATTCTTTATAAACTCTTCATTAACACACATGGATAGAGTCGTGTCATAAATTTCTCTAATATTACTCTAATTAGGAGGGAATCATTATCTTTCATTTATATTTTCCTTCACCAGGTGATGGATTCATAGATAATAATACTTATATTTTGTGAAACAATTATATAATTTCCCCATTCATGGAAACCCATTTGACATCATTGGAAGAAAAATCATTTCCCCTAAAGGTTCACTTATTTATTTATATTATCTTCATTATAGAAATATTATAATCATTAATGGATTGGAAAAATAATTAAATAATATGTATAATAGTTTTCATGATTCTTAGAGATATTATTCCTTTATTTCTCTCATTGAAAAATGTATGATCTTATTAGATAGTCGACATGAAGATGAATGGAATTACCTTG
This sequence comes from Viscum album, assembly GCA_963277665.1. Lineage (NCBI taxonomy): Eukaryota > Viridiplantae > Streptophyta > Magnoliopsida > Santalales > Viscaceae > Viscum > Viscum album. The sequence continues at coordinate 77,816,124 of OY728162.1, read as the reverse complement.
ATGTATCTCATGTATATTGTATTAATAATCTATACATTAACTCCACATAATTTCATAGATTCATAAAATAATAAATCATTATTGGTAATCCAAACATGAAAATAGATCATTTCTCTGTAACGAGCCATAATAACATCTCTTGCTTAAGGGCAGTGATACACATTTATAAATTTATTTCTTGGATGGGTTATTTGAATTGGGGAGTAAATCAAAGAGAATAAAAAAATGATCTTTTCTTCAAAAACATCACAAACTCCATTCATGAACAAATGAATTCCCATATTTATTCCCCTCAATGCATTGATGTGATATTTCAAGAAACTAAAATCATTATGAAGTATAGTTCCCTAGGTCCATATAGGGTTTTTTACGTTTTATTCATGAAATATTGGGAAATTATTAATGGGTACCATAATAGATCTATCATCAATTTTTTTATGTGGAAATTTGTCCAATGGTGTTTGTGACACCTCTTTTATCCCTATTAAAAATGTTGAGAAACCACCATACATGATCAGATTATCACAATTAATTGGTAAATGATTTCTAAAAAAATACTGATTAACAAAATAAATTATTGATTTACCATTATATAACTTTATTTTGTGTATAACGAATATCAGGTATTTTTTTAAAACCAAATCATTCAAGGATAAATTTTATTAGTGTAATAAATGATTTATGGTAATAATAAGACAGTGATTGGATATAACATTACGGTTAAATTCAACATTATAGAATAATATTATAAAGTCTATTGGAGTTTTATTATTTAAACTATGTTCTAGAAGAAATTATTTGGAATGAATTTAATATAGTTTGTTCGAGGGGTTATCATCAATATGTATCTCAATAAACTATTAAATAAAGATAACACATTTCTTCAAATCTACTAGAGGTTTTCAATAGGGTGATATTACCTACCTTTCATTATTTTTCCCTTAATATTATAATATAATTAGAAAAAATTTCAAGGATCTCTCTTTATTCTCTATATTCCCTTATCTACAATTTATATTCCGCAAATGTTATTTATTAATATTTGAACTGAATACCAAAATATATAATAGGATCTAAAAACCTTTTGCTTGACTATGAAAACAGATACATAAATTTTGAATAAATACCGAATTAACTGTATATATTTAAAATTAAATAACTATTATTCATCATTCCTATATTGAATACATTCAATGGATTAATGAAATCTTGTTCTCCATTGATTATATTTAGGTCTCTATATTATCTATAAGAATCAATATTCTCCAAATTTAACATTGTTTTTTATGATCCTACATAAAATAAATAATTTGAAGAGTTAGTTTATTTTCCATGGAGGGTGAATCTTTTTGAATAATTCTGTTGTGACCTACATTTCCATACATGTTATATATTACATTAGTGTTACCAAATGTGTTCTCAAACAAATTTATAGCACTATAAATTACATCCTCTAGGGACCCAATATGAATAGGAATGAAATGTCACTGGGTAATCATAAGGTTACGATATAACCCCATAAATAAATGTGTAATAGTGATGATAATTGTGGATTATAACATGAAAATATAAGATAAACTCAAATTGGATGTTCTTGTGGGGGAATATATGTGGGATATATCCATAATAAAAATGTATAGTGTAGCCCCATTTGAAAATTGATTTGTTCTGACATCAATTTACAAACAATAGTAATGTCCCCAATCCCCTAAATAGTTTAGTATTTCATTCATTATATGTTATAGGTCATGTAGTTTCTCAATAATTTGAGTAAACTAGAGATGAAATTAAAATATTATTCCCATATATTCCTACATCTATCATCAGCATTAAAATAGCCATACACAAGAAAAAATCACATATTTGTTCCTATAATGTGATTAGAAAATTCTATTCAATAGTATATGGTTATTCAATGAAAAAAATTAATGTTATTTCTACATATACCTCTCAAATATATTTGACACTAAATATGATAAAATAATTTATCATCTATCAATTAGGGATGAACCATAGTGAAAAATTTGTTGAGAGATATCCCTTCCCCAAAAATTCTACTGAAATCAATGTTGTTATCTAACTCATTCGATATCATCAAAAAATTACAATGTAAATGAGTTTGTTTGTATTGAAAATAACAACATTTATCTCATCATCAATTTGATATGGTTGAACACTTATTTATGAATGTTGAGTGGGACAATTCCATATTGACTTTTTAATGTGGATATCTGGGATTTTCTCATACTGTTAGATCAGTAATCATTTTCCTCTCTTAATGGTTCAAATGTGTCTTTGAAAACTCTAAAAAAGGACTAGTTTATATAGTGGATATGCTTTTCTATTGTTAACTCATATGGGAGGCTTGGAAATATTTCATATTCAGTAATATGTATTGAAACCACTAATCCCTAAAGCATACAGTTTATTATTTGATCATTTATTTATCAAATAATCTATGGGGTTAAAAGAATTTGGTCAACTTACGTGGTATATAATATTCCTTATCATACATCAAAGGTAATTCTATTCATTAGGTGTCCGGACCTCCCAAAATGTCTATTCTGGAACATAATTTTCATTGATATTATTCAAATAGAGATATATGTGGTGGGGGAATTATTCATAAAAGATATGATTCCATGATTCAATCCCATGACACATTCAATGGTGCAAGAAACCAATTTATATAATAATCCAAATACATGAATGCAAAAGTTTCTACTTTTAGAGAATGAAGTATCTTACTTTTGAAGTTAGAGTTGAAATTTTTTTACAATAATATTTATTCAAGGTTCATTGGAAACCCACTGGTCCATATCCTAAATCATCCATTATTGAAATAATATATGTGTGTATATTTTAATGATAAATTATACATGGAGTGATGGAAATAATGTTTTTGATTTTCAGGATAATGACTGAAATGAATACATCCCATTCGATACTCTTTAATATTTAGTTTATTTTCTACAAAATTATAATATAGTTTGTGAAAAGTATATTTTTATATAATAAAAATTTATCTTTCATTCAATTTCATCATCAAGCGACACGTAATGTATCCCCAGTGGAAGAATTGATGTTGCATTGTCAAAAACCAAATATAAATAGTTTCATTATAAACTATTTCACTTGTTACAATATATTATCATGTGGTTTTCTAACTACAATAATTTATCTATATGTTAGATGAATTATTCTATAATTATCTTAATTGAACCATCATTACACCATGAATATTGAATTTAGTTCAAAAAATACATTCCAATCAAACAGATGAGATACGAACATCAATGAATAAAAAATGTGAAAAATCTCTCATTATGTTATTAAATAATAATATATTACTCATGATAAAAAAATTATTGAATTATTATATTTCAAAAGGTGTCATCATGATTTAATAAAATACATATATGTATGAAGCTCACGATATGAATACATAATAATCATAATGTATTATGATCATTGAAAAAGCTGATGGATAAAAATCTCCTATGATACAGAACAATTAAAATTCATAATTGGGGTTTGGTCCGCATAATCTCTTATTTTGGAGATTAGAAATTGAAAACATCATAAAAATTATCTTATTACTTTTATGATATTCCAATACATAGAAATAAACATAATATGTAAAATATCCTATATTTTTATCACGAAAATTAGATTTTGTAAATAAATATCATCATTTTATTTTAGGGTTCTCGTATTGATTAGAACAACATATAACAATTTCAACAACGAGACAATCTAGAACATTATCAAAATTATTTTTTGTAAATGAATGAAAAATATGCAATGAGTCATTTTTATTAAAATCCATGATTTTAAGGGAAATATAAATTTGAAAATAATTGGTTGTTGGTAACGCAATAAAAAATGTTTTATTGAAATGTGAATCATGACTCTGGCACTATGATGTTTTTTCTATAATAGTAGTGTCAACTATTTGGAGATTTTCGGATATAGACAATTTTCTTCAAATTTTAAGCTATGTGATAAAGAATATTTCCTAGAAAAAATAAATGTTAGATTCTATTGTGATATTATTCATTTCAATATTTACAAAAACATTAGGTTCACTATCTCAAGAATGATGTATTGGGAATAATTTTTCATCAACATATCGTAGTTGTTTATATGGGTTGATGACTGAAAAAATACATATATATACATGCTAAAATGTTTATATAAGTTGATTAAAAATTATATTTTTATATATTTGTTTAGATATTATGTTATTAAATTTATAGTTATATTTGGATTTGTCTTAGGTAATTTAAAAAAAAAATCATTATATGGATATTAAAAATTTTATTTGTAAGAAAATGAGTATTATCATATATTTCAAGATTATCTTATGTATAAATGAATTATCATATAAAGAAAAATCAATACATGAATAGAAATATCATGTTGTATCAAAGGATTTTATCTTGAACAAGATTAGCATCATAATTTTTTAATATATATGAAAATTTGTCTTATGATGAATTCATTATCAGAATGAAATGTACGATGGAAATTTAGTCTAGTATATTATCTTACAATGAGGATTTATATAAATTAATTATATTTAATGAAGTCATAGAAATCCATAGAAGGAATTTATCTTACGATTGTATGTTATTACCTTCGGAGATGGAGTTACAAATTAAAAAAATTTAATAAAAATTATTTACCATACACAACATTGATGTAAATGATCTGACATGTTTTATCTTAACATTATATTCTGAAAAATTATCTTCTAATACCATTATTAAACGATTATTACATTAATAAGTTCAATATGTCATCATTTTCAATATTATTAAATTATTACAATATATGTGTCCTCTCAATAATTAAAAAAAATACATTTATTAAATCATAATGTTGTTATCCGAATAATGAAGTATTGATTTGGAGAAACAGTCTTTTTACCAGAATAGAATGATACAAAAAGATAATTTTTTAAATCTATTCCATAGAGGATCAATAAATATTTGGAAATTAAGATCATACAACATTAAGAACCTATCTCTTAAACATTATAAAAGGATTATCAACTCAAAAATTAGGATTATAAAATATTACTATGTCCATCCATGAAAGAGAATACACAAATAATAGTGTTTGAGGGTTAATAGATATATAATCCTCTACATAGGCAAGATATGATACATTCTACATGTGATGATTAAAAATAAAATACATATAGTGGACCTATAGATTCAATTCCTACATGATCATTTTTTAAATCAATGAAATTAGGATGCTGCACATAGAGGATTATTATCTTCATTGAAAATTGGTTCATCTATTGTCCATTACATCTTGAAACTGTATACTAAATCATTTTCCAAAAACCATTTATTCTTTTCTATTTTATATGAAATCATTATAATATAGTATTCTAATACCAAAAATATATCTTTTAATTTTATATTCTATTTAAAATATAGAGTATGTTTTCAACAAGTAAATGGTTCTTACACTATGTTGGGGAGAGGCTGCTAAAAGGGCATATGGAGGGAGAATCACAAAACATGTGGAGTAGATTATTGGTGTAGTAGACTATGGGATATTTTTTCCCCTAAAAAATATAAACTTTATATATAGTGTATTTTTATTTCTCTATTTATTTTAAATAATATTTTATTTATGTAAAATATCATATCCTTTAAACCGTTAAGTGGGTTGTTTTTTAATTTAATAATATTTCAAGAACCCAATTCACCCAAATTAAGTATTATAACAGTTATCCATTGGACAAAAAATTATTTCAAATCTTTTGAATTTTAATTACTCATATTAGAAAGGATGATGTATAAGGATCTTCTTCATTATGGTTCCAATGATGAAAAAATGTTGAGGCATGTTAATTTAAATAACTTATAAAATTAATGGCGAGAAGTATGGTTGATGGAAGATAAAGATTATAATACATTTCAAGAACCTTGGTTTGATGGTTTACTTATATGTTTTCAATATTTATTAAATTTCAAACACATGGACCAAAAAAAGGGATGCCACACTAAAGTAATCTATTATAGTAAATACAATGATATAGTGCAAAAATATTAGGACAAGGTCATGATTAGTTCAACTGTGTCTCACAATGAAAAATAGCTCATGAAATTTTCACCATTATGTTAGTGTATTCAGAATGAATAGAAAATGAAAGAGATATTCTATATAATAATTTTATGATTATAGTTGATATATGTATAATGATGTAAGGATAATTAATCATTCAACTAAAAGGAAAACTCACTGTGATTGTAAATAATGTTGCAACTTTAGGAAAAACCATTACTGAAGTTGATGAATCTTTTAGAACCATTTAAATTCTATATAACACCCCAATAATTTACAACTAAATTTAATATTGAATGCATGAAACACTAATTCTCTAAAAAGTAAACCATTGGTATAATCGAGCCAATAATAATAATTTTTTCACTTATGTGACTTGAATTTTGAAAATCTTACAAACATAGTACCATTCAAGGAGATTTATAGAGACAGATAAAACAAACTCATTTGTTGGAGAATATAAAACTGCCATTATGAATAGTAACAAACCCTTATGAATATAAACATAAACTTATGAATAGTAATGTTACCCTTATTAATTGTAGTGTGACCCTTAGGAATAATAAACTCACCCATTAATGTAAAAAATAAAATTTAGGCACTTTATAAATGAAGTAGAATATTTTAAATATTTTTATTTGAGTATTCATTTTTTGTGAGTGACCAATATTTAATCAAAATCTTAAATTAATAAATTAATTCATTTTCATTAAATGGTTTCTTAAATAAATATTTTTTTGTCCTATGATTTTAGGATAATTTTATGATACAATAGTTAATTATTGAATATATCATAATTGATGTTTTAAATATAAAAGCCATATTTTCATGTAAATAATTATTTTTATTTAGAAATTATATTTCGCATATACAGAAAATTATTTTAATAAAATGTAGTCCATTTGTGGATTCTACACATCTATAATGATTTTGGTGAGTTTTTGGGATTTTTATAAATACATGAATTGTTTATGAATAGTAAAATATGATAACTTATAATAAATGATAAATACATGGTTTATTTATACATAGGTGATGTAAGGATGATATAGGCACACACGGTTCTAACTAACATTAACCTATTACAATATTTGGTCACATGACTGAAGTCTATTCATAGTTGTGAGAAATAAAATTAAATTCAGGATTAATGTAATCAGAAAACATTCATCTCCTCCACTGTAAATACCACCCTTCCTTATTGCTTCTCTCCAATCCTCTAAATCATTGTTTGTAATTTCCCTGACCTGGGAGACACAAAACTGGTTCCCTGATCCTAGTCACTAGATGAACTCAATCGTGCCTCCCTGTATTCCAGAGGTTACTGACTAGCAATGAGGGTTTAGTATGATACGTGGGGACTCCATACCCTATTTACTAGAGCAATCCACACCATAAAACAATTTAGATAGAAGAACCAATTGGAAAAATCAATAACATTCATAAACAACCCATTCCTAAACAATGTACAAACCATATCCAATAATAAACATGTCATTCCATGATTTCGTTCCATGTATTCAAAATCTAGAAAAATGAAGGAAAGGGAAATCCCAAATATGGTCTGGGATCCATGTCCCTGAATACATTCGTTCACATATCAAACACAAAGCACATCCTAAGAATGGGGCCCATTCCATTTTCATAAGACGTAACCATGAAATCTACATAGGTACTGTAACGCCCTGACCCTAGATACCAAGATTCGGTGCATTATTACATAACATTTTCATGATCACGAAAGATCAAGTCTCAAAAGACAGATTAGTTTAGTGGATTTGGAATCACTAGATACATTCATAAAGTTTACATTACATCATAAAATGAAAAACATTAAAAACATTTTGTATCCATATACCAAACTCATATCCCCTAATTCTATCCCTGTAGGTCATTCATAAAATACTTCTTCACATTTTGGGAAAAATCAAACATAGAAAGGGGTGAGGTCAGATGCCCAGTATGGATAACAATATAGAAGAAACATTCATTAATAAGAATAAAAATCTAAGGAAATGTTTAACTAAAAAAAGCCTTTTTAAACTTGAACTTCAGAATAATATGGAAGAAATAAAATGAAATAATGACATTCACTTATTCAAAAGGATATTCTACTAGTCGAAAAATCACATGCAATATCAATAACTACTTTCATAATGGTGGAATGCATAATGCCAGACTATCAAAACCCCATAGTCAGGGCCTTGCGCTAAGATTACAAATAAGATATTTTCAAGGCCTTGTTCCAAGACACTATTTTGTCTCATGACACCTACCGATGCATTAAAGAGGTATAATAGGCTCCACCCGTCACTTATTATGTCTAATGCATTCTTCATATGAATAAGTTTAAACATAACATAAACATTCTAATATAAACTAGCATACGAAATTTCAATACATTATCCACAAACCATCAATGGTATAAAAATAACACATCTAGATTCAAACATATCAGAAAACCTTGAATACTATATGGATGTTTTGTATCATAATAAATCAACTTTAAATAAGATTAAAATCCAACAATGGATGTTGACATAGACGAAATCAAAACTGTTTGAGAGAAATATCTCTTTTTTTTAAATCATTTAACAGTGACATAATTATAAAATAAAACAATTACTTTGAAAATATTATTATAAGCTTGTAAGGAAAGCTTTGACTATTTTATAATGGAAGAAAATAGCTGCACCGGCCGTATAAGTTAAAAAAAGACATTCTTTCCATAAATTTGTTGAAAAGGTTAAGAAGGGTCTTGTTTGGAAAATGACGGAATGATTCCTTTATAAAAATCATATAAAAAAGTCAAAAAGGGTATAAATGAATTTAAATGATAGTCTATAAAATATTAAGAATTATTTGAAATACATTTTTAAGAAACATGGATGTGGATGATAAAGAGGTCCCTGTAGTTAATTACATATAATCAACCACGGATAATAAAGAGATTGTGAAATAAACCATTACCTTGTACTTATCCTTGGTTGTGGGTAATTTAAAATCCTGTATAATGATAAAATAGCTGTTATTATTTTATAAAATAATAATATACATTAATATGATATCATATATGATTTTTTAACATTAATTGTTAATAATATCTTAGTATTATCGTCGTTTCAGGTGTTATCTTACTCGTTTTATTTTATATGTTTTGTTATATAATCTGTGTCTGTAATGGGTAGGTTCTATCTAATTCATATCCAAAATGATATCATGTCCTTAAACATTATTTTTTATATTCAAATGAGAATTATACATTAATGGATATGATGGGAAATGAATCTCATCGTGTTCATTGAGACGATAGTCCGTACGTACGCACGAGCGATAATATCATTGTTTTGATATTAATATAATATATAATTGGATTGTATATCATATATACAGAATCATTATAATGTTATATTCATTGTTTACTTCAATTATACACTATTATAAAACCCATCCAAATAATAATGTTTTGAATAACAATTAGACCACGACGTGGAGACGGTAAGCTGTACGTACGCACGTATGGTGACATGTCATTCAAAGGATGGATAGAATACTAAATATGGTTGTACCATATTTATAATAACCTCACATTATATAGAAGATATTGGACTTATTACTTTATAATTGAAATAACAATGAATGAAGAAGTTGAAGAAGAAAGGAACCCGAAAGAGGGTGGTGAAATCATTACCTCTTCTTCTGGTTCTTCCTTTTGATTTGATCAAAATGGCTCCATAAGTTGGATTTATTACTAAAGGACTATAGGAAGAAGTGATGTAAGTTGAGATAATATTTGGTCAGGGGTGGGCCAAGCCAAAAGACTATGAAGGTATTAATTTGAGATAAGGGGGAGTGCCTTTTTATAATAGGGGTGAGGGGCACCTTAGAAAAAACATAAAATATTATTTTATAATAAATTCATATTCGGTTAATAATGGAGAAAAAGAGAAATATTTAGAGGATAAGGTGGGGATGGGTAGAAATAATTTTAACCAATATATTTTAGACAGGTTTGTGTCACTATATTGACCTAGTAATTTATATTTAACTCTTATTTAAATAGGTTGACATTCACCGTGTCTCTTTGTATTTCTATATTATATGGTTAATAAACATACTATATACTTCCAAGCGAACCCCAAGTTGATCATTAATGATACACATATCACTATATAATTACTTTGGAAGAATATTAGATTTTTAGGAATATAATATCAATTAATAATATAATAATTTTTAAAAAAACACATTTATTCCAATTTTGACACAATTTGGTATTTTGTTTTTTCTAAATTCATAACAGAATTATTACTACGAAATAAATTCATATAAACAACCCTAATATGTAATATTAAACTATAAAATTAGTTTAATTCAAAAAAATTCTCGAATTATATTTATTTGGATATTTATAATATCAATTATTTTAATATTTCATTAATTACGTAATAACTGCATTACCATTGTATCAATAATAAATAATTTTATTTAAGGTCTAAAAATTATAAATAAAATATAATTATGTAGGAAATATATTTATCTTTCTAATTAATATTTATAATTGAATTTATATTATGTATAACTCTATATTAATTTTTTTTAGTTATTTAGCATTGATTTTATCTCTTTTAACTCTTATTTGAATTAAATAATAATAAATGTCCTAATATAATCCAAGTGAACCAAAAAGGTTCATATTTTATTCCTAAGGTTGTTTTTGGTCGAATTATACTTATAGAATAGAATTAGGACAAGTGTTAGGATAATAATAATATCATTTTTAGCCTTAATTACCCTATTTAATTTTAACCATGGTAAATAAAAGTAAAAAGTTACTATTCACCAAAAATTATTTTTATCTTATTGAACCACATTTCACTCCTTGATATTAATTGTGTCTCTTGTATTTTAAAAATTCCACTCATATAGGCGGTAATATTATGTTTTATGTGGATTTTCAAATTCTCCTAGGAGATGGGTAAAAGACGGTGAAAGTTCAATAATATTTTTATATATGTAAAATTATTATAAACTGACTCTAATGAATTAAATTGAACTTATATAGGTGTTATGTATCTATTTTTACCTAAAATAAATGTAAATAAAATAAATTAATATTTAAATAAAAATTTGGTTTTAGACTATAACTCAATGTTTTTCACTATTCATCAAAAATTGAATGTTTTCAGAAAAATACCAAAAATTCACCCTAAAATAATTTCGATATTATGAATCAAAAAATGCAGTCCATTTTGAATGTTAAGATTTATAAAATTTTAAAAATTGGGTATTACTGTTCATAATGCCTAGTTTGATTGGTTGTGGTGTGTTAGAACTCAAAGTAGCATACAACACACGCTACTGTATTATTCAAAGTGAAGCATACCATGTAAGACTGGGGTGTTACATTCTCCCCTCCTTCAATTAATTTCATCCTCGAAATTTCTAGAATATTACTGCATAAAAAGACTTGGGTGGTTCTTCATCATAAGTTCCTCAGGTTCCCAAGTTTCATCTTCCATCATATGGTTTCTCCATAGAACATTTAACAGATTATTTGTACGGTTTCTCAACACTTGTTCTCTGATATCAAATATTCTAATCGACTCTTCACAATAAGAAATATCGGGTTCCAGTTATACTTCCTCATAGGTGAGTACATTAATTGGGTCATGCATGTATTTTCTTAACAGTGATACGTAAAACACATTGTGAACATGCGAGAGATATGGCGGCATTGCCAAATGGAAAGCTACAACACCAATTTGTTCTAGAATATCGAAAGGTCAGATGTATCTGGGACTCAATTTACGTTTCTTACGGAAAAATATAACTCCCTTCCATGGAGATACCTTCAAGAAAACATGATCTCCTACATTAAATTCCAAATCCTTCCTTCAGTTATCAGTATATCTCTTCTTCCTACTTTGAGCAGCTTTGATGTGGTTTTGTATTACCTTTAACTTTTCCATTGTTTCCCCCACCAGTTCTGGGCCTACAAGTTTTCCTTCACCAACTCCATCCCAAAAGGTTGGTGTGCGACTTTTCTTTCCATATAACGCTTCATATGGTGTCATCCGAATACTTGAATTTAAGATATTGTTATAGGAAAATTCCACCATAGGTAAATATTGACCCCACATACCCTGAAAGTCATGTGAGAATGATCTCAACATGTCTTCCAAGGTTTGAATAATCTGTTCCGATTGGCCCTCAGTTTAGGGGTAGTAGGCAATGCTCAAAAGAAGATCAGTATCCAGGACATTCTGATGTCATTTCCAGAATCATGATGTAAAACGTGGATCATGAGCAGAAACAATCGATAATGGTACTCCATGAAGTCACACAACTTCATTAATATATTTTCTTGTTAGACGTTCAAGTGGTAAATCCCCCCTTATAGCAAGAAAATGTGCTGACTCAGTAAGAACATCAACAATGAACCATATTTCATCGTTCTTTCTAGGAGTCTTTGGTAGTCCCATGATAAATTCCACCATAATATTATCCCATTTATTCTCACGTATGGGAAGAGGTTTCATGACTCTTCCAGGCTGTTTCCTTCTAGATTTCAGTTGTTGAAAAACCATACATCTTGACACAAAATAAAAAATATACATCCTAATTTTGTCCCACCAAAAATGTTCCGTCAAATATCTATACATTTTGGTGCTCCCAAGGTGTATAGAGAAATTGGAACTATGAGCATCATCTAACAATTCCCTTTTTAAATCAGTTATATCAGGAACACAAAGTCTCTTCCAAAATTTTAAAATTCCATCTTCATACACAAAGTCACTCAATCACTCATCATTCACAGCTTTAATCTTCTTTTTAAACTATTAATCATTGGTATGATAACTCATTATCCTTTATAGTAAATATGGTTTGGAAACCATTTGAAAATGTATTGATGTTTCACCTTCCATGGTGATTCTTATATCCATCTTTACTACATCCATGTATATAGGAACCTTTTGAACTCTCATCTTGTTCAAAACTCCATGATCCTTTCTAATCAAAGCATCTGAAACCTTATTTTACTTTCTTGGGTGGTATTGTATCATGCAATCATAATCCTTGAGTAGTTCAAGCTATCTCCTTTGCCTCAGGTTGAGTTCATTCTGTGAGAAGATATACATCAAACTCTGGTGATTGGTATATATCTCACATTTTTTCACCATAGAAATAATGTCTCCAAATATTCAAATCAAATATTATAGTAGCTAACTCAAGATCATTATTAGTATAGTTTTTCTCATTAATTTTCAGCAGTCGTGATGCATAGGCAATAACTCTATCATTCTACATAAGGACACAACCAAGTCCTTTCATTGAAGCATCACTATAAATAACCAACCCATCATTCCCCAATGGTAGAGTAAATATTGGAGCATTGAATAATCTTCTATTCATTTCATTAAAATATTCTTAACAGTGGTTTGTCCAAATAAATTTAACCCCATTATGTGTGAGCTTCGTTAATGGGTTTTCCAATCAGGCAAGGTTCTGGATGAAACACCGATAATAACCTGCTAAACCTATAAAACTGCATACCTCGGTTATACTCGTTGATGCTGGCCATTCATGTATTTCTCTTATCTTAGAAGGATCAATGGAGATTCCATCCTTAGAGAAAATATGGACAAGAAAATAAATTTCTTGAATCCAAAATTCACACTTGCTAAACTTCCCATATAATTCATGTCATCTAAGAGTCATCTGGATAATGCGCTTGTGATTTTCATGATCTTCGTAGTTTTTGGATAATAACAAGATATCATCAACACATACCACTAAAATCTCACCGACAGATTCCTTGTAAACTCTATTCATTAGATCCATGAATACAGAGGGTGCATTATTCAATCCAAAAGGCATTATAGTAAACTTGTAATTCTCGTACCTGGTTGGAAATGATGTCTTCGGAATGTCTTCCTTCTTCATAAACTATCGATGTTATCTCGATCAAAGTTCAATCTTTTAAAATCATTTAGCTCCAAGCAGTTGATCAATGAAATCATCTATACGAGGTAGGGGATATGTGTTCTCTATTTTTATAGCATTAATTTCCCTATAGTCGATTCGTAACCTCATAGATCCATCGTTCTTCTTAACAAAAAGTACTATGGCTCCCCATGGAGAAAAACTAGGTAAAATAAATCCATTATTACTCAATAATTATAGTTGTTTCATTAGTTCAACTAATTCCATAGTGGACATTCTATAAGGGTTATTTGATATAGGCCTTGAACCAGGAATTAAATAAATGGAAAACTCAATTTCTCATTTTAGAGGATTTCCAGGTAAATCATCCAAAAAAATCTACATATTCTTCCACAATAGGTACATCCTCTATTTGAACATTTGTTTCCTCACCCACAATTATTTCATTATCTTAATCCCCGATAATTTAATTTTGTTGAGCTACTGGGGGTGGATGTAGATAAGAATTGGGTGGTGATGATTCTTCTCTAAAGATAAGGTTTTCTTTACCACCATCATCAAAAATCATAACCTCCTTCTTCTTACACAAAATCTTCATATCATGGTCTTTAATACAATCCATACCATGGATTATATAAAATCCAATCATGGGTATGATGATGAGATCAGCAGATAAAGAACATTTATGTTCCCTAATGGGGACTTATTCATAAAACATTGTTGCAATGATACTTCCTTTAGGAGGTTTGACTGACAACTCCCTTATTACATAAAATTGTAAATATCTAATTTCGTATGCAAACTAGGATGATATGAAACAAGATGATGATCCGTAATCAAATAACGCATTTTCTAATCCTGAGGAAACCATTAAATTACCTGCCACTATGTCTTTCGGAGCTTATACCATTGCAGTAGTGATAGCGTATGCTTACCCTTGTTCTCTTGGCCTTTTCTGAGGTATGTTCCCCTGACTCTTATGACATTCATTTTCATAATGTCCCATCTCCCTGTAATTGTAGCATTGAACATCGATAGCTTCTTTCTTCCCATTGCATTCACGAGCTTGGTGGCCATTTTCACCACAATTGTAATAGACTCACATTCCCTTCAAGCAATATATGGGGTGTTTCTTCCCACATTTACTACAGTATGGATATTCAACTATATCATTCACCGCTTATTTCCATTTCCAGATTGATCAGTAGATCTCTTCTTCTCTTGCTTTGCTATAGATTCATAAGACTTAGAGAATTCCATTTCTATCTTGATAGCACATGAGAAAATATCTTCATATGATGAGAAGGATTGTGAGGATAATGATCGATGAATAAATGGTTTTAACCCATTAATGAAAAAATAAATATTACTCTTTGGGTTATGTATATAATTTGTTCCATGCCTCGCTAACCTTGTAATGTTAGCCTCATACTTTGCGACAATCTCATCCTCTTTTTGTCACAGACTCAGAAATTTCATTTCCATATCTGTTCGGCAGTAATGAGAAAAGTATTTTTCTAGTAAAATCTCATTAAGCTACCTAAATTACATATTTGATACTTTTTTGTTATCATTTGTGTTTTTAGTCAATGAACACCATTGATCATCATCTCCAGTAAGGCGGTAAACTTCCATGACAACTTATTCCCTTTAGTTACTCCCCAAATCATTGAATATTTTCTCTATGGAATTTATCCATTGCTCAAATACTAATGGATTTTTACTCCCATTTAATGCTGGTTTTTGTTGCCTCATGAAGCTATCTAACATTGATCCTCTACGTTGTGGATTTGGGTGCTCCATACAGGTAAGTTTATTATTCATAACCTGGGTGAGTTGTCCCAGTATGGTGATAAGCTGATCAGCACCAGTTGTATCCCCATCTCCCCTATAATTATTTTGAGCAGGAGAACAATCCCTACATGGATTGTGTGCATTGGGACGCTATCCATTCCTTCCATTAGGATCTATTTCTATATAATGGCATAAACTAGATCAGTTCATGAATTACAATACATAATTCCAAATTTGTAAAACACTTAACATAAATTGAATAGTTTATGTATATAATCCATAATCATAGTAATGTTTTTTTGAGGAAGTATATACTCATAAACCCTTCATAATGGTTTGAAATGAAATTGAGAATTATCCTAGGCATATCCCCCCCCGGAGTGTCGTAAACAATAGTGTAGAAAAAACCATTTTCATGAACCAGTTCCCGTTCGAGTCAAACTCAAAGCGGTATTTTCGGGTATTACCCCTAGGTACATCTATGCCAGAGCCGCCTCTACCTGATCGTATCCAGAAATGGATGTATTTCTCAGAAAACTCACAAAATCTCTACAATACCAAAATTCTAGGAAGTTCTCCTATACTAATCCTCAAAGTCAATCATAGGGCTATGTGCTCAAATTAAGGATTATCTAAATCTATCTTCTATGGTTTGTACTAAAATTTCTCTGATACCAACTGTTACACCCTAACCCGAGTTACCCAGAGTCAGGGATTATTTCATAACATTGTCATTATCACAAAAGATCATGTCTCGAAAGACCGATTAGTTTCGTAGCCTTGGAATCGCAAGATACATTCTTAAAGTTTACATTACGTCATAAAATGAAAAACTAAAACAACATCATGTCTCCATAGACCACACTCATATCCCCTCATACTATACTTGCAGGTCATTCATAATATACTTCTTCACATCCTGGGAAAAATAAAACATAGAAAGGGGTGATATCAGATTCCAAGTAAGGATAACAATATAGCAGAAACTTTCATAAATAAGAATAAACATTTAAGGAAACATATAACTTAAAAAAGTCTTTTAAACATGAATTTCAGAATAATATGGAAGAAATAAAATCAATTAATTCTATCTACTTATTCACGTGGATATTCTACTAGTTGAATAATCACATGAAATATCAATAACTACTTTTATAATGATGGAACACATAATGCAATACTATCATAACCACATAGTCAAGGCATTGTGCCAAGACTAAAAATAAGATTTTCCAAGTCCTTGTGCCAAGACACTAGAAGGTCTCATGAGGCATATTGATTCATATAGGATCTATAGCAGGCTCCACCTGTTACTTATTATGTTCAATGCATTCCTCATTTGAAAAGGTTTAAACATAACTTAAACATTTGTATTAAAACTGGGATATGAAATGTCAATACTTTATCCATAAACCATGAATGGTATAAAAATAACACATCCAGAGTCAAACATATCAAAAAAACCTTCAATACTATATGGATGTTTTGTATCATAATAAATTATCTTCAAATAAGCTTAAAATCCATCAAAGGATATTGACATAGATAAAATCAAAACTATTTGAGAGAAATATCTTTTTTTAATCATTTAAAAGTCACATAATTATAAAATAAAACATTTAATTGGAATATATTATTATAAGCATTAAGATAAACTTTGACAATTTTATAATGGTGGAAAATAGCCGCACCCATAGTATAAGTTAAAAAAAGTCAATCTTACCTTAATTTGGTCGAAAAGGTTAAAAAGGAACTTGTTTGGAAAAAGATGGAAAGATTCCTATATTAATATCTTATAAAATAGTTTACAATGGTATAAATTACATTAAAACATAGTCTATAATATAGTAATAATAATTTGAAATACATTTTTAAGAAACATTGATGTGGATGACAAAGAGGTCATAGTAGATAATTACGTAAAAAAAAATTCGGATAATGAAGAGATTGTGAAATAAACCCTTACCTTGTAATTTTCTATGGTTGAGGGTAATTTAACCTCCTATATAATGGTTAAATAGTTGTTATTAAATTATAAAATAACCATATACATTAATGTGATATCATATATAATCTTTTAGCATTTCTTTGTTAATAATATCATAGTATTATCGTCTTTTCGGGTGTTAACTTACTCATTTTCTTTTATATGTTTTGTTGCATAAGACATTTTTGTTATGGATTGGTTGTATTTTACTCATATTCAGAATTATATCAAGTCCATAAAAATTATTTTTAATCATCAAATGAGAATTAGACTTTAATGGATACGATGGGGAATGAATCTCATCGCGTTTGTGGAGACTGTAGTCCGTACGTACACACGAGAAACAATATCATTCTTTTGATATTAAAATAATATAAAATTGGAAAATATATAATATAAACAGAATATTTATAATTTTATATTTATTATCTAATTCAATTACATATCATTATAAAACCTATCAAAATAATAGTGTTTTGAATATCAATTACACCACGACGTGGAGACGGTAAGCCGTACGTACGCATGTATGGTGACATGTCATTCAAAGGATTTATAGAATACTGAATATGGTTATACCATATATATAATAACATCACATTATATAGAATATTCCGGATTTATTATTTTAAAATGGAAATAACAACGAAATAAGAAGTTTAGGAAGAAAGGAACAAGAAAGAGGGTCGTGAAATCATTACCTCTTCTTCGGGTTAACTCTTTTGATTTGATCAAAAGGGATACTTAGGTTGGCTTTTTGACTAATGTAAGGCATATATGATGAATTTAGGGAAGTTTATAGAATATTTGGGTAGGGTTTGGCCGATCCAAAAGGCTTTGACGGTTTGAATTTGAGAGAAGGGGGAGTGCCCTTTTATAAGAGGGGTGAGGGGAACCTGAGGAAAAACTTAACATATTATTTTATAATAAATTCATATTCGTTTTATAATGGCTCCAAAGTGAATTAGTTAGAGGATAAGGATGGTATGGGTCTAAATCCTTTCAACCAATAAATTTTATATAGGTTTGGGTCACTATATTAACCTTATCATTTATATTTAACTCTTAGTTAAATAGTTTGACATTTACCATGTATCTTTGTATTTTTATAATATATGGTTTATTAAAATACTATATACTTCCATGAGAACCCCAAGTGGATCATAAATGATACACCTATAATTATATATGTTCTTTGTCTAAACCATAGATTTTAGGAATAGGATATCAATTATTAATATAATATTTGTTTTAAAAACTCTTTTTATGTCAATTTTGACACAATTTGGTATTTTGCTTTTGATAAATTCAGTACATAATTATTAATTTAATAATAATTCATCTAACCACCCATAATATGTCATATTAACCTATATATTTAGTGTAGTTCATAAAAACTCTCAAATTACATTTATTTGGATATTTATAATATCAATTATTTTAATATTTCATTAATTAGGTAATTACAACATCACCAATGTGTCATAAATAAATTAAATTATTTAAGGTCTAAATATTATAAATAAAATTTCATTATGTAGGAAATCTTTTTATCTTTCTAATGAATATTTATAATATATTTTATCTTATGTATAACCCTATATTTAAAATGTTTTATTTATTTAACTTTTATTTTATCTCTTTTAACTCTTCTATGAATTAAACAATAATAAATGTCCTAATCTAATCCATGTGGACCAAAAAGGTTCATATTTTATTCCTATGGTTGTTTATGGTCGAATTATACTTATCCAATATAATTAGGACATGTGTTAGGATAATAATAATATCATTTTTACCCTTAATTACACTATTTACTTTTAACTGTGGTAAATAAAAAAAAAGTTATTATTCACCATAAAATATTTTGTATCTTATTGAATCACATTTTACTCCTTGATATTAACCGCGTCTCTCAGATTTTCAAAATTCCACTCACAAAAGCAGTGAAATTATGTTTTAGGTGAATCTGTAAATTCTCCTAGGAGATGGGTAAAAGATGTTGAAAGTTCAATAAAATTTATATATATCTAAAATTATTATAAACAGAATCCAATTAATTAAATTGAACTTATATTGGTATTATTTATCTACTTTTACCTAAAATATATTTAAACAAAATCAGTAATTATTTAAATAAATATTTGGTTTTAAACTATAAATAAGTGTTTTCATTATTCATAAAAAATTGAATATTTTCTGAAAAATACAAAAAATTCACCCTAAGAAAATTTTGATATTAATCATACAAAAATGAAGTCCATTTTTAAAGATAAAATTTATAAAATTTAAAAAAGTGGGTTTTAATATTTATAACTACTAGTTTGATTGGTTGTGGTGTGTCAGAACTCGAAGTAGCGTATACACATGTTACTATATTTTCAAAGAGAAGCATACCATGGAAGCCTGCGGTGTTACAGGTACCCAACGATGGCCCTAGAAGGGTGTGAGTATAACTAAGCAGGCCACCACTGAAGGTTTACTCAAAATATCCAATAAAAGTAGATAGTTCTTTAAAATGATAAATAAAGTAATGTAAAGGTAAGCAGATCAATAACACGTTATAGACCACGTAACTTTATAATTATTCTACAATTGAATCAAGGTTCACAACTTAGGCATCCCATGGTTTGATCTACATATTTCTTGTGAACAATGGATCAGGAAATATCAATATCCCTAATGATATGGGAATGAGATCAAGTCTTATCTCACTATTAATCACATTATAATAACTTCATAATCCTCAACTAGAATCCTCTTTCTAGGTGGAATGAAAACATTAGAGGAATAGAACATTATCCCCTTCCCTAACCCTTGAATTTGGTCATGGAGTTAGGACTATGGTCCAACTCAACCTGTGGGCGTAGAACGTCAAGTCTGTACCCCACTCTACCATGAAATGTGAACATGCTTATTTTTCATTCAATACAATTAAAAAAATTTCAAAAAGCAGAAAAAATATCATTTGAAAACTCAAAATAATATCAATAAATGGTAAATTTACATTATTCCTCAATCCATTAACACATTCATATTTTTTATCACTCAACCCTTTAACCCATTTCACATTTCGCATTCCCACATCACTATTAATATTTAAGTGTAAATATAATTCCTTATCATATACCCATCGATCTAATTTATTTTATTTACATATCAGGAAAACAATCCCTTAGGCTTTAACCGCACTAGACATACGTAGACACCATCCATTATAACTAATTACATTAAACAATTAACATTCCCTCTAGGTCTCTTCTTAATTATGAGTCAATTTTAAAACTTACTTTTTTGTTAGCCCAATCGGGAGTGCCGAAACACTCCATGGGTGGACCTAATTTGGTCAAGTCATTCTCCTTGCATAGCATGAGGATCAAGAATGGTACAATTAATAATTTATCCATTCAATACACCAGATAATATTAATGTAATTAAGAACACATCAAGAAGGGAAACAAGTATGAAACTCTACATGCACAAATCTGTGAATAAACTATGGGATATAACATATACACCAACTACCATGGATATGTTGGATAACACACTCCTAAAAGAGCCTTAAATTCCAATTCAAACACCCTTATATGCCTCAACATAAATCTCACTGGAAAAGAAATGTTTTAGAGCGTCAGATGGAGAGGAGGAAGAGATACAAACCCCAAACCAAAAAAAAGACGCAAGAGTGGGATTAACTTATCTGGATATTCCATCGACAACCAAAAACACTCCACGTGTCCCTAAGATGAGGAATATTTATCCATGTATGATCTTGAATATTTTGGGGTATCATTTATGTTCAAGGGAAAATAAAAGATGAAAATCCTGAGTAGAACTTAAAATCTTGTAATGGAATTTTTCCAATTTTCTCAAATTCAGTGAGCCTCACATTTTACCCACACAGTTTTCCATTCTATTCAAAAACCATGAAAATGATACTATCTAGAAATATACCCCTCACAAAGATACCTAGGATATCCATAGGGTTTTCCCTAACAATTTTCAAACCATGAAACATGCCCCCAAACCCCCTTTGTCTTCCACTTTTGTGTCCAGAACCCCCAAAACATGCAATGGTTTTCACATGAACATAGAAAAATACTTATTTAACCAAAATAAGATCAAAAACTAAAAGTAAAAGAAAAAAACATTATCGGAGATCTGGAATCATATAACCTCCCCCACATTATGACATCTCATCCATATGCCACTCTTTCAGATCATCATGAGGATCCCAAATAAAAGAAATTGGCCCACTAGGCTCGTGTATCTGATTTATGCAACCAAGTATCTTTCTAAAAATTTCCATGAATGCATAGAACACGAACCAAAGGCACCAAATTTCCCCACAATACCTTTTAACTATGATCCACAACATGAACTCGATGGTCCTCAATGGACACATCTACTTTGACCACAACATCCTCATAATTTAACACATGAGACAAATCAGGGTGATACTGTCGGAGATGTGAAAAATAGAAAAAACCTTTCATCAAACTATTCCACTATTGTAGATTTAATCTGTAATCCACTAGTCTGATCCTCCCCAAAATATCTTATGTCCCAACATACTTAGGTGAACATTTTCCTTGCAAACAAATTTGACAATGATCCAACTTTCAAGACACCTATTGAAACACAGTATCAACCACCATGAACTCAAATGGTCTATGACACTGATATTCTTATGAATTAAATATACATTGACCCATTTCCATGTCCATCTAAATCAATCTATCCTTTTTGTGGTCTCCTTCACCAAACATGGTCCAAAGAGATCAGAATCCCCATACTCTAACAAACACAGAAGAGATCTACATAGTCTCCCGTAAAGATCCTCAAATTGTTCCATCTTTATTATAGCTTGAAAACTATTGTTGTCAGAAAAATAAATACGTGAAAAGTTCCATTCACGTGAATTATTGATTTCCAGAACACATGCTCTCAACATTACTTTTAATGCCTGAATTTTATGCTCAGACTTCCTGTTAGTCTATTGATGGGAATCTATACTAAAAAATAGATGGGTACCAAGTTCCCTTAGTTTTCCATTCCTTTAGGACAAGGTGAAATGTGGATCATGATATGAAGTTATGTTTACAAGAATACCATGAAACCATAATATTTCTAAAACATACAATTCTTCCAACTGGCCTATTTTATAGGTATCCTAGATTAGAAATAAATTAGACACTTTGGTCAGCCGATGCACCACCACCAAAAGTGAGTCATTATTCCAAGGCATCCTCGAATGAACCACTACGAATTCCGTTATTAGATCATTCCACTTACACTATGGAATAAGAAATAACTGAAACAACCCACATGGATATTGATGTTTAGCCTTCACAAGCTGATAGTTAAGGTATCATGAAAGAAAACTCGCAACTTCTTTCTTCATTCCCAGCCACCAAAACTAACTCTAATGATAATGGTTTATCTTACTCTAGAAAGGATTCACTATCCACTTTGATGTGTGAAACTCATACATAACATCCTCCCATGGAACTATTGGTACCACAATGTAAATGTGAACCTAGGAAACTCTATCGACACTAAAAGAATAACCAGATGGTGACTCCCCATCTTTATGACTTTCCTTCAAAGCCAAACACTCTAGATCCACCAAATGAATTGCTTTAAATTTTTTCAAAATTGCAGATTCTACTTCTCGAATATTATAGGCCATCTTCTTGTTCCTATATTGTACCAACAAATGCATCTTAGTAAACAATTTCATCATCTTCCACTCTAAATTAGATTCCCAGACCACCAAATTTTTGGTCTTCTATCTCAGAGCATCAGTGACACTATTCCCTTTCCCTAGTGTGTACAATGACTCAAAATCAAATGATTTTCGGTAATGACCCAATTCATTTAATGAAAAATTTTCTTCATAAAATTATGTTATATAATCACATGAAATGACTACAAAGTGAACTACTAAGTAGTATGTGACCATTGAACATAATTTCATCACTTCTATGTTTTGAATTTCGAAAATCTGACAATAATAGTTGGGATTAGTAAATTAGTTGGTGTTTAACATGACGAACAAATTTTTTTGTTATATAGTATCATACTCTTATCAAGAGTAATATTACCCTTATGAATAGTGAAATATCCTATTTAATATTAACCATACATATGGTATTATATATATAAGATTAATGTGGAAGTACGATATACCTATATTTGTGAATAAGAAAATAAATTCTTTGAAATTGGTGTTTTTTGAGTAATGTGTAATTTTTAAAAAAAATAAATTATTCACTAATTAATAATTATTATTGAAAAATTGACTTCATTTTTTGATTCTACACCTTGAAAAATGGTTAGGGATATATTTTGGGATTCATCTAAAATACATGAACATTTGTTGAATAGTAAAATACCTTAATTTACCGTATAAATATATTACAATTGAATTCCAGAATTCCTAACATAACAGATGATGTAAGAACCAAAATCGAGAAATCACATGAACTTATTATTATTAATGATTATTTAATTGTCACAAGTTATTGTATTATTAATGTCACGATCTATCCTCAGGGCCCATGCCGTGACTACCCCAAGACAGCCTTCCATAGGCCAGGGGCTGGCGACTTGCACCAAAGGCGTAAATCCCGATAACTAGGAAGGAATTGCCTTTATAAAAGTAAACAAAACACCACAGAGTATGAGAGGATGTAAAACACTAAGTACAAAAGAATGTGATGAAAGTAAATCAGCCAGAATACAATCCCAACTGAAAGTACATCTACAACTGAACGAAAGTAGAACAGAAAAAGACAAACAGTTGGAAGAAAGGAATCAGCTCCTGGTTTGTCCTCCTCGGATCCTACCTGAAGGGTAGGTACAGATAGTGTAGCTCCTGGATCATCCACCATGGATCCTACCTGAAGGGTAGGTATAGATAGCGTAGCTCCTCAATGTTCTTGCCCATCAACCCCCTCCGAGTGTCGTCTCATCGTGATGTCCACCTCTGGATACCGTCTAGTCCTTGAACACTTAACCTCCGTCAGCTCTGCCCGTCGTCTGCAACCAACAAAATGAGGTGCGGGCATAGCCCGTGCAGGGGTGAGTATAACTATACTCAGTAGGGACCATGAGACCCTCAAATTCTCACTAAAACCAACAAGGATAACCACAAAGAAGATCTCAAAAAATAACCTCTACTTAGGTATATGCCCATACATATACCTAAGTTATCAAGTAACTCATCTCAAACATGAGGTAACCCAAATATCATGAAATAAACGGATAACCACTACCCAGGTATATGCTCATACATATACCTATGTTATCAAGTGACCCATCTCAATCATGAGGTAAACACAAGGTCATAGACTCAGCTTAAACTAGGATTTTCCTTATCGAAACCGTAACTGCTGAAGAGACCCGTCTCTGGAGTGTACAATGGTCCTGTCACAACTCCAAGGTACTGCTCACTAACCTAAGAATGCTGAGGTACTCCTCCTGTCGAGTACCGCGAGTCAGCCACCCAAACACAGTAGTGCTTCCCGCCGGGGTATGCCACCGAGACACATTAGTGCACACCCCCTAATAGCATGCAGAGGTACTCTCCGGATGAGTATCGTGGGTCTACACTGTCACACAGGTAGTGCTCCGTCTGCCATGGGTCTGCACCCAAAAAAATTAGCTCTCTTTCCACTGGGCTAATGAACTCACTCCAAGTCGATTCGGTCAAGCAGTCGTTAGGTCTCAGTCGGCTACACGGTCTCTGTACTCCGCACGCTCATCTCTGGGTGGGTCCGCTCCACAAACTACAAGTCGATACTCCATGTATCTAAAAGTCCCACGAAGAAGTATCTCAATGGACCGCCTCATCATAGGGGTCTCAATGCAAAAGACGGCGCGCCAATCGGACACCCGGTCTGTGAGTTATTAGACTTTTCGTCCCAGGGGCCTAGTTGGTTTTGTGAGAAAACCAACCCGTCCGTATCTCAAATATACCCTGAACTATGATAGGGTATACTCATAGGGACCGTTTCTCAACGTGATCACCAACGCCGCTGACGGTTCGTCAAACAAACGTCCTGTCTGAAAGATATCAGCTTTTCCGTTCCAAGGGCCCTGTTGGATTTCGGGTACAATCCAACCCGACCACTATCCAACAGCAACCCAAACTCAGGTAAAGTATGCCAAAAGTTTACATTATCAAGAGGAATTCAACGAAGTTTACGGCACATCAATCAGATGTCCGGAGCTCAAGATATGAGCATTTCCGATCTGAGGGCCCAATTGGTTTCATGTACGAACCAACCTGGCCGAACCCAAAGTATTCTAAAACCATGATTGCAATATACCGAAACGACCGTATCAATCCTAGGATCACATCGCAACTGGCGTTGCGTCGATCGGAGGCACGTAGAACATGTTATGGGTGTCCGACCAGAAAAGATTCGGTATTAAGGGGTTCGGGCCAGGTCTGACCCGACCCGATACCCCAGGGTCGACTCGATCCGGGTCTGGGTCCGGCAAGCATGGGCGTAGCCCAGCCTGGCGGACCGGCCAGGCGGCCAGCCCGGCCTGGGCGCAGCACGCCCAGCGCGCTGGTCAGGCGCTCGGCCAAATGACCAAGCCGTTTGGAGTGGGGGGCGCCTGCCCCCCTTGTTTGTAATCGCGGCCCTCCTTAATGGGGTCCGCTCAGCTGGCCGGCCAGAGGTTTAAACCCCCGGCTTTCCCCTTGTCTGGCCGGCCCGCCCCGGCTAGCCGGTTTCTGCCACCACGGGACCGGTGACGACCGGTCCCCTCCCTGCTCCGACACTGGCATCCCGTTTCCGGTCACTGGTCCTGCTCCGACGCCAGCGGCTCATTTCCGGTAGCCATTTACCATGCTCCGCCGTGGACCGGTACCGGTCACGACATTCATTCGTCCGGTGTGGTGCGACGGCTCTGCACCCCTCTGCCGCGGCCCCGCTCCAGCTGCAGTGCTTTTGCGGTTCTCCGGCGCGGCGCGACGGCTCCGCGACTTGGTTCAATTTCACGGCGCGGCGCGAGGGCGCCATGACTTGGTTCAATTTCACGGTGCGGCGCGAGGGCGCCACGCATTCCTTGCCGCATGATCCCGCACGGTGCGACGGCACTGCGCCATTTCAATTCCAACCACATTAGAAACAAACATGGATAATGGAGGAGGGTCAGCCGTGTTTGTGAAGTCCGACCCCCTCTCGTTAATCGATAGAAATTGGTCATATTCCACAAAGAACGTCAAAGTAGTAATCACAAACAAAAATAACTAAATAAACCCCTATAGTTTTCCCGCAAACAAGAATTCCCAACATGCAACATATTCTTCGTGGATCAACTTGATGATTAGTTGATCCACGTTCTTTGATTTAGAAGGAAGTAACATGGGGTTAATTAATATTCACAAAACAATTCCCTACCTCGACTTTTCTTGAACGGAGGTTCGTCGAACGAGGATTCGTCGCGGAAAGAGACGTCGCGAAAGAAGACGTCATCGGCGTCGCGGAAAGAGGTGTCGCGGAAGGAGATGTCGACCTCCGAGGAATCCGGCGTTCTTCGCGTTCTTCACGTTCATTGTGTTCTTCGACGAAGAAGATGAAGAAAATCAAGTCTCCCTTAGATTTTCTCCCAAAGCTCTCAGGCAACAAGCCTTCATCCCAAAATAAAATAAGCCCCTTACTTATTTTATTAACACAACTTAAGATTTGAAATTCATGAGTTTGAAATTCAAACACTCACATTAAACACACTTCATTAATATCATAAGTTATCAAAACATATGTTATCAAATTAAAATGTGAGTTGAGGGAGTTATGGAATGTGAAGGGGTGGGGTTTGTGTGGGCCCCACCACTCTCATAACCTTCCATGGGAAGTTGGGTAGTTACCCATCTTCCACCCAAAGCTTAAATTCACGTAGAGAAAATAAAAATTGTAGTTAAATTTTTATTCTATCTTCCACAATTTTTATCAACCTCTCTCGTGAAAATACAACTCTAAAAAAGGTGTTTATAAGCAATTACCGGCGTTGCAGTTTCATCGGTGCCCTCAGAATTCGATTCCGAGCACCGGTTGAAATGTTAGAAAACCCCGCTCGTCCGTTCACTAAACGTACCCAAGCCAAAATTTGGAAAATGATTCCGGGCACACCGGGCCTCGGAATCAGGCGCCGTCAGAAACTGCGTTCTTGTAAAATTCCAAAGAAATTTAAGAAAAAAATTTCCTGGAAATTTCCAGGTCTTTACATTACTCCCAGCTCAGGGATTTACATCCCCGTAAAGCTTCAACACAAACTAGGGTCACAAAAGCGGTATTGAGTACGCATCTAAGCCTTCCGCTCCCATCTGATTACCTGGAGATTCCCGTACTGCCAAAGAAAGTGCACCCAAAGAATCGACCGTCCTTGTAGGATCTGCTTCTGTCAATCCTAGATCCCCACTAGAACCTCCATGGAAGTAACCCCATCGTCATCATCCTACTCCTCATGGTTGATGATATGCGAAGGGTCGAGCACGTATCTCCTCAGCTGAGATAATTGGAAAACGTCGTGCACTTGGTGCAACTGAGGTGGATGGTTCAAGTGGTAAACCACCTCGCCTACCCAGTTGAGGACCTAGCAAGGTCTGTTGAACCTCGGAGATAACTTTCCGCCATGGCCACATCTCCGTAAACCTCGTCGAGGAGAGACCCGTATAAGGACGTGATCGTCATCCTCGAACTCCAGAGGTCTCCAAATCCTGTTAGAACTGAAACTAAAATGATTGATACCACAAGGGTAAGGTTGACCGAATCAAGTGTGATCGGTCGCACCCTCCTGTGCAAGATTTTATCCTGTGCTGCCTAGGGTTTTATTTTCGACAACAAAGGAAAACCCATCCTGACGTTTGCCTAAAACCGTCAATTTGAGTATGAACAGTTATTTCCCATTCCATACTCAAACTAACGTCGTAAGGCCTCGACGCTGCCACCAAGAGATTCCAACCGAAACTCTCGCCTCGAGGGTCTGACCACACCATCGGTGTAAGTGTGATTATCGAGTCTCCTCCCAAGGTATCTCCAGACATGAGGGTCAAGTCCACAACTTACCGGAAACTCTAGGTCTGGAACAAGATTTGTGAAAGAAAGGAATGATTCATATCGACGTCTGTTACTACAGAAGATAGTAGTGAACACAGACTGTCCAATGAATCATTTTTAGAGCCATTGGGTCACACTCCTTGACCGCATGCAGCTGCAATCTTCCTCTGCCCTCCAGCTCCCTGAGCCTGGCAGGGATAACTAAGGTGGGTGGTTGTAGCATGTTACGATGTACACCACCTCATTCTTCTCTTCTAGCTCTGCCTCCATGTCTTCTGCTTCGCAGACTCATCTCTCCTTAATGCTTCCTATTCTTGAAACATTTATCACGCTCGAGTCTCTAAGACTGGCACCGGTTTCTTGTTTCTTACTGCACTATGCACACTTTATCCGCTCCTGGATGATCTGCACCTTCTTTTCCTACGATCTGAAAGAGCTGCTAAAAAATTTTCTCCTTTGCTGAAAAGAGAAACTCGGTCTCATCCCCTGGATGAACCACACCCATTTCCTAATACAGTCAATCCTGGCATGAATGATGTAATCATGCCATGGATGACGTCGTAAGGCCACGACGTAACCACCAAGAGATCCAACCATCACTCTCGCCTCCAAGGGTCGAGTCATGCTGTCGGCAACAGTGTGAGGTCACTGGGTCTCCTCCAGTAGAAATCGTGAAAGTGAAGGAAAAGTCAATAGTTTTAACAGGGACCTCTCAGTATCAACCAAATAAAAGGATAGGAAAGAAAAAAACACAATGATATGTGTCTTTTTATTATTGCATCTCATAGTACAAAGACACGAATACAACAACAATATGGAGCTATAAGTACAAGGGATGTATCCACTAGTTCTGATCCTGTCCACCTACTCCTGGAGCTCTACTGCCTTGTCCACTGCTCGACTGTTGCTCAATCACTTTTCGTTACTTCTGCCTTGGTGGCTTCTCCAACACCTGCGGATCTACTGTGTGGGGGGTCGGATAGTCGCGTGCCAGGTGACCCTTCCTACCATATGAGTAACACTGTCTGTTTCTGGAACGCCTAACTCTGACCCCACTCTGGGTGCCCCGCACCACCGATCCTAAAACCCGAGATCGACCAACTACTAGTCTGGTCCTCCTGGACCTCTGCATCACCTTTCTACTGCCCACAGATGACTCGTCTACTGATCGAAAAACACGCGGAAAAGTAAACAGCTCCTAAACACGCTCGGGGTGTATAGATACTGGCACAAACTCCACCCTGAAGAAGGTCTCGAAGTCTTCCCATGTGAAGTTCATCCCGTCGTAAAACTGGAACAAGTGGATCCACCACCTGCCTGCTGCTGCCTAAAGAAGGCTGGCAGCAAAGATCACCATGAAGTCTGAAGGCGTCTCCACAAGCCTGAAGAATCTCACTACAACATCCAGCCAATCCTCAGCCGCCTGCGGGTCCGTCTCTCCCCGGAACCTGGGTGGCCTCTGGCGCTGGAACTCGTGCAGTGCACTCAAGTGGCGTGCATCACCTACTGCTAGGGATGGTGGCATCAGTGGCCCAACGTATGGTAGTACCGCTGGGGCCTCCGATGGTTGTAGAGACCCTAAGCTTATCTTACATGGACATTACATTACTTTTGCGGAATACTTAGTACATAACAAAAACACACACACACAAGGATCGTAATAGTTTAGTGTCTTTGGAAACTCGGAACGTAATCTTCTAATCGTGGTGAAAGATCTTCAATATCTCCCATAAAGATCTTCCCTTCTTTTTTTTTACCTAAAACCTTTCTTTATATCCTGGGGAAAAGAAAACATAAAAGGGTGAGCTCAAATGCTCAACAAGGGCAAATAAAGGAAATAAAAATCATATCATATCTTTTTGAAAATCAAAACCTGCAAAAGAGATCATAATATCTTATCATGGAATAATTCATAGAAGTGAAAATGAGATCCCCATAATCATAACATAAAACTTGAAACTTTGTGGCATGCACACATAATCATGGAAAATCATTTCTTGTTAGTCATGACTCATTTCCAAGACTATCTTAGTGGACAAAGTCCCTTTCTGAACCGAGTTCACTCCTCGTTTCAGTCCTGTATCACTGAACCGGTATAACCTACCATTCCAGCCCTGTCTATCTCAGGAGATATAAAATCATTACCCAATGCATTGGAGGGAGATATAGGTCCAACCCATCTTATAATGAATCCTTTCTTATGTGTGCCACATAATCATACATCATCGCATAACACATGTAACAAAAATGGGATTCTTGAAACATCATGACATCATAAATCAATTCATATAACATAAAGGAATTCATAAAAATAATTTCATCACAACAGGATCAAATCAATGTAATAATAGGGATAAAAACATAACCCTTTATTATCTTAGATATAAAATAATTTTGATAAAACACTTGAACTCCATTCTTGAGGAAAATATCCTTTCTTATTCAAAAACATTTTTCCTTTCATAACATGTCATACGACATTAAAATAAAAGAAGTTGATTAAAAATAAACTTGAAAACTTGTTAAGGAAGCTTCTTGGATTTAATGTTTTAAAAATCCATTCATGCCGTATAAGTTAAAAAAAACATTTTTCGTACTTTTGTCGGAAAAGTCAAAAAGTACCTCGTCCGAAAAACGACAAAAGATTCCTTTCATACGTATTACTAAAAACTCACCGAAGGGTAAAAATGGATTTAAACAATTTTAGGTTGATGGAAATAATATTACATATTGAGTAAACATGGATGTGGATGATAAAATACACCCCGGTAAATACTTACGAATAAACAATCTCGGATAAAAATGAGATTGTGATATTTCCCTTACCTTAGGTCCAATTTGCTTCGTATGTTTCCGAACCTCCTGTATAATGATTTAAATAATGTCATTGACTTATTACAGAATCATATTCATTGTTATGATATCATATATGGTTCACTTATGACATTATATTACCCGTTCTTTTGTAAATTCCATGTTAAAGAAGCGTTTTGGGTAAAATCGTTTCATTTATCGTAGGTGTTTTGACTTTTTGTTCTTGACATTATTATTACTTATATTATGATTTACTTACATCCAGAATATAAAATATGATTTATATATCATATATATTCAGTATATATATATATATAACAGATAGATAAATGAAATGAAAAACACCGTTCATTGAGACGGTAGTCCGTACGTACGCATGAACGCTGTTTTTCTTTCTTTATTGTCTTGAATGGAAGTAAGTAGATGACATACATATATATATATATACATAAATCCAGTATCATTATTATGTCATATATTTCATTAGTACTTATTATATATATTTTATAATCATTCATGAATGGTTAATCATTAAGAATGAATCTCATCGCGTCGTGGAGACGGTATTCCGTACGTACGCACGAGCGATGATATCATTTCCATAATTATTGAATTGAATTGGAGTGTATTATACAATATATCAGAATCAATATGATGTTGTAATAACTATGTATAGTTATTATTTACACCATTATACCCATCTTTGTAAGGTGGTGGTGGAAAATAGATTACACCACGGCGTGGAGACGGTATTCCGTACGTACGCACGCGCGGTGATTTCTTTTTTCGTAGGATGGATAGATGGTGAAATAGGGTTGTTTCATACTTATAATAACATATCAGTATATGAGTGATACTGATGTTTTTACTTCATAATGAAACATTCTAAGAAGAAGAAGTGGAAGAAGAAATAAAGATGAAAGAATTGGTAACGGTAATTACCTCTTCTTTGAAGCGCCTCTTTGAGACCTCCTCTTAGGGCACTAAAATTGGTCTTTTAGGAAGACCAGAACCTCTAGGATGTTTCTAGGTAAGTGGAGAAGAGATTTTGGCAGGGTTTGGCCGAGCTTGAGTGCTCAAATTGGTGTGAGGAGGAGGGGGAGGAGGTGTCCTTTTATAAGGGAGGAGAGGGGCACCTTAGGAATATCTCAAAATATTATTTTATTATAATGTCAAGTACGATTTTAATTACCTCCAAATTGATTTATTTCGAGGCTAAGGTGGGGATGGGTCGAAATACTCTCATCTAATAGAATTTAGACAAGTTTAGGTTCCTATTTTAACCTTATCATTTAGATTTAACATTAAGTTAAATAATTTTACTTTTACTGTGTCTTCTTGTGTTCTTATACTATAAGGTTAATAAACTTACTATATCAAGCCAAAAGAACCCCAAATTGTTTATTATTAATACATATATCCTTATCTAAGTCATTTGGCCGATCCTTAGATTTTTAGGAATAAAATAACAATTAATAATATAATATTTGATTTAAAAACTATTTTGTGTCAATTTTGACACTATTTGAGATATGATTTTTGTGAAAGTCATAACAGAATTATATTTTCGAACCAAGTTGATTAAATCAACACTAATATATCATAGTAACCTAGAAAATTAGTTGAATTCATAAAAATTCTCAAATTACATTTATTTTGGTGTTTATAACATCAATTATGTCAATTTTTCATAAATAAGATAATTACTGCATCATCTTTGTGTCATAAATAAATTAAATTATTTGATGTTTAAAAATTATAAATAAAATACTATTATGTAGGAAATCTTTTTAGATTTCTAATTAATATTTATAGTCTAATTTATCTTATGTATAACCCCATATTAAAAATGATTTACTTATTAAACTTTGATTTTAACTATTTTAACCCTTCTTTAAATAAATTAATAATAAATGTCCTAATCTAATCCAAGTGGGCCTAAATGGTCATATTTTATTCCTAAGTTTGTTTTTGGTCGAATTAAACTTGTCCAATAGAATTAGGACATGTGTTAGGGTAATATTAATATCATATTTACCCTTAGTTACCCTATTTACTATTAATCGCGGTAAAAATAGTAAAAAGTTACTATTCACCAAAAAATTATCTTTATCTCATTGAACCACATTTTACTTACTGATATCAACCGTGTCTGTCGGATTTTTGAAATTCCATTCACAGAAGCGGTAAAATTAAGTTTTATGCAAAATTCAGTTTTTAACCTACCATTTAGTAGTTTCACTATTCATCAAAAATTGATGTTTTTCAGATTAATGCCAAAATTTCATCCTAAGCTATATTTCATATTCCGAATTCAAAAATGAAGTCTATTTTACCAAATTCATAACATAGAAGATTCATTAATTAATTTTATAATTAAATCCCGCTGTTAAAATAAATAGCGTGTTTTTAGGAAACAATATATACCAAAAGATTGACACTTGATTATGTCTGGTTTAAATGTGAAATTACAACCAATGACCAACATTGTATTAAATTGTAAAAATATATTCTAAATATACTTTAAAACCACTCAAATTAATAATTTATCACTATTAATTATTTCGATTAAAAAAGTTGTTTTTAATTAAAATTTAGTAATTTTCACTATTCATCAGAATATGAAAGTTATCCGAAATGTACCAAAATTTCACGTTAGGCTAAATTCGATACTCCGAATCCAAAAATGAAGTCCATTTTGAGAGCTAAAATTTCTAAAATTTAAAAAGTGGTTATTACTATTCATAACGGCTAGTTTTAATAATATTTTAATAGCATATCGTTGTTTCGTGAAACTCAGTATTGCGTACTACACACGCTATCGAGGAAGGTCGCAATTGCGTATAATGCAAGTCAAGTCAAGGATGCGTGTTGTGCAAGCTCCTTTTGGTGTAGCGTACAACACAAGACATGAATAAAATTAAAAAGAATATTTTTTATAAAATCTTGGGCTGTTACATTCTACCCCCCTTAAAATAAATTTCGCCCTCGAAATTCGTCGGGGTTATAAATGGTTTAATATTTGAAAGTTTCTTTAATAGAAACCCACATCGTAAAAAGGAATATCAAAACCAATCTTTAAAAACAAAAGTATGAAACGTAACGGTTACCCAAATAAACTAATCATTGGGTTTCCACATAGGTGAAAATATGGATATGGAAGAGAAATCTAACCATCATGTTCTGATGGAGAGTGGTAGAGAACATGGCTATGGAAAAGCCAATAATCACAAATCCATAAATTTGTGACGATCTAAGGTACCATCTGATTCATCAGGTATAAGATCACTAGGACAACATTTTTGGTTTTCAAGATCATTTCCCTAAAGTTGAAAATTTGAATTGGAATAAATACTTTCTTTATTTTGGTACAATCTCACTATTGTTCGTTCCTAGAACAATTTCCACTTCACCTCTTAAATAAATGAAGTTGAATTTGTTATTCGTGAAGTGTTAGCAGATCATGTGATAGAATGACGGGTCATTCCATCTGTCTCAAACAAAAGGTTAGCAAAAATTATATACATAAGTCGATCTATAGTGAGATTAATCATATATAGTTCCTAAAATGGACTTATACTTCATATATCATACTGCTTAATGTAATAAAACTATTTTCTACTAAACAGGGACTTCCTGTAGGCCAGTGGTAGGCGATAAAGGCCAGTCGCACTTCGGTTGTGGGTTCGATTCCCACAGCCTTGTCCGAAGCGATGGGCTATCGCCCGTCCTGCAGGTTGTCCTTTTTCTAAAACTATATTACTATAACATCCCATAATATCGAAAAAACTTCTATCCTTAAACAATACTAACTTATGTCCAACATAATCCATTCCAATCTTTAGTCCTATCCATAATACTGCAGTCCATTCTCATAACATAGTGAAAACGATTACCAGAGATTTAATACCATCGTTGATCCCCATATATCATAAGATATATCTTGTTGGACACATTCCAAACATTCAAAGGCCTTAATCTTGTACTCTCTTGAATACCCATTGAACCTTAGTGAAAACTTGAATGCAGTTAAAAGTTAACACTTTCCACATACCAAAATCCTCAAAATTCTATATACTCAAACCATGATATCACTTAGTCCTTATATCAATCATGAGCTCATGAATACTGTTAAACATTTCATTTTCTCGTTTTCCCTTCATTATGCGCATAATATCTCAATCACTTTGAATACCACATTAGACCAATACATAAATATTCTAATATTCCATGATACATCATTATTTTGGAATCCCATAAAAACTTAATCATTCCACCACATCGTTGTCATATTCAACATTGCCAATAGTGATCGCATGTGACTTCCCTTTGTCCTTTGCCTTAAGCGGTTGCTCATGTCGATCATCACTAACCCTTGGATTAGGGCATTTATTAGCATAATGCCCCATTTCCTTGCACTTGAAGCATTGAAGTGTTGGTTGTACGTTCTCTGCAGTGTTTGCTTTATTCACTTCATTAGAATCCCATTTTCCATTACTTCGACACTCAGTTGCTCGATGACCTTCTTTTCCACACTTAAAACATTCTCTAGTCCCTTTAAGACAATCTCCACCATGCTTCTTTCCACACTTTGTGCATAAGGAAACATTCATCTTCTTTTCACCATTATTCTGAGATTTCTCCTTGAACTCCATCTTTCGTTTCTTTTCAAAACCATGAGATGGATATGTAACACAAACTTCCATTTCTACCTTGATAGCACAACGCACAATTTC
This sequence comes from Viscum album, assembly GCA_963277665.1. NCBI lineage: Eukaryota > Viridiplantae > Streptophyta > Magnoliopsida > Santalales > Viscaceae > Viscum > Viscum album. The sequence continues at coordinate 77,779,684 of OY728162.1, read as the reverse complement.
TTCATAGCTACTGAAGTCTCTTATAGCTAATGCCCTTCGAAGACTTGGTTTTAAGCCACTGAAAAATCGATCAACTTTACTTTCAGGTTGGATGATAATTCCAAAAGCATACCTTGCATGTCTTGTAAAATTTGCTTCATAGGTACCAACAAATTCATCGTCCCTTTGCTTCAGTTCAAGAAACTCTTTCTCCATCTTTGTTCGAAGAATACGAGGGAAGTACTTACTGAAAAACAAGTTCTTGAACTCGTCCCATTCCATGGACTCAATTTCATCTCTTGGCCTCGCATTCTTGATAAGATTCCACCATTGATCAGCTTCACCTTCTAAACGATATACTGCTAAGATGACTTTATCATGTTCAGAACATTGAAGAACTGAAAATATCTATTCAGTAGTACTAATCCATTGTTCAGCAACTAATGGATCAGTAGACCCACTGAAAGAAGGCGGACGCTGCCTCATGAAGGATTCAACAGAATGTTGCTCCTTCCTTTGCTCGTTTGGAAGTCCTGCATGATTCATAGCTTGAGAAAGTTGTGTGAGCATGGCTACAAGATTTTTCATTCCAGCTCCCATATCGTTTGGTTGCTCAGGGGGACAATCATTGCATTTTCCATTGCATTGATCAACACGGTTCCTTCGGGTTCCAGCCATCGTCTAAAACCCCAAAAGAATAGTGTGAGAGGCAAAAATCATGCTAGGGAAAACAACATAATAAAGGGGTAGTACCCTCAATATCTAACATCTTAGGTTAAATTCTAAGATCGTTAGAGCAATTCTAGGACTATAACCTATACGTATACTTAACCTTAGAGACATCCCTAGACATACCTTGGAAATATCTCTAGGGATCTCACTAACGTTTTCGCATCCTAGTTTCCAAAGGTTGACTAAACCTTTCCTCTGATACCAACTGTAGAGACCCTAAGCTTATCGTACATGGACATTACATTACTTTTGCGGAATACTTAGTACATAACAAAAACACACACACACAAGGATCGTAATAGTTTAGTGTCTTTGGAAACTCGGAACGTAATCTTCTAATCGTGGTGAAAGATCTTCAATATCTCCCATAAATATCTTCCCTTCTTTTTTTACCTAAAACCTTTCTTTATATCCTGGGGAAAGAAAACATAAAAGGGTGAGCTCAAATGCTCAGCAAGGGCAAATAAAGGAAAAAAAATTATATCATATCTTTTTGAAAATCAAAACCTGCAAAAGAGATCATAATATCATATCATGGAATAATTCATAGAAGTGAAAATGAGATCCCCATAATCATAACATAAAACTTCAAACTTTGTGGCAGGCACACATAATCATGGAAAATCATTTCTTGTTAGTCATGACTCATTGCCAATACTATCTTAGTGGACAAAGTCCCTTTCTGAACCGAGTTCACTCCTCGTTTCAGTCCTGTATCACTGAACCGGTATAACCTACCGTTCCAGCCCTGTCTATCTCATGAGATATAAAATCATTACCCAATGCATTGGAGGGAGATATAGGTCCAACCCATCTTATAATGAATCCTTTCTTATGTGTGCCACATAATCATACATCATCGCATAACACATGTAACAAAAATGGGATTCTTGAAACATCATGACATCATAAATCAATTCATATAAGATAAAGGAATTCATAAAAATAAGTTCATCACAACAGGATCAAATCAATGTAATAATAGGGATGAAAACATAACCCTTTATTATCTTAGATAGAAAATAATTTTGATAAAACACTTGAACTCCATTCTTGAGGAAAATATCCTTTCTTCTTCAAAAACATTTTTCCTTTCATAACATGTCATACGACATTAAAATAAAAGAAGTTGATTAAAAATAAACTTGAAAACTTGTAAAGGAAGCTTCTTGGATTTAATGTTTTAAAAATCCATTCATTCCGTATAAGTTAAAAAAAACATTCTTCGTACTTTTGTCGGAAAATTCAAAAAGTACCTCGTACGAAAAACGACAAAAGATTCCTTTCATACGTATTACTAAAAACTCACCGAAGGGTAAAAATGGATTTAAACAATTTTAGGTGGATGGAAATAATATTACATATTGAGTAAACATGGATGTGGATGATAAAATACACCCCAGTAAATACTTACGAATAAACAATCTTGGATAAAAATGAGATTTTGATATTTCCCTTACCTTAGGTCCAATTTGCTTCGTATGTGTCCGAACCTCCTGTATAATGATTTAAATAATGTCATTGACTTATTACAGAATCATATTCATTGTTATGATATCATATATGGTTCACTTATGTTATTATATTACCCGTTCTTTTGTAAATTCCATGTTAAAGAAGCGTTTTGGGTAAAATCGTTTCATTTATCGTAGGTGTTTTGACTTTTTGTTCTTGACATTATTATTACTTATATTATGATTTATTTACATCCAGAATATAAAATATGATTTATATATCATATATATTCAGTATATATATATATATATAATAGATAGATAAATGAAATGAAAAACACCGTTCATGGAGACGGTAGTCCGTACGTACGCATGAACGCTGTTTTTCTTTCTTTATTGTCTTGAATGGAAGTAAGTAGATGACATACATATATATATATACATAAATACAGTATCATTATTATGTCATATATTTCATTAGTACTTATTATATATATTTTATAATAATTCATGAATGGTTAATCATTAAGAATGAATCTCATCGCGTCGTGGAGACGGTATTCCGTACGTACGCACGAGCGATGATATCATTTCCATAATTATTGAATTGAATTGGAGTGGATTATACAATATATCAGAATCAATATGATGCTGTAATAACTATGTATAGTTATTCTTTACACCATTATACCCATCCTTGTAAGGTGGTCGTGGAAAATAGATTACACCACGGCGTGGAGACGGTATTCCGTACGTACGCACGCGCGGTGATTTATTTTTCCGTAGGATGGATAGATGGTGAAATAGGGTTGTTTCATACTTATAATAACATATCAGTATATGAGTGATACTGATGTTATTACTTCATAATGAAACAACCTAAGAAGAAGAAGTGGAAGAAGAAATAAAGATGAAAGAATTGGTAACGGTAATTACCTCTTCTTTGAAGCGCCTCTTTGAGACCTCCTCTTAGGGCACTAAAATTGGTCTTTTAGGAAGTCCAGAACCTCTAGGATGTCTCTAGGGAAGTGGAGAAGAGATTTTGGCAGGGTTTGGCCGAGCTTGAGTGCTCAAATTGGTGTGAGGAGAAGGGGGAGGAGGTGTCCTTTTATAAGGGAGGAGAGGGGCACCTTAGGAATATCTCAAAATATTATTTTATTATAATGTCAAGTTCGGTTTTAATTAGCTCCAAATTGATTTATTTCGAGGATAAGGTGGGGATGGGTCTAAATCATCTCATCCAATAGAATTTAGAAAAGTTTAGGTTCCTATTTTAACCTTATCATTTAGATTTAACATTAAGTTAAATAATTTTACTTTTACCGTGTCTTCTTGTGTTCTTATACTATAAGGTTAATAAACTTACTATATCAAGCCAAACGAACCCCAAATTGTTTATTATTAATACATATATCCTTATCTAAGTCATTTGGCCGATCCTTAGATTTTTAGGAATAAAATAACAATTAATAATATAATATTTGATTTAAAAACTATTTTGTGTCAATTTTGACACTATTTGAGATATGATTTTTGTGAAAGTCATAACAGAATTATATGTTCGAACCAAGTTGATTGAATCAACACTAATATATCATAGTAACCTAGAAAATTAGTGGAATGCATAAAAATTCTCAAATTACATTTATTTTGGTGTTTATAACATCAATTATGTCAATTTTTCATAAATAAGATAATTACTGCATCATCTTTGTGTCATAAATAAATTAAATTATTTGATGTCTAAAAATTATAAATAAAATACTATTATGTAGGAAATATTTTTAGATTTCTAATGAATATTTATAGTTGAATTTATCTTATGTATAACCCCATATTAAAAATGATTTACTTATTAAACTTTGATTTTAACTATTTTAACCCTTCTTTAAATAAATTAATAATAAATGTCCTAATCTAATCCAAGTGGGCCTAAATGGTCATATGTTATTCCTAAGTTTGTTTTTGGTCGAATTAAACTTGTCCAATAGAATTAGGACATGTGTTAGTGTAATATTAATATCATATTTACCCTTAGTTACCCTATTTACTATTAATCGCGGTAAAAATAGTAAAAAGTTACTATTCACCAAAAAATTATCTTTATCTCATTGAACCACATTTTACTTACTGATATCAACCGTGTCTGTCGGATTTTTGAAATTCCATTCACAGAAGCGGTAAAATTAAGTTTTATGCAAAATTCAGTTTTTAACCTACCATTTAGTAGTTTCACTATTCATCAAAAATTGATGTTTTTCAGATTAATGCCAAAATTTCATCCTAAGCTATATTTCATATTCCGAATTCAAAAATGAAGTCTATTTTACCAAATTCATAACATAGAAGATTCATTAATTAATTTTATAATTAAATCCCGCTGTTAAAATAAATAGCGTGTTTTTAGAAAAATATATATATACCAAAAGATTGACACTTGATTATGTCTGGTTTAAATGTGAAATTACAACCAATGACCAACATTGTATTAAATTGTAAAAATATATTCTAAATATACTTTAAAACCACTCAAATTAATAATTTATCACTATTAATTATTTCGATTAAAAAAGTTGTTTTTAATTAAAATTTAGTAATTTTCACTATTCATCAGAATATGAAAGTTATCCGAAATGTACCAAAATTTCACCTTAGGCTAAATTCGATACTCCGAATCCAAAAATGAAGTCCATTTTGAGAGCTAAAATTTCTAAAATTTAAAAAGTGGTTATTACTATTCATAACGGCTTGTTTTAATAATATTTTAATAGCATATCGTTGTTTCGTGAAACTCAGTATTGCGTACTACACACGCTATCGAGGAAGGTCGCGATTGCGTATAATGCAAGGCAAGTCAAGGATGCGTGTTGTGCAAGCTCCTTTTGGTGTAGCGTACAACACAAGACATTAATAAAATTAAAAAGAATATTTTTTATAAAATCTTGGGCTGTTACATTCTACCCCCCTTAAAATGAATTTCGCCCTCGAAATTCGTCGGGGTTATAAATGGTTTACTATTTGAAAGTTTCTTTAATAGAAACCCACATCGTAAAAAGGAATATCAAAACCAATCTATAAAAACAAAAGTATGAAACGTAACGATTACCAAAATAAACTAATCATTGGGTTTCCACATAGGTAAAAATATGGATATGGAAGAGAAATCTAACCATCATGTTCTGATGGAGAGTGGTAGAGAACATGGCTATGGAAAAGCCAATAATCACAAATCCATAAATTTGTGACGATCTAAGGTACCATCTGATTCATCAGGTATAAGATCACTAGGACAACATTTTTGGTTTTCAAGATCATTTCCCTAAAGTTGAAAATTTGAATTGGAATAAATACTTTCTTTATTTTGGTACAATCTCACTATTGTTCGTGCCTAGAACAATTTCCACTTCACCTCTTAAATAAATGAAGTTGAATTTGTTATTCGTGAAGTGTTAGCAGATCATGTGATAGAATGACGGGTCATTCCATCTGTCTCAATCAAAAGGTTAGCAAAAATTATATACATAAGTCGATCTATAGTGAGATTAATCATATATAGTTCCTAAAATGGACTTATACTTCATATATCATACTGCTTAATATAATAAAACTATTTTCTACTAAATGGGGACTTCCTGTAGGCCAGTGGTAGGCGATAAAGGCCAGTCGCACTTCGGTTGTGGGTTCGATTCCCACAGCCTTGTCTGAAGCAATGGGCTGTCGCCCGTCCTGCAGGTTGTCCTTTTTCTAAAACTATATTACTATAACATCCCATAATATCGAAAAAACTTCTATCCTTAAACAATACTAACTTATGTCCAACATAATCCATTCCAATCTTTAGTCCTATCCATAATACTGCAGTCCATTCTCATAACATAGTGAAAACGATTACCAGAGATTTAATACCATCGTTGATCCCCATATATCATAAGATATATCTTGTTGGACACATTCCAAACATTCAAAGGCCTTAATCTTGTACTCTCTTGAATACCCATTGAACCTTAGTGAAAACTTGAATGCAGTTAAAAGTTAACACTTTGCACATACCAAAATCCTCAAAATTCTATATACTCAAACCATGATATCACTTAGTCCTTATATCAATCATGAGCTCATGAATACTGTTAAACATTTCATTTTCTCGTTTTCCCTTCATTATGCGCATAATATCTCAATCACTTTGAATACCACATTACACCAATACATAAATATTCCAATATTCCATGATACAACATTATTTTGGAATCCCATAAAAACTTAATCATTCCACCACATCGTTGTCATATTCAACATTGCCAATAGTGATCGCATGTGACTTCCCTTTGTCCTTTTCCTTAATCGGTTGCTCATGTCGATCATCACTAACCCTTGGATTAGGGCATTTATTAGCATAATGCCCCATTTCCTTGCACTTGAAGCATTGAAGTGTTGGTTGTACGTTCTCTGCAGTGTTTGCTTTATTCACTTCATTAGAATCCCATTTTCCATTACTTCGACACTCAGTTGCTCGATGACCTTCTTTTCCACACTTAAAACATTCTCTAGTCCCTTTAAGACAATCTCCACCATGCTTCTTTCCACACTTTGTGCATAAGGAAACATTCATCTTCTTTTCACCATTATTCTGAGATTTCTCCTTGAACTCCATCTTTCGTTTCTTTTCAAAACCATGAGATGGATATGTAACACCAACTTCCATTTCTACCTTGATAGCACAACGCACAATTTCTTCATAGCTACTGAAGTCTCTTATAGCTAATGCCCTTAGAAGACTTGGTTTTAAGCCACTGAAAAATCGATCAACTTTACTTTCAGGTTGGATGATAATTTCAGAAGCATACCTTGCATGTCTTGTAAAATTTGCTTCATAGGTACCAACAAATTCATCGTCCCTTTGCTTCAGTTCAAGAAACTCTTTCTCCATCATTGTTCGAAGAATACGAGGTAAGTACTTACTGAAAAACAAGTTCTTGAACTCGTCCCATTCCATGGACTCAATTTCATCTCTTGGCCTCATATTCTTGATTAGATTCCACCATTGATCAGCTTCACCTTCTAAACGATATACTGCTAAGATGACTTTATCATGTTCAGAACATTGAAGAACTGAAAATATCTATTCAGTAGTACTAATCCATTGTTCAGCAACTAATGGATCAGTAGACCCACTGAAAGAAGGCGGACGCTGCCTCATGAAGGATTCAACAGAATGTTGCTCCTTCCTTTGCTCGTTTGGAAGTCCTTCATGATTCATAGCTTGAGAAAGTTGTGTGAGAATGGCTACAAGATTTTTCATTCCAGCTCCCATATCGTTTGGTTGCTCAGGGGGACAATCATTGCATTGTCCATTGCATTGATCAACACGGTTCCTTCGGGTTCCAGCCATCGTCTAAAACCCCAAAAGAATAGTGTGAGAGGCAAAAATCATGCTAGGGAAAACAACATAATAAAGGGGTAGTACCCTCAATATCTAACATCTTAGGTTAAATTCTAAGATCGTTAGAGAAATTCTAGGACTATAACCTATACGTATACTTAACCTTAGAGACATCCCTAGACATACCTTAGAAATATCTCTAGGGATCTCACTAACGATTTCGCATCCTAGTTTCCAAAGGTTGACTAAACCTTTCCTCTGATACCAACTGTAGAGACCCTAAGCTTATCGTACATGGACATTACATTACTTTTGCGGAATACTTAGTACATAACAAAAACACACACACACAAGGATCGTAATAGTTTAGTGTCTTTGGAAACTCGGAAAAAAATCTTCTAATCGTGGTGAAAGATCTTCAATATCTCCCATAAAGATCTTCCCTTCTTTTTTTTACCTAAAACCTTTCTTTATATCCTGGGGAAAAGAAAACATAAAAGGGTGAGCTCAAATGCTCAGCAAGGGCAAATAAAGGAAATAAAAATCATATCATATATTTTTGAAAATCAAAACCTGCAAAAGAGATCATAATATCTTATCATGGAATAATTCATAGAAGTGAAAATGAGATCCCCATAATCATAACATAAAACTTGAAACTTTGTGGCATGCACACATAATCATGGAAAATCATTTCTTGTTAGTCATGACTCATTGCCAAGACTATCTTAGTGGACAAAGTCCCTTTCTGAACCGAGTTCACTCCTCGTTTCAGTCCTGTATCACTGAACCGGTATAACCTACCGTTCCAGCCCTGTCTATCTCATGAGATATAAAATCATTACCCAATGCATTGGAGGGAGATATAGGTCCAACCCATCTTATAATGAATCCTTTCTTATGTGTGCCACATAATCATACATCATCGCATAACACATGTAACAAAAATGGGATTCTTGAAACATCATGACATCTTAAATCAATTAATATAAGATAAAGGAATTCATAAAAATAAGTTCATCACAACAGGATCAAATCAATGTAATAATAGGGATAAAAACATAACCCTTTATTATCTTAGATAGAAAATAATTTTGATAAAACACTTGAACTCCATTCTTGAGGAAAATATCCTTTCTTCTTCAAAAACATTTTTCCTTTCATAACATGTCATACGACATTAATATAAAAGAAGTTGATTAAAAATAAACATGAAAACTTGTAAAGGAAGCTTCTTGGATTTAATGTTTTAAAAATCCATTCATGCCGTATAAGTTAAAAAAAACATTCTTCGTACTTTTGTCGGAAAAGTCAAAAAGTACCTCGTACGAAAAACGACAAAAGATTCCTTTCATACGTATTACTAAAAACTCACCGAAGGGTAAAAATGGATTTAAAAAATTTTAGGTGGATGGAAATAATATTACATATTGAGTAAACATGGATGTGGATGATAAAATACACCCCAGTAAATACTTACGAATAAACAATCTCGGATAAAAATGAGATTGTGATATTTCCCTTACCTTAGGTCCAATTTGCTTCGTATGTGTCCGAACCTCCTGTATAATGATTAAAATAATGTCATTGACTTATTAAAGAATCATATTCATTGTTATGATATCATATATGGTTCACTTATGACATTATATTACCCGTTCTTTTGTAAATGCCATGTTAAAGAAGCGTTTTGGGTAAAATCGTTTCATTTATCGTAGGTGTTTTGACTTTTTGTTCTTGACATTATTATTACTTATATTATGATTTACATACATCCAGAATATAAAATATGATTTATATATCATATATATTCAGTATATATATATATATAATAGATAGATAAATGAAATGAAAAACACCGTTCATGGAGACGGTAGTCCGTAGGTACGCATGAACGCTGTTTTTCTTTCTTTATTGTCTTGAATGGAAGTAAGTAGATGACATACATATATATATATACATAAATACAGTATCATTATTATGTCATATATTTCATTATTACTTATTATATATATTTTATAATAATTCATGAATGGTTAATCATTAAGAATGAATCTCATCGCGTCGTGGAGACGGTATTCCGTACGTACGCACGAGCGATGATATCATTTCCATAATTATTGAATTGAATTGGAGTGGATTATACAATATATCAGAATCAACATGATGTTGTAATAACTATGTATAGTTATTCTTTACACCATTATACCCATCCTTGTAAGGTGGTGGTGTAAAATAGATTACACCACGGCGTGGAGACGGTATTTCGTACGTACGCACGCGCGGTGATTTCTTTTTCCGTAGGATGGATAGATGGTGAAATAGGGTTGTTTCATACTTATAATAACATATCAGTATATTAGTGATACTGATGTTATTACTTCATAATGAAACAACCTAAGAAGAAGATGTGGAAGAAGAAATAAAGATGAAAGAATTGGTAACGGTAATTACCTCTTCTTTGAAGTGCCTCTTTGAGACCTCCTCTTAGGGCACTAAAATTGGTCTTTTAGGAAGACCAGAACCTCTAGGATGTTTCTAGGGAAGTGGAGAAGAGATTTTGGCAGGGTTTGGCCGAGCTTGAGTGCTCAAATTGGTGTGAGGAGGAGGGGGAGGAGGTGTCCTTTTATAAGGGAGGAGAGGGTCACCTTAGGAATATCTCAAAATATTATTTTATTATAATGTCAAGTTCGGTTTTAATTAGCTCCAAATTGATTTATTTCGAGGCTAAGGTTGGGATGGGTCGAAATCCTCTCATCCAATAGAATTTAGACAAGTTTAGGTTCCTATTTTAACCTTATCATTTAGATTTAACATTAAGTTAAATAATTTTACTTTTACCGTGTCTTCTTGTGTTCTTATACTATAAGGTTAATAAACTTACTATATCAAGCCAAACAAACCCCAAATTGTTTATTATTAATACATATATCCTTATCTAAGTCATTTGGCCGATCCTTAGATTTTTAGGAATAAAATAACAATTAATAATATAATATTTGATTTAAAAACTATTTTGTGTCAATTTTGACACTATTTGAATATGATTTTTGTGAAAGTCATAACAGAATTATATGTTCGAAAAAAGTTGATTAAATCAACACTAATATATCATAGTAACCTAGAAAATTAGTGGAATTCATAAAAATTCTCAAATTACATTTATTTGGGTGTTTATAACATCAATTATGTCAATTTTTCATAAATAAGATAATTACTCCATCATCTTTGTGTCAAAAATAAATTAAATTATTTGATGTCTAAAAATTATAAATAAAATCCTATTATGTAGGAAATCTTTTTAGCTTTCTAATGAATATTTATATTCGAATTTATCTTATTTATAACCCCATATTAATAATGATTTACTTATTAAACTTTGATTTTAACTATTTTAACCCTTCTTTAAATAAATTAATAATAAATGTCCTAATCTAATCCAAGTGGGCCTAAATGGTCATATTTTATTCCTAAGTTTTTTTTTGGTCGAATTAAACTTGTCCAATAGAATTAGGACATGTGTTAGGGTAATATTAACATCATATTTACCCTTAGTTACCCTATTTACTATTAATCGCGGTAAAAATAGTAAAAAGTTACTATTCACCAAAAATTATCATTATCTCATTGAACCACATTTTACTTACTGATATCAACCGTGTCTGTCGGATTTTTGAAATTCCATTCACAGAAGCGGTAAAATTAAGTTTTATGCAAAATTCAGTTTTTAACCTACCATTTAGTAGTTTCACTATTCATAAAAAATTGATGTTTTTCAGATTAATGCCAAAATTTCATCCTAAGCTATATTTCATATTACGAATTCAAAAATGAAGTCTATTTTACCAAATTCATAACATAGAAGATTCATTAATTAATTTTATAATTAAATCCCGCTGTTAAAATAAATAGCGTGTTTTTAGGAAACAATATATACCAAAAGATTGACACTTGATTATGTCTGGTTTAAATGTGAAATTACAACCAATGACCAAAATTGTATTAAATTGTAAAAATATATTCTAAATATACTTTAAAACCACTCAAACTAATAATTTATCACTATTAATTATTTCGATTAAAAAAGTTGTTTTTAATTAAAATTTAGTAATTTTCACTATTCATCATAATATGAAAGTTATCCGAAATGTACCAAAATTTCACCTTAGGCTAAATTCGATACTCCGAATCCAAAAATGAAGTCCATTTTGAGAGCTAAAATTTCTAAAATTTAAAAAGTGGTTATTACTATTCATAACGGCTAGTTTTAATTATATTTTAATAGCATATCGTTGTTTCGTGAAACTCAGTATTGCGTACTACACACGCTATCGAGGAAGGTCGCGATTGCGTATAATGCAAGGCAAGTCAAGGATGCGTGTTGTGCAATCTCCTTTTGGTGTAGCGTACAACACAAGACATTAATAAAATTAAAAAGAATATTTTTTATAAAATCTTGGGCTATTACAATGGTGCCTCAACTATAAAAGGACCCTGTACCAAGGCCTCATCGCTCGGCAGACTGTCAGTACGCATATCCCTATGGGCTCTAGCTTGTCGTCTGTGAAAAGGAACCCTGAAGAAACAACGTGACACGGTCAAACGATTATACCTGGTGAGTTGAAGTGGTTTGATATGACATTTAAAAACTTCTAAAAACACACACGCAATTAGTGTTTTCGTGCACAAAGTCGAAAATCAGTTGTCAGGGTCCTGGTGTATGGATATGTTGGCCGCCCGCACCAACACTGGACTCCCTGAACTGAAAAACACACTCGGTACTCTTAACACTATTGCTTCATAGAAAGAAAATATCAGATTTATAAGTTCTGCGGTAGAACCGACTCCTCTGATACCAATTTGTCACAACCCGTCCTCGGGGCATGTTCCATGACTACCCCATGCCCGCCTTCCATAGGCCAGGGGTAGGTGACTAGCACCAAAGGCGTAAATCCCGATAAATGGTAAGGAATTGCCTTTATAAAAGTAAACAAAACACCACAGAGTACGAGAAAAAGTAAAACACTATGTATAAAAGAAAGTGTTGAAAGTATATGGGCCAGAATACAAACCCAACTGAAAGTAAAACTACAACTGAACGAAAGTACAACAGAAAAAGGTAAATAGATGGAAGAAAAGAAGTAGTTTTTGGGTCGTCCTCCTCAGATCCTACATGAAAGGTAGGTACAGATAGTGCAGCTCCTGGATTTTCCACCACGGATCCTACATGAAGGGTAGGTACAGATAGTGCAGCTCCACAATGTTCTCGCCCATCAACCCCCTCCGAGTGTAGTCTCGCCGTGAAGTCCACCTCTGGATATCGTCTAGTCCTTGAACACTTGGCCTCCGTCAGCTCATCCCGTCATCTGCAACCAACACAACGAGGTGCAGGAATAGCCCATGCGGGGGTGAGTATAACTATACTCAGTAGGGACCCTGAGACCCTCAAGGTCTCACTAAAACCAACAAGGATAACCACAAAGAAGATCTCAACAGATAACCTCTAGTTCGGTAAATGCCCATACATATACCTAAGTTATCAAGTAACTCATCTCAAACATGAGGTAACACAATGATCATGAAATCAACGGATAAACGCTACCCAGGTATATGACCATACATATACCTAACTTATCATGTGTCCCATCTCAATCATGAGGTAAACACAAGGTCATAGACTCAGCTCAAACCAGGATTTTCATTATCAAAACCGTAACTGCTGAAGAGCCCCGTCTCTGGAGTGTACAGTGGTCCTGTCACATCTTCGAGGTACTGCTCACTAACCTAATACTGCTGAGATACTCCTCCTGTCGAGTACCACGGGTCAGCCTCCCAAACATAGTAGTTCTTCCCACCGGGATATGCCACCCAGACACAGTAGTGCACACCCCCTAATAGCCTGCAGAGGGACTCTCCGAATGAGTACCGTGGGTCTGCACTATCACACAGGTTGTGCTTCGTCCGCCATGGGTCTGCACCCAAACAATGTAGTGCTCCGTCCACTAGGCTAGACGACTCACTCCAATTCGAGTCGGTCAAGCAGTCGTCAGGTCTCAGTCGGCTACACAGTCTCCGTACTCCGCACACTTGTCTCTAGGAGGGTCCGCTCCATGAGCTATAGGTTGATACGCCAATTATCTCAATGTCCCACGAAGAAGTATCTCAAAGTACCACCTCATCATAGGGGTCTCAACACAACAGACGGCGTGTCAATCGGACGCCTGGTCTGTGAGTTATTGGACTTTTCGTCCCAGGGGACCGGATGATTTCATGAGTGAACCAACCTGGCCGTATCTCAACTATACCCAGAACTCTCATAGGGTATACTCATATGAACCGTTTCTCATCATGATCACCAACTCCGCTGATGGTTCATCAAATGAACATCCAGTCTGAAAGATATCAGCTTTTCCGTTCCAAGGGCCCGGTTGGATTTCGGGTACAATCTAACCCGACCACTATCCAGAAGCAACCAAAACTCAGAAAAAGTATTCCAAAAGTTCCGTCTCAACAAGATGAATTCAATGAAGTCGATGGTACATCAATCGGACGTCCAGAGCTCAAGATATGAGCGTTTATGCTCTGAGGGCCCTGTTGGTTTGGTGTACAAACCAACCCGGCTGAACCCAAAGTATTCCGAAACCTTGAGGGAGATATACCGAAACGACCGCCTCGATCCAAGGATCACATCGCAACTGATGGTGCGTCGATCAGAGGCATGTAGAACCAGTTATGGGCGTCCGGTCGGAAAGGATTCGGTATTAAGGGGTTCTGGCCCGGTCCGACCCGGCCCGGTACCCCAGGGTCGACCCGATCCGGGTCCGGGTCCGGCCCGAATGGGCGCGGATCGGCACGGCCCGTCCTGGGCGCAGCGCACCCAGTGCGCTGGTTAGGCACTCGGCCAAACAGCCGAGCCATTTGGAGTGGGGGTGCCTGCCCCCCTGGTTTGTAACCGCGGCCCCCCTTAATGGCGGCTGTTCAGCTGGCTGGTCGGGGGATTAAACCTCCGGCATTCCCCTTGTCTGGCCGGCCCACCCCGGCCGGCCGGTTTCTACCACCGCGGGACCGGCGATGACCGGTCCCCTCCCTGCTCTGACACCGGCGGCCCGTTTCTAGCCGCCGGTCCTGCTCCGACACTAGCAGCCCATTTCTTGCTGTCGTTTCCCATGCTCTGCCACGACCCTATACCGGCCACGGCCTTCATTCTTCCGGTGTGGCGCGACGGCGCCGCACCCCTCCGCCGCGGCCCCACTCCGGCCGAGGTGCATTTCTAGTTCTCCAGCGCGGCGCGACAGCGCCATGACTTGGTTCAATTTCACGGCGCGGCGCGACGGCGCCGCGCATTCCATGCCGCACGATCCCGCGCGTTGCGACGACTCCACGCATTTCCATTCCAACCACATTAGAAACAAACATGGATAATGGAGGAGGGTCGGCCGTGTTTGTGCGGTCTGGCCCCCTCTTGTTAATCGACAGAAATTGGTCATATTCCACGAAGAAAGTCACTGTAGTAATCATAAACAAAAATAATTAAATAAACCCCAACAGCTTCCCCGTAAACAAGAATTCCCAACCCGCAACATATTCTTCGCGGATCAACTTGATTTTTAGTTGATCCACATTCTTTGATTTAGAAGGAAGTAACATGGGGTTCATTAATATTGACAAAACAATTCCCTACCTCGACATTGCTTGAATCGAGGTTCATCGAACGAGGACTCGTCGCGGAAAGAGACTTCACGAAAGAAGACGTCGTCGACGTCGTGGTAAGAGGTGTCGTGGAAGGAGACGTCGCGGAAGGAGACTTCGACCTCCGAGGAATCTGGCGTTCTTCGCGTTCTTCGTGTTCTTCGACGAAGAAGATGAAGAAACTCAAGTATCCCTTAAACACACTTCATTAATATCATAAGTTATCAAAACATAAGTTATCAAATTAAAATGTGAGTTGAGGGAGTTAGGGAATGTGAAGGGGTGGGGTTTGTGTGGGCCCCACCACTCTCATAACCTTCCATGGGATGTTGGGTAGTTACCAAACTTCCACCCAAAGATTAAATCCACTTAGAGAAAATAAAAATTGTAGTAAAATTTTTATTCGATCTTCCACAATTTTTATCAACCTCTCTCGTGAAAACGCAACTCCGGAAAATGTGTTTCTAAGCAATTACCGGTGCTGCGGTTTAATCGGTGCCCTCAGAATTTGATTCCGAGCACCGGTTCAAAAGTTAGAAAACCCCGCTCGTCCGTTCACTGAACGTACCCGAGCCAAACTTCGGAAAATGATTCCGGGCACAGCTGGCCTCAGAATCAGGCACCGTCAGAAACTGCGTTCTTGTAAAATTTCAAAGAAATTGAAGAAAAAATTTTCCTTGAAATTTCTGGGTCATTACATTTAAAAATAATAAACTAATGATTATAATATTCTGAAAACCCTCCTCTTCTCCACTATAAATACTTCACCTCCTGACATCTTATCTTCACTCCAATAAATACTTTTTTCCTTTCATATATTCTTCCCAAATCACTCCCCAAGATCCTCCCACTTGTCCAACATCCCTTGGTATCCTCAAACATCCAAATCCTATCCTCTTAAGAGGCTCTCAAGGAAGTTTGAATCAAGTGGTAAATTCATCTTTTTTTTAAAGTTCATTTTTTTTCCTTTTAATCTTTACCATATATCAACGAATTTTTTTGAAACCTCCATTACCATACATTTATTTTAATTTTGTTATCATAATGGAATAATATATTATATCTCTGTTTAACTATTATTTTATTTTAGTAGTAAAGACACCATCTACGTAGTGTAATTTTCCCTGTTCAAGGAAGTTGATTTTTCAATATGCATTACTGTATTCAATTCTTCTCATGAAACAATTTTCATCATTGAAACAAATAATAATATAGGTATTATGCCTCAGAAATGTTTCTATAATCCTTATGTACACATGGTTTTGGTGTATAAAAATAACATTTTCTTTGTGGTCAAAAACTGCCAATTGACCCAAAAGATTGTCACTGAAGCATTATATAATGATTCAATATCACCCCAAGTAACCAAATTTAATTTTGATCCATTTAACCTTCTGGATTTTAAATAATAGAATATAACTTCAATTCTGTGAAACCCCCTTCATCGTACACATTTATCCAAACATGAACCGATCAATAAAACCATGAATGAAAATGGACCCGAACAATGAAAATGATCCTCATAAACAATCAAAATGGTTATAAATGATCAAAAATAGGATATAATAAAATTTGTTCATATATAATACGTTCTAGAATTATTAAACCTAATTTTATAATTTATGTCATTAAATTCATGAAAAGAAGACCATCATATTTAAGGTAAGGGATCCTCTCTATTTTACTTGTATTCATGAATGTCCTC
The DNA here is from genome assembly GCA_963277665.1 of Viscum album. Classification (NCBI taxonomy): domain Eukaryota; kingdom Viridiplantae; phylum Streptophyta; class Magnoliopsida; order Santalales; family Viscaceae; genus Viscum; species Viscum album. The sequence continues at coordinate 77,762,745 of OY728162.1, read as the reverse complement.
CATTCAGGGAAATTTATGTGTAATTACTAATTATGGGGTATGATTTCAATCCTACCCCATAATGAACTCATCATTTATAAGTAATTATAAACCCATTTATCTCTTATTAATCCCTCCTATGTACACCTGATACTATATCGATAATCCGTATAGAATTCTACCCAAATCTCCTTAATTCCATCGGTTTCCTTATATTTATTTCAACAAAAATGAAATTATATTATCTATCTATGTCAATACACTAAATACTATTTATATTTAAAATAATTCATTTTTCAAGATCCATCCCTCATTCAATTTTGTGGTATACATTTTATTATGTGATTCCCTCCTCAATACTTATCATTAAGAAATCTTTTTTAAGGGAGCATCCCAAATTATTACCTGATTTCTAGTGCACTATATCCACTATTTTATTCCAAAATTTTCTTTATAAAATAATTATTTTTATTATGATAACTATCTTGTGAGACTTCTTGATTTATATAAGATATTGTTTCCTTTTTTTATTTTAAAGGCTCTATAGTATTTTCCTTACAACCACACAAAAAATGTTTTAATGCTAAAATTCCTTAAATAATTTTTTTACATGTTGTCACTTATACTTGACATAACATCACATGAAATATGCCTATTTTTCATTATGAATGTCCATGAATAATTTAGAACATAAAATTCATGGACCCTTTTATTAAATTCTCATTTTTATGCTTTATGTCATGATTATGGTATATAACCCATTCCATGGGTAACCATTATATTTATATGTGACTGACTATATATTATTCATTATGTGGAACAAATATATTCCTGGAATGTTAATATGGGTGTTCCCAAATATTTCCCCTGTGCATTGGGTAATGTTGAGTCTCATGAGACATTTTGTACGATAGACATGGCAGTTAGACTTGTCGTGTTCTACTATTTTCAACGGTCTTGGTGATTAGCCTTGGCTTGTGATACTACAAGAAACGGTCTTGGTGATTATCCATGACTCGTATTAATTAATGTTCTATGTTTCTACCACATTAATATTCCTCCATGTTTATTTGATTCTATGATTATATGTTATGTTTCCTTATGTTACAAGATGTATTTTTATATCATCATGTCAGGCCTTCAATCTCATGTGGTAATGCTTTGTTCCTATGGTTATTACATTACTGGGTTTTTATCTCATCCCTTTGATGATGTTATTACCATGTTATCCTAGGAATATTTATGAGCACAATGGAAGATATGATCTCATTATAGAGTTTAAATAAAATGTTTTTTTTAAAATGTTTTATTATTTATTTAGTCATCAAAGACATTAGACTTTATAATATATAGTTTGTAATCTGATGTTTAATTATGCATAAAATCATGTGATGTTATATTCAAAAGGCTAGGGTGGCTGTAGTTGGTATCCGTGAATGGTCTAGTTATTTTTGAGATTAGGAATAGAATATTATTGTGAGAACATTAATCATTAGTGTAAGTATAAGAAAACATCCTGAAATTTTTGTAAGTATACAGTAAGTGGTTTATCAAGAAAATACATCCTAGTCTTGATAAAAATAGGTGTAGGTGGATTTGGAAGAGATGATCATCGGAGTGAAAACTACAATATGGAGTTTTGGGCCTCACCTAGGGTATTCTGGAACACGACAATGGGTCTTACTGCTCTCTTTCTTTGAAACACCTGGGGGATTTGCTCTGGAAACTTAATGAGCATAGTACAGACCATTATTAAGGGAATAAAAAATACCATAATAATATAAGTTATGAAATAGATTGAGGATACCCTAGATTTAATCCAATGGAATCACATAATGGGATATACTTAAGCTTTACAATTTTATACTTTTTGTTCAATGTTTCCTTTTCCTGGTCACTCACTAAGTATTCAAGACCTCTAATTGTACTATAGTTTTCGTTCTTAATGGGGGTAATAGAAGAACTATTTCAAATGAATAGTGTGATAGGTAGTGTGAAGATTTATCTAATGATATTCATGTTATGATGGGAAAAGGTGCAAAAAACATCATTATAGTACATGATTTGCTGGCTCAACATAGGAATAATTACATGAATCATGTGGAACACCATCCTAATCAAGGGAAAAATCATGTAGTTGTAGAATCCATCATGAAGAAAAGGCTTCCAAAGTTTAGAGGATCTTATGATCCCCTCCAATAGGAACATTGTATTAAATCCATTGAAAATATATACTCCATCCTATAGTGCATGGAAGAAGAAAAATATGTGATGGTGATCTATCATTTTGATGGGGAAGCTAGTTAGTGGTGGAAACTGATCAAGAATAGAATGTCCAAATAGAAAATTTATTCTATGGATTTTCATGTATTCAATTGGTTATTTTTGAGTAAATATTCTCCTCGAACCCACTGTCTCGGGATTGAAAGATTGTTCCTCAGACGCTAGTGGAATGAACATGAGTCAAGAATGACATATGACACCCAATTTACTGGGATATTAAGGTACGACTCTAGTTATGTCTTGAAGACCGAAAGAATTTTTGACCACTTATTTAGATGATTGAAGCTGAGTCCATGAAAAGAGTTTGTAATTGGAGACTTAGATAGTTATGTGAATATTTTATGTTATTCCCTCAAGGTTAAAGTAGAGAATGGAGACTATTAGTTGTCTTGTGGGAATAGTGAGAATAATTGGAATATGTAGAACAACATGGGTGGTCCCACCAACAAATACCATTATGGAAAGAATCATAGATATCTGTATTGTAAATGTTATGGGAAGAAGCATCCTAGGAATAGTTTAATACGGACTAGGAATTACTTCAAATGTGGAAACATCGGACATCTAGCCATGGACATCCAAATGGAAATGAATAATCATCCTAACATGGAAGAAGAATGGAATGATAAGATCAAAGCTCGGTTAGTGGTGTAGTGTTACAGCTACAAGGAAAATGCGCATTATAAAAAACATTTCCCTAAGCCAAGGTTTGTCAGAAGAATTTAACAACAACCTCCACGACAAAATGGAAGTGATTATACTATCAATACTACTATGGTGAAGTTGGACAATGATGTAGGGACATGTACGATAGTTATTTATTCAAGAATGGTGAACATACTATTCGATTCTGGTTCTATGGATTCTTTCATGTATTTCATGTTTATTAGAAATAATTGAACACCACCTCAATATATGGTGAATGAGTTATAAGTGAGAACCAATAATGGTGAAAATATTGTGTCTGTGGTTTATAACTCATCCCCAGTTAGAGTTATTATATTGAAACTTCCATAAAAGTTTGTCATACATCCTTTAGTGGTGTTTTATTCTTTATTGGGAATGGATTTGATATCTTTAAATAAATCCATCATCAACTGTTGTGAAAGGGATATCACTATTCACATCTCGAATCATCCTAAAATTATTTATATGTGTAAGGAGGAAGTTAAATCGCAATTAAAAAAATCTTCTCAAGTGAGTATATGTCATCCTTATGAGAAAGAATATCTATCCCAAATTATTGAGATAAAGTAGATAATTAATCTTGAAGATGTTCCCATCATGAGGGATTACACTGATGTATTTTTTAAAAGTTTAATGGTATTCCTCTATACCAAGAGTTTGAGTTCCCAATTGAACATATTCCTGGATCTCTACCTATATCAAAGACACCTAATATAATGGCCACTATAGATCATGAAGAGATGATGACACAATTATAGGATATTTTGAAGTAGGGTTTTATATGCCCGAGTGCTTCACTGTGGGGTGTTCTAGTCCCCTTCATCAAGAAGAAGTATGGATCAATGTGCCTCTTCAATTATTATTGTGAGGTCAATAAAATCAGGATAAAAAACAAGTATCCCCTTCATTATATATATTAAATGATTGACCAGCTTCATGAGGCCAATTATTTTTCTAAGGTGGACCTTTGGTCGAAATATTACCAATTAATAGTGTGGAAGGAAGATATTCCCAATAATGACTTTTAAATGAGGTATGAACACTATGATTTCTTAGTGATTCCCTACAGGCTCGTTAATTTTCTTAAAAGTTTCATGGATTTAATAAATAGAGTCTTTAGGGATTATGTGGTAAAATTTTTGGTACTCTTTATTGATCATATTATGATATACACCAAGAGAAAGGAGGAACACGAGGAGTATTTCAATACATTGTTAATGTCTTTTCGAAGGGAGAATCTATATTAATAGTATAGTATATGTGAGTTCTAGATGGATGATGTTTCATTCTTTGGGAATGTTGTCACCAGTAAATGGATATTTTTGGACCATTCCAAGACAAAGGCAATTGAATAGTGGTCCATGACAACATATTTAACGGAGATCCGTAGCATTTTGGGTTTAGACGGGTATTATAGATGATTTGTGAAGAATTTTTCAAATTTTTCAAACTCAATGGCCATGATGACATATAATGGATTATTGTTTTTCCAAGAATTCTGAATGTAAAGATAGCTTTAAGGAGTTTAAATGGAGGCTTATCATTGCCCCATAACTCACAATCCTAACAAGTGGAGAACTCTTTGTGGTGTACAGTGATCCATAAAATAATTTATTGAGTTTTATGCTGATAAAAAACAATACATTGATAGCCTATTTCTCAAGGAACCTGAAATTGATTGAGAAAAATTATCCCACACATGATCTAGAGTTGGTTCATGTAATCTTTGAATTGAAAATATGGAATCATTATCTATATGAGGAGAAGTGAGAGATATATACTGATCACTATAGTCTTAAAAATATAATCACATGGAAAAAACATAATATGCAGATATGAATACCGATAGAGCTCACCAAGGATTACAAATTCTCAATCCACTATCATCTCTGTAAGGAAAATATGGTGGAAGAATATCTAAGTAGAAAGGATCCAACAACTTTATCAATGATGATAATTGGAAAGGATCTTATCTTCATAGATTTGCAGAGGATATACATGGGAATAATTGAGGGGGTAACATCATAAAACCTTTCTCAAATGATTGTTCAACCATCCTTCATGGATAAATAATGTATTCTCAATGAAAAGATGTGGAAATTATAGAAATAGTGGATGTGGTTAAAAATTGAAAACCATCTGAGTTCTTTATTGATGAGGATTGAGTTATATGATTTGGGACATGATTATGGGTACCATACTATCCAGATATAATGAACGAGATTCTGAATGATGCACATAGCTCAACATTCTCTATTCCCCCAAGGATCACAATGACGTATTGAGATATCCAAGAGAACTTTTTGTTGGACAATATGAAAATGGAGATTGCTGAATTTACATCGAAGTGTCTGATATGTCATCATGTTAAGGTTAGGAAGAAAATTTCTAAGGGGATGATGCAACCACTTCCCATAACATCATGAATTTGGGAGAACATTACCATTGACATTATCACTGGACATCCAAGGACATCTATATGAAACAATTCAATATGGGTCATTATGGATCGCCTTACAACGACATCTCCCTTTATCACAATTGAGTAGGACTTCACATTGGATATAGTTTTAGTTATATACATAAAAGAAGTGGTAAGGATACATGGAGTACCACTATAAATTGTATCAAATCATGATCCGAGATTCACCTCAATGTTTTGGAAAAGTCTCCAACATGTTCTAAGAAATGAAATGAACTTTAGTGCGTCCTATCATACTCAAAATGATGGCCAATATGATTGAACCATCCATATATTAGAATACATGGTGAAAGCTTGTTCTATGGAATTGAATAGAGGATTCGACCAATATCATCCCTCTGTTGAATTATCCTACAACAATAGTTTCCCCTCGAGCTTCGGAATTGCACCATACGATGCCCTTAATGGTAAAACATGTAGAACACCGGTGTGTTGGGATGAAATAAGTGAGCATAAGATTCTAGGACCATAAATAGTTTATGAAATGGTGGGTAAGGTGAAAATAATTCATACTCATGTCATGGAAGCCCAAGGTTAAAAAGATAATTATGAAGAGAACCGTTGATGAAACCTTGAGTTCAAAGTTTGAGACATGGAATTTCTCTACATATCTCTAAGGAAAAATCGTCTGATATTTTGGAAGAAAGGGAAATATAGTCCTAGGTAAATAAGCCCCTTTGAGATTATTGATTGCATTAGGGAAATGTCCTGTCAAATAATACATCCACCTACCATGGCCAATGTACATGATGACTTCCATGTATCAGTCTTATGCATATACATACTATGTCCTTCACAAGTACTTTCATTACATGTGGTACAATTGGAGGATGATATTTCTTATGAGGAGAAGCTGGTGAAGATCTTGGATGGTAGATATAAAGTTATAAGTGAGACAAATACTCACCCGGTCACTGTACTATGGTGAAACCATAAGTATGACAAGGAAATATTGGAACTGGAGGAAGCAATGAAGGAAAAGTACCCTCACTTGTTTACGACTAACAATATAACACAAAATTTTGAGGGACAAATTTCATAATGGGGGAATAATGTAACGACCCAAATCTTTCAATGGAAATTTAATTATTGTTATTAAGTTAAATAATAACATGAAATATAAAAAAAATTAATACAAAGTAATATGTGACCCTTAAACATAATTTGTCACTTCTGTGTTTTGAATATCGGAATTCTATCTTACACTGTTGCAATCAGTAAGATATTTGGAGTCTAATATGACCAACATATTTTTTTCTGAATATTAACATACCCTAATGAATTTTAATATAACACATAGTAATTGTGACATACCCTAATGAATAGTAACCTTACATATGTTAGTGTATTAATAATTTTCATTTGGAAGTTTGATATACCTATATATGGGAATATGAAAATAGATGTTTTAAAATGGTTGTTTTTTGAGTAAATTTTTATTTTAATTTAGAATTTTAGTTATCCATATTAAGAAAATTATTTTTAAAAAATGGATTTCATTTTTTGATACTACAAATAAAAAATGGTAATGGTGAATTTTTTTTATTTTTCAAAAATAATAATTTTTTTAATAGTAAAATACATTAATTTATTGTATAAGAAATTATAATTAAAATCAACTATTCCTGACATTATAAGTGATGTATGAAAAAAAAATATCGAACTCACATGCACATATTACTATTATTGGTCAGCAAAGCGTCACTATTTCTTATATTATTAAACATAATAATCTAATCATTTTAATATTATAAAACCCCTCCTCTCATGCACTATAAATACCACGCATCATTATCTCTTATATTAACTTCTCTAATGCCTTGTTCATTGACTATATTCTTCTAAAAACACTCACGAAAATCCTCCCCCCACATCCAACATCCCTTTATATCTTCAAGAGACCAAATCCTCTCCCATTTATAGGCTCTTAAGAAAGTTTGAATCACAAAATAAATTCCTATTTTCATTTTTTTTTTATTTTCATGTTCATTTCTTTTCTTTTAAATCCTTACCTTAGATAAACCAAATTTAGTGTAAAATCACCTACCGAACATGTAATGTAATTTTCTTATCAGAATGGAAGAATATATTATAATCGCACCTATACTATTATTTTATTTTAGTAGTAAAGACATCCTCTGAGATGTGTTAATTTACCACATTCAAGGATGATGGGTTTTCCATATCCATTACTCTATTATGTTTTTGTAATGAAACCAATTTCATGGTTTAAAGAACCATAGTTTAGGTATTTTGAATCTCTTATGGGGTTTTAATCCTTTTTTACACATGTTTTTTGTTTATAAAAAAATTGTGTTCGTTGTGGTCAAAAACCGCCAGTTATCGCCGAAGGTTGTCACTGAATCATTATATAATTAATCAAATAAAATAAATATAAAAAATTATATTTTCATAAATGTAACCTTATGGATGTTAAATAATAAATAATAACTTGAATTCTGGAAAACAAACTTCCACATACATTTTTATTTGAAAATGAACCGATCATTTAAATGAGGAAAGCAAATAGACCCAAAAAATGAAAGGGAACCTCATAACTAATCAAAATTCTTATAAATGAAATTAAAAAGGATAGAATAAATATTTTACACATATATAATAGGTTCTATAATTGTTTATCCTAATTTGATTATTCATGTCATTAAGTTCAAGCAAAGATCACCATCATATATAAGGAAAGTGATCAACTACATTTCACTTTTATTCAAGAATGTCCTCTATGATATTCAATTTATGAGTAATACCTAATGAAAATGTATGATATATTACCTCCCCCATAATTCCCTCACGTTGTATAATTGATGGTAAACCACTTTCTCTCTCATGAATCCCACCAAATTACACCCGATACGATACCAATAATCTGTATGGAATTCTCCCCAAATCTCCTATATTCCTTCAAGTTTGCTTATATTATATTCCAAAAAAATTAATTTATATAATATATATATATATGTGAAAATTCTAAATTAAATTTACATTTACTAGATTCTTTTTTCAAGATCTATCCCTCACTCTATTTTGGTGATATACATGTTTTAAGTGATTCTGTCCTAATTACTTATCAATAAGAAAACTGGTTTTAAGGTAATATCCTGAATTCACAAGAGTAGTCTAGTGCAGTTTATAGATTATTATTATCCACAGTTTCCTTTATAAAATCATCATTATTATTATCAATTCCTTTTTGGTTCACATATGCTTTTATATAAAATATGGTTCCATTTTTTATTTTAAAATCTCTAGAGTATTTTCCATAAAACCACTCAATAATGTATTAATAATAAATTTACATAAATACATTTCATAATTGTTGTCACTTCTAAATGAAAACTCTTACCATGATATATTATAATTTTCCCTTATGAATATCCATGTTTATTTTAGTTCCTTTCTTACTTGGACACTTTTATGATACACTGATTGTGTATGCTTTATGTCTTGATTATGGTACCCAATCCTTTCCATGAGTAACCCATATGATTATATATGTTGGATCATGCATTGGATAGTTTCTCTCATTAATTTTAAACTACCTTGAGGCATAGGATATCACTTTACCATTCTGTATCAGAACACATCCTAAGACCTTCATCGATGCATCACTGAATACAACAATAATTTCCCCACTTGTGGATAAAGTGATCACGGGCGCAGTGATATGCCTCCGTTTCAACTCCTTGAAGCTTTCTTCGCATTCATCACTCAAAGAAAACTTTACTCCCTTTCGAGTTATCTTGGTAAGATGGATTTATGATCATGAAAATTTCTCACAAATCAACGATAATATCCAGCTAACCCCAAGATGCTATGGATATCTGTTTCCACTGTTGGCCTCGACCATCCCTCAATTTCATCTGTTTTGGAGGGATCCACAAATATCTCATTGCTTGTGATGATATGGGCAAAGAATGATACCTCCTTCAACCAAAACCCACACTTGTTGTACTTTTCAAAGAGATTCTCCTTGAGAAAAGTCTCTAGTAGAGTTCCTAAATGCTCCTCATGATCCTCCTTGGTTTTGGGGTATATTAGAATATCGTCTCTAAAGACTACCACAAATTTGTCAAGGTAATATCTAATGAATATATTCATCAATTCCATGAATATTTTTGGAGCATTAGTGTGTCGAAAATGAATTACTATGAATTCATAGTGCCCGTATCTTGTGAAAAAAGTAGTCTTGGGGATATCTTCCTTCTTCACCCTTACATGATAATATCCCGACCGAAAATTGACCTTGGAGAAGTATTGTACTCCACATAGCTGATCAAACAAGTCATCAATTCGTGGGGGAGGATACTTGTTCTTTATTGTGATTTTGTTAAGCTCATCATAATCGATGAAAAGGCACATTGACCCATCCTTCTTCTTGACGAAGAGGACTGGTGCACCCCATGGTGAAGCACTTGGGCGTATAAACCCTTTATCCAGATTCTCCTGTAGCTGTTTCTTTAGCTCTTCAAGCTCTTTCAAATTCATTCTATATGGAGTCTTGGATATTGGTAGATCCCCTGGTATTTGTTAAATTGAGAATTCAACATCTCTTCTAGGAGGAAGACCAAGCAGTTCCTCGTGAAACACTTCAGCGAATTCCCTCACAATAGGCATTTATTCAAGGGTGATTTCTTCCTTGGACTCAATCATCTGAGCCAGATTCGCATGCTCATAGGGCAATAATATCCATTCGTGAGATGATGGAGATAAAGGAGATTCATCTTCCTCCAAATACATGTAATGAATCATGGGTCAATTCACCATATTTAGTGTGATTTCCCTCTCCTAAGAATTTATGTTGGCTCTATATAAGGAAATCGAAACAATGCCAAGAATTGCATAAAATTACTCTAGAGAGAGTATGATGAGCTTCACCATGAATCTCAATTCACATATTATGACAGGGGAGGACTTATATTCATGGGATGCAATGACTTCCCCATTTTCCATACTCACCGACATCTTCACTTCCATGATTTGTGATGTTGCGGGGATTGTTCTACTAAAATTTCGAGATATAAAAGAATCTGTAGAACCTGAATCAAAAATTATGTTCTCTATTCATGAATGAATAACTGGCGTACCATTCACCACTTCGTTTTCGGGGTTCACTTCGGCAGAAGATATGGTAAAAGCTCTTCCTTGATGACTTGGAGGTTGTTGGTTGTCTCCGAAAACCCTTGGTTTAGGGCACTGGTTTGAAAAGTGCCCCGGTTCTTTGTAGTTGTATCAATGAACAACATTTTGAGGTTCGAATGGAGTGTTCCTCTCCTCTATCGCAGCCGTAGGTCTTTCTTGCTGACAATTAATAGCTGGGTTCCCTTCTCTTCCACACCTAAAGCATTTCCTCGTCCCCTTGATGTAATTTCTAGGGTGCTCCTTTCTGCACTTTTGGAAAGCGGTGTGATGGATCTTCTTAGTACTGTTGGATTTATCCATCAGAATACCAGTATTGAAGTCAACCTCACGCTTCTTGTCCCCATGATACATCTGTGATTCCCCAATCTCCATTTAGACCTTGAGGGAACATCAGACAATTTCATCATAGCTTTCGAAGTCACTGATCGCTAATGATTTCCGTAGGATAGGCTTCAGCCCACCAATGATGCGGCCAACTTTGCATTCACGGGTATCGACAAAGCTGGAAGCGTATCGTGCAAGCCTTGTGTATATTGCCTCATACGCTCCAACAGATTCTTCTTCTTTTTTTAAGTGAAAGGAAGACCATTTTCATCTTAAGTCGGAGGGTGCACATAAAATATTTAACGAAAAACATCTTCTATAAATCCTTCCATTCCAATGCCTCGATCTCCTCCTCAGGCTTCGTATTTTTGATGAACGTCCACCATTGATCAACTTCACCCTCCATACAATACGCCTCTAGGAGAACCTTCTCTTGTTCAGAACATTGAAGAATGGATAATATCCTTTCAATGGAGTTGATCGATTGTTCAGCGATCGTGGGATCAGATGATCCACTAAAAGTAGGAGGCCTTTGTCTCATGAAGCTTTTGATTTCGACTTGATCTTTTTTAGGGGGGGTTGAACATTCCATTTGACCCGTGTTTTTATTCAAAGCTCCAGTTAGCTGAGAGAGAAGCGTGAAAATGTTTGTCATTCCCACTACAATTGGATTGGGTGTATCATTTGTACAGTCATCACACTGATCTTCACATCGGTTGTTAGCCCAAGTCCTCCTATTACTGACCATTGGCTGGAATAAAAGGAAAATTAGGCGTAACACATAAAGGGTAATCCAAATACAATAGTTGATGACTAATAAATTAAATTTTATTTTGTTAGCTTATGAATCTATAGACATTAATATAGGCTTTTTGTGATCTTCATTCTAACATAAATTCTTAGGGGTTTTTTTTATTCCATTAAAAAGGGTTCATACTAAGCTTGTGAATTTACCAAATCATATCCCTCGAGAGTGTCGTAACCAAGAGTGAAGCAATGACCATTGTCGTGCACCATTTCCCATTCGAGTCCAGCTCAAAGTGGTGATTACGGGTTTTACCCCAAGGATACATCTGTGCCAGAGCCGCCTTTACCTGCTCGCATCCAGACATGGATGTATTTTCATGATAAAAAACATAATCAGTACTTACCAAAACATAGGGATGTTTATTTATTATACGTAGTCTTTTCTCTAAGGCTTTACTAGGGCTTTCTAATCCTAATCCCAAAAATAACTAAACCTATCCTCTGATAACAACTATAACAACCCTGTTTTTATTAAAAACATAAACATGATTTATTACATAAAATTCACTTGATACAACAAAGAAGATCGAGAGGTTTAGTTTCTTCAGGGCATAGGATCATTACATAAAAACATAAAATATGAAATACGACATCTTTATTGAAAAGATCCTTTACAAGACCACTACATTCCTTCGTACTTTGCATTCCATGGGATAACCTGAGGACATGCATAAGAAAAGGGTGAGCTATAAATCCCAGTAAGGGAATACACATGGAATAACATGAGGAGTACAATACATTTTAGACATTAGGAATATCAATAGATCACAAGAGAAACATGAACATAAAGGCATGATAAATCATGATAATCATAACATGGAAATTTGGCAACAACACTTAACATGGAATTCGCATGATCCAAGGCTCATTGCACATGAATCATGAGTAACTCCTCATTGCACATGAAGCACGAGTAAACCCTCATTTCACTTGAATTAGCATGAGTCAAAACTCATTTCACATGACGTATCATGATACTATACTTTACCCAATTCATTGGAGCGCTATAAGGGCACACCCTTCTTAATCATTTCATTTCATCCATAAGTGTGCCACATGGATCATAAAACATGGATTCATAAAACATAATCATTTATTACATGATAAATGAATTTGAATTAATACCTAAAAATTTATAATCAATAAGTAAATGTTCATAATTATGAATACCTTTGATTGATAAATGGGCATGGTATTCACTACACAATGGCATTGGCTTAGAAAATCAGTGCGATTTCGGCAGTGTAACGACGTGACATAAGAATTCATAAAAATGGTTGATGAGAGGGAAAGGGGGTTATCATAATACTTAGAAGTAATTTAAAATAAGGAGGTAATATATATACATTTACCAACAATTTTAATGGAATATATATTCATGATAAAAAATTATTGCTTGAATGTAAATGAGGAGAGAGAAGTTCCTTTCAGAATTTCGACATAGTAACAGGTGTACATGGGAGGCATCTAAGGAGAGAGAAAGGGGTCTCCAATCATTCAAACATAAAGAGTGAAGTATGAGGGAGGTGTTAATCAATACTCCCACATTCATATTTTAAATTAAATGGAAAAAACAACATAATGAAAATTGGACAAAAATAGAAATCAAGAAAAAAACCTTACTAGGTAGTGTGCTTCCAAAGGCTAGATAAGGGATTGTGAGAGGCTTCTTGGGAGCTTGTGGAACCTTGGGTGGATTCTAGAAGGAGTAGGGAAGAGGTTGGATGAACTCCAAAGGCTTTGAGTGAGGAGGAAGTGGGATCTTGTGTGGGTTTATATAGGAATGGTGAGGGAATTATTTATTATTTAGGTTTTGGGTCCCCTTACATTAAATTAATCCAAACCACAATCCATCCCATTGTTTTTGCCAATGGTTTTTGGAAAATTGAATAGTAAAACAATATTCTATAAGTCAAAAGTCCGAACATATTAAAATAATAGGATTTCTTATGTGTAGGTGAGTCACACTGCCAAGGAAAACAATTTAAAAAGACAAGGTGTTTAATAAGTCTTGAGGGGTCCATTAATGCTTTGAAAAGTAATCCAAACAAACCAAAAATCACATTATTTTAATGGTAAAACATATATTGGCCGAAAATAAAGCTTATAATATTTTATTACATCACTATTGGGTCATTATGATGTCATAAAACACATTATATATTTAAACGGTATTTATTTTTTACCCAAAAATTTGACTGTCTCAGAAAATTTTGAAAAATTCACCGTTGGATAATTTCGACGTCCTGATTCCAGAAATAAAATTTATTTTATCTAAATAATTTTCTAAATATGTTAATTTTAACTTTTAAAATAAACACCGACATTTATCTAAAATTCATGGGTGTTGATAAAAATGGCTTTCAAACCTTAATAAGAATTACAATTGCATTCATAAAATTATATGAACATTTATATATAATAAAAAAATTTAATAATAATAATAATAATAATAATAATTTATTAAAATATTATTTAATTCAAAAATCACTTAATTTAATAAAATATAATTCTTAATTAAATAATAACTAAAAACACTATTTGTACTTTAAAAATTATTTTCAATGTGTCAACAATGACAAGAATGTATATAAATTATTATATACAAAAAAAATAATGTACATGAACATAGTACTAGAGATTTGTTACATAACCCCTTAAAACATCTGCATAAGATCTAAGGCTAAGGTGTGCGATGGTAACAAACTCTTTGGGGGGCTCAGATAACATCGCTCGATTGGTAATTTATATCAACTTCCACTTTTCCTGTAGACGGTCCTGTTTGAGCTTGAAATGATGAAGCTTAGCTTAGGCTTGGTAAAGATTAAAGCCCAAAGTCACCACCTCTTTTTCGAGCTCTGACAAATGTGCTTTGTATGGAGAAATTCTACTGGACGAGGCCATCACTTCTTTTGTCTGAGTAAATTGGATTTGTTAAATCCATATATTTATACTAATCATGTGATCACTGTTCAACGACTATAAAAGAAACAGTCACAATTCATTACATAAAACCAAAGGATTTGACATTTATATGAACATAAAGATACATTTAATTAGATCAAGAGGGATTTCCATTAATTAAACTTTGGGTTGTTACATTTTACATAGAATATTTCATCACTTATATTCATAAATCAATTAAATAAAATTTTTTAAGATTATTCATGGGTAATTAGGTTCATTATTGTTAGGTATGTTGATTCTTCATAAAGAAATTTTGATATTTCGGTGAAATTAATAAACTATACATATTATATTGTGTTTATAATTGATAAAAAAATATTACTAAAAAACATTGTTCATTGATTAATTGTAATTTTCAATGGATTATTAAGGCATGAAATAAAAAATTATTAAACTAATACATTATTATAAAAATATTTTCTAATAATTTAGTGGACAAAATATTAAGTACCCTACCATTTTCCCTTCATCTAATACTACATATGTTTGAAGCCACTCATAATTGAAGAAAACTAAACTATGAAAATAATTTCAATATGAAAAACTACATTATATATTTTTAAACCATATTAAATTTTGAATCACACATAAAATAATATTTAAAGGAAATAAAATTACTTAATTTAATGATCATATTAAAAGGAATATTTTTTTATAGAATGCATACAGAAAAAAATATAAATATGAAATCTGAAAAAACATTTAAAAGATCTCCAAAAATGGGTTTTACATTGATATTTTTACAAATAATAAAAGATGCAATCGTGGATATGGTCACACCATGTTGGTACTATATAGAGATAATATGGGCCAATTTATAAGACTATGGTCATTAAAATGGTTAGATCTAAGAAAACATTATATAAAATCTTCATATTATAAAACATTTTTTAATGTAAACATTACAGCTAAAATAAAAATTAGATAACTAAAATACCAAAATAATAATATAATTTTTTTAGGTATATAAAAATCTTATATTTTAATAATTTTGCATATTTCCCATAATAAATCATCGCACGAGACACCCTTCTCATGAATGTCATACTTAATATACTTTTTCCTTATAGTTGGAATTTAATTATAATTAATGTGTAATATCATACATCTATTAATTTTGAACATGGGAGATATATATCAAATATTATAATTGAGAATAATATTATAATTTTGGTAAGATAATATATTCATTTTAAAATTACATAATATTAGAGAAACATACATAATAAAGCATGAAACATAAATTAGAAAATCATGGAATAAATCTTTTAGAGACTATACGATTCAAAATATATAGTGTAAATCAATGAGAATATAAAAAATGAATAAATATGTGGAATATGAGTAAGGATTATACACAGTAATATAAAATCATTTCCCTCACAAACACTCAATAACATGACCGTCATCAAATCCTAGAAGTTTTCCATTTTGGATTGGGTACACTTCATATTCACATACATGATTTATTATAAGGTATAAAACATTACCCAATTCATTATAGGGATATAATATTCCTACATATCAAACAATGATAGACCATAAATATGTATTCCATAAGAACATATGAGCATTCACTATTTCATCACTACATAAATAACCCTTAAGAACGATAGGTTTTCATGACGATTTCCATAAAAAATAATCATAAGTAGTACCTATAAAAAAAGGATCATATCATTATTTAATACCTTAGTGAATAATAGAAATCATTAAATAATGTATAAAAAGATAAAAAATAATTTTTCAAAATTCATATAAATATAATATGAAAAAAAACTAGAATAAATTTTATTTTCTTTTTGTGACAATTTAAACAATTAACATAACTATAGAAAAAATAACAATGAAAAAGTAAATAAACATGAATCTGATAAATATTGATCAATCCTTAAATGTTAAAAAAATATTTCCACATGATTATAAAAAAAATAAAAAATAACTTGTATGGAAAATACTTATAAGATTACTTTTATAGAATTTCAAAATCACGAATAAGATAAAGTATTAAAAAATTATAGAAATATCAATATTTTTATGACCAATCATTAAATTTAATAACGATTATAGATATAGAGAAGTGTGTTATGAGTAAAAGACTAAAATAACATCTAATGAAATTATTTAAAAAAACCACTTATGAATTTTAAAAACTAATGACCCCTAGAAGAAAATTCCATAGTAAGTAATATAAAATACTATGAGTATAAATATATTCATTATATAATTAAAAAAGTAACCAGTATAGACACTATAAAAAAATGTGCATAATATAAAACATTTCTTAAAGAAGTGGAATTAAGAGGAAAACCCATTATGCCTTTTAGAGAATATGAATCAAAATCCACTGAATGGAATAAAATTATTTTCATTTATTAATACCACATATTAAAAAATATAAAATTCATTTGGAAATTAATTTAACAAAAACCATATAAAATTCTAAATGGTTCAAAAAAAGAAACATTTCATGAGGAATTTAAATTCAGTCCATGAATTCCTTTACAGACAATTATTCTTAATTGAACACGCTATAAATTCCATTTATAATAAAGATGGGATTAATAACAAAATTATTAAGAAACTATTTTATTTTTATATAAATTTGTACCATCCAATTATAATTCCTTTTACTGAAATATTAATTTTTTTTCTTCGAGTAATATATTAGTGTTAACAGTTCTATTTATCAAACATGCTTAGTTATGGTGGATCCATAATTAGGTCATGATAAAGTGTTACTCACTTAATGAACATTCATTGTAAGGGAAGAAATTTGTATTAAATTTTTCTGGAGTTCCATATAAATTCTCATTAATTTATGTTGATGGTTCTCTTAGAATGCTTAAAACATCCCTTTGTGGTGATTATTGACTAAACTAAAGAATTCAGTTTAGCTAAAAAATCATTTTGAATATTACCACTCAAAAATTATGAGAACATATTGAATTGATAAATAAAAAATACTATTTACTTATTTAATTATTATTAGTCATTTATAGAATAAAAATTATAACATCATTAGTGTATGAGTTAAAAGAAACAGAAAAAGAAAATTTTCCTATAATAGTAGACTGAGAGTAAAAAAATCATTTGATAGTGAAAATATACATTTTACCAAAACCGAATTGTTTAAATTTTTAAAAATTGATCAATAAAAATAAATAATATTTATATGATGAATATATATAATAATTATCAGGAAAAATATATTCATTATGTTTAGGGATTGAATCTCATCATTCAACGACCCTACGAAATTAGAGGTCGAGGACTAAATCCTCGGATAAGAGGTTCCAAAATAGGATATTGTATTATGGGGAGATTTTTTGGGATGTTAATTAAGTGGATATTGAAATAAATGTAAGTGTTGAAGTGGGAGGGGAATTGTACATTTTTAAATGATAAGGGTGGAATTTTTTGTAAAATTAATTTAATATTATAAAAAAGAAAATTAATTCATAGGGAGAGTGGCTCAAAATAAGATATATTTTAGAGATAGTATAAATTATGCTGGGAATGCACAAAAAAATATGAGATATTTTTTTGACATCATCTGGTGTTATCAAAAAATAAAAAACCCATTTAACCAATTTTAACATTTACCAAGGTGATTAAATTTTACAATAGTAACATATTATTTGACAAAAAATTAAATGAAATTTTTTAAATAATTGGAAAAAGAGTATTTAAATTACTAAAACCACATTTATCGGATGCAATTTGTAGATATTGTGAAAATTAATTTTAATATAATTATATATAACACAATGAAATTTTTATTTTCAAAAATATCATATATTAGAATAAAATTTTGTTTAGTACAAATTTATATTCACATAATATTCATTTAATCATTTTTAATATTTTTATTACAAAAATAAATTGTTCATTTTAAAAAAAAATTAAAACTATATATATTTTTATTTTAATTTAAATCATATAGTATACAGAAAAATATTTATGTAAACCCTTTTATTGTTTTCAATAATATTACATTTTATACTAAAAAAAATTAAATAATTATTAATTGAATGGTAATAATTAACTATTCTAGTAATTTATTGAATTTAATCAATTAATTTCAAGTGTAATAATTATCAAAATATAATAAATTTAACAATGATTCACTATTTATTATTTTAGTAATCATGAAATAAATTACATATTTGTACTTGAATTTGACAAAAATTATTTTACAAAATAATTTAAATTTTATAATTTTATTCAATTTATAATTATTAAAATATTTTTCATTTTATAATTGATCATTTTGCACAATAGTTAGGTGTTTCATGTATAACATGGTATCGAACACATTAAATTTATTAAAAGATAAATTCGTTCAAAAATACAGAGGTGTTACACACTACCCTAATAAAATAATTTATTCAATGAAATTACATTATATATTTGAAAATGGTTTAGGATATTTTTTTCTCATTACATCCCAGAGATAACATGTAGTTTTATTACAAATATGAATGTTCCATATAATTTTGGCTAGGGGGTGGCCTAGTTCCATGGTACATTGTCACTTCAATCCAAAATCCCTATTTATTTTTCCATATAAGAGAGGTCATTTTACAATTGAACACATTTTTAGTTCATTTACAAGTAATGTATTTGGTAAATAATTTTAATGATGTGATACATGGATCACATCATGAACCTAGGATATATTTTCTGGATATTCTAAGAGATAATCTATAGTCCTTAACAGATCCAGAATATAAAACAGAATAATTTATCAAGGTATTATAGTTAACTTATTTTAAATACATATAACCATATTATAAGAATATTTATAAAGTGACACATTTTGAACCACATGAAACACTAAATCAAAATATTAATTTTGTGCCCCCTTCAAAGGATTTTGAATGTATTTAATTATCTCCATCCTTTTGGACAAGGTTTATCCCTAATAGTTTTCTATCTATAAATTTTTCGCATAATGTCATAGATCAATGTAACTTACCATATTAAAAAAATATATAGTTACATTTAAATTATAGATTTGAAACTATTCTTATATGATAAATCAATAAGATGAAGATGTTGATACTATATTCCTTTTAAATCGATTGAGAAGGGTCTCATCATATCATCCATTTTATGATTGGTCCCTTTTTAGTAAACATCGGTTTTAGGGTGATAATTCCTACTAGTTTATACCTCAATATCCAATTCATATTTAGTGGTTCTTTAAAATATTGATGTACTCCTTGAGTCCCAATCATATAAAATTGAAAATTATATTCTATGAATCCCTTTAACATCATTTACATATAACTGGACATGTTCATATTGTTAAAAATCCTATAGAATGAAAATGCAGTTCACTATCTTTTTTAGTTGATAAATAACAAACATGATGATATTTTTCACTTTGGTGTATTTGTATATATAATGGAAAAATCAAAGGTTTTTTATCCCATTTCTATAATGGTATAGAAAACGTTTTCATTATCCCATTGGACATAAAATAGTCATCCATTACTAATTGAAATACCAAGCATTGAGATATATACTATTAAATATCCCTTTTCATGATGTCCCACCATGAGTGATACATAATATCTCTATATATCATTTTACTCTCATGGTTAATTTAGATATATTATCTATGTGTATCACGTTTATAACAAATTCATTCTATTTTTTATGTGACATAAATTCATTTCTAAAATCTTATAGCACTATTTTCAACGAGGAAATTCAAAATACATCATACCCTATTCTACTGTTCCATGTCATATATCAACCCCTACTTGATATTTATTTAAATGAATAATTGAGAAACCATTTGTGGAAGGATGAATTTAACACATTCCTTTATAATTTCCATTTCAATCATTTTATTATCATTGAAAATTTGGTCCGTTTTAATCCTCACAATGGATGGGGATGAATTATCCTTTATTCAGATATCACCCACAACATTATTTACCATCTTATGTTGGTAATGTATAAAGAAATCACAGTCTCTAATATATTATAATCATATCTATTAGTTCATGTTCAACTCATTTCATGTTAATACATATTTAAATATTTTTTTATATATATAACCATTCCATACATATATAGATCATCCAAATAAATAATTAAATGATAAATCAGGCTAGCTCCTGATCATGAATTGGTTAATTTTTCTCATAAGACATCAAAATATTAGAAAAAGAATAAAATACCTCAATATGTTGTATATGTACACATACCCATCCATTTATGTAAGCATTACTAAATTTTAATAATCATTCTCCCCTATGTGGTAGTATAATTATAGTTGTGTGTGTTCTTTTGAACCATTGTAACACCCCCAAAATATTTTTATAAGAATTGAATAACTTATTTCACACAATACACATAATTATATTGAACCGCAAATATATTTTATTACAATAAAATGTAATGTAAAATAAACATGTTGATAATTAAATATGAATAATTGTTATGAAAAATATAGTTGGAATAAACCAAAATATAAACAAATACCACAAACATCGAATCATTATCCATTTTTTCCATGATGATCTTACCCAAGATTATAAATATGGAATCAAATAACATAAATTAGAAATTTTACAATATTTTTTGGATAGAATTCATCAAATTGGATGAATGAATTTTGGTGGATCAGGAAAGGTAAAATATAATAATCCTATATGAATATTATATATATATATTTGTTGGATATATGGATGTGGGGTATATGGTCATTGGATATATGGTCAGTGGATTTGTATTTTATAGGAATAAATGTATGCAATAGTTGTATTGTGTTAATTATAGATATATATAAATAAAATATTACATATAAAATAGTTATACATTATTCAATATAAAATATATATAATTTTTTTTTTCAATATATCATTTACTTTATGGAAATTGATAATGGAAAATAATGTATTTAAATAAAAATTTATTTCACTTAAAACATTAATATAATAAAAATATTGGAGGATATGTATTTAATTCTATTATATAACATAAAAATAACAATTTTGGAGTTATTAGGATGATTTTTTTTTGATTCCTGTACATGAATATTGTTTTAATTTAAAACATAATTTTTATTATAAATCATATATTTTATTTAAAACAATAATTTATTATAATATGAGTATCAAATTTAATTATTTATTTCATATATTATATATATTTAAATTTAAACTCATTCAATGATAATTAATATATAAGATTATATTAATATTTTTTCATTGATGATATAAATATGGTTTTCAATAATCTATTTTTGATTTGTTTATTTTTTCTTAATTAAAAATAATTTAAATAATTAATATAATATTTTTAATATAATTTATTCTATTTCTTGAACCATCTCATTTATATTTTTTAGTAAGAAATAATTTTTATTTGGGAAAAAAATATGTTACCAAGTTAAAAAATGAGTTACCATTGAAAATGTAAAATGTAGTAAAATGTTGAAATTAGTGTGTAAATTCCTAAAATATCTCTAATATTGTCTAAAAATTTCTTTTATAAGATATTTTAATTCCCATGTCAAATATTTTCCAAATTTTCAACTACTTTCAATTTAAAATGGAAAACTTACACCTTTGGGAATGACTGTTTTTAAAACTGACACACAAAACACCTCAATAAAGGGAACCCTTAAAAACCACATTTTTCCTTGGCATTAATATTCAACAGATTGAAAAAATTTCAATCCAAAATCCTACACCATATTATCATATATTTCCATGAATTAGATCTAAAACATTTATTCTGAATGAAACTATTTCTCTGGGGTTCCGTCAAAGTATGCATATAGTTATTTTATATATGATTCAATTATATTCTAAAATTACATCATTCAAAATGACATTGAAAACATTAAATATTATTAATTAAATTAATTATAATTTTTTAAAATGATATTTCTATTATATGAATCTCAACTCTTATTCATTCTTTAGTACAACCAATTATTGATTAAGTCATTTCAACAACAAACATGAACGATTCTAAACTGCCATCATTGATTAAAATTTTAATGAATATAAATACATTAATAAATGTAATAAATGATATAAAACATTATTTTTTATTTTTAATATTATCATGTAGGTTTGATTAAGAAATTAATGTTTATTATAAATTAACTCATTGTTAAATATAAATTAATCAAAATATATTCATCATAAATTTTGTTTTTAAAATAAATCACCTAAATTATATCAAATTAAATAGAGATTGAATAAATTATTTAAACCCAATAATTCAAAAATATAAAAAAATATTAGAATGACAAATCTTTTATAAATTAATAAGGATTTAAATCCCTAAAAATGAAACATGTATAAAACAATCAATATTACTAACATTAGACAAGGAAAACAAACAATAACTAATATATATGAGACAACGAGCCTTGTAATCTCTGATCCTATGGGCCTTGTAAGGGTTCCCCCTCATCCCTTGAAATGGGGGTTATCAAAAATAAATAAAAATGAAGGCCTTCGGGCAATTCAGGCTGGTTAAATATAGTACATGCATGTGAAGACTAAAGGGATGGGTTCCTTATCACAATATCCCTTTATTAAGATATACTACATATTCACCAACATCATTATTTTGTGTGATGTATATTGTTCCCCATGGGATTATTTTAATTTAACATTAATTAAAAAATATTTAATTAAAAATATTTTTTAGGCCTTCTCTTTCAATATCTTTTTATTTTAATGATGCTCTAGAAAAATGGTTTTCATTTCTAATATCACTTTAAAAACATGTTTTTCTATGTGTAAATTATTTTTATGGAATTTGTATTTATATTATCTCCAAAAATATATTTAAATTATTCTCCTATATTTATTTATTGTGATTTCACGTATTATTAACATTATAGTTCACTTTAGATCCCAATTTATCAGAAAGGTTTCAAGAAAGGGGATCCAGAATATCTTTTATTTTCATTGAGGATTTTCTCTTCTCAATGTCCAAATTTTTCATATGTATTTATAGATATTATTATCCCCTATTATATGATTTAGTAATTAAATTTTATGATGGTATTGGATTATTTTTTCACTACATTGTGAATGTATTCAATATTAAAATTCATTGTACAGTCCCTTTCCCCCACCTTTTTCTTTGGTTTTTCATTCAAATATTCCATTTTAGGTTTTGATAAATTTTCATAGTAATTTTTATTTAAATCATCATTATATTTATAAATTAAAAGTTATATAAAATATTTAATTTTAATATATAATGTAAAATAAATTAAGTGATACTTATAATTATTTTTCACGTAAATTTATTAATTCACTTATAATATGTTCTATTCTATTCCAATATCCATTAAATTATCTTATGGTTCACTAGGGATATT
Source organism: Viscum album (assembly GCA_963277665.1). NCBI lineage: Eukaryota > Viridiplantae > Streptophyta > Magnoliopsida > Santalales > Viscaceae > Viscum > Viscum album. The sequence goes on along the minus strand of OY728162.1, from coordinate 77,738,689 downwards.
ATTTAACAATACCATCCCCCTTATTTCTATGGTTGGTGGATTATCATTTCTTGTATAAATTTAAATGAATATTATTTACTTGCCTAGGGTTATGTATGATATCTTTTATTTGTAAATTTTTTCATTTTTATTTGGCAAATATAAGTATAGTTTTTCATTATGTTATTGGGTGGGTTTTAATTTATATATCCCACATTGCATTAGGGGAAGATTTATAGCTAAAGATATGAAATGTATGAGAATAAGAAGTGAACAAAATATAATATGTTTATAGGAATGGGGTATGAAGTCAATCCACTGTGGAATTATATCCACTATTTAATTATTATCAAAGAAGTGATATTTTACGTATCAAATGATTTATTAATCCAATATATGTTCAAAATTATAATGATAAATTTTTATATTAATCCACATTTCAATTTAATGGGATATGTTAATTTACTCATAATTATAAAATCCTATATATATTTTTTTGAAATCCTCATGTCATGATTCATAATTTATGATTTCAGGTTTACTAGGTTTGATTTAAGTATGTTATCTTTATATACCTTGATTATGCTATTGAACCCACTTTTTCACCTCATTCATACTTATGGTATTCTATTGATATAAATTATTTTCAGCCCTTACCACGTTTCTAATATCACCCATTATTTTTTACCATTCCATAGGTAAAGAAAAGGTGTATTGTGTATGAAATTTCTTAAAGGATATAATGTATTAATTTTTTTTTGTTTCATATTTAATATTTTTTGTAAAATAAGATTGTTATTTATCTATTCAAAAAAGACCATAAACATGTTGTTTAATGTGTGTGATTTTTAGATATAATTTATATTCATCTAAAATGATGTATTTTTTATTTATGGTATGGTTGGGCTGTCTCAGTATGTATTAGAGTTGGGTTAAATTATCATTTCTGATTATTTTATGAAAAATAAAATGATTTAACTTAACAATTGCTACATAGAAACAAAATATATTTTTGTGCAGCCAAAATTTTCTTAAATATAAATGAATAGTTGAAAGACTAATACATTTTTGGATTGAATTTACATAACATTTTATTTCTTATAATGGATATTATTGTTTAATAAATTCTCTTAACATTTTTTTAGTAAGATCTAGATGATAGAATTATTATATTTAGGTTGTGGTAGGTACAAATAATTTTGAAAAATAATATCTATGCCTAGTTATTTGAACTAATTCATGTCAGGAAAAGTTTCAACATAAATTAATTCAACTCTAAAATGGGTATATATTGATTTATTAGAAAAAACACAATGTGGTGTTTCGAATTTCTCATAATCCTATTACTCTAATAAGATCAATGTTTCTGGAAATGTACTTCTTCAAATTATTATTAATATCCCATTATTTGAATATGATATCATGTTGGTACGGTATTTTTCCTCCATACATTGAGAAAAAATAAATTACATATATATGTAAATCACAATTCATATACTAAATCATCCTATGATTATCTATTGGTGCATGCTGAGTGTGAACTCCAAAAGAAAGTTATTTCCATTATATGGGACCTAATATAAAAACATGAAGGGAATATTCCATGGTTACTCAAGGAGAAACTCTATTATGTGGATATTAAAATTTTTTAGGAACAATGTTTTGTTTCTTCTAGACATTTTAATGGTATTCTCCAAAATCAAGAGGATGATATTTTAATAGAACTCATATTTAGTTCCGTACCAAGATAAAATTATCAATGTAAAATTATTATAATTAAATTACAATAATTGAAGAAAAAAATAAATGGGAAACTATATACTTGTTTTATATTTCCAATTAATTCACCAAGTGGTTTATGGGTCTTATTTTTTATGATGAAGGATGGATTAATGGATCTTCGTATTGATTAACCATACCCAAGTAAGATCACAAACAAAAACAAGTATCGTCTTCCATGTATTAAAATATTTTCTGTTCATGTTTGAAGAACTAAATACATATTAATAACTGGAATTATTTCAAGATAAAATTAATTAATTGATAAAAGGTTTCATACATCCATCATAGACATCCATACACGATATTGACTCTATGAAGTCTTAGTGGTGTAATTAACACTTAAAAATTTACTCTAATATTTGTGGATATGATAAATAGATTATTTAGTTATTAAAATGATAAATTTTTATTAGTACTCTTAAATTATATTAAAAAATATTATATCTTCAATGAGGAGTATGAATGTTCATTTGATGGATGTGTTGAAGACATTGAGAAAGGGGAATAATTATTACAAAAATAGAAATTTTAAATATTGGATAAATAAATTATCTTAATAACTTAATGTTCTAACAATTAATAATATATATTTGGATTATATAATGATTGAGATGATATATGAATGGAACCTACAAACCACTATAATATATTTCTATATTTAAATTATTATGGATTGAAATTTTTGATTAATTTTGATAGGTTTCCCATAATTTCCAAATCCACTAGCTAATTTAATTTAGAAGGGTGTTTGTCTCCTCTAGAAAGATTACGATGAAAATAATATCAAGATGTTTAAAAGGATAATAGGTATTTAAACTATACAAACACTACCCAATAAAAAAAGGGTTCTATGCTATGTAATGATTTATAAAAAATCGAAAAGGATATTTCCTAATAAATAATTACATTGTGGTATCTATGGATCAAATCAATTAATGGTTCTGGAGAAAAACATACCAATAAATATTTTACATTTACAAATGATAATATTTTTATTAAATATATACATGAATTATTTATATAGAAACAAATTGTGATATATAAATATATACAGATCACAATATTTAAAACTATGTATTTATATTACTGATGTTTAAATTTCCCTAGATGAGATGGTTAAAATTGATCAAGGAATGTGGCGTTGAAATACAAAAACATATTGGGAATGCAAATTAGAAAAATTATTATTTTAGTTATGAGGTATAATTTTTCATTATCCATGATGAGGATTGAATAAAACCTCATACTCATGGGTTCAAGAATGATAAACCATAAAATAACAATTTATGGGAAATATTATGATTCTCATGTGACTGATCTACCATCCATCCATGGGACGATCATTGAGGTGTAAGAGGATAATGATGAATATAAGAAGATATGTAATATTCCATACATAATCGTTGTGAATAAAGTAATAATATGATTTTGGAACTAAATATGTGTCCCATCAATACTAAAATTGAAGGATTTATTAGATGATTCACCTAGGTCTTGATTCTTTTTCCTTATGTGAATCACAAAGATACATAGATATATCATTAAGATGATTTCACGGGGGAAAATAATGAAGGATATTTTAATTAATATATCACAATTCTATGTATTATATAATGTAAATGATGAATATAATGTGTACAATGGGGTGATGGAACCATTACCCTTACCTATATTGAAATTAGGTAATATCACTATGTAAATTTTCATTCTTTTAAAGAACATCGTTCTCCATAATTGCCTTTGGTTTATATTTTTTAGAATTATGAGTTTAAAAAAACTCATTATTATCCATAAAGAGTTTTCTAATGATAAATTTTCATGTCATACATTAAGGAAGTGGTTAGGTTTCATAGTGTAAAAAATTTAAATTGTATGTGATTGATATATATATATTTCCTAGATGTTTTAGTATTCTATTCAATTGGAGTGTTATATTGTTTTGAACATCAATACTATTTTCTATCCACAAATTGATTTTAAAACTGAAAGTACCATTCAAACCATTGAAGATATATTGAAGTCCTAATTGATGTAATTAAAATTTTATTTGGATTAACAAATTCCACTAGTAGTGTCCTCATATAAAATATATTTTAGTTATATAATTAATATGAAATAGTATGAGGCACTGAATTTAATGATTACATAAATATAACATGACAATATGAAGTAAGTGAGTGGAAGAGTTTGGGGAAATTTCTTTCTCAACATAAGTTAAATAAATTTAAATTCATTTAATTAAAAAAAACTATACAATAAAAATTGAATAACCACAAAGGAAATAATATATCAATTTTCTATTTTCAATTAATAAATAATTTATTCCTTAATATAGAACCTAGGAATATGTTTTTTATATTTCTAAACAAGGGAATGTAGACCAATGATATATTTTAATTTTTAAAATAATTATTTATGTGAGGATAGATGTTTCACTCCAAGAACATCCACTGAAATATTTAAATGTGACTTATCTTTCCCATATAACACTTTTAAGGAAATACATACATAATAAATTAAATTTAATAAAATCAAACATTGGAATGCTGTAAAATGACCACTATTAGGAGGAATAACTCGGAGAGATCATGGATCACAAAGACTATGTAGTATAAAAACCCACTATCTTGGTGAATGTTTTATTGGTGGAAACAAATTTATTTCAAAGTTAATGTAATCTTAAGAATGTAATGAGGTATAATTATCCTCATTTATTTTCAACAATGTTAATAAATTAGACTAATAAATTATTTTTTTACGGTATATAATTTATAACCCAATAGTTTTTTCCATTATTGTGTTGAATGGGTTTTTTCAACTACATCACCAAATTAATATAAACTGTGATATATAATATTGAAATAAAATATGACAACTGCAAGTACATGTTTTTTCATTCTGAGAATGCAATATGAAACATCCTAAAGTAAACTAAAAGTTGAATAAAACCATTAGAAAATATAAAGACAACAAATATGAAATCTATATCATAGTTGTTTTCCTTAAATATCATATCATTAATTATAACGACAAAAATAAATAAAAACATAAAAAATATAAAAAAATAGATATAAGTAAATTATTATGACTTATAAATTTTTATTAAGTATGTAAGGTTACATATATGAATGTAATATGACTGTAATATATATAGTTATTTGATATATGGTAACTATATATTTGTTCGTTGGGTATATAGTCTTTGGATATGATGTAAATGGGGTACATGTATCAAATAATTAAATTTATTATTTTATTGTAATAAGTAAATAATGTGTCACAAATAAAATATTTGAATCAAAATTAATGTAAAATAAAAAAAAATTCATTTATGAAAATATTAATTATTTAAAAAAAATTGATACAAAATATATTATAAATTTATTTTATTTATCATAATGATCGATTTTAATAGATAAAAAATCAAAAATTTATAATTGGTAAAATAGTAAAATAGTATACAAAAAATAATTATTCTTTTATAGAGAATATGTATTTACTGATACATGGTTAATGAAAATTATATAAATTAATACCATTTTGTATACATATTATATTTTTTCATTAAAATATAAATTTATTATATTGGGAGAATAATATTTAATAAAATATACTTAAATAATAAAATAGATGATTTAAAATTCATCTAATGATTCTTACAAAAAATGGGATATTAATCAAGTCAATTTTCTCCTTGAGATATATTTTTCATAAAATTATTTTTATATGTTTTTGAATTCTTTCTTAAAATTAATTTTATTATATATTAAAATTATATTAATAAAATGTTTGTTTTGGATTTACTGTTTTAATTTTATGTAACAGGATTATTTTCATTTTACGGAAAAAATATTCTACTAATGTAAGATTTATGTTGCATTGTTAATGTGAAAATTGGGTAAAAGGGTTAAATTAGGGGGTAAAGGCATAACATATCTAAAACCATGTATCTATGATAAATTAATGGGGATATTTAGGGCCTTATTCAATTATTTTTTCAATTTAGATTCACATTACATATAAATCTGCACTCTTTCACCATCTAGAATGAGTAATTTAGGTAATTGGACCCAAAAATCACATATAAAAGGATTCCAAGTCCACCACTTCAAAACACTATTTTCATTATGTAATATTTTGAATAACTACCCAAATTAATAGTAATAAAGGTTTATAGAACATTTATTATCAACCTGCTCCATGAATGAGGCCTAGGATCTCCATTCTAAAGGAATCTGTTTTGGGGAGTGCTTCCCCAAATGTAATGATATTATTACTATTTGACATTTTAAATTGCATTATCAACAGAAATATTTATAAATTTCATTAAATAGTATAACTAAAATCTATTAAAATTTAAATTAAATAATAAAAATAATAATATTATTATATATCTCTATTATCTTTCTAATTCCATAGAGTAGCACACTATTATTTTTGTCAGTGCAACAACCTACATGAATGATGCAATACTACATTAACTATATTTATGATAAATGAGTTTCGATAATCTGAGACTGATAATAAATGATATTAATGAATTACTTATGATAAGAATAGGTTACAGTATGGGTGAAAAAAATAAATTTTCAATTTAATGAAAATCATTATTGTAATTTAATTACCTAAAATATGATCATAATAACTTAAACTCTCATGAATCATACCCATACCATTAATCAAATGAAAATGGGACTGAATAAATGTTTTCTTAAAAACTATTCAGCTAAATTAAATAATCAATAAATGTTGAATTTTTTATTAATTAGGTATCGAAATTGACATGACTATACATATAGAGAACAATGAAAATTTATAATATCTGATGATGAATATAAATAATAATTGACCAATATATTCATCATAAATGTTTAAATTAACGAGTATAAATGGTAATATAGGGGAATAAGGCTATAAAATGTATGATAAATATATTTACTATCATTATACAAGAGTTTAAACCTATTTGATGGAATTTGAGACAAAAGGTTAGTATTGATCATCTCAATATCCCTTTAGTGTGATATGATAGAAATTAATGACTTACACTATTTTGAATGCTATATTCCCTACACAATGGATTTATTTTATTATATTTTATTTAAAACCAAAAGATTTAAATATACAAAAATTTTTATTATCAATAATTTTTTTTGAATACGAATCACCAATGATAAAAAATTTATTCACTCAAAAATTACAATCATGATAGTCTATGTCATAATATATAATGGAAAATATATATATATTCCATAAGACCAATTTTATTCTTATAATATATTTATTTATAGTGTTTATATTTTGTATAATGTAAATCAAATGTAAATAATTTTTTTGAAATAAATTGGTCATAATTTTAAATTTTAATGATGATTTTTTTTCCAATGAGAAATAAAAAAATCAATATATATGTTATTTTCTATAGAAAAATTAATCTATAAAATTGGTATTATTATAACCACACTATCAAACAAAATTGAAAGGTGGATTTATAGACTAGATCCATCTTATACATGAATTTAAAATTTTTATAAGGTATATTAATTTCATACCAATCTCATAATTTTTATTCTTTCACCAAGAATACCTCAAATAAACCTATCAAGAACTACTCACATCCATACAATTGATGTAATTGAACTCTATCTTAAATAAAATAGAATACATTGATCAAGCTAATGAGAATTTACATTGTCTTCATATTCTTGGAATTCCCAATCATGATGTATTGAAGAATAAAAATTACAATGTAAATTTCTGTGATCATTATAAGAAAAATCATAAAATAGTAAATCTTAATATAAAAAATCATAAAGAAAAATATTTTATGGACAAGAATATCCCTATGTAATTAATAACTTTAAATCATAAAAATAAAATTAAACATTTAAATATAAATATCATTATAATCGTTCATTTTATTTTTTTCATTATGGGGTAATATTATAATAGGAACCATTATACAAAATTTCAATGCTCATATTATTCAAAATTCAAAGTTATTTGTACTTTTATCTATAGTAGCTTTATCTTCTAATCAATAAATTATTGTTTTTTATAATCTATTATTGAGATAAATTACAACCACTTGAGTGAATCTACAATTGATGGATATAATCAAGCCGAAAAAAACATATCACTAAATATTTTTAAAATTGGTTTATGTCTCCAATATCATAGTTACCATATGATCATTATTTTAATTATGAAAACATATGTAAAAATTTATAATGATAGATACTTTTCGTATAATTATTATTGTTATTTAAAAAATTTGGAAAGGAATTCCTTGACATAGAAATATCCCCAATTACGAGAAACAAAAAATCTTTATAAAATTTTAAATTCAGAAGTAAAGTTAAATATAAACTAGCTTACAATATTCCTGATAAAGAATTTGTCCCCCCTTGTTTGAAAAATATAAATAAGAATAATTATAAAAAATTTACAATCCCACATTGAAAACATTGATTGGAAAATAAAAGAGTCATATTGAGTGAAGTATCAATGTAACCATAAGATAATATAAATTTATGTAATTTTCTACCATTTTGGTTTTAAATATGATATAAAAATTAATATAATCATAATTTAGAATTTAAATAGTTTTTATGAATAGAAAAAATAGGTATTCTAGATTCATTAAGAAAAATTAATCACATGATATCATCGTGAAATGTAATTTTATTGTGGTGGATGTAATAAAATTTTTCTATAGTTATTATATTACATAAATACATTCTAATCCAACATTAGATTCTTCTGATGTATATTTGGGTTGAATGTCACTTCGGTCGCCAGTATTAAAGATTTTATCAGTAATATCTATAAAAAATTAGATATTATTACATATTATCAAACATAAAACTTCACCTTATAGACCAACAATCAATGATATTTCTTCGACTATATATTTTTGTTCATCTTATTTTGAAAGGAAAAAACTATGCTTCATAGATGGTGTTCATCAATTTTTCACCTAAACTCTTGTAAATACACTAATAATGAGAATCATTTTCACATTGTAAAGGTAATATTATAAAAACTGAATGGGAACATCCATAAAATTGTTGTATTTATAAAGTTATTTAATATTTTTATCTTCGATGATTTTTACTTTTATTTTACCAGTGGTTCTCAATGGAATATATAAAAATTAAAGGCCAAAAACAAATGTATTAATGATTTTTTTAAGAATGACATTTAAAATTTATTTGAACTGGAAAAGAAAAATAGTGTTTTCTACTGGAAATTAAATATCTATCTATAAATGGAAATTAGAAAACATTTATGAAATTTGAATATCTACCCATATAATATACAATAAAAAAATTAGAATTAAAATACATTTTCAAAAGATTAAACATCCAATAAGTTATATTCTCAAAAAATGGTTGATTGTTCTCTTTTAAAAATAGTCAATTGAAAAGTTTATAATTAATTGTTTATATTATATAGAAAATATAATGAGTTAAAATATAAATAATCAATAATAAATAATCAATAATGCTAAAAACCCATTAATTTTGAAAATTGATATAAAAGAAAAATTGATAACGTCGAAAGCCCATTATGTTTGAGAAACTAATAAGTTTGAAAATGAAATATCTACCTTTTTTAAATATTAATTTTTTACTCCAGTAAAATAAGGGAAATAAGAAGTTAATTGAATTTAACCAAAGGTTTATCATTCCTATCTTTTTAATAAATTATAATATATTGAACGTAAGTGAATTTTGTAAAAATATTAAGAGACTAATTTTCAATTCACGTAATGACAGGATAAATATACCCTTTACTTGTGTTATAAATAATGTATGGGTTTCATATATACATTTTAATATATTATGAGTGACGAAATGTGTTTATAGATAATAAAATTTCACTATTATGATCGCATAATATTATATTATTAGTAAATCTGAGAAAAAATCTATGTAGGTGGTATCTATAACCCTATATAACAACAATCTATAACTATTTGACATTATGATTTTGTAGTGGATTATTCTATAAAGTTATTCTTATTCTTATAAAATGATACCAAATATTATACTAATAAATGATATATTTCAGAATCATAATTTAATTTAAAAAACAAACTAAAATCCTTCATCTGATTACACTTTTAGAATTATATCATTTACAAAATACAAGAATAATCAAAATAATTATTTTTTAGATGCAGTAAAATTAATTTTTTGGGACATTAATGTTAAATGGTGTCCTGAAGTATAATTCACACATTCATTTATTAGGTGTCATATATTTTGAACTGTTAAAATATATATCCCATAATATAATAAAAAGGTTGATTGCTTAAGATCGTTTATCTTTATTCAACATGGAATGTTTATATTCAAGAAATGAATATAAATATTCATTAACAAATTTAATAATACTAAAAATATGATAAACCTAATTATAGAGGATTGAATATATATTGTTTTATATTATTTTAGCATAAACTAGTAGATGGATTTCAGAAAAAAACTTTAAAATTATAAATTTTTTATGGTTATAAAAAGATTGATTAAAAAAACCTTAAATGCAGAGTTTTCTAAAAAACAATTATTATTTTATTAAAATATATATAATCCTTAATAATTATTGGGATACCATAAAAATTCTATCATTTTATCGATCAAATTTATACAAATGTTCCTTTTTATTCCTCATGAATAATTTACACACTATGTAATTGATGTAAGAATGTTTTGGAATTATTCTAGTCCAAAACCCACATGTATATTTATTAAGAAAATATATGAGAAAACTTTTTTCAGTGTATAGATGTAACGTATTAGATTTTTCCATGTGTTTTTTTAATATTATGTGGGAATTATTTCGGGACCAGGATTTGAGAAAGCCTGCGGTTCCAAGGCCCGGTGAGCCCAGAAAAAATGGTTGAATTTAATTAAATAATTACATTATGTACGTGTATGTTTTTCCTAAAAAATTGGATCAACTCTTGAATGGGTGCTCAGATTTGAAATCTTAGGGCACCGTTGCGTCCTGTGTAACAGGTTTACTCTAGGAGAGACCTAACATCAGCTGGCACAGGTCGGTGGTGAAATACAGTTTTTGAATGTTATCGTAATAAAATATTTTATTAATATATTTTATTTAAATCTTGATGCGTCAAATATCTCTTATATTTTTAAATATATATTTGCATAGGGGCCCAGGGTAACATACCTCATAACTCTAAAACCTCTGGAGGCTCTGGAGGAAAAACCAAAGAGGAGATGACGTTCATGACGGGTTTCACCGGTGAAGATGATGCGACAACCAAATCTTCGCCAACGAACAGCGTGGTTCCATGTAGGATGTTTGATTTTGGTTTATTTTCCCCATTCTTTATTCCTATGACGAACACGGAATAATCCACGAACAGATTATCCTGTGGATATGTCTTGTTTGCAGGATGGGTTTTGTGCGTGGATTTGATTCATGATGTTATTTTGGTTCATTAATCTTCTAATGGTGATGAAACAAGATCGACATGAACAACAATCGAGGTTCATCCCTTTCGATTTGTGGTGATTTTCTCCCCCTATTACTATGCATTCTTCATTTGTGTTCTATGCGTTCTTGGAAAAAATTGATCATTGCACATTCATTTTTTGGTGCAATCATTTGAGATTGTAGATACAACCTTGGGAGGATGGTCTGGAGCTGTGACAATGATTTCGGTGGACGATTCGGAGCATATTAAGAGATATGAGTATTTGTGAGTTTTTCATTGGATGGATCATTCGAGGTTTATGACCCGATCATAAGATCAAAAACACCCGATTCGGTGATCTTATAATGGGTCAAAACAAGACCTAAAATATGGGGACGAAAGGACAAGAGATTGAGGATCCAGAATTCGGCCGAGGTGCAGGGAAGAAGATGACGTTTCTCAAAATTTCCCGACAACATAGTGTGTAGTATGGGCTACATGGCATGTGTTCATCAGTGGGCCACCTGGCATGTACTCTGGGAGTACACGGTCACGGGTTGGGTACATGGCCAAGGACACGACATGTATACCCTTCCCCGGCCAGACCCTTCCAGATACATGGTATACCCCGTGAATTAGTACACAGGCAGGCGACACAGACAGACACCGTGTACGGGCATATGGCCAGGGTACACGGGTGTTTCCCAGTTGATAGAACACGGCGTGTGCAACGACTTACACACAGTGTATATTCTCTCCTACATGAATTCAATTTCAAACACTGGCCGTTTGCACGACCAACACCCGGAGATAGGAAACACGGTGTGTAATCCTTCTACATGTCGTGTAGTTGATTTTTACACAGTTTGGACGAATGACACGGGTCGTTTACACAGGTAGTACCCGGGGTCAAGGAACACGGCGTGTAACTATACAACACGCGATGAAATCTGTTTTACACGGCTTGAGCCAGTTTCCTTCTGTGACTTGGACTAGTTACATTAGTATTTGTCCCCTTGGTCTTTCTCTTGAAGGTTTCCAGTATCGTTTCCTACATACATGAGTATGATCCCTTCAGCAGGACTTTATTAATAGAGTTGTTGGAATCCCCTCTATGAGACCTAGGGTAGGATCCTCTATTCATTCTTGGAACACTAAGTAGAGTTATTGGTATCGATGTGACCAACTTTACCCGATCACTGATCCTCTGCGTAGTGGATTAGTTCATACTGAGTTGTTGGAATCACCCTATTGATTTTGGTTGTGATACTCATATGAGAATCATATTCTCAATCACTTGTGGATTGTGTTCTCCCGGAACAAGTACATTATATCTCTCTCTCCATACCTAGGATTGTGTTATCCTTGTTGCGTGCTTTGTGGATTCTTTGAGCTGGATCTTATTGGTGGTTTCATGACGGTCAATCGTGTATGCGTATATCTGGATATTCTTGTTAAATGTTTAGTAGAAATATAATGTGTAGATCTGAATGTATGATTACTTTGTGGTATTTCCTTTTTTTATTCCTTTGTGGTATTTGGGTTTCCAACTGGGTATTTTTATACTCACCCATGCACGGGCTTTTCCCACACGTGTCGTGTCTTGTGCCGACGAGCGAGCCTTTGACAGTATTCTAGGCGAACTAGGACAGAACTGTGCTCAGTGAGATCTTATAGGCTGAGGTGTATACCTACGGATATTGATTGCTGTCCAAGTACCTTTATTTACAGGTTGGACTTTGTTGCAGACTCTCTTTTAGTGGGCTTGTACTTTTGGCCAAGGGTTTTACCTTACTTTACTTTACTTTCCCATAGTACACTGTTGGTTTGGATTTTAGGGTATGCATGCTTTTCATCCTTCAGTATTTTTTACTTTTCAGTTTTGTGTGCTTGGAGATGTGTGTTTGTGTGTACTGGTTTATAGGAAATGCCTCCCATGTTAGTAACATGCCTACTCTGTGCTAGTCACTAGCCCATGGCCTATTCGAGGCGGGCATGGGGAGTTTTGACTAGGTCCCCACTGGGACGGGTCTTGACTGAGTGGTATCTGAGGTGGTTGTATCTACCTTAGGACTGAGAGACTGTGTGTTGGTTTGGGGAAACATTGTTAAGTGTTTCAAGTTTGGCTTTCAGGCCTGGGACCCAAGTGTTGGTGTGGGCGGGCAACATATCCATACACCAGGACTCTGATAACTTGCTTTTCATCTCGAAGCATGAGAGCACTAGTTGAAGGGGAAAATAATGGTACATTCATCATATAGGAATGGGTTGTGGTTTCCATGTCCTTCTTGAGTCAGCTCTCCAGATATACTCACTGACTGAGGTACATCTTGTTTCATTACAGGATTCCTCTACAATTCGGCCCCACTAGGATCCAACATCTCGATCATGAGGATGACCCCCTCAGTGATAAGTCTTTGATCCAGGGGCAAGATTCCCCAGTTTTACCATCGGGTGGTGTGCTGGTTATTCCACCACCTGTGGAGTAGTGTTTAGTTCCTGCTATACTAGTATAGGAGGAGCGCTGGCTGAGCGCACTCCATGAGATTCAAAGACAGAGACCCCTTAAGTTTCAAGGAGAACTTGACCCTCAGGCAGCAGAGGACTGGCTGGAGGAAGTTTCCAGAGTCTTCTGTTTGTTCAGGACACCAGCATGCAAGATGATGATCTAGGCGGCAAGTCTTCTGCAGTGCTCGGCAGGGCGATGGTGGAGTTTGGTTATCCAGACTCACGACAAGGAAACACTTGCATGATCACAATTTTTGCGTCTTTTTAGATAGGAGTTTTCACTAGTTATCCTGAGAGTAGTACATATATAAGAGCTTCTTCACCTTCTTCAGGGGACCATGACGATGGTTGACTATTCATCGAGGTTTACCAACATCTCATGCTACTCGATGGATATGGTCAGGGTTCAGTACTTCGAGCCTAGACTTTTGAGTGGGGCTTGCGCATAGACATCGGTGCTAGAATCATCCTTATGATCATTCCTACATATGATGGGGTTCTCGCGCGAGCTTTGGTGGATGAGAGCTTCTTGTCATAGCAGAGACATCTAGCAGTTGTCAGTAGTGAGTGAGCAGGAACATAGACCTCGGCAGCAGGGAGCCGATGTCAGGGACCCAGGCGTGGGAGATATTTTCAGAGGAGATCCTAGGACTAGGGATCTGCCGTACAAGGTTCGCAGGGTGCATCCTTCCAGCCTCGAGAGAGGAAATGAAACTCTTGTGATGGAAGGGTACATCTCACTAAAGATTGTCTGACCCACCATACTACTAACATGGGAGCAGTGGATGAACCACCATGGAAGAGGAAACATGTGGAGAAGACAGATCCGTGGGGAAACGAATGTCGTATAGGAGATGTGAGAGCAGCTAGAGGTGGTCGGCCAATTGACCTTTTACCCCCACCACCCCTAGGAGGTCCACCCCAGGCTTAGGGAGCTAGTGGATAGAGGCAGGGACAGCTGCAGGCAGTGGAGGCTTATAACCCAAGTTCTCCTAGAATTATTAGAGGTACAATATGTGTATTTCCTTCTTTGGTTTCCATACTAATAGACACGAGTTCTGGTCATTCTTTTCTAGCTTCTTATCTTGATCATGACCTTTAGATTCCTCTTGAGCCGTTGACTCGACCCTTATGCCTAGAAACACCGCCTGGAGAAGATTCATAGATTACACACCTTTGCAGATAGTGTGACCTAACCCTTGGAGGTGAGAGTTTCATTTGGAAACTCTTGGTGGTAGCATCGAGGCCTTACAATGTCATTCTTGGTATGGATGGGCTATCCACAGTCCATGCTATATTGATTGTTTTAGGTGAAGGGTGCGGTGTTTCAGCTGAGATAGAACAAGTTTCTCCATCATTGGTGAAAATGAGACCCAGGTAGCGCTGGATGGACTCATGCATAGAAAGGTGCAACCGATTTCAAATTAGTTGGCTAGCCTAACCCTCAGCGCATCAGATGTAGCGAGTTTCCAATTTCCAGCAGTAGTGGCTGAGTACGATGACTTCTTTCCAGAGGATGTCCCCGGACTACCTCCCCATTGAGAGATAGATTTCTATATTTATTTGCAACCTGGGATGACACCGATATCAGAATCCGCATATCATATGGCTCCTGGAGAGCTTTGCGAGCTAAGAGTGCAGCTAGAAGACTTATAGAGGAAGGGATTTGTGAGACCCTATGTTTCACCCTAAGCGGTCGTAGTTTTTTTTTTGCCAAGAAGGCAGACGAGAGAATGAGGCTGTGTGTGGATTTCCGGTGCTTGAATCTGGTGCCGTGAAGAACCGGTATACACTACCAAGGATCGATGACCTCTTCAACTATTTAACATGGTCACGATGGTTCTCAAAGGTTTATCTACGATTAGACTATCACCAGTTGAGAGTACGGGATGAGGATATACCGAGGAAGGCATTCAGATGTTTCTATGGTCACTATGAGTTCTTGGTGACTCCCTTTGGCATGATGAATGCCCCAAAAATGTTTATTGGACTTATGAAAAAGTTCTTTCAGCCCTATTTAGACCAGTTCATAGTGGTATTCATCCCTGATATCCTGTTATAATATGAATCCGAGGAGGATCACGCGGGGCACCTAAGGATGATTCTGGACACACTCCGGGAGCACCAGTTGCACGAGAAACTATCAAAGTGTCAATTCTGGATACAGGAGGTCCACTTTTTGGGAAAAATTATCTCAGGAAATGGTGTTGCAGTGGACCTATCCATGGTAGAGGTAGTGTTAGCATGGGAGCCATCCCAGAGCGTAACAGAGGTGCAGAGTTTCCTTGGGTTGAAAATCTACTATCGGAGATTTATTTCTGATTTCTCCAGGATTTAAGCACCTATGCCAGCTTTGACCTGAAAGGGGCAGCCTTTCCTGTGGACCGAGAGATTCTAATAGGATTTTAGAAGTTGAGACATAGTCTGAAGAGCGCGCCGATCTTGAGATTATTGGAGGAGGGTGTCGAGTATGTAATGTTCTGCAACACATCAAGAACTGGTCTTGGTTGTGTCCTAAAGTAGAGGCAAGCAGTGATTGCCTATGGATCACGTCAGTTGAGGCCATGTGAGAAGAACTACATGACCCATGATCTTGAGTTGGTTGTGGTAGTCTTCGCGTTGAAGATGTTGAAGCACTACCTGATGGGAGAGCGGTTTACCGTCTACTCTGATCACAAGGGTCTCATATATATCATTAATCAGAAGGATCTGAATTTGAGACAGAGGTGATGGCTTGAGTTCCTCCGGGATTACGACATTGAGATCGTTTATACTCCTATGAAGGGGAACATTGTGGTGGATGCTCTCAGCAGGAAATCCTGTTTTCAGTTGTTGGATTAGGCGACGAGGTAGTTGGCCTCTTTACAGTTATCCTTCGTGGATAGAGATGATGGAGCTTACATTCAGTCGAAGGTTGTTACCCCTCCACTATTATAGTGAGTCAGGGAAGTGCAGCTCAAGGATGGTAGCTGTGAGACTTTATATGCTCGGATAACCACAGGTGATGTTGTTGATGGATATTCAAAGGGTGGGGAGCTCGTTGTTCTTTTTAGAGGGCGTACAGTAGTACCAGTGACGTTGTGGGAGGAGGTTATGAAGGAGTTCCATACATCTCCCTTAGCGGGGAATCCAGGCATGGAAGGGATGTACAAGGACCTTCGACAACAGTTCTGGTTGCTAGGAATGAAGAAGAGTGTGGCAGAGTTTGTTTCTTGGTGCCTTACCTGTCAGTGAGTAAAGACTCGGGACCAGTTTCCACCTGGTTTGACTAAGCCCCTAAAGGTCCCATAGTGGAAGTGGTAGGGGATATCAATGGACTTCATGATGGGTTTACCATGTACATCTAGGGGACACTATTCCATCTGGGTGATCATTGACCCACTCACTAAGTCAGCCCACTTCCTAGCCATATGAGAGCATAGTTTGGTAGAGATCATGGAACACCTCTACGTGTAGGAGATAATTCAGCTTCATGGAGTTCCATATGTGATTGTCTCAGATCGTGATGGTCGTTTCACATCCCAGTGGTGGAAGGGATTGCAGGAAGATTTTGGTACTCAAGTACGCTTGATCACAATGTTCCATCATCAGACTGATGGTCAGACTGAGTCAACCATCTAGGTTCTGGAGGATATCCTACGAGCTTGCATACACGACATTGGTCATAGCTGGGATGATCACCTTCCACTAGTGATGTTTTCTTATATCAAAAGTTATCACTCCACTATTGGTATGGCACCATTCGAGGCTTTGTATGGGCGACCTTGCATGTTTCCACTACGCTGGACTGACCCAGGAGAGTCAACACTCATGGTCCCAGAGATGGTGTGACCTACTATAGAGAAAGTGAAGGTCATCCAGGAGTGTATGAAGACTGCACAAAGTCGACAAAAATCATATGACGAGAGGAGATGGAGGCCCTTGGAGTTCAAGGAGGGAGACCATGTGTCCCTTCGGGTCTCACATCGACGGGGATTACGGAGATTTGGCCGAGGTGGTATGTTATCTCTATGGTTCATCATCCCTTTTCAGATTCTGAGTAGAGATGGAGAGGTGGAATACCACTTGGCTCTACCTCCTCATATTGAACAGGTACATATCATGTTCCATGTGTCGTAGCTACGGAGGTACGTGCATGAGCCATCAGACGTTATCGACTAGGGCGAGTTGGACATCTATTTTGGAGCGACCTTTGCTGAGTATCAAGTAGAGATCAAGGATCAGAAAGATAATATCCTTATGGGTGAGCTATTCTCTTGGTTTTTGTCTGGTGGCAGCATGGGAATTTCTAGGAGATCACATGGGAGTGAGAGGCTCAGATTTGTGTGTAGTACCCACATCATTTTGAGTAGACCTTGTTTTGGCTTTTCGGAGGCGTAAAATCCATAATGTGGGTGTGATGTAATGTCATGTATATTTACTTGTGTTATTCTAATATTATGTGTGAATTCTTTTGATACCATTCTTTGAGATGAAATTTAGTTCCGAGGACCGGTGAGCCGGGAACAAATATTTGAATTTAATTAAATAATTAAATTAATCACGCGTATGGTTTTCTAAAAAAAGTAGAATAACTCCTGAACGGTTTCTTGGATAAGAAATATGAGGGGACTGTTGCATCCAGAGCAGCATGTTTACCCTAGGAGAGGCCTCACATCGGCTGGCATAGGTAGGTGGTGAAATCTGGTTTCTGGATGTAACCGTAATAAAATATTTAATTAAAATATTTTATTTAAATCTTTCTGTGGAAAATACCTCTTATCTTTTTAAATAGAGTTTTTCACAGGGTTCTAGGGTTACAGAACTCGTTATCTTGAAACCTCTGGAGGCTTTGGAAGAATCCCCAACTAGGAGACGGCGTTCTTGACGGGTTTCACCGGCGACGACAACGCGACGACCAGATCATCCCCAACGAACAACGCGGATCCTAGAAGGATGTTTGATTTTGGTTTATTTTCCCCGTTCTTGATTCATATGATGAACATGGACCAATCCATGAACAGATTATCTGGTGGATTGGTCGTGTTTGCAGGATGGGATTTTCACAGGTATTTTGGGGATTTGATTTTTGAAGTTATTTTGGTTCGTTAATCTTCTATCGGTGATGTACCATGATCAACACGAACATCGATCTGGGTTCATCCCTCTCGATTTGTGGTGATTTTCTCCCCTAGTTTCTACGCGTTATTCATGGGCGTTCTATGCGTTAGTAGAGGAAATTGATCATTGCACATTCGTTTGATGGAGTAATGATCCGAGATTGTAGATCCAACCATGGGAGGATGGTCCGGAGCTACAACGATGACTTCGATGGAATATTCGGAGCGGATGGAGAGATATGAGTTTTTTGGCATTTTTTTCGGAAGGATCATTCGAGGTATATGACCCGATCGAAGGATCAAAAACACCAGATTCAGTGTTCGTATGATGGGATGAACCAAGACCTGATGTATCAGGATGAAGATACGAGAGATAGTGGATCTTGAATTTGGGCGAGGAGCGGAGAAAAAGATGATGTTTCTGGAAATTTCCCAACTACACGGAGAGTAGTATGGGATACATGGTGTGTGTTCGTTGGTGGGCCTCCTGGAAAGTACTCTGGGTGTACATGGAAACGGGTTGGGTACAAGGCCAAGGACACGGCGTGTATACCCTTCCTCGGACAGACCCGACCAGATACATGGGATACCTAGTGTATTGGTACACATGCATGCATCACGGATGGAAACTGTGTACGGGCATACGAACATGGTACATTAGTGTTTCCCAGTTGACAGGACACGCTGTATGCTCTAACATACACACAATGTATATGCTTTCCTACATAACTTCAATTTAAGACACAGGCTGTTTTCACGGGCAGTACCTGGAGTTAGGGAACACAGCTTGTGATCCTTCTACACATCGTGTAGTTGAGTTTTACACAGTTTGGACGAATGAAATGGGCCATTTACATGGGAATTACCCGGAGTCAAGGAACATGACGTGTAACCACACTACACACCGTGTAACCTGTTTTACATGGCTTGATCATGTTGCCTTATGTGACTTGGGCTAGTTTCCATAAGGTTCGTCCCCTTGGTCTATCTCCTAATGGTTTCCAGTTTCATTTCCTACGAATAAGAGTATGATCCATTCAGAAGGACTTCCTAAATGGAGTTATTGGAATCCCCTCTGTGAGACCTAGATTTGAATCCTCTATTCATTCCTGGAACCCTAAGTAGAGTTCTTGGTATCGGCATGACCAAATTTACCCGGGCACCGATCCTCTGAATAGAGGATTAGTTTGGACTGAGTTGTGGGAATCATCCCATGGATTTTTGTTGCAATCCTCATCGGAGCATCACATTCTCAAGTACATGTGGAGTGTGTTCTCCTGGAATGAGAACTTTTTATCTCTCTTATCACACTTAGGAGTGTGTTCTCTTTGTTATGTGCTTAGTGGAATCTTCGAGCTGGATCTTATTGGTGGTTTTGCGATGGTTGATCATGTATGAGTATATCTGGATAATATTGTTATATGTTCCCTAGAAATAAATTGTGTATAGAAGATTGTATCATTCCTTTGTGGTATTTCCTTTGTTGTATTCCTTTTTGGTTTTTGAGGTGTCCTACTGGGTATTGTTATACTCACCCCTTCACGGGCTTTTCCCTCACCTATCGTGTCTTGTGAAGATGAACGATCCTTTCACATGATTCTAGGTGGACCAGGACCAGATGGTGCTCAGTGAGATCAGACAGGACGAGGTGTGTTCCTACGGCTATGTATTGTAGTCCAAGTTCCTTTCTTTACAAGTTGGACTTTGTTTCTGACTCTATTTTCATGGGATTGTACTTTTGGACTTGGGTTTTACCTTAATGTACTTTATATTCTCGTCGTACTATGTTGGATGGGATTTTAGTGTATGCATGATTTTACATATTTTGTAGTTTTTACATTTCATCTTTTTGGGATTGGAGATCTGTGTGTGTCTATATAGGTTTATAGGGAATTCCAACCATGTTAGTAACATCCATACTCGGTGCTAGATACCATCCCATGGCCAATTGGAGGTGGTCTTGGGGAGTTTCGAATCTGGCCCCACTGGGACGGATCGTGAAAATGGAAAACTATCTAGAGCCTCAACCAAAAAATTTATTATAAAACAACACTCACATAGTAATGTTTGAGTAATTTTTTAAAGAATTATATTTTTTAAGCTACACCATTATGTTGTAGTGTTCATGGTGTATATAAAACGATGAGTAAAACTTTTTTTACAATAAAATTTTACAAATTCATATTTAACAAACATTTCACCATGTTCACTTCTGAATATTACCAAAGGTCAGTTTTCTAATTCTCAACTGAAGAAAAATATTCTGCAAAATGATTAGGTGCTTTGTATTTTCCAATATGAAAATATAGATTTGTAAATCTAGTCTAATTATCTCCAATGTTAGGTAAATATTATTTAACTAAAATATATCTAATTTTTTTACAACCAAAATTATCTTTGCATACAAATGTAAAATATTTAGAAACATAGACTTCACTTATAGATTTAATAAATGTCTTCTTTTTCATACTAAATTTATATTGATCATAGATTCTTCAATAATTGAACATAAAATCATTTTGATCACTAAAATTTTATTTCATTTAATTCTTACATAATTTCTAATAGTTAGAGTTCATTAATATATTATTTCATAAAAATGATATCTCATTTGTTTCCCTAAAACGTGTATATTTTTTATATCATAAATTTTTAAAGTCCAATGTGTAAAAAATTTCATTCATATTTTCATATTAAATAAAATTTACATATGAAAATCGAACAATAAAATTATCATCGTTAAAGACCACAACCCAAACCTCATTACATAAATAACATTTTCTAATAAGTTTGTGATTAAATCATAAATCATATAATTCATTTTTATGTAATGTATTTACATGAAACGAAATATAACTAATAAATATGATTTTAAAATAGGGATTTTCAACAAAAGTGACTCGAACTAAATTTATTTTCTTTATGTCTTAGAAATTAGGAATTTCAGAATCCATATATCAAGAAAACCCATTTTCCATGTTTTATTTATTTATGTAACTTCAACACAACTTCATTTCCTATAAAATATAAAATTATGTTCTCGGTTGTATGTTATTTTTTGGATTTGTAATGTTATAAAACAAAATATTAGGAACCCATATCATCCCAACACATCTATGTTTTATAACATTATGTTATTCTGAAATAATATTTTTTCATAATAATGTGAACATTTTGTTAATAATAATAGTTTATCTGATGAATTTTATATTTCAGAAGACATACAATTTTTATCCACATATAGTATTATGTGGGCCTATTTTTTGGAATAATAGATCAAATTAAAAATAATATTAACACAATTAAATTACTCTTTGAAATATAGTAAATATAGTTGAAATAAAGTGTTTTATATCTTACTAGTTACCAATGAAAGAGTTAACATAGTGGAAATTAAAAAATTCAATCATGGTGTATTTGTTAGAAGACAAAATAATCCTTTAAATGGTTATTATTTAAACTAAACATTTAAACTAGTTAGAAAGGATGATATGCACATAAGATACAATGTATCCATGACCTAAAACCATTCACATGTAATCCATTATTTTATATATACTTAATGATCTATATTATTATCTCTATAATTCCTCAACTGAACATGTAAATGTAATATCACTTCCACACATTGAAAGTACATGGGATCAATCTCCCTTGACATGAAAACCCTTGAACAAGATGATCAGAAATTACTATTTCTTCTTATCCCTAAAATCCCAAAACCACCTAAGATCAAAATAATAAAAATGACAGTGGGAATATATATCATATTTAAAA
The DNA here is from genome assembly GCA_963277665.1 of Viscum album. Classification (NCBI taxonomy): domain Eukaryota; kingdom Viridiplantae; phylum Streptophyta; class Magnoliopsida; order Santalales; family Viscaceae; genus Viscum; species Viscum album. Next base: position 77,716,096 of record OY728162.1, on the reverse strand, counting down.
TGATATTTTTTCAATGATGTGCCTTATGTGAAAATGTACAAAGGAAAAATAGTAAAATAATCAGATGTAATAATAGTAAAAAAGAAAATAAAATTATTGAAAATGAATTAGAAATTATAAAATGATAGATTTAGGTAATCATTATTTTTCGTTGTATTCTTGAGGTATATAAAACAAGTCAAAACATATATATAAATTAAATCATTTTTTGGAAGACATAAAACATTTCAAAAACTAATGAAAAAATACCATATTATTTTAGTTCTTTTAAAAACATGTAAACATAAACACCTTTATATAGGTGATATACATTTTCTGAAACTAGGTTCGTTATGATTATAACCCATGTTATAATCATCATTTATAATAAATATATTTATAACCTGTGGAATGGAATCATAAAATAGGGTGAGATAAGATGCTTAGTAAGGGTAAATAAGGGAGATATGTAAGCATATACATGATAATAAGGCAGCAAGATCATGATCAATACATTTTAATATCACATCATGTAAATCAATGATCGTAAAACTGAATCATGGAATAAGTATTTTCACATCATAAGACATGAATCACGAGGGAGAAAAGAGAAAAAGCCAAAAAGATATAACAAAGGAATTGAATTAGAAGACACATAAACTTTTAATATCATTCTGTATAATTCAAGATGCATTACTAGAACATATTTGGTAGCTTCTTGGGGAACCACGTACTGGGCGGTCAGTACCACCACCCCAATAACAGTTTATTAAATATAAGGTATCTAGGTATAATGTCCTCCCATGGTTGATGGGTTTCCAAATCTTCCCATAGTGGAAAAGGTATCCCCATCATCCAATAGTGGTCCATGTTTCCACATCTTCCTACAATGGATTGGTTCCCCCCATATTCTAGAGTTGACCCGGTATCCCCATTTTCGTATAGTGGATTGGGTTTCTAGATCATTCATATTGGATGGCGTTTATTCATCATACCATAGTGGAAGTGGTTTCACCATCTTTCATAGGGGATTGGTTTTCCTATATTCACATAGTGGATTAGGGTTCAATATCTTCTATAGTGGACTAATCCCATCGACTTGATTTCCATAATTATATAATTAAATATAAATCATTAACCAATTCATTAATGGGAGATATAGGTCCCACCCTTCATATAATAAAATAATATTAACATGTTACACATGCTAATAAAACTTCATAATAACATGAAAAAATAGATATGTTTATCCAAAACCTCTTATCATAACCTATGAAACAGAATTGAAATCATAACATTTTATCATATAATTACCTAGGTAAAATAGATTGGTTTCATAATCATTTCCTAGAAGAATATCCCATGAAAAGAGTCAAGTTTCTTAATAATATAAACTATTGATAAGGAATATGTTTCATAAAACTTTTCCATCTAAAAATAAGCCATCAAATAAACTATATGAAAAGTATTATTGGATCATATCCCTATTAAATTCTAAAATATAACAATGTATTTCATCATAGATTCAAAAGGATTTTCAAATATCACATGGAATATTTCATAAGATAATTTTTTTTGAAATTAATGTTTATAAAAGAATATCATGAAGAATTTTATTATAAATAATGGTTTTCAATTTTATTTGAAAGAATTCTTGAAAAAACATATCATTTCATCCTATAAAAATATTTTTAAACATAAATCCTTTTGAAAACCATTCACTTGGAAAATAATCATGATAACATACAAAGAATCATGAAGAAATTTTGAAATCTTTTTTCTATAAAAATATAATAAACAATATTTAAAACATTTTAAAAACCCTTTTACATGAAAATATATAAAATAATTTTGAGAAAAAATAAAAAATATAATTAAAACATTTAAAAGAATCTTAAAAATTATTTTGAAATATGTTTTCCCTTAAAATATATTAAAATGATTTAATGAACATTGAAAGCAATTACTATATAATACATATAAAAGAATATTTAAAACATTTAATACACTCCTAAAAAATAAAACGTTTTTAAAATCCTATTTAGATGAAATTGTTCTGAAAGATCACATATTTTCAACTGAAAGGAGAAATAATGAAAAAAAAATTGAATTTTTTCATAACTATAAAAAGTACTATTGTGTGAAAATGGTAAATATAAATTAATATATCTTGGATAAACATTTTATGAGAATATTAATGTGTTTTCTATATATATTTATTTTATTATTTCATCAATGGAAGTGTAATCAAAATAAATATAAACCAACCAAGATATTATTGAAACAAACTATCACCACTAAGGTAGCTTCAAATAATAATCCACAAAAAATAATAACATTTAATGAATCACAAAAATATTTATGAAATTGAATTATATTCATTACATAACATTTCAATATTGTAATATATACCTCAAAGAAAAATATAGGAGCATACTAGTGAATGTATCTCAGAGAAGGAAAACTGATAATAAATTACTTCTGTGAAATTTTAACTTTTGAATCATAAATCACATGATAGAAATTTCATTAAATAGAAATGTAGATAACAATAAATTTAATTATATTAATCATATAATTCATTCATTGTTATTATACACACCACTTTTATGAAATAGGAGGTGAACATGACTTATGTCTCACATAAAATAATTCTAATTTGAGAAAACACTTTGTACATGAGTAAATTTTATATCATAATCCCCATTAAAGAATGACATAAATTTAAAATTATAATATATTTCAAAAAATTAATTTAATTATATACCATTTGGTATGTATGTATATACACCACAAAATATAAGAAGGTGGGGAATAAAGAATTTAACTTATAGAACAAAATAATGGTTAAATTTCCTTAACTTAAGCATTTACATTATTTTTAAACATTAAAAACATCATTTATAATAAATATATGTTTAATATATATCATCCATTGAAAATATTATTTTATATCATTCCCTATTTGGTCTATTTATGACATTTTGTTACCATTTTATTAACAACTCCATCTTAATGTTTTGGTTTTATTAATATCATATTTGTTCTTCATACATGTTTAGACATATTATTCTACACTACCTTACGTAGAACATGATTTACTTATTTAAAGAATGTAAAAATAATATAAATATCATATATATTAATTATATGTGTATTTATATTAATTTAAATAATATAGAAGTGTGTAATGGAATAAACCATTCATGGACATTGTAGGCCATACGTACACATGAACGATGTTTTTACTTTATTATCATATTAAAAGAAAGAATTAAAGTGAAATATATGTGTATATATGAAATATCATTATGTTAGAATAATTATTTCATATATATATCACATAATTTCACTAAACCCTCCCTCAACGCAATCTGTGTATTGTGTTAATAACTCAGATCACATTGATTATGCGGTAGAAAACACATCCACTAACAATGTTATAATGATTAAGAAAAATTGAAATCATGATGTAATATGTTTTTATAATTATTAAAAATGGCTAATTACCTAATAAATATCATTAATATATTAAATATATGTATTATAAATCATAATTCCCAACCATGATAGGTGGTAAAGGAATAATGAGGAACATTTCTTCATTAAGAGATACGTAGTTGTACATAAGAAATCAAAGTTCATTACACATTAGGTTAATTTTTATGTTAGTGTATGTAGAAATATTATAATAAAACTTATTAGTATATTTTGGAAATTTATTTCATCAAATAGTCTTGTGATAATAATAATTGATGTGGTGAAGAATGAAAATTAAATAAAGGTTCCTCAAAAAGGGTGTTAACTATTAATTAGTTAACTCCTTTTGATTTTCACCAAAGGGATTCCATGGATATATTATCACCAAAATGGAGTACTATGGGATGAATTAAGGTATTTTTGTAGTTTATTTTTATCAATTTTTGGTCGATTCGAAGTGATTTATATATGTGAATATGTTGGACGGGTCAATGCCTTTTTATAGTGGGAGAGGAGTGGCATTCTTGTAAATTTTGGAAAAAGTAATTACACCCATGTTTTCTCTATGAAAAATGTATCCAATAATGGGATTAATATGATTAAAGGGAGGATATGGTCGATATATGGCCATATAAAGTCTTTTGGTCATGTTTTTTGTTTACTTTCCCCTTATGATTTAATATTATTCACTTGTTAAGTAACATTTTCTCTTAATGGTTGTATTTTTATTCAATAAATTTCAATAATATTTAGATAAAAAAATTTAAAATTATACGAAATAAGAAATTATTATTATTCCAAATAATTATTCCATTTTAAAAATTTATATCACAAAATCATAGAAATTTATTGTAATTTAATCACGTAGATGGGTCGTGAGAGCAGGGGTTTTAAGCAATAAAATTTAAACAATTGGGATGTTTTTATATCCCATTGCAATGTCAAATTTGTTAAGTTGAGATATATTGAATAAATTGAAGAATAATTTATCTAACTAGTCTTTAAAATAAAATTAAAACATAATTTATTACAATAAATAAACTATTGGAAAAGAGATTTTGGATTAAAATTCTGTATTTTTCACTATTCAACAAAAAATGAATCTTTACAGAAAAAACCAAAAACATACCCAAAACTAAATTTTATGTATTTATTTTAAAATAAAAGTTTATTTTAAAAAATATAATTTATATATGTTCTGAAAAACTAATTGAAAATATGTTCTCCCTTAAAATCCAATAAAAATATTATTATAAAATTATAGATTTTTCTGTATAAAATTTTTCTTATTCTGACATTATTCCTATAAAATATTTTCGATGAATGTAAATATTATTTTATTGAATATATAACATATATAATTATATAATATCATTCTATTATTATAATTAAATTATTTTATTATGATAATAATCCATTTGGAGAATAAAAATGTTTCTTTTATATTCAATCGGTTTATATAAAAATTTCTAATTAATTGGTAACCAATTAATTAATTTAATATTTTTAAAGACCATATATTTTAATAATTTTTTCAATACTAATCATAGTAACTTTTTTAACAAAAATTATATATATTAATATACTAAATAGAAAAATGTACTTATATATTTTTTTCGGTATAACTCGTTATTTCCTGTAACATAATTAATTGAAGGGAATCAATATTGTGGGTAATAAAAGACAAATATTGTGTTATGTGTACATCATGATAATCTAAGTGTATTTTCAGGTGTAGGATTAACATGGTGTTTCGTATAATTCAAAGAAAAAATTCTAATTAATAAGAGTCAAAATATATTTAGTGTTGCACGAAATGAAAAATATAAAATTGTTTGAAATAATTTTAGAAAAAATATTCCACTAAATAAAATGGTTTTCCATTTTAACCCCTGGGAATTATTTTCTTCTTTAAAATACATATTGGTTAACAATGGTTTAATTATTGAATGTGACATTTATAAAATCTTCCATTATATAAATAAAACCTAATACATTCGTTAAAAAAGAAAATGATGGAAAAATAATGGTTACCCAAAGTATCACATAAATAGGATTCTGCATATGAGAACGTAGGTGGGATGGGATAATTTCACATGGAATAAAAAAGTAAATAATTATATAAAATTATAAATATCAGTGTTCACGAGGATGATAATGGTATATAGAATATCAAGGGGCTTATAAAAATGAATCTATCATAATTAAAAGACCATCAATTCATAAAAAATAAAGGTTTTTTGAAAAATAATTTTCACTATCCTTTTCCAAGAGTGCATGAATTATTTTACTATACAAGATTTAAATTAAATCTACCAAAGGACCCCATACCAGCCTAAGGGGGGGGGTGAATCAGGGTGTCACCTTTTTCTCTTAAACTAAAGGATCTCATACCCACATTTGTAGAAAAATATATACCCATGTATAATGGATATGTGTAGTAATTAAAACATTCCATTACAAAAGGAAAACACACCACACTTAAATGGTTCAACACTAAAGACAATATCCATGGAGCATACTTAGACAGGTTATCATTTGTACCAAATTCTACTAATATTAATTACTTATGGATTACAAATGTTTGGTTATAGTCACTATGTCCCATACAAAATTATTTTTTTAATGTTTAGGGATAACTCACTACTTCCCTCAGATTACTTCCATTAACTCCCCCTGGCTCACTGCCCCACGTGATGTCTCAATTAGTTTATCTCCATGAAATTATATTCAACATATTTGTATGAAGGACATTTTCATTGTTCAGCATGAGACATTTCTAGCATCGATGCCCAAAATTTATGCACTTTATTATTCAGTTTTCACCTTTACTGCAATTATTGAATACACTAAAACTTATTCTTTTTTTTATCAGAATCACAAGTGCCTTTGTGATTATTCATGAAATGAAGATCAGATCATTGGTCATGATAAAAATCAAATTCTTCTTCATTATTCAACATAGGAATTCATGAAATCATGCATGTAGCGTTTAAATAGACTCTTCCCTTCCTATTACTTCTTATTCTTCTTCACAAATGTGCACCCAAAGTTGTGGGTATTTCATTAAATCTCATCATGTATTCATGCAATCATGGAAATATTCTCTACCATTAAATTATTCTTCTTTCCATTTTCATCCTCTATCCTATTATTTTCATGCACACAAACACAGTTGTCTCAACTCATGAATATGTATTCATATTCATCTGTCATATGTTCTCCTATATTTGAGAACACTATTTCTTATTTTATGTTTCTTTTCCTTCTTAGGAATAAAATTTTTCTAGATATTTTAGGTAATATTTGTGTAATTTTTTTTATCCTAAAAGAGTGTTATTCTTTTTCCATTGGATCTCCTTGAAAATTGATTCCATGGGTTTTATGTTGTGTCTTTCGCATTCCAGAATGGTTCACGGCTCCTCTGCATGCTTGGGATGTGTAATTCTCCTACACATAGAGAGTGTCTACCGCCTTTCTATACCATGTGGTATGAATATTTCTTGATTGGTCCATAGTTCATAATTGTATAAAAGTATGGTACATGGTTCCCATTCATGATCCAAGTGGTACATGGTTCTCCTTTATTTGACTAGATCTAGTTCAAAATACCTACACTTTGAAGAAATAGAACATTTCATTGTACTATTTATTATAAATACTAGAATGGTTCATGGGACCTCTCCTTGAAGAGAAAGAGTGTATAATGGCTCTCCTTATTCACGAACCCAAATGATATGCAGTTCAGTCATCACGAACCCATAATAGTTCCTTGATTTTGATTTCCCCTAGTGAACTGGATGATCGGGGAAAACTGTTTCTTAAATCAAGAGATCTATAAAGCATGGGAGTAATAGATTCTTCTAAGATCGTCTGTTCTATTTTTATAAACATATATCAAATATTTTCTTCATTCATATTCCTCTAGATATACCATGAAGATCGCAGTTTTAAATTCATCAGACCATGGGTATGTGATATGCCGACATTCACGGTTCCCTCTTTTTCATATATTTGACCTTCTCTTTTTCGGTGGAAATATCATGTGCCTGCATTCAAAATTGAATTCAACTCATTATCACTAAAACACGAGCTCCATGACTTGGCCTCTCAACTTCAGTTTCTTAGGCCGCCTTTGAATATTTTTTATTTGGTTTCATGCATGGAAATGAAATTGAAAAAATGATTTCATGAAGTCCAGATGAGTTTAAAGAATGGAATTGGAATTTTAGTGATGGATTTAAGGTCAGTCAAGGTGGTTCAATAATATCTCTGATGAATTGGGAAATATGGATCCCTTTGTGGGTTTAGAGGTTGAGGATGATGACATCGTATCTCTATGACTATTAGATCTTCTCACATCAGGTGTGGACAATGGCGATTCGATCACATGTCACGGGATGTGGCGTGCACCCATGATAAAGTGCAAGATTAGATGGATGACGGAGATTATTTTGGTCAATAAAATATTTATCCCACATATAAATCTAGGCATGTTGTTTTGTGGAATAATTATGAAACAATCCCTACATTCACTCACAATTCTCCTCCCTCTCCATGGTACCACCTAGGACTATGCTCTCCAGGCATGCTCTACACCCACTCTACACATCCTTACCTCTTTTCCACTCTTCACAGTGTAACACACTTTGCATAAACTATGTCGCTCTTAGAATGGCTGTAACTACCTTCCCCATGGGATTGGTTGACCCCTATGGTCCAACATGTGCCATGGGTTGAGGCTAGGTAGCTAGCTCATGGGATGGCCCCTTTTTTAAAGTATGATACAAAATATGTTAACATAAATGTTAACATGAAATATTATATATGGCCACCTAGTACACCAAGCATCTTCTTTAACCTTCAATTTCCTCCTTTTTCTTTTTGGATTGTCCATTCCAATTCCCTTCAATCATCCTAATATAGATTCTATATAAATATTGTAAACAATGTATAACTTATAGATAAAATGTCATTGAATTTTATGATCTATGTAACATTCAACTGATTTATACATTCTCAAATTACATTGTACATAGGGGTTATCCTTCAACATATTGATCATCATTGGAAACATTGAAAAAAAAACAATACACTAATGTTGTCCAAGAAATCTCCGCCTTTGTATTTTATTGTCAATACCTCAATATTTACCTCCAAATGAATGATTTAAGGTCTAAATTTGTTCCTTATATCTCCCCAAAATCATCTATATCTCTCCCTTTAATTTCACTTTACCTCTAACTTGTTGATATGATATAAAATGATCATGGTCGAGTGGTTATCAGTCCATACTTATGTAGTGCACCATCTTATTTTCACTCTATATCTACGTGAGCAATTCTCAGTGTATAATACAAAAGGATTTTATTTAGACAACAAAATTATTCATTATCCACTGATCCTGATACCTTTTGAGATCAAAAACCATGTAATTGTCTGTATGGGTTTTACACATTCATTCCAGGATAAGGAAAATAAGTATGATATGAAATTATCAACCTGATACTCATTTTCCAATGACATGTCCTTCAAACAATCATTAGATTAATTGAATTACATTACAACAGAAGTTGATTCTAGTTGAACAAATATCTCTGGATGCTTATTAATTATGTATCCCCCTCAAGAAGACACTTCTAACCACTGATTCTTAGGTTCTCCAAATGAGATATTTCGTCCCCTTCAATTCCCTATATGATAAAGAGAAATATAATACACAATGATTTAAGGGAATAAGGTGGATGGTCCTTGATTATTCTATGTGGGAAGGATGACTGAGACGATTTAATCAACCATGGTGATCCATTTTCTCCACACCACAACCTAACACATTTAATATTCTATTCATACTATTGTAGTGTGGATCTCAATACTTATTCTATCTCATTTTGTGTAATTCTTCGTTCTTTATGTTCTTTATAAGCAATAGAATATAGTGGTGAAAATTTCATCTTCCTGAGGAATTATTCTTGATACTTAATAAATTCAATTGATTTATTAATAGTGTGATCGAAAATGTTACTACTCACACACATGACTTATTTTTCTTTATGTGGAAGTTTATTATTTCTTGTTGTACTAGTCTTATCCAGTTAATATTCATTCATTATCATTATTTACAAATCTTATGTCTAGATAACCAATATGTCTATAGGAACTATGGAAGTATGTTTGTATTTTTACATATATTCATCATAGTGACATACTTTTTAGGAGTTCTTTTAGATGCACCACTCTTTAGCTTTTTGGATTTGGAATCCAAGAACTTCTCACCTTTTCTTTTTTGGTGTATTATTGGGATAGTTTTTTTTGCAACATTATCCTAGTTTCTTCCCAAGGTAGATTCTTCATTATTTTTTGGATGTTTTGGTCTAACGATCTTATTATCTCTGAACATATGTTGAGATATGCAAACACCATTCTTGTGACCTCCCCCTGTCATGCATTATAGATTTTTTTAGAATTCCAAAAAAATTTGCAGTATACATATGCATATGAATCTATTGATGTCGATTCATCTTCTTTATCATTCTACCCTTTGATATAGGTTTTATATGTGCTGTTACATTTATAGTATTATACCATCAATCTATTGCACGATGAAAAAATTTTTAACAGCACCAACATTAAACCAAAAATATTGTTCCCTAAATATCTTCTATATAAGGTTTATGTGCCTTCTAATTAATTTTTTTCTCAATCTGGTGAGACATCATCAAGATTCTTCTTCCAATCCACCAAAGCCTTGGTGGTAGGTTTCTTCTCCTCATTGTTCCTCATACATACTTGCTTGTAGTAGTTCATCCAACCTACACTTTTTATTGTTACCTTTTTAGAAACAATAGTACAAATTGGTTTGGATGGTAACATTACTTTCTCAACTACTTGTGATAGAACAATGAGTGAATTCAGGTAATTATTATTACATGTTGGAGTTTCATGACAATAGAATCTTCTATTGAGCATTTAATACTGTAAGAATCTATTTCATTCTTATATGAAGGCTTAATATGTGTCTTTTCAAGATTCGTCAACAGGGTTTCCTATTATAGACATTCCATATTAAAAGTGATATTCTGATCCTCAATCAGGATCATCATCTATTCACAATTATTATTCAATATTTCAACCCCATATTCATTCATCTTAATTTTTCACTGCAACAAACAGTTGATTTCATTGATCTTCTTTGAAGTTTCATCCAAATTTGAAAACATGAATAAATTTTTATTTTTCTAATCTTAAAATGCATGTCTCTTTTCATCCATAGACATATTGACTCCCTCTTTATCTTCAAAAGGTATAAATTCATCTAGAGTGCTTTAAAGATTCAACAATTTTTTCTTCCAAGAACTTTTCCATATTGTCTTAGTCATGTTCCAAATGGGTGATTTCTTCCTACACGATTGGACGATTCTAAAAAAATGAAACTATTTTTTTATAAATATCTTATAGATGATTTCTTAATTTCTCAATTGAATATTCATGTTAGGTTAATAATTTTTTATCATCACCAATTAAATTGGAATCATTATTTTTGGTGGCGCCCTAAGCCACAGACTCTTTACTTTGAAAGCCTGATATTTTATCATTATTAAAAGGCCATGGAGAACCAGACATTGCATCTACTATAGACAAGAGGGACATCTTCAAATGTCTCTTATCTTTCTATTTCATGTTTGTCATGGTCTTTCTTGATATATACTTACTTAGAGATTACAGAATCTTCATCAAGATTGAACTTCATTGTTGACTAAGGAAATAAAACTCAAATACATATCTAAATAGAATAAATTTACAATATCCAACATATGTAAACATTTTCCCTCTGATTCCAATTAATGGAACCTTGACCACACTGAAGGGGGGGGGGCATGGTGTCACCATTTTCACTTTAAATAAAATATATTGTTCCCACATTGGTAGTAACATATTTAACCCTATATTTTGGATATGTATAGTAATTATGAAATTGACGTGAAGAAGGACAACCCAACACTTTTACATGGTACACCACTAAGGGATAAATCCAAGGACCATACACCAATAGGTTTCTAGTCATACCAAATTAATCTAATCATCACTAGTTTTGGATTTAATGGTTTCGGCATAGACACTATTTCTCATTCACACTACCTTTACAAATGTTTAGGGATGACTCAATGATTCCCTAAAATCACTTCTATTGACTCCCCCTAGGATCAATACTTTGGCTAAAGTCTCATTCATTTTCTCATCAGGATGTTCTCTCAAATATTTTGGAATTGTGGTTTTTTTAATTATTCAGCATGAGATAATTCTTGCATCGAAGTACTAAATTGATAGTTTGTTATTTCCAATTTTCCCTTTTGGTTTAATTACAAAATTAACTAATTCTTATTCATAATTTCCATCAGAATCACAAGTTCCTTTATTATTGTTCATGAAATGAAGAACATATCACTAGGAATCATTAGCACCATATTCTTCTATTTTCTTCTCCAAATGTATCCAAGAGATCATGCCGATAGTATTTAAATAATCTAATACATTTATATTATATCTTCTTTATCTTCTGACAAACATGTTCCCACGGTTGTGGATTTTTCATTAAATTTATTCAGATATTTGTCAAAACATTAATATTATATTGACCATTAAACTCATCATATTTCCTTTGTCTTATTCTACCATCATCTTTTCATGTGCAAACACTATGCTGGTTCAACTCAGGCATATGGATTCATGTACATAAAGCATATGATAACCACTATTTATAAAGATTATTTATTATTTTATATTGAATTTACTGATAAGGATTTCACTTTTATTGGATGATTTTAGGTTCTATAAGTGTTCTTATTTATACCCAAATGATTGTAGTTCTTTGTCCATTGGACCTCCCCAACAAATTCTTCCAAGGGTTTTAAATTATGTCCATTGCATAACATAATGGTTCGTGATTCCACCTCACATAATAGATGTGTGATTCTCCTATGCACAGAGAGTGAGTACCTCCTTTTCATAAAAAGTTGTACATGGAAAACCTGAGTGGACCATGTTTCTTCATTGCAAAACAATATTCTATGTGGTTCACCTTCACGAACCATGTGGTATGCAGTTCTCCTTATCCATACAAGTGCTAGTTTATGGGACCCTCACTTCGCAGAACCAGAACCATACACAATAAAATTTATTATCGAACCTGAATTGGTTCGCGGGTACTCTATTCATGAACCAAGAGTGGTTTCCGACTGTCTTACATCATGTAAAGATACGGTATCTTGTTCACACTCCATGAACCCAGAATATTTTTAAGATCTTGTTTTCCCCATAAGAACTAGAAAATTGGGGACACTCTATTTTTTAAACATGATCTCTCAAAAAATTGGGAGAACCAACTTCTCCTTGGATTAGTGGTTCTATTTTTATAAGAATAGTTCAAATATTTACTACATTCAAATTTATAATGTTATTCCATGAAAAAAAAAATTTAAAAAATTTAATCTATAGGTATCAGATACATTGAGATTATCAGTAGTTTCCTTTTCATGTGTGAAACCATATTCTTTAGCATGAAATCATCTCATGCATGCATTGAAGATTTTATGAAACTATTGACCACTATTACCTGATCTCCATGGGTTGGCCTCAAAACTTCATTTTATTCATACACATTTGAACTTATATAATTCGTTGCATGCATGAAAGATTTCATGACATCCATATGAGGGTAATTATGTGAATTGTAATGTAATTTATGGTTTGAAGAAAAATAATGGGGGTTCAATCATAGAGTTGGAGGACTGTGGAATTGGGAACCCTTCATGGGTTCGTAGATTGAAGCTGATGATATGGTCTCTCTATGTCCATGGGATCTTCTTAGATTGGGCATATACGGGGGTGATTAAATGACAGATCGCATGATGTGGCATGTAACCATGATCGTGTGAGAGATCAATGGGATATATGAATATTGTTTTTTCATTAAAATCATTGTCCCACATCGAAATAGAGGCACATATATCTACAGCTTATGTATCAATTCATCCCTGCATTCACTCGGAATTATCCTCCCTTATCCACGGTACCACCCCATATCGTTTTCTTCTAGCATTCTCTTCCCCCAACCTATGAATCCCTGCATCTGTTCCACCCCGCACATTGTTCTATGCTCTGCATCTACAATTACACTATCTGGATGACTCTATCTGGCATCCCAATGAGCGTGGTTGACTCCAGTGGTCCCACATGTGCCGTAGGTTGTGGCTGGGTAGCTAGATCGTGTTCTAGTCCCCTTTTTTATGTAATCCAAAAAAATTAACATTGAATAAGATGCAAGTCCACCATGTATGATAAGAATATTCAACAACCGTCTTCTTCCTCCTTTTATTTTTGATTTTTAAATTCAAAATCCATTTAGTCATCCTTAATAGGATGCAACTTCAATATTGTTAACAATGTATCAGATGTTGATAAAAGTTCTTTTCACATTTAGATCTATGCAACAATCGTTTGTTTGGTCCATTCTCCATTGAAATTCGACTAAAGAGAGATTTGTCTTAATATTGATAATCATTGTCACCTTTGAAAAATAAAATAGAAATCAATACACTATTGTGGTCCCAACATATGATTACATGATTTTATTCCTTTTCATATGAATATTCTCACTCATAGATTGTTCCATGCTCAATTTCCACTTCATCTCTTACTCTAAGAAATGATGGTTAATTTATCATTCCAGAAGTATTAATAGATCATTATATATATTGATGAATCATTCCATATTTATTTAGTTAGAATCAACAAAAAGTGTATAGAACATGTTATCTGATATGTATAAATCCTCTTATTTTGAGATATGATTTTAATCTCACAATGTTCTTAGAATGTTTAACCTGAACATTCCGTAAAAGTTTAAACATAGAACTCTTCTAAAAGATTGAATTCCAAAATATTATAATGAAGGTCTTGAAATCATATTAACATAGATCCTCCATATATCAAAAATTAGTTCTTGATTGTCACATTCCAAACATGTGAATAATATCATCTTATATTCACATGAAACATTGTAATTAGCTAAATTTCCATAAAAAAACTGGAAAAAATGAATTCCTAATTATTCCAAGGGTTTATAGATATATTTCATAAATTTAAGAAGTTTTAAGAATAATCCTAGAAAACATAGACCACAACTTCAAAAAATATTTTATCAGTTATCAAGTCATAAATATTAATCTAATTTATGTTATCCAAATCAATTATATCTTTATTCAGGGTCAAAAGAATTGTCACAAAACTGTGAACACATTATGGGTTACCATCCCTTATATCAAAATATTACATTCTTTTAAATAAATTTTCTATTTATTCATCACCATTAAAAATATCCATTCTAATTCATAATTGGAAAAAGATAATAAAAAAAATATTTATTTCATGATTTTTATGAAATATTCATTGTATTACTTTACATTTACACTTAAATCATCCAAAATTATTCTTAAACCATTATATTGGATTAATCATCTTATTCCTTAATACCCATTTCCGAGAATAAGAATCATGATTAATTTATTATAGTTACCCAAACTCAATCCAATAATTCTAATTATATTTATTTTAAATAATAGTATAAGAACATATCATACCGTTTACATTTCTTTTGTGATCTCTTTATATTTAAGAGTATTAAAATTACTCTTACCACCTTCCAAATTATATTCATGACATTTACACATAGAAAATTTATTTTCAGAATTCCAATTCATTCTATAATAGAGAAATTAAATATTAACATTGTTTCTCCTAGTCCCCACAATTGTATAAAACCAAAAACCAAAGTGAGAGAATCTTTTATCATAATGTAATCCACATAATCACGAAAAAACCCTTATAGAATGTCTAATTCAAGATCTGAACATATTTAATCTATGGTAACATAGTTTTATCCAAGGTAATTCATAGTATACATATATTTAAATATTTCATTATGGTTTATAAAGAGTTTATGAATTCCTAAATCATATCTCATTAGAGTGTCAAAAAATATGTGTGGAAATGACCATTGTTGCGTTCTATGTTACACTCAAGTCAAGCTCGACACACCTTTTTCAAAGCTATTACCCCTAGTTACATATATCCTAGATCCACGTAACCTTGTAGTATTCAGAAATGTATGTATTTCTAATAAAATAAATTCTCTATCACCTACCAAATATATAGGTCATTTTCATACACATTTCAACTTCCTTAAAAATGTCCTTAGAGACATCCCAAGGTGGATCCTTAGAAATATCCCTACGAAAATCACTAAATTTTTCTCATCGTAGTTTCCATTGGTTGAATACAATATTAATCTAATACCAACTATAATTTCCCAATAATAACTTACTAAAAAATTACATATTTTCTTTTGAATTACATAATACATTACAAAAAAATCCCAGAGAATGTATATGTTGAGTTCCCTTGGAAACATTGAAACGTAAACACTAACAAATATGTTTTATACAGTATACCCAACTATAATTATCATGATTAGAACTATTCTTAGACGTATCTGGAATAATACGTATCTTCATAACCTGGGGAATGGAAATATAAAATGGTGTGAGTTTAAACCCAAAGAAAATGTTAAAAAAATAATGTGTAAGCATTAACATGAGCACAGTTCTATGAGAACAAGATCAAGAAATTTAGGGATAATATTGTGTATATAAAATATTGTAAACTTGAATCACAACATTATGATTGGTAGTGTATAATACATGAATCGTAATGGAATCAGGATCATAAGACAGAAAATAATGACAATGAAATTGAATATTGGTAGAAACATAAAAATGTTATATTATTACCTATAAGTCAAGACACATTGATTAAACTTATTAGTGAACTTTGTAAAGAAAAAGCCAACTATGAGGGACACATCACCATCCTCAATCACATTTATTTCCTTGTAAGGGATTGGAATTATTTAACATACCATAATAGATCAGGTTTCTTTATCCCCCAATAGTGGACCAGGTTTCTCTATCTTCCCATGCTAGATTGGGGTTACCCATCTTTCAATATATGATATGGTTTCACCTCCTTCCATAGTGTATTGAGTTTCTCCATATTTATATAATGTATCATATTTTTAGATCATTCATATTAGATTTAGATTCTCCATGTTATTTTAGTGGATCATGTTTCATCATCATCCATATTGGGTTGGGTTTCTCTATCATCCCATAGCAGATTGTGTTTCTCTATCTTCCATAGTGAATGGGGATTCCTTATATTTTATAGTGGATCGAATTTCCCCATATTCCCATGAATATAAATCCTGTATAAATGATTACTATCATTATCTCATGAGATATAAATCCATATATAATGAATTGGATTGAGATATAGGTCTGGCACATAACATAATAAAATCAAATATACCTGTGACATAAGAAAATAAAATTTGAATAATAGAATTAGACATAACAAGAGTTGGGTTTCAAAAACATAATACCATAAACATTAAACTAATTAGATTTCATAACATTTTATCATATAATTTAATACGGAAGCGAGTTAGGTTTGTAATGATTTAATAAAATCATAACCCATTAAAACTTATACATTTCAAAATCATATAAACGATGTAAGGGGAATGGGTGTCATAAATATCAATCTATATAAAAATGACCCATTCAATAAAAAAATATTAATTTTATTCTTAGATAATATCCCCAGTAAAGAATAAAATATGAAACATTATTCTATATTAGATAAAAAGTTGTTTATAAATATATCATTAATAATTTAATAATTTAATTAAAATTTTATTTAATATGCTTTTCATAAATATTTTTTCATATAAATATTTATTTACAATTTCAAATGAATCATTTCTAGAGTAAAATATTCATTCTTATTTTAAATAATTTCCATTTAAATAATGTAAATAAATCATGAAATAATTATATACACATTTTAAGAATACATTATTTCTAAAAACCAATTTATAAAACACCATTTTGAAGTAACTATGAAATCTTACCAAATGGAGAAACAATGTTAGATATTGAAAAAAATATTATCTTAATTATCATAAGAAACTAGGGGTTGAATGTGGTAGTAATCCATTAATATATCCTAGATAAATAGTTAAAAATAAATATAATTTGGGTTATATATATATGGGTCAATAAGTTTTATCAATTTATCTATAATCATAAATAATTCTAATAAACTATGTGACTATGACAATAAAATGTTACCACATTAATAGAATTGAATCATAATTTCCCTAAACTAATAACATTAAATGTATATTAAAATATCATTAAATTAATTATATTAATGATATATCATTTCAATGTTATTATATAAACATTATATAAAAATATAGGTCAACATCATGGAATTTCCCCAATGAAGGAAAAATGATACCAAATTACATTACCGATTTGGTAAATTTTGAATCATAAAACCCACGAATGAAATTTAATAATATGGATATTTAAATACCTATAAAAATAAATTTAATTATCATTGAATACAGAAATAATTAGTATATAGATAATATATAAGAAATAGTAGGTTTCCATGGATTGTATCTTAGGGAAAAAATTGAGATGAAAACCTCCCTTACTATTTGGGTAATATTTAATTGTGACCCAATGAAAGAATGATATAAATTAAAACATATGACATCCTTAAATAAATGAAATTAATGAACTAAAATTTTATATGGGAGTATATACAATACAAAAAATAAGTATGTGGAGAATATGGCATGTATCTCATTGAAATATATGTGAGATAAAATTCTATTACCTTATTCCTTAAATTTGTCCATACATGTTCATACATCATGTATAATAAATATAATTTCCTTATACATCTACCACATAACCAAATTATTATATCTCTTACTATATATCAATTTTGATGACTCTATATTACTTATTTATTAACAATTCCTTATTAATGTTATGTTTTGGGTAATTCCCTCTTTATTCATCATACATGTTTTATTTTATTAATAATGATCATCCCTTGTAGATCATGATTTAATCATTTATAAAATTTAAAAAATGGTATTAATATCATATATATTATTTATATATTTATTTATAATAATATATAAAATATACAAATATAAAATGGAATAAACCATTCATGGATAAGGTAGGTTGTACGTACAGATTAACACTATTTCCATTTTATTTCATTATTAGATGAAAAATTTTAAATGAAATATATGTGTATATATGATATCATTATTGAAACAATATTATTTAATATATATCATATAAGTTCACAAACCCCATTTTTAATACATTTTATATAGAATGTGAATGAATCACATCGGTTTGTGTAGGCAATATTCTATACATCCACAAATAAATGTATCATATTTACAGAAAATTTATATCCTGAAGGTATGCATTATATACTAATTAATGAAAAATAAATACATAATAAATATTCTATATATCATATAAAAAAGTTTATCCATAATATTTCCCAATAATGAGATGTGGTAATGGAAAAGAAAACAACATCATTTAATGAGACGACTGTTTAATGTACACAAGAATGGTATTATTATTACACATTAAATAGAAGAGTTTTTTAGTGTTGATAGAACCATTAGAATAAAAAAATATCCACATAATGATTATATTTATGTTATTATATAATAATGGAATTATATTAACTGATGTGTTGGATAATGAAAAAAAAAGGATCGTGAGGAAAGGTGTTACATATTCATTGGGTGACTCTTTTAGGTTTGTGAGAAATGGATTAATATGAAGTATTAATTCCCAAAGATTAAATTATTTGATGAATGGATGGATTTTGGGAGTATATATAGAAATTTGTGGCGATCTAAAGGGATTTAGAGGTGTTAATAAGTGGTGGGTGAGTTCATTTTTGTTGTGGATGAGTTGCATTCATGTAAATCATCGAATATGAAATTCCACCAACATATTTCCTATCAAATGTTGATGAAATAATTGTAGAAATATGGTAAAATTGATGATAAAGTTAATATCTGTCCATCCAATATCATTTGGACTAGTTTCAAGGTTATTTCAGCCCTTATGTTTATGGTTTAGCCTTTTGACAATCTAATTTTTCACTTAATCACTATAATTAATTTTAATCAAATTTAATAATCATTGGGATGAAATTTTTTGATTTTTTATACATCATAAATAATTATTAATCCATATATGTAATACATTTTACTAAATTAAAAAAATAAGACGCAGAAATTAATTTTACTTTAATCATGTAGATGGGTCACGATAGTGGGTTTCTAAAGAGAAATTGTTTAGAATTTTGGGATATTTTTATATCCAATTTCTTTATGAAATTATCTCCAATGACCAATATTGGTTAAATTGATGTGTATGTTATATAATTAAACATTATATCTAAAAAAAATAACGTATCCCTATAAATTAAGTAGATGAAAAATAAATTTTGAATTAAAATTAATTTTTTATTATTATTTATTAAATAATGAAACATCATAGAAAAATTGGAAAAAGTAATACTAATAAATTATTTATGGTGAAATATTAAAAAATAGATTATATTGACTAGTAAAATTCATAATGGTTCTTAGAATTGGAATTAAAATAGATTTTCTATTTAAAGGTGGTAAAATAATAATCAAAGAAAAATATAGGTTTTTATGCGTTACATGGGGCTGTTCATATCTTATACGTATAAAATATATTAGTTGAATGTAAAAACATATTTTATTTAATACATACCATATAAATTTCATTAATATATTTTCACAAATTGTAATAATTTTAATTTATTAAGGAAACATTCCATTTGAAGCATTCATATATTTCTTTTATATTCAATAGGTTAATATTTTCCTATCAAAATAATTATGTAACCAATGTATTCATATTATAATTTTATGGAACATATATTTTAACATTTAGATAATATTATTCATAACTTCTAGATTAATGGATATATTATATATTGTTATACTAAATAATTATATTATATTAATATGCTGTTGTCCAATAAAACTCGTTCATGCAGGTAACATAAGATATTGAAGGGACTCAGTATTTTCTATAATATAAGACAAAAATAGTGTTCTATATATCACAATATTGTTTAAATGTTGTTTTTAGATCAAAATTAACATGGAATTTATTATAACGCAATACAAACAACGTTATTTAATAAAATATTCATATATTTATTGTTGTGTAAAATGAAAAATATAAAAATGCCAATCAATGAAAAATAATAATTCAAAAGATATAATGCCATGACATAAGGATTTTCATTATTTATAGTCATTATTTTGAAAAAAATAAAAAGACATACTTCCATAAAACATGTATTTATTTATATATATGTTGGTAGTTTCTTATTTATCTACTAGTTAAATAAATATGTTGCATCAAATATAGACGAGTTAGATATGAACCACAATTATGATCCTAAATCTGATTGATGTAATATTGAATTAAACTTCATTTTATTACATTTACATAACTAATTTTTATTTCTAAAATATTTCAATTAACTAATGTTCAGTATATAGAATAGATACTACATAATAAAAATATTATGTTACATCATTTTTATATAAATTGTATTGTGATATTAAAAATAAAGTTTGTAATTAATAAATTTACATAGAAAATATCCCAACTTATATGATTTACCAAATTCATTCACATTTTCTTTGAATTACTTTTCCAAAAGTGTGATGAAATATTTTATAAAAAATTCTACCCCATCATTTTCTCAAAATTTATCCCATTAATTTATTTACGAATCTTAATTTTAATGTTTTTGAACTTATACCATTTAATTTTTATTTAATTATCATTAATTTCCTAGAAAAATAATTTTATAATTTTATACTTTAAAAATAATAGTTAAAAATAAATAAAATTTATCATTTTTATCAACAAAATCATCAAATGATCATGTAATTTTTTTTCTCCTATTCCAATATCGATTAGTGTTTATTATTCTTAATTATTTATTTATTGTAAATTTTTTTTTCTTTGGATATATTATGATGTTCTATTTTTGAAATATTCATTATCCCATTTATTTATTATGCTTTATATATGATATAGTTGATTTATGGATGTCATAATGTTAATGTGGTAATCATATATATGGATTTCCTTTATATGAATTATGGGACTATAATTACATATCCCTCTAAGTCATTGGTAATATAAATATATCTGATGTGATGGCCTGTAATGTAATGGGGAGATAACCCAATACACCATGTTTATAAGAATGCAGAGAGAAACCAATCTACTATGGGACTCTATCCACTTATTGATGATCTTTCTTGTAGTGAGCGTTGACATTAGAACTGATTTTATTTATTTATTTATGTGCTTTATTATTTGTCAAAATTTTAAATATATTCCACATTCGTAAGATATGAATCACAATAATTCAATCATGATTCCACATTCTTGTGAATCTCATCTCTAAATCATTATCTCATATTTTAGGATTTCAGATACATGTTTTTAAGGTGTATTTATACATTATATTTAATGTATATGTATTATGTTTTAATACCAATGTGTTCATATTATTCACACATATGATATCCCCTATGTTCACCCATTATAGAGATATTGAATCAATATTGTAAAATAAGTTATGTATGAATCTAATATCAATATTCTGTAATACAATAGGTTTTGTGGTGAGATTTTTTTTCCGTGTAATATTTTTTTTACATGATGTAATATATATATTTATAAATATTTAGATATATCAGTCGTGTTGATTTTTTCTAGTTTAACTTATTCACTCTAAAAAACAATGTTGTAAAATTACTTATCTTTATAAATTCAAAATTTATCAATCATTTCAAAATATATATCAATAACAACACATGTTGTAACATCCAATAAAAAATCATGTTTTTTCAATGGTCAATTATATATTAAAGGCCCCCCTCTATGCCTATTAGCGTAGATAATTTACTATTTTTTCATTAATCATTGTTCTCAAATACAACCATTTTATTTTTATCCATGAATTTATAGATTTTTAAAAAAAATGTAATAGTTTTATGGAAATATCTACACCACAAGAATCACCCTAGGATGGCAGTCAATATAGGGATGAATGAAAAACCATAGCTCCAATATACCATTGGATAAAGACAGTCATCAATGTTATTTTTCAAATGTATGGGATGAATTAACATCAAAAGATAATCACAAGATCAGAGATAAGGTCCCCCAATCAAATAAAATTATAATATAGAAATGTTAAAATATCAATTCAATCTATGAGATCATTAAACATAATGAAAAATAATAAGGAAAAAGGGAATACCAAGCTCCAATGCTCTAATCTATCTTATGTACTCCTCCCCAAATTACTAAATAGGAGTGTACCCAAGAAAAACCCAATATATACATTAATGAAACAATATAGATGGGTGAACACATGGGACTAAATACTATGATCCTATATCAAATTAAATTGTAGCATCCATCCACAATAATCTCTTGGTTGTTCCTAGATATAGTAGCCACAAGACCTCAATCACACCTCCTCATATTCTAGAGGATTCATGACTAGTATATTGGGCCTATGGTATTTTTGAGGGGAGACTATTAAATCATAGACCATTGGGATACAATAAGAGAAAAACATATAATAAATAGATGAAGAAGACACAAATCCAACATGATCAGTAACCCACCACAGTGGAAACATTATCAATAAAAATATAATGAAAAATTCAATAATAAAATGAAACGTGGAAATAATAAACAACTATTAGGAAATTAAAAGATTAAGAGAAAAAATATCATGGACATGAACACATTTATGTATGCGAGAAGAGTTTATTTGGAACATGGGATAAAACATATACCACATACTATAAAAATACAAACTATATAAAATGTTTAACAATCATGACCTGAAAGACACTAAAACGATGCTCCGAGCCGATTTGTCAAATGACCTCAAGAGTTCCTCCTCATACGCAAGAGGATACCAGCTTTTGGTGTGGGCATAACAGGTCACATGGGGAGACTATAGCCTCTTTATTAGAGTAAGACACAATAGAACCAAAAATAAATAGTATATGAAATATGAAACAACCAATTAAACATGCATAACCAAACTACTCCCAAATAGTGTACAAACAAAAAATCAAATACAATCATGTCATGCCATACATGTAGTGAAAATTGAATAAACCCAAAAAATAAGGCTAAAGTTACAAACTCCAAATTGATCCTAAATCTATGTCTTGATGCATCACCATGAATATCCCAACACCAACTCAACATTATTATGTAGGGACTCTGCCCTTGTCCTTACATTCATCCAAGAGATATGCTCGGGTACCCAACGGAGGCTCGTGCAGGGTGTGAGTACATTCTCTGTTGGCCGCCACCAACGGTGTTTAAAAAGTATCCAATTCCGTAGAGAGTGCATGAATGTAAAAAATAAATTTTAAAAAAACATGGACAACTTGGGTGACATTAGATATCAAAGCACCACTTAATTAATTACTAGAATTTATCTCAATTGATTTTCATATACCATCTTCATTATGTAGGTCCTTTTGATCACAAGTTCTTTGGGTTGGTCATAAATATCTTCTACACCAGGGTCTATGGAAATCAATCAAAATTAATAGGGAAACAATCAGGTCCCTATCTCATTATGGATACACATTTACTATCAATGAACTATCCTCACCTTGAATGCTCTGTCCGTGTGGAATGATATCCTTAGGGAAATATATCCTTTGTCCCTTTACCAAACCTTTGCATTTATGGGGTGGAGTTTGGAGCCTTAGTCAAACCCAAATTGTCGGAATAGAACCTCAACTAAATATCCCACTCTACCAATCCATGTGCACATGCTAATTTATCAAATCACCACAACCATTTCATAAAAAAACATAAAATAATCAATTTCAATTGAAGTCATTAATCATAATTCATAACAAACAACATGGTAATTAATATTGTTCCTTAACCCCCTAACACATTTACCAATTACAGGTCATAGTCATTTATCCAGGTCCAAATTCTCATATATTAACATTTTATGTTTATTAAAAAATTCACGTGCCTTATCAATATTTATCAATGACCACATATTTACCAATTTAACCCATTTATCATTTAACATGAATTGACCCTCATATACATTACATGTATATTTCCCATATCTCATACCACAACCACTTATTACATTAAACCATTAGGTGTACCACAATTCCCAAGTATAAACCCATTCAACATATTCATCCATTGAATTATTGAATCCCATTAACATTCTCACCATTTCCCATTATATCATCGAATAATATTTTCACCATTTAATATTCCCTAATCCTCTTATTCATTTCTAACCAAAAATTTTTTAACTATTGACATAATCTTTTTCCACCCAATTCCCTATTTTTATGTCATTCTAAACAACCCCTGATGACTTATCACCAGGGGAATACCTATCATTATTCCATTTAAAAATTATTCAAACATTAAACCATGTTCTACATGGGTTTTACATTGTCACTCAATAACACTTCACATAACCCTTCAATGTTTTAGGAATGGAAAATCTAGTGTGCCATATGGTGGTTCCTAGAATGGTCATGTCATCATCTATGAATCCCATGGGGATCATGATGGTTTCAATTGGTCTCCTATGCACCCCTTTTTTTGAACACTCCAATTGAACCATGACCACTTAAATGTAAAAACAGGAATACAAGTTTCCATGAAAAATATAAAATAAGATTATGGGATAATACATGTATACCACATACCTCAAATCCAAAGATTAATGGACTCTTAATCAGGGCCTTCGATCTGGATTCAAAACCCCTTCAATCACCAACCTATGTTTCACTAGAAAATGAGGGTTTTAGGACTTTAGAAGGATATGGGAGAAATATGAAATCTCTAATAGAAAAGAGGAATCAAGGAGAGGATTAGAATTACCAGGGGCATCGATCCCCAACCAACAGTACACCAAACAACCAATAATCGAAGGAGATTCACCTCTTGAATGCTTGGGGCATCCATGTTCGTCATTAGGGTTTTAGTTGGTGAAATGGTGGACAAACCTGAGTCAGTGTTTAAAATCCAAAAGTGTCTAATTTTTAAATTTTATAAATTTTTGGGGACACACAGTTTTCCAAAACATACACAAACTGTGCATGATCCTCGATCTAAAAACACCTTTTTCATGGTTTACCTGCACAGTCTGCCTAACCTTTCACAAACCATTCATGAGCTGCTTTCCAAGGATGCACAGTTACTAGGGATTCCCACACGGTTTTCTCTCACCGTGTGCAAACTGTGCTTCATTCCTAGGAACTCCACTTTTTTACTATTTCTTGTCCTCACCGCCCATAACACCCAAGAGACATAATTTATACATGGAGAAACATGTATCTTGATAAATGAAATTGGGAAAAGTAAATCATAAAAAACATACCTTAAGAATGTTCGAGATCTTATAACCTCCCCACCCTATAACAGATCATCCTCAAGTATCTTCTACAAGAACCACTATGATTCTGTAACTATATATCATTCTATTAGTCTTGCCTATGAATTTCCATAATCCATGTTCAGGTATCACCTCACCACTCCAACCAAACATGAAACAAGGGCAAGGACTTTCCCCACATGTCTTCCTCGCCACAACTGAATCATGAACAAAAAACTCTTCAAGGCGGCATCAAATTAAACCATACCCAACACATGAACCTCATGGGGTAAACATAGAAGAAAATACCTAACTCACGACACATGATAAATTGAAACACAACATCATCTCGTTGTAGTGGAACCAACCAGAACCACATCAGTTGGATCCTCAATACAACTCGTGACCCAAATCACATGGTGTCATTTACTCTATTTTCTAAACTCTAACTGTGAAAAAAAAAGATAGTACCAGAAGGAAAACACACAATCCTTCAAACCTAATTTCTTGAAAATTTATCTCCATTACTATACATCAAAATGTAACACAAATATTTAGGGTACAAGACAAAATAATCTCATTCCCATGCTCTTTACATGGCTAACTCACACAAACGATGACCACCTGAGTCATTACAATCTAAAACTCCGGTCACATTGACAACCATATATTTATCATGAATAGGTATCTTCACTATATTTGGTTATGTGTAACATAGTCATTTTATGAAATACTACATAAAAATCAACCCGAAAATCACATCACCTTAGATGCATCAACTAACTACACCCCAAACATCCATAGGAGCATTATTGGACTTTGGAAATAAACAATACCATCCAAACCATTCAGAAGTCCATTCCTACATTATAAATTCAATGAATAAGATCAAATCAACCTTAACTCAGTTATAACCTTATTTCAAAAACGGAATTTTTCCACCACAACAACCCAGATGTGGGTCACTCTCAGCACACCCATTCATGTTTATATCTATGATCAGACCACCCCTACCAAACTTGTTTTAAAACACCGACCTCCTACTAATGGTATGTTACCTGAAACATGGTTTAAATCCATTTTCAAGACATTACCACCCTACAGATCATCAACAAGAATCACCCATGTCATGAAACCCCATCTCACTTCCAAGGTTCCCTCAACATCATGATTTCCTAAAACTACCCTAGGAATATTTACCTGAGTCTAAGCCGGATCTTCATTGGAGTTACAGAACCCAACCTCTCTTTCAAAAATTTGTTTTCATATCCAACCACACCCTTCTAAAAATTTATCACATACATCAAAATATTCACATGGAACCAAACTGTACTCAAATCCAACACTTGGATCATCATTCTCCACATCCAAATCCCTCATTTCCTCTCTAAGAGACCTAACAACCACATTACAAGTTCCTCATTGGAATCTAGGTTCCACTACCCCAACTATATGTTTTCCTCTCTACATCTCAGAATGAATTATTAAAACCCACCTAAGGACTGTCGTTTCCATTACTCACCATGAGGGATTCAAAACTTCAGATCTTATTATCGATCAAAAACCAAACCCAAAACATAAACATGTACATGTAGATTTTTACCAAAAAAAATAAAATGAATGTCAACCGGTGCCCATTAATGGATTCTGTGAATGGGACCCAGGTTTGTTTTTGACATTACATCAATCATGATGACGTCACCCAAAGACATATATGATGTAAATCCCATAATCAAGCTCCACACATACCATTTACCGGGGAGAAAAATCCATGATATCCCTCACCCAACCAAATAACTTCTCTTGGTGTAAAGATCGATCTTCTCAATGTACATGGGAAGTTATCAAGATATTGGGAAGGATCATCACCAGATGTGGTACACTCTGATTTATTCAAATAACAACATCACCAACTAATCTATTTATGATATCGAACTATAGGAAACCATGAACTGAAAAGGATTCTTAGGCTCCCCTACTGAATACATCTCATCAACACATAACCTCACTACTCAGGTGTGATCTCCATCCATGTCTATCCATTACATCACGACCAAATCACCAAGTAGTTGTGAATTGAAATTTGATGTGGCACTACATCCACCACACAGATCAAGTTCTTTTGATATGTCCCTAATGGATAAATACCGATGATCAATGTTCTACCACATCAATAGAACCAACAGCCTCTCACAAAACAACCTTTAACAATGTGTATCCCACTGCCCAATTACGTACCTATCTTTTTACCTTACTTTGTAAACCTAATGTTCCCTAAGGAAGCCTATGCATCTCACCCAACTACCAAACCACTCATATAATAAATTTCATACATGTTACCCCTCTCACATTAGGTCTCACCATTGAGAGAACACATCTAACCACACTTCTTACACCCTTGTATCATCCTCTCAATAAAGACTTTGTGTCCTCCATTAAAAATTGTCCAAACATGTGAGGCAAGAATCCATATGATATGACCCGTTGAAATAATACTTAGCTCCTATCACAAGCACTATGGTACCCTTATGATATAACCATGAAAAACTATACCATTTATTGAATCATGGTGGTTCTTAGTATGCATTAAAACCACCTATGATGCATCTCTCATTCCTTAAATTCCATGTCACTTGACCCACTAGGATAACCTCCCACGAGGCCACCCTTAATTTCTTCAAAACTATCATAATTTAACAACATCTCTAGTAGCACCACTAACCATCATCATTCCCAATTAGTTATATAGGCCAAACCCTTAGAATAAAACACTATGAGTCCCAAAATAAAGGTCCAAAACATTTACATGTGTGACACACACCTAAAATCACAAGAAATTCTATCTGACCACTCACATAAATCACCTTTATGGTTGAAAGATATCAAATCTGTAGACTATAGTCACTACCAGGGAAATACACCAGTCCTCTCATCCAACAATACATATCATTACAAGAGCCATGAACTTCTCATGAATGGAACTCTCACCCCCCATTCTGGTGTCCAGTGTGCCTAGAACACTAACCAAAATTTACACTAGGTTTTATACTAAATGTGTATACAATAATTAGCACATAAAATAGAAAACCCTCTCAATGGATCAAAAAACAATTTGTAAGTTTTACACTCCCATGGTCGACAAGACCCAATCACTACACTTATGGTCCAACATCCACTATTTACAATCATGAACCATAAGATTCTCCTCACTCACATTACCAAACAATTCCTCATAACCAAAAGGCCACAACCCTTACATGGGTCCCCTATACACCCCACCTAGTCCATATCATTAATGGAAAGGCCACACAATCCAAATACAATGTCTCAATCTAGGGCACTCTCACTACCATCCCACACATAAAATGGTCAAATGGAAAAAAGAAAGGTTTCCAACCTTTAAACTCAAACATTCTTATTTTCAACTTATCATTCACCTGAATCTTTGAATAGTGGAAGATAGGATTTAACCATGTATGTAAATGATCTCACGCTATCATCCTCAAACTACTATTCTTCACACCCTATCAAAACGGTCATCATCACACATTGAACAATACCCTCTACCATACCTAATGTGGGTCATGTCCAAAAGGGGTAACCAATTAGCTTAATAAAAAATCGATTATTGAAACCTCTCCAAACCAATTATTCTTTTACAACATGATCTCATCATATTAGAAACATTTTACAGTTCACATATTTTTATATCAATCATTTTAACTCATTTACACCAATTATTATAAATATTCAATAAAACATTTATAGCCACTATGCCATACTTTTTGTTTTAGTCACTGAATCAACCATTACAATTTATCACAACCCAAAATGTTTAACTGGTTAAAATAGTTATTTATAAAAAATATTCCTTAATAATTCATTTTCATTATTTTTCAATTTTCCACTTTCATCAATAACAATATATAACATTTTCATAAAATTTTCAAGGAAATAAAATGGACTCCACCCACTATGTCTCACACACCCATCTCATTTGTGTGTTCTTATAATGATGAATACCACATACATATTTAAGTTCTTGAAATGATGCATGAGTTAATAAACTCATTCCATTCTGTCCCTGATAATAATATCATAATCTAGTCAAATCACAGAACATGTTAATCACCCAATGGTGAAATATCATTCATATACAACAACACACATCACAAACAACAATTCCCACCATGGGAGACTTGGGATTTACCTCATACATGGGTTAACTACTCCCGAGCACATGTTTATTACCATGTCCCAGCAATTTAGAATCCCTTGTCTACTATCCCCAATAAGAATGAAAGTGAAAATTACTCCACTAATAACACTTTGTAAGGTACTTAACTTTGAAACCACTAAATCCGTGCTCCGAGCCAATTCGTCAAATGACCTCAAGCGTGCCTCCTCATATGAAAAAGGATTCTGACCTGTGATGAGCGTCTAATATGCCACATGTATTGACTATACCCTCTTTATTAGAGTATGACACAATAGAAAACAAAATATATAGAAGATGTAATAAGATACAAACAATTAAACATGAATCACCAAAATTGTCAAAAAGAGGGTACCAACAGAAAATAATATACTACCATGACATGAAATTCTAGTTGTGAAAAGTGAATAAAACCCAAAAATAAGGCAAATGAAAAAGACTCCACATCGGTCTCAGCTTTATGTATAGATCCTTCTCCACATACATCCTGATCCCAACTCAACATCTAAGTGTAGGACTTATTCCATTTTCCTGACCTGTAAGCAAAAGATCTTATTGGGTACCCAATAGCATCCTTATTATGGTGTGAGTATAAAACACAATAGGCCACCACCATCAATGTCTAAAAAATATCCATTCTAGTTGGGAGTGAATGAAGGTACAAAATAAATTTTAAATAAACAAGGAATGTTTGGGTTACATTAGATATCCAATATTCACTTAATTAATTCTCATTATTTTTTCCAATTTCATTTCTTCTACCATATTCATTACATAATCCATCTTGATCAAATTTTACATGGGTTAGGAATAAATATCTTCTAACCAATAGTATAAGGAACTCAATCATAATGTATAGGGGAAACAACCAAGTGCCTATCACAATAGGGATACACATTTCACATCAACACAATATCCTCACCTCGAAGCCTCAATCCCAGTGGAATGAAACCGTAGTGGGAATAAAGCCTCTATCCCCTTCCGTAACTCATACATTTAGGGGGTGGTGTTTAAAGCCTCAGTCATACTCAACAGGTGGGCATAGAACATCAAGTCAATACCTCTATTTACCAAGCCTTGTGAATATGTTTATTTATCAAATCCACACAACCATACCGTAACAAAACATAACATAATCAATTCCATTGGAGATAATAAATCACATTGCATAACAAAAAATATGAAAATTAATAATATGACATAACCCATTAACACCTTTACCAGTTACAATTCATAGTCATTTAGCCAAGTTATTATTCTCATTCCATTACCCATAATGTGTATTCAACAACCCCTATGCCTTATCCAAGGTCATGAATCACCATACATTCACCGATTTAACCCATTTATCATTTCAAAAAAATTTACCAACATATGCATTACATGTTCATTTCTCATATCTCATAACACAACAACTTATTACATTCATCCGTTTGGTGTACCAAAATTTCCATGTATCAACCCCTTCAACATATTAATCCATTTATTAATTTAATCCCATTGACATGCTCCTCATTTCCCATTTCAGCATTTATCAATAAGTTCAACATTTTAAGTACACTAATTCTCTTAAGCAATTCTAACCAAATTTTGTTTAACAATTGACATAATCCCATTAGACCAACATTCCCATTTACATGTCTTTCCAAACAACCCTTTATACATTATACCCCTAGGAATCTATATAATTAATAAATTTAAAACACAATCAACCATTAAAACATTTTCTACAAGGGTTTCACACTGTCACTATAAAACACATCACTTAACCCAACCATTTTCTAGGAAGGAGAAAGTTGGCGCACCACATGGGTGGCCCTAAAAAGGCGAAGTCATCATTTAAGAATCTCACTAGAATTTTGAGGGTTTTAGTTTGTCCCCTTGACACCCATTTTTATCAAAAACTTTCATAGAACCAAGAACACATCTAGGTAATGTTAATAACACATGATTTCATGGACAAATCTAGAATAATACTATGAGGTAATACTTGTATACCAACAACCATGAATCCAAATATGAACATGCTCTTAATCACAGCCTTGGATCGGGATTCAAACACCACATTAATCCTAAACATATATTTCAGTGGAAAATAAGGGATTTAGGTATTCAGAAGGGGATGAGAGACGAATGAAAACCCAAATCAAAAATAGGAAGCAAGGAAGAGATTAAACTTACCCTGGTCATTGATCCACAACCAATGACGCTCTAGATTGCCTATAATCAAAGTAGAATAACCCCCTTGAAGCATGAGTAATCCATGTTTCACACTAGGGTTTTAGCGGTGAAATTGAAGGGTTTAAAATACCCGAGAGGTAATTATTAAATTTCTCCAACATTTCTATTCTGCACCGTTTACCCTCATGGTTTTCCAAACTATGTGCAAACTGTGCATGAGACACTGTCTGAAAAACACCCATTCACATTTTTTACCCACAAGGTTTTCTTATCCATGTGCCAACCATGTGTGAGCCATTGTCTATGGTTGCATGACTACCTGGGATTCCCACACGGTTTTTATTAACCATGTTCAAACTATGAATTATGTCCAAGAACTCCATTTTCGTCATCCATCAAGTCCCGTTCCCCCATAACACCCTTAAGACATAACATAAACATAGGGAAAGAGTAATCTATCCCATAATAAGTGGGAAATATGATAACTAATAGGCTACCTCCCCAATGTAATGAAGTAATTGCATCCCCTATCATTGAATTCATCAATGAACTACACATGGTGATACATGAAGAAATCCATAATGTCCCACCACATACTCTAGAGGTCAAAAATTATTATGATATATGTAATATTCCTAGACTATGAAGTATCAGAAAAATTATAAATTAGCTAGAAATTTTATGAAATATAGTAAATGAGATGTGGACCCAAAATTTCTACCAATCACATTCCATATTGTCTTTGCAGGTATTTTTTTCATTCGATCAATATTTTACCCACATATTTCATTTTATTTTTTGAAGAATTATAGAAGTGTTTTGGTGTAAATAACTTTCTTTATGGTTGTCGCATGGTTAGTAGTATCTATTCACCATTCCTAGGTAACTAGGTTATAGTTAGTTAGGTGAGGCAGAATGTACCGCACGAGTTTTGCACGACCGTGCACCTTGGCCCATGCACCTATGTCGTAGATGTCTATTTGGATCAAGAAGCAACCATACAAAAAGTTATTGGTCAGAAAAATTGTATGATAGCTATGTGTTAGGTTTTGTTTGGGATAGTGAGGGTAGAATGGTCTCTGTAAGGTATTGAAAACCATAATGACTAACCATGGAACCTTTCTCTATCATTAAAAATTGGGTTTTATTCTCTATCCCCACCCACAATTTAAACCCTATAACCCACATTTCATCTCCCCAAAAGGGATCTTCCTCCTTCAGAGTACCTCCCTCTCCATACACCTCCCATTGGGCCCCAATATGGGGCTGGATATGAGTGGTTCTTTTTTAATTTATCAATTAAGTCTCCTCCTTCAATAAATTCATTCCTTATTTTATGTATTCCATTGTATTTATTGGGGTCTAATCATCCAGTGTCTTGGGTTTCGATATTGGTGTGATATCCTGAATTTTTGAAATTTATATTGATATTTAGGGTAAGATCGTTCTTCCATGTGGTGTTTTTGAGGTGTGGTTTGATTTTCCTACATGATTTTGGGTATTTCTAAACCCTGGGTAGTATATTTCTTGATTAAAAATGATTTGATGAATTTATTATGATTAATTTTGTGTTTGGAATTGTTATGGGAAAAATGTGATGGTAAAAAAACAGGGGTTTTGGGGGAAATTGATATGAATTTGTTTTGAAAATGGATTTCAATATGAAAATGGGTGTATTTATTCTATGAAGACATTTTGTGCCTATTGAGGGTGTTTTATAAATTCTTAACGTGTATTTTGAGATTTATTGATCGATGTGAATTTGGTTTTGAAAAGGTTTTGGTGGGTTATTTATTTATAAAAAGGATTTGGGAGTTCCAATGAGGGAAAAATGTATGCCTTTACTTATTTCACTATAATGGTGTGAATGTGAAGTGTTATGTGACATGTTGAACATACTTTAGAACAAAGAATAAAAAATGTGAAAATAAGTGGGAGGAATATGAAAAGTAAGTTAGTTGAATCTAATGTGGTTCATCCTAAACTAAATTAGTAGGATTGATTCTGATGACACTAACAAAACATTGTGATGATTGGAGACCACTAGGCATTTGGGGTGGCCCCTCCTAGTGGAACATGCATCAGAATGATTCTATATATGGTTTCTATGCCACATTCCACAGAGAATGCATGTAACTAGTTTCCCATTACTAGATTGTTCTTAGATGGTTCTCCTGTGACTAGTTATATATAGTGATATCCCACATACCGTCACCATAAGTTATATATAATAGTTATTTGTAATGAAGGAATTGATTTCCCTAAAAATTACATTAAATAATATCTATAAATTATTTTATAAAACATGAATCTTAATTTAATTTATAATGTTTATATCATGGAATATATTATTCATTGTAATCTTATTAGGCCTTGGCCCACTCACTACATAAACCATTTGGTGTATCTAAATTTGGATATGTTTGAAACAGGTAAATGCAATACATTTGTTTATTGTTTTTTGGGATTCTAGTAGTTCTCCTTAGTGTAGTGATGTGTAGGTGGCTTGATGGAATTGATCCTCTTTCCATATAGTATATTTTGGGATGGTTTTTGTTCTCCATTACTATAGATACTTTTTGTTTTTGTCTACAATGTTATTATTAAAATATGTAAATTGCTCCAAGATTGTTTGGATATGAATTTATTGTTTCAGATAATTGGTTTTGTTGGTATTTTATGTATATGAAATAATGAAAATCATTCACAGGATTTATTATTTATACTCGGGCACTTGATTCTAGCTGTATGGATGGGGAATGACCTTCGGGTCATTCCATTGATCGGGTAGGGAACCAATTATAATGATGATACAATATGGTTCATAAAAAATATTACACCAGAGAAACATATGCAGTTTTGGTCACATTATTTATGATGGGTCTAAATATACTGGATCTAGGAATATTGGGGAATGACGTTTTTATTTCTAGTATGGTGCATGTCTAGCACAACTTCTGATACATCCTGTGCCATTATGGGATGTTGGGAATTCTTGTTGACATATCCTCTAGGTGATATGTACAGGATGAAGGCAATGCATTGACACTGGTAGGGGGTGTTGTAGTTTAGTTTTCATGTCATGATTGACTATTTAATTTGATTATATTTATTATTTGGGCTAAAAATATTCATATTTGTTATAGTGATGTATTTTCTTGAGACTTCTTTTTACAGAAGCATTCCTCCCTAGAGAATTCCCTTCCAACCATGGGAAGAATCCAGATATTGTTCTCCCTCACCACTTGATAAGAGGTTTGTGGATGCCATATTCCAGGAAATTCAGTCTCTGAGACAGTGAATGGATTTTGGTTCTTCCTGGGTTATAGAAGTTAAAACAGGTCCTACGAAGGAAAAATACCAAGAGTATCTCAATAACAAACCTCCCTCTTTCTGAGTTAGTACAAAGCCTCTATATGTGGAGGAATGCATTGAGAAGATAGTTGATATGTTCAAATTTATAGACACTCATGTGGAAGTCAGAGTGAAATGTTCCGTGTTCTTGGCCGAAGGTCCCTATCAGAGGTGGAAATAATTTATGATTTGAGTTGGGAAGAACAAGAAGCTGAGATGGAATTACTTCAAGGAGGTCATCAATTAATAGTATTTCACTGAGTTCATGGCTTATTATATATCTTAAGAATTTACAGATCTCATTTAGGGGAACCAGTTAGTAATGTAGTATATCAACCTCTTTTCCTAGCTAGTTCGGTTTTCCCCTGAAATAGTCTCCAACATTGGGGTGATGTCTCATTGGTCTGAAAGGGGTTTGTGCTAGAGATCTGTTCCCTGGTCATCCTATTCAAGATAAAGTCAATTGATGACTTTGTTGAACAATAATGTTTGGTGGAGATTGACCAAATGCGTATGTATGATTTTTCTAGGGATATTTTACTGATGGGAAATAGAAGTTCATCTTAGAAGAAGAGGAAGAGAGATGTGTATTAGAAAAAGGGATGTAGTCGTTTAGGCCACCCATCCCTCCAGCCCCCATCTATGACTTCTGAGGCAGGGTTGGTGGTGTTCCATCCATGCAGGAAGGAGGGATATAAATAATCTACATGTTCATTCCCTCCTAATACTCTTCATATATATAGAGTTATGGTACACCTGCAATGTTTTTACAAGGTGATGCACACATATCAAAGTGGGGTGGGATCTGTAGCTGCCAAGGGGATTTCATCCATGTCTAATATATCCAGGATGGTGGAATCTTGGTTTGGAGGTCATGACAGTAGGAGAAAATAATCTTATGTTCAGATTTAGTTTAGTGTAGATCCATAGGAATGTGGTTGTGTTTAGACATATGTAAAGACCTTACATCTCCATGCTGTAGATCAAGCAATAACGGAACCAGATACAACACCCTCAACAGTCCAATATACCATTCTGATTGAATCATATATAGTAGCCATTATTTTTTATATCGATTCTTCTATTTTTTTATCTTGGACCTACATCTGATCCTATTTAATTTTCAAATAGAGATTGTTTATTTTTTGATAGAGTTATTGATGCTATTGCATAAGAAGTATGAGCAGTGTCTCAGGTTCCAGTCTTGTGCACTCTCCCTTTTAGGGGCTGAGTTAAAATGGGATTTATTTTTCTTTGATACAAGCCTATTTGATTTAATCCTTGGAATTTACTTACTGGTTTTCTTCCAAGAACATATTTATTGTTATAGGTGGTAGGTATTATTCACAGTACCTGATGGTAGTGGTCAGGTTTTTCGTGAGGTATAAGAATCTCAGTTCAGTAATGATGGGTCTACACTACAATAAATGTGTAATCATTTTTTTATTTATCATTCCTCATTCTAGATGAAGATGTTGGAGAATCTGAGGTTTTACTAACATATATATTGGATGCGTACGTAGAGGTATTCCTAGAAGAATTTACATGATTACCATTAAAGTAGGAAGTGGATTTTTCCATTGATTTTGTGATGGGAACACAACCTATATCTCTTCCCCCATATTGTATGGCCCCCATATAGCTGAGGAAATTAATGACACATCTGGATGAATTGGAATCCAAAGGGTCCATTCTCCTATGCGTCTCTCGTTGGGATGACCATGTTTTATTCGCAATGAAACCTTACTTAAATCTGTATTTGTGTATCAATTATCAGAAACTAAATAATGAAATCAACAAGAACAAATATTATTTTCCATGAATTGATGACTTTTTTTAATAGATAAAAGGATAATAGTGTTTATCCATGATATATATACATTCTAGTAACCACCAAGTCTAGGTGAAAGAGAATATTATTCAGATAACAGCTTTCAAATGCACATACAGCCACTTCGATTACATGGTCATGCTTTTGGAATCAGCAAAGGATATTGTAGGTTTCATAGTTCTCATGAATAGGGTGTTCTTCCAATATATTGACTCCTTGATTGTGGTATTCAAGGATGACATCCTAATTTATTTTGGATCTCAAAATGATCATGAGCATCATTTTAGGGTTATGTTTGTCAATATTTGGTATGATCATATTTAAGACATTTTTTCAAATTTAAATTTCTTGATTAGGGAAGTGATGTTTCTAGGACATTTGATCTTTGAGAAAGGGGTTTTATTGGACCCCAAGAAGATCAGTGCACTAATGTCAATGGATTATCCATTCAATATGTTTGATATCAGCATTTTCCATGGTACTGAGGGTTATTACAAGAATTTTATAAGGATTTATCTCGACTTTGTTCATCAATGATATAGTTCACCAAAGAAGGGTCTATGATTGATTAGGGCCGATGATTATTGGCATCATATGAGGAGCTAATTTGGATGTTGAATAAAACACCTATGTTGATCTTTCGATATTTGGTTAAGAGGTATGTGGTTTATTGTGACTCCTCGGGTAGGGGTCTTTGGTGTGTACCCAAGCCACATGATAATTTTGTAACATAAAGACTTTTCCATCTTTGACCACAAAAACAGAGTTACCCAACCCATGTCTTGTTTTTAGAAATAGTGATGCATTCTCTGAAGAAGTGAAATCATTTTGTTTTTGGGGATAGATTTGTGGTTTTCTATGAACATAATAACATAGAAAACATCTTCTCTTAAAATAATTTGAATTCGAGGTAGAATTATAGGGTTGTGTATCTTTTGGGTTTCAATTTTGATATCATATAATCCCCATAAAAGGCTATATTTGTGGTAGATTCAATAAGTAGAAATGTGATAGTTCAGCTATTGAGCAAGTCCAATGATGAGTAGACCATAATGGTGCTTTTCCACAAAATCACTTGGAAATCGGAGAGCACAATGTAAGTGTGTTATTGGCTATTGATTAGTTTCCTCCTTCTATTTTGGAGAAGAATAAATGGTAGCATCCTAGTGATGGGATGTGCCAATAGTCTATGTATTTTATTCATGGTGGAGAGACAACTCAAGACTAGTCGTTGTCACCTTAGGGAATCATGTGTTTCAAGGGATTTTTCATTATGACATTGCCTCTCAAGAATGTTGTAAGATAGATAAAAACCAGTATAAATGGTATGTTCATTCTAGTTCCATAAAAATGTACTATGATGTTCAGCTATATTTTATTGTCCATGTATGAGGTACGGAATAACTGAAATTTATCAAGGTGTTATAGAGTTCATCTGGTGAAAGCAGAGCAACAAAGGCCCCCTAGTTTGCTTCATGTATTACCCATTCGTACATTGATGTGGGTTGTGGTCTCCATAAATTTGATTATTTTATTTCCCCATAAACCTTGAGAAATAAACTCCATTTGGGTGGTGATAGACCATTTGACCAAATTATCCCATTTCTACGCGATCAAATATTTAGTAGGAAGTTGTTTTGTTGGGCCGATTAAATGTTCAATAATTAGTAAATCATTATTTTTTCCATCAGTGGTTATTTTAGATAGAGGACCCCATTTTAACTCTGAGTTTTTGGATACCCTTTTAAAGGCATTGGGGTCACAAATCAAGATGAATATACTATACTACACTCAAACATGTAGTCTTATAGGGTTGAAAAATTAAATTCTGGAGGACATTTTGCGTGCATGTGTCTTGAATTTTAGAGGATCACAGGATTACTATTTGGGTTTGGTCTAGATTTATTATAATAATATTTACCAATATTCAACTCGAATGGATCCTTTTGAAGTTATCTATGGTCATCCACATTGGTCTCCATTGTGTTGGGATATGGTAGTTGAGACCTCACTCTGGGGATAGAACCTTGTGCAGGAGATGTAAGAGAATGTCAAACTGATCAAGCTACAGTTATTGATTTCTCATAGTCTCAAATAAACTTATACTGACTAGAGGTGTTGAGACCTTGAGTTTTTTTAGGGGTGGATACATTTTCATTATAGTGGAACACTAATTGGGTCATCATAAATTCTGAAAATAGGGTAATATAACATCGAGGTTTGCGAGATATTTGGATGTCACTAAGAAGATTGGAAATGTTCCATTAACGTTATCATATACTTTTTAGTTGATGTCAATTCACAATTATTTCCATGTCTCCAAATTTAAAATGGGTAATCCAAATGCATCTCAAGTGTTTAATTGGATAAAATTAGATTTGGTGCTTGACTTATCTGTGTTTGAATGACGAGTGTGAATAGTTTATTCCAAATATAGTTGGCTTCATTGGATGTCTATCCCATTTTTGACTATTCTTTGGGAACCTGGAAGTGATATGCATGAGACTTGGGAGATGAAGTCATGGGTTGAGAAAATGTGTTTGTTCTTGTTTTCTAATCATGTTTCAATTCCAATTTTGGGGGACATAATGTTTTCATTATTGGGAAAATATCCACATATGTATTTTTTAGATATTTTTTATTTTTATTTTTGATCAACCTTTTATCATTTCATTTCCATTGTGTTTTTGTGAAATAATGAAAATTTTGGGTGGATAAAACATGCCTTAAGGTTAGATCATATTTTGCTGTAACCATGTACCCTGCCTTGGTAACCAAGAAATAGGTAGCTTGGTGAGGTAGAAGAAACCACAACGCTAGTGCACGACCATGTGCCTCATCCCATATACCCATGCAGTCAATGGCCATATTAGGTAGAAGATAATGCATGTTTGATGCATGGTAAGATAGGTCATGAAATAGCTGTGATGTATTCTTTCTTTGGGACACAAAATGCATTATGGTCACAACACTATTTTCAAACACTTTAGACCTACCATGCGACATGTTCATTTTATTAAAAATTGGATTTTATTTTCCGTCTCCATCTGATTTTAACCCCAAATCCCTCATTTCATCTCACCAAGAGGGATCTCCCTGAAAAGGAATACCTCATTGTCCCTCCTCCTCCATTTGGGATCTGATTTTGCGCCACATTTGAGGGATTTCTCCTCGATTCACCATGTAATTCTCCTACTTTCATCGATTCTTCCCATATTCAAGGGTTCCAATTCTTTTTATTGGACTTTCTGTTATCCAGTGTCTTCGATTCTGATTACTGGGTTTGATCATGAAATTATGGGTTCAATCTTCTTGGTTTGGGATCAAAGTTTCTTTTTTTTGGTTGATTTGAGTTTCAGTTAGTGTTTCATTTTATATTTTGGGGATTTCTACACACAAATTAGGTGATTATATGCACACAATTTATTTCAATGAATTTATTACGGTTTAAGGTGTACTTTGATGTGTTATATGTTCTATGTGGTTGGTGATAAAGGTGTTTTTCAATGGATTAGATATGTAATTTTTTTAACTGGATGTTCAATATGAAAATATGTTTAAATATTGTGTAATGTCATGTTATTCTTTTTGAGGGGTTTTATAAATTTCGTAAGTGGCATATTAAATTGTGTGTTTGATGTGAAACATGTTTTGATAAGGAGATCTTGTGTTTTTTATTTTTAAAGATGGTTTTGTTTTTCAACTGATTCAATAATGGTTGTGTTTCCTTATTTAACTATAATGTTGTGAAAGTAATGTGATTTGTGACATGTGGAATATACATGTGCATAATGGGAAACCATGGGGATCATGTGGGTAGATTAGGACTATTTTGATTGACGACTCAAAAGTGGTTTGTCCAAGAATCCACTAGTAGGACTGATGATGATTACTATAACTGAAAATTGGGATTATTGGAGACCAGTAGGCCATTACAGTGTCCCCTCCTACTGGCTCATTGACCATAATGTTGTAATTCATGGTTTTGATGCCATATTTCTCCTAGATACGATGCACCTAGTGTCACATTCCAAGATAATTTTTATAGGGTTATATCATCAATAGTTCCCTATGGTGATATCACACATACAGTTCTCACATGGTACACATTGTAGTTATTTCAAAATCAAGTTGGGTTTTACTTAAAACTAGTACTTACCCACGCATTCGCACGATAATACGTTCAATGCTTACTTTCAAGAAGACAAAACTATATTGCAATATATATAATGAATGAAATTAAATATATAGAATTTTGTAATGAATATAAATGAATAAGAATTTTGATATTACAACTTAGGTCATAGGTTGGAAATAATACAAAGTAGCAGTAAATAATGAGATGAACAATGATTTTTTCAGTGGTATATAATATTGAATCTGATATCAGTTCAGAAACAGATTTGTTGGTTTAGGTATAAAATTACAAGATGAAAACAATAGAAGTCAACATAGTTTTCAACACCTATAACTGTGCCCCTCAGAGTCCACCTATCATCATAAATATGTCCCACTCCTTCTGCATTTCCCTTGTATCATTCATGGTTCATGAACGTTATACAGGATCCAACCACTGTACAAGGAAAGGAAATCAGAACCACTCTAATTAGTATAGGAGAAAACATAAACCGAGATGAATGCCGAAATCCAATGTAATTTTTGCAAAAAACTATTTTAGATACTGTATTGTAGTTAAAAGAAATAGATATAAACAGAGGTCATTACATTATGTCGAAAAACATGGAAAAGGCTGTTACATTATGTAGAAAAACATATTTGTATAAAAATGAATAGTACATTCTGAAATTACAAAATCAGAATATGTTTATTACCTCCGAGAGCTTCTTAACATCTTGATTTTTTTTTGTTCCAAAAAAGAAAAGGGCTACTGTAAGTATTTGAATGTTGGATGGAGGACTATGAAGTAGTGAGGGAGTAATCAACCATAACCAATCCAATGCAGAAGACAGAGAAATATAAGAAATCCCTTTAGACAAATTCATGGATGATGTTGTTTTTCATAAACATTGCAGATACAATGTCATCTTCAAAAACATTGTACTTGTTTCTAAAGATATAATCAACTGGAATACTACAATAAGAGGCTATCCCTTTAATGCATTATAATGTTTGTTTAAACATAATAATTTTTTTAAACTGTCTGTTTAAATAGTATAATGTGTTAGTTTTTCTGTTCATCATTTATAGTTTGTGTTCAAATAGTATAATGTTTCTGTTGAAACCCAAGAGAATACAACTGATATTATACTGTCTGTTTAAATAGTATAATATGTTTAGAAAATAAAATTTGATTAAATAGTATAAACTTCATACTGTTTATTAAACATTTAAATGCATCTATTTAGAACATTGTCAGAATGACAAAAAACTGTAAAATTTCGTGAAACAGTATAATATTCATATAATTATAGTTATTTTGACGCTTTAATGGTCATATTTCAGTTGTACTATATGACATACCTGTGGTTGAACACGAATTGTAGTTTTCACTTGTAGTAAAAGGTGAACTGTTGGTTTGCATAAATAAAAAATGGAAATCAGCATAAAAATGAATATTAATGAAATTCTTGAAATGGTGATGATTAGAACAAAAAACACATAG
The DNA here is from genome assembly GCA_963277665.1 of Viscum album. Taxonomy (NCBI): domain Eukaryota; kingdom Viridiplantae; phylum Streptophyta; class Magnoliopsida; order Santalales; family Viscaceae; genus Viscum; species Viscum album. The sequence continues at coordinate 77,672,947 of OY728162.1, read as the reverse complement.
GCAAGGAAATAGATATAATGGATTTTTAGATTAAAAATATGAATGGAAGAATCTCCAATTATGGATTAAAATAGAATAAAATCCTAGGAAATGATTTTTTTTAATACACAACATGACCTAGAAACATGGTAAATTCCAGTTCTGATGTACTGTAGTGGGAAATTGATGATTATTAAAGTCAAAATAGGACATAATCCAATACACAGAATCTATCACTACTTCTAAATGTAACTTGTGATGGAACCATGGTCTTCTATGCATGATTTGGAGTGTGGTTTGTGTTTGTTGTCAATCATCAATGGATGTTCGGATCATGTTCAAGCAAAGAGATCATATCGTTCAAGCACACAACAGTATTGAAGGTGGCGTCGTTTCCAAGTGTTTGCCAAATTTTTGGAGTCCAAAATTTGGAAATTGGTGAGAATCGTGAAAATAGGATTTCCATGAAGATCATGATTTAATATGACAAAGGCATTAATTTCGCGAAGATGGGATGCATGGACTGGATTTCACGAAGACCAGAAGAATGGAGGCGGTGAGCCTTTGCGATTACATCAAGCTTTGCGAACGGCAGCGGCTGAAGAGCTTCGCGGCGATGAAGGTCTTTGAGAGGGAGCTTCGCGGCGAAGGTGTGAAGGAATGTTCGCGAAGGTACTTTGATAGTTTTTCTTCGTGACTACATCAAGCTCCGCGAACGGAAGATTACCGTGGAGCTTCGCGATTTGGACAGAATTCCGGCAGAACCATTAGAGCTTCGTGATTTGAGATGACGTGGCGTTGACTTCGCGTGGAAGGGACGAGGGTCGGTGGAATCGCCTATAAATAGAGGCTGACACCCTCAAGAGAAGCAGAGAGAATTTCAGAGAAATTCATTTGCTCTCTATTCGCAAAGGTCTCTCGCGAAGGTAGTGTGCTTCGCGAAAGAGGAGCTTCGCGGTGGCTATTCTAGCTCCGCGAAAGACGTGTGCCCCGCGTTGGCTTAGTGAGCTTCGTGAAGAGGCAGGAGCTTCGCGAAAGCCATGAATTGCAAAGGCTGGAGCATCGAGAGAGTGCTTTGCGATTGAGCTTCGCGAAATAACAGGGGCTCCACGAAGGCTTGTTTGAGCTTTGCAATATTGGGAGCCTCGCGAAGTAAGGTACTTTGCGAAAGCTTTTTCCAGAGGTTGTTTGTCCTGTGGACAAGGGAAAAGGGGGTATTTATCAGTGGTTGGAATCTGGATCTTAACAGAGTATTAAAATCAGGGCTCTGATGCAAGCAAAGTCTCATGCTGAACAGGAGACAATGAACTTCTTGACTATCAATTGAAGAGACCTTCACATCTATAAACTGAGTGAGACTTCACCCAATGATAGTGAGCCAGGGGGAGTCAATGGGAGTGATCTGAGGGAAGCAGTGACCTATCCCTGAACCTTTGTAAATGCAGTGAGCCTGGGCCAGATGACTGTGCCCGAACAATTGTAATCTCCAGCTAGTGAAGCTTAGTGGTTTTTGGTACGACCAACAACTTGTCGGCGTATGCTCCTTGGACGTAGCCCTTAGTGGTGAACCAAGTAAAAAGGGCTATGTCTTCTCTGTGTATGTGCATGTTTGATTTTTGATCTTTCTCATCTTATAGGTTCATCAAGTTCCTACCAACGTGGGAACAAGATCCACAACATTAAGAAGAAAAAGTTGTCACCCTGATTCACCCCTCCCCTCTCAGGGTGTCCCGGGGTCCATCAAGTGGTATTAAAGGGAGGTTAAAGGTTTCTGGTGTTGAATCTGATTTTTTTTGTCATGGAAAATGCGGTCAATGTCAGGGGAGTCCCTCCCTTCGATGGAAGCAATTTTCTAGATCTGGAAGAACAGAATGAGATCTCATCTGAGATCTTGTGGAATGGAAGTTCTCTTTTCTACTGTGCAAGGAATAAAAGTCACTGATCCAACATGCCTTGCTATGACTGAAATAGACAGGAAACTTCTTGATGCAGATGCTAAAGCACAGAATGCACTCACTGCAGCCCTTTCTGATCAGATCTACCTAAAGGTGATGAATTTCACCTCAGCAAAATCCATGTGGGATAAACGTGAGAATATTTACGAAGGTGATAACAAAGTGAAGGAGGCAAAATTACAAGTGCTGCACAATCGGTTTGATGATCTGAAGATGCATCCATACGAGAATGCAGACTCTTTCTTCAATCGAATTACTGAAGTGGTTGGAGTTATTCGGGGTCTAGGCGAAGAAATCAAAGACATTGATATTGTAATGAAAATATTGAGAAGACTTCCACCTCTTTATAATGCGAAGGTGTCAGCCCTTGAGGAAAGAGATATTTCCAATCTTTCTCTAGATGATCTACTGAGAAGTTTGGTAGCATATGAAATGAGAGTCAAACCTGAAGATGCTACGACTCGGGTGAGCAAGGAAATTTCATTCAAGGCCATGGATAAACTGAAAATCTCAAAGTATAGTAGCGGTGAAGATGAAGAAGAAAATGAAATTCTTTCTCTCATTGCAAAGAAGTTCCATAAGGGGAAAGGGAAATTCAAAGGGAAGTTACCTATCGCGTGTTTCCGTTGTGGAAAAGTTGGGCACATTGCTTCTCAATGTTTAAAAATGATCAATGATAAAGATAGTGAGGATGAAAACATCAAGAAGCCTCAGAGAAGGTTCTTCAGAAAGGGAGACTTCAAATATGGTAAGAAAATGCAAAGAAAGAGTTTTGTCTGTGAAGAGGAAGAAGATGATAATGAATTATGTGATGAAGAAGAACCAGAATTCAAAACTGGGAACCATGCTTCTATGATGGCCACTGTTGAAAAGCCAGAAGATAATGAAGGAGAAAAAGAACTGAGAACTTGTGTAGATCCTGAGATGCAACTTAAGGATGCAGTTAGTAAGCTCAAGATTAAATGTAAGAGCTGCAATAAGTGGAAATCAATTGTAGAAGAATCAACTGAATATGTTGATCTACTTGAAGCTAAAATTGAATGACTGGAAGAATTTTTAAAGGTACAATCTAAAATAATTGAAAGTAATGATGATGTAGTAGATCTGAAGCTGAGAATTGAAGAACAGGAAAAGGTCATCAATGACCTCACCTCCAGACTGGATGAAAAATCCAAGACTGCTGATGGTATTGAGGAGGAAGTAGTAACTCTAAGGAGTAAACTGGAGACTGATTCAGTTCCAAAAGAATCAAAGAAGAAAATACAGTTTGGAAGATTCTCATATGCAGAATTACTAGCAAGAGCCAAGTGTGGTTTAGATGGTGTTGGAAAAATCATGAGTGATCAAAGACCTGCTTGCATGGGAAATAGTGGAATTGGATGTGAGGCTGAGACATCAACTGCTGGAAGTGAAAAGATCCAAAATAATGATAAGATGAAAGTTGAACAAGTTGAAACTTTTCCTAGAGTGCCGAAAAAGGAACCCTCAATCCAAACTAAAAGGGGACCTAAAAATTATCCTCAAACATTTAGAAATGACAGACAGTCTTACTATTATCCCAAGGAAGAAGGTTTGAGGAGAATTTCAAGTGAGAAGACATTTCCTCTCATGAAGTGTCAGTTTTGTGGCTATCTAGGCCATACCATGACATATTGTGAAGAGGCAAGAAGCTATCTGAATGGAGAAGATATAGATGCTCAACAAAGGAGAACAATTTCATATCCCAATTCTCATAGAAGAAATAATTTCTATGGATATTGTTTTTTTTGTTCTAACTTTGGCCATAAGGCCGCTAATTACAGGCAGAGAAGGGACATGGACACCTCATACCGAAGTTCAAGACAAGTCAAGTCTCGTCAGCAAGACAATGTTTCTCTCTCAAACAGGTTTTCACCTCTCAAAGAAGACTTCGACTCTGAAGAACCTGGGTATATGGAAGTGATAATTGAATGACCATCTGTTCTCTTTACTCGATCTAATGTCTCATGGAAGAAAAAGAAGAATATTGAGAAATCCAACCTTGCAGAGGTGGCCCTCAAAGCTATAAAGAACAACAGTACCTCGATTCTGGATAGCGGTTGTTCATCTCATATGACAGGTAATGCCGGCCTACTAACAAATATCATAAGGAATGTCGATGGTACAGTAAGATTTGGTAATGATGGGGCTCTGAAAATCAAAGGGAGTGGAAGTACCGAATTAGCTAATGGAGAGCTAAAGAAGACCAAAGTCCTTTACATAGATGGCCTACGTCATAATCTCCTCAGCGTGAGTCAACTCTGCGACTCAAGACTTATAGTCACGTTTAATCAGAAAGGCTGCACCGTCAAGGGAAAGACTGGAAATTCTATTATGAAGGGATGCAAAACAGAAGGCAACTTGTATCAGGTTGATAGTGAAGAAAATGTATGTTACATAACTATTGAATAAGAAAAAAATTTGTGGCATCGGAGACTGGGACACATCAATCAAAAAAACATGGAGAAAATATCAAAATTGAGAATTGTCAGGGAAATTCCCAACCTAAAGCGTGAGCGTGAAAAATCTTGTGATGCTTGTATTCGTGGGAAGATGGTCTGCAGTTCATATCGGCCAAAGAAGAAAAGAGCGTCTCACCTTCTTGATCTGATTCATACAGATGTTTGTTGGCCAATAAATGTTGCTGGAACACATGGAGAAAGGTACTTTTTCCTTTTCATAGATGATTACAGTAGAATGGAATGTGTGATGGTCATTCACAGGAAACGACAAGTCCTTGTCTTCATGAAAAAAAATCGGCGAATCGCCGAGAATGATACTGGATAAACAATCAAAGTGTTGCGATCTGACAACGGAGGAGAATACACATCCATTGAATTTGAGAATTATCTGGAAAAGCATGGGATACAGCATGAGGTAGCTGCTCTGAGAACTCCACAACAAATGGAATTGTTGAACGTAGGAATCGACAGGTGAACAACATGGCACGAACTATACTGATTGAGAGTCGTATTCCACAACATTACTGGAAAGAGGATGTTCAAGATGCAGTGTACATTCAGAAACGAACATGACTTTATATGTGTGAGACAAAGACACCATATAAATTGTGGCATGGCCAAAATCCCTCTCTAAAATACATTCGTGTCTTTGGAAGTAAATGCTTCAACAGGAACAAAGAAGGAAATCAAGGGAAATATGGTGACAATGCAGATGAAGGAATTTTCCTCGGTTACTCAATGAACAGCAAAGCCTACAAATGTTTCAACAAGCATTTGGGAAGGATTGTGGAAAGCAGTGATGTTAAGATAATTGAAGAGAAAACCACAAATGCTTTAAGGACGTCATATGCTGATGTGATAGAAGGTCAGGATGAATGTGAACGTGAAGAAAATAAAAATGCAGAAATAGAGGGAGCTGTTCAAAACACTCAGCAGTCACATCAAGATGTTGAATCGGAAGAAGAGTCTGAAGAAGAAACTACGGCTGAAGAGAATACTACTAAACCTTGCAGGAGAAATCGAAGAGCTGAGATTGATCCATCCAATATAATTGGGGACAGGAGTGCACCCACTCAAACAAGAAGGATGAGGAATACCACGCAATCTGCATTTCTATTAGTTGTAGAGCCATCCTCATTCGAAGAAGCTGCAAAAGATAAATCTTGGGTGAAAGCCATGAATTATGAATTAGATCAGATTGACAAGAATCAGACATGGGATCTTGTCCAGAGACCCGAAGGTCACAATGTGATTGGTACCAAATAGATCTTCAAAAATAAGTTTGACCATCATGGAAGTGTCACCAGAAACAAGGCACGACTGGTATGTAAAGGATACTCCCAGATTGAAGGCATTGATGTTGAAGAAACCTTTATTCTAGTGGCTAGACTGGAGTCAATCAGGCTTTTCCTTTCCATGGCACTCCAAAGAGGATATAAAGTATATCAAATGGATGTCAAGACAGCATTCTTGAATGGTGTACTCTAAGAAGAAGTCTACATTGAACAACCAGTGGGCTTTGTTTTGGGTACTGATGAAACAAAGGTCTGTAAACTGAAGAAAGCTCTCTATGGTTTGAAGCAGGCACCACGGTCATGGTACTCACGGCTGGACTCATATCTCAAGAAGTTGGAATTCAAAAGAGGAGGACTTGATCACAATCTGTATGTGAAGAATTTTCCAAAAGATCAATTCATGGTTCTTGTCTACGTTGATGATATCATATTTGGTGGCAGCAGGCAGAAATCAGTGAATGAATTTTCCAACCACATGAAATCAGAATTTGAAATGTCTATGATTGGGGAGCTCACATATTTCTTAGGGCTGCAAGTGATTAAAAAGAAGGAATACACTTTCATTTCTTAGGAAAAATATGCAAAAGAGTTGCTGAAGAAGTTCAATATGCAAGACTCCAAACCAATGTCAACTCCGATTGCAGTTGGAACTAAACTTGAAAAGCATTAGGATGGGAACTCTGTTGATCCCACCATGTATAGGAGGATCATTGGAAGCCTATTGTACCTGACAGCAACAAGGCCAGATATTGTCTTTGCAACACGCCTTGCGGCCCGCTTTCAGAGTAATCCAAATGAGGAACATAAGGCAGTAGTAAAAAGAATCATGAGGTACATTAAAGGTACACATAACTTCGGGTTATTTTTTGCTGCAGGAAGGGACAGTGTATTATCAGCGTTTTCTGATGCTGATTGGGATGTTGATGTAGTAGACAGAAAGTCCACTAGTGGTGGAGCTTTATATATTGGGAAGAAATGTGTTGGATGGTTGAGCAAGAAACAAGAAAGTACTTCTCTTAGCACTTCTGAAGCTGAGTATATCTCTGCGACAAAGGCATGCACTCAACTGTTATGGATGAAGCAGTAATTAACTAACATTGGCGATAAGGTGACACAACCAATGGTGATTTACTGTGACAATAAGAGCACAATTGATCTTATGAAGAATATTGTTCAGAATTCTCGTACAAAACACATTGAAATTAGGTATCACATTATCAAGAAGAAAGTTGTGCTAAGCGTGATTAGATTGGATCATGTTGGAACAGATGAGCAAGTGGCTAATATCCTGACAAAGCCACTGTCAGCGGCTGTGTTTGATAAGCATTGGTTGAACCTCGGTGTTCGACCACCTCCCAGTGCATAAGGAGGATACGGAATACCCCTCTCCCCATTTGTTTTAAATGTTTTAATCTGTTTATGGATATGATGCAGGTTTATGGGGGAGATACTATCCAGGGGGAGTATGGTTTGAGCTGAACATGAAAAGTTTTACTGGTTTTTGGATTTATTGTCAATGGGGGAGAAAGGAGAAGGAATAAATTCAGGCAACTTCTGTGATGAGAAGAATGAGAAGGAAAACAGTGGAACCCAATTCAAGCCTCCTCTCATGTTTTCTACACCGAGCATTGCTCACGTAGACTTAGAGTGTTGGCTGGGTTGATTCCTGTTTTTTTTGTTTGGTTTTCACATAAATGGCGATCTATTGAATTTTTCTTCTGATTTCCAAAAAACACAAAGGGGGAGATTGTTGGAACCATGGTCGTATATGAATGATTTGGAGTGTGGTTTGTGTTTGGTTTCAATCATCCATGGATGTTCGGATCGTGTTCAAGCAAAGAGATCATACCGTTCAATCACACAACAGTATTAAAGGCGGCGTCATTTCCCAGTGTTTGCCAAATTTTTGGGGTCCAAAATTTGGAAATTGGTGAGCATCATGAAAATAGGATTTCCATGAAGATCATGATTTAATATGGCAAAGGCATGAATTTCGCGAAGATGGGATGCATGGACTGGATTTCGCGAAGACCAGAAGAATGGAGGCGTGAGCCTTTGCGATTACGTCAAGCTTCGCGAACTGCAGCGGCTGGAGAGCTTCGCGGCGATGAAGGGCTTTGCGAGGGAGCTTCGCGGCGAAGGCGCGAAGGAATGTTCACGAAGGTATGTTGACGGTGTTTCTTCATGATTATGTCAAGCTCCGCGAACGGAAGATTTCCGTGGAGCATCTTGATTTGGACAGAATTCCGGAAGAACCTTTAGAGCTTCGCGATTTGAGATGACGTGGCGTTGACTTCGCGTGGAAGGGATGAGGGTCGGTGGAATCACCTATAAATAGAGGCTAACCCCCTCAAGAGAAGCAGAGAGAATTTCAGAGAAAGTCCTTTGCTCTCGGTTCACAAAGGTCTCTCGCAAAGGCAGTGTGATTCCTGAAAGAGGAGCTTCGCGACGGCTATTCTAGCACCGCGAAAGACGTGCGCCCCGCGTTGGCTCAGTGAGCTTCGTGAAGAGGCAGGAGCTTCACGAAAGCCAAGCATTTCGAAGGCTGGATCATCGCGAGAGTGCTTCACGATTGAGCTTCGCGAAATGGCAGGGGCTCCACGAAGGCTTGTTTGAGGTTTGCAATATTGGGATCCTCGCGAAGTTGGGTACTTTGTGAAGGCTTTTCCAAAGGTTTTTTGCTTTGTGGACAAGGGAAAAGAGGGTATTTATTAGTGGTTGGACTTTGGATCTTAACAGAGCATTAAAATCAAGACTCTGATGCAAGAAAAGTCTCATGCTGAACAGGAGACAATGGACTTCATGACTATCAATTGAAGAGACCTTCACGTCTATAAACTGAGTGAGACTTCACCCAACAGCAGTGAGCCAGGGGGAGTGAACGGGAGTGATCCGAGGGAAGTAGTGAGCTATCCCTGAAACTTTGTAAAGGCAGTGAGCCTGGGCCAGAGTGACTATGCCCGAACAATTGTAATCTCCAGCTAGTGAAGCTTAGTGGTTTTTGGTACGACCGACAACTTGTCGGTGTATACTCCTTGGACGTAGCCCTTAGTGGTGAACCAAGTAAAAAGGGCTATGTCTTCTCTTTGTATGTGCATGTTTGCTTTTTGATCATTCTCATCTTATAGGTTCAACAAGTTCCTACCAATGTGGGAACAAGATCCACAACTTTAGGAAGAAAATGTTGTCACCCGGATTCACCCCTCCCCTCTCAGGATGTCACGGGGTCCTTCAACTTGCTTTGCTGGGAATTTGAAAAAGGCAATGTAATCATAAGGATTTCACATTAACCTAAAAATTAAATATTAAAATAAATAGATAAGATTCCAAACATTACCATGAAAAATTATTATAGAGAACGATTACACAATCCACAATCTAAAACAGATCTATGAATGAATGTTGGATAAAAATGTGATGGAAGAAAACCTCTCACATAAATTACAAACAACCAAAAACCTATAAACAACTCACTGCTCAATAAAAAACATGATCCTCTATCCAAAAAAATATATATTCTAATGGTCTAAAAAATAACTACTTCTCAAATTAAGAAAATCATCAACTGCTCAATAAAAAACACTATAATGACTTAGTACTCAATAAAATACACTCTATACTGAATTGGTGCCTTTGAAATCTTCACCCCCAATTAAAATCCACATTTATCATATGAACAATGTTGTTTTTTCATCTGATATACTAGATGTTTTTGAATCCTCACGGGAAATGATGGAATCCTTCTGGATCCCAGGTAAATGGGGTTTTTTATTGGGTTCCCTTCATTCTTCTGTTGCAGAACTAAACCTGGTCTGTTACATGAACATATTTAGGTCAGATTATACCTTCAAAATGTTTCTTGATGTATTTGTACATGCAGGTATATTAACCAGGATTTCTTCTTGAAATCGGGTATTTAGAGTGGAGCATCTATCTAAGCTACTTCAACCTTATAAAGAAGCTCCATAAGTGAAATCAGGATACCAGAAATGAAATCTAAATAAAATAAATAATAACTAATACTAAATTAAATTAAAATAAAATATCAATGGAAAAAATATAAAATGAGAAAAACACTTCACAAGGTGGTAAAAGAATTATTAGAATGTGATCCAGAGTTATGAAAATAGAATGAAATTAGAGGTGTATTTCACACAAGAAGGAACTCAAGCCATCTCAAATCTACCCAAAATTTAATCTTTTTTAAAATCCAACAGTGCGTTTTATTGCTCCAACAAGTAACACATTGTTTAACATTATAGTAAAATGTCCATCCAAATCCAATTTTATTAATTTAAAACAAAAGGCTGGAAAAACGTCACAAATCTCCAGCACCATTGCTTTTTACCAAGCTCTAATAATAAAAACACGAACCATGTAGGCATAAACTGTCATAATTTTTCAAAAACTTAAATCTATAGGAAAAAAATCCATTATCATTCAAGAAAAAAATCATGTAATAAGAATGTAATGATATAGTTGATCTATGGAGTACAACATAGATTTTTTGAAATGTTGAACCTATTTTGTACAATATATGTACAATAAGGTTTATTAAAAATGAAATGTAACAATATCCTGCATGGCGTCATATATGCCTCAAAAAATGAAGTATTTTCTTGTTATTACTAAATCATATCCAACATAATTATCACAACTTCTGAGGAGTTGAAACAATACTATTCTCAAAGTAAGATAGTATATTGCAGGAACTGAATCCTCATAATATTTCTAGAATTATGTAAAATATATGAGAAACACAAGTGAAGAATTTCATCCACTATATTGAGTTTATTTAGCAAGCTAATGGACTGAAACATCAATATCATCTTTCCCCGTATGAAATACTAAATCATCATCCATGGTTTCTTATATAAGCATATGGGAAACAAATATTATATATTTAATTTTTTGAGGATAAATTATTTATATTTGATCAGAAACATTGATATACACAATGAAGAAAATAAGTGTGAATATAAATCACTGAAAAAATAACCATAATTAAAAATGATAACCATTTAAAGGGTAAATCATTGTTAAGAATAAGAAATAGGCACTATATGGTGGATTAAACATTCATAAAATGTGTACATGAACTTACCATCACATAAACATGTTACTCCAAAGGCAATAGTACCTAATCATGGATTGACATAAAAGTCAAAACCCAGGATTGAAGATAATCCAAGACAGGTTATTCAACATAATAGTTTTTCACAACAAACCCCCTTCCCTAATAGGTACAATTATATTTTTAGAATATCACCCAAAGAAGACCATGTGTCTGAAGGAATGTTTATTGTTGTTGCTATGTGACAAAAAAAATAGCACCACTACAAGACAAATTGGTTTCTGAAGCAAGTTTTTGGGGTTTAAAAAAATCCATATAATGATTAAAGGGAAGAAAATGAAAATTTATAAGAGTCGAGGGGAAAATTTTAAAGAATAAAAAAAACCTACCTCAACGGATAAGATAACAGGTTCATCCCTGGGGCCATGGTCCACAACATCCACTCCGTGGCACATTATAATAATTTTAAAAATTCAATGTTAGTATGATCAACATGATTGAATGAAAACACCCATCACAAAATAAAAAGAAAAAATATATCACATATTATTCCTTGTAACAAATCCTCCTGGATAAAATCATAAATCGATTTGGCTTCAATTTTTTCGGACGAGTTGATGAGGCACAGTTCGAGCCAGCAATGTTGCATTTGGATTTAGGATGATAAGTGCAAAAATGATACAGATGAACTGTTCAATTTGTGGAAATAATATCACAGAGATTGATCAGTTGAAAGGGATATTTCATTATCCTCATCCATAATAATTACACTATGATGATCATGTATAGAAACATTTATATAAGTACACATAAAAATTGATGTAAATGAAATATTAGTCTAATAATGAATTTTTTAATTGATCTAGTGAAATTTAAAACTACAGATAATGCATTTTTGAATTCAGCTAGTGAAATTCACTACTACAATAGAAATATATGTCAAATAATTCATTTTTGAAGTTGAAGAAAAAAAACATAACTATAATCACAATAAAGAACTACTACCATCCAAGTATTATATAGTCCAATAATGTAATGACTATAATAGTTACAGAAGGGAGAAATAAATATGTACCTAAGTAGAGGAAGTAGTAGATGTAATAACTGATGTCAAAACATTGCATAAGACAGATGAAGTGTTAGGGTTGTCCTCTTCCTAAATCACCAGTGCGAAACAAATATGACAATAGTGTGGAAGAAGTTGTATAAATAAATGTAATGAAAAAGTATAAATAAGTATTACCTGGTATTAGTTAGTGTTCATCTGAACATTTGAAGAACATAAGATGTGATCATACCCATCAAAGGAAAAAAAGAAACAAACCTAGGAGTAGTGCCTTTGGGGGATATTTTGCAAGATTGGTACAAAATGGTTACATCTATATTGTCTACCAATTTCATGAAATAGATGCATGATTCGAAGAACAAGTTATGGGAGATTTGGATTATCTATATCGTTCTATAAATCAAAAACTTTGTCAGCTAGGAAAGAGTAAATGATATTAATATATTGAGAAAAATATTACATAGTTGTATAAGAATGAAGAGTCAATACTGAAACTGCAGAATCAGAATAAGATTAGTAAATGATGATGTTTTCTTAAATCTGAAATTGTTTTTTGTTTTCCCAATAATGTAAAGGGATGGTACAAGAATGTGACTATGATGAAAGAGTACTATGAAGCTGTGAGGGTGTAATCAACACAGATTTGTCCAATGTAGTACACAAAGCATTTAAATCAATTGTCTTAGGCGTAATCATAGAAGGTTTTGTTTTTCATTAACTTAACAATCACAAATGTAATAGTAAAAAATGTTATAACTATTTCTGAAGTTATAAAAATTTTGAATGTCAACGTTGAATAGTATCTTAGATGAATTAATTATGGTTGTGATGATCACAGATTCTAAAAAGATTTGTCAGAAAATAATATATTATCATGTCATGGAAATTTATAGAGAATATAGAAAATGCAGAGGAATGTGGTAATATGTTGATACAGAGGAAACTACTTAATCTCTTTGCTCGTACCAGTTGCAAGATCAGTATCAGAGAGGAGATAGTGATGTTTTTGAAATATTCTGTCATTATGGTGGCGTACTCTCCCCATAAAGAACTGTTAATTTTTAAGCATCTCTAATCAATTAAATATAGGTTGTTATTAATTTCAATATTAACAAAAAAACTATTAAAAACAGAATCTTTCTAACATGTCATCTTGTAAGACAATTTGTAATTTTTGGTTTGTAGTGTCGATAGACTGTGTTGGATACAAGTGACGTAGATGTACAATAATATCTATAATAGTTTATAGTATTTATAAACCCATATGGAAAACAGTAAGACATTTGTAAGGCAATATAAAGTCAAAATGTAATATCTGTACAAATAAACCGAATTGTATAGTATTTCATGAATTCTGTATAACTCCAGAATTTGTTATTAATAAACATGAAAATGTACCTATGTAGTGAAGAATATGATATTTAATAATTCAGAAAATTTTATTCAGTGGACATAATATGTTCTTTATAAGTGTAGAATTTTTTTTAAGAATAGGAAAATGTAATTATGTAATACAAAATATTTTATTTATTAAGGAAGAATATATTATTAGTTGTATAGAATATATTATTTATTTGTGCATATTTTGATATTTATAAATAGGAAAAAGTACCAAGTTCAGGAAGAATATATTATATATAAATAGAAAAACATACCTACGTAGTGCATAATATGTTCTTTAAAAAAACATAAGAAGATAATAGCTGTAAAGAAACTATACCTATTAAGTGTTGTTCTGGATCATTTTTCTGAATAATGTCATCAAAATGAGTGAATTCAAAACTGATCATTTTCAATTAAACATCAGTTGGCTGAACGTATGTTGTTTAATTAAAAAAATAGTCAGCAAGCCTGTCATGTGAATCCATATGTTGGATGAAAGAGAGGTAAACTCCATGATTTTACGACCAATAACCTGTATTCACATATTGTGTACCTCCGAATAAAAAATGATGTATGGTAGTAATTAGTAATAGTAATTACTCATTCTGAGGGATGTTCTGATAATTAGACATATAAAACACATACCCACCAATAATAGGTTCAACTAATGCATGGACACAATATCCGGCAACATTAAATTCAATCTAATCTTAATAACACATCCATTTAAATCATGATGAAATGAGATAAAAATATCAAACATACTAATTATGAGGCATGCACCAATCATCGAAAAATTCCTGAAAATACAATAAACAATATGTTATAAAATGGAAATTTTAATAAAAAAGCATTATAATCATCTGTTTCATATGTTTTTAGTCTAGAAAAATCAATATATAGTGGACTCAATAGTGAAAACATATCACGTGCATTCATATGTTGGATGAAAGAGAGGTTAACTCCATGATTTTATGACCAATAACCTGCATTCATATAGTGAGTAAATTCAAATGAAAAATAATTCTTGGTAGGGAGGTTTATTCCACAATTTTAAGAAAACATACCTATTGTTGAAATATGGAACTTATTAGTGCAGGATTCCCTTGATCACATCACGTATAGGGTGAGTCACCTACAATATATGAATTAAAATAATCAATAATCATCTTAAAAGATAAAGTGCGTAATTAAAACATTATGAGATGAATATCCTATAATGGAGACAAAACATGCGAAATCACAACATAATCATACTAAAATACTACCTTGTCAATATACATTGAAGTCAATAGTGAAAACATAATCATATTAAATCATTATAATCCCCAGAACCAGGTTTGTTTTTCGTTCTCAAAAATCAATATACAGTGGATTGAATAGTGAAAACAGATTAACTGCATTCATATGTTTGATGAAAGAGAGGTTAACTCCATGATTTTACGACCAATAACCTGCATTCACATAGTGTGTACCTCAATGATGCTTGGTAGTAAGCCGTAACAGTATTCACTCATTCTGAGGGATGTATTGATAATTAGATATATAAAACACATACCCACCAATAATAGGTTCAACTAATGAATGGACACAATATCCTGCAACATTAAATTCAATCCCATCTAAATAAAAATTCATTCAAATAATGATGACATTAGATAAAAATAACAGACATACTAATTTTGAGGTGTGCACCAATGATCCAAAAATACCTGAAATTACTATAAAAATATGTCATTAAATGAGCATTGTTATATAATGCCAGGATTAAGAAACTTGATTACTGATATTACCTTCAAAAACATTATTCTTTACATGTCATAATGACATTAATGTTAGATATTCTAAACCATTCATGTAAAATTAAGAATTAAAATATTCAATTTGATGAAAAACTAGAATAAAATAGATGATGAGTAATGTAAAAATATGCCTTAATGTAAGATGTGATGAAACTTTGATGAAAAATCATAAAATGAAATGATTCACCTGCATGAAACAATGGGATAAAATGAACGATGATTAATGAAATGGGTTGTACTTACTGTGACAATGCTTCATGAAATGATAATAGAACACATTTTGTGTAGATCTTGAACATTATTGTCTCTGAATACTGACCGAGATATGTTAGTAACATATTGGGGCCCCAAAAAATGATCTTTGAAATTACCTTGACATATAAATTACAAACATCTGAAACAGATAACCTGATTATTTACTATCATTAGAAATCAATCTATAAGTGAATGGATCACCTTAATTGTTCCCATATGCAGCCCCTACGTAACTGCATGAGTTCTTTGAGATTCTCCCTCGACTACCTAAGAAGTTCATTTGATCTATTCTTGGATGCCAAGTCTTTAGCTGGCCTAATAGTCATAGAACCTCCAAATTCAGTGCACATATCAACAAATGGGAAGGATGTGATCATGGGACGAGATATAGAGAGAAAAACAGAGAAAATATTTTACGAAAATTGTATCAACTCACGAATATTCATGATTATTAACATACCAGCCACTCGAAGACTTAGTTTGAAGCTAAGGGTTGTAAACATTGTGGAATATTAAACAAAATAGAAATCATTACTATTTTTAATCTATATTCACTTTAAAATCACAGGTAAATAGTTTAATAGGAAACACATTTCTCTTTGAAATCAAGAGCAATAGAACATTATTATACAACATATAATATAATTTTTAACGGTGGAAGAAAATTTCATTATGCATGTAATGAAACAACTTTATAAAAATCTTCAATCAAGAGTTCCTAGAATATGCATGATATAAAAATAAATATATTGTACAATTAATTAATTAAGTTAGGAAAACCTAAATTGCAACTCGTTTTGAATTTGTGGACTAATGTGTGAACCCTAAAAAAATGAATATATAAATAAATAGTGGATTCTAATTAATTCCATTCATCGAGAGGCGAGTTCATGATGGGATCTATAAACGATGTCACGGATCTATGATACTGAATTTTTTAACATAAAACAATAACATATACTAATTGAGTCTATTCATTACGTCCTAGAAAACTCTGTATGGACAGTAGTATGGTTTTCACATCATAAGCAGATAACCATTTTTCCTGCCACAAAACCTAGAATTATTCATAGTGATTGATGTGATTTCACTTTCTTTAATGGGATTACCAAAAGAATGTCCATGTAGACATTGTTGTGTAAGTCAACATTGGGATGAAAACATGTTGTTTCGAATTTCACTTTGGGAGATTTGAAAGGATAATCGCTGGGGAAGGAGAGTGACAGCTTGTACTCTGTTCCTTCAAAAACCATGTCCTTTCTTCTGAGGATTATCCCCATTCAGTATAATATGGTGTCCCCCTCATGGAAAGTAGAGATCCCAGACTCCCCGCTCATCATCAGGTCCATCAACTCTAATGGCAGCCTGCATAGGAAAACTATTAGGTTTAGTAAAGTCAATCTAGATAACTACAATGATTGTTTATTTTTTCTTTTCAAAGGATTTATTTATACCTTTTTAGCATGGAATGGGAGTTGACCGTCTTCACCATAGTAGGCTACATGGAACCGTTCACCATCGAAGGAACCACTGGAATATTGGCTTCATTGATGATTGATTCCATTCAATTCATTTATTCCCCAACAATTTGTGAAACAAATCGAGATAGGGGGATATAAAAAATATACAAACTCATTCAAAATGGAGGAATATGGGTAGGAGATGAGCAAGAGAGGGAGTTGCAGAAAATGGAGGTGGAGCTGAAACCCCAGTCGTTGGGTAGTGGACACGTGGGAGGGTTGGGGTTGGGAGTCAAGGAATATGAAGGAGGATATTAGGCAGTTTTAGCATGGTGGAGGCGTGGCTGTCTTGTGTGGAGACACGTAGGCAGAAAAATGCCATGTTTAGAAGATATATAGATTTTTTTCGAATGTAAATTTTTGTATCACTTCTTTTATAAAAACTGGAATTGAATTGATTATATTGAATTTATAGATGGTAATATTTTATTATGTTGAATCATACTAGGATTTGTCTCAAAACCTTATTTCACCATTGGTTGTAAGTAGAATTGTTTACATATGGAAAAGGAAATGGAAATGCATATGGTGATGGTAGTTTTTTATATATAGGTTCTCATATGGATGGCATTTTGTAGGAATCTTGAGGTCATTGATCCATTCATAATATGGTGGTTTATTAAAAGGTATTTCCACTTCTATGTTGCAGCCCCTTTTATGTCTACAATTTTGAAACATAAATCTTGAAATTGTTCATGTTATGTGTGGTTATGATTTCATAGTTGTGGATTATTTATTTTTTTGGTTGATTATGTATATGAAATCAGTTAAATTGTTCTCATTCTTTATGAATGACACTTGAAAACTTGTTTACAGCTTGTGGGGATCAGGAAGGCCATTCAGACCATACAATGGACCGAGTTGGGCACTGGTTCAGATGAATAACTAGGTTGGTTCATGACACTACCTTACCTACAACTAAACATCACATTAGTTTGTGACACGACCTTGCATAAATGGACCAATATAAATTCATTTAAATTATTTCCTAAAAACATTTTTTACTGGAAAACTCAAAAAATAGGGATATGATATTCAATTTACAACTTATGAAAAGTATAAATTCCCATAACATATCCTCTAATACCCAAATTTTCCCTATATTTCCCATCATTCAATGGGTAATATGTATTACTTAAGTGAAAATGTGAACCAAATTCCTTATTCAACCCATTATAGGACAATGATTTAGATCGATCATCTAAGTCTACAATGATGGAACTTTGACCAAAATAAGTCATAGAATTACCATAATGTAAATAAATCCAATCTCATCAACATGAAAGGACATCAAAATTAATAGTAATTTGAAAATAGGGTCAACTTATATACTGTCACCCATAGTTCTTCACGGTCTTGATGGTACATTAACAAGATGATAACAAAAACCATTGTGACTTCACACCATAGATAGTGTCTATAGATATCCAGAATGTCACTATTGCTCATCCTTTACATACTGATAGGTGGATTATTGAATTTAGACCCTTGTATTTTTCTCCCCAAACCTGGCCTCCAATATCGATAGTCTAAATCTATCAACTTTCTAGGAATATAAATTTGAACTAAACAAATTGTGGAATGATATTCTCATATAATACCTTCCAATTTATCAGAAGCCACCCAAAAATTACCATGTAAGTTTAGGGTTTCATTTCCATAAACAACCCAACTAGTATGTGGGTTCTCAATTTAGACACTATCACTTAGTATGATGCACTTGGAACCGGAAAACTATCACATCTAATCCCACTCTAAAAAGTGTATTCCACTACTAATGATTACAAAACCCTTTTCGTGTTAATTTCCATGAACTCCTAGTGCATCTGAGATATGTTATCAATCAACTACCACTCACTTATTCACTACATGATGTCTTGTTCATGATTCTTTACTCTCAAGGACTCATATTTGACATTACCATTTATGGGTGTGTAATAAATCTCCATATATATGGACTTTAGTTCCTCCTCCACATGTGATTCTTCATATTTGAGTCACACTATGTGGATATTTTTTCGTATTTTTTTCATCCATTTATGAAATGAACCACACTGCAAAAGATATTTACTCCAATAGGATAAGGCATGAAACATGACCACTAAATCAAGGCTATTAATAGGATAATTACCCTCATGAGGCATCAATTATTGTGATCCATATGTCAGGAATAGATCCCCATGTATCTATACTAATCCTAGACTAGTCCATTATGTATCTCATTAAATAGCATAGCCATCGTCTGGAGCTTGTAGAATCATGATTGACGCTAAAGTTTGTATCCCCTTTAACTCCTAAAAAATCTCTCTCATAAGAGTACGGACAATATAACATCACAACCGTATTGGTTAATACTATAATAGGAACATCCACCAATAGATTTAGATGACATGGGAATTGAGAGTTTCAATGATCTTATCATTCGTAAAATAATCCTCCATCATGACAAGGTAAACCTCATTTTGTAGGCTCGAGGTAATGTCATAATATTATATATCCCAAATATAAGTGAAAAATACGTGTTTATGTTCAGACTCATGGAACTATAATGACACTACATAGTGCCATAAGTAGGATTTGTAAGACACCTTCTTATGACCATAGTTCAAATGGGCATCCACTTTAGTGTATATCATCCCATGTCTCCAAAAATCCAACCATCACAACTATATCACTCCATTAGGATTTTGATTCTTCATAATACACCAATGTATATAGATATAATTGGAATATGAATACACTGATTCATGACATAGGAAGGTTATGTATGTTAACTTCTTAATACCGAAGCTCCATATCAGACCTCCAAATGGATGTCCTAGTGCACATGACTCGCATCCAAATGCAGTGAGACTGATTATTTCAATCCCTTGTTTACACAACAATCATAGATCATGTGGGATTTTGGATTTCCATTCTCATATAAATATTTTTATAATACTATATCAATATAAATGAATCATTAGTGTGTAAGCCCAAATTAACAACATCATATTATATGTCATGCATATTATGGAAACCTTAGGGTGTAAACCCTGACTCATTTATCTGCAATGACTCTAATTCCTTTTATAACGAGGAAACATATTAGGAATTACTAATTACCAAGATCAATTGGGTACCAACTTCATTTTATGTACTTCTATGTCATTGATATTCCAACCAGTAGGAAATGATCTCTTTAATTGGTTGATCATCCTTCATTGTCCACCAATGATTCTGAAAATAAATGAACTGCAATTAATTTGATACTTATCATAACCAAGATTTGTACAGTTCCTTCCAAAGTCATGATACCTATATTAACCATCCATTGATATTTCCTATAATTTAATTCCTACATCCATATGAAAAGGAAAATTACATTCTTCCATTTGTATCCCACACAAAAAATAGATCATGTGGGTTAATAGAGAAGTATTGATCACCTAAATAGAATCAATAATATCCACTAGATAGGGAAATAATATTTTATAAACCAAATTCAGTTGAATGATATGACTACCCAACATAGAAGGGTATCTTCCGTGGTGAAATTCCAAATATCATGAATAAAACTATGGTTACATTGATTTTAACCATAAAAAATATATGAAGGGTTTCTCTTCAAGACTCGATATCAAATTTATAGTTCCCCAGTACCCAAATATATCATTTTTGTTTATGATTTTAAACTAAACTATTTTTATTAAGTATGTTGGTTTTTGGTTCCTATAATAAAATAGGATATAAAGGACGCCATATAATTTCATAATCACATCTTTTAAATATTAATAACAAACATGGATAACAAAAAACTCTAGATCTTCTAGTTATAATGATTAAACATATAACCAGCTACCCACCAAAGGTAAATTGATGATGAACATTGTTTATACACAGATGGATTCACCAACAAGACCCACTATGTATTAATGAAATTATACTTAATCTATTTTCATTTTGTTAGGGTTACTGGTCTCATATAATGATTAGGATAAAATTATTGAAAATTCATTTAATATGTAATAATGTCATAGAGTAGGAATATATTCCACAAAAATGATGCTATGATCCATAACACCCAAACTATCGACCAATGTGAGTTCACTAGTGTCACTCGGTGTAAAACCCTAACAGAACACCTACATTTAGAAAGTAGTACCATACACTATTACAGATGATGGAATTTTTGGGAGTTCCTATGTAATAAAAAAATCAGTGAGACAACTGAAACTGATTTTGAGAACATTGAACCAGAAAAAATAAAACCACTATACAAAATCCATCAACATATTATAATTTGAATCAGGCATGGGAACTTGAAATGAATTGATCAAATAATAGTATGATGGTTTATTTTTCAGAGGGCCATTTCGTTATCATTTCCAATATAATAAAATGGGGAAAATAGTGTGAAACTCTAAAACAGAATATATTGGTATACCATGATAGGGATCTTATGTAAGACCCAATATTGTTGTGGTTCTAATAAAATTAGTTTATCCATGATTTGAGATGTTCTCCTGAGTAGAATGATCAGATCGGGAATAAAAGGATAGTTATTTTATGCATGCATATCGAATTGAGCAATAATCATTCCCATAATAGTTTACTACTTTGTGACCATGTTTCTTGTGGTTTGAAATACTGCATATACATCTATCAGAATTAACACCCAAATTTGAACTAATTTGTTGATTTTTTTACTTCTCAAGAAAATGAACAGAAACTACAAAGCATATAGGACTCGGAACAACGTCACCCATAATAAATATTGATGTTTTCATAGAAAAAGTCATGGTCCAAAAATACCATTTATGTGGTACAACTTCACCCATCGAGGATACAAATGAGTGTATTCTTGTACTAAAACCAATTAGTCTTTATCATCAAAATAATTCTAGAGTAATGCTTTTGGCCCTTATTTCTATACTGAGCCACTTCAAAAGTTAATACTAAGAGTGAGACAATGACCACCTTTAGTTTTTAATGAAGGTAATTAAGGATCTAAACATGGATCCCTTATATTTTATGGGAAATTGAGGAGGGATCCTTTCAACCGCCATTGTCGGTGCCATCCATTCAGTGCACTTCAGTTTCCTACTTAATATACTACCTGAAAAACTATAACACATGACTCCCAGGTATTGGAATGAAGGAATACACATTAGTTGTAGTTTGATTTGGATTATTGTGTCTGAGATCATAACCCTACTCCAACCGATGATTTCTACAAGCTTATTCTTGAAATAGCCAGTGTGCATGTTCATAATACTGCTCACACAGAATATATCTATGGGAATTTTCATACCACTGGCATGGGGGGGGGGGTCATATAACTACTGTTTTTCATGAATAAGATCGACATATTCCTATGGAATAAAGGGGATATTAGTGGGAAATATTAGCTACATTAATTAAATATTGCGTTCAATATATTATAGAGAAAGAAATTTTTCATGCTCATGTACCTTCAAAATCTTTTCTAAAATCACATTATCTCTTAGAAACAACTAAAGAACTCCACCGACATATTCTCTCAGTTGGTAAAGGTACAATGATATTTCAATATTCAATTTATTAAATATTGGGAAGCTCAACACTATTTTCATTATTAACAATTTTTTTCTCGGTATTGAGTGCACGTTTTTTTCCCATATAAGAGTATTTTCAGAATATTCTAGTAAAGAATGAGTTGTTATATTAAGATCATAATCCTATAACTTTTATGGATCACCAGTTTTTTGCGCAACATGGCCTAGTATAGGGGAACATTCCTTTTGAAAAGGACTATTTTCATATTCTAAAGGCACTTGATTAGGTAAATACCACCATTATTCCAGTGGATCCCCAAGTGAGAGGAGAAAAGGCCTTATGATAGGGTCATAATATTATTTAAAAATACTTGCAACTTACATTAAATCCCCAAGATTGTGCTCATGTCCCCATTCTAGATGGCAATCACCATGTGAGAATGGAAGATGTCTAGAGATAGGAACTTATTCTAGTTAGTGAATTTTCTTGAAATATTTCAATAGATCACCAAAGCCATTGGAATATTCCAAATTCCAATAATGAATAATCTCACAAACATCCTTCTAAGCAATAGAAGAATGAGGTGAATATCACTTCTCCTATTGTGGAGGTTCATCGTAATATTCTGAACGGGAAGTCATATTATGACCTTGATCAAATTCATGTTCCAACTATGGATCACCAAGTGAGAGAATCCCATAACCCGGCGTAAGGATCATATCCTTGCCACAGAAGAATAGAAGAGCAATCAAATGGATCTTGATTGGCCTCATAATACTAGTCTTTCTAGGGATCTCTATGTGAGAATAGAAAATTACAACGGAATGTATCATATTCTTGTGATTAATGGGGAATCTAATTATAATTTTCTAGAAAATTTTTAGTTTCTAGATCATACTCCCATTTCACTATATGGTTATAAAAAAGGTTTTGAAATCATTATAAAAAATCATCATTTCTCTTTTGAATTCTAGAATGTGTGTCAGCATATTATATCCACAATATATAATAAGCCTAATATTTATACATTTACCAATTCCATTGTCCATAAGGATATTAAAGAAACGTTGTCAACAACCTAGTGTTCCTTAAAATATTCAACAAATTTATAACATGAGAATTACAATGATAATACTCCACATGGTATAGTGGAGGTGAATTTATAGGACTATACTCTAGAAATCTATCATGGTGAGCCTCCCTATTGTGATATCTCACATAGATATGGAAATCCCCCCTTTCCCAAACACACACACACACACAAACACACACACACACTTATATATATGTTGAAAACCCAAAATCCTGTTCATATATAGGTTCTCAAAACATCAAGGTAAACTATATAATGTTCTCCATTAAATTTCAGATGCCCACCAATCCAATCAGTAAGAGATCCAAGGAAGAACCTTCAATGGTCTGATTAGATGGACTATTTTATGTTTCATGAAGTTGAATTTGACATTGATATATGGATTGATTAATCCATAAACTGCCTCTGCATAATGTTTTTACCTCTTTCCACTTCTTCCTATGATATACCTAACATGATTGAAAAAAGTGTTGGCCATACCAACACCAAAATGTGTGGGATAATAATTAGTGACATATCTATAAAAGCCTCTGATATATAGGAAATGAGGTCCACCTTTAGTCTACCATTGATTTTTTATTTTCATCTAAAATTGCTTGTTATCACCATGATCCAAGATCCAAAACCATAGAATAGAAATGAAAATATGAAATATTCTTTCCTCCATTACATTATAATTATTAACCTATTGATCTTCGAATTAGCTTTTGGAAACTAAATTTGGGGATGTGGAATGTAAAGAATTTTAAAATTCGCCACAACCCAAGATTGAGAGAAAACCTCATACATTTAATCCTATAATATCACAACATCTTGAGATATGTGTGGATAGGGTTAAACAAGACCTTGTTGGTCCCTACAATTTAATGCTCCTACTTCAATGATTTGAGTACAACATGAACACATGATGAGTGTAGAAAACACATTTTCAATATTCTCCCCTCTACGGAATGTGGATTAATTTTAGAAATGTAATACATGGTTGAAATAAACCTAACAAAATCTAATAGAAACTAACTCCTGTCATGGGTTGTCATTAATCCTAACTCCAACACCAGCATAACTCCTCCATCTAAAACATTCTACATTTGTAGTTTCCACATGATCGGTCTTGGAGTGGACCCAAATCACTATGTCAAGGGAATATCTAACACTACCACAACCTATCATATTATTGATTCTTGAGGGAATTCATTACATGTTGGAAGAAACTACATACGAACCCCATCCCACTTGACTATGGGAATTAATATCCCAATCAATATAACAAGGTTCATCATCCACCAAGAGGTTCCTATAGAAATCATTAGTGATTCATGATCAATAATATCCTAATGGACTAGTGGAATTTATATATCCATTCCCTTCCAAAGAATAATCAAATCCTCGTCAGGAAGGATTAGCTCCTAAATAAATGGATCAATCAACTGCAAATATGGACCCAGGTTGACCCTAACCCATAGGGCTAGGTTATTTTTCAGCATAAAAAACACCATATATGGAATCAATCTTATCTTGGTTGGTAGGTAAATATTGATGATCAACATTACATTATTTTACCTTCTGTATGAATAGCCTATATAATGTGGTTCATGTTCTATAATCATGGTTGTTAACTCCCTCAATTTCATTGATCAGAGGCTAATATATGAGGAGTGTATGGTGAAGGGAATCAAAAGCAACAGAAGTCACAAGCCCATAAGGCCCAATATGGCCAATGGATTGAGAAATGTACACAATTCAGGTTTTGTAGAATCATAAAAGGGTGTTGAAGGTAATGAGATAACTACTATTACAATAATACACCTATGTAAATATCATCATCTCTATCAAAACATATATTATGTATCAAGACACAAATGCAGAGGGACACAACAAAAAAACATACCTTGAGAGGAGGGATATTTGGTTCCAAAATAATGAATATACACAGCTAGAACCAACGAAGGGTACAAAATTTTCCACCTCCTAATACAAAATTGCCACAAATCTTAATGAACACTTCTAATGATAAATGTAGACATATGGATAAATTCCAATAAATTAAAAAAAATTCCATAGTTCCTTGAAGGGAGGAAATTATTTCACAATATGATAATGAGATAGAAAATTGAGTAGAACTAAATTGGGAGATACTCAAGGAAAATATTCACACTTCATCTCATATTTAGTTGGAGGTGAATATCCATCGCCCTATTAGAGATGATCTTCCAGTAAGTGCATCATCAAATCATAATACTAGACTTGGATCTTGTAGTATTGTGTAAATAAATGTGGATTTTGAAATTGATCATGAAATTCCTCAAATATAGAGAAATCATATACCTCTATTGGGTAATTACTCAATCTATGCATGATCCCAAAAACAGTTGGATAGAAAAACCTGGAAAACTCATAAAGCATTACCACTTCCTATATATGAGATGAAACTCAAAAAATAGTGCCTCAAAATATTCTTAACACCATCAAGTCACTAGATACTTCAATTGAATTCATGGAGGGGAGACTCTCACCTATTCAGCCTAAAAAGAATCCATGTCATGAATTGGTGAATGTAAATTTTTATCCACCCATTTTTTTAAATCCCACAATATCCACCATTGAATGTATGATATATGATAAAAAAATCTACGATACATCATTTCATGATGTGTTCTGATGATGGAACCTCAAGATAAAAAATTGGAAGTAAAGATGAGTAGTTTTGTATATACTATAGTGGGGAATCCATTGTTTGGTACTACATCCACCTAACAAGATCTTTTTCAGGACGATAAGACCGTAATCATCAATTCCTTTACTATTTCATCTCCACTGAAGGAAATGATGAGATTTTTCTACTTACTAAACTACATGAGGAGGCCACATGTGAAATATCTAAATATACCTAGGACCACATTGGAACGGAAAGAACCAATATTTTATTCACGTCCCTAAAAGAAACAAATATGTTGCTAATACCCTTTGGAAGCATTCTATAACTCCCATAAAATACATTGACGTGTCTCAGAACCCTCTTTTAGTTATCTTCACCCAATGGTACTACATGGATTCTTGGAGAGGATTCTATTAACTAATAATCATTTTTAATATGGAAGACAAGAATTGCCTAAAACACTGCATGTAGATGCTCCCTAATACTATATTTAGAAACAAGTAGTTTTCCCATTAAATTATTCTACTCCTAAAAAATCTTTCAATTAAAAACCACACCTATTAAAACGTCGATGTTTGGCACAAAATTATAATATTTTTGGTGTTTTTAAAATACATTCAAGAATGAATTTTATTTCTTAATTCTCTCTATCATTCAAAATAACTCATGTAGTCACTCGTTGATGCCCTCTAGATACCATGGGAGTTCAACAAAGTCACTAATTTAGATTTATATCTATTGGAGTCCATGTGATCATAATTCTATGGAACCATTTTGTTTACATACTAGGATTAAGAAGTGGTCATGTAGTGAAAAATTACACCCATATATGTTTTGGGTAGACTCTATGAATTTTGTATCCTAATGTAGTGATTAAAAGTGGTTTCAGGATCATTATAATCATGATTCAAACCCTATGATAATTGGGTAATATTAAAGAGGATTTATCACTAAAAAATTAGTCATTAATTTTGATGATAAGCATTAGAAAATACCTTTTGGTATGATAAAAACCTAATCATTGTTTTGGGACCTTATATATAATTAAGAATTTATGGTTTTCTTGATTGACACAGCATACAATGTCTATTTAGAATTCCCTACCTCCATAGTCACCTGTGGTACCTTCAATATTCTATCTCTGTCTAAAATACACAATTGATGTAATGGTTGCCATACTACATTGTGTTATATCACCCTTTACGAATTATGAAGCCATATATTCTGAATAAGTATTTCACAAAAGGGGTAGGAAAATAACTTACTGTTGATGATGATATATAAGTCATAGCCCCCATTATATTGTGAACTTCCCATGGAAATCCATGTAGACTACAAAACAGTGACTATGTTCTCCACATAAATCAACTTAAGGTAATAGTCATGCTCTCCGAGGTCCATGACCCATCCATACCTAGTTATTATGTAAATGAAAATCATCTATATCATCTCCCTGTAATGAATTTGGTAGTAGGGTATAATTAACTCTTTTATTATGGCATTTCCTACCTCAAAATTGAATGATATTCCCTCAATTTTTATCTCTATTTGAGAATTCATTGATAAACTCCATGGTAGATGGAGAAGGGTGTGATATCTGGAATGCCCCACCCATATTCTAAGATGTTTTCTCCCATACAATCAATAAGATTATGTAGGTAAATCATGGAATAATAGAATGCTCGTGGACAACACTAATTATCCCCTATATTCCCTTATAATAGAAAGAGATGTGCATCACATTTCTAAATCCACACAATTTTATGTATAGATGGAACTATCCAAAAATAATTGTACTGAATCCAAATGTGGCTACAAGAAATATTAGTTTACCTGATGACGTTGGGGATTTACGCATGTGACCATGAGGATGAATGTCTCTCATGCTACCTATATTGTGGTGGATGTTGAATAAATAATAAAATAAAACATTTTTCATTAAATGAGATACCTAATATGGTTTGATATTATTATCCCCATCAAGAAAAATAGTGGAAATATTATGGTCTACATCAATTTCATATACCGAAATTGACATTTCCCAATGGACAGCTTCCCTTTCCTAATCAAATTGCTCTTGATGGAGGTACATTTTTTATTTGAAGATCAATCCATCATGGATTTGTAATCAAGGTAAAAATAGGAAAATATTTCCTTTAATGATGAGGAATTCAATACCTTCAGATTCCTCCAATGGATATTTTTTCATGAGTTCATGGACTTTGGCTTAATGAATGATGACACCAAATATCAATGCACCATGCATTATATCATTAATCCATTATGTGGATGGATATACGAATGTTATGTAAATGACCAAGTGTTATAATATTTAAAAAATATGTTAAAAAATCATGGATATTAAAATAGTGTTCGACTAGATATTGCCTCACAGTCTGAAGATGAATTTTTAGAAATACACTTTTGACCTTACATTGAGGGAATTATTCTTCTTTCTGGTATTCCCCTATATCATTTTTGTCAACCAAGAATAGACCGATTATTTTTTTGAAATTTTACCCATCAAAAATAACAATGACCCAAGGGGACTCCATGTGACACTCACATAAATTATTCATTTCATAGCCAACATGGCCATTAAATCCCTCTATTTAACAATTATATGGTAGAAGGGGATTACCTACCAATATGATGGATAATTCCCAAAATCCATCGAGAGTCTCAAGAAGTACCATCTACTCCCACATGTTTGGATATCATTGGTGGAAGGGATACCATTTTTATTCTTTTTGGATACCATTGAATGATCACTTAGAACACTCCTCGCACAAAATATTGACTCTGGGTGTGAGAATAGTCTTTATTACCCTATATAAATATTGATAGGTACTAAGAAGAGTCACTCACATGTCAAAAAGAAATTCCAAACAATATTCCTTGTAATGTAGTATATGAGTAATTACACAGAAAACCAAAAAGTATCTCAATTCATTCATATCAATATCCTCAAGTACTCCCCCGGTCACCCTTTTCTAATTAGGATTCAAGATAGATATGTTGTCATTATAAAATAATATGTTATCCAATTTGTGTCACAAAATGTAGTGAATGTGAAATTCAGGGTTTATTACCTCGTTATACATCACTCCATGAATGTATACTTATGGATACCAAAATCTGATATGATGAGGTTTTATATGACAACAAAACTCCATAGACATTGTAGATTTATTTTTAAAGCACCTCTCAACGTCCTATTTAGAAAAGGATGGGGAATAAAAATATCAATCAATTTGGATTAGAGATCATATTTGTTTATCCAGACAAATAAATTTTTCCAAACTATATTTCTATGTATGAAGGATGAAAAAATAATGGGGTACAATACCAAGCCCTAATCACTAGACTAGTACTATCCACCCAACTACAAATAGTATACCTAAATATCTAATCAGATTCAAAAGTAGTGATAATGTTTATAAATATAGAATATTCCACCAAAATTAACAATTTACCTCTCACAATATTAATGACATGGTAAATTATAAATAAATATTTTTTTTATCCCATGTCTAATCATGTTACACAATCAAACAATAATTATGTAGACCATTGGATAATGCAGGCACAGTCCTAGATGACTAGGATCTGGAGGGGGAAATCTATAACATCACACAGTGAATAATGGTCTTTTTAATTATTTTCTATGATATGTAGGAAATAAATTAGATCAAAAACATCCAAGGTTATGATGAACTAATATCCATGTTTGTATGGATGGATCCCATAATCAATATTCGCTGAAATAGGACTCTCTAGAATGACCATGCCACATGGGAACATATTTAGTGACACGCGTAGAACAACCCACAATATGATTAACAAAATTTAGAAAATCCAGTTAAAATAGATACTTTATAGTTTCTTCCATATATGCATAGTAGAAAAATATATTCATTCTATCATGGAATATTTCCATGCAGGATCATCCACCATTAATTAGTCATGGACCGATATCTCCCACAAAATCAAGAGGTTGGGTTATAACTAGGAAAACAATCAGACATGACTATGTGTAATTTACTATGAAATTACCATCTTGTATGATCGTTGTGAATTTCATCCATGATCCCCTAAAACTATTACATACCTCAAAATATAACGAGAAACTTTCTATTTTGGGAATGGAAATTGTTGGGTTGTATCCCCTAGCCATAGATATGATATTATACTAATTTATTTCCACTATCAGCTTCTTCTCCAAATGGAATGAGAAAATACCCATCACAAAATTTGGGGTAAAGAATATCATAAATTTCATAAAGTCGTTTATCTTCACCAGGTTTGTCATCTATCACTCAATTTAAATAGACAATGACACCATCATAAATTCTATTAAATAAAATAAATTATACATGTTGTACATAATAAAGTCACATCATAAATCTAAATATCATTGTAACATCTTGTTTCCAGAAGCAACCCAAAGGTTCCCTATATCTGGTTGGTCACATGGCCTCAGGAGCTTTTCCCCAAACACCAGCGGCTGCCGACTTGTAGCGAGGGCCTTGGGTGTGATAGTGGGGAATATATGCCCTCATTTGCAGAGTACACATCAGAAGAGAAAAAAGTAAAAAATAGCAAAAATAGTAAACAATACATAAAAAATGAACATTGAAAGACTAAATATGATAAAGAACAGGAGCACACACATATATATATGATGCATGACACATATTTCTTGGAAAGCATCCAAACAGGTCACAATGCTTAAAATACAAGTAGTACTAAAAACAAGTTCAAAATAAAGATAAATAGCTCCTCACCATAACAAGACTAAGCATGGTCCCATGCTCTATAGATCCATATAAAAACAAGTACCTGAAGTCAAAGGATTCTTTCCCTTATCTATACCTACAACAATATAGTCAGTTTGGGCCCAAAAGAATGACCCAAATAAGGCGTGAGACAAAATTCCAGTAAGAAACCACCCGAATATCTATGCCTAACAGTCAGTGAATATATGATAGGTAAATGTACCGAAAACAGAAAACAGGAACATGTTGTACAATAATGAAACCACAGTTCCAATGTAAAGTAACAACTAACAAACATCAAAGAAAAACATGTAACCTTCTGAAGTACTCATATCCATTCCCTCTGGTCCTACCTAACAAGTTTCAATGACCCTCTGGGCAGTTCACTCAGCCTAATCTCTATGGTTTGGTCATACGGAATTATAAAGACTCTCTAAGGAGGCCCACATAGTCAAATCCCCACATAGTCTAGGGTAGTCAAGAACCTTATGAGGAAGCTCGCACAGTCAATTTCTTTATAGCCCCATGGTCAAGGACTCTCTGAGGAGGAAAACTCAGTCAACACCCCTAATATCCCATGATGTTCATAGACTCTATGTGGAATCTCACGTAATCAATCCCTAATATAGAATATGGATGTTAGGTGATTCAAACAAACAAAACAAATAATCTTTGAGGAATCACACACGGTCTATCCATGTATAGTCTAATGCAGTAAATAACTCTCTAAAGAAGCTCTAACGGTATGTCCCCTTTTGGCCCAAATTATTACAAGTATCTCTGAGGATGGTCACTTAGTCCTTCCCCATGTAGCCTAAAGCTCATGGACTCTCTGAGGAATCTCACTCAGTCTATCCCCTTATAGTCTACTACACGTGGTTCCCATGGCCCTGTGTAGGATAACAATATAGTAGTAAAATATTAACAAAGTAGATTTACAGAACTACATGGATAGATAGTTATAGTGCATACAAGAATTATAGAAAATATTTCTCCATCCTACTACAACAGGCATGGAAACAGAACAAACAGCCAAGGAAAAATAAGACCTACTGTCATAAACAGAACGTGTGTGGGAAGAACCTCCAAATCATAGTAGTTCAAACATATTAATATTCAAACATCCTCTATAAATGAATACTAGCATGGAAGGCATATAACGATGGTAATATCGTAAACACACAATACCCTGTTAAATGGTATTTGTGGAATTGCACATAATATTCAAGGACATTAAATAGAAAGGCACAAACCACCTACCGTGATGTTAGGAGATCGATATACTTGAACCTTGAATCTTGATTCTCTTTGTAACGTTATATATCTACAAAAACAAATAAAAATTTCAACCCATACTAACCTGGAAAAGATGAATAATAGGATAATGAAGCTCAAGGAGAAGGAAGAGATTACCGCTGCCATTCCAACACACCCAACAGTGTTAGAATCAGAGGAAGAATAGAGGTTTGTTGGATCGGTGGAAAATCCACAGTTTTACAGACTCTCTCGAATGAAGAAACCCTAGAAGAAGAAGGTTGTGTCCATTAGAAATGACACCACTGAGTTTAATAAAAAACAATGTACAAGGAGTGTACATTTGAAGTACATGGAATTCACTTTCTGTTTCCATACCCTTAATTTGGTAGCCTACACATCACCCATTCATGGCCGTGTGTGTGCCCATGACACAGCGAGAACATGACCTCCAACGGCATCGAAGTACATGGTGTGTATTTATAATGTACACAGTGTGTGTTTAGGAAATTTCTAGATTTTCCCCCCTTATTCCAAAAAATAACTAGAAAAGGAAAAACATACCTGAAAAGATGATATGGGTTCTTATAAACATCACCCCCTTAAAGAAACTCATCTCTAAATTCCCCTAACGCGGCGTATAAGAAGAATCCCCAAACAACTCTGGCTACTATGCATGTACATCAGCCTCCCTCTCCCTAGTCTCGTCATGGACTCGGCCGTGCTACCATAGAACCCATACCAGGGGAACAGACTGACCACTTCGAACCTTTGTACTATGATCGAAAATCCAGATAGGATTCTCCTCAAAACATGCATACACCTCCATATCGACTTCCTCGGTTTGGATAGCGTGAGACGGGTCTGAAAAGTAACGTCGGAGCTAAGAAACATGGATGAGGTCGGTCATATCCCGATACCTCTAAGGTAACTGCAATCTATAGTCAACCATACCATCCCTATATAACACCTCATATGAGCCGATGTACTTTGGTGAAAGCTTACCATGTCTCCTAATCCTCCTGTGCCCCAACCTCGTTGTGACATGTAGATAAACCTGATCCCAAACCTTGAACTCCATAGGTCACCTCCACTGATCAGCATAAGACTTCTGTCAAGACTGTGTAGTATCTATCCTCTTCCGAGTCAACTCTATATGCTCTATAGTCTCTAGGACAAGATGAGGTTCCAAAAAATCCGCCTCTCATACCTCCCGCCAATATAAGGGTGATCGGCCTGGCCTACCCTAAAAATCCTCATAAGGTTCCATCTGAATAGTTGTTTGAAAACTATTATTGTAGATAAAATCCACAAGAGGAATATGCCTCTCCAAATAACATAAAAAGTCCAAAATGCAAGATCGGGGCATATCCCCAAGCACATGAATCGTTCAATCAGATTGGACATCTGTCTGGGGTTGGAATGTTGTACTAAAAAGTACCTTTGTACCCAATTCCTTCTAGAGCCCCTTCCAGACCAGAGAAGTAAAACCTGCATCCCAATCTGAAACAATGGAGTGTGCAACTCCATGTATATATACAATCACTCATATGTATAGTCGTCCCAGCTCATCAACACTGATGGTATCCTAGATTGGCAATAAGTGAGGAACCTTCGTAAGCCTATCGATGACAACCAAAACAACATAATTCCCTCGACATGACCTTCAAAAACCCATCATGAAGTCCATCGCAACATCATTAAACTTTCACCCTAGAATGGGTAACTACTGGAAAAGACCTGTTGGTTGCAGATGGTCCACTTTCACCAGCTAACAAGTGGAAAAACTCATGAAAAAACCAAAAAAATCTCTCTTCATAACTGGTCACTGTTAGTGGTAGTGTAGATCACGATTAATCTGGGCCATTCCAGGATGAACTGCCCAAACGGAGAAATGAAAATCCCACATAAGCTCCTCACGTATGTCTAATGGCACACAAATGCATCCCTAGAAATTAAAGATCTCATTCTCACCTACTGTCTATCCCAGAATATAGTCTTATCCTAACTCACTCTCCCGCAGGACTAGCCTATCTGAGTTTGATTGATGTCTCATTACTACCTGATCGAGAAGTGTAGAGGTAACAGCTACAGAAGATAGAAAATTCTTCCATTGTCTATCATAAACCACCAAATGCATCTCAGAGAACAGATCCATAAGCTGCCACTCACTGCTGGCCTCCTGAGCTGCATGTATCTGCGTTCTCTTACTCAACACGTCAGCCACTGTGTCGCCTTTCCTAGGTGTATAAGGAAGCTCAATGTCATACTAATGAAAATACTCTACCCACCTATGCAGTCTCAGATTCAGATCACACATAGTGAAGTTGTACTTGATATCATTGTGGTAAGTGAAATCCACAAAATGCTCACCCAAAAGATAATGTATCCTACAACGTAAGGAATGAACAATAGCTGACAAATCTAGATCATGCATTGGGTAATTCCACTAATATGGACTCAAATGCAGAGACCTGTATGCAACTACTACCCCTCCATGCCTCCACACAGCTCCCAGATCGATACCTGAAGGATCACAGAAGACAGTGTAGCTATTCCCTAGCTCTTGAAAGACTAGTATTGGTGCTGAAGTAAACCTCCTTTTCATCTCCTGAAAGGCTGCCTCACAATATTTTCACCATGAGAACATCACACCGTTCTAAGTCGGACCCGTCAGTGGTCCTGCCAATCGTGAAATGTCCTGTATGAACCATATGTAATATCCATCCAATCATTAAAAACACCAATGCTCAATGATGTTCTTTAGCTGCTCCATGGAAACTATGTCCATCACTTTCACTGGGTCTACTAATACCTTTATCTCTAAGATAACATGAACCAATAAGTGAATATGATCCATCCAAAAGTGACGTTTCGAGGGCTTAGAATATAACTAATTCTCTCTCAGTGTACTCATAATGATCTCAAGATGGGTTGCATGTGTCGAGTGTTAGAGTACCCCAATATGTCATCCACTAAAACCACCACGTTGAAATACAAGTATGGATGGAACAATAGGTTCATTAGTCCCATCAATACTGTAGGTGCGTTCGTGAGACTAAACAAAAAAAACTTATACTTGTATAGACCATACCTGCTCTAGAAGGCTGTGAGATGTATTTAAGATGTTCTAATGCACAACTGATGACAACTGGATCTCAAGTCAATCTTCGAGAACACCCAGGCTCCTCGACGCTGATCGAATAGATCATAAATCCTAGTCAATGGATATAGGTTCTTGACCATCAACTGGTTCAGCTTCCGATAATCCATAGAAATCCTAAGGGTGTTGTTTGC
The DNA here is from genome assembly GCA_963277665.1 of Viscum album. Lineage (NCBI taxonomy): Eukaryota > Viridiplantae > Streptophyta > Magnoliopsida > Santalales > Viscaceae > Viscum > Viscum album. The sequence continues at coordinate 77,637,543 of OY728162.1, read as the reverse complement.
CTTCTTCACAAATAGGACAGGGAAACCCCAAGGAGAAATACTCGGTCGAATAAAACCCTTTTCCTGCAACTCCTCCAACTACTTCTTGAGCTCCTGTAACTCAGCTGTAGCCATCATATAAGGAGGAATGGACACTTCTGACGATACTGTAATGAGCTCGATAGAAAATTATTCCTCACGCTATAGAGGCAGACCTGAAAAGTCCTTTGGAAATACATCCCAAAAAAGATCCACCACTGGAGGAAAGTCTAACTTTGAAGTCACCAGATCATCCAGATATAGACTAGCTATCTGGGGTGTATCTCCTCCTAGCCCATGATTCTCAGGCCCTGCTCGACTCGCCTGGACATCCCATTCTCCCAAATGAAGAAACGATCCTTCCTTTTGTGATATAAAACTCACCCTTCGGCGGTAGCAGTCGAAGACTACCTGGAAGGGGACTAACTAGTCCATTCTGAGAATGATATCATAGCTCGTCATCTCTAGGACACAGAGGTCCCAAAATAAGAGACACCCCACTACCTCAAGAGGAATGCTTTCTACACTGACATACACTAGATGTTTCTATTACCCACGATGTGTCTAGTGTCAATATGTCAGTAGATGAAAAGATAGATATCCCAAGGCTCTCTACAATAGAAACAGAGATAAAGCTATGGGAAGCCCCTGTGTCGAAAAAAGTAAGAGATAAAACTAAGGCTACTAAGATCGTACCAAGATGGGTGGATAGTCTAGGATCCTACTCCTACCGGGTTTTCTCCATTGTAAAAGTATGGCCTACTACATGGCCATGTGACTTTGCCTCAGAGCTCTGAGTTGATTCTCCCTGACGTCGCTGATAGACCAGCGAATGACCACCACAGCCATGACCTCCACCTCAATCTGAATGAATGAAAGAACTCAAGTTCCTAGACTGGTGAGAACTGGTGGTGATGATACTGAACATGGAGTCATAGAAGAACCCATGTCTCCGTCTGCTAGAGGGAAAAACTGACAGAAATGTAGGAGATGGCCCATCGTGCCGTAAGATCGGCTCTCTATCGGGTCTCTCGTGCAATGTGGACTCCAATTACCACTCCTCCAGCACTAGTAGAAAACCATGTGGATACCAAAAGGTGCATCTCTCCTTCTCTGATAACCTCGAGATGACTCACTACGACACTTCCTGCTATCAAAAGGTGGAATACTAACTCTGGTTGTTGAACCGCCCTGGCTCACTAATCTAGAATCCATCAGATTGCGTTCTGTGATTAGCGCCTGGTTAACGCTAAAGGATATTTAATTCAACCAAAAAATGTTCACCTGGGAATGGATCTCTTGCTTGAGACCATCCTCAATCTTGCTATCCAGGAACAACTCATCACGTATAGGGATTGGTGTGAAACGCTGAAGCTCTGTGAAATAAGAGGAATACTCCATCACAAAAAGAGTACCCTCCTCTAATCTCATGATCTCCTGGGCTCGGTCCTCCCACAAGGTCTCTGGATAGAGGTAATCATAGAAGATATGCTAAAACTCTTCCCAAGCCATATTTTGGTGGTATCCCACCTGAGAGATGACATACCACCACCTCTTGGCGGAGTCTCGAAGCATGTAGGTTGTGAGCATCACCCTCCCCTCTGGTGGTACCTCGAGATGCTTGAAGATCTTTAGTGTGGATTCGAGCTACGACTCTGCATCCTGAGGTCCTCCTTCCCCTATAAATGTAGGAGGATGCTGCTACTAGAAAACCCTCATCAAATCAGCCATCGATGGGGTAGGAGGGTGCACTCCTTGGAAGGTCTGCATCATCCACAGAAATCCCTCCCTAAACTGTGCATCAGTTTCAACAACTAGTATAACTACTGGTGCCAAGGCTAGCATAATAGGAGGATCCATAAGAAGTCCTTGATCAGCCATATCAAGCGTCTAATCAGTTCCCTACAACTGGTGGTCAACCGAAGGATGTCTTGGTGGCATGACTTTGCACGGTCAAACGTACACCTTATAATCAAGATTATCAAAACTAAATATAGGAAGGAAAAAAAGGGAATAGAAGAATGAAATCATTCATGTTTTTTCCAAACATGACTACATGGTGTATTCCCTTAATTCATACACATGGTCATGTACTTCTTCCAAAACTGATCATGTAACACCCTAAAAACCCATCATGTTGTCTGAACAGACGACATGTAATTGAATCCTTTTCCCTTCCTGAGTCCTTCATCACGGTTAAGCCACATGGATCCTCTAGAGAGAAAAGTACATGGAGTTTTCAAGGCAGACACGACGTGTACTAGACATTACATACCTGGACCATGTTGTTAGTGGCACGGCCTAACACACGACTGACACTACGCGGTGTGTTCTAGACAGACACGGCGTGTACGAGAATTGTAACACCAACACGTGTTGTTAGTTACACGGCTAACACCACGGTTATCTATACACTGCATGTTCCACAAGGACCCGGTGTGCACTTTATGGAATTCCCCGACCCGTTTGGTTCATGACACGGCCAGAGTAACTATTTAATACTACACGGTGTGATAAACTAGTACACTGCGTGTTACTATAATAGTTTTCACAACTCCATGTCCCTTCCCACACAGTCAGTGACACGACTATAAACTACACGGTATGTATTCATAAGGTACACGGCATGTATTCTGGCTTTTTCTGGACAGTAGCCTTAGAACTGCACTGGAGGCCAAAAACTACCGAAAAACAAGCGTTAAAGTGCCAAATTCCGACCCGTGAGGGCCCATACTCCCCGGGAATCAATGTTTGGCATCTCAAACATGTTATAAACAAGGTAAAAAAATATCCACAAAATTATGGTCCCTGATGGACCATAACACATACAGAACTAGGGTTTGGCATCCATCTAAGAAAAGCACTATACAAATAGATCCCCTTTCAAATAGTCGGGATTCTATCAATGAATCTATCACAACAGCATGCATAATCTACACACCATTTATCACAACAACATGAAATTGCCAATGCATCCTAGACAGCATGGCAAGAATGAATGGCATGTGATTTCGGAAAAGTGTTTATAAGATTCATGAGATGGAATACCCTCATATAATCAGGTTACGACAGAAATAGAACCGCAATAAAAACAACGGTAAAAACAAAAAGCTTGTGAATCACCCAATGGTGAAATCAAATCAACTATAAAATTTTAAAACCAGTAAAATAGAAATAAACAAGGTAGAATGGATTTTCCCTGTACGTGGGTTAGCTAGTTCTGGAAACATCTTATTACCAAGTACCTAATCCGTCCTCTCCCCGACAAAGTCTCCGAATAGAAAGACAAGAGAAATGAATTATTTTGATACAACTTTGTAACATACCGGTTCCCGAAGCCACCTAGAGGTGCCCCATAACCGGTTGGTCACTAGGCCTCATGCACATTTCCACAATCGCCAGAGGCTGCTGACTAGCAGCGAGGTCCTTGGGTGTGATAGTGGGGAAACTATTCCCTCATTGTTAGAGTGCATAGTTGAAGAGAAAACAATAAACAATAGTGGAAGTAGTAAACAATCCATACTCACGTGAACAAAGAAAGAATAAATATGATAAAAAACAAGAGAATATATATATAAATATATATATGATGCATGATACATATGTCTAGGAAAGCTGCCAAACAAGTCACAATGCTGGAAATACAAGCAGTACTAAAAAAGTACAAAAGAAAGATAAACATCTCCTTAGGATCACAATCCTAATCTTGGCCCCATTCTCCCTAGCTCCAAAGCAAGTCAAGTACTTGAAGTCGAAGGGTGCTTTCCCTTTTCTATACCTGCAACAATATAGACTGTTTGGGCCCAAAAGAATGACCTAAACATGGTGTGGGTTTAAATCCCAGTAGGAAACCACCTGAATATCTGTTCCTAATTGTCATTGAATATATGATATGTAAAAGTACAGAAAATAGTAAAAATGAACATGCTGAACAATAAACAAACGACAGTTCCAAAGTCAAGAAACTGCTATCAAACAACAAATCACAACATGTAACCTTCAGGAAGTACTCACATCCGTTCCCTCTGGTCTTTCCTAACAATTACTGACAGCCCTCTTGGCAATGTACTCAGCCAAACCCCATTGCATTTGTCATTAAGAATTATAAAGACAATCTGAGGTGCCGCACAAATTCTGCTCCCCTTATAATATAGGGTAGTCAAGAACTCTATAAGGAGGCTCACACAATCAATTCCCCATATATCCCTATATTCATGGACTCTATGAGGAATCACACTTGGTCAATTCTCTTTATATCCAATTTCGTTCATAGAATCTCTAGGTATGCTCAAACATTCAATCCCTCCTATAGCCTGTAGAAGTCAGGTGATTCAAACAAACAAAATAGAGACTCTATAAGGAAACTTAGACCGTCAATTCCCTTATAGTCTAAAGAAGGCAAGGACTCTCTGAGGAAGCTCTCATGGTTTATCCACTTTTTTAACAAAGTAATCCTAAGCTCTCATAGGATGCACACTTGGTCAATCCCAGTATAGCCTAAAGCTGAAGGACACTTTGAGAAAGCTCACTCGCTCTATCCCCTTATAGTCTACTACACCAGGTTCTCACGAATTTGTGTAGGATAAAGGCATATTAGTAAAATATTACCAAATTAGACTTACAGAACTACTTGGATGTGTAGTTATATAGCATACAAGCATTTCAGAAAACATTTCTCCATCCTACTACAAAAGGCATGGATATAGATAAAATAGGCAAGGCAAAACAGGACCAACAGTCATAAACAGAACATGTTTGGGAAGAACATCCAAAGCATAGCAATTCAACCATATTTATATTCAAACATCCTCTATAAATGAATACTAGCATGGAAGGAATATAATGAGGGAAAAACAGTAAACAAACAATACCACGTTCAAGGCTATTGGATTGAATAGCATATATTATTCAAGGACATTCAACAGAAAGGCACAACCCACCTACTGTGACGTTAGTAGATCAATATACTTGAACCTTGAATCTTGATTCTACTTGGAACGTCATAGATCTATGAAAAAGAATAAAATTTTCAACCCATGATAACTTGGAAAAGAAGAGGAAGTGGAAAATGAAGCTCTATGAGAAGGAAGAGCTTACCACTGCGATTCCAATGCACCCGACAGGGTTAGAATAAGAGGAAGAATAGAGGGTCGGTGGCTCGTCAAAGATCAATAGCTGTACAGACTCTCTTGGACGAAGAACACCTAGAAGAAGATGGGTTTTTCTGTCAGACATGACCCTAATGCATTTAATGAAAAAAACAAATTACATTGTGTGTACTTCTAATGTACACACTGTGTACTTGTTGTTTTCATACCCCACATTAGGCGGCCTCCACAACACCCATACATGGCCGTGTGTGTTCCCATGACACGGCCAGCACATGGCCTCCAGTAGCATCGAAGTACACGATGTGTACTTTGAAAATTTCTAGATTTTTCCCCTTATTCCCAAAAATTACCAAAAAAGAAAAAAATACCTTAAAAGAAGATCCGGGTTATTACAATCATGTTGTGGAAAATGAAACAATAGAGTCCTACAACAGTCCTTTTAAAATATCCTTAAAAAGATGGTGAATATAAATAAAATGCATTGGATAGATTAACTCCTCCATTCTTTATGGATTCATCATATAACCACATGTAGTGATACACAAGAAACTCTAAAATAATTGGTGTACATGTATAAGTTAGTATATCCCATATATTTCTAGTTTCATAACTGTGAATATCCATTTATGAGAAAAAAAATATTTATTAGAAAAGGCAAATGGATGACTTGGAATAGTTTGATGAAAAAATCTTTTGTTCAATGAATAACCATGATTTCGACCAAAATCGCATAGCATGTGCCTTCTTTAAAATGGCTCTTCTACTTTAATTTTTCTAAATAGAACTGGTTTATTCTCCCAGAACCATAGTGATTCCTAGTAGGAATACTAAAAACCTAGATGAAAAATCTGAACTTCCTTAGACTATTGATATGGTTTATGACAATGGAGTTTACACATTAGATACAATGGATTGGGAACATGTCACACCCCCAACAATGCAAGGTATATTAATAAATACTTTTCAAAGCTATCATCAAGCATCAAGTGTTGAAAACAAGACTCCAAACTACAAAATGTCAAAAATTCGCACCATATTATGTTAAAATGAATTGATTTTTCATGGTTTTATTATGTTAAACAAAAAAATGGAAACCCATTTGTATAATGTTAAACTACAAATGATCATCCTGAACACCTAATGATAAATAGTTCAGATCACATTCTTACTACATGGATTTCCCAGTGTATCATCATTATTTATATAAGGTGGCCCAAGTCCTAGTAGTAATATAATTAACTGCACAGTGTCTCACATCATAACCATATAATGTTTAACAGTATATAATATTTCATTTCTGTATGATGTTAAACTACATGGAATATTTTCTCACCATATGATGTTAAATTGCATGAGAAGTTCCATATAACTAAAGACTCACCACACATGGGTATATATATACTATGGAGGGAAGAAATTCTCATTTCCCTATGTGAGAGTCAGCTCAACATTGGTAGTCTCTCCTTCTAGTCACTATGTATGTCTTGATTCTTTTCATCACAAGAAATGTAGTGACACCAGAACCAATATTATACGTTCTATAAGAATTGTTACTTCCCATTCAGATTAGGTGACCCTATCCCCCACTAAAAGATGATATATGGGATGGATGATGTCCACACTATATGAAATTAATCTAAAAAGTTTTCTTTAAATATTAATATCATGATTCTAATTTCTATCAGATACAAAGGGAATCTTTGATCCAATATCATGGTCCAACGACCACAAGATAAAAAATAATAATCTCCTATCCTTAATCATCACTGCATGGTGAGAGGATTCCTTTTCATTCTTGGTTTCTCACATTTATCAATTCTCCAGAGAACTTAGTAATTTCAGGAATAAATTCCTCAAATAAATAATGTATATCAGTTCATAACAAGGTTATCATGGTCCAGAACCCACGACCATAAAATGAATAAAATGATTCATTATGAAATGACATAAAAATGGAATGATTATGTAAAATTCATGAATAATAATTACACATTACTATAGGCCTCACCCCAGAGGATCCATAAAATTTATAGTAGTTTCATACAACACACACATTCATGAACAACTGGTTACTAGATTCCTGGTGTCATAATATACACGGTGACAACTGAATCTCCGACTATAGGTCTAGTCAGATAAAATAGACATAAAAATTCCCCCACCATGAATATAGGTCATATATGTTCTAGAATGTCTTACATTACAAACTACAGCTGGAATGATTCCATTTACATTATGATACGTACTTATGCCCATGTGTCCATACATGGTTTTATATGTAAAACCCATTTAGTTTTTAGTAATCTTATGTCCTTATCACTTGATGTCAAACTATCCATATTCTCTGGATATACATGTGGCTATCTTTTTTCATCACAAGATACATATATATTCCAGAATCTCCAATATTTGTCCCAACTACAACAATCAACTAAAAAAATTCCCACCTATGTGAATGGGTCTGATCTGTATAGAGAGTTTACCATTTCCAGAACTATGTGTGGTTAGATTACATTAATCATAGTATATATATATTAACAATTGTGACTCTAGTCCTGGACCCAGATACATCAACTGATAATAAATTAACCCATAAAATGTAGAGGTATTATCCATACAAGACCATCTTTCATTCATACGATCCAGATTTAGATGTGAGCCACTTATGCATGTAATATTTCTTACATTATTATTCATGTCAGTTTCCAAATCCTTAAAAAAATACATTAAACTACATGTAAAATATCCTAGTCACGCACCATTATAATTCTACAACAAATATGTCCCAAACACATGATTTTAAAATTTTTTGGCCATCACCCCTTATCATCCATTATCAAAGGACAATAAGAGATTTACCCAACTCATCCAGAGCATGGGGTGATTCCTCCATCTTTTAATAACTTCAATTCGTATATCACAATTCATATATCAAGAAACTCATCTTTTTTCAAAAGCATCATGTCCCTTGGAATGAAAAAACTATAACACTTATTGATTATATTATCGGTGCAGAAGGGATTAGACATACCATTAAAATTAATCATTACACTGTAAGGAGGGATTTATAATACTCATGATCATGAAATAACTATATGCTTCTGTATGTTTCATCCTTGATGTTACAACACTGGGTTTTTTAAAGTTTATCTATGTAAGAATGTGACGCTCTTTTCATAAACCTTTGATGGCCCAAATCATCCTGAATCAAAACCAATGTGTGTGAGGATATAGATTCAAAATTTTAATGAACAATTTCTATAGGGTTATATAATCTTTCCTTGATAGAATTCCTCTATACCAATCCTCATCATCTAGGTGATTGATTCTTCCAAAATAATTCATTTACATCATAAATGAGGGGAGAACATATATGGTTTACCATGCTACTGATGAAGAATGGATTTAATGTAATGACAATAGGTAGATCATCCTTGAATGTAAGGTGATTCAAACCTTGGGATAACTGGAAACACTATGTTGGATCCTGACACCTCAAAGTGTTATGTGTCATCCTTGGCATGAATTACCCATTACATACTCACTAACAATAAATTTTGGGATATGACTTACATCACCCATATTTAAACTATCCAGGTGGACATAAAATCCCTAATATATCAACCTCAATCGATACAACCAACAAAACGTTCACATGAATCAGGTAAATATGTAGATATGCCACAATTTAACCATGAAATTGAAATAAGAGCTCTAGGACCTTCAAACTAGTTGAATCTTCAATTTATAGGAATGGAACTATAATCCTCGTCACCACAAACAACACTATTATGGAACGTAACACCACCTATCATATTTGGTCATCCATGGCATTTTATCCCAAAATCCCATTTATATTCCCTAGTAGAAAGGCACCAAACTACCTATTATAAGAAGATCTATGCTAAATGACCCTAAAACAATACGATATAAGGTCTGAACTTAAAGAGGATAAATAATAATGATAAAATGTTCGAGAAAAAAGACCGTAAGATACACCAATAGATGATCCATAATAAAATACCCTAAAATAAAAAAATATAAGTTTTGAGTTAAAAGAACATAATGTAATGATATATAAGGTATGAGCTAAAAGTACTGATACTATAATAATAGATGTTATAAGCTGATTGACTTTAAACTTAAACGACTGAATGTTTATGCTAAATACCCTAAAATAACGCTGATAGAATATCCAAGATATAATACCGTAAACATCATGATAAGTATTATTTAGTCTCAAGGAATGGATATTAAGTAAATATTTTTAGGTCAAAAAATGTTCAAATGGATACCTAAGTGATATCCAAGTTCATACCCAATAAGTCATCCCCTATATGAATATTTGGGAAAAGATATGTCTATATAAAATACCAAGAAACATTCATATTAGGACCCACTATTTGACCTAAGAAGAAATAAGTTATTCCTTCCATGATCAAATAAACTTGAAAAATATATATAGTTATCCCTTTGAAACATTATTTTCACCAATTATGCCAATTATAGTCCCCCTAAAAGACTCAGTAAGGCATTTAAATTCTCCAAGACCTTCTCCCCATAAACATCGCATAGGAGGGGGGTATATTTTGATGCATGAAAAAATATCATTAGAAAATACATGAGGGAATAAATACCTAAATATGGAAATTATTTTCTCCAAAAAGAAATGGTAGATGAAGGTGGTATTCATTTAGAGGATCGTGTGACCTACAACAAGACGCATGATATCATGACCTTTTGAAGGTAATGTGAACATTCCATGAACAATACATAACCTAAGGTAGATCCCATGTATATTACATTGAAATTTCTATCAACTCTTGTAAAGGAATCCGAGTGAATAATTGATCACATTGACGTGTCCATATTTTCACCCTGGTGTCATGTGAATTGTTGATCTTTGGACACAATACATTACATCTAAAAATAACTGAAAAATTGGAAGAAAAACCTCCAAAATTTGGGAGCTATTATGGTCATAAAACTGACATATTACACTCCCATGAATCACATAAAAAACACGAAATCCCTAGTGGAATGTCCTCTTTCTCTCACAAGATCCCACAAAAATATCAACCCCATCCTGTAAATGGAATCATACATGTCCTTGTGTTATTGTGCCCCTATCATCTAAAAAATAAGTGGAATTTATTTTCCATGATTATTATCATGCATCACAATATGATCCATTTCAATCATGTGTTTCACCACTGATAGGGATAATGATTTTCATTGATGACTATCATGAAAGAAAATGAGGCCCAAGACCTTGTATAATAAACAAGGAAATAATTAATGTAAAAGACGGGTGCCACATGTGATTGAAAACATCGTAGTACATTCCCCATAAAATTTTGTAGAAACAAAAATACCATAGAGACATGTCCACCTCAACATGAGATAGCCTTGTAGAATTCTACCCTCACTACATGATGGGATTATCACATGTCCATGATGTCCTTCATGCACCCTTTATCCTCAACTGAAAGAAATTCTTTGTCCATGATATTATCAAACATCAATACATGATACTTTTTTGGCTCACACGATGCATCAACAATGGGGATATTGATTATCTTCACCAATACAAATTCAATATCATAAGATCCCAAAGGCATTGAAAAACAAAAGAATGAAATAAAAGATGAACAATGAGAGCCTATTTTGTAATATTCATGTGACATGATCATGTTAAATAGATAATATTCAAAATTTCTTCAGTGGGATAACATGATATGATGAAATCCCGATGGAATGCCACTTTGATCTCACAAAAGATCCCACACATAATACCACAGATCATTTGATGGAATTTCAATAGGAACAATGATTTCGTGAACTCCCTATGACATAATGGAATGAGAGTATTATTATCCCTTGACATGTCTTCTAGATTTGTTAAGAAACCAATAATTTTCTATATTCAAATAAATGGAACTTTGTTGAGATGGCCTCATGTTCGTTGAAAATCATGTGATGCCCTAGTAATGAACTACAATTGGATATTTTGAAATTCATGAAATAAAATCCATCAACTGAATATATCCAAGACATTCATGATATGCGTTACATGATGAGATAAATAATAGGGGTGGTGAGGCCTGTAAAACCAACACCACAACATTAAGAAATGAATCTTTGGATCCTTACACTACAACACCCAAACATCAGAGAATATTTATTAAAGTGGTTGATCTTTATAATGTAATGGTTCTCCCTTAGGTAATGTCTATGGAAAAACCTATGTGAATCATGTGACATGCATCCTCACTTCACATGATTACTTATAGATCATGGAAATGACATGTAGCTTGTTTTTTGAAGGGTATATCACAGAGAAACATGATAATGAAAGACATAAAAATGTTATCACTGATCAAGTATAAGAAATATTCAATAAAAATATAGAACCAAGACTAAAAGAATGGTTGGCATATGTGAATAATACATACACTGATTCTCATGCTCTTCACATGAACCTCCTAGGTTATGAAATAACACAATGGTACGTCAACCAGATCACCTAATGCTTTATGAGAATTCTATTTTTTTTGATTTGAAGACACCTAGACATGTCAGTGTAAGGAACATGGTTCTGCTAATGCATGTCACATATTTCTCATGAAACCCTATGGGATTTCCTTCCAGACCATGTGGTGTCCTTCAAGTATTTCATCTAGACCATATGATTACACTAGTATATGTCAAAAAAGTTTTTCAAGAGCACCAGGGCATGTCAACTAGATATTGTGATGCCTTATGGACTAGAATTATAGATATCGTGATGCCACATGCATATATCAGTTGAATATTATGACATCATATTGACATGTCGTCCCCCATTAATGATGAAAGTATTACATGTCATCCATGGTATGATGATAAATCTGAGATATGTCAAATTGTATCTAGAGATACCAACTATATATGTCAGCTTTAACTTTCATAGACTCAACGGAAAGTTAACTAGATCATGGTATTCCCTCCAATCATGTCATCTAAGATCATGTTACTGCTTCATGGATTAACCAACCATGCCATGCGATATCCTTTAGAATTTTTTTTATTAATTCATCAATGACCATTAGGAAAGACATTATGTTTATATGATGTCCCTCACAAATATCAACTTGATTATGAAATTGTATTCGGAAATTTTAGGATGACATCCTCGAAAATATGAAGCATAATATCCTAGCATGGTTAGATGAAAATAAATGTATGTTAGGAAGACATGTGAGGAATGTCATGGAAAACATCCAAATACATGCTAGCCCTGTCCAACCTCCATAAGGGGAAATCATAGTGTATAAACCCTTAGTTTAATTGATATATGATGAATGTAATTACTTATATAACTAGAATACATAGTAACTATTCCTGAGGCCCAATCTCTATATCAACCCTAAATAGGTACATCATTTTAAATAAACCACTGATCTTTAAGTAGTGATGATGATAATTTATAATCCCTTCTTTCTCAATCAGACCGCGAGACACATTATTTTAGGTATTTTTAATATCCATATAACTCAAGTCATAATACTCAATCAAGATCAGGGAAACCATAGTGTGTAAACCCCAAATAGGAAAATAATATGACATATCAAACATATAATGGAAACAACATTCTATAGTCCTTGATTCATTGAACAATGATAAATCAGATTCCCAATATTAATAGGATATATAAGCTTCCTTTCTAATGAATAAGGTCAAATTGGTATCCACTTTGGTGTATGCCCCTCCCTGACTCTAAAAATCCAACCATTAGGCCCAATATATCTCATTGATAGATGATTATTCCTTATATACCAACAAATTGAGAAATAATTAAACTTTGAAGAAACTAATTCCTATTTTTAGAAAGATATGTAGGAAGCCTTTCAATGGTTCGAGATCCATATCAAACCTCCAAAAGGATATCACAGTTAATAAGTATCACATAAACTATCATGTGAGACATATTATTTTATATTCCATGATTCTCATAATAAGAATTAATCATGTGAGATTATAGAGTTAAAATGACCAAATCATTCAGGTAATAAGCCTTGAATATCTTAAGGGAAAGTATAATGACTAATACCTGATAAGAAATATTTTTTGATACATTCTATATAAAAGATAAATCTAAAAGTGTAAGCCCAAATTCATTGAACTTTAAGGTATCAAATTCTTATAATAACCCAGATATATCGGAACCCTTCTTGCATCTTAGAAAAAGGGACACCCAATTCAGTTTATGTACATCAAGGTCTATGAAAATCAAAAAATGGGATCTAATATCTCTAATGGTTTCTTCATCCTTCCTCATCCACCAATAGATTACAAAATAATCAAACTGTAATATGATAGATTCCTATCATAACAAGGATATGTTTGATGGAATCCAATGGCTCAACCCCTATATTAAAGACACATTGGATTTTCCCAGCACTTAAATCCTACATATATATTAAATTAATCTCCACCATCTATGGAATCATTAGTGTGTAAACCCATAACAATTAAATGAAATAAATACCCAACATAAAATGGTATATCCACAAAGGAATTTCCCAAAGATATGAATGAATTATAGAAACTATTATTATTTACATAACCAAGATACATTGGATGTCCCGTTGACAATAAATCCTATATATTTGGTGCTCCAATGCTCATTTATATTTCATTTATTTATTATGTTAAAATATGAGGGTTTAATGAACTACATGGCTAATTCATTTTTTATTTTTATTAAAAATCCACTTTAAGGAAGTTTGGGAACCATACACAAGGACCCTCCAAAAACAAAGTTCACCTTACATATTTCAAAATTCAAAATATCCCATAAGAACCCACCGACATCAATGGACCTCAAACAGTCTCCAAGAACCCTGTTTCAAATTTCAAAAAACACCAATGCCTTGAGCCACTGACCTTCATCGAATATAGTCATGACGATACCACTTCACCAGCCTCTGCATTTCCACCATCATCACATCGTCGCTTTCACCAAAACATTTCCCTTCTTTACTCCAAACTTCATTTTCATCACCATCTCCAAATATCAAGACACACGTCACCTAACCTCAACAACTATTCCAAAAAATATTCATCACCGGAAAATAAGTTGATCCAATAAAAAAATTTAAGTCTCCAGATAACAACAGTGCGAAAACAAGAATACCTCGAACCAGGGGAAAGCTACACATGCATCGAAGAAATGAGTTGATGACCACCCTGTCGTGGCAACCCCTTCGTTGTGGTCAAATTTTACCGCACCACCGACTTATCAATTTTCCATCGCCACATCGCCTCAGAAACCTAATCCTCCTTGCCTGAACTACCGAGAACCCACCAACACAACACCCCACACACTCAAAAACATCTACAGACCATCACTCCCAACCAACCTAGAAGGGGGTTGTGGTACTGGAGTCTAGAGAGGGGAGAGCGGAGGGACTCCCACAGTAATATGCCAAGCAGTATCATCACGTCAACCCTTCACTCAGAATGAGAAAACAGAGCACCCAAAAAAACCACAAAAAAACCGAAAGGAATGAAAAAATCATCCTAAAATGAGAAGAAATAAATGGGAATGTAACCCAAAAGGAGTCCAGGATGATTGAATCTGAGGGGATGAAACCATAGATCAAAAAAAGCGAACGAATAAACTGGGGATGAAGACCTTAAAAAGAGAGAAATGACGCTAATAAACCCACAATTGGCTATCCGCAAAACCCAAAACCTCAGAGGCTATATTGTTCCAGATCCGACCTGGAATAGAGTGGTAGACCACAAGATCAGAGTGCATTGGAGACATCCTAGAAGAAATCCAAGCGACACGGAGTAGAGGGATGTGAGGGGGTGGAAACCATGAGCGGAGAGAGCAATAATAAGTGAATTCTTATAGAGTGGATAAATCGAGAGAGAGGGGAGAACCAGAAGGAAACAATACAGAGGATCCATTACCACTAAAGGAGTGGTAAACCCTAGAAGGAGTGAGCTAAGAGCCCAAGGAACCAAGGGGAGTCCAGCTCCGAAACTTCTCTAATAATTTACTACATGTGATTTGATTCTTATTTAATAATTGTATATGTAGCACAACTCATTGTGGATCAATAATATTCTTGAAATATTAATCGCCTACCTAGATAACTACAGTCTCATGAGTCCCTGGTTACACAACATCAACATATAATCTGAAACATACAAAATGGAAATGGATGATAAACTACATATACAGAAAAATGGACTCACCAAAAAAAAATCATCTCTTTAAAAATAAAGAAAATTAACATATGGTCATTCTATTTTGGTAACCAGAATCATATCGGTATTATGAATATATTATAGAATATATCATAAATATATAACAAAGTCTTTGGGAAAGTAAAAATTGCTCCCAAAAGTGTGAGATCAGCCCGAACTCCTTCCCTCCTTCCCAATGTGTGTTCTTATGTGTAGTTTAGTCTAAATACCCAATGTAACACCTAACAATGGAACAAATAAAATAACTGAGGATTTTCATTCATAGATATTAATTAATTGTTATGGAATAATTCATAAATAAAACAATCAAATGACAAAAGAACATATAAGTTTAGTTCCATTAGAATCATGAACAAATTTCTAATTTAGTCACAGGTCTTAATGATATATCATAAATAACATCCCATTTAGTTTTCCTACCTATATCCTTTCATTATAACATGGTAAAAGAAACACGTGAAAATTTTGAGCTCAGTTCCTCAATATCGGTAAAAAAGGGATATAAGAACCATAACATAAACAGAAAGGTTCAATTAGATGAACATAACATTATAAAATTATACCATACATATCAAACATCATAATATTGAGTTATATAATAAATCATAAACATTCATAAGTCCTTAATCATAGAAGAATAAATGTAGAATAAAATAAAGACTTATTGAAAAAACACAAGCATGTAAAATAATTTCATTTCTTATCATGGATATTTTCCAACAATATCATCGATTAATGGGTTTCCTCCCCAAAACATAATATTAGATATTGTTCACTGGAACATACTATCAATGAGTAAATATTACATTATGTAACAGGTTTCACTTCCCATTCTAGTATTTATGAACCATGTTCACTCCATGTTTCAATCATGTCCATATAATGAGATATAATATAATTACTAGATGTATTATAGGAAAATATAGGTCCCAACCACATAAAAATAAGTATACATATTTTTTCCATAGGACCATAAATCATTCATAACTTCAAAGTCCATATAATGCAATTAGTTTAATAAACACTTCATAATAACCAATCTGTTGAATAGAAAATAGGTTACTTAATAAACATAAACCATTCAGAAAAAGAATATTAATACTGTCCTAGGGTCATATACCCATTAATGAATAATTATAACAAAAAATAATCTAATATGGGAAAATTATTTTTGAAATTTAACTAGAAATTATTCTTGAAGGGAATATTATTTCTGTTTTGAGTAAAATAATTTTCAAATCATAAATAATTAATAAAAACATTTTTATTGAAAACTATCACTAAAAAATATAAATGAATAATAAAAAACAATTTTTAACTTATTTTAAATACATTTTATTTAAAATGATTAAAATACCATATAATAAGTAGTTAATGTTATTTATAGAACAATGTTTTGTAGTTTAAATGATTTCTATCCAATGAACGTTACATGAATCAATAATATAATTAATTTAAATATATTCCTTATACAACAAGTCAATGGTTATTATATACACCGTGTAAAATAATATATATCTATAACATAATATCTTCCTGTAAAAATTCAAAATGAGACAAATTTACCTTAGTCAATTTGTATTATTTGAACTATGAACCCCTTGAATGAGATATAATAAAATTTATACTTAAATTCCCATAAAATTCAGGATAAGACTAATTAATAAATCCATAGGCATTATATACACTACATATAACAAATAGGTGGTGAACATGTCTTGAATCTCAGGGAAAAATAAAGTGAGACAGAAATACCTTACATTAAGTACAAAATTCCTTCATTCAAATTCAAACCTACAATATAAAAAATATATGTTTATTATAAATACACCACATAATTATATTCATATATACAATACCATATATGGTTTAAATTTTAATTTATATCACATTCTTATTATCAATTTCATGTTAACGTTATGTTTCAGGTAATAATCGCTTTATTTTTCATACAGGTTTTGAATTTTTATCCTTGGTCCACTTACATGGATATTTATTTTATCATCTCAAGAATTATATAAATGATAAAAACATCATATAAATATTAATTATATTTTTTCACGGGGATTATTAAACATTATAAGTAGAAAATAAAATGCACCTTTCATGGAGATAGTATGGTATATGTACACATGAACTCTATTTTAATTTTATTTTCCTATTAAATGAATGAAAACAATATTATATATTAGGTATAAAAATACTTTTATGGTTATATATAACATATATTTTCATAAAATTCATCCTTACAATCATTATTGTGAGAGATAGATGAAAAATGAATCATATCACATTGTGGAGTTAGTAAGCCATGTGTATGCACGAGTGGCATGGTAAATTCCATAAAATATGAGATGATAAGATGTTAAATATGATATTATAATTATAGAGGAAATTTTATTTAAAAATTAAATATATAAACATTAAAAAATAATTATTCCATCTTATAAAATATGTTTTTTTGAAAATGGATTGTATTGCTATATAGATATGGTAAGCTGTAAGTACGTATTAGCGATCGATTAACTTCTTATTCAATGGAAAGGAGACTATATAATGGTTTGTTCATAGTGATAATAATAATTAATAATATTTAGTTTTATAATTTTATTTTATATGATATTTATCATTTATTTATAGGAGTTATATAATCGTATAAAGTGTGAGTTATCAGTTAGAGCGGTTACATGTTATTTGAAACAGCTCCTTTATATCTCTTGTAAAGGACTCAAGAGTTGTTTGTTTGGGAAGGCCAGAACATATATAATGTTTATAGGGAATTGGATGAATTATTTATTAATATTTTGGTCACGTTATAATATTAAATTATGTGAAATTAGAGGATGTAAGAGGTGTCCTTTTATAATGATGGCGATGGGAAAATTTGGAATTTCACAAAATAATAATTTATAATAAGATAATTATCAATCCAAATACCTAAAATAGAAAATGAATTATAATATAATGTAGGGAATGGTGGTAATACCCCCAAAAAATTATTTTAGCTATGTTTTACAATATTTTAAAACAAATTTTTTATGAACCCTTTGTTAACGTATTTTTATTCTAACAATGATAAAAACATGTTCAATATTAAAAGGTGGAAATTTTTACATATAATGTGTCAATAAAAAAATAAATGGAAAATGTATGATATGTTAAATATTAATTTTTCCCCTTTGATACTATTTATTATATTAATTATTTATAACTAATTTTATAAAATAACATTTTCAGAAAATTTCATTATTTTTAATTTTGACACAATTCAATATATTATTTATATGAAAACCACGAAATTATTATAAAATCAAAAAAAATCATTTTATACTCCCCTAATATTTAATATGTACCTATAAAATTCAAAGGACACTTTATTTAATTAAGATTATGTTTATTTTAATATTTTTAATGCAACTTAATTGAGTTTTTCACAATCTGTAAAATTACTTATTCATCACAGTGTAATTATTTGTGAAAATTATTTGTTCACTAAAAATGGTAAATAAGTTTCCATATAGTATATAAAAATAATTTATTTATTAATAATATATATATATATATTTTAATTTGTTTTATTTTTCCCTATAATTAAAATTTAATACATATTGAAAGAAAGTGGGTGATATTTTTTCACTCACTTTGATTTAAATAAAAACCAAGTAATTTTCATTGAAATTTTTTAATCAAATTAATATTTTTCAAAATTTCTGTGTTATATATCTAATTATATTCATTTTATAATATTATATAATATGATATGATCATTCTCTAATCCTCATCACATTTTTTAGCATAAATTACATAATTATACCCTTCATCGTGTTGAATATTTTTCTAATGTTACCATTTGTATTTTCCCAAAATTAGAGATAACTATTCAATAAAATTGTGAAAATTGGTTCCTATGATGGAATTTATTTATTAAAATTCAAAACACATAAATGGATAAAATTTATATAAAATTAATATTGTCCAAATTTGTGAGAGAATGAGGTTTTAATGGGAAAATGTTCAGAATATTGAAATGTATATAACTAAAAAAGTCAATGTAAAATTTATTACAATGAAAAACATTGGATTAACTAATTTAAATATTATCTAAAAAATGAAATATATAATTTCACAGTACAATTTACTTAGATTAATTTTTTTTCAATTAAAATTAATATTTTTGAATACTCCTCAAAGAATGAAAACTCTTAGAAAAATAACAAAAATAAATTCAATAAAATTTAATATTCATATTTCAAAAAAATAATATTATTTTGTAAATTAGAATTTATAAAAATATCAAATATAATATTTTATATACACTCTCCAAAAAAATCTGAAAAAATATCCTTTTGAAAAATACATAATTTTATTAAATAAAAGTGGTTTTATTATTATCTTTTTTTCAATCAAATTTATTACATGAGGGTCAAAAAAATTTATATAATATTTCATACAGAAAGTTATAAAACATTAATTAACAACAATATTTTTTACGTTATTGATTAAAAATGGGTTTTTACATAGAAATATAGTATTCTTACAAAAAGAATTTCAATATTTTCAAAGAGTTATTACCTTCCTTTCTAACTAATTGATAACCAACAAATTCAATTTATATACGTGTTTAAAGAATATATTCATAATTTAGATCATTTTTTTATTAATCATTCCCATGTATAGGTGGTGACTATAATAATATTATATTAACAATATTAAAAGTATATTGTAGATGGGATACACTTTTTCTTACATATAAGACAAGCTTTCAAAAGAACTTGAAATTATGTATAACACAAGAAAGTCTTATATTTGTGTACAAAAATCAAATCTAAGTGTTACATGTAGAACATGATTGACATAGATATGTATATATCAACAGTCAAACTGGCATTTTTTTTATAACATACGTAATATTTTTTACAGTTTGAAATGAAAAATATCGAAATGATTATATTAATTATAAAAAAATATTTTTAAATTATCACAGTGTAATAATCTACCCCCTTTAAATTTATTTATCCTTCCAAATTACACTTTCTTTTCAATAGTTTAATACTTAAAATACATTTAAAAATGGAAAACCAAAAGTTAACAGTTACACAATGTATAACATTACTAGGATTTCACATGTGATATCATAGGCAGCATGCGAAAACATGTAAATATTAGAAAATATAACTATCATGTTCTGATGGAGTGTGATATATAACATGTTCAATATAATTCTAATGGATTCAAAACCATATCCCAAAGATTATTGAATGTGGTCATTGATATCACAAAAAATGATGATAACATGGAAATATTTTATGTAAGGACCCTATTTCCATAATTTGTTTTAATTAAAAGATATAATTAAATGATTTCAAGAAACCCTAAAAATTTGTTGTGATTGAAAAATTTCCACTTCATCTCTTATCATAAGTGAAGATGAAGATGAAATTATAATTCCTAAAGAACATGTGGATCATAAGATATAGGTCTCTAGTTATCATCACAACAGAATTGTTAGCATATGTTTTATTATATGCATAAATCTTGAAATAAAATTATAATAATTTAATATGTAATACCTCCTTAGAAATTTATCATAAAACATTTAGTAAATAGATATAATTTTAAATCTAATAATGGTTAATTTCCAAAACATTTGAAATAAGGTTACTGTATTTCTCAAAATTATATTAACATTGAACCCCGATATATAATAAAGTAACTCTTGTTTATCACATATAAAGAATGTGAATAAATTCATCATGATTTTTATTGAAACATGGCATTAAACCTAATTACCATAAACACCAATAAAAAAGGAATGACTTATTATTCCAATGATTATTGAATATATTCTATAAATCAAAAAAAATGTAAACATCACCTATGATCACATAATCTATTATTTTGACAAGTTATTAAACAATTACAGGGTAACAAGTACTGTATAATTAAATTTACTATAAAAAATTATATTAAAATTAGGAATATATTAAGTTAATATTTCTATTAATTATGTGTGTGACCTGAATATAATCATTCCATTAAATCCATTTTCTAATCCCATACAATTATTAAACATATTATTTTAAATCCTCAGTGGAAAATATATATTTTAAAATTCATATATATTTCCGAATTAAAATAAAATAAATTAATAATTTAAATAAAAATACACTTATACTATTTCAAATCATTCTAAATTCATTAAAAATAATAACTCATAAAATTACTAAATAACTATTTCCTTTCACATTTCACATGTAGTCTCTTTAACAACAAAAAATCCAACTACTAATTGAACCACATTGCATATTCTCTTTGTAATTTTCTACATAGGAAATAGATTTTCATAATAAATATAATTTATAAATATAAATAGATTATAAAAATAATAGTACATTAGGGAGGTCAATATTCCCTTTAATTTTATAAAATGAACTATTCAATTTTCCCTTTTATTGTTACATTCTTCGAGTCATTATTTTCCATAGTAATTTTTTTTATTCCTATAATACATCCATTTGGGTGTTTCATCACAAATTCATGAAGAAATTTAATCTAAATCTTATTTACATCATTGTATCCATTACCACAATTCTTTGTAATATTTCTTTTACATTCTAGGTTAGTCTGAGAGTTAGTTAAGGTACACCTTGAAAATCACATTCCATTAAAAATGATTAGACATGATCAAATCATCTTTCACTCTAGGGATCATACTATTTAACTACTCATGAATTTTATTATATACATTAAATTTTAACCTTGTTCCTTGATGTTCCAACAATTGGCTAAAACCATTAAGAATATTATGAGAAAAATTATCATAGTAGAAAACCATATAACTATGACCTATCACTTATAGGATTTCTAAATTAGGACAAATTATTTAATACATTACACCTTTGTAAAATCCTTTTAGAACTCTCTAGAATTATATTTCAAATTACCCTTAGGGATGTCACTAATTTTATCTCATCTCAGTTTCCAATTGTGGACCAACCCTTCTCTCAAATACGAACTATAATGACCCTAGATTTTCATTGATGGACATGAAAGTAATTTTGAGAAATATTTCCTACATTAAAAAACGAACATTTAAATACCATACTCATTTATTTCATTTGGAAATAGTTAACAATAAATTTAATATAGTAAAATATATTCAAAATATCCCATAAATATCATCCCCATTCGTAGTACTACCGAAAACCATACTTTATAACCGGGGGGAAGAAACATATGAAAAGGGCGAGCTATTATTCTAATTATGTGTAAAAATGTTAATATTAATAATAAACTAAATATATGATTATAGGAATATGAATATTACATTTCAATATCATACCCTATATATCAAATATCATATAATTTATACATAGAATAAATCATAGAATTTCAGTAGACTAGAATCATAAAAGGATATTTTTTGCAGGAAACATCGAATTTTGGAAGAAAAATAACCATATAAAATAATTTTTGTTATATTAAATGAACATTTAAAAGTTTATAAATGTTCAATGGTTTCACTCCCTATACCATAGTAGTATTAATTTATCACTCATAATAATACTATGGCATAATAATTTCATTACTGAACCGGTTTCACATCATGTTCCAATCATGTATGAACCGAGTTCAATTATAATACCAGTAATCTCTATCTCATGAGATATAATAAAATTAACCAATTAATTTTAGGGTTATATAGGACCCACCCATCACTTCATTACAACTATACTCTTTTTCCACATGACAATAAAACATTCATCTCATTAGAACCTATATAATGAAATCAGTTTCATAAACACTTCATAATAACAAAACTCATTAAAAAAATGGTTCTATACAAACCATTCCATCATAAAAACCCATTAAATGAAATTATAATAATTGTATCCTTTTATCAAATCTCTTTTAATGAATAAAAAAATCAACATAATTCATCTTACATGGAAATGTTTATTTTTTAAAGATTACATAAAATAATCCATGATGAAAATATTCTTTCCACTATTTAAAAAAAATTTACATCATAATAAAATTATCAAAGATTTATCATTGAATTTGATCTTGAAATTATATAAATGCATTTTGGAGAACCATTTAAAAAATATTTTTATTTTCTTTTCTTGAAAATTTTTAATGATCAATAATAACACATTTAAATCATTTTGGAAAACAATGTTTTGATGAAACACATATTCCAAAATGAATATCGAGTAACACTACATGAATCATAATATATGACTATAAGTAGGATATTACTGATACAATATTTAAAATGGTATAATATACACTACATAATATTATATTGGTTTATAACATTACATGTGTCTTAAATAACAGAAATTGAGACAATGTTACATAATGATTTGATAACTGTTTAGCTGTCAACCACATGAAAGACGGATCATATAATGTATATGTAAATACAAATAATTCTTCGGATAAACTCATAAATGTAATTAATGGGAATTAGATTTACCACATATATATAAAATAGGTGATGAACAAGGCTTATATGTCACAGAAAATAAAAGTGAGACGAAAATCCAATACCTTAAGTCATGACATTCATTATATACATACTATCCACAAATATAATAAATATAGGTTTATTATACATATAAAATATATCCATATTACTATATTAAATAACTAATATGATATAATTAAGAATTTATAGTACTCTCTTGTTTACAATTCCATATTAATGTTACGTTTCAGGTAACAATAGATTTGTATTTCATTCACATTTTGACATGTTATTTTTGGTCATATTATATGGATAATAATTTCATCATATATATAATGAGAAAAATTATATTAATATAATATATATAATATATGTTTATTAAAAAAAGTTATAGGTATAAAATAAATTACACTATATAAATAGACGGTAGTTCGTACGTATAGATGAAAACTGTTTTCATTTTTTTCCTATTTAACAATGGAATCATATACAATATATTATCATTACCAAATAATTTTTTGTTATATATATCTTATATATTCAAAAAAAATAACCCTTATTATCATCCATGTGAAATATAGATGAAAAAAATCACATTCTATAATGATAATGGTATGTCATACGTAGGCATGAGAAACAATGTCATTTCCAAAAAGATTAGATGGTAAAATAGTATATATAAAATTAACATTAATAATGTATAATTATGTCATAAATATGATATATAAATATTAAAATAATTATAATTAAAACTTATAAATGATAGTTCTGGAAAATAAATTGTATCACTATGTGGAGAAGGTAAGCTATACTTACGCATGATCAATACTTTCACTTCTTATTCTATGTAAAGGGGGTATATAATGGGGTGTTATATGTCACAAAAAATTTCACCACATTTATGATGCCTATGGTATTATTTTATGAAATATATCAATGTTTTATAGTATGTATAGAGGACATCAAAATCAGTGTGATTGGATAGAGCGTTGGCCTCTTGTTCGAAATAACTGCTTTATATTTCCTTTAAGGGACTATAGAGTTGGTGATTTTGGAAGACCCTCATATATAAAATGTTAATATTGAAGTGTAGAATAAAATTTGGAATGTTGTTTTATTTATATGAATCAAATATATGAAATTAGATGAAGGAGGAGGTGTCATTATAGGAATAAGTTGAGGGAATATTTTGTAATTCCTCAAAAGATAAATTTATAAATAGTTAAATCAAAATAACGGAATGAGTGAATGGAATGGAATTAGAAGATAATGTGGGATATGGTGGGAATACTATTTACCAATTGATATTATAATTTTTTTTGTCAATTATAAACTTATATTTTTATTTACCCTCAGCAAACCTATTTTAATTATAATTATGGTAACAACCTTTTTTTATATTAAGAAGTGAAGGTTTTCAATTTAACATCCATATAGAACCTAAAATACTCAATTTATGATATTTGGGACCATAATTTATCCCCATTGTATTTATATGGAATTTATATTAATTTTATCTAATTTAATAATATAATACTTTCATAAAATATCATTATTTTCAATTTTAAAACTATTTATTAAACTGAATTTATGAATATAAATTCAATAAGATAAAATGCGACCAATTCATTCAATAGAACATGAGAAATTAATATTAACCTATAAAAGTAATTTATCACCCTAATTAAATAAGTTTTATTTATCTAAATATTTTCAATATGACATAATGGAATTTCTATTCAATAGGATAATATATACATCATAATTGTGAAAATATTTTTGATAATTATGTCTTCAATAAATATTAAAAATAATTTTAGAAGTTGTAGATAATCATTGTGAATTTCATAATAATATAATTTTTCTAGAATATCTTTTATTTACACTTATAATAAAAATAAGATACCTATTATAATCAAGAGGGTGAAAAATTGGAAACCTCTTTGATTTTAATAATATCGAATGGATTTTAAAGGACAAGTGACCATTAAATTAACCAATTTATAAATTTTTTTGGTTATTTATTGAAATAACTTATTCAAATGAAATTTTTTAACGTTTTATGGTCATGTATAATCCATATCACCTTATTTTAACCAAAATAAAATTTTGTTAACTTTGACCGTGGTAACAAAAATATCAAATGTCACTAGTAATATTATCCATAAATAAAAGGGAACTATTCAATAAATTTTTACCCATTCATTTTAATTATCCATTAATTTATTAAAAATTCAATAAAGGGTGGAATTAATTTAAAATTAATTTAGTAGATATCGTAAGAAGAAGATTTTTTTTAATTTGAAAATTTAAAAAAATTATAGAATTTATAACTAATTTCAATATGAAATATATTGAAATGAAATAAATTATATTAATAATCTTATAATTAACCTATTTTTTATTTAAATCCAATATAAAATATAATCTCGAACTATATTTTTTATATGAAAAATCAATTTTCAACTAGTCTCCAATATTTTTTACTATTCATCAAATCATGAAACAAACAAAAAATATACCATAAATAAAAAAAAAATATTGTCAAATCCCTATAACAAATAAGAAAACTATTTTCCCAAAAATATTTTATAAATTTTTAAAAAAAATATTTAAGTGTTGTTCTCTATTCAAAGACAGAAAAATTACGATTTTTGAAAATACATCATTTTATATATTAAATATTATTTTATTTATCTTATGCCAATCAAATATATTTGATGAGAACCAAAACAATTATTGAATATTTAATTTTTTTAAAAAATTCATTAATAGTTTTCCATTTAAATATTTAATATTTAATGTATTTTTAAATTGAAAAATATGTCTCTTAGAAACACAATTTCATTGATTTCATATAGTTATTACATTCATTTCTAGATAATTAGTAACCAAATGATACATTTAATAAAAAAAATTAAATCATATGTTCATAATTTTCTTATCATTATTTAAAATTTCTATTCCCATGTAAATTTGGTAACTATAATAGTATTTTAATAATAGTATAAATATAATTGTGTAGTTTGGTAATACTATAACATTACTATAATGAGAGATATCAAAATAATCCCACACTTTGTTTAACACAAAAAAATATTTTCATGTGTACCACAAGATAATATGAATGAATCTTATAGTGAAAGATTAACTTGGTGGGATGTGTAAAGCAATCCAAACAAAGTTATGTTTTAAAAATATTTTATATTTAGTATTGAATGAAATGGATATTATTGAAATGAATACATAAATTTGAAAAAAATATTTCAAACACTATAATAGTGCGGAAAAAATGACCCATGCATGGTTATGGATTTGAGAATGTTTTGGGGGTTTTATTAAAGATTAAAAATTGGATAACATGACGTAAATTATTGTGTATTACATTGAACCACCCATCATTAACTGACCAAAACAACATATAAACATATTCTCCTGTAAAAAACATATATATCAAAAATGAAGATAATTTTTTTGGGGATACTATAATAGTACCACTCATCCTTGATTTCCATGGACTATTATCATCAATCATAGAGTTTACATTATACATATTGCGTGAAACACAACCCTGAGATGCCGCTGGACGTTCCAGGTAGGTCAACCCTGATGGAAAAGAACATTTGAATGTTGATTACCTCTTCCATTGCAACCCCCACATTCTGATAATCACGTAGAAGGCTAACATCCTACATGATGTAGAATTCTTGGTCCTACTCTAGAAGGAGTTGTTTGTTGAGATCCCCATTCACTATGAACTAGAGGATCAATCATCAGAAACAATGGGGTTTTCTAATTCTAACTAAATCTTGACACTTGATTTGGTCCCTCGTATACTAGGGATTTTTATGGCCTTCAATAAAACACTAGTACACACTACATAGCTACTGATGCATTCCAGCTAGCATGTACTAAACTAGTGTCCATCGTCTGCACTATGATTCATTCTGTTCGATAAACCAACTCTCTCTATAGAAGCTAAACCAATATGGCTAAAATATATGAACTCTTTCATGATCTTCTTAGTGATGTTGACCTCATTCTCAATATCTAAAATTGTGGTCAACTGAAAAATTTCACATGTGAGCAGATAGAATATGAAATATCCTCCTCCAGTTTCCTCATGGTTTTTAACTAATCATTAATTGAATTCAAGGAGAAAAATTATTATTCAATGAAGATATAAGAATATTCAATCATAGACATATCACCATGGTGAATGATCATAAACTCCTAAATTTTTCTCTACAGAGATTTGTTGAACGATTTTTTTTACTAAGGCTTTCAAGATGTTCTCTCAAACCATAACCTAATGTCCACCAACAATGGTGATGAAATATTACCAAATATTTTCCGAGTGATTTAGAATATAGATGTTGAGATTAACCCCCCACTCTGGATGAATCTTTATATTCTCGAACATAGAAAACAAAGAATCCATCCATGGCTCAACATCCTAAGATTCAAAATCCCCTAGAAAGGTTGAATGATGATATTTATGGAACTCCATAATTAACTCTATCATTCCAAGGATAAATTAATGACTATATTATATAAACTTCATGAAACCGAAAAATCATTCATTGTTCTAGCCATCAAAATCTAGTCTAAGATCTCTAAGAGGTTCATTATGTGGAACTATACGATGTATCATTAGAGGAATAGGGTCTCACACATCTAGAGTGTGATTATTTCTTCTTTAATGATGTACATAATGATGATTTTATGGTATAATATATCTATTATTTATTCTTTCATGACATAGGAAATATTTATAAAATATAGGAAAAGCGTTAAAGGATGGAACTTGCACAAGGCCTTATAACATGAATGTCACAATCCTTAGCTAGCTCATAGATCTATATAATGTTGATAAGGAAATTTAATTGTAGGATACAAACGATAAGGACTACACCCTACTACCAAGGTTAGGTCAGGGGAAAAGTCTTATATAACACAGTCGAGGTCCAAATATATGGTGTGTAAAATTAAATGTATAGGAGAAAATACCCTTTCCCATGCATTATGAATCATTATAATGAAGTATCTCTTTATTTATATTGTTTTATTTATTTATGTTAATTATAATTTATTTTTATGGAGACATCACATTCTAGTTCATTAAACCACAAATTCATAATGTATAATGTCCATACATTGATAAACTATGATTGGAACCTCTCGTAACTATAGAATGGACTACAAATCAAGTATCAGGATGCAACAAGTCAGACATAGTGATTGTATTTACTTTATTCAATTCCCAATTTAAGATTACTCACTCAATAAATTCCCTTAGAATATCTCAATCAATCCAACTAAAGTGTGATAAGTGGTAAATTAAGGATTCATCATCAGTCGAAATGGGAAGATATAGTTTAGATAATGCTCGCCCTTTATTTTAACCAATTAGTTAATACTTTATGAAATAATAGAACATGAAAACCCAGAATAATTAAATAAAATATAGAATCAACATGAAACACATGTAATAGATGCATAAATATAGATATGGAATGGAAACATTCCTGGAATATTTGTCATATATTCCCTTGTATGATTCCTAGATTATATTCCCTAAAATAATTGGTCCATGGAAAATAAATCCATTATAAAAAATTAATAATAGTGACAATGAACATCAAGGGAATCATCAAACAGTGAAATTTGATCAAATGTAATAGAACAACCATCAACGGAAACATTCCATCCAAGGAAATTTAGATTTTTCCTATATTTTACTTAGTTACTCCAAGAAACTACAACATTAAAAATTATATTTGTTCCATACCTACTATCTCAGGAAGATAGTAAGAAAAAATTATAAATTTATTTAATATCACATTCTATAAAGCTATCCTAGAACCCTCTTTTTGGTGCCCCATGATTTTGATAATAAGACCTCTGTAACACCTCCATGTATAATAGAGGCTGATGACTAGAATCAAGAAATTTGGTTTTGTACATGGAGTGAAAATCACCTCATATATCATTGTGAGGACAATAGAAAATAATATATTAATAATAAAAAAATTAATCATTAATCCAACATGAATAGTATCCCTCCTTAGTATAAATAGTATTAATAGACATATAGCACGGAAAACAATATGAATATTAAATCATGAATAAAAAATAAAAAAAAATTGTGGAAGATGAACTAAAATATATTTCAAAACATGGTTACACAGATTTAATGCAATAATAAAAAAATAGTGCTTGAGGAATGTAGTATAAAGTCATATAACACATGATATCAAGATAAAAAATGGTGAAAAGATAGCTACTATAAGAATCATGAGCACTGTCTTGGTCCTACGATCCCATACTCCATCCTAGATATGGTAATCACACATTAGAAGTTGTATTCTTTACATTATCAAAAACTAAAATCAATAATTTATCTTCTATACCGATGGTGGACCAGTAGGGTGTTAGATATACCCTATAATATTCCACCAATATTTCGTAGAACAATACAACTCCTGAAATATAAAATTAATAGTGATGTATTAATAATAAATGAAATACAAAATTAAATACATAAGTACATTGGACTAAATTACAATTGAGATAGAAATAAAACCATACCTAAATTAGCCTTATTCATGTGTGACTTAACTGATAGCCCCTTCATAGGTGTGAGGGGAAGAATTTATAAAAATATTGACTACACCTAATAATTTTATTTGAATTGGCAGAAACATCACTGATTTCATAATTTATACATATCATTTCTTAATTGATAATTTCCTTGAACGTAGGTTGACGCACCCTAAGATCATCCATGGAAGTTCTTGTAGGACAACAAGTAACTATCCATGTCCTCTGTATATGACCAACTCTATAGGAGTTCCACTAAGGTGAACAATGAATGAAATACCAAGTGTAAATCTCATAATTGTGTGATAACACCATGAAAAAATATATGAGTTCATCCATGGTGTCACATGTAATGGCGCAAGTCTCTCTCATGGAATTGTACACACATCTCACCATTGATCCCTTCCATGGGGTCTCCCCTAGGAATCTATTTTTAGTTGTTTGGAGGAAAAATTAAATGAATGATGATCCCATTATAGACATAGATATTTTCTCCCAAGCATGTTTAAAATCCATTATAAATTAAAACCAAAAGACGCAATGAGCCCAGATAATGCGGTCCATAATTTTGGTTCCCTTTTATCACCATAGATACTACGGTTAATGCGTGTCCTGGGTTTTATTTTTCTTTAAATGTGACATATAAAACATTAATAACAATATTATGAAATTGGAAAAGTCGTTTAATTTGGATTTTTTTTGGGAAAATGTTATAGGGAATAACTCATGTCCCATAATTAAATATCAAATTAATTGATTAATTTAAGGGTATTATTATATGGAAACACCTAACAAGGGTTGTTTATATAATTTAGAAAAAGGTAAAGAAGGATTATATGATATAACAAAAACAATGGGGTGGTTAAAGTCAATGTAATCAACCTTAGTGGTGATTAACCTCAATCTATATTTTTAGTGGATAAGGAAAATAACTAGATTGAATGTATTTAGAAAACAATGGAATTTTTCTGGAATGTTCATCATGTGGCCCAGCTACAAATGTAATAAAAGTGAAGACTATAAGGGGATGTAAATATAACATCTAACATAGGTTCATAGTGATTCACTTATTTATCATTAATCATTGAGTCATGATAGAACAATAGTAATAATTGAAATTATAGAGTTCCCAAAATATAGGGGAAATAGGTTCCACCTAAATTGTGCAATTGAGGAGAAGAGCAATGAAGAGGGGAAGAAAGAGTATTTTATAATGTATCTCAATATTTTTTATGGATCCAATGTTGGGATACTTGCATAACATATTAATGTGTTACCTCAAAAACTATGACATGTTAGAGGAGAGACCATGGGAGGATAAAGAATGAGTTCATCTATTCGAAGAAAATTTGATGAAAAAAGTATTTAACATCAATTTAATTACGGGAAATGAGTAATTTCACCAATAAAATAGGGGTGCATGGTTGGGACACATGGTTGGAAAACCAATTCACCATCAATGCACTTTGCCACATCCCAATGAGGACCCTCACATGGTCTAGGTGAACAGTTTGGATACCCATGCACAACCCATGAAATACTTATATACAACATTCCCTAGAAAAACATCATTGGAATGTGTACCACTTTGTAATATTTTAGATAAATTTTTGGAACCAAAATCCCCACTGCCTCAAGGGACACAGTTATATAACTCTGCATGTTAAGCATCATCATTTCTCTGAACTGTCTGTCCGGATCAGGATCTTCATCGTTTAGTGATCCAAGAACCGAACAATCCACATAATCACATGATATATCCATGAATCCATTAATAATCATTATTATGTACAATGAATGGAATTTAAACCAAAATCAAATGATTATTAACTTAAAGAAATGTCAGGACCATACAGAAACAATATCTATTAGAATTAATATGTTAGGGAATATATATACACAAACTATTAGTAAAAAATAAGGGAATGAATGGTAACCATCCACAGAAAAATATAATGTTGATTTCCAAATAAATTATCATAAGTTAAAAAAATTATAATGATTCCCCATAATGTAAAATAAAATTGATAAACAGATTACCATAATCTATAATAAAATCCAACATCTCAAAATTCAATAGTTTTATCCACCTTCCCTACATCCATCCAAATTCGATCATAACGTAGAAAAATAGAACAAAAAAATCAATGGAAAAAATACTATAATATATATCATGATGTCCTGAACCAAAGAATACAATATCTACCACTCTTACCTATCACCTCATGGTCCTTCCAACTCAAACTAGTAAATAGATGGTAGGTGAACTAATCAAGGTGTTATTACAAACAATGGAATAATAACCATAAAACCAATAAAAAATATTATAGCACGTCAACCAAATATCTTGAAGCCCATAAAGCCACCACATAATCATACCATCATCACAACATTCTTTTCCCATCACCCAACATTACTAGACAGTACCATGTTATGTGGTCCCAATGACACATAATATAAAATATCATATAATTCAATTATTATAATTATGAATAAGTAATATTAAATATCCTTTAAGAATGATGGAAAAGTATACAAATTCATTTTCACTTCAGAAAGAATCATTGTAAGGAAATTCATTATGATATTTGGAAACATTTAATTATAACATCATTTACACACATCGTCAATAGTTCATATTTAACATGAAAATAATATAATTCCACATTATTATTCATTTGATTTTAATCCATTAAATTAAACCCAATTACTCATTTTATTTATAATACATACACATATATATCCCCATTATTTTTAATCTATATTGGAAAAATTTATAGGATTCAATTCATTCTTTTAATCAGATTCACGTAATCTAACATGAATATCAACCAATATTCCAATCTTTATTTTTGGTAAAAATCATTTCTTTGTTTTAATTTATAATAACCTTGTAATCCCAATTAATATATTAATTTATGTATCATTCCACAACTCCTAAACTAATAAATTTATTCACAAATAAACAACTCATTCCTGAAAATAAACCTACACCCTCACAATATTTGAATCCAAAACGAACATTATTAAGTATCCCAATAAAACTCCTACAATGAAACCATCCAATTGAAGAACCAATTATCTCATAAAAAAATCATTAAACTATTTGTTACATAATTAACATTAAAAATTGTCATGACCAATAGTTATTCTAAATCAGAAGTATATCAACCCAAAATGACTCTAACAACTTAACAAACAATGATAAACCCAAAAATACAATCCTTGATTAAATAACTAGAAAACTGTTATAAATTAATCCGTAATTCTATATTTAGAACCCAATAATTTAAGGAAACAATCTACCTAATGGGATAAGAATTATAGTTTGTTTAAAAACTAAATAAAACTAGCACAATTAATTCACATCTTAATTGCATATAAACCCATCCATTGAATCATTGAATTATATAAAATAATTTTAAATCAGATAGTATGAAGATAAATTTAGAAGTTCCAAGGGGAAAATAAATTTCTCAGAAAAAACCCTAATGAAAACAAAATAATGTAAGAACTTATTATTATAACTTAATTATTAAAGGGAAATATTTCCTAATTACCACACTGTATTAAATTCCAATACAAATCTATTTTATCATTTCAATTAAAACTTTAGAATACCCTTTATTCATTCCCCCATTATTAATATAATTATTAAATTACTAACATAGTACTAGATTAACATTCACATCCCCTTCCCAATATTCCAAATATATTTCATCCTAACTTCCAAATCAGAGAAACAACATTTACAAAAATATTTCACTATATATATCTTATGGAAAATAATGAATAGCAATAAAATATTTCACGTTCCATCCTTTCAAGACTCTAACATATCATATTTAATAGATATAATCATAATAATCCATTTTTTAATGAATTAAAATAGAATTAATACAACTTAATAAAAAATGATAAATCAAGAAATACAAAA
This sequence comes from Viscum album, assembly GCA_963277665.1. Classification (NCBI taxonomy): domain Eukaryota; kingdom Viridiplantae; phylum Streptophyta; class Magnoliopsida; order Santalales; family Viscaceae; genus Viscum; species Viscum album. Next base: position 77,603,138 of record OY728162.1, on the reverse strand, counting down.
TGGTAGTGTGCTATATCTATATCTCTTAAAATGAACTCCCAATCATTGTTCTTGAGATAATTGTTAGATAATGAACTTTATAACATACAATTACCCCATCCCTAGGGCCATATATCTATAATGATACGCCCAGAGAGAGAATAATAAATGATATTCATATATTAATAGAAACCATTTCCACATACAAAACATTATCAATACCAATCCATATGAATTATTTATACATAATTTTTTCCAAGGATTGTCATGTACGGTTATATTTACAATGATTGGTGTTATTCAAGGAATTGTCTGACAGAAGTTTTGGTTGGTGTGAATCAATAGAATATTAGGAAAAAACATTAAATAGAATATGTTTAATAAATAGGAATAAAAATAATAATTTTGATCATTTTATTCAAATGTCTAGAAAACATAGGATTTTATGTTTAACTTATTATCATATATGGATTCATATGATATCATATATAATAACTAATGATGACAAATGAATTATTGGATGCAACCAACCACAAATATGATGGACAGCCCCAATAAAATATAATTACACACCATGAATGAAAAACATGGACCCCATGAAAATATAAAAAAAATATTTGAATCTACAAAATTATATATTCTCGAAAAAAATTATTCAAGGAAAACCATATAGTGGTGTAAAAATTGCTACCACCATCGTGGTTATAATTACAATTCCTTATATTACTGCTAATAAATATAAAAAATTTAGAAATTAATAATATATGTGTAACATCCAAAGTATTTAATGAATAATATATTTTCTTATTTATGTCTATTTATCAATTAGATAGTGTTTCAGAGGTTTAAAATGAGAATATATCCAATCTTAAGCATGGAATACTCTCATATTTTTTAAAAGATTGTTTTACCGCCTTTTGATGAAAAACCATTTTTAAATAAAAATTTCGACAATTTTATAAGATCTAATTTTTTCTAAATAAACATATTCATTATAATTGGGACATTTAAAATTACTTTGGAAAAATGTTTTGTATTTTTATGACAATGTTCGTTTTTTAATGAAAAGTGAAAAATGCTGCATTTTACTTCAAAATTGATTTTTCATCTAATTTAATTATATGGATAGATTATCTGTTTAATTGGTTTTATAGTGTAACAAGAATATATTTTTACCATTTAATCCAATTTTGTTCATTGTAATTAATTTCACTTTGAAATTAGACATAAACAATCGTCAAACTTTTGATAGATATTGTTTCAAAAAAACATGCTATTTATTTTGACAACGGGAATTATTTTTAAATTAATTGACGAAATTTATGTGTTTGGAATTTTGTAAAATGGTTTCCATATTTATAATCTGAATGTCCAAATTAAGTAATTAATACTCTTTTGTTTTTGGACATTATGAATAGTAACGACGGTATTTATCATTAATTATCTTGATTAATTAGTAATCGGGTAGTTAAGGGTAATAAAATAATAACATAATAATATAAAATGACCCCAAAATTTGTTTTAATTCCACTGGTTGTGTCATTACCGACCATGGGATTCCTTGCACCAAACTTAGGGACCTCATGGATTCACGTTTGGGTTATAGTGACACTTTATCATTTTAATTTTAAAGAAAGGAGAATATAACAAAAGTTTTTAAAAACTATGTAAAACAATTTTAATTTTATCTAAATAAATGATATATTGGACTAAAAAGAGTTATTGGAATGCCAAAAATATTTACTACATCATAGTAGTTTTTTTATAATTTCTAGACATTAAATAAATTAAATTTTTTATGACACCATGATGATCCTGTGGTTACCTCATTATTGAATGATTTAAATAAAATGAAAAGATAATGTAAACTCAAATACATAAACTTGTTAAAAAACTATTTTATGAGAATATTTCAAAACCTTATCAATTTATCTTGGAAATATATCAATTTGGGACCTTTAAAATCCAAAACTCATTTTAATATAAAGTTAAATTTCTTGACATTCCAAGAGTTCCCCTCCTCCCTCTTATAAAAGGCCCCCACCTCTTCCTCCTTACCCACACCTATCAAGTAATTTCCTCTTCCAATCACTCCACATTTTATCTCTCCACATACCTATTTTCATCATATAAGACTTACCTTAGGCATAAATCTATTCAAGAAATCCTTTTGGTTCAATCCAAGAGGAGTTACCTAATTTAAAGGTAACGTCTCCACTTGTGTTATTTTTATTTATTTTTCTTCTCCAACCCCCTAAAATATTTTTATTCCTATATTTTGTACAACAAAAGTATTTTAAATATATTAGGATGTTTTTATGGTATTTATTTGTGATAAAATTACACACACCTTCGTCTAATGGTTAAATAACATATTGTTTTTGTGGATGGTGAATTTCTGGCTCACGAAACGATGATTGTACAATCTTCTTTTAAAACCATTCATGGTGGCCATTAAGAAGTAACTCAATTTATATATGATATATATTCTTTTTATGTTTTCCTTATACTTCTTTATTTTTCATTTATGGCATTTCTTTATGATTTCCATTTTCGGTAAACGCGATATCTTCATTTTAGGAAGTGCGGACTACCGCCCCCTCAAAGTGATTTGATTCATTAATGCCATATGTGGGATGTATAAAGTATGGAGTTAATGATATTATATATGATATTATACTGTAATTATAATATACCTTTATATTATTATGTTTTCGTTCCATTAAATATGAAATATAAATTAAAGTAGCGTTCATGTGTACGTATGGCTTACCGTCTCCATGAACGGTGAATTTAATTTCATACCTCTAAATGTTATGTAATATTATAAATTCATGTATATACTGGATATATATGATATATATGATATATAAATCATGAATATAATTCTGTATATAATGGATATTTTACCACAAGAACAACTTGTAATTACAAGAAGTCAATTTTTGACTCAAGTGACAAGGGTTGAAAAAATGACCATTATTAACTTATATAATTAAATAATGTTTATAACATGGTAATAAGTGATATAAAAAGAAAATGAACTAGAAAAAGGTTCTTAAGAATGTAGAAATTAACTCTGGTTAATTATTCAGAAGATTAAAGAACGATCAAGTCATGTCGGACACGAGGCATGGGACTTAGTGTCAATCCCCTTTCATTGAGGCATAATTTGTTTTATACACAACCTTCTTTTATACAGTGTAAAAACCCCTTTGACTTGTACGTTTATTCAAAAGGAATATTTTTATACAAATATTTTTACTAAATTACAAAAGGGAATGGTTTTGTCATACGTATTCGGTGACAGCGACTTATCCACCACAGTGACAATTATTAGAGTTTCAGCTTCCTCTACAAGCCATGACTTATTTTAAATGAAAAATAAATACCATGTTTAACTTTTCTTTTATTTTGGTATTGAAATTGGTTTTGATAATGTTTTTATTATATAAATTTGTTATTGATATATTGTGATTGAAATGTGGAAATGTTATGTTTCTTTTATGCATGTTTTATGTGATACGATTATGTTATGGTTCTTGGGAATTATTTTTGAAGACGGGTGGTTCTGTGATAAAATAAGGGCATGTGATCCAGATATAGATATCCAATGCATTGGGTAATTCAAAGGGGTTAAACGCTAAGGTTTTCTCCGAAGAGATTTAGGGAATATACTGAGATGTGTATTCAAAATGTAACCATGAGTGTTACTCCCTATGTAAGAATGTTATGAATGCCACAAGTTACCTTTAGGTCTTATGATTTCTATGATTTACTCATGATTTGATGAGGTATGTTAAAGTGCTTATGTATTATTAGTAAAGTATGATTTCATTAATTCTTATGTATACATGGACTAATGTTTTCATTTCGTACTTTTCTATCCCTTCATGAGATTTTTATGCTCATCCCAAGTCTTTGAAATTTTTTTCACAGGTTAAGGGAAAGGTACAGGATGTGATTATAATGTCAAGGAAGTGTCATGAAAGAATCCATGTTTTGTTTTAAATATGATTCCTTTGATGGGAAAAGTGATTATTGTCTTTAATGTAACCACCTTATTTAAATGTGGAATGTAATGCATGATTTATGATCTAATTCTCTAAAACTCTAATCCTGAAAAGATCCTCAATGTGTAATCTTGTAATAACTCATGATTAAGTAATGTTTAGGGCTAGGTCCTTATAGTTGGTATCAGAGGTCAGTTTAGATAATGTTAGGAGTTATAATTATAATAAATTATTATGAAAAAATATTTTTTTTATGGCCAAATTGAAATGATATAGCATTTTAGGATTACCATGTTGCTTTATCTAAGACATTTTTTGTTCAGAATGGTTTTCCGCAGAGGAAACAGGGAAGTAGTGCTAGTAAGGCATACTAAAGGAAATAACCTTGCAAATCAGTATCCTGAGATGGTAGGAATTGGAACGGAACAATTTTTTGTAGTAATTTCACAATTTATTCAAAGGATAAATGGTGGTGGTATCCATTCATGAGATCATCCAGATGAACCGCAGAGGAACATGTCAGTGGTGGAACATTTCATAAGGAAACATCCCCCATCATTCAGAAGATCATCTGACCCTTTGCTAGAAGAAAGGTGGATTAAAGCAGTGGAGAAGTTTTTCGATGTCATGAGGTGTTTAGAAAATCAAAAGGTTAGTCTTTCAATTTACTATTTGGAGGGTGATGCAGATCAGTGGTGGTCGATGGTTAAAAATATTAGGGACACTAATGAGATTGATGCTCTCGACTGGGATGAATTCAAAGGTATGTTTATTGAGAAGTATTTTCCTAAAGCTGTTCAATATAGAATAGAAAAAAAATTCTTGGAATTGAGGCAAGAGGATGACTCAGTGGCTTCTTATGATGAAAGGTTCACTTGATTGGCAAGGTATGCTCCAAATTTTATCTGAGACCATGATATTAAAATCAATCATTTTTACTCAGGATTAAAGCCAAATTATCGATGGGCATTAGCTTCTCGTAAGATCAAGAGTTATGAAAAGCATGTTCAATGTGCTAAGAAGGTGGAAGTGGAGTTTTCTGATGATCAAGTGTTCTATAACAACAAACATAATAAGAGACAGAGGTGTCAAAAGAAATGGAAGAATCCTTTAAAAAGGCCTGATAGTAAGAAAACCAACTTTTCAGTTTGTGATAAATGTGGTAAAAGGCATGCTGGGGAATGTCTTCTGAGTTCTAGAAAGTCCTACTGACGTGGTAAGATGGGACCTAAGGCTCGTGATTGCACTGAAAAAGATGAGGGTGATGGTAAGACCAAATTTGATTTACAGTTAGTGAAATGTTTCAAGTGCAATGAGATGGGTCATTGTGAAAATGAGTGTACGAAAATGTGCTCAAATTTTGGGAAGAAATCAGAATACAAGCAGAAAGGTGTGGTGAAATCCTTTGAAACTACTTCAGTAGATGTTGGGCCATAAAATGAAGTGGTATCAGGTACTTTGTTGGTTTTCTCAGATTATTCCAATGTGTTGTTTGATTTGGGGTCTTCACATTCTTCTATCTCTGAAATATTTTCTAGTAAATTGGGAATAGAATCTCAAGAAATGACTCCTAAACGTTTGGTAAAAACACATGGGGAAAATTTTGAGGCAAAAAGAATTTATAAGAATCTTCCTATCATTATTCGTGTAATGAACCTACTTGAAAACCTTAATGCTTCACCTCTAGTAGAGTTTGATGTTATCCTGGGTATGGATTGGCTCTCTGTTTACCATTCTAAGATTTATTGTAGAGCTAAAGAAGTTTCTTTTCAAGAAGTCTTTCAGTTTGAGTACATGAATGAACCCATGCTTTTTATAACATATCTAGAAGTTGAGAAACTAGTGAAAGATGGAAATAATGTTACCTTGCACATAATGTTGAAAATAAAGGAACTGTTCAGATTAATGATGTTCATGTGGTAAATGAGTATCCATATGTTTTCATGTTGATTTGCATGGAATAATACCAGATTGGGAAGTTGAATTTTCTATTTACTTAGTTCCTGATTCGAAGACAATTTCAAAACCCCCTTATCAAATGGCTCAAATTGAACTTTTAGAGTTGTAGGAGCAATTTCCAGATTTATTAGAGAAATGTTTCATTAAACCTAGCACATCACCAAGGGGTGCTCTTGTCTTATTTGTTAAAAAGAAAGATGGTTCAATGAGACTTTGAATTGATTATAGAGCCTTGAATAACATCACTGTTAAGAACAAATATCCTTTTACTCATATCGATGATTTGTTTGATTAGCTTTAGGGAGCTCAGTCTTTTTCAATGATTGACCTGAGATCAGGTTACCATCACTTGAAGGTAAAGTAAGAAGATGTTCTGAATACCGTGTTTCATACAAGATATGTACATTATAAATTTTTAGTAATTCCTTTTGGGCTAACCAATTCCCATGTTATATTCATGGACCTTATGAATAGAATTTTCCATTAGTTCTTGGATAAGTTTTTGGTTGTTTTCATTGATGATATTTTGGTGTTTTCTAAATCTGAAGAAGAGAATGAATGTCATTTAAGGGTTATTTTGATAACCTTAAACGAAAAGAAATTGTATGGGAAATTCAGCATGTGTGAGTTTTGGTTGCAACAAATTTCATTCCTTGGTCATATTGTTTCTAAATATGGGATAACTGTTGATCCTGCAAAAACAAAGGTTGTTGAAGAATGGCCAAGACCCAAAAATATAACCGAAATTCGTAGTTTTATTTGTTTGGAAATCTATTGATGAAGGTTTGTTAAAATGTTTTCATGGTTATCTAGTCCAATGACTAAGATAACTCGGAAGGGTGTTAAGTTTGTCTGGACAAAAGAATGGTATGATGGTTTTCAGGAATTGAAAGAAGATTGGTGAATGCTCCCGTATTGGTACTACCTTCCAGGAATTGTGAGTTAGTTATATACAGTGATGCTTCATTGAAAGGACTTGGTTTCATCCTAATTCAGAATGACCAAGTAATTGCTTATGTTTCACATAAGTTGAAAACTCATGAGGTAAATTACCCAACACATGATTTGGAATTAGCTGCAGTTGTTTTCACTTTAAAAATTTGGAGGCATCATTTGTATGGTGTAAAGTGTGAAATTTATACTGATCAAAAAAGTTAAAAGTATATATTCACTGAGAAATAATTGAACATGTGACAGAGGAGACGACTAGAATTAATAAAGGATTATTATTTAACAATTCATTACAATCCGGGAAAAGAAAATTAAGTGGATGATGCTTTGAGTCGAAAAAGTAATGCTTCATTATCAATATTGCATTTGGAACATGATGCTTTGGTTAAAGATTTGATGAAATTTTGCATAGAATTTGTTGGCGCAGGATTTTCTTCTGTTTTGATTTAGGTTTCAGTGAAATCTTCTCAATCAGACAGAATTAAGCAAGCATAGAAGCAAGATAGTGAGTTGCAGAAAAAGGAAGAGCTAGTTCTAAAGGGTAATTTGCCTGAATTTAACATTGATAATGATTGTGTTTAGTGATTTGAGAAGTGATTTTATGTTATGTGTGATTCATAGTTGAAGCGAGAGTTGTTATGTGAAGCTCATAGTTCTCTGTTTTAGGTCATCTTGGCAGTACTAAGATGTATAATGATCTTCAGGAGTTTTACTGGTGTGATGGGATGAAAAGAGATATTGATTATTTTACTGTGAAGTTTTTGACTTGTCAACAGGTTAAGGCATAGCGACAGTTACCAAAAGGGATGCTTTAGCCTTTACTAGTGCCATAATGGAAATGGTAGAATATATCCATGGACTTCGTTCTAGGATTTTCGAAGACACCTCAAAGTAATAATGCAATCTGGTTTATTGTTGATCTATTGACTAAATCTTCTCATTCCATGCTATAAGAGATACTTTCTCTCTTGATCAACATTCTCGTTTGTATCATAATGATATAGTCAGGTTACATGGATTTCCCCTCTCCACTGTATCTGATCATGATCCCAGGTTTACTTCTAACTTTCGAAAAGGCCTTCAAAAGTCGTTGGGTACCGAATTAAATTTTACTATAGCTTTTCATCCTCAATTAGATAGGAAGTCAAAAAGAACAATTAATACTTTTTAGGATATTCTACGTTCTTGTTCTATGGATTATTAGGGAAGTTGGGACCAACATCATTCTTTGGTTGAGTTTTCTTATAATAACAGTTCTCATTCTAGTATACAGATAGCACCATTTGAGGCATTATATGGGCTGTAGTGTCGAAATCCATCTTTTTGGGATGAAGTTGGTGAAAGGAAATTGATGGGACTATAATTGGTAGAATAGTTGGCAGAAAAAGATCAGCTTATATAGAAACACATGAGAACAACTCAGAGTAGGCAGAAAAGTTATGCGGACAACAGGAGGAAGGATCTCTCTTATGAGGTAGGTGATCATTTCTTCCTAAAAGATTCGCCATGAAAAAGTGTGATGTGATTTGGCAAGAAAGTAAAGCTGAGTAAAAGGTTCATTGGACCATATGAAATTCTGGAGAGAGTTGTATCAGTTTCATACCGAGTGGCTTTAACTCCGAGTTTATCTCAGTTACATAATGTTTTTGATGTTTCAATGTTAAGGAAGTACATGCCAGATCCATCTCATGTTTTGAGTCCAAAGGTAGTTCAACTGGAAGAGAATATATCATATGAGGAACAACCGATCTAGATTCTTGACCATAGGGAGAAATTGTTATAGAATAAGGTGATTCATCATGTAAATTTTTTGTGGCAAACCCACATGATTGAAGAGGGAACATGGAAATCTGAAAATGCAATGAGGGATAAATACCCTCACTTATTCAATAAGTAAATAAATTGTGGGGAAGCAATTTTTAAAGGGTAGAAGGATGTAACATCTCAAGTAATTAATGAATATTATATCTTCTTATCTATGTCTATTTAAAAATTAGGTAGTGTTTTAGAGGTTTAAAATGAGAATATATCCAATCATAAGCATGGAATTCTCTAATATTTTTTAAAAGATTGTTTTACAGCCTTTTGATGGAAAACCATTTTTAAATCAAACATTTGACAATTTTATAAGCTTTATTTGTCAATATAAACTTATTCATTAGAATTGGGACATTGAAATTTAATTTGGATAAATTTTTTGTATTTTTCTGGCAATGTTCAATTTTTAATGAATAGTGAATAATACTGCATTTTACTTAAAAACTGCTTTTTCATCTAATTTAATTATATGGATGGATTATATTTTTAATTGGTTTTATAGTGTTAATATAATATATTTTTACCATTTAATCCATTGGTAGTAATTGGAATTAATTTCACTTTTAAATTTGACATAAATAATCGTCAAACTTTTGATAGATATTGTTTCAAAAAGAAACCTACTATTTATTTTGACAATGGGAATTATTTATAAATTAATTTATGAAATTTCAGGGTTTGAAATTTGGTAAAATGGATTCCATATTTGGAATCATAAGATACAAATTATTTAATTAAGACTGTTTTGTTTTTGGACATTATGAATTGTAAAGACTGTAATTATCTTTAATTATCGTGATTAATTAGTAATCAGATAGTTAAGGGTAATAAAATAATAAAATAATAATATTAAATGACCCCAAAATGTGTCCTAATGCTACTTTTTGTGTCATGTCCGACCATGGGATGTCTTTTTCTATATAGTGGGACACCATGGAATAACTTTTGGGTGATAGTGACACTTTATCATTTTATTTTAAAATAAAAGAGAATATCACAAATGTATGTAACACCTATGTAAAACAATTTTAATTTTGTATAAATAAATTATCTATTAGAAATATAAATATTAATGTAAAGATAAAAATATTTCCTACATCATAGTATTTTTTTATAATTTTTAGAAATTAAATAAATTATATTTTTTATGACACCATGATGATGCAGCGACTACCTCATTAATGAACAATTTAAATAAAATGAAAATATAATGTAAAATATAAGACTTAAACTTGTCAAAAACATATTGTATGAGTATATTTCAAACCCTTATCACCTTATCCGAGAAATATTTCAATGTGGGACCTTTGAAATCTGACACTCATTTTAATATAAAGTAACATTTATTGACTTTTCAAGAGTGTCGCTCCTCCCTCTTATAAAAGGCCCCCACCTCTACCTCCTTACCCACACCTCTCAAGAAATTGGCTCGGCCAAGCTCTTATAATTTTATCTCTACACTACCTATGTTCATCATAGAAGCCTTACCTTAGGTAGAAATCTCTTCATGAAACCCTTTTGGTTCAATCCAAGAGGAGTTACATGATAAAAAGGTAATGCCTTCACTTGTGTTCTTTTGTTTTATTTTGCTTCTCCAACCCCCTAAACTCTTTTTATTCCTTTATTTTGTAACCAAAAAATTATCTGAAATATACTATTATGTTTTTATGGGGAGGATTCTAGATAAAATTACACACACCTTTGTCAAATGGTTAAAGAACATACAGTTTCTGTGGATGGTGGATTTCTGCCTTACGAAACGATGATTGTTCAATCGTATTTTAACACCTTTCATGGTGGCCATTAAGATGTAACTAAATTTATATATGATATAATTTATGTTTATGTTTTCCTTATTATTCTTTATTTTTCATTTACGGCATTACTTTACGGTTTTCATTATGGGTAAACGCGATATCTTCATTTTAGGAAGTGCGGACTACCGCCCCCCTCAAAGTGATTTGATTCGTTAATGAAATATGTGGGATGAATAAATGATGGAGTTAACGATATTATATATGATATTATACTGGAATTATAATATCATTTTATATAATTATGATTTATTTCCATTATATATGAAATATAAATGAAAGAAGCGTTCATGCGTACGTACGACTTACCGCCTCCATGAACGGTGCATTTCATTTATTACCTCTAAATGTGATGTAATATTATAAGATAATGTATATAATAGATATATATGATATATATGATATCTTAATCATGAATATAATTCTGGATATAATGGATATTTTACCACATGAACAACTTGTAATTACAATAAGTCTATTTTTGACTCAAGTGCCAAGCGTCGACAAAACGACCATTATTAACATATATAATTACATAATTCTCATAACATTGTAATAAGTGATATAAAAGGAATAATGAACATGAAAATGGTTCTTAAGATAGTAGATATTAACTCTATTTTATTATTCAGAAGAATAAAGAACGATCGAGTCTTGTCAGACACGAGGTATGGGACTTCATCTCAATCTTCTTTTATTGAGGCATGTATTGTTTTATACACAACCTTATTTTATATGGTTTATAAACCCATTTGACTTTTACGTTTATTAAAAAGGAATAATTTTATACAAATAAATTTAATAAAATAAAAAAAGGTATTTTTTTGTCGTACGTATGCGGCAACAATGACTTCTCCGCCATCATGACCATTATTTGAGTTTCGGCTTCCTCTACAAGCCACAAATTTTTTTTAAATGAAAATTAAATACCATGTTTTACATTTATTTTATTTTGGTATTGAAAATGGTTTTGATTATGTTTCTTTAATATAAATGTGTTATTGATATCTTATGATTGAAATGTGGAAATGTTATGTTTCCTTTATGCATGTTTTATGTGATACAATTCTGTTATAGTTCTTGGGCACTGTTTATGAAGATGGGCAGTTCCGTGATAAACTATGGGTGGGAAAGCATGATATAGATCTCCAATTCATTGGGTAATGAAAAGTGGTTAAACTCTAGGGTTTTTTCTAAAGATATTTATGGAATATACTGTGATGGGTATTCACAACGTAACCATGAGGGTTACTCCCTACCTATGAATGTTATGAATTCCTCAAGTTACCTTTATGCCTTATGATTTATATAATTTACTCATGAATTGATGAGGTATGTTAAAGTGCTTATGTTTTATGAGTAATGTATGATATCATTAATTCTTATGTATAGATGGACTAATGTTTTCATTTCGTACTTTTATATCACTTACTGAGCTTTTTAGGCTCATCCCATGTTTTTGAAATGTTTTTCATAGGTCAAGGGAATGGTACATGATGTGATGATAGTGTCAAGGAAGTGTCATGGAAGAATGGATGTTTTGTTTTAAATGTTTTTCCTTTGTGGGGAAAAGTTATTATTGTCTTTAATGTAACCACCTTGTTTAAATGTGGAATGTAATGAATGATTTATGATCTAATTCTCTAAAACTCTAAAAGTGAAAATATCATCAATGTGTAATCTTGTAATAACTCAAGATTAAGTAATGTTTAGGGATGGAGCCTTTTAATATGAAACCCCCTACCTATCATTCTTCACACTAGAGATAGAGGAAGATTGTGATTTTATCCTAGAAAACGTGGGGATGTTTTCTGGGGTATTCATAGTACACTCAAAAAAATTAAAAAAATGAAGCTTGGAATCATCCCTGATTGAGGGAGAAAAAAAATAAAAAGAGGGAGAAAATAGAACTAACATTTTAAAATAGGAATTCACTCATTAATATTTCATAATTTAAAATTATTCAGAAAATATCTTTTCTATCTAGATAAATTAAATTTGGTAGAATTTCGCATTTAGGTCTCATGTGTATTAATAAGATTTTGGATTTACTTTATCTTAATATAAACATGATATTAATCGACCCATTTCAATTATTATATCAATATATTTTATATAAAATGATTTATAAACATAAATAGGAAGGAAATTGTGTCTTTATTTAATTTTAAACACCCCTATATGAGATATATGAATTGAATAGGGGTATGTTTGAGTAACACATACACCGACTAAAAAAAGAACCCATATGGAATTTGGAATACATTGTGTAGAGGTAGTTCAATCTATGATTACATGGCTCTTTTAATGAACCTTAGATGAGAATAGATGTTTAAATATATACACTGATTTTGTGATCTTTACCATAGAAAGAGATGATATTATACAAAGGTAAACTGGTTTAACAATATCTGGGTTCAACCATGCCTTAACGTTGAAAAAAAATAATTGAAGAAACTCAAAAAAAAAAACTAGAAACCCTTAAATATAGAAATTCACACTGGAAAAAACACCTTATTCAATATGTTTCCCTATACTCACATTATTAAGGAATGACCATTAAAAAATTCTATCATCATTGGAAAACACTGACCTTTCCATTATACAATAATATTAATATACATTTATGTAGGGAGAAAAAAATAAAAATATTGAAAAAAAATTCGATACAATAAAAAAAATTTATAATTGAATATATATATTAATTCATGAATTAGAAATCAATAAAAAATAGATGTAAATAACTTAATACATCATATAATAACACATATGTTTCTCAAAAATAATTTCAAAACATTAAAATATATTTTTATTAAATATTCAAATTATGTATTAGAATAATATTTAATGAATGTAACGATTTTTGATCCTTGAGATCAAAAGGATACACCCTTGTACAATCCAATACTAAATAATGGCACTGAAATAGGAATTGTGAAAAAATTTAACCTTCTCATTTTATTCCTTGATAAAATTGTCTTCTATGAAAATTAAAAAAAAAACAATATATCGATAATGGTTCCATCAATATTGAATAACAAAACTCTACAATCATATTTATTTCAAATAAATGGTGTACCATCTAGGAATATCATTTAGAAAAATAATACAAATGCAATAACATAACTATGATGTAGGAATAACTCTAAAATATGATTGATGAACTACCAATACTTCGATGGAACAAAAATTTCTTTATAAGAACGAATTATCCCCCCACCTATTGTTGATAGGCATGATAGACCTCAGGTAAATTATACTGGTTGTCCCCAACTATATTACAATGAATTAAAATAAAGTCATTTGAAACATGAACCCTTGATATCCTCACCCTACGTCTCGACGGTGGACTATAACTTTGATTGATTGTATCACTCAATTACTCCACAAGAATTTTGATTCACCCCTTAAGACATTTTTCATAATCCTTCCTAATTGAAGGGAAGTGTCTCTACCAAAAAAATCATCAAAAAAATTTTCATTCTCTAGAAAAACCACCATATCAATCTATAAATTCCACAAAATCAACCATAATGGAATAAAGGATTACTGAATCTCCAACATCATGGATGATTTTAAATTTTGTGTCTGATGTACTACATTGAATAATAAATTTTGAAACTGGATATCCTTGTCAATAAAAAAATTTCCAAAGAACAAGTCATTATTATATCATTACTATATCTCTGAAATCTTCTTCCTGATGAAACACATGTAAATGAGATCAATAAATTAATTCATGAATATTTAAAAAAAAAATTCATGAAATCCTATCTGAAACACCACACATCATTTTCCACTATATTCAATCCCCCTTTTGAAAAAAAATCCAACATCCAGTGTGTCTCATAACCAATTTGGAGTCCTTGCCAGCATAAATGATACCTCCTCACATTTTATAAATTCCTCATCAGAGTTGAAATAATCTCCCCCTATTATCATTGTTATTTTATTTTGTCGAAAATTTGACAAGGACTCGCCCCATGATTCATATATGTTCATTTTCATGAAATATATCGATAATATTTTGAAAGAATATAATATTTTTACGTTGAAAAACCATTTCAGATAATGAAAACAAATCACAACATCATTATAAGGGATACCACATAAATAAGGGAAAACATAATCACTGGTCACACAAACATTGTGAAAATGAACTCATAATTTCATTACATTCTGTTATAGAATTTAGCAAACACATGAAATATAAATTTTTTTTATCCATATAGAAATCTTGGATTCATCTCTTATAATAACCCTACTATTTCTCTAAATTTATTTAATTCTATAGAAATAATTTTCTTATTATGTTATATATTTTTATACATCGAATTCTCCTTATAAAATTATTATTTTGGAACATTATGAAATAAATCCACTATATAAATATTATATATAAGGAAAATAAATCATAATGACCATTTGTAATGTAACCATTATATAATGATTGTTATTATTAGTTTATTTTAAGGGTTATAAAAATATTTATTTGATATATTATGAAGAAGTGATGGTTTAATCTGATCTAATCATACATTACTATTCTCATTAATTAAATCCCCTAATGGAGTTGAAATAACATGGATTAACACTTGAGTAATTAAAATATAACATGGAATAAAAAAACTTCCATAGAATAATTTAACAAATAATTTCATGATTATATATATCATCACCCAATGTTTTTCATGAAATCGCCCTAAGAATGTACTGTGGTCACACACCATAAATATGTGTAATTTGATAATGTAAAAATTGTTTATGTATTGAGACCATAAAAGTATGTATAATTACCCTTTAAATGATATATTATTCTACCCAATCTAGTTATATTCTTATATCGATTAAATACATGACTAAATATACTATAATATAGGATGAAAATGATAGTATGTAATTGTGATATATATGAACTGAAATTTTATTTTTTATAAAAAATATATATGATTATTTTTATTGAAATTAATTTCAAAGATAGAATATGGAGTTTTATATTAATACTAATTTACACATCAATTGTACAAAAATTATTATTTACTCATTTATGAATAGTAAAATGATTTTACGAAATCCTACATTGTTCTTCTAATGACTATGAAATGAATCATGTGCTAAAATTTAAACATTGATAAAATATAAATAACATTGAAAATAAAAAATTATTATAATTTTGATTTTTTTATAAATTAAATGACATTTTTTATTACAGTAGATGATATTTATCTATCATTGAATGTTAAATAAATTTTTACGTAGTTTATTTTTTAGTACAAATCATGTACAATATAAATAAACACTAAGTGTTAGGACATCATAATGACACAAAAATGTTGTGATAGGTTATATAAATGGTTTTATCAACCAAAAAAATTGTGATATTTGAAAATGAGGGAATTTATTTAATCATTATTTTCCCAACCCTAAAATGAACCTTTGAAAAAATAAATGATAATTAATGTTTATAAGAACAAATCATTATGAAAATAAAAAACATCCATATCATCAATGATAGTTTTTAAATAATTTTATATCCTAGACCATTAAAATACATAATTAAAACTCCTTTAGAAAAAATTTGTTTAAAACATGATAGAAGAAATTGATTTGAATATTGTATGAAATTCCACCACCCGTGTTTTGTAATTTAGGAAAAATCCCCCAAAATTCTGTTATAAAGTCTCACTCATTCTACCATTCCTCCCAAATTGTAACATATTTATCACAAATATATCATCCCTCTACAACCCTAAATCCTTCTAAACAAGTTTTAATTTTAAAAATGATTCCCAAAGGAGTGTTAAGGAGTATCCTTTTAAGGTATGTTTCCTCTCTATCCTCTTTTACATTCAAAAAAATCATATTAAATTGGACATTTGATTATCAGTTCATTACATAGTCTTGTGATTAATGGAATTTATATTCTTTTTAATTAACTATAAAATAATTAGATACCATATAATTATATCACTAATCCCTTCAATGAATATTTTTTAACACTTGTTATGCTTCTGAAATCAACCCATTATTTTCCTAACAAAAATATATTGTTATTAATGCACATATATATATATATATATTTATTTATTTATTGGAATTGACCAACAAGTAACTATCCTTCATTGATTGTATAATTCAATTAATTAAAACCACATTTCATAATTTTGGGACTAAACTGACGAAATGAATTCTTACATTATGTCATAGATATGAGACACATACAATTTGAAAATAAGAAGGGTTTAACTAAATAACACTCCATTGCACTATGTAATGTTTTCACCTCATGAGATACCATGATTGGTTAATGGGTGGTTATTATAAGAATACTATGTTATAATTTAGTAGATATTATCCTCAATATATACATATTATTTTACATTTTCTATTGCTTCCTCACACCTATTATGTCGTGATTTTATGGTGTTTCTTTCTAATTCCACGAATCCATTTTAATATGAATAATTGTTACCCCATTATGTTTTCATTATATAACACTATACTTAAATCTATTATTTATCATCGTGTTATACATTGATTATTCACTTACTATTCTTTATATCTATACCGTTTATTTTTTACATTCCAACATTATCATGTGTAGTATAAATAGTTCAAATAAAACTAGGAGTGCATTATTGATTTCTAAATACTGATATTGTATTTGTTTTATGTTAATATTTAATATATCTAATTTCAAAATGAATCTAGGCATATTAATATTATAGGAATCTATTTCATGATTACTTATTTTATAAATCTCGATATAAAATATGTTAGAAATAAGGGTTGTCATATCCATGATGTCCTTTCAATATATAAAATCTCATACATATGTCACCACTTTCCAACATCATAATAATATCATAAAAATTAGATAAAAACTATTATGGGAAATACTATGAAAGAATATCAAATATTTCTTTTCTGCATTAAAATATTAAACATAATGGAATGTATGTCATTATCACATAAACAAGAAATTCGGTTAAGTGAAATAAAAGTTACACTATTCATTCAGTTTTTAAAATAATATCCTACAAGGGATATTTATATTTGTGAATAGAAGGGATATTTTGACACTGGATCATATGATTTATAATAATATCTTAACATGATATAGTAGATTATATAAATTTTTTTTAAAAAAAATAATTTATTTCAAGAATCCTGATAAAATAATGAATAATTTTAAATTTCATTATAACTTTTATGTAAAAACATCAACAATTAAACATATAATAAATAAAAGCATGATTATATAAAAATAATAGTCTTTATTAACCAATTAATTCTCAACTAACAATTTATTAATTTATACAAGAAGTGTTATCTTAGTTTATGTATATAATGTGATGGAAATAAATTCAACATATTATTAATTAATCTCAAAATAATTTCATAGCCCCAAAATTATTTGAAACTAAATAATCAAATGTATAAAATTGAGTTTTGATAATTTTATAAAAAGATATATTTTGACCTATCATATGAAATTTCATTTCTCACTAAAAACATTTAATTCATAACATGTTCTACAACACTCCATTAAGGGATCAATTTTTTTAAACATGATACTTAAACAATTTATTATTTACTTCATTTATTTTCAATTAAACAAATTATAAAAAAACTGTAAAATTTTTATTTCATTTTGAAACAATTTTCAAATAAATATATAGAATGATGCACCAATAATTTCTAGAATTCCATTTTAATTTAAATAAACTATATATATATTTTCCATCGAATTTCAAACAATATTTTATATGTTCTTTAACATGAAACATATATATGATACAACTAACTAGTGATTATTAAAAGAATGGTTATATAAGGAAATACTAAGTGAAAAAATTCATCATTAGTTCCAACATATTTTCAATATAATCCAATTGAATATAATAAAATTAATTTCAATCATGCCAATGCACGTTTATCCAAAAACAACTCATTATTTACTATTATGCATGAAATGGTAATGGTGAACATTATAAAAATAGGATATACAATTATTATATGGGATGTCTCATGTTATCTTTAAAAAACTATTAAAATGAAAAAAATTATTCGAAGGTTCTAAATTCATCAAAATATGGTATTACACTATATATAGTTATTAATAAAAATCATAAAATAGAATGAAATCTATGAGAATAATGAATGCTACCTTTTTAATTCTATACACTATAAAAAGTGAATTTTAAATAAAAAATTATTGATACACTAATAATGTGATTCTTTTGAATCACTTTGGTCCAAAATACCCATTCCCTAGTTAGTCTATCCCACATGCATCAAATTATAGGTTTGTATAACTATTCAACACAATCGGGCCCTTGAAAACCACACATATTCCAAAATTGAAACTTCATATTACCACTCACCAATCAATTCTAATAGCTTTCAATTTTGACCACCCCTACAATATCACCCTTTTGGGATACTGGAGAAGGAGGCTACGACTCTTGAATCATGCCTTCCATATTCCTCAGGTTGGAGACTTGAATTGATTATATCTATCTTAACTATAAGAGTAATTAAAATAAAAAAATATCAAAAATAAAAGATATAATATCTATCAATAAAATACATATGAAATAAATAAAATAGTTAAATAATTAAACTACACTCATGACTACATGAATCATATTACAACATAAAAATAAAAAAGATAAATATCTAGTTCTTGTGATTAGATCATATGCTCAAGAAAAACAACATAAATAATATATCTACAAAAATATACCGTACCAAACAAGTCATGATACAATATATATAGTTAAGGCCATGGATGTAACAAGTATGATTATATATCTAATAATAAAGTTCCATGTGGAACCAATGCATTGAGACATATATGTATTGAAATGATAAGTATGAAAAGTTGGAAAGAATAATAAGGTTCATAAAACCAAAATAAAAATTATCATGATCACTGCATCAATTATTATCTCCTAAAAATAATAATTAATATTCCTTATATAATGAATAAATATCCATAATCAGACTACCATAATCAAGATATATATCCCACATATTAAATTTCTATAACTTCTCCCACATTCACAATAACAATACCATTTCCATTATATCATTGTATATAATAGCCATGAAAATTGATGGAAAATAAAAGTGTTATTAATATTATGAATCTGGGGCCCTAAGAATATAATTACACTAAAAATACTTATCGTCATCAAGACATTATATCTCAAACCTATAACATTATGATCAGATAACCCCTCAAAAAATTTTCAATAACATATTAATAATTAATGAATAATTATCAACTAACTTTCCACCATGATAACTTGATATCCTACACCACATTTAGCCACCACATTATCATTATATCACCAACAAAGCCTCTCCAAATAAACACCAATTACTATAAAAACCAAATTCACAAGATTATAGTAGTGTATCATATAATCAAAATATGAAACAACCATTCCAATAATGTATAATTAGTATTCAATATTTTGGAAAAATGATGGAAAAGTAGAGTATATCACAATTATACAATAAATGTGCATATTCAGGTAATACCATAATCAATAGGGAAGCATCCATTAAATAAATTATATATATATATAATCATTTTTTAATATTTATCTATATTATCATCGAAAACCACATTATTATTCATTTAATTTACATCCAATAATATTTTCTCAATTCCTTGATTTATAGAGAAGGTAAAACCATATCTGTCCTCATTTTTTATTAATAAAAATCACCACACTTTGAAGGGGACAATATATATATTTTGGGTAGAGTATTCTAGAATGAATGTGTACAAATATTCAAATCTATATATTGGATAATAATTATTTTATCTATATTAGGTTATAATTGCATAGTTATGTTAATTTATTTTTAAATTTCCTCATTAAGATAAATCATCGAATGAATGAAATATACCTCCAAACAAAATAACTCAATCATTAAACTAAGCTTATAGCATCACAAAATTTTCGGACTAAAATAAAATTTCAATCAATTCTTACACAGAAATAAATTTATAGCATACCATTCTAGTACTTATTCTAAAATATTACGTAATAAAGAAATTACACATTACACAACTTTAAAAATTATCCCAACTCATCATTATTTTACACTACTAGCTCAATCATCATAGAATTTCTCTAAAAAAATTTACAACCTTCTCAAAGAAGTAGAACAATTCTATTATAATGATCCAAGATACTTTTTTAAAGGTGTTATTAATAATTACATAGAAACCCAAGGATTTAATGAATTAATATACATGAATGGAGAAACATTGTAGGTAGTTAAACCACTAAATGAAATTAGTAACATCTGTCCCCATCTCAATTTTATATAATTAACTTCTATATAATGACATAAAAGATAGAAATTAAAGTACAACACTATAGGATTAAACCAAAACAATAATTGTTTTGAGGATAAATTCATACTAAAGAACAAGAAGATTAATACAACATATTTCTATAATAAATAAAGATCATTATAGAAATATTGGTCAACGGAATTTATTTTTTTCCCACCATTTTACTATTTCAAATCTCAATCTATTTAATAATTTAAATTACAGATTCCTGTTATCCTCTATTATTCCATCTATTTTTATGATATTTCCCTAATAACAAATTTAATTGAAGATTCACATTCTCATTCCATTCCCAATATTCCATAGATATTTATTACCAACCATCAAGTCCTTATAGCTATATTTAATTACAAAACTATGCATGTATATCTTATTGAAAACAAATAGGTCCAATAGAACTATTCATATTTCATTCCATTCATGTCCCATATAAGTCTTCTTTCACAAAAATACATATAACATAATTAATAGAGGAAAAAATCATAAATCAAACTATATTGAATAGAAGCAGACAACAACCCAATGCCCTGAACTAACCTCCATGACATCATGATGAAGATAAGAGTTATAGAATGAATATTAAAACATACAAAATACCTACCAAGACCATATCTGTGAAACATTGACCTTGAGGATAAATTATTTTATGAAATTCATAAGGTCGTGTAAACCCATTCCCTCGATCATACGTTATCAACACCATTTTTAAACAATGAATTATACATAAAATCATCAAATGATTCTTAATATGGTAGTATTTATAAATATTAGAGTAGTGAATGTAATTGTCTTATGTAATTTTTGGTTGTTTTAATTCTTGTGAATGTTTTTAATACAACGTATTCATGTGAAGTGACTTTACAATTAAAAAGAATGATAATAATTGTGATCATTTAATTCAAATTCTATATAATAAATTATTTTAGGCTTAAATTTGTATTATAGGTATATCCAGAATATTGAAAGTATAATAATTTCATATGATAAATGTAATAACAGAAATCACATCCCCCAAAAAAACCCAAATACATTAATCTATGAAATTTCCATACTATGAACATCGATGTTATACCCCATGAGTTCCTGAGGAAAATTTCATTTATCCAAAAAATCTTATTCTTAAACCGAATACTATTCAAAACCTCACTATTATAAAAAACACACATCTTATACCATA
Organism: Viscum album; assembly: GCA_963277665.1. Lineage (NCBI taxonomy): Eukaryota > Viridiplantae > Streptophyta > Magnoliopsida > Santalales > Viscaceae > Viscum > Viscum album. The sequence goes on along the minus strand of OY728162.1, from coordinate 77,581,046 downwards.
TTATTATTATTTATATTATTTTAATATTATTTATTCAATATAATAAATTTTGAAAAAAAATATATATGAAATCCACTATACCTATATATCTTCACAACAAAGATATATTGATAGGGTGATAGCGTCATAGAAAATTCATTTAAGGGATTAGTCTATTCATATGAGGGGAAAATGAATTTAATTATTATGATTTTAAATGTATAATATTAAGAGAAAAAGTAACTAAAAAACGTAGGAAAGAAACTTAGTTTACAATAATATATTGTTTTTTATGTTTTGTAATTTAAATGTATTCAAAAATATCTTTCTTAATGTGGATAAATTCAATTTGGAGTCATGAACCATTTAAAATATTTGATTTTTTATAAAACCTAATATTTTATTTATCTTCATATATGTACATCTTAATCAAAATATTTCCATTTATATATATTTATATTTCTAGATATTGTATTCTAAAACCATAATATAAAAGAAAATTAAATTTATATATAACACTATATACAAATACGCAATATGGATTCCCTATGTAAGAGTAACATGGAACTAAACACAAAAAACATAAAAAACAATGACCCATTTTAACGTTGGAATATGATGCCAAAAGGTAGTTCAATTTAACCTCACACAACTCTAGTAAAGACCTTTATATGATATTTGAATGGTAAGGATTTACCCTAATGTGAAAAGATCCTATATAAATGTAATTTGGTTTACCTTTATGTTGGGATTCCTATAAATAAATAAAGAAAATGAGTAAATCCAGGATACCAATATGAAAACTAGGAAGTCATACATAAATGATATATGTTAAGATCAAACCACTTGAACAATATAATCAGTTACTTATACACAATTAATGAAGGAACTTTAGATAGTGCCACTCCCATACAATCTCCATAATGTTTCTATTACAGAAGATGTAGGAAATAATATTCATAGAGAAAATAAATAAATTAAACATAGTGAAATGATGAAAATAATAATAATGGCTTTATAAACAAATTTTGGATCATTCAAGAATTAAAAAAAATTCTCAAAATCACTTAATAACATCAAATTATTTAAAATTTTAACCAAATAATATAGAAAAATAAAATTTATTTTGAATACATTTCATAATACTATTGTAAAATTGTATATCATTAAAAATACCACTGTATACCTTGTATATCACTAGTAACTCCTCTAGAAACACCATCACCAATGAATGAATTGGAAAGAGGGCACCTCAAAAAATATAGCCATCATACAAAACAAATAATTTGTCTCTATTTCCTAACAATGGAACAATGTATAAATGGAATATGGAATCATGTGTGTAGTACAATCAACATAATTAGAAAATTAGCAATTAGGGTTCGTAATTATAACTTTAATAAAATTTATTCTCTGTATAGGATTATAATATGTACAAAACATAATGGTCTTGAGTGAAAATATTAATGTTAAATAATAAGTAACATCAATAAAAAAATTTGTATCCAAAAATCACTTTATGGTATCATATATCAAGAAGTACTTGTAGAAAAAATATTCATGGAAGTTAAAAAACAAATATCTCCAAATAAAGAAACATATATATTCATTTTTATTACTCCATAAATGTACATCAAATCATATCCAAGATGTTAGTCAACACAACCCTCACTGATAAAGGTAGTTTTCCCTTACTTAAGATGAACTGAATATATGTTGTAATGATATGAGATGTGTACTTATAGGGAATAGTATACAACCCTTTTTTTCTTCTAGTATTAAAATATCCTTATTTATGGTTTGGTGTATTATTGGGTGCGTTTTGAAGAATTATTATAAGATTCTAAAAAATAATAAATTGCTTCTATTTAGAACAAAAGTTTATATCCATGTCACATAAAAAATTACATATTCCTATTTTGACCATTTTTATATTATTTTATTAATGTTTAAAAAATTACATTACATCCAAACTCATGATATAATAATGTTCCTTCCAAACAAATGGCTTGTAAATTTTTTCAAATTTCCAAACCCATGATAAATCTCAACATATCCTTACACAAGACTTATCCAGAAAAATAATCAATCATACAGTTATACCATAATATTGTTGAATTATTTAATTTTTATTAGTGACTCTCAAAAAAATTCCATTTTATTAATTTACATATCAATTTAATGTAAATCACTACATAATATTCTATATATCATGCAACTCACAAAAAAAGTTATACCATGAAAATTTATCTAATAACCATTAATAAAATTGAATAAAAATCATTGTCCATTAACGCACTCATAAATATTAATAAGTTGAAATCAATGTTATCAAATAAAATCATATCATATTCAATTTTACATTACTCAGAAAACATTTTATTTACCCTTTTAAAATCTCATAAATTTAATCAACATCTTAAACTATTTTATTATGCCTCAAACTTATATATTAATAAATTTATATTCTTCTTAATAATCTCACTTAAATGCTTTAAATCATATTTTTCTTTTTTAGAATTCCCAAACATAATCATGTTATTTGTTTTACCTTTTGTATCTACCAATGCCACATATTTGAAAAACATTACCATTAACATGTACCATATATATTATATTTTATATTCATAATAAGTAAAATGATTACATAGGAATGAAATTTTAATAATTGTTTCATTAACTAAACATTTAACACATTTATTTTGAATTAAAACACTAATTAATTACCATTTAATAGTTTTCAACATGAAAAATTGTTCAAACCATTTTTAGAATCAATACATTTATGTTACTAATTTAATTATTTTTGTTTATGAATAAACCATAATATACATAAGACCATCCCATGAGTAATATTGAAAACATACATTTTCACGTCAAAAATTTAATTTTTAGAACATTCATTATATTATTCTATGAAAATCCTATATTTTATAATTTTTTAAATTATTATAAATATATATTACAAAAATATATACCACATCAATAAATTGAAAAAACCAATGTGAAAAAACATCATGTTCAAGCATAATATATTTATTATTTTTATATAAAATAATAAATATATCCTCTTAATAATTTTTCAATATATTCCAAAACAATGTTCACTTTTCACCTATAAAATAGATTTTATGCTATTAAACACAAGTAAGAAACATTCAAGAACCACTATATTTCATCTAAGATTCACCAAATAAAATTCAATTTATTTTCCAATAATGTTTTCATACACATGACTTATATCACGCAAAAAAATAACAAAACAATTAAAATATTTAATTTAACGACATATAAATTTATGTTACCACATATTACATTTTAGGTTGTTGATAAATTATTTATGATGAGAACAAAATCCATAAAGTGTAATCAAAGATATATAATTTTATTAAAAATGATGAAACCCCCAAATAAGAACCAAACTACACTCAAACTAAAATTGCAACAATAAATATTGGCTTGATCAGCACACAAATAATTTTTCATCAGCCCTAAAAGAATCGATTTTGTATGATTAGTTATAACAAAGGATATGTAATAAAAAAGTGAAATGGCATTGATAATGTTCTTTGGTTGTAACTATATGGTCCACTATTTTCATCACATTTCTAAAACCCATATTCGAAATAAAATTAATATTTAAACTGATATAAACTATACATTAAATTTATAAAATGTGCATTAAAAAAATTTCAAAAAAAAATAATAACATTGGGTTGTAAAAGTTATTACATACATTTAATATTATAAATAATTGAAAAAAACCATGGATTCTATTGTCATTGGATCCCCCATTCAAAATACCCAAATAATGCTACTAGTTTAGGAACAATCCACCACAAATGGAGAATAAAATATTTTCTTCCTTTAAGAATAAGATTTTTTTTTAATACTATAATGATAAAATTGAAACATAAAAGTGATATAATGTATTAATTAAATTTAACCATTAAACTAACAGCACAAACCTTATGTCATATTGTCCCCTTCCTTGGTCTAATTCTTAGGTTTTTGATTCATCATATCAAAAACAATTATTGATTGTTTTCATATTGGATAAAAGAAATATATGTATGTGTTATATATTTTTAATATGTGATATAAATATTTAACTAAAATTATTCTTTTAAATTAAAAAGACAAAATTTGATTCATACTGGGAACATCATGTGTTAGATTGACAAGAGACTGATCCTCGCACATCCAAATTAATTATGGTCCATTGATATTAACTATAAAGACAATCATATCATATTTTATTAGTTTTGAAAATGTGAATTGTGTTTTATTATAAAGTATTTATTTTATAATCAATCACAATATTTTATTCATATCAATAACATTGTGTGTCTGATTGATTTATGTCATATTCATATATTTCAAAAATTAATTATGTATCATTTTCCCAAATTTTCAACAAAATAGAAATGTGTTTTCTTAGTGTTCTATAAGGGATGTGTAATTTGAACTAAAATGTTAATACTAAAAAAAACAAAAACATGGAGTTATAACGAGTTCACCATATGTTATTTTAACATGTGAATAATTCCAACATGTTGAAAATTAATTACTGATCATTTTAGTAACATATTAAGTTAATATGAGAATGTTTAATCATTTTTTTTGTGAGTGACACATATTTTGAACTAAAATTTTACTCTAAAAATTAAAACACAGTCATTTAGTCATTATAGGAACACCTTGTGTTAGTTTTATGTGTGTTTTAGTAATACACATCCAAAGTGACATATAGATAATTTTCTTAATGTATCATCACTACCTGAGGACTTTTTCATAGTATTGAGTATGTGAAATGTGTTTTGTTCGAAAATAATGATATTAAACATATACCCACACATTGGTTAAAACCATACACACCATGTTACATATTGATATGAAAATGATTCTTATAAATCACTAATGAATAATAGAATATTTTCTTAATTTTTCTACATAATCCGAGTGATTTCTTTTTGTTTTCATTTAGTGACACAAATTTTGAACTAAAATATTTCTTATAAACTAAAAATACACTCATAGAGTTATTTCAAGCACATAATTTGTTATAATTTTTCCCATAAAATGTTTACACATCATAAATTAATTATAGATCATTTTCCAAATGTATCATGTCAATCTTATCTTGTTTTATGATTTCAGAGAATGTGAAGTCGATTTTGAACTAAAATATAAATTTTAATAAAAACCCATTATTTGAACCAAAAACACAATATTATTGGTTGATTTTCAGTCTACTAATATATATTAGAAAGGAATTATGAATCATTATTCCTAAATTATGTTGAAAATATGTATGTGGTTTCATTGTTTTCAGTTAGCAATGCATGTATTGACCCAAATTGTTGATTTTAATATGAAAATATGAACATAAAATCATATCAAACACAATATGTGTGGGATTGTGGAATAAAAAATTCATATTCCAATGAAATGACATATGGGTTATTTTACAAAATTATAAATATATCTAGAGTGTTTTTCTTGGATTTTAGTATCTGATGCATGTTTTGTAATAAAATATAACATAAAAAAACACGAAAATTGATTAATACATGGAACATTGGGTGTCTGGTTTATATACACATTATTCATACAAATAAAGAATGGAATAGGGACTATCTTAATAAAGTAACAAATCAATATGACTATTTTCAATATTTCTGAGTATTTGATGGGTGTTTTGAACTAAAATATCACTTTTAATCTGAAAACATTCCCTTCAATTCATATCTGGTACACAATGTGTCAGATTCATGTGTGGATGTTTCTTGTATATTATGAATTATTAATTAATAGTTTTCCTAATAAATTATGGGAATATATTAGTGCTTTTAATAATTTGAATTTGTAATATTCATTTTGAACAAAATTGTTCGTATAAAAATGAAAACAAACTCTTCAAGTCATTTTATGAATACTAACTTGGGTAGATGTGATGATGAATCCTAAACATCCAAAATTAAATATGTATCAATTTAAAAATGTAAAAAACAATATGAAAATGATTGATAATTTTTTATTATGTGAAGATCATTTTGTATTAAAATGTTGATTTAAAATAAAATCACATATTTTCAGTTATACTATACATACTATGTGTTATTTTTACATGAGTTAAATTAATATATACTAAAAAATAATTTATATTTTTTTACATAATTATCGAGAAAAACTGATTGTGTTTTTTTTATTTCAATAAATGTTGTGCATTTTGAAGTAAAATGTAAATTTTAAATTAAAAACTACACTTAGAGTCATAGTGGGCACACCATGTGTCTTATTGATATGTGGAGAAATAAAAAACATAAAAAATGATATATATATATATATATATATAAAATCCCATATACTTTTACTAAATTATTAATTCATTCCATGCATGCTTTCTTAGTTTTGATAATGCCATGATTATTTTGAACTAAAATGTCAATTTCAATAATATCATGCACCTTCACACATACCAGAAAATATCATTTTAGATTGATGTGAGAATTATTTATAGCCATCCCATATCTATAATGGAATATTTTTTAATATTATAATGATTATATGAGTTTTTTTCAAGTTTTTTATTCAATGATCTCGGTTTTGACAAAAAATGTTAATTTTTAAACTGAAGACATACACTTTGAGTAATATTGGGCACATCATGCATTCGATTGATATTAAAATAATTTATATATGTCCCAAATCCCTTAGGGACAATTTTATTAAAATATCAAGATAATATTTTGGGTTTTTCTCATAATTGAGTTTGTGAAATCAGTTCTGTATTGGAATGTGGTTTTTAAATAAAAACACACATTTTAATTTATATATGCTAGTCCATGTGTCAAATTCATGTGTGTTCAGATCCTATACATAAAAAAATTTATTATGGATAAATGTACTAAATTAACAAAAATATATTAATGTGATTTATTATATATAATTATGTGATGATCATTTTGAACAAAAATGTTACTTTTCTATGGAAAATACACTATTTGAAATATATCAGGAACATTGTTTTCTGGATTGATGTCTAGGTAACTTTTAAAGGAAAAAAATGATATATAGATCATTTTACTAATTTATCAAGACAATTTTATCATTTTTTCTTGGCTATGAGTATATGATGACTAATTAAAAAGAATATGAATATTTTAAATTAAAACATACACATTACATCAAAACATGATGTCATGTATCAAATTGAATTTCTGTTATTTCATACACATTATTATTGATTTGTAAATATTATTACTAAAATATCAAGATAATAAAAGGATTTTATCATGGTTATCAGTGTGTTGTTAACTTTTTTTCGATACAATGTCACTTTTAAAATACAAAAAGAACATTGAGTCATAAATGGAAAAGTATTCATTAGATTGATATGTAGTTGATTTTTACAAAAATAAATAGAATTTTGTATCATTTTCATAATATTTGGTGACCGGTACATTATTTAAAATTATTTGATTCAAACGACAATTCATTGCATTACTATTGAACATAAACAAATCAAATAAATAACTAACAAAACTATGTAGTGATCATTAAAGTCATTCCTTAGTGCGTCATCCATTGATATAAAATTATCGAAAACTTATGTTTTTTTAGTATATTTTCCTATATATGTCATCAATTACCACAATACATTGTTCATGGTTCTTCATGAATGTTAAAATATCATTTTAACCATCAGGATGGACTATAAACAATAAATGGGGTTCTTTTGGGCTCTATATATGCACAAAATTATTTTATACAAATAAATTAAAAATACTCTCTTCATGATCACTATAAAAATTAACTAAAAAATTATATATAAAAATTATATAGATTTAATTAAATATTTATTATATTATATATTAGAAATTTCACTAAATAATAAGTATCTAAATAAACACCACATCCTTGATGAATCATTTTAGAAGAAATTTTGTTTTTGAATCAAGCCTCAAATTCATCCTAGAGGGTTCAACCAATAATGAGTTAAAAATTAGAGGGAATCTACTCGTAACATGATAGTGAACACCGTACAATTGAGCATTCAAATAGGCTAGACAAAGGCTAGTGTTAGTCTCGTGCATGTCGATACATGACCTTGTGGTGTGTTATGTGTGTGTTTTGGAACAAATACCACATTACCTTCATGTAACTATTTATTCCTAGGACTTTAATATATACAGGTGTCTTAGCATCCACATATAAAATATAAGAAAATTATTGAGGAAGAATTTTCACAATTTAACTAAAATTATGTCTTCATGCCTTAGTTGGATGACCTTTCACTCAAACATTTCCTTCAATCCTCCAGCACTATTTTTTACTATTTGATATTACATAATAGTATATGTAACTCCCCAAAGAAAAAATTTATACAACCATGAATTCTTGGCCTCACATGATGAAACAAAGTATAACCTTGGAATCACCTTGGACAGATTCGAGGAGTAGAAGAAACATCAAGGAAGTTGCATTCGAGAAACAAGGAAGTTGTGCTATGTATGATTGAACCATCCAACCACTGTGAATGTAAAATGGTTTGAGGTGGAGCCATACCTTACCACAACACTTATTGTTCCATAAGCTATCCATGATATTGGGTTTTGTGTCGTGGTCATTAATGTTTCACTGTAGAGATTCTATTTTAGGTACTGACCTGTCCATCAGGAGAAAAGGGGAGTGATATGGGCATACATGTTCCTAATTTTTGACATCTTTACATTAAATATTTAGTCATTTAAATAATTAATTATGGTGTTTTTGTTAAACAAATACCGTTCATTAATTTTATATTTTAATTAATTAATTAATCAATTCTTATATTTAATTTTATGTTTTTTCTTTTAAAAATATTAAAATTTTATTTAGTTTTTAATTTTTCTAATTAATGTTTAATGTGTTAATTATTCTTGAATTTATTATTTTATGTCATACAAGTTTTTAGAAATTATATATTATTTCATTTAAAGAATCATAGTTGTAATTTTTATTTTAGACTAAATTAATTATTATTTTTCATTAATTGAAATATTAATTTTAAATTTATATTTTTATTTTAAATTAGCTAATAAAATTTAATAGGTAAAATCAATTAATAAATTAATTTAAAATTATTTTATTTTATTTTATTTTTTATTTTTTTTCTTTTTTTATGTTTTTATTTAAATATTCAGTATTCCATTTATGATTTAACTAAATATTCAATTATTTTTAAATCTTTTTCAATTCAATCATCATTTTTTATTTATTTATTAATTAATTGAATTGCTTTTTTTCAATTTAATTAATACTTAATTATTTTAATATTATTAATATTAGTTAATTAAATTTTTTTTAGTATAATATTTAATTTTGAGACATCGCTCGAAGAAAAAATTAGCCATCAGTAGAACAATTTTTTTTCCAAATTTTCACTACACAGTACCAACGGTGAGTCATTTCTCACCACCAAACAGAACCTAACATTGAGACTTTACTCACCACCACCCCTATTTTGATATTTTTTAAAACTCACCATTTATATTTACAATAATTATTCATTACTGAAATTTTCAATTTTAAATGACATGCTGCCAACCCAATACCTCCTCACACCACCACTTCATCTGTCACATGGCCATCAGCCCTTCGACTCACCATCGACCAAGATAGCCTCCGACACAAATCCAACCCACTACTTTGTCCGCATTCCTTGAGAGACACCACTGTAGCCTTCTTCCACAATATATTCAGATCAAATCACCATCACTTATCATACTAATATGGAGATAATAATTCTATGCCATGGATGATAAAATATGAACAAAAACTCACTAGTTGTGGTGCTCTACCACCCCATTTATCCAAATCTAAAATTCCCTTCACATTCACACCTAGAGAACCCATGTTGAACTTCTGGATCCACTACCGGCTACACAACTAGAGCTACGACACCGGCACCACTGACCAGGTGAACCACTAGCCGAACACCCACTATATCAACATTAATCATCTATCTGAGATCTAAAATCCAATCAAATTAGGAGGACCCATGCTGCTCGAGCCTACTCGAGATTGTAATCGATCCTCCCTTCATACTAGTTACACTTCTAGATTTAATAATTCACCACCAATATGGTGGACGATCCACCCAACCCTCTTTTATTGTAGGAAGAATACCCCCTGCTCTCATAGATAAGGGAGAAGAAATGGAGTAAAAAAATTAAAACAAAAAAATATAATAAAAAATACAAATATTAAAATAATATAATTTTTTAATCGAATAAATAATTAAGAATTAATAATAATCAATAATGTAACATTTATATAAATTTAATAATATTAATATTAAACTGAATTAATAAATATATTAATAAATTTAGAAAATAATATTATTATTAAATAAAATAAATAGTAAACAAAATTAATTGTTAAAATAATAATATTTTATAATAAAATAAGATTAAATAAAATGATTATATTTTATAATGTAATAGAAAAATTAATAATGATAAATAAATGATAAAACTAATAAATTTAAAAATGGTTTTAATATTGTATTTCAAAATAATAATAATAATAAATTGATTATAAATAAATATAAATAAATTAAAATTATTTAAAATATTAATTTAATTAATGAAATATTATTATATTTATAATAAAAATTAACTAAAGAAATATTTATAAAATATTTAATCGTTATAATAAAATTAACACGTTTATTTATTTTTCATTGTTTATGATTTTAAAACCCCACCCCAATGTGTGTCCCGGATTATTCCATACAAGTAGTTAGTATTTTTTTTAGAAGGGATCTTCTAACATGATAAACAAATAAGAAGATAAAGACATATATTTGGTGACCTAAAGCACATCGACCATAGTCAGTACATTGTGGGTGACAAATATCAAACAACAAAGAATTTTAAAATAAGGGGCAGCTAGTAGATACAGAAAATGAGGATAATGAAAAATTTATAGATGAGGGAGAAGAAGGGAGAGATGTAATTAATTCACCATACTACCACTAATCATTGAGCTGCCGACGTAGATTTTAAAAAGGTGGTTTATGTAGGTTAGAGGGGTTGAAGATGTTCTTCCAAGTGGATATCTTTTCCACTAATCATTTTTAACACCCCCTATATTTTCTGAATATTACATATGTGGTGAAAGCATTAACTCTATACGGATTTGTATATGAATTTATAGTAATTTTATATTAAATAATTTTAATTTACTGGGAATTATCATTTCATTTACTCTCAATTTATATTTTCTTCATGAATTCTGAATCGATATATAGGTTAATTATTATTTCATTATATTGGATTTGTGATTAATTTTAGTTATTTCAAACATCAAAAACATTTGGTGATATTGTTTTTTTATTTCAATTTCATCACTACTAATTACTGATTTATCAATCATGAAGTGGATAACGTTATGATTGGTTACCTATAATGTTTAATTTCTTTTTGAGGGATATTATTCAAACAATGTTCCATGAATATTAAAAATAAAATTTCAATTTTGTGATAGGTGAATCCCATTGAAACCAGTACCATTATATCTCTCCTTGCATTTTCCTTGATCATTTTTCTAAGAAACATATTATATTTTTCAACTCCCTACCTCCATCTTCAAACACAATTAACACATTACTATCACTAGTAGTATTTAGTCCCTCTAATAATCACTCTATGAAATTTCCTATTGTTTTGATTAGGAGGATATGTACTTACACAAGAGATTACCTTTATTGGGGGAGATTATTTCTCCACTTTTTTTCCATTTTCGGATCCTTTAATTGATTTTTTAAATCATGTTTTCTCAATGATTGTTGGATGATTTTATTTTTCATTTATGATTTCTAATATTCATGTATTTTTTTTTCATCACATCATTTTTTACAAAGAATTAAAAAATGATCGATGAGATTAATTTTGAAATAATTTAAATTTATTTCCCCTTTCTTGATTCAAACATAAAAACATAACTATCAATAAATTATATTTTCTATGATTACATTTTTTTCATGAATTCGTTTCAAAAAAATGAAATTTTATAGAGATTTTTAGTCCAGATGATACTCATAAAAATCATTGTTTTTTGATGATTCATAGACTGTAGAACTCAAAGATCCCATCATTCAGTGTTTTTGATCAACTATTGAGGGAATTTATACCAATATTTTAGTGATATTATAAATTAATAAAATTTATGTTATGTTGTTATAATTTCTATACATATTGTTTTATAATTCCTTGAGAAAATTTCTTAATATATTTTTACTCAATTCATATATCTATTTAGTATTGGTCTTTTATTCAGTCTCTTCCTTTTGATCACCCAATGTTCCCTTTATAAAACACACTTTTATTCATTTCATGTTTAACCGTTTAAATAAATTTAAAAAAAAGATTAAAAAATATATCAAAATATATTTTAACCAAATGTTTTCAATAGTGGGTCTTGTTTAAAAAAACCCATAATAAATAAATTATCATTACTTCGGGTTATATACTTCACTGTTATGGTACTGTATTTTTATATATTACATTTTGAATGTTTTACTGTACTAAAATTATAATAATATTTGGTTTTGTTTCTATATACGGCATGAATTGTATATATTAGTTTTATAAAATAAAAAAATATTAAAGAAATAACAAAAACATTAAGATATTAAAAATAATTGGTACTTGTAAAAAAATTTAGCATTAAATTATATTATTTTTTACTTCTTGAAATAATGTTTTTATATGTAAATTATTAATTTTTAAATCACATCTTCAAAATTATAAAATGTATAGAATTACTAGCTAGTGACGTAAGCCATTTAGTTGTTTGATTACCTGTTTTGAAAAAAAAATTGATATTTTTTGTGTTGTATGAAAATGGATTATCGAATTTATAGTTCAATTCATTTATCATGGTTTTAATTTAAGAACATTATTAAAGTATTTTTTTAATGGATTGAGTGATAATGAGAAACTTGAACTATACCAAGTAAGATGGTATTTTACATTATGTTACATTGATGAAAATTTATTGGAATATTTATGATGAGATTTCATGTGATGATAGTAAGAACTCCCAAACCATGATTTTGAAACCATTATATTTGGAATTATTTGGATAATAATTTTTAAAAATAATAATCAGTGAAATAAATATGTTTTATGAATTTGTTAAAATTTAAATTCATATATTTAAAAAAATAACATAAAACATTAATTTGGTTTATGAGAAATGTTATAAATTGACCAACTCATTTACAAGATATACTGATTTAATTCTTCCAAAAATGAAATATAAAATTCATTATATGAAAAATAAAGAAGGATTTTTTTTACAAAATTGAATCTGAATAAAATGAAAATAGATATCATGATTTGAAAGAGAAAACAATAACTCTTTGTAAATTATTAGAGCTCTCAATTGGTAATGGGGTTTGTTAGGATGAATTATAAATAGAATATCTTTGAAATATTTTTCAAACATGACATTACATTGACTACGTAAATGGAATCATTTATTGTTGAACATAATGTTGAGGCTGAGAATATGTATAAATGGCCATAGAATTTCTTTTTGATAAACTAAACCTTTTTTATGAAAGAATTTAATAAAATTTTCATAAAATTACTTCTCAGAACACAGTAGTATTCATAACTAATTCTATAGAATTTAATTGTACTTAATGTTGAGGTTGTGAAAAATTTAGGATGGGGACTACGAAGTTTTAAAATAATGTGAATATTATTCAATATAGATTATAATAACAACATCCAAAATTTACTTCTCAAAACACAAAAATATTAACAATTAGTTCTATGGTATTAGAGAGCGTTTTTTGATGATTAATTTTCATATAATTAAAACTTATCTATTGAAACCTTATATACCCTATAGACATATAGAAAGTCGCAACATTGGGTTTATTTTTCCTTGAAACTAAAACTAAAGAGTGGGAGGTACTTTTTATTACAATTTTAAACTGGTATTACCATCATACATGATATGGCCTTCATGGGTTAAGTGATATCTTTTAGGGAACATTATTTCTAATTAGAACAATTAAATCCCATTTTAATTATTTTTCACCTAAAAACTGGTCTAATCACATGAGGTGGATTTTTCAAAGGAAACCACACCATCCTAGTGACATTGGTGGGTTTCTAAGATAGTCGAGTTGGGAAAATTAAAACCAATGATTCGTGATAGGAAACCCATGATCTTATCACTATCAATAACTCATTTTTTGTTATTTCAAAAAAATTATAACATAATAATTTATTCTTAGCGGTTTATCAAAGTTAACCCTTGGATTTTATATGTTTTTTTATTTGTTTAGATATGATTTTTTTTTGATTTATCTTATGATCTCTCAGTCTGATAGATTTAGTACATGTCCTCAGTGGTCATTATTTATCTTATGAAATATTTTTTTTCTGGGTTCACTAGGTGAATACCTCTCTCATGTTGTCTACCCACAAGAAGCAGCATGCTAGATTCTCACTAGACTAACTTCCCAAAACACATGAAATTGGTCATTCATTTACTTTTTATTTCATTTTATGATTTCATATTCTAATATTTTTCTTTTATAATCGTACTAATTAATAAAAAACAAAAGGATAGTACTTAAAGTTGAGATGATTGAAAAATTGTGATTGGCTAAATTGAGAAAGCATCATTATATTAGAGAGTTTATATTTCGACATTTTTTTATTCTATTATTCATTATTTATTTTCATTCCTATTTCACTACAAAAAAATTCTTCCAAATGGATTGGTGAATGAAATGTTTGTGTGTTGTTTCTAATCCATTAACTTCTTTAAATTAATTGTGTTGGTGGGAGAAATAACTCAATGGTTGTCTGATTTTGAGAATTTTTATTATTCCTGTTGGGTGTTAGCATGAACTTTATGTATGACATTGAAAATATATTTAAATCAATTTTCAAAAAATGACTACAACCATTTAAATTTAGTATCATGTTATACATGAAAATATTTTAAAAATAATTAAAAATATATTTATACCATGAAAGAAATGATTCTATTCTTTATATTTAAGAATATTTATTGTTGAAAAAACATAGTTTTTTAATTTTTTTGTGACCCTTTAACATTTCATTAAGCTAAATAATTCAAAATATGATTTGAGGATTATGATAAAAATTATTTTTCTCCACCTTGGAATTTAACAATGAGGATAAATATGAGTTTTAATTTTTGAGTAAGTCATCTGCTAATTCTGAAATAATATGTGAATTAATGTAATCCAATCAAATCCATCAAATAATTAAAATTATTATTATAAAAAATAGTCATAATTATGAAATTATTTAGTATTAGTTTTGAAAATAATTTATATAATTTTTAATTAGTATTACTTTATATTTGTTGAGGGATAAATCGAATTGGAAATTAATGATATTGAATGATTGTTGAGTGTGTTTTCCTATTGCACATATGAATTTATCATTAAGGAATTTTGGATGGTAGTGATGCATTATCGATTTATATGGAAGTTATGATCATATCCTAATGAAACTAGAATTTTTTACTTGACTCTAGCAGACTGATTTTTTGAAATTTAAAAACTCTCCACCCCTGTGAGACAATATAAATGGTGTATGTATAAGTCATTTGAAACTGAAGTAATATGGGAAAATGGTAACTCATGGTGATACTATAAAACACTGGGCATAGTTTGGGTAACTTATACCTCTATTCAAATTAAATATGTGAATATGCATAGTGCCCTGTATATGTTACAAAACTATTTAAAATTCAGATAAAAGGAAGTAAAGTGCATAGTTTTTAAAAACTTGTCCATTACAGTGAGAGGAATTTTGAATTACATATGATATAAAGGAAATTAGATTTATATGAAAACAATTTATGTTGTATCAATAACTTGATATAAAAATAATATTAATTTATATTTTTTTTGGAACCTAGGATAATTCCTATGCAGATGGTGCCTTTTTAGGGATTTATTTCAACGTTTTAGTAACATGTTATAAATCTTTATATTTAGAAATTGAATTTTATTTTAAGTAAGTCAATAAGGGACCTCAAATATGTGGCCTCACATCACAAGATGTAGATGGTTATTTTTTTCTTTGATCACTTAGTATGTACTTGAATATAAAAGAGACATATTTTGAACATTCCATTCAAAACCCATATTTAACAAGTTTTGGGTCCTATTCTTTCCAAGTGCACGAAATTATTTAATTTTACTTTTTTTAAATATAAGAACTATTTTCGTTTTAAAATTTATAAAAATAATCGTACTGATTGAGAAAAATCAATGATTTTGGGTGGTGGAATTTGATGTCTCCCTAAATTCACATTATTTTAGACATCATTTATTTAAATTTTTAATTATATATATATTTATTTCTGGTGTTTTTGTTAAATAATTACACATTTCAAATTTTAATGTTTAATTTGATAATTAAGCATTATTAATGATTAATATTGTATTTTTATATTTTAAAATTATATATTTTTTCAGTAGTTTTTATTATTCAAAATAATTTTTAAAATATTAATTCTCCCAAAATTGTTAATTTAATTTGATACTAGTTTTTATAAATTAAACATTATTTCATCTAATTTATTTAATTTTTTACTTTCATTTTCATCTTACTTCGTTATTATTTTATATTAATTTTCAATTTTAATAATAAATTTTATTTGGAATTATAAATACCTAATTTTAATTTATTCTCTAAAATAAATTTGTTAATTATGGTTCAATTTATATTTATTTATGTTTGACACTTCATTTTAAGACTCTGCCAACAAAAAAAATCAACCATCATAAATTAAGTTGAAATTTTTTTACTTCACACTATAAAGGGTATGTTAATTCTAATAGCAAGACATAACCCAGTGTTGAGACATTACTCACTGCAATGTCCTTTTACATTTTTTCTAACTCACTTTTATGTTGTCCAATGGTTAGTCATTATCATTATTTCCCAATTGAAATAAAACACCACAATCAAATATCTACTTACACCACCACATCCTATGTCACACCACCAAAAGCATTGTGACTCACCATCAACCAAGAAACCCTCTACCACAGATCCAACCAACCGCTAGTGTCTCCTCCCTCTATAGTCACTGATCTAGCTTTCTTCCACAACATTTTATCTTTGACTCACCATCAGTTGTCTTACCACAACACACCCAATTACACCCCACAAAAAATTAAAGAAATCATGAAAAACAACTCACCATAATGGTATTTCCACATCCCACTTTGATCTAGATAGGAAATTACTTTTGGATCCCAACATAGAGAACCCATTCCAAATTTTAAAATCCTCCTTTCATTGCATAGTCGGATCCATGACTTCATTGATACTAACCATGCAAACTGTGAGACCACCTCCAACTTCATTGAATTCAATATGTTGTCACTGGTCAAAAATACCAACGATTCAAGAGAACCCACACTACTCAAGCCTATTCATAATTGATGTTGAGCTTTCCTTAAAACTAGTTCCACTACCTCATTGAAGAAGTCATCCCTACCGAGGAGATGCAAGGGAGTAAACAAAAATTAAAATAAATAATTAAAATATAAAATATAAAAATAAATACTAATATTAAATAATATAATATAATAAATAAATATGAATTAATAATCTCATATAATTTAATATTTATGAAAAATTAATAATGATAATAATAAATTAACTTAATAAATAGATAAGTAACATTAATAATATTATTATTATGAAATTAAATAAATACTATAAATAATTACATAATAAAACAAAAACATTTATTAATCATAATATAATAATAAATATGAACATTTTAAGAAATGAAAAAAAAATTATAACTTAATATGAAAATCATAATTTATTGATTAATAAAATGTTTTTATATTATTTTCATTTAAAATAATATATAATATGTTGATAATAATTAATTATCCATAAAAAAAATTTGTTAACATAATAAATAAATTAATGCAATAATTTAATATTTTTAATAAAAAATAATTAAATAAATTTTTTTATAATATCATGTCTATATAATACCATTAAAAATTAGTTATTATTTTTTATTAATTTCATACCCACACAAATATAGGCATAGATTCATTCCATCCAACCTATTGGTTTTCTGTTAGAATGGAACTACAAACCTGAATATCAATAAAAAAGAAAGAGACATGCGTGTGGTGACCCAAAACACACAAAACTATATGAGAATATAGTTATTGATCACCATTAGACAAAAAATAAATTAATATATGTGGCATGTAATAGATATGGGAAATGGGGACAATTCACAATTCTTGGATGGGGGGGAGGTTGGTCGAGACCACATTACCACAACCCAGAACCACTAATTGAGGATCTATGGACATGGATTTATAGTAGGAGGTGGAGGAATACCAGAGGGGTTACTAATGTTATTAAATGGGGATATATTTCCCTCAAATTATTATTCAAACCCCATATATTATATATATATCACATATATGTTGTGATGTTTTACTATTTTGGGATTTGTACAAGAATGTAGATTAATTTTCTCTTGGTAATTTTATTTATTTTGGATATTATAATTTAGAGTGTTGAAAATTTATATTTTCATTATTAATTATATATTGATTGTTGGTGTTAATTCGTAGTTCATTAAAATTGATTTAAAAAATACATTATTTCAAATGTCATAAAAATTAATTGAGTTGGTTCTTCGATTTCAGTTTCATTAATACAAATTTCTTATTGATCATTAATGAATTGATGAAATTAAATAATTATTACCCATCATGTTTATTTTCCTATATAAAGAGGTTATTTAGACAACTTTTCTTCAATAGTGTGAATTCAATTTAATTTCTCTGAGATATGAAACCCATTTAAAGTGGTAGAATTATTTTTCCATTTTCATTTTCTTGTTCATTTTTATTAGAAACATATTATATTTTACAAATACATAACCCCATATTCAAATATAATTATAACTTTACTCTCACCCTTAAATTTAAATTATTCTCACATTAAATCAATAAAAGTTTATGTTGTTTTCAATAGTATAGAGAATAAATATCCCCTAATACACTCACCCTCCTTCCCTGGGTTTTAACCCTTAATTACGTGGAAGGTGTATGTTTATAAATGAAATATTGAAGGATTTGATGGCCTCTGAGCCTATCACGGAGCTTCACTATAGATGTAGTCTTAATCCAGAAATCATACAAGTAAGAAAGAAAATTAGAGCTCTGATACTCTCAAACATTATCAAAATAAACCCAGAACATATCGATGTCATCTATCATATTTTAAAGTCAAATTGGTTTATGATTAACAGTGAGGGTATTTTAAAATTAAAAAATAATGGCTGAGTGGGTATTATTTGGAAAATAATTAGAATACATCATCAGTTTTTGGATAATCTATATGCGATATGAAATATAATTAGAAAATGTGGACAAAAAAAGAAAGGAAACCCCAATTCTAATCATTTTGTATCACCTACTACTCTTCAATTTCACATATTAATTTATTAAGTATCCTAACCATCTTAATTCTATCACACCCATAAAATAGTGGGTTGTAAGGTAAAATTTATTTGGGGAAGGGATGGTTAAAAGAAATAGTGATTCTTAATTATGGATTTATTTAAATTCATGTGTCAATTTGTTTGATGAATTTTTTTTATTAAAAAAATTTTGAATTTAATTTAATCATTATTGTGTTTATGTTTATTTCAGAAAATTATAATTTGTGTCTATAAGTAAAATTTTAATGATGATAAATGATGTAGAACGAATATTTCATGAAATCAACCTATAGATTTATGCCATTTGAAGACTATTTTTCAGATCCTGAGAGGATGGTTTCATCACTGGGTTCACCCTTGACCAAGCCCATTCCAGGTGTCCAAAAGTGAATATTAAATGAAATCACATATGGGAGAAGTTCATGTTAGTAGAGATTACCACTCGGTAAATGTTAGCTGAGGAAACCCATGAAACTACCGCCATCACACACCATACCTTTATGGAATACACAGATTCAACAAGGGGTTACATGTACAACACCCTAATATTTTGTGAATTTGTTTTAAAATTAATTTTAACATTATGATATTTTTAATTTAATGAAACACTAAATAAAGGTCATTTTATATTAAATAACTATGTTCCTCTAGTGTTATATGAAAAACCAAGAAAATCATACACTATGTAGAATGAAAATATTTCTATTCTCTACATGGAATATAGAGGTTAGTTTGCGACATATGAAATAATGAATTTTCCCAATGACAAGCATAATATGAAAGACCATGTTTTACCAAAAAATAACATATTATTAAAATATAATTTTTTAATATAAAAATATAAAACATAAATTTTAAATTATATTTTTTGACTAATATTTACTAATTGATGAAATAAAATGGTTTATATAATAAAATATGAATTAAAATGTTAGCAATTAATTATTAATGAATATGGAAAAAATTTAAAAAAAATTATTATTATGGTTAAAAATATATTTTACTCCAATAAATACAATTTTAATCTATTTCTTGCAATGTTATATGTCAAACATTCCTTCCACAACGAATATAAACTTAGTGTACGTTACATGCAATACTGAGTTTCCACAAAACATCATTTTATTATTATTATCATTAAAACATGGTAGTTTTAACCTAGCCATTAAAACATATTATCATGAATAGTAATAAGTAATTTTGAAATATTTTTTATAATCAATTATTTAAATAAAATATATTGACAATGAAATTTATTATTTTTGCCATTCTTTCTATGGATAAAAATACCATTTTCTCGAACGAACTACTTTTAATGTCTATTAGTGGAAAGTAATAAAATTAATTTAAGAATCATTTATATATTAAATTTGAAAAAATAAGTATCATTTATCAATTTAAGAATTTAAAATTTATCATTGGGTTAAATCTTCGAATTTTTTTTAGGAAACATCATTTATTGACGAATATTAAAAAAATACTGCTTTTAAATTAAAAACATTTGTTTTGTTTAATTATTTATTCATGTTAAATGATATTATAATTTTGTTTTAATTTATTTTTTGGAATATAGTAAATATATTAATCCAATTTAATTAAGTATAATCATTTTAACTTTTAAATTGTATATAATATCTAAAAAAATTGATCAATATTTTAAATAAAAATTCCACAATTGCATCTCGTCTACATGATTAGTATTAATCTGAATTTTTCTTCTTCTATAATTTGAATTTTTAAAAACTAACATAAATCATTTTATTCATTTTAATATTTATAGTCTGATATTACCAATTTCATTTTTTACCAAAATGATTTGTCAAATTAAATAACATTAATCACATTGATTAATGCGAGATTAATTTAACATATGGCTAAACCACTATATTAAGGGCCCAACTGGCCTATATACTTATAAAACACCCATTTTCTATCCACAGTTCAGTCATACAATTCAAATTATTCATTGGTATCTGTTTCTTATGACTTTTGTTGGGTAATAACATGGGTATACCAAAATTGTTTTTAAAAATTAGAATTGAGTCCTTTTCGTTCCCTAAAAAAATACACCACATCTCCCACTTCCTAAAACCTCTAAAAACATATAAATTTTTCCAATACCTCAAAAGTAAACTTAAAATAATTCCTAAATTCCTCTTAGTAGGCTTCCCTTTTTTATAATGAATTCCAAGGAAGCCTTTTGGAAGAAATAATAATGTGTTACTTGATTAAGAGGATACATCTTCTATCAAGTCATTTATTTTATTTTCCTTATCTAACACCTCATAATATCAATATTCTATTAGTATATAAAACATATTATAATAAATATACTATGGTGATTTTATGTAAATTCTTTGACCTACATTTACACATTCCTCCACCAAATGGTTAACGTACAAATAGTTTCTGTGTACGGTGAACTACTACCTCACGAAACGATGGTTGTCGTTTTTCAATTACGTCCATAATGGTGGCCATGATGATGTAAAGTATATTAATATATGAAATATAATAAGTTTATAATAGATTTATGATTCTATAATTTTTATTTGTAACATAATATTATGCTTTTAATATCATTTAAATACGATAAATTTATTTGAGAATGTGTGGATTAAAACCTCTTCAAAGTGATATAATTCATTCATATAGAACATGGATTCTATTAGGGAAGGTTTTTGTGTTAATATTTAGGATATATATATATATATTATAATAAATATTATTTAATAATTACATACACATATAAATATATTTACCTTTTACTTTCTTTCTACCTACAAGACAATTAAACATAAATATCAATCTTGTGTATGTATGGCCTACCATATCCATAAACAGTGTATACTATTTCATAATTATATATATAATAAGTTATTATGATACAAATATAATTTATATACATGATATTTATATCATAGTTTACATCCTAAAATCATTATATAAGTATAAGGACCATCAATAATACAAATTAAGACACAGGAATACCAAAAGAATATTACCTGAATTAAACCCTTAATTTAGGATGGTCAAGAAGAAGGTAATATAAGGTAATAATAAGACAATAAATTGTATTAGAAATAATATCAAGGTTATTTAAAATATTTATAACAAAATTATAATTATTATACATTTATTTTGAATGAGTATGATGAGTCTCAATACACAATGTAATGGGATTTCATCTAACTTTTTATTTTTGTGAGATACATTCTATGTTCGCCACTCATTCCTTTTGTGTGTAATATTTACTAAAATTATTGTATTCTGTGTATATTGTGATTAAATTTATTGGTATTCACATATCCCTATTCAGAAATTTCATTCATGTCTTTAATGTTTCAATAATAACCAAATCCATAAAATAGTTTTTTTTCTAAATTTTTGTTCTTCGAGACATATGTTTTGATAGGAACATAAATTAATTTTTGAGGTGTATATAGTTCAATTTTACATTTTATATAATTAATATCGTAATTTTCATTATATTCTAAGATTCATTTAATCATTTTGTTCATATATGGAGTGTCTGATCAGAAATTACCAAGTCAAAATTGTTTATTGAAACAATCTCATCGCTTTTCAAGAATGATTTTGTTTATTATTTATTTAATGAAATAATATGATAAATATCTCATGAAAATTTATGATTTTTCTTATCCTATTTATTTTCATAATATAGTCATATATTGTTACCATTTTTATACTCATTGGTATATTAGATATTTAAGAATGTGTTTCTATGAAATCCAGATGTTATAATCAATTATGCTGAAAATTTGTGTTATTTCAAAACAATGTTTTCAAAAAGGGATTCCAATAATAATATTATAATATCCTATTATTTTAAAAATACATTTTACGCAATTTGTTTTATCAATTTTGAAAGGAATCTTCTTCATGATTTTATGAAAATGGAACTTTTTAAACATTTTACCATAATAAAAGGAATATTTTTTACCTCATACAACATGTACTAATTTACCTGTAGTCATTTCTATGAGGCATCCATTTATCATTAAAGAGTTAATTTTAGAGAAAGTGTTTTTTTTAAAATTTATTTTCAATAAAAATTCTTATCATAACATTTTCATGTTTTATTTATATATTTTAATGAGAAATTGTTTTTTAAATGTTTTCAATTTACTTTTATAGGTTTTTAATGATAATGAATTTCAAAATATTTTCATGATTTCATTTTAGGTTTCTATGTGTTTTCAAAGAAAACTTTTAATTTTTTTTTATTATTTTATATGTTTTCAAGGAAAATGGTTTTAAAATGTTTTCAAGTCATCATTATATATTTTAATGTTTTTTTATAATACATTTATTTATTAATTATTTTAATTTATTAATATATTGTTTCTTGGAATAAATGATATTTTCCTTGAGAAATTATTTTAAAAGATATTTTAAAATAATATCTATATTGAATGAAATGTGTTGAAGAAACACATTACCTTTTAGGAAATTATGTATACGATCCATTAGTATTCTACCTATGAATGGGTTATGATTAATGTCATCGTCTTCATGAATACATTTTCTCATTCATAGTTTTTATATTTTGAAACCCATATCAATTCATGGGGTATGATTATTATAAAATAATTATGAAAAAAATCTTTGTCCACATGTTATAATATGTTTATATGTTTATAATGTGAATTTCATTTCACCGGTTATGATATGATTATTTACGATCTTCTGGTACGTGTTTGAATGATTTCATTATGATACGGATGTAACTTATATATTGATCCAATGAATTGGGAAAATATTTATATCTTATAAGATAGACTATGATGGTTTTTGGAATGAATGGTAACTTCTACAATGGTCATGGGAATGAACCATGACTACCAAGATGGTATGAGATGTGAACTCATGCTCCTATGATTGCAATGTTAGTGAACTATTACTACCATGCTGGTGTGTTGAGTGAATCCATACATCTAGGACAGAATTTCACATGATGCTATGGATAAAATTGAAATCACATTATATGATTACGTGTCTACTAAAATTTGTGGTTTTATTAATATTTTATTATTTCATAGCATGTTTTCATTGTTTTCTTACTATTCATGTCTAACAAACTACCATTATTTATACCATGATTCATGTATATGTTCTTATATATGAATGGTATGTTATTCTATTCTCATTATCATGTTCTCATACCCATTTTTTAATTGTTATGTTTAAATATATAGCTTTTTTACCCTCACTGAGCATTTAACCTCACCCATTTATTATGTTCCCCTTCCCATTATATGAAGAAATGATTTTTTGTAGATGTAATATATGTGGATATCATTATGGGAGATTCTGAAGATCTTTCACCAGGATAGAGGATTTTTTTTATGTTTCCAAATATACTAAATTATTGAAGTCATTGAGCTTGTATTATTTTAATGTAATGAATATTTATAAAAAAATGTTGCAATATCCATGTATGTTATGCATGTGTCCCCATATTTGGTATCCACATAAAGTTTTAGTAAACCATTGGAAACATGGATGAGAAATATATAGTGAGATCCGAACGTATAATTTATAAGAATATGTCTAGGGATGTATCCGTGGATAAGTATAAGTATGAGTCATTTTTTATGAAAAGGTCCTAGAATTTTGGTAAAGGGTAGACTCAGTGGTTTCCTAGAAATAAAGCCATGTCTAGATACTACGGGTGAATGTGGATCTAGAAGAGTTGTACATAGGGGTAAAAAATTGACAAGATGTTTTGGGATTAGCTTAAGGTAATATAGTACATTGAAACGTTCCTTGATTCACACATAGATTGACACTTCTAATGGATTTTCCTTGGAAATTCTAAAAATCATTATAAACTATCATAAATGATTTTGATATAATTTTCCAATGAATTACCTAGTATGAACCTAGGGTGTTGTATATTAATGATGGTTTGATGATTTAGTTATCCAAACATTAAATATTTACTGAATATGTATATTTACACTATGATAATGAACTCTCAGATTATTCTTATGGTTTTAGTTATTTGCAGGAACCCTAATGAAATAGATTAATGTTGAATGTCATGGATAATTTTATTATGATCAATAATGTGAGATAATAACTTTCTTGAAAGATGTAATTATCACAACTAATTATTATTGAAGGACCGTGATTAATAATATATCCCTTGACCAACTCTTGGACTCACCATAGATGAGAAAGAAGGAGTCATTGAGATTTCAGGTAATGGATACCATGGAAGAAAGACAATTCGGTTTCCTTTTTGACAATAATGTGGAAAAATCATTTAATATAATGTCTTATAGGAACAAGAATATGTTTTGAATGTGGAAAATAACGAACCAAATCAAGTAACTACATGGGAAAAATAAACAGTTTGGTTAATGAAATGGATGAGAATATTTTCCTCCCAAATGTCATCAATTACGGTAAAGGGTTTTATGTGGGTAATAAATGGTCATTGTGCAACTCAATGTCCCAAATGGAATGATCTTAAAGAAAATTAGTAATGATGACTGAATAATGGTAACATTGATGATGATGAAGAGACTACAAATTAATTGAGTTGAGAAATTTGTATTAGTTAATTTGATGACGTATCATTATTATTGATTTAATAATGAATTAAGTAGTGTTTTTTGCCTCTGGATTCTAAAAATTATTAATTATGAAGTATAAAATGAATTTTTTACTTATGTATTTCACTCAGTGTCTAAATATTATACGTATAAGGTTCTAGAGGTACTACATAAGTGATTTAATTATAAGGTGATATTTTAATTTAGTTAAGGAAACACCTAATCTATTCTTTATTTTAATACAATGTTTTTTGGATAATGTTATTCGAAATATAAATAAGTAAATTGGACTGTTGTATTTACTGTGGAGATGATTATTGATAGTGTTATATGAAATCATGGAATATTGACAACATTTTTGGAATTGAGTAATAGATCTAATATAATTTTTTTTATGTAATGATTTATTATTTCCGAAAGGATATTTAGTAATACAGGTTGTTAACATTTTATAAAATAATTTACCAAAATGGTATTCACCTGTTTGGAATGTTAAAACCCAATGATACTTTCTAATATAAGGGGGATCAATGTTAATATAGTTTAGTGACTTTATTTCTATGATTTTGGATTTAAATATTTGAGAAGGGTTAAAAGGTTATTCATTCATGAAATGTTTATGTTAATCATCAATGGGGGAGATTATTGGGAAAAAATCCCTCAATGCATCATTGAAGCATTTTTGAGGTGATTGTGTTTGTGGAAAAAGTGGGGCCCCATGTTGTGTTTGTTGACAAGGTAGACCATGATGTATTACTATGCGGACAAAGGGGGTTTACATGGTGATTTTTCGAGCTGAAGGGAAGATTTCAACAATCCATGATTGATTGAAGAACCTCGATAGAGGAATGAATAATCTGGAGGTGGTACAAAAAGAGCAGATATAAGGTGGCTCTGTTTTGCAGGGTTTGCCAAATTTTTTGGGCTTGAAAATCGGTAAATAAGGAGATTCATTTTCTAGAAAAGGAAGGAGTGTCCAAAATTAGAGTGGTACTTGAAAAAATAATGTTTAGTTTAAAAAATCAGTGGGATACGCAAAAAATATATTGGCACACGAAAGATCAGCAGGTTGCGTGAAATATTTTCCCATTGCGTGAAAAAGAAAAATAATCTGCGAAATAGTGGAATGGTGTTTTTTGTGCAAGAGGTGTGTCAAGGTCTGAAGCTCAAAAATTGACATTGGAATGAGCTGTGAAAAATATTGGAGTAGTGTGTGAAAAATGGTGTTGTGCAGAAGATTTTTTTTTTCACGCTCAAAGAGAATTACGTGCTCAGGGATGGTTTTTCTCACGGGGTCAATTTTTTCTATATATATGATGTGACTCCCCTCCAATGGAGGATTCTCAGGACACAGAGAGTACCCAATCTCTGGAGCGTAAAATTGGAGGGAACAAGATGGTTTCACAAAAACAAAATGTTTGCGCATAAAAGAACTGTTTGCGCACAAAACAGATGTTGTGCGTAAAAGTGGTGTTGCACAAAAAGAGGATTTCATGCAAAAGAAAAAAAATCAACACAAGGTAGTGTAGTGTCTGTGCATAAAATTTGGTGATTTCACGTAAAACAGGTGTTGCACGAAAAGTGTATTTCATGCATGTCAATGGAATTTGCGCAAGGTGCTGTAAGGGATTTGTTTAAACATTGGGGTTGCCTGGTACACCTGATGCAAAGAGAGATTCATCTGCGGGTGAATGTTGAACGTCAATAGATCATCTATCAATAGTTAAGGATGTAGATTTAATTTGAGATAATTAAGAGACCAACAAGTCTATAAACTGTGATTGGATCGTCTGAAGAAGCAGTGAGCTCACTTCAGTTGAGAGGGAAATGAGTTCTCAAAATGGTGAGTGGTTGTAAACTAG
This sequence comes from Viscum album, assembly GCA_963277665.1. Classification (NCBI taxonomy): domain Eukaryota; kingdom Viridiplantae; phylum Streptophyta; class Magnoliopsida; order Santalales; family Viscaceae; genus Viscum; species Viscum album. Next base: position 77,553,070 of record OY728162.1, on the reverse strand, counting down.
AAGGGACAGTGACTCCGCTCCGAAATTGTAACCAGCTATGTGCTTATAGGATAATTGGTACATCGGCAGAATGTCGATGTATGCCCCTTGGACAAAGGCCAGTGAGGGTGAACCAAGTAAAAATCACTGTATCATGTGCTTTCTTTAAGGTTTATTCATACTCTGCAACGGGAATGAGAGAGAGGAGGGTTTTTTCTAATATCAAAAAATGATCAAAATGGAAATTTTATTTTATCTATCATTCCCTGACTCACCCACCCTTTCTGGGTATCTGAGCCTAGTGGACTTAACATTTGGTATCAGAGGAAGATTAATATCAGTGTTTCTATCTCAAATAGAGGTCACAAATCACAAAGGGATTCTGATCTTGGATGGGAACAATTTCCAGCTATGGAATAATCGGATGCAACACTATATTCGATCATTGGGAATGGATGTGTTTACCGCAGCAATGCATGGTATCACAACTGATATTAATAGTTGTTCTTTATGAGAAGCTGACCGAAGTGAATTTGATGCTTATTAAAAGGTAATCAATGCTCTATGGGGAGCCCTATCAAATGCTATATATACACAGGGGATGTCATGAAAAAACACACAAGCTATGTGGGAATAGTTGTTGAAGATATATGAAGGTGATAAAAAGTTCATTGAAGTGAAGATGTAAGTGTTGTAGAACAAGAATGAAGATCTGAGGATGAACCCGAATGAATCTATTGATGCATTCTTTGACTGGGTAAAAGTATTTTTATATGACATGCAAGGTCTTGGAGAAGTTATTGAAAGCATAAAGATTGTGAAGCGTATATGGAGGAAACATCCACCTTGGTTCAATATGAAAGTTTCAGTTTTGGAAGATAAATACATGAAAGAGCTAACAATGGATAACCTGCACAACACACTTGTTGCATATGAAATGAGAAATGATGAAAAAAATGCTATGAAAAAATGGGAAATCCAATGAAGTGGCATTCAAAGTTATGAAAAATCTCACCATTGAAGATTCTCAAAAAGAAGAAGAGACAAATGAGGTGATGTCATTCCTTTCTTCAAATATGTAAAGAGGAAAAGGAATGTTTAAAGGAAAACATCCACTAGTATACGTTCAATGTGGAAAGGTTAGTCATATTGCGGCACGGTTCCCAAAGATGTTTTAAGATAATGATAATGATGATGAAGAAGTTGACATTCCATAGAAGAAGTCTTCATTATTTGTGAAAGGGAAGAAATATTTCATGAGAAATTTCTTCAAGAAGAAGAATATTCTTTCACAAGAATTTGTATGTTTAGATGAGTCTAAGGATGAAGAGGGTAATGGGATTGAAAACTGCAATGATCATGGGGAAAATGATATGGTGGCAGTTGTTGGTAGTGATAATAAGAAGGGAGAAACCGACATTGATGAAGAAGAAGATGTTTAAGGAATAGTTGATTTACAAGCTGTGTTAGAGGTAGATCTTAAAGAGATAGATGTTTGGAGGGATAAAATAAATAAATCCAAAAAAGTTGTCCCTGATGCCAAACTCTATCTATAGCAGCAAGAAGAAGAGAACTCTGAGTTAATGGATGAAATTTAGAAACTCCAGTCATCAGTTCCAGAGAATTTTGAAATAGTTAGTGATTAAAAACACAGGATTGAAGAATATAAGAAGGATATTTATGTCTTGAATATCAAATTGAAGGGTCACGTCAAGAATATTGAAAGGCTTGAAGAGGATGTTTTCAGTCTACGAAAAAAAGTAAAGGATCAATAAAAACATCTGATTCCAAGAACAGTGTTAGGAAAGAAGATCATTTAGAAGATTGAAAAGAGAAAAGATGAGCCTAGTTGTTCAGAATGAAAGATGCAACAATCAATCTCAGATGTTATGGCTGATTTGGGGCTTGATCAGAAACAGAAAGCAGTCCGGGTTGAATTCAGACCACAAGAACCAATCCCAATGCTTAAAATTAATATATGTACAAAGAAGAATTAGAAAGCTCAGATATCTCAAAGGACTACTGGAAGTATAGAAGAAACATGCAGTAATTCACCTTTCATCAGGTGTTATTTCTTCGGAAATATGGGACACTTACAAAGTGTGTGTTCTATTTCCAGAAGATATCAAAGGGAACAAGAACATAGGTGACATCCAAATAGAGAACAATTCTCTAGAACATATTTCGAAGGACACTATTTTTTGTGTAGAGGATTTGGGCAATGGCTAGGTACTGCACATTGAAATTATATAGGACTCTACAAAAGTTGAGTCAAAATGTTCACAAGTAGAAAATCTATGAACCTACATGGGAGATGAAAAATCAGAATCGAATTGCATCTTTTCAAGATGATGCTAGTCCCTCATACTCTAAGAAAGAACAGAATTCTCAATCCATGAAGAGTGTCAAGGAAAAAATATAGACCAAGAAGAAGATGGAAGAGAAGGATGTGGTGGAAGAAATTGACCATAAATCATCAGACTATTCTAGTGTGTGTATTTTTGACAGTGGTTGTCTGTATCACTTGACCGAAAACAAGGATCTGGTTACAGGAATAAATATTACAAAGAGGGACTTTTCAATTTTGGAAATGATGAAGGACTGAATATAATTGGATCGGGAAAGGCTAGGCTTGGGGGAAAAGAGATGAGACGTTATGATGACTTAGTAGTAGAAGGACTCAGTCACAATTTTCTCAGTGTCAGTCAAAAATGTGACTCATGACATTCTATAAGGTTTAATAAAAAGATGTGTATCGTAAAAGGAAGAGATGGGGTAGTGTTTCTACAGGTAAATCTCTACCCGGTATGTGGAGAAGAAGATATGTGCTTCCTTTCCAGATAAGAAGAAAACAAGTTATGGGATAAATGACTTGGTCATATATACCAACAATCCCTGGAAAAAATGGTAATGTGTGATACATCAAGAGACCTCCCTAAGCTATCACATGATCATAATCACATGTGTGATGCGTGCCAACAAGGGAAGCTCATTAGAATGACGTATAAGGGAAAAGAAAATGATTCAACAGGAGTTCTTAAATTGGAGCATGCTGATGTTTGTGGGCCTATCACAATAATATCAATTGACAGAAATAGGTACTATGTTCTTTTCATTGATTAATATAACCAGATGGCATGGGTATTTGTTATTTCCCATAAGACTGATGTGTTCAGATTCTTAAAAAAGTACCGAATGGAGTCCGAAAGGATGCTTGGAATGAACATCCTGAAGTTTTTTTTTCTGATTATGAAACGGAATTCACAAAGAGTCGGGTGGAAGACTATCTCAAAAAACATAGGATAAGGCATCAAGTTTCCTCAGTGAGAACTCCCCGACAGAATGGATTGGTTGAAAGGAGAAATAAAATCATCAACAATATGGCTAGAATGATTCTCATTGAAAAAGACCTACTAGAGAAATTTTGACATCATTCTACATTTCTAATGGGGCTATGTTGTGTCTAATGGAATGAAAGACTCCGTACGGGATGTGGTATAGAATGAAGCCAAAAGTGAAATACTTTATAATTTTTGGAAGTAAGTTCATTATCCTCAACAAGGAAAAAAATAGAAAATATGAATCATGAGGAGATTAGGAGATATTCATTGGATACTCAGGAAAAATAAAGGCATATAAATGCTTTAACAAAAGAATGTGAAAATTAGTTGAGAGAAATGATGTCACTATAGTGGAGAATGAGGATATCATTCAACAGCACAATGAAGACTTTCCTGATGAAATTGATGAAGATGATAGCAATGAAGGAGAAGTAGAAGTGGATGTTGTTGATTTAGAAGAATATACTGAGGATGAGAATGAGAAAGTAAATTCTGTATCTGAACAAAAGCTAATTAGTCGAGCTGAAATTGATAGGTAGAATATCATTCGTGATCATTCATCTCCAGTTCAGTCATGAAGAATGAAATCACTGCAGTAGACATCTTTCCTATCTCAGGTTGAGCTGAAATGCTTTGTTATTCAGCTGAAGATGAAAACTGGGTTCAGGCAATGAATTAAGAGCTTGGTCAAATTGAGAAGAATTAGACATGAGAGATTATTTCAAGGCCAGTAGATATGAATGTCATCGAGACTAAATGGGTATATCACAAAAAAAATGAATGAAGATGGATCATTGACTCAAAATAATTCACAATTAGGGTGAAAAGGATACTCCCAGATAGAGGTAATAGATATTGATCACCGATTGAGAGATTAGAGACAATCAAATTATTTCTAGCCATTGCAGTGATACAGAAGTTCAATGTTTTCTAGATGGACATCAAATCTACATTTTTGAATGAGTTTCTAGAGTAAGAGGTGTATTTTGAGCAACTGAATTCTTTTCCCATTCATGACTATGAGAACAAGGTTTTTAGACTCAAGAAGGTGTTTTATGGGCTAAAACAAGCACCAAGAGCATGGTACTCAAGGCTTGATCAGTACATGAAGAATCATCATTTACAATGTGGAGGATTTGATTACAATCTATATTTCAACAACAGCAGTAGTCAAAGGATGATGTTGCTAGATTATTTTGAAGACATAATATTTTGGGGATCAGATGAAGCTCAGGATATATAGTTCTCGGAATTCATGAAATGTGAGTTCGAAATGTCAATGATTGAAGAACTAACGTTCTTCCTTGGTTTACCGGTGATTGGAGGAAGGAATGGAACATTAATTTCTCATTCCAAATATGCCAAGGAGGTTTTGAGAAGATTTGAAATGGAAATTCCAAGGATATGAAGACTCTGGTTGCTACTCAAATGAAACTTTCTAAAGATAAGGATGAAAATTCAGTTAATATAATAGAATATAGGAAAATCATTGGAAGTCTGTTGTACTTGACTGCGACAAGGCCTGACACTGTATTCACAGCATGTCAATCAGAAAGATATCAGAGTAATCCAAAGGAAAGCCACATGCTTTGCAGTGAAAATAATACTTCAGTATATCAAGGTCATGATGTATTTCTGGTTGATCTATAGTGAAAAATATCAGTCAAAATTATTGGGATATACTAATGCAGATTGAGTCGTTTCAGCAGATGATAGGAATTCAATGCCATGAGGTGCTTTCTATCATGGCGGATTGTGTGTTTTTTGTCTGAGAAAGAATCAAGATTTCATTTAATTGAGCACTGCAGATGCTAAGTATATTGCGGCCACTCAAGCATGCACACAATTATTGTGGATGAAACAGCTGATTGATGACATGGAAGTTGAAGTGAAGTATCTGATCAGAATCCAATGCGATAACTCAAGTGCTATAAATCTCATCAAAAACCTCGTCCATCACTTCAGGACAAAGCATATTGAGATAAAGTATTATTTTATCAAGGATAAGGTTGTGCAGGGGACCGTGAAGTTGGAGTATGTGCCTACAGAACTACAGTTTGTAGACATCCTGATAAAGGCCTTACCCATGGATGCTTTTGAGCAGCATCGAATGGCTCTCGAAGTTTAGTCGACTCCCTGGACTTGAAAAAGTGTGGATGTGGAACTCACCCTCTCCACAAGGTATGATGTTTTTTTACCTAATGTGTTGTTATGTGTTCTATAATCTATTACAGACTGTAAAGGAGTGTCCTTTGGGTTCATTGACAAACGGGGATAAAATAGTTATTGATCATGGGGGAGATAATGTGGCTATTTTAGAAATCCTGAATGATATGGGGAGAAGCTGATAGGTGGAGCACCAAGATAGGGGGAGAGCACTGAGATAGGGGGATGGATTTAAATTTGAAGATGATAGAAGTTATCGATCAAAGAATAGATATCACGATAGCTGAGGATCGTGATAAAATCCGAACATTGATTTTGGAATGGTGTGAGAAGGTTTCTAGAAATCATCAATTTGTATCAGTGTGGTTCAACAATTGTTATCAATAGAGAAATTGGTATCAGTTTGGAATTGAAAATTGGTGTCTGGTATTAAGTGATTCATTGATTAACTTTTCATTTACACTTTTTTCTCATGATGATCATTGCTCATGTTGGCATAGAGTATGTGTTATGAGAATCCTTGAACACTATTAGAACCGCTAGAGGCAGATGGTGGAAGCGGCTGGATGGAGAATTAATGGGATATGAAGTGTAGAGAATTTTTATGAGAAGATTTTTCAATAAACCCAAAGGAGAAGATTGTTGGGAAAAAATCCTTCAAGGCATCATTGAATCATTTTTTAGGTGATTGTGTTTGTTGATAAAGTGTGCCTCCATGTTGGGTTTGTTGACAAAGAAGACCATGATTTATAGGTTTGTTGAAAACGTTGGTTTATGTGGTAATTTTTCAGGCTCAAGGGATACTTTTAACAATCCATGATAGATTGAAGAACCTCAACAGAGGAATGAACAATCTGTAACAGGAACAAAAATAGTAGATACAAGGAGTGCACAAAATTAGAGTGGTGCCCAAAAAAATAATGTGTTGCGTGAAAAATTAGCGGGATGTACAAAAAATATAGTGGCACCTGAAAAATCAGCGGGTTTCTTGAAATATTTTCACGGTGCACGAAAATGAAAAATAATGGACGAAATAGTGGAATGATGTTTTTAATTCCAGAGGTGTTTCAAGGTCTAAATCTCAAAAACTGGAAAGTCTATGAGGTGCGTGAAATATTGGAGTAGTGCATGAAAAATGTTGTTGCGCAGAAGATTTGTTTTTTGCGCTCAAAGAGAATTACGCGCTCAAGGATGGTTTCTGTCGCGATCTCTTTTTTGCCAATAAATATGATATGAACCCCTCCATTGGAGGATTCTCAAGACATAAAGAGTACCCATTATCTAGAACGCAAAATTGGAGGGAACAAGAGGGTTGCGCGAAAACAACAAGTTTGTGCGTAAAAGAACTGTTTGCGTGAAAAACAGAGGTTGCCCGTAAAAGTGGTGTTGCGGGAAAGGTTGATTTCGCGCAAAAGAAAAAAAATCCATCCAATTCTTTGTATAGGATACGAGTAAAATTTAGTGATTTTGCGTAAAAGAGGTGTTGCACAAAAAGTGTATTTTGTGTAAGTCAGCGAAATTTTTCACAAGGTGCAGTAAGGGATACGCGTAAAAATTGGGGTTTCCCAGTACACCCGGTGCAAAGATAGATTCATCTGCGGGTGAAAGTTGCACGTCAAAAGAGCATCTATCAATAGTTTAGGATCAATATTTCATTTTTGATAATTAAGAGACCTACATGTCTATAAACTGTGAGTGGATCTTCTGAAGAACCAGTGAGCTCACTTCAGTTGAGAGAGCAGTGAGTTCTCAAATTTTTTGGTGGTTGTAAACTAGGAGGGACAATGTGTCCACTCCGAACATGTAAATAGAAGTGTGCTTATAGTGGAATTGGTACATTGGCATACTGCTGGTGTATGCTCCTTGGATGTTGACAAGTGAAGGTGAATCAAGTAAAAATCCCAGTGTCATGTGCTTTCATTGAGGTTTATTCATAGTCTGCAATAGGAAGGAGAGAGAAGAGGGCTTTGTCTAATAGAAAAACAAGATCAAAAGGGGTAGTTGATTCTATCTGTTATACCCTAATTCACCACCATCTCAGGGTATCAAACCCTAGTAGACCTAACATTAATGCATTGATTTATTATTGAAAACATTGGTTAAAAGTCTAGTTAGTTAATAACCTATTTTTAAGGATGTCCATAATATTTTGGAAATTATATTAGCGTTGTTTTGTAAAAGGACATCATTTATGGGCGGTAAAAACCAATCAATACTAGAAAGGAACCATATCTAGAAACCATTATTGAAAGGAAAAAAGGCATTCATTACTATAATAGGACTACAATATGTTTTCGTTAACATATAATTATTTTTTATGAATAAATATTTATGATGTAAAAATATGAATACATTTAAGTCTTGAGAATAATGTATTAAACATTATGATTTTTTTGATTATTTATAAATAGTTATAATTTTCATTATTTAATGGACCTTAAGATCATATAAATGTGAATTTTTACAATTTAGGCATGAATATTATTTTTTGGATGTCCATTATACTTTGTAATCGAAGAATTTTAAATTGAGAAAATCAATACTAAAGAATAAAATTTTCGTAAGAGTAATATGTCAAGTATGTATATATACATATTTTTCTTTCAATTAATTAATTACTGATTGTTATTATAATGTTAAAATGAATATGTGGTGTTCTAATACATTTATTCGGTTCAACTATTGGCCTTTTAAAACATCACATATTTATGACTTTGAGGTCCTCTTTATTTCTTTTACTGTTCAATTTTTTTGTGATTGATATCCCCAATCACCCCCTATAAATATTTACTCTTATAATCAATGTCTAGTCATTACTCCCAACCTATGTTATCATATGTGGAAACATAGTTATATGGTACTTTGGGAAACCATTATGGTTCCAAATTTACCTTTTTAAATGAAGAGTTAGTATTCATTTTTAAAATGTCAGTTTCTATGAATGATACTTTCAAGTATTAGTCCTTTGATAACCTAGATGAATTTTGGGGTGAAACTCACATTACTCGATGTAGAATGAAATACCCCAAGATTTTGAGATTTTTTTAATTTAATTATTCCTCCTTTATATTTTTAATTTTATGAAACACCATAGATAGTTCATTTTATATTAAATGAAAATTTTTGGCATTCATTATAAACAACCAAAAATAATAGTATTTCTTTCGATTATATGATTTGGTTTCTTGAAAACATTCAATCACCATTTTATTAAAAATAATATGTCAATTCGAATAAATTTAAGTTAATTTTTTTCCAAAGTCATTAGTAAAAGTGGTTAAAATTAATTTGGGTGATTAATTCCCAATTAACCTTAATTAGGGGAATCACCTTAAAATTAATGACCCCACTATCCTATCCCCATGTGGAAAACTCATTTTATTTTCATATTTAGTCCATAAACCTTTCATTATTAATTTTTGGGTTTGGTATTACATTGTTTATGTAAGAACTTGTGTACACCTAGAATGTTTCAAAAATTTCCCTGTAAGTCCTTTTCTGCCCCTATAAAAAACCAATCACTTGTCACACTTCCTCAAAACAATCAAATATATTATGTTTGGCCATTACCTGACCCATAAACATTCCAAAAATCCTCCCTTACACCTAAAATCCATACCTTGTGTATAATTAAATCCATGTAATCTATTTGATTCAATCTAAAAAGAATTACCAGATAAGAGGTAATATCTTCTCCCAAGTCCATAATTTTGTTTTCCTTATCCATCCTTAAAAAAATACATTGTATTATTATATAAGAAAAATCGTAACCTAAATATACTACTCTATTTTTATGTAAATATTTCATCCTACACGTACACACACCTCCATCTAATGGGTAATGAAATATTCTTCTAGGTATGTTAAATTCTTACCTCAAAAAACGATGATTGATCATTTTTCATTACAACCAATCATGTTGGAAATTATGATCGAAATAATATTTATATATGAAATTAAATATATGTAGAATTTATTTATTCTTAAATAGTTTTTATTTTGAATACACATTTATTATTTCCATCTCTTGTAATTACGAAAATTTTGTTTGAGGAACTGTGGATTACGACCCCCTGAAAGAGATATGATTTCTTCATACAATATATGGATTGTATTATGGATGGTATTAGTGATTATATATGACATATATAATGTAATATATATAATTTAGTAATGATATATATATATATATATATAATTCATTTAATTTCATTTTCTAAAAAAAGTAAATAGAAAAAGAGGGAAAACGTGAATACATCCTACCGTCTCTATGAATGGTGTTTTATGTCTGATTCATATAGATTATTTAGATTTTTATAAAATAAATTTACTTTATATAATTTATATTTATTTAATTGATTAATGTTTTTAATTCTGATATATATATAAGTACTAACAATATAATAAATTAAGATACTTATGTAAAACAACGAGAATAATACCTGAAGTCAAATCTTAATAAAGGATGGATAACAAGAGGTTAATATAAGGTCGTAATAATAACATATATGGTATTAAATATAATAATATGGTTCTTTAATATATATATATATATATATATAATAAATTTATATTTTTAATACATGTGGTCTGAAGGAGTACGATGAGAGTCAAGACATATGGTAAAGTGATTTCTTCTCAGTTTTTACTTCTGTGAGATTCATGTTTTGTTTTCCACTCTTTACATTTCTGCTCTGCATGTTCTTCACATGATTTTCTTCTATTTATGCTGTAAATAAATTTATTTTTATTCACATATCCATTTAATGAACTTTGTTTCATAGGGACTTAGTTTCAAAAGTGACCAAATTTGTAAAATTGTGCTTTTTTAATTTTCTTTCTTTGAGACTCGTGTTTTATTATGCACCTATAATATATTTTGAGGAGAAGATACATCCATTTTTCATTTCATATCATGAATTTAATACTTGATAGGATAATTTATGATTAAGTAAATTTTATTTTCCATACATGGATAGTATGATCCCATATTACTAGGTTATAAGAGTTTATTGAAACAATCTCATTACTTTTAGAGATTGTTTAGGATTATTCATTCTTTGATGAAATATTATAATCCATATCTAAAAAAAATCATGAATTTTCTTATCTTAGTAATACTCATAATATAATCATGTATTGGTACCATCTTTCAAATCATTGGTATATAAGACATTTAAGAACATTTTTTAGGAAATCCCTACTTTTCTCTCACATCGGTCAGAATACTTTGTATTTCAATAGAATTATTTCTAAAATGGTTTCTAGTAATATTATTCCAATATCACATGATCATTAAATGTAATCTTTACCACTTTTTAGAAAATTTTAATGTAATATTCTTATAACTTTACAATCAGGTAATTATTCAATCCATTTGACCATTCAAAAGGAATATTCATTTCACATCAAAATACATGTACACATATACCCACCATCATTTAAATTAATATTCCATTACATTTTTTATAGATTAATTTTTATAAATTTTTTTATAATTATTTTCAATAATAATGGGGTTTAAATTGTTATCATGTATGTTTTTATTTTTTCTAGAACAATGGGTTTCAATCAGATATCAATATTAGTTTATAAATTTTTAAGTAAAATGGATTTCATGTAATTTTAATGATTTCTTTAAATGTTTTCAATCTATTTTCAATGAAAATTGGTTTTACATTTTTTGGAATATTATTTTAAAGAAATTCACGGAAAATTATTTTCAATTTATTTCAAGTATTATTTATATGTTTAAATGTTATTTTATATGTAATTGATTTTAAAATTGTTTTATGTATTAAAACAGTTATTTAAAGAATAAATTATGTTTCCCTCAAAAAATGTTTTTGAAAAATATTTAAAAATTAGCTTCCATATAAGATGACATAAGTTGATGTCACACATGAAATTTTTTGAAATTATCTAAATTTTACATTCTAGTTATTTCAATAAATGGGCTAATCATAATATCATAGTCTTCATGAAACATGTTTTTCTTTCATGGGTTATAATAATTCGAAACCTGCATCTTTTCTAGGGTTATGTTTAGGAAGAAGGGATTAGGAACTTTTATTTCTCTAAAGGTTATGATATGTGTACATGTTTTGGAAGCCCACTTGATTTCATGGTTTATGATATGATTATTTATGATCATGTGGGACATGTATGTCTGATTCTGTTATGAGATGTCTTGGACCTATATCTCTCACAAATGCATTGGGTAAGGATTTATATCCCATGAGATATACTAAGAGAGTCTTGGGAGTGATCCTTGACTATAAAAAAGGAAATGGGAGTGAACCATGACTACCAATATGGTATGAGGAGTGAAATCATGTTACTATGATGGCCATGGTAGTTAACCGTGTATACCATGATGGTATGGATAGTGAACCCATACTCACTATATGGTCTTGGTAGTGATTCCTTGGATACTATGGAATCAAATTATATGATTATGTTTCTACCAAAATTCCCTATTTTATCAAAATGATTTTCTTTCTAGGACTAATTTCATTTATTACTTATTATTAATGTCTTATTAAATAACACTATTTATGTCATGATTTGTGTATATGATTTTTGATATAAAGGGTATGAATTTTTATTTTCATGATCATGTTCACTTATACTTTTTCTCAAGATTATACAAACATATCTCCCTTGTTTACCCTTTTCGAACATTTGAGATCATCTATTTCTTATGTATCATATGACCATGTTAATATAAAAGTATTTAAGTATAAGTACTAATTTTGGATATCATTATGGGGTATTTTGATGTTCTTTTACCTAGATATAATATTCTATTTCTATTTTTCAAAAGACACTAAATTATTATTGTCCACGAGGACATGTTATTTTAAAATATTGAATATTCATCTAAAATGACATAATATCCATGTCAGTTAATCCTGATTCAATATAACATGTCCAAACCATAGTTTTCAATTCCATTTTTTATATAAAATTTTTACTATATTTTTTCTATTTTAATAATTTATTTTCATACAAAAATTGAAATTGAAATTGAAAAAATTGTTTTTTTAAAATGAGATTTTACATTTATAAAATAAATATTTATAATAATAGAATAATTCATTATTAAGAATGTTTATTTTATTTAATTTTTTTATTTGATACTCGTATTTAATATTGAATGGAAAAATATTTTTATTTCATTCAAGTGTTAGATTTGTTTCTATGTATTTTCAATGCTCTATTATATTTAAGAAATAATGATTTTTTTATTTAATGGTTAAAATTTTCAAATTTAGAGAATTATTATGATAAAATAAATATCAATTTTTAAATCATCATGTCAAAATTATTTTAAGGTTAATTTATGATAATTTTCTAAAACACTATATTTTTATTGAATTGTAAAAATATTATATGATTTTTCGGATTTGTTAATGACATCATAATTATGAAATAGAGATAAAATAAGTAAGTAACCATAATAAAATACTTAAAAAATTATATTTTGTTAATATTATGTAATTTAATTAATTGTAATCAATTTTATAATATATGATTTACCGTCCAAATTTTAAAATAGAAACAATAACATTAAAAAAGTTATTTGAAAAAAACATTTATTTTCCTTGACAAAATAATTATTATAAAATGATTTTAGATTATTTTATATTACAATAACATAAAATGTGTCACAGGTGTCTAATATTATGGGAATATGAAATGTAAAAGGAAATGGTTTTTTATTTAACACTCCCTAGGTTTCCCAGGCCGAAATATAGAAATTAATAATAAATCCCCCACTATTTCTAAAAATATCCACACATTTCAATATTTTAATTCTCTCCAAATTATTACACCATGAATATATAATATTATAAAATCTATTAATGTCCACCAAATGGGACTTCATGACCCCAATATCATGATCTTAATTTTTTATGATCTATATTTCATAGTAAGTGAAATCTCCACACATTTTTTTATTCGAGTTTCATCTTAATGAAGTAATTCATTCAAATATTGAAACTACATTCATATATAAAATTTATTTTACCCATATAGTCTATCAATAGTATTTTATTAATGGTTTAACCATGTTATGTCTCTTTCTTTCCTTTTATAAAACCATGTTATACACTTATTTTGTTGCTGAATTTACTTCTCAAAATTTATCTCTTTGCATCAAGAAATTACATTTTATGATCTTTATGGGAATACAAAAACCTATTTCATTTTCATGTGTGTTTAAAAAGGGGAGAAAATTAATTATTTAATTATATATTTGAAACACATAAACCCAGCATTCCCTTTCTATGGGTTATAAATGAGTCAAAAATTGAGTCCTTGTGCACTTTTTAAAACTTCTTGAATTTATATATAACATTTTTCATCTATTCTCCACATGTTATTTATTATATGATTTATTATAATTTATGTGTATCACCTAAAAATTAATATATATTATGTGTACTATCATATAGTGATCCAATGCAATGGAATAATAATTGAATCTCTATAGATGACCAATTTTACAATGCCTTGGTGAAGAACCATGGTAATATTTATGACACCTTGGTGGAAAACCTCAATGATATCTTTATGAATGTCTCATTTAAATGTTATATCCACCTTTACCTATTTGGATTCATGCTATTTATTATTATTATATTTACCATTTTAATTATATCATGCCTTTATGATATTATTTAAGTTCATATTTATATTTCTCATGTTCACATGTTGATTGTTTCCCTTGCATTCTGTTACCGAGCTTTATTCTCACCATTTCCATTGATGTTTGTCCCTTGGTTATGAGATGAAGTAAATGTACAATGTATTATCCTATGGATAATCCATTAATTTGGATTTGTATATTGTTTACTCTTTTCATTTATTATGTATCATTTTTTCAAGAAACTAGACTTTTGAAGATCTGATGTTGAATCATGTAAATGATAAATTTATGTAATAAAAATGATGGATTCAATAAGTGAGACTACAGATGACTAGAAATTCTCGCTATATTAGATTCTATGTTATTGGAATGAATATTTTGTTCCATTACAATTCATGAAATCTATTATGGTCGGTTAAAATATTTCCTAGTGGATAGTTCACTCAAGAAAAATGAAGATGTTATAGGATATACAGTCTACATTCTGGTGGCCAATTATGAGATGAGGTATTGCCAAATTTATCATTCATTTTTATACATGCTGATATGTAAAGGCCATGCACCATAAAGAATTTGGATTTCTTTGGAAACATCTTATGCCTTCTTGGAAATGGGATGAGAAATCTTTCTGATTTCTGGTTGGGTTTCAATGTACCAAGAGTGTGAACAATGTGATATCGGTTTTGATCGATTATATAATGACAAATCAGACCATTGAAGATTCTCAAGAAGAATAAGAGTCAAATGAGGTGATTCCATTCCTTTCTTCAAATCATTAAAGAGGAAAAATAAGGTTTAAAGGGAAATTTCCACAAGAAAGCTTTCTATGGGGAAAGGTTGGACATCTTGCAGCAATTCACCCCATGAAGTTTCAAGATAATGATAATGATGATGAAGAAGATGAAATTCCCAAGAAGAATTCTTCAACGTTTGTGAAAGGGAAGAAACAATTCAAGAGAAATATATTGAAGAAGAAGAATATTATTTCACACGAATTTGATAGTTCAGATGAGTCTGAGGATGAAGAGGTTAAGGAGATTGAAAACTGCAACGATCATGGGGAAAATGTTATGGTGATAGTTTTCAGTAGTGATTAGAAGATGTAATGAAATGAAATTGATGGAGAAGAAGAAGTTGAAGGAAGAGTTGATTTTTACGCTGAGTATGAGGATTCTCTTGAAGAGATAGTTGTTTGGATGGATGAAAAAATGAAATCCAACAATGTTTCCCCTGATGCTAAACTATAAATATAGCAGAAAGAAGATGAGATGTCTGATTTAATAGAATAAATTGAGAACCCTAGGTCATTAGTTCTACATAATTTTGAATTAGTTAGTGAGTAAAAACTCAGGATTGAATAACAGAAGAAGGATATCAATGGCTTGAATATATCTCTGAAGGATCACATTAAGAGTTTGTAAAATCTTGAAGAGGAAGTTTTCGGTCTATGACAAATAGTAATGGATCAAGAAAATTTACTGATTCCCAGCATAGTATTGGGCAAGAATATCATTCAAAATAATGAAATGAGAAAAGATTAGCCTAGTTTTTCAGTAGGAAAGAAGCAGCAATCAAGCTCAGATGTTAAGGCTGATTTGGGTCTTGATCAGAAACAGAAAGCAGTTATGATTGAATTCAGACCACAAGAACCCATCCCAAAGATAAAAATTAATGTAAGAACAATGAAAAATTAGAATTCTCAGATAACTCAAGGGACTTCTAGTAGAATAGAAGCAACATGCAGGAATGCGCCTTTCATCAGGTGTTATTTCTCTGCAAAGATGGGACACACCCAAAGGGTGTGTTCTAGAGCCAGAAGATATCAAAGTGCACAAGAATAGAGGTGGCAGCCAAACAGTGAATGGTTCTCCAGAACATATTTCGAAGCAAACTATTTTTGGTGTGGAGGATTTGGGCACATGGCTAGGTACTGCACTTCGACCATATAGAGGACTCTACCAAAGCAGAATCCAAATGTTCGCAAGCAGCAGATCAATACACCAACAAGTTAGTTGAAAATGCATAATCGATTTACAACACTTCAAGATGATTCTAGTCCATCATACTCTGAAAAAGAATCGAGGTCTCAATCCATGATGAGTGTTAAGGGTAAAATATGGACAAAGAATAATAAGGATGAGAAGGCTGTGGTGGCCGAAATTACCCTTAAAGCACCAGACCATTCTGATGTGTGGTTCCTTGATAGTGTTTGTACGTATCACACGAATGGAATCAAGGATTTTGTTACAGGTATAAAATATGACAAATAGGGAGTTTTCAAGACATTAAATGATGATGTCCTGATGATAATTTAATCAGGAAAGGCCAGGCTTGGGGGAAAAGAGATGATACATGCTGATGTCTTCGCAGTAGAAGGCCTCGGTCACAATTTGCTCAACATCAGTCAACATTGTGACTCAGGAAACTCTATAAGGTTTACTAAAAAGATGTGTATTTTAAAATGAAGATATTGGGAAGTGGTTCTATAGGAAAAATGACACAGGGAAATCTTTACCTAGTATGTGGAGAAGAAGATATGTCCTTCCTTTCCAAGGAGGAAGGAAACAAGCTATGACATAAATGACATGGTCATTTATGCCAACCATCCCTTGAAGATATGGTAATGTTTGATACAACATGAGACCTCCCTAAGCTGTCCTGTGATTTTACTCACACGTGCGATGCATGCCAAAAAGGTAATCTCATTAGAAAGACGAATAAGTCAAAAGATAAGAAGTCAACAGGAGTGCTCGAATTGGTGCATGCTGATGTTTGTGGGCCTGTCACAACAAGAGAAATTGACAAAAATAGTTACTACGTTCTTTTCATTGATTACTATAGTAGGATGGCATGGGTATTTGTTATTTCCCATAATTCTGATGTGTTTAGATTCCTAAAATAGTACTGAAGGGATTTTAAAAGGATTCTTGGATAGAAAATCCTATACATTCGTACTGATAATTGTATAAAATTCACAAACAGTCAGGTGGAAGACTATCTCGCGAAACATGGGATAAGACATCAAGTTTCCTTAGTAAGAAATACCCAATAGAATGGAGTGGTTGAAATGAGAAATTTAATCATCAACAATATGTCAAGAATGATGCTCATTGAAAAATACATACCAGATAAATTTTGGAAGGAAGGAGTTTTGACATCGGTCTACATTTATAACAGGGCTCTGTTGTGTCCAAAGGAAGGACTAACTCCATACGAGATTTTGTATGGAATAAATCAAATAGTGAAATAATTTATAATATTTTGAAATAATTTCTCTATCCTAAACAAGAAAAAACATGGAAAATATGAATCACGAGGAGACGAGAGGATATTCCTTGGATACTCAGGAAAAAAAGGCATATAAATTCATTAACAAAAGGCTGGGAAAAGTAGCTGAGAGCAATGATGTCACTGTAGTGTAGGATGAGGAGATCATTCAATAGCACAGTGAACAATTTCTTGATGATAGTGATGAGGAAGAAAGAAACACAGGAGATGTTGAAGTGGATGATGTTGATTCAGAAGAAGATATTGACGATGATAATGAGAAAGTAAAATCCGTATCTACACAAAAGCTAAGGAGTCAAGATGAAATTGATAGGAAGAATAGAATTCGTGATCATTCAGCTCTAGTTAAGTTAAAAAGATTTAAATCACTATAGAAGACATCTTTCCTATCTCAGGTTGAGCCGAAATGCTTTGCTGATGCAGATGAAGATGAAAACTGGGTTCTGGTAATGAATGAAGATCTTGATCAGATTGTGATGAATGAGACATGGGAGATTTTTTTGAGGCTAGAAGAAAATAATTTCATCGGGTCTAAATGTGTATATCGCAACAATATGAATGAATATGACACAATTATTATGAACAAAGCACTACTGGTGTGAAAATGATACTCCTAGATAGAGGGAATAGATATTGATGAGACATTTTCACCAGTTGCAAGACTAGAGACAATCAGATTATTTCTAGCCATTGCAGTTCAATGAAAGTTCAAATTTTTCTAGATGGACCTCAAATCTGCATTTTTGAATGTGGTTCTAGAGGAAGAGGTGCATATTGATAAGCTGGATGGTTTTCTCATTCATGAGGATGAATACAAGGTTTGTAGACTGAAGAAGGCATTGTATGGGCTGAAACAAGCACCAAGAGCATGGCACTCAAGGCTTGATCAGTACATGAAGAAGCTTGGTTTCCAGCATGGATGAGTTGACTAAAATCTCTATTTAAACAACAATAGTAATCAAAGGATGATGGTCCTAGTTTATGTTGATGGTATAATATTTGGCGGATAGATGAAGCTCAGTGTAGAGAGTTCTCCGAATTCATGAAAAGTGAGTTCAAAATGTGAATTATTGGAGAACTAACGTTTTTCCCTGGTTTACAGGTGATACAAGGAAGGAATGAAACATTAATTTCTCAATCCAAATATTCCATGGTGGTTTTGAAAATGTTTGGCATCGAAAATTCCAAGGATATAAAGACTCTGGTTGTTACTTGGATGAAACTGTCTAAAGATGAGGATGAAAATGCAGTTAATATCATAGAATATAGGCAATCATTGGTATTGTATTTTACTTGACTGTGACAAGGCATGAAATTGTATTCAACACATTACAACAAGCAAGATTTCATATTATTCACAAGGAAAGCCTCATGCTTGTAGTGAAAAGAATACTTCGGTATATCAAGGGAATTATTGATTTTGGGTTGATCTATAGTGACCAATATCAGTCAGAATTTTTGGATATACTGATGTTGATTGGGCGGTTCAGCGGATGACATGAAGTCAACGTCAGGAGGTGCTTTCTATCTTAGTGGATTGTGTGTTTCTTAGCTGAGTAGGATGAAAGTTTTCATTTCGTTGAGAACTGCAGAAGCTGAGTATATTAGGGCCACTCAAGCATGTACACAATTATTGTGGATGAAGCAGCAGCTTAATGATATGGGACTTGAAGTGACGTATTTGATCGGAATCCAGTGTGATAACTCAAGTGTTATAAATATCATAAAAAACCCTGTCCATCACCCCAGGAAAAAGAACATTGAGATAAAGTATATTTTATCAAGGAGAAGGTTGAGCAGGGTATCATGAAGTTTGAGAATGTGCCTATAAAACTACAGGTTGCAGACATCCTAAGAAAAGCCTTACCGAAGGAAGATTTTGAGCCGCCTAGACTAGCTCTGTGAGTTTTGTCAACTCCCCAGACTTGAAAAGGTGTGGATGTGGAACTCCCCCTCTCCCTGAGGTATGATGTGTTTTTACCTAATGGGATGATATGTGTTCTCTACTATGTTACAAACTGCAAAGGAGTGTCCTTTGGGTTAATTGAAAAAGGGGGAGAAAATAGTGATTGTTCATGGGGGAGACAATGTGTCTATTTTAGAAATCTTGAATGATATGGGTAGAAGATGAAAGGTGGAGTAGCGAGATAGGGGGAGAGCATTGAGATAGAGGTAGTGTTTTAAATCCGGTGATGCTAGAAGTGATCGACCAAAGAGTTTATATGACGACAGTTGAGGATTTTTATTAAAGCTGAACAATGATGTTAGAATGGTGTGTGAATGTTACCAGTTATCATCAATTGGTATCATTGTGGTTCAACAATTTGTATCAATTTAGCAATTGGTATCAGTTTGGAATTGACAATTTGTGTGTGACATGAAGTGATTCATTGATGAACTTTTCATTTACTCTTGTTTCTCATGATGAACATTGCTCATGTGGGCTTAGAGTACGTGTTATGTGAATCCTTGAACGCTCTGAGAATCGCAAGAGGTGAATAATGGTAGTGGATGGAAAGAGACTTAATGAGATACCAAGTGCAGATAATTTTAATGAGAAGAGTTGTCAACAAACCCAATGGAGGATATTTTTGGGAAAAAAATCATTAAGGCATCACTGAAGCATTTTTGAGGAGATTGTGATTGTTGAAAAAGTGGGCCTCCATGTTGTGTTTGTTGAAAATTTACACCATGATTTATAGGTGTTTTGACGACGGGGGTTTATGTGGTGTTTTTCCAGACTCAAGGGATTCTTTCAATAATCCATGATTGATTGAACCTTGATAAAGGAATGAACGACATGAAGGTGGTACGAAAAGAACAGATACAAGGTCGCGTCATTTTCTAGTGTTTGCAAAACATTTTGGCCTGAAAATCGATAAATGGAGATATTTATTTTTGGAATATAGAGAAGTGCGCAAAATTAGAGTGGTGCGTGAAAAAATAATGTGTTGCGCGAAACATTATCGGGACTCGCAAAAAATATAGTGGCATAAAAAAAATTAGCGGGTTACACGAAATATTTTCCCAGTGCTCAAAAAAGAAAAATAATGCATGAAATAGTGGAATGATGTTTTTCTCTCAAGAGGTTTTTAGAGGTTTGAAGCTCATAAAATAGAAAAGGCATGACGTGTGCGAAATATTTGAGTATTCCGTGAAAATTGGTGTTGCACGGAAGATTTTATTTTCGCGCTCAAAGAGAATTACGCACTCAAGGATGGTTTTTCTTGCGAGGTCAATTTTGTCTATAAATATGAAGTGACCACCTCCATTGGAGGAAGCTCAAGACATATAGAGTACTTGAGCTCTGGAGCGCAAAATTTAAGTGCACAAGAGGGTTGTGCGAAAACAACAAGTTTGCACGTAAAAGAACTCTTTACGTACCAAACAGAGGTTGTGTGTAAAAGTTGTGTTGCGTGAAAAGTGGATTTCACACAAAAGAAAAGAAACTCCACACAAGGCAGTGTAGAGGATGTTAGTAAAATTTAGTGATTGCACGTAAAAGAGGTGTTGAGCCAAAAAAGTATTTTTCACTATTCAACGAAATTTCGTGCAAGGTGCAGAAAGGGCTACGTGTAAAAATTGGAGTTGCCCAGTACACCCGGTGCAATGATAGATTCATCTGTGGGTGAAAGTTTCACGTAAACAGGGCATGTAACTATAGATAAGAATGCATGTTTCATAATAGATAATGAAGAAGTAAACATGTCTATAAACTGTGATTGGATCGTCTGAAGAAGCAGTGATGACAAACTCTTCATACAATAGAAAAAAGATGAGATGTTTGAGTTAATGGATTAGTTTGAGAATCTTAGGTCATCAGTTCCAGAGAATTTTGAATTAGTTAGTGTGTATAAACTCATGATTTAAGAACAGAAGAAAGAGTTTTATGGTTTGAATATCACATTAATGGATCATGTGAATAGTATCGAAAATCTTAAAGAGGAAGTTGTCGGTATATGACAACAAGTAAAGGATCAAGAAAAACATCTGATTCCCCAAAAAGTATCAGTAAAGAAGATCATTTAGAAGACTGAAAAGAGAAAAGATGAGATTATTTGTTCAGAAGGAAAGATGGAGTAATCAAGATCAGATGTGATAGCTAATTTGGGGCTTGATCAGAAACAGAAAGCAGTCAAGGTTGATGTCAGACAGCAAGCACCCATCCCAAAGATGAAAATTAATATATGTACAAAGAAGAATCAGAAAGCTCAAATAACTCAAGGGACTAATGGCAGTACAGAATCGACATGAAAAAATGTTCCTTTCATCAGGTGTTATATCTGTGGAAGATGGGGCACTCACAAAGTGTGTGTTCTATAGGAAAAAGATATCAAAGGGCCCAATAATAGAAATGGAATCCAAAAAGTGAACGGTTCTCAAGAAAATATTTAATAGGACACTGTTTTTTTGTGCGGAGGATTTGGGCACATAGCTTGGTACCGCACCACGACCATACAGAGGACTCTACCATAGAATAATTAAAATTTTCACAAGTAGCATATCAATGAACTAACATGTGAGTTGAAAATGCAGAATCGATTAGCGACTTTTCAAGATGATTCTAGTCCATCATGCACAGAGAAATAACATAAGTGTCAATACATGATGAGTGTAAAGGAAACAATATGGACCAAGAAGAAGAAGGATGAGATGTTTTTGGTGGAAGAAATTGATCTTAAAGCATTAGATCGTTCTAATTTGTGGATCATTGATGGTGGATGTACATCTCACATGACATGAAACATATATCTAGATATAGGCATAAAATATGAAAAACAAGGAGTTGTCATGTTTGGAAATGATGAAGGCCTGAAGATAATTTGATCAGGAAAGGTCAGGCTTGGGGGAAAAGAGATAATATGTACTGATGTCTTAGTAGTAAAAGGCCTCAGTCACAATTTGCTCAGTATCAGTAAACTATGTGAATCAGGACATTCTATATGGTTTACTAAGAAGATGTGTATCATGAAAGGAAGATATAAGGTAGTGGTTGTAAAGGAAAAAAGGAAAAAGGTAAATCTCTACATAGTATGTGGAGAAGAAGATATGTTCTTCCTTTCTAGAGAGGAATAAAACAAGATATCGAATAAACGACTTGGTAATCTATACCACCTATCCCTCAAAGATCTGGAAAAGTGTACTACTATAAGAGACCTACCTATGCTATCAAATGATCATACTCACACGTGCGATGCATTACATAAAGGGAAGCTTGTTAGAAAGATGTATAAGGAAAAAGAAATGGAGTCAACAAGTGTGTTCAAATTGGTGCATGATGATGTTTTTAGGCCTATCACACCATGAGAAATTGACAGAAAGAGGTACTACATTCCTTTCATTGATGACTACAGCAAGATGGCATGGGTATTTGTTATTTCCCATAACTCTAATGTGTTCAGATGCATAAAACAGTACCTAAGGGGGTGTGAATGGATGCTTGGATAGAAAATCCTGATGTTTCATACTGATAATGTTACGGAATTCACAAACAGTTAGATGTAAGACTATCTCAAGAAACACGGGATAAGGAATCATGCTTCCTTAGTAAAAACTGCCCAACTAAATAGAGTGTTTGAGAGGAGAAATATAATAATCAATAATATGGCCAAAACATTACTCATTTAAAATACCTACCAGAGAAATTTTGGAAGGAAGAAGTTATGACATTGGTCTACATATCTTACGGGGCTCTATTCTGTCCGAAGGAAGGAACGACTAATTACGAGATGTAGTATGGAAAGAATCAAATTGTGAAATACTTTCTAATATTTGGAGTTATGTTTTTTTATCCTCAATAAAGAAAATCATAGAAAATATGAATCATGAGGATATGAGTGGATATTCCTTGGACATTCAGGATAAATAAATGCATATAAATGATTTAACAAATGGATGGGAAAAGTTGATGAGAGCAATGATGTCACAATATTGAAGAATGATGAGATCATTTAACATCACAATGAACAATTTCATGATGAAAGAGACGAGGTTGAAAGAAACACAGGAGAATCCAAAGTGTATGATGTTGATTTAGAAGAAGATACTAAAGATGTGAATGAGAAAGTAAAATCTATATCTGCAAAAAAATCGAAGGAGTCGATCACAAATTGACTGGAAAAATATCATTGGTGATCATTCAGCTTCAATTCATTCATGAAGAATAAAATCACTACGGTAGACATCTTTCCTATCTCAGTTTGTGCTGAAATGATTTGCTGATGCAGCTGAAGATGAAAACTGGGATCAGGAAATGAATGAAGAGATTGATCAAATTGAGAAGAATCAGACATGAGAGATTGTTTCGAGGCCAGCTGATAAGAATTTCATCAGGACTAAATGGGTATATCACAAAAAAATGAATGACGATGGAACATTGATTATGAACAAAGCACGATTGGTGTGAAAAGGATACTACTTGATAGAGGGAATAGATATTGACGATACATTTTCACCAGTTGTGAGACTAGAGACAATCATATTATTTCTATCCATTGCAGTGAAACATAAGTTCAATGTTTTCTAGATGGATTTCAAATCTACATTTTCGAATGGGGTTCTGGAGGAAGAGGTTTATATTGAGAATCCAGATGGTATTTTCATTAATGAGGATGAGAACAAGTTTTTTAGACTGAAGAAGACATTGTATGGGATGAAAAAAACACCAATAGCATAGTATGTAAGGCTTGATTAGAACATGATGAAGTATAGTTTCTAGTGCGGAGGATTTGATTGCAATATATATTTCAACAACAATAGCAGTCAAAGGATAATGGTCTTAGTTTATGTTTACGGCATAATATTTGGTGGATCAGATGAAGCTCAGTGAAGAGAGTTATCAGAATTTCTTAATTGTGGTTTTCAAATGTCAATGATTGGAGAACTATTGTTTTTCCTTGGATTGCAGGTGATACAAGGAAGAAATGAAACATTAATTTCTCAATCCAAATATTCCATGGAGGTTTTGAGAAGATTTGGCATGGAAAATTCATATTATATAAAAACTATGGTTGCTACTCGGATGAAACTGTCTAAAGATGAGGATGAAAATGCAATTAATATCCCATAATACAGGCAAATCATTGGAAGTATGTTGTACATGACTACGACAAGGCCTGAAATTGTATTCACCACATGCCATGCACCTAGATATCAGAGTAATCCCAAAGAAAGCCACATGAAATGCAGTGAAAGGAATAATTCGGTATATGAAGCGCAGGATGAATTTTGGGTTGATATATTGTGAAAAATCTTAGTCAGAATTATTGGGATATACTGATGCAGATTGGGATGGTTCAGAAAATGACTTGAATTCAATGTCATGAGGTGCTTTCTATCGTTGCGGATTGTGTGTTTCTTTGCTGATCAAGAAGCAATATTGCATTTCATTGAGCACTGCAGAAGCTAATTATATTGCGGCCACTCAAGAATGCACATAAGTAATGTGGATGAAGCAGCAGGTTGATGATATGGGAGTTGAAGTGATGTCTCTGACCGTAATCTATTTTGATAACTAATGTGCTATAAATCTTAGCAAAAAATACCTTCCATCACTCCAGGACAAACCAAATTGAGATATAGTATCATTTTATCATGGAGAAGGTTGATAAGGGGATTGTGAAGTTGGAGTATATGCCTACAAGACTATAGGTTGTAGACATCCTAACAAAGGTCTTACCCAAGGAAGAATTTGAGTGGCATCGACTGGATCTGGGAGTTCAGTCGACACCGCGAACATTAATAAGTGTGGATGTGGAACTCCCCCTCTCCCCGAGGTATGATGTGTTTTTACCTAATGTGATGATATGTGTTCTCTACTCCATTACAGATCGCAAAGGAGTGTATTTTGGGTCCGTTGACAAAGGGGGAGAAAATAGTAATTTTTTATGGGGGAGACAATGTGAATGTTTTAGAAATCATGAATGATATGGGGAGAAGCTGATAAGTGGAGAAGTGAGATAGGGGGGAAGCATTGAGATAGAGGGAGCGTTTTAAATTTGACGATGCAAGAAGTGATCGATCAAAGAATAGATATTACGAAAGTTGAGGATCGTGATAAAATCTGACAAGTGATGTTGGAATGGAATGATATGGTTTCTAGTTAGCATCAATTGGTATTAGTGTGGTTAACAATTGGTATCAACTTAGCAATTGGTATCAGTTTGGAATTGACAATTGGTGTCTGACATGAAGTGATTCATTGATGAACTTTTCATTTACTCTTGTTTCTCATCACGAGAATTGCTCATGTGGGTTGTGAATACGTGTTATGTGAATCCATGAATGCTATCAGCATTACAATAGGTGAATAGTGGTAGTGGCTGGAAGTAGACATAATGAGATATCAAGTGCAGAGAATTTTTATGAGAAGAGTTGTCAATACACCCAAAGGAGGAGATTGTTGGGAAAAAAATCCATCAAGGAATCATTGAAGCATTTTTGATGTGATTGTGTTTGTTGAAAAAGTGGGCCTCCGCGTTGTGTTTTTCGACAAAGCAGACCATGATTTATAGTTTTGTTGACAAAGGGGGTTTATGTGGTGATTTCCAGGCCCAAGGGATGCTTTCAACAATCCATGATTTATTGAAGAACCTCGAAGATGGCGTCATTTTCTAGTGTTTGCCGAATTTTTGGGACAAAGGGGGTTTATGACAAAGGGGGTTTATGTGGTGATTTCCAGGCCCACGATGGCGTCGTTTTCTAGTGTTTGCCGAATTTTTGGGACTAAAAATCAGTAAATGGAGAGATGCATTTTTGGAAATGGGAGGAGCGTGAAAAATTAAAGTGGTGTGTAAAAAAATAATTTTTTGCACAAAAAATTTGCGGGATGCACTAAAAATATAGTTGGATATGAAAAATCAGCAGGTTGCGTGAAATATTTTCCCGTTTCATGAAAAATAAAAATAATGTGCAAAATAGTGGAATGATGTTTTTTACGCATGAGGTGTTTCAAGTTCTGAAGCTAAAAAATTGGAAAAGGCATGAGGTGCGTGAAATATTATAGTAGTGCGCAAAAAATGGTGTTGTGCAGAAGATTTGATTTTCGTGCTCAAAGAAAATTACGCGCTCAAAGATGGGTTCTCTCGCAAGGTCGATTTTGCCTATAAATATGACGTGACCACTTCCATTGGAGAAAGCTCAAGACATAGAGAGTACCCAAGCTCAGGCATGAAAAAGCGTTGTGAATAAAAGGGTTACACGAAAAGAAAAGTTTTTCGTGTAAAAGAATTACTTTCATGCAAAACAGAGGTTGCGAGTAAAAGTGGTGTTGAGTGAAAAGTGGATTTTGTGAAAAAGCAAAATATTCTGCGCAAGGCAGTGTATAGGATGCGGGTAAAATTTAGTTATTTCACGTAAAATATGTGTTTCCCAAAAATTGTATTTCACGAAAGTCAACGGAATTTCATGCAAGGTTCATTAAGGGGTACGCGTAAAAATTGGGGTTTCCCGGTACATAGAGTGCAAATAGAGATTCATATGAGGGGGAACGTTTCATGCCAACAGAGCATCTATCAAGAGTTATGGTTTTTGATTTCATTAGTGATAATGAAGAGACCTATATGTCTATAAATTGTGAGTGGAACTTCTGAAGATGTAGTGACACCAAATTCTATATACAGCAGCAAGAAGAAGAGATGTTTGAGTTAATGGATGAAATTGAGAAACTCAGGTCATCAGTTATAGAGAATTATGAATTATTTAGTGAGTACAAACATAGGATTGAAGACCAGAAGAAATATATCGATGACTTGATTATCAAATTGAAGGATCACATCAAGCATTTCAAACGGCTTCAATAGGAAGTTGTCGGTCTAAGACAAAAAGTAAAGGATTAAGAAAAACTTCTGATTCCTAGCGTAGTATCAGGAAAGAAGATCACATAGAAGACAGAAAAGAGAAAATATGATCCTAGTTGTTCAGCAGGAAAGACGTAGCCATCAAGCTCAGATGTTATGGATGATTTGGGGCTTGATCAGAAACACAAAGCAGATAGGGTTGATGTCAGACTGCAAGCCCCTATCCCAAAGATGAAAATTAATATATATACAAAGAAGAATATGTATGCTTAGAAAACTCAAAGGACTACTGGTAGTACAGAACTGACATGCAGGAATGTGCCTTTCATCAGGTGTTATTTCTGTGGAATGATGGGACACTCACAAAGTGTGAGTTCTATAGCCAGAAGATATCAAAGGGAACAAGAAAAAATGTTTCATCCAAACAGAGAATAGTTCTCCAGAACATATATCTGAGGACACCGTTTTTGGTGCAAGGGATTTGAGCACATGGCTAGGTACTTCAATTCGACTATACGGTGGAATCTAACAAAGTAGAATCAAAATTTTCACAAGCAGAGGATCAATGAACCAACATGTGAGTTGAAAATGCAGAATCAATTTGCATCTTTTCAAGATGATGCTAGTCCATCATACTCTGAGAAAGAAAAAAAGTCTCTATCCATGTAGTGTGTCATGGGAAAAATATGGACCAAGAATAAAAGGATGAGAGGGTTGTGGAGGCAGAAATTGACCTTAAAGTATCAGACCGTTCTGGTGTGTGGATCCATGATATTTTTTCTACGTCATACATGATAGGAAACAAGGATCTGGTTACATGCATAAAATATGACAAGAAGGAGTTTTCAAGTATGTAAATGATGAATGCATGAAGATAATTGGATAGGGAAAGGCCAGGATTGGGGGAAAAGAGATGAGACGTGCGGATGTCTTAGTAGTAGAAGGCCTCAGTGACAATTTACTCACCGTTATTCAACTATGTGACTCAGGACATTCTATAAGGTTTACTAAGAATATGTGTATCGAAAAAGGATGTGATGGGTAAGTGGTTCTATAGGGAAAAAGGACAAAGGGAAATATCTAACTAGAATGTGGAGAAGAAGATATGTGCTTTATTTCTAGAGAGGAAGAAAACAAGCTATGGAATAAATCACTTGGTCATCTATGCCAACCAACCCTGGAAGATATGGTAAATTGTTCTACAACAAGAGACCTCACTAAGCTATCATGTGATCATACTAGCACGTGCGATGCATCCCTTCAAGTGAGGCTCATTAGAATGACGTATATGGAAAAAGAAAAGGATTCCACAAGAGTTCTCAAATTGGTGCATGCTGATGGTTGTGGGCCTATCAAAACAAGATCAATTTATGGAAAGAGGAACTATGTTCTTTTAATTGATGACTACAGAAGGATGGCATGGGTATATGTTATTTCCAATAAGTCTGATGTGTTCAAGTGCATAAAACAGTACCTAAGGGAGTGCAAAAGGATTCTTGGATAGAAAATCTTGAAGTTTCATACTGATAATGGTACGAAATTCACAAACACTCAGGTGGAAGACTCTCTCAAGAAACACGGGATAAGGCATCATGTTTCCTCTATAAGAATTCCCCAACAAAATGGAGTGGTTGAAAGGATAAATAGAATCATCAAAAATATGGCCAAAATGATTCTCATTGAAAAAGACCTACCAGATAAATTTTGGAAGGAATAAATTTTGACACTGGTCAACGTTTCTAACGGGGCTCTGTTGTGTTCGAAGGATGGTAAAACTCTGCACGAGATGTGGTATGGAAAGAAGCCAACAGTGAAATACATTTGAAAATTTGGAAGTAAGTGCATTATTTTCAACAAGTATAACCATAGAAAATATGAATCATGAGGAGATTATGGGATATTACTTGGATACTCAGGAAAGATCAAGGCATATAAATTCTTTAACAAAAGGCTAGGAAAATTAGTTGAGAGCAATGATGTCACTATATTGGAGAATGTGGAGATCGTTCAATAACACAGTGATCAATTTCCAGATAAAAGTGATGAAGATAAAAGAAATGCAGGAGAAGAAGCAATGGATGATGTTGATTTAGAAGAAGATACTAATGATGAGAATGAGAATGTAAAATCCATATCTACACAAAGGCTAAGGAGCCTAGCTGAAATTGACAGGCATAATATCATTAGTGATCTGTCAGCTCTAGTTCAATCAAGAAGAATGAAATCACTCATGCATACATATTTTCTATCTCAGGTTGAGGCGAAATGCTTTGATGTTGTAGCTGAAGATGAAAACTGGGTTCAGGAAATGAATAAAGAGCTTGATCAGACTGAGAAGAATTAGACATGGGCGATTGTTTTGAGGCGAGCTGATTAGAATGTCATCAGGACTAAATGGGTCTATCAAAACCAAATTAATGAATATGGAACATTGATTCTAAACATAGAACGACTAGTGTAAAAAGGATACTCCCATATAGAGTGAATAGATATTGACGAGACATGTTCACTGGTTGCGAGACTAGAGACAATCAGATTATTTATACCCATTGCAGTGCAACAGAAGTTCAATGTTTTCCAGATAGATGAAAAATCTGCATTTTTAATGGGGTTCTGTAGGAAGAGGTGTATATTGAGTAGCCAGATGGTTACCTCATTCATGATGATGAGAACAAGGTTTTTAGACTAAATAAGGCATTGTATGGGTTGAAACAAGAACCAAGAGCATGGTACTCAAGGCTTGATCAGTACTTGAAGAAGATTAGTTTCCAGCGTGGTGGAGTTGATTACAATCTCTATTTCAACAACAACAGTAGTCAAAGGATTATGGTCCTAGTTTATGTTTACGGGATAATATTTGGCAGATCAGATGAAGCTTAGTGTAGGGAGTTCTCCGAATTCATGAATAGTTAGTTTGAAATGTCAATGATAAAAGAACTAACGTTTTTCCTTGGTTTACAGGTGATACCAAGAGGGAATGGAAGATTAATATCTCAATCGAAATATTCCATGAAGGTTTTGAGATGATTTTTCATGGAAAATTCCAAGGATATGAGGACTCTGGTTGCTACTCGGATGAAACTATCTATATATGGGGATGAAAATGCAGTTAATATCACAGAATACAAGAAAAGCAGTGGAAGTTTGTTGTACTTGACTGCGACAAGGCCTGAAATTTTATTCACCACATGCCCAAAAGAAAGATATCAGAGTAATCCCATGGAATGCCACATGATTTGCGGTGAAAAGGATACTTCGGTGTATCAAGGGCATGATGGATTTAGGGTTTATCTATAGTAACAAATATCTGTCATAATTATTGGGATATTCTGATATAGATTGAACTTGTTCAGTGGATGATATGAAGTCAACATCAGGAGGTGATTTCTATTTTTGGATATTGTGTGTTTCTTAGATGATCAAGAGGCAAGATTGCATCTCATTGAGTACTGTAGAAGATGAGTATATTGCGGCCACTCAAGCATGCACATAATTATTGTGGATGAAGCAGCAGATTTATGATATGGGAGTTGAAGTGATGTATCTGACCATAATCAAGTTTGATAACTCATGTGCTATAAATCTCAGCAAAAACCCCGTCCATCACTCCAGGACAAAGCACATTGAGATAAAGTTTCATTTTATCATGGAAATGTTGAGCAGGGGATTGTGAAGTTGGAGTATGTGCCTAGAGAACTACAGGTTGTAGACATCCTAACAAAGGTCTTACCGAAGGATGATTTTGAGTGGTATCGGCTGGCTCTGGGAGTTCAGTCAACTCCTCGGACTTGAAAAAGTGTGGATGTGGAACTCCCCCTCTCCCCGAGGTATAATGTGTTTTTACCTAATGTGCTGATATGTGTTCTCTACTCTGTTACAGACTGAAAAGGAGTGTCCTTTGGGTTTGTTGACAAAGGGGGAGAAAATAGTGATTTTTCTTGGGGGAAAAATGTGACTATTTTAGAAATCATGAATGATATGGGGAGAAGGTGACACGTAGATCATTGAGATAGGGGAGAGAATTGAGATAGGTGAAGTATTATAAACATGAAGATGCTAGAAGTTATCTATCAATGAATAGATATCACGACAGCTGAGGATTGTTATAAAAGCCGAACATTGATGTTGTAATGGTGTGAGAAGGTTTCCAGTTATCATCAATTGGTATCAGTGTGGTTCAAAAATTGGTATCAATTTTGCAATTGGAATCAGTTTGGAACTGACAATTGGTGTCTGAAATGAAATGATTCATTGATTAACTTTTCATTGACTCTTGATTCTCACGACGAGCATTTCTCATGTAGGATTAGAGTACGTGTTATGTGAATCCTTGAACGTTATCCGAATCGAAAGAGGCGGATGGTGGTAGCGACTGGAAGGAGACTTAATGAGATATCAAGTGTAGATAATTTTTATGAGAAGAGTTGTCAACAAAACCCAATTTAGGAGATTTTTGGGAAAAAATCCTTCAAGTCATCATTGAAGCTTTTTTGAGGTGTTTCGAGGTCTGAAGATTGAATACCACAAAAGGCATGAGGTGCGAAAAATATTGGAGTAGTGCACGAAAAATGGTGTTGCGCGAAAGTGTTTTTTTCACGCAAAAAGAGAATTACATGCTCAATGATTGTTTATCTCGCAAGGTCGATTTTTCCTATAAATATGATGTGACCCTCCTCCATTAGAGGAAGCTCAAGACATGGAGAGTACCCAAGCTCTGGCGCGCAAAATTGGAGGTCACAAGATGGTTGCGCGAAAACAACAAGTTTGGGAGTAAAAGAACTATTTTCGTGCAAAACAGAGGTTGCACCAAAATGTGGTGTTGCGTGAAAAGTGGATTTCATGCAAAAACCAAAAATTCCACAAGAGGCTATGTAGAGGCTAGGGGTAAAATTTAGTGATTGAGCATAAAATAGGTGTTGGGAGAAAAGTTTATTTTAGAAAAGTCAATGGAATTTCACGCATGGTGCAGTAAGGGCTACGCGTAAAAATTGGGGTTGCCCGATACACCCGGTGAAAAGAGAGATTCATTTGAGGGTGATAGTTTCACGTCAATAGAGCATCTATAAACAGTTAAGGATGCATATTTCATTATAGATAATGAAGAGAACTACATGTCTATCAACTGTGACTAGATCTTTTGAAGAATCAATGACTCTAAACTCTACATACAATAGCAAGAAGAAGAGAAGTCTATGTTAATAGAAGTAATTGAGAAACTATGGTCATCAGTTCCAGTGAATTTTGAATCGGTTAGTGATTACAGGATCAATTCATTAGAATAGAAGAAGGAGATAGTGGGATTGAATATCACATTGAAGGATCATGTCAAGCGTATTGAAAAGATTGAAGAGGTATTTTTCGGTCTATGAAAAAAAATTAAATGATCAAGAAAAAATCTTGATTCCCAGTACAGTATAATGAATAAAGATCATTAAGAATACTGACAAGAGAAAAGATGATAATAGTTTTTTAGCAGGAAAGAAGCAACAATCGACCTTAGATGTTATGGCTGATTTGGGGCTTGATCAGAAATAGAAAGCAGTCAGGGTGAAGTCAGAAAGCAAACACCCATCCCAAAGATGAAAATTAATACAGGTACAAAGTAGAATCTGAAATCTCAGATAACTCAAGGTACTACAGGCAGTAAAAAAGCAACTTGCAGGAATGTGCCTTTCATCAGGTTTTATTTCTGTGGTATGATGGGACACTTACAAAGTGTGTGTTCTATAGCTAGAAGATATCAATGGGCAGAAGAATAGAGGTGGAATCTAAATAGGGAATGGTTCTCCAGAACATATTTTTAAGGACACCGTTTTTGTTGTAGAGGATTTGGGAACATTTCTAGGTACTTCACTCAACCATACCGAGGACTCTACCAAAGCAGAATGAAAATGTTAACAAGTAGCAGAACAATGAACCAACATGTGAGTTGAAAATGCAGAATCGATTTACAGCTTTTCAAGATGATGCTAGTCCATCATACTCTGAGAATGAACAGAAGTCTCAATCCATGGCAAGTGGAAAGGAAACAATATGGACCAAGAAGAAGAAGGATGAGAAGGTTGTGGTGAAAGAAATTGACCTTGAAGAATCAGACCATTATGGTGTGTGGATCCTTGATAGTGGTTATATGTCTCACATGATAGGAATCAAGGATCAAGTTACAGGAAAAAAAATATGACAAAGAGGGAGTTTTCAAGTTTGGAAACGATCAGGGCCTGAAGATAATTTTATCGGGAATGGCCAGGATTGGGGGCAAAGAGATGAGATGTGCTGGTGTCTTGGTAGTAGAAGGGCTCATTCACAATTTTCTCAGCGTCAGTCAACTCTGTGACTTATGAAATTCTATAAGGTTTACTAAGAATATGTGTATCTGAAATGGAAGATATGGGTAAATGGTTCTATAGTGAAAAAGTACAAAGGTAAATCTCTACCTAGTATGTGGAGAAGAAGATATGTGCTTCATTTCTAGAGAGGAAGAAAACAAGGTATGTCATAAACAACTTAGTCATCTAGGCCAAGAATCCCTGAAAGATCTGGTAATGTGTGCTACAGAAAGATACCTCCCTAAGCTATCACATGATGATACACACATGTGCGATGAATGCTAACAAGGGAATAACATTAGAATGACATATAAGGAAAATAGAAAAGGATTCAACAAGAGTTCTCAAATTTTGGGCATGCTGATGTTTGTGGGCCTATCACAACAATAGAAATTGATTACTACTGTCTGATGGCATGTGTTTTTTTTATTTCCCATAAGTCTGTTGTGTTCAGCTATATAAAAAAGTACCAAAGGGAGTGCGAAAAGATGCTTGGAAAGAAAATCCTAATTTTTCATACAGATAATGGTACGGAATTCACAAATAGTTAGGTGGAAGACAATCTCAAGAAACATGGGATAAGGCATAATGTTTCCTCAGTATGAACTCACCAACATAATGGAGTGGTTAAAAGGGGAAATTGAATCATCAAAAATAAGGCCAGAACAATTCACATTGAAAAAGACCTACCAGAGAAATTTTTAAAGGAAGCAGTTTTGACATCGGTCTAAATTTCTAACGGGGCTCTGTTGTGTCCGATAAAAGGAAAGACTCCGTATGAGATGTGGTATGGAAAGAAGCCAACAGTGAAATAATTTCATATATTTGGAAGTATGTTATTTATCCGCATGAAGTAAAAACATAGAAAATATAAATCATGAGGACATTAGGGGATATTCCTTGGATACTCAGGAAAAAGAAAGGCATATAAATTCTTTAACAAAAATGATGGGAAAAGTAGTTGAGAGAAATTATTTCACTACAGTGGATAATGAGGAGATCATTCAACAGCACAGTAAACAATTTCCTGATGAATGTGATGAGGATGAAAGCAACATAGGTGAAGCATAAGTGGATGATGTTGATTCAGAAGAAGATACTGATGATGATAATGAGAAAGTAAAATCTGAATCTGCACAAAATCTATGGATTCGAGATGAAATTGATAGGCAGAATATCATTTGTGATCAGTCAGCTCCATTTCAGTTAATAAGAATTAAATCACAACGGCATACATCTTTCCTATCTCAGGATGAGACGAAATTAATTACTGATGTTGCTGAAGATGAAAACTGGGTTCAGGCAATGAATGAAGAGCTTGATTAGATTGAGAAAAATCAGACATGGAAGATTGTTTCAAGGCCAGCAAATAAGAATGTCATCGGAACTAAATGGGACTATTGTAACAAAATGTATGAAAATGGAACATTTATTCTGAACATATCATGATTGGTGTGAAAAGGATACTCCCATATAGAGGGAATAGATATTGATGTGACATTTGAACTAGTTGCGAGACTGGAGACAATAAAATTATTTCTAGCCATTGTAGTGAAACATAAATTTAATGATTTCCAGATGGACCTCAAATCTGCATTTTTGAATGGGGTTCTGGATCAAGAGTTCTATATAGAGCATCCATATGGTTTTCTCAATCATGAGGATAATAACAAGGTTCGTAGACTAAAGAAGGCGTTGTATGGGTTGAAACAAGCACAAAGAGCATGGTACATAAGGCTTGATCAGTACTTGAAGAATCTTGGTTTCTTGCATGGAGGAGTTGATTACAATCTCTATTTCAACAAAAATATTAGTCAAAGGATGGTGGTCCTAGTTTATGATGACGACATAATATTTGGTGGATCATATGAACCTCACTGTAGTGAGTTCTCTGAATTCATTAATAGTGAGTTCGAAATGTCAATGATTGGAGAACTAACATTTTTAATTGGATTACAGGTGATACAAGGAAGGGATGGAACATTCATTTCTCAATCCAAATATTCCAAGGAGATTTTGAGAAGATTAAACGTGGAAAAATCCAAGGATATGAAGACTCTGGTTTCTAATTGGATAAAACTATATAATTATGAGGACGAAAATGCAGTTAATATCACAAAATATAGGAAAATCATTGGAAGTCTGTTGTACTTGACTGTGTCAAGGAATGACATGGTATTAACCACATGCCAAGCAGCATGATATCAGAGTAATACCAAGGAAAGACACAAGCATTAATGTGAAAAAACTATTTCATTATATCAATGGCATGATGGATTTTAGGTTGAACTATAGTGACAAATCATAGTCCGAATTGTTGGGTTATACTGATGTAGATTGGGCCGATTCAGCAGATGACATGAAGTCAACATCAGAAGGTGCTTTCTATCTTGGCTGGTTGTGTGTTTTTGGATGATCAAGAAGCATGATTGCATTTCCTTGAGCACTGCAGAAGATCAGTTTATTGTGGCCACTCAAGAATGCACACAATTATTGTGGATAAAGAATCATCTTGATTATATGGGAGTTGATGTGATGTTTCTGATCGGAATCCAGTACGATAACTCATGTGATCTAAATCTCACTAAAAACCTCGTCCATCACTCTAGGACAAAGAACATTGAGATAAAGTGTCATTTTATCAAGGAGAAGGTTGTGAAGGGGATAATGATGTTAGAGTATGTGCCTACAGACGTACAGGTTATAGACATCCAAACAAAGTCCTTACCCATAGATTCTTTTGGGTAGCATCGACAGGCTCTGGGAGTTCAGTAGACTCCCCAGACTTGAAAAAGTGTGGATGTGGAACTCTCCCTCTCCCGAGGTATGAATTATTTTTACCTAATGTGTTGATATGTGTTTTTACTCTGTTACAGACTGCAAAGGTGTTTCCATTGGGTTTGTTGACAAAGGGGTAGAATATAGTGATTGTTCGTGGGGGAGACAATGTGGCTATTTTAGAAATCATGAATGATATGGGGAGAAGCTAACTGGTGAAGGAAAGAGATAGGGGGAGAGCATTGAGATAGGGGGATCATTTTAAATATGACGATTCTAGAGGCGATCGATAAAATAATAGATATCACAACAGTTGTGGATCATGATAAAAGCCGAGCAGTGATGTAGGAATTGTGTGAGAAGGTTTCCGGTTATCATCAATTGGTATCAGTTTGGATCAACTATTGGTATAAATTTAGAAATTGGTATCAGTTTGGAATTGATAATTGGTGTCTGACATGAAGTGATTCATTGATAACCATTTAATTTACTCTTGTTTATCATGACGGGAATTGCTCATTGGGCTTAGAGTATGTGTTATGTGAATCCTTGAATCTTATCAATTTTGCAAGAGGAGAATGGTGGTAGCGGTTGGAAGGAGACTTAATGAGATATCAAGTACAGAGAATTTTTATGAGAAGAGTTTTCAACAAACCCAAAGGAGGAGATTGCTGGAAAATATCATTCAAGGCATCATTGAATCATTTTTGAGGTGATTGTGTTTGTTGACAAAGTGGGCCTCCATGTTGTGTTTGTTGAATAAAAAGACCATGAATAATAGGTGTGTTGACAAAGGGAGTTTACATGGTGATTTTTCGGCCTCAAGGGATGATTTCAACGATCCATGACTTATTGAAGAACCTCGAAAAAAGAATGAATGATCTGGAGGCGGTACGAAAAGAGAAGATACAAGGTGGCGCCATTTTCTAGTGTTTGCCAAATTTTTGGGACTGAAAATCGGTAAATGGAGAGTTGCGTTTTTGGAAAAGGGAGGAGCATGAAAAATTAGAGTGGTGTGTAAAAAAATAACCTGTTTCACGAAAAATAAGTGGGATGCACAAAAGATATAGTGGCACATGAAAAATTTGTGGGTTGCGTGAAATTCTTTCCTGGTGCGCGAAAAATAAAAATAATGTGCAAAATAGTGGAATGATGTTTTTCTCTCATGAGGTGTTTCAAGGTCTAAAGCTCAAAAATAGTAAAAGGAATGAGGTGCGTGAAATATTAGAGTAGTTCCCCAAAAATGGTGTTGCGCAGAATATTTTCTTTTTGTGCTCAATGAGAATTACGTGCTCAAAGATGTTTTTTCTCACGAGGTCGATTTTGCCTATAAATATGACGTGACCACTTCCATTGGAGGAAGCTCAAGACACAGAGAGTACCCGATCTCTGGCATGAAAAATTTTAGGGGACAAGAGGGTTTCATGAAAACAAAATGTTTTCGTGTAAAAGAACTATTTGCATCCAAAACTGAGGTTGCGAGTAAAAGTTGTGTTGCGTGAAAAGTGGATTTTGTGAAAAAGCAAAAAATTCTGCGCACGAAAGTGTAGAGTGTACGGGTAAAATTTAGTTATTGCACGTAAAATATGTGTTTCACGAAAATTGTATTTTGTGCAAGTCAATGGAATTTCTCGCAAGGTGCATTGAGGGGTATGCGTAAAAATTGGGGTTTCCCGGTACATCCTGTGAAAAGAGATATTCATATGAGGGTGAAATGTTCATGTCAACAGAGCATCTATCAAGAGTTAAAGTTTCATATTTCATTAATGATAATGAGGAGACCTATATGTCTATAAATTGTGAGTGGAACTTCTGAAGAATTAGTGACGCAAAATTCTACATACAGCAGCAAGAAGAAGAGAAGTTTGAGTTAATGGATGAAATTGAGAAACTCAGGTAATCAGTTCCAGAGAATTATGAATTAGTTAGTGAGTACAAACACAGGATTGAAGACTAGAAGAATTATATCGATGGATTGAATATCAAATTAAAGGATCACATCAACCATATCAAAAGGCTTGAATAGGAAGTTGTCGGTCAACGAGAAAAAGTAAAGGTTCAAGAAAAACTTAAGATTCCTAGCGTAGTATCGGGATAGAATATCATTTAGAAGACTGAAAAGAGAAAATATGAGCCTAGTTCTTAAGCAGGAAAGACACAGAAATCAAGATCATATGTTATGGATGATTTGGGGCTTGATCAGAAAAAGAAAGCAGATAGGGTTGATGTCAGACCACAAGCACCTATCCCAAAGATGAAAATTAATATATTTACAAAGTAGAATATGTAAGCTCAGATAACTCAAAGGACTACTGGTAGTACAGAACCAACATGCAGGAATGTGCCTTTCATCAGGTGTTATTTCTGTGGAATGATGGGACACTCACAAAGTGTGAGTTCTATAGCTAGAAGATATCAAAGGGCACAAGAACAGAGGTTGCATCTAAACAGAGAACAGTTCTCCACAACATATATCGGAGGACACCGTTTTTGGTGCAGAGGATTTGGGCACATGGCTAGGTACTACACTTCGAACATATAGTAGAATCTACCAATGAGGAATAGAAATGTTCAAAAGCTGATGATCAATGAACGAATATGTGAGTTGAAAATGCTGAATCGATTTGCAGCTTTGCAAGATGATGCTAGTCCATCATACTCTTAGAAATAAAAGAAGTCTCAATCCATGAAGGGTGTCATTAGAATAATATGGACCAAGAAGAATAAGTATGAGAAGGTTGTGGAGGTATAAATTTACCTTAAAGTATCAGACCGTTATGGTGTGTGGATCCATGATAGTTTTTGTATGTCTCACATGACAGGAAACAAGGATCTGGTTACAGGCATAAAATATGACAAGAGGGAGTTTTCAGGTATGGAAACGATGAGTGGCTGAAGATAATTGGATTGGGAAAGGCCATGCTTGGGGGAAAAGAGATGAGACGTGCTGATGTCTTAGTAGTAGAAGGCCTCCGTGAAAATTTACTCATCGTTAGTCAACTATGTGACTCCAGACATTCTATAAGGAATACTAAGAAGACATGTATCTAAAAATGAAATGATAGGGCAGTGGTTCTATAGGGAAAAAGGACAAAGGGAAATATCTACCTATAAAGTGGAGAAGAATATATGTGCTTCATTTACAGAGAGGAAGAAAACAAGCTTTGCAATAAATCACATGGTCATCTATGCCAACAAACCCTAGAAGATCTGGAAGACTGCGCTACAACAAGAGACCTCGCTATGTTATCACGTGATCATACTAGAACGTGTGATGCATCCCAACAAGGGAATCTCATTAGAATGACGTATATAGAAAAAGAAAAGGATTCAACAAGAGTGATCAAATTGGTGCATGCTGATGTTTGTGGGCCTATCAAAACAAGAACAATTGACAAAAAGAGGAATTGTGTTCTCTTTATTGATGAATACAGAAGGATGTCATGGGTATTTGTTATTTCCCAGAAGTCTGATGTGTTCAGTTTCATAAAACAATACCTAAGGGAGTGAAAAAGTATGCTTGGATAGAAAATCCTAATGTTTCATACTGATAATGGTACTGAATTTACAAACACTCAGGTGGAAGACTATCTCAAGAAACACGAGATAAGGCATCATGTTTCCTCTGTATGAATTCCCTAATAGAATGGTGTGGTTGAAAGGAGAAATTGAATCATTAAAAATATGTCCAGAACGATGCTCATTGAAAAAGACCTACAAGAGAAATTTTGGAAGGAATCTGTTTTGACACTGGTCTACATTTCTAACGAGACTCTGTTGTTTCCGAAGGAAGGCAAAACTCTGTACGAGATGTGGTGTGGAAAGAAGAAAATAGTGAAATACTTTCGAATATATGGAAGTCAGTGATTTATCCTCAAAATTGAAAAACATAGAAAATATGAATCCTGAGGATATTAGGGGATATTCCTTGGATACTCAGGAAAGATCAAGGAATATAAATGCTTTAACAAAAGGATAGGAAAATTAGTTGAGTGCAATGATGTAACTGTATTGGAGAATGTGGAGATCATTCAACAACATAGTGAACAAATTTATGATGAAAGTGATGAAGATGAAAGCAATGCAGGAGAAGCAGTAGTGGATGAGGATGATTCAGAAGAAGATACTAATGATGAGAATGAGAAAGTAAAATCCATATCTACACAAAAGCTAAGGAGTCGAGCTGAAATTGACAGGCATAATATCATTAGTGATCAGTGAGCTCCAGTTCAGTCAAGAAGAATGAAATCACTGATGCAGACATCTTTCTTATCTAAGGTTGAGCCGAAATTCATTGATGATGTAGTTGAAGATGAAAACTGGGTTCAAGAAATGAATGAAGAGCTTGATCAGATTGAGAAGAATCAGACATGGGAGATTGTTTCGAGGCTAGCTTATATGAATTCCATCGATACTAAATGTGTCTATCGCAACAAAATTAATGATGATAGAACATTTAATCTGAACATAGCATGACTTTTGTAAAAAGTATACTCCCGTATAGAGGGGATAGATATTGATGAGACATTTTCACAGGTTACGAGACTAGAGACAATCAAATTATTTCTACCCATTGCAGTGCAACAAAAGTTCAATGTTTTCTAGATAGACGTCAAATCTACATTTTTTAATAGGGTTCTAGAGGAACAGGTGTATATTGAGTAGCCAGATGGTTTTCTCATTTATGAGGTTGAGAACATGGTTTTTAGCCTGAAGAAGGCATTGTTTGGGATGAAACAAGCACCAAGAGCATGGTACTCAAGGGTTGATCAGTACTTGAAGAAGCATAGTTTCCAGCATGGAGGAGTTGATTACTATCTCTATTTCAACAACAACAGTAGTCAAAGGATGATGGTCCTAGTTTATGTTGATGACATAATATATGGAAGATCAGATGAAGCTCAGTGTAGAGAGTTCTCCGAATTCATGAATAGTTAGATTGAAATGTCATTGATTGGAGAACTAACATTTTTCCTTGTTTTACAGGTGATACAAGGAAGGAATAGAACATTCATTTCTCAATTCAAATATGCCAATAAGGTTTTGAGATTATTTGGCATGGAAAATTCCAAGGATATGAAGACTTCGGTTTCTACTCGGATGAAACTATCTAAGAATGCGGATGATAATGTAGTTAATATCACAGAATACAAGAAAATCATTGGATGTTTTTTGTTCCTGACTGCGACAAGGCCTAACATTTTATTCACCACATTCCAAGAAGAAAGATATCAGAGTAATCCCATGGAATTCCACATGCTTTTCAGTGAAATGAATACTTCGGTGTATCAAGGGCATGATGGATTTCGGGTTTATCTATAGTGTCAAATATCTATCAGAATTAATGGGATATACTGATGTAGATTGAACATGTTCAGTGGATGACATGAAGTCAACATCAGGAGGCGTATTCTATTATTGCATATTGTGTTTTTCTTGGCTGAGCATGAAGCAAGATTTCATTTCATTGAGCACTGTAGAAGCATAGTATATTGCGGCCACTCAAGCATGCACATAATTATTGTGGATGAAGCAGCAGCTTGATGATATGTTATTTGAAGTGATGTCTCTGACCATAATCCAGTGTGATAACTCATGTGCTATAAATCTCAGCAAAACCTCTTCCATCACTCCAGGACAAAGAAAATTGACATAAAGTATCATTTTATCAAGGAGAAGGTTGATCAGGGGATTGTGAAGTTGGAGTATGTGCCTACAAATCTACAGGTTGTAGACATCCTAACAAAGGTCTTACCCAAGGACGATTTTTAGCGGCATAGACTGGATCTGGGAGTTTAGTCGACTCCTCAGACTTGAAAAATTGTGGATGTTGAACTCCCCCTCTCCCCGAGGTATGATGTGTTTTTACCTAATGTGCTGATATGTGTTCTCTGCTCTATTACAGATAGAAAAGGAGAGTCCTTTGGGTTTGTTGACGAAGGGGGAGGAAATAGTGATTGTTCATGGGGGAGAAAATGTGTCTATTTTAGAAATAATTAATGATATGTGGAGAAGGTGACATGTGGATCATTGAGATAGGGGGTATCATTGCGATAAGGAGAGAATTATAAATATGAAGATGATATAAGTTATCGATCAAAGAATAGATATCACGACAGGTGAGGATTGTTATAAAAGACGAACATTGATGTTGGAATGGTTGAGGAGGTTTCTAATTATCATCAATTGGTATCAGTGTGGTTCAACAATTGGTATCAATTTTTTAATTGGAATCAGTTTGGAATTGACAATTGGTGTCTAACATGAAACGATTCATTGATGAACTTTTCATTTACTCCTGATTCTCACGACGAGCATTGCTCATGTGGGCTTAGAGTACGTGTTATCTGAATCCTCGAGCTCTATCATAATCGAAAGAGGAGTATGGTGGTAGTGGCTAGAAGAAGACTTAATGAGATATCATGTGTAGATAATTTTTATGAGAAGAGTTGTCAACAAACCCAAAGTAGAAGATTGTTGGTAAAAAATCCTTCAAGGCATAATTGAAGCTTTTTTGAGGTGTTTCGAGGTCTGAAGCTTGAATACTAGAAAAGGCATGAGGTGCACAAAATATTGGAGTAGTTTGTGAAAAATGGTGTTGCGTGAAAGAGTTTTTTTCAATCGAAAAGATAATTACACGCTCAAGGATTGATTATCTCGCGAGGTCGATTTTGCCTATAAATATGATGTGACCCTTCTCCATTGGAGGAAGCTCAAGACATGGAGAGTACCCAATCTCTCACACGCAAAATTGGAGGGCACAAGAGGGTTGCACGAAAGCAATAAGTTTTGGAGTAAAAGAACTATTTGCGTGCAAAACATAGGTTTCACCTAAAAGTGGTGTTGCGTGAATAGTGGATTTCACGCAAAAACAAAAAATTCCACGCAAGGCTGCCTAGAGGCTGGGGGTAAAATTTAGAGATTGTGCGTAAAAGAGGTGTTGCGAAAAAAGTATATTTCGTGCAAGTTAATGAATTTCACGCAAGGTGCAGCAGGGGCTACGCGTAAAAATTGGGGTTTCCCGGTACACCCGGTACAAAGAAAGATTCATCTGTGGGTGAAAGTTACACGTCAACAGAGCATCTATAAATAGTTAAGGGTGCATATTTCATTAGAGATAATGAAGAGACCTACATGTCTATAAACCGTGAGTGGAACTTTTGAAGAGGCAGTGACTCCAAACTCTGCATAAAACAGTAAGAAGAAGAGAAGTCTGAGTTAATGGAAGTAATTGAGAAACTATGGTCATCAGTACCAGAGAATTTTGAATCAAGCATATCGAAATGCTTGAAGAAGAAGTTGTCGGTCTATCACAAAAAGTAAATGATCAATAAAAACTCTTGATTCCCAAGATAGCATCGGGAATGAAGATCATTCAGAATACTGAAAAGAGAAAAGATGATCCTATTTTTTTAGCAGGAAAGAAGCAACAATCAACCTCAGATGTTATGGCTAATTAATGGATTAATCAGAAACAAAA
The DNA here is from genome assembly GCA_963277665.1 of Viscum album. Classification (NCBI taxonomy): domain Eukaryota; kingdom Viridiplantae; phylum Streptophyta; class Magnoliopsida; order Santalales; family Viscaceae; genus Viscum; species Viscum album. The sequence continues at coordinate 77,509,259 of OY728162.1, read as the reverse complement.
AGCAGTCAGGGTGAAGTCAGACTGCAAATACCCATACCAAATATGAAAATTAATATAGGTAAAAAGTATAATCATAAATCTCAGATAACTCAAGGTACTACAGGCAGTACAGAAGCAACATGGAGGAATGTGTCTTTCATCAGGTTTTATTTTTGTAGAATGACGGGAAACTCCCAAAGTTTGTGTTCTATAGCCAGAAGATATCAAAGGGCATAAGAATAGAGGTGGCATCCAAATAGGGAATGGTTCTCCCGAACATATATCTAAGGACACTGTTTTTGGTGCGGAGGATTTGGGCACATGGCTAGGTACTTCACTTCAACAATACAGAGGACTCTACCAAAGCAGAATCAAAATGTTCTCAAGAAGAAGATCATTGAACCAACATTGGAGTTGAAAACGCAGAATCGATTTGAAGCTTTGCAAGATTATTTTAGTCCATCATTCTTTGAGAAAGAACAGAAGTCTCAATCCAGGACAAGTGTGAAGGAAAAAATATGGACCAAGAAGAAGAAGGATGAGAAGGTTTTGGTGGCAGAAATTGACCTTGAAGCATCAGACCGTTCTGGTGTGTGGATCCTTGATAGTGGTTGTACGTCTCACATGACAAGAATCAAGGATCATGTTACATGCAAAAAATATGACAAATAGGGAGTTTTCAAGTTTGGAAACAATGAGGGAATGAAGATAATTGGATCGAGAAAGGAAAGTATTGGGGGTAAAGAGATGAGACATGCTGATTTCTTAGTAGTTGATGGCCTCAATCACAATTTTCTCAGCTTCAGTCAACTATGTGACTCAGGACATTCTATAAGGTTTACTAAGAAGATGTGTATCTTAAATGGAAGAGATGAGGCAGTGATTCTATAGGGATAAAGGAAAAAGGTAAATCTCTACCTAGTATGTGGAGAAGAAGATATGTGCTTCATTTCTAGGGAGGAAGAAAACAAGGTATGGCATAAACGACTTGGTCAACTAGGCCAAGAATCCCTGGAAGATCTTGTAATGTGTGCTACAGCAAGATACCTCCCTAAGATATCACATGATCATACTCACACGTGCGATGCATGCTAACAAGGGAAGCACATTAGAATGACATATAAGGAAAAAGAAAAGGATTCACCAAGAGTTCTCAAATTTAGGGAATGCTGATGTTTTTGGGCCTATCACAACAATAGAAATTAATGGGAAGAGGTACTATGTTCTTATCATTGTTTACTACAGTCTGATGGCATGTGTATTTTTTATTTCCCATAAGTCTGATGTGTTCAGGTATATAAAAAAGTACTAAAGGGAGTGTGAAAGGATGCTTGGATAGAAAATCCTGATGTTTCTTATAGATAATGGTAAAGAATTCACAAACAGTCAGGTGGAAGACAATCTCAAGAAACACGGGATAATGCATCAAGTTTCCTCAGTAAGAACTCACCAACATAAGGGAGTGGTTAAAAGAAGAAATTGAATCATCAAAAATATGGACAGAACAATGCACATTGAAAAAGACCTACCAGAGAAATTTTGCAACGAAGCAGTTTTGACATCGGTCTACATTTTTAATGGGGCTCTGTTGTGTCCGAAGGAAGGAAAGACTCCGTAAGAGATGTGTTATGGAAAAAATCCAACAGTGAAATAAATTTCGAATATTTGGAAGTAACTGCTTTATCCGCATCAAGGAAAAACATAGAAAATATGAATCATGAGGAGATTAGGGGATATTCCATGGATACTCTTGAAAAAGAAAGGCATATAAATTCTTTAAAAAAAGGATGGGAAAAGTAGTTGAGAGAAATGATTTCACTGTAGTAGAGAATGAGGAGATCATTCAACAGAAGAGTAAACAATTTCCTAATGAAAGTGATGAGGATGAAAGCAACGTAGGAGAAGCAGAAGTGGATGATGTTGATTCAGAAGAAGATACTGATGATGATAATGAGAAATTAAAATCTGTATCTGCAAAAAATCTAACGAGTCAAGATGAAATTGATAGTAATAATATCATTTGTGATCAGTCAGCTCCATTTCAGTGAAGAAGAATTAAATCATAGTAGCATATATCTTTCATATCTCAGGATGAGCCGAAATTCATTGTCGATGTAGCAGAAGATGAAAACTGGGTTTTGAAAATGAATAAAGAGCTTGATCAGATTTAGAAGAATCACACATGGAAGATTGTTTCAAGGCCAACTGATAAGAATTTCATCAGGAATAAATGGGTATATTGAAAAAAATGAATGAAGATGGCACATTTATTCTGAACATAGAACGACTGGTGTAAAAAGGATACTCCCATATAAAGGGAATGTATATTGATGCGACATTTGCACTGGTTGAGAGACTTGAGACAATGAAATTATTTCTAGCAATTGCAGTGAAAAAAAAATTTAATGATTAATAGATGGACCCCAAATCAGAATTTTTTAATGGGGTTCTGGATAAAGAGTTGTATATGGAGCATTCAGATGGTTTTCTGATTCATGGGGATGAGAACATGGTTTGTAGACTAAAGAAGGCGTTGTATGGGCCGAAACAAGCACCAAGAGCATAGTACATAAGTCTTCATCAGTACTTGAAGAATCATTGTTTCCAACGTAGAGGAGTTAATTACAATCAATATTTCAAAAACAAATATCATTCAAAGGATGGTGTTCCTAGTTTATGATGTAGACATAATATTTGGGGGATCATATGAAGCTCACTGTAGTTAGTTCTTTGAATTCATTAATAGGGAGTTCGAAATGTCAATGATTGGATAACTAGCGTTTTTATTAGGATTACATTCAGTTATCAATACAAATATTCCAAGGAGGTTTTGAGAAGATTCGTCATGGAAAAATCCAAGGATATGAAGACTCTGGTTTCTACTCAGATGAAACTATCTAAATATGAGGATGACAATGCAGTTTATATCTCAAAATATAGGAAAATCATAGGTAGTCTGTTGTACTTGACTGTGACAGGGCCTGAAATTGTATTCACCACATGCCAAGCAGCAAGATATCAGATTAATACCAAGGAAATCCACAAGCTTTGAAGTGAAAAGCTTATTTCATTATATCAATGGCATGATGGATTTCAGGTTGACCTATAGTGAAAAATCATAGTCCGAATTATTGGGTTATACTGATGTAGATTGGACTGGTTCAGCGGATGACATGAAGTCAACGTCAGGTGGTGATTTCTATCTTGGTAGGTTATGTGTTTTTGGACGAGGAAAAAGCATGATTGCGTTTCCTTGAGCACTATAGATGTTGTGTTTATTGCAGCCACTCAAGCATGCACACAATAATTGTGGATGAAGCAACAACTTGATGATATGGGAGTTGATGTGATGTTTCTGATCAGAATCCAGTGTGATAACTAATGTGCTGTAAATCTCAGAAAAACCCCATCCATTACTCTAGGAAAAAGTACATTGAGATAAAGTATCATTTTATCAAGGAGAAGGTTGTGAAGGGGATCATGAATTTGGAGTATGTTCCTACAGAACTACAGGTTGCAGACATCCTAACAAAGTCCTTACCCATAGAAGCCTTTGAGTAGCATCGACTGGCTCTGGGAGTTCAGTCGACTCCCCTGACTTGTAAAAGTGTGGATGTGGAACTCCCCCTCTCCATGAGGTATGAAGTGTTTTTACCTAATGTGTTGATATGTGTTTTCTACTCTATTATTGACTGAAAAGGAGTGTCCTTTGGGTTTGTTGACAAAGGGGTAGAAAATAGTGATTGTTTATGGGAGATACAATGTGTCTATTTTAGAAATCATGAATGATATTGAGAGATGCTGACAAGTGGTGCAATGAGATAGTGAGAGATCATTGAGATAGGGGGATCATTTTAAATCTGACGATGCTAGAGTTTATCGATCAAATAATATATATCACGACAGTTGAGGATCATGATAAAAGCTGAGCAGTGATGTAGGAATGGTGTGAGAAGGTTTCCAGTTATCGTCAATTGGTATCAGTGTGGTTTAACTATTGGTATCAATTTAGTAATTGGTATCAGTTTGGAATTGATAATTGGTGTCTGAAATGAAGTGATTCATTGATGAACTTTTACTTTACTATTGTTTCTCATGACGAGCATTGCTCATGTGGGCTTAGAGTATGTGTTATGTGAATCCTTCAATTCTATCAAAATCGCAAGAGGAGAATGGTGGTAGCGGCTGAAAGGATACTTAATTAGATATCAAGTGTAGAGAATTTTCATGAGAAGAGTTTTCAACAAACCCAAAGTAGTAGATTGCTCGAAAATATCATTCAAGGCATCATTGAAGCATTTTTTAGGTGATTGTGTTTGTTGACAAAGTGGGCCTCCATGTTGTGTTTGTTGAAAAAGCAGACCATGGTTTATATGTGTGTTGACAAAGGGGGTTTACATGGTGATTTTTTGGGCTGAAGGGATGATTTCAAAAATCCATGAATAGATATTACAAATGTTGAGGATCATGATAAAAGACTAATAGTGATGTTGGAATGATTTGATAAGGTTTCTTGTTAGCATCAATTGGTATTAGTGTGGTTCAAAAATTGGTATCAAGTTAGCAATTGGTATCAGTTTGGAATTGACAATTGGTGTCTGACAAGAAGTTATTCCTTGATGATATTTTCATTTACTCTTGTTTCTCACGATGATCATTGCTCATGTGGGCTTTGAGTACGTGTTATTTGAATCCTTGAATGCTATCAGAATTGAAAGAGGTGAGTAGTGGTAGCGGCTTGTAGGATACACAATGAGATGTCAAGTGCGGAGAATTTTTATGAGAAGAGTTGTCAACAAACCCAAAGGAGGAGATTGTTGGGAAAAAAATTAATCAAGGCATCATTGAAGCATTTTTTATGTTATTGTGTTAATTGAAAAAGTGGTCCTCCATGTTGTGTTTGTCGAAAATGCAGACCATGATTTATAGTTGTGTTGACAAAGGGGGTTTATGTGGTGATTTTTCAGGCCCAAGGGATGCTATCAACAATCCATGATTTATTGAAGAACCTCTAAAAAGGAATGAATGATCGGGAGGCAGTACAAAAAGGGCAGATACAAGGTGCTGTCGTTTTCTAGTGTTTTCCAAATTTTTGGGACTGGAAATCGGTAAATGGAGAGATTCATTTCTGGAAATGTGAGGAGCATGAAAAATTAGGGTGGTGTGTAAAACATTAATCTGTTGCGTGAAAAATTAGTGGGATCCACAAAAAATATAGTGGCACACGAAAATTCAGCAGGCTGGGCGAAATATTTTCCCGGTTAGTGAAAATGAAAAATAATGCGTGAAATAGTGGAATGATGATTTTCTTTCCAGAGGTGTTTCGAGGTCTAAAGCTCAAAAAACTAGAAAAGGCATGTGGTGTGAGAAATATTAGAGTGGTACAAAAAAATGGTGTTGAGTGGAAGATTTTTTTTTGGAGCTCAATGAGAATTACGCGCTCAAGGATGGTTTTTCTCGTGAGGTCGATTTTTCCAATAAATATGACGTCACCCTCCTCCATTGGAGGAAGCTAAAGAAAAAGAGAGTACCCGAGTTCTGGTGCACAAAATTGGAGGGAACAAGAGTGTTGCGTGAAAACAGCAAGTTTGTGCATAAAAGAACTATTTGTGCACAAAAGAGTGGTTCCACGTAAAAGTGGTGTTGCGTGAAAAGTGGATTTCGCACAAGAAAAAAAATTCCACGCAAGGAAGTGTAGAGGCTATGGGTAAAAATTAGTGATTTCATGTAAAAGAGGTGTTAAGCAAAAAGTGTATTTCAAGCAAGTCAACAGATTTTCACGCAAGGTGCAGATTGGGATACGCGTTAAAATTTGGGTTTCCCGGTACATCCGGTGCAAAGAGACATTCAACTGTGGGTGAATGTTGCACGTCAATAGAGAATCTACTAATAGATAAGGATGTAGATTTCATTAGAGATAATGAAGAGACCAACATTTCTATAAACTGTGAGTGGATCGTCTGATGATGTAGTGAGCTCACTTCAGTTGAGAGAGAAGTGAGTTCTAAAATTTTTGAGTGGTTGTAAACTAGGAGGGACAGTTTGTCCGCTCCGAACTTCTAAATTGCAGTATTCTTATAGTGGAATTGTTACATCGGCATACTGTCTGTTTATGCTCCTTGGACATAGCCCAATGAGGGTGAACCAAGTAAAAATCATTGTGTCCTATGATTTCTTTAAGATTTATTCATAATCTGCAACAAGAAGGAGCGAAAAAAGGGTTTAGTCTAATAACAAAACAAGATCCAAAGGGGATGTTGATTTTATCTATCATACCCTGATTCACTCCCCTCTAAGGGTATCTAAGCCTATTGGGACTAACATTTATGAATAGATTTTATATTGAAAACATTGGTTAATAGAATAATTGGTGAATAACATATTTTTAAGGATGTCCATAATATATTGGAAATTATATTAGTGATGTTTTTTAAAAGGAAATCATGTGTGGAACGGGAAAACCAATCAATCCAAGAAAGGACTCATTTCTGGAAAACCTGATTGAAAGATAAAAAGGTTTTCATAACTATAACAGGCCTACAAAATATTTTGGTAAATGTAAAATTATTTTTTATGAATAACTATTTATAATGAAAAAATATAGATACACTTATGTTTAGAGATTAATGTATTAACCATAATTATTTTTTTGAATATTTATAAATAGTTATAATTTTCATTATTTTCTAAGCCTTAAGATCAAATAAATGTGTATTTTTACACTTTAGGAATCAATATTAATTTTAGGATGTCCATTACACTAATTAATAGAGGAATTTTAAATTTTGAAAATCAATACTATGGAATAAAATTTTCATAAGAGTAATATGTCATGTATGTATATATCCATATATTTTTGTTCAACAAATTAAATACTCATTGTTCGTATAATGTTCAAAAGAAAATGTGTTGTCTTAATATATTAATTCTGTTCAACTATTGGACTTTTAAAACATCATAGATTTATGACATTGAGGCCCTCTCCATTTCTTGTACTTTTCAATTTTTTTTGTGATTGATAACCCCAATCACTCCCTATAAATATTTACTCTTATACTCAATGACTAGTCATCACTCCCAACCTATGTTATCATATCTGGAATCATGGTTATATGTTACTTTGGGTAACATTTATGGTTCCAAATTTAACTTTTTAAATGAAGAGTTAGTATTCATTTTTAAGATGTTGGTGTCTATGAATGATACATTCAAGTATTAATCCTTTGATAACCCAGATGAAATTGGGGAAGAAATTCATTTTACTCGGTGTAGAATGTAATACCCTATGATTTTTAGAATTATTTTATTTTATTTTTGCACCATGATATTTTTTATTTTATGAAAATCTATAGATAGTTAATTTTATATTAAATGACAATTTTTGGAATGCATTATAAACAACCACAATTAATCATGAACTTCAGGCCACAAAATATTTCTCATACTCTACTACGAACATATAGGTTTGCCTATGTTATACATAACATTATATTTCATTGATGAATTTCATAACCAGAAATATGGAGGATTAATGAATAATAATATATTATAAAAATACTGTTATTTAATATAATGTTATAAAAAATATGAGGTTATATTAGTGGTTATGAATAGTATAAACTAATTTTTGATAATATATGGTTAAATAAATATAATATGAATTAATAGGTTACCAATTAATTATCCATGAATATGAAAACCAATTGAATATGAAAGGAAATATCATTATAGTCACAAAAATATTTTAGCCTAATAAATTAATTTCTCATTTATGTCTAATAATGCACAAAGTCAAAAATTCATTTCCCATGGAACATCTAAATGACATACGTTACATGAAATACCGATTATCAACAAAACATTATTTTTTTTATAATAATTAAAATGATTTAGTTATATCCTACATGCTAAAACATAGTAATAAGAACTTATCAGGTTTGTTTATAATTTTTTTATATAAATTAAACAAATTCCTAATAAATGACATATTTTTCGGTATAGTCCTTTAATATATAAAAATATTGCTTTCTCAAATGAACCTATTGTAATATCCTTCTGAGAAAAATAAAAATAATAATTTTAAAGAAATTCTGAATTTAATTTTAATAAAATAACATCATTTTTTAAATTTATAATGTCCAAAACATTTTAGGGTTTATTTTGGTCTATTATGATGAACATCATTATTCAGTATAACTAGAAAAATATTTAGCATTTTATTTAAAAAATAATTTCTGTTTCATTATTTATTAATGTTTAGGGATATTATAAATTTTGTAAGGACATATTATAATAAATATAACATCTATTAATATATTTTAAATCACTAGAAACAATTTCACATTGAAATTTAATTTAAAATCATAACAAACATTTGAACATTTTTCAATATTAAAATCATGTTATTTCGTCTTGTCTATGTGATTAGCATTAATAGTATTTTTTTCTATTCCAGGATTTTGACTTTTTGAAAACATTCAAATACCATTTTATTCAAAATAATATTTCATTTCAAATAAATCCCAGTTAAATTTTTTCCAAAGTCATTAGTAAAAGTGATTAAAATTAATCAGAGTGATTAATTCCAAATTAACCTTAATTAGGGAACACACCTTAAAATTAATGGCCCCACTATCCTATCCCCTTATGAAAAACTCATTTTATTTTCATATTTTTTCCATAAAAATTTCATTATTAATTTTTGGGTTTGGTATTACATTTTTTATGTAAGAACTTGTGTACACCTAGCATCTTTCAAAAAATTCCTAGTTTGTTCTTTTTTGTCCCTATAAAAAAGAAATCACATGTCACACTTCCTTAAAACACTCAAATATATTATGTTAGGCCATTATGTGACCCATAAACTTAAAAAAAATCCTCCCCTACACTTGTAATCCTTACCTTGTGTAGAATTTGATCCAGGTAATCCGTTTGATGCAAACGAAAAGGAATTACCTGATTAAGAGGTAATATCTTCTCGCAAGTCCATTCTTATATTTTCTTTATCCACCCCTAAAACAAAATATATTATATTATTATATAATAGAAATTGTATCCTAAATATACTCTTCTATTTTTATGTTAATATCTCAACCTACATGTACACACACCTCCACCGAATGGGTAACGAAGTATTTTTTTAGGTATGTTGAATTATTACCTCACGGAACAATGATTGATCATTTTTTCATTACCACCAATCGTGTTGGAAATTACGATGGAAATAATTTTTATATATCAAATTTATTATATATTTAATTTATTTATGCTTAAATAATTTTTATTTTGAATATATATTAATTATTTCCATCTCTTGTATATACAAAAATTTTATTTGTGGAACTGTAGATTACCACCCCTGAAATTGATATTATTTCTTCATGCAATACATGATTGTATTATAGATGGTATTAGTGATTATAATATATATATATAATATAATAAATATAATTTAGTAATGATATATATATATATATATATGTTATTCATTTACTTTCTTTCTCTCAACAAAAAAAAAGTAAACGGAAAAAGCGGGAAAACTACACACAACCTACCATCTTCATGAATTGTGTGTTATGTTTGATATATATATATTTTATATATTATTATAAAAGAAATATACTTTATATACTTTATATATATTTAATGGATTAATTTTTGGAATGCTGATATATGTTGATGGACTAACAAAATAATAAATTAAGATACCTATGTAAAACAAAGAGAATAATACCTGAAGTCAAATCTTAATAATGGCTGGATAACAAGAGATTAATATACGGTCGTAATAATACCATATTTGGTATTAAATATTATAATATTGTTTTGTAATATATATATATATATATATATATAGTAAATTTATATTTTAAATTTTGGTGGTCTGAAGGAGTGCGATGAGAGTCAAGACCATGGTAAGGGTATTTATTTTCAGTTTTTATTTATGTGAGATTCGTGTTTTGTATGGAACTCTTTACTTTTTTGTTCTTTATTTTATTCACATTATTGTATTCTATTCATTCTTTAAATTAATTTATTTTTATTCACATATCCATTTAATGAACTTTGTTTCATATGGTCTTAGTTTCAAAAGTTATCAAATTTGTAAAATTGTGTTTTCTCAATTTTCATTCATTGAGAATCATATTTTGTTATGGACCTATAATTTATTTTGAGGAGTAGATAGATCCGTATTAAATTTCATATGATTAATCTAATACTTTTTAGTATAGTTTACGATTAATTAAATATAATTTTCCATATATGGATAGTATGATCCCGTGTTACCAGGTTATAATAGTTTATCGAAACAATCTAATTGCTTTTAGAGATTGTTCCTATTTATACGTTCTTTGATGATATATTATAATCTATATCTCACCAAAATTCATTAATTTGATTATCCTCTTGATATTCATAATATAATCATTTATTGGCACCATTTTTCAACTCATTGGTATATAAGACATTTAAGAAATTTATTTATGAAATCCCTAATTTTCCATCTCTTTGGTCAGAATACTTTTTATTTCAAAAGAATGTTTTCTAAAATTGTTTCAAGTATTAATCTTCCTATATAACATGATCATTAAATTTAATATTTACCCCTTTCCTTTTATAAAATTTTCATGTAATATTCTTATAAATTTTCAATCACGTAATTATTCAATCCATTTTACCATTCAAAAGGAATATTCATTTTACATCATAAGACATGTATAGATATACCCACCATAATTTATGTGAATATTCCTTTACATTATTAATAGATTAATATTTTTGAAATTGGTTTTTTATAATTATTGTCAATAATAATGGGGTTTAAATGGTTATCATATATGTTTTATATGTTTTCTAGAACAATGGATTTCAAATTGTTTTCAATATTAGTTTATAAATTTTTAAGAAAAATGAATTTCATATCAATTTCATGATTTCATTATAATTTTTCAATCTATTTTTAAAAAAAATGGGTTTCAAAAAGTTTTGAAAAATATTTTTAAAAATTTCAAGTAAAATTAGTTTGAATGGATTTCAAGTCTTATTTATAATTTTAAATGTTATTTAATATGTAATTGATTTTCAAATGAATTTATGTATTAAAAAATTTATAAAAAAATAAATGATATTTTTATCAACAATAATTTTGAAAATTATTTAAAAATTAGCTTCTTTATAAGATGACTTAATTTGATGTTACACATGAAAATTTAGGAAATTATCAAAAGTTTACATTCCAGGTTATTTCATTAAATGAGATAATCCTAATATCATGGTCTTCATGAGACATTGTTTTTTTTTCAAGGGTTTTGATCATTTGAAACCTACATCTTTTCTAGTGTTATGTTTAGGAAGAAGGGATTATGAAACTTGTATATCTATAGAGGTTATGATATATGTACATTTTTTGGATTCCCATTTTATTTCATGGTTTGTGATATGATTATTTGTGATCTTTTGGGACATGCATGTGTGATTCCGTTATGAGATGGCTTGGACCTATATCTCCCTCAAATGCATTGGGTATGGATTTATATCTCATGAGATATTCTAAGATAGTCCTGGGAGTGATCCTTGACTACAAAAAGGGAAATGGGACTGAACCATGACTACCAATATGGTATGAGGAGTGAAATAATTCTACTGTGATGGCCATGGTAGTTAACCATGTATTCCATGTTGGTATGGATAATGAACCCATACTAACCAGATAGTCATGGTAGTGATTCCTTGGATACTATGGAATCAAATTATATGATTCTTTGTCTACCAAAATTTCCTGTTTTACCACAATGTTATTATTTCTAGGACTAATATAATATATTACCTATTATTAAAGTCTTATTAAATAACATTATTTATGTCATGATCTTTTTAAATAATTTTTGATAGGCATGGTATAATTTTTATTTTCATGATCATGTTCTCTTACCATTTTTCTCATGATTATTCCAATATATCTCCCTTGTTTACCCTTATTGAACATTTGAGATCATCCATTTCTTACGTATCATTTCCCCCTGCTACTAAAAAAGTAATTACGTAGATGTACTATTTTTGGATATCATTATGGAGTATTTTGAAGATCTTTCACCTAGATATAAGATTCTGTTTCCATTTTTCCAAAGACACTAAAGTATTATAGTCCATGAGTACATTTTATTTTAACATACAGAATATTCATCTAAAATGACGTAATATCCATGTCTATTAAGCCTGTATCATTATAACATATCCAAACCATATTGTTCAATTCCATTGTTTATATAAATTTTTTACTCTATTATTTCTATTTTAATAATTTATCTTCCTAATAAAATTGAAATCTAAATTGAAAAAATTAATTTTCAAAATGATATTTTACATCTAAAAAAATATTTATAATAATATAATAATTCATTATTAATTATGTTTATTTTATTGAATTTTTTTTATTTGAAACTCTTATTTAAAATTGAATGATAAAATATATTTATTTCTTTCAAGTGTTATATTTTTTTCTATGTATTTTCAATGATCTATTATATTTAGGAAATAAGGAATTTTTTATTTAATTGTTAAAATTTTCAAATTTATAGAATTATTTTGATAAAATAAATATCAATTATTAATTAATCATGTAAAAATTATCTTTGGGTGAATTTATGATAATTTTCTAACACTAGATTTTTATTGATTTGTAAAAATATAGTTTCATTTTTATGATTCGTTAATGACATCATAATTTTGACATAGTGATAAAATAAGTAAGTAACCATAATAAAATAAATAACACATTTGATTTTGTTAATATCATTTAATTTAATTAATTTTAATTAATTTTATAATATATAATTTAATTTTCAAATTTTAAAATGGAAAAAATAACTTTAAAAAATTTATTTTATAAAAACATTTATTTTACTTGACAAAATATGTATAATATAATGATTGTAGATTATTTTGGATTAAAAAAACATATAATTTGTCACATGTGTCTAATATTATTGGAATATACACTATAAAAGGAAGTCATTTTTTATTTAACACTCCCTAGGTTTCCAAGGCCTGAATATTGAAATTAATAATAAATCCCCAACTAATTCTAAAAATACCGACACTTTTCACTATTTTAGTTCTCTCCATATTGTTACAACATGAGTATATAATAATATAACATCTAATAGTGTCTACCCAAGGGGTATTCATGACCCCAATGTAATGATCCTCGTTTTTATGATTTATCTTTCATAGTAAGTAAAATCTCCACAACTTTTTTTATTCGAGTTTCATCATAATGTAGTAATTCATTCAAATTTTGAAACGTGTTCATATATAAAATTTATTTTACCCATATAATATATCAGGTTTATTTTATTAAAGGTTTAACCATGTTCCCTCTCTTTTTTTTCCTTTTATAAAACCATGTTTTACACCTATTTTGTTGCTGAATTTACTTCTCAAAATTTATCTCTTCCCCTCATGAAATTAAATTTTATCTTCATTATGGGAATAAAAAAAATTATTTAATATTAATAATTGTTCAGAAAGGTGAGAAAATTATTTATTTATTTCTATATTTGACATACATATATCCCTCATTCCATTTTTATGGGTTATAAATGAGGAAAATATCGAGTCTTTATGCACTTTTTTAAACTACTCGTTTTTATATATAACATGTATCATCTATTCTCTACATGTTTTTTATTTTATGATTTATTATCATTTATGTGTATCACTTTATAATTAATATATCTTATGTGTACTCTCATATAGTTATCCAATGTAATGGAATAATAATTTAATCTCTATAGAAGACCAATTTTACAATGCCTTGGTGAATAACCATGGTAATGTTTACGACACCTTGGTGAAAAACCTCAATGATATGTTTATGAATGTCTCTTTTAAATGTTTTATCCACCTTTACCTATTTGGATTCATACTATTTATTGTTATTATATGTACCTTGTTAATTATATAATGCCTTTTTGAGATTATTTAAGTTCATATTTATATTTCACTAGTTCACATGTTGATTGTTTCCCTTGAATTATATTACAAGGACTTATGCTAACCCTTTCCATTTATGTATATACCTTGGTTATGAGATGAAGAAACTGTATATAGGATGATCCTATAGATAATCTATTAATGTGGATTTTTATATTGTTTTATTCTTTTCATTTATTATGTATCCTTTTTTCATGAAACTAGACTTTTTATGATCCAATGTTTGTATCATGTAAATGATAATTTTTTGTAATAAAAATTATGAATTCAATAAGAGAGACCATAGATGATTGAAAATTACCAATAGATTAGATTCTATGTTATTGGAATGAATATTTTGTACCATTATCATTCATGAAATATATTATGAATGGTTGACATATTTCCTAGTGGGTAGTGCACTCAGGAACCATGACGATGATCTATAATATATAGTCTACATTCTGGTGGCCAATTATGAGATGAGGTATTGCCGAATTTTTCATTAATTATCATACATGCCGACATGTAAAGGCTATGCACCATAAAGAATTGGGATTTCCCTAGCAGCATCCTATGCCTTCTTGGAAATAGGATGTGATATCTTTGGGATTTTGGGTTGGGTTTTTATGTACCAAGAGAATGAAGAATGTGATAATGATTTTGATCGATTATAAAATGAAAAAATCTCACTTCATTACCTATTTGGGGTAAAAATAATGTTGGGGAGTTGGGAAATCTATACGTGAAATATATATTTTTCCCATATTTCCATCATCTATAGACTCTGATAGAGATCCTCAGAACAATTCTGAAATTTGGAAGGGCCTTTAAGAGGTACAGGGATCTCATGTATATTTTTTACAACATACCATGCCTAGTCAGATGGCTAGCTAGAAATATCTACACATATTCTTGAGATATTTCTATGTTCCCAAATTCATGAAATTGGTGGATATTTGCGATGAAAATATGGTCTTGGATGAGTTCCCATATATATAACATGTTATCATCCGAATGTCAAAATGGATTTTTTTGAGGCATTGTATGGTCATCCTTGAAAACATTTGGATTGTTTTTCAGATATGTATGAATATTTCTGTGTGTGACCATGCTTGGTTCATGAGATTATAGAAATGATTCAATTGGTTCAATAGATAATTTTGACATCAAAATGTTGGTAAAACTCTTTTTATAATCATCATCAAAAATTGTTAGAAATTTAAGTTAATCAATATGTGTGCCTGATGGATTCACCTTATAAGAATTCGGGATTTTAGAACGGGTCAAAATCCCAACCCTGTTTGAATTTTTTTGACTGGTTTTTGACGAAACTGGAGAAAATGGGAAGTTTCCAGAAATTTCCAGACTACACGCTGTGTACATCAAGGTATAGGCTATGTATATGTTAAGAGAGTGTCGACCATGTGCTCTCCGAGAACATGTCGTCTGGTTAACATGTAGAAATTTATTACTACACGTTGTGTAGTTTTTAACACACAATGTATCCCCGACTGTGTGGTGGCCATACATGGTGTGTAGGCCTGTTGTCCAGGTAGAACCAGGTACACACTGTGTTCCCCATGGACACTCCATGTATTCTAGCCATGTATGCGGGATATACATGGCATGTGGGTAAGTCGGTGAGGTAGAGAAGAGAAACCAAGTACACATCGTGTTCCCATAGGTACACGCCGTATACTCATGTCAGCTGGTCTGTGGAATCCCAGCCGCCAAATGAATTGTTAAATTAAATATACATGGCGTGTAGTCTTGATGTAAATTCCATGTACTTTATTTTTTTTGCGTTAAAATGGGAAGTAGGCTCTTTTTTTAGGCAGAACCTCAAATTTTGGCCGGGTTTCGTGATCCAAGAAGGCTGGGACTTCAATCCTCTCCCAGATCACCGTCCTAACTCAATTTTTATCACGTATTGATGCGTTGGAACCCCCTCTGTATGGCCTCGATTCCACATGGGCTGTTTTGTTTTGTTTTCGTTCTATAATGAGTTATAGGTGTTTGAACGATATTGAATCTTTTATAGATTTACCACATTTTAGATCGAATCGGTGGCTGTTATCGGAGGAGTAGCATCGTATTTGTATCTGGTAGGTGTTTCATACAACTTTTTGTGTTTTCTTGGTTGTTTGGGGGACGCAGCCTATGGCTCATTTTCAGGTATTTTGAGCGAGACCAGTTTGACCTGCAATATTATATTGAATTTCTTGCTGGAACCATGGGATGCCTTTTGGTAGGTCATGTTACCAGTTTCATCAGTTGGCTTGGTGGGGGGTTGTTGCTCAATCGGGCATTTTGGTAGGGGGATGCCAAAATGGTTTAAATTGAGTTATATTGTTATAAACCGTTTTGTTTAATTTATTAATGCTAGACAAATTGTTATAGGCATTTCAGACCTCAGTGCTGGTATGGGATATCACCTTGCATAATGCAATTTAACTATTGAGTTTGTTCTACCTGGTTCTGTTTTCTGTTTACATATGTATATATGTAATTTTTGAATTGCATCTACTGGACCCTTTGGGTTGTGATGGGATGGGCCCGATTATGCTTGAGTGATGCTGATCACAGGTTGGGCTCGACCCGGGATACGATGGGTGCTTTGGACCACGGGATTTGGCAGCATGGACGTCAGCTTCAAGAAGTACATCTATCAATTTGGGCATGGCCTAGGTTACTAGGATGGAGATTCCATCGAACATGAGCGACATGGTCATAGGGACATGAGGTGTCAGATGGGTTGGTGGATTATGTATTATTTTGGTGATTACTGCTCACCCGGAAGTTTGAGAAGTGTGCACACATAGATACTTCATGATGAGGTTGTTTTGACCACTCGTGTGGGTAGAGGCCCCCGTAGTTGTGGTTATGTATATTGGTTGGGGGTTCTTGTCGAAGAAAGCCATGTGGGAGGTGAGGAGCCTTCAGGGGATGGGTGTGCCTTTGGGACGTCGGTACTTGAGACACAAGATGTCAGGAGGCACATGGTGCTGGATTACTATTTTTTGGGCGTTCCTCCGGGACATCAGTACTTGAGACACGAGGTGTCACGAGGCACATGGATCCGGGTTACTATTCCTTGGCGTGCCTTCAGGACGTTGGTACTTGAGACATGAGGTGTTAGGTGGAACGTGGTTCCTGGTTACACAACAAAGATTCCGGAATTGGCCGAAGCAGGTGACACCCCATGGTGGATGCTGAGCACCAGAGGATTTTGTGTTTACATTTGCATAGTATTGTTTACTGCTTTACTTGTAATTCATGACTAATTAAACACATATACTTGGAATGCACCATTGGGTGGTATCCTACTGAGATTTGTCTTACACCCTACAGGGGCCCTTCGGGAGGCGTGCAGACTTTATGGATTTGTGTGAAGGAAAGAGGCCAACTTTAAGATCTAGGCTGCGTTAGTGGTTGCATGGGGATGGTATGGACCTTCATGTCATGCCTAGTTGGTTTTACTTTGTTTTTTTCATTTTATATATTGGCATTCTTACTCGTTGTATCTACTGTTGGTTAGCCATTGGCGCCCTTTTTATATTAAGTTGTGTATGACCTTCTTTGGATGCATGTTTTACTCTTCAGATGTAGTTATATGTTATAAGCATGCTGTTGGGTTTATTTCCATAGATGTTGTTATCTTTAATGCTTTATCTGTTTATCTATATTGATTATGATTCCGCTCAGTGGGTTTGGTTCGAGTCTGCTAAGTCTTTCGTCTGATGCATCTTTATGATTATTCTCAGACCAATACCCCTATAATGATCCTCCAAGAGGTTATAGCCTCACCAGAATACCTAACATACCATCGCTGCTAGTCGGAAGCCTTTGGAATTCGGGGAGGTGTGCCTAAGGTAGTGACACGCGACCCGTTTGGCACTATTTGGGTGGCTGGCTGGGTCCAGGTCATTACAGAGTGTAATGAGAGGCAGGTTCAGAGGGGTTTGTGACAGGGATTTAGTAGTAGTGTTTTACTGGATACTAATGAGTTTGAGGCTTCACGTTTATTTCTGCTGGTTTTACTATTTTGGATGTGGTAGACTGGAGATATTTTGTTACAGGGATTGAGTTTCTATCTTGTGCTTGGGTGCCTACAAACCCAGGTACGAGTGATGGACCATGTTTCCTGGGGTGGTAATTGTTGTCTACATTTTTCTCAGATTAATATTTATATGATTTCCACCTCGATGGCTCATTCGAGGTGTGATGTTCGTGATTGATATATGTGACCCATGACCCAGTGCGGTAAGGGAGAATTGGACCTTGGCCCAGTATGGTGACGATTTCTTTCTTGGATTTTGATAGGCACATTTTAGGGTATTTCAATTTCATAATTGCATGTATTCTTTGTGAAGTGATAATGCCATGTGAATGAAAAATTCAATTACCATGCTTTATATGCTTTGAAATGTAAATAGGTGAAATTAATGTTATAATTACTTGTATATTGAAATCTGTTATTCCATGCTATATATATATTGTAAATTTCATGTGGCAGGGTATTTGGGTCTGGCTATTATGAGAGCAGGTAGGTACTATGGTTGAGGCAGTGTAACTATCCGGATTGGGAAACTCGGTCATTTGTTTGAGGAACGTGAGTTGTTGGGACGGGCATGGCCCGTGGTACTTTTGATACATGGCTCTGTTGAGGGAGGGAACAGAGGAAATGAGTCCAGGATGTCGTGGGGGCATGGGTTGCAGTTAGGGGGAGTAAGGGTAGTTATTATGCACTGCCTTTTACTACTTTCCTTATTTGTGTAGAATATATTGTTATATATATATGGGATTTCTGAACCTTTATGGTATTCATCATGTTACTCCTTCATGGCTCGATAGAGCATCAGGAAGGAGATGATACAGTGCTGCAAGATCAGGTTCAGAATTTGGTACATGCAGATCACGAGCCGCAGGTACAGGCTCAGGGATAGGAATAGGTTCAGGATCCAGTATAGGAAGGACAGCAGCCGTGTTTGGCAACGTTCGGTTCATGGATTGACGAGTAGCTCTGAGATATCCTGGTAAATGTCTTGCAGGGGAATTGACAGAGGCATGTAGGGTAGATATCCTTCTATGGTGTATCTGACTGGGGAGTTCCAGTCACAGCATCCGCCGCTTTTTCAGGGTGAGGGTGGTCCGCAGGCAGCTGAGAACATGATAGATATTATGCAAATGATCTTCATGAAGCATGAGATGCCTCCTGGGTGGAGGATCAAGCTGGGGACGTATATGCTGAGAGGACCATCGAAGCGTTGGTGGGATGTAAATTTTCAGGCCCGTAGGCACGAGGGACTGGTATGGAAGGACTTCGAGGATAGGTTCATCGGGCACTTTTATCCAGAGACGCTGAGGGAAGAGAGATTTTGGGAGTTATTGAGTCTTCAACAGGGAGATATGTCTGTCATGGACTACGCAACTACATTCACAGAGTTGTCTCTCTTTTCACCTAGTATGGTGAGCGACGACGCAACTTGGGTGAGGCGCTTCAAGGATGTCTTATGACACACCATTCGGGTCCAGGTGAACATCTTCAGGCTGGGTTCTTTCTCCGAGGCAGTGAATCAGGTGCTCATAGTCGAGGGGAACGAGAGAGAGAAATCTCACTTGTTCCGGGCCACAGGATCAGGTGATGGTTCAGATAGCAGGAATCCAGGACGAGATGAGTTCTAGTAGGGCAGTCAGACAAGGGATTCAGCTAGACCACCTCGTGGTACTTCTTCGGTAATTTGCTTCTAGTGTGGACAACCGAGACATGTTAGGTAGTAGTGCGATAGGACTTTGAAGGAGTGTCGGGCATGTGGAAAGGACGAGAACCTATAGAGGTTTCACAGGCAGCCTTTTCAGATAGCCGACTGGTAGGGACCAGGACAGACTGTAGCGTATGGAGTTGGATCAGGTTCAGTACCCAGATAGGGTAGTCGGGGTTCAGCTGTGTGCGAAGGTCGTGATAGGGACGGTGGGACCCAGCTGAGGGGTTAGTGGCCGGTGACTGTAGTAGCATTGTAGGGAGGTCAGGTGTCTGGCAGCCGTGTTTCGTGCTAGGTGCACACCATGGAGCTGCAAGAGGTTGAGTCGGTCGGTGAGCTGACGAAAGTTAGAGGTACACCACGGTGTGGCCGTGATCTCCATGTTTCCTTTTTGGCATGACCTATAGAGGCATGTCTGTTTTGAGTGCACATGGTGCACAAGATCTATGTGGGCTAACTAGATGCTAGTCAGTGGGATTGGAACCATAGCAGGTGTGTTATATATTATATATATATGTATGAGATTCGTAGCATCGGGGCATCGAGGATGTAGGTTACATGAGGTCTCGTGGGCATCAGGGCATCACAGATGCAGGTTACCTGAGGTTCTAGGCACTAGGACCTCGTGGAGGCGGATACCAATGTGGTGCGGGTTACGTTGGGTGTCGGAAGAGACACAGGAGCACCCATGGGAAGCAGGGGTGATGATGCATAATTGGAGGACTATGCGTCCAGGAAACAGGTTAATAAACTGTGGTTGCTTTGAGCTTTGTTGGTTGAGACCGAGTAGGGAATTCCTAAGGTGGGGAGCCCCATGAAGAATTTAGCCAGAACCTTGGGACCAGGGTAGTCCAGGTTGTTTAACTGGGGTGGGATGTACGGTGCCATCTTCGGTATTTGTTCGGTAGCTCGGGGACGAGCTACGTTAATGTGGGGAGTTTTTAAGAACCATGGTTTTTAGAACGGGTCAAAATCCCGACCCTGTTTGAATTTTTATACTGGTTTCTAAGGAAATTGAAGAAAAAGGGATGTTTCTGGAAATATCCAGACTACACACTGTGTACTTCAAGGTACACTTTGTGCACATGTTAAGCGAGTGTCGACCATTTAATCACCGAGTACATGTCGTGTGATTACTGTTTGGAAATTTCCTACTACACTGTGTGTAGTTTTCAACACACCGTGTTTCCCCGACCGTGTGGTGTCCATACATGGCGTATAGGCTTGTTGTCTAGGTAGAACCAGGTTCACACCATGTTTCCCTTGGACATTCCGTGTAGTCTAGCCGTGTATGCGGGATATACATGGCGTGCGGTTAAGATGGTGAGGTATATAAGAGAAACCAAGTACATTCTGTGTGCCCATAGGTACACACCGTGTACTCATGTCGGTAGGTCGGTGGAATCCCAGACGCCAACTGAACAGTTAAATTAAATATACACGGCGTGAAGTCATGAAGTACACGCCGTCTACTTCCTTTTTTTCGTCAAAACTGGAAGTAGCATCCTTTTTTAGGCAGAACCTCAAATTTTGGCTGAGTTTCGTGAACCAAGCCAACCAGGACCTCAATCCATCCATGGATCACCGTCCAAACTCCGTTTCGTTCACAGATTGATGCGTTGGAACCCCCTCAGTAAGGCCTTGATTCCTCTTGGGCAGTTTTGTTCGATTTTCGTTCCAGAATGAGTTATAGGGATTTTAAATGTATTGAATCTTTTGTAGATATACCGCATTTTAGACGGAATTGGCGACTGTTACCGTAGGAGTAGCATCGTATTTGTCTCAGGTAGGTGGTGCATACTTCTTTTTGTGTTTTTGTGTTTGTTTGGGTGACACTGTGTTTGGAGTTTTTTCGTGTATTTTGAGTGGGATCCATTTTATCTGCTATTTTATATTGAATTTCTTGTTGGACCTAGGGGATGCCTTTGGGTAGGCCTCGTTACTAGTTTCGTGAGCAGGGCTGGGTGAGGGGATATTTCTCATCCATGAATTTTGGCCGAGGGATAGAAAAAATGGTTTTAATTGAGTTATATCTTTATAAAATATATAGTTTAATTTATTAATGACTGATAAATTTTTAGAGGCATTTAAGACCTCAGTGCTGGTATGGGACATCACCTTGCATAGTTCAATTCAACTATTTAGTTTGTTCTGCCTGGTTATGTTTTCTGTTTACATATGTATATATGCAATTGCTGAATTGCATCTGCTGGTCCCTTTGGGTTTATTTGGGCTTGGCCTGGTTACGCTTGAGTGATTCTTATCACAGGTTGGGCTTGGCCCGGATTACGATGCGTGGTTTTGACCACGGGGTTGGGCGTCATGGATGTCGACTTGAGGCAGTACATCTGTCAAGTTGGGCATGGCCCGAGTTAATAAGATGGTGATGCCATCAGACGTGAGCGACATGGTCGTAGGGACACGAGGTGTCAGATGGGTTGGTGGCTTAGGTACTATTTTAGTGATTACCGCTCACCCGGAACGTTGAGTAGTGTGCACACATAGATACCCCATGATGAGGTGGGTTTTACCAATCGTGTGGGTAGAGGCCCCTGTAGTTGCGGTTAGGTATATTGGTTGGGTGTGCTTGTCGTAGAAAGCCACGAGGGAGGTGAGGGGCCTTCAGGGGATGGGTGTGCCTTCAGAACGTCGGTAATTGAGACACATGATGTCATGAGGCACATGGTGTCGGATTACTAATTATTGGGCGTGCCTTCGGGACATCGGTACTTGAGACATGTGGTGTTAGGAGGCACATGGTGCCGAGTTACTATTCATGGGCATGCCTTCGGGACGTCGGTACTTGAGACACGAGGTGTCAAGTGGAACGTGGTTCCAGGTTACACAACAGAGATTCCAACATTGGCGAAGCTGGTGACACCCCATGGTGGCTGCTGAGCACCAGAGAAGTTTTTGTTTAGTTTTGTATAGTACTCTATACTGCTTTCCTATTAATGTATGACTTTATAAACACATATACTTGGTACACACCATTTGGTGGTATCCTACTATGATTTTTCTCACACCCTGCACGGGCCCTTTGGGACGTGTGTAGACTTTATGGATTTACGTGCAGGAATGAGGAAAGCTTCAGGAGCTGGGCTGCGTTATTTGTTGCATGGAGATGGTATGGACATTGAGTTCATGCCAAGCTGGGTTTACTTTGTTTTGTTTACTTTTCTATATCGGCATGCTCACCCGTTGTAGCTCTTGTTGCTTAGCCATTGGCGCCCTTTTTATATTCAGTTGTGTATGACCTGCTTTGGATGCATGTTTTACTGTTCAGTTGTAGTTACATGTTATTAGCAAGCTGTTGTGTTTATTTCCACTGCTTTAGTAATATTTACTACTTCCATTGTTTATCTATATGTATTATGCTTCCGCTCTGCGTGTCTGGTTTGAGTCTGCTGAGTCTTTCTCTTACTGCATCTTTATTATTATTCTTGGACCAGTACCCTTATTATAATCCTCCGAGAGGGTATATCCTCCCCACTATACCTATCTCACCCTCACTCCTAGTCGGATACCTTTGGCGTTCGAGGAGGTGCGCCTAAGGTAATGACACTTGACTCGTTTGGCTCTGTTCAGGTGGTCGGCCGTGTCTGGGTCGTTACACACCACACTTTGTTCCTTGATAGTTTTGGAGGAATGGGAAACATGATCCTCTTTTTTCCAGGACATTGGAATATTTTAGATTTTGAGTAATGCTTTTTATTTTTTACCACTTCAACCAAATTTTACTTCAATACATATCATGTTCCATGAATATAAACTAATAATGTATTTATTTGACCAATATCATGATCTGATCTTGAGTGATCTTGAGGTTGAACATGATTTAACCATACTAGAATGTCCAGTCAGTATATTTTGTTATAAAACTAAGGTACCACATGTGAGGAAGATACCTTTGGATCTTGTACCATGGTATCATAGTTCTGATTATAATTAGATATGGGAGTGCAAGGCACTGATGAGAGGGCAGTTGACTCATATTTTTAAAATGGATTCTTCTTAATAGGATTTATTGGGTCGAATATTTCTATGTTGGGGAGGCTGTAACAACATGTTATTATTTTGTGATATTCTTAAACCCTCTATTTTGACCATTCCTATATTGAGTTTTATTATGCCTGTTTTAAAATTTTGGAAAACATTGAATGATTTTGTTATATGAATGGTTGGAGCGTGGTTTCCTAAACGATGTGTCCTGCAATTGAAAACCATGAAAACCCACAAAATTTGTCATTGAATGATAGTAACATGGTTTCAATAATGGTGTTCCCACTTTTTAGAAACCATTAAACCCAATTTAAAAGGGTTCATGGTTTGTATAATCATTCATTGATTCCCAAATAAATTTGTACGTGATTTATTTATTTTGAAATTATTTTTTCTTAAAATATAAAACCAAATTTATAGTGTTCGACTAACCTATTGCAACCACATATGGTTTTATCATCATCAAGAGTAGCCAAAAGATAATTTTATCCCCTCTATAACCTTCCATAAGTAGTTATAATATTAGGTAATAATTATCAATATCTTCCCAGTAGGTCCCCTATTCTTGATCTATTTCTCCCGCACTATCTTCCTTTCATCCCTTGTGTTTCGTAGATCTAAATATAATTTGGGGATCTAATCCCCATTTTTTCATATCTTGGATATATTTTTGATTAATGGATCCTAATTTATGATGATTATCAATGGATTTTACGAATTTTGGATAGGATTTTAGAGATCCCATGATGTCAAGGTAGGTGGTTCAATTTTAATTGGACAATTTGATTAACAAAAAAATTCATGATTTAAATTAATTTTTTTTGATTTAAATACAATTTCTTGAAAATTATTTAAATTTATTTATTAAAAAACAAAATCCATTGAATTGTGTGCCTGGGGTATTATTTTTTATGAAAATAGAGAAAACACCAAATTCCATTTATATGTGTTGTGATTATGAAATTGACAGTATTTTGTGAAATTTAAATTGTTGAATTTAAATTTTTGAAGTGATTTGATGGATTGTTTTCATGTTTTATTTTAGAAAATGGTGTAAATGGTTCTTATGGATTCTTGGTTGTTTTATACTATAAGATGGAAATTTTATTTAAATACACAAGTGTTGGATTTTCAAAGGAAATTTGAATATTTGAAATGGGATAATAGGTTGAATTTTTATCTAAATATTCATAAAATAAATTTTCCAATAAATATTTTCATTAGAGAAAATGAAAGCCTAGGTATTTAGATAGTTTTTGGGGCAGAACATTTTGATGTTTTACAAATATAGGAAAACCTATTGTAGTGGGTTACACCCTCAATGGGATAGTGATGTGTCCTCTTTGTCCAATGTAATATGATTGTTTGTATATACAGTTTTTCACGATTCACCTTTGTGTATGTGAGGATCTCGTATCCTAGAACTATCATACCATTGGGAACATGACAATGTTAATTGTCTTTTAATTTTATATATTTTCTAATTTCGGTTGTAAACTGTTTACTATGCATTTTGAATTTATATAAATTTCTTTATATAAAATTATTTTAAAGACATTTGTTTAATGAATTTTCCATCATTAAAATTATTAATCATTATTTGGAATAAATCATATATTGAAATAACTTACATGTTTATTTAAATTTGTATAAATTATTTTGTTAATTAATTATTGACATCTTATTTTGGAATACTTGGTGACACTCTATAGGGATTTTATCTCACACCCTACCTATTCCTTCGGCAGTTTGTAGATTATATTCTTCTGTGTTCAACAAGGTTAAGGTGAAATATGGAGGTAGTAG
Organism: Viscum album; assembly: GCA_963277665.1. NCBI lineage: Eukaryota > Viridiplantae > Streptophyta > Magnoliopsida > Santalales > Viscaceae > Viscum > Viscum album. The sequence goes on along the minus strand of OY728162.1, from coordinate 77,483,733 downwards.
TTGCTATTGTTATTTTGGAATCAAATGTAGGGTCTAATAGGACATGGGTTGTTATCATTTTTAGTGGTATTATTCTATTATAACATTTGGTTTTTTTATTACATTGACATATAGTACACTTCACCCTATAGATATTTTAATGTATGTGTACTAGCTTGTTTATCATTTTTCAGTAATGTTTTTTTCAAATTCATTCCCACATTGAATTTATATGATGTAGTGTGCTAGTATTCAACCCATGCCGATTAGGAATTCCCATCAAGACATGTGAGTATCGACTCAGTTATTATTTTACCAAGTTATCAAAGATCCTTTTTGACACATATTTACGCTTTATGGGATAGAAACAAAATTATAATCACTAATTATTCATTGTATACCAAATATATCATTTTTTCTAGTGTTATCTTGTAGGTGCATCAATTATTTTCCTTTTTTATTTCCATAGATATGTATAATAGGGTATTACAAATATATTTATTGGATATGAAACATATCTATAAATTAAGAAAAGATGTTTTTTATAAGGATTCAATTGTTAAATTTTAAAACATATGTTATGTCAAAGGAATCATTTCTAAATCCTTCAATAATGTTGTTTTACTATATTGTGGTTCATGAATGGTGTTTGAAAAAATTAATTTAAGGCTATTTCTAATTTTAAAGGGGTTAAAATGAATATTTTATATAATATTTTATATTTAAAATGTTAATTTCAAATCAAGTTGAGCAATTAAATGGGTTTTTTTCATGGAATGAGTTTTATAAATTTTTTATAATACATGATTTCATTTACTTTAATTTTTATAAGACATTGAGATAAATATGATTTTATTGGTATCAATTTTTCATAATTTTTTCATTTGGGTAAATTTTATAATGGGTTATCATAGAATATTTATTATTATTATTACTTATGTGAATATAATTTTATTAAACCCTCTTTATGTCATTGATATAATTTGTAGAATTGATGGTGGTGGTAATTTTGAATTGAAATATATAGAAATAGGGAATAAAATGATGTTTTTCTGTCACCTGGTATATTTGGGTATCTATATAATTAGTCATGATTAATGATCTAGTATACTATATAATAAACAATATTATGTCCCCAAGTAATGATCATGTCATGGTTAAGGGTTTACCAACTAGTGATACCAAGAATGTGAGTTGGTGGTTTAGTCAATATTGTTCAAAATATTATGATGGGTGTCTAAATTATGAAATCATATATTATCCCCAAATATCCAATAACATTATCCTCTATGAGGATTGATTATTTTTTATTGTACATTTTTCATTATATGATTAACTTCATGTAATGATTTACATCATTTCATATGTTCCATTATGTTGGGGATTCAATTATTTATTTGATTAACCATATAATATTTTATATAATTAGCCTTATTTAATAAAACTACATTATATTCTTGTTTATTTTCATTATTCTCCTACAATGATTCATTTTAAATGAATTTTTTTTATAAATGATATAAAATGTGATTTTAGTTTCAATTTTGAATAAATAACCAGTGTATTGAAATTTTATTTAATAATAAAATTTATTGTTTTTATTAGTTAAAATGTACATTATATATTATTGGTCTAATGCTAGATAGAATTAGCTAACAAACTACATAAACACCTTATTTTGTATATTTTTTTTGTGTTCTAGTTAAATAATTTTCAAGTGTTTTTCTATGTATTTAGAAGAAGAGTATATTCTTAATCCTGGGTTATGTAGTAGGTGGAAGGTGTAGTTTTTCATATTATGTTTAGAATATATGTAAATTTATTTTTATTCCATTTTTATGGGTTTTGTGGAATTGACTAATTTTTTATTTCTTATTTTTATTTAGTTAGTTTGGTTTCCGATTATTTAGTCATTACTGATTATAAAGGGTAAATAATTTTTCATATTATGTATGATATCCATAGAATGTGTCCAAGAATTTGGTGAAATATAATGCACCTATTGTTTTTAGTATGTCATCCTAGATATAGAAGTTGGGTTTTCATGATAGTATATTATAGAAGTACTTCAGAACATCAACATCCACACAATAAGCATGGAATTTCATTTCTTGATCTAATCAAATTGTATACCATTATTTCATAATATTCATACAATGGTATATATCCATTATTTATTAAATTAAAATTACAATATAAAAAATAACATAATCAACCACCATATGATTTATCATCCAAAAAGAGGAAATAAAAATGGATTAATCAATGATGGATTACATTCAAAATATCATTTCATCTTTATGAAATTGGGATTTATATTAAGAATATTCCACTAAGAATATCAATTATTGTTTGATTATAAATTGTTTATTATTTTGGAGGAAAACAATTCCACAAATTATTATCCCATGACTGTATTATGTATTGTATAAAAGATTACAATCATCATAATACTAATATATCATCACAACCAGTAGTACACTACGATGGATATCAATTAGTAACAAATAGATTTCCTACTTTGAGTGTCTATTATCAATCAACAATTCATATAATATATATATTATACATGAATAAAGAATATTATGATATTTCCATTAATAAACTCCCATGAAACATTTTATAGTCAGTATATCTAATCTCTTTTATATCTTTTACGTAGAGAATCATCATGACCCTCCTTATTTTTCAGCAATAATAATTTTATCAAAATATCAAACATATTTTTATCTATAACCCCCAACAAAAAATTATATCACAACTATAAATGATTTAGAGAACAATAAAGTATTTTAGAAGGATTTGTTTGGTCCTTCAATGAGATCAATGTTAATGGGCCTAATAAATGACACTCTTTTTTCATAGTAAATATCAATTTCTCCATAGATGTTAGATTCCATATTATGTTATGTAATTAAAGTGTTGATAAAACAAAATCCATGATGAAATTTGATGTAGAGGTTAACCCGTCCTATATTAGTTAGTACAAAATAGGGAATTATCTGAAACACTTCTAACAGATAGACCTTCCATTGAGAGAAAATAAAAAAAATACTTCATATATCATTCCATCATTGTTTTTTGGAAATGAATCATCTTTGTATCCCATTAAAGTTGGATCATAATCATTTAATAAAACCAACAACATATCCTTAATTCATCTCAAATACATCAGTATATTATTGAGAGTAATGTTTTGACTCTAACTAGAATTGGATTGGTATTTAATTTTTATTCTCATTGAATATGTGGCATTAGTTCAAGTTTAGAACATGGTATATATGATATATCATATGTATGAAACATAAGAAATCTTATAAAAATTTTAAAAAACATTTTAGGGATATTGAATCATCCTATAATTTTCCAATTAAATACAAGTAAATACCCCATCAAAGAGTTCTCCATGGTAAACTACTTTGGTATATTTACCATATATGTGTTGTAACTTAAAAATCTAATTTATCTCTACAGATCTTCATTAATATAATGTAGGATACATCCCCCAAATATTCTATTATGAATAAAATGACCAATGACACATTTAAATAATTTAATTTGAGGACATAATTTACATTGTATTTTTCAAACATTCAATATTATATATTCCAAAAATATCTCACTAACTTATATATATATAATAGTTGTTATTTTTGTGAAACCAAAATCATTTGATTACATAATCAATCCCAATATTCCATAAAAAACATATTCTAGTCTATAAATTTCCATTTACGAACTTCAATCCATGTCATTGTTATTTTGAATGTAAATAAATATTGAGTTCTACCCTATGTAAATTTTTCACTAAATTATTATTATGGAAATGTGTTTTCAAATGATCTTGAAAAATATCATAATTTTAATGATCATATATATAATATAATATGTAAATTGAAATTCTCATACCCACTTGAGAAAATTGTTCTCCATAGTGAATGATATGTTTTTTTTTCTAAAAAAACATTCACTAGGGGGGATTAACAGGTAGATAAAATACCATATATTTCAATATTCTTACTGAAAACGAATTTAATCCTTTTTTAATCGACCCTTTAGGTACATAAAATAATTTCCATACCTAGTTTGTATACAAGGGGTATATATTTGATTTTATAGATTGTATCTATTTCACAGAATCTAAATTCCCAATGAATAATCGATAAGTAGTAGTCCTGTCATCTATAAATATTAATTCATCATCATTAGGAATAAGGAATCATAATCAATTAGTAATATATTTAATATATCAATCCTTAGAGGATTTTTTTGAAACCAAAGACTATTATTTTTCCACTACTCATTATGGAATCCTCTCAACATCTTTCTTAGGTGAACAACCCTTTTATCTATCATGACCTTATCCAAGAACATATTTTATTTCACTAACTCAACTGTTGGTATATTTCTACTCATATACTATAGAAATTAATCCCAAAATCAATTTCATCTATGTTTGATTATATTTATAATATCCCTTAGATTTATGAAAAAAACAGTTTTCTATCTATGCTGATTTTTTTATGAATAAAAATTTGATTGTTTTTTTCAAAACCAATAATTTAAAAAAAACTATAAATTGTGATTATTTATAATAAATTTATTATATATTGTCTTCATTAATACATTAGATAAAATTTAGTTTAGTATGAATGGATGAGTTTCTGGAAAATATCCATAGAATTATATAGAACAGACTCACTGACTCATCAATGATCGAACCATATCCCATATGTTATGATATGTACTCTCAAGATAAATATTCCATTCTAATGACCATAGAGGATTCAGTTTTAAAAATAATTATATAATCTTTTAGATGATCAGTGAATTCCATGAACACCTATTCACTACATTGATCTGATTAAATTAATCAATACTTTCCCTTAATTGATTATTTACATAAATTTTTATTAACATATAATTTTAAATATTTTAAAACGTGTCCCTCATAATGAACACATAACCATACAAAATAAAATCATTATTATTGGTTACATAATATTTATGCACCCCACTTCTTCGATACTGATTTTCCTATAAAAAATACAATGTAAATGGTCCAATACTCTACTAAATCTCTTATATTTTACAATAAATGTTATATTTCATTTTTCATATTCATGAAATCTACAATTTTTTAGTGTTTTATAATTTAAGGAAACAGAAAATCATACCCATGGTGCCTTTAGATAAATTCTTAATTATATTTCAAAGGATACAATGCCAAAGATATGTCATGTTAGATTCAATATTGAATTTATTATCATTATTTTTATAGAAAATGTTATCTATATCCATAATATATAAACAATTAAATACAGTTCCAATTACAACAAGAATGTAATTGGTATATACAGAACAACTCTTGATCCTAATATTGAATGAAAATCCCTTCTCTAAATAAGATATATAAAATCAATTTTTCTATTTATGGCTAGAACATAGTAACAATTTTATATTTCTATAACTAATTTACTAGATATAAAAAAACCGTATGTGTTAGCTTATAATACAATAATTTTTTCCCTATTTCTAAAATATATATATACATTTACTTTTATATTTTTATTTCAATGTCTATATTTAATATCTAATTTTTTTCATACACACCCAATATCCAACACCAATGATTTACAATTACAGAAATTGTTTTGACAACATTCACATCAATATACTCAAAATATTTATCTTTGAGAATATATCAAAACCATATATATTAATATAGAATAATATTTTTGGACAAACCAATAACAATACATAAAATGATATTGCTGATATATTACATAATATATAATAAATATGTATCAGATTGTGAGTATTATGTTTTGAATATTTTCTTCAATGTACTTCAATTAATGTACTCTATCCAAAATTATGGGCCCATACATCATATACTAAATTTGGAAAATATCCATATTTAATTATTTAATAAGTATCATTCGGAGTTCCTCCAATCATTTTGATATTTATGTTGGACATTATACTAGTCATATCAGATATGCCTCTAGGATGATTAAATTCATAACCCTTTTTATAAATCTATTATACATAGAAACTAAACTATATTCCAGTTGTATCATTTCTCAAAGGGTATTCAACCTCAAAGTGGAAAAAAAAAATATAATAGCATGATATGGTTACCTAAATCATAAATACATCCATTTACACCCTAACGAATACATGATAATCTATGAGAACTATTTTTTTTAAAAAACCTACCTATTTGAATGATCTAGTCCATGATGTGTTTTTTATTTAGAATGATTTTCACACTTAAAATTTGATGAATTAAGATAGACTCACTATTATATTATATATCATATACATAACATACATATTCTTTTAATCATATAAAACCATTACATACCGTTTAATCTCTATATATATATTCGTTATTCTATATATTTAGTATTTTAATCCACATACCTTATACCAAATTAATATATTAAAACTATATAAATTTGTATGACTTTAAAAAACTCAGGGTTTGTGTTAAAATCCTACAATAGAACATAAATATATTTACAAATATCCAAATGAAACATATTCACAATTTACATGAAACATATTCATGTAATGTATTATAATCATATGAAAAAATAATCTCCATGATAGTATATATAGAGGGACATATAACCAACCCAATTTTATTATATAATGACTCGGTCTCCCAGATAGATAGAATTTTTACCCAAAGCCACTCTCCCCATTTTTCATTACTCAAAATAGATACTCATTCAATCATAACTGTAATACATAATACATGTAATATATAAAAAGGCTATAAATTCATGAAAATGACTCCATAATAAACTGATGTGAATGTATAATAAAAATAAATCATATATTTCCATACCAATATTTTTATCTTATATTAATGGTATGAATGGTTATAAGAATATGTTTAAATTATTTAATCTAAATAATATGATATCAATATCACATTAAAAACTATATTCAAGAATATATAAAAAGTAATACCATATATAAATAATCTTTTCAATAATTTATCATCACTTATAATAAATTATGATTTTTATTAAACCCACTCTTTATATTGCCAAATGTAACATTGAATCTTCACATTCCCTTAGATCATGAACTATTGAAGGTTTTATAGAAATTAAATTTTTATAAATAATTTTAGACTATGGATTACCACCAAAGGGTAATATCCCTGACCCATTTGACATCCACTGGGAAACAATTTGGTGACACAAAACATTATTGAACCTCCCGATAATAAAAATCAATCCGACCAATGACAAGTGACTATGTGTAACATGGATACACTATAACCCTTCATGTACAGATAAATGTAAATCATGGAGTGATCAATATAAAATTATTCAATACAATATTAAAGGAGAGTAATATTTTTAATTATAGATAAATGAAAATTTTATGTAATAAAACTAAAATGAAGTAACACAGTAACAAATTTTAATTTTATAAAAGGAATATAGGTATAGAAATATTATAAGGTACCAAGATTCATGGAAAGGGTGGGAGTAAAAATCGACACCAACATCCACAAATAGATCCACAATATATAGTGCATGAATTATTATATTTTACAAAGTAATACTTATGATAATAAATGTAAATAATATTATTCCCTGGGCTTCTTAGGAAGACAAAAAGGTTGTCCCAGTACTTATATTGACTAGTGTCATTGTGTCTCTAAAAAAGTTCATAAAACTATAAATATAACAAGTTATAAGTTCCCAACAATTTATGGATCACAACCTGTTGTGGTTTCAAACCACTAAGAATAAAAATTTCAAGACAATTAGATTGGAAAGCCATGTGAAAATTATTCATAATTTATATACATATTGACCATAACTTATAATATTTTCTATATAAGGAGAATGAAATACCCATATTATTATTGATATAGACACTTATGTATCACAATCACAATATAGTAATATAATTTTATGGTTTATAGTGGAACCAACCAATATGATCACATCACTCAAGAATTTTATACAAATATCAAACACAATATAAGGGTAATGAGAATGCCATATGTATATCATTATGAGGACTGATATAAAGGAGGATCCAAATAGTTGAGAATTCTTAAAGAGTTGATCAATTATTCTAGATATACATCTAAAATAAAACCTCCTTCAAATTTATCCTTTAAATATGTATTTTACACATCACCTATGTGGTAAGAAGATGAAGAAACAATATCATGTGTAAAATACATATATTTATGGAAGAAATTGGAATATTCAATCATGGATAAATTATGTGAAATTCATGAAGGCTGAGGAAAAAATGAACTATTAATTAATAAAGGATTTAGAAGAAGAAAATAAGAAATTATTAAATTAGTTAACAGATTTGAAAGATTACATGAAATGTGTGGACAAGAAGAAATTAAAGGAAAAGGTCATATAATTAAATAAATAATTTTTGAGATGAATTAAATCACAGAAATGGCTAAACTCCATGAATCATTATTTATTACCCACATGGTAAAATATGGGAAGTATGTGAAAACATCACCTAATAGAATGAATTTTCAATTTGAAAATGTAGAAGTCTAACTGATGAAAAATTACACGAGGATGAGGAATCTTGTGGAAGAGCATCATAATGTGAAGAAAAATAAAAAAATATAAAATATTATAATGTTAGAAATTCAATTAGGGGAAAGAGGATACAAACATAAATCTATGAAAATACAATATAGACTTTATAAAACTGATATAGATTGTTCTTAAAAAAAGAAAATTATAGTTATCTATTTGGTAGATTAGGACTCTATATGATTGTGTATATTAAATAAATAGTTTCATAATGATGAATTAATAGCTATTTTAAAGAAATATCAATTTAGGTAAAAATATTACCTGAGAAACAAAGGGAAATAATATCATGATATGAACTCTAATTATAAAACTTTAAGGGGAAAATCATGTAATGATGAAATATAATTTTAATATAAATCTTGGTCTTGTTTTCTTGAGTTATTTCTCAAGAATATAGAATAAAGATATCAAAAATATTTATATAATGGATAATTTAATAGTTTTTATTGAAATAAATGGTGAATAAAATTCAGTTTCTTAAAATGAGTAATAGGTACATGGTATTTAAAAATTATGCTAAATAAATAAATAGGGAGTGTACTAGGACCCAAAATTTGAATACAAGCAATAACCTTCTTGAAAATTATCGAATTAGGTACACAGAGAAATGAAGAAGGAGGATGATTTTCTCTTGAAATTCATATGATACAAACATGAATAATTATTGTTTGTTCCCATCTACAATACTAAAAACCATTAGAAGAAGATGATTGTAATTTTCCTCAAATGAAGATATGGGTGTTATAGATAAGGATAAAATAACAATACATGAATAAATGATGTTTATAACAATGGGATGAATCTCACTCTGGGGTATAATATGAATCCAAAGGTGGTAATTAAATATAATGGAATCATTATAAAAGAATTTTGTATCATCTAGGTCATGAAAAGTAACACTACTACTAGGGCATGAATGGAAAGTGGGAATAAAGAGATAGAAAAAAGTAACTGACCACACTCATCCACTTAATGATTTCAGTGGTACACCACTAAATATGTAATTAAATGTATTTAAAATAGGTTATAGAAGTTCATAATATATGGGTCATACAATATAGATGGGTATGTACTAACATGGTGCATTGTATTTCACTAAATTTTTCTCTAATTAATACTTAAAAAATATAGGTATCATGAACATTCCAACATTTTACAAGTCTCATTTGATATAGGTACTAAAAAATGTTTCTTGGATAGATCTAGTTCAATATGTGGCATGGAGAAAAATCCGTACATTTCAATGGTAAATATGGATGTTTGATGTTGTTATGAATAAGATCATTACGAGGAATACCATACTGAATTTATAGTTACAAGAAAGAAAACAATATTACTTAAAATAGTTGAACTTTTATACGTAATACTAATTGTAGTATTATGATGAATTAGGAATATTATAATTTATATCATGAAAAGTATTAAGTGGAATAAAACTACTACGAATCATATGATATAATTAAAGGAGAAAGAAACTACATAAATTAATTCACTATATTAGTATTAACAGCATGTTTTATATTGTTTCAACTAGTGGTAAGTCACCTAAAATTGTTATTTCATTATTATTGATTGGATGGTTTTATGTAAGTGTGTTTAAGCTAACAATATGGTTTATTGAATAATGTTAAATGATCATGATTATTTTGTTTTTATAAATGATATTTTAATAAGGATATATTTGAGATTCTTGTCAATAAATAATGTTTTATATACCATGCTCTGGATTAGAAGCCTTCGAAATTTGGTTAATGAATAAAAATGTATGTGGTAGGTTTTTTTATTATATTTTATTAATAAATTGTAGTTGAATATGAACTGAGATTAAGATATTGAAAATAATAAATAATATTGAAATACACTATTGAATAAGTGTTTTAGATCTTCAATGTTGAATATTTTAAGATTTAGTTTATCCAAATTAATGAATTTATAGATGAATTTAATGAATGAAATATATTTTGTAACTAGTGGAACTTACAATGGTAGAAATTGATCTATCAGTCAAAACTGGGTTTGAGCGCCTAGAAGATGAAATATGGTGATGGATATATAAATTTAAAAAAATCTAGGTAATTTAATATAACAGAAGAAAAATTAATTTTATATTAAAAGAAAATTAATTACTTGATAAAAGGGGAGTAATGATTAAGGGTTAATCCCCATAAAATTTAGAATAAAAATTATTGGAAAACATTAATCTTATTCAGAATGTGTTATGAAAATTTATATTTTATTAAACATGTGTATAATGAAAAGAATGAACATTAAATCCATACATGGATTTGAAGGATTTTAACAAAAATAGGATATGCTTGGACATGAGGTAAAATATTCAAAATAATATGAAGGGGGAATGTTCCAATATAGAGTCTATTTGGTTTAATTTCTTTTAAATATATTTGGAATTGGTGGAATACATTACTGTTTTTTATGAGGTTATAATTGATGAATAATATTTAGTTAGTGTCTATAAATAATTATATTTGTTTACCATAGTTGTTGGAGTTGTTAAAAACACTCTTGAACCATGAATCTTTACATGAGGATGGCGATATCAACAATTCAATCATATTCCTATTCATTATTAAGATATAAATATGTTCAAGAGTTTATTAATTTTTTTGATAATGTTTGTAATTGGGTTTGAATTAGTCGTGGAGGAATTTATTTTTTAGAATAATTTTCTAAATTTTGGAATGTGAAATTTACTAATGATATTTGGAAGATTTTAAAAGATCGCTTTTAACATTGTAGAAAAATACGGTTTCCAACTATAACCAATCATAGTAGCATGGATTTTCTATCATGAAGTAATATCCAGGGTTATCTATGGAAATCCACGGTATTAGAGGATAAAATAAATATTGTGGAGCGTTTTTACCTTCAGTGGAATGAGAATATTGGGGATGATCAAATTAAATAAGGGTCCAGTTGATGTGTAATGGGTTGATACCATGGGAATTCAATGATGGGGTATCCCATGTATTGAGTTTTAATGTCTTGAGTTTTAATCAAGTAGAGAATCTACATCCTATGATAATTTTTTTACTTTGGTGAGTGTACATGTCTTATTTTTAATATTCATAAGCTAATTTCGAGATGTTCTTTAACTCAATGCCTTGTTTTTTGATGTGTTTTATACCCCATAATGATCTTCAATGTTTCAGGTGAGTTTTTGGTGAGGTAGGTCATGTAAACTAAATTTCATGAAATCACATAATAAGGTGCAAGGTTAAGAAAAATGTTGATGCATCAGAAGAGTAACTCAGATACCCTCTAATAGAAATGTACATGGCCTGAAAAAATTAAGATGTGGGTGTTCATGGAAGTGTGAAACCACTGTTGTTTTTAACAAAAGGATTTCACATGGTCAGTAGACAGTTTTGAAAATTGTTCTTCTAGCCTGTACGAGTGTGGTGAATAGGTGGAGATAACCATACTATTGGCTGATATTTATCCAAAGCATTTGAAAAAACATGTGTTTTATTTTTTGGGTCAAACTACAATTCCTAACACCCTTCTATTTTCTAGTTTCTTCCGCCATTTGCTCCACCTCCTGTACAGCACATGGTAGATGACATATCTTCTCTTCAACTAGGTTTTATGGGTACATCATTGTTGGAGATCTAACCCAGGATTTTTTATAATAATTTGAACCAAATTGGAAAGACCATGCATCTGATATAATATATTCTTAATTTATATCTCCATAAAGAACTCTAAATCCATGTGAACTATTTACCCTATTTTGATCATGTTTTTTTACAATGTTGTATTTATTTTATTTGGATCATGTAAGAGGCTGATTTAAAATTAATTAGAGACAATTATTATGTAGTCATATGTTCCTAGGAATCTCTTAAATTGTTCTAAAGTTTCAAATGTGAGTTCATATATGACATATGATTTTTTTGAGTGACTCACTAAATAATTAAAATAATAGTTATTAAATTGTTCTGATGATGAAATAAGATTCCTATGGGAATGGAAAACATCCCCTTAAATGGTTATGTTAGGTAAGATTCTTGGACCAAGATGAGATGTTTATGATAGATGAATAAAATGAATTAAAATTAATTAATTGTATTAACTTCATGAGTAACATGGTAATGTGACAGGAATGGATCGAGGAATGATCTAATGATTCTCAACACGACTATGGTGTCCTGATCGTCAGGTTGGGAATGTCCCTAGATACATGATTTATGTTGATCATTGGTTTAGGAGACAAGATAACTAGATTGAGGTCACGAGTTAATAAGGATAAGGGAACTGATCTCAATAATTGAGATGGTGTTTGCCAACAAGAAAATAGATACATGGTTTTGGGGGAATTTGATATCAGATGATTTATCATAGAGTTGTTTGTTGACTTCCACTCAAAGTTGGATGGAAGATGTTCTATTGGAGTTTTGTGCACATAAATCAGTCTCAGAGTGAGGATTCTTGCAACTCATTTGTATGGAGCCACCCTAACACTACTCTAAATCAGTTATGGTGTTAACCATCCTAAATGTTTGGACATGATCATCATAGAAATTTGTGTGGATAGTGATGGACAATAGGTTTATGGTGATGGGACCATCATTTTGGAGGTGAATCTCTCCATGATAAATCAGTTCAATTATCCTAGATATTAATGGATCAGATATCCCAATGCCTTGTGATGTTAGATATTGAGCTGATAATGATTTTCATTTGATGATATAATTAATTGTGCCTTGGGACATTAGGATTCTTGTAGATACTGATCTGCTGAGATGAGGACCAAGAGACCATTAAATTTAGTGGGTGTTCAATTTGGATGGTTTTTATATGTTTCATGGAAGTCGATCCATGAGAGATTTTAGTGGTTTAAACCATTGGTTCATCTAGATTTTATTCATCAAGGGATTCTATTGGCTTATTACTTATATCTTCACCAGTTATGTCATATTTATATAGAAATATACTATATTCCATACAAAATTGTGGGAATGGGTTCAAACACAAACTAGTGGTCGTTGATGTTGGAAGAATGATCAAATGTGGATATTGAGAAGAAGTAGAGCTATTTCAATACTAAATTTGGTTAATTTATTTGTTTTGTATATCATAAACATTCAGAATTATGGTTGATATATAGGGACACATTGGAGGTTTCATACTAATTTCATCCTCACACCATCATGGGAACATGAAGATGTGGGTAGATTTTATGTCTCTGAGATTTGGAATGTTAACACAATCAAGATATGGAGCTTAGTGATCATGCTTTTTCATAAATTTGATGGATGGAAAGGGACCATGTTTGTTCGTCCAAAAAATAGGTTTTCCTTTTAATTTTTCAAAATTAATGTGTGTATGTATTCATATGGCTATACATGGGATAACCTACATGAAAACTATTTTTCATGACTTGATATTATATATTTTATATGCTAATGGTATTTCATTCCATTTCCCTTTCTTTCAGAATACTCAAGATTATGGTGTTTCTTTATATTATGTTATGGTCCTTCTTCAATTTTTATATGTGTACCGTTATAATTATCACCACTTTTAGGTATAGTATCTACACTATAACCTCATTTCACATTCACTGCTAGTTTTAATGCTTTGGTGTATAATAGTTGAAACTATGGTCCTATTGTACTCTAAACTGGAACACATATTTTATATGGATCATATATCGAGGATGCATAAGTTTTAATACTTTTCCTTCAGGTTGAGGTTGTCTCAAAATATAACAAAACTTTTCAATAAAATGGTTACCATATTCATAGGGTTACAAGTTATATCAAATTATTTTATATTCTATTGGTTATCTTATTTTGCCAATAGTAGAATAGCGACATGAATTTAATAAAAACTAGGTATTGAGATTTCTTTGGGTACATAAAAAACAATTGAAGGGGTTCATAACATGTTTTCTTGGGTGAGAAATTAATTTATTTTTATTTTATCTATAATAATTGATTTTATTTCCACCTCAGGTGGCACACATGGGTGTGATAGTTATCTACATTGTAGATTTTGACCCTTGGCATGGTATGGAAAGGGTGGTTTTTTTACAAATCATGGTAGAAAATGGATTCATATGATTCATTCTTCATGATATTTCCATTGGAAATATATATTTTACTACGAGTTATTGGGATTTTAAAATTGTCAAAAAAGAAATTATTCATTATTTTCTAACATAGATTATTTTGGAGAAATTCAACTCACCCATCCAATCAATAAAGTTTCAATGAGATATATATGTTATTCTATATGAATATGAAATATATAGGAATTAATTTGATATGAGTATTTTGGGATGATGATAGCTTTGAGTTCTTCAAAGTGTCATCGAAGAAGTTGAATTGTGTTTTCCAACTTCTCATCATTGGTTGAATTTTACTCAACTAATTCATATTATATGTGATGCCTGACCCTATTAAGTGAAGTTATGGGTTAATAGGGTGGAATTTACATGATTATTGACTCTAGTGTGGGTAGGTGGAGGCCATGAGGATCGATGACACATGACACCAGACAATGATATGGGTGGGTGAGGGTTATTGAGGTTGGATGTCGTGAGACATGGTGGTGTTGGGAAGTGAATGGGTGGTGAGATGTTCTCGTTGTTATAAAGTTATAAATATATGATATATCTGTAATTTATCATTCTCACACATTCAAATTCAATAGAAAATACATTATTTGTATTTTTTAGAAAAAAATTGTTTAAATGACATTTTAATTTATAGATATAGCGAGGTATTCCAGTGTATGATTAGGAGAATTAGGTATATACATTACAAAAAGTTAGTGTTTATAAAAATAAAATAAAATTACATAATAAAATAAGGTCTTATAACTCCTTAGATGATCCTTTCCAACTTAAAACTTATATGATACATATAAAAATATTTGTAAAACACTTTATGAGCATAAAACTCCACCGTAAGGGGTTTCAAAACCCATGAAACATACCATTATGAATACTCATTTAGAAAACATATTTTTTACTCTATTTTGAATACGAATATGTTATATATGATATAATTTTAATAAATTTTTGAAACAATTATTACTCTGAATAGTCAATTATGAAAAATTATTTGAAAAAAAGATTGGATTTTTCATTGAAAATAATTATAATGTAATATAATATTTATGTATTAAAATGATACATGATATATATTATAAACCCTCTATGGCCACAAAGTCATATTGCTGGTAGGACATGTTCTCGATGGGGACATATGTGCTCTCTTAATTTATCATTATATAAATTGATTTTCATGTGAGAAATTTTATTTTACGGGAACATTTTTCTAAAGATCATTCTTTGTCATAAATAACACACTAATTTCCATTCAAAAAAATTGAATTATTATCAAATAAGAATATAATTTGTGAATAAAAAAATAATAATATTCTAATTTTTTAGTATATCCATTGAATTATACGATAAATACAAATTTCTAAAATAAATAAAAACATTCAATGAACATTAGCAATGAATATAGACTCATTAAATATAAAAAAAATCAGGTATTAATAATTCATGAAATCTTGAGAGTTATAGATTATGTTCATATGTAATAAAATGCATGAAATTTATAAAAAATAAGAAAATCATTCACATAAATTAGTAGATTCAAAATTTCATAGGAATTTATAATAAAATAAAATAACATTAAAAGTAAACAATAACTAAATTATTTTTTCTTTTTGTTTTAAAATATATTATAAATACTTGAAATTGAGTATCTAAACATTGTAAAAATAATTAGATAATATTATATAATATGGAACATAATATAATACTTTTTTTTATGAAAAATAAAATCCATCCATAAGTTTGAATTAAATGAATAAAAGTGTTGGTTGGTGTAGAGTACTCAAGACGGGATAAATTGAGTATCTATAAAATATTTTGTTTAAATTGGTTATTTGGAAATTTCACCAAATTAAAAAATATATTAAAAGTCAGTTTCTATTGAATTTATAGAAGTCCTGAATTTTTAATTAATTTATAAAATGATTTATTACTTATTATATATATTAATCAAAATAATAATAGATCTTTTGAAAATAACCTACTTGTTGAAAACTGTTATAGAACTTTCTAAACTAACTATGACTTTTCAATTTAGTTTTATTAAATCTATGATAAAAAAAGATTAAAATCTAAAAGGAAAAAAAATAATGTATATAAACAAGAGGTTTAGTCTCAAGCTGATACGTATTCCACTCCACATTGAGATCACCTACCACAAATAATTTTATATTAATAAAAAAATTTACCTAAACCATGGATCGAGCTTCATAACAACATAAAAGGTTTTCCTTGTCACACTTGACCTCTACCACATTTTTTCTTGAAAAAAACTCAGGTCACACGTTACCTCTTCCACTATTCTACATGCGATACAAAGAATAAAAATGAGATTGAGTTTGAGGATATCAAGTATCCCCCAGTTATGCATAGGAGTCAGTGTGTGTGTGTGTTATAAACAAAGACACACACTGCTACAAATTATAAATAGAAGAACACAATAGATATAAAGATCTACATAATGGTTTAAAAGGATATGTGTGTTATGAATTTCATCTCTAAACTTGTTGGATGTGGTGAGAATAGAATTTGAGTCCTATTGTAGAAGTTGGCTTCAAAACAGACTATCATAGTCTATTTACTATGACTTATAAGAGTATGAAGTGTTTAACATCTTATTTGATAGGTTCTCAAGGTAGTTCATATGGTTTTTCTCCACTTCTTAATCACCTCGAATAATCTTCCAGTGTGTTCATAGGTTTTTTAGGAGAAATCTTCATTAGTTGATGGTGTTTATAGTTATTTACATTACTGTTACTTCTCAGCACTTATCTCAGATCATTAACGATCCAATTTGTATTACTATTATAATTCGATCTTTACAAGTCACAAAGTTCTCCCTCCATGCATGTACCAAAAAATGTCTACTAAATGTCCTACATATAACATTAAATAATGATTAAACATTAATTTGTATAAATATAACCGTTAGATATAAATTTCAATTAATAAATTTAAAATAATTTTTATGACTATAGGTGATTAATAAGTATCAGTGACTCATTGGAATATGTCTGCCATAATCGGTCTGTCAGCATCACTCAGTCGTCATTGGTGACTCTCTATATCAGTGAGTCCTTTCTATCAATATAGGTGACTCTCAGCATATTTGATCCATTTGTGGTCTATGTCTATCCAGGAATTTGTGAGTCATCATTGGTGACTTATTTATAGCTGTGACATCCAGCAGTAACTTGTCTATTGGTATGTCCTTCGAACTAATGATCTGTCACCAATTAGTGAGACATTCTTCAGTGAGTCACTTGATCTATCGGTATGACTGATCATCAATTACATTTCTATTGGTGTGTTTTTTATTCTACCGGTGGGTCATGAATCGATGTATTCATCAATCAGTTACATCCATTGTCAGTGATTGCATCAATCAGTGAGTTCATTAGTCGGTTATTCCTCATCGGTGAGTCATCTATCAGTGAATCTTTTTATCTATCAGTGTTTGAGACTCTGAAAAACAAACAATGTGCCTATATTATACATAATTGTATCAAATTAAGTGAAATTCATAAATTCATGTTAATACAAACATTAAAAACTATTAAGACAAAAATATCAATAATATATTGAATCATTGAGATTTATTAAAATATAAAACATAATTTATTCACTTATAAATATTCATTGAAATAATTTACATGAGTTATAACATAATATATGAATTAATAGGATTATAGATAGGCATGATTTTTGATTATGAAAACAACTATCCCAGAGAGTGTTGAATACTCTCCCACTTTTTTATAATCTCAAATTATTGAATTAATAAGCTATACAAAATGATAAGGAATACAAATTACAGGTCATCTCATACCAATAATGAAAGTAAATTCTCAATATAACTATGGTACTTCCCTTTAAATTCCCCCACAATTATTGTATCAGAGAAAATATATTTATGGTTATTTTATATCAGAGTATTTTAATGCTCCTCCCCCTATGAATTAGAATAGTTTGAGTGATTTGGAATAGAGGTGCGATATACATATTTTGTTGATTACATGTTATCGTTTCTTGGGATGATTTCTCTCCATTAGATTAAAAATTGATACCATCCAATTAATTAAATGAAATCCTTATCAATCTCCCCCTTTTGGGATTAGAAAAAAGGTTAAAAAACAAAAATGGAAAAATGAATCAATGAAAAGGATGAACACAGTGCATGAAAATGTAATAGTCATCAAAGTATAATGAACACAATCATCAAAAAACATACACAAAAATACATGTACAAAGCCCTATAAAAATTTATCCATAGATTAGGGAATATGCTTTTGATGGGATTTCCCCTAGTCTGTAGGGTTAATTAGAGGTGTCAGAGGTGGTGTGATGGTTTTAGGAAGGGCCGGTTGAATGAAAAAACTAGTTAAAGTAACTCTGCTAGGAACATTTACTACAGGACATGGTCACCTTTATAATAGAACGCAGCTCTAATGTCTCTCTTGAATAACATGACGAATCTGAGATAAGCCTTGAGGCATTGTCATCTAAGTAGAAGGTGTAGAAATTTTTCCACTGTAAGAAGCTGTTGGGCCCACTATTTCAACATCATTCACAAGAAGTTATGGATAAAAATAATTATCAAATAATTTATGTTTTTTCCAATATATTGAATTTCATTCTCAATATCTTCCTTCATCTCCATAAATATTTCAAAGGTAAGAGTAAACCCCCTCAACATACCCACTTTCCACTAAAAGGCTTCTGTCAGTAGTGGGATTTTAATATTATAATCCAAGTACTTAAAGTTATTAACCAGATCATACATGGTATAGATTTGTGAGAAATACATGTCCACAATTTCACTATTCTCTTTATGTGTAGTTGAGGCTTCATTTGTGCTCTGGATAAACATATTATAAGCTGGATCATTATTTATATGTACTTTGGAAGGAGTATCTTTATTGATGTCACTTTGAATAATCCTCATCTCCTCTCACATCACAGTCCTTATAAACACTACATCAGCAGCAGAAGGCCAGGTAGCTTTAGAACTAGAGGCATATGAATTCAGTTTTCCAAGACCTTCCTTGTACTTCTTCAAAGTTTTACTCATCAGATGTGTAACTATATTTCAAAATAACTTCTATAAAACCACCACGTGTGGTCTCAAAGTCAGTGTTCAGAGATTCCAACTCATTACTCATACTCTTTACTTCTTCCCTTTGAATTTTATTGTTTTTAATAATGGTCTCATTAGTATTGATTAAGTTAGTAAAAATCTCATGAATCATCATTCTTTCAGTCATAGAATCATAAACTTCTGAAATTCCCATCAATGTAGAGGCTTTATTTATTACTCCAATAGTAGATCTCACTAAATCACATATATTAGCTTTGAGAAGCACTAGATCAGCCATTAATACATATTCACTATGAATATGTAGAACAATATGATTATCAGTAAGAGGTACTATAGGTGAAGTTGGTGAATTCTGTTCCACATTATCTTATGGAGAAGGTGGAGGATGTGACACCATCTCCTCATCTAATTCATAATCCATGCCTACTAGGATATACATGGGATTCTTATTCCATTCACTAGAATATGTCCAATATTTGGGCTCCTTAGTTTCAATAATGACTCTTCTTCCTTGGGGATTAGGTACAATCTCAACTTCATCATATTATTTATCCTGACCTCTATCCAAAAAAACATTTTAAGGCACTAGATTAATCTGAAATTCAGATTCTATTCAAACTCCAGCCACTCCATCCACTCTAGGCTCTTCCTCAATATGAGGCATAAGGGTAATCTAATCCCCATCATCTTCTTCTTGAAATATAGCGATTATTTAATTATTCTCTTGAATTATTCCTTGATCATGAATATTAGGATGATCATGCTTGTCCTCATCTCCAGCATCAACATCACCATCACGTCAAGCATCATTCCGTTTATCAGAATTAGCATCTTGTTGGCTTTCAGCCTCTGCATCATCTGCATGCACAGATTCCTCACCTGAAGTGTCTAAAATGTGTTTTAATGATTATAGTGAGTCACTAACATGCCGCTTATTATCCTCATCCACCTCCTCCTCATCATTATCCTCATCATAAACATCATTTTTTATTACATAACCTTGCACTTCAGAGACATTAGTATATTCCTCTACTTCATCACCCATCAATGGTACTCAAGGGGGTAATTATAAAGGGGGATGGGAAGGTCCATAAGGAATATATTAATGGATCTCATATTAATATATATATATATATATATGGGTCACTCCTATCATCTATTGGATACCCCTATTCTAGTTGTAGCTCATCCCCAACCTGTTCCCCATCAGAATAAACGACCTTCTCAGCAGATTTAAGAGCTTGATCAGATTGATCCTTCGGTCTTGTAGGATGGTCAATAGGATTTTAATCCTCATATATTTTCTCGTCATCAGTTAACCTATATATCATCCATGTACTCCAAAATATCTTAATTTGTTTGAAAATTGCATTGTGTAAGAAAAATCCAATACAGGTAGGGATTACTTCATCTCTATCTTGCCCACAACCAAGCTTATTTAGCATTTCCAAAATCATAAAAGGGTAGTATCAACAAGATACCTTAATGGATGGTTCTATCATATCACAAATGTGTACCATGAGGTAACTACATAACTTCACCTTCACCCCATTCTTTAACAGATAAATCAGGGAGACATACTGATACTACACAACAACAAAATCACTCTTCTTTGGGATGAGTTGATGTTGAATAAACATAAAAAGGAGTCTTGATTCTCAATTTTACTTAGTAGTTGTTTCTCTCTACAATTCCTCATTTCTAGTCAACAACTTCAAATCATTTTTTTATGAAAATATCACTTAGGTTAGAGGAATAGTACCCTACTATTAATCATAGATTCACTAACGTGGAATTTCTAAACACTCATCACATTCTTTCAAAGAAAAATAAATCTATTTTCCCTTTAGTACGAACCTCAACATAGCCTCCTCACCTTTATCCATTGATTCTTTTAAATTGAGATAAAACATGTGTAAAAACATGGGATAAGACCCTCTCTCATTGTTGGAAAACTAGCTGATCCATCTTTGATATTCCAATACATTTTGAAAAAGTGACCTACGTGACAACAACCACTCAGCAGACACTTCCTTCTAAGTAACTACTACTTGGATTCTCAATACCATGTTTAAAAAACCTAAGGCACTACTAGATTCATCCATTTTCCATTTAGATTATGGTTATTCACTCGGTCTTTCCATCACGTGATTCATGTTTTCGATTCTAATGGTTCAGGATTGAGTGGAATCCAAAGGTTGAAGGCTCAAGGGTATAGTGAGGGTAGAAAGTTCAATGGTAGTTTATGTAGTAAATAGTCAAGGATCATTGTCATTATGAGAACATATCTCACTAAATAGAAAATTGAATAAAGGAAAAGGAAAGAAACGAAATTTTTATGTTTTATTTTAGACAGAAAAATTTACTAAAAGTTCATTAGAGGCATCAATTTCATATTAACATTATTACACTATAGGATTAATGTGATCTGCATTACACGAATCGGTTTCACCTAATTAGTTTCATAGATGGGGTTGATAGATCAGTTTCACAGATTAGTTTGATAGATCGGTTTCACATATCGGTTTCATAGATTGGATTCACCAAAAAAAATTCACCTGATTGGTTTGAAAGATCGATCTGACAGTTATTAGTGTCATAGATAATTATATTTTTCTAATTTTATATGATTAGATAGTCTTTAAATATTTTTTATTCCTAGTTCATGTCTAATGTATCTCATTCAATTAGAGATTATGGGTTTTTGTGAAAATGTTAGAAAGTTGATTCTCATTAATAATAAACTTAGTAGTTATATAACCTTTTGATAATTTTCTCCCAAAAAAACGTTTCTTACATAAATACATTTTTTCTATAAGGATAAATTGTATTTTTATAAATGTTAATCGGACTGGTATTTTCACTGTATATGGGGACATGTATGAATTTAAATCCATCAATTATTAAAGTGTGTTTCATCAAAAAAATTTAACAGATACTATCAATAGAAATGTACTCTACTTCAGCAGCTGATAATTCCACTAAATTTTTCTTTTTACTATACAATAATATTAGAGGCTTTCCTAAAAGGTTACATGTACCAGTTGTGATATTTCTATCTAACATACAACCACCGATGTTAGTATATGAATAACTAACCAAATTTAAAGGTGTTCCTCTTTGATAAAAAAAAAATAAATTTGTAGTATATTTTAGGTATTATAAATCACTTTCAACTGAATATAAATGTGACTCTTTTAAGATTTCTAGAAATCATAAAAATATAGATAGACAAAACATAATGTCTAGCCCACTTGCATATGAGTTCAAAAAACTCTGAGTAATTCCTCTATAAGTAGTTTGATCAATAGATTTACCATTTTTTTAATGATCTTACTTACATGTAGAACTTATAGGTGTTTCCTTACTTTTAATGGTATCAAAGTCATATCTTTTCAAAATTTATTATGTATATTTACATTGATTTATAATAATTAATTGTTTGTTTTGAAATATTTTAGATCCATATAAATATTTATGTTCACCCATCAAACTCTTTTTAAATTCACTTTTCATCATTTTTAAAAAATGATTAAATAACGAATTTTTAGATGATCCAAAAATAATATATATATTTATTAGAGCTATTAAAACATCATTATAATTTGTTATTATAAAAAAATTATGATATGCAAATCCTTTTGTAAAACCATTATAAATGATAAAGTTACATAACATTTGATACCAAGATCATAGATCATATTCAATCAATATAAATATTCAGATAAATTGAAAACATGATTTGGAAAATGTGTATTTCTAAAACCAGGGTGTTGTTCAAAAAAATATATTCAATTATATAACCATTTATGAATTAAATTTTGACATCCATTTGATAATTTTTTTAAATAAAAGTGGGTTATATAGGAAAGTATGATCCTAATGACTTCATGCCTATATAATTGTGCAAATTACTCTTCATAATCAATTCCTTATTCTTGATTTTATCCTTGTTCAACCAATCTAGCTTTGATCCTAACTATATTTCCAGCATCATCCAAATTATTCCTAAACAACCATTTAGTTCCTATGGTATGGGTATCTTTTATTCTTTCAGAAATCTTCTAGATATATGATATCTAAAACAGTTTCAGCTCTTCTTTCTTTTCCATTACACAAAATTCATCATTGATAGAATCATTGATATTTTTTTGTTCATGTTGTGACATGAATGTTATATTTTCATCCTGATTTATCAATAAAGCTCTAGATTTAGTTCCTCTATCTAAATATCCATCTATAGCTTCTATGGGATTGTTTTTAAGGGTTCTAGTCAGTCCGGTAAAAGTAAGGATATTTATTTTATGTTCATCATTTATTTCTAGTTCAATATTGCAAGATTCTGCTGAATTTCCAGAACTAGAAATTTTTACAAAATCCATTATATGATGGTCCAAAGGATTATCATTAATGTCTATATTGGAAATATCCTATTATAGGTTTCATAATGCGGTCTTGGGTTCATGTAGGTCTGTTTTATCAAACATGACATGTATAGATTCTTCCGCAGATTTGGTTATTTTTTTAAAAACTCTATAATCATTGCATAGTGTTGAATATCCAATGAATATTTCATGATTTCTTTTAAAATAAAATTTATCTATGTTATAATTAGTGTTAATTATATAAACATTACATTCAAACACTTTTAAATAATTTACCTTATGATTCCTATTATTTTTCAACTCAAATTGAGTTGTCTTATGAAAAAGTATGATTAATACTCTATTAATTATTTAATATAATGTATTAACAACATCATTTCAAAAATAAATTGGAAGGTCATTTTCATTGATCATAGTTCGAGAAATTCAAGGTATGGTTTTATTACTTATTTCTACTACACCATTCTGTTGAGGCGTCTTAGGGGCAGAGAAGTTGGACGTATAAATATATTGTGAGAATATAGATTCAAAGTCAAGATTTTCAAACTCACATCCATGTTCAATTCTTAAGGACTTAATTTTATGTCCAATATTATTTTCTGTGGTCCTAGATTACATGATAAAATGATAGATAACTTCACTTCTGTGAGATAATAAAAATTTCAAAGTATACCTAGATAAGTCATCTATAAGTACATAAACCTAGTGCTTCCCATTGAGACATAAAACTCATGATGGTAGAAAAAATCCCATGCGAACCACCTGGAGATTTTAGGATGTGGTATCTTATGTATTTGGTATGAAATATATTTTATGTTTCCTTACATTTTGAAATAGATATCACACTCTCATTTCTGGAAACTATATTTTGGAAAGGTCTTTAACTAAACCATTTATAGTTATCATTTTAAGGGATTGAACATTATAATATCCCAGAACTCTATAGTAGATCCAAGACTCATTGTGAAAGGCACTTAGACAAGAACCATTTTTTGATGCTAGTGTGACTATGTTTACAGCATATACACTATCACTTATAATAGGAATAAATACAAATTTATTTTTGGTATAAAAACGTGATATGCTTAGTTTTGAAAATTTACATTGATTCCATCATTAAACAGTTGAGATATGAAAAGAATGATATACATTAATCTATCAACATAATTTACTCTGGAAATTAAAATACAGTTAGGGTTACCAATCTCACATGATCTGATGATTAATCCTTTACCGTTATCACCAAATGTGACAAGTCCTCCACAGGTCTTGATAAGATTCTTGAAGCTTGAGTAGTCTCCTATAATGTTGTTTGAATAGAAACTGTCCAAGTACAACATATTTCTATAAAAACCCTTTACGTAGTTTACTTACAAAAGAATTTATCTAAGAAATGATTTTGGTACCCATATTTTTCTATGTCTAGAAATATTAGTAGTAAAATCTTTAGGAACAAAAAATTGTCTTATGGATTTCCTATATGTTGAATGTAATGTATTTTAAAAATAAAATTTATTTTTTTCCAGAGAAACATGATACAGTAAATTTGTTTTAGAACTATAACTTGCATTAAAACTCTGATTTGTTAATAATGATGTATATTTTCATGATTTTGGAATAAATTTGTTTTAGTTATGTTTCATAGTCCTTGGTGATATCCAATTATATAATTGGGGACATGAGCTTTCTATTTTTCATGAATATATATAAGATTACTTTTCCAATTAATAAAATATTATATATCTTTCTTTAATTTTTTATTAGAAATTTTTAACTCATTGTTTTCCTTGAGAAGTAGAAAATTATTTACTTTTTTAGTACTATGTTCCTATTTAATGGTTACTATAATAGAATGATGTTTATTTTAATATTTTTATTTATTATTTAGTTCATTAAAATTCTATTCCAGAATATTAAAATATTTAAAAGAATCATCACTTTATATATTTTCAAACTCACATTCATTTTAATAAAAAAAATAATTGTGTTCATGAGTGCATAATGTTATCTTAGATGTGTTTTTAATAAAACACATAATTTACATTTCATCTTTCCCATCATGAGATGATGCTGATTCATGGGAGATATCCTTAGATGCACTCCAGGTGGCCAAAATAAATTTCGTATATTTAATATCCTTATTCTCATACTTCTTTTTTTTATTTTATCTATTTAAATTCATATTTGACATGTCTTCTCCTATTTAATTCATAGAAATTTTTTTTTCAGGTGTTATGTATTTTTTTCTAGTATTTTTTTCAGTTTTTGTTGTTGTTGTAGTTACCTTTATAATTGGGATTTTTGAAAAAGATATTTTCCAATAAAATTTCTTGAATCATCTGGCTGACGATCCATTTATTCATCACTATTTTATGTTTATTCATAAGGTCTACCACATTCAATAGAGTATAACACTTTCTCTTTGACATTATTATTAATGGAATTTGTTGTGGAAGTTACAGACTTTCTATTAAGTTTATTCTCCTCTTCATTATTGTCCATAAACTCTTATTCATACATCACCATCTTTCTAATCTATTTTTTGATAGGTAATTTACTGATGTCAAATGATTCTCTAATAGATAATGATGTTCCACTCTATTATTATTGTAAGAATATAATAATTCTCATGATTTGTTCTTTTGCAATAAAATTTCATTCAAGAGAAATCATAGTGTTCACAATTTCATTGAACCATATATATATTTGAAGAATAGATTCATCAGTATTAATTTAAAAATTATCATATTGAATAGTATAATTTTTTAATATCATTTCATTCAAATTTGATGTTCTCTAATGTGAAATATAAAAAGTTCCCAAATTTTCATGAGCAGTTTTACAGGATGAAATGTTATAAAATTATTCACCTCTTGGTTCACAATATTTAGTATTCATTTCTTTACATTTATTGTTATCGGCAGCCATGTTAAGTGAATCCAAAGTATTTCTATTAGTTTCAAGAACTTCATATTTACATTCAACATCAATCTAGATTTAAAATCTCATTCTTTAAAGATGTATTTTTATCTTATGTTCCACTAAGGAAAATTAGTTCCATTTAAAATTGAGGAATTTTGGTATCATCAACTTTTAATCTATTATCGATAATTATAACTTTGAAAAGATAATAAAGAGATTAAAACATAGAAATAAAAAATTTTAGGATTTTTGAAATTCAACTAATAACATAGTTGAAAATGTTTTGGGAAGTCTTTGAAAACTGAAATATCCAAGAATACTATGATACCAAATGTTGGTTGGAGTAGAGTACTCAAGAGGAGGGTTAATTGAGTATCTATAAAATTTTCTAAAATATTGGTTCATTGAATATTTCCCCCAATTAAAAATAGAATACAATTTAGTTTTAGTGAATTTATAAGTGTCCGGAATGTTCAATTAATTTTTCAAAATATTGATTAGTTCTCTTATATACTAATATTAATATTAATACATCTTTTGAAATTAGGCTACTATTTCAAAACTATTATAATCTCATTCTAAACTAACTATCAAGTTAAATTTTGTTTTATGATATATGTGAAAAATTAGATTAAAAATTAAAAGGTAAAAACTCAATGGATAGAAACCATATGATCGGTCTGATGCTAAGGCTTTGTCATCTCCACTTGGTGATACCTACCACCATGTAGATTAAAATAATAAACATTTTTACACACATCTTGGATCGGGGTTCAAAACTATAGGACCCCGGGACAACTAGAGAGGGGAGGGGTGAATCGGGGTGTCAACTTTTTCTTTTAAAAACAAGGATCTCGTTCCCACATTGGTAGAAACTAGTTAAACCTATGATGACGGATATGATCATCAATGAAACATTCACATTCAAAGAGATGAAACAAAAAAATTTACTTGGTTCACAGATAAGTGCTACGTCCAAGGAGCATACACCGATACGTTGTGGGTCGTACCAAATTCAACTATTCTTCACTAGTTCTTGATTACAAAGGTTCAGGAAAAGTACCACAATCCCAAGTGCACTGACTTTACAAAAGTTCAGGGATAGATCACTGCGTCTTACAAGTCACTCCCATTGTCTCCCCTTGGCACACTGCCTTTGGTGAATTTTAACTCAGTTTATAGATGTGAAGGTATCTTCAATAGATTTGCATTCAAGTTGTTTCTTCTGCTTAGCATGAGACCCTACTTGCATCGATGACCAGAAATTATGCATTTGAATGCATTGAACCTCTAAACCGCATAATCAGAACGTGTAAACACGTTTCACTGAAAATTGCATGCAACACCTACCCTTTGTGCGGAGGACATTACTATTGCGCGCAAAATTTCCTTTTTCTGGCGGTAAAATATTTCTTACAAAAACACCAGTTTTCGCAAAAATGAGTCTTTTACGCTCCGACACAATTTTTACAAACTGATTTTCCTTTTTTGCACATCCCTGAATTTTTTGTGAAAACCAGACTATTTCACGCAAGCCCCTTTCCGCGATCCTTTTACGCGCAACAGAACTCAGACCTTCTCTAAGTATTCAACCATACGGAATGAGGGGGGTCACCTCTTATTTATAGGCATCAGAGAACCCCGTGCGCAAAACCCCCTGTGGCATGAAAAACTTCTCATTTGGTGAGTAATCTCTCGTGCCGATATCATTTTTCGCGTACATCTCCTGATTTTTCATAAAACCCTTACCTTTTCCATTTTGCGATGTTCTAATTCTGAAACACTATTTTTGTGAAAAACCTCGATCCACTATTTCACGCACCACGATGTTTTTCGCTCCCAGCTCAAGTATTTCACACACAAACCTTATTTTTCATGCCCCACTTCCTTTTAGTGCACACCTTCTTTTTCCAACAATCCATGTCTTAGTTTTCTGATATTGAGGGCCAAAAATTTGGAAAACACTGGGAAATGGCACCACCTTCAATATTGTTGTTTGCTTGAACTGTATGATCACTTTGTTGGATGACATTCCGAACAACCACTAAGGATTGACAACAAACACAAACCATACTCCAATTCATGCATAGAATATCCATGGTTCCAACAAAAATAGCATACAATGCTATCCAGGTCACACTTGACCTATAACAATATTTTTTTGTTGAAAAAACAACAAAAAGGTCACATTTGACCTCATCCACTGTTCTACGTGGGATCCAATGAGTAATAATGATAGTTAGTTTGAGGATATCATGTATCATACAATTATGCATAGAAATATGTGTGTCTGTGTAACATACATGTATACACACTGCTTAAAAATGTAAATAAAATAACAGAACAGTTCTTAAGATGTAAATATTGGTTTAAAAGGATATATGTGTTATGTAGATCAGATCTGGACAAATTTGGTGTGGTGAAAATAGAATTTTATTCCCATTCAGGAAGTTGGCTCTAGAATAGTGTGTCATAGTATCTGTACTTAGGCTTCCAATAATATGAAGTGTTCAGCTTCTTATTTGAATGGTGCTCAGGATTGATCAGCACATTTTGCTTCACTTATTGATCTCCCTATATTCTCTTCATTTGAGTTCTTTGGTTTTTTTTGGTATGCATTGATATTATTTGGAGTTTTTAGGTATTATATTTATTTATCCTTTATGGAAATTTCCTCGTATCTTCAATGATCCAGTTTTTAATTCATTTATAATTCATGATACTGCAAACATAAAGATCTCCCCACATGCAGGCACCTCAGACTGTCAACTGAATGTCATAAATAAAATAGTAAATAATGTGAGAATCGTTAATTTGAATAAATAAGATAGTTTTATATAACATTGAATTAATAAATTAAAAATGTATTAATTAAAATCGGTGAGTCATAAGTATCGGTGACTCATTGGCATTACTGTGTTATCAATGGCAAGTCGTCATCGGTGACTCTCGGTATTAGTGAGTCCTTTCCATCGTTATCGGTGATTCTAGGCATCAGGGAGTCATTTGTGTTATAGGTATGTATAGGCATTGATGATTCTTTATCAATGACTCATTTATCTATGAGAAACCCATCGGTGACTCATCCATTGGTAAATATTTTGAATTAACGGTGCATCGCCCATTGCTGAGTCATTCATCGGTGTGTTTCTCGGACCATTAGTATAATTGATCATCAGTTACATGTACATTGGTGTGGTGTTTGTTTTATCAGTAAGTCTGTCATCAATTTATTATTCGATCAGTGACTTCCACAATGGGAGACCCCTTCAATCGGGGAATTCATTTATTGGTGATTACTCATCAGTGAGTCATCCATCGGTGAGTTGTTTGAACTATCCATGTCAGGGACTCTGAAAAACATACAATGAGTCGTTCTTTTACATAATAATATCATATTGAATAAATATATAAATACTTGTAAATATACACATATAAAAATATTACGACCCAAATACCCATAATATATTAACTCATTTCAATGTATTATGCTGTGTGAGATAATATTTTCACTTATAAATATTCATTGAGATGATTGAATAGAGTTATAACTTAATATATGAATTAATAGGATTTTTATGTTGTCATGATTTGTGATTATGAAAACAAAACTCTCACAGAGGGTCCAAAATATATATTAATATATAGAAATGATAAATTCTATTACAAATGAAAAAATAAAATAGAGTACATATTTAAAACAAATTAAAATTTGATTCATGGGATTTTATTGAATAAAATTAATTTCGTCCTGGAATAATATATAAAATAGTGTTAAATAATTAACATAACACTAAAAACATGAATTACATACAAATTAAATAATAATTTTTATAAAATTAATATATAAAAATTATAAACATTGCAAACATTGGAGTTTTTTGGGAAATAACACAACCTTATAATTATGAAAATAGAAATCCATTTTGAATATGATGATAATTTTGATATAACCGTGTATTTAAAATACATATATAATTTTAAATAAATATAAATATAAATTATGATAATAAATCCTTTACCAATATTTATAAAAAATGATAAAATATGGCATGTTGGTCTTTGGTTTCCTTGAATAGAAGATATATTTTTTATTAGAGCATTTCAAGTGAATATAATGAGTGATTTTTTCATTATTTATAGATGGTTGTATCTTATTACCACTTGTTTTTGAATTTATAATTGAAGAAGAGGGAAATATTAGGATCCAAAATAGGTTTTTGGTTGTATCGTGTTACAATATATATATGTATATATTTGTTTCATTTATCTCATTATACAACTTAAATTTGGAAGGAACTGGAACCCCAAAGCAAACCAAATAGGATTTGAATTTTAAGACACAATATTTTAGGATAATAATAAATAATTATGATGTTAATATATATATATATATAAATTTTGTTACCACCAATTTTTATAGGAATATAAAAACAATGTCAACAAATTTAATTAGTTGACTTATGATTATTGTTTATATCCCATTTGAATATCATGTTCTATTTTTTGTTATAAATAAACATTTTTAGTCCATGGTTTGATGAGGGAGAAGATATCAGTGGAGATGAAAGAAAATGGATACATTTAGGGTTTCTTCACCAAAAAAATGATGAAGAGAAATAGTAATGCGATTTTGAATAGCCAAGATCAAACAGGTCAAACATTTATGGTATAATTAATCCAATTTAAAATGATATAATTGTAACCATAACCATGATTCCAAAATCAAAACATTTAGAGTTATTTTTTGATTCATACGGAAACTGGTGATATCATTTCTCTAAAACTAAAACACTTTCCTCATAAGGCTTTATCCTAGCGGGCGCTATGCCCAATATATGTGCGGTCAGGGGGGCTTATTAATGGTACCTCCCATTCATTGCCTAAAATATTCTTTAATTATTTATCCCCTATTACGTTATCAATGTTGGCTGAGTGAAATGCTTACCACCTTATAAGTGGCTCCCCATTCACTTGGATCCCTTACTTGGATGGTGGATAATTTTTATTAAGAATTATAATAAATATTAATATTTATTTTCATTTAACATGTTAATAGTGATATTTAATAATTACTAAGACTTATTATATTAAATCTAAAAATATCATTTATCTTATAACTATTTTTAATTTCCATTCAAATCATTTCTAATATAAAAATCATTTAACATTTTCACTATCATATAAAAAAATTCTAATGGTTGTATTTTTATAATAGTCAAAAAAGAAAACCTCTATTAATCCATTTCTTATGGGAATTCAAATAAACCATTATTCACAATGGTTCATTATCTTTCTCAAAAAATGGATCTATTATTTCCTCTTACTCTTTGTATTTTTTCTATATACCTTGAAATTAATTTTATAATCATGTCATACCTGAAAGAGAATCGTTATACTTTTGGAATTATTACATTGATCATAGGTGTTCTCGTTATATTACTAGTTATTCAAATATGTTTATTTAATTATTTTCATAATTATATATTTTAATCATTTGTTGAAGTCAGTGTGTCAATATATTATCACTATTCTTCTCTTTAACTATAGAATATTACCTATGTATAGAATTTATTTACATTTAAAAATATCTAAAATTGTAGTGTGTTATATTCTCCCACTACCATTACATTATTTACAACCTCTCAATTCATTTGTACATATAATCTAATTAATTGTATTCCAATCACCTGTAATAAACCTTAACATAACTAAAAAACAACTTTATTGGTTTTTTATAAACATTGAATTTATGTGTAACATAATTTATACATTAAAATAAGACTATAGTGAAAATAATTATAAAGAAAAGGAGGGATCCTCCTAATAATATTTTTTTACTTATCGTCTTTTCTGGTTCTTATCTCCCTCTCAACTATATTTAACTCATTTAATTTCAGTTATATTAGAGAAAAAACAAATAAAAATTTGATATAGTGGTATGATTGGATTATAATTTAGAGATTCATGACTGGATATGGTCCTTATAAAATAGTATTTTTGTCCCTTATTCTATAATTTCAAAATTAGCATAATAATTCATATAAACTAAAACATAAAAATTGAAATATATATACATAATTGATGAAAAATTACTTGTAATATTAAAAAAATTCAAAAAATGATTCAAATTTTTTGGATATGGAATTATTTTGTAAATACATTCATAATACTTTCCCCATCACTCATTAAAGTAAAATTGTGTATGCAAAATTTTCCAAAAAAATTGTGATCCTTGTAATAGTTGAATCGTGTTAGGTGTACTGGATATCTCATAAAAGTATTCTCAAGATATTAAAATTTTGGAATAAGGATCAAATTTTATAGAATTAATTTTTATAATAGTAATTTCAGGAATCTTTTTTGGATGGGACAGAGGTGTTGATTGGGTTCTTCATATTTATATTTTTATCTGAGTTAAAAAACGTTGCAATGTATAGATATAATAAAAAAGTGTTAAATTAAGGGTACTAGTTAAAAAATATCAATAACATTCCTATGAAACTAGTCTTCAATTATGGATTCAATATTAAATACAACCATTTTATTTGTTTTACTAAAAAGTAACAAGAAACAATTTTTATATTTTACAACTTAAGACCTTTTCCTATCTCAGTTATAATGAATTATGAAAAACACCTTACATAAAATCAGATTTTAAAAAATTAAATAAAACTACTAATTCATTTCATGTCTCTTAACTCATTAAATAATTTAATTTGTCATAGAAAATCTAAGATAAAAATTAATATATTATTAAAACATTAGATAAAAAATCATATTACTCAATAAGGGTTTAAACACCTATTGAAAATAACTATTTAAGTATATATTATTAAAAAACTAATATCATTTATATCAAATATAAATATATGAATTATAAAAAAAAAATCAATTTTTTTTAAAATACCTATCAAATACAAAATTAAATATATAAATATTCATTAAGGAATAATGGGATATCTACATGTAAATCCTTAGAATATGATAACATCCCATATTATTTATAATGATATGTCGAAGATTAATAAAACCCTAAGACAAAATAAAAGTTTCAATGATTGGATAATGTCTCTATATGGTTGTGTTATCACTCATCGTTCCTCATTATCTCAATTTAAATGAAAGTTCTAGATTTCAATTTAAGAAAAAATAATCTGAACATAATCCTTTAATATAAATAACTCATTAAAAACCATATAATATTCATCATGGATTACTCTCCATGTAAAAAATAACTTAATCACTAGTAATATTGTAAAAACATCATATTTCATTACATCCATGGATGTTTAGGAGATATCCTCATTTCTCAAATAAATACATACATTGGAAGAACACAAACCTAGAACACAAACAAATTAAAATTAAATAAATGCATGAATTTAAAATTCATGAAATGATAAGAGTTATAGATGATATCCATAATTAAAAACATGCATGAAATTTACTGCACACAAATACTTCACTCAAAAAAAGATTGATTGGAAATTTTGTTGTTATTTTTATTAAAATCAAAAACCTTTAAAATTAAAAAATAACAAAACATTTATTTTTTATTCATATAAAATATGAAATGAAATCTAAATTTTTAAATTAAGACCTTATAAAAATAATTATCTTCTCTATTATAATTTGCAATATAATATCAATCATGTTTTTTGAAAAAATATAATACATTTAAATATGTATTTTAAAATAATTTAAGATTAACATATAAAAATAATAATTTCTGTTACTCTGTCAATCATAAAGTATAAGAAATATTTTAAAAAATATCATAGCTTTATTCAATAGATTTTTTTAACAAAAATCTATTTCATCCTTGAATAATCTACAATATGGGTGTTAAAAAATATAATATTAATTTCATAAATTTCATATTAATTAAAAAATAATTATTTAATACATAAATTATAGAAAATATTAACATCCCTTATATAGGATTTTAATTAAATTATTATCACATGTTTATTATGAATATAGAAACCAATTTTGAATTATAAATATTTTTGACATAAAAGTTAAATGAAAATATATATGAAATTATTTGGAAATTTAAACTAAAATTCTTGAAATATATCCATTACATAAAAATATCTGGAAATATGAAGATATTATTGAGGTATATAAAAATGGTTGTGTTGAAAGTTTCTAAATTGAAACCAAGGTTGAAGAAAACTAGTAAAGATATTTTGAATGTCAAATATCAAATGGATCAAAGGACAATGGTATAATTGATTCTATTTAAGATAGATTAATAATAACCATAATAGTGTGCCCCGCATTGGAATATTAGGAGTTAAATCCTTTCTTAATATATAAATCGTTGAAAACCATTCTATATAATCAAAACACATTCCCCACAATACATTGATCTAATTGGTGTTATTCCTAATCTATGTGCGGACTTCATGCCATATACATGGGCCTACCCATGAAAACAGTAAACTCTGATCCAATCCCATGTTCTTACATCAGTAGATCCCCTCAATGGATATTGGGGTTTATTTAATGCTCTGATTCCCCCCTAATTAGATATTTCACAAGCACATGGAAACCATTTCATTGTTTAAGGATAATGTTTTTTTGAAGAGTCATACCAAATAATACAATATTTTTTATTTAAACATGTTTATATTATTATTGAAAAAATTGTAACACATACTATATCAAATATAAAAGTATTATTTAATTTATAACTATATTAATTTCTGTTCATGTCTATTAGTATCAACATTACATTTAAAAATTCCACTATCATATTTAATTCAAATTTCAATCAATTAAATTATATATATTGGTCAAAACAAAAATCATATAAATATCCAATCATTATTGGTATCAAAATATATATGTATCTTTCAAAGTCTGTTTATTTAATCCCAAAATGGTTCCCTACATTCCTATTACACTTAGTAATTCCACTTTCTTTTTTTACATGTAGTTTTTGGATCATTATTGATCTGAATATTGTGGGTTATAATTTTAGAATTATTATGATAATCAAATGTGTTACAATTTAATCTATGAATGTTGTAAGTTTTTATTGAATATGTTGTAGACTCTTGTAATCTTATAACGTATTATAGTTAGTGTATCTATAAATTTTTTATATTCATTTATTTGAATTATGCATCATATTTAATTATAATATATATTTTAAATGAAAAATACAGAGATTTCATGTGTTTTAGAATATCAATTTGTAGGGATTTCTATCCATTTTGATTTGTATTTAGTGAGATGTGATGTAGAATGGATTTGATGGAGTGTTTATAGGGTAGTGATTTGGTGACCTTTGATCATGCATGTAATGAGGACCCCTATTGGTGGTATGAGGACCTAAAGTGTCATCTTGATATTGTTTTGTAGGTACATGAACCAATTCATGTGGGAAAACCAATCAAATGGAAGACGTTGGAACATGGATTGATGAGATTCATAGTGAAATCCTATTTCCGTTCATACATTTTATTGACCGATGTCCTCAAGGAGTGGATCTATCTATGAAATATTTGACTCATGGGTTATGGTCATAGCTTCCATGGATACTTTAGGTGAGGGTGACCCGTAGGAAGTAGAGAACCAGATTAGGTTAATATAGACCATCTTCAACATGCCTAGTACATCCTCGATATTGAGGGTTTTTATAGAGAATCACATTACTATAGGTCTGATAATTCTCTATTTAGATGTAGTAGTATAGGTTGTAAGACCTGATGGACTGGCATGGATGTAATTTCATCATAGTTTATTTGAGCTCTACTTCCCATAGATGTCGACGGTGGACTTATCTTGTGATTTAGTGAATCAAAAAGGGGGGATACATATATCAAGGGATAGGATATAATATACAATGATATATCTCAATTGAACATATTTTAGGGGGTGATTACATGTATAGGGTGTGGCATTTGTGGGATGGATTACTGCATGTGAAAAATGTATATGTTAATACCTTCAAGATGACGTCATATTCAGAGTTGGTCCATCATGTACTAATAGCTAATGGGAACCTAACAAGAAGATCTAATTCAATATGGTTGGTAGTATTAATTTATTTTAATGGATATGCATTAGGTGGTTTTAAATTTGGTAATGAGGAATCTCATTAGATAATTCATTCCATAGATTCATGTAGAACACCAAGGAGTGTATCTTTAGAATTCTGTTTCTAGTTTCGAAATATAGGAATGTTTGGACCAAGTGTGATGACGATTCAATGTATTTTCATGTGTGTTGAAAGATGTAACATCTCTAGAGGTGTTGTAGGAATAATTATTTAATAGATGGGAGCCATGGATCATGTCAAAATGATGGATATGATGTCAGGAAAAGAGTGATTCCAAGATATAGTAGCCAAGAATCAACTATACAATAATTTTTTGGAAGCTATAATGGTACTCATCTATGGGGTCAGTTGATGGTAGGTAGTATAACTCCATATGGATCCATGGCCATAGGAATTAATGATTTAGACAAGATTCACCCATATCAAAATCCATGTGAAGAGAGGATTAGGGATCCAACTATAGTATGTAGTATGTTGTGATTAAATACATTACCCTGTCCCTTTTCCAACAGTTCTTTTGATAGTTTTGATTGAAGAGGTAAATTATTATCATCTTTGGACTATGCACGCACTAATTAGTAGGTTGGAATCAAATATGTTTTTAACATATATTAATGACATGTGTAGGATTTTTGGAATCGATGTGATGTAGTTTTTATAAGAGGTCTATAGAATGGGACTTCTAGTGGACATTCACATGATGCGAGTTCTATGTGAGGATTATTTGAATGATGAATTTATGGGCCTTTATATGTATATATTATATTGAAATATTATGAACATATGTTGATATTGTGGATCTTGGAAACATAAGGATATGTGGTTTATTGGGGGTTTTAGGTAGGGAACACCAACTTCAAGGAAAATGATGAGATAATGGAATTGATCGGTGCTATGTATAACATGGTCATGATTTGAGAACCCTTTGAGTTTTAGGAATGTTGATACATCATGGGATGAATTGTGTGTCCATGGATGGTCAGTGGACCTTCAAAAAATGTTTTTGGTTTGGGAATACATATGGTTGGTTACTCTTATGGTAGAGAGTTCCTTAAGGGGAGTTGACCTCTAACATAGTGACTGTGGTGTAAAAGGGTTATATATATATATATGAGGTTTTTATGTGTATAACCATCTCCAGATATTTCTTATAGATTTGGTACATTCTATGTTAATCTTTAGAGATTATAATGTCCATAGTTTTTTAGTGGGT
Organism: Viscum album; assembly: GCA_963277665.1. Taxonomy (NCBI): domain Eukaryota; kingdom Viridiplantae; phylum Streptophyta; class Magnoliopsida; order Santalales; family Viscaceae; genus Viscum; species Viscum album. The sequence goes on along the minus strand of OY728162.1, from coordinate 77,445,355 downwards.
TAAAATCATTTACCTATTTGGATTTTTTAAGTTTGATTAACATTCCAATTTAATTTTTTGGCATCAAAAAATAATTATGAGGGTTTTAGTGACCTATGTAATTATTTTTAGATAAATATTATATTATATCATGTAAATTATAGTTTTGGGGGTGTTTTGGTACTGCTTTGAGTTTGGTGGGGGCTGGAAACTAAATTTTTGGAAAGCCCTGATTGGGCCGAATGGTTTGGAAAACCCATGAGGCCTCATAGGAAAAATTATATGACTCCTTAGTGGAACTAGACATGTTTGGAAAATCTTATCGGTGTGGGAACACGTCCATACATATCCTTGTAGTTTATAATAGAGTTCATTCACATGGTTTATACATGGTTTTGGAAAAAGGGAACCTAGCTGATGCAAGTATTGTGCTTATGCTGAGATCCCTGCATGAATGACACATGATTATTGAATCAATGTCAACAAATAATGTCTCTAATTAATTTTTAAGAATCTAAAACTATAAAATCATTATATTTACCATTCTTACACATCCTTACAACTCCACGTCTTGTGTATCACATTGGAGGTCCCATTTCATCTCCACCATTAGGAATTGTTGTATCATCATCATCAATGCTTCGATCTGAGTGTCATTGGTATTTTTGAAACTAAATCAACAGTACCTTGAATTATTTATCCTATATTATACATTTATTTTTTCATATGGAACAATAAATCCTTGTGGAATATTCTTTCATATTTTCAGTTTATTTATCTAAAACATTAATTTCTTCTGAACTATACTGAGTTAGAATTCCATATCAGATGGTTGAGAGACTACTAGTATGATATAGGTGTTTCATTGAAGAATCATTACTTATTATTTTTGATCAGATATCATATCAATAAAAAATTCAAAATTAATGTTAAACATTATATTGTATAAAATGTTGTTAATAATAATCACTCTTGAAATTTTAATGGTTTTGTTATAGTAGATCATAATGTTTTTGATGTCACTGTTGCATGAATAAAATTCAATTAAATATATGTTTTTATAAATAAATCACACCATAAAATAATTGGGTGTTTTATTCTACAATACATTATTAAACTGCATCCTCGCAAAATTTTAATTTGAATTTGTTAACTAATTATTTAATTTATTTTAGATATTTTCAATCCTTTTTGTCTTCAATGTTTTCTATGATATGAAGACATTTATCTATCAACATAAGGTGGGTGTTTGAAATCAAGACTCATAGTTGAAATATTATTTTAACAAGGAATTGTTAAAAAATTCTCCTTACGATATTTGGATGTACCCTATTTGTAATCCTTTTTTGAAAAATTATGATGGACATTGTTATAATCCTTGATACATAGAGGCCTCAAATATAAATAGAATTTGTTTTACAAATAATGTGATAAAACTATTCATAATGGATATATGTAGTTTTTTATCATTATAAGAGAGAATAACCATCGAAATCAAATCTAGATCCACCTATAGTAGCTCAACTTAATGATTTTATTAGTGGTTAATAACAAAAACAACCTATAAATGAGAATGGAATCTATATAATCGAATATATACCTTTTTGGAATATATTGTTGTTTTGTTTGAAGAACTACCTATATACCCACTTGATAATGATGTTGAGTATTCCTATATCCTCATCCCTGAATCATAAAATTTATCTTGAAATACCTATATGATGTCAATGGATGAAAATTTCGAACTAAAGAAACAACATCAATAGTTATTTCATAACTTATTTATCCACCATATTGTGTCACCATGGTCATCTATTACGCGTTTTTAAAATAATTATCGTTTTTATACCAGTTTGTACTCAATGAAAGAATAATCTATGAAATAACTTTAATGAAAAAGTATATAATTCTATCATTTAGGAAATTCTTGATCAATTTCATTGAGATAAACATTTTAAAAAAATTTATCTTCATGTTTTGTATCATAAAATGTGATTATACTAGGATAGTATTCCAATGATGAGATGTTTTAAGAGGTATATAAATTATTAATTTATATAAATTTCATTTCGATTGACCAATTCATCCTTTTTCATATATATTATATGAACATAGTATTGAAGGATTATATCTATAATATTAGTGTGTTATTTATTGATAAAATATGTATATAATATAATATATGTTAGGATTATAAGAGTAATTTGTGAATATTCCATAAGATTCTATGAGAAAAGGATCAGTATGGAAAATTTATAAAATATTAACTTTTTTACAAAGATTATTTTTAGGGTACTATTTAATGTAAAGATGGAATATAGGTTTATTTTACAATAAAAATATAAATAATGTATTGGAAAACAACAATAAATATTAATGAGGTATAAACCTGACAAAGATAAATAACTTACAATTAAATGATTTGATAAAAATATATCTTATTTAGCTAACTTGATAATCGTTTTGATATTTAAATGGGTTATGTTTCTATAGACAAAAGTATGGAATGAATTTATTGATGAATTAAAGAGAATTTTGGTCAATGAACTTATATTGAATTTACCATCATGAAGGGATGTATTTGTGATATGTATTAATGAATAAAATAAAGGTGTTATAGGTTTTTTTATGTAGAATGGAGGACTTTTTTTTTCATGTATCCACGATGTTAATGCTTTATGTTGAAAATTATCTAACCTAAGATCTTGAGTTGGTAGTCATAATATTTTTATAGGTCAAATGGAATAATTGCATTTATGAAGAAATTTGTGAAATATATTTGGATCTTATTTTTTTTAAATACATATTTTCATAGAAAGTAGTCAATATTAGTAAATGGTGATGGTAAAAACTACACATTGATTATGACTACTCAAAAAACTACCACCCGGCTATGGAAAACATTGAGGCCAGTACATTCTATAGGATAGATCATATATTTTTTACAAATGTGATGATCAAAACTGGTCATATATTCATGGATTAGTAAATAATGATATTAGAATAATTATGTATAGGGTAAAATTAGGTATATATAAAATTATTGAAAAATATCTATATTAGATTAAATAATAAAAACCGGGATTGATGAAGAGAAAATTAAAAAAAATAAAAACCAATAATGATATGAATTTGGGAGGATTCATCATGGAAAATGGTATATTTATATTTTGAAATATTTTATCTGTTCAATTCATAAGTAATATAAAAATAAAATTATTAAATTAATCAAATCTAACATATTTCTCTATGAACCCATATTAAGAAAAATAAGTGTTTTTGATTAAAAGATTATTTTTTGAGTAAAGATATGAAAGGGATAATTGTAACGAATTTATTAATATGATATTTTTACCATCATATAGAGGTTAATAGACAACATAATAAAATATTCAGGGAACCAATAAACATTCCTACGATTAAAAGGGATGATTTTACGATAAACTTTGACTCTATATTTTCCATAAATCCATGAATAATGATTACATATATGTTATGTTTTTTATTACCATTTTAGAACATTTTACTTCTATAAAGAATGAAATACCTCATGAGTCCCTTTCATGGACCCATATAAATAAAGATTTGAGACTTGATGGTGAACGTCTTCAAATTTTATCAAATCATGATATATAGATTACCTCAAATTTTGGGATGTGTCTTTAGAAAAATCATGAACTCGTGATATATTTCATCATTCCTTATCATCCAAAAATAGAATGTATGTCTAAATGTACTAGTAGAACATTAATTGATAAATTGAATTCATACCCAACTGAAATTCATATTATGTGGGATCATTAATTACCATTGGTGGAATTTTCTAATCGCAATAGATTATTTTAATAAATTCAAATGGAATTATATAAATCATTGTATAGAATGATTAATTGTACTCCAACTTGTTGGCATTCATTTGAGGGAAAAAATATCTGTAAGACATGATCTCATGGAATTAAAAATAATGAAATTTAGGTCCATTCATAATCATATTATGGTATATTAATGTAGGAAAAATTTACTAATAACATAAAGAAGGATTTGGAATATATAATGGGATTTCATATTTTCTTGATGTATCTCTTTGGAAAGGTGTCCTAATGTTTGGTGAGAAATAGAAATTAAGTCATAGTTATGTCGGTACTTGTGGAATTTTGGAAAGATATAGATTCGTGGATTACCAATTAGAAATTACACTTATCCTCTCTAATGATAATGACATATACAGGATCACATGATCATGTATGTACATGCCAGACACATTTCATGTGCTCAACTAGATTGAAATAAGAGCAGATCATGACAAACTACAGAATATATTTTAAGGAACGAGAAAACTCAATTAGAAAATGAACATTCAAAAACTATTGGATAGAAGATAGAACATGAGAACCTGAATAATTTAAGATATATAAATACCCACATATAATATTGACGTGACATTTTCGAAATTTATGGGGTAAATGTTTTAGAGTGAAGAATGTTACAACCGGTCTTAAATTACATTATATTTTTCATTAAAAAATGAACGTAATAAAATGCATATAGATTTATTCAATAATTATATTTAAAAATAAATTATACAATTTTATAAATTGAATATTATTTAAATAATTTTAAATTTTAATTCAACATTTTCAAATTGGATTACGATTATTTTAGGAGATTTTTTAGAGATATTTGATTTTGGATGAATAGTGAAAAATAATAACAATATAGAAATGGAAACATTAATGAAATTATAATTATATTAGGTAAAAATAAATTTCTATGAATAATTTATTCTAGAAAAAAATCAATTTTTATCATGTTATATATTTGACACAAAAATTTATTCTTGAATGAAAATATATATTTTCACCATTTTAGATTTCTAACTAATGTTTTTTTATATTAAAACAATTATTTATTATGTATTAACCAATTATATATATATATATATGTTTACCTAGGTTTTTTATTGTATTAAAAAAAATAATTCTATTTATATTTGACATATTCTAATTTATTTTATTTTGATCAAAATTATAATTATTTTTCTAGAAAATTATGTTTATTAATAAAGAATACATTTTCATAGTGATGATTTCAGTTGTGTTTTGTGAAAAAATATTACATGTAATTATTATCACCTATATAAATTTAATCTTGAGTACTGAATTTCATAAATAAAATTTTAATTTTGAAATTTTTTTATTGGGATAATTTAATTTTTTGTACTATTGGATACTAAAAATAGTAAAATTATGTTACTATTTTATAGTTAAAAGTTTTTTTCAAGGGTTAAACTAAGTGAAATTTGTAAAAATAATACATAAATCGGTCAACTATTATTTTTTGGAGACACATAACCCTAATATTAGCATAAATTCAAAAAAAGTTCATTTTTGTGCCTCTTAGAAAATAAAATTACATTTTATTATTTAGAAAATTTAAGTAATTTCGTTTGTGTCCCTACCCTCACAAATAAAATAGAACATTCTTCTCCATCATATTTCACAATTATTTATCCGTAAAGCTTATCCAAACTAAAGTAAAAATAGTTGTTAGATTCATCCCCTCCATTATTGCACTTATTCACATCTCTTAATACCACCCATAAAAGGATTAATGTGTAACCCAATGGAGGACTCTCAATCAAGAGGAAATCATATTTACTAATTATTTCAATAATTTTTTTATTCTCATTCTGGATAATCTATTTTATCTCTCACATCATAGTGTATATTACATCATAAATATCCTAATATTTTTCTTGGATTATGGGAAACCCATTTTCCACATACTCTCCTCAAAATGGGAATTGGCGGTAAGCCTCATGTGTATATCAAGAAAACTACCTCACCATAGTGGTCTGATTCATTTTCCACTAATTACTATAAAGCATGTTTACAATGATCGATTAAATAAATAAATATTATGATTATTATTACATTGTTATAATGTGTTTATAAGATATTATATTATTTCTTTTAAATTTTTTCATTAGAAAATTGATTTATCGACATTCTATTTGTATGGACTTCCATATCTTTGAGTGATATTAATAATTTACAACACCCTATGATTTTATAATGTAATAAAATTATATATTATGAGTATATATGTTGTATATATTAGGAAAATTTTCTGTAAAATTTATATCAATATTATACCTTACCATATTAATACTCATTTCGTCTTTATAACACACTCTTGTTTAAGTTAGTGTTACTTCAAACACGTGTGATGTCATAATCGTTATGACATGATTGATAAAGTAATGTTGAATATGTAATATACTATCAAATATTAATATTTAAATTATGTTTAAAAATATATATATTTTGTAAATATGATCATTGTGTGAGTACAAGATCTTTCGAATGAAAACATTCATAAATCATAACAATTTTTATAAGGAATACTGATTTTAATAATGTTTTATTAATTAAAGTATGATACGATATTATAAAATGATCATATAATATATTATATTTTTTTATACTTATGAAATATATGTCTATTAAATTTACATTTAATATAATGCGGGATAAAATAACATATCCGAAATTTCACACTTAAGACGAGAGATGAATTTCCCAATCTCATCTCAAAAATGTATTTATGATTAATTTTTTATTATAGAATATTACATGATAAAAATATATTAAAAACCATATATTTTACTCCACACTGTTTATCTATGTAATTATATTTTTTTCGACTATTTTTCTCTCATTGGTAATTAACATGGATAATAATATATTTTTAACAAAAATTTAAATTATTTCCCCTTTAGTTGATGATAGTTCATTTCCATATCATTATTTCATAAAATAAAATCAGGTATTATTTCTTCTATGAAAAATTAATTATTAATAACAATTTCAACTATATTTAAATTTCTTTGAAATTTCATAGGATGAATAATTTGAACAATTTTCAAATACAACACTGTTAAATAATTCCAAAAAATGTGAAATAATTAATATTATTATCAATTACCACATCAAATTATTTCCCATACATGAAAAAAATTATTGAAATTATTGAATCCATTTCAAGTATTCATATTTATTTTCTATCTAATATTTGTTAAAACAGTTAAAAAAGAACATTTTTACCAAGTTTTCAGATAATTTTTTCAATGTTCTTTTAAAACAAATTTCCTCTATGCCTAAATCCCAAAATAAATATTATGATTTAATATGTATATAATATAATTAAATAATCAATGATATTAATATAAATGAATTTTGATAATATTTTTTTATTCATTGACTAGAAAAAATATTAAATTTTCACTGACTAGTTTTTGAAAACAAATTTTCATATTTATTATAAAATTAATTTTTATTAATTTATTTTATTTGAAAAATGAGTTGTACTTAGTATGTGATGAGTGCAGAATGTTACTACATCTCAATATATTTTTACGTCTCATGAGACTATATAGTTTGGGTTTATTTTTTTCACTATTACTATTTTTATTTGATGTCTTGTAAAATAACTTTTATGGTAAAATTATGATTCTTTTTGGTATTCATTTTATCATTAAAAAATATGTTATTTTCATCCATGTGATTATTAATGTTTTTATTCCATCCATCATTATAATACCCTTTCATGATATTACTTATAATGAATATGTGACTATTTTTACATATATCATATTTGTACTTATTTAATAATTACATGTTAACTTCAATTGTATATATTCCCTTACTATAAACTTAATATCTATATCTTATTAAGTTTTCCTTCATCTAGGATACAAAGTAGGTATCTATTGAATGATACAGGCGATATACTAGTAGAAATTACAAATTCAAAAATATATTTTTATGTTGTACATCATTTTTCAAACATTAGTTTTGGAATCATGTATATATCTATTCTCCCAATATTTCAAAAAAAATTTAATAATCAATGATTTGTTGCCTTGAATTTTGTACCAATTTAGAAAGGTAACCACTGAAACTAAATTAAAAGAGTATTTTTTTACCCCATTAACATGATATAATTAACTACACGTTTCCATATTTTACGCTCTACATTATACTCCATGTAAACCACCTAATGTAGTGTTTCATAACATGTTCATTAACAATTATATCTATAAAATAATTATATTTCCCATCTAGGTTGTGGGTAAAACTTAGTTGCCCACTATCAACATAGTCCTTAAAAAATAAAATATATAAAAATGTATGATCGATATAAAATTACATTAAAATTATGTATTAAAATAAACTTATTGCATCTTGGAGTACATGGAGTCCAAATGGAAAGTGACCATATAGGACATTTCAAATACGAAAATGTGAGAATTCTTGGATTTTATGAACAAAAATTCAGAGGGAACGATCCATTACCATTATCAAAAAATAAGGTTTATCATGTGTTAAGAAAACATATATTTCCATAGTGATTTAGGCACCACTACAAAACATTCCAAGTGAATAACACGCCACCATAACTTGGATACATATTGAAAAATGCCTCATTAAATCATATTTATAAAAAATGATAAATCACATAATCATAGACCCACACGTGAATGATATACCAACTAAGAATAATCCAAGGAAACTGTTATATAAACATCCCACCATCACATCTATACCAGGTAAAACAAATATTATCCTCCAAACTCTACTTATTAAATTACATATCACCATCACAAAACACCCTAGTGAATGAAATATCACTTACACATCACCACTAGGAGGACAACATATCACCAACACACATCCTCCGGGTGGATGAAATATCACCATCTCACCTACTATATATTTATAACATAAAACCACCCTATTATATAATAGATAATAGATTATAAGTCACTATATACACATATTCCCACATATATGGTAGAAAAAAACAAACCATCATATAACATATAGTGGAAATTGCATCAAAACAGAAAAAATATGTTGAATAATTCATCACCCCAATTCTAGGACATTATAGGGAACTTTTACCTCATAAATTTCAAAATATATGCTATTTAATCCCTATTTATAGGAATTATAAAACATTAACTCATAAGGTGATGCCATATAACACCAAAAAACGAGCATTATGTTACTTCTCAGATATAGATACATTGTATGGGTTCTACGTCACACATACCTAACCACATGAATAAAGGTCACGATCATCAATGAAAATTGTGTCCCTAAATCACAAATAAATGAAAACTCATGTTATAGGTTTTTCTAGCACTAACTACTACTATCTGTGGAATAATATAATATATATTAGGGAATTAACATAAGGTCAGAGCATTCAATATATCACATTACACAATTGGAACTCCCAAATACCAATAGAAAATCATAAGGACTACCTTCCACATATTAGTATGATTTTATCATTTGAAATCATAACATTATTTTTATTCATAAGTAATAAAGAGATAAACTAGATATAAACCAGGAAGTTTATGTTATTCGATAATGGATGATTAAAATGTGAGTGTAATTGAAAAAGGGAGGGGAAGGATATCATTATCCATAGTGATTCTTTGATACTAATGGGTAATCAAACCACCCAAGAATAAGAGATAGATATACATAGAGAAAGAATAGAAAAAATAGAGGAATATGACTTCATGTTTCATATTCGTGGATAAATTATGGACACTAATTTAATAATATTTTAGTAAAAAATAAATTTAAATAAATACAATTGTAAAAACTATAGGGAGTATACATGGAATTTTGATAGTGTACACTTAATACGTTGTACCACACTTTATACCCTCGCTAGGGACATTGGACATTTGGTTACCCTATAGGAACATCCCCGACTCTACATATATACATTGATCACCTAGTACAAGCTACCATGTAATCAATAAATTTTTTTCTTCCTAATAGAATTCCTAAAAACTAGACCCATTACTCAAAATTATCCAATATCATCGGAAAATTTGAAAAACAATCATATTACATTTGTTTTTTATAAAATTTTAATAAATTACATAATTAATATTAAGGGGAAATGACTACCGCACAATATATAATCCAATCCATTATAGAATCTTTGGTGAAAGTATTTTTCTTCTACACTTGGAATATAATCCATGATTTTCTATTTAATTCAATTTGTACTAGTGAATATTTCTTCCCTTGTTAAATATTCACTATTGGATTCACTCTGTACTGATGTAAATATTTGAATGATACATCTGTTTCAGTCCTGGAATCAATGAAAATGATAAAAATAGAATTACTGGGATGGTATTTCAAATGTTAACACACATGAAATACTACATGTATAGAACAATACCTCTACATATATTTTCTTTCATATTCCAATATTATGATGATATCAATAACCTCATATTCCCCCATGAACTAGGGAACCAACTACCCCTACCATTGATGTTTTTTTGTATTAACTATAGTTGAACTCCCATTAATATCTAGTAACCCACTTTAAATTAAAATTATGTGATCACTTCATGAAATATATTTGTTTCCATCTATGAGTAGACAACAATCACTTTTGAATAAATTTAATATTCTATAAAATCTACTACACAAGACATTCAATGATAATATAAGACTCTCCAGAGTCTATCCAAAAAAATTCTAATTTGAATGGCCAACCATATATGTCCTTGACCCGTTCCATTATATTTGTCCCCTAATTTATATTTTCCAATAAAACGTCCAAAATAATGATATGATTCTACCACTATCTAATTAAAGTCAGGACATGATCAAATCATGTCCTCCAATTCCAAGATGGTATACTCTGATTACCCATTAGTCCCAGGATGTCATGTCATTCTTCAATGCACAAGATAATCCAATATTTAGTCAACCCATTTAAAAATAATGATGTATATTGGGTGTCCATATATTATATGATACACTTAATGAAATAAATTAAACAAAGTTTCCCTTAAACATACAACAATCTTGATAGCCAATAGAATATATGTCTTCAATCTGTAGATAATGTGTTACATTTTACAAGAATCTAACTACAACACCTAAATTATTTATTCCATGAGTTGTCCTTTGAAACCCCATAAAAAATTATTTCAACCCATCATTAAATTTCTTCATTAAAATTGGAATAGATTAAATAAGACATGGGTGTCAATTATGCTCCTCCATTACCTATTTATAGGTGAAAATTCAGGAAAACTCACTACAATATCCTTTATATTTTTCCAAAAATACTTCATGAAGATGTCATGATACATCTTGGTATGCCCCATGGGAATTTATCATCTCATTTTTTGTTCATCCTATATAAAATATCCATACATTCTCATTGTAATAAATACAAAACCTTATATTTTATGGATCCCATAAAAAAAGTATATAAATATCTAGTGAAATATCTCAAAAAGATTTATATATATATTCCTTCCTCACTATAAAATATGAATTATATATCTAGATCTCCAATATTTTATCAGTGAGTTAGTTGGAAATTCTCATGGTATGGGGAATAACTCTACCCTAATACACTGACAAATTTATGTGTATACCAGTTAAGAGGCTCCGTATCTACCACTCAACGATAACATAACATTCCACCAAATAACGAGTCATTATAATCATTTTATCAGTCACAACATCCCCTCAACAAAGGTTATATTACATTATAATGTCTACGAAAATAATACAATCAAGCCACCATATCGGTTTATGTTTTAGATAACAATGTGATACGAAATCATTCAGGTTCCATTGGTTATTATACCCTATGAACCCATAACCCTACATTTATTGAAAATAATATCTCACACATGAACCAATGAATCCTTCCATGGATCATGAATTACCGGATAAAACTCATGTCATGTCATCTTCCTTTACCAATAAATTATTTATCCCCATAAAAAATCCTTTCTACTCATTTTATTACACCACAATCATTTAAATATATTTTATAATACTCACTCATATTAGATATTATTTGGATTGGTACAAAATTCATCCAACCTTTCAACTACTAAAATAATCTTTCACAGGAAATTTACCACTAAATATTTATCACATTCTTCTTAAAATACACCATTTATGCTTCCAATAGAGAAAATTACTAAATAAATATATACTAGTATGCATCCACCCATGGGAAACTATAGATCTAATTTATTTTCATGGGAATGTCTCAATATGTAATGACATTTACCATCTCAATATCAACAAATATTACCGTCATTGTTGTCATCTTCCACAAGAAGGAAACCTCATTGATCTATAACTAACACATTGAGATATTTTCAAATAAATGTTGCTCTGTCATTATACTAAGGAACATTTAAAAATTTGTAGCATGGTCCTCCTATGATTAGGGGTGTACCATAATATTTTTTCCATAGATGAAAATAGTTGATTCTAGATATGGATTGAAAACCATTATTATCTATTCATAAAAACATCTACCATGATTGATAAAAAAGGCATCATGATAAACTCATGGAGGCTATACCAGTAAAATAAATAAGTCATTGTAATGTTAGATGTAATCACAAGAATTAGTGATTACTAACATTATATTATTATTGGAAAATTATGTTGAATCCATATACTAATTAGTTAATTCTTATATATTAGGAAGAGAATATGAGTTCCTGACTATCACATGGTTGGGTTTTTATTAATATAAACATAAGAAAAATGATCCATCAGCTATCTTATTGAATATTATTGGATAACCATAAGGTTGATGTGAGCATTTAAATAAATCTCTTCGCTTTATGATTCTTGAGTTGAAGCATTAACTCTTTATGAACTATGTGATTTGTCATGAATAATGGAATCATTGGGTCATCTAAGTATAGAATAAAATCATTTCAAAATCCGGTCTCTCTATCACATGGTATCCTATAGTACTCTAAAGGGAAATATTTCTGAAAATGGTTTAAAACATGAGGATAGACCAGTTGTCACATCTTTTATAGACAAAAAATTTGATAGAAATATTGGATGATATTATTTGCTATTTACCAGTGTATGGTACCAAATATCAGACCTATAAATCCCAATCATAGAAAAATGTTTTAAAATAATAATTTATTAATGTTACAAATACTAAATAATGGTAACAATTTATTTGGGCTTGATAAATATTCTATCAATCTATCTATAGGATCGCATTGATGTTCTACATATCTTTCATGGATAAAACGAAATGAATCATAGACCAGTTGTTTCAAATAAAACATATTAAAATAATTCTAATACCGTCATATAAAACTCCCAGGGGTTTGTCAAATTTTATTACCCTATATATTAACATTATCCCAAATCATATATTTTTGAAAATACATTCCATATATTAAAAAATAATATGCACTTATATTAGGTATAACTAATTTATAGGTGGAATCAACTAGAATCGTAGAAAAAATATTCCATGGATAATAAATACTATTTGTGGGAGTTTGATATATAATGTAAATATTTTTTCATCTTTACCCTGAGTTTTTATAACATGAATTTCTTAATGAATATATATGACTATATACAATACAAGCCCTAACACTAGGCACCATATCCTCCTCCATAACATAATCATCTAAGGGAATCATTAAGGAAAACCACTGAATTTTTTTATAGTCTATAGAAAAATAGGACTACCTAATATCACTCCCCCCAACAAAATATTATTTTACTACATAAAAACTTATTATGATGTCCCATATCCATGAATTAATAAAAATCTCTCAACAGTATGGCAGTAACATTCCTTATATTCCCTGACATTACACATTGTTGAACCTCGATATAATAATTCCCTCTCATTGAAAGAGATAAAACCCTACAATGACGATCTATTCAACTACAAATATGAAATAAATCATCCTTTATTTTCACTATTTTTAAAAAATTTGGGGCCGAATCCTCATTTTATTATTAAAGAAAATACTTCTTTAATTTCACATGTTTAAAGATGGGCCATTAGGTTCATGATTATTTTGAGGATCAAATTTTCATAGGGAACCAATATTGGATGAAATAATTGATTTATCATTTTGATGGTATAAAAAAATTAAAAATAATTAATTACCAATGTAAAGGATCTCAAGGGTTACATTAGGGTTTTATAATTTCATCAATTGGATTATAGAGAAGGTAGGTGGACATTCTAGAAGCTATCATCCCTACAGGTGAACATGATAGAAAATGGTGAGGTATCATCTAGTTGGTTACCCATAGAATGTTTTAAATGATAGGATTCTACCCAATTTCAAATATGGACTCCCATCCCTCCTGTTATATTTTTTACTGAAAAATGGATTATTGTCATCTCCTATGGGGTCACATTCCATGTCCACTTCTATTGGGGTGATCTCCTCCATCCAAAGATTGATATTTCTTTAGTGAGATGTGTTTTCTTGCTTGTAGAATGTATTAATTATAATAACCATTTATTATAATTTTTATTCATTATTAATATATATGTCATTATTTTCATTATTATAAAATAAATATTTAGCGTTTTTTCCATCTTCTTAATTTTCTCTCAATTCCGGATAAACTGATGGACAATGATGGATGAGTGGAATCTCCTAAGACTAATATAGTAATTTATTTGAATTTAGCATATAGTACAAATTTATTTATCATCTAATTAGGGATAATGGTCTCATTATAATTAAGGTTATAGATCCAATTAAAATATAATTCTCTAAATTATCATGTTCTAATACTCAATTACATTTTTCATGATTCCTTCATTGAATGATGTGACTTTGTAAATCCAATAGGTAAAAAATCATAATTTTTTTATTAGATATTTTTTTCTGAGGAAAGTAAATAGGAATTCTTAACTTTGTGTTTTTATTTGATTTTATGTATATAATATTAAATTTTACAACCATAAATATGGTATATGAATTTTGATCCATACATGGGTATTTTTTTATTACTAGAAAATTGTCCCTTTTTATAATTGGGATGTATGTTTTCGAAAGAGGCGTGGCCTATGGAAAAAAATAGGGTAGTTATTTTAAAATAAAATTTGTATACAATTATAGATATTTGATATAGTTTATCATTTTGTTTGATAATTTTTTGTTATTGGAATAAATTTTTCATAGAGACGATAAATGGTGTTGGTTTTTTATTAAAAAATTTCATTGCGTGGAGAGGATTCTTGTTAATAGAGAGCTGATTATAGTATGAAATTCGATATGATTAAGGTATGTAATACATTAAGATATTTATAATGGTTTGTATGGACATAAATTATGGGTTATTAAATAATAAATCATTTTATTATACATGGGAAATCAAATTAGTTATATGTTATGATGATATACATGAATTCATAAAGGTCTAGCTCAATGAAATTCCTCAGGATAATAGTAGTATCCAAAAAATACATTATTGTGAATGAGTTTTTATAGACCAAACATGGATTTAGGTTAACAATATATTATTCTAATTTAAGAGTATAATTTTATGAACTCTTTGAAGGAACCTTGTTGAACATCATAGGATAAGATCCCATGATTCAGCCAAATTTTATTGATTAGAATTTCTTGAGCATAACACATGACTTTCTATAAGTGCATACTTATAAATTTAAATTATAAATTATTCACTTTTGATTAGTATTACAGATAAATGAAATTTTTAGGGTCCCACCACCCTTGGATTTCCAATGGCATTAGTTGTGATTGATTAACTTATAGAGCCACGTGTGTTCCTTCGAGTTGTACGACGAATGATTCCTTAGTATTCTATTATGGAACTAGTAGTATTATGATATATATTATCATTATAGGCTCCCTAGTGATGGAAACAATAGGTATATACTGTTGTTTACTGTCATCATAGAGCATTATCATCATTTTTTATTTTAGAACCCATTCTAAATACATTATTAATGTGTAAAATTATTAAATTTAAATGTTGTAATTATTTGTTTATAGAACTCTTTAAGGAATAATTTTTTTGAAATATTAATTAATTATATTCTTTATTGTGAAATATTGAGTTTTACATACATCTTTCTATTTTCACCTTGGAAATTGGGTACACGAATAGATTATTATCAATTTAAAGAAACTGGTTTCAGGAGAACAATGTTTTTTGTTTTGTTATGCATCCTTGGAGTGATGTTTTTATTTCATGATATGTCTTGACATTGGCCTAGATTGTATATGATTTTTTTTTAATATGTATCATTTTATGTGGTCCTCAATGGGGGATTGATCAAGGAATGTATATAATTTGATATTTCATTTTCATTTTGATAAGGAAATTACTTTAAGAGCTTACCCACTTCATGTTTATTGTGAGGTAATTTATATTACATGTTTATTAAAAAAAATTATACAATTTATAATCCAAAATAAATATATATTCTCTAAATCATAAAAATTTATAATGAAACTACATGTGATCATTATATGTAATGATAGGATCCGTGCTTGAGGTAGTGCAGTGCACCATCCTGGACAAATAGTTTAGTGGATCATACGCTAGAAAATTAAAAAAAAATTTGAGCATTTTTTATTAATATTTATGAATTGTGTATTTATTACTATATTTGTGTTGGATAATGTTATTGAGATCTTTTATTGGAGTTATCAACCCACACATCAAAAAATAAGGATTTATTGGTTGGGACATGTTATTCATAAATATTTATAGATATAATTGTGTTGGGTTTTAACCTTGGATGAGTTATATTATTTGTGTTGCTATTATTTATGTTATTTACACTTTTGGAACATTAGAGTGACAGTAGTTTGCACTATTAATTCATTATTTAAATCACTTAGATACTCAAAAGACATGAATCATGATTTCAATATGAGGTATAGATGTTGATTTCATACTACATATGATTTTTTTATTAGCATCTATTCTTATTTATCTCAATATATCTATTTTATTTAAGACTTTAATGGTCTATAATTTTTTGTGATATGAGGGTTAGTATTTTAAATGTCAACAGTTTCATATATGTGTTTTCCATATATGGTTATGGTGGTATAATAACCAATTCACTAAGATGATTTAATAATATATTAGAATATATAATTAAATGACAATGAAATGTTATTTAACCAAGCATTGAGAACATGGTAACCATGATAGAATCGTTAATTTTTATAAAAATGAGATAAGGGATTTATTTGGAATTTGTGAGTATCCTGTAAAATTATAGTTGGGGGAAAAAAATACTAAGAACCATAAATCATTATCCCTTAATAAATTTCGGATGAAATTCTATTTAACCAATCATGTTTGGGGAACAATGTAAAGTGTTGAGAGATCAAGATTGGAAATCGGAAAAGGGGTGAACCATATGTGTTGGGATGAGCCTAGTGAGGATAGGAGTGTGTGGATAGAGGGACTACATTTTTGAACCCTATGATTTCTGTCAGACCCATTTGATATTTGTGTAATATTGAGATGCGGACAACTATCATTATTTGTGTTGGTTTAATTGTGAGGAATCAAATAAAGTGTTGGGTGGAAGGACCTGGTGAACCTTTAGGGTGAATATTATTATGTGATTTGGTTTCATTTGACCAATGAGGCTATACTATGATAGGGTTTTACAATATCATGGTTTTTCTAAGCATGGTAGATACCGTAGATTTTTTTGAGGTGAATTTCTTAGGCTACCCAATGTATGGTTGAGAACCTGTATTGATAGTGCCTCATTATTTTTCTGGATATAAAGAGATTGATAATTCATATTCTGTAATATGATAATTTTTGAGTTGATCTTGGTCTGTGGTGCTCATATAAGTAAGTTGTATAGTTTATTGAAATTACATTGAGGGGGATGGTGGTGGTGTACTTGGACATGAAATTTTTAGGGTTTAACGATTGTACACTAAGGTAATATTGGATTCCTATGGATAGTGGAAGTAATATTGTATGAGAATGATATGATTCTTTGACATAAACATGATCCTATAAGTATAGGCATTCGACTCATTGGGGTGGGGGAGTCTAGTTTTATGGATAATTTGTAGTGGAGTGGAGAACCCTATAGTTTTGAATAATGTGGAATGTATGAGGTGATGATCCATCATATTAGATTCATTTAAATAATTTATGGATATTAGATTATAGTATATGAATTATAACCATGTGTGGATAATCAGTTAAGAAATTCCTTGGATGGATTTAAATATGAAATCACATGGAGTTGTAGTGCTCGTAAACAGTGATAGGGGTCTCAAAAAGGATCATTCGAGTTACAAGAAACTCAATGTTTGGGGTATGTTTCTTGAATCATAGTGTGGGTGAGATGACGTGTCTATGGTTTGGAAATGACACTAGCTGGTAGGTTTTCATTTGGTGGAACTAGGTACATGTGAAGTATCTTCTATGGGAGAGTCTTAAGGGTACTCCTTGTTAAAATTAACTGACCTCTGCATTTATATAAGGGCATGATTTGGGAAACATGATTGGTGATGTTGAGGGTTGTGAATATTTTGGTTTTTAGTGAATAATAGTGCACACTATTAGGTTTTGTTCGAACTCTTTTTTTTGGTAAATTAGGGACAACTTGATAAAAAAAGTTTAATTACCATGACATGAAATTTTGACCTATGATTCATAGTGGTTTCTAAGAGAAGGAGAAGGGCCCTTAGCAGAGAAGTGTTCCATTGGTTTGGATTGAGATGTTGTGATGTAATTGATCATAGAGAGATATCATGTTTATTTAGTGACATGATAATGGGAATTAATGTTGAGGAGTGAATTGGGTGTTCCATAGATGAGAACTATTGGTTTAGGTGTTCAAGGGGTAGTGAAAGGAATGGAATATTATAGGGATACAACCATATGTTGTGGACGGTGTGACAATAAAATTTTATGAAATTTGGTGATTAATAATAGTGGAATTCTGTGAACCAGATGTAGATTGTTTTCAAAAATTGGAATGATTATTTAGTGTGTGTGGGTTTATCCACATCTGATCTTTTTTTTGATAATGAATGGGGTGTGGTATATTAAGAACACGTTGTTGACTTAGGGATATAATGATATAGATTCTAATTTAGTGTGTAATTTCCAATCTGTGTTGATAATAATAAACATATGTTATAATGGTTTTATTTTTTAAATATTGTTATTTATATGGTCATCAAGGTATATGAAGTTGGTGCACAATTCTTTCAAGGAAATTAGGATTTCTCATGGAATGCTAGAGGTATGATATGGAATGACACTTGTGGATTTTAGAGTGGATGTTTTTTGGATCAGGATAATGTTCTGAAACAAATCATTGTTTATTATGGTGGTACATTTGTGTTTTTGGGAGAGCATAGTGGTCATGTGAGGGTTCGGTTTTTTTGTTCTTAAAATCAAAACATGGGTTGGGTTACACCGTGTTATATAAGGATAATACTGGGATGCCTATGGTGAATAAGGAATAATAGAAATATATATTCTTATAACAACCTCGGTGGAATATGATAAATAATTAGTCATTCAACTTAGGTTTAAATTGGAAAATCTTATAAAGAGTAGGAGTTGGACTATGATGTGCATGCACGAGAAATTTCAATATTCCATTGAAGGTAGGTATTTGGATCAGAATGTGTGGTACTAAATTTTTGTTATTTAATAATTTTGATGTTCTTCCAACAAATGAGATTTTCCATGTTATATCAGGTGATTTGTTATGTGTTCAGTTGAAATACACATTGATAATTTCATTTTAGACAAGATTGAAAATATTTAATGTTTGTTGTTTTTTTCCAGAAACATTTTCATTTTTGGTATATTTTTAGATGATGGAAGAATTTATTCTTTTTCATTAAATATGAGTGGTGATATTATTTACCAAAATTGATGAATACTAATGAGAATGTTTAAATATGGTGCATCTAGAAGGCTATAGATAATGTTTCTGGGCTTCTATGAACAATCTCTAGTATGAAAATTCCATTTGTATGAGGTTTCATGGTTCAGAATTGGACTTATGATTATAGTCATTTGGCGGTGATTTCTTCATGATTGTTAATCATTTATATATTAACATGATTGTATATGGGGTTTGATGGTATTGGTGAGAAGTATCATTAATTCTTTATTCTATGTGATCAATTTGGAACATATTTTGGTAATAAGATAACATGTTTTTCGAAGATTTATTTTAGATATAATGGGGAATTCAAAAATGAAACAAAAAAAATTGGAATTAAATTTTTTTCCTGTTATTAGTCTATGTATTTTTTAAAATAAACACTTTAACTTCTTTGGGATGAGAAGTGCTACGACATCAAGTTTTTGTCACATGGTGGTATGGATATATCATGATGTCTGTATAATGTTGTAGTTCATCATTTTTAGAAGGACCATATCTCAAATCTGAATTTGAGTTAATGTTTTAATGTTTAGAATACTAAAAAAATATGTAACTAAATTTGGAATAGGTATCGATAGGTTGACCATTGGATTGGGGGTCCACCAGCAGGAGGCAAGAATAAACTATTGTATTTTCAAAAAACTGAGCATCTCTACTAGGTGAAATGGTTAGCTGGTGTCCCCCTTGGTGGTTTTCCGTGAGATTCTATCCAATAATTTTACTGAGGGGAAATCCTTACTAACATCATTGGGTGGAGGTTTGTGGGCCCCAAAGGGCCAGTAGGCCTCTCTTATTGCACTACATCCCTATTCTCGTCCCCAAGGTGGGATCTCTTCAATCAAGAAACTTATTTATATTATGCCTGATGTGATTTAAATAATGATGGTAGTATATTTTTTTCATTATATTTTATTCAAATTTTCCCTAGTTTTCACGTTTTCTCTCAATATTTGTGTCTAGAATGTCCAATTTTTGTTGTTTTTTCTCAGTTATTCTTTTTATCTCGATTCATGGTGAATTAGTGAATGATTTGGGATGAGTGAACTCTCATTGGATTAAGGTATATGGTCCCTTTGATTATACTCATGGTATCACAACATTATTTTATTTATTAGAGTGTTTTTAGGTTAACCATTTGGTTATTATCCTATTTGCAGTTGAATATTATAAATTATAATTTTCAATTCAAAACATCCATATTATAATCATTTAACTGTAGAAATTTAACAACTATTAAATCCCTTAGGTAATGAGTTTCAGAATTTTCTAGTAAGATTAATGGTATAATTTTATAAGTAATGACAGTTATAATGGATAAAGAGGTGTTGTGAGTTGATTATATATTTGAGAAATGGAAATTTACATCCAGATATATTATAAAAGAAATTATAATCTCAATTGGTTAAATGTTTTGGGTAAATGGGAATTGTACAAAATTAGGAAATGAGAAGTGGGATTTAATTTGTTGATTAGCCTATGTAAATGTGTTTTGTAAAAAAATTAAAATTATATTGGTAATTAATTATACACATGGTTATCGTACTATTGGATATTTTTTAATTTATGGTGATTATTTGAAAAATACATTATGTGGTTCATCGGTTCATATTGTTTATTTATTAATTTTCTTGTTATAAGTGTTTTATTGATCGATGGAGAATGGGTAAATATATGTATTTTAATTTTACAATTTTTTTGATGGCCCTTAGAGGACTCCATACAGTTTATATATACAAGAAAAGAATGGTATTTCATGAGATGATATTGGTTTCCACTAGGTAACAAGTATGAATATCAATTTTTCAGAACACACTCTGATTGTTTGAGGTACAATCCTATAGATTTTCTTTGGGGAGCCAATTTATTCTACCAAATTAATCATTGGGAGTTCCTTGGGGGAATAACCACCATATATTTAGGTAATTTTTATATTATTTTAATTCCATAGATTAATAATGTTGATTATTTTGAGGCACCATAGTGAATATCATGGGATGAGGTCCTGATACTCATCTTTGTTATGTTAATCTGAATCCCTTGTGCCAAAGTTGTGGTTTCCCATTTCGCCATGATTATTAATTATAATAAATGTTCCAAGATATTCAATTGGTATTTAAATTAGTTGGATGCTAAGGGTCACCATACATTAGATTCCCCAAGGGATTGCTTATGAAGGAATTACCATTGGAGTCACATGGGTTCCCTAATGATGTAAGATCATGGTTTACATGGTAGTATACCATGGAACTAGTTGTGTTATGATATGTATTGTGATCAGAGACTCACCTGTGATAATTGATGTAGGTATAGAGTGATGTTGGTTGTCATTATGGAGCTTATGCTCCCCATGTTGTTTTAATAATCTTTTTTACTACTATAGTTTTAAGATAAATTGTTAAATTTATAAAAATTAATTTTTTAACAATGGAATTTTAGAATGTAGTGTATTATTGAATGGATGTATTACGGTGAATGTTGGTGGTGGAATACTGATTTTTTAATTAGACACTACTCAACCATCCATGGGACTTGTATTCCCAAATATGTAACTATCTATTAAATGTTATAGGTTTTCAGAGATATTTGATTTAATTGTGCTATGCTTTCATAGAGTGGACTATGGATATTATGAATATGTTGGACTCATGGATAGACTATGGATGTGTTTTTATATTTTTTTCTTCATCTATTATCTCGTTGAATGTGATCCACTATCTATAATAGATAGGGAATGTATACAATTTATTATTTCTATATCATATTCATAATATATATATATAAATTTATCTTTAACATATTTATATGTGATGGTTACGTGACTCATAATATATTATTATTATTAATTATTCTACTATAAATAATCTAATATGTGTGTATAGTCTCCCCACAATGAAACCATAGACATTCACTTGTAACTAAAAACATCTATAATACTAGGAGGAATATTTTCATCTTTATGGAACACCATTTCCATGTATTGATTCAGTTTCTATCAGGGCATGGAATTAAAATCATATCCCATCTTCCAATTACCTGATGAACTCTTCACTAACATAGTAGAAAAATAATATTTCTCTGATCGGATACCAACAATTCAGTTTCTCTAGGAGAATAGGTTCTATTTTGAAACAACATTAAATAATGTTAGTTGGAAAATTTTCAACATTTTTTGCATGGAATGTTACTGGCTATCAAAAAAATGTTCAACTTGTATAATCTCATTAACCAAAATAATGTGTATGAAATAAAATATATTTTTAACGTAGTCAGCATAGTCTATGGATAGTGTACCTTCCAATACAAGACACATGAACTATCTAACCTTGTTTTCTATGATATTTTAAGGGAAAAAATATTATAAGATATAATATTGAAAAGATTTTATAATAGTCCCGCATGTTTCATTTCCTTTATGAGGGAATGTCATTAATTATAGATCAGTTAATTAAGCATATAGGAAGCATTATTGACCATATACTCAAGGGGAATCTAGATCTAGACAAAAACAATGTAATGTAAAACAAATGGTTCGAGTTGGGATTGAGAAAACCTATATGTTCTCAAAATGTTCACAACCATGTGGAATTTCCTAATTTTGAGGGGTAGTCACTAAATCCATGACCATGAAAACATATAATCTTGGGTAATCCAACTATATAAGAGAGACTTGGGTTGTTTCATTGGGAGACTATACCCCTCATATTTGATTTTATAATAATAGATACAAACAAATCATGAACCATAAAAAATAATAATCAGAAAATATATCAGAATTAAAAATAATAAAAAGTTTGTGAAAATTAATATGAGGTAGAATATAATGATACAAATTCACATTCATTCCAATATACAATAGCTTTGATCACCCAGTGGTCCAATCCCATATATAAAATAATCGATAAAAAAATGAGGCACTTCCACCATTCCTGAGCCTCCTAATACTAATCACCAACCATATTTAACCTATAATTGTCGATCAAGAATATTTTAACATCTACAGAACCTAAAACTATAATCATTGAGGGATTCTCATGTAAACATTTTCTATGGCATCCTGATCATGGTATGAGTATAACATAGGATGGAATCATTAATGTGGTGTTATATATATCAAGTAAATGTAATGTATATACATTTGAAATGATCAAAATACATAAAAAAGGTAGTAGAATACATAAATGACCACTATAAATCCTCATCTTCTTCTATTGAACATATGATGGACCCAAACATGTCTCTCCTATTATTTTGATATCTTTGAGAATATAAGATAATCATTGAAACTAGTATCACCACCTTGTTCCATGGAATGAAAATTCATGAAACCCACATTAGAAACTTAAGGGGAACTACATACTATGAATCCATCACCTTGTGATATGGAATACCCTTCAATGAAAACAAGTTGTTGGAGTCTATATGTGTCACTCTATCAACAAGACATCACATCCTCCATAACCATATTGAATTGAAATGTAATCCCAATAATATGAAATCTAAATATTAGGATAATATCTATGTTATACCATGCATTATCACATCCTGATCAATGGATCATTTCCCATTTATACCAATTTATTCCAAAATCTCAGTGGATTTCCCTTCCAAAAATCATCACTTAGCGATAGGGAATACCATTCTAGGAGAAACATATCATCTATGTTAAATATTGTGACTATGCCTATATGAAATAAAATATCTCTTTATTATGAATCCATAAATATTGGTCCATGAATCTTGTAAAAGGTATACCAAACCAATCCTAATGATCAATGGATTTACCTACCTAAAATTTTCCATTATACTAGATCAGGACGAGGCTCTCCCTAATGGAAATCATGTGGACAACGTCTAGACATATAGTTCTAAAGACCAGACATCAAAAATCATTGGACTATGCATCCCACCATACAAATCAATGGATTATATCCAAATCATGAAGAACCAAACATATTCATCATGATCATTATATGGATTCTAGATGAATGTTCTTGTAATCCCAAGTATAATCATACAATATAGCATCCAGTGCGACCCACACAAACTATACCACATTGTTCATCTTGATGGGGTTTCCCTCTTGGATAAACCCGTCCAAACCCTGTGTTTATCAAGACTAGTGAATGAATTTTTCTAATCAAAACCACAATATGGTCTTCATTGATTTGGGTTATATGGTGACACTCATAATTTTCACTACCTTTTCCCAAGAACACATATCCCAAGATCCCTCCCTAGGGTTAACATGACACTGGGGAACACATCAATGTTTCTGAATGTCATCAAACATGGGAACCCAACATGACATCCCTAGGATCTATCATATCTCACATGTGTATTATCATCACAATGAAGGAATATCAACCATTTTAATCATTGAAATATAATCAAATCCTGTGGTCTCCATAGAATTTTTGGCAAGGATGGAATCTTCAGGACCATTCCCTTATCAAGTAAATATATGTTACCCTAAACACACAACCTATCCATCTATAAATATAGGTTCTACTAAATTTATGTAATCAAAACATTGTGGGGAATTTCCCCATAGTTATCATAACTAATTTTTATGGTTAAATGTTTCTCATGATTACCACATGGAAAATCCATATGATTCAAAACCCAAAAAATCACTCACCTCTACCAAGACATTACCTGGGAATGATATCCCTTGGATTGGTAAAATTATAAATTTCATTTCATTTATATCTCTTAAGATCTATGTATAATAGGAGAAAACATTATAATCAATACCTTGGCCGTCAATAGTATAGGAAATTAAAATAGTGCATGAGAGTCTGTCACAGCAATTTAAATTCCATTTAGAACATTCGAATTTGATCTAAAATAGAAATTATATTTAGATAAAAATTGTTAGTCTCCAATTATAGTGATACCAGATGTCACATGAAAATCATTAACAAATAAGTGTAAATTCCATTGGTCATGTGAAATGGACCGCCTACTTCAATTGGAATTCAATTCCTTTTAACCCACATCCTGACATCTATTCTCACAATTTTACATGTCATTTCTAGGTATAACCATCCATATTACATTCTCATACGACCCTAGATCACACCAATAGTCAAAAAAAAATTAACTATAACCTTTTATAACTACTTAATAAATTTAGAAAAAATATTCATAATGAATATATAGTTGTTGAGACCATATATCAAAATTGGGAGGAGGAATTTCTCCAAAACAATGATGCATCCAAATCCATGGGAACATTTTTGAGACAAGGGGTCAAGGATGTTGAAAATTTATAAATTTCATGAAAATAACTATTTTGGTACTCAAATATATTACATGAAAGAGAAATATAAATGATACCAAGAATCAATCAAATAATATATGTACCCCCAATATGAAATTTTTTTAGCACGAAACATTTTTCCAATGAGAAAAAACACTAAAGGATGATTCACAACTAATATTGGGGGACCAAGGCATCATTGTAAAATTAAAATCCATCAACCAACCTTGATGGAAATGTCATCTGATGTGAAACCCCCAATTTTAGTGAAATTGGGATAGTTTTGCACCACATTTTTTCCATTTCTGTAATAAATAATGAATCACCCCTCATTTTTTGGATGGAACATTATAATTTGATGGGTTGAATCTAAATTTTGAAACACCTTCTTATATGATGTTGTGAAACTCTAAACATATTATAGAACCCAAAATGTGTAGAACATGTGTTTTTTACCTTTCATTGGATACATATTATATTGGATAATGTTGGAGATGTCCTTTAATAACATCCAGATAATAAAAGATCGGTGTGGTCAAGAGATACATCCTCTGTGTAACCCCATGATTAATGTGAATCTTCATGTTTCACACATATGCTTCCTATGTTCATGTAATTTCATTCATATAGATCATATGGTTCATGAAACCCCACATCCATGAGAAACTACAGAGTTGTTTACTAGACTCAATTCCTCCTTCTGAAAACACATTTATATGGATGTTGAGAGATCAGATACCCTACATCTTCTATAACATTGAATTTCAGTTCCTTGATATCCAATGTGGACTATATCACCAACATTCCTAAAAAGCCTAATTAGAAATACTAAATTTTATCATCTACTTTTCATACTTATCATTGGAACCCTGATGAATAATTCTCCTAATAATATTCACGGAAACACTAGTATCCCAATTTTCAACATCACCGTGGTGGTTTTTACACCATATAATGCCTTGTGGCACAATTGAAGTAGATTCATAATACACAAGGGTATAATAATGAAGGGAAACAACCCACCTTTCATGGTATGTAGGCCTAGTGTGGGATACTCTTCTCCTTATTAGAAAATATTTCTATATGGGTAGGCACATACAACATCTTGGTTTTATGATGTAAAAATGCATAGCCCGATGTCCCATTCACACCATGCAAAACTAAATGAAAATTTTCTAAACACATGATGTTATAATTTAATCATACCCAATTTAGTGAACAATTGATTCTCATGTACAAATGCAATGTGATGAAACCACACCTATTATACTTTGTTATGAGCATAGGATTCATCATGTGAAATCATCTTTTGAATACACCCCCTTCCCCGAGCTGGGATGATCCTACTATTCTGGGAATCCCATATGCATAATCCCCAAACTCTGAAGGGATGAAACTCCACACATGGGATGAACCGAAACACTTAGGATGAAACCATCACACCTTAGATGGATCCCATATACCCCAGGGAAGTCATATACTTAAGCCACACTCTATCCCTTTCTATCACTCAATCTATAATTTTAGTGTCTTTACCACATGGTGATAAAATAGATGGATTGATACCATTAGATAACTATAAATTTTTTAATTTAACTATGTTTATGTTTATATATATATATATATCCTATAATGGTTTGTTGTATACATACATTAGGTTCAATACTGAAATCCTGAATCAATTAGGACATCCACATGATTTCTAATCCTAACCCCCAATATTCCCACAAATCATCATGTCATCCCCATGAAAGGCTCTGACTATAAGGTGTGATCATTTAACCCCTTGTGACACAAACTACCCCACCAACCTATCTCAATGAGATATTAAATTTGTGACCAAACATCCTCCATGATACGTTATATATGTGACTATATTTCCTCTATAATTTTCTAAATCTATGACCAATGTGTCCCCATAAGATGTTAATTATTTGAACAACACATACCCACAAGGTGTTAAATCTACAGTGCCCCTATAAGCATTATAATTTCTACCACATGAAATGAACATTAGATTACGAATTTTAAATGATTTGGAACCCATATAATTATGAAAAAATAAAATTTTGACCAACACTATATTCCTTGTGTTATTTATATAAGATACCTCATATATAAGATTCCCTTAACAACAAAAGGGGAAAAAAGTATAGGTTACCAAACCACCAAATTTCTACTAATATCCAGATTAGTAATAATTCATCATAATTTCCATCAACATATTTCTACCATAGGATGAATGAAATAAATCAGTTAACTAGAAATCATTTCAAGATGGAACTAGATATGAGTTCCAATATAATGACTAAAATCTACGAGGGACATCAATACTAAAAATCAATATTCCAAGGTGAATTAATTGAAAGATGAATGAAATTCCATAATCCTATTTTTTATCCGGGATCCAACATTTCCATTCATAGTGTTAGAGGCCACCCACCTTTTGTAATTTATAATGAAATGAAGGAATAGTGTTTCACCTCATCAATTTCCTCCTTAATAGAAATCACCATAAAAATGGTCAACCCAATTTGAAAATATTCTCATTTAACTGTGATTAGATTAGTAACATTTTACACCAAAATATTTATATTTAAAAGGATTTGTAAATACTTTTTTGGTGTCACCAAACCATCATGGTGCTCTTGAATGGTCATTGATCTGAAATTGGTGGTAAATGAAAAACTTTGGAATGATTTGGTATGAGACATCATCTGTGTGGATCCATTATATCAAATGAAAATTGATAATGATGATCAGGTTATGCATCATATATCATCAACGATATATTTATGATTGACTTCATTAATTATATAGTAATCATTCCACAAATTATATAAAGTCTCTAACTACTAGAAGGAATGGGTATAATAGAACTGGTAGTGTCAAAATATTATATACCTATAGTCCTACCATTATAGCCACACATTATATTTATTTTGGGAATCCATCTCACTTATGAACATCAATATTCAATAAACAAGGGGTTATAAATTACCTTGGGTGATTATATGAACAAAAGGTCATTAAAATCAAGGAAATTTCTCTCTAGGATATAGATTCATTGGAATTCCACTGATTCGACATCCCAAAAGGTTCATATAAGGGAATAACACCATGATTAATAGTATAAATCATTTTTGGATCCACTCTTAAGAATTCTAAATCATATCTCTCCCCACTGCTGAGGAGGTATGGAATGAGAGGTTTATGAATTTTGATATGGATTTTATGGAGACACCTAAGAGAGATCCAACTTGAATATGATTAAAATTAAAAACATCACCATGGAAAAACAAGCAGGACGATCTCATCCATGATTCCCTAAACCTAGTACAAAACACTCAATACCATTGTCAATGATAGTCCACAAATACTATCTGATTAGAAGTCTCTCTATCTTCTTTAGCAGCCCCCTTTACAGCCAGCACACCTCATACATCGCTTCAACCGCAACATGTGGTCCCATATTTTCTTAGATGGGACTATGACCCATGCTACCAATCAGGAATCCTGGATCGACTCTCCCCATTTGGGGTGACAAACAAAACTTTTATAGTCCACCCCATGATGAATTATCCATCAATATAAGTCTTCCCTATAATATCAGTAATCATGTTATAGATATTCCTAATGCCTAAAAATTTCCCTATCCTAAAGTACTATCCAATGGTAGGACAAATAATGTCTATCATAGGGGTTTTCATTAAGACATTATCCAAATCACGCATAGAAGATTATATGAAACCTGTAATGGATTGAACTCTGATTAGTCCCACACCACTTGAGACGTGGACAAGAAAATTATCTTGTCACCCTAAAATATCAATGTTGGATATGAAAATAGAGTATCTATTTAATCTCTACCACCATTTTCGAACCTAATGGATAAAACCAGTTAGCTGAGGATTTCCATCCTAGAATCCAATGCTCACATGATCTCTACATCAATATGTAGATACACTGATTTCAGAAATCATATTGATTATTTTCAAGGAATTTATGTGAGAATATATATTCTATAATAATTTTTCATCCCTTCCCCTTATATAATGTATAATAGAGAGATTTTAGGATCATGGTTTTCACCCTTGGATGAGGGGGAAATTTCCCTAAATCCTAGAAAAGATGATTTTTTTCCCAATCTGCTGAAGACCATTGATACCTTTTACAATATGGACTTTATCATTAAAATGGAACCATCTTAACAAGATACTTCAATGTTCCAGGTATGGTTGGATGATTTAGCACATCCTCTTTCATATATCCAGAATTAGAAAAATTCTATGTCACTACCAACCCGGATCTCAAATCCAGTTATTATTGGAACTTGGTTCCACTGGGAAAATTTATTTTGTGGACTGAAATGTCAATGTTTTTGGGAAATATTATACACATATGAAACTATTATTACATTCTATCAACCCTCAACACATAACCTTACCATGTTAGAGTCTGTCACTATGGTTTAGGGAATATGTCACTTCCTAATGATATAGATAATGCTAACCCTACTTCAGTATCTCAAATAGGTCTACCTACATATTCTTATGCGCCTTGAGGATCTCCCCCATCTATGTCGATGGGATGACTTTATATTTCTCCTAATAGATCAATTCTCTGATTCATATAGATATCAGAATATATTTTAGTGCACGAGTGTCAGTTTCTTCCTTATTTTCTGAAAACAAAATTCATTTTAAGGGGTCTCCACAAAATATTATTAGTTTTTAGGGTTCTAAATATCACTCCCTTGTATATAGTGATATTGGTTGGATTTCTATCCCATTGAGGATTAAGAACATCCTCCAACTATCACTACCATAAATTTCATCACAATCAACAAAATGGGTGACTAGGGAATACGATGAAAAAACATGTTATGTTATTGAGAAAAACTATCCTAAGTGGATATAGTGTTTCATGAAAACCCTCTGGTTTGATCATTCAAATCCTGGTCCTCATGATCCCCCATAATGAGGTGTTGTTTCCTTCATATTGACATGTCATCCATGTAAATGGATTTTCAGGCATATTAATTATTTTGAGGTCGTTCCAAAAACCAATTCAAGTTCCATGATGGCCACTTTTCCCAAATAAAACGACGGATAAAAAAGAATCATTGCAAAATTCATTGTGTAGTATATATTATTGTGAGATATGGTTGATTAGAGGGGAAGTAGTTCCTCCTGTAGTCAAGAAAGTAGTTCTTCTTGGTCAGGTACCTTGGGTTGAGGAATGTGGTCCCACATATTCAATGATGGTATATGTTAGTGGTACAAAAATTCAACCAAGTTTTCACCTTCCTACATAGCCTAAATAGTTTTACATTCTTACCTTGGAATGTTCTCATTTATCCTCATGATCCACCAAACTAGCCGAGTAATTGTTTGCCACAAAAAATTATTAAGATTAAATAATAGATAGACTTACATACCATCATGATTCATTATAATTTCTGGATATTTCAATTCCACTAATGGGAAATATATACCTACATTTCTATAAATATGTCGCCATATCTAAGTTTCAGCAATCCAAGAATTACCCTTTTCAATGTTACATGTTATCCACTAGAGAACGTGGATCACATTTTATTCATGTGTATCCCAATCCCTAGGTGTATGGTGAAACAACATTATATGAAGCATCCTTACTTTGTCATGATTTTGTTAGGACATTCTATCAGTTGGTATAGTAAGTTACCCCTATGGTTCTTGGCCAACATAGAGGATCTTCATAGGTAGTTTTTTCAATAATTAATTTCCTCCATGTTCAAAAACAACATTTCATGCATCTCCAAATTTAGGAATAGGCCCAATGAAAAATAACCTCAAATTTTTTCATGATAGATGGGGATTTATCTCTCAATTGATATATATCACTATTTGAAAATTATATTTAATATCATTAAAGAACATTTAAATTGGGATATGGTTCGTATCCTCTTCTCCATAAAATACACTAGATGATTTTTAGATTTCCATTAAATATATTGGTTACTGGAAGATTCTATATAGTGTAGTATGAAATGGTGATGGCCATTACCTCGTTTGGAACCCATGGAATGTGCTATGGGGGCATATATAGACATTTTTTCTATATTGGTTCCACACAGCCAGTCCACCATCGGGTACCTAAACTGGAATGACCTCATCAGTTAGATATTCGGACCAGTTCAACAAGACACACTAAATGTATCCCTCTCGGGTAAATCATCATCATCAAAATGCTCCCCGACCTCCTCAATAGGTCCTTGAATGCATGATCCACTTTTCAAAGAAAAATAACCAGACATACTCCTTTACAGATTCACATTTATTTATGAATAAATTAATAACATCATGAATATTACTAAATATATATGGCCTAAAAACCTAACCTCACTAACCATTCTGAATTTTCCACAAAACATTTCCCCCAAGGTCACACAATCTATAAGTAATTAATCTTCTCATATTGAATCTCTGACTAATTGCATCATATAATTATCATATTGGAAGATGTCCTAGTATAAGTAAATCATATCATAGTTGATATCGATTGTAGTGTTGAGGAATCAAATTAATGGAGATTTCCTCATAGAAAGATATTGATGATGTAAAAATAATGGTTGGATTGTAATATGGTAGCATGATAACATAGTATTATCTTTGACCATTTAGATAATTTTAAACCCTTAGTGATTACCACCTTTAATCTTGTAACCAAATTGGAATCAAAGACTTACATGTCTCAAATGAATATTATTCTGTGATTCCATGGAAATAAGATTCCCCTAAAGCATCCAAAGTGAGTTCATAGGTTTAGTTACTTAATTCCTCCAGAATTATGAAAGACTCACCAATTTCATTAGGTCATAAAATATTCCAATTAATATGGTTAATAACATACATCCATGATATATATTTCTTATAGGCCATTGATTGGTTCTCATTGAAGATGAATGTCTATTTCTTCCCTCATGTACATTTTAATGAAACCATTATAGAATAGATAGGTGACAAGTCAACATGAATTGAATCTAATATATTTATACAATATATTTTTTTCATTAAAATGTGCCTTGGAAGATACCCTTGTGAAGGGATTAGTAGGAACAACCATCTCTATAATCTCTATATTGTGTACCCCGAGAGCCAACCACATGGGTTAATCATGGAACTGAACAAGGATAGAATTGAGCTCTGTTGTATCCAATTAAGGCCCAACTTTATCGACCATGATCTGTTTATCTATTATTTGGTAAGTTGAAATATATTATTGGCACAATACATGTAATAGTATGTCAAAAACATATTCCCACAATGATCACTATCAAATATAGACCACAATCAAGTATTAATATATGGCTTTTTCAGAAATATGAGGTAATGAAATACATACTGAGTATTTTAGCATGCCTCTCAACGCTTGTCAAACTCAAGAGAGAAGAATGAGGCCCTTCATGAGGCCTTTATGAGACCATAAAAATTTAGAACTAAATTATACATTTTTTATTCAAACCATACATATTTAGACATGGAAAAATAATGTTATTACATCATTTCAATCATTAGATGATATTATTGTGAAACTTTCTTAGGACACAACCAACCATTGTGTGTCACAAGTCGGTTTAATTGAATGTAAATTCACAATTTCAGTATTTATACCAGGTTCATGATCATTCTCATTTTCAACCAAAATAATTTCCAGTCAGGTGTCACTAAATCTGATTTTAATATCTCAAACATTCAATTTTTTCGGTATAATAAAAGTGAGAAAATTCTATGAAATAAGATTCATCTGAAACCCCATTGTGATGGTTTGGTATTAAGCAATACGTTTTTGGTTTTTTCCATGTATATAGTTTTCAAAACCAATTTATAGAGAACCTAGATCTATCTTCATGTTTATTTTTTTAGATTACTCTAGGGAATGTGTGATACGCTCATCTCTATTGCACCACATTCTCACATTCCATAGGTAGGAGGATTTTATCACAGTCAACAGTGTTTTTTTACCCATGAATGGAATGTGATGATGGGATGTTAGGTAAACATTCAATGGGTACCACCATGGAACACATCACCTACTCTGGGTATCCCTCCTAGAGTTATGTAATTTTAATGGATCCCATTCTCAGTATCATCTCATTATGTATGTTGGTTAATAACACAACATTTATCTGTAAATTATTATATGTTCTTGATAGGGAAGAAACCATCAGTCTAAAGGGTAGTACTATTGGGAATCAGTTTCCATTGTCTAGAAACTAGGAGAGTTTGTAAAATTTATTGTTCTTTCTGGAAGTTCATCTCTTGCGAGGTGTCTTAAGGTGAAGAACACAAGGTTTCTCATGCCTATCATGATGTAATGGCACTTGGGTAATAATGTACCCATGTTTTATATTTTAGGAATACCATGTTTTACCTGATGTATTCATCATTTCATTGATCACATGTTCTATTTCCTATGGAGATGGATCATATTTTCCAGCAGAGATGGATCAAAGAATGGGTTTAACATCATTTGGAGATCTGATGGGTGGTTCAAAATCCCCATTATTATATATAAAAGAGTTCTGTCCCCAGAGTGGATTATGTCACGCCTTGTTTTTTTATTGATATATATGAACACCCCAAAGTTTCTATCCATGGATGCATGGATCATAACAACCCTTGAGAAAATGTGATGTGTTGGTCAAAATTCCCCTTGTGGTAGATAATTTGTTTTAGATCAAAACATCTATTCAGAAAAATATAATATAGATAGATCAGAATTCCCATTATAGAAAACTAGGGATGAATGCATCAATACTCCCTTTGAGGTAGATCTTATATGTATTTTCATAGGATGTAACATGTATGTTTACCATTCTCGGGATTCCCCTTATGGAAACCCCAATGAGTTTATAGGAATTCCCCTTTGAGGCGGATAAGTGGTTTTGTATTGGACTTACAATTGAGCCAATTCCATGATAAAAGGATTATAATTTCCAATGATATAGACAATATATTTATGGATTAGAATTTATATTATGGAAGATCCAGGAGGTACATCCCTTGGAGTAAGCACTTATGATTACATTGGATTAGTATTCCCCATGAGGAAAACCCGAAGTGTTTATTATAATTATAATTAAAAACAAATTATAGTTTGGGATGAGATAGTCTTTTAAGAAAAATGAAATATCTATGGATCAAAATGCCCCATCAGGAAGACCCATGATGGATAGTTTATAATTCCCATTGAGGAAGATACAAGAGGTATTTTCCTAGGTGGGGTGACCCATGATTATAGATTTGCAGTGTTGAACATAAATCTTGTTTATTACATACCATATTTAGTAAATGTTTTTAATAAACAACAAAGTTTCATGAAAGGCTATAATGTCATGTGATGGAACTAATACATGTATTTTATCATCATGTAGTGAGGATTACCATGTTGTAGATGGAGAGTCGAAGAGGGATGTTGTGGGTCTTATTCATATAATCATCCCTAAAAAGTCGGATTTCCCATTGTAGGAGTGGTTTGAGGGTTATATAGTAAAAATCAATTTTGATTGAAAACCATACCATGGAAGGTGAAAAATAATGCGTCTTACACATGGATTCCACCCAAGAGTTTGGGTTTCATCCCCAAAAGTGGAAAAGGTGGCCTAAAAAGAAGATTTTACATGGGGAAACATGTGTTTGTAGCACAATGTATAACTATCATTTTACACCGTATTCTATGAATGATGTCATGTTGTTTACCATCATATGAATAATATGTAGAATTATGATGTTTTATGTTAGGAGTATCTAATGATGGGGGACTCACACGGTACCAATAGGCCATAGGTGACCAAAACTCACACGGCTCTAGGAGGGGTATGGATTTAGCACTTCTATGTTACATTAATGACAGGTGTGTTCAGTCACAAGGTCCATGATAGGGACCGTATACTAAGAATCAATATGGATTATGGTGCATCTTATGAGAATAGAAAGTTATTTCCATGTCTCGATCCACGCATGAGGTGATGTGGACATACATAAGAGTGGGTGGAACTCATCACATGGGGTCACATGGTGGTGTTAGATAGATCCAGGATGGGTGTGGGAGACAAGGGAACTCAGCCTAATGATTTAGGGTTAGAATAAGTGAGGAACCAAGATGATTCCCAGTAGAGTAGTGTCATGAAGCTTAAACACTCAACTATTGGTGCTTCATGTTTCTACGTTTCATTACATAGGTCAGGGGATTCATGAAGGGGTAGACTTTGTGAAATAGGGTGACCCTACTTCAAAAAAATTATTATTCATGATATAAGTAAAATGTGATTTTAATACCTTTTGAAGCCTCATGATTTAATGAGATCATCCGTCATTAATAGAATGGATTAGTACACTATGAAATTAATTTACACATGTTGGGGGGGGATCTTAATAGGACATGAAATTTACTTTTAGGAACCCTAGAGACCTTTTATTATTCATTTAGCTTTGGATCATGATTCTCATGAGGTTCGTGAATTAACATGGTTTTAGATGATGAAATTTCGTGGATCATTCCACAAAATATTAGAGTGAGGGGTGGTTATTTATAGGATATGGGTTTCAAAAATATGGGAGGTGTTTCATGAAGAACATTTATTCTACATGAATAGATGTCTCCCTATCAGACTCGCAAATATTACTCCTACAATTCAAGGGTTTTGGAAGTAATCCATAACTTGGTGAACTCAACATGCATATGTTTACTATCAAATCATCATAAGTTCACAATGGAAGAGCTCATCATGTGTTCTATGTGAGATTTTCCATTCATGAAATTAATGGTATTCAAAAATAAGAAACATTTAATGGATTTTGGAACATTTTTTCCTTTTATTCATTTCAAAATGGTTGTTCCTTCCATGAAAAATTCTATAAAAGTTGTATTTTGTTTCCAAAAAATCCCACACCACTCAAGTTTTCCGCTATGGGTAGAAATATATGTTTGAATCAGATGGAGAACCACAAAAATGTCTCAATTAAATCCCCCTAAATAATCTCACTCATGAATATAACTCATGATATGGGTTCAGGATGGTTGTTAAAAATTATCCCATAATGAATCATAAGCTGTAAATACACTTATAAAAAGTATGAGGCCTCAATGTCACTATAAATTCTTGTGAAGAAAATATTTTTCCTCTCTTTTCTTGAAGTTCTATGACTCCTTGAACTATGCTTCATGAATAGTTCTTATTGGATTGGATCTCTCGACCATTTATTCTCAAATGCATCATAAAAAACTAGACATTTGGAATTAAATCTACAAGAAGTAATAGAATTTGACCATAGCTCCACAGATGATCTCCATGAACATACTTTGTGAAGTATAATTGAATGATTAAAAATTTATTGAATCAAATGGCTGGCCATGGAGTCAATGTCAATTCAAAAATGAG
The DNA here is from genome assembly GCA_963277665.1 of Viscum album. Classification (NCBI taxonomy): domain Eukaryota; kingdom Viridiplantae; phylum Streptophyta; class Magnoliopsida; order Santalales; family Viscaceae; genus Viscum; species Viscum album. The sequence goes on along the minus strand of OY728162.1, from coordinate 77,407,880 downwards.
GGAATATAAGGAGGGGAGCATCGTGACTAGGGGGAGAATCTGAATCACCTAAGACAACAAATAATTGAAAGTGATATTGAAATAGAATTTGAGTAAAAATCCATTGTGAAATATGATTATTCTCGTTGTGTTAAAACTGAGAGATGCGGTCTTCATTGTGGTAGTGAGGAGTGATGAGCCATCCTACTAGTTTAGATGAATTTTAGGGATATACAAATTTTAGAAGGATAATTTAATCCAAATATGTATAGACCATGTTCCACATACAAGGTGAATTATCTAAAACTACGTCAATAATATTTATGGGTAGATTCTATAAGACAATGAATCCTACCAGAATATAAAAATAATCCTCAATAAGGGTATGGGATATCCTCTCTGGTTATTTAATGATAACTATGTAATGTTCAAGGGCTTATAAATTACAAATGAGTGGGTCTATGACAATTGGGTTTTTTCATCATGTAATGAGTATTAATGTGAGTTGAAGTAAGTAGGGTTCTATAAAGAAAAACAATATTTGATGTTATATGCATATCTATCTTAGGAAATCATGATGGATTTGATGAGAATATGGTCCCGATGGACAAAAACAATTAATATGCATCATTGAGAGGTTAGTGTCTGCCTTTAGGACATTCATAAGTTCACAAGGATCCAGATTCTAGGGGATATTTATAATAAATTCCTCTCCACAGAGAATGTTGGTGGGTATTAACAACATATTTCAACTTTAATGAAGGAATTACTATATATTTTGTTGAGAACCATGTCTGAGAAGATATGGAGGAGGTACATTCCCATCATGTAGTGTTTCAGGAACTTCCTAAATGACCTGTATGATGAAGATGTTTCAAAAGGTTATTATTTGGAAAATCAAATGTCTATGAGATTTTGCACCTATATTGAGGTATGATAATGAGATAGGTTAGAATCCTAATGATAGATTATAGTGTCAATACAATGGATTTTTTATGGATATAACCTCAAACGTCAGCCTCAAACTATAGTCTTCTTGTTGAGTTTCATTACCGCACTGATCTAAAACCAGATGCTCTTAGTAAGGTCATAACATCTAGTGGTTGACCGAAATCATTATAAATGATATGATGCTAGAAATGGGTAATCATTCAAACATTATTGACTGATTACTGGTGATGTAATATAAGTTACATTACCCCATTTGTGATAAAGACTTCTATTCATGTATGTGGTCCCTTTTAGATAATTTATTTCTATGTGGATGCCCACATGGGGGGATATGAGCACCCAAACCCCATTGATTATTCATAAATCAAAAAACCGTGGTAAATCCAGAATATCACGAGGTGCCACCAATTCAATTTGTGTTTAGAATAATGGATGGAAACGATCGAGCAGACATATTATTTCATATTTCACCAATTTCCCCTTTCAATGGATTATGTAACCAGTAATAGTACATCTACCATTCTGTATAGATCCTATTTCACATCCATTTAAGGGGGGAGTGTGTACTCATGGAGAGGAACAATTCTGAGATTATATACGAGTCATTAAACCCAAATAGTTTTTCATGTCACATTTGGTGACCATAAAATATTATTCTAATGGTATAATAAGTGGTACTTCATGAGTGTCATCTTTCAGTGATGAGGAATATCAAGAACATGTTTATTCATGAGGATGGAAAGATGTGGAATGAGATTCCACCACCTATCAATATGTATGGGATCTTCCATTATTATAAATAGATATGTGAAAATGCATATCCCATGGAAATGATGAGGTGCAAGAAATTCTGAGAAAACTATGTGTTGTCTCCTAAACCATGAATTCAGGACTGAAAGTTGGTTTGGGATGCCATGGTAGTGTAAATGCAGTAGTTAGAAGGGATTTAGTAGGAGGGACAGTTGTTTGTTTGATAATAGAGGCAAGAATTATAGGGATAGGAGAATTATAAGGCTCCACACTCTTGGTAACATGATAAAAGAATTAAGGGGATCCATCTAGGTTAGTCCCAAGGATATTCCACCAAACACTCATGAAGTGGTTACACCAGGTTGACATTCCTAGTGATTCCATCTTCACCAAAGCATGGAATAACAATGATGTCTATATGTATTTTTCATGTTTTTATGGGTTTTAGAATCATCTCAATAGGTATGGGATACACCTTTCAATGATTGGTTATTTCAATGAGGGATTCCTCATGACCGAGGACAAGGTGGAGTGATTATTGGTAGAGATAGTAGACCTGGTCCATTCCTATGTCACTGTGTATGTTTTAACAAACCAGTTAAGGGTGATGCAAAAAAATACCACTCCCCTAAAATTGTTGTTAGAAGATATGTTTTAATTTCCCACAATACCGGATATGTTGGATGATTCATGTGGAATATATGCCTATTGAGGATCTTTTATAGGATGATGCACTACTTATGATCAAGTAAATACCCAGATATTATGTTTATTAGATATAAAGATCTCTTCAATCAATATCCAAATTCTATATCTATTTTTACATATGAAGGATTCATGAATACATGATAGGGTTCTGTAAAGGGCCTAAAAATGACAATGATGGGACCTCAACCTTTCTAGGGTAATGAGGGGGTCCCTTCTTCATGTCATGGCTACAATTGGACATCCATCAACACCTAGAAATAGGCCAGTAGCCATGGAGGGATCCTTACTATGTAGAATACATGTGAGCCTCCAAGAGATTCTCAATATAGTGTTCAATTCTTTTAATACATTTTTATACTATTCAATTGACTCTATTTTTATTGTTATTCTTGACTAACGCAATTTGGAATTAATGTTTAAATGGAACCCATGCCTCAAGCACTATCAAAGACATGTTCACTAACTTTTCATTTTTTTAGGTTGTGATGGAGGAGACCAATCTCTTTATGGATATTATCAATGAAACTATGGACATAATAACACCTATATATGTTCTAATCGATGGAACCACTAATACAATTCCTCGTGGAGGGGGTGATGGAATGACCAACGACAAGTTTCACTATATAATTTGGGGTGGTGGAGCCAATAATATATGCTCCAACTGTGGAAACTACAAGGGAAAAAATTATGATGATGGAGTTATTGATTGATGTGGAATATGATATGAATGTGTTGGTTACGTTGGATGATCCCACCCAAGAACAATCACTATTGGTAGCTTCAAGAGATGAAGATGATATTTTTCCATCAAAATGTGCAACCGAAGAAGTTGGGAAAATTGTGACCACCTTAGTAGTTCCATCTTGTGTTGTAGAGGCCGTTGTATTAGGTGTATAGTCTGATGACGAGTTATTTATAGGTGTTTATCTTCATATACTAATGCTTCAACTCCTGCATCAACATGATCCAGAAGAAAAAATATTGGTAGTCTAGCCTCATTATGCGCCTACAACATATAAATATTTTATGTATTTAATATAGTAGGTCATAGAGGATAACTATATTTTCCATCACAAGGTTCGGATAAACATTAAGAACATCATAACACAGGTCTATATGGGTGAACTATGAAACATGGTGGGGTCTCACTACCACTGGCTAGTTTAGGGTTCAGTGGTGTGAATTCTATTAACCTTTATTTTGTGTCTTTGGACAACAATGTTGAGAATGATTGTACGGAAGGCCATGATGATTTAACTAGCCTATAATATGCATAGTATGACGGATCAATGGAACTTAATATATTTGAGGAAGATATTTCATAAATGGAGTGGCCAGAGGAAGAGTATGTGGCTATCGTTGGTACCCATACTAAGCTCCTCATTAGTTCATTGGCTCATTTTGTGGCAGTCGATGACTTGGTGGATGCTAATTTATCCCCATTGGATGAGTGTTAAGACAAGAAGAAGCTACAGTATATTAGAGTTGAATATGTATGCATGACGTATGGAGAGGATAATGAAGGTCTGGGGAGGAGGAAGTGGTTCCTAGAGTCAACTATGAAAAAGATGGTTGAACATGAGTTCTCAATCGATAGTGTGAATCCGTAGACATTATTTTTGAAAATGATATGACCAAATATGTGGATAAACCTTAGAAAAATTGGATTTTTTTATTTCTATATTCCTAAACATTTTTTTGTTACTATTTTAATTAAATTGTATTTTCAAAACAACTGAAGAATAATACACAAGATCATGTGAGTCATCATTGTTGTGAGTAAAAAGGTTCGATCGAGTGATTCCTCATATAAATGAGAGTGTAATTATAATCATCGAACTGTCAAGGTTTTCTATTCTTGACAAACCACGATGAGTGTTTGGGATGATCTGGGATATGGATATAGAACTAGACTCTCAAAATATTATATTCTCTTATCAAACGAGCTATAGTACATGATCATGGTAATGAAATAGGAATAGTATAATACTAATACAAAGTGGAATGGATAGAGTAAATCATAATTGTAAAATCCTATAACACATGGAGGGTTTCGTGACGATGGAGGACATCTATTTGCAATGTTCAAAACATAGCATCCATATCACCTAGAGATGAATGGGGACAAAAAATGATAGTTAACCACAAAACATGTCTTAATCATGAATATTTCATCAGCATGACATTCAAATCTCATATAGGAATTTAACTAGGATGGTAAATGGGCCATTTCTAGACACCATTCTATGTCGGGGCCCATTTAACCATATGAGGGGATAAGGTTCCAAATGAGTGTCATATAATGTTTTCAAATTAGGTGATTGAATTTTTGAGTGGACTCGAATCCTAAAATAATTATTTCATCCTGACTTAGGAAGAATTGTTGTGGGCATATCGGTTTTAAAAATAACCATACTCATCTTCTTTGGGAATCATCATATCAGATTACTAGTGGTCAAAAATGAATGATGTGGTGGATGACTATCACTAGATGAAATGGACTCTAATAAATGTTCCAATTATGTCTTTCATTTTTATTTCATTGAATGAGGATGATAAACACAATGATTTACATCATATGGAGAGGAAGAAAAATGTCATTTTATGATGTATAGTGAGGATCCCGACTTTTTATAGTTTATCATCAAGTGATCAGAACACATCCCACAATTAAATACCATGGTAAAAGGATGTTTTACATGGGTATTATACATAGATCATCCCATCAATTCATTCTCATCTGGGGCCATGGGGTAATCCCATCCTCAATGTCTAGGGTAGAATCACAGTTTAACAATATGAAAAATTGGATGTAGAGAATTGATGTGTATGACACCCGCCTTGAGATGAATGTGACAAAATGGACTGTATTACAATGGGGAAGCTCTAAAATAAATTAATATAGGAAAGGTTTCATATTTTTTGAGGTCCCATCTCATGGACCAAGACTCCTTATTTAAGGAGATACAGTTTGGGCATATTATAAATATTTTATAGTCATAATTCTTGGGCTAATAAGGGTGTTTCCCAATGCAATGTGTGCATTACTAAACATGATACATAATGTGAATGGGGGGCTTCATTGGCCATATAATTCCACATATATAATTCCTAGGAAAAAATGAACACATTTTACTATCATGAGTATTGTACCATGAAACAACGGGTGGTAGAACACAGATTTCATTAAGGGTCTTCCCTATTTTATGATTGTATTGAATCTACTCATACATTAATATGAGGCATTAAACATTTGAACATTTTATGTATAATGTTTAACATCATGTACTGATGATTTTTTTTATTTTATGCTATAATTTTCATATGAGGCATCCTCTTTGGATATAGTGAAGAATAATCTCTTATTATGAGACATCTTGATCTTATTTATCGTAAGACGGTAGTTTTACATCATATTATAAGTAAATTGGTGAGAATTCACATCATGATTGTCATTATTTTCTTCCACGTATTAATTTATTAGGTAATCTCGATCAAAATATGGGTTAAGATAATTGAATTAGGATTATAACAGGAATTTTTGCCATGCAAATATTTTAGGTGATTTTGTCATGAGTTACAGACGACCTCATAGTGAATCTACAATTGAGGACATATATAGAAAGTATAGGTGTCACTATGTATCCAATAATAATGAGAGTCATGTTATATGTATTTCTTGATGTAAATATACATAGTTTAAAATCATACAGTATGGATCAGGGTGTGAAATGTGTGGTTCAATTATATTCATCAATCCCTTCCACACAAGAAGAAATCTTGCATCTTATTTCACAAAGATTAAGGACATACTATCAAGAAAATTGAATAATATGATGATTCATGTTAAATATAATATGGTAAACTAATTTAACATTCTGATGTTTGGATTGGAGAATTTTTTTATTCCATGTATAATTTTTCAGAATGATGGTGAAAAATCGAACATGAATGGACAATAAGGGTGTTTCATACCACTCAAGTATTTGGGAGAAAATGACACATAGTTTGGGGTCATATTTCGTGGAGTGTGTGGTGATTGTTTTCATTATGGGTGTGTGTAGCAAAAAAGGGAAAACCAATATGAATTAACCAATGTGGCTAGTGTACCACAAAAAAAACACGAAACAAACAACACATAGTTTAATGTAATAATGCTTTAATTGTGGGAAAAAATTTAAGTATTGTTTCTTGGCATGTAGGGTATGAAAGTAGTTTGGATCATTATGCGTAGACTTGTTATAAATAGTTTAATTTCATATTGTGTGGACCATAAGATAGATTTCATTTTAATTTCCTTATGATCAGACTGTGAGAAAATAGTCAAATGTTCATAGAGTTGGGAACATGGATGACCAGCTGAAACAGATATGCATAATGTGGTGGAGTGACAAACTCAAATTGAATGATGACCTATGAGGCCTAAAACCACACCACACATTATGATATTAACTCACACATAGTTAGAAATTGTAATACATACACTATAATATTTTTTTTTTGTAATGGAATTGATACCTTGGGATCATTCAAATGAATATATGGGGTTCTATGGAAAAACAAACCCATCATGATTGAGGATCAATGAGTCTTGATCTATGAAAAAATTTCTTAAGTGGAAAAATATACAATTTTGATTAATTTTTATTGGATATGATATCCCATTTAATGTTCATAGAGTTTTATCATTTAAAAAATAGATTAAAATCATAAACCTTGTACCATGGGATAACCCATAATGGATACATGTATTCTGATTATTTAAAAACTGCAATCTAAATGAGGCTCGGGAGGTTCAACTGAAAATAAAAAATTCATGAATGGAAATGCATTATGGTTAATTTCCTAAGTCTTGGATAATAAATCATTGTTTATACTTATAATTTTTTGACCTCAATATGAGTATCCCAATAGGATATGTGTAGTGACAAATAGAGAAATGTATCGATGTAAATGAGGCTTAAGAATTAACAATGTCACAAAACACATTCCTAGTAATTCCCCCACATAGTCTAAAGTCATGATTCTTAGAAATGGTGTGATGTGTTGATTTACTACATTAGTATTTGTAAAATCAATACTCCTAATCCCATGAGATTCAATATGGGTGTGAGAACCAACGAATAGTGAGAAAATTTCCCTAATACATTGGAGTTCACACAAGGAGTGAGTAGAGGTACAATTGACAAATTCAAAACAATACGTCCCCACTCAATTGAATGTTGAAAATGAATAGAGGGTTGACACCGAGATGTTAGAATTTCATGGGTACATAAATAGGTGGAAAGGATGTATGTTTATATTTTCAAGGATTGTATATCAGGGGAAATGGTGTGTAGGGATTTAGTGATGATCATATTTGAAACACAATATCCACAATAGCACCAATCCTGAATGTGGTGAGAAAATATCAGATTGAATACTTCCCATGTATGCATCAAATGATCTTATGTATGTTTCCAGGAATCCATCAAGACGGTGTCACAACATATGAGGTGATCCATTTTCGTCAGGCACCATTCCCATTATGGGGGTCATTTTGTTATGAAAGAATGTGGGAATCCAACATGAAAAATCCTTCATTTGTGTAAATGGATTTAGTAATATCCACATTGGAATAAACACTCTATATTCCATGAAATAGTTTATTTGGGAAATACAGTGTGGAATATCGAGAGTTAGGATTCAAAAACAGGTGTTCCAAATTATGTGAGTTCATATTGTAAGTACTGTAATGTTTCTATTATGTCATAGTCCAAAATCAAAAAAAACATTATGCAGATAAGGGGGTTATGGATTTGATGAATTTGTGTTGGGGTCCAAAAATTTTAAGTCTATACATCCCTATGTATCCCATAAATATGGTAATGAATCAATATGAAGTTCTGGAAGGCGGACCACATACATTAAGGTTGTACGGTATAGGCTATGGAGAATAGTATAAATTATAGTTTAATGGATTGAGAAGATAATGTTCATTACAAGGGTATACATATGGAACATAAGAGGTAAATCTTGAAATGAATAGAAACAAGTAGGCCCACATATCACATACACTCCTTAAAATGAAATGCATACAATTTATGGTCATTATGTATGGACCATTACCGAGGCCATGGGGATGAAGAATTCAAAAAATTGTGGTTATAAACATAGATTATAGTTATGTTCATTGGTATATATCTCATATAGAATGAAATAATAAAACAAATGGTTCTTGAAACATGATATAGTATAATTCTGACACTAGTAGTGTTGATCCTCTAATGGGAGGAAATCTGATGCATCCCACAGTTACCATGGGGAACACTTGTTTGAGAGATAATGTATATTTTTTCAACCAACCCATACAGTTATAACAAGGAAAACCAAATTCAAAAAGGTTAAGAATCATCAATTATTAATAAACAACCAGATTCAAATGTGGTAAGGTACTATTTTAACGTCATCTGTTTAGGGTGATAGTATTTTCTATATAAATGCATAAAAACAGGACTATATTTTATCATAAAATAGATATATGTATCATGAAGGATTGAAAACCCTTATTATAATGAGGGTAATAGTGATTTAGTTCCATGCCACATAATACTAGGTAGAGTCGAATATATTTTAAAGTCATAATGATTGGAATCGAACTCCAAATTTAATGTCATGGAGTTTGGACCATGAACTCATAGTTTAAGGTCATAGAGTTTAGACTAAGAGATATCAGTTTAAATATGTATATTATGGACCGCGAGTTCATGGTTTTAGTTTGTAGATATTATACCATTAGCACAATGTTCAAGGTTGTAGTGTTTGGATGAGGGGAACATAGAAAAAAGTCATAAAGCTCATACTAATGACAAGAGTGTCTCAGACCGATATTAATACTGAATTTGAGTGAAAACCCAAATATTAATAAAGGCCAATGAGGCCCAATGACACATAAAAAAAATCATATGAGATCACTCATATAGTTTTTAGCCATGATTCTTATACATTGATTTCCAGTTTATGGTCATGGTTTTTCGACCTTGTTCACATTTTAATGTAATGTGTATGGGACATGCCAAGCTCATCATGTGATGTAATGATTGAGAAAATTAACCTTGGTTGGAGGAGTAATAATTTATTTGTACATGGTGACCATAGAATTTGTGCCTTTAAAATATGCCTAATGAATGATTTAAGTTTATTTACAGATGAGATCCAATTATTGTGGCTTCATTCTACGTATTATTGGTATTCTGAGAGCTAGTAAAATTTCTCCCTTAAGAAGGGGTACAGGTGAACCTTCATGTTACATTCCTTTTCTATCATATTTGGTTACCTTTATAGAATTATCAATTCATGGAGTTTATTACCTTATAGGGACTTCATCTCTGATAGGAAGAGTTCTTCTATTCTGTCTGATTTCTATTGGCCATAGACAGTTTTTTAGTGTGATTGTAACTGAAACATAATTGGCGAGATACCTCTCTTATGTACACCAGGGAATATGGGGTCACCTCGGTGGAATTATACATTTTCTTTAGGTAGGACCAAAGGGTGATGGGGATCATATCCATGCAACACTTCTTGTTATGACGGAAAATATTACACAGAATGTCAGAGAGGGTTTGTTGAATTCAATAATCAATCAGTTTCCACTTCATGATATAGGGAATTATGGTTTTTCATGATGTTGTACGTATGATACAACCTCTTTAACTATTTAGTATAGATTTTGGATCCATTATCAGTAATAATTGTTTGAGGGACACAAAATTAGTGGATTATGCGGGTTCTTTTGAATATGATAATGGATCAGGACAAGACTGCTCTATAGGGAATCACTTCTGCCATGTTGTTGAAAAATGTATTACAGTAAGAATGAACCTAAACTAACGAGCTAATACTCTATGATAGGGAACTTCACAATTTATTATATTTACTATAAAGGGACAATATTACTTGGTGGTGTAGGGTATTGAATGGTTTATACACAAAATTGGAATGTAAATCACAAGATTGAAACCTCATGTAGAACTCAATACAGTCATGGACTATAGTTGGCTAGAAGTATCTGAGTCTCCAAATATATTGTGAAATCTTCAATCCTACCTGATTAGAAACATGGGTCCCGTAATGAGATTCCAATATAACTTGGGGAATAACATTCCTTGGATGAAATAGGTGATAAATCCATAAAACCATCATATTTATAGAGTTTATTCTTCGTATTCCATGCACTAGAGTGGGAACTAGTCTACATGTCATAACATTCACTCATGATCATCTCGATCTAGTTGTTGGATACCATGTTAGAGGTACTCGATGAAATAATTTTTTTAATTAGAGGATTCTTATACACTAGGGGGACCTGATGGTCTAGATGTGGAAGTAATGGGAATCAATTGGTTCACCTATTGGTTGTCATGATCATCTTCAATGAGTGTAGTGATGACTCTCAAATTCACCACACAAATAAATATGTCACTTTGGTCATACCCTTTAAGATATGCATCTAGGTTGGCTAGGGAATAATCTTGACTATTCTATGAAAGAGGTATATAAGTAACATCTAGATTAGAAGTTAATCTCAGCCATTAGAAAATGAGTGTGCTCTAGTAGGGGAACATGCCCAAGATTTCTAATGAAGTAGTAACTATTTATTTTTTCAATTTATCTCTGAGCATATATTATCACATGAATGCAAGCAAAATCAATTTCAAGAGATAACTCAGGACTAGTAATGAGTGACTGATAGTATTCCATGTAGTTATTGTATAATTCTGACCACATGAATGTATATTTATAGATATCCTTTTCTAGTGTGATTAAGACTATCCCCATTCCTACCCTATTGTGATCGAGTTTGTAAAGACTCCAAAAATTTAGGTATTAGAATGCACTAAGAAAATTCATATTCAACCACTAAATGGTGTTGTCCACTAAAAGGATTGCCTAATTTGGGATATATACATCCAAGGGTCGTTATCTAGGTTTTGGATAGGTGTGAATGATGTCCACTAGAACCTCACATATGTGGGATTATTGTGGAACAAACCTGAGGTAAAGTTGTCGATGGATCACTACACAATGTTCCAAACATCCTGTGGACATGGGACTGTTTGGGGTATACCATAGTGAATCCATGTTGGACACTAGTTGTATGTCATGATTCTGCAAATAATTCCATTACTTATGAACAATGAAACCAACATGAAAATTATCTTGTTGATAGCATAGTTACTATCCTCCGTGTTAACGAGCATGCGACTAATATTGAATAAATTTTTTCCCCTACCATCATTGATGTTATCTGGGATAAGGGAACCAATCGAATTTTCTTGGGAGTTCATACTGAGGTATGGAGACTTTCCTAAAATATTTGGAATCAATAACTATTCCATTAGAAGATACATGTTTATTTCATTTAATGAGTCATTCCAATCTTCATCACACTAGTAGATAATTCATTTCATTATTATATTGGAAAATTGAACACACTTTCTAGATAGATTCATGATGAATCAACATATATACTCTAATTGGACATGAAGTCCTGGAAACATCTGAAGATTTATCGGGTGATGAATATGACTGATGTCTTTGATTATATATGAGTTGATCATGATACCTATATAAAATATAAAGAATAATAGAAACAACACAATGATATCCTTTAAGGAGAACTTCAAGGGGTCATATTAGAATTCTTGGGGCGTAGTAAGTCAAATGATTTCTCATGGAATCCAAGATGGTCATTTTTGTTGTATTTTTGACCACAAAATCATCCACATATTGTTCTATGAAGGTCTTGTCTATTGGTTTGAACCTATAATTCATGGATCACTAATAAGTGGCTTGTGAATTATTCAACTAGAGGTAATTACATGATACTAAAAAGTACCGCGAGACACTATAAATGTGGTAGAATTATCATTCTCAAAATCAATCTAGAATTATTCATAATTGTTGTATCCATCTATAATTCATAGATTCTAGGAACCACCTATATATTTACTCAAAATATAATTCACATAAAGGTGAAATCACTCTTTTAGAATTGCTGGTTGAGCTTTGAAAAGTCAATATAGACGCCAATATGCCTATTATTATTCCTAACCTGGATGATTTTTTCATTGAACATGTGGAACTGGACATCCCTGAATATGTTTTAATTGATAATATTTTTTACCTTGACCTTTAACATGGAACCATGTGAGGGGTGAATATTAATGGGAGGTTGTTTGAGTTTGTGATGACTCCTTATGAGACCAATATGGTGCATGGAAAACTGAGGGTTTGGTCATATAATCTAATCATATCCCAAAGTGAATACATCATGATAGTACTTTAGGAAATCCAAATACTAATTTTCTAAAATGGGGGAATAACTACATTGGTTTTCATTGGCTATGGATGTTCAACTATGCTAATTATCCCCTAAATTAACTCGTTGATGGTGGTGGGGAATCCCTTTTTGAATAAAGGATGATCATATTTCAAATCCTCTTTATCATCTGATGTTGGAGAATTAATTAGTGTAGTTTCATCTAGGTCATGTAAATCGGGGGGGGGGGGGGGTCTAGCGCCTTCATGAGAGGAAAATAACTCTTAGATAAGGTGTTCATTCTATTATAAACCCCTATAATCTATGTTTTTGATTCATGTACATTAGGCCTTATACCACTGGGTGAATTATTGACCTCATAGAAATCATGGTGAGTGAGATTTTTGTAGATCAACCATTCTATATGGAATATGTGGGAGTGATGTTAAATGGTTACCATGGGGTGAAACATTCATTATTTCATAGGGTTAGTGATTCTGGTACCAACTGAGCCTATCCATTGTAAGAGTATAAGGTACTATATCGAGTTTCCTTATATTTGAGGATGCAATGTACCATTATATTGGAAATGACTAAGTGGATTCACATGTTTGAGGTCATCTTTTCTAAACTATGGATCATGAGAATGAAAGTGTCATCTAGGTCAACCTATAGACTGGATGGGGTGGTTGTGTGATCTCACTCAATCTTCTTAACTTACTTTGTCTCCCTCTTCAAGTAGATAGTGTCCAGATAGTTGGTTTCATTGGATTATATGGGGGACATGTCACCATAATGTACCCAATATAGAAAACTAATAGATTATTGGAATGAATAGTGATACGAGGAGGTGACTTTCACATAATGATGATGTCATGGTTTACACAAAAATGCATTGTCAGTGGAATCTAGTGAGACTACCGTGAACTCAGTTCTCTCTATAAATCATTTTAACAAGGAATTAAACTAAATTTTTCCACATGGCATCTTATATTTCCTATCATAGCCTTGAATATTCATATTAGAAGGAGTTAGGTCATCCTCATTCAGCCCCATATTGTATAGGATCCAGGTCAGGATGAGATTAGTCCAATTAATTTTGTCCACCAGAAAGTAGAGAATCATCATACCATTGAACTATCTGATAGTGTATAATGTAAGAATTTTCTGCCTATATCATGGAAACATCATATTCTTTATATAATGAGATAATATACTAATATTCCTCTTTCACAACATCCACTTCAAATTAGGTCTTTATGGAAGATACTTTTGTTTCAAAAGGGAAGGGTATATTCACGGATTCTATGACGGACCTAAACATTTCTTTTGACAAGAATAAGGACTAATGGATAGTTACCATCACATGTATTCTAAAGAGTATCTTTATATATTTTTCATTTTTTTAGAAATTGTATTTTCCTACCCTTATAGATGTGATAATTGGAGGGATTCATGATAGGCACTGCTAGAAATATCATTGGGCCTTGGATGGTACAAGAAATATCTTGCTACTGATAGGATAAATCACATATAACCACTACCATTTAACTATTTGATGGTTGATACCTCGATCTTTTTGGATGTGGATAATCATAGTAAGATCATAACTGGTCTTCTTGATTATCCAAAATGACTAGTCGAGGTGGCTTTTTTTGGAAGTGAGATGGAATTACCTTTCCTACTAGTCACCATATAGATCATGTGGGATTGTCTTTGTAGCATCCACAAATAGATTGGTGGTTATTTCATGAGAATTGAGACAGCTCAAATTTCATTGACCATTCATTCGATGGAATCAAATGGAAGTGCTCAGTGGGTTTACATGGAAATCCTTATCATCAGGGGCCATGAAAAGATCATCCACTTTTATGGTGTTTACATAATCACACTCCTTCTCATCATTAGAGTGGTATTCCAAGGATGGGTAGACACATGGGTAATTATAGTCACTTGAGGAATGAAATCACTAAGGGTGCAAAATGTATTCAGTATAGAAGAGGGTATCTGATATCCCTTGTACCATTGGAGATTACAATTCTATGATTTTATGGGTAGACATGTAGATGTATAAGCATCATATGGTTATGTTCCATCGACTTGAAGGGCTTTAATCAGCTCTAAGTAGTAATTAATGACACAATGAGTGTGAGATACCACTTTAAGGACTAACGAGTCATTATACTTATGAGTCCCACAGATGGAAACATTCTTCCACTCCCCTAAAACCTCATCATATCATATTTCCTCGGTGGATATATGTTTACCTTAGGACATGATGTTTCCCAAAATTACCAAACCGTTATCCACATATTCTTGGATTCATACCTTGAACACATATAAATATAATTTTTTATGTCTATATAAATTAATTTAAGTGAAATGGTGGAGATATGTGATATTTTAACTTCTTGGGGACTTCTTAACTTTGGATGCTTCAGAATCTATTCCATTATTGATGATATGAGAAATATAGGGATATATAACTCCTTGAAAAAAATTTATGCTCCATTTTATCTAGTAAGGGTTCTCTAGGTTCCCACCATGAAAAGGGTTTAGAGAAAAATGAGGGGTTGGAGCCAAATTCTCCTATTTGGGGGGGGGATCCAATTCTTCACTGGGTGAGGCTATGATTAAAAAGGTTTCACTCAATGTTGATCCATTTGGAAGTGGTCAATATACTCCAATAGAATGGGGACCTATGTATATAATATGGATGTAGTCTTTTCATTTGGTTTCATTCTTATATGAGCTGGATGATGTAGGGAGCATGATTTCTTACCATACTATAAGGTTTACCTTAGGTTCTGGAAATTTTGTGAAAATCTAATGTTACAAAAAAGGGACATTTTGAGTGATGTGGGTAGGATCCAATTCTGTCTTCATATTTCATAGGCACATCACCCCAAAATTTTATTAATTTATTAGAATGTTGAGATATTACTTGACGATTTTTTAATGATTGTTTTTACTAGGTGAAGCTAAAGAGGTAAAGAAAATTCCAATGACTATTTTCTTAAAAATAAATGGACACAATGTGAAACATTTTATACCAGAGAAATATTGATTATTCTAATGTTTGGATGAAAAAAATTATTTGTCGGCTTTGAAAATACTATGATGTTCAAAACAATGTTCCACACCTCAGGATAAGGTGGTATAAATGTGGAAGTGGGTCACCTGTCCCATTGAATGGAGACAGCATGGGATTTAAAAATATCAAGTTGGTTATATGTCATCCACCCATGCTAGTTATGAGTATAAATCATGTATTTTATCCACCTTTTTCATCTCTAGGGCCTCAATGAGAGTACTGAAAGCAGATATAAAATCTTCTTGGTAAGGATATTTATCATGAAAAGGATTAAAACCACCAAAAAATTGACATGCTTATAAACATGGAAATCATCATCATCATATTACGAAGAATCTGGAATTCTATGATGATATGGATAATCATGGTACATGGGAATGATACGCAACTCATATCTAGGTCACCATCCATAAACCACTTCCTCTAATAAATTTGGTTTTGCTGGGTTACTGAGGTCATTGCGGAAAACTAGATAATAAGTACTTACCTCCAAACTTGACGAGATATGGGATACTGTAAAATGGTAACATAATCTGTGAAATTATTAGATATAATCAAATCAATGATCCCCTCCATTTATGTGACTATATAAAGTAATGCATTAGTCGTGGGATTGACCTCAATCATCGGCACAATCTCAGATGGATTGGAAGGATTAGAGGGACATGCTCTTCACCATTTTTAAAATTCCAAATAGAATGTAATGCCTCTCAGGGATCCATAGGGATGAGTATCTATCTTTGAAGGTTGGTAAAAAAGCTTGTATGATTGTCTTCCTAGTACTATGATTCCCAAGGGGGCATTTTTTTACCGAGAAAACATCCATTAGAGTATATATCTTGGGAAAACTCTGACATAGTCTTGTACAACATGATTATTCGTCGAGTAAAATTTTCATCATTAATGGTTATGTGAGGTTGTTAAAGGATAGGTTAGAATTCAATAGAAAACCCTATGTTCACACACTGATTTATACATTAATAGATGCATCATTCACAATTCAATCGACATTATTTGTCCTTTGATGCATATTTTTTTGAGGGTCTTATCGTAGGCAAGAGATCTAGGACATTGATCGACAAGCAGTTATGAAAACTAAACCTTTAAACAACATTTATCAATGTCATTTAGTTTGTCTAGGCATCCTGGAAATGGAAACTAATAAAATTGAGGTAGTGAATCATCTCCCATATTTTTTGGGGGAGAAATGTACCTTGACCCTCAGTGATAGAATTTGATATGTAAATTATTGGAGTCTCTTGATAATATAAAATTATTTATAAATGGTTGGAGGATTGAGTCACTAAAATATCTATTATTCAAAGGGTCGGTCCAATTTTTGGTTAGTCTCAATTCCGATCAGCACTGGCCGAGTGTTCTGTGGAGACACTGATATGGATTAGTTTTGTTCTAGGTTCCTAGTAGAGGATCCACTATATAAGAAAACAAGTCAATAAAAAATGTTCAGTCTCTCGGAGGGGTAACTAAATGCATAATCATGTCCTTATAGGCAACAATCCATATTTATATTTGTAAATGACACTTTTAAATGGTATGTGAGAACTGATACCACTCCAAACATTAACAATTCAGCCACAACAAGATCCATCCACTACAAATTAAAATTTCGATGGACTACCCGAATATTTCCAAAAATTAAAATCAAAATAGATCAAACACCACCATACAGAGATGACCATTCAGTCTGCATCCCTCTTTCACCATCGGTCGCACACTACCATCCACTGCCATCATCTATTCTGAAGCTGAACACATCCATGTCGTTGAGAAACAAGCTGTCAAGACTTTATTCATCCTGAAGAGGCCTGCTCAAACTCACATCCCAAAGAGCCTTAAAATCCTCTAAAAAACTCCACCTTGGAGAGAGCAGAGGAATTATGTATCCAGAGCAGAGAATGGATTGGGCGATTGTAGGCCGAAAGAATAGTACAAATCCTTAGAACCGTCAAAGTAGAAGAAATCCATCACTGTTGACGCCATCATAGTCATCCTCAAAAAAACATGTGCTGAACGAGATGATGCACCACCATTGTCAACAACCATCTGACATTGAATAGGAAGCACATGAGCATCACACCATGTTTCACCATTCACATCATCCAAACCACTATATGTTAGTTCCATTGAGACACCATCAAGACCCACCCCACTGCAGAACAAAATACCAAACTAGCAAGCCTCCCAAGAAGCAGGAAATTAAGCCTTCACGCCAACAACCAACACCCAAAGCGATCAACAAGAAGAAAAACATACCAAACCCATCGAAAAACAAAAAACTATCAGAATGTACTGGAAGCTGCATCGAAGCATACTACCAAATACAGAACCGAAAGATAGATTAAACCCTAGGTAAAATGGTAATAAATAGAGATTGAAGAGCCAAGGGGATCAGAACCCTAAAATAAGTAGTATACTCCTGGATATCCATGAATTCCGAACTGTGAAGGCCCAAAATACACCTTGAATCAGATACTCCCAGCCCAATCTAGAATAGAGATGTTGACCTCTTCTTCAGAGTGAATAATAGTCTTTCACAGAAGTGCCAACTCATTGTCAACCACTCACTGTTGAAGAATCACGCCCGAAGTTTTCCTCGTCAATGTCTCTTTGAGCAACACTTCATCTGGTTGATTCATCCAAGACAAGAATTTCAATCCATTATATAAAGAAGTTGTACAGATGGGGACTAGAAATGTTGGTGATGGTTTTACCTTGAGACCTTGTAAGGGATCCAGAACATCCTCCTCCTTCATGTACCTAGAGAGGGATATGGGGATCTTGTGGTTTTCAACATCAGGTATTCTTAACATCAACTATCAGGCATCTTCTCCATACTCTACATACTATTTGGGAATCACCCTTACGACATAATATATTTCCTCAAAGTATGAATGTTTAAGGAGGTCTATGATGACTTGTTTCCACCTAGGATTTCACCATTAACACATATTTTTTGTCCTTCATTCCTAGGAAATCTCTTATGGGAATGGTACTTCAATGATATATTTTGGAACATTGTGTAGGTGAATTGGGGAATGATTAGGATCGTAGTATAAGTGAAAATGAACATAGGGAGGATCTCCATTTTGAGGATTAAGAGTATGAAGAAGGCCTCTATAAATTTTGTTGGAATAGTAGAGGAGGACCTATTCATTATTTGTTGATGGAATTGGAAGGAACTTTGTACTATAACTCATTTCCATGTTTTTTAAAAATAAATGTCATCAATGTGGTTTTTTTATAGAGACAACTTATCCTTCTTATGAGGAGATTGTGGTCTTACTCCCAACTGGGCAAAGACAGTTCTCTATTCTCCTATTTCAGGGACTCTAGGGATATTGTAAAATGTGATAATTTTGAAAAGTCCAATAATAGACATAAAATATGATTCCATGTATTAGGAAACCTCTTGATCCTAGATCTTATATTGGAATCATGTGTGTCATATATGTGGTATAGGATTAGGGATAAATTCCACCATTTCCTATTCCTGAGGGATGAGTCATTACCAACACTAATAGGTCCTAGTTTTATCCCTCCATTGTGGATATGGGTAGAAAGTTATGTTTATGTTCTCTCAAGAATCCCACACCTCCATAGAATATATATGAGTGTCATTGTATCACTATAGGTAGATGATCCCAACATTTTCTACTATGGGAACAAGGAGAGGTTTTTCACAAAATGACCATTTTGGGAAGTGGTGTTAGTGAGGCACAATTGCATCTAGGTTCGTACATACAATATCCCATGTGGTAATAGCCCCATACTACTCATATAGATTAGTAAGGTTATTGATATCAATCGATTGGATGATCTCGAAGGGTGATATGGGTTGTGGGCACCCTGATGATTGAGTCATGGATGAAATTGTGGTAGAGGGTGTGTCATTCGAGATTATGTCATTTGAATCCTCCATCCATTGAACCCAAAAGTGTTGTGTGATGTATTTCCTGTGGATTTGGTCATATAAGGAAGGTGTATAAAATTGTCAGCACATGTACATAGAAATAAGTTTCAAAGCCCAACTATCGTCCAATATTTTGAAGACGGAGAGGGATTCCCACATACAATGTCATATACATGGAATTCCAAAATTTATTAAACCATTTCCCATTGAGTTCCATTATGGGCCCATAAATTTCATGGTCAAACCAAGAACAAGATATATAGATCCAGTGAGATTCAAATATACTAATGTCAAATGTGAAAATAGTCCCCATGTTGAGGTGAGAAGTTTCACATCAGGATCACTATATCTATTTTCAATGCTTTTTATTTGGATTCTATGAGATCTATATCTCAATTTCCATGAACTCCCACATTAAAAATGTGGGTGGATTTAATCACCTCAATGGGTATTTATACTCCTTTATACAAATGGGTTGATGGTATATTGTTTCCTCCTTCCATGGGGTCTTCCTTGGAACACGTCACCTAATTCAGGTCTCAATTATAGAATTAATTCATGTTTTTTGAACTCATCATAATTTTAATATCTTTGGGGACACGAATTAATTAAATGTATTTTCTATTGAAATTCTAATTTCGTCTTGATAGGGAAGGAACCTTCATCTAGGAGACTAGTAACACTGGGCCACAATGTGCATGTTTTGATGCAAGGTTATTTATTTACCAATGATCTACCTCTTGGGAGGGCATCTCAAGTGATGTATATTAATTAATATAACTTCAGTGAAACTATGTTGATCAAAAGGTAATGTAACAAGAGGAATAATACTTCAAAGGAGTTTAACCTCCTACATACCATGTCATTCTTTAGGTATTCCTATTGGGATATGATACATGGTGTATATCCTATGGAGAACAATCAAAATGTCATGTAGATATAGATATGGGTATGAGGTTAATGTCCTAGGAAGATGTTATGGGTGAAATAAAATTCCCCTTAAGGAATATCAAGTAGGTGTGTTCCTTGGAGGGATGATTTCACAAATGAAAATCTTACCTATTGTTGGGATTGCCACATGGAGATGAACCTAGGAAATATGGATTAAAATATCCCTTGATATGGGACAAAAATATGGATCAAAAACCCCTATTGGTAGAATCTATGACTTTGCTTTATAAAATCTATTAATATAAATCTAATTTTGATAGATTATAATAATCTTTGAGGTGATCTCGGGAAGGATGGATCAAAATAGCTCATGAGGAGGATCGAAGAGGCACATCCCTAGGATAGAGAACCTATGTTTTTTATTGACCATGAATCCCCATGAGGAAAACAAAAAAATATATATGTAATTTCCTTTAAGGAATATTAGTGGTTGTGAATATAAATGTATATTGAGATATATCTGATATCTATGGCACATAAAATCCCTTCAGGTAGACCTAGGATAGATTGATGAGAACACACCATGAGTTGGATCATGGAGGTATGTCCCTAGTAGGGAGAACCTATGATTCCACTGATTGAGAATTCTATTGTGGTAAACCTAAAGAATTTATCTGAAAACCATCAACGTGTATAAAAGGACATGGATCCGAACCTCACTAGAGAAAAATCATGAGATGGATTGATCAAAACACCCCATGAGGTAGCCTATGGATCGATGGATCCAAACTCCCGTTGAGGTAGATCCAAGAGGTACATCCGTAGAATAGAGGACCTACATTTAGTGATGGATGGTATTTAACCTCAAATAATAATCCTCCATACCCTATTTATAATACAAGGATAAACATCCACATAGTTTGATTTGATAGTTTAATGTTGTGGGATGGAGCTATTCCATAAATATTTTCCTCGTGTTTTATGGGTTATCGTGCCACATATGGAACATTGATGAGGGATGTTATGAGGCCTATGTGTAAAAGCTTTCATTATCGATGGGAATTATCTAGACTGAAATGGTGTGGGGATTACACCATTAGCTGAAAATTAGCTAAACATTCATCCTACTCTAGGGGAGAAGTTGTGGGGATTATTCTAGGAAGCTACCATTTGGGTTTTGGTTTCAACACAAGGTGTAGAGAATGTGTCATCCAAAGATGACTGAAACATGGGATTCATATGTTCACAACAGAAGGTAAGACTAAAATTCTAAATCCAATGAGGAGGAAATTGTAATGAATTTCTAACATCATAGGAATATTGTGTAGAAATAGGAATTTTTGTATCATGAATATTGGATTACTGTGGAATAACTCATTGAACATAGATTTTTTGTCATAAAATCCCATGTAATAATTTGAGGGTTATGGATTTGGTACTTCCATGATATAATGATTGGTGTAGTGGTCAGTCATGAGTTCCACATTATTGTCCCTATTCTGAGAAGAAATATTAGTTAATGGTACCTATATAGAGATGAATAATGTAGCTGGGAGGATATATTCATAGTTTACGTGATGTAGGAGGATATTAGAGTAGGTGGAACAGGTAACATGTGGACTCGAGGAGAACCAAGACATGTCCTAGATGGTTGTGCGGTCCCTGGCCACAAAACCATCCTGAAGGAGGGTCAACAAAGGGGGGGGATCTATGGAGGACCATGATAGTGGATTTTCCATGATAAAGGCCTCATAGAGGGGTGCATCCTGAAACATAAGTGATTTTTGAGGTTATAGGATTTTCAAAATACAAGGATTCATGATACGAGGAGTATCTTTATTGTATCAAGTCCTAATAATGAGATGATTATTTAGTGAAGGATTAATTATTCATGAAGCGTCAAGATACTCTAGGGGCATCCTTCCTCATATAATGTGGTTGGAATTTGGGAAAGGCATCTCCACCATTGTAGGAGGGTCTTAATAAAACAAGGAAATGGGTTTGGTGAGGCATGGATACAGTGGAAGAAAAATTTTGTTTTGGTTCATGTTTCTCAGGGAGTCTAGGAATTGGAAGTGTTTTTAATGTCAAATGGTTTGGTATCCATGCTAAAAATATCAGAGTGAGAGGGTTTTTATGTAAAGGGTTTTCATGAATCCTGGAGTCACTATGCATAAAACCTTTGGACTTCTCAAATGGGTAAAACTCCACTGGACCCCAGAAGACAACATCAATGATTTGTGGGGTTTTCTAGTGTTCCATGACTCTAAAGCCCCACCACATATATGTTGACTAATTTAATTTCACATGCTCATAATGGAAGCAGTCTACTAGGTACATTGGTGAGATCCATCCATTCGCGAAGGGGATTTTATTTGTTATAAAGTCTTTCATAATGGATTTTAGTAGTTTTTGATCATAATTGCTTCAAACTAGTAGTTAATTCCTTGAAAATTTTAATGAATTATGTATTTTAACATAAAAAATACACTAATCCCCTCTTCATATCATCATTTTCCCCAATACTTGTTCAACAGTCACATTGAGTTACTCTACATTGCAACTTCTCCATTTAATTCATATTAGATATAATACCTAGTTTTCAAATAGTAAAATGGTTATGGATTCATCTGTAGACCAATAAGGATGAGAATATCAATTATGTAAATTATCTATAATCCTTTCATCTTATCCCCATGATGATTTAAAAGACAGCTTCATTCTACATGTTCACTGATTGGAGACCAAAACCATATATTTAAGAGGTTAAATCCATATGTCTAAAACTAATGATTTCCAATATATTATGCATTATTTCTACACATAAAATCATCAACATGATCCAGAAAGACCCACTTTTTTAGAATAATTTGAGACTTAACCCGTAGCCATTAATCCATGAGATTATTGAAAGTTCTGCAAATAACTATTGATTCATTGTAAATCCCCTCGACCCCATTGATTTGGGACTAATGGTGGGATTCATGATAATAAAAAATGTCGAATGGTCTCAATATATTTCATCTAGATAGTATTCATAAAATAGTTATCCCTCATTGAGGATTCCAATTATCCCATACTAGGTCATAACATTGATTATGTATATATTTATGTAATAAAATTACCCCATAAACACAATTTACATTGCTAAAGGGATGAGGATTATTTTTATTATCCCCCCTATTATTTGAATATGAAATACTAGACATATTAATTGACCTAACCATGTTTATCCTAATCATAGATGAGGATCTGAGGATGAACCTAATAAGAGTAGTTATGCCTCTAGAAGGGAAGCGATAATGCATGGATTTCATTAAATGGAACCACGATTTGATCATTTTGTTCTATAAGGATATTATAGGACTCAATCCTTGGTTTTTTGTTCATCACCTTGGCTTCCCAGCAAGCCACCGTGTGTTCAACCAACCTCCCACTAAGATGCACCCCCATAGTGTCATGGTCATTGTAGAATTAAATTTTCTTATATATGAAAACATATTCACAGAAGGTTTTTACCCCAAATTGATTTTCATACTCATCTGATTAGTGAATAAATAGGAAATATATGGTCTTTATTGAATTTTGGGACCTCAACCCCAACATCATGAAGGAATATTTTATCCATCATGTAACAAATCCATTGATTGATTTCATATATGGATTTCAAATCCCTCTCCATAATGAATGAATATTTTGAGTATTTCCTTGTTTTGACGGATCTAGAGGTTAAGTAAGACAATAATTTTAGATCTCTATAGATATCCATATACTACTGAGTTATAACACTAATATTAAATAATTAAGGATCCGCCTTCTAGAATTTATTTCACCGCAAATTCAAACAACTACATAGTACATTATTGGAATGCTATATAGAAAACATTGTTGTTAAATATCACTAGTGTATTAATCATATTGATGAATTTGAGATAGTGTCCAGCTTCCTTTGATCACGAGATAGTAATATTATCCATCCAAAATGTTAAATTGATGTTACATATATAAATTCTCATATATTAATTATCAGGAATAGACACTGAGATCGATCTAGAGAAGATCATGTATATTAACAATATTCCTCCTCTCTAGGACCACTACGAATTGAGGCCTTCAATTATACCTTGTCTATATCTACCAATTAATTGTGATGGGTATGTAAAGTGTAATCCATTATGAAGACAATAAAATAAATTCATCATCTACCTGTGGGATAACAACTACGAGACTAAAATTGGGGTAATTAAAAATATTACTGTTACATACATTATTATTAATGCCACCCATCCTAGGGTGGTCTCTATTTCTTTATAAAACTAATTTATAATGATTTATTGGTCCTATACTAGATTATAATAATGATGAGGGAAGATAAAGTATCTAATATTATCATTTCCAAATGTTTCTCAACACTTTGGAAATATATTATTCCCTTGAGGCGATATATCTGACCATATTCATTGTTGTCAAAAAATAGTGAAACTTCCTATGACACCATAATATATGGTTTGTGTCTCATACCAACTCATTGAATTAAATCCTTTGTTCCCCTTTCTGATGGGGTTCCTAGAATGATTAGAAATAATTAGACATTAATTTTATGTGAAATTCATCCCCCAAAAAGCTGCTAAGGGAAATTATTTGGAATATTTCCAAGATACATATCCTAACCCCTATAGAGTTTCTCATGGATGTTGATTTCATAGATGATTTCATCCTCTTAGTAGACCAATAAATTCCCTGTTGGATGAATCATTTTTATGGAAACTCCCATATCCAAAATATAAGAAGGATTAGTACACAAAAAATCTATGGGGTGGTCCTTGGAGTTTATTTATCACTCCCACATAGGCCAAATTTATATACTCATTCCTATTGTTGAAAATCTACATAAGAAATGAGAATGGTTATCAATACGTAATCAATTCTCTTGAGTTTTCCCTGATATTGACTTTCTAAAATGCACATGATGGTAGATTGGGAGTTGGTTATATAGAGAACAATGAGGATTATGTTGTAAGAAAATGAGTTCATGTTCTCATACTAGAGAATAATAATGAGTTAATTTCCCAATTTCACAATCAACAAGAGGTGACTCATATTCAACGATGACTGAATGATAATTTGAATTAATTTTTGGGAATGGA
Organism: Viscum album; assembly: GCA_963277665.1. Classification (NCBI taxonomy): domain Eukaryota; kingdom Viridiplantae; phylum Streptophyta; class Magnoliopsida; order Santalales; family Viscaceae; genus Viscum; species Viscum album. The sequence goes on along the minus strand of OY728162.1, from coordinate 77,382,123 downwards.
TTCATCTCTTCCAAATCTGATCCTTGATGATTTAGTCTGTTATTTTTCAAATCAATGGTTTATTTCCCCCATCATTTAAGAAATTTGAGACTGATAGTAAAAATATATAGTGTCAGACACATCATTATAGGGACCATAAATACTATGATAATTGAGTAAACACGCAATTGGATTACTCTTGTTGTCTTTTATCTCAAAAGTAGAACTCTCTCACTAAATGAAGGCATGTATGGGTGAATCCACTGGGGTTTAGTTTAATATACTCATCAGGATGTCCCCATATCTGAATATACCCTCTATAGGTCCTAATTTGATGATATCCCACTATTATGAATTTATGGAAGAGAGGTCCCTCAATTCATTCAAGTGGTACACATTGGGTCAAATGGTGACTATCATGTGGAATTATGCCTTTCTGACTAGAAACAAATGATGGGTTGTATTTGGACAAACATGATTAGTTACTACATCGAATTCACCAAGAGGCTTCATGCATGTGAGATCCAAGTCATCATTTTTACATCAACCACCAGTGCATCCCCATACCACCATATACTTATGGAATATTATATAATGAGGTCTGGATGATATGATATCCACCCCAATAGTGAATCCATTATAGTTCATGTTAATTATTTTCAAATAGGGCACACTCCATCACCCTCAAAGAATTTAAAACTAGGTGAGTGATAGAATTCATAATGTATAATATTATACACTAATATAGGATTCCACACACCATTATCAAAATAAATGACACCAGATTTTGATCCATCATGTTAAATAACTTATACTCCAAGTACCACATATGGTCCAAACCAACTACCCACTATAATGCACTTGTGAATGGGGACATTAATTCCTTCAACATTACCCAATATACCATGCATTAAAATATATTAATCATGAATAAATATTATTGTACTGATAAAATCTACAAAAACATCTTGGAATATCACAAAACTACTCAAAAATCACAAAGGTAAACCCACAATCCATGGTTCAAAAAAGGTAGTATATTCAACATATTGATATCCAGATTCCCTCTACTCAGATGACAAGTTAAGGAAATATAATTCTAGAAAAGAGATTCATGGTCCATTATACAGAGTTGAAAAAATTCAATTAATATAAGATCCACACATTATATAACCGAGATTGGAACATAAACATGGTGGCATGAACATTCAATAAAATTGGCTCACCTCCACTCCATCCATCTAGGTTATCCGGTGTTGACCCTTAGGATTACCATTGTACAAGGGAATAAAAAGCTGAAACTAGATACCAAATTGTATGGACCATAATTTATTCATATGATCTATTTAAATGTTGAATAATCGCATCTCTCCATTGGTAGGTTATGTATCACACATAAAAATGACACCGAGTTCATCAAGTTGTACAATATATAGATAATTTTTAAAATTATCATGAAAATAAAGTGAATGAAATTGTTATAATTATCATTACTTTAAATTGTATAAAATTTATCCAAGAATCATGAACATAAACTATGTGAAATTTTTCTAAGAATCAAAACCATAAAATGTATGAAATTAGTCAAAGAATCATGAATCTAAACTATATAAAATTGGTGGAACATAATTCAATACAATCTAGTAGTAAATCCTTATTCTAGGATTTATGAATTTCAACTCCAGATCCCATGTCCCTAGAACATGATTATAAAATGTATCATTAGTCATTGTGGAAAACATTGGATGCCTCATATGAGAAATATGAGATAACCAATATCAACATCTTTAGAAAATGATGTTGAGATATAGCCTTTCCTCGTTTAATAGACACGAGATGTGTCATATGTTAAATTTGATATGATCATTGTTAGAACTATGTCGGTCTTCATTAATGACCCCATGGGATGTATTGTCATTCATAAACCCCCTATATTTTTACCCAGCTACATATTCACTTACCCTATGTGAAAAGAAAATTATACCTCATGTGTTATGAATATGATGCCTCATGCATAAAGTATAATATACTTCTTGTGACATTCCTTATTTGACTACTAGACTACATAATTTATTTCCCATGACCCAACTATGGTTTAATATTCCACTTCATATTCGTATGGACACTAAAGAATCAATATGGGCCTGCTTCTATGTTATAACCATCAACTATACTCCCATAGAGTATCAACAGGGATTAATACCCTCATTATTGGTGTAACAAACATGATTACCTTGTGTGAAATGAAAAATAATGTCCCCACTAACCTCAATTAACCCCTTCCATGGGGGTACATTACAATCTAATTAATTCACCAAACAACATGTTGAGATACATCCATGTGCCAATGTGAGGAACAAATAATGGGAATCATAATAAATAAGACATATTTCCCATGCCTTAAAAAAATGAAGATAAATTTTATCCTAAACAGGTATGAAAAAAATTAGATTCCTTAAATAATATTTATGTGATGATTCACTATTCTCTCTTGAGGGGATTCCACACATTCAGTGTCGGTCTTCCACCACATCATATTCTTGATATATGTGTGTCTTGATTCATAGTCCTTTGAAATACATAGTGATACCCGATTATCAAATCATGGTCCTAAACCCATCGAAAAATTATTTCAGTGTATTCAGTATTGAGGAAATTATGATTTATTTCTTTCTAATAATCCCACCTAGCATATTTTATAATGGGTTGATTTAATACAAAAGATATAAAATTACATTGGATAATTCTTCAATTATAATTTTCCATAATCATGGATTCATTTATTTTTTATATAAACGTGTATTCAAATTAAAATACTTTCCAATATTAATGGTTCCTGTCCATACTCGATCTCATATGATTTTTGGAACATTACATGATGAATCATCTATTGAAGTATGATGAATGAATTATTCAATCTTGTACAATAGTTTATTCTGCAATTTGGTCACCCCAACCATGTTTGATATGGTTGTAGACTTATTTTTACAACAAGGTCAATAACTGTTTTTAATCATTAGTCATATATATCAATGATATGGTCTTGTAAATCAACATTTACCTTTCATTTCACCTCAAATGTTTCAAATGAAATTTCATCCCACTAAGTATCATACCCCATTTGGAATCTGATAATGATGATGAAGCAGATCGAGGCTGCCAGAGATTTTTTAAATTAGAGCCTTCTTCCCACTGTTCTTCCTAAAATATTAACATAGGAACACCATTCCAGTCTTTGTTTTTAACATTGATCATTTATCTTGTAGGCTTAGGTGATGTAGAGGAACATTCCCCAATCATCATTGAAACAGACATGCATTATGTTAAGGGAATGTCACACCCTCTAAGTCTTAAATATGTGATCACAAAATAGCGGTCATGATTGAAGCATCACAATGATAACAATTATGTGGGTTTCATTTTATGTTTTTGGGGAACCAGGTCTCCTTCTCCACCTTTTCATGCCAGGTAACCACTCTCATATTCAACAATATTGTGGTTAATAACCCCCCTAGTGTAAGGGTCAAGACACTACACAATGGTCAACATTACATGGGGATGTTACATGTGTCACTGGGCCTCCCTGTACCGATCCCTACATTCGGTTTCTCCTCCTTCATGATGTAATAATTTATTTAGAAATTATATTTTGGTCCAATCACCTTGATAATAAACTATGTAAAATTCACATTAACCTCTTTTTATCATACTTATTTTAAGGCCCCAATATATTTTTTTTCAAACACTATGTTACCACAATTGTTATCATATATTATTATAAGCTGGTCTAATATCTATGACATTAAATTACTAGTGGCCATGGTCTGAGAATTAGGACCTCAAATCATGTTAATCTAGTGTTATGATTCCCAGATTTGTATCTATTTTCCTCACCTCCTAGGAATTGATAAAATAATTCACTATATTTTTGTCACTTCATAACATGGGAGGAGATACCACCTCTAGAATTTGTTTCCTACCATTCCACATTCCATAAATATGTGTTTATTAATTCCTAGTGTGATTTTATTTGTAGTGATGCCTAAGAATCCCATCCTCATCACATTCATCAATATTTTCTCCTCCCATTGCTTTTTCACAATTTTTCCCTATGGTGGTACATAGATTGTGTGACACATTGGAATAGGTGTTCTATAAAATATAAAATTTTATTATGAAATAAATAGTTTGGAATCAAATCCTTCTTGTCCCTTTATTTATAATGGGTCTATAATGCTTCCCTTAATATATGAGATATTCTTCTGAACTCTATGACCATAAAATTGGACTCATTGTAAAAATATATATACATCCACCAATTCATATTCCATTAAACTTGTTCCTATATTATATGACAGTAAACTACATAAACAACCCTATAAAAAAGAATACATATGTCTGGTTGAAAAATTTCCTAGTGGAAATGTGATAAATATTAATACATGCACCCACAATGTTTCTTGTGTTACTTAAAAAAATGAGGTCCTAAATGAAGAGGTTAAAATCTATTAAGAACCACCATCATCCTCGTATAACATTTTCAATGGTCGATGGTCCCATGGGGTTAGAAATTTTTTTTTGAAAACAATAACTCCACCCTCTATTAACATTGGATTGTATGTAATATTCAAAAGACATTAATTTTTATTACATACTTCCCAACCATGTTAAATTAAACTATGGGGAAACATGGTAAATTCTATGAATCCTTGATCAAAAATATTCATGTACAATCCATGTGATGTTTAACTCTATGTTCAACATCCATTATATATGATATTATGTTACACACATCCCAATCACATTGTATTATATAGAACTACAAAATATGTTAGGACCACACATAAGGGGGCATTACCCTATTTAGTGTTGGTCATGTAAAAATCCATTTGAGTTATCTGAATATCACATAAATAGAATAGATGATGCTCTACATATATGGTTAGTATGTGTTTTTCTTAAACTAATATTCTCTCACGATTTTCTCTGGACTACAGTGGCTTAATCCCAAGAGTGGTTTACTCAAGTTAAACATCCCCTCAGTTCATCCATTTGAATTACTTATTTTTGAATTTTGATCCACACCCAAAAAATTATATTTGGGAACTTTTTCTAACATACCACATTAAGAACACTATATGAAAGACTTTTATTGACATTTTATAGGTCTTTTGTTTTAAACTTGGTCAATGGATAGCCTAATTGTTTTAACAAGACATGAAATTATGTTAAATGAGTTTGTTTTTTGAACATGTTTGATTGCCTTCTTCTATTAGCCGAATACCAAATATGTGTTCCCCATTATGGGTGAACCAATTCAAGTCCTTCAACAATACCATTTTTTGGATAGAATTCAAGTCCCCTATAATTACACAACCCATGCACCTGGAAATATTGGGAATTATAGTTTGTTGTACATTGTCACACTCTCCAACCAAGATATTCATTGTCAGGTAATTCTAGATATCTGATGGATCATGATAATCCAACCACAAATGAAACTATCATATAGTTAAGAAGCCCTCTTTTTATCCCTTTTATCTCATATAAACCCTGAATCATGTGCTCTTATAGTTTTATAGTTGATAATATTTCTATATTTGATTGAGATGTAGTAAATGGATATTAGATCTTGTATGAAATTTAAATAAATTTCTCTTAATTCATTATTCAGAAGGTAAACCATAGGATGGACCGCATCCTTGTTTTAACAAATAGTAAGTTCTATCTAAGGCTCTTCCTCAATAATTGTGTTCTCCAGTTCAAAAGGCCTTATCTAGGATGCTTTGACTTCATGATAGTGAATGGTAATCTATTATTCTTTCTCCTCATCCACATGGTGGAAATCTTCAGGTTTGATCCACACCTAACCCCTCTCAGTGCAACACTCAACCACCATATATACCTCACCTAGCACGTTATCCACATCCATCACCACCAATGACATTAATTGGACGATAATATCTTTTATAACATTGATGATGTATTTATGATTCTATATATTTTCCTCTAGATTATCATGTTCCTTTTTAGTGACATTGAACACATTGGTACATACAAACTTCTTCTTTTATGAGGAAATATTTAACACGTAATGTTTTTCTGTCTTAGACATGGAAAGATAGCCATGGTCCATCACATTGAGAAGCTAAAATTCCACCCATCCAATGATCAAGATCAGAAACCAGTGGCATAGGGACCCATCTGGCCTACTATGTCTTTCTTCATGTGGTTAGTAATGAATGCATGAATGATTCTATATGCACTACATTATACAAAATTATTCTATTCAATAATTTAGCACATAGATTCTTCTATATTATTAGGTGGCGTGGGATCATATCAGGGGCAGCCATGTGAATAATGGTAGCATATCTCACCTTGTGTATCCTCTCAAATAGGCTGGGATTTACATTGAGAGGTTCACCATGTTCATGTTACTCTTTATTGATGAAGTCATTTCCACCAATAATGATATCTTCCTCTCCCACATTAAAATATGAATAAAAAATGATATAATAGTTTAGGTTCATGTCTTTCTAACCCAAAATGGTTGTTTCCCCAAGAGAGGGTTCCAATCATAGAGAATTGTTTCTCACTACAGCAACATAGATTAGTTTTTTATGACACAGTATCTCAAGATAATTTTTGAAAAAGGAAGCTATGTTATTACAACCTATAAAAAACAAAGATTTTGTATATTATGTGAAAATGAAATTTTAATGTGGACATGGCTTGAGGAATGTCCATTTCATGGTCCTCGAATATGAATTCCACAACTAGAGACCATTCAACACTAGTAGAAAATGGACATATACCCATGGATCCATCAGTATCATATTTTTGAATGGTTTAAGAGGTTAAAAATGTTTTAAATTTATAATTTCGAATTTATTTATGCTCTAGGATGACTGATATAGTTGGGATTTGAAACATCACCTTGAAAAGTCACAAGTATCGCAATGATTAACTCTCTTAGCTGACCTCCCACACTAATATTGGGAGAGGATGTTGGGATGCCATAGGGAGGCCCCAAGAGTACGATCAAAAGTAAATGAGAATTAGGAAATTCCCCTATAGGTTTCTCTATGGTTTCCTCTTTCATCAATATATCAGGAACTGACACCATGATGGACACCTCGAAACCCATTAATGAACTCACTTCACACTTGTCAGAGGTCCCTTCACTCCCAAACCATGGTTCCTATATAATCCAATATTATGGTTCAGAGTAACTAAAGAAAAATAAATATTAAATTCATTTTATTGGAAAATTACCACACCAAAAAATATCATGTTCAAGAATTATTCATCAGGCATGGCCTCCCCACTCCCCAGGGATCTTGCCACAACAATGTCAGAGCCCCAAGAATTCTAATCCATATTTTCATTCAAATTGAAATAGGGTAATAAAGAATATCAATCTAATGTATTGGTAGATATTGAATCATCATGCGCCAGAATAATTGTCACATGTAACTGAGGGTTAGTGGGTACAGCCTTTCTATTCCATCATGTAATGGAATCCATGTCCTTCATATATTTGAACATATCATGGAAGTCAAATTGAGATTTTATCCTCATATATATAACAATTGAAGATCAATTTCATCTTAGATAATCATCCAAAATTGACACCCAACCAACATGGATTAGTAAAACATACCCCAATCTCCTGGTTTTTGGGAATGTAGGCATCATCAATTGGTTGAAGCAACCCATGTAACTTATTCCCTGGGGCCTCATAATATTTACTCACTCCTTTACTGGAGATCTCTTCCTACTCTCGTAGGAATTTATAATGAAACCCCACGAATATAAGGTGAGGATCTGATGGAACCTAAGTCACTATCATGAATTGAGATTGATCTCCCCCCCACAAAACACAAACTCTAAAGAGTAGCCTATCAATTGAACTACAACTCGGGAACCTAACATGATGATCCCACCTTCCATACCCACGGGTGAAATTCCACTCCCAAGTATGCCACCAAATAGTGATATGTAAAAATTTAGTATATTCCAGCATCATGTTTGGTGGGTGGAAGCATAATGTTTTCCCCAGTCCCTTTTTTCATATGGATACACCATATCTAATGAAGGATAGAGGGATGCCTTTCCATGTGGACACTGGTTCATACTTTCTTCATTGGATACTATATTTATATGAATTTCTAAGAGAATCTATATGGATATTCTAGTTCATAGTATGTTTTTACATTAATCCTTGATTCTATAACTGTACTAATCAAAAACTATAAGTTTTCCCTCTCCAGAGTATGAAATCTGAATTGAAAACAATCACTCCAAATGGGGTCGTGAATAGATGATTGTTTAAACCCATAGAGTTTCTGTTTATCGGATAAATTGTAGCCTCATTTATCATTTCTACATAAACCACATTAATGTTATGGATTAAATGAAGCATCCTATAATTTATGGAATTAATGTAATGTGGTTACTCAAACCCTTATAATTGCACCAAAATCCATCCAAGAAGAAAAAAGTACGAACCAAAGATAAATTTCAGATTCTTTATCCATGGGACATGTTATAGTTTTTTATTGAGTCAGGCTGGCACCAAGACCTATAAGTTCAGTCATTTTATAGACACTAAAATTGGTGTCATCCCTATAATTCAATGACATAATCCTATATTGGCATGCCTGACCACTAGTGTCCAACCACTTAGGAAGTCCTAGATGAATTTATTATATTGTATACATAGTTTCCAATCCATCACACATTAGAACCATTCCATCTAGTTACCTTCTTCAATGAAATTATATTAGGACTCCATAATTCTCTTCTATCATTCCTCTATACATTACTTCAGCCTTATTGACATATTCACAATAGAAATATTTATAATAATTCCCAACCATTTCATGAATGTGAGTTCATTTTTTATGGCATGTTAATGGAAAAATATCAATCTCAATTATTCCAAAAAGATATAGAATGTTATCGGGGTATGATCTTTATTATCCCAAGCACTGGAAACCGGGTAAAATTCATCATACTGTAGCCTTGTCAATGATATTAAAATGATGAGATGAATATCATAGAAGATGATCCAAAACTACACATGATGGTTGTGGAAGGTTCTTGGGTCTTGGGACCACCATTTGGGGATATCTCGAAATAACTCATGTTGTAAATAAACATGGAATTGGGATGTCCACACTGCTTCATAAAACATGATATACTAAATAATGGCCCCATTATCCTAAAATGTGAATAATAATCCGAACTCCCACGATTCGTCATTAATGATATTCCCATTACTCATAGATCCCAGTCTTCAGACTAGTCCATTCTATGGTTCTGAATACCTATCTAGGTGATTTTTATTTAGTGGGAAGCGAATTATTTCTCAACCAGAATGTCCCCCTTTACCTTCCTTGTCATTCCACTAAATGGGTAGATAAAATCATATTCACACTCTCTAATTTTATGACTAGTAGTAGTAAGGCTCTATATGTTGATCTCTTCATGATTGGCGAACTATTATGGTTTTTTATTAAATTACATCTGTTGGATAGACACACCATACAACAACCCAAATTTATATAGTGTAAGCCTATTTATATTTAAATAACATCATTGGGACATGGTTATCATGTTCAATTGATATGTGTTCTTATATAAAACTGTCATTGACAATAGAATTATAGTATTTTGAGTTTTTTATTCCCTACTTGAAGTTGAAATTATAGAAGTGAAAATATCTACTTCATGATCTTGATTGGTCATTTATATTTTTTATGATGTTTTCCTTTGATGGAAACCTAAAACTATTTATCATTTCACAGAAACTGGTTTGTTTCATCCGCCATTGGATTGTTTCACTAAAAAGTGTATTTATGTGAACAAATTTGTCTTATAAAGAGGACATACATGAATGTCCCAACACATTGCTCTTGAGTTCTGAAATATGCTATATTTCCACATATGGGATAGAACTTATAATTCTATGAATTCTGGTAACCATAAGATACCATAATTCAACTATTTATAGGAATGGTCCCCTTATGTTTGATGCATGGAAACAAAATTCACGATCCTAATCAAATATTTCACATTATGGTGAAACTATATAAAGAATTTGGTGTTTTCCATGATGCTCAACCTTCTAGATCCTAGTCATCTCTCATTAATGGGGGATTTTTAGTCATTTTTTACACATATCAACATTTGGAAGATGGTTTTCTCAGAAATAAAGGCACAAACCTATCCAAGGGACCATTTAAAATAAATGAGAAATGGGCAAACAACATCTAGGAATTTTACACAACCCTTTATTTTAGAATGAATCTCTGTTGTGTGAAAAAGGTGACATAAAATATTCTATATTTTTTGGGATATAAAAAAAGAGGTTCAATTTCCAAAATTAGTTAAAATGAAAAATTTGGCCCATGCATGAAACTATAAAGGATAGACACCAACATATTTTTATGATAATGGAACCATTGAACCAATGTATTATGCAAACCTACCCTTAATAATAATATTAGGCCCAAAGAAACCAATTGTGGCTGTAAATATAGAATGAAACCCCATTTTGGTACAAACCGTCAGTAGATAAATTGTTAGATATAGATAATAAAATCATTAATTTTTCATTGTAGTTCTACTCCAGAATGCTATTAAACTATTAATGGTATAAAAATTATTTGAATAAACTCACATGGAAAAATTATATCTTTGATCATGTTTGATATGTCGTCAATCAACATACACAAATGGACTGATAGGTGTGGCAAGATAATTTTCATTCTCTTAACACCATGTTTCCCCCAACTCATGAAGTCATATGAACATATTACTTTGAGGTTTATGTAATCACATTGTGATTGGTCATATTCATTAGGTAATCCCACTTTCATAAAAAAAATATAGTTCCGTAAGAATTCTTTGTGAAACAAATTCATTGTATCCTTCATTTCTTATCATTTATATAATATTTGAGTGTCCTTTCCCCCTAGATACTCTAATAGGGACCTCGACGTACGTAATCACCCATTTGAATAGTCTCATAATACTTCATGTACAACCTATTCACACAAAGCATAATATTATATCACATTTTCTCCTATTCATGGGAACCTTAATGTCTCTTTCTCCAAAACAATAGTCCCCATAACATCAGGATAACCATTTACAAATTCATCATTTTAGTGTTTAATCCATTCACTACCTAGAGGAAAATTTCAAATACATGGATATTCTAAAATGATGGAATCATCAAGGAAAACAAAACACATTTCTTGATATGGTATCTGAATTCTATATATTCAAGTACATCAAGGAAAAGGATTCCCTAGGTGTATGTCCATCCCATGTCAAGCTGCATGATGTGAAACTATATAGCCTAACATCCAATGTTCACTATGGTCAACTATAAGAAAACATCTTCAATACATGAAAATAAACTCTATCCCAACAATGTGAAGTGCACGTAGGATGACCTACATGTTATTGGCATGGGATAAACCACCCCCCAACCATATACAATAATCACATAATACCCCATATACAATACGTATGTGATGAATCCTCCATCCCAACACTGGGATGATTCTCATATTGTATTTGGACTATATGTGTAATACCTACAACATAATGGTAATAAACTCCACACACATGGTTGAAACTCAACAACATGGATTAGATTCGACTATTGGGATGAAACCCTCATACAGAAGCTGAATCCCCCCGACACAATGGATGTCTAATACAGAGGCCGCATAGTTTCCATTTACTGTCTACCCTTTCCAAACATGTTTTCCCTTCCTATATTTTGTTAAACAATCTAAAACTATCTCATTAAATTTAATTAAATTGTGGAATTTAAATACATGGATTATGATCCCTTTCTAAGAACAGGGTAAATATGATTCCACCATGTGGTTAAATCCTCACATTCCTTCATAACTGGGATATCATCATGAGGTTCAATTATCCACCCATATTATTCCCATTAATTCTGCATGTCTTCCCCTCCACTGGATAAAACTCAAAGTTCTGATCATCCCCCCATGTGACACACAAACCCACCAAACAAATATTTAAAAGATATTCAATCAGTTAACAAATGGAATACAGAATGAATTGAACTTGTGATAATATTATATCTACATGATGCCAAATATATGACCAACCACTCCCTTCAAAATTTTAAATATGTGAAAACATTTTCTTATAAGACATAAAATCTATGCTAACCGCAAAAGCATCATAATTTCCACATTATAAAATCTACACGAGATGCCAAAGATTAAAATCCCCATAATCATTTGTCCTCTGGATCTATTTACATTACGATAGATGGGGATAACTAGGATTATATAACTATCATAATTCATATTTGATATTCCCAAATCATCAGAATAGAAATACTTTATAGATTCCCAACACACCCATGATCAACAAATATTCATATTTTTCCAACATCATCATCACATTGGATTTCATGTTGCGACCATATTGAAGAATTAGTAGTATAATTAACCAGTAATGACCTCAACATGCAATCAATAATGAGTTTCACAAAAATAACTAAAATAAATGACTGAAAAAAAAACTAAGAAATGATATCTAATGAGAGATCCATGGAAGGAGGAACCTACATCCAATCATTTGATTTTGATCAAGGAGATAACATACCCAATTATATTGGTGGAGTCCACCATCCTTCAAAATGTATGAATAATGGTTTGTTTCTTACTCAATGTGTGGAATAGTGAAAAACATTGAGAAATATAATATAAACATTCCATAGACAACCTCTATCGAAAACCGTTATCCATAAGTTTTGTTACACTATGAAAACACATTGGTACTAATACCATGACATCCCCTTATTTAAAATCATCAATATTAATTAAATTAGTTACTAAAAAGTAGTCAGGAATATAAAAGATAATAATTATCTTCCACTTTCACATTAGAATGATAAGAAAAGAGTTTGATTTACTATTGATTCCTCTAACATATAATCAGTACAAAATCCCTAATATTTAATGATTAGTCGATAACCAATATACACCAAATTCACACAAAACACCAAAAAATCCCAAAAAACATATTTTGTGATAAAAGATGAAATTAGACATTATTTACTCTACTTAGGAACTGATCCAAATTCCTCATGATAAATACACAATAATAATGATGACATCTACATAATATATGTAATGACCCAAACTTTTTGAGTAGTATATTAACTTACTCTTAATGATTTAATAGAGATGTTAATGGTTAATTCAGAATGAGGAGTCGATGGATTCATCCAGTAGACTCGAACCTTATGAAGCCCACTTATCAGAGCTTGGGAAGGAGGTGGCATCTTTGGGATTCGCATTGGACCCAGCCCAAGATGAACTCCAGCGTGTCAGGCTTGAACGGAAACACATACGGGAGAAGTTCAAGTTAGTAGAGATTACTACTAGGGCAATGTTATCTGAGCCTCCCTCAGATTCTCTCACCATAGCACACCTTACACTTAGTTCATATGCTGGTGTTATAAAGGGCTATGTGTCGACACCCTAACTTCTTTGTGTAATCCTTTGGGATGAATAAATTGAGATTTCTTCCTTTTGCGAAGTTTGTGAAATTTCCAATGTACGAATAATTTTAGGATTTATTTATTGATGAATTTTGAAAAAAAGGATATTTGAAAATATTTATGTAAACCTTAAATAATTAATGATGCGTAATGATTTTCAAACAATTTTATTCTTCAAAAGTGTTCAGTAAGGAATTTGGACTCTAATAAGATCAACATACTTTTTGATGAATAGTAAATTATGAAGAGTTATTTTACGCTTAGGATTAGTAATGTGACCAAATGGATTAGTAATATCACTTAAATAATGTTTTCATATAATTAAAACACCTTGATTAAGTAATGAATTCAATAAAATGGGTAAATAACGGTTTCATAAATTATTAGTCAAGTATTAGTTTTTTCAGGTGAATAGTGTTTCTTAATTAAAAATTAAATTACAAATAATTATAAAATTATTTTTATAAAATGAAATTTATTTTCGAACTCAGAGAAACGATATTATGTTATGGTAATTTTTGGAGATTTTTCTGAGAAAAATTAATTCTCGGTGAATAGTTTTTTTATTTAAAAAGTAAATTAAAAATATTTAGAAAAATATTTTTATAAAATGGAGTTCATATTTCTAATAAGAGAATCGATATTAGGTTAAGGTGAAATTTTTGGATTTTTCTGAGAAAGATGAATTTTCAGTGAATAGTAAAAAAGCAGTTTTAGGGTTTCGGTATGTTTAATGACATCATAACTGTGTCATGATGATTTCATGAGATATTTGAAGGTTTGGACGACCAAAGGTGATGATGTATTGTATTGGGGGCCCCATGTGGCCTAACTCCATGGGAAATATCATCGGAGAGCACATGGTTTTGAGAAAACCACTTGTGAGGTGTCCCTTGGCCATTAATGCTTTGTCCCCTCACATTCCCTATAAATAACCACCCTTTATTCCTTTAGTCTTCACTCCCAACTCTCCCCAAATTAAGATCTGGTCTCGTTCCTCACAAGGAGTCCTCCCAAGATTCCTTCAAGACTCACAAGGTCCCAACCATTGAGTTTTAATAGTTACGTTTAAGGTAAGGGATCCGACCTCTCTCTTTCTTTTCAAGAAATCTTTTTTATGTCATTCCTTTTATGCTCCATGTTCTTATGTGGGAGGATGTTCTTTTATATTACTCTTACTTCCCTTTTCATGTTTATATGATGAGATATCCCCTATTAATCTCATCAATTTGTTTTATGAATGTTTAAGTGACGCCGTTAGGCTGCCGAATTTTTTAAGGGATTCTTTCACCCTTCTCATTTTCAAGTTCTATTTTCATGTCAAGTCTTTAAAGATAGTTTTTATTATGTTTGGGTATGATCTCTGTACCTATCATAATGATCTTTTATTATCATATTATTAGATACCCTATTTTATCTCGTCAATTCATTTTTTGAAGTTTAAGTGACGCCGTTAGGCTGCCGAAATTTTATAAGAGAAATCTTATTTTTGTCTTACTTCTATGTTTTTCATTTCAAATGGTATGTCCTTCGAATTTCATTACCCTGATTTATATCCTTTATATTCTGTCACTATAACATTTTTATAGATAATTTATGAGTGGGTGACCCATGTCCCCTCCCTTTTCAACGTTTTCTGAAACCCTATAACGTAGCCATTATGCTGCAGAATTTTCGTCTCAAAATGTCTCTCTCTTTTTCTCAAAATTATTTTATGTTATTAAGTGAATACTCAAAGCTCTTATTTATATAGGGGTATTCACATATATATCAAAATTTTCTATTTTAAATTCTGGGATTTACATACATGAAATCCGCTTTCCCTTTCTGTGGGTTTAAAGTGACAAAAATATCATGTCATTAAAGCAGTTTTTAAAACGTTATGATTATGAAATGAAACCCATTTCCTTTATGATATATGGGTTGTTTATGAATTTATTGATGATGATATATGTGGTTCACATGATAATAAAGACATGTCAAGGGTGCACCCAAATATCACTCTAATGCATTGGGTAATGACTAAATCTCTAGAGATGACTTTTTAGACTGATACCTTGGTGAATAACCTTGATAATTTTAATTACACCTTGGGGATGGACTTTGGTGAAACAAAATTATTGTCAATATTAAATGTTGCAGCCACATATTCATGTAATGAAAAATGTTATTTTTATTATGATATATCTCATTATTTCATTCTCATGCCTTAATGTTCTTTTCATGACCCTATTGAAGTATCTCAAGTCCACATGTAAAATGTTTCTCTTGTTTCCCTTACTCGGCCTTCTGCTCACCCTTTCTTTTGATGTATGTCTCTAGGTTGAGATGTAGTAATGTACCTAGGATGAACATAAGGATAAGCCTTTCAATTGTTTAATAAGAATTCTTTATGTTTTTTTCCTGTATTATGTTCCTGGTTTCCAAGACACTAAACCATAAAGATCCACAGTTTTGTGTAATGTAATGACAGTTTATGTTATAAAAAGGCGGGATTCTATAGTTGGTATCAGTGGATGGTTTAGTTATTTGTAAAAATTAGGATATAAAAACTTTAGGAAGAACCCTATATAAAAGTTTAAATATAGGAAAACATCCTGGTATTTTGGTAAGTATTGAGTAAGTGGTTTATCAAACAAATACATCCCTGTCTTGATACGAGCAGGTAGAGGCGGCTCTGGGACAGATGTACATAGGGGTAAAAACTGAAAACACTGCTTTGATCAAGACTCGAATGAGAACTGGTGCATGATAATGGGCCTTGATGCACTCTTGGTAACGACACTCTCGAGGGATATGATTGGTTAATCACAAGATTTTTATGAATATTATGAAGGAATTATAGAGAAATGTAATTGTCTAAGAATGAAGTCTTAGTTAAAAGATTCATAAATGAAATAAGTTTCTCACTAAAGTTTTATTCTTTTAGAAATGGCGTGCAATAGGAGGAACCGTGCAGATGGTGACCACAATGCACCATGTGTTGACGACCCTCTGATGGAAGCCGGAATGGAAACATTCATGCGAATGATGAACCAAATGACTCAAGTTATGAGTTAAAACTTGTATCATGTTGAGAGGCCGATCTCACCATGAAGGGAAAAACATTCTGTTGAGTCCTTCATGCGTCAATGACCACCATCATTCATTGTATCTACTGACCCATTGGATTCGGAACAATGGATAAGCTCCATTGAAAAGATCTTTTCTGTACTCCTTTGTTCGGAACAAGAAAAAGTCACCCTTGCTGTTTATCGCCAAGAGGAAGAAGCCGATCAGTGGTGGTCACTGGTCAACAACACGATGCCTAGAGGAGAGATAGAAGCTATGGAGTGGGAAGTGTTCTGGGGAATATTCTTTAATAAGTATTTCCCTTGTTCCATGAGAACAAGAATAGAGAAAGAGTTTCTCGAGATGAAGCAGAAGGAGAACGAATCTGTCGGTAGATATGAGATGAACATCACTAGAATTTCAAGATATACCTCTAGATTTTTCAAGGATCCATGTGGGAAGGTTGATAGATTTTTTTTTGGACTGAGACCTCATCTACGGAAAAAATTTAACCAACCGGGACTACGATAGCTACGAGGAGATCGTGTGGAGTGCAATGAAAGTCGATCTAGAGTTTGGTGAGACACAGTGGTCTCATAAATCACATGACAAGAAGATATTTTTGGATCCCAGTTTAGGGAAGACATTTGATCGGGGAAGATGTGGAAAGAAAATTCAACTTACCACATGCAATAAATGTGAGAAGAAGCATCCAGGGAACTGCTTGATCAGAAGTGGAAAGTGCTACAAGTGTGGAAGAGGAAGCCATATTGCTCGTAATTTTTGTAGTGAGGTTGAGACTCAACTCCCCAACACTAACGACAGAGGAACGATGGTTCTGGACTTACCCTAAGTCCATTGCTCCAAGTGTGGACAACTTGGTCACTATGCTAATCTCTGTCCAAATCCAAGGGCAGTGGAGGGGAATCACCATCAACCTTAGCAAAGGACAAGGGAGAAAGGTTGTGCTTTTGCTATCACAAAAACTGAATTTGAAGCTCCTAATGATGTGGTAGGAGGTACTCTAGTGGTCCTATCAAAACTATAAACTACTTTGTTTTATTCTACTTTTACGCATTCCTTTATTTCCTCCATGTTTTCAAAGAATATAGAATCAATCCTCGAATTTCTTGAGGTAGAGTTGTCAGCCAAGACTCCAAGTGGGATTAGCCATGCATCAACAGTGTTTAGAGACTCTAGTGTTTACTTTAGTGAGAACAATATTATCGCAAATATAGTAGTCATTCCCATGTTGGAATTCGACGTTATACTAGGGATGGACTGGCTCTCAAAGTATAATGCTAAGATCAAATGCAGAAGTAAGGAAATCTTAGTAGTCTTGAATAAAGGACCTACAGTTATCTTCCAAGGAGAGATATCCCGAACTGATCCTTATCTAGAAGAACCTCCTATAGCATTCTTTATGGAGTTAATCGGTGATGATGATGAAGGAAAAGGGAGCATACAGATAGAAGATGTTCCAATGGTTCAGAAATACATGGATGTATTTCTTGAGGAGTTACCTGGACCTCCCCCAGAAAGAGAGGTAGAGTTATCCATTGAACTCATACCTGGATCACAACCGATATCAAAGAACCCATATAGAAAGGAAAATGTGGAGCTAGAAGAGTTAAAGAAACAACTCCAAGACTTATTGGAGAAGGGTTTTATCCGACCGAGTGTGTCCCCTTGGTGGGAACCAATTCTCTTTGTGATAAAGAAGGATGGATCAATGCGGCTATGCATTGATTATGGAGAACTGAACGAGATCACAGTGAAGAACAAATACCCTCTTCCATGAATTGATGATTTATTTGACCAAATTCGTGGGGCTCAATTCTTCTCTAAGATTGACCTTCGATCTGGTTATCATCCACTGAGGGTGAAGAAGGAAGATATTCCAAAGACTGCCTTCCGATCAAGATATGGGCATTACGAGTTTACTATTATGCCCTTTGTCTTGACTAATGCTCTTTCTATTTTCATGGATTTGATGAATAGAGTCTTTAAGGACTACCTTGATAACTTTGTGGTAGTTTTTATTGATGATATTTTGATATATTCAAAAATTTTTGAGGAGCATTAAGATCATCTGAGGGTTATTTTGAAAACTCTACAGAAGGAGAGGCTCTTTGGAAAGTTCAGCAAGTGTGAGTTTTGGTTACAACAAGTGGCTTTCTTAGGGCACATCAAAACCAATGAAGAAATCTCGGTTAACCCTGCAAAGACAATGGTTGTGGAGGAGTGGCCTCAACCCACAACAGTAACTGAGATTCATAGTTTCCTTGGTTTAGTGGGATATTATAGGAGGTTTGTAAAAAAAATTCATGGCTTTCTAATCCACTAACCAAGTTGACTCTAAAAGGGGTTAAGTTCATCTGGACAAAGGAACGTGAGGAATGTTTCCAAGAGATGAGGAAGAGATTGGTTACTGCACCTATGTTAACACTACCCTCTATCAGAGAAGGATTCGTTATATTTAGCGATGCATCTTTGAAAGGTCTTGGGTGCGTCCTCATGCAAAATGACAAGGTACTTGGTTATGCATCTCGATAATTTATGATTCATGAGCAGAATTATCCTATGCATGATCTAGAGCTAGCGCCAGTTTTTTTCTCTAAAGATATGGAGGCACTATAATTATGGGGAGAAATGTGATATATACACTGACCACCAAAGTTTAAAGTATATTTGCACACAGAAATAATTGAACATGAGACAAAGGAGATGGTTGGAACTTATTAAAAACTATGATTGTTCAATTCATTATCACCCTGGAAGAGAAAACAAAGTCGCGGATGCATTAAGCAGAAAATACCCTATTGTTCTGGAAACAATGAAGATCCTAGGAGATCCCTTGATTAAAGATCTAGTAAAATTGGACATGGGAATTATACGGAAAGGGACATCATCAACCCTATCCCAAATTATTTCTCAACCTTCATTACTATAGAAGATCAAAAAGGCTCAAAAAGAAGATCCTTTTCTGTAGGAGAAGTTGGAGGCTGTTAGATATGGGAATTTCCCAGATTTCAATATTGATCAAGAAGGTGTATTGAAATTTCGTACAAGACTATGTTTTCCATATATTCGAGAGATAATGAAATAACTGATGGATGAAGCTCATAGCTCTACTTTCTCTATACATCCAGGAAGCACTAAAATTTATAGAGACCTTCGTGATCATTATTGGTGGGATAACATGAAGAGGGAGATTGCTGATTACACTACAAGGTGACTGGTGTGTCAACAAGAAAAGGCAGAACGGAAACTTCCTAAGGGGGTATTACAACCTCTACCCATACCAGTATGGAAGTGGGATAATATCACTATGGACTTTTTAACTGGTCTCCCGAAATCATCCAATGGAAACAATGCGATATGGGATATTATGGACCGTCTCACCAAGACCACCCATTTTATCTCTATTCGGGAAGATTTATCTCTGGAAAAACTTTCCAAGATATATGTAAAAGATGTGGTGAGGCTGCATGGGGTACCACTGTCCATCATGTCTGATCGTGATCCATGATTCACATCAAAATTCTGGAGAAGTCTTCAACATGATCTGAATACTGAATTGAATTTTAGTAAGGCCTATCATCCTCAAACTGATGTCCATCTGAAAGGACTATTCAGACACTCGAAGACATGATGAGATTATGCTCAATGGAATTTAAAGGTGGATGGGATCAGAACCTCCCATTAGTTGAGTACTCCTATAAAAACATCTTCCATTCGAGTATTCAGATGGCACCCTATGAAGCTCTGTATGGAAAGCGTTGTAGAACTCCTACTTGTTGGGATGAAACTGGTGAGAGAAAGCTTCTTGGATCTGATCTCATGCAAGAGATGACAGAATAGGTTCATGCCATCCAACAACACATAAAGGCTGCTCAAAGTCGGCAGAAGAGCTATGCTGACAATCATCTAAGGGACTTGGAGTTTGGTGTTGGCGACAAAGTCTTCCTTCAAATTTCTCCATGGAAGAGAGTCATGCAGTTTGGGAAGAAAGGGAAGCTCAGCCCTAGGTACATTGGCCCCAATGAAGTCCTTGATCGCATATGAGTAGTGTCCTATCATCTAGCACTTCTACCGAACCTAGATCAAGTTCACAATGTCTTCCATGTATCTCTCTTGAGGAAATACATACCCGAACCTTCGCATGTACTGAACCCAGAGGTGGTACAACTGGAACATGACCTCTCTTATGATGAGTGGCCAGTGGAGATCTTAGACCATAGAGACAAGGTTATAAGAATCAAGAATACCCACCTTGTGAAAGTGTTGTGGAGGAATCATTAATATGAAGAAGTGACTTGGGATCCTAAGGAAATGATGAAGCAAAAGTACCCTCACCTTTTCGACTAGTCCTCAAGTATAAATTTCGGGGACAAAATTTCTTAAGGGGGGAAGAATGTAACGACCCAAACTTTTTGAGTAGTATATTAACATACTCTTAATGATTTAATAGAAATGTTAATGGTTAATAAAGAAAGAGGAGTCGATGGCTTCATCAGTAGACTCGACCCTTATGAAGCCCACTTATCAGAGCTTGGGAAGGGGGTGGCATCTGTGGGCTTCGCTTTGGACCAAGCCCAAGCTAAACTCTAGCATGTCAAGCTTGAACGGAAACGCATACGGTAGATGTTCAAGTTAGTAGAGATTACTACTAGGGAAATGTTATCTGAGCCTCCCTGAGATTCCCTCACCATAGCACACCTTACACTTAGGTCATATGCTGGTGTTATAAGCGGCTATGTGTCGAGACCCTAGCTTCTTTGTGTAATCCTTTGGGATGAATAAATTGATATTTCTTCCTTTTGAGATGTTTTTGAAATTTCCAATGTCCGACTAATTTTAGGATTTATTTACTAATGAATTTTGAAAAAGATGATATTTTAAAATATTTATGTAAACCTTAAATAATTAATGATGTGTAGTGATTTTCAAAAAATGGTCTTCTACAAAAGTGTTCAGTAAGGAATTTGGAGTCTAATAAGATCAACTTAATTTTTTATGAATAGTAAATTATGAATAGTTATTTTACACATAGGATTAGTAATGTGACCAAATGGATTAGTAATCTCACTTAAATAAAGGTTTAATATAATTTTACACCTTTATTAAGAAATGAGATTCAATAAAATGGGTAAATAACGGTTTCATAAATTATTAGTCAAGTATTAGTTTTTTCTGGGTGAATAGTGTTTTTTTAATTAAAAATTAAAATAAAAATAATTATAAATTTTTTTTATAAAATGAACATTATTTTTGAACTCAGGGCATCGATATTATGTTATAGTAATTTTTGGGGATTTTTCTGAGAAGAATGAATTATCGGTGAATAGTTTTTTTATTTAAAAAGTAAATCAAAAATATTTATAAAATTATTTTTATAAAATGGATTTCATATTTGTAATAACATCATCAATATTTGGTTAAGGTGAAATTTTGGGATTGTTCTGAGAATGATGAATTTCAGTGAATAGTAAAAAAGCAGTTTTAGGGTTTCGGTATGTTTAATGACATTATAACTGTGTCATGATGATGTCATGAGATATTTTAAGGGTTGGCTGACCAAAGGTGATGAATTATTGTATTGGGGGCCCCATGTGGCCTAACATCATGGGAAATATCATGGGAGAGCACATGGTTTTGAGAAAACCACTTGTGAGGTGTCCCTTGGCCATTAATGCCTTGTCCCCTCACTTTCCCTATAAATACCCACCCTTTCTTCTTTTAGACTTCACTTCCAACTCTCCCCCAACGAATCACTGGTCTCATTCCTCCCAAGGAGTCCTCCCAAGGTTCCCTCAAGCCTCTCAAGGTCCCAACATTTGAGTTTTAAGAGTTACGTTTAAGGTAAGGGATCCGACCTCTCTCTTTCTTTTCAAGAAATCTCTATTATGTCATTCCTTTTATGCTCCATGTTATTATGTGGGAGGATGTTCTTTTATATTCCTCTTACTGACCTTTTCAAGTTTATATGATGATAGATCCCCTCTTACTCTCATCATTTCATTTTACGAATATTTAAGTGACGCTGTTAGGCTGCAAAATGTTTTAAGGGATTCTTTCACCCTTCTCATTTTGAAGTTCTATTTTCATGTCAAGTATTTAAAGTTCCTTTTTATTGTGTTGGGGTATGATCTCTATACCTATCATACTGATATTTTATGATCATATGATGAGAGACCCTATTTGATCTCGGTAATTCATTTTTTGAAGTTTATGTGACGTCGTTAGGATGCCGAATTTTCATAAGAGAAATCTTATTTTTGTCTTGCTTCCATGTTTTTCATTTCAAATGGTATGTCCTTAAAATTTCATTACCATGATTCATATAATTTATATTCTGTCCCTATACTATTTTGATAGATCATTTATGAGTGGGTGACCCATGTCCCCGCCCTTTTCAACGGTTTCTAAAACCTTGTAATGTAGCCATTATGCTGCAGAATTTTCGTCTTAAAATGCCTCTCTCTTTTTCTCAAATTTTTTTTATGTTATTAAGTGAATACTCAAAGATCTTATTTCTATAGGGTTATTCACATATATATCAAAATTTTCTATTATAAATTCTGGGATTTACATACATGAAACCCGTATTCCCTTTCCGTGGGTTTAAAGTGACATAAAGATCATTTCTTTAAAGCAGTTTTTAAAACGTTATGATTATGAAATGAAACCCATTTCTTTTTTGCTATATGGGTTGTTTATGAAATAATTGATGATGATATATTTGTATCACATGATAATAAATTCATTTCAAGGGTGCGCCTAGATAGCTCTCTAATGCATTGGGTAACGACTTAATCTCTAGAGATGACTTTTTAGACTTATACCTTGGTGAATAACCATAGTAATTTTTAATGACACCTTGGGGATGGACCTTGGTGAAACGAAATGATTTTCAATATTAAATGTTACATCCAAATGTTCATGTTATGAAAAATTTTATTATTATTATTATATATCTCATGACTTATTTCTCATGCCTTAACATTCTTTCATGACCTTATTGAAGTATCTCAAGTCCACATGTAAAATGTTTCTCTTGTTTCCCTTACTGGGACTTCTGCTCACCGTTTCTTTTGATGTATGTCCCCAGGTTGAGATGCAGTAATGAACCTAGGATCAACATAAGGATAAGACTTTCAAGTGTTTAAGAAGAATGGTTTATGTTGTTTTCATGTATTATGATTCTGGTTTTCAAGACACTAAACCTTAAAGATCCTAAGTTTTGTGTAATGTAATGAAAGTTTATGTTATTAAAAGGCGGGATGCTATAATCTAGAAATATCAGTCATATACGAACTAACACATTTGGACTGAATGAAACTATATTGAGGATGAACAACCTGAATAAAATGGGGTATCGTATCAATAATTTTAGGTGAAGTGAATAAAAAACACTATAAATAAAAGTTAATGAAGGGGTGTGGTTTTCTCAACCTCCATTCATGCTACTTTCTGAGAGTAATAGACTGAGGGGTTTCTAATTTTGAATCCTCATCAGAATATTTATAAAATTCATGTTCCAAATGTTTCATATTGTTAACATATAGTTCTAGAAAATAATTTCTTAGATAGTTTCCCTATTATTAGGTCAACCCCATTTTTCATCCCATGAACACACATCCTAATATATATTCCATACATGATCCATCATTCACTCCAATAATGGATATAAGTAATATTTTTTCATATCCTAACAAACTGGTTGTTCCCTAACATCCTCTAGAGAACTTCCAACACATAAATTACCTCAAACCAAACCCATAAACATTTTTTAGGAAATATAAATGCTCAAAATCACTATATGAGACCCAGATCTCAAGAACATCAACTCACATAAAAAAAATTCAAAAAAAATTATGAATTAGTTATCCTTTCCAGACATAGTGTATCCTTATTTCCCAAAAAAAATATTTATCATCACTCATTAAAAAGTGTAAAACATTATATCATGAATCTTATCATATCCTAAATTAAAATTTACTCTCAATTCTTAAAATTATACTTTAGAACACCAAACATTGTTCTAATATTCCACTCTAAACCCATGGTGTAATATTTATAAAATTTTCATCCACCACTCATCATCATTTTCAAACATTGATATGGTTCTTACCCATATTGTTACAACATGAGACAATAAAGATTCATTAATAAATATATCTCTTGGAACATGGATCTTCACACCATATGAATCTCTTAATAGGTGTTATTTTTAAGAAATGATACTCTCAAACATCGGAATTTCCCATTTAAATACATTCACAATAGTCTCACAACCCTCTAGGTGTCATTTCTATCGCACTATACACAATTATGCACTAAACATCGAAAAACCTCTTATGATCTTGAAGAATTAATTCCTAATGGATTATAAAAATATATCAACCCCAACACAGAAGAGAGAAAATGACATCTAATGAAACTCCATAGTTGGATACTCGATCAATTTTTTTTGTTATCCTCTCATCTTGATCACAAACACTAAACTATTAAAACACACGCTCAAAAAAGTTCAAAATAGTTCTTATCCTGACATAGGCACAACATCTCCATCCAATACCCAATTTTATCCACAAATCTGTTATCTAACATAGGACAATGTAATTCAGAATAATCAGCTTCCCAACATATAAAATTATATATCTATTTGCCTATTACTGGTCCCACTACATCCATATCCCCATCAACTTGGGGGTTATACCACTATAGATCAAATTTTATCAACTACCACACATAATGAATGGATGTGACCATCAAACTTATAACTGTGTTCCAAAACAGGGCTCCATGTTTCTCACCTATAATTTCTTCCTCAAAATCATCTATAATTCAATTAAAAAATATGGTAATGAACTAAAATATCCAAAAAATTTACTCCACATAATTTTGTTTTTACCTATACTTCACCTCAAGTGTTAATTGAGAAAGTTCTATCATCGAAAACATATTTCTCCACTAAAGACACAACCTCTATTGTAAACTCCTAACACTGCCTACTGACAATACATTTTCATGAAAACATTTGGGTTCACCATCCCATAATACCGGATTCATATCCAATATCACCACTCATAATAGAAGGAAATTTTTAATTAAAATTATAGAATTAGGAAACAATTACTATATCTATATCAATATATTTATCATCCCTTAGTTCATATATGGTAGATCACCAATTAAATAAGAAATTGGTACCTTACATAACCAGTGTGTTCCACCTTGTTCTTATCTTATCCCAAGTGGTGTATGATCCCGTACCACCATGTTTTCCAACCCAACATATTATAACTTGAGTCACATCTTATTTTACATATTCTTACATAACTAAATAATAGAACACCACCCTCGATATGTCGTTTTGATCTAACTAGATCAATATATGTGGACCTATTACTAATATGGAATTTAACCATTCTGTGGTCTATCACATGAAAAACATATAACCAAGGTTATTTCAAAATTAATAAATTTTACCCATGCTCTCATATCTATCACAATGTTTCATAAGAAATCAACATGAACATTCTTCAAATATATCATTCCCCCCTAAAACAAATAAGTGATAAAAAAATCACCCCACATGATTTTTATCTAAAATGAAAAAACATTTCACAAGCCAATACCCAGTTGATTATTCCTCTCTTGTATATCATACATCTCACAACAAAAGATCTTGTTTATTTCTCATTCATTGTCATATAATACATTAACATTCATATACCACATAAAAACATAAAAATCATATTCATTGAAATCATAACCTCAAGAACGTACTCTCCATAACATTTTAAAATATCACAAAATATTAGATGACATATAACATACATTATAGACAAAAACTAATACTCGTCCCCAATAACCATTTCATAAGTATACTAAGCCACATCTATTAATGCTATTATCTATGACCTAAACCATAATTAATATTTCACATAGTTGATAGATCAAATGAAACACATCGTTTTTCTCCTAGAAAATATCCAAAGTCCACTTGTATGCCAAAGTCCCCAATCTATTTTTTTCACATATATAAATATTATTAATCACATACCAATTAATGTGGGATATTCATGTGCAACTACCCAAATACACTAATTCTCATTTGGGATATGCAAGTGCCACTACCCATATATAATCTTATTCTCACAATATATTTAAACATCAATATAAATTTTTTTATTCTCGACCATACTAAGTCACATATTCTCAATGGTCATCCATATGCCGCGCTACCAAATCGGAATTTTGTTAAATCAAATTACATTTAATTTAAATGTTTTTATTGCCAAAAAATTTTTATTTTATAAAAAATTGTGAAATTTTTATTTTATGGTATTAATTTTATATTCACTAAAAAATTTCTAAATTCAGATTCATAACAATTTATATTATCATTTATACATCAAACATAATTTTATTACAGTTATCCATATTGGAAAATTAAATTTTTTGGGTTATATATTTAATTTGTTATGTTTAACTCAACATAAAACAAGGATAAAGAAAACTATTTGATGCCCAAAAAGAGATTTCATGTAATTTCATGGAATATTATTGAATATAAGGTGATAGTAAAATATGGGACAACATATCACAATTGTAACACCCAAATAATTGGAATATTTGAAGGAAGGTATATAAAATTTTGTAGATATTTATAACTATGGAAAAAAGAGATTCTATCAATATTGGGGTAATTAAAATTTTTTAAATTAGGGATGGTGACTATGTAGAGTCTCCATGCCATATATTATTAGTTTAGTAAAATAGATATATTGATCACTATACATGGAATAAATCTTAAATTTTATGTATGTGTTTGAATATTTAATAGTTGAACAACTTTTGAGAATATAAAATTTCCCAATCCATCCATTCAATTTGTATTCCAAATTAAACCATTAGTTGTAATGTTTTGAGTGAAAATGACCCACTCTCATGGATATAAATTATCACTTAATTTCTATTTCAATATATGGGAAATTAATTTTTCCACTTGAGTTATCAATTAATAATACAATAGTAGTGATTAATTTTATTTTATAATTCTATTGTAAATTAATAATATATGTTATTTTTATTTAATTCGTAAGATCATTTTTTTTCTATGGTATGTCTCTCTTATCAGGGATCTGTTAAACATTAGGAAAATAGACTACTTACCCATGTCGTTTTTCGAGGGAGAGAGATGTGATGTTTGAGTTTCATGTGCCACAATGTGTTTTATTCCTTTTATTATATACTTAAATTGTATTTTAAACTAATTAGGTTATCTTATTTCCCACATTTTCCCTGAAACTATCTTTTTCTAATGTTCATTTATATTCATCTCCTTCATCATTACAATGGTGAATCATATGGAGGAACATTTCCACAATTAAATCTGGCGGGAATATCTATTATCCATAATTTTTGAATGTTTTACACTTTATATAGATATATATTGGTGGGGTAGTGACTCTTTGAATGTGTGGTTCCTGTGTGATAGATTTGGAACACTATATTGAGTAAAATGATGATATTTTTTAATATAAAAATTATCATATAACTATAAAACACTAATATCTAGAGTTCCTTTTTTACTAATTTATTGACATATTATATTATATTTATTTGAAATTTAGATATATTTATATCATTTTCACATTTATGACCAACTAATATGTTATTTTTTCACTTAGTATTATATTTTAGTAAAACATAGTGGTAATAGAAAATAATGTCATTTATGTGGAATACATGAGATTGAACATGGGATTACATTATGACACATTCTTATAGAATAAAAATATATTAAAGGGGTATTCATGACAAATCCATATCATTAATTTGGATCCATATTTGGGAAACTGCAACACATAAACATATTATTTTAAAAAAAATAAAAATTCATTAATTTGAAATAGTATAATCTATTTAAATGGGAATGCTTTATCCAAATTTAAATTATTATGAATAGAATATCTATTATTAGGTGAAAGAAAAAATAAAAATAGAATATATTAAAATAAATTCAAAACTTGATGAAATTAAATTGAGGGAATCCTAAAGATCCAAATAACTGAATTCAACCATACTATAATAGGATTAGAATATAGGGATGCATAAAAACATAAATTAACATAAAGACTTACTAGAAACTCAAGTGGTTTTATAGGTTTATTAATCATATTTTATGTTTATGAAAAAATGATGTTTGATAATTTGTTACATGAAAATGCTTTTAACCACTAAAAAATATTTATATAAGATGTTTTGGAAAAAGAAATTCCAGCATATATATGTTTTGTATAAGATGGGGATTTGGATTAGTATTGAAAAATGTATATATAATTATAAATGTTATGTCATTATAACATATATGAAAAATAATATTCAGCATCACTAAACTACTGTATTACTTTGTATGTAGATGATGAGGATGCACCTGTTGAGACATTGTTTCCCACTCTACATCTAGAAGGGATTAATCTCCAAGATTCATTTATTAAATAGGAATATATATATGTTTATTTTATATTTTTAATAGGAATCAGGTTTATTTATTTTATAACACAACCTTTATTGAAATTATTAATACACAAGAAAGAGATATTGACATGGATGTTAATGAAGGAATAACCCAAGTGGTTATGATTGATGAAAACCAAGATATTAAGAAGACTTTAATAATGAGTCTACTTCCTCAATAGAAGACCAATTATCACATGGTGTATACCACAAATGTTCATGGGGAATCATTTTACCTTATCTTCTTTACCCTATGTATCTCAAATTATATAATTATTCTTTAATGGGGAAAATAAATTATTTCCTTATATTTTAGGGTAATGATATTTAGTGTCTAATCAGGGTCACCTTGAAATGTACCATGTGGTGGTTACTGTCAAGGAAACATAATCCACCATTGGACTTGGGATTAAAAACAATAACATATTGATTAGTGGTAATAAAAATAAAACACTCTCTTAGTTGTGTGAATTAATCATTACCCATCTTCATTCACCTTATTCATTATCTTTATTATTATTTTGTTAATATGATTAGAATTTCTTGCCACTGATTTTTTAGTATTTATATGGTAGTGTTTTGGATATTAACATAAATATTATACTAATAAATATATCCAAGTTTTCCTCTCATTTTTTATATTATTTTATGCTCAATTTAATTTGTGAATGTGATGATTTCATGATATAATATGAACTAAAAATATTGATGTAAATGGGATAATTATATGATGAAGTAAATCCTATTATTATGAATTTCATTCGTGTTTAACTTTTTCATGTTATTTATTATTTTAACTATAATATTTTAGTGGTTGTAAGATGATGACCTCAATCGATTTCATTGGAAAATTGATATCATCATTTTTTGGTTTATTAGTTAATTTTAATATATGAGAATTTAAATTAATTTTTAATGTAATTTTTTCTTGATTTTAAATATTTTAATTTAGGGATGTTTTATTGATTTGGAATCTCATGTGCACTAGTATTGTATAAACTGATTAATAATTTTGACCTAAGGGGATTCTAAACCATTTTAAAATGTATAATACATTTATATTTTTATTAAGAGTATTGATTCATGTTTTTTAAAATATTAAATTATATTATTATATTTCTACAATATGTTAGTAATTTATATAATGTTTTAAGTATTACTGAGGAACCATTTTAATGTTTTTTACATAATCACTTATTTTTACTTACCATTACATATGATCTTGACGAAGAAACTAGTTTCCCTAAAATACCTTTTTAGGTAACCACAATAAAATAATTATAAAAATTCCAAACCCTTAGTATAAATTAAATGCATAATTATTTTTAATATCATGTGTGAGATGAATGAAGATTTGATTTATTCTTCATTCCTAAATAATCTAATAGATTTTAAATAAAAAAAGAACTTCCATTTTTATTTCTTCTTTCGTGGATGAAATTCCATGATTAAAGGATATTTGGGTGGCTCAAATATCATTAAAAATATGGGTTGGGAGTTCAAATCACACTTTTATGATGAAGTGTATCTCTTACATAAAAACTATATTGATTATAAAAATCAAATAAAGTAACCAAGTGGAAATAAATGGGCTAAAATAACAAATATATTACGTTTAATGGAATGATACTTTGTAAAATACCTAACGATATCAGGAGTTTATTACAGTTGAATAATTTTCAAATTGTTTAAGGAGTACCCCATTCATGTATAAAACATTAACCATATATTTATTTCACTATAGAGCCTATCCCACATAATTTATCCAATGATTTTATTAAATTTAAAACCTTTAAAACATTAGATTCATCATAAAAATTATAATATACCTAATAATCACCATGTTTAGGAATATGTGAAGTGGATACATGAAGATTATTGAATGCGTATGCATATCATACATGTTATTTAAAATGGGAAAAAATACACATTAAAAATATTGAGCGAGGGAGAAATATTTTTTTGAAGATGAAATTATGAAATTTTTATGAGGATTAACATGAGAGTGAATTGATATTAATTACTGGTGAGTATTTTGTTAATTTGTATCCATGTTGGGTGAACGATATTTCTTTATATATGATAATTGAGTAATGTTTTTATTTAAATCATGAGATGTTTTTAACCTAGTATAGACAATTTGTAAAGAGTGAAATTATTACTTGTGGGGGAATTTGATAATGAAATATTTTATATAATTCAAATGTTTTTAATACCATTATAATGTTTTATTACGAGATATTCTCTCAAAATTTAAGTTTTTTACTAATTTGAGCCTAATTGCATAAATGGTAAAATTAATTATTTTAACAATTTTTATTTACTTTTATATTTTTGTAATGTTTTTTCCATAAAATAATTATTATTATATGAAATTTTATAGAATGAAATAATTAATGGGATACATTTAACTCTATTGGACTATAGAATATTTCATACTATTTGGATCCCAAAAGGGGAAATCATGTTGTGCATTGGAATTCGTGCTAATATCTGGTGTCATTCAAATAAAGGACCAGAATTCTAACATGGTTGTCCCAAATTACAAGAATTTAAAAAGTAATATATAAAAAATATCGAGGGAAATTTTGTCTAACTATTCAAACATGAGATTCCATCTATATCAAGGAAATTTAGGCATTGGATATCAGATATGGGGGAGAAGAAGAATCTCAATGGAAGAAATAATTTAATCACTACTTATGTTGTAAAATTTAGTAAACATTTATTAATAAAATAAAATTAGGCTTTTTGAATAGAAAAGCAGTGTAAAAACTATTAGAAGAAATTATATTCAAATTCTACAATTTATTTAGTCTTTGATGTTAAAAAAATATGGGTAAATAATTTGGGAAATTTGATTTACCCTCAATGATATAAATTTGTACCAACCATTCATTTCAATGAGTTGGAATTATGGTTATATGTGATATATAATTTTATTTTTCCCCTTATGGTTTGATATTTTTTTAATTATATATTATATATTTAACATATAGTTTGTAGTTTTGTGAAAATGGATAACCAACCTTTGTTATTGATCATAGGGGGAAGTGGTGATTTCAAAAATTATTTTTCACTAATGATATAATTTAATTTTTTAGTATTTTATTAATGGTTAACATAATATTTTTGTGTGATTTCACCCTTTTTATTCTTTAGAACAAAATCTCCTTATATATTTATATTCATCTCAATTATCTTTACATTGTTTCATACGATGGATAAGCACTGCTATGGTGATTTGTGAAGAAGATAAATCACAGACATAGTTCAAGAGATTATTACCCTACATGCATCGATCTTATTGTAGTTTATTAAAATTAAAATGACACTGTTTAGATTGATATATTTTGATAACCAGATTGATTAGAGTGATGCTAAATATTTTATAACGAACAATGATTTCATCAATATGGTCCCCTGCGGGAAATAACTTATTTTTTACTTATTTTTTTTATTTTTATCATAGTGATTCTAATTTAATTTAATTTATATTATTTTAATTTTAAATTATATGATATATTTTAATTTCAATTATTAAAATATTTTATCAATAAATTTTTACAATAAAACATCAGTCTCCTTCGTTGTCCTCCTTAAGATCATCCACGAGATTACACAGTGTTTCAATATTAGGTAATCAAAATTTACTGATGTAAGATTCATTAAAAATTCCTCTCATCACTACCCCTATAGAACCCAAATTTCATCCATTTGCATATGTACATGAAATTTAATTTTACTACCATTATCTGGATCGAGTCAACAGTAGTCAAATGGTTTGGTTGAAAAGAACTTCACCACCAAGCTACACGGAAAAAATAGTATAAGTTGTTATTTAAACTTTAGATAAATAAATATATTTTCTCAATGAATCCCAATGTTTTCATCACAAGTAGTAAATTTAAATCAATTATGTACATGGTTCAATATACATTCCATACACATGGTTACCAATAGTGGTCTCAAAATATCATTTTATTTTAGATCCACATTACATGACATCATAGATAAATACACTATGGTGTAGTTCTATATAATTCCCCAAAATGTTATGTGAAAAAACCCTAAAAGAATTTTATAAATCATTAAAACACTAAACCAATATCATCTGTGATAAAAATCACACAAAAAATTTATGTCATTTTAATCTTATGTTATTAGTAAGATGCACATGCATCTGCCTATTACAAATCATCTAAGATGAAAAATTAAAATAAATCATAAATCAAAAATCAAAAAAATCATGATCATCAATATATTTGAAATAATACAATCATAATATCATGATCCAAGAAAGTAAATCTCATATCCCTTTTATTGTGGACATAATATCAGGGATTGTTTTTATGTCAAAAAAATATAATGTCCATCACATGGTACAATTTTTTTAGGAAATATTTATAAAATATCTAAAACTAGTAACATAAAACAAAACCACGAATATATTTTGTTATAATAGTCACATTAAATATCATTACCACAGTGTAACATCCTAACACTAGGTAGAATCTAGAAAGTAGTGCATATATTGATGGGGTTCTCCCTGGGGCCTCTAGAACACCTCCCATACACTACAGGTATCTATTATGGATTTGAGGATAATGGTAGTACCATGGGGTAAAAATAACCCCATAATTTTATGTTCAACAACAAATGAAAAAAAACATCTTCCATATGAATATACAATCAAATTACCTAGATTAAAAAAACAATAATAAACATGAAATAACAATGACCATGAAGAAGCCTATAGTCATACAAACATACAATCATGCTAGCATACAACAACACTGATCTCCCGCTAGGTTGATAACATATATTTAATAAAACATAAAATAAACTTATTCCCTATAATGATACGAGCTTATATAAATAAAAAACCAATTTTAATGAGTAATTTTTTTATTATATATTTTTTTTATAGAAAACACATACACTAATTTTGTTATTTTTAAGATGTTGTATGTTTTTTTGGTATACAAGTCCATTAAAATCATATTGTTTTGAAAATTATCCCAATATATTGAAAATTAAGTTTTGTATATTAAGTGTAATGATAAATTAAAATTAAAATATTCAAATGGATTGATGTCTTCCACCAATAGGGTTATACACAATGAAGACCATTAGTCAATGATTTTTATGGAAAAGTAATTACTAGGATTAATTCATGACAGATGCCAATACATGATTCAAAAAATTAATAATTAGTGTTTATATTTGTTGGATAATTTCATGTCCATTGAAATCATGAACAAAACTATGTTCTCTGACCCACCTAAAAAAAATATCACCATCGCATACATTACACTTAGGGAACTCACATGTATAATAAAGGGGCATGTATATAGACCCTAATAGTATTATTTTTATATTTTATTTATACTAAAATAATAATTACATTAATCCAATTTTAATATTACATTCATCAAATGATTAAATAATGATTTTGATAAAAATTAGATTTTGATACAATGAAAGAGAAATCATATTTTTGGGAAATATATAGATTTAATAAAGAAAGACCATTTGATTAAATTAAAAATTTAGAAAATAAATTCTATTGAAATAAAATATTATTATTAAATAAATATTTATCGAATATAAATGAAAATAAAATTATAGGAAGTCAAATGTAATTTTTATATGGCTAGAAAACTAAAATTAAAAAAAATATTTTTTGTAAATTTGAATTATTTATTAAAATGAATAATAATACTATTTATATGACATCCTTGGTAATATAAATTCTATTTTTGAACCAATCATGTTGAAATTTTCAATTTTTTTTAAATTTTCTAGGATATTGGAATTTTGGGGTAAAAAATAATACCACATAATTATGTAGTATGTATTAAATCATAATTTTAGTCTAAATATATAGTAGTAAATATAAAAAAAAATCAATGAATTTTTTTTCACTTATAAATAATTTATCTTTAAATTATATAATTTATTTTGTATCCCATAATGAATACTCTAAAGCTAAATTATATTTTGGGGTTTTAAAGTCATATTTGTTTTCACAAACATGACTTCCATAAACATCATGAAGTGAATTAATTCAATATATTATATTTTGAGTCTTATAAATTAATTAATATCAATCCTCATTTGTAGAATCCTTTGGTAAATTCACTGGGATGATTTTTGATTTTGATTAAATTTTCATATAGAGGTGATAACCTATTTTTATAAATTATAAAAATCCCCTATCTTTTTCAATATAAACCCACCCATAATTCAATTTTTATTCATTAAAATATCATATATGATGAAAATACTCTAATTTCCCACTTGATAGTTCTTCAAAGGTCCGCCTAAGATCAGTATATGATCCTTCCATGCTTTTAGAAGTTCCCGTATAATATAAGGGATCCTCTCGTTCTCCTTTTTAATCAAGCACCATCTTTGTGTCATTCCTTTTTATTTCTTATTATTAAAGATGGGATATTCTTTTAAACCTAAATAATAACGTTATTATTATTTTTAATTTATTATAAGATCATTTATCTCTCATACGACCCTTCTATAATCCATATTTTTACCCCTAATTTGCTGCTTGAATTATCCAGCAATTTTCAATGTGAAACCTTTGTGTTGTGAATACTGATCTCCATCTCCCATAATGGGTATTTAAGTATGTATCCTAATCCCTAAATTAATTTTGAATTGTATTTATGTATATCACACTCTATAATATTGGGATTCAAGTTTTTGGAATACATCCTTATTTTGTATAATCAATAAGGCACACTTATGCATGTATTTCATATGAATGTGATGTGTGGGACATGAATTTTATATCTCTCCAATGAATTGTTTAATGTTGTAATATCATGAGATGCAATTTATGGTTCATAGGTAGTTATTTGACTCAGAAATTTTTATTTTTTCTTTGTGTTTATCCTTAACATGTTATTATTATGTCATGTTTTATAATGTTTCCACATTAAAATGTCACCTTTATGTTAACATATTTTATCATGACACATTGTTTAAAATTATCATTCTCTCTCATATTATGGTACTTTGGTTTTCCTCTTTTCTCTAATGTTTTTAATTACCTTATTATATGATTTTTATTCCCTTATTGGGTTTTCAGCTCACAAAATTCTTATATACATCCCCAGATTTTACCTTACAAATTTAAAAAAATCAATAGAATTTATGGCCATGTTATGGATTTTATATTTATTTAAATTTAATTCCATAAATTTTGTTCAGTTATATATTAAATTACATAAATACATGTTGACTCATAATATTCTAGGGTATTATTAAGTAGATTATTACATAATACATCATGAAATAAATTATTCATAAGATCTTCATGGTCATTGTCGGAGTCAGAGAAAAGTCTAGCCCTTTTGTGGATTATGATTAGAAAACACGAGAAATTTTTTTATGAATAATACCAAAACAATTAAGAAATCCCAAACATTTTGTAATTTATATATTTTGTGGTTTCCTTGAAAATACACCTAGGTCTGTGCACTACAGGTGTATGTGGATCTAGAATTGTTGAAGATAGTGGTAAAAATACTGAAAAAGGTTCATCGAACTATACATGATGAACACATGGTACACCATTTTGTGCCTTAATTCCAATTATATATCAATATTTATGGGATATTTTATGTGAAATTTACACTATCCATAATAATAATTATTAATTTAATAAAAAACCATATACAATTTAATTTTTGGAAATAAATAATGTATAAATTATATAGAAACAAATAAATTCATATGTTAAGGAATACTTTTCTTTTATTATTTATCCCTTTAATGTGCATTATTTCAAATTTATCTATTCATTTTTTTTAAATATAATCATTCCATGTCCCCCATTTTTTAATCAATGTCTCAATATATTAGAAACTGAATCAACAACCAAGGTGAGGAAGAATACCATCATTATCCAAATTAGCTTCCCAAAAAAATTAGAGTAAAAATTGTGAACATCATGAAATTATTCTCTCAAATATATTAATTTTTAATATACTCAATCATTAGGAAGAATATCTAATTCCCCTTGAAAATGAAATAGTTTCAATTGAGGTAATTCTGTGATAAAGGAATCCGAATTTATTGGACCTTCTATTCCCTTAATATTGGTGAAATTGATCAACTCCATTGAAAATAACTCTTTTGTCTTTCATTTCCCATGTAATGAAAATATTGATCTAGTTGTTTATCTTATGATGGTTGAAGTTAATTAATGGAGGAAATTGGACTAAATTAAATATCATGATGAGGAGTTTGAAGTGATATAGTGGAAGGAATTATGGAATGTTTTTCAGAATATAATGTCCTTTTACTCCCCATATTAAAATATATAGGTATTTCTATAACCTGATGATAATAAAAATTAATTTGTTGGGACCTATAAGAAAAACATCACAATACTTGAATGATAAACCTACAAATCTCTAGTTAAACCTAAAATTAATGTTTCCCTCTTCATTGGTAAGATAAATCATACTCTATGAAAATACTTACACATTACAGATTCCCACATCAAAAAGGAACATTTATGATATCTCGTTATAAAAAAATGGACATAATTTAATTATTTTTATTAGTGGTAAAATAAGTTGATATTTTATTTCCATTATAGTAGTATTATATATAAATATAACTATTAAAATATTGTAAAATATACCATTTTTCAATAGTACAGAGTCATACATCCATCAAAATTTTTAAATGGGAAGAGGAGATGCTTTCTGTTTGGGAAGGAAGGGAACCTTACTAAATATTTATGAGGTGAGAATCCAACCAAATTGATGTAAAATTGGGATTATATTATTAAAGAATATATTTTATTATATTGTTTCTGTAGTAAAGAACATAGTAACTATGTGAATAAATTCCCTAAGACAATGTATATGGATGATAAATGTTGACAATAACCACCAAGGACTACTAGTAAAGGGGATGAGAATTCCATCACAAATATTGAGGAGGATACTAAAAATGAAGTGGAGATAGGTGCTATCATTATTAATTAATGGACAATGATGTTACCCTTTTATTATGGTTCTTACCATTATTTTATATTAAGAATGATTTGTATAATGATTCAAACATCACACCAATGCATGGTAGTTGGGATATCGATGAATATGGAAAATGGTTATATTGGTACATATCTTCAATATAAATCATCCATTATTTAAAGTTTTATTATAAATTTCAAAGAAAACATTGTCATACTCCCCATAGTCGAAGTCAATTTTATTAGTTTCATTTATTGTATTTCCTTATATAGATCCATCACAAATTTTATAAGAAAATAAGTAACCATTCCAATCAAAAATATCCCCAAATATTGTTTAGGTGAATGGATGAGGATAAATCTTATTTTTTTCTAACATATAAATCATGTATTTTATTTCCACATAATAGTGTGTATTTGAATCAAATTATTTAATCTAAATAAAAAGTAATTGTTGGTGAAATTTCAATTATAATTGAATTTGGAGATATGTTTCATAATGAATTTTTTGGTATTCCCCCATGATGTGAGGTACATTTATTAATTTACTCCGTACGAAGTTGTTTTACAACATACAAGAGTCCATTTAGAATGATTTTTTAGGAACCTAAAGAGCTAAAGAATCTATTATAGGATAATCATAAAGAAGGTGTAATATACCTTTGTGCTTCCCCATGGTTTGAACTAGTCCTACTCATAAAGAATGAGGATGTGTCAATGTTCCACTACAAAGACAATCATTTTCCCATCAACAACACAATAAATAACAAGAATCCCCTAACATATATTTGTGACATGATAAATTATCTGCGTCTATACAAGTTCTTATATAATATGGATATTTATTTGGAATATTATCACATAATGGTGAAGAAGGGAGATTTAAACAAGGCTAATTATCATAAAAGGTATCGACACTATGAGTTAATAGAAATTCAATCTTGACTCACCAATGTTCCAACATTCTGGATAAATGTAATTAATAGAGTATTTACAGAATATCCAAAAAAATTGTAGTTTTTTTATAAGATAATATAATATACTCTAAAAGAACAGAGAAACTTGAGGGATATTTAAATACAATATTTAAGACCATTTATAAAAAAAATCTATATGAAAATTATATTAAACATCAGTTTTCATTAGGTAATATAACATAAATGGGGCATGTTATCACAAAAAATGATTAAATATATGGATCTATCAAAGACCTAGGTAATTGAAGGATGACAGTAACTATCTTCTAGGACATAAATACATAGATTAGATAGACTAACTAGGTGTAATCATCGATTTTTGAACAACTTATCATAATATTCATGCCCACTCACCAAGAATACTCATAAGTGATCTATGATTATCTAGTTTATTTAATGTAGAATAATATTTAAATAGATAATGATAAGGCTAATCACTACACATGTGCACACATTTCACACCATTGTGAAAAGGGTTTTTTTCTACATCGATATATTCAAAAAGGAATCGGGTATTGTAATCATGAAATATGACAAATTTATTGCATGTTACTCCACATTATTAATGATCCCTATGCATACCTACCCATACCAATATCTATAGTATGCTACAGTTATCATCACATTGAATATTTCATGACATTATCTCCATTAGGAGATGTTTGACATATATATTGATGGTAAAATGCTTAAGAATATATTCACAAAAGTTTCTTAATACATACAAATTTTGGTGGTTAGGGAATACTACGTTTTACAATTGGTAAATCCAATATTTAAAGAAGGAACCAAAAGTGGTAGATTCTCTATATAGAAAGGTCCTTGCTTCAAAATCCAGGATTTGGAATGATTGTGATTCATTATTCTTAAACATGAATGGGATGGATATGGGAATAATAAATGGATATTAATATTACCTCTATTAAATATCTACTCATCCAATAATTCATAAGAGTATCATGGAATCCCGAAATGATGATGAGTTGGTATAGATGATGGTAGAAAATATTGAATAATGTTATATTTTCTTAAAATGGAGTTATAATATTTGAAACTCAGATTTGTTTCCCATAAAAACAAAAAATATATATGGAACTTATGGATGTTTCACATAGCTAATCACAATCTATTCATCTAGGAAACACTAATATTTATATTGTTTTGAAGTATAAATTCTAGTTGGGTAAAATAAAGAGGGATTTTAATAAGTTTGTATCTAAATTAAAGGTATTAAAATAGGTATAGTTAAAAGAACATAATTTTATGTGTATGATGAATCATTTTAGCATACTATTATGGAATTGGAAAAACATGACCATGGATTTCACAATAGGAATCCCTAGGACACAAAATGGTAATAATGTTATCTCGGTGGTAGTAAATTACCTTTAAATGTGATAATATTTCATTTAAAATGTGGAAGATTTCCATATTGATCAAATCACGATGATATAAAAAAGGTAAGTGGTAAGAAAACATTGAGTTCTGGTCTCTATTTTATCTGTTTGAGATATGAGGATTATCTTGATGTTTTAAAAAGCCTTTAGAATTCGTTGGAAACATAATTGAAATTAAACACTACTTTTCACACTCATATTATTTTTTAATCAAAATGGACTATTAAAACATTTGAGGATATATTGTGATCATATTCAATAGATGACAATTTATGTTTGGACATGAACATCTCCCTAATAGAGTTACAATATGGAAATAGTTTCCATTCTGGCATTCAAATGAAACATTATGTGACTCTCTTTGGGGATAAGAGTTACACATTTGAATACTACCATTATTTTATAATGAAAAAACTTGTCTGACCAGATCTTATCAATGAAATGAAAAAAATGATTAAACCATTCCACATCATATAAAATCTATAAAAACATAAACAAAACTATATAAATTTTTTTATGGAACCTATTATTTGAGGTTCGACATAATTTTTTCTTTTTTATATCACTAGGGAATTTTTTTTATGAGGGTTAGGATGAAGGGAAGTCATATTCTTAGATACGTAAACCCCTTTGTGGTCATCATTCACATCAGAGCTGTGTCATATTGACTAAAACTCACACCCGACCCACATTATGTATATGATGTGTTCCATGTATCCCTCATTAGATATTACATAACATAGCCCTCACATGTATTAATCCGAAGGTGGTAGAATTTTAGAAATAAAATTTATACATGGATCATCCAGTGAAGATCGTATATTGTAGTGAATAGAATATATGAAACACGCCAACTCACATGATCAATGTGTTGTGGAGGAACTATATATTTGAATAAAGAACACAAGAACAATAAGAGGAAATTAAACAGAATGACCCTTTTCTATTTTAGGATATGAAATTAAAATATTGAGGGTGAAATTTTTAAATGTTGGAAGAATTTATTGATGGAAATTTTTAAAAATAAAACATTCCTTCTTCATTAATAAATATTTTATCATGTAATTTATTTATAGCAAAAAAATGCGATTATTTGATTATTTTGAGGTCATTATAAAATATGTAAGGTTTAAAATATTGTTATTCATCATAAATGTTGATAATAAAACCATTTTATAGTGTCCATCTGAATTATTATATTAAAGATTATGGTAAATTCAAATTGGAAAAGATAAAGGGAGAGAATCCCTCGACTAGCAGTATCATACCATATGAATAAAATTTATCTAATATTACATATGAGATCATATCAATAAATTTTTTTCATGTACAATACCATATAGATATTCTATATTGACCAATGCTTGTCATAAATGGATATTACATCATTTTAGATGAATATTCTGCATAATACAGAAATATATGTCTATGTTCCCTAATATTTTCTTGTCTTTAGAATCTTGGAAACATAATTTTCTAACATAGTGAATGGTTAACAAAATATCCCTTAAATATTGTCCCAAATTAATACTCATATTGAATCATTTCTTAAAAAATTGTGGAATTGAAACAAAATAATAGGTTGAGATTAGATTCAAGGAATGGGTAAACCTAGGAGAAAAGTAATGATAACATGATAATAATTGTATGAAAACATGATAATAACAATAAAAAATCATAAACTATAAATTATATATTGTAATAAAATGTCATGGAATAAATATTGTCATTTCATAAGATATAAATCAAAATGGAATCGTGAGCATAATCCACAAGACCACGATAAGGGAATAAGACATAGAATTGCGGTATAAAAATATTGATAGAAAATCTTATTCCATGGATTCCGAATAAAATCATCAAAACATGTTAGACTTCGGATAATAACCTACGTAATCACAACAGGATTAGGATGCCCTTCCATGTACCATTTTATTATAGGATTGGGATGACTTCCCATGTCACCTGTTTTTTCAATCTAAGGATGGTCTACCGTGTACTATATTTTTTGGGTCATGGAATTTCCTCTTCTATACCCTCTTGTTTTGGGATATTGATACCCTCCCAATTAACCTATTATTTTAGGATAGAGATTCCCCTATGT
The DNA here is from genome assembly GCA_963277665.1 of Viscum album. NCBI lineage: Eukaryota > Viridiplantae > Streptophyta > Magnoliopsida > Santalales > Viscaceae > Viscum > Viscum album. The sequence continues at coordinate 77,339,501 of OY728162.1, read as the reverse complement.
ATCAAATAGTTTTAGTTTTGTGATTCCCTCTCATGAATCTTCTTGTTTTGTGATTGGTATTTTCTCTCTTGTACCATCTTGTTTTGGGATTTGGATTCCATCCCATGTACCCAATCATTTAAGGCTTGGGATTCCCTCAAATGTGTATTATGAGATAATAAATCTTTTATCAATTCCCAAATAATTTGAGGGATATATAGGTCCCACCCATCACTTAATGAATTAATAGATGTATGTGTCACATGATAATAAAACATCAATCTTATCATGACCCATAAAAATAGAGGGTTTTTATAAACACCATATCATAACACATGAAATGGAATGAGAATTAGAAATATTTCCTCATACCGTTACATGGAAAAAAGATATAGTTTTCATAATGATATCATCATAGAATAACACATGAAAATAAACATGATTCATAATTTTTTTTATCATTGTATAAACCATAAAAGAAAAATGTATTTTTTGAAAATTATTATACTTACATAAAACATAAAATGAAATAATAATAATAATGGTTACCTAAGATTTTATCCCCCAATAAATAATAATCTATATTAAAATATGTCAACTTCTATGGGGAATGATTATCAAGGATCACATAAATAATTTCGTAAGAAAATACAATTCTTTAAGAATTAATTTTTAAAACACAAATCATTTGAAAAAAACATTTCCATGAAAAGTCACAAGAAAACATATAATGAAATATATTAAATATAATTTAATGTATTTATTTGAAAAATAACCTTTCAAAATTAAAAATTTATTTTTAAATCATAAAACATTTTGAAAACCTTGCTATTTTATAATAACCATGATATCATATAAATGATTATTTAAAAATCATATAATAAACTTTTTAAATAGAAATCATTTTTATAAAATTTTTAATTAAAAACAACATTTTAATAATGAATTTATAAACTATTTGGAGAAAAATTATATTTAAAAATAACCTTTAAAACGTCTAATGGATGATTAAAAGAAATGATAGTCATGACGGTGTGTAAAATCGAACATTCAAAACATCCCTTTTTAAGAATAAATTATTTTGAAATGTTTTTATATCAGAAAAAATACAAATATATTCCATTTAAAACAATTTTTATTAAAAATTTAAAACGTGCAAAAAATTTTATTTTACAAATCATAGTAAAATAGTTTTTAATAACTTTTATTAAGCATTGTTTTGTGAATAAAACAAAGGTTAATACAAAGAGAGAAATAATGTTAGATTTTCATAAAAACAAATTCCTAAATATATTATGTACTGAAGAGTGGAAAATTTTAGAAATAAATGGAAATATAATGGATATCCATACGGTTATAAAAACTCATGGGGGTTATTGAGATATATATAATATACTTTCATAACTAGATGCTTAATCACAAACAATCTCGATTAAGGATAAGATAGTTGCAACAAAATCTTACCACTTTGGTAACATTGAATCATAGTACCATGAAATGAATATTATTAAATTTATCATAATATATAATTACAAAAATTATATTCCAAATATTACTATTTCATGTTTATTATATTCACCTCATAGAAAAATATTGGTGTATTAAAGAGCATGTGTCTCAATGAATACAAATTGAGAAATAATTATTCTGTTGATTTTAAATTTTGAACCACAATCCCCCTGGAGAAAATATATTCAAAAGGATTTGTAAATGTCAATAAATTAATATATAATAATCATTGAATATATTCATCTCCATTATATGAAAAGCAGAAATAGAATGAGCGGTGGAGAATATATTGGTCTCATATAAATAAATGTGAGCTTATAAAGAACCTTACCTTAAGTATTAACTTTCATGTTACACATTCATAATTCATGTATAATAATAATATTTCTATCATTAATATATAAAATAATAATAAATTCATATATGAAACCAAATACGATTTTATTGCGAAATTATATTACCTTTTTATATACAATTTCAAGTTAATGTTACATTTTTGGATAATATATACACTATTTTTCTAATATTTTTTAACATGTTATTCTGAATCATATTACCTAGATAATTATTTTATAATTTAAATAATGTAGAATATATTTAATTTTCACATATATTATTTATGTATGTATTTATAATAATCTAAAAACATTTTGAATATGAAATGGAATACACCATTCATGAATATGGTACACCATACATATTGAAGGAATATTGTTTTTGTTTTGTTGTATTAATGAATGAGAGAATGTAAATGAGATATATATAAATATATAACTATTCAATATATAAGGCTAATTAATTCATATATACTATATGAATTTAAAAAACCCATCTTTAATAAAATCAAGGAAAATGGTGAACGAATCACAATACTTTTATGAGTTTGCTGTCAACATGTCCATAAACAAAGATATCTTGTTTACACGGATTGAAACACATGAAGTTATGATCTATGTAAAAATAAAAGAGTCATACTAAAATAATTCATATCATACCTTTTATATAAATAAATTTTGTCCATCAAAATATTTAACCATGAGAGGTGGTAAATGAAAAACTAACAAAATTGTATCATGAGGTGCTAGTGTGTCATACACAAGATCAATAATTTCGTTACCTATTTGATGGATGTGGGTATAATTATAGGTTTAAACCCTTGTATGAAAACATTATAGTATTTTTAAGACACTGAGGCTATAATATATTCATATAATTAGAATAATTTATGTGGTGATGAATAATAAAATAAATTTTGGACGGATGCGACATTATCCTTGGGAAATTCATTTTGGTTTTCAGCAATGGACTAACATGGGTTTAAATATGCCGAAATTGAGCCTACTAGGATAAAATCACGAATATTAGGAGATAATTTAGGATGGTTATGGATTATAAAATGTGCCTTTGGGATTGTGGGGAAGTTAGGGGGTCAGTTCCCATTTATAGTGGAGGAGTGGGGTTCTTATATATATAAAAAGGTAAACCAAAAATTGAGAGGTCTCCCTTACAACATGTGCCACCAATAATTATAAATTTTAGTTAAAATATATTATAAGGTATAAAAATGTCCATACAATGTCATTATAACATGTTTCTAGGCTATTTCACTCATTATGATAATCTTTAACCACTATGTGAACTCATTTTTAGATTAATTGATCTAATTAATTTTAAAAAAACATGTTATACTTTTTAGTAAATAACTAATTTGACATTACTAGATATTATAAAAAAATATGATTCAAAATATGGAGTATTCTTTTAAAAATTATAACCACATTAATGAAATAAATTAATTATAAATGTATCCCACATACATGTCACGAAGCGAGTTTTTAAATAAAAAAAGTCCAAAAGATTAAGATTATTTTGTGTCCAATTACATATTGAAATTGGTTCTAATCAAATAAATTGGACATATTAATGTATAATTTATATAATTATTAATTTTAAAAAATTAATATATAATTTAACTATATAAATAAGTTAAATAAAATAGAAGTCTAAAATTTAAACGTACTATTTTACACTATTCATAAAAAATAAAACCTGTCAAAAATTTCCAAAATTTAACCCAATATGAATATTTATATTCCACATTCAAAAAAATTGTTTATATTATTCAAATAAAAATTATATTAGTGTGTAAATTTCTATTTTAAATGGGTTCTCCATTAAAAGGTTGTAATACCACCTTTTAGAAAAATATATCATTTCATAAAATTAGACTTATTCTCATCTTATACCTATCAAATCAATTGGATAAGTATAAAAAATATTAATATGAAAATATATAAATTTTGTTGAAACAATTTATAAGAAAAATTTTCTTTATTTTATTGATATAAAATATTTATATATATAAAAAAAAAGTTTCACTCAAAAAAATATCATTATTTTCAAATAGTTATAACGTTCATTACTACCAAATTGATATCTAGTGGGTTAATTTTATAAATATTTGTTAATAAAATTTTCATAATATAGTTATTATCATTCATAACTTTCATTCTTATGTTTAGGTGTTAACTATAATAATATTTTAATAAAAGTATTAAAAATATATTGTAGTTCCATTAAAAAAAGTTCTTTCTGGTGCATTCAACGGGGAACACATGCGTCCGTCTGATTCGGGGATGATGGAACTATTTTTTGCCACATATTTTCTCTTTCCCAAGGAATGTGGTAACCGTCTCTTGTTTATGGATGTTCCCTCATTGATCGAAATGAGATAAAGGGATTTTGGTTCTTCCTTTCGTGGATTCCTCCTCAAAACTAGGCACCTAGTCCGGGTCTCCCTTATAGACTTAAGAAGATGTTCTTGAATCTCTTCCCAGTGCCTTATCTTCATAGAGACCAGTTAATTACACTACTTCTGTCAAGATATTTTAAGGGGTCTGACCAGGGCAGCAACCTTTGGTTTAGGGAGTAATCACATTGGACATCACTGGCATGTCTGGACACTGGAACACTGACGCGTCTAGGTTTCCTCCCTTATTAAAGGGCATCTCAAGGGTGCATAAACCTGAGGCATCCAATGTCAAATGTGGGAAATTATATGTTGTTGGCATGTATATGAGGTTTTCCCCAACTTCCTCTATATAACCTAGGTTATGCCGTATGTTTAACGTCTAGCAGAGACGGATCGGGCTGATCAAAACACTGACTACATTGGATCAGATAGTTGTAACCAGCAGAGGGAACACTAGTGTTGGGGATAATGTGTGGTTAGTGACCTGGATACTAGTATGAGTATCGGATAGGTGAATTGGCATGATCTTACTGGAATGTGGAAGCCCAGATGAGAATCCAGATGGATGATAAAGTGAAGTAGAAGGAGAATGAAATGGGGTCGACATGATAGTGATAGTATTATTGGGATTGAGCATCAAAGAGACCTCATATGTATCCCAATGGAAAGGAATAAATGTCCAAATATATCAGGATGGGGTATAGGATTGGGGTGTGCGTAGAGGACAATGACCTGATGATATACTAGTGCTTACGCGTGGTTCTTAGCCCAAGGATGACCTGACACCACTGGGATGGACCAAAGATATGGGTCCTAATAAAGGGGACGACAATGGCCTACCACTGGGTTTAGTTTGAAAACAACATACCAATGACTAAATTTGAAAATATCTTACCACTATGCACGGATCACAACATCTTTCCGCTTGTTGAGGTCACAATGGCTTGCCATTGGGTAGGGGATCACAATGTCTTACCGCAAGATGCGACACAAAAGGGGCATACAGTTTAACATCATGCAGGATGGGTGTGGACCGACGTGGAGTGGTTAGGACCAATGGTTGTTGGGCTCGAACCTTAGGGAGGTTTCCTACGTACCTTTCATAGGAGAATGGGATCAGAGCATGCATTGTTCGGGTTTGTGGGAACTGATGTAATGATGGTCAGAACAAAAGGATGTCGGGATTGAACCTCGGGCAGGCTTCCTAAGTACATTTTCATGGTAAGGATCAAAGTCCACATTTTTCATAATGGTGTGGCCAAACCGATGTGAAGATATTTGCAATGAATAGGTGTTGGGCTTCAATATCTCAGAGGCATCATATGTACTTTGCCTTGGTAAGGATCAAATCCACATAGATTATAATGGTGTGGGTGAACCGACGTGAAGATGGTCAAAAAAATAGGGTGTTGGGATTGAACCTAGAGGAGGCTTCTTAAATACCTTTCCTTGGCATGTATCGAATTCCACGTAGTTCAGAATTGTGTGGGTGAACCCATGTGAAGATGGTCAGAACGACCGGGTGTTGGGTTTGGACCTATGGGAGGCTTCCTACATACCTTTCCTTGGCAAGGATCAATGTCCACATTGTTCTGAATGGTGTGGGTGAACTAACGTGATGATGTTCAGAATGACCAGGTGTTATGTGTGAACCTATTGGAGGCTTCCTACCTACCTTGACTTGGTAAGGATCAAATCCCACATAGTTCATAATGGTGTGGGGATTACACTATAGGTATCCTAGAAGAGGGTCATGATCAATGATTACTCTAGGCTCACGCGAGATGTGCTCGGTGTGAGAAACCAGAGGCCGAAAAGACCTTATGATCATGTATGGAATGGTGTGTCACTAGGAAGTAGAGTGGGGATTATAAGTAGTTAGTGTCCTAAAGAGGAAACATGGGCTTACGCATGGTTCGCAGCCCCAGGGAGATAAAGAACAAGAATTACTCAAGTGTGGAGGTTCGGAAGGAGAAAAATATTAGAGGGAGAGGGAAGGGATAAGAAAATCATTGTCCTCATCTCTCCAATTAGTCTTTGGCACGTAAAAAGAGAAGAGGAGCAGTTGTGCTGCCTCCTGCAAGAAAATCTTGGGGCTTACATTAAGTTGGTTTCCCCTTCACCACAGATAGATGCTGGGATGAGGTTACATATTAACATCATGTGCCATGGACGAGGTTGATTGGTAGTTTAACATCTTGTAGCTCAAACAATGTGTGTTCACAGCACTCCTCTAGGACGTAAATAACCGGTACCTCCAGCCCCTTGGGGAAGGGAAGGAATCAGCAAAATCGTAGTGAGGGGGTGTTATTGAGTGATCCACTGAGGGGTCCATGTTAGCGTGTCTATGAAAAGAAGCAATAGCCGTTAGCATGCCTATGTGTAGAAGCAATAGGTGAAGCAATGAAACAGAAATTAGTATCCAAGGGACAATGAAATCACTTCATGCAAACCTGGAGGGTCACACGAGAAAAGGAATTGTAGAGGAAAGGGGTTCATAGGTGGGAGACTTGTGAAGCTCTGGTGCTCCATGAAGTGGAGGGGCTTCGTGTAGGGGTATGCTTCACGAAGTGAAGTGGCCCAACCTAGGTGTAGGGAATATGTGCATATGGTAGGTTCTTTGGGAAGAGGAAAGGCATACGCAGAGTGATGCCTCGCTAATCAGGGTTGCCTCACGAAGTGTAGGATTGGAAATTAATGTGCTTCGTGACATACAATGAACCTACCTTAGCATACGGGTCACATGTGTATGGATGGTGCCTCGCAAATCATAAGTTCTTCACTCGGACATTAGTTCCCTTAGGGATCCACTTCCTATGTGGAGGCCCGTGTGCTCTGTTAAAGGCATCCCTCATGGAAGAGGGGACAAATAAAAGTAAGGAGTGGCACTTCGTGAAGCAAAAGTACTTTGAGCATTACATGGTTCATAGAGCTAGAAGTGCATTGAAATTTGGGAGATAGGAAGGGGAAAGGTCGGATGATAATTTTTTTGGGCTCAAGGGGAGCCCTATATTTATAGGCAAGAGGTTGAATGATGCATAGCTCACTCAGCATGAAGATTATGCTTGCTCCATGGTTGTCTTGGGAGCGTCATATCGGCTCACAGGGCATCCTGCCTCCTTGTTCTGTGGTGGGCACATGAATGTTAAAGGCGTTCACGGGGTATCTCACCTAATAGATCCATGGAGGGCTCGTGAATCTCAAATGGGTTCATGGTTAATCCTTCCTCTTTTCTCCGCAGCAGCCACTAGGCCATGTGGCTTAGTGAACGGTCATTGACTACAAATAGGGGTTGACCTCTATTTTTTCCTTTATTTACCTTATGATTTTGGAATTTTTCTATCTAGATTCATGAAGATATGCATACTCCATGATTTCTATCTGTGAATCAGGCCTTCTGCTTCTTGGAAGACAACTAGTCTATAACTATGCGATATGGCTTAGCGACATTCATTTGAAGGTCAGGATAGGGCACCGTGAACAGTCTCTACGAATGTGCTATGTGAATTTTCTATGTGGTAGAGCTTCATGTACCAAACCCAGAAAAACAACCGAACATAAAATATAATGGCTCGTCCAGAGGAGGCTAGGTGGGTCCTTGTAGACACTTCTCGAAGGGACGAGATAGTGAATATCTAAGATCTAGAGGATTTGGTACGAAGCCACTCGGACCACAATTCACTGGTGCAGCTGCTGTCAGAAATCCATGGGAACTACCAGCTCTATAAGAGGTTTCTGCTGTACAGCATCGAGTTGAAGGATGAAACCCTCATCCCAGAAACAAGTAGGGGCAATCCACCTTATGGGTTCAAGATTACGTCATTATAGCGCCAATGGTTTAGGGGGCTGACAGCCATTCCTGAGAGGATTTCATGACTATCATTGCTGAATACATGTATAATCACATGAAAAATGTGTATGGGAATCCATTGTAGCTAGATACCTTACTCCCTCTATATCAGATAATATTTAAGGACTCCATGAGAGACTTGTAGAAGGGATGGTCTGAAGAGTGGGACCTATGACAGGGAAGAAATATCACAGATGATTGGGCCTAGGCCTACTGGGTAAGTGCCTCATGTGAGGAGTTTGGGGTGGAGCTGAGGATAGTGGGACTATACGAGGCAGCCTGGGGTTCTTAATTCGACATCTACCAACAGAATCAGCTGATTCCGGTGTTTCTATGTAGGTGGTCATCACGGACCGATACCTTACACCTACAGCACGAGGAGGTTGGTATCAGCTTGTGGGAAGAGAAATAGATATCAGGGGCCTAGATATTGGGAGTATATTTTGATGAATTCCTCCCTGTTAAGGTTGTGTTGGAGGATCCAGAGCAGATGCTGCAGATGGAGATGGCATTAATGAAACTGGTTCCTGAAGATGAGAAATAAGCGGTTACAGATTCCCACTTCAGATGGTGGTTCATGCAATTCTAGTACTTCCCAAAATTCAGGATGTTTCCGGTGAGGCCTTGGACAACCCTGAAGGGGGCTCAACGGGGCACAATACTCTCATACTAGTTCATCATAGAGGATAGCCAGTGGACAGCCTGGGGATTCAGTGTTACCACTGAGCAACAACAGGTAGTCAGGTTGTCGACATTCATTGTGGCTCTCATCTAAGGATGGATAAAATCAGTGAGGGATACCTTCATGGGCGTACAACCAAGAACATTAATCATTTCATCCATGTTGGAGGTAAGAGGGCGCGCCAACCATAGGATCTCGATTCTCACAACGTTTTACATGGTGGTGTGGCACATCAATGAGGAGAAGATGCCACTGAGGATATGTGGTCCATTCTACATCTGGTATGGGTGGATATTGGCACATGTCACCGGGTTTACGAATATTGGAACCCCATATCCCCTCTATAATAAAACTTCCTCTCACCCTTTAGAAATTTCATGGGGAACATGGTGGCCAATATAACAATTCAAGCGATACTAAATCTATTTTGGAAGGTGGAGGAGTTAAAATTTCAACTGTTTCCGCTGATGACAGGTGCTTTTACTGATAATGGACAAAGAACAGGGGAGAACTGATCCTATCATCTGGCCTTTCGAGGAGGAGTCTTGGTGGCTAGGGTGCACCATGAGCCTCTCTATGAGCCTTATACCATACACCGATTCACCAGGTAGCTTCAGTGTATGTAGTTACTAACCCCCCAGGATTAGTTAGGGGTGCGCTACGAGGAAACTCCATATGCGATGAAGAAGATGTGGATCATGTTCACAAGGGAAGAAGAGATGATGTGGAATGATATACCTCTGTCCACCGCTACCTTCAGGTTGTTTAAGGAGTATGCTAAAATCTAAGAGGTGGCCTACCCAGGGGAGATGTTGAATCAGCCAAATATCTGTGTCGGTGATTGTGTGCCTCCCATCCTCGAGGTCGGGGCTAGGAGGTGTTAAGGAAATCTCGCGGTAGTGGGGCTACCATAGAGGAGATACCCACACCAGTTGAGGGTGAGGCAGTAGTGTTAGATCCAGCAGAGGTAGTAGACATGATGGTTCTAGAATTAAAATGTCATCCAGTGGGGATACAATCGAGAGTATTCCGTAGAATATCCACCCAAGACCAAGAGAAATGACTTCTCTACATAGGCATGCAATAGAATTTTGTCTTCCCAGAGGCATGGGACATCTAGAATGTCAACATGAAATTAGATGGCCCATTCAAGATGTGGACAAAATTTAACCATCTCTAGATGGACTTGCTAGGAATTTCCCCTGTTTGGTCTGGGTTTGTAGTATTCTAGGTGGAGGTAGAGTAATACCTGGTAGAGCTGGAGGACATTTTGCACTCCAAGGGTGCTCCTAATTCAATGAAAGATCGTGTCAATGTGATTCTGGATCTTACGGTCCCCCCATAGTTGTTGGTTCCTAATTTGAGAGAACAATTCCCTTTTCAAAAACAATCATAAGAATCGTCATGGGGGGGACAAGGATGGTAGAGGGAACCCAATGGATTAAAGAGAAGTCAACAATCAAGACCTAGATCTTAATGATTTCATAGAGGCCCTCGTGGTAAAATCCCAAGCCTTTCCTCAGGAGCTGCTTCCAGGTCATTATGGACTCCTTACTAACATCTTAACTATGTAGGAGGACCTCATACACAGTAATCATTCTTGACTCATAGCGGATGATGTTGGGCCATCATGGTGTATGCTTGTGGCTACATTGATCATCACATCAAGAGGGACCAAGACACCTATGGTGGCTCCTACCGAGCTTCCGGACCATTCAACAATATAAAGAGGGCCACTCCTCGGGTCCTGATGACATCAACCCAAGAATGAGCCCAGAAATTTGATCTCCATAAGTCTCCTCTACCAAATTCATGAATGTCACTCGTTTACCAGGTCAAATGATGTCCATGACTCTTTTTGGTATTAATAGTACTCCAAATGGCATTGGATGCATTAGAGAGGTTGGTCGGGACTTCCAGCGGTGCCTTTCCCAGGGTAATTCCAGCGATCGTGGAAGTGGATGTCAAGACATTCTGAGCTACAGTGCTTCTGATCACTGGTAAGACTATCGGTGGGGTTGATCCTGAGATTACTGTAGTGGGATTCAAAGATAAGGATCGATCAGATAGCCCAGGTCCCTCCATGCATGATCAAACACCATATGTGGACCATGATGATGAGTTCCTGGGGTCATTCCACACATATGTGCCTACCAACCACGCTGACTGGGATACGATGACATCTGATGAAGAGGATAGAAAAATAGTCTATCATCGATCATGGAATCTGATCAAGTGCTTCTTCGATGACACCCCACCCAAATAAAATGTCATGATGAGATTAATTGACATTTCTCACAGCTGCATGAAATTTGTTTTGGGGAGTAGATTCCCATCATCCCCACATGCTCATCCTAGATATTATGGAAGAGAAGGTTCAGAAGTATGAATATGGCCTCAATTTGGGATGGTAGCTGAGGAAAGAGGTGAATATCATGAGGCGATAGGAGGCTGAAAATGATGTTGAGCAGCTTTAGGTCTGGGCAGATGATCACTCAGCCTCCCTCCATACACAATTGAAGATAATATTGTGATTTATGTCCTAGATAGAAGAGGCCAAAGAGAACATGAAGCAAGCCTCCAAAGAGATGACAATCATCTAGACCAAAGTAGAGTGGGCCCAGATTGCGGCTTATGAATTGTGCCCAATCGCTATCATGGAGGAGTAGAAGCTAAACAGGAGAAGGTATATCTTAGATGCCACAAGCCAGAGGGCAGTGGATCAGAAACATTATTTTTAAGGGGTTAAACCATCCATGGGAGTGATCAGACCTCAGATTGATGTAAGGATTACATACCCTGGATTGTACATTCATGCTTTGATTTTTTTACGCCAAATTCATGCATGAGTTCTGTTATTTGTATTGGTTGTACACGCATCTGTTACATTCATGAAAATCCTTGTGATCAATTATTATGCTCCCACAGGTTGATCCCAATGTGTGAAACAAGGGATTATTGCAATGCTATTCCATCTAAAAATAAGAGTGCGGACCATGCTTCCAACATCTAGTGTTTAATCAACAAATATGGATTTCCGGGGAGAAATTAGAGAGTCCCGATTGGAGGATGAGGACCTCAAAACAATCAAAGTGTCATCCTTACAATGTTCTCTATTGGATGAGTGGTAATGCCTGGGGTATTGAAATTAATCAGAACATATGGGAGTGGCATGAGTGAATCGTCATACCACTTATTCAGAACACTATGGGGGTGTCATGGCCACGAAGGATAATTGTTGACCGCATTTGAAACACAATACCCTTATTGTGTTAGACAATAATAAGGGAAACAAAGAAGGGCGGACTACTGACCATGTTCGAAACACGGGGCTTGCGTCAAAATGATACCCATTAGTCTCGAGAATGTTGGCCCTGGATAGTAAGCTAGCCGTAGGCTGAGCATACATACTGTTAGGGGTTCCTTTTATTCATGAAAGTGGACGACGGTCTGAATAAAGGGCACACAAAGAATGGAGGGTGGAGAGATGGTTGATCTAATGTAGTCCAAACCTCATGAATGTATGCCACCATGGTGGAAACACATCAGGTGAGTATATCTGTCCGATATGGGATCAAACATGACTCCAAACATGACTTCTTTGGTAAGTACCTGTAAGGACTGGTAGTTTTGCGTCATATGGATAAGACAGTGCACAATGTTTAAAGGACATACTGCCAGGAATAATATTAGGCTCGTGGGGATAGGAGGGTTATTGACCCTGTGGCTGGGCCCAAGGCAAGAAGCTTGGGCGTCGCTACATTTCCCATAAAGATGAGAATCAATCCAAATGTAGTTCTGAGAGTGCATTTTAATGTCATGCATGATGAAGAGTTAAATGTAATATCCTAGGAAGGGATTATGTGATGTGATAGCTATAAACCCAATTTTAATGAAGACATAACGAGTCTTCACCACACCACATATCCCCAGAGGATGTTCATTAGGACAATGGAATAAAATTGAATGTTATGTTGGGCCCAAGTCAGAGTAGTCGAGCGTTCCTACGTCTCTCATGAGGATGGGAATCAAGCCTCACGTAGTTCTGAGAGCACGGTTTAACATCATGCAGGACGAGGAAGGGCATGTATGGCATGGCCATGGCAGTACACAAACTACCAAAACTACTAAGCCCACGTGAGTCATGCTCGATGTGAGAAACAAGGAGTAGTGGTGGGACTTTCCTGACACAGGAAGGAACATGTTAGGGGTGAGGTTACGCTCAGTGATTGTCATCCCAATGATGCTAACCCATCCATGTAACACACCATGATTTGCGAAGAAGTAAATCTTAGTATGTCATAATTCCACTAGAACATAAGGTAGTTGAAATATGTGAATCATTATGCTCGAGATCTAGACCACAATGATGGTGGTGTGATGATAGGGGATGGCTTTTGGCCATGTTTGAAACAAAACATCCATATTGTGTTAGCCTGATATGGGGATAGATTTATTAGGGTTGACCTCTTACCATGATCGAAACATGGGACATGCTGCAAATCTCATCTAGGGTTATTAGGGATGTTTTCCCGAGATGGTTGGTGAGACTATGCGGCAAGAGACCAGGCCGTGAAGGGGATCCCTTCAAATGAGGAAGTGTATGGGGATCCAAATAATAGGGTCACGAAGCATGGACATGGAATCAGGCTAATGTTCCCGTGAAAATTTCTCAAATAGGGCTCTTTTTCAAAATGAATCTAGGTACAACAATGAGACGTATCAGATAGAGGGAGATGAGTCCATTCCCAAGGACTATGGTCTTGGGTTCACAAACATCCAACTTAAGGTCCAAGGGTGGACCATTATGGGGGTACATGATTTAATCAGCTGTGCACTGGGTTGAAAAATAACAAAATGTGATGCATAGTTCCCATAGGGAGATCTCGGATAAGGGTCCTAGAACTCGAATCGTCGCATGGGTGCAACATGGAGCGACTACTTGAAAACCAAATGTGAATGAGAATATGATAGGTACTCACCACAACAAGTTTTACCATAAGGGTTTGGGACAAGGGGCTGAAAAAGAGGGGGAATTATTGTAGATTCATGGGTCTAGACCCGGAGACATGATTCCAGGGCGTTCCTACATATCCCATGAGGATTGGAATAATGCCAAATGTTGTTCTGGAAGATTCCATGTAGTTTAACATCCTATGAAAAGGACATGGATTAATTTTAGTTTATTTTCATAGATCTTGGAACATGGATGGTAGGAAATTTAAGAGACACAGGGTGCTTTAATTATACATCCCAACATTTATGATGACCCTGGAGTCCGAATCACCGTATGCTTCTTGGGGGAGGTTTCTGGTCGACGGACCGTAAACGAAGGTTATGTATAGCCCAAGAAAAAGATCACAAGTATTTCGATGCATCCCATGAGGATGGGAATTAATCCATACATAGTTTTAGAAGATTTCACGGTAACATACTATTGCCGAGGGTAATAAGGTTGTGTGGGTCTGGCCCCTACACCAAAAGAAATGGTATTTGATAGATCTTGTTATCACTTTTATGTGAATGAGTGTGGTTTCTTTTGTGAACAGATGGACCTTGGATAGAATGTCCAAGAATCGCCACATGAACCAAACCATGTGTAGGCATTGAAAAATGGTTTGGTGTGTGACTGATACCAAACATGACATCCCCTGAAGGGCGGACACCACAATGCAGTGCAGTTTTTCGTTGTGCAGCAAGGACGATAATGTCGCAGTTTAGGGTCATGTGATGGGACCAAGCAATAGATCTTAACAACATATGGCTTAGACGTATATAAAATAGATGAGGTTCAAGAGTGGAATGTTCATGGTGCAATAAATTATATCTGACGTGAATGAGGACATCATCCACAACACACCTCGCGTGATTCCGATGGAGAAACCCCATGTCGAGGGGCCAAAAAACTGTTAGTTAATATGGGATAAGCGAGGCTAACTCTCAGTTGAGCTGGACCCGAAGACAAGATTTTTGGGTGTTCCTATGTATCACATGGGGATTTGAATCAAGCCATATTTAGTTCTTGAATGCACCTTATAATGTCATGTGGGACAGGAAGTAGGAGGGGATAACCCGAAGAAAGGTGCATATGTGGTGCGACAATTGAAAACCTGATGCGAATGAGGGAATAAACCCACACAGGCCACACCACATGGTCTTATATGGTTCATATCCTAAAATATATAACTGAAGAGAGGAACCATAATGATATCTTAGTTTAAGGTCTTAGATATCGGACCATGGAGAAAGAGAACTCTTCCAAAAAAGAGATGACCTCAGTCCAATCCCTAAAACTACATGAGTTGAACTCCGTGTAGGAAACAAGGGCATAAGAGATATTTTCAATACATGGACTATGCGAAAAGGGGAAGTCGGTGCAGGGCCCCAAAGAACGCCTTACAGTGGCATTTTCCTCCTGATGTGTAGATGCGCACTGAGGGAAAATTCCATGAGCGTCGATATTGCACTTGGACATTATGGGGGTGGGAAATCATGTGAATCATATGACCGTCATTTTGGGCTCAATGAGGCTGGTGTGATGATGGAGGATGATTGTAGAAAATTTTTGAAAAATAGTATCCATATCATGTGACCCGAAATAGGAACAACAAATGAGTGTCGACATCTAACCATATTCACAATGCGGGACTTGTATCAACTTATTGTTCAAAACCCTCGAGCAAATTATCCATTAATGGTATGAGGGACCTTGGGACGAGCATCCATGCCATCTAGGGTTCCATTTGGATGTGAAGGATGATGGAAGACCTAATTAAGGGGAACACGAAGCATGGAAGCTGGGTAAGAACATGTTCAGAAAATATTCGACACTCTACGTACTGGACTAGAGTACTCTTGGGAACATTGGTGAATCATCATAGAGGGAAGAGAGACCCGAAAAAGAGGCAGCAGACAAAAAAAATATAATTATAAGGAAAGGGAGTGAAGGGTGCTCATTAGAAAGAGTTATGTGGAATGGTCGTTTCCAAAATTGAGGTGAATGGGGACATAAGCCCATATCACAACATATTCCCATCTCCTAGAAGAACGTAGGCCATGTGGCCAATATTATAGGGAGATTTATATGAAATGGAGATTGACCCAAAGACTAGGGTTCTAGTGGTCTTATGAATCCAATAGAGATGTGAAATAAGACACACACAGTTCTAGAGGATGTCGTCCATTTTATAGTTTTTCGGCAAGTACGTTGAGTAAGGGAATGATACCCCTAACGAGGGATGTGTACAGAACGATGAGTAACCCCATATAAATTGGGACATATTCCCGTTCCACACTATACAGTCCTATATGAGACCTTGGGCCTGGGGAATAGGAAGGTCAAGGGACC
Source organism: Viscum album (assembly GCA_963277665.1). Classification (NCBI taxonomy): domain Eukaryota; kingdom Viridiplantae; phylum Streptophyta; class Magnoliopsida; order Santalales; family Viscaceae; genus Viscum; species Viscum album. The sequence continues at coordinate 77,323,381 of OY728162.1, read as the reverse complement.
TGAGGCGTGGCCACAGACAGAAGGTCAAAACCATCTTGTAGTTGAATGTCTTGTAGGAAGGAAGATTGTGATCATAGATTATGTTCATAGAGCTCAGACCGTAAATTCCTACTTTAATGTCATATGCATGCGACAAGTGGATGAAAAGGGTGAATCATCGTTCTAATTGGAAACCACAGGGTAGAAACTATTATAGAGGAAAACTGTTGACCAAGTTCTCAACAAAGCATCCCCCCTTGCATGACCGAGGCAAAAATTTAGGCATCAACTGTTGACCGTATTCACAACATGGGACTTGTACAAATTTTTCTCTCAAAATAGATTGCGACGTATGTCCATAATTCTAGAAGATCCATTTGGATAAGTATCTATGACATTAAGGGGTCCTTTTGATATGAAAGATAATGAAAACCCAAATAATGGGGCTCGCGAAACATGGTAAGTTTTATGTCCACGGAAGGGATAATAAATTTAGGGACGAATGTCTCTTGGGGATACATGGGGTGTGGCAATATAGCTTGACATTAATGAGGACATCTGTTCACACAACACAAAACACTCCCAAATGAAGACTAGGGCCAAGGGGACAAAAGGATTGAGGGACCAAAAGTTTCGAGGCAACTAAGGTCAGGCATGTTGGACAACTATATCCATATAACCCCTTATGTGGGCATTTCCTTATCAAAGATCCTAATCCCATGGGAGTGATTCTTATTGTGGGATACAAAAAGTAGGACTTGAATATGACAATTTCATAAGGGACTAGTATCAAGAATCACACTCCTTCCCATGGTGGACTGAAGCTTAAAGATCCAATGGGGCAGGATTAAACACAATAGTCCATGTTCAGGACATAAGGGGGTAGTGACAATGCCAAAGGATATCTTTTGACCATGTTTGAAACACAGAGTCTATATTGTGTGATAATAATGGGGGAACAATAAATAAGCGTTGACCACTGACCGTATTCACCATACGGTACTTGTACCAATTTGTTGTTTGATCATTCAAGAATTTTGGAAGATTATGGGGTCACATGCAAAGGAGTGAGTGAGGAATAGATGTGACCATGTAGTTTAATGTCAAGTAGGGTGGTGATAGAGGTGAAAGTCTGTATGGGGTGGGATTTATGGTGGGATGATGATGAACTCGACGTGAATTGGAGAGGAAGCTGGAACCATACTATCTGTTCTAACCTAGGGGATATTCTGATGTTTGGGATAGGACGACTGGAAAAATGTATGGGCAGTCCTATGTATCCTAAAAAGTATTGGAATCAAGACATATGTAGTTCTGAGGGTATAGTTTAACGACATGAAGGACTATGTACAATTTAATGTCGTGAGATACATGGATGTTTATGGTCTTCCGAGACAAGTAGTTTAGGTTCATGCTGGATGAGTAGTTTGGGGCCATGCATGACTAGCAGTTTAGGGTAATGCAGGACCATCAGTTTAGATAAATGTAGGACCAGTAGTTTAGGGATTTGTAGGACCATCACTTTAGGGTCATGCAAGACCAGTAGTTTAGGGTCACGTAGGACTTGGAGTTTAGGGTCTTGGTGGAATGCCAGGTTGCTAAGGCAAAGTATTTCTTTAGAATCATGGCATTAGTGGGAGGATTTATACACTGACCATCTTTGTTCACCAATGTGTGTGCCCCATTGAAGTAAACCTAGTAAAAAATGTAAGGTTCTTCCCATATGGGTACCAACATGGGTGGTTTCCAACCAGGTATCATTGGTATTCTGAGAGCCAGTACCAAGTCACCTTGCAAGAAGTAATGGAGGTGAACATTCTTGTTGAAAGCTCTATCCATCTACTTCTAGTGCCTTTCTAGATTATGCAGTTCACAAATCTAGTTCCCATCGAGTGCATCTAGCATAGAAAAAATAATTTCAGCTACTTTATTTGGATCTTGATGATCATAGACCGCAGTGCGCTATGAATGGAACTGAATCTCGATGGGTAGGATGGCCTCACTTCTGTACAACTGGGAATATGGGGTCACATGGGTGAAATTATGAGTCGTCGTTTGATAAGCCCAGTGGGCGTTGGGGAGGTTGTCTACCCAATGCTACCGATTCTGACCAACCATTTTCCACAAAATGTTAGAGAAGGTTTTGTTGAACACCTCAATCTGTCCATTTTCTTGCACATGATAGTGGGAGGTATGGTGATAACCAATGTTGTACATAAAATACAATTTATTTAGCTTAGCTACCCAGAAGTTCATGCCCTTATCGATGAGGACGGCGTAAGGGTCTCCAAATTAGAAGATGATGTTAGATCTCACAAAGTCAATGATGGCATAGGCCTTGACCTGCTTGGCCAGAACTACATCTTCCTACTAGGAGAAGAACTCGGAGAAGAACTCTGTAACACTCAGGATGAACCTGCACTGGCGAGATGTCACCAGTGGGTAAGGTCCGACAACATCAAGTCCCCACACCGAATATTTCCTAGAGTACTTGGTATAGTGGAGAGGCTCTAGCAGTCGATGCATGATGTTAGCATGAATTTGGAACTCATGGAACCTCTTGGAGAACTCGATGCAGTCACGAATCATATAGGGACCAAATTACACAAGTATCTTGATCTAGTGAGATAGTTTCAGCATGGTCTGATGAGCCACACAAGAACCGTCGTGAACCTCATGCATGACCTAAGAAATCTCGAATCCTTAAATACAATGGAGGATAATACCATAGAACCAGTGCTTGTATAGGATATGCTCATGACCAAGGCCATCCATGAGGGTGTACTATAAAGCACGACATCTGATTTTCTCACGATCATCATGATCCTCCAAGAAATAATGGTTTTGGAGATACTCGACAAAGGAGGTTCTCCAATGAAGAGTCGCTAAAATGACTACATCCTAGGGACCCAAGGGTCCTGTCGTGGAGGCACTGGCAGTAAGGTGGCTTACCTGTAGGCTTTTATCGTCATCTGATGTGACAGGACCAATGAATCATCGATGCGCCACATGGATAATCAGATCATCTTTTTTGGTCTGGGAAAGTGATGCAGCTAGGCTGGCTAGGGTGTCAGCCCGACCATTCTGAGATTGAGGGACCTGAGTGACTTCTGGATAAGATGAGAACTAGGACATTAGATAGAGAGTGTGCAACAATAATAGTATGAGCTCTGGGTTTCTAAAGACATAGTCACCATTGATGTACTTTATGACTAGTTTGGAATCCCCTTTCACATGTAAATGGTACACATCAATCTCAAGGGCCAGCTCGATACCAGTTATGAGAGCCTGATACTCTGCCTCATTGTTGGAGCAGTCTTCTTGATAGTAGAAATGATTATGGAAGAATGTCTAGTTCTGGGGTAATAAAGACAATACCCATGCCTACTCTGTGGAGTCCGAGATCATCGATCCTTCTTCCAGTGGGGTTTTGGGAAGTACCATTGAAGTGAATCTTCTATTATGGAATGTCTTGGTATACCAAGAGAATTTCCTCATCGGGGAAATCAAAGACCCGAGACAGGTCAACTTAAGACAGATGTACAACAAGGAAATCTTCCTGTGCAATCCCCTTAATAGCCTTCTGAGGGAAAAACATGATGTCAAATTGGAGGAGGATTACCGCCCCCAGTGCTAGACGACCTGTAAACATGGGACGGTTCAATTGGTACATCAGTAGATCTACTCGAGTCACCAATTGTACCTCATGGTGCTGTTTGTAATGTCACAATTTCTCTACTATGAATACCAACAAGAGGCAGCTCTTCTCCATTTGTGATTATCTGGTCTCCGTATCGAGGAGTGTGCGACAGAGCTAGTAAATTCAGTTCTTTGTCCCCTAATTGTACATCGGGACAAGAAGAGTAGAGAGAGATTATTCTGAGGTGGTCACATAAAGGACCAGTAGCATTCTGGAGATAGGTGGAATTAATTCCACATTCTAGGTCAGATAATGCTTAATTTCCTTTAATGCAGTCCAACATTATTCATCCCACTCATAGTGTGTCCCTTTTTTCATGAGTTGAGAATCTAGATTACACTTGCCGACCATATTTTCAATGAATTAGTGTTTGTATGCTATGTGGCTTGGAAACTGGATGCTCCCAGATATTTCTTGGGGGAGACATCTAGTTGATGGACTTGATCTTCATCAGGTTCGACCATAATGCCTTGGTATCTGATAACCAAGCCGATAAACTTTCTGAAGGTGACCTTGAAGGCTCACTTTAATGGGTTTATCTTAAGGTGATGGGAAGAGAGGAATCAAAACACTTTCTCAAGGCCATTGAGATTTTCCGGCCACTAGAGTGATTTTAACACTATATCATCTAAACAACATTACACTAATGCCCCAAGGATTGGCTTAAATATTCGATTCATGGCCCGTTGAAAGGTGGAACCAGAATTCTTAAAGCTGAAGGGAATTACATTGTAACAGAGAGTACATTGTGGTGCCTTGATGGCTATAGAGTCCTCATACTTAGGGGACATATAGATCTGGTTATACATGGAGTACCCAACCATGAAATAGAGGGCTTGGAAGCTGGATGTAGCATCGATCAACAATTTTGACACAGGGAGGGTAAAATCATCCTTCAGGAAGTGGTGGTTGAGATATTGAAAGTCGATGCAGACTCTAATATTTCTATTCTTCTTCATGAAAGGTATAATGTTGGCCAGCCATTCTGGGTTTTGAAGTCCTTCATAAAATTGGATCTGATGATATTTTCATCGTCGGCCTCAACCATGGCACTGTGAGAAGGGTGCATCTTTTTAGGAGGATGCTTGAACCCACGATGATTAGCTGTGAGACCGAGGTGGTGGATGACTACCTAAGGATATAGTCCTCTAATCTCATCACAAATCTATGAAAACTCATCACCGTGTTTTTTAAGAAATTATACAAACTTTTTTTGCTCCTTTGGGGGCAAGACGACACTGTTGAACAGGGGTCTTGGGTCCGCCTCGCTAATGAGGTTCACCTTTACCAATTCATCGACTGTGGTAGAGACACCTTCTTCAACAGCAGTGAGAGCATCATCTAAATAATCATCGTCTCTTGTGGAGGAGAGATACTCAGAAGGAGGAGTTTCTCTTGAGTCGGCAGATCCTGACAGGAGGTTGGTACTAGCCTGAGCGATAGTGGACATTAAATTTGGGGACTCTTGTGCTGCCACAACCATAGCGATGAATGTTATCTTTTCGATCTTAACTGGTAATCAGCCCAGGGTCCATTCTTGATGATGTAAAAGCAATAATTTCACATCGTCTTGAGCTGAATAATCCTCTCCTGATGAAACAAGCATGTATGATGTATTCTCATTGCCATGGGGTAGACATCCTGATATCTTATTAGTGTAAAAGGCTCCAGGATCACCCGATACTAATTTTTATAGGAGTAGGATGTCATCCTCTGGCATCTCTTAGACATGGGAATGTGTTCTCCCTCATCCAATACCCAACGAAACATTGTCCCATGTTAGGTGTCGTAGCTTCCAATCGATGGATTGGAATGACCTAAGAATCATCTAGATCATTCCATGGGTTTTTCGCAGCCGTGGCATGCTCAATCTCATTAGCCTAAATATGGTTTTCCTTGCTATTGTAGTAGTCGACATACAGATAGCAGGCCACACAAGAATTAATTGGAGATGTGTCACCTTGAAACATTCCCACTCGACTATTGAGGGGTTATTTGAGGCACTGGTGATATGACTAAGGAACTTCTGCATGCTTCTGGAGCCATGGCCTGCCCATCAACACATTGTAGGCAGTGTCCTGAGAGACAACCAAAAAGATAGATCTAGTAACGAGGCCACCAAACTGGGTCTTCAAGCGGATCATTCCAACCAGGGTTTATTCCATACAGCCATAAGCTTGGATTTTTAGGTTAGAGGTATAAGGCCCCAACCTTAAACCTTACTTAATCTGGAGTTATTACAAGATTACACATTGAGGATCTTTTCAGGGTTAGAGTTTTAGAGAATTAGATCATAAAACTTGCATTACATTCCACATTTAAACAAAGTAGTTACACAAAGATATTATTCATTTTTCCCATCAAGGGAAACATATTTAAAATAAAACATTGATTCTTTCTTGACACTTCATTGACACTATAATCATATCATGTACCTTTCCCTTGTCCTGTGATAAACATTTCAAAAAACATTGGATGAGCATAAAAATCTTAGTAAGGGTTATAAAAAAATAACGAAAGGAAAAATGATTTCATATATACATAAGAATGAAAACATACTTTTCCCATAAAACATAGGCACTTTAACATACCTCATCAAATCATGAATAAATCATAGAAATCATAAGAAATAAAAGGTAACTTGAGGCATTCATAACATTCTTATGTAGGGAGTAACCCTCTTGGATACGTTTGGAATACCCACCACAGTATATTCCCTAAATATCTTCGGAGAAAACATAACGTTTCACTATTTCGCATTACCCAATGCATTGGAGAGCTATATCGGGCTCACCCACCCTTAGTTTATCACTGAACCACCCATATTCATAATAATTCCCAAAACCACAACATAATCGTATCACATAAAACATGCATAAAGGAAACATGACATTTCCACCTTTCAATCACAAGATATCAGTACAAAACATTGATATAAAAACCATTATGAAAACCATTCTCAATACCAAAATAAAAGAAAAGTAAAACATGGTATTTATTGTTCTTTTAAAAAGAAGTTATGGCTAGTAGAGGAAGCCAAAATTAAAATAATGGTCACGGCGGTGGAGAAGTCATTGTTGTCACATATGTAGGACAAAAACATTCCATTTTTTCGTTTAGTAAACGATTCGTATAAAAAATATTCCTTTTGAATAAACGTAAAAGTCAAAGGGGTTTATACGCCTTATAAAATAAGTTTTTGTATAAAACAAAATATGCCTCAATGAAAGGAGATTGAGACGAAGTCCCATACAAAGACGGTATCAATAGATTAAGGATAAATCAATTACATAATTATGTGTGACAAACGAATACACAAAATATAAGTGGATATTATGTTTAAAAAAATCAGAGGTTATTCACACATATTCATAGAAAAAAATATTCAAGGAGTAAAATTTTTTCCCAAAGAATAAAAATTTAGTTAAGAAGTTCCCTTCCAAAAATTTGATAGCCTAACAACGTCACTACAAAATTCAGAAAATTAGTTGATGAGAGATAAAAAGGGTATCTCATGACTTCGACATAAAATCTAAATCAATAAGGATATAGAAGAACATATCCCAAAATAATAGTATGTGAATTAATAGACATAACAAAATATGTCTTTTAAAAAGGAGAGGGTGAAAGGTCCCCTTACTGACATGGGTATCTTTCAAGACATGCACCCCGTGAAAGAAGGACAATACAACATTGATGTAAATACTCATAAATGAAATTATATTACACAATGAGTAAAATAATGGGCAGTAAATACAACACTGAAAAAAAATTGTGGAAAATGTAGCATAAATCTCATGGGAATAAAAGTGAGATGAAAAATCCCTTACGAAAACTCAGCAGCCTAACAGTGCCACTTAAAACATACAAAAATGGATTGATGAGATCAAATAGGGTCTCTCATCATATTAACATAATGTTTACAGAAATAGGAATATAAAATAACATCCCCCAACATAAAAAATAGGATCTTAAAGTATGTGACATAAAGGAGAGTACTTAAAAAGAAGGAGAGAGGTTAGATCTCTTACGAAAATTCGGCAGCCTAACGGCACCACTCAAAACTTACAAAATGGATTAATGAGAGAGAATAGGGTCTATCATCATATGAAAATAAAAATTACAGTAGTAGTAATATAAAAGAACATCTCGATCACAATAAATATGAGCTTAAAAGGAATGACATAAAAGAGTGTACTTAAAAAGAAAGAGAGGGGTAGGGTCCCTTACCCCAAGTCCAACTTTTCTTGTTCATTTCTTTATATTACTGAATAATAAACTATGGTCAATTTATAATTGCTTAAGGACCTCCTATAAAGATTATTATTCAGTTAATATCACATATTTTATTGTTATAATAATTGGTTAATAATATGAGTTTATATCAGACGTTTTTTTTCGATGTTTGGAACATGAGTCAAAAATTGAACTTTTTGGAAAATAATTTTCCATGTAGTTATAGGTACATCATATACAGAATATTATTGATGTTTTAAATATCATATAGATCCAGTATATATTCATTTTATACTATTACATAGCATTTGGAGATAAAAATTAAAAGCATCGTTCATGGATACGGTAGGCCGTACATACGCATGAACGCTACTTTCATTTTTTGTCATATTAATGGAATTAAAACAAAATGAGAGAGATATATATATGTTATAATTACATAATTATATCCATAATATATATGTAATATATTACATATATATCTATTTTATATATGTACTTATAATAGTACATAAAATTTTGAGATAAGAAATGAAATGTACCGTTCTTGGAGACGGTAAGTCATACGTACGCATGAACGCTACTTTCATTTCTATTTCATATTTAATAGAATTAAAAAATAATGATACATAATAGTATTTTAATTCAAGTATGGTATCATATATAATATCATTAAATATATCCTTTATACGTACCACATATGGTATTAATGAATCAAATCACTTTGAGGGGGTGGTAGTCCGTATTTCCTTAAATGAAGATATCGTGTTTACCCATAATGGAAACCATAAAGGTCCGGCATAAATTAAAAATACAGAAGCTTAAGTAAAAAATAAACATATTATATACCATATATAAATATAGTGTCATCTTAATGGCCACCTTTGAAGGTTTTAGAATAATATTGAACAATCATGGTTTCGTGAGGCAGAAATTTTCCATCCACAGAAACAGTATGTTATTTAACCATTAGATATAGGTGTGTGTATGTGTAGCTCGAATCCTTCTTATAAAAACATCCTAGTATATTTAATATAATTTATTTGTTACAAAATAAATTAATAAAAATAGTTTAGGGGGTTGGAGAAGCAAAATAAAACAAAAGGACACAAGTGATGAGGTTACCTTAAAATCGGGTAACTCCCTTTGGTTTGAGCTCAAAGGCTTACTTGGGAAGCCTTCTGTCCAAAGTGAAGCTTCTAAGAGTTAGTGAGAGATGTGGAGAGACACAATGGGTAGGGGTTGGAAGAGCCAAAGGCTTTGGATTTGTGGGTAAGGAGGTAGAGGTGGGGGCCTTTTATAAGGGGAGAGGAGGGGCACTCTTGGAATGTAAAGAAATGTTACTTTATTTTAGAATGAGTTTAGGATTTTAATGGTACCAAATTGATGTGTTTAGAGGATAAGGTGATAAGGGTTAGAAATACACCCACCGAATAGGTTTTTTTAATTGTTTAGTTCTTATATTTTACATTATCATTCCATTTTATTTAAATCGTTAAATTATGAGGCCATCACTGCATCATCATGATGTCATAAATAATTTAATATATTTAATGTCTAAAAATTCTAAAAAAAATAATATGATGTAGGAAATATTTTTATCTTTCCAATGAGTTTTTATAGTCAATAATATGACATGTATAACCCCATGTAAAAATTGTTTTAGTAAACCATCTCATGTTTGTGTCATTTTTACTTTATCATTAAATAATAAGGTATTTATGTCATTTTACAACCAAAGTGGCTCCATAGGGTCACCAAGTTGACCCATGGATTGTCTTGGTCGGCCATGAAACATTCAATGATGGTAGGAAATGTTTCTAGGTCATTTAATTTTATTAAAACATTATTCTTACCTTAAACTACACTAATTACCTCTAATCGCGATTAAAAACTTAATAAGTTACTATTCACCAAAAAATTATTCTAATCCCATTTAACCACATTTTACTTCTTAATGATAACCATGTATTTCGGATATTTGAAATTCAAAACACAAAGATTGAATAATTTCATTTAAACTGAAAAATCAGTTTTTATAAGTACCACTTAGTGGTTTCACTATTCATCAAAAATTGATGTTTTTCAGAAAATTACCAAAAATTCACCCTAAACTATATTTGATATTACGAATTAAAAAACTATGTCTATTTAAAAAAATTCAAAACATATAAGTTGAATTAATTAATTTAATAATTAATTCCCGCTATCAAAACAAATACCGTGTTTTTATGAAACAAAATGTATCAAATGATTAACACTAGTTTAAGTCCGTTTTCAAAGTGAAATTAATTCCAATGAACACTATTGCATTAATTGGTAAAAATATATTCTAATTTAACTTTAAAACTAATTCAAAAGATAATATATTCATATAAATTAATTATATTAAAATGTGGTTTTGAATTAAAATACAACATTTTTTACTATTCATTAAAAATTGAACTTTTTGGGAGAAATACCAAAAATTTACACAAAGTAAATTTTGATGTCCCGATTATAAAGAAGAATTTTATTTTGTCAAATATAACACAAAAAATTTTCAAAAAGTGGATTTAAAAGAGGTTCGCCATCAAAATGCGGTTAATTAGCCTTTTAAAGAATACTGGAATGTTTACGATTAAAATTGGATCCATTCTCATTTTTAATACTATAACATTTATTGTAAAGAGTAAAAATATTTTACAAACATATATAATCATTTTTTAGTTAGTTCTTTTCATTCCCGCCATTACAGCGGCTAGGCGTTAACTACCATTTAAAATTATATTATTAGAGTGCATCGTAAGATTCCCAAGAAACTCGTCGTTGCGTGTTGGGTACGCCATCGAGCATAGCATCCCCTTTAAAGTAATATTAATATTTTATTCACAAATATGGATAAATATAAAATTTTCATATTCTTTATTTACCTGGGGTGTTACATCCTTCCCCCCTTTTGGGAATTGCGTCCTCCCAATTTTAAAATTGAGCTTGGAAACATCCATGAAAGTCCCACATCGGAACAAGAGTCGGTAAAGCAATCAATTTAAATATAAAGAATGATAAGTACAAAGGTCACCTGAGTTAACCCATACTAGGATTCCATGTATGAAAATAGGGACATGGAGGAGAAAACATAGGGTCATGTTCTGATGCAGAGTGATAGAAAACACGTTTAGGAGAAATTTAACCACAAGAAAATCACAAACTTGTGATGGGTTAAACTGTATTTGATTCCCCAGTAGGAAAACATAATAGACAACATTTTTGTTTTAAGTTACTTTTTATTGAGGAATTTAATCACAAGGAACCATAATCACTTATCATGTTGAATTTCAACTTTTATTATATTCCTTACACAAACTCATATTTTCTCCAAAAGACGAGTATTTAGGAAGACTTTTTCACATTAAGAGTAATATAATAAATATCTAGAGAATAACCTAATCCACAAAAGCGAACTATATACTTTCCATTTCTTTGGACTTTAACAAAAACCAAAAAAATCTAGTATGAGGTCAGATAATCCACAAAAGTATAATCCTTTATAAAAATAAAATCTATTCATAATCTCCAATATTTGTCAAAAAAACCCAAAGTTCAACGAAGACCATTAGATAAACAATTGTCCATAAAATTCTTCAAAGTAAGCAAAACTAAGATTGAAACCCAAATATTTGAAGGATTTAATCACATAGTCTTCCAAGGTACAAATTAACTTTTATCTTCAAATAACATCAGTTGCTCTTCAATTCTCATATTGAAAAGTAATTAACCTAATCACATATCCTCCATGATAGGTTAATCATTTCCATAGATAACCCAAAATAAACTTACTCTTGATTCCTAAAATCATCTAACTAAAAATAATTAGTCAAACTAACCAGGGACGTCACGTAGTCCAGTAGTAGGTGATAAATACCTGTCGCACTTTGGTTGTGGGTTCGATTCCCGCAGCTTTTTCCGACGCGACGGGTTGTCACATGGTCTACGTGTTGTCCTTTTTCCAAAACTAAATAATTCATAAAACATTTCCCGAAACGAGATAAAATCTTCATAAATAATCATAACATATTTTAACCTCATGTTTATCTCATGCCTTTCATTTTCCATCATAACATATAATAACCCATAATTACCTCAAAAGTAATGGCCATATAAACCCTAATGGTTACCTTTATAATTATTACCTGAACTTACACATCGATTGGTCATCTCATACATGATGCATTACAGAACATACCAAGGTTCAAGTGGTTGATCATGACTCCTTGATAGTTGGTTTAGAACAACCACAAGTTTCCTCATTGAATCCCCCATTTCATCAAGTCTCTTAATCAGAGAACCACCACAGTTTCCTTCAATCCTATTGTCACTTTGGTGCCTGCTAGATCCATCCATTCACTAAAAATAGAAATTTCATCATGAGTATATAAAAAAAACCATCATGTACTAATGAGGAAGATATACTTACTCATTAAATTTATCTAAAAACTATGACTCTTTCTGAAATCCTAACCATTATGGTAATGTCACTTATGCTTAAAGAAAACAAAAACCTCTAAAGTTATCTAAACCGACCTTTGATACCAACTATAAGGCTACAACCTTAAACCTTACTTAATCTTCAGTTATTATAAGAGTACACATTGAGGATCATTTCAGGTATAGAGTTTTAGAGAATTAGATAATAAAACATGCATTACATTCCACATTTAAACAAAGTGGTTACATAAAGATAATATTCATTTTTCCATCAACGGAAACATATTTAAAATAAAACATGGATTATTTCTTGACACTTCCTTGACACTATCATCATATCATGTACCTTTCCATTGAGCTGTGAAAAAACATTTCAAAAAAACTTGGGATGAGAATAAAAAGCTCAGTAAGAGTTATAAAAAAATATGGGAAGGAAACATGAGTTCATATATACATAAGAATGAAATCATACTTTACCCATAAAATATAGGAACGTTAACATACCTCATCAAATCATGAATAAATCATAGAAATCATAAGACATAAAAGGTAACTTTAGGCATTCATAACATTCTTATGTAGGGAGTAACCCTCTTGGTTACGTTTGGAATACCCACCACAGTATATTCCCTAAATCTCATTGGAGAAACCTTAAAATTTCACTCCATCACGTTACCCAATGCATTGGAGAGCTATATCGGGCTCACCCGCCCTTAGTTTATCACAGAACAACCCGTCTTCATAATAATTCCCAAGAACCACAACATAATCGTATCACATAAAACATGCATAAAGGAAATATAACATTTCAACCTTTCAATCACAAGATATCAATAAAAAACATTTATATAAAAACCATTTTCAATACCAAAATAAAATAAAAGTAAAACATGGTATTTATTTTTCTTTTAAAAATATGGTATGGCTTCTAGAGGAAGCTGAAACTCAAATAATGGTCACAGCGGTGGAGAAGTCATTGTCGCCGCATACATACGACAAAAACATTCCATTTTTTCATTTAGTAAACGCTTCGTATAAAAAAGATTCCTTTTGAATAAACGTAAAATTAAAAGGGGTTTATACACTGTATAATAGAAGGTTGTGTATAAAACAAAATTTGCGTTAATGAAAGGAGATTGAGACGAAGTCCCATGAAAAGAAGGTATCCTTGGATTAAAGATAAATCAATTACATAAATATGTGTGACAAACAAATACAGAAAATATAAATGGATATTAAGTGTAAAACAATCAGAAGTTTTTCATACATATTCATAGAACGACATATTCAAGGAGTAAAATTTTATCCCAAAGAATCAAAATTGGGTTAAGAAGTTCCCTTGAAAAAATTTGACAGCCTAACGGCGTCACTACAAAATTCAGAAAATGAGTTGATGAGAGGTAAAAAGGGTATCTAATCACTTGGACATAAAATTTAAATCAATAAGGATATATAAGAACATATCCCAACATAATAGTATGTGAATTAAAATACATAAAAAATTAAGTCTTTTAAAAAGAGGAGGGTGAAAGGTTCCCTTATCGACATGGGTATCTTTCAAGACATGCACCCCGTGAAAGAAGGACAATAAAACATTGATGTAAATACTAATAAATGAAATTATATTACACAATGAGTAAAATAATTGGAAGTACATACACTAATCAAATGAAATTGTGTCAAATGTAGCATAAATCTCATGGGTATAAAAGTGAAATGAAAAATCCCTTACGAAAACTCGGCAGCCTAACGGCGCCACATAAAACATACAAAAATGGATCGATGAGATAAAATAGGGCCTCTAATCATATTAACATAATTTTTACATCAAGAGAAATATAAAATAACATACCCCAACATAACAAAGGGTATCTTAAAATAAGTGACATAAAGGAGAGTACTTAAAAAGAAAGAGAGAGGTTAGATCTCTTACAAAAATTCGGCAGCCTAACGGCGCCACTCAAAACTTCCAAAATGGATTGATGAGAATGCATAGGGTCTCTCATCATATGAACATAAAAATTACAGTAGTAGTAATATAAAGGAACATCCTGATAACAAGAAATATGAGCTTAAAAGGAATTACTTAAAAGAGTGTACTTAAAAAGAAAGAGAGGGGTAGGGTCCCTTACCTCAAGTCCAACTTGTCTTGTTCGTTTCTTTATATTCCTGAATAATAAACTTTGGTCAATTTATAATTTCATAAGGACCTCCTATAAGTATTATTATTCAGTTCATATCACATATTTTAATTTTATAATAATTGGTTGATAATATGAGTTCATATCAGACGTTTTTGTCGATGTTTGGTACATGAGTGAAAAATTGAACTTCTTGGAAAATAATTTTCCATGTAGTTATAGGTACATAATATCCAGAATAGTATTTATGTTTTAAAAATCAAATATATCTAGTATATATTCATTTTATACTATTCCATATCATTTGGAGATAAAAATTAAAAGCACCGTTCATGGAGACGGTAGGTCGTACGTACGCATGAACGCTACTTTCATTTTTTGTCATATTAATGGAATTAAAACAAAATGAAATATATATATATATATGTTATAATTCCAGAATAATATCCATAATTTAGATGTAATATATTACATATATATCCATTATATATATGTACTTATAATAGTACATAACATTTCTAGATAAGAAATGAAATGTACCGTTCATGGAGACGGTAAGCCGTACGTACGCATGAACGCTACTTCAATTTCTATTTCATATATAATGGAATTAAAACATAATGATACATAATAGTATTTTAATTCCAGTATGGTATCATATATAATATCATTAAATATATCCTTTATACGTACCACATATGGTATTAACAAATCAAATCACTTTGAGGGGGTAGTAGTCCGCACTTCCTTAAATGAAGATATCGCGTTTACCCATAATGGAAACCATAAAGGTATTCCATAAATGAAAAATTCATAAGCTTAAGTAAAACATAAACATATTATATATCATATATAAATATAGTTTCATCTTAATAGCCACCTTTTAAGGTGTTAGAAGAATTTTGAACAATCATCGTTTCGTGAGGCAGAAATTCGCCATCCACAGAAACAGTATGTTCTTAAACATTAGATGTAGGTGTGTGTAAGTGTAGCTCTAATAGTTTTTATAAAAAAATCCTAGTATATTGAAGATACTTAATTTTTTACAAAATAAATTGTATAAAAAGAGTTTATGGGGTTGGAGAAGCAAAATAAAACAAAAGGTCACAAGTGAAGACATTACCTTAAAATCGGGTAACTCCCTTTGGTTTGAGCTCAAAGGATTCCTTGGGAAGACTTATGCCCAATGTGAGGCTTCTAAGTGTTAGGTAGGGATGTGGAGAGAAACAATGGTCAGGGTTTGGCCGAGCCAAAGGCTTTGGAAGTGTGGGTAAGGAGGTAGAGGTGGGGGCATTTTATAAGGGGAGAGGAGGGGCACTCTTGGAAAGTAAAGAAATGTTACCTTATTTTAGAATGGGTTTCGGATTTTAATGGTCCCCCATTGATGTTTTTCGAGGATAAGGTGATAAGGGTTCGAAATCCACCCATACAGTAGGTTTTTTACTTGTGTAGGTCTTATATTTTACATTATCCATCCATTTTATTTAAATCGTTAAATAACGAGATCCTCGCTGCATCATCATGATGTCAAAAATAATTTAATTTATTTAATGTCTAAAAATTATAACAAAAATACTATGATGTAGGAAATAGTTTTACCTTTCCAATGACTATTTATAGTAAAAATTATGACTTGTATAACCCCATGTAATTTTTTTTAGTAAAACATCTAATGTTTGTGTCATTTTTACTTTAACATTATATAAAAAGGTATTTATGTCATTTTCCAACCAGAGTTGCTCCATGGGGTCCCCAAGTTGACACATGGATTTTATTGGTCTGAAATGACACATCAAATGAGGGTAGGACATGTTTCTAGGTCATTCATTTTATTAAAACATTATTCTTACCTTAAACTACACTAATTACCTCTAATCACGATTAAAAACTTAATAAGTTACTATTCAACAAAAAATTATTCTAATACCATTGAACCACATTTTACTTATTAATGACAACCATGTATGTCAGATTTTTTAAATTCAAAACACAATGATGGAAAAATTTCATTTAAATAGAAAAATCAGTTTTTATAATTACCACTTAGTGGTTTCACTATTAATCAAAAATTGAAGTTTTTCAGAAAATTACCAAAAATTCACCCAAAGTAATATTTGATATTCCGAATTCAAAAATGATGCCTATTTTAAAAATTCAAAACATATAAGTTTCATTAATTAATTTAATAATTAATTCCTGCTGTCAAAACAAATAGAATGTTTTTATGAAACAAAATGTTTCAAAAGATTGACACTAGTTTAAGTCCGATTTCAAAGTGAAATGAATTCCAACGAACACTATTAGATTAAATGGTAAAAATATAATATAATTTCACATTAAAACAAAATTCAAAAGATAATCTAATCATATAAGTAAATGAAATTAAAAAGAGGTTTTGAATTAAAATACAACATTTTTCACTATTCATTAAAAATTGATCTTTTTCGGAAAAATACCAAAAATTTACACAAAGTAAATTTTGATGTCCTGATTCTAAAGTAAATTTTATTTTGACATATATAATACATAAAATTGTCAAAAAGTGGATTTAAGAGAGGTTAACCATCAAAAGGTGGTTAATCGACCTTTTAAAGAATATTGGAATGTTTATGCTTAAAATTGGATTCATTCGCATTTTTAATCCTATAACATTTATTGTAAAGAGTAAAAATATTTGAAAAACATATATAATAATTTTTTAGTTAGTTCTGTTCATTCTCGCCATCACAACGGCTAGGCGTTAACTACCATTTAAAATAATATTATTAGAGTGCAACCTAAGATTCCCAAGAGACTCATTGTTGCGTGTTGGGTACGCCATCGAGCATACCATCCCCTTTAAAGTAATATTAATATTTTATTCAAAAATATGGATAAATATAAAAATTTCATATTCTTTATTTACATGGGTTGTTACATCCTTCCCCCTTTTGGGAATTGCGTCCTCCCAATTTTAAAATTGAGCTTGGAAACATCCTTGAAAGTCCCACATCGGAACAAGAGTCTGTAAAAAAATAACTTTAAAAATAAAGAAAGATAAGTACAAAGGTCACCCGAGATAACCCATACTAGGATTACATGTATGAAAATAGGGACATTGAGGAGAAAACATAGGGTCATATTCTGATGGAGAGTGATAGAAAACATGTTTAGGAGAAATTAAACAATAAGAAAATCACAAACTTGTGATGGTTTAAACGGTATTTGATTCCCCAGTAGGAAAACTTAATAGACAACATTTTTATTTTAAGTTACTTTTTATTGAGGAATTTAATCATAAGGAAACATAATAACTTATCATGTTTACTTTAAAATTTTATTAGATTCCTTACACAAACTCATATTTTCTCCAAAAGACGAGTATTTAGGAAGACTTTTTCACATTAAGAGTACTATAATCAACATCTAGAGAATCACCTAATCCACAAAAGAGAACTATATACTTCCCATGTCTTTATACTTTAACCAAAACCAAAAAAAGTTAGTATGAGGTCAGAGAATCCACAAAAGTATAATCCTTTATAAAAAGAAAATCTATTCTTAATCTCCAATATTTGCCCAAAAAAACCCAAAGTTCAACGAAGACCATTCGATAAAAAATTGTCCATAAAATTCTTAAAAGTAAACCAAACTAATATTGAAACCCAAATATTTGAAGGATTTAATCACGTAGTCTTTCAAGGTACAAATTAACTTTTTTCTCCAAATAACATCAGTTGCTATTCAATTCTCATATTGAAAAGTAATTAACCTAATCACATATCCTCCATGATAGGTTATTCATTTATATAGATTACCCAAAATAAACATAGTCTTGATTCTTAAAACCATCTAACTAAAAAGAATTAGTCAAACTAACCAGGGACTTCACGTAGTCCAGTGGTAGCCGATAAATACCAGTCGCACTTTGGTTGTGGGTTTGATTCCCGCAGCTTTGTCCGACGCGACTGGTTGTCACATGGTTTACGTGTTGTCCTTTTTCCAAAACTTAATAATTCATAAAACATTACCCAAAACGAAATAAAATCTTCAAAAATAATCATAACATAGTTTAACCTCAAGTTTAACTCATTCCTTTCATTTTCCATCATAACATATAATAACCCATAATTACCTCAAAAGTATGGATCATATAAACCCTATTGGTTACCTTTATAATTATTACCTGAACTTCCACATCGATTGGTCATCTCATACATGATGCATTACAGAACATACCAAGGTTCAAGTGGTTGATCATGACTCCTTGATAGTTTGTTTAGAACAACCACGTGTTTCCTCATTGAATCCCCCATTTCATCCAGTCTCTTAATCAGAGAACCACCATAGTTTCCTTCAAACCTATTGTCACTTTGGTGCTTGCTAGATCCATCCATTCACTAAAAACAGAAATTTCAGCGTGAGTATATCAACAAAACCATCATGTACTAATGATGAAGATATACTTACTCATTCAATTTATCTAAAAACTATGACTCTTTCTGAAATCCTAACCATTATGGTAATGTCACTTATACTTAAAGAATACCCAAACCTTTAAAGTTATCTAAACTGACCTTTGATACCAACTATAAGGCTAAAGCCTTAAACCTTACATAATCTTGAGTTATTACAAGATTACACATTGAGGATCTTTTCAGGTTTAGAGTTTTAGAGAATTAGATCATAAAACATGCATTACATTCCACATTTAAACAAAGTGGTTATATAAAGATAATATTCATTTTTCCCATCAACGGAAACATATTTAAAATAAATCATGGATTCTTTCTTGACACTTCCTTGACACTATCATCATATCATGTACCTTTCCCTTGACCTGTGAAAAACTTTTCAAAAAAACATGGGATGAGCATAAAAATCTCATTAAGGGTTATAAAAAATATGGAACGGAAACATGAGTTCATATATACATAAGAATGAAATCATACTTTACCCATAAAAAATAGGCACATTAACATACCTCATCAAATCATGAATAAATCATAGAAATCATAAGATATAAAAGGTAACTTGAGGCATTCATAACATTCTTATGTAGGGAGTATCCCTCTTGGTTAAATTTGGAATACCCACCACAGTATAATCCCTAAATCTCTTCAGATAAACATTAACGTTTCAGTCCTTCACGTTAACCAATGCAATGGAGAGCTATATCGGGCTCACCCGCCCTTAGTTTATCACGGAACCACCCGTCTTCATAATAATTCCCAAGAACCACAACATAATCATATCACATAAAACATGCATAAAGGAAACATAACATTTCGACCTTTCAATCACAAGATATCAATACCAAACATTGATATAAAAACCATATTCAATACCAAAATAAAAGAAAAGTAAAACATGGAATTCATTTTTCTTTTAAAAAGAAGGTATGGCTTGTAGAGGAAGTCAAAACTCAAATAATGGTCACAGCGGTGGAGAAGTCGCTGTCACCGCATACATACGACAAAAACATTCCCTTTTGTAATTTAGTAAACGCTTCGTATAAAAAAGATTACTTTTGAATAAATGTAAAAGTAAAAGGGGTTTATACACTGTATAAAAGAAGGTTGTGTATAAAACAAAATATGCCTCATTGAAAGGAGATTGAGACAAAGTCCCATACAAAGACGGTATCCTTGGATTAAGGATAAATCAATTACATAATTATGTGTGAAAAATGAATACAGAAAATATAAGTGGATATTAAGTGTAAAACAATCAGAGGTTTTTCAAACATATTCATAGAATGACATATTAAAGGAGTACAAGTTTATCCCAAAGAATCAAAATTGGGTTAGGAAGTTCCCTTGAAAAAATTTGACAGCCTAACGACGTCACTACAATATTCAGAAAATGAGTTGATGAGAGATAAAAAGGGTATCTCATCACTTGTACATAAAATTTAAATCAATAAAGATATATAAGAACATATCCCAACATAATAGTATGTGAATTAAAATACATAAAAAAATAAGTCTTTTAAAAAGAGGAGGGTGAAAGGTTCCTTTACCGACATGGGTATCTTTCAAGACATGCACCCCGTGAAAGAAGGATAATAAAACATTGATGTAAATACTCATAAATGAAAGTATATTACACAATGAGTAAAATAATGGGCAGTACATACACCACTCAAAGGAAATTTTGGCAAATGTATCATAAATCTAATGGGTATAAAAGTGAGATGAAAAATCTCTTACGAAAACTCGGCAGCCTAATGGCGCCACTTAAAACTTAAAAAAATGGATCGATGAGATCAAATAGGGTCTCTCATCATATAAACATAATTTCTACAGAATGAGTAATATAAAAGAACATCCCCCACCATATCAAAGGGGTGCTTAAAATAAGTGACATAAAGGAGAGTACTTAAAAAGAAAGAGAGAGGTTAAATCTCATACGAAAATTCGGCAGCCTAACGGCGCCACTCAAACCTTCCAAAATGGATTGATGAGATATAATAGGGTCTCTCATCATATGAACATAAAACTTACAGTAGTAGTAATATAAAATAACAACCTGATCACAAGAAATATGAGCTCAAAAGTAATTAAATAAAAGAGTGTACTTAAAAAGAAAGAGAGAGGTAGGGTCCCTTACCTCAAGTCCAACTTGTCTTGTTCGTTTCTTTATATTCGCGAATAATAAACTTTGGTCAATTTATAATTTCGTAAGGAACTCCTATAAATATTATTATTCAGTTCAAATCACATATTTTAATGTTATAATAATTGGTTAATAATATGAGTTCATATCAGATGTTTTTGTCGATGTTTGGTACATGAGTCAAAAATTGAACTTGTTGGAAAAAAAATTTCCATGTAGTTATAGGTACATCATATCCAGAATAGTATTGATGTCTTAAATATCATATATATCCAGTATATATTCATTTTATACTATTCTATAGAATTTGGAGATAAAAATTAAAAGCACCGTTCATGGAGACGGTAGGTCGTACGTACTGATCAACGCTACTTTCATTTTTTGTCATATTAATGGAATTAAAACAAAATGATATATATATATATATGTTATAATTACAGAATTATATCCATAATTTAGATGTAATATATTACATTTATATCCATTATATATATGTACTTATAATAGTACATAACATTTTTAGATAAAAAAATGAAATGTACCGTTCATGGAGACGGTAAGCCGTACGTATGCATGAACGCTACTTCCATTTCTATTTCATATTTAATGGAATTAAAACATAATGATACATAATAGTATTTTAATTCCAGTATGGTATCATATATAATATCATTAAATATATCCTTTATACGTACCACATATGGTATTAACGAATCAAATCACTTTGAGGGGGCGGTAGTCCGCACTTCCTTAAATGAAGATATCACGTTTAACCATAATGGAAACCATAAAGGTATGCCATAAATGAAAAATAAATAAGCTTAAGTAAAACATAAACATATTATATATCATATATAAATACAGTTTCATCTTAATTTCAACCTTTTAAGGTGTTAGAATAATGTTGAATAATCATCGTTTCGTGAGGCAGAAATTCTCCATCCACAGAAATAGTATGTTATTAAACATTAGATATAGGTGTGTGTAAGTGTAGATCTAATCCTTCTTATAACAACATCCTAGTATATTGAATATACTGGATTTTTTACAAAATAAATTGTATAAAAATAGTTTATGGGGTTGGAGAAGCAAAATAAAACAAAAGGACACAAGTGAAGACATTACCTTAAAATTGGTTAACTCCCTTTGCTTTGAGCTCAAAGGCTTCCTTGGGAAGACTTCTGCCCAAAGTGAGGCTTCTAAGAGTTAGGTAGGGATGTGGAGAGACAAAATGGGTAGGGTTTGGCCGAGCCAATTTCTTTGGAAGTGTGGGTAAGGAGGTAGAGGTGGGGGATTTTATGAGGGGAGAGGAGGGGAAATCTTAGAAAGTAAAGAAATATTACTTTATTTTAGAATGAGTTTTGGATTTTAATGGCCCCACATTGATGTTTTTCGAGGATAAGTTGATAAGGGTTCGAAATACACCCATCCAATAGGTATTGGACATTTGTAGGTCTTAGAATTTACATTATCCATCCATTTTATTTAAATCGTTAAATAATGAGGTCATCGCTGCATCATCATGATGTCATAAATAATTTAATTTATTTAATGTCTAAAAATTATAAAACAAATACTATGATGTAGGAAATCTTTTTACCTCTCCAATTACTATTTATAGTAAAAAAGATGACTTGTATAACCCCATGTAAAATGTTTTTAGTAAAACTTCTCATGTTTGTGTCATTTTTACTTTAACATTAAATAAAAAGGTATTTCTGTCATTTTCCAACCAAAGTGGCTCCATGGGGTCCCCAAGTTGACCCATGTATTGTCTTGGTCGGAAATGACACATACAATGAGGGTAAGACATGTTTCTAGGTCATTCATTTTATTAAAACATTATTCTTACCTTAAACTACAGTAATTACCTCTAATCACGATTAAAAACTTAATAAGTTACTATTCACCAGAAAATTATTCTATTCCCATTGAACCACATTTTACTTCTAAATTACAACCATGTATGTCAGATTTTTGAAATTCAAAACACAAAGATGGAAAATTTTCATTTAAACGGAAAAATCAGTTTTTATAAGTACCACTTAGTTTTTTCATTGTTAATCAAAAATTGATGTTTTTTTGAAAATTACCAAAAATTCACCCAAAGCTATATTTGATATTCCGAATTCAAAAATTATGTCTATTTTAAAAATTCAAAACATATATGTTTCATTAATTAATTTAATAATTAATTCCAGTTGTCAAAACAAATACCGTGTTTTTATGAAACAAAATGTTTCAAAAGATTGACATTAGTTTAAGTTCGATTTCAAAGTAAAATTAATTCCAATGAACACTATTGGATTAAATTGTAAAAATATATTCTAATTTCACTTTAAAACCAATTAAAAAGATAATATAATCATATAAATAAATTATATTAAAAAGAGGTTTTGAATTAAAATACAACATTTTTTACTATTCATTAAAAATTGAACTTTTTCGGAAAAATACCAAAAACTTACACAAAGTAAATTTTGATGTCCCAATTCTAAATAAAATTTTAATTTTTCATATATAACACAAAAAATTGTCAAAAAGTGGATTTAAAAGAGGTTCTCCATCAAAAGGCGGTTAATCGACCTTTTAAAGAATATTGGAATGTTTACGCTTAAAATTGGATTCATTCTCATTTTTAATCCTATAAAATTTATTTTAAAGATTAAAAATATTTTACAAACATATATAATCATTTTTTAGTTAGTTATATTAATTCTCGCCATTACAACTTCTAGGAATTAACTACCATTTAAAATAATATTATTAGAGTGCAACGTAATATTCCCAAGAAACTCGTTGTTGCGTGTTGGGTACGCCATAGATCATAACATCCCCTTTAAATTAATTATAATATTTTATTCAAAAATATGGATAAATATAAAAATTTCATATTATTTATTTACCTAGGGTGTTATAAGAGGGGCTCCTATCATCTTCAAGAAATCCCTGTTTTTGCTGTGTCCGAGTCGGGATTAGGTTGATCTGAGAGCCTGTGTCAACAACACAATGGCGGAGCACCATCCCATTGAACTGGCCGGTGACGTACTGTAGTAGAATGTGTCCTATATTTGAGACCCTTTTCCTTCTCCAGATACCGAGATAATGGCATGACATTCAGTATTCTCGACCGCCTTAGTGTGAAAGGCTTCGTCAACTTCCACTTCCATCTCAAACTAGTGGTGGCTTCATGAAGCCTCACCGAGGGCCTCACACATGTCTGACTACTGGAGAAGAGCCTAAATGATGGAGAGACTTACTGTAATGTTGGATAAATTCTTGAAGACTTCATACATTCGTTCATGGAACAAACCACTACTTACAATTGGTGTCCCTATGACAATAGGAATGGTAGATCTTATCGGCTGGACCGATGGATGATTGGTGCTGGGACTATCTTGCTGCTCACTAGTTGAAGCATGCAGATTGACTACCTGATGAGAACCCAATAACTGTTATCAGTCTATGGGGAAGCACGACTGAACTTGGTGAGGTCTAGGAGGCTCTTCCTAATCCATTAACATTAACTGTGGTGAAGTCAGACTAGATGTCCCCTGATGAGAAGGATGTGCTTGTTGAGATCTACAGATAGAATGTTGCCTAGTTTTGGTAGTATGCACATCCTGGAAAGAAGTACATATTGAGGCACATCGATGGACCTTATCACCACCACTCTGTCGATGATGTGGGATGTTTGGAGGGTCTGCCTGGTGCTCTTCAGCATCAGGAATCATGTTGGGGTTTACCATCTCTCTGGTATTAACTGAGGCGTACCCTTGACTATCTCTGGAAGAGTCATCAACTAATGGGAAGATTCTTGGATGCATCACAATTTTTGAGGGCATGAAGTCTCTGAGAGTATGAGATGATGATTTCATCGGCATGGGACTTTGTTTTCCCTTGTGTTGTTGATGCTTGCATTTCTGGGAAGAGGATGGTTGAGACAACGATGGAGATGTAGTAGATGAATATTTTGAAGGTTATGAATGATTCTGGCATGCATGGATGACTCATTGGGCATGAGCATCCATTTTTCTATCCATACAGTCTTCATAATTCTTAGATAAATGGTTAGAAAACTACTTCCACTCTCCCTCGTTGTCACTACTGCTATCTGGCCTCACGAAGATGCATGCCACCTATACCTGGGATGGGCCTAAATGAATGTGGTTTTATCCACATGGTCATGGATCAAGTCATTTAACACATAACATAGTTTGAGAGTGTTCTCTAGGATCCAGTGATAAGAGTAGTAGTTAGGGTGATCAGTGAGGTTTTCCTCTTCTAGCCTTCTGCAATCAAGAAAACATACAATCCCCAACTCTGAGGCACTGCAGAAGTAACTAAAGACTTAAGCCTCGTTGAATGAGTAGGTATGGTTTTTCTTGTCCATGAAGGGGGCCTTGGATCATTACGCTGAGGAGGAGCTGAAGGATCCTATCATGGTAGCGGTACATGGATATCTCACCTAGGCAGCGAAATTGAAATACGTGGTGGAACTTTCCGATTTTGAGGTTGGTGTCGCTGGGCCAGAGGCTGTGCCTGAGGTGGAGGGCCTCTGCGAGGATGCAGAACTGGCTCCACTGGTAATAATTCTTGTTTCTTGGGGGCCTCTATTTGGGCCACTATGGTGGGCTTGGCCTTGGCGGCCCACCTCACAGGAACTATGGGAGGCAACATACTTTCTTGACTTGCCTGTTGTAGTTCTTCTTCCAGGAAATAGGACTTATCATAGTTGTCTCAGAATCCCATGGGGTTGTTCTGAGTGATCAAAGAGGGGACCTGTTTAGTCTTGAATTTCCCTATTCACATCATCAGTAGTTGCTACTGAGTCAGCCGCATGTCAAGATAGTATGTGAGACATTTCCACTAGGGGACAAAGTCTGCAACGCGCTCATTATGCATATACTTTCTCTTGAAGAGGTCTGTGGTACTCTTCTTCTAGGTGGTGGAACTAAACCTGTAAAAAAATTTATTACGGACGTCATCCAAGCTGGTTACTACTCTTATGGGGAGTGGGATCTGTCATACAAACGCCAGTCCTTCCAATGTCTGCAGAAAACACTAGAGTTTGGTGGGTTCCTACTGTGCTGGGGTCCCCAACATGGGCCCAGACCATGAGATGAAGTGATCCAAATGTTTTGGGGGGTCCCCTATCTTGTTTAAGTGAGAAAAGGTGGGATTCCAAAAACTCAGAGGTGCTAGCATATCATCCACACACGCTTGATATGGATTGCCATATGTTGGGATTTCCAGCTGTCGTGTTTCTAATGACTCGAGGTGGGAAATGAGGGCCTCCATCAGATCATCGAAGGTGGGGGTCCTTTCTTGGCAGGGAACCCTAACTACCAATGCATTGGGGGGCTTCCTATGATTGTTTTCTGGGTGAGGATAAATGTCCACATAGTTCTGAATGGTGTGGGAGAGTCGACGTGAAGATGGTCAGAATGACTGGGTGTCAGGCTGGAACCTTTGGGTGGCTTCTTACGTACCTTTTCTTGGCAACGATAAAAGTCTACATAGTTCATAATGGTGTTGGTGAACAGACATTAAGAAGGTCGGAATTTCCGGGTGTTGGGCTTAAACCTATAGAAGACCTCATACATACCTTGCCTTGGAAAGGATCAAATTCCATGTAGTTCAGAATGTTGAGGGGCTTACACTCTAGGATTCCCAGAAGAGTGATGTGATCAATTCTTTCTCTCGGCCCACACGATTCATGGCCGGTGTGAGAAAAAAGTGGCAGAAAAGACATGAATATGATGTCATGAATGGTTAATACGTTTGATGTGGAGTGGGTATTACATGTGGTTAGTAGCCCAAAGAGGAAATAGGGGCATACACATAGTTCGTGGCCCCTTGGATATGGAGACTGAGACTTACTCCAAGGTAGAGGCCCAGATGGTGATAAAGCCCTGAGGGAGAGAGAAAGGACACAAAGTATCTATCCCCATATCTTCTCATAGCATTTGGAATGGAAGAAGAGAGGAGGAGAAGGGTTGCAGCCTCCTGGAATAAAACCTAGGGGCTTCCACGAAGATGGTTTCCCTGTCCCCACAGACAGATGTCAGGGTGGAGTCAATGTTTAACGTCATGTGCCAAAGATGAGGGTGATTGACAGTTTAACGTCTTGCAGCTCAGACAAGTTGGGTTCATTCCACACCCCTAGGACATACATGATTGGTACCTCCTACCCCTTGGGGAAGGGAAGACATCTGTAACACCTTAACGAGGGGGTGTTATGGAGTGATCCATGGTGGGTTCTACATTAGGGTGGCTATGCGAAAATGAAGGAGTTATTAGTGTGAATATGTGAAGAATCAATATTCAATGCAACTCAATGGAATGTATTGTCACCGAGACATTGAGATCACTTCGTGAAAACCTGGAGGGTCGCACAGGAAAATGAATTTTATAGAAAATGGGTTCATAGGTAGGATCCTTGTGAAGCTATGGTGATCCATGATGTGGAGTGGCTACGTGACAGGGTATTACTTGTAAAGTAAAGTGGAATAGCCTTGGCGTCAGGAATATGATTATATGGGAGGTTATTTGTGAAGTGGAATGGCATTCGAGGAGCAATTCCTCACCAAGAAAGGTTCCTCATGAAGGGTAGGATTGGGAAGTAGGGTGCTATGTGTGATACAGTGACCTTGCCAAAGCATGAGGGTGACATGTGTATGGATGGTGATATGAGATGAATAACTACTTTGCGAGGACCCAAGTCCCCATAGGGCTCCCCTTCCATCGTGGAATCTTATGGGCTCTGCGAAATACATCCCTCTAGAAAGAGGGGAAAATCAAACCAATGGGGGAGGCACCTCATGATGAAAAAGTACCTAGAGTAGCTCATGGATCATAGAGCAGGAAGTTCTTCACAATTCATGATCAAGGAAGAGGAAATGTCAGATGATTTGTCTGTTGGGCTCCAAGAAAGCCCTGTATTTAGTATCAAGTGATATTTCAAATAAGATCTCACTCGGCACGAAGAAGAATCTTTCTCCACAGTGGGCTCGTGAATGACAAATCAGCTAGTGGGTAATCCCGCCTCCTTGCTCCCCGATGGGCTCGAAAACGTCAAAGGGGTTAATATGGCATCCCAAATCATTGCTTTGATAAGGGCTCTTGAATTTCAATGGGGTTAGCAGGGCATCCTGACTCCTTGCTCCATGGTAGGTTCATGAACATCAAAGGGATTCGTGGGGAACCTCGCCTCTTTGCTCTGTGGCGGTCACGGGGCCATGGGGTTCCACGAATGGTCTTCGCGAGGCAGCCCCTAGGGCTTTCTGTGTGTTATTATTCTTCCCAAATTTTGGTGCAAACAAAATTAATTTCATGCAATGAAATCTATCTAAGGATCATGATATTGTGTGTGACATAAGAAAAACATAGTGCTGTTTGTACCAAAAGAAAATCTAAATGTTTTGTGTTGTGCATTAATAATATGGTTTTGTATATAATTCCTGCCAAACAGAGTGCTTTTGTATATCTAATGAAACATTTAGTGTTTCATGAAAGGAAAAAGATCAAAAATATTAAATTAATTTGAATAAAATTGTCAAATTTTTGGGGCAGTACATTCTACCCGGATTAAAATTAATTTCTCCATCAAAATTTATCTGCAATTTCAATGTTTTAAATATTGATCTTTCCATCTATTGAAACACTAATTCAAAAAATAAATATGAAAAAGTTATTTTAAAATTAAAATTTATAAAAATAAAGGCTACCCAAAGTAAAAAAAATATGGGCTTCTCCATAGGATAAAATAAGTAGAACATGGAAACGTGGACATAGATTAAAGTAACAAATAATCAAACATATTGATAAAAATCACTAATAATAATAAAGTGGTAGATCCAATGAATGTATAAGATAAAAAATATATAAATTGATGAAGCATGAAAGAGGTAATTGATATCATTAAAAAATCTGATAATAGTTCAACATTTTAATTGAAGAGAATTTTTCCCTAAATATAAATAATTATCATGAGATGATATATGTGTACGATATTTGGACAACATCACATGTTGTTGTCATTGGATCAACATTCAATTCATCCATTATTTGAAGAACTTAATTTTAATTTATCATTTCTATTGCACTATAATATCATGATATTAATAAATATAATGGAAGTTGATTCTATATTTCTCTAGATATCACAACATAAAGGTTAAAAAATGTAATCCAAAATGCATAAATACTCACATGTTGAGATAAAAATCTAATCTCTAAAACCTCATACAATGTTTAATGTTGATCATTCCACAAATGGTTATGTTTATAACCATTATAAAAGGCATAATACCAATATATTAGAAATAATTTCACCAAAATTATCTAACATATCTAATAATTGATCCCCATATATCATAACGTATATCTTTTTGTTCACATACAAAGTATGTGAATTTTTTTATCATGTATTCCCTTGAAAAATCGAGTTAACCTCAATTAAAAAATAATATTTATTTAAAAATAAATTTTTCTTATTTAAATATTAACTGGTAATATTCCATAAATCAAAAATAAATGTAAATTTTTTCAATGATAGAATAAACTAGTTTCAATAGATTCATAATTCATTGGAAAGTAATGAGTACCATCTAAAGAACTTAATCATATCCAATATATAATTTTCCAAACATCAATATCTTAACATAAGGAACATATAAGTGTTCTCCTTCCATTAGTAATATGTTTCCCATGAACATTCCATATCATTAAATAATATTTATATTCATTTATCACCATTTGAAAAATCCTTTATAATTCATAGGGAAAACTTACACTAAAGAAAATTATATATTTCATGATTTTTATAGTAAAATATTATAGACACTTAAGTAATTTAAATTCATTCTTAAACATTTACTCAAACATCGTTGTATTATTCTTTAATACACATTTCCTAAAATATAAAATATGAAACACACCATAAGGTTCCTCATCCTCAATCTAATTATAATTATAATGTTCAATTTACAAAATATTATAATATCATTTTATGCATTTCCCATTTTATTTACATTCACATTACCATCAGCTTTATATCCAATACATTCACAACCATCTTGAATAAATTTATAATATTTATACTTTGGAAATAAATTTTCACAATACACATTCATTCTGTATCTAAAAAATTATTTATTAATAAGGTTCTATATAGTTACCACATTTATGTAAAACTAGATATCAATATGTGAAAAATAATAGTATTCCAATAATAACACATAATCATGAATAAATATTTATAGGATGCCTAAATCATGATAACTAACAAGAAATCAATGATTATTTTTGTTTATTCTTAGTGTATTACCAAAAAATATACTTAGAAATATCCCGTGGGATATCAATAATTTTTTCCCATCCTATATGATAATGTTTTAATAAACCTTTAATCTTATACCATCTACAGTGAACAAGTGTAATCACACATGGATATTACATATTTCTATATTATTATCCAATAAATTGTAGAAATGCATTCCTAAGGATCGTAATAGTTCATTTTCTTTGGAAAAATGGATATATAATATTCTAACTTGTTGAAAGATCATCAACATCTCACTGAATGATCATCTCCTCTTAGTAATCCTACTTAATGCCTTTCTTAATAGCCTATGGAAAGGAAACATAATGAATGGGTCAACTCAAATGTTCAGTAAGGGTAAACAAGGGAGACAAGTAAAAATAAAATGATAATTGGAGTTTGATAACATGACGCTAACATTAGAATATAATACCGATCATATCAATGATCATAACCAAGGTTCACAATATAAATATTAGAGTTATATATGTAATGAATCATAAGAAAATACATGAGAATAAAATTTCAGTATTGGGATAATCACTCATGTACATTATTTGGGCATCACATGGACTCCCATGTTCCTTCGTGTTTTGACATAGGGATGACCACTAGTTCATCATCTTGTTTTGTCTTGGTATTTTATCATATATATCCTCTCATTTGATGATTGGGATCCCCTCTATTTTACCCTCTTTATCTAATTTTGGTATTACCTCCCACTTACTCTCTTGTTTCATGCTTTTTATTCCCTCATGTGTACCCTATTATTTAGGCTTTCAATGCCCTACAATGTACACTCTTGTATTGGGCTTGGGAGGCCCTCCCATGAACCCTCTTTTTTCAGGATTGGAATTCCCTCCTATGAACCTTCCTATTTTTTAATTAGACTCCCTCCCATGTACTCATTTTTCTCATAAAAAAATAATCATAACCAAAATAATTAGAAGGATATATTGGAACCACTCTTCATATAATGAAATGATAAATTCATATGACAAATGATAAAAACAATTCTTCATATCATGATCCATAAAAATATATTGGATTCATAAACATTATATCATAACCCATGAAATGAAATTAGATTCATAAACTATTCATCATATCCTTTATTATTAAGTAATTAATGGTTTCATAATCATTTTATCCCTGGATAATCTATGAAGGTAAGGGGTCTCATAATCATTTAATCATTGTGTAACCTAGTGAAGAGAAGTGATTATGACCAACACGTTTTCATATTTATATAAAACATTCATGGAATGATTACGATTGTTTTAATTTGATCATATCTAGAATTATTAATAATCCATATCATAGTATAAAAACATAGATGTGTATAGACGTAGAAATTCCACATGAATAATTTCTTAATGATAAAACCATTTCATTAAAAATAATATTGAAACCCATTTTCCTTAAAAAAACATTAAAAATTATAATTTAATATTTTATAAATCAGTTAATTTTTTTAATAAATTTACTATTCCACTATAAAAAACTATTTTTATATCATATAACATTTTTATAACCTTACTCTTTGAAAATAACCTTGAAAAAATATAATGGAATCATTGAACATCATTTAAAAAACTTTAGCCATATATTTTTGAAAATAAATTTTTTTTGTAAACCAATTTAAGATAATTAATATTAATAATATTAAGAGAAAATATGTTCAAATATAACCTTGTTAATTTTTTTTGGAATCTTCACATATATCACGCTCATGATGATGGGTAAAACTGTACATGATGAATATTCATTTTGCAGAGTAAAATCTTTAGAAATGTTCCTAGATAGAGAAAAAATTATATTTATTATAGAACCATTTTAATTATAACATTTAAACGTGTTTAAAAAATAAATTTACACCTCATATTAAAAAAAATTAAAACATTATTAGAAAACTAGTTTTTCTGAGTAATATAGTTTTCCAACCAAATAGGGAAATCATGTCTGATTTTATTTAAAAATAATATTTAGCATAAGTACCATAGTGTTTAAAACTTGTACAACTACATTAATATATCATGGATAATTATAAGAAAATAACAATTCTTAGGATTTATTTAGACAATGATCATAAATTCTCACCCCCAGAAGCAAAATCATAATTTTTTTTATAAATTATTAGATTATTGAAATAAACCATTTCCATTTTGGTAACATTGAATCATAAAATTTTGAAATTATAAAATTAAATGTAGCATAAAATGTCAATAAAATATATATATTCATGATACAACATGTTAAATTATATTATGTACAATTCATTGATAAATATATGTGAAAACATGACACGTGTATCAAAGAATGAAAATTAGGACAAAATTACTTTATTGATTTGGTTACTTATTAACAATAAACACCATAATATAAATATAATAAAAGAGATATATGGATACACAGAAATTAATTTTTAATTATATTATAATACATTAATCGGTATTATATACACCACACAAAGGAACAGAGTGGTGATTAATTCATTCATCTCACTTAAATAAACGAGATATGAGAAAGACCTTACCTTAAGTATGTTCATTCTCTGTAAAGATTCAAACCTAATATATAATAAGAATATGTTTATTATAAATATTAAAAATAACTATGTTCTCATATTTCATAAAATATTTTATTTTATTATTACATTATATTACCCCTTTATTATGAATTTCATGTTAATGTCACGTTTCAGGAAACATCTGCTTTGTTTTTCATATATGTTTTGACTTATTATTATTAATCCTCTTACATAGTTAATTGTTCAATTATATTTATAATTTAAAACATAATTTAAATATAATATATATTCATTATGTAAATATTTATAATATTCTATATAATATAGACATACTAAATCAAATACATAGTTCATAAAGATGGTAGGTTGTACATATACCTTGACATTGTATCTATTTTATTGAGATATTGAAATAAAAAATGAAAAATATATATATGTATACATATATTAACATTCTAGTATAATTTTTATTTATTATATATCATATAATTATAATAAACCCATAATTAATACACCCCATGTAACGGGTGAACAAATCACATCTCTTTAAGGTACAAGTGGTACTCATGTCCACAATCGATGTTATCGTATTTTAACTAAATGGAAATCCAGAATGGTATTTTTATTCAAAAATAATGAAATCATATAGAAATATTTAAAGTTATAAAGATGATGTAAAGATTGAAATTCCATTATAATTCCCAACCATTAGAGGTTATAAAGAAAAAAATAATAACATCGTTTCACGAGGTCGTAGTCCTCCATACACACAATTAGTAAATTCGTTCCCCTTTAGATTGAAGTGTGTGTATTAGTTGGTAGAACAAAGAGAATAATGACATATATTATATTTATGATAATTGTGTTATTATATAATAATTTAATACTATTAATTGAGTGTTTGTAGAATTAAAATAAGTCAAGAGAGCTTGTGGAATGATGTTACATCCACTTTGTGTCATTCATTTTGGTTTTTACCAAAGTATTAACAAGGTTTGATTTGTGAAATGAGTGAGTATTTTATGATTATAATAATTATGTTGGTGTCTAATTTATTCATCATATAGATGAGTAAATTTGGCATGCGATATTTGATATGTGAGCGGTGGGTTCCATTTTATATTGGAGGAGTAACATTCTTTTAAAAATAAATAGGTAAAAACAATTGAGATGTCTAACTGACATTATGTTCCTAAAATGATATTAAATTTAATATAAACAAGATTATATGTTAAATCTATTTCCATCCAATAACTTTATGACTTGTCTCTAAGGTAACTTTCCCCTTAAAATAATGGTTAACCACAACATAAGCTCACTTTTACCTTAATTGTAGTTGTTAATTTTAATTATTTTCTCCATTTTTTTAAAAAAATCTAAGAAATATTTAATGTATATTATAAATTATTATTATTCAAAATATGAAACACATTTTTATAAATTATAAATTTCTAATTAGACTAATTAAATTAAAAATATATCCCATATTTGTTTCACATAAGCGTTTTTTTAATGAGAAAAAATCAAAATGTTAGATAATGTTTAATATCCAATTTAAATGTGAAATTAGTTCCAATGAATAAATTGGTAGAATTTTGGTATAAATTAACTTGTTCTACATTGATAATAAATTAATTTATATTTTAAATATATAAATAAATTAAATAATAACACATATTCGAATTAAAATTCTTTATTTTTTCCTATTAATCAAAAAAATAATAAAAAAAATTAAAGAAAAGAACTAATATGAATTTTTATATACATACTCATAAAAAAAGTTTATTTTTTCAAATATAATTATAACAGTGTAAAAAAATTTATTTCAAATTCGGTCACCAATACAAATTCATTGAATTACATTTTAGAAAAATAAATATTTTTATTCATAAAATTAGATTATTTTTTTTGTTATACAAATCAAATATATTAGATAAGTATAAAAATATTGATTAAATAATATTTATTTTTTATATAAACCATTCATTAAACTATTTTGTTTTATTTATTGATAATTTTTTTATTCATAGAAAAATGATTCTCTTAGAAAATTTATTTTGTTATTTTCAAAGAGTTCTTACATTAATTTCAAACTATTTGATAATCAAATGATTCATTATATATATATATTCTTAAATCATATTTTAAATGTTTATATAATCATATTCATATATTCCATTCCAACAACAAGTAAAATACTATAATAATATTTTAATAATAATATTAAAAGTATATTGTAGTATGGTAAAACTTATCCTTTAGTGTAACACAACGCATCAAAGGGACTCGGTATTATGTGTAACATAAAACAAACATAGTGTCTCGTGTAATTATATCTAATATTAATGTTTGTTTTAGTGAGATAATATATTCGTGTTGTGTATATTTGAATAGAAAAATATTTTTTCTATATAGAAAAATTTTTATTCATTGTTTTGTGAAATGAAAAATATAGAAAAAATTAAATTGATTAGAAAATATTTTCACCAAATCGTGGGGTGTTAGAGATTCAAAATTAGAAAAATGAGAGAAAAATTTTATGAGAGGATATCAAGACCATCATGATAATAAATTTATCCATTTCTTCCAAACCACCCTATTAATATCTCACTAACACACACCATAATCATTGGGACTTCACTTTTATAACATAGGAATGTGTATCTAGACCTAAAAAATATAATATTTTAAATCTTCATTGTATTAAAACATTATTATATTTTGTCCTTTTTAATTTACCTTTTTTAAAATTACTAAATAAAAAGTTTGAAAAAAATTAGATTTTAATATGATGAAACATTTTGTTTCGAAAATATATAAGATCAGTCAAGATAAAATTCTGGATGAAATGAAGTATTATTTAAATATATAGTAATTTAATAAAATTATATTTTTAATTAATATTTATTAAATATTAATTAATGTATAATTTTTTTAGGGTAGTGTAATTTATATAATTTCTATAAAACTGTTATTATCAAATAAACATCATTTTCGATAAATTGGGAATTTTTATTTTAATGTCGCATGATTTAGGCCATAAATTATGGTGACAGTCTATGATATGTTGTTTATGGTTTTAAAATGTTATTCTCATGTTGTAATACCCTTTTTCTTATATTATGTTGATATCCCCCATTTCTCTCTTATTGGGAATCTATGCACAAATTTTATATCTTATTGTTCCATTTTATAAAGAGAATGTTATTATGTGTGAAATCTAAAATAAGGGTTCTAGATATATTGAACATTGTTTGAGATGATAATGATCTCTTTTAAACTATTTTTTAAACATGTTTTTAAAATCTCTTGACCTATAAAATTATGGTTCAGATCATTATATTATTTGTTGAGTATTACTCTAATAAGATGTAACATAAATGTATGAATTGTTTTAGTCTTGAAATATAGTATCATAAAACTATTTATTTGACCATTATTAAAGATAATTAGAGAAATATATTGATATTAATATGGGAAAGCCAATGTATAGGAAAATATCATCATTTTTTGTGAAGGATAGGGACATTGGTTTCCTGAAAATTACACCACCATTTCAATAACCCATGTTGATGTTTCAATGGAATAGTATTATATAGGGCTAATAACTTTTATAAGTATTCATTGAGTGGAAATAAATCATCACATGGTGCACAATAATGGTCCTTACTTCACACCTAGTTTGACACTATTTGCGAATATGTTATGAAAATTCATAAAATATTAATGAGTCAAAAAATGGATTTTAATAGATGCTAAAAATAAATGACAAAGGTTAAACATATTTTTTCTTATATTTGAAATTCAGTTCGTTTACATAGATATCATATACATTATTATTCATGATTATGTGTTTTTTTATAATTAATGCTTCATACACTATTCTTGGCGATTTTGTCCAATGGATCAAACATAATGGAGTATTGGTAAATACATGATTTGCCTCATAAGAAACCAATTGATGTGGGATATATAATGAAAAATAACATTTTTATTCAGAAAAAACATTCTCATGTTGTGATTCGTGTTAAATGTCAGAATGATAAAAGGAGGGAACAACATTCTTGTGAGTCTTTTATGAGGCTATTTACACCTTATATGAGTGGATTCACTGATACACTTATTATTGAAAAATACACCAGTACTATTGAAAATATATTTTCCATAATCAAATGTTCATGGAATGAAAAACTAATTTTATATGTCTATCATTGGCATGGAATGAATGATCAACAATTTACTCCTATCTAGAATAAAATTCAACAATAAGAAATTTATCCTTCATATTGGATATGTTTATGAAATTAATTTTAATTAAGAACATTACTCATATTATTACCACGAATGTGGAATAATAATTACTTGATATTATTTAAAAACATAATGAATCTATTGGTACCTATGAGGAAAATTTTACAAGACATTTGAGGTACATTTTTTGTATTGTCATCTAACCTGATATGAAAGTTTGTTATTAATGTAACAATTAAAACCCATTATAAAATGGGAGTTATAAAAATATTAATTCTATTAATTTGAATATATATTCTAATGTGTTATCAAGGTGATAAATTTGATTTGATTTATGCATATATCACATGAGTTTGATAAAATATGTATTATGTGATTCAAACAACACTCTAAAAAACATGGAGAAATAAAGTTGTGATTCTCATTAAGATAATAATGTTGAAGGAATCATGGGGGAAATTTTCATTAGAGGATTGGTAAATTTTATCAATGTGTAAAGGATGTTCCTTGAGTAATCAATTTCAAATGTTAATGGAATATGTCAGATAATGGTATTAATAGAGAAAATGTTCCGCAAAATGCACCACCAATACTATAGTGCTTCAAATACAAGGAGTATAGTTATTATTCTAACAAGATCCCAAATATTATTCTTAATGAAGTTAAAAAATATTATAAAACTCTAGAGATGAAATAAAAATGTAAATATAATATGATCCCTTTTATATTGAGGGGTGTTTTAATAATATGGTGAATGATACGCTTATAATCCATTAAAGAAATTTATAAATTTTTTGACTATAGATATACACTCACTTTTATGTATAATGAATTTTATAAGGGTTTAAATATGAATAAAAATGATTATAATATTAACTAGTTGTGAAAACCCCTAATGGTATGATGATCATATCTCATATTTATGATTCAGTTATGGTTTGTGGAAATTTTTCTCCTCCAAACCTCATTATTCTCCTCTGGTCTAATTTTTCCATCATTGGTAAGGATTTGATTTTTTTAGATATATCCAACATAAATTTATGAGGATGAGAATACATATATGAATTTCAAAAAAACCAATGACAGTATATCATTTTAATGATATATATAATAATTATGTGGAATTTATATGCATTGTATGCATTTTGAATCCCATTTAAAAGGTGCTTTTATCTAATATGGCTGGGGAGAAAATTAATAATGATAATATTTATATTATTAAGAAGTATTATATGTCTTTCTGAATCAGTTCATAGTCCTACACTGAATCATGAAATTTATTTTATTTTTATAACTCGTACATGGGGCCATGCATAATTCAAAGACTCGATATATAATGGCACATACTAAAGTTGAATGAAATGAATAAGAAAATCATGGAGAATCATGACCCATTATTTATAATTCCAATTGTGTCACCTTTGTATGAAAAAAATATTGAAAAATAATAATTATGGATTATTATGTATGTATATAAATTATTTATAGATAAATAAGAACAAAATCATGAACAAGTATCCCCTACCCAAATTGCTTATTTCCATCGAGGTATTTTATGGACCTCATACATATATAAGATTGAAATTAATTTCTTATATCATCAATTGGGAGATTACAATAATGATATAACCATTAATACAATCCACATATGATATGAACATGGTGAACATATCATTACTTCATATAGTCATACTAGTTACACCAACTATCTTCACGTACCTAAGGAATATAGTCTTTGGATATTTATATGATAAGTTTGTGGAATTATATATAGATGATATTAATATATATTGACTTGGAAAATAACATATATAAGATCATTTGAGTATTGTGTTGATGAATGAAATTAATGATAAGTTATAATAATTATTTTCCAAGTGTTATTTTTAGAAACAAAATGATTCACTTTTGGGTTATATAATCTCTACTGAAGGTATATTTTTGGATCCATAAAATTATGAGGATATTGAAAATTATCCCAAACAAACCATTTTGATTCATATATAATGATTAATAAGATTTTATAGCTAAAATATTCTATTTGTGGAGAACTTTTCATGAATACCTTATAAAATCACCATGTTGTATTGAATGTGATATATATTCCTTGGGTCAAATGAGTGAAATGAAAATTTCCTGTTACTAGTGATAATATTAGTAAGTGCTCCTACTCTTACATTACCCAATATATTGAAATGGTTTTTTATATATAGTGACAAATCAAAGAAGGTATTTTTAAGAATTATCACGTAAAATTATAAGGTGACAACATTGGAGTCATAATCATTAATGGTTTTTGAATAAAATTTCCCAACTCATGAATTGGAGTTAGTTGTGGTTAATTTTAAATTCATGATATAATGGAATTATCATTATAGAAAATGGTTTCATATATTCAAATCATAATATTTTAGATTATATATTTAAATAGAAATATTTTAACATTTTGGAAAAGATATCGATGGGGATGATTAAATATTATTAGTGCTCAAAAAATTACCACCATGGGAAAGTGAATGAGGTGGTTGATGCCTTGGGTCAAAATGATCATGATTTCATATATATGATGAGGGTCAAAAAAATAAAATATTAATGGATATGAGATTAACATGTCTAAAAATGTTAAATTAAGGTGGGAAATATTATCTTTCTTAAATAATAGTTCATACATCTATTTGAGTAATGATTGAACAAGAGAAAAACAATATTTCTACCTGTTGAAGTAGGTGAGAAAAATATACATTTTATTCTTGATTTGGATAAAATTACGTGGGTCTGAAACCATTTATGTTCTCCATTTATAAAATATTTTAAGGATAGATTAGAGGAATCTCATAGTTAT
Organism: Viscum album; assembly: GCA_963277665.1. Lineage (NCBI taxonomy): Eukaryota > Viridiplantae > Streptophyta > Magnoliopsida > Santalales > Viscaceae > Viscum > Viscum album. Next base: position 77,283,313 of record OY728162.1, on the reverse strand, counting down.
TCATTATCTATTCATCCCATAAATACTAAGATATATGATTATTTGAAATACTATTTATTGAGGGACCACATGAAGAGTGATGATGATGTATATTTATCTTGATTCTTGGTATTTTATCATTTTAAGGATGAGAGATAATATTCCAAGGTGATTTTATAAGTAACAAAAATAATATATTTGAAATAAGAAAACATCACCAACGATTTTTAAAATGTTCTCCATAAAATATATAAACTAAACAATTCTATATGGTTTTTATTTTATCTCTATATGATGTTTGGACACTTAATTGATATGAGAGATGAATTGTATCTGGATATAATTTCAAGGATATACTTTAAAAATTTGATAAGTTTGTATGGATTTCCACATTTTATCATATCATGTTGGGAAATGAGGTTTTCCAAAAAGTTATGGTGAATTAATTAGTAATCCCTTAGACATAAAATCGAGTTCCATCACTTTATATATTCCTCATATGGATGAGTAAAATGATTGAAGAAATAATACACTATAGGATATTTTGATATATTAGTATATGGACTTAAATTTTGTTTGTCATCAACGCCTTCCACTATTCAAGTGTTCATACCATAGTAGACTTCGTTCAAGCATTCAATTGCTCTTTATGATGACCATTAATGAATGAGGTGTTAAAATGTGATGTATTAGATTCAAATTGAACAAGAACAATATCTTGGTACATTATCTAGATGTGGAAATAGATGGGAATGATTTATCTATTCAATTGAACATCTTAGATGACCATGAACAATGGAAAAGTTATCATGATAATATTCACTATGATTTTTTTTATGTTTGAGAGAATGTTTTTCTATTAATCAATTCATGGAATAAAGTTTTGATATTTTTTATGAATGGAAACATGTCCCATATGTATATTAACCCCTTAGATATTATTTATCCAGTAATGAGGGTTTCTTATTTCATGGAACATCCACAAAACAACTCATAGGTCTATGATGTGATCTATGTATCTCTCCATAAAAAGTATATTCATGATCCTTTGCATATACTAAAATTAGATATCATACCAATGAATCGTGAAATACCCATTAAATAACAAATTTTTATATTCTAGATATTATGCAGTTATATCAATGAAATAATACCACTCACCTAGTAATGGATTTTTGGTGAAACCAAAAACAGGTGTAGTATATGTATGAACCAAATGATTTAATGAGAAAAAATTATCCTCAATTTTTTATATTTGAGTGACATTAATTTTATGGAGAAATTAACTAAAATAGTGGATAATTATAAAACCTCGATATTGTTGGAAATATATATTTTTAAATTAATGTAATTTATTCGATAGCTTGGATTACAGACAACACACTATTATAACGAAACTATGATATATTAATAATGGTATTACACAATTCTGATTGTTATAAATTAGGCATTAAATTTAATTATATGAATAATTAAAATAAATTATTGAAATTTATTATAATGGTTTAAGATAATGAATATATATTTATAAATTGTTAGATAATTATGAATAATGAATTTATATTCATTCAAAAAACATTTTTAAGAAAAAATTATTTATTTTTGTGAAAAAATTATGAAATTAATATAATAAAATTTGAAAAAAAATTCTTCAAAAGTGAAATACATTTTTGAATCAAAATTTTATGATTTTCATAAAAGGAATTTTTTGAACATTCTATGAAGAATAATTGTTATCTGAATAGTAAAAAAACCATGATAATTAGTTTAAATCATTTATAATGTTCCACATTTTTTAAAACAATTAGAATAAAAAATTTATTATTATTTTTATGGTAAAATAAATTTAGGTCATTGGAATCAAATTCAATTTGAATTTTGATATGAAGACATTGAATATTTAAAAAAAATTCCTTTGGAATAATGATGTTTCGTCGCATCCATTGGATTAATTTTAAACTAAATAATTCCACATTAGTAAATGGATTTCTAAAAAATGTATTCCAAATATTTAATCAGAATAATTATTATTATCTGAAAAACCCAACATATTTTTTTGGTCAAAATGAATACAAAAAATAGTAAAAATTAATTTCTATTGATAAATCTAAGATGGGTATAACATGGGTTAATCTAAATTGATAAGGGATATGATGCACATAAACATAATCAAATCCTATTTTTTGAAATTTTTTATCTTATGTCATATATGGATTGATATTGAACCATTTTGGGTCCTTTTTTTATTTTCTAAAATAGAGGTACTAATTTTTATTTTCAAAAACATCCCAATTGTGTCCTATCCCCTACAATTAAATGGTAACACCATCTTCAATCCATGTCACAATTACAAAAACAATTAATACCGGAAAAACCTAAAAACAATTACTAAATTTTTCCTGCATATTCAAAAGGCCATAGTTTGTTTAGGAATCTATTATAGGAAGTGTTTTAGTGCCACCATAAGGAGGTTTCCTAAAAAAGGGGTCTTGTTCTTAACATAGTGCTTTTTATTGACTTAGTCTTCTTAATCCTTCCAATATTATTAATATATATTTATATAATGTCATATTTATATCTCATGGTTTTTAGATTGTATTTTTATTGTAAAAAACTTATATACATATCATATCCCATAAAATGGGAAACACAACCTTTGATCATGTATACAGAAGTTTACCACCCTGTGAAATAATGTAATTAATTTTTCATAATAAACTACCTTGGATAGAGATAATAATAGATTTAATTTAAATATATGGTATTTATAAAATATTTATAATCATGTAATTATAATATAACACCTTATTTCTTACCGTATAATCCCATAGAAAAGGATAACATGGCTCATGTGTATGTGTGGAATACCACCACCCTGAAGTGTTTTTATATGTGTTCCATTTATTTTTTCCATAGATTGTGATAAGAGTAGATTTAATGAATTTAATTTATATATAAAGAATTTTAATTAATATGTATTGTTGAAATAATATTTTATTCCTCTCATTCCATCTGTCAAGAAAATGGAAACAATTCATATGTGTACAGACATCCTACCTATTATATGAATAACAAAATTAATTTTTCTAGATCAGACATTTATGGATACATATAAATACCTATAAAATTAATGTATAATTTCTATATATAATTTTTCAAAATATTGAGATTATGTTACCATGAATAAAATGAAAAGGACATAAAATACCAAACCACAACATACATGATAAACAAATGAGTTATTACACAAAATTTCATTTTAACATTGAATTCGTAATCTATATATAATAAAAGGTAAAATGTAGGTCATAAATTGTTTGTAATATACGATTATTTTTTTATTGTACATTTATAATAATCCTATATTAATTATATAAGAGGTTCAAACATTTATGATTAATTTGAGACTTCAGGTAATGGTATTTTTCCTCTCACATTTATTTTCATGGGATACATAACATATTCACAACATGTTTGTTTTGTGTTGTTTATTTTTTCCCAATAATTTATTTTATCTTCAATCATATGAAAATTATGGTTATTTAAATACACATATAATTTTAATTCTTACTTAGGAATCTCGATTAAAACATTACAGATGTGGTAAAGGTGTTTTGTTACACTATCATTGTTTATCGGGATTGTTTATGATTATGATTAAGTTGATGAAATATTTTTACATATCTTAAAAAAAACATTAATATTATTATAATATTGATATTTATTGAAGTTATGTGTCTTCCATTAAATTTTACCTTTATTTACATATTATATCAAATGAATATTATTATTTAATGTCAAATTTATTTATCTCTTTGGTTAAAAATACTTTTTTATTCGTGTCCATGTCTTCTAAAAAAATTTTAATTAAGGAATTTAATAATATCACATGATTTCATAAATAATATTTTAATCCAAGATTTAATTTCTAAAAAATATATTAAATTGATTCTTTTTTTTAGCTTTGAAAAAAATTGTTTTGGATTGTAGAAATAATGAGAAAGAATCTTAATTATAATGTGTTCTACCTGAACAATGCTTTCCACCATCATGACTATTAAAATATTTAAATATTTGATTATTAATTTTCAAGGTTATGTTAAAAAGATAATATATTCATTAATATATTGTTTAGTATAGATTTTAGATAATGGATTTTAATAGGAAAAAGAAAAATTCATCATGAACTATTCCATGTGATCTTTCAAAATAACTTTTTTTCTCTATGATTACATCCTTTGATGTTAGTTACATTTTACAAGGGATATGATCGAAGGATCCCAAACATATTATTTCTCTATATTTTTTATGTTTTCAATGACAATGTTTTTATGAAACTTGTTCTATTTTCATGGTTTATGTAATGTTTAAAGTATGAAATTTTTATTGAACATGTTTCGTTTATATGGGTTATTCTATGATAAAAAATTTTGAAACCTATTTTTTATGTCTTCTTATATGATGAATGATTTTATAACAGGTGGAAAAAAATGTATGGATTATTCCATGTGGGGATATATAGCTTCTATGATTCATTGGGTAATGATTGATATATCATGAGTCAACTAGGAATAGAATAAGGAGTGAACCTAGTTTAGTTGGGTACTTTGTCCAATATGACAGTAATATGTTTGAATCATGACTACTACGATTGTTTGGGGAGTGATACCAATCCATCATGAATTCCATTGGAGTGATCCATGAATACTATGATGGGTTTTTGAGTGTACTCAATCCACTCTGATATTATTCGAAATATTCATTTACTACTAAAGAAATAGATTTATATAATTATGTATATTTCCTAATTCAATGTATTATGCTAATTCTAGGATTTCATAATATTTGTTCTTTTATATCCATTTGATTATTGTCTTAAAAACTGAAAATACTTATTTTATGCCCCATATTTACTTTATATGAGACACTTCGTATAGTCTTAAAATGATTATTTGTGTTCTCATACACTTATTCTCATACACTTATTCTCATATTATGTTCATATCTCCCTATTTTAACCATACAGAGCATCTGATCTCACCATTTTTATGCTTCTTTTCACCAGTTATTCATGAAAGAAATTACATAGGAAATTTTTAATAATGGTTATAGTTATGAAGAACATAGTGTGATGTGATAATATTTACATATTAACCAGTTGTTTATGTGTCTTATTCCAAAAAGACACAAGACATGTGAAATTAATTGTGTGGATCATTATTTCATAACATGAATATTCATTTAATAAGAATTAATTTCTATGTATGATTAGTTTGTGTCTATACAAATGAACATTGTGGAACACATATGGATGTACATGATATTAATTTTAACGAGAATACCATGAATTATACATACCTCCATTGTATTGGAAAATATTATTATCCCCTGAAATTCCACGTATGGTGCATTGGAGGTTATCCTAAGAATAATAGGTCATGTTTTGTTTGAGGTTACCCTTGAATAATGTTTATTATTTCATGTTTTATATTATTAATCCGTTTTAATGTTTCATTTATGTTATCATTATATTTCATTCATCATTGTGAAATATCATGATAATCACCCTTTTAATGTTACCATGATATTGTTATTGGTTGAAATGTACTTCATTGTATGATTTTATTCTTTTCATATTCCCAAACATAATTTATAGATTACCCTAATATTATATACATCCCCATGTTATCTCAAGATGATTTAGAAGAACCATATGAATCTAATTTCTTGTAATGGATATTATGATTATTTCATTATTATTTATTTGAATTTATTATGTTATATATATAATTTCCTAAAGAAACTAGGCCTCACTATATATTACATATTTATTAAATGTTTCATTATATAATAAATCACTAAATGAATTGAATAAAATAAATTTCTGTTCATAGGCTCTACAACGAACCCGTATCCAACTCATTGCTTTCTACTATCATGTCATAGGTATCCCTATCTATCAAGAAACAATGAGTCCCTTCCCAATATAAAAGTGTTGTCAATGAAGGTTTCATTGGAACAAAAATTTCATGGTCCCTTGAAGAGGATGTGAGTGATACTCAATACGTTGATGAAAATGCAATGTCGTAGTTTACTTATAAACGAACATCATGTACATGAAAAATGATTTCAAAAATTAAGAATATGTATAATAATAAATAAAAACCCATTTTCGATCATCAGTTACTTCCATTAAATATGGAATTAACCCAAACATACTTCAGTTCATGTTAGGGTGTCTATTATAATGTCATATATTCATGGAAACCTATAAGAAATCTTGGTTCCAAGGTGATCCTTACCTTGAAAAATGTGTTCCAAATATAGGGTGAAGGCCCTGTCGAGAAACTGTCACATAGTTCCATGATATACCAAACCAAGAAAATAAGTTTTCAATGAAAATTTTTGTGAGTCCCAATTCAAGAAATATACTCTTACATACTAATGATGAATGTCTAAAGCATCCTCACATTTTTATAGTCATATTCGAGGTGAGTATCCTAGACATCCCAAATCTCATCACATCTGAATCCATGGATTCATTATAAGGATTCACCAAATTAATTAGAATCATAGTGTATTTCCCTATCATGAATCAGAAAATCAATCTTAGGTGTTACAAGTATGTAAAAACTCATTATCTCTATCTCGGGGTTTGACTCTCCCTACTATACATAACAAATCACTAGAATATGTTTCCTAAAATTAAATTCTAAGGAGTACTCCCATGGAAACCCAAACCCACCCAAAAAATTAGGGGATTCCCATATCCAATATACTTTATAACGTGAGTACAAGTTGTGACTCTTCATATCATACATCACACCAATAATGTCACGGAGAATGATTAAACGTTTCTACTATACATATTATTTGATATTAAATTTTAACAAACAAACCCATGGATCACATTAATTTGATAGCAAAACACAATATCAATATCAATAGTTAAATCATAAGAAAACAACTTAGGCATCAAATTTATCTTCAAATATCATAAGGTTAATATCTCCCCCCAAAAACTTTTCATAAAATTATTTTTTTGGGGCTATAATAATGAATAAACCCATAAAAACAGAGTTTTGTCCAAACTATTACCCAACCTTTCCTCATTGAATCTATTATAGGCTCATCGTATATATATATTTACTTAGGTAGAGTCGAATATCATCACTACCCACTTCCCAAGAATCCTATTTAGGGTCAGAATGTCATTGAGGCCCCTAATAGGGTCCCCTTAATCTCTTCATAATCATTGTGAAACCTTATGTTATTTAATATCTAACATATCACCCGGTTCAGCACCCATCACTCAGAGTGAAAATCATCCCTCAATACTCCAAATGTGTCATCAAAGAACCACTATCCTCATAGTAATGTATAAAAAGGTAGATATACCCATAAATATTCCATTTTTAATTTAATATAGTTTGGTTATAAAAAATCCAATCCATCCATCAATATCCATAGGTTCTACCCACTCTGGAAATGAAAACTCTACAGGGAGGACCAGCAGCCTCTATAGTCATCACAACAAGACAGAGAGCATAAATTCATATCAAGGATCCCATGTATCCAAATAGCTAGACCATAAATCTCAGCCCATCACATACCTTAAAATATGTTTCTACAATGTAAATTATTCATATCACTACAACAATAACTATGTTAATTTTTTTTATACTTTTTAGGATCCATATACTAAATATAATACCTTTATAATGAATCCCTTGACCATTATAACTCGAGACAATCGACCCCACATATGTGGATCAATCATAACCTATGTACTATCATTTAGTCCATAAGCATACATTTAAAAAAATATTTAAATTAAAAGAGTTATTTTTCCTTAATGGGGAGAACACAATTAAAATGATACTCATAAATAAAGAAGTCTGAATACCATTACACATGTATATGGGGCCACTAACATTAATTAAAACCCAATTCCATTTTCACTCACAATATGTAATATTTTCTCATATATCCATGACCAATACTAGTTTAAATGACCATCATGCATTCACTAGATACCCAATTTCCCACCATTATTCATAGAAAATTTTGATAATGAAATTCATAAATTAATATAAAATTTTCAATTGAATAAGAATATTGTATATAAACTCATCAAGGATAAATGATCACAAAAACCTCAATACATGGGACATGGGTCACTACTAACATTCACATATACTTAGGACAAAAAATAAAAAAAGTTAATTTTATCAATACTAATTAATAATCAGATTAAACAATATTGGCATAATGCTAAAAAACACACCGGGTTCTCCCGTCATAATGGAATGACATGTTTGGGGGATGAGCCCGGTCTCAATTAAATGTTGGTCCTATGTCCCCAAAAATATCTAATTTGAAAGTTGAATTAAATTAAAAATTTATCATAGGATCATATAATACCCTAAAATATCAAATGAACCAACATACCTCCAGACAAATGGTGAATGAATACTTATTTCAATCAATGTTGTCCTCCTCCATATGATACACAAAAAATATCTATCAAGCATGTTGGTTTTACCATTATACTATGAAATTTATAATAAAAACCCTATAAATTTCAATTTATATCATATTATAACGAATGAGGATGAACACAGAGAAGAGAAAGTGGTTCACACCAATAACCTCACAATGAAGTTCATGATAACCACTCAGAATCAATGGGATTGATGGTGGGGTTAGCCTCTATCCCATTACATGAATTTGTTAAAATAATACACCAAGGGGATTCAAATTTAGAAACCCCATAATCCCTCATTTTTAAATTACCATTCCAATAAGATTAATGGAATGAGAATAGTGTTCGCACTATGAGTTCTTTGGGTAATCATCCTCTCTCTCACCTATCCACACTTTTCACTCCCTAAACCCACCCAATAATATCCAATCATATTGTAAACCACCAATCACATTTTTAACTAATTTAAGATCCAAATTTTTAGATACCCAACCACCAAACCCCTTACATTCTTATTATTGAGAACTTATAAAACCCACAGGGCCTCCAAAACATATAGAAACTTTTATTTAATATTTTAAAATTATTAGAATCCTAATCCATGTCATGATTCATAAAATGACCACCCCATGAAATAGAAAATTCAAATTTATACTAAATTATATAACTTGTCATGAAAAAGTCAATTACAAAATATAGGCGGGTTTTACCCAAAGCGGGACTCAATTATATAATATATGGGTATAATTTTGTATGTTTTACCACCACAAAATTGATATGGGTAAGACCATGGGTATAATAAATTTTGTAAATTATATATTTATTTTTCCCATTGGAGGTCTAACCTGATGTATAAAATATTGGGTGATCCCACTGGTAATCCTGCATGCTACATGAATTATATTTTAATAAATAATAAATAATGAAATATATTAAAAATATATACTAAAATATAAAAATTTAAAAATAAATTTCTTGTTCATTTTTGTATATTATTACATGTCAATATATACAATGAATGTTCATAGAATAAATTTAATAAGCCCCTAAAATAAAAAATGACCCAATAACATTTTAGGTTTCACCTTCAACTTCACATATTTTCTCCATTTTAATTTGTCATATTGATTGAAAACCTAGTAAAAAATGTAGATATAAATATAAAAAAATTATAAACAGATAAAAAAATAACTCAACATAAATTAAATTCCATTACCTTATGACTGATGGGAAACAAAATTCTCGAAAATGATAGATGCATCATAAGAACCTCTCATTAGGTATAATTATCATTTAAAATCATCAAATAAAATAAATCAAAGTAATTATAATTATTTTAAATATTAATATGAAATATGAAATAAATATTCATTTAAAAATTATTAAATTACCTATAGGTCCATTTCCATTATTACAAATCATATTATATAGTAGAGATTGAACATTTTTAAATATTTAACAACTTATATTCTTATTCATCATGCATCCAAGAATGATCAATTATAACTCTAAATCTTACTTCGTAATGGTAATACTCTTCAATTCACAATATTTGAATATTGTAAAATGATATTCTAGATTTTCCCTTCTAATCTTCCAAAAAATTCATATATATATACATATATATTATTTTTTTACTATTCAAATAGTGTTAAATTTATGTACTACACCATATGATGTATTGACATATGAATATAAATGTATAATTTTGATTTTTATTATATTATTTTTAATAACTCAATAATTAATATTAATATTTCTCATTAATAGAAGATTATTTAAAATTATTCAGTTAATTGAAAACAAAATATAAAAAGGGTAATTAAAAAAATACTCCAAAACATACACAAATCACAATAGAATTGGGGAATCTAGAAGTACCCATAGAAATAGAAAACATTATAATCTTTACAAATTCCTTTAATTGATTAAATAAAATTTATGTTTTCATATACTCTTCCAAAATTTGATAAAATATTGATTTCTCCCAAAAAGTAATATCTTGATAGGATAGTTGTTCATATCATTAATAGATAAAATCTAAAATTTTCAAAATGATTTAAGGATCAAACATGGATGTCATTGTATGAAAATTAAAATATTGTATATAGGATTTATAAATCAAATTTAATTACATTAAATTCAACAAATTTAGTGACCATAAATTCTATAATATTTTTATCCAACGAAGACATCGACATCTTCTAAAATTTCTAAAACAATAAATTTTATATAGGATGTCTATGTTTGAAAATAAAAAACATTATATTAGATAAATACTACATATAATAATTAATATAATATCCTAAATACAATTAATTTTATGATGAAATTTTTATAATTTTTATCTTAAATTTCAAAATGAATAAAATAATTTATTTATTTCGATGAAATTCAATAACAATTTTTATTGAATTACACCAAGTAAGAGTATCCAATCATTGAACTGGATTAACATTAACAATATTATATTAGATTTGTTTTGGAAGAATATAATTCTAAACATTGATCTTTAAATATAAAAATAAATACCTTGATATTTTATCATTTCATATCAACAGTCATAAAGCCACCAAAATAAATTAAAGATTTAATTCTTGTTTAAAAAAACATATGATGAATCATTATGAATATTTATATGATAAAACTACTTTTTAACACCATCCCATGAAGTATTCATTCCAAATTTACAAATTAGACATAGGGAATGTGGAGTTTCTATTCCACACAGAGAAGTAATAATACTTCTAACATCAATAAAATCACAAATAATGAATTGTTAGGAAAGGATAACCCTTAAAAATACAAGCATCCCATAATAAAAATTTAAGAATTATCATCCACCTATGTTTTATAAAATTTCATTCAATTTATATATTCCCATTATAAATTTCAATTACATCATAACATATCAATAATAAATAATGTAACGTTACATATAATTCATGTACACGAATACTTATATTTCACTATTACATTCAACATACATAAAAAGAGTAAATATATTATAATTAGTATAGGAATAATTTCTCTAAATATAATGTAATCAATATTTGTATTCATCTCCTTTCATTGATGGTCGAACATTGGGGAATGATATTTTTTATTATTTAAAAATTTAATTCCATTATATTTTTCAATGTGTTGATAAGCAGATGTTGTTTCATACTTTATAATACCTGAAATTAAAAATAGACCAAAACTATTTCATTTAGCTTTTAGATTTCCATTAATTATTCATATTTGGTCAAAAATACTCCCAACATCTAATGACATATATTTTTTTCATTTTTTATTCATCTCCAATAATAAATTTTATACTCAAACTGATAATTTCCCAAACCAATCATTGAGTTTCAATAATTAACAAAATTATTCACTTAAAAATCAATAATATCTTCAAACAAATAAATTACTTCAATTTCCTACATTTTGATATAATAAAAAATTTATATTTTTTATTAATATAAAATAACATAATTTTTTAATTTTTTAATATAACTATAACAATAATATGTTGTGATAATATAATAGTACATAATTTAATTCTAATAAATATTTAATAGAGGTATATGATATTAAGTGTTAAATAAAATTAGATAAAACTAATATGATCTTCTTTTTTATAATATTATTTTATAATATAAACAGATACAATAGAATAAAGGAGTATCACATGTGTAAACTAATTTAAAAAATGAGTGAAACTATATCACTTCAATAAAATATTTTCTAAAAATTAGTAATATATTAATAATAATGTTTTATTATTGAAATATATATAAAATATAAATACACACATTTAATGATTTAACACTTCTTGAAAAAATTTAATTGACAGAAAGAAAATAAAATATAATTATCCCGTTAACTAACATCATCATTGACATTTGATTTTTATTATCCACAAAATTATTCATAAAGACAATAATAATAATATGAATAAAAAACTCTATAAAAATATATATATGGATATGCATTATTTTTGTGGTGATATATCTAATAATAGTTAAACATACATAATTAATAATAACATAATAGATAGAAATACATAAAAATTAATAATCCATATAAAAAATTAAGGTGAATAGGATGTACCCCCAACAAAAAACACTATTGAATATCAATGAAATATAATCTTTTTAGTTTTTTAATAATGTCGAGTTCCACTAGAATTTAATATATGAAAATAATATATATTTGGTTGATATTATTTTAAATAACTAAATGTCATTTCATAAAAATAATATCAATCCCTTACTAGATTATTATTGGAATGTATATCATAAATTCTATGAATGTAGTGTGAGATCATGCTCTCTTAGTAGACTTGTAAAATAGTTATACAATGTGCAGAAAATCTCATATCATATTTTTATAAAATATTCTAAGTTTTCACTAGAAAACAAAAAGAAACAATCTCATCCATAGTAAAATATAATTTCCATATATGTGGTTTAACTAGTACCAAATATAAGGTCCATTTGATATTGTAAAAAAATACTACATCAATCTACCATGACCAAATAAAATTAAAAAAGGTAAAAAAGTTCTTATTATAAATACTAATTTCCCAATAAATTTTATTAAAACTTTAATAACTATAGATACAACACATGATGGTTGAAATGAATCATCATGCTCTAGTGTTTGTCTACTAAAAAATTGTTTCGATATAATATTGGGTGAAGACTATACAATCAGAACCAAATAACTATCAATAACATTGTATGTAATAAAATTTATAAATCATTTAATATATTGGAATAAAGAGGGCTTCAAAGTTAAAGGATCAATAATGATAAATAATAAAATTATATTACATTCATTTTAGTATTTTCAACTTAAATGAATTTTTACAAGTGTGTAATTGTGTAATTTTTCAATGGGATATGGTGGTTAGTCCACTCAATCAATTATTTAAAATGAATGGAAAAATTAATATTAATGAGTTTTTGTGTGTGTGATGATGTTGATTTAAAATTTACATTGTTTTTCTATTATATGTTAATTTGTAATGGAATATATGTGGAATGTGGGAAATAAAAACATCAGACATGGGTTATTGTATCTATAAGTCATATGTGTCGAATTTTTATTTGTAATAACCTTCTGATTCATTCAATTTAAATTTCCAAAAAATATATGTTAGGATCACTATCACCTAATATTTCTGAATCGATACAACTAAAAACATACTAAAAATCATTGAGTCCCCATTATGTTTCTTTTATACATGGTCTATTGAGATTACTATTCATTGGATATGATTAGGATTTCACAAAATCCCTTCAACTCACATCCATCAAGATGGGGTGATTATGAATTTATGTCATGGTTTAGTATAAAAATCTAATTTCATCACCATATTCATCAAATGATTCCTTATTCAGACAAAATATTAATAAATTATGATCTAAATCATGAATAATGATATATTTGGAGGTATAATGACAAAAATCACAAGGTTTAATCACATCTTCCGTTTTTATGACATTTCAAGACTATGCAAAAATGCCAAAAAATTTATTACAGTGAAATTAAGAATACACCACCCTTGATGTAGCTTCACCTTATCCCTTCAATGGTTGTTATATATTTCTTTCTCCTAACCATTGATGATTGTAGATTGGTCTAATGCCTAATCCTCAATTCCAATAATCTAATTTCATAGGCTAGTGAACCACACAACCACATATGTGCCTCTCTATATTCTTGTGATTTTTGGTAAGCTAGTGTGATATATTGGTGATAAGTGAAAGGATATACCCTCATGGTATATATAAATACAATATAATTAATGGGTACATCAAATTAAAAAACATCAATATAAATAAAATAAGTGAGCTAAAAACAGTAATCAAAATCCAAGGATATATAAAATTAATCATTTAAGGAAACATAGGCCTATAAATTATATCTATCATGTTATGTATAGTGATACCCAAATATAAAAAAAGGGAAAAGGGATATTATACCAAAAAAGAACTGGAATCTGGAATCCCCAGTAAAACTCCCATATCAAGAGATATATCGTAACCATAAAATCAATCATTAGTGGAAGGGATCTTTCCCCTATCATGACCTTTATCAATGAAAGCTATTAACTAATAAACTATTCCATATAAATGGTGTGAGTGTTACTAAGTCTTCCACCTTTAAATATTTCTAATAGAAATCCATTTTATAAGTTTAATTCATTATAGTGTGTAACCAATAGGTGAAGAAGAAATGTTAAATGGATGATGAAAAAAATAAAACTAATTTGAGCCTCAGGATTCATAGGGACTACTTGTGCTGAACCACCTTACAAAAGAAAACAGAAGTATCAATATCTGGTAGAAATAAAATGGCTCAACTAATTTCCATAAAGCAACATACAGGAAATAACATTCACATAACCCTAGTTAATAAATTTGATTAATATAGAAATTAAATTCCCTCACATCCTTATAAAAATCCATTCACTCAGTTTAAACTCAAGAAAATAGGTCTAAAATTTAAAGTCTAAATCGATTGTAATAAAATTTCCATGCATGATAAATTACACATAATAAGATAAATTTTTATATAAGTAAATCATCCCCTTAGTATTGACAAGTATACCCCTCAATATCTCAGACATTCACTACAGAATTTTATAATTAAATAAATTACCCAAATTTAAATTTGAGATACCCCAAAGAATTAATGGTAATGAATCATAGAATAATGTATTGGCTCTCATGAAGTATTAAATATTTTTTTTATTTTATTGAATCTATATAATTAATTGATTATGGTATTCACATGAGTCCTCTAGTGGAAGAAAAGGATCATCTGTGGAATTCCCCAGTAATACAATTCATAATAAATCTAAGGTTTTCATCCAATAGATCCTATAATTACAATCAATTCCTTTATTTTAATAGAAGTCATTGTGATTAAATATAAATATAATAAAATAAAACATGTTATGTAGGTATAATCACTTTGGTATAATTAAAATGTTCCATCAAACATTTCTATATAAAATATTACTATTTGGTCATTGGGGTCATCCTAATCATTTCACATTATAAATAATCATATTCTGATACCAATGAAATCCCTAAACCACCCATTTAATTCACCAAATCTTATGTTCCATGATAAATTCAACATTTTAGTGTCTTCAAGTAAGGTCTATCTTGAGGCCTGCAGACTTTCCTAACACCATTGGGGTATTTAAAGGAATCAGTATGGTGAAAGAACTATCTAAATTAATTTTATGTCTAGTGTCTATTGAGTTTGTGTGAACACACATTCCAAAATGAAATAAAATGGTGGGAAATTAAAAAAAATTTAACAGACCACAAAACATAAGATAATACAGTCCAACTTATTGATTATTGGCTATCATATTTTGTGAAAATGATAGTTATTAAAGAACTAGAGAACAATCTAAAAAATATGTTGTATTAGGTTTTAGCAGTGATAAATATTATTATATTAGATTAATGAATAAAGGAGGGTAAATGAGTTATATCCATAACTCTATATCTGAATCACCATAAATAGAAGTAAAAATTGAAAATTACTAAAGGATATACATTATGATAGAATAGGTTGGGTAGGGGAGACAATGAGAGGCATTTTATAAAAATGTTGAAGAACGTATTTGAGTGTGGTTTGAGGGTTTATGAATAGGGAATTAATATAATTATACACCATATAATATATACCAATAAGCTATTGGTCATTTGATGTGTCCCAATAATGGGAAGATGGCCATTCTATGGCTCTACATGTCTATAAGAAAACAACTAGAAAGATTCTAGAACTGTAGAATTTAGGCTAACAGAACCCGCCCAAACCCTCCACACACAATATGTAATCCCAAGAATCCCTTATATAATCCAAAAAATGCATTAAAATAACTAGTTAACATGGTTGAAAGAGAAACTAATGAGTTTTCATTCTGAAATAGAGGTTTTTTATCATATATCCTCCCCACCATAGGATATCATTTCCCTGAGATGAACCATAAAACATCAGTAATATCCAAGATGAAAAAGCATAGACATTTGGCCTTTATTTTTGATTCACGCACAAACATTTCCACCCGGATGAACCCATTTCAACATATTCCCCATACGAGTGTAATTTATTTAACAATGATTTTCTTCCTAATATAGTTGATAATATTAATTATATGATCTATAGAGATGAATCAAACATGAGATAAACATTCTTAGTATTGATCATCTGATATGGATAAGGAAAAGTCCATTGATGTTGAGTACTTGTAATACATCTTCAAAGATACTGCATTTGTAATGATGATCATTTTGGTATACCACTGGTAAACCCCATTCCATAATATCAAATGCTCCCACATACCTATGATCCAATTTACCATACCGTTATATTCAATGGTGACCCCATACCATGCGTTAAATTTGGAAAAACCATTCTCTTTACTCAAATTTCATAGGTTTAAAATGCCAATCCACATAGGATTTATCCTTACCTGTATTTGTATCCATCCAATTATGAATAAACTATAACATATATATTGAAGCATGATTGATACTCATCCCAACTATTGATAATTCATCTACATTTATCCAATTCAAGGGTGAATGAAATGGTTCTTCATTTAGGGACACATAAAAGTCCATTCAAATCGTCACCTGATAACAATTTTTATCAGAATATTGTATAATTGAAATATAATCCTCCATAGAAATGTAGAAATATATAACACATTCCCTCTATATGTCCTCCAATACTTATATATTAGAAAAATACTATCCATTGGCCTTTGGGTGGTATGTTGTAATCAAAAGAGATCAATTTCCTTCTGATTTATACAATGATTTTCAGAATAATGAGGGGAAAATTATCATCTCTATGTAAAATGATGGTATGAGAAATTCCATATAGTTTGAACATCTATTAGATAAATAATGTTCCCAAATCATCCACCATAAAGTTCTATTGCAATGGTATAAAATTGGACTCCATCTTCAGTTGATCCCTGATGAACTATTTTATATCATATACATGGTGTCTAGGGAAGACCCATATAAAATTCAATAGTGATATCATCTCATTTCCAATTTATAATATATAGAAACTGTAGCAGACTAGTTGGTTTTTGATGTGTGTGTTTCACCTATTGATGGGTGGAGTACTAAATATTGAGCCCCATTTCCTTCTTCTTCTTCATGAATGGACACAATATAGAAAATTAATATCATGATACAATTTACTCCACAGAATTTTTACAACCTATATAGATGTATGAGATTCCCATAGCAGTCCCTATCACCCTCCAAAAGGAATTAAAAAAATTTCAAGAACATGAATAATTTTATCATCATTTATAATCTTGGAAAATGAATAACCTAATATTAAAATCTATATTTGAGGGACATGTACTTGAGATCTGAAATCTTACACCAATTAATCTTATATATTACAGGATAAAACACGAATAAAGATATTATAAATAAATGACCATTATATTCTTAAACATTCTAATGAATTTAACTTTAAAACACTATTAATTTCCACTCACTATTCGACTACATAACAGCATGATTGTAACGCCCCGACCCCAGCTACCCAGAGCCGGTGCGTTACTTCGTAACATTGGCATGATCACAAAAGATGAAGTCTCGAAAGACCGATTAGTTTAGTAGCCTTGGAAACACTAGATACATTCATAAATCTTTTATTACATCAAAAAGTAAAAAAACTACAATAACATGGTCTTCATAGTCCACACTTCTATCCTCTTCGGACTATCCCTGCAGGTCATTCATAAAATACTTCTTCACATCCTGGAAAATATTAAAACATTGGAAGGGGTGAGCTCAGATGCTCAGTAAGGTTAACAATATAGCAGAAGCTTTCATAAATAAACATTAACATTTAAGGAAATGTATAACTAAAACAAAAGACTTTTAAACTTGAACATCAACATAATATGGCAAAAGTAAAATGAGATAATGCCATTCACTTCTTCACATGGATATTCTACTGGTCGAATAATCACATGCAATATCAATAACCACATTCATAATGATGGAATGCATAATGCCAGACTATCATAACCACGTATTCAAGGCCTCGTGCCAAGACCACAAATAATATTTTGTCAAGGTCTCGTGCCAAAACACTAGTTTGTCTCATGAGACCTGCCGATGCATCGAGGAGCAATAGCGGGATCCACCCGTCACTTATTAAGTCCAATGCATTCCTCATATGAATTGGTTTAAACATATCATAAACCATAACATAATCGTATCACATAAAACATGCATAAAGGAAACATAACATTTCCACACTTCAATCACAAGATATAAATACAACACATTGATATAATAAAAACTCTTTCAAAACCATTTTCAATAAAAAAAAAAAGAAAGTTAAAACTTTGTATTTATTTTTCATTAAAAAAATGATGGCTTGTAGAGGAAGCCGAAACTAAAATAATGGTCACGACGGCGGAGAAGTCGTTGTAGCCGCATAAGTACGAAAAGAAAAACATTCCATTTTTGTCGATTATTAAAACGCTTCGTATAAAAAAGATTCCTTTTGAATAAACGTAAAAGTCAAATGGGTTTATACACCATATAAAAGAATGTTTTGTATAAAACCAAATATGCCTCAATGAAAGGGGATTGAGACGAAGTCCTTGAAAAGATCATTTTTTTAAATAAAGTAGATATATTATCTGTATTCACTATAAGTACACATAAATAATGTAAAAATACAATATAGGACATAATAATATCATGACATAATTTGAAAGTAGGAGACTAACTCAAAGAGTGAAAATTGGGTTACGAAATTCCCTTACCTTGCGTCTTGTCCTTACTCGACCGTTCTTTAACCACCTGAATAATAAACTAGAGTTAATTTCTATTTACTTAAGAACCTTTTTCATGTTCATTATTCCTTTTATATCCCTTATTACCATGTTATGAACATTATTTAATTATTTAAGTTAATAACGGTCGTTTTGTCGATCTTTGGTACTTGAGTCAAAAATAAACTTCTTATAATTACAAGTTGTTCATGTGGTGAAATATCCATTATATCCAGAATTATATTCATTATTTAGATATCATATATATCATATATACAGTATATACATTCATTCATAATGTCACATAACATTTAGAGGTAAGAAATGAAATGCACCGTTCATGGAGACGGTAAGCCGTACGTACGCATGAACGCTACTTTCATTTCTATTTCGTATTTAATGGAATGAAATCATAATGATATAAATTTATAAAATAATTACAGTATAATATAGAGTATAATACCATTTAATACATCCTTTATACATCCCACATATTGCATTAACGATTCAAATCACTTTGAGGGGGCAGTAGTCCGCACTTCCTAAAATGAAATTATCGCGTTGTACCCATAATGGAAATCATAAAGTATGCCATAAATGACAAATACAGAAGCATAAGTAAATCATAAACACATTAAATATCATATATAAATATAGTGACATCTTAATGGCCACCTTTGAATGTGTTATATGAGTGTTGAACAATCATCGTTTCGTGAGGCAGAAATTCTCCATCCACAGAAACCGTATGTTCTTTAACCATTAGATATAGGTGTGTTTAAGTGTAGCTTGAATACTTCTTATAACAACATCCTAGTATATTTAGGATACTTGTTTTGTTACAAAAGTAATGAATAAAAAGAGTTTAGGGTGTTGGAGAAGAAAAATAAAACAAAACAACATTAGAGAAGACATTACCTCAAAATCGGGTAACTCTTTTTGATTTGAGCCAAAGGCTTCCTTGAGAAGCATTATGCCCAATGTGAGGCTTCTAGGAGTAAGAGGGGGACGTTGGGAGAATATTTGGGCAGAGGTTGGACGATCCAAATGGCTTGATGGTGTGAATAAGGTGGGAGAGGTGGGGGCCTTTTAAAAGTGGAGAGGAGGGGCTTTTTTGGAAAGATTAAAATTTTACATTATTACACAATGCTTTTAGGATTATAAAGGTCCCAAACTTATATAATTCGTGGATAAGGTGATAAGGGTTCGAAATATACCCATCCAATAGTCTTTGGACAAGTGTAAGCCTTGTATTTTGCATTATCTTTTCATTTTATTAAAATCGTTAAATAATGAGGTCATCGCTACATCATAATGATTTCATAAATAATTTAATATATTTAATGACTAAAAATTATAAAAAAAATACTATGATGTAGGAAATGTTTTTTTCTTTCTAATGAATATTTATTGTCAAAATTTGGACTTTTTTAACCCCACTTAAAAACTGTGTTAGTAAAATAACTCATGTTTGTGTCAATTTAATTTTAACATTAAATAAATATATATTAATGTCATTTTCCAACTAAAGTGGCTCCATGGGGTCCCCAAGTTGACCCATGGGTTGTATTGGTCGGAAATGACTCATCCAATAGGAGTAGGACAAGTGTCATGCTCATCGCATATTATTAAAACATTATTTGTACCTTAAACTACACTAATTACCTCTAATCGCGATTAAGAACTTAAAAGTTACTATTCACCATAAAATTATTTTAATCTCATTGAACCAAATTTTACTTATTAATGACAACCATGTATGTCGTATTTTAGAAAATCAAATCACAGAAGTGGTAATATTTCATTTAAACGAAAAATCAGTTATTTAACTACTACTTAGTGGTTTCACTATTCATCAAAAATTGAAGTTTTTCAGAACACGGCCAAAATTTCACCCTAAGCTATAATTGATATTCCGAATTCAAAAATGATGTCTATTTTACAAAATTCCAAAAATATAATTTTCATTAATTAATTTTATAATTAATTCCTGATGTTACGACAAATAGCATGTTTTTATGAAACAATTTATATCAAAAGATTGACAATTGTTTATGTCCAATTTCAATGTTAAATTAATTATAATGACCACCATTGGAAAAATGGTAAAAATATATTCTAATTATACCTTAAAACCACTAAATAGTATAATTTATCACAATAAATTATTTTGATTAAAAAGTTGTTTTAAGTATTTTTCACTATTCATAAAAAATTAGAAGTTCTCAGAAAAATACCAAAAATTCAATATAGGCTAATTTCGATATTCCGAATCCAAAAATGAAGTCCATTTTGAAATATAAAATTTCTATAATTTTAAAAAGTGGTTATTACTATTCATAACGGCTACTTTGATTAGTCTCGGTGTTTTAGAACTCGAAGTTGCGTACAATGGAAGCTATTGCATTATTGAATGAGAAGCGTATCGTGGAAGCTCGGGGTGTTACAATGATTCTATGTATTTCACCTAATTCATTGTCAAATTTATTTATTTTTTGATAGAGTTTAGTTAAAATGATATAAAAATAGGTTCTTGGACAACCATTATTGATGAAGGATTCTGTCCAACATAGAGATGGATTGTGTCCCACCTTTATTGTTGTTGGATTATGTTACAATCGGATGAGGTACTCGACCCACATTTGGTCTCAAAGACATCTGGTTAGTTCTTCAACTCATGAAGCACTAACAAAGCCGTTCAATATGGATGAACAGAAATAGTCTCTACATCCAACATGATCTCAATAGTGAATTACACATTTATCCTCAAAAGAAATGGTAATCACCGAGCCTAGTTACTCAGAGTCGGTGCATTGTTACATAACAGTTTCATGATCACAAAAGATCGTGTCTCAAAAGAACGATTAGTTTAGTTTCTTTGGAAGTACTAGATACATTTATAAGTATTAAATTACATCATAAAATTAGAAAAATCACTATAACAACATTGTTTCCATATAATACACTTGTATCCCCTCAGACAATACTTCCATGCCAGTCATAAAATACTTCTTCTCATCCTAGTAAAAATAAAACATAGAAAGTGGTGATCTCGAATGCTCAGTAAGGATAAAAATATAATAGAAACATTCATAAATAAGAATAAACATTTAAGGTATTGTATAGACTAATACAAAATCCATTTAAACATGAACTTCAGTATCATATGGAAAATATACAATCAAATAATTCCTTTTACATACTCACATGGATATTATACTTGGAGTCTAATCAGATGCAATATCAATAGCCACTTTAATAATTGTGGAATGCATAATGCTATATTTCATAACCACATAGTTAAGGCCTAGTTCCAAGACTACAAATATAATTTTTTCAAGGCCTTGTGCCAAGACACTAGTTTCCTCATGAGACCTACTGATGCATCTAGGAGCTATAGAGGGATCCACCCATCACATACAAAGTCCAATTAATTCCACATATGAAAAGGATTAAATATAACAAAAAATTCATATTAAAACTAGCATACGAAATGTAAATACATTATCCATAAACCATGAATAGTATAAAAATAACACATCCACAGTCAAGCATATCCCAAAACCTTCAATACAATATGGAAGTTTTGTATCATAATAAATCAACGTCAATAAACATAAAATCCATAAAAGGATGTTGACATAGATGAAATAAATTCCATTTTTTAGAGAAATACATAGATCTATTTTGAAATAATTTAAGATTCATATAATTATAAAATAAAACATTTATTTTGGAAATATTCTTATAATATTTTAAGGGTTTAATTTATGATGTTATAATGGTGGAAAATAGTTGCACCCACCGTATAAGTTAAAAAAACATTGTTACCTTAATTTTTTTTTGAAAAGGTTATAAAGGACCCTATTTGGAAAACAATGGAAAGATTCCTTTATAAAAATATTATAAAAGTCAAACAAAGTTATAAATGACATTAACACATAGTTTAGTAAATAGTAAGAATATTTTGAAATACATTTTTAAGAATCATGGAAGTGGATGATAAAGAGGTCCAAGTAGATAATTACGTATAAACAACCTCAGATAATGAATAGATTGAAGAACTAATGCTTACATTGTACTTTATCTAGGTTAAGGGTAAGTTATACTCCTGTGTAATGGGGAAATAATTTTTATTAAATTTTATAGGAATCATATACATTAATATGATATCATTTATGATTTTTTAAGGTTGCTTCGTTAATAATATCTTAGTATTATCGTCGTTTCGGGTGTTAACATATTTGTTTGACTTTATATTTTTGTTATTTGAGTGACATTTTTTATGGATGGGATGTAATTTATTCATATCCACAATGATAAAAATTATTTAAACCTTTTTATAATCATCTAATGAAAATAAGTCTTGAATGGATACGATGGGGAATGAATCTCATCGCATTCGTGGAGACGGTAATCCGTACGTACGCACGAGCGACAATATCATTCGTTTGATATTAGAATAATATATAATTGGATGGTTTATCATATATACGGAATCAATATCATTTTATATTTATTATTTACATCAATTACATATCATTATTATACCCATCCAAATAATAATGTATTGAATAACAATTACACCATGACGTGGAGACTGTAAGCCATACGTATGCACGTATGGTGACATTTCATTCACAGGATTGATGGAATGATAAATTTGATTGTAAAATATTTATAATAACATCACAGTAAATATAATATAATGGAGATATAATTTTATAATGGTAACAAAAAATAATAATGATGTGGAAGAAGAAAGGAACAAGAAAGGGCTGATGAAATATTTACCTCTTCTTCAGGTTATTCCTATTGATTTTATCAAAAGGGCTCTTTATGATGGCTTTATGACTAAAGTAAGGACTCTAAGATGAAGGGATAACATTTTATAGAATATTTTAAGAGGGTATGGATGAGACAAATGGATTTTAAGGTATTAATTAGAGAGAAGGGTGAGTACCCTTTTATAAGATGGGTTAGGGGAACCTTAGGAAAAGATAGAAATTTTATTTTATAATAAAATAATTATCAGTTTCTAATGGCTCCAAAATGGATTATTTAAAGGCTAAAGTGGGTATGGGTCGAACTCCACTCATCCAATACGTTTTATATAGGTTTGGGTCATTATATTAACATTATATTTTAGATTTAACTCTTAAATAAATAGTTTGACACTTACCATGTCTCTTTGTATTTTTATATTATATGGTTAATAAACATACTATATACTTCCATGAGAACCCCAAGGGGTTTACTAATGATAAAAATATCATTATATAAGTATTTTTTCCAAATATTTTATTTTTAGGAATATAATACAAACTAATAATATAATATTTGTCTTAAAAATCTTTTTTTTTTCAATTTTGAAACTATTTGGTATTTTGTATTTTTCTCAATTCATAACACCATTATTACTTCGATAAAAATTCATTTAACCAACCATAATATGTAATATTAACATTTAATATTATTGGAATTCATAAAAGGTGTCAAATTACATTTATTTGGATATTTATAATATCAATTATTTTAATATTTCATTAATTTGGTAATTACCGCACCATCATTGTGTCATAAATAAATTAAATTATATAATGTCTAAAAACTACAAATAAAATACTATTTTGTAGGAAATTGTTTTATATTTCTAAATAATTTTTATTGTAGAATTTATATTATGTTTAACCCTATATTAAAAATGTTTTAGTTTTTAAATTTTATTTTAACTCTTTTGACTCTTCATTGAATTAAATAATAATAAATGTTCTAATATAAACCAAGTAAACCAAAAAGGTTCAAATTTTATTCCTAAGGTTGTTTTTTTATAATTAAACTTAACCAATAGAATTAAGAAATGTGTTAGGGTAATAATAATATCATTTTTACCCTTAATTACCCTATTTACTTTTAACCGTGGTAAATAAATGTAAAAGGTGACTATTCATCACAAAATATTTTCATTTATTTAACCACATTTTACTTACTAATATCAGCTGTGTCTCATAAATTTTTTAAATTCATCTAATAGAAGGAGTGAAAATATGTTTTATGTAAATTTTAAAATGCTCATAGGAGGTGGGTAAAAGACGGTAAAATGTTCAATAAAATTTATATATATATATAATTATTATAAATTGACACCAATGAATTTCAGGGAAATTATATAAGTATTATGTATCTATTTTGACCTAAAATAAATTTAAATCAATTAAATAATTATGTAAATAAAAATTTGGTTTTAAACAATAACTCAGTGTTTTTCACAATTCATAAAAAATTGAATGATTTCATAAAAATGACAAAAATTCAACCAAAACTCTAACTCAGTGTTAGAACTCGAAGTTGCGTACAACACACACTATTTTATTATTCAATGGGAAGTGTACCATGAATGCTTGGGCTATTAGATTCTACCCTGCTTCAAATAATTTCATCCTCAAAATTTCTAGAATATTACTGCTTAAAAATACTCGGGTGGAACTTCATAATATGTTCTTAGGGTTCCCTTGATTCCACTTCCATCTTATGGTTTCTCCATATAACTTTTACCAGACGAGTCGTCCAGTTTATCATCACTTGTTCTCTTGTATCAGTAACCTTGACATGCTCTTCGCAATAAGACAGATCGGGTTCCATTTCTAATTCTTCATAGGTGGGTAAATGCATTGGATCAGTAATGTATTTTCTCAATATTGATATGTGGAACACATCATGGACTTTGGAGAGACTTGGTGGCATTGTCAACCAGTAATCTACAGCCCCAATTCGGTCTAGAATTTTGAAAGGTCAAATGTACCTGGGAAAAAATTTTCCATTCTTACTAAAACTTATAACACCCATCCATGAAGATACCTTCAAGAAAACATTATCTCATACATAAAATTCCAAATCCTTCCTTCGGTTATCAAAATAGCTCTTAAGCCTTATTTGAGCTACATTGTTGTGGTTTTGGATTACCTTCACCTTTTCAAAAAATTCCTCCACCAATTACGGGACTACGATTTTTTTTCACCAACATCATCCCAACTGGTTGGTGTGGGAAATCTATTTCAGTATAACGCTTCATATGGTTCCATCTGAATACTTGAATGGAATATATTATTGTAGGAAAATTATACCAGAGGTAAATATTGATCCCACATACCTTGAAAGTCAAGTGGTCATGATCTCAGTATGTATTCTAAGGTTTGAATAGTCCATTCTGATTATTAATCAGTTTGGGGGTGGTAGGCAGTGCTCAAACGATGTTCTGTATCTAGGGATTTCTGAAGACATTTCCGGAATCTTGTTGTAAAATGTGGATCACGATCAGAAACAATCGATAGTGGTACTCCATGCAGTCTCAAAACTTCCTTAATATATAGTCTTTCCAATCGTTCATGTGGTAAATATTCTCTTATTGTTAGAAAATGTGCTGACATGGTAAGACGATCAATAATGACCCATATTTCAACATTCCTTCTAGGATTCTTTGGTATTCCCTTGAAAATGTCCATCATGATATCATCCCTTTTCCACTCAGGTATTGTAAAATATTTCATAACTCTTCCAGGCTATTTCCTTCTAGATTTCACTAGTTAACAAACAATACATCTTGACAAAAAATCAAAAATCTCCCTCTTCATGTTGTCCCAAAAAAAATGTTCCTTCAAATCTCTTCACATTTTGGTGCTCCTAGGGTGTATAGGGAAATTGCAGCTATGAGCATCATCCAAAAATTCTTTTTTAGATCAGCTATATTGGGAACACAAAGTCTATTCCCGAATTTCAAAATTCGATCTTCATACAAAAAGACAATTTATCTCCCATCATTCACAGATTCAATCTACATTTGAAACACTTCATCACCAGTCTGAGAACTCTTTATACTTCTAGTAGAGATAGTTTGGAAACAACTTGAAAAAGTATTGTTGTTTCACCTTCCATGGTAATTCCCATATCCATATTTACAAGATCCATGTATATAAGATACTTTTCAACTCTCATCTTTTTCAAAACTCCATGATCCATTATAATAAAAGCATATTCCACCTTATTTCCCTTCCACGAATGGTAGTGTATCATGGAATCATAATCTTTGAGTAGTTAAATCCATCATCTTTTCCTCGTGTTGAGTTCTTTCTGTGAGAAAATATAATTCAAACTCTTATGGTGTGTATATATCTCAAATTTTTCACCATATAGATTATGTTTCTATATCTTCAAAGAAAAATTATAGCTTCTAACTCAAGATCATGAGTATGATAGTTCTGCTCATGAATTTTTAGCTGTCTTGATGCATAGACAATAACCCTATCATTCGGCATATAGACACAATCAAGACCATTCATTGAAGCATCACTATTAATAATAAACCCATAATTCCCTATTGGTAGATTCAATATCAGAGCATTGACTAATATTCTCTTTAGTTCTTCAAAACATTTTTCACACACTTTTGTACAAACAAATTTGACCCCTTTTCGTGTGAGCGTTGATAATGGGTTAAAAAACCGAGCAAATTTCTGGATGAAATATTGATAATAACCTACCAAAAAAATAAAATTGCATACCGTAGTTATACTCATCGGTGATGGACATTAATGGATTGCCTTGGTCTTTGAAGGATCAATAGATATTCCATCCGTAGAGACAATATTCCCGTGAAAACGAATCTCTTAATGCCAGAATTCACACATGCTAAACATCCCATATAACTCATGTCTTCTAAGAGTCTTATGGATAACGTGCAAGTGATTTTCATGATCTTCTTAGCTTTTGGACTATATCAAGATTTAATCAATTAATTCCACTACAAAATCATCGAGAGAGTCCTTGAAAACTATATTAATTAGATCCATGAAATCAGATGGTGCATTAGTCAATCCAAAAGGCATTACTGTAAACTCATAATGCCCGTACGTGGTTTGAAATCCTATCTTCGGAATGTATTCCTTCTTAACACACAACTGATGGTATCTAGATCGAAGGTCAATATTTGAAATGTATTGAGCACCATAATGTTGGTTAAAAAAATCATCAATGCGAGGTAGGGGATACTTGTTCTTTATTGTTATAGCATTGATATCCTTGTAGTTGATGCACAACCTCATATATACCTCTTTCATTTTATCAAATAGGACAGGGGCTCCCCATGGAGAAACACTAGGTTGCAAAAATACCTTATTAATCAATTCCTTTAGTTGTTTCTTTAGTTCCACTAATTCCACAGTGGCCATTCTCTAAGGGTTTTTCGATATGTGCCTTGATCCAGGAATTAAATCTATAGAAAACTCAATTTCTCATTCTAGAGTTTGTAGAGGTAAATATTTTGGAAACACATCAAAATATTATTTCACAATAGGTACATAATTTATTTTAACATTCCATTCTTCACCCATAGTTATTTCATTCACTTCATCCCCAATAATTGAATTTAGTTGAGCTACTAGGTGGATCTAGATAAGAATTAGGTGGTGACGATTATACTCTATAGATAAGGTGTTCTTTATCATCATCATCAAAAATCATAAATTCCTTCTTCTTACCATAAATTTTGACATCATGGTCAAAAATACAATCCATACCATGGATTATATAAAATTCAATCATGGGTATGACGATGAGATCAGTAGATAAAAAGAATTTATATGACATAATGGGAACTGATTCACAAAACATTGTTGAGATGATACTTCCCTTAGAAGTATTGATTGAAAACTCCCATGTTAAATCAAATTGGAAATATCTAATTTTCATAGCAAACTGAAAAGATATAAAACAATTCAATGATCCAGAACCAAAGAAAGCATTTTCTAAAATTGAGGAAACTATTAAATTACCTTCCACCACATCTTTCGGTGCTTCTACCTCAGTAGTAGTGATAGAATAAGCTTGGATTTGATCCCTTAGTATTTTCTGATAAAAGTTCCCCTGACTCTTAGGACATTCATTCACATAATTCCCACTTTCTCTATGATTTTAGCGTTCAACAGTGACATCCTCATTCTTCCCCTTCCAATCACGAGCTTGGTGGCCTATTTAACCACACCTGTAACAGACTCACATTCCTTTCAGGAAGGAACCTAGGTGTTTCATCCCACATTTACTATAGGATGGATATTCAAATTTTCCCTTCTTCCCCTTATTTTTATTTCCAGAGTGTATAGCAGATCTCTTCTTCCCTTGCTTTTCATTAATGTTGTAAGAATTTGTGAATTCTTTTTCTATCTTGATAGCACTTGAGACACACTACAGTAAATGAAAGGTATACCAATGGTTTAAAACCATTGGTATAGGATTTAAAACCATTGGTATAAATTATACCAACAGTTTTACAAACCATATCCAAGTAATTCGTGACAATAAACATATACAAACGGTTTCAAAAAAATGATTATATATGTGAATAAATCTATACTATACCAACATTTTTATGTAGACTATTGGTATAGAGATGAGTTAAGGTATTTTACAACAGTTCATAGAAAACCGTCGGTAAAAAGTGAACATAGAACCTACACCAACGGTTTAAAACCATTGGCATAGGCTTCACTGTACAATTCACACAGAAGCCTTCTGCTCTGTTTGCTGCTATGTGAATTGTACAACAGGAGATTATATAATCAATTATGAATAAAATAATGATACATAAGCTAATAATAAATTATGAATACAATAAAATAATCAATTTTTATTACAATACATTTAAAACTAAATACGTAAATATATGTGATTCAGAATTATGAATACATAAGAAATTTCATTTTGTATAACACATACACGATTGAGTTCAGAAATTTGAATCTAATAACCCAAAAGAAAGAAAATGAATAAATGAATTCAACGAAACTCAAATATAATGTCCCAGGGTTCGAGGAGGGTGTCTTTGAACATAGTGATGATGATAATGGGTCTGTATCAATAAAATTGTGTGACTTAGGGAATATAGTTGTCCTTGGTGTATTATATGTCATGTGTTTTAGAGTAGGGGTAGGAGTTCCTCACATGAGAAGGGTATTGTGTGAGGCTGGACCATGGATTGTTGTTGTAAAGTATCAAAACAATCTGAATACATTTGGTTAGTTTTAATAGCATTCTAGTTGTTTTTACTTTAAATGATGTCCATTTTAAACAAAAGAGAGACAGTTAGAGTGATACCACCCACACTATGCCTCTTATTGAGGCGAGGTTGACTCATACAAGTCACATATGACCCATGAGTCATTTTTTTAATGTATAAACACAATCAGAATGTGTTAGGATGGTTTTCTATATTCTAGTTGTTGTTTTCACTTAATATGTTGTCTATTTCAAATAAAAGTGAGACACTTTATGTGGTTCCAGCCACACTGGGCCTCATATTGCGGCTCTGTTGACTCGTACACGTTATAAATGACCCATGGATTATTGTGCTAATGAATTAATAGTATTCGAATATTTTTGATCAATTTTCCATATGACAGTTGTTTTTACAAAAAACAATGTCCATTTTAAACAAAAGAGAGACACTTACTGTTCTACTGGGAGCACCGTGCCTCAGATTTAGGAATGGTTGAATATCACCCACCAAAAATGACCCATCGATTACTGTCCTTATGTATCAACACAATATGAATGCATTTGGTCAGTTTTCTATATTCTAGTTATTGTTTTCATTTAAAATGTTGATCATTTCAAATTAAGGTGAGACACTGTGAGTGGTACCAGGCACACCGTACCTCTGATTGAGGTGGGGTTGACTCGTAAACCTCGTAAATGAACCATATATCATTTTCCTAAAGTATAAATATAATCTGAATGCATTTGGTTGGTTTTTTGTATAAATTTTGTCATTTTAATTTAAAATGTTGATCATTTCAAATAATGGTTTGAAACTTTGAGTGGTACCAGGCACACCGCACCTCGGATTGAGGAGAGGTTGACTGTTTCACATCAAAAAATGACTCATGAATTATTTTCCTAAGGTATCAGAAGAATCTTAATACATTTGGTCATTTTTCTGTATGTTAGATATATTTACATAAAATGATGTCCATTTTAAACAAAAAATATTCCCTTAGACTTATAGCAGCCACGTCGTGCCTCCGATTGAGGAGGGGATGACTCATACACATCACATATGTCTCATCTATTGTTTTTCTAATGTATAAAAACAATCCAAAATCATTTTGTCGGTTTTCCGTATGCCATTTGTTGTTTTCACTTAAAATGATGTCTGTTTTAAACAAAAGAGAAACATTTAGAGTGGTACCGGCCACACCGTTCCTCAAATTGATGCGAGGTTGACTCGTACATGTCACAAATGTCCTATGGATGATTTTACTAATTTTTTAACACAATTTCAATGTTTTTTGTCAGTTTTCCATATTCCAGTTCTTTTTTGACATAAAATGTTGTTAATTTTAAATAATGGTGAGACACATTGAGTGGTACCGGCCACACGGCGTATCAGATTGATATGGGGTTGACTTCTAAATGTCACAAATGTCCCATGTATTATTATTCTAAAGTGTCAACACAATATGAATATTTTTGGTCATGTTTCTATATGATAGTTATTTTTACCTTAAATGTTGTCCATTTGGAACAAAAGAGATACACATTGAGTGATACTGGCCAAACCATGCCTCAGATTGAGGAGGGGTTAACTCATACACATCACCTATGACTCTTGGAAGGTTATCTTAAAGTATCATCAAAATTATAATGCATTTGGTCGGTTGTATGTATGCCAGTTGTTGTTTTCACTTAAAATGATGTCCATTTTAAAAAAAACAAATACACTTATAGTGGTACCATACACACTATGACTCAGATTGCGGCGGGGTTGACTCGTACAAATCACAGGTGTCACATGGATCATTGTACTAAATTATCAACACAATAAGAATGCATTTTCTCAATGTATTCTAATCGTTTAAAACCGTTGGTATTGTATATTTATAGAACTATTACACAACAGCCCCCCTAGTAGCCCCTCTAGTATACACCTGCATAAAAAACTAGAAAAAAATAGTTACAAATAGACATAAAACCGCATAAAAACTAATGAAATAGAAAAAATAAAACACATAGAACCATCAAAGTCTTCCAACCATGTCATGTACTGCAATTCCCTATTTGAATCTTCATATGACACCAATCATCCAACATAGTTGAATAAAAGTTTCAATAACTGTAACATTATTTACCCCCTTTTCTATACTCATTTGAAAACCACTCTTCCAGTAGTAATTCACCTCACCCCTACACAACCTCCCCAACTAGCACAGCCCCCCCACCTCCCCATCAAATTGTAATAGAAAGAACAGTCTGAGAAATACTTATTAGAGTTTAATAAGAGTATTAAATTGGCCTAAAGTAATATAATTTATTCTAATTTGAAAAAAAATCGTTTCAAGATGTGTTGGATAAAACACTTGTAGATGTTCAACATTGAAATGGAATATGATCTTTGTAAAGGAAATGACAGTTTTGGTGCACTAAGAAGGAAGATGAGGGAGGTAGGGGTGTTAATGTCAGATATTGGGTGAATGGTATGGTATTTGTTGGTAGACTCTATAGATATAATAACATAATATACTTGTGTATTGGTTTTTATATGCATAGTGATCATGTACAAATTGGGTTAATAAGTGCATGTTGAACATTTGTCTGATCTAGAGTGTGTCGCAATGGATATGAGGTTTACAAAAAACAGTCCCCTTCTAGGATGGGCTATAGTCATACATGGTGTACTACTGGTTAATGTAAGGGAGAACCTTCTTTATTCGATGATAAAAATAATTGATGAGACCCTCTCATCCTTAATAGTGAGAATAAATGTGAGAACACATCATATCCTAAAAAAAATTTCATCAAACTGAATCATGCCCCAAATACCATTTTTAACTCAACCATGCCACCATAGAACTTTCACATGTGGCAACATATTCCCTTACTACACTTTTTTTATGTTTTGAAAAAAAAACCTCAATTTTTGAAATTTTTAGGATTTTGAGGATCATAATATGATATTTTGACAAAAAAATAACACGCA
The DNA here is from genome assembly GCA_963277665.1 of Viscum album. NCBI lineage: Eukaryota > Viridiplantae > Streptophyta > Magnoliopsida > Santalales > Viscaceae > Viscum > Viscum album. The sequence continues at coordinate 77,249,983 of OY728162.1, read as the reverse complement.
AATATGATCTATGATAATAAAAAGCAACTTTTATAGAAAATGAAAAACATCTAAAAATGGATTTTACAAGGGAGTGGGTTTCATCTTCAAAAATATAAAGAAAAAGTTTTAAGGTGAAAGCTATGAATATAAATTTGAAAATGGGGTATGAAAACTAATCATGGTTCCATAGTCATTTCAAAAAGTGTAAAGTATTGAACTCTTTACTTTATTTAAAATTCTGGAAGAACTGAAATGATCAGAAGTTCATCATGTGATGGTCTAGAAGAATGGAACTGTATGTTTATTGACCTTAGTGAGAATAATATTAATGTTCTAAAGACTGTGAACAATATATGGTACAAGTATGATGTGATATGTTGATTAGATTATGATTCCTTCACATCGTGCCTCAGATTGAGGTAGGGTTGACTTGTACACATAAAAAATGACCACAATATTTTTTCCTAATGTATCAACACAGTCCAAATACATTTGGTCAGTTTTCCATACGTCAGTTTGTTTTTGACTTAAAATGTTGTTCATCTCACGGAACTGTGTGCCAACCATGAAACACATATTATTTGGTAAAAATTCAATATTTTCTATATATACACTAAAGTAAATACCTTGGAAAAATAAAATTCCAAAAAAATATAAAAATTACCTCATAATAAATTAATGGTTGTGAGACTTGGCCAACCATGAACCCAACTAGACATCCCACCTTCTCCCCCCACCTGGACAGCCCCCCCATTCCTCCCCAACCCCCACCCAACCCCACCCCAGCTGCACAGTCCCCCTCCCCACCCTGAAAACATGAAATTGAAATTAAAAATACCTTAAATATGAATTTTTTTCTTCTTACAAATGCAAATATTATTCCTATACTACAAATTCTAAAAATGATGACATATTTTTGTAATTATGATGTTGTTCATGGCCATAAAGGATAAATAAAATCAATTTTTCCTATTAAATAACACTCTTTAGGGTGTTCTAAAATTAAATAGGTGGGTTTAGAAATGAAAGTTAAAGTGTTATAAGTAGGATTTTTATGGAGGGTTTTTAAATTTCGAATTTAATAGCTCTTTCTCATATATGAAGATAAATATTTCAGAATATCCTATAATGAACAGATAATTGTAAATCAAGAGACGCCTCAAAGTGGTGATAAACGTGGATAATTAACTTTGAAATCCAACAAGGGGTGTATCGGGAGAACACCCTAATGGATTAAGAATTCCTAAGGAAATCTATTAATGATACTGATATGAATCACCATTTATATATTTACATTGGTTTTATTGATGGATAAAGATCTTCTTTTTCATTTGTGGTGTTGGGTTAACATCAAAACAATGAATGGGGTTCCACTCTATAGTTTTGAGAATATATTATCCAAAGCTATGAAGCTACCACCTGTAAACATGACAAATTTATATCCATGCCTACTAGAATTTCAGGACATTTAAGGGATATGTGTTTTGTGAAAACACTATGCATTATAGGGATGTTCATGAATGATGGTTTTTTGTCCAAATGTGTATAGAATTCAGTAACATGGATGATTTATTCAAATTAACCAATGTTATAGTGTTTGTTTAGGATGAGTTAATGAATTTAACCATTTTTCTAGTTTTTGATTAGGTTAGGTGAGTTATAAACTAGGTTAGGCTTGTCAATAGAACATGTGTTCTTCCATTTAACCTTGTTGTATTGGATTTTAGGGATAACAGTGTTTTGGGTGAAGTTATTTCCACCAACTATATTTGTATGGCCAACACAACATATTGGCATACCCATGAAACAAAGAAATGTTTAAGATGGTCGTTTTCAGCACCCCATTTGGCCTAACATACTTTTAACCATAAGGAATTGGCCATGTATATCTACATGGCTATCCAAGTCATGTACACCATGTACATTCCAAGTAAACTAGATTATCATAGAAACCATTTGAACCCTTATACAAACAATGTGAACCCTTATAACATATTGTCATTATTACAACCATTAAAACAACTTATTAATCAACATATTTTTTCAAAGATATTAAATTGAACATAAATAAATAATACTATTGGATATATCAAGTAAAATAAAGGAATAATATATTTCATTCTAAATACCCTCCCACAACCATGATTATTGTCTATAGAGCTCTCCATTCTACCAGATCAAAAGAGAAAAAATAGTAGCAGAACAAAAAATCCAAGGTATAGAAAATAGTTGAAGAACCAGAAAACATATGTATCACTTACAGATTTGAAATGTAGAAGAAAAAATTTCCCTGATTGAAGATGGATCAATCAGTGGAAGATGTTTGGCAGGCTGGGGAAGAGTGAGATTCGATTTAGGGCACCAATCAAGCTAAGGGGGACCTGTAATCGAGCAGAGGGGGAACTGGATGCCTGATATGCATTTAAGGGAAAACATTCCCAACAGTTTTTAAAAACCAATGGGAATGTATGTATACTAATACCTTTACAAATATTTTGTATAAAATTTTGGTAAAGGATGGAAAATTTGAGCCATATACCAATGGTTCAGACAAACCTTTGGTATAAATAGTCATTCCCAACGGTTTATCTAAACCGTAGGTATATAAGAATTGGTAAAAGTGGGATTTCCAGTAGTGACAATATATTCATACGATGAGAAGGCTTGTGAGAAAAATGCTCGATGAAGATATGGTTTTAACCAATCAATGAAATGATCAATATCACTTCATGGGTTACGTATATAATCTGTGGCATGCCTCGCTAACTTTGTAATATTTGCTTCATAATTTGAGTCATTCTCATCCTCCTTTTTCCTTAGACTCAGAAATTACCTTTCCATATCTGATCGATGGTCATGAGGAAGGTATTTTTCTAAAAAATTCTCTTTATACTCCATCCACTACATATTTGATACTTCATCATCTTCCTTTGTGTTTTGAAGAAATGAACACCACTGATCAGCTTCTCTAGTGAGGTAGAAAAATACCACGACAACTTCCTCCGTTTCCCTACTCCCCTGGGTATGTAACATTTTCTCTAATGAATTTATTCATTACTCAGATACTAATGGATTTGTACTCCAATTGAATTTTGGTGGTTGTTACCTCATGAAGCAGTCTTCCATTGATTCTCCACATTGTGGATCAGGGTGCTCCATACGAGTATTGTTAATATTGATAACAGGAGTGAGTTGTCCCAGTATAGTGAGAAGCTGATCAGTACCAGTTGTATCACCATCTCCACTATAATTATCTTGATTAGGAGGGAAATCTCTACATGGAGTTCATGCATTTATATGGTTTCCATTGCTTCCACTAGGCCCCATTTCTAAACAATGGAATAAACTATATTAGTTTATGAATCGAATTACATAATTCCATACTTCTAAAACACTTAACATATATTGGAATGTTTAGGGATATAATCCATAATAATAAAAATGATTTCTTTTAGAATGTATATACACACAAATCATTCATAATGTTTTGTAAAGAAAATTATAATTATCCTAAACATGTCACCCGGGAGTGTCATAACCAAAGTGCAGTAAGGCCCATTATCGTGCACTAGTTCTCGTTCGAGTCTAGTTCAAAACGGTGTTTTTGCATTTTACCCCTAGGTACATCTGTGCCACAACCGCCTCTACCTACTCATATCCAGGCATGTATGTATTTCTTGTAAACCTCACAAAATCTCTACAATACCAACATTTGAGGAAGTTCTTCTCTACTAATCCTCAAATTCTTTTTTAGGGTAATGTGCTCTAATAAGAGTATATCTAAATCAAGATTTCAAGGTTTGTACTAAACTTCCTCTGATACCTACTGCGACACCCCTACCCCAGTTACACATAGTTGTTGCATTATTATGTAACATTGTAATGATAAAAAAAGATAAAATCTCGAAAGAATGATTAGTTTAGTTGCCTTGGAGGTACTAGATACATTCATAAGGTTTACATTACATCATAAAATTGAAAAAAACTACTACAACATTATTTCCCTAAAATATACTCATATCCCCTTTGACAATCCCTGTAAGTCAGTCATAAAATAATTATTCGCATCATGGGAAAAATAAAGCATAGAATGTGGTGGGCTCAGAAGATCGGTAAGGATAACAATATAGCAGAAACATTTATAAATAAGAATAAACATTTAAGGCAATGTATAAGACTAAATCAATAGTATTTTAAACCTAAACGTCAGTATAATATGGAAATTATAAAATCAAATAATGTTGTTTACTTACTCACATGGATATTGTACTAGGTGAATAATCACATGCAACATCAATAACCACTTTCATAACGATGGAATGCATAATTCCAAACATTCATAACCAGATAGTCAAGGCCTTGTCACAAGAAGACAAATAATACTTTATCAATGCCTTGTTCCAAGACACTAGTTTGTCTAATGAGACATATCGATGCATCAAGGAGCTATAGCGGACTCCACCCGTCACATACTAAGACCAAAGCATTCCTCATATGAAAAGGTTTAAACATTACATAGACATTCATATTAAAAAAAGAATATGAAATGTCAATATATAATCAATAAACCTTGGATAGTATAAAAATAACATATCCATAGTCAAAAAAATCCAAAACCCTTCAATAAAATATGGAAGGATTTTATCACAATAACTCAACATAAAAAAAACATTAAATCCATCCATGTATATTGACATAGATGAAATCAATACCTTTTTTAGAGAAATATCTATTTCTATTTTGAAATAATTTAAGGTTCATATAATTATAAACTAAACCATTTATTTTTGGAATATTCATATATGATTTTAAGGGAAGATTTGATGATGTTATAATGGTGGAAAATAGCCACACCCACCGTATAAGTTAAAAAAAATTCTTACCTAAAATTTGTCAAAAATGTTATAAAGGAAATTGTTTAGAAAATGATAAATAGATTCCCACATAAACATCATATAATATTAAATCAAGGGTTTAAATTACTTTAACCCACAGTCTAGTAAATAGTAAGAATGTTTTGAAATAGATTTATAGGAAACATGGATGTGGATGATAAAAATGTCCTAGTAGATAATTATGTATAAACATCCTCAGATAATTGAGAGATGGTAAAATTAACCCATAACTAGTACATTTCCCTGGTAAGGGGTAGTTTGAACTCCTTTATAATGGAATAATAATTGTTAATAAATTATAAAATAATCATATACATTAATATGATATCATATATGATCTTTTAACATTTAATGGATAATAATATCTCAGTATTATTATCGTTTCTGGTGTTAACAGATTCTTTTTCCTTTATAGTATTTTTTATTTGAGTTATATTTGTTATGGATGGGATGTATAAAATCTATATCCATAATGATATCAAGTCTTTAAACATTATTTTTAATCATCTAATGAAAATTATTCTTGAATGGATACGATGGGAAATGAATCTCATCGCGTTCATGGAGACGGTAATCCATACGTACGCACGAGCGACAATATCATTATTTTGATATTAAAATAATACATAATTGGATGGTATATCATATATACATAATAATTATCATGTTATATTGACTATTTACATATATTACACATCATTATTATACCTATCCAAATTATAATGTATTTAATAACAATTACACCACGACGTGGAGATGGTAAGTTGTACGTGCCCACGTATGGTGTCATGTCATTCAAAGGATGAACATAATATTGAATTTGGTTGTACCATATTTATAATAAAATCATAGTGTATAGAAGATACGGGAGTAATTATTTTATAATGGAAACAACAAATAAATAGGATGTTTAAGAAGAAAGGAACCTGAAAGTGGTGATGAAATATTTAGCTCTTCTTCGAGTTCTTCGTATTGATTTGATCAGAAGGGCTCATTAGGTTGTCTTTCTGACAAAATTAAAGCCTCTACGATTAAGGGAGGATATTTATGAGGTTATTTGGGTAGGGTTTTCCTAGAAAAAAGTCTTTTAAGGTGTGAATTAGAGATAATGGGCAGTGTCGTATTATAACAGGGGTGAGGGGCACCTTAGGAATAGCTTGAAATATTATTTAATAATAAAATTATTTTCGGTTTTTAATGGCTCCCAAATTTATTTTTTAAAGGATAAGGTGTGGATCGGTTGAAAATAACACAATCAATAGGTTTTAGACAGGTTTTGGTCACTATATTAACCTTATCTTATAGATTTAACTCTTAGTTAAATAGTTTGACATTTAACATGTCTCTTTGTATTTTTATAATATATGGTTAATAAACATACTATATACATCCAAGAGAACCCCAAGTGGTTAATTATTGATACACATATCATTATATATGACTTCTGACCGAACCTTTTATTTTTGGGAATAGAATATCAATTAATAATATAATATTTGTTTTTAAAACACTTTTATGTCAATTTTGACACTATTTGGTTTTTTTTTCAAAATTCATTACACCGTTATTAATTCAAAAAAATTTCATATAACCAACCCTAATATGTCATATTAATATATAAAATTAGTGTAATTCGTAAAAAAATCTCAAATTACATTTATTTGGATATTTTTAATATCAATTATTTTAATATTTCATTAATTATGTAATTACTGAATCATCATTGTGTCATAAATAAATTAAATTATTTAATGTCTAAAAATATAAATAAAATACCATTATGTAGAATTTTTTTTTGATTTCTAATGATTTTTTCATTCTGAATTAATATTATGTGAGATCATATATTAAAAATATTTTGGTTATTAAACTTTGATTTTAACTCTTTTAACACTTCTTTGTATTAAATAATAATAAATGTCATAATCTATACCATGAATTCCAAAGAGGTTCATATTTTTTCCCTAAGGTATCTTTTGGTCGAATTATATATTTCAAATAGAATTAGTACATGTGTTAGGGTAATAATAATATCATTTTTACACTTAATTTTTATATTTACTTTTAACCATGCTAAATAAAAGTAAAAAGTTACTACTCACCAAAAATTATATTCATCTTATTGAACCAAATTTTTCTTAGTGAGATGAACCGTGTCTCTCAAATTTTGAAATTCAAATCCTAGACGTGGTAAAATTATGTTTTATGTAAATTTGTTAACGCTCCTAGGAGGTCGATAAAAGGCGGTAAAAAGATGAATAAACTTTTTATATATCTAAAATTATTATAAATTAATTACAATAAATTACATTGAACATATATAGTTATTAAGTATCTATTTTGACCTAAAATAAATTTAACTAAAATAAATAAATATTTAAAAAAAATTTGGTTTTAAACTATAACTAAATGTTTTTCACTATTAATCAATAATTGAATATTTCTAGAAAAACACTAAAAATTCACACTAAGATAATTTTGATGATTTGAATCCAAAAATGATGTCGATTTTGAATGATAAAATTTATAAAATTTTAAAAAGTGGGTATTACTATTCATAACGGCTAGTTTTATTGGTTGTGGTGTGTTAGATCTCAATGTTGCACAAAACACATGCTATTGTATTTTTCACAGAGAACTGTATCGTGGAATTATGGGGTGTTATTGAAACCATGGATATTAATTTTGGAAGTCAACCACTAAATATTTCACTATTGGAGTGTATAGTACCAGATAATGTCCTCCATTGTCCATTGAATGGTCTAAAACCATGGATGAAAATCCACTCATCTTGTACTGAACATGACCTGGTCGACCATCCTAAAAATATCATTGTATCATTTGAATAAAAGATCCACCTTTTGGTGACATGGATGAAACATTCTATATATATAAATCTATATTATATTGAAAGTTATCCAAGAATTCCATTTCTAAAATTCAGTAATACTATATTTTGTAGATAAGGAACGTGAAATAATAACTCATAACATACACTCTCAAGAGAAAACTACTTATAGATTTGAAATAAATCAGATCGAACTACAAAAGGGGCATTTATAGACATCAACCCATACATAGACATGTCTTCCAATCATTTTACATGAAAAAATGAATATTACTGAAATATTATATATATCATGTGTAAATAAGTAATAAGATATAATCTTAGAAACCATGATTATTGAACTCATCGTAAATGGCCAAACATATTCCCTTTAGGAATAGTCTGAACTGAATGTATCCACACTAAACCATGGCCCTATTTTGAAACATGACTCCCTATTGTTGTAATAAACTATTTATGTGGAAAATTATAAATCTCATCACACCTTCAACCACCTTGACCCATGTGGCTAATTAACTCTAACTAAATGCATTCCATGGACTAGCTGATCAAGACCCAAGACCTTGAACTGGCTCGTAACCTTTATCAAGGGGTTATATGTGATTTCTACTAAGAAGGTCATTAAATTTGGACCATCATTACATATTACCATCTCTCAAATAAACTCCTTTTACAATGGAAATATTAATAATATGACCTAACTCAATGATAATATGAATCCAAACCATCTCCTTGGATTCACTATTCCTTACTACCCAACTGGGACTCATAAAATTGACCCTTCTTATTCATAGAAAATGTAATTAAAACTGATTTTTCCCACCCTAGGTTAGAAGAATTTGTCATATTTATCTTATAATTCAAATCCTGATTATCCATCACTCAGAATAGGGTTAGGCAGAAGGCATTCACCTATTCTTTTGTCTCTTACATTACAAAATCCCTAAATTTATTCAACCTTTCCAAATCATTTTAATTTAGAGAAGGGTAAAACCACTAAAATGTAGTTACTTAACTTAATATTACAGAATATAAAACTACCCTATTATAATTGTATTAACTCCTTTTCCCTTTCAAAAAAAAATTTCATCAGGAAAAATTTGTCACATAAACTATTATTCAAATCCATTGGGACCATGTCAACATGCCACTCAGAATTAATCAAAACATTCTATCATCACATATCCTAGTCACAATGAATATATAAGGAATGCTCTGCCATTTTTTAGGGGATATCTCTAGATTCTTCATGATAGTATGATAACATGAGACCAATTGTATAAATATCAAGTTCCCCCTCCCCATAGAATGCATTTGAATATTAATTGTTACACATTGGTCAATGCAGACATTGTCTATGAAACTCGAGGATCATATCTCACATTAAGCTACATTTTGTATAGAAAAATATCCCAATAATTAGAATCCATATCATAGCTCTATGCTAGAGGTGGCCTAGGCCTCTACACCATAAGGGAATACATTCTGGTTCACTCTTGGAACATATATATTGGTTGATGAGAGAAATTTATTTTTATTTACAAAATAATATCTTTAAACCCATAAAAAATTTCTCTTCACATCATTTTTATGGAGAACAGTAACAGTCATAGGATCCTAAACTCTTAACAACGGTTCTATAACCATCTCAATCTACCCAGAATAATCTCACATCATACATAAAATGATGAATAATGTTTTCAAATTCATTATTTATCACTATAAATAAGGCTCAAATAATTATATTATTTATCAATTATCACATCTAGAGTTTTTGTTAAATAAGATTCCATTAATAAATTATGAGTGAAAACACCAAAGAAGTTTATTAATGAGATTATATATATATGAAACTATTATTTATGATATTCTATGTCTCATATACAATTTTCATTTAGGTCATTACCAATTTATTATTCCATTAAGGTTTCATGTGCCTAACAACAATTTCTTTTTATGAATTGTAAATCACATCTTATTGATGAAAATTCACATTAATTTATGAGTAGCATCAAATTTAATAGACATCAATTTAGATCCCAAGTTAAAAGGTAAAAATATATTTTCTCTATTAATTTATGTATTTTTTAGATATATTGAAACTAGTAATCTATATATGAAAACAATTTTCAAATTACTATTGAAATTTTAAATAACAAATATATGTCATTATAATGTCACCCAAGAAAATAATTACTAAAAGCATAAAAATTGAATGTATATACCTATATCACTAATATAATAAATGTATTTAAATCATCATTTAGTATCATCCAATATTTGGATATCCCATTAACCATGATCTCATCAAATTCCCCAGTCATGCTGAAAATATATATATTATAATTATAAATTCCAAGAAGAATAATTCCCTGCCAAGGAAGTTTGGAATTTCCCTCAAGTGTGTATTTTTTACTCCATAAAAAGATCTCATTACAATGTTCTGAAATATCATACCTAGGATTAATCATTCCCATGTAATAAAAATTAAAAGGATGAACCAATACTATTATGAAATGCCCCTAAATCAGAATCCATTGAACTTCTTCACTGATCTCGTGAACCAAAAAACACTCAAGCATCCCTCCTCGTATACCATATACTTCCAAAAATATGTGGTTCTATTTAAGTAGTTCGATATGGATTATATAAAAATCTATTAGAGACCAAAACAGATGATAAAAATGGATCATCATTTAACATCACATCCATTTAAATTTATCTACATGTCCAAAAATTTAAACTCACATCCCATTGAACCTCCTAATTATTTTTTTAATTAAAAAAATATGTATAAATATAAATCAAGTCATGTAAAGATAACACCCATATAAAATAAAAATAAAAAAATTATGATTGAATGAAATACCTTGGATTTCCTGATCTGTAGTCCATATCCCTACTCTAAAGATTTTTTCTAACTATAAAATTATGCATCAATTATGAGGACCATTCTGTGGACATGATCTAAATCAATCAAAGTGATTTTCATACTAAACGGTAGCCTAAAAATGGTGGGTAAAACTCATTAGGAAAACACAATTTATATGTAATAAAATTTAATTCACAATGTGAAAATCATAATGGTTTCAAATATAAAATTGATGTAGTAATGATAATATAATACCAAAAAAATTGATCCATGTCGAGCAACGGGTCTAAAGGGGACAACCCGAGTTAGCCCAACCTATTACAGACAACACATGTCCTTAAATATGGTGGAAGAAACATATATTAACCCAATTACATTGAACATGACTAAGGCTATCATGATCAAGTTACCCTATATAATCCACTTGGCTCATACGAGCATTCCATTCTAGCACTTCTATAAGAAAATCCATTCATATGTTTTGAATTAAAAGAACTATCCATGAAATTCATAGGCCCATATTAATTGGAATATAAGAGTCAAATTATAGTAAATAAACCTAATAATATTTAAATGAATCTATGGATCACATCCCATGGAATTTAATATGAGTACCGATAAAAAACCCACAACATTAATATATGTAACTAAATTTGTAAATACAGTACCTGTATCAATGGGAAGCCATGTAATGACTATATTATTAATAATATTATAAATAGTATATTAATTTATGTATTTCATTTTTTAACATAGAGGTGGAAGACATTATTTTATATCACAAAACCCTAGATTAAAATTATTTAATATAATATATATTTACAAAATTGTACGAATCAATTTGGAATTATTAAGATTCCATTCAATCAGAGCACTTAATGAAAAAACAAAGATTGTGGTTGTTTTTGAACTATATGATTACCCAAGATGTGAAAAAATCTTGTTCGAAATCAATCATTATATAGAAGTTATTCATTACTAGGTGCATTTAATAAATTAAAGGACTAATTTATTTATTGTAATTCATTACCAAACCCCAGTATTCCATCTATAAATATAGTATCATGTAAAATATATAGGTCCAACTAATAATATGATATTTTAGTGTAGTATAAGGAGATCCACCATTGGAATTGATGATCATAGGATTATGGGTTGATGATGAATCACTAAGGTTATTCAAGGGAAGAATGATGAACACAATAAAATCTTCAACCAAATTTCTTATGATTGTGTTCTTCCCTACTAATCAATATAATCTCAATATATCTATCATTATTTTATGGATTATTAGATTATTTTTTCGTTCAATAAATTGAAAATTAATTATCAATGATTTATATTATGTTTCTATATTTACATGACCTAAAAATTTTATTTATTTATTATTTTAATTTATTAAATGATAATTGTCCTTATTCCTCTTCATCCACATTTATGATCACAGTCCACAAAAAATATGAGAGTGGTGTTCTCAACATTGAGGGTTTCGTTAATTTCACCCAACATTCATCACAATATTCATCATCAATAGTGATTTGGGTGGTGGTTTAATGATTTATAGTTTGTTATGAATTATTATCGAACCTAATGATTCAATATTACATTCAAATAAATGATCATATTAATCATGGTTGTTGAGTAATCAAGAGATGTTAGAGGATATGATAACAATAGAGAACATTGATGGAATATTCTATATATTGGGTTGATCGGATCATTTGTAAATTGTAGATGATCATTTTTCCAGTGAATAATGACACGAATCTTCCTTTCCGCTAGGCATTGATGGTGTTTAATCAATGTGTATAAATTTTAAGGTGTGATTCTTAGTGATAATGATAGATCTGGAAAATGTGTGGCAGCCAGAAGACAAGGCTTTACATTCTTGATTAATCATGACAACATATTTTGTATTTCGTTGGAACACATGCTTTGTTTAATATTTTTAAATATTAGAAAGGGTATCATCTCAAGATAAATATCTCACACTATGTGTCCGGAGGCACACACATTGTGAAATGTCCCAGGGGATCATGCTATGTATGGGGAGTACAGGGTTAGGACCTCAGTGGACTATACTTGTTTTATCTGCTTAGGATTATTTTTTATAGTGTTACATGTATAGATAGGCTATACCAATGAAGTAACACCCCCAAACCATAGAAGATTAAACACATCGTGTTACCTTATGAACACACAATGTATGTAAATTCCCCAAACCGATTAGCCGAGAGTTTGTGGTAACGTTATTATTTTTCTATTTTTTTAACGAATCAAATACTGAAGGACCATACAGTTTAGTAGTCATGGTAACTATATATATACATGAATATCATTTTACAAATGAAAAAAAAAATTGAAAAAAACATCTTCATGTGAATAGTTATTTCTTCTAGCAAAACCCATCATATCAATCAAAATTCTCATATTGAAATCCAAAGGAATGAATGATATGAAATGGGTGAGGTAAAATCCATAGTAAGGGTATGAATATGAAAATATATATGAATAAATAATTTATAATCAATATATAATGATAAATAATAAAAACACATTATACTTAGTCATTAACACTATGATAATATCGAACAAATTAATATTTATTAAATAATAACACATATATAATAACATGATCTTAAAATATTTTATACATATTATGAAAAATATAATAATATAATGGGAATCAATTATTATTCTCATAATTAGTTAATACATAATGTCATCCATCATAAATATACTATTAATGAGTAATTCCTTGACATTATACATAAAAGTGTATGACCTCATCCAAATACCATTTATATTTTATCTCATGAGATATACGAATGAATTTATGGGATATATAACATAATTCCCATCAATTACTATGTCTAATAAATTGATCATATGAAAGCGATGAATCATAATCATCATACAAAATCATATTGAGTAACTATCATGTGAAATGTCAATATTTTATCAAATCAATAATCATAAACATAAACAATTCTGGGTAATATGGTGACTGGTATTAAAGCGGTAAATCCCCATAAAAATGATAATAAACCATCGAGAATGAAAATAAAGACTATATAATTGAATCATATTCCAAAAGGATCATAAGATAAAAATATTTTTTTCGTCTTTTATTAGATGAAATACAATTAAAATCCATATAAAATCATCCCTGAAGAATGTGTCGTATCCTTTTGGAAAATCACATTCATAAAATAATATTTAATAATAATAGGGAATAAATTTATTAAAACCCATATAAACAAGTAATGGAAGATTAAATGAATGAGTTTTCCTGATGTTTGTCAATTCTATACACACTGAGAAATAATTTCCTTTCAAATTGGTTTACAAAAATCATAAATAGTTCCTCATTAAGAAAATGATATTAAGATTCTTTCTGAAATGTTTATAATGAGTTAAAAATAAGCAAAATGAATTTAAAAATAATTTCTTATATTTAAGAAAAATAATAAGTTTTTTAGAAAACATGAACTTGGATGTGAAAAGTATTTATGACAACAAATAGAATATATACAGTTTTTTAATACAATATCAACAATTTTAAATTACAAAGAGGGTAAAATGGTATGATTACATGAAAATTTCATGAATATCTATTATAGAAGAAACATAGGGAGTATATTGAATGATATAACATAATATATTATCCTCATAAATTAAATCATAAAAAATCTCGATAAAAAAGGAGATTGTAATAAACCATTATCTATATGGAAAAATTTGATTCATAACCACCATTGGATAAATAAATTCATTTGAAACAATAAATACAGTGATGGAAAATTTATTAATGATATTTTATATCAAATGGAAATAATATACACCATATAAAATAACTATGTGGTGAATCAGACATATGTCTCAAGGAAGTAAAAGTGAGACAAAAATTCTTTACATAAGGTTTGACTTCCTTCATATGTGTATGAAATATGTATATAATAAATATTGGATAACTATACATATATTAAATAACCATTACCATATATCTAAAACCATATAAGATTTTCTTATAGTTTTCTATCCCCCATTTGTTAATTTTTTTGTTAAAATCTCTATTTCTAGTGATAATTACAATGTTTTTCAGGTATGTTTTGGTTTGATAATATTAGTCACTTTACATTAATCATGATTAAATATTATCTATTATGAAAAATTATATAAAAATGATATATATTAATATTGTATATATTTATATTAATTTATAGGATCATGATATATGAAATGGATTATATCCTTCATGGAGATGGCATACCATACCTTAACAATAACAGTGTTTCAATTTCCCTAATGGATAGAATTAAAGGAAAATAAATATTAATTTTCCTTTATGGGAAAAATATTTCTTATATATGTACTCTATATTATTCAATATCACATTTATTACTATCATAGTACATGTAAAATAAATAAAACATTTCACATCGCAATGTTCATGCCCTAGTCCATAAGAATGCACAGACGACATTATAATTTATCAATGGATTAGAAGGTAAAAATTTATATTTTTTTGATATATTTATAGTTTTATGGTTTTCTAAAACATATGAAATATATTTCATTTAATTTATATTTAATATATTCCATGCAAATAGTATGTTAAAAAATGAATCACATCGCTTTACAAGGCGGTAGTGTAATGTACAAACAAAATACATTACCATACACCCCATGGAATTGAAATTTTGATTTTATATGTGATATTATAATTAGATAATTATAATATTTTAATAAATAAAATATAATTATATCAAATCTATCATTATATTATCTCGATAATGGTGGTAATGGAAAATAAAATACACAGGTTCGCCAGGCTGTAGTCTTCTATACAAATGATCGATGGTTTATTTTCCCATTTGATGGAATAAGTTATGGATATAAGAAATTAAACTAATATAATAAAATTTATGTATATGATATATATAAATATATTATCTTATAGGAATAAAATTATAAGGATCTAAAAGAATAAATAAAATTAAATTGCTTAGTAAAAACATTAACACTTCTTTAGGAAAAGTCATTTGGTTTGATAAAAATCATTCCAAGATTATATTTATGAAAAAAAATCCAATATTAAATAAGGAGGGCCTTAAAGAATATATATTTTTAGGTATTGGGAAAACCATATATTCTTTGATGTGTGAAGATGATAGGAAAGTGCATCTCCTTTTTTAATATCGAGAGAGGACCCAAATGAAAATTTTGAAAAGATCACAGAATATGCATATATTTCTCATTCCAAAAGCCTAAAAAAGAGTCAATCACGAACATAGAGGATGAACAGTCAAAAGATGTCCATAAAAGTGAGTTTGGATATTTTTTTATTTCATTTCAACTCTTATATTCTTATTTTAACCCTGAAGAACACATGTTTTCCTTTACTATGGTAGTTATGAATTGGTCCTTTTACAATTTATAAAGGTACAATGTCAAGTAAGACAAATTAAAAAATACTATTTATGATAATTGATAATTTATAAATTATTTTATAAATTTCCTGTAAAACAATTGGTATCATTTAATTAAAAATATAACCTAGATACATATCGAATAAATGGCAATTCCATAGAGAAGCATTCAATAGTTTTAATTCTTTTTATTTTAGAATTAAATATTAACTTTTTTTTTAAAAAAGTAACTTATATAAATTGCAATATAATTGGCCAAATTTTAGTTTGATTCAAATTTAAAATATAATTTATCTGTGTAACGAATTTGAATGATAAGGTAGTTTTTAATAAAAATCATTATATTACACAATTAATCAATAAAGTAATATCTTAAAAAAAATCACCAAAAGATAAATGTGAGAATATTTCTTCTAAAAAAAATAATATATAAAAAAAATAATTTTTTAAAATTGGTTAAATGTAATTTTAAATTATATGTGAAAAACATGACTAATTTTTTTTTAGAAACATATTTTTTTAGAAACACTTATTTTGCATTCATGTTGTTTTTAATTATTTCAATAAAATAGATAAACCTGGAATATATTTTATACATGTCCAAAACCAAAATATATTTACTTATTTATTCTTATTCACACTATCCAAATGAACATGTAGGTGTAAAATTTTATCTCTAATGAAAAATATATTAATATAGTATCATGTTTTTATTAAACCTGAAGTTGTGTTCATATTATGTGATCAAATAGAATAAATTTATTTTAATGTAAAAATATAATAATGTCTTAGTGTAGTGCATTCCCCTATGATTATTATTCTGTGACATACATTTTGTCATACATGATGTTCCTATTTTAAATTACTGATGTGTTACGGTGTAATGATTCCTCAAAATCTTATTCCATGAATATATCACTCTTCAAGGCTTCTATTTTGTTCCAAATGTATACCATTATGAATATAATTTCACAGGATACATGATATTGACCTTTTACTTAGTAATATAATTATGATTTTATGTAACATGAGTGGGGTGAATCATCGAAAAATTCTTAACTAATGTTATTGATGGGGGTTGATAACCAGAGTGATTTAGAGATCTGTACTCCCACGTATCACCTGAATTTGGCACCCCATATCATATATATAGATAGAGTTAGTACTTCCAAACACTATAATGGGTCTGGGTACTCTATCTGTGGATTGTTACGCCCCCCTTCATTGATCTCAATTGGGGATAGGGTCATCCACATGAGTTAGTACTCACTTTGTTATGATACCTAGTTGACATGAGTGGTCCATACATTTAGATTATTTTGAGGTCTATAAGTTTGTTTTACATTGTATATGAGACCTTTATATTATTAGACTCAACCATCATCATTATATATCCTTGGGTATTTTGCTTCCAATACTTATTCAAAAAGGCTAACAAAAAGATCATATATGATATTGGATTTATTTTCCATATTCTACTTATGGGTTTTGATTATTTTTATATTATTTTTCATCCCTATTAATTTTTATATTTCCTACTATGTATATTTATACTCGCCCTCATGCGGGGTTTTACTGCACTGTTTGTGTCTTATACAGATTATAGGTGAATAAGAGGTGACTTTGGTGGACCAAGTATCAATGGAGCATATATGCACTTTGTGGAACTAAATATGTGTGATATTTAATCATGGGTATTTGGGGTATGATATATATGAAGTTTCCCTATTTTTATTGTTTTTTAGGTTGATACTTCCATTATCTTTGTTTGGCTATGTACTTTTTCCCATATACTTTTTTTATTATCATGTAGCACTTTGATGATTTCCCTAGAAGTTTTCACATACAGTACATCCATTAAAGAGGTTTTTTATTTGTATATTTATGAAAAGTTTCAGGTAGTTGGATTTGTGAATATGTACATGTACATTAGGATATGATCTCCCATTTTATTCATAAGCCTACTCGATCGTCGTGACCAACCCCTGGCTTATTTGAGTTAGTATTATGGTTTCACTCTTGTCTTGTATCATTCCAAAGAAGGGCCCTAGTGGGTTAGATCATGATATAACAGTTTCAAAGTATGTTTCTCCTAGTGGTAGTTTACAGAGTTAGGCATGTCATGGAATTTTTTTTGGGATCATTGAGAAAACATTTTGTAGTGTCTTCAGTTTGAATATCAAATAAGTGAACACACTAGCAGTATGGTGACCAGTGTATCCATGCATTAGGAATCTTGTATACTACTTGGTTACTCATCATAATGGGGAACCGATTTGATGGAAACCAATGGTACATTAATTCTTTTCAATTTTATATTTTCACTTCCATGCCACTATAGAGTTATCTCAAAAGTTTTTCTCAAAGATCTATGTAATAAATTATTAGTTTTTATGATTCTGTTATGAAAATATAAATAATTTATTCTGGATTATGATTTTATTGATTAGTAATTGAGTAATGAGGACTACATATTGGTACTTATTCATGATTTTTTACCTCCGTGAGAACATATGGGAGTTCTCACACATGATGGGACACGTTTGGACCCACCTCTATTTTTTTATCTTATGATCAACATGATATAATGAAACAAACATCACCACTATGTTAGAAATACATGGAAAATGGAATGAAATAATTTTGTGACATCTAGTGATAAAAACTACTTATATTTTTTATCCTGGACCATAGGTAAAAAATAATCGGATTGAGTATGTTGTCCTAGATTTCAAGATTTTACGGGACATAACTAATAAAATGGTTGTTCATGTAACTATCCTTACTCAAGGAGATGTAGTTCACCAATTTTTAATAATTACTGAAACCTACAATAAGGTTACTATCTCTTGGTAATACATATAGAACCTGTTTGATGACGAGTAATGGCCTTCGGATATGAACTCTATATATATCTAAGAGCTTATTGTGATACAACTTTGTAATATTTCAAATAATATGTATACATATAGGCTTAAAAATCACACTTTCTACTCTAGAAATATTCTGTGATATGAAAACATCAAGGAATATAAGTTCGTTCATGGATTTCATATCGAAATAGATGAACGAATTTATTAATTATACATTACCATTTACACTGGAGTGTTAAAGAGGGACTTAGTGATACAGAGTTTTCAAGAAGTGGGGAATCATTATTTTTAGGTAGAAGAAGAAATAATTTATGTTATTAATCTCTAATGTCTAGTGGGATTAAAATATTTGCATCTCTATGTAGGACTATTACTCAAGAATGAACTCAAACAAGATGATCTATAGTATATAGATCACATAGAGGGTCCTATCATCTTGAATATGAATAATTCTATGCTCATGATGGGTGAGGTCCCATGTATAATGATTTTACATAATTATGAACATTAAATATTGGTAATATAGTAGAAAAAATCCATATTATTGGCTTTTTTGAGAATAGGTATCTCCTACAGCTTTTTGGGTTATCCCTAGTGGAGGTGGTGGTGATAGAAATGTATGAGGATCCCTATAAGAAAAATATTTATGTGTAGGATTATGTTATGACCTATTTTGACACCCACCCCAAAGTATACCATTCCATGAACATGGTGATTATAGTATATGGTGTGTAAAGTAGTAGGATATCAGGGAATCTGATTAGACTACACATTTAGTGATTTGGGGTATTATCTATGAATTGTCTACATTATCTCTAGTACTTATAGTCAACGGTTAAAATTATTACATATCCCTTATGTGAGAGATATAGATTCAGGTTTAGTATTTACATTCATGAATATTGTTATAGTTTCCTACCATGTTTTTTTATTCTATATCATATATAGGTCAATAGAGAATGGTGCTGCTCAAAAGATATATATTTTCAATGGAAATATTTTCCTATGTGATGAAATATTTAGACAAAATCATATGTATGGACTAGTTATGTAAAGAACAACATTATATAGACTATAGATTTTTAATATTTATTGATATGGGTTCTTATAATGATTGTCACTTTTTATTGAGATAATGACCTTTTGGAAGAACAAGTGGGGATTATAGAATGGAAACAGCAAAATTTCACCCATTATATAGAGAGACTCTTCCTCAGTGATGTGGTATATTCATGAATCTAAAATTATACTTTTGTAGATGATTATAAAGACATATTTCTAGGAGTTGTTTCATGATTTTCTTGTACTCTATATCAATATATATATTTACGACCACTGAGGTACCAATATAATATATTCAATGACATACGGGATAACCCCTACTAATCTCAGAAAGGTAAGGGTGTTTTTAGAAGTACTATTTGACAAGGGTTCTATTATAACTACTGTGAAACAATTACTAGATCTAGTAATTATTTTTGAAATTAGTTAATGGAATCATATGAATATGTTGTGATTATCATCTTCTAAATCAATTTAGTGTCAAGATCTAGAAACAAATTAATAAGGATATTTTACCACTTTAACCAGTTAAAAGGGCCAAGATAATTTTTTTTATATTTCAGTCAGTTATGGATATTATCAGTTCAGAGTTAATGAGGATGAAATTCAAAAGAATTTTTTTTTCATGTGTCTATGGTAATTATGAGTTCATGGTGAATCCTTCTGATGGAATAAAAAATTTCTAACAGTGTTCAAGGTGCTTATGCATTGGACCATACATCATTTATTAGACCAGTTCATGTAAATATTTATCAATGAAATTCTTATTTTCTAAAACTATAAATAGGATCACATAGTGAATTTTAGTATGTTGTAAGACATACAAAAATATCCCCAATTATATAGTAATATATCATTGTTTAATTTTTTGATTCATGATGTACACATTCGGAGGATCTCATATCTGATCATGGTATATCGTCAGACCTAAGGAAGATTAATTCATTTCACACATATGATACAGCGATGACAATATAGTAAGTGAAAAGTTAAATTGGGTTGATATGGTACTATTAAATGTTCTCTGAAGAAATTTATAAGGTATTATACCGACCGACTACCTTGAATAAAAAAAGAGAGCTATTTTACACAACTGAACGGTGTCAGATATACTTAGATTATTTGGGGAAGAGGTTGACTGATTCATTTATGATGAGACTACTGAATTACAGTGTCTTGTATGTGGTGTTTTATGATATATGTTAATATTAAATTAGATAGGTTTTGATTCATAGGTGTACTATGAATCATTCTGTGATGAGGTATTTGATAACGCATGAGAAGAACTATATGACAATAGATATTGTGTTGGTAGCGACAGTCATCACCTTTAATTTCAGAAGTAATTATCATTTAGGTGATTATTTTTTGTTTAGTCATAAAATTATAGTCTCAGATACATTATTACCTAGAGATCTTTCATAAAAAGATTTAGGTACTTATTTTAGATCAGGTTGCACTACAACTTCAAGAAATATTATACTCTCTTGATGGAAACATGGTGGAAGATAACCATATCGTGAAAGATGATTCTCACATGGTTTATAAATATTTTGAGTATATCCTATCTTATAGATAAACATTATTTATGGGAGAGGGATATCTTATCAAAAATAAATGGCAGTCACTCCACCACTCCTTCATCCTGTGGGAGTGACATAGTGTGGTGTCCTCGACTATGAAGTTATGAACAATGAGGTATCCTTATATGATGCACCATATTGATTATATAAATGTTTTTTAGGGTACTACTTTACTATGAATGAATGTTATTTATAGAATCAGTACATGATTAGGTGTTGAGGGAGTTTCATACCCCCCCCCCTTGGTGCTACATCTATGAGTAGAGAAGATGTAATTGAACCATTAGTGGAATTTTATGTTGGCTCGAATGAGGGGAAGTGTCTTAATGGATTCTTATACATCACAATAATATCAATAGTTAAAAAACTGACTTTATGTTCTAGTAGGATGGAATCAACATCTTTAAATCATTTAATGGATGTGGTTTTAGATATTTTTTGAATATGTCGAATGTGCTCCCATAGATAGTGATATTCCATAAAACTATATTGGTTTATTATAACATAATATGAAGCCAATAATCCACCATTATATTTGGGTGAAAAAATTGTTTAATATTATTGGTTTTCTATACATGTTATAGATTGTACGTATTCATGTGTTATCTATACAGATCCTCTATTACTGAGAAGATCAATTCATATAACAGCTATGAAGAGTCCTGTAAGGGGATTTTTGGACCCTGTTACATAGGATTAAAACACTTCACCCCCAAATAGATGTGTAAAATAAGAGAACCCTAAAGTGTTTGTAACATATCATATGAGTCATCATGTTATGCTTTAACCAGAGATGTGTTTTAATCAATTTATTAGTTGAATTTGGTAATAATAATATTTATAACTCCACAAGTAGTATGGAACTATATGGGAGACCATGTGAGACACCTTTTTGTCGATAAATATTGGAGATAAATATATCATTAAGACAAAACTAGTGTAGGTGATGACATATAATGTTTAAGTGATCTATAATTGAGTGAGGTCATATCATAATCAAAAAAATCTTATGATTCTCAACATCATAGAAAATTTATGCTCAATTGGGGATTCCACATATTCTTAGTATTTTTCCATGAAATGGATTGTGGAGATTTGGTATGGTTAGATAGTGATCCTTGGATTTCATTCATCTATTCCATAATCTCTGTAGGGTTAGTGAGATTTCTTACCATTTTGACTTACCCCAGCAGATGGATGGAGTACATGACATCATCCATGTTTCATACTAGAGGGGGGTATATGTGTGACCCAGTATAAGATATTCACTTGGGTGATATCGACATTGAGGATGTATGTACCATAAAAAAATGAGGTAGAGAACATGTATTAGATTTATGGGATCATATCTGGGTGGACCATTCTATTTGATGAAGTGATTTTCTAGTATGGGAATTTCTAGGAGAGAAGAAATGATATATAGAGATTGATGTTACCTTTCTACCCTCAAATTTTCTCAGTATCTAGTAATTTTTTCTGGGAAACATCTTAAAAGTATGTAGATTTTAAAAAAAATTATTTTCATAATTTGATCCTTTTAATATTTATTTTTGTTTATTTATAGTTCCCCAAGACTTGGAAAAATATTTTTTGTGTGTCATAGGATTCAATATTATATATATATAATATATCTTCTAAACACTTTTTTTTAAAAATTAATTTAATTCCCGTTAATAAGATCGTCATGGGGCATATCTGAGGCTATGTTTTTGGAATGTGGGTATTACCCTATATTTGATATGTTTGTTAGTGTGAGACATTCCTTGGATGTCATTCAATAGATGGTGAATTAAAAAATAAAATGAATCATTTATTAACTAATTTTATATAATTCAAAAAATTATTATTTCCATTATAATTATATGGTTTTTTTTATTCTATTGGGTTATCCACATAACCAAAATATGTTAGAGAGAAGGATGAGGAGACAAAGACTTAGTTTTTATGCACTAGAATTCATGGACTAATGATGAATTATCAAGGTGATTCATGGGGTGAATGAGGAATGTTGTATAATATTCAAGAAAAATAATAGAAAAAATGTTCTTTAGAAATGACCAATCCATCTTCAATGTATGCCTCATTATATTTTAGATATATACTGTTGTTTTTTTCTAGAATGATATTGTTTATCTTTTAGGATTTTTGTTATGTCTATATATTTTCATGGTCCCTAAATTTTGTTATTTTATTATTTAGATTATTTAAAATATAATTAATATCCATTATTTCAATTTATCAATGAAAATAATTGTTCAGGACTGCTAAAAAATTTATCTTAACATTTATGGTTGATTTACTATCCCCAAACATTTTTCATGATTTTCACTGTCAAGGACATTGTTTGGGGTCGTTTGAGTATTTAATTTGCGTTTAAAATTGTGATAAAACCATCTAATTTTGTTTTTATTTCATTTTGATGAACATCATGATATAGATAGTTGAATATTATAGAGAATTTTTAGAATATAATATCTAATGTGTAATCAATGTGATTCTTTATGACTTTTGGGGTATGGGATCATTAGGGAGTACTGGTGGATCCATACAAAGGGAATAATGAATGGAATTTGGGTTCAAGGAGTACATTGATATAGGTAAATCCAAGTGTTTAAATTTAAAATTGTTATTTACAATGGAAATGTTAGATCTAGAGAATGTCTGATGTGATAAAATTATCATGTAAATCAAATTGGTTGTTTTTTTTTCTATAATTTATATATTATAATGGGAATGCAATGTAATATCTCAATAGATCGTTATACTAATAAGTAAATATTACGTTTTTTATGATTTAAATAAAATAAGAATTGGATTATGAAAAAAATTTGTTTGATGATGTAAGGATAAAATATAAAAAGTTAAATGATGAAATAAATATGAAATTATCAAGATTAATTAAAAGTTACCATCTTGGGGAAATATCATGACACCATCCATAATTTCTTTTATAGATAGGGTATTGATCTTTTAATCCATAAATTTTTTTATCTATAACAATGTTGTTACTTATATTATACTAGTATGGATTCATGGGGTTGGTTTATAGACACAAAATGATTCACTGACTACTGTAGATGACATAGTTATTTGTGTATAACATCATAACCAAAATTCACCATGGAAGCACATGAAGAGTACCACATTTTTTTTCATGTTTTTATGTTTTTCCAGCATGATACCATTACATACATGTACATGGTAAAATTAGTGTTTATGATAGATTATATTACCAATATTAAACACAAAAACACCACAACTGAAAGGGGAATTAAGAAGTTGTAAACATTGTGTGAAACATCAGATGACTGGGTAACCCCAAACATGATCATATGAGTTTGAGAATGATATCCCAACACATAACACAATTAAATAATAATATAATATTAAAAAAATCATACAACCTAAAATTTAAAATATCATTCAAATATTACAGAAAATATGATCTAGATTACATAACATTCCTCCTTATCTTACCATAAGGTCATTATAAATCAATGAACTAGGATGAAACCATAGATGTTGAATTAGAACATACCATAGACTTCATAACATCTAAGAATGAGGAGAGAACTCCTTTTATTTTTCATAATTGTAGATCATTTATTCCTAGTCGAACTCTTAATTGTGGTACCCAAGGATCCCTTCTATAACCAAAATATGTGTTTGTTTTGCGGACCCATATTTCAAGATACCATGGGGCCAAGAGTTTTGTGGCACTGAAGTATTTTTTAACATCTTTGGGAAAATAAAAAAAATACCCTTTTCGACCATCCCTATGTGACCATGTCAAATTTAGTTTCAAAATAATATATAAAATGGGAGATAATTCAAACTTAAATAAAAAAACCTTTTACATTATTCAAATTATTTTTTTCGAGAGAGATCATTTCAGTTGGACCCTTTAAAAGAAGAATTGAGCAAGGGTTAATTCATAATTGTTTTACCCCGATGAATTATGAATCAAATAAGAAATATTTATCCAAATTCAAGGCATGTGTTAACTTAATTGTGTGGTTAAGTCCACATTTATTCATGGATTCCAACATAGTTTTGCCAATTTTTCTCTAACTTCATATGGAGCCCTTAAATCACCATCGCCAAAAAAATGAAAACAAAAAATTAATTGATGTTAAACATTTTACCTATGGTTAAAATTATGATACATAAGGAAAAATTTAATGAAATTTTCTATTCTATTTTATATTTTCAATGTAAAATGAGTTAAATACAGTGGGGTAATAGTGAGATAAAACAATGAATTGTTGGGTGACCAGACCCCCAAAAATAAAAATATTCACCCCTGGGAAAATTAACATATCAAAATCAGGACCTATACCTAAATAAAAGGTTATAAAAAATAAAAAATTATTTTTATATTAAACCCATCATGTTTCATTTATGAAATCAATTTTCCTATCCATATTCAAATATCACATTAAAAAAATTTCAAATTCATTACTCCACCTGTGCGTCCTGTCGCAACATACATCTCCCATAAAATTTCCCTCTTTACTCCAAAAACATATGAATGAAGAGTTATTCTCATTTCCCATAGTGTAACTACTCTCACCATATACTTTCCATGATTCTATGTTATCTACCTATAAAAACTATTGTGCATTTGAAGAGTATTTCAAATAGTTAATTATATGTTTTAAGGGTAATTAGGATTATATTTTTTAAGAAAAATGAGGTACAAGAGGAGTGTTTAATCTTTTTATTAAAAAGTATAAAATTTATAAGGTTTACAAAATTAATGTACTCAATCACCAACTCAAATATTTTATCACATTCAAATCACTATACCCTTTAATCCTTTTGTTTGGGTCAAAAAAATAAGTGAAAAATAATGAGTAAACATCTTATGTTCTCTATGTGTTTTTGTAATTTTCATGTGATTTTTTTGAGGTATCAAACTATATTAATTTTTTATAAATTTCTATATGATAAGGTGGGATTCATATATAACAAAATAACGTAATCTTGTTTGTGGACCCACTATCCAAAACAAATTGAGGCACACTTTAAATCACCCCATTAAAATGAATCATTCCATAGAATTCAAATGTCGAAACCCTCTATCTACCAATTAATAAAAGTAAAACATTATTTTAAATAATATATTTGTAGGTAGTTATGCATTTTATTGCAATGTGGATACCTTATAAGAATTTTATAGCCTCTAAAGAATAAGATGGGTAAAAGTTCCTCATGGAAAAATAGATGCCAATTGTAAAAGTGGATTTTCAATAAACCATGGGATCTATATAGATTATAGTACACTAGAAT
The DNA here is from genome assembly GCA_963277665.1 of Viscum album. NCBI lineage: Eukaryota > Viridiplantae > Streptophyta > Magnoliopsida > Santalales > Viscaceae > Viscum > Viscum album. Next base: position 77,223,144 of record OY728162.1, on the reverse strand, counting down.
CATATGGATACAAATAGAATCAAGGAATGTTATAGTTTTTATATATGATCGAAGACTCTCATGAAAGTTATTAAAATGATGAATTTGGAATGAAGGTCATAGGATGTCTCTCATGTAAGGGATTTGACTATTGGCCATTGCTAATGAGGCTTGGGATTCAAATATCAATTAAAAACCTAATAATTATTTGAAATAAAAATTTTCAAAAAAATTCAAATCATCATTAATTTGAATTTTTTTCCAAAAACAATAAAATTCTATAAAAAATTTAGTCAATAATGAAAAATTATTATGGATATTACTTCTATTATCATATAGTGGTGGGGTAAAAATACTATGTATAAATAGGAAAATAATATATAGAACAAGGATAATGACAATCCTAACGATGCATGGAATGTACACACCCCCACACCTTGACTATGTAGAATCCTCATTGTAATAAAATATATTGTAGGAAGTAAGGATAAGCACTTATGGAATTTATGGGTATAGTTATTCTTGATGTTGGATTTCACACAAAATATTCTTTGGAATGTTCTTATAGAATTATTTCATTATATCCCGGAGATGCTTCTAGAAAATTTTCCTTATTTGTATTACATGGGGTAGGGTCCACAACATCACAAATGTTCTCATGAGGGGATAATTACCATATGTGGAGGGGTTAGTGAATATGATTATCCAATGGTGGGGAAATAATAATATTGTGTTCATCAAATAGATTTTACATGCCTCTATTATCTCAAATATCAATATCACACTCTTGTAGGAGGAGAATCCATAGAATTATTCATCATGATTAGAAAACACAATGATTTTTAAACTCATAATATATGAATGAAATATTTCCATGGAAAATAATTTTGAAAGAATTTATTTTTCATTGTTTCTGTAGTTTTCCTTGGGAGTTTCAAGGGTTTGAAATGCATGCACAATGACTTGAGGATATTTATGAACCCATTTTGATAAAGCATACCATGCTAAAAAGTTATAGTCCTAACCCATAAGATCAAAGGGGTGATCCCTCCATGGTAGATAGATGATGGGATGTGATGGTAGCATCCTTTTTTGAGCTGAAATCCATGCCTAAATGGCGAAGGCATAAAAACACCAATCGGCCTGGATCAGAATTCTCTTTCACAAAAACCCTTCAGAACCAAGAAAGGCATGATGCTTTCAGAATGAACTCCACTATGAACTCCACAATTAAATGATGGAATCCACTATGATCCTAGAAGATACATTCCTAACCACCATAGAAAAATGACAGAATCCTCTGCGAGTCTGATGGAACGACCTCCTATCATGAAGCATTATTTTCATTATAGTGTACACTTGAAGAATCAAAACATATGGTGCCTATAAATAGGTGGCTCCCAACATTAATGTATTAATATATATCAATTTTTTCCTTCCAAGCATTATGTTCATGAATCACCCTTTTCTCTTCTAAGTAGTACAAAATTGCATCACCCAAGGTATCAGAGAAGTATGAACAAAATTATAATATTCTATAATTTTTATTCACTTCATTTGGGGATCCACATCATTAATCAATACAAAAATCAAAAATGTATGAGTCACATTTTGATAATTAGTGCTTCGTGGATCATTAAACCTTTTAGAATCACCCTCCAAGAACATGTAGACATCATGCCATATATAGCTCATCATGCATAAAAAATATCCTCCCATTGCAGAGAACATTTTTATCATACATCGTGAAGCTATTTACTTGGTTAAGTCCCTTAAATTAACAAAGCTCCTTTCCTTATTGAATTCCTTCTCTTGGTGAACTTTTTCTTTGTGAACCCTTCACCCGTGAAACACTCCAGGCGTGGGGGAATTTATTTTGTGGTTTCTCGAGGGGTGTTTCGTATGTATTTTCCCATTATTATGATTATTCACATAGTAAATATATTTTCTATTACATCTTCTCATAACATTGCTACGATGATCCCCTCGAGTTACCATTATGCCACCCCGTTGTTTCCCCGTATTACTTGTGCCTTCCTTCCCCATCCATCCAACATCAAATATTTTATTATTGAATCAAAAAAGTCAACATGGTCTAAGGGGTTATAAATTAATGGGGACCCAATGCATCTCCTCTAATCAGTATAGCCCCCTCTATCATGAATAAGTGAGTATTTGGAAAAATATTAATCCCCAAGTCCGCTAAGGAAGCAAGGTGATCCACAACATTTTCCCTTCACTCCATGTGTGAGCCACCTGAGTGTTGTTATTTTGCAGTTTTTTTCATTTTTTCACCGTATAAGATATAGACCATGGAGTGAGACATCTTCCATGAAAATTGTTATGGAGGATCAATGAATCAGTTTCCACTTAGGATAACTCCATGTTTTCCTGCCGACATATGGATTGGCCTTTCATGATGGCTCTCGCCTTAGCTTGAAGGGGATCACTGTTGCCATAATTTTCCATGAAGGCAAGCATGATGTTCCCTTAAGAGTCTAAAACCACACCCCCACTGATCATTCTACCAAAAATACATGACCCATTTATATTAAGCTTATATCCCTCTTTTGGTGGGTGCCGACGAACCCATTATCCATTTAGTTGGTTGGAGAAGACCCGGTTTGGTAGGACATCTGCTTTGTGTAGGTTCCGCAATGGAACATCACTGGTGTCTTCTATGAGGGTGAACATGTTGTTCAGTAGGATCTTTATACATACCACAATAATCATTTAAGTAGGGTTGACCGCCTCATACCTCTCCTGGTTCCTTGCATTCCATAAACACCAGAAAACACTACTAGGGATGATGTCCATTGCCATTCGTTCATTACCTACATCTAAAGTCCCATGGATCCACCCCTCCAGAGAGGATACTCCTTAATATAATATCATCTAGACAACATGATGCCACCACCAAAGGACCAAAAATCATGAGACCATTCTCATTCAAATAATAGATGGCTCATACCTTCCTTCCACATTGATCTACAATAACCGCATCGATAGAAAATGTTAATACCAATCTTAATGATGTTATCATCTCTCCCTTTGTGCTTTGTAACCATGTGGGCCTTGTTCAGTGTTTACGTAATCCATGCCACAAAACATTGGGGAGTTATTTATAAAATGGAAAACTTCCTCCTCTTAAATCGGATCACCCTCCTCAGGAATCCCTCATAGATTATGTCCCAATTTATATATCCCTGGGTCTCTATCAATGTGTAATACCCACAAAATCCCTCATGGAATCACATTTCACAACACGATTTGTAGGTCCATTTCTACCTCTTATTTTCTACACCAAGAATTACCCTTGTGGGATTTGTGTTTACTAGTTCCCTTGACATCCCCCAGGGCCACTAACCATACATAAACCCCACGACCGTCATCACGTATGACATTAAACAACCCCCCATCTGAAAAAGTTGTACATTTATTCTTATCTCATTAAAAGGGTACATTGGAAGCCTCTCCTAGGATCAATCCCATCATTCCCCACAATCCATCTATTCCTTTCACATCATGTCGGTTCACCTCCTTCTTGCATGAAGCTAAACTATATCCCCTTTCTAACAATTCAGATTTAGATTATCACCCACTAGTATACATATGATGCCTTTATGAGGTCCAAATCCAAACTATGGTAATCTCTGGTACTTCCCGCTAATGGATGTACTCTAATGATGCAGTACATTCAATTTTTCGAATGTATCTATCGAATCTTTCTTTCTGAGTTGTTTTGATCCACCTAGGAAGCTAGCCATGATTACGCCCCATACATATCAACAATCCTCCAACATAAAGTTCCACTATTTTTATGGGATACAGACCATTTATAATCCCCATCATGTCTATGGGTCACTATTCTTTGTGTACACCCCAATTCTACGCCACATCCTGAAGTATGTTGACTTTGATCCCTGTCTTATACATAGAGTACATTGGAAGCTTCCCTGAGGTTCAAGATCATCATTCATTTCCCATCATAGTATCTTTTTTGTGCCTTTGTGTTTTGGGAAGATAAAACCCCAACTATAGGATCTACTTCCTTCGGGTCCCTGACTATGCCCCCATTCTCACGAGTCGCCTCCTTAGGTGTCTCATCACCCCATCAAAAACTATGTTGACTATGATTCCCAACCTCTTGGATATATATAAAACCACCAAGAGTTTCAAGACCATCACCATCATATCCACATTGGTTTCATCTCACCATTACCCACCCCTTAAAACTTACTCCATATCCACATTGATTTTACCTGAGTAACTACATCATGGTGAACACACACCATTCATAAGTGTAGGTAACCATGTATAAGACACATCCATCTACTCCATATCCATTCTATTATCACGCTAAGGTCATCCAACCAATTAAAACTTTTTGCGGCTTTTTGGCATCTAACCACATGTATTCCCTATCTCACCCCATTGATCTATATAGATTTTGATCTATGTATCCTAAACAAGGTACGTAGGATGCCAATATATGGTTCAATCATATCCAATTGTAAACCTAGGTGTCCCCATTTCTAGGACCCACATTAACTAATCCACCCTTTATAGTGTACCTATTATCCTTCACAGTGTGAAAAATTACCTTATTGGGACACATTATATATGGTTTGTCCTCATGGATGTTTTCACCCATCCAATAGGTAAACATTCAAATTTACCCATCCTTGGGATGTACCAATGAGATCCACTCTCATTATTGTTTGGGTCAGTCTTATCTATCTCCTTTAGAAATTAAACTCACATAGTAACCCCTATTATGAAATATAAGTCATGGAACACCTTAGGGACATGCCTCTAGCATAAGATTCCCTTCATTCAATGTGGGATTCCTCAGGATATGGTTCGCTTTGGCGGCCCTCCATTAATTGAAAATTCATGTGTTCTAAGGTTCCAGCATTTAGACATGTCAGTGATGCCCAACGCAGCTACTTTCAAGAATGAAGGTTGTTTCCCTTAGATGACCCATTTGTATATTCTGGAAGAATAAGAATAATTTACTAGTGTGCCTAATGATATGGTACCATGAATGAGATTCATGGACTAAGTCATAATCTACAAGAGAGACTCAGACTGGGTGATGAATTCTGAGGAGGAATCCAGGGAATGAGAGACCAACATCCCATCATACCATTTCAATAAATGATTATAAATCTATGAAGAAGTGCAGAACTCCATCCAGAATTGGAATATGAAAATGTAGGGAAACCATCATAATCATCACCATCGAGGATGAAATGAGGTGATATTCCCCAACGAAATAGTAAATAACAGAAATGGTGAACTCAATGTGAATCGTTTCTTGTTTTTTCATGTGGATTACTAGTGTTTGAGACATCAAAAGAAAAGTGTGTCATTAGATATAGTGATCCGGTAGTAATTCTCACTATAAAAATAGTGGGCTCGGTGAAGATCTCACCAGAATTTGGGTTAATTAATCATATGGCCTTCTACTATGCAACATCATCTGTATAAACCTTTCTATCCAATTATGCATGATTGGACGATGTTTTGGAATTAATAAATTATTTCCTACTATTTGTACTAATAACATAATCTTCATTCATTTCAATACCCAATATTTATGTAAAAAGTTTCCTCCCCCCACCACAAACACAGGGCATAGGAAAAACCAATGCAACAATACTGCATAGATCCACCTCTACCATGATTTCATCTACTACCAAGGATACATGGTTCCCACATCTAATCTCACCCTAAGAGTTTATCCCGAAAAGGGTTACTGATACTCTTGTTAAACACTATGAATATGAATGGGTCATCCATACTAAGGACATTGAATAACACAATTCATAGGCTTTTGTACCCCGTCGTCATCACCACCCCTTAGTGTCAGTCTGGGAGACACTGCTCCCAACTAAAACAACATAACATTTTGGGAGCCTCTAACTAAAAAATTCCAATGGCTTGTTCCCCTCTACCATTGAGGTATGAAATCCTCTAGTAATCCTGGCATCGACCATCTCCCATGAGATTCCAATGATAGATCCCACCTAGCCACTTCAACATGTCTTTCCAGTCTCTTAGGGCGAGCAATACGTGGTATCTACACCAACATCACCAGCTCCAACTCTGATAATCTGATGCCAATGTCAGGAAAAATATTTGGATGATTCTTGTCAATGGAAATCATCTTCAACATCATTAGTGACCCATTCCAAAACTGACATGTGCCTCATCTCTTTATTATAATAGATCTGGGGTGCTCTATGCAAAATTAGGAATGAGACCCAAACTACCCATTTTGATGGCTGGAATAACTCTTCCTGTTTTTGGCATGAGCATAAGTCTTCAAAGGCTAACCAGTGAAGTCAAGATCGAGTATAGAGGCCCTCGCCATACCATCAGTAGCTGGAGTGAAGGCCCTACATACTATCACATCTATCATGGAAGACCCCCATGCTACCATTTATAGTGAAAGTGGTGGTCCTCCCAATATTGATTACATTTATCAAAAAGGTGCTTCTTATTATCAATATCCTAGGAGTGGAGGTTTTCCCCATATTTTAGGATATCAATTCGAATATCCTCTTGGCCCCAAAACCCATCAACTCAAAGGTCCTCCCCATGTCCAGTTTGATTAGTATGAATTCCCTCTACATACCACCCTTACAACCTGTGCTGATGTCCTTTCTATACTACTAGTTTCCAACATTGAGACCCACCCAATATCATTACCACCAATAGTGGAGGCCCCACCTACTCCAATACTACTAACTATGAAGTTTCTCCCCACATGTCATGCAATCTACAAGTTGGTCCTCCCCTTTTTTCATTCTATATATTCCGTATAACCCCTCGCAGCCTAGTGTATTCATGTTGAGATTCTTGATGCTATTTCATCAAACATGGAAGCCCTCCACATGTCCTTATCAGCACCAATAATGGAGTTACTTTCAACTCTGATGACATCATCTATAAAGGTTTCCTGAATATTTTTACCATCCTCAGAATTGGCCTTCCCTACTCATGCACTATCCCACATAGAGGTCCTCCCCATTTTGATTATGTACTCTTCCCCCAGGAACCATCCCAGGGGATAATGGAGAACAATCACATCTGAAGGGAGAATCCCACAAAGCATTATATCCCTATTAATCATGTCTTATTTTTAGAATTTTAGTGCACTGTGATTTGATGATGGAGCATTTTCGCTGACCATTTTCATTAGAGTATAAGAAAGGAACCATGCATGTATGTTTATTCCTTACTGAAATTGAAAAACATTGAATCTATAAATCCATTCATAGTTATATATAGTATAAGGAATATTTGGCTCCCTTTCCGGGTCTGGACATGTAGTGCACTTTTTCATCACCATAATCATTCTCTTGATTGACCAAAAATCATGGAGAGTTGTTCTGGGGACTGAAGGATGATGAGCATCACCCAGGTCTACAAGCAGGAATCTCCACCATCAGACATTATGTCGTGGTAGATACACCATTATATAAGGATGTGGTGATGTATTTAGTACAATATGGGGTTAACATCCCAATATGCATTGGTTTGTTAGCTCACACACTATAATCTCCACCGACTAGCATGATTCCACAACTTTCTATATCAGTATCATTTACAGTTCCGTAGCAACCCCTAGGTGATGAATGGGGAAACAAAGGGGTTGGCCCCCGATTCATATTCATGGTGTTTGTAGGACATTCTTCACGTAAACCATCTTCGTGAGATGTTTTGGCCAATCTATACATTAGAATTCGGAATTCTGTAGCTACATACCTAGGATAATGTCATGTGTTACCTCGAAAATGTAGAATATGCACAACCATCCCCATTTTTATTAATTATAATATCCAAAAAATCATGCTCATTATGGAAAAATTGGCCATCAATTCTACCAGGTTGAGTATGTGGTGCTTCATGTGGCTAAACTGTCTATATTGCATGATAATCAATGGAATCTCACCAATGATGGGTTTAGAGATTCATTGTACTCAGTCAAGGTATTTAGGATGTGTCCCAAAACATTTTGATGTGTGGGTTGGGATAGTATGATTCCCTCTACATCAGCCCAATCTAATGATAATAGGAACATCTCAGTGACATAGAGGATGTGTTGCCAATTGCGGACATCAAAAATATGGTTTGTCTCATAGAAAAGGAATATGAATTAGTAATCATAAAAAAAAATACCTTTGGATGATTACCACATAAGTTGGATCCATAATTGATTTTCACTCACCATCAGAGACACTTAGAGGGCCTTGCAGACCCCGCAGAGTTGTTACTCAATGGTCAAAAACCCAATAAGGGAAAAGAGAACACTAGCACTGTTAATCTATCTGACCCATCTGGTTCAGTGAAGAAAATTGATTATGATTCTAAGAAACCCACAGTGCTCCAACAAATCAGAAAATAGAAGAAATACATTATAGATCTCCTTGAGGAGCGCATAGAATAGTGACATTGAGAATATGGTTATCCCCGATATGATATCAATCATTATCCAATAAGGTACTATGTGAGGGTATAAGATCCCTTAAGCGGGTTTTCTATCATTGTCCTCGACAAACCTATATGTACCAACAAGTTAGTGGTATGATTTTATGGATGTTTCCATGGTATGAACAACCCAATCCACATGATCTGTGTGAGAACCATCCCCCATATGATCTATAGTTCATTCCCCTAGTTTCCCTTAATGTTTTTATCCATGTTGTTCCCCTAGGTGTTCAGCAGTATTTTCCTCCAGAAGCTCCTTAGGACATTCCACTAGATCCTCTACAAGCTATTGGTCTGGTTTATAATTTTTATGATCCTTCCAATGCATTGGTGGTTATGGGTCACCTCAAGGATATGAATAAAAAACTAGATGATCTGATGGATCATCTCATTGTTCCCCATGAGGTCCTAGAAACCCGAAAGGTGGCTATCTGACCTGATGGAAATCCAAATCCAGTATTGGTTGATGATAGACCTATTCCTTGGGCTCTAAGAACACAACATTCTCCCCTTCAATGGTTCTAAAGACCCCCTATAGAATCTATCCCACTTTATCTCAAGGTGTAGACTCATGATATGAACTCCAATGCATCATGAGGCTTCTAATCACTGGTGCTTCATTTAAAAACTAGAATGGTCCTCATTCATCTAGTATAGTAATCTACCAATCAAGTCTATAGGATGTCTGGAGGATCTTTTATGGACTTTTCTATACCAGTTTTGCTCCACCACTCTTATGAATAATATTGCTGACCTCTTCTTGTTCATGAAAATGCGAGATGAGCAGTCGTAATGTTTTTTTCCAAGTTGAAGGGCCTCATGTGTACACTCACTATACCATTGACTCAAGATAAGATATTAATAGTGTATATTGTAAATGTCAATATTATATTGTTTCCTTATCTTAACACTCAGAACTTCCAATGTGGATTCCATAATTTTTATAATAAAGATCGATTCCTAGATGTTTCCTTGTAGCTCTCCCTGCATGCATGCTCGTTACCTCCCACCACCTATGAATGAAGTGAAATAAAGGCTGATAATTCATCGGTTTTAGAGGTGGATTACACCATTCCACTATAATTGTTTCCATAAGGTCCTCCTATGCTGAATGTTCTAGGTCCCCAACCTCTGGCTCTGCATCTGGTTCAGTATCACCAACCTCAGAAACACTAGACCCTACTACGTAATGCATCATTTCCCCCTAAGTGGGACAATAAAACTCCACCTCCTCACAAAATTCTAGACCCCATAAGGTCCAAGGACCTAGGATCCATTCCAATGATAATAGAATCCATTAATACTTTTAATAAGAATCTCTAGTCCCTGGCTGTTTGTAGAGTGATTTGGAATAGGTAATCCAATGGTTTTAACAGGAAGAAAACCCTATGAGGTTGATCACACTGATATACCGAACTATAGACCCCATAATATGATCATGGGACATACCCTCAAGTATTAATATGTGTTTAAAAAATGTATTTGGGACCAGGTTGAAAACAATGTGGTCAGGTTGGGTCTGGCCACAGTGCAGGTGGCATGTGTATCCACAAATTTTGATAGTGAGAATGTGGGTGATTGCATGTTGGTCTCCACCCACTGGTTTATGAAATATGAGAACTATGTGGCTTTTAAAGATGTTAATTGCACTCATGGAATCATATGTTCATGATTGAATTGGCTCAAGCCTCCTAAGTACACAACACTTTCCTCATCTCCCACCGGTGCATCAACATCTTATCCTTCTTCCAATCGAAAGAGTATACATCAATTATTCAATGGAATATAAGGTCCCCTCCATTGTGGATCAATCTCATATAATTGGTGACTCCATTCCCATAGGAATGGGGATTTCCAATGTAATTCTCCATGAAATGAAGGATTCATCATTTGATGACCAGGAGTATTCCTAAATAATAAACATCGAGCTAGTGGGCCTTTATATGGATCATGGTGATGGGGAGCACCGGGAAAATCCTCATAATGATTCTAGTCAACACTATCGTCGACGTAACCATGGAAACCTGAATCATCATAATTTATTAACAATTCTTCTAGACCTGTTGTGAACAAAAATAGAGACTAGAAAATAAGTTTTCTAGAGAAATTTAAATTTGCAGTCATGTCATCTTGTCTAATCCTATTTTTATTTGACATTGTTTCTTCTATTGGATTAGATAGAGTTGTTGCGACCATATCATGATCAGCCAGATTCAGATGTGGATTGACATAATTTATCTGTTAATCAATTTTTAGACATCATGCATGGATCATCTAGTGTGAAATGATACATTTCCCCAACCATCCAAAATCTGAATGTTCGACCAATAATTCCTGTCATACCTCCTAACACAAAGAAACTCCCTGCTAGTAAAAATGTTCTCCTTACACATAAGTATTATGTTCATACACCCTATTTCAAATATTATACAATATATTCAATCTATGAGGGTCTGTGTGAATTTTAAGATAATATTAAAGCCGTCATATAGGCTTTTAGAACCCCTCATTAGTTATTACTGAAGGTAGATTTCACAAAAGTCATCCTTATCTAGGAATCCAAGTGCATAGAATGTAAATACATAACCTTGTTCTTAGAAGAATATTGATGATCCCCTATAGAATGAATCATTTTTCTATTATACATCACATTCCTAAATAATGTCATGGAAGTATCTCATTACCATTTTGACACTGGTTCTGCGATAAATCTCAGCCCAACTTAGATGATCCACTAGATACTATTCTACAAAACATATCTGGATCACACTGGCCTAAATATGAAGGATATAACTGTACCGAACAGATGCTAATGAACTCCTATCATAGGGCATGGAAAAAAATTATTTCCTAAGAAAAAATTTAGAAATGTGTTTCACCTAGGATGTCTCCTGAAGAGGAGTGCACACAAAAAGGTTTGTTACTATTAAACGAGGGTAAAAATGGTGTGTTTTTTTTATAAAACGATTGAATGGAAATTCAAATTCAAATCATTGAAAAATATGATATTAAAACTGAAATTAGGTCATGGTTGGTTTCTTAATTTTAATACTATCCTTGTTTCAATTTAATTCAAACCCCTTCTTCTTAGTTGATTAATGTTAGTATCCATAATTGTTTTCATTCACTTCCCTGATGACATTATAATTGTGAGAGAAAACCTTACCATGATCTCGGTTTGGTCAACTCTCATTCCATGTGAAAAATAGTGGTATTGAATGCCCGAAATTGACATGAAAAACACCTGATTGGGTCTTTTTTATCCCAAACAATCAAGAACATTCACTACCCCTTTTACATGTACTAATGATCCTCAAATACATCACAACTAATTCTTTGTCTATTCCATCTTATATAAATCAGATATTAGTGGAGTGAGATAATGATTATTTTACCAAGGAAAAAATAAATAATGGAATTAAAATTAAAGAATGATTACACTATATAATAACGTCCACTATATGAAATTGAAAACAACTATAAAGAAGAAATAAATTTCATTCCATTACATCTAAGAACTCATGCATCAAAAAATATAAAACCCACCCTTCCCCAATCACTCAAAATGTTTATCCCACCATGGTAAGGGTAATCGAGTTAAATGGGGAAGAAGAAGGCATTACAAAAAAAATGTAAAAGAAAAGAAATAAAAGATTAATATGAAAAGTTCTCCTACATGGCTCCCCTAAAGGAATGGGATGGAATGAGCGATGATTTGAGAGGGAGGATCTATCCTTTTATAGAAAGAATTTTTCCAACAACGGTTGATGTGTTTTAGCCCCATTAATTGACATCATCACATGTTACCCCCTTTATAAATGTTTTTAAGTAAGGTTTTCTCTATTCACCCAAAAAATTATAGCACATTTGGACACCAGATGAATGAGTTATGAATTTTCATTTGAGGTTTCTTTTTTTGGATGATGCTTGCAAGTAGGTTCCCCCAAATGTATAACATTAAATGGAAGGTTTAATGAAATCAAAACTCCAACAAATTTTTCATAGGTCCATACCATTGTTTCCTCGTGCTATCCTAGGTGGAAGAAACTCAATCTAAATTGTGACGCCCGAGTTGTTGTTCCGTTATGGTGGTAAGGTCCACGCTGTCTGCCCGAAAAATATTCCAACTTCAATGAATTTTTAGGCCCTTTAGATGGCCGAATAAAATCCTGGTAATGAATAACAAATTTAAGTAAATAAAATATGTTTTCCAAAAAAGTAATATTCACTCAATTTGGATTTATATTTTTCATTAAATGACTAAAATACATTTGATAATAAAATCTGTCGAAAATCTAGAATTATGTGTTTTCACCATTTTGCTCGAAACACATCCTAAATACAAAATTTATTCATATAAGGTCAAATTGATTATTTTGGATGATTAAAACAATTTAAATGCATACAAAAAATGTAGAAAATTTGAGCTCTATCAATTCCCCCACACTTAGCACATCGACTCCTAGACATGTAAACATCAACATCAAATAAAATCTAATCCATAACCGATACCGATGAGATATACCAAATCCATTCCAAGAATCAAAAGGATATCATGCCTCATAAAAAACAATCATTTCTAGTTCTCCATTTTAGATTATATAATATATTTACACTTCATGTTTTATCCCATGCACACAAAACACCTCCCTCACATGAATTTTCCTCATCTTACAAATGTAAATGTTCAACAGTGTTTTTCTCATCCAAACACACACAAGAGTCACCATAGTCTTGATAAATTTATACTTCTCCACCCAATGTGATTCAAGGACATGTGTTTCTCATGAATAATTTTCAGGGTTGTCCTGTGGTGTTCAGTTGTTAGGATTTAGATGTTAAAAAATCTGAGGATGAAAAAGGAGGGCTTGGCTCTTTTTGAAGCAAAATTTCAATAATAGAATTTTTAGTCAAACATGCTCTCTTTATCATCATCATTGATGAAAATAGGCTCCATCATCATGAGAACTCAAGGAATTTTCACTCCATTTAGCATTTCACCATCAAAATTTTCTTCTCAAACATTTTTTTCATGAAAGCACTAGATTGGAACAACTTTATTTTTTACATTGGAAGCTCCATAATGGCACACCTTCATTTATTATGAATGATCCCGAAAAGGCACCGATTTTAAGAAAATGATATTTTTAGTAGAAACATCATCTCTTAAACATTTTATATTCCACCCCAAGTATCATCAAATGTGGTAGTACGGCACAAGAAATCCTCCCCCCCCACACTTAACAGTAAGTAGATCATGCAATTTCATTTCCTGATCATGTTGGATAGAGATAATTTGATTTTAATGTGGCTATCCTAACAGGATGTTCATGGATTCTTGGGTCAATAATGATTAATGTATGTTAGACCATATTAAAAAAGATTATTTTTAAAATGGGTCCTAAAAACAAAAAAATTCCTCAATAATTTGAAAAAAATGTACCACAAACCCTCATGTTTTGAAATGAATAAATCAAATTCAGGTTAAAGAATCCGTGTTCTAGTTCCCTAAATAAATAAGTTGAATGAAAGAATATGACCGAAATGGTTCAGAAGCCTCATATGAATGTAATTTCAAAGATATAGATAGTGAAATATGGCTTGGGGTTCAAAAATATGTGTACTTTTCCTCAATTTCCAAATGATTTGAACATGAAACCAAGTCATTTCAACATTCATTTTATTTCAGTTTCATGGAATAGATTGGCCCAATCATTGAAATGTGTTTCATAAATGGTAATGATAATCATTTCAGCTCAAAATATTTAAAAACACTTCAAAAATTGAAAAATAAACACACAGACATATGAAAATATTCTTTTTTAAACAATCACAAAATAAAAATCCTAAACTACAAATTTTCCCTTCCCCAAACAGAAATGTTGTAGTGTCCTCAATGAATTGATGTGGACGTAACATGTTATAAAATTTTTAAATGAATCACAACAACAAGAAAGTGTGAAGGTGAGGTACAACCAAATGGGTCTTATTGATAGACAGGTTGGAGGAGCGTATTCTCCTCCACTAGCACAGATGGAAGGGTTCCATGGAATTTCATCAACCTATGTTCATTCACAGTGAATGGGTCCTGCTCTCAATCCTATATAATCTGGACAGAACCAAATTTTTATATGTGAGTAACTATAAATGGACCATCCCTTCTAGAATGATTTTTACATGGCATTATATTGGGTCTTGAGTAGAATATCAACACTTCGTCTCCAAGGTAGAATTATTTTGGTCGGATTAACTTTTCATGTGCCACTATTGTTCTTTGATTGGAAATAATGGGATTTTCAAATGATTCCCTTTTTAATTCCTCCATCTCCTTCAACTTCAATCTTCATTCCTTACCAGAACTTTCGATGTCCAAATTCATATTTCATATAGCTCAGAACGCCTTATGCTCCAATTCAAGAGGTAGGTAGAAATTTTTCCCATAAATCATCCTATATGAACTCATTCCAATTGGGTTTTTAGGTTGTCCTATAAAACCATAAGTTATTTTCCAAACATTGGCTCCAATCCTTCCTGTTTGGATTAATGGTCTTTTCCAAAATTCATTTGATTTCCCTATTTGAAACTTTTTCATTCCCATTAGTCTATGGATGATAGGGAGTTGATGTTTTATGATGCACTCCATATTTCTTCATCAATTTTCCATTCTAAAATTGTAAAAGTGAGTCCCCTGATCACTAGTTATTGCTCTGGGAACTCCAAACCTACAAAATATGTTATAATTAAAAAAACACAATCGACAATAGCATCGTCAGTCCTTGTGGATTTTGATTCTGCCCATTTGGAAACATAATCAAATGTAGGCAATATATAATAATTTTCAAATGAAACCAGGAAAGGTCCCATAATGCTTATCCCCCAAACTTTAAAAATGTCACAAAAAGTCAATGGATATTGGGGCCTTTCTTGTCTTTTTGAAATATCTCCAAAAAACTGACATTTTCATCTTTTTTGGAAAATTAATGAGAATATTTATAATGGTGGGCCAATAAATTATAGATTATAAAACCTTTCTTGATGTCATTTGGGGTCCAATGTGCCATCCACAAGCTAATATGTGACAATAATCAAAGACAGATTTAACATCACTTTCATGTAAACATCTTCTTATTACTTGATCATGGAAAATCATCGTATGTAATAGATCATACAAAATGTAATACCTAGATTCAGCTTCCAGTATAACTGATCTCATGGAATTTGATCTTTTAGTGGGTCACTTTTTGGAATATCAATTTTAGTTTTGTTTGGTAGTCTACATAAGTGATCATCCACTTGGGTCTTAGATCCCTTTTTATCCTTGATTTATATGTTAAACTCAAATAGTAGTATCATACATCTCACTAACCTTGGTTAACCATCAGTTTTCCTCATAAAGTAGCTCAGAGTTTCAGGATCAGAAAACATAGTGAGTTTAGTTCCAAGAAGATATGATCTAAATATTTTTAAAGAAAAAAAAACAACTAAGAACCCTTTTTCTGTGGTTGTGTAATTGAAATGGGCTGCATATAAAGTTCTCGGGGCATATGAAATAACTTGTTCTCTTCCATCAATTCACTAATAAAGGACTGCTCCAACTTCTTGGTTGGTGGCATCACAAAGTAGCTCAAATTGTTCTTCCCAATTTGGCTTGCATCATGGGTGGTGAAAGTAATATATTCTTCAACTCATCAATGAATTCCCTACATGCACCATTGAAATCAAAATCAACATCTTTCAAAAGTAATCAAGAGTTATGGAGAGAAATCTTACTATAATCTTCAATAAACCTCCTGTAGAATCATGCATGTCCAAAATTTATCTGACATGTTTCACCCAAGTAGGGTGAGGCAATGATTTTATAACATTAATTTTTGATTTATCCACTTAAATTCTATTTTGGGTAATGAAATTACCAAGTACAGTTCCTCATTTAACAATGAAATGACACTTATTAAATTTTAAAACAATATTTTTTTCAATGTAGGTTTTCAAATAATTTTCAATATTTTTCAAACAATTATCAAAATAATCACCTAAAACTGTGAAATCATCTATGAAGACTTCATAGAAATTTTCAATGTGCTCAAAAAATATACTCACCATGCACTTATGAAATATACCTCGAGACTTACATAATCAAAATGGAATTCTTTATATGAAAACGTACCAAAATTACATGTAAATGTCATCCTCTCATTGTACTCAGAAGAAATGGGTACCTGGAAGTAACATGAAAATCCATCCTAAAAGAAATATTGAGTTCTCCCTACCAATCTCTCCAACATCTGGTCAATAATGGGGATATGGAAATTAAATTTTTGAGTGACATGGTTTAATTTCTTAAAATCAATGCATACTCTCCATCTTTTTTGAATTCTCATAGGGATTAAATCATTCCATTCATTCCTCATAGTGGTTAGGCTAGTTCATTTAGGAACGACGTGGACAGGGCTAACCAACTGTGAGTCTGGAATTGGATAGATGATCCTGGATTCCAAGAGCTTCTCGATCTCCTTCTTCACAACCTCTATTAAGGTGGTATTCAACCTCCTTTGGGGTTATCTATCATTTTTGGAATCTCCAAATAGAAAAATTCTATGTGAGCATATTTTTGGGTTTATTTATAGGAAATCACCTATGCTCCAACCTAATTCCTAGATATTCTATCTAAAAATATTAATCCAACAATATTCCTGGGTTTTAGATATATTATTTTCAATTATCAAAAGTAATTTCACTCCTTTTATAAGATATAAATTTTTTAAATATTTGGTGAGGGATTTTAATTCATGTTTAGGGAGATTCTCAAGGGATAAAATTAAATTGAAATTATCAAAATCCAATGCATAAACCTCCGGCACATAAAAAACAATTTTATATTACTTATAAATCAAAAAGTCATTAGTGAAATCAAATTTTACCTATTCATCCTACATAATATTAGAATCATCAGTGTTTTGGGAATTCATATGTTCATTAATGGAAAAATTATCTCCTATGTCTAAGAATTCATTGCACATACATGATTCTTAAATGGGTTCAATACTTACTTCATGGGAGAGTGAAAAGATGGAGCGGTCATCTATTGGGTTCCTCATGGATTCAAAAATATTGAAGTGGACAGTGTTATCACCAAATTCCACGGTGAGTGTAAATTCATGCACATTGACGATGGTTTTAACTATTTTCAAAAAAGGTCTCCCCAAATTGATCATGGAGTGTGACTGGATCCTATCTTCTTCTATATTTAGTACATTGATTTTATTTGGGAATAAGATATCTTTATCTTTCACCAGGACATCCTCTAAAACTCAAGCTAGGAAAACTGTGGATCTGTTAGCAAGAAGGACCACCACCCTTGTGGGTATTAAGTCTCCCATCCACAAAGAAGTGTATACTAAGTGAGAAAATACATTAATTGAAGCACCAAGATCATATAAATAATTAGTGAAATATAATGCACCAATGGTTTTGGGAATAGAACATGTCTTTAGATCTTGACATTTGATTGGAATCTGTGGTATGATAAAGGTAGAGAAACTTCTCCCCAAGTTGATTCTTTTATTCCTATGAAGCATTATACTCTTGGGAAAAATATCATTCAAAAATTTCACATACCTTATAATTTTTTAACAGCTTCAAGTAGGGGGATATTGACTTCCACTTTCTGAAAATTGTCATGAATTTATTTTTGAAGTGTTTCTTCATGTAATTTCTTTGATTCGATCATCCTTTAAGGAAATTGTGGGGGTAAGTAATTATTTTCCATTGGATTCCATTGAATAAGTGTTCTTTTTTCTTATTCTGTGGCCTAAACTTCACCTATTATTCTTCATTTTCATTGTCTTGGTGTATTTTCACATGATTTTTCGAAACAATTTCCCTCAGAATAGGTTGTATTGTTTCAGGTTCAAAGATGGATGGAGGTGGGATTTATTTTCCACTTCTTGTTATGATTGAACTAACATTATCTTTAGGATTTGGCAATATTTGGGATGGAAGATTCCCTAGATTCATGGACATGATTTCAACAAGACATCACACCATGTCTGACATCTTGTCAATATAATATTCTAGGCCATCATACTTGGATTATAGCTGTTCCACAGATATTTGTGAGAGGGTGGATGTCTATTCATATGTATTTCATTGGAATCATGGTGGATGAAATGATTTTTGTTGTTGGAAGGGCCGTTTATTGGATTGTTGTAAAGGAGTGGGTTCTGGTATTTTTGGTAGTGGTAAGGACGATGAATGGGTTGCTGGTTAGGATTAAATGATCTCATTTGGTTTTGTTGGTTCCCATACCCTTGTTGGGCTTAGGGTTGATGCAATTGATTTTTTTTGGAATTTTCATAGATGCAAGGCCGTGGAATAGTATTTCATCCCTTTTATCTCAGGGAACTGGTCAATATAATAAGTGGATGAATAACATAAACCCTATACTTGAGCGGAATCTTGTTGTCCATCTTCTTGAGTTACAGATATTTGAATGACTAACCATGAATGGTCATCAACATTGGTTTCAATCAATGATGATGAATCAGATGTTTTTACCTCTTTTATATGCATGGTTCCCATTTTTTTTATTCTAATTTTTTGTGAGTTTTGATAAATCATCTCAATTATTATTCTAATATATTCATGCAACATGTCAATCAGGGATCCCCCAAATGAGGCATCTAGACGATTTCGATCATTATCCATAAGTCCTTGGTAGAATACGTCATGGAACTGATGTCCATCCATTTCATGATGTGGAAAACTGGAACATAGCTTCTAGATGTGCTCCAAGTACTCGTAGAGGGTTTCTCCTATTGATTGGTGTATGGTTTAAATCACCTTCTTGATGGCAGTGCTCCACGATGTGGGAAAGAAAATTTTCATGAAACTTATTTTTAGGACATCCCACTGACTGATATCTCATTTTTGTAGATTTTACAACCATTCATTAATGGCTTCTTTGACTAAGAATGGGAATTCACTCCACTAAAATTAGTCTTTATTTGTACTTATTGGCCTGAAGCTTGAGAAAGTGTATCTGAATTTTTGCATGTGCTGAGTTTGATCTTCTCCTATAAGACCATGAAACATTGGAAACAAAAAAAATCATAATGACACATAATTCAAAATAATTTGGTTGAGTTGGTGGAATGACTTTGTTATTTTGAATGTAAAATTGAGATGCACATATATCATGTAGGGTTGGGATGGGATTTCCTTCCATGATTTCAGGATGATAGTGAACACTAAGAGTTTCAATTGAATCAGATAGATCAATTACTTCAATGATTAATGGTTGGTTTCTTTTCCTCAATTAGGTTATTTTTCTTTCAATATATGGATCGAATTCAATCAATGGTACCTTTGGGTTGTGGGTTATTCAATTTTGAAAAATTCTTTTTTGTTGCACTGCCTCCTCGGAAAAGGTGCCATGTTTGACACACGCCTATCATATGGAGTGGAAACACAATTATATCCTATGTTGAAATACAGGAATGTGGTAGAACTAGGATGCCTCCCAAAGATGATTGCACACAAAAAGGGTTGTCACTTTTAAACTAGGGTAAAAATGGAGTGGTTTTTATGAAAATGAATGAATGGAAATTCAATTTCAAATGATTGGAAAATATGATATTAAAAGGGTGATTATATTAAGGTCGGTTTCTTAATTTTAATTCTATCCTTGTTCAATTTAATTAAAATATCTTCTTCTTAGTATATTATAGTGAGTTTCAACACTCATTTTCTCTCACATCCATGGTGAAATTATGATGGTGAGAGAAAACCTTAGCAAGATCTCTTCTTGGTCAACTCTCCTTCCATGTGAAAAATAGTTGTATTGAATTCCAAAAAAAGAAATGTGAAATTACCAATCATTTCTTTTTTATCACAAAAATAAAGAACATTATCTACCCATTTGACACGTACTAATTATTGTCGAGTACTTCTACACTAATTTCCAGTCTATTCCATTGTATATAATCCAAAAATTAGTAGAGGGGGATAAATATTATTTAACCAAGGAATAAATGAATAACGGAATTAAAATTTACTAATGGTATCTCTTGAGAATATAATCCACTATATGACATTGAAAAAAACTTTGAAGAAGAAAGAAATTTCAGTCAATTACGTTCTAGAACTCAATAATTAAAAAATAGGAAATCAACCCTTCCCCAATCACTCAAAATGATTAACCCACCATTTTAAGGACAATAGAGATAAATGGGGAAGAAGAAGTCATTAAAAAACTATAGAAAAGAAGAAAAATAAGCGAGAAAGGTTAAATGTTCTCATCATTGGTGCCCTCGAAGGAATAAGTTGGAATGAGAGATGCTTTGAGAGGGAGGATCTCTCCAACTTTTATAGCCCAAATTTTTCACCAAATGTTGACGCACTGTGTCCCCATTATGGGACGTCTTTTTGTGTTACCCCCTTCATAAAAGTTGTTCCTTAATGTGTTGTATGTTCACCAGTAATATTACTTTTCATTTGGACACTAGATGAATGAGTTTTGAATTTTTCATTGGAGGTTTCTTTTTCTCGATGAATCTCCCATGATGGTTCCTCCAAATGTATAAGATTTCACGGAAGAATTCAGGACTTTAAAACTACACCTAATTTTGTGTAGAGGTATACTCATGATTCCTCATGGAATCCATGGTAGACGTACCTCAATCTAAGGTGTGATGGCCATGGTGTTGTTCTGTTACGTTGGTGGTGTCCACGTTGTCCGCCCGGAAAAGTTTCATGCTTTAATGAATTTTTAGACACTTTATATGTCCGAATAAACTCTAGGTCAAGAAGAGAAAATTGTATTAAATACAATAAGGATTACAAATAAAATATAAGATTCACTTAATTTGGATTCATATTTTTCATTAAATGACTAAAATACCTTTGATGAAAAAATCTATATAAAATCATGAATTAGGCGTTTTTCACCATTTGGCTCAAAACACATCATAAAAAAATATTAAATCATATAAAATAAAATTGATTATTTGGGATGATTAAAACAATTTAAATGTACAAAAATGGGAAAAATATTAACTCTATTAGGGGCCATGTGGAAAGATTATTCTGAAGACATAGATTGGTGGCCTTGTTTCTAACATTAAATCCATGGTACTATCATAGGAAAACACCTATAACTCATTGATAGTTATATAATGGCACCATCAGCAAGCAGAGGTTCCCTCCTCATATCACAAGTACCTCAAGTACTACGAAAATGGTTAAGTGGTCATATTTTATGGATATTCATCTCCCATTACCAATTTTAAATCGTAATAGTTAGATTAAATCTAGTAAAATAGAAAGGAAAAGTGGATTCAGACAAATTTTGTTCAGAATTCTACTTTCTTAGGTGGGTCATCAAATTATTTGGACTATGGATTCATCCTCAAAATTCACCAGTTGGAGGCCTCAAACCCAGTATTAGGGAACTACATATTCATTTTCTATGATATGGGTACGACACGTTCCTATATTAAAGGTAATACGGAGGATCATTCAATATTAAAATTTGAACCAGGATCGGGAGACTAAAATACACCATACCCCTATATAGTATCTAGATTTTGGCCCCATGAAATAATTATACGCCATACCTCTATGATCAAATAATCTAGGATGAACTGACTCAAACTAATGAGATGTTACTTCTTTGGTGTCATCAATAATGGATTCATAGGTCAATGTCTTGCTGGTATGGGATTGGAAGATTTTTTCGCCATGGTTTTGGAAGTGTCGGGGGCTCTCGATTAAGATTCCACTACCACATAGGTAGGTACTATAATTCTTTCTGGGTTAGTTAAACCCTAAGAATAACCCCTTTATAAGGATACTCATTCTTGGGATAATGTAGAGTATTTGTAGGATCCTCCTACTGAATTTGAGGAAGGTGTCTCCCCTACATTTGATGAGTTTATCTTGGTGAATCTCAGTACCGAGGCAGGAAGAAGTCCAACAATGATTTTCACAACTATGCTTAACAATGTGGAAAAATATTATATGTATTTTTTGAAGTAGCAGAGATATTTTTTTCCCTGGAGCTATGATGAGATTCCAGGAATGGATCCCCAGGTCACTTTCCACTATCTTAGTCTCCTAGTAAGTCATTTCAGGTTCAAATAACCCCCCAAAAATTTTCACCCCTCCCACAGTTCTGTGGTCGATGCTGATGATGATAAACTCATTAAAGCCAACATCATCAAGGAAGTCATGTACACACTATTTTTTTTCTAAAAACATTCATATCGGGAAGAACAATGGAAAATTCATGGTCTGCAAAGAATTATGGGGTCATAACCATCTCTTATTGAAGGATGAACTTCCCCTTTCTATGATGGAATTGTTAATCCACACCCATGACAAATTTTAGGCTCTCTCAACCATGGATGAATTTTCATGATATAATCAAATATGAATGGTCCCTTAGGATGAAGAGTCCACCACATTCATTGCATCATGAGGTGCATTTTTTTTACCACGTAATGCCTTTCGGTCTAAAGAATGAATGACCCACCTAATAGCATGTTGGGCACTACATATTCTAACTAATTCTATGGACATCAATAGAATTATATTGGGTTGATACAATGGTAAAATATTTCTCACGTTAGGAACATCTCATATATCATGAGAATGTATATGGCTTCCTCCGCTCCTGTTATCTAAAGTTTAACTCCTTACATTATACCTTCTGGGTTACCTATAAAATGTTTCTCTGCTTTGTCTCCATATATATAGGCATTTATATAGATCTTTAGATGATCAAGGCCATAAGTCATATTCATCCTCTTTGCAAAATTTTAGATCTATGAGGCTTTTAAGGCATTTAGCATACATGCTACCATTTGTTACGAACATTGTGGGAAGGAGTATGATATTTTCCATGATCATGATGATTGGTGTAGTCTATTAGTGGGATGAGTAATGTTGGACCTCTTTTGAGAAAATCAAGTAGTACCTGCTCCAGCCTCCAGTTTCGACGCCACATGGCTCTAGTATGCTATTTTTCCATTACATGACTTTTTTAAATGTTACCTCTATTCCATTAATTCCTAAAACACTAACGATTGGTTATAAAATATTTTATACTATACAGTCAAATGATCCACTACACATAGACCATATATTCTTCTATCAAGATGTGTTGTCTCTTGTTGGTTTTTACAGTGAAGATGTTGTGGCACTACCTGTAGCAACACGAGAAATAGCTGATGTCCCGAATGGTTACAATAAATAATATTCTAAACATCCCTATATTGAGAAGCCATATTCCATGGTGGGAAGTGATCCATTTACAGGTCGACATCAGGTTTGTTCTATAGAAATCTATTAAGGGTCATGGATCAACATATTTTTAAGCCACACTTCCATCTGTGGTGGAGAAGTCTCCAGATCATGACTTCACAGATGATGACAACCTCTCTGGGGATCAGGTTGTTCTATGTTAGAAGATTCACCCTGATGCTGATTCATAGATCCCCATTGTAAAAAGGCTCAATAATCGCAAACTCAATAGAGTAAGCCTATGTATCTCATTAATTACACTCGCATAGGGTGTGTTTCCGTATTCATTTTTATTGCTATATGTCTACACAATCAACAAAAAAGAGTATCAAGATCTTATCACATTTCATAATATGGACCTTAATATTGATGTCCCCCATCTACATGTGAAATGTGGCTCTATTCTAGTCATCATGATAATAAATGGTGACACCATTGTAAAAAATACAATGGACTTTCCCCTGTTAGTGTGTGATCACATGTTTATGGGATGAATCCCTTCTTTTCCTGAGGCCAGTTGCATCCCAATATCAAAAAAATAGTCGATCCAATTACTTTTCAATTCCTTTTACATCTCTTGTGGATCATGACTAGAATGAAATATTTATCTATGTGTCACATCAAAGGGTCATCACCCTCGTAACATTAGACGATCATGAAAATCATCAAGTATGATATCATACCAATGATTACTCCACATCAGGACCTCCCAATCACCTCTCCATTGCATAATAAAATACTAGTTTAACTAATCCCTTTTTAAAATACCTCAAACACAAAAATCTCCCAATAGAAAAAGTTGAACATGAGTTAATCTAGTAGTGTTATTTTTAATTCACCCTCCCGATTGGTCCCAACCGTGAACATATCCTCTACAAACACGGGTTCAATGGATTGATCCTAAATTTATTTCATTGTGGTGATATATCCCATGTTATAAAATAATTCTATTCTATTTCATATGGAGATCATCAGATTGGGTGGAAACATTCCCACAAGATTCTCTGGTTAGTCTATTTATGTCCCACCATTGTCCACGATTGTATTGAATCCTCAAATATTTATCACGCATTTCAAATACATGAAAAAATTATGCATCATCTATCAGAACCTCTTCACACTACAATGTACTTTCATCCCTTTGTGGTCTATGGGTTCAATTTCATGGTACTATATCCACCAGTAACGACTCACTAGTGAATGTTCATTCTGAAAACCAAAGATTTATTATCCAAGTTCACAGAAGTGATTTCACTGAAGAATGCCAAATCCTATTCTATCATTGATTTCATGAGCTGTAACACCATCTTCTGATTCGAAGTCCCTGATACTGTATATAATGAAAAATGAACAATGATTCTAGTAGATGACCAGAAGAAATTTTATGCCATTTACAACAATGGTTCTAATCACAAGTATCTCTATCATGTGAGTGAAAACAGAAAGATCAAGGGATTAGGTAGGACCCTATCTAACATTTTGAAAAATATGTTTATTCAAAAGATGAAGATTTTTCTAAAAAATATCCCATCACACTCAAGGATTATTGGAAAATAACACATTATTCTACCCAGGTGATCCCATATTCTATATTTTGTGGAGAAGAGGTAGTCCCTACAATTATGAATCAGTTACCATCCATCTTCATAGCTATATATTATTTAAATACATATAAAATGATAGAAGACGTCTGTCTGAATGAGCTAGAAACCCTTGATGTGAATTAGCATCGATCCATACAAAATATAAAGAGGCACCAGAACATGATAGCCAGTACATTCAAAATTAAATTTTATCTTCGATCCTTCCTTCAGGGTTCTAGAATATTTGTTGTTAGAACGCCAATTCTACCCAATATAAAACCACAAGTTGGATCCCATGTGGGAGGGTCCTTATATCATTCTCAAGGATTACCCCAAAGATGTGTACTATTTGATTACCATAAATGGAGAGTATACCAATACTCTCATCAATGAAAAATTAAAGAATAATTACTTTTCATGACAGTCGCTCACATCTCGAATGACATTAAACTAGTCTATTTGGGTAGTCGGATGTAAAATAGCCCAAAAACATTGTCCCGCTATCAATAAGCATCCTCGTATGAGATACAGGATGTAAAACTACCCATCATATCAACCCTGCATTATGTTAAGGTGATATTTCTGGGACAGGGGACATTAAAATACCTCGCATAATTATCATGATTAATGATAAAATGCATGGGAAAAAGTACATGACATTAAAATGCAAGATCCATTTTCCTTTTACTCATCGTAAGTGATGTTAAACTACCACCCACGCCCTTAATGAATGAGGTTAAACTGCACGGTATTTTAGAACAATGCGTGGGTTGATTTCTTCCCACTTGGGATACCTAAGAACAATTACAATTTTTTTCAGGTCAAGCCCCACACTCCTCCATTTTCTTCCTCACAGTTTGAGGATTCTCCATGGATCACATGGTGTGGTATGATACCTCTTTTTTCCTCATTAATGACATGTTTTTAATAGCAACATTATGCTCCTCCATTAAGAATAATTCTTTGACCACAGTCATACTAACCACATGATGTTCAATTTCACGACACCCCAGAAATATGTATGGATTGATTCATATAATTTTAGTATACATAGCAATACCTATAAGTATTTCCCAAGGTCTAGCCCCATTTACTAAAAATCTTATCATCTTTTTTGGACTCACGACCTGAGTCTCTTAGTATCATGTGGCGTGGTGGAAACTTCTGTTTTCCTCTTACATGTTTGTATTTCATCTTCCATGTCTTGTATCAACCATCATGTATATTTACTTTTACCAATGTTATTGAAATAAAACATTAAAATGTACATCTTTTTAGAACTACATATATCTTGGTTCCTATCCTTATAGGATACAAATGACTAGCTAGTAATTTTCTCTTCCAGACCAGCACTAGGATCCTCAATCTTTATATTTAGTCTTCGACTTTACTGATGATCCTAGTTTAATTATAGTACACTATGATCTCACCCATCCAACATGAAATTAAACTACACCATCCTATTTGTAATACATTAAAATACATATAATTTTTTATCCTTCTAGACTGATCTTACAAGGAAAGTGCCCATTTTTTCCTTGAACTATGAATGCTATGGATGAGACTGCCATGTAACTCATTCATATCATGTTATTTTACCATGCCATACACACTCCCTTTGGGATGATTACCTTACCACATGATGTTAAACTACATGGAATTCAAGAACAATGTGTGCCTTGATTTACCATCCTTATGGGATACATAGAAATGCCCAAAAAATTTCCCTTCAGCTCTTTCCACAGGATCCGAAAATATTTTAATCATTTCAGCCTCTTGGCCTAGAAATCTCATAAGATTGCACGGTAGGGTATGAGACCTCCTTTTCCACCAGTAATATTATATTTTCAATATCCGGACCTTGTACCTCCCCTAATAGTTCCTCTCATTATATCCATTATCTCAGGATGTTAAACCAGATGACATCGTCAAGAACTACAAATGAATTGATTCATTCCCTTGAGGGATACAAAGGAACAAATGAACTATTTATCTTTGGTTTTATTCCCATGTTCCCCAATTTCCCTTCAAGACCCTTTTCCAAAATTTATACTTGTATTGTTAATGGTGTGATGTGATACCTTCTATTTTAATCAATCACATCTGGTTACATTACCACACAATACACGTTTCAGCCTTTGTGATATCTCTCCACAAATCATCCTTACCACATGATGTCAAAATTCACATCCTTTATGAACGAAATGTGGCATTATATATTCCCTTACATGATATTTATGAATTCCCAGAAATTTTGCCTTTGGGTCCAGCCTCAGGTCCAACAACCATGTTTGACTCTTTCCTTTAATCACATTTTCAAGTCATTTTCCCTTGATTTTGTCCCTATAAATTTGATAGGACTAATTAATGTTCTCATATAATTTTCAGGGTTTGGAATAGAGTGTTGGATTTTCAATAGACATGATTTCATTCCATTTTGATGCTTTGCAGGTCCCTTTTTTTGGTATCCATCATTTTCAATATCTAAAAGCACCACCAAAAGTTGTAGATGCTTAGACTTATAACCCACCTATCATTTTGGTAAAATTATTGGGAGGATAAAGAATGATATTTTGTTTTAGGTTCGAATTTTTAA
Source organism: Viscum album (assembly GCA_963277665.1). Lineage (NCBI taxonomy): Eukaryota > Viridiplantae > Streptophyta > Magnoliopsida > Santalales > Viscaceae > Viscum > Viscum album. The sequence continues at coordinate 77,195,184 of OY728162.1, read as the reverse complement.
ATATGGTCTAATGTCAAACCTCACGTGTTTATTCCCATACCATGATACATGATATATATACTGTGTCTTGAACATTATCAACAGTTTTCCTTCTCCATTATTCCACCATAATTGTGTCCCAATTATCAGATCTCATGATTCCAATCCCTCTTCGCATCCACATGTCTATATGGAATTCTAACAATATCAATTTTATCCCTCTATGCACCATTGTGACTTGAGTGGGAGGATCAGTGTCAAGGGGTCATTGTTGATTCTTCATCTCCATTCACCATGTCTAGTGCTTATATGTCCCATGAAATTATTTTATCTCCTCATTTCCCACACCGAGCATGGATCACACATACATAGAGATCATGGTAATATTTTAACCTGCATTGGATAATTGTACCACCTTGTGGTCTGAACCCTATGACCTTAAACTAGGTGTTTACTTTTCAAATTCCAAGCATCATTCTCTTAAAATAGATGTGTTTTTTAGAATATCTTGAGTGGTGTGGATTTTTCTTGTCCTCACAAGTTGTAGGTTTCATTATAGTATCACACTACACATTTTTTAACTTGAAATCCAAACCAATTATACAAGATATATGACCATAAAGAGTGATCTCAGGTTTCCTTATCATATAAAATTAAACTACACCTTCTGTATCCAATTTTTATGATGATAATGTACTCAACACTGTGATGTTTTCATCTAAGAAGACACATCCCTTTTGACATTGTCTATTTTCCATTTCATCTCCCAGAACTAACAGTGGCTTGATTCCCACCATAGTGGGATACATAGTGACACCCATAAATGTTTCCCCCCGGTTCAGGGATAGAGTTACAATTGTTTGTGCCCCTTTCTTGGACTAGGTTTCTCTCGGGAATGTATAGTGTGGTATGGAACATACTTAGTCCCCATTAATCTAGGTTTATGATAAGCTACATCATATACCTCCATTGATAGAAATTTTCTTTTACTCATTGTTTATTGAATGATGTTAAACTGCACTGATGTATTCGATATATATGTGACCCATTTATTTGGGTATCCTCATTATAATATGAAAGGACTCTAGAAGAGTATGGATGCCTAACCTTATGGAATTCCCACCATTTGGGATAACTCCATGAAGGATCTTGAATGAAATTTTTATCTAGGATCTGCATTTCAAATAGGGTAAGCGTGTGACCCCAATGTGTTTGTTCCTATACAAGGATATATGAAATAAATATTATGTCTTGAACATATTAAATAGTAATCCTCCATTGTTATGCTACCTCTATTGTGTTCCTAGTATTAGGTGCAGTGATTGTTGTTTTCCTATAATTTTTTCCTCCATACATTCACATATGTCAAGTTGTAATGTAGGTCTAGTTGGGATTTTCTCACCCGATATTTCTCTTTCATAGATGTGCGCTCTCATGTTATGGAGAAATCTTTATACCATCCTTTGTTTCAAAAATCATCCTGAGCTCATGTTGTATTTGGTGTTTTGTTATGGAGATACCAACACATATGATGGCGCAACCTCTTGGTTCGAGTACCCTAACCATTAACTATTATCTCTCATATCCCAAATGACATAAAAATGTTTCAACCTTAACATATGATGTTAATGTACATGGATCGGTCCTATAATACGATCTTAAATTGCAGCGTCATCATCCAGGTTGCAAGACGACAAATAGAACTACCTTGTGGAGTTCTCATTGGAGAGGGAATCACCCTTGGCACTGGTCCCCACCATGACATTTATCAGACCGAAATATAGCATGATTCCTATAAGGACACATGGAAATTCCATCCTGGGATGGTCGCTAAAAAATCACCATCAATAATGAACATAAAAGATATATCAATTGGATATTTTTCTCTATGAACTAGTCATACATATGAAGTGGAATTGATCTAATAACTATGGGTGTCCTGAATCCTATATTACAATGATACATAGAATCACCTTGATGTCTCATCCCCATGTCCAGCCACGAAATTATAAACTTATAATTTCTTCTTTTTTTTGGTGTCCTGTCCAATTTTGATGATGTGTGGTGGGGTGTGGACCCATTCGGTCCTCATTCAATTCAGATTATGTAAAACAAAATATATGTTTCCTTTAGGGTGTCCATGTCCCCAATGAATGACAATAATCTACAATGTTGTATTGATCATGTTCTGGATTCACAATGATAATAACTAGATGCTTCAACATTCTTTATAGAGTGTATTTCCCCCACCAGTTATGGCCTTTCATAACACCATGTTTCAAGAACTATGTACGACTTGATTCCTATCCTTATGAGATAGGTAGTGATGCTGAAAATTATCTTTTTCCCCTGCCACATGATCATCAACCCTCCAGGTCCTCAGAACCCAATTGATGTGCCAACACTATGACCTTAAACTATAATCCTCCAGTCTTGGTAACATGACTTTAAACTATTTTCTAGGTTCATTGCAGTATGAGATTATGTTCTGTGCAACATCCTAGTAATATGACACTAAAATATACCATGTATCATCCCTACCGTATGTTGTTAAACTATGTATATATCATGTTTATTAGAATTATTTATAACTACAAGGAGCTCTATGTCCTAACAAAAGAGGTTTTTTTCTGGAGATAGTTTTGATCTCACATCAAAAAATGCACTCAATAATATGTTCACTGTCACATTGGCATAATGTTTATAATGCTGGAACCCTTTTTAACATTCCATAATTACATCTCTATGCTTTCATGTTCCCCTTATTGGATCCTCATCTACTCTCAAATCTGAAGTAAATCCTTGAAGGTATGGAATCTTGGCCACATGGATCAACTACTACATTGGGACAACATTACAGAAGACATTAAAGACATTCCATGCATGGAATTGTGTTTTCAAACATGGTCAGCAGTTGTCCCTCATTTGTTTTCTCCCATTTTGGGCTAATGAAATTTTTATACTATGTCTCTGACATGGTCAAAAGTTGTCCTCCATCATCATGAAACCTTCACTACATTCCAAATTTTTTGTATCATGAATCACACTTCTCATTCCACTTTTATCAGATTGATTCCAACACCCTTTAAATTTCTCTCCTTGTTAGTTTTTGCACATTGGTAATGGAAATTTGGATTCAATGAGAACCATATACTCTAGCTGTAGAACCCTCTCTTATTCTGAAAACTCCATGTAGTCATTTGGACCCCGAGCATTCAATTATTGGTTGGAACACTCATATCAAAGGTGATAAATTACATAGTCATCCCTTGTTTTTCTCACTGGGTATAACCCCCCCCCCAAATATTAGGGTTTGATTATTAGTTGATTCCCAGATAATATTGAGGTTCAATAATCATATAATCAAACAAATATTACCATAAAAGAATCTAAAGTAAGAAAACAAGCATAAAAATGTGTTAGTGAATTCGAAAAGGAAATATTCCCAGGGAATGGACCCTTCGATGGATCATATCAACTCTACTGCTCTTTGTCTTGTGGAATCCATGATTTGATGTTGTAATATGAGCTTCCATCATTCCTCATTGGTCGTGGTGTGAATTCCATCAGCTCTAGTCCACTCAGGGCCTTTCTCCTTCGAATATCAGCAACCTCATGAGATGCTCAAATCAGCTGTACATTGAATTCCACCAACTAAATCGATATTCATGATCAGTGTTTCAATTATGTGTTATAAGAAAAGGGCATGTTCATCTATTTTTACAATAATTGGATCTCCTATTTTTCCTATTAATGCTTTTTAATGCTGATTTACAACCTGCATTCCCAGGAAACACTAAAATATTGGTATCTCACTAGTGCCCTTATAGAAATGTAATCTCAGATGATCGTATGTAGAACAGGTTTATATAAAAATCTTGTGCATTGGTCATGCAGTTGAAAAAAATGTATCCCCATATAGATTATCCACACATATTGCAGGGATCCATCGATGATGTGCATGAACTGGTTCCATGACTGGTGAAAAATAACCTGATTTTTCTCCACATCAGAGCCTGACTATTATATCTATTCAAGGTCATCAGGTTCATATTCTAGGAATTCCATTAGAAGTTCATTATATAGATTCCCCTATGGAATTTAATCATAAGATATTGGTTGCATATCATGTGGTTTTTCATCATCATTAGATTCCACCTCGATAGGTTTTTTGTTATGTACCGCCAACATTTCATCCAACAACTATGATTGTCATGGTCTGGTAAGCACAAAAATCTAATTCTATAGGGATTGGAATTCCCCTCATGAATGGCGCTCCAAAAATCCTGGCCATTATCATTACTATCACATTAGCTTCTTGAATAACTGTTATGTCAAAGATAATTTTTGTTGGTTGGATCTAAGGGATGGAATTTATAACTCTATAAGTAAGAAGACATACCCCGGTCATTTAAATTTTAATTTTTCTATGTGGTAATTGTACTAAATCATGTAAGTGGCACCCCTTTTGTGTTTTGGACCTCCAAGAATTCTGGTATGGAAACCCTGGTTTCCATAGCGGCACTGGACCCCTAGTTGTCCATCATTCTAGACACAGGGCCTAGAACATGTCCATCTACAGTGATTTCCACACTGGAAGGGGTACTTATTATGAGGCTTTCTGGCATATAAAAAATTTCACTTGGGAAACCTATGTATCCTACATAAGTAAATAAAAGGAATGGTTTAATTATTAACTCAAGATAATTGGTGAATTATCCCAGCTTAGAGGCCGCAACCTCACCTTCCTCCAAAGGGATCCCCACGTCATCATCTTCTCCCCAATAGCCCAATGATTCATCATATAAAGAGATGTACTCCCTTATCATAGCATAAGATGATTATGATCAGGAGGTTTGGTCATTTAGTTCATTCAAATGATCTGTAATTGGATGAGAGGTGCCCTGAGAATGAACAGTGTCTTGCAGTCCAGTTACATATTGCACCACCTATTCCTAACTTACCAGAAAACCATCTATTATGCGTAAAATATTTGTATGGTACTTCCAAAAGAGATTAATATGTTCCCAAATATTAGAGTGACTAAGGAATGTCCTATTAATATCTGAGGTTTCCCATGCCTCTGGGCCGAAATCATCCTCATGAATGTCTACGCAGCACAGCCGGTCCAATGAACATGGATAAGTATTCTTTAGAACCCTCATTTTGGAATTCCTTCCACCCATATCATACTTGATGGGTCCACTAGATCTTCTAAATCCAATAATATTCCACTCCCTCATAGATTAGTCCTTGGAATCACATGTCTTTCCACTACCACAACACCATCACAGTGATGTGCATAAGTTATGCTACTATGATGTGTTCTTTCCATTGTCTAACCCTATCCCCAGGGTTTAGGATCCACATGATAATAAATGAAAATAGTTCATTTCCCTAGAATCTATATTTGGTATTATATCTCCTATATTTCTTCATACTCTGCAACTATCACGTAAGCCATAATAGGAGGGGAAACTCAACATGAATCTTCTCAGATTCATATGTGAACATGAGCCACAACTACCTCATCAATCATGGATGATTCTCCTGGTTTACCCCCATGTATTAATTCTTGGTTAACCTATACAATAACTAGAACATCCTACAAAATTGATGTGTGGTATATGGCTTGCTGATAGTCTCATGATATAACAGCTCCACCAGAACACCACCTTAGATGGCTAGGAGTTGTGACAGATGTTTATCATTTACCTAACAGTTATCAGTGAATACTTCTATGTGTAATATTAATGGATGAAAATTGAATTTATCTACCTAATAAACATTAATCAGAACCAACGGTGAAACAATTTTGATAGGGAAACATCCCACTTCATTCTGAATAGCTGGTCGAATGTTTGATGATGGATTGGAAATAAACATGAAATATTTTTAAACCTTGATGTGCTCTGTTATCCATCCATACAGATTGGTGAATAGTCCAAATACATTATGAGGACTACTCCCTTCACATATGTTCCACTACACAATGTATATCTTGGCCAATATCAGGTTCCCATGGTTGACAGGATTTCTATAGCTAGCATGGCCTCCATGATAAATGAACTTGGATGCACACCCTTGTGCATATCCCTGACCAGCAACACCAATCTACACATGAGTGAAAAAATGAACACATCCAACCTAACCACAAGTTACTTGTATGTTTTAACATTGTACACCCATATCTCCCATTGGATTTCCATTATACTTCACCAGTAAGAACATTACTTACTGTGTTATTCCACCCTTGGATTGGTGGAGGCCTTGTTGATAGTATTGTTTTAGTGGTAATTTTAGGAGTCTTAATAACCTCTATTGGATGTGGGAATCCCTCTCTACTTGATTATAAACTCCTGGCTCGAGGTCCATCAACATATTCTCTTTACATGCAATCTTCTTTGGATCCTCCTATGTATACTTAGTTGGAAAAATTTTCATTATACATCTCATCAAGGATGGGAATCCCTATAATTTGGCGTAAGATCTAGAGGTTTTTTCAAACCACCCAATAGTGAAAATGGATTGTGTTGGTCCTCGACAAAAACCTAATCAACATCTCTAGAATCATGAGCTTCGGTTAGTAGATGTGGAATTGAGAATCCCATGCAGCCTCATACTGGCCTACTCACCCCGGCTCTACCCAGAATTTGTCACAAGATGCAAAAATCAAGTAAGACTACGTCTATTTGTCTTTGATGTTTCCGCCTCAACACAGGTCCCAACTATATGTCCACTATTTCTCCGGGTTCTGTAAACCCTCTTTAAGAATTATGAGGTATTACAATGTAGATACATATAGATTCAATGACTTCCCTTAACGATTATTGAAAAGGATGTATTGGAAATCAACAAAAACATGAATATGGTCCATATAGGTATGGATATTTATCGACCTGAACCGCTAATATTGGAATTATGTTCCCCTGAACTAGTACACCTGCTCATCCCAGCTCGCATCAGGTATAATTACATCATCCTTTAGACTGAAGCCGCATAATATAAATATCTGGAAGAGAGGGTATTTATTCGACCCTTCTATCATTTGTTCCAATATATAATCATGATTATAATTAATCCAAACACATTATTCACGATCTAATAATATATCTATTTCTTCCCTTTGAAAGACATCTACAAGGACCTCTTGATAATCATCTTGGATATCCAACTTGTCCCAAGACATTTGTTTTTTTCTACATATTTCTATTCTATGAATAATTTTCATGAAGAACATTCAGAAAGAACAAATGAAAGGGCACATGGCCATAGAGACTCAAATGACACGATAGTATTCTATGTGAAATAATAGATCCCAATGAAACGGATCACCAATAAGAATTTACAGATAAGGGATCTGGAGAACCTGGATTGCACAGAGCATTTTTTAGTGTTCTATAGATTCAAAATTTTATTGATCAAGAACATGTTCTCAATGAAATGATGCTGATAATTGGGGAATTCATACTGAATTTATAGGTGGTGAACTCATGAGATTTTTTGAACCCTCAGCTTCCCCGATCATCACGGTGATCAAAACCCCACACATCGTGCACCTAAATCATGATCCAGGTTCACAATCTACAAATTTTCAGCAATCTACACTCAGAATGTAAACCTAGGTTTCTCCTCATCTCCCATTCTATGGGGGATTTGATGGTGCGAAAATCCATTCCAAAATTGAAAAGGAATAAAAATCACCAATGTTACTACCTCCAGAAGCTATGTATCAAATCACTTCATCACTATAAATGTCATGCATCTAGTTGAATGAACTCCTCTGGTACCTCCATAATGAAAAGAAAGTGACCCTTTTGTTCTGAATGGAAATTTTTGCGACCATAGTATTGAAATGAAAAAATCCTCAAATAGTTGGAAGAAGAGGCCTCAGATCATGAATCACCATTTCTATTTTTGGATTTTTCTCAGAGCATCACAATGTCTGGTTCCTAAATGTAACACCCCAATCTTTAATGGTACACTTCTCTTTGAATAATAGAGCAGCGTGTGTTTTACGCAACCTCGAGTTATAACACACCAAAACCAATCAAAGTAGCCATTATGAATAGTAATACCCACTTTTTTAAATTATTTAAATTTTATATTTTAGAGTGGACTTCATTTTTGGATTCATAATATCAAAATTAGCCTATGTTGAATTTTTTGTATTTTTCCGAGAACATCCAATTTTTGATAAATAGTGAAAAATACTTAAAAACAAAATTTTTAATAAAAATAATGTATAGTGATAAATTATACTTTTTAGTGGTTTTAAATTATAGTTAGAATATAATTTTACCATTTTATCTAATGGTGGTCATTAGAATTAATTTCACTTTGAAATTGGACATAAACAATTGTCAATCTTTTAATTGATATTGTTTCTTAAAAACACGCTATTTGTTTTGACAATGAGAATTAATTATAAAATTAATTAATGAAACATATATGTTTTGAATTTTGTAAAAAAGACATCATTTTTGAATTCTGAATATCAATTATAGTTTAGGGTTAATTTTTGGAATTGTTATGAGAAACATCAATTTTTGATGAATACTGAAACGACAAAGTGGTAATTAAAAAACTAATTTTTCATTTAAATGGAACTTTACCACTTTTGTGAATTGAATTTCTAAAATCCGAAATGAATGGCTATAATTTTTATATAAAATGTGGTTCAATTATATTAAAAATAATTTTTAGTGAATAGTAACTTTTATGTTTTGTTAATCAAGATTAAAGGTAATTAGTGTAATTTAAGGAGAATATAATGTTATAATAATATGAAATTACCTTTACACTTGTCCTACCCTTATTGGATGAGTCATGGACGACAAATAAAATCCATGGGTAATCTTGGGGACCCCATGGTGCCACTTGGGTATGAAAATGACATTAATAACTTTTTATTTAGAGTAAAAATAAAATTGTCACAAACATGTGTTGTTTTACTAAACCAATTATTACATGGGGTTATATAAGTTAAAATTTCGACTATAAATATTAATTGAAAAGATAGAAATATTTCTATATCATGTTAATTTTTTTTATAATTTTTAGGCATTATATAATTAAATTTATTTATGACACCATGATGATGCAACGATTACCTCATTAATGAACAAATAAAATAAAATAAAAAGATTAGGTAAAATCTATGATGTAAACATATATAAAACCTCTTTTAAGGGTATATTTCGAACCCTTATCACCTTTTACACGAAATATATCCTTGTGAGACTTTAAAAATTCGAAAATCATTTCATAATAAAGTAACATTTCATGACTTTCCAAGAGTGCCCCTCCTCTACACTTATACAAGGCCCCCACCTATACAACCTTATTCACACCATAAAAGCCATTTGACTCAGAGAAACTCTGACAAAATAATCTCTAAACTTCCCTCTCTTAGTCCTAGAAGCCTCACTTTGGGCATAAATCGTCCCAAGGAAGCCTTTGGCTCAAATCAAAAAAAGTTACCCGATTTCAAGGTAATGTCTTCTCTTATGTTATTTTGTTTCATTTTGCTTCTCCATCCCCATAAACTCTTTTTATTACATTATTAAGTAACAAAAACAGTATCTTGAATATAATAGGATGTTTTTATGAGAATTATTTGATTTACACATACACACACCTTCGTCTAATGGTTAAAGAACATACAGTTTATGTGGGTGGCGAATTACTGCCTCACGAAACGATGATTGTTCAATATTCTTTTAACACCTCTCATGGTGGACATTATGATGTAAAAATATTTATATGATATATATTATGTTTAGGTTTTCCTTATGATTCTTTATTTTTCATTTATGGAATACCATGATTATTTCCATTATGGGTAAATGCGATAATTTCATTTTAGGAAGTACAGACTATCACCCCCTCAAAGTGATTTGAATCATTAATTCCATATGTGGGACGTATAAAGGATGGAGTAAACGATATTATATAAGATATTATACTGGAATTATAATATAAATTTAAATAATTATTATTTCATTCCATTAAATATGAAATAGAAATGAAAGTAGCGTTCATGCGTACGTACGACTTACCATCTCCATGAATGGTGCATATCATTTCTTGCATCTAAATGTTGTGTAATATTATAAATGAATGTATATACTGGATATAAATGATATATATGATATCAAAATCATGAATATAATTACTGATATAATGGATATTTGACCACATGAACAACTTGTAATTAAAAGAAGTTTATTTTTGACTCGAGTACCAAAGATCGAAAAAACGACCATTATTAACTTAAATAATTACATAATGTTCATAACATGCTAATAAGTGATATAAAAGGAATAATGAACGTTAAAAGGGTTCTTAAGAAATTATAAATTAACTCTAGTTTATTATTCAGGAGGTTAATGAATGATCGAGTCAAGTTGGACATGAGGCAAGGGACTTCATCTCAATCTCCTTTCATTGAGGGGTATTTTGTTTTATACACAACTTTCTTTTATACGGTGTATAATCCCCTTTGACTTTTACATTAACTAATAATGAATATTTTTATATGAAGCATTTTACTAAATGACAAAAATTAATGTTTTTTTGTTGTACGTATGCAGGGGGAACAACTTCTCTGCCGCCGTGAACAATATTTGAGTTTTGGCTTCCTCTACAAGCCATAACTTTTTTTAAAAATGAAAAATAATTACCAAGTTTTAATTTTCATTTATTTTTTTATTGAAAATGTTTTTATCATATCAAAGTGTTGTATTGATATCTTGTGATTCAAATGTGGAAATTTAATGTTTCCTTTATGCATGTTTTATGTGATACGATTATGTTATGTTTTATGATATGCTTAAATTTATTCATATAAGGAATGAATTGGACTTAATAAGTGACGGGTGGAGCCGTATATAGCTCCTTGATGCATCAGTAGGTATCATGAGACAAACTAGTGTCTTGGAACTAGGCCTTGAAAAAATTATTATTTGACGTCCTGGAACAAGGCCTTGACTATGTGGTTATGATAGTCTGAAATTATGCATTCCATCATTATGAAAGTGGTTATTGATGTTGCGTGTGATTATTCGACTAGTAGAATATCCATGTGAATATGTAAATGGAATTATTTCATTTTATTTTTTCCATATTATGCTAATGTTCAAGTTTAAAAAGATTTTTTTTAGTTATACATTGCCTCAAAAGATTATGTTTATTTATGAAAGATTCCGCTATATTGTTATCCTTACTGAGAATATGATCTCACCACTTTATATGTTTTATTTTTTTCAGGATGTGAAAAATATTCTATGACTGACCTATAGGGATAGTCTGAAGGGGATATGAGTGTAGACTATTAATACCATGTTATTGTAGTTTTTCACTTTTTGATGTAATGTAACATTTATGAATGTATCTAATGTTTCCAAGGCTACTATACTAATCGGTATTTCGAGACATGATCTTTTGTGATCATGCCAATGTTATGTAATAATGCACCAACTCTGTGTAACTGGGTTCAAGGCATTATAGTTGGTATCAGAGGTATTTTATTACTCACATTGGAAGCTAGATTTAGAAAAACTCTTATGAGAGATCATATCCCTAAGATAGACATTGAGGATTAGTATAGAATAAATTCCTAAAAATTTGGTATTATAGATATTTTGGGAGTTTTTTGGGCAATACATCCCTATCTGGAAATGAGCAGGTAGAGGCTGTTCTGGCACAGATGTACCTAGGGGTAAAACCCAAAAAAACTGCTTTGATCTAGACTCGAACGAGAACTAGTGCATGACAACGGGCCTTGCTGCACTCTTGGTTACGACACTCCCAGAGGATATAATTAAGATAATTCCCATTTTCATTACAAACCATTATGAAAGGTTTATGAGTATATACTTACTCAAGGAAATCATTTTTATGATTATGGATTATTTCCATAAACTTCTCAATTTATGTTAAGTGTTTTACAAGAATGGAATTATGTATTTTGATTCATAAACTGATCAAGTTTATGCCATTGTTTAAAAATGGCACCTAATGGAAGTAATGGAAACCGTATCAATACATGAAATCCATGTAGGGATTGACTTACTGCTCAAGATAATTATAGTGGAGCTGGTGATACAACTGGTGCTAATCAACTAATCCCCATACTGGGAAAACTCAATCAGGTTATGAATAATAACCTAACTCGTATGGAGTACCCCAATCTACAACGTAGAGGATCAATGTTAGACTGCATCATGAGGCAACAACCCCCAAAATTCAATGGGACTAAAAATCCCTTATTATCTAAGAAATGGATTAATTTCTTAGAGAAAATATTCCAGGCCCTGGGGGTAGTGAAAGGGAAAAGGTTATCATGGCAGTTTACGGCCTCACTAGAGATGCTGATCAATGGTGGTCATTGATTCAAAACACAAAGGAAGATGATGAAGTATAAAATATAGAATAGAGGGAGTTCATAGAGCTTTTCTTTGAAAAATACATTCCTCATGACCATCAAGCAGATATAGAAAGAAAATTTCTGAGTCTAAGACAAAAGAAGGATGAGGATGTCGCAAAGTATCAGGTCAACATTACAAGGTTAGCAAGGTATGATGCAGATTATATACGTAACCCAAGAAGTAAGATTGATCATTTCTTTGATGGGTTAAAACCATTTATCAGTTGAGAATTGGTCTCACAATCCTTTTCATTATAAAAAGACATTGTCTCATGTGCTATTAAGACCGAAAAGGAATTATCTAAGTCTTACAACTGTAAAGAAAATCAAGAGAAGAAGATATCTTCCGGTCACTTTAGAAATTCAAATAAGAGGAATAAGGGAAAACTTGATTATCCATCCTGTAGTAAATGTGGGAAGAAACACGTCGGTATTTTCTTGAAAGGAATGGTAGTCGGTTACAAGTGTGGTGAAAAAGGCCACCAAGATTGTGATTGAAAGGGGAATAAAGAAGCTATCAATGTTCAATTATTCAATTGCAGGGAGATGGGACATTATGAAAATGAATATCCTAAGTGTTAGGGGAACTTATCTCAATAAAGGACAAGGGATCAAGGACAACATTTTGATATCACTACTGCTGAGGTAGAAGCTCTGAAAGACATGGTGGTAGGTAATTTAATGGTCTCATCATGTTTATAAAATGCACTATTTGATTCTGGATCATTGAATTGTTTCATATCATCCTATTTTACTATGAAAATTAGATATTTTCAATTTTATTTAACAAGGAGGTTGTCAGACAAAACTCTTAAGGAAAATATCATTCCAACAATGTTTTGTGAATCTGTTCCCATTAGATCACGTAAATGTTCTTTATCTTCTGATCTCATCATCATACCCATGATTTAATTTGATATAATCCTAGGTATGGATTGGCTTTCAGAACTTGATGTGAAGATTTATTGTAAGAATAATGAGGTTACAATTTTTGATGATGATGATAATGAACACCTTATCTTTAGAGCAGAATCGTCACCACCTAATTCTTATCTAGGTCCACACCCAATAGCTCAACTAAATTCACTTATTGGGGAGGAAGAGAATGAAATAACTGTGGGTAAGGAAGGGAATGTTCAAATAGAATATGTACCTATTGTGAGAGAATATTTTGATGTGTTTCCATAAAATTTACATGGGAATCCTATAGAATGAAAAGTTGAGTTTTCTATTGACCTAATGTCTAGTTCAAGGCCCATATCAAAGACCCAATATAGAATGTCCACTGTGGAATTAGTTGAACTAAAGAAAAAACTAGATAAATTGAGTAATAATGGATTCATTATCCCATGTGTTTCCCTATGGGGAGCCCCTATTATTTTTGTTAAAAAAAATGATGGATCTATGAGGTTATGTATCGACTACAAGGAGATCAATGCTATAATAATAATGAACAAGTATCACCTACCTCACATTGATGATTTATGTTACCAACTGAATGGAGATGAATACTTTTTAAAGATTGACCTTCAATCTGGATATCATTTGTTGTGTGTCAAGAAGGAAGACATTCCGAAGACATCATTTTGAACTAGGTACGGGCATTACGATGTAAAGTAATGCCTTTTGGGATGACTAATGCACCCTCTTTTTCATGGATCTATTGAATAGATTTTTCAAGGAATATCTTGATGAAATTGTAGTGGTATTTATTAATGATATCTTGGTATCCTCCAAAAGCTATGAAGATCATGAAAATCACTTGCGCATTAATCTAAAGACTCTTAGAAGACACGAAATATATGGGAAGTTTAGGAAGTGTGAATTCTGGATTAATGCGATTTCATTTCTTGGCCATATTGTCTCTAAGGATGGAATCTCTGTTGTTCCTTCTAAGACAAGAGAGATCAAATAATTTCCATCCCATACAAGTATAACTATGGTACGCAGTTTTATTGGTTTAGTAGGTTATTATCGACGCTTTGTCCAGAATTTTTTCCCAATTGGATAAACCATTAACGAAGCTAACACGTAAAGGGGTTAAATTTTTTTTGGACAAAAGAGTGTGAATAATGTTTCGAAGAACTAAATAGAATATTAGTCAATTCTCATATATTGGGTCTACCATCGGGGAATGATGGGTTTATTATTTATAGTAATGCATCGAGGCAAGGACTTGGTTGTGTCCTCATGAAGAATGATATGGTTATGACCTATGCATCAAGAAAGATAAAAATTCATGAAAAAACTATCCTACTCATGATATCATGTTAGCATCTATGATCATTGCTTTGAAGATATGGAGACACTAACTCTATGGTTAAATATGTGAGATTTATACTGATCATAAAATTTTGAAGTATATTTTCTCACAAAAAGAACTCAACATTAGGCAAATGAGATGGCTTGAATTACTCAAGTATTATGATTGCACGATACAATCCCACCTAGGGAAGTCAAATAAAGTGGAAGATTATTTGAGAAGAAAATATCATGGAGTTTTTAACAATATGAGAATTGAAAGGGATCCTATTTTCATGGATCATGTTAAGATGGAAATGGGAATAAATATGGAAGGTGAAACATCTATGATTTTTCAAATGATTTCCAAACCATAATTACTAGAGATAATTAAGAGTTATCATACTGATGATGAAGAGTTTCAAAAGAAGATTAAAGTGATGAATGATGGGATATTGAGTGACTTTGTGTATGAAGATGGAATTTTGATATTTTGGAAGAGAATATGTATTCCCTAAATAGCTGGTCTAAAAAGGGATTTATTGGATGATGCTCATAGTTTGAATTTCTCTATACACCCTGATAGCACAAAGATGTATAGATATTTGAAGGATCATTTTTTGTGCGACATCATGAATAGAGATATTTCTGATTTTGTGTCAAGATGCATGGTTTGTCAATAAGTGAAATCTGGGAGGAAACTTCCTGGAAGAGTCATGCAACCTCTTCCCATACCTGAGTGAAAATGGGATAATATTACGATGGACTTTGTCATGGGAATAACAGAGACACCTCGATGAAATGATGCAATATGTGTAATTGTTGATTGTATTACAAAGTCAGCACATTTTCTTGCTATAAGAGAAGATTTACCCCTTGAATGTTTAGAATGACTGTATATTAACGATGTTTTAAGACTTCATGGAGTACCACTATAGGTTGTTTCGGATTGTGATCCCCATTTTACATCAATATTCTGGAAAAGTCTTTAGAACGCCCTTGACACTGAGCTTCGTTTGAGCACTGCTTAACACCCTCAAACAGTTGGAAAATCGTAATGGACTATTCAAACCTTAGAAGAAATGTTGAGATCATGCTCACATGACGTTCATGATATGTGGGATCAATATTTACCTCTGGTAGAACTTTCCTATAACAATAGATTCCTTTCAAGTATTCAGATGGCACCATATGAAGCATTATACAGAAAGAGGTGTCGCACACCAACCTATTGGGATTATGTTGGTGAAAGAAAACTCATAGGCCCAGGACTTGTTGAGGAAACGATGGAAAAGGTGAAGTTAATCCAAAACCAAATCAAAGCAGCTCAATGTAGGTAGAAGAGAAATGCCGATAACCGAAGAAAGGATTTGAAATTTCATGTTGGATATCATGTTTTCTTGAAGGTATCTCCATGTAAGGGAGTTATATGATTCGGTAAGAAGGGAAAATTAACTCCCAGGTACATTGGACCATTCAAAATTCTAGAACGAATTGGGGCTGTAGCTTACCATTTGGAAATGCCTCCATGTCTCTCTAAAGATCAAGATGTGTTCCACGTATCACTGTTGAGAAAATACATGCCAGACCGAACGCATGTAATCACCTATGATGAATTATAACTGGAACCCGATCTATCTTATTGCGAAGAGCCTGTCAGGATTCTGGAAATCAGAGAACACGTGCTGATAAACGGGACGAATCATCTAGTAAAAGTTCTATGGAGGAACCACAAGATGGAAGAGGCAACGTGGGAACCTGAGGAACTTATGATGAAAAACCACCCATGTCTTTTTATGTATTAATATTCTAGAAATTTTGAGGATGAAATTATTTTAAGGAGGGGATAATGTTACACCCCAAACTTCCATGGTACACTTGTCTTTGAATAATAGAGAAGCCTGTGTTGTACGCATCCTTGAGTTCTAATACACATCGACCAATCAAAGTAGCCATTATGAATAGTAAGACCCAATTTTTGAAATTATATAAATTTTATATTTCTGAGTGGACTTAATTTTTGGATTTTGAATGTTGAAATTATCCTATGTTGAATTTTTGGTATTTTTCCGAGAACTTCGAAATTTTGATGAATATTGAAAAATTCTTAAAAACATCATTTTTAAGCAGAATAATTTATAGGGATAAATTATACTATTTAATGTTTTTAAAGTATAATTAGAATAGAATTTTACAATTTTATCCAATGTCATTCATTAGAATTAATTTCACTTTGAAATTGGTCATAAACAATTGTCAATCTTTTAATTGATATTCTTTCTTAAAAACACGCTATTTGTTTTGACAATGGGAATTAATTATAAAATTAGTTAATGCAGCTTATATTATTGGAATTTTGTAAAATAGACATCATTTTTGAATTCATAATATCAATTTTATCTTAGGGTGATTTTTTGGTATTGTTCTGAGAAACGTCAATTTTTGATGAATAGTGAAACCACTAACTAGTAGTTAAAAAAACAAATATTTTATTTAAATGAAACTTTACCACTTTTGTGAATTGAATTTCAAAAATCCAACATACATGGTTGAAATTAGTATGTAAAATGTGGTTGAATGTGATGGAAATAATTTTTGGTGAATAGTAACTTTTATGCTTTTTTAATCACGATTAAAGGTAATTAGTGTAATTTAAGGTAAATATAATGTTATAATAATATTAAATTACCTTTACACTTTTCCTACCCTTATTATATTACTCATGGAAGACAAAGACAATCCATGGGTCAACTTGGGGACCCCATTGAGCCACATGGGTAAGAAAATGGCATTAATAACTTTTAATTTAAAGTAAAAATAAAATTGTCACAAACATTTGTTGTTTTACTAAACCAATTATTATATGGGGTTATATAAGTTAAAATTTAGAATATAAATATTCATTTCAAAGATAAAAATATTTCCTACAACAAGAAAATTTTTCTTATAATTTTGAGACATTATATAAATAAATTTATTTATGACACCATGATGATGCACCGATTACCTCATTAATGAACAATTTAAATAAAATGAAATGATAAGGAAGAATATAAGAAATAAAATTTTCTAAAAAATATTGGATGTGTATATTTAGAACCATTATCACCATATCCACGAAATATATCATTGTGTGACCATTAAAATCCGAAAGCATTTCATAATAAAGTAACATTTCATGACATTCCTAGAGTGCCCCTCCTCTCCACTTATAAAAGGCCCCCACCTCTACAGCCTTATTCATGCCATAAAATCCATTTGGCTCGGCCAACATTGGCCCAAATACTCTCTCACCATCCCTCTATTACTCCTAGAAGTCTCATATTGGGCATACATCTTCCCAAGGATTCCTTTGGCTCAAATCAAAAAGAGTTACTCGATTTTAAGGTAATGTCTTCTCTTATGTTCTTTTGTTTTATTTTCCTTCTCCAAACCATTAAGCTCTTTTTATTCCATTATTATGTAACAAAACCAGTATCTTTAATATACTAGGATGTTTTTATGAGAATTATTTGATTTACACTTACACACACCTTAGTCTAGTAGTTAAAGAACATACTGTTTCTGTGGGTGGTGAATTACTGCCTCATGAAACGATGATTGTTCAATATTATCTTAACACCTCTCATGGTGGAAATTATGATGTCACAATATTTATATGATATATATATTGTTTATTTTTTCATTTTGATTATGTATTTTTAATTTATGGCATACCCTTATGATTTCCATTATGGGTAAACGCGATAATTTCATTTTAGGAAGTGCGGACTACCGCCCCCTCAAAGTGATTTGAATCTTCAATGCCATATGTGGGACGTATAAAGGATGGAGTAAATGATATTATATATGATATTATAATGGAATTATAATATAAATTTATATAATTATTATTTCATTCCATTAAATAAGAAATAGAAATGAAAGTAGCGTTCATGCGTACGTACGACTTACCATCTCCATGAACGATGCATTTCATTTCTTGACTCTAAATGTTTTGTAATATTATAAATGAATGTATATACATGATATAAATGATATATACGATATCAAAATCATGAATATAATTCTGGATATAATGGATATTTTACCACATGAACAACTTGTAATTATAAGAGGTTTATTTTTTACTCGAGTACCAAAGACCGAAAAAACAACCATTATTAACTTAAATAATTACATAATGTTCATAACATGCTAATAAGAGATATAAAAGGAATAATGACCTTGAAAAAGGTTTTTAAGCAAGTAAAAATTACCTCTATTTTATTTTTTAGGAGGCTAATGAACGATCGAGTTAGGTCGGACATGAGGTAAGGGTCTTCATCTCAATCTCCATTCATTGAGGCGTATTTTGTTTTATACACAACATTAATTTATACGGTGTATAAACCCCTTTGGATTTTACATTTATTAAAAATGGATATTTTTATATGAATCATTTTACCAAAAGAGAAAAAGGAATGTTTTTTGTCGTACGTATGTGGCGACAATGACTTCTCCACTACCGTGACCATTATTTTATTTCATGGCTTCCTCTACAAGCCATAACATTTTTTTAAATGAAAAATAAATACCAAGTTTTACATTTCTTTTATTTTGGTATTGAAAATGGTTTAATCATATAATTGTGTTGTATTTATATCTTGTGATTGAAATGTGGATTTTTTTTCCTTTATGCATGTTTAATGTGAAACAATTATGTTATGGTTTATGATATGAGTAAACCTTTTCATAAGAGGAATGCACTGGAATTAATAAGTGACGGGGGAGCCCACTATAGATCCTTGATGCATTGGTAGGTCTCATGAGACAAACTAGTATCTTGTCATAAGGCCTTTAAAAAATCTTATTTGTAGTCATGGCACAAGGCCTTGACAATGTTTTTATGATAGTCTGGAATTATGAATTCCATCATTATGAAAGTGGTTATTGATATTGCATGTGATTATTCGACTATTATAATATCAACGTGAATAAGTAAATTGAATTATTTCATTTTATTTTTTACATATTATGATGAAGTTCATGTCTAAAAGGATTTTTTTAGTTATACATTTCCTTAAATGATTATGTTTATTTCTGAAATTTTATGCTATATTGTTATCCTTATTGAGTATCTGAGCTCACCCCTTTCTGTGTTTTATTTTTCCCCGGATGCGAAAAAATATTTTATGACTGAACTGCAGGGATAGTCTGATGGGGATATGTGTGTGGACTATGGAGACCATGTTTTGATTTTTTTTCTTTATAATGTAATGTAACAATTATGAATGTATGTAGTGTTTCCAAGGCTAATAAACTAATCTGCCTTTCAAGACATGATATTTTGTGATCATGCCAATGTTACGTAATAATGCACCGACTCTGGGTAAAGAGGGTCATGGTGTTACACTAATTCTTTGTGCCCCACCCCCAAATCAAAGTATTTATTCTTTGAAATTCATCCATAAAATATCGTTATTCATGAAGATCCCATTTCTCTGTGAACTAGTGGGAAAATTAATCACCCAAGGTACCTAAGGACTGTGAACCAGCTTTCCCTCTACTCTAATTTTCTTATTGATTATGTTGATATCACCTTGATGAAGCCCTATGACCATCATGAAGGAAGGTATCAATTTTGGTTACATGTGTCTTCAAAGAGCATTCACCATTAACCAAGCATCCTCCATAAACATGTTGACTCCATTCCACAATTGGGTCTTCATGCTTTGTTTATATCCTCCTTTTTCAAAGATCCTTTTCAGAATAATTCATGAAGCGCATTCCATTATGAAGTCTCTTTTTCTTCACGAAGAGACATTCCTTCACGATTCCCCTCTCTATGAGGCCATCTATTTCATGATCAATTCTTATGTGGGGCTCTCTAGGATAGTGTGAAGTGAATTCATGGTTCCTCTAATTGTGTTTCATATACTATTTAATTATCTTATAATTCAACAAATAGGCACAATAATGGGAATTTATTCTTCGAAGATCCATGATAATGTGAGGCCCTTGTGTGACCATTACTCCACCCCCTTGTTTCTTAGCATTGCATATTCCTTAATTCCACCGATTGTGGGTTGGTGAAAGATATGTATTTACCATCGGTGTGGATCGAGTCATCATCATCTTAGCCTTCGGACATTACACTACCAAGAACGCTCATCTGTGACTCGTGAAGTTAAATATTGAGTAACCAAATGTGTGGCAGGCTAGGTCACACTTGATGGAGAAATAACATCAGCACTCTCCCACTCCACTCTCCATTTGGTATTTTCTTCCATGTACACCTCCGGCAGTCTCTACATAAGTCCCAATACACACTTAAGGGGTGTTTACTTTACAACAGCCATATACAATGCATACATAGGATCAACATCCATAGGATTCCATCCTTAAGTATGCACTAATCTCCATCTCCCTTGGAATATATCCATGAATAATCCTCACACAATCCCTCATGGCCATAACATTCATGACATGATATTTTTCTCCCACCACATCCACTAGTTTCTCACACTGAGAATAAATCACATGGGATTAGAGATTAGCAGTTACCATGGAATCCACCCAAGACAGAAACCATGTATAAGACCCAATCCCATATTCATTCACAATGTTAAACTGAACCCATCTAAACTATGTGGAATTTGACCCTTTCATCCTAAAGAGGGTGTGTTGGAAGCCTCTCTAAGGTTCATGCCCTAAAATCCAAAAATCCAACTATTATGTGCACTTCACAATGGATCACATCATTCCTGCATGATATTAAACTGTATTCCATTTCAAACTTTATGGCCTTGAATTCCCAGACATACTGATACAATGGAAGCCTCTCTAAGGTCTAACCCCAATCTATGGTAACCTATATTACCCCATCCTATGGGATGTTCCATCCTGATGTGATACATTCCCTTTTTGGGATGTATACCATAGATCGTCCTCTCTACAATTTTCTGATCCACTTGAACAGATGACCATGAATAATCCCCACATATTGTCTTACTCCTCCAACGGAGAGTGACCCCCTTGCAATGAGATACTGACAATGCATATTCCCCTACTTGTCTCTGGCTCACTGTATTTTGGGTACAACCTAATTTTATGACACATCCTAATATATGAAGATTTTGTACCACTTATTCTACATAGGGTACATTCGAAGACTCCCTAAGGATCAATACCATCATCTATTTCCCATTATGGTCTATCGCTTGTGCCTTTGTGTTTCAGGAAGATCATTCTCCAACCTGATGATTCTACATCCATCGGGTCCCCATTCATTAACCATAATCATGAGACACCTAATTAGGTGTCTCATCAACCCATGCAAATCTACATGGACATTGATTCCCAACCACCATGATATGTAGGAAACCACCATGCGGTTTGTGAACAACACAATCATCCACACATAAGTTCCATCTCTCTCTTACACACTCCTTAACACTTCCTCCATTACCACCATTATGTTTCCTGAGCTACCATTTCTTGTTGAACTCATACCATTTATACGAGCATCTAGTCATGCATAATACCTCATAATCTCCTCCGTAAACATTCACTTGTCACGGTAAGGTCATCCACCACATTACATCTTTTTATGGCACTAGAGAAGATATCCATGTGTAACACTCGAATCACCCCATCTAAATAGATGGGTTATGATCCATATCTTTTAAAAAGGGAATGTAGGATGCATCTCTATGGTTCAATCCTAGAAAATAGTAATCCTCTCTATATCATTTTTAGAACCACATTTTCTAGAATATCCTTTGTGTTTATCTGATCGGCCTTGATGGTGTGAAAAATCCCTTTTTGGGGAATTATATCCATCATCCATCCTTATGGATTTTTTGACCCATCCACATGGTACACATTCCCGGTGCTCCATCCATGGGATTTACAAATTTGATAACCTTTTATCAGTGTTCTGATCCATCTGATCTATCTCTAGTAGATGTTAAACTCACAACACACCCTATGTAAAACGTGGGAAGCCGAGGAAAACCTCAGTGGAAGTACTGGAGTATTAGATTCCTTGTATTTGAAATGGGATTTAACAAGCTTCCATGCCGTCAATAACCCTATCATAATGGAAAATTTAGGTGTACCATGGCTCCAACACCCAGATATATTAGCGCTTCCCAACATGACTACATCTCTAGAAAAAGGTTTATTTATTGACATGACACATTAAAATTTCTTGGAGATAAATGCATAATTAACTAGTGTCCACAGAGATATTGAGACAGTAATGAGATTTATGAACTACATCATAATTTATAAGGGAAGACCTAGTCTATGAGATGAATTCTTAGGAGGAATCCACAAAAGGAATGACCAAAATCCCATCATTCCATTTCAATCAAGGTAAATATATCTCAAAATATATAAAAGAAATGCCACCTACCATTGGAAAGATGGAAAGATGGGAAATATATGTGACTATCACCATAAATTACAACGTGAGGTGGGACACCCCAATAAAAAATAGGAAATGTTTTTTTTGTGAAATGAAGTAATCCTCTAATTGTTTATCAAAAAAAAACACCGAATCCATTAGTAATAACTATGATTTGGGATGTGTGATATTGATAATTTTGTAATGTTTAATTGGTAACAACCATCATTACAAAATTAATATCACACCTCATAGACATAATTTTGATATATAAGGGATGAAATTAATTCAACGTTTTGTTTTTTCACTTGAATTCACTAACTTGAAATAACAATCCTAATAAATATCACCTTGCTAAACATGAAATGAAAATTGCAATTATTTAATATGAGATATTTTTCAAGGCTGTAGTGGAGACCTGACGAAACTATTTTAAACAAACATCCTAGGAAGATCCATAAATGGTGATGTCAACCATAATGAATTCAATAAAATTATCAAGTCATATAAAAAATACACTCAAAATACATCGCATAAAAGTTCTAGGTGCATTACAGAGACAGAATGCATCCATATATATGATAATGAATTGAATAGAAATATAAATGATGCATTTTATTGATCATTATGGGCTATATTGATTTTAAAATAACAAAAATATCCATAACGGTTATAATAAGGGGACATTCCTGCCAATATTCCTAATATTTGGTCAATTAAGGTAATTGAAATTTCAAATTTTGTGTGGCATGATCTGGTAAATGGTGGATAATGTAGTCTATTCGACTGTATTCACACATTTTGGAACCAATTAATACATTTAATTTGACACTACTATTAATCTAATTATTTATGGAATAAATTTTACTACGCTAACCCATTTACTGTACAATATTTGATTGATGATCCTATTGGAAATTATTTTACTGACTTCCAATATTAAAAATTCAAAATTTTTAGGATTAAAATGGTGTTGATCCTACCTTATTGGTTTAGTATCACCATCAAAAAGTATATTTTTTGAACAAATATTTTATATAATCCCATGAATATCCACCATTTTCCATCCTATCACCTTTTAAACTATCTCAAAAGGTGTGGTTGTTTTATTTCAATCTATTGAAAGAGGTTCTTACTAATAATGGAACAAAATTGGACAATACCCTCATTATATGTATATTAGATGTTAGATAGAAGTTGTTTCAATTCCAAAACTAGTGTGTTTTTTATTATGGGTGGTGATTTAGGGGGATTGATATCCATTAAATTTTCTATCTTCTCATGATTATTATTTAATGAAATAAAATTAATCAAAATATGATTTTCAAAATAATTTATTTTCATGTGTACCTCAAAATGAATGCACTAATAAATTAAGGCACAAAATATAGACATTTTTTACCCAAAGAACACTTAAATTGGGAATTAAGAGTAAAATTAGCCAATTTGGAATAAGAGAAAAATGATTAAGAGTAAAGTATATATAGGGAATTTAGTGAGTTTGTGTTTCATTAGATAGAACTTCTATCGAATATAAAATAATATCATTATGATCTTTATTGGGTTTCTTCATATAATCATGGATATTAACTCTTACCATTACTCCATCGAAATTCATAGATAGTGTACCATTGTGGATGTTGATGATAACCTTTATTTTCTATGTGTAATGTCTCCCCCTGTATGGGAGGGCCATGTCGTTGAGTTTTGTTATCGTTCATCTAATGAATATAGAAATCTGTAGGAATGATGGAATTTTTTTACTATAATGAGTAAATACTCAATCGCCCTTGATCATTTTGTTGTTCTCCATTTTGAATGATTCCTAATGATTCATGTTGGTTCATGCTCTCCATCGTGTGGAGTTGTGTAACCTGATTAATAAATAATATTAATTGAATCGCACAAATCTTGTATTGGATCATAAAAATAGGTCTCCACTACAGTACCGGGTATGGTGAATGTGCCTTGATACTTGAATTAGGTTCAAATTGTTGCTTCTATCAATACTGAGACATTCCTTTCATGGTTGAATATTTAATTCCTCTCAGTCCTTTTCTATGGGTGTAATTCTCTTCGATAAATTTTTCATTGAGAGGGATTTTTTTACTACTAAAAATAATGGAATAATAGATATCACATATTTATAGGTATCCATTATATATTTATCATTATCATTATCAATATATTTCTTTGGATTCGAGAGTCATTGATGGAATTCTAAAATAATAGATTGATCAAGGGAATCCTCAAAATTAACTTGTTTTCCCTTTTTTCTTTTTTTCTCCATAATAATAATTTATGGGTATAAAAATAGAGTCTTCATGTGGAGTAATTGCCTATTATGTAGAATCAATGGAAGAAAAAACTTCTTTAACATTAAAATATTTAACTGAAAAAATAATACCATTTAATAATAGATTATAAATTTGATGGGATGTAATTTTTCTACAAACCATTCATCTTTATCTCACTATTTTGTTTTTCAAATTTTCACTATTAAGTGTATATTTCAGGATTAGATTTCTATTGTGGTTTTCCAAAATTAGATGTTCTAGGCTTCCAATTTAATCACCATTTCTTTTATAATTGATTTAGATTTTGGATGAGAAGTATTTATTTGAGATGGTGATTTATATGATGATTTAAAACATTCTACTGGTTGATACCAATTCTTCTTGGAGTTGTTTGAGTATTATAGTTATTAGAACACTGGTTGTGCTTCCGCTCAAGGTTTTGATTTGGTAAAATGTTCACTTTCTTTAATAATGTTTCTTTAAGAAAAAAAGGGAATATTGATTAAAAATACTCAGATGAATCATGATATTTCAATTACCAGTAAAATAATTAGTGTTATAAGAAAAAATACAACAAAATAATGAAACTAGATGATGGTGTGAATTACCTTGTTCCAGAGATAATTTCAAAATATTTTTGTGAATATCATAATGATTATTATCTATCTTCTATTATAGGTATTGATGAATTACCTCATGGGCTCCTTGAGTGCGTTCAACTACTTGCGTATCGATTTGTTTTGTATTTTGATCAATGTTATATATTATGTCAAGAGAGGTGGAAGTTGTTTTATCCACTATGTCACCACCAACTACAAAATCTATCACCCCAAAATCCATGTATATAATTCACTCATAGATTTATAAAATTTAAAATTTCCAGTAATTTAGAATAGGGGAAATAATATCAATATATTTCAAATCTCTCCCAATATTAATGAAGGGTCTCTCCTTATGATTTCCTAATTCGACATATCTCTATTCGAATTAATATAGTTCTAGAGGTTGGGTAAAAATTAGCTATAAAGATTAATTTATGGTCATTAAATCCCCCAATTTTTGTGTTAATATTGTATATCCTATCATTAGATACAATTTAATTGGATAATGGGAAGACCTTAAACATTTGGTGTCCCTCATTAACATTTTGGGGTTTCATGGTGGTTCACACTATATGATACTTGTTGATATTTTTTTGATATTTCTAACCCAGAAGACCCATGAATTTTAAAAGGAGGAGGATCGGTTATGTTCTCAACTAAAATATGGCTACATACTCTGGGTATTATATGTAAGAAAGTTGGAACTCCACATCATGGGTGGTTATCTACTTTAATGTTATATTATTTTCTTCCATGATTTATGGGGTTTGATATGGAAGGATTTTTTGTTGGTATGTGAACACGTGATGTTCTATAAGTGTATTCTTGATGTCACTTGATTTTCTTACACAAGATTACATAATTTTTGAGTTATGTGTCTTTTCAATTTGTTGGAAAATTCCATGTATTAATTCATTATCAATTCATTTCATGCAATGAATTTGTCAAAATTATTTAATTTTTTGTACTATTTTTTTAAACTAGATTAATTAAATAGAACCACATAAAAAGAGTGAAAGGGGAAAAAATAAAATTTTAAAGATATAATTAAATAAATAGATAGACAGAGGTATGGGGAGAGAAGAAAGGAGATATAAAATAATGAAGACAGAAAGAAAATAAAAAAATAATCAAAAGGGAAGGGGTGAAAATGAATGGAGTAATAAATGAAATTAAAAATAATTAAATATGTAAAAATATTGATAAAATGATATTGGTCCTTTGTGATAGTGTCTAAATTTTATTGTGTTGTCGAGCACATCAAAATATATTTTTGATCATACTAAAAATCTTGATGTATATCGGGAATGCTAGTTTGTATCTCGATAAAAAATTTGAACATTAATTCAAAAATAAGTTTGTTATTATGAATGTAATTGTGTAATATTATTTTAAAAAAAATTAAATTTTTTGTTTTAAGAAGGTAATATAAAAATGGAATGAGATAAAACAACATAGAAATTAACAAGATCAATTCAGAATGATCAACCTAGGAAAAGCTCATGATGATCATTCTACATCACATAAATAGATAGGTTTTAGATCATTAAATTATTGTTTGAATCATAAATGAAAATAAATTTATTCCTTTTATAATTGGATACCACCTAGGAATAATTTGGAAACACCAAATGATTCAATTACTACTACCGATGATAGAGTGATTTGCGTTTGACATAAAAACAAAAAATCAATGAGGATACATAAGAAGAACCCAACATGTTTTCAATGATTGTATGTTACATATGTTTGATTACATGAAAAAAAATATACATGGCCATGGAAATGTTTATCATAGTTTAATTGACCAATATGATCATGAAAAACACTACATTTTAAAGGGGAATGAATAAGTTGTTAGCATTGTGGGAAACCTCACATAAATATATAACCCCAAACATGATAATATGAGTTTTAACATTAAATACCAAAATGTAAATATATTAAGTATGAACATAGGATTAATAGATACATAATACTACTTGAAATTAAAATTATCATCCAAATATTACCAATAAGAACCTGAAGATTAAATCATGTTCCTCCTTGAGTCATCACAAGGAGTTTATAACTCTATTGAAATGGGGAAGCCATATATGTTGAAGTAAAAAATGACATTGAATTTAGACCATATAGAAATGATGATAGGAATAATTTTTGTGTCTGAAATAGAATATATTTTGGTCATGGTCCTAGTTATAAATGAGGTTCCAAATGATCCCTTATATAGAAAATATTATAGGAGGTTATGTGAATATAGGATTTGATATACAACATAGGCCATGGATTGGAAAATGTAGAATACATTATCAAAAATTGGAAAAAAATCATTTTGGTTACACTACCATATGAATCCGCATAAAAGTGGGAGTTAAGATTACATATAAAATTATATATGTTTCCAAAATTAATAACCAAACATTTGATATCATGTCAATTTATTTTTTGTAATAGATCTATTCGAGTAGGCCCTTGGATTGATGAATTGGGATTGATATTATTCATAAGAGTATATGATCTCTGAAATTTGGACCATCTGAAAAATTTTCATCCCAAATAATGAAACTAATATTCCAAAGTGAGTGGGTGAGTCCACATGAGTTCTTGTATTCATTTGCAGTTTGGGCCATTTTCTATCATCATCAACCTGGGCCCTCCAAATCACCTCCACCAAAAATGAAGACATGAAAAAAGTGATATTACCATATCTAAGAGAGATACACATTATTATATTGAAACAGTGATGTGCAATTTTTTTTTTCATATTTTGGATTTTCAATACAAAAACATTTTAATATAAATTTTTAATGGTGAATAAAACAAAGAATCTTGGTGCAATAATGATGACTAGAAGACCAGAGTTTACAGTCTATGTAAGCCCTAAATACACACTATGTACTATAGATGAACACATGCAGTTTTTATTTGTTTTATATGGAATATAATATTTTCCCATGATTTTAGTATCACCAACCATGAGCCATAGGTGGTTTATCTGTGAGAGATGAGTACACTACTTCAAAATATGGTGACTAGACATTTCATGTCCCCTTAGGGACAAGATATGTGGAAGTAAATGTCCATATAAATAAACGTATAAAAATAACAAGACCATATTCTCATGAAATTACACACTATATTATTCCCTTTTATCACACAATGTATATTTCAACGAACATTCATCCTTATGTATCAACTTCTCTAGGGCTCAAATTTGGTCCCATGTTTATCATATTATGAGTATATTTACACATAGGTCAAGATGGTGGAATAATTTGTGATAGTAGTGATATAGAATAAACTGATGGAAGTGGTAATATTCTTCCAGTGACACTTTGTTGATGTCATTGATCATGTTTGATCATCAAATAGATATTACGGTCAATAATCCAATGAATCATTAGGTTGTGGGTCCCCCAAATCCTATATAAAATTAGATTCAAAAATCCCCTACAGTGTATTGGGTGTGGGGCCTCTATAATCATATTATTATTCCTATACCAGTTTTATCTGTAAGATTGTTATTCCTCTACAATAATTATTTCTCCCTTTGATTTTGAAATAAATGGTAATGTGTGGAATACACATTCATGGTATTTTAATGAGGAAAGTGGTACTAGGGATTGGATGTGGCACATTTGTAGATATGGGTAGAATAATACTCTTAAAATGCTGTGTGTATTTAGTTTCCTAAAAATTTTAACTAGGGTTTATGGTATTAGCATATATGATGTTATGTCTTACCTCCCTGTTTGGAATTATATGTTGGGATGACAGTTTAATTCTGTTGTTTAAATCATGGATTTAATCATTTATGATAGAGTATGTATTTTATAACTCCAACATGGGATTTTTTTGTATGTTTCATTTCAAATAAAAATTATTGGAGAATAAAAAGTGACATTGTTGTACCTGGTATAGTTGATGAATAGTAGTACATCATAGAGTTGATCATGTTATGTTGTTAATTAGGGATTTTGAACCAAGATATCTCTCTTATTTTCATCATTCATAGTAATTTTCACATTGGGACCTTCTTTGTCATTCATTAAGAATTCATTGTTTCCATTACAATTTTCTAATACATTTCATTACTTTGATTATATTTCATAAAAATTATAACATGCATTGTTTACTCTCTAGATGTTTATTTTTTTCTGATCTTTATACTATTTCTGGGAGCTGTGTATGTGTGGGTGTGTGTTTGTGTATACATGAACATTAGGGACTCCCATTTCATGGATAATCCAACTAGGTTATTTTTTCTTCACCTAGCCCATTTGATGTGGGATTGGGGTGTCACTATCGGCCTACTTCTAGACTAGGATGGGCCATTATGTTTTGTGTTAGGATAGTGTGGTGTTAAAATAGGTTTTACTATGAGATGATGTTTGGAGGTAGACATGTCATAAGGATTTTTTAGGAATTTATGGGAATATTGTTGATGTATATCCATTTCATCTCTTCGAGTACGGAACACAATAAGGATGTTGTGGGTGACGTATCCATTCTACATAAGTCTAAAAGCATGATTGTCGAATTTTTATAATAATCCATCATTTGAATGGGAACCAAAATTATATGCATATTATAAGATTAGCAGTTTTTAGATTCATGTCCTTTATTAAAATACTGAATTATGATCATTAAATAACTGAATTCTTTATTAATTATCAGGACACCTCAACATCTACATCCATCAAGGATTTTGACATAGGGCTATGTTGGTGACTAGTTATGTAATGAGGCCTCAATAAAATGACTTATTATTATGGTTTCCCCACTAATAAAGCATAAAACAGTGCTATCACCCTTTGGGTGGAACATAAACCCATAGATATTGTTTTTCGAATATTATTGACTATATATTGGGAAAATTACTGTACCATATCATAAGGAGAATGGTATGTGAATGATAAGTATTTTTTTTGTTATATAAATAGAAATCATATAAGATTCTAGATGACCATGACCCTTAGGTATAAGATATTTTTCTCAAATAAGTGTTCTTTTTATTTATCTTATTCAAATTTTGATTGAATTGATTCTTTCCCTCTCAATATTATTTTCTCAAAATGATGAAGGACATCATTGGAGTCAAATTATTGAAACCCATTATGAGGTGATGCTCTCATGGACATACATTCATTTGTTGGACTCTAATGTGTATTATTTGTGAGATATCAAAATATGTGGATCCCTGATCATCACTAGAAACAATTGGGTCATATGTTAGTTTATAAGAATGTATCTAGGTTATCCGACCTCATGTTGAACTATCTCAAAATGGAAAGTGATGAATAATTCAAAAATAGAATGTTTAATTTAGTAAATTATTGTTATATCTTGGATAGTTTGGACTCCATATGAATTCCTAGATATTATGGGTTGATGGAGGAGGAATTGGTGATATAGGTTTTTATAGTAGTGGGGCATTAAGAAAATGGGTAGGCAGTATCCATAATGGAGTCGAGTCATTTTTAAAATATAGTATAAACTATCTATTAGGTTCTATATGCTAGATGAATACTAATTCCCTGGCTCATACATAGAGATCTGTAATGTATGTATCACACAACGGTTTTAGTCATCATAGAGATATAATATGTTATTCTTATGATTATTGAGGTCACATGGATCATGCTTTTCTAACCTGCATACCTTGTATGGTGTAAATATAGTAGGGAAACCAACCATTATAGAGGTAGAGATGTGTTCTATTATGTTCTAGATGTGATCACGGTATCCCCCATGGAGGCACTATTGATTGAGGGGTAGGAATATAAGTAGAATGAAGATCAATATGTGGATAAAAATTCTATTAAATAAATAAACTACCACCAATAGGTGTCTAGTTCCATGATTATAGGGTTATTGTTAGATGGAGTGGTTATATGAAGGCATTGGAGGGACATGATAAAATCCGTAATGAGATGTATTGAGGTACAATGTATTCCTTCCAAAAATTAATTCTAATAATTATAGACCCATTAACTATTCATTCCTTTATCTAAAAAGATCTTTTCATAGATATTGATATTTATAATGACTATTTAGATAATCATATATGGATAGAGGTTTCTATGGAGGGTGATTCTTATATATCCCAAATATACTAGTAGTGAAGGTTAGTTCATAGTTGAGAAATTTTCTCTTGGGACCTTATGGAATTTTTGATAAAAATTTATAATTACATATTAAGTATTTAATGGTTTTCGTTCTTATGTGTTTAGATAAAATATCAAATACTGATAATAAATTCCTAAAAGTTGATGGGATGCCGTTCTGGAATAATTTTATGAATTTATTTTTGGAAGAATGATAGTGGAACTTGAGTAGGGAATTGGAACATAAAATCCACCAATTGGGGAGTCTAACTATTATCATAGTGGGATATTTGGGCATATATATTCTGATAGTAGTGGAAGATTCTATATATGTATTCCTTAAAGATTTATTAGGATTAAATTTAAAGAGAGAGGTTTATTTATATATTTACTTCCACCAATGGATTGTATCGATATCTTCTATGTCATATCATATGAACCCTTCCCATCTCAAGGAGATGAGTTTGTAGTTGGAAGTTCTTCTCAATAATGGACTTATAAGACCTAATGTTTCCCATAGGATATCATAAATTATGTTCGGGAAAAAGGAAGATCATACCTTTAGAATATTCTTTGACTATGTCTCCTAAATTAGGTTTCAATCGATAACATGCACCAATTATCATGGAATAATGACCTCTTTGATCATTGGAACAACGTGATATGGTTTTCTAAGATTTATCTCAAGTCATTCTACCATATGTTGATGGTTCATGAGGATGATATTCTAAAGATATAATTCAAATCATTTTATGGGAATAATCAATTAATGGTGATTCCTTAGGGGTGTTGAATTCCCCCATTTTTTTAATACACATATGAGAAATATATTCTTTCCTTCCATATACATGATCATGGTTTTTTATATATATGATATTAAAATTTAATATACCTCATGAAATAAGCACAAAGATAATTCTATGATGGTTTTAGACATAGTATATGAGAATAAATTATATTATAATCATCCAAGGTGTTAGTTTTGTATTCATGTGGTATTATTTTTTGGGTTTCATTTTAATGATAATAATGTAATAGTGCACTTGATAAAGAATAACATAGTTTTTTTATTATGATCCACCAAATTGTATGTTATAATTATTGTGATTTATAGTTTGGAAGCATTCTATTAGAGGTTCATTCACAAGATTTATCAGATTACAGCCCCATTGACTACATTAACATGGAATAGGAATCTATTTTCATAGACTAAATTTCTTTAAGATATTTATATGATATGAGAAATATGTTGACCATTTATTGTATATTTAGACTATGGGAGGAGGGTATTAGATATGTATCATTTTTTGAAACATTTGAAGATTGACATAGAATCATGTTGTTCCCATGGGAGGCATTTATTTTTTATTGGACAAGTTAGTTAAAACCGTACAATACAAACTGCCTATCCCCCGACTTGGAGATGATAGTGATATTACTCTCGAAGATTTTTAGGTATTATCTTTTAGGAGAGTATTTCAATTTTTACCCATATTTCCAAAACCTTAGATAAATGTATAAAGATCTTCATTATCAACTTACTGACTATAGTGACCCAATACATATTCAAATATAATTACATAATATAGAATTATAATATCTAATATAAAATGATTGATAATACTAGAATAATTAGTAGTCTAGGTTCATAATGTCTTCATGTTGAACTATAATAAATAATAATTATTTTAATCTCATAAATGAGCTCCAAAATTACTTTAAACTCCTAATACACTATATGAATATATAGGAAACACATAAATATAGGGGTGTAATAGGAAGCCTAGTAAGATAATAAACATGATTAGAATAATATCATAATACTAAAAAGGAAGAAAATGATGTCATACAAGAAATGTTTATTGGATTTTCATATGTAAGTGTCCAAATAATAAAACTTCATCACAATATCATGGAAAAATATAAATGTGGAAACAAAATGAAACATGACATAAGCCTAAGTCAATTCTTACTATAAAGTTGAAATAACATGGTGGATAGGGTCGCCTCGTGGATTAGTTATACTCCCAAATAACATAAATTTTATATCATGAGGCATAATGATTTCTGAATATATTGGATAACTATCTAGGAACACCCATTTCAAAATGCTCATGTATATGTGTTACATATAGAGAAATCATATATAAGGAGTAATCATATGAAAATCCCATGGAAAAAATCAATTATTTCAAGAACTTGAACAATTACAATTTGAAATAGAGATGATGATGCTTCCATTTGAGAGTTTTTACATTGATCCATAGGTTTGTTTCAACCAAAATGATAAATATTCCTTAGATATATTGTGTGTCACTCATATTTTTGATGAAGATTGGAACGAGTAAACCTGAAATTGATGGATTCACCAAATTGTTTTCCATTTATAAACATCAATGGAATCTCTTTTATGGATGATCATTCTCAGTAGAATTCTGTTTGGGATAATCTTGTCAAGTTTCACATCCTAAAAATATAACACGAGGGGTCATTTTCTGTTATTTTTGATCTGGATATGCCTCAATAGAGATGTTACATAAGAATTTTTTCACTCATAGGTCATGTATCATACTCGAAAAGTGAAAATACATTTTTCAGTGATGAACTCAAAGCTGGTATATCTCATGTATATATAATTAATCACTACAAGTTAATTTTAATTTGAAAAGGATAATATCACATTATCCTAGAATGAACTGAATATTTCAACTCTATTTTGATGATTGGTTATTTGAAACAAAAAATAAGTGTACTAGGATGATCATAATGGGTTATGAACATTAAATCCTTCAATCCATGACATTCTTTTACTCGAATATGAGTGATTATCATAGAAATTCATTATGTTTTTTTGGATTCCTAAAATATCAAATGACAAAGAGACTTGTATTGGAATTCCCAAAAAAATAGTATCAACACACACAAAATTGGTGCATAGTTCGTTCTTTGGGATTAATTATTGATGTTATAAAAGAATAAACGACACCATATATGAGTACTCCCATTTCCAATGATCATGAATTCTATGTGAATATAGAATTTGATTACATCCCACCTTCAGTGTTGTCTAAAAGATGGTGGGAAGTGAAATTAAAATTTTTACTGTAAATCAAAAGTCGGTTAAGTCTAGTCCTAATGAAAAATAAAGGAAGAAGAATTATAAATATAGAAGAAATAATATTTTGGTACTAGAAAATGGTGAATCATCAATATGAAGCTATGAAGCTAGAAAAGTCTAAAACTAAATCTCGGGCCTTGTGGACAGTAATTTTTGAGGAATTATATAAATGGAATAACATCCCTCTAACATCTAGGTTTTTTGAATATAAATTCCCCTCCACATTTTCCAGCTATAAATGCATATATATGGAAGATAACTGGGGAACTCATTAGGAAATTAAACCTGATATTGAAAACATAGTGACATTTATTAAATATGGTAAGATGTTCTTTAATATGATTCAAATTCACATTTATTCATCTATCCAAGTGATTATCAAGACATGTGATACATGTAAGGATAATTTCAAAAAGGTTAAAGTTTATCTGAAAAAAATAATAAAACCCCTTTGCTCTTATGGTCCTTGTGAACATTGATAGAGGATCGTTATACAAAAATGTCAAGAAAAAATTGAACTAAAACATACATGATAAAAACCTAACTAGTGATGTAAAAAAAATCAGTTAATATAACATAAAACACTAGAGGTGAAGGACCAATCAATAAATCATAACATATATGGAAACATGAAGTATTAGGGAAGGGGGATTCCACACTAATTGAAAAACAATACCGAAGATTCAATTATATAAATATAATTTCTTTAACCATATTAATTCAATTTGATCATTCATGATATTGATTCAAAACCTTAAACTATACTTCATTGGGTTCTCTGATTAAAAAATACAATTCTTCTCTAAAACAATTTTTTTAGAAAATAGGGTATACCACCTTATAATAACTATCAATCCTTTGAATTATTTCATCATGACATACCTCAACGTATATTCATACATTGATAATCTAGTCATTGTTATTCCTTGTGAGAATATTGTTACATGTAGTTTTGTTAAAGAAAGTATATAAAAATTCTACTAAAATGTTTGTGCCTTAAATATTAATAAACACCAAAAGGCCTCATACAAGATATAAATTCCCTATATATCATAATTATGAATCACAAATTACATAATGCAGACAATAATTAGATTCATCATTATGTTGAAATTATTTTCCAAGTTTCACATTCAATTAATTTTAAGATTTCAAATCATTCATTACAGACTACAATTGTATTACAAAAAAACTTGATGAAGAGAAATTAGCAAGGTACATAAATAATTTAAATCAATATAAGGATATCATAATTGATATTTTTTTTTGAGGCCTCCATTATCAATTGATTATCCATATCATATGTTTATTTTGAATGTTATAACTCTAAAATCCACACAATTCTACTGATTTTTCATATTAAATAGCTAAATAAACCTCTTCCATTTAGGTTTAATAATTTAAAGGGTTCATCATCCTAAATGTAAAATTCTCTCCAATAAAATCTAGATATCCATATATTATAAATACAATTATTTTTAATGTTTACAGAAGACCAAATTTATCAATATAAAGATGAAATCATGACGTCCTTTACTAGCCTCACTCTCAAAAAACTAATCTCAGTAGACCACATGGAATCTAGAACAATTCATTGTATTTGGGATGATATCGACTAGTATAATGAGACTAGGGTGTGAAATTGGGGAGATAATTCCCTATTGTAAAAGTGGATCAAAAAAATGATATAACATGTGAATAAAAATTTCATGTAGTATAATAACAATGAAGGTAGTGGAAATAAGAATAATCAAACATGTAATAAATTACCTTAAAAATATATGAATTGTATTATATTCAAAATCAACATGGAATGTGTCTTCAAAATTATTTATAGATATACATGAAATCCAAATTAAAATTAATTAAATGATATTTCAAATCAGAAAATGAATATAAAAATTTCCAGGCATCTCAAACTCTGGATCAATCATCTTATAACAAACTACCATCCTTAGGTAACCATGTATTGTGTCTAAAGATGACAAATTCCCCTTTTCTACACATGTGATCAAGTAATCAAACCATGAACCAGTGGGTGCCCTAATAGTGTGGGATTATATTCTATGTAATCCACCCCCAATTGCATTTAAAAAAACCATAATGTCAACATAAACTAAATAATTTTCCAGTATGTATATTAAGATAAACAATAAAAATTACAAATCACACTTTCTCCATTCTCATTTGGTGCATGAACATGTTAGAATTAAATTATTTAATATAATATTTACATTATATAGACCTAACACATGATTGTTTCAATAGAAATGGAATTAAAATGAATAAAAATAAAAATAATAATAATAATCCAATGAGAAACCAAGGCATCCATGACCTATAGGGTTGTAAAACTCATACTATTAGCTAATGAACTCTGGAAATAAGGGGTTTATGTTTAATCCAAGGAGTCCATCAAATTCATTACACTGTAAATAGTTTCTTCTAAGTGCATGGATCTCAAAAATTGAAATACTTGGATCATAGTGAAGTTTTATATTGGGGTGAATCCATGAACCCTGTGTTCAAAGACATCAAGATAAATACATGGAGTGTATCAAAGGAATTAAATATTTAAAAAATAATTAAATGACTATTTGATAAAAGAATGATGAATTCACATAATAAAAAATTCTATATTTTTTTGTGGGTATCTTCCATCAAAATTTTATTAACGAATGTGAATGGAATCCTCCTATTTCTCAATTAATTCTTATGCGAATCTATATAGATATCATGTTTAACCATTATTATAAAGATAAAAAAATTATAAATCAATTTTTACCTTACAATAATTTTTTTTATCATATGTAATAAATGTCCATTTAATATTTATTTTATTTAATAATTTGATATGTTCAATCCATTATCATTCATTAGAAATGATTAGGTTAATAATCGAAATGAAAAACAATATCAATTAAAATTTAAATCATTTAACTAGGATAAGTGATATATAAAAAAATATACATTAAATATTAATATTTTAATGTTTTATTAATTATTATCGAATAATTACCTTTTTTATGGTCAAGTAAGACACACCCAAAAAGTGCCACAAATAGACCCCTTGTGGGTCCCCAATAAAATTACAATGAATTTACTAAACATGGTGGGGTTAAAATATATGTACCAATATCCAATTTTGTATTGTGACTTAAGAAGAGAAATTGAATACAATTTATTACTATTAAATTTAGAATGAAGAATATAATATGAAATGAAAATTGAATATGGTGTGTGAACATCGTAATAAATTTACAGATAGTGTTTTATTAAGGAAAGATTCAAACACCACTTAATATAATCAATTATAAGATTCATCATCTAATATAATTCCCTAGATTGTCTTAGAACAGTGTAAATAGAATAATTTATGAAGAAAATTAATATATGGAATAAGATGCTACAAAAAAATAACATCGTCCATAGGTATACAAATGAGGACGTGTGTGTACGTAGTTAAGTATAAAATAAGAGGAATCTAATGGGATGATCATATATTTATTAGGAGGCTGTATGTTATTATATAAAATAAAATAGATTTGGAAGCTTGTTGATCTCTTCACAGTAGATGAAGATGATGTCAAAACCGCTGGAGGAGGAAATTAGGAGGGTTAAAATTTTAATGAGGTGGGTGGAAATAGTAAATTTCCCCATTTAAAACTTGGTCAGACGGTTTGGCTATACAGTTGACCAAACACTATGCCAACTATTCATGGTCTAGTGTCCAAATAGTGTACTCCGACAATTTATGTTAACATTTTGGGAAACGGTGCACAAACCACATATTTTTTAATATAAATAGAAAAAAATCATATAAGCATATAGCCCAGGACCATAGTTATCGAAAATCATTCGCCCCTCCTATACTCACTGAACACCCTCCACATATTAAGTAGAAACTCTGCGAATTCAGGAACATGGTTTCTACTAACCATGTGGTCTATTTATTATTTCAACCATTTTGGGTTCTAGACTCAGAACAATACCCATAAAACTTCAAAACCTCTGTGACCACATTAAGAACTCATATTAGGCTTAAAAAAATGAATTAAATAGAAAATTGTAGGATATATACCTCTTAAGAAATATTATTTATCGTAGTATTATCCCCTTAAAGTAAATCATCCACATTTTCCCTTGATTGGATTGTAGAACATTTTATTAGAATAACTCTTGGAATTGGGCATGTGCATCGGCCTCCCTATACCAAGTCTCATCATGTAGATGATTGTGCAACCATAGAACCCACACTAATGGAACATTACACTATCAATGTGCCTTTTTTCACTAGTTTTTGATGGATACGGGATACTTCTAAAAAGAATCAAAATAATCTAATTCAAAATCCACGGTATTAGAAGTATGAGATGGTTCAATATGATAATGATGATGTAGTGAAAATTGTAATACAATGGGAATGTATTGTTACTTATTTGTTAAAATAAATTTATAATCTATTAGAATAACTTCATAAAGGATATCTATTATCCAAAAAAATATGGAAAAAGATTCTCATCCATCTGTATTTTTTATGTTCTTGTTTAGGTGATACCTGTAATAAAACACAACCCACATCCATTAACAATAGATTATTTCAATAGAAATTGAAATATTATTTATTTTTATATTGATTGATATAGAAATTCTTCCAAATAAACTACACATATATTCAATTTTCCTACATAAGATGAGGACCTATTATCACAACCCATCTCACCTCTATCCCGCATAGAGTTGAATGAATTGGCCAACCATATAGGGCCTTATATGGATTCATCTAAATAGTTTCCAATAAGTTATTTTTTTTGAAAAACTCAATTATATTGGTATCATTTTCCCCACATCCAATAAAATAAATGAATCCTCATCCAAGCATCCGTCCAACACCTATATAGTCTGTTATGATTGTTTATCTATCTATAGATGGAAGAATGTTCATAGAAGCACATATATACAAAACGATATATATATCCATTTCTAGAACCATGATATGTAATGAGATTCCCTATCTAAAATGATTGAATGAAGGTCCTATTGTATATATGTTTATCTCATAGACATAATGTCTTACAAAATAATTATCTAATAAAATCTCCCATATATAATTGATGCATAATAACTTTTTTATCCAATCAATGACTATCCAAACCACATCACGAACTCGATTAATCCTCTGTATTCTAATTAAAAAATCAATAACTATTTCTTCCCATTAAAATTGTAGGGAATAAATTGTATATAACAAGAAAAAAGGATGCTGGTGCTCTAAAATCACTTTCTGATATGATTGACACCTATTAATAAAATTATTGATCATAAATTTTATCTATATCCAAAAATATTGGAATCATTTGTCATGATAAATAAGGTATATATCAGAGTGCTATGAGATCTAATAATGTTATAATTTCACAATAGTAGATCTCACATGTTTTTAGGCACCTAGATAAACCCATGCATATAAAATATTTAATCATTAACGATATTCCAATATAGTGACACATCCTTAGGAATAATACTCTCTTGTAGGACCAAACCTTCAGAATATGAAAACATCCTTATCTACAACCTATCCTATAGTAACGGATTAGCTATTAAGGAATAAATAAAATCCTTCCCAATAATCTATTTAAACTCCAAATTTTATTTAAAAGAGTGCCATCAATATCCATTATTTAGTGGATTTCTGAATTTCTTGGTCCAAATTTTTTTCCCTCAACACATCAGTAGCCACATTATGCTTCCTAGGCATATATGAAACCTCATAGTCAACGAATTAAAGTTATAAATGTAATTTTTGTTCAGATTGATTTCAAACATTCAAAGATTTACTTGATACTATTGTTATCCTAATATATCAAAAAAAATTACCCATTTTACAATTAGTCCATCAAAGCAAGGCGTGATCAACTTCTGAAAGATCGTTCTAGTGTGTTCGGATATTGTACTGTAGAGGTATCATCTAAATAAACCCATACACAATGAATCAATAATCAAACATAAATAATTCACCAAACCATATTATAAATTAATACTATAATTTTTTATACCCTCTTCCAAGATATGTAAGAAATATAACTATTTCCAAAGTATTCCTTCTTCCCATATCATGAATTTCTTTCTAGAATGCTTCAGAAAAAAATAATTACATGCCCCTATTAATTGGACAAGTAAGAGGGGTATAAAGTAATGAATATTTCTATATACAAACCATGTAATATTTAGATATCTCTATGAATTTCTATATCAAACCCATTCGTTGGATTGTCAAAATAAAAAATCTCGGGCACCGTTTCGGGGGAAATGGATACTCCTAAATATACAATAAAATGACCAATGATGTGATCCTTTTGGTCGAGAATTTCTACTTGGTGAGATTAGCATATAAATAATGGTCTCTAAAAATATTCAAAACGACCTCAAATATTTTTGGAATTTTCATTTAGAGTATGATGATACAACAAGTTGTTATCTATTAAAAGCATGATGAATGAATATTGATACTGGAGAAAACCCATGTTCATCAAATCCATGAAAACAATGTCTATCTTCATAAGACCATACAACATAACCAGGTATTAATATAGAATGTACAATACTTGTAATGTTTTATATGGTATATCCAAAGGACTAACATGCACATGATGATTGATAGATCTTATTTCAATCTCCAAGAACACACTAGCTTCTCGAACCTAGTCAATATTTCTATCTATTTATGGAATGGATAATTGTTCATATTAGTAATCTAGTTCATCCATCAATAATACACATATAAAAAAACATTTATATCTATATTCATGTCAAAAATAATGGTTGAACTAAAATATGATGTGTTAGTTCAGATAAAACAATTACATACAAAATCATATAACAATCTCTTGATCTTATCGAGCTCCATAGGTTCCATCCCAATCACCCATATGAAGCTAAATATAAAAATATCATTGATTAAAAAAATCCATTGATCTGATAGCATCACACGGAGGTATGGTAAGCGGACAAAATTTCCATCATAAAAATGAAAGAGAAATAATAATCATCAAAATTTAGATGTCCCATAAGAAATGAATACTACCTCCTATAAGCGGATTGTCATTACTTTGGGATATACCCTCTATCTGCACATCCAACAGTGTGTCAAGGGTCATCAACCAATAATTATTGAATTTTTATCTCGTGATTTTAAATGGTCAGTAATGATATAATGGAGTGAGATAATGACATATCGAATTATGAATATATTATATTAAAGGATAGTAGATACAACCTCATAAGATAGACATTCCAGAACTCCGATTCTCAGGTATCAGCTATAAATCATGGAACTGGTCTTATCCCTGACCCTAATATAATGTTGGATTGAGCAACATAGGTATGATTTATGGAACTAATAATCAGAAACATGGCTAACATTCCTTGAACTCCTACTCAATCAATTTGGATGATGATACACTAGCATCCCACTTGATGCAACATAACTTGTACTGGTCTTGGAGGAGATTCTATATTTGGTATTGTTACATTTTTAATAGGTGTTATGATATTTTAAAACTACTTAATATAACCAATAGGGTCAGAAGAAGGAATCTAAATTGAGCC
Organism: Viscum album; assembly: GCA_963277665.1. Taxonomy (NCBI): domain Eukaryota; kingdom Viridiplantae; phylum Streptophyta; class Magnoliopsida; order Santalales; family Viscaceae; genus Viscum; species Viscum album. The sequence goes on along the minus strand of OY728162.1, from coordinate 77,152,410 downwards.
CAAACACACCACGACTCTATTTTCCTGTATGTGTACCCAAATGACATATAACTGAGATAACAGTGTGGGAAATCTGACCACCACAACTTTGAAAAGAAACCTAAAATCCACACTTCCAACTATCAATATAATTAAATCCCATTCTAAACATTGAACCTCTATTCCCAGTACTCTCTTCTTCCCTCAACATTCCAGCAGAGATATGATCCTGGCTCAAGATCCATGAAATGGGGTTTTAGGATAGGTACATTCACCTATGAGGAAATGGAATACATTATCCCATCCTTAAGAAAAATCCATCATGATATGTCATCACTTTAAATAGTTAAGTTAGAAATTCCAACTCCCTATGTTTTTTACTGACACCCTATGTATTATCGATAGTTTGTGCGTTATCAAAACAATGTGTGTTATCGACTCTGGGAGTTATATGGACAACAAATGGTAATATTAATTTTTTATTTTATAAATATACTTGTGTGAGCTGAATACAGGTTTTGTTTTTCCCATGTGGTATAATTTTTGTGTTTCATTTTTGGTGTTATTTATGTGTTTTCTTGTACAAATACGTCATGTATTTCTTATTGGTATTACTTTTTGGATTCAAAGTGTTTTAATGAGTATTTTTTTACACACCCTTGCATTGGATTTTCCCACACATGTAATGACTTTTGAAGATGGTTGAAAGTTGGAATGAGTTCTATGTATACACGGTCTTGGTGGTTCATAGAGTGGTCAGACATACAAGGTGTGATCTTACAGTTTTAGAAATCTAACTTACACATATACATCAGGTAGGGATTCTACAAATGAGTTTTAGGAACCTGTGCATTCACTTTGGAATCCAATTTCTTTTTTTGGATTAAATTCTGGAATTTTTTTACTTTCAATATTCTTACTAATGTACTATTTAGTTGTTATCTTATTTTATGTATGTATTTTTTACTTAGTGTTTTTACATTTCAACATACTAGGTTTGAGGATGTCTCTGTGTGTGTGTGTAGGAACATAGTAAAATTCCTCCCATTTCTATGATATTCCAACTCATTGCTAGTCACCAGCCTAGGGCCTCTCAGAGGCAGTCCTAAGGTAGTCACACCATGGGCCCCTCTAGGACAGATCATTTATATTATATCATGAAAAAATTACATTTCTATGCATCATCCTTGATAGGATGTTTTTTTACTGTTCCAAATAACAATAATTGATCAATTGTATTTCCATTTATGTGATTTATGATTCAACATATAAATTTTATTAGAAAAAATTTAATTAATAATAATAATTTCTTCATATTATTATATTTCTTTAATCATTCATGACATATTATAAATTTTACCATAAAATAGAAGTAATAATTATTGAATGAGTAAGAACATATTATTTTTTCATGATAATTTAAATTTATAGTATACTAATCATTTAAAAAATCATATTATTACTTTTTTATCTCATATTTGGGAAGATTTAAATTTCAATGTCATATAAAAAAGAAATATAAACATGTTATTATATAAAAATTTTCTAGGTATTATTTTTATAGGATATTATATTTTACAATGACCGTTTGATTTTAATATTGATAAATGAATAGAAGAAAATATATTTATAGAACCTTAATAATGTTATAAATTTCATAATTATTTTTCCAATACCATCCTTTAACATTCCACTTAAGGGGATGAAAAATGATATACATTGTTCATGGAATATGTTGTCTCTTTATAAACATGTGCAGTGATTAAATTTTACAATGAATGGGAGGTTACGAAAGAAGATAATATTTTACCATAAAAATAATAATTATGTTATTAATATCATATATATTTATAAAATATATCTTTATAAAATTTTTTTGTGATAGAAAATGAAATATGTCACCTCATGTAGGCAAGAGTATTCACGTACGCGTGGTTGATGTTCTAATTTTACATTAGATATAAATGTGTCAGATAATAAGTTTTACTATAAAAATAATAAAATATATTAATTCTAATAATAATTATTTTAATATTTTCAGGTGGTTATATAATATTTATTAGAGGTTTAAGAAGGAATAATCATTAATGAACCATGATTACATATTCTATTAATATCCTCCATTCAATAGAACTTATGGATTTTGGAAGAGGGGTTTACAGTCACAATAATTGATGGAATAATGAATTGGGATGATTTAACAGTTATTTTTATATGATTTTGAGATACCAAAAAACTCATATGATCATAAGGAGATGATATACCGAGTCTAGCTTTGTTGGAGAAAATAAACAACTTTTGGTAAATATTAAAACTTTGAAAGCCAAAGAATGTGATATTAAAAATAAATATTGGGTTATTTAAGGGAAACATATGGAATTATTGACCATTTAACATCCACATAACAATAAAATGGATTTTTTTGATTAAATAAATAAATTATTTATTTATATCATTAATTACCATTTAAGGTTATTTTCAATACAATTGTCCTAATTTTATTACAATGGTATCTATATAATCATGAAATTTGAATTTAATCATTAAAATTACTTATTATATATAATTTTTATCCTAAATAGTAATTTTAATCCCTAAAATCCATTTTAGGATATTTCATATCAATTTTTTTTACTTTTAATATCTATAAATCAATTTACATTAAATTTTTTATAGTTAACATATGCATTGGGTGGATACATCATTTGAGTTTTACATAATTATAAAATTATATAAAATAAAAAACTAAATTAATTAATAAATATAATTTGATACTTATAATTAGATTCATATTGATTTAGCCATATGTTTTTAATATTACTGATTATTATAACAACATTATTTAAATATTTAGTTTGAGAGAGTGGCTTTTAAAAAATACACTGAAGTCAAGAGGAATAAAATATCCATTTGAAGGAAATCAACTGAAAATTGACAATGTTTAAAGGATCAGAAATTTTAGGGCTTACATCTAATCATAAATTTTTATTTTTATCATTTAAAATATATTTTTTTAAACACACCCTATTGTTGATATTATAGGTTTTAATGTGTATTTTTAAACTATATATTTGTAAGGTATGTTTTAGAAAGTTTGTACATGGTATTAAAAAATTTGTGACATTGTTGGGGATTCATAGCTTGATACTAGTTAGTGTAAACCCTACATATTTTCCCTCAGTAACCGTGATAGTATAATTAGTGTTTACTGGGCATCTGTGTCATTGAAACACATTTTTTCCAAAATGTTTTCAAAAACCACAAATTTAAAACATTTTTTGACAATTTAAACTCATATTGTGGTCAAACCAGATTCCAAAATTCATATTATAACCATAATATGTCATTAAATAAATACCAAAATTTGATAATAACTATGATTCTCATATAAATACTATCATTATTTATATGTTATGCATGAGTCTCATCATACATTTTTTGTTAAATGATTTTGATACTCTCTTCCAATGAGATCCAAATTTTAAAGGATCTATGTGAATTGGATATATGATATAGATACACAGAGCCCTATGGTATTTTCATTATTACTTCAATTATTTTTCTACTAAATTTCCTTTGAATGGATGTATATATCACTATTGTTATTCACATATACATAGGATAAATTATATTATCATAATTTATTTTCTTAATTGAAGGATTGGGAATCGAGGAAAAAAACAACTATATTGGGACTTAATTCGTCATGTTTAATGTTATTTGTAATGAGGTAGTTTTTTTTAATTTTATCTCCACTCTTTCTAGAACCTAATGATTATATTTATTTATTTTTTCGTTTGCATTTATGGAAAAACAGTATAACTTATTATGGGATGGACCTTTTAATGTGTGATTTTTGGAACCTTGTATTTTCATTAATGTTTTTGAAAAAAATTGTTTCTATATATAAATTATATTACTTTAAATATTACATTTATCATGTTTTTAAACACAATGAAACAACTTTTATACTGAATAAAAAAAAATGCATTTTTGGACTGTTGTCATACCATATATAAAATTACAATTTTTAATATTTATTGGATAATTATTTTTTTGAATTAATACATTAAAAAATAGGGAGAATATATTGGGTTATCATCAATGACTAGATTATTGGATTTTTTGGGTTAAAACTCATGAGGAATGGTACTAACGTGGAATGAATTTTTATGTGATTGTAGATGTGAGTGTGTAATGAAAATGATAAGTGGATTGAATAGAAATTTTTTTTCTACTATATAATTGTTTTTCAGAGTGGACACTTAAGAGGGGGGTGAATTGAGTTCCAATTAAAATTTCTATTAAAAATATTTCTCTGAAAATCCCCCACTTTAAAAAAAAGTTAAACTGTAGTGATTTATATAGATTGTAAATGTTCAATTAGTTTCTCAGTGATTGATTAAGTCTCAGTTAATTTAATCTGAAGATTAAATTAACTTTTGAATCTAACTTACTGGATTACAATAAGTATAAACACTTTCTAATTTAACTATCAAAGTAACTTTAAAAAAAATTATATTTCAATGTAGTTAGAAGCGGAATATGAAACATATAGTATACTTATGACATAATCCAAAAAACACAGTAGATTTAACCAAGAGTTTCAATCTCAATCCGAGACATAGTCCTCTCAACAATTTATATAAATTGATCCACACCCTGGATCGGGGTAAACAATAGTTCAGACACTGTTCAGGTTCCAAGACCTCTATTATAGTTCTACGTGGAAATTCAAACAATAGCTCACAGTTGTCCAGGTCTTACTCGACCTCTACTAGAAACTACATTGGGATACATGTGAGTTATACAGTTTGAATGTGGACTTTAGAATCTTCCATCTTAGCTCAGGAGACAGTGTTTGTGTAAAATAAATAGGGTACACCCACTGCACAAAATGTTAATTAAAGAATCACTAAAGAAAGTGTGAATGAGTTTATAAACGAATTATTGATTGGCAGTGCAGCTCTGCACTCATTTGATTGTCCAGAAAAGTTTCTAAGTCCTTATCTGGTTCTTGTTTTGAAAAACAGAGTATCGTTTTCTTCCTTGGTTCCAGGTTCAACTTATCAACCTGGGTGCATGAAGTGTTTGTTGTAGTTCTGCACTCATGATACTGCTTGTGTTCTCCTCTAGAGAAGAATTCCTTCGTGTATGTTCGGTGCTATTGTATTATGGATGTATCCTTCTGTGAATGCACCACGTTTGAATGATGTTGAGCCTTTTTATTTTTCACCCTTCGTGTGCCTTCTTAGTTACTTGATTCTCTCTCTTTCATTCGATCCCATGTTCACCTCTATGTTCACTGCTTTTTTTCACTTCTTTGTTCACTTTATTGTTCACTACTTTTTTCACCTCTATGTTCATTTCTATCCATTTAGGTAATTATCTTCCCTTTTATATCTTTCAGCTTCGGTAAAAAGGAAGGACTACTTTTGCATGAGTACTACGTACGGTTCCTTGACATGCCAAAAAAAAATCATTAAATATTTTTAACTGCATTAAAAACTTCAAATGTAACAGTAAGCTTAATAAATTAATAGTATTGAGAGTATAGAGTTTGACTGGTTGGTCAATCATTATTAGCCTCCCGTTGGAAGATGTGTACAGTGGACTTTGTAACAGTGACCTTCTATCGGTACCTCTTTGAACTTGTATCGGTAGCTCTTTGCATCGGTAGCTCTTTGCATCGGTATCTCTTGGTATCGGTAACTCCTTACTCTATTTTAGTATCTTTCGGTATCAGTAGATTTATATATCAGTGGTTTCATTATATCGGTATCTCTTGATCTATCGGTAGCTCTTGATCTATAGGTAACTCTTGATCAATCGGTAGCTCTACTTTGCATCGGTAATTCTGTATATCGGTAGCTCTTGGTATGTCGACAACTCTGTGTATTGGTGACCGTCTGTATTGGTAGCTTGATTAGTTCCAAGGATTATGTGTTTCGATAGACTTGTGCATATCAGTAGTTTTGCATATCGGTGACTCTTTCTATCGATAGACTAAGTCTATCGGTAGACTAAGTACCGATAGCTCTATATCAGTAGCTATACGCAGATCAGTGACTTAACACTTATATGTTTTATGCAAAACATATCCGATTGGACTAGAATTACTTCAAAACTCATAGAAATATGGATAAACATTTATTAACATATTTGAAGGATTATTTTAATAATATTATCATCTTGATAATATAATATCCTAGATTGAGTGAATTAGAATATAGATAAACATTAATTGAGATTATCAAAGTATGTGAAAGCATAGTTGAGATTATCAAAATAGGTGAGTTAAAAAATCTCCCCCTTTTTGATAATCACAAATTATTATATTATAGTTTTCATGTAATGAGTATTTGAATCAGAGGATATATCATTAAATGCAATTATCTGAGAGAAAACATTATGTTATAGAACATAATGTATCAGTGGTAGAATTAAAGGCAATGATATCAAAGGGGCAAAGCGTGGTAGCTCTTCTTTAGATAATATTTCTCCCCCATTGAGAATATTTCTCCCTCTTTGATACTTAGATAGATTATATATATTTATCCCCCATTTTTATAGTCAAAAAGTGGGAATCAACAAAGAGAAGAGGATCAAAATGATAATGAAAAGAAATCAAATTGTAATATATATTTATAAAAGGTACATAGAAAGAAAACAAAATACAAGGGATTCCTATCAAACATCTTATCCAGTTATTCAATCCACATCCTCAATGTGTGATTTTTTCTTTGGATCAAAAGAGGATTCAGACTATATGGATATAGGTGAAGGCTTAGGAATTATTGAAATTATCACAGGAGGATGAGCCACAGAAACTATGCCTAAAATGTACTAAGGAGTTCATTGAGTGATCATAGGTTTAAGGATTTGAATTTCTTGGGTTGGAGTCATCTAAACCAGAGAAGCAGTAGAGCTAGATGCAGGTCAAGCAGGAGGTATAATCAATGGACTAGAATCAACATGTAGGAAAGAAAAAAAAAGATTTCTGAAATCCATAATTATTCCTCCTCATCTCTCCATACCTGATATGAAATCATCCTTGTTCTCCATGAATTTGTCCATGCCTGGAGTCAATTCCCTTATTTTGCAGACCTGCTCTCTAAAGGCTTGATTGATAGGAGGTAGCTTCAGGTTTTCAAACAGATGTTTGAAATGATAGTTGAGTTGATGCTTGGTGTAATCCTTTTGAAAACAGGAGTCCACCTTGTCTTTCAATTCGTTATGAGAGACAAATGCTTCTCTCATAAAGACTTAGACTATCATCGTTATTTCTCTAGCTGAATATATATTGGAAATAAAAACTTTTCTCAGGTCCGATGAGTCTACAGAGCCACTGGTTGAAGCTGAACTAAGATCCTCCTTCATCACAGCTCAAATACGATTCAAATCCACTAAGGGTTTAGAAGCAACAAATCCAATAGAGAAAGATATGGTTTCCTTGATTTTTTTGGTCATCCAACTAATAATATTTTGGACATGGGAATCCTGGGTTTTAACATGATCTTTCATGGAGGATTTAAAACCATCAAACACTAAATCCATCTGGATTACAACACTTTTGACATAGACTAGGTCCTTGTATGCTTGATATTTTGAACTCATGTAAGAGTCTAAAGAGATACCTGATTTTTTTTGTGCATCAACATCTGATTCTATTCTAGAAACATGAGTCCGGTAGTCTGTAACTTCCTCCACTATTTCTGCCACAAAAGGTTGACAAATTACAACTGAGAGAATGATCAAATGATTTTTCCAAATTACCCATCTCTTCAACAAATCAGTTCTTCAACTCAGCAACAGAAGCACTAAAGGACTCTTTTAGGTCCTCCTTTAAGGATTCAAGATCCGATCTGGTGATGATATCAGCATTATAAATCACAATTGGTGCTCTTTCGGAGGATATACTAGCTACAGAGTCATTAATAATCATTTGAATTGATGAAACCAGTGAATCTTCCATCTTCCATTTCACTTCTACTAAACTGTCTTTAATATTTTTCTTCAAATTATCCAGGCCATGCATTCTAACCACATATCCAGGTAACAACTCAGTCTCAACATCATGAAAGATCATTGGTCTATTGAAAGATGCCTCATTATCATAATCAGGATGGTCTAATCCACAAACAACAAAACATGGGTCTTCTGCCCAGTCCTCAATATCAACAGCCACCGACACACATACAAACATTGTTTGATGCCCCCCCTCAATGGGTGCAATCCCATGTATAGTAACAACATTCTCACAAGGTCATTCTTTATCAAGATAATCTTCTACTATCAAGTCTATCTTTGCAACAGCAGGAGGGTCCTCAGGATTAGGTACAACATCTTCCATTTCTCCCACTACTTATTTAGCAGGCTCAACTGAGCATCCAATTAATGGACTCAGACATAAGAAGATAGAATCAAAAACTTCATATTCATTCTCCTTTTCTTTTTCATGATGAGGAGCTGGCTGGTCTTCCTCATCAGCAGGATTCTCTCGATCTACTATGGCTTCCTTTCTAGAAGATACAATTTCAGCAGTAGGACTTAGAGGTAATTTCAGATCTCTTCCATCATCCATAGATGTCTCTTCTTCTTCAGTATCATCATTGTACTCAGGTTCTTATTCATCAGGTCCTAGACCTGGATCCCTCACATCCATAGTTCTTGATGGATGATCCATAGGATTAAATTTATCATATACCTTCTGGTCATCATTAAACCACTCTCATATTCAAGGGTTATAATTTATCTTCGGGTATTTGCAAATTTTTCATGTTATACAGAAGTTGTTCCTTACTACCACTATCTCATCTTAAAACTCAGCTATCCCTTTCACATTGATCATTACTATGATTAATTTTGAAACGAATAGGGCATTAGTCTTTGATTTTGTCCTTGTCATGTATTCCATTTGAATCATCAACAATCTGCACATATTTACTTTTACCCAATGTCTCATGAGATGCAGAAGATAGATATCCTAATATCTTAAATTATCGTAGTCTCCTCTACTTGGTATTAATGCATGCTGAAAAAATATGAACATCAATCTATTCCATCCATCCATTTCAGCAGCCACTAATTGTCTTTGATTTCCATCACTGGTGAGCTCCTCCAAGGTAGTCTCATAATCGAATATCTCACTTGTAGGTGGTATAACATTCAAGACAAATCCAGATACACCATTTTGTGGAACCTTCAGGCATTCATCCCACTCAACGGATGAAAAATAAATCTCCTTTCCATTCACAAAATAAGTCACTCAGTTCTAATATTCTGATTTCTGATAGCATACAAACACATAAAATTGTTTCACTAGCATCGAATAGTAGGGACCATTGTTGTTCGAAAATAAATCTTCCCACTTTTGATCTTCCAACACTTCGAGTACAAACGATTTTCAAGGTAACAAAAATTCCATGGAAAACACTTTTTAAATCACAATAACTCTATTCTACAAATGAGGGTTCACTGGTCGCTTACCCGACCTAGTTCAACTAACACTACCACTTGCTTTTATCTCATACTTTTGCTTCTTTGATTTCGGCCCATCAGTGTCATCTCTGATGGTAGGAAGTTTGGTTTTTTACATCTCTGGTTCAAGAGATTTAAAGTTTTGGAGATATTCGGGAGCAATGTTTTAAGGGTAAGGGTTTGAGGCTCAGTTTATTGAGAAGTAGTTGGGACTTTGTTTTTATCATTTAGGAATCATAATATAAATAAATGAAATGAAATGAAGTAAAAACGATTCACATTCTGGCAGCAGACAGATATTTAAAACAACGCACTCATCGGTAGGGTTTATAGGTGAGAATTCTTATCTGTGAGGTCCATCATTGAGGTACATCGGTGAGGTATTCACATCAGTGAGGTTACATCAGTGAGGTTACATCGGTGAGATTACATCAGTGAGGTATCATCGTTGAGGTATCATCGGTGAGGTATCATCGGTGAGGTATCATCGGTGAGGTATCACATGTGATGTATCACATCGGTGGGGTAGCTACCGATCAAGGTTAATCATTCCCAACTCATGCCTAATGAAAATTAACCTACCAGAACTCAAAGGTTTGGTGACAATTCCAGCTAACATATGTTCACTACCAATAAATTAAAAGTAATATCAATATTTCAGTAATGATATCTCAAGAAATGGTGACTTACATCAATGTGTTTGGTTCTAGAGTGAGATACATGGTTATTAGATATGTTTATTACAGTAGTGTTATCACAGTTGATTGAAACATGGTTAAAATCATATCCATAGTCTAGAAGAGTGTGTTTCATCCCCAGAATTGTTTCACAGCAATTACCAGCAACTATATACTCTTCTTCGACAGTGGACAATGATACAGAGTTCTTCTTCGTACTACACCATGATACTAAGGATTTTCCCAATAAATGACATCTTCTAGATGTGATTTTTCTATCCAACTTTCAACCAGAAAAGACAGCATATGAATAACTTATTAACTCAAAGGATTTTCCTTTTGGATAAAACAAACATATGTTTACAGTGTGTTTAAGATACTTAAAAATTCTTTTAACAACACGCAAATGAGATTTTTTTTGGATTAGCTTGAAATATTTCACACATACACACAGTAAACATAATATCTGGTGGACTAGCAGTAAGGTAATTTAAGCTTCCAATCATACCTCTGTAATTGGTTCGATTCACTGGTTTCCCACCTTCATCTGCATCCAATTTACAGATTGGACTCATAAGAGTATCACTTTCCTAATACTATCCAAACCAAAACGTTTTAAAATATCCTTTTTATATTTACTTTGATTAAAAATAATACCATTTTCATTTTGAGAAACTTAAAATCCAAGAAATATTTTAAGTTCACCCAATAAACTCATTTCAAATTAATTTCGCATACTCTTTAAAAAATCATTGCATAAGGAATGTTTAGATGATCCAAAAATAATATCATCAAAATAGATTTTTAATATTAAAACATATTTAGAAATTCTTTTAATAAAATGAGTTTGATAAGAAGTCACTTTAGTAAATCTTTTTGAAATAAGAAAGCTACTAAGTCTATCATACAAAGCTCTTGGAGCTTGTTTTACACCATATAAGGCTTTATAAAGTTTAAAAACTCGATTTGGAAAATGAGGATTAGTAAATCCAGGTGGTTGTTCAACATAAACGTCTTCAATTATAAAACCACTTAGAAAATCACTTTTGACATCCATTTGATATAACATGAAATTTAGATTAGCAGCATAGGCATGTAAGATCATAATGGATTCTAATATAGCTATAGGGGAATGGTTTCCTCATAGTATATACCCTCCTCACGACTATATCCTTGTTCAAATAATCTAGCTTTGTTTCTAACTATATTTCATGATTCATCAACTTTGTTTCTAAAAACCCATTTAGTGCTTATTGTCAAAGTGTCCTTGGGTCTGTCAACTAATTTCCAGAAATTGTTTCATTCAAATTGATTTTACTATTCTTGCATAGTCATTACCCAAAATTAATCATTGTCATTTTTAGGTTCTAGATGTGAAAGAATGGCCTGATGTTCAACCTGGTTTCTTTGAGAAGCTCCAGTCTGTGTCCCTATATCAAGAATACCAACAATAGCATCTGAATGATGATTCTTTAGAATCCAAGATGATCTAGTAAAGGTAGGAATAGAAATTTCAGGTTTATCTATATGTTCGGGTTCAACAGAAGCAGATTCTGGAATGTGTATAGAACTAGATGTTTTTACAATAGGTTCTTTAGATTTATCATTAAGGTCCAGAATATTCAAATCTTCTTTATGATTTTCAAAAGAGGTATTAGGCTCATGTGGTTTTGTTTCATAAATCATTTTGTGAACAGATTCTTCCACACATTTTGTTCTTTTTTTAAAGACTCTTTAGGATTTTCAAGATAATGAATAACCATGAAAAATTCCTTCATCACTCTTAGAAGCAAACTTGTCCAAATTATCCTTAGTATTGAGAATAAAAACATTTCACCCAAAGACTCTACTGTAACTAACTTTGGGTTTTATATTATTAGATAGTTCATATGGATTCTTCTTGAGAATAGGTCTAATCAAGACTCTATTAATAATATTACAAGCTGTATTCATAGCCTCATCCCAAAAATAAATAGGCAGGTCAGGCTCATAAATCATAGTTATTGATATTTTTGAAGAGTTCTGTTTCTTCTTTCTACTACCCCATTCTGCTGAGGTTTCTGAGGGGTAGAAAATTTGTGAAAACATCCATTGTGTGAGCAATAAGATTCAAACTCATGATTTTCAAACTCACAGACATTATCACTTCTCAGGGTTTTAATCTTAAGTCCACTAAGGTTTTCTGAAGATTTGGATTATTTAACAAAGTAAGAAAAAGTATCACTTTTGTGAGACAAGAAGTATACCCAATTATATATAGAAAATTAATCTACTAGGACATAGTCATAATTCATCCCATTTAAACTTGAAACAGTTGAAGGTCCAAACATGTCCATGTGAACCAACTCAAGAGGTTTAGAAGTTCAAACTTCTATCATTGATAAAAAAAAAACTTTATTTTGCTTTCCCTTTTGACAGGGATTACAAACATTGTCTGATGGGAATTCATGTGTGGGAAGGTCTCTAACTAAGTTATTCCTACTCAATTTTCTCTGTTAATAGATGTTACAGTGTCCTAATCTTCTATGAAATAGCCAAGATTATTTATGAAAATCATTTAAACAAGTAACATTTCGTTTGGCCAAATAATTTAAATCAACAGCATAAACATTTTCATTTCTCAAAGCAGAGAACACTAAACAAATTTTAGAATTAAAAACATTAGAGGAATCATTTTAAAATTTTTCATTAAAGCCATAATCACATAATTGAGATATACATAATAGGTTATATCTCAATCCATAAAAAAATAATTCTATAGAAATCAAAACTGAATCAGTGTTACCAATCTGGCCTAGGCTGATGATTTTTTCCTTTAGAATTATCAAAAAGGTGACATGGCCTCTATCAACTTTGATTAGACTCTTGACACTTGAGTAATCTCCAAACATGTTCCTTGAACATCCACATTCCATGTACCATACCTCCTTGTGAGAACTCTTCAAATAGGGTTCCTACAAAACAGATTAAGATGGAAAATAATTTTGGTACCATGATCTTCTTGGGTCTAGAAAGGATAGTAATCAAAGCATTAGTTTCCCAAATTTGTTTTATGGGTCTCATATAATTTAAAAAATAAATATATTTTGAATGATAAACATTATTTGATCTATAACCATATGAATAACAAGTTGATGCATATGAATTTCTAGAATTGGAACAAGCAGAATATTGTCTAGATATAGAGATAAATTGAGTTTTAGTGAACTATCTTTCTCTAGGTTGGTATCCCGTATTAGTAGTGTATTTTTGGTGAAACTTGATTTCCTAACATTTGAGTTAGAGTATCCTTTCTATTTTTGAATTTTTCATATTCCTTTCTGTGTTTCTCATAAGACATTTCCAGTTATGTATTTTCCTTTAACAGTTGGGCATTCATTTCCTTTTCAATATCAAAGGATGATTTAACATTAACGGTGAGAGCTTGATATTTCTTTAATGACATATATTTTTCCTTTAGTTCATTACATGTTTATTCTAGTATATTAAAATATTTAAACAATTTATCTTTAGATATATCTTTAGAATCAGAATTATATTCTACATCATCTTCAGAATAATAGGAATTTAAGACATGAGTATCTAAGGTTACCTCAGATGTGTTGGTTATGAAACACATGCTGGTACGATTCATTAAATAATAAGCAACTTCATATTCCCTTTTGTTGTCTTCTAGAGCACTCCAGGTTGCTTTCATATATTTCGTGTACATCATATCCTTATAATCATGTTTCTTCTTAAACTTCAGTTTTGGACAGTCATCTTTTAGGTGCCCTTTTCTTTTTCATTAATAACATAAAACCTCGTCAATTTTATCAGGATTTTTACAATATAACTTCCATTTCCCCTTATTGTCATACTTTCCTTTGTAATTTGATTTTCTGAAAAAATTATTTTTCCTATAGAACTTCTTAAATCTCCTCGCTATTTGAGCCATTTCTCCATCACTGTTAGAATATGAACTTTCAATTGTTGAGATTTTAGTTGGTACATGTATTTTCTCCTTGTCATTTCTCTTTGAAGCAGTAGACTTGAAAGCGATGAATTTTCTCTAGGGTTCATCACCTTCTTCTATGTACACTTTATGTTCTTCCTCATAAATCATAAGATTACCTATTAATTCCATAACAGGGATTGTACTGATTTCACATGATTTTCTAATTGAAACAGATGTTACTCTCCATATTTCTGTTAGACATATTAATATCCTCATAATTTGTTCCATTGCTGGAACAACCTTTCCAAGAGAGCTCATAGTATTGAAAATCTCATTGAACCGGAGATACATGTGAGAAATAAGTTCATCAGATTTCATTTTAATGTTATCATATTTAATAGTATATGTATTCTGCCACATTTCCATAACATTGGCTGTCTACTCATGAGAAACACTCAACGTATCCCATATTTCATAGGTAGTTTTTCAAGCAGTTATTCTATTGAATTCCTAATCTCCTAAAGCACAATACAATGCATTCATAGCTTTAATATTATTATTGTAAACAGTCTTTGTAGGTTCATACCAAGTTGTTCTTTCAGTTTTTGGAATTTTATATTGTGACACTATAGTAGTCAAAATATCAAAACCCATACATTCCAAATGAAATTTCATATTATGTTTCCACTAGGCATAGTTGGTACCATTAAATAAAGGTGGCATATTAGCAGCAACACCCTCTAGTCTATTATCCATAGCTATATTTTAGCAAATAATTTTTAAAGATATAAAATTTAGAACTAAGAGAAATTTAATATCATTAATTATGCAACTAAAATCACCGTTGAAAAATAGAATTATTTGAAAACTTGTATTATTAACCGAAATTTTGGTCAGAGCGGACACTCAAGATGGGGGGTGAATTGAGTTCCAATTTAAATTTCAGTCTAAAATATTTCTCTTAAAATCACCCTATTTAAAAACAAAGATCAATTGTAGTGAATTTATACAGATTGTAAGTGTTCAATTAGTTTCACCAAGATTGATTTGGTCTCAGTGAATTAAATCAGAAGATTAAATTGTCTTTTGAAACTAACTTACAAGTTTACAATAAGTATAAACACTTGATAATTTTACTATCAATGTAACTTTACAAAAAATTATATTTCAAAGTAGTTAGAAACGGAATATAAAATATATAGTATACTTATGACATAAACCAAAAAAACACCGCAGATATTACCATGAGGATCAGTCTCAAGCTGATACATAGTCCTCTCAACAATTTAAAAAAATTTATCCTCACCCTGGATCATCGTAAACAACTATTCAGACAATGTTCAGGTTCAAGGACCTCAACCACAGTTCTACATGGGAAAACATAAAACATCTCATAGCTATCCAGGTCTTACTCGACCTATACCACTAATCAAAGTGGGATACAAAGGATTTATATAGTTTTAATGAGGATTTTAGAATCCTCAAGCTTAGCTCAGGAGACATTGTGTGTGTAAAATAAACTGGTTACACACACTGCTCAAAATGTAAATGAACGAATAACTAAAGAAAGTGTGAATGAGTTTAAGAAAGCATTAGTGGTTGGTAGTGCATCTCTGGACTTATTTGATTGGTTAGAAAGTCTTCTGAGTCCTTCTCTGGTTCTTGTTCTGAAAAACAGAGTATCGTTTTCTTCATTGGTTCCAGGTTCAGCTTATCTGCCCGAGTGCATGAAGTGTTTGTTATAGTTCTTCACTCAAGATGCAGCTTATTTTCTCATGTAGAGAATAATTGCTTCTTGTATATCTATTTCTCTTAGAGTATTGATGTAGCCTTGTATGAATGCACCACATTTGAATGATGTTGAGCCTTTTTCTTTTTCACCATTCGTGCACCTTTTTAGTTCCTTGATTCTATCTCTCTCATTCGATCTCATGTTCACCTATTTGTTCACTTCTTTTTTTTCACTTCTTTGTTCACTACTTTGTTCAACTATCTATTCACTTCTATATATCTAGGTATTTATCTTCCCTTTTATAGCATTTAGCTCCGACAAAAATAAATGATTACTTTTTCATGGGTACTATGTATAGTTTCCTGACATGGAAACAGAAATCATTAATTAACATTAACTGTATTAAAAACATCAAATGTAACTTTTAGCATAATAAATAAATAGTTTTGAGAGTATAGAGTTCGACTGGTTGGTCAATCATTAGTAGCCTCCTGTTGGTATATGTGTACGGTGGACTTTGTAGCAGTGACCTTCCATCAGTATCTCTTTGAACTTGTATTGATAGCTCTTTGCATCAGTAGATCTTTGAATTTGTAGCTCTTGGTATCAATAACTCCTTACTCTATGTCGGTAACATTTGGTATAAATAGCTCAATATACAAGTGACTTCATTCAATCAGTAGCTCTTGATCTATCGGTAGAACTTGATCTATCGATAACTCTTGATCTATCAATAGATATGCTTTGTATCAGTAACTCTTCATATCAGAAGCTCTTGGTCCATCGATTGCTCTTGGTATTGGTGACTATTTGTATCGATATCTTGCATAGTTCCAATGATTATGTGTATCGGTAGACATATGCATATCAGTTGATTTAGCTTATCAGTGACTCTGCCTATCTGTATACTAAGTCTATCGGTAGACTAAGTACCAGTATCTCTGTATTAGTAGCTATACGCAGATAAGTGACTTAACACTTATCTGTTTTATGAAAAACATATCCGATTGGACTAGAATTACTTCAAAACTCATACAAAATTGGATAAACATTGACTAACATATTTCAAGGAATATTTTAATATTATTATCATCTTGATAATAGAATATCATAGATTGAGCGAATTAGAATATAGATAAACATTAATTGGGATTATCAAAGTATGTGAAAGCATAGATAGAATTATCATAATAGGTGAGGTCAACAATAATATTAAATGAATTAATTTTTTACATTTCATTGGTTTCTCAATCATTTTTTATATTCATATTCTGAATTATGAGTTGACATTTTCATTTCCATGTGTTGTGAGTTGTGATCAGACTTCGTGGAGTTGTTAGATGGATTCCAAATAGGAGATATCTTTCCAAGATGTTTTTTAGTTTTTGGTTTTGTGTCTTATCCCTTATTAATTATTACTATTGTATTTTTTCATTAATTGATTTTCAGTTCTATTTGATTAATATTTAATAAAATTTTTTAAAATGTTTTTCATTTTGTGATGCTGTTTTTTTAATGAGATTTTTTTAAAAAATATTTAGAAAGAAATTTTTATTTTTCCACAGAAAAAAAATTCTTATCTTCAAATGGGGGAGTTTAGAAGGTCTCATTATATACACTTAATAGAAAAATTTAGAAACTGATAAAATAATATATTGTTCTATAATGTTTTCAACATCATTAACGATTCATGACCATGATGATGTTCTTGGAGGGAGTGAGAAGATTTCAGACATATAATTGAAGATGAAGATTTCTTGAGGAACTAGAGTCGAAAAAATTTATTAAATAAATGAGGGTCATTTTTACTATATAGAATATTATTGAATAACTCACTATTAATTCATTACCCAATCATATAAAAAGAAAATAGGGTTACCAGGTTGAGGGTAATGTATTTATACCACCATAAACGAATGATCAGATGGATGAAATGATGTTTTGGTTTCTAATTCAACATGGTTTCGTAAAATGTGTATAAATTATAAATTGGGTGATGAAAATGTAGATTATATATAATTTGGGATACATATAGTCAATTTTCATTTAATAGATGTACTTATAATATGAATAATTTATTCGTCAACCATTATAGGTGTCTAGAGATTCAAGAATGTCATTTTTTATAATTTTTAAATATAATTTTTATTTATATATGATGTTCAAGGGTTGATAAAAAATGAGGTGAGATGATGATGGAATTCCAATATTCCATGTACCTTGGATAAAGATCCATTGTTTAATAAACAATTAGGTAAACATTCATAATGTCACCAGATTGACATTTCAGAGAATGTTGTGTTCAAGGCTTGTGCTTCTGTAATGTGTTCAAGTGAAGTTATTTTTAAAATTGCACAACATTCTAATGTCCCAAAACATGAAAATGTTAAGATGAATTTTTGTTTCAATTAGTTTGTTATATTTATAAAATAATAAAGGTAAAATATGTTCCTTAATAATTTATATAATGGTTTGTTGTGTGAATAATTTTATGGACGATTTTTAAGACATGATATGGTATATGAAAATTTGGATATATTGGAATATATGATCATTTAATAACATGAGTATCATTATGTAAGAGTTTATCCTAATTCTGTAAATATCTACACAAAATGGTTTCTTAGGTTTGTATGTTATTCAACCTTTACAGTTGATGTTGTAATTTTTTTATGATTTAAATTGGGCAATTTTTATTTTTATCAAATCCAGAAATATAAAGATCAAGTGTTTTGTACTGAATCTGGTAGTGTGGATTCATGGTTTTTATTATGGGTATTAGTGGAATCTTTTAGATAACCTTATATATTACTATATCTTCATGTGTGGTTTTCTTATCTATTCAGTAAAATACAAATAATTATATGGTTGATGAAAAGTTCAAGACATATACAGATTTATTATTTATTATATGAAGATATTTTAAAAAGAATAATGATATTTTCAAAGATGTTTTATTGGGTGGAGGTTTAGATATCCCATAATTATAACATGAAGGATTTTTTGGGGGTATTTTGTAGGATATGTACTATCTATTGATGTTGAATAACTCTTTAATATGATTGTATTGAGATAATTTGGGATCTTGGGTTATTTAGTTATGGATTGATTTTATTTGATCCTTTATTGTTATTACTTAATTTTAGATATTGATGTATCATTTCACCATATGAATGTTTAATCATTTTATATATTATCATATCATAATAGAATCATTATGTTTTTGGATAATATTTAAATATGGGAGTAATATATTCTTGAGGCTCAAGATGACGGATGATTCCGTCGTCGGTGAAGGGTGGTGCGTGACGGTGGCTCAGGCTGTCATGTGGCCTTAGTTTGTTGTGTGGACTGATGATAGGGACTGATGTGGTAGGTGCACAACAGGAGTCCTGTCTGTGCAGATGTTGAAGCTAGGGTCGCGGCTCGAGGCGAATGACGGTGAATGTGAATTTGTGTTCGAAATTTGATATGGGGTTCGACTTTGGATGTGGTGAAGTGTTTTCCTGGATGTAATGAAATGATGTATGGGTACCAGAAACCCCTTAAACCGGCCATATGAAAATGGAAAAAATGATTTTCAGGTAGGAGTAATATATTGTTTCATTTTATGGACTATGTGACCTAAAAAATGCTGATTTTAGTTCTCCTGTCATTAAAAATTCAACAGAAATACTCATAATATATAGAAAATGAATATATTTTGGTGCCAATTGTTAAAGGATTAAATTTTAAATTATATGTAAGAATATTTCCTTATGTTATTATTGTAGATTAAGAAGGAAATACTAAACTCTACGAAAACGATCCTAAAAATAAAAATTTATCATATTACATTCATTTCAGATGAATCAAAAATATTTTTATGATATCATTGATTTATAGGTTTGTGGTGGATAGAATAATCATCATAATTATCTTAATTATGATAACTATTAATTATCAATCTCTATCATTATTTTAATAATTAATTTATACTTTGTGTCCATATTTTCACTTCATACCAAATATCTCTTATGGGGAAACCTGGTTATATGTTGTTCATGATGAATTTCATATTGGATGAAAAACAACATTAATATTAAAAAATCAATAGTATTACAAAATGATCAACCTTTATCTTTCAAAAAATAACTATCTTTTATAAAAAAATATTCTATAGTAAGACTAGGACCCCAATATTATAATGATTTGATATTATAGTTTTCTATATAACATCAGTGAATCTTAATGCCTCATAATAAAAATGTAATTTCATATATAACATAATCTCAAAGATATCTCTATAAAAATAAGTAATTACCATAATTGCACAATGAAACATTATTTGATTACAAAATAAAATTCATATTTTTATTCATCAACATATTATTTTACATTAATCTTTTATGAATTATGTAATAGTGAAAAAAATCCAAAATAACATTTATCCCATAATCATGAAATTATTTTCTATTCCTATGGTTGTTTATTTGATAAAATGAATTTTTATAAAAGACCAATAACAGTTATCTATTAGATATTTAAAAAAAAATCACTTGAAATTTTCCTTGATTACTATTAGAAGATGCACCCCTGTCTCCCATCAGCTATGGGTTAAAATCATGTAGCCTTTCCAAATGAAACTTTTAATTATCATTTATTTGGGTTTTTCTTTTTCTAGAAAAATATTAATATTTATAATATCCAAAAAAATGATAGAAATCATTTAAACAATGAAAATCACAGAATAAGATTTTTTATAAGGTTTTAATCCATCACTATTTCATAAATAATTCATCAAATTATTTCCACATCAGACCTTCATGGGACTAGATTTTATCTTATATAATATCGAATTTCCGAAAACATAAAACAATTTTCTGATAATAAATTATCATATTGGAAAAAAATTATTTTTTTTTCAAAATAATGACACCTTTTTTTCATTCTTAGACACCTCAGATTTAACCTAGGTCATTCATTGTCATTTTCTTTTAAAATCCTTCATAATGGTTTGTAAATATAATTTAATTATCCTATGAATATCCCTTGGGCGTGTCAAACTTGGTTTACAATAATTACCTATGTCGTGTACCAGGATATGATGTGTGAGGACCAATGCACCATTTCACAGTTCCCATACTCATGTACATCTATTATAGAACCATATCCACTTATAGTATCCCAACAATGTTTTTTTATATGAAAATCACATATTCTATATCTAAATGAAACACTAGGAGGTTATTATATTATTATCCTTCAAATATAACATAGGGTTAGACACCCTAATCTATATTATAAAAAATATAGTTATCATGGTTTCTACTAAACATTATCTGATACCAAATATAACACCCCAGAATGTCAGAACAAGATATAGTCCATTATTTCAAAACATTAGCATAGATAAAATATTTAAATCCCAAGGGACAGTATAGGATAGTAATATTGTTAATCTAGATAAATTCTTGAGTCTTGTAATTCAAAGGAATACAAATATTATAACATAGTTTATATTTTAAAAAATTTATTCCATATAGAGTATCATTTCATATATTTTATAGAATAGGATAGGGGATCCTAGGGAATAGAAACATGATAAAGGTGATATCGAATTCTATGTAGGGAGAAATTACTATTTATGAAACAATGTATTAATGGGAATAATATATCATGTAAAGGTAAATAACTAAAAACACATGCCATAAAAATAACTGGATAAGGAATAAAAAATATGGAAAGGTAAAAAACTGAAGCAAAATCCATTTAATTAATAATATAGGAATGAAATTAATCCATATATTTTATAATATAAAATTATCATGTATAACAAAAATTATAATAGAAATATATATGACGTTATTGATTAATTATTGGATATCATGTCTCCAAAAACTGAAAAAATATGATGTCAAGACCATTTAAAATATGGTTTAATTCTATATATATAATCTTGTTTTATAATGATAACTAATTTTACTAAAGTGATCCTATTGGTGAATCGAGAGTCTATATAGATTCTGGGCCCCACCCTTTATTTCTAGTCTAAATCATTCCTCATCTCGACTAATAGATTTAAATAATTATTAATATAACTTTTAATATACCGTTATTATATATAGAATATTGATTTATCAATAATTCCCCACTGTAGGATATTTACCATGAAGTATTTCTAATATAAATGAATAAAAATTTCTTGAAATAAAATTAAAAAAATTCTAGAGGAAAAAAATAATAAAACATTCCAAAGCCTCTAATACCACATTAAAACAAATTACTCATAATTCACATGAAATTATAACATTAATTAAAACATTCAATATCCAGAATATAATGAGATTCCAGACATAACATGTTAAATTGTAGTATATATTCCATATTATTGAAAATATGTTCATTACAATACAATATGCCTCAATGAAATGAAATTAATAAGAAATATCTATCCACATTAAAATAATTTTTTTAAAAGATATTTTTTAATAAAATAAAATGTTTTCATCAAAAATATCATTCTAAAATTTGAAATTAAGGATAAATTCATTAGGGTATCATGATTCAATAAAATTTCACACATTTTATATATGTTAAAACAAATTCCTTTTACTATTATAAGACAAGTAAAAATGTAAATTGTTTTAGAAAATGAAAGGAAGATTGATTTTATAGAATTTTGTAATAACTAATATGGTGGGGAAATTTTAATTTAAAAATAATTCGATAATATTAATAACATTTTAAAAAAATAATAAAATGGAAGTTAAATATTCATAGTTGAAACATAAATATGAAAAATCTTAAATAACAATGAGATTGTGAAATAACCCTTACATCTTTCTAATCAGATGAATTTTATGCTCCATGAAATAAAAAAACTATATGGACATTTTAATAAAATAATAATTATAATAATATTCTTAAATTATCTTAATTGGAAAGAAATACACCATATATAAGAAATAGGAGATGAGAAAGGATTATATCTCACAAAAAAAGTGTAACGAAAATCTGTTACCTCACACATCCTTGGTAGTTGTAAATTCTCTACCTTTGTGAATAATAGTTATTGTTTATTAATATATATCAGAACCATATTCATATTTATGATAACATTTATAATCTTATTATATTATTTTATCACCAGTTTTTTATAATACTTTGTTTTTAGACTTATATTGGGTGTTAAATTCACCATTTTTTTGCTTGTTTTATCTTGTAGGTGATAATTCTTATGCATATGATATAATTTATCCATATCCATAATTACATTATGATCATATATATTATATTTACAGATTATATATTTTTATAGTGATTTTATAATGGGTATCACGAAACATGAATCAAATCTTATTAGGGTAACAATAGCTTGTACGTATAAACAAGAGACGATATCTTTTATATAATAGTGAAATGGTAAAGAATCATATGGTATATTATTTATAAATAATTAATGTAGTGTTATAATTAATATATATATATATATATATTATTTTCATAATTTTACTGATCTGAGTATTACGGTGACGAAAATAGATTACACCGTTGTGTGGATATGCAAATCCATACGTTTGCACTTGTTATTATTTACATTTTTATAGTATGGATAAATCATCGAATATATATATATATATATTATATTCATTATAACACTTAATCAAAAATATTGTACTTGGAATATTATAATATTATGGAACTAACATATGAATATGAAGTAGAAGAAGAAATGAACTGAAATGATTTTGTAGAATAATTAACTCTTCTTAGATGGAAATTCTTTAGATCTCTTCTTAAGGGATCTGGAGTTATCCTTTTTGGAAGAATTTGACATCAAAAATTTTGATAAATATTTTATGATGATAAATTTGAATGTATTTTCATGAAATAATTGTTAATGTGGGGTTAAGAGGTTTTTCAGGTGGCGCCATTTTAAAATTGAGGTGTTGGGTAAATTTGGAAACTCTTAAAATATAAAATTAATATAATCTAATTATCAATAAATAAAATTTCTACAATGTGACTTTTTTAGAATATTTGAATAGTATTAGTCAAATTAATTTCAACCATTAATTTTTAGATAATTTTTCTTAACATTTTACCATTATCATTTGGATTTATTTCTTAGTTTAACCCCACAACTCTTACTATGAGAACATTTATTTTTTATCTCATTAAGGGTAAATATAACTAGAATTAAATTCCAAATGATGATTTAATGAATATATGATGGAAATATAATAATTATCAATATACATTGGAATAAATTTATATTTTTATAATTTTTATATCATTTTATAAAATAATATTTATTTTGAAATATCAATAATGTCAATTTTTCTACTATTCAGTACATGACCCATAAAATTAGTGATAAAAATATTACTAACTTTACTATTAATATAACCAAAAAAATAGAAAAAAATTGTACATAATTTGGGCCCAATGATTCAATAAATGGAATATATTTTTTAAAATTAAAAAAACTGAAGCTGTAGTAATTAATTTCTTAATAATTTAATTGACAGAATGAGAAAACAGTTTATTAATGTCAAAATGTACAAAATACTGTTTTGTATTTATATTCATTTTAAATTAAAAAAATTATAAAAAAATAAATTGTATTAATTTATATAAAATGATTCTCATTATAATTTTAATCCAATTTTAAGTCAATTTAAAAATATAATTTATTTAGATGAAAAAATATGTATTCAACTAAAATGAAATATTTTATCACTATTCATCCAAACCTAAAAATTATCAAAAAAATACAAAACATTAAACCAAAGTAAAGTTTAATATTCAGTTTAAAATAATATGATTATCTTTTCAAATTGAATATATAAATGTGTTCAAATTTTGATTTATGATTGGTTCACCATTAAAAGGAGGTAAAACTCCATTTTGAAAAAATATATCATTTATCTTAAAATTGGATTTATTCTTATTACAAGCCTATAAAACTTATTGGTTGAATTCAAAAATAAATTAAATTCATTATATAATATATATATTTCTTTAATATCATTCATTAATAGTGATTAAATTAATTTATTATGATAAAATTCCATTATTTCCATAAAAATAGCTTCTTAATAAATTCATATCCTTTATATACAATTTGTTTTTATTTTTGGATCCAATTAATTAGTATTTGATTATTTAATTTTAAAAACATGATTAAAGCCTATTTTCAATGTTTAGTTATTCATATTGAAAACCCATCAAACAAAGGCTAGTGTTAAAATAATAATATTTAATAGTATATCATGGTTCAATTATGCCCTATGTTGTACGCAAGGTTAGAAATATAAGAGATTGTTTTTAAAAAAATAACTAACGGTCAATTGTGGGGTGATAATGGAATATAACATCCTATGTATTTAGAAAAACAAATTGAACTATAGTTTATACATCACACAACAATGAGAATTATAAACCAAAAAATATTTTTATTTAAAGGTGTCTATTATGGCCTAGTCATTAAATTATAGGGTATGAATACTAATAACAACATTATGAAATATGAAGTGAATTATTTACCTTAAATAAAATTAATAATAAATTATTCCTTAATTTCCAATTACATATAAATGGAGATACAATTAATTGAATGTAAAATATATATTTTTCCTAAAAAACTTTTTGTGTGACCAATTTATTATAATCATAATAGACTAAATGTATCATTATTAATAAAAATTTATAATAAAATAATTATATTATACATCTTTTTTTGAATAATAATTCATTGTGTTTATGAAATGACTGAGAATAAGGTTATTTTATGCAATTACAATAATTTTTAATCAATTTTAGTTTATATTTATTTTTGGTGGCCAGATTATATAAAAATTATATTATGATTTTAGAAATTGAGTTTTAGAAAATTGAATTCCTTTTTATAAATGATTATTTTAAAATTAAATAAGTGTGAATTCATATATATTTTATCAAAATTTTATTTTTAATGAATACTAACGAATAATGTTTTTGAAACTATCTTTTCATTTAAATAAATTATAAAGATCCATTTCTTTTAAAATTGTTTCATTCATATTGTTATTAATCAAATGGAGGTTATTATGATAAATTATTTATTTTATTTTTGAATAAAAACCTTTTATACTTAAGAAAACATTTTTCCAATAGAATAATTTTCTCCGCTTTTTGGGATTTAATTTTAAAATAAATTTACAAAATTATATAAATTGAATTTGATAAAATGGATATCATATTTTTCATAAAAAATATCAAATTTTATAAAGAAGAGTATTTAAATTTTGGTCATAATGAATTTTATGAACAATAAAAACTTTTCATCACTACTTAGGATAAAACATGTTTAACAAGAGTATAACCTAGAGATAAGATGAACATTAGGAATTCAACTTGTAGAAATCATATTTTATGGAAATATATAGATATAATACTAAAAAAGAAATATATTTTTGCATTTAGAGGATTTTTTCTTGCATGTGAAATTATAAAATTTTAATCTTTTAAGAAATTCGAACTATGTCTATTCCCCCAATAATAATAGAAAACCCCTCCTTTTTCTTATATAAAAACATTTAGTCATTATATATTGACAAAACCATAATATATTATAAAAAACATCATTATAAATGAATTAGTTGTTCTTGTAATCATAAAATAGCATGCCAAGGGTCCCTAAGGATGGATCTATTGGAAGCCAAATGAGGAAGAGGTAATCATCAATATCATCCTCTAACATGTTATTTATTCTTACAAATCATATAGACATTTTACAGACATGATTAAAAAATAACACCAATATTTTCCATAAAATTATATGTTTTTATTTTAATTTAATATTCTATATTCATGTACTTCTATTAAATGGGAAAAAAATCATTCATTTGTTCAGAGACCATTAACTTGTAAATCGATATAATTAGATTTCCGTCACAACCTATCACTATATGTCATATGATCAATTTAGTGCATTTATTAGAAAATAATTTAAATTATTTAATTATTTAAATATAATAAGTGATATGATATCTTACGCTCCAATACATTTATAAATTAAAATGTCGTTAATGCATACATTTAGATTTTCACCATGATGTTGTAGTGTGATTTGGTTTTCATCATAAAATCACATAGATGGTATATATAAAATATTTAATTATATTATATTATATATATGATATGATTTTATTAAAAAATGGTTAAAAAATAATTACCGTCTTTCCATCACCATATTTGAAAAATGTAAACATTACTCAAGCATATGTACGGCCAACTATGTCAAATATTATAAAATAATTTGTTTTACATAATCATCATTTGTGGTTGGGTTTTAATGTATAATTTATAAATAAAAATGATAATTATATAATGATATTGATTTTAGATATGATGGAAAATGATTTTGTTTACCATAATCGACATACCGATGACATTTTAGAGATATGAACCAAACATCCTTAAAACACCTAATGTGGAAATAACATATTATGTAGTTAAATATTTAATTAAATTATTTGAAATAATATATTTAAGGATAAATGATTAATCCTATAAAATTTTACTAATATGTTAAATAATTAATATAATTTTACTATACTGGTTTCAAAGGACACACATAGGATTCATATACTTGTGGTAAGGGATTCTATCTAAAATTCCCATTATTTAGTATTATTTCTATTTTATGAACAAAAATTATTTTATATTATCTATAGAATCCACCTATAAATTTTAAATCATCAAATATTCATAATTTAAGCTAATTCTTATTTCATTTAAAAATTATTTAGTTCTATTTAATTTAACATGAATGTTACCAAGTGGTGAGTTGTTTTTTTACTCATTTTCATTACTTTTGGTTTATATCACCTCATAGTTGATTATTAGATGTCATGATTATGGGTGAAATGGCCATTTTTATGCTGTATTTACATTACTTTCATGGATTTACATTTTCTATACATAATAACTCTTTTGAATAATTCTCAATTCAATGTAAAAACTATTAGAAGTGCTATTATTCTCAATATTTCCATATTTGGGATATATATTTTTATTCCCCTATATTCTTTTACACGGTGTATATAATAAAAATTGACATTTTATACCTGGTATCTATATATAATCTTGGTATTTAATGACACATTTTATTAATTTTGATTCAATATATTAATATTCAAATGTTACCTAAACCATAAGGATTTATTTGATTCAATCTCATCTTATTTTTTATCTTTTTGTTCAATGTTACATTTGGATGGATCATATAATTTTATTTTCATTAACAAAATTTTTTTTTCTAGTTATTATTTTTTAAAATTATTTTTTTCAATTTCCGAACTTATTCATTAATAAAACTTCTATAATTTCTTCATTAATAAATTCCATCATTCACTGATCTTATGGGGTTAATAGCCCACACTCCCCATGGGTGTAAAATTGACTTTGTTTGAAATTGTAATATATTGGTTCCGGGACCCGCCTCCAGGTGCACCGTACCCAGTTGGCCATATGGCCTCAAGTGAATTTCACCAAACGCTAGAGGATGTCAACTAGAAGTTATGGTCTTGGTGTGATTGTTGGGAAACTATTCCCTCATTGGCAGAGTAATGTAGCTGAAATAAACAGATAAAAGTAGAGGAAGTAGTAAAATATGAAATAAATAAACAGTAGAATGAATAAAAAACTAGAGCACACATATATAAATGATACATGAAACATATGTCTTAGAAAGCAGCCTGACATGTCAAATTTATGGAATACAGTACTAAACCAAATTAAAATGAAAACAAATAAACTCCAACATCATCGCAAGACTTAGCTTGGTCACATGGTCCCGAGCTCAACAGTATTCAAGTACCTAAAGTAGAATGGCACTTTCCCTTGACTATACCTGGATAAATATAATCTATTTAGGCCCAAAAGTATAACCCAAACAGGGTTTGAGTACAATCCCATAAGGAAACCACCCAGTGATCTGTGCCTAATAGTCAGTGAATATATATATATGGCAGGAAATAATCAAAAATAAGAATTAAACAAGGAAGTACTCAAAAGAAAACAGACATACAGTTCATTTACGAAGCACTACTATTAATTATTTAATAAACCAAAAACAAATACATGTAACCCTATATGTAGTTATCACTGACTAACCCCTCTAGAAAAAAATACATGAGAAGATATAACTAAAACTCTCTAAGGAATCACTCACCATCAATTCCCCCTATAGTCATTTGTAATCAAAGACTCTATGAGGAAGAACTCACTATCAATTACCTCCATAGAATTTTGATGGTGAACTACAGACACTTTGAGTGAGAACTCAACCTAAATTCATCATGTTTTCATGTAATATAATTATATACATTCTGAGGGAGCACCCAATGTACACCCCCTATTGTCACACAACAAGATAAATACAATAGACACTTTGGGAAAGCCCTCAACGTGAATTTCTACTATGGTATCACTACTCTAGTTTCCCACAACATCGTGTAAAGAAAATGTTCAAAAATTATAATCACCATCCATTGTAAACCTCATAGTACTAATTGGATACATTAGCGACAAGGAATGGAAAAACATATCAGATAAATAATCACTCCATCCTAAGAACACTAGGAATTGAAAACTGTAGTCTAATAAGAAAGCCTAGACCAAAAGTTCAAAAAAATAATGGGAAAACACATCCATAGAATAGAAACTAACCCTATTCTAAATAAAATAACTTATATTCAAACAAAAAGGAATAAAAGACACTAACTAGGTTAAAATATTTAACCACGCAATACCCCAAATGGGGGTATTGGGAAATTTTGCACGGATACATCAATGACTAACTACAGAATGGAAAAAAGCACCTACCTCAGCATCGTATAAATGATATACGTGAACCTGAGGCCTTAAATCTACATAGAATGACATAGACTGACAGATGGGATAAAAATGTTCAACCAAGGATATCATGCGAAACAAGATGAATTAGGAAATGAGGCTCTAAAAGAGGGAATAGATTATGGTGAAAATTTTAACACAATTAATAGATGTCGATTTAGAGAATGGATGAGCTGTCAGGGCTCAGAGAACATTTGTGTACTTTGGTCACTCCTAGAAAAGACAGAAGAAGAAGAAGTGTGTCCTCACGATTAGACGCAACCCCAGTCTGTTTAATGAAAAAAAAATATACGCGACATTTTTTTAAATGTACATGATGTGTAAATTACTTTATCAAGATCAACATTACGTGGATTCCATGTCACCCCACACAGCCATGTGATTGGCAGTTACACGACCAGCACACAGCTACCAGCAAAAACAGAGCACAAATCATGTACTTAGGAAATTTCAGAAAACTCTCCTTTTTTCCCAAAAACACCATAAAAAATGATTCATACATGAAAACAATATCCAGGTTCTTACAAACATGCCCTCTTAAATAAATTCCTCCCTAAATATCCATAGCATGGAGGTGTAGAAGAAGAATCATCAAACTGATCCGACCAATATGATCATACATCGGCCTCCCACCCCAAAGTCTCTTCATGTACTCTACTATAATACAATAACACTCGTACCAGAGGAACAGACTGACCAAGGAAAAATTTAGCACTACGATCAACAATCTGGATTGGATGCTCCTTGAACGATACATCCAACTCTAACTCAACCTCCACAGGTAGAAGGACATGAGATGAGTATGAGATGTAATTATACAGCTGATAAATGTGCAAAACTTCATGCATATCCTGGTACCACTGAGGTAACTACAACAGATTGGAAATTGGCTCGACTCTCTCCAAATCCTTTAATAGTCCAACATATCTTGACAAAAGATTACCCTATCTCATTATCCTCTTGTGTCCTAGCCTTAGTGTAACAGAGAAAAACCTGATCTCCAACATCTAACTCCAGAGGTCATCTCTATCTATCAACCTAATACATCTACCATGCCTCTATAGTATCCATTATTTTCCAAATCAACACTATCTTCATTAGTCTCATGGACAAGATGAGGTCCTATCGTAGTTGTATCTCCTACTTCCAGCAAACATATGGGTGATCGGTATGGCATACCATAGAAAGCCTCAAAATGTTCCATATGAATATTTTCATAAATACAATTATTTTATGGAAACTCCAAAAGAGGTATGTGCTCCTCCCACAAACCTCCAAAATCCTGAAAGCATGCTCGAAGCATGACCTCTAGCACCTGAATCCTATGCTCGGACTGGCCATCTATCTAGGTATGGTATGATATACATAGAAGCACCTATGTACCTAGAGGCCATTGTAATCCCTGCCAAACCAGAGATGTAAAATGGGCATCTCTATCTGAAATAATGGAGTATGGAACCCCATGCAGACATATAATCTCTAGTATGTAAAAACATTCCAACTCATCAACAATGAAGGTCTCCTTGATCAGAATGAAGTGAGAAACCTTCATGAGTGTGTCAATGAAAATCCAAAATGCATCATTATCTCAAGGCAACCTTAGTAGTCCCTTCACGATGTCCATTGTGATTTCATTCCACTTCCATATGGGAATGGGTAGCTATTGAAAAAACCCTTATAGTAACTGATGCTCCGCCTTCACCTACTAATAAGTGGAACAACTCATCACAAAACCAGAACCAAATCTTATCATACCTGGCCACTAGTACTAATGGTATAGATCATGATACATCAAGGTGAAATCATGAAAAACATCCGAAAATAGAGGAATGAAATTCCCACATAAGCTCCAAGCGTATATCGGATGACACCCACACGTTCCCTTGAAAAATAAAGATCTTATCATTGTCAATAGTCTATCCAGGAATAAGGTCATCTCTTATCACCCTCTCCCATAAGACTATGCCTTCAGAATCTAATAGCTTCCTCATTCACACTCGATCTAGTAGAGTAGTGGAAACATTTAAAGAAGAAATGATTGTATGCCCCTGTCTATTTTTCACTTCCATAGGCATCTCAGATAAAAGATCCTTAAGCTAAAACTCACTACTAGCCTCCTAAAATGCGTGTATCAGAGTCCTCCTATTCAATGCATCATTTTTGACATTTCCTTTACCAAGCGTATAGGAAAGCTCAAATTCAAAGGACAGACGATGCTCGACCAACCTCTGCTATCATAGATTTAGATTGTGCAAAGTAAAGATATACTTGAGACATTTGGGGTTTGGTGGAAACCAATAAATGCTCTCCCAGAAGATAATGTCTCCAACATCGTAAAGCATGAACATCTGAATTCAACTAGAGATCATGCATCATGTAGTTCATTTCATGAGACCTAAACATCTGAGACTCGTATGCAACAACTCTTCCACCTACATAGGTATAACTCTCAGACTGACACTGGATGCATCACAATATAGAGTATAGATATTTCATGGCTCTGGAATTACTAGTATCAGTGCTGAATTCTACCTCCATTTCAACTATTAAAATGATGAATCACTAGAATCTTACCATATGTACTTCTCAACCTTCGTAGTGAGCCCCGTCAGTTGCACTACTATGCATAAGAAGTCCTATATAAAACACGTGTAGTATCCAGCCATCCCTATAAAACATCGTACATCAAAGACATTCTTCGGCTGCTGCAAGGAAACTATTTCTTTCACTTTCTCTGGGACTACAGATACTCTTGGCTCTGAGATAACACGTCCCAATAAGTGAATTTGGTCAATCCGAAATAGTTTTATTGAGATCATTGCAAATTAATAGTTCTCTCTCGATGTAATCTAAATGATCTCAAGATGTGTTCCATGATCGTGTCGAGTTTGAGAGTAAAAAAACACATCATCCACAAAAACCACCCCAAAAGAATACATGTTTTGATGGAACACTTAGTTCATCAGTTACATGAAAACTACAGGCAAAATCATGAGACCGAATGACCTAAACACAATCTCATATACACCATACCTGGTCTGAATGTATATAAGAGGTATATCAGAAAGTCTCACATGAAACTAATAATAATTGGATCTCAAGTCAATATTCAAGAACACCTATGATCCATGAAGCTGATCAATGAGATCATCAATCCTTGTAAAGGAATATCGATTCTTGACCATCAACTGATTAAACATCCGATAATCCACACAATGTCTGAGGGTATCATCAACATTTTTCAAAAAAAGGAAAAGAGAACCCCAAGGAGATGTACTGGGTCGGATGAATCCTTTTTCCTACAACTCCTCCAAATTCTTCTCGAGCTCCTGGAACTCTAGTGTAACAATTCTATAAGAAGGAATGGACACCGGTGCAGCTCCATGCATGATCTCAATAAAAAAATCTATCTCATGCTCTGGAGGAAAACCTGAAAAATACTCTAGAATGACATCTATGAAATGATCCACCAATAGAGGAAAGTCAATCTATAAAGTCCCTTGGTCATCCAAATATAGACTAGAAAATTGGGTTGTAAGTCCTCCCAGCCCATGATGCTCATGTCCCTCTCTACACGCATGGACATCTAAAATTTCATAATACAGAAACATACCAACATCTAGTGATGTAAAACTCATCCTATTGCAATAGTAATCGACAATAGCCTGGAAGGGAACTAACCAGTACATTTTGAGAATGACATCATAGCCCGTCATCTCTAATATATAGAGGTACCATAAGAAGTGACACCCACAAGCCATTAGAAGGAAGTCCTTGCACTATCGTACACTATCCATTATTGTCCCCAAAAGAGTGTACATTGACAAGTTAATAGAATAAGAAAATATTAAGAGCCCAAGTTTCTCCATAACAAAAAAATATAATGATATTTGATTCCCCTATAACAAAAAGGGTAGAATATAAAACTATGACAACTAGGATCATACCTCAAACTGTAGAGGGTCTGAGATCCTACTCCTACAAGGTTTGATACACCGCAAATTCCTGACCTACCCTGTGGCCCAATGAAGTGGATTGAGATCCCTGAGATGATCCACCTTGTAGCTGTTAAAAACCCTTCGTCTGACCACTATATCTATGGCCTCAACCTTAGACGAAACAACTGGAATTACTTTAGTACCCAGACTGATGAGAAACTGTTGGTGATTCTACAGAATCTAGAGTCAAAAAATAACCCCTATCACCATATACTGGTGAGAATAACTGACATAAGTGTCGATGATGACCCATCTTTCCACAAGATCTCCACTCGACTAGGTCTCTCAGAGAATGTGGCTGGGTATGCTCGACCATTCCACACTGGTAAAATACCACATGGCTACCTGAAGGTGTATCCCATCTACTTGAATCTCCACGTGTAGATTCCCTGCGATGCTTCCTAATATCAGGTTGAAAAGTACCAACTATGGATGTTGAATCGTCCAAGACCACATCTCCATAATTCCTCAGGTTTCACTCTGTGATCAGTGACTGGTAGACTATATAGGTGATGAAATTCAACCTAAATATGTTACCCTGAGCACAAATTCCATTCATGAGACCGTCATCTGACATCCTCACTAGGAATAACTCATATCCCAATATAAGGGGTGTAATGCACTGAAACTCTATGAAGAGAGGAGTATATTCCATAACTAAAAGAGTACCATGGTCTAATATCATGAAATATCGATCTCGATCATCCCTCAAGGTCTCTAGATAGAAGTAATCATAGAAGGTACACCGAAACTCGTCCCATGCCATTAACATCTGTTTTATTGCCTAAGAGATCCCAACCCACCATCTCTTGGTAGAGTCTGGAAGCATATATGTAGAAATCATCACCCTCATCTATGGATATGTATCCAGATTCTCTATGATAGAAAACAT
This sequence comes from Viscum album, assembly GCA_963277665.1. Taxonomy (NCBI): domain Eukaryota; kingdom Viridiplantae; phylum Streptophyta; class Magnoliopsida; order Santalales; family Viscaceae; genus Viscum; species Viscum album. The sequence goes on along the minus strand of OY728162.1, from coordinate 77,117,831 downwards.
GGCTTTAACTATGACTTTATCGCCTGAGGTCATCCTTCCCTAGTGAAGTTTGGAGGATGATACTGTTGGAAACCCGCCTCAATTATACCATTGATTAGGAAAGCTACAGTTCTCCCTGAAATATCTAGATCATCCTTATAAATTCCTCTTATAACTTTGCATCCACACCTTTATCTAGGATAAAGGCTGGTTCTAAGATAGTCATGACTGGAGGATCAGCTGGTGGACCATGATCTGCCATGTTCGGGGTCTGATCACCACCCTGTAACTATCGTAAAACCAAAGGACGTCTCAATTTCATGAATCCGCAATTACAAGCACAACCTTTAAATCAAGATTATCAAGGACTGAAACATAGATGTTTTATAAGGGAACAAGACAAGGAAATCATTTGAGTTTTTGAAAACCAGTTTACATGACCTATATAACCCTTACACCATATGTTTCTTCAAGCCTCCACATGGGCTTGTAATTCTACCCAAAACTGGTTCTGTAACAACCCATACACTTGGCGGGTTGTCATACCACATGTTGAATACTTGAATCCCCATCCCTTGCCCAAGATTCCTTTCATGACTAAGCATCATGAATCTCCTAGAACAAGACTACATGGTGTGGTTGTGCCAAACATGACGTGCACTAGATGAACTTCACAAACTCATGTTATTAGTCACAAGGGTGGACAAATGACTGATTCTACATGGAAGGATTATAAAAGGAAAAGTGTGTGCTAGAAGGATTTTATGGCCTTGTGTTGTTAGTTACTTGACCGAATACAATGGTTATACGACACGGCATGTTCATGCTTGACCCAACATGCACAATCCATGTTTTATCCATCCGTGTCATTAGTAACAAAGGTGGACACATGGTTTATACAACACGACATGTACATCTGGTACACGACATGTCCCACCAATGATTTCCCAACCTTGTGTCTCTACACACATAGCCACTTACACAGTTAAAGACAAAATGGCGTGTACATACATTACACGGTATGTAATTAAGAAAAAGAGATCCTTCATAAAAATAAGGACACACGGCGTGTATTCATCATTACACACCTTGTATTTTAGGGTCTTCTAGAAAATATGAATCAGAAACTACTCTGGAACCCAGAAAACTATAAAAAAACATTAAAGTACCAAAATACAATCTGTGAGGGCCCATACTCCCCACGAATAAAATCATTGCATCTTATACATGTTATATATTAACATAACAGAGCAATGATCCACCAAATTTCTGCTCTTTAAGGGACCATAACACATCAAGAACCAAATGTTGATGTTCAGTCAAACTAAATCGTACCTATTAAAAATACCCAATCGAATAGCATGTATTCTATCAATGAATCTTTCACCAAAACCTGCAGATCTAACACAACAACATATAATACATAATTCACCTTAAATAGAATGGAAATAATGCATGACATGTGAACACTAGATAGTGCGTATATGACGCATGTGATGGCATACCCTCATCTAATCAGGTTGCAATAGAAATAGAACCTCAATAATATCAACAATAATATCTCAAAATATGTGAATCGCCCAACGGTGAAATAAAATCAACTATAAAATTTAAAAACTATAAGAATTGCAATAACGATGTAAATTTTCTTTTCCCAGGTTATGGGTAATCTACTATTAGGCACAACTTATTACCAATTACCTACTCAATCTTTTACTTGACTGTAAGCTACAAACAGTAACTGAAGAAGAAAATAATTCCTCTAATACCACTTTGTAACATCCTGGTTCTGGAAGCCACCCAGAGGTGCCCCATACCCAGTAGTGGAATTTGTAAAATATGCAATAAGTAAACATCAGAAGGATTAAACAACTAGGTCACAAATATATAAAAAATTCATGTAACATATGTATACGAAATAAACAAGACAAGTCACAATGATGGAATACAAAACTAATCCAATGTGAACCAAATAAACTCCAACAGCATCACATGCCTCAACTTGGTCCCATGTTCTCCAACTCCACAACAATCATTTACCTGAATTAGAAGGGTGCTTTACCTTATCTATACCTATAGTAATATAACCTTCTTAGTCCCAAAACATAACCAAAAAAGGGTTTGTGACTGGTCCTAGTAGGAAATCACCCATGGATCTGTGCCTAAAAGTTATTGAATTAATATATGGTTGGAAATAAGAAAAAAGAAGCAGTAAAAAATTATGTGCTCAAAAGTAAACAGTCATACAGTTCATTTTCAAATAGTTACCCCTCTGGTTCAAAATGCAAGAGAATATATAATAATGACGCTCTGAGGAAGCACTCAGCATCAATTCCACCTATAGTCACGTGTAATCAATAACTCTCTTATAAATCTGGCACCGTCAATTACACCTATAGTCTTTCAACGGTATACTATAGACACTATGAGGAATCACTCATTGTTAATTACATCGATCGTCTCATAACAAAACTATATATATTCTGAGGGAGCAGTCAACATCAATCTCCCATATGGTCTCCCAGTGTGATAAATATAACAGACACTCTCAGAATGACCTCAATTTCAATTTCCCCTATGGTCTCACTAAACTAGGTTCCTGCAGCCTCGTGGAATGAAATCGTGCACCAACAATAATCGACAACAAAAGTAAGACCTCAATTTAGTACATGATTAAATTAACTACAAGTAATGGGACATCATATAAGTACAATAATCACTCCATCCAAAAAACACTAAAAATGGAAGACAATATGGAAATAGGAAAGGCTAGAACAAATGGTCCAAACCAATTAAGAATGGGAAAACGCATTCATAACATATAAATTAACCATAATATCAATCAAATAACTTATATTCATACTATATGGCATAGAATTACTTAATAGCGATAAATTCATTACCACACGATACCTAGAATGAGGGAATTTGGTTCTTTTCCACATATAAATCAAATAATTACTACAAAATGGCATAAACCACCTACCTTGGTATTGTAAGAATAATATATTTGAACGTTAGGCCGTGAATCTCCCTAAAATGGCGTAGATCGACCAAAACTCTAAAAACATTAAACCAAGGATATCTCTTAAAAGAAGAGGAATCTGGAAACAAGGATCATAGAGAGGGAAGAGCTTATCGTGGTGATTCCAATTCAATCGATGGTGGTCCATTCAAAGAATGGATGAAAAGCCTGGGGATTAGAGATGATTCATAGCCTATGGTCGCTCTTGGATGAGACTAAAGAATTAGATGTGTGTTCTACCAATTAGACGTGACCCCAGTCTGTTTAATGAAAAAATAAACTACATAGCATGTATTTTATACGTACATGACGTGTAAATTCCATTACCAGGCTCCACATTAGGTGTTTTTCTAGTCACCCCACAGGGCCAGGTGTTTGTCCATTACATGACCAACACACAACTACCCGTGACAACTGAGTACACGGCGTGAACTTATTAGTATGCGACCTATACTCATGAAATTTCCATAACGTCTTGTTTTTATAGAAAACACCAGAAAAAAAGATTCATACCTAACAATAAGATCAAGGTTCATAAATGAATATTTCCCTTAAATGTTTTTCACAAATGTATTTATGGATTGTGAGGTGTATAATATGTAAAAAATCTGATATAACATCCAAATAATATTAATGTATTGGGTTGAACTCGATAACTATTTTGTGTACCTTAAAATCTATCTATTCTTCTCAAATATCAGGATAATATTAATGTTGAACTTTTTAATGAATCACATTTTATCTAATATTTGTTCAAATACATAAACAATGGTCCTAGTTGTGTAACAATAACTCTTTATTGATTTCATTCTACAAATTATGTGGACAAAAAGGATGATGAAATTAAATTGTAATATGAATTTTGAAATATATAAACATGTGAGTATTCTTAGAGAATACTTAGTTAATATATCCATTATAGATTCTCTACAATTGAAATATTTATTTTCCATATTTTAGGTGAGAAAACTGAAACATACAATGATGGATGCAATATTGAAGGCATTCTATCAAAATAAAATTTATCCCAAACTGATTTCAATAATTTTTTTAAGCCAATGAAATTTGTCATGGAGCACAAAATATAGTGTATACTGAATTCCAAATGAAATTTTTCTTCAACACACATGACAGGAAATGATTTCCTAGATATAGAGGAATTTCTTTTGGATTATTTTATTGTTTTCCACCCACTAGTTTTGAACAATACCACCTTTGAATATTTTTCAATATGTTTTCCGGTCCTAAATCATATATTGAGATTGTGACTATGAAACATATTAATTTAAATAATTTTAGATAGTAATGTTATGTCGTTTGTCTACTTATTGATGATTCTTAGTTTATTCAAGCTATTACTAAGGATTATTTGTAGGAAATAAGTAATTATTTTCACATATTATTACACACTCAATATTATAAGAAATATTTTCTCAACCATGTTATTTACTATTTAAAACATGAAAAATAACCTTATATGATATCGTATATAATCAATGAAATATGTATCAAATAGAAGTTATATAATAGAATTATTTTATTAGTAATCATTACATTGATGTAGAGAGACAAAACACAATACAAATCTGTAACCGGTTTGTAGGACTGGAGGTCTTAGCATAAGAACAAGTGAATTTCATTGAAGCTCAAAGAGAATAAGGGACATATATGTATGAGACGCTCCCTGGTCGGGACTCGGGAGACAACATCCTGACTTTTCGGAAGAGGAAAAAAGGGCCCAAGGATTATTCGTATCTTCTAAAGAAAATGGAGACCAGGTCAGGTAAGAAAGTTAAATCCAAAGAGTTGGAATGTAGAAATACTACCATTCTTAATATTCAGGGGAGTCTCGTGGATGAATCATTTCTTTTGTATTCAGAAGAAGAGATGGTGGATGAGTTTATTTATATAAATTCTACTCAAGAAGAGGCAGACAAAATGATGGGTAGGGTTCTTCAGGTGGATGTTAATAGAGAGCAGGCTGCATGGGCCGACAAGCAGGACCTTATTATGATAAGGGGTTTCAATAAAGGGAAAATAAGTAAAGAGGAATATGCTACAACTTTGGACAAGCTGGCTGACCACATTGAAGACTTCATTCATGACAAGCTTGTTTCTTAGGTTTACTCTATCCTCTAGAAAATTTATAGGGAGGAATACTCTAATAGGCTTAAATTTTGTTTGAATAATCTCGTTATTTCATATGAGTGCTATCCTCTTGGTTGAACTATGTGGTTTCTAACTTTTCCTTAAAAGTGTTCGTTAATAAAATTTTTAATTTCATTCAGATACATTGATGGAGAATTTGATGTATATTTGTACTAGTATTACATATCACTATGATTTTTTACATCAATTATTTTACATGATGATTGTTAAAAAATAATGTTTTAGGGTCATCACATTTATTTTTGTACCAAATAATGGATACATACTCCAATAGTTTGTTAATGAATATAGGAGAATTTATCTATAGTTCCATTAAATGTTGTTCTCTTGCAGTTTAATTTTGTTGAATAATTCTAGTTAATTGAAAAAACCATAATATTATTTAAATTATTATTTTTTTAAAAACACCATATATGAGTTAGATTAAACATTTCAAATTGGAAGATATTAGTTACACCATTGTGATATTTTTATTTATTATATAATGGATTACTTTTAAATCACTAACTATTATTGTAATATATTTTCAACTCAAATATAATTAATTTCAACATTATGAACTACTCTATATTGATAACATCTTTCACATAAATGGAATAATGTTAAAATATTACCCTCTAATGCATATTATAGTTTTATCAAATGCGATTCTATAAAAATTTATATTTTAGCAGAAAAACACTATGACAAGAATATTCTTCAAGAATAATTTGTAAATTGAATAAAAAATTGAGTTATGAAAAAAAATGTGTTTTTCACACAATTCTTACAGTTTGATTCATATATAATGGTAGACACATTTTTCAGGGATATATAGGCACATGAAAAACATTCTTATGTGGTGCCAAAAACGTCAATACTACATTCTGAAGGGAACATTGTACTAGAATTTTCATAATATGAAATATTATCCATAATATTAAAATGTGGGAGAACAACACACTTTCAATTATGTATAATAATATATATCAATAAAGACTCAACATGAATCATTCAGCTGGGAAGTGAGTTAGAAGATAATTTGAAAATTGAAAAAAATTAATTATATGGGATGAAGCACTAATGATTCAAAAAATTGTTTTGGGGCTCTGGATCTCCACTTGAGGAATAATTTTTCCCCAAAATCTCTAAATTGTTCTTAATTTCCTTTATTCTAAATAATTATTTTCATTAGTTATTAATTTTGATATATCATTCCTATAGTAAAATGTGCATTCGTAGATGAAAAAATATTTTCATGTATCAAATATTCTTATATATTGAAATTTTTTTCTATTATTACATTGTAAAGGAAAATGAGACTACATTATTCTGATTCATGTACGACTTTTGTAGAATAAAAAATTAAAAAAATTTGGATTGTTAATATTGTGGATAAGATGGTTGGAAGGACAAACGACGGGGAGTTTGGTTTGGAAATACAAAATTACTATCTAATAAATAATTTTAAGAATACATTGGATGTAATTATTTCCAAAACATACTCATCTTTATCAGAGAAATAAATATTCTCATAGTAAATAAAAGCATGAACTATTTTAGCACCTACATGACATTATCTGCAAGAGGTATATGATTTCATGATATATTGGTTCTCGTATAAAAGAAGGTTTATCTGAGTTCAAATTCTAATTTAAAAATATATTTTGGATAATGAGATTCTAGATAATATATATACACAAAAAACATTGAATATAATTAACATATCTAGTTTTCTATGTCATAAATTAACCTTAAAATTTGGTGTTCCGGTTATGTAAATATGACATGTGAATCAATATTTTTTGACATTTCATTTTAACGTAATTGGTTTTCACATTTTTTTTGATAATCATTTAATTAGATAATAAATTTTCACAATCACTCATTCTATAAATTATTCTTTTTTTCGAAGCATTAATATGACAAACTTGAACTCCATGTGGCTATTCAAGATCCAAATAAGAAATTATCCATTAACTATATAATATGAGAAAACATCAAATAAAAAATATGTCCAATCAATTTCATATATTGGGATTTTACTTTTCCATCGATTTTTCAGTCATAATAAACTATATTTTGCAGTTTCAAGATATACAAACACTAAGGAATTAATTTTTTGACATATAATTGTTAAAACAAAACAAGAGTGGTACTACCTTAATTGTTAACAATGAAGGATTCTAGAATATGGAAATTTTATGAATAATTTTTATTGTAGTATAATATGGTTAATGCAGTTTAAAATTGATATACCATTGAATTCATACTTCTTTATGAATAAATTATAAATTTACCTGTGTCATAATTTTTTCACATTTCCATACGAAACAGTTCAAATGGCCCATTCATTTATTGTTCATAAAAATATTTCTATTAATGAGAATGGGACATTGAGGATTGATTTTTGTATTATATGATTATGGTTGAAAATTGCATAAATATTTTCAAATGACATTATTTCATTGATATTCTTTTTGTGGAGTCAACAATATGTTTTCTATCATTAAAATTAAATTAATATCTGAAACCTATTTTATATCAATTATAAGAAAATATATTACGTATGTATCATTTTAACTAATTTCAACATTAAAATATTTAAAAAATTAGCGTTGCCATTATTATTTATTATCACATTCTATATTTTTTATAGAAATGGGTAACCTACAAACTATATGAAATAATGATTCAGAAACAATTACGGGATTAAAAATCATTACAATGTATTGATCACTACATCATGAAGTGGTTTTATCTATAATACAAAATTTTAAAATTATTGGAAATAGAGGAAAATATTTTACAAGTCCTCACAAGTGTGGGCTATTATTCTACTAGAGGACTCATATCAGACATTCAAATGAATGTTTTACTCTTTTTTCTATGTTATTATATTCAAATATATTACATCGGGGATAGTTCAAGAATATTTTATTATAGGTATTCATATAAAGCGCATACAAACATGAATATTATTTTTAAATATTCTAATATGTGTAACATTTCTTCTTGATTCAATTCCATTTATTATTATTCTAATGTAATAATATTTTTTTGATCAATAACACAATACATTAAAAGTGTTATCATGTTCTTTATTAACGAAACATATAATCATGAATTATAATAATTCATTCATATGTGTACATATAATTTAAAAAAATATATGAATGTATTCTCTATATATATATTAATTATATATGATATTTTAAATATATTTTCTATTAAATATAATTCACTATGTTGGATTCATATGTTTTTCATGTTCTTTATAAGTATAAACCACCCCATCCTTGGGGAATCTCAAACAAAAGGATTTTATTTCATTGAGAGGAAATCAGATCTATTCATTATAGATGTAATGTTTCTATTCAATCATACATAGACACAATACAATTAAATTAATTTAACATATAATTCTTCTAGTGGATAATATCATAATTGAAAAAATTTAGTTGATTTTACTAATCAACTTTACATGCTTCTTCTAGATGAAAGGGCATCAAATAAAATTGTCATCTTACAAAATGTTCATGAAAAATGGATCTCTAACATGTTATTACATATATTACTATGATATAAATTATTAGTTTTCTAAAACATAAATGTTTTTCATTTAATAGTATAAAATTTATTGACTATAAAATAATAATAATTATTTTCAAGAGTTTCAATTCCATGAGATACTATACAATCCAGAGTTTTGTATAGTGAAGATTCATAAAAACATACTTTGTAACATCATATTTATAATTATATCTATTTATTAAAATATATTATATTATTATAAGTTTTATATTCCATTACATTAAATGAATACGTAATATAATTAGATATTTATTACTACTTCATGATATAAAAATGATGTTATAGTATGAGAATTTGATCAGTTATGGGTTCTATATTATCTGAAACTAATTTATCATGTTATAGAAATACATGTAAACGACTACCAAAAATGTATTATTTATATTTATTATATATGGATATCTTCTTGAAGAATAACTTCACCTTTTTCAAAAAATAGTATCATATTAAATATTATTAAATATACTGAGGAAATGTAATTGTAAAAATGGATTCCTAAAATATTTACCAAAAAATATATTAGAATTTGACATACGTATTAACATTTTTTCCATTGTTATGACATTATAGGAGAAAATTTTTAATATTTTATCCTCTATCCCAAAAAAATCACTTCGATTGGTTTTATGAATTGTGTGCTTCTCACAAAAAGAATGTGGACTTCTTCTATAACGCCCCAACCACATTTACCTAGAGTCGGTGCATTATTACAAAACATTGGCATGATCATAAGAAAGATCAAATATCGAAAGACATATTAGTTTAGTATCCTTGGAAACGCTAGATATATTCATAATGTTTTACATTACATCATAAAGTGAAAAACTACAAAAACATCATAGTCTCCATATTCCACACTCATATCCCCACATACTATCCCTGCAGGTCATTCATAAATTACTTCTTCACATCATGAGAAAAATAAAACATAGAAAAGGGGTGACCTCAAATTCATAGTAAGGATAACAATATAGCCGAAATTTTCATAAATATGAATAAAAATTTAAGGCAATATATATTTTAAAACAAAAACCTTTTAAACATGAACTTCAATATAGTATGGAAAAGATAAAATAAAATAATGCCATTTAATTATTCACATGGATATTATACTAATTGAATAATCACATGAAATATAAATAACCACATTCATAATGATGGAATGCATAACGCCAGACTATCATAACCACATAGCCAAGGCCTCGTGACAAGACTAAAAATAAGATTTTTCCTAGGCCTTGTGCCAAGACAGTAGTTTTCCTCATGAGACCTACCGATGCATCGAGGAGCTATAGCGGGCTCCACCCATCACATATTAAGTCCAATGCATTCCCATATGAAAAGTTTTAAACATAACATAAACATTCATATTAAAACTAGCATACGAAATGTCAATACTTTCACCATAAACTATGAATGGTATAAAAATAGCACATCCACACTCAAACATATCACAAAACCTTCAATACAATATAGAAGTTTTGTATCATAATAAATCAACTTCAAACAATCGTAAAATCCATCAAAGGACGTTGACATAGATGAAATCAAAACTCTTTTTAGAGAAATATCTCTTTCTATTTTGAAATAATTTAAGAGACTTATATTTATGAAATAAAACGTTTTCATTGAAAATATTCTTATAAGATTGTAAGGGAAGCTTCGACAATTTTATAACAGCTGAAAATAACCACACACGCTGTATAAGTTAAAAAAACATTCTTACCTTAATTTTTCTTCGAAAAGGTTAAAAAGCACCTTGTTTGGAAAACGACGGAAATATTCCTTTATAAACCTCTTATAAAAAGTCAAACAAGGGTATAAATGACTTTAACCCATATTCTAGTAAATAGTAAAAATGTTTTGAAATTCATTTTTATGAAACATGGATGTGGATGATAAAGATATCCCAGTAGATTATTACGTATAAACAACCTCGGATAATGAAGAGATTGTGAAATAACCCTTACCTTGTACTTTTCATTGGATGGGGTAGGTTAACCTCCTGTATAATGGTGAAATAATTTTTATTAAATTATACAAGAATAATATACATTAATATGATATCATATATGATCTTTTAACATTTATTTGTTAATAATATCTTAGTATTATCGTTGTTTCGGGTGTTAATTTACTCGTTTTCTTTTATATGTTTTGTTATGTAATCCATGATTGTAATGGATAGGTTGTATCTTAATAATATCAAGAATGATATCATGTCCTTAGACACTATTATTAATATAACGACCCATAATTTACATACACTGTTATTACTTCAAAATTGAAGCACAGTTATTACAACATATAACAAAACCATGAAAGGACCATATAGGTATAGTGTCTTTAGAAACTGGAATGCATAAACAACTAGTTCATAAAGCATCTACATTGCCTCCCATTTATTTCATCATATATAGAGTCCCTTTTTGGCATATTCAACTTAATAACCTTCTTCCTGACCTGGGGAAATAAAACATACAAAAGGGTGAGCTCAAATGCTCAGTAAGGGTAAACAAAATAAATATCAATCACATCATATACATAAGCACATAACTTTTGGAAATCTTAACCTACAAAAGAGATCATAATTTCATAAAATGGGATAAATCATAGTAGTGAAATGTAATCCCAATAATCATATCTTAAAACATTAAACTTTGTGGCATACACACATAATCATTGAGAATCATTTCTTGTTAGTCAAGACTCATTTCTAAGACTATCTTAGTGGACAAAGTCCATTTCTGATCCGAGTTCACTTCTCGTTTCAGTCATGTTTCACTGAACCGGGTTAACCTGTCATTCCATCCATGTCTATCTCATGAGATATAAAATATTTAACCAATGAGTTGGAGTGAGATATAGGTCCCAACCATCTCATAATGATACCATTCTTATGTGTTCCACAAAATCATAAATCACACATCATTGCATAAACCATGTAATAAAAATGGGATTCATAAACATCATGACATCATAAAACAATTCATATAAGATAAAGGAATTCATAAAAAAAATTCCATCAAAACATAATCAAATAAATGTAATAATAATTATAGAAACCTAACCATATATTATCTTAGATAGAATAAAATTTTGATAATACACTTGAACTCCATTGTTGAGGAAAATATCCTTTCTACTTCAAAAACATTTGTCCTTTATTAACATGTCATACAATTTTAAACTAAAATATGTTGATTAAAAATAACCTTTAAAACTTTTAAAGGATTCTTCTTGGAAATAATGTTTTAAAAATCCATTCATGTTATATAAGTTAAAAAAACATTCTTCTCGTACTTTTGTCGGAAAAGTCAAAAAAGTACCTCGTATGAAAAACGACAAAATATTCCTTTCATAGCTTTTACTAAAAACTCACCGAAGGATAAAATAGGATTTAAACAATTGTAGGTGAATGGAATTTATATTACATATTGAGTAAACATGGATGTAGATGATAAAATACACCCCTGTAAATTCCAAAGTATAGACAATCTCGGATAAAAATGAGATTGTGATATTTCCCTTACCTTAGGTCCGATTTACTTCGTAAGTGTCTGAACCTCCTGAATAATGATTCAAATAATGTCATTGACTTATTCCGGATTCATAATCATTGTTATGATATCATATATGGTCATATTATTATCATATTATTAGTAATATTTCATTGCTACTTGTTATTCAGGTGTTTATTACTTTTTGTTCTTATGCGTGTTTTGTCGAATAAATTTTTATTCTTCTCTTAAGGTTATAGATACGTCATTTCTAGAATGTTATTAGTGAAATATATATCATATTAATTCATTAAATTAATTTATATAATCATTATGCAATGATAATCATGTAGAATGAGTCGCATCACTTTGGGGAGACGGTATTCCGTACGTACGCACGAGCAATGATATCGTCCCCATGATCATTGAATTGTATTGGAGTGTATGTATACTATTTCAGAATCAATATCACTTTAGAATAATCATAGAGAGTCATTATTTACACCATTATACCCATCCAAGTAAGGTGGTGGTGGAAAATAGATTACACCACGGCGTGGAGACGGTATTCCGTACGTACGCACGCGCGGTGATTTCGTTTTCTGTAGGATGGATAGATGGTGAAATAGGGTTGTTTCATACTTATAATAAAATATCAGTATATGAGTGATAGTGATGTTATTAATTCACAATGAGACAACTAAAGAAGAATAAGTGGAAGAATAAATAAATTTGAAATAATCGGTAATGGACATTACCTCTTTTTTGAAGCGCCACTTTGAGACCTCATTTTAGGGCACTGAAATTGGTCTTTGAATAAGACCAGGACCTCTAGGATGTGTCTAGGGAAGTGGAGAGTAGAAAGTGGAAGGGTTTGGCCGAGCATGAAAGCTCAATGTGGTGTGAGGAAGAGAGGGAGGAGGTGCCCTTTTATAAGAGAGGAGAGGGGCACCTTTGGAATAACAAAAAATATTATTTTATTATAAAGACAAATTCGGTTTTAAATAGCTCCAAATTGATTTATTTCATAGCTAATGTGGGGATTGGTTGAAATACCCTCATAAAATATAATTTAGACAAGTTTAGGTTCCTATTGTGACCTTATCATATAGATTTAACATTAAGTTAAATAATTTGACTTTTACCGTGTCTTCTTGTGTTCTTACACTATATGGTTAATAAACATACAATAACAATCCAAACGAACCCCAAGTTGTTTATTATTAACATATATAACTCTATGAAAGTCATTTTGCCTAACCTTAGATTTTTAGTAATAAAATAATAATTAATAATATAATATTTGTTTTAAAAACTATTTTATGTCAATTTTGAAACTATTTAGTAAATGATTTTTGTGAAAATCATAACAGAATGATTAGTTCGGAAAAAGTTAATTAAATCCATAATAACATGTCATATTAACCTATCAAATTATTGTAATTTATAAAAAGTCTCAAATTACATTTATTTGGGTATTTATAACATCAATTATGTCAATATTTTATTAATAAGATAATTACTGCAACATCTTTGTGTCATAAATAAATTACATTATTTAATGTCTAAAAATTACAAATAAAAACCCATTATGTAGGAAATCCTTTTATATATCTAATGAATATTTATAGTCGATTTTATCTTATATATAACCTTATATTAAAAATTATTTACTTATTAAACTTTGATTTTAACTATTTTAACCCTTCTTTAAATAAATTAATAATAAATGTCCGAATCTAATCCATGTGGGCCTAAATGGTCATATTTTATTCCTAAGTTTGATTTGGGTCGAATTACACTTATCCAATAGAATTAGGACATGTGTTAGGGTAATAATAATATCATTTTTACCCTTAATTACCCTATTTACTTTTAACCGTGGTAAATAAAAGTAAAAAGTTACTATTAACCAAAAATTATTTTCATCCTATTGAACCACATTTTACTTATTGACATCAACCGTGCCTCTCAGATTTTTGAAATTCCACTCACAGAAGCGGTAAAAATATGTTTTATGAAAAATTCTGTTTTTTAACTACCACTTAGTGGTTTCACTATTCATCAAAAAATGAATGTTTTCAGAAAAATACCAAAATATCACCCTAGGATAATTTCGATATTACGAATCCAAAAATGAAGTGCATTTTGAAAAATAAAATTTATAAAATTTCAAAAACTATTATTACTATTCATAACGGCTAGTTTAAATAATATTTTATTAGCATATCATTGTTTAGTGAAACTCGGTATTGCGTACGACGGAAGCTATCGAGGAAGGTCACAATTTCGTGTAAAGCAATCCAAGCAAGTGTTGTGTGTAGAAAAATATTCCTTTTATGATTTATATAACATAATAGTCTCGGGTGTTACATTCTTCCCCCTTAAAATGAATTTTGCCCTCAAAATTCGTCACTTTGTAACAAATAGATGAGGATACATATCACTCATCATATCCTCAAGCTCCCATGAAGCTTCTTCTAATTGGTGGTTCCTCCATAAAACATTCACCAATCGAGTGGTCTTGTTTCATAGGACTTTTTCACTAAGATCCAGAATCTCTATCGGCTGTTCTTCATAAGAAAGATCATGCTCCAGCGGTACAACTTTTGAGCTGAGTACATGTGAAGGATCAGGTATGTAATTTCACCAGAGAGATAAATGGAACACATCATGAACTCGAGAGAGAATCGGTGGAAGTGCCAATCGGTAAGCTACCTTCCCAACACGATCCAGTATTTCGAAACGACAGATATATCTAGGGATCAACTTCCCCTTCTTCCAAATCTCATGACCCTCTTCCAGGGAGATATTCCTAAGAACACTTTATCACCCACTTCAAACTCTAGGTCTTTTCTTCGATTGTCGGCATAACTTTTCTGTAGACTCTGAGATTCTCTTATGTGTTGTTGAATAGATTTGACCTTTTCTGCAATTTCATCAATGAGATCGGGTCCTAATAGATTTCTTTCCCCAACATCATCCCAGCAATATGGAGTCCTGCATTTCTTTCCGTAGAGAGCTTCATAAGGAGACATCTAAATACTGGAGTGAAAGGTATTATTATAAGAAAATTCCACCAAAGATAGGTGTTGATCCCAACCACCTTCGAAATCCATAGAGGAAGCTATCAACATATCTTCTAGAGCTTGAATTGTTCTCTCAAACTGGCCGTCTGTCTGAGGATGATAAGAAGTGCTGAAACTCAACTTGGTATCTAGAGTATGCTGAAGACTTCTCCAGATCATCGAGGTAAATCTCGGATCCCGATCAGATATAATAGAAATTGGTACTCCATGGAATCTTACCACTTCTTTTACATATATCTTGGCAAGCTGATCCAGAGAGAAATCCTCTCTAATAGCAATGAAGTGTGCAGACTTTGTAAGACAATCAACTATGACCCAGATAGCATTATTGACATTGGATGTTTTAGGAAGTCCTGTGAAAAAGCCCATAGTGATGTTTTCCCATTTCCATTAGGGTATGGGTAATGGTTGTAACATCCCCTTATACTTCTGTCTCTCAGCTTTAACTTGTTGACAAACCAAGAATCGAGAGACATATTCAGCAACATCTCTTTTCATGCCATCCCACCAGAATTACTCTTTCAGGTCCCTATACATCTTCATGCTTCCAGGATGAATAGATAATGAAGAACTATGAGCCTCATCCAGAAGCTCCTTCTTTAATTCGGGGATGGGAGGAACACAAACCCGATTCCTGAACTTTATTATCCCATCACAATCAAGGTTGAATTCAGGAACATTTCTCACCTTCTTTTGTAACTAGAAATCTTCGTTCTGTGCCTCTTTAATCTTCACATGTATAGATGGTTGAACAGTCATTTGAGAAAGATACGATTTTCCCCTTTCATTATAATTCCCAGATCCATCCTTTTAAAATCCATAAATATTGGATCTTTTGTTATCCTCATCATGGATAAACTAGCATGGTGTTGTCGTCTTAATGCATCTTCCACCTTGTTTGCTTTCCCAAGGTAGTAATGAATTGAGAAGTCGTAATCCTTAATCAGCTCCAACCATCTTCTTTGGCGCATATTCAGCTCCTTTTGTGTGAAAATATACTTTAAAATTTTATGATCAGTATAAATATCACAGCTTTCACCATAAAGGTAATGCCTCCAAATCTTTAATGCAAATATTACCGCAGCTAACGCCAAATCACGAGTTGGGTAATTTTGCTCATTTATTTTCAACTGTCGTGAGGAATAAGCTATCACCATATCATTTTGCATAAGAACACACCCCAATCCCTTCTTGGATGTATCACTATAGATCACAAACCTTTCTCCACTACAAGGCAGTGTGAGCACAGGTGCACTGGATAACCTTCTTTTCAACTCCTTGAAATTCTCTTCAAATTCCTCCGTCCAAACAAATTTAACTCCTTTCTGAGTCAAATTGGTGAGTGGATTAGATAATCATGAAAAATATTTCACAAAACATTGATAATATCCATCCAAACCAAGAAAACATCGGATCATAGTTACTGTTGTTGGTATCGACCATCTTTCGATAACCTCTACTTTTCTGGATTCACAGATATCCCCTCTTTTGAGATTATCTGACCCAAAAATGAAACTTTTTGAAGCCAAAATTCACACTTGGTAAATTTGGAACAAAGCTTCTCCTTTCTCAGGGTCTTCAATATAATTCTCAAGTGATCTTCATGTTCTTCCTTTATCTTTGAATAGACAAGAATATAGTCTATAAAGACTACCACAAACTGATCAAGATAGTCTCTAAAGACTATATTTATTAGATTCATGAATATAATAGGGGAATTAGTAAGACCAAATCGCATCACTATAAATTCATAGTGTCCATACCTTGTATGGAAAGCCATATTTGGTATATCCTCCCTTTTGACCCTTAATTTATGATACCCTGAATGAAGATCAATCATGGAAAAGTATTGACCTCTGCGTAGTTTGTCAAATAGGTCATCAATGCGCGGGACAGGATATTTGTTCTTGATAGTGATCTTGTTAAGTTCTCGATAATCAATGCAGAGTCTCATTGATCCATCTTTCTTCTTAACAAACAGAACAGGTGCTCCCCAAGGTGACGCACTAGGGCGTATGAACCCCTTATCAAGATTCTCTTGGAGTTTCTTCTTCAATTCCTGCAACTCAATTGGGGTCATTCTATATGGTGTCTTTGAAATAGGCAAAGCATCCGGTACGAGTTCTATTGAAAACTCAACTTCACAATTCGGTGGAAGACCCGGTAATTCCTCCGGAAAGACATCATCAAACTCTCGTACAATGGTCATATTCTTAATCATGAGTTTCTCACCAACCATTTGAGATAAATAACCTTCATTTAGTGGAATCAATACCTATAAAATGGAAGAAATTTCCACTGGATGGTTATGTTCATCCTTGCATTGATAGACGATCATAGATTGATCTGGAATATGAAATGTGACTTCCCTTATTTGGAAATTGATATGAGATCTATGTAGAGAAAGTCAATCCATGCCATGAATCACATCAAATTCCACTATAAGAAGGATCACAAGATTTGCAGGAAGCACTTTCCCACAAACTTCAATCGGAGAAGAATTATAAAATTTTGATGCGACTGTTGTGCCATTAAGGGTTGTCACAGCTAACTCAACATCTAACTGTTGAGGTAATACGGTGATATACTTAGAAAATTCTTCAAAAATAAAGGAGTGGGTGGATTCAAATAAAACATTTGCTACTTTATAGTGGATGGTAAGTGTACCTTTCACCACATCTTTATCGTACTCCACATCGCTGACTGAAATTGCATGTGTCTTTCCATTGTCTTTAGCCTGAAGAGTTTGTTGACGTCGACCATCATCATCATCATCCCTTGGATTTGGGCATTGATTGGCATAATTCCCCATATCCTTGCACATGAAACATTGAAGTGTAGTAGGGTCATTCTGTGTATCCCTTCCTTTCTTTTCATCATTAGACATCTTCTTCCCATCATTGCGGTATTCAAATGCCCAATGACCTTCCTTTCCACATTTGAAACATTTAATTTTCTCTTTAAGACAAGTCCCTCCATGTTTCATTCCACACTTTGAGCATAAGGGAAAGCTCTTCTTCTTTTCAGTGTGCTCTTTAGATTTTTATTTGAATGCCATTTTACTCTTCTTATCAAACCCATATGACTGATGGGTTACTCCAATATCCATCTCAACTTTGAGAGCACATCGAACGATTTCCTCATAGCTATTTAAGTTCCTTATGGCTAACACCTTTCGAAGACTTGGTTTTAAGACACTAAAGAATCGATCGATCTTACCCTCAGGTTGGATAATAATACCAGAAGCATACCTTGAATGTCTTGTAAAATTTTCCTCATAAGTAAAAAAAATTCATCATCCTTTTTCTTCAGTTCAAGAAACTCTTTCTCCATCTTTGTTCGGAGAATACGAGGGAAGTACTTAATGAAAAATAAGTTCTTGAACTCATCCCATTCCATGGACTCAATTTCATCCCTTTTCCTCGTATTCTTCATAAGATTCCACCGTTGATCAAAATCTCCTTCCAAACGATACACTGCTATGATGACTTTATCATGTTCAGAACATTGAAGAACTGAAAATATCTTTTCATTAGTACTAATCCATTGTTCAGCAATTAATGGATCAGTAGACCCGCATAAAGAAGGTGGACGCTGCCTCATGAAGGATTCAACAGAATGTTTCTCCTTCCTTTGCTCGTTTGGGAGTCTTGCATGATTCATAGCATGAGAAAGTTCTGTGAGCATGGTTACAAGTTTTTTCATTCCAGCTCCCATAACGTTTGGTTTCTCCGTGGGACAATCATTGCATTGCCCGTCGTATTCCGCATTTACACGGTTCCTTCGGGTTCCATCCATTAACTAAAACCAAGAAGAATAGTCCGAGCAACACTAATTATAATATGAAAACCACATAATAAATAATAATATTTCACACTTAAGGTCTTATCCTAGGTTATTCATCGTAATTTCTAAAACACTAAGATTTCATTCAATGCTTAGAATTATCCTTAGGGTTCTTACTAAGGCTTTCACATCCTAGTTTCTAAATGTTGACTATACCTTCCTCTGATACCCACTATAACGACCCATAATTTACATACATTGTTATTACTTCAAAATTGAAGCACACTTATTTCAAAATATAACAAAACCATGAAAGGACCATATAGGTATAGTGTCTTTAGAAACTGGAAAGCATAAACAACTGGTTCATAAAGCATCTACTTTTCCTCCCATTTATTTCATCATATCTAGAGTCCCTTTTGGAATATTCTACTTAATAACCTTCTTCCTGACCTGGAGAAATAAAACATACAAAAGGGTGAGCTCAAATGCTCAGTAAGGGTAAACAAAAGAAATATCAATCACATCATATACATAAGCACATAACTTTTGGAAATCTTAACCTGCAAAATAGATCATAATTTCATAACATGGGATAAATCAAAGTAGTGAAATATAATCCCAATAATCATAACGTAAAACATGAAACTTTGTGGCATACATACATAATCATTGAGAATCATTTCTTGTTAGTCAAGACTCATTTCCAAGACTATCTTAGTGGACAAAGTCCATTTCTGAACCGAGTTCACTCCTCGTTTCAGTCCTGTTTCACTGAACCGGTTTAACCTTCCGTTCCAGCCATGTCTATCTCATGAGATATAAAATCTTTAACCAATGCATTGGAGGTAGATATAGGTCCCACCCATCTCATAATGATACCATTCTTATGTGTGCCACAAAATCATAAATCATACATCACTGCATAACCCATGTAATAAAAATGGGATTCTTAAGCATCATGACATCATAAAAAAATTAATATAAGATAAAGGAATTCATAAAAGTAATTCCATCACTACATAATCAAATAAATGTAATAATAAGGATAGAAACAAAACCCTATATTATATTATATGGAAAATAATTTTGATAAAACACTTGAACTCCATTCTTGAGGAAAATATCCTTTCGACTTCAAAAACATTTTTCCTTTCATAACATGTCATACAATTTTAAACTAAAAGAATTTGATTAAAAATAAACTTGAAAACTTGTAAAGGAAGATTCTTGGAAATAATGTTTTAAAAATCCATTCATGCCATATAAGTTAAAAAAACATTCTTCTCGTACTTTTGTCGGAAAAGTCAAAAAAGTACCTCGTACGAAAAAGGACAAAAGATTCATTTCATATCTTTTACTAAAAACTCACCGAAGGGTAAAAAAGGATTTAAACAATTGTGGGTGAAGGTAAATATTATTACATATTGAGGAAACATGGATGTGGATGATAAAATACACCCCAGTAAATCCAATGTATAGACAATCTCGGATAAAAATGAGATTGTGATATTTCCCTTACCTTAGGTCCGATTTGTTTCGCTAGTGTCTGAACCTCCTATATAATGATTTAAATAATGTCATTGACTTATTCCAGAAACATAATCATTGTTATGATATCATATATGGTCATATTCTTAGCTTATTATTAGTAATATTTCATTTCCACTTGTTATTCGGGTGTTTATTACTTTTTGTTCTTATGCGTGTTTTGTCGAATAAATTATTATTATTCTCTTTAGGTTATAGAAAACACATTTCCATAATTTTATTAGTGTAATATATATCATATTAATTCATTCAATTAATTTATATAATCATTATGCAATGAAGATCATGTAGAACGAGTCAGATCACATCGTGGAGACGGTATTCTGTACGTACGCACGAGCGATGATATCGTTCCCATGATCATGGAATTGTATTGGAGTGTATGTATAATATTTCAGAATCAATACCACTTTACAATAATCATATATAGTCGTTATTTACACCATTATACCCATCCACGTAGGTGGTGGGGGAAAATAGATTACACCACGGCGTGAAGACGGTATTCCGTACGTACGCACGCGCGGTGATTTCGTTTTCCGTAGGATGGATAGATGGTGAAATAGGGTTGTTTCATACTTATAATAACATATCCGTATATGAGTGATATTGATGTTATTACTTCATAATGAAAAAACTAATGAAGAAGTAGTGGAAGAAGAAATAAAGTTGAAAGAATTTGTAAAGGACATTACCTCTTCTTTGAAGCGCCTGTTTGAGACCTCCTTTTAGTGCACTGCAATTGGTCTTTGAAGAAGACCAGGACCTCTAGGATGTCTCTAGGGAAGTGGAGAGGAGAAATTGGCAGGGTTTGGACGAGCTTGAAGGCTCAAAGTGGTGTGACGAAGAGAGGGAGGAGGTGCCCTTTTATAAGGGAGGAGAGGGGCACCTTTGGAATAACAAAAAATATTATTTTATTATAAATCCAAATTCGGTTTTAAATAGATCCCAATTGATTTATTTAGATTATAAGGTGGGGATGGGTCGCAATCCTCTCATCCGATATAATTTATACATTTTTAGGGTCCTATTTTGACCTTATCATGTAGATTTATCATTATGTTAAATAATTTTACTTTTACCGTATCTTCTTCTGTTCTTACACTATAAGGTTAATAAACATACTATAACAATCCAAACGAACCCCAAGTTGTTTATTATTAATCTATATAACCTTATCTAATTCATTTGGCCGAACCTTAGATTTTTAGGAATAAAATAACAATTAATAATATAATATTTTTTTTAAAACTATTTTATGTCAATTTTGACACTATTTAGTAATTGATTTTTGTGAAAATCATAACAGAATTATTAGTTCGATCAAAATAAATTAAATCAATAATAACATGTCATAGTAACCTATAAAATTAGTTTAATTCATTAAAAGTCTCAAATTACATTTATTTGGGTATTTATAATATCAATTTTGTCAATATTTCATTAATAAGATAAATACTGCATCATCTTTGTGTCATAAATAAATTAAATTATTTAATGTCTAAAAACTACAAATAAAATACCATTATTTAGGAAATAATTTTATCTTTCTAATGAATTTTTATAGTCTAATGTATCTTATATATATCCTTATATTAAAAATTATTTACTTATTAAACTTTGATTTTAAATATTTTAACCATTCTTTAAATAAATTAACAATAATTGTCCTAATCTAATACAAGTGGGATAAAATGGTAATAGTTTATTCCAAAGTTTGTTTTTGGTCGAATTAAACTTATACAATTGAATTATTACATGTTTTAGGATAATAATAATATAATTTTTACCCTTAATTACCCTATTTACTTTTAACCGTGGTAAATAAAAGTAAAAAGTTATTATTCACCAAAAATTATTTTAATCTCATTGAACCACATTTTACTTACTGACATCAACTGTGTCTCTCGGAGTTTTGAAATTCCACTCACAGAAGTGGTAAAATTACGTTTTATGAAAAATTCAGTTTTTTAACTACAACTTAGTGGTTTCACTATTCATCAAAAATTGAATGTTTTCAGAAAAATACAAAAATTTCACCCTAGGAAAATTTCGATATTCTGAATCCAAAAATGAAGTCCATTTTGAAAAATAAAATTTATAAAATTTCAAAAATTGGTTATTACTATTCAAAACGGCTAGTTTTAATAATATTTTATTAGCATATCATTGTTTAGTGAAACTCGGTATTGCGTATGATGCAAGCTATCGAGGAAGGTTGCGATTTCGTTTAAAGAAATCCAAGAAAGTGCTGTGTGTAGAAAAAGATTCCTTTGATGATTTATATAACATAAAAGTATCAGGTGTTACAATTAATCTTCAAATAAGAATTATACTTGAATGGTTACGATGGAGCATGAATCTCATCGCGTTCGTGGAGACGGTAGTCCGTACGTACGCACGAGTTACAATATCATTCTTTTGTTATTAAAATAATATATAATTGGATAGTATATATAATGTATAAAAAATCATTATAATGTTATATTTATTATTTACATGAGTTACACATCATTATTATACCCATCCAAATAATAATATATTTAATAACAATTACACCATGACGTGGAGACGGTAAGCCGTACGTACGCACATATGGTGACATGTTATTCAAAGGGTGGATAGAATACTGAATATGGTTGTACCATATTTATAATAACATAACAGTATATATATGATACTGGAGTTATTATTTTAGAATGGTAACAACAAAGGAAGAAGAAGTGGAAGAAGAAATGAATTTGAAAAAGGGTGGTGAAAACATTACCTCTTTTTCGGGTTCTTCCTTTTGATTTGATCAAAATGGCTCCTTAGGTTTTCTTCTTGATCAAACTAAGGCCTCTAGGATATATTGAGGGATGTTGGGAGAGTATTTGGGTAGAGTTTGGCCGAACCAAAAAGGCATTTAAGGTGTGAAGAAATGAGAAGGAGGAGTGCCCTTCTATAAGAGGGGCGAGAGGCACCTTTGGAAAAGATAGAAATATTAATTCGTAATAAATTCTTATTCGGTTTATAATGGATCCAAATTTTATTATTCAATGTTTAAGGTAGGGATAGTTTGAAAACCATTCAACTAATATAATTTATATAGGTTTGGGTACTTATATTAAACTTATCTTTAAGTATTAACTCTAAGTTAATTAGTTTCACTTTTACAATGTCTCTTTGTATTTTTATATTATATTGTTAATAAACATACTATATACATCCAAGCTACCCCCAAGTGATCCATTAATGATATAACTATCATGATATAAGTATCTCGGACGAACCTTATATTTTTAGGAATTTAATATCATTTAATAATATAATATTTTTTTTAAATAACTCTTTTATGTCAATTTTGACACTATTAAATAGTTGATTTTTGTGAAACTCATAATAGAATTATTATTTCTAAAAAGTAAATTAAATTAATAATAATATGTCATATTATCCTAGAAAATTATTTTAATTCATTAAAAGTCTCAAATTATATTTATTTGGGTATTTATAATATCAATTATTTTAAATTTTCACTTTTATGTTAATTACTTCATCGTCATTGTGTGATAAATAAAATAAATTATGTAATCTCTAAAAATTATAAATAAATTATCATTACGTATGAAAGAAATTTAGCTTTCTAATTAATATTTATAGTCGAAAATCCAACATATATAACCCTATGTAAAAATTGTTTTTCTAAAAGATATATGCTTGTGTCATTTTTGTATTCATTTTAACTTAATTAAAATAAAGTGTCCCTATCACCTACAAGTGGATCCATGGGGTCCCAAAATAGACCCAAATATGACTATGGTCAAATATGTATCATCTAGTAAGGCTAGGACATGTTTTAGGGTAATTTACTTTTATTATAATATTATTTTTTAACCCTTATTTACCTGATTTACCCTTAACCATGGTAAATAAAATATTTACCGAAGTAATTATTCAAAATGTATAAAAATAAAAGTTACCTATTTACACAATTTTAACATTCTGATTCCAAATATGGAATCCATTTTTCCAAATTCAAAACACATAAGTGGCAGAAATTAATTTAAAATTAATTCTCGTTGTTAAAACAAAAAGCGTGTTTTTAAGAGATAATAACTATCAAAAGATTGACACTTGTTTTTGTCCAGTTTAATTGTAAAATTATGCCCAATGACCAAAATTATATTAAATGGTAAAAATATATTATTAATATTCTTTAAAACCACTCAAATTCATAATTTATCACTATTAATTATTTTGATTAAAAAAGTTGTTTTTAATTAAAATTTAGTAATTTTCACTATTCATCAAAATATTAAAGTTATCCGAAAAGTACCAAAATTTCACCTTAGGCTAAATTCGATATTCTAAATCCGAAAATGAATTCCATTTTGAAATATTAAATATTTATAATTTCAAAAAATAGGTATTACTATTCATAACGGCTAGTTTGATTGGTTATGGTGTGTTAGAACTCGGTGTTGCGTACAACACACGCTATCACATTATTCAAAGAGAAGCGTACCGTAGAAGCTTGGGGTGTTACATTCTCCTCTCCTTCAAATAATTTCATCCTCGAAATTTCTAGAATACTTATCACATGAAAAGACTCAAGAGGTTCTTCATCATAAGTTCCTCGGGTTCCCACGTTGCCTCTTCCTTCTTATGGTTTCTCCACAAAACTTTTACCAGACGCGTCGTCCATTTTATCAGTACTTATTCTCTCATATCAAGAATCCTGATGGGCTATTCACAATAAGATAGTTCAGGTTACAGTTCTAACTCCTCATAGGTGAGTACATGCGTTGGGTCAGGCATGTATTTCCTCAACAGAGATATGTGGAACACATCGTGAACTTTGGAGAGACTTGGCGGCATTTCCAATCGGTAAGCTATAGCACCAATTCGTTCTAGAATTTCGAAAGTTATGATGTACCTGGGACTCAATTTACCTTTCTTACCAAAATGTATGACTCCCTTCCATGGAGATACCTTCTGGAAAACATGATCACCGACTTGAAATTCCAAATCCTTCCTTCGATTATCGGCAAAGCTCTTCTGCCTACTTTGAGCTGCTTTGTTGTGATTTTGGAATACCTTCAAATTTTCTATCATTTTCTCCACCAGTTCTAGACATACAAGTTTTCTTTCACCAACGTCATCCCAAAACGTTGGTTTGCGAAATATCTTTCCGTATAATGCTTCATATGGTGCCATCTGAATACTCGTATGGAAGATATTGTTATAGGAAAATTCTACCAGAGGTAAATATTGATCCCACATACCCTAAAAGTCAAGTGAGCAAGAACACAACATGTCTTCTACGGTTTGAATAGTCCGTTATGATTGTGCGTCTGTCTGAGGGTGGTAGGCAGTGCTACAATGAAGTTCAGTATCCAGGGATTTCTGAAGACTTATCCAGAATCTTGAAGTAAAACGTGGATCACGATCCGAAACAATCGATAGGGGTACTCCATGAAGTCTCACAAATTCATTAATATATAGTCTTGCTAGACATTCCAGTGGTAGATATTTTCTTATAGAACGAAAATGTACTGACTTGGTAAGACGATCAACAATAACCCATATTGCCTTGTTCCTTCTAGGAGTCTTTGGTAGCCCCATGACTAAGTCCATCGTAACATTGTCCCATTTCCACTCTGGTATGGGTAGATGTTGCATGACTCCTCCAGGGTGTTGCCTTCCAGCTTTTACTTTTTGACAAACCATACATCTTGACACAAAATCAGCAATCTCCCTCTTCATATTGTCCCACCAAAAATGTTCCTTCCAATCTCTATACATTTTGGTGCTCCCAAGGTGTATAGGGAAATTGGAACTATGAGCATCATCCAGCAATTCCCTTTTAAGATCATGTATATCGGGAAAACAAAGTCTCTTCCCGAATTTTAAAATTCCATCTTCATACAAAAAGTCTCTCAGTCTCCCATCATTCAAAGATTTAATATTATTTTGAAATTATTCATCATCGGTCTGAGAAATCATAATCCTTTCTAGTAAATATGGTTTGGAAACCATTTGAAAAAGCATAGATGTTTCTCCTTCCCTAGTTATTCCCATGATCATCTTCACTAGATCCATGAAAATTGGATCCCTTTCAATTCTCATATTGTTCAAAACTCCATGATCTTTTCTGCTCAAAGCATCTGCCACCTTGTTTTCCTTCCCCGGGTGGTAGTGTATCGTGCAATCATAATCCTGGAGTATTTAAATCCATCTCCTTTGTCTCATGTAGAGTTCTTTTTGTGAGAAAATATACTTCAAACTCTTGTGATCAGTATACATCTCACATTTTTCACCATAGAGGTAGTCCCTCCATATCATCAAAGAAAAGATCACAGCTGCTAACTCGAGATCATGAGTATGATAGTTTTCTTCATGAATTTTCAACTGTCGTGATGCATAGGAAATAACCCTATCATTCTACATAAGGACACAACCAATTCCTTTATTCGATACATCAATACAAATAACGAACCCATCATTCCTCGATGGTAGTGTCAATATAGGAGCATTGACTAATCTTCTCTTCATTTCTTTGAAACATTCTTCAATCTCTTTTGTCCAAACAAATTTAACCCCTTTATGTGTGAGCTTCGTTAATTGGTTAGACAATCGGGAAAAATTCTGGACGAAACGTCGATAATAACCTGCTAAACCAATAAAACTACATACCTCAGTTATACTTGTCGGTGTTGGCCATTCTTGGATTGCCTTGGTCTTAGAAGGATCAATAGAGATTCCATCTTTAAGGACAATATGGCCAAGAAAAGAAATATCTTGATTCCATAATTCACACTTTCTAAACTTTCCTTATAATTCATGTCTTCTCACAGTCTTCAAGATAATGCGAAAGTGATTTTCATGATTTTTGTATCTTTTTTGAGTATACCATGATATCATTAATAAATACCACCACAAATTCATCGAGATATTCCTTGAAAACTATATTCATCAGATCCATGAATACAGATGGTGCATTAGTCAATCCAAAAGGCATTACTGTAAACTCGTAATGCCCATACCTGGTTCGAAATGCTGTCTTCGAAATGTCTTCCTTATTCACACACAACTGATGGTATCCAAATCAAAGGTCAATCTTTGAAAAGTATTGAGCTCCATGCAGTTGTTCAAATAAATCATCAATGCGAGGTAGGGGATACTTTTTGTTTATCGTTATAACATTGATCTCTCTGTAGTCAATACATAACCTCATAGATCCATCTTTTTTTTAACAAATAGAACAGGGGATCCCCATAGTGAAACACTAGGGTGAATAAATCCATTATTACTCAATTCCTATAGTTGTTTCTTTAGTTCGACTAATTATACAGTGGACATTCTATAAGGGGTCTTCGATATAGGCCTTGATCCAGGAATTAAATCCATGGAAAACTCAACTTCTCGTTCTGGAGGATGTCCAGGTAATTCTTCTGGAAATACGTCTACAAATTCTTTCACAATAGGTACATCCTCTATTTGAACATTCCTTTCCTCACCCATAGTCATTTCATTCTCTTCCTCCCCAATAATTGAATTTAGTTGATCTACTGGGGGTGGATCTAGATAAGAATTAAGTGGTGACAATTTTTCTCTAAAGATAAGGTGTTCATTATCATCATCATCATGAATCGTAACCTAAATCTTCTTATAATAAATCTTCGCATTATAGTCCGAAAGATAGTCCATACCGAGGATTATATCAAACTCAATCATAGGTATGATGACGAGATCAGTAGATAAAGAACATTTATGTGCTCTAATGGGGACTGATTCACAAAACATTGTTGCAATGATACTCCCCTTAAGAGTTTTAACTGACAACTCCCTTGTTAAATCAAATTGGAAATATCTAATTTTCATAGAAAACTGGGATGATATGAAACAATGTGATGATCCAGAATCAAATAATGCATTTTCTAAACTTGAGGAAACCATTAAATTACCTGCCACCACGTCTTTCAGAGCTTCTACCTCAACAGTAGTGTTAGCATAAGCTTGGCCTTGATCCCTTGGCCTTTTCTGAGGTAAGTTCTCTTGACGATTAAGACATTCATTTGAATAATGCCCCATCTCCCTGCAATTGTAGCACTGAACATTGGTAGCTTCCTTCATCCCCTTGCAATCACGACCTTGGTGGCCTTTTTCACCACACTTGTAATAGATTCTCATTCCCTTCAATCAAGTACTAGGGTGTTTCTTCCCACATTTACCACAGGATGGATATTCAACCTTTCCTTTCTTCCCCTTATTTCCATTCCCAGATTGATCAGTAGGTCTCTTCTTCTCTTTCTTTTTTTTAAAGTCATAAGACTTAGAGAATTCCTTTTCGGTCTTGATAGCACATGAGACAATGTCTTCGTACGACGAGAAGGATTGTGAGACTATTGCTCGACGGAGAAATGGTTTTAACCCATCAAAGAAACGATCAATATAACTTCTTGGGTTACGTATATAACTCCATCATAACTTGCTATCCTTGTAATGTGAGCCTCATACTTTGCGACATTCTCATCCTCCTTTTGTCTCAAACTTAGAAATTGCCTTTCCAAATCTTCTCGATGGTCGCGAGGAATGTATTTTTCTAAAAACAGATCTTTGAACTCACTCCATTCCATATTTGATACTTCATCATCTTCCTTAGTGTTTTGAATCAATGACCACCATTGATCAGTATCTCCAGTGAGGTGGTAAACTTCCATGATAACTTTTTTCCTTTTCACTACTCCTCAAAGTATGAAATATTTTCTCTAGGGAATTTATCCATTGCTCGGCTACTAAGGGATGTGTACTCCCATTGAACATTGGTGGTTTTTGCCTCATGAATCTATCTAACATTGATCCTCCACACTGCGGATCAAGGTTCTCCATATGGGTAAGGTTGTTATTCATAACCTGAGTGAGTTGTCCCAGTATGGTGATTAGCTAATCGGCACCCGTTGCATCACCAGCTCCACTATAATTATCTTGAGCAGGAGGGAAATCCCTAAATGGAGTGTGTGCATTAATACGGTTTCCATTTCTTCCACTAGGCACCATTTCTAAACAATGGCATAAACTAGATCAGTTTATGAATAAACATACATAATACCATACTTATAAAACACTTAACATAAATTGAACTATTTATGGATATAATCCATAATCATAAGAACGTTTTCTTTGAGGATGTATATACTCATAAACCCTTTATAATGATTTGTAATGAAAATGAGAGTTATCCTAAGCATGTCCCTCGGGAGTGTCGTAACCAAGAGTGCAGCAATGCCCATTGTCATGCACCAGTTCCCATTCGAGTCTAGGTCAAAGCGGTGTTTTCGGGTTTTACCGCTAGGTACATCTGTGGCAGATCCGCCTCTACTTGCTCGTATCCAGACAAGGAATTATTTCTCAGAAAACTCACAAAATCTTTACACTACCAAAATTCTAGGAAGTTATTCTATACTAATCCTAAAATTCCATTATAAATCTATGTGCTCTAATCAGAGTTTATCTAAATCTAGCTTCCAAGGTTTGTATTAAACTTCCTCTGATACCAACCTTAATGCCCCAACCCCAGTTACCTAGAGTCGGTGCATTATTACATAACATTGGAATGATCACAAGAATGATCAAATCTCGAAAGACCGATTGGTGTAGTATCCTTGGTAACACTAGATATATTCATAATGTTTTACATTACATCATAAAGTGAAAAACTACTACAACATAGTCTCCATATTCCACACTCATATCCCCACATACTATCCCTGAAAGTCATTCATAAATTACTTCTTCACATCCTGGGAAAAATAAAACATAGAAAAGGGGTGAGCTCAAATTTCCAGTAAGGATAATAATATAGCAGAAAATTTCATAAATAAGAATAAACATTTAAGGAAATGTATATCTAAAAACAAAATCCTTTTAAAATTGAACTTCAATATATAATGGAATAGATAAAATGAAATAATTCCATTTAATTATTCACATGGATATTCTACTAATCGAATAATCACATGAAATATCAATAACCACTTTCATAATGATGGAATGCATAATGCCAGACTACCATAACCACATAGCCAAGGCCTCGTGCCAAGACTACAAATAATATATTGCCAAGGCCGTGTGCCAAGACCCTAGTTTGTCTCATGAGACCTACCGATGCATCGAGGAGCTATAGCAGGCTCCACCCATCACATATTAAGTCCAATGCATTCCCATATGAAAAGGTTTAAACATAACATAAACATTCGTATTAAAACTAGCATACGAAATGTCAATACTTTCACCATAAACTATGAACGGTATAAAAATAGCACATCCACAGTCAAACATATCACAAAACCTTCAACACAATATAGAAGTTTTTTATCCTAATAAATCAACTTCAAATATGCGTAAAATTTATCAAACGATGTTGACATAGATGAAATCAAAACTCTTTTTAGAGAACTATCTCTTTCTATTTTGAAATCATTTAAGAGTATTATATTTATGAAATAAAAAATTTTCTTTGAAAATATTCTTATAAGCTTGTAAGGGATGCTTTGATGATTTTATAACGGCTGAAAATATCTGCACCTACCATATAAGTTAAAAAAACATTCTTACCTTAATTTTGTTGAAAAGGTTAAAAAGCACCTTGTTTGGAAAATGACGGAAATATTCCTTTATAAACCTCTTATAAAAAGAAAAAAAAGTGTATAAATGACTTTAACACATATTCTAGTAAATAGTTAAAATGTTTTGAATTTCATTTTTAAGAAACAAGGATGTGGATGACAAAGAGATCCCTGTAGATTATTACGTATAAACAACCCTGGATAATGAAGAGATTGTAAAATAACACTTACCTTGTACTTTTACTTGGTTAGGGTAGGTTAACCTTCTATATAATGGTGAAATATTTGTTATTAAATTATACAAGAATCATATACATTAATATGATATCATATATGATCTTTTAACATTTTTTTGTTAATAATATCTAAGTATTATCGTTGATTCGGGTGTTAATTTACTCATTTTATTTTATATGTTTTGTTATGTAAGACATATTTGTAATGGATAGGTTGTATCTTAATCATATACAGAATGATATCAAGTCCTTAGATACTATTATCATCCATCAAAATATAATTATACTTCAATGGTTACGATGGAGAATGAATCTCATCGCGTTCGTGGAGACGGTAGTCCCTACGTACGCACGAGTGACAATATCATTATTTTGATATTAAAATAATATATAATTGGATAGTATATCATATATACAGAATCATTATCATGTTATATTTATTATTTAAATGAGTTACACATCATTATTATGCCCATCCAAATATTAATATATTGAATAACAATTACACCACGATGTGGAGACGGTAAGCCATATGTACGCACGTATGGTGACATGTTATTCAAAGGGTGAATAGAATACGGAATATGGTTGTACCATATTTATAATAACATCACAGTATATATATGTTACTGCAGTTATTATTTTATATTGGTAAAAACAAAGGAAGAAGAAGTGAAAGAAGAAATGAATTTGAAAAAGGGTGGTGAAAACATTACCTCTTCTTCAGGGTATTCATTTTGATATGATCAAAAGGGCTTGTTAGGTTGGGTTCATGATCAAACTAAGGACTCTAGGTTGTATTTAGGGAAGTTGGGAGAGTATTTGGGCAGTTTTTGGCCGAGCCAAAAGGCTTTTATGGTGTGAAGAAATGAGAAGGAGGAGTTCCCTTTTGTAAGAGGGGTGAGGGGCACCTTTGGAAAAGCTAGAAATATTGATATATAATAAATTCATATTCGGTTTCTAATGGCTCCAAAATTTATTATTCAAAGTTTTAGGTGGGTATAGGTCGAAAAACTATCAACCAATAAAATTTAGACAGGTTTGTGTACTTATATTAACCTTAACTTTAAGTATTAACACTAAATTAATTAGTTTAACCTTTACAATGTCTCTTTGTATTTTTATATTATATGGTTAATAAACTTAATATATACATCCAAGAGACCCCCAAGTGGTCCATTAATGATATAATTATCATGATATAAGTCTCTTGGCCAATCCTTAGATTTTTAGTAATTTAATATCAATTAATAATCTAATATTGTTTTTAAATAACTCTTTTATGTCAATTTTGACAGTATTCAATAGTTGATTTTTGTGAAACTCATAAAATAATTATTACTTCGAAAAAAGTTAATTAAATAAATAATAATATGAAATATTATCATAGAAAATTATTTTAATTCATTAAAAGTCTCAAATTATATTTATTTGTGAATTTATAATATCAATTATTTTAAATTTTCACTATTATGTTAATTACCGAGTCATCATTGTGTCATAAATATATTAAATTATGTAATCTCTAAAAATTATAAATAAAATATCATTATGTAAGAAATATTTTTATCTTTATAATTAATATTTATAGTTGAAATGCCAACATATATAACCGTATGTAAAAATTGTTTTGCTAAAAGATATATTCCTGTGTCATTTTTGTATTCATTTTAACATAATTAACGTAAAGTGTCCCTATCACCTACATGTGGCTCCATAGGATCCCAAAATAGACCCAATGATGCCTATGTTCTAACATGTATCAACCAATGAGGCTAGGACACGTTTTAGGGTAATTTAGTACTATTATAATATTATTTTTTAACTCTTATTTACCGAATTTACCCTTACCCATGGTAAATAAAATATTTACCAAAGTAATTATTCAAAATGTATAAAAATATAAGATACCTATTTATACAATTTGAACATACTGATTCCAAATATGGAATCCATTTTTCCGAATTCAAAACATAGAAGTGGCAGAAATTAATTTAAAATTAATTCCTGTTGTTAAAACAAAAATCATGTTTTTAAGAGATAATAACTATCAAAAGATTGACACTTGTTTATGTCCGGTTTAATTGTAAAATTATTTCCAATGACCAAAATTATATTAAATCGTAAAAATATATTCTAAATATACTTTAGAACCACTCAAATTTATAATTTATCACTATTAATTATTTTGATTAAAAATGTTGTTTTTAATTAAAATTTAGTAATATTCACTATTCATCAAAATATTAAAGTTATCTGAAAAGTTCCAAAATTTCACCTTAGGCTAAATTCGATATTAAGAATCCAAAAATGAATTCCATTTTGAAATATAAAAAATATATAATTTGAAAAAGTAGGTATTACTATTCATAACAGTTAGTTTGATTGGTTATGGTGTGTTAGAACTCGGTGTTGCGTACAACACATGCTATCACATTATTAAAAAAGAAGCGTACCGTAGAAGTTTGGGGTGTTACATCTTCAATGAGAATTTTTTTTCCAAATTGTGGTGAACTATTAGATAAAACCATACCATGGTAAGTTTATTTATTAGAATAATTTCATAATTAAATATTTAATATTTGTACATATAAATTGGATTTTTTTTCTTAGACAAGTACCTTTTCAGTATGTCACTTTTGGTATAAAATTAATTCTGATATAACTTTTACTTTTAATAACTAATTGAATAATAATGAACTTAATTTAAACAACTATAATTGACTTTATATCATTAAAACAATAGTCATTATATTATATAATATATTTTAAATTCATTTGATTTCTTTTAGATACTAACTGATGCTTCCAATCAATGACAATGTAGAATCTAGATCTATTTTTCCCATTGAGGAAAAAGTGATTCTATTTGTAGAAAAAAATGAGTACGAGCATATAAACAATATAATTATTGTACCTCATTATTATTTATATATATTTTATATTTTCTATACATTTATATGTGAACAAAAAAATAAATTTCAGAATGATGATGAATTTTCTTTTCAATGTGAGGTTAATGAATTCCAAAAACATACACTGCTCACAACTATTGAAATTTCCAATATTAATGTATGAAATATGCATAGACCATGTGAATTAAATACCTTAAAGGTAAATTCTATTAAATATGATTTTAAATATGTTATACTCTATGAATCTTCTACACAAGGGACTGATATACAACTCCTAAATTGCATTATATTACTATTGAGTTTTGTTCATTTCAGATGAAAATGGTAAATTTTTATAGTTTCATAGACAAATATGGGAATATATTGATGGGAGAATAAATTTTATACTGTTTTTCTAATAAAATAACTCCTGGAACAAGGAAACTCTATATTTATTCTGTATTTTCTCACAAAATTTTATTTTTTTTGAAGACAACATTGGATTTTCATGAAAATGCAACCAGGTTACTATAATTTTTTATAGATCCCCATCGAATATAATAACATCAGTAATTATAATTTCTAATGTATTGGGATGTTTCTAAATATTAACTAACTTTTCATATGTTCTTCCTTTTTTAAAGTACTGAAAAAAATTTACACTAATGTTCTGTAAATGCATTCCCTGAATGAAATGAATAATATTTTAGTACAATAACTTGTTTAATGATTTTTTAGCTATACATGATCTTTAATAAGGCAGTAGTGAAAAAAAAATTTTGTTTTGGGAGCTTAAAAAATAATTATTCTCAATTTAAAATTGTTTATACCTCTAATAAAAAAGAAATAAAGTCTCATTAACTAGAGTATGCATTTTATTCCATTTAGGTAATGAATCCATATTATTATATATTTAATTTTACATTAGAGATATAATCAAATATTCTATTTCATATTGTTCATTCAAAAAGATAAATTCATTTTTAAATTTCTCTATCAAATTTTTAATTTTAACTTCATTGATATGTGTATTAAATTTTAAATAATTTTTTTAGTGCACCAAAAATGCTTTTGGATCATATAACAAATTTTGAAACACTAGAAACTAGATTGAACATTAATAGATAACTAATTCTGAATTTATATTTCTACAAGTATATAACATATTTTGTTGGCATTAATTAATTTTTAAAAATAAATATATATTATTTAGAATACATGTATTGATTCCATTCATCATACAATGAATCAAATAATTTTTTATGCTCTACATATAATATTCCATTATTAAATAAATCAAAATTCCTATGATGATTACCACATAAAAACACTTAAAAATGCATGTAATATTTGTTGGTAAAATATGTAATGTCGAAATTAATGATATAAACTAATTTATATTATGATATAAGTCACCTAAATTCTACCTAGAAAAATTGCATTGATATTAATTTGATCATATATATTTATTTCAGAATATGAATTCCAATTTTGACAATTCAATCGAGATAAATATGTAGATAATTATTTTACATCAACTTCTTTTCCTAGTAATCTTATTTCTTTATGATTAATTATTCTAGAATATATTTATAAAAATAAATTACTATTATGAAATTGTATTATAAAATAATAGTCACTTAATAAATTTCAGTCAGCTTATTTTCAAATGGATGATCTATTTTTATAGTAATAGATTCTATAATCATTATATTAAAATTATAATATCACATGCATCTATTAAAATATATATATTCCATTGTTAAATAGAATTCTACACCATCATTCATCTGAGTAATAATTTATTCATGTATACTGATTTTTTTGATCTCTTTGAATAACCTTCCATTGGGATTGATCCAATCGTGACAATGAGAAATGAGAAATTTATTCCAAGATAATGTAAAATAAAATATGCTACATCAATACTTCGATTGAATTGTTCATCAGTTTACAATTCATCATACAAAAAATCATCATTTTGATCTACATTAGACACTTTATTAATATTATTTGAATCAGTTCCATTTTAAAATTTCATTATTTCTTTAAGAACAGAGTTGGGAGTGAAGGTTAATAACTAGAATCTAGTTAGAAAGGGTCTAGGAAATCCTAAGAGGCAGTGGTTTAAATAACCCCACATTGTATTTCACTAACCACCATGTTGGATCAGTCTTTATTTTCTTATTTAACTCATTATAACATAGTTATATTTTTTTTATTGGATGATTTTTTTGAGGGAAACACATAAAAGATGATCATTGAAATTTGGAATTAAAAAATGTACCTCATTTTTTTCTCATAACTATAATTGGAAAAAACCAAATATAATCACCGTTATAATAATATTATCCAACAATAGTTCCTTTAGATGTGGAGATTTTGGTCATCTTGAAGTTTTAAATTCAATAATCCTTGAATTATGGCTATATTCTTAGATTTTTTATATGAATTGTCACAATTATCATTTGATATATCCTTCAGTTCCACCCTCTTCTTGAGTTACTGATGTTGTATGTTAGAAGAAATGATGTTATTTTCATTTGTAGTTATTATTTTTACTGGATTATAAATTATGCCTTCTATTTTGATTCTACGATGTTTCAGTAGGTTTTTTTTCAGTTCTCAATTAATAAAATATCATTTTATATATGGAATATTCATGTATTCTATGTTTTTCTAGTTTAACTTTGCTTTCGATTTATTTTTACCTTGTGATGAGGAAAATTTTTAGTCATCTTCTTTCTTTGTAATTCCTGAAATGACATACCATATTCTATTAAATCTACTAGTGATGTTTGTAATTATTTTTAAAAAAAAATTACATTCGACGGCATGGAGGTAAATCATAGTTTATCATTATATAATGGAAATAGATGATATATTTTATTATGAATCCATACATTTATAATTGATATTTAAATTCATGATTATGTGGGGATTACCACCACCAAGAAGTAGTATGATGTTTTCCATAATAGAATCACATGGATAATATATATAAATCATTTATTGATTATTATGATATTTATGATAAAATAATAATATTTTAAAGGAAAAATAATTGCCACCTTTATTAAATAACATTCGTTGAAAAATTCAAATGTTGCTCAAGCATATATACGAATAACAATAAAAATTATTGTAATGTGGTCAATGTTTCATATTCATCATTAATTTCTAGTTTTATATGTAAAATTTAGGAACAAAAATGATTCTTATCTCATTATATTTAATTTGTATATGATGGAAAAATAAACCCATTGACCATAATCGTCATAGTGAAGTCATTTTGATTATGTGAACCAACATCCTCAAAACACATGAATTGGACATAAGATATTATTTAATTAAATGATTCATTAACATTTTTTAAATAATTTGATTAATAACTAATTATTAATCTTATATATTTTTTAATAAATCAAATAAGTTATATAATTTTATTATAATCGTTTTAAAGGACATACATATAAAATATAAACTCATGGTAAAGGATTAAGTCTAAAATTACCTTCATTTAGTAATATTTTTATGTTATGAACCTATTTTTTAAAATAATGTTTAGAATCCCCCATTTCATTTAAATTGAAAAATAATTCATAATTCATGTTATTTTATGTTTCATTTAATATTATTTTATGAAAATATATTTGACATCAAAGTTACCAAGTGATAAGTTTCTTCTTTACTCAATTTCATTTCATTAGGTTATATCACTTCATAGTTGATTATAATATGTCATGATTATGTGTAAAATGAATTTTTTTATTTATGTTGTATTTAAATGTTTGTCTGGAATTTTATTTTCTACAATTAATTAATCCATCGATCAATTCTCAATTCAATGATATGATCTTTATAAACGATATTCATCTAATTTTTTTAATCATTTGGATGTATATTTATTTTATTCCCTGTATTGTTTTATGAGTAATATATAATAAAAAATTAATTTTTATATAATGTATCTACATATTTTTAGGGAATTTAATGTGACATTTTATTCAAAATATTAATACTATAATTTTACAAAAACTATAAGGATTTATATGATACAATCCCATCTTATATTTCACGACATTGTTCAATGTTGAATTGGGAAGGATCATATAATCATATTTAAAAAATATATTTTACTAAAATCTAGTTATTAATTTAGATTTTCATAATAGTTTAAATTTCTCCCATATTCATTAAATAATCATCTAGAATGTTATTTTTAAGTGACCCTGATCATCAATCCTATTTTAGGATGGGAATTTTTTTACACCATATCGATATTTTCTAAAATGATTTCTTTTATTTTATTTTGTAAAATTCAATTACTTCTTAAATTTATTTTTTCTGAATATTAAATACCTTTTAATGTCTTTTGAAAAGAAATTGGATTATTATTTTCTTGTGTATCTTTTATATCTATTTGTACAAAACTAAAAAGAATGATTATATTTAAATATATCACATTAATTTATTTTCTCACAATCAAGGAATTATTTTTCTCTTAGGAATAATTTATATTTTATCATATTTATTATCAAATAAAATTATTTTCAGAATATTATTGTAGTTTTATGATTTTTAATGGTATTCTCTATGTAGAATGGTTTTTTTAATCTAGAAATTTTTTAATGGTATTTTAAAGTAATTTTTATTCACCAACAAAAACCGTTGTTTTAGATTATTTAACACTATATATATATTATAATGATAACATTTTAATTATTTCACTGTATATATTTTTATTTTCTTAGATATATTTTCAGGGAAATAATTTCATTTACAATGGAAAATCAAGATATAAAAGAACAAAAGTTTATTTTGTGTTGATAAATAATAATATTTTATTTTTATGATTATGTTATGGGTAATGGAAAATTATAATGATGTTTGTGATCCATATATAGCTCATGATTATGTTTGAGGTTGATGTAGCTCTTTAATGAATTGGGAAAAAAAACGGAGCTCAACGATTATAGTTTTATCCTATGAGATTGTTGGAATTTTTCAATTAGGTTATTACACTTCCAATATTTATGGTAATAGTTTAATCAAAATAATGTTCCTAGTTAAAATCGTTTTAATAATTCCTTCCCCAATTTTTGATTGTATCTTTTTCTAGGATACTCTTCACATGGATCATGATATGTTGTATTTTATGTATAATAATTTATGTTAATGGCTTATAAAAAGATTCCTGAATATTAATCTTTTTATTATTGTGTATAAATTGCTAATATTATGATACTGGAATTTGAATGTGTAATCACAATTTTGTTGTCATCTTAACGTCACAAATGAAATTGAATTGTCAATTTTTTGTTTTACACATACTGAACATTTGAGATCACCCTTCATATATTTTACTTTTCCTAATGTTATAAATAATTATCTTATATGTACTATGTAATGAAATATTTCATGTGTGTGTAATTTAATAGAAGATTTTTAATACATAACATGGAACATAAAAACCTATATACCGTAGGGAAAATACTCATGTAAAGACATCGGTATTACTATTTAATAGTTTTATCATATTCTTTGAAACCATTAACATTGAAACTCGTTGGATATATAATTTACAATATTATTAAATTTCATATTATCTCCTTTGGATTTGTAGAAAATGGGTAATGTTTATCAGAATCAATGAGAAAATTCAAAAATTTCATTCTTACAATCAGATCAAGGAGATAGAATTTTTTGGGGTTTTATTATAGTTGTTATGTTTGTTTCTTAATAATTATTTTTTTGTGATTATTTTTAATTTTTATGTTTTTATTATAATTTTGAGAAAAAAATGAAATTTAAAATTTTTGAACATTTACTGGTGTGGGAATTGATTTACCCCATGTAACTCTTTATAGTTGAATAATGAAATGGATATTGCATAAAATTTAGTGATATTTGAATTTCCTAAAATGGAAACTAATTTTTTAATTTCATATAATTAATTATTGGCCAACATTGAAACCACTTACCTGAAAGGCTTCAAATTTTTTTTATCATGTTCTCAAAATAGCCTAACATCTAGAATGATAAAAAAATGTTAAATTAACTAGATTTTTTGTATTATATAAAATTATTTCAGATATATATTACTTGTATTATTTATTATTGATAGAAATTTTTTATTTAATTTCTCTTTTATACAGTTAAAAAACTTTTTATTCACACCTTTTACTTCTGAACTCTATTATCACCTAGTATCCATAAACACCAATCCTCTTTTTGATGAAATAATATAATCTATGTTGAACTCAAATGTAGAGGAGTGTGATATTTTGTGGGTTATTGATTAATTGAGAAACACATGAGACGAAAATTCAATTCAATAATTTGTAGTGAGATTTTTGAACCAAATAATTTCATCTATATTGTTTGAAATATAAAATCCTATTAAGGAGATAAATGTTCATAAATTTTTAAAAATAATGATATCAGAAAAAATAATTTATGAAAAGATGTTAGGTAACTTTTTTTATAAAAAGTCGAATTTAGAAGTTCACTTTATTTTCTAGTCTAATGGAATCATTATATACATTATAAATATTATTTTATAAAAATACAAAAGTATAATAAGAATGAAAATAATATTTTGGGTATATAGTGAAAGAAAAAAAATTTCGTGTTGGATATTTAATGTTACAAAATTTTTATGACAATAATTTGTTTGAAACATGAATCATTACAAAATGGACTTGATATTGGAAACATTCAGAAGTGTAAAACTAGAATTTTGAATTTTTAATGAATGTGAGAAAAAACACCACTTTATAACATATATTATTTCACCTAAAAACCAATAGAACCTTAATTCACTGAACATCGTATAAAATACATGATGATTAACACAATTCTTTTATTCATAATGTAGATATTTTGAAACTCATATATAATATGATGAACCTTCTCTATTTTTTGATGATACACACGTTTTGGAAATTCTTATTTTTTTGATCGGAAATATACTTTCTATTTTTTGGGGGTAATGTTAATTGTAATATATTATAATTTCCAATTGAATCAATGTACATAAAGATGTAATTGAAATATATAATATTATGGAGTCTGGATATGGATGAGTCTATTTCTATTGACAAGGTGATCTCATTGGATTGTTAGTTTATATGTACATGGGTACACTATTTAATTCTTAATTTCCCACAAGTACAAGACTTATGTTTTAGGAAATTTTTATGGTCTACATTTTCTTTGATTGTAACCTTCTTTTAAATTATTTGGTACCTATCATTTGTTTTTCAATTTCACGAAAATTTAATTAATTTGTTGTTTTATTAATAATATTTTTTAACAGAAAACTATCCCATTTTATTGTTTTTAATTAATATTATATTTTTGAGATTAAATTTATTTAAAATTATACTGATTTTTTCATTATTTTTACAGATATTATTTAATATAGGATCTATGAATTAATAGTTTATTGAAATATAGAAAACAAATGAGGTCCCCATTTGTTAGATCAACTAACTCTATAAATTTAACAAGGAAGGAATCAAAAAAAAATATTACGATTAATCTTGGGCCATATGAAATATTTTTAGAATTATAATTGGGATATGTAACATTATATGTAGTGAATATTGATAATCTAAAAATGGGTGTATGAGTAAGTTAATTTTCTCATGGAAAATAAATTTTAAAATGAGCATCCATACAGATATATAAAATTATTTTATTTATAAAAATTTAATATGTTCTAAGGATAAAAATTACATTATATATTGAAAATGATATAGAAAAGCCTATTTATTTAAAATTTGAAGATACAATTGGCACATGAGGTTTTTAAAGGGTATGTATCCAAACATTATATCCTTATTTTATGGCATACCATTTTTTTAGTTTCTTAAATTTGGATGAACATGTTGCATAAGAGTTTTCTATCTCTTTTTTATGGGTCATCAAAACCCCACCCTGTGATATGTAAGGTTCAATATAAATATATTATATAATAAATTCAAATTTATTAAATTTATGAGTGAATACACCTTGATAATGTATAGATAATAACAATATTATAAAGGGACCATCATTTGCAATGTCAGAGAACAAGATTTAGAAGAGTTTTGAGACATATCTCTTTTATAAAATAGATTTGGTGTTTCGATGATTTATTTTTTGCGTAATAAAAATAATACAGGTTCCCATGACCTGGAGGATGAGATTCAATATAATATATTCTTCAGGTAAATTATTAGGGCCAACCAATAAGTGATTGCAGTGTAAAAAGTTTAGTCCCTTCACATTGCGGATGAACTAAATCGAGATATGTGTTCCCCAAAGAGTCATATATCATCATGAAATGTTGTAAGTATTTAAATCATGAGATGAAGATAAATTGTATCCATTACATTTAAATAAACCATATAAAATTTTTTTGTGTGTGTATAAAATTTTCCATCTGTGAGATTTCAATTATACAAAAGGGATATAACATCACAAGGGTTATTAGTGATTCAATAGAAAAAATTATACAAATCCCACCACATAGAAGGGATGTACGAAAATTATTTATTGAGCAAGGATAAATAAAAAAATTGTTCATGTGAAATTTTTTAAACATCTAACTAAACTAAAGGATGTTGTGAATTATGATATACCATTGTTTCCAATATGGAGTCATGAATTTTTTTATCCTATTAAAAATATTATAGAAGATATGTTCCTGAGTAAAGATATTTGTAATTATTTGTGTATTTGAATCTATTATAATTTTTTGGATGTGTTTTTCAATACTAAAAAAATTAATTTTATACATTTATTATTTTATAATGTTTTTATTATAGTAATTTTTATTAGTGTTG
Source organism: Viscum album (assembly GCA_963277665.1). Taxonomy (NCBI): domain Eukaryota; kingdom Viridiplantae; phylum Streptophyta; class Magnoliopsida; order Santalales; family Viscaceae; genus Viscum; species Viscum album. The sequence goes on along the minus strand of OY728162.1, from coordinate 77,074,585 downwards.
ATTTTATGGAGGTATTTTAGTAATTAAATCACTTATATAGGTGGTTCAACACTACAACTGAGTTATATGAATGATTTTAATATATATTTAGGAGTATATTTTTTGTTTAAATATTTTTTATTTAACAGATATAATATTATAACATTGTATTGGATAAAGAGTTTGTGTCTAAATCTCAATATTACTACACCACAACCATTATTGACATGATTTCACACATATATCCAATTTGATATATTTTGATTTCCAATATTCACACACTAACTTTATTTTAATTAGGATTAAATAATTTTATTTTCACAATCACAAAAACATACCAATATTCCTCTTCATATAAAAAATAGAATAAAAATGACATTTTCAACTTATTTGAAACCTACACGGGAGAGAAAAATAAATTAGTATATATTTCATTCCTTGTAGATTATATTTAAATTTACAACCATGAAAACTGATCTTCCATTATCTTTCCGACGTTTTCTATTGTTTAATGTGGAGTAAAATAAGTAGAATACCAACACATCATTATTAAATGTGTATTAAGAAAATATTTTCTAAATGAGTCATTACTAGATTTTGAATTTTGTTATTCAAGGACCACCCCATGGGTAAATTTATAGATTTAGTCGTGAAAAGAATAAAAAAATTATTATAGATCCATTATTTCTATGGAGTGGTGTTTTCCTAAGGGGTGAGTGAACATAGAATTTAATGTACAATAGAGTCCTAAAAATAATATATTAAAAGAAAATTATTATTTTTCATTTTCATATATGGATTTTTCTTGATTTTATTATATGGATTTAATTTTTTTGGTATATTTAAAAACCTATATTTTTTATTATTTCAAAGACAAGTGGTATCCCTTGAGGTGATATTACTTTAATTAACATCAATTATTTATAGTATTATTCATCATTGATGGAATAAATAATTAAAATTAATATAATATAATTAATTTAAATAAGTAGTTAATTATGGGGTGATAAAAACATAGTTATATAAATTATGAATATTTAAATATTATTATAAAAAAATAATAGGGTTATATGTATAAACCATTGTTTTTAATAGTGGCAATAAAAATATTTTGGAAAAATCAGTGACCTCATCACTAAGATTAAAAAAATGATGCATGTATACCCAACCCTCACTACTTAGTGATCTGATTCGAGGTAGATATTATTATTTAGGATTATTCCTTTGTTGTTTATAATTTTTATGTATTATTTATATAATAATGCCTCCGCCCTTCATCAATTATTTGTTTTAGTTTATCTTTCAATTATTTTAAAATTTAGTGATTATATTCATTTTCTTATTTTCATACAAAACTGATTTCAATATTCTAATCATTACACTGTAAAAATTATTAGAATATAAATTATTCACCCCTAAAATTATACTTTGTGGCCATTTATTTTCTTGATGAATGATGGAGTATGGTGATATGAATTTCTCCACCTCCATCCTAACTCTTATCACCTCTATTATATCTTATAATATATATATTATCCATATCCTCTTATCTGTCTTTACATAGGGATGGTGGATGTGAAGGTATGTAGGGTGGGAACTCCGAATATGGAACACTAGTCGAGTGCGGTGGTGTAGTGATTGTTGAGACGAAAGAGGTAAAATATTGGGTATTAATATATTTTTAAGAGGTGGAGGTGGATCTATGGGGATTCCACAATGATGTTGAAATATGTAAAAGAAGGAATGGATATGTTACAATAATGTGGATGAATGTCACTATGAGTAATATTTCAAGACATAGATTTACTACCCTCGTGTGATGTTGGATACTAGGAGAGAGGAATGCTTAGAATGATTTTCGTGGTTGAGAAATGATGGTTGTGTGTCATGCTGAACCATTGTTGTCAATTTGGGAAAGTTCAACCCAAATATAACCTTGAGTTTGGTACAAATTCCTGGATGATGTGCATCACATGTGGTTCAAATGAGACCTTGTTATATATTACATATATGATGAAACATGACTTGTGGGGGATGAACCCAACCCCAATTGTGCTATAAATCAGTCCTATGGCCAGTCACATTTACTGCTCCATCCCCAATGGATTTTTATTTGAAACATATTCATTTGGTGTCCATTTTGGAATAACATATAGCCTTTCTTTAGAATGATTCCATGTATATCATAATTGTTTTGAATGTTATGAAACTTTAGGACATGTTAATGTAGAAATAGAAATATTTTGAATATTGGTATTTGGGATCCCTTATATGGATTTTGGATTTAAAAATGAGATTTCATATGGCCATGAATTCCACTCTAATTCATTTTTATCAATTCACTAAGGCAATATCTTTTTTTATTAAATTACTAGTGTTTGAATATCAAACCCTTCCTAACTACAATATACAACCATATAAATTGTTCTTACTATGGGATAATCAAGGTATGGGCCCTCTATCTATAATTTCACATCCTTCCCTAAAACATTTTGTATGCTACTCAGAACATTAGTCTTCCACAGAGTCCAATTATCCCATTGAATGATTTTACCATCAGTGAGGTATGGCCCCCATGGTGGAATTTATATGAATTGTTATGGGGTTTGTCAAATAATATGTGGTTATGGTATTAGGGGATTTTTCTTGGATAAATAATATAGATTTATTAATATGGAATGGATTTCATAATGGATTTCTTGAATAATAATGAGATATCAATAATTTCAAATCGCAATGTACAATACTCTATAGAATTTAAAGTTAATATATTTGACTAAATTTATTATAAAAACACATAAATAAATAATTCATCAATATTTCATTGAATTAAATGTTTTTATATTGGATTTAATTTATTATAAACACCATTAATTAAAATAATTCATTAATATTGATTAATTATATTTTTTAAGATAAATATAATACATTAAAATAATAACATTCAGAAAAAATAACCCATTTAACAATAAAATGAATTGGACTTCAGTGATACCTAGTATACAATAACATTATGAATGATTATAATTATATTTACGTTCAATGAAAATATACTTCATCCTGGTCATAGTTCATTATAGAACACGATACAAATTAAATAAAAAACACAATACTTTGAATGAAATGTTTTTTATCATTTAAAATAGAGTACTTATTGAAAAGTAATTAATCAATACATATACATTAATTAATAATTTTATACATATTTCAAAAAATTATTTAGTCCTAGACATACTCACTGCCGAAATAGAAATATGCAACAATCACAATTATTAACTCCATTCCAATGATATATTGTTGTCTATTTATTATCAATGTTGTGTTTAATGAAAACTATGAAACACATTGAATTTAATAATGATATATATAAATATATAAAAAATATTAGGCAACTTAAATGGTGAACTATGAACGATAGGATATTAAATTCAGATAAAAGGATGAATGAGGTGTTTTCTAACTAGGATTATATTTTGTATTACACTTCACTATAGTGTTATAGATCATAAAAACTATTGATACCAATCCAAATATTATAAAACCCATTATTCTTGGGGTTAAATATTGTTTCTATCAAATTATAAATGTTCTCCAAAAAATCATATAGTTAAGACTACACTGAAATTTTATCCACCATACCACAGTCATTACCTCTCGCAATGCATACCCATAGATTTGATGCTTCATCAAAAACCAGAAAACTAAAAATGTCCTATCACATTTCATTGTAACATCATTCATTCCCAAAAAAAATGGGTTTATATATTGTGTTAGTTCACCCTTCACCACAACTCAATATGGAATTTTTCTTATAAAAACACATTTTCATCTTACAACACAATCCAATTTCCCAAAATGAAAGACAACTCCATGAAAAATATATATATAAACATACATTAAAACTAAAAAACTAAAAATAGTTAGTATAATACTAAATGAAAGGGATTAAAATTCACCCACACTCAATTTTTATTTTTTTCTGGTAAAAACCATGATGTCATTTCATAACACATAGAGGAAAACTCCCTACTTTGATTGTTCTCAATCACACCATCAAGGTATAAGAAAAACATTTGAAATTATTTTAGGGCATGGGTGAATGGTTATTTCATCACACATATCACACAAAACATGTGAAACTCTTACAAAAAATAGTAATTGTTATAGAAAAATACCTTATCTCATTAACATCCATCCCATTAGAAATTATAATTGTGATTAGATAGGGAATATTGAATTAATCCATAAAATTAGTAATATCTTATAAAGGATAATAAAATGTACAATTAATCATACAAAATAATGCTTGATATGAATATCCATACAGATGGAAATACAAATGGACTAAATACACATCTATCCCTTCAATATTTATGGATATCCAACCATAGAGTCAGAATAATAAATGGAATGGAGAGGTATCTAAAACACCATACTAGGGGGAAATAAGAGGGTACATTATTTAATATAAAATTAATAAAAATTAATGTAATTTGTTAAATTTAAAAACACACCTAGCATATTGGGTTACTAGTAAACAACCATTGGTTAACCAATATAAGTACCCATTCCTCCAGAGGACATTATATACCGTCCCCCACTCTCACTGGGTACACCGTGTTCCTAGTAAATTCCAATTGTTACACAAAAACATTTTTCATTGAGACAGATATCAAAAAACTGAGACTAAGACCTCAAAATGGATCCTCAAACCCTGTTTAAATGACTCCAATAATGAAAAACAGCTAAATTAACTATTTTTTGGTAAAATATTTTATAAAAATATTGTATAGTATAGGTTTTTTTAACTCATATTAAATAATACTGATAGAGATCGTTAATATGTAACTAATGTAATCCTTCATTACTAGGTGATCATTACTTATAGTGAATCTCCCAGTTATTGGGTTATATTGTTTCTTCCTCCTGACATTATAGAGTGCTATATAAATTCATATATATGATCATATGTTTTATTAAAGGTGTTATAAATAAACTTGTTATTTTACACCAACTCATGATTTTTACATTTTTAAGGAAGCTCAATACGCGTTTTAGAAAAATGAATGATTCATAGATGTTAAATAGATTATCATTATAATTTTTCTAAAACTATAATTAGAATAATTAATTTTCATCCAATTCATAAATTAATTCATATATATTATTTTTTTAATCACAACACAATACATTTTAATGTTGAGATAACATGAAATTGTTTATATATTCCATTTTAATATGGAGCTCACATCAAATTATCAACTACTTTGAAAGCTAAATTGTAACCATAAAATTTTAAATATAAGGTTGTTTAATAATAAATTATTTTCGAAAACTATATTCTAATATTTTATATTACTAAATAACTCAATGAATTTTGATACATGAAATTTTAATAATTGATAACAATATTAGATGAATAGTATAACCAAAATATAATCTAAAAATGATTCATCTTGTGAACTATATTGATACTGATGAGGTATTTCTTGAGATATTTTTATATTTTTTACATATATTCCAATTTAGTAGGGTACATATTCTAATAGTAGTAACTCTTTTTGTTTTTTGGGTAATCATTCCTTTCTATCTTGTGAAATCGATGACATTTGGGGGATAATAACTTTTTTCTTCCAAATTGGTTGACATAGATGAAGTATGTGGGAGGGGTTTATATTGATTTATCTGATAAAAATGGATATTGGGGATCATTATTCTTACTACCATTTTTTCTTAGGTACTTGATAGGTTTTAGAACTTGTATCAACATATTGGGTTGATTGAAAATTTTTCCGGTGTGGACCTTCCATACCTAGGATCTAGGTACTGGTCCTCTTATTATTTTAGAATATAAGAAAATATTTCCTATTATTGGAAGACTTTTTTTTGTATCATTTAAAATAACACGTAGTTAATTTTTCTGATATTTATCCTTAACACTAATTATATTTTATAGATGTGCTGTTTGAATTTCATTTTAGATTGATTGACAAGGTTATGTGTTATCTACCAAGATTATAATTTTGGATATATTTATTTCATTATACTATAATATTTTTGGATTATTTAACATATGAAAAATTTAGATTCTTAATTGAGATAGAATTTTATGGTCAATTCATCCTCATGTCACCCCATCTTGATACTACTATTCTAATTCACCATTTTTTATCAATGCACGACTCATCATTTTTATGATACACATATTATCAAGATTGAATCTCTATAAATTTAATAAAACATAGATGTTAACTTCTAGTCTTTAGGATAATTAATTTTTTTGTTAAACTAAATTTTTAGTAAAATACTCATTCATTTTCTCGGGTGTGTTTTTTATAATTTGAAACATTGGATAATTTTAGTTCAAATTAGCCACCAAATTTTTGAAAAAGAAGATTATAAATAATGTAATATCTGATAGAGGTTTATTTCATTAACATTTGGGTTGGTAGTTTTCTCATGTTTATAGTAGATTACAAGGCACCAAATAATCCAATTATAAATTTAAATTCTTATGATATGACATTTTATTGTTTAAATTTTTTATTGTGGAAAAATATATTATGTTCCTTTCAATTAAACATATATGCTTATGTTTCTGCATGATGTCCTGGATATTGAACGATGAAAATACATGTTGTCACCTATTTTGGAACAAAAAACGCTTAATAGATCAGGAACAATGACGATCTATGGTATTAATATTCTTTCAAATGAATTGGATTCTAAGAGAATAACAATAGTGATAATAATTTTATTATTTTTCCAAATCTTGGGTATTTAAATATAATTCAATTACAAAATTAAAATATATTGAAGAGAGATGTTGATAATGGTAAAAATAATATCAATGCTTCATTTTCTGTAACATCCAAATAAAAAACATGTACTGCCAATACTTCAAAGTCCACTACCTAAAAAAATAATTATATGATATGATCATATGATAACTACATTGATATTATTGAAGGGGAAATATATTATATGTATGAAATAATTTTTTCATAAATATAAAATTTCAAATTATTATCAAAACGAATAGAATATTTTGAATGATAAATATAATAGATGTTAAGATTCAGCAACTATTATTTGTTATGAATACAAGAAGCTAAGACACATCAAAACAGATTATCCTAGGATTAATAAGAAGTATAATTAATGAAATTTATTTTTTCAAAGATTAAGAATGATGTTTTTATTATAAATGAATAAATAGGGTTATAATGAAGCTTCTTTTACATCTAATAGATCATAATAAAGGTTTGATGATGATTGGAAGAATAAAATTATACTATTTGGCCTTGAAATAATAAATTTTTTTGAGGAAGATTAAGTACATACATGTTATTTAATATACATTTATATGTTAATTACAATTAAATATACGATGATGAGTATGAAGAGTCACATACATATGATTAAATGAAAGATTATATAATGTAACATAAGGATTTTTAACAATAATGATTTTTGTGATATAGTTTTAAAATGGGTAAATTTTTTATGTATAAAATATAAATTTTGAAACTAAGTGAAATTATTATTTCACATTAAACATTTGATGATAGAAGTGATGTTGGACAGATATATTTGGATGTAGACCTTTCAGATAAGTAACAATAATTATTTAATTTGTGATTGAAAAATTTCAAAAAGATATAATGTTAGATAATACTAAATATTACTTATTCAGGATTTGAGAGTAATTATACACAAATAGGTCACTTTTATTCTAAATAATATTCATTAAAGAGTAGATTATTATTAATTTAGTATATATGATGTAGACAATGTGAAAACTGTTACTCATTAAATTAATTTCAAACATTCAAAACCTAGAGATATTTTTTATAAATGAGAGTGTGACTATCCAAAATAAATATTTAGATTTATTTGGGTTCAAAATTTTTTATTTAAAAATTTTTTATAACCAAATATTGTTTCTGTATTGATGTTATAGCTATATTTTAGAAAAATAATCTATATACCGGTAACTAATACAATATTTATATGGTACTTTTACATTTAAATTTATTCATATATTAGAATTTTTAATATTATAGATGAAATTTGTTATTATTTTTATTTAAATTATACATTGGTTATTTAATACTCTTATGCATGAACCCCTTCACACATAATATTTATTACCATAAATGTTTTGATTCATATTTTGTAGAATTATGTAATACTGTGTGGGAGTTATTTTTTATCAATCATTATTGTAGTTTTCTAATACTTTCTAGAGAGTATTATAAAATATATAATACATAATGTATATTTCATTTGATAACAATATTCATTTAAATAATATCATCCTAAAAAATCAAAGTACAACATCAAAAAATATTATTGCTTTTATTACTATATTATTATCTTTTAAATTCCAATATTTTAATTTCATTATATATTTTGAATTTATTTTTATTATTGGATCAATTTCCTTAATGTGGGATATAATAACCATATGTATGTTCATCGTTGTATTTTTGGATGAGTTTACATGTCTTTAATTATCATCTTTTTCGTTCATTATTAATTATATATGATTCTAATTCTATTATATTTTTTTAAAATCACAATGGTGGAGATGCTAATGTTTTTTTAGAATTTATTCTGTTTGGTATGAATTACTTTGATTATGGGGGGATATGTTTATATAGAAATGATTTTATGTTGTTTTTTATAGAGGGTGGTTGCTAAGTTGAAATAAATCGTAATATAAAGAATAGTTTCAATGGAAATTAAAAAGATTATTTATTTTTTATGTTTATTTATTACATAGTTTTCTTATGTGGCATGTGATTGTAAAAAAAGATCGAGATTTTTAAGTAATTAAACAAATTAACTCTTTTTATCTATTAAATAAAACATAATATACATATTTTAAATTGTTATCTATCTTGATGCTTTTATGATATGTTTTCAACAATAGTTAACTTTTGATTTACTATATTTCCAGGGTATGAATTTTAGAATTCTAATTTTCGATTCATGGTGATGTTGCACTAAATAAATTTAATAGAAGATATAGATAATTAAATGATAATTGTAAACATTATGAAAACTCAAATTTTTCTATTTATATAATTTCTATAAATGGATAATATGATTTTAGGAGTGGTTTATACAACATATAGGACTAGAAATATTCTTTTTTTATTTGTTACTATATCGATATTGTAGAGAGAATTAAATTGTATTAATATTTATTTTGATGAGAAGAGTTTCTGTTTTGATTAATTTATTTTAATGGAAATAAGTTCAATTATTTTATTTGATACATAAAATATGGTGTGAATGCCAAAATTATATGGCTATGAATTATTACCTTAATAAGTGGTTGAGTATGAAAAAGGTTATGGAAGGACTCACAATCATGGTGTTTGATCAAAGAAGAGATCAGGGATATATCATCATATTACTAGAAATATATCTTGGATGTTCAAGGTTTCCATACATGTATCTTTTTAATAGGTTTGTCAATGAAGTTCCATTATTGATAATTGTATCCCTTGGATATAGGTAATCATACTAACAACTGGTAAGACTATAAGTGAATATTTCATGAAACATGAACTAGTAGTTATACCCATTGTAATTCTATGTAATAGAATTTAATGGTTTTCTCCTAAACACCAAATATTTTTTTATATATGTTATTTTTAATTATTAAATAGATTGAATATATTATTTATGTGATTATTTTAGAAAATTTTATTCCACCTATTTTTATTTTACTATACTATTATTTTTTTTCTTTGATGAATCCAATAATTTTTCTTTCATTAGTGGTTAAATTGTTTTGTTCAATTAAACATTAACTAAACCAATATTTATATTATTTTAATGGGACAAAACATCTTTCATACCACCTGTAATGATGAATTTCATAAATTTTTTTAACATTGTTAAATATATCAGAAAAATTTTCTATTTCAACATCACTTTCTTTTTCAAATGATATATGATTAACATGATATAATAATTATGATCTGTCATATATTTTCTTATAATGCATGCATTATCATATACAAAACCACAATGTATTGAACCTTAGCATGACATAATCTACTTATGAAAAAACCACAATTCATTAATTAATTATGAAGAGACCCATGATAAATATAAATTTAATTATACACTAATTTCATGATTTATATAATACATATAAAAATGGTTCACACAACAAATGGAATAATTTTTTTAATTTCACAGAGATTTTATTTATAAAAAAATGATATTTTACAGCACTTAAAAACATTTCACTACAATCATGACCCTCTTCATCCATTTTAAACATTCCAAATGATATAATAAACTTTATAACCTAGTAAATGGAAACCTGAAAAATGGGTGAGCTCAATTGAATTTTAATAGAAGAACATATCATAAATTTTCAACTCATAAAAATGAAAAAGAATATTAGGAAGACATTAATATGATTGTAAAATATAATATGACTATAGATTATGATAAAAAACCATCATAGAGAAATATAAGATCAAATATAGATGTTTAAGGAATTAATAAAATTAATTCACTCCTCATAATACATTTCAATAAATTTAAAATATATGATAATCATATAAATGTGAGGAAAAATATTAAAATATTGTGTATTTTTAAAAACATGGAATTACTTGGATTTGAAATTAACCATAAAATATATTCATTATGTGATATGAATATTGGAATTTATTGTCACAATAACTATAATAAAACATTTTTTAGAAAACCCATTGTTCATATGACTATGGGAACAAAATTATCATGTCCACATATAAGAATGAGAGAAAACTCAACATTCCCATGATCATGTAAAAACAATTATGTACATTCCTAATGATCTTCTGAGATATATAAATAGAAATATTCATTATAGTGATATATAGGACACTAGATTTCACCAAACATATATATGTGGAAAACTAAATCTAAATAAAAAATATTACATAATGAACCCATAGAAATATGAATGAGTTTTTTAAACCCTCCAAAAGAATCACATAACGTAAAATTATTATATAATAGTATATCAAAAATGAAATTTTATAAAACTAATCATATCATATATAATTGTTGTGGATGATTGAAAAACAAATTTTTATAGAAAAATCATGGAGGAAAATATATTTCAAAATGCAATAAAATTAACAAAAAAAATCGAATCATTGTTCTAAAATATTATATGAAATTTACATTAAAATAATTTTTTTTAAAGAGGTGAAATTTTGAAACAATATTTTAAATAGTTCAAAATAAATTATTCTTGAAAATGAAAAAAGGCTTTTAAAAAATTGGACTTAAAAATAATACATTTAAATTTTTTAAAAGATGGATAACCCATTTCAAAAATATTTTAAAATACAGTTGTCCTAAAAACAACTTTGTGAGAAGATTATTAAACAATAATTTTAAAAAGAGATAAAAATAATTATGTCATAAATATTAAATAATCCACATTATCATTCAAAAAAATAGAGGAAAACATTTTCATGAAGAATAATATGGACATAAATGAAAATACTATTTTTAAATAATTCGAATTATTCATAACAATAGTTCACAATTAATTTGAAAATGTTTTATCAAATAATTTTTAAATGATGAAGTGATGTAATATACATAGAAGAAAAAAGTATGTACCAAATAATATATGGGAATGATTGGTTTATGGAAAACATGAAATGTATTTTCAATTAACAAAGGCTAGCACCCAATGAATAAAAAATCAATTCAATGAATCTATAATGTCAATTATAATGAATAAATCCAAGGATATTTAGAGAAATATAAAAATATATATACTAAAATCTCATTAAATAGAGTATATTTTCATATCTTAAACAAATTAATTATTAAATAAACAATATCAAAAAATTGAACCGTACAATATGAATTCATTCACATGTAGATGGAAACGAGACAAAGAAACCCTAAAAATTACTCATGATTTCTAATGTAGTGATTTAACCTCCAATTTAAAAATTATTGTATTAATAAATAATTTCATAACCATATTCATACAAAACATTATTTATAATTTTTATATAAAATAAATTTCTACATTCATATTATTTATTTTTCTACTGATTTTTCAACATTGTGTGTTTATAGATTTGATCATGAAAAAATATTCATAGAAGAAGTGTCAGTATTTTATTATCTAAAAATTCATCATTACTTGTTTATAATGGGTTAAGTGGGATTAATGGAAATTTTCCAATGAATCGTGTTTTGTTGATGAATGTTCTTAGTGAGTTATGCTTGGGGAATGGTAATTATGATAAACAGTTATGTGATATAAATGATAAATATGTTCATAGATTTTGGAATAAAATTTATTCCCATTTTAGTACTTATTTTTGTTATATTACTAGTGTTATTGGTTGTTATTTATTTTAATGTCCTCTTTCACGGTGAATGAATAAATATGAATGTGAACATTTCTTGGGAGAGTGGCGTATAGGCATGAGGTTCTATGTCCAAGGGTCATGATGGATCGATGATCAAAATTCCACCCCTCAAGGCACATGTTTTTGAAGGGGTGGATTTTTTCCTAAATGGATGGATTCCCCTCGGAATGAGGCATTTCGGTGATAATATTGTGTCTGTTGTGAAGTTTTTTCAATGTGTGATGAGAATTAATTTATTCCCATATACCTTGAAATTATAGAACAATAATACTCAATTAAACACATGAAATGGGTGAATTGGTCACTAAGATGTTATAAGAGTAGTATCTAAATTTAATAGTAGATTATCATAGATAAATCCTTATTAGTAATGGATACATGAACTATATATTATCACAATATAATTAATTATATATTTCATGAAATATCTATTTAGACCGGATAATTCTGATTTATCTTTTTTGGGAGCCTGATGAGTTTTATGTGATCCCTTTTCTGGTACTCGTTGGGTACCCAAATAGATTCCATGGTTTCATGTCCGGAAAAGGAAAAAATACAAGGGAATGAAAAAAGTGTATGATTTGGGATGTCTGTAACTCTGGTTCGAGACACAGTTTTAACACCATTTTGGGGATTCCATTTTTTATCAATATTTTCATTTTTCTCCATTGTACTGTGGTGTGACATGATATATTAATTATTGGTTTTGGTTTCTACCCAATTTGAGTGATTGATATTTATGCATGTTCACTAGTTTTTCTAATTTGATTATGTTATTCTATATGTTTTATATTAATTATTATTTTGATTAAGAGGGTACAATCTACCATTGTGACTCTTAGACCCTCACTATTATTATGAATCCTCTGACTGATTGGGAGGCACACTTGAGGTCATGTAATGACCCAACTCTGGGCATAGGTATAGTGCTACCCAAGTCAGGGACATTAAAAGCTATATAAAAAGTGGTGTTTTGGGTGACATAACATTTCAGAATGATATATAGTAGGATAAGAAAGATTCAGTCCATGAAAATGAGCTCATACAATGTAGTAGATAACCCATTTATGAAAGAAAACCAAAGTCACCATTTGTGGGAATTGTTATTTTTGTTATTCGTTGTTATAGTACATTAGATTTCACTATTGGGTAATGAAAATGAGGTATCATGTGACTATTTTATAATATTTTTCTCACGGATGAAATATCATAGGATTTTACATTCATGCTTCATTATTGGAACCTTGTTTTAAAGATATAAGCATCATGGTAGGCACACACGTGATAGGTGTGTGGAACATAATGGGTATTATGTATTGGATTTTCTAAAACGTAATTAAAATGGTGTATATTTAGATGATGGATATAAGGGAAAAGTGGAACTAAAATGTTATTAACAACTAAAAAGTGTTCATATCAAGTTTATATAAGTGAATCATGTATGTTTTCTATGTTTTTTGTGATATAGACACAATTTTGAAATGATTTGAAGGTAAGTGTTACATACATGTGATTTGGATATCTTGTATTAGTCATGACCTTGGTGGGAATGGTGGATGGTAGTGTTTCTGGTATGCTTGGGAATATTTGGGTAGTGTATGAAAAATGGGTTTTTATGACTAGTGATAATCCATTTCTTATATATTTTTGAACTCTTTATGGTCAATGTTCTAGACATTATGTTACTAATTATAGAGAAATGATACATTGAAGGAGTTTTCATGTTGGGTGACAAGAGTATAATTCCAAGAACACTCATTCGATAGTAGAGAAGATGAATCTGGTGATATAGAATAGTAGATAAGATTTTCTCAATGATAACATTGCTCATTTCATGGATATCTTTGAACAAGATATGGAGAAGGACCATCATGTATGCTCAAGTTGACCAGGGAGTTTCTATAGTATCGTCCTCCAACCATCGCCAGAGAGGGTGGGGAAAAAGAATAATAGATATAGATTGAGTCCTACATAGTGTAAATTATCATCTTGAGACTCCAATCATGAAGTGAGTGATGTAATATGATTATATGTTGTGAGGTCACAAACAGTGTTGGGGGGAATGATGGTTCAAAGGCAGAAATCTAATGGAATGATGTAGATATATTTCAAGGATATTTTCCTAGAACACATCTATATAGAGACCTTGAGGGATGAGAATATTTTGGATTTTATGAGCATGATCAAAGGGGAAATGTTGGTGATGTATTATGCATGCCTTTTCGCTAATCTATTCCTCAACATTCAGATACTGGTGGGAGACAAGGAAGTTGTGTAGAAACATTTCTCAGATGGGATGAGACATGAGATCAAATCCCCAATGGAAGTATTCCATTTCAAAAGGTTTTTCCAAAGTAGTATATGAAGACCTTACCTCAGAAGGGAACATGAAGGGATATTATGTTGATTGAATTGTTATGCCAGTTATGTGGGCTAGTGGTATATTTTCTGAGATAGGGAACAACCTTTCTTTGAATCTCTATCATAGTGTAATTTCACAGAATATTTATAAGAGGGCGCCAATATATCAGGCTGGTGAAAAGTTGATCAGTTACTAGTGTTGTTGGTTAGGGAAGATGCACTAATAGTATCCCTCACCACCATTAGAGTGTCGAGCATGCAACATAATGGTCCATATGATGAGGTTTTCCAGGAACCCAAAAAATTCAAGAAATGATGGTTTCTAGATGGAGATGCATAGTGTTGGTAGAGGGTCAATGACCTTATAAAAATATTTATGTGGGATCTCCACGAGTTTTACCCATAAATTTTTTGGATGTGGAACTCTAGGGTGAGTTCATATATACCAAAAAGGTAGTGTAATGTAGGGAAATCAGTTTAGAGTCCCATGTTGAGGGGTAGATTCTATTCATGCAGTTCAGTCTACACCATATGTTGGGGAGGTAGGATTGACTACCATTCAAGGTATAATTATTGTAACTTCTAGACATGGTTTATATTTAATTGATTCTAGTTCTACTTATTAATTTATTTTTTCCTAGCTCATAGTTGTGTTGGTCATAACCATAAAAGGTGCATTTGGAGTTATGTCACTTGATACTCCATTAGGGGTATTTGTCATGGATATCATATAGTGTAAGGGTTTCACATTATAGGCTGGACAACATTGCTTTTTGTTGAACGTTTTTTCCTATAGATGTCATGTTTTGAGTGGGTTTTTTCGGTGTGGATGTGATGATGTTGTCTCAATAACATAACAGTAATTACTGACATCATGTAATGTATAATTATCTCATCGGATACACACATGTCCTTTATTGTGAGTGGGATATTTGAGTATGCCGCATCGGTCTCTTGTTTCACCAATTGGTAGAATTCACTACTCTAGTGGCTTGCCATGTTCTATATGAAGGTGGAAGTGAATGAACCTCAATTACTCCCTCTTTGGAAAAAAATTTAGGATGTTTTTTCAAGAGATTTATCAGGACTACCACCTGATAGAGATGTTGATGTTATGATTTAAAAGTTATTGGGGGTGGAAGTAGTTTAAATTAAACTACATTGAATGTTACTGATAGAAATTCATGAATAAAATGTTTATCTACAAGTGATGGAGAGTAAAGGGTTAATCGTTTATATTAGGTCCCACTAGGGATCACCCATTCTACTTTCTAAGAAGTATTATGGATCATTGAGGCTCTATTTTTATTATTCGATGTTGAATCAGATTATGGTTATGAACCGATATTTACATCACGAAATCGATGAGATGATCAATCAAATGAGGGGTTCCTTAGTGTTCTCCTAGATCAATATATTATTATGATAACAATAGTTGAGGGTGATACCTTTTTCCATTCCATTGTTAGATTTCCAGAGCATCTACTTGATGTATGAGTTTTTAGTGATGTTGTTTTCGATGACTAATGCATCAATTGTGTTCATGGACTTGATGAATCATTTATTCCACCCATATCTTGATCAGTTCATAGTCATATTTTTTGACGAAATCTCGGGGTTCTAAATAACTCTATAGGATCATTCCAGATATCCTAACATCATCTTGAGTACATTAACAGAGAATATTATTTACACTAAGCAATGAAAATCTCAGTTCTAGATTGATAGAGAACTTTTATTGGGAAATTACATTTTTATGTTAGTGGTGTGAGTGTAATTAGAGAATGTAAAGGTTGGGGTGTCTTGGGAGTATCCCCATGACATTTCTGATGTTCATTTTTTCTAGGTATTTCTGGTAATTACCAAAGGATCATTATGAATTTATCCAATTTGGAAGTTCCACTCTAATGATTAACCAAGAAGGTAGTTTTGTTTGAATAGTCATAGGAATATGAGAATTGTTTTCACGAGTCAAAGATGTGGTTGGCAACCATATCTTTTTTGGTCTTTCCAAAACTAGTTAAGTGGTAATCCATATTTTTTGATGTACCCGAAGTTGAGATGGGTGTAGTGCTGATAGATGATGATTATGTTGTAGCTTATGGGTCAAAAAGGTTGAGGCCTCATAATTTAAATTATCCAACTCGTGAATTTGAGATAGATTTCAACTATTTATTCCATAATGTGTGATATAAATTTCTTGTTGGGATAGATTTTTTTGGCATTTATCTATCATAAAAATAAAAGGTATATTTTCTAACATCTATATTTAAATATTTTTCATTAAATGTGGAGTGAGTAAATAAAATTCATTGATATTTATTTTGTTTAAACACTAGAAATATGGAATAGTTTTGTGGATTTTTTTAGATAGAATACTTATAATCATGTGGAGTTTAAATCGAACTCTTAGTGAAAAATGATTGACATATTTTTTGATATATACTTGGAAGTGCATGATAGGAATGTAAATATAAACCTTTTGTCTATATCAATCGAGTAATCTCATTTGAGCTAGGTTAGGGAGAGTTAGCTAGTGGATTTGGAGTGTTTGGATATTAAGGAATTTCTTAATGGTGGGTAGTTACCTTATAGTTGTTCTATTGGGGATGATGGGATTTTCAATGTTCATGGTCGTGTGGTTGTACCAATGTACGTGCATGAAGAGTTGATTTTTTAGTTCCATGCATCAATTTGAGTAGTGCATCCTATCCTATGAAAGATATATTGTTAAATTTGTTGGCTGTAATTGAAGTTGGGAATGAAGAAAGAGGTTGTGGGTTTTGTGGCAAGATGCCTTACCTTTAAATAGGTGATGATCGAGCATGAGAACCTTGGTATATTTTTACATTCATTTACCCTTCAGGAGTGGATGTGGAATGGTGTAATGGTGGACATTGAAATGGTTATTATAAGGAATACTTTTAATAATGATGCAATCTAGGTAGTAATTAACTAATTGAATAAGTTTCCACATTCCTTATTGATCAAGGAGACCTACTTATTTGATCATTTAGGTGTGTCTATTGATTGAGATAGAGTTTTCTTACATGGTGTGTGGAGAACCAATGTTTAAGATTGTGATCCATGTATGAAATCGGGATTCTGGAAAGGATTAAAGATGGTTTTTGGTAGCCAAGTGGTTTTTATTTTGTCTTATCATCCATATACTGATGAGCATTCAGAGAATTTGATTAAGGTATTAGAAGATATGATTAGAGATCGTGTTCTAGTATTATGTGATTTGTTGGAAAACACATGGGAATCATCATGTTTTCCTATAAAAACAGTTTTCATCATATTAATTAGAAGCTTCCATTTTTGGAACTCTATGGAAGACCATTAAGATCTCTATTGTGTATTTTAGAAGATAGGGAATCTGAGTTGTTGGGACCGAGTCACATGCCTGACATGTTAGAGAATATTCGATTGATTTATTAGTGTATGAAAATAGATCAGTGTAGTTAGATTTCATATGAAGATTGTAATTGTAAACTCTTTGTGTTTTTAGGGTTATAGAGTTTCTCATAAGGTTTATCAATTGTAGGATCACTTTATAATTAAAAAATAATTTAATTTGGCCCCCAGATATGTTGAACCATTTGAGACTGGGGAGAGGATAGGATTAGTGGATTTCAGATTTCCCCTTATGAAGTGGAATAGTTGCATGCATGATGTTTTTCATGTCCAACAACTCTATCAATATCACCATAATCCATCTCACTTGATAAAAATTGAGGATGTAGAGTGGGGGTTGATGTTTACTTCAATAAGCATCCTATTTGTATTTAGGACCATAGTGAGAAATCCTTGTGGAAAAATACTAAGTCCATGATTAGCAATTTGTGTAGACATGGAAACTTTTATGGAGAAATACTGAAGAGATATTCATATTAATGGTAACATTGGACCAATATACATTATTTGGAAACTAATTAATGCAAGAAAATATTGGCTCGAGGAAGAATCATCATAATGTATGGAGGTTGTAATATCCTGTATATCATAGAATTATGTCCCTATTCAAATTTTGGCATCAATCTCTCTTTTTGATTAATTAAATTCCTTTTTGTAGTATGTCATGTATTCAGGGTGTTATAGTGGTTTGGGATACAAGAAAGGGGATAATTAGACCAATTTTTGGAAGGCATGTAGTTGGTGCATGGATTTGTAAACTGTGAGGAATAAACATGTTAGTGTATAGCCAATGGAAGTGGCTTATCACAAAGTCAGTGAATTCTATGTAAATCCATGTGGCCTACCCCGGTTACCATGTGTCACATATTTCCTTAAACAATGTCTATTTCATGGTTTTGGTAGGATTTTTTAAACCATGTGGGTGAACTGTGTGCCCCTATCTTATTGGGAAAATTTAAAAAAACCATTAGGAGATATAATAACTTCACCTCATTTTGTGACTGTTTCATCACCTCTAATTCCTTGGGACTAACCATAGAAACCCAAGAAAACATGAGGTGACTACCCTTCAATATTAGTCCATTTTGAACACATTTAGGTGGGGATAAAAGATCCATGTATGTCTAATACCTTGGTTGAATCTCTTAATGGATTAGGGTTTGTAACTTTATATTATCTCTATAAAAATCTCTAAACAATTAATTTCGATTGAGATCAAGGCTGAGCCTTTAAAGGGAGGTTGAATGAGGATATAAGGATTATATTAGGAGTGTGTTCATTATTAGTGTTTAGTTTGGGGTTCTGTATGTTATATCCCATGTTTTTTAAATAGATTTGTGCATGTAGGGTTATGTTCTTGTAATTTCATTGATGTTTTCTGGGTGTAGTTTTCATGATTTTATTTAATGAGGGTAAAAATAACCTATTGAATCCCTATGGTCCCTCTAGTATGGATAGATGATAACTTGACAAATCAAGGCCAACCATAGGGTGTTTCAACTATCCCTAATGGTGTTAAGAGATATTTAATGTGTGAAAATGAATTGTAATTAACTAAATAACTTGGTGAATATGTAAATGGGTAAATTTAATGATTAAGAGAGTATTATGGGAATATTTTTTCAAGTTGTGGATAATGGATAACATATTTTTGTTTTGTTTTGAATGTGAATGTGTTAAATGGGATTAATGGTAATATGTTAATGAATCATGTTTTGTAGTTGAATATTCTAATTGTGTTAGGAACAAGGAATAGAAATTGAGAAAATGGGTTTGTGATAAAAATGGTAAATATGTGAGTGGATTTCTGAATAATATATATTCACATTTTAACTATAATTGTTCTGATAATACTATTGTTATAGACTATTGTTGGTTGCAATGTTATCAGGATTAGTTAATAGATAAATAAGAATGTGAAAAAGGCTTGGTAGACTGAGGTATATACATGAAGTTCAATACCCATGAGTCAATTTGGAATGAGGATCTATACTCTTGCACTCATTGAATAGATTATGGAAGGAACAATGTTTTATTCCCTAAACGATTGAATTCCACCTAGATTGAGGCTTTGAGGTGAGGATGATTTTGTTATTGTGTTGTGTTTACCTTGTAAGATATGAATTTATTTATTCCAATATTCCTTGAAATTAAGGAAAATTACTAATCCATTAAAAAATGAAAATGTTAAATTCAAAACTCAGATGTTAGAAGTATTCAAGATGATTTTAATGGGGGATTATCTTGGGGGAACCCATATTACTAATGGTCACATGAACAATATTTTATTTACTTATCATTATTTATCAATTTCATGCACTCTATATATAGAATTTTTATACTGTAGACAACATTGGTAGTGGCCTACTGAGTTGTACTCACACCCTTGTTGGGATGTCATCAAGATCCTGAGAAGATTTCGTGGTTATTGTTAAGGCAAAGGAAAAAGGCCCGATTCTTGTGAGTTGATTTAGATTTGTGATGTGCTTGATGAGGATTCAGTCATGGGGCCGATGAGTTTTTGTGGATTATGTTTTTTCTTATATTATTGGTTTTTTTACATGTTTTTTATTGAATGACATGAAATATTTACTATTGGTTATGGTTTTTCCCCAGTTTTGGTCATGGTTATTTTTTCATGATAACTAGTTTTTCTATGTTTTTTCTACTATTATAAATTTTTTTACTATCTATTTCCATGATAAATTGCGTATAGTCTCCCCACATGGATTTTTGAGCATATATGTTAGTTATAATCTTCTATAATATGGGGATACATGCTTGAGGTCATGTGATGGCCTAGCACCAGGGACCAGTTTAGTGGCACACAAGTTGGGGGTGTAACTATAGAGTTGTTCATGAGAGGAATGATTCTTGGCAATAGAGGTGATCCAAACTTTCACATTGTGGTATTTTATTATGCTTCCCCATTTAATCTTTATATTCATAATGGGATTATTCATTCATTAATGTTTCATTGTTTTTTAATGAATTAATGAATTTTCTTTATCCATATTTTCACTATGTAGGTAATACATTTATAAAATCACACACCTTTATTCATGAAACCATTATCGTTTATTTAAGTATCAATCATTACATACATCCCCCCTTTATAAATTACATCCATGAAATTTGAACTTATATTCATTATTTAGGATAGTTGAGGGTAATTTGGATTCATTGTTTACATGGGTTCCCACATCGAATTTGTAGACAAATGGTTCCAATACAACCCTTTAACAATATGTGTTGTTCTTTCCATATAAATTTGTCTCAATAGTTTAATATAATCACTAGGATATCCCAATATTAGAGTTCATTATATAGTTATACCACCAATATATTCATAATAAGTGAGGGATGTCTTATATACGTCCTCAAGAGAGAGATATCGAACACATATTTCACTTCAACCATATTTAGTGAATGTGAATAATGATATGACACTTCTCCAAAACAATCATGAATATCAAATAGTGTAATATACATAGGTACAGTCTACCTATTCTATCTGATTCTCATTAATTTGTTCCATGTTGATAGTCCACAGAAAACATGGTCTCTATATCAAACTCGAAATCTCTTCAATGATTTTCATCATAGAGATTTTGATCAAATTGAGTATAATTTATCTATTTTTGGATGGATTTAACCTTATAATCCTTTAATATACAAGATCATGTCCAAGTAGCAATCTTTTTCCAATATAATTCCAACCTGTAGGAGTTCTGCATTTCATTCAATATAGTGCGTCATAAGGATCCATTTAAATATTTGAATGGATGATGTTGTAGTAGGAGATTGAAATTAATTTGAGATGTTGATCCCATCATTCATTAAATTCTATTGAGTTGGATTTTAATGTAACACGCTATTATCAAACTGTACATTATTTTTCAAGGTAATTCAATAACTATCACACACACCACACTGAGTTCAAGCGCACACAGACTTACCAAACTAGTCGTTCAAAAGCGGTTATGAGTAGTATTAACTGAATTTTTATCTTTATAAAACCCTTATAATTTTATAACCCATGTTATCAGTTTCTTAGACATAATATAAAAACAAATACATTTTTTTCAGATAAATGTTTTTTTTTCGAAAATTAAACTTTACCGCCTTTTAATTGCGAACATTTTTTAAATCCAATATTTGAATCATTTTTATATATTCAATTTGACATATTAAAATTATTCTTTTGAATTGGGAAAAAATTATTTAGTTTTAATAAATTTTTGGTGTTTTTCTGATAACTTTCATATTTGGGTGAATAGTGAAAAATACTATATCTTAACTGAAAGCAACTTTTTTAATCAAAATAATTTATAGTGTTGAATTATAAATTTTTGATGATTTGTAAGTTTAATTAGATTATATTTTTACCATTTAATCCAATTATGGTCATTGTAAGTAATTTAATTTTGAAATTGGACAAAAACAAGTGTCAATAATTGAATATTTATTATTTCTTAAAAATACGCTTCTTGCCGTTGACAATGGGTATTAATTTTAAAGTAATTAATGAAACTTTTTTTCTGAATTTGGTAAAATGGAATTCATTTTTTAATTCGTAATATCAAATTTTTCTTAGGGTGAATTTATGTTATTTTTTGGAAACATTCAATTTTTGATGAATAATGAAAAACATTGAGTTATGGTTTAAAACTGAATTCTTATTTAAATAATTATTTATTTCATTTAAAATTTATTATAGGTAAAAATAGATATATAATATTTTTACAAATTCATTGTAATTCATTGGATTTACTTTATAATAATTTTGGATATATAAAACTTTTATCGAACTTTTTACCATCTTTTACCCTCCTAATAGGAGCATTTTCAAATTGACATAAAACATAATTTCACCACTTCTGTGATTTGAAATTCGAAAAACCAAGAGACATTGTTAATATCAAGGAGTAAAATGTGGTATAATAAGATGAAAATAATTTTTGGCGAATATTATCTTTTTTCTTTTATTTACCCCTACAAAAAGTATATAGGGAAATTAAGGGTAAAAATGATATTATTATTACACTAACACAAGCCCTAATTCTATTGGATAAGTGTAATTATACCTAAAACAACATTATGTATAATCTATAACCCTTTAGGTCCACTTGTATTAGATTAAGTCATTTATTACTATTATATTTAAAGAAGAGTTAAAATAGATAAAATCAATGTTTAATAAATAAACCATTTTTCATATATGGTTATACATAATATAAATTAGACTATTAATATTAATTATAATGATAAAAATATTTCTCAAGTAATGTTATATGATTTATACTTTTTAGAGATTAAAAAAATAAATTTATTAATGACACAATGATGATGCAGTAATTACCTTATTAATGAAAGAATCAAATAAATGGTATTATAAATATTAAAATAAATATAATTTCGAAGTTTTTATGACAGAAAAGAATTTTCTAGGTTAATATGACATTTTATTATTGAACCAATTGGGGTTCCATTGGCATTTTATTGTTTTTTTATTAACCATATAATATCAAAATACAAAAAGTCGTGGAAAATGTCAAACTATTTAACTAAGAGTTAAATGTAAAAGATAAGGTTAATACGGTAACCTAAACCTACCTAAAACATATTGGATGAGTTTCTTTTGACCCATACCCGCCTTATATTTTAAATAATTAATTTTGGAGAAACTAGAAACTGAAAATGAATTTATTATAAAATAATATTTTATGTTTTTTCCTAAGGTTCCCCTCAACTCTCTTATAAAAGGGATCTTTCCCCTTCTCTCACATTCATGCCTCCAAAGCCATTTCGCTCGGTCAAACGATGCCAAAATATCCTCCCAACTATCATAAATTCATCCAAGATACCTACCCCTGGTCATAAAGTGATCCTAAGAAGCCCTTTTGATCAAATCAAAAGGAAGAACCAGAAGAAGAGGTAATGATTTCACCATCCTCATTCAAGTTATCTTATTCTTCCACATACTCATTCTTTGTTGCTTCAATTATAAAATAATAAATACACTATCATCTAAATACTGTGATGTTATTATAAATATGGCACAACTATATTCATTATTCTATCTATCTTATGAATGATAATGTCACCATTTGTGCGTACGTACAACCTACCATCTCCACATTGTGGTGTAATTTTTAATTCAACACCATGTTATTTGGATGGATATAATTGTGATTAATATTTATTTAAATAATGAAAATAACATGCTAATGTCTCTGTAAAATTTATATACAGTCCAATTCCACACCTCTATGGAAATGATATTGTCGCTCGTGCGTACGTACGGATTATTGTCTCCACGACGTGATGAGATTTATTTCCACGTTCACCATTCATCGATGATTATAAAATTATGTATTACTAATAAGTATGAAATATATTACATAATAATTCTACTATATATATATATATATATATATTTGTACTTACATATATCTTATTCACTTAGTTCCGTTCAATACGATATGTAAACGAAAACTGTGTTAATGTGTACGTACAGACTACCGTCTACATAAACAATGTGTTTCATTTCATATATATGTCTATTATACATATTTATATTCTAAATATATATGATATATAAATCATGTTTTATATTGTGTAAGTATTTAAGTCTTTATCTATTTGATACAATCAATAGTAACAAGTTAAAACACATACGATAAAGAAGGCGATTATTACATGAAATGATAATTTAACATGGTAATTATTAAAAAATGAGTAGTATAAAGTCATAAATGAATCATGTATGATATATAAAATATTAATATCGTTCTGGTATAATTTAATAACATACATTTATCTTCATACAAAAGGTTAAATGTACCCTCGACTAAAGGAAAGTTCAAGGTAAGGGTTAATTCCTCAATCTCATTCTTCTCTGAGATTGTTTATGTGTAAGTATATACTATGAAATTTTTATAATCCATGTCCATTTTTCATAAAATTAATTTAAAAATGAATATTTTTTGTATTTTTGAATGTTACTATTTATCATGATCTTAATTTTTAATGTTTTAATGATTTATCTTTCAAAATATTTTTAATTAATTTCCATGTTTTCAAAATGATTTTAAGGATTAATTTATATGGACATTAATGTTTTCAAATGATAATTATTTTCAAATGTTTCAAAGTGGTATGGGACACATTAATTCAAAAATCTCATTTAAATTACTTCATTAATAAATTTTTTACTTTTAAATGATTTTACAGAAAGGATATTTCTCTCAAAAATGATTACTCTTGATTTTCAACTATGTATGCATCCATTACTAGATATTGTTCTTGATTGAGGTTGATTCATTATAATAAAATCTTCCATATTGTATTTAATGATATATGATATGTTTGACTATGGATGTTCTATTTTAATACAATTCATGGTTTATGGTTAATGTATTGACATTTCGTATGGTAGTTGTAATACGAATGTTTATGTTATGTTTCATCCTTTTCATATGAGGAATGTAGTGGACTTATTAAGTGACGGGTGGAGCCCGCTATAGCTCCTCAATGGATCGGTAGGTCTCATGAGACAAACAAGTGTCTTGGCACAAGGCCTTGTTAAAAATTTTATTTGTAGTCTTGGAACAAGGCCTTGACTATGTGGTAATGATGTCTGGCGTTAGGCATTCCCTCATTATTAAATTTTTTATTAAGTGTGATTATTCAACTAGTAGAATATCCATGTTCATGTTTATATGGTAATTTTGGATTTTTTTCATATTATGTTCATGTTTATGTTTAAAAAGGCTCTTGTTTTTATCACACATCATACCTTAAAATTTTAATGCTTCTACTAATTTATTGACACTTACTAGGAATCGGTGCTCACCCATTTCTTATGGTTTATTTTCCCAGGATTCCTAAATCTGTATTATGATTAATATGCATTGTTAACCTAAAGGTAATAATGGATTTATCAAAAAAAATTTGTATTGTATGCTAGAAAGTGTAATGTAATGTTCATGTATGCAATCTATTTTCCAAGACTGCTAAACTGATTGGTTTTTCGAGACATTATTCCTTGTAATCATGCCAATGTATTAAAATAATAGATTGAATCTAGGAATATTGGGTCAGGGAATTACAGTTGGTATTATAGAATTTTTAGCAATAACCTAGGAAACTATATTTAGATAAAATTTCATTAGAGCACCTTATCCTAAGATAGACATTGAGGATTAGTGTAGATGAACATCCAA
This sequence comes from Viscum album, assembly GCA_963277665.1. Lineage (NCBI taxonomy): Eukaryota > Viridiplantae > Streptophyta > Magnoliopsida > Santalales > Viscaceae > Viscum > Viscum album. The sequence continues at coordinate 77,048,178 of OY728162.1, read as the reverse complement.
GAATGTTGGTAATGTAGAGATTTTGTGAGTTTTCCAAGAAAATACATCCCTGTATGGATACGTGCATGTTGAGGCGGCTCTAGCACAAATGTATCTAGGGGTAAAACCCGAAAAAGCCACATTGAGCTGTACTCAAATGGGAACTGGTGCATGGAAATTGGCACTGCTGCACTCTTGGTTACAACACACCCAGGGGATATTCTTAGGATAATTATCATTTTTTTAAAAATCATTATTAAAGATTTATGAGTATATACCTCCTCAAAGAAAATATTTTTATATATTATATCCATAAAATTTTCAATTTATGTTATGTGTTTTACATGTTTCTAATTATTTATTACAATTCATAAACTGACCTAGTGTATTCCATCATATAGAAATGGCTCCCAAATAAAGTAATTGGAACTCCAGCAATACATATGATCCAAAGAGTAAGAAGGATCATATCTTTCACGATATTAAGCCATCATTTATATGGGAAATAGTCTCTCATGTATTATCAAAATATGAATAATAGTATCATGTGTTAATAAGATAAGTAAATAATTATCCGAGTCATATGGCTTCGAAGAGAAGCAAGAGAAAAAAAGTATGGAAGAGATAAAGATGGATAAAGGGAGGATGGAAAAGAAGGATTATCCAATACTTGATAAATGTGGAAAAAATCACCTTGGTAAATGCTTGAAGGGAATGGTATTTTGTATTAAGTGTAGAGAGAAAGGACACAATTTAAATGATTGTAAGGGTAAGAAAAAGTTTTCAAATGTAAAATGCTTCATCTGCAAGGCGTTGAGACACTAGGACAATCAATGTCTCAATCATAAGAGTATACCGCAAATGATGTTATTGGATAATTATCAAGTTATTATACTACGTCAGATGAAGAGGAATGACTAGTGTTCTTATGTTGTTATTATAGAGTTATTTCATTTGAATGTTGTATCAACAGTATAGTAGTTATAGGAATTATAGAGATAAATAAGGATTGTACTGCAATGCTATTTTTTAAGGATTTGAGATTATATAGTTCTAAGAAAAGTGACTTAATAGTAAGATGAACTTTTTTGGAAAATACATGGTTGACGGAAAGGTAATCCTTAATATGGTTCTTGATAATGAGGTAGTGATTTTTGAATAAGATATGGTTGATTTGGTTAAATTATATTGAATATTATTGACTTCCTTGGAACTGATTAATGATTTATATATTCCATCATTGCTACAGTTTACAAATTTTTTGGATAAAATGAGTATATTTAGTATTCTATAAGGAATATGGGAGAATGAATGTAATCAATAAGGTTTTATGGAAATCATGATGTTGTGGTGTTTTAAAAGAATACTAGTTGAATTCATTCACATGTTATTACCTAGAAAAGAGGTTCTTCATTGTGTTTAACTTCCTTATAAATTATGGACTGAGAGTTGGGATATAAGTGTTTTGGATAAGTCTAATGGTTTGAATGGATTAAGATTGAAATTGGATACTATTGTTAATGTTAGTTTTGTATAGTTATAAAAATGACAACCTGGAGATCGGGTGACAACGTGTCACATCTAGAAAGGCCGCGAGACAAAACCCCATAACCGAAAAGTGACAAAGGTGCATCAGCTACGACTGGACTACATGATGTACTGGTTTGTAAAATTTAGTTTTTTTAATATTCTGACAAATGAATTATAAATTCCTTATATTGGGAACCTTATATGATTTGGATAAATATAATTTCTTTTGAAATCATTTGGGGTGAAAGATGAGTTTGTGGTAGGAATTACTTGAAGGATTAAAATCTACTTTTAAAGTATATATATATATATATATATATATTATTTTTTCTTCTTATTAACATTAAATTTTATTAACCCAATTTAAGATGTGGGTTTTCCCACCAAGTTATTTTCTATTTTCAACCATTTATTTTCGTAGACAAATTTCAAATTGGGAGGACCCAATTTATTGATGGAGGGAAGAATGGAACACGCCATGATTTCACAGTACGTTATTCCTTCAAGGTAATTTAATAACTTTCACTACACACAACACTAAGTTCAAGCTCATCACGACATAACAAACTAACTATTCAAAAGCGGTTATGAATATTATTAACTGAATTTTTATCATTATATAATATTTATAATTTCATAATTCATATAATGATTTTCTTAGACATAATGTAAGAACAAATAATTTTTTTAGATAAAAGATGTATTTTTCAAAAAATGAAATTTTACAGCATTTTTATTGGTAACCATTTTTAAATAAAATATTTGAAACTTTTATAAATTCAATTAGATAAAATATAATTCTTCATTAGAATTAGGACATAATAATTTAGTTTCAATAAGTTTTTGGTGTTTTTCTGATAACTTTCATATTAGGGTGAATAGTGAAAGATACTATATTTTAAGTAAAAAAGTTTTTTAAATAAAAAACATTTATATTGTTGAATTATACATTTTAATGGTTTGGAAGTATAATTATATTATATTTTTACCATTAAATATAATGATGCTCAATTTAAGTAATTTCACTTTGAAATTGGAAATAAAAAAGTGTCAATCTTTTTCTATTTATTATTTCATAAAAATATACTTCTTGGATTTGACAACGGGGATTAATTTTAAATTAAATTATGCACCTTATATGTTTTTAAATTTGTTAAAATTGAATTAATTTTTGAATTCAGAATATCAAAATTAGCATAGGGTGAATTATTGGTATTTTTTTGAAAACATTCAATTTTTGATGAATTATTAAAAACACTGAGTTATAGTTTAAAACCACCTTTTTATTTAAATAATATTTTTTTTATAAATTTTTATGTTATAATAGATAAATAATACCAATATAAATTAAATCTATTAAATTGTAGTTATATTTTTATAAGGTTAGATATATAAAATTTTTACCAAACTTATCAACGTCTTTTACCCATCTCCTAGAAGCATTTTAAAATTTACATAAAACATCATTTTACCTCTTCTGTACATTTAATTTTGAAAATCCGAGAGACACGGTTAATGGCAAGGAGTAATATGTGGTTCAATAAGATAATAATAATTTTTAGTGAATAGTAACGTTTTACTTTTATTTACCACAGCTAAAAGTAAATAGGGTAATTAAGGGTAAAAAATACATTATTATTACCCTAACACATGTCCTAATTCTATTAGATAAGTGTTATTCGACCAAAAACATCCTTAGAAATAAAATATGACCCTTAGGTCCATATGGATTAGATTATGACATTTATTATTATTTTATTTAAAGAATAGTTAAAAGAGTTAAATTCAATGTTTAATAACTAAACTATATTTAATAAAAGGTTGTACATAAGATTAATTCAACTATAAATATTAATTAAAAATATAAAAATATTTTCTATATAATGGTATAATATATATAATTTTTATATATGAAATAATTAAATTTATTAATGAATGAATGATGATGCGGTAATTACCTTATTAATGAAAGAATCAAATAAAATGTATTATAAATATTAAAATAAATATAATTTCATTAATTTTATGAAATCCACGAATTTTCTAGGTGAATATAGCATTTAAGATTGATTCAATGTATTTTTTGAAGTAATCATGCAGTTATTATTTTATCAAAAAACAAATACCAAAGAGTGTCAAAATTGACATAAAATAGTGTTTAAATGAAATATTATATTATTAATTAATATAGTAGTCCAAAGTATCTAAGGTTCCACCAAAGGAACTATATAATAATATATATGATATTAATGAACCAATTGGGGTTCTATTTGCATTTTTTAGTAAATTTATTAACCATATAATATAAAATTACAAGGAGACATGGTAAGTGTCAAACTATTTAACATAGAGTTAAATCTAAAATATAACATTAATATGGTAACCTAAACCTATCTAATACCAATTTGTTGAGTTGTTTTCGAACCATCCACCCCTAATGTTTTAAATAATTCATTTGGGAGCCATTATAAGCTGAAAATTAATTTATTATAAAATAAAAATTTATGTTTTTCCTAAGGTGCCCCTCACCCATGTTATAAAAGGGAACATCCCCTTACGTCAAATTCACACCTCCAAATACATTTGTCTTAGACAACCACTGCCCAAATATCCTTCCAACTATTCTACGTTCAACTTAGATGCCTTCCATTGGTCAGAAATCCATCCTATGAAGCCCTTTTGGTCAAATCAAATGGACGAACCCGAAGAAGAGGTATTGATTTCACCACCCTTTTAAAGTTATCAAATTATTCCACTTACTACTTCATTGTTGATTCCATTATAAAATAAAAACTATAGTATCTTCTATATATTATTATGTTTTTATAAATATGGAACAACTATATTCATTATTCTAGTAATCTTATGAATGATAAGGTCACTATGTGTGAGTACGTACGACTTACCGTCTCCACGCCGTGTTGTAATTTGTTATTCAAAACTATGTTATTTGGATGGATATAATGATGAGTAATATGTAGTTAAATAATGAAAATAACTGGATAATGTCTCTATAAAATTAATATACCATCCAATTCCACACATTTAAGAAAATTATAGTATTGCTTGTGTGTATGTATGGATTACCATCTCCACGGCGCGATGAGATTAAATTCCACATTCACCATTAATCGACGAATATAAAAATATATATTAGTAATTATTATGTAATATATAACATAATAATTCTACTGGATATATATATACACATACATATATCTTATTCACTTAGTTCCGTTCAATACGATATGAAAACAGAAACAACGTTTATGCATACGTATGTACTACCGTCTCCATAAAAGATGTTTTCATTTTATATATATGTCTATTATAAATATTTATATTCTAAATATATATGATATATAAATCATGTTTTGATATTCTGAAATTATTTAAATCTCGATCTATATTATAAAATCAAGTGTAACAAGTTAAAACACACATGATAAAGAAATCAATAATTACATGAAATGTTAATTTAAGATGGAAATTATTGTAAATTTGGTGTTATAAAGTCATAAATGAATCATGTATGATATAATAAATATTAATATTGTTCTGTTATAATTTAACAACATTATATGATACTCATATAGGAGGGTAAATGAACCCTCGACTAAAGGAAAGTGCAAGGTAAGGGTTAATTCTTCAATCTCATTATTATCCGAGAATGGTGATGTGTCAGTATTTACGAGGACATTTTTCTCATCCATATCCAATTTTCATAAAAATAATTCAAAAACGAAAAATTTATGTATTTGGGAAAGGTACTCTTTATCAAGATCAGAATTTTAAATGTTTTAATGATTTATCTTTCTAAATCATTTTAATTAATGTCTATGTTTTCAAAATGATTTTAAGGATTTATTAATATGGACATGAATGTTTTGAAATGATAATTCTCTTCACAACATTTAAAGTGGTATGGGACACTTTGATTCAAAAATCTCTTTTAAATTACTTCCTTAATAAATGTGTGACTTTTAAATTATTTTAAAAAAAGATATTTATTTCAAAAAGTTTGACTAGTCATTTTCAATTATGTCAGCATCCTTTACTAGATATTATTCATGATTGTGGCTGATTTATTATAATATAATCTTCCATATTTTATTGAATGAATTATGATATGTTAGACTCTGGATGTTATATTTTTATACTATTTGTGGATTATTGTTATTGTATTGAAATTTCCTATGTTAGTTTTAATTCGAATATTTATGTTATGTTTCAACATTTTCATACGAGGAATGCAGTGGAATTCATAAGTGACGGGTGGAGACTGCTATAGAACCTTGATGAATTGTTAGGTCTCATGAGACAAACTAGTGTCTTGGAACAAGGTCTTGACAAATTGTTTTTTGTAGTCTTGGAATAAGGCCTTGAATATGTGGTAATGATGTCTGGCGTTAGACATTCTCTCATTATGAAATTAGTTATTACATGTTATTATTCGACTAGTTGAATTTCCATGGTCATGTTTATATGGTAATGGTTGATTTATTATTTTCATATTATTTTCATGTTTATGTTTAAAAAGGCTGTTGTTTTTATCACACATCTTGCCTTAAAATTTTACAGCTTTCGCTAAATTATTTACCCTTAATGGGCATCTGAGCTCACCCCTTTCTTATGTTTTATTTTCCTAGGATTCCAAAATGTTTATTATGATTGATATATAGGGTTAAGATAAAGGGAATAATGGAATTCTCAAAGAACTATTTTTTTATGTATTGTATGTTAGAATGTGTAATTTAATGTTCATGTATAAAATCTATTTTCCAAGACTGCTAAACTGATCGGCCTTTCAGGACATGATTCCTTGTAATCATTCTAATGTATTAAAATAATACTCAACTCTGGGAATGTAATTTTGGGGCATTACATTAAACATGTACTAATGTGTATGAATAGTAATTTAAAATTGCAGCCAATAAATTGGTGATAGTCCATACTAAAATTCAATTATTTATTCCAAATATATTGAAGTGTGCTCCATAATCTATATGTAAATCAATGATCATGAATAAGGATAATAGAAAATGGAAATTGGTAAATTCTAACAACATTTATTATATAAAATATAGAATTTTGTACAAGTGATAAATATTCCAGAATAGATATGATGTGTGTATATTTGGTAACTCAATACACCACAAAACATATGTTGTTGTTTCCATTAGATGTCTTTAGGAGACTAGAGGCAATGTTTGTTGTGATGTTCTCTCATTTCCTTATGGGTATAAGATTTTGTTTTAACCATCCCTAGACCTCTATAGATACTGATTAACATACTAATATACCAATAATATCGGGATATATTATGAAATATTTTTCTTTATGTGATTCCACCAGAAGTGTTCACAATATATCATTTTACATCAATGATGGATGATAAATAATGAGATATGAACAATATACAATTGATATTTAATTATCTTAGGTGATGGATGAACACAAAGACTAGTAAAAATAAAATTAATTCATTCTCATCAATGTATAAATCATTTAAAATAAATTTCATTACCAGTTTCATCATCATTGGATGCTCCATATCCTCCCTTCGTGCCTCCATGATATTCTCTTGAATAGATTGATGGGAAATGATTTGATCAAGGTTGGATGTATCAACAACAATTATGATTTATAGAACCATACATTTATTATCCATGAAGACATGGTCTTTCCGTATCCACATAATGGATTGAGTGTTGGGATATATTCTTTGATGATTATCGGCAACTTTGTTTGCTTTTCCCGAAGGATAGTGAATAGAGAAATCATAGTCTTTAACCCTGTCTATCCAAATTCTTTGATTAGTGTTTAGATATTTATATGTGAAAATATAATTTGAATTTTGTAAATATATATATATCTTTAACTTTCATAACATAGAAATAGTGTCTCCATATCATCACGGTGACATCACAGCTTCTGATTGCAGTTTTTTTAGATAGTTCATCTCATGGATGTTAATCTATCTTCTTGGACAAGATATCATGTTTTCAATATATATGACGAAAAAACCTAATAAATTTCTATGAGGTTTATTATATATCAGAAAATTGTATCAACTTTTTGTTAGTTTGAGTAAAAGTGTTGTGGTTAACCTCTTTCTATGCTTCATAAAGAAAACATCAGATTCTTTTTTGATGTACCAATTTACCCTTTTCCATGATAACCTTGTTATAAGAACGTAGAACTATGATATATTTCAAATATATTGCTATTACCCTAAAAATCCATGCAAAATATGGATTTCCATGACACTAGTGGTTCATTCCCATTCCTCAATTTTATTTCTCTTTGAATACTCCATAGAAATAACCTCACATTTGATCATGTCCCCCAAGAATGTGACTTCCTGCATCCAATATACAGATTATCTAAAAAAAGTATACATTTTCAACTTCAGTAATTTTTCCAATATAATCCTAAAATGTTCTTCATGTTCCTCTTATCTCTTGGATTTAATGAGAATATATTAAATAATGACCAAAATAAATTTTTTAATGAAGTTTTTAAACCATCTATTCAAGAAATACCAAATGATTATAGGGGAATTATTATGTGAAAATGGGAAAATTAGGAACTCGTAGGGTTCATATGTTATACAGAAGTCTATATTATAAATATTTTACTTTATCACCTTCATATGATGATATATCAAATAAATACACACCTTGGATAACTATTTATATACTCATTGTAGAACAAAAATAGGCATCAATCCTTGTCATGTGATACTAGTTATTTATTGGGATATTTATATGTTCATGGTATATAATACATTGAAACACTTATCCATCTATTATCATGAAAATAGAACATATTCATCTTAGGAAAATGAACAATAGAACATGAAACCTTTTTCTAAATTCATTAATTTATTCTTTTTTATATCCTTAAGTTTAATCAGTTCTATCCTATAAGAAACTTTGTAGATAGGTGTGGATCCATGTATAAATTATATTGATAATTATACATAAATAACCAATATAGGTCTATTTATCTCTTTTTAAAATACGTAAATATATTAACAAACAATTTTTATTTCCACATGGTTGATAATTTATACCTGGTCGGTCATATTGGTAATATATTCTTCATCCAGTGGTATTGACAAAAAAATATTAATTAATTTTCCAAATGAAATTTTTTATCTCCATATAGTTTTATATAAAAATTAATTAGTTTGAAATTTTAAAATTTATTTCTGTTTCTAAATGTTGATGGGTGATCTATATAACAAAGAACACGTCATGCCCAATATACTATTTAATTCTATCAATAGAAGGATTCTGTGATACCCCTGAAGAATATTACCACATAAAAAAGGATATATAAGATATAAATAAATTAGAATGAAATTATTGTACCAGTAGGGTATTTTAAAAATTATATATTAAATAATGTATCTTGACTTTAATTAGTCAATTCTATAAACACATTAGATATAAATTAATTATTGAACCTAAAAAATCATTCATGAATGAATTGTATGTTTACCATGTCTGAAATCATTTTAACACTATAAAAATATCGTGATGATTGAATAATATTTCACTTGATCCACTATATTTGGTGGCTTTGACACTGATTACACTCAAGAAGCCAAGGTATAGTGAATAATTCCCCAAAGTGCTCCTCATCCTTATTGTAGATATATTGGTCTATAAGAGGTGAATTATGGGGTGAATTCTTTTTCACCATCATTTTTTTAACTTCACAATGTATCCTCAACATTCATGATTTTGGTTTCCTTCTTTACAACCCATCATGAATTTCAAAATCTATTTGAGAAAAATACTATGAGCTTTTTCATACATTTTTGACAAGTTTGTGGTTGGATAATCTTTCATCCTTTAAAATTTGACCTAACATCAAAAAAATATATTATCATTTTTTATCCCCAGGTACAATGAACAAATATCATAACTTTATGTCTTCATTGTGATGATATAAAACCTCTTCATCAAATTTCATGGTGTTTTAGATATCAATTTTCATTCAATTTTGTTGTATTAATACACTAAAGAATCCAAATAATATTCTATCAGTGTTGATAAAAAATACAGAGGTACAACTTGAAAGAAAAGGGGGGAATTTTTTGTATTTCATGAAAGGATCACATACCTTTTTAATTATCTCTAAAAATTTAGTCTCTATTTTTTTTGAATAGTTTGAGTAAATAATTTACATGAAATATTTATCTAATGAGTTCCCTCTCCATATCATTAATTTCATCAAATTTATTTTTGTTATTCATAATCAAAAAATATTGACTGGACTCTCCAGGTCAACAATTGACATCTAGAGTAACCATCTTATTATCATCATATTGAACCGTAGAATAGGGAATCTATATTGAGTAAACCCACTGCTTCATGAAAGTGGCTAGAATGATCTGGAAAATGTCATGGTAATTTCAACATGAAGGACTCATTATCTAGTTTCACCTTATTTGGTGTTTGAAGACATTCCATATGGATAAAATTACATTTCATATCCTAATGAAAATAGTGAATCATATCTATATGTATTTTAACTCCACCTCCCATGTATATGGGGATGTTATTCACACAATTGTTTCATTGTCTCTCACAGGGGTTCATGGCATATTATATTTTTATTCCCACCATTTTCAAACCTGTAAAAGGTTACAAAAAATGTAAATCAGAAAGTAATAAATAAATAATATATTTATATGGGAAAAATGACAAAAATAAATTCATTTGGAATCCATTATTTATAATTCCTCTAAAAAAATTCTTGGAAGCTTTCCTATACAGAGACATATCATAAGGGTTTTCACTAACATTCCCAAATTCAAATTACAAAATTAAATAATCCATACCTTCTAATCAAACTATAGTGACCCTAACTCTTTTTAAAAGGCTATTAAATCATTTTAAAAATAATAATTTTTATAGTTATACAATAAAGGATCGAAATGTTATATATCCAGGGAAGATTAGGATCATACATCACCTTTAAATAATTAAACATAATAATTATTAATATCTATCTTCCTTACCTCATAAAATTCCATCACATTTTACATATTTTATGTTGTCTCTTGAGGATATGTATCTAATTAATTGGTGAAAATAAATCAATTAAATGGGAAGGAATAAGTATCAGAAATTTGAGAAAATAATATATTTTAAATAAATGTGAATAATTTCCATAATAAAATCACAACAATGAAATGATCATCAAAATCATTGGGATTATATTTTTAAAATTAATTGAATGTGGTTATGATTAAAACTGAAACATTGTGTCATATTAGTCAGAGACCACATATAGTTTTGACCAAATATTGAATCATGTAAACACATAACATATGTCCATAAATCATTAAATAATCAATGTGAACTAATCATACATCATGTTCATGAATAGTATAAAAAATATAATTTGAACCCATCAAATTAAATAACTTAATTAATAGATAAATTGTTTTGGCCCCACCTTTAAAATCATAATATCCCATTACCATGAATCCCACATATAACATATAACAATAATAGTTATAAAATAACAATATGAAACTGATTGGATTCTAAATTATTTCATAAATCATACTCTAATTAATTAAAAATGGTATTACATAAATAATAATGGAATACATATTTGTTATAAATCATATCATTATTTATTGAAGAAGAAAAAACTAATGTAGAGTCAATGATGTTCTCTGGTTAGAAAATTCTATTTGAAAAAATATGTTTATTTAAAAAAAAGAGAAAACACATATTTATCCAAAAAGAAATTTTAGAAAATTGAAATCAGAATTAATGAACAATTGAAGAAAATAGATACTAAAGAGGTCATGAATAACGGGCAACACAATGAAAATGAGTTGTCTATGAGAATCCACTTAACAAGAATCCCTTAGTATTTCATCAATTGTATCCCAAATGAATAAAAACATTGGTTTAATAAAACATCAATCATGATGTCAATTATGTTAATTTATATTACTATTTTATAATATACCAATTGGATCAAATGAGTTTTCAATTTTCGTTTATGATGTTGAAGCATTTTGATATCACACTTTCTATAAAAATTACCATCCTTGCTTCGAATTCAATATTTTTATCATGGTTTTTTATAGATATTTATAATTAATTATATAATATTTAAATAAATATATTTTTACATTTACACATCATAAATTATTTTTTATATCCATTCATATAGTTTGTGAAATAAATATATTTTCAATGTCCTTAGTGAAGATTAACTGCTCGTTAAACAGACATTGTCAAAAGATAAGGAATTTTATGTATGAAAATTTAATATTTAATCAATTTAATACATAATTAGGTAAATGAAATTAATAAAATTTTCTAATAATAAATAATTAACTTTATATTATTTGGGTATGAAAGTGGTGGATAAAATGAGAAAGAATGCGGTATTATGAGTGGAAAAATCGTTGAGAGATTAGCTTCTTCTAATTGTCACATCTTATATATTACCCTAAAATCCATTGGTTAATAAAATTTTATGAATCAATAAAATAAAAATTTATGATATGAATATTGATAGATATAATTTTTCTAGATATATGGATTTATCAAGTGAGTGATTCGTGGATTTCTATGGGGCATGAGAGGGGTTATATAAACCTGATGATAAAGGTATTTTTATAATATAATATTAAATGAAATAATAAATAATAGGTAAAACCTAAAATAGTTATATTTTATACATTTTTAAATATTTTTTTAAGTTTCATTATTTAATTAATGTTCATAACATTATAATTTAAAGTCATTAGATTAGTCAAAAGGAATGATTTAAAAAATGAGAAAAATATATTTTAATGTCATACATTGGATTTTATACTTTGGAATAATCTATTTAAGTTTTAAAATAATGATTATATTATTTTAATAACTATTTCATTAAAATATTTATAATATTAATTATCCTCATCTTTTATAAATTATATATTTATTATTACATCATTAATGATATAATTAAAGATACCATGTTCATGGAAAAAATTTCATTTTTACTAATCACCTGAAAAATGTATTGTTAAACAAAATAAAAATATTAATCCTTAGATAATTTTGAGGTGATTATATTAAAAATTAAATTATATTTTAAATTATAATTTCCAAAAATTTGTAATTATAATTTTTTATATAGAAATACTTTTTTATGAAATACATTAAAAACTATTTATTTAAAATGCACATAGATATTATTTAACATCTTTAATCAAGATAATTATTTTTTTTGAAAAATAATATTTAAATTTACATAAATTACTCAAGATAAATATTATTTATATCCCATTTTATTAATTTTAGTTTATCTTACTATTCCAATTTCTATGTTACTATACCCAACGGTCGTGTAACCATTCTTATGGTCCCATTATTAGTTCAATAGCCAGAATACTATTCCAAAGTCCCATTAAAATTAAATTTTCAAATTACCTAATATTAATGGATATTTATTACATCATTAATTATTTACCTAAATTCCTCAAAACGTTCTACATTTCCATTTTCTATCATTTCAATTGGTTTACTTGTATATTTTTTTCCATTGTGCTTTTCGTGGGAGGGATTATTCAATATTATCAGGGAGATAAAAACATTCACATTTTGGTAAAAAAAATCTATTTACTTTAGACTTTTAATTTTTTATATATTAATTGGTTTTGTCGTTGAATAATGTAATGATTTTTAATAATGAACTAATTTTTTTTATATGTTTGGTATATCTATAATACATTTATAATAAAACACACATTTATTCTATAAAAAAATTTCATTTAATAATAATTGTATTATTATAACAAATGTCCAGGATCACATATTTGTAAATTTATGATTAGGTCGGCTTATGAAATTTTTGTTTCACATTGTTTATATGGGAATTGAAATTTAGAATTTTTACCATTTAACATTACATGGGTTTTTAGTACCCTTATAGGATTCCTAAGGGAGGATCATTTATGCAGACCTTGGATTGATACATTTTAAATATTCTTGTGTATAATTTCATTGGGGTTTGGAGGTCAAATTATATTCTCCCCTAATGTTCATACTGAAATGATACTATAGTTTGTGGTCTATGGGAGTTAGGAAAAACCTCTAAATATATACCCAGGTGAACAATTTTTGGTGTTTACCTGGTGCCAGTAAGGTACACCCTTACCATTCAATTTCAATGCTTGTGAAATTTATTTCTCCAAGGACTGTAGGATAAAATAAGTAAATATATCTTTTAATGGACTTAAGGGATGATATTACCTAACAATTACATCCATCTTTTTGTTTAAATTGGACTCAAAACCAATATAAAACGATGTTTGGAGGATCTAAGTGTATTTTTTGGTTATTTAGTTTTAGTAATAGATTTTAAATAATGCTTATATAACTCCCCCATATGAATAATTTGGGGAACATCATGTGTCCAAATTCTAGGGTATATTTTTACATATATATGAATGAGGGACTACAAACCTGAAAAAGTCTTTTAACCACCTTGGTTTCCCAACTCCTTGATATAGAGAACATGACATGTTAATGAAGAATATATTGCAACATAATACGACATGATACTTATGAGAAATGGTATCATGATTAATGGGACATTGAAATGGCATGGAATTTTACGAGTGCAGTGAAAAACTTATTTACCCATCCCCCTTGAAATTTTTTAACATCTTCTTGGTGTTGTGTAATTATTCCTTTTCAAAATTTGGATTTATATAAAAATAATCTGTATATAATAAGATCTAATTGCTGTAATAATTATTGTCTTATTAGAAAATACAGGACATGTGATTGAATTTGGATAAACACATCCACTGAGGTGACTAAGTCACTATATTCTCTATTTGAAATGCATAGTTCAATATCAGAAAAAATAATCACCTATTATTATGAAGGAACCCCTGTGTCAATGTCAACATTCAATATTATTTAATCCTCAATATTTTTCTATCTCTATTAAATCAAATTTTCCACTAAAAATAAGGAGTCCTCATAAACAAATTCATTCCTATACATTGAATGAGTAAAAAACATGGGATAAATATATGAGTGATACGTTACATGCTGATAGGTATGAGATAAAAATATGATAATGCTAGGAATTTTCCTTTAGGTGAAATTGAATAAAAAATGGTCTTTGGAATAATCCTATGGGAATTAATATCTAACAGCATGATGTTGAAAAAAAGTTCAATTATTATTAAATTCCCTAGAGCCTATATTTATAAAATGAATCACATAGTTATTCATATTCCGTAAATATATGGTTGTATTTTAATAAAAACTAAAACATTATCATATTCATGTATTGGATAAGGATTAATAATAAAGTACCAAATCCACTAAGGCCATACTAAATTCTTCAAAAAAATATTATTTGAATTTAACTTTGTTCCAAAAATAAAATCATAACACATCCTTAGGATTTTGTTTTGACTAGACCTACTTAATTATCGATCATTAGGAATGATCACTTCTGGTAGTTTTGTTTTACTAATCGGTGATATAATCTCAGAACTATAAAATGACCGTCCAATTATACCAATCCTATCAAGGTAATGTATTTATAGGAAAAATTCTTTTTTAATATACAAATAATTTGATAATATATATATGTGATGTTTTAATACTTGGCCCATTAACTTTTAATGGGGAAAAGAGAGTCTCAATTACACATGTCTAGTAAATTGTCTTATATGACGAGTTTGTAAAAGGGTGGAGCATTTATTTGGAGATCTACCAAAGAGGGATTTTCATTAATAAATATTTATGTCCATATTGGATAGAGCATAGATAAATTTTTCTAGAGGTAAATTTTAATATTCTATATCATAATGAGACTTTATAGGCTTCATAGTTAATAATCTATCATCAAATAAATCATGTTCCAAATGTAAATAATTTTTTTTTCATGAAATCCATATCTCCCAATAATTTTACAACGAAGTGTCTATAAGTATTTTGAAAATTAATTGTATTATAGATGTACATATCCTGAGAGACATATATGATGATTTTATCCCTTCCTATAGGGCATGGGACAATAATAAATGTTCTATAATTCTATATAAACATTTTCTATATCATTTTGATGAAAAAATTATCATAGATGTGTATAAATCACTCAATATCTTATTTATTGACCAGATCATGATATTACAACACATCGATGTGTCATGAGAAAAGATAGAGACTATGTAACTTCCCAACTTAGTATGATAGTGGGACCCATATCACATACTACACAATATTGGGTGATGGTAAATAGACATTATGAGTCAATCATGTAAGGATTGATTTATTTTTATCCCTTTGGTTATAAGGGATCTTGAAAATGATTCTATATAGGTGGATATTACTTGCCTAAGATTCATGAACTAGTGTACTAGAGCCCACATTTATGATGGTTTCACAACTTGTAAAAGGGTTATGAGTGAACCTTCTTGTACCAACCATAGGGGCATATTATCAAGTGTTTGTGAATTTTCAATGGGGATTATATTCAATGTACCTACGTCTACAAGTAATTACTACATAGTTGGACAGTGGAACACCCTAATGGCGATATCTCACAGAAAATGATATTGGATCTTTAAATTACCTATAGGCCCAATAATCAATATGTTTCATTCATAAGAATGATAATGTTGATTTCAAAGCTCTGAATTACATCACATGGGTGAATTGACAATTCTTGTTCATTTGATATAAGGATCCAGTCGAATGGTTGGTGGCTAATGTCACTGGATTATTATTTGGAAATTCTTACCAAACCTTGGTAATGGGATGATTAAACATGGGGATTATGGATAAACTATATATATACAAGTATTATATTCCACATAGATTTGGATTCTAATTTATGTTCATACAAATATTGTGTTTTACAATATACTATGTGTGTGTGATGAGAACCACATATGCTTCTTTAATAGTTTTAGAAATTTTGATTAATATATAAATTATTTCTCCAATAAACTAACCTGGGATCAATTATGCAATTTTTATATGTTTGAATTATGGTTTATCAAATGTTTACTATTATCATGGAATTATGCTGTGAAAAGTAACCCAACAAATTTGTAGAAGAAACTTACAGATATATGGTGGATAATTGACTTGAACCGTGTAGGGGGAATGATATATTTGGGCTGGGATCAATGAAGGATGAAGTGAAAACATTTTTTGAATGATATAATATGTTCTATAATTTCCCATAGTAATCTTTTCACTTAAAATTTCCATAGGAACATTTTACCACAAAATTCCATGACATCCATACATAATTGTCTTCCATTAAGTATGCCACATTTGACATTAAATTATTTATTAGAGTCTTGATAACATCATTATTGGAAACACAAAAATTCTCCACAGGAAATAATATTATAGATAATATTTTCATTTTAAAGGTTGGAGTAACTTCATGTGTTCAAAACATTATCATGAATCAACTAAAAAGTTACAGGGAAACAAATTAACCATTATTTGATCACAGAAACTCTAATAAATAAGATTTGTAGAATGGGTGGGAAAAATAGATATTTTTGTGATGATATGAATTGAAAATAAAGAATTATATTACACATTTTATTGAATCATAATTTCCCAATAAAATTGTAAATCTATGAGATGGATCTTTCTACTTTAAATGTAAAAACTTCTAGGAAGAATATATGGAATGAGCTATCTTGTAGATTCCTCCACAGGGTATAAATTAATAACATCTCTAAGAATTCATGGGATCTATGTACACATTGATATACAAAAATATAGTTAATATGTAAAATGATTGGAATAGAAGTAATAACAGATATCCTTATTAGTGAATATGAAATGGTAAAATCATGGATTGTCCACACGAGATGGGGAAATCTTTTCAATGACCAAATTTGAAACTACCTTGTGAGAAAACTATATATAATCAATTTAAATCTTTCAGCTAGAAATTTTTGACATTAAGTGCATGAAGAACTAGGAAATTTCATAGCTATATTTTATATTATTTTATTAATGATAGGAGGAGAGAATTTTAATTTTATATGGATGTATATTTTTTATGTAATCAATTACATGATTTTTTATTAAAAATTATTATTAATCACTACAGTTTCCATATAACATAAATACAAATTTATGATAATATGTGAGAATGAAAAAGGATAATACCATGATAACTAAGTAAATTTGTTTACCCAATAGGAATGCAAGAGATTTAAGTACATCATAGTTCCAAAACACTTTATTCTATTATTTATGAATAAATTAAATTTATTTTTAAAATAATCCCCTAGATGGATGTATTTTTATTGAATACTACTACACATGTTTATTTTACCATAATTAGGAGAAATATCTTGTGAAAAATGACTGTGATTTTAGTTCCCTTTACATCATGTTCACAATGATAGATATAAAGTGGAAGAATATGGGTGTATATATACTCTCATCTTAAGGCAAGGTTAGTTATGTTTTATATGGCAAATGATTCTCTTATGATATTTTACTCAATGATTGGTATTGGAGTCTAAATGTGGTGGTCCATGTACCACTTTTATTTTATTGTGTTAGTTAATTTGGGTGTGTGTGAGGGGAGTGACTCTATATAATGAATATCATGAAGAAGGATTTTTATGGAGGATTAAATTAATTAAAAGTGATCAAGTACCAAAAAATTAAATATTTTGATATTTATATAACACAATCTAAAATATTTTTTGTGGAATATATTTTTATTTTACTCTTTTCAATATTTATTGGACTTATCTAAAATGTATTGATTTTTATTGAGTCATTTGGTGGGATATAAAATATTTATTATTTTTATTTTTCCCATAAATTTAACCTCACTCCAAAAGGGGGGGTTTTTATCTTTTTTAAACTCACATTATTCTCTGTACACCATTATGGGATTTCAATATAACAATTTTTTTCTTTTATAAATTCAAATGATATGAATATTTCTTAGGCGATACATGTTGAATTTCACTTAATTGATAATCTAAATTTCCCTATGATTCCCTATGTGGATTTCAAAACATAGAGTTAAATATCTCATTTTTAATATTATTTATGTTATAGTAAGTATGACTAGTGTAGTGGTTGTTTCTGGTCATTAAGCATTGATAAAAATAAGAGATAACATACATAACAACACATTCATGTAATACTCAATGAGAATGACCGCATTTTTATTCCACATGAATAGTTCGATTATGGGATGTGTAAATCATAACATGAGACATTTTAATTAAGAAATAATGGTATTGAATATAATTCATGGATGAGCACTAAAATATATTATTTTATTTCTCTAACTGTTCTATTGTTTATATGTAATGTAGTTAAAGGAATTTCTCTTCAGGATGAAATATTCTTCCAAAAGTTAGTGTCGATTATTTCAGGATTGGAATTATAACCAATAAAATGCATATTTGTCAGTTGAATTCACTCATTACCAGTATCTAATTTTTTTAATGTTTAATGTTATTAATTAATGAAATTAAATTTATGTAGATAATAATTATAATGAGTTTTATGAGAACCCCAATATATATTCCATAATGTATTGAATGGATTCCTCATTCGAATGGATATGAAATTAAATTTATTGAGTGTACATGATCACCTAAAAAATCATTTCACTCACTATAAAGTGGTGTATTTGTAACGAATGAGCATGAAATAATTGGTTCATAAGGGAAAAATAATGCATTTCTTATCTCTTACATTAAAAAATTAATGTATTCTTAATTGATGAATGGTATAACCCAAATTCTATGTTCTACTATGATTTTCTCAACAGAAAATTTCTTAATCGTGAATAATAACATAATGAGTAGATACATAATATTTTATTATACCTATGATTATGGGTTCTCATTATAATAAGTAATTTCATCCATTTCATCTTTATTTTAAGGGTTGATTTAATTTTTTCCACATAGTGCTGATATTTTTTATTATTCAACATTGATTAAAAAGGTGACTGATGTATGGGGACATGAATCCTTAACAACAAAGTCATCTAGTTAATATTGAAAAGGTGAAACAAATATAACATGAGTAGAGACCTCAAAAAATAATATATATTATATCATTAATGTTAATAATTAGTTAAATTCCATAGTTCTCGGACTATATGTATTTGGTTTTGATTACTCTAATGGAGCTCAAGGCCTAGGAACACCCTTAAAAATTGTACTTGGAATGAAAATTATGTAAATAATATTAAAAGGTATTAGAGTCATGAATTTATGATATGGAACAATTATATCAAGGATGATAACTAATTAATATTTGAATTATAGGTTCCATTATAATGTTTTCGAGGTCACATGGGTATAGAAGATGTTCTGCTATGAACAAAATATTACTTGGGTTGATAGTTCCAATAATAGTGGTGCATGTATTTTTATATAATAGTGATTTATTTTGGAGTTGAATATTGTCAATACTGGTAATCACAAGTTAATTATGGTTATTCAAATCACATAAGTAAGAAAGTTTAATTATTTGGAAAATGAATTTCAAAGACTAATTATAAATATTTGGTCCCAAACTGGTCAGGGAGGGATAATTAAAGGATATTAAAGATCAGTTGAATTCGATTAAGATTTGTAGCTCAATTAGGAATATTATTTTCTATAAATTACTATGTATAATTAAATAATATAAATCAATTTACAGTTAGTAATTAGTGAAGATATAACATCAAAGATCATATTATAATATATAATGACCTAATGTTAATTATGGGGGAACACAATAGGTGATTGTTTGATGGAGAAAGAATTCATGGACTCTCCCAAGATCATAAATTTATATGTCACTACTTTTAAGAAGATATTAGGTGTAAATACAAAATGTGTTCTTGGTATATTTTCTTTCCATATATCTTGTCCATATATAAGATATATACTCATTTTATTTCTATATATAATGGGAAACATAAAAAAATACATCGATTACACAAACGATCAGTGATTTGGGTTGCCTTAGGAATGGTAACCACCTTTCATAGAATTGTTTAATTCCTATAGATCATACTCTATACATACATATATAGATCTGGCTCTCAGGAACGAAAATTTTTTCAGTTAACCTAGACCTATCAATCTAATTTATTTTATTTCACGATGAACCATATGTCTTCTAGTTTAACTTCATGTTGAAATCTATTAGATTTTATTCTATTTGTGTGCATATAATATTTACCATTAGGTAGGTGGATTGGCAAGAATCTAGCATGGTAACAAAGTAATATGGTGTCATCTTAGTGCTAAAATTGATGGATGGAAAACACAGACTTAAAGAGTAAGATATTGATCACTTGGGTGGAATATAATTATACAGTTGGATATACATATTTCATGTCCTCTAGGTTTCCATGTGTATCATTAGATGACTTGAATCAATAAAATCGTAGTCCTTTAATAATATATATCATCCAATCAAAGATCCCTACAGGAATAGAAATTCTCTATGCATGGAGATGGGACTAGATGAATGATATATTTTCATATAGGTCATGAAAAAGTAATCCAAATATCACTAAATATACTCTAAAAATTAAAATCAATCTATCTATTGTTATTGATTGAAATATATCTATAAAATGTGTGGTTATTGAGGGACATGAATTGAATTAAAATGACCAACCCTCATATCGTGAGGAAATTATGATTATGGGTTTTGTGGGTCATTATAGGATAATATATATTAATATTATTATAAATTCTATAATAATAAGAATGAATCCACATATAGTTCTGGTATGGTTATTTCTAACAAAATTTGGCACATGTGTTGGTGTATTCTTCTCAATATATAAAATAACTAATCCACTAGTGTGGTAAATTATATCCATACACCAAAAATACCAAGTTAATGAGAAGAAAAAACCGATATAGATCATTCTATTTCTTAATAGTGTATAAATTTTCAATTTTAGTTTTTATATAATAGAACACCATAAAAAGTTTAATTTTATATAGGGTGCACCCCTATGAATAGTTGAAATACATGTGTGATGGATGATATATAATGTTTTAAAATTTCATGTGACTACTATTGTGAATTATATAGTTTAAATTCATATTTATTGGAAATTTATTTCATGTTGTTTATGTTTATATGATGTGGAAAATTTCAATGATTTTTCTTCATTCCAAGTGGACAATGTGCAATATGGGGTACAACCTATTATATTGGAAGATTTTATCTCCATATAATATTTTGAAATGTATTTCTTGAGAAAACATAAATAAGTGGATAGGGAGATATTCACTTCAACAATAAAGATTGAATAGTAAGATCCATTGATATAAATCGTAAGTTTGGTATATTGTCCCTCATATTATGAATTTGGAATAAAATATTTCGGACTAGGTATAATGAGATATCTAATGTCAAAAAACATATCTAATTTGATGAATGAGTATAGGTGAACATTCATTTTCAATGTTTATATGAAAATATACTGGTTTTTCTTTATGTTGTGTAGTGTGGTCATCTGTTTCTCATCGAGTTGGTCCAACTCGTCCTACCAAATTTTATATTTTCAATCATAGATAGTTGATAATAGAATGTGATTTGTGATGATGGAAATAAAAAAAATTTGGGAAGGACAGTACCTAGAATATATGAAAGAAAATATGGGGTAACCATGTTTGGATTATATATTATTTTATTAAAATCCCATTAAATACTTATGAGTCTTTCTTTCTAGGATTCCAATCATTTGAAACCATCTTATAAAGAATATTATATAGTGATTTTTTATGTCCACTATTTCTTCATTAGAAAAAACATGATAGTGGGATGAGTAATTAGAAAATATATTACATTCAAATTAAAACCCTTTAAATTTTGAAGCATAAATGTTATTGATAGTGACAATATGTATTTTTTTAGGGACACAAAATTTAGTGATGATAATATAATTAAAAAATTTCTGCAAAACCATTATTTCAAATTCCTTTTGGGATGTAACCATAACACATATAAAGAATAAATTAGGGGTAATAAAAATATTATTAAACTATATTGTTTTAGATGGATTACAAATCTACTTACATTTTATGGTCCTTTTTTTATTAATATTGAATTATTTAATTTGATTTTAAAAAAAATCAGTTTTTTAAAATGTGGATTGATGATTGGAGATGTTTTTTTTTTGTTTTTAATAAGGCTGTATCTAAAATGTTATTCTAGTAATTTCATCACCGGGTATCATTGTGTTCCTCAACCACAATTTATCATGTTAGACCAATATATTGTTGTTATCTAAGATACCATATTTTACGAGCTACAGTCCATTAATTTATCAATTTTAATTTTTATCATCAAAGACATATTTTATGATTTTTTTTTGTTTTTTGTGGAAGTATCAGTGGTAATGAAATTATTTTAGAAATAAAATTATGATAATATGAGGACATAAATTATTATTTACACCATTAACAATTAATTTATTGTGTCAACCCTTCTGAAATCATAAGTGGCTCAATAAGACTCATTCATAGTATAATTTAGGGTATGAATCATATATAATGAAATAAATATTCAAATAATATTTAGAAGATGTAAAATTTACACATTTTCCTCTAAATCCTTATAAATTATCACCCCCAATTTATTTCATCTATGTGGATTGTTGTTTAACAAAGTGCTCCCTCTTCACCTTTTATATTGGTGTTGTGATTTCTCCTCTATCTAGTGTCCAATTAAAATTTAGTCATTGACATTAGTTTTATAATTGTATGAAATATAGTAAACTAACATCCATAATTTATTTTTCACAGTATAGGGAATGAAAAATCCATAATATATATTTTGAAAAATTTTCTGAGAATTCATCTGTTTAATAAATTTATCCCATTCTAGAACAAACTAGAATATTTTATCATATTATTATACTAATATCATTTTATGGTAGGTGGTGTATATATGAGGCATAAACTTTTCGGTTGTTTATATCATTCAACATAGTGTTTCATGTTATATTTTCCAAGATATATAATTAAATGAATATTCTTTTAAATTTTATGTTTGTGAAATTATTTAAACATTTTATTACCCCTATATGCATGTTTGGACGTTTTCAACCACAACATGAACAACCCTTAATGTTATTTGTTTTATTAATTTATTTCCAACACCCATGGGGTGAGTTGGTTCCTCATTTAATTATTGGGTTTGTATATAAATAAAATTAATCATTAATGGTTTAATACCTTGTTTTTTACTATATAAATTATAAATAAATAGATTAATGGAATAGAATAAATGGGGGATGGTGGAATGAAATTGAACATCCCTTATATTAAGATTGATTATGTAACATATCAGTGAATATCCCAGAAAAATAACATGGACCACATTATTTTATATTGAATATTATATGAGGTTAAAATTGTGTAAGATCCAAATTTTTCTGAGATGTATCATTTTCATTTTTAGGTATTCTTTTTTTTTCATTCAGTTATACCTTAATTGGGTTATGTTTTAGGTATTTTCTGGTGGTGGTTTTGAATTTTTAAATACAAGGGTAATATTCATGGATGGTGAATAATATAGTAAAACCATGTGTCCTAGTGTATGAATCTATATACCATTTATAGGTGATAAAATGTTGTGCGTGGTTGTCACACAATTTGGGAAAACTAAGTATCCATCATCCCCAAACAGTGCAACAATATGAGGAGGGTATTTTCATGGTTGGTGTATAGTTTTTGAAATAGTTCACCATAATGAATAAATCGTTTGAACCCTACGGATATGCACATTGTTATGGTGTACTATTAAGACAAAAATACACCCCTCATATGAAATTGTGTGCATGGGTTTTTAATCCCATTAAATATAAAAAAAAACCGCGAACATGTTATTTTAACACCTATTCACACGAATTCAACCCAAACACAATTAATTCATTTTTGGATAATATCTAGAGGAATAAAAGGATCCTAAAAACTAGTTCTTGATGAATTGATGAATCAAATAAAGGATCATCTATGCTACTGTTTGAGGTTTCACCCCCCATTTAGTTTCACCTCCCTCATTAATAGATTATTGGATGAAGAGTAATGTTTTTTATTTTTTTTATGGTGTAGATATTGGTTTCAATTTTTTTTTCATCAGATATTGATGTATTGTTTTGGTCAAAGATCACTGATGTTTCTATGATCCTGATCATTTTATATCAATTGGGGATTTCGGTTTGGTGATCATCCATCTACAACCATGAGGTAGGTTTTCTAATAGTCAAAATCCATAATGCATTTTTTTTATTTTCAAATTTTAGTGTTTGAAAATTGAATTATAAATTGGAATAATTAATGTTTTTATTTTCCTATGGGATAACTAAATTGGTTGATGATATGGAAATGATGTTTTTTAATAATAGGTTTATTAAATTTATTGTTTAACAGTTCATGAAATTGATAGTGACCCATGGGGTGTTCTAAAATGACTGAAATAGGTAGACACACTCGGAGTGTGTCTATGAGTTCATATTGATGTTTATAAAAAAAAATTATTTTTTGATAAATAATGTTTGGAAATGGGTTTTAGAATTAATTATTCTACTATCTGGTAAATGGTTGGAAATATATAACATTCAAATGTGATATTTTTTATTTATTTTTGTGATAGAGTCTACTCCTCCAAATACTCATTGGGTTACATACTAACACTATAGGCCACAAATAAATATTTTGTATTATATTTTAAAATAGAATTGTAGATAGGGAATACTTCTCCTAATACACATGGTGTTTCAGATTAGTTCTCTGGGACCCCACCACATGAAATTAAAATTTTGAATTTTTTTAGTGGGAACACATGATTGATTGATATATGATATCCCTTTGGGGATGGTCTAGAATTTAGAATGGTCCAAATAATGAATTTATGGATTAGGTTTCATTATGCACCCAAGGAATTACGGGGTAAATTAATGAATTATGAAATTTTTTAAGATTTTACATTTTTTCATATAATTTAATATGGAAAAAATACATCAACTATTATAGAGTGGTTATTGTTTTTGACACCATTGGTGGTGGCCTACTGAGTTTTATGTACACATTACTCTGGTCTCTCGATGGGAAATTGAATATGCTTCATGTTTATAAGACATTATAAGGGAACAATTCCATTTTTAAATGGAATATTTGACATATAAAATGTATAAGGGAACTATACAAGATATCAAGACCCACTGGGGGTTATTAGTGTGTTTTTATATAGGGTTTTTAGTTGAATGTTAACACATATATGGATTTCCATATCTACTAATTTTGATTTGATAGTGTTTTCTAGTTTTTTTACCAAGTGACAGTGGTATGTATTATTAATGGAATTATCGGGTTATTATCTGTTTCCATTTCGCTATTTTCTATTTTTTTATTTTATCAGAAAGTGGGTCAGTATCCCTATGATAAATATTAGCCCCAAATTCTTATTCAGTAGCCTCTGGTGTACTAGGAGGAGCAGCTAAGGTCATTTGACAAACCAGATCTATGAACAAACTTATGGGCCACTAGTAAAAATATTACAAGTTTGAATCCAAGGAGTATTCATTAATTTATATTATTATGTCTTTTTTGGAAAGGTAGACAAGGGGCTAGGATGAATGGGGCCTTGGTCATGAGCTTATAGATTCGATATGATATCCCATGTATGTGGGTAACAAACCAAGTAATTATGGTGGGATTGTTGTTATTGTTGTTTTTCTTACAATTAAATGTCATTTAACCGTGATAGATCCACTATTTACTTGAAGTTACTAATTCTAGATATTTTAGGCATGTCTCAGTATAGAATGAGTGTTATATATAATTCATCATTATAGGCACTCATGAATATTAAATTACATGACCATTTTAATCATGAATGGAAATGAATGTTTTGGGTGAGTTATTTAAATGATATTGATTTTCACTATGGTTTAATTTAAATGGAAAAGGTTCCTAATATGAAATTGAGAAATTTTAAATGATTCAAAATTGTTAAATTGGAAGGGATATAATTAGTGTCTTGTGAAAATCCTTGATATATGAAATTTTTTTAACCAATGTTAGCCCTAATCCAGGTGATGTATAGTTCAGGGTAGTGACAGTGCCTTGGATATAACCATGTGGTAGGGCATGGGGGTTGAATTGTAATTGATTTATGTGAATCCATATTTAGTGAATATGATATTTTTTTATTTTGGGTCCAAAGACATTTGTATGGATTTATAGACATAATCCTTGATGATGATTCTTGTTCATTAGAAATAAGGAGGATATAATTTTAAATGATCATACATCAGTGGAAACTAAGGATCATATAATCATCACTTAGTTAAATAAAGAGTAGTTATATGATAACATTTCTCTCATTATGTAATTTAGGTTATGAAATCAATGGAGGGTTGTGAAAAAAAAATTCGACTTGACATTAGAGTTCTGGTTGTTGTACACTATGACAATCATTAGAGAGGGTGGACCTGGGGATGTGGAGATCAAGATTGAGTCTATCCAAATGATCCATGAAAATATAGTGACTCTTATTGAATATGGTGTCAATTTGGTGACATATATTTATGTGTTCAAGAAAATCATATTTGGAAAATCCAATCTCAAGATGGAAAATTTTGAATTTGGTGACGAAGGAGTTCCAAGTGATGTTCTTAGAGAACATTTACCTTGAGACACTTTTTCAAGAGAGTGTAGCAGAGTTTATGAGGATAAACATGTGGAGTACGTCCCTGGTGGACAATGTTATTCACATTATTGGTTGGTATCGTTTTGTTCCAATATTTGTAGGAGCTGAATCTAAGGATGAAATTTTTTTATTAGGGGATTAAATGTTATATTATGTCCTATATAAATATCTTTAGGGTGAAGATCATTTTTGAGGGGGAAAACAAGGGTCACATTTCTGAGGGTAAACTTAAAGTGGATTATTGTGGAAATTAAGAGGTTAATAATGGATTATTATTATGTACGACTTCTAATAGTAGTAAGCAGTACTTTGAAAATGTCAACCAGTGCAATTAAAATCATAATGTATTGGGATATGGATCAATTAATCATAGTAGTAACTAGATATACTACTACTAGTGTTCTAGGTTGGGAAACATTCATATCTACTATACTTGAACACTATGTGAGTGCTGATATTGTATAATTAAGGGTCACCTTTAGTGGTATTATAGAAACCCTAAACCTATGGATAATAACAGATGGCTTGGTAGAGTCAGAACATTGGGATGTGGTCTATTGCCCCTTATCATTCTGGAAGATGGAGAATAGTTTTCATAGAGATTGAAGTAGTGGAATTGGTACTTCATAAGAAGAGGGCCTGAATTAGAAAAGTGGTGATGCTTAATCGACTCATACTGCTAAAAAGGGATGATAGGGAAGAAATTTTCAAATTTTTAATCATGAACTAGTAGGTAGAGAAGATGAACCATCACCTGTTATAGGTATTTTTATTATGGATTTTATACGAGAAGTGACTTATTTGAATCATCATCAACTCATAAATTTTATATCATCTTATCTTGTGAATGGATTGACTCTTCTTGTAGAGTTTTATGTCCGAATTTACTTATTTGAAACAATATCCTATCATTATTTTTGATTGGATATTTAAATACTTGACTTTTATGTCTTTGACATGGTCTTGGGTATAGATTGGATGATATCATATTGTGTCTATATTGATTATTACTATAGCTGATTTTTCATTACATATCTAGATCATAACATCTATGTACATCAGGGAGAGGGGGATATTCAAACAGGTTGTCTAGTTTTAGTTTTCTAGAAACTAGGGGAGTTTAATTCCCAATTCAAAATAATATTTTTTGATTTAAGGGATTGTGATGCATTACTTATTTCCACACTATGTTTAACAGTTCTATGAAAATTTTCTTAAGGACATAATTTTCCTACCACTAGAGAGTAGTGTGGTGTTTACGATAGAGATAATGCATGGATAAAATCACTTTCACAATACAACATATTTAATGGAACCAACCTAGATAATGAACATAAGAATAAACTTGAAGAGTTTACAGACAAGTACTTAATCTGCATAAGTTTGTATCCAAGTGGTTCTCTAGTTTTGTTTCCTATGAAGGTAAACATGATGTTTCACAAATTTTTTATTACTAGATTTTAAACATAGTGATAATGAAGAACATGTATCCTCTGATTTGTGTTGAATATTTATTTGACTAGTAGAGAAGAGAATGAGTTTCCTCCAATATTGAATTGAGACTGGGGTATTATAAGTTGATAGTTTGACCTTTTGATATACCACAATATAATTTTAGAATAATTTATGGACTATATGAGTTTTTCTTGATGCATATATATCTAATGAACAATAATAATATGTTTATATCCTTGATGAATGGAATCATCCTCCACTAACTAGATCAATTTATGGTTGTTTTGTTGATGAAATCTTGGTTTACTCGATGACAAATCATGATCATGCCAAAAATATTGACACCATCCTGAGAACACAAAAATAGAAATTATATATTTAAGTATATTTATGTGTCAATTCTCGATCGAATTGTTACTTTTTGGACATTTTATCTTAGAGGAAGAAGTGATTTTGGAACCAAATAAAGTTCAAGATGTGGTTTTTTCAGAGCATCCAAATATTGTCTTTAATATATATAAATTTTATTATTAGATTATTGTTATCAAAGGTTCGTCCATGAATTTACATCCTTGGGAGATCCTTTATGGGGATTTACCATGATAGGTATCTTTTTAATGTTCGGGAGCACACAAGATACCCTTCTAGGAGTTGAATAATAATTTAACAAATAAAAAAAATTTATTCATACCTAAATGAATTGGTGAGTATATGTCGTATTTTAATGAATTTAGGATCTTACATGGTGTAGTGTATATTTGTGGAGATCACAGTGTGACACATGGGTCATGACAGTTGAGGACACCTAAATGGAATTACACTAAAAATGACATTATGTTAGATGTAATGGTATTTTCACTGAAGCGGGGAAATAATTATCTATTGGGTGTAATGATACTCTATATACCAGTCACACAAGATTAAATTATTTATTTTCCTTATGATATTTGAATCTCTTGGAGTAGATGTCATTTGAGTATAGGTAGTGTTTTCATATTGAACTAGAATATATTCTTGAGAAGGGGAATATTGATTTTATCATTTGAGTATAAATACATGGGCATAGGAATCCAAATGGTCATGTTATGAGTAGAATATGAATACCTTGTCGGCTGGGATGCATATTTTGGATTGGGATAGCCAGAATCAGATTACCCACGTATCAGTTTGAATTGAGTTCACACATTTGAGTTTGATTAGGGGGGATGTATGAGGATACAATGAATAATTCATTGATGTAATACCTTAAATGTGGGGAGTTACCATCTAAATGGAGGATATATTTGGTTGATATAATCAATTTCTCGAACTACATAGTTTTTACCACATGTATTTTAGAATACATGTTGTGTGATTTTCATTCCTCGATGTGGGGGCACATCTTTGTTTAATTAGTGTGTAACATGACCTATATCATTATTATTCTTAAGTGGGAATTGAAAATGATATTGTATATTTCACAACATGATTCTACAACTGTCAACACATGAAGTATGAGAATCAATTACATGGTTGTTTACTAAAGAAGTTCCCATTATAAAAATTAATTGGGACAATGTTACCAAGGACTTTATGGTGGGTTTCCCAAAGACACCTCAGATGAATGACTTTATTCAGGTGGTTTTGGAATGAGTGATGAACATAGAACATTTCTTACTTGTACATGAAATTTTCTAAGTGGATATATTGGTGGAAATGTATGTATGACATATTGTTCTTCTAAACATGGTACTATGTTGTATATTATCGTATTATGACTCATTTTTGAAATTTATATTATGAAAGGTCTTATAGACTAATATTTTTACATAGATAGTTTGGAGTACTTATTTCCACCCATTATGATATGGGATGTTATAAGGTATTATACATAATTTAGAGAATATCTTATATTTGGGAATTATTAAATTTAGTGGATCTTCAATGTATCACATAGTGATTTTTAAGTTCATCTATAATAATAGTTATCTTATTAATATTTAGATGTTACCCCAAGAGGATCATTATGGTAGTCCACATTGATCACCAATATGTTGGATGGAGGTATTTAACTCAGATTTGTTGGGAAAGAGTCTCATGCATGTGATTTTTGAGAAGGTTTAGCAGATTCTGAAATGTACATTTATGATATAGAGTAGAAAAAAATCAAATTCTGATAGATTCTGTCTATCCCTTGAGTTTTCAATGGGTTATCATTTTTTCCTTAATGTGCCAAAATGAATGTTTCACCACATGATGCATAGTAAGGGCTTGTTGGTGCACATGTTTGTTGGAAAATTTTAGAATGTTGTGAGAATCAGTCTGCTTGTGCACTGATTGGGTCTTCTATAGAGGTATAGTACATTACATTATGTTTTTCTTTTATCACAATATCGGTGGTATCACCCTAAAAAATCATTTATGATAAAATATGATGTTTTTGTGCTTGAGACTGATGAATCCTTTTATGTGAATCTAATTATAATTATTAATCATAGTGATAATGTGTTACGACCAAAGAGCATGCTGACATTTATAGTATTGTGGAAACATGGCCATGTTTGATAGGAGAAATGGGAGATAGAGTCAGATAAACAAGGTTGGTGTCACTACAATTCTTCCTCAGAATGATATTGATTGTTGGGTGAATAGATAAATGAATAAAAGGATCATGTTGGGGATAAATTAATAACCATGAATATTCCATAGATGTCTCATGCTCATTTTCTGTTAAATTTTTTTTCCTTTTTTTATACTTCTAGTGGGCATTTAGTGTTGTTTCGAGTGAAATTGAAGAAATTTTGTGACAAGTTGTTTTTTCATGGTTGGAAGATAGCTTGGTTTAATTGTGGAACATGGCCCCTGATGTCTTGAACCCTTTTTGAGATATAGGAAGTGATACACAGTTGGTGCAGAATTTGGACATACCCTATGACCACAATCCCTAAACCATGAAAACAGATGTAGATGGGATTTTCATTGTTGTTTTATGGGTTCTAAAACCATTCCTCTCTTTAGAGAAACCATCTGACTAATATGAAAAGGTGAATAGTTCATGTGCATGTCTTGGAAAACCATGCATCCCTTCTAATGAAACTATATGAGAAGGTTTTAAATCCTACAAATTTTATTTAATATACCCATTATCATTGGTTTTAACCCATATCCTCCCAATTATTCCCTAAATCCTTTTTTATTCTCTTATGAGGATTTTAAGGATCCTTGAACCCCATTTTTGGTGAATTGAATATCTAATTGATGGATTGTTTCCTCTAATGTCTAGGTATTCTTCCCCATTCGTTCCCCCCCACTATTATTATGTTTCCTTGATAATGAGTAATTATTTATCCTCTTATAGTGATGGATTAGGAAAAGGATTCTATGGCTGGATTCCATTAAATGTTTATATTTGGTTTTATTGCATGATCTTCCACATTGTTGTGATCTTTATCATTCTCCATCAATTTGGGGATTTTTATTTTGAGAATGTACAGAAATAACTATAAAGTAAGTGGTCTAATTGTAAAAGAACAATGTATTTATTATAAATTACTATATTTTATTTGAACTATAAATTTAAATTTTGTAAAATTGAATTAATTTATATATTCATTTTCCATTTGAACATGGAAATTATTTATAATAAGATAATGAAATTTGTGTGTAATGGGGTTATGAAATTGATTGATGAATAATTGTAGATATTGATATTTACCCATGGGGTGTTTCGATACGATTTAAACTGGTATCCACCATTGTGGTGTGCCAATAAAATGAAAGTGATGATTTGTAATTTTGAATTATTAATATATGAAATTATCATATTGATTGAATAATGAATTATGGTAATGGTTGATAAATTTCTGGAATTATATAATTGTTAATTGTGATATCCATAAATAATTTTTCGTATGTGTAATGATTCTCCATTTATCCATGGGATGCCAGACTACCAAACTAGTTCCTAATATATAATATGTATTTTATGAGATCCCTATGTTACGGGGAATCAATTACTTCTCCAAATAACCATTTGGTTATATAAAACTACATTAGTATTCCATTGTATGAATGTTAAATATGTAATGATTTAATTAATAGATACCCAAGATGGAAGGAAATGTGATATCCATTGGGTGACATGTTAGACTCTGACATTGGTCGAATCAAGAATTGATGGTTACAGTGCCATCATAATCTATAGAAATTATGTGATAAATTAAATAATAATTAAAATTTAATCATATTTAATTTGGTTATGGAACATTATTAATTGAAAAACTATATACACATCTATGGATTTGTTATTTTTTTAGACATCATTGGCGGTGACCGATGGAGTTTCACTCACACCATACTTGTGATGCCTGATTGGTAATTAATATAATTAATATTTGTAGGATATGATAATGATAAGAGGCCTATATTAGTTGAATTTGTATTGATGTAGCATGGATGAGGGAAAGATACATGTTCTCGAGACCTGATTGGGATTATTAGTGATTTTTTTTTGGTTTTTTCATTTGAAACAAGACACATCTAATAAATATTATATCCACTACATTGGTTTTAATGTTATTTTCATTCTTTAGTTTATCATGTAATACTGGTCTATGTTGTTTATTAAATTATTCTTTTTAATTTATATTTTTATTTGGTTGTTGGTTATTTATTCTATAGTGTTTTTGTAAAAAATAGGCTATAGTTTGTCCATATAAATATTTTACCCTCACTAATAGTCAGTGGCCTCTTTCATAAGCGGTTGTGCGCCTAAGGTCATGTGAGCAACCATCTCCTGGCATCAATATGTGGGAGCTGAGTCTAGATTTTACAAATTGAATTTGATAAATTCAATTAACAAATGGAATGTACATTTACATGACCCAATGAACTATTCTCAAATTCATTTAATGGAATTGATAAATAGAAAGGATCCTAACATGCTCCCTTGAATCATTATATAAATTTCACTGATAATGGATGACCACACATGGTACAAATATGAGGTATCCTAGTATGGAATCTATGATTTGCTCAAATAATTTATATTACATTTCATATAATGTTACCTAAGATCCAAATTTTCTAGACTTTCACGAACACACTCCTTGGGCACTGTTGAAGTATTAATGAGTTTTATATAGATAAGCTTCATAGACATGATGCAGTTTCTAAGCCCATGGGCCCCATGTTTCCTAGAACCAATAGTTCTATGTTAACTACGTTACATTATATTATTTTATTATACTAAATGGGGATTATGTGGTATTTAGACCTAGGTCCTATCCATTATTACAATGATATGATACAATTATGAATTTTCCAGAGATGGTGGGAATGTGACATGTTAGTATTGGTTGTAGTTTATTCCTTTCTCTATTATATATATGTATTTATCATTTATATAATTATCTTAATATCATGAAGTTATATGATGAATCACATAACTTAGTTTACATCCTTATTACAATTATATATGATGGTTGATTCAAATTTTAATCATGTATTGTATTTGTTATAGATACCATTGGTGGTGGCCTACTGAGTATATCTCACACCATGTTTGAGAAACAAATTGATAATAGAAAGACATCATATTTTTAAGGTATGTATAAGGGGGATCGTTCCCTAATGATGTCAGATATATTATGAAATGATGGAGTGTGGTAGTAGATGACCGGTTTTATTATTATATTTAATTAGAGATAGCTTTGTTCATTTGGAAATTTTTATATTGACTGTTTTATATTCTTATTTCCTTATTCCCAGGGATTTTTACTTTTTTTATATTTAAATCACCTGGTTAACATCATTTTTTATAATACATTGGATATGGGTTCTATCATTTTATGCATCATATAATGATTATTGCTTTTTCAATTTCCCAGTTATTCATTATTATTATTTTATTGATTTCTATAAGGTTTTTTTGTTTCACTCTAATCACGAGGGAATATTCTCCCCACCAAATGTAACACCCAGTTATGTTTCTAATTTTTTTAATGTAATTTACCCATTGTGATATTTTTAATTTCACATAACATAGAAAATAGTATATTTTTTTAAAATAACTATGTTTTACTTTCATTAGCTGAAATACCATGATAATCATAAACTACAAAAAACATCAATTTCAACTTTCTATACATAGAACACTGATGTATGTTATTGTTACACAAAATAATGAATTCCCTTAATGGATTTTGTAACACACATGACTGAGTTTTATAAAACATTAATATTTTATTAAAATATTATTATTTAATATAATAATAAATTATATATTAGTAATATTATAGTTTACAAACAATATTAAATAATTTTTAAAATATATGGTCTTTAGAAATATATGATTAATTACTATGTTATTAATTATTTTGAAACGAATATGAAATCTGATTGAATCTAAATAAAAATATTATTATTTTTATGGCCACAACGTTGTTCTAATGCAATAAATAATATTAATAAAAATTAATGAGGGATATTAATCTAATATATAAGTTATATAATAAATAAAATATTTATTTTATTTTTCTAATATATTTAATTGAAATATCATGAGAACAAACATAATATTTTGGCATAAAAACCAATGTTTTTATAAAGGTAGTTTTAATGAAAATTACTAGAGAACCCATTTAAAATATAATTTTTTGAACTTTTATTGATTAATTATGATAACATAAACATTATAATTGGAATGGAAACATTTCAATTTTTTTATGATAATTGTTTTCTATTTTTCTATATAGTTTGTTTAATTAATATTTAGAAATGCTGGATTTTAATTGAGAAGTGATTTTTCTACTAATTTATTTATAAGGATAAATTATATATTAAATTTTATTAAAAGATTAAATACCATATATTTTTATCATGTAATCCAAATGAGTTTATTGAAACCTATTTCATATTGAAATCTGATATAATAGCATAGAAAATGTTTGACCATTTTTTACTTTTTAAATTCTATGTGATTTTCCCTCAGTGGGATTAATTTAAAATTAATTTCTTTCACTCCTATGATAGGGATTTTGGAAAAATATATTATATATTTTTTAAAATAATAACTAATAATGTCTAATATTGTAATTATGGTTTTGAAAAAAAATTATTAGGGAAGTTTGTTAAAATTAATTAAATCGAAAAGTGTAAAATTATGCTTAACTAAGGACTAAACCACAAACATAAGGTCCTAAATGACCTAGAAAGTCATCAAAAATAAATTTATAGCCTTATTTATATAATATTTGCCCTTTTGAAAATTATAATAATTATTTTAACCACATACAACCTAAAACACATTGGTGGAATTCTCATTGAATTATTTACAGGATTGCCACTCCTTCTTCCCAATAAAAGGCCACCACCTCTACCTCTTAATTACACCATTCAAACAACATATTTTGGATCATGATAAGATATATAGACTTCCAAAAAGAACTCATTTCTTATTTGAGTCTCATTTTGGTCAGAATTTCTTCCAATAAATTCTTTTGTCAAAAACTAGTAGGAGTAATCCAGTTACCTGGTAAAACCTTCTCTGAAGCTCATTTCATTTGTATTTCTTCACCATACCGCTAAAATGTCTTTATTAAATTAATTTATAAAAAAAATTGTCATAAAGTTAATATTACTTTTTATGTTAATGGTTCTACTAGAACATACACATGCCTTCTCCTATTGGGTAACAAACATATTGTTTTTGTGTTTAAAGAACTTCTACATAACAAAATAATGATTGTTAAATTATACTCCCCACCTCACCTGGTGGAAATTTTGACAGACACTAAATTTATATATATTAAATATAATATTTATTATTTATTTTAATATTAGGTATTACTTTTTTAGAACATATCTTTTTAAATTGTATTTTTTGTAAATATGGTCATTTCGTTGTGGGAAGTGTGGACTACAGCCCCCTCAAAGCAATGTTATTTGGTCACACACTACATGGAATGTATTAAAGATGGTCTTAGTAAAAATATATGACATATATAAAATTATAATGATAATATAATTGTATTATATTCATATATTCAAATATTTAATTTTATTCCTGTGTTTTATTTCTATAATTAAAATGTAAATAACATTCTTGAGTATGTACGAGTTATCATATCTATGAAGAGTGTACCCAATTTTATTCATCAATATTATATATATTTTTATAATTAAAATATAAATGTTATACATGGTATTTATATCATTTTTTTACATTCTATAATCTTTATATAAGTATAATGATAAAATGATGCAACATATTTGGAAACATGTGAAGACTATAGAGAATATTATCTGATGAGATCACTTAACATAGGATTGTAAAGAAGAGGATAATATAAAGTCATAATAAAATAATTTATATTATTAGATATAATATTATAGTTTTGTTATTATGTTATATTAAATTTATATTTTTTCTATTTTATTTGAATAAGTATGATGACATTCAAGACACAAGGTAAAGGGATTTCATATAACTTTTTATTTAAGTGTGATACATCATATGTCCACCAATATATCCTTTTAATGGATTATTTTCTGGTAGTGATTATATTATACGTATACTATAATTACATTTCTATGTTTTTACATATCCAATTTATGATATTTTGTTCAGGGGGAATAACTTTCAAAAGAAACCAAATCAGTAAAGTAGTTTTGTCTGATTTTACCATCTTTGAGACTCATGTTTCATTTTTCAAATAAATTATCTTTTGTGGAGTATATACATAAATTTTAATAATATATCATG
The DNA here is from genome assembly GCA_963277665.1 of Viscum album. Classification (NCBI taxonomy): domain Eukaryota; kingdom Viridiplantae; phylum Streptophyta; class Magnoliopsida; order Santalales; family Viscaceae; genus Viscum; species Viscum album. The sequence continues at coordinate 77,010,723 of OY728162.1, read as the reverse complement.
TGTAACATCCCAGGTAAATAAATAATATTAAAATCTTATGTTTATCAATATTTGTGAATAAAATGTTAATATTACATTAAATGTAACACTATGCTCGATGGAGTACCCAATACGCGACAATGAGTTCCTTTCAAATCTTACGTTGCACTCAAATAATAAAATAATATTATTTTAAATGGTATTTAATTCCTAGAAATTGTAATGGATGTAAATATTGGAACTAACTACAAAATTATTATATATGTTTGTCAAATATTTTTACTTTTATCCAATAAATGTTAGAGGCGTAAAATGAAAATGAATCTAATTTTAAGTGTAAATCTTCTAATATTCATTAAAAGGTCTATTAACTGCCTTTTGATGGAGAACCATTTTTAAATATAATTTTTAAAATTTTATATTTTTATTTGAAAAAATAAAATCCTTCTTTAGAATCAAGAAATCAAAATTTACTTTGCGTAAATATTTGTTATTTTTTTGATAATGTTCATTTTTAAGTGAAAATGTTACATTTTAAATCAAAACATCCTTTTAATCTGATTTATTTATATGGATGGATTATATTCTTAATTTAGATTAAAGTATATTTAGAATATATTTTTTCCATTAAATCCAATGGTTGTCATTGGAATTAATTTCACTTTGAAATTGGACTTAAACTAGTGTTAATCTTTTAATAGATATTGTTTCATAAAAACACTCTATTTGTTTTGACACCGGGAATTAATTATTAAATTAATTAATGCAACATATATTTTTTAATTTTGTAAAATAGAAATAATTTTTGAATTTGGAGTATCAAATATATCTTAGGTTGATTTATTGGAATTTTTCTGAAAAACTTCAATTTTTGATTAATAGTGAAACCACTAAGTGGTAGTTAAAGAAACTGATTTTTCGTTTAAATGAAACTTTAACACTTCTGAGATTTTATTTTCAAAAATATTACATACATGGATTTCATTAGGAATTAAAATATGGTTCAATGAGATTAAAATAATTTTTGGTGAATAGTAACTTTTAAGTTTTATTAATCGCCATTAAAGGTAATTAGTGTGATTTAAGGTAAAAATGATATTATAATAAAATGAAAATATCTTGAAACTTGTCCTAACACTATTGGATGAGTCATGGACGACAAAGGCAACCCATGCGTCGATTTTTGGGACCCCATGGAGCCACCTGGGTAAGATAATGACATTAATGCCTTTTATTTAATGTAAAAGTAAAAATGACACAAACATGTATTGTTTTACTAAAACAATTTTTACATGGGGTTATACAAGTTTGATTTTTGACTATAAATATTAATTGGAAATCTAAAAAGATTTTCTACATCATAGTATTATTTTTATAATTTTTAGACATTAAATAAATTAAATTATTTATGGCATAATGATGATGCATCAATTACCTCATTATTTAACGATTTAAATAAAAGCAAACGATAATGTAAAATATAAGACCTAAAAATGTAAAAAACCTATTGTATGGTTGGATTTCGAACCCTTATCACCTTATCCTAGAAATATATTAATGTGGGACCTTAAAATCCGAAAATAATTTGAAAATAATGTATGTTTTTTTGACTTTCCAAGAGTGCCCCTCCTCTCCTCTTATAAAAGGCCCCCACCTCTACCTCCTTACCCACACCTCTCAAGACATTGGCTCGGCCAAAACCTGCCCATTTCATCTCTACACATCCCTCTCTTAATCATTAAAGGATCACCTTTGGTCATAATCCTTTCCATGGAAGCCTTTGTGCTCAAATAAAAAAGAGTTACCCGATTTAAAGGTAATGTCTTCCTTTGTGTTCTTTTGATTTATTTTTCTTAGCCAACCATATAAACTCTTTTTATACCTTTATTTAGTAACAAAAACAGTATCTTCAATATACTAGGATGTTGTTATGTGATGTATTCTAGCTACACTTACACACACATTCATCTAATGGTTAAAGAACATATTGTTTCTGTGGATGGTGAATTTCTGCCTCACGAAACGACGATTGTTCAATATTCTCTTAACAACGTTCATGATGGCCATTATGATGTCACTATATATTTATATATGATATATATGGAATTTATTTTTTCTATATGATTATGAATTTTATATTTAAAACATTCTTTTATGCTTTTCATGTTGTGCAAATGCGATAATTTCATACGAGGAAGTGTGGACTACCGCCCCCTCAAGTGATGTGACTCGTTCATGCAATACTTGGAATGTATAAAGAATAAAATTAATGAACATATGTGACCTATATAACATATATATTATACTTTAATGATAATATATATATCTCTCTGAATTGTTTTTAATTCAATTAATTTGTCAAAGAAATGAAAGTAGCATTCATGCATACGTACGACATACTGTCTCCATGAACGGTGCAATTCATTTATTTTTATCTCCAAATGTTATGGAATAGTTTAAAATGAATATTTACTGGATATATAGGATATTAAAATCATTAAAACTATTATGGAGATGATTTAATTATAACTACATGGACAATCATTTTCAAACAAGTTCATTTTTGACTCATGTACCAAACATCAACAAAAACGTCTGATATGAACTCACATTATTAACCAAATATTATACCATTATAATATGTGTTATTAAATGAATAATAATAATTAAATTTGTTCCTTAATAAATTATAAATAGAACAAATATTATTATTCAAAAATATAAAGAAATGAACAAGACAAGTCGGAGAAGTCGGTAAGGGAACCTACCCCTCTCTTTCTTTTTAAGTACACTCTTTTATGTCATTCCATTTAAGCTCATCTTTCTTATGATTGGGATGTTATTTTATATTACACGTACTTTAGGATTTATGTTAATATGATGAGAGACCTTATTTTCACTCATCAATCAATTTTGTATGTTTTTATTGGCGTCGTTAGGCTGCCGAATTTTTGTAAGGGATCTACCTCTCTCATTATTTTTAAGTAATCCTTTTATGTAACTTACATTAATATCCTATTTATTATGTTGGGGGATGTTCTTTTATATTAATCTTGATGTAAATGTTATGTTAATATGATGAGAGACCCTATTTTTTCTCATCAATCCATTTTTGGATGTTTTATGTGGGGCCGTTAGGCTGCCGAATTTTCATAAAGGGATTTTCATCTCACTTTTTATTCAAGTGAGATTCATGCTACATTGGCCACTATTTCCTTTTGTGGGGTGTATGTAAAGCCAATTATTTTACTATTTAAATAATATATTCTCATTTATGGGTAGTTATATCTTCATTTTATGACACTTCTTTCATGGGGTGTACGTTTCGAAAGTTTCCCAAATCGGTAAGGGAACCATTCACAATCCTCTTTTTAAAAGACTTATTTTGTTATTTCTTTTAATTTACATCTTTTTATGTTGGGATATGTTCTTCTATATCCTTATTTATGTAAATTTTATGTCCAAGTGATGAGATACCATTTTCTCTCTCTCATCAACTAATTTTATGAATTTTAATGTGACGAGGTTAGTCTGTATTATTTTACCCAAGGGAACTTCTTAACACAATTTCGATTTCTTTGGGTTTAACATGTAGTTATTTAATATGTCATCCATTCAATATGTGTGAATTACCTTTGATTGTTTTACACATAATACCCACTTATATTGGGTGTATTTATACATTTCACAGATAATTATGAGATTGATGTATCCTTAATTTAAGGATACCTTCTTTATAAGGAATTTCATCTCATTTTACATTTCTATTGAGACTTCATTTTTGTTATTCATCAATTCACTCTTATATAGTGTATATACTATACTTTGGAATATTATATCATTAATCCCTTTATTCTCATGATATTATAATGTTCTGATTAAATGTTATTCCTCAATTATTTTATTGAAGTGTCTCTCATTTTGTTAAAAACCTTTTAACTAAAATATCGTTTTAAATGTTTTAATAATTTATTGTTATATATATTTCTCATTAATATCCATTTTATCAAAATGTTTTTAATGATTTACTTATATGTATATTAATAGTTTAAAATGTTAAAGGCTTCAATGTCGTATGGGATACATTGATTCAAAAATCTCTTTATTAAATGTTTTAAATGGTTTTGAAAATGGTTTTCAGAATGGATTCATTGGTTCAATGTCTTAAAATGTTATATTGTTATTGCAATGTGGGAATGTTATGATTCTTTTATGCATGTTTTGTGTCATACGATTATGTTATGGTTCTTTGGCATTGTTTATGAAGATGGGTGGTTCCGTGAAAAACTAAGGTTGGGTGAGCCCGATATACCTCTCCAATGCATTGGCTAACATGAAGGAGTTAAACGTTAAGGTTTCTCTGAAGAGATTTAGGGAATATATTGTGATGGGTATTCCAAACGTAAGCATGAGGGTTACTTCCTTTGTAAGAATGTTATGAATAAGTCAAGTTACCTTAATGCCTTATAATTTATCTTGAGTTATGCATAAATCTTATGATTTCATGAGGTATGCTAAATTTATTATGTTTTATGAGTAATGTATAATTTCTTTGATTCTTATGTATACAGAAACTGATGTTTTCTATCCATACTGTTATAACCCTTATTGAGCTTTTTATGCTGATCCCATGTTTTTGAAACATTTTCACAGGACATAAAGTAGAATATGGTCAAGGATGGGATCAAGAAAATGTAAGGCTATCTAAAACAAGGAACTAGACATGACTCTTTTGTTCAAGAGTTTTTATTTTGTGGAAAATATTGAAGCTGTGTATATGTGTCTACTTTGTAATCATTGAGATGTAATAGTTATGACCTAATTCTCTAAAAATTTACACCTGAAAAGATCCTCAATGCGAATTATTCAATGTAATTCAATATTAAGTAATGTTATATGGTCGGGGCCTTATAGTTGGTATCAGAGGTCAGTTTGGATAACTTTAGAGGCTAGGGTATTCTCTAAGCATAAGTGATATTAAAATAATGTTTAGAATTTCAGAAAGAGTCCCAGTTTTAGATAAAGTTAATGAGTAAGTATATCGTAGTATTAATCTTCCACATTAGTACATGATGGTTTTCTTGATATACTCACATTGACGTTTCTATTTTTTGTAAATGGGTGGATCTATCAGGAACCAAAGTGACAATGGGTTTGAAGGAAACTGCAGTGGTTCTTCGATTAAGAGACTGGATGAAATGGGGGATTCAATGTGGAATTTCATGGTTGTTCTAAACCAACTATCAAGGATTCATGATCAACCACTTGAACCTTGGTGAGTTCTCTAATGCATCATGTACAAGATGACCAAAATGATGTGGATGTTTAGGTAATAATTATAAAGGTAACCGTGAGGGTTTATATGGTCCTTACTTTTGAGGTAATTATGGGTTACTATATGTTATGATGGAATATGAACGACATGAGATAAGATTGAGGTTAAATTATGTTATGGTTATTTTTGAATATTTTATCATTTTTGGGGAATGTTATATGAATTATATAGTTTTGGAAAAAGGAAAACACACATACCATGTGACAACCAATCACGTTGGACAAAGCTGTGGGAATTGAACCCACAACCAAAGTGCGACTGGTATTTAACGCCTACCACTGGACTATTTGACGTTCCTGGTTAGTTTGACTAATTATTTTTAGTTATATGATTTTATGAATCAAGATCAAGTTTATTTTGGGTTATTTATGGAAATTATTAACCTATCATAGAGGATATGTGATTAGGTTAATTACTTTTCAATATGAGCCTTTAAGATAAACTAATGTTGTTTGGAGATAAATGTTAATTTTTACATTGGAAGACTATGTGATTAAATCCTTAAACTATTTGGGTTTCAATATTAGTTTTGTTTAAATTTAATAATTTAATGAACTAATTGTTTATTTAATGGTCTTTGTTGAACTTTGGGTATTTTTTGACAAATTTTTGAGATTAGGAATAGATTTTTTTTATAAAGGATTATCCTTTTCGGGTATTATCTGATCTCATACAAATATTTTTGGTTTCAGTTTTGGTTAATGTCTAAAGACATGGGAAGTATATAGTTCTCTTTTGGGGATTAGGTGATTCTATAGAAGTTGATTATAGCTCTCTTAATGTAAACAAGTCATCCTAAATTCTCATCTTTTGGAGAAAATATGAATTCGTGTAAGAAATTTAGTAAAAGTTGAAAGTCAAAAAGACAAAAAAGTATGTTTCCTTATGTTTTAGTTAAGATGAAAAATAAATTCTTCAATGAAAAGTAACTTAAAAAAATGTTTTCGGTTAACTTTTCCTACTAGGGAATCCAATACCATTTAACCCATCACAAGTTTGTGATTTTCTTATGGTTAACTTTCTCCAAGACAAGTTTACTATCACTCTCCATCAGAACATGTACCTTTGTTTTTTTCCTCCATATCCATATTTTCATACTTGGAATCCTAGTATTGGTTAACTTGGGTGACCTTTGTACTTCACTCCCATTCTTTTTAAGTTATAATTTTACTGACTCTTGTTCCAATGTGGGACATTCAATAGAGTTTCGAAGCCCAATTTTGAAATTGCGAGGACGCAATTCCTAAAAGGGGGGAAGGATGTAACATCCCAGGTAAATAAATAATTTTACATTCTAATGATTATCAATATTTGTGAATAAAATTTTAATATTACTTTCAAGGGAACACTATGCTCAATGGCGTACCCAATACGCGACAACGAGTTCCTTTGAAATCTTACGCTGCACTCTAATAATAAAATAATGTTATTTTAAATGGTAGTTAATACCTAGCCATTATAATGGCGGGAAAGAATAGAACAAACTATAAAATTATTATATATGTTTGTCAAATATTTTTACTTTTATCCAATAAATGTTAGAGGCATAAAATGCAAATGAATCTAATTTTAAGCATAAATCTTCTAATATTCTTTAAAAGGTCGATTAACCGCCTTTTGATGGAGGACCCCATTTAAATATAATTTTGACAATTTTATATGTTTTATTTGACAAAATAACATTCTTCTATAGAATCTGGACATCAAAATATACTTTTTGTAAATTTTTGTTATTTTTCCTATAAAGATCATTTTTAAGTGAAAATGTTGCATTTTAATTCAAAACCTCCTTTTAATCTGATTTATTTATATGGATAGATTATATTTTTAATTGATATTAAATTGTATTTAGAATATATTTTTACCATTAAATCCAATGGTGGTCATTGGAATTAATTTCACTATGAAATTGGACTTAAACTAGTGTTAATATTTTAATAGATATTGTTTATTAAAAACACGCTATTTGTTTTGACAGCAATAATTAATTATTAGATTAATTAATGTAACATAAATGTTTTTAATTTTGTAAAATAGAAATCATTTTTGAATTCTGAGTATCAAATATATCTTAGAGTGAATTTTTGGTATTTTTCTGAAAAACTTCAATTTTTGATGAATAGTGAATCCACTAAGTGGTAGTTAAAGAAACTGATTTTTCGTTTAAATGATACTTTACCACTTCTGTGATTTGATTTTCAAAAATCCGACATAAATGGTTGTCATTAAGAAGTAAAATGTCGTTCAATGAGATTAAAATAATTTTGGATGAATAGTAACTTTTAAGTTTTATTAATCGCGATTAAAGGTAATTAGTGTGATTTTAGGTAAAAATGACATTATAATAAAATGAAAATATCTTAAAACTTTTCCTAAACCTATTGGATGAGTCAGGGCCGACCAAGACATCCCATGGGTCCATTTTTGGGACCCCATGGAGCCACTTGGTTAAGATAATGACATTAATGCATTTTATTTAAAGTAAAAGTAAAAAATGACAGAAACATGTAATATTTTACTAAAACAATTATTACATGGGCTTATACAAGTCATAATTTTGACTATAAATAGTCATTGGAAGTATAAAAATATTTCATACATCATAGTAGTTTTCTTAAAATTTTTAGACATTAAATAAATCAAATTATTTATGACATAATGATAATGCAACGATTACCACATTATTTAACGATTTAAATAAAACGAAACGATAATGTAAAATATAAGACCAAAACATGTCAAAAGCCTATTATATGGGTTTATTTCTAACCCGTATCACCTTATACTTTAAATATATCAATGTGGGACCATTAAAATCCGAAACTCATTTGAAAATAATGCAACGTTTTTTGACTTTCCAAGAGTGACCCTCCTCTCCTCTTATAAAAGGCCCCCACCTCTACCTCCTTAACCACACCTCTCAAGCCTTTGTCTCTTCCAAACCCTCCCCATTTCATCTCTACAAATACCTCTCTTCATCATTTAAGCCTCACATTTGGGAAGAATCCTTTCCAAGGAATCCTTTGAGCTCAAATCAAAAGGAGTTACACGATTTAAAGGTAATGTCTTCCCTTGTGTTATTTTGTTTTATTTTGCTTCTCCTACCCTCTAAACTATTTTTATTAATTTATTATGTAAAAAAACCAGTATCGTAAATATATTAGGATGTTTTTATGTGAAGGATTAGAGCCACACTTACACACACCTTCGTCTAATAGTTAATGAACATACTGTTTCTGTGTGTGGGGAATTTCTGCCTCACGAATTGATGATTGTTCAATCTTCTCTTAACACCTTTCATGGTGGCCATTATGATGTCACTATATTTTATATATGATATATATGGTATTTATGTATTCTATATACTTCTGAATTTTATATTTAAGTCATGCCTTTAGGCTTTTCATGTTGTGAAAATGTTATAATTTCATACGAGGAAGTCTGGACTACCACCCCCTCAAGTGATGTGACTCGTTCATGAAATACATCGAATGTATAAAGAATGAAATTAATGAAAATATGTGACCTATATAAAATATATATTGTACTAGAATTATAATATATATATATATCTATCAATTATTTTTAATTCCATTAATATGTCAAAGAAATGAAAGTAGCGTTCATGCGTACGTACGACCTATCGTCTCCATGAACGATGCATTTCATTTATTTTTATCTCCAAATGTTATGGTATAATATAAAATGAATATGTACTGGATATATAAGATATTTAAATCATTAATACAATTCTAGAGATGATTTACTTATAACTACATGGACAATCATTTTCAAACAAGTTCATTTTGGACTCATGTACTAAACATCAACAAAAACATCTGACATAAACTCACATTATTAACCAATTATTATAACATTATAATATGAAATATTAACTGAATAATATTATTTAAAAGGTTTATTTAATAAATTATAAATTGAAAAAATATTATTATTCTGGAATATAAAGAAACGAACAAGACATGTCGGACAAGTCAGTAAGGGAACCTACCCCTCTCTTTCTTTTTAAGTACACTCTTTTATGTCATTCCTTTTAAGCACATATTTCTTATGATTGGGATGTTATTTTATATTAAAAATATTGTACTATTTATTTTCATATGATGAGAGACCTTATTTTTTCACATAAATCAATTTTGAATGTTTTGATTGGCATCGTTATGGTGCCGAATTTTCTTAAAGGATCCTACCTCTCTCTTTAATTTTATGTAGTCTTTTTATTTAACTTACTTTAAGATCCTCTTTCTTCTATTGGGGGATGTTATTTTATATTCATATTTCTGTACATTTTATTTTAATATGTTGAAAGACCCTATTTGATCTAATCAATCAAATTTTTGATGTTTTATGTGGCGTCGTTAGGCTGCCGGATTTTCATAAGGGGGTTTTCATCTCACTTTTTATAAAAATGAGATTCATGCTACATTGGCCACTATTTCCTTTTTTGTGGTGTATTTACTGCCCATTATTTTAATATTTTTATAATATACTCCCAATTATGTGTAGTTACATCTTCATTGTATGACCCTTCTTTCATGGGGTGTACGTTTCGAATGATGCCCAAATCGGTAAGGGAACCTTTCACCCCTTTCTTTTTAAAAGACTTATTTTGTTATGACTTTTAATTTACATCTTTTTATGTTGGGATATGTTCTTAAATATCCTTATTGATGTAAATTTTTTGTACATGTGACAAAATACCGTTTTTTCTCTCTCATCAACTAATTTTATGAATTTTAAAGTGACGCTGTTAGGCTGTCGAATTTTACCCAAGGGAACTTCATAACCCAATTTCGATTTATTTCGGTTCCACATGTAGTTATTGAATATGTAATCCTTTGAATATGTGTAAATGAAATTTTATTGTTTTACACTTAATATCCACTTATATTGGGGGTATTTATATTTTTCATACATAATTATGAGATTGATTTATCCTTAATTTTAAGATACCTTCTTTATAAGGGATTTCATCTCATTTTACATTTCTATTGAGACTTCATTGTTTTTATGCACCAATTCACTCTTATATGGTGTATATATCGTCCTTTCACATATTATATCATGAATCCCTTTATTCAAATGATATTCTAATGTTCTGATTAAATGTTATTCCTCAATTATTGTATTCAAGTGTCTTTCATTTTGTTAAAAACCTTTTAACTAAAATACTGTTTTAAATGTTTTAATGACTTATTCTTATAAATATTTCTCTTTAATATCCATTTTTTCAAAATGGTTTAAGTATTTACTTATATGGATATTAATGGTTTAAAATGTTAAAGTCTTCAAAGTGTTATGGGACACTTTGATTCAAAAATATCTTTATTAAATGTTTTAAATGGTTTTGAAAATGGTTTTTAGAATGGATTCATTGTTTCAATGTCTTAAAATGTTATATTATTATTGCAATGTGGGGATGTTATGATTACTTTATTCATGTTTTGTGTCATATGATTATGTAATGGTTCTTGGGAATTGTTTATGAAAACTGGTGGTTCCATTATAAAATATGGGCGGGTGAGCCCGATATAGCTCTCCATTACATTGGGTAAGGCGAATGAGTTAAACGTTAAGGTTTCTTTGAATAGATTTAGGGAATATAATGTGATGTGTATTCCAAACATAAACATGAGGGTTACTCCCTACGTATGAATGTTATGAATCCCTCAAGTTACCTTTATGCCTTATGATTTCTATTGATTTATGCATAAATCATATGATTTCATGAGGAATGTTAAATTGCTTATGTTTTATGAGTAAAGTATGATTTCATTGATTATTATGTATACATGGACTGATGTTTTCTATCCATACTGTTATAACCCTTACTGAGCTTTTTATGCTCATCCCATGTTTTTGAAACGTTTTCACATGACATAAAGTTAAATAGGTTCAAGGATGGGATCAAGGAAATGACAGGCTCTCTAAAACAAGGAACTAGACATGACTCTTTTGTTCAAGAGTTTTTATTTTGTGGGAAGGATGGAAGCTGTGTAGATGTGTCTACTTTGTAATCTTTGAGATGTAATAGTTATGAACAAATTCTCCAAAACTCTAAACCTGAAAATATTATCTATGTGAATTATTCAATGTAATTCAATATTAAGTAATGTCATAAGGTCGGGGCCTTATATAATGAATTTATTTATTTTATTGTTATTTTATGTTTCATTTAATTTCATTTTCTTACATAGAGTACATTACCCAAAGTTACCATGTTAGAAGATTTTATTGAAAAAATCACATTTCATTTGCATATTGTTTATGTTTCTGATTCCATTGGTGAAGATTTATGATACATATCTCATGAAAATTAATTTTTATTCATATAACTTTTTTACTAATGTTTTATTCAAATATTAGTACCTTTTATTCTACTCTATAGTAAATAATATAGTTAAGAATGATTTTTTTAGAAAGTCCGACCATACCCACCCTTCGGCCCGAAATCATCGATCTATTGAAAAAAAAATTTCTAAAAATTGTATCCAACAATTTTTACTAATATCCTATTATCATTAAAATAAAATTTTTACCATTTTTTCATTACATATTCTTTAAAAGGATTCATATTTTTTCTTTCCGAATGAATCATTTTTATAGTCTTTTTACAATAGAAAATGAGTTTTCTTTTCTATTTCGTACGACATGTATGGATTCATACTTCTTCAATATATTGAAGATTTATTATCAAGTTTGATGTTTATGTGTGAATATAAATTTTTCTAATTACATTTTCATGTAATTTTTTTTCAATGATTTTCCATTCTCATTTTATAAATTTTCAATGAAAATGGTTTTCAGATATTTTTCAATCATTTTTTATATGTTTTAAAGGAAAATGGTTTTCAAATTTTTTTTCAATATTTTTTTATTTGTTTTACAGGAAAATGGATTTAAAAATATCTTCATGAATTATATATTTGTATTGATATTATTTTCAAATAAATGGTTTTCAAAAATATTTCAATTACACTATATTTGTATTAAAATAAATTAAATGAAAAAGTTTTTTAAAATGTTTTGATTCATATTTTATAATTTTTCAATAAAAATGGGTTTTAAAAAATATATAAAGTATTATTTATATATTTTTAAGGTATAATCTATGAAAATTAACTTCAAATAGTTTTATTCATTAAAAAGACCATTTCAAATTAAATATGATATTTTTATCATGATATATTTTCAAAGGATATTTCAAAATTATTTACCACCTAATATGACATATGTTGATGTTACTCATGACCGTCTAAAAAATGATCTAAATGTTCCATTCATATTCATTAAATTAATTTTTTATTATTTATTTCATGGAGATTATCGAAACCTTTCCAATTTCATCGGTAATGTGTTTATAAAATATTTTTCTCTTTCATAGGTAATTATTTTGATGAAATGACAATGAATGATATGTTTTTATGTAGGATATGATATGATTATATGTTTATGAAACTCATTTCATTTAATGGGTTATGATATGATTATTTATGATATTTTGGAACATGTGTGTGTGATATCATTATGAGATATTAGATACCTATATCTCCTTAAAATGAATTGGGTAATGATTTATACTCCTTGGGATAGACTAAGACAATATTGGGAGTAAACCATGAATTCATAGATGTCAATGGGAGTGAATCATAACTAACAAGATGGTATGAGGAATGAAATCATAATACTTTGATGTCCTTGTAAGTGAACCATGATTACGATGATGGTATGTGATCTTCACCCATACTAAAGATATTTTCTTGGATGTGATGCCTTTTTCTATAATGGAAATCATATTATATGCTTAAATTTTTGCCAAAATTCCATGTTTTATAGTGTGTTATACTTTCATGTCTTATGTTATTTATTTCCTTATCCTTAATGACTTATGAACTAACAATATTTATTATGATCTATAATATACAATGTATGATCATCGACTGTTATGCTCAGGTTATTTACCCTTTGTTTATTTTTATGCTTACGAATTCCATTTATTTAACTTATTAACCATATGAACTAACCATATTATTATTTTTTCATTCCCCAGGTTATGAATAATGGTTTTACATAAAACATATAAAGGTAGATATCATTGGGGTAGATTTTTTGTATCATTAACCAAGATATATGATTTTATTACCGAGTCTCTAAATAAGTTAATGTTCTATTTTTTCAGTCATTTATTTTTAAATTTAATGAGTATATTCTTAAATTATGTAATGTTCATGTCTGTAATGAATCTGTGGATATAATTATAATCTAAGTAATGTTTTAGTAATCCTTTGTAAACTACGATTAGAAAATTATAGTGAGATTACTACGTATATTTATATGGATATGTTTAGGGATGTGTTTAATGATAAGAATAAGGATGAGTAAACATTTAGGATATGTTTTGGAATTTTTGCAAAGGATAGAGTGAGTGGTTTCATATAAATATATCCATATCTAGGTAATAAATCATAATGTGTAAAATTAATTGTTGTACCTTTGTTAAATAAATCTGATAAGACGTATCGGGCCTAACTCAGGTTAATCTAACTCACAAAAAACTAGTTTTGTTGCACACCTGGTTTGATACTACAGGAGGATATGTTTACAGAATTCACAAAATCATCACGATCAATAATGAAGGATTTTAATAATAGGTCTGTATGAATAACATAGGATGAACCAAGGGTGTCAAATAATAAGTATGGTGTCATGATGTAGACATCCAAGATGTAATTTATCTCATGATAATGTGGTTTTTAACTATGATAAGTACTTCTCACTATATTCTTCGTGGTTTAGTCAATGGGGAGAAGTTGAACGAATTTCATTAATTTTGATTTTGATGGATGATTTTTTAATTAGAAGTCATGTGGGATGATAACTGGAGTGAAATATGTTGTGATCATTGTTAATTAGTTTTCACAAAACATGGTTAACAACGTGAACCTTAAACAAACACACAGACTCACCATGGAAGATAAAGAAGTAATTTATTGTGAGTTATAGTAATAGAGGAAATGTAGGAATGAAGATTCAATTTTTTCTTGTTGATAATATATAATGAATCACCAATGTTATTTACATAGAAGAAAAATCAAATTTTTTTATTGGTGTAATGAATGGAAGAAATCAAGTGACTGCAGGGAAAAATGATGACTTTGGTTAAAAAATGGATTATAATATTGGCATCCCTAATATATAATATAAGGAAACATGTTTTATGTTTTGAATAAATCATCATTATGAATCTTAATTTTCATAGTGTAGTTATCAGTAATATGTTCTACCTTGTGGTATGAGTAATGGTTACAATACTAATGATGAAAAAACTATATATGAAATGAGAAAGGAAAAAAGTATTGTGTAATAGGATGAGGTAGCATTTGTAATGGAATACATATTTAGTGGAATAATAAAATATTTTTTATATTTTTACTAAATAATTAGGTTATATGATTGTTTAAATATATAATTATTTTTCAGTTTATGTTTATTTCTTTGGATATATAAGAACAACATTAAATGTTTTGATGGAATAGAATGAAGATATAATGAAAAATTGATTTCCATGTAAAACGAATTATTATTTTAATGAAAACATTTAATATGTTACTTATGTTGTCATAATTTTTTTTGGAAAAATATATGTGAGATATGAAATATAATTTGGATGGTAATGATTACCTTGGAATAAATTAAGTACTTTTTGAAAATTAGTTTATTCTATCATGGATGAAGTTTACATCATTTTTATACTTATGGAATATATCCAGTTATCTATTGAACAAGGAATCATGCAAGGTCTCTAGAGGTATTTATATAAATTTATTCTGTTACCATGTTTTAATAGAATTTATCCTGACGTCATTCCCATGTTGTGAATGTGAAAACCAAAAGGGGCTTTGTGATATATGGGGGATCATTTTTAGATGATTTCGTAACTCTCTTTATAATGTTTTGTATTTTTATCATTCAAAATGATTTTACAGTTAACCATTCATGAAAATGTTATGATAAACTTGGATAAAAGTATTTATTCAAAGAGTATATATTTAAAACTATGGTTAAATGGATATTTATTGATGAACTTTATTTGAAGGGTTTTACATTAAATATTTTTAAAATTATATTAGCATGTTTTCAGAAAATGAAATCACTTATGTAGGGTGATAACTAATCAATAGAAGAATGTCCATAGGTCTTAAACCCATGACTAAAGGATGATAATGGTATCACGCATACCATTGGAAAATTATATGTCTAGGTTAATGACTATTTATTTTTGTTGAATAATTATTATTGATGAACCATTAGAGTCACATTTTTTTTATGGATTATTGTGTTACAAATATTTATTTTGAATAATAGTTAGAGAAAAATATAAATACTTTATATTATTTTATTGGAATTATGATCCGTTAAAAGTGTATTTTAGCACATTAGGCATCACTGATAAATTTTTGACATCCATTACATGATGTAATAGAAGAATAAAAATTTTATAAATGAAAAAAAAAGAATGAAATTTAGTTTATAGAAACATATCAAGTATGTATATTTCCTTATAATCATGGTTAATAAAATAAATAATCAATGTTAGGATAATTATCAAAAACAAATGTGTTGTCTTAATACAATAATATTTTTGAACTAGTTGATGTTAAATCATCACATATTTATGTCTCTGAGGCCCTCATATTCTATTTGATCATTAATTTGTTTTTCATTGATTACTACAATCACTATCTTAAAATATTTACATTTTTCCTCCATTTTTAATATTCACTATATATCTATGTTCTCCTATTGGGAAACCAGGTTATATGATACTTTGGGTAACCGTTTTCTTTCCAACATTCTCTTTAAAGGAATTTTTAGTAACGATTTTTTCAATATGGGTTTCTATGAATGATTTTTTCAATTATTGAACCACATAAAACCCATTTGAATATGTTGGATGAATTTTATTTTATGGGGAGAAAAATTTTACACCAATAGATTTTTTTGAATTATTATTTTTTGATTTGATTGATGCATTTCAATAATTCTCATTTCAAATAACACTAAAAATCATTTATTTTATATTAAATAACAATGTTTGGATTTCATTAATGAAACACCAAGTTAATCCTTAACTAAATACAAGATAAATTTTATGTTTCTCTACATAGAACATTGAGGTTTTCTAGTGTAACACACAATAAATACTTTCCTCAATTGCTTCGGTAAAACTCATGATAGGGTTTAACCATATAAAAATATATTATCAAAATATAATTATTTAATAGAATAATATGTAAACTAGAAATAATATATGAGGTTATGAATATTATTATCTAATTTATGAAAATATATTTTTTACACAAATATAAGGTTAATTCAATGGTTATCAATTATTTTGAAATTTTTATGAAAAATAATTGAATATAAAGGAAAATACAAAACATTTTTATGGTAACAATGAATATTTACCCTAAAAAAATAAATAAATTAAAATTAGTGGGTGATATTAATGTAATACTTCTTTTATATATTCAATAAAATATTTTTGGTATTCATAAAATTTATTGGATATACATTAGATAAGAACAAACCTACATTTATACATAAAAATCTATAATATTTAATAAATGTAGTTTCAAAACTTTTAATAAATAAACCATTTTAAATCCAATATTTGGAAGTTTTATAGATATTATATCTCAAAATAAACTTTATCATTGGACATGAAGCATAAATATTTGGTGAAGATAATTTTATTTGGTGTTCTTTATTTAATTTTTCATTTTTTAATGAATAGATAAAAATATTGGATATTAATTCAAAACTACTTTTTCATCTAATTTATTTATATGGATAAATTATATTTTAATTTGGATTAATGAATAATAAGAATTTATTTTTATCATTTAATCCAATTTTTTTCATTACAACCAACTTGTAATGGCCTGGACCTCTCCGGTTCATTACTTTTTGAAAATTATGATTAGGAAGAGGCTGCGTGAGTTTTGTGGGAGAAGGATTTAATATATGGGAGAGAGAGAGTAATTATAAGATAATAGTGGGCATCAATAATAGTAATTATTAATACTGATAATTATTGCTACCCATTTTAGAAATTTAAAGAGGATATTTTACTATTATATTAAATAATAATGGTAATGGTGGATTTTAGTTTGTGATTAATTAAATGGAATGGTTTTAATTTAATATGAGAATAACCATGGTAAACTAATTTAATGGGATTAAATTATAAAAATAATAATTTTTTTTATTATTATTAATTTTAATAATAATGAAATTGGAGTGAGAGTGGAGTTGGGTTCTACACACAAGTATAACATGGGGGGATGGAGGAGTCTTGGAAATAGAGTTGTGTGTGAGTGATTAAAAATTTATTCACTTTTAATAATCATTATGATATTAATTACAATAATTTTAAAATAAAATATATAAGTCATTCAAGGGGAGGCCCACTTTAGTTGGAGCCTGTGGGAATTTTGGAAGAGAGAAAGAGATTGGGGAGATAAAGAGCATAAAGGAAATAACGATTTAAAATTTAAAGCAATATAATAAATAAGTTAAAAAATGAAATAAATAAAGGTGGAATTGGGTGATGCACCCTAAATTAGAGAGATTTTTTGCATGGATATTGAATGTGAGAATTTTAGGAATTAAATTAAATTAAATAAATAATAATAACAATATAATAATGCAATAATTTTTTTCGTTGAGAAAACTAAATTTTGACAGTATCTTCCTCATGCGACATCAGTTTCACAAACCATCAGTGGCTGTGTTACCCAGACTATGAGATGGAATTTATGAGTCCAATATTGGATTTCTTTTTTTATTTGGTTTTTCAGATCAGGTACCCGAAATGCTCTTGAATTAATAGATTTAATATTATGATAAAATCTTCGACCCCCCATAACTCCCGCATACGATGTCCGATTAACTTCTCAACAGTGGTGAAGTGATCCTGTCATTAATAAAATCGGTTCATGTCTAATGTGGGATATTAAATTATGGATCGTGGATCGATTCAACAAAACACCCATTAATAATAATATTATTATTATAATGGGATCTTGCATCCAACATATCTCCCTCATATATTGTTGTAATGGTGAACCTTCTGTGATGTTGCAACCCAAAAATGAAAATGGATAATTCAAAGACCATAAATCAAATATTAATTATTCCTATGTCTTGCGATGTTTTTACATGGTCAACCCGTGTGGGTTAATGTGATCCTCCTTTAATTGGGAAATAAGTGTATCTTAAACTATCGCCCCATTAAATCTTCCAAAGGGACAAGATATCATCCTATCGTGTTCTTCCTCTTTCTTATCAGCTATGAGATGCTAGAACATTTCAATCCTTCCTGTAGGAGTTTCACAATCAAACCATACTCCTCAGATCATGTCTACTATGTTTTGATGTAACCAGGATGTATCGATCAATCCTCGATATAAGGTATGTTTTTTCATTATTCCTTTGGGATCATCTTCTTGTATTTCCCCCTTCCATATTATATCCTGTAATATTCATGCTTTTAATTGGGTTTTTCTTGGGGTTTGGCTGGTGCGGTTGTACCGTGACATCCTCAGGTGGATATAGTTGGTGCGAGAGGAGGATCGTGACCCGTTGTGTGGATAAAAAACGCCAAGAACTCTTCGAGGTAGGGTATTCCTTGCTTCTATTTTCTTTTACATTCAAATGTATTGTTTTCATTTTTAGTCGGACTGGATGACAATGGAATTGACATAATAAATATTTTAACAGAATAAATTATTTGATATTAATCGTATGTTATTACCTCATGTTTTTCTTTATAGTGTGATATCAATGATTGCTTGTATTAGCTGTTTGTTCATCATGGAAATTAGTAAAGAACATAAATTATGATTAATGGATAATTTTCTGGCGAAAGATAAAGAGGAATATAATTGAATTAGGTTCTAGTTATAATTCGATGATAATCATATTAGTGCAGTAAGCATGTATAATTATTTGTGATAGCTTACAGATTAGGTTTCCCGTATTGGGAACCTATGAATAATAAATCTGTTAATTGAAGATGGATTAATGAAATGATTGTTCGATAATTCCTTAAAGGATTCTGAGTGACCCTATTGATTGTTAAAGGGACAAGAGCCCAATTAAATTTGGGGGTTTTTTTCCTACTATTTGTGATGTTATGTGATCCTAGATAGCTATTGTGATATGTGGGGGGCATGGAGGCTTTTTTTCGTAGAAGATGATGATTAATGTGGTCAGATGAATCAGTTTATACATGTGGGTGTCAGGGAGGACACCAGGGATGATGGAATGGAGTGGATGTGGTCGTTGGATTCTTGGTAATTTTGATTGGTAATTTATCTACTTTACATTTCCCCACTTCTCAAGGAATCTAGTCTTACATACCCTTCTTCTACAAGAGGCGATGACACACGGGGTATTCCACATACTATTCGTGTTTAGCTTCTCAATTAAGTATGGGTATATTCTCTTGCTATAAGCGGTAAAGACTCAACGGGGAGTACATCTACTCACCGTGTTGATACCCCTTGTGTTTAGTAGAATATAATGTATATCTAGAATTCTTGGGAATGTGGGAATGTATTTCTATACTAAATAATTGAATAAATCGTGTTAAACTGTGGGGATGGAGTTTCTAGAACGTAATAATGAGGTTGTAATTTATTAAGGAACAATTGAATTTTGGTGTGATGCTAATGAAATTTCATGTGGAATATTTAATGGTTATTTAATGATTAATTAATTAATTAATTTACATTGGAACTGATAAAAAGGGAATGAAGTAATGTAATAATGCTCTTTAGATGGTTATGTGTTTATAGGATATTAGGTCTTAGAAGTAGCAGCCCAGAGTCTGAGAGACGTTAGCTGCAGTTGTGTCTAAGAATAGGTAATTCACATAGTGTGGTTGTGAAATATAATATATCCGGTACTTTTTGTGATTATATATGCTACTCCATCCTGTCAGTAAGGGAAACTGATGGCCTAGGGATTCTGAGCCCTGGTGGGGTGTTTTCCCCAACATTCTGGTGGGAGGATGGATGGATGACCACCCCCTTTGGCCCCGCTCTCTTCTCTTGGTAGTTACTGGTGTGGAGGTTACATTGGTTAGTTTTCCCCACATATGTGTGTAGAGGGATGTAATGGATTCTGGTTATTAATATACATATATTATAGATATATATTTCTATGTACTAGTATAGCTGTAATGTGTGTAGGCTATGATGTCTTGAGGACCCTCACTTGGTGTATGGGCTGTAATGGCATGATGTATAATACCTGACGTGTTACACATGTTATGTGAGATGTGGTGGCTCCCAAAAACCACCTGGTTACTTTGGTTTGTGGATGTGGTGGTTTTGATTCTTGGGGTGCATATTGTGCTGCTTTGCCCAGGTGTCTATGGGTAATCATATTTGGAGAGAGATGCCCAGGACGTGCGATGTTAGGGAAAAGAAGCAAACTAGTGGGGACATAGTAGTGGTTTACCCATCCTATTCTTTATTATATGATATATTCTTTTATGCGTTACTTGGTGAGAGTATCCATGGTGGGGTTGGGAACTAGGAATACCTATTTAGGTGACGAGTTAGTTTCACTAGTTGTTCACCGTGCTTTAGTATTCCTTCTATAAATTTTCACGAGAGGCTTTAGGGAGGATCCTACTGAGTATACAGTTATACTCACCATATGTATATATAAACTGTTTTCAGGTCACTTAGATCAGGTTGGAGATCAAGCTAGTTTCTACTAGCTTGGGGTTGCAGGAGCTGTTCGGGATTGTGGTTACTGCTGTTTTTACATTTCTTTGTGTACTTGCAGTTTTCCCATTCAGTTTTAGTTCTTTTTCATGGAATTTCATATTTGATCTTTGGTTTTTGTGTATATTTCAGTCTCAGTTGGAGTTTATTGGTTTCAATATTATCTCTCTCTTCTACATGTGTTCTCTTAGAGGGTAATGTCTCCCATTTGAGTGTTTATTATACCCTCGGTGCTAGTCGCCGTCCCAGGGCCTACTAAAGGCGGGACATAGGGGGTCATTATCTCCCATTTCACATTGCCGACCCAAGAGAGGTACACTTTGTGGGGAGGGGGTCATGACAGAGGGGTATTAGAGGCCTGGTTGATGGATAGGATGGAGTTTGGAGTTAGGCATAGGTGATGTTGCATGGATGGGTAAGGAAACAGTGTCATTCAGGTTTAGAAATTTAGGTAAACACTGGGGACCATCTAAGACATAGGAATTTAGGGCCCCCAATGATAAGATGTATAAACCATTAAGTTAACAATGGGTACTAAACAAGGTGATACTAGTTGCAGGGTAGAGACCTAGGAAATGATCATGCATATTTCTTCCTTGTGCCTATGTTTGAATTGGTATACCTTAGGATATGTTAACCTGAAATAAATAAGAGAAATCAATTAATTAATTAATGTTGAGTCTTCCATATTCCAGGTCTAGTATAAGGCCCCAGCCTTAAACCTTACTTAATCTTGAGTTATTACAATATTACACATTGAGGATATTTTCAGGTTTAGAGTTTTAGAGAATTAGATCATGAAACTTGCATTACATTCCACATTTAAACAAAGTGGTTACATAAAAGACAGTATTCATTCTTCCCATCAACGGAAACATATTTAAAATATAACACAGATTCTTTCGTGACACATCCTTGACACTATCATCACATCATGTACCTTTCCCTTGACCTGTGAAAAACATTTCAAAAACATGGGATGAGCATAAAAAGCTCAGTAAGAGTTATAAAAATATGGAAAGGAAACATGAGTTCATATATACATTAGAATGAAATCACACTTTACCCATAAAACATAGGCATATCAAATCATGAATAAATCATAGAAAACATAAGACATAAAGGTAACTTGAGGCATTCATAACATTCTTACGTAGGGAGTAACCCTCTGGGTTACGTTTGGAATACCCATCACAGTATATTCCCTAAATCTCTTCGGAGAAACCTTAACGTTTCACTCCTTCGTGTTACCCAATGCATTGGAGAGCTATAACGGGCTCACCCGCCCTTAGTTTATCACGGAACCACCCATTCTTCATAACAATGCCCAAGGACCATAACATAATCATATAACATAAAACATGCATAAAGGAAACATAGCATTTCCACATTTCAATCACAATATAACATTTTAGTATATTGAAATAATGAATCCATTCAAAAAGAAACCATTTCCAAAACCATTTAAGACATTTAGTAAAAAGATTTTTGAATCAAAGTGTCCCATACCACCTTGAAGCTTAAAACATTAAACCATTAATAACCATATAAATAAATCCTTAAAACCATTTTGAAAACATGGATATTAATAAGAACAAATAATTAAAACATTTAAAACGATATTTTGGTTAAAGTGGTTTTACCAAAATTAGAGACACTTGAATACAGTAATTGAGGAATAACATTTATTCAGAACTTTATAATATCGTGAGAATAAATGGATTCATGATATAATACTCCAAAGGACAGTATATACACCATATAAGAGTGAATTGGTGCATAACAACAATGAACCCTCAATAGAAATGTAAAATGTGATGAAATCCCTTATAAAGAAGGTATTCTTAAATTAAGGACAAATCAATCTCAAAAATATGTGTGACCAATATATATACACCCAATATAAGTGGATATTAATTTTAAAACAATAAAAGGTCATTCACACATATTCAATGAATGGCATTTTCAATGACTACATGTTGAACCCAATAAAATCGAAATTGGGTTAAAAAGTTCCCTTGACAGCCTAACGGCATCACATCAAAAAGAGTTGATGAGAGATAAAAAGAGTATCTCATCACTTGGACATAAAATTTACATCAATAAGGATGTATTAGAATATATCCCAACATAAAAATATGTAAATTAAAAGACCCAATAAAAGAAGTCTTTTAAAAAAGAGGAGGATGAAACGTTCCCTTACCGACTTGGGTATCATTCAAAACATACACCCCATGAAAGAAAGACAATAGGTCATTGATGTAAATACTCATAAAAGAAATTATATTACACAAAGAGTAGAATAATGGGCAGTACATACACCACTCAATGGAATTTGTGGCAAATGTAGCATAAATCTCACGGGAATAAAAGTGAGATGAAAAATCCCTTACGAAAACTCGGCAGCCTAACGGCGCAACATAAAACTTCCGAATATGGATTGATGAGATAAAATAGAGTATCCCATCATATTACAATAGAATTTACAGAAAGTGGAATATAAAAGAAAATCCCCCAACATTTCAAGGAGGAGTTTAAAATAAGTGACATACAGGAGAGTACTTAAAAAGAAAGAGAGAGGTTAAATCTCTTACGAATGTTCGGCAGCCTAACGGCGCCACTCAAAACTTCCAAAATGGATTGATGAGAGAGAATAGGGTATCTCATCACATGAACATAAAAATTACAGTAAATGTAATATAAAAGAACATCCCAATCATAATAAAGATGATCTTAAAATAAATGACATAAAAGAGTGTACTTAAAAGGAAAAAGAGTTGTAGGATCCCTTACCTCGGGTCCGACTTGACTCGATCGTTCGTTAATCTCCTGAATAATAAACTTGAGTTAATTTATAATTCCTTAAGAACCCTTTTTCAAGTTCATTATTACTTTTATACCACTTATTACCATGTCATAAACATTATGTAATCATTTAAGTTAATAATTTTTGTTTTGCCGATATTTGGTTCTTATGTCGAAAGTGGTCTTCTTACAATTACATGTTGTTCGTGTGGCCAAATGTTTATTATATCCAGAATTTTATTCATTATGTAGATATCATATATGTCATATATATCCAGTACATGAATGCATTCATAACATTACATAATCATTTAGAGTTAAGAAATGAAATTCACCGTTCATGGAGACGGTAAGCCGTACGTACGCATTAACGCTACTTTCATTTCTATTTCGTATTTTATAGAATAGAATAATAATGATATAAAGTTATATTATAATTCCAGTATAATATTATATATAATATCATATTTCCATCCTTTATACATCCCACATATGGTATTTTTTGAATCAAATCACTTTGAGGGGGCGGTAGTCCGCACTTCCTTAAATGAAGATATCGCGTATACCCATAATGGAAGCCATAAAGGTAAGACAAAAATGAAAAATACAGAAGCATAAATAAAACATAAACATATTATATATCATATATAAAAATAGTTACATCATAATGGCCACCTTTTAAGGTGTTAAATGAGTATTGAACAATCATCGTTTCGGGAGGCAGAATTTCACCATCCACGGAAACCATATGTTCTTTAACCATTTGATGTAGTTTTGTGAGAGTGTATCTCGAATAAATCTTATAAAAACATCCTAGTATATTTAAGATACTGGTTTTGTTACAAAATAAGTAAATAAAAAGAGTTTAGGGGGTTGGAGAAGCAAAATAAAACAAATGAACATGAGAGAATGAATTACCTTTAAAAGTGTAACTCCTTTTGATTTGAGCCTAAAGGCTTCCTTTGAAAGGATTATGCACAATGGGAATCCTCTAGGATGAGGAGAGGGATGTGGAGAGAGTAAATGGTCAGGGGTTGTCCGAGACAAAGGCTTTGATGAGTGTGTTAAATGAGGTAGAGGTGGGGGCCTTTTATAAGAGGAGAGGAGGGGTACTTTTGGAAAGTAAAGAAATATTACTTTATTTGAAACTGAGTTTCGGTTTTAAAAGGTCCCACACTGATATAATTCGTGGATAAGGTGATAAGGCTTCGAAATCCACTCATACAATAAGTTTTGGACATGTTTAGTTCATAGATTTTACATTGTCTTTCCATTTTATTTAAATCGTCAAATAATGATGTCATCGCTCCATCATTATTATGTCATAAATAATTTAATTTATTTAATGTCTAAAAATTATAAAAAAACTACTATGATGTAGGAAATCGTTTTATCTTTCCAATGAATATTTATAATCAAAAGGATGACTTGTATAACCCCACTTAAAAATTGTTTTAGTAAAACATATCATGTTTGTGTCAATTTTACTTTTACATTAAATAAAATGTTATTTATGTCATTTCCCAACCAAAGTGGATCCATGGGGTCCCCAAGTTGACCCATGGCTTGTCTTGGTCGGCCATGACACAAAAAATAAGGTTGGGACATGTTTATAGGTCATTTCATATCATTAATTCATTATTTATACCTTAAACTATACTAATTACCACTAATCGCGATTAAAAACTTAATAAGTTACTATTCACCAAAAAAAATTATTTTATTCTCATTGAACCAAATTTTACTTCTTAATGACAAACATGTATGTTGTATTTTTAAAATTCAATACACATTAGTGGTAAACTTTCATTTAACTGAAAAATCAGTTTTCTTGATTACCACTTAGTGGTTTCACTATTCATCAAAAATTGATGTTTTTCAGAAAATTACCAAAAATTCACCCTAAGCTATATTTGATATTACAAATTAAAAAATGAAGTCTATTTTACAAAATTAAAAATATATAAGTCACATTAATTAATTTAATAATTAATTCCCGCTGTCAGAGCAAATAGCGTGTTTTTATGAAACAATAAGTATCAAAAGATTGACACTGGTTTAAGTCTGATTTCAAAGTGAAATTGATTCCAACGACCACTATTGGATTTAATGGTAAAAATATTTTCTAATTTCACTTTAAAACCAATTCTAAATACAATCTAATCATATAAATAAATTAGATTAAAAAGTGGTTGTGAATTAAAATACAACATTTTACAGTATTCATTAAAAAAAATGAACTTTATCGGAAAGATATCAAAAATTTACACAATGTAAATTTTGATGTCCCGATTCTTAATAAGAGTTTTATTTGGCCCAAAAGAATGTTTAAGAGTGAAAAAAACTATATTTAATGACGGTTCTCCATCAAAAGGTGATAAGTGAACCTTTAGTGAAAACTAGGGCATATACGCCTAAAATTGAATTCTTTCCGTATTTTAAGCCTTTATCTTTTATTGTATAAATGTAAAAACATTTAAAAAACATATATAATCATATTTTAGTTTTTTCTATCCATTCCCACCAATAAAACGGCTACATGTTAACTATCATTTGAAATAATATTATTTTATTATTAGAGTGCAACGTAAGATTCCCAAGAAACTCGTTGTTGCGTGTTGGGTACGCCATCAAGCATAGCGTCCCCTTTAATGTAATATTAATATTTTATTCAAAAATATAGATAAATATGAAAATTTCATATTCATTATTTACCTGGGGTGTTACATCCTTCCCCCCCTTTGGGAATTGCGTCCTCGCAATTTTAAAATTGCGCTTGGAAACATCCTTGAAAGTCCCACATCGGAACAAAAGTCGGTAAAACAAACTCTTTAAAATAAAGAAAGATAAGTACAAAGGTCACCCGAGTTAACCCATACTAGGATTCCAAGTATGAAAATATGGACATGGAGGAAAAAACAAAGGGTCATGTTCTGATGGAGAGTGATAGAAAACATGTTTAGTAGAAAGTTAACCACGAGAAAATCACAAACTTGTGATGGGTTAAACGGTCTTCGATTCCCCAGTAGGAAAAGTTAATAGACAACATTTTTGTTTTAAGTTACTTTTTATTGAGGAATTTATTCATAAGGAAACATAATCACTTGTCATATTGACTTTCAACTTTTATTAGATTCCTTTCACAAACTCATATTTTCTCCAAAAGACGAGTATTTAGGAAGACTTGTTCACATTAAGAGTACTATAATCAAATTCTAGAGAATCACCTAATCCACAAAATAGAACTATATACTTCCCAGGTCTTTAGACTTTAACCAAATCCAAAACCCAAAAGGCTAGTACAAGATCAGATAATCCAGAAAAGGATAACCCTTTATAAAATGAAAATCTATTCTTAATCTCCAACATTTGTCCAACAAAACCCAAAGTTCAACGAGGACCATTCTATAATCAATTTTTCCATAAAATTCCTCAAAGTAAACCAATATAAGATTGAACCGCAAATATTTGAAAGATTTATTCACATAGTCTTCCAAGTAAAATCTTAACATTTATCTCCAAACAACATCAGTTGCCCCTAAAGTCTCGTATTGAAAAGTAATTAACCTAATCACATATCCTCCAAGATAGGTTAATCATTTTAATAAATAACCCAAAATCAACTTACTCTTAATTCATAAAATCATATAACTAGAAGGAATCAGTCAAACTAACCAGGGACTTCACGTAGTCCAGTGGTAGGCGATAAATACCAGTCGCACTTTGGTTGTGGGTTCGATTCCCGCAGCTTTGTCCGACGCGACGGGTAGTCACACGGTCTACGTGTTGTCCTTTTTCCAAAACTATATAATTCTTAAAACATTCCCCAAAATGAGATAAAATCTTCAAGAATAATCATAACATATTTTAACCTCATGTTTATCTCATGCCCTTCATTCTCCATCATATCATATAATAACCCATAATTACTTCAAAAGTAAGTATTATATAAACCACAATGGTTACCTTAATAATTATTACCTGAATTACCACATCGAGTTGTCCAACTCGTACATGATCCATTATAGAACTCACCAAGGTTGAAGTGATTTATCATGACTCCTTGATAGTTGGTTTAGAACAACTATGAGATTCCTCATTGAATCCCCCATCTCATCCAGTATCTTAATCAGAGAACCATCACAGTTTCCTTCAAACCTGTTGTCTCTTTGGTGCCTGCTAGATCCATCCATTCACTAAAAATAGAAATGTCAGTGTGAATATATCAACAAAACCATCATGTACTAATGAGTAAGATAGAAAATAATATATACTTACTCATTCACTTTATCTAAAACTAAGACTCTTTCTGAAATCCCAATCATTATGGTAATTGTCAATTATGCTTAAAGAATACCCTATCCTCTAAAGTTATCTAAACCGACCTCTGATACCAACTATAAGGCCCCAGCCTTAAACCATACTTAATATTGAGTTATTACAAGATTACACATTGAGGATCTTTTCGGGTTTAGAGTTTTAGAGAATTAGATCATGAAACATGCATTACATTCCACATTTAAACAAAGGGGTTACATAAAAGACAGTATTCATTCTTCCCATCAACGGAAACATATTTAAAATATAACACGGATTCATTCTTGACACATCCTTGACACTATCATCACATCATGTACCTTTCCCTTGACCTGTGAAAAACATTTCAAAAACTTGGGATGAGCATAAAAAGCTCAGTAAGAGTTATAAAAATATGGAAAGGAAACATGAGTTCATATATACATTAGAATGAAATCACACTTTACCCATAAAACATAGGCATATCAAATCATGAATAAATCATAGAAAACATAAGACATAAAGGTAACTTGAGGCATTCATAACATTCTTACGTAGGGAGTAACCCTCTTGGTTACGTTTGGAATACCCATCACAGTATATTCCCTAAATCTCTTCGGAGAAACCTTAACGTTTCACTCCTTCGCGTTACCCAATGCATTGGAGAGCTATAACGGGCTCACCCGCCCTTAGTTTATCACGGAACAACCTGTTCTTCATAACAATGCCCAAGGACCATAACATAATCATATCACATAAAACATGCATAAAGGAAAAATAGAATTTCCACATTTCAATCACAATATAACATTTTAGTATATTGAAATAATGAATCCATTAAAAAAGAAACCATTTCCAAAACCATTTAAAACATTTAATAAAGAGATTTTTGAATCAAAGTGTCACATACCACCTTGAAGCTTAAAACTTTAAACAATTAATATCCATATAAATAAATCCTTAAAACCATTTTGAAAACATGGATATTAATAAGAGCAAATAATTAAAACATTTAAAACGATATTTTGGTTAAAGTGGTTTTACCAAAATTAGAGACACTTGAATACAGTAATTGAGGAATAACATTTAGTCAGAACTTTATAATATCATGAGAATAAATGGATTCATGATATAATACTCCAAAGGACAGTATATACACCATATAAGAGTGAATTGGTGCATAAAAAAATGAACCCTCAATAGAAATGTCAAATGTGATGAAATCCCTTAAAAAGAAGGTATCCTTAAATTAAGGACAAATCAATCTCAAAAATATGTGTTACCAATATATATACACCCAATATATGTGGATATTAAGTGTAAAACAATAAAAGGTCATTCACACATATTCAATGGATGACATATTCAATGACTACATGTTGAACCCAAAGAAATCGAAATTGGGTTAAAAAGTTCCCTTGACAGCCTAACGGCATCACATCAAAAAGAGTTGATGAGAGTTAAAAATAGTATCTCATCACATGGACAAAAAATTTACATCAATTAGGATGTATGAGATCATATCCCAATATAAAAATATGTAAATTAAAAGACCCAATAAAAGAAGTCTTTTAAAAAAGAGGAGGGTGAAAGGTTCCCTTACCGACTTGGGTATCTTTCAAAACATACAACCCATGAAAGAAAGACAATAGGTCATTGATGTAAATACTCATAAACGAAATTATATTACACAAAGAGTTTAATAATGGGCATTACATACACCACTCAATGGAATTTGTGGCAAATTTAGCAAAAATCTCACGGGAATAAAAGTGAGATGAAAAATCCCTTACGAAAACTCGGCAGCCTAACAGCGCCACATAAAACTTCTGAATATGGATTGATGAGATCAAATAGAGTATCCCATCATATTAAAATAGAATTTACAGCAAGTGGAATATATAAAAAAAATCCCCCAACATTGCAAGGAGGAGTTTAAAAGAAGTGACATAAAGGAGAGTACTTAAAAAGAAAGAGAGAGGCTAGATCTCTTACGAAAGTTCGGCAGCCTAACGGCGCCACTCAAAACTTCCAAAATGGATTGATGAGAGAGAATAGGGTCTCTCATCACATGGACATAAAAATTACAGTAAATTTAATATAAAAGAACATCACAATCATAAGAAAGATGATCTTAAAATAAATGACATAAAAGAGTGTACTTAAAAAGAAAAAGAGTTGTAGGATCCCTTACCTCGGGTCCGACTTGACTCGATCGTTCTTTAATCTCCTGAATAATAAACTTGAGTTTATTTCTAATTCCTTAAGAACCCTTTTTCAATTTCATTATTAATTTTATACCACTTATTACCATGTAATAAACATTATGTAATCATTTAAGTTAATAATATTTTTTTTGCCGATATTTGGTTCTTAAGTCGAAAGTGGTCTTCTTACAATTACATGTTGTTCGTGTGGCCAAATGTTTATTATATACAGAATTGTATTCATTATGTAGATATCATATATGTCATATATATCCAGTATATTCATGGATTTATGACATTACATAATCATTTATAGGTAAGAAATGAAATGCACCGTTCATGGAGACGGTAAGCCGTACGTACGCATGAACGCTACTTTCATTTCTATTTCGTATTTTATAGAATAGAATAATAATTATATAAAGGTATATTATAATTCCAGTATAATATCATATATAATATCATATTTCCATCCTTTATACATCCCACATATGGTATTTAACGAATCAAATCACTTTGAGGGGGCGGTAGTCCGCACTTCCTTAAATGAAGATATCGCGTATACCCATAATGGAAGCCATAAAGGTAAGAAAAAAATGAAAAATACAGAAGAATAAATAAATCATAAACATATTATATATCATACATAAAAATAGTTACATCATAATGGCCACCTTTGAAGGTGTTAAATGAGTATTGAACAATCATCGTTTCGGGAGGCAGAATTTCACCATCCACGGAAACCGTATGTTCTTTAACCATTTGATGTAGTTGTGTGAGAGTGTAGCTCGAATAAATATTATAACAACATCCTAGTATATTGAAGATATTGGTGTTGTTACAAAAGAAGTAAATAAGAAGAGTTTAGGGGGTTGGAGAAGCAAAATAAAACAAATGAACATGAGAGAATGAATTACCATTAAAAGTGTAACTCCTTTTGATTTGAGCCTAAAGGCTTTCTTTGAAAGGATTATGCCCAAAGTGAATCCTCTAGAATGAGGAGAGGGATGTGGAGAGAATAAATGGGCAGGGTTTGGCCGAGACAAAGGCTTTGAGGAGTGTGTTAAATGAGGTATAGGTGGGGGCCTTTTATAAGAGGAGAGGAGGGGTACTTTTGAAAAGTAAAGAAATATTACTTTACATGAAAATGTGTTTCGGTTTTAAAAGGTCCCACACTGATAAAATTCGTGGATAAGGTGATAAGGCTTCGAAATACACTCATCCAATAAGTTTTGGACATGTGTAGTTCATAGATTTTACATTATCATTCCATTTTATTTAAATCGACAAATAATGATGTCATCGCTGCATCATTATTATGTCATAAATAATTTAATTTATTTAATGTCTAAAAATTATAAAAAAACGGCTATGATGTAGGAAATCTTTTTAGCTTTCCAATTAATATTTATAATCAAAAGGATAACTTGTATAACCCCAATTAAAAATTGTTTTTGTAAAACATATCATGTTTGTGTCAATTTTACTTTTACATTAAATAAAATGTTATTTATGTCATTTCCCAACCTATGTGGATCCATGGGGTCCCCAAGTTGACCCATGGCTTTTCTTGGTCGGCCATGACACAACCAATATGGTTGGGACATGTTTCCAGGTCATTTCATATCATTAAAGCATTATTTATACCTTAAACTACACTAATTACAACTAATCGCGATTAAAAACTTAATAAGTTACTATTCACCAAAAAAAATATTTTAATGTCATTGAACCACATTTTACTTCTTAATGACAACCATGTATGTCGGATTTTCAAAATTCAATTCACATTAGTGGTAAACTTTCATTTAACTGAAAAATCAGTTTGCTTGATTACCACTTAGTGGTTTCACTATTCATCAAAAATTGAAGTTTTTCAGAAAATTACCAAAAATTCACCCTAAGCTATATTTGATATTACGAATTCAAAAGTGAAGTCTTTTTTACAAAATTCAAAACATATAAGTCACATTAATTAATTTAATAATTAATTCCCGCTGTCAGAGCAAATAACATGTTTTTATGAAACAATAAGTATCAAAATATTGACACTGGTTTAAGACTGATTTCAAAGTGAAATTGATTCCAACGACCACTATTGGATTTAATGGTAAAAATATTTTCTAATTTCACTTTAAAATCAATTCAAAATACAATATAATCATATAAATAAATTATATTAAAAAGTGGTTTTGAATTAAAATACAACATTTTACACTATTCATTAAAAAAATGAACTTTATCGGAAAGATACCAAAAATTTACACAAAGTAAATTTTGATGTCCCGATTCTTAATAAGAGTTTTATTTGGTCCAAAAGAATGTTTATGAGTGAACAAAACTATATTTAATGACGGTTATCCATCAAAAGGTGATAAGTGAACCTTTAGTGAAAACTAGGGCATATACGCCTAAAATTGAATTCTTTCCGTATTTTAAGCCTTTATCTTTTATTGTATAAATGTAAAAACGTTTGAAAAACATATATAATCATATTTTAGTTATTTCTATCCATTCCCGCCAATACAACGGCTACATGTTAACTATCATTTGAAATAATATTATTTTATTATTAGAGTGCAACGTAAGATTCCCAAGAAACTCGTTGTTGCATATTGGGTACGCCATCGAGCATAGCGTCCCCTTTAAAGTCATATTAATATTATATTCACAAATATGGATAAATATGAAAATTTCATATTCATTATTTACCTGGGGTGTTACATCTAGGAACTCTAACGGTTGGTATTTTACAGGTATGGCTCCAGGTCAACGTCCTCGTAAGGTTTGTCTAGAAAATTTCCAGCAGGCTATTCCAGAAGATCGTCGTAGGGTAGAGGTTGAAGACGACGAAACTTGGAGGAAGACAATCCAAACGTTTCAGTGCCATAGTCCATAGAAGTATGAGGGATCTGTTTCAGATGCAGGCATGGAGGACTGGTTAGAGGAGGTCGAGATCATCTTCAGTTTGATTCATGCTCGGAAATAGCACTCGGTGTCCTTGGTTGTGAAAATTCTACGTGGAGAAGCGAGGAAGTGGTGGTTATTATTCCTTGAGGATCGTGAGGAGTTAGGGATATCATGGGAGGAGTTCCAAGACATGTTTAGAGTCGAGTTTCATTATCTGATTGCAAAGGCATCCAGTCTTCATGATCTTCTTACCCTTCGACAGGAAAGATCTAGTGTTCAAGAGTTTGGAATACATTTCAGGAACCCTTTACGATATGATTCGGACCTCATACCATATGAGGATTCCAAGGTGATGCATTTTGACGAGGCTTTGCATCCATAGATCCAGCTCGAGGTCACACGATTTATGCTGAAGACATATCATGAGGTACTGGAGATAGCAAAGGTTGTCAGGAGGACTTTGTCCAGGACCAGATCATCACGAGACGGGAATCAACATGATTCCTCATGAAGAAGATCTTTGTTCTAGGGTTTCTGGTTTTTAGGAAAGAAGAGTTCCCATTCATCTAGGGGTAGGTCCTAGAACTTCACATATCATTCCTCCAGTGGCAGTAACTCTCAGGACTATAACAAGGGATCAAGTGATTGTTTTTCTTGTGGTGGTCATGGCTCTCAGGAGTGGGAGTGCCTGGCCTTTCAGAGCAGTCGTCGTGCATCGAGTGCTATGCTCTAGGTTCCTCCGTTGAGGTAGTTCCAGCCGAGGCAGCAGTTGCCAGGAGCACCAGATTTAGATCAGCTATGGATAGATGGGGCAGGTAGAGAACATCCACATGATTCTTCTTGTCCTCAGAGAGCAGAGCGCGAACGTGGTGGTTGTGATCATCATGGTCAAAGTGGTCATGGAGGAGGTCGTGGTCAGCTTCATGCTCTAGCATTGCCATATCCAGGTGAGCCAGACGTCATTCAAGGTTCCCTTTTCTTGTTTTATACCTTGGTGTATGCCTCGTTTTATTCAGGAGCGACACACTCCTTCAAATCACCTACCCTTGTCCATGCTTTGGGACATGAGGTAGAGAGGCTTCCAGTTCCCTTTGCATTGACTACCCTAGTTGGAGGTCGAGATGACTTGTTTGAAGTGTGTAGAGACTATGAGCTAGTGTTGTGGAAACCCTGCTATTGGGGAGATTTCCAATGGTTACGAATACAACCATATGATGTCATCCTTGGCATGGATTGGTTGTATTCGGTGCAGGCTATCGTTGATTGCTTTAGGAAAAAGGTCATCTTCATTTGTGCTGATGGGGAGTACGTGGTGTTTGATGGTGGACAAGACCCTCAGATGGGTCATAGGCGCGTTACATGCTTGTGATACATGATGGATTAGTTGATGTTGTGTTCTTCATTGGTTCATCACTTAGCGTTTTCTAGGGTCATAGAGGAGTACCCTGATGTCTTTCAAGAAGAGGTTGTAGCATTACCCCCTCGACGAGAGATCGTGTTCAGGATCGAGCTATATCCAAGAGCATCCCCTATCTCTATGTACCCATATAGTATGGACCCTTTTGAGTTATGAGATCTATGTATACAGCATGAAGGTCTATTTTAGTACGGTTTTGTTCGGCCAACTCTATGACAATGGGGTGAACTGGTTTTGTTTGTGATGAAGGCTGATTGCAGTTTGTGGTTGTGTGTCGATTATCATCAATTAAACAAAGTGAAAATAATGAATCAATATCATCTTCCATGAATTGATGATTTATTCAATCAACTGAATTGTGCAAGTTGGTTGTCAATGATCGACTTGAAGTCGGGATATCATCATATGGGTGTGAAGGATGAGGATATTTCGAAAACTGCTTTCTGTTGTCATCATGGGCATTATGAGTTCGTTGTAATTCCATTTGGCATGAAAAATTCTCCAGCTTTATTCATGGGATTGATGAATGTTGTGTTTCATGAGTTCCTGAACAAAGTCATGGTGGTTTTCGTCGATGACAACCTTGTGTACTCCACATCTGAAGAGGTGCATGCAGAGCATCTACAAGCAGTTTCGGGAGTTCTTTGCCAACATCAGCTATATGAGATGTTGTTGAAGAGTGAATTTTGGGCTCGAGAATACCATTTCATGGGGCATGTTATGTCCCAACAACGAGTAACTGAGGATCCATCGAAGGTAGAAGCAGTTGTGTGATGGGAATCCCCCCATACAGTGTTAGAGGTGAGATGTTTCCATGGTCTCATAGGCTAATATAGGAGGTTCGTAGCCAATTTCTCATGAGTTGTGACTCCTCTAACATATTTTACCAAGAAGGATCAGGAAATCATATGGACTATTCAGGGTCAGAAAGCATTCATGTTTTGATAGGAGAAGTTAATAAGTGCTCCAGTCCTTTGTCTTCCAGCCGAGGGACACCAGTTTGATGTTTTCTATGATGCTTCACATCTGGGGTTAGGTTTTGTTCTCATGCAGTAGAGATCAGTTGTTTCTTATGGGTCTCAGCATTTGCATCCCCATGAACTCAACAATACCACCCATGATCTTGAGTTGGTAGTCATGGTGTTTTCTCTAAATTTGTTGAGACATTACCTCATTGGTGAGCGCTTTATTTTTTTCACTGATCATAAGAGTTTGAGGAATGTTTTCTCCCCACGTGACATGATCTTACGAAGACATCAGTGGATGATGTTTTTACCGGAATATGACCTCAAAATATCTTCTAAACATGGAAAAGGGAATGTTTTCACTGATGTGTTGAGCTGAAAGTCACGTAGTGATGCTGTGCCTGAATCTATTGATTCCTGTAGAGTAATTGAGGAACTGTCAGCATTGAATCATAATATGGAAGATGTTGGGGGTAGAGGTTGTCTTTTCCAGATGATGGTAAATTCATCCCTAGTGTAGAAGGAGGAAGAGTCTTAGATGGGAGATCTAGATGTGGAGGTTTAGAGAGAACGAGTTGTTTTTTGGTGAGGCCCCTGATGGTCAGTCGGAGGACGAACTATAATGCGTGTTGTATAATGAAAGGATTTTTTTCCCTTGATGATGCATGAGATAGTTCTCTATGAGTTCTATAGTTCACAGTTAGCAGTACATCCTGGCATGAAAAAGATGCAATGATCCGTGATGAGTCATTTTTGGTCTCTTGGGCTAAATCATGTGGTTACCGAGATTATGTCTCGGTGTTTAGTATTCCAGAAGATGAAGGTAGAACACCGTGTTCCTGGTGGCCTTCTCCATCTATTAGAGATTCCTTAGTGTAAGTGGGAGGACATATCAATGGACTTTGTTATAGGTTTACCTCGAGCTCCAGGAGGACATGATTCTATTTGGGTGGTAGTGGATCATTTAACAAAATTGTCCCGCTTCATAGTGATCAAGAAGTCCGGCTTAGTGGATTTTTTATCAAGGAAATATCTAGAGAAGGTGGTGAGACATAATGGAGTCCCTAGGATGATCATTTTAGATTGAGATCCTTGTTTTGCCTCCGGGGTGTGGAGAGGTCTCTAAGATTCTTTTGGTTCTCAACGATGCCTTCACACTGCTTTTTACCCTCAAATGGATGGTTAAAAATAGAAAAACCATCCATTCTCTTGAAGACATGTTATACTATTATGTTCTTGATTTTAGAGGTTCATGGATGAGGCACTTACCATTGGTGGAGTTCCCTTACAATAATAGTTTTCACTCTACCTACAGTATGCCACCGTTTGAAGCCTTGTATGTCCAGCCTTGCCGTTATCCATTGTGATGGATTGTGGTTGTAGAGTTAGCAATTCTCGGACCAGAACTAGTGCAGAATACAACAGAGATGGTTCAGGTGATTCGTGAGAGGATGAAGATAGTGAAAGATCATCAGAAATCATATTATTATCAAAGAAAGAGTTCCTAAGAGTTTAATGTTATGGATCATGTGTTTCTGAAGGTGACTCCCCATCATGGGAAATGAAGGCTTGGTCATGGAAGTATGCTTTTCCCCGGGTTGCTTGGACTTTCATGGTGTTAGCTCATGTTAGTTCTATGGCATATCGAGTAGCACTTCCCCCAAAGATGAGTTAGATACATTATGTTTTCCATGTATCACAGCTTCGTCATTATCGTCATGATGACTTCCTCATTATCGACTGGGGAGAGATCAATGTTGATGATGATGAAACCTTTGAGGAGAAACCTATGGAGATCCAAGACTGCAAGGAGAAGGTGTTTCACATGCATTTTATCCACTTAGTTCGTGTCATGTGGTGACATGGTGGCATGGAGGAGAGTGCCTGGGAACATGAGTCACAGATACATGCTTAGTACCCATAGTTGTATGATGATTAACTATTTTCATGTAATTATGTTTTCTTTGAGGTTTAACCATTCATATTTTATTTAGGAATTTATTTTGTTGCTTTTGTGGCTTGCTCTCTTTTGAGAGGTAGCTTGACGGGTGGTTGTTCAAACCCCATTTCTTTTTTTATCTCTTTATGTTGTTTTTGAATTCTCAGAGACAAGAATTTTCTGAGAGTTATCTCATGTAATGGCCCAGACCTCTCTGATCCATTACATTGTGAAAATTATGGTTGGGAAGAGGCCGCATGAGTTTCATGGGGGAACGATTTAGTTGATGGGAGAGAGGGAGTAATTGTAAGATAATAATGGGTGTCAATAATATTAATTATTATTAATGATAATAATGGTGACATGTTGATGAAATTGAAAGATAATTTATTACTATTATATAAAATAATAATTATAATGGTGTATTTTAGTGTTTCGTTAATTAAATGGAATGGTTTTAATTTAATATGAGAAAAACCATGGTAAAATAATTTAATTGGATTGACATTGAAAATTAATTGTTGGTGTAATTGGTATTAATTTTATTAATAAAAACATTGATGTGAGAGTGCAGTTGGGCACCACAAACATGTAGCGCATGGGGGGAATGAGGAGGCATGGAAATAGAGTTCTGTTTGTGTGATGGAATATTTATTCCATTTTAATAATAATTATGA
Organism: Viscum album; assembly: GCA_963277665.1. Taxonomy (NCBI): domain Eukaryota; kingdom Viridiplantae; phylum Streptophyta; class Magnoliopsida; order Santalales; family Viscaceae; genus Viscum; species Viscum album. The sequence goes on along the minus strand of OY728162.1, from coordinate 76,972,369 downwards.
TATTAAGGAAAATAATGTTAAAATAAAATAAATAACTCAATCATGTGGAGGAACCACTTTTCCTAGAGAATGAGGGAATTTTGGAAGAGTGAAAGAGATTGGAGAGAGAAAGAGTTTAATTTAAATAAAGATTTAAAATTTAAAGGAATAAAATAAATAAGATAAAAAAAGGAAATCAATCAAGGTGAAATGGGGTGATGTGGACAAAATTGGAGGGATTTTTTGTGAGTATTTTGAATGTGAGAATTTAAGGAATTAAATTAAATAAAAAATTATAATAATGTAATAATGTAATTGTTATTTTCATTGGGAAAACTTAATTATGATGGTATATTCCACGTGCGACCTCAGTTTCACGAATCTTCAGCGGAAGTGTGACCTAGACATAAAGATGAAATTTATCATTCCATTATTGGATGTATTTTTTGGGTTTTCGGATCGGGTACCCAAAATGCTCGTGAATTAATAGATTTAATATTATTATTAAATCTTCGACCTGCCATAACTCCTGCATGCGACGTCCGATTGACTTATCATCAGCAGTGACATGTTCCTGTCATTAATACGATCGATTAAAGTTTAATATGTGATATTAAATTATGGTTCATGTCTCGGGTCCATGAAACACCAAATAATAATAATAATATTATTATTATTACAGGATATTTCATTCAACATATCTCCCTCATAAATTGTTGGAATGGAGATCCATATGTGACATTGCAACCCTGAAATTATGATGGATAATTCAAAGACCATAAATCCTCTATTAATTATTCCTATGGCTCAAGATGTTTTTACTCGGTCAAACTGCATGGGTTAATGTGATCCTCTTTTAATCGGGAATTAAGCGTATCTTAAACTATCATACCATTAAATCTTCAAAAGGGACAAGATATCATATACCTTGTTCTTCCTATTTGATCTTGGATGTGAGATGCTAGAACCGTTCAATCCTTCCTGTTGGTGTTGCATAATCAAACTTTACTCCTCAGATCGATTCCGCTCTGTTTTGATGCAACCAAGCTATATCAACCAATACTCTATATAAGTTATGTTTTATCATCATTCCTTTGGGATCCTATTCTCCCACGTCTCCCTTCCATATTATAGAATGTAATCTCAATTATTCTAATGAGGTTTTTCTTGGGGTTTGGCTGACGCGTTCATAATGTGGCATCCTCAGGTGGATACAGTTGGCACGAGAGGAGGATTGTGACCCGTTGTGTGGATATAGAACGTCAAGAACTCTTTGAGGTTGGGGATTAGTTACTTTTAATATATTTTATGTGAACCTATATTTTTAGCATGTTCAATCCCACTGGATGACAATGGAATTGAAATAATAAATTTTTAACTAGATAAATAAATTGATATCGATAGTATGTTTTTGCCTCATGGTATGCTAGATAGTGTGATATCTATGCATGCTTTGATTAGTTTTTTGTTCTTGATGGAAATCAGTAAAGAACATAAATTGGGATTATTTGATAATTTTTTAGCTTAAGATGAGGAAGCATGTAAATGAATCTGGTTGTATTTGAAATTTGATGTTAATCAAATTGGCTCAGTAAGAATGTTTAATTATTTGTGATAGCTTACTGACTAGGTTTCCCAAATTGGGAACCTAATAATAATAAATATATTAATTCATGATTGATTAAAGAACAGATTGTTTTATAATTCCTTAAAGTATTCTGAGTTACCCTCAAGATTGATTAAGGGCCTAGAGCCCAATTAAATGTTTTGGTTGTTTTCCTGCTGTTTGTGCTATGATGTGATCCATGATGGTTGTAGTGATATGTGGGGGCATTGAGGTTTTTGTTTTTTGTAGAAGATGACGCCTAGAGTGGCAAGATACATTAGTTTATAAATGTGGGTGTTAGGGAGGACACCTGGGATGATGGAATGGAGTGGCTGTGATTGTTGGATGTTTGGAAATTTTGATTAGTTTTTTATCTGCGGTACTTTTCCCCAATGCTCAAGGCAGTTGGTCTAACTTACCCTTGTTCTGAAATAGGCGAAGACACATGGGGTATTCCACGTGATTTCCATGTTTAGATTCTCAAGGAAGGATGGGTATATTCTATTTCTATATGCGGAAAAGACTCGATGGGTAGTACATCTACTCACCTTGTTGAGCCCCCTTGTGTTTAGTAGAATATAATGTTTTTCTAGAATTCCTGGTAATGTGGGAAATTGTTTCTATAATGAATAATTGAATAAATGGTGTTAAACCATGTGGATGGAGTTGCTTGAATATAATAAGGAGGTTATAATTTTTTAAGGACCAATTGACTTTGGGTGTGATGCTAATGAAATTTAATGTGTTATTGTTGATGATTAATTAATGTTTAAAGAATTAATTATCATACACTAGAACTGATAAAAAGGGAATGAATTAATCTAATAAATCTCTTTAAATGATTGTGTGCTTATAGGATACCTAGTCCTAGAAGTAGCATCCTGGAGTCTGAGAGATGTTATATATAGTTGTTTCTATGACTAGGTAATTCCCATAGTGTGATTGTGAGATAAAATATATCTTGTACCTTTTGTGTTTCTGTACGCTACTCCACCCTCTCAGTAAGGTAAACTAATACCACGTGGATTCTGAGCCCTGGGGGTGTTTTTTTCCAACATTCTAGTGGTAGGATGAATGGATAACTACCCCCTTTGGCCCCACTCTCTTCTCTTGGTAGTTACTGGTGCTGGCGGGCGCATTGGTTAGTTTTACTCATATATGTGTGTGGAGGGTTGTAATGTCTTGTGGTTATTAAATCACATATATTATGGATATTGTTTTCTATGTACTACTATATGTGTAACATGTAAAGGATGTGATGGATTGAGGATCCTTACTTGATTTATGGGATGTAATGGCTTGTGGTATAATACCTGAAGTATGATACACGTTATGCGAGTTGTGGAGGATCCAAAAAAACTACCTTTTTTACTTTGGTGTGTGGACATGGTGGTTTTGTTGCACAGGGTGCATATTGTGGTGCTTCGCCCAGGTGTCTTTGGGAAAGCCTTTTTGGAGATAGATGCTCAGGACGTGCGATGTTGGGTAAAAGTCTCAAACTAGTGGGGAAGTAGTAGTGGGGTACCCTTGATATTCTTTATTATATGATATATTCTTATATGTGTTACTTGGTGAGAGTATCCATGGTGAGGATGGGAACAAAGAATACATGTTTAGGTGACGAGTTAGTTTAACTAGTTGTTCACTGTGCTTTAGCATGCCTTCTATACTTTTACATGAGAGGCTTTGGGGAGTATGCTAATGAGTATACTTTTATACTCACCCTATGTATATATAAACTATTTTTCAGGTCACTTGGAGCAGGTTGGAGATCAAGCAGGTTTCTACTATCACGGGGTTGTAGGAGCTGACCGGGCATGTGGTTGTTGCGGTTTTTTACTTTCTTTTGGGCACGTTATATTTTTCCCTTTTAGTTGTAGTAATTTTTCATGGAATATCATATGCGTACATGGGATTTTTTTTATATTTCAGGCTGAGTTGGAGTTTATTGGTAACTATCTTATCTTTCTCTTCTGCATGTGTTCTCTTAGAGGGAATGCCTCCCATTTGTGTGTTTATTATACCCTTGGTGCTAGTCGCCAACCCGTGGCCTACTGGAGGCAGGACTCAGGGGTCATTATCTCCCATTAAAAATTTATGAACCAGGAGGGGTACACATTTTGGGGAGGGGTCATGACACAACTACACATTGAATTTCGATAAAAATTCAGTGTAATCTTTTCATTACTTTTGTTTCTAAAACACGTTGTGCTGTCCTGGTAGAGAGTTTTATTTTTAACTGTTTTTTTACTCCTATAATTGGAATTTGGAAAAACAGATTCCATATTTTGAATCATAATAATTTATAATGGATAATAAGTGTAACATTATTTGTGACAAAAAATATTAGTGAATGTAATTAAAATTAATTACATCTATTAATTAAAATTTATGTTTTACTAAGGACTCAATATTAAATATAAGGGCATAAATGACCTAAAACTAGTAAACAATATTTGTATGAACATATTTAGACCCTATACTCCATTATATACAATTATTATCATTATTCAATCCAATTTCATCTTGATAAATGTCGATGGAATTTTCTCTTCAAATATTTACATCAGTTTCACAGCTCCTTCCTTATAAATGGTCACCATATCTATATCTTGTTCAGTCATAAAAAACCACATAAATATGGAAATTATCTACCAAATACATTTAACATCATCCCCTACTTCATCATTGAATAATCTATTTGGTTAAAAATACTTCCTAGTAATCCGTATAGAAAAAACAAAAGGAGTCACCCAATTAAGATGCAACACCTTCTTCCATACTCCATTGTTCTATTTTCAATTTCCACCCTCCTCTCTATTAATTCCATCATTGTATAAAAACTACATTATAAATAATATAATATATTTTTATACTTTAATGCTTATAAATAATCTAACAATCACCTTTATATAATAGGTAATGAACAAAATGTTTACGTGTATAATGAACTTCCGTGTCACAAAAATATGATCGTTCAATTTTACATACATCCCCTCATAGTAGAAATTTTAATTGATAAAATTTTTATATTTAATACATGTTATTTTTATTATTATTTTTCATTTTTATTCCATTTACATCATAGATCCTTTTCTACTTACCATTTGGTGAAAATACTATAATTTCATTTGAGGAAGCCTGGACTGTTGCCCCCTTAAAGAGATGTGATTCGTTTACACAATTTATAGAATGTATTAATGATGATTTTAGTGAAATTATATGATATTTATAAAATTATAATTATACGGTAATGATACTATATAAATATATACATATAATTAATTTTCATTGTTTCTCTCAATATGGAAATAAAAATGGAAACAACTTTCATGTGTACGTACATCATACCACCTCCAAGAATAGTGTATTCCACTTCATTATTCTATATTATATAGATTGTTATAAATAAAATATACTTGGTAAATAGGATTATTATATCATTATTTAAATTATACAATCCTGCTATATGAACAAGGATAAATGATACATTAAATGAAGACACATGCAATGAATAAAGAAAATATTATCCGACGTTAAAACATTACATAGGATGGTTAAAAACGGTTAATATAAAGTCATAATAAAAATATATATTTTATTATATATAATAATATCATTATATAAAATATTTATAATATATTTATATTCCTTATATAGGTGGTTTGAATGAGTATGACAAGTGTCATGGTAAAGGGTAATGGGATTTCATGTCATTTTTAATTTTCATTATATACCTGTTTGTTTGTCAATCGTTCCATTTCTATGGTGTACGTACTTACCGTGATTGTATTTTTTTTCATATACATGAATTTATTTTTATTCACATATCCATTGTGTGATATTTCATTCATGGGGATTATGATTCAAAAGATTCCAAATTGGTGAAATAGTTTTGTCTCAATTTTCATTTTTTGAGACTCATATTTGGGTTTTAACCTAAATTCTATATAGATTTGTATATACATCCATTATACATTTTATATATTTAATTTCCTTATTTTCATGATATTAATAAATTCATGAACTTTTCCTTTCTTACATTGAGTGTATGATCCCAACTGACCAAGTTATAAGAGTTTATTGAAATGATATCATCTCTTTATGATATTTTTTATTTTTATGCTCCAATTGATGAAATTTTAAGATCTGTATAAGATGAAAATTCATGAGATTTATATTCCATTGGTTATTCACGATTTAATAATATATTGGTACCAATTAATAAAATATTTGGCACATAATATATTTATTAATGTGTTTTTTTGAAAGCTGGACTTTACCATCTCTTCGGCCAGGAATCTGTGTTCCTTTAAAATATGATTTATAAAAAGGGTTTCCAAGACTAATCTACTAATATACTATGATTATTAAAATCAATATTTGACATTTTTTTTATAATGTTTTAAAAGGAATATTCTTGTTGATTTCCAAATATGGATTTTTTTCTAACCTTTTTAAAATACAAATGGATTGCTCTTAATATGTCATACGACCTGTGTAGATTTATCCATCGTCAATCCTATGAGTATTTATTCTCATGATGGAAAATTTCATTATAATATTTTTTTTTGAAATATATTTTCATTGAAATGTGTTTTCTAGACGTTTTCTAACTCATTTTATATGTTGTGATGGAAAATATTTTTCAACCTGTTTTCAATATTATTTTACAAGTTTTCGAGAAAATTGGGGTTCAAAATATATTGAAGCCTTATTTATATGTTTTCAATTTATTGTAAGATAAATGGTTCTCAAATCGTTTTAAATCATTATTTATAATATTTCATCGTCTTCGTTTGGGAAATATGGTTGTTACTAGTGTTTTAGGATTATATTATATGTTTTCAAAAAAACAAGTTTACAAAATTATTTCAATTATTATTTATATTTTTACATGTTATTTTAAAATAAAGTTATTTTCAAATGGAATTATGTATTAAAAATCCATTTTCAAAGATGAAATTATATTTCCATCAAGAAACATTCTATATGGATATTTCAAAAAAAATTCCACATATGATGACGTATATTGATGTTACTCATGTCCACATAGGAAACCTTCTAAAGGTTATATTAATATTGTTTCTTTGAATGTTTTATGTTTAATTTAATGGTATTTATGTAACATGTTTCTATTTCAAGAGTAATATTTTTATGAAATTTATTTTTCTTTTGGAAGATATTATTTCGATGAAATGATTATGATTCCTATCTTTTTTAACATGTTATTATATGATTACATGTTTTTGATACCCATTTCATTTCAAGGGAAATTATATGATTATTTATGATCTTGTGAAACAATTATGTATTAATCTATTATTTGATTTGTGGGACCTATATCACCTCCATTATACTGGGTAAATATTTATATCTTATAAGATATGCTATGATGGACTTGAGAGTAACCCTTGACTACTAAGACGGCCATGGGGGGAAACAGTGACTACCAATATGGTATTTGGGGTTAAATCATGCAGCTTAGACCTCCAAGGGAGTGAACCATGATTACAATGAAGGTATAGGGAGTGAAACCATACTAAAATGATTGCATTTAAAGTGATTCCAAGGCTACTATGGAAATCATTTTATATTCTTATGTGTCCCCCAAAATTCCGTCTTTCAATACTATATTATTGTTTCATGGATTATGTTCTTTATTTTGATATGATTCATTTCTTATGAACTGGTGATTTTTATTAAGATTGCAATCATGTAGGGTATAATAATCTATTTTTATTCTCAAGTTCCATACCCTTTTGTTAATGTAATTCTTACACATTTCCTTTATTTACCTAACTATCCTAATGAGTTGAGACCATTCTTATAATTCCTTTATCCAAGTTATGAATAATGGTTTTATATAGTAGTATAAATGATGGAGATATTTATAGTATATTTTGAATAACTTTCACATGGAAAGAATATTTTGTTTCCAATATTCCAATGAAACTAAACTCTTATGGTCCTAGACCATGTATTTTTTTATGTACTGATTATTCATATAAAATGATGTAGTTCCCATGTGTGTTAAATCATGGTCTCTAAATTATCCTCATACAAAGACTCACTAATATTTGGTTTCATCTAGAATACAAGGAGGCATTCTAGTGGCCATGTTCCCACTAGCTTTACTACTATTATCAACTAAGTTAGGTTATTATGTTGTAAAGTGGTATCAAATCACACTTTTCATTTATTTTGTATTTATTTTAGTTTCTTGGAAGGCCACATTTAATGTTTGAAAATTTATTATTAACATTATTACATATAGATGATAACCAACATTTAATGAATAGGTAAAATACCCAGGAAAGGAAATAATTATATCTATTATTTATATTATAGTTTTATTTATTTCTAGATTTTGTGAAACATAAGACATGTAGATTTTTTATTACGAACATGGATTCACTTTTACCCATGGATTGTTATACAAAAGAGGTTTTGGGCTCATGCATCACAATAAAAACACAAATATTCACATACCATGCATATTAAATGCCATGTAGATTTCATTTATTGAGTACATGATTTTGTGTCATGTTATTATTTATACCATGTTTTGGTATAGATTACTCATGATTAAGAATAAACAATTATTCATTGATTAATTCTATGTTTACAGATATTATTTCATTGTGATACCATACCTTATTGTAGATAAGATATATAATTGGTTACTAAAATTTTCTCATAAACTTAAATTTTGTTTTCCTATATATTTTGATAGTGGAACCATAATTAACTAATTATGAAATGTTTGAGCGATGAAAAATTAGATGAATATTCTAAATAATTTTTGGTTTTGAAAAAATCGTCAACAAAAAAATTATAATGCACATGATAATTTAAAATGTTATCAACGGTATCCCAGATAATGAAATCATTATATATACAATTATTGCATTCTTATGTTAATGGTAAGACTGTTAGTGAAATTTCATTTCATTCTAATTAAAAATTATATATAATATTATATTATTATGTTGGAATAAACAATCATTTAATAGAACCATCATATACATAAATGTTAATGAAATATAGATTCATAATGACTAAATGAAATTATAACCATTAAATAGTGATTGAAATTGTATCTTCATGGATATTTTCCACTATAAATTACATTTAACAAATTGTACACTATAAGCCATGACCTAAAACAAAGGACTTTACCCTTATCTAACCTTATTAGTGGGATATATGAATCATATAATGTGATTTTTCAGGATCATTTATACCACCCAGACATGATCAATGGTGTATGATGTAGGATGTGATCCTTCTATAAGAAGGATTCTATAGGTCATATTCTTATAGTTATTATTTAAAACATAAAAAAAACCATTCTGGTGTTTTTTATTTGAATTCATAGAACTACGCCACCATGATTTATGTAGTAATGTTCTAGGAGGATAGAGACTGCCATGTTCTGGTTGTGGTGGGATCTAAGCCACTAGTATCACCTCTAGTATTGCCTCTTGATTCACCTTTTTATATCCCATATAGGGAAATTAATGGTTAGTTTTGAGAAGTTCCGTATAGGTCATGAAGCCCATGTAGGTATCCTAAAAACTTGAATCTACAATGGAAGATATAAAATGGGAATTTTCAAAGCATCATCCACCATTATTTTTAGAGTATGTCATTCCACATTAATCAGTGTTATATATAGATTCCATACTATCTATTTTCAAGAACCATGACACATGTTAGGATATGATAGTGATTCTCTCATTTTACATTTAACAATAATATTCCATGAAATTGTGTGATTATATTGCATTAGAAAAATTCCATTGTGAAATTCTTTTGAGGGATTTGGAGATATCCTTCTATATTTATTTTAATCATATGACAATGATTTATAATAGAGTAATAGAGTTTATACAACTAGAGCATGAAAATTACCCATCATGGACTACATCACTCATTTCATAGAGCTCCACCATTTCAATCGAATCCTTATAGCTGGTGATTTATCTAGAAATGCTGAAATCAGATATTGAGTAATTCATGACATCCAGCCGCAACTGATCATGTTTTCTTTTACAACTATCACTGAGATAAATAATCAAGAACTAATCTCTTAGATTATTTTGAGATGAAATTTTTCTATGGGTAATGGATATTCTTCTCATTGAACAATAACTTCTTTTACTAGTGGAAGGAAACATTCCATAGTTATTTATTTATATGGATGTAGTTGTTAGAGTGTGTCTCCGAGTAGCCACATGGTCTATCAGTAGTATGTCTAGAAGGATCATATGAGGCCCTAATATAATAGATCTCATGTTGAGAATATGTCCTATGGACATATGCGATATCTGTAAATGATTTTTTAGACACCTATAACTATGTTTAGTGGATGTGGATATTAATCAGCTCGACCTTCATATGTGAGATCAGTAGATCCTAATAATCCATGATGCTGTAGTAATATCATTTTTGTAGGATGATATGGTGGTTATTTCATTGGGGGACAAAAACCAAATTTACAATGCTGGAATAAAAAACTTACATTGTTTAGTTAAGATACATCTCATGTTTATGGATTAAAATAGATATATATAGTTCATTTTATACCTGAGGAGCAGGGTCCATGATTATTTTACATTAGAGGAATCATTATAGTAGCCTCTACTCTATCCCCTTCTCTGCTTGATACAACAAATTATAACCTTTTAAATTATATTTATATTATTTGATACATGAGACAGAATATTTCGTTGGAATGATGAAACTCAATACTCTATTGGGAATTTAAATATAGTGTGCCCACCAGTGTATGGAGTGTCCCCATTAGATAAGTGAGTATCATTTCCAATGAAACCACTTCATACTCCAGATGAAATTTATTTAAATTATTATAGATATGGAAAGGATTTTTCCACTTCCTAGTTAGGTATATTTTTATCAAAAATGGTTATATTTCTCATCACTAAAGGATAATATTTATATTCACAAGGTTTTGTTGGATGTCTTGGAATGTCCAGATGGACACAAAAATTATGATCTGGGATGAGTGATAACCCAAATTTCTGGAATTTATATAGATAATCCATGAACACATCATTATGATTTCCAATCTATGGTATTTTATTCAAGGGATGTATTCCCGGAAATCTTTTATTGACGACCCCCTGAGAAAGAGGTATATTTTAAAATTGAACTGGTTGTTTGAACAACACAAGAATCCAATAATTCTTATACGATTTTTCATAATGAGTTTCATGAGCTCAAATGAAAACTAGATGAAATTAATGATAATGGTTTTATATGGACCTATATTTATCCAATGGGTTTACCATCCTTTTTTATATTGAGGTGGATATTAAATGCATCCTTTGTGTGGATTCGAATCAATAGAACTATTTTGCGATAATGAACTGGTATACAGTTCCATGTAGTGATGACAACATTGAATATAATTGAGGATACATATATTCATAAAATTGATATTTGAGGATGGGGTACAATTATGTGCATTTTAGATAACTGGAAAACCCAAATAAATAATTCCACAATATATATAGCTGGTATAAGTATTTGATCATGTTATTTTCCCTTACAAATGTTTCAGTGGTGTTCATTGATATTATGATTCTATTTTTTGACATATACCAGGATTTATTTGTGGTAATATATAGGGATTACAAATCAGTGTACACACATACTCAATATTGAAATTTCCAACATCATGAAATAATTTTGGGAACCCAATGTGGGAACTAACTATATTATAATATCTCTAGATAACATTTGTTGATGGATAACGTCTACATAACGAGACATATAATCTCATTATAAGGAGTTTCACTTGACCCATAGAAGGTGAGAGTTATATATCCCATGGATCTACCAAATAATTTTACTGATATATAAAGATTCATCTGGTTAAATGGATATTAAATTAACATTATTTTGTATTTATCACAACTTGATGCACCAAAAAAATAATTTTGAAAAAATATATTCATTAGTAGATGGTATAATGTGTCACATAAATCATTTAAAAATAAGAAATTTAATAAAATTTAATTTCAAACATGATCCTTCCTAATACTAGATTTGTCTATATGTTTTATTATGATTCATTTGTAATTGTTCTAAGAGTGGTTTTTGTTAAGAGAGATCGAGTCATGACATATGAGTTTTATAAATATAGGTCATATGACATTAACTTCCTGATTCAATATCATGTGATTGTAGTTTTTGGTTCATTCCATGTGTTGGAGGATGAAATAGATGCTGGGTGAGATTTATTTAGTGTGGATAGAACATAAAACACTCAATTAAAAACTTACACAATATGGTTTAAATCAATGGTAATGATGATGATTTTAATACCTATAATACATTTTATTTGATATTTCTTATACACCAGATAAAGGAAATGTTTTTTGTTGAATAGGTCCAGACGAATCAGATTGAGGTGTTATAGGAGGCTAATATTGTCTGTTATTTCATTACCCTTATTCTTATATGAATTCTGATATTCATGTTTTTAGTGGTATCCTATTCTAACCACAATATCAATGACATCTTCACTTTGGGATTGAGTAAAAATGGGGAATATTTTTTTTCATATGGGCCTAATATTATGGGATACATTTTTATGAGGAATATTGTTTCGTAGTTGGGTTGTTGATGAGGATAATATATTGAAAGTTCAAAAAAAACATTTATGTTCTTATATACAAATATGAGGAATTTATTTAAGAGTACCAGGACACAGCATGGGTAGTTATTCTTAGCCTTATAAATATTTACCATGATTTACAATGTCAAAATTCATGTACATGTTGAAAAAGATAGATATCTTGTTTCATTTCATTGTGTTCCACTTGTTAACTAGTAAAGGCAGAACAATAGCAACTTTCTGTTATTTAATAGTCATTTCCCAATCATTAATGAAAATTTTATAATGTTATAATGTGTTTTTGGATTGGATTACCTAGGATACAATGTGATAATGAATAAATATTGGTGATTGTAGAATTATTGAAAAAATTCAATCACATTATACCTACTAGAGTCACATTATCAATAGAAAATGTATGATGGGTTTATGTCAGATAAATAAAAAGATTATATTGAGTTTTAAATACAATAATATTAGATAGAGATTCTCATTTTACACCAATGATCTAGCATGGGTTATATAGGGAACTAGGTTTAAATTTATTTTTGAGTACAACCTATCACCCACAGACCAATGGACAATTTGAGAATATGATCTATTTTTTAGAGGATATTATATTGGAATTAATCCTTGATTTTGGTTTTTCTTGGTAGAAACACTTGTATCATGTAAAATTTCTCTATAATAATATATTTTATGAAGATATAAAAATGGATCCTTTTGAGTCTTTATATAGATGTTCATTGTTTGGATTAATGTACAAGTTAAAGGATGGATATATTTCTCTTCTGGGTCAACGTCTTGTTCAAGGGACTTCAAAGAATGTACAACTTATCTGGAATCATATGAATAAAGGGAACTAATGGAATAAGCCTTGTTCTAATAATCATATATGAACTATATAATTAAAGGTCTAGGATATTTTATTCTCTTGTGTTTCAACTATTTTGGATAATTGATGAACTTAAAGATACTGTAAAATTCATCTTTTTTATGTCAATACTTGTCAAAATTTTGAAATATTCTATCTAGTAACATGTTAGTTGTAATTACCACATAGGTACATATACATGCATTAAATATTCTATATATATCTTCTATATCATTTTTATCCTATCCCAAATCATATTTTTAAAATGAAAATGTTGAGTGGTTTGAAGATGAGTCTTTCAAGTCACATCCTATACATATCATTTATCAAAGCATGAATCCTCTCTAAGGAATGTTATTTCCTCAAAAAGAGAAGTTCTGGAATCACAACCATGTATTGGATGAAACCTTGGAGTGAGATGATGATGTTGAAAATCAATGGATGGAACATTTCCCATTCAAATATTAACATTCCATAGAAGAGAACTCGAGGATGAGCCATTTTATGAATGGGAGATTGTATGATACCATATTTTATGTGAATGAATCCTCAAATTTTCAGTTTTTATTTGGATATAGATAAAATTATTTGATAATATTTTATGAATTTTTTGTGTAAGTATTTTATATAGAGAAACAACAACAGAAATATGATAGTTGAATAACTTATGAAATAATTCAGTGTTTTATGAAATAAATTAAAAATGTTTGGTGCAAACACCTATAACGTCACAAGGGTCTTCGAAATACCCATTAATTTGTGAAATATATTGAATAATACTCTGTTTATGTAATAATCATGTCAATAATATATAATATATGTTCTAATTATGCATTTATTGTGAATCCTAATATCATCTCACCGTATATTTTTTTTTTCCCATCACTAGTGTCATAGTTTAGGTATCCCTCTTTTACTTCTACCAAGGTATTGTGAGATATTCTTCATTTATAAGGTGATTAAATTATTGAAAGCCATGTTGGATTCCTAATGGTATGGATTTTACTTTTACTGCTTCTATCATTCCATTATCGCTTCATATGGAATTCTAAATACATGAAATATATTTTCCTTTATTTCCTAGTGTTCAACAATTTCATCAATTTGAATAATTACAGATAAAATCATAAGATGCTATTGGATGCTTATATAACTAGAAGTCATAGGTAGGTAGTATATTTCAATTCCCTAATGTTTTGGTTTTTTATACCTTGCATCATAGTTCTTCATACTAGACTTCCTAGGAATTAAAAATTAAATTGATATACCTTTTACATAAATTTATAATGTTTTATTATAAAATGTCATTATATCATTATGAATTGATGAAGGTTTTCAGCCTCAATGAAAACAACCATTTTGTGGTAATTTTTATTAATAAGATAGTTGTAACTTTTGTAGTGATTTCAGGTCACTTTTTTTTAATAGGGAGATAAATAAATTAAATTAATCATTAATGGTCGAGTACCATGTTTATAAACATTTAATTTATAAATTAAATATGTAATGGAATTGAATAAAATGTAGTTTTGTAATGAAATAAATAATCCAACAGAAGATAAATTATAATGTAAATTATTATTGAAGAGGCATGGACCAAGGCAAGGACTGCCTTTTTATCACTTCAATATGAAATGATTAGAGAACTGAATGTGCTAAATTCAATTTATATCGGAAATGAAAACTAACACAGGACATTTACCCATTATATAATTATATAATGGGATTCCAAATGTGAATGGACACTAACACTGTCCCCTGAATCATTATATATATATTTTTTATAATGGATTACTCGGTACTACACCAATGTGATGTTTCATTGTAAATAACAGATGAATCACTCACATTTTTCATATTGAATCCCATGGATAGTTACCTGGGATATGAATTTCTTAAATGTCCCATCAGATGATCCATGGGATTCACCAATGTCGTTACTAAATTTTATTTGTATGAACTATGTGGACTCGGTGAGAAAGCCATGTCCATGGGTTTAATGTTCATGGAACAAATATTCATACATTAATCATATATAATTTTAAAATATTATTTCCAATTATAGAGGAATTATTGGACTTTTCCCTTTAGAAATAACTATTGTAGGTTTAATATTTTATTCATCGACAATTGTGGAAATTTATTGACACTTGAAATACTTTTGTAAAACATAACTAATGCCTTGATATGTTATACAGATATTCATCATTTATTCAATTATTATTATAGCATGTTCATGAAGTATAGATTTCATAACATATTTTAACATTTTATTCCTATAATATATGGTCACAATAATATCTTAGATGCATAGATTGGATTTTTTATATTTGGAATTAGGTGTGGCATACAATGTATATCTCACACCCTATTTGGTATTCCGATTGGGACCTAAATGAACATCATTAATACAAGTTGGGAAAAATGGGTATGACCCAATGTGGGAGATATGATTTCATATACTAGAGTTAAGTACGATAGAATAGGACTTAATGTATTATCATAATTTAGTTGGATTTAGATTGGGTATTTTAATAAATTTTTATAGTGTAGCATTTTCAATTTTCCTGTTATAATGTATTTTCCATATTTTATATCATCAAAAGTGGTAAGGATAATTTTGAATATGACATTAGATATGGTTTTTATCATTATATTTATTACATTTAGGTGATTTAGATTCATCTAGTGGTTATTTATTTGTTTTTTTTTCAATTTATTATAGTGATGATTCCACTGTCCTAGGATTTGACCAAGAGGGTGTAGTCTCCCCCAATATAAAAATAGACCTTTGTTGTGAGTTATCAGCCTCTAGAATGTGGGTAGGAATGATATAGTACATTATTCCATTGGTTTATCATTGTGTATCAAGTGATTTCCGGTGATATCCCACATGTTCTATAGTTTTTTTTGATGCATTTTCCACCTTCAAGTGATAAGATGTTTGCTGTATAGGAGAATCACCTATTTTTCTTGAGTGCTCATGTCATAGACTACCCTGTGATGGATTATTTTTAAGGGTAGTATTTTGATATCCCCAATCACCCCGTTTTACAATCTATCACTTCTTCTCAAACCCCTTATGTTATTTTTCTAGTTTGGTGGTTATATTTAGTGATTTTGAATCCCATCATCCCTTATTTAAGTACTTTTTGTAATTTCCTGGAATGTAATGTTTCTATTGGTATTATTCACATTGTTTATGACCCCAATACATATATCAAATTATGTTACATAGTTTCTAATTCTGAAACACCAATATCAAAATTTTGGTACTAAATTTATGTATTTTTTAATATTACTTTTAGTGTATTTTATTACTACATTACTTTTTCCATGATTTACATTTGATGTCCTCAAATTTTTTGAAACATAGAGGGAATTCCATACCTGTAATAGAATATTGGTTCTTATGTAACCCTTTGAGACCTATTTTTTTTAATTCTAATGGAATTTGGTGAAGTTCCTATGGATGAAGTTTGCCCCATAGGGGGGATTGTGAGTTTGTTTCCATAAAATCAATGATCATGATACTTTTACCATAAAAATGGTAGGGAATTATACATAGGTAAATGGTATAGGAATGATCAGTTCAAGAACATGTAATGCTATACTAAACTTTCACAGTGATGTGTGGGAGCATATGATTTTTTGGCACAGTAATGAGTGATATGATAAAACATAAATGCAATTGTGGGATAAGAACGAGTGTAATGTATATGTACAGAATAATGACATAGACGAGTCATGATTGATATAGTAAAGCTTAGTATTATGGTATATAATTAGTGAGAGAACTATGTCAAAGATGATACATGGGCAACTCAGGAGTGGTATGGATAAGTGTGATGTGTGATAGAGGGAAGCAAGGAGTGGGGTTAATGGGACCATACTGTTAGAAAGGTGTTATTATATTCAATAAGTTATGTGATAGCATGAAATGAATATTCATTCCAAAATAGTGACAATGTATGAAGGGACCATGCTTGTGAAATCTTTGTTAGAACACAGTTCCCTAGCAGGTTGTGTGTTTAATTAGGAATTTATTTTATATCATGACATGAAATTTTATATGACATATTAACATATGTTAACAATATATTGGTGGTTTTACTATATGTATACACTCAAACATTATATGGGTATCTCGATTCACATGAATAATTTGTGGTCAAGGATCCTATAATGGCCAAGGTCCCTATATAATTCTATTAATCTAGAGGAATATAATGGATTGAGGAAATCTTGGGATTGAAGATGAGATCAATTTAATTCAATTACTCACAATTATTTAATTTTTTTATAAATTATGGAATTTAATCAACTAAATTATGGGATCACTAATGATAAATTTGTTTGAATTTTTTCTGACATATATTTTAGTTTGGATATTATTTATAGTAGTTTCTATCATGTTTTTTGTTATTTAATATTTTATTTTTTTAATTTTATTATGTATATGATTATTATTTTTATATTATTGGGGAAAATTGTATACCCATGATTCCACATAGTCCATCACCAATAGTCAGAAGCCACTTTAATATGGGTAGGTGTACATGAGGTGATGTGACCCTATAATGTAGATAGGGTAAATTTGGTTGGTTAGGAGAAATATAGTAAATTTTCATGATTTACATTTTTCAATCATTATATTTTGGGGCATGGTAGAGTCGATATATAATGGATGAGACTCTGGTAGAGGATATATACATGTTTCTAAACAACAAATGCATAATTTAACACTGACTAACAATGTATTTAGTATTATTTTTTTGGATGTGATGTTATAGTTTTAAATATTTATTCGGTGTTACAAAAAGGTTATAGTTCAGGGGATTTTATCTTATCATGTTCTGTAAGAGTGGGTGAGTTCATTCATCCAGGATAATAACAGTGGTTAATGTGTCATGTTCTTATTTACATATAATTTAAATATTTTTAAATTAATTAGAAATGAGAAATAATATATTTAATGTTTACCAATTTACATTAATTGGGAAATTTAATAAACATAATGTATGTGTGTATTTTTGTATATATTACTATGAATAGTATATGTGTTCTATAATGTGATCTTATTCCTTCAGTAGATTAGATTTTTTATGCTTATTCGTTGGCGGTAGACACAATGAGCTTATTTATTTAGTTAATGATTCTGTGATTTTTAATTTTATTTATTTTTATAAATTGTATGAAACTAATGGTATGTAATAGTCTAGTTGTGTAATATCAATGATACCACAATGATATCATATGGTTCAACCCATGTCCAAGGTCAGGAGGTTCAGGATATGGGGAATGTTTCTCTTCTTCCTTTGCTTATATTTAAGGGTGTGGTTAAGCATAATATGGTGGACTACCTAGAGATTCAATTAGAATATCGACATCATTATAAAATCAATTACTAGAAGTTGCTATTATAGGCCCACATAGGGGGTTTTTATGAAAATGAGATGAAACCATGAGGTGCACACAGTTTGTGTAAAAGGTTGATTAAGATGATGGGGTTAAATGGGCGGCATAATCATTCATATTAGGTTATGAATTTTTTCATAATGGAAAAAACATAAGGTTTTTACAATCACCTATGGGTATAGAGATACATTCCAAAGTTAAGTGGTCAGTTGGGGTATCATACCCAATGGCACATAAGACATAAAATTTTTTCAAGGGGAAGGGATGTCAGGTTCATCACACTATTTTATGGTGAATTTATCTCTACATTATAATTTTATTTTTAATTTAAAATATGTTATAAATCAATTCATATTCATTATATGGAATTACATCTAGTTTTGAAATGATAATAGGTTGAACCAATTTATAATCACGATATCGAAACAATTACCATGAAAAAAATGAACATATGTTAAATATATTTTATAAAAATGGGAATCATTTAGTGTCTCCATATTAATGTATCATAGGATATTTATCCATCTCTACTGACATGTATCTTCTTATATGATGAATCTAAATAGTTGGCCATAATTTTCTACCACATAGGGAGGAGATTAACGTGTCAATAAGGGGATTGAAACACAGTGAGGTGTCCTTAAAATCATTTTATTTTAGGAATCAAAACCCACAAAGTTATTTAGCTCATAGAATTTATGATTATGTTGAATAGAAATATCTATGGGTACTGAGGAATAATTTATTTTATCGTGAGTATCAAAGGGAGGTCCTATATATTTTGGTTATAGAAGGAATTAGATTTATCATAGTTTGATCATACCCTTGTGATTGACATGGAGCTCGATATTCTCATATAGTGGGAGTCTTATTATGACATTCGTCAATGATTACACAATACGATTGATCTTTCTAGTGGAGATTCATGATATGAACTATATGAACATTTAATCTCCCCAGGACCATGTAAACCAGACATTGTGTTATAATAATGGGATATAAATTAGGTATTATAACTACATTTGGATGTGAGAAATATGCACTGGGACATTATATGGAGGTTTAATATGAATTTCGAGCCATAGGAAGGATTTATAATGATCCTTGTTATAAGAGTAAATATATTCATTATAGTTCAATTAATTTCTTCATTAAAATATGAAATTTCTAAATGTCTATTCTAGACAAGGTTTTCATAACATGTGATTCATGCATGGCCTAGAATTATTTTCTTTAATGGTATAATTGTATTTTTACCTAACATGTGTTTATTGTATGATATAAATGTCAAAGGATATTTTAGAATTATTAATTATATTATGGATATATCCAAAGACAAAAACATTCAAAAAGATTAATTTTTTGGAGTAAATCATGTGACCTATCCAGTTGATCCAAGTTGCCATCGTATGATCTCAGTTGAAATTTTTTTAGGGTTTCTTAAGATCTAGGTGACTTTCCCTAATGTCATCACAAAATTTGGATGACATGCTTATATACTATCACATGAGTTAGTGTGATATTTTTATATGGTGCTAAATGTCTTGGAAGACATTTCCAGCTTTCATCATGAAATATTCTCATATATCATGTGGGTGTCATAAGATCTAACAGTATTTTCTGAAGGACTTCAAGAGAACAAGCTGGATTGACTGGAAGACGTCGTGATATCCATTTTTTTTTCCTACAGTACATTCCAATAAGTACTTGGATGTTTCAAAGGATGTTTCAATATCAATATGGAATATCCTAATTTTATCAAAATACATATATGGCATGAACTAGGGAAACTATATGACATTTGAGATATTTCTAGTGGGAATTTTGAGGTATTGATGGGGATCAAAGTGGATTTCATGAGACATGTGTGGAACACTTAGTGGGTATCCAACTAACGACCTATGACTATCTAAGAGAACTCACATGATATGAATAATACACCCAATGTGGCTAGAAGGATTATGGTTTCATGTACTTGTGTTTTCCAATGACTAGGGTGGTTCATGTGAAGTGAATGAGGATCAGTGAATGTTTTCACCACATTAGTCTCCATTATTTTGAGTCTTTTCCAAAATTATTATGGCATATGACCTATATTTGTTCATTGAAGGATTTTTTAAGTCCCATGTGAAAGATATGTTATGTGGGATTTCATTTTAATAACTCACACAAAGGCATTCACTTGATCTATGAATTATCATGTGAATTACCTATTCATGTCAATGGATATCTTAGGTTATTCCCCAAAATTTATGTGATATAAAACATTTCCAATCGATAGAATAACCACTATGGGAAATCCAATTTGATTCAAAAGTGAAATATTTCAAGGATCCAATAATTCATTTTTTGTCATTGTGGTGAGGTATTTAGTGGCCTCACAAACCAGATTATTCCCCACTTTACAGGTAATGTTTCACAAAAAATCTTTAGTGGAGTCGGTGGATGCATGTTGATGTGATGTGTTCCCTATGATCCATTTTTAGGTTATAAAAGTGGAATTTCATGATTATTAGTGAACACACTACCATTCTATAAACATCAGAATTTTTATTTACAAATGATTAATGGGATATTGTCTAATCCTTTTGATTTTCCAAGGGTCTATCACATTTTATGCCAAACATGCCAACTGGGATTCATGAGATCAAGATGCCGACTGAAATAATTCAAATGACCTAGGATGCTTTTTCCATGACATTATGTGAGAAAATGATTGATTTTTATTGATCCTTCATCAGATCAGACCATTACGTCGATGGGATTTTTCATGGTCTTACAGATCATTTGGATGTGTTGTTTGAGTGTTACAACCATATGATGGTCCATATGGAGACCATTTCCTTTTCAACATATTATAACATGATTTTATTCATAATTACCCATCAAATAAACATAACAGATTAGTGAGTATAGTGTACTTGGAATATTAGGTACATAATTAGAAATAATGAAAAAAATAAAAAACATATTTTTATTAATATCCAATATGAGATCATAACTTCCTTTGGGTTCAGCCAACATAACATCTTTTTACGTATTTGTTCCATATAAAGAACCAAACCTATAGAATAAACATAAGTTTTACCCAGGGATGTAATCTAGTTTCGTAATTATGTTATAAGGAATAACCCATTTGAGTTACATAAGGTTGTCCATGAAAGATTCTATTTAAACCATACAAGGAAATTCATAGTGTAAATTTGGAACAGATTATGATAAATTATTAAAAACTAATGTGAAAAAGTGATAAATAGTGGTTAATAAACATGTTTAAATGTGGAACTTTTGTGTGATTAGAGGGAAATATAAAATGGTATTTAAAGAGGAAAAATGAAAAATTGTCAGCATATAACCAAAAATGAACTAAGAAATTATTTCATGATATAAATAGTGATTTTATAAACAATTGGTGGATTAAAACATATCAGGGTGTGTACTTGAAAATGGGTAAGTAAATGGGACGTTACCATTTAAAGGGTTTTAATATTCGGAGGAATTTGAGAGGGGACACTATTAAAACAAGTGTTTCCCAGTAAATGAAATAATAATTGATTTAGGTACATATGTTTCGATATTAAACATTTAATTTATTAGAATTAAATAAGAATAATTAATCATTACATTAGAGTATTGATATATAATAATTAACTTGAAGGAAAAAATGGTTGGTCCGAGGGAATCCCCTAAATTATGTTTGATAGTGTTTATTTCATATGATTAATGACCTAGATAATCAAATTAGATCCATGAATTTTTTAAATCGTAACCTCTTAAAAATACATCTGATTTTTAAAAAAAAAATTATGTTCATTGATGGTAATATCTTTGAGTTATAGTATTTAATTTTATTATTCCCATGATTTTCATTTCATGATTTTAGGATTGGTTTCACTGAGTTTGATCATGGGAGTTCTAAGAATATAAAATAAAAATTCCAAATGCGTAATTATATTATATTTATGTACTGACATATTTTTATACGGTATCATATGTCTATTAAATTTATTACCTAAATATTATTCATTAGATAAAAATTGATCAAAAAAATGATTAGTTTATTTATATGGGTTTTGACAATCATCACAAATTAGTATCATTTTAATTAAAAATGTGTCTAAATATTGGTTACATAATATTATATATATTTTTAGAAACATATTATATGTTTATTAATAATTAAATTTGTGTTTTCCAAAAATGGAGTTCGTAACAAAAAATTAAAACTTCTCATCCATGGGGTTGGAGATTTGACAGCTCAGAGATAATGTTTTCATCATTAGACGGAAAGGAAACATGAAGAGATTTTATGAGGGATATTTTATTAGAAATGAAAATTACAGTAGATAAATGAAATATGACTTATCGTTTTAAAATTCATAGGGGAGTTGAGGTAATGATAAGAAAATAATGTAAATTAATGAATGAATGTGGTAGGGTGTTACCTCTTTAGTTTCGTCTCCTTGAGAACCTCTGTAATAAATATACAAATGGATATTTTTTTACCAGAAAGACCATAACATGGGGATGTTGTTTTAGTGTGTAATTGAGAATAAAATGTGGTTAGTAGTGGTATTTATATTAGAAGGATATGGGGTGTTTTTTATTAGTTTATTCATTCATTTGTTATTTTTTCTATCAAATATCAGTATTCCTGATTTTTATGACTATTTACATTAACTAAATAACATTATTTCAATATAATGTCCCCCTAAATCATACATTACACAACCATGATTCAATAATTAATTTATTTTCTTATAATGGTAAATACCATAAATTATCATATTACTATATTAACAATAATTTTATCTAATATAAAAAATTTTCAGTAACTCACCACATACAATATTAGATAAGAGGATTTAAACAATGAAATGCATTTAAAAATAATAATTATATACATATATATGTCAAATTTAATTTTTTAATAAATTAAAAATATATTTGTAAAATATTTATTTTAATATTACAACTGAGGTTTCATCACTTTGAAAAATTAAATATAGTCACATAAAATTATCTTATAGGTATAAGAAAAAGAATATTTATTTATTAACATAAATTATGAAAATAAATTTACATTAAAATTATATTATTTATTATAAAATTTTAAATGAGTATTTACGTTTAATTAAAAAAACACATATTTTATCTATCTTAAACCGTTTATTTACATATAACATGGTATAATTATATTACATTTTTAGACATAATTAAACCAAATTTTATTTAAACTTTTATATGTGAGTTTTCACCTTTATTAGTTTTTTTACAATTCAAAATGGTAACATTACTATTCCATTGGTTAAGTTACTATTCTATTTTTATAGGTTTCATTAATTATTTAAATTACAGTTATTTTATTATTAGTTTAGGAAAATAATTTATTTTTTATTATATATCTATGATGTATGTGTATTATACTATATAACATAATTATAAGAAGGAAATTTTATTAATAGTACTCAGGACATTACATTCTTCCCCCAAAATAGAATTTTCCCTCAAAATTTCATTTTTTTTAAATGAGAAAAGAGTAAGGATCACTTCCCAATATTCATTATATAAGTTATTTATCATTTGAATCAGGTTTTCAATTTTTACTATAGGCATTTCCTTTAAGGAAAATGTTCTTATGCATCACAATGGTTCCATAGATTATTTTCAAAATCATCTATATCCTTTATCCAAAAACTACTCATGGATCATGGATTATATCTGTGGAATCATTGATAAATAATTATAATGGTATTTATAATATATAATTTTGAAACATCATCATCAACATCTTTTTTATAATAATATCATATGTATTTATATTCAAATATTACTAAGAAGTGTTTTAATATAACATTTTGAATATTTCCAAAAATAAATAAATCTATAGTTAGTTTCATATTTGAAACTCACATGTCTCCCTCATCTACATCACCTAAAAAATCTTTTAGTTATTCAAATATTTTAAATAAAGATATAAATTTGAGAAGAATCTAATAGGACACCCCAGGATTAACATGGTAAGAATGTTTAGATCGTCAGATTCCCAAGTAGATGAAACTATATCCTTGAATTAATTGGTCGATGATATATGTGTTGGATAACTCATATTTGTTTTACATATTATATGGAAATAAGAAATTTTTTTGATGTCAAGTGAGCATGAAATCATATTAATACTTGTATGAAGTTCATTAGGAAGAGAGCAAATATTTTTTTGGTTTAATTCCTTCCATATTCTAACTAATAAAAAGAAAATAGAAATCTGGGGCATAAATACATAGCTAATGAGAATGTTAAAAAATAACAATTTAATATATAATTATAAAGATGTAGATGGAAGGGATATCCTATATTGTGATTTCCAAAGATTCAATATAAGTTATCCCTGATGATAGAATTAAAACTATAGTTATCCATAATGTTTTTTATACTAACACCCAAAAATTACTAGAACATAGTAACATAACAAATATAGAAAAAAATATCATTTTACACATATTATTAAATGATTTTATGCATAGTCAACGTCAAATAAAAACCAAGTATCATAAATTCAAGTGTGTGTAGAAGATTTTGTACATAATTAAAAAGTAATAAAACATAATAATTTTTTTATTTAACCTACATGATGAGATCCTAACATTAATTAATATATTACATATACGTAGGATAACCTAAGGAATACATGAATGAAGGGATAAGTGAAAAACATGAGCAATGGAATAATCATATGATATAAGAATAAGACATGGGTTAGAAGGAATAAAATGATGACATTAAAAGTCATATAACTTGAATTGTGATTTTCAATCATAACATGATGAGTGTGAAATAATTTATTCATATAATCGTAGGAATTTTTTAGCACTATACAACATGACATAAGAAAAATTCAATGCAAACATCAAAGACTATATCACATGGGGGGAAAAGTCGAATAATGTAATTATGTTTAGTCCTCGTCCCAACATGAAATTTCATGAGATTAAAAATTAACCAATAAATTGCATAGATATTTTTGTGGGAACTATCCTAATATGTTATTCAATTTCATTTCTACATGATTGATCATTTATAAAGAATATATATAAGGATTACCTATGGAATTAAATGGTGTTCATAATCATGTCATAAGGCATAAAAAATTGGTGTATCATAATGGGATCCATGAATGAATTTATTTAAAACATACATGGAATTTATTAAGGGAGTTATAGGAATAGATTATGATAATTATTTCCAGATTCTTTAAAAATAAGTAAAATGATTGTTTAGGAAACATTAATAAGGTAGCCACTTTAGTGTAGCTTAATGGAAAATATAAAAGTGAATTTATAGAAGAAAAATGAATAATTTATTGTATAAAACTATAAATTAACTATGATATATTTTTAAGATATAAAGTGTGGTTTTTTAAAAATGTTGGTTGATTTAAATAGATTATTGAGTATACTTGAAACATGGTAACAAATTAAGAATTTCACTTTTCATAGATTGGATTATCAGAACGATTGTGAGAATGAATCAAATTAAAAAATATATTTCCCATAAAAGAAATAACAGATTTTATTATTAAATACTTCTGGATCATAAACACATAATTTAAGAGGATTAACATTTAATAATTAAGACATATGTTGGGGTAATGAGAGAGAATGTGTGACTCAAAGGAAAAATAGGTGTTTAAAGAGAATCCCTTACTTTATGTTTTAATGGGTTATGAAATTGAACATAATGTGATGGATAATAAAATATGATTTATTAATTAATTAATTTAGAACCTATTAAACATATATATGTTTGATTATAATTTTCTATGGTTATTATATGGATATTTCATTAGGTTATAGTGTTTTATTTTAATGCCCTGAGAGCGTTTGTTTCCTAATTTTATGATTAATTCCCTTGAGGTTTATTGAGAGAGTTCTTGTCAAATGGGTGGAAAACATTAATAGCTAAATTGTATGATATTTATTAACCTAAATAATTATTAATTTTCCTGTATATCATTTTCATGATTTACATTTGGATGGTTCATTTGATAAAATTTTGACGATAAAATGATTAGTATATTTCAGAAAATTTTACAAATATCAAAAATTGGATTTCTTTTACCATGTAATATGTTTATATACTCATTAAAAACAGTAAATATGTTTTAATATATATATATAATAATCTAGTTTAATAATAAAAATTATCATATGACTAGCATAGAATGTGGTAATGAAATATTAAAATTCATTATCCACGAACATTGTGAATCAATACATCACAGAAGATGTCTTCATTTTTAGAAAAAAATTAGAGGGTACAAGATTTTATGATGGATATTATATTAAAATAATAAAATTACATTACGTATATATATTTTTGGAGTTATCATGTTATATTAGATAGGGGATTTGTGGGAAAGATAAGAAAAGAAATTAAATTAGTAGAGTAAGAGGTAGGGTTTTACTTCATCAACCATTTCTTCTTTAGAACCTCCATAAGGTAATTTTAAGTGGTCGTCTAGTGAGACTAGAAACATCAGAAAATTTGGAATTTATTGGGAATAAGAATTGATATGAATATTAGAAATCTCAATGTTTTTGAATTTGTGAGGAAAATAGGTGGTGAAGGGAGATAATAATTGTCCGAGTAGACAAGTGTTTTTGAGTATTTTATTTTTTTGTTTATTATATTGGTAAAATAATGTAAATAGGGTTGATTATAGTGACTGTGCATTAACTAGAGAGTTTTAGTTTGAGGAAATGTCCAGCTACATCAACCATTACTCAACCATGACTCAAAAATTCATTTATTTTCTTATAATGTTAAATATAATAAATTACTATATTCCACTATTAAAAGAATTTAAAATATATTTAAAACATCTTAAATAGTCACTAAAACTATTTTTTTACCTTTATATTTAAAAAATGCAATACATTTTATTAAAAAAAATTTATATGTATGAGAAATTTATTTTTTATTGAAAATCATCATTTATTTGAATATAACAATTTAAATATTATAACTGATTATATGACACATTAAAAATCAAATAAAGTCACATAAAATTATCTTATAATCATAATATAGAAAAATAATAAATTATTAATATATGTTATGGAAATTAAATTTTTTTTATTAAATTAAATATAAAATTGAAAATACAAATTTAAGATTTAAAAAAATATCAACACTTAATTTATTATTTTTGAAACATTTGTTTACTTATACCACGATATAAATATATAAAATATTCCTTAGTAAGACAAAAAAAAATTAATTTTTACTTTCATAGGTTTTGTTTTTACTCTATTATCAAGATTAATATTCATAATTGTCACATTACTATTCCAACTGTTGAAATAATATTCCATCTATATAAGATCCATTATTTCTATAAATACAACATATTTAATTATTAATTTGGGATAACAATTTTTGTAGGTTATATATGTTTTGTATATGATTTATTGTGTATAAAATAATTATATAAATGAAAATTAAATTGATAAAATTGTGTATCATTACACTCTTATCTTATCCATTGTTATATCCTTGTTTATTTTACAAGGTTCAGGATAATAATGAGTTTTCTCGAATATTTTAAAAGAAAATAAAACTCCCCATCAGTGATTCCTCACGTTTTCATCAATGGTACCTATGGTGATTCGTGATCATTTAATTGGAAAATGCTACGGTGTTCCTAATTCAGCCGATGGGGGTGCAAATGACAGATTTGACATGTCTGAAGCCCTTCACGTGTTATGAGTGTCATGACATTGGGATCTCGCATGGTGAGGACAACATTTTCCCATTATATTGATGTGTATTATTAAATTCATGGGGAGCATCACATGATTTTTAGGTGCTCAAGACACTCCCACGTTTTCAATTTCTATTTCCTTTTTTATTGATTAATGGTCTGTGATCTGATGAGTTTTCATGCATGTTTTCTCAGAAAATCATTATCCCCAGCAGTGATGTTCCATGTGATGAACAAGGGTTTTTATGGTGATTTTTTATAATTTCATGTAAACCCCCTTATATTTGAATTATAGATCAAAAAGGGTAGCACAAGACTACTTGGAAATAAATGAGGCCATTCATGTGTTGAGGGTGACATGAAAGAGGGGACTTTTTCTATGAGGGGGACATATCACCATGGGATAACAGTATATCACAAAAATGTAGGTAGCATGACATGATTTTTATGACCATAATAGTCACCCATATATTTGATATTTGTCATTAATTTTATAAATTATTTTTGTTGGATTTCCATGATTCGTCTATTATACAAGTCATGTGACAACATCGTACTCTACTAAAAGCCTTCACAAGATCATATATTGTATAGGAGGACTACACCAGAGTAGAAGGATTCATCACAATGGCTCATAGAGACGCATGAAATGATATTTTTTATGCGTGGATATATATTGTGATGTTAATAAAGGTATCCTCCTGACATTTATACTAGATGATCACAAAATATGCACGATTTGATCCACCATATTCTTCCTTTTATTTATAGGGAAAATAACTCTCCTATTATTGTATTTGTTCCATTCCAAAAAAAAATTCACATTTTGTTGGAATCAAAAAATTATCCCATCCATTTTGAGTGAATTTCATTTGTAAATGTATCATTTATAATAAAATTATTTATCTACACATGGTTATTTAGGAATTGGAGAAGAAATACTAGTTTATGCTTAATTTATAAGACCATATAGATGCATGGACTGTTCAAATCTGAAGATTTGTGGAAACCATAACTCACTTGGGGTCTGATCTCTAAATTTCATAATTCTCATTGGAGACCTCTCATAAGAGTTTAGGATATGAATTCATTAACAAATATCATCCTATAGTGGGACAAAGTAGAATAGGTGGAGTTATGAGCACTCTTCAATTGACACATCTCTTCATGAACTACTTGACCTTTCCATATCAGCCTATCAAGTATTTTTTTTTCAAACATTGAAATTTATTTTTATGTAGACTCCCAAATGTGGTGATTACAACTATTGGAAACTATTTTTGGAATGATTTTATATAATTTTTATATTGCTAACCAGTTATCACTCATTCAAGGTATGCATGTCATTTCACTAGTACGATGTCACATGAATCATCAATGATACCCATCCATTTCAATATTTCAATAAAAAAAATTAAAATATATTAATATTAAAATTCTATTTTATTATTCTTGAGAAATGATAATGAATTACAAAAAAAAGAGATTATTAATTGATATGTTTATTCAACCTATCTTGTGATCACATAATTGACAGAAGTATAATTTTTGAAGTATATATGTCATAGAGGGAGAGTGATATATCTTTTTTGAAGATGATAGTTTTAGAGAGTGCCCATTAAATTGTTATATGTCTATATGGTGGGACCCATCATCTCTTCTATCTCTTCTTAAAATTTATATTTGTTTGAGATTTGGATTAATTAAATTAATCTCAGGGCTTCCTATCAATATAGATTATGGTCTTTTAGCTCGGGAATGATATCATTTTAGTTTAGTGTGTTTTAGCTTGTATTGTATATTTTTGTATTTAATGGCCTTTTAAATTTTAACTTAAATTTCTATAGAATAAATTTAATTATATTGAACTTTCTATTTATATATATTAGAGTCATTTAGTATGGACTTAATATAGATGATATTAATGGTCATTTAGCATATACCTCATTATACTATATAGTTTGAATATTTTCTATTGGGATGTGATTGATGAATATTCAATATGTGGACAACATTATGGGGATGACCCAATGAACACCAATATTTTTGGGACCACTATTTTTTTCAATCATCACCATGATTGGAATTCCATTCCTTCATAAACGTGATGTATGATATTGGTACGTCAAGGCCCTTATGAATTATTTGTATGTCAAACCAACGTATCCCCACTCTACTCCAAGGGACATGGAGTATTTATGATTTTGATATTTTCTTATGAGAAAAATAATATTGATTACTTCTCCACCTAGATAAATGAAATGTGGAATGATATAGTTCATAAACCAAAATATTAAATTAGTGAATATGGAATTGAGAAGACAGGTTTGGGATGTCTCATAACAACCTGAGATTTCAGGTTCTTCCATGGTGTTTCTAAGACTCATAAGGGTTTAAGGGACATTTATAAATGGATGAGATACCTCTGTTTGTTTGGTCAAGACCATATTAATTGATAAAATTATCAAGAAAATATATTCATCAATCATTTATGAGGGACAATAATGATTAATGAACACTAAGAAGTGTATATGATGAGATTTTTCATGGAATGAAAGGCTATATGGGAAGATTTTTTGTATCCTAGGCATTTATTTCCCTTAATTAAATATGGATCCCTATTCCATGTCAGTTCGAAATCAATGTGTGGGACATAAAATGGTTTGAGAATGGCATGTCACATTCATTAATTGATAATCTATACAAAACATAATGATGGAACTTTTATGATATCAAATACTATAACATAGTCCATTAGGGGGATTGTAAATCTTGTTCCAATGTACTCAGGTGTGGAGGATAAAATCGGAAAATCATACAGAGAATGACCTATAACAGATTATTGTTATGAGTTCTACCATTTTGATTTTAAACATCTTAAGAAATATAATTAATTTTTTTATAGTGATTTACTTTGTTGATTAACATAGTTTTATATGAAGGAGCTATAAGAATGCATTTGTCTCAAAATAAAGTGTCACTTGAATCCATGTATCCTTTTCCAATGACAAAGGAAGGTTTAAAATGGTACACAATGATCAAATATTGATGTATTCTATTTAGAAAGGGTGATATAGACGATGGTATTAATCATCCTAAATGTTGTGACACTGATTGGTGAAAATATTCTTATGGTGAGAAGATTTGAAATATCCTTACTATAGATTTTTCACGAACCCAAGGGTCCAAGGATCCTTACTTAATTTATTTTGGCTACAAAGTAGGCCATATAAAAATTATGGCTTATTTATATATAGTCTTAATTAAAGGGTTTACTTTCCCACATTTCTACAAACCATTGGTATAGGAAATACCAACGGTTTGGAGTCCTATACCAATGGTTCCAAACCGTTGGTAAATGGTATTTTTCCAGTAGTGTTAAAAAAAATTTCTAAATTTTTATCCACAAGGTGTTTTAGTATGTTTTTATAAAATATTATGTTTTATCATGCGTTGAATAAGTTCAATGTATCTGAGTATAAAAATTATTCTTAATTTTTAATGTTGTAATTATTGTTTGTCCATTTAATAAGACTCGTGTTTATCAGTTCTAGATGATAGACATCAGGCCTGGACTATTTTAATGTAAAAATGTTATAAATCATACTCACATCAGTATTTATTATATTAGGTTTATAATCATAGAGGTTATTATCATTATAGACATAATAAATTATAATAGATCCACTATGTTTATAATCAAAATATGGAAGAATTAATTTTATAGTAATGGAACATATTTTAAACTCTGATGGTGTAAACCAATACAACATTAGGCATTGTGCTATCTTAGATCCTTATGAAATGACATGTTCCAGGAATCCAGGTCCTTGAAACAAACTCAGAGAAAATATGACTGTAGGTTGATCAATATTAACATTATTAAGATTCCAATAAATTCTATATCATTTGAATAGTTTTAAGCTTCTGATTAGATTTCACTTTAAACTTTTCAAAAGCATAAAAATCATGAAATAGTTTTTCATAATCTCTTGAAATCTCATAGAGAGAGACGTTCTATGGAAACCTTGTCAGGATATATCATTTATATCATTATCAAAATATTAAACTACTTATGATTATATTATTTATTTTTGGTTTGGGGAGATATGAATGTATAGAATCTGATTCATTAGATCGATGGATACCCTGGAATGATATATAGAGAAAATCTGATCTATGTATCATGGCTTCTAGGGATAGGAAGAAATAGATTCTAATCATTCTATTCGGGGTTTCCTTTCAATTTGAATTCATTTATATTTATAAATATAGAATAAGGGATACCTTTAGTAAGGTTTAGTGAATACCTTACTCTTAAGGTTAATAGTCAATATTCATCTAATAAATGTAATTAATTATGTCATTATTATAGATATGTAATAATATTTAAATGTTTATATTTTTACTATATATATTAATAGTATTGTTTATCGTTTAATTAACCAATATATATTTGTTTGTATTATAATATTAAATATAATTATGATTCATACTCACATTAATCAGATGCATTGTGATACAAATTATATCACTCTAGTTTTATGGTATTGTATATGATTATTATTAGTTGAATTTGTTTGTCGGAATGAGACCCATGTCTAAAATTTTACATAAATAGTTTTTTTGGGTTTTTTAATTTAATACATTTAGACTGTGTTTTCATAATACAATTAACCACATCCTCTTGTATGAATATATTTCATAAGTGGTACATATCATTAATTAGAATCCAAATATTACATTCCTATGATTCTCAATTCATTTCCATGTTTATGATATGATAAATATTTATGATCTAGTGGAATAGATTTGTATGATTTAATTTTGAGATTTGTGGGACATATATCTCTCTCCAATGCATTTGGTAAATATTTATATCTCATGATCCACACATGGATGAAATGGGGAGTGGGATCATTTTATTAAATGACTCTATTGGCTATGATGGTCATGGGAGTGATGCATGACTACTAAGATGATCATGGGAGTGAACCATGAAAGTATCGATGATATAGAGATGAACCCATATTACTAAAAGGGCATTGAGGGTGATTCCATCAATATTATGGAAATAATTTCATATTCTTATATGTCAACCACAAGTCCATATCTTATTATTATGTTATGATTCCATATATTATTCTCATTTTCCATTATGAATCATCTCTAAAAAATAAATATTATTTATTCCATGATTCATATTTATGAACTTTTATATGATGGGATTGATCTTATAATTTTATGATCATGTTCTCATGCCCTTATTCTACTAATTATTATTATATATCACCCTTGTATACAGTATTTGAGCATCTAATATCACCATTTTATTTTTTATATTCCAATGTTATGATGATATTAACTATGTATTATGTTTCTAAGAAGGGTTACGGTCATTAAGATCACGGTGGGGGATAATATCTCTCTCTTACATACCAGTGTTTATTATTCCATTTTTCCAATGGAAATTTATTAATACGGTCTTTGGGTGTCAATTTGGGTAATGTACTAAGTATTTAATAAAATGATTTAATTATAATTCATGATAATATATGATCTATATATTTTTTATGAGTGAAAATATTGGTTTCCCTTTTCAAAATAGGATTATAATAATGTAGTTATAAACCTAAGAACATGTTTTAGGATATGTCTAAGGATGTGGAAAAGTATAAGAAAATATCCTAGAATTTTGGTAAGGGATATAGTGGTTGGTTTCCTAGAAATATATAAATTTATTCATAAAATATGTTTTGGTTGATCTAGAGTAAGGGAACATAAGGGTGAAAACCCTGAAAACTATATATTAAGCTACACTTGATGGTAACTAGCATGACAATTGGCCTTTCTGCACACCTTGTTTAAGACTACTGGGGTATATGCTGTCTAAATTCACAAACATTTCATGAACTATCTTGATGTATTTAATTATATGGTGTGAATGAATAATTTATGATGAACCGAATGTTTCATCAATTAAATAAGGTGTCACAATTTAGACAACATTGATGTGAGTATTCAAGGTTATGAGGTTCCCCGCACTGATTATTGTATCACATACTATGATTGTTCGTTTAAGACAATGGATGGAACCCAGTGGAAATGTTTCAATGCAGAGTGTGATGGTGAATGAAATATTTGTTCTTTAGATCATCTAAATATTCTTGTAGCTATATGGGAAAATCATTTTACTATTCCCACCAAACATTCTCATGATATTAATCATGATAGAATTAAAAATGTAAAAATGGGGGAATAATATTTTGTTGAGTCCTTCATTAGGCCATATCCACCTACCATCAATAGTTCTTCTGATCCACATATTGTTAAAAAATAGACCATTAATACGAGCTTCATATTCTCCAATCTAGAGATTCCAAAAATTAGAATTTCATTCTATATTTTTTTCAGTTTAAAGGTGAAAGAGAATATTATTGGACTATTATCAAGAATATGGGGTAATAAATAATATTGAATCCATATATTTGGATGATTTCAAGTCTATATTTTTTTAATAATTACTTTCTTGTTATTTTTTCTACTATAATGGAGAAGAATTCCCTTGATTTAGAGAAAAGGGATAATAAATCTTTTGGTACCTATGAGGAAAATTTCACAATTCATTGTATTTAATCTTCTTCTATTGTTATCCAATCCATATGTAATGTTTATAGGTTTATCTGTCGATTGAATCTGAATATCATAAGGGAAATAGAAATAATAGAATTTAGTATCATAAATGATATTGTAAAATTTTAAATCGAGTTTTTAATGGATTTTGGAGTTATATATCAATATCATTTATATTACAAGAAAAATATAATGGAGTTCAAAGGAAAATTTAATAACCATGAAGAGAATAATATTAGATATCATTTATGCTCTATGTGTGGAATGAAGCATTAGGGAACTGTCTTATGGGTTCTAATAAATCGTTTATGTTAGTAATGGATGTTCATTGAGCATTTTGTTGATGATGTGATGTAATGAACTATCTAGAAAAATAAAAGTAAAGAGAAATATATAGAGAATGAACCTCCCCCACGTCATTGATACATGCTTAAGGTGAATGGAAATTATTCTTACGAGGTCCCAAAATAGAAGGTTAATGATGTTTATCGACATAAGACACCACATATGCCAAAGGACAATGGGGATTCTCAAATGATGACTATTTCTGACTTGGGGTATGATAATGACTTGGTGAAAGATATACCTAGCATCCACATTATATCTACCAATGACTTATTTTATTCTCAATCTACCCACTCATTCATTTCTTAAGAATCTTATTCAGGGAGTATTATTCTAGAAAATTACATATTTGTATATTTAGTATTGAAAACCCATATTGGTACAATTATTCCATCTCATTTGTATGATTCCTATCTAGTTTTAATTTCTTGTAACTTTATTCTTTTAGATCTTTCTGTTCTCCATATGATTTAATTTAATGTCGTCTTAGGAATTTATTGGTCTTTTAATGAAAATCCAATATCAAATTTTGATCAACCGAAGTAACATTTTATTTATTAAAACAATCAATGATAATATATCTATATAATGATATGTATTAAATTATTATAGATATTAAATATAGTGTATGTGTATTAATTATAATTTAGACTGGTTTTTTATCTGTAAAGTATGGGGATAAAATTGAAATCAATGATATTCTTATTGTTTGGGTTGTTTTGGATGTCATTTCGAAAGTGTTTCCTAAACATCCCCCAAAATTTGAAGTTGAGTTCTTGAGAAATATGATAACAAGTTCTACAATAATTTTAATTTATAATTATAGAATGAACCTAATTGAGTTGTATAAATTGGGAAATAAACTCCAAGAAAATAATTATAAGTGATTCATTCATCCAAGTGTTTCACCTTGGGTTGCACCAATTTTTTTGTGAAAAGATAGATGGATCAACGTGACTCTATATTGATTATTAAGAGTTAAAAAATTGATCCAATGATAGAGGTGATGTGTGGTTTCTTACCTTCCTAGGTTCATGAAAAAACACTACTATTGGTTTGGGGTAATATTTGATGCTTATTCCTTACCACGCCTTATCCACTATGCCTAAGGCCTGATCTATGATTTAGTTTGGGTTTTTTTAATAAATCATAGAAATATTGGGATTTTTTGTGAACCCTCCAATCCAACATAGAAAATTCATATGGATCAGATATATATGTATCATATACCCAAAAAATTAACCATCGATTTCACGAAATTGTTCCTATGATAGATGGATGATTAGTTTGTTGGATAAATTTTTCCATCAGGCTATAAATTAATACACCCAAAATTTTCCGTGCTTCCTTTAGTTATTTAGGTGGAAAATTGTAATCTTTCCCATCAAGGTGATAAAATGGTAATGGAAGTTATGAAGATTTTATTCTCATCCTATAATGTATTTTTCGGGATGAGTGACATAACAAATTATTTATGGCCCTACAAGAGACTGTAAAAAATCTATGATTTTTCATCACCATTTTATCTTTAGGGGATATCATCGGACCATATCACAATTGGAAGTGAGTGATATACTATGCAGGGTCCAATGTAATTTCAAAGGATGATAGGTAAGGATTGTGGAAATTTTCTAGAGGAAATATGTCATTCTTTCCTTTAGGATATATCATCCTCTATGGATGCATAGGTGAATGTGATACTTCTATTGATTCAATTTTCACATTCAAGGACACGATGAAATTGAGAAGATCTATATGTTTTTATTTTGTATATTCCTCTTGTATATAAGTAGAGGATGTGTCTTGGATATATGGAATTGTTTTTGTCTATATATGATTCTTCACCGGTTCACAGATTGAGTGATATCCCTGCTTATGGAGAGGTTTTCTGCATAATGGAGGGAATTAACAATAATTTGTTACATATTCCATTATGTAGAGAAGAAATGATGATTCAAATATAGATTGATTCTCAGATTCCACTCTGGAAGTCATATTTAATCTCAGAGGAAATATATTTGTCTCCATCTCAAGATGATACATAATGTGATTGTTACCACTATGTATCTATTCATGGAGTTATCTTTGTGTTTTATATAAATATCATATCATGACAACATTTCCTTCGAGAAATAATTTTCAGTTCTTATGGGTGGTGATTTTGATATATCAGCACCTCTCAGATTATCATTGGTAGTATTCTGCCATAAATTTAGCATCTCAATATTATGAGATTCCGAATTTTGTAACTCCTATTCATTCCACCTGCGTGCAACTAATTTTATTGAGGTGTATCATGAAATGGTGTTTGTCTCTATTCATTTAACACAACATAGCAATTCTTCAATTCTAGGATTAGGGTCATTCCTCGATCCCTTGGTAATATTTGGCCATTTTAATTAGAGACCTCAGTAGTGTCTAATTTAATTTTACAAATGTTCCCCCTATGTTATCCTATTAGTAATTACCTTGAGGGAGTTTCTTGTTGTGACATCCAAGAATACCTCAACTAACAGAAAATGTTTCTATGGTAGGATAAATGGATGGGATGTCGATCATTGATATATACCTCCCATCCTGGGGATTATTGATTCTATAAGAGGTTATGATGACTATAAATATTCTTCCTTACATGGGGGTCATAGACTATTAAGGACAAAATCTAAAATTATTTATACTTTTTCTTGGATTTAATGATTCGTGATAGGGATTTTTTGACTCCTAATACATACATTAAGATATAAATTTCCCATTATTAGTGTGAAATAAGTTGATCTGTAATCATTGTGGATTTCTCCATGACCCCCTATATAGATTATGAATCTATTTATTATTTATGTTATATAATTTCTCCCCATACTTGTGGGATAAGGTTTGTTTTATGTTACTAGTGACATGTCCTGAATCCACTTATGAATTGATGATCTGGGGGAGTTGTTGGTTTCAGATATTCCCCAGGACAACAGATCCAGGTTCACTCTAGTATGGATTCTAAGGCAACTACTAATATTTTTTTGATATCACACTATTTTTTTTGGTTGGAGTTGGGTGAAATGTAAGCCCATAATGGAAGTTGGATTCTATAGGATGTTATTGAGTTGATTTTATAATTTTCAAAAAAATTTCAATTCTTAATCATTGATTTGATGTGTCCATTTCAAATCTCTATGGTATGTCCTCTTTATCTATTTTTGTTGCAATTGAACTATTGATGTGGGTGAATTCAATTATTGAGACCAACTGACCTATGTGTCACACATCCCTTGATTTTTCCTAAGGTTATAAAATTTCATGATGCCATATTTCATGGGATCTACTATTCCATGTGTGAAATTAAATTTAACACTCCAAGCATTTCTCATCCTCGAAAATAGATTCATGATGTATATTCGAATATCAACATTCAGAGAGTTTTAATTTAGTGGTGGAAAACATAAATTACATTTTCAATGTACTATTATAGTATTGGGTCTTGGGTCATTGATATAGTAACCATGTCTAAATGACAACAGAATATTTTTATGGTTTGATGATAACCCTATATCCTGTATAATGGAGGTATCTAGCCTAAAATATCTTTTTAGTTTCTCAAATGTTTTTATGTAGAAAAGAAATTCACTCCTTCTCTAGAACATCTGTGGTCTCAAAGTTAGAGGTATAAATAGTCCAGAATAGGTTGGGGAGGATGTTTATGGGTAGATAACTTCATATATAAATGATGGAATCCTCTTCAATAGACTTATATTACTCCTTCCAATTGCACAATATAGTATTCTTGTTGGGATTGTATAAGGACCCGACACAAACATTACATAATATTGTATTAAATGAATAATTCACATTGAGGATCTTTTCAGGTTTAGATTTTTAGAGAATAATGTCATAACTATTACATCTCAAAAGATTACAAGGTAGAAATATCTACACAGTTTCCATTTTTTTCATAAAATAAAAACTCTTGAAAAAAAATAGTAATGTCTAGTTCCATTATTAGACAGCATGACTTTTCCTTGATCCCATAATTGACCTTGTTCATCTTTAAGTACTGTGAAAACATTTTAAAACTTTGGATGAGCACAAAAAGCTCAGTAAGGGATATAAAACAAAGAATGAAAACATTTATACAAAACATGAGTTGTTTTACTTACCTCATGAAATCATAAGATTTATGAAAGTCACATAGAAATCATTAATCATAAAGGTAACTTGTGGCATCCATATCATACTTACATTGTAGCTATCCTAGCTACACAGAGAGTTACTTTTGAATACTCATCATAGTATATTACCAAATTCTCTTAGGAGAAACATTCACATTTACCTCTATCATGTTACCCAATTCATTGGAGAGGTATCTCGGTCTCACCCACCCTAGGTTTATCACGGAACCACCCATATACGTAAATAATTCCCATGATCCAAAACATGATCGTAACACATAACATAAGCATAATGGAAAGATAAAATTTCCACATTGTAATTATAAAATATCATTTCAATATATTGAAAGACTAAATCCATTCTCAAAATCATTTACAATACTAAAATACGTAAAAATAGTATATGGTATTTACTTTCCCTTTTAAAAACATTTTGTCTTGTTAAGGAAGCCAAAGATCAAATAATACTCGCATCGGCGGAAAGGTCGTTGTCATTGCTTACGTAAAAAAGAACATTATTTTTTTATTTTAGTAAAATTATTCCTATAAAAATATTCCCTTTGAATAAAATGAAATGTCAATGGGGTTTATACATAGTATAAAATATAGTCATGTATAAAACTAAAAATGCCTCAATGAAAGGAGATTGAGACGAAGTCCCTTACTTCGTGTCTGACTTGACTCGATCGTTCTTTAATCTTCTTAATAATAAACTAAAGTTAATTTATACTTTATTAAGAACCTTTTTCAAGTTAATTATTCCTTTTATATCACTTATTACCATTTTATAACCATTATGCAATCATTTAAGTCAATAACGTTCATTTTGTCGATATTTGGTACTTGAGTAAAAATGAAAATCTTATATTTATAAGTTGTGCATGTGGTCAAATTTTTATTATATCCAGAATGATAATAATGATCTGGATATCATATATATCATATATATATCCAGTATACACATGTTTTTGTAATAATACTTAACATTTAGAGGTAAGAAATGAAATGCACCGTTCATGCAGACGGTAAGCCGTACGTACGCATGAATGCTACTTTCATTTCTATTTATTATTTTAATGGAAATAAAACATAATTATATATAGTTATATTATAATTAAAGTATAATATCATATATAATATTGTTAACTCCATCCTTTATACATGCCATATAAGGCATTAACGAATCAAATCACTTTGAGGAGGCGGTAGTCCGCACTTCCTCAAATTAGATTATTGTATTTACCCACTATGGAAACCTTAATGGTGTGCTATAAATGGGAATTACAGAAGAATAAGGAAATCATAAACATAATATATATCATATATAAATACAGTGAAATCATAATGTCCACCATGAGAGGCTGTAAGATGTAATTGAATAATCATTGGTTCGTGACGCCTTAGTTTTCAATCCATAGAAACATTATGTTCTTCATCCATTAGATGGAGGTGTGTTTAAGTGTATTTCAAATTTTTCTCATAAATAAATCCTAGTATATTTAGGATACTAGTGTTGTTAGAAAATAAATTAATAAAAAGATTTTAGGGGTTTGATAAGTAAAATAAAAGAAAATAATTTAAGAGAAACAATTACCTTTAATTTGGGTAACTCTCTTTGGTTTGAACCAATGGACTTCTTGAAGTTAATTTTTCCTATGGTAATGATTTTAAGAGGAAGATAGGGATGTTGAGAGCTTAATTGGGAAGAGTTTGGATGATCCAAATGTCTTGATAGGTGTGTGTAATTGGTTAGAAGTGGTCTCTTTTTATAAGGGAGAGGAGGGGCTCTTTAGGAAAGTGTGAATCTATTATTTTATAATATAATGATATTCGGTTTATAATGGTCCAAAAATCATTAAAGATGAAGATAAGATGAATCATGGTAGAAATAAAATCATCCAATCATAATTTGACATGTTTTGGATATTATTTTAATCATTATAATCTTATTTATTTAAATGATTTATTAATGGGGTAAATACTGCATCATTATTTTTTCATAAATAATTTAATTTATTCGATGTCTAAAAATTATAAAAATCATAATATCATGTATGAAATTTTTTTATCTTTCCAATTAATATTTATTGTCGAATATAGGACTTATATATCACCATATAAAAATTAATACACTAAAAGCTTTTTGTTATTGTCAATTTTGCCTTTACATTAAATTAATTAAACTAAAGTGTCATTATTTTTCATATGTGGCTCCATGAGGTCCCAAAATCGACCCAAGGATTCCCATGGTCGGCCACCACTTATCCAATAATGTTAGGAAAAGTTTTAAGGTAAATTTAAATTATTATAATATTCTTTTTACCTTGAATTACCTTATTTACCTTTAACCGTGGTAAATAAAAGTCAAAAGATACTATTCACCGAAAATTATTTTCATAATAATGAACCAAATTTTACTTCTTTATAACAACCATGTAGGTTGAATTTTTGAAATTTAATTTATAGAAGTGGTAAAATTTCATTTAAATGAATAAATCAGTTTTTTAACTACCACTAGGTGGTGTCACTATTCATCAAAATTGAAGTTTTTTAGAAAAATAACAAAAATTAAGCCTAAGAATTATTTGATCATCCGAATTAAAAATTTATGTCTATTTATCCAAATTCAAAACATATATGTGGAATTATTTAATTTTAAAATTAATTCCCGTTGTTAAAACAAATATCGTGTTTTTAAGAAACAATAATTATCAAAAGATTGATACCTGTTTATTTCCAATTTCAAAGTAAAATAAATTTCAATAACCAACATTGGATTAAATGGTAAAAATATATTTCAATTTAACTTTAATACCATCTATAAAGATAATGTATCCATATAAATAAATTATATTAAAATTCACTTTTGAATTAAAATACAGTATTTTTCACTAGTCATTAAAAATTAACTTTAACAGAAAATTGCCAAAAAATTACCCAAAGTAAAATTTGATTTCCAAATTCTAAATAAGGATTGTATTTTGTCAATTAGAATGTATTAATGTTACCAAAACTAAATTTAAAGAATGTTCTCTATTAAAAGGTGGTAAATCTGCCTTTTAATGTAAATTATGCTTAAAATTAGATTCATTTATATTTTAAGCCTCTAACTTATTATTGGATAAATGTAAATACATTTAACAATCATGTATAATCATATTATAGATAGTTTCATTCATTATCACCAATAAAATTGATAGGAGTTAACTACAATTTAAAATAATAATAATATATTATTAGTTTGCAATGTATGATTCCAAAGAAACTCATTGTTGAATATCGGGTACGCTATCGAACATAACAACCCCTTTAAAGTTAAATTAATATTTAATTCACAAATATTAATAAATATGAAATATATCTTATTCTTCATTTACATGGGATGTTACATCCTTCCCCCCATTTGGGAATTACGCCCTCACAATTTTTATACACATCTCAAAATAAGTGGGGGGTATTTATCTCTCATAGAATTTTCAGATTCCCACGTTGCCTCTTAAACCATATGGTTTTTCCACAAAACAATTACCTAGTGAATTAACTTATTCCTCAACACATGCTCTTTGTGGTAATGAATCAGGACTAGTTTTTCTTAATAAGAGTGATTATATTCCAACTGAACTACCTATGGGCTCAAAACATGAGATGACTCTGTCATATACTTCCTCAACATCGAAACATGAAAAAAATTGTGTACCTAGGACAAACAAGGGGGTAAAGACACTCTGTACGCAACTGTTCCAAATTTTTACAGAATTTCATAAGGTCCAATGAACCTTGTACTCAACATTCCCTTATTACCAAAACGCATCACACTTTTCTATGGAGAAACATTGAGAAAGACATGATCACCTACCTCAAAAGAAAGATCCTGCCTCCGGTTATCTGCATAACGTTTCTATCTACTCTGAGTAGTTATCATGTGCTTCTGAATCAACTGAACTTTCTCTGCCATCTCTTCTACCAATTCTGGTCCCATCATCTTCCTTTCACTTACATCATCCCAAAAAAATTGGAGTTCGACAATGCTTACCATATAATGCCTCAAATTGAGCCATCTTTATACAGGAATGAAAGCTGTTATTATATGAATATTAAACATAAAAAAATATGTCGTTCCCAACTTCCCTGATAATTCATCAAGCAAGAATGTTGCATATCCTCCAATGTGTGAATTGTTCGTTCTGACTGCCCATCTGATTGAGGATGAAAAGATGTACTAAAATTTAATTTAGTACCCAATGAATTTTGAAGGCCTTTCCAAAAGTTATAAATGAACCTGGGATCATGATCAGATACAATGGAGAGGGGAACTCCATGAAACTTGACAATCTAATTAACATACAATCGAGAATGTTGATCTAGAGACAAAGTATTTATAATAGGAAGGAAATGAGAAGATTTAGTCAATCAGTCAACTATAACCCAGATTCCATTATTACCTCAAGATGTGTTTGGTAATCCCACAAAAATGTCCATGGATATATTTTTTCTCATTTCCACTCTCGCACCAATAAAGGCTGAAGAATTCCTTTTGATGACTGTCACTCTACTTTAAACTGCTAACAAGTAAAACACTTCACAGTAAAATTAGCAATATCTCTTTTCATTCCATCCCACCATTAATACTTTCGAAGAACATTGTACATCATAGTACTTCCAAGATGAACTGAAAATAGAGAAATATGGGCTTCAAATAACAACTCATTCTTCAACTGTGAATCACAAGGCACACATAATCTCTTTCCAAATCTCAAATCACAATCATTGTCAATGTCAAAATAAGGCAACTTACGCTTATGAACTAACACAACGTTTTTCTGCATCTCACTATCTTCCTTCTATGCTTGCTTAATTTTATCTGATAGAGATGATTTCACTAATACCTGAAACAAAATAGAAGAATTTCCTACAACAAAAAAATCTATTCCAAAGTTCATTAAATAAAAAACCATAGGATCTCATTCCAAATGTAACATGGTTAATGAAGTATTAATTTTTTGATTCAAAGCATCATCCACGTTATTTGATTTTCACGGATGGTAAAGGATCGTGCTATCATAATATTTGATTAGTT
This sequence comes from Viscum album, assembly GCA_963277665.1. NCBI lineage: Eukaryota > Viridiplantae > Streptophyta > Magnoliopsida > Santalales > Viscaceae > Viscum > Viscum album. Next base: position 76,927,866 of record OY728162.1, on the reverse strand, counting down.
CCAGCCATATCCTCTATCTCATGTTCAATTATTTTTGACTGATTATATACTTTAAACTTTTTTGATCAGTGTATATTTCAATCATCACTCCATACAAATGTTTCCTCCAAATTTTTAAAGAAAACCCAACTACAGCTAATTCCAAATCATGTGTAGGGTAATTTAAACCATGTGGTTTCAACGGACGTGAAGCATAACTAAAGACATGATAATTTTTCATTAGGACACAACCTAGTCCTTTCAACGAAGCATCTTTTTAGATAACAAACATACCATTTTTGGAAGGCAGTTCCAAAACTAGAGCATTCAACAATCTTCTTTTCAATTCCTGAAAACAATCATCGCATTCTTTTGTCCAGATGAACTTAACACATTTTCAAGTTAATTTAGTCATTGGACTAGATAACAGTGAAGCAATTTCAACAAACATACGGTAATAACCTTCCAAACCAAGAAAACTATGGATCCTGGTTATATTTGTTGGTTTTTCCCATTCTTCAACAACATTCGTTTTAGCAGGATCAACAATTATGCCATTTTTTTAAACAATGTGACCAAGGAATGATTTTTTTTGTAACCAAAACTCACACATGCTGAATTTCCAATAATGATTCATTTATTTTGAGGTTTTCAAGACATCCCATAAAGTAAACTCATGTACCTATTTACTTTTTAAATAAACCAAAATATCCTCAATGAAGAAAACCACAAACTTATCCATGAACTCATGGAAAATTATATCCATAAGATCGATGAATACAGCTGGTGCATTGGTTAAACCAGAAGGCATAACTACAAATTCATAATGGCCATATCTAGTATGAAATGCGGTCTTTGGAATGTCTGCTTTATTTAAATTCATCTGATGGTACCCCGACCTCAAGTCCATCATCGAAAAATACTGAGCTCTCAAGAGCTGATCAAACAAACCATTGATATGAGGAAAAGGATACATATTATTTACAGTGATATTATTCAATGCTCTATAATAAATGTAGAGTCTTATTGAAACATATTTCTTTTTAACAAAAAAGATAGGATCAACCCATGGTGACGTGCTAGTTTGAATGAAACCTTTATCTAAAAACTCCCGCAATTGGTTATTTAACTCTAAAAGTTCAATTTGAGTCATTCGATAAGGGGTTTTGAAATTGTCTTAGCATCAGGAACTAAGTCAATAGTAAATTCAACATCCTGATCAGGTATAATACCAGGCAACTCATCAATAAAATCCTAAAGGTACTCATTTACCACTATCACATGATTAATCTGAACAGCTCCTTCGTTTTCTACAATATGTGCAAGGTAACATTCATTTCCATATTTTACTAGTTTCTCAGCTTCTTGATATGTTATCACTAGCAAGGGTTAATTTTTGTATACAAACATATAATCATTCTGAAAAGAAACCTTTTAGATCTACCATTAATCTTAGCCTAATAAACAGAAATCCAATCCATTCCCAAAATAACGTCAAACTGTACTAGAGGAAAAACAATAAGGTTTGCAGGTAGATTCTTTATGCACACAAGGACATGAATGATCTTATGTTTTCTTTTTGTCTCAAAATTTCCTCCAGTTGTTTTTACTGTATGTTCAGTATTTATATCTTGAGATAAAATTCCCAATTTACAAGAAAACTTCTGAAAAATGAAATAGTGTGTAGACCCCGAATCAAACAGCACATTGGCATAATCTGTACAAACAAATAGTGTACCTGGTACAACTTCATTTGATGGCCCATCATCTACTAAAGTAGTTGCAAAGGATTTCTCCATCTCTTTCTACTTGTAGTCTAGCTGCTTTCATTTGGTTGAGTTATTTTTTTGACACTCATTCTCATAATGAGCCATTTCATTGCACTAAAAACATTTAACTGACTGTAAATAAGATTTTTTCTTACCATTACCCTGATATTTTTCAGTTCAATTATGAGTCTTATGTCCCATTTTACAACATCGGTAGCACTTACCATAATTTAAAACAGATTCCCCAGCATTTTATTTACCAAAATATTCACAAACTGTAAACTTATGTTTCTTACCATTAGACTTTTTTGAAGAGTTATTCCCTTTTTCCTGCCTCCTCAACCTCTAATTCGTTTGTTTGTCAAAGAATACGTGATCATCAGGAAACTCCATTTCAACCATCTCCGAACAAAGAACATGTTTTTCATAACTTTTGAACTCACGAAAAGCTAATGCCCTTCGATACTTTGTCTTTAATCCTGAGTAAAAACTGTTGATTTTACTATCAAGATCTCGTATGAAATTTGGTGCATACATTGCTAGTCGAGTTAATTTTTTTTCATAAGAAGCCACTGAGTCATCCTCCTACCTCAATTACAAGAATTGTTTTTCAATCCTAAGACGAACCACCTTAGGAAAATATTTCTCAAGAAACATACATTTGAACCCATCCAAATCCAGAGCATCAATCTCTTCACTATCCTTGATATTTATCACCATCGACCACCACTGATCAGCTTCACCTTCACAACGGTAAACAACAAGACTACCCTTTTGATGTTCTGAACAACCCATGACATCAAAAATATTTTCTAATGCTTTAATCCACCTTTCAGTTAGCATGGAGTTAGATGATCGTCTGAATGATGGGGGATGTGGCCTCAGGAAATGCTCCACTGCTAACATGTTTCTCTGTTGTTGATCTGGTTAATCTCGTACATGGATACCAGCACCATTTATAGCCTGATTCAACTATTCCACCACTGCAACAAACTATTCAGTTCCAATTCCAACCATATCTTGTTGCTGATTTGGATAGTTGTCTTCCTCTTGATTTCGTCCCAACATAGCTTCCATGTTTCCTCTACGGAAAACCATTATAAACATAGAAATATCTTATGCGAAGCTAAATGGTAATCTGTAAATGCTCTATGTTGTCAATATTAACATAAATTACTTTATGGATCTTACTTTAACAATACCCTAACACCTAATGATATCTAAACTGACCTCTGATACCAACTATAAGGACTTTACCTTAAACATTACATAATATTTAATTAAATGAATAATTCACATTGAAGATATTTTCTGGTTTAGAGTTGTAGAGAATTAAGAAATTACTATTACATTTTAGAATATTACAAGGTAGAAATATCTACATTGTTTTCATTTTACTTCATAAAATAAAAACACTTGAAAAAAAAGAGTCATGTATAGTTCCATATTTTAGATAGCATGACATTTCCTTGATCCCATCCTTGACCTTTATCATCTTTAAGTCCTTTGAAAACATTTCAAAACTTGGTATTAGCATAAAAATCTCAGTAAGGGTTATAAAACAAAGAATGAAAACATTTATACAAAACATGAACTCTTTTAATTACCTAATGAAATCAAAATATTTATGAAAGACACATTGAAATAATTAATCATAAAGGTAACTTGTGTCATCCATATCATACATACATTGTAGCTATCACAGCAACATAAAGAGTTACTTTGGAATACCCATCACAGTATATTCCCTAAAACTCTTAGGAGAAACATTCATGTTTACCTATGTCATGTTACCCAATGCATTGGAGAGCTATATCCCGCTCACCCACCCTAGGTTTATCATGGAACAACCCGTATACGTAAATAATTCCAATGAAATATAACATGATCATAACACATAAAATAAGCATAAAGGAAAGATAAAATTTCCACATTGTTATAATAAAATATTATTTCAAGATGTTGAAATAATAAATCCATTCTACAAATCATTTTCAATAAAAAATTATTTAAAAATAGTATATGGTATTTATTTTTCCTTTTAAATACATTCCGGCTTGTTAAGGAAGACAATGATTAGATAATACTCGCGGTGGCGGAAAGGTCATTATCACAGCTTACGTTAAAAAGAACATTTTTTTCATTTAGTAAAACACTTCGTATAAAAATATTCCCTTTGAATAAAATGAAAATTCAAAGGGTTTTATACACTGTATAAATTAATGTCATGTATAAAACTAAAAATTCCTCAATGAAAGGAGATTGAGACGATGTCCCTTACCTCTCGTCCGACTTGAATCGATTGTTCTTTAATTTTCTGAATAATAAACTAATGTTAATTTATACATTCTTAAGAAACATTTTTCAAGTTAATTATTCCGTTTATATCACTTATTTCCATGTTATAATCATTAGTCAATCATTTAAGATAATAACGTTCATTTTGACAATATTTGGTTCTTGAGTAAAAATGAACACATTATATTTTCATGTTTTCCATGTGGTAAAAGGTTCATTATATCCAGAATTATATTCATGATTTGGATAACATATATAATATATATCCAGTAAATACATGTTATTATAATAGTACATAACATTTAGAGGTTTGAAATGAAATGCACCGTTCATGGAGACGGTAAGCTGTACGTACGCATGAACGATACTTTAATATCTATTTCTTATTTTAATGGAAATAAAACATAATCATACATAGATATATTATAATTCCAGTATAATATCATATATAATATCATTAACTCCATCCTTTATACATCCCACGTAAGGCATTAACTAATCAAATCACTTTGAGGGGGTGGTAGTCTGCACTTCCTCAAAAGAGATTATCATATTTACCAACAACAGAAACCATAAAGGCATGCTATAAATGGGAATTACAGAAAAATAAGGAAATCATAAACATAATATATAACATATATAAATACAGTGCCATCATAATGGCCACCATGAGAGGCGGAAATATGTAATTGAACAATCATCCTTTCATGAGGCCTTAGTTTTCCATCCATAGAAACATTATGTTTTTCATCCATTAGATGGAGGTGTGTGTAATTGTAGTTCAAATTATTCTCATAAAAACATCCTGGTATATTTTGGATACTGGTTTGGTTACAAAATAATGGAACAAAATGATTTTAGGGGTTGGAGATGTAAAATAAAAGAAAACAATTGAAGAGAAACTGTTACATTTAATTTGGGTAACTCCCCTTGGTATGATCCAAAGGACTTCTTGAAGTGCCTTCTGCCTAATGTAAGGCTTCTAAGATGAGGAGAGGGATGTTGAGAGATTAATTGGGCAGAGTTTGGAAGATCTAAATGGCTTGAGAGGTGTGTGGAATTGGTTAGAAGTGGTCTCCTTTAATAAGGGAGAGGAGGGGCTCTTTGGGAAAGTGTTAAACTATTATTTTATTATATAATGATATTCAGTTTATAATGGTCCAAAATACATTAAAGATGAAGACAATATGACTCTTCATCAAAAATGAAATCATCCAATCAGAATTTGACATGTTTTGGATATTATTTTAATCATTATAATATTATTTATTTAAATGATTTATTAATGCGGTAAATACTTCATCATTATTGTGTCAAAAATAATTTAATTTATTCGATGTATAAAAATTATAAAAAAATACTATCATGTCAGAAATCCTTTTATCATTCCAATGAATATTTATATAATAAAATATCACTTATATATCACCATATAAAAATTAATTTACTAAACAATATTTTTTATTGTCAATTTTGTCTTTACATTAAATTAATTAATCTAAAATGTCATTATATTTCGTAAGTGGCACCATGGGGTCCCAAAATCGACCCAAGTATTCCCATGTTTGGCCACAACTCATCAAATAATGTTAGGACAAGTGTTGGGGTAATTTTGAATTATTATAATATTATTTTCACCTTGAAATACCTTATTAACATTAATCGTGGTAAATAAAAGTCAAAAGTTACTATTTACCAAAAATTATTTTCATCTTAGTGAACACAATTTTACTTCTTGATGACAACCATGTATGTCGGATTTTTGAAATTCAATTAACAGAAGTGGTAAAATTTCATTTAAATGAAAAAGTCTGTTTTTTAACAACCACTAAGTGGTGTCACTATTCATAAAAAATTGAAGTTTTTCATAAAAAATACAAAAAATTCATCCAAAGCATTATTTGATATTCTGAATACAAAATTTATGTCTATTTTTCCAATTCAAATAATATAATTGGAATTAATTAATTTAAAAATTAATTACCTTTGTGAAAACAAATAGCGTGTTTTTAAGAAACAATAACTATCAAAAGATTGATATTTGTTTATGTCCAATTTCAAAGTGAAACTAATTCCAATGACCAAAATTGGATTAAATGGTAAAAATATATTTCAATTTAACTTTAAAACCAACTAAAAATATAATCTAACCATATAAATAAATTATATTAAAAGGCACTTTTGAATTAAAATACTGTAATTTTCACTATTCATTAAAAAATGAACTTTTTCAGAAAAATACAAAAATTTTACCCAAAGTAAAATTTGATGTCCCCATTCTAAAGAAGGACTGTATTTGGTAAATTATAATGTATTAATGTGAAAAAAACTATATTTAAAGAGGGTTCTCCATTAAAAGGAGGTAACTCATCCTTTTAATGTAAATTTTGCATAAAATTAGATTCATTCTTATTTTAAGACTCTATCTTTTTATTGGATAAATGTAAATACATTTAACAATCATGTATAATCATATTCTAGTTATTTTCATTCAGTCCCGCCAATACAATGGATAGGTGTTAACTACAATTTAAAATAATAATATTATATTATTAGTTTGCAACGTAAAATTCTAAAGAAACCCGTTGTTATGTATCGGGTACTCTATCAAACATAGAAACCCCTTTAAAGTAAAATTAATATTTAATTCACAAATAATAATAAATATGAAATATGTCTTATTCTCCATTTACCTGGGATGTTACAGATAGCCTGCATACAATACCTTATGATTCTATATTATAATATGGAACTATATAAGATTGAACACATTGTTTCAAGAACCTCTATATTTGAAGGTGTCTATGTTTTGACCACCTCTATATGTTTTGGTTCCTTGTAAAGGGTATGATTTAATTTTACATGGGATATATCCTCGTTGAATAAGAAGAAAATTTTATAGTCCCTAAAATCAATATACACACTTCTATGAGGGGGACTATCATGTTAATGATCACATTCTACTATGTTTTAAGGGAATAAATACAATTGGTGTGTTGGGAATGTGTCTCAAACATCATCAATGAAAATATCATTGTGATGTGTTAGAATATGAATCTCCTTTTATGTTATGGATGGATTATTTCCACCATATGATCAAAATATTTCTGGGATATAGGCCTAAAATATAATGTTTATCATATATTGATGATAATTAAAAGATTTTATAGAACTATGATCCACCACTAAGATGTCACTAGATTTTTCCAATGATCTTATAAATTATTTACAAGAATATGCACATGTCCCATGGAATTATCCACTCTCACATGGTAATCCCCTACTAAAATAGGGATATGATCCCATTCCTAGGCCTATGGAATATGCCAGTAGTTTCCCTTGATCAGAATATGAGCTTGTATAGAGGAATATTCCTCTATCACATTGTGATCCTTATATAGAACTGGGGTATGATCATGCTCCTAGGATTTACCAATATGCCACTAAAAAATTTTGATAGGTTTTTACTCAATTACCTAGGAATATTCTAGTCTCACCTTGGGATCCATGGTTGTAAGGTGGATATAATAATGGTTTATTGCGTCATCCTTTAATGTAAAATTCCAGTAATCTAGCTATAATGGTGAAATAATGTGACATTCCAATTTATAACCGATATTTCCATAATGATAAGTGTGGTTTTATACTTTTACAATATGAAAAGGAATATATAGTTTTTGTTATATTTTTACTAGTTATTGGATATGTCGGTGAAGTTCATCAACTCTTGCTACGACGTAATGATAGTTTAGCCATGTTTTAATAGGAATGTAGGCCTTCACATTTTATAAAACCACTGTATACTAACATATATTTTTAATTTTAGAGGTAATATGATCCCAGTTCTATCTATTTTATGACATCGTAAAATTCAATGGGCTTTATTCATGGGGTTTGAAATATATCCCTTCCATATGCTTGTTTCAACAATATTACCACATACTTATTCTCAGTGAGTAGGGATATGAGATTTTGTGTTGGATCCCACCAAAATATACTGATATGAATCATTATAGAATGTTTGGATTTGATCCCACTCATGGTTATCCATAGGCTTCCCCATCTGATGTATCTTCCTTGTTTACAGTCCATTGGTATTAGAGGTGGTAGTTAATTGGTGATACCCTAGTAGTTGACTGAATGTTTCATGTTGGATGTAACTGAAGAGGTTGGTTTATATCATTCCTCTCAGATGGTTTCTCAAATAATTAGAGTCATATAAAACTCCATTTTCCACCATCCTGTGATACTGAATCTAGTGATTATCATGATCTGTAGATAATATTCATAAGTGTATAGCTATGGCGATGAGTGAAAATGTATTCAACGAAACTTTCTGGGGATGATTAGAACTCAACAATTTCAATATCTAATGATATTACAATTTATTATTATGGAATATATCATACCATGATTGTGGTACTCCAATAATATTTCTTTTTTCTCCCTACGTTGAAGGTTTTAGGTGGGGGAGGTCATATTGAGACCTACGTGGGTTGCAGTTGAAGATGACATTCCCAAATGATAAATAGATAATTAAATGGGTGATTATGTTGTTTTTCAAGAGTAGTAAGTGTTATCATGAATAAAAAATATCCAAATAGAATATCATGTGTAAGGCTGACTTTTCTTGGGGACATCAAAAGACTTTTCTAGATAATCATGGATGCCATAAAATGATATCGGTTGAAAATTTTGAATGTTGTCACATTATCGATATAAATTTAACTGATTTCCACTTGAATTATTGATTACAATCTTTGGTGGTATTACAATAGTTATTGTGACATGTATGGAGGGGGAAATATATTTTAGAAGACTTGGTCGGGTATCCTCATGAAAGTCTTATGACATGTCCAGTGGTCATCACAATATCTAATTTGATTTTCTGGAGGTCATCATGATTTCTGGCTATCTTCATTATAAGATTTCAAGATATCCAATATCCTCATTCTAAGGATGTTGTGAGATCTATTTGGACTGTCCTGATGATATTAGGTGATCCAATAAGCAATTATTGATGGCATCGTAAGACATAGATGACAAGATCTTCTGTCCCCATAATACAATGGAGACATGTCTATAGGTTATGAAGACAATTAGATAGATTCACTAAATGTCTTCTAGTGACTAGGGTGGAATTTCTAGGGTGATCAATCTATCACTTTCATATATGTCAGGAGTAGTTTATATGATCCAAATAATATTCCAAATTGGTGTAACATAATCTGGGAGGCATGTCCTATTATAATAACATGACCAGGGTGTTTCTGGAGAAGCCTATGAGGGTTAATATATATGGTCCTCATTTTTGTCTCTATTATTTTGAGCCTATATTCCAACTATTTATTTCAGATGAATTTTAATTTTTTAAGTATTATCAGGTTAATGTCTCACGTGACTGATAAGATATTTGGAAATTCTTTTATATAAAATAAACATAGTCATTCTTGTGATCAATGAGTAACCATGTGAATAGACTATGCATGTCACATGTTCTGTTAGGATGTTCCATAGATATTACATGATAAAAAACAAATCTTATTTTGAGGCCAACGAAAAAAAATAAACCCTCTATGATTCTTTGGTACAACTGTTTCAGGATGAAATGACAATTTTTTTGATATTGGGGTGGGGGTATATAGTTCTCACAACTTATATTATTCAGTACTTTGGGTGGTGAATATCCCAAAAAACCATGATAGTGTAGGAGTGGGGATTTAATGTCATGCATTTAATAATATCCAGATGTAGGTTATTATGGCGGCATCACATGAAATTTAATGACCGAGAGACCATCTTTTAAAGGCCTCATGTATATAAATAAAACCATTTTAAGTGGATTTTCCAAATCATGTGTCAATTCTAGGGGTCTTTCACTTTTCCTAGTTTATATGTCTAGTTACCTTCACGATATTAGGATGCTGGTTGAATGGATTTCAGATGACCTCTGATGACTTATCCATAACATTTGTTGATATAAAGTTGGTATTTTAGGGGGCCATAGTGAGATCAGTTCATAATGTTGGATGTATTTTCAAGGTATTTTGATGTTAATGGGAGTTTAATGTGCGTCCATGACCACATAATATGGCCTCATTTTAAAAAAACAACTTTTTTTAATACATGAGTTCCTAGGGTTTCTCAAGTTTTCATGCGTTTTGTTGAAACAAATCACTCTCCCCATTGGTGATGCGTCATCTCAGAAAAATGGTGTCTTGTTGCGATACAAGATATTTTCATAGGAAAACCCTTTTGTTTAACTTATGGAGCTGAAGGGGGATAAAAAGACCACAAGGAAATGTTTGTATCTTTATTTTTGGCCGTGGTGATATTCTAGTAGTCAAAAGCAATGTCAGGTTGACTTGTTTCCATGGGCTTGTTGTGTCTCTTGATCTTTATGGACAATGGTGCATGATTTCTATGAGTTCAAGAGGCTCACAAATTTTTCATTTTTATTTCCTTGCATATTTTTTTAGATCCTTGAGTTTCTTGAGTTCTTGTGAGTGTTTTCATGGAAAATCATTCTCCCCATTAGTGATATATCACTTGACAAGCATTTGGTCTTATGGTGCTATGAGAAAATTTTAGGCACAATCCATTATATATTACATGTTGTTATGAATGAGTTTTACACGAACTCTTGGATATGTCCAAAAACATTCATGGAATAAGGGTGACATGCCATCAATCCCTCTCATGATGAGGTGGACATATCTCATTGGGATTGCAGAGTCCCACAAACATCTTTGTTTATGTAGAATGTTGTTTGTGACCATAATAGGCTCAAGCATTTTGGGAATTTTCTCATATTTTTCTAGTATTATATGATGATTTTAGGGTTTCCACAATTTTAAATGGAATGTTACTCTAGGGTGATCTTTTAACAGTCATAATTTGATCAATAATTGTATGTGATGCCATCACATGTGGAAAAATAATTTCCCAGAAGAGTCTCTATGAGGTACCACAATGGTTATTCACTACACATGGATCATTCCCATGTCCTTCTTGAAGGTCACACAATAACATGTCTTTTGGTGGTTCATGAAATCTGTATTCTTTTTTCTAACATATACATAATTTACATTATAGGGAAAATAATACCCATAATCAGGTATTTCACCCATTGTAGATTTTTCAATTCCCATTTAATGGGTGTAAAAAGTTATAGATTAATAATAGTATAATTTTTTCTAGAATTTTATGTATATCATATTAAATAATTCAAATTCATTGGAGTATCTTATAATATATATGATTTTATTGATATTATAGATGTAATTTTAACTATTTTCATGAAATTAGATGAGTGGTTGATCATGTTGACTATATATGTAAATCAAATAGAAACTATAAAATATTAGAGTGTTATGATATTTTCATTAGGTAATAGAATTAGGATGATGAAGGAAACTATATATCTCTTTTTAGGTGTTATTTTCCATGGAACGTAAGTTGGATCAAATTCCAGAGATAATAAAACACTATGCATGAGTGATTTGAATGACTTATTATAATGTTTTTATGTATTTTATGAATTTTTCTTCATTATTGGTAATGGATCGATCCCAAACTTCCTAGAGGTTGGAAATTTCAATATAGCTTGATGTAAGTCACTAGTTTAGGACTATCAACCCAATATCGTACACTAATTTTCTCTGAAAGGTTCCTAGTATCATGAAATGGATGAAGGTGGAAGATTTCTAGAGATTCATCTTGTTGTAAGTGGGTTAGTGAGTACCCTCTCTACTAGTGTAGTGGGGGCCTCTTTTAGTTGTATGAATTGTCTGTTATATAAGATACATATAGGAATTGAAAATAATTTTGTGTAGGATGTTGATTCTTTAGTCTCATATATGTGGTGAGGTTTTTATTAGTGTTATCAGTGTTGACATAGTCAAAATTCCACTGGTACTGTACTAGTCTCCCCAAGGAGTGTCATTAATGTGGATGAGTGGGATTTCCTCTGTTTTTCCTACATGGGGTTTTATATGAGATATGGGAATTTGATCTAAAAAAATTGGCGAATTTTTCACTTTATTGGGGGGAACACATAATAACTTTCTTATTTATCCGACGAGGCATGGCCATATAGAATATCTTGTATAATAGTAGTAGTAGTTATTGTCTCTATAATGTTTAGATAGACCAGTATGTCGTGGATCATGAAGTTGGTATTTTGATATGTGTTACGTATGTTTTATGCATTGGATTATGTTACAAAAAATGGTGTAGTGGGTGTAATGACATATAGATGTATAGTTATGATCATACAGAAACTCTATATTTCTTATTTTGTACACAATCATATATCTTGATTGTTTCCAACCATGTATTTTAACTTTTTGTGTTGTTAGTGAACTAATAACCCTATTATATATCCCATTAAATTAATATAAAAAAGCTGTTATACTATATTTAATTGTTATCATAGTTTTATATATCAGTTATAGGATATGAATATATGTGGGTGTTTCTAATTTTACAGTCAATGAGTATTGGTTCCATCTTTTGAATGAATTTCCTTATGTATTTTCAGTCATAAATGAATCATTATTGGAGGAAGGTGACATTGAAATCCACTAAAGGAGAGGACAATTTAATTATCGGGGAATGGAATCAATTTGATAGTAGATAATGAGTTATACTTTTCTAGAATGAAGAATTATAACATTTATGTTAATTATGGTTCTTGTTGTATTAAAGGGGGCATTTCTAAATTTTTTCACCGTATGAATAATCAATACAAATTTTTTTATCAATGTTTTATATGGAATCTCTCAAAATAAGTTGCAGTTATTTTTACAATAAACAAATGTCTAGTGTGAATGACATATTAATTCAATTGTATTTAATGATCCTAAATATGTTGAGAGATATTAAGGTCAAACATGATATCAAGAAATAAATTTATTGATTTACCTTATCACTTATCCTAAGTGTTATCTAAACTTATATTCTAAAATTTATTATTGTATTCTTTGAAATATAATGGAATCTAAAAATATAAATTCAATCCTATTGAAAAATAGTTATCAACTACAAAGTAATAATGACTTATTTTAAAAATAGAAGGGATCTCTATAGTTCTCTAAGATTTACATAATATTTGGCTAACATCATATATATGTAAGAGTTGAGTATGAATAGACTATATCCTCTAAGAGTAGGGTAAGGGTAGAGTTAGTGACTCATGATGTCATTCAGTCTAATAAAGAATTCCACAATGTTCAGGTATCACTTGAACTATGTTTTCACCGTTATATGGGCTCCTTCATCCTAGTATTTTTTATGGAATTTAAATGTATTTAAAGACCTGATTTTATATAAAATTAATATTTATATTTTTCATTGTAAGCTCAAATGAAATTATATTTGTGAAAATTACACTAAGTACAACATTCATATCCTAAATTTATAATTTTTAAATTATGTGATTGGTGGGGTGGTAATATCTATTGATATAGAGTAGGTGGAAGAAGATATATTTCAGAATAACCACAAAAATATGTGAGGATCATAGTTTTCATAGGTATTCCTAGTATTATAGATGGTTCATCATAAGCTTCTTTCAATTATTTATGTCAAATAATATGACTACTAATATGGGATTTTTGTTACTGAGGAAAAATCATTATGAGGAGGGATTTTTGTTGTTAAATATGAGTTTGATGATCACTGTGAATATAATTATTTGAGACATATATATTTATTTTATATAATATACGATTCATCTAGAGCTAGTTTTGGTATTTAAAAAAATTTGGAGAGTAGGAATCCACTTATTTGTCTCATCATCAATGACAACATGAGTGGATCTACCCTACTATGGAAATAATGTTATCCATAATGGTCCATGATTTGAAGTGTTATCATTATTTTATAGTGATTGGTATATTTTTTCAACTATATTGAACATAAAATCATGTGATATGTCATTTCTTAGTCATAAATAAAACAATGATATATATGTTCATTCGTGTACTACTAGAAATTTTATTTCAAGATAAAATATTCCGTAGGAAATGAAAATGTTGTTATTGATTTTATTACAAATAAATCATAGGGTCTATAGACATATACATTAGAGGTGGAGTGGAATAATAACAAAATTCAACAGTTTGGAATGTGGAAACATTTATGAAATTGGGGTTGGAAACCTTTTTCACCCAATATTATCACTTCTTCATTTTTAGGTCAATTATTGTCCAACCGTGAGTCTAATTAATATTTTCTAGTTATGTGAGAGTGGTTTATGGGAAATGAAATAAATCCAAGATAATAATTTTTTAGTTATAATTTGCAACATATCCATTTAATAAAAGAAGTTTCCACATCCATAATGGGATGGTTGATGAGGATATCGCACACCTCCATCTCGGTGTTAAATAATGTATTGACCAAGATCTATAGTGATAGTAAAACAAAAAATTTGTTCATGGTTATATGGAATGATGTTGAAGGGTTTATAATTTAATTTCAAACTATTTAGGGGATATAGGGGGATCACCAAAATCCCCATGGATTAATATTGTCTCATTTATCTCTAGTATTGAAATGTCATGAGGTGACTATTGATTTATTTATGGGGACTCATTGGACTTGAATTGGTTGAGATGTGTTATGGGTTGTGTTTTATCAGCTGATAAATGTTATGAATGTCAATTCAATTTAGGATACTCAGTCGTTCAATAAGTTCTATAGGCTATTAATGCAATTAATAGTATGATTTCGTGGAGCTCCTTTGGGTATTGTGCCAGATCAGGATGAAATTTTCATGCCTTGATTTGAGGAATGCTTATGAAATGTGATGGTGAAAAAACTGATGTAGACTACAACATAAAATAATAAAATAGATTGATTGTAAGAGTGTACTATCTAGATCAAGAAGGATATTTTTAATGCATGATTGATTTATTTTGGAAGAGTGAGGGAACAACATATTTGATTGAATCATTTTTTAATTAAATAAAAACTTGTTTTAATTTATATAGATGTATAATTTTGAGGTTTTTTATATTTTAACATGTTATTTGCAGCTATGAAGGATTGGGTTAGGAGAGATTTTAGTGATCATGCTGATCCAAGTTCAAGATACATTTGAGTAAATGTAATTGATATGAAAATATTATTTTTAACTCAGTGTTTGATATATTCATATAATAACTATATTAGATGATGAATTGTGTTCTTAAGGGTTTAAATCATGTTCTAACTTGATTATTTTCTGATGGAACATGTTTTTGGTAACATATGGAATTTTAAAGTCATTGTTTGTTGGGGAATTTGATAAAATAGAATAGATTGGGATTGTGGATTACTATTTGGATATTACCCCCATGATATCAACATAAAAATGATGTGTTTCCTCTATTGTAGATATGTATATATTTGATAGACCCTACACATGTGATTGATAGTTATACGTTTTACGTGATAAAGTTAATATAATCAAGGAATTTCTATTTGGATTGTTGATTAATGTAATATGTTATAGTGGGGGAAGGGAGTTCCTCTTTATTGGTTATTTTACGACATATAAATTTTTTATGAGGATACATGGGATTAAAAGTCCGATAGTTGGGTGTAGTGGACTAAATGATTCGAAGGAGGAACCTAGAAGATCTTTATTGAGACAATAATCCCATAAATGTAGATTTTATTATACCCCATAGATTTTATAGTGTTATATAGAGTAAATTTATATTTCTATATGTGTTTTCATTATTTTTGGTTTATTGGGGGCCAAGAGTGTAGATTCATGATGATTTTTTCATTGATAATCCAACAAATTGGTCGAATATTTTTAGATGTAGTTATTCATGGTTTGATGTAGTATTTCATGCCATGGTTCTGTTCAAGTAGAACATTATATCATTATTTTAAGGTTTTTCATGGTTTAGAGGTTTCCTCACCCCATTATATGTTATAGGTGGAGGAAATATTTATTTCTTACAGGGTGTTCACCCTATGGAATAATGTTTCACACTAGATATAATTTCACTTGGAAACCATATTTTGTGTCTTGTATCCTAATTTCATAACATTTTTGGGATTTGGTGGTATTGAGAGGTGGTCTATTTTGTGAATTTCTATCCCTTTATCTATTTATGTGGTTATTTCATGTCTGTATAGTTGCACAAGGTTTCAGTCGATATGTTTTATTCTATCTAATTTGTATGTACCTCTATATTTATGATTCTCTTGGTTTCGTATTCGATATTACTCATCCAATAATGTTTGGTATAATGATTGTATTTGTGGTGTCATATATATTTCAGGTGGATTAATTGATGTTGAAATTCATTAAACATGTGTTAGAATGTCCATACTAAGTTATAATATTTGTATAAAATTTTATGCCTTTACGTTAATTTTGGTGCGTGTCAAACACTATGACACATCTTAATTTCATATTAAAGTAACTGTGCGAGATCCTTATTGATGTATTCATACCCATAGAAAGGAAGTTTCCATAATATACCGTGAAATTGATGAAATTGATAATTGTTATATAATTTATGTTAGGGTTTCCCAAATGGATGTTAAGGCTTTAAATCTTTGATTTTGGTTATGATAATGTTATAATTACATTGTATTAAGACGTAGAGGATTATATATTGATGTTTCATAGTAATTAGTGATATGGAGGGTCTTGGCATGGATTCATGGGCTAGTTAGGAGAGAAATGGATAGATTTGGAATGTTGATGTATGTTAGTGATATGTGATATGGATTAATTGGTAGTGTAGATTGTAATGAGTGTTAATTCTAGGTCTTTTTTGTGATGTGGGTTAGACATGAGTGATATGGATGTGCATGAAGTGCACTGCATGGAACCCATGAGTTAGATTTTTGTGAAAGTGGTGAAGGTAAGGTGGGATTATGTTCTCTATCTTCAATAGTGAAAAAAAAGACAATCCCTTCTAGCATGGATAAAAAGTATATAGGGTCATGGTTTCTAGATCCATTTTTTTTATGATGATCCAATGGGTTCTTTTTTTATATTTTTATTTATTTCAATGATTTTATGAAATTTATATAACTGATGTACATAATTTAGGGATTATTTAGTGGTATCCTACATGGTTTATACAGACACCCTAGATAGGCATTGTGAAGCAATTTCTTATTATTATTATGGTTCAATTTTAGATAATGGTCCATAGATCAGGTTGTTGGGCTAGTAAATTGTGAAAAATTATGTCTAGGAATAATATTTCAATTTTAATTATCATATATAATTATTATTATTTTAATTTAATTTTTATTTATATTAATCAACAATAAATTGTCATCTCGTGTGATTTAATTATAAGAATCAAATTTCATATATTGTTATACAAGGTATGTTACTGTGGATAGTATCAGATTTGATGTTTTTATTTTATTCTATTAATTATTTATCTGTTTGTATATGAATTTGTGTGATATTTTTCTAAGGTAATATCCTCCCCATGAAGCCACCACGACCCTCACAATTATTTGGAAATGTCTTGTCTATGCTGTGGAATGCATGAGGTCATGGTTCATTAAAATTTTGGACAATACGTGTTAGCATAGACCTCCTTCATAGCATTAGATAACTATCCCTATTCAATGAATATATGGAGGAATCCATCAACGAATCATCCATAAATATCATTATGGTAATTCATGAATCCAAAAAGGAAGGATTATTCATCCCATGATTAGATCATACATTTCCTCATTTTATCAGGTTATAGGAACCCATTTTGATGGTATATTATCTTTCAATACATCCATTAATTCTTGGGACTGATCATTTAGAATATAAGATAGAAATAATTTTTTATATCATTGAATTTATTGATCCCTTCCATATGATTATTTATGAATAGATAGAACAATCTATAATTTCTAATGTGATTGGAAATCTATCCATGCTTTGGATATATCCAAGTTATAATTGCCTTGGATATTGTATATTCTTTTCTAATAAGTGAATGTGGAATTCATGATAGTGTTGGATCTAATAAAAATTCATCCATAATCCTTTGTATGTCATAAATATTTAGAATCAAATTTTCATTTTAATTGATGTAATTTCTATCAATTTTCTTTTTTTACCATCTCTGAATAGCCTTTATTTCTCAATTAGTCCACTAGTATCTGTAGAAAAAATTATAATCTTTCAATGATGACACAATGTTAGTCCATATTTTTCATATATAATTTTAACCATAAATTAGATTAAGGTTGTATTATTTCTCTTGGCGGATGAATAAGATCAAGTATTTGTCTAATTATAACTTTGGGGTTTCCATCCTTATACCAGTTTGGTGTATATAGACACCATCAATGTACATATGCAGTGATTAGGGGTGTAAAGTAATGAATGTTATTCATCATTGTGGATTTTTTTTAAAATTATTTATATGTAATTTTGTGATCTACAAGGAATTATGCAAAAAAATTCTTCTTGATCCCCTTAAGAGAGAAAATCTATAAATCACGCTACTGCATAATGTCTACTCACCTTGTTATATTTTTCATTAACATTTCCAAACTAAAGATACATTTTAGTTTCCTGGAACAAGTGATATGTTGGACCTCATGGAGTTGTAAATAAAGTCTCATCAATTTTACTATGAGTATATATGTGAGGAAGTTCTCCCTAATATCAGTTTATTAGTTATTAGAATATGAAATATATTATTGTGATAGTGTAAAATTTCCCTGTTTCCAAATAATTCATCTCACAAACCGACCCACCATGGCCCTCCCGGATGGTGGTAATCCAAGTGTGACCAAACCATGACTACCTCCAATTGTCTAGGGCATGGTGGCCAGAACTATGTAGATATTCACACACATAGGAGGTATTATACTTATTTACCCATACACATTTTTGTATCTCCAATTACAAATTATTTTTTGAAATGTAAAATAAAAAAGTTATCAAATTCATGCCTACCTTAATATCCCACAATAAATGTACAGTAGAAGTAACTAAAAGCATAATTGAACCAATACAAGCCCAACAAAAAACATCAAGAGACCCCAAAATTCTTAGTATAAGGGGACTATTATCAAATGAAACACTTGGAGAGATCCTCATTATTTCTAGCTCAATATGATCTACTAGGTCTTGTTCCTACATAGAAACCATACAAATTTATACCTTCTACATAAGTCAATAAACATTAGGGTTGATCCCATACACGAGTGAGTAAAATATTACCTAGTAGGGAACCCTATAATAATGAAACATATTACACTATAAAAATGGTTAGCCATACCATGAATGTATGTCAATCATTATATGAGATAGAAACCATAACAATGTCCCAAATACACTCAATAGGGACACTAAATCTCAGAGGGGACTTAAATAAATTATATTCATTGGAATATTCATGAGGATTCCATGGAATATGTCTCTAATAGAACACAAACCATGATTCATGTTGTCACTGACGTTGCTCATAAGATATTTCATGCTCACTGAGTGTCACTAGATAAATACACGATAGATCACCCAAATCCTATCGCTTAGATAAGGTGTCCCTATGATTACAATAAGGGGACACTAAAAACCCTAATGGATAATGAAATACCATGATACATTGATAGAGGATCACAACTCAGACCACTTGGGGACATGAGAAACCCTATCAAATCAACATTACTGATAAGGGATCATCACTAGTGTGGTGTTGTTCATGAAAATACAACATTCCAAACCTATGGTGAATGAAAGAGTGATGGCATATTTAACCCATGACCACTATTGTATAAAACAACCTCTATCTAAATCACATCTTATAAATTGGATCATAATCCTAATATCATGATGTAATCCCAAGCTATACCCTCATATGAATAGTATAAGGGAATGAACTTGAAACATTCCACATAAACATCACTTATAAAAGAATCACAGTTACATCACCTCACATTTTATCCTTGATTCCAAAATGATGTCCATCATCAAAATTTACATGGAAAATTACTAAGGATAGACTATGCACCAGCCCAAATATAGGTCTTTAAAATGGTCAAATGAATGTGTATGGTTTATCATCGATCTTATGGGATCAAATAAAAATCCATTAACTTGTCATTGTAAATATTAAAAAAAATTAGATCATTTATTTTTGATCCTCGTATAAAAATACTAGGGATATTCCATTTGATTTGCAAAATAGAAGAATGGTGTGAAAACATATCATTGACAATAAACATATGTTGTTCACTTCTTGGGGCCAATCCATTAGTCTGAATTGAATGTCCAATATCGATCATTAATTTTACACCTATATACCACAATCTAAATTATCTTGATGGATTTTTATTCTGATGTTTCGTGAAGTTGTTACAATGTAATCCTTGTATAATAATAATAATCATGACATTATTATTATTATTTTAAATAATCTAATCAAATGTTCTAGGGAATTACCCTCACCGCAATTTTATAGGCCACATATAGCATGCCTCAAATCGATCCACTATAAAATATTTTTATATATTTATTATTATTATCCTATATAAAAATAATAGTTGTATATGATAAGAATAATGAAAATCCATACCCCCTTATCATTCCAAGGTTCTTCACACATCACCCATTTTAAATAAAATTCCCATTTTTAAAAAATAATTATTATTAAAAATAATATAGTATGTTAGGTCCCTTCTATCTACACTGACACAAAACAAAATTGTATCTGGTAGCAGGATTGTAGCCACCCATTACATCTAAAAATCAATTATTGCTCCTCCGAAGATATTTTCTCAATATAGATGACACACCACTAATACCAGATCAAAATTTGTGTTCTCATCTTCCCAGTAACTCCTCAATTACATAATTAAAATCGAAATCCAAAATCTATATTTTGATATATTATTCCAAAGAACAAATTCACAATGAATTATAATCATATATATAATCAAATTACCGGTCATCCATATACCAGTGAGGAATGTGAAAAATGGAGAATTAAAGAAACATAACACAAGGTGATCCCCAATTGATGGTTGTATTTTTTTGTTCAAGTTATATGGAAGTAAGGAATTTGGTTATCAAATCAACATGAATATAAGTGATTAGAAAAATATAAAATTTATGATATCAAGAAAGCTATATTAATCACTAGAAACCCCTCCATTGATAGATCAAGTTTTTGATTTGGAAAATTTTGAATTCACACTTTTTTTCATAACATTAATAAAGATAAACCAAATAAATAAAATTACATACCATGGTTAATGATAAATCTTTGGTAAAGAATTAATATTCGAGTGATGTGAAAGAATATATGCTGAATTCATCATCTATATCACTGTCAACCTTGATTGATTCATCATCGATCCTAGGTCCTGATCCACCAATAAAAACAAGGATAACATCAAATTCTCTAGGGATTATGTAACTAAACTTTCTAATATTTCATAAAATTATATTTTATGATGCATCTATGTTCATTCTTATTTAATGGAATTAAATTAATTAATTAATTAGTTCCCAAATGTACCCACTAATGGTCTCCTCAATGGTATATCAGACACTGACCATCATTTGTTATAGCAAGTGAAATCCAAACATTCTAGAATCCACCACGATATCATATTCACAATATGATACTCCATTATAGAGCTTATAAATTGTTTTATAAAAAAACTATTCTTGATGGATATAATTTATTTAATATTTCTATTATATCAATATTGAGCTGACTGGGCCTTAGAATATCGTTTTTTCTCTTCACCTATCATTAAAAATATTCCATAAAATATTCTAATGTATTACATGGAATATAAAAAGTATTTACAATCTATAATCCATCATAGTTTTTTTTTCTAGAAAAAGTAAGTCATACTAATATGTGAGGAAACAAAGCACTTAGGTACGTTTCTCAATCCCATTATTTCTCTGGGAGGTTCTCATACATTAAATAAGCACCCGACCAAGTGGAAACTCTTTCCCATGATTGGTATTTTGCTGTTGGTTCTCAAATTCCACCATGATCCTCATGCTCTGTGAAAATGGAACTCCACGCTAAATGTCGAGCACATGATGGTAGAAATTTTACCATGAGTCATGAAGATATCTCTTTCGCAACAAAACATGGAAATAACCTAGAAACTATTGAAGATATGGTCATTGGGTAAAGAGGTATTCCCACTCACAAACTGAGCACGATAACTAGTAAATAGGAATTCCAACCATATATATATCCTATCACCTCATCCAATTCTCCACACACCATGAGGAAGAGATATTTCTTAGACAACATGATCTCAGAGTTAGACTCCAAAATAATTTTTAATATAATGAGAAGAAACTATTAATGACTCATAGAAGTCTATATCCTCACAATGATAGAATCTATCCTTCTATACAGCACCACGCACATACTCTAGGTCCATAATTACTATTTCTAATTGGATTCAACCAATAATGTTGGAACTTGAAGGATATCTCATACATGGATTAAAATGGTTTTACACTGATGGCGGGTTGGTAACTAATGTGTCAGAAAAACTACACTGATGTGAGATGATCCTCCATTACATGCATCATCAATGACCAAAAAACCAGAAACATGTTCACCAGAACCTGAATAGTACATGACACCATTCAAACATCATTGGGGATAAATGTTATGCTTATAAAAATTTATGATTTATTGTCATCCTGAATCCTCTCAATAATCATATTATAATGTGACAAATATAGTAAAAAATTATCATTGAGTGAATTCTATTAAACTGGAATACATACTGCATTCCAAGGTGTCTCAAAATCTATACCAGGGTCTGATATATGATAGTTAGGAAGTTGACAAACATAGTTAGTTAGTCTACGGATTCTTCAATTTGATTATAACATCATCATTGTCATGGGATTTAAAACATCAAAACACAAAGATGCCACCAAATTTTCACAATCATATGGGATCATCGTACACCACCTATATGATTGCTAGACCTAAAGAGTTATACTCGACAATATGATACGACATCCTTGGCCACAAAACTGATGACAATGGACCATGTTACATTTTCACCACAACTAGATGTAATTATAAAGGAATGAAACCTACACATAATATATATTTGGATAATGTTGGGTTATATTGACCATCCATGTATGGATGATGTGCTCCGAACATTTTGGAAATCTATCAAGAACATGTCTTGTGGATATCTTGTTATGAAACATCTCATAAAAAATATTCCCATGTTTATTTACACTGAGTCGATTAAAGTGAAGAGCTATATCAACCATTGACTAATGGTTTACCACACAATCCTCATGCATAATTGTGATCTAAAAAAAGATCATGATACCCATCACAATGCTTAATTTCAGTAGATTTTAAAATTTACTTTCAGTAATTTCATCTATAGACATTATATTGTGGGAATCATTAGCATGCACTAACTAAGACAGTGTTGGTTCCATTATTAAAATCATTTCATAGAATAATAATCCAATGACGTTGAATTCCCAAATATATAATTGAAACTATGATATATCTTCATAAATAGGATAATATTATACCATTTTAAAAACTATCCTAAATTGAATCATTTTTTCCACCTCTAACATCAAGTATATAAGGATTTAATGAAATAAGACTACAATGAACATATCCAATAAGGGTTGGATTTGTAAAATAATTAACATAAACATTGATAGAGTTTTTTACCCACTAAAGGGTATAAAAAATAAATCAATAAAACCAAAAAAAATTTAGAAATATTCTTTTTTGTAACATCATTATAAACCTAAAACTGGAGATAACCCATCCTGAGGTCAAACTATGAGAACCAATTTACCCCTATCCATTAGTATAAGAAGTAATTTATTCCCATGGGTGGATAATCATACATAATTATAACCTTGTTATGGTGATGTAATTCCACAAATAACTTCATGCAACCATATACTACTTCACCAAATAATATAGTGATTCCCAATTAAAAAACTATTTTATACAATTTCATAAGACCATAGATCTACCAAATTAACATTTTGTTATCAAAATTCCAATGGACCATCAGATATGCTAGAAAAAATAATGTCCCATCCATGTTGCAAGTCTATATAGGATATAAGTATCCAATGGGGGTACTCATCATGGAATATCCTCTAGGAATGTCTCTATGTACTCCAATAACTTCATAAGAAAATAAAATCCCATATTATATTCTACTCCTTGGTATATACTAGTCATATCCTATGATATTTCATGTGTATCCCTACAAACTAGTTCATCATGCATTGCATGTAACTCCTTCTCACCAATGATGGAAAATTCCAACCCACTAACTCAAGAACACTACAACGCACTAGTATTAGTCATTTGGTCATGAGAAATTGACAACTACATCATCATAAGGAAAATATCATAGGGTCTCACCATCGACATTGAACGATTCCATTATATGATATCTATAATTACTTTAGTAGATCATCAAATCAGTTATAGGGTGTTATCATTGATCGTCATTGTACGGGACTCAAATATAAGGGTTGATATCAAAAGCTCCACTAGTATCTCTAGTCATAAAATAGGGAGTACATTCATGGAATTGGGTCTTACAAATATTTAAGGAAAATGTAGTTGGAGTAGAGAACATAAAAAACCATACCTCAAACCAAACCCATTGCCTATGTGATTTGAGCTCGTATTTCACAAAGCTATCATGAAATCTTAAATAAGTTCATCTCATATTGGGATTTCTCTGAGGCTTTAACTCCCCTAATTACATAGAATACACAAGTTATATGATCTCGACAACCACACCTTCACACTATACTATTTTGGTGACACTGATTATCCTCGATTTATTTATATTACATCAGATGGACGTGTATTGGTGGTTGAAGTCTCCCTCTTCATCACATTTTTGAATTCACATCAATCATCTTAAAACTATGGATATGAAAATTCAAGGAATAACCCTAGAAGTGTTTTTACACTTGGAAAAACAACTAGAGCTGTCTTAAATGAATAGAAAAATCACTCAAAAGGGTATACCAAATCCTATTCTACCTAACATGGCTGTCTATAAAGCCATAAATCCAAGAAAATATCTACAATTGAACCTCCAAAATAATATCCATCACAGGTGCATACTTTTTCAATACCATTAGAGAAAACTACTAATCCATAAAGCGGAAGGGTCACCAGATAAACCATCCTATTTTCATGGTCCACATAAGCTTTAGAACCTATATTACCACCTCAGTCCAATCCTCCAATATATGATGGTATATATCCTTAATCAACCAGAGTTGTATCCATCACAAAAAATAACACAACATGGTAAAACTAATCATATTATTACCTTAAATTTATATTTCCATTGTCTACCCAACATTTTTTTATCATCCATCAGAACCACTAGAGGATATATTAACCAATAAATAGATTGATTCACTACGATGTTTCTACCTTTAGAAAACAATTTAAGAGTGGGTCCCTGAACATATGCATCATCTCTAAACTGGTTATCAACATGAAACTATCTTGGAAACCTAGATAGATGCCATCATGATAACATCATAAAATTTATCAAGATATTCCATGATCAATGATTAAATTTGGAGATTTTTTCCATTTAGGGTATGGAATTCAGACCCCATTATTATACGATGATGATACTAATTTTTTCCTAAAACATGGCCTTACATGTTCTGAGTCAACAAGAACGCTATCGCATTTCAGGTAAGTGGATGCATCGTCTATCACACTATAAAAAGACACCTTGTCCAGATATCAAGACTGGATATTATTTATCATTATTTCCATAGTTCCCTAACCAATAATCAAAGACTTCATTTATAGGGTAGATATGAATCCTCAGATACAATTATGTTACGAACCAACCCACTAGGGCCCAAATGGTCGATGGTAATCCTTGCATGATAGTCTTAAGATCAACTCCAATAGAATATTGATAGAGACCGGTGGGGAGTTGAAATATCAAACAAAATGAAGGAATTAGCTTAATGTACATCCACATTCATATTCATCTCCAAATACCCATACACAGAATAATATTAAAAAAACTATACCAAATTCCTGCATACATATATATCACAAAATTTGAGTTCTATAAAAGTATAGAGAACTTAAATGGCTAAATAAAATTCTAACAAAAATTAAAAATTGTTATAACATTTTTGGAATGAGGGGATTGCCGTCAAATAAAACACCCGGTTAGATCCATGATCTACCTATCTCTCAATACTTTACCTCATCTAGGACCTAAA
The DNA here is from genome assembly GCA_963277665.1 of Viscum album. Lineage (NCBI taxonomy): Eukaryota > Viridiplantae > Streptophyta > Magnoliopsida > Santalales > Viscaceae > Viscum > Viscum album. The sequence goes on along the minus strand of OY728162.1, from coordinate 76,901,559 downwards.
ATGTGTCCACCAAAGGGTATGTCTTCTTCATAAGACATGACATGCGTGGGAAGATCCCATTCTTGGGTTAGTATATCAATACCTTTTATGAAACCATAGATTCACAAAACAATGTATATGATAAGGGTAATCTCAACCATGATGTAACGAAAATCAAACTATGAGACAAAACCTATACAAATGATACTGATAAGTAGGACGAACAGTTATAGATAGTTCTCAACAAAACTACCTTAAATATGATTATTCTATAGGATTTAGTGTAATTCTGGTCATAGAGAACACACACTGTAATTTATGCTAACACTAATAATGTTGATCCTAAATATCACGGTTTGGTTAATTCCAAATAATTACTTGTTGTATCTACAACATCCTAACTCAAAATAGTATACATCTCCCAAGAAAGCTAGAGGATAGCACTCAAACAATTATAATTATTAATAAAATATTAAAAATATAGGATATCACAATGAGAATCATTGGAAACCACCAAAAACCCTACTAAATCATCCTTATAGATAGGGGATCTCCACTTAAATAATGTTGGACATGCCAATAAAATAGACCCTGAATATTGTAAAAGAAATAGTGATGGAATATCCAAACAGGACCACTAGAATTTATAATGAACTCCCTCCTAATCTCATCTCATATAGGGTATCACAATCCTTATCTCAATAAGTAATTCCATGTTGTAGCCTTATAGGAATAGTGTTAGGGAACACAATGTACTAGTATTGGTTAAGTGTCACTAAAAGAAACGTCCCACTCACATCACCTCTCATAATATCTTAGATTACATGATGAAGTCCATCATCAGGTTCTATATAGAATACACTCGACATAAACAATTTATAAGATCAACTCTGAGTCCGGTCAATTTTGGAAAAATGTGTGGGGTTCTTCATTGGATTCTAATGCTAAAATTCAAAACCATTGACATTTCATAAAAATTGTAAATGAATGGTCAAACAGATCATGTTGTTTTGATCCCCATCAATAAGATCTCACAAAAAATTAATTACATTCCCAAAAAGAATTCACAGTGAATAACATTATTTTTTCCAAAAAACATATCTCGTTTAATTCATGTGCCTCAACCAAGAGTTGGAATTAATTATCTAAAACTTGACATGAATAGTTTACCTAAATACCATGATCATAATGGAACAGATTGATCATGAATTTGATGTTGAATAAATAATTTATGACTGAATAATGGGTTAATAATAATAAAACAAAAAAATTATAATAATAATATTGTTATTATTATTATTATTACGCATTTGGTGAAAAAATGGGGTACGAAAATCACCCCCACTAGTTTCCAGGTCATACACATTGTTCCTCCACCATTTTCCTCACTAAAATGTTATTTTACTATTTCTCATATTGTTATTATTATTATTATAAATTATAATAATAATAGTATTAGATAATGAGAATGAGCCTAATTCATCTCTTTTTTCGCATCCATATCACACAAAATGCCCCTCTTTTCTTTTTTCATTTATTTTTTTAATTTTATTATTATAAAAAATAATAATAAACACAAAAATAAGTTATAAAGTACCATGTCATCCACACTAACACTATACTACATCATCACCTATGGAAGGAAATAAATGATCCATACTCCAAACATAATAATTATTTTAGGTGTCATTTAATTATTTTATAAAAACTATATATATATATTATTTAATATTTTTAATATTTTTATTATATCAATATCGGGCACCAGTCGCAGAGAAACGGCGGAGGTCTCCCGATGAATCCCCTCTGTAGGTGACAACGACGGCCTCTGTGCCGATCCCTCCCCCTTCGATGGGGGAGGGAGAATCGTCGTATCTTAGGAGGGCGAGGGCCTTCAAACCTTTCTCTAACCCGGAGTTTCTCCCTTCCTTCCCGAATGTGGATTTAAACCCTAAGGTCCCGGATCTGGTGGACGGGGTCCCAAATCTTCCTTTATCCTCAACAGAGTTTTCTGAGTCGACCAACCTATTGAATCTCACTCTTGTTGCCCGCTTCAAGGACAAGAGGCCCTCGGTTGATGATTTTGATCGTTTCATTTTCGGTTCGTGGGATCTCCAAGAACAAGCGGTGGTGGGTTTACTCGACAATAGGCAGATAATGGTTCGCTTCAAGACGGAGGCTGATTTGAAAAAAGCATGGTCAAGGACGCATCGTTTTTACAAGGGATCCCGTTTTCTGCTGCTGCGGTGGTCTTTCGACCTGCACATGAAAAGGGACTCACCTTCAATCGCAGTTTCGGTAAGTTTTCCCATGATTCCCCTCCCGTTCCAGAACCCTGAAATTATCCGAATGCTTGGAAATATTGTAGGTAGATTCATTTGCGCGGATAGTCGAACTGAATTGCTCTGTCATCCAGTGAATCATCGCGTTTGTGCTGAGATAGACGCATCTAGATCTCCCTTTGAGTATGTTTTTTTCACGATCGGTGAAGAGTACCGCTGTAAACTGCGGGTGATTTATGAAGATTGTATTGATTTCCGTGGGTCTTGCAGGAGGTTAGGGCACTCGACTGAGGTCTGCCATAGGGTACTTCCTCCGCGGTCGACCAAGGGAGATGGTAAAGTGAAATATATCCCGCCGGCCTTGAAGGGGAATAACTGTTTGTAGGTTGAGGAGGGTTCTCACTCCAGACCGATGGAGCCGGATACCAGAGGAGAATGCTCTGGGGTGGCTTTGATGAGACTGGATGGGGAATCAGTCAGGACTGGTAAGGCAATTATGGAGGGTGATTCAGCTACTGGTTCTTTGGATGGGAAGGGGCCAGGTAGTCATCCGAATTTGGATTGTTCGAAGGATTCCAGGGGATTGGATCCTGTGGCTCCACCCTTTATTCCTTTGAGTAATAGATTCTCTATCATTGCCGAGGATGGTCGATCTGAATGCCTGGAAGAGAATGATTTTGCAGGTAAGGAGAATGGTGACAGGGCCTTAGAGGATCGGTTGGCTGGAGGTTTGGAGAATGAAGTTGGCTTGGTAAGAATGGAGGATATGGAGGTTATACAAGAGGGTGATAGGGGACTGGGGTTGGAGGGATCATCCTTGGCTGTTTGCACGGAAACCAGAAACTCCAATGTGGTGGGAGCTGATGAGGGCCAGGTTGAGCAGGGCCTGAAAGCAGTCCCTGCAGCAACAGTGGATGAAGGTGTTTCAGTGGGGGTGCTTCTGCCAGTGATGGAGAACCCTACTACGGGTCAGGATGATAAAGGAAGGGAGTTCCCTTTTGGAGGGACAGAGAAGGTGAGCGGAACATGTCACCGCTTGTTTAGTGAGGTGGTACAGAGTGAGCAAACCTCTTTTCCAGTCGGAGGACCTGGTTCACCCACAGTAAGACGTCGGTCAAGGAAGGATTACTCCTGTCTCCAGCGGCCTATGCAGACTCGTTCAACATCTAGGAAGAGAGGCAAGGTTGTTGTGTCTTTTGCGAACAACATTGTGACTGAGAGGATTTCACTAGACCCTGTTCTGGAACATCTCAGGAATCGGGTGCAAAGTCCTCAGTATTGGAGGACACCAGGTTGGGAAACAGCCTCGACCACTGGAGAAGATGAGTCTAGCAGGGGATGCGGAGAGGAGTATGCATTTGATGATTTTTACTGATGTTTTTAGTGTGTTGATTACTGTTTCTGGGTTTATGTTGTGGTTGTATGCTTGGGCACCGGAACCCATTAAACCGGCTATTGAAAATATAAAAAAAGGATTTCCAATATCAATATCGGGCACCCCGTACTTCTGAATCTAATGCCATATCAGTGCTTTTCTCCAGTAGTATTGAATAAATTTTATAATTTATTAAATGTGAAAATTTGTGTAATTTCAATTATTAGAATGATGGAGGGTACCCATTGGATGATTCAAGGTTTGCACAAACATAATTAGTGACTCTCCTTTAGTGATTATATTTAGAAATTATTGTTTAAATATTAACTTCATTATATAATCAATGGGTTTATAAAAATATTCATCCCATTGATATTGTACTTCCTTGGTCATAAATGTATTGATGATTTTTCAATTTTGATTATTGATGGATTCAGAACTCATAATGATAAAAGTATTCTATTAAATTCCACTCAAATCTATAAGGATTTATGTAGGATTCATGTTGAGTCTTGACATGGCATTTTAGGTCAAAACATGATGACATTGTTGCTACCAAAAAGATAAAAAAAATACACTATGTTACCCTGAAATGAAAATTAATAGGATCAATATTTGGAATTTTTTAACGTTTCATTTAAAAAAAATTAAAAATGGATATATTATCAAAATATTGTTGATGTTTAAACCTAATATTTAAAACAAAAAAAATCCATGGTATTACCCAAAAATTAAGAATATGTATCCTTTATGATACATTGATATGAAACATCATCATTCATCCCATAAATTGGAATTTTAGGGTAATAGTTTACACCCTTGGGATCCCTAAAGATGGAGGATACATCTTATTTAGGGGATATTTATATTTGGTTATTTCCAAAATATCCATTCTTGAAGGATAATTCTTAGAATCTAATCATTTCATTAATCAATAATTTTTTCACTGGGACTAATAATTCATTAATAGAGTTGTTTCTATTATGATCCATAAAATTAGTGTAAACCTTAATTTTATAATCCTTTTTCTTAAATGGGATGATTTTCAAGATCCATTATGGCTATTAGACAACCAAAACGATGATTTTTTAATATCTTATCCACATCATTTTCCATCTTATAATCATGGGTATAATTCATTCTCATTCCAGTTTTCATGTTACCATGATGGTATTTCAATAATCACAAATGATAGGCAGCCACATTGGGATCCAATCGTGGTATTTTTTATATCTCCATGATATTAATACTAGATGATTATTTACAAAAGAGGTATATTTATATTGTTATCTGGGATCTATGGTACTGCTAGTCAACATTATCTATATATATTTATCTATATAAAAATTAACTTTTATGATTTAATATATAATGGTAGAGACAAATTTTAGGATTATTAGATGGGTGTACCTAATATCTTCTCATCCTTATCCACTTATTACTATTTCTTAATTGATGAATGTTGAAGATATATTGTTATTTTGAGATCGGGAAGACTATCTTTTGGAATTATAATTCCCATTAAAATGAAACCACTTAATCAAATAGTTGGGGTCATTTAATACCAAAAATACTATAAGGATGAGGGAAAACATGCATAAAACCAATTCTACTTCTTATATTCTAGGATTTATATCGATCATTTAGAAGATCAGGGAGTGTTTAGACCTAAAATTGCTTAGTCTTGAATTCACATAGAGGTTCTCAATTGAATAGTTGATAAGAATGAACCATAAATTGACTTTTCCTCTTCTTAGTAGTCCAAATTTAGTGGGAACATAAACCAAGACATTTTATAGGAGGAAAATAATTATATTGTTTTATTTCTTTCATATAGAACCTATATGACCAAATTAATTCCCATATTAGTAATTTCCACCTCAATTCAATTGATCAGGAATACATTATACATTACATAGTTCACTCCATATACATCTCATAGAAATTATATGGCAATTAAGAGTAGAAATATTGAGAGAATAAAGTTCAATTTTAAATGTAACATATATTTTATAGAAAAAAAATTATATATTAACATTAAAAAGACTCAATTCGAGATTATCTCTATATTTATCAATAAATTATCCATCAACAGATTAATTTTTTCCTTGATGATAGGATGAGAGAACTTCCACATTCATGTGGAAACATACCCATAATATATGAGTGTTGAGACTCTGATATTATAGTAGATCCATACAAATTGAGTTGAAAATTAGATCCTTGAACTAGGTTATCAACATGTTCCTTATGATCATTCTAATTTGAATATTTTCATACCCATATATTGTCAGGATGTAAGGGGAAATGGCATCCAAAATTTAGGCAAAACACATGAGGTTATGCATTATTATAAGACTAATCCGTAAAATATTATTAAATAAGGATCGATCGATATTGGTTTCATCTATCATGATATATATACGGTCAATATATTCACATGGATTAAGGCTTCCCATTATTTATATTGGATAGAACGTACCATTTTACTTTCTATAGAGATATTCATTTCTTGTTTTTATTTTATATATTAACTCCTATATCAAACAAAAAATAGATTAAAATATATTCAATAATAGATTCCTTAGGTTATTTATCTAGTTTAAGGGCCCCTATGTTTAATATTATGGTTGAGATGAGGTCCTCATAAATGATTATATTATACTTACTGTTTCTCCATGGATTATGTCTTGGGGGTTAAATCTTGATGCGCTAATAACTCATACCTTTAAATATAATTAGGGGATGTTTCTATCCTCTACACATTCAGATGACTATTATAAAACCCATGTATTTTATAATCCTTATTTCATAAATTAAACCATAATTATTCACATAAAAATTTACTATAATTTCAAGAGGTATATTATATTTGGGAAATAAGATACGAAACACATTTACATAAGTTAGTAAAATATTGATATTACATAAAACTCTACAACAATCTTAGTAAATCATTATATCATGTATTACTGCATGGTACGTCATGGGGATGTGCATAAAAAATTTGTCTTATATAAATCCCAATATGTTAATAATCAATGAATAAAATGAAGAATGTAATACATGCGATTCAAGAGTCATATCAAGGTAACATAAAAATGGCGAGAATAAGATTCTTGAATATCAAAGCATGAAAAAGAAAATGACAATGTAATGGTAATATTGTAATTTAGAAATAAAAGAAACATGACATCAAAAAATATTAGTCAAGTATATGCACAAAGAAATTATAACATAGTGCACTTGATAAAAACTTCTTTTTAGCACTTCATGGTATCTAATGATATATGAACATTATCCAATACATTGGTTGGATATATAATTTCCGGCCTAGCCATCACAATCATATAAATAAAATTATTTGTCTGAAACATTAATCATACAAATAATGAATTTACTAAATAAAATTAAAATAAAAACTAATGTTTGTGGGTTACATTCAAGTAATTCCCAAATCAAATAACAGAAGGTACATATTGGTGAATATCACTATGTAAAAATGGGAATTGGTATTCAAAAAAAAATTGGCATAGGAAATCCCAAGATAATATTTTCGTCATAACAAGTGTATATAATGGATCAAGGAATGGTTTGATGAGAATGAAATGTGGTATCTCAATAATTTTTAATCATACGGAATGTAAGGGTTCGTGAAAAAATTTAATACAACAAGAGTAATTATAAACAAGAAGGATTAGTACAATTAATGAACTAGAATACTAATTAAGAGAAGATAATCAAATATAATTATAGATAACATATAAAAGAGTTATAGGAGATTCTATAGATATTGAAAACACCTATGTAGGGATATAAAGAGAAACATGAAGAGGATCTTCATGCTCAATTGGTTTTTGTTGAATTGGGTTGGGAGTATGGATTAATATTTATTGAAAAAGAGAGGAGAATTCATTATTTATTTCTAAACCTAGTATTTTGAAGCTATATGACAAAACAATCAAGATTACCTACAATTACATGGTTTTATCCCATGATTTCTCCAAAAAATATTTTTGTATTTAATAATATTACATGAAATTAACTCCTTAAAAGATATAATTTATTTTGTGGAAGTGATCCATGCTTATTAAGAGTTGATTTGAAAACATTTAAATATAATATTTTTTTTAGGATTCAATATGGTTTTATAAAATCAATAAAATAAAATGAAGAAATTATTCTAAATGGGAAACATATTTATGGTCATGGATACTGTTTATAAAATTTATTACATCATGATTGGACTATTATTATATCATAATACATACCGCAATTCTATACATATATAAATTTTACCAAAAAAATTGATGGTCTTATAACATTAGAAAAAAATCACCATTGGAAAACAATGATGTGATGTTTCAAATATTGTATTTATTTTTACAAAATAAGTCAATAAATATATTAATTAGAATATTAAATTCATTTTACACATTTATAAAACAATTATGGTATTTTTTATGATAATAAAATCAAATCCTTATAATGATTATATTGGAATACAACAAATTATATTTTAATTTCTATATAAATATTATTTACAGTGAATAATAAATAAAAATAAAATTTTTTTGTGAATGTTTCAAATCAACAAATGATGTTTTTTAATTAATACCATATATTTTTCAAAATTGAATTTATTTCATTCATTGTAACAAAAACTATTTTTTCCAAAATACATATAAAATTTAAATATTAATATGATAAAATTATAATAATTATGTTATTAAAAATGTAAATATAAATCCCCTAAAACTTGACTCTACATACATAACCTACTATTACACATTTATATACTTTTTTATGATTTTTTATAGTGGAACTTTATTGGGGTGGTTAGAAGAACATTTTTTGGGTTGTTATTTTTAATATCATAAGATTATGCCACAAATGGTTGTGCATAATTTTTTGTTTTTGAATTTAATCTTGGATATTTTTAAAAAAACCCATGATTAAATATCCCTAGAATTCTTTGATAGATGGTTGTCCTATGGTATTATCCTAATTGTCGTAGTTATCAATTTTTTAGTCTATTTCAATCTGACATAATAATTTCCCTTAATATATACTCATCACAATGAACACTATAAAATGGAAATATTATCAATAGTTATCTTGATTAATAGTCTCCATAATATTATATCCTATTACATATGAATGTAATCTAAGAAGGGAATTTATTTTGTATAACCACGTTACATTAAATAGAAATTGAATTTAATTTTTTTGTGTAATTACATTCTTCCCCCTTCACTAATGCCAATCAAAAGTATTTATATCATTAACTAAAACTGTGGGTAATTATGTTTCATAACCTTTTTTAATTCCCATGTAACCTCCTAAAATATATAGATCCACCATAATACTTTACTGATATGAGTTGTCTTATTTCATATGACATTGTTTCATTGATCTAAGGACTTATCTGGTTTCTATTTGTATGAAATTTTATTCTTTAAAGGTACAAAATATAGAATCAGAACACGTGGGTTCCCTATTTTGCACGTCCTCAGGAGGGATAAATTTGACAGATTGTGAATGTGGGATATATTAGGTGGTAGTGTTAGTTGATATATCACATATCTGATGTGATAAAGGATATCAAAGGTATTTATGTTTCAAGGACTAATCAATACATTCATAAAAAAATTCATTAAATTCATTCATAGTGATATATAATGGAACAATTATACTTTGACCACAATATCAAGGTCTCCTAAATTATTATCTTCATATCATTTCTATTATGTTTTCTAGGATTTATTATGACCCAAAATTTTCTGAACCTTTTCTATTTTATTTTTTATAATATCCACTCCCATTAAAATTATCTCTCGAACTATATCCCATGAAAAAACATATAAGGATTCATATGAATGTTAAAATGGTAACTTTTGTTATATGATAACATTAATAAGGGAAGATGGTGATCCCATCATCCTATGAAATACATTGAACTAGATCATAATATATCCACTAGTGTTGGAACAGTTTTATTAGATTGATCATCAATATGACTGTGACAGATAGTAAAAAACAAATCTTTATATCCAATTATTTTGGAAGGGTTCTTCAAATCTATGATGTAAAACTTTGATCTAAATCAGAAATAGAAGAGAGTGTAACTCTATGAAATCATCTAACTCCAATTGTATATATCATGGATTGTCAGTCAAGAGGGAAATATTATTTGATAGTATTGAAATTAATATAATTTGTATAAATATTTACTATGTCCCAAATTGAATTTTTTACATTAGATAAAATAGGGCGTGTTACAGTCCAATCCATGGTTATGTTTTTTCATTTATATACTTATATGAGAAGTGGTTGCATCATTAACATCAACATATTTCATTCATCATTGTAGTATTTTTGTAGTAATATTCAAGATATAAATATTCAAATCATCGTCACCATGTTATCCGAGTATATTTTTTTAGAACTAAATATATAATACTAATTCATGGATGAATAGATATGTATGTTCTATTTTTATCAACTAAAATTCCCCTAATTATTTCTAGTTTATATGTGACACATATCTTGATTCCAAACCATATAAATCCACAACTATAAAATTTGAACTTTGTGTAATTACCTATCTTTTTCCATAGCACATCATTTATATTTTGGGACCCATAGATCTTCTCAATAATAGATGGTAAGTAGTTATTTTTGATATGTAAGATAAAGATCATTTTATTAATCTCATTTACAACCTTTTAATGGATAAGAAATTTATATACATTTCAATATTGTCCATGTATAGGGTTCTGAGATCCTTTCAACTCGGTGAAACTACCATCTTATTCTCCATCAATGGATGGTAATGGATTTACTAATCATAATCATCAGTCATCTATAATGACGGTTTTTTTGAAAATATTGTGAAAATTTGGTCTAAATATATACTTGATTCTTTTAGGATTCATAAATGTTTTATAATTCTCCTTGTCAGGATAATGTCTCCAAATCATTAATTCTAGGACCACAGTAACTAATTCTAGGGCCATGGTAGGGTACTTCTACACATATAGCATTAATTGGAGTGAGTTGTTTGCTATCACACTTTCATCGTTCATAATAACAAATCCTAATCCATTTTTTATACATTATTGTAGATTAAAAATAATTCCACATATGTGAGTAATGTGAGAATAGGTGTAGTGAATAGCCCAATTTTTAACTATTCAATGTTCTCTTAAATTTAAATCTTCTATAAAAAATATCTTAAATATACATTATATTGGTTATTGGGCTTAATAATCATGATAATTTTCATAAAAAGTTATGATATCACACGACTAGTCTAATTAAATCATGGATATACATCACCTATTTTGGTCTGGTATGTCCATTATTTATTTATTTATTAATTGATATATTGATATCCATTATATAGTGATAACATGCCCCAATAATTTTACCTTATCCAATCGAAACAATCATCATCAATACATTTCATGGAGATTTTATTTCATAAATGTATTTAGTATATAATTAAAATTATCAACAACTTCCACCATTCTCTAGTAGTAAGTAAGAATATCATATATAAAAACTATGAAAAATATTTTAAGGTAACACATAAATGTTCGATTCATTATGTCTATGATTATAAATAGTGTATTAGTGAGTCCAAAATGCAACATCATGAAGTCTAAGAGCCAACAAATTATTTGAAAATTAGTATTGGGGATATCCTAATTCTCTCCCTTTAACTAAAAATTTATGGACATAGTACATAACAAAGTGAAATTTTGGGATCCACATAGCTTATCAAACAAGTAATCAATATGTAGTAGAGGATACTTTTTCTTATTATATATGATGTTGAGATCAATATAATTGATGTAGATATACATTCACACATCACTCTTATTTTTGAGTAGGACTAGAGAACCCCTCAATGATGTACATGGACATATAATTATTTTTTCTTGATTCTGATATATTTTTATCTTCAATTAATCATGTTCAATAGTTTATATCCTATATGGAGTCTTGGATATTAAAAAATTAATAGAAATGAGTGTGGTTAATAGCCCAACCTCTATACTAGGAGGATGAAAACATTTTTCTTATGGAAACACATCAATCTATTCCATAACAAGGAGAATTTGTAGATGGATAATATTTTATATATTCTCAATAATTTAATCTAGATAAAAATTCTCATTGGAAAAAAATTTCATGCTATATATGTCGATTTAATTGAGATTAATCAACCTCCTTTCACGTTTTCACAATTGGAGTGTGTTTTTAGTATAGATGTTAGTCTCCATATATAAAAATTTTACATTTTCTCTATACATGGAAATACAATATATACCCAAAATATCATCAAATTCATTTCAATGGATTTCCATAATGTTATTTGAGAATGTCATCTTATAATAATAGATATGGGATAATCCTTATACAATGGATGAAATAAATTCATCATTTTTCATTATAAACGTCTTATCCACTTCAATGATTTGAGTTCATTTTTCAGTAGTTATACTAATCATATATGTTATAAAAGAGTTCATAAATCATGGATAGTATGTATATATTTCAATATTTGGTTATCAGTATAGTCATCCACATCATCAAAAATTGGATTATGGATGGGAATTTTTAAACTATTAAGAATATTAAAGGGGAAATATGATCATTTAAGGGATATATAAAAAATTACATATATTCTGGAACTATGAACTTCTCGGTTTCAATATAATATACCAATAAACAATTTCTATAAAATATTATTTGAATTTTTGTTCCCTTCCAAATAGATCATATGAAAATAGTGACTTTACTAAATCATATCCTTAAGAAGTTTCAGAAAATGTGTGCAGTATGTCATCTTTATCATCTACCATTTATAAATACTAATAATACTCGATGCACCCTTTTAGAGATTAGTATATTTTTGTACAATGGTTCCTAAGAAACAACCCTTTGTAATATCCATAAAATGGTTTTGTTAATCCCATTACAATATGATGTTCCATAATTTAGGAATGGTTTACTATGATTATTCATATATCCTAAGAATTCACTAATGTTTTCTAAACACACACCTAAAAAATAACTACAGTTTCCCTTCATAAAAACTAGGAAAACCCATATATTTTATTAACAGTAATTCATAATATTTTATGTAAATATGCACATTATACAGTACTAAGATATCAAGAGGAATATCATCATTGTGATATTTTATATATAAAACATTATCTTAATACAAGGATACAATGACATTATTTACAATGTCACAAAATTCCATTGAAATCATATGATATTCTAACATTTCACATTATAACTTGAGGGTGTTAATTAGAAAAGGGTGATAATTTATGAAGAATAAGAGAAAAAATTATAATAATAATGTGACAAATGTATAACTTTTGATCCAATAGTCATATCAACGTGACATAAAAATGGTGTGAATCATAAAAATGAATTTCGAATAATGATGTAACATGGTAACAAGATGTCATAAAATAATGTGAAAAAACATAAAACCAGAAATGATAAACATAATTAAAATATAACTATCAAAAAATCATCACATAATATTCTTATGATAACCTCTTATTATAAATTAATTGTATCCCATGTGACCAAAACATTATCTATTTCATTGGGAATATATTTAATTACTTTCCCACCTATCACATTAATATTATTTAAATTTATTTCCATGTCTCATAGATAAAAAAAATAAGAACGTTTATAATATGTTGTAATCACATAACTAGCATGTGTAATTTAGTGAAATTGACGTACCATATAAATTTAAGATATGTCATTCTAGGTGTATACTATTTAGTGAAAATTGGAATTCATATTCAAAATAAAAAAACAGTCATGGAAAATGATAGTATAATTTTGATAGAAAAACTATTGTATAATAATGATAACGGAAGGGTTTCAAGAGTATGAAATGTGTTATATCATTAATTTAGAATAACAGTGATAGTAAAGGTATATTTAAAATACATTAAAATGAGAAAAATTATAAATTAGAAGGCATAGTGAATATAATATACTTGAATTAAAATGACGATTAGATAATTACATACAATGAGAGGGAATTTATATAAGCTTGAGAGGATATTATTAAGAGATTGGGAAATTCTTGGTAGGACTATATATATTGAAGAGGAGAGAATATTCATAATAAATGGTTAGTGGGTGATGTGTAATGGGAGGATGTGATGGTTTATATAGAAAAAGTTAGGGGAATTCATTATTAAATTCCAAGCATAGGTTTTGTATTATATATGATAAAATAAAATAAAAAAACAGATGATTTTCTTTCAAATGGATGCATCTAAATAGTATAGGGTTTAAATGTTTTATATATCCATGTATTGAGCTCATAAAAATAAATCTCATTGGAGATGACGATGTGACTATTTTTTTAATGAACTGATCTTTAAAACTGAAAATATAATATATGTTTTGTAGCAGTCATATATTTTTTATAAATATAAGTATATTACTTGTATGTTATTATTAATGGGGGTCATATTTTTCATTATGTATTCTCATTAAAAAAAATTATTACACCACTTTTGGTCTATTCATATTTGATCAAATATGTTGTACATTTATACGATATTTAATTTTAATGGAGAAAAAAACTATCACTGAAAATTAATAAAAAATAATAAATGGATATCATCAAAATTATGATTTTTTAAATAAATATTTATTTTATATGAATAATTCCCCAACTATTATAAATTTTACATTCAAATCTAAATTCTCATTTATTGAGAATACTTGTTTTTTCAAAATAATAAATATTGAACCTAGTAATGATTGTATTGGACTTTACTAAATAGAATTATACTTAAAACTTATATATTAATAAATTATCTTATTTGATTAAAATGAAATTTATTTCATAAATATTGAATTAATAACAAAATATTTTTTTTATTTTTGTCATATATTTTCCAAAAATATAATTTTTCATTTCATTATATGAAAATATAATTTTCATAAACACATGTAAAATATCAATAATGAGATGAATAAAAATTTTAATTAATTATTTATAAAAAAATTAAGTTCAAATTTATAAAATTTAAGTCTGGACAGTTAAATCATATTTATCCAACATACACACTGTTTTAATGTTCTGAGATAGTGTATCTTTCATGGGGTGTTTTGATGAACATTGTTTGTGTCATGACTTCGATTATATTAAACTAACATCATAAATGATTTTTCCTAAGATTTAGTTATTGAGTCTAGATTATTGAATAGTAAAGATAAAATACAAATGTTTACATATCCCCTAAAATTTCTTATATATGGGCTTTATATTTTATGGTGTATATAATTGATACTGTCTATTATTCGATATATGCACATTAGAAATTATCATTACCATTAATATATAATATTGATAACTATAATTATCTAATTTTTATATTATCAATGAAAATAATTTAAAAAATCCCTTCAAATATAAAAATATATAAGAGTCAAAAATAAAAAATATAATTCTTTTGTTTTGAATAACAACATTATATAAAAATATAATATCATTTATAAATGTACTTATTATAGAGTCATCCTTCAAACACTTGGATTCTGAATGAATAATTTATTATTTGTAGGGGGTATTCTAGAATAATTGGGTCTAAATGAGATATAGCTTAATTTGGATCATAATAATACTCCACAAGATCTCATTAGAATTCATATATCCAAGTTTAAATCATATATAAAACGTAAGTGGAACTAGTTCCAAAATATAAAGTTATATTTTAACGTTATCTTCCTTAATAGCCTCGACCACTATGACCAGTTCTATGATTATTGGTGGGGAAATCATGTTTATAGAAATATTACCCTTTATGACCAATGGGGTTGGTTAGGTGAATGAAATAAATATAGTTATAATATGACCCATCATTTTGTAAGAATATCATTTTCCATCGTTGAAATTCTTTTCTCAATCTATAAGAAGGAACTCATTATCCAGATGATAGGGGTCAAATGTATTGTATAGTTTTTAACATATTGGTTAAAAAATTAATTTTCTTCATATTCATTCTTATACTAGTGTATATTCCATAAATGTTCAATATATCGGGATTGTGAAAGTACAACATTATGCATTGTAGGTGGAGTTTTGGCTAAAAATAATTTATTCTCTTGTGACATGAGTGTGGTGTAAAAATGAAAATTTTATTTCATTTTCATCGTTCCATTTATCTCTATTGTTTTTCTTTTAGGGTTTTATACCATTCATATTATTCTCATGGTGTAGTGACAAAAACATTGGTAACTAACATTGTGGGTTTCCCAACATGACCACTCTACAACAAATATTTCAATACTAAATTACATTCCATACTCTATATGTATATCATACCAAAATAAGCTTTATCTTTTTTTAAAATATTTGATCATAAGTTGAAAATGTGTCATAATGGTTATCAATCATAAAATTATTATTATTAACTCATAATATAGAATTATAAAAAGTACATATTTCAATGTGACACATACTATGAATTTCTAAATTCTTGGGAAAATAACTTCCCTTAAATGTGAATAAATCCAAATGGGATAATAAATAGAATAGAATAATATTGTTATAATTCAGAAATTACCTGAATCATTTTCCCCTAGAAAATCACCATTAGTAAAACTAAACCTCTAATGAATAGAAATCAAGAATGTAGAAGTGGACTTATAAATTCATGAATGAAAACAATAGGAATTAGAACTGTTCCTAGTGGTTTCATAATGGAATGACTTTTTAAGATGTAATGGAATTTTATAATTACTATGTGACTATTATTAAATGATATATATTCATTTGATATAATACTAGTAAACAAAATACTAGTTTAGAATAATTTGTATACAATAGATATATATAATTTATATTAAGATGTTGAAAAAATATACATTTTAATTGTTATTGATTTATTTTGAAATATAAAAAATTATTTTGGAATAGAATAAAAATAATCTAATCCATATATTTAAAATATATTTTAATATAATAAATCTTTTTTAAGAGTTATGAAATTATATTAAATATATTTATTTTAAAGATTTATTTTAAAAAAATTAACTATGAAAAATGAATGATTTTAATATAAATAATAATTTTCCAATATATTATTATGTATCTATAAAAATACATATATAATTATTCATGGATAAAAAAATTATTTAAAAACACTATTTTTACTATATATAAAATTATTTTTTAAAAGCTATATTTCCCAAAATATTAGTGTTATATATAATGTAATTTCATTTTTATATATTAAAAAATTAATTATCATTCTTGTGGTTATTATCAGTTTCATAGAAATTAAGATAAAATAATTTAAATATAAAATGTTGTTTAATTCAAATAATTTTATTCTATGTGTTGATATTCTTTTTCTTAATAAATTATATTGATCTATATTTATGAATGAATATAATTATTTTTAATATTTATATAGTTAATAAATTTAATTACCATTCATATAATAGTAAGTAAATGGTATAAATAAGAATAAATTCCTTTTTATCCCATCATGTGCATTTTTCATAAAAACAATTTTTATGTTTTTTGTGTTCTTATATTGAAATTAATATTTCTCACTTTAATAAATTGAATATATAAAATGGTCATCATTTTAATAATAGTGATATTTAAATTAGGTAATAAAGAAAATTTTTATAGGCTTATAAAGATGTTCCTAAGGAAAAATTTTAGTTACCACATTAGAGGAAAAATATGGTAAATGAGTTTTTTTGTTAGTGTCCTAATATTTGATGATATTTTAACCATTGATGAGTGGATAAGATCGTTATTGATATCAGATTAAATGACATGAATTATTTTTCCACTTTGGATCCACATTATTTGAACAATTTCACTCCATACTCATTATATAATGGATATTTTTCAAACATCCACGTAAGATAATCAATAAAGGATCCATCCACTACAAACAATAAATCACATCGTTGAAATTATTTCCTCAAGAATCCATATTCCAATTCTACCCATAAAAAATATCTCAAATATTTGGAAACATCTTTTCAT
Organism: Viscum album; assembly: GCA_963277665.1. Taxonomy (NCBI): domain Eukaryota; kingdom Viridiplantae; phylum Streptophyta; class Magnoliopsida; order Santalales; family Viscaceae; genus Viscum; species Viscum album. Next base: position 76,883,849 of record OY728162.1, on the reverse strand, counting down.
AATATTAATTCCTAATTTCATTATTTCCATGTTTATCTCTAAGATATGATTTAGGTACTCAATGAATGTTTTATACTTTATTGAATAATCCTTCCTTATATTAATCAATGAAATATTCTTAAAAAAATTCTATCATTAAATAGATGTCTTTAAAATCATAAATCTTTTATAAATGTGATATTATTAAAATTCAATAAAATTGTATTACTAATTCTATTAATATAATTTTTATTATTATTGTCTGTTATACCACCTAAATGAATGAAATTATGAAAATAACCTCCAGAATGACTAATTAAAATTAAATTATAATCACAATGTATAATAAATTTTAATTTATTAAATTTTTTTCATAATTCTGTAATAATTATTTTGAAAATCGTATTCACTAATTAATTCAACTCCTTTTTTAAATCAATAATAATCATAAAATAATATTGTTAAAAATTTAATGTGAACTATAACCATAATTTTAATGCAATGATAATAATAATACTGATATATATAAATATATATGGACCCTATATATATTTTATACGTTATGAACATTTATGAATGTATAAAAAACTGAATCCTCTAAAATAAATCTAATATCGAAAAATTGAAATAATTAAATCTAGAATATAAATTTTAAAAATTAATGATTCATAATTGTGTAATATGAATTATTAATGAATTTTATCAAGTCAAATGAATGTAAATATGGGTATGATATAGATAGAAAAAATTTTCATATATAGCAGTTTGGATTTCGTCATTCAAAGAGGGAATCCAATATTATGGTTACTCATTTATATATTTTTTTAATACATGCTTAAAATTCATCAATTATTTACTTTTTGTTAAGTTTACACTAATTAAATGGATGTATTTTACCATTATTTTCATGAAATTAACAAAATTTATAAATCCATGTCATCGTCCTACTTTCAAGGAACTTTTATTCTTAAGATACAAAATTCATATGGGTTCGTTCAAATTTTACATAGAAATTAAAATTAATTAGGAATTTACATTCATTTGGGGGTTTTTTTATTACTCTCTAATATATATGTTTTCTTCCATTTTATTGATTTTGGGTTACACATTTAATCTTACAATTTTATATTACGTTGGTTCACAACTCAATTAATATTTTTTTGTAAGAGGAATCAACATTATCACATATTATTAGTGATAAATATGTTTCCTCCATGTATATATTCATTATTATCTTTTATAAATGTCCTTTATTAGGAATCAGATTTCCAAATCAATTCATATTAATTTTCAAGGGGTTTTTCACTGTTGAGAGGGTGTTTAGAACCTTTTCAGGATTATTTTTATTTATATTTAATTTAATTTTCATTTTTTGAAAATATATTTCCCCATATAAACCTCTCCAACATGAAGGAACAATTATTTACCATTATATAGTTGGATTACCCATTTTTGAATAATCTGATTTAAATTTAATTATGTCATGAGAGGGTTTTCTCAATGATTATAAAGGTACTATGTAACATAGATATGTGTATTTATCTCACATCCTGGTGATATAATTCTCTTATTATCATCAACCTTTTTCATGTCAGTGTATTTATATTTTAGAATTATGTTCATCCAAACTCTTATTATTGTCATATAAAACATGCATGATGGTACACATCAAGAGAGGTTAAAATTATAAGGTGAAATCATACTCGTTAATTGGAAACTCTCTTCTGTAATGGTGAACCACATCTCCATTGAGGGTAAGAACAGTCTCACATTATGGTCTTTATATAATGGAAGATCTCATATAACGTTAAAATCAAACTACATAAATATAGTTGTTAGCTATATGAAATTTATATTTCTTTATAGGATCGATATGAAACATGTATTTATGAAACATAAAATATTATAAAATATAAAAGTCAAGTGATTTAATATTATATATTGTACTGATAAATATATTATTTGACATGATAAAATTTAGAACTAATAAATGGGTTTTGTGAGAGAAGTAAAAATAAATAAACTATTTAAATAGGAATTAATTATTGAAATTGATCATTCATAAAAAAAATATCTACAGAACACTATATGTTGTATTTTAGAAACAACATTTCCCCTTATTTGATTTTATTATATTCCGTTAATAATGGGTAATAAATTATTAACATATCAATAATAGTGTACCTTTAATAATTTATTTTAACCTTATTATGATTTATAGTCATATTATTTATCCTATATTTCCCACCACTATCTCTCTATATTTTTTATAGAGTATCTTGAATCTTTATTAACATTAATGGATTCATGACTTCACTCTATTTTTTTGATCAATTTTTTCAGTTATAATTTAGTGTATTTTACAGGGTTATTATAATCAATTAACATAATGATGAAAGCATATAAATATCATATTATATAATTAGAATTATTTCACATGTATTTTATCTATTTTCCTATATTATTTTCACTATTATTAGTTATTATTGATGAAAAATAAGATATTATGAATTGATATATGTAATTTATATAGTTATAGATTTATAATTATTATATTAATAAAATATAAGTTTTATTATAATATTCATATGGTTATAATATACAATAATGTAGAAAACTATTTATTTGGGGTTTTCTTTTTTGTGAGACCCTATATATACTCTGAAATTTATTTCATATGTTACTGTTATGTGTCTTGGTAAGGTGGAATAAAAACACCTAAAAAAATAATAATAAAATAATAAAATTAATGGGCTATGTGAATAATATGGATATGTAATATTTTTGGGATCTTTTATTAATATTATATTCCTATAAATAAGAGAGATTCTTGTTGTTTTTTAGTATTGGAAAAACATAAAATAATTATATAATAATTAAAATTATTAATTAAATTTATTATATGAATAAAAATGAAATAAATTGTATTATTATTGAGGAATATATTCTCTATTTGTGGAAATATGATGTATGATTGATGTTGTTTGTCTATGGTGGGGATATGTAGTGCGATTTTTCTTGGATAATGTCAGATAGGTGTTGTGGTTAGTTTTAATAGGATGGTCTTGTTTTGGTTCATGGTTTTTCATAATCTATGGGTTGTTGGATAAAGGGTGATTGCTTATTGATGTAATATAGTTGGAATGTGATGATTATGTAATTAGTTATTAGATATTAATTCTATGTGGTATAATATGTAATGAAAATTATAAGTATGAAATATTGATATAGTTAAAATAAGACAATTTTGGGACATTAATTTAATTTATTAAGGTTGCACATGAATGAAATTAAATTGATGTTGGTTTTAATTGGAATTTAAACATTTGGATTCAATGTATAATGAATGGAAACAAATGACGGTGGTGGTAAATAGTGTTTTATCAATAAATATGATAAATAAAAGATATAATGAATATAATATTGCATATTAGAAGGAATCAAATAATTTTATAAAAGAATGAATAAAGGTAGAACAATTTTTAGTAGTTATGGATGTTTTTGTGTGATTATTTGCTAATATGTGTCATAGTGGAGGTTTTGGATATTAATGGGTAGTGTTTAATGTTTGAAAAGTATTGGAAACAATATAGGGATATTAAAAAGAAAAATTAGGCTAATTATTGTGTGTGACATCCTATTCAAATTTTTTATGTGGCCTATATATACACTACATATCAGTCAGATGACCTCACTGGAAACAAAAAGTTTTATAGTTATGGGTGTTTTCCATAAAAAATTTGATTGACTGGGTGGATGGATAATTATATCTTCTTATTAGCTCATAAATTATTAGTATAATTTATTTGTTCTAGGAATATATTGCTTGTAGAAGATGATTTATAGTGATATTTCAAAGGGAGTTTTACACATGGAATGAGGAAAAATGTCGTTGATTTGTTTAATGATCGTAATACCTAATATAATTGTATATGTTTTGACTAATATGTCATGTACAAATAATATATTACATGTGTATGATAATGAGTTTTGTAATTTTATATATATATTTGACTTATCCAAGCATATACTCATAGGCATTATATGAAAGAAAGATTTTTATGTCTGTTGTCCAACACATATAAAAATTCGCATGGTTATATGATTGGTGGATATATAAGTGACTGTAGAACATGAAGTTCAACATTGATGGCTGAGAGAGAAAAACCCAAGGCTATTTGGTTGAAGAAACACTAATTATATTCATTGGTATTGTTTTATTATTCATGGATGTGATAAATGGTGAGTGATATTTTAGGGGGATATGATTTAATAGTCAACCCAATATTTTTCTATTGGTTATGTGATTTCCTAACTCGATAATTTATATATATTTATCACCTTTGGGTGAGTGGTCTGAAGGTATATTCCACTATGTATACATGTTATATTAAACTCTATATTTATAAAATAATTTTCAGGTAATTAAGTGATCATATGTGACTGATCTAGATCGTATTGGCTTGGAGTTGAGAGTTATTATTATTTTTACCTAGGACTCATTTGTAAAATATTTTTCATGACTACCTATATTTTATTTCATGCATTATTGGAATTTATCAAATTATTTTTTTGTTGTTTTATATGATGTGGTATTGATCAGTTGTATTCATATTATGTCGTGTAAGTAACCAGTATTATTAGTGTAATTAAAGTCATACTATGTTTTATTCTGATGGTGCCTATCATAAAAATTAGTATTATTATAGGCTAGATTTGGTGGGTCACTAACTCTCATCATTACTAGACCAGTATGGGAAGCCATGTAGGTGGTCATGATAGAGTGGTATCCATGCTAATGGTTGTGATATAGTATGAATATTTGAGATATTAACACTATGGATTTCATGATATTGTATATAAATGATATTAGTTTATCTAGACTGGTGATATATTATAAGGAGACTATCTAGGGAATATGATTTTTGAACCACCAATATTTGATTTAACGAATCATATTATTTCCAATTTTGAATTTAACTAATAAATATATTCTAGTAGATTCATTTGAAAAGAACACGCATCATTATTATTTAGATTTTATTTGAATTGGCTGATTTTTGGACATAAGAGATAATAATTAAATGAAATTAAGAGAAGTTTATGATGTTCTGTTAGGGATTTATCTTCTAAAGAAAAAATATGATATCCAGTCAAGCATATGAAAACATGGTACTCATACCTTATCAAGATGGGTTATTTCAAAGATGAATTTTAATGTTTTTTCGTCAATATAGGACCTCCCAAAGTAGAAACTATACTATGTGGTGGATGGGTTTTCATGATTTTTTAGATTTTGGTATGTATGTTTGTACTGGTATAGCTATTTGAAAATTTTATCATATGTAATGTTATTTTTTAATCAAACATTAATAGGTAATGGAATCCACTGATAGTAAGATGTACATTGAAACATTATATATTATAAATGTTTTCATGGGAATATTTTTGGTAAATATTAACAAACCTAAAGGATCATTAATAATTATTATGAATTTTTTTCATCCTCATGTTTTAAAATTATGGTAATGTGATACATTTTGTAATCTAATATTGATCTTAGTCATGTTGATAATCAAATTAAAAGTATCATGATTTTTTGTGTTAAAATGTTAATATTATGATATAAGGATGATTAGATTTTCCATGTAGGGATGGATGAGCCATTAATAACATGAAGTTCATGTAATGTTAAGATAACTAAAAAAATTAGTAATGAATTCTCTTCTTTATTTAAATTAGGATGTAATATATTTTTTCAATAAGTAATATGATTCATTTTAAATAATATTTATAATAATTTTTTGAGTTCTATAACAAATTCATTTAAATGATTCTAAAGTTACATGCCTAGGTAATTTATGAATTATTTCTATAATTTTATGTCCACAGGCTTCATGTAGGATTTTAAAAATAATAAAATTGATGTTTAATTTTATGGTATTTTATACAATTCTTCCAGTCATTAAAAATAAAAAATGATCAATGATCAATGTCATAGATTAATTTAGAATTTTGTTTTTTAAAATATAATAAGTGTTTACTTTTACTAAATATTTGTTATATGATGTCATCTTTAAAATTATAATTATTAAATTAAAAGTTATTCATGAAAATAAAATCATGATTTCTGATAAATAATTAAATTGTAATATGCTTAGTAAAACTACATGTTAGTTATAAAATGAGAAAATTAATTTTATTTATTGAAGAACAGGTTAGACCAATATATCAATTTGAAACATTATTTAAAATTTATATAAGAAGTATGTTAATTTTATTCTTTTAATTATCATTCAAATATATAAGATTAAAGTCACAATGAAAAATATATCTATGATCTATAAAATTCATTGATTTAAAATTCCTTATTTTTAAAGTAATTCATTTAAGTAACAGGATTTATATATTGATATTATAAAATATGATATGATCTTCATTTTTCTATGTGAAATTTTTTAAAATCAACTACTAGTTTTAAGTATTAATAATTTAATTAAAAATCATCTTAATATTCATATGTTTCTGTTTTTTAACTTATGTGACATAAATAAGAGGTGTAATGCATTTCTAATAGATATTATATTAAAATTTGAATTAGTAATTGATTATTTACATTTATGAATGATATATTTAGCCTTAATAATGTACACAATCATAAAATTTTTATGCATGAAATGTATCTTATGATAACTATTTTTCATTTCATTTTAAGAATCAAAAATTATGAATGTTATAAATTTAAATATATATGTGATTTATTGTTATATGATTTTATTAATTATAATGATTTAAATCGGAACATATATAAATTAAGTAGAAAATTAAAATAATGATAATGAAATATTAATAAAATTGACATGGTGAAAATGTTACGATTTATAATGATAATCATGTATTATTTATACATGATCTACAAATGAAACTTTCTAGGAGATCCTATATTGATATGTAGTTAGAATGTGGTGTATCAATTTCTGATATAATACAACCCATAACATGTTAACTCTTGAGTTTAATTCCATTATTATTATTGAATTTCCCAGATAATTAAATTGATTCTGTGATAGAACAATATTAATTAAATTTTCCACATTCTAAAATTTTCAACGCCATCATAAAACAAATTTTACATTATAAATTCCATATAATATTTCTAAATTCATTTGTTTTGGATCCACACATAGATTAATCATTATTCTATTACAAGTTATTATTTCACATATTACCTTCCACTCATGATGTATTATATACATATTTCATGTATGTTTTTTAATGTTATGTTATTTTCAATTATTTATATAATCCATGAATGGAGATACGAGTTCAAAAGTTTAACCAATCAAAAATTTGATTTCATTCACCTAAATTTACAGTTGTTTTTAAGCATGGTTCATGATTTTTTAAATTGATAAATTTATATGACATATTTATAATTTTTAAATACATTTCATATACAATTTCTTGAAAATACATAACCTTGTGTAATGGTAAGGTGTGGATTCCTTATTTGATGATGAAATTATAAATGTAAGTGATATTTCTATTTGTTTTGGGGACTCTAGTATAAGATTTTTCCAATAATTCTTTCAAATAGTAATTTTATATTAATATAATAATGTCGATGCATCATTCAATGAAAATAATTATAGAAAACTTTTTTTGGAATTATGTTGTTCAATAATGGTTTTCATTTAGAATATAATGAATGATTTATTAGGTTATGCTTGCAAAAAAATTCATTTGAGTTCCTGTGTAAGTAAAATTGTTGATATATAAAATATGATGAATTATTTGAAATGAATAATAATAAATTATTAATTATACATGGTTTAATATTTTATTAGTAATAACAATTGATAATTATTATTAATTATGTTTTTATTCATAAGTAGTCATATAATTGGTTGCCTAAAAAAGAGTGACTACCTAAAAAATCCAATCATGTTGGTTCTTTTTATGTTTTTGAAATCTGTGTGAAATATTTATTTCAATAAAGTGTTCTGTGTTAGAGTTTTTATATTGTTTATATGATTAGATTGATAATAAACCATATATAAAAGTATCATAATTTTTTGATGGTAATGAAAATAAATTTTCGGGAACTTTAAATCTGGTTAAAATATTCTTGATAGTGACACAAGGTTAAATTGAGAAAAATGATAAAAATAATATTGGTTAATATAAATCATTGATTGGTTTTTATCGACTTTATGTGTCCTTTTTTGTGATTTATGAGACATATATTGGTAAATTACTATGTATGGTTGGAACTATGATGTGCTGTGTTGTGGAGCCAGGGATGGATTCCTAGTGGAGTATGAGATATTTGGTTTGTCATTGTATGAAAACCATGATCCATTGATATTATGTTTTTCCTTGTATTTTGAATGTAGTTTATTATAGTTTGATTTGTTTTTTCTAGTATAATATATTCTTTGTTTTTTAGTTTTATTTAATCATAGTTTGATACAAAATTTTTTATTATGTGAATTATTTGAGTTTTATATGATTTGAACAAATCAATTTCCTATTCCATTCCTTTAAATTTTCCCAATGATTGAATGTGATTATAAGTTTCTAAGTGTATATTCTCAATTGTTTTAAAGCATATTTACTAAAATTTTAATATTTATTATAATTTTATTTTACCATTATGCAACTCCCCCTTGCATGAATGTAAGCCTCATTACATTTTTATATCTTATATTCCTTTAACGGAATTAAGGTAACATAATTTTTAAGGGTAAGTCATGGGATTATTAAATTGTATAAATGTTTTTTTATTGAAATATGTAATATGTTTCATGTCATTGTCCTTTGAGTCTCACATGATGGACATCCCAATTCACATTAGGGTAGTTCCATTCTCAAATTTGGGTCTTATAAATTTTCATGAAGGTAGTTCTAAACATGCATGAGAGTTGACCTAACATGAGGGTCAATCATTGGGGTAAGATCCTACTAACATATAGGTAACCCTATTATGATAATGTGAACAAGATCTCACAACTATGTACTCTTAACCTCACGTCAATGTCTTCAGATAAGGGTAGATCTTATGTATGTGTAAACTGGTTTTTCATAAAGGTAAATACATTATAAAATAAATTCATATTTTCTTCAATAATAGGTATGTATCATGGTTTTATGAAAAATAAAATGAATAATAGCTAAAAATTATTTGATTTGAAATATGATACGAAGAAGATAAGTATAATATTTGACTTGAAAATATTTAGGATATTTTAATGGAATTTATTTAGAAACTAAAAAAAATAGATAATTTAATCTGAATCAAGTAGATAGTTTGAAATAGTATTATGAAAATATCCGTGAAACACTATCCATTATATTTTAAAACCAATAACCTTCCCTCCATTGAATTTACATGTTTTCATTGGATCCTTGTAAATCAAAGTGTATCTAATCAAGTATAGTCTCCCTTTATCAATTAATTCATGCATTCTTATGATTTCACAACTGATATTCCATCTTCTATCTCTATATATTTTTATTTGAATGTCTCTTGAATATTATTTATATATAGGGGAATATTTAATTCTCTATAATATTTTATGTAACTAGTCATGTTATTTTTATTCTGTGTTCACTTGATGATTATCATGAATTAAATTAATGAATATAAAATGAATTGATCATTTACAATAAGTAAAATTTAGTGTCTAATATACATTCTATATAAATTTCTCTTTTTATTTAATTTTTTATTGAGAAAATATTTATATAAAATATAATCACAAAAATTATGGTGTATAAATATGAATTTAATGTAATTATAATAACTATAGAAATAAAATTGAAATTGTTTTCAAGTAATTTAATAATACCTTTCCATTCATTTTATCTTGAGTAATTCACTTAATTTCTTATGTAGTATTGGGATTTTGTGGTATTAATAATGAACATCTGAGACCTGAGACTCTTGAAGAATCTGTTTCGTTTTTGTTTATGTATTAAAAGATAGATAAAAAATGACTAAAATTTTGGGTATCCATTTAATCTTGTAAGGTTTTCTATTTATATTCTGTTTTTTGGGAGATTATTGATGTTTTATAATTTCATTCCTGAATAATTTTTTTCTTAGTGTAATGGAATCACATCACATATTAAACAATTTTTAAAATCGAATGTTAATGGGATGTCTAAAAAATATTTATATCAAAAATATTTTATGTTCATCACAAATATTATATGCATTGAAATATAATTTCTTCTTTTTTTATGGTTGAGAGTTGTAACCACATCATGAAATTAAATAATTATTAAATACAGTAATTTAATGTTTGTTTGGAATTATAATAAATTTAATTATATTCTTCTTGGGACATCTTGCCTATATTCTTGAAAATAAGAACGATTCATGTTGTCGTGTGTATGTGGTCATTATATATTGATGTTGTGGCTAGATACAATGATAAAATTTTTGTTGTTATTTTAAGGTAGAAGGTGTAACATTGGTTTAATGGTTGAAACAATATATGAGAAATGTGATAATAGATTATTTTTTAATGATATCATACATTTGAAATATGTTATTTATATATTGAATATTTGGATAGTAAGACTAGGTGCTAGAAGATAGATTGAAATTAAATGATGTGATTGAAGGATTTTTACAATTTAATGTAATGTTGGGATATTAATATAATTCTATAATATATAACGAGATATAAATTAAATTGGAGTGGGTTGTAAGAAAAATTCTTTTCATAGAATGATATGATAAGATATGGGAATGAATTTGGGTGGTGGTTAGTAGTGGTTTTCCATTAAATATGGGACTGATCAAAATTTACCTTTTAATTATCAAAATAATTTTATGAAAAAGTGAGAAGCTAAAGAAAAAAATGAAAACATGAAACCATTAATGTAAAAGTTGATCCATCCTGATTTAATCTCCCAAATAATTTCCATTATATAGAGATATCTTGAGTGTTCATATAATCTTACAGAACATCATAGAATTGAAATTTTGTCTTGTACCCTGACTATATATACTTCTATATGAGGATCTTCCAATTGTTCAATCCCCTTAAAAAAACCATGTCCTTATTTTCAATCCTAGGGAACATCTCTTCACTGGTAGCCACACTTAATTCCCATCAAATCATTGTATTGTACACTTTTCTAGTGGCATTATTTGGCAGCATAGTTTAAACCATCTCATCTACCATGTTCATAAGAAGTTCATTGGATTGATCAAGAACATCATTAGAAACCCACTTATGACATGAATCCTTGGAGGATATGTGGGGTCTGATGTCCACCAACATGGTTATTTACATATTTTCTAATATATTCTCTATTGGAAGAGTTATATATTAGTATATGTTTTCTCTTAATGGTGGAACCTTGGGCTTGTACTTCACCTCGGGGTTTTGTGGCTACTACTGTGATCTTCATCCTATATATCACCTACAATGTGACTTGAGTACTCATGACTAGAATAATTCATAGGGAATTTCTATACATCCATGGTGGCTTGGAATTGATATTTTTAAATATCTTATATCGAATAATCATTGGTCAATTGTTAAAAATGGATTCCTAGATCAAGACATCCCACCTCCCATCTAGTGAATTTCCTAATGTGTTCGATATGAATATCTTCCTGACACCATTCACTGATACCATTCCCCATGAAATACACCTCAGTATATAACTCTCCCATGGGAGACATGGGACCTCCATCATGCACCGTTATCAATTCCACTTCATATTTATACACACTACCGCCATGGGGACACTCAAGAGGATGGTCCAAAACACCATCATTTTTTTTAAAATATAAAATAATTTTCTACTTTTTTGTCCACACTGAATTCTGAGGAACATAGAAATCCTTCGTCAACATTCATGAGAAGTCATACAAAAGATGATTAACTTCACCTTATCTTACATCCACATCATTGTATTAATTGAAAGTAGGTTCCACATGCACTTTACCTAGATCTGAAAACCCATCCACCACATTAGTATCAATATTTTCATTACCACTTAAGACCACACAATGATAAATATCAGTCTTTATATACCCATGACTAAGTCCCCCATCAGATGACCCAAAACCTTACATATAGAACAAAATTCACACTAAAACTCGAAAATGACATTATATTTATACTGTAACTCCATCCATACTATAATACAAACCAAATGTGAATTAATTCATGAGCTATATTCCTCTATAAGAACCCGTATATTAATAGGGTGAAAACCACTTTTCTTTATCCTGAAGAACACATATATCCACTGAAATGGTTCCCATGAATTCTGAAAAGAGATGGATAATGAAACAGTAATTGAAGATTAGGGAATAATAGAAAAAAATTCCATTCTTAGTGAGTCTCACAAAATATGGAAATAATAGGTCAATCAATAAAAGTTGAAATTATATACATAGAATAATCCAAGAGCACTTCGATATTCTTTGATCATGTCATCCTATGATTCAATGTGTATCAAAATGTTTTTTTGTCGAGTAGACACAATTTTTCCCTCCCATGTATGTCCTAATAACTGAATATGAATCTATCAAACTCATCAACCAAATGCCTTCTATTTGAGAATCTAGAGACCAAAGTTAGGTTTTGTATGAAAGAAGATTCATTATACTTAAGAACTGAATTCAGAAGATTGTGGAAGATAATGTAATAATATGTCTCCTTAGAGCACATGATGATTTGTGGAAATAGGGGAATAATATCATGGTTGGAATAGAAAACTAGAAATTGATAAATAAATATAAAATGGTGAAATTATGATCTATCATTATGGTTCAATTTTTGTGGTATTATGAATGTTTTTTTCCTAATATAATAGTGGGACATTAATTGTTAGTTGTAATAATGTAGTGAAATATGTTATCTCTAATTGATATATTATTGTGCACACATAGGATTTGTATTCTGTGTGACTACTAATTCCTGAATTTTCATGTGATTTTTATATGAAACCCACCTAGGATAGATAAATATCCCGACATAAAACTTTTTTAGGATTCCTACTTACATCCTTATTGGAGAGGGAGAATGGTTGGATTCACACCCATCCTCATACTGCATTGAATATATTCTATAGAGACTCAGGTAAATAGTTGTTTATGGTTCCCAACATGGGATAATGGTTTGTAGTGATGGTTAATGGTGGGAATATTTCATCATATAAGGAGGGAACACAGTTTATATCCTTCATTTTCATGATACACTGTCACAATATATATGTGACGATGAATAGGTGATGTGTAACTGAGTTGTGATTTTTTGATAACCTTGAGGTTATGAGATATTATTTATAGAATTTTACCATTTCTATCACAAGATTATAAACCCTATAGGAGGTTTATATTTTTATGTATTTTTTCTAACCCAAATAAAACAGATATTATTTATGTGATTAGTGAATATAGAATGGATGAGGGAACATAAGTATAAATGTTGGGAAGCTAGAGCGTATAACATAAAATATATTTGGATATAGGGAACCTTGTGTATATCAATTTGTACAACTTTATTATACATAGATGTTATAGATGGTGAGTGAGAATTTTTGAGGCTTGGAGCAGGAAATTGACTTAATAGATTCATGATGGTTCTAATTATTACTCGCTGAATAATTGATATTTTTTTCTCATAGTATCATGATAGTTTCTATGATATATGATACTATTTATAATTATTATGTTCCCCATATCAATATAATATGTTTTGGGTAATAAATATGGATTAATTGGTCAAGATAGATTATTCCACCTTTTAGTGTTACGTCATTGTCAGTGATTCTACCCAAGAGTATTTTTGTTAGTGTAATTGGTGGGACTTTTTTCATTTCATATCATGTATTATCATATTTTATTATATGGGATCATGGTTATTTTATATTTTGTGGTATGGGTTATTTTATTTCATCAAATTTATTTTCCTTTACTTATATAATGTGTTCAATGTCTACAAATTTATATTTTTACCCACCTTGATACCTTCAAACATTCAGCCTATTAATGCTTTATTTTGGGGTCACTCTTTCACTTAATTTCCAACCCATGATGGGTAATACCAAATGGGTGTAACAAAATCATTATCTATACATATATGAATTATTAAGGTCATTATATATTAGCCTTGTCATCTTTTAAAAAATAATGAATGAGATTCCATTTATTGTTTTCTATACATATCATTTTATGTTTCAATTTAATTTCAGTAAAATGGGATGGAAAGAAAAAAATTTCCACATCTTCCACATGAAAAAATATTTTCTTCAACTTCTTCAGTTGTCTTTAAAAATATTAATCTATATGATTTCATGCTTATTTATGTAATTACACATCCCTAAATATTATTAATTTTATTATTCTAAAATGATATTTATCATTAATTGAAATGATTTCATCTTATTGAACCAAGTAATTTTTAATTTTCAGGAATTTATAAATCTGTTTGAATATGTTTTGATGATTCATATTTTTCACTTGTTAATTTATCTAATGATACTAGCCACCATATTTCTCTGGATGTATTATAACCATGGAATTTGTATATTTTCATGAAACACATTTCTTTTAAATGGGTTAATTATGGTATAATGTAATTAGGAAAATATTCGTGATCATATGATCGAAACAGGGATAGTTTATCATTTTGTGATGGGTGGTTCTGATATATCCCTTATAAATATTCAGTAATGTTTTATATCTCATGTTAATTTGAATATACATGGGTGGTTACTCAATGTAAAAATTGTAATGAGGCATGTATGGTTAGCCAAAGTATATCATATTATGAGACATGGGTGGTTAGGACATGTAAAAATTTTTAATGGAAGAGGGTGGTTATCCTCATTCCAAAATGTCAGGGGATGGTGGTTATCCTATTCTATTATGAAATAAATGTATTGGTGGTTAACTGTGACATATGTTACAAATTTCAATCTTATATTTCCACTATATTCTTATATCCTATAGATTGTTTTGGTTATATTCAAATGACTTTTGATCATTTTCTCATGTTTCCAAATTTTTATGCCATGGTATTTCTATAATAATTTTGGGTATATATCTTATTATGCCATATAAACAACTATTATGATTCAGTGTAGATTTTAATCAAATATATCTCTCATGTTCATGATGTCTCTAATACATATGATCTAATTGATTATAAATCATTTATAATTCCCCATTAATATGAATTTTATCTCATTCATTCATATTCTTTACACTATATACCTAATGAATGATTGTATTATGTAAATATTTTTATATGGATAACAACAAAGAATTTAATTTCTTGGTTATTTTGAAGAAATAAATAAATCATTTCTATATGTAATCCTGACAAACACTAAAAAAATATTTTTGAGCCTATGAATATATATGTTAGATGCATTTTTAAATTTTTTGAATTGGTGTACAGTAAAGCATTTTTAGTATTGGTTTTTCATAGTTTTTATTAGAGATGGTTTTAATAATTTCTGGGGATTATTTTATTAATAATAAGTGGAAAAAATCTAAAATAATGTATGATGAAAATAGTTTTGTAAGATGAACATGAAATGGTTTATGATTAAATGAAGGTGTAATGATTAATTATATTTTTGAAATATTTTATAGATACTTCAATAAATATTGAAAGAACCTATTGGGTTTATAAACAACATGGATATTATCAGAATTAATGAATTATAAATAATTCACATGAAAAAAATATCTTAAATAATGAATTAAAAAAATGAAAACTGAAAAATATATCTAAAACCATGAGAGGAAAATTTTAAAATTAAATTTATATTTAAATTATTAAAAATAATTTACCTCAATAATGTGTTCTTTTTTTGATTTAGTATTTTATCATTCGAACCACCATTTGTTTTACTGTTATCGTGTCAAAAACACCCACCATTAAGTACATTTAGTGGTCATTAAAATGATTTCCTTTCACCTTCGAGTTTTACAAATGGAACTCTATGTTAGAGAATTGTAAAACCAACTTTATTATGTGCATTACTTTGATAAAAACAACCCATTAGGTGTAAAGGATTTATTAATGTAAAATCATGATTTTGGGGGAAAATAGAGGTCAAATAGACTAACTGGATCTTGAGAGAGAACTGTAGAAATCCATTTTAATGAATATATTAGTATATAGAGGAAATTATTAGGCAAATCATTTATATAACCCTAATAAATGGAATAACTCGGTATTTATTGAGGTACTTTTTAGATTGAATTATTTCACATTTGATATTGAAATTATCATAATATAAAAAAACCACCACGTCCAATAATAGTAATAATATTATTATTCTTATTTTATTTATGTGAACATAAATCAATGGTAAAATAAATAAAATTTCTTGTATAAATAAATTAATATCTTTTCAATGATATTTAATATAACACTCTCACTAAACTTGATTAATCAGTACACATTTCCTCCTCATCATTTACCAAAACAGTAATTGTAAATATTATCAATTTGATAAATATATAAATATTACATTCATTATATTCTTAATAGATATAAATAGAAATATTCAAATTCCATGAATTATTGACTGAATGTATGATCAAAAAATCCAAAATAAATATCATTCCTCAATTTGATGAATAACACTTATCTTAATAATTAAATTAAAATTGTTTTATATTTTGATTAATGGGATATTTATGTGTGTGACACTTTATGAAACATATCTTGTGGGATTAAGTTGGTTTTCCTAAAGTAAAATATCACAGTTTTGTAATATATAATGTAACCACTAGAGGATGTAGTTAATTTCATAATGATGAAAACTAAATATGAATGGTCATTGTGTTATAGAATAACTTTATTGTGAAATCTCATAAAATAGGTTTAATAATAATGTAATCACCCCATTTTCCCAATGATCCTTTATTTATTATCTGGAAATTAACACATAATTTAAAAATGGACATGGAATTATGTTTAATGGTTTAATTTAAATCAAATAGTTATGATATAAAATTTGATATATATATAATAGATACATCTTTCCCCAAGTTTTTTTACTAATAAAATATCACTTATGACAAACAAAACATATCGAAAATTTCCATTATCATGTATCCTCATGGTTTATTGAAATACATCAATGTAAAAAACCCATGTAATTTATTAATATTAATCATAATGTATGTAATTCATTACACATGTTCACATATAGTAATATATAATGACACATTACATGTTAAATTCCAAAAGGCAGGTCTATCATTATAATCTTTAACCTAATAGATTTCTAATTTTGAACATCATGTGATGAAGTCACATCCACTTACATGTGATTGAACAAGACCATTTAAATCATCTATTTCACATCATATAGATTCTTACAACTATTGGACTTGTGTTTAAGAATATCAAAATAGCTCTTTATGGTTCTCAACATTGTAGAGGTCTTCTACTACCATTATATGGAGAACGATACTCTTTTACATTATTATATTAATTATACATAGAAAGTAATTCTTATATGTTAATGTATTTAATAATATGTATCTTTATTCAAATATGATTAATTTAACATATAGTGTTCTAGGTTCTCATAAAAAAATTGAGTAAACTACCACATAAATTATATCAAACTTCTAACTGACATGTTAGTTCTAAAATATTATACATGATCCTACGATGACTGGTTAAATATATTAGGCCTTAGATGTTTCTATGGTATGCATGGTCTTCCAATAATTTATGGTTACAAATCTACTTAATCAAAACATACCAACTTTCAAAATCCTTTCATCATGTATTATCCTTGAGTATCCACTATATTTTTCAATTCTAATAATAATAATATATTGGTTAATTATATATCAATGATTATAACAAGGATAAATTTTTTACTATTTCTATAAATATAAAATTGGAACACGTTATTGATAAAATGCTTTTAAAGATACATAAGAGACCACATCATACATGGTTATTTTAGAAATGAAAACCAGGGGTTTGAATAATATTGTCTTTAAAATTTACATTGTAAAAATATGATTAGAATTAATCATAAGGAAGGTTGATGTTATTTCCCCATTAATAAAATTATTCATATTTCTCTAGTAAAGATGAAATCATCTTTTTATACATTTTAATGAATTTTAGGTAGTTCTAACTACATGTATATAAAATTTCATCGGTTTCTTTTTATATATTCAAATCATTGAGAAGTTAGTATTAATATAAAACATTAGTGAATATAATGTCACATTAGATAGATTATTAATAGATAAGCCAATGAAATTATGCTTATATCTTCCTATTATTCCCACACTGGTTTATATGGATAGATTTTATACGATGTTATTTCTATAAGAAGGTTGTTTTTGAATTATTCCATTATATATTTTTATATAAAACATCAACATATAAATTATAACTATATTATGTAACATAATAAATCCAAAATTTATAATATTTTTAACTAGAAATAAGTCTCAATTAAATTATTTTTTTTTTCGAAAATTGTCATTCATAAGTAAAATAAATTAAGTAACACTAACTATCACGTTTCATATGTTTTAATATATCAATCATATAGAAAATTTCCCCCCCTAAATAAGCATTGTAATCAATGTTATCTCTCCCATTTAAATTTTCGATTTTATGATTACTATTCTTAGTATTATCCATAAACTGTTATCTATATTTATTATATATTATTGGAAATCATTGTTTTCACTTACACTTTTTGTTTTGTCATATATTCAGGTTCTATATCATCTAAACTACGAAAATATTCCATGACATCTTAACACATAATAAACATATCATAAAATAATTCATTGATAAGAAAAATTCAAATTGATTTTAGAATAATGACCAATGTAAATGATTTTTCACAGAAAAATTTTTATAATTCTTTTAATAATCAATATTTCGTTATTGGTACCAAATTTTAACATTCATATTTTTTTTAAATACTAAATTGAATTATCAAGTCTATAAAAAGATAAAATATCATTCCTCTGAATCTTTTTGGATAGAATCCATTACAGATTACATTATTTTCTATTTGACTAGGATACATTGATTACTTCTTCATAGGATATATTATTGATATTAAACAATATGACACCTATCATAGTGAATATAAAACAATATTTTGGTTTTAATTTCTAACATACATTGTGTATATTAGAAACAATCCACACACTGAGAGTATTGATGTGTATATTCTAATGCCTACACATATGCCTTCAGATACAATAATTTATCAAAGACTAGAAAACTCCAAACTTCTAAAAATTTGATATTCTTACCTAATTTTTTTACATTCAGAGCTATTGAGGAATATTAATATCCATAGTTTCTATTAGAAAATTAACCTATACTATTTAGTGTTTTTATTTATTTTAGTTTATAAATGAAACAATATTTCAGCCAATAGTTCTCATAAATCACAAGAAGGTTTACAAAATGGATTTATTATAATATTATAACAAAAATGATAACAATCTATTAATATAATTTAAACATGGTCTGTATTATTATTTCTATTTTTGAGACATTACATCTAAGAAATTACTGAAATATTTTCATTATATATGGAATTTCATTGATCCCCATTTACATTCATCAAATACTTTATGTATAAAGTAATTTTTATTTTATATCAAATTCACTCCATATTAAAATTATTTATAAATAGTGGGTTATAAAATTTCCCAAAATCTAGATTAGAGGTCCATGTATCCTATACAATGTGTATTCATTTCCATTATGAGAATTCTGAAAATTTAAAAAATGGATATCTGAAGGTATATAAAATAACTTCATAGATATTATATTATAATAATTATAAATATTTTTCGAAATTAACTCTTGTAAAATGTGGGTGTTGATTTATTTCAAAATTTTTCATTCTAAAATAATTGTAAGTGAGTTATTTAGTATTGATAGTGTCTCAGCTTAAAAGAGTAAAAAACATATTTTTATATTTAACAATATCAAACACTATTATATTTAATTAAAATTTTATTATCAATCCATAATGATGTATTCTTATTGTTGTATTTATTTCCACCAGTTATTTTAAATATAGGATATGATTATCCCAAGAATTACCAAAATTTTAGTTTAGTATATAATACATTAAAAATACATTTTTTGAAAAACATATCATTGAATCTGATGAAAAAATGAGATACATGTTTTGATAATAAACAATAAAAAATTATAATCAAACTTGAATATACTAAGAAATGAAAAGGTTGAGAAGTTAATTATTCTAATATTTGAATCACCCATATTTTGTTTCATTGAACATGCACTAATATTAAAAACATATTTCTATACTCTCTTGATTCTTATATATGAGTACAAATACAGAAGTATATTTCATTTAATATCAAATAGTTTTGATATAATTATTATCTTGATGAAGGTTCCAGAAGTAGTATCTTCAATTTCATCTTCATTACTTTTTTTTTTGCATTACACATTCACACCACATGATAATTAAATATCACCATATCCATTTTCTTTGAAAATAAATTATATTTTTTTTCTAACGTTTTTTTGAATAATATGTTCACTTAGTCTTAGTTTTAGGAAATTTCACATTTCATTTCCTATAATTTAGGGTATAAACAAATGGTTTTTCAAAAAAAATCTATGTCAAAAAGAAAAACCAATATAAAATTATATCTTAGATGCATTACAATGTTATTAATATTAAAACATTCCAAAAATAAAGAAAATATATGTACTGATAAAAAATGAGAACAATATGTAATTCAATGGGTAAAATTGTCCAAATAATTGAAATATACATAATGTATCCTACCATATTGACTATTTGAGGTCTATCTAGTGTTTCCTCTCTATGTTCTCTTAACAATACATAAATAGAGGTCATGTGAATCTTATATCTAGCTCTCTTCTGATAAATATCATTAGGATACATAACCATTTTATATGTATACATGGTATCATAAAATTTCCTAAGTTTCTTGGACATGTATTAAAGGAATAAACACAACGAATATGGAACATCGTCTATTTTTTGATAGTGTGCTATGCCTCCCTCACCTTAATTATAGGTAGATTTAAAGAAAGTAATTTTAAAATGAAAAACTTCCATTATTGGATTAATACCAATCCCATGAACTGATAACATTATTTGAATTTAATTCTTGTTATGGGACTGAAATTCTCTTCCATCAACCAAAATAACATCATGGTTAACAATGTATCCAATTTATCAAAACAATATAAAAGTATATATATATATATATTTTTTTGTATGATTAGTAAAATATACGTTTAGAAATAATCTAATTTTCTTATTTTTCTCTTAATATATTTTCATGTTCCAATTTCTCCCTCAATTTGAATTATAATTTCATGTAACATTAATATTATAAGAAAAGTGGTACAATATTTACATTTTCATTATCCCAATGTTTCCCATGAGAAAATAATAGGGTTTTTAGGTAATAGAAATTTCTAATTTTAAATATGATGTTCTCTGATTGATTAAATGTATTATCTAGTCCTAAAATCCATAAAATGATTTCCTCAAAACTTCCATAAAAAATTTGTATTTATCATTATATGGTCATTTAATCAAATTAATGTTCATATTTCTTAGAACAACATCCTTTTTTAGACTCCATATTAATTAAATGGGCCTTGAATATGTTTTGAACAATAACATTACCTATGGGTTCATGATAACTTAGATAGTGGATTTATATTGAAATATTATTTACATTAATTATTTTTTCTATTATACATATTTTTAAATATTTTATCCTTTTTCATATATATTTAATATTAATTTTACTCTAAATAAGTGATTTAAAATTTGAAGATACAATATTTACACAAGATCCTTTAATTTTGTTCCTTCTAATAATGATATTAATTTTATCAATTTTTTATCATCATTGAATGTAAAATAATTAAAAAAAATGACCATGCATATGACAGTGTGAATATATTATATGATGATGACCTTTATCTGCTAGATTATTTATTTAGAGGATATTAAAATAACTATTTAGCCATGGTTGAAAACCATGATTCAGTCTGGGATTGAGTAGCATCATTCAACATTTCTCATGCCTACCAAATAGGTTTAATTCACCTTGGAAAAATCATTAATTAACACAAATAAACTCTAATATCCATTATTAAATATTCATTACACACAGACATGTTTAGGGAACCAATGAAATATCTATAATTTTTACATAAAAGAAACTATTGATACAAAACTCTTAGTATAATAAAAGGGATTAATGTCACATATAATGTTTTTGAATTTTTTAATTATAATTGAAAATCCCATGAAATAATTAGATAAGAAAATATGAAATTTGAATAGGTCATCCAAGGTTATGATCTTCCATGCATGCATGGAATAGAGATTTAATAAGATGTCATTTATTTTAATACTAATAAATTTTGAAGAATGAGTAAAAATTAATTAAATCATAAATAATTCGTTCATTCATTCAATTACAATACATCCAATCAGCCCAAGATATTATCATTAAATAATGTTTCAAAAAAATTAATTCAATTAATTTAATTTTAAAATAAATAAATACTTGTGGTGTACTTTGAAGAAACATACCACATTTCCTTCTTTGCAACACAATATATCTTCATCATCTATATCCAACCCACAAGACTATTAGTGTAAATGACAAGTAATGAAATCAAATAGTGGTTACAATCAATTAATGAAACATGAACATATGCAAATAATTTAGGAGGTAATACATTTAATGTATCCATAGTGAAAATTAAAAAATGATGAAAACACATGAAATGTATATATATTTATAGTAGTCATATTAATGTATAATTTAATTTTTTTAAATCATTTAAAAGGAATATATTTTTAACTAATGACACAAAAACATGTGCTAACGTGTTTTTAATAGAATAATTGATCTTATTCAACATAAATTAATTTACATATTGTAAAACAATGTTTTTCATGTACTCTTTAAATAGGTATAATAATACATATTTATTAATTACACAATTCATGATTTTTAATTAATTAAATACATAATGAGTATTGATTAAACTTGAAGGTATAATAAAAAAATATAATGTTTTGGGTAGGTAGAATAATGTAGATACATTAGGGTGAGAAACCTAAAAAGAGGGATGGGTGAGATAACATCTATAAACTATCCATCCATCCTCATGGTTTACAATATGATATGGATGGATTCCCTTTGGTATTACTCTCACAAAAGTGAATATTGAAATATAATTGGGATACAAATTTAAGTGGTGAAGTAGGGTGCTTTAAAAAA
Source organism: Viscum album (assembly GCA_963277665.1). Taxonomy (NCBI): domain Eukaryota; kingdom Viridiplantae; phylum Streptophyta; class Magnoliopsida; order Santalales; family Viscaceae; genus Viscum; species Viscum album. The sequence goes on along the minus strand of OY728162.1, from coordinate 76,860,547 downwards.
ATGCTGGAGGGGGTTGAAAGAGATATTATTTTATTAGATCATATAATCTATACTTACGCAAACAAATTGATGTGGTATGGAGGGATATCATCACACAATTACATTGGTGTATAATGAAGTTGTGACTTGGTGGTATGCAATGTCTCATCTATTACTCGTAACACATTTTCTATGACTCAGACATGGGTGTGACAAGGATTGAGACTAGTGCCAAGACATGATGTAATACACCCATAAATGGCCTCTCATTTTTCTCCACCAAGGTCATATGATTCACATTTATATGATATATCATATCAAAATTCCATTTGACATTGTAAAATGAATTTGAAATCTAGTAGGACTTTATTCAATTGAATATATAAGAGAATTGATGAATTTTTTTATCCATTCCTCGAATGGATTTTTAGAATTCATCAAATGGAATGAATAAATTTTTGAGTTCAAATATCAAATTTAATCCACTCTTCCTTCTAAAAATTAAATACAAACTTAATGTGTGTTATATAATAATACACTATAAGTGTAACTGTCACACCTGTTTTTATTTATTTATTTTATTTACCTTAGCGTCGGGTGATTTCGCATGTGTGCGGGTGAGTCCTGGTCTAAAATTTTAATGTTTGGATGAGTTATGGTTTGGAATAGTTCACTAACACCATACAGTTGTGATGCGCAACCCATTTTTAGTCCTCTTGGGTACTGTGAAGTGCGCGCGTACCTCGCAATCATTTAGTTTTAACGTAATTAAATTTTCTCGTTGAGTGGATTAATATATATATATATACATGCGTATATATATGATTATATATGTGTATGTATATGGGTATATATGTTTATACATTATTATTATTATTGTTATTATTATTATTATTTTTTTTTAACGTAATGTGCATATATGTATGTTTATATGTGTATATATACACTTATAATGATAAATATATATTTCTTAACATTATATGTTTATGGGTAAATGTGTTTATGAATATGAGTATATATATGCATATATGTTTATAATATGTCATGTATGTTCATATATGTATGTTTATAAATTTGTTCATGCGGGTTTATATATATATGTATATACATATAGATATGTATATATGTTTGTAATTATAATAATAATAATAATTATTATTATTATTATTATTATCAATATGTTTATGTATGTTTATATATATATATATATATAGGTTTATATATACGTTCACATGTTTTATATATGTTTAGATATATGTAAATATGTGTATGTATATTTATAATAACTATTGCCATTATAATTAATTAACAAATTTATTATTAGTATTATTATTAAGTTAAATTATTTTATTTTGTTTTGTTTGAATTTTATTTTTCCATTTCTTTTATTCTCATTTTTCTTATTATTTTTTTTCTATTCCTTTTCCTTCCTCTCTTTCTTTCCCTGTCCTCTAACCCTACGCTCTCCCCCTCCCTTGTCGCGCGCAGGCCGCCCCTCCCCTTACCTCGCTGTGCGCGACCCGGCCCCCCTACTCTCCCCGTTGCCGGCCAGCCCCCGCCACCCTCCCCAGTCGCCGGCCGCCACCGCCTTCCCTCTCCCCGCCGCCGGACTGCCTCGCTGGACTCTCTCGGCCCGCCTCCTGCAGCCGCCGGTCCCAGCTGTCCCTTCCAGCCCTCTCCTCTCCCACAAGCCCTCCTTTCCCAGCCGTCGTCCACCGCACCTCCTCCAACTCCAGCTTCCGACTTCCCTCAGCCCAGCCGGATTCCCACCGCGTGCTCCACCTCCAACCTAGCAGGCGACCCACAAGCCTTCCTTCTCCCCGCCCTACTCCTTCGGCCGAGCCGCCCCAACAGTACCCTCCTCCAGTCGTTCCCTCCTCCGAGAGTGTCCCTACCTCAGGTAAACCTTGTTTTCAATTCAGGGGTTTTAGTTTACCCCAAACCCTAGATTAAGGGTTTCAACTTTTAGGGGTAATGTCCAATTGCTGGTTCTACATTGATTTTATAGGTTGATTTTAGTCTTCCACGCAAGCGATTGGCCTGCGAATGGTGCTTCACCCCAATTTTGGGAGATTTATCATCAATTGAGTTAGTTCCATGCTTTTATGTTAGTGTATGAGTTTGGAATTTCTTGTTTTATTATTTAAATGAGTTCTATGGATTAATTGCGTGGTGCGGGCGTGATGCAGAATGTTTTTTTAGAAATGTTTTGACATGCGTGTGTGATGAAATTGGATTTACTTTTAGAAACGAATTTTTCTTCATGATAAATGGTTATGTAGTGTGTATATATGTTTGTAATATGTTTTATTGGAAAATGGGGGTAGTTTTGATAGGGTTTTATCAGTGATGTGTTTTTCGTTTGTCTTGTAAAAAGGGGATTTGGTGTGAAAAAAATGGAAATGGATTGTATTATGAAAAATGATGATTTTCGGAACTGTTTTATAAATTATGGAACACGCTTATGAAATTTTGAAAGTGGTGCAAAGTATTTTTTGAAAGAAGTTTTGAAGAAAGTTATATAAGAGTAATTTTTAGAGAGCACTTTGCACGAAATAAAATTTTAGAAATCTTGATACAATAGCTTTATGTGTTCGTTTTAAATGTATTAATAACTATGTCAATGGTTTATTAAATTAATTTTGAAATAAAAATATTGGTTTAAGATTTTGGTTGTGCGTTTGGGTTTAAATAGTGTTTTTGTGTGCGTTTGATTGTTGAAGTTGTCTCTAGGCGTGTTCTTGATATGAAAGTCTCCCATTGTTACTTATAATTGTTTTATAAAATGTTTTAATGATTTTTTGACTTATAAATGAGGTGATGATTTTGTTTTGGGGGTACTTTGGTGTGCGAATTGTCTCAAAATGATGCGTGTGTGTGAAGAGTGGTTTCTATATGTTATTCTTTGGAATTGTTTTATAAACTTTGAGGCGATTTAGTAAATAATGCAGATGCTGCAAAGTATGTTTTGAAAACACGTCGGGATGGTTTTTCATTGTTTATTCACTTGAGTTATTTTAATTCAGTGTTTATGTTTTTTTAAATCTTTTACTCTTGTTGTAGCGCGATGGTGAGGTAATCCCATGATATTGGAACTGTCAACATGCGTTTCTTGTTCGCTAGTGCGAGGCGTGTCACGTCGTTGTGATTGGGTAGCGAGTTCAGGTAGGTTCCCACTGCACTTGCATTTGAATTTAGAATTTACTAATTTCTTGTCATTTATTAAATTTTCATCAAATTGGAAGTAGTATTAAAATATTATATTAAGAGTAGTTATTTGCTGGAATTGGAAATGCTTCTTTCCTTGCATTGTACCGAAAGCTTTTTCTTGATTAGTTATTGCGCAATAGTGAAAATTCCCCTTTGTCCATTATGTTTGCGCTTTAGAATTAAAATAGTGATTTGGTTTACCTTAATGAAATTTTAAATGTGTTTCCTGGTTTTAAATGTGACGACGTTTGATACTTATTTTGGAATTGATTTGGTACTGAATAAGCACATGAGGCCCATTTTGTACTTTTATTGAAAGCAATGTTTTGAAAAGTCTCTTTGGAGTGATCTTTTGTGATTGTTGATTAGGTGAGCTGAGTATGTGATGCTTGTGCATCGTGATTAGTTTTTCATTTTTGACTCAACCCTGGTGATTATACGTGTTTACATGGGAACCTGGCATAGTGAGTGAATTTTCTGAGAACGATTGCTGCACTAGTTTAGATTACGCACTGGCTAGTGGCCCTTAGTGTGGTTGGAGCCTCTAGGGGATTGGGCCCCTCGGTTAGGCCTGGTAGGGCTATACCAAGCGTTTGGACGTTATGACGTCATCGAGTTAGGGCATTCCTTCAGGATGAGTCACATGTATAGTACGTTATGGTTTGTTCATGATATCCTAGGTTTGACCCATGCCTCTTTTAGTGTCTATTTTATGTGGAAGGCTATTAAGAGGTCGAGTTTGGATGCCGCCCCTTGTGTGCCACTTTTCCCCATTGCCCTTAGGGTGTGTTGTGTGTGATTCTCCTTTTTACTAACAACTAATGTTTGGATTTTTTTAAAATGTTCACAAAATGTTTAAAAATGAAATTTACATGTTTCTTTCAACATTAAACTTATTCTAAATAAAAAGGAAAATGGATTATTACATGTTTTCAAAATGGAAATTGTGTCTGTGTTTGAAAACCCATATTTTCTATAATGTGGTTCAAACATGAAGTTGGTAAATTCGTCTTTTATTGGTAGTGCTTTGGGAATAGATTTATCGGGCTAGCCTACTGAGTTTTAATACTCACGCCTATAGTGTTTTCTTGTTTTTAGTTTCTATTGAAGGATTGACTCGATCTTGCTCGCCGTGGATGAAAGTTGGTTGTAGTTTGACGATCGACTCTCGGGGTCGCGAGAAGTTTGGTTCGAGGTTAGGTTAGTTATGTTTTTGGCTGTTTTATTTTATTGTCTTTTCTTTATTTCTGCTTCTTAGTAAATTTTATTGGGAGAAACTGTTCCCACATGTACTCTGTGATTCCCTGGTGCTTGCCTCCAGCCCGGGAGGATCAGGAACGCCTCTCGGGCTATGCCGCGGACTGACTCGGGTGACCGGTTTGGGGTTGACCCGGGTTGGTTCGTGACAAAATGGTATTAGAGCAGGTCGGCTCCTGAGCAGACCTTGTTTTTTAAAACGCGCATTGCTATTTGGAGTTTTCATGGTAAAGGGAGTAAAGTTGCTCAGACTCGAGGCGTTGGAATGGGAAGGACGTCATGAACCCTTGCTCGTTCTGAACCTCAAGTTACCATGAGATGTCCGTGTTGTTAGTCCCTTTTGGGTATTTTGGGTCGTTTTATGTTGGGAAATGAAAAGAATGTTGGGAAAGTAGCTCCGTGAGATCGCAGGGCCTGGAAATCCTTGTGGATCAGGAGACTTCACACTACAATGCTCTCTGTGACGGTGGTATGGCTGACATATGGCCGCCAACTATATGGTCGATTCATCCATCATTACTAGTTTCCCCCTTTAGTGAATGGGTTTTTCCTTCATTTATAAGGTCATTGAGAAATGTTGAATTTAAAATGGTATTCATTATGTTTTGATCAAGTTCCTCGTTTCTTTGTTCCGTTGTGTTCACCCCCACGAAGGCTCGACGGATGCTCAATGTGCAGCTTGAGGTGGTGCATCCTCAGTTAATCCTCTAGTTGGTCAGCCCATCGATTATGTTTTGGAGTTCTGGAAGTTGAACCATCCTCTCTTTTATGGACAAGCAGGGCCTCTTGAGGCAGAGGAGTGGTTGGAGAAATTGATAGGAAGTTCAGTTCCATTGGTCTACCTGAGTCATTAAAGGTGAATTTGGCTACCTTCATGCTTGAAGGTCCAACCTGGAAATGGTGGAAGTCCATGTCTCGGAACAAGCCTGTGGAATATTTGACATGGGAGTTTTTCAAGTCATCATTCATCCAACAACACTTCTCTGAGTTGACAAAGTTGAGGAAGAGGATGGAGTTGTGTTGTCTCCAGCAGGGCGTTGAATCGGTACTGGAGTTCTATCGACATTTTATTGACCTAGTTCCGTACGATCAATGGTTTTTTTGCAAATGATCCCGGGAAGGCACGGCATTTCGAGACAGGGCTTTAACCTGAACTGCAATCGAAAGTAGAAGAGCTCAACCTAACCACTTTCTCAGATGTTGTGGAGCAAGCCTTTCTGGATGAATCTGAGTTACCAGAAGGACATGAGGTTGCAAATCCTTCCCCAATCTTGGCTGACAGTGTAGAGGATAACGATAGGAAGAATGGGAAGCGACCTAAATCTGGTGACCCCAATAGAGGAATCAAGAGGCCCTTAGGCCTTCAATCAACTTCTTCGCAGCGTAATATCATGACCTTTCACCAGTGTGTTAAGCAGTGTCACAAGAAGCCGGTGTGCCCGAGTGCTCCAAGACCCTGCCACACCTGTGGACATATGGGTCACTTGAAGCGATTCTGCCGAGGTGTTTCCAAGAAGTGCGCTAAATCCAGACCCAGATCGTCGAAGGTCACCTCAGCCCGTCAGCAGGAGTAGGGAGATGTTGGTGGATGAGCTTGATGTTTTCTTTTTGTGATGTCTCTTGGATGTAGTAGTAGTTACCTGTACTATTTTTTGGTGTTGTTTTCTTTCAGTTGAAAGAATGGTTGTGGATGAACTCATTAAACCTTTGATCTTATGGATGTGTAATTGTTAAAAAAATAATTCTGGTTCTTGTGTCATGCTTCTGGGGTTTCATAAACCTGACTGCGAAGCCAGAAGATGCTTCATTCATTAGAGCTCCATCCACATGCCTCGGAGTGAAGCTAGCGCGTAGTCGGGGGAACTCCAACGAAAGGTGAAGTCTTGCGACAGGGTGTTGTTCTCAGTAAGTGCGCGTAGTCGGAATCATTTTACTCATTATGCCTAGTTTGTGTGTAATACCTACCTGGTCATGTCGTTGCTCTCATTTATTAAGAGTTGCACGCTTTATGCTTTCTGGGTGGGGGTGGTGTATTGGAAAGGGCCCCCCTCCCACCAGTGGGCATTGATGGTGGGTGATAATACTGGGAGGTCCTCCTATTCTTCTCTTCTCGAAATATTTATGGTGGGGAGTCCATTCTACCTCCCCATGTTGAAAATTCTTGTGATCATGAATTTTGTCTCACGTAATGGCGTTCTGGTCCTATTCCGGGAACTGACTTGAAACTTGTGGTGGAAATAACCATCACGGGTCTCGCCAAATTCAATTTAGCTTGTTTCTTATGGTGGGGAGTCCATTCGGACTTCCCGTTTCAATCTCCCAGTTTTGTTCTTGGTTTTGGTTGGGTTGTGGTTGGTCTTATATGGAACCACAAAACTCTATTTTCTTCATTTGGTAAGGAGTTGAGGAGTGAGAGTTCCAGGGTCATATTGGAGTAAGGTTTTAAGAGATACGCATTGGATGTGGCTTTTACCTGTTTGTTGGTTTCAAAAGAGTCGTCGTGTTTTTTTTGGCATTGTTCTGGATGTTGTGTTTTAAGGTTGAATTGAAGATGGAGAATTGGTTGAGTTCTGTTGAATGGTGTTAAGGTGGGTGTATGTTTGGACTGGATCAACTATTGTTAAAGTTCATTGTCCTTTGGAGCGATCAACTGGAGGTGGTCACGCTTTTGGGGGAGGGTGACACTTAGCGGGTAATCTGTTCCTATTACATGAGTTTTTTTTGTTCATCTATCCTCTTTTTGGGAGTGTTTCAGGATTTCTTTGTTGTCGTTCTTGAGATGTTTCTTTAAATTGTAAACTAATGTCGGTTTTCATTTGGGGTTTTGATCTTGTTATAGCTTTCCGGGGGTGGAAAGCTTTATGGTGGGGAGAATTGTCACACCAGTTTTTATTTATTTATTTTATTTATTTTATTTATCTTAGCGACGGGTGATTTTTCATGTGTGCGGGTGAGTCCTGGTCTAAAATTTTAATGTTCGGATGAGTTATGGTTTGGAATAGTGCGCGAACACTATACGGTTGTGACGCATAGCCCGTTTGCAGTCCTCTTGGGTACCGTGCAGTGCGCGTGTACCCCGCGGTCATTTAGTTTTAATGTAATTAAATTCGCTTGTTGAGTGGATTTATATATATATATATACATATATATATATATGATTATATATTTGTATGTATATGGGAATATATGTTTATACATTATTATTATTATTGTTATTATTATTATTATTATTTTAACGTAATTTGCATATATGTATGTTTATATGTGTATATATACACCTATGCTGATAAATATATATTTCGTAACATTATATGTTTATGCGTAAATGTGTTTATGCATATGAGTATATATATGCATATATGTTTATAATATGTCATGTATGTTTATATATGTATTTTTATAAATTTTTTCATGTGGGTTTGTATATATATGTTTATACATATATATATGTATATATGTTTGTAATTATAATAATAATTATTATTATTAACATTATTATTATCTATATTGTTATGTATGTTTATATATATATATTCATATAGGTTTATATATATGTTTAGATATATGTAAATATGTGTATGTATATTTATAATAACTATTTCCATTATAATTAATTAACAAATTTATTATTAGTATTATTATTAAGTTAAATTATTTTATTTTGTTTTGTTTTAATTTTATTTTTCATTTTCTATTATTCTCATTTTTCTTATTCTTTTTTTCTTCTATTTTTTCTCTCCTCCTTTTCCTTCCTCTCTTTCTTTTCCTCTCCACTATCCCTACGCTCTCCCCCTCCCTTGTCGCGCGCAGGCCGCCCCTCCCCTCCCCTCGATGTGCGTGACCCGGCCCCCTACTCTACCTGTCGCCGGCCTGCCACCGCCACCCTCCCTAGTCGCCGGCCGCCACCACCTTCCCTCTCCCCACCGCCGGACTGCCTCGCCGGACTCTCTCGGCCCGCCTCCTGCAGCCGCCGGTCCCAGCCCCCCCCCTACCGGCCCTCTCCTCAGCTGCATGCCCTCCTTTCCCACCCGCCGTGCGCCACACCTCCTCCGACTCCAGCTGCCGACCTCCCTCCGTCCAGCCGGCTTCCCACTGCGTGCTCCACCTCCAACCGAGCAGGCGACCCACCAGCCTTCCTTCACCTCGCACTGCTCCTTCGACCGAGCCGCCCCAGCAGTACCCTCCTCCGGTCGCGCCCTTCTCCGGCAGTGTCCCTTCCTAAGGTAACAATTGTTTTTAATTCAGGGGTTTTAGTTTACCCCAAACCCTAGATTAAGGGTTTCAACTTTTAGGGGTAATGTCCAATTGCTGGTTCTACATTGATATTATAGGTTGATTTTAGTCTTCCGCACAAGCGATTGGGGTGCGAATGGTGCTTCACCCCAATTTCGGGATATTTATCATCAATTGTGTTAGTTCCATGATTTTATGTTAGTGTATGAGTTTGGAATTTCTTGTTTGATTATTTAAATGAGTTCTATGGATTAATTGCATGGTGCGGGCGTGATGCGGAATGTTTTTTTAGAAAAGTTTTGACATGCGTGTGTGATGAAATTGGATTTACTTTTAGAAACGAATTTTTCTTCATGATAAATGGTTATGTAGCATGTATATATGATTGTAATAAGTTTTATTGTAAAATGGAGGTAGTTTTGACATGGGTTTATCAGTGATGTGTTTTTCGTTTGTTTTGTAAAAAGGGGCTTTGGTGTGAAAAAAAATTGAAATGGATTGTATTATGAAAAATGATGATTTTCGGAACTGTTTTATAAATTATGGAACGCGTTTATGAAATTGTGAACGTGGTGCAAAGTATGTTTTGAAAGTAGTTTTGAAGAACGTGATATGTGAGAAATTTTTAGAGAGCACTTTGCACGAAATAAAATTTTAGAAATCTTGATACAATACATTTTTTTGTTCGTTTGAAATGTTTTAATAACTATGTCAATGGTTTTGAAGTGAAATGTGTTTCATTTGTTGTCAATGAGGCATGTTGTTGTCTTAGAATGAATGGATGTCAAGGAATGTCAAGATGTGAATGACAAAGGTTGTGATGGTGTAGGTGGTGAAGGAGAATGGCCATGGTACTAAGATGCATGTCACTTAAGAGATTCACTAAGTGACATAGGATGTTGTGGTTGAAACATTCTCTATGTATATCAGACGATTAATGAGCTGATCTTGAAGTTCAAGGAACTTGTATCAACTAGATACAATGTCACAACATGATTAGAAGACCATGCATTGTAGTGACAATGCATGAGGAGTTGAATAAGATCCATCCACAAATCCTAAGTGGATGAAGTGAGCTGAAGAATTCCATGCACTAACAATTAGTGCATGTGAATGTGAAGAAGATCCAATTGATCTCTGATTTGATCAATGAAGCACTTTGAAGAATTTAAGTGATTCAGGAGTTCGGTTGAAGAAGAAGAACCTTCAAGAATTCTACATTCTATGTATTGAGTATATGTGAGGAGGATGGAGGAATTCTAATGAAGAAGAAAAATGAAGAAGGAAGAAGTGGCATTTGGAATTTGAACTTGGGTTACTTTGTTTTTATACAATGTCCCTAACTCTCTCTCTAGCAAAAAAGAATCCACCAAGGGCCAGCCTTAAGGGTTCAACCCCAAGGCACATGTGGGACTCGAGGTCGCCACGCCCAAGGGGGATCCCATGGGGCCAGCCCGAGAGGCCGCGACCGTGTGTAAGCCGGGGCCACGCAGGGGATCAGGCCTGCGCAGCAGGGGTGCGAGGAACGCGCCCATGACATGCATAGTGGGCGCCAGTGGCGCGCCCGCAGGGAGCAGAGTGGGCGCAGAGCGCGCCCGCAGGGAGAACACGGTGCGGGGCGGCACCGTGGAGGGGGAAGTTCAATTGCTGAGAGGCGGGCAGTGCCAGGGTGATAAACCGCGGCAAAACCGCACCCCGTTTCGATGTGGGACGCGGAAAAATCTCCAGGAGCGCATCCTGGCCGTCCGAGTGATCGCGCGGCTGATCTCCGCCGCTCATCGCATCGCGCCGCTCATGTTCTGATCGCGGCCGTCCGATGTGTTTCATTCGCCCGATCCAACGGCTCCCGGTCCATCTCCTACCTCGAGCTCGCTCGAAGCCACCCGCATGCCTCCGTCGAACCAGGAGCAACCCGAGCATGGTTTTTGAGTTCCCGGCCACCTCCGAACAAACCGAGACCTCCATTGAGATCGTCTGGCCCTAAGGAATCCATCCATGCCTTAAAATGTACATGCATACGTGAAATGGAGTTTTTCGAAGAATGTCGAGGCAAACGAAGTTTCCGAGGCTTCATGGGTTCGTGTTTTGCATGGATTGGAAGAAAAGAGGCCGTGCATGCGTTCTAAGTCGCATGCACGTGAAGAAGACCGAAGAAAAATAAAAATGGAACCCACGTGAAACAGAGAGTAAAATCAAGATTTTGAAGATTTTAAAAGAACCGAAAATCTCGGGAGTTTGAATTTATATCCACGCGGATTGAACGAGATGCCTCTTCCTATATAAGGAGAGCCCGAGGCATTGGAGAAGCTTGCTGAAACTCTGTTGAAAATCTGAGTCCCGTGAGAGCTCTGCCTCGCGAAGCTGAAGCCCCGCGCAACCCACTTGCGCGGCTGGGTTCCTTTTGTGCACTTCTTGCACGAAAGAAGAAAGGGAGTCCCCTGTGCGCCTTCCTTGCGCGACAGGAAGACCCGTGGCCGCATCCTTGCGCACCCGAGGCTTGTTCCCTCTCTGCCCACACCCTTGTGCGGTAGGAGGAAGACCCCGCGGGTGTTGCACTTGCGCGCCCCGCGGTAGGAGTAACTTGCGCGCCCGACCAGCCTTGGATCTAAGTGACCCTTGCGCGCCTCTGTTTGAAGACACTCGGGTTGTGTGTGAAAATACAAGAAGAAGGTAGTGGGTGTGAACCAAAGAAGACCCGAGGCCTTAGTGCCTTGTGTGAAGGGAAAGAACACACCCTAGTGGTGTATGTGCAAAACAAGAAGGCCGAGGCTTACACCTAAATGAACTAAAACAAAATGGGTTGTGGGTGTTAAACACAAGAGAGGAGGCCAAGTATCAAGTGTGTGCAAAGTGAAACAAGTGTGTGCAAAAAGACAACAAGGCCGAACCACAGTGTGTGTGCAAACTAAAGTGTACACACTAAGAAGAAAGAGAAGAGGACTCTCACACTATTGTAGAACACACAATCTAAGTGTGTAGACAAATTGAATAAAGTGTGTGAAGTTTGAGAAGTTGGTGTGTGCTTAAAGTGTTACACCCTTTTGTGGGTCTACTGCACCAAGAAGAGGAAAGGGGAAGTGCATGCATGCATGCATGCACATGCGCACGTAATCAAAGTTCAAATCAGTGAGTGTGCATTTGAGTTGACCAAGACTTGAAGATCTTGAAGAGATTTGAGAAGGCCATGCAATCAGTGCATGAGGATGCAGAGATGCCATGCACTCAGTGCATGAAGTTGATGTGAATTGAGACTGGACCAGACTGAAGTTAAAGATATCAGTTGTCTGAGTATTCAGTAGTTGGAGAGAAGACAGGTCATCCTTAGAAGAAGGTGATAAAGCCTGAGCAAGATGAGAAGACCTGATCATCACAAGTGATCAGAGGTACAGAGCAAGGCCATCAGCTTTTATCCCAGGCTGCTGAGGATACTTGAAGAAGCTTAAAGAGAAGAAGAGCTACTCGTGTGACTCGAGGAGCCAGGAGAAGACCCTGTGGGAATCAGGGAGAAGAAGTCTTCAGTGGGATTATGGGGCAGGCCAGTTGGACTCTGGTAACACAGTGGGACGCAGTATAAATACCCTCCTGTGGGACTCAGGAGAGATACGGTGGGAAGCTGTATCGACCATTGTAATACTAACAGATTATAATGGGAGAATCCATGCTGGGAGAGCATGGCAAGGATGTAGGCCTTTGGTGTCGAACCTTGTAAATCCTTGTGTCCTGTGCCTTTTCATTACTGCATCATTCGTGGAAAGGTGAGAGATACAAGAAGAGTGGATCGAGGCTTTAACCAGCCATAGAGGTTTAATTGATAAAGAATCAATTAGTAAAAAGTTTTAAGGGATCACTGATTCACCCCCTCCCCCTCTCAGTGATTCACACTGATCTGGGCACTTCAATTGGTATCAGAGGGAGGTTACCTCTAAAAGATCCAAGAGAGTCTATATGGAGTGTAGATTTGAGGAAATGAAAGAACAGCCTCAAATGGAGATATCTGCCAAGACTCTGAAAAATAGAATGAAGAAACAGGCAAAGAAGATGAAGAAGAAGGCTGGTGCAATCAGAGAAACTCCTTCTATGGAATGAAATGTGAAAGTCACATCAGATTACAATTCCTTTTATCATTCTTCTGATGAAGCCTGCTCTAGCTGTGATGAAGATGGAAGAAACAATGATCTTCTAAATGCAATAAAATATCTTCAGAAGACAGTCCCCAAGGAAGTGGCAATGTGTATAGCTACAGGCCTCCTTGATCTTCAAGAAGAAAAATTACAGCTAGAAGATGAAGCCAATTCTCTGGAAGTCCAATTGGCTAAAAGGGTTGGCATAACCAACACTCTCAGAAAGCTGGTGAAGGCTAAGGATGAAACAGTTTCTCTTTGCAATGATAGATATGAAGACACTGCTGAAGAATTGCAAAGGAGCCTTTCTGAGAAAGATTTCTTTAAAATAATGGTCAGAGATGTTTTCCATGCACTGGAAAAGAGGCACAAAGTTTCAATGAATGTCAGGGATGCTCAACTTGCAGACAAAGTAAACAGGGTAAAGGAGCTTGACAATTCATTACAAGAAATGAAGAAGGTGCATGAAGACCAACTAGAACAACTGAATGAAAATTGGGAAGGAAGGCTAAGAACTGTTGAGGATGAGAAGAACTCCCTCAATATGAAATGCTTAGAACTAGAGGTGATATTGAAAAATCAGCAATCACCCAAAGCCAAAGCCTCCCAGTCAGCTGAAAGAAGAAATGTTGCTACTCAAGTGAGCTTTGAGAAGGATGATTCTAAAAGAAATAAATCCTCTAATAAAAGGGCAACAACTTCTAAAAAGAAGGTACCATCCATCCCATCTTGTATTGATGCTCCTAAATGTGTTTCCACAAAAAGTGCAGGATGGAAAAATAATTCCAAACAAGTATGGATGAAGAAAATGAAGAAGCAGAGATCTCCTGAAACAACACAGCAAGTCAAGAAAAGTACCCAACAATCAGAAGGACTTAAGAGGTCAAGATTTGTGGGTCAGTGTTGGTGTTGTAATAAGTATGGGCACTGTGCAAAGGATTGTTGGTACAATCCACTAAATGTCAAAGCACAAAGGAAGCCCATGCCAAGGGGGAGCAAGCCAGAAGAAAAGAAGCAGCATCCACAGGTCTAGAAACATCTGTTTACTGCTAACAGATTTGGATTACTTGAAAACATCTGGGATGGTTGCAAAAGTGGTCAACAATTTGATACATGTCAATCTCCGAATGTATCCAAAGCTGGAAAGAATAGAAGATCACAGAACCTGGCAAAGAGAGATTCCTTGGGAAGCATGAAGAAAGTATAAAATGCTCCCAAGAAGTGTTTGAGAAAGGAAAAAAAGTCCTTCGAATCTAAATCCAAGAAGGGTGATGCATCCAGAAGGACAACCAAGAAAACATGCTTCTACTATGGAAAGAAAGGACACACCATGGATCTTTGTAAACAAGCCATGGAACTGAATAGAAGCAGACTGGACTCAAACAGACAATCAATCCAGAAGAAGCAGAAGGGATTGGCGGAAAATAAGTTGCCTAAGAAAGGTAGCTTAACAGTATCAAAAGAACCATGTGGAATTTCCAAAACTGAGGCCCCACTTCCAAATGACTTGTTAGTCATATGGCCTAATCAGTTGCAACTTGCCAGAGAACTGCAAAGAGATGAAGATGAAGCACTGGAAATTGCTAAGGCAAAAAGGAAACAAAAGATTTCACATGAAGATGTATTGAGATCCACACCAGCACAATCATCAATGAAGATCAAATGTGCAAGTGTGAAGACTGGTGAAAATGGGACATCTCGGTTGAGAGAATCTTCTCAACCTTGTTGTTCACATTGATGAACCAAGGAGGTTCCATCTTATTCCCTAATCACTTGTATTTACATGTGCTGACATTGCAGGTAATTGAAGATGATGATCATTCTCAACTGGAGGATGGTTTGGACAGAATGGAGTGCACCCCTTGAGGGGGAGCCAATCTAAAGAAGATGGGATTCTGAGATTAATACCATCTTGAGAAAAGTAAAGGTATTCCAATCATACTTTCATCCCTTGTTTCTTAATTGAGTTTATCTTGTCAATTAAGGGGGAGTATGGATTGAAGACAAATGGATGAAAGGGGGAGCTTTATCTTTACAATGAACTTTCTAATGAGTTTTGTGAAGCATGTGCAGGATTTAGCAATTCATTGAATATCTGAAAATTTCAAACCCCTGAAGCATGATCTCACATGTACAGTGAATGATGGATAGCATTGAGTTCCTTAGTCATATCACTCTTTTTTTCTACACCGGGTTAGCCCAAGTAGACTTAGAGTTGATTTACTAAAGGTTCTTTGCTAAAGAGAACATGTGACATCATCCCTCTCTCAGTGTTTTTCAAAGAAAATACTTTTCAAAGGGAGGAAGAGATTGTTGAAAGAGAACCACACCACACCTTTGCATTTGATTTCCAATAAGGGGGAGAAAATATTGGCACACATATTGACCCATTCATATGTGCTGAAGTTGTGTATTGACAACAAATACAAAGGGGGAGATTGAAGTGCAATGTGTTGCATTTGTTGTCAATGAGGCATGTTGTTGTCTAAGAATGAATGGATGTCAAGGAATGTCAAGATGTGAATGACAAAGGTTGTGATGGTGTAGGTGGTGAAGGAGAATGGCCATGGTACTAAGATTCATGTCACTTAGGAGATTCACTAAGTGACATAGGATGTTGTGGTTGAAACATTCTCTATGTATATCAGACGATTGATGAGCTGATCTTTAAGTTCAAGGAACTTGTATCAACTAGATACAATGTCACAACATGATTAGAAGACCATGGATTGTAGTGACAATGCATGAGGAGTTGAAGAAGATCCATCCACAAGTCCTAAGTGGATGAAGTGAGCTGAAGAAGTCCATGCACTAACACTTAGTGCATGTGAATGTGAAGAAGATCCAATTGATCTCTGATTTGATCAATAAAGAACTTTGAAGAATTTAAGTGATTCATGAGTTCGGTTGAAGAAGAAGAACCTTCAAGAATTTCACATTCTATATATTGAGTATATGTGAGGAGGATGGAGGAATTCTAATGAAGAGGAAAAATGAAGAAGGAAGAAGTGGCATTTGGCATTTGAACTTGGGTTACTTTGTTTTTATACAAAGTCCCTAAGTCCTTATCTAGCAAAAAAGAAGCCACCAAGGGCCAGCCTTAAGGGTTCAACCCCAAGGCACATGTGGGACTCGAGGTCGCCACGCCCAAGGGGGGTCCCATGGGGCCAGCCCGAGAGGCCGCAGCCGTGTGTAAGCCGGGGCCACGCAGGGGATCAGGCCTGCGCAGCAGGGGTGCGAGGAGCGCGCCCGTGACATGCATAGTGGGCGCCAGTGGCGCGCCCGTAGGGAGCAGAGTGGGCGGAGAGCGCGCCCGCAGGGATAACACGGTGCGGGGCGGCACCGTGGAGGGGGAAGTTCAATTGCTGAGAGGCGGGCAGCGCCAGGGTGATAAACCGCGGAAAACCCGCGCCCCGTTTCGATGTGGGACGCGGAAAAATCTCCAGGAGCGCATCCTGGCCGTCCGAGTGATCGCGTGGCTGATCTCCGCCGCTCATCGCATCGCGCCGCTCCTGTTCTGATCGCGGCCGTCCGATGTGTTTCATTCGCCCGATCCAACGGCTCCCGGTCCATCTCATACCTCGAGCTCGCTCGAAGCCACCCGCGTGCCTCCGTCGAACCAGGAGCAACCCGAGCACGGTTTTTGAGTTCCCGGACACCTCCGAGCAAACCGAGACCTCCATTGAGATCGTCTGGCCCTAAGGAATCCATCCATGCCTTAAAATGTACATGCATACGTGAAATGGAGTTTTTCGAAGAATGTCGAGGCAAACGAAGTTGCCGAGGCTTCATGGGTTCGTGTTTTGTATAGATTGGAAGAAAAAAGGTCGTGCATGCATTCTAAGTCGCATGCATGTGAAGAAGACTGAAGAAAAATAAAGATGGAACCCGCGTGAAACAGAGAGTAAAATCAAGATTTTGAAGATTTTAAAAGAACCGAAAATCTCGGGTGTTTGAATTTATATCCACGCGGATTGAACGAGATGCCTCTGCCTATATAAGGAGAGCCCGAGGCATTGGAGAAGCTTGCTGAAACTCTGTTGAAAATCCGAGTCCCGTGAGAGCTCTGCCTCGCGAAGCTGAAGCCCCGCGCAACCCACTTGCGCGGCTGGGTTCCTTTTGTGCACTTCTTACACGAAAGAAGAAAGGAAGTCCCATGTGTTCCTTCCTTGCGCGACAGGAAGACCCGTGGCCGCATCCTTGCGCGCCCGAGGCTTGTTCCCTCTCTGCCCACACCCTTGTGCGGCAGGAGGAAGACCTCGCGGGTGTTGCACTTGCGTGCCCCGCGGTAGGAGGAACTTGCGCGCCCGACCAGCCTTGGATCTAAGTGACCCTTGCGCGCCTCTGTTTGAAGACACTCGGGTTGTGTGTGAAAATACAAGAAGAAGGTAGTGGGTGTGCACCAAAGAAGACCCGAGGCCTTAGTGCCTTGTGTGAAGTGAAAGAACACAACCTAGTGGTGTATGTGCAAAACAAGAAGGCCGAGGCTTACACCTAAATGAACTAAAACAAAATGGGTTGTGGGTGTTAAACACAAGAGAGGAGGCCAAGTCTCAAGTGTGTGCAAAGTGAAACAAGTGTGTGCAAAAAGACAACAAGGCCGAACCTTAGTGTGTGTGCAAACTAAAGTGTACACACTAAGAAGAAAGAGAAGAGGACTCTCACACTATTGTAGAACACGCAATCTAAGTGTGTAGACAAATTGAATAAAGTGTGTGAAGTTTGAGAAGACGGTGTGTGCTTAAAATGTTACACCCTTTTGTGGGTTTACTGCACCAAGAAGAGGAAAGGGGAAGTGCATGCATGCATGCATGCACATGCGCACATAATCAAAGTTCAAATCAGTGAGTGTGCATTTGAGTTGACCAAGACTTGAAGATCTTGAAGAGATTTGAGAAGGCCATGCAATCAGTGCATGAGGATGCAGAGATTCCATACACTCAGTGCATGAAGTTGATGTGAATTGAGACTGGACCAGACTGAAGTTAAAGATATCAGTTGTCTGAGTATTCAGTAGTTGGAGAGAAGCCAGGTCATCCTTAGAAGAAGGTGATAAAGCCTGAGCAAGACGAGAAGACCTAATCATCACAAGTGATCAGAGGTACAGAGCAAGGCCAGCAGCTTTTATCCCAGGCTGCTGAGGATACTTGAAGAAGCTTAAAGAGAAGAAGAGCTACTTGTGTGACTCGAGGAGCCAGGAGAAGACCCTGTGGGACTCAGGGAGAAGAAGTCTTCAGTGGGATTCTAAAGCAGGCCAGTGGGACTCTGGTAACACTGTGGGACGCAGTATAAAGACCCTCCTGTGGGACTCAGGAGAGATACGGTGGGAAGCTGTATCGACCATTGTAATACTAACAGATTATAATGGTAGAATCCATGCTGGGAGAGCACGGGAAAGATGTAGGCCTTTGGTGCCGAACCTTGTAAATCCTTGTGTCCTGTGCCTTTTCATTACTGCATCATTCGTGGAAAGGTGAGAGATACAAGAAGAGTGAATCGAGGCTTTAACCAGCCATAGAGGTTTAATTGATAAAGAATCAATTAGTAAAAAGTTTTAAGGGATCACTGATTCACCCCCTCCCTCTCTCAGTGATTCACACTGATCTGGGCACTTCAGGTTTATTAAATTAATTTTGAAATACAAATCTTGGTTTAAGAGTTTGGGTGTGCGTTTGGGTTTAAATAGTGTTTTGGTGTGCGTTTGATTGTTGAAGTTTTCTCTAGGCGTGTTCTTGATATGAAAGTCTCCCATTGTTACTTATAATGGTTTTATAAAATGTTTTAATGATTTCTTGACATATAAATGAGGTGCAGATTGTGTTTTGGGGGTACTTTGGTGTACGAATTGTCTCAAAATGACGCGTGTGTGTGAAGAGTGGTTTTCCAAATGTTATTATTTGGAATTATTTTATAAACTTTGAGGCGGTTTAGTAAATAATGTAGATGCAGAAAAGTATGTTTTGAAAATGCGTCGGGATGGTTTTTCATTGTTTATTCATTTGAGTTATTTTAATTCAGTTTTTATGTGTTTTCAAATGTTTTACTCTTGTTGTATCATGCTGGCGAGGTAATCCCGTGATATCGGAACTGTCGACATGCGTTTCTTGTTCGATAGTGCGAGGCGTGTCGCGTCGTTGTGATTGGGTAGCGAGTTGAGGTAGGTTCCCACTGCACTTGACTTTTAATTTAGAATTTACTTATTTCGTGTAATTTATTAAATTTTCAACAAATTGGAAGTAGTATTAAAATATTATAATTAGAGTAGTTATTTGCTGGAATTGTAACTGCTTCTTTCCTTGAATTGTACCAAAAGCTTTTTCTTGATTAGTTGTTGCACAATAGTGAAAATGCCCCTTTGGACCTTATGTTTGCGCTTCAGAATTAAAAAGGTGAATTGGCTTACCTAAATGAAATTTTAAATGTGTTTTCTGGTTTAAGATGTGACGACGTCTGATCCTTCTTTTGGAATTGATTTGGTATTGAATAGGCACATGAGGCTCCTTTGGTACTTTTAATGAAATTAATTTTTTGAAAAGTCTATTTGGAGTGATCTTTTGTGTTTGTTGATTAGGTGAGCTGAGTATGTGATGCTTAAGCATCGTGACTAGTTTTACATTGTTGACTCAACCGTGGTGATTATACGTGATGACATGGGAACCTGGCATAGTGAGTGAATTTTTTGAGAACTATTGCTGCACTAGTTTAGATTACGCACTGGCTAGTGGCCCTTAGTGTGGTTAGAGCCGCTAGGGGATTGGGCCCCTCTGTTAGGCCAGGTAGGGCTATATAGAGCGTTTGGGCGGTATGACGTCATCGAGTTAGGGCATGCCTTCAGGATGAGTCACATGTATAGTACATTCTAGTTTGTTCACGATCTCCTAGGTTCGACCCATGTATCTTTTAGTGTCTATTTTATGTGGAAGGTGATTAAGAGTTCGAGTTTGGATGCCGCCCCTTGTGTGCCCCTTTTTCCCATTTCCCTTAGGGTGTGTTGTTTGTGATTATCCTTTTGACTAACAACTAAAGTTTGTATTTTTTTTAAAATTGTTCACAAAATGTTTAAAAATGCAATTTACATGTTTCTTTCAACATTAAACTTGTTCTAAATTAAAAAGGGCAATGGACTGTTACTTGTTTTCAAAATGGAAAGTGTGTGTGTGTGAAAACACATATTTTCTATAATGTAGTTCAAACTTGATGTTGGTAAATTCATATTTATTTGTAGTGCTTTGGGAATAGATTTATCGGGCTAGCCTACTGAGTTTTAATACTCACGCCTATAGTGTATTCTTGTTTTTAGTTTCTGTTGCAGGATTGACTCGAGCTTTCTCGCCGTGGACAAGAGTTGGTTGTAGTTTGATGATCGACTCTTGTTGTCACGAGAAGTTTGGTTCGAGGTCAGGTTAGTTATGTTTTTGGCTGTTTTATTTTATTGTTTTTTCTTTATTTTTTCTTCTTAGTAAATTTTATTGGGCGAAATAATTCCCACGTGTACTCTGTGATGCCCTGGTGCTTGTCGCCAGCCCGGGAGGATCGGGAATGCCTCTCGGGCCATGCTGCGGACAGACTCGGGTGACCGGTTCGGGGTCAACCCGGGTTGGTTTGTGACAGTAACAATTAAACACTATGTGTGTGTTTATTAATTAAACACATTTATTGTATTAATAATACAGTCTTCTTATGTTGATAAATTACACACTATCTTGTTATTAAATAAAGACACACTGATTTTGTATTAATTATGAACTATGTGTATAACATTTAATTACACACTTCAAGTGTATTAATTAATTTCACACTATATTTGTATTAATTATTGATAAAATGTATATAAATTAATTATAAATCTTGTGAGTATTAGTACATGACAAGTGATTATTAATTACAATCCGCAAGTGTAATTATTAATTACACATGTGGTCTATTAACAATGTTTCGTGTATGTTTACCACAAGACCACCATGTTTTATAGTGTTACATGGCATATAATCATCAAAACTATGTGCCTGATCCTTATAGAATAATCATACATGCATTATTTAATTATTTTATAAGAATATTAATAAGTTATATATATCTCATATCCGATTGATTATAAAAAACCGAATTTAAATCATTTGAAAATTCATAAATTGATACAATATTTAAAAATATTTATTAATTGGGATGTGGCCACTATGATAACTCATGAAGGTATCAGTCACAATAGAAACACCTATAAGGTTCATTCCATACTTAGATAGATATATATATATATACCGAATGAATAAATACAATGTATAGTATTTCAAATGTCATGTCAAATGAATTTATTAAAATTGAATTGAAAAATTACACTACAGTTTTTAGAACATACTCACACAGTAAAATTATTATTTAATCGATAAGAAAAATCAACCACGATATGGATTTATTTTCAAAAATAAGTTGTGATCATTTTATTTTCCATTTAATTATACCTTCTTTAAATTTAGATAATATATAGTAGAATCAATCAAGCTATGATTCATGTGTGCTCCTTTGATCTCGATGTGGAATCAACGATACTCTATTTTTTATTATAGTGGTACCAATCATCTTAAATCTCTTAATGATGTCCACAACATAATAATATCATTTTGAAGGATTGATTCTTATTATCTCATTCAAAGAAGTAGTATGGCTAGGAATATATTCTCGAAAGCTTCAGAAAACCCCCTAGAGAAGTTCTCTGTGGAGATAATTTTTTACAGAGGAAATAATATTTCATATGCTTTATCAATGTGTAGGAAATGATATTACTATATAACATTACTATACAAATATAAATAAATAATTTTACATAATCCCAAAATATTCAATTAATTAATAGTGATCCACTTGTATAAAAGTAATGTTATACTTATTTTAAATTAATTTATGTACACCTAACTCATGGATACAAATAATAATAATTTATTTTATTAAATAAGTATTTATCTATTTAAATTATATTTAATATATCACTATACTCAGAAATGTAAACTCAATATTTATTTCCTCTTCCATATTGACCAATCAAAAAATGATAATAACTCTTGAACTTATAAGTCAATAAATATAATATTCATGGTATTATTAATGAATATATATATATTTATTAATATTTTAATATGTCCTTGAAGGGGGAATAATAAAAAAGAAATACTTGTGAATACATGGAGTAATCCAAGTATACTCAAACATGAGACCTCCCTGATACCCATCAAAGTGGCTACCACCAAGTTTTTCCCTATTTGATAGTATTTATTATAATATTGAAAATAATTGAAATTGTGACTGAATATATGAAATCAATAAATCTTGAATAATTATTATTCATCGGGTTGGAGAATAACATTTATTTCAATAATTAAAAAGAAATGAAATTTAATTGATTTCAATGGAAAAAATAAGTGTGTGACCATATATGATTCTTCTAAAATAGAATTATGTTTCTTTGTTAAAGACTAGTATCATCATCTAGAATTATATAACATAACCCATAGTGAAACAAGTTGATGTTGAAATGATGAGACCCACATTCAAAAAGCCAGTGTATAATATAATCATTTTTTCTTCATATCACCTCAATAATGTCATATAATCATTTCATCGACTTATGTGCTTGATATATAATCAATAAAATTCTTTAATTGAATATTAAAATGCACAAGGTATAACGAATTTAGTTTTATAGTTTCATTTCAATCAAAAGGTTTAGATATCAAATTCTAGAGAGGGGTAAGAGAAAAATTTGTACATTACTTATTTATTAACAACATATCACTCGTGATGCAACCAATATACACAAATTCTCAATGAATGGGTCATCATGGTTTGTTACAATAAAATAAATTACTTGGATTAGGAAATGAATTGATAATAATATTGATTTATGCATATCATTACATAATTATAAAATTTTTAATATCTTATTACACTTTCCATTTGGAATTTCAATTGATAGGTATGTCCTCATAATCTCTAGTATTATATATTACATTTTTTGGACATTATAAGATGATGTCTCAACCATTTACGAGTACCCAAAAATAGCAGTCTGCATCGTTTGTGTCATAACATATGATTTTAAACAACAATAAGATTTATGATAATGGATTTCATCATAGAACATCAAGGTTTTAATCAAAGGAAGTAATATTATTGTCATTTCCAACATATATGACACTACGAAAATATATACTTTAATTTTAAATATATAGAAATATAAATATGAATTTATATTCAATTAATGGAATATAACAGTAATTTAATGTTAAAATTATTTAGTTCATGGGAAATATCATTGAATTTTATTTATCATATGATCAGACGCTTTGATTATGTTTTCATGATACTCACAATATGATTTTCATTGAATTAATTTCATGAGCATAACTAGATAAAAAAATGATTTTAAAGGAAAATAAAATTATATTCGAATGAGAAAAAAATGATATGGGTGATGGGGAAAAAATTCTTATGGCGATGCCCACCCATCATTATCATGATATAGAAAAAAATAAGGAAATAATCTCTAAAACACCGCGAATAGAACAAATATTCATTGATTCACTCATGCAGTTTTTACCACCCATAATAACTGGATTTTATGATCGAATAATTACTGAGTAGTGGGTAAACATAATAGAAAACATATTCTCCATTCTCTATTACATTATAGATAAGAAAATTATATTTTCCATAAAAATTAGAAGGCTTGGTAGATTTATCATTTAACATAATCGTGAACGTGACGAAATATGATAATATAAACTCCATATAGTGAAAATAGTTTAATAAATAATAATTAAATAAATAATTTCTCTAAACACATCCCACTAAATATAAAAATGATTCATGGATATAAATTTAAATTATGATGAATCATTTTTTTCCTATGAAACAAACATCAAATACTTTAATTGTATGATTATATATTTTAAAATGGTCATGAAAGATAAACTGGTCATTTCATTAGTGGATTGTAATCAAGTCTTAAAAAATAATTAGCTACATTTGACTTTGATACCCATGAATGAATTGGTTTATATTCTATGGAAGTGGTAATAAAAATTTGAGACCATCATTATTCATGTGGTTTTGGTGAAGATATGCAAAAAAATTAATTTTGGGGGAAATTACATGAGAAACTCAACTAATAAAGAATTATTTCTCTTATTGAATGCCAAAATTATTGTAAAAATAATTGATGACATTTCCTTAAAGGTAAACATAAATTATTTAACTGTAGAGGGTATGGTCACTAGGAAAATGAATTATGAAGGGATATAAATATGTTAACCATCGAATTATATGGAATGGAATATTAAATTAATGAACCACCCACACTCAAGTTAATTAATTATAATGACTAGTAACATTATGCGAAGCTTTACTCCTAACCATGGGTTGGTTAAAAAATAATATTTAGAAAACAATTAATGAAATAGAAAAATGGAAATACTATGTTATCATAGTTTCTATTTTGGGTTATAAAAATGATGTGTGTTATGGTACTCTCATCACCAAATAAGGAAATAAAATTAACTTCATTGATTTAGGTTTAAACCAATACTTTATATACAAAAATATTTCTATGTGATTCATATTACTACCCAATAATTAGACAATGAATTATCCATGGGAAATACTTATATTAAGGTGAGTTTGAAAAATCTTATTAGTTTCCCTTGAAGTGAATTTGATTTAATTTTGGGAATGGATTGAAAATATATATATAGTACCCAAATGTATTAAATGAATAATTAAATCAAATTATATATCCCAATTTTCCATATGATGTTTCACTAGTGGATGGATGAATATGAAATCTCAGGGGGAAATAATTATTTTATATAATGTATAATAGTTAATTACAAGGGATATTAATTCCAATTATTATGGAGAAATAAATTTTTTGTATCTACCTATTTTGAGGGATTGTACAAGTTCTATAGTCTTATAGTTGATATTGAGGTTGAAATCTCATTAGAAACTATTTCACTAAGCTTTTTTATCAAATGGGTACCCGCAGCTGGATCTATTAGTGAGATATAATTAAAATTTTGAGGAATGAATTTATTTTGGAGGTTTGAAGAACCAAAATGCATTAAGAAACATTTATTTTAAAATTTATTTTAATAAATAATTAATTTTCTTCATATTATTTAAAAATATTTGAATTTGTGTAAAAATAAATTTATATATGGTTTCATTCAGACTAACAAAATTTTATTGACTCATAAATGATAATTGAAATAAACATACATGAAAAAATATATTAAAAACCATACATTGTTACATAACATGGATGATTTCATACATTAAATTTGGGTAAATTTAATTTTTATAATGATTATAAATTAAAAAAAATTACCTAGAAAATTTAGAGATCATTTTCACCGTTGATAATCTCTATTAGTAGAAAAAAAATTATAAGAAAACCCCTATTAACTGAAATAATATTTTTGTAAAATTAAAAAAATTAAAACTATATGAATGATATTTGATATATTAAACCTTTTAATTTAATTAATATGTAGGTTTTAACACGGTAATATAGCAATTATAGTAATGTTAGTACATGTTATACAGTTTTTTGGTATAAAACCAGAAAAAATCAAACCGTATTTAAATTAATTATATATATTTGTTAATCATAGTGTTTAATTATATGATAAACCAAATATAAATTTTAATTATTAAAAATTTATTTCATTTAAATTTACTTATTTTTAAAGAGAATAAAAATATACTAATCCATTTTTTGAAATATAATATATACAAAAGAAATTGATTTTAAAAAATATCAATTTTTGTAACCTATAAAATATAAATAATTAAAATGAAAAAAATTTATTGAAAAAGAATAGTGATTTTTAATGATTATAAATATATTAAATAAAATAATTATGTAATTTTTAATAAAATTAATTTAATAACTCATGGAAAATAAAAAATGTGGGTTAAAAATCATATTTTTTTAATATATTATATATTTTCATAGGAAATTTTAATTCCTCATATTTAGATTATTAAAATTTATTAAAATGTTTTCATTATAAATATAAAAAATGAAAAATCATTTAATAATTGATTATCGATTTTTTAGAAATGATTATAAAATCATTTAATTGTAAAAAGAAATATTTTTTATGAAATTGTTTTCATAAATGGGTATTATTTATTAATAAATTAAATTGGTCACGTTATATGAAAAATTATAATTATGGTTTGTTTTTATATATATAAATATTATAAAATGAATTTATATTTATATAAATACTATAATATTGTACTGGATAGAAATAAATTCTTTTTTATGCATTCAAATATATTTTATTAAAAAAATACAAGTTTTGATTTCTTATATTAAAATAAATTTTTATTGTTGGAACCATGGTCTTCTTTTCATGATTTGGAGTATGATTTGTGTTTTTTTTTTCAATCCTCAGTGGGAGTTCAGAATGGGTACCAGCAAAGAGATCATACAGTTCAAGCATAAAACAGTATTGAAGGTGGCGCCGTTTCCCAGTGTTTGCCAAATTTTTGGGCCTGAAAATAGACAAATGGACATAACTGTTTTTGGAAATGAGACTTGCGCGCCATGTACTTTTTGAAGAGGAAACTTGTGCACCATATGTTTTTCAATATCATAACATAGGAAAATGGAAAAGGGATAAAGGCCGTGCAAGTTTTGTGCTGGTCGCGCAAGTGACCTGCGCGCCGTGAAGAGACTTGCACACCAATGCCTAGGAGGACTGGAAACTTGCACGCCTATTGTTTTTCAAGATCATAACTTCGAAATATGGAAAAGGAAAGAATGCCATGCAATTATTTGTGTGGTTGCGCATGTGAGTAGCGCGACAGAGGCTAGGGAGGATGAGCTGTGTGTCGGAACCTATGTGTCGAGGGAAGACTTGAGGGCCACTGTGTAGGGGGTCCAGTTTTCCTATAAATAGAGGAACCCCTCCTCATTTGAAACTGAGTTCAATACTTAGAGATTTTTTGAGCTCTCATCATGCAAGTAGTTGAGTCGCGCAAGTGGTTTTTGGGTTGCACATGTAGAGGATGCGTGCCGGTTGTTGGTTGCGCGACCAAGGCAGTTGGGGAGTTAAAGGCGCAACATCACGCAAGTTCAGAGTTGAAAGAGGCATTGTCGCGCATTTGGGTTGGAGTCACCTACGTGCTGAATTAGTACCGCGCAAGTGACTTGCACTCTGGAATTGAAACTTACACTCCGGGCTTATAGAAGCACACCAGGGTTGTTAAAGTACATATGTCCTCTTGAAGCTGCACGCAAGATGGATGATCGTATGGTACCCTCAGCGCAATGTGAGACTCATCTTCTCGTGAGAATTGGACTTCAATAGACCATTTACATACAATGGAGGATGCGTTCTTATGAAATGATGAAGAGAACTTCATGTCTATAAACTGAGTGTGTCTTCACCAAGGGCAGTGAGCCAGGGGAAGTCAACAAGAGTGACCCGAGGGAAGCAGTGAGCTATCCCTGAACCTTTGTAAAGGAAGTGAGCCTAGGACAGAGTGACTGTGCATGAACCATTTTAATCCACAACTAGTGAAGATTAGTTGAATTTGGTACGACCAAAAACTTGTCGGCGTATGCTCTTTGGACGTAGCCCTTTGTGGTGAACCAAGTAAAAAGTGATGTGTCATCTCTGTTCATGTGAATGTTTTCTTTCTGATCATATTCATCATATAGGTTCAACAAGTTCCTACCAATGTGGGAACAAGATCCATCACATTAAAAGAAAAATCTTTCATCCTGATTCACCCCTCCCCTCTCAGGGTGTCCCTAGGTCCTTCATTTATCATATTTTAAAATTTAATCTAATAAAATGGATTTCATATTTGGAATCATCATGTCCAAATTAGGTAATAGTTCCAATTAATTTGTGAAATAACATTTGTTATTGTTGAAAAAATCGATTACCCAAAATAATAGGAAAATGTTGTAAATATGTTTAACTATGCGTTCATGCCATATAATGTCATGAACAATATTTTCTAGATGAGTGTATGAGAGAAAGGTCAACATAAATTTATCTTATATTGATAATGGTTCCACAGTAGTTCAAATTTTCATGAAAATTTATATTTAATACACATTAAAAGAAGAGTATTTGTGAAAGTGACACGCAATATCACTTATAATAGGACCCCTTCACTACCAACATTAAATTAACAATTTTCATTAGTTTTCTCTTGAATCACTACCCAAATTATCCCCTTAAATATTTTATTACATGTTTTGAAATCTCTGGTAATAAGAAGTTTCTTGAACTACTTCATTTCCAAGTAGATTTCTAAAAGATACTAATGTAATTGATATAAGTGTTATCATATCCTTAGTGTTTATTTTATATTTTATTCAAATTTTTATTCATAAATTTTATATTTCACTTTAAAATTATATTTTTATAATAAAAATTCTTATAAAAATTCTTATATTTTTTTAAATCCTTTATGGGGAAATTGTGTGTCATTTATATCTAAAACTAGATCAAATTTATTAATCTCTAGTTACTTATGAGACTTATATATCATCCTTCTATTTTACTTCCCATGCGATCAGAACTAAACAAAAATTATTCCTTAATGTGGATTCCACTCTATCTCATCATTTTGGTCATTAATATTTATCTACCATGAATATATTCATAATTTTGGCTTTATAAATTTCATTCTCTAAAATTATTTGATTTCTGACTTTCATTTTCAAATTCTATTAGCTTATTTTTAAAAATAATTAAATGAATAACTTTTTAACATTTTTTCACACTTTATCATCTCTTAAAATGGAATTTTTTAAACATAGTGATTGAAATATTTTTTTAATATATAATATATGAATTAATTTACTGATCATATTCTACAATTAGATTTATAATGAATCCTGTTTCTATTTTCATGGTTTTCAAAACTGAATTATATAAATTTTCCATAAATAATATTATTTTAAAATAAATGTTATTAAAAATTTAGACATATTTCTTATTATTTATAAAAGTGATTTTTATTTCTATTAAAATGTATTATTCATTTCTGTCAATACCCTTTATTTTTTTATTATGTTTCACTAGCGGAATGATCTAATGATACCATTATCCTTCATTCTATGGTTGGAATATGATTATTACCTGAGATAAATTTCATAAAACCCATTTTATTCACTGGAGATTATTAATCGATGTGTTAAATAAGAATGGATTCTATTCATGTGACATATATATATTTATGTTTTGTAATTATATGATGGGTGCATTGGATTTTTCCCCATAATTAAATAAGAAATATTTTATATCTCATTATATTAGAATAATAAATGGTTTTATAACCAATACAAAAAGGTAATGGAGTATGTAGGTTAGAAAATAGTCTAAATGATAATAGGGAGAGGATGGTTTTCATGTTTCAGAAAGGATATTAGAAGAATATCGTTAACCCAAGTATAAATGGTAACCGTTCATGGGAGGTAAACCCAAGTTGAAAATATTATGGGGTTAGGGTGGTTATCCAATGTCAATTATGTTTTGGGTAGGTCTTTAACCATGTTAATTATGATATAAATATCTTGTTTCATAAACCAGACCTATATTGGGAATTTAAATCTTAGGTTATGACCATATTGTATTATTAGGAAGTATACATATGTCATTTTATCATGAATCATGGGTTTTCTTTCATGTTTCCAAATTATTACACCTTGGAATATGTTATGTCTAAATAGGATATATTTTCATTTATCATATTTTTTATAAATTTATTATGATAATATTTTCTTTTAAATTAAGAATGTTATAGAATAATCTAATTTTCTACCTTGATTATGATCTAACCCTTTTTGATTAGATGATATGGCTTTCGTCTTTATAGAGTGTTTGAGACCACACCAAAATATTTTTCTATTCCCCTCATATAAAAGGTGAATATTATGTATTATTTTTCTATAATGATAGAATGTTATTATGTAATACATGGGATATTTTTTGGAAATAATGAAAAAATATACATTAATTATACTAATATTAAAATAAACTAAATACTTTGGTTTTGGTTCTGTGTGTTTATTTGTGATTTTTAACTTTTAAATTATGGAATTGACGTAAAAATACTATTTTATCCTATGTTGTTACCACACACACTCAAATTCATAAATATTATAGAGTATATCCTTGAAGATAAAGCATTAATTGATGTTGTACACATAAATTAGATGGTACGAGAAGTTGTGTGAATGACCATTTAGCCTGAAATCATATGTTTTCATGGCCTATGGTAACACAAATTTAATATTTTATAGGAACACAAGTAAATAAAAAGGAATATCATAGTTTATGAATGAATATGATTTATATTTATAGTCATCAAACATAAAGATAATTTTATCAATATTTTCTTTCTGAACATGGAATTATTAGTCTTATGGTTGTTTGGGAGGAAGTGATGAATTATGTTTAGAGGTCATAGAATCTAGAGATATAATTGGAAATGGAATGATAAAGAACAATATATTATTTTAAATAATTGGTTTTATAATTTTAGATCCTACAATTTTCAATACATGGATATAGATCATCAAATAACATCTTTAAATAAGAAGGAAAGTACTATATCGTCCCAAAATCATCTGGACATTTCTAGGGGATTAGTGCTGAATAATAATTATTTAATATATTTTTAATACATATCTACAAAATATTTCCCAGGTGGGGATTCTTATATAATGATTATGAAAGTCCTTTCTTCAATGTAATAAGGACTAAAATAAAATAATTTTTTAGCATCCTTCAATTTGAGGAGTCATAAATAATATTATATATCTACAATGATCATATATTAGAATTTAACTATCATCTATGAACAACAACTCTAGTGATATACTCAACAACTATTTCTATGTAACATAACAATACAACCTACTCTATGGTCTAAAAAACAATAAATCTTTTAATTTTTCATTATTTTCTTATATTCCTATCACAGGATCATACTGAGATGTAAAACGTTTCTGATTATTCCCAAGGTATTTAATACCATTTAATATTAGGAAAATAGGAGTCCAGAAATTGGGAGTATGAGGATTTAAATCTTCCGTCTCAAGGTTTTTTTATTTATCTTCAAAGGAGATTGATCACCCTTGATGGATTCCATTCGAGTAGTTTGGAACATTATATAGTCAATTATTTATAGTGTTACAATCTCTTGGGATAATTCTTGAGAGGATGTGGCATATAAATCATGATGTAACTATCTCACTCCTTCCTATTATTGATATACACCTAATTTTTCTTGATGTATCATTCCGAAAATGGTTTTTCACTATTGTGGATTATATTAATTATTGAAATGAATAGTTAGGGATAGAAATATAGTATTTATTAATATAGGATTTGATGAATGAATTACATATGGTCCTATTATTTGTTCAGTTTCTTCTATAAATGTATTTTACATATATAATATATTGACATTTTAGTAGGAGATTAATGTTGAATAAATATATCCAATGAGTATCATTGAATTAGTTCAATTCATTTACTCTGTCTTAATTTCATATCAATTAATCTCATCTTTGTCAGAGAGAATCTTGTACCACATAGATAGTGGTTGGCATATAGAAAATAAAACCCCTTTATCTTTGCTAGATCCTCACTGAGAAGGTGGTAGTGGGATGTTCAATGGTCCTCCAAAATCATGGATCTACTTTTGATACCACACCCACACTTCTTCTTAATGGTCTTCATTCTGAACAATATTTTTAGTATTTTTTACATATACTATTATTCTATGTAAATTTAATATCCTTTATTATTCACTTTATTAACCATAAAAAGATTCAATCATGTGAAGGACGCCACATAAACCATTTCCTCACCTACCTCATTAAATTGAAGGTATTTTCCCCTATAATACCCTTATCGAGAAAAATAAATATTCCCCATTATTTTTCCTTCTTGGAGGACTATTACTTCTGGAAACCACTATAATAGATGACAATTTCCCATTATTCCCCTTATTTTTTGATTTATAGAGAGCGAACCTAAGGGGTTCTATAGTGGATTTCATTGAATATCCTCCCAATAATTGGGTTTGATAAAATCAGCAAAACTACTATGGATCTTCCTATGAATTGAAAACCATCCTAGGGAATAAAAAAATCCTCAAATTTTGATAGGGTAATAATTCCCCTTTCCTCATGGGATAGGGTATATGTTTATTATCCACCAAAAAATATGGAATTATCTATATATTTAATGATTTTATTGATTTTGGTGGTGGTTAAAAAACCCCATTATAATGGGATGAGGTTTGTCTTATAATTTTGTTTAGGTAACCACAATCTTAGGCTACATGAACATTCATACCACTATATAGTCATGATCTTGATGAAAATCCCCTGACCTCAAATAAGTTATTTCATGAAAATTTTATGCTATGTAATTTTACTATCTTTCTACCAGTTGGAGTCCATCCAAACATTCTACATAGCCAGATTCATAAGTACACCAGTGCAACGATACTGCTAAGTAACTCAATTTCACGCATAAGGAATTCTAGGTTTACCTTGTATATATAAACGAAAATATATAAATAAAATTCCAGATATGTATCCCAAATTTATTGAATCAGAGGTTTCTATTTATGGAGGACTTTTTTGGCCTCTGTTCTGGGAGAAATTTTGAGCTCTATAGTCACCGAACCATTAAATATGCATGTTAGTAATATTATCAGATATTATCTGTAGGGGTTCACTTATGGTGCTAAGGTAGGTATAAAAAATCCACTCATGGTGTGTCTCCCACATAGGTATTTTATCCATTGAAATGGATTCTAGGTTTTCCTTGTTTTGGACATCATTAGTCTCCTTGACATTGTCACCACAGTTCTCATAATAAAATTTAATCGAATTAATTAAATATAGTGACATTGATAAGTAGTAGAAAATATAAGTAATGAAATATTATTTCAACACCTATGTAATTACATAGAGAAAATGGATTATGAGAAAAATTATGGAGGGTATTATGTCTTCATCTATCTCCATTCACATGATTAGAGATATATCTTTATCCACTCTGTGAGGTTACTTGACCTGATCTAACAATAAATTTTCTTTCGTTGCATATTTCTTATGTAATGAATGATCATTTGGGTCCCCCTTAGTTACATTAAAGGATACGTTATCTATGGGAGGATCAAATTAAAATAATGTAATTTTACAATATTTTAATCAAGATGAAATGTGATCAAATAGTGATGAGGAACATGGTGTTACTAAATTTTATCAATAATAGTATTCTCTATATATTGGTAAAAATGGAGTAGTTCTGACAAGAGGATGATATTCATGTCAATGATATAGTTCCTTGTGTGGTGTAACTTACTATACACACCCCGGTGCTGAACTCAATAGTTCACACCTATATATTTATCATATTGAGTTCCTCAAGTTCAGTTTTTTTGTTCTTGATAGGAGATATATATATAAAATATACCTTTAATTAGACCTCTATGGTTAATTGTTTCACTTATACAAGGGATATTTTTTGGTTATGGGTTCTCAATGATTTATCAAAGGTAGTACCTCTTTTAATGTGGATCACTATGCTACGGGGATGACCTACACATCCATCACCATGGGAGTAATATTTATATGATCATTATATTTTCCTAGGGATTACCATTTTAGTGGTTACACTATGGATAACATCTATAATTCTATATCATCGAACAATAGAGTGGAAATCCACATTTATAAAATGTCTACTCTAGTAACTAAGTATGTTACTAATTCTATGTCTACATTAATTGTTTTTATAGAGACATAACAATATAAGAATTTAAGTTGGTAATGTGACAATTTTACAGTAAATCATATGTATATTATTAATTTTTTTTACTTTTATATATTTTATATTAAATATATCACGATTTACGGTGTGACAATGGATATTTTTAGAAAAAGGGATAAGATTCGTTATTATAAAATGGTTTGTTCTAATTATTCACCCACTCATGGAGAATGGTAGGGGGATTAGAATGAAATTTTACATTCCTACTACATGGTTTGGCTAATTATAGGATATTTTTTGGAAACCATGTTGAATGTTTTCTAATGTGGTAGTGAACTTGATTATTGGAATGTTTTTTTCTTAATCATGAGGGAAGAAATCTTGTCTTTCTAGATTTCATTAAAAATATTAAAGACCTATATAACCATATGAATTTCAATCATCTTTCACCCTAATTCCTCCCACTCAAATAACTCATCATAACCCATCAATATAACAATTTACTATCTTCATTCCTTGGTGATTTAAAACTCCTATTAGTGATTTTACGGTATTCCTTTCTAGTATATATAGTTATCCTATTTTCTTCTTCCCACTATATTCTACAATTACATTATATTTTTAGAAACCTAGTTGCACATGTAGGATGATCCTAATGTTAGGGTTATATGTTTAATGAAATATATTTTTTATATGTTTATTAATATATAATTACTCCCTTAATATTGTTTTTTTGTGATGTCTATGAGGATTCATCACAATGAGTTAAGTGTATGTATCTATAGTAATTTTCAGGAAAACATAATGATGTTGATTTTACATTGTTATAATTTGATTAAAAATATTTAATCTGGGTTTATGAGTACTATTTTGTGATTATTTGATCTTATTCATGGATTATGTTTCTTTGAAGGATGATATTTTAATAATTTTTCTCAAAAATTAGTTATTTGAGTTAATGTTTTTTGATTAATTTATTCTATTATTAAAGTGACTATAAATTGAAACTAAAGTAATTTTTCAATAGTTAGTTACCATGTTTTAGTGTTTTAATGACCATTAGAATGAATTATTATGTGATTGTTTTTATATTCTATATGGTTTATATGATAGATGAAAATTAGAGACCTCAGGTCAGAGGGATAATTGAGTTAATGAGCCCTGGTGCAGATTGTGTGTCAGAAAAGATAATACTGGCTAGTTTGATTAATTGAGGATGTGGAACATATTACATTTCCAAAATGAGATTATAATGTACCTAAATATCCCAATAGTTTTATGATAGTTACAATAGGTTCATTTTGAAATGTAATAGATACTATAGTGATTCCTAAAAGTCTTATTCTAATATGAATGATCCTAGGACACAAATATGGGATGCATTTAGATGTGTGATTTCTTGTTTTCCATTTTACTATTGGATACTCATGTTTTTCAAACTATATTTTCCTGAATTTCATTCTGGATGATCATGTTCATACTATTTGGGATATTTTTTTGTCTCAATGAATCAAATAAAAATTATATAAGATATATATTAAATAAAGTGGAATGAAAATTAATTTTTACATATTTATTTATTATTTTAGAAGATAAATATATTATATATATTCATGGACTATCCTACATGGATTTCCACACACCCTACATATGTCATTTAAAATATAGAAAACTTATGTTGTAAGATAAAAGTATAGGTAATTGTACATTGAAGTCTAGTGGATATTCAAGAATCTCATCACTGGTCCATTATATAATGGATGTAGTGAAAACATATTATGAGGAGTTTACTCATGGGGAGTATTTTAGGATCAATTATCTTTTGGCTAACTCTGAATCGATACTTCAACCTTGACCTTAATTTGGTATCATTTTTACATGTCTGTTTATTATAATTTTTTTTACGATTAATGTATGTTTGTTATGATATATGGTTTGTTGTAAATTTTGTTTATACCTTAATTTCATGTATTATATTTTTAAAACTTTTATATATAGATTTGTAAATCTAATGTATAGATAGGTCATGCCAGATTTTAGGGAGGAAATCTTATTATTTTTATTTGTATTTTATTGATGATACTATTTCAAAATGGTTATATTTTATATAGTGGTTCCTTTCTATAATCCACTATGATCAGGGACAAAATTTAGTTCTTGTGATGAGATAGATTTGGTGATGTGTCTGGATGAATTATGATGGTAATTTGTAAAATAGTTTAGGTGATATTTTTTTATTTGGGGGAATAAAGATAAAATTGAGATGAGACTATCAGAACATGGGAGGTAGGAGTGGGGGACTACCTACCCAACTCTAATACAAGTCAGAAATCAATTTAACAGTGGGGTTAGAAATTTTTCCCTTATATTTGAGCTCATTTTTATGATATTATGGGATATTATATTTATTAATGTTAAATCATGGTTTTTGCGAAAACCCTTTTGTCATTTTTTGTGAATTTTGATTTCTAGATAGAATGGGGAAGGAAACCAATGGTGCATAACTTATATACCTGGTTAATGGAAATTATGTGGTTCTTCTATGACCATGCTTGTAACTATATTCTGTAGATATTTCTTTATTGAAACATGATTTTCCTAAAAATATTAAAAAAACTATACAATAAGAATTTGTTTATTGTTTTATCCATTTTCATGTTTGGATTTATTATGATTTCTAATATTAAAATTATAGTTTTATTTTGTTTATTAATTTTATGATTTTTTTAATTTTATTTTTTTTATTCATTCTGTTTTTTGTGGTATATATGTCATTCCTATTACAAACACCCATAGGAACAAAAGAGAGGGATCTGAAAACTATTTTACTATGAATATCCATCCATTAGACATTTCTATATATGAACTATTTATCAAAACTAACTAATATCTGGTATAGGTGAGATAAATATGGTGGATGAAGAAGGTCAAAAACAATAAAGTGTTTTCTATTAAATATCCCAAAAAGACCATTCCTATTGATAAAGTGAATTAGGATACCAATGTGTGGATAAATAAGTTTTGGAAATGTTCTATTTATTCAATACCACAATGAAATAAAATTTTGACTTCACTACATACATGTTATATGGACCAATCAAATGTGGTGGGAGTCTATATCAAGTATCGACACCTATAAATGTGGTTAAATCTTGAGATTTGTTCAAGTATTCTTCTCTTTTTCATACAAATCTATATAGAGGTTGTCTATTATACTGATATATTAGATATAGATCAATTGGTATTGAATTCATTAACTAGTTCCAATTATTTGAAAGGTGGAATTAAATTGTATAATTTGATATATAAGAGTTAGGGAGAGGAGTTCTGTTAGAATATTGGTTGGGACACTGATTATTCATTATATTTTTTATCAGTGTCTTCCTCATTGGTGGGGGATTCATGGATCATTTTTTTCATAATTTTTTTCATGTCAAAGATAGAGTTATAGGATACACCTATTATTGACCACCAATTTATCAATATTGTAAGTCATCATTGTTTATATAGAGGATATCCCAAGGGTATTAGAATTAGATATTTCTTCTCCAAAATATTTTGGGTTTTGTCTGATTTATCTAAGGGTGAGGTACCCCATTCTCATACAGTGGGAAAATCTCACAGTGAGATGAAGATTCAGGTTGGAATCAGGTGTGGGTGTTTATTTGGAGTATCTATTATTTTAGAGTACGTAGTTGTTGGACCGAGTAAAATCAAATGTATTGTAGTTATTAATTATTCATATATTTTGAATTTTTTATATGACTTTATTCTTTTCTTTTATCTATTCACATTTGATTGATTATATTAAATTTTTTTCATAGTTTATTCCTTTTAAAATGTATATTTCCACTCCATAGAGAATGTTAATAGAGTTCTTATTTAAGGGTCTCTTGTGTCGAGTTATGATTGAATATTTTGAGATTCTATGTGATTTATTAGTCATTTAACATAATTTTATAATTATTTAATGAAATGTACTTGATGATTATAGTCATGAAAAAAATTTATATTCATCATCCTATAGTTCATCTTTTAACTTGAGATGGGAACACATAAGACTTCTAGGGTATGTGGGACACTTTGTTAGGAAGTGAAAGACTAGTTTCTCGATAAGTTTTCTTGATCTCATGTTGATTGTATATTTTTCATTTTTATGGGGTTGATCAGAGTCGGGAATTTAAAATTATAATTTTGGATTAATTGTATCATGATGTCTTTTTGGATGATATATCATATTTTTCACCCTTGGTGGTGGTTTTCTTATCAATTGAATTAATTCTAAAGGTGTGACCCATCTATTTACTACCATACCAATTGTGTCATTTCCAAAAAGAGGATTCCAAATAATAGATATAGGATCTTAAAAACTATGTATGTTATTATGTAAATCACTTGTTTTCTTTTTAAAGTAGGTAGAAACGGATCAATTAGGTTCTCTTAAATAATTAATACCATTTACAACAGATTTTTGATAACATCGATCATCTCAGGGGGAAGAAAGGTGTTTTTGTGTGACATAAGAAGTAAGTAATGAATAACTGATTTCATATATATGTCTATTTATTAATTATATATTATTTTAGAGGCTTAAACTCAGAATACGTCCAATCTTAAACATAGAATTCTCTAATATTTTTAAATGATTGTTTTACCACCTTTTGATGGCAAACTATTTATTAATCTATCTTTTGACAATTTTATATGATCTATTTGTCAAACTAAACATATTATTTTGGATTGAGATATTGAAATTTACTTTGGATACATTTTTGGTATTTTTCTGACAATGTTCATTTTTTAATGAATAGTGAAAAATACTGCATTTTACTTCAAAACTGATTTTTCATATAATTTAATTATATGGGTTGATTATCATTTTAATTTGTTTTAATGTTTAATTAGAATATATTTTTACCATATAATCCAATGGTGGTAATTGGTATTAATTTCACTTTGAAATTGGACATAAACAGTTTTCAATCTTTTGATAGATATTGTTTCAAAGAAACCCTCTATTTGTTTTGACAACAAGAATTATTTTTAAATTAATTACTACAACTTCTGTGTTGGGAATTTGGTAAAATGGATTCCATATTTGGAATCAAAAGGTCCTAATTATGTAATTAAGAATCAATTTTTTTTGGACATTATGAATAGTAACGACGGTAATTATCTTTAATTATCGCGATTAATTAGTAATCGGGTAGTTAAGGGTAAAAAAATAATATCATAACAATAAAAAATTACCACAAAATGTGTCCTAATTCTACTGGTTCTATGATGGCCGACCATGGTATGCCTTGTGAAAATTTTTGGGACCCTATGGAATCATTTTTGGGTGATAGTGAGACATTATAATTTTATTTTTAATGAAAAAAGAATACCACAAAAGTATGTATCACCCAAGTAAAACAATTATAGTTTTGTCTCTGTAAATGATCTCTTAGACTATAAATATTAATTTCAATGCTAAAAATACTTCCTACATAATGTTATTTTTTTATAATTTTAAGACATTAATTAAATTAATTTATTTATGACACCATGCTGATGCAGCGATTACCTCATTAATGGACGATTTAAAAAAATGAAATGATACTGTAAAATATAAGAAATAAACTTGTCAAAAACCTATTGGATGGGTGTATTTCGACCCCGTATCACCTTAACTCAAAATATACCATTTTGGGACCTTTAAAATCCAAAACGCATTATATAATAATGTAAAATGTCTTGAATTTTCAAGAGTGCCCCTCCTCCCTCTTATAAAAGGCCCCCATCTCTACCACCTTACCAACACCTCACAAGCCATTGGATCGACCATGATCTGCTCATTTTATCTCTCCACATCCCTCTATTCTTCCTATAATCCTTACCTTAGAAAGAAAGCTCTTCAAGAAATCTTTTTGGTTCAAACAAATAGGAGTTACCCGATTTAAAGGTAATGCCATCACTTGTGTTCTTTTGTATTATTTTGATTTTCCAACCCCCTAAAATATTTTTATTATTTTCATCTGTAAAAACACCATTATCTATAATATACTAGTATGTTTTTATGAGGATTATTTGATTTCAAATTACACACACACCTGTCTAATGGATAAATAACATACTGTTTATGTTGATGGCCATTTTCGTCCTCACGAAACGTTGATTGTTCAATCTTCTTTTAACACCATTCATGGTGGCCATTAAGAAGTCACTATATTTATATATGATATATATTATGTTTATTTTTTCTTTATGATTCTGTATTTTTTATTTATGTCATACCTTTATGTTCTCCATTATGGGTAAACGCGATATCTTCATTTTAGGATGTGCGGACTACCGCCCCCTCAAAGTGATTTGATTTGTTAATTCCATATGTGGTACATATAAAGGATGGGTTTAATGATATTATAAATGATATTATACTGGAATTATAATATACCTTGATATCATTATGATTTTACTCCATTAAATACGAAATAGAAATGAAAATAGTGTTCCTGCGTACGTACGGCTTACCGTCTCTATGAATGGAGCATTTCATTTCATACCTCTAAATGTTATATAATATTATAAATTCATGTATATACTGGATATATATGATAATATGATATCTACATCATGAATCTAAATATGGATATAATGGATATTTTACCACATGAACAAATTGTAATTATAAGAAGTTTATTTTTGACTCAAGTACCAAAGATCAAAAAAATGAACTTTATTAACTTAACTAATTACATAATGTTCATAACATGGTAATAAGTGATATAAAAATAATAATTAACGTGAAAATGGTTCTTAATCAAGTATAAATTAACTCTAGTTTATTATTCATGATATTAAGGAACGATCGAGTCAAGTCGGATATGAGGAATTGGACATCGTCTCAATATCCTTTCATTGAGGCATATTTTGTTCTTTTAAATGGTGTATAAACCCCATTGACTTTTAAATTTATTCAAAAGGAATATTTTTGTATGAATCATTTTACTAAATGACAAAAGGGAATGTTTTTGTCTTACGTATGTGGTGATAATGACTTCTCTACCGCTGTGACCATTTTTTGATTTTTGGATTCCTCTACAAGCCATAATTTTTT
The DNA here is from genome assembly GCA_963277665.1 of Viscum album. Lineage (NCBI taxonomy): Eukaryota > Viridiplantae > Streptophyta > Magnoliopsida > Santalales > Viscaceae > Viscum > Viscum album. Next base: position 76,819,826 of record OY728162.1, on the reverse strand, counting down.
TTAAATGAAAAATAAATACCATGTTTTACTTATAATTTATTTTGGTATTGGAAATTGTTTTGATAATATTTTGATTATATCAATGTGTTTTTGATATCATGTGATTGAAATGTGGAAATGTTATGTTTCTATTATGCATGTTTTATGTGATACAATTATGTTGTGGTTCATGGGAATTGTTTATGAAGACTGGTTGATCCGTAATAAACTAAGGGTGGGTGAGCCCGATATAGCTCTCCAATGCACTGGGTAACACGCAGGAGTTAAACTCTATGGTTTATCCGTAGAGATTTATGGAATATACTGTGATGTGTATTGAAAACATAAGCATGAGGGTTACACCCTACGTAATAATGTTACGAATTCCTCAAGATACCTTTATCTCTTATGATTTCTATGAGTAATTCATAAATCTTATGATTTCTTGTGGTAGGATAAAGTGCTTATGTTTTATGAGTAAAGAATGATTTCATTGATTCGTATGAATACAAGGACTAATGTTTTCATTTCGTACTTTTATATCTCTAAATGAGATTTTTATTCTCATCCCAAGATTATGAAATTTTTTTCACAGGTCAAGGTAAAAGTACCTGATGTGATGATAATGTCAAAGAAGTTTCAAGAAAGAATCCATGTTTTATTTTAAATATTTCTCCTTTGATGGAAAAAATTAATATTGTCTTTTATGTAACCACCTTGTTTAAATATGGAATGTTATGCATTCTTTATTATCTAATTCTCTAAAACTCTAAACCTGAAAAGATCTTCAATGTGTATTCTAGTAATAACTCGAGATTAAATAATATTCAATGTTGTAGCCTTATTTTTGGTATCATAGGTCGTTTTAGATTACTTTATGAGTTCGAATTCTATTAAATGAAGTTCCAAAAATATATTTTTTTTGGTAAAATTTAAATGATGTATAATTTCAAGATTACTATGTTTCTTCATCTAAGACATGTTTGTACTGAATGGTTATCTGCAGAGGAAAAAGGGAAGTAGCACTATGAAGGCATACATAAGGAAATGACCTTCCAAATTAGCATCCTGAGGTGTTCGGAATTAGAACTGAACAGTTTTTTGCAGTAATGGCGTAGTTGACTCAAGCGATAAATGATGGTGGTATTCACGCACGAGATCATCTACATCAACTACAGAGGAACATGTTAGTGGTGGAACACTTAATGATGAAACATCCCCTATCATTCAGAGGATCATCTGACCTTGTGCTAGATTAAGGGAGGATTAAAGCACTGGAGAAGATTTTTGATGCCATGGGATGTTCGAAAATAAAAAATTTTGTCTTTTTGTTTACTGTTTATAGGGTGAAGCAGATCTGTGTGGGTCGATGGTTAAAAATATCAGGTATGCTGATGATATTGATGCTCTCGACTGGGATAAATTCAAAGGAATGATTCTTGATAAATATTTTCCTAAGGATGTTCGACATAGGATGGAAAAGTAATTCTTGGAGTTGAGGCAAGAGGATGACTCGGTGGATTCTTATGAAGAAAGGCCCACTCGATTGGCAAGTTATGCTCCAAATTTTAATTGGAGACCTTGATAGTAAAATCAATTTTTTTTACTCTAGATTAAAGCCAAAATATCGAAGGGATTTAGCTTCTTGTGAGTTCAAAAGTTATACAAATCTTGTTTGATTTGCTGAGAAGGTGGTAATTGAGTTTTTCGATGATCCAGTGTTCTATAACAACCTACAGAAGAAGAGGACGAGGTGGCAAGTGAAAGGGATGAATCTTTTAAATAAGTATGATGGTAAGAAAACTATGTTTTCATTTTGTGATAAATGTGGTAAAAGGCATGCTGGGGAATGACTTATGAATTCTGGAAAGTGCTACCGATGTGGTAATATGGTACATATGGCTGGTGATTGCATTGAAAAAGATCAGGGTGATGGTAAGACCAAATTTTATTTACAGTTAGTGAAATTTTTCAAGTTCAATGAGATTGGTCATTATGCAAACTAGTGTTCGAAAAAGAGCTCAAATGATGGGAAGTAGTCAGACTACAAGCAGAAATGTGTGGTGATATCCATTTCAACTACTTCAGCAGATGATGGGTCATAAAATAAAGTGGTATTAGGTATAATGTTTGTTTTCTCAGATTATTCCAATGTTTTTTTTGATTCGGGGTCTACACATTATTACATCTCTGAAAAACTTTCTAGTAAATTGGGAATTCCATCTCAAGAAATAACTCCTAAACATGTGGTAAAACACCCGGGGAAAATTTTGAGGAAAAAAGATTTTATAAGAATCTTCCAATCCTTATCTGTGGAAAGAACCTACTTGCAAACCTTATTGTTTTACCTATAGTAGAGTTTGATGTTATCCTCGGTATGGATTGGCTCTAGGTCTACTAGGCTAAGATTGATTGTAGAGCTAAAGAAATTTATTTTCAGAAAGACTTTTAGTTTGTGTACAAAATGAACCCATACTATTGATATCATATCAAGAGGATGAGAAATGTGTGAAAGATGTAAATGAATGTTACCTTGCACGTAGTGTTGAAAACAATGGAACCATTCAGATTAATGATGTGCTAGTGTTAAATAAGTATCCTGATGTTTTTCCTAATGAGTTTCCTAGAATAATACCAGATCAGGATGTTGAATTAACTATTGACATAGTTCCTGGTACTAATCAAATTTCAAAACCCCCTTATCAAATGGCTCAAATTTAAATTTTAGAGTTGAAGGAGCAATTGCAAGATTTATTAGAGAAAGGTTTCATTCGACCTAGAACATCACCATGGGATGCTCTTGGGGTATTTTTTAAAAATAAAGATGGTTATATTAGACTTTTCATTGATAATAGATCCTTGAATAACATCACTGTTAAGAAAAAATATCTTATGACTCATTTCGATGATTTGTCTGATCAGCTCCAGGGAGGTCAGTATTTTTCAATCATTGACCTAAGATCGGGGTACCATCAGTTTAAGTTAATGGAAGCAGATGATCTGAAGACCGCGTTTCATACATGATATGGCCATTATGAATTTGTAGTAATGCCTTTTGGGTTAACCAATTCACCTGATGTATTCATTGACCATATGAATTGAATTTTCCATGAGTTCTTGGATAAGTTTGTGGTTGTTTTCATTGATGATATTTTAGTGTTTTCTAAAAGTAAATGGGAGCATTAAAGTCATTTAAGAGTTATTTCTCAAACCATAAAAGAAAAGAAATTTTATGGGAAATTATATAATTTTGAGTTTTGGTTGCAATAAATTTCTTTCCATGGTCACATTGTTTCTAAAGATAGAATAATTGTTGATCCTGTAAAAACAAAGGTTGTTCAAGAATGGCCAAGACCCACAAATGTAACTGATATTCATAGTTTTCTTTTTTGGAAGGCTATTACCGAAGGTTTGTTTAATCATTTTCACAGTTATCTAGTCCAATTACTAAGCTAACTCGGAAGGGTGTAATGTTTATCTGGACAAAAGAATGTGATGATTGTTTTCAAGATTTGAAAAGAATATTATTGAATGCTCCAGTGTTGACACAACCTTCCATGAATTGTGAGTTTGTTATCTGATTTGATGATTCATTTAAAGGACAAGGTTGCATCCTACTACAGAATGATCATGTAATTTCTTATGCTTCACAGTAGTTGAAAACTCACGAGGTATATTACCCTACACATGATTTGGAATTAGCTGCTATTTTTTTGCTTTAAAAATTTTGAGGCATCATTTGTATGGTGTAATGTGTTAAGTATATACTGATCACAAATGTTTAAAGTATATATTCACTCAGAAATAATTGAACATGAGACATAGGAGATGGCTAGAATTAATCAAGGATTATGATTTTACAATTTATTACCATCCGGGAAAAGAAAATAATGTGGATGATGCTTTGAGTCCAAAAAGTAAATCTTCATTAACCATGTTACGTTTGTAACATGATCCTTTAATTAAGGATTTGATGAACCTTTTCATAGAAGTTATTGGTGTAGGAAGTTCTTCTATTTTGTTTCTGATATCAGTGATATCTTCTCTATCAGACAGAATTAGGAAAGCACAGAAGCATGATAGGGAGTTGCAGCAAAAAGTAAAGATGGTTCAGAAGGGTATGTTACCTGAATTCAAAATTGATAATGATTGTGTTTTGAGATTTGGGAAGATATTGTGTGTGCCTTGTGATTCACTATTGAATAGAGAGTTATTATTTGAAGCTCATATTTCTCCATTTTCAGTTCATCCAGGAAGTACTAAGATGTATAGAGATCTTCAAGAGTATTACTGGTGGTATGGAATGAAAATAGATAATGCTGATTTTACTGTGAATTGTTCGAATTGTCAACAAGCTAAATCAGAGCGGAAGTTACTTAAAGTGATACTTAATCCATTACTACTGCCTAAGTGGAAATTATAGAAAATATCCATGGACATCGTTGTGGGGTTTTTGATGACACCTCGAGGTAATAATGCAATCTGGTTTATTGTTGATCGCTTGACTAAATCTGCTCATTTCCATTCTATACGAGATACTTTTTCTCTAGATCAGCATTCTCATTTGTATCTTAAATAGATAGTCAGGTTACATGGATTTCCCCTCTCCATTTTCTCTGATCGTGATCCCATGTTTACTTTTAAATTTTGGAAAGGCCTTTAGAAGTTGTTGGGTACTGAATTATATTTTAGTACAGCTTTTCATCCTCAATCATTTAGGCAGTCAGAACAAAAAATTCAGACTTTGGAAGATATTCTACGTTCTTGTTCGATGGATTATCAGGGATTTTGGGACCATCATCTTTCTTTGGCTGAGTTTTCTTATAACAACAGTTTTCATTATAGTATACAGATTGCACCATTTGAGGAATTTTATGGGAAGCAGTGTCAAACTCCAGCTTTTTGGGATGAATTGGTTGAAATGAAGTTTACGGGACCATATTTTGTAGAAGCGTTGGCAGAAAAAGTTCAGCTGATACGGAAAAACATGACAACAGCTCAGAGTAGGCATAAAATTAATGCGGAAAATATGAGGAAAGTTCTCTCTTTTGAGGCAGGTGATCATGTCTTCCTAAAAGTTTCACCATGGAAAAGTGTTATGCGATTTTGTAAGAAATTAAAGATGATTCCATGATTCATTGGACCATATGAAATTCTGGAGAGAGTTGTATTAGTTTCTTACCGAGTGGCTTTACCTCCGAGTTTATCTCAGGTACACAATGTATTTCATGTTTCAATTTTAATGAAGTACATGCCAGATCCATCTGATGTTTCGAATCCAGAGGTAGTTCAGTTGGAAGAGAACCTCTATTATGAGGAATAACCGGTTTAGATTCTTGACCTCAAGGACCATTTATTGTGAAATAATTTTATTCACCAGGTAAAGGTTTTGTGTAAAAACCACACGATTTAATAAGAAACATGGGAATTTGAAAATGCAATGACGGACAAATACCCCCACTTATTGCATTAGTAAATAAATTACACGGAAACAATTTTCAAAAGGGGGGAAGGATGTAACATACCATGTAAGTAATAAATAATGGATTTTCATATCTATGTCTACTTATGAATTAGATATTATGTTAGAGGCTTAAACTGAGAATAAATACATTATTAAGCATAGAATTCTACAATATTTTTAAAAGATTATTTTAACTCCTTTTGATGGAGAACCATTTTTAAATCTATCTTTTGACACTTTTATAGGATATATTTGTCAAAATAAACTTATTATTTTGGATTGGGATATTTAAAATTTCTTTGGATAAATTTTTGGTATTTTTATGACAATGTTCATTTTTTAATGAATGATGAAAAATACTGAATTTTACTTCAAAATTGTTTTTTCATCTAATTTAATTATATGATTATATTATCAATTTAATTTTTTTAAATCCTAATTAGAATATATTTTTACCATTTAATCCAATGGTCGTCATTGGGATTACTTTCACTTTGAAATTGGACATAAACAATTGTCAATATTTTGATAGATATTGTTTCAAAAAAACCCGCAATTTGTTTTGACAACAAGAATTAATTTTAAATTAATTAATAAAAATTTTTAGTTGGGAATTTTGTAAAATGTATTCCATATTTGGAATCATATGGTCTAAATTATGTAATTAAGACTCTTGTTTTTTTCACATTACGAATAGTAACGACGGTAATTATCATTAATTATCGTGATTAATTAGTAATTGGGTAGTTAAGGGTAATAAAATAATATCATAATAATAACAAATGACACCAACATGTGTCCTAATGATACTGGTTGTGTCATGGCAACCATGGTATGCCATTTTCCAACATTGGGACCCCATGGAATCACTTTTGGGTGATAGTGACACATTATCATTTTATTTTTAAAGAAAGGAGAATATCACAAAAGTATGTATCACCCAAGTAAAAAAAATTAGTTTTGTCTATGTAAATGATATATTAAACTATAAATATTCATTGTAAATCTAAATAAATTTCCTATATCAGGGTATTTTTTTATAATGTTTATAAATTAATTAAATTAATTTATTTATGACATCATGATGATGCAATGATTACCTCATTAATGGACGATTTAAATAAAATGAAAAGATAATATAAACTCTAAGACATAAACTAGTCAAAAAAATTATTGGATGGGTAGATTTCGAACCCTTATAACCTTATACTCTAAATATTCCATTTTGGAACCATTAAAATCAAAAACTCATTATATAATAAAGTAACATTTCTTGAATTACCAAGAGTGCCGCTCATCCCTCTTATAAAAGGCGCCCAACTCTACCACCTTACCCACAGCTCTCAAGCCATTGGCTCAGCCCTTTTCTGCCCATTTTGTCTCTTCAAATCCCTATATTCATCCTAGATGCTTTACCTTAGGCATAAAGCTCTTAATGAAACCCTTTTGGTTCAAACCAAGAGGAGTTACCTGATTTAAAAGTAATGTCTTCACTTGTGTTCTTTTGTTTTATTTTGCTTCTCCAACCCCATAAACTCTTTTTAATATTTTAATTTGTAACAAAACCAGTATCTACAATATACTAGGATTTTTTATGATATTTGATTTAGACTTACACACACTCCCGTCTAATGGTTAAAGAACATTCTGTTTATGTGGATGGCGAATTTCTGCCTCACGAAATGATGATTGTTCATTCATATTTTAACACCTTCCATGGTGGACATTAAGATGTCACTATATTTATATATGATATATATTATGTTTATTTTTTCCTTATGATTCTTTATTTTTCATTTATTTCATACCTTTATGGTTTCCATTATGGGTAAATGCATATCTTCATTTTAGGATGTGCGGACTACCGCCCCCTCAAAGTGATTTGATTCGTTAATGCCATATATGGGACATATAAAGGATGAGGTTAATTATATTATATATGATATTATACTGTAATTATAATATACCTTTATATCATTATGATTTCACTCCATTAAATACGAAATAGAAATGAAAGTAGCGTTAATGCGTACGTACGGCTTACTATCTCCATGAATGGTGCATTTCATTTCATAAACCTAAATGGTATGTAATATTATAAATGCATGTATATACTGTATATATATGAAATATATGATATCTACATCATTAATCTAATTCTGGATATCATGGATATTTTACCACATTGACAACTTGTAATTATAAGAAGTTTATTTTTTACTCAAGTACCAAAGATCGACAAAAGGATCATTATTAACTTAAATAATTACATAATGTTCATAACATTGTAATAAGTGATATAAAAGGAATAATTAACTTGAAAAGGGTTCTTAATCAAGTAGATATTAACTCTAGTTTATTATTCAGGATATTAAGGAATGATCGAGTCAATTCGAACACGAGGTACGGGACATCCCCTCAATATCCTTTCATTGAGTCATATTTTTTACATTTATATGGTGTATAAACCACTTTGACTTTTACTTTTATTAAAAAGGAATCTTTTTGTATGAAACATTTTACTAAATGACAAAAGAGAATGTTTTTGTCGTACGTATGCAGCGACAATGACTTCTCCACCACCATGACCATTATTTGAGTTCTGGCTTCCTCTACAAGACACAACTTTTTTTAAACGAAAAATTAATACCATGTTTTATTTTGCATTTATTTTTGTAATGAAAATGGTTTTGATATTGTTTTGATTATATCAATGTGTTTTTGATATATTGTGATTGAAATGAGGAAATGTTATGTTTCTATTATTCATGTTTTATGTGATACGATTATGTTATGGTTATTGGGAATTTTTTATGAAGACCAATGGTTTTGTGATAAACTAAGGGCGGGTGAGCCTGATATAGATCTCCAATGCATTGGGTAACACGAAGGAGTTAAACGCTATGGTTTCTCCGAAGTGATTTAGGGAATTTACTGTGATGTGTATTCTAAACGTAACCTTGAGGGTTACTCCTTATGTAAGAATGTTATGAATGCCTCGTGTTACCTTTATTTAATATTATTTCAATGAGTTATTCATAAATCTTATGATTTCATGAGGTATGATAACGTACTTATGTTTTATGAGTAAAGTATGATTTCATTGATTCGTATGAATACATGGACTAATGTTTTCATTCCGTACTTTTATATCCCTTATTGAGATTTTTATGCTCATCCTATGTTTTTGAAATGTTTTGCACAGGTAAAGGGAAATGTACATGATGTGATGATAGTGTCGAGGAAGTGTCAAGAAAGAATCCATGTTTTCTTTTTAATATGTCTACTTTGATTGGAAAAATTAATATTTTCTTTTATATAAACACCTTGTTTAAATGAAGAATGTAATGCCTGGTTTATGATCTAATTCCCTAAAACTCGAAACCTGAAAAGATCCTCAATATCTATTCTATTAATAACTCAAGATTAAGTAATGTTTAAATCTGGGGCCTTATATTTTGAATATTAATTTGAGATGGAGATATATTAAGATTAGGGATAGCGATCTGTATATTCATAATATTGTTTTTAGAAGATAGTACACCCACTATGTGTTTTTTAATTAATTTTTACTTTAAAATAATCATATTCTTTTCATGGAATTGATGAATCATACCTTCCACTAATATTTTGATTCCTTTATCACAATATTTGGCAATGAAATAATTGTGTATTGAAACTTAAAATAAAACCATGGTAACAATCTATCAATCTTTTTCAAAACCCTAAAAAATATCATTTATATTAATATATCAAAATATTAGTACTTGATTAATAAAGTGGAATTTATGCGCTATGTGATATATAAAAATGGTGTATTGGTGTATCCTGAGAAGATCCATGTAGTGATTTCTTAGTGGTAGACTATGAATGTGATTGATATCAGTATCATTTTGGATTTTTCCTAATATTATTGGAACATCACCCTTGAAATATCTATATTGGCTTCACCATTGATGTATTTGAACTAGAAGAAGATAAGTTCAATTAGGTTGAGTTGTTTTATAAATCTTTTTAGGAGATAAAAGCATGGTTGACTATAGTTAGAGTTCTAATTTTACAAGATAAATGAAATGCTTAGGTCAAGTATAGTGATTCATCGATACTGTTATTGGGGTGATCGTTGTTATATCATGATCTTGTGGTATAATATTTATCAACAATTTTTCAAACTAATAATAATCATTAACCAATTAATGAACCTGATCTAGAAATAGTGATGCCTACATTGAATATATGGAACATCAATCTTTTGGAGGATCTTTTTATAATGTTGATAGACCGTCTTATTATGAAGTATATTTTTACGTTGTAAGAATTAATATTTAAAATATATGGTAGTTTTATTATACAGAGATATATTACATTGATGTAGCTTACACACATGAAGAGAGGAATGTTGAAACTGATTCCATGAGTGAGAAATGGTCATTCCAAATAGTGAATGAATCCATATATTTATGTCTCATAATTGGATTAATATAATATATTCATATAGAAGTTTAAAAGGAAGATGAGTATGGGATTTAAACTATAGTGAAATTTTTTTATTCATTCAATTTTCATATTCTTCAAGAGTAAGTTATAGATTCTAAATTCCAATATCTAAGGGGATTTTTAAATTGTGGGTAGGCCACATGTATTTGATCATAGTCTATTGGGTGGGTTATTTTCATTGAAATTGACTTATTAAACTATTTTAAATAACTCAAACAATTATATTGTATATAGAACTAGTACAACTAGTATAATCAATCAAATAGTAAATAATGATTTATGATCTATAACACATGTATTTATAGTCCATGATAAATTTTTCAATGATTAATATTGTATATTAGTTCCTATTTGGAAGATTATTTTGGCTAGGAATCAATGTTATTGTAGTATACTATAGTCCATTCTCATCCTAGTGTGAATTTTGGATGATATTTTTATAGATATATTGATCGAATTCCTCCAACATACACTGCGGTTGATTCTATATGTGATATCACCAAGTGGTTGAATAAATACAAAAATTTAAATAAAATAAATAATTCAATCAAGGTATATTAAATCAAAAAAGTTTATATATGAGACAAAATAATTATTTATGGAATTAGTATTTTGTTTTTTCTGATAAATTCTCTTTATTCACATCAGATTTTTCAAGCAGTCTTCAGAAGTGAATGAGATGATAGAATAAGTAGAGCATGATGTATCTCCCTTGGATATTTGTTCATTAAAATTTGCCTATATTATATACTTGAGGATCTTATTCAGGAGTACATGCTTTTTTTCTATTGTTCATAAGAGAATAATCAGCCAATGGTTGATTTGAAATATGAAAATAGTAATCAAGAATAAATTTTGATGGTTCCCCTTGAGGTTCTATATGAGAGACAATGTTAACCCACTCTCTGTTTCATATACTTTGATTATAACTCCTTGTTGTGTTTGATAATAATTTATGAAATTAAAGGGAATTTGTTTTTAATATTTAACTAGTTTTCAATATATCAGAGTTGTGATAAGTATTTTTATGTTTGATGATGTTTTTTTTAGAGTTTGGAGTTAGTAATTGAGTTTTTTTAGTATGTCTCCCATATTGGGACACCACTATCATGGGAGATATGTTATGATAGTTTCATGTTAGTTTGGGCTACTATAGATCATTTAAAATATGTATACGGTGTATTATCTATAAATATACTCACATTTATCATTTTTTGTTTCAAAAAAAATTAAATTAGATTCTATATTGCGGTGAGTCTGATAAGTAGAGTTGATATTCATTTTTTTATATTTATAAAATCTCAACTAATTTTATTTGTATGATTTTATTGTCCCATGAGGCATTTGGGTTCCTTAGTGATCACTTCGGTGAGATAGAGTGAACATGGGATATTTCTTGTATAAAAGATGGTAAAAATACCCAATTCAATGGGAGTGGTTTTTGGAAAACTTTTATTGGGTAAGATACTATACTATGGTACCTATATTTTTAATATCATTTTAATGAGGATCATGGGATCTCCCCACTATGGTTTGTGTAGATCCAAAATGAACAGAATAATGATTTTGGGTACCCATAATAGTGACTTGGGAAATGCATGAAAAGTGAGAAGTCATAATCATAAAATGGGAATGGATCAGCATGGTGAGGGGTAAGCTTGGTCTGGTAAATTTCATAAGATATGGAGAACTGTGTGGACGATTTAGTTTATGTGATCATTTAATGACAATATATCATCGGAATATGGTATATTCATGCCAGTTTTTTGTGATTTCAAGATGTGAATAACATTGACATCTATTGGTATCAATTTTATCTTTCTCATATAGGAATGGATTGATGTATTAGCCTAATGATTTTTGGTGTACATCCTTTTGTGTTTGTGGATCACGACCCTATTTGGATACAATAATTATGGATACATAATTGGTATAAATTTATATTTTTGAGATGATTTTAGATTGTGTGTAATCATGTGGTATACCATGGTATTGGTGAAAAGCACGGTTTCGAAGAGGAATATGAAGGGTTCTTTTAGGTAGATGAAACTGAAATCCAATGCTACATGGTATATGGTTTAGTTAAGAAAGCCTAGGATAAATAATGAATGAATCATGGCATTTTAATTTGAGATATGTGATCATGTGGTATGTGAGTTTATGAATACTCTGTTTTTATGAGATTTAGGTATTGGATGCTGGTTATGTGTGGTTAATGCTGTCTATGGATTTTTGAGTAGCTATGTGTGGGTTGAGGACTAATGGGTTTGTTGGACACATGGGATAATAGTTTTCAAATGGATTGAAAGAATAAATGATGACCTAGATTTTATATGTGAGATAATAAATGGACCAGGTTATTATAGTACAATCGACCAAAGGTTTTTCATTGATATCTAATTTTCGAGAGGCATGGTGTGAGTGGTTGATCAGAGATTTCCATGGACCAAGAGGAGTGAAATGAATATTGTGAAGGAACCTTATTAATTTATTCTCAATGATCTATATAAGTAAATACATATAAATTGGAGAATATATTTGAATATTGGAGGATGTGTCCATTATTATTGAAAAATTTGTAAATGGTTTGAGGATGTTACTCTGAGTGAGTCAAGAATATGTGGAGGTCGATGTTTCATGTGGGTACAGAGTTATGACTGGGGACAAATATCCCATAATTTCATGTGTTAATGGGTGATGAAAGGTATGTGGATGTAATAATTGGGTGGGTAGGTCATGTTTTCTATTAGACATATAATTTGACATCATTTATTGATTATACGATACAGATTAGGGGATGTATCTTATTTATTTGGTATCATGTTTAATACTAATTTTTTGTTCTTCGTGTAATATTAGAGGGATTTCATGAATTGAAATCATAGCTGGGGTGGTTTATATGTGTTTTAAGGTGTTTTGGAGTGATGGAGAATTGATTCTTGGGGTGTTCACATGATGAATATTTTTTTATAATTGATGATACACCCATGAAATTACATCATATTTTGTATTCAGTGTTCTATGTGGTTAAATAAATCATCATGTTATGAATCTAGGGAGCTAGTGAATCATTACTAGGTGATGAGATATTTCTTATAAATTGAGGACAATAATTTCTTTGGAATGGTTGAAAGAATAATATTGTTCATTTTTTTAATAAAATTGGTTATGGTTAGGTGGAAGCAATAATAATAATTTCTCCAGATATTTGGAAATTTATTTTATACTTCATTTGAATGGTGGGGAGAACCCTTTAGTCTAATCAACTCCATATATGTTTAGTTATTTCGATGGGAGAACCATAATTTGCGAGTTCTCTAGATTAAAGACACTATGGTTTATTCTTGATAGATGGGAATTAGAAAACACTGTAATGGTGATCGAATGATGATGAAAAATGGTGGTTTGAGTATTAAATGATAATGAACCATTATTTTCAGAGTTTCCCAAAGAGACATCATTTTCAATTATGAATTAGAATACATTGATTTTTATATGAATTTTTGACTACGATAGGTTGAGGATGATCAATGAAAGACCATAGAGTCTTCTTATGGAAAATATTTGATGCAGTTGGTTGGATGTAATTACATATAAATTTATTTGTTGTATTTGTTTTTTGATTTTTTATTTCTATATTTAAAGAGATTCATTAATTTGATAAATTGTGTTTAAAATGAAATTAGGTGTCTTATATTCTTCAAGGATGTTTTTTATATGAAGAAATGGACATGGGAAGCATTAAGGATCTCATGTGAGTGCATGGGAGAGTGATTAAATATTTAGGCTTTGTCATGACAAAAACATCTACGCAATTCTTATTTCTATGGGAGTAGTTCAACGAAATGGAAATTGATATAACCTATTATATTGGCCCAATTGTTTTCCTCACGATTTGGTAATTTTCCTGGTTTCTCACCATTGTGGAAAATGAGGAGGTAAATTTCCAAGGTTGGGAAACATGGGTTTCCTAGGATGCATCCTAGAGAACACGCATGTGATGAAAGATAGAAATTTAAAAGGGTTCATGGATCTATATAGTGGAGTGAATAGAAACTAAATTTTGGATGGTACCTAGGAAGGACTCTTTATTGTATATCCCTTTTCATAGAGTCCGTATTGGGTTTTTCAGAAAATATGATAGAGGTTATATGGTTGTTTGAAACATAGAGAATGGAGGGTCTATAATGTGTTGTAAATCATTTTACCTTTCCTTTCCCATTTAGGTTAAATTTTTTATGAAATGCCACATTTCTCCCCACATGGTTCTCAAAACCACTTTCTCTATTTCTCTTCCTCCATCCCATATTCACCGAGAAAAAATATTTGACCCTTTTCATCTTTGATCCTCTCATTAATTGAGGTGTTTCAGATTTTATATATTCATTAATTATATGTGATTTCGCCCATTTTATCATTTATTCTCCACTAATGATTCCCCCAAATTATAGGTAATATTATCTGGGTTTGGTACATTATTTCTAGTAGAGCATGGTAGAAATCATCTAAGTAGATTGGGATTTCATGTGGCTTGGCTGGAGGGTGTTATAAGAGGGTGAACACAAATTTCAGCATATAATTTCCTTAATGTTACATCTCTATAATTATTTTTCCTGAGTTTTATTCAATAATACAGGTAAATAAATAATTTACATGAATTAATAGATTTTGCGCGCTAGGTTTTAATTTTTTATAGTGTCAATAGTATTTTATGTTGGCTTCTAAGTTCCTTTGGTCATGGTTTTTAGGAAATTAAGTTCCCTGGTGAGTTATTCATTGATTTGGCTTAATAATATTAATTTGTAAAATAATTTATATCTGTCAATTAATTATAAATTAGTTAAAATTAATTTATTTTTATTTCTATAATGAGTTACTACCACATGACGATGGATATTTTTTGCCGGACATGGTTGAGCATGAGCAAGAATTTACATCCTGCGATTAAATAGAATAACTTTATATTAAAGTAATTAATCCCTTCAATATACCCCAAAGGTAATTTCATTAATTTATTTATATTTTCATACCAGATTTGATCTAACAACTTGGTGTTATTGACCACTTCAATTTAAGTAACAATTTAATTTAAAACGGAATTCATTGGTTAATTGAACAAAAATTCAAGGTCCACAATGGATACCTATGAATAAGACTCATTGTTTGGACACTAATGGTCAATGTCCTAATTATGATTGTGTTTTTTTACACATGGACACTATAGCTGATTTATTAAATGATGTGATCATAACATAGTGGTCATAGAGTAGGAGAATTAGAAATATATTTGTATAGGACAATATTAGGTTGGTAAGCATTCCCTATGTAGGAGATGTGGGAAATAAGAGATACCATATAGTCATTGCGATAGTTGAGATGACCATGGGGCATGTAATCCTCCCACACTAGTTTGTTACTACCTTTGGAAAAATTCTCTTGGTATGCTGAGGACTATGTTGGGTGTTTGGACCAACCTAGGGTGACATGGTAAGGGGATGTGCTCGAGGAAATTTCCATTATTTTATAATTGTGTGAGATAAACAATGTTTCTAGGGATTCTATATGATGGTTTTCAAGATCCCAAACGAAATTATGCTCTTTGTTTGATGGATGTTTACCCATTAGGTTAGAATAATAATGAGAATCCCATGTGAGTATTTCATTCATGATGTGACCCAGGATACATCAATTGTTTCAGCACTGATATGTATACCCATGAGAATATGACTTGGGTTAATGTGGAGTGATGATATTGGGTTGTCATATTAAAACTCAAATAAATATTTTGAGCTTGAGAAAACTTCAATGAGATTGGTAGTTCAGGAACATGGGAGGATGGCCATGATTTTAGGACATGGATTTGGAAACATGGTAAATCATTTTGAATCGTATATATGGGATGATTCAGGCAGGTCATAGTACCCAATAATATGTATTGATATACATGGGATTCCGAGTATTTTCTCCATAGATATATGTTTCATTCCTTCTATTCATGCGGTGATTTTTATATCTTATATTTCCAATCAAAATGTATTGATATACATGTGAAGCTTTAGATTGGCCCTATTGATTTTTTATTTTATGTCCAATGTTAATTAATAATGTCTTAGAAATTCTCCATATATTCATATCTGATATAAATTTTTATTTCTTTATAAATTATCCTTGGAATTGGTGTCAGATATATGACCATCAAGGATATCCACTAGGATAGTTTGTTTTTCAAAGGCTTCCTCTTATGAATTAATTTCATGGTTGGTATAACAACATTACTTAGTAATTTCTCCTAGTTTTTATATATTATCCAAATTTTGGTTGTAATGTTGGTGTAAAATGGTTATAAACTTCCCAAAAATGTTCTAAGATAGTTACTATTGAACCCTGAAGTAATTTTATAAACCAGGGATCGAAAACCATTATTTTTTTAAGGTTTCCACAATGTATTAATTATTTATTTACTGATATGACCATTTAAAATCTCTATATAGTATTTTCATGTTATTTATTGTATAATTTTGGTGATTCTATAATGATTTTTACTCACATCCATATTGGGAACCCTATAACATTGGGTAATAGAGTGGATCTTCAATGATTGTATGTTTAGATTCATCTAAGGTCTGATGTAACATGTTTATCCACAATATGTGAGATTTAATTTATAGATTTAATTTAGGTATTACATAGGTATATAGTATATACCTCATAAATTTAATTTATTTCAATTTTAATATAGTAATCCACCAATTGGGCCATCAATGATTATATTATTTTTGGACCATGGGTTTATAAGATCATTTTCATTTATTATGGATTGATTTTGTTTATTTATACCTTAGTACTCATATAATTTATGATATATTTAATTTTTTGTTTTTAATATTATTATGAACTATTATATGTGGTTATAGTCTCTCCATAGTACTGACTTAGACACACTCTACTAGTTAGAATCCTCTAGTGTACTTGGAGGTGCACTTAGGATGATGTGGTGAACTAGTCTGGTTACAATTATAGTAAACCGGGATAGGGAAGTTATAGCACATATTTTCATTAAAGACATAGTTGAAAATAATTCAGGTTATGTTACATGTATCTCCACTAAAAAAGTTCCATCTATACTTATCCTAATTCATCTAGTTGGTTAATTCTGATGTGGAGGATGATACAATGGTTGTTGAGGAGCCCATTCATATTTTGGGTCATCTGTTGAAGGTGGTGCATTTTATGAAGATTCATGTGGTGTATATTCTTTGGTAGCCTGAATTATATATTAATAATATCAATATGTATTAATTTTTTATGGAATTGTGTCCTTATCTTTTTATGCATTTATAACATTAAGGACTTTCATGGGGTTGATTTTTTCAAGGCGAGAAGAATTATTATACTCATCAGGTAACAAGTAAATATATATTTTATTTTTTACATATAAATAAATTATATTTAGGTATTCAAGAGTTGTGGAAAGAAATATGAAATATGGGGGAATTTTTCTTGAGTTTACAATTAGTTATAGTTAGAAAAAACTATGAACCCAACTCATTTTAAGGGGAGTTATGAATTTTAGTTCTATTTTTCATGGTTACCACATGGTTCATAAAAATGTTATATTTACTATGTGACCATGCAGCCTATTTTTTTAATATATAGTGGCCCACTTGGTTGTTTCATGGAATGAAAAATCAGGTGGAAAAATCAAGTGGTATTCCAAAATTTTAAACAAATTTTAAAAGGAGAAACTTTCCCTTACAAGTTAAAAACTCATTAATCCTATATTATTCTCAGTTACATGACTCTACCTATCCAAATTCAAAAAAATCATATAACCTTGTATCATTGGTGATTTCCTTCCTATATTATTTCATTTTCTTAAATTAATAATTTTTTTCTCATTTTATTTTCACTATTTTATTCCTCTTTAGCATATTTTTCCATTTCGTTGTTATTTTGGAACCCCAACATAACATGTGTGGAAAACCTAGGATTAGAGATAGGAAAAATATGAAATTTATTACACCAAAATTTTTAAATAAAATATTATTCTTTTTCTATTGGTTTTTGGTGAATGTAATTAGGTTTCATCATATTTGAGTTAGGTGTCACCACATAATGGGTCTTTTCCATTGAATTCCATTGGTTCATGAATATCGTTTTTTTATTTCATTAAATTTTTCTAATATGAATATTTATGGAATTTATATTTATATTTTATTTTATTCATGTTATTTTAGTTTCAAAATATATTTTATAAGGCTTTTATTAAAAATCAGTTTTATGTATTAAATGTGATTGATTAATTGTTTTAAACGGAATATTGTCATTATAGAGGTTATAAGGGAACATTTCAATAGTGATTTTCCATGTTAAAATTTTGTAATGATTATCTATATGACAAAAAAGATATTGTGGTCATTTTAGATATGGATTTAATATTTGATGCACATGAGAGACCATGAGTGAGTGGTTTATCCAAACAAAAGTATCCCTAGTGTAGTTTTTGGATTTGTTTGGAAATTTTCCTAGTAATATTGATCAGGATAATTATATGGATAATATTATACCATGGGTATTTTTATATTATCGATTACTAAAATATGCCTAGTAATATGGTAAAACATTACTTTATATCTGCACGAGGTCTTTTAGTTTTTCATTGTTTCCTTATAGTCATTGTATTGATACAATGTTTCATTTATGGAACTATATTAAGATATATGTTTTATTATTTACCATTTTAGTTTTAGATATTGACGTATTTCATGACTTGTTATCCTAGGTATTATTTATGATTTTTCTATTTATAATATTATCGAACATGAATTATTTCAATGAATCCAAAATATTTTTATACCACAATTGTTTCAAATAACGTAGATTCCATATTTTTTTATTCATACAGATTTATTTCATGGAGAAACATACTATGTATATTAATAGTGGTAGAATACTGGGATTTTCCACACCCCATGCATATTCTACTGGGAGTATAAATTCTTTATTTTGTTGTATATAGGGAAATGAAATTTTTTATTATAGTTTGGTGTATCTTCATGATTCTCCACATCATACCATGATGAAGTGGTGGAAATTACAATTTTAAATGAAGAATTTTGGCTAGTGTGGACCATTTTTTGATCATCGTTGACTTGTTTTACATTGTATTAGTGTGTTCATTTGTTACCAAACATTGGAATATTTTATAATTAAATTTTATCTATCATTTTTTTATTATGGTTCGTATGTTGTGTGTTATGGTTAATTCTAGCAACAGTATATATATTTTTTCATTATATTATAAAAATATACTATTTTTAATGGATTCAAATTTATTGATGGGTCATTAAATGTTTTTGGGAGGAATACATGAGAATATTACTAGGATTTCAGGGGTGATACTATTCCCAAGTTTTTATATTTGATACCCTAGTTCTAATATATAACCCTTTGTGGTTTGTTTGATTATCAGTGACTAATCATTACATTTATTAGGTGAAACGACATGTTTATTTGGGTTGGGTCATTATTGGTTGTGATTCGATACTTATATTGGAATAAATTTTTTTATTATAAGGATATATATATTGGAGTATTTGATTTGGTGATAGGGGTAAGAACATTTATTATTATTATGGTCATGTAGTGTGGAGAATAATCTTCATGAGAGGGAGTCCTCCTAGGTGACTCCCATGATATCAGTAGATTATTTCAATGATATTTTTGGATATTAGCATAGATATGGTCCTTATCCACAGTCACCATTGGAATATAATTATCAAATATTTGATAGTGGGTAGGAATATGGGACCACTCTTCATTTTCTACTTGGATAATCCCACATTATTATTATGGTTTAAAAAGGGAATTAGACTACTCCTTAGATTATAATGGGTTCTGTGGATAAGGATGATTATATTAGAATGTGTTATGGTGGGGATATATGGTTGTCACTATAATTTTATGACTACATTCACGGATAAGAGAAGGGATGTGATCCTACTCTTCTATTATGATGAGAGAAACATTATGGTCCTTCTCTTGTGTTGTTCGCGGATTATACCAACGAAAATATTAGATGGAATAATATAAATAAACCTACTCCTGAATCACAATTTTAATATTTCTATGAGTCATATAAATTTGGATGAGATAATATATATGAGTCTTCCCTAATACATCATCTTCAGTTTTTTTATTCTAAATAATTTTTTTAGTATAATGATATTTATGGGGTTTATCATTATTATTTGTAAGCATTTAACCATAGAATTCATGAGTAAGCATACGAGTATAGAACTACATATATATTTTTAGTACCTATCTCCCTTAGTGATACCTCCTCATTATTTCCTTGTCCTAGAATACAAAGGCAATGAACATTTGGGTGATCTATATAATATATTCATATGGAAAAAAGGTCATATGACACTGTTTATGGTGGAATATAGAAGGATCCATTCAAGGTGCCTCATGAGAGGCATAAGAGATACAGTTGGCAACCCCATTATCGTAAATATTATTAGATAGGTAGGGTATTATAAAATTATAGATAGATTCCTATAATAATATATTTTTGTATATGGGGAAACATGATTCTCTCTAATCTATCTTTGATATAATAACTGATTAGGATTCATCATTTGATGGAATTCATGTTATTATTCAAGTTTTGAGATGATGCTATTCAAATAGTTTACCATAATAATAATCATACAACCTAGATTTATATACACATAATTTTAGATAATATATTTTTATATTATTGATACATGATACTTTTTCTAGTCGAGGCATATTTTTGGTGCATCTCCCAATTGTGTGGGGCCTATAGTTGTCCCTAGTATTTCCATATATAATTAAATTAAATAGTGTCCCTATTGATACTATTTTAATTAATGAATTTATAATATGTATTAATATGTTTAAAAAAATAGTGGAAACATAATAATGCATCATCACAAGTGAGATCATGAAAAATGAATTCTTTCATTTGTATAATAATCATCTTAGGCTCGATATTATAATTTTGATGTGCCTTAGTGCCCATGTATATAGATTCTATATAGACCTGGATTCCAAAGGTAGGATCTCAATTGGATATAACCAATAACACCCCCATTATATTATTTCATATTAGTTTTGAAATATATTTTATTTCATCCATAGCATGAATTAATAAAACAACATGTTTAAATAAATGGTAATACTATATTAAAATATAATGTAAATGTGATATTTATAACCCATCCATTAAAAGTAGTGGGTATTAGCAGTACTAACTATGTTGTGTAAAATTTATAGTTATTATATGTATAAAATTAATTCATTATATATCAATTTATCATAAATAAAAATAAAAATTTGAGGAAAATTTATGTTTTACTGAAAACCCTTTTCTATGCCTGAAATATGTTTTTATATAAATAAATAAAATTTAAACCTATATTGTGAATTTTTTTATTAAAATTTAAAATTTTATATATTCAATAACATTTTTTAACCTTCAACTATATTTGTACTTGAAACTAGATAAATTGAATCTATTTTTATGGATAAAATAATTTTTTCCCTATGATGTTGTTTTTATCATGGTTTTAACACATATTTTAATAATAGTTCATGAAAATACTATATATTTAACAATGAAAATTATTCCACTGTTAAATTCATGATGAATATATTTTTAAAATACTGAAATTTTGATTTTAATCATTATGAACAACATCTATAGTAAAATGTATCACCTCAATAAAAGATAATTAGGGTAAACATGGGTTAATACTATTTTTTGTGTCCCTATATTTCAAAATTATCATTATTGGATAAATGGAATTTTACCCCTATGTTCATAAGGCCAAAAAAAATTTAGGGAACAATGCCCATGAAAATGACCTATATAATATTTTTTGAAGTAAAAAATACACAATATCATACTATTACTAATAAATATTTATTATGTACACACATAAGGAAAAAACAATTTTTTAATCAATATTATTGATAATTCCAAGAATATTTATATTTTTTCAATATTTTAAGTCATCATTAATATTTAATTGTTATATAAATATCATAAATAATTTCACAATACAAACTTAATATTTCTTCAATTATGTTACCATATGGAAAAACAAAAAGATATAGTTTAAAATGATACAAATACATTAAAAATTTAATTATCTAATGATATTTAAATGATAGAAAATTATTATTTTAATATCTAGACATGAGTTCATTTTTCACAAGAATCCTTTATATATTTTTTAATCTTTATAAAAATTCCATGATTTACCATTCCAACCATTATGAAAGAATCCTCTTACCTCCCTTATTTACCCCACATTGATCATCATGGATCGACCCAGCCATGAATATGTTTCTTCTATGGATCCTTATAAAATTTATATAGGTGATTTAATTCCCATGAGAGAAACCCTATATTCCATTAGACCTAATATAAATGGGGTCTCTTAATAAAGAAGTAATCATCTATCATTGTCGTAATCAATATTTTTCATCATATAAATTCTATAAACCATTAGTATTAATCATCATATAATTAATTCATTATCATAAATTTACTAAATTTTTTTAATTATTAATGAACCACCAATATCATCTCACTCTTCCATCAAATGGGACATGAATGTATCAGTCATGCATATGTACAATATACCATCTCTACATAGTGATACCCACAATAAAATTATGCTTTATTTTATGAATGGGATTATGATGGATTAAATGTTTATATAGGATACTTGTTACTAAATTATTATTCTATAATTATAATATCATATCTTCTTTCTTACCTTTCTCTTTGTTGGAAAAAAATAATGTCACTCATGTGTACATCTGAACTACCACCTCCCCAATGTGTTGTTATATTTTTGTATCATTTTTATATATATGATAATTATATATATGAATGGAATGTATAGGATTTATATTATATAATAATTATTAGTTATTGGTGAATTTATTATTATGATTATTTAGATCTACTGATTGAAATGTGAAAATTGCTTTCAGTTACATATATATCTTACATTATCCATAGATTGTTTCATTCAATTTTTCTATATTTATTTTATATGTATGAAAATAAATATTTATATATATATTTAATATTATATTTGTATCATGATTAAAATTATTTATATAATATATCCTTGATTAAATTACCGAGAATGAAATAATAAAATTAAAAATTGCATGAAAAATGAATGAGTTATCACACTATATAGTGAATTAAATAACAAATTCCAACTAATTGAGTGATAGTATAATTATATGTGAATTATATACTATATGATATATATGATTATGTGAAAATAATATATTTATAATAAATATAAATTCATTATAATTGATCTTGGAAAACATTTAACATAATTTAGAACTAAGGGAACCATTTATTTCACAATCTCAAGATTACATGGGATTTTTTATTATATTGTATCTACTGGGATAATTATTTGAACTTCCTATAATAATAAAAGTATCGTTTCCTCACCTATTGTTATTTATTTAATGTTCAATATTTCAATAAATATTTCTCTCTTTGTGTACTTAATATACCAAATTTATGTTTTTCAGAAAAAAATTTCTTTTTCTAGTAATGAGAATATTTTCCATCCATTTCCATTTATCCATTATAATGTATTGTTGATTTATTTTATGATTATAAACTAATTTATTAATGATATTTTCGTATGTTTATATTTATTAAAAAATTTGAAAGGTAATATTTGTTTTATTTTCTGAATGAGCAACTTAATTTTTTTTTTATAAAAATGTAAAATGAATTTATTTTTATCTTATTCGAAATGTATTGAAATTATCACCATTATTAAAACAAAATGATTTAAAGAATATATTATAGTATTACAAGGTTCTTTTAAAATAATATGTTTTTTTAATATTTGGTAATTTTTATGATAAATAATTTTAAAGCAAATTATTTTTTCAATAAATTTCCTATTGACCCTTTTATGGTATTCTCAACTATCATAATATCCAGTAATTAATATTATATGTTCTGGAATATGTAATAAAATGGTAACTTCCACCATATTTCATTGTATTATATATGATCCTTCTTATTTGGAAATTAATTATAATTCAATATTTTAGTTCAAAAAAAGAAATTTATTTATTTTTAAGGCATGTTGATAAAGTATAATTATTTATTTATACGGTGATGTTATTTGACTTATTATGTGTTTTTTTCAGCTTAGAATCATATATCCCTATAATTTGTTATTAGTTTACATTATAAAATATAGATTGGGTACTTGGTGAGGCCTTTCCCATTTATGTACATGTCTTGGCACATGGCCTTGATGATATTTTGATTCCTTAGAACAATGTATCGAATTTATTTTCCAAACTAGCAAAATTATAAATTTAATCATTATAAAATAAGTTTTTTAAGAGATTATTTTATGAAATTTGATATCCAAGGATATGTTTCAAGCCGAGTTTATTAATTTTATTGAATTATTTGATCAACATTTATTATTTCCATATTAATAAGTCGTTATTTTTTTGTTTTCTGGATTACATTACCTTGAATATAAGTTCTATCCATTCTAATGCATCCATCCACTGGGATGGTAGGATATATGTAGTGAAGGATATGTATTGATATTCCAATGTGATTAATGGAATCCTCAAATAATATAATTTTTTGTATTTAAATATTTCAAATGTATGATTAATTTTATTTAGAATATAGTATAGATAAAATACTAAACAAATAATTCATATGGTATTTGATCACCTATATTTATTACAAATTTAATATAGTTAACCCCATAAATATGATATTAGGGTGTTTATCCTTATAGTTAGTAGAAAAGAAGATTTACTGAATCCATGGGAACATGATTTTGGAAAATTTAGATTAGGGAACATTTATATATAGTTGACTTTGTAGATATTATTATTTATATTCTATCATATTAAAAATACTTTATCTTACAATTTTTTTGATTTTGTTAGAATACATACATTCTAAGATATTACAACGAGACATGGTTTTGCACATATACATCAAAGGGTATTAACATTGAAAAGAGATTGTCAATTATAATGGGTCCATAATTACGGTGCATGGTGAGTGTACCATTATTGAATAGCTTATATGGAACTCCAAAGGGATATGTTTGGTTCACTTATAATTTTAATTATTACCGGTTATGATAAATATTAATTTTATTATATTAGAATATTCTCAATGAAATCATATTTATGATTCTATGATTAATTTTAAAAAAAAATTTATTTAGGAGAAGTTTTTCTATAGTTTTAAAAACATACATTATGATATATAATGTTATGATATAATATATTTTATACCATTGTTTATGAAATTTCCATATATTAAGGAATGTTTATTATTCCAATACACATTATCCATGTAGGGATATACCATCTTGGAATGATAATGAAGCTGCAGCTGAAGATACAATTGGAGTTGAGATAATTTTAACTTTATTAGGGTAGTTGACATAGGTTATGACCAAAAAAATTTCATGTATGCATAATCATGTAGATCCACAATATTTTGTAATATTTTTAAAATTATAAATGTGTCAACGATCTTCATAATTCAATGGGATTGAAAATTCATTCATAGAAACGATATGTATGTTTTCATTTGAGAAAATATTTAAAATTTTGGGAAGTAATGTAAGAGATATGGTTTCATGGATGTTTATAATTTCTTAATTTATTTGATTCAATGGTTTCTATTGATTCATAACACTATGGATGAGTAACAAATATTAAAAAAGAAACGATCTTATAATGTTTTTTTGGGAGAAATAGTTTCCACATGATCAATCAAAGGATATAGAAATATAACACTAGAGTTTAAGAAAAAATAAAGAGTAAAATTTTATGAGGTACGAAGATAACATTACAGGGATATCAATGCATGTTTTTTAGTATGAATATAATCCACAGATAATGATTGGTGGTTTCATTGATTTTCATAAATTAATCTTTCTAAAGGTTCTAGTCCCCTAAAAATTATCACAACATAAAGACATAATTTAATGTGATTTCAAGATAGATAATGTATTAAACATGTCATATGATTATAAAATAAATTAAAATTAGAAGTGTAAAATATTGAAAATAATGGATATGGAGATCAAGAGAATTTTTAATTTTACAAAATGTGATATTTTTGGAGGGAATAAACTTGGAATTTAACTAAAATATGACATAGTTAACTACAAATGTGAATAATAAGTTCATCATGATACTAAATGAAATTTTAATGGAGAATCCATGAATATACATTCCCTTAAATATAAGGTTATTCCGAACTATTCAAAACAATTTCCCAAACATCAAGGCAACATTCCACAAATGATGAAATGTGAGAAGGCCATGTTAATGTAATCGGTACATCAAATGTTAAAGCTCCTATAAATGTGGTGAATTGAACTATTACAGTCCACACTCATATCAAAATGAATTATTTTAATATTATTCCACCAACTTTTTTATAATTTAGACTCGTTCTATGGTAAACACATATCTTCCTCAATAATTACATTTTGAATTAAAAATGTAAACTCATAATGGAAGGATAACAATATGTCAATTATATATAACATATACAATAGATGTTTATTGGAAGACACATATTACAAATCTTGTCATTTATCCCCTAATTGAATTGATTTTATCTTTCTGTATAGATTCTCTATCTATGTATTGAGACCATATCAATTTTTTAGGAATAGAAGTTATTTGTGAAATTCCAATGGAACCATAAATATTTTATCAATGAAAAGATGAACCTAAATTCTCAATAGAATTTACTACCAACATATGGGTTTTACTAAAAATTAATGATGTTAATTTTCATAAAATATTTTTGGAGAAACTAAATATTTATTACGAGTCTATTTTTTTGGAAAATAATGTTATATTTAATTTTTAATTTTCTATTATTCAGCTGATTTGTGATTTTTGTTAATTAAAACTTATACATGTTGTTATGAATCTTTCAAAAACTACAAATTGAATTTACCTAACAATGATTATCCTTGTTCTTCTATAAGAGAAAATTGATAAGGGATTATTTTATCCTAGTGCATTTATGTGGGTCATACCTGTGTTTTTGGTTATGAATAAATATGGTTCAATGCATCTTTCAATTGATTACAATGAACATAACTTGATTTCAATTAAGAAAAAATGTACTCTAACTTGTATTTATGATCTATTTGATTAATTTATAGGAGCTCAATATTTTTCTAATATTTATCTTCAGTTTGGAAACCATCAGTTAAGGATTATGAAGTAGAATATAACTACGGAAGACTTTTAATTGAGGTACATTCATTATGGATTTATGGAAATATGTTTTTTATTTACAAATTACCATACCATCTTCATGGATTTTAAGAATATAAATTTGATATATTATTAGGATATTTGTGTAGTAGAATTTATTGATGATATTCATATATATTCAAATCTCTAGGAATATAATGAGGAATATTTGGTAATAAAACTCAACCGCGTGAAAAAATAGAATTTGAATGATAAATTTATCTAGAGTGAGTTTTGGTATAAATAATATTTATTCCTATGTCGTATAATCTCATGTGAGTATATATTGGTGGATTCTTGAAGGATGGAGGTCCTTGATAAATAGAACAGATTAACCATGGTAAGAAAAATAGGTATTTGTCATCGGTATAATGGATACTACTGATTTTACTGATATATTCATTACAAATATCTAATCCGAATACATTGTAAAATAAAAAAGATTTTTATTTCATAAGCATATATGACTAAAAAGAGTTTTTCAAATAAATTATGAGGTGATTGGTTATAATAATTGTGATTATACTTCCATATTTTAGGGAAGGATTTGTAACCTATAATGATGAATCAATAAAGGGTTTTGTATTCATCTTCATATTGAATATCATATGGGATAGAATATTCCTCTCAAAAATTAATAATTAGTTATAAAAATTAAATGAATTATGATTTGGAGTTGGCACCGGTAATTTAGGTATTGAGGAAATTAATATATTATATTTATGGTTAATTGTTTTTAATATATATATATTGATCATGAAATATTTAAGTATATATGATATAGAAAATTTTGAATATTCTTTAGATAAGATTTTTGGATTTGATTAGTTATTTTTAATTACAAATACATTACCATCCTGGGAAGGAAAATATGGATGATAATGCCCTGAGTAGGAAATTCCATGCTAGATTTTCTATATGGATTCTTTGTAATGATCTAAAATATATGAAACTGATGTATATATATCTTCAAATTAAGAAAAAATGGGAATGATCGTATCATGAACATAATAATGTTTAATAATCTAACAATGAAAGGATTAAGAAGGTATAGAAGGAAGGTGTGGGATTATAGATGAAGGTGAGAAATGCTCATAATTTAAACCATGATAATGATATAATTATAAGTTTTAGTAATCAAGCTTGTGACCCCTCAACACCACACACGAGGAATTAATTGTTGTATGTAGATCGGTATTTATAATTCTCTATTCATCCTTGAACTGTGAATATGTATAGTGATATAAAAGATTTTTTTAGTGCAACAACATGATGAAATATATTGAAATGTATGTATATCAATTCCTGGTATGTTATCATGTCGAGGAATAGAGACTGAATTCTATGGGAATGTTAAAACCATTACCCATATCATAATGGAAATGTTAAAACACCCCCATGGATTTGGTCAATAGAGTCCCAAAACATGAAAAGGATATAATTTTAAATCAGTTTCATTTGGTCATCTTAATATTTTAGTACACTTCATTACTATTATAAAATAGTTCACTACTGATTACCTTGTAAAATTATATATTATATAAGTGGGAATCATTATTTTATTAAAATATTTTTTTCTAACTAGTCTGAATTTTAGTATTTCAAAATTCTTTGGTAAAAGTATTTAATGGTATCAGGATATAATGTTGATTTTTATCATTACGTATCATCCTAAAATAGACAATCAACATAATTTGTTTTATTCAAAAATGATAATACATGTTGATTGATTTCTAGATGGATTTAAATGGTGGTTGAAGATGACAACATACATTAATGTCATTTTCTTATAATAATTGCTTTCTCATGAGTATTTGGAAGTGAAAAAAATCTAATTATGTTGAATAAAATTATAGAAATAAAGTTATATGTAACCTATCTAGCTAAATAAATGGATGTGAGGTTTATGGAAATTAAATATCACCTAATGTTTGGTCATAGATGCCAAAAATATATTAAAATAATCTTGGATTATATTTATAGTTTGAATATGGTTAAAAGGTATTCCAATGAATATCTCCCTATAATTATTTAATGATATTATGAAATAATGGAATTTTGATCCCCATATATGGTGGATTTATTGATATTGTTTATCATATTGAGTTGGTACCTTATTTGTAGGTTCTTCCACCTAATCACTTTCATGTTTATATTAGTTTCAATTTATCTCACTTATGGAAGTACACACTAGATTCATCATATGTAATGAACGTAGAATTCATAACCGTTAATATTGATTTATCTTATTTATTAAAAAGAGTGTAAATTTTAGATAATAGATAACAATTTCTATGAAAAAAAACTACTCGCATAGCCAATGTTTCTTCGTGAAATCATAAAATTAACGAAGCGATGTGGGAACCTGAGGATGTGATGAGGTATAAGTATCCGTAGTTATTTGTATCAGAGAAACATATTCTTGAGAATATAAATATTTTAAGGGGTTTATAAATAGTACCTATATATTTCAAGATAAATTTATATTAAAATATTTTTAATTTCAAGGACTGCTTCAGTTACACGAATTTCCAGTTTTAAATGAACTATGATATCATATTACTATGTTATAGATATATGAAAATTATAACATGGCTATTTAAATTTGTGGATATTGATGAGGCTAGTTTAATTATTAAATATTTATGGTTTATATATTTATAAAATTATTTCGATAGTTATTTATTGATTGGAAATTATAAATAAAAACATTTGATGGAAAAAGCGTTGTTTTAAAGAGGGATTTTTTATGTGAATAATGTTTTATATCATAACAAATTAATTTAATCACAATTTGTGAATTAGTTTCGTGATATTTAAATATAATATTTTATATACAATTTTTATAAATTCATATAGAGATATTTATTGTAATTAGATAGTAATAAATTGATTTTATAAATTAATAATTATATTTTTATGAAAAGTGGGTTTCATCAAATTTTGGGAAATTATTATAAACTTAATTTCATTAACTTCTACAGAATGAATCATGATAAATTGAAACCATATTTTAATTTATGTGTTATTTATTGTTTTTGAATCAGTCTCTTCTATTATTTTCACATTGAATATTATATACAGTAATATTTACTACATCATTAATGGATTGATACACTAATCCTATGATATAATAAAGTGGTATCGTAACAATTTTTAAATTAATCCTTATTATATTAATATAATTTTTCCCTTATCACCTTATTCAGAAAATGTAATTGTTAAAAGCACAAATTTCTAAGGAATGATCTATTATATATTTAATTTAAAGAAAATAAAAAAAGTCTATTCTCGTACTTTTAAATATATCTCTTGCATTAACATTATGATAGGTGGATGTTATTAGAGAAAATAAATTATTGTTTTGATAATAATAAAATAATTTTAGTGAATTTTATTTAATTCTAATATTTATAGGTTATATAATTACCTCAAATTTTTACACACCGATGATATAATATATTATCAATTAATAGAAAAATAAAATAGATTATATTAAAAATATTATTATTAACAAAATATAGTGAGTTATAGAGTTCCAATAATATTGTATACTAATAATGAAATATTAGTACTTTTAAACAGACTGGGTTCTAATTCCATATTTTTTTTGATGTATTTCATGTAAAGTTGAATAAATATTTTCAAAAAAAGAAATTAATGATATTATATAAAAATAGTATTTTATTTAATTATTTAAAGATCATAGAATTATGAAAATTGGTCAATGGGTATAATATATATTGTAAAATTTCATCATTTGGTCATTTATGGTAAAATTTTCACTATATAATGTAATCATAACCCTATAATATTAAATAAAACATTACTACAATAGTTGTGATTAAAATTAATTAACTAAATGGAAATAAAGATAAGGTGTAAATAACAAAAAAAATATTTATTTAATTTTTTGATTATATTTTGACCAAATATTATTTTTCTACACATCACTGGGTATTTGGAAGAATTTTCAAGATAATTTTTAATTTTTATATAAATTTTTACGAAATTTCATGTGTGTCCTATCCTTTTATTATAAAAGGACCCCACTTCTATCCATTCATTAAACCAGATTGTGAAATCTATATTGAATTGTCCCTAACTACATTTCTTCTAAATAGACTAATCCATTTTATATTGGTTAATGTATTCTATTTATATGAACACTAGTTTTTTATGAAATAATCTAAAAGAGGTCTCTCTATATGAAGTAAATGTCTTACTATAAATATTTAAATTTATTTATTTTTATAACATATCTAAATATATAATATTAATCATAAAGTAATAAATTAATTATCTTCAATATACATAACTTTTATTATTATTCATTTAAAATCCTTATTTACCCTCTTTTCAAACAAATGGGAATTGATAATATCGTTTGCGTGTACATATGGATTAGTGTATCCACATAGTGATAGAATTCATTTTTCATCACAATATTTTATAGAAGGGTATTATGATGGGTTTAATAATTATTTATAATATTTATAACATAATTATGCATCTAGAATTATAATATAATACCTACCATCAAATCAGAGAGTATATTATAAAATGATAATTTCACTTGTGTGTATGTGTGGACTACCACATCCACAAATCAATGTGAACCATAATTTATATATATTTTATATGTATCTTAATAAATAATTTCTTAATGAATATATATAATTAAAGGATAATATAATGATTCTATATATTTTGATTATTATTTTATATTCAATAATTCCATTCGATGAAAATTAAAAAAAATGGTCATGAGAACGTATGACATAATGTCTCCATGAACAGTTTAATTCATTTTTTTCCCGATATTATGTGGAGTAATATTAATAAATTTATAATAAAAATATATGATAATAATATCCGGATTATTTATTTTATTATGGAACAATCATCAAATTATGAGGACTGAAACTACTAAATCAAAACATGAATAGAAAGTAGTTATCACTGAGAATAGGGATTTTAGTAAAGAATAAATAAAATGTGGGTGATAAAATGTTATAATTAAATAATATGGAATGATATATATGTGTATAGTTCTATAAAGGTTTTATAATAAGCATATATTTGTTATATAGTGTTTCGAACAAATATGAAAGAATTCTTGTCTAATGTACAAGTTTATTTTAAAATATCATAATTATTTGGAAGTTTTTATGTTAATGTATCTTCTATGGATTTTTTTGAGACATTTTTAGAACCCAAAGACTTTCAATACTTTAATTTTAAAAATATATTAAATTTTTTTGATAACTAGTAATTTGTCACCAACATGTTTAAAGAAAACTCTATTTAGCACATTTCTTCATTGTTAATTAAAGTTCATCGTCATAAAAAATCTATATTATCTATTTTTATGTTTTAAATCTATTAATTAATTATATTTTGTCAATATATTTTATAGTCATAAGATAAGAAAAATACATATTTCACACATAAAAATTATTTTTTTATAAAGGGAGTAATCCCACCTTCATTAGAGAACATATTTTAAATCATAATTATGGATATATTATAAATTTTATATTTCATAATTAACATCCTTATTGAAAAAGAAATTTCAAAATCATTTTAGAGTTAATTTCATGTATTTTATATAAATTATCAGTTTTTTATAAATACTAGAACATTTTGAATTTTAATACAAAACTAATTCATTATCTAGTTCATTTATAAAGTTAAAATATATTTTAAATTGTTTTTTAAATGAAATTATATCAATTATAAATAAATTATTCAAATTTATGTTATTAAAATAAATTTAAATCAGAGAATCGTTATAATAATATAGAAACAATTTGAACATTGTTACTTTGAGAAGATATATTATCATCTGATCAATGTTCTTAATTATAATTTAATTTCCTATACCTAATTGATAGGAATTTGGAAGAGTAGATTAAAATTTTGGAAAATGATAATGAATAATTATAATATTTTCAACATAGTTTTTCACCAAAAAAATTTGGTAATATAATTAAATTTAATTATTATGATTAAGAAAAAATTAGCTAAACGAGGGAGTAATCCTTGATCTTAAAGGAAACAATGATCAATTAAGAAGTCAAAAATCAATTAGTATGACTTAATTTTACCACATTCTCCCTTTTATAAATGATGGATCATTATTAGAGCCACATTTCATGTAAATCCTATGTTTCAATTCCCTTGTTAAAAAATTAACATGATTTCCACTCCTCCCCCACTACAAAAATACACTCACCCCTCCCATTTATTCACAACTATCATGAACATTGTATCATTAAAACCCTACAAATATAATATCTCAAAATCCATTTCCTATATATAGATAAATAAAATTTTATAAAAATCCAATGAAATAGTTTTGATGGTATAAAAAATGATTTACCCAAATAACATGAAACATTCTTGAATGATCTATTTTGTTTGATTTGCTTATATAACCCAACATTTATTTTTATATCATTCTTATATTTTTCAAAAAAGTATAAAAAATAAAAATATATGATGTTATTATATTATTTGAGCCACACATTCCCACATATCAATAAAAATTGGACAATCAATCATAGTTAATGTTTAATGTGGACTACTGACAAATGACATGATGTCGTTCTTTATTCCATTTAACACCTTTCATGGTCAGAATAAATGATTGATATATATATCATATTTGATATAATAGATATTTACAGTATATATTTTGGTTTTTAAAAATTATATAACTCATTCTATCATTTTTATATTGGGAATACGATTACAATGGTTTTGGACATGTGGACAACTACTTCGCTAAGGTAATGTGATTCGTTTAAGCTACACATTGGTTGTATAAAGGATGTGTTTAATTAACATATGTGATATATATGGTAAAAATATTATATTTTAATAGAAATTTAATGATATATTATTGAATTTCCATTCTTTTAAAACAACAGGAAGTTGAAATCATCGATCATGCATACGTATGGCTGACCATCTCCATGAATGGTGAATTTCATATCTTATCACCAAATATCATGGATTTTTATAAAAAAAATATATAATATATATAATATCTAAATCAGATTTAAATTATATATATCATTAAATAATGTTAAAAATGTGATGATAAATAATAACAAGTCAAAACATATTTTGAAAAACATGGATATTTACAACAGAAATATTAGAAATAATTAATGATCATTAACATGTAGGTAATAAGATTTTTGATAAAATAATATATGATATTATAAATATTATTATTTATATTTTATATGTTATTAACCTGATTAAAAACCATCTATAAGAGTTTAATGTATTTCCACCAAAATTAGAAATGTAAGGTTTGTGAGTTTATGATAATTTACATTTTATTGATAATTATTTGCTATTATACACCAATTATACATAATGTGGTGTATATAACATCCATTTTTAATTAAATATAATGAATCACTCATACTGAATTGTATTTTAAATTCAATTTTAACATTCACATTCTAGGGATTTTAACATTATAATTACCAAGTGGTAAAATTAATCATTGTAATATCACTTTGTTTTTTTATTGTTAAAATTATCATGAAATAAACACTCCCTTTGATGACATTGGATGTATTTTTATAATTAAATAAATTATTAGATCTATGAAGAGTGATTTGAAATTTTAATTTATTGGTTGGGGAATG
The DNA here is from genome assembly GCA_963277665.1 of Viscum album. Classification (NCBI taxonomy): domain Eukaryota; kingdom Viridiplantae; phylum Streptophyta; class Magnoliopsida; order Santalales; family Viscaceae; genus Viscum; species Viscum album. The sequence goes on along the minus strand of OY728162.1, from coordinate 76,784,855 downwards.
ATATATTAAATACCTTGAAGCATTACTAGTCTCATGAGATGAATCGTTTGAAAAAATCAGTGTAGTTTAAACATTCAATAGAATAATTCATGAAGATATATATAGCATATCCTGGGGAAACATGGAATCCAATAATAAATTATTTACATTGATCATAATTTATTTATTAATATTATATATTAGATTTTTTCTATGAAATATATATGGACTCATATCATCCTCAGTTTATTGATTATATGGAATTTTCATAGTTATCTACCTTATTATATTAATTATCCCTTATAAATATTATTATATGGTATGTCTGATAAGTTATTTACCTATCCATGATGATTATTCATATTAATAATTATTTATTCTATTTATATTCACATTACTAATAATCTTAGATCACCCTTATTTTTATACCTTTCCCCATGATATGAAGATGAAATCATGTTATGATTTTAAAGGATTTCATTTTAATCTAATTCTTTTTATTACATTTTAATCTCTATTTACCATTATATTATGTGTATCATTTGTATAACATGGTGTTCTAAAACTACTAAATTGAATGATAATTCATGAAATGATTCCTTTTAATTATGCCAATGTAGTAAAGTAAGGCACGAACTCCCTGATTTGGTTGTTAGAGCCTTACATTTGGTATAAATGGACGTTTAGTAACAACTTTAGAAATTATATTTAGTAATCATAGATTAGGGAACATAACCCTATGATATACAGTGAGGATAAGTATAGAAGAAAATCCTATAATTTTGGAAAGGTATAGATTATGTATGTATTCCTATAAATACATCCTTGTATGGATACTATAAATGTATTTTGTTCAAGAATATATGTACCTCGGGGTAAAAACTATGAAAATTGTCTTCGTCCTAACTAGATCATAACCTGGTACATGGAAATGGATCTTAATATACACCTAGATTCATAGTCCCTGGGAATACACTTAGTATATTTTATTCCTTTAAAAACCATTATATAGGATTTTGAAGTAAATATGACCTCAAATAATCCTAGACTACGATTATAAAATTTATGATGGAAATAATTTATTTAAGTTTTTTACAACATATTTTATATTATAATTTACGATTATATAATCAAATATTGTATATTCCATTAATTATAAAGGGATCCTAGAAGGATAAAATGTGTTATTACTCATGGAAAATGCAGGTATTTTTAAATGAAAAAAATAGTATATCTTGCATTGGTATGGATAAAACTATGGAAATATTAATCAAACATGATAAGGTTTTGAAAAATAATATTTCAAAAATAGATAAATTTATTTAGTAAATATGGTATCACATATAAGATTTCTTTATGTGACAGAATCACATGTCGTTTGGTGTGACAAAAAATCTAATTGGAGCTATGAAATGGATTAATTATGTATAAAATATATTTTCAGTATATGATAAAGTGGAATAGAAATGAACTCACATAGATTCTATAAAAATATCAATATTAAAGACTCTATATAAAATGTACTTTGTGGAATTAGTGGAGTTTAAGAACCATCTAGAGAGTTTGGGAAATAAAGGATGTATTATACCTAGTGTTCTACCATGAGGATCCCCTATAATAATATTTATAAGAATTATGGAACTATAAGGTTGTGCACTAATTATAGGGAAATTAATTCTATTACAATAAAGGACAAGAATCATGTTCTACCTATTTATGACTAGTATTATCAACTTCTTCGAGCCCAATATGTTTCAATGAATGATCTTCGTTCATGGTAAACAGAATTTTTATTAAAGAAGGAATTCATTGTGAGGAAAAAAATTTGTATGAGATTTAGTCATTATGAGTTTTCAATATTTCCATTTTGATGGACTAATTCACCCATAATTTTTATAGACCGAATGATTATATTATTTAATGAATTTCTTGATGATTTTTTTGCTATTCATTGACTAAATTATAGATTATTCGAAAATATATATGGTTTATGAGTGTCACTGGAAAATCATACATCTGACATATAGAAGTGAAATTTTTTTCATAAACATAAAAAGTGTCATTTTTTGATTCAAAATATTTCTTTAAATGGAAATATTTTCACTAATGATATAATATTAGTTGATCCTACAAAAACAAAGGCATTTAGATAATAGACCACACTAATCATCATAACTAAGGTAGTTTGGTTGGTTGGATGGTTATGACCAGTGATTTGTTTAGAATTTATCTAGATTAAATATATTGTTAACATATATTATAGGTAATGGGATTATGTTTTTTTGGAAAAATGAATTTGAATAATGAATTGATGAACAAAATAAAATATTATTCAATTATTAAATGTTGACTCTACCATTTCAAAGATATGGGTTTTTCATATGTAGTGTTGCACATAAGAAGGGACATTATTGATTTCTAATGAAAAATTATAATTTTATCTCATATGCATCATGTCAATTTATGAATCACGAACATATTTATCCAACCCTTGATCTTGAGTTAGCAGTTATAATATTCACTTTGAAAACATGTACACATTGTCTCTATTTTGAATGATGTGATATATACATGGATCAAAAAATAATGAATTACATTATCCCAGATAAAAATCACAACATGAGATAAATTCAATGGATAATGATATAGAAGGACTAAGAATTATCATTACACTACCACCCATTGAATGAAAATATGGTTGAATATGAATTGTGTATTAATAACATGGTTTTCCTTTTTGAATAAGGATTAAGAAAGATTGTATGTTCTCAAATATAGTATATAATGATATGGCAATTCCAAAGGTGATATATCAATCATCATTTCACATGATTTCTGAAAAATAATTGTTTGAGAAGATAAATAATTTGTAGTATTCTGATGAGAATATTCCAAAAAAAATAATTGTTTGAATGATGAAAAAAAGCATACTTTTTTGTGAAGAATGAAATCTAAAATTAGGATAGAATTTTTTTTTCCAATTATAAATGAGATAAAATTTCAATTTTTCTATTATTCTCACAGATAAAATTTCCATATAGACCATGGTATCACAAATATTTATAGTTACATGAAGAAACATTTTTTATAGGTGACCTGAAGAGTTAAATAGCTTATTATGTGTCTAGATATTTTGTACTTTAACTAGTGAAATCGATGATGCTACATCTAAAATGAGTCATAAAACCTCTTCAAATTACTATGAGGAAATGCGACGAAATTTATATGGACTCTTCCAGTCTATACCAAATACTTTAGGAAAAATTATTCCATATGGGTTATCATTGAGAATTTAACAAAATATTCACATTTACATTAAATAAAATAAAACATTCCCCTTGATCACCTCACAAGGCTCTAAATTTATCAATATATAAGGCTCCATGGACCACATCTATCAATTTTTTTGGATTGAGATCCCTACATTACATTGAAATTATTGCAGTGTATTCAAAATGAATTTGATACTGGGATTCATTTGAGCACATCCTACTATAAAAAACCGATACATAGTGTGAAAGAACAATTCAATAAAGGAATGGAATTTTGATGTCATGCTCACATGCCCTTCCAGGTATGTGGCATTAGTACCTATATATGGTAGTGTTTTTTGATAATAATTTCTTCCATATAGTATTCAAATAGCACTATATGAAGAATTATGTTGGATGAGATGTCATACTTCAAATTATTGAGATCATGTAGGATAATGTAAGCTCATAGGCACATAACTTTTAGAATTGATTATGGAAAGGTAGATGCTATCCAATCTCATATTAGAGCAGCATAATGTACGAAAAAGAGTTATTCCATATATTAATAGAATGAATTAACATTACAAGTGGGAGATCATTTTTTCAAAAAATTTATATCCATAGAAGGATTTAATCAAGTTTAGTAAGAAAGGGAAAATGAGTCCCAGTTAGATTAAACACTTCAAGATACATTAATGTGTCATAGTGGTAAATTATCTTTATGAAATGACACTGAATCTCTCAAAAATACATGATTTGTTATATATATATCTGTGATGCAAGAACATGAAAAAAACAATTCATGTGATTACATTTTATTATTTGAGTTGGAACCTAGACTTATATATTGTGAATAACCCATATATATTCTTGATACTTCTACGAATTTATTGATGAATCAGGAAACTCACTTGGTAATGGTAGTCTTGAAAAATCCCAAAAATGGAAGATACATCATGGCAACCACAGGATTCTATGAAGAATAAATACATACATATTTTTATAAATTAATAGATCTAAAATTTTAGGGATGATTTTTTTGGTAACAATATAACACCCCCAAACATTACAATATTTTCCTTTTATAATAAATTTAATTTTGTTGATAGCTTCTGATCTATACAACACCAGTTTTAAGAAGAACAGTATTTTTTCATGTTCTAAACAATCAATAAAATTTTAACAATAATATAGAATTTATATGGTAGTTATTTATTGTATGTATCCAAAAAAATATTTTTTACAGTAATTAAATATATTTTATAAGAAGATGATTTGAATAAAACCATATATTTAAATAAAATGTTCTATTTTAATAAAGGTAGTTTTTTCCATTTAAAGGGAACACAAAATTTAAATCTAAATTTTATAATTTTATTATTTTTTTTCAAAATTAATTTCTTTTTGGAACTAGAAATGTAAAAATTATCTTAGGGTGAGTGTTTTTTATTTTATTTACAAAGAATCAATTTTTTATTAATAATAAAAAATACTAAATTTTAATTGAAAGCAACTTATTTAACTAATTTGTTTAAATGGATAAATTAAATTTTAGATACAGTTTTAAATTTTCATTTTTTAAATTTTACCAAATATTTTACATTTTATGTCTTTGAAATCAATTTTAATTTGAAATTGGATATAAAAATAGAGAAATATTCTTGATATTTTTACTTTTAAACCCTTGATTGTCATCCCTTATGCGGGGTTTTTTATTAATTAATTTCTTACACTTCTGTGATTATAATTTTAAAAAATAGATTTCATATTTTCAATATATATAGTTTATAATTTATATTCAGTTAATATTAATTATGGACCAAAAATATTAGTATAAGTAGAAAAATAAATTACAACGATTAAGAAAAAAATACATTAACAATGGACTAAACCATAAAAATAAAAGGCAAAGTGACATATAAGATTGAAAAAATAAAATTTATGAAATTTAATTGACATTATTCTAATATTTAACAAATTTAGTTCACTATTGGATCCAATTTAAGTGAAAATATTGTGGCTTTAATTACATTCTAAAACATGTATAAGACTACCAAACCTCCTCCACTATAAAAGGTAACTCTCCCTAAAATTTATTCACATATCAATCAATTTATATAATTAAAAACCATCACAAATAATATAATAAAATATCACCCCTCCTCATATAATCATTGCATTGTAAGGAATTGTATCCAAGGATATATTTAGGTATAAACTAAAATTTTTTACATAAATATGTGGTAATGTTTTCAACAATATATTATATTTCATTTACCTTTACAAAAATAAGTTATTTTTATATCATGGTGATATAATAACATAACTATGTCAAATATAATTATTTGTTTTAATTCATGTTTTTTACATAAAATTGAACAAGCTTTCATAAAAATTGGATACCAAGTCATTGTTTGTGTGTTTGGCGGACTACAGCCTCACGAAGTGATGTCGTTGTTTCTTCTAAATACCTCTTTTTAAAGTTGAATATAGTGATTTACTTATAGCTTATATATTATTCACATGATATTTAAAATATATTGATTATTATTATTTTATTATATAACTCATTCCTTATTTCATTTCATTTTTTGGGAATACGATATCATCATTTGTGGATGTGTTGGCTACCTGCTCCTCAAAGAGATGTGATTCATTCACAATATACATTAAATTATTATAGGATTATTTTAATTAAAAAATGTCGTATATATGAGATAGTTATTATAATGTAATTATAATGTAAATATATATTATTTAATGTCCATTCTTTTAATATGATAAGAAAATGAGAATAGTGTTCATGCATATATATGGCATACCGTCTCCATGAACGGTGTATTTTTTTCCAATCTCGAAATAATAAGAATTATTATAAAAAACATTATATATATATATATGAGTCTTTCAAAAAATCACATTATATATATGACATAATCTTGTTGAACATAAGAAGAAGAAGAATAACTAGTCAAAACATGTTAAAAACGTAGCATTTAACACCCAATGTAATGAAAATATTGAAATGTTGTTATCAAGTTGGTAAATAGTTATCATAAATGGTAATATATATAAAATAAAAATGATAATGGCTCTACTATAATTTATTTTCATTTATAAAACCCTTATATAGGATGTTAATGGATTATCACCCAAAAAGTGACACATTGTAGGGTATTTCATCTCAATTTTCATGTCATTGAAACTTATTTTTCATTATACACCAATAAAATTAACTTGTTGTATACACTATTGATTTTTCATGTAATATCCTGAATAAATCATACTTCATGGTATTTTCAATTTCAATTTTAGAATTAACATTCAAGGGGTTTGGATATGAAAATAATATATTGGTAAAATTTATCTTTGCAATGTCAAATTATTTTGTGATTATTTGCTCAATATTGAAATAATCTATCCCTTATAATAATATTGGTTATACATATAAATTTAAATTTTCCTATTCTCCATAAATATACCTCATTATATCCCAAATCATATATAATATTTACCTACATTGTTAACTTTTACAATTATTGGAAATGATAATAAATCCTTATTATTAACTCAATATTGATATTTGATGATAGGCAATTTTGTTTTTTTATTACATTTATTCTTTTATATATGATAAATGCTTCAGGAGTGAACTATATGTGTTTGTGATGAGTTAATTCAAGCCCCTTGATGCATCGATTGTATCATGATACTGATGAGTTTGATAAATCAGTGTAGATTACACTGTCTTGAAAATGACTCGTGGCCGAAAAGGTATACATATTTTTGAAACATGAAATCCCAAAATTTATCATTTAAATTATTGTGAATTTAGTTATTATTATTTTATATGAGAATTATTTTTTCACATATATGGATTCATTTCATTCTCAGTTTATTTATTAAATAGAACATGTTTCAGAGTTCAATCATGCAATATTTATTAGTCATTATCGATATATTTGAGTGGAATTTTTTATCTATTATTTACCATTCTATGATGATTATTATCCTTGATTTTTTAATTCATCCATTTTACTTAACCTTAATAAGCATTTCATCTGACCCATATTCTTCTTTCCTTCCCCTATGAGACGATGATGAAATCATTTCCTTCCCCTATGAGACGAAGATGAAATCATGGAATTATTTTCCAGGATGTCATTAATTATACATTGTAATGTACTATGTTTTATTTTCCATTTCTCAATATGACATGTGTATCATGTATGTAATCTATTTTTCTGAAAACAAATAAACTGATCATTTGTTCAAAATTTTATTCCTTTGAATAATTGAAATGTAATAATATAGGGAATCGAATCCATGTATCTAGGGTCATGGCGTTACAATATTCTTATCATAAACCCAATATTTTTTCATCGCTATTGTTTATTTATGAATAAGTAACTTTTCCCTTTTGTTTTATCACATTTAGTACTCCAGATAATGAATTTTTTCTGAAATATTTATTTCTTATAAATTTTGTAAAATAGTTTATAATATTATCCAATGATTTTTAAATTCATTCTTACCCATATTTGAATTATTTGATACTAATTTTAAAATAATATTATTTACATTTTCCTAATGAGGTTGTTTTGGAAATTTATTTATAAAATTATGAAGAAAATATTTTTTTATCATATATAACATGAATGAAATTTCCCTATTTCATAAGAACTCCATGATTTATTCACCCATTATCCTTTAATTTTTTTTATGAAATTGTTTGACTTCCTTTTTTGGAAATTTTTTGATATGTAATATCAACAAGAAAATGGTATTTTCTAGTATATATTCTCTAATGATCCTTTTAAGGTATTTTAATCTAAGTCAAAATCCATTATTGAATTTAATGAATTCTGGAAGATATAATTTAATTATACCACGAACCATAATTTTTGGATTGTTTATGAGCATTTCTTATGGAATAGAGTGAAATATTGTATTCTAGTTATTCAAATAATGAAAATTTCTGAATTTTAAAGAATCATGAGTATGTTTTATTATTTATCATTATATCCAATTAATTAGTGTTTTTATGTATCATATTGGATCAGAAAATAAATATCCCTAGAGGAATAATTAGGTCTCATGAGCAAAAATAAATTGGGTTCTTGGTAGAGCGATTACACATTAATGTAGATGTCTCCAAAACAGAACATCACAGTATTTTGATGAATTATTGTAAGTCAGCAATGATAAGTTTCAGATTTACAATATTATACATCAAATAATTATGAAACAAGTTATGGATGATATATTTTAATGTTATTTGATAAATTTTAAAAAGATTCAATAAAAAGTTATTATTTATATGGAATTATTTGTTTTAAAATGATTTTCTAATAAATTATTTAATCATTATTTATATTTTATTATATGAATTATTTTACATAGATTACAAGCTCATCCCTTTATTATGTTTCCATTCTCCAGGATTATATGTATTTTATTATGATTTATAAGAAGGGATATGTTAAATCCATTAATTTTGTATTCAAATAAATTTTTTTTTGTATTTCATGTTATCAAATGTAAATAAAATATCAATTATTAATCCTGTTTACCAACAATACTAAACTTTTTGGTCCTTTGGGATGTGATTTCTTGTATTTATGACAAAATAAATAATGTAACCAACCACTGTAGGATACTAGGGTTGTATACATTGCATTACCAATGATTATTTATGTTTCACATTGGTCATGAAATTGGTAGGTCGATATCATCCTTGAATTGGGGGTGAATTACTACATACTTCATGACAATTTTAAATATTTAATATATGTTCATTAATTATATCTAGTAATAACATTAATATTGATTATAACAATGCAAGTGATCAATATAAGTGAAATTTTTTACATAATTATTTATTTTTTATTTTATGAGTTTAAAAACACATAACACAATGTCATAAAATTTATCTCCATCTTGATTGGATGAATTTATTGTGATGTTGGTATAGAACCTATGAAAGGGGATTCCTTCATACACCTTTGAGTGGAAAAAGAGACAATGTAGGTCATTTAATCCTAATATGGCTTGATGAAAATTTAAATTAATTTTACAAGGATCAATGAGGATCCTTTTTAATGTCATGGAAACTAGTCCAACTAAATATACCTTATTAAGGGCATGTGTCTAAGATTTATTAATGATCCACTAAATTTAATTATTCAATTACCTACATGGTGTGTTTACTAAAAAAAATGGATGTATATTAAGTATCCTCATTAAATGGAATAACATTTTATGTTGTTTGGTTTGTATATTCAATGTATATGTAATTTGAAAAATCAATGCAGATTAACATCCAATAGTATGAAAATGGTCTGTCCATTTTTACTTCATCCATTAAGGACTTGATCTATGCAATTTAATGTCATGTGATAAGGATATATCTTCTATGAATGGAGATTCCAAATTATGATAAAATGGGGTTTGGCATGGGATACCATTTATAGTTCAACCTATCCACAAGAATTGAAATATGATATGCTATGGTTGAATTCTTTTGGAATATTTTATTTTGGGTATGAATGAATCAAATTATAATATGGACCTTTTATATAGAGTATTTTTCTGGGAAAATGGTCCATTGAGATATAGTGAGACATATGTAATTTTTCCCTTTGAGGTACAAGTTGGGGCTTACACGTGGGGTAATAATTAGTGTATGGATCATTAAGAGATCATAAATATGAGTTCATTAGTATGTTTATTGTTGGGGATTAATCCCAAGGTTTATGCCTATATTTTTAATTTATACCATATCCATTGATAACTTGACTGGGAAGGATAAATGAAATCATTGGGAGTATCATCTTCTGGGGAATATTTTTAGTCTTTCACTTAGGGGGAGGCACATATCCCTTATTGAATCCAGATTTATACAAGTGTCCCTCATTCACAAACCACTAAAAGGTGTTTGAGCATTCACATGGATCATGTGTAGAATAATTTATTGTTTTATACATAACATGAGGTCCCCATTTGGGTCCCTTGATAATTGAGTAGAAGAAAGGGATCCAACCATTCTAGCTCTAGTCGGATAATTGATACAACTTTGGAAAAATGATCGTTATATGAATGATAGGATTCTCAAGTGTCCTTAAGTTACGTTACATCATTATCAATGGAATAAATGATTTTTTACTTATTCGGACCCATGATTTTGGGAGTAAAAGTTGAAAATTATCCCTTATAAATGGAATATATAATCTAATGGGAAAATTTTATTGAACCCAACCCTAGTATCCTGGACCCGGTGTGAACATTATTAAATTATCATATTATATAATTAATCATTTCCTAATGAACTAAAGAGTTATGTAGTATTGGTAATCTATATACATTAAATATTATTATATTGCATTTGGAAAATCATATTAAACCTTTTTTTTCAAGAATATCATTATTCTCTTCAGCATATCGATTAATATCATTCACAATATGATTCATAGATTAATTGGAAATGATATAAATTAAGGATGATTTCAAATGATTTATAAAGGTTTTATCTATGTATGCTACCATTAAACAATATGAATAATAAATATAGAAAGATATATATCTGTACAAAAATTACAGTTTATAAATAAGTTAATTATCTTGATTAGAAAAGGCATTTCCAATATATAAAGGTTAATAATTGAAAATACATTTCATTTAATCATTAAATGATGAATGAAATAAATATAGAGAAATTAAAACAGGGTAAATATACAGGATATTCAAAATAATTAAATTATCATTGAAGGGAATTCATAATAATCACGATTCCCTATATAAAGTATCTTCATACCTCTACAATCAAGACCTTTTACAAGAATGTTTAAAACTGAGGGGTAGGTATATATTAGAAACCCAATAAACTATGGCTGGCCAAATAATGTGCCTCATGATTTTATCGATGCATTGAGGGGATGCCTATAATAGTTTCCCATCTATATCTACATTTCCAATTCATTCCTCATATATAAATTGACCAATATAGTTCATAAACAATACACGTTATCAATAAATTCCTATATCGAGTAAGGAATATTTATTAACAATAATTTTCATAGCCAATATTATATCATTAAATGTAAAATACTATATGATGAACTGATATAAATTTTAATTAATTATTATATCCATGATAAATAATAAGTATATTTTGGTTAAATGTAATTTTTAATATTAAAAGGAAACAAAATATTCCAATGGAAATTTAATTATTAAAAAACTCATCAAGAGATAGAATTTTAATATTGTCCCTATTCAAAATGATTGTAAACCATCAATAAAAATTATACTAAATCAATGTATAAAATATATCCCCGGTGTATAAAATGTAAAATTAATTATTTATGTTATTATTTAATATTAATAGCATAAAAATTACACTAAAACAATAATGATGAAAATAAAATTTTCACTTTGAAAATCCCTTAAAATAATAAGAGCTCACAAAATATTGGAAAAAATATTTGAATATGAAATATTAAACATTTAAATTATTCCTTAAAAACAATTTCTATTATTCAGGGAGCATATGTACATGATTTTCATTTTAAAACCAATATTATTTTCTATTTTTTTAAATCCAAACATACTGTGTTTAGAAAAAAACCAGATGATACCAATTAAGGAAATTTATAAAAAATAAAACATAGGTAACATTATCTTCTCAAAATAATTAGGTGAATTTAAATAAAATTAAAACATTTATAAAAAATTTAGTTTCAGAAAAAAATTATTTTATAATAAAAATATAAATAATGATGAAATTTTTTTAAATTGTTTTCTAAATAAATATTTAGTTCCAAGTATATTAAAATTAAAATATTACATAAAAATTACGTGAATAAATATTTTATAATAACCCCAATGTTTTTTATTTTAAATTGAAAATAAATTTTACTTTAATTTAAATTCAGGCATAAAGAATCCCTATCAAAATGAGATTACAAAATAACACCTAAAAAATATCATAATGATGGTGTGGAAATTAATAAGTGAATTGATTGTTTTTGTCAAATATAAATTCAAAAAAAATTAGAAAGTAAATTTTTACTAATTTATATTAATTAAAAACACAATATTATAATATCAAAGTCAAATAACGTGTAATACATCCAAATGAAAACAAAATGAGTTCTGATGTTCTTTACGAAATGGTAATATTTAATTTTAAGAAACAACTATGAAGTAAATCAAATTAATAATTTCATTACACTGAAAATGAATCATATAAGATATTACATGTAAAATGGGTATATATAATCGTAAAAAAATTATGTTTAAAACATTACAATAAGCCCCCGTAAAATGAAATTTGAGTGGAAATCACTTACCTCTCGCATCATTTTAGTTAAAAATGTTTTAACCTCCCATATTATGGTTTCAATAATTTTTTTAATTGTTAAAATTACAAATATTAATATTTTTAATATCATTCATAGTCCCTTTATAATAAATTACCCCATATTTGTTAATAAATATTAATTAATTTCATAGTTTCAGTTACTAATGGACTCGTTTTCTCATGTCTATTTTCATGAATGTTCTAGTTTTTGCACAAATTATAAAACATTATTCATCTCCAAAATGATACTAAAAATATAAATTTCATATTTAATCATTATATAAAATATTAAAATAATTGTTATTTTTGGATAACGTATAAGAATTGGATCTTTTTTTGGAAAAGGTAGGATTAATGTACATATGATAATGGATATACATACATTTATGAGATAAATGTCAAAGAAAGTGGTTGATAAAATAAATTTTTATAATAAATATCATTTCATATATATCACATATATTCATTAAATTTATCTATTTAACGTTCCATGTAAATCATAAACCTAAAATTAATAAAAACACTTCGTGATGTGGTAGTCCATCATACACACGAGGAACATTATCATATTTCAAATGAAATAGAATGTATGAACTTGTATGAGATACTAAAATTAGAGATGTAAAATAATCTTAAAAATTTGATGAAACCATCATTATATCAAGAATTTAATAGTGGGGATGGAAAATTAATTACATCAGTTCATGAGGTATTAGTCTCCATAAACACGGTTGATGGTTTAATTTCCCATTAGATGGATGATGATATGGATATAGGTTTGTTTCTAATGAAGTATTTTGGGAACCTGATGGATGGTTTTGTGGGATTAAATATGTGAAATCACTCACATTAGTTACATCATCACAAAATGACATTGATTAGTTTTTTTCATTAATCCATAAATTAAAAATGAATCTTATAAATGCATTTAATCATGGACCTACATTCTAAATGTTGGTGTTTACTATGTTACATAGATAATGAACCTTATGAACTCATACTAGTTGAGTGGATGGAAATTCAATCTCATCTCACCCTTTTAGTGAGATCTATTTTCTATTCTAAGACTCTCTTAAAATTATAATATCTATTCATGAATCTATTATTAATTACAGTGCATGAATATTTGGGTTACACTTTGTTAATGATACATTATGAATAATCATTTGTTTGGATTCATTTTTATGTATCTAACTTTCTCTAATGATAGGGATATTATTACTAATCCTATGTCTTTCATCAAGGGTTCCCATTTGTAGATGGACAATATATTGATTAGTAATTATTTAGGATGAAGTGGTTTAAGCCATATGGTTAGGTTCAATGATTTTTCTATGATCATGGAATACATAAGTTGATTTGATATTGGGATTGATCCCATAAGTTTTTCTTCCAACATTTTTTCATGAGAAGAATAAGAAACTGCATAGTTCTATATCATATAACAGGACAGATCAAATTTTATGTTTTTGTGACAAGGACTAAACCATGCATTTTAGAATTAGGTAGCAAGAACATCAAGGAAAATGTGCCTAGTAAAATTTTAGTGTTAGACATAAGCTCAGGATTTCCGAGGGACCCTAAAGAGACGTGGACTCTTGGATGAATATATCCCTACCGAGATTGTGTCATGGAAAATATTTGGGTTAATATGGGTGTTGGGTTTAATCTAATGGAGGCTTCCATCATATCCCATTTAGAGTGGATTCAAATCTCACGTAGTTTAGTATGTTGGGTATTTCAAATAGTAGGTGTCCAATGTGGTTGGGTATTAAACATGGAATATTTCCATTTGAATATGTTTTGGATTTTACATCTATGGAGAAGGCCTATTGATAATGTGATTGGAGATTATGTACGGAATTAGTCCAGTTGATGGGTTAGGGTCATGCAGATGTCATGATAACCACTAACCTATATTCCCACATGTGTCATGATCAGTGTGAAAAAATGTAAATTTAGTATATCTGATGTTCAAAAAATCCACTTTGTCTATTTGTGGATGGTCTATGGAGCCCCAAGGGATATATAAATGTATTTTAATGGTCACATAAAAACTTTTATATTTTGTAACAAGGATAGTCAGATATGTTGACCCATCCGGCTATGTCCCAGGTCGAGGTGAACAAGACCAAGAGTGACAAATTCCAAAATAATGGATAGGAAATAAATTCATGAGGTATTTCCATCAGGTCCAAGGGATGATAAGAATTTCCATCACTGGCCCTCATTGATGCTAAAATCTGTTGCTTCCCATCAATCCATTGAAAGTGTAGTTTCATGTGAGCACACCATTACCGTGGGAATATTGACCCAAATAAATTATGAGGGTCCATCTTGTTGCAGAGGTTACACACATGGATCCTCTTACCTTGGGTGTGTGGACCTTAGGGGCCATGCATATGTGTGTGATAATCTGATCATACTTTTCAGGTGGCTTTAGAAGTGGCATGCTTCTAATGCTATTAGAATAGTTTGTGAAGGGAACAAAGTGAGACTTTTGATATGAATGAAGGGAGTGATGATAGGTGAAGTGTATAATTACAAAGTATTCCCCACTCCAAATAGTAGGTTATTATATGGGATATGGTTCCCTCTACATTTCATGTTGCTACCCGGGTGAGGGTACCATCTGTGTATTATTGTGCTACATGAACCTAGATTTTTTCTCATGTTCCATATTGTAACATTGGTATAGTTTTAATCATTCAATAATGTTTATAAATATTTCCTAGTTCATCCCATATAGAATATTTCTATATGGCTTAATTATCCTCACACATCGAGCTCTGCTACGCGAGGCATTGTTCTTCCCTCGTAGCATTTTTCTATGATGGTTGTCGGTTGTAAAGGATATATCTATTTATTCCCCCTGGATTAGCTTCCACAAAAAAAATTTTATGATCATAAATGAGTTGTATATTTATTATTTACTATTTAATGATAAATGTCAGATTTTTACCTGTTGGGAATAGTATTGGTTATGTTATAGCTCTCCTTCCACCACAACGAAGATCTCAATTTTTCTTTCCTTGCCTACCAATGCCCCACTAGATTCAATTATAGTGGAATGGAGGGACAGAATAATAAAATATTATCTCATACATAGTGAGACATAGGTCTTCCATTACATGAGTAAAATTGGGACACCCTATCCAGTGAATGATTTCATCTTTAGAGAGTGGTCATTCATGGTGACATAAATCATCATTCGACACTGCAAATGACTTGGTTTCATTCATTGGGGATGAAAAATATTATCTTTTCCATTGATTGATTTCATTCCTGGAGTGGATTATTGAGTGATATTGGGTCTTGTAAAGTATTGGTTTGAGAATTGATTTTCATCTCATGTGAACAACCCATCCATCATAAATTCATTCCCCTTGAAAAAATTTATTCATGGTTTATTTTTACAATTTTCGGAGTTAATGGTACTTTCTTCTTCTTACATGCATAATTTCTATGACCCTAAAAAATTACAACCATTGCAATTGGATTTTATCAATATGTAGAGGAGTTTTTTCTAATGTAGAAATAATTCATGTTTTGAACTTGTTTATGGTACACTAGCGGAACCACAATATGGTAACACAGCTATAAATATGGGTTAGGTTGATCAATCATTTATAGGATTTCATAGAGAAATGAGTACTCTAGAAACTCTCAAATCACCTCTTCTTCCATGTAAAAATTTTTCTTAGGGTCTATGTTTTCCACAACCTAATAATTATAAAAAATTAATTGTATAATTTTAGTGTAATAGTGTGTTGATGGTTTTCTGTGGGTGATTCCTAAAAGGTGATTCCTCATGGGATGAGGGCATCACAAGACAACGCTTCAGGGTCAAATGATTTTCAGGATAATGGTTCATGAACTGATGCTTTGTAGATATATTATTCGAGAACTAGTAGATTATATTGATTTCAACTTTTCCCATTTTGGATATTATCCCCTTTAATTTTCTATTTTGATAAAGATAATTAGGTCGGCCATCACATGATTTTCCTAATAGTACAAATATTATTCTATATACGTTTGAAGAAAATAATAACACAGTGATTTATTCTCTTGATAATAATTCTAATTCCATCATAAAACCACCCTATAAATTACATAAGGGAATTATTATTTCCATTCAATGGGGGTATCCAATCTCAGACAGGGTTCCCCTTAATTTTTTCGGACTACCAACAAATGTTTAAATTGTAATACCATGCATGAAAAATCATCGTACATGATGGGAAATATAAAATAGAAATATTCCTTAATCCAAAATATCAGTGAAATATGCATTCATCTTCGAAATCCAAACTTCCATGAATATTTTTAACTATATACCATGGACACATGAGAATACTGTGGTGGTGGAAGATGAAAAAATACATTTCTATCACAATGGAACACAGAAGGCTATGAAATTCGGGATACTAGGGTGGTAAATAATGTTTTCACCTTGAATATGATTATCATTTATAATGGACTAGGGGTGACATTCTGGGTTCTGTTATATTTTCATGGATTTAAATTCGAGTTTAAATCATTCAGTCTTTCCAAATATATTTGGGTTTCAATGAATTAATCCTACTGAAATCCAAAGGTTATCTTAAAACCACTTACAAAATGGATATTATAAACCAAAACCATCCACATGGTGAATGGAGAAGATAAAATTAGTCTCTAATATATATAAATGATATCAAGGATTCCCATCATATGTTACATTAATGACAATATTTTCCACCATCTTCTGTTTTTGAAGTAACAGAGAGCTCCCCACCTAATTCAAAGAAACATATTGATAAGTTAAAGTATCTATTGAAGGTTAATCCCCATAAAAAATAAAGCATCCCATTTTTTTTATTGGATCAATTCATTTAGTACATTAAGAATTCAATATTATTGGGTATTTAAGTTGAGTACATAACCATCTATTGACACCTAATGTCGTATTGGTGACTATCAGGCCATGCCTGAGGATGGTCGGTTTAAAGAGCAAGGCTTGCATATTGTCCCCAATTTATGTTTGATGTTATGACTGGTTTCCTTCCATTCCATGTTTCTAATTTTCTAGAAACTACCTATGTGTTACTCTCGTGTTGTGGTCATTGTCACAACATTCATAATGGAAGATCAACTATTCCCCATCATGTGTATTAACCTCAATGTCCCGATTCTAGCGATGATCTTTCATTTGTTGGGACTACTCAAGGGGCGAGGTTACCATACCACCTAGAGGGTTCCTTCTATGTTATGTAGGTTTGGGTAGAATTTCATATGGTATACTACCAAAATATAAACCCTCAATAAATCATGGGAGATAATATCCAAACATTCATTAATGAATTTGTCGTGTAATTCAATTGGAATGGAGTTATCATCCATCATTGTATCAACTAAAATAAAATGATCACTTTACCTATGATACATAAGTTCAAACATATATTACCTTGGTATATAAAGGATCTAGGGACCTCAATACTTTAGTATATATTATCTCATTCAAAGAAGGAATCATGGATTCCTGGATTGACTGGGAGCTTTAATGAAAGGGGTATACGCCCTAATGATTTTAATTTCAATTCAACTATTTATGTAAAATGTTTCAACTGACCATCAAAGGTTTATACATGGAGAAACACATAATGATAGCTCGCAAAATATGGATGTGGTTTACATGGGAGGATAGATGATGTCTTATTGGGCTTCTTCCTTATTGGGTTTCATGATTTCACTTACCAAATAAAATGGTGATGCCTATAATAAATTACACAATAATGTTCAATAAGAAAACTCATTACTTTGAAAAGAAAATGTGTTCAAACAGAACTAATGAAAATATTCAATAATTTGAGGCCTATGATTCATCTAAGAAAATATATTGTTTCTAATAACCAGATACAGACATTGAAGGCATGAGTTTCAACTGATCTTGCTGCTGGTGTGGCCTCTAATGGTGATGAATCCATCCAACCAAATGCATCTATTCAGACAACATGGAGATAATGAGGTTACATGAGAAGATACTGTTCATATCTAGATCATTATATCTTTCAACATAAGTATGAGGTTTCATTTTCATGATGTTTCTATGTGTCATGACCCACTGTTATCTTCTTGGATGATAAACCAGAGAGGGTGGATGCATAGAATCAAGTGGTTGATGACTTAGTTCATTCAATGTAGCACCGACATATATATTTTTTTGTTATTTATTAAATGATAAGATTTGAAGTCAATGAGGGTAACAAGGATCATAAGTCATCCCACTAGGGGGAACCAATGAAGTCAACCCCCACCATAACTGGGGTAATGGATGTTCCTCATTAACATCGAGGGTTTCCTAAGAACTAATCACAAGAGGGTTCCATGGTTGATGATGTACCTAGAAATATTGTGTGGCTGCTAGAACATACCCTACCTCTATGGTGGATCAATTAGTGATGTACATACATATAATGGTGGACTTCTCATAGGGTTGTAGAGAATGTGGTACCCTAAAAACATTAACATCATCCAAATATTTTTGGAAAAAACTTCATGTAGATACTCTTGACAATGTATTATTTATGTTTATTGTAACTCCTCGGTCGTAGAATCCCAGATCTAGTGCATTATTTTTTTGAATTGGAAAGATTAAAAAGAATAAAATGACAATGGACAGAATTTTTTAGCTATTTTGGAAGTACATATAAAATAAATGAAATCTTTATTACATTTTAAATGAAAATAATACCTAAAACATGATAAAATGAAATATATTTCATCCTTGAAATCTAATTCAATTTTTTATTCTTTATAACCTCTACAAAAAAGACATAATAACGGTGATCAAAAAATATACGTAACGTTATTTAAAGTGGATTAAGTAATTATTGGATGAGATTTATAAACATGGGATGCTAAATAAATCATAATATACATCCTTCATATATATATATATATATAAGTAAATTTCTATTTGTGAAGGAATGACACTAAAAAATATGTCATTTAGTCAGTAAAATGGGATTTTAATGCATCTAAAGAAATTTCAAAGTAAAAATATCATCGATAATTCACTAATGGGTGTAATTGTGGAAAATTTATTATTATTTGATATAATATCTAAGGAACAAGAAAACTTATACCATATTGACATTACAGTCGGCAGATTAAAAATACATATAGAATCTCATTTCATTTTTCCAACTTTTTCATCTCATGAGATCCTATGAATGGATCGATGTTATATATAAATTCTTGGACCCTCCCCTAAATCCCATTCCCAAAAAATACTCATATAAAATAATCAAGATAAATAATATGCATTTTTCAAATATCTATATTTAATAATGAATAAATACTTATAATTTTCCACAGTTAATATAAAAAATGTCAATGTGAAGACCATATATATAAATGATATATGGATAGGGATATAATAATATCCATTATACGAGAACATGGATATTTGGGGATTTTTATAATGAAGACTGATTTCAATTATTCTTGTCTTTCAAAATATATTTAACTATCATGGAAGGTTGTGATATTTCAATCATAGTCATTGAGAATATTTTCGATGAAGATAATCATTAAGCATACTAAATTATCTGGTACCAATTTGATACATTTCAATATTAATTGAACATGAATTTTGTGAAACACGTAATATCATTAAAATAAGATGTTTCAAGTTATAAAAATAAAAATGGTAGTATTTTATTAATATAAAATTTAATTGGTGCATAATAATAAAATAATATAAATGGATGTAATTTTAGATGAAATACATTACCTTGAATTTCCATTTCTGTGAAATAAAATTGAACTCTATTGTAATGGTCTAAATATTGTAACTATATTATTATATAACTGTATTCATTTATATAATATCATATAATATATTATTATAATATTTTAATACCTTTTTATTATAATAATTCAATATTTTACCTATTTTTAATGCAAGTTTCCTAGTTTGTTGAGTGTCTTTTAACTAATTACATGTGTTTTTTATTAATTAGATCATGGTTTAATTATATAAATAATATAATACATTAAAAATATTTAATATTTATTATGTATATTTGTCTTTATCATAATTCATACTATTTGTATATAGGGAAATGGAATGCACCATTCATGGAGATAGTAAGTCGTGCGTATAAATGAATGCTACTCTCATTTCATGGCCATATTAAAAATAAATAAATTTAAATTATATATATGTATATTATAATTATAATATATTTTATTATTTCATATAAGTAATATAGTTTTATTAAAACCTTCGATTATATGATCCTTGTATATTTTGAACAAGTCACGTCATTTTGAGGGGGTAGTCAACACTTCCAACAATGAAGTTATCATATTTAAAAAAATGAGATCATAATACTATTTTTTCTGTATTAAGTATATAATAATAAATAAATTATGAATTATATATATTATACATAAAATTTATTACCATAAAAATTCCCTTCCATGATAAGTGGTAAAGGAAAAACGAACAAAAACATTTTGTGAGGTGATAGTTCACCGTACAGATAAAAGGTAATATAATTTCACATAAAATGAAAATTTGATTATGTTCAGGAATAAAAATAATAAAAAATCTAAATATATTTATAGAACTTATATTTATGTTTAGTGGTGGAGTAATTATAATTGAAGTAGTGGAGAATGAAATAAAACAATATAGCATGGGGAATGACGCAACCTCTTCTTCCGGTAACTCTTTTTGGTTTTCAGCAAAGGGATTCCCTGGATGGGATTCTTCATAATGTTTTGATTCAATGATTATCGGAGGGATGGTTAAGATCTATTTGGTATGATATTTTCTGTTCCCAAGGGGATTCATATGTTTGAGAAAGTGGGAGAGATGAATTCATTTTATAGTGGATGAGGTGTGTCATTCATGATGTTTTTTGGAAAGGGAATCCTACCCACATTATTCATGTCAAAATACACTAAAATAATGATATAAAATATATAAAATATTTATAGGGCCTTAATAATTCTATGTAATTTATTTTGGACATGTTCATGGGTCATTTCGTTCGTTATGATTAAGTTCCAGTTCCTTGTTAAGTTAATTATTCTATTAATCATTGTAAGTAATTCTAATAACATTCACAAATATTTTTTTATAAAAAACTATCTTGAGAATATTATAAATTAGAATAATTTTAGTTCAAAAAAATTAATATATTTCTTCAAATTAATATCACATAATTGATATGAACTATTTCAAAATTCATCCAATAGGAAGGAAAATGGTCCATGGTTTTGTATTAAAAACATTCAAAACACTTCATGATTTTTATGTATATTTTGAACATGATGAATATTGCAATGAAATAAATTTGTTTAAAATATGTATAATTTATATAATTTGACATTAAAAGAATTATACTTTACTTTATCTTTATCAATAAATTTTATGAAGTATATTTTTTAATTAAAATTCATAATTTTTCATTATTTAATAATAAAAAACAATCTTTATAGAAAAAAGAATAAAAAACACACTAATTTTTTTTATATAAAAAATGAATATTATTGAGACTTATTAAATTTATCATAGTTACAAAATTTAGATTTAAACTAGGTTCTCTATTAAAATGTGTTAGAAGTGCCTTTAGAAAGTTGTTGATTCTTATTCAAAATGTTGGGTTTTTCTTCTTATCTTATGACATTCTATTCTATTTTATGAACGAAAAATATATTTTAGTGAATGTATATTATATAAGTATACTATAAATACACTAAAAATATGTTTTCATATTGTTTCTATGCAAATTTTTACCAAATATATATTTATTTTAAATTGGGTGTTTTGTGTATTGCAAAGCTGTAAACAAAATTAAATTAATTCCTAATAAAAAATGTTGTAATGTATAAAGGGTGATACAGTCATCACACCATAAAAACTTTCTTCCTAAAATAATCATCGGTTTTACATTCAAAAGTTTATTTTTAGTTACTTGTTATATATTTCTCTAGTTCACATGTTTTTTCTTATATTTTATGATTTATCTAGGGTACATTTTAAAATGACTTGCTAATTTATCAATAATTTATTTCTAGTATAAAGAATCTATATGGGTTATTCACAGTAATAATGGTTAGGTTCCAACTATATCTAATCGTAGAATATGACATATGATGTATAAGACATTTACTTATGTATCATAGATATATCTAACTCATCATGAACCATTGAGATATTTGGATGGATTCCTAAAAGATATGAAAAAACTAAAACTCTTTTAAGAATATTATTGGGTGCAATGTACCTGGTATTCAGTTTACCTTTCATACCCATCATTATAACACCCTACCCTTTAGATAAATTAAATAAAACATTATCTCCCACTTGTAAGTCTAAATATTTCCACTTATTATCAGTATAACCTTTTTACCTACTTTGAGATGCATTAATATGGGATTGAATAGCCATTTGTTATGATGTTATTTCTTCAACATGTTTTGGACCTATGAGTTTCCTTTAACCAACATTATCAATAAATGTTTGAGTATGAAATCTGTTGGACTTACATATTTTGATAATCCCAAATTATGATTCCTTTATATAAATAATCTTTTTTCTCTTACAGGATAATCGTTTATGTGAAAATCATTCTTATCTCAAAGTAATACCTATGTACTCTTAATCTCACTAATCTCATTTTAATCATACCACTCATAATTTTTCTAAGTACAAGATCACTGATACAGAGTCGCCGTTAAAAGGTCAATGATACAAGGTCATTGATACAATGTCACCGATACAAGGTCACCAATACAAGGTCCCCGGTACAAGGCCACCGATACAAGGTCACCATTACAAGGCCACTGATACATGGTCACCTATACAAAGGTCACTGATGCAAGCCTATTGTTTAAGGTTACTACTAAAGGATACCAATGGAAGGTTACAATTGGAGGTTGTCGATGTGTACCCACTACTGAAGCCTAATGTTGTGAAGGCCTCTATTACCAATCTATTGATACCCTTACTTGGTCGAATAATTGATATTTTTGTAACGATCATATTTGATAATTTAAATACATTGGACATAATTAATGCTTATTGTAGACATATCAAGAGACTATATCATGACAGTACATGGTAAGAGAGTTATTACACGTGATGTACTTACTACTATAGTTGGACCTTTAATATGATATTGAAGACAGAGGAAGAAAGATATATAGAGGCACAAAAAAACAATTAATGTATGCCCAGTATTTAAATGAATGAAGAAGAAATTACTAATGAATAAGGAAGATCCGTTTGAGCACCTTCACTGTGAACCCATGAACATCAATAAGATCATTTTGGGAAAAGAACATGAGACTTCCTTCGGTGTCCCATAAAAATTTAATCAACTCAAGAAGCATTTGACTCAATTCCTGAAATCTATTACCTGGGGTTGTGACACTCTGTTATAGAGACA
Organism: Viscum album; assembly: GCA_963277665.1. NCBI lineage: Eukaryota > Viridiplantae > Streptophyta > Magnoliopsida > Santalales > Viscaceae > Viscum > Viscum album. Next base: position 76,760,811 of record OY728162.1, on the reverse strand, counting down.
ACGCCCCATGATAAACTCAAACATAAAATTATTCACTCCAAGGAGTTAATATCTGAACTGCTAACACATAGAGCTATACAAACTCAAACTTATTGTATTATCTCTATTGTGTTATATCATTTTAAAATTCTGAAAAGTGTGTTAGACTGTCTGTTTCACACACTGTATCCTATTATTAAACTAGATGATACTGAATATCCTCACATAATGAATAATCTATATATGATTCCCATGTAAAATTGTGGAATAGGTCCCTGTGTGGCCTGGTTTTTTATACCCACGAAGAACTGTGGATGAGGGTGTGATCCCTGGACAGTTTGTGAAAACTATTGTAAAGCGTGATATAGGTTTAGTATCACGTTTTTTTCTAATATAAACTGCTTGGTGGTAGGTGACCACCATGTGGGGAGGATTAATTTTCATCTTGATACTGAACTACTTGTTTTATTTCACTGTGCTCTATATTTTGTTATAATCGTTTTTTTCTTTTTTTCTGCATATATTTTATAAAACATAAAAGTGTTTTTCATTCACATTGATAGTTAGTTTTGGCTAGTGTGAGTATTTTATTAATTAATTATTCATGTTTCAATAGTTGAATAGTTGTTTTACATAGATTCAACTGAGGATTAATCACCCTATAAGAAACATGTTGACCAACTAATCATTTACATCTCTATTGCCTTAATTAACTAGGCCATTTTATAATTGGGGGATCCTTTTAAATTAAGGGGTTGAATAGAAATTTTAAGTAGGAACTCAATTCAACCCCACCCTTCTTGAGATTCCACTCTAACTAATATTTAGTATCAGATATTCTTCATTTTCATGTTTTCAAATTCATTTCAACTGTGATTTTAGTGGTATCATAATGATCATAAAATATCTATCATATCAAAATTTTATCTTCTTTAAATTCTAATTAACTATAGATAATAGAGTTGAGGGTGCTGCTACTAAAATACTACCTTTCCTTAATCCTAATAACTATGCTCAATGGAAATTAAAAATGAATATTTATCTAGAGAGTATAGGACCTGAAATATTGGAAACAATTGAAGAACAACATATATTGCCTACTACTACAAGGGACACATGGTCTATGTTGACTAAATCCACATATAACAATAAATATAAAGAAATTAATGCATTGCACTATTCTCTAGGTGATGATCAATTCAATATAATATCTTCTTATCAAACTACATATGAAATTTGGGATACTTTAGATGTTTCTCATTTCGGAAGAACAAATGTTAAAGAAATGAGATTAAATACATATACTATTAAATATGATAATTTCGAAATGAGGCTTAATGAACCTATCTCTTTAATATATATCATGTTTAATGAAATATTCAATACTATGAGTCTACATGGGAAACTTGTGGAAATCATTAATCTGATTATGAGACTACATCGATGATTACCTTACAAATGGAGAGGAACCTCTGTTTCTTTTCTAGAATCTTGTGACATTGGAAAGCTACCAGTAAAGGAATTAATTGTAATTATTATGATATATGAAGAAGAACATACGGTGAATCAAGAAGTAGATTAAGAGTCAAGTAATAAATCTGTAGCATTCAAGACTGCTACATTAAATAACAAATAAAAAGGAAATTTTCAAGCTCCTGCTGACACTTCCACAAGTGAATACTCTGACTCTGACAGTGATGATAAGATGGATCATCTTGAAAGGAGAATCCAGAAGATATATCAAATTATTTTTTTAGATAATAAAACTAAGAAGGAAGGTTTAATAATAAAGTATATTAGATAAAGGACAAATCAGGAATGACAATACAAATGAGATAGTCTTCTATGACTATAAATTAAGAGGCCTTGTAAAGGTAGTTTTCCCCAAGCATACATTTAAGAAGAAATATGAAGACAATTGAAAGGGTTATAAAAGGGATATCAATGCTTCTTGGTTTACCTTGGAAGAAAGCTCAAGTGGATCTGTCACTTCAAATAGTGACAAGAAAAAATGTGGAAATCTATGTTTCATGATAGAAACATCTTAGGTAACAACCAATTCTTCTGTACATTATACTAACAATTCTGGGAATTAATGTGAATCTAAAAATGTTGAAAATATGAATACGTATGTATTATTTGAATACTGGGGGATTCGTGAGGATAACATTAATGAGTTAGAAGGATAAATATATTCTATTGGGAAAGAAACGTTCTTTAAATGCTAATTACAAATCTAATCTGGATATTCAGAAATAAAAATGTTCTTAGCTATTAAAAGAATATACTGAACTCAAATTATCAAATGAGATATTAAAAATGGATTTGGAAAAATTTACTACTAGTAGAGATACCTTGACTATGTTTATAGGAATAAAATTTCCCTGAAATACACAATTGGTATAGGATATCAACCCAGACAAAGAATATTTATTAAAACTAAATTTAATTCAAAATCTGGCCAGCTCACAGCTAGTTCCAGTTATAGACCATTTTTTGAAAGACAATTTTCTAAAGGACATAACAAATTCCTTATGTCTAAAAATATATCTTTTGATTATAGGTAATATATAAAACAAATATGGGTTGCTGAAGTTCTACTAGATAACCTCTCTGGACCTAAGAAAATATGGGTACCAAAGTTACTGCATGCTTAATCTGTCTTGCAGGGAAATTTCATAATGAGTTCCTATTAAAAATTATAGTACTTGGACAGTGGATATTCAAGAATTATGATAGGAGACTATTCTTTCTTTAATATCTTAATCAATGTGGATGGTAGATATGTCCCCATTTGTGACAATGCTAAAGGAAAAAATCGTCGTCTAAGGCCAGATTTATACCCCTGATAGAATTTCATTGCCAAAGTACATTTTGTTTATGTATTAAATTATAATTTAAATATTATATATCAATTTTGTGATCATGGATTTAATATCAATACTGAAAATGAAGCATGAAATATATTTTATTCTAAAAATTATTGTGTTTTCACATCCTGGAGAAATGAAAATCTGTATATTGTTGATTTAAATTCCTTTTCCAAGAAAATACATCTCTTGCTTAAATTCTTTTCCTAAATAATATTGGTTATAGAACGCAATATTAGGAAACTACAATGTGAACTCTCTTAGGAAACTATATATGAAAAGCATAGCTAGAGACTTACCTAAATTGTAATTCCCACTTGATAAAGTGTATAATCCCAGTCAAAGGGAAAACAACCCAAAGTGTACTTCAAACCAATGAATGAAGTCTCTACTTCTCTACCACTTTAGTTTGTTCTCATGGATTTGTTTTCACCATTAAGAGTTTCATATTTTAATTGGAAGAACTATGTTAATGTTCTTGTAGATGATTTTTCTAGGTACACATGGTTATAATTTCAGGATCACAAAAGTGAAGCTTCTTCTTATTTTATCAAATAATCCATGTATGTACAAAATCATAGTGTACATAGAATTATGACCCTTAGAACTGATCATGGCCGTGGGTTTGAAAATTATGAGTTTTAATCTTATTGATAACACAATGGATATAGTCACAATTTCCCTGCACCTAGATCACCTCAACTGGATGGAGTCATGGAAAGAAGAGATTGGACCCTTCAAAACATTTCTAGGACAATGGTCTATGAATATTATTTGCCAATTTATTTTTGGTTTGAGGCTATAAATATGGCCTAGTATATAATCAATAGAGTTTTAATTAGACCACTTCTTATGAAAACCCCTTATGAGCTATGGAACAATATGAATCCTATGGATAATTACTTTTGATAATTTGATTGAAAAGTTCTTATTCTTAACACTAAAGATAATCTAGACACGTTTTCTCCCAAAAGTGATGATTGAATTTTACATGGTTACTTAATCTTGAGTAATGCTTATATAGTATTCATTAAGATATCCAAATGTGTGGAAGAATTAGCTAATTCTAAATTTGATGAGACTGATGCACATGAACCCAAAACCTCTCTTGAAAATCTTGAGGAAGATATTTCAGTTCAGGAACGTAATGATAATGATAGTGAACCCCCTGTAAAATTAACCAGTTCTGGGAATCTTCTTGAATCTGCACCTGTTGAGTCTGAACCAACTGATATCCTTGAGGAATCTAGTTTGACCCTTTCTGGAAGAGTTAAGACTTTAAATAATCATCCTTTTGATGTTTTTGTAGATGATTTAATTATATGAACACAAACTAGAGCTTCTCCAAGAATCCAGGTTGAACATCAAGCTTTTCATTCCTGGATTGATCCCAATGATATTAATGATGCTATGAATGATGAATTTTGGTTGACGGCTGTGCAAGAAGAACTAAATTAGTTTGAGAGAAACAATGTCTTGGAATTAGTGGAAAGACCTACATACACTTTGATAATAGGATGTAAATGGGTTTTAAGGAAATAGTTGATGAGTCTCGAAATATAGTTACAAACAAAGCTACGTTAGTTACACAAGGGTATACTAAAGAGGAAGGAATTGACTTTGAGGATACATTTTCACCTTTAGATAGGTTGAAGGCCATTAGGATAATAATATCTTATGTAGCACATCTGAATTTTAAACATTATCAAATGGATGTTAAAACAACATTCCTAAATGGGTATATAGTTGGGGATGTGTTTTTTTGAACAAACCCATAAATTTAAAGATCCCCATTTTTTTAAATCATGTTTTTAAACATTCCAAATCCTTATATGAGTTAAAATACCCTCCTAGAGAATAGAATGATAGGGTTAGATCATTTCTTATTTCAAAAGATCATTCAAAAGAGATAACTGAACCTAGTATTTTAATTAAAATAATTTCCAAATATGTTTTGATAGTAGAAATTAATTTATATATAGTATTATTGGATATTCTAAAAATTATTTATGTACTGATTTTTCAAAGATAATGAAAAATGAATTTGAAATCACTTTAATGAGGGAACATAAATTATTCTTCCGATTTCAAATTTCTCAAAATAAAAATGGAATTGTTCTGAATAAATGTAAATACATTAATGATCTCTTAAAATGTTTTTGTTTGGATAGTAGTAGAGGTTGTGAATCTCCTATGAGTACCACTTGTAATTTGGATGCAGATTAAACTGGTGAACCAGTGGATCAATCAAACTACAGAGGTATAATTGGGAGTTTTCTATACCTTACTACTAGTAGAAAAGATATTATGTTCAGTGTATGCATTTGTTCTCGTTTTCATGATAATCATAAATAGTCATTTAACTGCTGTTAAAATTATTTTTGAATATATCATGTCTACAACAAACAATGTACTTTTTTATCCAAGGGGAAATCATTTTATCTAATGAGTTATTCAAAAGCTAATTTTTCTGGTTTCAAGTTAGACATAAATTTCACGTCTAAAACATGTCACATTTTATTCAAGTCACTAGTGTCATGGTGTAGTGTGAAATAGAGTCATGTTGCATTATCTATTTCTGAAGCTGAATATATAGAAACTTGTAGTTGTTGTTCTGAAATTCTATCGATGGAACACACTTTAATATATTATGGATATCATTCCAAACATGTCTCAATAATGTTTGATAACACAAGTGAAATTAACATATTTTAAAATATAGAATCTCATGATAGGAAAAATCATATTGATGTAAGACATCACTTCTTTAGAGATCATTATCAAAGAGGTGATATCACTATTGAATTCATTGGTATTGAACAACAATTGGATGATATATTCATAAATCCTTTGAATTATGAGAGATTAAACTACATTAAACAAGAGATAGTAATGATAGACTATTACGGTTTGAAACCTCATAGTTAGAGACCTCACCATTGGACCTTACTGATAGGACCTCGTCGTTGGTCCTTACTGATAGGACCTCACCATTGGACATTACTGATAGAACCTCACCATTGGAACTTACTGACAAGACCTCACCATTGAAAATTACCGATAGGATCTCACTATTGGACCAAACTGATAGGACATCACCATTAGGACCTTACAGATAGGACCTCACCGTTAGGACCTTACCGTTGATGCCTTACCAATAGTCGAATTATGTCTAAGACTTTATCATTTTTCTGCTGTAAATTGAAATGTTTGTAGATTTATTTATTTCTATTACATGAGTTATTTTTCGATCCCTAAATGATATAATTAAAACACATACTACATCTCGATCCACATCAAATAATCTTCTGAATCTTTTTCTTATGAACCTAAAACCACTACTAAAACCCTCAAACCTCACCAGATTAATGGCTAGATTGAATGGGATATTATTCAGTGAAGAATGGGATGCACAGAATCATAGGAGACCTAGAGCTGGGTCTAGAATTGGATTTCAGGAAGTGGAAAATCTAATCAAGCCATATTTATCAAAATGGTATACAATGGATGAGATGGATTTATGTTCAGAGTGGCTGCTGTTGTGCAGTCTTTAGTACTGAAGGGTCTTGAAGCTCAGGGTAGGGTTGAGTGTTTTTCAAACAACAATGAATTGTATTACCCAAAATTAGGGATGTAATTTTATGAGTACATCAAGATTGAGAATTATGAGGATGAGCATGAACTCTCTTCACAGGTGAATGAAATAATTGTGAGATTCTCCTCTACTTAATGGGATGAATGTTTGAGTGTAATACATGATGGGATTTTAGACTATTACTCAAAAGTGCTGCCTCTCACTAATGAGTTCTTTTGATATGAATATGAATAGGCTGAACTTACAAAGAATTGGATCCCTAGAAATGTTTTTTCTTCTTAGATGTAAGGAGAAGTCAAGATATTGTTTATGTGTGTCCAGCATTTTTTGTGTCCCACGAGAGGGTAATTTTCTAATTTAATGTTTCATGATGTTTTTCTCTTGTATATTTTTAAGCTTGAAATGAATATCAGCATATTTAGGATGTTGATGATTCATCATGATGATATGTCCTAGCCCAGTTCCAAATCCAATTCCCTATTTCATGATAAGTTGATATCCATTGTGTTGAAAGTGAAAGGATTTGCTGGAGCTATGGAGGAAACTGTTGTTTTGGGATAAAACCATTGCATCACCAAAGTGATTTTCAAGTTGATGGGATCAAATAGAATCCATGGCTCATGAGATGGGTTAATGATGAGGCTACGTTCTATGCTGATTTTAATCCCTTAGCTCATCCTTCTAGTCCTAAGAATAAGAGAGACCCTGGTATTAAACCTGATAATGTTGAGACTACCTCTGTAGATGAAGTGGGAGAAGGAGTTATTGTAGTGCAAGAAAGAGAGGATACTCTTCTAGATGACTGGAGTGATCCTAGCCTTCCCTCCAATCCTCATACAATTACTATATCTTTTGGAGTGCCTAGTCTACCAACAATGATTCCTAGAAGGGATATTGTCTTATGGGATAGTAACGAGGAAACCAGTGAATAAGTAGAAGCAAAAAATGTTTTAATATAAATTAGAGATACCTCAGATATGTATGAGGACTCTGAGTCAAGTCATGCTGACTTTGAAATAGCTGCTTCTGAATGTGAAGAGGAATGTCTAAGTCTTAGTCCTCTAATTGGATATATAGAAAGGGTAGAATGTAGAGATAAAGAAGATGCTAATTCAGTTGAAATAGAAATTGTAGCAGAAGTAGTTGAAGATTATGGTGAAGAAGTAGATGTTGACCCTCCTGCTGATGTAGTTGCTCGAGGAGTTATGGAAGAGATGGATATGGTTATTCAAGAGAATTCTCCAAGTGAGGGGGAATAACTTGTTGCTAAATGATCCGTTGTTGTTGCTCATGGAATAGAGGACTAGACAGGAGCTCTTAGATTTCTGGTTTCAGGTTTAGATTATAGAGATTATGAAGATGACTAGCTTATTAGAAGTCCTCTTATTCCTACTATTTCAAAATAATCTATTGTTCATCTTGTAGTACTTATTCCTTGAGACTATGTTAAGAATGAATATTCTCTATCAAAAATGCCAGATCCTAGGATCCACATTGACATGATATTGGTTTGATTATAGAGTGATATGACTCAAAATAATGATGCTATCACATCTATAATGGAAAGGATTGTTTCTACCTCTCACTCAGCTATGATACATGAGGACATGGTATGTAAGAATTATGTAAAAAGCATTGATATATTCTATAGAATCTACTAACCAGTCTATTTCCAGCTTAGATGATTATATGGCATCAAGAGCACAGGTGGATAGAGATCTCAGATATATCAATAGTGTGTTTCCGTATTTGGTAACTGTGTTTGAGGACTTCTATAAGTCTATAGAAAGTCATTTCAATGGCCAATTAGATGATGTGAAAAGGATCATTTATGGGTTGACCAAATCATTCAACGAGACATTGGCTTTCTCTCTGGAACCTCTAGATGCATCTACTTCCACTTCATCATCTCCTCTAGTTGATGTATCGGCTCTTAGATATGTTGTTAGAGAAGAAGAAGAAGGATTCTCTAGTGCCAGTACCCAGGACCCTTAATCTATGAATCAAGTAATTTCCATTACCAGAGTAATTCATAATCTTTATGATATTATTTATGGGAAACTTCTCAATATCAAAAGGACATCAAGAATCAAGATTACTTTTTTATAAAAGGGAATATATAAAGCATTAGATGGATGGTCACTTCAAGTTGTTGTTGGAGAACATAAGGATTCCACCTGTAACTCATGAAATTAATGATCAGGTTAGCAGGCTCTGGTAATTGTCTCCTTCCTTAGAGAAATTTATTGAGAATAAGGATGATTTTATCTCTACCATGGAATGAGTTGAAAATATTCTTAGGGATCATAGGAATCTTTTGTTACCCATTCTCTAAGTGGACTGCATTCCCATCATTTTTCTTCCATATTTGACTTCTATCTCATCTACATCAGGCTCACATAAGTGATAATTATTTGATGACTCATGCTCAGGCCATCAGAAGCATGACCCCTATATTACTAAAAGATCTACACACAATAGGTCTACTGATGCCTCAGTGGAAGCTCCTCCTAAACTGCTAACTGCCATCCCTCAGCCTGTCCCTTCACCATCAGCACCTGACTCCTCAACTTCCAAAGCCAAAGCTCTAATGGACATCTCTAATATGGATTGACTATGAAATGTATTAGCAGGTAGAGATCGGTGTATTCCTTTTTGTTTATTGAAATTATCTTTTTTTAAAACAAACCCTATATTCTATCTCTTTTTGTTATGTATGCCTTTTTTAATCAAAAAATGGGATAAGTCATCTATCCTGAATTTATATGATTTGACATCAATTTAATTTAATTTTAATGATTTACTGATATGTGTATGCTAACATCACTAATGGAATTATCAAATGTGTCCTACCTTGATTCAAAACTAATTATAACCTAACAATTTAATGACATAAATTGGGATTTTCAAAAAGGGGATGATTGTTGGGCTAACCTATTTTAATAATTGAAAAACTGTTTCAATTATATAAAGCATCTTGTTTCTCCTAAAGGATAATCGTTTATGTGAAAATAAAACATATCTAAAAGTAATACCTATTTACTATTAATCTCACATCTCTCATTTTAAGCTTATAACTCATATTTTATCTAAGTACTAGGTCACTAATAAATGGTCAACGATATAAGGTCACTGATATAAGGTCACCAATACAAGGACACTGATACAGGGTCACCGATACAAGGTTACTGATAGAAGGTAAACGATACAAGATCATTGATACTAGGTCACTGATACAAGGTCACTAATACAAGGTCACCGATACAAAGTCACTGATATAAGGTCACTGATACATGGTCACCAATTCAAATGTCACCGATGAAAGCCTACTTTATAATATTATAGGTAAAAGTTACCGATGGATGGTTATTGATGTAGGTTTCCAATGTTCACATGTAGTGGAAGCCTACCATTGTGAAGGTTGTCGTTACAAGTCTATCGATACTATTACTTTTCCAATTTGTTGAAATTTTTCCAACAATCATATTTGATAATTTAAATGCTTTTAACATAATTAATGCTTATTTTTGACATGTTAAGTTACCTTATCATGACAGTACATGGTAGGAAAAATAATTCACATGATGCACAAACTACTATTGTCGGATATAAAATATGAAAGAGAAGAAAGAGGAAGAAAGATATATAGAGGAACAAAGAATAATGTGTAATGTAAGTCCACAAGTTAAATGCATGAGGAAAAACTTACTGAAGAACAAGGAAGAACCATTCAAGCACCATCACTACGAACCCCAATAACTTCATGAAGATCATTTTGGGAAAACAACTTGGGCTACCTTCTGTGTCTCATAAACATTTAAACCACTCAAGAAGTAGAACAATCAATTCTGGAAAGCGAGTACCTGGATTTGTGACTCACTATTTTGGAGACAACTACCAAAGATATACTCACTCATCAAATTCTTCACTCCATGGAGTCTAATGAAGAAATGTTAACACATAGAGCTTTATAAACTCAAGCTTATAGTCTTAGCTCTATTTTTTTCTTTAATTTTACATTTCTGATAAGTGTATGTGTTTTTCTGTTTCATACATACTCTTTTGTGGTTAAAGTGGATGATACTGAATATCCTCACATTAAACTTCATCTACATTTGTTTCCCACAAATAACAGTGGAAGAGGTACCTTTGTGGCCTAGTTTTTATACCAATGAATAATTATAGAAGAGGGTGTGAACCCTGGAAAATTTGTGAAAAATGTTGTAAAGACTAATAGAAGCTGTGTATGATGTTTAATTCTAATATAAACTTCATGGGGGAATTGGATCTCCAAGTTGAGAGAATTAAGTCTCAGCATCAGACTGAACCACATGTTTTACATCCCTACACACAATATTTTTTAATACTCGGTTTTATCAATTTTTTGATACTTTTATTGGATAATTCATAACACTATATTGTTTTTACATTGATAGTTAGTTTTTTTTGTGTGTGTATTTCTTTAATTTAGTAAAATTGATTCATAAGTCAAATAGGTGTTATACACTAATTCAAGTGAGGATTAATCACCCTTTATGAAACATGTGTACCAACTAAATATTAACATATCTACTTCCTTAATTTACTAGGCCGTTTTAAAATTGTGGGATGGTTCTAAAATTATGTTTTTAATAGAAGTTTTAAGTAGGAACTCAATTCACCACCCACATGAGATTCCACACGAACCAAAAAAAAATATATTTCCATATAAATTTTCATACGGTTCCATATGAGTACTCAAATGGACACTTTTATTATAGAGGAACTCTACAAAATATATGTACCGATCCTGCATACCATCAATGATTGGTGAGCATAACCAAAAATTTCATCAATTTTTTAATTTTCCTTAGGATTGTAGATAGTGCTAAAATAAATCTCAGGGTGAAGATACTTCTAAATACTTTTAAAAACATTGCTGTAAAATGAGGATCTATATTAGAAAAATTTGATTGAGGTGCATCATAATGTCATAAAAAATCTTTAATATTGATCCTAGTGAGTCTCTAATGTGGTATGACTTCATTTACTACAATGATATTTTCATATTTTATTTGGAAAACATCAATAAAACATATTTAATTATTATTTCTAATACTATTTGTTAGTCCCATGAAAAAGGATATTGTAATTTCATCCCATTTACAAATAGCATTGGTAAGATGTTATAAGAATCCATTGGGATTATATCCCAAAATTTTCACATATCAAGAAAAAAATTATTGGACACATAATCAGAAATTTATATATTTAATTTATCCCCAAAAAATTATATTTAAATTCCATTTATATATTTTTTCTTTAAGAGTATATATATAAATTTCATCTCTAAGAATCATCCAATAGATACATTCGTATGTTACACAAAGATAAAAAAAGACACATCCATTGTTTTTGGACACTATGTTCACTAATTATGTCTATAATTTTCCATAATTCACAGCTTTGATTTTCTTCTCGAGGTCCTCATCGAAATATTGATAATTCATTATCATCTCTAATAAATATTGTTCCGAAATCATTTGAAAATGTATTGATATCTCCCATTCATTGAAAATAAATATATACATAATTACTAGATCTATGAATATAGTATCCTTATCAATCCTCCATTGGGTTAATACCCCTTATTCCTACCTAATAATTGCATATACTACCATGTATTCTTTCCCTATGTGATAGTGTATGGAGAAATCATAATCCTTGAGTATTTTTACCCATCACATTTTTCTTATATAGATATATTTCTATTAGAATATGTATTTTAGGATTTTATGATATGTGTTTATATCACATCATTAATCATAGATATATAGTACCAATATATTCAAAGTTATGATTAAAACTACTAAATCAGGATCATGGTTGGGATAGTCCTACTAATGAGTCTCTAATTTCCATCATGCATATGTAATAATGTTATCATTCTTTCTTTATAACCCAACTGAGTCCCTTTGTTGAAGCATAACTATACATTTCAACCCCATTACACTTAGGTGGGTGATTCAAAATAAAATCATTGACTATTCTTTTATTTAGCTAATCAAATATTTAATAACATTCTTTTGTCAAAACAAATGTAACCCCTTTTCCTATAAGCTTTGTTGATGGGTTATCCAATCAGGAAAAATTCTAAAAAAATCACCAATAATAACCTTCTGAACCAATGAAACTATGTACCATGGTTATGTTTTTTGGTATAGGACATTCAATGAAAACATTTTTCATTTCAGGATAAACTATTATTCCATCTTGGAAAAAATATGTCCATGAAAATAAAATTCTCGAATCCAAAAATCACACTTAATAAATTTATCATATAACTTTCCCTCTCTAATATTATTATAATTGATCTACATGTTATTCTCAAGTTATTGATATATTTTTAAATAAATTTTAATATCATCAAGGAATACCACCACCAGATCATCAATTCATTCCTTGAATAAATTATTTATTAGGTTCATAAAAACAGATAGTGCATTAGTCAATCCAAATTCCATTATTTTAAACAATAAATGTCCATACCTCATCTGAGAAGAAATATTTGGAATATTTTCAATATATAATCATAATTGACGATATATAAAATGAAGATCAATATTAGTTAAATATTGGCCTTCATGAATTTTATGAAACAATTCATCAATTTGAGGTAGATGATACATGTTCTTTATTGTAATAGCATTAATTTCCTTTAATCAATTCACAATATCTTGGTTCCATTATTATTCACAACAAATAGTTTTTGTTCTCCCCTTTTTGAATCCCATGAGAGAATAAATAAATTACATCCCAAATCCTCATGTTGTTTCTTAACCTCTACTACTTCCATTGGGAAAATTATTTATGTATTCTACGATATTGACCATTAATATGGGATTAAATCATTGTAAAATTCAATTTTATGCTCTAGGGGATTTTCATATAATTCCTTAGGAAATACAATAATGTATTCTTACATAATAGTTACATTTTAAATTTTAATATTATGTTCTTCATCAATAGATAATATTTTCTCCTCTACCTACTAATATTTATTTAGTATAGATACTAGGCATGGATGGAAACGAGAGTAATATGAGGAATATTCTTCTATAATTATGTGTGATTCTATGTCTTCCTCTCTAAACATAATTTTCTTCCTCTTTCAATTAATATTTTAATCATATTTTTAGGGATATTCCAAAACAAGCATGATATCAAGGTCATCCATAGTTATGATAACAATGTCATCACATAAATAATGTTTACGTGCCATTACTGGGAAATCACAAAACATATTTTTTATAATGGTATATCCCTTCAGAGTTTTGACTTTCATATCCCTTATTAAATCATCTAAAAAATTCTTAATTTTCTAGAAACTGTCGATATATATAACAGAGTTGGAAAATATATACTCAAATTATTCATTAAATAAATGTTAGATATGATAAATTTACCTTCCACCACATCATTGGGAACTTACACCTATGTTGATAGGATTTTATAAGCGTGGTCATGTCCCCTTGGAAACTTTTGTGGTAGATTCCCTTGAAGGTTGGGGAATTCACTTGCATGGATTCAAATAACTTTTCATTTTTAGCACTGGATATCTCTATTTTTTCTAATCTCCGTTCATTCATGAGAATGGTGACCCCTATCTCCACGCTAATATAAAACAGTGATTCCATTAAAACATTTCCCATTGAACTTTTTCAAGAAATTTTCACAAGATATAAATCACTCAAACTTATTCATATTCTATGATGAATTCCATTTTTAATGGTTCTCATATGGCCTCTTATTATCCTAATTTCCCTTGAATATATATTTAATAAAATTTTATATCCATCATTAGGTGACATAAAAGTACTTCGTTATATGGTGAAAACATCTATGAATGAAGTTCCCTTCAGATAACTGTCATGTGATTAACAATTAAGTTGTTGATAATTTACTTTCTGTTTTGTATGTCATACATAGCACAACATGTTAAAAATGTAAAGGTAGATTGTTAATTAGTAACACTTTCTTATACCATTCTATCTAATATAAGGAACATTTTCTTAATATATATTTATTCGTAATGATGGAAGTATTTTTCAATCAATGTATACATAAATGTTTTCCATTCCCAGAGATGTATTTCTTCTTCCTCATTAGTATACTAAATCAAGTACCATCATTAATTAGCATCACCATGGATACAATGTACCTAAACTGTAACCTTTCTTATTTCCCTACAACCCATGACATAAAATATTTTCTCCCAAGATTTGGTCATTTTATCACCTTCAACTAGAATTTTAAATGCACTAAATGATGATTAATTCTACAACATAAAATAATCCATCATAAGAGATTCTATCTATAAAATAGGTTTCTTCATCCAGTAAATATTATTTGAGAAAACCGAATTATATTTCCCTAATATTCAAATAATTATCTTCCTTACAATACTAGCTTCATTGGTTTTCTCAATAGGTAAATATCAACATTTTCCATGATTATTGATACCATTCGTCCTTCCATGAACCATTTTTAAACAATGGAATATACTGGATTTTCTAAATGAAATAATTATGTATTATTCCAAATATTTTATATCACATGACATAAATTTATGCATAGTAAATTATAGAATCATAATCATCGGTTTCATTAATGATATAATTTACTTTAAGAGCCTTAATAATAGTAGGTAAAAATGATGTGAATTATCCAATGAGTAACCCTTTTGAGTTTCAACCTAGGAGCACAGTAAGTCAAATTATCATGTACTAGAATTGGTCGAGTTGCACCAAACACACCTTTTCAAAGATGGTACCCCTTGGTACATTTGTTTGAGAACCACATGCACTTTCAGTATCAATCCACGGATGTATTTATTGGAAGACCAATATATTCTCTACCATTAAAAAATTACATGATGTTTATCTATAATTATCCCAAAAATCTATATTATAGACATGGACCTGAATTAATTTTTTTCCCCAAATCTAGTTTCCATGGTTTTTGCTAAAAATTTTTTGATACCAACTATACGGCCCTACCCCCAAAATCAAATAACTAATGTAATATTCTACTAAATTTTTATTATTACAAGGATTAAAATCCTAATAGACCAAATAGGATAGCTATTTTTGGAAATCTATGTTACATTCGTGATTCCCATAATATAATGGGAGAATAAAATAAAACCTTATACATAATAAAATGAATGAAACTATATCCTTTAAATCGAATTAATGTTTTGTTCTTCATAACCTGGGGAAATGAATCGTATTAAGGGTGTGGTAAAAGGATTAGTAAGGGTAAATAAATATGAATAAATAATGTACTGAAAAGAATAATCAACATGTAATGGTAAATTATTGATAATAAATTCTATTCAAATACCTATATAATGAAAAATCAATATGAAATGGTATGAAAATGAAACCCATTCCATTTTATCAATAAATGGATAATAAAATGCATCCATAGATATGTTAAAGAAGAAATAATATGGATAAATATTAACTATTTTTAAATTATTTAAATGGAACATTGTTGGATGTTATCTAGGAGGCAGATTAGAACCTATACAATCATTACATCTCATAATATGATATAATACTATCAGTAGAAACCCATTTAATTTGGGAAACTTATCGGTATAAATAGAACATGTTAATGAATCATAGGAATATATAAATTCCAATTCCCACCATTGATTACTAGTCTAAAACGTTATATATAAAAAATAATCATGATAAACAATATGACATAGGATGTTTCCATATCTAAAATAGAATTTGGTTTTATCAATAATTCTATATATAATTAGATAATATTAAAATTGAACACCATATGAAAAAATGTCATATGGTTTACTGATATAGCATATCCATTTTATAAGAATATTGATATTAAAGTTAATTTATAAGGAATTGTAATTAATATAAAGATATTGTTTCAAGATAATGTTTACAATCACAAAAAAAATTATATTGAAAAGACAATCATTGAGAACATTCTTGAGGTACATAATCATTAAACATTCCAATGTGTTTCATACCACTTTGAAACATTTGAATAATAATTCCCAATAAATTAAATTAATCTTATTATAACTTGAGAATAGTTATTTTCATGATAAAACATGGTAAATGGAAGTATATACCCCATATAAGAGTTAATTGTTTTATAAAATTAAGTAAATCTCAATGGAATTTAAATTAAGATGAAATATCTTACCTTGAATTTCCGTTCATTTGAACTTTATTTAACCTTATGTATAATGCTTCAAATAGTGTTAAAAAGTTATTAAATAACCATAATAAATTTTATAATAACATATAATAACTTATTATAATATCATATTACCCATTTGATAACAATCATTCATAATTTTTACAATTTCAAGTATTAACTACCTAATTTCTCGAGTATGTTTTAAATTGTTAATTTTTTATATTTTTATTAGATCATGGTTTAATAATCCCCATATTTTAATTAATTAATTAAATATAATATTTATTCAGTATGTATGTATTTAGAATAATTACTAATATTCGTTGTTAGATAATTTAAATTCAACATTCACAGAGATGGTTGGGTCATATGTACAAATTGACACTTCATTTATTAATTTTTTTATTAAAATAGTCATAATTCAATGAGATATATTTATATTATAATTACATTTTAATATATATCTCATATATATTACATTGGTTTATTAAAACTATCCATTATCTGTTCTATGTATACCGTGAATGTGTCACATCACATTGTGATGGTAGTATTCCACTCTCTCACAAACGAAGATATCATATTTACACAAAATGAAATGAATAAAGATATTTGAAATATAATAATTAAAAAAAATTAAATATATTTTACTATATATATAATATAAACATTGTTTCCATTATAATTCCCAACCATGATAGGTGGTAATGGAAAATCAAACGACATCGTTATATTGGGAGGTAGTTCATCGTATGCATAAACGATATGTTCATTATTCATTTGAAGGAATTGTGAGTAATTTCACGTTGAAATAACATAATATAAAAATCTCAATATGTAAAGGATACTGGGGTTATTATATAATCCTGGATTTTGAATAATTTATGATCAATATAAAAAAAATAAAGCAATAGAGCTTGAGGATGAATGATACCACTTATTTGGGTAAATCCTTTTAGTTTGATCCAAATAGAATACATGTATATGTTTCTAACCTATGTGATAATTCTAGGTATAATTTATGGATTTATATAAGCATTTATTTTATATATAGGTTGATCTGATGTTTTTATAGAGGTGTGAAGATGTGGGAGAGGTGAGTGCCTTATAATATTGTAGGAGGAGTGTAATTCTTGTAATTTTTTATAATGTGAATTCATCCCACATATTTTCTACAACATGTTTCCCCAATATGTTCAAATTTAGATAAACTAGTAGACATGGTTGAAATATGGACATCTAATAGAATTTAGTAATATGCATTTTACATTTTTCATTTGGATTATGGTTTAATCCCTTGTTATGGTAATTTTTCCCTTCATCATTGTAATTAATTTATTCAATTTCACAAATATTTTGGGTCAAAGCTAGGTTTAACATGTTATAAAATATATATTATGATTGTTAAAAATTTTGAATCTATTTTCCCAAATTAAGAGCACTGAAGTGGAATAAATTAATTTAAAAATTGCCCCATAAATGAGGTGACAATTCTGGGTTTTGATGTTAAAATGTTGTAATGTGTGCACTATTTTTATTTTTAATATCAATGTAAAACTAGTTCAAATGAAATAAATTATGTTAATTTATTTTTATTTTTATTATAAAAATTATAAACAATTTATCTTTTTTTACCATATTAATATATAATATGAAGATGAAATTTATAATTAAAATTAATTTTTATCATTATTAATTAAAAAATGAAAATTCCCAAATGATTAAAAAAATAATCCTAAACTATTCTCTATGTTTTTAAAATAATTTATTTTCATATTAAATTTATTCAATGGTAAATAATTATATTTATAATAGGTTACCCATTAAATGGTGGTAAAAATTCCATTATGAAAATATTAATTTTTAGGCTAAATTTTCGGTTTTTTATCTTATGACTATCTAATCTATTGGATGGTCGTAACAGATATTTTATTAAATAAATATTAAATAAATTTAATAAAAAAAATCACTTGTAGTGTAAAAATTTTATGAACTTTTCTAAATAATATAAAATTTTATTTTGTTTAAATCGTGTCACCTATGTATTGCAAAGCTATCGAAAAAAATAAATTTATTCTGAAAGGAACATATGGTAATTTTTTTTGTTAGACATTGATCACCACTCTATAGTGTATTTTTTTCACAGGATAATACTCTTAATATAGGTATATATCTGAATGAGATGGACACCTGTTTTCACCCATTCGAGGAAATACTATACTAGTCAAATCATGTAGAGGATGTGGTGGTCATCATGAAGTGGATATATGATCCTGAAGAAGGTGTAAGAATGTTGTTTTTACCAACCCTTACTATTCTAAGGATAATTAACATGAATCCCTAATCCCCATAGTTTTAGTAGTCTTAGGTGATTTGGGAACCTATTACTTCCCCGTAGTACACCCCAATGGGAACCACATATGGGGAGAATAATATTTAGGATATTAGAGTCACAAAATATGGATACATTGGGGTAATGGAAAATATAGTGGTGGTCCTTTGTAATCCTATCACATAATTTACACCTATTTACCTACGTGATGATCCGTCAAGGATATCATCCCTGTGTCACACCATGATGTGCCGACATACATGACAACTATAAATATGTCTATAATTGAAGATAAAATTTGTCCACCACATCAATTTATATAGTTTTCAGGTTATGTTATTCCATGTGTTGACTAACAACCTTTAAATTTTATTTTTAATGATCTTGTTAGTCGATAATCAATAACCTTCTAGGGTCCCAAAATACCTTCTTCTTCAGATTCGAACATGTTGCTGCTAGATGTTGTTCCAGAATAAAAAAGGGAACAATTGAAAAATTATGTTATTGGGTGGATCCCAAGGCCCTAGAAGATTTATATTATGACCAAATTATGTATTATCTTATAATGGAAGGGATATTTTGGTTGATTCCTTGGATGAGTATATTCAATCTGTTTCTATAGAGAGCGCTATTATGGAGGGTGTTACGAGATAGATTCT
Source organism: Viscum album (assembly GCA_963277665.1). NCBI lineage: Eukaryota > Viridiplantae > Streptophyta > Magnoliopsida > Santalales > Viscaceae > Viscum > Viscum album. The sequence goes on along the minus strand of OY728162.1, from coordinate 76,741,155 downwards.
AGAGGAGTCTAACATAAATATTTATCTTCATTACATTGCTTTCATGCCTAAAATAAGATTATCGATCAGAGACATTCTAGAGATCAATAATCCAATCAAGCATGAGATAGCACCATATATGTCTCCTGGAAAACTTGATATCGACATGTAGACATAGTAAGAAGAATTTGTTTTGTCAGGTAATGAAGTGATGGTGGTTAGGGAAGCCGATGTTCTGGATAATAAATGTTAGTTTGAAATTATAATAATAATTCAATTTTCCATTATATATTTGTGTATTTAATATTTTAAACATATATTTATATGATTACTTTCCCAATATTCTCTTAACATAGCATCATTTTTAACATCTCAGCCTGTTGAAATTGCAAAGGAGTCGACAGCCACATAATCCTATAATGTTGACACAGGTGATTCAATATCTTCTCTAGTGTAAATAATTCTGGAATATATTCCCACATATAGGATATATTTTTTGTTAGAACAAGGGGATCATAATGACCATCACATTTCCAAACAGAAAATATAGAAACATGTATGAATATAGGTTTCATAGACCCCATTTCTAACAGGTCGATGAAAAAACGCAAATTACGTAACATATTTTCATTTCACAGGTATAGGGTTCATGATTGTAAAATTATCTAGAACAAAGTAAAAAAATTTATATCTACTCTAGAGTGAACTAGAATGCTCAACACTTGTATTTTTTAAGTAGAATCCCTGACCCCTCTTATTGTAGCTAAGAATATTATCCTTAATAAATCTACCAAGAATGATGGGATTGCCATGAGGTAAAGTGGTGATTTTGTAGATAAAATAATGTCTAAGGAGTGGATTCATCATAAGGTATACCATATTACTCACTAACTATAGTATCTTAAGAAATAATTAGCTCACCTCGAGGTAGATACTGATGAAGGGAAATAGTTGGTGGAGGATTAGTAAAAAAGCCAAATTTCATGCAGCTGAGAGGGAAGCAGTACTGCAGCCCAGTGTTAATGTAGAGATTGAAACCATGTCGGAGGTCCAAAATGATATTAGGGACATGTCTCAGTAACTTATTAATACTTTTTTAATCCAATATTAAATCATTATAATCCCAATTTTCTACTCACATGGACGAACTGCAAACTGTGGATACTCAGTTCTCAGGTCATAATATGAAAACATGGTCTCCTTACAATGTTTATCTCTTACCTTTTCTTACATAAAATATTAATTAGAACAAGTCTTATCTTGTAAGATATTATCCCCTGAATATAAATCTAAATTTCATTTTTGGGAAAACAAATTTATCTGATCATGTATCGTTATAATTTTTTATGAGATGTGGGACTCATCAAACATAATGTTGAATATTAATAAGGAAACATTGATACCCATTTAAAAATTGTGTATTTTCTATTACCAAACTATTTTTTCAAATTCATCCCTGGAGTGGAATTTTTATGATTATGATTTATTTTTTATAGGAATCACTTTTTCGGTTTTTCAACTACCACATTTTGTTCCTTTTTATTTTTGATTTTCCAATTCTTGTCGAAGAAATGATAAGTGTAGGACCAACGATCCGGTACTCAACATTTAACCAATGTTCCCTTTTAAGGTATTCTACATGTAGAGTAACATTATACTTTTGTGGGGTGTTTAGAGTCTTTATATTTAGACTAATGGAACTGGAGTGTTTGGTCTCAACCCTTTGATCATGAATTACAGGGTGAGGACAACAATACATCATACTAGCTTAGAATGTGAAAATATTTTCTGCACATGAATGATGTGTTTTTTGAATATATTATTATGATTTTGGATTATGGGACTTGATATGTATTATTTATGTTAGGGGTAATTATAAGAATTCTTACGAAAATGATGTTTTTGAGATATGCAGAGGTAGAAGAAGCCTATTATGGGGAAACATTTCCATTGGTTGTAATGCATTTTTAGGAGACTTATGTAGAGCCAAGTGGGGAATATTATTCATAGTCAAAAATTATGTCCTCAGGATACTGAACATTAATTTCTAATTCCATACTAATTTATGAAAATTCAGATATTTCAAGGCCATGGAGGGTGTCTTTTTATGGAAATGATATCTGAAAAATTATGAGGGAATCTATATCTATGATAGATATAAATGGGGAACCCCTATTACATGAATATCGATTATGTAAATTATCAATGGATCATGATTCAAGTTGTATTATTCAATAATTTCATGGACCATGAAATTTAATGTCTAATGGAAATGACATATGAGGTCTTAGATTTGTGTTTAATTATCATTCAGTGAGTTATGAATGATTTTCACTTTTCACGTGAATTTAACCAAGAATACATTATCATACATTAGTTTAAAATAGAATGGTTGTAATAGGTTTTAACGTCTATGACCTTGGGGCCACTAATCTGATTCCCCGAGCTGGGTCGCTACAATTCACCACACCCCCCGCCTCATACGCCGGAGGATTATGAGTAGCATCAAGATTCTATATGGTCACGTGGGGAGACTAAACCATATTTACCAAAGTAATACACAATAGATAACAAATCAAATAAATGAAAGAATACATAAAAATAGTTAACATTCATATATAAAAAATTCCCAAAACTGGGTACAACCATATTCAAAAGTAAAAATGTCACGCCTAGCTACAATGTCAATTGATCAAAACCCCAAAAAGATGAAACAACAGAATCCCCAAAATATTCTGGAATCCATGTCTGAATCCTCACCTAACATGTCCAATTTCCAACTCAACTCCCAACCATAGGGCTCTTAACCTAATCCTGGCCAGCTAGCAAGAAATACGCTCAGGTAAGAAACGGTGGCCCGAGTAGGGTGTTAGTAAAAAACATAGTATTCCACCACCAATTGTGTCTAAAAAAATATCTAGAAATGAATATGGTTCAAGTAATTTATAAATTAATTCATTTAAAGATAAACAGTTCAATAGGCCTTGGTAGACTATGTTTTTTATCAAACAACCATTGAGACTGGTTTCACTACTTAGGAACTACTGGATTTAATCTATATTTTTCATGTGTTCAATTCATTAGGTATATTAAATATTCTTGATCATATGGGAATGAAAGTCAAGTCACATATCACTAGGCCTCACATTATAATAACCACATAATCCATGCCTTAAAGCCTCAATTCATATGGTATGAAACCATTAATGGAATAAAACTATATCCCCTTCCATAACACATGCATTTTGGGGTGGATGTAGAACCTCGGTCCAACATGACCCATGGTTGTAGAACCCCATGTCAATACCCCACTCAACCAAGCCATGTCTATATCCTTATTTATAATTCACCACAAATAACCATATAACAACATGCATAGCCTATATAATTTAACACATCGCAAAAATATCATTTAATGGGAAATTAAATATTTTCCTCAATCCATTAACACATCCATCATTCATATTAGTTGATAATTTCTCCCATTTACCATTTTCCATTTCTATCTCTCTATGAATATTCAAGTATTAAGCTAATCCTCTAGAATTTTCCCATTAATCCATTTAACCACTTTTCATGCCTTCTAAACAACATATTATGGAATTACACTTCCCAGGTGTATTTATAAAAACCAATCATAGATCTATCAAGCATATAAACATATTAATCATGGTATAATGTTATTCACATGATGGACTACATATACATAGTAAACTATATGTCCGGGGAATTTTGGCACACCCCATTGGCATCCAAAAATAGATCACATCGTCCTCCATGCATACCATGGTAATATTGAAGGTTTCATTTGGTTTTTAGACACCTAATATATCACATAATGTCAAAGTCACCAATAACACATCAAATGGGGGAATGATTAAAAACCCTACATGAAAAATTCTACATAAAAAAAGGGATATAACATGTAGACCACCTACCACTAATCCTTTTGAAGACTCCCTCTCAATCAATGCCTTAGATCTCAACTCAACCATACATTGAAGCATTACACTAAATCTCACCAAAATGGTAGTGTTTTAGATCATTGGATGGATATGTGGGAGAAATAGAAACCCTAAACCAAAAAGAAATTATAGAAGGACATTGGCCTTACCTGGATCATCAATCCATAACTAACGGTGCTCTAAACACCCCTAAAATGAGTTATATTTATGCTTGGATGTTATTGGATATTTTGGGAAATAATTATGGATGGAGGAGGAAAAAGTGATGAAAATATCGCATGAACCTTATTTCCCTATAATGGATTTTTTATTATTTTTTAAAACTTTCAATGCATCACGGTTTACCCGCAACGTTTTCGAAATATAGCCAAAACCCTACTAAGGATACATCCATCACACACTTCTCTCTCAGGGTTTTCTATAACAAGAACAAACTGTGTGGATATCTACTACTCGCATGTGTTTCTCCTCACAGATTTCCAGACCATTTGGATTTCCCAAAAAACCCATTTCCCCCTTTTTCATCACCTGAACCCCTAGAACACCCCCAAGTCCTCTCTAGGACATGGGGAAAACTTAATTAACAAGAAACATGGACATAAACTGAATCATTAAAATTAATATACCATACTAGGGAATCTAGGATTTTATAGCCTCCCTAACTTATATCGTTTCTTCCTCGAGCCTCTCTTCTCGAGCATCATTGGGTTTTCGAAATAAGGTGGTTAGCCACTAGGCCTGCATATCTAATTCCCTCTCCCATGTTGTCAGAATAGTGAAACATAGAAAACATAATTCAACATTTTATACCACTATGCATGATCCAATCAGTATTTATTGGTTTTGACCCTGTCCACTATCTCAAATGTCCCCACAATCCTCGGTGCCAACTTTCCCAGCTACAGAATTTGATGGTGACCCAACCATGATTAAAACGGAATAAACACACTATCGCTCACCAAAAACTCTTGTGGTATATGATGAAGTTATAAATAATAATTATTCTAATTATATGATTTTGTAATTCAATTTTAAATCAAATAAACCTTCTTCAGTGTCTCCTGCACACGTCTCAGTCCTAAAAACTATGACTCTCTGGCCTCTAACCAACCGAATAGAGAGGTACACAGTGTCCCTTTGAGTGCTTCAAAGTTGAGATACAAATATAACCTGAAATATATTATTGTCTGAAAACTCAACAAGTTAAAAATTATTTTCCCATGAACCACCAAAATCTTGAACACATTCTTTCAACATTTCTTCTAATACTTGAATTGTACCTTATGACTGCACGCCAGTCTGTGAGAGATAAGATGTACTCAAAAAGACCTGGGTCCCAGGTGACTTATGTATTCCATCCCATATGCACAAGGTGAAAGATTAATCACAATAAAAATCAATTCTCCTCAGAATTCCATGAAACCACACTATTTCTCAGACATACATTACATCCAACTGTTCGACTGTGTAGGTTTTCTAAATCGGAACGAAATATTCCACTATGGTCATCCAACCAACCACCACCCAAACAACATTCGTCATCTGAGGCATCCTTGGATAACCCAACAAAAATGATATCATGTCATAATTCCACTTCAACTATGTACTAGGTAATTCCGACAACCACCCACCCAGACATCGATGTTCAGCCCTCACCTACTGATAGAGAAAGCATTGTGTCAAAAATTATGCTACAAATTTCTCCATTCCCAACCAACAAAACTTCCTATGAAGATGACGGTACATCTTAGTCAAGTCTAGATTCATATCCCACTTCGACACATGGAACTCGATCATTATATAATCTTGTACATCCAATGTCACTACATCACGAACTTGTACATAAGAAGATCCATCAGCGCCTAAAGTCAAACCGAATGGTAACTCCCCACCTTTATGACATTATTTCATAGCCAACAACTTTTGATCCACCTAATTACTCTCTTATACACAGCTCAGAAGGTTATATTCAATTTCTATAGAATCAAGGTACATTTTTCCATCACACCTTGTACCTCCAAATGCATCTTTAAAAAAGGCCATCATCACCCACTCTTAAATGGATTCCTGATCTACTTGATTCTACGTATTCTGGATTAGATCATCGGTGATGATATTTCCTTTCCCTAGTATGTACACCTACTAAATAATCAAAACATTGCCGGTACAAAACCAACCTCCACTGTCGAAGATTCAAATAATGCTGAGATAATATATACATGATACGTTTATGGTTGGTGAACACTGTAAAGGGTTCTCCCAACAAGTATTGCCTCTAACACATAAAACCATGAACCACAACCACTGGATCTAGGTAATGGTTTTGATTATTCCTCTCAAGTGTCCCCAACTGTCTTGACCCATAAGCCACAACCCGATAATCATGCATCAACACTACCCCAAAACTAACATCAAATGCATCATATAAAAAGGTATACGTATTACCCTGATTGGTTATGAAAAAAAAATTTGTGGTAATCAAGCACCTTTTAAGATCCTGTAAATCCTCTGAAAATCATCTGTCGAATAAAACATAATCCCTTTCATTGTTAGTCGTATGAGAGGCACATCCAAACGAGAGAAATATCTAATAAAACATAGGTAATAACTGGAAAAGCTGAGAAAATTTCAAGTATCAGAGACATTCTTGGGATACTCCCAAGAGACCACTACCTACACCTTTTCTGAATCCTATAACACACATGAATCCTAAATTATAAGCCTTAAAAAGTTAACCTCACCAATACAAAAATGAAATTTTTATAGCTTGGTGTGAATAATATACCTTGATAGAATACTAAAGATGATGTAATGATGTTTGGAATGATCTTAAAATGTTCTAGAGTACACAATAATGTCATCAACAAAGACAACTACAATGTAATCTAGATTTTAGTTGAATATTTAGTTTATAAAGTCCATAAACACCACTAAGGAATTGGTCAAATCAAACAGCAACACCATAAATTAATAAAATCCATAATTTCTTCGGAAATCTATCCATGGAATGTTAGAAGGTCTCACACTAAATAGATGGAATACTGATCTTAAATAAATATTTTAATACAACATGGAACCTCTGAGTATATAAAATATTTCATAGATTCTTGAATGAAGGTATCAGTTATTAACTTTCGTCTAGTTCATCTTCTTATAATCGACGCATAACCTTAGTGATCCATCACCCTTTTAAGAAAACAACACCATAGATCCCCAAGGTGATATACTATGACATATAAACCCCTTCTTATCCAATTAATCTAATGGATCCTTTAGTTCCTAGAACTCTGTTGGCACCATTTGATTGGGTGGAATGGAAAATGGTTCCACTCCTAGAAACAATTTGATCGTAAACTCAACATCTCTCTCTGGTGGTTAACCCACTAAGTACTCTGGAAACACATCATGAAAATGGTCCAAAAAGAAAGGGAGATTGGTTTTCCATTCATCCCATCATCAAAAATATGGAATTCCACTTGGACTGTGAGTTCTCCCAATTTTTGGTGTAGCAGCACTGCGTATCATGCGTGAATATCCCACCCACCACAAAGCGCATAGGTTATCCCGTCAAGTGATGTGAACATTACCCAATGTTGGTAATATTCAATATGAGCATGATATACCACTAAACAGTTCATTCCCTAGATTACATCCAAACCTAACATATCTTGGAAAAACTAATTCAATAGAAAAGAGTTCCCACCAACCTCTAGAACACCACCGTTACACTTCATGATGTCCACAACTCATACCCCTAACAATGTTCAAGAGACATTACACCACATGTAGTTTCGACTGTTAAGACCAGCACAATTACCAATATAGATTAAATAAAGCGATAAATTGAACCTATATCAATGAATCCACTAGAAAGAATGTAAGTTATAAGAATTATACTTCGAATAGTATATGGTCCCACCTCACCACATTTTGGTGTATCCTTTACTACACGGATTCAGACAACCCCTTTACCTTGGGATATAGCCTATGTTCCCTGCACTGCACAACTCAGATAGAAAGGATGATCTCACCCCAGAATTCCATGCACACCACTTCTAACAGTGTGACAAGGGGAGCTCTAACTGCATGCCTGATACAGGATAACTGACCCCTTACTACAGTCGAAATTTTCCTCTGACCACCATAATTCCCTGAGTATCATGGGTTCTAGAAGAATCTATGTACATTGCCAAACCTTCGAGTTGCATGGAACTTGACTGGTTGGTAGGGACACTAGTCACACATATTCCCCAACCTTCCACGCTAATTACAAAATACTTGGTTGCCACCTTGATAAACTGACACCCTCTTTTGACTACACTATGTGCTTCCACATTGCTAAAAGGTTACTAAGTGGTGCTTCCTACTATCAAAAGATGCACCAGTTGCTCACCCAAATGGTTCCACAAGTTCACATACCGAATAAACCTTTAAGTTACTCTTAGAGATAATGTATTTATCCACTAATAAAATAAAACTTTTAAGACTAAAATATTAACCTGAGATCTGATCTCTTGTCTCAACCCATCCTAGTAGCATTATTACACAACTACCTCGTCTCTTGTCAATGTCAGAACGAAGTAACTCAAATTGGTGTAACGACTAGCATAGTACATCAAATCCATTTTCCCTAAACTAAACCTCATGAAATATGTAGCCTTATCCAGTCTCAAGGTGTATGGGTATATTTTCCAACAAAACATCCCCTTAAAATTCTTCTACATCGTTCCTCCAGCCTGATTCGTTTGGACCACAATGTCCCAACTATGTTTTTCCTGACCTCTCATCATATAGGCTGCCAACATGAATCAATTCTCCATAGGAATATCTAAATATTCAAGAATAGTATAAATAGGCTTTATCCAATACTAGATTTCTTCTAGCCCAACGAATACAGTAATGGTTGAAGGGTGCTGCAACTGATACTCTCTGGTTTATTCCAATATACTCAGTACAACCATCATTGAGTCTAATTGTAACACCCTGACCCCATAAGCACAGAGTCAGAGCATTATTATGTATCATTGGAATGATAAAAAAAGATCATTTTTTCGAAGACTAATTAGTTTAGTAGCCTTGGAAGTACTAGATACATTCATATGGTTTAAATTACATCATAAAAAAACTACAACAAAATTGTTTCCATAGACAACACTAAGATCCCATAAATTGTCTCTGCAGGTTAGTCATAATATAATTATTTTCATCCTGGGAAAAGTAAAACATATAAAGGGCTATGCTCAAATGATCACTAAGGATATAAATATAGCGCAAATTTCATAAATAATAATAAACATTTAAGGAAATGTATAAAATTAAATCCAAATCCTTGTCAATATAAAATTCATCATAATATGTCAAATATATATCATAATAATTCCATTTACTTACTCACATGAATATTCTACAAGTTGAATAAGCACATGCAATTTCAATAGCCACTTTCATAATAATAGAATGCATAATGCCAGGATATCATAACTATATAGTCAAGGCCTTGTGCCATGACTACAAATAAGACTTTTTTCAAGGCGTTGTGTGTTGAGACCCAAGCTTGACATACATGGAAATTACATTACTTTTGTGGAATACCTAATATATAAAAAAAAGACACCAAAGGACCGTAATAGTTTAGTGTCTTTGGAAACTCGGAATATAATGTTCTAATCCGGGTGAAATATCTTCTACATCTCCCATAAAGATCATCCCTTTTTTTCTTACATAAAACCATTAATTATATCCTAGGGAAATCAAAACATATATAGGGTGTGCTCAAATGCTCAAAATGGGTATGCATGGAGATAATAAAACAACCCATATACATTTGAACTTCAAAACATGAACATAATGTTCATACATGAAAATCTTGTGTTGCGAAATAAATCATTGAAGTACGTACGGAATAGGTCCTAAAGGTACATAAATCATGATAAAATAGCATGGGAATAAAATATTAAATTATAGAAAGTCATTAATCACACGATATGATTTCCATAGTAGCCAAGTCATTGCTGCCAAGACCATCTTAGTGGACAATGTCCATTTCTGAATCGAGTTCACTCCTCATTCCAGTACTGTATCACTGAACCAGATTAACAAACCATTCCATCCATGTCAATCTCAAGAGATATAAATAATTACCCAATGAATTGGATGGAGATATAGGTCCCACACATCTCATAATGAAATCATTCTTACTTGTTCCACAACATTAACATAAACCAGTCATCATAACGCAATGAATAAAAATGGGTTTCATAAAAATCATCCCATCATAACATAATCCATATAAAACAAATTGATATCATTTCATCATAAAAAAGTGAAACCATGTAAATCATATAGATATTACACTTGAAACATACAGATATGAAATATTGACATCTTATATGGAAAATGGTTTTGATAAATCACTTTAAAAGAATTTTTGAGGAAAATTTTAATTCTTCTTAAAAATCATTTTTCGGTTCATAACATGTCATGAAATTTTAAAATAAAATAAGTTAATTAGAAAAACATGAAAACATGTAAAGTAAGATTCATGAAAATAATGTTCTATGAAATCATAAAAATCCATTTATTATGTATAAGTTAAAAAACACTCTCCTTGTACTTTTAATAGAAAAGTCAAAAAGTACCACATATGGTAAACAAAAAAGGATCCTTCAATAACACAAAGTAAAAGTCAAAGAGGGGTAAACATGAATTTAAAAATACATTTAAGAATACTAAACACTTTATGAAAAACCTTTTTTATGGAAATGGATGAAAAATATAACCCCAGTAAATACTTACGAATAATCAATCTCGGATAAAAATGAGATTGGAAAAGTTTTCCCTTACCGTTGGTCAGATATGCTTCATACGTATCCAATCCTATTGTATAATTATTTAAATAATGTCATTGACTTATTACATAATCATATTCATTTTTATTATATCATATATGGTTCACATATTTCATTATATTATCCATTCTTTTGTAAATTCCATGTTAAAGCAATGTTTTGGAACAAATCGTTTTATTTATCGTACGTGTTTGGACTTATTGTTCTTGATATTATTATTACTTATATCATGATTTTATTACTTCCAGAATTTGAATAATTATTTATATATAATATATATTCAGTATATATATATATATATACTAGATAGATAAATTAAATGAAATACACCGTTCATGGAGACGGTAGGTCGTACGTACGCATGAACGCTATTTTCCATTCTTTATTGACATCAATTGAAGTAAGTAGATGACATATATATATAAATAACCTTGGTAGAATTATAATGTCATATATTTCTTTATTATTCATTATATGTTCTTTATAATCATTCTTGTATGGTTAACTTGGAGAATGACTCTCATCGCGTCATGGAGACAGTAATCTGTACGTACGCACGAGAGACGATATCATTCTCATAATTATTGAATTTAATTGGAGTGGATGATATAATATCTAAGAATCAGTATTATGTTATAATAACTATATATAGTTATTTCTTACACCATTATACCCATACAGGTATGGTGGGGGTGGAAAAACAGATTACACCACGGTGTGGAGACAGTATTTCATACGTACGCACGTGCTGTGTCTTCATTTTCCATAGGATGGATAGAAAGTGAAATGTGGTTGTTTCATATTTATAATAACATATCAGTATATTATTGATACTAATGTTATTATACTATAATGAATCAATTAAAGAATATGAAGTTGAATAAGAAAGAAAACGATAAATAATCGGTAAGAGAGATTACCTCTTCTTCGACGCACCTTTTTTAAGCTTCCTCTTAAGGCACTGGAGTTGGTCATTTGAGGATAACAGAACCTCTATAATGTTTCTAGGAAAGTTTATAAGGGAAATGGGCAGCGTTTGGATGATCTTGAAGGCTCAAAATTTTGTGAAGAGAAGAGGGAGGAGGTGCCCTTTTATAATGGAGGAGAGGGGCACCTTAGGTAAAACTAAAAATATTATTTTATAATAGAGTCATATTCTGTTTATAATGGCACCAAAGTGACTTCTTTCGAAGTTAATGTGGGTATTGGTTAAAATCCACTTATACAATAGGATTTAGAAAAGTTTAGGTTACTATTTTAACCTTATCATTTAGATTTAACTCTATGTTAAATAATTTAACTTTTACCATGTCTTCTTGTTTTCTTACAGTATATTCTTAATAAACTTACTATAAACTGAAAAACTAACCCATAGTGGGTTTTTATTAATATATATAAATATATATAATTAATTTGGAAGAATCTTAGTTTTTTAGGAATAAAATATCAATTAATAATATAATTTTTTTTGAAAAACTATTTTATGTCAATTTAGACACTATCTGGTAATTAATATTTGAGAATATCATAAAAACATAATTAGTTATATCAACGTTAATTAAATAAATAATATCATGTCATATTAAACTAAAAAAATTAGTGTAATTCATAAAAAGTCTCAAATTACATTTATTTATGTATTTATAATATCAATTATTTTAATATTTCATTAATTAGGTAATTACTGCATCACCATTGTGTCATAAATAAATTAAATTATTTAATATATAAAAATAATAAATAAAATACCATAATGTGGGAAATACATTTATCTTTCTAATGAATATTTATAGTTGTATTTAACTTATTTAAATCCCTATATTGAAAATGTTTTATTTATTAAACATTGATTTTTACTATTTTAACTCTTCTTTAAATAATAATAAATGTCCTAATCTAATCCAAGTGGACCTAAATGGTAATATTTTATTCCTAAAGTTTTTTTGGTCTTATTGAATTTATCCAATATAATTAGGACATGTTTTAGTGTTATAATAATATCTTTTTAACCCTTAATTAACCTATTTAATTTTATCCTTGGTAAATAAATGTAAAAAGATATTATTCACAAAAAATTATTTTAATCTTATTGAACCACATTTTACTCCTTTATATTAACCATGTCTCTCAGATTTTCGAAATTCAACTCACATAAGTGGAAAAATTATGTTTTATGTCCAAGTGCAAATGCTCCTAGGATGTGGGTATAAGACGGTGAAAAGTTCAATTAAATTTTTATATATCTAAAATTATTATAAAATGACTCTAATGAAGTAAATTGAACATATATAAGTATTATGTATCTATTTTTACCTAAAATAAATTTAAATAAAATAAATTATTTTTTAAATAAAAAGTTGGTTTTAGCCAATAACTCGATTTTTTCACTATTCATAAAAAATTGACAGTTTTCAAAAAAATACCAAAATTTCAACCTAGGATTATTTCGATATTCTAAATCCAAAAATGAAGTCCATTTAGAAAGATAAAATTTTTAAAATTTCAAAAAGTGGGTATTACTATTCATAACGGCTAGTTTATATAATATTTTAATAACATAACATTGTTTAGTGAAACTTGGTATTGCGTACAACACACGCAATCATGGAAGGTCACGATTGCGAGTAAAACAATCCAAGTGATGGTTACATGTAGTACAATATCCCTTTGGTGTTTTTTATAACATAATCAAATGTTATTTCATTTATAAATTAAAAAATTCAATACATAATGTTGCGTATAATAATTTCCACAAAACGAACTTGAAATTGTGGTTAACACGAGCCTGGAATAGTGTTGCGTATACTGCAAGAAAATAAGGTGTTGCGTATAGTACAAGATAATCTTGTTGTAGTGTACAATAGAATACATCAATGAAATTACAAAAAATATATCTAAAAAAATCTTGGGGTGTTACAATATTCTACCCCCCTCAAATGAATTTCGCCCTCGAAATTTGTCGGGGTTATAAATCGTTAACTACAAGAAATTTTAATTCGTAGAAACCCACAACATAAAAAGTAATACTAAAACATATTTTTAAAAAGTGAAGTATGAAACATAACGGTTTCCCAAATTAACTCATCACTGAGTTTCAACATAGGATAATATAGGTGAAATATGGATATGAAAGAGAAATCTAACCATCATGTTTTGATGAAGAGTAATAGAGAACATGACTATGAAAAATATAACAATCACAAAGCCATAAATTCTTAATAATATAATGTACCATGTGATTCATCCGATATGAGGGCACTATGACAACATTTTTGGTTTTCAATATCATTTCCCTATTGTTGTATATTTTTTTAATTAAAGGAATTACTTACATGATTTTGGTACAATCTTATTGTTTTTGTGCCTTGAACAATTTCCACTTCATCTCTTAAAGAAAAGAAGTTTAATTTTTCTTCTATGAATTGTTAGCAGATCATGCTATAGAGTGATAGGTCATTTCATCTGTCTCAAATATAAGGATAGAAATAGTTATATACATAAGTCCATCTATAGTGATATTAATCGTATATAGTTCTTAAAATGGACTTATACTTCATCTATCATACCTTTTAATAAAATAAAACTAGTTTCTACTAACCAGGGACTGCCTTTAGGCCAGTGGTAGGTGATAAAGGCAAGTCCCACTTCGGTTGTGGGTTCGATTACCACAACCTTGTTCGATGATATGGGTTTTCTCCCTTCCAACGGGTTATCCTTTTTCTTAAAATATACTATTATAACATAACAAAATGTTATAGTCGTAAACAATAAAATCTGATATCTAACATAATTGATTCCAATATTTAGGATTATCCAAAATACTTTTTTCCATCCTCATAGTATAAATAAAATTATTACTAGAAAGGCCATCTGCCAAGCATTGAATACAATCATTTATCACCCGTATATCATAAGATATATATATCTCATTGGCGACATTCCAATCATGTGAATTATTTAATCATGTCTTCTCTTAAAACATGAGTACCCATTGAACATTAGTGAAAACAATAATGTTGTCAAATGTTAACTCTTTCCACATACCTAAATCCCAAAACTATGCATACTCAAACCATGATATCACTTTTTCCTTATACCAGTCATGATGTCATTAATACTATCAAACATTTTATTATCTCCTTATCCTTTCAATATGCACATACCATATACCTTAAAAAATATTTGAATAAAATTTCATGGTTACCAGTACCATTCAACATATACTTTCAAAAACTCGAGGAAAGACAACAGTGTAACAATCCTTAGATTTTTCAATATTCCATAGTACCATACATTATTATTGATAAACATACAATCATTCCACTACCCTATTAAACCACTGAATGAGCTTCATCATTTCTTTAATCTCATATATCATTTGTAGTCTCTTCATCGCCATCCACATAAATACTTCCCATATGACTATGTTGATTCTCTACAAGATATTTTCCCTTAGGGCATTGGTTTTCAAAATTCATGCACATTCCCCATTTAAAACATTTAACCATTTTTGATGTCTTATCAATACCATTATCCTTGTCCATGATTTTAACGAAACCTTTTCCATTACAATTACTGTATTTGTGTCCTTCTTTTCCACACCCAAAGCATCTTTTGTATCCTTTTAAGAATTCTCCCTGATGCCTCATCCCACATCATTTACATGAGGGAAATTGAAATTTCATTCCTCTATGATCCCCATGAAACTCCATCATTGTCTTATTAGAAGAGTCTGGAATCTTACCAATGTTGAAATTATTGATCATATTATGATATTTCTGAATAGGAATAATAAAGATATGTAGACTTACAGATCCAATTTAAATTTTTTTCTCATGAAGAATAACATTCCATTATCCATCATATCCTCTATTATTGTGAAAATTCCTTTTTCTAACAATTTTCTAAAACCCAAAAAAGAATATTGTTAGGGAAAAAATTCATAATCAAGGGGGATTACCATCAATATATAACGTCTTAGGTTTAATTCTAATATCATTTCCATAATTATAGGACTATAACCGATACTTATAATTAACCGTAGGGACATCTTTAGACATACCTTAGAAATATCTCAAGGGATTTCACTAATTTTTTCACATCCCAGTTTCCAAAGGATAACTAAAACATTCCTCTCATACCAACTATAGAGAACCAATCATGACGTACATGGACATTACATTACTTTTGTGGAATACCTAATACATAACAAAAACAGACACCAAATTACCGTAATAGTTTAGTTTCATTGGAAACTCGGAATATAATCTTCTAATCATGGTGAATGATCTTCAACATATCCTATAAAGATCATCCCTTTTTTTCTTACCTAAATCCTTTCTTTATATCCTGGGAAAAACAAAACATATAAAGGGTGAACTCAAATGCTCATTAAGGGTAAGAATATAGAAAATAAACAAAACCATATACATTTTAACATCAAAACATGAACATAAAGTTTACACATCAAAATCTTGAGTTGTGATATAAATCTTGGAAGTACATAAGGCATAGGTCATAAAGGAACATCAATCATGATAAGATAACATGGGAAAAACATTTAATTGTGGAAAAGCATTTATCACATGACATGATTTCCATAGTATCCAAGGCATTGCTTCTAATACCATCATAGTGGACAAAGTCCTTTTCTAAATCGAGTTCACACCTCGTTCCGGTGCTGTATCACTGAACATGATTAACTTACCATTCCAGCCATTTCTATCTCATGAGATATAAATATTTACCCAATGCATTGGAGGTAGTTATAGGTTCCACCCATCTAATATTGATATAAATCTTACTTGTGCCACAACATAAACATAAATATTTCATCATAACCCAAAGAATAAAAATGGGGTTCATAAACATCATCCCATCATAACATAATTTAGATAAAAAAATGGTTATCATTTCATCTTATGAAAAGTGAAACCATGTAAATAATAGAGATATTATACTTGAAACAAACACATATGAAAGAATTTCATCTTATATGGAAAATGGTTTAGATGAAACTCTTGAAAATAATTCTTGAGGAAAATATCCTTTCTTCTTAAATATCATTTTTCCTTTCTTCACATATCATAAAATTTCAAACGTAATGAAGTTGAATAAAAGTAAACCTTAAAAATAGTAAAGGAATCTTCATAGAAACAATGTTCTATGAAATCATAAAAATCAATTCATGCAGTATTAGTTAAAAAACAATCTCCTCATACTTTTAACGTAAAATTCAAAAAGTACCACATATGGTAACGAAAAGAAAGATTCCTTCCATAACACAAAGTAAAAGTCAAAGATGGGTAAACATGACTTTATAAATACATGGAATAATATTAAACACATTATTAAAATCATTTTTTATGGACAGGGATGAAAAATATAACCCCAATAAATACCTACGAATAAACAATCTCAAATAAAAACGAGATTGGAAAAGTTATCCCTTACCTTAGGTATGATTATATTCATACTTATCCGAACCTATTGTATAATGATTTAAATAATGTCATTTACTTATTACAGAATCATATTTATTGTTATTATATCATATACAGTTCACTTATGACTTTATATTACCCATTATTTTGTAAATTCCATGTTAAAGCAGCGTTTTGGTTAAAAACGTTTTATTTATTGTACGTGTTTGGAATTGTTGTCCATGATATTATTATTACTTATATAATGATTTACATACTTCCAGAATTTAAATAATGATTTATATATCATATATATTTAGTATAGATATATAATTGATATATAAATTAAATGAAATACACCGTTCATGAAGACGGTAAGTCGTACGTACGCATGAATGCTGTTTTCCTTTCCTTATTGACTTGAATGGAAGTAAGTGGATGAGATATATATATAAATAAATCTAGTAGTTTTATCATGTCATATAATTCATTATTATTCATTATATATACTTTATAATCATACTTCAATGGTTAACATGGAGAATGAATCTCATCGCATCTTGGAGACGTTAATCTGTACGTACGCCCGAGCGATGATATCGTTCCCATAATTATTGTATTGAATTGGAGTGGATGATATAATATCTCAGAATTAGTATGATGTTATAATAACTATATATAGTTCTTATTTACACCATTATAACCATCCATGTAAGGTGGTGGTGGAAAAATAGATTACACCACGGCATGGAGACGATATTCCGTACGTACGCACGTGCGGTGATTTTGTTTTCTGTTGGATGGATATAAGGTTAAATGGGGTTGTTTCATATTTATAAAAACATATCAGTATGTTAGGGATACTGATTTTATTTCTTTATAATGAAACAACTTAAGAATAAGATGTTGCAGAAAAACGAAAACTTGAATGAATCAGTATAAGAGATTACCTCTTCTTCGACGCATCTCTTTTATGTTTCCTCTTAAGGAACTAGAGTTTGTCTTTCGATGAGACCAGAACCTCTATAATTTTTCTTGGTAATTTTAGAAGGGAAATTTTCTGGGTTTGTATGAGCTTGAGGGATCAAAATTGTGTGAAGAGAAGAGGTAGGAGGTTCCCTTTTATTAGGGAGGAGAGGTGAAGCTTAGGAAGAACTTAAAATATTATTTTATAATAAAGTTATATTATGTTAATAATGGCACAAAAGTGACTTATTTAGAAAATAAAGTGGGTATATGTATTAATCCTATAAACTAATAGGTTTTAGACATGTTTAGGTTACTATTTTAACTTTATCATTTTGATTTAACTCTAAGTTAAATAATTTCACTTTTACGGTGTCTTCTTGTTTTCTTACAATATATGGTTAATAAACTTACAATAAACTACCAGAAGAACCCCAACTAGTTCATTGTTAATATATATAACCTTATATATGTTATTTTTCCGATCCTTAGATTTTTTGGAATAAAATATCAATTAATACTCTATTTTTTGTTTTAAAAACAATTATTTGTCATTTTGAGACTATTTGGTAATTGTTTTCTGTGAAAATCATAACAGCTTGATCAGTTCGAAAAAAGTTAATTAAATCATTAATATCATGTAATATTAACTTATAAAATTAGTTTAATCCATAAAAAGTCTCATATTACATTTATTTGGGTATTTATAATATCAATTATTTTAATATTTCAATAATTAGGTAATTACTGCATCACCATTGTGTCATAAATAATTTAAATTATTTAATTTATAAAAATTATAAAAAAAATATAATTAGGTATCAAATCTTTTTATCTTTCTAATGAATATTTATAATCGAATTAATCCCATGTATAACTCAATATTAAAAATGTTTTAGTTATTAAACTTTTATTTTAACTATTTTAACTCTTCTATAAATATTAATAAATGTCCTAATCTAATCCAAGTGTACCTAAATGGTAATATTTTATTCATAAGGTTGTTTTTGGTCGAAATACCTTTATATAATAGAATTAGGACAAGTGTTAGGGTCATAATAGTAACTTTATTACCCTTAATTTCCCTATTTAATTTTAACAATGGTAAATAAAAGTTTAAAGTTATTATTCAACAAAATTTATTTTTATCTTATTAAACCACATTTTACTCATTAATATTAATCGTGTCTCTAGGATTTTTTAAATTCAACTCACAGAAGTTGTAAAATTAACTTCTATGTACAATTACAAATGCTCCTAGGATGTGGGTAAAAGACGGTGAAAAGTTCATTAAAATTTATATATATATAATTATTATAAAATGACTCCACTGAATTACATTTAACATATATAAGTATTATGTATCTATTTTGACCTAAAATAAATTTTAATAAAATAAATTATTATTTAAATAAGATGTCCGTTTTAACCAATAACTTAGTGTTTTCACTATTCATAAAAAATTGAATGTTTTTGGAATAATACCAAAATTTCACCCTAGGCTAATTTTGATATTCTGAATCCAAAAATGAATTCCATTTTGAAAGTTAAAATTTATAAAATTTCAAAAGGTGATTATTAATATTAATAATGGCTAGTTTATATAATATTTTAATAACACATCATTGTTTAGTGAAATCAGTATTGCGTACAACACAAGCTACCATGGAAGGTCGTGATTGTGGGTAAAGCCAGCCATGTCAGGGTTGCATGTAGTGCTTTCTCCCTTTGGTGTTGCGTATAACATAATCAGAACTTATTTCATTTATACATTAAACAAAATATATACTTAATGTTCCGTAGAATAATTTCCACAAAACAAACTTGAAATTCTGTGTAACACGATCCATGAATAGTGTTGTGTATACTACAAGCTAATATAGTGTTTCATATAGTACAAGCTAATATTGGTGTTGTGTATAATAGAAGACATCAATGAAATTAAAAATAATATATCTCAAAATATTTCGGGGTGTTACATTGTTCCAAGACACTAATTTCTCTCATGAGACCAACCGATACATCGAGGTGCTATATCGGGATCCACCAGTCACTTACTAAGTCTAATGCATTCCTCATATGAAAAGGTTTAAAAATAACATAAAACATCCTTTTAAAACATGAATATGAAATTTTAATACTATATCCATAATCCAAGAATGTTATGAAATAATACATCTTCAATCAAACATATCCCAAAACCATCAATACAATATGGAAGTTTTTGTACCATAAAAAATATACTTCAAACAAACATAAAATCCACTCAAGGATGTTGACCTAGATGAAATCAAAACCTTTTCAGAGAAATACATCTTTATATTTTTAAATCATTTATAAGTCACTTAATTATTAAAGAAACTATTTATATTTGAAAATCTTCTTATATGCTTGTAAGAAAATAATCTGCGATATTATATTGGTGGAAAATAGCCACACCCGCCATATAACATAAATATACATTCTTACGTTAATTTTGTCGAAAAGGTCAAAAAGTACCTTGTTTGGGAAATGATGGAAATATTCATTTATAAACAAAATATTAAATTTAATAAAGGGTATAACGGACTTGGCCCTATAGTCTATAAAATAGTAATAATGTATTGAAATACATTTTTAAGAAACATGGATGTGGATGATAAAGAGGTCCGAGTTGATAATTACATTTATCTAGCCTCGGATGATGAAGAGATAGTGAAATTAACCACTACCTTGTACATTTACTTGGTAGAGGTTAATTTAACCTCCTATTTAATGGTAAAATAATAGATATTAAATTATACAAGAATCTTATACCTTAATATGATATCATATATGATTTTTTTACATTTATTTGTTAACAATATATTAGTATTATCGTTGTTTCGGGTGTTAACAGAATCTTTTACCTTTATATTATTTGTCATGTTATTCATATTTGTTATATATGGGATGTATCATAATCATATTCCTATTGATATTAAGTCTTTAAACATTATTTTTAATAATCTAATGAAAACCAGTCTTGACAGTATATGATGGGGAATGAACCTGATCTCATTCGAGAAGATGGTAATACGTACGTACGCATGAGCGGTAGTATCATTCTTCTGATATTAAAATAATAAATAATATAAAGTTATATCATATATAAATATTTATCATCATGTTATATTTATTATTTACATCAATTACACATCATTATTATACCCATCCAAATAATAATGTATTGAATAACAAGTACACCACTACGTGGAGACGGTATGCCATACGTACACACATATGGTGACATGTCATTCTAAGGATGGGTAGAATAGTGAATATGTTTGTACCATATTTTTAGTAACGTCACATTTTATATAATATATTTGAGTTATTAGTTTATAAAGGAAACAATACAGAAAGAGGAAGTGGTATAATAATGGAACTTGAAAGAGGTGATGAAATATTTACCTATTCTTCAGGTTCTTCCTTTTGATTTGATCAAAAGGGCCCCATAGGTTGTCTTTCTGACTAAAGGAAGGCCTCTACAATGAATTTAGGATAGTTTAGAGGGTATTTGTAATGGGTTTTTCTGAGCCAAATGGATTTGAAAGAGTGAATTTGGGGGACAGGGGAGTGCCCTTTCAAAAAATTATTGAGGGGAACCTTAGGAAATGTGAGAAAAATTGTTTTATAATAAAATAATTTCCATTTTATTATCACTCAAAATTGAATTATTTAAATAATCAGGAGAATATGGGTTGATAACCACTCAACTGATAGGTTTTAGATTGGTTTTTATCACTATATTAACAATATATTTTAGATTCAACTATTAGTTAAATAGTGTGTCATTTACCATGTCTCTTTGTATTTATATATTATAAGGTTAATAATCTAACTATATACTTCCAATACTACTCCATGTTATTTAATAATGTTAAACCTATCATTATATATGTATTTTGGCTGAACCATATATTTTTACCAATATAATATCAATTAATAATATTATATATTTTTCAAAAAACTCTTTTATGTAAGTTTTGACACTATTTCATATTTTGATTCATCTGAATTCATAAGATCATTTTTACATCAAAAAAACAATCTTACCAACCCTAACATTTCATATTAACCTATAATATTAGTGGAATTCATAAAAAGTTTCAAATTACATTAATTAGAATATTTATAAGATAAATTATGACATTTTTTCATTAATATGTTAATTATTGCACCATATTTATGTCATAAATAAATTAACTTTTTTAATGTCTAAAACTTATAAATAAAATAAAATTTTATAGGAAGTACTTTTATCTTTCTAATGAATATTTATAGTATAATTTATCTTATGTGTAACCCTTTATTAAAAAAGGTTTAGATATTAAACATCAAATTTAACTCTTTTGGCTGGTCTTTGAATTAAATAATAATAAATGATCTAATCTAATCCAAGTTTTCCAAAGAGGTTCATATTTTATTCATAATGTTTTTTTAAAATAATTATACATATCAAATAGAATTAGTACATGTTTTAGGGTAAAAATAATAACATTTTCCCCTTACATACCCTATTTAGTTTTAACCGTGATAAATAAAAATTAAAAAGTTATTATTCACGAAAAATTATTTTATTCTTATTAAACAAAATTTTCCTTATGGATATCAACCATGTCTCTTGGATTTTTGAAATTCAACTCACAGATGCAGCAAAAATAATTTATATGTAAATTTGTTAATGTTTCTAGGAGGTGGGTAAAAGAAGGTAAAAAGTCCTACAAAATATTTATATATATATAATTATTATACACTGACTCCAATGAAATAAATTGAAGATATATAGTTATAATATATCAAAAAAAGGTTTCACTAGTGATGAACCTATAGTAATGGTACCTCTCACAGTTACAGGACCTACATCAGCTACCTCAGGCGACTCATCCACTGCATGATGAAGCTTTGTTCTGGATGCCTGTGGATGGAACCCTTTTGTACATGATGAATTTGATTTCCCCATAGTATTTGGAGGTGTTAATGATCCTGTTCCACTACGTGGAGTAGAGAAGTGATGGGAGAATCTCTGTAAGTTCCCAAAATTACCGTAGGATCTACAGTTCATGGGTGCCTTAGTGCAAACCCTCTTAGAATGTCCTGGATTTCCACACTGATAGCATGTCAAAGAATCCCCTATTGGTGAAACCGAATGTGTGGAATGACTTTGTTGTTGAGAACTTCCATGAGAATCATCATGCTTTAGTTTTCCTTTAAAGGAACCAACACTACCTCTAGGAGGGAACAGAACCTCCTTCAACCCTGACTTCCTGGCCAGGTCTATCTCAACCATCAAGGCCCTATCCAGAAAATCAGCATAAGTGGGTGACATTAATTAGAAAACATGAGAACAAATATCTAATCGAAGTCCCAACTTGAATTGTCGAGCCGTCATCCTCTCATTACATACAATCTCCGGAGAAAACTGCACAAAATCAGAAAATCGATTTAAATACTCAGTCACAGTTTTGTTGGCCTGCTCAAGCTTGAAAAACTCCACAGCCTTATCCAACAACATTGATTATTTATAGATCTGGTTAGTGAAAATAACCCTAAAGTCTTTCCACTCCAAACCCTCATGTTTCCCAGCAATCACCATTGTGTCCCACCATCTCCTACTTGGTCCTTCCTGTACGAAGGTGGCACACTTCACTTTGATCACATCAGGTGTCTCGAATAACCCAAACAAGCGTTCAATATTACTCAACCATTACTCATCATGTTTTGGGTCAGTGGAGCCTTTGAATACTGGTGGCTTCTGGCGTAAGAACTCTTGAGAATGACTTAAAAGAATATCACTATGAGGATCTATATCTGGAGACTGAATAGAAACTGGAGGTGGTGAATTTCCCATAGCTTGGATAATGCGAACAATCACCTCATCCAGAATCATATCCACAATAGGACTCGCTTGCTGAGATTCAGCAGCAGCCTCTTTTTGGATAGTATTCTCACATCTTCTCTGAGGCATGTTGCTACACAACATAAAAATAAATTTGGTAACACTCAAACAGAGTAAGAAGGAAAAATATTTTTAATAGATGGGATTAACAAGATTTGGATTCCACTCTATCAAAATTGAAATAGGGAAAATACTTGTACTAATACACAAGTAGTATTTCACTAGCTAACACTGCTGACTTAAGGTTCATTGCGGTTCGAGCTGGCCAGGAACTCAATCACAACTACCTCCTAAGTCCCGACAAGAATACTCAAATTCATACTGTCATTAATGAAAGATGCTTAACCTCCCTTCGATAACATTTTGTCATGAACCAGACCAGTTACCCTAGTATTACAATAAGTATGCCAGCCCTAACATAGCCCGAAGGGCGTTCCCGATCCCCACGGGTCGGAGACTAGCACCTGGCATTGTAAAAAATACAAGTGGGAATGATTTTTTCCACCAGAATGCGGAATCAAAAGAGACAAGACTTTATGCCTAACAAAAGAAACTCCACTGAGAGTGATGTACAGAAAAACAACTTGGCATAACAAGCCCTAAGTACTAAAACCCAAGTACTAAAAATGGAAAAAATAGCTCCAATGTCCCTAAGGACACTACTCACCAGGACCAAAGTTCAGCAACTAGAATCACCTCTCAAAGATCTCTTCCCTTTGCATGAACTAGGAAGAAGAAAGTTTCCAAACACCCGAAAGAAAAAGTAGGGAGTGAGCCTAAATCCAGTAGGATACCACCAAAGATTCCATAACATATTGCAAGTATATATTATCCAAAGGAAAATCTTTCAATTTCCAAATTAATAGGCTCGGAAAATCAAAATAATATTCTATCAAAATATGATAAACATTTTCAAATGATTGAAATAAATATTTCAAGTAAAGGATTCTCAAATGATGCAGTATTTATAGAACAATGGATTATATAAAACATTTATATAAAATAGTTTATATATATTTAGTAGGCATGTAAAGTAGTTAAAAAGAATTGGCATACATTCATATCTCATATATAAATAAAAATGAAGGCAACATGGTCATCTTTCAAAAGGTACGATAGTATTAACTAGTTATTGGATTCCACACTCACTATGTGAACTCAGCAAAATGTGTATACACATGTCCCTATAACACTGGAAAAAGGAGACTCATCACCAACCCGTCGGGGATGTGACCCGTCGCAAGTATGTTTTAGAATGTTGTCATAGTGTAGAGTGTATGAAAATAACTCAGTAAAAACCTAAGTCTTGAATACACTCTTTCATTATGTGAAAACTATATTAAGAATGATTTACATACGATCAATCCCATTCTTCCATTTCAAAAGTGCCAATTTCATTCCATTTCAAACCAAAATTGGTTTTATTCAAAACATGCCTTCTACAGAAGATAAAACCAAGGTGTTTCTATTAAATCATTTTAAGAAATTTTCACCATTTTGAAATCCATTCAAAACCAATTCCATCACTACACAATTTATTCCCACAAATAAATTTAGAATTTTAATTAAAACAATTTCCATCAAATCCATAATTTAAATTCAACAATTTAAATTGGAAAATTTCCACAAACACACACAATTCAATGAAATTTGGGTTTTTATTCCAATTTTTCATGCCAAAACCATTTCAAATATCTCAACTCACTAGAATATAGTTTTTATCAATTTAATAGAAAGAAAACAAGACCAATTTAATTTAAATCAAAAATTGAAATAAATGAAGAAAATACAATGATAATCAATTTGGAAAGTCAGGACGGAACCACCTACCTCGATTTATTGATGGGAGTTAGCCCAATGAGAAACCCCACAAACCAAGTGGCATAATGATGTCGATCAAAAATTGGATCTGAATCCTTGAAACCAAAATTATGATCAATAGAATAAAGATCATGGATAATTAGATGAAGATTCACAATCCGAAATCTATAACCCAACTAATATGTTTAGATCCATGGAATCAAAGGAAATCTCCCATGAATGGATTATTGAAAGATAGAGGAAAAATCTAGAAACACAACGGGATGAAATCCTCATACCAGGAAGAGCACAGATCTTCAATCCAAGCCTTCAATATTGAGGAAAGTTGTTTGGATCACCTTGGAATCTCTCTAGGAAGATTTTTAAAGATCTAAAATGAGACAATCTCGAGCTAAGGTCGAAAATAGGGAAGTCCTGGGGGTTCAGGTTGTTTTAAAAGAAAAATTTGAAATTGAAAACTATACACACGATTTACATAGGAAAAGGCACATGGTTTTTAAAACCGTGTGCACACCGTACAGACCTCACGGTCTAGAGATACATGTAATGATCCAGAAATTTCAAGGGAAATTTTTTTCTTAATTTTCATTGGAATTTTACAAGAACGCAGTTTCTCACGGCGCCTGATTCCGAGGCCCGGTGTGCCCGGAATTAATTTCCGAATTTTGGCTCGGGTACGTTCAGTGAACGAGCGAGCGGGAATTTCTATCTTTTGAACCGGTGCCCGGAATCGAATTCCGAGGGCACCGATGGAACCACATCACCGGTAATTTCTTAATAATGCCATTTCCGGAGTTTCATTTATCCGAGAGAAGATGATAAATATTTTGGAAGTTTAATTTATAACTTATCTACAATTTTTATTTTCTTGTTAACTAGATTAAGTGTTATGTTACAACACTTGACCCTCTCTTAAGTGGTTATAACCTATTTAAGGGAGTTAGGGGTGGGACCCACTTAGATTTAACCACCCATGGAAGGATTTAAGGTGAGGTGGGGCCCACACGAATCCCACCCCTTTACTTTTCCCATAACCCCCTAACTCCCTCTTTAATTTGAAACTCCTCACCTCCCTCTTTATTTTGAAACTCCTTCTCTCCCTCTCTCCCTCATAACTCATGCCAACTATCACTTAAATTAAGTTATTGAAACTCTTAATCAATTAAGTGTTTGAATTTTGAACTTACAATGCATGGCATGATTAAAATAAAATAAGGGGAAACCTTGTTTTATTTGGATGTTGAATTGTGGTGGGAGGATTTTTGAGAAAGAGCATTTGTGTGATAGAAGAAGGAAGCTCCTTCTTCGTTGAAGAACGTCCTCCTCTCCGTGAAGAACG
Organism: Viscum album; assembly: GCA_963277665.1. Lineage (NCBI taxonomy): Eukaryota > Viridiplantae > Streptophyta > Magnoliopsida > Santalales > Viscaceae > Viscum > Viscum album. The sequence goes on along the minus strand of OY728162.1, from coordinate 76,713,895 downwards.
GTTCTTCTCTGATGAAGAACATCGATCCCTCAACTTAGAACGACTCGGTGATCACGGTTCTTCATCCTCTTTTTCCTCCACAGCAAGGGAGAAGACACCGACGTAGGGAACTCTCCAACGACAACGCGCCTTCCTTCTTCATCTCCGCAACAAGTGAGGAGACGTAGTTTCCTCCTCGGACGTACCCCAACATCCAGGGAATCAACGTCTGATCTTCGCGACGTCGTTCTCCGCGACGCCGTTCTCCGAGACGCCCGACGTGCGACGTCAAATATCCACGTAGGGGTTTGTTGTTGCTTTATTTAATTATTTTCCGTTCTTGGTTCTAGCATGACAAACTTGAGGATGAACGTTTAAGTGTTATCGTCTAACGAGAGGGGGACCAGACCGCACAAACACGGCCGAACCCCCCTCCTTTGTTCTTGAATGTTTCTTGCAGATGAAACGAGATAGCGTGGTGCCGTCGCACCACGCGGGTATCACACGGAAATTATTGCGTGGCGCCATCGCGCCGCGCCATGGAAAGAATTATCATGAACGCGACGCCGTCGCGCAACATCGAATGAAACCGAAGACGCCGCGGTCGGAGCAGGGCCGCGGCGGAGGGGCGCGGTGTCGTCGCACCGCGCCGGATGACGAAGGCTGCGGCCGGTTCCGGGTCGCGGCATATCATGATGACCGGCGGCCAGCCGGGCCGCCGGTGCTGGAAGACGGAAGAGGACCGACCCTTGCCGGTCATGTTGACAAGAGGCCGGCCGGCCAGGTCGGGCCGGCTGGGTTGGTGGAAACCGGGGGAATTTAATTCCCCCGGGCAGTTTTTTTGGCCCCCCATTATGAGGGGGGCCGGTTTCACAAAGGGGGGGGGGCAGGCGGCCCGCCGTTTCCAGCAAGCTCCGCCTTCGGATAAGCTGGCAGCGCGCCCAGCGCGCTACCTTGCGCCGAACCAGCGCGCCTAGCCAGTTCGCCGGGATGGGCCGCGTCGGGCCGCGCCGGGCCGGGCTGGGCTGTGCCGGTCTGGGTCGACCCCGTCCGGGGCGGGTCGACCCGGTTCGGACCATCCGGGAGGTCTCGAGCCGGGACGGCCCGGGCCCGAAACCCCCGTTACCGAGCGGTTTGGTCAAATACACATATCTTGGGCTACATGCCTCCAAACGACTCGCCGTCAGCGGCAACACGATCCTTGGATAGAGACGGTCGTTTCGGTATACTATACTCAAGGTGCACCTTCTTTTTCGGGAGCCTACGTGGTTAAAACTCTATAGTTAAGCGTGCTTGGCCTAGAGTAGTGATCAGGATGGGTGACCTCCTGGGAAGTTTCCCAGGGTGGGTGTGAGACGGAAAGGCCAATAAATAACAGACCAGGAATCCGATTGACGCGCCGTCTGTTTCGTTGAATTTCTCTAAGTGAGATGATTCTTTTGGCTTACTCCGCTCGAGGTTTGGATGCCGATGGAGTGTGGTCGGGTTGGATCGCACCGAAATCCAACCGGGCCCCTGGAACGAAAAAGCCAATAACTCTCAGACCGGTCGTCCGATTGACGCGCCGTCTGTTGCGTTGAATTTCTGTTGACGATACGGAACTTTTGGCATCCTCCTCTAGAGTTTTGGATGCAGATGGATAGTGGCCGGGTTGGATCGCACCGAAATCCAACTGGGCCCCTGGAACGGAAAAGCTGATATCTTTCTGACAGAACGTCCGTTTGACGAACCGTCAGCGGCGTTGGTGATCGCGTTTAGAAATGGTCCCTATGAGTATACCCTATGAGAGTTCGGGGTACAGTTGAGATACGGACGGGTTTGGTTCGCTCACGAAACCAACCGGGCCCCTGGGACGAAAAATCTAATAACTCACAGACCGGGCGTCCGATTGACGTGTCGTCTGTTGTGTTGAGACCCCTATGACGAGGCGGTCCTTTGAGATACTTCTTCTTGGGACTTTGAGATACTTGGTGTATCGACCTGTAGCTCGTGGAGCGGACCCTCCCAGTGACGAGCGTGCGGAGTACGGAGACCGTGTAGCTGGCTGAGACCCGACGATTACTGATCGAACGACTCGGTGTGTTACAGAGGTGCGCTTGGTTGAAGCGGCACATGGGAGCGCTTGGTTGTAGCGGCAGACCCACGAAAGAGGTGCGCTTGGTTGTAGCGGCACATGGGAGCGCTTGGTTGTAGCGGCAGACACACGACAGAGGTGTGCTTGGTTGTAGCGGCACATGGGAGCGCTTGGTTGTAGCGGCAGACCCACGACAGATGTGCGCTTGGTTGTAGCAGCACATGGGAGCGTTTGGTTTTTAGCATCTGGCCCGCAGTACTCAATGGGTGGAGTTCTTAAGCAGTCTTTGGTTAGTGAGCAGTTCCTCAGGGTCGTGACAGGACCACTGTACACTCCAGAGACGGAGCTCTTCAGCAGTTACGGTTTCGATAATGAAAATCCTGGTTTGAGCTGAGACTTTTGACCTTGTGTTTACCTCATGATTGAGATGGGTCACTTGATAACTTAGGTATATGTATGGGCATATACCTGGGTAGTAGTTATCCATTGATTTCACAATCCATATGTTTCCTCATGATTGAGATGGGTTACTTGATAACTTAGGTATATGTATGGGTATATACCTAAGTATAGGTTATCTGTTGAGATCTTCTATGTGGTTGTCCTTGTTGGATTTAGTGAGACCTTGAGGGTCTCGGGGTCCCTACTGAGTATTGTTATACTCACCCCTACATGGGCTATGCCCGCACCTCGTTGTGTTAGTTGCAGACGACGGCCAGTACTGACAGAGGCCGAGTGTTCGAGGACTGGACGGTACCTGGAGGTAGACTATACGACGAGACGATACCCAGAGGTGGACGTGACGAAGAGGTGGTACCCGGAGGTGGACCACTGGGTGGGACATAATCGGAGCGGACGGCGGGACCCGAGGAGCATAGGAGCTGTCTGTACCCACCCTTCAGGTGGGATTTCCAGTGGACAGCTCGGCGTAGAAGCTTTACTTTTCAGTTGTTGTTTTCCATTTCGAGTTGTACTTTACAGTTGGGCTTGTATTTCCGACCCCTTTTTACTTTCCGCACTTACTGTTGTACTCAGTTTTTACTTAGTTTTTACTTCTTCCACTTGTACTCTATGTGATTGTTTACTTTACAAAGGCAATGCCTTCCCTTTTTAACAGGATTTACGCCTTGGTGCTAGTCGCCAGCCCCTGGCCTATGGAAGGCGGGCTTGGGGTAGTCACGGCACGGGCCCCGAGGAAGGGTCATGAAAATACATGGTCCGCACGATTTGGTCACATGGGTTGTCAAAATGTGCGCACACCGTGCGTAACTCTATGTCCACTGCTGCTAGGTTGGCATCGTTTGGTCGCACGGTTAGTCAAACCGTGTGTAAATCGTGCACAATCCATTTCCATTTTGTTTTACTTAAAAGCTCACCCAAACACACCCCAAATTCACTACTCCAAAATAGAGGTTCTAAGAAACATCAAAAGTTCCTATAAATGTACCGTGATATTACAGAAATGATCAATATAACTTATTGGGTTAGGTATATAATTTGCAGCATGCCTCTCAAACCTTGTAAAGTTAGCTTCATACTTTGCGACATTCTTATCATCTTTTTGGATGAGGCTCAAAAATTGTATTTCCATATCCAGTTGATGGTCATAAGGAAATTATTTTTCTAATAAAATATCTCTAAACACCCTCTATTCAATATTTTATACTTACTCATCTTCCTTTGGGTTTTTAATCAATGACCACCATTGATCATCATCTCTAGTGAGGCGGTAAAATGCCGTGGTAAATTTTTCCTTTTCACCACACCCCAAGGTGTGGTATATTTTTTCTAAGGAAATTATCCATTGCTCAGATACTAGTGGATTTTTACGCTCATTGAATGTTGGTGGTTGTTTCCTCAAAAAGCGATCTAACATTGATCCTCCATGATTCAGATCAGGATGCCCTATATGGGTAAGGTTATTATTCATAACCTGAGTGAGTAGTCCGAGTATGGTGATTATATGATCAAAACCAGTTGCTTCACTAACTCCACTATAATTAACTTGAATATTAGGACAATCCCTACATGGAGTTCGTTCATTGATATGGTTTCCATTCATTCCACAAAGCTCTATTTCTAAAAAATGGAATAAACTATGTTAGTTTATGAATCACAATACATAAATCCAAACATGTACAACACTTAACATAAATTGAACAGTTTATAGATATAATCCATAATCATAAAACTATTTCCATTAAGGATGTATATACTCATAAACCCTTTAAAATGGTTTGTAGAGAAAATGAGAATTATCCAATGCATATCCCTCAGGAGTGTCGTAACCAAGAGTGCAGCAATGCTCGTTGTGATGAACCAGATCCCATTCGTGTATAGCTCAAAGCAGTGATTTCAATTTTTACACCTAGGTACATCTATCCTAGAGCCTCCTTTATATTCTCGTATCCAGACAGGGATTTATTTCTTGGAAAAGTCACAAAATCTATACAATACAAAAAATCTTGGATGTTCTTATATACTAATCTTCAAAGTCTATCTTAGGGTTCTGTGCTATATTCAGAGTTTATCTAAATCTAGTTTCCAAGTTTTGTACTAATCTTCCTCTGATACCAACTATAACACCCTGACCCCAGAAGCACAGAGTTGGTGCATTATTACGTATCATTGGCCTGATCACAAAGGATCAACTCTCAGAAGACCGATTAGATTAGTATCCTTGGAAGTACTAGATACATACATAATGTTTACATTACATCATAAAATAGAAAACTACAACAAAATTTTTTTGATAGAAAACATTGAGATCTCATAGACTATCCTTGCTGTTAAATCATAATATACTTCTTTGCATCATGGGAAAAATAAAACATAGAAAATGGTGAGCTCAAATGCTCAGTAAGGAAAACAATGTAGTGGAAAGTTTCATATATAAGCACAAACATTTAAGGAAATGTATAAATCTAAAACAAAAGCAATTTCAACATAAAATTAATCAGAATATAGAAATTTTAAATCAATATAATGAAATTTACTTACTTACATGTATATTCTGCTAGTCTAATAATCACATGCAATATCAGTAGACACTTTCCTAATAAATGAATGCATAATTCCAGACATTCGTAACCAAACAGTCAAGGCATTGTGCCAAGACTAAAAATAATATTTTGTCAATGATTTGTGCCAAGATAGTAGTTTTTCTCTTGAGATCTACTGATGGGTCGAAAAGCTATAGCTGGCTCCACCTGACACATATTATGTCCAATGCATTACTCATATGAAAAGGTATAAACATAACATAAATATTTGAAATAAGAATGCCATACAAAATATTAATACATTATCCATAAACCATGAATGGTATGAAATAAAAAATCCATAGTAAAACATATCATAAAAAATTCAAAAAAATATGGATGTTTTTTATCATAATAAATCAACTTCAATCAAACATAAAATCCATCAAAATATGTTGACATAGAAGAAATCAAAACCTTTTTAGAGAAATATATCTTTTTATTTGGAAATCATTTAAATGTCACGTAATTATAATAGAAAAATTTATATATAAAAATATTCTTATAATCTTGTATGTGAAGATTTGATGATTTAATAATGGTAGAAAAGAGTCGCACCCTTCTTATAAGTTAAAAAATATTCTTACCAAGATTTTGTCGAAAAGGTAAAAAATACCTTGTTTGGAAAATAACGGAAGGATTCCTTTATAAAAATCTAATAAAAGTCAAATAAGGTAATAAATGACATTAACAATATTCTATAAAATAATAAGTATGTTTTTAAATTCATTTTTATGAATCATGGATGTGGATGATAATGAGTTCCCAGTAGATAATTTCATATAAACAACCTCGGATAATGATGTTATAATGAAGTTATCCATTTCCTTGAACTTTTCCTTGGTTGAGGTTAGGTTATCCTCCTATATAATAGTGAAATAATTGTTATTAAATTCTACATGAATCATATACATTAATATGATATCATATATGATCTTTTAACATTGTATTGTTAATAATATTTTAGAATTATGGTTATTTCAGGTGTCAACGGATACGTTTTCGTTTCTATTCTTTGTTATGTGAGTCATATTTTTTATGGATGGGATGTGTCTTATTTGCATTCAGAATGAAATTAAGTCTTTAAACATTATTTTTAATCATCTGTTGAAAATTATTCTTGAATGGAAACGATTTGGAATGAATCTCATCGCGTTTGTTGAGACTGCAATTCGTACGTACGCACGAGCGACAATATCATTATTTTGATGTTAAAATAACATATAAATGGATGAGATATAATAAATACAGACTCATTATTAGTTTATCTTTATTATTTACATCAATTACACATCATTATTATATCCATCCAAATAATAATGTATTGAATAACAATTACACCCCGATGTGGAGACGGTAAGCCGTACATGCGCACGTATGGTGAAATTTCATTCAAAGAATGGATAGAATAATGAATTTTGTTGTACCATATTTATAATAACATCATAGTATATAAAAGATACATGAGTTATTATTTTATAATAGAAACACTAAATAAAGTGGAAGTGAAAGAACAATGGATCTTGAAAGAGGTGATGAAATATTGACTCATCTTTGGGTTCTTCATTTTAATTTGATCAAAAGGTCTCTTTAAGTTGGATTTCTAACTAAAGGAAGGCCTCTAGGATTAAGGTATGAAAGTTGAGAGGGTATTTGTTTTTGTTTTGGCCAATCCCAATGGTGTTGACGATTTAAATGTTGGGGAAGGGGGGGCGGGGGTTCCCTTTTATTAGAGGGGCGAGAGGCACCTTAAGAAAAGCTAGAGAGATTATTTTAAAATAAAATCATTTTCGGTTTCTAATGGCTCAAAATTAAATTATTTAAATTATAAGGTTGGTATGGGTCGAAAACCAGTCAACCAATAGAATTTAGATAGGTCTAGGTTTGTATATTAACTTTATATTTTAGATTTATCTCTTAGTTAAATAGTTTGACATTTACCATGTCTCTTTGTATTTTTATATTATATGGTTAATAAACATACGATATAATTCCAAGAGATCCCCAAGTGGTTCATTGATGATACAACTATAATTATATATGTATTTTGGCCGAAGCATTGAATTTTTGGAATATAATACCAATTAATAATGTAATATTTGTTTTAAAAACTCTTTTATGTCAATTCTGACATTATTTGATATTTTGTTTTTTTTGTAAATTCATAACAGCATTATTAATTCAAAAAAATCATCTAAACAAACCTAACATTTAATATTAACCTATAATATTATTATAAATCATAAAAAGTCTCAAATTACATTTATTTGGATATTTAAAATATCAATTATTTCAATTTTTAATTAATACGACCATTACTGCACAATCATTGTATCATAATTAAATAAACTTATATAATGTCTAATAATTAAAAATAAAATATAATTATGTATAGAATCCTTTTATATTTCTAATTAATATTTATAATAGAATTTATATTATGTGTATCCATATATTAAAAATGGATTAATTATTAAACATTGAATTTAACACGTTTGACTCTTCTTTGAATTAAATAATAATATGTGTCCTAATCTGATCCATGTGGACAAAAAAGGTTCAAATTATATTACTAAGGTTGTTTTTGGTCTAATTATACTTATCCAATAGAATTTGGGAATGTGTTAGGGTAATAATAATATAATTTTAACCCTTAATTACCCAATTTACATTTAATCATTGTAAATAAAAGTAAAAATTAACTATTCATCAAAAATTATATTCATCTAATTGAAACACATTTTAATTACTAATATCAACCATGTCCTTCAGAGTTTGGAATTTAAACTCACAGAAGCGGTAAAATTAAGTTTTATGTAAATTTGCAAATATATCTTGGAGGTCGGTAAAAGAGTGTAAAAGTTTTAATAAAATTTTTATATATAAAAAATTATAATAAACTAAATCCAATGAATTACATTGAAAAAATATATGTATTATGTAACTATTTTGACCTAAATTAAATTTAAATAAAATAAATAATTTTTTAAATATAAATTCGGTTTTAAACTATAACTCAGTGTTTTTCAATATTCATCAAAAATTGATAGTTTTCAAAAAAATAAAAAAAAAATCACCCTAATCTAATTTCGATATTCCAAATCCAAAAATGATGTCCATTTGGAAAGATAAAATTTTATAAAATTTTAAAAATTGTGTACTACTATTCATAATGGCTAGTTTTATTGGTTTTGATATGTTAGAACTCGAAGTTGTGTACAACACATGCTATTGTATTATTCAAATAGAAGCGTACCGTGGATGTGTGGGGTGTTAAACTCATTCCATAATCATCATTAAATTAGTGATTTTCTCTTAGAAGTTCTATCACCTATTTTCATGTATCTCCACATTATCATGATTTACTCTTGGAGGATCCTTCATGTCATCATCCTAATGTTTCTCAATAGGCACACATCATTGAGGTGGAATTTCTCTAAAATGATATAAATTATATTTAGAATGCAACGACAACACTATTATGAAGGTAAAGGATGACTATGTAGAATAATGAACTTTCCATTTCCAAACCAGTTCGTATACACTACCCAAAGAGCCCACTCCAAATTGGATTCCTACCCATGGACATCTCTCCTTTGGTCATGGATAACACTATATCTAACTCACATGGTAACAATCCATGTATTTTACCTGATTCAAAATAGTTTTCCTATTCTAATTTACTCTTCCAACAGATAAATCCATATTTTCTTATTTACCATATACCATTTTCTTATTATTACATGATATTTTATCTTTCATTTTTACCCATTCATACCATCCTATTAGTAATAATTTCATTACTTCAAATAAAACATGTGTATCTTACCCATTATATCTCGCACACCCATCCTGTGTGTGTCCCTATCATGATGCATGTCACTTACCTATATAGGTCCCAATAATGATGAATGATTGTAAAACCTTGTACCCTTCCGAACATGAGAGAAATATCAACAATCCATCAAATCACAGAACAAGTGCATCAACCAATGGTGAAACATCATCACATATAACAACACAAAATGGGAACAAAAATCCCATCCCAAGGTGTCATGGGTTTTACCAGATACTTGGGTAAGATACTACCAAGAATGAGATCATTACCAAGTCCAAAAACATTCCAATCCTCTTTTCTACCATCCCCAAATAGTAAAAAAGAATAAATAACTCATATGATACATCATAGTAACGTACATGACATAGGATCCACTAATCCAGTGCTCTAATCCGTGTCACTACAAGAACTCAAGCGCACTTCACCATAAGACATATGTTTTTAACTATAGGAGAGGGTCTAATATGCCACATGGGGAGGCAAAAACCTCATTACCATATTAATCGACATCAGATAAAAGATTTAATAATGGAAATAATATGCAAAAATTGATAACATGCATAAATTGAAAATTCAAAAAATTGTGTACAACCATGTACAACATTAAATATTTCATGAAATTCTACAATGTATATTCAACAAAACACCAAAAGGAAGAAATAGAATAATCACCGAAATGGTCCGGAGTCCAAGTATAGAACCTCCCCTGACATGTCCCATATCTTACTCATCTCCCTAGAATAGGGCCCTTACCCTTGTCTGGAACTAGAACCATGAAATCTTCTTGGGTTCCTAACGACTTCCAGAATAGACTTTGAATAAGAAAATCTATAGCCACTACTAATAGTGTTTAAAAAATCCATAAAAAGCAGATGGTTCATTCATGTGATAAACATGGTAATGTAATGATAAATAGTTCAATATTCCATTATAGTTTATGTTTCATTTTGATCAAAGTACCATTGAGTCAGGGTTCACCTATTTGGATCATGAAGACTTAATCTAACATTTTATTGGTTAAATTGATTAGGCATGTTCAATGTTCTGAATCATATTAGAATGAAGGTCATGTATTATCTCACTTGGCATTAAAATATAAAAACAACAAAATCCTAACCTCAAAGCCTCAGTCTGGGTGGTATGCAACTGTTAGGGGAATTGAACTATGTTCCCTTCCCAAACCTATTCATTTATGGGTGGAGATAGAACCATAGTCCAACTCGACCAGTGGGTGTAGAATCTCAAGTCAGTACCCCACTCAAAAACTCATTGTGCACATACATATTTATCATTTACCACAATTATCAATATCAAAAAAATCATAGACATTATCATTAAAAACACCACAATAATATCATTAAATATGAAATTAAAAATCTTCCTCAATCCATTCATACATTCATCATTCATATTACCTAAACCATTATCCTCCATTCCCTTTTTTCATGACTTTATAACTACAAATATTCTTGTATGAAGCTAATCCCCTATAATTTTCTCTTTAATAAAATACACCCATTTTCATTCCAACAAAACAACTTATTAGGCCATTACCCAACCTTGGTGTATTGATAAAACCCAAATTGTAAATCCATAAATAAAACTAAAATATTAATCATGGGTTCTAGGTACTCATACAATTCCATACATTTGAATAGCTAACTCTATGTATAGGGAAGATACGCAGACCCCATGGGTGGGCCAAAAATAGTTCAAGTCCTCTTCCACACAACAAATGGGGATCAATAGGGTTTAAAATGATTTCTAAACACCCAATACATCACCTCATGTCAATGGAACAAAGAAATCATCAAGGGAGGGAATGAATAAAAACCATAAATTCCCAAATATGTATAAAACTCAAGGTATATTACTTGTAGATCACCAACATCAAATCTGTTAGAGAATGCCATCTAAATCGATGCCTTCCATCTTAATTCTTCCAAGAATAAATTTTTTACCCTAAATCACACAGAAAAATTAGGGTTTGAGAGCTTATAAGGAAGATGGGAAAGAAATATAAATTATAAACCAAAAAGAAAAGAAACAAAGACATTAGACTTAGACGGATCTTCAACTCACAACCAACTGCTCCCCAAATAGCCCTATTATGAGGGAGAATGAAACTTTTAATATTTAGAAGATTTGCAGCGTCACAAGGGATAGATGAGTAAGATTGGAGTAAAATCCCAAGTGACCCTTATCTCCACATAATGGCATTTTTTTTATATTTTTTAAAGAGTCCAGACTACACGGTTTAACCGCATGATTTTCCATACAGTGTGCAAACTGTCCAGAGGCTACTACCCAGACACCCTTCTCTCGGATGATTTGCCTGAACCAGTGCAAACTGTGTGGATTTCTAATTTTCGCACAGTCTTCCCATGCATGGGTTTCCAAACAATTCGCATACCGTGGGGATTTCCTAGAAAACCCCATTTCCCCTTTTTTGTGTCTTGAACCCCTGGAACACCCCCCGAGTCTCTACAAGGACATGGGGAATCAATTAATTAACTAAAAACTAGGACATTAAATAACACCTAAATAATAACATACCTTATAGAGAAATATGGGATCTGACCGATGTAATCTGGGAGCTTCCAAATCTAATGAGTGATATGGGAAAAAATAATTTGGGCATATTTAGATAGGGAAATCCTCCTATATTGATGAATTTTCCATTCCATGACTACTTTTTTTTATGGAGACATATGTTGAGACAATGTGGGAATATAATAAATAGTAAAAAAGGTGTCCCTAGGATACTGAACAACCATTTTCAATTTCTAATGAGGTTTATCAATATTCATATTTCTAAAGACATCGTGTTAGGTTTGTAAAAGGAGTTAACCTGAACATGAAAGGATCATTCCAGGTCGAATGATTCCATAAATGGGTAAAAACATTTCCCTCATTCAAGTATAACACATAAGTTTTAGGAATTAATTTCGTGGTGGATGGTCCTAATAACTATGTTTTGTTCATCAAAAATAATATATTCCAAATGATAATTAATCAATATGTAGTTATAGAAAGGTATTTCACGAAATCAATTGATCTTTGGTGTGGGGAAGGGGTGTTTTTCTTTGGATATAGGCTCGTGAATAAGGTGGTGGACATATTAGACCCCCTATACATATCTATCTCATCCATAAGAGAGTGGGGTAATTTTTATGTGTTGATAGAACAATATATAACATCTATATTTCACTATGTAAATCATTAAAACAAGAACCAGGATATACATAGTTCTTATAGGGTTTCATGTGAATGTGAACCCCATACACAAGAAAAGGTAGACATTTTATCTCATGGATGGACATGTCCATGAACATATAGTCATCACTACATATCTCTTTGAAATAATAATCAAGATATATGTAGTTTATATGAATCACATAGTATAATATCATGTATCAATACAACAACCACATAGTTTAACACTATATTATGAGTACATAGGTGGCCAAATGTGGAAAATGAAGAAAAAAATATTCAATCAAATTTGGTGTTATTGGTGTCATTATGTATCTTACAATCGAGGGAATCAAGAAACATGTATTCATTCAATTATATATATGAATTATAGAGACTTTAAAAATTAATTTTAGCATCATGTTGTAAGAAAACCATATGGTCTTATACATATAAGTCATATTGCAAGACTAATTTTTCATATAAATGATGAGTTACAGGAGTCTCATTGGGATTAAATGTTCTATCATGCCTCATGTCTAAGGGGGGGATATAATGAAACCCACTAATCCAGGTATCCTCAGATCATTATAAATGAAATGGTAAAACAATTCCATTTGGGGATTACAAAGATAGAAGTGGCCTCTCCTAAAGAAAAATATGACTTGGTTGACATACATTTTTTTCAGACAACATATGAGTCTAACATTAGAGAATAATGTCCATTTTCAACCAAGTCTCTCCCAGGAAACTGTCCCAAAAACAACATTTATGGATAAAATAAGATTATTATGATATTAAATTCCTTGTGGCATCATGTATAATGAATATATGGAATGTGAATAGATAAGGAAGAAAAATTTAGTCCATGATTATCCATGGGTGGGGAATTCTCAACATTTTTTTTGAATCATATATTATGTGATTATTTCTTTTTCCTTGATATATTATTAAATGTGGAACCCTCCCATTAGATCTCTTACATAGACATTTGTTTTTATAGAATATAGGTCATATTTTTCTTTTTTTATACCCAGTGGATGGGATAAGGACATGATGTCTATGTGTCACTACATATCTTTTCAAAATAAGAATATAGAAATGTGTAGTTCTTAAGGTATCTTAAATATTAATATTGAAGTGACATAGCCCAATATATCCCAGTTGTGGGGTCTACTACTAAATACAATAGCCCAATTACATGGAAAATCCTTGATGGTCTGATCTGTATAGTAATCTTGGAAAACTACATACATAAATTAGTAATTAATTAAAAATGAATACATGGATTAAAACTTAATTTTCTTTATTCTATATAAATAAAAAACTCTGAGGATAAATCTAATCCATATAGTCAACCCTTCATATCATTAATAGTAATATTCATAGATTATTGGGAATGAAACAAAATAAGGGTGATCTCAAATGCTGATTAAGGAAAATATAGATCAGAAGCACTAACAAATCAATTAGAATAGCCATTATGGATCGATAAATTACTGAACACATGTGCCATGTAATCATTAAACTGAATGTATGAATATAATAAATTCATAAATGTAATAACTGGAAACACATGCAATTCAAATAACTAGACAAGGAAATTTAATCTTAAAACTGTATGAAACTAAAACACATATCATTTAATCAATTACCTAAAAATGAAATGTATCTATAGACATGTCAATACACAATCTCATGGAAGAATAATAACTGTTAATAATTTTAAATTAATTTTTATTTACTGGACGTCATGTTTCCTAGGTACATAGAACCAGTACCATCAAATGGATGTTTAACCACACCAATTTACACTACTAATTCATCCATGAGAATACTCATGCATCAATGGGATTTCATTTAATGGTCCCCAATAGTGAGGGTATTCCATAAATGGTTTCCAACCCATGTATTACATTTCAAAATCACCCCTCATATGTAAATTAAATAATGTTCCTTAGTAATTTTCTATATGAAATAATGTATAAGGATTAATCAATATTTTCAAAAATATGAAAATAAATGTCAAAGTTGACACTATATGTAAAATGTTATATGGTTTATAAAATAGAAATATCGTAGATAAATGAAACTGATAATTTTGGAGAAATTAGATGTTCAATGTTTATAGAATATTGAATATATCAATGGGAGAAACGAATAAATCAAGGAAGTGAATTCAAATAAAATAGCTGTACATAAAAATCATAAATCAACCAGAGGAATAATAAAGATGATATTAATTCAAGAAGTCCATTTTGGAGTATAAATAGAGGGTTTTTTCATCTACGAAAAAAAATTAACTATTAAAATATTCATCAGGAAAATATTATTTGATTTTGAAAAACCCTTTGAAATTTTTTTTCCATGAAAACCCCATTTAAATTCATTAGTAAACCTTTTATACTTGAAAAATATACTTCAATGAAATGACGGTAGATAAATACATATATATGGTATGAGGTAAAAATAATATGCCTTTTTTTATGGAAAATTATTATAAAATTCCATGTTTGAAATGTGACCAGAAGATTCCTTCTAAGATATTGGTAGAAGGAAAAAAGGATAAACCTATCATTATCAAATCACTTTAAAATATTTTCTGAAATAATTAAAATAATGTATGTTTTTTAGAATTAAACTGGTTCTCCTACTAAAGAGATAAATAAGGTTGTGTTTTCTTAAAAATTTCTGAAACACTTTGTGTAACGCCCCAACCCCAGTTACCCAGAGTCAATGCATTATTACATAACATTGGTATGATCACAAGAAAGATCAAATCTCGAAAGAACGATTGGTTTAGTATCCTTGGAAACACTAGATATATTCATAATGTTTTACATTACATCATAAAGTGAAAAACTACTACAACAACATAATGTCTCCATAGTCCACACTATTATCCCCTTATAATATCCCTGTAGGTCATTCAAAACTTACTTCTTCACATCATGTGAAAAATAAAACATAGAAAAGGGGTGATCTCAAATGCCCAGTAAGGATAACAATATAGCGGAAACTTTCAAAAATAAGCATAAACATTTATGGCAATGTATAACTATAACAAAAGCCTTTTAAACTTGAACCTCAACATAGTATGGAAAAAGTAAAATGAAATAATGTCATTTACTTATTCACATGGATATTCTACTAATCTAATAATCACATGCAATATCAATAACCACATTCATAATGATGGAATGCATAATTCTAGACTATCATAACCACATAGTCAAGGCCTCGTGTCAAGACTACAAATAATATTTTGTCAAGGCCTTGTGCCAAGACACTAGTTTGTCTCATGAGACCTACCGATGCATCGAGGAGCTATAGCGGGCTCCACCCATCACATATTAAGTCCAATTCATTCCAATATGACAAGGTTTAAACATAACATAAACATTCGTATTAAAACTAGCATACGAAATGCCAATACATTCACCATTAACTATGAATGGTATAAAAATAGCACATCCATAGTCAAACATATCACAAAACCTTCAATACAATATAGTAGTTTTGTATCACAATAAATCAACTTCATATAATCATAAAATCCATCAAAGGATGTTGAAATAGATGAAATCAAAACTATTTGAGGGAAATATCTCCTTTTTTGAAATCATTTAAAAGTCACACATTTATAAAGGATGTAATTAAAAAGAGATTGTTGAATCAAAGTGTCCCATAACACATTGAATATTTTGAAAGGAATTAGCATTTTAAAAACATTCATGTCCATATAAATAAATCCTTAAAACCCATTTTTATGACATGGACATTAATTAAAAAGATTTAGAAAGATAAATCATTAAAACATTTAAAATTCGGATTTTGATAAAGAGTATCTTTCCGAAATTCTTAAAATATTCATCTTGAAATCATTTAAAAGTCACATAATTATAAAATAAAACATTTTCTTTGAAAATATTATCATAATCTTGTAAGTGAAGCTTTGACAATTTTATAACGGCGGTAAATAGCCACACCCGCCATAAAAGTTAAAAAAACATTCTTACCTTAATTTTGTCGAAAAGGTTAAAAAGCACCTTGTTTGGAAAACGACGTAAATATTCCTTTATAAAACTCTTATAAAAAGTCAAACAAGGGTATAAATGACTTTAACCCATATTCTAGTAAATAGTAAAAATGTTTTGAAATTCATTTTTAAGAAAGATGGATGTGGATGATAAAGAGATCCCAGTAGATTATTACGTATAAACAACCTCGGATAATGAAGAGATTGTGAAATAACCATTACCTTGTACTTTTCCTTGGTTGGGGTAGGTTAACCTCCTGTATAATAGTGAAATAATTGTTATTAAATTATACAAGGATCATATGAATTCATATGATATCATATATGATCTTTTAACATTTCTTTGTTAATAATATCTTAGTATTATCGTTGTTTCGGGTGTTAACTTGCTCGTTTTCTTTTATATGTTTTGTTACATAAGCCATGTTATTAAAGGATATGTTGTATATTATTCATATCCATAATGATATCATGTCCTTAAAAATCATTTTTAAATCATCAAATGATAATTATACTTGAATGGATACGATGGATAATGAATCTCATCGCGTTCGTGGAGACGGTAGTCTGTACGTACGCACGAGCGACGATATCATTCTTTTGATATTAAAATAATATATAAATGGATGGTATATCATATATACAGAATCATTAACATGTTATATTTATTATTTACATTATTTACACATCATTATTATACCCATCCAAATAATAATATATTGAATAACAATTATACCACGACGTGGAGACGGTAAGCCATACGTACGCGCGTATGGTGACATGTTATTCAAAGGGTGTATAGAATACTGAATATGGTTGTACCATATTTATAATAACAACACAATATATATAAGATACTGGTGTTATTATTTTATAATGGTAACAACAAAGGAAGAAGAAGTGGAAGAAGAAAGGAACTTGGAAAAGGGTGGTGAAATCATTACCTCTTCTTCGGTTCCTTCCTTTTGATTGGATCAAAAGGGATCAATAGGATGGATTTCTGATCAAACTAATGCCTCTAGGATGTAGTGAGGGATGTTGGGAGAGTAATTGGGCAGAGTGTGGCCGAAATAAAAGGCTTTTACGGTGTGAATAAATGAGAACGAAGAGTGTCCTTTTATAAGAGGGGTGAGAGGCACCTTTGGAAAAGATAGAAATATTAGTTTATAATAAATTCATATTCGGATTTTAATGGATCCAAAGTTTATTATTCAAATTTTAAGGTGGGTATGGGTCTAAAAAAACTCTACCAATAGAATTTAGGCAGGTTTGGGTACACATATTAACCTTATCTTTAAGTATTAACTCTATGTTAATTAGTTTCACTTTTACAATGTCTCTTTGAATTTTTATATTATATGGTTAATAAATTAACCATATACATCCAAGAGACCCCCAAGTGGTCCATTAATGATACAACTATCATGATATAAGTCTCTTGTACGAACCATATATTTTTAGGAATTTAATATCAATTAATAATATAATATGTTTTTTAAAAACTCTTTTATGTCAATTTTGACACTATTGAATAGTTGATTTTTGTGAAACTCATAACAGAATGATTAATTCGAAATAATTTAATTAAATCAATCCTAACATTCTATATTAACAATAAAAATTATTTTAACTCATAAAAAGTCTCAAATTATATTTATTTGGGTATTTATAATATCAATTATTTTAATTTTTCACTATTATGGAAATTACTGAATCCTCATTGTGTCATAAATAAATTAAATTATTTAATGTCTAAAAATTATAAATAAAATATAATTATGTAGGAAATCGTTTTATCTTTCTAATTAATATTTATAGTCTAAAATAAAACATATATAACCCTATGTAAAATTTTTTTTTCTAAAGGATATATGCTTGTATCATTTTTGTATTCGTTTTAACTTAATTAAAATAAAGTGTCCCTATCACCTACAAGTTGCTCCATGGGGTCACAAAATCGACCCAAAGATGCCTAAGGTCGAACAGGTATCAACAAATAAGTCTAGGAAACGTTTTAGGGTAATTTAGTATTATTATAATATTATGTTTTAACCCTTATTTACCGGATATACCCTTAACCATGGTAAATAAAATATTTACCGCAATAATTATTCAAAATGTCTAAAAATAAAAGTTACCTATTTACACAATTTGAACATCATGATTCCAAATATGGAATCCATTTTTAAAAATTCAAAACACCGAAGTGGCACAAATTAATTCCCGTTGTTAAAACAAAAACCGTGTTTTTAAGAGATAATAACTATCAAAAGATTGGCACTTGTTTATGTCCAGCTTAATTGTAAAATTATGTCCAATGACCAAAATTATATTAAATGGTAAAAATATATTCTAAATATACTTTAAAACAACACAAATTCGTAATTTATCATTATTAATAATTTTGATTAAAAACGTTGTTTTTAATCAAAATTTAGTAATTGTCACTATTCATCAAAATATTAAAGTTATCCAAAAAGTACCAAAACATCACCTTTTGGTAAATTCGACACTCCGAATCCAAAAATGAAGTCTATTTTGAAATATAAAATATATATAATTTCAAAAAGTAGGTATTACTATTTATAACGGCTTGTTTGATCGGTTGTGGTGTGTGTTAAAATTCGAAGTTGCGTACAACACACGCTACTGTATTATTCAAAGGAAAGAATACCGTGGAAGCTTGGGATGTTTCATTATAAATTTTTGATGTCCCCATTTAGTCAAAAAGTTTAAAATATTGCATTTAAAAAGGGTTCACTATTAAAAGTTGATAAAAGTGCAATACTAAAAATGAATTTGTTCTTGCATTATATCTAAGAAACTCATAATATGGATTCAAAAATTATAAGGATTATATAAAGTTTAAAATTTAGTTAATACTATTCATAACCTCTTTTGAATGGAATTTTTTTTGGTAAGTCATGGTGATATTGAACTCGGTGTTTCGTGTTGTGCAAGTTATTGAATTATTTTTAAGAAATAACACACTATGAAATCTTGGGGTGTTACATTCTCCCCTCCTTCAATAAATTGCATCCTCGCAATTTGAAATTGTTCTTTGAAAATAAAAGGTTGAAAATAGAAAATATATTTGTGGGAATACCCAAATCGGAAATGGGGTTACTAAAATTTAGTCTTAATATGAGGAAAAGAGAAATGAAAGGGTCACCACCAAATTATGATCTCAATTCGGAGAACATTGGTGGCAATTAGAGACATATAATTGGAGGAAAAATGTAAATATTAATAGTTAGTGATTGGGGTCATCAATCACAAACAAGTATAAAATTGAGGTCCTTAAATTCATCATTCTATGATGATTTGAAATACCATCAGTTCAACAAAACATAAGGTATTGGGATAACACATTTTTGACGTTTCAAAATATCTTAGTTGAAATCCCACATAAAAAAATGAATTAATGAGGCCTCTATTTAAAATAAAGAGTGGAAAGTATGAAGATTACCGAAAATAACACATACTAGGGTTCCATGTATGAAAAATATGGATATGGAAGAGATATCTAACCATCAATTATCTGATATAGAGTGGTAGAGAACATGGATATGAAAAGGCCAACAATCCCAAAGCCATAAATTAGTGATGATTTAAGGTACCATCTAGGAAAACATTTTTGTTCTAAGTTCCTTTTATTAATGTTGAGGAATTTATTTATGATATTGGCTAAGATCATAAGGAGATATACTTACTCTATAATTAGAGTTTTATCCATTAATAAATTTCTAACACAAACTCATCTTTCACTCTAAAAGATAATAGAACGTAAAAAAATTCTATTTATACTATTCATACAGGGTTCCAAAATAAACGAATTTATAATTCATCTACCAGATCTTTTAATAAAAACTACATTATTTAATCCGGTACATCTCGTGGGACAGTGGTAGGTGATACACCTTTGTCGCCCTTCGATTGCGGGTTCAAGTCTCGCGGCCTTGCCGGTCTCGACGGGTTGGTGCCCGACCTCCAGGTTTTCCTTTTATGGCAATCCAAAATTAATCTCAAACTAGAATTTATCCAAATTACTTCTGTCCAAACTCACAGTCCAACATTTATAAGGAAGGTAAACATAATGTAGATCATTTTTACCCCGTAATAGCATATTAATAC
Source organism: Viscum album (assembly GCA_963277665.1). Taxonomy (NCBI): domain Eukaryota; kingdom Viridiplantae; phylum Streptophyta; class Magnoliopsida; order Santalales; family Viscaceae; genus Viscum; species Viscum album. The sequence continues at coordinate 76,693,595 of OY728162.1, read as the reverse complement.
CTTCATCATGTATTCTTTTAAAACACTGAAACATCCTGAATTACCATAATCCTTATTGATTACATTCATGCTCCCTTATTCCATATTGAATGATGGATATACTTCATCAATCCAAAAATGTTTTAAACCCCAACAATGATGGAATATACAAATCATTAATCAGCTTCAAGGTAGTCATGAATATCCAATATAATTTATCCAAATCAATCATTTATTATTCTAAAATCACTACCTTGGTATGAGAACCATATTATGGTTTATCTTTCTCTCAACCATATATTTTCCAAATATTTAACCTGCTATTGAGTCACTTTTCTTTGTTCCACACAATCTCAAGTCCTTAATGAAATAGTACTGCAGTACAATCCTTATATACTCCATAATTATTATAACAAGTACATTTTTGATACAACACTCAAATGACCTAATCAACATAAGAACTCTAATCATTCCCTTTCATATGTGGTAGTATCATAACTTGATTATTATCCAATATCATCATTTGCGGCATAGTCTGATGACTGGGACATAGGTTCGTGTAGTGTCTAATCTCCTTGAAAATAAATCATTGTACATTTGAAACCATTTTCTTACCCTTGCAGTCACGTACTTTGTGCCCTTTTCCTCCACAATTATAACATACTCCCATTCCTTTCAGGAAAGTTCCAGGGTTTTTCCTTCCATAGTTATCACATATTGGAAAATTATTCTTTTCCCTCTTCCCTTTATCCATCTTTCTCTCTTCCATCCATTTCTTCTCTTGCTTCCCTTCAAAGCCATAGGACTCAGTAAACTTTTTCACTTATCTTATCAACACATGATATTATTTCTTCATATAATGATAATACATGTAAGACTATTTCTCTTATAAATTCTGGCTTATGACCATGAAAGATATAATCCTTATTTCTCTTTGGATCATGTGCATTGCTGGAATTTTCATTCCTTCTACTAGGCGCCATTTCTAAACAGTGGCATACACTAGATTAGTTTATGAATAACTATACCTAATCCCAAACTTGTAAAACACATAACATAAATTATATAGTTTATGGATATAATACATAATCATAAAAATGTCTCCTTTGAGGAAGTAAATACTCATAAACCCTTCATAATGGTTTGTAAAGAAAATGAGAATTATCCTAAGCATATCCTCCGGGAGTGTCGTAACCAAGAGTGCAGCAAGGCCCGTTGTCGTGCAGCAGTTCCCGTTCGAGTCAAGCTCAAAGCGGTGTTTTCGGGTTTTACCCCTAGGTACATCTGTTCCAGAGCTGCCTCTACCTACTCATATCCAGATAGGGATGTATTGCTCAGAAAACTCACAAATTCCTTACAATACACAAATTCTTGGAAGTTCTTCTATACTAATCCTCAAAGTCCATCTTAAATCAATGTTCTCTAATCAGAGTTTATCTAAATCTAGCTTCCAAGTTTTGTACTAAACTTTCTCTAGTACCAACTGTAACGCCCCGACCCCAGTTACCCAAAGTCAGTGCATTATTACATAACATTGGCATGATCACAAGAAAGATCAAATCTCGAAAGACCGATTAGTTTAGTAGCCTTGGAGACACTAGATATATTCATAAAGTTTTACATTACATCATAAAGTGAAAAACTACTAAAACAACATAATGTCTCCATAGTCAACACTATTATCCCCTCATAATATCCCTGTAGGTAATTTATAACATACTTCTTCACATCCTGGGAAAAATAAAACATAGAAAAGGGGTGATATCAAATGCCCAGTAAGGATAACAATATAGCAAAAACTTTCAAAAATAAGCATAAACATTTAAGGCAATGTATAACTAAAACAAAAGCCTTTTAAACGTTAACCTCAACATAGTATGGAAAAAGTAAAATGAAATAATGCCATTTACTTATTCACATGGATATTCTACTAATCGAACAATAACATGCAATATCAATAACCACTTTCATAATGATGGAATGCATAATGGAAGACTATCATAACCACATAGTCAAGGCCTCATGCCAGGACTACAAATAAGATTTTGTCAAGGCCTTGTGCCAAGACACTAGTTTTTCTCATGAGACCTACCGATGCATCGAGGAGCTATAGCGGGCTCCACCCGTCACATTTTAAGTCCAATGCATTCCCATATGAAAAAGATTAAACATAACATAAATATTCGTATTTAAACTAGCATACAAAATGTCAATACATTCACTTTAAACTATGAATGGTATAAAAATAGCACATCCATAGTCAAACATATCACAAAACCTTCAATCAAATATAGAAGTTTTGTATCACAATAAATCAACTTCATATAATCATAAAATCCATCAATGGATGTTGACATAGATGAAATCAAAAATATTTGAGAGAAATATCTCCTTTTTTTGAAATCATTTAAAAGTCACACATTTATAAAGGAAGTAATTAAAAAGAGATTTTTGAATCAAAGTGTCCCACACCACATTGAAACTTTTGAAAGGAATTATCATTTTAAAAAAATTCATGTCCATATAAATAAATCCTTATAAACCATTTTGAAGACATGGACATTAATTAAAAATATTTAGAAAGATAAATCTTTAAAACATTTAAAATTTTTATTTTGATAAAGAGTACCTTTCCGAAATTCTTAAAATATTCATTTTGAAATCATTTAAAAGTCACATAATTAAAAAATAAAACATTTTCTTTGAAAATATTATCATAAGCATGTAAGGGAAGCTTTGAAAATTTTATAATGGCGGTAAATAGCCGCACCCACCGTATAAGTTAAAAAACATTCTAACCATAATTTTGTCGAAAAGGTTAAAAAGAACCTTGTTTGGAAAACAACGGAAAGATTCCTTTATAAACCTCTTATAAAAAGTCAGAAAAGGGTATAAATGACTTTAACCCATATTCTAGTAAATATTAAAAATGTTTTGAAATTCATTTTTAAGAAACACAGATGTGGATGATAAAGATATCTCAGTAGATTATTATGTATAAACAACCTCTGATAATGAAGAGATTGTGAAATAACCCTTACCTTGTACTTTTCCTTGGTTGGGGGTTGGTTAACCTCCTGTATAATAGTGAAATAATTGTTATTAAATTATAAAAGGATCATATGCATTCATATGATATCATATATTATCTTTTAACATTTCTTTGTTAATAATACCTTAGTATTATTGTTGTTTCGGGTGTTAACTTACTCATTTTCTTCTATATGTTTTGTTACGTAAGCCATGTTAGTAAAGGATAGGTTGTATATTATTCATATACAGAATGATATCAAGTTCTTAAACATCATTTTTAAATCATCAAATGATAATTATACATGAATGGATACGATGGAGAATGAATCTCATCGCGTTCGTGGAGACGGTAGTCCGTACGTACGCACGAGCAACGATATCATTGTTTTGATATTAAAATAATATATAAATGGATGGTATATCATATATAAAGAATCATTAACATGTTATATTTATTATTTACATTAGTTATACATCATTATTATAACCATCCAAATAATAATATATTGAATAACAATTACACCACGACGTGGAGACGGTAAGCCGTACGTACGCACGTATTGTGACATGTTATTAAAAGGGTGGATAGAATACTGAATATGGTTGTACCATATTTATAATAACATCACAGTATATATAATATACTGGTGTTATTATTTTAAAATGGTAACAACAAAGGAAGAAGAAGTGGAAGAAGAAAGGAACATGGAAAAGAGTGGTGAAATCATTACCTCTTCTTCGGTTTCTTCCTTTTGATTGGATCAAAATGGATCCTTAGGTTGGATTTCTGATAAAACAAAGGCCTCTAGGTTATATTGAGGGATGTTGGGAGAGTAATTGTGCAGTGTTTGGCCGAACCAAAAGGCTTTGAAGGTGTGAAGAAATGAGAAGGAACAGTGCCCTTTTATAAGAGGGGTGAGGGACACCTTTGGAAAATCTAGAAATATTAGTTTGTAATAAATTAATATTCGGTTTCTAATGGCTCAAAAGTTGATTATTCAAAGTTTAAGGTGGGTGTGGGTCTAAAAAAACTCAACCAATAGAATTTAGATAGGTTTGGGTACTTATATTAACCTTATCTTTAAGTACTAACTCTAAGTTAATTAGTTTCACTTTTACAATGTCTCTTTGTATTTTTATATTATATGGTTAATAAATTTACCATATACATCCAATATACCCCCAAGTGGTCCATTAATGATAAAACTATCATGATATAAGTCTCTTGGCCAAACCTCAGATTTTTAGGAATTTAACATCAATTAATAATATAATATTTGTTTTAAAAACTCTTTTATGTCAATTTTGACACTATTCAATAGTTGATTTTTGTGAAACTCATAACAGAATTATTACTTGAAAGAATTTAATTAAATCAATCCTAACATGCCATATTAACTTATAAAATTATTGTAATTCATAAAAAGTCTCAAATTATATTTATTTTGGTATTTATAATATCAATTATTTTAAATGATCACTATTATTGGAATTACTGCATCATCATTGAGTCATAAATAAATTAAATTATTTAATGTCTAAAAAATATAAATAAAATATAATTATGTAGGAAATATTTTTATCTTTATAATTAATATTTAAAGTCTAAAATCCAACATATATAACCCTATGTAAAATGTTTTTTTCTAAAAGATATATGCTTGTGTAATTTTTTTATTCATTTTAACATAATTAAAATAAAGTGCCCCTATCACCTACACGTAGCTCCATGGGGTCCCAAAATCGACCCAATGATGCCTATGGTCTAACATTTATCAACCAATAAGTCTAGTACACGTTTTAGGGTAATTTTGTATTATTATTATATTATTTTGTAACCCTTATTTACTGGATTTACCCTTAACCATGGTAAATAAAATATTTACCGCAGTAATTATTCAAAATGTCTAAAAATAAAAGTTACCTATTTACACAATTTGAAAATCCTGAATCCAAATATGGAATCCATTTTTAAAAATTCAAAAAACAGAAGTGGCAGAAATTAATTTTAAATTAATTCCCGTTGTTAAAACAAAAAGCGTGTTTTTAAGAGATAATAACTATCAAAAGATTGGCACTTGTTTATGTCCAGTTGAATTGTAAAATTATGTCCAATGACCAAAATTATATTAAATGGTAAAAATATATTCTAAATATACTTTAAAACCACTCAAATTTGTAATTTATCACTATTAATTATTTTTATTACGAATGTAGTTTTCAATCAAAATTTAGTAATTTTCACTATTCATCAAAATATTAAAGTTATCCAAAAAGTACCAAAAATTCACCTTAGGGTAAATTCGACACTCCGAATCCAAAAATGAAGTCTATTTTGAAATATAAAATATATATAATTTCAAAAAGTAGGTATTACTATTCATAACGGCTTGTTTGATCGGTTGTGGTGTGTGTTAAAACTCGAAGATGCGTACAACACACGCTACTGTATTATTCAAAGGAAAGCATACCGTGGAAGCTTGGGATGTTTCATTTTATATTTTTGATGTCCCCATTAAGTCAAAAAGTTTATAATATTGTATTTAGAAAGGGTTCACTATTAAAAGTTGATAAAAGTGAAATACTGAAAATGATTTTGTTCTTGCATTATATCTAAGAAACTCATAATATGGATTCTAAAATTATAAGGATTATATAAAGATTAAAATTTAGTTAATACTATTCATAACATCTTTTGAATGGATTTTTTTTTGGTAAGTTAGGGTGCTATTGAACTCGGTGTTGCGTGTAGTGCAAGTTATTGAATTATTTTCACGAAATAACACACTATGAAATCTTGGGGTGTTACATTCTCCCCTCCTTAAATAAATTGCGTCCTCGCAATTTGAAATTGTTCTTCGAAAATAAAAGGATGAAAATAGAAAATATATTTGTGGGAAAACCCACATCGGAAATTGGGTTACTAAAATTTAGTCTTAACATGAGGAAAAGAGAAATGAAAGGGTCACAACCAAATTATGATCTCAATTAGGAGAACATTGGTTGGAATTAGAGAAATATAATTGGAGGAAAAACGTAAATATTTATAGGTCATGATTGAGGTCATAAATCCCAAACAAGTAAAAAATTGAGGTCCTTAAATTCATCAATCTAGGATGATTTGAAATACCATCGGTTCAACAAAACATAGGGTATTGGGATAACACATTTTTGACGTTTCAAAATATCTTAGTTGAAATCCCACATCGAAAAATGAATTAATGAGGCCTCTATTTAAAATAAAGAGTGGAAAGTATGATGATTACCGAAAATAACTCATACTAGGGTTCCATGTAGGGAAATATGGATATTGAAGAGAAATCTAACCATCAATTATCTGATGGAGAGTGGTAGAGAACATGGATATGAAAAGGCCAACAATCCCAAAGCCATAAATTAGTGATGACTTAAGATACAATCTAGGACAACATTTTTGTTCTAAGTTCCTTTTGTTAATGTTGAGGGATTTATTTATGAGATTGGCTAAGATCATAAGGAGATATACTTACTCTATAATAAAGTTTTTATCCATTAATAAATTTTTAACACAAACTCATCTTTCACTCTAAAAGAAAATAGAACGTGAAAAAAATTCTATTGATACTATTCATATAGGGTTCCAAAATAAAATAATTTATAATTCATCTACCAGATCTTTTAATAAAAACTACATTATTTAATCCAGGACTTCTCATTGGCTAGTGGTACGTGATACACCCTTGTCGCCCTTCGGTTTCGGGTTCAAGTATCGCGGCCTTGCCGGTCGCGACGAGTTGGTGCCCGACCTCCGGGTTGTCCTTTTATGGCAATCAAAAATTAATCTAAAACTAGAATTTATCCAAATTACTTCTATCCAAACTCATAGTCCAACATTTATAAGGAAGGTAAACATAATATAGATCCTTTTTACCCCGTAATAGCATATTAATACCTTCATCATGTATTCTTTTAAAACACTGAAACATCCTGAATTACCATAATCCTTATTGATTACATTCATACTCCCTTATTCCATATAGAATGATGGATATACTTCATCAATCCAAAAATGTTCTAAACCCCAACAATGATGGAATATACAAATAATTAATCAGCTTCAAGGTAGTCAAGAATATCCAATATAATTTATCCAAATCAATCATGTATTATTCTAAAATAACTACCTCGGTATCAGAACCATATTATGGTTTATATTTCTCTCAACCATATATTTTCCAAAAATATAACATGATATTGATTCACTTTTATTTTCTCCACACAATCTCATGTCCTTAATGAAATAGTACTGTTGTACAATCCTTATATACTCCATAATTATTATAACAAGTACATTGTTGATACAACACTCAAATGACATAATCAAAATAAGAACTCTAATCATTCCTCCTCATCTATGGTAGTATCATAACATGATTATTATCCAATATCGTCATTTGCGGCATAGTCTGATGACTGGGACATAGGTTCGCATAGTTCCAAAACTCCTTGCAAATGAAGCATTGTACATTTGAAACCATTTTCTTACCCTTGCAGTCACGTACTTTGTGCCCTTTTCCTTCACACTTATAACATACTCCCATTCCTTTCAGGAAAGTTCCAGGGTGTTTCTTTCCACAGTTATCACATATGGGAAAATTCTGCTTTTCTCTCTTCCCTTTATCCATCTTTCTCTCTTCCATCCTTTTCTTCTCTTGCTTCCCTTCAAAGCCATAGGACTCAGTAAACTTTTTACTTATCTTATCAACACATGATATTATTTCTTCATATGATGATAATACATGCAATACTATTTCTCTTATAAATTCTGTCTTAGGACCATGAAAGATATAATCCTTCTTTCTCTTTGGATCATGTGTATTGCTGGAGTTCTCATTCCTTCTACTGGGCGCCATTTCTAAACAATGGCATACACTAGATTAGTTTATGAATAAAAATACCTAATCCCAAACTTGTAAAACACATAACATAAATTAAATAGTTTATGGATATAATCCATAATCATAAAAATGTCTCCTTTGAGGAAGTATATACTCATAAACCCTTCATAATGGTTTGTATAGAAAATGAGAATTACCCTAAGCATATCCCCCGGGAGTGTCGTAACCAAGAGTGAAGCAAGGCCCGTTGTCGTGCACCAGTTCCCGTTCGAGATTAGCTCAAAGCGGTGTTTTCGGGTTTTACCCTTAGGTACATCTGTTCCAGAGCCGCCTCTACCTGCTCGTATCCAGACAAGGATGTATTTCTCGGAAATCTCACAAATTATCTACAATACCAAAATTCTAGGAAGTTCTTCTATACTAATTCTCAAAGTCCATCTTAAATCTATGTGCTCTATTCAGAGTTTATCTAAATCTAGATTCCAAGGTTTGTACTAAACATCCCCTGATACCAACTGTAATGCCCCGACCCCAGTTACCCAGAGTCAGTGCATTATTACATAACATTCGAATGATCACAAGAAAGATCAAATCTTGAAAGACCGATTGGTTTATTAGCCTTGGAAACAGTAGATATATTCATAAATTTTTACATTACATCATAAAGTGAAAAACTACAACAACAAAATAATGTCTCCATAGTCCACACTATTATCCCCTCATAATATCCGTGCAGGTCATTCACAACTTACTTCTTCACATCCTGGGAAAAATAAAACATAGAAAAGGGGTGAGCTCAAATGCCCAGTAAGGATAACAATATAGTGGAAACTTTCAAAAATATGCATAAACATTTAAGGCAATGTATAACTAAATCAAAAGCCTTTTAAACTTGAACATCAACAAAGTATGGCAAAAGTAAAATGAAATAGTTCCATTTACTTATTCACATGGATATTATACTAATCGAATAATCACATGAAATATCAATAACCACTTTCATAATGATGGTATGCATAATTCCAGACTATCATAACCACATAGTCAAGGCCTCGTGCCAAGACTACAAATAAGAGTTTTTCAAGGCCTTTTTCCAAGACACTAGTTTGTCTCATGAGACCTACCGATGCATCGAGGAGCTATAGTGGGCTCCACCCTTCACATATTAAATCCAATGCATTTTCATATGAAAAGGTTTACACATAACGTAAACATTCGTATTAAAACAAGCATACGAAATGTCAATACGTTCACCATAAACTATGAATGGTATAAAAATAGCACATCCACAGTCAAACATATCACAAAACATTCAATAGAATATAAAAGTTTTGTATCAAAATAAATCAACTTCATATAATCATAAAATCCATCAAAGGATGTTTCCTTGGATGAAATCAAAACTATTTGAGAGAAATATCTCCTTTTTTTTGAAATCATTTAAAAGTCACACATTTATAAAAAAAAGTAATTAAAAAGAGATTTTTGAATCAAAGTGTCCCATACCACTTTGAAACTTTTGAAAGGAATTAAAATTTTAAAAACATTCATGTCCATATAAATAAATCCTTCAAACCATTTTGAATACATGGACATTAATTAAAAAGATTTAGAAAGATAAATCTTTAAAACATTTAAAATTCTGATTTTGATAAAGAGTACCTTTCCGAAATTCCTAAAATATTCATTTTGAAATCATTTAAAAGTCACATAATTATAAAATAAAACATTTTCTTTGAAAATATTATCATAAGCTTGTAAGGGAAGCTTTGACAATTTTATAACGGCGGTAAATAGCCGCACCCACCATATAAGTTAAAAAAAATATTCTTACCATAATTTTGGCGAAAAGGTTAAAAAGCACCTTGTTTGGAAAACGACGGAAAGATTCCTTTATAAACCTCTTATAAAAAGTCAAACAAGGGTATAAATGACTTTAAACCATATTCTAGTAAATAGAAAAAATGTTTTGAAATTCATTTTTAAGAAACATGGATGTGGATGATAAAGAGATCCCAGTAGATTATTACGTATAAACAACCTCGGATAATGAAGAGATTGTGAAATAACCCTTACCTTGTACTTTTACTTGGATGGGGTAGGTTAACCTCCTGTATAATAGTGAAATAATTTTTATTAAATTATTCAAGGATCATATTCATTCATATGATATCATATATGATATTTTAACATTTCTTTGTTAATAATATCTTATTATTACCGTTGTTTCAGGGGTTAACTTACTCGTTTTATTTTATATGTTTTGTTACGTAATCCATGTTTGTAAAGGATAGGTTGTATATTGTTCATATCAAGATTTATATCAAGTCCTTAAACATCATTTTTAAATCATCAAATGATAATTATACTTGAATGGATACGATGGAAAATGAATCTCATCGCGTTCGTGGAGACGGTAGTCCGTACGTACGCACGGGCGACAATATCATTCTTTTGAAATTAAAATAATATATAAATTGATGGTATATCATATATACAGAATCATTAACATTTTATATTTATTATTATTACATTAGTTACACATCATTATTATACCCATCCAAATAATAATATATTGAATAAAAATTACACCGCGACGTGGAGACGGTAAGATGTACGTACGCATGTATGGTGACATGTTATTCAAAGGGTGGATAGAATAATAAATATGGTTGTACCATATTTATAATAACATCACAGTATATATAAGATACTGGTGTTATTATTTTATAATGGTAACAACAAAGGAAGAAGAAGTGGAAGAATAAAGGAACTTGGAAAAGGGTGGTGAAATCATTACCTCTTCTTCGGTTTCTTCCTTTTGATTGGATCAAAAGGGCTCCTTAGGTTGGATTTTTGATCAAAACTAAGGACTCTAGGTTGTAGTGAGGGATTTTGGGAGAGTTATTGGGCATATTTTGGCTGACCAAATGGCTTTTAAGGTGTGAATAAATGAGAAGGAAGAGTGCCCTTTTATAAGAGTGGTGAGGGGAACCTTTAGAAAAGCTAGAAATATTAGGTTATAATAAATTCATATTCGGTTTCTAATGGCTCCAAAGTTGATTCTTCAAAGTTTATGTTGGGGATGGGTCGAAAAAAAGTCAACCAATAGAATTTAGACAGGTATGGGTACTGATATTATCCTTATCATTAAGTATTAACTCTAAGTTAATTAGTTTCACTTTTACAATGTATCTTTGAATTTTTTTATTATATGGTTAATAAATTTACCATATACATCCAAGAAACCCCCAAGTGGTAAATTAATGATACAAATATCATGATATAAGTCTCTTGGCCGAAACATAGATTTTTAGTAATTTAATATCAATTAATAATATAATATTTGTTTTAAAAACTCTTTTATGTCAATTTTGACACTATTCAATAGTTGATTTTTGTGAAACTCATAAAAGAATGATTACTTAGAAATAATTTAATTAAATAAATCCTAAAATTACATATTAACTTAGAAAATTATTTTAATTCATAAAAAGTCTCAAATTATATTTATTTGGGTATTTATAATATCAACTATTTTAAATTTTCACTATTATGGAAATTACTACATCATCATTGTGTCAAAAATAAATTTAATTATTTAATGTCTAAAAATTATAAATAAAATATCATTATGTAGGAAATATTTTTATCATTATAATTAATATTTATAGTCGAAAATCCAACATATAAAACCCTATGTAAAAATTGTGTTTCTAAAAGATATATGCTTGTGTCATTTTTGTATTAATTTTAAAATAATTAAAATAATGTGTCCCTATCACCTACAAGTGGATCCATGGGGTCCCAAAAATCGACCCAAAGATTCCTATGGTCGAACATGTATCAACCAATAAGTCTAGGACACGTTTTAGGGTAATTTAGTATTATTATAATATTATTTTTTAATCCTTATTTACCGGATTTACCCTTAACCATGGTAAATAAAATATTTACCGCAGTAATAACTCAAAATGTCTAAAAATAAAAGTTACCTATTTACAGAATTTGAACATACTGATTCCAAATATGGAATCAATTTTTAAAAATTCAAAACACATAAGTGGCAGAAATTAATTTAAAATTAATTCCCGTTGTTAAAACAAAAAGCGTTTTTAAGAGATAATAACTATCAAAAGATTGGCACTTTTTTATGTCTAGTTTAATTGTAAAATTATGTCCAATGACAAAAATTATATTAAATGGTAAAAATATATTCTAAATAGAATTTAAAACCACTCAAATTCGTAATTTATCACTATAAATTATTTTGATTAAAAAAGTTGTTTTTAATTAAAATTTAGTAATTTTCACTATTCATCAAAATATTAAAGTTATCCAAAAAGTACCAAAATTTCACCTTAGGGTATATTCGACACTCTGAATCCAAAAATTAAGTCTATTTTTAAATATAAAATATATATAATTTCAAAAATTAGGTATTACTATTCATAACGGCTTGTTTGATCGGTTGTGGTGTGTGTTAAAACTCGAAGTTGCGTACAACACACGCTACTGTATTATTCAAAGGAATGTGTACCATGGATGCATGGGATGTTTCATTTTAAATTTTTGATGTCCCCATTTAGTCAAAAAGTTTAAAATATTTTATTTAAAAAGGGTTCACTATTAAAAGTTGATAAAAGTGCAATACTAAAAATGAATTTGTTCTTGCAGTATATCTAAGAAACTCATAATATGGATTCTAAAATTATAAGGATTATTTAAATTTTAAAATTTAGTTAATACTATTCATAACCTCTTTTGAATGGCTTTTTTTTGGTATGTAATGGTGCGATTGAACTTGGTTTTGCGTGTAGTGCATGTTATTGAATTATTTTGAAGAAATAACACACTATGAAATCATGGGGAGTTACACTTTGAGTACCAAAGAGTGTAAATACTGATACTAATTATTGAATTGGTCAGGAATAACTATAAATGAATAAATGGGATTATTGAACAATTATTATATAATTTCCATGAATGTAAATTCATATGAATAGTTATTATAATTATTCATGTGGAAAATAACCCTTAAACATTCCAAACTGTCCCATACTACATCCATGAATTTTTAAATCATAGTCCTTGTGAAAGAATAATATTAAATGAAATTATTAAATACCATGAAGTAAAATTAAATCCTAAGATAATATACAAATATGGGTATGATATACACTACACAAAAATATAATTAGTGAACACAACATTTATCTCACTAATCTAAAACATGAGATGTAAGTCCCTTACAAATGTTGTAACAAATGAACAGGAAAAACCAAAGTTTTTTATCATTAAATAAAAAATTAAAATAACATGAATATAATAGGTTTCATGATATTATGTAACGCCCCGACCCCAGCTACCCAGAGATGGTGCATTACTTCGTAACATTGGCATGATCACAAAAGATCAAGTCTCGAAAGACCGATTGGTTTAGTAGACTTGGAAACACTAGATATATTCATAAGTTTTACATTACATCATAAAATTAAAAACTACTACAACAACATAATGTCTCCACAGTCCACACTATTATCCTCTTCGGACTATCCCTGCAGGTCATTCATAAAATACATCTTCACATCCTGGAAAATATTAAAACATTGAAAGGCGTGAGCTCAGATGCTCAGTAAGGTTAACAATATAGCGGAATCTTTCATAAATAAACATTAACATTTAAGGCAATGTATAACTAAAACAAAAGCCTTTTAAACTTGAACTTCAACATAATTTGGAAAAAGTAAAATGAGATAATGCCATTCACTTCTTCACATGGATATTCTACTGTTCGAATAATCACATGAAATATCAATAACCACTTTCATAATGATGGAATGTATAATTCCAGACTATCAAAACCACGTAGCCAAGGCCTCGTGCCAAGAACACAAATAAAATTTTGTCAAGGACTCGTGCCAAGACACTAGTTTGTCTAATGAGACCTGCCGATGCATCGAGGAGCTATAGCGGGCTCCACCCGTCACATATTAAGTCCAATGCATTTCCATATGAAACGGTTTAAACATAACATAAACCATAACATAATCGTATCACATAAAATATGCCTAAAAGAAACATAACATTTCCACATTTCAATCACAATATATCAATACAACACATTGATATAATAAAAATGCTTTCAAAACAATTTTCAATACCAAAATAAAAGAATGTTAAAACTTTGTAATTATTTTTCATTAAAAAAATGATGGCTTGTAGAGGAAGCCGAAACTCAAATAATGGTCACGGTGGCGGAGAAGTCGCCGTCGCCGCATAAGTACGGAAAGAAAAATATTCCCTTTTGTCATTTAGCAAATCGCTTCGTATAAAAAAGATTCCTATGGAATAAACGTAAAAGTCAAAGGGGTTTATACACCGTATAGAATAAAGTTGTGTATAAAACCAAATATGACTCAATGAAAGGGGATTGAGACGAAGTCCTTAAATAGATCATTTTTAAAATAAAATAGATCTATTATTTGTATTCACTATAGGTACACATAATGAAAGTAAAAATACAAAATAGGACATAATAATATCATGACATAATTTGAAAGTAGGAGATTAACCCAAAGAATAGAAGTTGGGTTAAGAAGTTCCCTTACCTTGCGTCTGGTCCTGACTCGACCGTTCTTTAACCTCCTGAATAATAAACTAGAGTTAATTTCTATTTACTTAAGAACCATTTTCATGTTCATTATTCCTTTTATATCACTTATTACCATGTTATGAACATTATGTTAATATTTATGTTAATAATGGTCGTTTTGTCGATCTTTGGTACTTGAGTCAACAATAAACTTCTTATAATTACAAGTTGTTTATGTGGTAGAATATCCATTATCTCCAGAATTATATTCATGATTTAGATGTCATATATATCATATATATCCAGTATATAAATTCATTCATAATATTACGTAACATTTGGAGGTAAGAAATGAAATGCACCGTTCATGGAGACGGTAAGTCGTACGTACGCATGAACGCTACATTCATTTCTATTTCGTATTTAATGGAATGAAATCATAATTATATAATGGTATAATATAGTTTCAGTATAATATCATATATAATATCATTTACTCCATCCTTTATACATCCCACATATGGCATTAACGATTCACATCACTTTGAGGGGGCGGTAGTCCGCACTTCCTAAAATGAAATTATCGCGTTTTACCCATAATGGAAATCATAAAGTATTCCATAAATGAGAAATACATAAGCATAAGTAAAACATACACACATTATATATCATATATAAATATAGTGACATCTTAATGGCCACCTTTGAAGGTGTTATATGAGTGTTGAACAATCATCGTTTCGTGAGGCAGAAATTCACCATCCACAGAAACCGTATGTTCATTAACCATTAGATGTAGGTGTGGGTAAGTGTAGCTCGAATACTTCTTATAACAAAATCCTATTATATTGAGGATACTGGTGTTTTTACAAAAGAAATGAATAAAAAGAGTTTAGGGGGTTGGAGAAGAAAAATAAAACAAAACAACATTAGAGAAGACATTACCTCAAAATCAGGTAACTCTTTTTGATTTGAGCCAAAGGCTTCCTTGAAGAGAGTTATGCCCAAAGTGAGGCTTCTAGGAGTAAGAGGGGGAAGTTGGGAGAGTATTTGGGCCGATTTTGGCCTATCCAAATGGCTTGATGCTGAAAAAAAGGTGGGAGAGGTGGGGGCCTTTTATAAGTGGAGAGGAGGGCCTCTTTTGGAAAGATTGAAATGTTACATTATTACACAATGCTTTTCGGATTCTAAAGGTCC
Source organism: Viscum album (assembly GCA_963277665.1). Taxonomy (NCBI): domain Eukaryota; kingdom Viridiplantae; phylum Streptophyta; class Magnoliopsida; order Santalales; family Viscaceae; genus Viscum; species Viscum album. The sequence goes on along the minus strand of OY728162.1, from coordinate 76,677,914 downwards.
CAAACATAAATAATTCGTGGATAAGGTGATAAGGGTTCGAAATCTACCCATCCAATAGTCTTTGAACAAGTGTAAGCCTTGGAGTTTACATTATCTTTTCATTTTATTAAAATCGTTAAATAATGAGGTCATCGCTGCATCATAATGATGTCATTAATAATTTAATTTATTTAATGTATAAAAATTATAAAAAATACTATGATGTAGGAAATATTTTTAGCTTTCTAATGAATATTTCCAAATTTGGACTTGTGTAACCCCACTTAAAAACTGTTTTATTAAAACAACTCATGTTTGTGCTAATTTAATTTTAACATTAAATAAATATATATTAATGTCATTTTCCAACCAAAGTGGCTCCATGGGGTCCCCAAGTTGACCCATGGGTTGTCTTGGTCGGTCATGACTCATACAATAGGAGTAGGACAATTTTCATGCTCATCTCATATTATTAAAACATTATTTGTACCTTAAACTACACTAATTACCTCTAATCGCGATTAAGAACTTAAAAGTTACTATTCACCAAAAAATTATTTTAATTTCATTGAACGACATTTTACTTCTTAGTGACAGCCATGTATGTCGGATTTTTGAAAATCAAATCACAGAAGTGGTAATATTTCATTTAAACGAAAAATCAGTTATTTAACTACCACTTAGTGGTTTCACTATTCATCAAAAATTGATGTTTTTCAGAACAAAGCCAAAATTTCACCCTAAGCTATAATTGATATTCCGAATTCAAAAATGATGTCTATTTTACAAAATTCCAAAAATATAAGTTGAATTAATTAATTTTATATTTAATTGCCGTTGTTACAACAAATAGCGTGTTTTTAAGAAACAATTTATATCAAACGATTGGCAATTGTTTATGTCCAATTTCAATTTTAAATTAATTCTAGTGACCACCATTGGATAAAATGGTAAAAATATATTCTAATTATACTCTAAAACCACTCAATATTATAATTTATCACTATAAATTATTTTGATTAAAAAAGTTGTTTTTAAGTATTTTTCATTATTCATAAAAAATTGGAAGTTCTCAGAAAATTACAAAAAATTCAACTTTGGATAATTTCGATATTACAAATACAAAAAGGAAGTCCATTTTGAAATATAAAATTTCTTTAATTTTAAAAAGTGGTTATTAATATTCATAACGGCTACATTGATTAGTCGTGGTGTTTTAGAACTCAAAGTTGCGTACAATGAATGCTATTGCATTATTGAATGAGAAGCGTATCGTGGAATCTTAGTGTGTTACATTCTCCCCTCCTTCAATAAATTGCATCCTCACAATTTGAAATTTTTCTTTGAAAAAAAAAGGTTGAAAAGAGAAAATACCTTTGAGGAAAACCCCCATCGGAAATACGATTAATAAAATTTAGCATTAATAAGAGGGAAAGGGAAATGAAAAAGTCACCACCCAATTATGATCTCGATTAGGAGAACATTGGTGGAAATTAGAGACATATAATTGGAGGAAAAACGTAAATATTTGTAGGGAGTGATTTAGGTCATCAATCACAATCAACTGTCAAATTGAGGGTCTCAAAGCCTTCAATCTATGTTGATTTAAAATATCATCAGTTCAACAAGACATAAGGTATTAGGATAACACATATTTTTTGTTTTAATATACCTTTAATAAAGTTTAAGAATTAATTTATTCATTGAATAATAGATAGGTATTTATATATTTATGCTTGACAATTAGACTTTCAACCTTCACCTCATCTTTCACTCAAAAAGATAATAGAACTCAAAAATATTATACTTATCCTAATTTTATAAGGATACAAATGTTAACACATACCATTTAGATTAGTAAAATTATTTTGTAAAAACCAGGGACATCCTGTAGGCTAGTGGTAGGAAATAAAGCCTTGTCGCACTATGGTTGTGGGTTCTATTCCTGCAGTTGTGTCCGACGTGACGGGTTATGCCCCACCCTGCAGGTTGTCCTTTTCCTAAAACTATAGTATCATAATATTCCAAAAATAATCTTCATAAATTTGTTAACCTTAAACAATACTATCCAAAGATCAACTTAATCCACTCCAACCATTATAGTTATCCAAAATACCTCTGTCCATACTTTCTCTAAAAGGTCTCTTAATTCCAAAATTAATTTATCAGATTTCCCAAACAAAGTAAAGTTTCTCTTATTGTCACATACTAAAAATATAATTACCTTCATCATATTAAAACCTTACTGAAATCAACAAGTACTGCAGTACAATCCTTATATATATATATCACATTATTCTAATAACCAGAATATAATCCATGAGTCCAAAAGCACCATTACATTAGTTTTTCTGCTTCAACTGTAGTAACAACATAAGATTGTCCTTGATCCCTTGGCCTTTTCTGAGGTAAGTTTCCCTGACGCTTAGGACATTCATTTTCATAATGCCCCATTTCCCTACAATTGTAGCATTCAACATTGATAGCCACTTTCTTTCCCTTGAAATCACGCGCCTGGTGACCTTTTTCTCCACATTTATAACAAACTCCCATTCCATTTAAGCAAGTACCAGGGTGATTCTTCCCACAATTATCACATAATGGAAAATCCTTCTTTCCCTTTTTCCCTTTATCTGTCTCTTGTTCTATAGTTCTCTTCTTCTCTTGCTTTACTTTGTTGTCATAAGACTTAGAGAATTCCTTTTCTGTCTTGATAGCACATGAGACAATATCTTCGTATGATGAGAAGGATTGTGATACTGAAGCTCGACGGAGAAATGGTTTTAACCCATCAAAGAAACGATCAATCTTACTCCTTGGGTTACGTATATAATCGGAAGCATGCCTCACTAACCTTGTAAAGTTAGCCTCATACTTTCCGACATTCTCATCCTCCTTCTGCCTCAGACTCAGAAATTGCCTTTCCATATCTTCTCGATGGTCACGAGGAAAGTATTTTTCTAAAAACAGATCTTTGAACTCCCTCCATTCCATATTTGATACTTCATCATCTTCCGTCATGTTTTGAATCAATGACCACCATTGATCAGCATCTCCAGTGAGGCGGTAAACTGCCATGATGACTTTTTCACTTTCACTGCTCCCCAAAGCCTGAAATATTTTGTCTAGGGAATTTATCCATTGCTCGTTTACTAAGGGATTTGTACTCCCATTGAATGTTGGTGGTTTTTGCCTCATGAATCGATCTAACATTGATCCTCCACGCTGTGGATCAGGGTGCTCCATACGGGTAAGGTTATTATTCATAACCTGAGTAAGTTGTCCCAGTATGGTGATTAGCTGATCGGCACCAGTTGCATCACCATCCCCACTATAATTATCTTGAGCAGGAGGGAAATCCCTACACGGAGTGCGTGCATTGATATGGTTTCCATTCCTTCCACTAGGCTCCATTTCTAAACTATGGCATAAACTAGATCAGTTTATGAATCAAAATACATAATCCCATACTTATAAAACACTTAACATAAATTGAACTATTTATGGATATAATCCATAATCATAAAAATGTTTTCTTTGAGGAAGTATATACTCATAAACCCTTCATAATGATTTGTAAAGAAAATGAGAGTTATCCTATGCATATCCCCCGGGAGTGTCGTAACCAAGAGTGCAGCAAGGTCCGTTGTCGTGCACTAGTTCCCGTTCGAGTCTAGCTCAAAGCGGTGTTTTCGGGTTTTACCCCTAGGTACATCTGTGGCAGAGCCGCCTCTACTTGCTCGTATCCAGACAGGTATGTATTGCTTGGAAAACTCACAAAATCTCTACAATAACAAAATTCTAGGAAGTTCTTCTATACTAATCCTCAAAGTCTATCTTCGGGCTATGTGCTCTAATCAGAGTTTATCTAAATCTAGCTTCCATGGTTAGTACTAAACTGCCTCTGATACCAACTGTAACACCCCGACCCCAGCTACCCAGAGTCGGTGCATTACTTCGTAACATTGGCATGATCAAAAAAGATCAAGTCTCGAAAGACCGATTGGTTTAGTAGCCTTGGAAACACTAGATATATTCATAAGTTTTACATTACATCATAAAATGAAAAACTACTACAACAACATAATGTATCCATAGTTTACACTATTATCCTCTTCGGACTATCCCTGCAGGTCATTCATAAAATACTTCTTCACATCCTGGAAATATTAAAACATTGAAAGGCGTGAGATCGGATGCTCAGTAAGGTTAACAATATAGAGTAAGCTTTCATAAATAAACATTAACATTTAAGGCAATGTATAACTAAAACAAAAGCCTTCTAAACACGAACTTCAACATATTATGGCAAAAGTAAAATGAGAAAATTCCATTCACTTCTTCACATGGATATTCTACTGGTCGAATAATCACATGCAATATCAATAACCACTTTCATAATGATGGAATGCATAATGCCAGACTATCATAACCACGTAGCCAAGTCCTCGTGCCAAGACCACAAATAAGATTTTGTCAAGGCCTCGTGCCAAGACACTAGTTTGTCTCATGAGACCTGCCGATGCATCGAGGAGCTATAGCGGGATCCACCCGTCACATATTAAGTCCAATGCATTCCCATATGAAAAGGTTTAATCATAACATAAACCATAACATAATCGTATCACATAAAACATGCATAAAGGAAACATAAAATTTCCACATTTCAATCACAAGATATCAATACAAAACATTGATATAATAAAAATTCTTTCAAAACCATTTTCAATACCAAAATAAAAGAAAGTTAAAACTTTGTATTTATTTTTCATTAAAAAAAATGATGGCTTGTAGAGGAAGCCGAAACTCAAATCATGGTCACGGCGGCAGAGAAGTCATCGTCGCCGCATAAGTACGGAAAGAAAAACATTCCCTTTTGTCGTTTAGCATATTGCTTCGTACAAAAAAGATTCCTTTTGAATAAACGTAAAAGTCAAAGGGGTTTATACACCGTATAGAAGAAAGTTGTGTATAAAAACAAATATGCCTCAATGAAAGGGGATTGAGACGAAGTCCTTAAATAGATCATTTTTAAAATAAAATAGATCTATTATGTGTATTCACTATAGGTACACATAAAGAAAGTAAAAATACAAAATAGGACATAATAATATCATGACATAATTTGAAAGTAGGAGATTAACCCAAAGAATGGAAGTTGGGTTAAGAAGTTCCCTTACTTTGCATCTTGTCCTGACTCGACCGTTCTTTAACCTCATGAATAATAAACTAGAGTTAATTTCTATTTACCCAAGAAACTTTTTCATGTTCATTATTCCTTTTATATAACTTATTACCTTGTTATGAACATTATGTAATTATTTAAGTTAATAACGGTCGTTTTGTCGATCATTGGTACTTGAGTCAACAATAAATTTCTTATAATTACAAGTGGTTTATGTGGTAGAATATCCATTATCTCCAGAATTATATTCATGATTTAGATGTCATATATATCATATATATCCAGTATATACATTCATTCATAATATTACGTAACATTTGGAGGTAAGAAATGAAATGCACCGTTCATGGAGACGGTAAGCCGTACGTATGCATGAACACTACATTCATTTCTATTTCGTATTTAATGGAATGAAATCATAATTATATAAAGGTATAATATAGTTCCAGTATAATGTCATATATAATATCATTTACTCTATCCTTTATACATTCCACATATGGAATTAACGATTCACATCACTCTGAGGGGGCGGTAGTCCGCACTTCCTAAAATGAAATTATCGCGTTTTACCCATAATGGAAATCATAAAGAATTCCATAAATGAGAAATACAGAAGCATAAGTAAAACATAAACACATTATATATCATATATAAATATAGAGACATATTAATGGCCACCTTTGAAGGTGTTATATGAGTGTTGAACAATCATCGTTTCGTGAGGCAAAAATTCGCCATTCACAGAAACCGTATGTTCTTTAACCATTATATGTAGGTGTGTGTAAGTGTACCTCGAATCCATCTTATAACAACATCGTATTATATTGAGTATAATGGTGTTGTTACAAAAGAAATGAATAAAAAGAGTTTAGGGGGTTGGAGAAGAAAAATAAAACAAAACAACATTAGAGAAGACATTACCTCAAAATCGGGTAACTCTTTTTGATTTGAGCCAAAGGCTTCCTTGAGGAGAGTTCTGCCCAAAGTGAGGCTTCTAGGAGTAAGAGGGAGAAGGTGGGAGAGTATTTTGGCAGAGATTGGCCGAGCCAAATGGCTTGAAGGTGTAAATAAGGTGGGAGAGGTGGGGGCCTTTTATAAGTGGAGAGGAGGGGCTCTTTTGGAAAGATTGAAATGTTACATTATTACACAATTCTTTTCGGATTATAAATGTCCCACACTTAAATAATTCGTGGCTAAGGTGATAAGGTTTCTAAATCTACCCATCCAATAGTCTTTGGACAAGTTTAAGCCTTGTATTTTACATTATCTTTTCATTTTATTAAAATCGTTAAATAATGAGGTCATCACTGCACCATAATGATGTCATAAATAATTTAAATTATTTAATGTCTAAAAATTATAAAAAAAATACTATGATGTAGGAAATCTTTTTAAATTTCTAATTAATATTTATAGTCAAAATTTGGACTAGTGTAACCCCACTTAAAAACTGTTTTAGTAAAACAACTCATGTTTGTGTCAATTTAATTTTAACATTAAATAAATATATATTAATGTCATTTTCCAACCAAAGTGGCTCCATGGGGTCCCCAAGTTGACCCATGGGTTGTCTTGGTCGGCAATGACTCATCCAATAGGATTAGGACAAGTGTCATGATCATCTCATTTTATAAAAACATTATTTGTACCTTAAACTACACTAATTACCTATAATCGCGATTAAGAACTTAAAATTTACTATTCATCAAAAAATTATTTTAATCTCATTGAACCACATTTTACTTCTTAATGAAAACCATGTATGTCGGATTTTTGAAAATCAAATCACAGAAGTGGTAATATTTCATTTAATCAAAAAATCAGTTATTTAACAACCACTTAGTGGTTTCACTATTCATCAAAAATTGAATTTTTCAGAACAAAGACAAAATTTCACCCTAAGCTATAATTGATATTACGAATTCAAAAATGATGTCTATTTTACAAAATTCCAAAAATATAAGTTTCATTAATTAATTTTATAATTAATTCCCACTGTTACAACAAATACCGTGTTTTTAAGAAACAATTTATATCAAAAGATTGGCAATTGTTTATGTCCAATTTCAATGTTAAATTAATTCTAATGACCACCATTGGATAAAATGGTAAAAATATATTCTAATTATACTCTAAAACCACTAAATAGTATAATTTATAACTATAAATTATTTTTATTATAAAAAGTTGTTTTTAAGTATTTTTCATTATTCATAAAAAATTGGAAGTTCTCAGAAAATTACAAAAAATTCAACTTTGGATAATTTCGATATTAAAAATACAAAAATGAATTCCATTTTGAAATATAAAATTTCTATAATTTTAAAAAGTGGTTATTAATATTCATAATGGCTACTTTGATTAGTCGCGGTGTTTTAGAACTCGAAGTTGCGTACAATGAAAGCTATTGCATTATTGAATGAGAAACGTATCGTGGAAGCTCGGGGTGTTACATATTATATGTCAATGTGGCAGTAATTACACCATATATATGAAATTATGTGAACAACATTTATGTTTGCCTCATATAATGAAAATGAGATAAGAATCCCGTACATTGTGTTTTATTTTGGGTGAACATCCATTAAATTCATTTACAATAAAATTATTTTAATATTATACTTTATTTACAATATTTTCATTTTTATAATATTATTTATTTTACTTATTACTATGTTTTATACAATTACTCTAATAATTAAATTTAAATCGTGTGTTTTTTTAAAAATTTCAGTTTATTTGTAAAAATAACAATTGTTTGTCTGCTGTGGTCATTGGGTTCATTTTATAACATGTACTGAATTATAACAATGACATAAATATCATATTTTTTACATTATTTTTTATCTCTAAAATAAATCAGTCTATATAGTTATGAAAATGATAATATGCTTCATTCATGGAGAGGTTAGGTCATTTGTACGAATAAGTTACATTTCCATTTTTAAAAGATCATCGTGGGAAGAAGTTAAGTAACCAAAATAGTTCTAGAATGATCATTACATAATAAATATTATTATATTTAATTTTATTTACTTCTAAAGAGAAATATATATTGTAAAAGGTATCACATCATGTTGAGGACGTGTTAGTCCACACATCCACGATCGATGTTATCTCTTTTTAAGTGTTTGAAGGGGTAATAAAAAATAATATATATACATATATATATAGAAATTTATTTATGCCATTAATATATATTTATGTTGTGTTGGTAACTTATTTTTAATTAATTTCGTACATTATACGTTCCAGGTTTACTGTGAATGAATCCCAACACTTTGAGGGGGGTGGTAGTCCACACTCCCACAAACGATGTTACCCTTTTAATGTGAAATATAAAGTCTGAATGTTAGGTGTAATAAAATGATTATATACCTATAAATAAATATTTGATATCAAATATATTTTATATAAACATATATTCCATCATAATGTCTTATGATTTTTCATCGTATTTGAATGACATGCATCAATTTTTCGGCATTGATTTTAATGTGGTAATTTATACCATATTTTCATGATGGGATATATAAGAGTGATAATGAATATATGTAATATTATATCAATACAAAAAAAGTGACTAACACCAACATAAATTTAGTGGCAAATAACAAAATTATTGGTAAAATTGAGTAATTCCAACAGTTATTAACTTTTTTAGTGCTAATTATAAATACAAACAATTATTTTTCAAGTAAATACATATTTTAGTATTTATTGATCAACCTATAATACATTGATAACAATTAAATATATTGTTATATCATAACTATACAAACTATTTTTTCTAAAAAATAAATATATTGTAATTAATTATTATTTCTAACAAATCATTATCATCAAAAAATGCATTACAATAAATCATTAAGTAGTCAAAATTATTTTATCAATAATTATATATATATATATTTATTAATTATTTAGTATCAAAAAATCATGTTACAATAAAAATAGATGCATATATTTTTAGTTAATGTAATAATAATTTAATAATATATAACGAAATGATGATTAATAGTATAAAACTAAATAATTGATCAAATTTTTTAAAATATATCTAAATGTTTTAGAAATATAAAAGTTTTATTACAGAGAAAATAATATTGTGTTTATTAATCCTATTATAGGTAAAAAAAAATACAAACAAAAACATGCACACCCTCACCCCCGCAATCCCACTGTGCCCTAGTCCTCCCATTCACAGTGCCACTCCCCTTCATTTCCACCACCACTCCCCCAATCCACTACCGGCCCACTATCACTAGCCTTCTATCACCACCACCACCGACCCTATTACTCCCCTCGTCTCCGCAGCACTGTGCTTTCATCTCCCCCAACTCCATCATTGACTCTCCTGACCTCACTATCATCGCACACCCAGACCCATCTTTTTCCACTAGTCCCTTCGATAACACCTTTTCCACTACTCCATCGACACCAATATCACTGCCTCTCTGAGATCAAACCTCCGACATCGTGTCTTCACTGGCCTACCTCTAGGGTCGCACCTTCGTAGGCTCCCAAAGGTATTTTAGTGCATCATATTTTTTTGTTTCATTTCCATAATATATACTATAGGAAACAACTATAGATTTATTTCATGCTTTCACGTAGTAATAGTTTGTTCATTTAAATTTATAGCATATAGATTTAAATTTATTTTTTTTCTATAAACCACTATTTTTTGTTTTGGCTACTATATTTTTGGGTTAATTCTGGTCTTCTATTGGGAATGAATCATGGGTTTCATTCTCACTATACGATTGTGATTAAGTTTAATTTATATGGTTTTATTTCTTTATCCCCTCAATGATTTGGTCTTTAAATTTTTAGAAGCATATGTTTTATTACTGGTCTTATCACTTTTAGAACTGATATAATATTAAATTAGGCTACCTATATTGAATTAATAGTTATAATAGATATATCTGCAGAAGGTATTGTTTGAAAAAAAATTGAAATTTCTTATAGTACTATTGATTTTAATGAATAATTTTTCTTAATATAGTTCATTGAATCGTTAGTACCTCAACTCTTGTAACATGTTCCAATCATCTTTCCTCAATTGAAGCACAATCAACAACTTCAAGTGTAGCCTGTCAGGTAATGGGTTGCAAAACACCTGTAAATGCATAGATGTGGCTACATTATGGTTGTATTATTTAATTATAAAATGAGGCTAATTAATCTTATGTTGTATTGGAGACCAATGGTGTTCTTTGAGGTTGGATTACAATTGAAATTATTTATGGGTTCAATTTTTGTGCCTCAATCATTCCCCAACTGACTCTATATGGAGCCACAATAAACTCTAGAAACAATCAAAGGCCCTAAATCTATTTATTTATAACATTATATATAGTAATTGTAATTGTTTTGACTATGTTCTGTCAATCTAAGGCCCATGTATTGTAGATTTTTTTCTACCTTGAATAACAATGTTACACTATTCCTTTGAAATATTTTCCTTGTTGCAATTATTGTATTTGTGTGTAAGAGAAGACAAATATAAACACTGATTAGTTTATTATTTTCTCAAGGATCCAATCTAATTTCTCACTAATTTTTAATATTACTTCTTACAACCATTTATGCAACCCTCATGAAATACTTACGTTTATTTATTATTTTCATTTTCTTATAAGGTTGTTTTTTGGTTAAAATTTTGGATTCATATATAAAATATTGAGACTTTGTGTTGTATTTTGATTATTAATTGAAAATTAATGGGAATTCATGTTTTAGATTCTAATTTTATTCTATAATTTACTTGAGAGTGTAATCTTCCATCATTGATAACTATGTATAACAGTTATTATTATGATAAGTATTCATGATGATCAACTCATATTGCATGTGGATAAAAGTTTTTTTGGAAAAAGAGGTGGGTCGATATGAGTTTGAATACTCTGAATTAGTTGGAATCCCCAAGATTGATCCTTAGTTTTCCACATTTTTTCATATTCACATAATGGAGTTTTTAGGAGTTGCTGAAATACAGACCATCGGCGTCGTGGCATCTCTTGTCACTGTCAGAGCTACTGCTACTTATATTTATTCGTCAAAGAAATCCAAAGGAAACTTGAATCCTAAAAACATTAAATACTTCAATGTTTCACAACATATACAACAGAGCTATAATTTAGTGAAGTTCAGATTTCTACTTTCAACTCCTACTTCGGTTTTAGGTCTTTCAATTGTGAAAATTATAAGATATAGATGCAATGATAGAAATGGTGAAGAGGTTATCAACCCATATACTCCTACTACTTTGGATTCATATGTTGAATATTTTGAACTTGTTATAAATATGTATCTTCATGGAATAATGTCTCCCCTTTTCGGAGGGATGCAGGTGAGCGACAGTCAAGCTATAAAGGGACCCAAGGGGCACTTTGAGTACCATCCTGGACAGGTTAGAGCATTGGGGATGCCTCTTGGTGTTTCTGAGAGAAAGCCAATGTTTTAGTTTGTGAGGGAAATATTAGAAAATCCAAATGAAAAAACCAATGTGTGTATTACATATGTTAATGTCACATCAGAGGATATACTTTTAAAGGAAGAGATAATTGTTCTTTCTAGCAACTATCCTACTCGTTTTTTTGTCTTTTATGTTCTGAACTAGCCCCTTGAGGATTGGAACAGTTGGGTGGGGTTTGTATCGATGAAGATGATCTAGAACCATTTCCCCACTGTTGTGCCTGATATCCAGATATCGAGGTGTGGTACGCCAACCCTGAACAAGGCCATGGATTCCCACCTTGATGACCTTGGTAATTCCCCTACAATTCACTTGCAGTTATGATTCTCTATTTCTATATAATGAATGTTGAGATAAATTATTGGGTACATGATCTTATTTTCTGATCCCCACGTTTCCATCCTTTTTTGGGGCTGTGTTAAAGGGAAAAAAATGGATTTCATAGTTATCCTTTGTAATTTTAGATTTGTCATTAATAATAATAGAAATGGATTCTTTTCATGTAAAAAATGGTTTTTTATATGCCTATTAAATATATGCTTGGAATTTCAATTGATAGTGGAGTTGAATCTATATATGTTTCTTCATGTTATTATTATGAAACGAAAAAACACTTTTTTAAAATGATCAGTTCTGTATAATCTTATGTGAGGATGAAGAGGGTTGGATTATCAAAAAAATAATTTAACATGTACATAAGTCCTCTTGATCACTCAGGTATTATTGTGTAATATGACTTTAAACAGGTCAATTATTGATATGCATATGTGTAGAACATGTTTAATTCAGGGTATTTACCTTTTTGATAATATTCCATTCCATTTTATTTAGGACAATCCTTTATTCTTAGGTATTTTTATGTTGTATGTGAACTAATATTTGAGTTCAATTGTTTTACTGAATTTTTCTATTATTTGTCTTATAATCTTTAACACATATCATGAGTGAGGATATGTTTGTTTGTTTTTTTCCTTTTATTTTTTAATGGGGTTTGATTTCATCGATCCAAGACCTATTAATTTTTATTCTATGTTTGATTTAATTGTGTGCAGTTGATGGCTGTTGTATTGATGCAGATACAAAGAATTACTTCCATATATGTTGTACCACATGAACTCCCCCTCCTTCTTTAAATCATTTTTGATTTATATATAATCTGATATCTACACTAGGATGATATCTTGAAAGCCCAATAATTCTGAATTAAATAAGTTGCTGACTCAATGTTAGTCCTTTCCTAATAGACTCCAATCCTGCAATAAATCATTTTTTCTTCCAAATATGTTGGACTACATGAACAACCCCTCCTACTTTAAATCATTTTGGCATTATATAGTATCTAATATCTACACGAGGCTGCTATCTTGTAATTCCAGTAATTTCAAATTGAATAAGAGGCTGAATCTATGTTATTCCATACATAACAGACTCTTGTCTTAACATTTGGTGGTTTTAGGCCATCTATTATCGATTTTTGGATTTGGTTGTCTTTATTTTTGTGTTCCTCTTGTCCCCTATCATGCTGTAGTGATTTGAATTACATGGTTTGAATTTTGTTTCATGGTTTATTCTCTAATTTCATGCTCTTTCTGGTGGTGGATCTGTTATAGGGGTTGCAGTCTGCTTTTGGGGTTGATCTAACCTATAGTTAGCTATGGCATAGAACGTTCCTCTGATTTTATAATTTTTGTTACACCACAGGTTTTTATATTGGTTTAATTTTCTGTTTTCTGTATTTTGTGCTAGAGGATGCGTGCAGAGGTGATATTATAGTCTCAACTTGTTGAAGTTAGAATATTTTTCTATGCTGGGTGAGGGATCCATGGTAGCAATATGTGTCAAACGGGTGGTCTTGTTCTACTTCTGGCTTGTACGAGTTTTGGTCTGCTGCATCTTCAGGGTTACCGCTGCTTGCGATGCTGCGAGACACATGGAATTGGGAATTCCATCTTGTGTTGTGTGGGGTTATTTGGCTGTTGATTTGGTCTATTATGGGGGGAGATATTGTGGTGATGGATCTTTTGTGATAGTCAATTGATAGTTCTTTGTGTGGGGTTGGTTCGTGTGATTTTTTAATCATGGATTTTCGTGAACATGATTTTGTAATCATAGATTTTTCTTTTTATGTCATGTTTTTAAATGATTTTTGAACATTTTTTTCAAATAATCTCTCAATTTTGTTGAGTTTCATATATGTAAATTTTATTATTATTATATAATAAATATATTATGTATAATTATATTAATATATATATTATAAGATTTTAATGACAAATAATATATTAGATGAAAATATAAATATTGATAATAATATTACAAACAGATAAATTTGTGTTGCTAAAAATTTTAACAAACATATATATTATCCATGGGTTTTATTATAATTACAAAAAAACTATTTTATCTATCACAATAACATTTAGTGACAGTGTTTTTACAGACAGTTTAGTGATAGGGTCATATGTGTTGGTAAAATGTTTTAGCAACAGAAAATGTGATTTTACCAAAAAATATTTCCCTATTAGAAAATGTTAAATATTTTGTAGTGTAGGTTGAAACTGTATATAATTGGGAGGCTTCTTAGATATAAATTGGGATGATGGAACGTTTTTGATTGTGTAATTGTCACCCTCTATATGATGAGCTGCGGACTTGGGTCATTTTGACATATGCTGGGACTCGTTGGGTAATTTCCTTCACATGGTGAGGATACTCAACCATATATCATTGATGGTGATGGTTTCAAATAGGGACCCTTGGGTGGGAAACCTGTGTTTCTAGGATAAAATTGTTGGTGACCACTTAACCAGTCATCTTAATGTAATGGAGGAATTCGTTATCATATTTCGTGGACAGGTACCATAAATGGTTCAACATGGCTACTCGGACTTTCTTTTCTAGGCCACTATCCATCACTAGGATGATTGTTAGTGGGGATTCATGGGTTGGAGGGCCTATCGGCCTGCCTCAAGGGTTGGATGAGTACAATTCCAGTTGTACTCTCAAGAAAATATAATTTAAATATCAAGACGAAAATGATTTATAGTCAATGGAGTCCAATTTTTGGATGAGATCCCATCCTATGAAGTATATAATGCACGTTTTTGTTAGAGGTAGTGATATTCAATTTTATTTAAGTGATTTTTAGTGAAAATTTCATATTATATATGTGAAAAATATAGAAAAACACATTTTAAATTTAGCATCTCATGACCACATGTGTAAATAATGGCCTTTTTTCTTCATTCATTAGGGATGAAAAAGGAAAATAATGTGGTGTAACACTACCATCTTGGTTAAGGTCCCTGTTGGGCTCACCGTTTTGTTTTTGATGAAGTAGTCAAGGTTCATTATTGTTAATTTTATGTGATTAAATTATTTGAATCCTCTCACATTGGGTACATCATCTTCCAATTTTATCCAATGAATTTTTTTTATAGTGATTAAAAATACCAACTTCTCTTATATCCATGATGACTCATAGACCTACTTCCCCATATAAGGTGTTCACTGGGTAACTTTTTCAGCAACACTTAAGAACTCATATTGGTTGAGAGGACTAGAAATTGGGCACATCACACACATTTTAGGGTGCTATTTTCTATTATTTGAATCTATTCTATATTTAATACATGTTTAAGAATCATGTATTAATACCCTCATATATATTTGTGGATTTCCCTAAATTATAGATTTTAGTGAGTAATAATCTATCACGAATCATCTGTATGTATATATGGTTTTCTATTAATAGAGATATTTGGGTGTATCTAAGGATTTCCTTAAATAGAACAATCTAATTAATATATTTGATATTATTTGTTCGTTCATTAACATTAGGTTTGTTTAAAATATGTGGTGAGATTCTATGAATTTTTTTTCATATATGAAGATAAACGTTTTTTTGATGTCAAGATCGATCCCATAAGATGTCTTCATAAATTTTCTCATTAGATTAATCAAAATCTACATCATTATGTTCCAATTAATGGGTCAAAACAACTTTTAATGTTTTGTGACAAGGAACAACAAATTATGTTTAATTTTAGGCAATAAGGATGTCCTAGTGAATGGTTTATAGTCATTATTTTGTGTGGGATTTACACTGAGGATGACCGATGGACCTGGATAAGATATCTTCTTCCAAGTGGATAAGACACTACTAGGAATGTGGAATCGAGATCACTAGATTGAATATTGACATTGGGGTTGGAAAGTATGGAGGCATCTTATAAATCTGAATTAGTTGTGAATTTAATCATATGTCGTTCAGTTTTTAGGGACCTGAACGATAAAGAGGGGCCTTGTGGTTGGGGATTATTTACCAAAGCTACCCATTTGAATATGTCTTGTAGCCTCAATCCATAGCAAAGGACTGTGGAGCTTATGATTGGCGGTTACGCGTGGAAGAGGACCATTTGAAGGTTATATATCATATATTTTTCATGATTTCCAATAATCTATATTCCCACATGATTCATTATTATTTTGATTATCTAGAGGAATAATTATATCTGATTATAATACAATCCTCTTTTTCTTCTAGTGGGCAGATGGTGGAGCCCATATGAGAGAAATAGGGAATTGAATGTGCCTGTTTGCATTTTTCTTATAAAAGATAGTCACATTTTGTGACCCATACTGATATGTCCCATTCAACGGTGAGTGGGAGAAAGAGTACCACCATTTATATGAATAGATTGAGTCTTACACCCAGAGGGATTCCCTTCTGGTCCCCATAGAAAATAGGAATGTCCCGCACTGGTTCTCATCAAAGGTAATCATTAGCGGATTCTTTTAATCCGAGAAATGTGGAGGTTAATGTGACAATCCTATGGATGGAACCCTTGTTGAAATGTGAATTTAGACCTAATTATATTTTTAGGGTCCACCATATTTCATAGGTTACACATTTTACTGCACCTTCCATAGGTATGTAGACATAGGGAGCCTGTAGATGTGAATGATAATTTGATCGTACATGTCAGGTGGGGTTGGAAGTGGTCTTCTCCCAATGTCTTGAGAATTGTTCGGGATTGGAAAATGTGGGGCTTGAATTTACGTTAGATGGGAGTCATGGATGGTGGTGATTTGAATTCCCCAAGATTCCCTACTATGTATAGAATATTATTATGTGGTATGGGGTTCACTCTACGTGGAAGGTTTCTATGTAACTTAGGGTACCATTCCCATAGTGTTTTTCTATGAGAACCTAAGTTCTACGCACATAATGTGTTGCTACAAAAGGCTAGGTTCTATCCATGTTGCATGTTTCATGGTGGGGATAATCTCATCCAATGTAGTGATTTTATACAATGAGAAAATTTCAACCAATATAGTGCTTTGTAATGTGGGGAAGGGTTCATACCACAAATCATTTTTCAATACAGAGTTATATTCAGAAATGGTTATATCAATTTATGTCACACATAATGGTGTTTGTATAAGGGTTTTATGTTAATGAATTGTATGATGATTTATTATTTCACCCTTAGTTGTATGTGATATATTTTTACCTATTGAAAATAGAAGGATCCTTGTTTCATCTCACATTTGGTCTCTCTCATGATCTCTAATTTTCGAGACTCCCCTCTCAGTTCCCCTAGGTGATATGTTAAATAAGAACGAATGGATAAGATATTGAAATGATTGGATGTACATAGTGGGCCACATAGATTATTTTACAGGAGCCCAAGGAGGAAACCCCGGTCTAGAAACAACATCTTTAATTGCGAGTAATCGTTTGTGGGGAGAGAAATCATTGCACAACCTCGAAAGTAACATGGGTTCCTTCACGGGGGTTAGCCTTACCGTATATTTTTTATAATGATTTAATTCATGGGTTGCATCATATATTATTGGAGAGCCATGAAATGTAGAGTATCGTGGAGTAATTTTCACCTTTAGGGATCATCCAATCATTCACAGATTCCTCACCATTGAACGTTTTTCTTCAAAATCATTATTTGGGTTTATTTGTAACATTTTATATGTTAATATAATTATTTCAGGATAAATTTTCAAGAACTAAGATGTTATTTCCATTAACATAAAAACACCTTATTTTATTTATGTTACTGATTTCATGATCAAACCAAAAAAAATTATCATTTTGGATCATTACCTCTTAATTATAAAAATTATTTATGTATTAACTAATATAATTCCATTAGTTTTTTCTAAAAAATTAATATATTATGTATTTAGTGGAGTAAATAATTTATTTGTGTGGGTTTTTTTGAGCCAAATGGCTTTTAATTATCAATAGGGGAGGATTGAGTGGCCTTTTTCAGTAGGGAAGAGGGCAGACTTGTAATTCTTAGTAAGAACCAATTATTATCAAATTCTAATCATGAAAAAAGGTACAAAAATTGGTCATTATCAAACCTTAATGAGCAAATGGTTTCAATATGTCCATTAGATGGGATTTATAGATGATTTTATAATTTTTATCCCATATCTACTTAGATGTACCCCGAAAAAACTCACTTTCACCTTAATGTAGTAATTAATTACTTATGATTTTTCTATTAATTAATGAAAACTATTTTTTTAAAATAGATGGATTATAAGTTATTATAAATTTAATATGGAATTTTTTTAATTCATATAAGCTTCTAAATTATATATAAAATTATACTCATGAAGTGGATGAAAATATATGTTTGTTAAGAGAAAATTCTCATAATCCTAAAAGGTATTAATATTAATTATCAATATTGAGTTTATTGTAATGACCAAAATTTATTAAAGAAATATATAATATCAAATTTTTATCTTTATAATGATTTTAATATATAATTTTAATCTATAATTTTTTTAAACAAAAATTTAGTATTAAATAAGAATCAATATTTTTCACTATTCATCAAAAAATGAAACTTTATAGAAAAATAAAATGTCACACTTATTTAATTTTTATATTCCAAAACAATAATTGATGTTCATTTGGTAAAATAAATTTTCCAAAAATGGTAGACAAATTATATTCATTTTATTTGTTGAATGCATGACAAAACGACCATTTATAAAAATAGTGCTTTTCAAAATATTATTTTTTCCATAAAATTATTTTCTTAATAAAAAATAAATCAATGAACAATTATAAATTTATTTATTTATTTATTTTTTTATTAACACTCACGACCTCTAATTTAACATAATTTTTATTATATTATATTATATTATAGTTAATTTAGACTCATGGTTCTTTATTCTTCCAACTACTGAAAAGATAATAAAAATTTAAATTTAAATTTACCATTAATTCTTTGGAATTTAGATTATATTATGATAATGGTGTTGTGTTTAGTATAATCTATATAACATGGTATTCATATTTTAAAATATTTGGGCATTAAATTCTTCCCACATTCAATAAATTACATCGACACAAATTGAACTTGTTCTTGAAAATCAAGGATTTGAAATTACATTCTTCAATACCCACATTAAAAAAGGTTTAAAATAATTCCTATTAATGTAGTGAATGATTAATATTAATTTTCATCATGAAAAACTCAAAATATGGTTTCCAAGAAGGATAACATTGGTGCGATGTGAAGATGTGGACACTGAATAAAATCATTAGTAGATATACAAAGGGATAGATATAATTTATCAATATAATGTGAATTTGAAAAACCAAATTCTTGATGATTGGGATATATATAATCATAGAGAGTGATATAGGTAATTTTCTCATTTGGTATAAATTTTTTCAACCTAAAACCCAATAATTATTTATGAGTTACAATACCATAAACTGATTAGATATAAAGGTAATAGGATAACATTTTTTCATTCAATATCATTTTCCTAAACCTATGTAATTATTTTACTAAATTTTAAATAATGAAATATAATTAATGAAAAATTTCTATTTTAGATAATAAATTCATCCAATGATTATGCATTTCTCATTTTAAAATTCATATCTTACTCTGTGAAGTGAATATTCAAAATGAAATTTTATTTTCTAAAGGACTATAATATAATTTTGATGGATCCAATTAACCATAATATAGTTGAAAGGCATTCATCAGGTTCATAAATAAGATTCCAAAACATAAATATTGATCACATGTTATTAATCTCTAAACGACAATTATAACACCACTTATACGTAGTTAGTATTTATTTTAAAAATATTTTAATAAAAAATTAACATTTTAGCTAGAGAATCACCTTTAAATATGGTAGGAATTTATCCATTTTCATCTGATAGACATGGGTTCATGTCCCATGGAATTCACATGATTCAATAGGTTGTCACATAGAAAGAGTGATATCCTTATTCTAAAACAATATAAATATAATACCTATAATGTTACAATGTTTTAATGACTCATATTTACAAATGTATCAAAGATAAGATAAAAATAAAAGGTTTCGAAAAACATTAATCTTATTTAAATGATAATATAAAGGAAATCATATCAAATATGTTTTTATATAATAAACTTTTGGGTCATATAACCATAATTGTTTTCCATAAATTATCCTTAATAATGTTATATTCTGAATAAATGTTTTTTCCAAATTGGTGTTTAATAAATTGAGATTATGATCAATATTAAAATAATAAACTTGTGATGGTATCTATAATCTTATGTTAATTAAGTCATATTTTCTTCTAAAATTTAACATTATCCTTAGATGATTCATTATTCATATGGAAAAAGAGTCTTCAATACAAAATAATCCTAAAATTTAATTTTTGAAACCAAATAACAATATAGTTCTTCTATTTTCTTTAAACATTTTTCCATATTTACTAAAGTGGTAATCGTTTAGAATATGAAATTGACTTGGATAATTCCCAGGTTCCCTAAATTTAAGAAAAATATCTATAAATATATCTATAGGTTGAAATTTATATCTTTCTATCGCACTCATCATCTCTCCTAAAAAATTAATTGATTTTTTTTCATCATTTCCTTGTATAAATCATTTTCCATTTCCTTTAATAAAAAATAATGGGTGTTTCCTTCCAAATTTGTAACATTATGAAATTTTTTACTACTTTCCTCCAATTTCATCACCACTCGAGATCTTACATATCTACAATATTATATTGTTTATTGATTATGATTTTTTATTAAGTTATATTTTATTAACCACATTTCTGGATAATATATATTAAATAATCATGATGTTTTTCTCTCTCTTCATCATTCCATTTCATTTCTCATAGTCACCAAATTATCCATCAAATTAAACATTGACACGGTTCCTTTAGATTCTATCCATTGAAAGAAATGAATAGTGTGAGATACAATAATCATATTATGGAGACCCTATAATCATTTATAAGATGTATAAATCATAAAACCTTATATGTAATCAATTAAACCGTAGGTTTGACCTATTAACTTTTCAAACATTATCTTTTAAAATCTATAATGACATTGTGAAAATGAAATGTGAATTGTCTAAACCATATCCTATAGGAGTTTCAAAGAGTGTTCGCAGTAATTCCCATTATAATGTACTAGGTAATAGTTGATTAAATCATAATGCAACTTTTTTGTAGTTATTAGACCTTGGTACATCTATCCCATAACATCATTTTCATATATTATCCTAAAAGTGATGTATTTATATTAATAATCCACATAATCTCTACTATAAAAAACAATAGGATGTTTTCCTATACTTATCCTCAATGTCTATCTTTTGGTTTTGACCTATAATAAATGTTTTTCTAATAATGGTTCCCACAGTTTCTACTAAACATTATTTGAGACCAACAGTTATGACCTTGACCTGAGTATCCCATATTAGGTGCCTACATTTTTACATTTCCGTAAGAGACATAGAATCACATCCCAAAGGTAAAACTAATTTATTAATATTTTCAATCCAGATATATATATGATTCACACATCACATTTAAATAAAATTTTTATATCATTATTCTGTTAGGGGAAATCATTATTTCTTTTATAATATTTATGTAAATAAGTCATTGTACAATTATTTGATTCATAGGAAAGATAATAGAATAAGTTTGAATTGAAATGCTCTATAATGGTCATGTATAACAGAATTTATCCTGAATCAATAACCATAATCATCATGGAATGTTAAATATCTAAACACACATTCCATTTTATAATTAATAGGACTATACTGATTAGGTGATGCATAAGAAATATAGAAATTTAAATAACTAATAACCTATTCCATTTAACCAATATATATATAATGTAATTCATCTGGAGAAATTTTTTTGGATAAAATATAATCCATAATAACAATATTTGAAATTTAAATGAAGGAAATGCTCAGTTATTTGATTTCATGACCTCAGCAATCATCCTACCATGATTGTCATGGAATTTCACAAGAAATTATTAATTTTATGGGTAGGTAAACACCAGAAAATAATTTAAGTAATGAAGTACAACAGATTCATGTTATGAGACTAATGATGCATTTTTTGGATATCTATAACTAGTACAGTCAAATTTATTTAGGTTTATTTCATTTATCATATATCAAATGATCATATTAATTTCTGAAAAATTTTCCATTTCAATAAATTTTCTTATCAACAAATAAATATAGACTAAAAAATATCTTCATTCATTCATATAACAATAAATGTAAAATACCAAATTATTAAATAACACATTTCTTATGTGATATGTTTTTTTTGTAAAAAATATTATGGATATTTTTGGGAAATCTTATGTAAATTTATTACTAGTAAATATTTCAATTAAATTTTAATGATCACAAAAACTAATATAGAAAGTAGAATATTAATGATTTAATTGCTGAAACTGGACATAATATATCATGATAAATTGTACGGATGGTTTTAGAAAAACATATCCCTAGTGGATCGTACGTTTGATAATGTGATTTTTTTCATTAATTAATATGAATACCATTAAAAGATATATAAATTATTTTTACGGGAAATTACCATTTAACATGAAATTCCTCTTCAAAACAAAAATATAACAAAATATTTTGTGATTATTTCCATTAAAAATATCTTTTGAAGTACAAAAAATTATTCATTAAAACATTTATTGTTCATAATGGTGGGAAATTACATATACTACGTACAAGTTAAAAACAATATTGTTTTCGAATATTTAATAAAATGAAAATGTGCATTGATTAGAAAACAATATTAAGATTACATTCAAAATTAATTTAAAAATTAAAAAATGAATAAAAATTTCTTCATTAAATCATTGGGAAATTGATAAAAACATTTTTTGAAAACATTTTTTGAAAACATGGTCTTGGAAGAAAATGGTTTTTTGACCGAAGAGAAAAATAATTTTTGATTATCATAGAAATAATTTCTCAAAAATCTAATGTACATTAGAGTAAAAAATGTTATTATTACATAAATATTTCATGAATAAGCTGATATTATCACAATTAAATGTTTTTATTATACTATTATATAATAATTTATATCAATGTAAATTCAAGCATACCTAATCTCAGCAAAAATGTGATTGTGATATAAATCATGAAATTTATCATAATTTTGATGAGAGAAATGGAAAATGAAGTTAATATTTATTTCAAATGTAAATAAACATAAATAAATAAGAAATACTTCTTAACTAAACAATGTTAATTATGCACAGAATAATAGAATATCAAATACATTAAAGATGTTATACAACCCAATTAAAATGAATTGTCATATAAAATTATATTGCACATGATATTATTAATGTTAAATAATGTTTGATTAAATAATTTAATGTATAACATAATATATCTTGAAATATGATGGATTCATGACATTAAATTTAAATTTATCAGCGTATACAGCATATAAAAAAAATTAAATGCATAAAAAATATAATATGCTCTAATGAAATTAAATTGAGATGAAATCCCATACCAAATGATACATTTGGGATTAAAATGATTTAACCTCATTTATAATGGTTTTATTTATTTTACTAATTTATAAAAAATACATATTCATATTTATATTATTATATATGATATCATTATAACATTTTACCCACCATTTATAATTTTATTTCATTGTTTTTGTAGTTTATGGTGTTAATTTTTTGCATTCCCATGATTTCATTAAAATGATATATTTTATTTTTATGCATATTGTATATTTAAATACTAATAATACAGATAATAATGTTATAATTATCTTATTTAATAATTATATTTATATATTAAAATTATTCTGGAAGTTTGGATGTGTTGAGGTATCACATCACTTCTTGATGATGGTAGGCCTTTCATTTGCATGAGTGATGATATCATTACATCAACGAGAGAAAAGGAATGGAAGTAGGAGATATATAATTTTTTTTAAAAAAATAACATGTCATATATGTCACTGATATTCATTAATTATTTCCTTATTAGTTCTTATGTAAAAGAAAAGTTGAAAATGAATAAAGTCACTTAATGAAGCAGTTGACCATCCCACACCCGAGTAATGTTGTCTTATTCTTAATGGATTGGAAAAAAGTAGGTATATATGAATTTAATATTCCATAAGTATAATAATATTCTGAATGTAATATAAATTGTTTAAATACATCATTATAAAAGGTCTTAAAATTTTGGGATGGAGAACAAATTAAATTGGTTCACTAGGAGGTAGTTTCTCATAGACATGATAAACATTTTACATTCTCATTAGATATAAGTGGAGAAGGATATATGTCACTGAAATAAAATATTAAATATTATTATATTATATATACTAAATATATTATAAAATTAGTATTTAAAAATATTATAATATGTTTTAGAGGATGCAAAATAAAACCGATTGTTTCAGAATGTTACCTTTTCAATGGAAATACTCTTTGGGTTTTCACCATAAAGCATCATTATTTTTATTTATGGGGAAACAATGGGATCTATGACGTTTTTATTTGATAATGTATTTTGTTTTGAAATATATTGTCTAAAAAATGGTTTTGGTATTGCGAAGAGTGGTGGAATTGTCATGGCATTTTATATGTCTGCGAGAAGGCACATATTGAATTTTTGAATAGAATCAGTTACACAAAATATTTTATCATGAATAATAATTAAAAATAGATAAATTTTATGCATTACTTATGATGAGGACTATGTATGGAAAACCAATGGTTTTCAAGAAATATATACATCATTCAAAACACTTAAGATGTTAGTTTAGCCTCTGTTTTAACTTGTTTTTTCCTTAACCATGTTATTTAATATTTACTATTTTCATTATTCATTATGGACAAATATTAATTGGAACTTATTAGATAATATAAATTTTAATGACTCCAAAAATTGAATCCATTTTTCCAAATAAACTTTACATTATTATAATTTTCCAATTTTAATTTATACATGTATACATGATATCAATTAGCATTTCCAAAGAGAAAATCCTCATTACAATATAAAGTTTCATATGAAAATTAAATATGAAATGGATTAATTTTACATATATTATTTTAATTTTAATATTATTGATATTATTTTACATTAAAAAAATCCAAAAATTGATTTATCTTTCAAAATTATATAATTCAAAATTTATTGTTGACTAAAAATCAGTTTTTCGTTGTTCATAAAAGAATGAAACCTTTCAAAACATATAAAAAATCACCCAAATCTAATTTTCATCTTCCAAATTGTAAAAATGTTTTACTTTTTATAATTTAAATTTTATAAAATTGTATGAATTTTTTTTTCATTATGCGAGCAATGAGTGACTAACCCACCATTGAGAAAAAAATATAGTTTTTAGAAAAAAAAATTTTTCTTTCAAGTGATTGTGATTATTAATTCTAATAAATAGATAATCAATAAAAAATTTAAAAATATTTTTTGCATAATATATTTATTACTATTCATTGCAATTTCTTTTAAGGATATGTTATTATAGTATTCAATATTATGGATCATTTATACCTAAATATGGTCAAGGAATGTAATTATAAAAAAACTAAGGATAAATCGATACATGATATTGGATGGAAACAAAATGATTTGGTTTCCCATATTTCTTCCCCCAACCCATTGAATATTTTCCACATTATTATGAGGCCAATGAATTATTCATTTGCTAAAATTTTGACTCATGTAATTTTGAAAAATAAATAAACAGAAAGTGGTGATTAATCATGATTGCACATCTGGATCACCCTATGTAAGAATATCATTACATTCATAAATTCTCTTTTTTGCACCATGAGAAATATTCCTTCACATACATAATAACAAGTATAATCTTCTTCTATAATATAAGTGTATATACTTTTACACTGTATAACACTTGGTATTGTAAATTTAATGTGTTGACCATGGAAATTGGGTCTGCATATGTACATATGCATGTGCATGTTTGAAGTAAATGTTTGACCCAAAAAAGATCCAACAATGCACTTAGTAATAAAATCATTTCAAACAATTTTTAGTGAAATAACCAAAATGAATCTTAGTCAATTATTCTAATGGACACATAATATGTGAAATTCCTCGATTCCATTTATATAATCAACATGAATACATTAACATTCCTCAATAAACATTATGGACGGCTATACATACCATAAATTTTCATTACCAATTAGAAAACATAATTCTTTACATGGATTGACTTATATTCCCAATAAACATATGAGAATACCTTTAACCATGTGAATTGGTATTTATAACATAATAGTATGATTTTAGAAATCATATAAGCCATTAAAGAAAATAATATTATAATTTATCTTTCAAAAAAATATATTGAGAAAAATAATCATATCACTTGGAACATCCTAATACAGGAGGTCCCAAATTTTTCTCTAAGAACACAATATTTTTTCTAACTGGTTAGCCCTATTTGATTCTCCTTGTATCAAGTTATATACAAAAATCACATAATTTAACCTATCTCAAGCCAATAAAGAAATATCCAGGGAACAAATTTATGAACTACATTGGAAAATCATATGAATTACCTTATTTGGGGATTACTATAGAACCTAAACAAATGATTATTTCCCAATCCATGAATATTAATATCCCATCCCAATATTTAGTCACCCTTTTTTCCCAATTATAATTTATTTAAAAGTGTAATATATAAATTTAAAAATATTATTGAACACACAAAGATTAATAAAATATCACAAATAAAACCAAAAAATATATACTAAAACACAGAAAACATTATTTTGTGAATAAATACAAATCCCTTGACATATCAATTATAAATAATTTCATAACCTAATGAAATTAAAATTTAAAAAATACAATTTTATTAGTTTGTTTCTCTTTAGTAATTTATTATATTTTTATTGATTCAAGAATATACAATATTTGAAGGGTGTTTCCCAAAAAATCACACCATGTAAAATTATCATTTCAATTTAAAATATATTGATAAAAAATCATCATTTTGGAATCAAACACCTTACCATAAACATCATTATAATGTATTAAATTAATTAAAAAATATCAAAAAAAAAATATTCTAAAAAATCCTCACACATCCTAAAATTACATACACATGTGGTGAAAGATATGTAACATACCTCATGGAGGATCAAAAAATTTAATTTATGTGAATTTAAAATCTAATCTACAATGATATTGATAAAAACCAGAAAAAATGACTAGAAAAGACCTCTGAATTAATTTTTTTAATTTTTTAATTTTTTATAAATTTTAATAATATATTACAAGAACTATAAGTTAAGTAATATAATTGAAACGTGATGTTTTATGTAGATTTTAGAGACAAAATGATAATAATATTAGGTTCCCTGGACAATCATCAAATATTAAAAATGATATAATTATTCCTCAATCATGGGGTCTAGAAAAAACACATGATCTTGGGGAACCACTCTATTTAAGGATTTTAATTCAGTTGTAAAAATAGAAATAAAAAAAATTATTTAACTTTTTAATAAGAATATTTTCATACATTAAAATAATTAAATTAAATTTAGTAACCAACATTAATTTAGTAAAACATAACCCCCACACCCCATTATAAATTTAACAATTGTACACAGATGCCTCAAGATAATATCGATACCAAGTCCTAATTCTAATTCTTAAAGACTAATTTATGGTGGAAATTAAGTTAACTATGATATTAAATTAGCCACATATATTATGATCAATATTTAAAATAAAACATAAGTAACTTTTTAATAATTATTATTTGGTATTGCAATCATGATATCATACCCCATTAAATAATCAATAAGGTATTATAAAACTTTCTTTTTTGAAGATTGTGATCTAAATTTATTTCAATTTATGTATTTTCTCCAATGTATCCTAATATTGTTTTTTAGAAACCATTGTACTCACACTTGGGAAAAAAATTTATATAAAATAATATCACATGGTTTTAAATGACATGAACTAACCTCACTATAAAGTGGGCTAAACCTCTAAATTCAATTCACCACATTTGGTCACATGGTATGGATCAAGATCAATATTTATCAAATATTTTTGTTGGAATTTATCATTTACATAGATGAATTATGATGGTGATTTTACTCAATAGACCATATATTTTGTATTATCAATGAACTCAAACAAATCCACACACCATTATATTACCTTCTCCAATTTTTTGACTTTTTGTGTCTTAATCATGTAAACCAATCAAGGAAATAATTAACCTTTTAGGTAATATCTAATAATAGATGTTTCATATCGATGAAGGGTTTCTGAAAAATCCATGAAATATTGTATTTCACCCATGTAAAAAATAAATTTTCGGGTAATATTCAATATAATGATTATTACTATAAAAGAATATTCTAAATTTATATCCTTCATAGAGGGGTTTTTTATTACCTCCAAAAATCTGAAAATTATTATTCAAAATAGATTTATGAGAAATAATTTTATTGAAAAAGAATCTAGGTATATTTTTTTCCCATGAATCAGAAAAAAGAAAATTTTCATGATAATGAATATAAATTAAATATTGGATCATACACTCTAATTGTACCATTTTACTTTGATGATATGTATGCATAATTACACTACAAATCCCATTTTATTCATCAATAATTTTAAAATTTATGTTTTGACCCATTGATTATGGTTTAAAAATAATCTATGTAAGATACCTATGGAGTCTCACCGCACCTTTTACATATAATGTTTCTAAAACATTTATAAAATTATTTCATAGACTATAATATTTGTCACCCATGATGGATGATGGATTTTATATTGGAATTACCATGTCATATTATATGATTATAATTTAAAATAATATATATGTATCCATAAGTCTTCGAATTCCATTATCTTTTTTTCATATACAAATATATAATTCTGTATGCTATAATGAGGAAATAAAGTTAAAAATTAGAATCCATGGAAAAGATAGTGTGGTTAATTATAAATTAATGGTAATTTACATCAAATGATAGAATAATTGTTTATCATAAAAATAATCACAATAGGGACATTGGAGAGGGAAAAAATAATTTTGTATTATAATGACTCAATAAAAAAACAAGAACTTACCAAAAATATCATCTCATTATTCATTATTTTTCCACCATTTCTCCAACCAAGAATTGAACATAGAGACATTTTCCACTAAATATTTTTATACATCATACATAATGATCATAATATTTCATCCATTTTGACCACCACATACATGATCAATACCTACAACCATATAAAATAATCACTACCCTTTCTCTAGTTGACAACCACACCCATGATTTATGAAATATGTTTTGCAGTTAAAAAATATTGGGATGATGAAACTATGGCTTCAATTTTTTTAATGTAGTCTACAATGTATTTTTTATGAAAATAATAAAGTGGGATGTATTGAGGGTGGGAAGAAAGAGATAAAAACTATTCAATTCATTAAATAATTGACCATCCATTTGGTCATAAAATACCCTAATATAGTAAATATGATTTTGAACATCATTTCATTTTTAATTCTAACTACTTTTCGCTTATTTGAAAAAATTACCATTGTTTGAAATATGGATTATGGTTTTATTAAGGTTTCATGAAGTGGGTTATTTTGGGAAAAATATTCCCACAAATTTCCCAAATTTCTCTAAGGTGGCCAATTTTTAAATTGAATGAATAACCATATTATCAAATTTTATATGATAACAACATATTCAACGATTTATAAAGTTCAATGCCAAATTGATCATGGCCCACATCACCTAAATTGAACTGAGTTAATCCACTACATGACCTTAAGGTCCTTCTTTATCCTTATGGGCTAGATAAGATAGTCACTGGTTTAAATTTATTTATCCCGGAAGGATTTAATCATTCATAAAATAAGTCACTAATGAAATGGAGATTATAAAGAAGAAAAACAATATATAATAGCTCAAAATATATCATAACACAATTCAATTACAATAGTTAGAAATGATAAAATTATAAACTATAATAACTTAATATCATTGGATAATTACTAAAACTGATCTATAATCACATGTCTCACCACTGAGTGGATCCAAACAGACACCAATAAAGGATCATAGAAAAAAAAATATGTATATAACTTTACATGTACATATCTATAAAATAAACCATGAAATATAAGTGTCCATTGATGTAAAATGTGGGGAGTAACATAATATTATTCATTTAGTTACCAACATGTACTAGTATATATGAAATAATCATGGGTGTGTATAATAGATTAATATATTCATTTATATTGATATAACTCAAATTATTTTAACACAAAAATTCTCTAAAATAACGATATACGGAACACACAACATAAAGTCATCAAAATTAATTACACCATATAACAAGAAGATCTACACATAATATACCATAATTGTGAATAATTATCCATGTCTATGATGGCTAGGTTCATTATCTTTCCCTATAACACAATCAAATGAATTATTTTCCCATGAAATTCACAAGGGAACCTTTTCAAATGTACATATAAATAACTCACACATGTATAGATAATCCCTGAAATAGATGAGTATATTTGTTTAGAACAAATCAATGTCTCAATGACCCATTATAGTGGAATATAATAAGTTATAGCAAGTTAGGGAAATCATATTTTCTTCCACGATGAATAAAGGAATGGGTCTAAAACTCCCTAGAGTTGGGACCTAATCTCATCCCAAGAAAAGAAATCATTCTAAATATCCCTTAAACATGTTTTTAATTATTTTATATACATTTGTATTGTCTATAAAATTGTTGAATTTATATATGTCCATAGTCATAATTTTTGGATAAAATATACATGACTGTGTATGAATGAAACTGTAATATCTAGACCATTGAATATAATAAATTACAATCATACATGAACACATATATTCATTATCATATCTAAAAATCACAACTCAATGTCAAACATAAAAATATTATATGGTTGAAAAACTATTACTATTATATTACATAAACTGAAAAATTATGAAACTATCGATTTGAATAAGAAATATGTTATCAATGATTATTTATCTTCACATTACCATAAATTAATGTTATATTTATTTCACCATAATGATTTTGTAGATGTTTATGGTTTATTTACAATATAACCAAAATGGTCATGAACTCATGAATTGGTGGTAACTAGTATACAATTGTAAATAATAGGTAAGATACCATGATATTTATCAGTCATAAACAACAATAAACTAATCTATCCCATCTAAAGAATTAAAATTTCATCGGTTTCAAATTATAATACCACATTAAAGATATATTTCATTAAACACGAATTTTTAAATTATATTTCAAAATGATAGATGTGTCTAGGTATATATTTCATATTCAAGGATGTTTTGTATTATATCACATTCCATCTAAAAATATAATGTTCAATAGATTTTTGAATGAATAATTTCAATGAAGAAAATTAAAATTTAGAGGTATTATAAATAACACACAACCAATTTCTCACATTATGAAAATATTAAAAATAGAATTTCATATAAAAATAATATTTAATTGGGGGATATCTAGGATATTATAATAGAAATTGTTAATAAATAATATCATTTATTCATATTTAATTAAATCATTTTTCACATCATGACCATTCTACGCTCTTAACAAAAATCAATTTTGGATCTTTTACATGTGACTTCGACATGATAAGGTGGCAAGTAATAATCACTTTAATAAAATTTATAACGAACCAGGGAGGAAGTAATATAGTTAAATTTAACCAATTTACCAAGTATTCATGTTTTATTAAAAAAATGAAATAATTATCATATTTATTATATGTTTTTCTTATTTTATTAAAAAGAATTTAATTATAATTAATGAGTTCATTACAATTACACCTGGTGTGTTAATAATTCAAATCAATAGAATTGTGTACATTCATTACCACTAACATGAAATATTACAATCAAAATTATTGTTTTATAAAATTATGAAATCTAAAACATTATTGGATGTTTATTTGAAAATTTATTTCTCCAGTAGTTATTATTTAATAATATTTATGATCATTGTCAGTCCTTCCTAATTAATGGAACTTTGAGATATTTCCTCATATCAACATTCATAACAAAAAATTTGAAATAAATAAATCAATTATTTCAAATATCCCTAATTTATAATTATATTGAAATTAGTATATATATTAATAATATCAAAATGTTTTACAAAATAAAAAATGAATATCATTAATTTTAGATTTTAAAATGTATGTAGAATTTGATATTTGAAGTAGTAATATAAAATCACTAAAAAATAATGATGTTTGTTTTTCATAGAAAATTAACTCAAACATCTTAGTAATTCAAATTTTAAAACTCTAAATTCATTTCTTTATAATGAAATCATGAATTTCAATTATTAACTCTACAAAATAGTGGATGTAAAATACATTATAATCCCTATGAGTTTATAAATGATCCAAAAGAACCTACCAATGAATCATCTATGATGATCAATTATTTATAATTCAATGGAGACATAACATCCCCAAAACCCACCATAAATCCCCATATAATAATTTATAAATAATATTACCTTAAACCAAACAACCAATTGATTCCCAAATTAAAACCTATCCCAAAGGTAAGAAGAGTATGACATAAATTAATATAATTAGAAAAACATTAATGTGATACTAAAATACCAAAATAATGATTCTAATTAAATAATACCATAATTAAGGTATGTGACCTACATGGAAGTGTTTTTATTCTCTTTGTTCCAAGCACTAAATCATTAAACTATGATATCCATAATCATTATATTCTAGAACTACGTCTCTCTTGATTCTCTTGCTCTTGGGATACCTAGAAATGCACGGACATCTGGTCTTTGGGTCCAGGTCAACTTCCACTGATATAACTCTTATGTTTTTCCATTTTGGACCCAACACTTATAAGACTTCATGGTGTGTTGTGTGTGGGATTATTCCTTCATTCACATCAAGTTTACAATTTTCACACTACGTACTCCCATTCATGGAGATAGTCCCTTCTACCTCATGTCCCCCATTTCATTAAACTGTATATCATCCTGTAAAAAGTTAAACCACAAGAACTATTTATGGAATGATTCCCATACTCGTATGATAGATAAGAATTCCAAAACATCTTATATTATGGTCTAGCTTATGTGAGTTCTAGACAATGTTTCCTGTATTCTCTATTCTTTTCTGGCCCCTCGGTCCAAGGTTTATTTCTCGGAATCACTCATGGTGTCATGTGGACCTCACCATCATTCCCGTCGAGTATGCTTTATCACACCATCCACATTCCCTATTGAACCTCATATATAATGTATATGTCTAGTCTAAATGACATTAAACTATGTTTCCTCATCCCATATGACTTAAAACTATTATGTCCCATGACCCAAAATTGTGATGTTATCATCTTAGATGAACAATGAAAAACAACATTCCATTGGAGTTTCCTCACTTAAAGGGACATAATGTTTGGTATCAATCACAAGCCATTCAATTTTTCAATTCCTACATACAACTTGATTCTTGTGGCAATTCCTGGACTTGCTATTTTAGGTAAATATCATCACAAAAAAAGAAACATCCATTCACCATAAAGGATAAACAAGACCTATCAAATGCCACTTCTTTTGGTGTAAGGGAATGTCTTGTATCACCTTATACGTTACTGTTACATCCCTAAAAATATGTGTGGCTTGATTTTCAATCTCATGGGATACGTAGGAATTCCCGTGAACTTGGCCTCAGGCCTAGACTATTTTTTGTTTATGGTCCTTTGACCTAAAACCTCCACAGGGAACACATGTTGATCTGGACCCCATGTCACCATTAGCGTCGGGTATTATAATTACATCACCACGTGTCTCCTACATCCCCTATCGTCTCTGGTCTGAACTTTATGACCATAAACAATGATCACTATGCTTTCTTGTCGTATGACGTTAAATTGCACGACATATTCCAGAACTATGTATGGCTTGATTCCCATCCTCATGTGATATGTAGGAACACCCCTGAATCTTGACTTTGGGTCCTGTCCCAAGAATGTTAAATTGTATTCCCCCTATTTTTCATCACCTAGGATCAAATTCTATTGGGAACCCTGTAACTGCGGCTCAACCCAGAAAAAGTTTAGAATCCCCCATGACAATGATGGAATGTGTTAGCTTCCTCATCAAAGAGGTCCTGTCTGGAAGAAGGAATGATCCCTGATCAAATCGGTACGTCCACAAAATGTGTTTCCACCACGGTTTCATGATTTTAAAAGTATTGGACTCTATTCAAACAACCAATCACTCCATGCTTGACACTTTGAGTGTCCTTTATATGGAAATTCTCCCTCTTTCATGTCTAAAAATAACTCCCTAACAGTATGACCACTCATCCTATGGCTCACCTGTTGTCTTGGGAAAACTATCTGGAAGGATAATTGATGACATTTTGAGTCAGGCCCCGTGTTTCGAACATGCTCAATGGTTGTCTCTCATTTGGTGTGGCCCTTTCAGGCAAACACAATATGGACAGTGTGTTTCAAACATGGTCAATAGATATCCTCCATTTAAATTCCAACCATACAATTTTCCAAATCATGGGTATCAAGATTCACATTTTCCAGTCCCCTATGTTCGGATCAATTCCAATGACCACAGAGTTACCTCTCTCATTCACTAGATCACATTTGGGAAGTAATAGTTCAATTTTCCTGAGGAATTAATTCTCTAATCCGGTCTTCCCTTCTCTTTTTGGACACCCAGATGGGTCATTTCTACCCCGGATGCCCGAAGTACAATTGACACTCCAACATTCAAGTGAAGTAATTGTGCTAGTATCCCTTACAAATCAAATCATGAATGACCAATGTGAGTGTGGGAATGTGTTTCTATTTATTTCAGGGTTGTGGTCTAAGTACCATGAAATAAACAAGAAAATATTCTGAATATGGATGAAATTAATACTTTGAAATATTAATGAAGGATATTTTTAGGTGGTCGGCATAAACAGGGCCCTTAAGGATCAATATTTTGGATGGACTGTACCAATGCTGACACCTTTCAACTTGTGGCCTCCATTATTGCTCCCAATCGAATGAGATCCTTCTATTTAATACTAGAAGTGGGGCATAACTGACTAGCACTATCTTGTGACCATGATTGCTCAATATGGAGCTCAATCATCTGGAGATTCGTCGGCGCTATCTTATCCTTAGTATAGGAAATTTGGGCCTTCAATCTCTCAATGAGCTCATATTGTTTTACAATGAACCCCTTCCTTTCCCTCTCTTGTTCCTTAAGGCGTTGGACCTTCTACTACACATCTAAGAAGGCGTTAGTATTGCATAAACCATCCTGGCACCGGAAAATGTCTAAACGTCGGTTCTCCTCCCATATCCTCTCTTCCATGTGATCTTGGATTGTTACAGGAGAATGGAAAGCATCTACCCCTCCAGTGTAGCGAATGTGTAACCAGGGGTAGGGTGACCCCATATGGTTTATCCAATCTACCTATGGTAGGCTAAAAAAGCATCTAATGCACTTTCATGCCTTGCACCAAGTCATATGGCTCTCCTCCACTACATCCGAGTTGGAATCGTCAATTTCACCGGGGTCTTCATGCTTATATTCAATGAAAGCGGCAAGGAGTTTAGTGGAAGGGGCTTATCTTAGAACCCCATCCTTGTCAGTGAATTCACACTCATCAGGCTAGAGTTCCACCCCAGTAGCATTACCATCCATCAATTCAGTCTACGACTCATCAGGTACCGTGGTAGGGCCACCTACAATGGTTTCTTCTGTAAAGGATGACGCAACCACTAGAGGGGCTCTGGAAGATGTCCCAGACTGTATGGTTTTTTGTTCCTCCAACCATGTGATATCTACATTATTAATTGTTATCTTGATTAGTTTAATTCTCCTTCAAATATGAGAAACAATGAGAAAGGACTTACGAGATCCATGTGGGGTAGTGTCTGATTATTGTGTCCTGGCGATGGCTGCAACCACAATGAGAGCATATGAAGGACCCTCACCACCAAGACCATAAACATTGTCCTCCTCCGCTTCCTTATCTCCATATTCTTCTCATCCTTCACCTTCTTCTTCTTCTTCTTCTTCTTCCTCTACACATTCTTCCTTGGATGGAAGCTTCTCTAGGACATGCTCTAGGCCAAGGCTCAATTTCACCCGTAGATGTGGTTCTTTATACTTCCCCCACATGCAAGTGTACATATCCATGGCTATTAGGTAATCATACCTATGACTAATGTTAACCCTATTCATAATTTGGATGGTCCCTATGTCTGGAAGATCAAGCCCGATGTGTACCAACCTCTGCCATAACTATTCGTCGAACGTTAATTGTCACAACATTCTCCATGAATAATTCAATGAAGGGAATATAGCATCGAAAAATGGCTTCACGAGGTACCTGAGATTCTTTACATGGATTTCCTAAGATGTTCCATGAGGTCGTATACAATTCCACCCTTCCCCAAAAGGTGGAGGCATGGTCTCGACCTGCGCTACCCATATCGATGAATTACCGGCATGTGCCATGCTATCCGCCCAACCCATTATTTTCCTCACATTGTAGGATCGAAATAATGATGTAGATGATCAATATACAAGAGGGGGGTTGAATTGTACACTTTAAAAAAAATCCTTTGGAACCTTTAAAGTTAGTTACGATTAACTATGTTTTCTTTAAGAAAAGGAAAGGGCTATGTTTAACAAAGTTAAACTATGAAAATTCACAACACCTATAACACCAAATGAAAACTTGTAATGAGGAATGAAGTTATAAACTTCAAGTCCTATGTACCTACTTATAAATGGTAAGAGATTCCGAAAGTATGTTCTGGAAATATCGTTCCGGAAACTGAAACTTAACAAAAGATTACAATATAAGATTCTACCTTAAAGCATATAGAATCTAAATGAAACAGGGTACAAGTAAGGAAGTATAAGAAAGTTATACTTTCCTTATAATACAAAATGAAGTGGAAAAAAAATCAGTATAACTATAAATAACAATATATAAGTCTTTTAACCCAAAGAAAAAGGTATCCAACAACCTTGGATAAAGCTCCCTTGATTTATACATTCAAGAAAGTCTGTCTTACCCACACCAGGGTAAGCCCTCGATACGAAGATCAGAGTATCTGTCTTGCTATCCCCGCATGCCCTCAACTTCAAGGTAGTTGGCCACCTCTGTCTTCCTCAGCAAGGAAGCCCTTGAACATCAAGGTAGTCGGCACCTCTGTCTTCCTATCCCTGGAAGTCCTCCAATGTAATCACCAACATTCGGAGTCGCACGAAGCATTGAGAGTTAATAAGAGCCTCTCTCTCTATAAATCACTTCAACATCATGTATGCACAATGTTGAAGATGTCATTCATTAGTCACGAGCTCTTTCAAATGAGATCCCATTTATAGGCAAGGTCGGCCACCTTTCCAACGGTCATATTTTCCTTAAAAATCGGAGGGACTTGTACACATGTAACTTAACCAACTGTTAGTTTATATCAAAATAGACGAAATCTTTTTAAGTTTAACACAGAAGTTCGGAGTGAAGGTTCGGAGTGTAAAAAACATGTCAAAGAGTAGAAAAATTATAAAAGTGTAAGTAAAATGAAAGTTCGGAGTCTGACAAAAATATTATTCGGAGTTTAAATTAAGTCGGAGTGTATAAAGCAAAGATGATCAGATTCTGTTTAATATGTGAATTCAAAATGAGAATTCGGAATGAGAATTTGGAATGAGAATTCGTAATGATAATTCGCCATAAGAATTCGTAATGAGAATTCATATCCAGAATTCGGAGTAGAACTTTATCAGAGTTTATATCTAGAATTCGGAATGAAACTTCATTACAGTTCTCATCTGGAATTCAGAGTGAAACTTTATTATAGTTTTCATCCATAATTCGGAACCCAAAACAGAATGCTTCATATCAAAGTTTCAAACAATTCCAATATTATAGAAATGAATCCAAATCTTATAATTAAGAAATATATGGATGAAAATATGATAAGGATAATTTTTCTTACAAAAGTGATTTTCCTTATAAAAGCAATTTTCTTTATACAAGAAATTTTCCTTATAAAAGTGATTTTCCTTATAAAAGTGATTTTCCTTATAAAAGCGATTTTCCTTATAAAAGAGATTTTCCTTATAAAAGTGATTTTCCTTATAAAAGACATTTTCCTTAAAGATAGGATGTTTGTGAGTTTCAAAACAAGAAGGAATGGAAAAGTCATAAGTAAACCCTTATTGACTCAACAATCTCCCCCTTTGTGGAAAGCACAATCATCCTTACGAAAAAGAAATTTTAAGAAGAAAGAAAACATTAAGGCTTATCTCCCTTTTCTTATGGATTTGGATGAATACGACTAACTCCCCGTTCGGCTTTGAAACTCTAAGGATCGAATTCTAGATTTTTGGAATGATATTTCATTAAGAATAAGAAAGGCTTCTTTAATGTTAAACTCCCCCTCAGTTAACTCTAATAGAGTTTTTTTTCATTCTCACCATTTGTTAAGATTCTTTTTCCCCCTTTATTAGGGTTCTTTTCCTTCTCCCCATTTTTGATTTTCAAAATGAATTCTAGGGAATGGAAAATATAACAAAGTAACTGAAAAATTAGTAGCAACAACAAAAGAAACTAGTAAGCCCAATTTTCATTATGTTTGAAAGCTCAACAACAAAGAATTTTAGATACAAAAAAAGATCGAATTTTTCTATTTTGGATATTTTTACTTTGCCGTGAGACCCTTAAGAATATTATTTATCTTCTTCATGTCTTTATGGTCTTCCTCATCTTGCTTCACTAACACAATAATTCTTGCATTTTGAGATTCTATCTTTTCTTCCTGGGCTTGAAGATTTTCTTCCTGAGCCTAAAGCTTTTCTTCCTGAGCCTTCAAGATTTGTTCTTGCTTTAACAACATGTCTTCAAACTCAATCCGATTATCCCTTTCATAATTCGAGTTTTGAGAAACAGAATTCAACTTCCCATTCAGATCTCTGACTTCTTGAATCCGGAAATTCTTTTCATCTGCCATCTTTTCATCAAAGGATGAAGTAAGTTCATTTATCTTCCTGTCTTCTGTCTCTAAGGCATCCTTCACATTATATTGGAATTCATCAAAGAGCCTCATCTCTTCTACAGACTTCCTCGACCAACTAGTCATCCTCTTTCAAGATCTTTTGTGTGCTTCATAGCCGCCAAATAAAGTTTTGAACTGAGCCTATATCTCAACACATTTGTCCATAACCATGGATACAGAGTCTGTTTTCTGATTCAAAGCATGTTAGAGCATCTGGAATCTTGAATCAATACTTGAGAAAGTCGTAATAGTACCTACCAACTTCTTTAATGACATAACAACAAAGTCATTCCCCAATGAAGATGACTCCGAATCGGAGACTTTTCATGGAGAATTTTCTTCTTGAAAATGCTCATCTTTCTTCTTAGAAGAATCACCAACTTCCCTTCTCTTTACAACCACTGAGATCAGGGTATGAACAACAAGTTTCTTTCCCCTGTCCTTTTTCGGAATGTTTTGCTGTTCTGGAGTCTTCTTTTCACTATCATAAACTCAAACAACATTGTCTTCATCATCATCAACTTTTTGAGCGCCATCTTCTACGTTCTCCATTTGAGAAACATCATGTAGAAGTTGTTCCTCCTCTGCATGATATGTTACTTCTTGTTCTCCTTCCTCCTCATCCTTCTCGGGAGTGACTAACTTCGATGATTCAAAATCTGAAGTTAGGAGAAAAAAATGTTCTAAAGGTGTCCCCTTATAATCATCTACTTGCTTCAAAATATCTCAGGTGTCTCCTCTACCATCAGCAACTGCTTCTTCTTCTTCTACTTGTTGAATCTTCTCTACTTCCTCAACATGATTAGAAACTGCCTCTTCCGGGGCGAAAAAGTTTCTTCCTGGAGTCTCAGTTAGTGATTCCAAAGAAAACGATCTCGGAACGGGAATGTTCGCTGAAACCATCTCATTAAATTTCAACAAAGTCTGAGCTACCTCAGCTTCAGACATCTTCTTCTTATGCTCATTTTCATTCACTTGTCTTTCTAGTTCATCCGCAGTTCTTTCCTTCAAGGCCTTTGCCTCTGCAAGATCCAAGCCAAACTGAGGCTCCCCTTGCACTCTCTTCTCTTTGATTTCCCTCCATTTAGCAACTACTTCACCTGGGTAAGGTTTCTTCTTTTTCAGTTCTGGAGTTGCGGAATGAACTTCCTTAGATTTGGGATTCATTGCTTCATCTTCAACTTCTTTCATCTTTCTCTTCCTCACTGGCTTAAGGGATTTAGGTTCAGCAACATTCAGAACTGTTTTTTCTTGAGCATGTAAATCAACAAACTAAGCAGTCTTCTTGTCGAAGGCTACATCCTTCCTTTTGAGAGTACCATCACCCACCAACATAATCTTTCAAACTCATGGCTTATACTTGCAAGCCTCCTTGATGGACACAAGGCACTGAACTATCAACTTTGAGAGGATTTCTGGATACATTATGATCTGAGCTCTCAGATTCACTTTCTTAACATTATCAAGAGTAATAAGAATGTGTATCATCAGGTTAAACTTCCTTAGAGTTATCAGAAAATCTAGGATATATATCTCTCTCTTCTTCAAACTGTCTTTGTCACCCTTTCTCGGTATGATGATGCCTTGTACCCATAATTGTAGAATCAGGAAATTCGTAGATAGAGAAGCAATCTTCGGAGCCTTATCATCTGACAGTCCGAGAGTTTCTAAAGCCTTTTCATTGTCGAATCTTCCCTTTGAATCCGGAAAAACATGAGAAATGAACTCGGCTTCTCCTTCATTGTTAAGCCCTACCAAGCTGGGTGCCTTGGCATAAGAAAGTTTATATGTCTTACCATAATACATAAATGACAGCTTCTCCCTTCCATCTTCC
Source organism: Viscum album (assembly GCA_963277665.1). Taxonomy (NCBI): domain Eukaryota; kingdom Viridiplantae; phylum Streptophyta; class Magnoliopsida; order Santalales; family Viscaceae; genus Viscum; species Viscum album. Next base: position 76,636,890 of record OY728162.1, on the reverse strand, counting down.
TTAAGGAAGGAAACTGTCTCATAGAACTCTATAAGTAAATCCGAAAACACTTTATCTTGATTCTCGGGCTTAGACACCACAACATCTTCCCATCCGTTGAGCATAATATTATTGGATATAAGAGAATCATACTTGTTGATGAAATCAGGATGAACCAACCTTTCTCTATATACTAACCACTTTTAAATCGGCTTAGAGGAAGACATGTCTTGAGAAGCTACTTCCACAGACATTCAGATCTGAAGACCTCTGAGAAGTTCGGAATGGAGAAAGATGAAGTTCGGAACAGCTTTAAAATGGAGAGACAGAGCCTCGGGATGCTGGAGCTTGAAAATCGATTTGGGAAAACCATTTGGGGTCCCCTTTATATAGGCAACGAGAAGAAGGTTTAACTTCTTCAGTTGATCAAATGGTTGTGACAAGCTGAGATTAGATCTGACGGTTGAAAACGAATTCTCAAGAAAACTTGAATCCGATCTTTTGAGCTTTTTATTAAAACAAATATTTAAGAAAACTATAATCTGAAAACAAAATATAAGAAAATTCCAATAAGAAAAGTATGACTACGAAAAAATGAGTAAGGAAATCATACCATCTGTATTGGATTTGAAGGATTATTCGTAATGGGTAAAAAAAATTACAAAAAATTTTTATTACGAAAAGAAATAGTTCGCAAAAATCACTATGAAAAACTCAACAATGAAAAAGAAAAAATACATGATTTTCAGAATGAAGATTTCATTACAAAAGATTGAAAATGAAAAACTCATTATGAAAGTCTCGGTACGAAAATCTCGTTATGGAAATAACAGTACGAAATTTTCAATTCCAGATGTTTTCATCACGAAAATTTCAATTCCAGAATTTTTCTATACGAAAATATCCATTCTGAAAATTTCAGTTCCGGAAATTTCCATTCCGAAATTTTAGTTCCGAAAAATTTGAAAACAAACTTTGAAAAACAAAGTTACTATAACAATCAAATGTACTCCCCCTATGAAAATGAGTTTATTAATGTAAGGAGACAAGTTCAACAAAAAGTTAATTAAGAAATAATACCTTACAATTATCATTACTAACTACTGTTTAATGTATTGATATCTATCAGAAGGCAATGATTTTGTGAAAATATCAGCAAGTTGATCTTGCGTTCTGATAAACTGAAGAATGATATCTCCTTTTTGTGTGTGATCCCTAAGAAAGTTTTGCCTAATATCTATGTGCTTTGCACGAGAGTGATGTGCAGGGTTCTTACTAAGGGAAATTGCACTTGTGTTATCACACAAAATTTGAGTTTTAGTAAAACTCAAGCCATAGTCTGTGAGTGTGTGTTGCATCCACAACACTTGAGAACAACATCTTCCAGCTGCTATATATTCAGCTTCAGCAGTGGAGAGTGCTACATAATGTTTCTTCTTGCAGGACCAGGAAACTAATGAATCTCCTAAGAAATGACAAGTTCCAGATGTACTCTTTCTATCCATTCTACATCCACCAATGTCAGCACCTGAAAAGCTTTTTAGAACAAAATCATTTCCAGAAGTATAAAATAATCCTAGATCCATGGTTCCCTTAAGGTAGCGAAAAATTATTTTTACTACCTTTAAGTGAGATTCCTTAGGATTGGATTGATATCTTTCATATAAGCATACTGAGAACATTATGTCTGGTCGACTAGCAATTAAATAAAGTAAACTTCCTATCATACCTCTAAAAGATGTTTGATCTACTGGTTTCCCAGCTTCATCAAGATCTAAAGAGTTTGAGGTACCAATAGGAGTACTTATACTCTTAGTGTTGTCATAACCATAATTTTTAAGAAGATCTTTAATATACTTATGTTGATATATGTAGGTTACTTCTGGTTTTTGAGAAATTTTAAAACCAAGGGAAAAAGTTAACTCACCCATCATACTCATTTCAAACTCAGATTTCATTAGACTTGCAAAAGAGTCTGTTAAAGATTTCTAAGTTGAACCAAATATGATGTCATCAACATAGATTTGAACAATCAAAACATTTTTCTTATCTTTCTTTATAAAAATTATTGTATCTGTATTTCCATTAACATAGTTATTTTGAAGCAAAAATCCAGTGTGTCTATCATACCATTCTCGTGGGGCTTGTTTAAGACCATACAGAGCTTTAGTAAGTCAAAAAACATGACCAGGATTTTTTGTATCTTCAAAGCTAGGAGGTTGTTCAACAAAGACTTCCTCTTGGACATAACCATTATGAAAATCACATTTCACATCCATCTGAAAAAGTTTAAAATTAAAGAATGCTTCAAAGGCAAGTAGAATACGGATAGATTCAAGTCTAGCTACTGGAGCATATATTTCTTCATAGTCTATTCCTTCTTACTGATTATAGCCTTTAACAACAAGTCTAGCTTTATTTCATACTATGACTCCATTTTCATCACATTTGGTTCTGATGTTCGACTTTACTCAAATAATAGAAGTTTCCTTAGTTCTTTCAAACAAGGTCCCGACTTTATTCCTTTCGAATTCATTTAGTTCATCTTGTATGGATTTGATCCAATCATTATCACATAAAGCTTCATCAGTGCTTTTAGGTTCTAATTGGGAAATAAATTCTAGAATTTCTACTTGATTTCATAAGGAACTTCTAGTCCTTACAGGTTGATTTATATCACCTATGATACTATCATAGGGATGATTTTTAAGAAACCCCTGATTTGGGTTTTGGAAAGCTTGTTCATCAACATAGGGTAGAAAGTCTTCCAGGGTAAATGTTTCAGAAGTATCTTCTTGAACATTATCCTTATCAGAAGGTTCTTCTATCAAAGGTTGACAATTTGTTTTTGAAAACACATTCGAGGATGTAGGCTAGGATGGTTTAAAAACAAAAGGATCAGACCCATCAAATTTTACATGCACTGTTTCTTCAATAGTACAAGTATTTTTATTATAAACTCTATAAGCCTTAGAAGTTGTGGAATAACCTAAGAAAATTCCTTCATCAGATTTTGGTGAAAATTTATGTAAGTTATCTTTAGTATTCAAAATGAACACTTTACAACCAAAAACCTTGAAGTTGGATAGTCTTGGTTTTCTACCATTCCATAACTCATAAGGAGTTTTATTGAGAAAATGTCTAATCAAAACTCGATTTATAGTATAGAAAGAAGTACATACAGCTTCAAACCAGAAATGTCAAGATATAGAATATTCACTCAACATGGTTCTAGTTATCTCTTGAAGAATTCTATTTCTTCTCTCAACTACACCATTTTGGTGAGGAGTTCTAGGTGCTCAAAAATTATGAGTAATACCTTTTATACTACAAAATGTTTCAAATTCAAAATTTTAAAATTCTCCTCCATGATCACTATGAATAGTTTTCAATGGAAGGTTTTTCTCATTTTTAACTTGTGATCTAAAACTTTTGAAATAAGAAAAAGCTTCAGATTTCTTTGCTATAAAATAAACCCAAGTAAATATAGTGTAATGATCAACTAGATCAAACACATAGTATTTTCTTCTAATACTTCCAGTTTGTGGTGGACCAAAAAGATCCTTGTGCACTAACTGCAATACATCATCTGTTGAGACTTCACCGATCGATTTAAAACTAGATAAATGTTGCTTTCCATATTGACAAGGATCACAAACTTTAGAAGAATCAAATCTATGTTTTGAAATATCCTTAACTAGTTTCTTCTTAGTGAGTTCACATAGGTTTCTAAGGTTATAGTGACCTAGTCTTCTATTCCATAACTAGGAATGATCTTCCATTTCACTTAGAAAAGGTAAATCTTCGATCCTGTGGTCTTCTAAATGTAAGGTGTAAAAATTCTCAAGCCTATTGGCTGAGAGAATAAATTCTTCCTTGGAATTGTGAACTAAGCACTTATCATTCCTAAAATTCACAAGGTAACCTTCATCACATAACTGACTTATGGTAATGAGGTTTTGCTTAATACCCTTAACAAAAAGAACATTTGAAATCAAAGTTTTTCCTAAAATAAAAATATTACCAATACCAACAATCTATCCCTTGGCATTGTATCTGAAAGTTACCTTTCCTCCTTTCGTTTTGATAATCATTTCAAAATAGATTTTGTTACCAGTCATGTGCCGGGAACATCCACTATCTATGTACTATGTATTGTTGTTGGTACTCTCTTTATTTCCCTGAAATCAAGAAGAGATTTAGACTTTCGGAATCCAAACTTGTTTGGATTCGAGATTTCTAGATAACAAAATTTTAGGTACCCACATCTTCTTAGAGAAATAAGATTTTGTGAATTCCTAGAGATTGGGTTTTGTTTAAGGAACAATTCTTTGCCCAGTGACCACCACATTTACACTTAGTACAAAATGGGGCAATTCGAGGAACAAAATAAGTGTTACTAAAATTCAGTTTTTCATGGGTATAACCAAATCCGGATTTATTTCTTAAAGGTCATATTTGGGAATACATTTTATCAAAGTTTTCCTTACCATGGGTAATGTTTGATAAAAACTTCATTAAGGAAAAAACATCAGACTTGAGTTTTATAACAATGTTTTTATCCTCAAAATCATTAGTCTTAGAACTAGAGCTAGGGTAGAAAACATTTTTCTTAGAAATTAATTTTTCTAATTCTTTATAATGTTTGTTCTTCTCAGAACTTACTTCCTCAAGATTTTTTGAAATACTTTCAAAATCAGCATTTTTCTTATCATGATCTTTAGAAAGATCTGATATCACTTTTGTAAGAATATTATTCCTAGAGTTTCCCTTATCATGTTTTTTATTGAGTTTGGAATTCTCAATTACAATAACTTCAGAAAACCTAGAAACTTCTTCATAAGTAGGTAAAGTATATTCTTCATCAGAAGAGGATTCTTCATCAGAAGAGTTATAATACTTACTATCATTATAATTTAAAGAAACATTGGTCAATGATTCAGAATTTCATACCATAGCCATAAAACAAAGATTATCAATACATATTCTGGCTATAAGTCCATGATTCTTCTATCCTGAAGATTCGTAATCAGAAGATTCATATGAAGAGTCACCACCAATGGCACTCCAGGTGTCATTTTCTTTCAGAACATTATTATCTTTGGCTTTATAATACTTCTTTCTATTCCTGTCTGAATGCCTTTCTTTCCTTTCTTTCTTTTTCTGAAAAGGAAAATCTGGTATAATATGTTCAGTTCTCTTGCATTCATAACATGTACCTTATCCATCATTCCTATCCTTCCTTTCCTTTTTCTTATACTTGGCTTGGAAATTTCTCTGGCCATCTATCTTGTTCATCATTCGAGCTGGATTTTCTAACTCATTTTCTGAGATTTCACTTTCACTAGAATCTGATTTGACAACTATCTTCATAGACTTGGATCTAGTTACTCTCTCAGGAGTCTTAGCTTTCATATGAATTGATGTTGCTGTAAAAGCAATAGTACCATTCCCATCCTTCTTTTTGATTTTGTCCACATCTCTCTTCATTCTATTTTCATGATGGAGAAGAGTTCTGAATAACTCATCAATAGAAATTTGAGTGACCTTCCTGTTCTCATCTATAGCTGTTCTTTTGGATTCCCACTCATTGGGCATGATATCAATTATATTATCCACAAGTTCTTCGTCATCTAACCCTTTATCTCTCATAGATTTTAGGCTGTTGAAAATAGTCATAAATCTCTGTTGAACTTTACAAATTGGTTCACCATATGGAAAATTGAATCCATGTTATTCATCTATAATAATAGCTCTCCTAGTTTCAATTACTTTAGAAGTTCCAAAGTGTGTAACCTCTAACTTCTTCCAGATACAATCAGCTGTTTCACAAGAAAATATTTGGGTATATATATTTTTAGTCATTGAACAAAGTAAAGTATTTTGTACCTTATAATTGTGTTGATACACTTAGTTTTCATGGTTAGTAAATGTTCTTACTTCATTATCTAGAATTTTATAATCACCAGTACGCATAATGAAGTTTTCCACTCCAGTATTGATAAAAAACGTCTTCATTCTATCTCTCCACTACTCATAATCATTACCATAAAATATTGGTGGGCTTCTAGGATTTAGATTATCAATGGTACCAACAATAATTCCTGTCATTCTTAAAAACCTTCGGCACAAATACTTGTTAGTAGAAAAAAGTTCATAATACCAATTTTTGGAATGAGACAGTTCGGAATGAGAATGTTCGGAATGGGAAAAAGAGAAAGAAAAACTTATACGTGAGTACAATTATTTTAGAGACCTCCATGGATACCAATTGTAGGATCGAAATAATGATGTATATGATCAATATACAAGAGGGGGGGGGGTGAATTGTACACATTAAAAAATTCCTTTGGAACCTTTAATGTTAGATACGATTAACTATGTTTTCCTTAAGAAAACGAAAGTGATAAGTTTAATAAAGTTAAACTAAGCAAATTCACAACACCTCTAACACCAGATGAAAACATTGAAAGGGGAATGATGTTATAAACTTCACGTCCTATGTAATTTCTTATAACTGGAAAGAGATTCCAAAAGAAGGTTCCAGAAATATGATTTCAGAAACTGAAACTTAACAACAGATTACAATATGAGATTCTACCTTAGAGCGTATAGAATCTAAATGAAATAGAGTACAAGTAAGGAAGTATAAGAAAGTTATATTTTCATTATAATAAAAAATGCGGTGAAAAAAAAAACAAGTAGTAAAACCACAAATAACAAGATATAAGTCTTTTAACCGAAAGAGAAGGGTATCCAACATCCTTGGATAAAAGTCCCTTGATTTATACTTTCAAGCAAGTCAGTCTTACCCACACTAGGGTAAGCCCTCGATACGAAGATCGGAGTCTCTGTCTTTCTATCCCCAAAAGCCCTCAACTTTAAGGTAGTTGTCCACCTCCGTCTTCCTCATGAAGGAAGCCCTCGAACTTCATGGTAGTCGGCACCTCTGTCTTCTTTTCCCCGGAATTCCTCGAATGTAATCACCAACATTTGGAGTCACAAGAAGCATTGATAGTTAATAAGAGCCTCTATCTCTATAAATCACTTCTACAGCATGTATGCACAATGTTGAAGAAGTCATTCATCATTCACGAGCTCTTTCAAATGAGCTCATATTTATAGGCAAGGTCGGCCTCCTTTCTAATGGTCATATTTTCCTTAAAAATCAGAGGGACCTGTACACGTGTATCATAACCAATGGTTAGTTTATAACAGAATAGACAATATCGTTTTAAGTTTAACACAAAAGTTCAGAGTGAAATCACGGAGTGTAAACAACATGTAAAATAGTAGAAAAATTATAAAAGTGTAAGTAAAATGAATGTTCGGAGTCTGAAAAATATAATATTCAGAGTTTAAATAAATTCAGAGTGTATAAAGCAATGAAGATCAGATTCTGTTTAATAGGTGAATTCAGAACGAGAATTCAGAATGAGAATTCATAATGAGAATTTGTAATGAGAATTTGTCATAAGAATTCATAATGAGAATTCATATCCAGATTTCGGAGTAGAACTTTATCAGAGTTCGTATCTGGAATTTGGAATGAAACTTCATTACAGTTCTCATCTGGAATTCGGATTGAAACGTCATTATAGTTCTCATCCAGAATTCAGAACCCAAAACAGAATGCTTCATATCAAAGTTTCAAACAATTCCGAGATTATAGAAATGAATCCGAATCTTATACTTAAGAAATATATGGATGAAAATATGATAAGGATAATTTTTCTTACAAAAGTTATTTTCCTTATAAAAGCAATTTTCCTTATACAAGAAATTTTCCTTATAAAAGTGATTTTTCTATATAAAATTGATTTTCCTTATAAAAGTGATTTTCCTTATAAAAGAGATTTTCCTTAAAGATATGGTTTTTTTGATTTTCAAAACAAGAAGGAATGGAAAAGTAATAAAAAAAACCTTATTGACTCAATAATCTCCCCCTTTTGAAAAGAACAAACATCCTTACAAAAAAGAAATTCTAAGATGAAAGAAAACATTCAGGCTTATCTCCCTTTGCATATGGATGTTGATGAATACGACTAACTCCCCCTTAGGCTTTGAATCTCTAAGGATCGTATTCTAGATTTCCGAAATGATATTTCATTAAGAATAAGAAATTCTTCTTTAATGAAAACCCCCCCTTAGATAAACTCTATTAGAGTTTTCTTTTCTTTCTCACCCTTTTTAAGATTATTTTTCCCCCTTTATTAGGGTTCTTTTCCTTCTCCCCCTTTGTGATTTTCAAAAATAATTTGAGGGAATGGAAAATAAAATAATGTACCTGAAAAATTAGTAGCAACAACAAAAGAAATGAGCAAGAACAATTTTCATTAAGTTTGAAAACTCAACACCAAAAAAAGTTTAGATACAACAAAAGATCGGATCTGTCTATTTTGGATCTTTTTCCTTCGCCATGAGACCCTTAATAATATTCTTTATCTTCTTCAAGTATTTATGGTCTTCCTCGGCTTTCTTCTCTAACACAAAAATTCTTTCATTTTGAGCTTAAATCTTTTCTTCCTGGGCTTGAAGCTTTTCTTCCTGAGCCTGAATCTTTTCTTCCTGAGCCTTCAATATTTTTCTTGCATTAACAACTTTTCTTCAAACTCAATCTGATGATCCCTTTCATACTTCCAGTTTTGAGAAACAGAATTCAGCTTCCCATTCAGATCTCTGACTTCTTGAATCCAAAAATTCTTTTCATCTATCAACTTTTCTTCAAAGCATGAAGTATGTTCATTTATCTTACAATCCTTTGTCTCAAAGGCATCCTTCACATTATCTTGTAATTCATCAAAGAGACTCATCTCTTCTATAGCCTTCCTCGAACAACTAGTCATCCTCTTCCAAGATCATTTGTGGGCTTCATAGCCGAAAAAGAAAGTTTTGAGCTGAGCCTCTATCTCAACACATTTGTCCATAACCATGGATACCGAGCCTGTTTTCTGATTCAAGGCATGTTAGAGAATCTGGCATCTTGAATCAATACTTGAGAAATTCGGAATAGTACCTACTAACTTCTTTAATGACTGAACAACAAAGTCATGCCCCAACGAAGATGACTCCGAATCGGAGATTTTTCTTGGAGGATTTTCTTCTTCAAAATTCTCAACATTCTTCTTAGAATAATCCCCAACTTCCCTTCTCATTACAAACACTGGGCTCAGGGTATCAACAACAAGTTGCTTTACCTTGTCCTTTTTCGGAATGGTTTGCTGTTCTGGAGTCTTCTGTTCACTATCAGAAACTTGAACAACATTGTCTTCATCATCAGCAACTTTTTGAGCGCCATCTTCTACGTTCTACATTTGAGCAACATCATGTAGAAGTTATTCCTCCTCTACATGATAGGCTACTTCTTGTTCTCCTTCCTCCTAATCCTTCCCTGGAGTGACTAACTTCGATGATTCAGCCTCTTGAAGTTTGGAGTGACAAATGTTCCGAAGGTGTCCCATTATAATCATCTACTTGCTTCAAAACAACTCCAGTGTCACCACTACCTTCAGAAACTGCTTCATCTTCTTCGACTTGCTCAATCTACTCTACTTCACCAACATTTTTAGCAACTGCCTCTTCCGAGGCGACAAAGTTTCTTATAAGAGTCTCAGGTAGATATTCCAAAGAAAAAGATCTTGGAACGGGAATGTTTGTGGAAACCATCTCATTAAACTTCAACAACGTCTCAGCTACCTCAGCTTCAGTCATCTTCTTCTTAAGCTTCTTTTCATTCACTTGTTTTTCAAGTTCATCCGCAGTTCTTTCCTTCAAGGGCTTAGCCTCCGCAGGATCCAAGCCAAACTGAGGCTCCCCTTGCACTCTCTTCTCTTTGATTTCCCTCCATTTAGGAACTAATTCATCTGGGTAAACTTTCTTCTTCTTCGGTTTTGGAGGTGCGGAATGAACATCCTTAGATTTGGGATTCTCTGCTTCACCTTCAATTTCATTCAACTGTATCTTCCTCATTGGCTTAGAGGATTCAGGTTCAGAAACTTTCGGAACCGTTTCTTCTTGAGCAGGTAAATCAACAAACTGACCAGTCTTCTTATCGACGGCTACATCCATCCTTTTGAGAGTACCATCACTCACCAACATAATCTTGAAAACTCTTGGATTAGACTTGCAAGCCTCCTTGAAGGACTCATGGCACCTAACTATCATCTTTGAGAGGATTGCTTGATACATTATGATCTAAGCTCTCAGATTCCCTTTCTTAACATTCTCAAGAGTAATATGAATGTGTTTCATCAGGTTAAACATCCTTGGATTTATCAGAAAATCTAGGATATAGATCTCACTCTACTTCAAACTGTCTTTGACACCCATTCTCGGTACGATAAGGCCTTGTACCCATAATTCTAGAATCCGGAAATTCTTATATAGAGAAGAAATCTTTGGAGCCTTATCATTTGACAGTCCGAGAGTTTCCAAATCCTTTTCCTTGTCGAAGCTTCCCTTTGAATCCGGAAAAACATGTGAAATGAACTCGGATTCTCCTTCATTATTCAGCCCTACCAAGTTGGCTGCCTTGTCATAATAAAGTTTATAAGTCATTCCATAAGACTTAAATGACATCTTCTCCCTACCATCTTACTTAAGGAAGGAAACTGTCTCATAGAACTCTATAAGTAAATCCGAAAACACTTCATCTTGATTCCTGGGCTTAGACACTGCAACATCTTCCCATCCGTTGAGCTTAATATTCTTTGATATAAGAGAATCATACTTATTGAAGAAATCAGGATGATCCAACCTTTATCTGTATACTACCCACATCGAAATCGTCTTAGAGGAAGACATGTCTTGAGAAGCTACTTCCATAGACCTTCGGATCTGAAGACCTCTGAGAAGTTCGGAACGAAGAAAGCTGAATATCAGAACATCTTTAAAACAGAGAGGCAGAGCTTCGGGATGCTGGAGCTTGAATACCGATGTGGGACAACCATTTGGGGTCCCCTTTATATAGGAAACGAGAAGACTGTTCAACTTCCTCAGTTGATTGAACGGTTGTGACAAGATGAGATCAGATCTGACGGTTGAAAACCAATTCTCAAGAAAACTTGAATCCGATCTTTTGAGATTTTTATTAAAATAAAGATTTAAGAAATCTATAATCTGAAAACAAAATATAAGAAAATGCCAGCATGTAAAGTATGACTACGAAAACTTTAGTAAGGAAATCATAACTTTCGGATTGTCATTGAAGAATTATTCGTAATGGGTAAAAAAAATTATGAAAAATTATTATAACGAAAAGACATAGTTCGCAAAAATCACTACAAAAACTCAACAAAGAAAACGAAAAAAATTACAAGATTTTCATCATGAAGATTTCATTACAAAAGATTTAAAATGAAAAACTCATTATGAAAGTCTCGGTATGAAAATCTTATTATGGAAATACTAGTACGAAATTTTCCATTCCGGAAGTTTTCAATACGAAAATTTCCATTCCAGAATTTTTCTATAGGAAAATATCCATTCTGAAAATTTCTGTTCTGGAAATTTCCATTCTGGAATTTTAGTTCCGAAAATTTTGAAAACAAACTTTGAAAAACATAGTTATTCTAACAATCAAATGCACTCCCCCTGTGAAAAAGAGGTTATTACTGTAAGGATAATTGTTCAACAGAAAGTTAATTAAGAAATATTACCTTCTGATTATCATTCCCAACTTCTGTTTAATGTATTCAAACATATCAGAAGGCAAAGATTTTGTGAAAATATCAGCAAGTTGATCTTGCGTTTCGATAAACTGAAGAATGATATATCCTTTTTGTGTGTTATCCCTAAGAATGTGATGCCTAATATCTATGTGCTTTGCACGAGAGTGATGTGCAGGGTTCTTACTAAGGGCAATGGCACTTTTGTTATCACACAAAATTTGAGTTTTAGTAAAACTCAAGCCATAGTCTGTGAGTGTGTGTTTCATCTACAACACTTGAGCACAACAAATTCCAGCTGCTAAATATTCGGCTTCAATAGTGGAGAGTGATACAGAATGTTGCTTCTTGCAGGACCAATAAACTAATGAATCTCCTAAGAAATGACAAGTTCCAGATGTACTCTTTCTATCCATTCTACATCCACTAAAGTTAGCATTAGAAAAGCTTTTTTAGAACAATACCATTTCTAGATGTATAAAATAATCCTTGATCCATGGTTCCCTTAAGGTAGAAAAAAATTATTTTTACTGCCTTTAAGTGAGATTACATATGATTGGATTGATATATTTCACATAAGCATACTAAGAACATTAAGTTTGGTCGACTAGCTGTTATGTAAATTAAACTTCATGTCATACCTCTAAAAGATGATTGATCTACTGGTTTCCCAGCTTCATCAAGATCTAAAGTGTTTGATGTACCAATAAGAGTACTTATACTCTTAGTGTTGTCATAACCATTATTTTTAAGAAGATCATTAATATACTTATGTTGAGATATGTAGGTTCCTTCTGGATTTTGAGAAATTTGAAAACCAAGGAAAAAAGTTAACTCACCCATTATACTCATTTCAAACTCAGATTTCATTAGACTTGCAAAAGTGTCGGTTAAAGATTGCTGAGTTAAACAAAATATGATGTCATCAACATAGATTTGAACAATTAAAAAATTTTTCTTATCTTTCTTTATAAAAAGGGTTGGATCTGCATTTCCCTTAACATAGTTATTTTGAATTAAAAATCTAGTGAGTCTATCATACCATGCTCGTGGGGCTAGTTTAAGACCATACAGAGCTTTAGTAAGTCTAAAAACATGACCAGGATGTTTTGTATCTTCAAAGCGAAGAGGTTGTTCAACAAGGGATTCCTATTGGACATAACTGTTAAGAAAAACACATTTCACATCCATCTGAAAAATTTTAAAATTAAAGAATGCTAAAAATGAAAGTAGAATATGGATAGATTCATGTCTAGATACTGGAGCATAGGTTTCTTCATAGTTTATTCCCTCTTGCTGATTATAGCCTTTAGCCCCAAGTCTAGCTTTATTTCTTAGTATGACTCCATTTTCATCACATTTGTCTCTAAAGACCCACTTTACTCCAATAACATAAGTTTCCTTAGGTATTTCAACCAAGGTACAGACTTTATTCCTTTCGAATTCATTTAGTTCATCTTGCATGGCTTTGATCCAATCATGATCACCTAAAGCGTCATCAGTGCTTTTAGGTTCTAATTGGGAAAGAAATGCTAGATGTTCTACTTCATTTCTTAAGGAACTTATAGTCCTTACAGGTTGATTTATATCACCGATGATACTATCACTGGGATGATTCTTAAGAAACCCCTGATTTGGGTTTTGGAAAGCCTGTTCATCAACATAGGGTAGAAAGTATTACGGGGTAAAGGTTTCAGAAGTATCTTCTTGAACATTATCCCTATCAGAAGGTTCTTCTATGAAAGGTTGACAATCAGTTTTTTAAAACACATCTGAGGATGTAGGCTGGGATGGTTAAAAAACTAAAGGATCAGACTCATCAAATTTTACATGCACTGTTTCTTCAACAGTACATGTTTTTTTATTATAAACTCTATAAGCCTTAGAAGTTGTGGAATAACCTAAAAAAATTCCTTCATCAGATTTTGGTGCGAATTTATGTAAGTTATCTTAAGTATTCAAAGTTAATACTTTGCAACCAAAAACCTTGAAGTAGGATAGTCTTGGTTTTCTACCATTCCATAACTCATAAGGAGTTTTATTGAGAAAAGGTCTAATCAAAACTCGATTTATAGTATAGCAAGTAGTACATACAGCTTCAGCCCAGAAATGTCTAGATAGAGAATATTCACTCAACATGGTTCTAGTTATCCATTAAAGAATTCTATTTCTTCTCTCAACTACACCATTTTGTTGAGGAGTTCTACGTGCTGAAAAATTATGAGTAATACCTTTTCTACTACAAAACGTTTCAAAATCAGAATTTTGAAATTCTCCTCCATGATCACTATGAATAGTTTTCAATGTAAGGTTTTTCTCATTTTTAACTTGGGCTCTAAAACTTTTGAAATAAGAAAAAGTTTCAGATTTGTTTTCTAGAAAATAAACCCAAGTAAATCTAGTGTAATCATCAACTAGAAAAAACACAGAGTGTTTTCCTCCAATAATTCCAGTTTGTGTTGGACCAAAAAGATCCTTGTGCACTAACTGCAATGCATCACCTGTCGAGACTTCACTGATCGATTTAAAACCTGATTTATGTTTATTTCCATATTTACAAGGATCACAAACTTTAGAATAATAAAATCTATGCTTCGGTAGATCCTTAATTAGTTTATTCTTAGTGAGTTTACATATGTTTCTAAGGTTACAGTGACCTGGTATTCTATGACATAACCAGGAATGATCTTCCATTGCACTTAGGAAAGGTAAATCATGGCTCAGGAGGTCTTCTAAATTTAAGGTGTAAGTATTCTCATGCCTATTCGCTGAGAGAATAAATTCTTCCTTGGAATTGTGAACAAAGCACTTATCATTCCTAAAATTCACAAGGTAACCTTCATCACATAACTGACTTATACTAATGAGGTTGTGCTTAACACCCTTAACAAAAAGAACATTTGAAATCAAAGTTTTTCCTAAAAGAACAATATTACCAATACAAAAAATCTCTCCCTTAGCATTGTCTCTGAATGTTACCTTTCCTCCTTTCGTTTTGATAATCATTTCAAAATATTTTTTGTTACCAGTCATGTGTCGGGAACATCCACTATCCATGTACCATGTATTGTTGCTGGTAATCTATTTATTTTCTTGAAATCAAGAAGATAATTAGACTTTCGGAATCCAAACACGTTTGGATCCGATATTTCCAGATAACAAAATTTTAGGTACCCACATCTTCTTAGAGAAATATAATTTGTGAAATCCTAGAGATTGGGTTTTATTTAAGGAAAAATTCTTTTCCCACTGACCACAACATTGACACTTAGTACAAAATGGGGCACTTTGAGGAACAAAATAATTGTTACTAAAATTCGGTTTTCCATGGGTATAACCAAATCCGTATTTATTTCTTAAAGGTCGTATTTGGGAATACATTTTATCAAAATTTTCCTTACCATGGGTAAATTTTGATAAACACTTCTTGAAGGAAAAAATTTCGGACATGAGTTTTATAACCAAGTTTATATCCTCAAAATCATTAGTTTTAGAACTAGAGCTAGGCTCGAAAACATTTTTCGTAGAAATTACTTTTTCTAATTCTTTAGAAAGTTTGTTCTTCTCAGAACATACTTCCTCAAGATTTTTTGAAATACTTTCAAAATCAGCATTTTTCTTATCAAGATCTTTAGAAAGATCTGATATCTCTTTTGTAAGAA
This sequence comes from Viscum album, assembly GCA_963277665.1. Taxonomy (NCBI): domain Eukaryota; kingdom Viridiplantae; phylum Streptophyta; class Magnoliopsida; order Santalales; family Viscaceae; genus Viscum; species Viscum album. The sequence goes on along the minus strand of OY728162.1, from coordinate 76,621,583 downwards.
TATTATTCCTAGAGTTTGCCTTATCAGGTTTTTTATTGAGTTTGGAATTCTCAATTTCATGAAGTTCCGCAAACCAAGAAACTTATTTATAAGTAGGTAAAGTATTTTCTTCATCAGAAGTGGATTCATCATCAGAAAAGTTATCATACTTACTATCATTAGAATTTATCCAAACATTGGTCAATGATTCATCATTTCGTAACTTATCCATAAAACAATGATTATTAATATGTAATCTGGCTATAAGACCATGAATCTTCTATCTTAAAGATTCGTAATCAGAAGATTCATCTGAAGAGTCACCACCACTGGCACTCCTGGTGTCATTTGCTTTCAGAACATTCTTAGCTTTGGCTTTATAATACTTCTTTATATTCCAGTCTGAATGCCTTTCTTTCCATACTTCCTTTTTGAGAAAAGGACAATCTGGTCTAATATGTCCATCTCTCTAGCATTCATAACATGTGACATCTCCATCTTTCCTATCTTTCCATTCCTTTTTCTAATGATTTGATGTTGTTGTGAAAGCAACAGTACCATTACCATTCTTTTTTTGATGTTGTCAGCATCTCTCTTCATTCTGGTTTCATGTTGGAGAAGAGTTCTGAATAACTCATCATGAGAAATTCGAGTGACCTTCTTGTTCTCATCTATAGCTGTTCTTTTAGATTCCCACTCATTGGGCATGATATCAATTATCTTATCCACAAGTGCTTCATCATCTAACCCTTTATCTCCCATAGATTGTAGGCTGTTGAGAATAGTCATAAATCTCTATTGAACCTTACAAATTGGTTCACTATATGGAAAATTAAAGCCATGGTATTCACCTATAAGCATAGCTCTCCTAGTTTCAATTACTTTAGAAGTTCCAAAGTGTGTAACCGCTAACTTCTTCCAAATACAATTAGATGCTTCACAAGAAGAAATTTGGCTAGATATATTTCTAGTCATTGATCAAAGTAAAGTATTTCATACCTTATAGTCGAGTTGATACTCTTGCTTTTCCTGGTTAGTAAATTTTCTAACTTCCTTATCAGGAATTTTATAATCACCAGTAACCATAAAGAAGCTTTTCACTCCAGTATTGATATCAAAGGTCTTCATTTGATCTCTCTCGTACTCATAATCATTACCATCAAAGATTGGTGGTCTTGTAGGATTTATATTATCAATGGAACCAACATTAATTCATATCATACTTAAAAACCATTGGCACACAAACTTGTTAGTAGAAAAAAGATCGTAATAACAATGTTCAGAATGATAAAGTTAGGAATTAGAAAGTTTGGAATGGGAAAAAGGGAAAAAAACTTATACGTGAGTACAAGAATTTCAGAGACCTCCTTAGATACCAATTATAGGATCGAAATAATAATGTAGATGCTCAATATACAAGAGGGGTGGATGAATTTTACAGTTTACAAAAATTCCTTTGGAACATTTAAAGTTAGTTACGATTAACTATGTTTTCCTTAAGCAAAGGAAAGGGCTATGTTTAAAAAAGTTAAACTAAGCAAATTTACAACACCTCTAACACCAAATTAAAACATGGAAAGAGGAATATAGTTATAAACTTCAAGTCCTATGTACTTTCTTATAACTGGAAAGTGATTCCGAAAGTAGGTTCCAGAAATATGGTTCCGGAAACTAAAACTTAACAAAAGATTACAATATGAGATTCTACCTTAAAGCGTATAGAATCTAAATGAAACAGAGTACATGTAAGGAAGAATAAGAAAGTTATAATTTCCTTATAATACAAAATTCATCAGAAACAAACATGTAGTAAAACATCAAATAACAAGATATAAGTCTTTTAACCCAAATAGAAGGGTATCCAACATCCTTGGATAATGGTCCCTTTATTTATAATTTCAAGCAAGTCTGTCTTACCCACACCAGGGTAAGCCCTCGATACGAAGATCGGAGTCTCTGTCTTGCTATCCCCGCAAGAACTCAACTTCAAGGTAGTTGGCCACCTCTGTCTTCATCAGCAAGGAAGCCCTCGAACTTCAAGGTAGTCGGCACCTCTATCTTCCTATCCCCGCAAGTCCTCGAATGTAATCACCAACATTCGGAGTCGCACGATGATTTGAGAGTTAATAAGAGCCTCTCTCTATAAATCACTTCAACAGCATGTATGAACAATGTAGAACAAGTCATTCATCAGTCACGAGCTCTTTCAAATAACCTCCTATTTATAGGAAAGTTCGGCCTCCTTTCCAACGGTCATATTTTCTTTAAAAATCGGAGGGACCTGTACACGTGTAACTTAACCAACAGTTAAATTATTACAGAATAGACGACATCATTTTCTGTTTAACACAGAAGTTTGGAGTGAAGGTTCGGAGTGTAAACAACATTTCAAAGAGTAGACAAATTATAAAAGTGTAAGTAAAATGAACATTCGGTGTAAGACAAAAATTATATTCGGAGTTTAAAAAAATTCGGAGTGTCTAAAGAAAAGATGATAAGATTTTGTTTAATAGGTGAATTCAGAATGAGAATTTGGAATGAGAATTCGGAATGAGAATTCATAATGAGAATTCTTCATAAGAATTAATAATGGGAATTCAAATCTAGAATTCGGAGTAGAGCATTATTAGAGTTCGTATCCAGAATTCGGAATGAAACTTCATTACAGTTCTCATTTGGAATTCGGACTGAAACATCATTATAGTTCTCATCCAGAATTCGGAACCTAAAACAAAATGCTTCATATCAAAGTTTCAAACAATTCCGAGATTATAGAAATGAATCTGAATCTTATACTTAAGAAATATATGGATGAAAATATGATAAGGATAATATTTCTTACAAAAGCGATTTTCCTTATAAAAGAAAATTTCCTTATTCAAGAAATTTTCCTTATAAAATTGATTTTCCTTATAAAAGAGATTTTCATTATAAAATAAATTTTCCTTATCAAAGTGATTTTCCTTATAAAAGCGATTTTCCTTATAAAAGCGATTTTCCTTATAAAAGCGATTTTCCTCGAAGATAAGGTGTTTGTGATTTTTAAAAACAAGAAGGAATGGAAAAGTCATAAGGAAAACCTTATTGACTCAACACACATCTCCCGTGGAACCTCTTCTACCTTTTGGTTCTTCGGGATCTGCACTAGACTCCTTGATTTATAGTTTTCTTTTCCAAATAATCTCCTAGAGATACGTTCTCGTCCAGTGTTTGGAATACTCTTTTGACAGTCCCGCACTAACATTACTGGGGTAAAGAGTGATGATTTCTCCCAAGCCCGCAGTTGTGAAAATAAGACATATCGGGCGGATAATGCTGGGATTCTTCTCTTTTTGATCCTCTATGTATATATTATTTGGCATCCACTGCATTCTCCCAAACTTCCTGGCATGGCTGGTCTGCTCATACAGTTCGCAAAACATTTTTCCATCAATCTAAGCCACCATCACACCACCCTGGATGCACTACATGTACTCCCTCTCCTACCGTGGGCCCCACCCATCATCTACAATGTGACTAACTGGGGTTAGAAATGGGAGGAAGTCAATGTGGGTGTGGAATCTGATCTTGATCTTGATTCCCACATCCCTGAGCTTTAATGGGCAGACTCCAGCGATTTCAAGAGGGATGGCCACATACTGTTACAAGGGGAAAATGGCATTCTGGAAGTCATACCAACTGCAGTGGGCTAGAACCCAGCCATGGAGAATCAGGAAAAGTCAGCATATCCTCCTAGGAGTACATTCCATCGAGATGCATCATAGAATACTATATAGCCTTGACAACACTGGAAACCCTAGATTAACCTTGTTCTTCACCGCCATAATCCCAGCCAGCACTAGAATCCCTGGGTGGACTCCCATCCTCGTGTCCCTCAAAGGAAACAACCATCTTCTCAAGAATGTGGAATGAAATCCATCATATCTCACATTCATATATCGACCTTCATTAATACCAATGCCCCCTTGTTGTTCCTATCATTTTTCAAAAACCCTCCAGCAAGTTTTCGCTTTTCCCCTATGAGATGTGTTTGGGAATTGATTCCCTCTTCCTGGAATCTTTATAGTTTTTTCCTAATTTGGGAAAATACTAAACCACCCTGAATAGGATATGAAATTTTAGATATATTTTATTTTTGTCTCCTCTTTAGCCAGCTCCAGAAGGTGCCATTATAGGATTGGGTTGCGTGTGATATCCCCACATACATTCTATGTTATGAGGAACACATGGTACTGGTCCCCCTCAAAGTGGATTCCTCTGATTTAGAGGAATTCCCACAGACTAATGTCCACCTCCACTTAGTGGAGGTGGAAAGTGTTAGTATCAGGAGACTAGAAACTAAACAACTCAACTACCAAGTTCTGTTGTCGATTGATGTAGAATTTGGATGTCCAAACAGCCTTACAAATCCCAATGGCCCATAGCTCTGGACCAAATTATTTTCATGTTTTACGCAACCAGTATGACCATGCCCATACATTAGAAATGTTTCTTCCAGATCTGAAATCCCATTCCTTCCAGCCCTTCCTCTCATCAGTAATGCTGCTTTTGAAGGTACATGCATAAATACCGAGAGATTCCTCAGGGACTGGATCACTTCCCACAACATTCTGGGTCTTCATATTTAGGACATAGATGGATGTGTTCTGCATTTTCCTAGAAGGATGTCCATTGTTTGGAATATGGAATTGTGGAATTCAATCATCCTACGTAAACTACGACCGCAGTGTGTCCGTCATGAAACTGGGCATCAACACCTCTTCTAGAATTCTGATGATACATAGTATTTGGCTACCTCCCAGGATGTAATCTTTTTTATCTTGAGTAATCATGAAAAAAAGAATTTTGTTATCAGAAAAAACCCTCCTCGAATGAAGAATATAAGGGTTCATGATCATTTTAGTTCTTCTTATAGAAGTTCCATCCTCCCTCTCAACATCGGTCGTTTTAGCAGAAATTTTTGAAATCCAATGTAATTGGTGTGAAATATTGATGTTTTGTGTGAAGAATATATGGTAGCGTACATGAATTTCATCTTTCACATAAAATTTTGGATGACGCGAAAAACACAGATTCGGTTGCAAAATCTTACGTGGGGATAGAGACCATTTTTTCGCATGAGAGAAAAATGCATGTCGTGCGGAAATAGTTAAAGTAGGGCCTAGGTGGGGGCCCTCAGCCTATTTATAATCACAAAAACACCTTCTACACGCGTGAAACATGATGGCATGCATAAAATACATTTTTTCATTCCCCTAAATAGGTTTCCCATTTTTTTGGGGACCCTCAGAATATAACCATCGGCTTCTCTGTGAGCTCTGATTCTGAGGCGGGTTTAAATTTGTTGATGCTGAAATTAATAGAAGGTCTGAAACAGGTGTATAAATGTGAAATAAATGAATCCGAGAATGCAAGAGAAGAATTCGGGTCCTGGGAGGTAGGCTCACTTATGATTTACGGGATGCACAAATTTGGACTTACTACATGAAAAATCTTGTGTGCCCAAGCCGTCGATGAGGGCACGCCTCTGAAGCAACCCCTCTTAAACTGTCAAGGTCACTGAAAGAGAAGGTCTCTCAGGTTGAGAACATGCAGGCCTTGATGCCCAATTTTTGTGTGACCAAGGGGATGTCAAATGGGTATTTTCATGCACACCCCTTATGCGGACACAAGGGGACATCAAACGGGCATTCACACGCCCATCCCCCTATGTGTACCCAAGGTGAAGTCAAACTTGCATTTTTGTTCCCAACCCCCTACGTGCGCCCAAGGCAACATCAACCGACCATTTGCACACAAATCCCATTTATGAGACACACCCAAGGGCGTCAGCTATAAAACAAAACATACACCCCTCCATTCGGGGATAGGAAAAAAAGATGATGCAACGCACTACTGTGCGAAAGATACCTCTTCCACGGTTATGCAAAAAAAAAACACATGACCTTCAGGTATTGTATCTCGTGCGATATGTCCCCCAAGGTTCCTCCTTTTGGTGGGCCCTCTTGGGCATGATCCTCATTTTTCCATCTTTTTTCCAATGTCACTTGTGTGAAAGATATACCATTTGCCAAAAAAATTCCCTTTTCATCGGATTGTTCTTGCACGTAACCCGTCCATCTTGTGAGCAACTTTTCCCTCTTGCGGGAAACCCCTTCATCTTTCATGAAACCCTTGCATCTTGCACGCAGACCTTCCATTTTGCGCCCAACCCATTATCTTGCATCCACTCCATGTGTCGTCCCAACCATAGAGCACCATATATGAAACCCTCTTATGTGAAACACACATACATCACACTCTCTATTCATGTGTGGCCCTACAGGTTTGAATGAAGAGATTTCAAAGTCCCTTGGGCAGTACATCACATTGAGTTGCATCGCCTCATGCTTCTTCGCATAGGCACGCTAATAGGTATAGCTTCTTCGCAAGGCCACACTAACGTGTAACCACCATTTGATCACTCTAAAACAACCCTTCACTAAGGCATGTTGATGACTTCCCTTCCCCATGGGTGGGTGGGTATCAGTCATGTATGCCTTAGGGGTGCGGAGACAACCCATCTCGTCAGATCTATAGGACAGTAAACAGCCAAGAACCCTCATCCTCAGCAATTGACGTTAAAATGGGACAACACCCCATGTGTCTTACGTGGGGTTTTCCACCTTGGTTATTCTGCACTCCCACTAGTCTCCACGAGAGTGTGAAAATTTCACACATGGAAGGAGATCCTCTTTATTGGAGCAATGTCTGTCCATGGGGAATGGGAAACCCCTTGGGTGTAATCCCCTAGTCTTTCTTGCAGGCCGAAGAACACTGGCTCCTCATATCTTCTTCCTGACTGATTTCCAGTGGTGGGGGGAGGGGATGCACACCAGATCCATCCTTTCTTCGGGGCCGAATGCCTATCCCATTGGGCAATGTTGCCACCTAAGCCTCCATCCTGAAGTAAGTCCCAGTCTCCATGTACCTGGGCAGCGAACCACATGTAGTCCCATGTTTCATCTCTGGGACACTAAGCACGTGAAAGCTCTATTCCACTTCCCACAGACGCACCCTTCAAAACATAATCATTTGTTTTTTTCATGACACTTGTTTCTCCCAGTGAGCATGAATCACATGGGTATATATTAAGAATCGACCATGACATCCTATATGTGCACCCTATAGTCTAAGACCCACACCTTCCCGAACTACGTGGACTTTGATATTTTCCAAGGAATGGTAATAAGGAAGCCTCTTTTAGGTTCAAGCCCACAACACATTATTTCTGACCATCTTCATGTTGGTTCAACAACACCTTCCCGAACTACGGGGAATATGATCCTTACCAAGGCATGGTACACAAAAGGCCTTCTAGAGGACAAAGCCCACCATCCATTTGTTCCAACCCCCTTAATGTTGTTTCCCACAGTCCAAATTACGTCGAATTTGATCTTTTCCATGGTAGGGTATGTATGAAGCCTCCTAGATGTTCAATCCCAACAACCTATTGGTTCTGACCTGCTTCACATTGGTTCCAACCATCCTAACTACACTGACATTGATCTATCCCCAGGAAAGGTAAGTAGGAAGCCTCTTATAGGTTCATGCCCAATGACCATTGGTCCCGACTATCTGGACCTCTGTCCACCCCCATCCTGCATGAGGCCCATTTTGTCTTGCATCCAGCGGCATACCGTTGTGGCACCAACCATTGGCAATCCATTGTGATACCCTACCCAATGGAAAATCGTTGTAAACCTCCCATAGATAAAAGCCATCATGTACCTCGATCGGAGATAATCCATTTTCAATCCCAACTAGAGGAAATCCATTGTGTTTCTAATCCAGTCGTCATCCAATTGTAGCTCCCTATGTTTTGGAACCACACAACAGGTCAATCCTAGTGGTGTCAGACCAACCATGGGAAGTAAATCATGCATAATCTCCAGTATATCATTGGGTCACGGTCCCCCAAACACACCACAATCCTATACACCATCCTGAACTATTTTTTCATTGATTCTTTACCACATGGATACGTAGAAGGTCTCTTCGAGGCTAAAGCCCAACGTCACTATGGACCTCGAGTCGACTCCATCTCATTCTCCATCCACATTACTTGACCATCCATTAGCCATCTTAATTCATACCCGAGATTCCATATCCCAAAGAGATCATGCCAATTCACCTTCTAGCATCAGTGTTGCCTCCAGGGGTTGCACCCATCTGATCCACTCTACTCAGTGTTCTGATTAGTCCGATCATTCTTTTCTAGACATTAAACCTGCGACATACCATGTGCTAAACATACGAAGATGAGGAAAACATAAAAGAAGTTCCTATGGAATATAATTCCACACATTTGATGTGGGATTACTCTAGCTTCCACGCCATTGAGTAGCCCTATAATAAGGGGAAGAAACCCAAACGCGCTAGTGTTCCAACGTCCTGACACACCGGTGATGTCTGACATGAATACTCCCCTAACTGAAGGATGCTTCCCTAGCTATACCACATGGAATGTCCTAAAAGAATCAGTGTAAATAACTAGTGTCCAAGAAGATATGTCACTGGGAAGTGTTTAACGAACAACATCATAGTCTATAAGGGAGACACGTACTAGGTGATGAGTTCCGAGGAGGAATCCACAGAAGGTAGAACTGACATCCCATTATGCCATTTAGATCAAGGAGAAAATACCCCTAAACAAGCGATGGATGACCCCTCCATGGGAAAGTTGGAATGAGGGGAAACTGCCAGCGTATCCTCGTCATCCTCAAATATAGAGATGGACAAAACCTAGTGAAAGCATCAAAAACAACAGTCAGTATATTAAAAAAATACATATCACTAATCTATTAAATATAAATTATTTATGATTTTATTTAAGATAACATTCCATATATTTATTATTAATACATCCTTTAAAAATGTGATTTCTCCTTTTCAAATTTGATATTTCAATAGATTTATATACAAACCCCATGTAAAATTAAATTTATAAAAAATGGTCTATATTAAAATCATTATATTTAACGAAAAAATGAACTATTTATTTTTCAAAATAGTTACCAACCAATGAATAATAAAACATGTGAAATAACATATAACATGAATTTTTAATAGTGGTTGAAAAACAAAATCTCATTTTTCTAAATAGTAGTCATGAAAAAGTATTAATAAATATAAATTAAAATGAATAAGAAATTGATTTTTTTAGCATTAATATCACTCAATGAACAAATAAATTATCAGGAAACATCATGATAATGATCTAACCTATCCTAACTACTATCAAGGTAATAGTATATTATGAAAACAATAGCATCATCCTCAAATAACTAATGAATATTAACATGGTATTGACAAGAAAAAAATGTTAATCAATCACTATCAATATCCAATAAGACTAACATCTAATAATACAACCACATACATTAATTTAATATTTCATTTATTATGATAAAAAATAACAACATCATGTTGATAAATAACATACTTGTAATTATCCAAGTGATTATCTTGCTGAATTACCTCACCAATAATAAGGTATATGTGAATGTAATCTATAATTTATTCATGTCATATAATTACATAATGTTTCATATGATTTTTATCATATCATATTTATTCACATGTCAAACTAAGAATGAGATGACAATGAATAAATTATTAATGATTTGGATCCCAATCAATACCAATAATTTTTTTTAATTCTTATCTTTAAAAAATGCTACTCAATCTATTACATCCTCACAAAATTTTTGGTTTCAACTTAACTACCTGAAAATAAATAAATTCTCAAGATTATGTTATTTACTTTGTTATGATGTCTTTAATGGGATAATTATGATGTTTTAGTTATTCAAGATGTAGAATAATCTCAATATCTACAATCGAGATAGCTCTAAGTGAGTGATGACATCATGAACCTTCTATCCTATTCTATTTTTGTTATTGTGACCTAATGCATCCAAATGGAATCTGGAAAATAAACCACATGATCCCAAGGATGTTTCTAAATCATTAGGGAATAGTTAATTGGACTAGAAATTAGGTTCTACTATATTAATTTGTTAATGTTTTTTCTACTAGGAAAATAAAATTATAACACAATGGAAAATAATGAAATAAACTAAATATTTTAATACATTAATATATATTTCCATGGTAATATATAGAGAAATATAAAATATAAATAAATGATTTTGATAACTTAACATAAATGGATATGTTCAAAATATAATTCTCCTATAGAAGAACCATCATTAATAATATATTAAGCTGAACAATTTTATGGTACACATATGAAAATGAAAACATCCAATAATATAATATTACCTTTCTGTACCATCAAATTATAAAATGAAATATATGTCTCCAATGAGGCTCTCATTTATAGCGTGATAATAGAATAATCATTTGGAAACAAACCAAAATCTAATACAAGTGGAGAAGACTAGGGTTTATAAAACTTATCAATCAACTTATTTATATAGATATTGAAAATCATTTTAACCCAAAAATTTACCACAAGAATCAAAGAAATAAAACATAATATAAATATATCAAATTGAATAATTCATTATAGAAGTAGGATCTATAACAAATATACCTACATAGATCTGATTACTTAAAATATAAAATGAGTAGGGATAGGTCAGTTGAAAACCTATCCCTATAATTGAATCCCATAATATTTCTATATATGGAAGTTAAGATAAAACCTTCATCTGAATAATTGTAACTAACTCACACGTGTAATTATTCAGACACATTTTAGTATTTATGTGTAAAATAATCAATTTATCAATAATACCAACCCATGGGGAAATAATATGGATCATTTACTGAAAAAAATATTTGCATCCCATCCTACAGAATAGTGGAATGCGTAAAATTATTTGAGGCAATATTCAATCATTCCAAAACAGGGAAATAAATTCATCACGAATATCATCTAATAACCTATCATTTAGTAGTTATAATATTTTTTTGTTTATATAATATATATATATATATATATATATCTTTTTTCCTTGCTAATCATTTAATAAAATGTCATCAAATATATATATGATTGAAAATATAACAACTAGAATGTTTAATAAAATAGTGCATAGGGATGTTTTCACATACTTCATTAATTATCTTATCTATAATGATTAACTAAATATAACACCAAAGAATATTAAAATAATGATAAATCAATAATGTCTACATTATAGAAACTTAAATAGTATATATGCTTCAACTAATACAAGATATATTTTTTTAAGTAACATTTCATTTCACCTTTCTCTAAATTAATGATATACCAATATCGCTATATGATGTGGGTAAATATTCATGGTTTTTTACTAGAAAAAAAATCACGTGTTTATCAATTTCATGGGTATAAAATTGTGTGAAATTTTAAATACAATGTAAGAGACCAACAGTTTTACAAGTTATAACCAACAGTCAAACACCATAACCAAGATAAATATTTAAGCTCTGAATAATTGATAAAATTCTTTTCCACATAGAAAGTATATATCCATTAAAAAGGATTTGAAAAAATATCTTAATGAAAAATATCTATAAGAAATGATTTAATATTCAATGAAAATTGTTTAAAATATATGTTTTAAAAATATATTAATTAATAGGGTTTCAAAAATATAATGTTTCATAGAAATGAATTCCTATGTAGTGGTTTTATAAAAAACCATCCATCACAATTTTTTATTTATAGAGATTAAAAAATACTAGTTTATGTGAAAAATATTATTTAATAGGGTTATAGACAATTTAAAGAAAACAAAATTGTTTCAAAATTACATCATTTCTCTCTGCTTAATTAAACTAGTCATCACCTCACCAATATTGACACCTCTTTAACAATGTTATGTCTGGATTATCTACCTATGACTTATACAAGCTTAGGTATAAAGTAATGTCCACTTTGATAACATGTTTAAGAAATCAAAGAAGGATTTTAATTAAATGTAATCGCACATCCCATATTCCATGGTTAATTTATAACAAATAAAATAAATACCATATTCATTGATAATATAAAATTCATTAATAGAACTGATTTTTTGGTCATGTAAGTTGTTCTTATGAAATTAAAAAATTGTGTTGATAACTCATAATAAGTGAATTCTAGACTTTATTGAGAACTGAAATGAATTTTTACTAAAAAACATAGTTTTATATGTTATTCAATATCATAAACCATTCTCATAATAGTATATAGTAATTTATTTATAATTTTTTTTATTTTAGAACAAGCCTAATATTTATTGATATTGGAAAATTAAATAAACTAAGACACATGATCTTTATTGAATATACTTGGATAAAAAAGGAATTATAAATCGCAAATATTAGGCATTTTCTTTGAGATCAAACTAATTATATTCATTTTTAAATTCAATATTTTACACATATTATTTAAAAACACCACACATTAATACTTCTAAAAAGTATGTACTGTTTGAGATCTAAAGTATTAACCTAATGGTTCCAAATAGCGTACAAGCTTGTTTTGACATAAAAATAACATTAATATATTTCCAACATATCCATTGAATTCCCTAAATTCGTATCATTATAAATAAATCATAAACTCGTCTATTAACTCTAAAAAAATTTGGTAGATGAATTCAATGTTTTCTCAAGGAGTATACATATTATATGGAACCACCTATAAATGGATCAACCTTATGAATATATATACTACACTATAATTAAAACATAAAAACCCCAAAAACATTAAATATGCATGATGATAATTTGTACAATCCGTTAAATGATCAACAAATGAAACCATATTGACAACCTAATCCAAACCTTTCCAAAATATTGGTAGAATACCAAACAAAAATTCAAATAACTAAATGTAAAATTCCTAAACTAAATAAGACCTATAAATTCTTAAATAAAGGTATAAAATATGAAAAAGTTTAAATAACCATTTCATAAAATAAAATCCAATAATTATTGGGAAAGAGACTCTAAATCACCCTTTGAGGACTTTTCAACCATAAAAAAATATGGAACTATCATAATCAAATTGTTTCACCATGAAATTGGTAAAATTCAATATCATGATACTCATTTAAAAAATTGGATTAAGAGAAAAAGGGATAACAGAGAAATTGATATATTTGGATAAGTATGAACATGTATGTAACAAGAATATTACAAATGATTTCACCTTGAATCATTTTATAAAATCATATGGATAAATAGACCGAGAGGATACCCATAGAAGGATCATGAAAGGATGGGGATGAGTGAGTATATAGTGGTGGAAGAATTAGAAATGTAGGGTACATAATGAAAACACCACAACATTAATAAAAACCTTGGTTTGGGATACTGGGTATCTAGTGAAACCCCATGGTTCCCTTCTCTACTACCACACTTATCGGGTACCCTGTGTCACCTATAGACCAAAAATATTGGAATCACCTCATAAAAAGACTACTGAAACTCCAAAAACCAACTCCAAATCCACAAAACAATAAAAAACTACCCAAAATATCATCTTAAAACATCAATATTGATAATTTAATAATAAATTAAAAATAAACTTTTCATGAAACAATAAATATAATTTTCTATTAATTTATTTAATTATATTTCACCAAAATTCAATTAATATTTTCATATTTAATTATAAAAAAAACACTAAAATTCACCCATAAATCCAAATACCCAACCATGTATCCTATTTTATAATAATAATGATAATTTTGGTATAATATGGTGAACTCTTTTTTACTCAATTAACAACCATTGTTTGTATATATAATATCCTTAAAGGTAATAAATTTTGAGTTCTTTATTTCATATCTCATGGATCTTAAACTAAAATATGGATAAAATATATTATATATTTTAAATAGATAATATTTAAATTAGTTTTTTACAAAATCTCATGAGAATAAATATTTAAAAATAACATTAAAATACATATCTATCGTTATAAAAGAAATGTTAAATATTAAGAATATAGAATAATCATTCACAACATTTTTATAATGTTCTCCATCTCAATGAATTATGATTGTTAAAAATAAGTTATAAATTGCACCCAAAATCTTGCATCCAAAGGTAATACACCATTCACTAGAATTCAAAAATGATATGTCAGTGCCTTACCGATCTCCAAAATGAGTGCTACCACACTATCCATGAAGATGAATAGAAAATAATAAAAAAGGTAAATTTAAAATAATTAACTAATATGAAACATTTAAATGTAATTGATATCAAACATTATAGAGCCACATGTAAATCAATGAACTGATCGAGTGTCACTATTAACACTTTCAATACATCATATTTTACTCATTATATATACCAGTTGTTATTTATGATCATTTAATGTCTCAATGATCATATAATAATTATCAAGACATAAATTACTCATTATAATGATTTGTTAATGTAGAAGAATTACTAGGAAAATGAAAAATTATGTTCAATATTATATACTATATATTTCATCATTATCATTTTCTTTATTTTAGGCAACTCATGATTATCGAAACATATGATCTAATACCCAGTCAAGGTATATGATATGAATCACATGTGATACCCCACATGTAATTTTTAATTAATATATGTAATTCATTTTTTAAATTAATAAGAATGATACATGATTAATAAAACATATATATATATATATATATATATATAATTTCATAGTAAATATGGGTATATTTTCTAAACACAAGAAAAATGGTAAATGGGACACACTAACTAAATAGTAAAAATGATCAATTCTTGGAGGAAAAGTAATAACATTGAATCTGACTCAGAAGAGTCATCTAGTGATAACAATGACCCTACATGTAGGGATTCCTATCAATTTGTGAAATCTCTAGAGCTCCGAAATGAGCATGACTCATGGATTGAAGAGAAAGACATCATTTCCATTGGTCTGAATAAAAATGTAGATTTTTTAGCTATCACATATCCTGATCTCTGAAAGAGGATTTTCATCAAAGTGGTGATGAATTTTAAAAGGAACCAAACGTTAATTTTAATTATATTTGTTTTGAAAACTCGTTGATTGGGGAATCTGGTTGAATATTATCTTTTTTATTAAGAACCTCTTGTTATCCTTTTCTGTTAGTTAACATACCTTGACATTCAATAAATGTGATTCACTCCTTTGCAGTTTTCCTGGTTTTGCATTGGTTTGAAGCTTCATCATCTTGTTCTTACACTGGAAGCCCCTTTATGGGAGACCTTCCCTTATGGATTTGACATTCTTGATTGCAGATACAAGTCCTTTTCTATTTTGATCTGATGCTCTAGAAATTTCAAGATGGTTAATATTATGTGGATGGTTTCAGTCCTCTTTGGGGTTCTCCAATATCGACTTATTCTTCAAATTATAACATTGGAAGAGGTAGTATCATAAGGCATCCATGAACATTAGTGAAGAAGGTTTGAGGTTTTCTGTTTGGGTCTTCATTTATTTTTGTAATGAATTAATTTTTTACAGGCGTATGTGAATTACACCTCATCCTTTATGTTTTAAGAATTTGGTTTTAACAAATTTCTTTGGATATGAATTGTTTTACAAATTAATGTAATTTTTTATTTAAAATTTTTTCGTTAAATAAAAATTCAAAAATTCAAAATCCAATTTCTTTACAATGCCCTCATAAAAAACTACCTTCCAATTTTATACATTATTGGTAGAAAATAAAAAATATAAGAAAAAACAAACCACAGATGCAGTGAAAAGAAATTCCAAGTACTTGATCCTGCACCTGATGTTATATCAAGAAACATCTAACACCATTTAACAATAGGTAGATAAATCCACCTTCATACCTCAATATATCTTCCTTTATCTTATTGTATCTTCACACTGGCCTTCCCAATTATTACCCACTCTTAATTCCTCATTTATAGGAACACAATGTAGAGTAGGTTAGCTCATGAATCCCTCCAAATAGATATCTCAAGCACTATAGTATAGATATATAGAATTGAATTGATATATCTATTAAATATATGGAATTTATTTCCTGAATAATCATATAGAATATGTCAACCTCCTTATTTTCAAGTCCAAATTATTTACGCATGCATGTTCGCATCATAGTAGATCAGTAAACACTATAAAATTCTACCTTTCGATGGACCATTCATTATCTCTAAAAGAGTACAATAAAATTTATATTCACATTAGGTTCAACACCAATATCTCCATGTATATCAAGAAAAAATCAAACGTACCTTTGTATTGCAGAAAAACAATATAATTGCACACAACCAACTGATTGTTTTTTCATTATATAGAAAAACCACTATCTCCATGGACATACTATGATAGAATCTTTTATATTGTGGATAAAATTATCAATTGAACTACCAGCTTATCCATTATTAACATATATTAAACCCATGCATCTCAACCATGGAAAAATCATATAACCTTAATGATCCAATATCTCAAAAAATCTCCCAGATGAAACCCTTCAATATTGTGTGGTGAGGTATCTATGTTTCATAATATTTTCTATATAGATTGTTTATCCAATGTCTAAGATCCATAATGTAACTTTTAATGTAATATATTTATATTAGATTTACGTTTTTCATGTTATTCAGGGAGTGAAACCTTTAGGTATGATGTTTTTATTTTTTATATATAGATATTGTGGATCGAGTTGTCTACTAATTTTTATAGTTGATCATGATGCAAACTATGATTGTATGGTGGGAGTTACATAACATACCTAACTCCATGGATATGATGTTTTGATGAATATAATTTAACCTATTCTAGTGCTCATTTTTTATGTTTAATAATGATCATATTATTCCATTTTCCACATCCTTTACATTTCATATATTAAACTTATTTTCATTCTGAGTATGCCTCAGTCACTCATTGTCTTCAATGGTGTTCCTCCAAACTATTTCCAATAAAAGAATAATGATATCAAATTAAATTAAATTAAAATTATTATAATGTTATTTTTTTATTTAATATTTTGGAAGGATATAAATGAAATTTATAACCGTTATATATCTCCCACGTATCTCCGAAGAAATTGTCTATCATATAGAATATAAAATATGTGTCTTGGAGGATTATTGATAACACGAAATAAAATATTTATACAGTACCTAATTGAGTAATGTAAAAAACAAATTAATCATCATAAACATAATAAAATAAATTCATGAAGATTGATATAGAAATATCTTCTACATAAATAATATAATCTATACAATTGTTGATTCATCAAATTAATACAATCATTATTTTTATACTCATAAATCTATTATTATAAATTATTTCATGTAAAACACTAAATTAAAGGATTACTAATAAAAATTTCCATCCAATGTAAAAATTATAGAAAAGTTCTACATCTGATGTTCATATTTTCATAAAATATAAATTTGTTTTTTATAATAATATGTGAAATTAAAAAAAATTAAAAAAATAAATGTAATACAAGACGATATAATAAAACCAATTCCTTAAAGTATCATCCTTCCATTAGTATTTTTCCTTTTTCCATCCTTCTATCATTGGGGAACAATATAAATATTAAAATTGAAATTTTAAGTTATATTAAATTTAATGATCAAAGTAGTAATTGGTGATTTAGTTCATATCCTAAAGAATGTTCGAAAGATAAATTATAAATTAATTTTTAAGAATCTTAAAATGTAAACTAGGAAAAAAAATCCTCCCAAAAATATAGTTGATTAAATTCATTATCATAAACCATACCTCTACTTACATCATGTTAGAAGATTAGGGTAATTATTTTCTCATAATGGAATTATCTAAGTAAAATATTTCTTCTCACTATAGATATAAATTCCCCTACATCTAAATGAAACAATATTATCAACATTTTAATTGGAGAAATATTTTTAAAATAAAACTAAATATATAAGAGTAACTAATAGGTTTTAAAAAAGTAGAAATACCCCTCGTTTTAATCTTTATATGGATTCAGTAATAAAAAATATATAAAATTATTCTCAATTTCAACATTCACATCCTCTTCATCTTAAATACCCCATTTTATGATGTATTATTCATATATTTCCTCATCTAGACCCACAAATATTAAGGTTCCTTCCATAGATTCTATAATTGTTTAATCTTATTCATCATTAGTTTCCATAAATTCCACCATGTACATATCATCACTTTGGAATTTTTCATAACTATTTGTTTGGAATTTATATTAATCATTAGTTATTACCATTGTATTATAAACATATTTTGAAGATATCATAAGATCCTTAAAATCCAATTTTTAAACATGCTCCAGGTTATAGAGGAATATTTCATCATTGTTTTTTATGGTTTCAGGAAACATGACCCATTATTATTGATCTACTCCTTAGTTGATCAATATAATGTAAAGGATCAGAGTCCTGAATATAAAATTTTATATTATTACTCTTAATTCATTTAATACATGAAATAAAAATAAAAAAAATATTTAAAAAATAAACCTTTTACATCATAAATTAAAATTAATAAATTTTAAAATGTGGGAAAAATAATTATCAATATTATTTCAAATTAAGTCCCCCAATAAAGTCAAATTCCTCTGGAACTATTCCAAATACATTGAAAGCCACAAATGAATCCTTAATTCCAATGGGTTATAAATATATAATAAATTCATTGAAAATGAAAAATATTATTAAAAAAATATGTATACTAACATTAAACCAATAAAGGCATGGTACGTTAAACACTGTCACTCAATATTCTAGAATAAAAATTATAGAATAAAAACTACTACTAAAAATTTAATCTAAAAATTATAATATGTATTGGGAATATTAAAGATTATATTAGTGAAGTAATAAAACATTATATTATATATTTTACACTCAATAAGTACTTATAATAATTTTTATGTAAACCTATTATTTCAGTTAATTTGTCTCCCATCACAAAGATACATTTTTAATATAGGGAGCAACATAAAATAAATTTGTTACGGGGTAAAACAAAAACCTATTTGAATAGAAAATGAAATTCAACCATTGTTAATAGGAAATGATACATCCTAGTTAATTTATAAAAAGTTACACTAGAAATTTAAAGGAAATGGTTATGCATAATGAATATAGAAGAGTTTATGAAAAATATATAAATATTATGACCAAAAATTAATTATAATAAAAAATAAATTTATTTTAAAACACCCAAATCCCATTTTTCTATAGTACAAAAACATAAATCCTACACTCCCTGACTATCTAATTGTGAATCAAAATAAAATAAAAATAAAAAATGAACACTAGATGCATCACCCCATGACTACCAGAACAAGATTCTTTTTCAAAATATTTATTCAAGTAGCAGTATTCCCCAATTTTCATATATAGATAACTATAAATTCATATTTCAATATGTCCCCTTTATTATATTATATCCTCCAAATGTCAATCCCACTCATATTCTAATTCTAATAACAAGTTTTTCGAATACAAAAACTGAGTTATATGGATATCGAATCTATCCTTAGAGATATATTCAAGACTATTAGAGGGAAATAAATAATAAAACTAAAACAGCAAGTGAAAATAAAAATCTAAAATCAAGAAACATCTTGAAAAAATGATATCAAAATTCACATAATATATTGAACAATTCTTCCATTCATGGATAATGCACTACCATCTACATATGATATAAATGTCAACATCATAAATACACATTCATGGGATTTCTATAAAGATAGATTAACCCACACACATCATTTTTGTATCACCTTCATATCAATCTCTATATAATATTCATCACATTTTCATTTATAGATTCACGTTGAAACATAACCCTCCCAGACATGAATTATTTAATTTAATCATCAGCATGTTTGTGTCTACGACATCATACAATGATAAATTCATTCCATGGTGGGAAAATCTATATCCACTAAGATCCTCACTTATCAATCATGCAGATAATATTAAATCTTTCATCTAAATAGTTTCTAAAATCATGTAATTATACCACATTGTTGTAATAAAAAATGTATATGAGCTCCTGAAACATAACATGAAATAATATTTATGTAATAAAACAAGTTTTATTAGAAAATCATTTCTTCTGGTATACTACTTGAATTAAATCATCAATATATTTATTCATAGTTAGTATCATTTATTCCATGTTGTTCATGTAATGTAACTACTTTGTGGGGAATATTTATATATCATATAGGGAGTGTCTCGAACTATCATATGACAGTAATTCATATTCATTGTGTCAATTTAATATGCATGGCATGGGTTCCAAGATAATCCCAACTTCACATATTTCAATAGTTGAATATAAACATATCACATATTCATGTGCATGTTCTATTTCAATCCAATAATACATACATTAAATTATGTACTACTTATATTTGATTTTTTATAATGACTTTTTTATCTTTTTGAGAAATCCCCATATGCTCATGGCCTCTTATTGTGTTTCCCCACAGTATAGCCACCCACCCATTGGTTCCACCCCACAATATATCTCTACCTAATCCATATAGAGACCCCATAAAGTGTTTTATCTTCCCAATTAATTCCCTTTGTAATACCTATCATCTTGGTTATTACCTCAATATGGTTTCCGACAACTGTTGTTCTTGTTATGCCCTAGATCATGTTTTTAAAATTCATACATTATTTCTTTAATTTCCAAAATTCCAACCTTCAACAAAAAATACATAATTTCTCTATTTTATCCTAACAGTCATATATAAAAAATCATACCAAAAGAAGATTACAAATACCTCCAAATGTGCTTGAATAATTATTTAACAGTAATCTAAACGTACTTAATAATGAAAACAAATGAATGAATAATTCATATCAGCATAAATAAAATTGTATATGATATACATGAATATTATAATATGGTTCCATTAATATTATGTTATAACAAAAAATCTCTCATTGAAGCTAATTAATTGATGATATATTAAGAAAACCTCACAACTCTAAGTGAATCCATCCAAAACACTTTATTATATGGTTTATCAAAATATCTTATTTTGAAAAAAAAACTTCCAATGTTTAATCCTTATGTTAAGACCAAACTGTAAAAACCTAAATGACTATATATCATTAATAATAAGTTTTAGTTCTCTAAATCTTCTATAGAATATAATATCCTAATCTAATATAGATTCATTACTAAAAGGATACCAATTTTTATGGGGTGATATCGATCAAACATTGTCATATCTATAAGTGACCATGTTAGGAACAATATATAAATGATAAATAATAGTTATACATATGTAATCATTTTTTATTTGGAATCGAGTGACTACTAGACATATAACAAATTTATCTAGTATATATCATCCCATAAATATTATATTCTCTAAGTATATTGATCATAAATAATGATCAACACTTATGTAAAATAGTAAGTAGATAAACACATCACATGTATCTTGTCGAAGAATGACTATAAATGCCCTTAATTTCGTAATCAAATTCATGGATATAATTTCTTTTCATAATTGTGTAAAAATTATATTTTTTAAACTCAACCAATTAGAGTATTGTTGACATTACCAACCACTTAATGAATTTAAAATTCTGTATGTTATCTTAAGAATGGTATAAAAGTATAATTGTTCAATTTTTAAGTATCTTTTCAATCTCATGTAATGGGAATTAAAATTAGACATAAACCCCATTTTATATCTTGAATAATATGATATTCTATGTGATATGCATTCATGAGTTCATCAATTTAATAATTGTCAATATATTATCGTAGGATTCTTTATTACAATGTATATAATAATTATTCTAAATAAAATATTATAATTAAAATCACATCCCTTGATACTTTCGTGATGATACTCAATAAGGTAAAACTCATTCATGTTTTAAGAGGTTTTATTATCCCATTGTTCATATATAATTTACATGGCATACATGATTGAATGATAAATTGTGTTTTCATTTTTTATAGTAGAGTGATACATTTAATAACCTTTACATATAGTCTACCATGTATCTATTAACCATATAATTAATATTACCCTCACATTTTTCAATTATGTTGGGTTTGATAATAGATCCACTGTATTTTTTTCTTTTTACACATAATAGATAATTACATCACAGAAGTCAATAATTTTTCAAATGATATAATATTTTTAAATGAATCATAATGGAGTGGTAGTGTTAATAAATATCAATATAGTTTTTGATGTGTTTGTCACTTTTGTTATAGAGGTGACCATACTAAAGATACATGCAACTAGAATCAACCTTGACTTTTTTATTTTTAATGTTATATATATGATTATCCATAACTAGGATATATAAAATACATATAATATCCATAGAGACATAAATCATATCTTTCATATATGTAGAAAACAAATTCTATTAATAGTTAATGGGAATCTATTTATTCTAAATTAGAAAATGAAGTGATAATTTTTTATGGATGGAGTATAATAATAATAATCTGTTTTTAAAACTATGTAAATTAGTAAATTAAACCCTAGGTGTCTCCCAATAATTCACTATCTCATTATCTATTTCATAAATAAATATATACCTCAAAATATATAAATTATCTCATTTCTATTTGCATTTTCTTTTCATAATAAATTCCTGATTCCCACCAGGTATCTAGTATCCATGTGATAGACTGAATAGAATTGGCCTATATAACATTAAAATTCAGATTATTTTAATTATTCATGTTAAGAACATGTCATATCCTTATATAAATAAATTTTAACATCCTGATATTTTTATGATAAATATTTAATTATTAAATCTTAGTAAATAAATTATTAATTTTTATTAAATCGATTTATCTCTTAAAAAATATGTTCTCTTAAAAAATTATTTTATTCTCTAATTTGAGAATGTATAAATAATTAAATTTCAAACCTTTATAAAATTTATTAGAAAAATACATCATTATTAATTTATTATGTATAAATTATCGTAAGATGAGTTTTTTTGAATTTAATATAATGCTTGATAATAATTGTAGCCTTCATAAATTTTGGTACCAAGGTAAATGGTAATTCAGGTAATCCCAACTAAATATGATTCGATATGAACTATAAAATTACTCTAAAACATATCCCAATTAAATTGGATGAGTTATTATTGACCCTAACCATCTATGTGTTTAATTTATGACCTTTTTGAACTGCTTGGATTACATGACCTCCATTCTATTATTTCAATATTAGAAAAGTCAATCGTGTCAAAATATTATTTTTAATAACTATACCATTTTTTATATGTGTTTATATAGATTATATTATTTAATTTAAATATTTCTTCTAATATAAAATATTTATATTCAGTATGATATGTTTCTAATATTTAAGGAATAAATAATAATCTTAATTGCTTAAACAATGGTGAGGTAGTAATTATTAAATGATTGGAATAATAAAATAAAATTAATTAAAAATAATAAAATAAATATAATTTGATTTATTTAAGTTGATATAAAGATTCTATAAATTATCATGATATTTGTAGGAAATAAAAAAAATAGTTGTTTCAATTTTGTGACTTTTTATCTTGATGATCTTAAAGTCAATGTAATAAATAGTATAGAATTTATTAATGATGATATATGATAGGATAATTACTTTATTAAATTATTTAAAAATAAAAAAAATATTAATTAATTCAAATGGGGTTATGATATGGTGTAAAATTTCATCCCATATGAAATTATATGTCATTTTATGCATCTAGAGTAATAATATTTTTATTATATTAATATAATTTGTTAAATTCCAATGACACCCTCTCCACAAATTAAAAATGCCACCCCTCACAACCCATCTCCAACCTTTCACATAACACATTCTATTCCTTATATATCTTAAAATATCTTCTCAAAAATATTCTCTAAAAAATACCCATGTCCATGTTTTGTTGGTATCAGCAAAATAAAATTTTCATGATTTTCACGGGGTCCTTCAAGGATGTGATATTCAAGGGGTGTCATTATCAAACTATATAATTTAGATTCTTTTCTTCTTCTACCATACCATCAAAACATTCACATATAAAATCATAATAATTATATTATTAAAAATATACTATATTTTTCTATTTATAGAGTAATATTTTCTATCCATCCATTTATCTCATCATGACTTTTTCAATGTAAGGAATCCATTGGAAAAATTATGGTGTTTAACAGTATCCATGGATAATAATATTTTATCCATTAAATCCACCATGGATATTAATAAAACTATTATTTGTATTATATAATAATTTAAATATTATGTTAGAACTTATATTATGTTCAGGAACTGATATATAGGAAAAATATAAAATAAATTGAAAATAATTTGTCATGGTAGGAAAAACAACTCGAATAAACTAAACATTTATCGTTACCATTTTATAAAATACATCATCTTATTGTTATAAAAAATATTATATGGGGCCATTTGAACATATGGATGTGTATTGAAAAAATTTCATTTCTCTTCAAGATAGGATTCTCATTCGACAATAACTTCCATAATTATGCTTAAGTGAACCGACCATGAATCCATGAAACAAACGCTCCTAGAGCTATTAAATTGGAATTTATAACTCATAAAAAAGTCAATAAATGAACTTGATATATTTTTTATTAACTAAATACACATTATGTAGGTTTTTAATTATTAAATGAATTAATCTAATTTTGCTATACAAGATATTAAGTACAAGTGTTGAACACATTCGAATACAATGGGATAAAACTATATATATTTACTTCGGGTTACACTACGTCTCTCTATTTTCCTAAATTTATATCAACATTGTTTTTATATATTTATACATAATTATATTTATATATATCGATAATTTTTAAGTATATTAATTGTTCCTTCCATGATATGAAATTACATCTTTTTAAAAGTCGCCTTCCCAATTATACATTAAATGCTAGCCTAATTAAAGGGATTTTCTTATTTCTAACCAATTTTAATGTACACTAGGTAAAGTATTTTTAGACTAAAATAGATTACTAAAATAAATCTATAAATCAATAAAAACAATTTCGGTTCATCTTTATTTGAGGGAAATAATTATGTCTTTGACCACATTGAATACTATTTTTTTTATAAAACCATTCTTAATTTGCAAAATTATAAAGATACTTACACAATATTTTTAATTTTTTCAATTCATTTATATTTCATTAGTAATGATATATTATTTAAATTATTTTTCCAATATCCATGAATTATTTATATCCCTTTATTCATTTCTACCAATATGATACTCCCTTTGGTATGACCTTATACCATGATTATGACCCCCATTTTATTATATGGATATCCCTTATGTTTACTCATTATTTGATTATTTATGTGGAACAGATATGATTATATGCATTATAATGGGTAATCCAAGATAATGATCTTATTAAATGGGTAATTTTTTTCTCACATAGGGTGTTGGGTATGGGATTAATGATTAAACCTAATATTTTATTGGACACAATCTACCATGTGAAATACTATTAGAAGTTATCCTTGACTCATGTCTATATGATGTGTTGTTTTCATTGAACATTCATATGTTTTCATGACCATATGATTCCATGATCTATATTTCATGATTATATATGTGTATTCTTGAAGCATTCTTTTTAAGTAATCATTTTATGCCTTTTAAATCAATTGCTCTATTTCAATCACATTTTTATTCCTTTTCTGGTATTTTTATCACACCCATTTATTTAAATATTTTCTAGGTTATCCAATGTATTTTCAAGACTTAATGGGAATTAGGAGATCATTTTTTATATTAACAAAAACGTTTTTATTCAAGTTTAATGATTTCAATTTTTTTCCTCATCATCCAAAAACACATGAAATTTAGGTAAAATATTTGCATTCAATATAAAAATATTCCTACAATAATGTGATAATATTTGTAAAATGAGTAGGTCACTATTGATGATATTAGAGAAAAAAATAGTTTTTTTGGGGATTATGACTAGAAAACATTAGCAAGGAATTTAGGGATAATTATATCACCGTGCATTACATGGATTGAAACATATGTTTTCATAAGTTAGGATATAATATTCATTTATATTTTTATCTATATATGTCCATTGTTTCCATTTTATATTCTCCAGATATATATATATATATTCAAGACCCCAAAAAATTATTTATTTTAAATTTATTTATTGATATATATATGGGAACTGGTGAAAAAAACTAGTGTGATATGAAATGTGATGATTCACCTAGTGAGAATCCGAATATAATGTGAATAGGATCTCAAAACATCGTGATAATACTAGCTCAAATGGATGATGTCATAAAAAATAAATTGATCCTTGTGGAACTCCTTCCTCCTAATATGGATCATGTAGTGGTAAAATTTAGTATGTGATGAATACCATAATATATTTTGGATCATATAATCCACTAATCATAAATAAATGTATTAACTCTACTAAATATATGTTGTCAATAACCTCCTTCATGGAAGAAGATAATTTCATATTGGGGGTCCATTAAAATGATAAGGAAGATGATAAGTGGTGGACAATGATCAAGAATAGGATTTATAAATAAGAAATTGATTTCATGGAATGAGAATTATTCATGAAAATATTTTTCAATAAATATTTCCCAAAAAATATCCATCATTTGATAGTGAAAGACTTCCTCTCTTTTTAGAAAACGATACAAACATATTTTGGGGATTTCGAGGAATCTTTTAAAAGAATTACGAGATATTCTTTGTTCATTGATGTTAAAAAAAATGATTGGTCGTCTCATATTTGGAAAATTAGAATTCAGTATATAAAAATATTTATCTAATAAAAACTATAATAGGTATGAGGAAATAGTTTTTCCTACCCCTGAAGATGAGATTAAAATTTAATACTCTCAATTGTCTCATGGAATAAAACGAAAAAAGAGGAATTGTGTGTTTAATGTTTGATGATAAAAATGAAATATACAATGGATGAAATAAAACACAATAAAAAACATTTCATAAGTATTGAGATAATTATATATGAATCTTTATAGAGTGAGCTGAGAGATACATCATTTTTGGAAGAGAGGGGAATCATGTGACTAAATGCTGAAGGCATTTGAATATGATCACTACATTGGTAGAAGAATGAAATTTTCATACATTGAATCATACTTTAGAATAGTGTTTGACCTATAAGAAACATTTTAATTATGAAATACATTACCATAACACAACGGTTATCAGATAAAATCAATGAAAACAGCCTCCAAAGAATCCATTATGGGATTAATTTATCACTATTGGTATGGTGGTGCTCAAAAATGATGTCGTGATTGGTATTCTCGATATTCATTTAAAAATATAAAATGTCAAATTTTATTCTGCTTCTATGAAATCATTCATATCATGCATGTTTAGTAATCTATTCAATCATTACCTCAAAATATGGAGGTTGAGTTGTTTGTGAGAAAAGAAAATTGATAAATTATTCCATATAAAATGTATAAATCCTCCATGACCAATTATTGTGGACTAAACATCCTGGATAATGTAATGAAAAATCATTTGGTGTAATGTCATTATATATTGGGAATAAATTGGATATCTTTATACAAATATGAAATCAACTGTTTGGAGAGGGAGGTCACCATTCAAATATGGAGGTATCATTTTATCCTATACAAGTTTACGGTCGATGTTGAATCTTCATTAGAATCATCAACTCAATTTTGGATATTATTGACATATTATAAATATTGTTTATCTCAATTGATTGAGATAAAGATGAGAATTATACATGGGGACAAGCCCACTGTGCGGGGAAACACCGAAGGGTTTCATGAATAATTTCCATGTCTCCCTCATAACTATGAAGTTGTGTTTTCAGTTGATGTTATACCTAGATCATTACCATATCAATGAATCCATATAGTAAGACCTACACTGTGTTAGATGATATAGTATTGTGGATACAATATAATCTAAATTAATTCTTTATTCCCCCATGCACTTCACATTGGGGTGATCTGGTCCTTTTTTTAATAATAATGATGGATAAATATTCCAATAAAGGTATTATAGTTATCTCAATAAAATCAAGATAAAGAAAAATTACTATCTTCGAGGGATAAAATAATTGTTTGATCTACTACCTTGGGCCAAATATTTATCTAAGGTGGAACATTCAATGTTATATCACCAAGGAATGGTAAATATTGATGATATTATCAATACCAAAAATCAAATAAGTTAGGAACACTATTAATTCGCAGATATTCCCATAGGATTCCCTAATGAAATCAAAAAATTAATGGACTAAATTAATATAGTCATTATATATTATAACAAACAATATTTTGTAGTATTTATATATGATATTGTAATGCAATTATAGAGAAAGTAACTCTATGAGGATCATTTGAATACTGAAGTAATGAAAATTATATATGAGAAAATATCATAAAAATATAGTAAATATGAGAATTTTTATATGAATTATCATTATTGGCTAATATAACGAGTATAAAAATAACAATTGTGGTCCCTTATAAGAAAAAAACATTTAGGGAGTACCCAATACAACATCAATAATATTGATAAATAATTTCCATTGTCTACCTGGTTATGAAAAATTATTTTTGAAAAAAATATTGTGACTATGAAGACCACTAACCAAGATTGATCAATTGAGAGTAAATGTTCTCTAGAAAAATGATTGTGAAGTCTACTTCAAGGAGATAAATAAATTTCTGTCACTATAGTAGTACATACACTTCACATAATTGTGGAGAACATTTTGTTATACATTTATGCATCCAATAAGGTCATAAGATATTTCCTAATCAAAACATATAATTTAAAACCATATGCCCTAATTAAGTTTAAATTTTATTGGAAAATAATATTGAACGCATGATCTGGAGTTCTCATTTGAGATATTCAAATGGAAAACCTATCGTTATTGTATCTATGTTGTGAATTTGGAGATAGATACATATCAAACTTATCTACCAATATATATATCTATATAGAAGAAGATACATATTCACTAGAGAATATTATTAGATCTCACCTTGGATTACATATAGTAAATCAACTACCATCATGTTAACGATTGTAATGTTGAAGATTAAATATGTAAAAAGGATACAACAACCATTTATATGATGAAAATATGTAAGGATATAATATTCAGAGACCTAAAAATTATGGATATGTGAATCAAAAGGGAATGAAAATAAACATTCCTTTTTCAAATTATTGCTCACTCATAACATGTCTAGAACATAAATAGTTTTCAAATAAATGATGTGAAATGTTAGAATAAGGTAGAATATATCATTATTTGGAAATCCAAAATGTTAATAATTTAGGAAGAAGGATTCCTATGATTTGGATCATTAAAATTTTAAAATAAAACTATTAGATTAAGAGATTGATATTAAATGATGAACATATCTTGACCATGTCCATCAACTCATAGAGCACAATGATGTATCAAGATCTTTGTGATAATTATTTATAGAACAATACGAAGAAGGATATTGCTAAGTTTACTTCACTGTACCTATTTGATGATCCAATGTATTTTAAAATAAATATTATGTTGAATTCATGAAATAATAAGTCTCCAAAAAACTACACTTGTTATAATCTTAAAAAAATAAAAAAAGTTTCCCCTTCTATGATTTGAATTTTAAAAAATTGACATACGTAGTTGCGTTCGGGTTAATATGTGGAGTCTGGTAGAATCATCATAAATTTTGGTGAATAATAATATACCCTTATGAATATTAATTTAACCTTATTATTAGTAATATTACTCTTATGATCATTAACCTCACCCATGATTGTAGTAATATAATTTTGGAACCTTGTAAATGAAGTAGAATATTTTATAAATTAAAAATTATTTATTTTTATTTTTTTAAGTGATAAAAATTTTATTAAGATTTTAAATTAATAAATTATTTCATTTTAATAAAATTGGTTCCAAATAAATATTTTTTTGTCCTATGATTTTATAATTATTTAATAAGTCCTTATTTAAAATTTCAGGGTATTATAAAATCATTTTTAGATTTAAAAAATTATTTTTTGAGTAAATATTGATATTAATAAAAAATAAAATTCACATATTTGGAAATTTATGTTTATATAATGGTGTCTATCAATTTTTCTAGACATTTAATAATGGATATGGTGATATATTGAGATTTTTCTATAAATATTTGAAATTTTAGTGAATAAGTAAACACAACAATTTACCATATATAAACATTATAAGTTAAATACACTATACCATGAATTAAGGATGATGTAGGAAACTATTAGTGAGAAATAACAAGCACATATTACAATTATATGTCCTAATAATCAATAAAATTGCATTACATGTTTCAAATAATACAATAATGAATAAGATAATCAATAATCACTTCTCTCCTCCACCATAAGAACCCCATCCCCCACTTTTTCTTCTATTCACTCATCTAAAGCCTTGTATCTTATCTAAATTCTAATAAATTATCCTCCAATGATCCTCACCCACGTCCATAATCCCTTGGTATAATAAAAAGACCAAAAACTCTACCCTAAAGAGTCTCCCAATGCAGGTAAATTCAAGAGGTAAATTCTTCTTCACATTTCATTAATTTTGAATTACTTTATTTTCATTTTCATTACCCACATATCCTCATAAGGTTGTTATGATAAATCCAGCACCTTAACCATACAATTGTTTTGTTACAATAATGGAATAATTTATCAAAACCTCTCATTTTCCCTTCTTTTATACTAGATATGAAAACATTGTACGATATGTGTTATCTTATCACATTCTTGGATGCGGAGTTTTCATTTTCTATTAACATCCATAATTATGGTCATAGAACCATTTTTATGATTGAACTAGATTATTATATTGGTAATATATCCTATTTAAGTATGTGTAACCCTTTTTACAAATCATATTAATGTATTGATCAAAATGAGTTCATTGTGATAAAAAATCACCAAATAACCCAAAAATATCATTAATGATGTATATAATGATTCCTCATCACTCCAAATACCCACAAGATTATTATAACTATGTAATATTTTTTATGTTCACTAGTAACATATATCCTAAAATATAGACTACCATTCTCATTCTACATGTTTATCCATACATGAATATAAGAAAACTGACCATAAAACCCAAGGACTAAAATGCTCTCAAACTATTAAATTGAATCTCTTAACCAAAATAATGTTTATGAATGAACCTAATAGGGTTAAAATAAATCAATTAAATATAACGGAGGTTCTGGAATTATTAATTTATGATGCTGATTTTTATTATTCTGGTCATAATGATCAAGCACGGAAAACATTCAGACTTAAGGTTAGTGTTTCCTACTCGGACCTCCAATTTCTTTCGGTTACTCTTTGTATATATTTTCCCAATTATATTATTAATTATGATTATTTACTCCTCAAATATGATGATTTAAATTTATTTTTATGTGTTCAAACTGTAATCCTACGTTATTTTATTGTATTAACATGTTTCAAAAGGAACACTAAAAATTTATTCTGAAATAGGAGACTGATTCAATATAATTTCTCAAATAATTTATTATTTTCAAGGGCACTCTATAATCTATTTCTATAAACCATTATCATTCTATAATCACTAATTTTTTTATGAAAATACTACATTTCTTAATTTATTATTTTATTCAATTAAATTTTTTAAAAGAACTCTTCTTTTCTAGGTAAAACAATATTTATATCAAGAAGTACATGATGATTTTATAAGAGAATATTCATAAGTTTCAAAGCCCTTGATCATTATTATGTATTATTTGGAGTAATAATTTATTATATCACCTATGATTTTTAATTTAATTTATTATCATTAGTTTTATTTATGATGTTCAATCTTAAAACCATTATCAAAAAATTAAACTGGATGGTTAATGATTATGATTAATGTTCGGGGAAAGTTATTTATATTTCATATGCTAGTTTAAATATGAATTTATAGGTTGTATGTGTTTATCCATGTCCATACGAGGAAAGAATTGGACTTATTAAATGATTGTCGAGGCCCTATATATTTCTTTGATGCATTAGTAGTCTAAATGAGACTAATCGATATAGACTTGGTTGAGGCCTTGATCATATGTTAGATATGGTTTTTTCCGATGCCTTAATCATTCTATGATGTATCATTCAAGGAATTGAAGGTATGACTAATAATGTTGAACATGAGAATTTATCTTTTTATTAAGCTAGAAATTCATAGTTCATGTGTTTATTCAACTATTAGAATACCCATAATTATGTTTTACTATATCAATGTTTACTGAATTTGAATTTATGCCAAAATTATTTAATGTTTATTATTTTTAAATTTGTGTATTTTCAATTATTAACCATGAGTAATTTTTATGTTTAGGAAATAATCCATATTATTTTTCCCCTTAAAGAGTATATGATGTCACCCCTTCTTATGTTTTATTTTACTTAGGACATGAAGATGTTTATTTTGATTGACATGCATGGATAATCATAGAGTGGTGGATGTTACCAATGGAAAATTTATTTTGTTTTTAATTCCAAATTCTAATTTTAGACATATATATGTATCTAGATGTAAAAACCAACTAAAATATTCATTAAATTGGGATATGACAATAATATAATCAAGCCAATGTAATGTAATAAGTCTTTTCCTCTCTGAAACTGGGATTGGGTCTTTACAGTTGGAATCAAAGGAAGTTTAGTACATAACATAGAAATATATTTAAAAACTATATATTAGAGAATAAACCTATAAGATAGACGTTGAGTATAAGAATATATGAATAACCTATAATATTGGTAAGGAATATATTGTGTGGATATTTCTAGAAAATAAATTCTTAATTGGATTCAAGAAGAGGTTATTGTTCTCACACATATGTAAATAGGAGTGAAATCACCGAAAAGGAGTTTCAAACATGACCCAGGGTATCCAGGTAAACAACAACGGGACATACATAGCACTTGGTTTTACCCTCCCATTGGATAGGATTAGGATAAATAAAATTTTTTGAAGGCCATTATGAAGGGTTTAAGTGTAATTTTTTACTCAAAGAAGACATGTTTATGATTATGGGATTATCTATGGATATGATTTCAATTTATGTTAAATATTTTTCAAAGATGAGATATTAAATATTGATTCAAAACCTAATCTAGTGTATGTCATTATTTAGAAATAGAACCTACTAGAATTAATGGAAACATTAAAAACTTGCATATCTATGCGAGGATTTACCTACTTTTAAATATAATGAGGTTAGATATGGAGTTGTGACTGTTGTGGAGAAACTTATAATAGTTCTCGGATATCTTACTAAGGTTATAAACAATAATAATACTTCTTTGTATCATCTAGGTCCCCAATTGGGAGTATATATGTTAGCTCTATTTATAAGACAACAACCTCCATCATTTAAAGGGTCTATAAACCAATTTTTTTGAAATACAATGGATATGTTCCTTAGAAAAGATATTTCACATCATGGGAAGTAATGAATGAGAGAAGATTCTTATGGAAGTTTATCATCATTCAAATAATGTTGATCAGTTGTGGTCACTATTTGAAAACACAAAAGGGTAGGAATAAATAAGTAATAAGGAATGGAGTGAATTTAAAGAACATATCTTAGGGAAATACATTCCTTTTGAACTGAGAGTGGATATGGAAAAGATGTTTTTGAATTTTAGGCTAATGAAAGATGAGAATGTTGAAAGCTATGAAGATATCATAACAAGGATAGTATGTTCTGTTTTTTACTATATACATAATCCTAGAAGATATATTGATAGATTAATTTATTTCTTAAATCCAATAATCCAATGGGAACTGGTCTAAAAAACATTTTCATCATAAGAAAACATATTCTCAGGTGCTATCAATAATGAAAAAGAGTTATCAATGTGTTATGACATTAAAGGAAATAAATACAAGAAGAGGTATAATCAAAAATCTAAAAAAATAAATAAGGAAATGGGGAATAATGGTAGAGTTGACTTTCCATCATATGATAATTTTATAAGGAATCACCATGGTTCCTACATAAAAGAAAATGTTGTGTGCTACAAGTGTGTAAATAAAGGCCATATTGATGGTTATTACAAGAGGAATAAAGAATATGTTCATATTAAATTATATAATTTTCGGTATATTGGATACTGTTCTAATGATCTTATAAAGAATCAAGGAAATCATCCATAGAAATGAACTAGGGAGCAGGTACAAGCTTATGTGATCAGTACTGCTGACATTGAAGTTTTTGATGATGTGGTGGTAGGTACATCAATCATTAACTCAAACTTAGACAATTTATTATTTAATTATGAATGATAAAATTCATTCGTATATTACTTATTTTTCCCAAAAATAGATAATTCTAATTTTAATTAATAATGCAGTATTCATTCAATACTCTTATGGGAGGTATCATTACATTATATATGTTTTAGGTAGTCCACATTATGTCATATAGACGTTCATTATATACTAATTTTCTAATTATAACCATGATTGGCATTGATATAATCTTTAGTGTGGATTTGATTTCAAATTATTATGTGAAAATATATTTAAATAATAAGGAGAATAAATTCATTGAAAATGATGTAGAATCCCTTATCTATAGAGCAGAGACATCAACAACTGGCTCTTATCTTGATCTACCCTAGTAGCTCAACATAATTCAATTATTGCAGAGGATGATAGTAAAATATCTATTGGCAATAATGTAATATTCAAGTTGAGGATGTACTTATTATGAAGGAATATATTGATGTTTTCATAAGGATTTACTTAGACATCCACAAGAGGGAGAAGTTTAATTATATATTGATTTAATTATAGGTTCCAGGCCTATATATAACACTCCTTATAGAATAGACCCAATGAAATTAGTAGAAATGGACAAAAACTAGAGGAATTTAGTAAAAATCGATTTATTCACCCTAGGATTTCTACATAGAAATCCGTGATTCATTTCGTTAAGAAGATATGTGGATATATGGGGTTATGCATTGACTAAATGGAGATCATTGGAATAATAATAAAGAAAAAGTACCCCATACCTCATATTTAGGACTTATTTGATCAATATGATGGAGAAAAATATTTTACTATGATTGAACATCAATTTAGATATCATCATTTACATGTGAAGAAGGAAGATATTTTAAAAAAACATTTCGAACCAAGTATGGGCATTACGAGTTTACAGTAATGCCTTTTGGACTAACTATTGAATGCATTTTTTCATGGATCAAACAAAGAGAGTTTTCAAGGAATAACATGATGAATTTGTGTTGGTATTTATGGATGATATAATTGTATAATATAAACATATGAAGATCATGAAAATCACATGCTCACTATTCTAAAGTCATTTAGTGGAAATTAATTATATGGAATGGTTAGCATTGTGAATTTTTTCTTCAATAATTTTTCTTTATTTTCCACGTTATCTCTAAGGATGGGATATCTGTTGATTATGAAAAGAAAAAGCTTGTGCAATAATAGAGTCCTCAAATAAACATAATTGAGGTGCATAGTTTTATTGGTCTAGCAGGTAATTATCTGTGTTTCATTTAGAACATCACCAGTTTCACCAACCCATCAAATATGCTTACACGTAAAGGGGTTATGTTTTATTCGTTAAAATAATTTTAGGAATTTTTTGAAGATTTGAATCGGATATTAGTTAATGCTATGACCCTATCATTACTATTGGTTAATGGTGTCTTTTTTATAAACAATGATAAATAATAGAAATGACATTGTTGTGTCCTTATGAAAAACAATAGAGTTATTGTCGATGAATTATGGTATTTAAAAACAGATGAGTAGAACTATCCTACTCATGATCTAATGTTATAATCTATATTGTGTTCTAAGAAGATATATTTATATATATTTAATATCTATGGAGACTTAAGTGAGATATATACAGATATACGGGCTTGAAATATATTTTCTCATAGAAAGATATCTACATAAGGAACATATGATGTCTTGAACTACTAATGTATTATTATTGTTCCAAACAATGAATACTAGGAATGAAAAATAAGGGGGATAAATAATTGACCAGGAAGGATCCTGGAGTCCTTAATATATTGAGGATTTAAAGGGATCTGGTGATTATGGATCTAGTAAAGATTGATATGGTAATTATCTATAAAGGTGAAACATCACTATATATTTTTTTGTTTTAACAACAATATATATTAAAAATTATTAAAACTTCTCAGTCTGATGATGAAAATCTTCCAAAAAATTAATGTGTGAATGATGGGAAGTTTTCTATCTTCATGTGTGATGTTGTAATTCTAATATTTTGGAAGAGGATATGTGTTCCCACTATTAAAAATATGAATAGGGAGATATTAAATGATGTTTATAGATAATATTTCTATATACACTGTGGTAGCTCTAAAAAGTATAGATATTGGCATGAACATTTATAGTGGGACAACATGAAGTAGGAAATCAATGATATTACATCAAGATGTCTTGTCTATAAACATGAAAATTATGATAGAAAACATCAAAGATGAGACATCCAACCTAAACCAACTAATACATGAAAATGAGATGAAATCACCATGGAATGTTTCACTATATTGCCAAAAAATCCAAGGAAGAATAATGCAATATGGTTAATTGTTGACAAACATACAAAATATGCACATTCCCTTCCTCTAAGGGACGATTTTCCACTTGATCACCTAGCATGACTCTTACGAATGATATTTTATGAAATCACATGGAACCTCTCAATATTGTGTATGATCATGATCCATGGTTTATAACAAAATAGTAGAAAATTATTCATAATGATATGGATACCGAGCTTTCATTGAGTATTACTTATCACCCACAAACTGGCGAGAAATTAGAGAGGATAATAAAAACCCTATAAGACATTTTGAGATCATTTTAACATTAATTTCAGGGTATGTGGGATCAATATTTACCTTTGGTGTCATTTTTTACAATAATATTTTCCATTCAAGTACTCAAATAGCACCATATGATGCATTTTAGAAAAAAAATGTCAGACATAAACATATTGGGATGATATTAGTGGACATAATCTTGTGGGCCCAGATCATATTGAGGTAACAATAGAAAAGGTATAAACTATTCAAACTCAAATTAAAGTAGCTTAAATAAGGGAAAATATCTATGATGATAATCGATGGAATGATTTGGAATTACATGTATGAGATCATGTTTTCATATAGGTAACTCTATGGATGGGTGTTATAATATTTTAGAGGAAAGGTAAAATGATCCCCGAATTTATTAAAATTCTAGAGAGAATTGGAGTTGTGGAATATCACTTGAAAATTACACCTTCCTTATCTAATGTTCACAATGTGTTCCTTGAATCATTGATGAGAATAGAAATTCCAGATCCAATGCATGTCCTCACATCTGATGGAATAGAATTGGAACATGACCTGTCATAATACTAAGATCTTCTAAGTATTCTAGACACTAAGGAACAATTTTTAAAGAATCATGAAGCATGACTTGTAATGATACTTTGGAAAATCATAAAATTGAAGAGGTGACATGGGATCCTGAGGATTATATGTTGAATACATACCCAAATCTTTTTATGAGGTAACATTTTTTGAATTTTGAGGAATAAATTTTCTTAAAGAGGGAATAACATAACTCTCCAATGATATGAAAATTAATTTAATATGTAATTCAAGAAACACTAAGTCTCTACATAAAAAATTATTATAATCTAGCCAAAAAACATAATTTTCCCAATTCTGTGAATCAAATTTTTAAAAAATTTACATGCACAGTTGCATTCAGGGTGATACATGTAGTCTTATAAACTCAACATAAATTTTGGTGAATAGTAAAGTACACATATGAATATTAATGTACCCTTATGAATATTAATATTCCCTTTATTAATGGTAACCTCACACATGAATGTAAAAATAAAATCTATGGAACATATAAATTATTTAGAATATTTTATAATTTTTTAATTAAGTATTTTTATATTTTAAGTGATAAACATTTAATTATATTTCTAAATTAAAAAATTAATTCATTTTCATAAAATGGGAACCTAAATAAATATTTTTTGTCCTATTATTTTATAATAATTTAATAAGATCATGAATAATTTTTCCAGGTAATATAAAATCAGTTTTCGTTATAAAACTGTATTTTTTTTAGTAAATAATGATTTAAATAAAAATTAAATTTCACATATTTATAAAATTATTTTTTATAATCTAGAGACCATTTTGGTATTCTATAATTCAATAAATGGATATGGTAAATTTTTAGGATTTTTCAAAAATATTTAAAATTTTGTGAATAGTAAAATATGGTAATTTACTATATATATAAATTATAGGTTAAATGCACTATTACAGGAATCATGGAGGATTTAGGAACCCATTATTGTAAACTAACATGAAAATATTACTATAATTGGTAACAAGAGTCAATAATATTTCTTTTATTGAGAAAAATAATAAAATATTGAAGATGATAATCAAAAATCACTCCTCTCCTACACTATACCCCACTCACCCCTCTTATTTTCAATCATCCCAAGAATTTTTCCAAGTCTATACTCTTCCCAAATATCCATCTAAGATCCTACCCCACTTCAAAGAACCCTTTTTCACATAAAAATAACCAAACATCTACAATAAAGAGGCTCCCAAGTTGGATAACTTCTAGAGGTTAATTCCTCTTCTCATTTCTTTTATTTCAAGTTCCTTTCATTTATTTTTCGTTCCTCACCTCTCATCATATTAATATTATAATTACTATAGTACCATTAATGTACTGGATTATTGTAATGATAATTGAATAATTCATCATCATCTTTAATTTCCCCATCTTTTAAACTAGAATTGAAAACCCCATCCAAGATGTGTTAATTTATCATATTCATGAACATCTAGTTTTCAATTTCTATTAACATATTCATTTCTGGTAATGAAAAAAATTATGTTTAGAGCATATTATTATATATGTTATATATCCTATATAGGGTTTTTTGTTATTTTTGTAAAAAACGTATTAAATAAAAGATCATACTGAGTTTGTCGGGATAAAATGTTCCCAAATAACACATACGTTTATCAAAAAAGTTTTGTTTAATGATTTATCCTCACTCAAAATAAAAAAATGAATTTTATAAAATCATAATCTTATGCACGTTCAGTAATTGTTAATATCAACAATTATGGACATCCAATATCAAAGTACGAGTTTATTTGTACATGAATATGAGAAAAACGATCATGAAAACCAAGGAAGAAAATGCTCGCGAACAATGAAAACGAATCTCTTAACCCATCAGATATCCATGAATGAACCAAATCAGGTAAAAAACTATTTAGATATATATTATGTTAGGTAAATATTAATTTATGATCCAAATTATATTATTAATGTCATTAAAATCAAGAAAGGACACCATTAGACTTAAAGTATGGGTTTCCTACCCGAACATCCATTTTCTTTCAGGTTACTCTCTGACTCTATCCCAATTAAATTCTTAATTATTCTTATATAAACTTCATAAATTATGTTTCAATGTTCATTTTATGTGTTAAATCCGTAATCCTTTTTTATTTTAGGTGAGTTAAATTTTTTAATAGGAACTTTAACAATTCTTTCTGAAATACAAGCCCGATTAAAGGTAATATCCCAAATTTAGTGCAGTTTTTAAGGTCACTCTATAATATATTTTTATCAATAATTATGTTCATAAAATGATTAATTTTAGTCGAAAAATACTATCTTACTTTATTTCGAGTTTTATAAAAAGTCTTTTCCAAAATAAGTCTTCGTTATAAAGAAAATGAGAATTTATCTCAAGAATTACATGATGATTTTAAATAATTATCTTCATCTATTTAAAAACTCTTGTTTATTATTATGTTTTATTGGGATAAATATTTTATGATTGTATGTATCATATTTAATTTAATTTTTTATGATTTTTTAGAATTTGTATTATTTATCTTAAAACCATTCCCCAATTTACTTTGTATTGTTTGTGTTTAGGATTAATGTTCAGGGAATGTTATATAAATTTCATATGTTAGTTTAAATATGAACGTATATGTTGTTTAATTTAATAAGTTTTCTTATGTGTAATTAAATTTTATTATTATGTGATGGGCGGTGCCCTCTATATACCCTTGATGCAATGGTAGTTATCATGAAACGAATTGATATGTACTATGCCAAGTTTGGGCCCATTTTTTAGATATAGTTTTGGTCAAGGCCTTAATTATTTTATGATCTATTGGATGAGGCATTGGTGGTATGTTTTAGAATGTATTTCATACGAATTTCCTTTATCATTAATCTAGAATTTCATATTTGATGTGTTTATTCAACAACTATAATACCCATGATTATGTTTTACTATGGATATTTTTACTAATCTCATATTCCTACATTAATGTGTTCAAGATTATTCTAATTAAATGAATTTTCATTCAATTATTAACCATGATTTATGTATATGTTAAGGATATATTCCAATTTATTATTCACCTTAATGATCATCTGAGATCACCCCTTCTTATGTTTCATTTTGTCTTGCATAGGAAGAGTTATATGATTATTGACTTGCAGGGATAATTTTAGAGTGCTGGATGTTCCCAATGTAAAATTTATTGTATTTTTTACTTAAAGTTGTAATTTTGAACATATGTATGTATCTATCCTTATAAATGTACTAAATAATTAATTCATTCAAGATATTTTGTTCTTGTAATCATTCCAATGTAATGTAATAAGGCACTAATTTTGGGAAAATGGGGTCTGGTCATTACACATGGTATATAATCAATTTTTCAGAATGAATGTTTTTCATTCAGTTTTTTTGAGTATAATAGTACATTAGTTCATTAAATTACTTGTTTTAAATTATGAAAAATTGATTCCTTATTTGGAGCCTGAAATTACAAACATGTTAAATAGAACCTTTTGTTTATGGACAATATGAATAGAAACCTTAATAAATTTTGCAACCACATTAAAAGCTAAATTGGGTAATTGAGAGTTAAAATATTATAATAAGCACTATACAATTAACATAATGATTTCGTAAATTATATATTATTATTTTTTGAAAATAATAATCCATGTATCAAATTTATTTCCTTATGGAGCCACTATGTAGGAATTATTCCCTTTATAGTGTTTTATTTAAAGAAATTTAAATCATGTCACACTATTGATTTTAATAAGTATAAATTCATAATTAGTGATTATCTAGAAGTTATTTATCTCCATATATAGTAATTTTAGAGAAAAAATATTTATCATGGTCAAGGAATTTTTGTTTAATTTTTTTTGGAAAAATAATACACTGATCTTTTTACACAATGATAATGCAGTATTTGTTTAATTAATTGAAATATATAATAAATAATATAAAATATATTGAAATTTATATAATTTTGGATATTTAAGGTTATCCATGAATTATATATATGATAATGACATTCATTGGATTTAATATATATTTATTTCTAATTTTATTTTTATTTATAGATGATTTAAATTTCAACGTAATTAATATTATCAAACATGAAAATAATTTTATTTTTTAGGAAAATAATTTTATAAAATTTATAAAATAATATAAATGTTTAGAAATCCCATGTGGTAAATTTTATGGTCTAAAATTTCGTTCCAAATGAATTTATGGGCCATTTAAGAAGTACTTTTTGTCATTATCCAGGCATAACATACATGAATATTACACCATTTTAGATGAATATGTAGTGCATTACTATAATATATGCCTGATGTGCAAAATATTTTAGTATCATTGTTACAGATTAAAACAAAATCTTCTACCCTGGTGAATTATATTCGACATCTCCCATAAGGATCTCCACCATTAGGACTTCTACCTAAAAACTCTCTTCATAACCCGACGAAAGGAATCAAAGAAGGGTAATTTTATATGCTCCATATGCATAAATAATGGAAATGTTCAAGTATAACTTGATCAAAGGGTATGAAACATGATGATATAATTTTAATATCATGTCATACATATTATATATCGTAATAATGGGTGTAAATTCATATGACATATATCATAATATAATTATGAGATTATTCATGAAAGCACCACATAGTAATAAAACATTGAATTGTGGAAAACCCATAAGTATATAATATGATATTCATAGAATCTAAGGCATAAAATCAAATAACGTATTGTTATTATGGTTTCACTCCCAATACCATCTTGATATTCATGGTACATTCCTATGAATATCTTAATAGCATGAGATCACTCCTCACACTATTTTTTTGATCATGGTTTACTCAAATTATCATTGTATTAGTTTGAGTTCCCTTCTCATTCCATCTTATTAGTCATAGTTCACTCCCATGACCGTATTAGTTGCACAATTTCACTCATCATACCATCATGTTAGTCATAGTTTACTCCAATGACATGTTAAGTAGTCTGGTTTCATTCCCAAGACCATATAAGTCTATCTCATGTGATATAAATATGTACCCAATTCATTTTAATGAGATATAAGTCCCTCCCATATCAAAATTAAATAATAAAAACATGTGAAACACGATCATAAGTAATCATATCATATCCAATGATATTAAATTTGTTTTATAAACATTTAATCATATCAAAACCTTTGGACAAAAGGTAGGTATCATAATAATTTCATCAAAATCATCACCCCTAAAAGAGAAATATATTACATAAATATATAACCCATGATAGAAAACAATATTTCATAAAAACCATTACATTAAGTTATACTCATTTAAATAAGGAATATTAATGTAACAATTAAATAATTTCTTATAATGGCATGACTATAATGAACCGATGTTATCTTTGAGGAAAATTATTTTTCAAATAAAATTCAAAATAAATTCATGATGGAAAAATACATTCATATTTGAAAAACAAATTTTATCCATAAAACTATTTGAAAATAATATTCTTAACAATATACATTGAAAACATACAAATACGAATTTAAATAATTTTGAAAACCTTTTTCCATTATTACATATAAAATAAACAGAAAAACATTTTAGTAATATTATCCATTAAAAACACTTTGATACTGTATAAATAATGATTGAACATTTTTTGAAAATCATTTTAATTGAAATCATTAGAAATGATCTGTATCGTGTTATCAAACCAATGTAATTAAAAATATTTTAAAACATATATGTAAAACGTGAAA
Organism: Viscum album; assembly: GCA_963277665.1. Taxonomy (NCBI): domain Eukaryota; kingdom Viridiplantae; phylum Streptophyta; class Magnoliopsida; order Santalales; family Viscaceae; genus Viscum; species Viscum album. The sequence goes on along the minus strand of OY728162.1, from coordinate 76,578,263 downwards.
TTGTTTTGAAAAATAATTTACATGAAAACATTGGAAAGGATCGTGAAAATGACTATAATCCAAATTCATTGAAATTTTTTTGAAATCTTATAAATAAGGCTTCAAAAAATTATAATAATATTCGGTGAAAATATCTTTTTAAAAAAATTGTTAAATATTTCCCTCATTAAAATGCAATGGAAGATTCAATGAAATTATTGGGGGTAAATCTTTACATGTCATTTTAGGTAAAAATAATATCCCTTTTTCATTGAATAAATGTTATAAAAATTCCTTGTTGAAAAAGAGAATAAAATTCCATTAAAGAGATTTTTAAAAGAAAAAAAGGTGAAAATTTTCCATTTAAATATTAAAGAATAATGGTATAATATTCTTTTATTCCCATTTTCTAAAATGTTATTTTGAGGGAATATTGATTTCTAACCAAAGAGAGGGGGAAGTTAATCATTCTTGAAAACACTTTCCTAACAATCTTATGTAATATAGTTTTTATTAAATTGTATTAATATAATAATAAATCACTAAAAACAACATGATATGATAATTCATGAATTTTCATGAGATATTGATTATTGTATATTATCAATGGAAGAATAAACATAAACTATCATGAAAAAATTGAGATTGTCTCGTTGAAATCATATGACATTGTAACATTGGAATGAAATTATAAGGTGATTTCCAATTATGTTGAATCAATTGACGGATTTCGCAATTGTGTCCATATCCGGGACTCGTTGAGTTCGAAGGTTTTTTTGAATAATGATTCAATTCATGCAGTTGGTTTTTTATAAAATAATGTGTTTATATTTTGTTAAATTAAGTTGAGCTACTGGCATTCAGATGGCTATCCATCCTGTGTGTTTATTGTCACTTGTTTTTGATTCGTGTTCTGGTTTTTTGTATGTGTATCCTATGAAGCATGCTATGAAAATGGTATTGATTCTACTTGGAGGGATATAATTTGGTGGTGTAGATGTAAAGTAACTTTTTTTAGTGGTCGGCTTTTGTGGATGTTTAGGTGTTATTATTGATATTATGGAAAGGATTTTGGTGTTGTGATGGGCCATGGAACCAAAGAACTAGTCTTGGTTTAAGAGTGTCAGAGATTGATAGTGAATTTCATATTGAAAAATGTTTTCTACAGCAGAATGGTACAGGAATATCATCTGGCCTTGGATTATGGATGGATTTTTCGAGACATTCTATATGGAAATATGTCGAATGAAGATTAGAGTAGGTGAATTCACTATGAATGACTATTAGGATTTGGATTTTTGGAGGGTATGGATTAGCCCGTAGTACCAGGCATGTGCACAACAGAGTGGCATATATCTGAACATTCATGCAACGATGTAGGATTTCTATAATGATACCCATGATGGGGAGGGGTATTTCCAAGTATTCTTGTTCTAGGTTTCTACCTTTGAGATATGATGATGTCCTTACATCCTTGAAATCTTCTGTGGTTTCCCCATTGTTCCTAAAAATGTGGTTTATCAAAAAAATTAAAAACAATTTGGCCTTCGGTCCATTCAGTTTGTCAATCACAAAATGAAATATTGGTGAACATAACATGTATCTCACAGATCTAAAAAGTGAGATTAAATCCTCTTACCTTATGTTTTGACTCTAATCGTACAAATTAAAACAACCTATAAATAAAAATAAAATTATAATAAATAGTCTTAATATCCATTTGATTTTATATAATATAATATAAGGTTTTATTGTGACCTTATATTACCCTCTTATTAATCATCCTATATTAAGGTGTCACTTTAGAAAATATTCTCTTTATTCTTCCAATGTGTCATAGTTTTTTATATCATTGGTCGTTATAAATATATCATGAAACTATAATATCAATCATGATATAAATAACATGTTTATAACATTTATTATTATAATAATAATCTTATTAATATATATGTATGAAATTTAATACATCGTTCATGGAGATGGTAAGCCATTTATATTCATGAACGTTGTTCCCATTTTCATGATCATATTGAAATAATGACATAAAATTTCATATATATAGATGTATACAATTTCACTATAATAGAAATATAATGTTATATGTATCATATTATTTTACTAAATACAACCTTATTAATTCCACATATTGTGTGAACAAATCACAACGCTACGAGGTGGTAGTAGTCTCCACTTCATAAAATAAAATTAACATATTCACATAAAAAGGAATGTAATGAGATATGTGTTGTAAAGGGATTAAATAAGATAAAATACATTATATATGTTATATATATTATATAGTCTCACTCATAATTCGATAATGGGTGGCGGTAAAGAAAATTGAACCTTCATCATTTAGTGTGGTGGAAGATCACCGTACACATAAACAGTATATTCATTTCATATTAGATAGAGGTGTGTGTAATTTTGGTAGAAACCTTATAATAAAAAATAATAGTATATTGAGGATAATTACTCTGTTATTAAATCATTTAATAATGCTATTGGATGGGTGGATAAGGAAAATAAAAGAGAGGATATAGGGAGAAGGTGCTACCTCTTAAAGGGGTTACTCCGTTTGGTTTCTGCCAAAAGGATTCCTTGTAATACATTCTACAAAACGTGATTCTACAAGAAGTAATTTAGGGATGTTGGGTAGTTTCTTGGGTAGATATATTCTAATATTTAGAGGTTTTATTGGTGTGAATAATAGGGAGATTTGGTGGCCTTTTATAGGGAAGGAGGATTGGAATTCATGTAAATATTTGAAAATAGAATTGCACCCATGTTTTTCATTTGATTGTGAATAAAATACTCATAACAATATGAGTAAAGTATGTATAGGTTCGAAATATTGAGTTTAGATTGATATTATAATAGTTTATAGTTCGTTTAGGGACTTAATGTTATTATTTTCCCCCTTATTTGGCTTAATTTTACCTTAATTGATGTCATTAATTTTAATACCTCACAATAATATAAATGGAATCAAGCAATTTCAACTCAACTATAAATAAAAAAACAATTCTGGTTCCAAATATCAAATCCATTTTACCAAATTTTCGTCACTAAATTGGGAGAATTTAATTTAAAATTAATCTCACTGAAGGGAAGACACTGTGAGTTTTACTGTAAAAATGATCAAATGTTTTCTACGTTTTATGCCCAATTACAAAGTGAAATTTCATAAAATGACCTGTATTAGATTAAATTATAATAATATAAGAAAATTGAACATTTAAAACAATTTAATATATTATTTAACCATACAAATAAGTTATATGAGAAAATAGTTTTGAATTAAAATCCATTATTTTGAACAATTCTGTAAAAATGAAACATTATATAAAAATAATAGAAAAATTATCATAGACTAATTTTTATGAATAATTTAAAAATATTAATTTTATTTTTTCATATTTATTCTATAAATGTTCAAAAAAAATTACATTAAATGGGTTCTCCATTATTAGTGGTTTTTAGAAAATTTATAAAAAATATTGGTTTTTATTGACAAAATTTTGTTAGTTATAATCTTTGTCTATAAAATATATTGGATGAATATGAAAAATATTTTATTGAATATATAAATTTTATATTATATTAGTATCACTCAATAAATTTTATTAATGTAATTTATAATCATGAAACGTCTAAGTAGTAATAAAAATAAAAATATTTTTAAATATGATCATTGTGTTTCATATTCAATTATAATAAATTAAAAACCTATTAATTCATATTATATTTTTGAAAATGAAATTTTTTATAAAATTATCTAATAATGTTCATAACCACTTATTTAAATTCTAGGTTATATATTATAAAAATGCTATAATATTATTTTATTTTTTGGTAAAACTCGGGCATTCTTATTAAACAATCTATTGAGGAAATTCATTGTTGTTTGTAATGTAATCTAACCTCAGGGTTTAATGTAGACCTATCTAAAATATAATTTCAATATAGTGCACAATTAAAATTATGGGACATATAAAGCAATCCAAACATAATGATTTAATATAAAATGAAATATTTTCATTGTTATGTGAAATGAAAAATATCACAATGGTTATACAAATATGATAAAATAATTCAAAAAATATCAAGGTGTTAAATTATTCTCAAGAATAGACATATTATATTCTAATATTTAGAGAAATTCCCAGAATAGCATATCCACTCCATATAATTACAAACCATCCCCACCCCCTCTCCTCACACATTCTGATACAAGAATACTGTCAAATATTTACCTGAAACTCTCCTCTATAGTCTTCATAGAGAAATGTTCTACTGGTTTCACAAAAATTATAATCCAAAATTCATTAGGTGGTCCTTCGATGTGGTGATATTAAAGTGGTAAAATTCATAAACTACTACTATTAAACTCATTTATTCTTCATCATTATCCTCACCAGTTTCACACATTAATGAATAGTAACTCCAATATCATGTATATAATATAATTTTATATTTCAAATGTAATTATTTTCACCCATACATTTATTTTAGTTCCACTTATTCAATGAATAGAAACCATGTTCAAAATTCTAGTAGTTAACTATCTCCATAAATAATATGTTATAATTCATATAATCGTCTTCTTAATGGTAATTAAACTATTAAGATTTTTAAATGATATTTTAAAATGTATATTAATAATTATTTTATAATTTTTTACTAATATATACAAATAATATTTAAAAAATAAACTAATATCAGATAGTAGTAAATCCCTCCAAAATAATCTAGACATTTACCTTTAACGTTTTGTCATGTAAATGATCCTAATTTCAAAAAAACAAAATGATATATGGGAATATTTAAAATTTTAATGTGTTAGGAATAAAATTTCATTTAAATTATAGAATATTATTTTCATTCAAAAAGAACATCTATTATTATACCCATCTAAACCAACAATGTAACCATGAAACAAATAGACCCTAAAGGGTGAAATAAAAAAATTTATCTCATAAAAATGGCCATAAGAGAATGTATTAAATTATAATAAATAAAATAATTCTATAATATGCTATGAATTTTGAAATTATGTAATCTAATTTTATTATTCTTTACCTTAACTTCAAGAGTAGAATGCATTCATACATAATGTATGGAAAATCATTATATTTACTTTGAGTTATTCTCTCTATCTACCTCGATATATCTCATAATTGTTTTTATATATTTATTCATTTTTCTATGATTATGTACCACAAATTTTTATGTTTCACTACAAATATATCTTTGAAATGAGATAACATGTTTTAAAAGGTTCCCTTGTCAATTCCTCTTTAAAAACCAACCTGATTAAAGTGAACATCCATATTTCATACCCATTTTATTATACTCTCAGTTAGCTATTTTAAACCGAAATTATTTTTATAATATATCTATATTATAATTACAATCATATTTAATTTCATTTATGGTTTTTGGGATATAATTATTCCTTCACATTCTTTGAAGACACATTATTCCTTTCCTTAAAAAAGCTTAAGTGGTACATTTACAATGTTATGTAACCACTATTTTTTTATTTTTTATCATCATTTTTGAGTAATTATGAATGAGAAATTCTTATCATTTTTAATTATTGTAATTAAATTATTTAGATTACTTATTTTAGGGGTAGAATTATGAAACATTTGTTTGTTATGTCTCATGACTTTATTACAAAAACAATTACTTTTCAGGTGTAACCTATATGTATATTCCTTATGATTGTTTTTTATGTGGAACACATATGAATGTGCATGCTATTATGGGTTCACTCAGATTTTGATTCAATTAACTGGGTAGTTTTATAGACTTATGATAATTTATGTATGGTATTAGAGACTAAACCATTTCCATTATGGGACTGTTTCCACCATGTATTATAGTGAAGACAGTAATCCAAGGCTCATTTAAATGTCTTGTTATATGTTTCTTACAATTTCTTATATTCCCTATATCATATTTTTACATGTCATAAATTTAATTTTAACATATGTTTATTCATCAGAAATTCAATTTAGTTATCATGTTATTCATCTAAATCATTTTCTATGCTTTAATCCCATTAATATTTTCTTACTATAGTTATTAACTCAACCATTTTTCCTATGTATTACGCAGGTTATCCTGTGAAGTAATAGGAGGAAAATGGGAGTTAGGAGCTCATTTATATGATTTTAAAAAATTATACTAGTTTCATGATTTTTATTATTGTACGTTTTCACGACCCATCCTAGTGGGGTTTTTGTTGTGACACCCAATGCCCACATCTAATAGGCTAGGGGCTGGTTATTTTCTATGAGTAGGTATATCACTATCATTTTAGGAATTTACTAAGTAAATGTACACATGCACACATGTACCTTTCAAAAAATATGCAAATGTAAAAAGAATTAAGGGAAAAAATTCATGAATCCCTCTAAACCCACAAAATAGAGTACGAAAGTAAAGTATTGTGTCATAATATAAACTCGCCAAGAAAAACACCGAACAAAAGAAAGAGAGATAATTGTAAAATTTCCATCCTATAAACAAAATGGAACTTGGACTATTTCTGAATGAGGTACGAACACATTGACTTGTCTGAACTCAAAAATCATTATCACGTCCTGGTCCGCCATAGACTATTCAAAAAGGTCAATCATCATTCGTAGACACGAAACGTGCATGAAAATACCGTGCATGTGTGAGTATAACTATACTCAATAAGACATCCTGAAACTGATAATCAAAACAAAAAAGCAAATGAACGATCTGGTCTACATAGTATATGTATACAATGCATATAACTAGAAAATATAATGATGTTCTCAAACTCCATCCCATAGTTTAGAGGTAAGTCACAACTACCACAAACCTACACTATAGATTCATTCTATAGATTCCAAAAAGAAACTCATTTAGGAGGACATAATCTTGAGTCTGATAGAATTGATGATGTCTACCTGAGAAGTTGTGTTCATCCATAATCGTCATGAGAGAGATTTGATGATAAATTTGTAGAGAGAAACTATACACTACCTTAAGGAGTACACATAACATGTGTGAGGAATATCACAATACATATATTAGTATCACTAGTAGTTTCGTGGGGTGATTCAATGACTCATATAGATTCACCTTCAATAAAGAGGATCAATGTCTGGAATTGTTGGCCACATCGATACCAAGACTCTATGTATGGCACAATAATTGATATAGGCTCCTTCTTCAGGCCTCTCATAGGGGATTCCTGACTATATCCAATAAAATTTTGTTGATGGGCCTGTACTCTAGTGAATAGTAAATGATACCAACTAACATTCATAGGAATAAAAAAGAACACCAACCCGAATGAAACCTATACGAGATAGAGTGGAAAAGATATTCAAGCCATCTAGGAAGGAGTAAATAGCCTTTACTAGGGTCACACATGGTGTCACTTGACGTAGGTATTACCCATGTTCAACAAAATATGTCATCAGATAAATCTTTATAAAAGATATATTAAAGGAATGTAGAAAGGCTCACATCTTTTGTCCTACTATCTAGGGTCCACCCATGTACTCTGGTCACATTCCTGCACACTTTGTCAAACCATCTTTGTATACTTGTGTACTAGTACATGGGCTAACCAGTGTTTCCTATTTGGGTCTGACCATGTACAGTAGCACACACAAGGTATTTAAGCCATGCAATTCATCCTGTGTACTTGTAACTCATGAGATGCACTCCAAGAATCAGGGAGGGTCCCACAAACCATGTGATATGGGTCACATGAAGTGTGACACTTTATAGCCCCATGAATCACTAGCCACTATTCAGTAGATACCACATGCCGTGTATTTTAAAATACACACCATGTTCTATGGGATTTTCTAGAGAATATGTTCTTCCTTTATGCACCTTGTTTGATACTCATGTTCTCATTCGGTTTTTAGGTTCATCCAGAAACTAATGATACATGGTCACCTCATCATCACTGCACTGAATCAAGGAGTTTATTTCCTTCAATTGGATTGAAAATTCGATTCTGACCACCCACATGAAGAACACTCAATGAGCGATATATACTAAAATAATTTGATATGTATGTCATATTCTCCATCTCACCACCTCTAGGCCATCCTCATATCAAATCTACAATCTTAAATCATATAATCAAAAATCAAGGGAACAATGATCATCGGTTTATTTCTTACGAATAATGAAGAACACCTGGGTAAATTATGAAGAAAAGTCACATAGAATAAACCGAAGGAACGAACATTAGTCATTTTTTTTTCCTCGAGCCATCCATGTATGAATGAAAAATATGCTATGTCAATAAATAATCAAAATCATCCCAAATTAAATCCCAAATTAAATTTATACGGCAAGAAAAATCTAACCATTGGTCAACATTTTTGTTGGTTGGTCCACGTTCATCACTGATTATAAGAACAGGGAAGAATGAATTGAAATATTAATGCCCTAACACAAGTTTGGATCATTCAGTAATGTAGTTTGACCATCACATCAGCGTTGTTGGTGAGATTTTCCAATAATGTCTCTTGTTGATCATTGATACAACTCCCATCATCGTTTCTTTTGGAGGGAATTACCCAGGTTATCTTCAAAGCCTATAAAAAGTTCTATGGTTATGAGCATAAACCTAGATACCTTCTAAAATGGGTAATTTAATGAAACTTCCCTATATCGCTGAGTGATACTAAAATAATAAAATAAATTCCTAATTTATTTAATCCTTTAAAACGTCCAAAAATTCATTTTCAGATTCAACCAATGCCAGTCAATGTTAGGCCTCACCTTGGGAAAAGTCACTGCTCTAAACATAATGGTGCCCTCATAATTCTGATCTGGGAACCTATTTATATGTTATTCCACTATTTCTAGAAAAACACTCATGAACAATATTTAATATATTTATTATATATCAAACTATTATTATAGGCAAACTTGACCTCATAATTATATGGCATCTCAGCAACCAGTATTAACTTAATCATATAATATTTAAAAATATTTCACAAAAAAATTCAAAACATTAATGTCTGCCAACCTTGGGTATTAATGTCTTTGAAAACATAAAAAAATATTATACGTAATGATGTGGGTAATACATAAGAATCTAAGCATACCGCTCACATGTACTCTCATAGAGACTCCCATGCTACCACCAGACATGCACTAAAGAAATATATCACCAAAAAGGGTCACCTCATCTCAATCCTTGATCTCCACTGGGTACTCCGAAATAGTCACTCCATTTTCAATATCTAGTTCACTCTAGTCGATGATGTGAAATGAATCATGCATGTACCTCCATTATTGAGACACATGGAAGACATTATGTTACCAGTCTAACATCGGTTGTAGATAAAATTGATACTCCACCTCTCTAACTCTACAAATTATTTGAAAATTCCGATAATCATTGAATACAACTTTTTTCCCCATCCAAATCATCATAGTACTCATTGAGGTGGGACTAGAATGAATACATGGTCTCTATCCACAAACTCAAAATGTATAAACCATCAATCAGCCTAAAAATTCTGATGGGTTTTTATAGTATTCATATTCCCTTGTATGATATAAACATTATCTATAATAAATTAATCCATTTTTGGGATGATGATTTCGGAATCTCCAAGGATGGTCAGGAATAGTGGTTACATGTAGGTTTCCCCATACATATCATTGAGATATTATAAACCAATGATGTAGTGGTACATGTTTTTGTAAGAAAGCCACACCAGGGGTAGGTGGTCTTACCAATTATGACTAATGTCCAATATGAAATCCCACAACAATTTCTCCAGAACATGAATTTTTCTCTGTATCTGGCCATTTTTCTACGGATAAAAAGAAGTGATCAAACGTAACTGGGTCCCTAACACATCCTGTAATCCAATACATAATCAGGATTTGAAAGGATAAAAATGATCATAAACTATCATTTTTGGGACTCCATGGAGTCAAACTATCTTAAAAAAAATAGAGGTGTCCCATCCTCACTATTTAACTCTACTCCTAGATTGGTAGGATGTAGGCTGACTTGGTGAGTTAGTCAATGATAACCCCGATGGAATCATGTCCCCTAGATGTGTGTGGTAATCATATCATGAATTCTATTAATATCCCATTCCACTTCAATTTTAGCTCCTCATGGGGTTGTGTCAGACCTACTTGATCTTCATTCTCATCCTTCACCGAATAACACATTAGGCATTGAGAAATAATATAAGCCACTACCTTCTTCATCCACATGCACCAAAACTGAGTTCATAGGTCCTAGATTATCATTACCACACTATGGTGTAACAACAAAGGGGATCCATAAAACTATCCCAGAACATATTCACATTACTCCCCTGGTAAAAATATGTGTCATCTAAAAATTATTACATGATCCCCACCAGGTGAATTTCAATTAGGAATATTCCCAATAGACATCTAAGAATGTAGGGTCTCACAGTAGTTATCCCCAGTCTGTGATTCCTGGACTCACTATATGACTGAAGGGATGACAACCATATAAAAATTGTTATATGTTCTATAACCATCTCTGAAGGAAAATTCTATCAAGGCCATCTACTCTCATGCTTCATTCAAAAATTGAGACCTAGATATCCTTTTAAAAGAATCTACCACCATGTTCCCTTTCTCGTCCATATATGAAATAAAAAAGTCATCGTATAGGAGTAACTCTATACATATCCTCTATCCCATATTCAGATTATTATAAGATAAGATATAATTGAGACTCTTATGGTTAGATTTGACGATAAAATGCTCCCTCTTAAGGTAGTGTCACCACATATTAAATTTAAATATCACCACTACTAAATCTAGATGGAGGATTGTGTAGTTATTCTCAAGAAATCTCAATTGGAATGAACCATGTGCAATAACCATTTTAATATACATTACGAAACAATCATGTTTGTATCCTGATGCATCGCAAAGTACATCATACTCAACACCCTCATCTACAAATGTCTGGATCAATGTTCTGGTCAATCTTAGCCTTAATTTTTTAAAATCCAACTGTCAAATCTCTATCCATACAACGGGATTTCCAATTATGGTTAATGTTTTCATAGGTGAAGATATCCAGGATAAATCATGTATACATCTCCGATAATAGAATACCAACCCAATGAAGCTTCTTACCTCTATTATGCTCTTAGATAGCTCCTATGGTGACACAAACTCCATGTTGGGTGGGTCCATAACCACTTTATCAAGTAAGATAACATGTCCAAGAAAGTGGAAAACCTAAATCTTGAACTTTCACTTGAAGAGTTACCCATAAAGCTAGTTTTCTCAGTGTACAATCAAAACCATCTTTAGGTGTCTTGTCTGATTCTCCTCAGATGTTGAGTACATAATGATAGAATCAATGGATACTACCACAAACTGGTCTATGTAAGGATGAATGATCTAGTTCATGAGTCCCATGAACACTTCAATAGAATTAATCATCCCAAAGGGCATTACCAAGTTCACATAATGACTGTACTATAATCTAGAAGTCATCTTAGTAATATCATCATTATGTACTTACAACTGGTGATAGCCTGATCGAAGTTCAACCATCATGAACCAATATTCCCCTCTCAACTGATCATGGAGGGCATTGATGCTTAGAAGTTGAAATGTATTATTCACATTCACCTGGTTCAGGAACCACTAATCCACAAACAACCACAAGATCATATGTTCATTCTTTTCAAACTATACTAGGGCCCCGAAGGTGCAACATTGGGCCTTATAATTCCCTTCCTCAGCAAGTCCTCCACCCGCACTATCAGCATGAAAATATCATTGGGAGCCATTTCATATGGTAGAAAGGATATTGATTCTTTCATGAGGTGTATTTATATGTAGAAGTCTATCTCTCGATAGATATGTATCCCTATAACAACGTCTCTAAATATTTCCTCATAATCCACCACTACTACTGGTAACTGAAATGTCATAAAATATACTACTTCGAGTGTATGGCTTTCCAGCTAATGATTGATTGAATTCATCCTCCTATTCATGAGCCTCTCTGATGGTTCCTTTGTTTCACTTTCACACAGAAGTAAAAGACTCAACCCATCACCATAGACACATCATGCCTTTTTCCTAAAATAGTCACTCTAGGCATGGACTGAATATAAATAATCCATACCACGGTTAATGTTATAATCCCTCGACTCTGCCACCTATAGGTTTCAATAAAATCTCACACCTCCAAAATTCAGATCAAATTATTAAAAAATATTGTGATCATAGAGTCTCCTATTATTAGTGTCTCAAAGCGTATGGTTAGAGAAAATAGTTCTACTGAAATATGCAGGTCTTGTACAAGGTAAGTGGTGAGAATAGAATGACTATAACCTATGTCTATGAGCATGGAAGGTAAAGAAAATTTTACCTCATATTATCCCTAGTGTCCCTTGGTCATGCTCCTTTACTGAATGTAGCTTCCCCCACCACTGTACTCCAGCTCCCTTAGGATATTATGGACTTCTTGTTGGTGGTGGTGGTAGAAAGTCTAAATGACATCCACCTGTTGCGGCTCTCATTGATCCTATGTCACATCCTTTAACTAGAAGATCTACATGATCCACTTATTAACTCTACCTTAGTGGTCCATCCATCATCCCTATGTCAGCAGCTCAACATGTTTCAAATTATCTAGCTAGATTCACATTTTTTATCGCATTTGTATCATTTACTCTCCTTATGATGAATGGATCCATCCTAATATTCATGAACCATTTATACCATATACTTGTACTTCTTATAACATCTACAATGTCCTGGTCCATGTTTCTGATGTCGGATCCCCAACATTGTGGTCTCTGCACCTTTCTGCCTGTGGATGACTACAACTGGATGCATCTTCTTAGATAAGAACCTCTAAACCACCAAAGCTCAATCAATCACTCTTGTATAAGTTAGAATGCATAGAGTTATAACAACAGTTCATATGTATTTATGTAGACTTTGCTCAAATGTATTATCCTTAATGTAATAATCCCCAACCATATCAATAGATTACTATGACAATTTGGTGAACCAAAATGAATAGTCATCCACCATCTAGCTACCCATTGGAACGTGATGAAGTTCTTGTATATGTACAACACTCTACATAACTGGACATAAATACGCTCTAAATATATGCTAGATCATTATCCAGGAAATATTATCCTTATTGTGAGTCTTCATGGTCAAACTCCACCGGGGCCCTACCGAAACCTAACGATGGTTGGCCGCCTAGATAAAAATCTGTTTTGTTGTTTCCCTCACAAATTAGAAAAATATTTCCACTGCATCAATCCATCCATTAGATTCCATAAGGATATTATCTCCTTATAACATGTGGATTTTCTATCTCTAAAACTCATGGAGCACACTCATCCTATACTCTACATCTTCTGAAACAACAAGTACAATGTGATTCTTCACTGGTGATGGTATAGCTGGTGAAAAAACTAGTGGATATATATGGGAAACAATTGTTCTCATGTAATGAGTCAAAAATTATGTTATCCGAGTCCTGGTTTATAGATACATTAGCCACCACTAACTACCCTATATTCCCTATCCAGAATGATGTACTCGAAACTCTTAACACTATTTCCCAAACCAATCTCACATACTTATCTTCCCAAGGTAAAGCCAACAATATCTTATACCACTCTAACATGACCGATCCTTATAGGGTCAATGCCATGACACCGCATGCCCTACACCAATAGGATATGGGTGGTGACTGGCACAGAATATGCATATATCTAACAAGGGTGGAATTACCTATGTATCTGTATTCACACACTCATATATAGGACAACAAATGCTAAAATGTAAAAATAATAAGGACCAAAATGCATGCATACCACTGAGCCTATCCAATAGATTATGAAATTCATGTAAAGTGCAGTAAAGTAAATTGGTCCAAAATATGAGCCCACCAAATGAATGATTTCAAGAACTATCATGTCCATCTTGTAAAATGTAATGGGACTGTTACTCAAATCCATAGGAACACCCCAGCTTCTCTGAACTATAAAAACCTTGTCTAGACTTTCTCTTCCATGGACTACATAAAATGATCACTAATCAGCACAAGAAATGGCATATGTGGGAAGATACCATGTCGGGGTGAGTATAAACATACTCATTAGGACACCTAAAAACCACAGAGAAAAATACATAGTAACGACAGAGTCATATATACATAGTATATGTCTGTATTACATATAATAAGACCATATCCCAATATACTCAAACCTAGACCTGTAGGCTATAGGTACGTCACAACAATCGTATACCAACACTATAGATTCATTATGATGATTCCACAAATAAATTAAACCGAGAGCACACACTCTTGAGTCTGATAGAACTAATAACGTCCTCCCAATATGTACTATTCAGTGAGAACATTCATGAGAGAGATACAAAGATTGATCTGATGATGGATACAATACACTCGGTCTAGGAGTAATCACTCCATGAATGGGGAAGATCACCATACATAGATGAGGGTCACTAATAGGGCCATGGGTTGATACCACGACTCACCTTGATTCATGTGCTAATTGCAGGATCTAATTCTGATACGAGTGGTCACGCTATTTCCAAGACACTACATAGGGAACACATATTTATATAGGATCCCACTCCAACCCTCTCAGAGGGGATTTTTGACTATATCCAATAAAAACTTGTTGAAGGGACCATACTGTTTGGAATAGTAAATTATACCAACTAACCTGTAGATAATTGAGAAAGGGAGCCAAACCTAACAAAACATGTCCTTGATAAATTTGAAAAGAGATTCAAACCATATAGAAAGTGGAAAATGGTGTGTAGTTGGTTCAAACTTCATGTCCATTGACCCAATGTATTACCCATGTTCAAAGGCATGGTCATCAAAACATGTCATTTAGAAGAGATATATCCCGAGTGTTGAAATGCTAACATTCCTTGGGCTACTATTTAGGTTCCACCTGTATACTATGGTCATGTGCTAGTACATAGTGTCAACATGTTTTTGCATACCTGTGCACTAGTACGCATGGTAATCCGTGTATCTATTTTGGGTCTGTTCTTGTGGTGGGGTACACGCCGTGTAGGAAAGTTGTCTACTCCAACTTCTGTCTGTGTAACTCCCAATAGATATGGTGATCCTCAGGGATGTTCCCACACATCATGTGGTAGGTTTAAAATGATCTGTGACACTATAATACCTCTTAAAACCTTAGCCACCATTCAGTGGGTTCTACATGATATGAATTCCAAAAATCACAGTGTGTTCATCATGATTTTCCAGAACCTCCATTCTTCCTCTTTACAAATTGCCTTACCCACTTGTGCTTGATATATTCGAATGTTTTTCCCATAACTAAATATACATGGTCACCTCATCATCATAGCATCCAATCAGTGAGTTTAAGACCATAAATCAGCACCAAATTTTGATTACAACCACGCATAGAAAGAACTCCGGAAGAACACTATCTCCCAAATACATTGATATATCCATGTCCATCATCGTCACACCTCCTCTAGGTCATCTAAATATCACAAATAAAATAATTTATTTTTTTCATGAATAAAAGGTGAAACTATCATTTGATCATTTCCTGTGTAGAATGAATAACATGAGGGAAAAAGGAGGAATAAATTTCATGTAGAACGTACTCAAGGAATTAACCACAACCATTGTTCTTTGCATCCTTAATCTATCCACAAACGAATAAGCAGCAAGTTAAATCAAAAAAAAATTAAAATAATCCCCAATTAAATCCCAAAATCAACCAATCCCACAAGAATGATTTAATCGTAGGTCAATATATTCTTGGGTTGATCCATGTGTGTCCTTGATTCTATGATTGGGAAAGAAAGAATTGAAATAAAAACACCTTACCTCAAGGTCGGATAATTTTCTTATGTGGTTTAATAGTATTATCTACTCTATTGATGAGGTTCATCAAGAACGACTCTTGTCAATAATTGATCTAACTTCCATCATTGTTTTTCATTAAGAAAATTTTCCATGTTCTCTTTGGAGCCTAAAAGAAGCAACATTGTTATGAGACTAAACCAAGATCCCTACAAAAATGTATAATTAAAATAAAAATCAATTTTTCACTATGAAAGATGAAAATAATAAAATATATTCTTAAATATCCTTATCCTTTAAAACGAAAACAAATCTACTCTCACAAAAGACCTGCGTTGGCAAGTGTTAGGCCTCTCCATGGGTAAATTAGTAGCTCTGAATGCAATGGTGAACTCAAATTTTTGACACAAGAATCTATTTCTAATATATTCCACTATTTCATGAAATAATCCCACTCATGCTATTTAATCTAGTTAATATACATGAAACATTTATTCCCTGCACACTGAGCCTCATAATCACACACTTTCTCAATGACTAGTCTCAATTTAATTACTTATAATATTTTAAAATAATTCTCAAAAAAATTTGGGACATTAAATACCTAGTCTTCATAAGACATAATAGATTTTTATCATTGATTTTTAATTAATGGAAAATTATCCATAAAATCATTCAATAATATAATCAAAAGGATTAGGTCACTATAAAAATTGATCTATTTTATAGTTTATACCTATGAATGATCTTTATATGAATATCACGATGTAGGATATGACATATAAAAATAATATCTATAATTGATCATAATTTCATATATCTTTTCATCATTGAGTTTTAATAAAAGTATTACCAATTAAAATTATGAGACCACACATCTAACATATTGATTATGACAAGACCCTTGTTTCACTAAGTAATGATACTATTTTATAATTCCACCAACAACGTTGTTTATTATTAAGAGAATCATTCATGTCATAAAATTTTATATTTAGGGATAAATGGGTAGGAAAATCCCTTCCATGATCTGTCATATAAAAAAATAAAAATATATTAATTTGGTATCATAACATTTAGAATTAAACAAAAATGTGTCACGCAAATCCGCAAATAGGGTATGGTATCAAAAAATGTTATGGTATGCCATTTCAATCACTCCTTACACAAGAAAATATCTAGTCACCTCGATTTCGGAAAAACTGCCAAGTTGAATGATCGAGGACATTATATTTGTTTCATTTAATGGAATATCACACTTAAAATTTTAATGGTTTCATTTTAGATGTATCGTAATTTTAATATAGATCATATTCATATAAAACTCATTGTATCTCATGTAACCATTATGTCCTCGAGTTTTATTACTTTCTATATGAAATATTATGATTTTTTTTGTTGTGGAATGTCTATTAAATCCACTAATTAGATGTTTTCACACTAAATTGAATTGTAAATCTTTAAGCACCCATGAAGTGTATATTTCCCATCCATAATCAAAATTTAGACACATTCATACGTATTTGAGAGTATCACATGAAAAAGTTACATGAACATTTCATGTAAATATATCAAATTATTTGAGATACACAATATAAATATTAGTATCCATATAGTTATATATTTTAAAACTATTAACAATTTAGAATGAGGAATAATACTCTAGTATTATGGTTAGCATGTTCCATAGTCACTCTCCCATTAGATAATTTAGTCATTAGAAAATGTGATCAATTGAATCAGAGGAATCTGAAATATAGAAATAGGTTTCAAATACTTTTATCAATATTATAACTTTTAAAAATTAGAGATCTTTGTAGATGAAAATAAACTATATGAAGTCACACCATTAATGTAAAGGCAGTCTCTATATCTTAATTATAATCTTCAAAAGGAATTTTATCATAAACATCATTTACACCCCATAATAAATTTATAATGAGGAATAATATAACTGAATAAAAAAAATAAATATAGCATTTATTATTTATCAAAAACAAGAGAAACATACATGAAAATTTCTTCATTTATTTTTGATTTAATTATTTAAATTCTAAAATCCTAAACCCAAATTTTTTTAAAAAATTCTAAAATTGAATTATCAATGTAAAAAATTCAATGTTTTTACATTTTTTATCTAAATCAGTTTTTTATATATAAATATCTGGATATAAATATGATGAATTTTGGAAAACGTCTATTTAGAATATCATATAATATATGAGAAAATGTAAAATCATTTTCGATGATTGTTATCATCAATTATAATGGGACTATCATAATGCTAAAATAATAGTTTTCAATTGAGATAGTGTCATATTTATGTTACAACACCTTATTTTGTGAAAACTATATATCAACACATTTATATGATATCATAGTTAGTATGATACAAATAAGATTAAATAATAGATATATCATTATATCATACATTATAATATTAATTAGTTCTATACATTAAATAATAGAAAGAAATAGTATTCAATATACCATAATATATGATGTAAATAAGAAAATATTACGATATATATTTATTTGTTGATGATTAAATTAAATCCCTTTAATCCCAAAGGAAACAAGATATTTATAAAACTAATGGGTTTTAGATTATCATATAATGATCAATGTCAATGTAATCTATAGTGACCCAAACCTAAATCATTATGAATAGCTAATTGTTTTGTCATAAATTTAGAATCGTACATTTTTGAGAATCCTTATGGTTTCACAATTTTAGGAATAAGATTATAACTCTTATATAAAAAACCCCAATATTATAACACAGATTCTCCTAACTAGTATCCATTTATTATTGATATAAAACGTTCATAAGGACAAAAATTTTCTTTTCATGAAAAAATCACTAGTATAATCTCAACAACACCCCCATCCATACTTGTCCTTAAACCATTGTGAAAAACAATAAAAATAAGCGTGAGCATGAAAAACTCAATAAGGAACAAAAATAAAGAATAATATATATATCTAGGGTAATAAAGAAAACCTATAAAATGTTTAACTGTATTTAAAATATTCCCTGTACATATGAGAAAAGTAATTTTACCATAAAAATGGATATCTTTTCCACCAAATAAAACATTTTAAACACATGGTCATAAAATAAAAAAACATTTCAAAAAATATAGAGCAGTTAATTCATAATCTATATAAAAAATTACCAGACCATAATGAAATCTATATCAGAACCCCCCTCGATAACTCCCTATTTCATTACTTTAATGACATGGAATGTTAACAAAATCATCTGAGATCTATTTTGGTCTCACTTTATCATTAAAGATAAATGAGGATCACCCATAAATATAAAAAATATATGTTTCACTCATTCATATAATCTATATCTGGATCAACCACTCATAATATCTTTACTTGTATCACTAATTTATCATCTATAATTATCATGTACTACATAATTAATAAAAAATTCAGATTCTTCACATTTTCATTATTAAAATCATGTGAATCTCCATTAACACCTAATGAATAATAATATCTGATAAAAAAACAATAAATTATTTTTAAGAACCAATTTTTAGAAATATAATCCTAAATAGGGATTTATGGGGAGTCAATTGAATCATTTTATGATATCATAACAACAAACCGCAGTTGTGGCAACAAGAAAACCCATTGACATTATATATGTTAAAATAGAACAATCCTATAAGTTTTTTTAAAAGAATGTCAAAACATTCCATATAAAACATATAAAAAGATATATTTTCAAAATATTTTAAGGATATTTGAAAGATTAGTAAAATTACATTAATAATATGTCTATATTTTTTTAGAATATCAAATAAATTTTTTTATAAAATAATACATAAATACATTTTAAAAATTGTTTTAATGTAAAGACTCCCTTACTTTGAGTTCTAATAATCACATTAGTTCTTTGTCTTCCTGAATGTTAAGAGTATATAAATTATTTACTTACTTATGTTAGTTTTTTAGGTTTAGTATTAATTTTATTTATGTTATTACCATGTTATATTTAATTATTTATGCAATTATGATTCTGTATGACATTTTTATTTTATTTAGGCAATATGTCTAAAATGACTTTGGTAGGCTGACTGTGAAAAACAAGGTCATTATTTTATCATCAAATTATATTAATTATTATTTTAATATAATATTTAGGCATCAATTATACTTTTAAAAACATCCATGATTAATTGTTATGAAATATGAATTCTGTAACCATAGTAGAGATTGTAGGTTGTATATATGCATGAGTAGAATTTATGTTCTTCAACAAACATAATAGAAATGTGGAAACTTCTACTATAACATTAAATTATAATGATTATATAATAAATATAATACAATATAATTTTTAAACACTTATATATATAATCTATGGTATGACGATAGAAACAAATGAATCACTATGATTCATGGAAGTTGTAATCCACATGTATGCACAAGAGATGTTATCGATTTTTAATAGATGTAAATGAATGAAATAAAATTATATATTAAGTAACATAATGAAAATGGTGTAATTAATATCATATATAAATATATATATATTAAATCCATCATTATAACCAGTCATAAAAGACCTTTATGGAAGATGAATTACATTGGTTAAGGAGGCTGTGGTCCACCATACACATGAATGATGGCTTTGTATAACGTTTGTTAAAGTAGAAAATAGAAATAGATTATTCCTTTAACATAATAAGATCTAAGTAAATTTAAAAAAATATTATTATTATTTCATATTGTTTGGAGGGGATTTAATGTGGGTATAATTATCAATAAAATGAAAACGATTGGTTTTGATAATATCTCTTATTCTGAAAACATATTTAGTTATATATGTACAAACATTGTGGGATGGTTTTTTCAACCACCAAATGCCTCTAGGATTTAGTTTTGGATGTAATAATATGGGTTTTTTTGAAATTTAATTATATACCATGAAATTTTATTGTGTTGAAAAAAGGAGATTAGAATACCTATTATAAGTGAGATGATAGGCCCTCATTAAATCACATAATGTATTAAATTAAGAAAAATTACATTCTATTTATAAATGGAATAAAATTTATATAATTTTAATATCAGATGAAAAATATATATGTAATAATAACAATAATAAAAAATTAGACATGTTATGCTCAATTTTTTCCCTCATCTCTTTTATTATAGTTTATTAATGCTTTTTGGAAACTTCAGTGATATAATTGTTTTTTTAAAATTTAGAGGAAATAAATTTAAAACAATAGGAAATGTGGAACATAAATAGATCATAGTTGATATTATGAACCATGTACCATTTTCATGTGCAATGATAATAAATTTTTAAAAAAATATATCTTTGAATAAAGTCTATTTAATATAAAATATATTATCATTCCTTGAAATAATCACTTTAATTTAATTTTGAAAGAACATGAAAAAAATAATTAGAACACAAACCTTTAAGATATCCCAAAAATATAATACCTCTCTTTAAAATTATTTTTACAATAAAAATAACACAATAATCATTAGTTTTAATTTTTTTAAAATCATTTTCATGATTTTTATACTCCGTAAATGAACATTGTGTCGGTGATGTTTAATAATTTAATGTAATAATTTCACCAATAAAAACTTAAAATTATTTAACATGATTAAAAATTAATTATTATATATAATAAACATTTTTAACATAAATTCATAACTTTTTATCATTGTTTAATGAAATTAGTGATATTAATATCAACTGGGTAACACTTTGGAATTATCATTACTTAAATTAATATAAATGACATTTTGACATTAAGATAGAATAAAAATTCATTATATTTTAATCTAGAAGGTATAATTTCTCGTTTATATATCCAATGCAATTTATTCATGAGTTGGGTTGATTTTGGCACATCATTTCATGGTTTTAACCATTATTTACCCATTTTAACCATACCAATGTAAAAATTATTTATCAAAAATAATATTGATAATGAAAATAATTTGTATATTAAAAACGTTTAACCTCATGATTATAAATATTAAATTCTTTTTTAAACAATCAATTTCTATTTCGGTAAAAAATTAATTTAAGATAAAATAAAAAACATAAAATAATGCTTTTTTATTTCATTTTTATGTATAGAAAAGTTTTTGACAAACATGAAGTATAATGATGATTCCAATAAAATTAATTGATTTTTTTTAAATTATAATGTAATTTTAAAATTAAAAAATTTATAATTTGAATTTCTTTTTAATTAGTTGAAAATAGAATATTCATCATGATAAAAATCACCATTCACTGAAAATTTATTATTTTACAAATAAATCCTAAATCTCCCCTTAATATAATTTTTATATAATAAATAAAAAAAGGATTTATTTTCATAAATTAAAAATATAAAATTTAGAAATGAATGAATTTGATAAAACAATATAATATATTAAAATTAATTTTAATATGAATAAGACTATTTCACTTTTGATTGAAAAAAAATAAATATTTTTATAATTAATATAACTATATAGAACCTAATTAATAAAAAATACCTTATAATTATATATCATAAAATTCCCTAGTTTGTTACACTCTTATCCCGTTTTTTTAATTTTTTTCTCTGAATTTTTTCCATTATTTATAAAGTTGGGATATTTTTCTACCATAAAATTTTATAATTCCCATGTTGTTAGTTAATCGAGATGGGTTTTCATGAAATCCTAAAATTAATGAATTACCTTATTATGTAATATTTTCTCTCTATGGTAAAAAATATGTATTGTTTATTTCATAAAAAATGTATTTTCTTAGAACTAAACTACTTTAGGGTTCAAATAATGAGATTAATCTGACACATACATTCTTAATAAAAAAACATGAAATTTGTTATATACCTAAGATTAAATCATATTAAAGGACACTTTGTACACTACTATTCCAAATTTAACTATGTGATCACACATATATATTATTCATTAAAAAATATTCCCAATTTTTACAATAATTTATAACACTTTACCATGGAGAAACATGATGAAAAACCTGATCACCTACATCAATTTAATTATATTTCTTCTAGTTATATGCTTACATTTCGTTCTGAGTTTGAGAAATCCTGATATATTTCTAAATAATCTATATTTTCCCGTATGTTTCTTCTAATATATCAGGTCCCAAAAACATCATTTTATAAAAAATATACAAAAAATTTATCTTCCAACAATACTTTAAATATATTCCCTCAAAAGGAACAAATTGTATATTGGAATTAAGAAAAGATTTATTAGAAAACTAAACCAATGAAAGATGTCAGTTCCAACTTATCTGGTAATCCATTAAAAAATACAAATGGATGTTTTATAAGGTCTGAATATTTAACTCTGATTTCTCATCATATGGATGATGAAAAGTTGAAATGAAATTTAATTCAATACTCAAAGACATATGGTGCCCATTTTACAAATTAAGAGAAAATCTGGAATCATCATTTGATACATTAGAGATTTGATCTTCAAGTATTATAAATAACTACTTGAGCTAATGCTAGGATATATATCTAATGATATAGTATATCTAATTAGAATAAAATGAGTATATTTAGTAAATCAATCAATAATTTCCCTTATCGTTTTTACCACAATTCATATTTGGTAATGCCATTATTAAATTCATTGATTTATTCTCCCATTTCTACTATGGCATTGGTAAAGGCTTGAGAAACCATTAATATAATTTTTTACTGTACATCAACATGTTAAAAAGTAAAACATATCATAATAAACGATGAAATATAATTCCTTATTCCTCCCTAAAACTAATTATCGCAAATTTCTCCCATAATATTTAAACATTAATGATGAAGAGAAATGGGAGTGATATGATCTTCCCAAAACTATTCCTTTTTGAATTATGTGATATTTTTAATGTACAATCCTTTATAAAATATCATGAAACTATCATTTTCCATTTTAAATTTAGATAACTTACCATTCCATAACAGATTCACTATTCCTGATTGATTAGGTTTTTCATTCCGATTTTACATAATTCTGTTTGGAAATAAAGAATTCACCAAATCCAAAAAAATACTATATGTTTCATAAAAAATATCAATGCAACCATTCTATATTCCATTAACCAAAGGGTCATTTTCCAAATGAATGTAGTTTAATGTAACTTTATATTTTTAAATTGTTATACTAACTACTTAGAATGATTTTCTATGATTGTATAGAATCATGCAGTCATAATCCTTAATCAGTTATATCAAATTTTGTTATCAATAGATATGTCAATCATCACTACATATAAATGATTCCGCTAAATTATTAATGAAAAGGCATAATAAAAAATTTAACATCATCTAGAGGCAAACATAAATCTTGAGGTTTCAATTTTTGTGAAGAATACAAAATTTCATTATAATTCTGAATTAGAACACAACCATTTAAATTCAATAAACCATCACATTAGATTAAATATTCGACAATTGTTGATAGAAGGGACAAAATTGGGCCATTCACTGTTAATTTTTATATTCTTAAAAATAATCATCATACACATTCATCCCTATAATTTAAAAAAAAATTAGATAACTTATTCTATTTTAATGATAACAAAGAGATGTTATCAACAAAACACTCATAGTAAAGCACTAATTGAAAAAATTAGGAACCTTAGTTACATTTTTATGTATTTTGCTCTATTTAATATCATTATTTTTTGTTGGTAGAATCATTATTCCATCATTAGATAAAATATATTACATGAATCAATTTTTTTCATCAAAAATTTAAATTTAAAAAAATTTACCTTATTGATTATTTTATTTTAATTTTGTTAAAATTATTATTAAACACATTTAATGATCCATGTTATTATTCAATTTATCAATATATCATCAATAAAAACTTGAATATTTTATAACATTTAGAGAACCAATTGGGAATTACTATAAATTCACAATTCTAATATTTTTTTCCTAAACTCTATCATTGTAATATCGTCCTACTTCATTTCCAATTAATGGAAATAAATCTGGATTTCAATATTCACAAAACACTATACACCTTAGATATGATCAATCAAATCATTGGTACAAGGAAAAATGATATTGTTCTTGAAAAAGATTTTATTCTAATATCTGTACTCATTCTAAAGTCTCACTGAATGATATTTTATTTTGAAAAACAAAACTGGATCACCATGAGGTGATGTGATTATATAAATGAATCCATTATATAGAAACCAATTCAACAGATTATTAATTCTAAATGATCTACTTTGTCCATCAGATTGTAGTGTTTTTATGATGTCTTAACATCATGTATAAATTCAATAGTATGTTCAACATTCTGATCAAGGATTTCATTTGGAAAATTATCAGGAAACACATCTGTATATTCATTAACAACTAGAAAATATCAAAATTGGTCATTTTATTTCTTTTTAATTTCATGATCTAGAAAACATTCACTGCCATATCTAATCCATTTATCATATTATTGATATTTTTTAAAATATAGGAAATTAATGAATATAATTTTCCATGATATTATATCTATCATATAATGATAAACTAAATGTTTATCCACACTATTAATAAAACCAATCTCCATGAGCCGTCGTTTAAATTGTTTTGATGAAATACTATACCACAAATTACAATTGTAAAATTCAAAAAAACCATGGCTTATTTAATATATCAACCCTAATTTTAACCAAATGTTTTTTTCCTTTTCACAAAGTGATATTTCCATTTTAAATAAAAAGGTTTCTTAAATAACATAATTAAAATATCTATAGAAAATCATAGAATACAAAATAATTAGAACTAATAATTATTTCTCCCTTCACAACTTCTTTAGATAGACCAACATCAATAGTATTAAAAATGATTTTTCCAACCCCTTTTTTAAAAGATATTTATAATTTCCACCCCATTTACATAAATATAGATACATGTTAGCATAATTTCCCGATTCATTGTATTTAAAAATATCTACATATTTGGCTATCTATTAACCCATTATTTGATTATTCAGCAACCATTTCTTTATAATAACAATCCCTATAACCAATGATATCATACTATTAACACCATAAATATGTTGAATGAAATTACATGAAATATCTTTTAGCCCATTTGGATCATGTGGCAGACTTACCTCTATATTTTTTGGTTAAATTATTCTATATTTTACTCTACCCTGACCAATTCTTACTTGTTTTTATCTGGAACGTAAATTTCATTGAAATAGACCTCAAAATTATTATCATAATGAATAACCATATCTTAATTTAAAAATTTTCATTCTTCGAAGGAAATTTATAAACATTTTCTTTATCCATAGTAAAATATATTAATTTTATTTTCATGGTCCTGAATAAAATTGAGTCTGTATATGTCCAATCATTAAAAATTTTATTTATAAAAAAATGTTGAATCATTGTAATCTTACCTCAATTACATGATTTGTTTCTCTATCCTGATTTTAAATAAAATTATGAATATATTTACTATGAAAATATTCATTAATGTTTAATATTCCATGACACCAATCCCATACCGCTCTCTATTTATGATATTTTTTAAATGTAACTTTAATCGATCATCTTATAATACAAAATTATAATTGAATATAATTTCCTTTTGATGATATAAAAATCCCATGAAATCAAATATATTTTTCCATACATTGATCAATCCTTCTATTTTTAATAGATTAGAGGATTCCTTAAAAATAGAGGGTTCTATTTTATTAAATGATCAACTAGAGAAAAATTCATAAGAAGTAAATCTGGATTCTCCATAGCATGGATAGACCTTAAAATTATAGACAACATAATTTTATCATTTATTACAAAAAAATTACTCATTTACAATTATATCAATTTAAGGATGATTATTTAGAATGATATTTTCCTCTTTATATGTTATTACTTCAGCCTCCATGATTATTCTATGGAAAATTATTTCGAACAGACATAGATTTGATGAATCAGAATAAAATTCTTTTAGTTATATTTCATTTCAACATAATTATTTTTTAGAATCTCGCATGGGTGTTCTATTAATATTATCCTAACATATAATTTATTATTAAATATTCCTCCAATTTCAACTATGAAGAGAGAACCTAAAATATTTACATATTCCTGAATATTTATTCTAGAATTCACTTAATTTCATTTATAGTATGGTTATGGTTTGGAGTTTTAGATAATTAGGTCATAACACTTATATAATAAACCCTTATATTAAAAATTTTCAAATTTACTCTCTATTAATTTTCCATCAATTAAAAACATTTTACATCAAACATTTTTCATTTTCATGAAACATATTTACATTTTTTATCTTCACCTCATTCTCAGCCGTAGTCATATTTATAACATAATGAGAATTTTTTAGAACATGGGATGTGTAAAATAATATCATTATGGGAAATAAATGATTCAGAAATTAGATATTCAATTGAAAAAATGAAATATAAAGACATATTTACCATTATCAAAAAATTCTCTATGAATATTAGGTAAAATATATTATCCAGAAAATGCTAATTTTTTTCAAAAATAAATTCATTAGAACCTATATTATGAAAAATAAAATATTTTAGGAAACATAGAAAATTATATTCACAACATGTTTTAGAAATAACTAGATCATAATAAAATCTATAGGAGGAACATACCTGGTAAACTCCCTCATTATAACTTTTAAAGACAATAAACATTACCCTATGCATAAGAGTTGTATATTTGTATCACCTACACATATAATTTGTATATATCTCCTCTACTCATATATTCTATATTTGACACACCCAATCACTATCTATAAAAAATGTTCTATATCCAATATAAGACATATTTATGTATCAACTTTTCATCATAACCCCATAAAAACTATTTTAAACCCTTATCATAAACCCATTCGAATATCAAAATACCCTTTTTAAGAAAAAAATTATCAAAACTAGAATACTCTACAGGTTTTTTAGAAACCTGTGGAATATTTTAAATCAACAAAAACATAAAATAATGGTTTTGGTGGTAGGAAAAACCATCAATGTTTTATAACTTAAAATAAAACATTCATTTTCAATGATGAACCTATATTTTATTTCATAACTATTACATCATTTTAAAGACAAACCAAAAAGAATTACAAAAATATGTTCCAAAGAACTAATTTAATGGGATAATTTAGACGATAAATAACTTTTAAAAAATAAAACATAACCATTTATTTAATCCATTCTTTTATAGCTTCTTAATGGGGCCTAATGTTCTTTTAATTGCTAGTATTTACCGAATGATATACATACAAATGGATGAGATGGAGGAATAATAAGAGTATGAATATGGGACATGAAACATGTGTGAGAAAATCATCATCAACATAGGATAGGAAAATCGACATCATCATAATAATGATATGAAACATTAGATAAAGTTAAGTAATTAGGAAATATATAAAAAAGAAACAACAGTTTTTAGTGGTAAAATACCACACATTGTTGAGAACAATGGCATTGTCATTTTGACGCATTATATTTGTGTATAATCATAACACAATCATAATTGTTAACAATTACAGCCAAATTTTCATTCTTATTTCACATTATATCATGAGATAAATCAATTTTCCATATTCATTAGAGCGCTATATAAAATTGGGGTAACCTGGCATATTATAAAATTTGCATAATTTAGCATTCCACATAGATACTGTATCACTGTAAAACATTAAATAACCAATGGATATGAATGATATTCATGAGAATACATTCATTGATAATCATTGGGGTTTTAAAAATAAAAATGGAATAAAATACATGTTATAAGAATCATCATTCTTGAGTGAATACGAATAAATATCAAGGGAAGTAAAAGAAATGTTATTTTATTAGAAGAGTTATTTTGTCAGATAATTTGAATTTTTCAAGAAATAAGATTCAAATCATGTATATCCGAAAAATTAAAAGGGAAGGATAATTAATATATGTTATGTGATATTGAAAGAAACATCCATATAGAAATTTGGATTTAATGAGTTATAACCCAATAAAAGGGAGTTTGGATTGAGAATCCCCATACCATATGTCCAAATTAAATATTCACATTAATATATAGGACAATAAATTTAAATTATTTGACTGAAAAAAATATAGAATCATTTCTACAGAAGAATAATTATTGTTTTATTAATTTCAATTATAATGTCACAATAATTTTTTATTGTTTTTGAATTATGATCTGTTTCAATGGGAATTCATATCATTTCCTTGGGTTTCAGGTGAGACGAGTGTTATTTTTTGTAGTGTCTCCCTATTTTTCCCCTATGGTGGATCCTTCTCAAATTTGGAAATTTTTGGGGAATCCATGAATGTTTTTTCTTGCCAGACCCTGATGCACGGTTACTGCACAGTTAGTGATAACCCTGCGATCAGTCTACGAAATCGTAGGGCAATATACATTACCTAATGCATGCATAATTCATGGTTTGTGAAAACTTTTGGCTGGTTCATAAGAAACTATTTTGTCATTCCATCCATGGTTAGTGGCTGCCACACAATTACTACACGTTTTTTCAAATCGTGCTGCCTAAAAGGGTGAATTACCCGGTTTTATTTTTTTCGATTTCAATGTTTTCCACATTGGGGTTTCTTAACCCTAGACTAACCTTATGCTCCATCTTCTGGTTTGTTCATCCAAAAGGGTATCTCCCCTAGCTCTTGAACCTTCTTCTCCTTCATTGGGTGTGGATGTAAGGTTCATATTCATGTTTTTTGATTGATCTTGTATGGTAACCTCATTTCCTAATCCCAACCCCCTTCTTTCACTTTTTTTCTTTTGGAGTTATCATCTCCTATGGTCATGTAGAACTAATTTTATATTTTCACATTATTTATTTTGGTTTTTTTTTATTTTTGATTTTATTTTTGTAGATATAGGGTTCTGGAACCCTCGTACAATGTTTTAGGGTGTGCATTGTCTTTGCACAATTGATCTGTGGTAGGTTTTCCCAAGAAAATGACTTTTTACATAATAATCACTAGTATAATGATTTTATAAAGTAAATGATTTATAAATATTCGTTTACGATCATTTGTTTAATTATTTTGTGTGCAATGGGGTGTTTTATGCCTTGGTTTTCGATAAATTGAATTATTGTGTTAAATAATGCACACTTAGTGCTCAATTAAATGCTCAATTAGCTTTTAACAGGAAATATTTAAGTAAAAATAATGTTTTGGTTTTGATAATATATTGGTATTATGAGAAATGTTTACCTGGGTTCCATATATGGGTTTCCCATGTAGTTTTGGTTTTGATAAATATGTAATGGATGAATTTTATGGAATTTTGGCATGTGTCCTAGGTAAATGGCCCATTTGGGATTGGATAAAATTATTTTTTTGAAATGGTCAAATGAATGTGTTAAGGGAATTTTTTAAACTTCTTGACATTTTAAATGGCGTGTTAAAACCATTTTTGAATATATGGTTTTTATGTTTGATAAATGTTTGCGTTTTTTAAATTCTTTAAGACTCATTTTAAAACCATGTGAAATTGATGAATGTGTTTATTATGAAAACATCCATTGGATGATTCTAATTACTTTTATTGAATAATAGATGGGGTATCCTCATTGTGGGATCCTCATGATCCCTTTTCAGGTTTGATCGGTCGGAACCCTTTCTGTTTTAATAATTTTAAAAAATGAGATTAGTCTTTTGGGAGACTCGATGTGCGGCCTATTGTGAATTATTATTATATATATATATAATGTAATTGTATGCTCGACAGATATTGGTTGGCTTATACCCAACATGTATGTGAGACATATGAACCTAGTGTATTGTGAGAATTTTTGTTGAATGATAAGTTTAATGGAAGGTCACATACTAAGTAATCAACCATAGTAGGTGGATATAATATATTTATAACAATGGTATCTTACAAAAGTATTTCTTGAGGGAAAATGATCGAGCTTATTTAGAAATTTTTTTCCATTATGCATGGAATATAATTAGATATAGGGTCTCAATTAAAGTGAATTTTGGATTATTCTTTATCTCTTGGGTTTTCCAATGACTACTTTCCTTTAGCTACTTGTAGTTATGATTGGGATACATATGTAATTATTTCCATTTCACTTTTTGTGTGATGATTATTTTTCATTCCTTTGTAATTATTTCAGTGAATGTTTTTCATTGGTTTAAAAATATTTATGAAAATTTTTCCCAAGAAAACTATTCTGACCACTATGTAGAAGTTTAAAATAAAAACATCACATTCACTTGGAAAATGATATGGTAACTCTAATGAACAAAACCTAGCATTAAAAATTGATAGGGGAAATGAGTATTTTAGTTTTTCAATAAAAACAATAAGAAAACCATACTTTTATACATTGTTGTTCTAGAAAAATAATTTATGTTTGGTTTATTTTAATTTATGTTCCTTTAGAAAAGTTAATCACCCTAGATGGATAAGATTTAATACTCAAACATATAGTTCTTTACTATTTTTAGCCTCTGGTGAAGATTTCATCTTGAGTTCAATAACCTTAAATGAATATTGATCATTATGGTGTATAGTGACTCGTGGGGTAATAAGAAGATCATCCTATAATATGGTTCGGTTGGCCTTGTTGTGTGAATTAGTATTTTTTTCATGTTTTTCATAAAATATGTTCATTTCAGTTTTATTTATATTGATAATTTTATTCATCTTTCCGCAACTTGGTTTCTTTATTATTTTTTAGGATAAATAATCCCATTTATCACTCTAATGATTCCATTGGAAATTAATACCTACTCAAGAGGGTTGGCAACACATATAGGGCCTTGGTGTACATCTACATAGGCAACTAGTTCAGGGTTGAACTGGGGTTATTCCTGAAAAAATGTATCAATGGTTAATCCACTCATATCAGACCTTACATTTAGGATAACACTTCACTACATGGGGATCTTTCGATTTATGTAGTATGATTTTCCAAACACTTTGAGTAGGTGTAGGAAGAGTGTCAAGACCACATTCTCATTATGATCCTCATGATTCTATGTGAACTGAGATTTTGTTAGTTTCATAGTTTTTAGGTGTTGTATAGTAATTGGGTTAGAAAAAGGGAGTTTGGATAGTAGTCTCTGTTAGCTCATAGGGCCCAACATGCCATGTGGAGTTATGATCAACATTCATAGAATACTCTCTATTATGGTTGCATTTTTTGTCCAATGGCCACCAACCATATGGTCATGACACCCACTATAACAAGTTCGCTTTGTGATTTGTTTTGGGTAACCTTTGAATTCTGAATTTTTTTTTGAAAAAAAAATATGTCAGAATTGTTGAAATGGAATTTTTATAATAAACATTATTGATGTCCTAAGGTAAAAAAATAGTTATTATAAAATGACCTCTCAGGGTAAAATTAAAATGGTTTAATGGAATGTGTATTAATTAATTAATACATGGAATTTTTGGAATGTTAATGAAAATTATAGAAGTTGTTTCAAATGAGAATGTATGGGTTTTTATCAAAACCATTAGTGATTAAATGGGATTGTTTAATTTATATAAATGTTATGAATTGAATAAAGAGGATTTTTATTGGAATCTGATGGGTTTTATTTTTTATCGTGGAATGGTTGTTTGTTGTGTGGAATTAAAAAAATTATTTTTTACTTGGTGGTTCGGTGCCTTTGGAATGCCCTTAATATTGAAATGGGGTGAATATTTTTTTTGGGGAAAATGTTATTTCTTTGTTATAGTATTTTTGTTTTCATATGTTCTCACATGCATGATGGCATGTGGATGTGTGGATTAGTGCCCAGTATGGAACAACAGATTGATGGTTGGGGTCACGAAAATATTCTTGTGAGTGAGGCTCGATGAAGCACAATTGGTAAGTTTGAAAATACACCAATTTTTTTATTGAAATTGATAATCAATTAAAATTATGATGTTTTATGTTGATAATGGATTGTTTTATTATGTTTAATGATAGTTTCTTTTGTGATGTTCATTCTAGAGTGTTTTTCTTTTTTGTTGGCCTTGATATGGTTCTTTTCTTTTTATTTTTCATTAGTTATCCCCAAGTATCTACGATGGGTGATCATATTTTGGTTATGGTTAATAAACCATTAGTGTAACGTCTACTTTGTCAACCTTAGGAATTTGTGTTATAGTTAAGGAAACTAGATCCACCTCTCTGTTATGTTCAATCAGATCCTCATGAACTAGAAGAGTGGATATGTATTATCAAAAGTAACTTCAACCTTTTTGAGTTTCCTGAGTTATTGAAGGATTTGTTTGAAACATTCATCCTTGAATGTTCATTGTGGTAGTGGTAGAATTTAGTATCTAGGAACAAGACTTATGATGAACTTACTAGTGGATTATTCAAGGTTATGTTCATTCATCATTATTTCTCTATAAAGAAAAGTGTGAATAATGGAATTGATATTTTATTCTTTCTAAAATTTGATGGATTTATCTAGATGTATTTACATCCATTTATAGACTTTGCTTCATAAATTATAGATTATTTTAAGAATTATTCTATAACAGATTAGCATTTGGAGACTCTTCTTTGTTCTGATTTGCAGTTGAAGGTGTAGAATTTAAACCTCACATAAGTTTATTGTGTGGTGAGGCAAGATTTTCTTATTAAATCCATGGTGAAAATAGTTGTTAAGGTAGTCCTCCCACCTTTAATCACCCCAACCAGAAGGGGTTATTAAGATCAGTATATGAGAAACCAGGTGGACGTTGATGGAGTTGGCTGTGGAATCAGAAGGCACCATGAAATTTCATTATCAACTTATGGAAATGGGTTTCTATAATAGTCATTTTTGTGGAATGATGGGTCATAAGAGGTCATTGTGTCAAGGTGTTCCTAAGACATTCCATTCTTTTGTATGCTTGTATCACTTGTAGAAACTCTATTGGGGCATTTCTATAAATCATTTTGGTATAAATCCTCAAAAGATATGTGTTGTTGGGTTCTTGTTTCATGTTTCTTTGTAGGTGTACTTCTACTGTATGGGTTTTTTATTATGGAGGTTGATTCAGTGGTGTCCTTGTTTTTTAAATATAAGGTATTTTTGGTGGTCTTTTTGGGGTAACCCTTTTCTAAATTAATGTTTAGTTACTGTGATAGAAATTCTAATTTGTCTAAATTTTATGAAAGTAAGGAATGTTCCTTATTGGGGTTACGGAAGCCTGACTGTGATGCATGATATTATTAAACCATCAAAACTCAATCCATTGGTCTAATAGTGATTATGGTGAAATGTTAGGCTCAATGGTGTGTGGAACAGTCATCGAAATAATTTTCTATCATTGATTTTATCCATACATAGGTGATGGTTGGTTTTTGGGTGACATATGTTGTTTCATTGATCCAATCATTAGGGTTTACCTCCCTCACCTTCCCTTGGGGTTGGTTTTTTTATCCCTTATGGGGAGTTTTGGCAGATATTTCTCCCCTGCATTTGGGAGTGGGTAGTTTACATGTTGTTGTTGTGTTCCACTTGGACTGTGTGATAGGTAATTGTAAGGGAGTATTGAGTGGGCCTGTGGAGAAAAGGACTGGTTTTTTGTTCATGTTGAATTCTTATTTATACATTTATAGTTTGTTGTTAATGTTGGGGAGACCCCCACGGGCCTCCTCGAGTTTTCTTATAAATATTTGTTGTATTTTAGTTATTATATATCATTGGGGAGTTTTTTCTTACCTCCCCTGAAATCATTGTTCCTTTTGAGTGTTTTCTAGTTGGGATGATCATTGTAATTATTAGAAGAAGGCCCAAAAATAAGGCCCTTGTCTTGGTTGTGGATATAATGGCTTGATTATTCTTTTGATTATTGGGAAGTAGTTTGGGGTTCTTCTTTTATTTTGGGATAGTGGCAGATATTCTGTTGTTGGGGTGTGAAATGTTCATTAATTAAGTTGATGGATCTTATTGATGTGGGAACCTTAGGTATTGATCTATCCTATGGAATGTGTTTTGAATTTCTGTTGGTGGAATGTGATAATGGTTGAGAGAAATGTCACCCCAGTTTTTTCATGTTTTTCATTATAATATTAATTTTTGATAATTCCAGTCTTTTTCTTGTGATTCGGTTGTGACAGGTGTAATTTTTTGATGAGTATCATTGTTTGTTTTTTTTCCACTTGGTAGATCCTTGGATTGTTGGGAAATTTTGAGATAAACAATGAATTATTATCCTTGGCAGACCCTGGTGTAGGGTTACCACATGATTAGTGATAACTGTGTGGCTAGTCCATGAAATTATGCGGAAGGTTACAGAATCGACCACATAGCTACCACATTGTTTGTAAAATTGTGGTGTCGCTTCCCCAAAAACTATGAGGTCATTTCAACCCTATGAAGTGTTAGACACACTATTAACATTATTTTTTTAACAATGTAGCCTAAAAATCGGACATTCCCAGTTTTTAATATTTCTGATTTCCATGTCTTCCCCCTCTATATTTTTAACCCAACTCTGACCCTATCCTCTATATTTTATTTCATGCTAAATTATGGGGGTCTCCAATTCAATCCCAATCCTTATCATCCTGCATTGGTTGTGGATCAAATATTTTTCTTCATGTTTTCTACAAGTTCTCTCTAGGTATCCCCATATCCTCATCTCTCTCTCCATATTTCTCTTATTTTCACTAGGGTTTCTCTTATACCATGGTCATGTAGACCAACTATTTTTTTTCCTTGATTTATTTTGGGTGTTTTTTTTCATTTTGTGTTTATCTTGGTAGATATAGGGTCATGGAATCCTCTTGAAGTGTTCTCTGGGGTGTGTTGTCATTGTGCCAGGGATACAAGATAGGTTTTACCTAGCACATTCAATTTTAATTTATGAATGGATATTTTCCTTATTTTTCAAACCTTAATTAATTTGTATATATTGAACTGTGATCCTTCATTTAATTATTTGGAGTGAAAAGTGGTGATTTATTACTTGGGTTGTGATAAATTGATTTATTGTGTCAAATAATTTATAAAAAGTGATTGATTATATATTTTGTCAGATTTTATGAGTAAATCATGATCTAAGAAGATTTTTTGGGGTTTTATATTAGATATATATTATGAATAATGATGTCTTGGGATCCTCATTTGGGTTTCCCAATTGGTTTCTAGTTTTATTAATGAATTAGGATTGTCTTTTATGGTGTTTCAGCATGTATTTTAGGTAAATGGACCATTTGGAATTTGATCAGAATTGTATTGTACTAAAGGGAAAAAATCAATGTCTTGAGGGAAAAGTTTAAATTATTTTGAAATTGTAAATGGTGTATTTAAGCACTTTTGGAGAATATCTATTTTGTTTCTGCTAAATGTTTGTTTTTTGGAAATTCATAAAGGCCATTTTGGAAACCTTGTGATATTGATGAAAATTATTATTATTAAATACAATATTGGATGTTTCTCATTGATTTTATTTACTAATGAATGGGATGTCCCTACTATGGAATCATCGTCATCCATTACCAGGGTTCTTCAGTTTGAACCCTTTGTGTTCTATTTATTTTGTCACATGAGATTAGTCCTGGGGAGGCTCAGTGTGAGGCTTATTGTTACTTATTATTATAAATATAATGTGATTGGTTGATCAATTGTTATTTGTATCCTCACCCCCATTGTATATTTGAGACCTATAAACCTAGCAGAGTGATATAATTATCTGAGAATGATTGCTGCACTGGTAGGTGATTTACTGACCATTTTACTATAGTAGGTGAACATACACGGTTTATTTCTAGAGGATTTTCCCTCTGTCTATCATGAGAAAATGTAGCCATGTGTATTGAGCGTTTTGATGTCATCTTGTTTGGTATGCTACTAGGGATGGGGTCTTATGTATGGTGTCTCCTAAAATATTCTTTATCTATTGGTTTTACATATGTCTATTAGATTTTATCTTATTGAAATGGTGATTGGGATACTTGTGTGATTATTTCCATTAAACTTATTACGTGACTATTATAGTTTTCTATAATGTAATTTTTTTCGAATGGGATGCATTTGTTTTTAAATTATTTATGAATATTTTTCCAAATAAAAGTTTCAAGCCCTCATTTTGTATGTTGAAAATTAAAATATCACTATCCTCTTGTAAATGATATGGTAAATCAAATGAATCAATCATTTATTTTCAATAGAATAAGGGAGATGAGTTGTTCATTGTTGATAAATAAAACATTTAGAAAATAATACTTTCATATTTTTCTTTTCATACATGAAAATGGATGGTTATTTTAATATAAAAGATGTTAATTAGGATTAGATAATAAGGCTAGAATATTTCATTTTAATACTCATGATTATATTTATTTTATATCATTATCCCCTGGTTCTGGATTCAGCTTGAGCTCAATCCCTATGGGGGACAGTTGATCATTATGTTTGAAAGTGACCCGTGAGGTCACATGGAGAACTTGTGGTCATCATGTTTGGTTGTTCTTGTTGTGTAATTTTATTGTATTTAATAATTTTTATATAAGATGTTATGTTCAATTTTTTACATTGAAATATTTTATTCATCATTTTCTTTCTTGGGTTCTTTATTATTTTATGTTATAAATCATTCCCATTCTCACTATAATGAAGCCCATGGCACTTGATTCCAGAAGGAGATGATCGGTAAAAGACCACAGGACTTTCTATACATAATATTGGGTGACCAATATAGTTTTGACCAAGGGTTTATTGTGACATACAGTCTTTTCAATTAGTTATAGAGTTTAATATTTTCAGTTGGCAGTGATCATTTTCAAGTCTTTGTTGATCTGTTCTCTTGTATACCTATATGGATATTAATTTAAAATGTTTAGAATTGTATATAATTCATATTATATGTTATCAATGATCTTATAGAGGATAAATTTGTTTTCTATATTATTTTTTCCTAAATATTTGGAAGATTCATGAAATAAGAAGTTATTGATAATCATTACGATTATTGTTTTCTTGTTTTCAATAACAACGAGCTTTTATTGTTTTACTAATTAGTAATATGTGTATATATTAGTTCCAGAACAAAAATATATTACCAAATAATTTTTAAAATCTAAATCAATGATTATAATTTTTTTCTGAACATCCTATATGGTTGTGTAATGAAATGAAAACTTCTAATCCTTGAAGTAGATAAATTAACACCTCATGGAAAATGTTTTCATTTTTATTAAAAAGGGAGCAGAAATGGGGATTGATGATATCTTATTCCATTAGAATAATAAAATTATATTCTATTTATAGTACTGGAGTTATCATACCATTTTTATGAGAGGTTGTTTTGAGATAATAAGAAAAAAAAATGAAATAAAACTAAAAGAAAATAAAGAGGATTTTACCACTTTAATCCTTCTCTTTGAGAATATCCATAGGGGAATTAGTTTGGAACAATTTTTGAGAAAATATGATCCTATACATGTGGGAAATCATTTAGAATAATATTTGATAGAAATTTGAGAATATGAAAACAATGAGAGGTGTGTTGAGATGAGTTGGTGAGGGTGGTATTTATAGTTAAGGATATGGGTGTTTACGCATTATTGTATTAATTAGTTAATTACTTTTCCTCAAGACTATGAATTGAATGATAATTTTCAATAAATATATTAAAATAACTATGGTGAGTTTATTATTATTGTTATTACATTATAAAGGACTCATATATATTTTATTTATTTTACAATGTATATATACCATAATATACAATCATTTACTATTCACTAAAAATTGAGTATTTATTAAAAATCTCAAAAAATCACCATAACCATTTTTTAGGTGTAGAATTTAAAACTAAACTCAATATTAGTAATGTAATTTTCTAAATATGATAATTTAAATTTTTAATTTTAATCAACAATTACATGAATAAACATATTTTAAAATTATAACTATTTTTATAACACATTGGAATATTAATTAAGGTATCATAAAAATATTTTATAATTCATTGAATGCAAATTATTAAAATATGAATCTATTTTATGAAAAAAAATTATTTGAAATCATAATATAAATAACAAAATTATAAATATACTTTTGTATTTTATATAAATACCAACATATAATACATCAATTTCAAAATATTTATTTACATAAACTGTGATATAATAATATCATTTTTTTTATTTATAAGATGGATACAATTTATCTATACTTTCATTGGTGATGTTACTATGTCATTGGACGAGTTTATATTCTTATGGGTCAAATTAATATTCAATAGGTAATGTTACGATTCTATTAGTAAAGGTTCCTTAACATCTAGAAATACCTCTTATTTATTTAATTATTCATTTATAATGATTTTATTGCGTTATGAGAGTGATATTGTGTTGTTATTCCATATGTCTTTCTTATAAGGAGGGAATTTCATTTTAATTTTATTTTGGTCATTCAATTCTTCCCACCGTATAAAATTTCACCATCAAAATTTCATTTTACATTCTAATATCAAAATTTGTGAGGGAACATTTCTTTCCTTAATTCCATTGGTACCCAAGATTCCCCTTCATAAATAATGTATAAAATAGATCTTTTACCAGTTGAGTATTCTTGTTCCATAGAAAATTATCACTATGTTCCATGATCATCCGAAAATACTCCTTTTAATAAAGATAATTTCTCAAATGTACCACCCTTGGATTTAGTAAATATGAGGGATCTATTATTTACATCCTTAAGATGGATACATAGAATATATCTTGTACTTCAGATATGGTTGTTTCATGTGATAGTAGATAAGACACAACTCAGATATGGTTATGAATCGCTAAAGGGATGATGTACCAATGAATTTGCATTCTCTTTGTCCAAAATCGAATGTTCCTCTTATATAGAGATATGTGGAGGAATAACACGTATGCAACCTAAAAATCTAGGACCCATAAACCATTTTCTATATATCTATATTATCGACTTTGGCCTTCCTTGATGTGTAGGTGAATGGTTTTCACATTTTAACTTATTTCTATGACCATTTACGGTCCTTGAAACTTATGTTCACTAACATCATTCCAACATGATAGTTTTCTAAATCATTTCTCATAATGGGTTTCGTATTGATCCATATGAATGATGGTGTGGAATATATTATTCAATGTGAACTCATCCATATGTAGATATTGGTCCCATCATATTTTAAAATCCATAGAATGCTTTTTCCATAAGTATTTTTGTGTCAAAATTGTACGATCATATTTTCCAGCAGTCTGAGGATGATAAGAGATAATAAAATTCATCTAACTATTTATAAAATTTTAGAGTGTTTCTAGAACAAAGTGATGATACCAGGATCTCAATAAGATATTATCAATAATGGTACTCCCTAGATCCTTACAAATTCTCTGATTTATATCAATGTATGTTGATCAAGTGAGAAGTATTACTTAATTGTGATAATATGATCTTCATTTGTGTGAAAATCCACAATAAAACATATATCATTGTTTCCTCTAGTTTTCATGAAATATCTAGGGACATATTCAATTGTGTTATTTTTATACATCAGTGTTCACATAGGAAATGGTAGCATCATCCCCATTGACATTTCCCTTTTAGTCATCACATTCAAACATACAATGAACATCGATCTATATTCAGTGATCTCTTTCTTCA
The DNA here is from genome assembly GCA_963277665.1 of Viscum album. NCBI lineage: Eukaryota > Viridiplantae > Streptophyta > Magnoliopsida > Santalales > Viscaceae > Viscum > Viscum album. Next base: position 76,537,720 of record OY728162.1, on the reverse strand, counting down.
TATCATCCCACAAATAGTTTCCCTGAGATCTAAATACATCATTTTTTTCTTCATGGTTGAATGGAGAAGGATGAGATAGGTGAATCATTTAGAATCTCTTTCTTTATCTTTTTATTGTATGATACACATATTCATGACCAAATCATACAATTCCTTCCACATCATCATTTTTCTCTAATGATTTCCCCATTCTCATGGATTCCACATTGTTCTAAATTTCAAAAAAAATTCTTTTAGGATCATATGGTTTATCCATGAGGGATGGTTGAGAATTAATTTGATAATGTATTGGTAATTTTCATAACATAATCATTACCATGTACATCCATTCCTAATCTATGAATATTGGATCCTTCAAAATTCACATCATTTCTAATATTGGAGGATCCTCTCCACATAGAGAATCTCATAGTTTTATTTATTTACTATGACTATATTGGATTCAGAAGTCCTAAACCTTGATGAGTTCTAACCCTATTTTGTTGTAAAATATTTATCTCCTTCTGTGTGAATAAATATTTGGTTCACTTATAATCTTTATATATCTCTCCGTACTTCCCCTAGAGATAATGCCACCAGATTTCTAATGTGAAGATCATAGCCACAACTCCAGATCATCAATAAGAATTTTTTCCTTTTGAATTTTCAACTTCCATGATCCATAGACTATCACATGATCATTTTTCAATGGTATTTAGCCTAAACCCTTTATTTAATGAGAATTTGTATACAAGAAATTATTCCCACTTTTCAAAAGTGTGAGTACTGGCATGGTGATAAGCCTCTATTTTAACTCTTTGAAGAAATATTCACTTTCACCAGTCAAGACGAACTGTTCACCCTTATGATTCATCTTTGTAAGGTATTTTGAAAATCATGATAATATCTTCCCAAATTTACAGTAATTCCCAACACGACCAAGGAGGCTATGAGTCTATAAGACTGAAATTGGCCTTGTACAATCTTTGATTTCCTTTTTCATGAAAGGGTGCACTAAAAAGCCTTTACAACTGATAAACTGACCCATGAATGATACTTCTTCCATATATATATATATATATCACATTTACAATACATAACAAAAATATTCACTATTCACAATGTCTTTATAACAGTATTCATAATCTCCTCATGTTTCTAATTTCTCATGAATTATATCAGAATATCATCAATAAAGACTAAAACAATTGTCAAGGTAATAAATAAAGAATCTATTAATTAATTACATGAATATTGATGGAGAATTTTGGAGTATAAAAGGAGTCATTATGAACTCTTAGTTTCTATACCTAGTTCAAAATGTAGTGTTGTAAATATCATCCTTCCTCATATTTAAATGGTGGTATCCTGATCAAAGGTACACCATAGTTAAATACTTGACTCCATTAAGTTGATCTAATAAATCCTCTATTTATTTAATGTGATACTTGTTCCTTATAATTATTTTTCATATTATGATAATCAATTCAGAAGTTAAATGATTCATTTCTTGTTGAAGAGGACTCACACACCCCATGGTGAAGCACTCCATTGTATAAAACCCTTTTCAATATTTTCTTGTAACGACATCTCCAATTACTCCATATTAAGAGTGTTTATTTTAAAAGGTTCTCTTTATATAGTAATGTATCAATGAAAATTTTCAATTGATATTTCATCCTCTCGATTAGGTGGAAGAAAAAGAAATTACATAAGGAAAATATCTGTGTAGTCTGGCATAATGGGAATGTCCTCGATCTAGATTCTTCCCTATATCACAATAATTTAAGCTATATATTACTTATTTTAAGGTAACAATATCCATAATTGAGATGATGATTCTTAATGTGATTTGTTTTCCTCCTTACACTTGTACATAATTGGAGGATGCCTTGAGATATGTCGTCTAATCTCTTTTTTGGAGATAGTTGAATTTGCATTTTTATAAATATGGTAAATCAATCAACAATATAGCATCATACCCCACGAAAAAAATGTAAAACATGATTTTATAGGATTTTTAGTCAACAAAAATTTATTAGGACAAAGTTATATACATTGGATTTTACAAATTCACCACTTTCTGTTCTCCCAGATAACTCGACATCAATATTTGGAGTTTGTGTTGGAATTGTTAAAATATTGTTTCAAGATATGATGGAATGAATAGAAATAGAATATAGTAGTATGTTTTATATTATTTTATTAATTACTGGCATTCCCATGACCACATCATATTTTGAATCCATGTGCAGAGTAGTGATAGTATTGGATTTCCAATTACTATTTGGCTTTGGTGGTTAAGAACGTTGATTACCGTCAAGAGATATTGGTTTAATGATTTTTCCTTCAAATTGTCCATTCTTCATATAGTATTAGAATTTAAAAATGGATGATTCTACCCTTTAATTCACCAAATTGTACGTCTTTTTTATGTCTCTTTGAAATTTGTGAGCTTGATGGACTTAGATTCCATACATGAATCATTTCCCTGATCCTTTTAGGAAATTCCCATAAGCTTCTTTCCACATTTTGGACATGTGGATTGTTGAAATATCATTTCACATTTTTCATTACATCATCTATCTTGAAACTACATATTTCATTTCTTCTCACCATATCAATGGTAAAATGCATGGAACTCTATATCTAATTTGATATCACTTCATAAAACATATCTCAACCTCTAAAAGTCCCTTAAATCTAGTGCCTATTAATGGTGTGGTGTTAAACCACTATATAATCTCTCTATTTTTATATTTTTTTGATAATAAAACTCAAGTCATACCATGAAATCATTTTTAATGTATCTTCATGGTCCATGATGGATTCAACTTCATTTTACTTCAGGTCTATGAATTCTAACTACATTTTCATAGAATGATTTTAAGGGAAAGAATTGTTTTGAAATATTTCATAATGAAATCCCACTACATATCTTCTATTTTTTTCCTTTACCTTTGTGTTTATTTTCATTTCCCACCAATGATAAGTATCCCTATAAAAATTATAATAAACCTTATTAACCATATCATTCCTAGAATAGTGATGAATAGAAAAGGTCATCTCTATTGATTTGACGAATGTTCCATAACTAGTGGCTCTGAAGACCGACTAAAATTTTCTGGTCGTTTATTCAGAGATGAATCAATATCAAGTCTCTTCCTCTTAGGTTATATTGTATGTTATATATTATTCAAATTCTATTTCATATCTCAAGAATAATAGATAAGAGTAACCATGAAGTTATGAACTCCAACTTCCATGAAGTGGGGATATAATTCAGGAGATCACTGAATTATCCCTCGCACTAGTAGTTAGCCTAGTTTATCTTTGATTCCATCATTTTATATAATTTAAATGGTTTTAAAAGAACAAATGTAAATAAAATATGAGTACAAAATTTATTCCGTTGTGAAATAAAATATATTAGAATATCTTGTATGATCTATATGTTTGTAATTTTTTTAAAAATAATTATTATGGGGTGATTACATGTACATATTCAAATGAAATCATTTTTACTAAGGTTATATACTAATAGTACCTATAATAAATAAACTGTGATTTAATACTGACTATAGTGACCCTAATTTTTCATACATAACTATTGCATCATTTTTTGTATAAACAACATAAAACTGTTACAGCACTAGTATACAAAAGTTTTGGTTCATAGGAAAATTAGGACCATACATAACATTTAAATAATAAAACATTAAATTTACTTTAATTCCTTCTTCTATATCTTCCTTTTGGACCTTGTATTCTCTATTGTAATATAGTTCACCTAAGGATATACATCAAAAGAATCAGTGAGCTAATTGATGAGTAAAATGATGAATAAAATTCATGAAAAAGGGTGAGAATATTCATCATCATCATGACATAATCAAGGGATAAAAATAATAATCAAATAAGAAAAAATTTTATTTATTCAATGAATGTGATATTTCATAATAATTAACCATCATCTCTTTGTGTTCAAAATGCACGCATAGTTGTCATAAATAGTATGACCATTTTCACACATAACATATGTCATAATCATAACATAATCAATATTATTTAAAAATTTAGAATCCTGTACATTTATATTTTACATTATCAAATGAGATATATCACTTTATCCAATTCATTGGAGCACTATATAATTTCATGTTCACTCACCATATCATAACATTTAATGAATTGTATCGTCCACATAAAACATATATCCAAAATAATCATAAAATAACTAATGGAATGGAATTGATTTAATGAGCATACATTCCTGAATAGACATTGGGTTTAAAAAATTGGAATATAAAACTTCACATAAGAATCATTATTCTTCAGTGAAGAAGAAACCATCTCAATAGAAGAAATATATATGTGTTTTATATATGTTTTCCATTGGAAAATTAATTATATTTTTCCTAAAATTAAATTGGAAGCATGTATATCCTAGTTACGTAAATGGAAGGATAATGAAATAATATTTATGACACATTGAATTAAAATTCCACATAAAATTTTTTGATTACTGAGTGATAACCTAAACAACGGGAGTTAGGATTGAGAATCTTATTACCTTATGTCTGAATGATTTGTTTATTCTATTGTTCTAGATAGTCATGTTAAATTCATCAATTATCAAATCCATAACATTTTTTACATTCTTTTAATCGCATATATTTTTACTAAGTTCATTTATTATATTTTTTATGACTTATAGTGTTTAATTTAATCATTTAGGGGTGTCTATTTTCATGGATTTCATGATCAGTTTTGTTGTATACATTTATGGAAATTCATTTAAAAAGTTAATTAATAAATAAAATTGAGATTATATGTTATTAATGATCTCTAAGAGTTTAATTTTTTCTATATTATTATTTTTCTAGATATTTTTTGATTCATTATGTAAAACATTAATATAATAAATTTTGATAATTTTGGTGGTTTTTCGTTCACAAAGAACTCGTCTTGTTTTATCTTGTAGTATTATGTTTCTATGTTAATTAATGAAATTAAAAAGATTAAAACATACATTTTACAACTTATATCATCCATTATAATTGTTTTATGACCATCCATGAATGGTTTGAATGAAAATTAATGATTCACAAAAATGAAGGTGATAAAATAGACACTACACAAACAATGTATTAATTTTTAGATTAAAAGATAGAGAATAAGGGGTTTGTGATGGATTATTCCATTAGAATAATAATGTTCTAGTATATTTACGGCACTAGAGTAATTATACCATTTGGATGAGGGGAGTTGATAATATAATAAGAAAGTAAAATTACTTCAAAATAAGTTAAATGAAATGAAATAGGATTTTACCACTTGAGTCCTTCTTATTGAAAACATCCTAATGGTAATTGGTTTGGGTATTTATTGGGAAAAAGTTATCATATACATGGGTTTGAGGCTTGTTAAGTGAATTTTTCATAATTTGGGAAATGATCAAATCTGTAGTTACGTGAGAATAATAGGTGGTGATGCGTGTTATTTATAATTGAGGGGAAGGGTGTTTTCTCGTTTATTTATTAATTGCTTTATTACTTTCCCAACGAGTTTTAATGGAATGAGAATAATGACTAAAAAATTGAAATAATAAATGGGAGTTCTAATATATTATAATTAAATCAGTAATGACTCATGTAATACTATATTTTATTTATAATGTACATATGTATAAATGTAATGTATATTATTATTCACAAAATTTTCACATATTTCAGAAGAAAAAATCACCCCATTAGTTTTTGTACATTCCTAGTTAAAAATTGAACTAAACTATATGAAATTAATTCTATAAATATTTTGAAAATAATTTTTAATTATAATAATCATTCACTTGGAAGATACAAATTTTAAAATTATTATAGCATTTAAAACACAGTGAAACATTAATTAACGTATCCTAAAAATATTTTGTAATAAAAATTCATGAAATTATTAATTTTAAAATATATATTCTGAAAATAAATATTATTTTAAATTATTAAATTAATTATTAAAATATAAATTAATAAAGTATTTTATATAAATATAAAAACACTAAATATATCATTTTCTTTATATTTATGAACATATACAATGAAATAATTATATAATATGATCATTTATAATATGGACAAATTTTATGTATTCTTTTTTAGGTTAGGATAGTATTATATTGGCCATGTTACTATTCTGAACGGTGATATTATAATACTATTGGCCAAGTTATTATTCCATTAAAAATTATTCCTTAACATATTAAAATACCTCTAATTTAGTTCATTATACATTTATAAAGTTTTCATTGTTGTCTCATAGTTATTTTAGGTGTTTTTTAATATTTGAATTCATTATAAGAAGGTAATTCCCATTAATAAAAATTGGGTCATTTCATTTTTCCATTTTTAATGAAATTCAAAACATTATTATAGAGTATGTAAAATTTTTCATTTTGAAAACATTTTATATAAATTCATTTTATATGTAATGTTACATTAATAAAATATATATAAATATATTTTTTAAAATATGGAAGAATACTATTTCGAAAATAAACCTTTACAACAATTAAAATGATGGTTTTACATAATGTTTCGCTTTAGTTGAGTATGAATTGCTATGTATGTTATTTATCTTTATGATTAAAAATATTATATCAATTATTTATTTACATTATAACAATATTTCATTCTTATAAGTTTTAATTTAAATACTAACTGGTTATATTTAATTACAATAAAAATTATGTTTACATCAAATGTATTAATGATATTGTGCTCAATGTTCAAAAATGAAATTGTTATGATGATTATGGCCAAAGAGTTAACTATTTTGTAATCTCCAAAATATTTATAAGGAAATAATTATTATATTTATATGTAAATTATAATTTAAAAACAATAAATTCTGTAATGAAATATGAACTATGCGAGAATCATTGAGATGGTATGTCACACATATGCCTGAGTAACATTTTCATTTCTAAATGATCATGATGTAAAGAAGCTAAGTGTTAATAATTAATTAAAAAAATATGATTATATCCTAAATATCCTATTATTTAATAAAATATAATTATATATAGATGTTATCTGATTTTCTTATGAAAAATGAATCACATAACATTGTGGAGGTGGTGACAAACACCTATGCATGAATGACATTGAAATTTCTTAATGGAAATAACCATAAGAAAAAAGACGATATATTTTTTAAGAGACTTATAAACATGTAATTAATATGATATATTTTAATTAAATCCATATTTATAACCATTACTAAGAAGAAGTGTGGGGATATTAATTACATTATTTGGTAAGGTGAATGTCTGACATAAAGATATATGATGGAATCATATTCTACATCATTAAAGAGGATATGGATATAGATTATCCCACTAATATAATAAAATAGAATTATATGAAATATTTAGTTTTTATTATTTCAATAGGGTTGGAAATAATTTTAGGGATACACAATGTTAAATAAAAAAAATTTGTGTTTATGGATTTTACAACATTTTTAGACAACCTTATTAAGATTATACTGCAATCATTCCTAGGGAATATTTATGATAAAAAACAAGAATCTATAAAATGGGTATGAATTTATGTAATTTATCTAAGAAGGTACTTGATAAACCAATTCTCATTATAATTTTTATGAAAATAATATAGGTGGATTCCTTTTTTATTATGGTGTAGTGAAACTAGTTGAATTACATGAAATATTAAAAAAATGTAAGTAAATTTTGATGAATATAATTGAACCAAATTTTTATTAAATAAATATAGGATAATTATGATTCAAAATAATCCCCTAAAATATTTTCTAGAATTTTTTATATAGTTTTTTAAGAATTAATTACATCGAAAAACCCTAATTAACCATTCTAACAAAAAGCGTAGTGTTATCATTATTTAAAATTTAGAGATAGTAAATTTACTATATAAGAAAATTTTGGAAGTAAATATTAAATGCCTAAATTTATAAACCATTTATAACTCACCTATCTAAAGATATTAAAATATCATTTCTATCATGATTGGTATAATTCATTTATTTTTATATTGAAATGTACTTGTGAAAAACATAATTTGAATAAAAAAAATTTTAAAAACAATAACATGCTATTTTTTTTGATTTTTTAGGGAAATTATAACTCTGCAAAAAAATATTACTTTTTTTGTTTAAAAAATTATTTTTCTGATTTTACTACAGAATGAAAAAACACTATGTTAGTGTTTTGTATTCATTTAAATCAATAATTTCCTCACAAAAAAATTAGGAAAACTTTCAATGATAAAAAATAAATTTTCTTAAAAAATAAACCATTAAAACTTAAATTACCCTACATTTATAATTTTTAAAAAATAATTGAGATACTAAAATTAATAGACTGACATTTGAAAATATTATTTACATGAATTAATATTAATGTCATTATAAATTTAAAATTCATTCTAAATTTGATTTATTAAATTTTAAGAAGTATTTGAAAATAAATTTATCTAAGAAAATGTAATCTAGGGAATCTGCAAGTAGATTTTGAGGCCTTATTTCATGGTTTAAATCAGGTTCTTTCAATTTTACCCTTACCAAGGTCGAAAATATTTTACATAGTTACTATTCATTATGTCCAAAAATTAAATGGCCCTATAATTTTTTATCCTAATTTATCAACAAATTGAATCATCTTTTTAATGATTCAATTTCATTAAGAAGAATAAATTAAATTATTCTAAACACATATAATGTAAGGGAAACATATTTTTGAAAAATGTAATTTTCGGATTCAATTTTTGTAATTCCAAATTCTTGTATAATTTTTATTATAGTTAATTTATTTCATTAATTATAATTATTAGTGTCAAATATAATTTGGATTCAAAAAAAATATTATTTTTCTCTATAAATACAATAAATATAAGTATTTTTTTTAAAAAAATGACTATTCATCACTATTCAATGAAAAAAAAATCTTTCTGAAAAAATCCCAAAATCTCAAAATATGATAATTTTGAAACACTAACATCAAGAAATATTTTCACTTTTAAATATTAAAATACTAAAATTTTGAAATAATTTTTTTTAAATAAGAGACTATAATATATGAAAATAAATTTTAGAAATAAAAAAACCATTTCCCTTTTGATTAAAAAAATATTATTATAATGAATAAAAAAATATAAATTATATTTGATTAATAATTACATGAAAATGATTTATTTTAAAATTACATAGGTCTTTATAAAAACATTCAATTTAACGTCTTGATTTATCCTCATGTATTTATATGCTTGGAACTTATACAGAAACAACATCTATATAAAGCTGGTGCAATAGACAACATCTTCTTCTCTAATGGAGTATTTTTTGTTTATGAGAACTAGAGAAAAAACATAATATTCCAACCACTATACCTAATATATTGAGTTTTGGGTCCTGATTTTTAACAATAGGATTCTTGAACATTGTTTGTGTTGCTAGCACCTTAGGGATCCCATCCATTTATATATCTATATATGTCTTTATACACATACTTTAATAAAGATCTTCATTATTATATGCTTTATAATGTTCCATATCATAGAACTCATCCCTTATTATTGGAGGATCATACATTAAATTATTTCAATGATCATGTCATTACTTTTTTTAATAGATTAATAATGATTTATACCCTAAGAACATTGCAGGATATGTTTTTTCATGAATGTGATATTAATGTTATGGGCTCTGTCACACCCTACAACTGAGATAATATAATGAATCATAGGCACCATATATATATATATATATTATCATTTTATATTTATTAATAAATATCATTTATAGTGAAAAGGTTATATAAAACTCCATAACATACCGATTTTATGTTCACTGCCAACAATATTATCTTAAGAATCATTTAATCTTATTCATTTTATTTAATTTCAAAATTTACAGGGTCTTTATATTTTTTTATTTGATTATAAATTTATAATCATAGTTATTATTCCCAATCTAACAATAAGTATGAGGATTTCATGTTCAGGGTATTTTTATTTTATTTTCATTTAAATCCACTTATAGTTTTTTAAATGATGTCTCATTTTATATTTTCATATGGTATTAATGTTATCATATATTGTAATGTTTTATATCAATAAATAATATCATGAATCAATTTATTATAGTGTTTCATGTTTTCAAAAATATCCATGATATTTTATTTATTTAAAGGGAAATTCATACTAAAATATTAGGGTGTTTCAGATATAGGAGAGACTCCCAAAAAGATTTAGGTGGTAAACTTATATTTTATATATATACCATGGAACATTTAGAATTGTATGCCCCATCAGTGTTTAATGAATTATTTTAAATAACAATAATACAAAACATAACACTTATTACCATATTTTCTTATGAATTATAGAGTTGAACCTAATTATCCAAAAAAATTATCCATTAATTATTAGTTTAATTTTTTCCCACACCTTTCTATTCTAGAATCCAAAGAACAATATTATCCTATTTGATTATTCTATGATTATATAATATCCAATTACTATTTCCACTACACTCATCACCATTTTCATATCATTATCATTTTATCTTGCATCTAATATTTTTTTGAACACTGAAATTCCAGTGGAAGAACACTCCTGACACATTAAATTATTATGAGAAAAAATAAACAATAATTTAATAATAACTTCAAAATATAAAATCATAAGGTACTATGAACCATCATTAAATTATATTGGGTAATTTTTATAAACTACTACATGAACCAGTTCTAACTGTCAACTCTTTTGTTTCATTCCATTAAAATCGAATGAAAAATGTATTTCATTCTGGGAATTCAACTCTAACAACATTTGATATCTGATTGGTCATTATTTTACTTGAATTTTTCATCTAGAGAATTTTTTTTCTTATCACATAAATTATAATGATGTTATTGACCAAAATCAGAATCTAAGAAATTAATTATCCAAAAAATATTAATCATTTTTTCTTTATAGGAAGATATAATATTATATACTTTACACCTTTTCTAATAACCATGGATCCTTTATTGATCATTCAAACACTATTTGGGAATAATGTTCCAAATCCTCCCTCATTTATATTTACAATTAAAAAAATTTTTTTTTATCCCTGGATGGATTCAAATAGCCATAAAATGCATATACCTTCCATTATTCATCCCAAATCATACATCTCCCTTCCCAAAATGTTGTATAGCCTCATAATCAACATTGAGAATGATGATAACGAGTCTTGATAAATAATTAACCATGTGTAAATCCTATTTGATGGAATATAATAATGCACTAGATTATTTGATTCATTATTCCTTTATAAAACTGACACTACGTATTATGTTTGTGATATCCTCAATAGTGGTATTTAGGGAACCAAAACATCAACAAGGTATCGTTACAGAGTATATTTTCTGACCCCTAATTTTCATGTGGATATTCCCACTCTAAACACAATGCTGAAATATTGGACCAATTTTTATCATATTTCTTTACCATTTACCATTGTGTTAATTTTATGATAATATTTTACTTCCCGATTGAGGATAAGATCATTTAGCATGAATATTTATTTTTTTATGTTAGGATTATGTGTTCCCACCATCATAAATCTCCATTTACAATGAGATCTCGGTCATCTTTTAAAATAATATCTTTATTTCCACAATAATATTAACATTAGTTCCTATCACATTCCATCATTTCTAAGATGAGGAAAAATAATTTTAGATAAAAAACTACTTCTTTGAAAATGAAATATACATATTCAATCATCCATTGAATCTTGTTAAATTAATTTATTTGATATAAAATAGGTTTTTCTTCTAATATACATAGGATTAGTAACCTTTATATGAAGAATATCATGTTCATTACAGTAAGATTTTCACACTTGTCTTTTTGTTTATTCATTAGATCTAATGTGGTCTTCACATCCTAAATGTTGGAAAAACAAATTCCACCCAAATGAATTTCAAGGGAAGAATATTTATTATCTAGTGTTTCCAAATACCCTTTATCAATTTTCATCTAATTGACTCCATTTAATAGAATATATATGTCCTTATAAATGATATAATCATTTTTATTAATCTAATAAATCCCAACCCACTACTATCGAACTTTTCTATATATGATTTTCCTTCTCAAATCCCATACCATATGATACATCTAATTCCCGCCGAATAAAAAGGTATTTCATGATAATTATTAATGATAACTATTATAAAAACAAGTTTACATATTATATATGATGAAACCATAAAATTTTATACCAAATCAGTAGAATGACTCAAAAATTTTATTCCCCCATGTTTAGTATTGGTGAAACATAATATAGTGTAAATAGGAAAATAGATGGAATCCTCATGATAATCAATGTACCAAATCACTGAAAGGAATCAAACCCTATATCAACATACTAATTTGATCCACTACAGTTCCCAAAATCAAAATCTATAAAACAAACATACATGAAAGATGAAATGAAAAAAAAGGAGTAATTTGATTTATATGGTTCAAAAATGATTCCTAAATCTATAGTACGATAATGATAAAATTTATATTAATCTGATGTTTCAAATAACTACAAGATAATTAGTAGATACAACTGAAGTTTGTTTAGTTTATTTTTATACAACACATAATACATGTATTAGTGATATCATTCAACTACAATAAATTTTCCATACAAATAAATCTTTTACACCACCATCTAAAATGAGACTATCTTACTTCATTTTACGTGGTGACCTCTAATATCATATAGATTTCCATCATCTTGAATGAAAAGTTATGATATAAGTTTAATAAATACATACATTCATGAATATTATCTGTAACATACAGTAGATATATTACAACAAAAATGACTAGTTCCCACCCATTAGAAGATGGAACAATCTAATTGACCTTCTATTTATGTATTCACACACTACTAATGGAATTTACTTCATAGATGAGATATCCTTCAGATTAAGTATTTTTAAAATATTCTTAAGATTATGAGGAATTGATTGGTAGGTAAAATACTATATCTAATGGATCTCAGGATAGTTATTCTAATGGGGACTAGGGATAAAAAATATATATTTGGATCAAATTAGTGTGTTATAAGAGCTAGATAAGGATGTTAATATTGAAATATAGAATAAAAAATATATATTAATGGACTATATTCTGGAGATTTAGGGAAACGTGATCTAAAAATTCTGATTTAACCAATATTTCAATGAATTAATATATGTAGCATATGATAAATTTTGATTGTAATCTAAGGAAGAATGAATTGATGTACATCACAATTTTCATTATATGGTATTGGATTTAATTGATAAAATTAATTATTTAAGTGATCACCAATCCCTAATTATATAATTATAAAACAGGTCAAACGAAATTATGTTCTCCTTATATATTTCATACCTTAACCACAATTTATTAATGAATATTTATCTGTCTGCAAAATTATATCAGATATGTCAAAAATGAATATATAGAAACATTCTATCCTTGAAATCAAGGATCTAGGTTGGAAGATAAGGTTATTTTCCTAATGATTCAAGGATTAATGTACATTTTAGTGGTATTTTTATCTACCTAATCATTGATGGAGAATAATTTTGGGGTATAGATTAAGTGGGGGTTTTATTTATCAGTTCTTCTCCACCCATATAAGGGGTTCGTTATAAAATTAAATAGAAATGGGATGTGACAAAAAAATTAAACTCACATTATGGTTTAATTTAACGTAGGCCCCCAAAAATTCAATATTGATATTATGGATAATATTATCATAATCTATGATATATACCGTCACATGAGTTATTTTTAATTCAGGTTCCATGTGAGTTACATCAGCTCAATAATACAAAATGTTATATCATATGATTTCATGGTCAGATGTATGATAAATTCTATGTTAATCTTATAATATTTGTTATCAATTATTAAATATGACCGATATCATATTAAAGAGATTCAAGAATAGTTTTATATGGTGCATTTTTGGTATTTTACTAAGTCATAAAATATGATATATTGTATTATGTTAAAACTGATATAGTTGAAAACATTATATTTCTTGAATTTCCATTATGACTTAAATATTATAATTTAAAAATTCAAAATAATTTATTTAAGCATTAATTTTTAATATTTATATAATTTATATACGTTTAAATAAATTAATAAATTATGATTGTATATAATAAATTATGAAATATTTATTAAATTAATATTTAAAAATAGAAATATTAAATATTATATTCCCTTTTGAAATTATATGACAGGACTTATAATTTGGATATTAATTTTTAACATGGAAATGAAAAATATGATTTGAGTAATGATTATAAATTCTTATATATCGATAAAATATTTAATATTTAATATTGAATGTGATAATTTTATAATATTTATTCGAGTACTTCAAATTGAAGGCCTTGTTTATGAAATTATTTATACCATATCAAAAGAGTTTTTATAATTTATTTTACCAAGGTTTAAATAGTATTAAATTCAATATATTTATGTAATGTTAAATTTATTTTATCGTAGCATAGATAAAAAATTTATATATTTCCTATCATATACTTTATTTAATGTGAATTAAATGTAATTGAAAATAAGAAATGGAAAATTTTAAAAAATAATATCATGTATTTATATTTATTTAATTATATAAGATCTATAATGTATGATAAACTATGATGTGTTTATAGCATATTTATTCATGTATTTTTCAGAAATTTGTATCTTGTGTTTATGATTTTAATTTTTCATATATTTAAAATTAGTTATCTAAATTATTAATTTATATAATATCAATTTTATGAATTATATTTAATTTTTTTTTATCAAATTTATAAATGGATTCTATTTATTTTTACACATGAATATAAATGTATAAAATTTTAGGTACAATAATTGATTTAGTTTTCATCATCATTGACATTGAACTATCCAAAAGTATTAAAACATTATTTCACATAAATATGATTTAATGATATTAATATTGTTGAAGGAGAATAAGATTCGAAACTAAATGACTAGAAGCATATATACATGTAAGGAGAATTCATGAGATAAGACATTCCCTTTTAAATCTACAAAGAGTTATATTTTATCTAAATAAAAAACGTATTTAATACCTCAATCATCTAATTGTGTTGGTCATGCCAAATATGTGTACCCTGAGAATATATTGTGTATTAAAATAATTTAATGGTTGACCCCAATATAATTAATTTTCATGTAATTGATATATAATTTCACTATATAAAATTAGAATACAACAATACGATTATGTTACTAAATGAGTAGATTTTAGTTTGTCCATTTGATTGATAAGATTTCATTATTCCCACTCAAATATCCCAGATCCAGTTATGATATGATTTGTATAATACAATACATGAATAGATAAGTTATGGGAATGACTCCAAAGAGTGAAAATTCTTAGTGAGATATAGATCTTGGCCCACTAATATATATGATGAGTTAAAAATTAGGAAAAAAAATACTGTAAAAATTGTTAATAAAATTAGTTGTTATGTGCTTTTAAAACCTGATTTCTATGTGGTAAAATATTCTATTTTAGGTAAGTTATATCATGAACATCTATCATTAAATTTTTATTATGTATAAAATTGAAATCATAATGTAAGAAAAGTTAGAACGATGGAAATTAAAAATTTGTTATTATGAATGGTATTGTATGTATTAAAGAAAAAACCTCCATAGTAAAACAATAATGATGTTGTTCAATAGGTGAATCATTTATCCTAGAAGAATTGTAGTTTGGTCTACCAATAAGATCAAAATAATTAAATTAATTTAAACCTCCACTTATATATTCTATAAGAGTGGATATTTTATTGACATTGGAAGGATGGAGGTTTCCTTAAGGATAATTTAGGTTATGAAGTAATTTTTTTCATCATATTTGGTAATATTATATTCATATGAATGTATTCGAGAAATGTTTAGCCTATTTTCCCAATATTTTGATAAGATATTAATATAGGATTGTGTTTCCAAGGTTGTTATGATGTATAGAAATAATATTTGTGAAAAATCTCTAAAAATCATAAAAAATATTACATTTATAATCCAATAATGTTTTTTGTACTATCCAGTCATGGATAGTGAAACCTAAGGGGTGTTTTCAATAAAGGATTCTATTAATCCATAAAATTTAATTTTCCTTAATATCTATAAGGATTAATGAAACTCCATGGAATACACATTCCATTTATATGATTTATAGAAAATAATATTCCAATATCAATGGTAATATGATGTTAATTATATAATTTAATATTATTATATATATAATTGAATTAAAAATATAGATGATAATTGATATAGAATATAGTTTTCATTTAAGTGGTGAAGAAAATGGATTTTATATCAAATATTTTAATATAATGGTTTGTATTAAATCATATGGATCTCAAGATGTGTATTGTAAAAATATTTCTCTTATATGATCTGGGAATGTGTTTTATAAGTTATTTTTTATGAAAAATATTAAATGATAGATTTTATATACCCGATTAATGATTCATTGGATTTGATAACATGTTTTATCATGAATATTGGGATAAAAAATATAATATCTATGATAAAAGTGATTATATATATGATTAATAAAATATGAAAAATTTGATCCCACCTCCTTTAATGTAATATTATAAAGAATAATATTATTTTAATAACATTTTAAAAACACACAAAATAACTTAAATGATATGGGTACAATAGTTTATATGTTAAACATTCCCAATAATATAAAATAATAGTTATTCTTCTAATATAAAAGAGTTTAGTGGAGGTATTATTCAACTTAGATAAGTTCAGAGTTATCAAATAAATGATTATTTTTGTGCAAACATAATTTTAATATAAATTTAATGAAAAGAAATTGTGGACAATATTCTATGAATGATATAAGTGTAATTATAATGAGTTCAAAAACAAGAAATAAAATTATTAACATTATGAAATTTGATATTATGGGGTTATGTATTTTGAATTTTTACATATGGTTTAACATTAAGAATATGGATCTTATATTTATCGCTTTTTGAAATTTTATTTAGTCATTGATTTTACACACTAAATGTGTTAGTATGAAGTTTCTAATTTATTGGCCACATTGAGATATGACATGAATTATATAGAGATATAATGATTATAAAAAAAGTATATAACTGTATAAAATATATTTCAATATGGAATTTTATCATATGTTATATGATAACAGTAGTCCTTATGAAATTTTTTTAAAGTTCTTGAATGTGTTTAAGATATGATTTTGTATCATTTTGTAAAAAAATTAATATTCACTTTTTCATTGTTTCATGTTAGATGAATATATACATGTGTATAAGAATATATATAAATAAATAAATATATATCCTGATTTAAGATGACAATTGACCTCTTAGATTATTATTTTTTGTTATCCCATAATTACTTTCGTCAGGAAGTATTACAGTATATCATGAATATTTAGGGATAAAATGAGTAAGGTTTATGCATCTAGAAATAAAAGATGATCAGGGTCTTAAAAATTGGTTGTGTGTGTTTAATGACCCTCTATGTATATACCACATAATTTTTCATAAACATTTTATTTGGTATACTATGTTTTCGTGGTATATATTTTGAATCCTCAATAAATAAGATTGGAGAGATATGTAACCTCAAAAACATCATAATAACATACCCTTATTTTGAAATATTTTTGGATTATGTAATCAAGGGTATGATATATATGTTATTGATCATTTCATTGGTTGGTGATTAACCAAATGGGATTTCCCTTCTTGAACGACATGTATTAGACATTATCCATTTATTCAGATATTTTTAGGAATTATAATGTTATACATATATAGTAAATATCAAACTATTATCTATTAGAGTCGTAGGTGTATGATATTCAAATCCATAAATGTGAATGAAATGTGGTGTATTACTCAACATGGTCATTCTATACTCTAATAATTTAAAATGTATGGGTTTGTAAAAAGGGTCTGAAATACTACATATCCCAAGGTCACTTTTTATCTTGAACAAAGTGGACATATGAACATGAATTCTTATATATGATTGAATTGTGTTAAAAAAGACATTGTCATACATGTGTTTTATAAAGAAAAAGTATGAACCATTTTCTAGAATAAATGTTGTTTAATTAATTTTTCTCCTTTAATTGATTTATTAATTCTAGATTTCATAATTGATGTTAATATTTTAATTGAAATTGGGATCTGACATTGTGGTTAAATTAATGAATATTGAGTTTAAATTTTAGATATGATCAAAATATTATTTATAGTTTTATAAAAGATAGATTTAGGTGGGAATTTATAAGGTATTTCATATTATTTGATATAAATTAATTTTTATGAAATCATTCAAAATGTGATTTTGATGGTATAAAATTGGTTTTGTATTTGTCTCCAAAATTATTTTATCATAATTATGGATGTCTGCCAAATGAAAATTGGAAAATCTACAAGGATGAAATGAAATATCTATGAATATTATTTTATCCGCTACAAAAAAGTAAGAGATGGTGTCCAACTCATGAGGATATCATAACCATTATAAGTAATCATGATCCCATTACCCTCAAGAGGACAAGAGAATGGATCATGTGAAACAAATGATCTACTTCTAATCAAATAGAGTCCTTTTTACAAGTCTCCATCTTCTTTAAAAGAAACTCAAATGTTCTCTAATGATAGTGTAAAGGCCTCTAGAAAGTATTTTCTTATCACGTAACTTTGCAACTGAAAGGGGTCTACCAAATACTGAAAATGGATTTTAAAATAAATAATGAAAATATAAAAAATTATGAGACATTATGAGTTCATTTATTCTAATGATAAAAGCATTGGTGGTTATCAATACATCGTGAAGAAACTGGTGACATGTCCCCTTTATCATGGAAGAGTTTACTAACTTGTCACCCTCATCTTGTCATGAGTCTCAAGTTGGATTTGGTTGCCTAAAAACAATTATATTTTAAGTTATTCATTAATAAATATATTATCACATCTTGATTGTTGTTTTTTAGGATAATTCATGTGATAATTTCCTAAGGATAGTTGTTCTACAAAAATTTCCTAGCGGATCCATGCTCTGATGAGAACCCATAAGTTCCATAATACTATTCTTAAATATATGTTCTATGGCTAGTTGATGTTATTTGTGGGACACAGATAAAACAGGCCATTTGGGATGAGGACTCATAAAACATTGAGTCACCTTCTCATGTTGTGTTCCCTTTATAATATCTAGGAGGTTATTATGAGAACAAGACCCGCTAGTATAAAATCAACATTTCATAGTGTCATTTGATGTTCCAATATACAAACATGTGTATTTGTCCTTAGGCATTAAGATTATTTTTAGTGCGTATTAAAATTCCCACACGTAGATGTATTGATGAAAACAGTGATGAAACTCTGTTCATAGCGAGGTAGGATATGTTGTATGCATCATGAGTAATACTGCATTAATTAGTAATGTGAGAAAGTATTTGTCCCTTATATTCCATAACAAGAGTTGATATCTCAACCCCTTGATGGAATTGATATAGCCTAAATATATCCATGTCCATGGTGAGAAATGGGAAAGTTCAATTCCAGAAAGTCAAATAATGAATAATCATGCATAGGGGATGACAAAATTAGCATGAAACCCACTTGATATGTGATATCGAGACAAAGGGATTACATTACACAATAATTATAGGAGGTGACACATCATTTCGGCATTAACAACATTCTTTTTGGGTGCCATAGTTTGTTTCTAGATGCTAATCTTGGACTTTAGGTAGGCTCTGCCTAATGCCACTATGAAAGATTCCTAGAGGATCAGACACTATGTGATTCCACGTGTCTATGTTAAATATTATCTTCACATGTTGAATAAATAATATATTCGATTGTGGTTTAATATTTAATCAAGGTTGGCTGATCATATTTAATTTGAAACTAGTTATATGAGAGAATATATTATGTGTAAAATAATATATTTATATGTGAGTAATGTAGTGATATTTATTATAGAAATAAATATCAACAATTAATAGTCTAATAAATTATGTTGAGGAAATAATGAAAATGGAAAAACAAAATTACATTCCGTGTATATTAATATAAACACCATATAGTTTTCCTGGGTATTTGGGATAAATAATAATATTTATTTAATTATGAAATATTACTTGTAATTCATTGGGCGTATTTCTTGTAAAAATAATAATCAACTATTATTATTATACATGGGGTCTTACTATGAATTAAATTAAATGAATAAATCATTTTGGGTAATTAATTCATTTTATTATATAATTCTATTAAAATAAAAATTATATAATTCTCATTAGTCGAGCCATTTTTGGGGGTTGTGCACAACAGATCTATTAAAATATCTCATTCAAAGAGAGAATTTTTGTTATCCAAGAATGCTCTAATGCTACGAGAGAGATCATGCCCCACTAGATCGTGGGGAGCGATTTGCAAGTAGCTCTCAAGGCGATCAAAGGCAGTCATCACAAGTGAAGGATCTTCGGTTCTAGCACACACAGATCCCTTCAGTGAAATCCAGAGATACGTGGAGCACATGTGGATAAACGACATTGGAATCCTACACTTGGATTCTACGATGCAATGACAGATCATATCTGATCGTGACATGAAACATCAATAGAGAGATAATTATATCAAGGTTATTCTTGTATTTTAAATGAATTAATTTCATCCAAATTCTGATAATCCTCTCTATGGTATCAGGAATCCTTTTTTTTTGTTATTCATTCTATTCTAAAGATCTGGTGTTTTTTTATCATGACACATCTTGTATTAAACATCATTAAGGAAAAAAATTAACAGTTGGGTACACCCACCAAACGCGAATCCACTACGCTAAAAACCTACATATTGTATCAGAGGGGTCATATCATTGATTATAATTATTTATTTTTCCATTGGTGATTTACACAATTATTAATTTATTTATTTCAATTCAATTTAATCATTATTTAAATATGAATATTGTTATATATTCTTCCTCCATCATTTATCATTTACCATAATGAAATGATTTTTTCGTTTAGTTATTTTTAAAATAAAATAGAGGATCTCATCTGGTGGTTCCGAAGCTCCTGGCCATAGAAAACTAGAATAAATGGAGGGTATTCGGCAGTACAAGTCGTGTATTATAGGTGGCATGGACTAGGACAATCCATTGAATTGGGTCGTGTCACTGAATCCTATCAATGTCTTTTATACTCCATTTCTTGATGAGGAATAAGTGGCACACAGTTTCATATTACATGCCTTCTGGACCACTGAACACATCGTGTAGTCATTTAGAGTTTTCGTAGTACCATGTACCCTATACACATCTTGCCCGACTGGAGACCGTTTAATATGGATACTACACGGTGTGTGTCCTACTGAACACGCTCTATACTATGATGATTTCTAAAGTACATTTACACACCATGTTCTTAGACGTGTACTTCTAATGGACGATGAACAAAGTGCATGTGGTGTAGTCGG
The DNA here is from genome assembly GCA_963277665.1 of Viscum album. Classification (NCBI taxonomy): domain Eukaryota; kingdom Viridiplantae; phylum Streptophyta; class Magnoliopsida; order Santalales; family Viscaceae; genus Viscum; species Viscum album. The sequence continues at coordinate 76,516,125 of OY728162.1, read as the reverse complement.
AACTACACATCGTTTACTCATCCAAATTACTTCAATTTATTAAATTTTTTATTATATTATACAAAACCTTGATACTTGTACCATAGTGTGGAAGTAAACCTGATCCACAACACATGATAGGTAAAATATATGTTGGTGTTTAATTAAACAAATGGGTATTGTTCCTTTCACCCATTGGGTAATTATGAATGGGAAGACAATGGGTTTCCTACAAGGTACAATTTACATACAAAGATAATTTTAAATGAATTTATTTATTTAAAATTACAATGGATTAGAATATCAGGGTAATTCATAAAAAGGGTTTAAGACAAAAGGAATGATTAATTAAAGAAAATTAATTGATTCTAGCATGAATTATTTTAAACAAGAACGATTAATGATTTTAATTTAGTTTTATCTGTGCGTAAATATCTTTGCATGTATAGATGATCATGAGCTAGACCAAGACCTTTTTATGTGAATGGTATCTTTTTATTTATTTATTTAAATTAAATTTATTGGCATGTGATCCTTCTACTCAATAATATCTCAGGCCTATGTTCCCAAGGATTCATTTATGTAAAACCTATTTTACCCCTCACATGTACGTGAGATAAAAACATATGAAATGGATGGGTCTCCTAAGCTAGTAGAGGCACCTCAAGTTAGGATCCAAGGTGAAACCAATCCAAGGAGATACACAGGTTTAATGGTGGAAAGCTATAAACACAGACCAAAAATGATCAATGTGTTTCACCCCTAGATATTGGGTTATTTTATCAACCCCTAGAAAAAATAACCAACATAATGACCTCATGATCATAACATTTATTTTATTTCTATCAGTTGCAAGGTTTATTTATTGTGGTTGTGTTTTCATTATCACAAAATTATTTAATTAAACAGGCCTGCAAGATAGAACCAAAAAAGTTCTTTCTTATGCGTAAATATTATCTTTTTCATGGTTAATCACATAAGTATATCCTACATAATGTTAAAAAGAATGTAATAAAATATAAAAAAATTATAAATTTATACATACGGATAAAATCAATCAATAAAAATATTATGTCAGTATAGGCTTCCATAATCGTGGTTACAATCGAACCGTAGTTCAATGTTCTTAACCAACACTAGTTGGTGTGCATTGAATTATTAGGGAATTAAAATTCATGTTTTTGGATGGACTTAACATAGTTCACATCAAGGGTTGACTACCACAACAGTACTTGGTGTGACCAAGAGCGAAAGGTTCAGTAAATCCAAATTAAATGGACATCAGGACTTGGGAGTCCACCTAGCAGATCAAGGAGCTGCAAGTTACTGTATTTGGAATTTGGAATGTCGACCTAAAACCCTTAAACATTCTTGAGAAACCCTATTTGGGGTGTTAAGAACGTAAATATTGTTTCTTTCCACTATAATAATTAAGAAATATAATATTCCAATGTTAATGATGAGGGCTATTCAATTTAGATAAATTAATGGGAGACTAATAAGTATTAATTTATTTATTTGTCTTAGTTATTTCATAATAAAGTAAAAAACATTTCCTCATCTTAATTTTTTATATGGAAAGAAAATTAATTCAAACATATCATTGTGAACCATACATGATAAGGGAAGCCTTCCCACCATCACCAATTTCATGGAATGGGAGTGGCATTTGTGTGTCAACCTTTTCCATGAGAGTAAGTTGTATATGTTGGAAGAGACTGTTCTAATTGTTCCTAGAATAGAGGGAAGTGATGAGGAACTATCTATCCATATGAATCATACGGGTGATGTAACAAATATCCAATGATTCATGTTATCGGTCATGTCTAATGGGCTCTTGATGCTACATGAAAACATGGATGTGTACATCATGTTGTCCCACCATAAGGATATTAATCAAGAGAAGGAGAGATATGAGATATTTTAGATCTCCAATGCTTTGTTTAAAACTATTCATGGAGTGTCTGTGCTTGCGGGGCCAGACGTTTTCTTGATTATTGGCTTCATTGAAGGCTTATACATCATAGGGATTATGTTCCTAAATGAGTTTTCTATATATCTCATCTTATCACCACTTCCCAGGACCTCCTCTAGATTTATTATCTTTTATAACATGATCAACAACGAGAAGAGTCTACTAAAACATAAGACCATAATTATCCAGGTAGATAAGGACATGTGGCATGATACACCCATATTCCATATGTTGAATAAGAAAAAGAAGGAGAAGACGAAAGGGGCCAAGGACTTATAAACTATCTGAATCCCCTGAGCATCATCCCCTATGAACAAGAGGATCCATTGGCAGTCAAAGGAAAGAGAGGCGATATGTTTTGAATGTGGATAGCATGGTCACTAGAAGAGGAAATGAACCCAGAAGCATGGAGACTCTAAAGGTGCATTCTTTATCGAGTGTAATTTTTCCATTTAAAAACATTGGGTATTAGATACAGCTTTTGGGCCTCACATATGTAATCAAATGCTAGAACCAAGTAAATTTAAAATGATTTCCAGAGGAGAGTTAGATCTCTGAGATACCAATGATGCAAGGTTGGATGCGTTATCCCTTGGCGATTAGCATCTCTTATTGCAATCTGGGATGATTATGGTTTTACATAATTGTTGTTTGGTTCCTACTGTTACCAAAAACAGAATTTTTGTATCCTGTTTGGATATGGATTGATTTATTTTAAGGTTTAGAAATAAGTGTTCCTTCATTTATAAGAACAAAATATGTTATGGTATGGATAATATAAATAATAATTTTCATGTATTAAATTATTAAATCCATGTCTTGGAAGTCGATAAGGAAACAAACTCACATGAATCATATATCACCTAGTTTATGCATCACTATCTCAGTCATGTAAATGAAAAGCGCTTGAGAAGGCTCTGTCAAGATGGCTATTTAGACTCTACTAAGATAAAACCACATCATATGTAACACCCCAGGTAAATAAAGAATATGAAATTTTTATATTTATCCATATTTGTGAATAAAATATTAATATTACTTTAAAGGGGATGTTATGCTCGATGGCGTACCCAATACGCAATAATGAGTTTCTTGGGAATCTTACGTTGCACTCTAATAATAAAATAATATTATTTTAAATGATAGTTAATGCCTAGATGTTGTAGTGGTGGGAATGAATAGATCTAACTACAAAATGATTATATATGTTTGTCAAATATTTTTACTTTTATCCAATAAATATTAGAGGCTTAAGATGCAAATGAATCCAATTTTAAGCATAAATATTCATTAAACGGTCGATTAACTGCCTTTTGGTGGCGAACCCTCTTTAAATAATGTTTTGGCGACTCTTATACATTCTATTGGACCAAATAAAATTTTTCTTTAGAATCAGAACCTCAAAATTTACATTGTTTATATTTTTGGTATTTTTCCGAAAAAGTTCAATTTTTAATGAATAGTGAAAAATGTTGTATTTTAATTCAAAAACTCGTTTTAATATAATTTATTTATATGATTATATTATCTTTTGAATTGGTTTTAAAGTTAAATTGGAATATATTTTTACCATTTAATCTAATATTGTTCGTTGGAATTAATTTCACATTGAAATCGGACTTAAACTAGTGTCAATCTTTTGATACATTTGGTTTCATAAAAACACGCTATTTGTTTTGACAGTGGGAATTAATTATAAATTAATTAATTCAACATATATGTTTTTAATTTTGTAATATAGACATCATTTTTGAATTCGGAATATCAAATATATCTTAGGGTGAATTTTTGGTAATTTACTAAAAAACTTCAATTTTTGATGAATAGTGAAACCACTAAATGGTACTTATAAAAACTGATATTCCGTTTAAATGAAATTTTTCCATTATTGTGTTTTGAATTTCAAAAATCCGACATACATGGTTGTCATTAAGACGTAAAATGTGGTTCAATGGGATTAAAATAATTTTTTGGTGAATAGTAACTTATTACGTTTTTAATCGCGATTAGAGGTAATTAGTGTAGTTTAAGGTAATAATAATGTTTCAATAAAATGAAATGACCTAGACACATGTCCTACCCTCATTGGATGTGTCATGGCCGACCAAGACAATCCATGGGTCAACTTGGGGTCCCCATGGATCCACTTTGGTTGGAAAAAGACATAAATACCTTTTTATTTAATGTTAAAGTAAAAAATGACACAAACACGAGATGTTTTACTAAAACAATTTTAAATGGGGTTATACAAGTCTTATTTTTTTACTATAAATAGTAATTGTAAATATAAAAAGATTTCCTACATCATAGTATTTTTTTTATAATTTTTAGACATTAAATAAATTAAATTATTTATGAAATCATGATGATGCAGCGATGACCTCATTATTTAACGATTTAAATAAAATGGAATGATAATGTAATATCTAAGACCTAAACATGTCCAAAACCTATTTTATGAGTGGATTTATAGCCCCTATCACCTTAGACTCAAAATACATCAATGTGGGACCTTTAAAATCAGAAACTCTTTTGAAAATAAAGTAACATTTTGTAACTTTACTAGAGTTCCCCTCCTCTCCTATTATAAAAGGCCCCTACCTCTACCTCCTTACCCACACTCCAAAAGCCTTTGGCTCGGCCAAAATCTGCCCATTTTGTCTCTCCACTTCCCTCTATTACTCCTTGAAGCCTCACTTTGGGCAGAAGTCTTCCCACGGAAGCCTTTGACCTCAAACCAAATGGAGTTACCCGATTTTAAGGTAATGTCTTCACTTGAGTCCTTTTGTTTTATTTTGCCTCTCCAACACCCTAAAATATTTTTATTCATTATATTTGTAAAAACTACAGTATCTTCAATATACTAGGATATTTTTATAAGAAGTATTTGAGCTACACTTACACACACCTACATCTAATTGTTAAAGAACATGCTGTTTCCGTGGATGGCGAATTTCTACCTCACGAAACGATGATTGTTCAACACTCATATAACAACTTCAAAGGTGGACAATAATATATCACTATATTTATATATGATATATATATGTTTATGTTTTTCTTAAGCTTATTTATCTTTCATTTATGGCATACCTTTATGGTTTCCATTATGGGTAAACGCGATATCTTCATTTAAGGAAGTGCAGACTACCGCCCCCTCAAAGTGATGTGATTCGTTAATTCCATATGTGGGACGTATAAAGGATGGATTTAAAGTTATTATATATGATTTTATACTGGAATTATAATATACCTCTATATCATTATTATTTCTTTCCATTAATGTATGAGATATAAATGAAAGTAGCGTTCATGAGTACGTACGGCTTATCGCCTCCATGAACGGTGCATTTCATTTCATATCGCCAAATGTAATGTACTATTATAAGTACATATTTATAATGAATATATATAATTTATTTTACATATAAATTATTAATATAATTCGGGATTTAAAATATAAATACCTCTCATTTAGTTTTAATTCCATTAATATGACAAAGAAATGAAAGTAGCGTTCATGCGTACGTACGGCTTACCGTCTCCATGAACGGTGCTTTTCATTTCTTACCTCTAAATGATTATGTAATATTATAAATAAATGTATATTCTGTATATATATGATATATATGATATCCAAATCATGAATATCATTCTGGATATAATGAACCATTGACCACACGAACAACATGTAATTGTAAGAAGTCCACTTTTGACTTAAGAACCAAATATCAACAAAACAAAAATTATTAACTTAAATGATTACATAATTTTTATAACATGTCAGTAATTGATATAAAAGGAATAATGAACTTTAAAAAGGTTCTTATGAAAGTATAAATTAACTCAAGTATAATATTCAGGTTGTTAAAGAATGACTGAGTCAAGTCGAACCCGATGTAAGGGATCCTACTCCTCTCTTTATTTTTAAGTACACTATTTATGTCATTCCTTTTAAAGCTCATATTTCTTGTTATTGGGATGTTATTTTATATTAATATTACTGTATTTTTTATTTTTCATGTGATGAGATACCCTATTTTCTCTCATCAATCCATTTTGGAAGTTTTAAGTGGCGGCGTTAGGCTACCGAGTTTTCGTAAGGGATTTTTCATCTCACTTTTATTTCTGTGAGATTTATGCTACATTTCCCACAATTTCCTTTTAGTGGTGTATTTAATTCCCATTATTCTACTCTTTGTGTAATATAATTTCATTTATGAGTATTTACATCAATGATGTATTGACCTTCATTCATGGGGTGTATGTTTCGAAAGATACCTAAGTCGGTATGGGAACCTTTCACCCTCCTCTTTTTAAAAGACTTCTTTTGTAGGGTCTTTTAATTCACATATTTTTATGTTGGGATATGATCTCATATATCCTTATTGATGTAAATTTAATGTTATGAGATTCTTTTTTTTATCTCTCATCAACTCTTTTTTCTGAATTTTGAAGTAACGCCGTTAGGCTGTCAAATTTTTGCAAGGGAACTTTTTAACCAAAATTTGATTCTTTGGGATAAACTTGTACTCCTTGAATATGTCATTCTATGGACTTGTGTGAATAACCTCTTATTGGTTTACAGTTAATATCCACTTATATTTGGTGTATTCGTTTTTCATGCATAACTATTCAATTGGTTTATCCTTAAACCAAGGATACCGTCTTTGTAAGGGTCTTCGTCTCAATCTCCATTCATTGAGGAATATTTTATTTTATACACAACCTTATTTTATACGGTGTATAAACCCCTTTGACTTTTATGTTTATTCAAAAAAAGTATTTTTTCTACGAAGTGTTTTACTAAACGACAAAAAGGAATGTTTCTTTTACGCACGCGGTGACAACGACCTTTTCCGCTGCCGTGAGTATTATTTAATCTTTGGCTTCCTCAACAAGCCGTAATGTTTTTAAAATAAAATAAATACCATATACTTTTTTTTTGAATTTTGGTATTTAAAATGTTTTTGATAAAGGATTATATTATGTCAATATATTTAAATGATATATTGTGATTGAAATGTGGAAATTTTATCATTCCTTTATGTAGGTTTTATGTGTTATAATTTTATAATGGTACTTGGACATTTTACGGGTGGAAACACGATAAACCATATGATTGGTGGTGCCGTGAATACCAGGATGGGTGGTTACGTTATAACCTCCAATGCATTGGGTATGGAAGTCGGTCGTATGGCTATTCCATTAAGTATGTATGGAAGTTAGCCGAATGGCTATTCCATTAAGTGATATGTGTGGAAGTCGACCTTATGGTTATTCCACTTAAGTATGTTTATGTCCTAAGTTACCTTTATATGTTATGTGATATTTATATGGGTTTTATGGTAATCTTTTGGTTACAGAAGGGTAAGTAATGAACTTTGATTCAGCGAAGAGTTTTTACTACTTCGAAAAGGTGAAATTTATTACTTTGATAAAGTATACATGGTTTATTTGTTGTTTTGAGAAACTAACAGTTTTCATTCTTTATGTATCCCATACTGAGCTTTTTATGCTCATCCCATGTTTTTGAAATGTTTTTCACGGGACATAACGTGGAATATTGTCAAGGATGGGATCAAGGTAAAGTCATGCTACCTAAAATATGTAACTAGACATGTTTATTTTTAAGAGTTTTTATTTTATGGAAACTTAGTAAAAGTTTCTACTTTGTAATCTTTTGAGATGTAATAGTTATGTCCTAATTATCTAAAACTCTAAACCTGAAAATATCCTCATTGTGAATTATTCATTTAATTCAATATTAAGTAAGGTTTAAGGCCGGGGCCTTATATCATTGATGTCACAATTGTTTACGAGGTAAAATGAATATGCCCCCATTAGTGGATAGGGTGAAATTTCCACAGAGCTTCTAGGATTAGTGCACATAGACGTGTGTGGACCATTTCTTGTAGGATTTAGAGGTGGATATTCATACTTCATTAATTTTACGGATGATTTGAGTTGATATGGATATATATAATTAATATGGTATATGTCAAAAGCCTTAGATAGAAATTTATGGAAATCGATATTGATGTAGAGAATCAGAAATGTAAGAAGATAAAGAACACGAGATCAGATCACAATAGAGAATATCTGAACCAAGAGTTCAATGATCTTCTACAAGAGTCTGGGATTCTATCTCACATCACTCATTATTATACACCACATTGGAATGTTGTTAGTGAAAGGAGGAATTACACCATGATGGAAATGGTGAGTTCGATGAAGAGTAATGCAAATCTTCCACTATCCTTTTGGGATATGAATTACAAACCGCATCATACACTATAAACGAAGTACCAAATATCATAGAAAATTGAATTACCACCGAGTTATGGAATGGAAATAAACCCATTTTTCAATCAAAAAAGTATAGGGATGTAAGGAATTTTTTAATGACTTATTAGGAAACAAAATTGAACCCCAGGTCATGAGGTGTAACATTATAAGATATGAAAAGGAAACAAAAGGATATTACCTATATAAACCTTCAGATAAGAATGTGACATTTAGCAGACAATAAATATTATATAAGAGGGAGCACATAGTTAGATAGGATAGTGTGAGCATGACTGACATCGAAAAAGTTTATGATCAGGATACACAAGAGTTTTTATAGGAATAGTTCACCATGTCTACGTGGAAAAGGTTCCAAAAACACATGTACTGTATAGGTTCTCTAGGGAGGTACGAGAACTAGAGAGATTTTATTTCATTGTCACTGAGGATGTTGAATCATTATTGTTGGAGAATTATGTAAGTCTATCATACATGAATATATTATAAATATCAAAATAAACAATATGGATAGAATATATGAATTCTGAGATGTATTACATATTTCAAAACCAAGTATGGGTTCGTGTTGATGAGCCAGATGCTGTAATTCCAGTTGGATAAAAATGGGTATTCAAGAAAAAACTGGACATGGAAGGTGATGTTATCACCTATAAAACAAGGCCAGTTCCCATAGAATTTAGACAATGTCCAGGAATTGAATATGATGAATCCTTCATGCTACTTCCCATGTTTAAATCCATAAGAATCATACATTCCATAACAGCTCACTATGAATCTGATATTTATGAGATGGATGTCAAAACAGTGTTCCCTAATGGGAAACATTAGGTAGATGTCTATATGACCCAACCAGAAGGGTTTGTGACACTATATGAGGCCAAACTCTTTTGCATGTTTTAGAAATATTTTTATGGATTAACGACAGAATCTAGGTCATAGACCATTCTACTTAATGATGATGTAAAAGAAATAGTTTTCATTAAGAACAAATGTGAGACCTATGTTTATGAGATGTTTAATGGGAATGAGGTCATTATCCATGTAGTATATGTCCATGACATATTACTTAATGGAAATGATGTACCAGTCCTACAATAAGTTACAGATAGGTTGAACAAGTGTTTCTCCATGACGGACATTGGTGATGTATCCTACATTCTAGGGATCAATATCATAAATGATAGATCCTATAACCTGATTTTACTATGTTAGGGTATATACATATACCAAATACTAAATATATTTAGTGTGGAACAATCCAAGAGGTTATTGGTTCTAGTGTCACATGGCCTACAAATTTCTGAGAAAATGTGTCCTCATACACAACATGAGAATGATAGAATGAGTAAGATCCCATACACATCAGCTATAGGATCCATAATGTATGTCATGTTATGTACTAGTAATAATGTTGCCTATGCACTGATCATAGTAGGAAAGTATCATGAGTATCCTGGAGAACAACATTGGACTACTATTAAGACTATCCTTATGTATCTGAGAATAACTAAGGGTATGTTCTTGGTGTATGGAGGTGACGAGGATATTGTCATCATAGGGAATTCTGATGATGGTTTTTTGATAGGTCAAAATGATTTGAAGTGACAATCATGAACCGTTTTCTATCTAAATAGTAGATCAGTGAGCTTGAAGAGTTCAATGAAACCAATTTTCTCTGATTCAATAGTTTATTCCAAATATATAGTGGGTTCTGTTATAGCTAAGGAATCCTCCTAGATTTGGAAGATTGTCCAGGAGCTGGATGTTGTTCCTTGTACTAAAGATCCTATCACATTGTATTGTGATTATACTCAGTGGTGGCTCTAGAAAAAGAGCCAAGGTCACATCAGCAGACAATGCTTATACTCTGAATGTATCACCTCTTGAGGGATTTATATCAAAGGGGGGATGTTTCAGTGGGCATAGTATCCATTGAAGAGAACGTGGTGGACCCCATGAATAAAGGCCTATATTAGATGAAGCGTGAATATCATGTGAGATCTTGCAGGTTAAATGTTGTTAGTAGTTTTCTCTATTACTTGTGGGAGTCTGTTAGATTTGGTGCCTTGGAACCAAATACTGAGTCAATACAATAAAATTTTAATTTCTGAGTGGGTTTTTAGGCTATGGAGGCAATTTAAACCCTCATCACAATCTTATGCGGTGGTTTCTGAAAACTTTCGCTAATTTGGGTATTGGGAAACTATTTTTGAATGTTAAAGCAGTTTATCATTGGTTTATGGGAACTGTTAAGGTTGGTGCATTTTCACGGTGGTTATATTGTTTTTCGTGATGGTTTTTCCATGGACGAGATCAATTTTTTTACCGGTTGTTAAAACAGAATCTAAAAAGGTTATGCCCTGTTGGGATAAACCATCATGAAAAAAAATGTAACTCCTGCGAAAATGAATCGAAGATGGGCCACTATAGCAACAGTTAAAACCAATGTTAAATTTTAGATGGTAGATTTCGTTAATACTGCCGCTATTAAAAAAATGACGAAATTTAGCGGTGGATAAAACCGATGATAAATGTATCTCTTACAGTTAGCGGAAGTTAAAACCAACAATAAATTGTATATTTAGAAGAAGAAGCACTATTTTTTGGAGACCCTGTACCAGTGCCTTGAAAAATACCTTTCCAAGAATACCAAAACACCAATAGAATACATAATACAGTCAATATAAAATTAGATTCTTAACTAATAACAACCAAATGCATCATTCAGTGAGTAAATGAATAGAAATAAACATATCAAATGGCATAATCCTAGTATCCAATAAAATTTAGTGGGGAATTTATGTATTTAATATTGAACATTTCAAACACATATGTCCTTTTTGATCCTTGATTGGATGTTCACATGTTTTGTGAAACATATATGGTCACCCATTGGGTGATCTAGGTGAAATGGGAAAATCTGATTTTTTTTCAAATTTTGGTACTCCCAAATATCTTCTATAATTGTTCAAAAATGTAATATCACATTATATATGATTATTTTATAGAAACCAAGGCATCAATTAGGTGTTTAGACCACTTATAGTTTGATTTATAAAGTGGGAAATTTCAAAGATTAACAAGTCACATCTAAGTGACTCCATTGAGATTATATATGGGTTCCCCAATTTTTAATGTGTTAAATGAGTTAAATGTAACTTTTAATTTGAAATTGATAAATAATAATGGTTTTCCATTCATAAAATAAATCTATTAGTTTCGAATGGAATGACCCCAAGTAATTTTAATGTCATGCTCTTGATTAAGCTATAGAAAATGCTTCATAGGAACTTTAATATTTTAATTGGTAATTGAACATGGATAAAGTATGAATAAGATTTTATTCTATATCTATTATGACCCAAAGATTATGCCTTTGTTATGAATATGGTTTAGATAGAAGATATGAATTTTAGGTAATTCCCCTTTCTAGTTATATTTATTATATACCTTTTTAGTGGTGGTGGTATGGTGGTATGATATTGTTGGGGAAGGAGATATCAAAATTCTTTACATCATGTGTTGAGCATGGTGTATCACAAAAATGTTACTTTATATGTATTTGGATTTAGTCTCCACATTACATGACTAAAATTTTGACATGATGGTGCACTCATCACCCAATGTGTTGTTTCATGGAATCTCTCACTCTATTGGGATATAGGGAATATACTCAATTACATGAGCATATAGGATCGTTAGACTGGTAGGGATGTCTGAGTTATGCAATTGTCTATTCATCAGTATTATTATAAGTATATGCCTCATACATCTTCACATACCTTAACAATATTAGGTGGATGAAATATATATAAACTATATATAATACAAAAATATATATAGTAACTATTTAGATTTTTATTCCATCTATGTGTCGATAAATTTAAACCGTCCTACAGTCCTTTAGGAACTTGATTGGGTGGTTATTTATTTATTATATAGTTACTAAAAAGATATGGGGTGTTGTATGATAGGGTAAGACTATTTATCCTGTGAATAATGATGTGGTAATATTTTCTTCAAATTAAATTACGTTGCTGTTCCATGAAGAATTTTAATAAATAAAACGTAATAGAAGAATTAGGTAAAATAATCTCCCACTTGGGTATTCCATGTGGAATTATTATACATGACACTAAAGATAGGAAAAGGTAAAATAATCTCTTCATGGACAAGGGTTCCTAATTTTTTTAAGAGTGATGGATTAGGTTCAAGTATCAAATTTTTTTCACTAATGTGATTTCGTTGGAAAATGAGCCTTTAGTGATGTTTCCTTAGAAATAATAGAATCTGGCTCCTAATATATTGTGACTCCCATATGAATCGTAGTGATTTTGATGCATGGAATATAATAGAAGTGATCTGGAACATTCTATCAAAGTGAGAGTGACTCTTCAAGGGGGTTATATATTCTATCAAGAAATATAGATTCTCATAAAAATTATTTTTTATAGGTTAGATGATGTTATGAATTGAAATTTACTGATCATGTAGTATATTTTAAAAAAATCGTGGTCAGGGGGGTCTACATAATCTTCTGGGAGTTTCCCATAGGAATGTCATTTCTACTGAGATAATGGACAATTTCATTCACACTGCCTGACTGTTCTTGTATGCCACTTTGGGAATGGTCGGAAGCCCAGATTTCAAAAGGTGTAGCAACATTTCCCCTAATATAGTATCAATACCTATAGTTTCCAACTATTTCTTGAAATTTTGGATACTAGAGTTATTCCAAACTAAAGGGTGATCTATCTTTAACATTTTATAAATAAACACATTCTCATCCATAGGGATTGATACAAGAGCATAACTAAGAATAACTTCTTAGAAATGGAAATGTTGTGGTAAATGCATAGGGCTAGAAAATGTAGAGTAAGTTATTATAATAAAAAAATGAATTTAAGAAAAATTAATCATCACGTTAAATACTAAATATATGTTGTGCAAAATAATATCGAGAAATCATGACATTAAAGGAAATATCAGAAATCAATAAAATACATAGAAAGAAACATGATAAATGAAGAAAATGTTAGGTCCTGAAAATGTTTGGAGGAAACAATGAGTCACACATGATACATACACAAACTAAATGACAATATTTTTACACAGATCAACAATACTACTAATCACTTTCCAATGATGTATAGATATCGTCACCTTCTCCACCTCCATTTCCAATTCCTGCTACCACCTATATGAACATTATACTGAAATTTCAATAGAGATTCATATTTATATTTAAACATGAAACCAATAAAAGTTTCAAAACTAAATGATTTTGAATTTTTGTGATTTACCTGCTCACCACTAGTCAATGTAATACCACTAGGGGATATCATCTCATCAGTTAATGTATATCAGTAAACACTTTCCTCAATGTGGATATCTAAGCCTCGTGGTCATGAACTGTGTTTCATACAGAATTAATCTCTCTCTGAGAATCTCCATGTATGGACTGACTATAACCAAGAGTAGATGCAAATACAGTTTACAATGTCCTACCACAGACCTCGGATGGTATGTGTCCCAAACCCATTATGCGGACTCTACTAGATGGTAGTAACTATTGTAAAAAAATATGTGAATCATGAATTCTCAATCCATGTAACTTAAGATTCCACAAGTCAACACACCTTGAGATGTTACTTGAGTAACAATCAGATACCATTACATTCTTCTAAAATCGAGGGAATGTATCATTATCCCTATTTTTCATTGAAAAAATTGCCCCAGCATGCTTTTCTTCCTCATATGGAAAAAGATGACATTTTATGTTCCTTAATTGTATGTATATGCAAGCATTGAGATGATCCTTATACTTTCCATTCTCATTAAGAAGTGTGAAAATGAAATTGTCACAAATATAATTCTCAATATGCATCGCATTAAGATTACACTACAACAAAATATATTCACAATTTGGATGTTTGAAAAATATACTTTTTTCTTCCATTACTGTGTTCTGTTTTCACTTGATAATACACATCGAACCCATTTCCATCCATTATTAAAATGATGTACCTTCCCAAATTTTGTTTCATATTTTTTATGATGTGTTAATATTTCGTAACATGTTAAAAACTTTGGAGGTGGTATACGATCAATTAAATTGTTAAATTTAGATCTGTTCTGTTTAAATCTATGAGATGCATCGAGATATCTTTGATGGCACAAGAAGCACCATTTTCTACTGTGAGTTATCCATTTGGTCTCAAAATCAATGTTAAAAATATGACTAGAAAAACCTATGTAAATTTTCTAAAATGATTAATTCCCAATCCCAGGAAAGTCACTAATGGTCCACATTAAAGAAACGTTCATTTTGAACATTTGTTTAGAAGAAGCATCAAATGTCTCAACACAATTGCTCCATAACTCCTATAATTATTCAATCAAAGGAAACAAGTATACATCAATATCATTTTCAGGCATTTGTTTTCTAGGAATAATCATCGAAATGATAAAAGTTTTTTATTTCATAAACATACATGGTGGTAGATTGTAAGGGATCAAAACTACTAGCCAAATGCTACAACAAGTAATCAAAGTCCCAAATGAGTTGAATCCATCAACAGTCAATCCCATTCAAACATTCCTAGAATCTGCTATGAAAAATGGATGTAATGAATCAAATGACATCCCTGATTTTGAATCTTGTTGACATCTCATTAACCCATAATTATTATTATCAATAGAATTCCACTTCATCTGTTCGGTAGTTTTCAGTGGCATGAATAATATTTTCAATCGAGGCATTAAAGGAAAGAAACGTAAAATCATTACAGGTGTGTTCTCTTACTTCTTCTTCATAAATTTATGTTAATTGAGACTTCCAACATCACCCAATATCTACCATATATATGAATAACATTTTGTTCAATTATGTCTACATGAATCCTCACACGAATAAAGCATACAATAATTGGGGCACACATGTATTTTGGTATAATTCAGAACAAGCTTGATAACAACTATTTTCACATCATAAAAGACTCAGGGATTTTTTCTTTAGGAAATGCATATGGTAACAATTTCAATATCATGGACATAACCTTATTTGTAATTCCACAAGGACATTTGATATGGTACCATTTCAGCAGAATAAGAAGCTTTTAATATTTCAAACAACCACTATAACACTCTAGATTTCTATAGTCAACGAAATCATGAAACATATTTACCTTAGTGGTGTTTTCTCTTAAATTTGTATCCACAAAATCAAGAGGAGGATCTAATGATATGTTAAAATATTGATCTGGTTGTGTTAGAGTCTCAAAAAAATCACTTGTCACGTTTCAATTTTCAACACCATGATCTGGTTGTTCTGTTATGTTTTGATGTTGATAGTGATGTATTACAATGCCAAATGCATCATTTATGAGGTTTTTCATTTCATTTTCCATTTTCGAAAAGGTTGTGATATCATTCTATGGACAAACATCATTTCTCAACCATTTTGTAACGTTCAATTCTCTATGACAAATCCCACACAAATATTGATCAGGGAATTTCTTTAGTGTTAAATGATAATAAACATCATCTCTCTCCAAAAATCTTCTAAATTTACATTTAGGACATGGAAATATTATTCTCCCTTCAACAGATCGATTGGAAATTGAAATATCTAAAAACTCCTTTAAAACCTTATCATACTGAGGTGTGTTCCTCAATAATATGATCCAGCTTTTATCCGTGTATATCGCAATGTTCCAACATAATATTAAAAAATATTAAAACACGTATTAAATACTAAATAGAGGAAGAGATTCATTTATACTATTTTACAAAATATATAAATATGTTAAATAATGTTTTCATACATAAATACATATGGTAAATCACATACTAGAAATCCAAGGCATAAAAATTAAAAAGATCCATAAAAGAAAATTAGAACAAGGATCCCATCTTTATAGTTTTTTCTATGTCGTGCTCTACTAAAACTGATGGAAAAACTAATGATGCTATAACATTGATATCACTAAGGTACGATCTTGATAAATCATATAATAATTGAATAGAATTTAGTAATATGAAATAGAAACAAACTCTTACCTTAAAGTGGATATTTTTTTAAAGTATATATGTATGTATACATGGTATATTTGACCCATTGGTGGGTAGGTATATTTGGAATAACAAGGATAAGAAAAATCCAAGACTTCTTTGAAATATAGAGGTTGGGTTCTCTTCTTTGTTTATTTTGGCCCTAGAGTGGACCGTATCGACATGGTATTGAAGACAATAATGAGATATTTTGGGTGATGAAATTTTTGATAGTGTTATAATAAAAGTTAAATATATACCCTTCTCATTGCATCCATCATGGTGATTCTAGTGGATCATATATGCTTAGGTGATTTTGGATCATGTCAAGAGTTAAATTATCAATTTGGGTAGTGAATCTTATATATCAACCGTCTTTTTATATATTTTTCCATAGTGTGTGTGAGTTAAGAATGAGTTTTGTCACTCTAATAACTAAATTAGGTTTATTTTGCAAGAAATCATAAAATGAGAAATGAATTAATGTTCACAGGTTCAAACCCATCTCACTTACACAACTCTACACCTGTTTCCATCACATGATGGTCTTGAGCATATTTTATTCACTCATAGAACAACTACACCATCTTTATCATTCACTTCCCTGTTTTTTTTAAGATTAGTTAACTCTCTAACCTCTATCCAACACAAAATAGATATATGAGAACACTCATAAAATTCATTAAATGGAGTTTTACCAATTGTTAATTACTATTTATTATCATAGTAAAACTCAAAAAAGGGAAATGATTCACCCAAGAACCTATAAAATTAATAATAAACATCTTCAATACATCCATAAGAATTTTGATCATTATCACTATTTGACCTTCCATCCGAGGTTGAAAAGTACTACTTCGAAAAAATGATGAAAAAATTCATGAAACAAAATCTTATACAATTGGGAGTTAAATTAAGATCTTGATCATATATGACCATTTTTTAAACCACATGAATCCACACCATAATTGGAAGCTATAAATGGATGAACATACCACAACAATCAAGATTAAAAATAAATAATTAATATTCAACCAACCTTAATGTTCCATAATGTGGTGTTTAAGGATTCTATTTTTTATGGAGATAAAAGGATTAATCTAGTTGATTGTGATTAAAATAGATCATAATAAGATAATTATATTGATATAATTATTTTTTATATTGAGTTTTATATATTTTTTTGTTTTCATTATGTGTAGTAAAATAAATTGAGTTTCTCATCAAGAAGATGATATCATCTTTCCCTGAGGAAGAAGTGCACAAAAACATCGAGATCAACTCCACATAAAACCCGAGATAAAATAAGTAAAGAAATATAGATTTATATAGTAATATAGGAGAGAAATACAATTTTATAAACCAATATTTTCCTTGTAGTACTGTTTTTAGAATTAATCAATGTCATTTTCACTTCAGTCACCATTGATCAAAAACCAAATAATTATAAAGGAAGTGCTCCTTGGAATGTAGTGGCCACAACTAGAATATTTATATCTAATAGAAAAATAATTTGATAGATATTTTTATATATTTAAACATCATCATGTGTGTTCCATTTAGATGAAACCTAGTGCATGTGAAACAAGTAAATAAAACCTTATTTTTTATGTGAATTAGGGTATATTTTTGATTTTGAAATTCAATGTCAATGACAGAAAAGTGTGAGATTAATCATGATATGGCTTACTCAAGAATTATATTTGATTACTGGTGAGGTTTAAATATTTAATGTAATAAAAAATAAATTTGGAAAGAAACTTGATTTCCAACCCACCTTGAAAACAATCACATAGGGTTCCATAACACACATGTCAAAATCGAGTAGTCCATACAACTTTTCACAGACTATATTAAGGTCCTCAAATACTATATTAGTCATCCATGATTAATTTCCCATCCAAATAATTGGAATATTAGATGATTTTTATGTTATCATTTTTATATGATGTTATAAACAATTTTCAAGTTCACGAGGGATGCTGTTGTGTTTAGAATAACCATTTATTATCATAAAACACTAAAATGTGTGTGATTATAAAATTTTTCATCATCATATATTCTATGATACATTAATATTTTATGTTTACTAGTTACCATTATAATTCCACTTAAAATTATTGTAATTTAATAGATATTTTGTTTTATCATTTCCTTATATAATACATGTAACATTTGTACTTGGTTATTAAATAGTCCCTCTATTCTCTACAGCAGAATACTTGTATGTACTAGGCCATATCCCTTGGGATAGTATTAAATTACAATTGGAATTTATTAAGAGTAAAAAAAATTTGTAGGTTTGAAATGTGATAGGGTTTGAATTTGTAATAGATGATCAATTATGATTATAGATCACCTGATCTATGTTGAAAAATAGGACATTAGATCCACTGTATTCAGTAAAAATATATAGTCAACTATAGATATTCTAAAAAACATAAATTATTTCATTTTTTAAAGTATTTTTATTGACCATCCGCCACCGGTTCTATGGAATTCACACTCAACATAGTCCATGACCAATTTTTTAAGTGCGTAGTCACCCTAGGGATTCCTATCGAGAAACAACTAGAAGCCTTATGTTTACCACTCATTGATATGAAAATTTACCACTTCCTTTATCATATTGGGTACCCATATAAGGTATCTCAAACATTATTGGGGTGGTTTTCCACATTATTTTGGGTTTTACTCTATACACAACCCTCTCTATGTAAGAAATTATATCTCAAAAAAGATAAAAAAATTTCTCAAATTTTAATCATTTCGTACAATCATAGATCAAAACATAATTATATAAAATATAAAAAATGATAAAATGAAATTTATCTCTCCATTGTTGAATATCACACACAGACATCCACTTACTCTAATAAAATAGTCTTTAATGTGAGGGGATGGATTTCAGTTTAAATGTAAGTTATAGTGGGAGGGAAAACATCTAAAATATATTAAAATTTTATACTTTATAAACATCCTAATATACTAAAGCATCAAATATTAAATTAAAATAAAGGGTTAAATCCAATTCAAAATCCTAATTATTCTTTTCTACAATCAACACATATATCTTGTTTGATGAGTGTTGGTGATGAGTATGATATGAAATTGTTAAGATAATATTCATATTATTTTCATTTATAATTGGATATTTTGAAACAATACCTCGGATGATAGATAAGGTATCAGCGGGTCGGCGGGGACTGGTGGCGAGGCACGCTGATGGGCGGTGGGGTGGGCATATGGGCGACGAGGTCACCGGTGGCATGTGGGGAGCTGATATTTGGTTCGGTTAGGGGGAGAAGATGGCATCGTGGGGGTCTGGGGGGTGAAGGGGGGTTAGAGATCGGTGGGGGGGGGGGGGGGGAAGCCTCACCGCTGTAAAAAAGAGGGGGTTTTGCAGTGGATTATGTAAGTGTCGCTAAAAGACCATCATTAAGGGAGATTTATTTTTTTATGTACATTATTCATTAAGAAATACCTTATCACATTTTTATTCTTCTTTTATGTGACAATTCAGTTGTTAATGTCCTAAAGATGGTCGTAGCACTAAAAGTTCATAGTGGATCACTGCTATGATGAGAACACAGAAGATCCATAACACTATTCTTAAATATAAGATATATGGTTTGATGGTGTTATTCGAGGGGCACAGATAATACACACCATTAGCGGTTGGGACTCATAAAACATTGGGGAACCTTATCTTGGTGTGCACCCTGGGTAATATCTAGGATGATATTATGAGAACGAGACCCTCTAGTATGAAATCCACATTTCATAGTGTCATTGGATTTTCCTATCTGCATAAGTGTGTATTGGTCTTTAGACATTAAGATTATTATTAATGGGTATTACAACACACACTCTTAGATGTATTGATGAAAAAAATAGTGATACACTATTCATAGTGAGGTATGATATGTTGGGTGTGTTTCGAGTAATACTGAATTAATAGATAATGCCAAAAAGGATTTATCCATTATGTTCCATAATGGGTGTTGATATATCTAACCTTTTATAGAATTGTTATAGAATAAATAAATCCATGGACATGGTGAGGAATGGGAAAGTCCAATTCTGAGAATTCAAAGATAGAATAATTGAGTACATGGGACGTTGGCACTAGCATGCAACCCATATTATTCGAGATATCAAGAAAATGGGATTACATTACACGATAAACGTTCATAGGAGGTGACATGTCATTGTGGTATTAACTTATTTCATTATGTGTATCTTGTCATGTTTCTAGACCCAAACCACATATATTAGATAGGATCTTCCTAATACCATATAAAAAGAAGCCTAGAGGGTCACACACTATGTGTGTTCAATTATTTTGGTTAAATATTTTTTTGAAAAGAAGAATAAAGATTATTCTAGATTGTGGTTTAATAATTAATAAAGGATTTCTGATCACATTTTATCAACACTAGTTATTTTAGATAATATATTGTTGGTGAAATAATATATTTATTAGTGAGTAATGTTGTGATATTTTTTTCCGAAATAAATATGCATTATTCCATGTCTAATAAATGTGGTTGAGGAAATAAAGAAAATGAAAAAAAAGTACATGTCACGTATATTAATATACACACAATATTGTTTTTTTGGGGATTTGTGAGAAACAATATTATTTATATAAAAAAAATTATTTGTAATTATCAGTGTGCATGTCAAGTAATAATAATAGAAAACTGTTATTATTACACATAGTTAATTATAAAAAATTAAATGAAATGTATAAATTCTATCTGGTAATTAATTCATTTTATTATTTTAATTAATTAAAATCAGAATTATATAATTCTCATTAGCCTCACCATTTTTGGGGGTTGTGATAAATGGATCTATAGAAAGCCCTCAAGACAAGAAAGAATTCCTTTCATCCATGAATTCTCTCAATCTATGAGAGATATCCTCATCCACCAGATCATGGAGAGTGCTTCGCAAGCGGCACTCAAGTCCATCGAAGGTAGACATCTCAAGCAAAGGATCGTATGCTCTATCATCCAATGATCCCTTCTACGACATCCAGAGATATGCGGATCATGTTTGGATCACTACTTGAGGAATCTTCCATTTGGATTCTACATCATAACAATAGATCACATCAAATCATAACCAGAAACATCAATAGAGGGTGAATTTCATCAATGTAATTCTTTTCTTTTAATTAAATTACTTATTAACAAGAAATGATGATCCTATATACTGTTCCAGGACTCCCTTATATTCAATCTACTACAAAAATATGGTGTTTTATTATCATGATGGATCTCGAATTAAACGTCATTAACATCAATAATTAATTTTGGGTACACCCACCAAATGTGCTTCCACTATGCCGGAAACCTACATCTCGTACATGTCCATTCAATTATGCACTATCCATCCAACTACAATGTTATATAAGGGGGTAGTTCATGAATCTTTTTTCATATCATAATAATATAAATTTTTATTCATGTGATGTATATCAGATAAGGAGTGAAATTTTATTCGATAGCACATAAAAAATTTCATGAGATATCATTTTCGAGAAGAGTATTGATGAAAATAAAAATAGAAAAAAGTGGAATATTCTTGAGAAGATATGATATATTTTCCAACATGTAGAAGGGGTCCAATTCATTGGTTGATCACCACTAATAATCAGATTCCCCTTCAATGTCCTATCATGATCTTATAATTTCCCTTAGACATAATACTATGATATCATGAAAAGTCCAATGAAATATCATTTTCACCTCACAAATGATCCCAGACAAGTCTTGTTAAACCATTAAAAAACATTCTGTATGAATATTGATATCATTCATACCCCTAGAAATTTTTTTAAAACCTTAAGAGATATCCTTGACTTGTTTACATGGTTACTGAAATTACATTTTTCCATTCTGGGTGAATCACATAGGGTGATGGAAGAACAATCTCAGGGTCACTTGATAACATATGATATCATGGATGAACAATTGTTGGATCATGTGATGCATGTGATGCTAGAATCCAACCAATAACTCCATACCAAATCAATGGGATATGAACAACATATTTCATCAAATAACCGGGGTAGTGAGGTTTACAAATTCCTCCCCCATAGTAAAAGATGTTTCAATAAACAATTAATGATGGGGACTACAACATGAGAGTGCATGAGTAGACTTATTGGAGGAGACAACCCCAAAATTGAAAGGATTTACTCCAGGTATAATCTATGGAAGGGCCTTAGGGATATCGTGACATTCATATTCACATTATGTGATCAATATAGATCACACATAGGACTTAGTGAATTTCAGTCGGACCATGTAAAGTGGGTTCCACATGTCGACTGAGTCACTAGAAACCAAAAATAAGATGAAACCAAATATTTTTGGTGAATATGAAATAATGACTAGAATAAAATAAAATATAATGTAGTATACTTATGATAATGTGGATATGATGATATATATGAAATTCACATGAAATATCTAGATCATCTGAATTCCTAATGATGTGTCTCACCAAGTCTTGTGACAAACACTAAAAATTATATATTATTCATGCGATGTCCATTACACATGTCAATAAATTCATGTGAAACCATAGGATCATTTTACACCAGTCATGTGAAGTACATATAGAATTTAAAAAAATCCCATGATGTCTTCCAAACATGTCTGCTAGGTCTTATGACACTCTCCAAACATGACATCTAGGATCCCCTGATGTCCTTCACAAAAGAAAGAAACACATCATCAATCCCTCCATACATGTAAATTGTGATCTTGTGATGTCCACTAGAAAAGTTACACTGGATCACATGACACCATATAGTTATATCAACATTGATCTCATAATTTTCATCAGATAAGTCAAACAATATCATGCGACACAATCATGAAAATTCATCCTTGATATGTTGATTTCCTCTAGCCAATTCAATAATGTCATGTTACACGATCTAAATGTGGGAGACCGAATAGTGTGATGTCCTCCATTCATGTTATTTAGTTTATGTGATGTACTATGGACAAGTCATCCTAGATCACGTAACATCTTCAAAACATATAAACCATTATCTCAAGATATCCTTTCAAAATTTCATAGTATATCATGTGACACCATCATGAAATTTCATCCTCCATCTTTGGATATCCTCTAGATAATTCATTTAGTTCACACAACATACTCTTGAGGTGTTATGAATGATCATAAAATGTCCTATAGAAATGTTATTGAAATTACAGAACATCCTTCTGTCAAGTCAACTAGAGAATTCAATTATCATTAATAATTTCTTCTAAGTAGTCAGGATATATCTTGACATTCAATGATATGTACAGTGAAAATCCACAGGAATTTCTAGTGGACTGTCATAAATGTTTGGAAAAAAATATATTACTCCAGGAAGATAATTAGGCAATTGAAAAAAGATGTCTTGAGATATTATAACCTAGTCCCATGGATTTATTAGGACATCCTCAGGGTGTATGAAATGATAAAAGTAAACTATGGTGACTAGAAACCCTTCCATAACAATGAAATATAGGACTCCATATTAATGCAAGAAATCATTTCCCACCATATTGTACAACTCCAATCATATTTGACATTCCAACAATCAGGATGTAATCTCTCCCATGAGATGATCATTCATATTCATCCACCAGTAGTTCTAGAAAGAAGCTGAACTATGATGACAATGATTAAGTCAATAACTATGATATGTTGGAATCTTTAATATAGACTATGCTCAAATGGAAATACACCCTAGTGTATTTCCCCCCATGTCTAAGACAATCCATCCATCATTAACTAATATCTCCCATGGGATAATCATTCTCCCCCATCCCCCAACATGTTAAGAAGGAAACTAAACTATGATGACACTAACGTCTTCCATATAAGATTACATATGTCACCTTTGTATTTCATAATCAAAAACTTTCATCTACCTCATTGTATATCCCCTCATGTATCCAACATTCAGACTATCAGGACCAAATTTATCCAATGGACTCACCTTTATTCATCATACACCAAGAGGATGATAAGGGAACAAAACTTCAATGACAAGGATTTGAACCATAAACATGGAACATAAGACACAATCTAGTTGCTTTATCCCAATATAAAACATCCTAATGGATACCCTAGTTCATATGTCCCCCATTCAATTATAGTAAGACTAATTACTTGTTATCAGATATTTCCCAAAAAATCATGGATCATGTGCACATAAGCATCTACAAGGATCTTGTTATACACATAATGAATCTCCACATTCTATGGAACCCAAACAATATAAAATCTAATGACTATAATTGATAGGACTACTTCCAGAAAAGGGAATCAACTACTTAGATAGTCCCAATGATGTGATCGAACAATGATGACTCTAATTTATATTATAATCTAGATACATCAGACAAATCCCTAAAGATTATTCTTAAATACCCATTTCATATATTCCAAAATAAATTTACACTTCGTATGAAGTTAAACATTATGGGTTTAATGAACTACAAGGGTTATAATTCCAGTTATAATAAGTGTATATACCACACGTCATGACATTTTTATCCCATTCTTGGAATATTTATTTCCTCCGTTGATGATGAAAACCCTTATATTTTATATTTATATGGATTAAATTTCTAATCAGCCACACATTAAAGGGTATTGATGATGACCATATGATTCAGAAATATAGACCCATTAATATTCCTCCCTATACAAATGGAATTATGAAAAATATGATAGTTTTTACTAGGGTTAACATTCCACATATCAAGATTTGAAAGGGTTTCATGAACATGTCTTAAATTTATAATAGATTCATTGAGTTGAAAAAATTATACAAAAAAGATATTGATGAACCGAACCTATCATTATCTCAATAAATGGGTGTTCTAAAGTGTCCTTAGTTATGAAACACCAATCGACCACCTTTCTATGAAAATCATTATTGTACATGGTTATGGATGTCCGAACTATTGTGATACTCATTGGAATATTAATAAATGGTAATAACAATGTGAGAATTATATAACACAATCAAACCCCTAACAATTAAACTATCTGGTGCTACAATCTCCCTCATTTCCTAGAAATAAAAATGGTGATCCCAACATAAAATTATTTAACTATGATAGATTCTTTACGAGTTAAATAGAATATACTTCCGTATTATTATAGGACCATTTTGTTCCTACCTTGTGGGTGAACATTATAGGAGAAAGAAATGGTCAACATGACATTAATATCTTAAACAATAAGTATGATCGATTGACTATGCATCTTGAATTTTTTTGTTAACTCTAACAAAAATAGAAATTTCACACATGATGTGAAATTCAATTTAATCATGGTTCTCATTAAATAAGTGTATATTCATAATTAAAAATACTTGAAAAAAATGTTAATATTGAGAAAATAAAGGGACATTTTGTTACAGATGAATTTATATTTTATCATGTAACATTCCTCTTAGTATGAACTGATCGGTTAAATATTTTTGTTGTTTTCTTCATTACAATAGATATTGATCTAAAAAATAGAACCTTGGTTGGAGATCATTACATTATCTAGTGAATGTTCTGGAAAATTTGTTATGAATAAATCCATTAAAAATCATATAACAAACTCCCCCACCTAACAAAATTAACATTAGGGGTTAATAGAATTGTTTGAGAATACCATGGTCATGGAATGATCCCAAACACTGAGACTGTACGAAAGTGTCCCTAAACTCTCAAACTAATGAGTTTGCGACTTCTAAAGGAATTTACCATGAAACTAGTGGTTCTTGGTGCAACAACAATACTTTTTAGAATATTTTAACTAGAGATAGGATATCACAACTATTAGTATATGATTATGGTGGATCAAGTATTCAACAATGAATCCATTTTCGTTTAGGGGCCAACAAGGAAGGATCATGTTTACCTATTTCACTTGTTCCATCACACCAATTCCATTCAGTCTCATGATGAGGGAACCACCTAACCCATTTAAACCTATAAAAACATATGAATGGGGACAAAGGAACAATCATAGAGTGTGTAATTATTTAGATAACTAGGAGTGGTATCATATCACTGAATCCTCTAATGAATCCTACAAGCATATTTCAGTGGTATTCAGTGAGTAGGCTCATATTCCTTTTAACTCGGAAATTATATGGGCATATCCATGTAGAGTGCATGGAGGAGGTTCATATCCCTACCTACACATATGAATTAAATTGGTATATTATGATGGAATATGGGGGATAGATGGGGGTTCATATACATCTTTCAGATTGAGAAATATTCTAGTATATATTAGAGAAATAAATTGTGTAGGTCAAAATTCCTATTCAGGCTTTTCTAAAACAAGACTAAATTCTAGAAATGGTTGAAGATCACATATAGAATATTCCATCACAGGTACAGATATTAGGACATGATCATATTCATATCCCTATAGCCTTGGAATCACAAAAATTTACTAAGAATGAAACATTGTTGGCTCTGAAGAAAGATCTCATTCATGCTACCATCATGTAGGCATTTCAGAATATTCTAGTAATGGATGTGGCATTAAAATGTGCTCATACTCCCACTCCATTAGAGGCTCACCAAGGGATATCATAAAATTCCATGTGAAATTAAAATATTAAAATATATAATCTTATATGCATAATAAAAAAACATACTGTGATCATATTCCCACTCCAAATGATCCTCATCAAGTTAGAGAATCACATGCCTCTGGATAGGTTCATATAAAATTCGAAAAATGTTGAAAACATACTCCATATGCATTAGACCAAGATAATATTCACTCTCAAACCGAGGCTCTCCATGTTAGAGTGGAAAAATCATCATGACAAGATCAGATTAATATAGAAAATAATAGCTTCATATTACAACAGAATAGGGTAGGACTCAAACACATGCTTTAATCGAGGCCCACCGGGTCATAGTGGTTCATGCATCAGAGAAGGATCATATTAATGTCAGTATAGCTACATAGAATATTCCACTATCTCATAGAATCATGGATCATATACCTATATCCACTAATTAATAAATTCATCATTATCCCTTATAGGATACATATGAGTAGGTTCATAACCCTTATGGAGGCACTAATTTTTCTTATAAAACTATTACATCATTTTAATGATAATCAAAATTAAAGTTTTATAAAACCAGGATATGAAGGTTTGAATTATTTTTAAAATTTTACCATACATAAATATTAAAAAATATATCTAAAAAATAGTTTAATTCCAACTTTTTTATCTTCTTACTGTCCCTTATGTTATCCTTAGTAAAAATATTCACATGAGGATAGACTTCAAAATAAGGTGTGAGCGAAAATCCCATTAAGACGATGAATAAGGGACATGAAACATGGGTAATCAAAATCATCATCATCATCATCATCATATAATTAGTAATATATCATAATCATATTAATTAGATAAAATATTAGAAAATGGTATGGAATGTTGAAATTCATAAATATGAAACATCATGTCCTAGTGGTCAGAAACAACCCATAGTTGTGAACAATTAAAGCATCATGATTAAGAATATTTCATATTATCTCATGAGATTAATCATAGTATCGAATTCATTGGACATATATTTATAATTCATGGAAAAAATATAACAACATTCATTATATATGTGCAAAATAAATCTTGGAACAATTTTCACATGATAACTATTACATTATCATGCATTCTTCATCGAATATATATCAATCATAGAAATAAAATTACACATAGAGAGGAATGGATTTATTTTAAAAAAACATAACATCATGAATAAACATTAGGTTTCCCAAATGAACGACATAATATCATACTCTGTATAAGAATCATCAAGAATTAGTGAAGAAGAAATAATCTCAGGAGATGTAAAATATGTATATAACGACCCATACTTTACATACATTGTTAATACTTCAAAATTGAAGCACACTTATTACAACATATGACAAAACCACAAAGGACCGTATAGGTATAGTGTCTTTAGAAACTGGGAAACATAAAAAATTGGTTCATAAATATTCTACAGTGTCTCCCATTTATTTCATCATATCTAGGGTCCCTTTAAGCATATTCTACTTAATATACATCTTCCTGACCTGGGGAAAAGAAAACATAAAAGGGTGAGCTCAAATGCTCAGCAAGAGAAAATAAAGGAAATAAAAATCATATCATATCTTTTTGAAAATCAAAACCTGCAAAAGAGATCATAATATCTTAACATGGAACAAATCATATAAGTGAAAATGAGATCCCCATAATCATAACATAAAACTTGAATCTTTGTGGCATGCACACATAATCATGGAAAATCATTTCTTGTTAGTCATGACTCATTGCCAAGACTATCTTAGTGGACAAAGTCCCTTTCTGAACCGAGTTCACTCCTCGTTTCAGTCCTGTATCACTGAACCGAAATAACCTTCCGTTCCAGCCATGTTTATCTCATGAGATATAAAATCTTTACCCAATGCATTGGAGGGAGATATAGGTCCCACCCATCTTATAATGAATCCTTTCTTATGTGTGCCACATAATCATAAACCATACATCATAGCGTAACCCATGTAATAAAAATGGGATTCTTAAACAACATGACATCATAAAACAATTCATATAAGATAAAGGAATTCATAAAAATGTTTCCATCACAACATAATCAAATCCATATAATAATAGGGATAAAAACAGAACCCTTTTATTATCATAGATGGAAAATAATTTTGATAAAATACTTGAACTCCATTCTTGAGGAAAATATCATTTCTACTTCAAAAACATTTTTCCTTTCATAACATGTCATACGACTTTAAAATAAAATAAGATGATTAAAAATAAACTTGAAAACTTGTAAAGGAAGCTTCTTGGAAATAATGTTTTAAAAATCCATTCATGCCGTATAAGTTAAAAAAACATTCTTTGTACTTTTGTCGGAAAAGTCAAAAAGTACCTCGTACGAAATACGAAAAAAGATTCCTTTCATATTATTTACTAAAAACACACCGAAGGGTAAAATTGGATTTAAAATATTTTAAGTGGATGGAAACAATTTTACATATTGAGGGAACATGGATGTGGATGATAAAATACACCCCATTAAATACTTACGAATAAACAATCTCGGATAAAAATGAGATTGTGATATTTTCCCTTACCATAGGTCCGATTTGATTTGTATGTGTCCGAAGATCCTGTATAATGGTTTAAATAATGTTATTGACTTATTCCAGAATCATACATATTGATATGATATCATATATGGTCATATTCTTAGCTTCTTGTTAGTAATATTTCATTGTTACTTGTTACTCGGGTCTTTATTGCCTTTTGTTCTTATGCGTGTTTTGTCAAATAAATTCTTATTCTTCTTTTAAGGTTATAAATACCTTATATCCAGAATGGTATTAGTGTAACATATATCATATTTATTCATTTAATTCATTTATATAATTACTATGTAATGATGATCATGTAGAACGAGTCGCATCACATCGTGGAGACGGTATTCCGTACGTACGCATGAGTGATGATATCATTCCTATGATCGTGGAATTGTATTGGAGTATATATATATTATTTCAGTATCAATATTACTTAATAATAATCATAAATATTTACTCATTACACCATTATACCCATCCTTGTAAAGTGATGGTGGAAAATAGATTACACCACGGCGTGGAGACGGTATTCCGTACGTACACACGCGCGGTGATTTCATTTTTCCGTAGGATGGATAGAAGGTGAATTAGGGTAGTTTCATATTTATAATAACATATCAGTATGTAAGTAATTCTGATGTTATTACTTTATCATGAAACAACTAAAGAAGAAGAAGTTGAAGAAGAAAGAAATTGAAAAGATCGGTAATGGATATTACCTCTTCTTTGGAACTCTTCTTTGAATCCTCCACTTAGGGAACTATGATTGGTCTTTGAAGAAGACCAGGACCTCTAGGATTATTCGAGGGAAGTGGAGAGGAGAAACTGGCAGGGGTTGGCCGAGCTTGAGTGCTCAAATTGGTGTGAGGAGGAGGGGGAGGAGGTGCCCTTTTATAAGGGAGGAGAGGGGCACCTTAGGAATATCGCAAAATATTATTTTATATTAAAGTCAAAATCGGTTTATAATGGTTCCAAAGGGTCTTATTTAGAAGCTAAAGTGGGGATGGGTCTAAATCCTATCAACCAATAGGATTTAGACAAGTTTAGGGTATTATTTTATCCTTATCAATTAGATTTAACTCTAAGTTAAATAATTTAACTTTTACCATGTCTTTTTGTTTTCTTTCACTATATTGTTAATACACTTACTATAACATGCCAAACGAACCCCAAATTGTTTATTATTAATATATATATCCGTATCTAAGTCATTTGGACTATCCTTAGATTTTTAGGAATAATATAACAATTAATAATATAATATTTTATTTAAAAACTATTTTGTGTAAATTTTGACACTATTTGATATATGATTTTTGTGAAAGTCATAACAGAATTATATGTTCGAACCAAGTTGATTAAATCAACAATAATATATCATAGTAACCTAGTAAATTAGTGGAATTCATAAAAAGTCTTAAATTACATTTATTTTGGTGTTTGTAACATCAATTATGTCAATATTTCATTAATAAGATAATTACTGCATCATCATTGTGTCATAAATAAATTAAATTATTTAATGTCTAAAAATTACAAATAAAATACCATTATGTAGGAAATCTTTTTAGATTTCTAATTAATATTTATAGTCGAATTTATCTTATGTATAACCCCATATTAAAAATTATTTACTTATTAAACATTGATTTTAACTATTTTAACCCTTCTTTAAATAAATTAATAATAAATGTCCTAATCTAATCCAAGTGGGCCTAAATGGTCATATTTTATTCCTAAGTTTGTTTTTGGTGGAATTACACTTGTCCAATAGAATTAGGAATTGTGTTAGGGTAATATTAATATCATATTTACCCTTAGTTACCCTATTTACTATTAACCACGGTAAAAAAAGTAAAAAGTTACTATTCACCAAAAAATTATTTTTATCTCATTGAACCACATTGTACTTACTGATATCAACCGTGTCTGTCGGATTTTCGAAATTCCATTCACAGAAGCGGTAAAATTAAGTTTTATGCAAAATTCAGTTTTTAACCTACCACTTAGTGGTTTCACTATTCATCAAAAATTGAAAGTTTTCAGAAAAATACCAAAATTTCACCCTAGGATAATTTCAATATTCTAAGTCCAAAAATGAAGTCCATTTTGAAAAATAAAATTTATAAAATTTCAAAAAGTGGTTATTACTATTCATAACGGCTAGTTTTAATAGCATATTGTTATTTAGTGAAACTCGGTATTGCGTACGACGCAAGCTATCGAGGAAGGTCGCGATTGCGTGTAAAGCATGCCAAGAAAGTGTTGTGTAGAAAAAGATTCCTTTGATAACATAAAAGTCTCGGGTGTTACATTCTACCCCCCTTAAAAGAATTTCTCCCTCGAAATATGTCACTTTGTAACAAACAGATGAGGATACTTCTCCCTCATCATATCTTCATGCTCCCATGTAGCTTCTTCAAGTTGGTGGTTCCTCCATAAAACTTTCACCAAGCGAGTGGTCTTGTTTCGTAAGACTTTTTCGCTACGATCCAGAATCTCTATTGGCTGTTCTTCATAAGAATGATCTTGCTCCAGCGGTACAACTTCTGAGCTGAGTACATGTGAAGGATCAGGTATGTACTTTCTCAGGAGAGATACATGGAACACATCGTGAACTTGAGAGAGATTCGGTGGAAGCGCCAATCGGTAAGCTACCTTCCCAACACGATCCAGTATTTCGAAAGGACCGATATATCTAGGGCTCAACTTCCCCTTCTTTCCAAATCTCATAACCCTCTTCCAGGGAGATATTCGTAAGAACACTTTATCACCCACTTCAAACTCTAGGTCTTTTATTCGGTTGTCGGCATAACTTTTCTGTCGACTCTGAGCTGCTCTTATGTGTTGTTGAATAGATCTGACCTTTTCTTCCATTTCATCAACGAGATCAGGTCCTAATAGCTTTCTTTCCCCAACTTCATCCCAGCAAGTTGGAGTCCTGCATTTCTTTCCATAGAGAGCTTCATAAGGAGTCATCTGAATACTGGAGTGAAAGCTATTATTATAAGAAAATTCCACCAAAGGTAGGTGTTGATCCCAACCTCCTTTGAAATCCATAGAGAAAGCTCTTAACATATCTTCTAGGGTTTGAATTGTTCTCTCAGACTGACCGTCTGTCTGGGGATGATAAGCAGTGCTGAAACTCAACTCTGTATCCATAGTATGCTCAAGACTTCACCAGAACTTCGAGGTAAATCTCGGATCCCGGTCAGATATAATAGAAAGTGGTACTCCATGAAATCTTACCACTTCCTTTACATATATCCTGGCAAGCTGATCTAGAGAGAAATCCTCTCTAATAGCAATGAAGTGTGGAGACTTTGTAAGACGATCAACTATGACCCAAATAGCATTATTGCCTTTGGATGTTTTAGGAAGTCCTGTGACAAAGTCCATAGTGATGTTTTCCCATTTCCATTCGGGTATGGGTACTGGTTGTAACATCCCCTAAGAGTTCTGTCTCTCAACTTTAACTTGTTGACAAACCAAGCATCGAGAGACATATTCAGCAACATCTCTTTTTATGCCATCCCACCAGAAGTACTCTTTCATGTCCCTATACATCTTCGTGCTTCCAGGATGAATAGAGAATGAAGAACTATGAGCCTCATCCAGCAGCTCATTCTTTAATTCGGGGATGGGAGGAACACAAACCCGATTCCTAAACTTTATTATCCCATCACAATCAAGGTTGAATTCAGGAACATTTCTCACCTTCTTTTGTAACTCAACATCTTCTTTCTGTGCCTCTTTAATCTTCACATGTATAGATGGTTGAACATTCATTTGAGAATGATAAGATTTTTCCCCTTCCATTATAATTCCAAGATCCATCCTTTGTAAATCCATAAATATTGGATCTTTTGTGATCCTCATCATGGATAAACTAGCATGGTCTTGTTGACTTAATGCATCTGCCACCTTGTTTGCTTTCCCGGGGTGGTAATGGATTGAGCAGTCATAATCCTTAATCAGCTCCAACCATCTTCTTTGACGCATATTCAGCTCCTTTTGTGTGAAAATATACTTTAAACTTTTATGATCAGTATAAATATCACACCTTTCACCATAAAGGTAATGCCTCCAAATCTTTAATGCAAAGATTACCGCAGCCAACTCCAAATCATGTGTTGGGTAATTTTGCTCATGGATTTTCAACTGTCGTGAGGCATAAGCTATCACCATATCATTTTGCATAAGAACACACCCCAATCCTTTCTTGGATTCATCACTGTAGATCACAAACCTTTCTCCACTACAAGGCAGTGTGAGCACATGTGCACTGGATAACCTTCTTTTCATCTCCTTGAAATTCTCTTCACATTCCTCTGTCCAGACAAACTTAACTCCTTTCCGAGACAACTTGGTGAGTGGATTAGATAATCGTGAAAAATCTTTTACAAAACGTCGATAATATCCAGCCAAACCAAGAAAACTTCGGATCACAGTTACTGTTGTTGGTCTTGAACGTCTTTCGATAACCTCTGTTTTTGCTGGATCCACAGATATCCCCTCTTTTGAGATTATGTGACCCAAAAATGCAACTTTTTGAAGCCAAAATTCATACTTGGTAAATTTGGCATAAAGCTTCTCCTTTCTCAGGGTCTTCAATATAATTCTCAAGTGATCTTCATGCTCTTCCTTGCTCTTTGAATATACAAGAATATAGTCTATAAAAACTACCACAAATTGATCAAGATAGTCTCTAAACACTCTATTCATTAGATCCATGAAGATAGCAGGGGAATTAGTAAGACCAAATGGCATCACTATAAATTCATAGTGTCCATACCTTGTACGGAAAGCCGTCTTTGGTATATCCTCCCTTTTGACCCTTAATTGATGATACCCTGAACGAAGATCAATCATGGAAAAGTATTGAGCTCCGCGTAGTTGGTCAAATAAGTTATCAATGCGTGGGAGAGGATATTTTTTCTTGATAGTGATCTTGTTAAGTTCTCGATAATCAATGCAGAGTCTCATTGATCCATCTTTCTTCTTAACAAATAGAACAGGTGCTCCCCAAGGTGATGCACTAGGGCGTATGAATCCCTTATCAAGATTCTCATGGAGTTGCTTCTTCAATTCCTGCAACTCAATTGGGGCCATTCTATAAGGTGTCTTTGAAATAGGCAAAGCACCCGGTACGAGTTCTATTGAAAACTCAACTTCACGATTTTGTGGAAGACCCGGTAATTCCTCCGGAAAGACATCATCAAACTCCCGTACAATGGGAATATTCTTAATCGTGAGTTTCTCACCAACCATCTGAGATAAATAACCTTCATTTAGTGGAATCAAGACCCATAAGATGGAAGGAATTTCCACTGGAAGGTTATGTTCATCCTTGCATTGATAGACGATCATAGATTGATCTGGAATATGAAATGTGACTTCCCTTCTTTGGAAATTGATATGAGCTCCATGTAGAGAAAGCCAATACATGCCAAGAATCACATCAAATTCTACTAAAGGAAGGATCACAAGATTTGCAGGAAGCACTTTCCCACAAACTTCGATCGGAGAAGAATTATAAACTTTTGATGCGACTGTTGTGCCATTAGGTGTTGTCACAGCTAACTCAACATCTAATTGTTGAGGTAATACGGTGATACCCTTAGAAAATTCTTTAGAAATAAAAGAGTGGGTGGATCCAGAATCAAATAAAACATTTGCTACTTTAGAGTGGATGGTAAGTGTACCTTTCACCACTTCGTTATCATACTCCACATCGCTAATAGAAATTACATGTGACTTTCCTTTGTCTTTAGCCTTAAGATTTTGTTGACGTCGACCATCATCATCAACCCTTGGATTTGGGCATTGATTTGCATAATGCCCCATCTCCTTGCACTTGAAACATTGAAGTGTAGTAGGTTCATTCTGTGTATCCCTTCCTTTGTTTGCATCATTAGACATCTTCTTCCCATTATCGCGGCATTCAAATGCCCAATGACCTTCCTTTCCACATTTAAAACATTTACTTGTCCCTTTAAGACAACTCCCTCCATGTTTCTTTCCACACTTTGAGCATAAGGGAAAGTTCATCTTCTTTTCCGTGTGATCTTTAGATTTTTCTTTGAATTCCATCTTCCTCTTCTTATCAAACCCATGTGACTGATGGGTTACTCCAATCTCCATCTCGACTTTGAGAGCACATCGAACGATTTCCTCGTAGCTATTGAAGTCCCTTATGGCTAACGCCCTTCGAAGACTTGGTTTTAAGCCACTAAATAATCGATCGATCTTACTCTCAGGTTAGATAATAATACCAGAAGCGTACCTTGCAAGTCTTGTAAAATTTGCTTCATAGGTACCAACAGATTCATCATCCCTTTTCTTCATTTCAAGGAACTCATTCTCCATCTTTGTTCGGAGAATACGAGGGAAGTACTTATTGAAAAATAAGTTCTTGAACTCGTCCCATTCCATAGACTCAATTTCATCCCTTTTCCTCGTATTCTTAATAAGATTCCACCATTGATCAGCATCTCCTTCCAAACGATACACTGCTAGGATAACATTATCATGCTCAGAACATTGAAGAACTGAAAATATCTTTTCAGTAGTACTAATCCATTGTTCAGCAACTAATGGATCAGTAGACCCACTGAAAGAAGGTGGACGCTGCCTCATGAAGGATTCAACAGAATGTTGCTCCTTCCATTGCTCGTTTGGAAGTCATGCATGATTCATAGCTTGAGAAAGTTGTGTGAGCATGGATACAAGATTTTTCATTCCAGCTCCCATATCGTTTGGTTGCTCAGGGGGACAATCATTGCATTGCCCATCGCATTCCGCATTAACACGGTTCCTTCGGGTTCCATCCATTGACTAAAACCAAGAAGAATAGTGTGAGAAACACTAATTATAATAGGAAAACCACATAATCAAGGATAAAATTTTACACTTAAGGTTTTATCCTAGGGTATTCATGGCCATTTCTAAAACACTAAGATTGTGTTCTATGCTTAGACTTATCCTTAGGGTTCTTACAAAGGCTTTCACATCCTAGTTTCCAAAGGTTGACTATACCTTTCCTTTGATACCAACTATAACGACCCATACTTTACATACATTGTTAATACTTCAAAATTGAAGCACACTTATTACAACATATGACAAAACGACAAAGGACCGTATAGGTATAGTGTCTTTAGAAACTGGGAAACATAAACAACTGGTTCATAAATCTTCTACAGTGTATCCCATTTATTTCATCATATCTAGGGTCCCTTTAAGCATATTCTACTTAATATCCATCTTCCTGACATGGGGAAAAGAAAACATAAAAGGGTGAGCTCAAATGCTCAGCAAGGGCAAATAAAGGAAATAAAAATCATATCATATCTTTTTGAAAATCAAAACCTGCAAAAGAGATCATAATATCTTAACATGGAACAAATCATAGAAGTGAAAATGAGATCCCCATAATCATAACATAAAACTTTAAACTTTGTGGCATGCACACATAATCATGGAAAATCATTTCTTGTTATTCATGACTCATTGCCAAGACTATCTTAGTGGACAAAGTCCCTTTCTGAACTGAGTTCACTCCTCGTTTCAGTCCTGTATCACTGAACCGAAATAACCTTCCGTTCCAGCCATGTTTATCTCATGAGATATAAAATCTTTACCCAATGCATTGGAGGGAGATATAGGTCCCACCCATCTTATAATGAATCCTTTCTTATGTGTGCCACATAATCATAAACCATACATCATAGCGTAACCCATGTAATAAAAATGGGATTCTTAAACAACATGACATCATAAAACAATTCATATAAGATAAAGGAATTCATAAAAATGTTTCCATCACAACATAATCAAATCCATGTAATAATAGGGATAAAAACAGAACCCTTTTATTATCTTAGATGGAAAATAATTTTGATAAAATACTTGAACTCCATTCTTGAGGAAAATATCCTTTCTACTTCAAAATTTATTTTCCTTTCATAACATGTCATACGACTTTAAAATAAAAGAAAATGATTAAAAATAAACTTTAAAACTTGTAAAGTAAGCTTCTTGGAAATAATGTTTTAAAAATCCATTCATGCCGTATAAGTTAAAAAAACATTCTTTGTACTTTTGTCGGAAAAGTCAAAAAGTACCTCGTACGAAAAACGACAAAAGATTCCTTTCATATTATTTACTAAAAACACACCGAAGGGTAAAATTGGATTTAAACTATTTTAAGTGGATGGAAACAATTTTACATATTGAGGGAACATGGATGTGTATTATAAAATACACCCCAGTAAATACTTACGAATAAACAATCTCGAATAAAAATGAGATTGTGATATTTTCCCTTACCTTAGGTCCGATTTGCTTTGTATGTGTCCGAAGATCCTGTATAATGGTTTAAATAATGTTATTGACTTATTCCAGAATCATACATATTGATATGATATCATATATGGTCATATTCTTAGCTTCTTGTTAGTAATATTTCATTGTTACTTGTTACTCGGGTCTTTATTGCCATTTGTTCTTATGCGTGTTTTGTCGAATAAATTCTTATTCTTCTTTTAAGGTTATAGATACCTTATATCCAGAATGGTATTAGTGTAACATATATTATATTTATTCATTCAATTCATTTATATAATTACTATGTAATGATGATCATGTAGAACAAGTCGCATCACATCGTGGAGACGGTATTCCGTACGTACGCACGAGTGATGATATCATTCCTATGATCGTGGAATTGTATTGGAGTTTATATATATTATTTCAGTATCAATATTACTTAATAATAATCATAAATAGTTACTCATTACACCATTATACCCATCCTTGTAATGTGATGGTGGAAAATAGATTACACCACGGCGTGGAGACGATATTCCGTACGTACGCACGCGCGGTGATTTCATTTTTCCGTAGGATGGATAGAAGGTGAATTAGGGTTGTTTCATATTTATAATAACATATCAGTATTTAAGTAATAATGATGTTATTACTTTATCATGAAACAACTAAATAATAAAAGTTGAAGAAGAAAGAAATTGAAAAGATCGATAATGGATATTACCTATTCTTTGGAACTCTTCTTTGAATCCTCCACTTAGGGAACTATGATTGG
This sequence comes from Viscum album, assembly GCA_963277665.1. Lineage (NCBI taxonomy): Eukaryota > Viridiplantae > Streptophyta > Magnoliopsida > Santalales > Viscaceae > Viscum > Viscum album. Next base: position 76,477,501 of record OY728162.1, on the reverse strand, counting down.
TCTTTGAAGAAGACCAGGACCTCTAGGATTATTATAGGGAAGTGGAGAGGAGAAAATGGCAGGGGTTGGCCGAGCTTGAGTGCTCAAATTGGTGTGAGGAGGAGGGGGAGGAGGTTCCCTTTTATAAGGGAGGAGAGGGGCACCTTAGGAATATCTCAAAATATTATTTTATATTAAAGTCAAAATCGGTTTATAATGGTTCCAAAGGGACTTATTTCGAAGCTAAAGTGGGGATGGGTCGAAATCCTATCAACCAATAGGATTTATACAAGTTTAGGGTATTATTTTAACCTTATCAATTATATTTAACTCTAAGTTAAATAATTTAACTTTTACCATGTCTTTTTGTTTTCTTTCACTATATGGTTAATACACTTACTATAACATGTCAAACGAACCCCAAATTGTTTATTATTAATATATATATCCTTATATAAGTCAGTTGGCCGAAACTTAGATTTTTAGAAATAAAATAACAATTAATAATATAATATTTGATTTAAAAACTATTTTGTGTCAATTTTGACACTATTTGATATATGATTTTTGTGAAAGTCATAACAGAATTATATGTTCAAACCAAGTTGATTAAATCAACAATAATATATCATAGTAACCTAGAAAATTAGTGTAATTCATAAAATGTCTTAAATTACATTTATTTTGGTGTTTGTAACATCAATTATGTCAATATTTCATTAATAAGATAATTACTGCATCATCATTGTGTCATAAATAAATTAAATTATTTAATGTCTAAAAATTACAAATAAAATACCATTATGTAGGAAATCCTTTTATCTTTCTAATGAATATTTATAGTCGAAATTATCTTATGTATAACCCCATATTAAAAATTATTTACTTATTAAACTTTGATTTTAACTATTTTAACCCTTCTTTAAATAAATTAATAATAAATGTCCTAATCTAATCCAAGTCGGCCTAAATGGTCATATTTTATTCCAAATTTGTTTTTGGTCGAATTACACTTGTACAATAGAATTAGGACATGTGTTAGGATAATATTAATATCATATTTACCCTTAGTTACCCTATTTACTATTAACCGCGGTAAAAAAAGTAAAAAGTTACTATTCACCAAAAAATTATTTTTATCTCATTGAACCACATTTTACTTACTGATATCAACCGTGTCTGTCGGATTTTCGAAATTCCATTCACAGAAGTGGTAAAATTAAGTTTTATGCAAAATTCAGTTTTTAACCTACCACTTAGTGGTTTCACTATTCATCAAAAATTGAAAGTTTTCAGAAAAATACCATAATTTCACCCTAGGCTAATTTCGATATTCTGAGTCCAAAAATGAAGTCCATTTTGAAAAATAAAATTTATAAAATTTCAAAAAGTGGTTATTACTATTCATAACTGCTAGTTTTAATAGCATATTGTTATTGAGTGAAACTCGGTATTGCGTACGACGCAAGCTATCGAGGAAGGTCGCGATTGCGTGTAAAGCAAGCCAAGCAAGTGTTGTGTAGAAAAAGAGTCCTTTGATAACATAAATGTCTCGGGTGTTACAATGTATTTTTGGAAGGAATATTTATTATGTAAAAATCTATGCACTTTACATAATAATATATGGTAATGTGGTATATCTATGAAAAATAAAGGGAAGGAAAAAAGAAATGATATTTATGTAACATTATAAGAACATATATACTAAAAATGGAGTGAATGTGCGATAACTAAAGTAATGAGAGTTGGGTGTGAGAATTCCCCTTTAACTATGACCAAATTATTTCGTCATGTCAATATCATGGATTATATAATTTAATAAATTAATTTATAAATAAACAAACTATTATAAATAAATATTAGTCATTATTGTTTTATAACTTTCATTAAGGTGTTTTTTATGAGTTATATAGTTCAATTTCATCCTTCCAGAGTGTTCGTTTTCTAGATTTTCATGATCAGTTCAGTTGCATATAAATATGTAATTGCATGTATAAGTGGAAAAATTCACAAGAATTGAAATTATAGGTTATTAATGATCATGAATATTAATAAATGTGATTAAATAAAATTTTGTTATATGTTATTAAGATGAATCATTAGATAATTTATTAGTGATAATCGTTTAGAATTTTACAAAGGTTCTTTGGTCACAATGATCTAATTTTGTTTTATAATTTAGTATTATGTATAAATGTTACATAGAGAAGATAATAAGGGTTATAAAATACACATTTAAATATTTTTAACCATTAAAATGGTATCCTGGCCTACCTTAATGTATGTAAGAAAAAACAAAAACATGTTTTTGTTGAAGGATATAAGTAAACACATTGAAAATAATGCTTTCATTTTAAGAAAAAATAGAGAGGATAAAGATTTTTAGGATGGATAATTTACATAATATAATAATATAACATTTTATGTAATTTAATGGATCTATTGTGACATTTTAATGATGGTAGGAGATTATAAAATAAGAAAATAAAAGAACATAAATAGAAATTAGATGAAATGAAATTGGATTTTAGGTCATGAATAATTCTTCTTGAGAACCTCCTTAGGGAAAAGTGTTAGGAATTTTTATGAGACCAGGATCTCATGAATGTGTGAGGAGAAATTGAATAGTTTATTCGGTGGAACATTTAAATGGGCTAAAATCGTAGAAGCTGTGAGGAGAAGTGGTGGAGAGGGGTGGTATTTATTGGGGAGGACAGGGGTGTTTTCTCATTATTATATTAATTTTTTTATTATTTTGGATCAAGAATGTGAATAGTTTTTGGATTTTTACTAAATATATTGAAATCATTAAGGATTGTTATATATTATTATTCATAAATCAATGATGATTCATGGAATAGTGAATTTGTGTTTTAATGTATATATACTACAAATTATTTTATTATACTTTTCACCAAAAAATTATGTATTTTAGAAAAATATCGGCAATTCAACAGAACAATTTTCAGATGTGTGTGAATTAAAAAAAGAGCTCAATTTTAGGAAACTAATTTTCTATGTATGATAACACTAATTTTTAATTAAATTCATCATTTACATGGAATATTTTTATTATAAAATTATAATTGATTTTATAACACTATGAAAAATTAATTAAGTTCGCATAAAATTGTCTTATAATCATTATACATTAGAATATTATTTTATATATTCATCTTATGATATTTATATTATTTTTTTATCATTATATTAACTATGAAACTGTAATTAAATATATATGACCTAGAAAAATACCAACACTCTATAATTTCTAAAAAAAGTATTTACGTACAAAATAATTTCATATTACCATATATAATGTATTTAACTGTTATTTATATATTCATTTGTGAGGTTATTATTCTATTGTATGGTTTAAGATTCATAAGGGTTATATTACTCTTTAAAAGGTCAATTTATTATTCCATTGGTATAGTTTCCTTATCATCTAGAAATACAAATCATATAATTCATTATTTATTTGTGAAGATTATATTTGGGTCAATACATTCTCCACCTATTATTAAATAAATCACTTGATATTTCATATTACATACTATAATGAAATCAAGTGAGTGTAATTCTATTTCCACAGTTCCTCTAGTTCCCAGGTGAACTCATTGTACTTATGGGTACCCCATTGTACATTGACTATGGGTGTAGTCTTGTTGCATAGAACTTTATCAATATTTTACAAGATCATTAATATATTCTCTTGATAAGGGAAATAATCTTCCTACTGTACAATCTTTGGATTCAGTACATGCGATGGATCTGGTAATTACCTTCTCAATAGAGGTACATGAAATATATCATGTACTGGATACATTATGGTTGCATTTACTAGTCGATATCCAAAATCTCCAAATCAATAAATTATCCCGTAGGGGATTTTGTTCATGGGAAATAGTTTTCCATTCCTAGGAAATATCATGATCCTCTACCATGAATATATATATAGGAATACCATGTCTCTTCCCTAAAACACATTTTATCATCGATGATTTTCTACACAGTTATTCTATCGAATTTGGAAAACCATAATGTGAGGCTAAATGTATTTCAACAATTCAACTATTTCTTTGACCATTTTGGGTCTTAGAATTTTACATTAACTGACCTCATCCCATCATGTCAGTGTTGTAAACCTTGTCCTATTAAGGTCCGCATATGTATCTATTTTGATACTTGAGTGGAAACTATTGTTCTAAGAGAACTCAACCAAAGGTAGATATTGGACCAATCCTATATTGAAGTCCATAAAAAATTCCCTAAAAAAGCATTCATGTGTTTGACAGTTCATTCAGATTTTCTATCAATTTTAGGATGAGAATTCATAATGATGTTCAACTGTGTGTTTAGATCATGTTGCTGAAATTTCAAGAACATGGAAGTGAATCTCTAATCTCAATCGAATATAATATACATTGGTAATCCATGGGACCTTACAACTTAATTGATGTATATCATTTCATGATGATTAATTGATATTTCCTCTCAAAATAAAATAATTTGAGTGTTATTTTTAAAAAGATCCACAAAAACCCATATTCTAGTGTTTCCTCTATATTTCGTTGGATATCCTATAGAACCGTCCATAGTGATGTTTTACAATTTCACTGTTGGTATGGGAAATAGATTCTTCATTCCCTAATACTTTTGTCTTCAATCCTTCAATTTAAATAATAATAGACACTTTAACATATATTCGTGAATATCCCTTATCATATTTTCCCATTAATAGTTCTACTGACGATCATAATAGAGCTTTGTGCTCTATGTGTGAATAGAGTAGGTGGAGCTATGTGCATTATTCAAAACCTCTTTTATAATATTTTTATAATATGGTACACATAATCATGAACCAAATATTATAAGTCCTTAATCAGCAATTTTAAACTCTAAGTATACTTCCTTTCAAATATCTTCCACCTTCTTCAAAATTTCAGTATCATTTCTTTGAGCATCCTTTATTTTTTCCATGAGGGATGGTGGATAAGTCAATTGAGAAAACAATTATTGTGTTCCTTAGTTATTGATTCCCATATAAATCCTTTGACAATCTATGAGGTTTGGATACTTCTCAATTATCATAATTGATATTGATGAAGGATCCTTTCTATTAAGGAATCACCCACTTTTCCACCTTACTAGAATGGTTATGGAAAGAGCAGTCATTTACTTGTTGATCTCTAAAAATCTTCACTAGATCATATTTCGATCCTTTTATGTGAATATATATTTATGTCTCTTATGATATGTATGTGTTTCACACTTCTCCCCATATAGATAATACCATCAAATTTTCATCACAAATATCATAGGTTACACTCTAAATCATGGGTATGATAGTTTTTCTCCAAATATTTCTAAATCTTTAGGAGTAGGATTTCACTATATACTAAATGAAATCTTTTATTTGAATTATCAATATATAAAACGAAGTGATTCTCCCTCATCAAAAATATGAGTACTTGAATGGTTATAAGCCTCATTTATAACTCATTCAAGAAGCCTCCACATTTTCTAGTCCAGAAAAACTTGTATCCCATCTGGGTTTGAATGGATAGTATATTTTACAATAATTATAAGTTCTTCTAATATAAATAATAGTACCTATAATGTCAAAATAATCTATTGTTCTCTATTATAGATGTTAGCATGGGACACTCTGTGATTTCCATTGACTTGGAAGGGTCTACAGATACTAGTTTTTTGGTGATAACATGCCCCATGAATTATACTTCCTCCATCCAAAATCACATTTAAATTAATTTCCTTATATTTTCCCCATCTCTATTCTTATATCAGAATATTCAAATATTCCAAATGATTATCCCTACTCAATGAGTATATTAGAATATCATCATTAAATACAACCAATTTTTTTTGGTAATATCTATTGAATATTTCCATTAATTACATGAGTATATTTGAATAATTAGTGATTCCAAAGGGAATATATATGAAATAATAGTTTTTAAATCTATTTTGGAAGGATGACTTGGGAATATCTCTCTTTTCCACCATTAATTGGTGGTATCCCTAACTGAGGTCAACATCATTCCAATAATTTCCACCACTCAGATTCAAAAATATTTCATCCATCCATTTATGGGGATACATGTTATTTATCATGATTTTTTAGGTTATGATAATTAATTCAGAGGTTCATAGACCTATCCCTGTTTTTGATGAAGTGGACCGGTATAACCCATGGTGAATCGTTTAGGCATGTAAATCATTTTTCTAGATTCTATGGTAACTGAATCGTCAGTTCTTCCAACCCAATGATTTCTACTCTATCACTGAGTCTATGATATAGGAAGAGGTCCAAGAATATTTTGAATTTTGAACTCAACCTCTTTTTCAGGAGGAAGACCTAACAAATCTCATGGGAAGACATCATTGTATTCCATCACAATGTGAATGTGTTAAATCATGTTCATATACATTGTCTCAATTATTTGAGATTGAAATTGTTTCTAATAAGGTAGAAATATCTACCCATGAGGTGATGGATCCAAATAAGATTAATTTTACTCATTACACTTATATATAATTGGATGATGCTGTATGATGTGAATAGTGGTCTCCCTTCACCAAAATTTGATGTTTTATTTGTATAAAAATTGTAAATACATGCCCAATATATAATCAAAATCTAAATAAGCAAGTATGAATATTTTATGGGATGTACAGTCCAAAAAAAATTAAATAGGTAGGAGTTAAATACTTTGGATCCAATAATTTCCCCATTTTATTTACTCATTTATATCACAACCCTCATAATTTGTTCTATTGTTTGAATAACTCTAATAATAAGGAAACATAGTAATAAATTCACAGTACTAGAATAAAATAGAATATTATTTGTTCTTTAATGAATTACTAGTACACTTGTCACCACCTCATTATGGGACTCCACCTCGGTAGTATGGGTGGGACAAGCCTTCCCTTTATTTTTTGGGATTAGTGGTTGATGATGCTTATTACCCTAAAGGGCTCAAGGATTAGTGCACTGGATTGCATAGTTTCTTCCATCCCAAAAATATTGGCTTTGTACCAGAGGTGGTGGTCTCCATTCATACAACATATTTTCCTTATTTCTCATGTCTTTTCAACATTAATTAGTTTAACGTCCATATCTCCAACACATAATTAATTCAAACTTATAATTGAGGAAATTGCCATTATTCTTCTTACCACATTTTTGACATGTGTGTGGTTGATATTTCTTTCCACAATTTTTATAGAATCCATCAACATGAAACTATATCTTTAATTTCATTTCACCATATCAATGGGACCATTCACTAACAATTATCTCAACATTTATTGAACATCGGACGACTTATTTATAACAACTGAATTCATGAATTGATAGATTATTTAAAAGGTGTTTTTCTAAACCACTAATGAATGTTTCAATATTCCCATCATCGTTGATAACAAAACCCAAATTGTACCTTTGAATCCTTGTGAAATTTTCTTCATAGGCCGTGATAGATTCTCCTACCTTTTTTCAACAACACTATGAACTCTCTATCCATATTACTAAGAAGAGTGCAAGGGAAATACATGTTAAGAAACATTATCGGTAAATCATCCCATTCAATCTCATCAATTACATCCTTTGTCTTGGTTTTCTTAATCAATGCACACCATTGGATAGCCTCTCCATATATATGATAAACAGTAAGAGTAACCATGTACATCTTAGAATAACGATGTGAAGAAAGGGTCTCCCCATCAAGTTGACACAATGTTCTGTAACTAGAGGATCATACTATCCACAAAATGAAGGTCTATGTTTTTATATAAAAGGATTAATTATAATTTTTACCTCTTTGGATAAGGTGGATGTTCAACATTGTTAAGGCCTTTTCCTATATCTGTAGAAATATGGTTATTCATCACCATGCGATTATGAACATTGCATATCAATGCATTGGGAATGTCTTTCTATAAATCATTTTTTTTCCACTTCAATAGGTCTTTGGCATGGTTTTACATTGTTCCCTAAATTTTATAAAATAGAAACAGATAGAAAAAAATAGATGTTAAAAAGGGATGTATAAATAATTGTTTCCATCTTATAAATAAGTCTAATGGAAAATTTTTTGGGATCCATGTGGGTAACATTTTTCTGAAACAATGATTCTTGGGTTCTTACCTATACATAGTCTCATACTAAGATTATTCACTTGTATTATATAATACAAATAATAATATTAACAAATCTATTCTATAATAAAAATTATAGGGACCCTTATCATTCTTAAAAATATATTACATAATTATAATGATAAAAAACATATAAGATTTACAAATCAAGATCCAAATGTTTATAGTCATGGAAAAATTATGACCATACATAACATTTAATAAATAAAACATAAAAATTTATTTAATTACTTCTTCTAAATCTTTTTCTTACCTCATGTTCCTCTTTGTACAAGCATTCTATTAATGATATACAATAAAATGAAGGGTATAACTAACATCATTTTAAGAGGATGAATAAAAGGCATGAAATATCAATGATCATAATCATTATCATCGTAATACAAGAAAATAGTCATAATAATAGTCATTATAGGAAACATTATATGGCATCACAGAATGTGGTAATTCAAAAAACTAAAACATCCTGTTTTTTTGTTAAAATAATACACATAGTTGTGAAAAAAGATATCATCATTCTTAATCTTGTTTCACTTTATCTTATGAGATTATTCACACTACTCAATTCATTTATGAACTATATAATTCTATGTACACCTATTACATCTTAACATTTAAAAGAACAATATAATTCTTGACACACCTCTGACATCATAACATATAAATTATCATGCATGAAAAAAATAATGTATATCAATATTGGACATATAATAAAGCATCAAATAGAATGGGTTTCATTTCATAAATCATTCATTTAGGAATAATAATCGAGGTTCTCAAATGAAAAAGGTAATAACAAAATTTTATAACAATCATAAATTTTAAGTGAATAATTAATAATCTCACATGAAGTAAAATTGATATTGTTTTAAAATATGAGATATTGAGGAAAAAATCTATCATTTTATCATAAAAATGATTATAAACATATATAACCCAGAAAATAAAATGGATCTAAAATGAAAGGATATTTGAGGAACCTTAAAATAAAATATATCCTGAAAATGGTGTGTAAGAGGGAATACACAAACAATGAGTTAGGGTTCGAGAATACCCCATGCCTTTGGTCTGAATGCTTTCTTCACATTAATTTCTTATAAAACCCAAATAAATTCATTAATTTAAAATTAAATAAAAAAATTTCAAATTTTTCTTATAGATTTATTATATTCAATTATGAGATTTTCGATGAGTTATAAAAATATATCTAATTGTTTAGAAGTGTTCATTTTATTGGTTTTCATGATCATTTCTCTTATATATAAGTATTTAAATCTGGAATAATTGAAATAATTATCCTGAAGTGAAATTATTGGTTATTAATCATCATCAAGATGTTTAAATGGATATAAATATCACCTGGTTACATGGTATGGGGATGAATAATTATATAATCCATTAGTTATAATTTTTTAGATTATAAGAGTGGTGTTTTGATCACAAAGAACTCATTTTGTTTCATCATTTAGTATTATGTAAATATTTTATATCTAGACAAAATTAAGGATTATAAATTACACTTTAAAATAGGTGTTAACAGTTTAAATTATTTCATGACTAGTCTTAATGGTTGTAAGGGGAAAAGAAAACATTTCATCCTTCAAAGTGATAAATCAACACCTCCTGGATGATTCAATCATTTTATGAATAAAAGGGTGAGGAGAAGAGGATATATTTTAATTTATTCCATTATAAAAATACAATAATAATATAATTAATGTAATGGCTCTATCATTCAATTTTTTTGATGGCGCATGAGGAGTGAATAATAAAATAAAAGTACATGAATAGAAATTGAATGAAAATAAAGAGGATTTTACCTATGGAATCATTCTCCTTGAGAACCTCCTAGGGGAAAGGATTATGTATTTGATGAGACCAAGTGATCTTGGGTGTCTGGGGACATTATTAAGATGATTATTGGGACGAATTTGGACATGGATCAAATATAAGAAGGTATGAGGAGAATAGGTGTCTAGGGGTGGTATTTATAGGGGATGAGGGGGGGGGGGGGGGGTTCTCATTAATTTATACATTATATTTTAATTTATGATTGATACATTGAATTGTTTTAGAATTATCACTAAATATCCTAAAGTAATTAAGGGGGTTCCTATATTATGTTTTTACATCATTGATTTATCAATGAATAGTTTATATAAGTTGTATTATATATATAATTTAAATTACCATAATTTGTTGTTCCTAAAAAATTCAAGTATTTTAGAGAAATACCCAAAATTCACCATTATTTTTTTTGATGTCTATAATTGCAAAAAGAATAACATTTTAGGAAGAATACTTTTTTATTTTTGAGAAATAAAATTTTTAATTAAGTTCTTCCTTTATATGGAAAATTCTTTTCCAAATTATAATTGATTTTATCAAACATTCAAAAATAATAATTAAGGCATCATAAAATTATATCATAATACTAAGACAAAAGAATATTAATTTATATATACCTTTTATGGAAATTTTTTTTCTTTTTTATTATTATACATGTTATAAATTTTTAATTAAATATTAATGACATATAAACATACCGACACTTAATTAAAAATTTCTAAAACATTTATTAACTTATACCATTATATCATATCACCATTTTTAAAGTGCAAAAATTTTATTAATAATTTCGTGTCAAATTTTCTCATTCTATTTTCGATTTTACTATTAATAATGTTTATTTTAATATTTAAATCGTAATGTTGTTATTCCATTGGCATAGGTTCTTTAAATTTTATAAATACCTATAATAAAATTAATTATTAATTTATAAAAATTGTATGAAGTTCGTTATGGAATTTTATGTGATTTATAATATATGAAATAATTACAAGAAGGGTATTTCTATTGATAAAATATTGAGTTATTACACCCTTTTTCATATTTATGTGGATTTTTGACATATTAGAGTAGGGAATTTATATTTGAACTAGGCTTATACTCCTTCTTATTCTAGGGTTGACAGGTATATTCTAGAAACCAACCATGTGTAGGGACATATTATTCCACTAATGAATATGAAAAGTGGAATACATGTTATTCTTTTTAATAGACAGCTCAAATTCCCAAAACAACAGACAATTTCAACATATTCTAGTATCCATCATAAAACATGATCAATCCCCAAAGTATTCATTAATTTCTCTTAAAAATATTCCATCCACAATGTATAATGCAGATAATATCCCTAATCATCTCAATGTTTTCATCCTTGAGTTTTTTAGAAAACTCATAATACCCAAAGTGTCTATCAGTTCATCCAATGAAGATAAAGGTGATCAATATTGTGATTTTTCACCTCATGGTATTGTGGAGATGGATCACATATACTCCTTACACTTAATATGTTCAACCTCACCATCGTGATATCTCCTATGGAAAAAAATCCTTCCCTTTCATAGACACCTCTAATAGGTGAAAAAAACTCATCTTCACTCATAGTGTGAGGAGCACAAAAAACTAGGGTCAACCATATATGGTTCCCCATAAACATTTAGAAACACTCCACCTCAGTCCAAGGGTGACCCCAAGAATGAAATTTTTTGTTCAGACTAGGTGGAGGTGTGTAAGTCTGATTTAGAGGAAGATAACATGGACATTGGGAAAGAGTAAGGTGGAAAAACACCCCAACCAAGTGTTGGCAGATTTTTATTTTAACTATGAGATCCTAGGAGAAATATAAAGGGAATTTATACCCAATAAAATAAATAAATATGGGGGAAATTCAATAGAAATTTGAGGATAGACATATCGCTTAACAATGATACGAGTATCACCTTCAGATCATCAATACACTCTATTGTCAAATTGATTAGGACACCGTTTCTATAGCCTGCATCATTGTAATTGAGGAGCATATCAATATCTTTTGTAGTTTTTCTTTTTTATTTCAACAACTCTCTCTAGATTAATTTCCAAAACTTCCCCAGACAAATGTATATGAGGATGGGGGATGTATGGATTGTTTCACTACGCTATATCTCGATAATATAAAATCCTTCTCGATATGGAATCCTGTAATGCCAAATCCTATATAGAATTCTTGGTACTGGTTAAATCGTGGCCAATATTTTCACTATAATAGAATTCCCATTCATTAATGATGATATGAAATAACAAATGGATGAGATTGTTTTGTATACGCTCTTTGAAATGGGCCCTTCAAGGAAACTAGAATTCATTTCAGACATGGATGATGATGGTGTGGTATACCCAACAACATTATGTAAAAATTTACTCCCATCATGAACTTCCATTCATCCAAGACAATACATGATCACAACTTCTTCAAATCATATAGATCGCAAGAGTAGCAATCATATATGTTTTCTAGGAGTGACCCCTTCCTATTACGTTAGGGAAATCTATACCACTAACACCACCCATGATATCATCAATACCAATGATGATTTAATTTTTATAGCCAACTGCAACAAATTTGACCCATCCCCCTTGTATGGGTAAATTTTGTCTCAATCCCTATCAACATGCTTAGCACTCCTCACCTAAGAGTGTCTTTGAGAAATTATAGGTGGATCTAGATCAACCCATGTCTATAGGGATAATAGAATTTTATCTCACCTCCCACCACATGATTAATAAATTAATTGACAAGAATCCTTATATCATCAATAAAACCGCCAAAACATTCAATGGAAGCATTGAATTTCCACCAATCCATAAGGTTGGAGATATTTTCTTCATCATAATCACTATAGATAGAATAATTACTCTTTTATTGGAGGTAAATATCAAAAATTTTCATCCCATTAAATCTTCCTATCACGTGTAAAAACTCTATATTTTTATGACTATTTAACATGATGATCAAAAACACCCTAATGTTCACTATTCAAAAGCTAACATGGTAGTGAAATTTGGAGATGGAAATTAATGTTTGTAGTTTTTTTAAAATAAAACCAATAGACATGGACAGGGGTTTGATAAACGTATCTAATGAATGATTTATAGAATAATAATATTATAATGAGAGTAATAGGGTATCTACCATTTCATGAAATGCCTATATGAATTTTTTCACCATCAACTAAACAATTTATGTGGATCAAGAGGAAAATTAAGTGGCATGCAATACCGAACGTATACCATGAGAGGATGATATAGATTTACCCACTAAGGCTACACATACTTGAAACCAAAGGAGAATCCAAATCATTGGACCATATAATAATTATTTTCCACTATTATGGTTGGAAACTGCTATGGATAAAGTGAAAGAAGTGGTCATATACCACTCATCACCAAAGAGGAACCAAAATTTCATCTATGGAGGAAGAGTTTGAATAATATGGTAATGAGACAAAAATCCTAGATTACTCAATAAAGAGATACTATGGGGAAATATATCCACTATGTATATTTTATATTATTAGAAAAATATTCCTCCCAATATACATCATGAATGAGAAGATCCACTAAAAAGAGTGAAATAATAGCATCAGGCCAACTATGGATCCCATACATTGGATGAACTAAATGATGAACTTGAATATAGTAATGAATTTACTACATTGTAGAAAGATCTTATCCAACTCCAGGGAGATTAATCATTATTATAATGGATTGAGAATAATTGGTAAATGAAAATGGGTTCACCTCATTAATCCATATCTTCTCAATACATACATGATTTGTATCAGACCTTAGTAAAATTGGAACTTCTCAACACCAATGTGTCCCTAACTAATCATATTAAAAACCTGGAATGGAAATTCACATCTCTTCTGCCATAGAATAAATAATATCCTAAATAGTTGGATGTAGAATATTCCACAACAATTATATATTCTCTAACATTGATATTGTTCGATACCCCTAATATAATCTCACAGACATTCTGTTCTGATGTGGTTTGATGATGGGACAATCAGATCAGTTGGAGGCTTCCATGGGGTTTTTTGTATAGAATTCTATAGGTCCATAATTTTTTATATAATCGTTCGATTAGGATGCTTTGATGGATGACTATACCATTATCATTAAGTCATTTCTCAGTTCAATTCTACACTAATGAAAATTAAAAGTATCGACATGAAAAACTGCATAAAATGTGAAAATGAGAGGGTTTGTATATTCATAAACAGATATAAAAGAGTAGAATATTCACTCATCATCACTCTATCATAGGAGAAATTAATGGTATAATTTTCATAACAAAATACATTTTGAGGTGAAGACCCCTCTGATCTGATCAAATATCGTTGTTGATTAAACTACCATTATTAAATGGCACAACCTCTAGAATATACCTTTCCATGGACTCAAGATATGTATTGACTCATGACCATATCACAAGAGGAAATTCTCTATAATTAAATGTTTTTCATTGTTACTCTCAAACTAGTAGTAGCTCCCATCCATGAATATAATAAACACACAAACCTCCATGATCAGCCTATCGAGTTGAACAAATAAAAAAATTTCACTCTTCTCTTATAAAAAATGGAGCATGGTAGCTTTATAATTTTGGTATAGGTGAATAATTCATATTTCTTTTAAAATGAGAAATTCCCAACCTAATAACTTTCATCCTTGGAAAATGCCCAAATTAAGCTACCATAGCCCAAGAAATCCATCATGTTCAACCTCACTAATTGTACTATCAAATTCCCTTTCAATAGAATTCATTGTCACAACATTCAATATTTCATAATATTCAAAATATATTCTCTAAAGGATATTCAAATTTGGATATTTGATTTTGGTAAATTCATTAGTTCAGGTGACCTATGTAACCATTTCCATTATTAATGAATATGGTGATAGGAAAAATTCATTGTCTAGGCATCAGTAGATGTTTTAAAACTAGATGACTCGAAATACAGTTTACTATTCTCCTTCCACCATGAGAGAATATCTAAAAAAACCAAAGATTTTCTACCACCCAGGGAGGTTACAATAAATAGCAATCTTATATGTGAACACATCCACCATAAACTGGAATGTAAATAGGGTTAAGAATCATATTAATGTAAGAAAAAACACAAACTCATGTATATTTCTTCCCTAAAACATCAGATGGTTGAGAACATCCCCAAAAAATGGATCCCTCATAAGAAAATGATATCATATTTTGTTATGTTATCTTGAAATACACAGAATGAACTTTCTCTGATGATAAATATTTAACCATGTATGAGTTCCCCATATGTGAAAGGGGAGCCAGAGGCCAAAATCTCATAATCCCATGTTATAGGGGATACAAATGGCAAGGTGAGATCTAATATTTCCGTCAAATCCACACTTAGGATATATATATATATATATTAGAACCTTTTATAAAAACACTATTATAAAAAAAATAAACATTGTGATTTCACAGAACCCTCTAACAATCATTCATTCCTTAAAATCATAATCAACAAACTGGTGAAGGTGTGATTTAAGGATAATCCCAAACAATATGGATGGTTGTAAAAACCTATTCCACTAAAATTAGATGAAACCTTCACTTCTACAAAAAAACTAGGACCATATTCCTTTGATATCCCAATTCATAAACCATATAATATTGATAAATATCAACGTGGGATGCCCCAAACATAGGCATAAAAGTTTAACATTCTAATATAGTTGTAATTTGTCCAATATGAGCTCTCAATCAATGATGTGTACCGTATTTTAAAATAATAGAGATATGAAATGCTATAATACATATAGATAACACATGTGATCGAGATAGATGTCACTGTAGTTTAGGTTTATCAAGAAGAGACTATTCCCCCATAATTCAAAGTCTCCATCTCATTCACATAAAAAGGTCTAGAAGATCTTATTCATGGACACATCAGACACCTATATGATTTAGAAAACATTGATATTGTCAATACGTGAATGAATCTAATTTAAATGGATATGGGATCAACCTGATTTCTATTTGGTCCCTTAAATAATATGGATATATAAATGGGTACATATATCCCATAAAGATGTCCATTCATGTGTATTATGAAGGTGACAAAAGCCTTATTGGGATGATCATTCTCAATGAGATTTTTGAATATCTCTCATATAACTCTACATTGATGTTTATCTAGTAATAAACTGTATACAATGTCCATGTCTTAATAGAAATGTTAGAGTAATATCAACATATCATCAACTCATGAAATACTTCCTTGATGGAAAGTTCAGCATACTACATGGAGAAATATCACACTTAATTTATTTTGAATCCATCTATGTCAAGGTGGGTTTATTAAAATGGAATTAAATACCAAATGGTGGAATAAAACATATAGATTTCATCCCCAGCATCCTGGGGAATACACCTATGAAAATAGAGAGTATTCTCAACGTTTATTATGTGGTACCCAAAAAATGGATTTAATTATAATACATAATAGCACATATACAATCACCTTCTATCAATATTGATAGTGTGATATAATATCAACTCAATAATCTCCCTATAATGACACTTTTTGTAGATGATAATAATGTATATCCCCACTTCCTCTCTCATCCTGATTGTGACAAGGGTACCCTCAGATTGCCTACTTCTTCTAAAACCTCCTACACATACTTAGAGGTATAATAAGAAGATTATGACATTATAAACACACCTCTTAGATTTTAATGATGTTTTCTCCACCACCATTGATGTGATCAGGTAGCGAAATCTTGGAACATAAGAAGACTTGATAACTACACTGATTAATTTCTCCATTCCCTTTGAGGATAAAGATATGTATATTAAATTTCTAAATAATCCTCAATATCAAATCTGTAGGAAATATAAATAAATTTAAGGATGTATCCAATATATATCTATGAACCATATTATCTTATCTAATGACCATTGAGGTTTCAAGTAGGAGGTGCAGATGATGAACCCCTCCCATGCAACAAATATATTGGAAAAAGTTATCAAATTGATTAATGAATGTTTTCTCCATAATATAAAAATCCCAAGATAGATCACCAAATATAGTCCCTTTTAAGAATAAGATAGATAATTTTAGGGTCATCATCAATTTAACATACCATAATAGACACAAACCAAAATATGTATTCCAATTTCCATGTTTTTGTTGGTTCCTAGAACTAAATTCATGTGTAATTTTTGATAACCTATATTAATATTTTTTAATATTAATAAACTTATTATATTTTCATTAATTTTTTTATTAGTAAAATAAATCTTGATAATGTCATAAGAATAGTTGTCTCCCTAAAATTTTACAGTACTTCTATACTATGATGAGACCCAAAAAGTAGAACAAATAAATTCTTAATGTTATAATTTATATCCAGATGATATCATTTGAGCGAAAAAAATGAATCAAGATATCATAGGTGGATACTCATAGGACTTTTTGGAACATTAAAATGGTGTAATACATTGGTAATATCATGTGTTAGATATTTTTAGAATGTGACCTATCAGAATGAAAAATTCACATATGTTTCATTGGATATTCCGATGTGTGGATGTTTTTATTGATCCGTAGGATTTAATATTTTTATTTAATAGTATTATTAGTTCTGTACTTGGATTTATTGATGAAAACCATGACGAAATATTTTCATAGTGTGGTAGGATGCATTGTACACCAAACAAGTAATATTTCATTAATGAATAATTTGAGAATGGTTTTGTACCTCTTATTCTTTAACTAAAGTTGATATCTTATGACCTTTAATGGAAATAATGTATTCTAAATTTATCCATGGAATTTTTTTATATAAGAACATTAAATATCTAGATATTCAAAGAAATAGACGTCAATAACATTGGTTGATGGCACCATCATGCAATCTTCTTGATTGGAGATATCATGAAAAAAGTGATTATATTATAGAGTAAGTGTGTGTATGAAGTATAATATCATTATGACCTAAAATTAAATCTCTATAGGTTACTTGTTTTGTGGCTATATACTTTCCTTGTACATTAGGCTGCTTCGAGTAATTTAACTGAGATAGAGGTCTATAGGGTCACACACTAAGGAGATCTAGAATCTTAATTAAATAATAAAATATAATTTATTAATAAACATTTTCAAAAATACTATTTAAATATGTAGTTTAATAATTATTCATTTTTATTGGTCTCATACATTATATAATCAATTATTCAATAGAAAATAATATTAGCAGAACATCTAATAAATATGTATTTTCTATTCAGTTATTATAATATTTATTTATTTACTAGTGAATAATGTTGTGACATTTATTTGGTAAAAAAATAATCATTTTCAGGTCTAGATAAATATTGTTGAGGAATGGAAGAACATGTTTTTAGGAATGGTGTGGAATTATAAATATTGAATAATATTTGACTAAATGATATTTAATTATAATTTTAAATTAAACACATGTGAAGTAAATAATAATAATATTTCTTTTTTATATAGGGGATTGATGAAGAGATTAAATAATAATTAATGGGAACCTGTGAAAATATTTATATATAAATAATTTGTGAGAGAAAAACTAATTTAATTTTTTACAAAATTGATCCAATATATTTTTTTGTGAACATTGATAGCCAGAGATAATCCACTAAATCCCTAGAGAGCTCCCTCTCTAAGAAATCTCCCTAGGATAGAGGGATCTTTTTCTCCACCATCCACTCGTGATTCTAGAGAGAATAAGGAGAAACCTTTGGGTGAGCATCTCATAGAAATCAATGGTGAACAATGAAAGTGATAGTATCATCCATTATAGCACCTAGGGATTCCTATAGAGTTATTTAGTGATTTATGGAACACATGAATATCAATGTTATAGGGAATGTGCTATTAATTTATACCATTAAATGTCTATAAAATGAATATTTTTTTTACATCATTTAATAAAGATGTAATTTATGAATGATAATTCTTTAATTGAATAAATTATTTAAAAATGATAAGTGATTATCCTCTTACCAGTTTGAGAATTTTATCCATTGTCTATACTATTTCATTCAATTTTGTTGATCCTACGATTTATCTTCAAGTGGATCTCAAAATGATCATTGATCTTGAAAATATATATATATATTGAAAGACCCATCACATTCATCCACTTCACTCAGAACCATTATGATGTATTAGATTGGTCACATAATTATTTTTAATTATTTAAATATAATCTATTTGTTTATAAAATTTTTATTTAAATATTAATTGATGGTTAATCCTTATATTAATCAAAATTATGAGATATTCTTCTTATTCATTCATTTGTCATGGATATAATAAAATTGATTAATTTTACGAATGAAATATAATAAAATACCTCATCTAGTGATGTTGTGGATTATTTTAAAGTAACAAAATAATATATTCCTTGTAACTAGAGATACATGTCGTGTACTAGGTTTCAATACATCATGAATAAATTTGTATTAAATAAAATTGTGTCAATTGATTACACACCGTGACTCTAATTTCTTATGTTCCATGTTGACTGGGCTAGCCTAATACACGGTCATCTAGAGTACACATAGTGTATCCGACATACAAAGTGTGTAGTCCTTTATTTCACAGATGGGCGGTGGATTTCCTTACATGACTTACCTAACCAGGGATAATGCAACTTAGAGACCAAATTCATTATTCCCCTTTTTACAAGCCATGTACTCTAATTTTTACAAGGTATGGTTTACACATCATGTCCCTCAGTCTGTGCCCCATAATGATAGTGAGAGTAATACATGCCATGTTGCTTTCATGTAAATATCGTGTACTTATAACAAATTTAGAATAATTAAAATTAATTTTTTAAATTGTTTAATCCTTACCGACATGTGATTTACTATGGTAATAATCTTAACAAGACACTCCATGTGATGGGTTTTAATATATATATATATTATTGTTTAATTAATTTCCAAATATTTTTCTGATTTTTATACCATGTGTTAGTTGTATGAAATATATTACTCAATATAAATTTAATTAAAAAATTATAGAAAAATCAAGTGATTCATGTAATCATTTTGTTGATCATATACATAATGAAGTTAAGTCAAATGTCAAGTATTCTATATGTCACAAGAGTAAAAAGTTCATTAATATAATAAATATGGGGTAGATTTAGTTAATTATTCTCCATTATTCTTTAATTTATATTTATGTATAGGCTTAATTTTTTGTAAAAATTATTATTTTTTAAATATCATGGATGAGAGTCAAAAGGAAAATTGAATGAGAATTAAGATAGATGAATTGATTAATTAAGGAAAAAAATTAATCGATTCGATCATGATTTATCTTAAATAATGAGGAATAAAAATTGATATCTACTTCTATTAAATGAGAAAATCGTTTCATGCATGTGGATTATCATGAGTATACATTGGACCATTGTATGTGATTGTTTTCAATTAATTTATTGTTAAATTAAATTGCTGGAATGCATTGACACTCTCCTCTTATTATGTGATGGTCTATTTTCCAATGGTTTATTTTATGTATAATCTATCCCATCACCTAAATGGGTATAAAATCATATTTACTTAGTGGTTCTCCCATGATGGAGGAGGAATTTCTTATTTGGATCAAAGATGAATCCTATCTAAAAGAGATGAATAGTTGTACAAATGGAATGATGTAACATGGACCTTGATTTTTTGAATGTTTTCCCCCTAGATCAATGGTTATATTATCAACAACTAGATATACAAACCATTATAAAAATATCATGATAATACCTCTTTATAGATTTTTTTTCTATCAAGATTTAGGGTTATTTCATTGTAGATGTTTTTTTTGCAATCACATGAATTAATGATTTACCCATCATTCAATATTGATCTAATATAAATTGGATCATGTGTAAATATTATTTAATAAATGGTTAATCAGTTAATTAAATCCCCACAATATTAATTTCATTGTTATAAAGATAATAAAATTAAATTTAAAAATGAATGATAAAATATCTCATTATATGTAGTGTTTTTATAGACTTACACAACATCAGTTAACATCAAACCATAGTTCATTGTGGTTGACCAGCCAATGTTGGGATTAATTAAATTATTTCGGTATTATAACAGGATGAATTGGGTTAACATAACATATTTCACAACAAGGTCGGAATTACAAACAAGGACTTGGAGTAACTGAGAGAATTGGGTCAATGTAATCCAATTTTAGGTTATAAGGATTGAGGATTCCACTCAATATTTCATGGAACAATGAGGTAATGATGTTGAAAGATCCAATTCCTACCAAGAACCATTATTGTTTGTTGGGCAAACAATTTTTTGATAATTATAATGGAAATACAGATCATTTCCACTTAAATTTCCCGGAAACATGTTATCATGAAACCAATGGTGATTGATATTTGGTTTTAATAAAATTATCGGAGATTGATAAATATGATATGTCTGTATTTGTTGAAATTTTATTAGATAGGGTACTAATATAATTAATCGTCATAAATATGGAAATTAAATAAAAATGAAATCTAAAATATCACTGTGACCTATACATGATAATTATATCCTTCTCATGGGAAAAAATTTACATGAGTGTAAAAGTTGATTATGCATTATGTTTCCCCATGAAAGGATATTTTATGTGATGGATGAAAAAATTATTAATTCTCCTGGAAATGAGGTAGGTGATGGTGTTTTTTCTATCTATAAGGGAAATTTTAATGTCTCTACATGAATTTTATTTTTTCACGGTAACATCTATCAACAAATATATTTTGATTAAATATGAGGAAATGGTTGTGTATAGGATAATATCTCACCCTCATAGTATATATCAATATAAGTGAGACAACAGAGATATGAGATCTATAATGCTTTATTTTCATGATTTGCACGCGGAGTTTTCACTAGAATACACTCAGGTATTCTATAATAATTTCTACATAGAATGCTTAGAAATATTGGGGAGTGAATTCCTATAATAGTTATTCCCAGATCAAATTATTTCATTACCACCCTAGACCTTCTCTAGTTTTATGGTTATTGACAACATAAAAACTAACACAATGAGTTTTAAAATAAATTATAGTCATTCACCAAGTGGATATGGCCATGGGACATGTTAAACTCTATATCCATGTGTTGATTAAAAAATGGAATAAAAATGTGAAGGGGCCTAAGACTCATAACACTTATATATACACCAAGAACCATCTTTTGATTTAGAGGATTATCCAAATGTAGAAAAAGAAAAATGAGGTAGTTTGTTTTTTTTTGTGGAAAGCAAGGCCGATGTAAGAATAAATTCCCCCAAATGAAGGGAGAGCTAAATGTGTGTTCCTTATCGTGTTTAGGGTCTGAATATCAACACATTGGGCATTTGATATGAATTTTGGTGATCAAATCAGTCTCCAAATGCATGAAACCAATAACATTTTGGAGGATTTCATGCAGATTGGTTGATCTACAAGCATTCAATGGTGTGAGGTTGGCTACTCTACATATAGGTGACGACCACCATTAATTTCCAATAATAATTAATTTGGTTTTAAAGGATTATTAGTATGTATAAATGGTTATTGGAAACATAATTATCATGTCATTCCCATGTGCAAAAGGGATTACTATATTGTTTTTTGTAATAAAATTAGTTTATTCTAAAAATAAAATTAATGTTAATGTATGGAACATTTCAATAATAGTATTTTTGTTTTAAATTATACAAAACATGTATTGGAAGTTGAAAAGGAATCATGTTCAAAAAACTCATATAACAACTAGCTATTGAATGAACATATTAGTCATGTAAATGATATTTGTTTGACAAAGCTCTATCAAGATAGTTATTTTGCACTTTTGAGATAAAATATCTAGATAAATATCGTGAATGCTTGTAAAGAAAAATGACCAAACTATTATTCATTTGACATGGTGAAACGATGAAAAATATTATCGTATTAGTACACACTAATGTGCATTAACATTTCCAGTAGAGGAGAGAGGTTGGCATTGATTGTTGATAAATGTTTCTAATGACTTGAGTATATATGGTAATGTCTACTTGATGAGGTTTATGTTTGTGTCCATTAAGAAATTTTATGAATTCAATAAGAAGAAAATAATCATCAAATGAATAAAATGAAGCTTAGAATGGATTATGTTTGTCAATATATTAAACAATATTTTATTTAATTTCTATGGTAGTTAGGGATATAATATCAACTCACTCAAACATATACACCATAATTGAATGGTATTAGAGAAAGGACAAGTGTTACCTAGTTAGGAATGGTAGTGTCGATTATGATTCATCTAGATTGCCAATTTTCATTTTGGGATATGCATTATAAAATATGACATTCACATTAAACTGAGTAATAACTAATGAGTAAAATATAATTATCATTGATTTATAAAGTTGAATGAATCCTATTTTTCACATGCATGTGTATGGGGTTACGATTCATTTTTTATGTCCTTCTCGAGAAAAGAACTAGAACCCTGAAGAACAAAGTGTATCTTTACAGTGTATCCAATGGAAACAGAGAGATACAGCCTATAAAACACCTTAAACAATAATGAGATTATCACTAGAAAGGTATTATTTCTTATGAGGTTACACATCCTGCAAATTTTATAGTGGGAGTATAATTTAATTCGATGATGTTGATTTTAGAGTTATACATGAGTTCGAACATTTATAGATTTCATTGGTCCCCAAGGATGTAGTAATTTCAAAAACACAAGTACTGTATATAAGCACAAGAGTGGTAAGAGAACCAAAGAGATCTAGTCCTATAGTAATTGATGATGGTGAGTCAAATATTTTTTTTTCACAATAATGACCTACTTACCTATAATGAGGCTATAGGGAGGTTAAAATCCTTAAGACAGAGAGAAGTTGTAATTCTTGAAATAGATTCTATATAGCAGAACCATTTTTTGAGTTTTTTCTAGTGTGTTAGTTGATGCAATTCCCATAGGGTAAAAATCGGCATTAAAGAGAAAAATTGATATTTAGGGTAAATTAAATATCTATAATGAATATTTAGTGGCTAAAGAGTTTTAATAGAATCATTGAATTGACTATAGTGAAGCCTTCTCACCATTTTCCTTGTTTATATCACTTAGAATTCTGCATATTATAGAAGCTTACCATTCGTGTAAATTTAGCAGATAAAAATAAAAAATTTGTTCTTTAATGGAATCTTTATAGAAGATGTCTATATGAAACAATTAGAAGCGTATGTGACTCCATGGGATTCCATAAGAATTTAAATGTTCTAGATATCAATTTAGAGATTAAAACACGAATCCAATCCATAGGGAATTTAGTTTAATGATGCTATAAATGAATATAGTCTTATTATAAATGAATATGATTAATGTGTTTACACGATTTTTATTGCGAATGTGGTTTTTATACTTGTAGTATATGTTGATCACATATTACTTATTGGAAAAGACATAAAAATCATCTATTATGTAAATGATTTGTTGAACATGTTTTTCTCTATAATGTAAATAGATGAAATAGAATATATTTAAGGAATCAATTTCATTCCCGAAAGATCCAATAGATATATTTGACTACATAAAAAACAATACACTGATCAAATACTAAATATATTCATTATATAATAATACCAAAGATAATTCATTCCAGTGTCACATGGTTTACAT
Organism: Viscum album; assembly: GCA_963277665.1. NCBI lineage: Eukaryota > Viridiplantae > Streptophyta > Magnoliopsida > Santalales > Viscaceae > Viscum > Viscum album. The sequence continues at coordinate 76,452,741 of OY728162.1, read as the reverse complement.
ATTTCTATAAAATTGTGTCCTTAAACACAACAAGATAAATAGAGAATGAGTAATATCCCAAATTCTTCACAAATAATACCAATCATGTATTTGATGATTTAACTAGAATTGTTGTTTCCATTGGATTGAGAATGGTAGATAGATATTAATATGATATTCGAGAACAATAATTTTGTGCTATTAAGGTTATATTAAAGTATATAAGAAGAACTAAGGATATATTACTACTGTAAGGAAGAAATTGGGAGCTTGTTATTGTGGTCTATACATATGATATTTTTCAAGTAGATATGAATGTTATGAATTCACAAAGAGAATGAGTTTTCTATCTCAATACATGAGTTGTGAGCCGGATGAGTTCAAAGTCACTAGTTTTCAATGATTCTATAGTGGATTCCATGTTTATATTGGATTGTAATATATCCACATAATCCATAGGGATACAAAACATTTCCCCGGATCATGATGTCATACTTGGGATTAATTCCCGCATCACATATCATTGTGTTAACATGGGAGTGATAACATTTGAAAAAGATCCATGGTCACACCAGTAGAAAAATAGTATACTCTGAATGAATTAACTATTGAGGAATTTTTGATCAAAATCAGATGTTGTAATAATATGAGTACCCAAAAAAGATAAAATGGGAGACACCTTGACTAAAAGACTATGTCTATAAAGAATGGGTATGATCTGTGAGCTAGCAGACTAAAGGCTTTTAGTTGTTATCTCCAGTTCATGTTGGACTCTATTGGAGTTGGTTCCCGATAACCAACATCTGTGTACTTTATGATAATGTGTATTCATTGTTTTCTAGATTATAATCTTTATAATTATGAAATTATTTTTATTTTAAATACATAGTATATTATAATTTCATAAGAATAGTTGTCTCACTAAATGGTCATAGTAGTTTCCTGATATGATGACTACACATATGTCCAATGCCAAAAATATTAAATATATATAATATATCTGGATTATATCCCTTGATAGAAAAAATTAAACAGGCTAACAAGGGTGGAGAATAATATTAATATGAGGCACCATCTCATCATGCACACCCACTGTAATATCGAGAGTAGGATATTATGTGGACCAGACCCCCACTAGGAATGAAAATTTTATATCATGTCGTTGGATGTTCCTACCTACACACATGAGCATTTATCCATAGACAATAGGATTAATATTGTTGAGTATTATGAGTCTTGTACATTGATGTATTGACAAAAGGAATGACATAATATGTTCAATGAAATGTATGATATGTTGGGTGAGTCATGAGTAATATTGATTTAATGAATAATGAGAGAAGGGATTCGTTCTATTTATTTTACTAACATATTTTGGTATCTCATGTCTATTGATTATAATAATATAGTCTAAAAAATTCATAGAAATTTTTTTTATATGCATAATAGATTTCCAAAAAATTCTTCGAAAGAGACATAGAGCACTTAGCTTTATAGAACCAATGTTAATCCTTCTTGATTAGAGATATCATGGTAGTGGGATTATATTATAAAGTAAGAAACAATATGGGGTATAATTACATTTTAAGAATCATGTTCATCCTATATGGGTTCCATGGCATGTTTCTATACACTGGCCATAGACATTGGTATACTTTTCCAAATTCAAAGAATAAATTGGATGAGAGTTTCAAACACTATGTTTATCCAGAATCCCTGTTAAATAACAATTTATTATTTATTATTAAGAATGTTCAATAACATTATTCTGACATTTGGATTAATAATTACTCATTTTTTCTTTATCACATATCTTCCATCGCAAATAATTCCTTAAAATATAATGTGATCATAATATATAATAAATATTTATTTTCTATTTTGTGAAAAATAATATTTTTTTTTTGAAAAATAATGTCGTGATATTTATTTATAAAATAAATAGTCATTATTCCAGGACTAATAAATATTTTTTAGGAAAATTAGTCCAATTTTTTAGGTCTTATTATAAATAATATATATTTCGTATTATTTAACTACAATATATTTAATTTAATAATCAAGATAAGTGCATACAATAGAAATAATATTAACATCAATATTTTATAAATAAGTTTCTATGAGGGATTAAATGAATATTAATGGACACTTGTGTAAATATTTATATCTAAACAATAGTTGTATTAAAAAAAAGTTATATTATTTTTCTAATAGAGACAATTAATTTTTGTTATGAACAACAATAGAAAAAGAGAATCCTCTGATATTCTATAGAGATCCTTCTAAATGAACTCTCCAAATAATAGTGAATGATCTTCTTCCAATATCACATCTCTTGTCATGCTTCATTGAGGAGAATATTTTGTAAGTGATTATCATGGTGACTAAAGGATAATGAAGAAATTGATTGGATCATATATTCTAAAACATTACTATTCATATAAATATTTTTAGTGATTTGTGGAACATGTATCGATCACTAATAGAGGGAATCATCTCTTGATTATTATAACAGAATGACCGTTCAACATAGATATGTCCTCATATCCATCAAACCGTAATTAATTCATGAGAGGTTGTTCATTAATTGATTAAATTAATTATTAATGATATGTGATGATCCAATATCGGGTTATAGTGTTTTACCAACATTCTATTTTCACGAATTCAATTCCATTTAACATGACATTAATCATCGTGTAAATATTAGATTGATCTTTTATCATAATGAGAAAATGGTTGGGCATGACCCATAACATGCATCCCCTGCACTCAAAAAATTGATTCCAATCACATAACTCTTAATAAATTCTACTATTGGATTCCATGTGCTTTCCTTCATGAATGGGTGCATAGGGTATAATGAAATAATTTGGCCCAAGTATATAAGGATGCAACTACATGCCAAGAACCTCTGGGGATCTTCTTTCAACATGGCCTACCCTTTGTATTAAATAATGTCTTCACTACTTATCAACATGACATAAATCATATCATTAATTCCTATATGGGGAAAATAGAAGAATGATATGTTGCTGACAAGGTGGTTAATTCTTTATATAAATGTGATCACTTCATGGACCATAAAATAATATTTGACAAGTTGTAGTTGCATAGTCTAAAGATGAATCCTATGAAATTCACTTTCAGGGTAACATCATGTATGTTCATTGGTTTTGTGGTATTCTATTGTGTCATCAAGGTTAACCCGAAAAAAACTAGTGAAATAAAAAAATATTCAACAAATATAAATCACAATGAACTGAGGGTCTCCAAAATCACCTCGAATACATTTATAATTTTATATCCAAACTTCCCGTAAATTCCCCCCCTTTTAGAAATACAATGAAAAATGGAATCTACTATTAATAAGATGAATTACGATAAGAGTCATTTGATATCCTCATGTATTACGTAATACACCCATGGGTCCTAATGTCACTGGTGGAAGGAAATACATTAATTTTATATGTGGTTTCTATTGAATGATCACTTGGTGCTCTCCTCAAATAGGAAAATGGTGTGGCGGAATTATAATAGTCTATACTACCTCATCCAAACAATGTTATCAATATAGAACCATTATTCTAATTTCAATATGACCAACCTCACCCACTTAACATTAGTAAAAGATACGATTCATTTCATGTAGAACCATGAATACTACATGGTAACTCGTATTGAACTAGTCTAGTATACCCTTGTCCACACAATGCTAACTCTGTATTTAGCCCAATGTGTGTCCATTCTATAATCGCATGACATCCATTTTGTGTAACATAATTTAGAAGATGGGATGTCCCTTAATAACATCCTAATGGAACATACAATACTATAAACTACACTAGGGGACATTGAAAATATGGATGAGTATTTTTTCTATGCCAATTACACTCCCCATAGATGAGTGATTTTTTTATGGTTCCTCACAAATCACTATCAGCAAGAGACAACAAAACCTAGAAATCAATCATGTTTCATCATAGATTTTATTTGAATCAAAAAAAAATTCCTTATTCATTACCAATATTTAATGGTTTCATTAATATTGAAGAAGAAAACTGAGTCCACATCACTTGATTTGGATCATTATTTATAACATCAAATAGACTACCTGAGCATTAGAGGTGACTCAGAGAAAGTGATAAAGAAATTTATTTTCAAATATCACATAAAAAGGATAATTGGTACATCTAATTATCATCAATATAGGATGATATAAGTGATCCCATTTGAACTTAAAACACATTATATACCTCGATCCAAGGAATAATCATGTCAATACATTAAATAATTTAGCCATAAACCTAGATGAACCATGTTAGGGAAAATTTATCTTCTAATCACACATCGATGGATGGTCTCATCAGTCACAACATTTGACATGGATGAAACCAATCAGATCAACACTACTCGATAGAATGTTAAACTGATATCTACCTCTACATGGATGGATCCCATAAATAATTATCTCCAAAATGGGACTCTCTTGACATCTCAAGCTGGAAGGAAACATATTCACTATCGAATGATGAACATTAACCAATTAGGTGGATCATATGAGTCGATTCCCATCTAAAAACCTGGAACTGATGGATTCATCTTCAGATTCATACTAGAAAGAGTGATTCCCAAAATCATAGAAGAATTCAATGTAGGCTCCTTCGGTACTATTATGTTTATTACCATGATCTCACAAAAAATAATGATTCATGGTTACTACTAGTAAACAATGATATTTGACTATAGGTATTTCACTATGAAATTCCATTAATTCCATATAAATGAAAATTCCAACCATTGTCTCATAGAATTGTTTAATACTACTAAATATTAATTGTCATTTTTTGTATGGGGAATGGATGATATGGCGTTATAACTCCTAGACCCAACGAAACACTTTTAGTACATCATTAAGAAAAAAAATATTTTCCAAATGGGATGAGGTAATACCCCTCAAATATATTGGAAAAATAATATGATCAAGATCATTATTTCCAATATCAACACTTATTTTGGAGTCCCTCAAACGATAATTATTGAAAATGGTAAACACTTGTCTTCCACTGAGATAAAGAAATTTTACTATGAGTATAACAACATGTCCAATCACTCATCCCCTGACCATAATTCATAAAATGATCAAATTAAAGCCATCAATAAAACTCTTTCATATATAATCTAAATGACCCTATATAAAGACATGATATTATTGTAGGAAATGATCATCCATTATTTATGTACCTATTATACCACCATGTACACTATAACACAAAAAAAAATCATATTCTTTGGTGTATGGAAATTAGGTAATGATTCCAATAGAAGTTATTTATCCCGAAAATAAAATATCTATTTGATGAAAAATCTCGTGTCATGACCCATGAAAAAATAATATGGATGAATTGGAATGAGTAAAAAAAAGTATTCATTTACTGCACAAAGTCAACGTCCATCAAAATCAGAGCACATAATCCTTCAATAAAATGATTTGACTCCATTTGTTACTCCAAGTAAAACAGTAGTTGGATCTTAGGAACCCATTGATTCATAAAAAGAATTAGAAAAATATAAAACCCAAGTGGGATGCTCCTTATATAAAAAACAATGTAAATCATAATGGAACATAAATCCACCCAAAATGGATGGGTAATATGTCACTCCACTAATAACGAATTGTTTTTGAAATATTTTTCATATCTTCCATAAATTGTCTATATTACTAGTCTCATCATGTTAAACTACATAATATAATCAAAATCGTATGACATTAATTTGCATAAATATTTCCTATTTTTGTAAGGAATAAATAGAGATACTCATCCCAATCACATGACGTTAAACTAAACATATTCATATTAGATGCATGGAGTTAAACTTGAAAAACCCACTCAGGTAAAATTACACTAATCATAAAAAATTATTCTGATTTCATAATTTTAAACAGAAAACTATCATCCTAGTAGCATCACATTAAATTTCATGAACTCATCTTATTCACATGGAGTTAAAATGAAAATTCACATCATGGTCAGTAGACGTTAAATTGAAAAAACTCATCCTAATCAAATGAATTAATACAACATGAAAAATATCATAGATGTATGAAATCAAACAGAACTGTGTCCAACATCATAAACACCTTACATTACACTGTACAGAACGTGTCAGAACCACATGATGTTATAGTATATGACACATGTCCTTACCCCATGATGTTAAACATCATGGAAATCATTGTATAACCAATGATTCAGAACTCATAATCTAGATAGGTGAGAAATATAAATTATGTTCCCCCATCCCTGTTTGTGAGTCAAATCCACACAGGGGATCCCCAATAAAAAATATATGTGTGGCTTGATAATTTCAATCATGAGATACATATATCTTCATATTTCTCGAATAATAGTTCCATAAAAAATATATTTCATCCATATCAAAATACATTATACTATAAAAATGGACAAGCCTTCTTTTCCATGTAGATTGAGCCTCATTCTTACTGTAAAAAGTTATGATTCACAAATGATGTCCTTGTCACATGAAACTAATCTACATGATTTTATAGTTCTATGTGTGCATTTATCCCTTCCATAATAGGATATGTAGTGAAACCCATACCTTTATTCATTAGACCGAAAATAATACTAATCTTTTTTAATGGTGAGTCTCCGTAATCCTTATAGCATTATGTGAAACTAAATGGTTAATGTCCTTACCCTATTACACTAAACATCATGTTTTTATAAATCTATGTACAACGTGATTCTAATTCTGATGAAATACATTGGGAGGTGTAGATCATATATAATTTATCATCATCCATATGAAACAAAATTCCCATGTCCATTTATATAAATACACTTGTGTAGTGAGAGGAACTTTGTCACATTCCTTATTTATCACATTAGTCAGAGCTCACATTAGATTAGGAATTTTGTTAAGGGATTCATGAAAAAATGAACCATATCATTTCATGAAGTGGTTAATATATTCCTAGTTGAATGACTATCAATTTCAAACCATGATTCCATACTGCATTACATTACATTTCATGGTTGATGTATCTTTAAGGAAAAAAATGAATTTCAAGGGGCATCACTTGAGAAGACCATTTTTATTCACGTTATTCTATTAAAAATCCTCCTTTATAAAATATGTGTCACTTGATTCTTATCATCATAGGATATGTATTAATACTGAGTTCTAAAATCCTTTCTCCAGTTAAAACTGTAAATAAGAACAATTCCCCCCTCTGAGAAGGGGTCAGACCATCAGTGATAGTTTCACATTAATGAAATACATTTGGCTTGATTCAATCAATTATTTTATACAAAGTGTAACCAAAATTCCAAATCCTAGATCCTTAACTGGAAATAAATGGGTAAACCCCCACCCCCCTCTCCTCGTCTATGTTAGACCTACATACAGTGTTTCTTGTTCAAGAACAACACGTGTCTTTATTTCATTCATCATGAGATAAAAAATTATGCCCAGATCCCCAATCATGTGTCTATCTACAATAGTTGGTGTGAACAATGTATCCATATATTTATGACTATAAACTACATAGAGATTATTTTATTCGAGATCAATGTTTCACTTTATTAGAATCATTATACGATAGATTGTGATACTTGGATCGTCGATTCCATGGTCCAGCCTCAATAAAAAATTACCATCATCATTGTGTATGGTTAAAACATACACATGTAACATTATTAAAAGAACTACATATGAATTGATTGATTTTATCACATGACACACAGAAACACCTAAATCCAAAATAATGGGTTCAGCCGTAACATAAAAAATTGATTAAAATACACCCATACATGCACATTTTCTAGACCTGTGAAGTGAATTTCCCAGTTGAACAACATTAAACCGCATGAAAAAAACAAATATAGACATATTTTAAAAGAGTCTTGAGTCATTAAATAAATTTTTTACAAATAAAACATTAAATATACATATGGAATTCTTATTATTTTGATAAATCTTCTCATGAAGGGATCCATCAAATAGCTATCCACAAATAAACTTATTCATGGATAAAATATTCCCCCTTCTTCTAAATGCCTTGACCATTGAATAGTGTCCCCAATAATATCTTACCAAAATTCACATATGATACCTTGAATGTAACTTAAAATTTTAATCCTAATGGAGATCTTCTATAGAACGTGATATTAATCTATAAGGATATTTAAATTTTCTTCTCACATGACATTAAACGTGTACAATATACACATCCCCACTAAATGATGTAGAAATGTGCAGGCCATATCCAAAAAAAATCATTATAACTGGATCAATAAGATATTTAATATGATAAAATAGAGTATATATTTATTCTATCAACATTTAATACCCACATCCAATAAATCAAACATCATTCCTTTAACACCTCATATGATTGTAAATATTTCATGGAAATTTGGAAATAGTGGAGACACATTCAATTGACATTACTATAGATGCATTGTAGTGTTGAACTCCTATCAAGATGTGTATCCTCAATACTATAAAGGAACACAAATACATGGGAGTCAATCATCACAATTTAATGACTCGTCACCTCAGATAGTTTTGAGAAATTCCTTGTATTATAGTGAGATGTCACTACTCAGTAAATGAGATCATCAAGCCATGATTTACAACATTTTCATATCCTGCTCTTAATAATGTGGGAATAGTCATGTCCTTTTGAAATCTATGTAAACTACCATGAAATTTTTATCTCAAACCATTTCTATGAGTGTCATGACCTTAATCTTCCCAAACGATGGACAATGTTGTATGATATTAAATTCGAGCCTTTGATGGTCCTAACTGGAAGACAATTATCTGTCAGTGAAGGAGACACAAAAAAATACAATGAAAACATATAAAGGGTTGCAAAATTAATATTCTTGTATTGAACCACTAAAATATTAATTTATATATTTTTGGAACAAATTATGGTTAAAATGAATTAGTCATAAAGATCATAGGTACAACATTGTGGCCCTATTAAATGTCAAGTCTTTCCCACTAGACCCCATGGTCTAAGAGAATGTTAGAGTGAATATTGTTTTTTCATTTTCACACTTTAATAAGGTGTTCACTATTTTGTGATAAATATTTTGGGTTCTCAAAACCATATTTCAAAATTATATTTTCAATAAATCACACTTCAGTATTTGTCTGCCTGAGATGGATGGAAAAATTCCATGGCCCTTATAAAAACATACTTGGATTCAATTTAACCATGGTTTACTATGAATTTATGACTATAGATACCTTATATGTGACTATTTATTTTAAAAATTGTTTCACAACATGAATAAAAGGTTTTCTTGCCATTGATGGACCAAATGTCGATGTGGAGGAACCCATTACCTTAGGGTGTTTTGGGTCATCCCTAGTGTGACATTTGCATATCAACCCCATGAAATGATAAATTTCGCTGATGATTTACAATTATTTTAACAATACTGATCAAGTGTATTTTAAATATTCAACATTTTATCACCATGTATTTTACCCTTTCCCAAAGAATATATGTGACACTCCATTCCAAAACTATTTTATGCCCCACAAATTGTGACTCAAACCCAGATGTTGTATGGTCATATATTCCCAACTAATTGGAAAACATACATGTGGTTCTAGAACCCTTCCTAAATAGTTTTTACTATATATAAAACTCCATTTTCTAGACATTTGGTTCTTCAAAAATCATTCATCGACCTTGGAATAGAGTTGGGTAACCTCAAGATGACCATTCTATCGATAGATATGGTATTTTCCCTAACAGAAAGAAGAATGTCATCCCTGAAATAATGGAAATTAGATCCCTATGAACCTTTTTAATACCATTGAAAATCCTAAATTATTTTTTTATTGGTAATCCCCATCATATCTGCCTCTTTCAATATTCCATGACTCAATTTCTTGGTTAATGACCTACCAAACCCAAAATTAAAACTTTATAGGTGGACTTTGCTTCACTAATATTTCTCCATCAACCCATTCTACCACCATAAATATTTCATATCCATTGTAAAAGTGTGGTGAAACCTCTGATTGAAATATATATAAAATAATAACAGATTTTAACTACAAAAAAGTTGAATCAATTCCTTGTTGGAATGGAAATCCAAACCATCATGAGCCCTGGAATCACCAAAATCGAACCCAACACCTTTGGGTGTTTTGGGTCATCCCAATAGTTTCTGACCCATTACATATTCATCAATAATTCCCTTTAATATTTAATTTCAAATGAAGTTTATTTGACATCTCAGAATCAAGACATTATGTTACACATTATTTGGTGTCCTAGTTGAAAGAAGATAAACTATACAATATTTGATGTCCTCACCACATAAAACTATACTGAAAGGATGTTTTCCTCACAACCTTATGTAAAACTAAATTGAATATGTACATAAAACAATATGATAAACTAAAAATAATATATTTTTTCCACATGATGTTAAATAGAAAGTAATATTTCCTTACAACATGACATTAATCTGCATGGAAGATTTTGTTACTGCATGAGGATAATTTTTTGGAGAAAATTACCTTTAAAATTATAACAGTACCGCCATTATACGTTTTGATATAAAATTATGTATACATAAATAATGGATTTTTTGAGTAAAATAAACATATAATATAGGAATGGTGTTGGTTTCAAGGACAAAAAATTGAATATAAATTTTAAGTTAAAAATAACTATGAGGGAAGCCTGAGAAAAAATTATGTCCATTCCCATTACTACATCTCCTATATTAATATTTAAGATCTTTTAGGATGATATAAATTTAATGATATAAAACATGTGGGGCCCACCATATCACCATGAAATTAATCTATATATTCTCACTATTTCTATTGACTTCAGCGAAATATCAATCATTCTCCAACCATAGAATATATTATACCCAAAGTGTCCTTTTTGATTTTGGTAATCTCTATATAATAAGAGAAGATACATCGATGATAAATCACATGTTGGTGGCCCATCATGAGAATTTACTAATAGAAATATATTATGATATATAAATTCAAATAAATTTTTTAGGTTTACATGATAATATTAAAGGGTAAATTATTTTTGACGATCTACGTAATATCAAATGACTGAAATATCATACACATCATGAATCATTGACAATTGGTCAAATATTTATAATGTTTTGAAGATAAATTCAATGATAGAATGAAAAAAAATATCCACATTTCAAAGTCAATGAAAAAAATTATTCAAAATAATATAAGCATTAGTGGTCAGACAATAGTACTTTTTGATTAGCTAGATTTTTCAATTTCGTAAGAGTCTAATCGGATGTGTTGATCAAAAAACAAATTTCAAAATTTCTCGCTTCTTCTACTATAGTTGGTGGGATATGATTATCTATATGAGTAAGAATGTTGATAATTCTTATTATAGAAGTTTATAATGAGGATAATGAAATTTATGGTTCATAATTTTATTGATCTATGAACTACTAATGTCATGTTATCTGTATAGTGATGCAATCCATTTGTGTGTTCATCTGGGATATTATTTGACACCACAATTACTATACATTATAATCATCACCCATTACCTCATCATTGGTATTGTCATCATAAAAATCATTAAATATCACCTCACTAGTAGCCAACTATTGCGATGTCTGGATTATATGTATCATGATTTCATAATATGGCCAACGATTAATACTTCCCAAAATCAAATCACAAAAGTGCTGATGCAGATTTTCAATTTGATCAAGAAATGTTTCTAGGGGAGTCTCAGTGGCTAAGATTTTAATATTATAAAAAATTGACCAACACCATGTTTGGTCCTCTCCAAATATTTTGGTGGGTTGTTTGGAAGGGGAAATAGTTTTATCAATTGATGAAGAAGAAAGTGACGATTCCCAAGATACTCAGTCCTCAAAAAAATCATAATCTATTTTTGATGTATAATGGAGTATCATCATTATAGAATTATTCACCACTAATATAACAACTTTTTTGAGGGTGGGTATTAATTCTTTAAGGGTCACCTGGATCATGAGTTTTCTCCATTATTTATAGTAACATTGGGTAAGTTAAATTCATGATGTATCAACATTATGGAATTGTTTGTTCAACATGACACCAAGGTAGGCTTCGGCCCATTCTTGGGAATAACCATTAGATATGATGATAGTAGTTTCACTAGGAGGATGTATGTTCTTTGATTTGGTATCCTCACATGCCAATATTGGCCCAAATCGGCAGATAACCCCAAGATGTTGTTCTTAATGCACTCCTTCGGGTGGGGAGGGAAGAAACCCTTTAGATGTTGGTTATTTGGTGATCCAACCAGTAATGGGTATAAATATTGAAAATGAGAACCAATCCATCACTATTATGTAATATCCATCCTAAAGGGAAAAATTTTATTGTAATTATTAAAGAGAGTTTCCAACAATATCTATAATTGGACTAGCCATTTATGGATAATGTATAAAATGAAACAATTAGATCAGATCAGAACATCAGAAAACTCATCTTGAAAATTATAATATTACCTTGACCATAAAAATGATACGCATTCCCCGATTATATTGGGGAGTCCAGGATCCCTTTACTGTAGTGGTATTTATAACAATAGTAATTTTCCCTTATCCATATATATAAAAATTGGAATGAACCACAAATCATATAGTGGTGTTTCCTTTTTTGATGTGGCCCAAGAGTAGTTACAGTCATATGAGAGCCGGTATAAATAAATTAAGAAGCCTCCCTTCAACCAATCATTCTATCATTACCATATTTCTAAATATATTCTTAATGTGTATCCCCATCTAGGAAGATCCAATCATTGATGAACATTTCCTTGAAACCCACCAGCAGTAGGTTTGGGGATATCTTTTTATTCTATTAATACCCCTTAGTGTTATATTCAATGGCATATATGATTTCCATGTATGAGAATGAATAGTTACAAAACTAATGGGATGGGAACCTATGAGGACAAGTAGTATTCATAGAAACTATATTATTATAGGGGAAAATTTTAAATCATTATTTAAAGGATATGAGAGAGTGAAAATTCAACTCAATCCTTAACATTACTTTAGAAATTTTTGGAATGTCCCGTGAAATAACTGAAGAATATATGGGGTCATCCCAAAAATTCCTTGAATGAATAAGCTCATCATTCTTCCCCTTATAAGGGTATATACCTACCAGCCATTATATATCCTTGATGATGATTCTTGCTTCACTGTGGGATAGATGGACATAATTGATAAAAATGCACCAACCACTAATTATTTCATAATAAATTGTGAATGATGGTAGAAACTGAACATATAAACCCTCACAACCACATGTATATGGGAAAAGTGTATCCATTTCTGAAATTAAAAACCACTCTATCTAACATAGAATGGACTTGGCCTATAATTAGAAAAATTAACACAGGGTTACATGTCCCATTTAAGGTACATAATTCAAATAGAATGTTAAATTAAGAGATAAATATGCTCAAATATCCCTGATAAATTTGATTATGGAAGGAATTTAAACCTTTTAGACATAGTGGAGATCTCCCTAGTAAATTGAAAACCCCTTGAGTCTATGATACATCTAGTTTTCTATACGTAGAAACCATATTCTGATAATAATCGAAGATAAATTCTATTAAAAATGTGGAATGAATTAATTAAGAGATGAAATGAAAACATCATCCCACTACTAGAATCCATATAGAGGAATATGGTGTGAAAAAATTATGTTTTGACATTTTGATGATATAATCATCTTTAATGTGAAATTTTCAAAATTTATATGATATCAAGGGTTTGTTGTATGGTTACCAATAATCATGGACCTCTGGGTGACTGTGCTGGAAGCTATCTGAGAACCGGAATTCATATTTATATGAAGTATAAAATATATACCATACAAGAAAAAAAATATCAAAATAGATTAAATAGTCAATAATAATCATAGTAATCAAACGAGCCATAAGTGGATTCTTGACAGCATGACCTTTTATAGGTCCTGCAAAAGGCAAGAACCATGGAGATTTCGTAAACATCATGACTCGTAGGGAATATAATGAGAATGTGAATAGTCATAATATTCTTGATCTCATGACCCTAGCATGGTCATAAAAATGAAATAATTGTGAAGAAAAAATGTAACTGAACCAGATGATCATTTGAATCTAGTAAGACAACTATACGTCTGAGGTTCTAGTTAAATGTTTGATCAATTACATAGTATCAACTCATGGTTTGTTGAAAAAAAATTAAGGATTGGAAAATAATGTTGTGTGAGCATGTGATCAGTTCCCACATAATAGATTAATACAGTGGCCTTATGAAACAGATCTTGTGGATAGATTTTGGGGATGGTTCTTGAGAATTTGATATTGTGATGTAGTCTTGTGAAGGCATCATGTAATGAGGATGATCAAGAAATATTTGGGGATTAATAATCATGAGTGAATTATCCATTCATTCAACAACATTTATAAGGAATTTCATGGTATTCCAATGGTAACCATAATGTCATATGTCAATAAAGACACCAATTAGAGGTATCCCAAGTGACTCAGGTAGGCATTTACATTCCATATATCCATGACCGTGTCCATAAAAACATCAATCATGATGTGGATAATATGTTGAAACCCACCAAATGAGAATTATTAAATATAAAATGGAATAAATTACCAAATGGGTTTTATCTTCTCTAAAAAAGGAATAGAATGCATCTAAGGAACACAGATTGTGTAAACATTATATTGAAAAATGATCGCATGACCCTAAGATGGTCATGATAACAAATCATGCACAACATATTATCTACATATAATCTTGAATAGCTCCTTTGACAAGCCTCCATGTTCATATAAAAGCACTCATAAAATAAATTATTAACATGAAAAGGACTATAGAGAATATCTCCCAATCACAGGACTTATCAACCACTGTGTGGATGATTGAAATTCATGTTTCCTTATAAAAAGATTATGAATATTTGTAAAATAAAGAGACATTATGAGAATTTTGGTTTTAATGTGACAATATTATGTGGTTACCATGACCTAGAAAATCCCATATAGACATTTCCACTTTTCCGCACAAGAGCCTACTCACATGTAACGTGCATCATGGCAAGTGTGAAGGACATTTTCATTTGATTATTCTCTACACTTTGGGCTCTATAGACAACTAGAGGGCTTATATTTGATAATTATCACAAATAATTACTGGTTACAATTTTTCATGTCACCCATACTAGAGAAGGATAATTACGATCTTCAACAACACACGATATATTTTTCATGGACTCTTGAACATGTAGAATAATGAATGAACTAAAAAGGGAACAAGAGGGAATCTTATTCTAAAGCAAGGATTCTAAATTATATAGGTGTAATGGGTAAAATTCCTCAGTGGATCACCATTGATCAAGATAGGCCATTGCAACAAGCAAGCATTATCTCAAATTGTACTATTGACATAATGACCCTATCTCATGAAGGATCCCTTAATAATCCGCTTTTATAATGGAAATATTCCCAATAAAATTATTCTTCAATCATGTGAAAGACTTACCATTGGCATCCTTATCATGAAATGACCCCTTGACATATGGTCATATCCTTATAATTTCACATTTACAAGTCATCTTGATTTGGATAAATCCATTTGATTTTACGGTGTTCATTAAATAGGGAGATGGTGCATCATTCTTGATCTTACTAAATATCACATGACAGTAGGGATGACCAATGATTTTTCCTGTGTACCATGTGATGTTAGAATACATCAACCTACTCTAGCCCAAATCCATGAGATACAATCCATTTTATTCAGTCTATAACCAAGGTATAAAGGCTAATAAATCCCCCATTATAAGAAAATTATTCAATAACATGTAGATGATGGGATCCTACTAAATGGGTCAGTATGGGATGACTTTATGGAGAGTCTAATAACATGAACTTAGGGTAATCCACAAGTAAAATACAGGGATTCACCAAAGGTATCACATGTATTGGATAGGCACTTCATGTGATCACTCTAAATAATGTGGAGGGTTCTTGTGTGTCATTGGGTTTGTAAAAAGTAGGTCCCACTATTTAATGGTTCACAATAATCCTAAAAGAAGATGACACCAGAAAAAAGAATGAGTTTATAATCAATAAATTATGGTATAAAAGATAATAAGTAAAGGGTGGCTTATAATATGGTGGATACATTCATCTTCACGCACTTCTCAATACCTATCCATATAATGAAACAACATAGGGACATGTCACCCATGTCATATGACACATCCTTTTAATAACATGTGTACCATCATGTGTCTCTTAAATATATAAATAATGTCATGTGTAACCATTTGGTCATGACCACTAAATACTTTCCATTTCATCCTACCATTCCAGAAAAATCTCTCAATGTATGTCAGACAAGTCAGAAAGGTCTCTCAACACACTCCTAACATGTCAACATGGATTTCATGATATGCCCATGGAGAGATATATATGTCTTTTTACAACCTCTAGACATGTCAGTTATGATCTCATTATTTCCTCTGTGAAGGTTATCCGGGATCACACGAGAACTCCCTGATAGATCTAATATTTCCAATATTTTTATTGTCTATTTAATATATTTAAAGCCCACAAATTTAACAATTTGATCTTATTTGTAACAGTTTTGAATTTAGAGTGTGTTTTGGGATAAAAAGTCTAAATTGCATAATTCTAGATTTTTTACAGATTTTTTTCACATGGGTATTTTGGTCATTTATCATAAAATATATTTCCAAATTTTTTGATTAGAATTTTTTTGGAATCCTTATTTTATTTTCATCATCTTTGTCTTCAGGACTAGGAAATGATTCATGCATCTTGATGCCCAAAAAAATCAATGAAGTTGACAAATGTTCCGGGAGGACTGCATGAACTCCACCATAGTAATGGAAGATAATTTCGGACTAAACACCTCCACATGATGAGATTTCACCTTGATATGACAGAGGACTCCCACACGCGTCCCTAAAATTAATTTTAAGCCGTTTTGAATCCTTTATGATGGTCGTTGAATGATAGAATTTTGAAAGAAACTTACAGGAAGCTTCATCCAGAGAAATCAATGTTCAATATAAAACTCATAACTCCTTCAATACGCGTCCAATTAATCTGAAATTTTGAGGTTGGACGTAAAACCCATTTATGAACAATATGTATGAAGAGGTCCATGCATGAAGCGGCCATCTAATGGGTCTAAAGTGCGACAACGTTCTGATAATGAAATCTGCCTATAAAAGGAGAGGGGCTCCTACCTCTCAAAATATTCCATTCTTCACCACAACATCCGTCAGAAAGGGA
Source organism: Viscum album (assembly GCA_963277665.1). NCBI lineage: Eukaryota > Viridiplantae > Streptophyta > Magnoliopsida > Santalales > Viscaceae > Viscum > Viscum album. The sequence goes on along the minus strand of OY728162.1, from coordinate 76,435,370 downwards.
GTTGGATTGAGAGAGAGAAGGGGAAGGTGGATATTTTGATCTTTAAGAAGATGAAATCCTTTTAAGATTCAATAGAGAAGATGAATGCTTGTCAAGTGATGGAAGGCTAAGCGGCAAGTGGTTGCGGACGACGACACCCGACGGACACTCTCTTCCGAGTTTTGATTTTAATGTGTAATATCTTTTTGAATTTCTCATGATCCTATATTTTTGATTGAATCTGGTTGATTTCTTTCATAAATATATTTTCAATACATTTTTTTATCGTTGTTCCATCTATAAAGTATAATAATTGACTTCGATATTTAAAATTCTATGGTGAGGTTTCGCCATTGAGCATAGAGAATTCAATTAGGTTCAATTACTTAGAGGTATTTAAGTAATTGAATCACTCATATAGGCAGGAAAAAAATCACATTTAAGTCTTAAATATGGTTTCTTTTCAAATTTGAGTGTAAACCTGGGGGTCCATGGGGGTACATTTAGGAATTTAAAATAAGATATATTTTTTTATATATAAGGAAGAGGGGAGTGTCCGAGATGGTGAAGCTTGTCTGCAACCGCTGTTTTTATTCTTGATTTCGAACCCAAATTGTCTTTCCTTTAAAATTATTTCAGTTTAGTATTTAATTAAAAATTTATTTTCAAATTTTTAATCAAATTCCTATTTTCATTTCTTCAAAAAACAAAAAAATAACAAAAGTAACAGTTTTTTACAACTCGAACTGCAACTTCCTCGAGAGACAACCCTGTGGTCACCACTGTGCTACATAAAAAGGGAAAAATATTGATTGATTGTTTTACGACATGGAAAACAATCACATAAACTGGCGCTGTTGATGGGAAGGTTGCTAGAGTTGATTTTATTTTAGTTATTTTTTTCTCTTGCATGAACTGAACTTCTGAACCGAACATGTTACCTTTAGATTCAGAAATTGATAGAACATTTCACACTAGGGTTAGAGGTAATAATCCACAAGTTGCAAGTTTTGAATCTTTCACCAATACAGCTAGGAGGGACTTAGTTGAAACTTAAATCCAAATGGCTGAAAATAGAACTTTGAAAGAACTGGCTTCGTCATATGACAAAAATCACGAGAATCCTGTAGAGTACCCTGATTCCCCTATTGGATTTGAAATCAAGTCCGGTTTTATCAACCGGCTTCCAAAATTCAATGGGTTTCTTGGTGAAGAACCACACAAACACCTCCAAGAATTCAGTTACCTGTGTGTCAACATGAAACCTCATGGAGTTGATGTCGATCAAATGAAGCTTATGTTGTTTCCTTTTTCTCTAGATGGAGTTGCTAAGGAATGGTTTTTCTATTCTCACTCAACCTTGATTAGAAATTGGAATGAATTAAAAAATATTTTCCTTGAAAATTATTTCCCTGCATCTAGAACTGCCTCCATTCGAAAGGAGATTTGTGGAATTCGGCAGACACAAGGAGAAACACTTCACGAATACTGGGAAAGGTTCAAACATCTTTGTTTTAGTTTCCCCCATCATCAAATCAGTGGCCAGCTCCTCATTCAATAATTTTATGAAGGATTGTGTCTCACTAATAGAATTATGATCGACGCTGCTGTAAGAGGAGCTTTAGTTGATAAGACACCAGCAGCTGCTAGGATTTTAATTGCAAACATGGCCCAGAATGCCCAACAATTTGGAACCAGAGGCCTTCTTCATGTAAAAGATGCACACAAATTCCCTACTACTAGTCCCGAAAGCAACACAATTGCAAGTCAGCTCTCTGATCTTACCACCATCGTAAGGTCAATAATGTTGTCTAACACCCCACCAACCCAACCCAAACCTGAAGCGGCTTTCCAACTACATGTCTACTATGGGATATTTTATTTGAATGAACATTTTAGTGACCAATGCCCGCAAATGCAAAAGCCTCCTGAGAACTGCAATGCAGTTTTTCTTGGAAGACCATTTCAACCAAACCAGTAAATACTATTTCAAAACAACCAAAATTTCAATCAAGGATGGAACACCAAATCAAATAAAATATTTCATCTACCTGAACAACCAAGAGGATTCTTCAAAGGACAATAAAGTAATTATCAACCAAGATATTTCAGTGAGCAAGCCAATTATCATTATGGAAGCAATTTTCACCCTATCCATCCCACTCAAATCTCCGATTGGAACCTTGAAGAAGTAATGAGGAAACAACAAGAGGAAATGAGGGAACTAAAATAATACACAAAACAACAAGATAAAAAAATTAATAACTTGATGACTCAAATGGGTCAACTTTCTTCTGTTATTAATTACATAACAAATAAAATGAGTGGTGGTTTACCCTCATAGCCACAAGTAAATCCGAGGAATAATGGGAAGCAAAATGTGAGTGAAATTGAACTTAGGAGTGAAACAAAATTGGAAAACCCTCAGATTGAGAACATCAAGCCTTCTGCTGTTACTGTTGATGAAAATCCTACCCATGATAAAATTTTGAAAAATCAGAAGTTGATAGAAAATCAAAGTCAAGAGAGGAAATCTTGTTTGAAAGAACAAAGAATGATTGGAAAAGGATGTCTGGCCCTTATGTTCCTCCAAAACATACTCAGAATACCCCAGAAACATTCAAACCTCTACTGCCTTATCCAAGGTGTGAACCACCAACAAAGTCAAGTGCTGAAAAAGAATTGGATAAGGAGGGTTATAAACATTCAAGAAAGTCCAAGTCAATATTCCATTGCTCGATGTTGTGAAACAAATTCTAAGGTATGATAAGTTTCTGAAAAAAATGTGTACCAACAAAAGAAGATTCAAAGTGGGTGAAAAAGTAATCATAAGAAGGAATGATTCATCGATGATTCAACATGCACTTCCTGTCATGTTTATAGACCCCGGGACATTTACCATTCCTTGTATCATTGGGAAATGTGAATTAAAATATGTGATGCTTGATCTAGGGGCCTCCATCAATGTCATTCCACATTCTGTCTACTCATATCTTTAGGTTGGAGACTTGAAACCCTCTTGAATTATCATTAAACTCGCAATCTGAAGTACCACCAAACCTGCTGGAGTAATAGAGGTTGTTCTCGTTCAAGTGAGAGACATGATCTTTCCTTGTGAATTTTATTTTTTGGATATGGAAGATGATCTGTTCAGCACACATGCTCCCCTCATCTTAGGGAGGCAATTTCTAGAAATAGAAAATGCAATCATCAATGTTCACAAGGGAACCCTTTCACTGGAATTTGGAGGGTATGTTGTTCATTTCAACATTTTTCATTCAATGATACACCCATTTGAGGATCATTCAACTCCCCATTTAATAATTATTGATTGGATTTCATCTGGCATGTTACCCGATTTTTTCTGCGATGAAATACCAACTGATGTGGAAAATGATGGAAATTTGTATGATACTGAATCAGATCAAAATGAGGATGAAATTGGAGACTTTGAAGAGTCTCGGGATGTTGAGACTGGATATCTGAGCAATGATGATGATGCATTTCTAGAAACCACTGAATCTGTTAGTGGTATTCCAGGAGAGGTTTCTAATTTTCCACATGAAACAAGTCTTGAGGTCATAGAACGAGATCCCCATGATGAACATGGAGCTTCACTAAACAACCTAACTTCTGAAGAGTTCCCTGGTATCAATGAAACCAACCCACCAGTTGTAGAATTGAAACCCCTTCTGGATAACCTCAAGTATGCCTTCTTCGGTCATAATGAACAATTCCCTGTAATCATCTCAAAATATTTGTTAGATGTCCAGGAAAACCAATTGTTGGAAGTTCTCAAGTCCCACAAGGAAGCCATAGGATGGGCTCTCTCTAATGTAATAGGAATCAGCTCCTCGGTTTTCATGCACAGAATTATACCATAGGAGAATGCTGACAGGTAAGACAATTTCAAATAATATTGAACCCAACACTTTTGGAGGTTGTGAAGAAAGAAGTCACCACCTTGTTGGCTGCTCGAATTATTTTTCCCATATCTGATAGTCAATGGGTAAGTCCAGTCCATGTTGTTCTTAAAAAAAGTGGATTTACAATCTCAAGGAATGAATTTGGTAGTCTTATCCCAATAAGGCTTCCAAATAAATGGAGAATGTTCATTGATTACAGGAAACTCAATTTGTTTATAGGGAAAGACCACTTCCCGTTAACATTCCTTGATCATGTCCTTGAATGAATAGCTGGAAAAACACACTATTATTTTCTATATGGATTCTCTGGATATTTTCAGATTCACATTTTACTTGAGAATCAAGAAAAAACCACCTTCACATTCCCATTTGGATATTTTGCATACAGAAGGAAGCCCTTCAGTTTATGTAATGCCCCGGGAACATTTCAAAGGTGTATGATAAGCATCTTCTTTGAATTTTGGGAAATGTGTTGGATGTTTTTATGGATGACTTCACTGTGTATGGATCATCTTTTGAAAGTTGTTTGAAAATCTTTGAATGTGTCCATAAAACATGCATTGAAAAGAACCTTGTTCTAAATTATGAAAAATGTCATTTAATGGTTTCTAAAGGGATCGTTCTTGGACACGTTGTGTCCCGTGATGGAATTCATGTTTATAAATCCAAAGTTGAGGTCATTTCTTCATTAACATACCCAAAAACTATGAGAGATGTGAGATCCTTCCTTGGGCATGGTGTATTTTATAGGAGATTCAATAAATATTTCAGTACGATTGGTCTTCTATTGTCCAGATTACTCCAAAAATATGTTCCATTTTCCTTTTATGAGAATTGCATAAATTCTTTTCATGAGCTGAAGAAAAGATTTATAACCCCTCCCATTGTTCATCCTCCTAAATGAAACATTCCTTTTGAAATAACGACCGATATATCTGACTTTTATCATTGGGTAGTATTGAGTCAAAGTACAGAAAATAAATCTCATGTGATTTCCTATGCCTCACGAACTCTTCCTCATGCCCAATCAATCTACACAACAACTGAGAAAGAACTGCTGGCTGTTATCTTTTCTCTAGAAAAATTTAGAAGTTATCTGCTGGGCTCCAAGGTGATTATTTTTACTGATCATTCTGCAATCAGATTCTTGATGAAGAATCATGATACAAAACCAAGACTTATTAGATGGATTCTACTTTTACATGAGTTTGATGTTGAAATAAAAGATAAGAAAGGATTTGATAACCTTGTTTCTGATCTTTTTAGCAGGATACCATCTATTGGGAATAAAAAAAATTATTTGTGTTCCCAATTAAGGAAACCCTTCCAGATGAGGATTTATATGCTGCTCAGAGTGAATTACCATGGTTTTCTAATCTTGTAAACTATTTGGCTTCTAATGAACACCCCCCTGGTTTTACAAAAATCAAATTGATAAACTTGTGAGTGATTCAATGAAATACATTTAGTATAATTCTTATTTGTGGAACATTGGTAGTGATCAAATGATATGAAGATGCATTCCGAACTATGAATTTCAATCCATCCTTCATTTCTGCCACACACTAAACTATGCAGGACACTTTGGACAACAGTGAACATTAAGAAAAGTTCTTGATTCTGGATTGTATTGTCCCACCATTCTTTGAGATGCTTTCGAATTCTACAAAACCTGTAAAAATTTTCAATTCCAAGGAAACATTTCCAAGAAGAATGAGATGCCACAAACCCACTTTTGTTTTGTGATGATTTTGATGTATGTGGAATTGATTTAATGGGGCCTTTTCCTAATTCATTTTGATATCTCTACATATTGTTGGTTGTTGATTATGTGTCCAAGTGTGTAGAGGCTATCCCCACCCGAACTGATGATGAAAAGATTGTGTCTAAATTTTTGAAAGGAATTTTGTTTTTAAGGTTTGGATTTCCAAATTTTCTAATTACAGATCAAGGTACCAATTTTTTTAATAGGACTATGGAATCACTTTTGAAGAAATACGGTGTTAATCATAGGGTCTCTACATCCTATCATCCTCAGAAAAATTGAATGGCTAAGTTCTCTAATAGGGAGATCAAACAAATCCTAGAAAAACAGTGAACCCAAATAGAAAGGATTGGAGTTTGAGAATTGATGATGCTCTTTGGGCCCATAGAATTGCTTTCAAAACCCCCATTGGAATGTCACCATTTAGATTGGTCTATGGAAAATCTTTTCATCTACCAGTTGAGTTAGAACACAAATCCTTTTGGGATGTAAAACCATGTAACATGAAGCGATATTCAGCTGGGAAAGAAAGAAAATATTGTTTATAGGTTTTGGAGGAGATCAGAAATAATGAACACGAAAGCTCCAGGTTATACAAAGAGAGAAGAAAAGCCTTTAATGATGGGAGGAATCTCAACAAAAACTTCATGGAGGGAGACAAAGTTCTACTGTTTGATTCCAGATTGAAACTCTTCCCAGGTAAATTTCATTCCAAATTGTCTGGCCCATTCATTGTTACTCATGTTTTTCCTTTTGGTGCAATACAGATTAAAGATCCAGACAAAGAGACATCATTCACTATAAATGGGCATCAGTTGAATATATTTCGAGAAAATATTCAAGATCCTCCAGGGGAAGAGATTAAACTTCATGATGAAGAATATAATTGATTCCAGGTTGTGTCTTGACATATCATTTATTTTTTCTTTGTCTTTAATTTCCTGAATTTCATGCTAAAAAACTACACAATGAGGACATTGAATAGAATAAGTGTGGAGGGACACAATGCTGGGTATATTAGATTTTTATGATCTTTTTTTTGGAAATTTTATGTTGTCAAAATTTCTTTCCATTTTTTTTCTTTCTTCATGTTTCTTTTTAAAATAAGGTTTTGGAATTTCATGAATTTCATTTGAAACTCGTGTGAAGGAGTGAAACAACTGATCCTTTGAAACTGAACATAAATGAATGCTGAAAATGACATTGTTTCATGTTCAAAAATTTGGAATATTCTTGAAATGACCACTGATTTTTAAATCTCATGGCACATATCACTGGTATTGTGATTGAAATTCTCATTCATTTGAGGCCTCTGTACCCATTTTTACATCTTCTTTAAATTTACCTCTTTCTTGAGAGAACCAATTCGTGTTTGTTTAAACTTGAACTTGATTTATTTCTCTCAAAACTCGAGGTCTGAGATAGTTGTGAATAAAATGATTGAGGCATTTTTTTGAACATTGGAGCATCCTTTTTATGATTATCCTTTTCATTTTGGCCTTCCATGAACATTTTATCCTTCTTGATCCCTTATTAGCCATGTATAGCCTGTTAGTTTAGCCACATTACAATCAAAATTTCCCTTTCCAACCTTCTCTAGAAGTATAAATTTATGATCTAGTTGAACATATGTGTGGGGGGGGGGGGGGGAAGATGACTCATAATTTTCTACCTCATTTGGTGTTTCTTTGGGAGAACATTTAAATATTGAAGGAATTTTTTTGATGCGGGAATATATTTTTCTGAGAGCTGTGCCTATCTGGAGCTCTCAAATGAAATGGAGTTGTGCCTATCTGGATCTGTCAAATGAAATGGAGCTGTGCATATCTGGAGCTCACAATGGAAATAAGTTGTTCCCAATCTGGAGCATTAAAAAAAAGACATATTTACTACTGAATTATTTATGGAATGGGGTAGAAAACAGAAGATCAGAGCTGATTATTTTAGTAGAATATGGAGGAGACCATACTTGAGTAAAAATTAGAATCATGCATTTCTGCTTCAAAAAGAGCCAAACCCTCCTAATTCAACCACAAAATTTTTCACATTTGAAACCTACCAACCCCAAGCCACAGAAAAACCTTTTAAAGTCCTCATGATATTCACATGTTATTGGTTCACATTAGGTGGAGACATAGAAATTTATCAATCCTATGGTAATTATTTCTTGAGTTGGATGAGAAAATCCTTGTTGCAAATCTATATTGTAAGCTGAGAGAAAATTAATGTGAGGTAAGTGTGTTGTGTCCATGAGAAGAAAAAATAAGTGGAAATGGATTGAATAATTTGAATTTAGAATTTTAAATATTTGTCTTTAATGAGGTGTGATATTTTTTTAATTCATTGTGGTAAATTGGTAAACTCTATTGGTATGTGTTTTATTTTTCTTGATACCGTGCTCACTTGTCCAGGAGTCCAAGAGCCAAGTGTGGGGGAATTGATAGAGCTAATATTTCCAATATTTTTAATGTCTACATAAATGATTTAAACCTCAAAAATTTAACAATTTGATATTATTTGTAACAATTTTGGATTTAGAGTGTGTTTTGGGATAAAAAGTCTAAATTGCATAATTCATGATTTTTAACATATTTTTATCACAGGGGTATTTTGGTCATTTAACATAAAATATATTTCCAAATTTTTTTATTAGAATTTTTTTGGAATACTTATATTATTTTAATCATCATTTTCTTGAGTCTCATGAAATAATTCATGCATCTTAATGCCCAAAAAAATCAATGAAGTTGACGAGTGTTCCGGGCACACTACATGGACTCTACCATAGTAATGGAAGCAAAATTCGGCCTAAACACATCAAAATGATTATATTTAACTTGGATATGACAGAGGACTCCCATACTCGTCTCCACAATGAATTTCAAGCCGTTTGGAATCCATTATGATGGTCGTTGAGTGATATAATTTTGAAGGAAACTTCCAGCAAGCTTCATCCTGAGAAAGCGATGTTCAATAGAAAAATCATAATGCCTTCAATACGCGTCCAATTAATCTGAACATTTGAGGGTGGACGGAAAACACATTTATGAACAATATTTATTAATAGTTCCATGCGTGAATCGGCCAATTAATGGGTGTAAAACGCGACAACGTTCTAATGATGAAATGTTCCTATAAAAGGAGTGGGGATCCTACCTCTCAAAATATTCCATTCTTCACCACACCATCCGTCAAAAAGGGAGTTGTCATGAGAGAGAGAAGGGGAAGGTGGAGATTTTTATCCTTAAGAAGATTAAATCCTTTGAAAATTCAACAGAGAAGATGAAGGCTTCTCAAGTGATGGAAGTCTAAGAGGCAAGTGGTTGTGGATGGTGACACCTGATGGAAACTCTCTTCCGAGTTTGGATTTTAATTTGTAATCTCTTTTTGAATTTCTCTTGAACCAATATTATTGAATTAATCTGGTTTTTTTCTTTCTTAAATATATTTTCAACACATTTTTTTTATCATTGTTCCATCTATAAAGTAGAACAATTGACTTCGCTATTTAAAATTCTTTGGTGGGGTTTTTCCATTAAGCAAAACGAATTCAATTAAGTTCAATTACTTGGACGTAATTAATTAATTGATTCACATTTATAGGGGGGACAAAAATTATATTGAAGTCTTAAATAGGGTGTATTCTCAAATTTCAGTGTAAACATGGGGGTCCTTGGGGGTACATTTAGGAATTTAAAATAAGAGATATTTTTTATATACAAGGAAGAGGGGAGTGTCCGAGATGGTGAAGCTTGTCTGCGCCCGCTGTTTTTATCCTTGATTTCAAAACCACATTATCTTTCATTTAAAATTATTTCTGTTTAGTATTTAATTAAAATTTTATTTTCAAATTTGTAATCAAATTCCCATTTTCATTTCTTGAAGAAAAAATAACAAAAGTGATAGTTTTTTACAACTCGAACTGCAACTTCCTCGAAAGACAACCCTATGGTCACCACTGTGCTACATAAAAAGGGGAAATATTGATTGAGGGTTTTATGACACGAAAAATTCTCACATCACTCCCATATATGTCATTGATGATCAAACGATTCCCTCTAGACAATTCATCCTTGATCTTGTGACACCCTCCCATCATTTCAACCTTGATCTCCTGATATCCATCAAACAATTAAAAAAATCAATTGATACCCTATGGATATAGTATCCCTGATCATGAAATGATCTCTAGAAATTTATTTCAAATTATGTGATGTCCTCTAGTCATGTTATCCCAGGTCACATGACACCAACAAGACATTTTGGTCTTTATCTCGTGGTGTTTACTGGAAACGTAATCCAATATCATGCATCACCCTCTCAACATATGATCCTTGATATAATGATGTCCTATAAATAATTCATACATGGAATGTGATACCCTCCAAACCGGGAATCACTTATCATTCAATGTCCTCCAAACATGTCATTCAAATTAAGTGACATCATCTACAAAAGTCAATTGTATCACGAGATTGTATTATGCATCACTTATAGGTAGAAATATGTGTCCATATTTCCTAAAAAATTTCATATAAAAAACTATGTACATCATTGGAATACAATTAGACATATTATATAGTCAATCATATCGTTTAGATAGACAATTAGGCTATGTCATGAAGACATATCAGGTCATGAAAACCTTTCCCATTAAACATATAATTGAAACTCCAATGGGTAAGACCAAGAAAAATTGGATTCCAATGACTTTGATTCCTTGCACAACATGGATACATATGACTCCATTATAAGGCCCAATACCAACTGGGCAACAAACATGGTGTACATCCTTTGTGTATCAGACATTCCAATAACCGGGACCCAATCTTCCTTATTGGATGGTCATTTTTCCTCATATTATAATGGATTTAATAGAATAATTACACATTATGATTATATTTCATACCATAACAAAGTTATGTATTATTCCTTAAAAAGGCCCGAGATGAAATGGTAATCAACCTCATTGTAATTCCCCACAATGTCTATGGCATTCCAACCATCAAGGCCCAATCACTCCCTTGGGATGATTATTCCTCCTCATCCACAAGTGGATTAAATAATGAACTAAAAAATTTATTTCTTTTATTATTTACTTATATAGTATATGTAGGATTTTTTCTTAAGGCCTGAGATTAATTTAAATATATCTTATTATAGGTACCCCTATGTCATTGGCATTTCAGTCATTAATACCTAATCTCTCTCATGTGTTGATAATTATTTTTCATCCAGATGCGGATTACGAAGGAAAAAATGAAATATGATGTCTCAAATTAATTCCATAACAAGGATACATAGGAATCATTCCTAATTCCTGAGATCCATTTCAATCATCTATAGGGATTCGTAAAGGAATTTGTCTCAAATACATATAGAGTGAGACTCATTACATTCTATCCATTTTTCCACAAAAAATACGTGTTTCACTTGGTATTATGGAATTGAAATGATCATATAATTCACAACATGAATCTCCACCAACAATGGAAATAATAGAATGTAGTCCCTAATCAGTGGAATGTAAATGACTCTATCCATATAGGGAAATCTATATCCGGTTATATCCCAATGGCGTGATTAATCTACAATGAATCTAACCTGTTCTATAACTAGGATATGTATAACACCTCCCCAAGGATATAGCTCAAATATCCTATACTAGTTTCCCTCATATATATCTTTTTCCAAGATATTATACTACAATGGTTTAACTAACTATGTGTGTTTGGATTACAACTATATCTAGGATAAGTAGGATGGCTCATGAAGGTTAAATTGGATCCAAAGAATGTTAATCACCTCATTGGAAAATGAAAATCTTCATAGTTTCAGATTATATGGATATAACATATAAGTATATACCCCTTAAAAATAAATGGATGAAGAACATTGGATACATACAGATAGTCTCATTACAAAATAGTAAATATACAAGGAATAATTCCACATTTTATCTTTTTTTGGGAAACTATCCCTATATTAGGATTCTATAGGGATTCATGAACATATATTAAATATATAAGATATTATTAAGGATGAATAAAATTACACCAAAGGGGTTGGATGATATTGATCTCCCATCATCGTGAATAGTGTGAGTTTCTATGTGTTGCTTTCTCTATAACCCCAATTGATATCTTGTCATTAGAAAGTGGGCTCTTACTACATTGGGAATCTAGGAACTATTTGTAGATTCTATGGATGAATTAAAAAGATAACCGAATGTGATAAATTATCCATCACATTCAACCCCTCTCACAATTATAATGTTTGGAGATACCATCTATATCATTCCCATGAAAAAAATGGTGAACCATATGTGAAATCATTTAACTAAGACGTCATCACTATAAGTTAGAAATAATAGACTACTCAGTTCTCATTGGATGGTTTTTTTCGGACATTATTGGTGATCCTTATAGATGAAACAATGTTATAATTTAAGGTGGAATGGAATAATTTCTATAGTGATTTATTGAAAGTGGGAGATTGATGGAGATATACACTGAATTAATAATATCATATAATGTTTTTTTTTCAAAATCATTCTTTGTGATAGGACTACATCAATTGTTATGATATATTATATTATAACTATACTATCATTGATATTTTATTACTTCTAATATGTTGAAAACATAACTAATTTATATGAATTAATTATCAACGGATGAATATTCAAATGATATCCCATACTAAATATCAATAATGAAATGAATGGAGAATCATAATGAAATCATATGTTGAGGTCATGTTTGGTTGTGGAAAAAATGGGTATGTAACTCGATGCATCAACTAAGACAATTTGAAATGAATGATTTAATTATTGAGAACATGAGAAGTGTTTTGTATGAACATTATGAACTTGTAATTTCCATTTAATATTTCATGATTGACAATGTTTCTATTCTATATATTATCTGATACCCATTGTTCTCTTATTCATCCAACATTACTTGGTGATTTGTTATCCTACCATGGTGTGAAGAAAATCCCAACAAGGAATTATTTGATTTTATAACCTAGTGATTCAATATGGATAAATGATTAATTCAACATTCAGTAATTGATATTCCACAAGATCATATGAATAATAAATTTTGTTCAATTTTTCATGTTGTAAGGTAAAGAAAAATATTATAGATTTAATTTACAGCATAGTTTAAGGATTTCATTCATGGTTTATTCCATTTTTATTTAATATTACTTTTTATATTTAGATTATGTGTTTATATATCCATGTAAATATAATAGGTAAAAAAACCATATTATACCTATTTCGATACTAGGTAGACCATAGAATTACATGACCACTATGGAATAATGAACATAAATAAATAAGATCTAGAGAATTTTACCACCTAGGAAACATTAGTGAAACCACCTTCACCCTTATATGAATGAAATTATTTTAGTAAAATAAAAAAGTCATCACGCCGTAATATTTTATGTAATTTCACATTGGTTTCCCCCACTGATTAATGTGTCACAAACAACAATCATGGGATGCAGAGCATGAAGCAATTCCACTTTCAACCCTAAACTCTTCCCACCACATACTTGAATACCTTGTCCATGATACTTCCTCCAATATATATATATTAAAATCAATGTATAACCCATGTCAATTTTAGTGGGATACACTCCTAAAAAAATATAACAATTACCCAACCTCACATGATGTTGTGTGACACTACACACCAAGTAACACCATAACACATGTGCTTCAAAAGATTCTTTTAATGTCAATAGACCACAACCAAAACATAAAAACATCAAGGAAATACAAAAATAAGATATTTAATATCCAATTATGCTAATTTTTTTAAAACATTACATCCACACTAAAAATGGGAAAACAGGAAGTCATTGCTCAACATGAAAACCTAGTTATTATATTCCTCCCAAGCATTGGAATTTTCATCCAAAAAAACAATAGATGTATCAAATTAAATAAATATATATATCAAAATTCATAAAATATAATATTCCATTAAAGATGTATCTTCCTAAAACTCTCATTCCACAATGGGTCTTGAAATAGTAAAATCTACACCTCCAATGTGTCTTCTATATTGAATCAATAATAAGGACTAGTTTTCTATATAAAAAGTATTAATATATAACTTGGAATATTCTTATACTAGAAGAATATAAGGGATTCATTGATACCACATTATCATGGATAATTAACAGAAATTATTCAATTTCAAATTATATTATGTAAAAAAATCGGTATTCCACCTCCCCAATCCACACCAATATTATAATGGGTCATATAAAATAATGGATTAATTTACAATTCCTTTTGTACCTAGTATGTCCCATCCTAGTAGATATTTTTTTAACACAAACTAATTAATGTTAAACTATAAGTTATATCACAAATAAAATTATGATATTTTAAAATATAATTTAATTTGGTAACTTATAAAACATCAATCACAAAGCATAATGGATTAAAAAATAGTATTATTTGAAGACAATTTCAATCAAGCCATTAAATTCGTTGGTTTTGATAAAAGTAATAAAATTTTGGAATATATATATAAATATAATAATCTTTAAATATGTATTGAAAAATTAATATGGTGGAACAATTATCTTTTTTTAGAAAACTCATATTTCTCTCCAAAATATGCATTATTTAGAAATACTATTCCTAGGTTTTGGTGAGCGAATATAATAATTAAATTAATTAAATTTGAGAAATTAATATACAGAGAAATAAAATAAATTATTCAATAATATTACAAAAATTCTCATAGGGTTAAATGATATTAATTTTCATAAAATCAAATTTTATAGTGAATTATGAAGAAAATTTATTTATAGAAAACTGAATTTTTTATTCAAGAATTTAAAAATACACATTTGGTACAAAATTTATTTCCATGTAAAATTAGTTTTATTATATTATTAGTAATAAAATTTAGTTTATTATAATGACTTTTATTCGTAAATTGTTCATGAAACTCTTTTTATATATAAATAATTCCATTTCTGATAAACTATTTTCAATTACATTTTTTGTTATTATTGTAAATTTATCTTTACCACATCAATAAATTTTTATATGATCAATGGTTTTTGTATTTTTATTCAACATGTCCATAATCATTAAATGGATATTTTTAATTTTTTTCACTAAAAATTTTAACCATATCAAATATTTATTAACATTATAACAATAAAATCGGGTAATTATAGTTTAAAATAATTTGATAAGGACTCAGATTGATAATAAACCTTTCTTTTATTTCATTTGATGAGTCTATTTCATCTGAAATAATTAAAAAATTGAAAATATGACTTTTTTCCATTTAACACAAATTTGAAAATTATAATATTTTATGTAAATGATAATGAAAAAAATGTATCTTTTCTACTTTTAATATCTATATTTTTCACTGAGATGGACAAAAACATATTTTTCATTATAATTTTTTATTTTAAATATTAATAATTTGTTATGTGATTTTTTTATTTTTTAGTGTTGAATTATTATCATAATTCCTTACACAATGCGATATAGTGCTAGTGAATGTAGTAAAAAATCATGTAAATGATTCTAAAACCTCTAATGTAATATTATTTGGTTGATAGTAACTAATCCATTTAGTTTGAAGTTATGTATTAAATATTATATATGTATTAATGTTATATATTTCAATTCCATTTAGTTCATGATGCTTTCAATTTGAAATTGTATGAACAGTTCTTAATATCCAAAAAATATTATTTTATGTTTAATATAAATTATTAATGTATTTACAAATTCTAAAAATATTGAAATTGTAATTTATTATTATAAACAGTCTTATATTTCTTTAATTTTTATCTCAGGATACATCTCTTAACTTATAATTAATTTTATTGCCATTTAATAGCTAAAAATTCAATACCATGGTTATGAATAAAATTTATTCATGATTGGGGACATCCAAAATATATTGTTCAAAATGAAATCTAAATGAATAATGTTTTCTGATTAATATATTAAGACCATAAATTCATTATATTTGATTAAATTTTATTTTGGAACAATTTAACTTGTGTTAGACACATATAATATAATAATATTGGGTGTATTTAAAAAATGATTTTAATGATATTTTATAATAAACTATGTTTTATTAAATGATATAAAATTCATAATATTACTATCCCATCCATGTTAATGGGATAGGACTGGTAAAAATAAAACAACGTCCATTATGGGTTACTAATTTTATTGTAACTTTAATGACCCCTAAACTATAAGAAAATAGTGATATTGTGTTGATTGTCCAAATGATTAATTGAGCCTCAAAACTAATATATAAGGGATAAAAAAATCAACCTATAAAATATTATTTTTTTAGATTATTATGAATTACAATCATCAGATGTTATAAATTAGTCATTTTGGACTCACCTAATTTTGAAATTCATTAATCTTAATTTAACAATATAGATATTTATAATAGTACCACTCCCCTCACATATTAAATGGAACCTATTCTCCTATATTCGTCACAACATTTGATCTTTCTATCAAAAAATACCAACCATAGTACCTTCCTATATTATATTTCCTTATCATATATCATCTACTATTTCAAAAATTCCATCCCTACAAATTTCAATGTGTAAACCAAAAATATATTTCTCATTGATGATATATAACACTTCACCATGGATATTAATTTTTATTTATTTTAAAACCTATTTATAGATAAATGGATTAAATTTTAAAATAATGTATTTAGTGACATGAATATACTTAATTTTTATTATTATGATTTCCAAACTGCTATAAAACTTCTTTTCATCATATAAAATTTAAAAATATCGCTCATGCGTACATATGGATTACCATCTCTCCATAGTGGTGTAATTCATATTAATAAGCACTTCACATGGATGATTATAAGGACATATTTAATGAA
The DNA here is from genome assembly GCA_963277665.1 of Viscum album. Taxonomy (NCBI): domain Eukaryota; kingdom Viridiplantae; phylum Streptophyta; class Magnoliopsida; order Santalales; family Viscaceae; genus Viscum; species Viscum album. Next base: position 76,418,763 of record OY728162.1, on the reverse strand, counting down.
TATATATTTAATTTTGGATATTATTATTATTCCATAATGGATAATTATTATTTCTATTTTATTTGTTTCTTCCATTAAAATATGAAAATAGTGTTCTTGAGTATGTATGACATGTTGTTTCCATCATCAATATAATTCATTTTTATAAATTTCAATTTAATGGTTGGATAAAACTATATATATATATTATTAAAATCATTATTAACAACCATGAGATATTTTAATTGTGGTCATCATACGTAGACTTTAACTACGTAACTGAAATATCCTGCAATAAAAAATTGATTACACTATGAAATAACAATTCTAGTAAAGAATTATTATTAAATGGTTATTGGAATTTTATAAGTAGACCATATATGACAATATATTTATTTAGATTTTTTTTATAATTATAATGAATATAAATTTATTACACATTATGTTATATACATTTACAAATAAAGGCATACCAATGGTTAGGGCTTCTTGATGAAATTTTTATTACCTTATACAAATGTGACATTCACCACATGTATCTTTCATGTAGTCATGATCCATTCCTCTGGCCCATTTCGTTACAACCCCAATCCCTCCTCTGATACGCCAGGGGTTGGTGATTAGCAAAGAGTAGGCATATACCACAAATGGGAGGAATGATCTTAAATAACTACACACACACAACTCCAAACCAATGATGCTGAGATGTTACAAATCCAAAATATCTATGCATGTATAGAATTTAGTAAATCCCCACCAAAGTAAAATAGATAGTATAGTACATGGTGGAAACCCATTCCAGCAAACAGTCCCTCAAAAAGAAAGACAGAACATAACTAAAACACCAAGTCCCTAATGCTCGTTTGCCAAGAATGCTACCTAAAATGTAGTTGAAGGGTATTTTCATGAAGCTATATGAGTATGAATTTTCATTCTATTATCACTGAGCACCACTCTATACTAGAACTCTTTGGACTTTGTCAAATTGAATAACTTATGCACAAGACATGACCCAGGTGGAAGAAAACTCATGCAGGGGAGAGTAAAAAAAATTAGCAGTGGACCGTGAAAACCACAATATATAAACCACAAACAAACACCACCAAGAAGATACATTAAACTCCACAGAGGTATATACTTATACAGAAACTAAGAAATTATATATATACTAATTTTATACAGTGATAATTTAAGTTTCCAACCTCATAACTAGAAATATGAGTCTCATCTTAGTTCTTAAAGGAAACACATAAAACAAGGAGAAACACGCCCCATGTGCTCAGCCATCAAAATGGAACCCATCCGAGATGTATACTATACTAGGAATTAATCTACCATTCTTAATGGTTTGCCTAATAGAAGTTGCTACATTAGTAATATCCTACTATGTCCATCTATAGTTCCCAAAAATGAAGGTTCAATCATCATTGTCTTGCACCCAACACAAGACTATGGAAACCCCAATAGAGAGGAATTCCCTCACAACTGTACATAGATGATGGAGATTGCTCCTAAATATCCTGCAAATCTTTTGATACTTTGATAAGAAGAATACCATAGCTCATTCCATCGAGGGAGCATGATATCCTATTTAGGAAACATTCTCATCCATTATATGGGCTTGCTCCACGCAACTATGTCCAACAGTTGAGGGAGATCCATCACCAATGGCGGGCCCACTCCCCACTACTACTCAGGACGGGGGAGTGAAACTCAATATTTGAGTAACCATACCCAGATCCCACATGGGATTATGACTCATCAAGGACATGTACCCTAATCCCACAAGGTAGTACGACTTTGTATGTTGAGGACCTGTACCCTACATAGTAGGGGAGTATAACTTAGTGACTAGAGGACCCAAACCCTGGTACGATGGGGGAGTACTAACCCTGTCCGTTCATGTGTGTAGGACCCACACCCAGTAAAAATAATGGATTACCAACTCCTATCATAGAGGATCTGCACCCTATAATATATGGGTTCTCCGACTCTATGTACGTTAGATATGGAGTACCAGCACTCTAGTCCTATATGGGATTACTAACCCCTTTAATAGAGGAATCACTCACTGATTCTATATAATATTACCTACTCTTCCTTCACGAACAACACCATGAAACCCACACCTTAGTACCTTAGGAAATTTTCACCCCTATATGAAGCTACCCAATGATAACGAACCCACTCCCACGATGTGGGGAGTCCCAATATTATGAAACACACTGATTCCTGCTCAAGTGTGTTTTACTAGGAATGAAATATCCTCAAACCATTAGATCATATTTAATCATTGAAAAAACTCACATGGAGTATCATAAAGGGACCGCGTCTTCACAAGGGTCCCAACTCCATAGATGGATCGTCAAATGGATGCCCCAGTTGACTATTATTGACATTTTAGTGAAAATGGTTGGGTAGGTCTAGGTCTGGACTGACCCGACCAATGTCTGACCAAGGTCTGATGGGTTTTACCCGACCACTAAGACAATACCACCCTATTAGGGATTGGCCCGATCCATCTGCTCAGCTCGCCTAAGATGGTCTGAGTTGCTCATCATTTTGGGATGACCCATGCCTCAGTTCACCTGGTCGGGTAGGCATCGTGCGGGCTAGTCTCCTCTAGAATTCGTCTCATCAACATGTCACATCACCCACCACAAGGGAACATGCTTCCCCCACCTCCTCTTTTTGGTCCACTCATGCAGACTGGGTTTCTCAGAGGTGGATGAACCCTAGACTTCTCCTTCCTCTGCTTGCCCACAGCTTGAGTTGTGAGTCCAGTTAACCCCACCGTGATTTAGTCTTCTACCTCCTCCCACATGGGTAACCAGGTAAACATGGTTTCTACCACCACCGCAGTGCACCAACTACTCTGTAGGGGCCTACATTCGCTACTATGTGACACTGATGTAATTTTCATTGAGATTCCGGAAATGCCCCGGTGGTCCATTCATCGATCAGGAAAAACACCTGCAACCGTCGTGTTGCAGTTTTCATCACCATTGTCTTTAATTAAATGTTTACCCTTTTACTAGATAATGGTCATATGATGATATCTCACATGTCGCTTTGATATGTCTATCATTGTTGTCATCACACCTCAGTAAATCCATGTCCATTATAGATCTAAGACATCAGATTGTTGCACTAAGAAATGGTTATACAATGAACAATCATTTTTCAACCCTTGAAGAATATAAAGAACATATTGGAGAAAAAATAAATAATCAACCTAAGGAATGAACGTTTGTCATTTTTTCATTCCAGTGTCAATCTGATAATTATAAGAATCATTAAAATTATTAACAACTAGAAATCCATCAAAAAATCATCAATCCCCAATAACCCCCCCATGGTGAAAACAATCCCACAATAATACGCACGATATGTGAATCGATATTTTTCATCAAACGATTCATTCTCATCGTAGGAATTACATGTCATGGAAAGGATGGAATTTAAATAACAACCCCTACCTTGATTTGGATCTCTTGTAGATGTTGATTATTCTAGGGTCTCCCCATTAATACTTGTTCCATCTGCATTCATCGATTCATCGCCACTTTATTGAATCACAACCTCTAGTCTGTCATCACTGGAATGTGAGTCTTCTCCTCTATGACACAAGGAAACACCAGAGAGAAAGCTCTACTATTATGAATTATAATGATGGACTCTTTCCCCAATTAATGGACTGAAACACATTTATTTGTTACATTAACACTTTTATGCATTTCAACATTAATGTTTTTTGTTGAAACTATGTCACCACACAACATAATTTACGAAAGGAGAACCAGTTTCTCCGCCACAACATCATATCATTTTTACAGTGTGGAATATTAAAAGGAAATAAAATAATATTCCTTAAATTTATATTCTTCTCCATTATAAAGTCCAAAAATTAACATATTCACTCGACCCATGTTGTTCGAGGTTATGTTCTGCTTAAGGTGAAAATATCATTACAAACTCAACAACAGTCTCAGATTTTTAATCAGAGTTACCATTTTTGAGTTATGAGTATTCGTTAAATAATATTTTTTTGTGGTTATGTCCTGAAAACCAACATTCATTTTTGGCCTACACTGACTAATGTTACACTATTTCTAAATAAATAATTCCCCCATGAGATCAATGGTGGTTTAGGATTTTCATTCTGAATTACCATTCAGAGTTATGAGGAATTAAAACTAAGATGAAATTACTTAATTTTTTTTATTTCCTGCTAAAAAATAATTTGCATTTCGGCTCGCGCTTGTCAATGTTATTCACTACCTACAAAACGAAAACCCTCATAAGCTCAATTATGGTATCATATTTTCAATATGAAATATTTTTCATGAGTTATAAGGATTAAAGAAATAAAACAACATTATTTAGTTATTTTATTATCCGTTATTCCATTTTTGGGTTCTCTCACTAGAGATCCACTTCGACTAAACGTAATTCACTCATAAGGTAAACCCAATTATTTGAACTTAATGAAGTCATTGGATTTGTTATTTGGTCCCCCATTTAAGAGTTATTCAAAAAAATTTAGGTAAACCACTTAGGCACAATTTGAATCATAAAATTTTTCGAAGGACCATTCTGGGAACACTGAACCTCTCAATCGCACATCGTCTCATCCCATGGTCTCCAAATAATTCAATTTAACAAAATTCATGGAATTATGGTATGTTACAATACTCCTACATTTAATTATTTACATCCAAGTTAGCCAAAACAATTTTTAATGAAAAAAGTGGTGGGATTTACATGAAACTGAGCATCCAGCTCCAACATTCTCTTCTTATGATCAATGTGTTACCTCCAAAAATGAACCAAGGGAAAATATTTTCCACAAAAGATACCATTTATTCAACAAGTACAATGCGAGAGTCTACCTAGAACTTCCTAGCCTTCCCTTTCACTAAACATGGAATCCATCTTCCATTAATGTGAATAAATAATACCCTTTTTCCTAGAATATTCAATCTAGGAATGAAATATATTAGTTCATACCAAGAATGACTTCATAAGGAATCAACACTATGACTAAGAGATCCCAACCACATCGATCACCTCCAAGAGTTTTTTCACATTATCAGTGCTAGTGTGTGATCATCAGTTCTTCTCCAAAAAGAGTCTCCAATCATGATTGTGAAGTCCACAGTTTGACTAGAACATCTATTTCTCAAATGAAAAACATGGAATAAAGGAGGAAAACTGGATCTTGTGTCAATTAATATAACAACAAAAAGGGAAATGACATTTGGATCACCTTGAATCTCTCCTAGAGTCTCTAGTTCATAAGCCACGAATTCAAGAATTTTTCCTCCCCTGTGTCATCTTTCTCCATTGAGAATTTCATGGGGCAGAAGTTGTCCTTCCAGCACCTATGCCCTTCCCACCATCTTGAAAAACTACTTGTTCTATGTGTAATCTCTACCATGGTAGCTCATCATCTTGATCCCTCTCAACAGCATGATGTGTTGGAAAATATCTAGTGAGATGTTGTTAGCCATTGTATGCTTAACACCACCTCTCATGTGGGTGATTTGTTCCTCAGCTCTATCCCTATGCCATAGTCCCACAAGTCTGAGTTCAGACACGGGTATGCCTCCTATGTCATGATCCCATCACCTGTCATCTTCTAGATCCTACATAATCCTTTTTCTCAGGACTTCTGTTGTGGGTCACATCCTTCAATTCCATTACCAGAAAACTTTGGACCAAAGGGATCACTCCAAAACCCCAAAATATGTGGAAATATTCAGTGAAATAACTGACTCCCATATCTCTTATCATAAGACCTTCTCGAAGGTTCGAGCTCTAAAATCGGGCCTCACAACATGTACAGGGAGTATCATGATGAGTATGTGATAATTTTCGAAAACTCTGCCACTATCACATTGCCCTATCGATGCTGCTGATGCTCCTAGAGACATACTGACCTCAACATGGTGGTTTAAAACTCTTCCCTTGAAATTTATTCACCCATCTCCCAACTGATCATCACATCATCATTCAAATGTATCACCAAGGTCCCCTAGTGTCCTGATGATCCCAGAAGAAGGCTCACCGATAGGACCCCCAACTGTCTAGGAGGTTTCATCACTATGTAAAATACTCGAGTGACACCCTCGTGCTAGTCATCTACAACCCGGTGGTATGGATAACCTCTTTATATCAATGGTTTCAACCCCAATTACTCTTGTAGCACACTTATCCTAAATGCGTCCTTGGACTGAATTATCGGTAAAACATGCTACACTATAGGTGGTGGCCGCATTGGTTGACCGTGTGGAGGTAATGTCTCATGCTCAATTCTCGACACTAAAGCCTCATTATGAGGAAAATATTCACGATGATTACATTGTATAATCCTTTATAACTATTGTAGTGGTGGAATCCTAACATTGATAAATATGGACAATTATTTTGTTTCTATCTAGAGAGATAACACAAGAAGGAGATGGAAAACATGAATCATTCATATATGATGCATGTAACATTTATTTCTCAGAAACTAGTGTGTTATTGCACAGAGTCAAAAAAAGGTAATCAATGTCTCGGGGAGTGGATACGTCAACCACTACATCCAACACTTTATCCTATAGCCTGACAACCAAACTCAAAACATCATAACATTATCGCTATGAAACCAAAACCAAAATCATGAAAATTTGTCCCTAAGGTCGAACCAATCTAATTTGAAACCACTCTGTCATGACCTATCTCCTGGGGCCCATTTTGTGTCTACACCCAGCCTACCTCTGAGAGCCCAGGGGTTGGGGACCATCATTGAGTAGGAATATCCCATAAATGGGTGTCATTAACCTGTGTACCTCCACACACATACACAACTCCAAACTAAATATTATGGGAATTAAAAAACCCCAGGATGCTAGTCATGCATACCACTCTGTAAATCAAAACCAGAGTGAGACATAATGTAATGTACCAGTGGGGAAACATGGAAAGTATACAAGACCAACCAAAAAAATATAGAGCACACATAACACCCCAAGTCCCTGAATCTCATCTTGATATAACAGTACATGAAGGGTAGGTGAAGGGTAGCTACTTCAATCCGTAGGAGTACGCCTCATTTTTATGATGTCATGGAGAACCGCCCCATCATTGACCTCTCATGAGTTTTTCAAAGATTTAGTAATCTCCAGAAGACATGACATGTTCTGGAAAACCCCTAGCATGGGTGACTAAAATAATACTCAGTAGGGGACCCTGAAAACCAAATAGTATAAGACTACAAAGGGAACACCACCAAGAAGATACACTCATCTCAACATAGGTATATTTTCAAACATAAACCATGATCATCCATATATACTCATTTCAGACACTAATAATTATATTGGTTTGACCTCATAGTTAGAAATATAATTCTAATTGTAGGTTTCTATGACAACACATAAAACCTATAGAAACACGATCCACGAGCTCAAACATCCATGATGGAACCCGTTCGAGAGTTAGAGTTCATCGAGCTCAGACATCCATTTAATATATTTTCATAACATATATATTATTATAAATTACCACTAATTTAATAACTAGGTTATAATAATATACTATATTACTTTTCAAGAAAACTCAGGGTTTTGTGTAATAGATTCAATTTAATAGATTCAATTTAAATAAATATGTTTCATGTGTTTTTTATGTCATTATTTAGTGTCTAATATTAAATAATAGAAAATATTATTCATTATGTATTTTAGGGAGTTGAATTATCCCACCCCCCAAAATAAATTTTATCCTCAAAATTTGTTATGGTACACATAATATAATATTTTGTTATTTGAAAAATTATTTGTTGATATCCCATATCATAAATAACATAATAAAATATCATCTTGATAAGAGTTAAATTGATTTAAAAATTTCAAATTTAATAAAACATAACTATGATTCAAATTATTAGAACATTGGTGGGAAGTCATGTAAATGGAAGAAATGATTAAATAATTTTAAAGAATGATAGAGGTCATTGATAACAAAAAAGTGAATCATAAATTGAATATAATTTACCAAAAAAGATAAATATGTGATGATTTCAAAGAACAGTTGATTGATGTCTCATTAAGGTATATGGATAACATTTTAGTTTAAATAACATTTCCTAAATGTTGATGATTTATTTTACTATTTTAAAATTTAAGGTAATATAATTAGTTGATAAATTTAAATTTTTTTAGCACAATACCATCTTTTAGATGTGAATTAATCAATTTATTCTTCATCATTACCCTATATATTTAATATTAAAAAATTATCTTTTTTTCATAAACAATAAAATTCAATTTTAATTAATTTTAATATCAATGAAATATTGAAATGTAATTCCATATATCTCTTACAATTTTCCAAAACCAATATCATTGTCGCATTCTATCCAATATAATATGTTAATTTATAATACTCAATATTAACACCACTGGAACATTTTTATTATTTATTCATCAAAACAATCAGTTAGAAACAATTACATGTTAAATAGGGTATCAGGTAGTCCAGGAATATACATTAAAGACATGTCATCATTCAATTATGGGTACATTATCATGAACTTATGCTGATAAAACATTTTTTCATTTTTAAAAATCTACATTAATATAATTCCTACAATTATCTCAAATTGGGATGACCCATAATAACCACAACATCGAAGATAAGATATATCCATAAAAGTTATCAATACCATTAAACTTATTTCCACAACTATCAAAGTCATTATTAATTAATTAAATTTTTATATTTGAAACTAACAAGTTGTATTTACTTAAAATGTCTATAAATATAGCCTTAATCATCGTAAAATACTATCACATAAAACATCAAAATTAGAATTTGGATAATAAAAATGATGATAAAACATACACTAAAAAATCAATAATCTTTTCCTTTTCTATTTTCATTTGTGGTCCTCATAAACTCAAAACAAACATAATGGTTTTTAAATAAATTGTGAATTATACTAAAAATATCCACAAAAATGTTCAAACTAGGGGTACAGTAAACCCATTTTCATGTACCAAGTTGTGATTTGGTCAAGACCAATACCTCCATTTCATAGTTGTTACCCCTAATACATATATTCCAAAACATGTACAGTATTAGTATCCAAAGAGGGATGAAATTATTTTAAAAATAAATTGAACATTTTGTACAAAAAGATTTTTATTTTAAACTATGATGACCCTCAATTTCTATCTTAGTTTTATACTCCCAAATAAATTTTTTCCAAAATCTTGATCCAACTGTTATTACTATATTTCCTCTAATACCAATTGCAGCACCTTAACTACTATCACATAATTCTAATGACTTCATTAATACATTAGAATGACATACAAGGAACCACATATATAATGAACAAATATTTTTGTTTTCCTAGTATAATAGATACATGGACGGTTCTCCTATTAAAATTGAAAACAAAAAAAACAAGAATAAGATTATTCCCTCTAGCATATTAATTCTTATAAATCATAGTAAAATTTATGTATTTTTTGGGATGGAAGAAAAATTGGAATAAGATCAAAATATTATTAGAGTGTTATGTATAACAAACTATATCATGAATCAATACGAATAATTAACATGGAAAGTAAAAAAATTGAACACAAATGTCACATAAATAACCGAAATATCATGATAATATATTGAATAATTAATATATGAAGGTAACTAAGAACACATACCTTTTAATAAATAAAATTATAATGAAGTTCATCCAAAGATAATATCAAAATGAATATAATATTGAGAATAATATAATTAATAGTCAATATACTAAGGAAAATAAAATTAAACACATGTAATTTAATCAATTAACTCAGAATAAAATTTTTCTAGAGATAATATTAGTGAGAAAACATCATAGATAACAGTTACCTAATTCATAATAAAGTAAATTCTTAATAAGTTTAAAAATAATTTTTATAATTGATTCCTTTTTTTAAATACCATTCATTGGATAGTTTAAAAATACATATAGAATCATGTTTCATTCTAGCTCACTGATTTTCCTCATCAGACTAATGTTTCTTTGAGAGGTTATAAAATTCCATGCCCCAACCATCAATCAGGTTAAAAACTCAATATATATCAATTAATTGATATAATTAATTAATCAATAGTTTTTTTCATGAAATATCCACCTTGAGTAAAGAACACAAATTTCTCAATTCATCACATATTATTCAAATAACATTTAAATTAAACATCATATGTAATAATGATATATAATTTAGAAAATATTTGTATCCATGATAAAACCAATGTAGTTAAAATATAATTGAAACATTAACCATCAGGAATAAATAGTTCTTCATGTTAAATATTTTAATGCGGTAGTATAAACACTAAATTAATGTGAATATGGGAATATTAAAAAATGTGCATCAATGAATTGGAAATTCTAAAAAAATACATTATAATTATAACAATTTTGAAGTGATAATTAAGCATTGAATATATTATGTTGTTAAAATCTAAAACCATGTATAACAATTGAAAAGAAAACATAATATTATAAATGTTAATTTTGCACATAATATTATAATATCAAAGGAATATGATGAATTAAAATATTCCAATGAAATGAAATTGAGTTCTAAAATTAATTTCCACTTAGTAACATTTAAATTAAATTCCATATGATAATATATATAATATAGAAACATAAAATACAATTAATTATTAATAAATAATAATATTTCATTTCATAGTGTAATTATGTACACTATATAAATGATATTTGGCGTATAACATTAAAATTCCTCAATGAATAGAAATTGAGATGAGGTCCCATACAAATAGTATGTGTCCTCTTCAAAATTATTTATATTAAAAAAATATTATTATTTTATTTATTAAAATTAATGATAATATTTTTAAAGATTATTATTCATTTTATTTTAATTTTTACCATTTTATATTCAATTACATAATCATTTTTGTTTACTATTGGTATTTTTATGATATTTGACTTCTGTGTAAAAATTACTTCAATAGGTTGAATACTGGTTAGAATAGTCATTATTTAAATATATAAATATTAATAATGATGATATAATTAACTAATTTACATGTAAATTATAAATTTAATTTCAATCTTTAAATATCATTTTGAGAAATTAAGGATATTAAGATCATGCAGATGTTATGACATACATACGCATGAGAAACATTTAATTTTAAAAAATAATAGGGAAAGGATGTATGTAATTTATTGTCTTCATATAATTATGGTCATAAAATTAATACTATATTAGGGCCTTAAAATACTTATATATTCATCGGAGTGGTGTGGTGATGAATATAGAGTCACATCACTTTGTTAACGTGGTAGTCCACATATACATGAATGTTTTCTTCTTCTTTCAGTGGTGGATTGGAGAGAAATGAAATGTTATATCATTTATTATGAAAGATCAATATTACATTAATATCATAATTTTGTAATTTAAAACTAATATAAACTCTATAATTATCCATTTCACCTTCCATTTTAATAGGTTGTGGAAAATAAATCACATCACTTCCTAAGGTGCTAGTCTGACCTAAAGAGTCGATACGTTATCATATCATTTTCATAATTGAAACTAAAAAATGTATAAATGATATAGTGAATAAATATCTATAATTATGTAATAATTATAAAATATATACATTACACACATTATCATACTAATATGTAAGAGGTTTTCATGGAAAATATATGAAAACGATTTGTGAGGTTGTAGTCCGATGTAAACCCATGTTTTGTTGTACTTTCTCATTTGAGGGAATAATAGATTTTTATAGTCCATGCCCCAAAAAAATTAAATAAAACTACATGGGAAATTTTTTATATATTAAATAATTATCAACTAATAATAACTATAATATGATGAGGAAGAAATGAAATAAAAAATCATAGTTTAAATTTTATATCTTCTCAGAAAACCTATTTATAATTATACCACAAGTATTTCTAGAATGTATTTATAAATTAAACAGGTTTCTAGTAATTGGATATGTAATATTTTCCATGATTTTTGTTGGCATATGCATCAATCCCTTTGTATCCTTTGGAGAGGTAAGAAAAAGTGTAAAATATCAATACAAATATTAAACCGCCTACCGTTTGATTGTTGGGCATCATTTTACATTCGATGATGGCATCACAGAAGGAGACAAAGAAGTCCATCGTTTTTTGCGTCCACTGGACACTTCCAATCCATTCTCGTACATTAGTTTTATTATGATGATGAAGAAGTAAGATGCTCCACGTCGGTAGGATCTGAGTGAGGAAGTCGAAGGAGGAAGACGTCGTCGGCGTTCTTCGCGTTCTTGATGTTCTTCATTGCGTGATTTTCTCCTTAGCTTTTCGCTCAAAGGATCCACCAAAAAGTGAATTATGCCAACGAAAATAATTTGTGGGTTTGTCTATTATTACATTGTCATGTAATTAAAAAATAATAATTAATAACATGGAACCGCTAATTAAAACAACAGTGGTGTCATATTAAATTTAAGAGGATTCTAAGAGGCTTCCTTAATAAAACACAAGAGTTGGCGCAACAATTAATTTGGTCGGGGTTGGAAAAAATGTGGGGAAAGTGGTCAGGGAGTTTCTCCCCATTTAATGAGAGTTTACGAATTCAAGACGGCTTCCCCCTCATTAATGAGGAGTGTTAGGGATGTTTTCCTCTCCTTCAATTATTAGGGGGTTTTGGACACGTTTGGTCCCTACCTTATTTATTCTCCCATGGTTGGTTGAATTCAGGTGGGTCCCACCATCACAACCTCTCATGGGAGGTTAAAATTTGGTTTCCCCCACCTCTAACTCCCATGTGGAGGTTTTAACTACCCTCACTCACACATGGCAGTTTAAAAATAAAATAAAGTGTTCTAATTTTTTTTACTATTTTCTTTATAAAAAGACAAAACCTAACTTTCATTCTTGACTCACTGTCGTCGAAGTGAAAGTATTCATAAGAGAAAATTGGAACTAAGAGTTCAAAGGTGCCCTATGATTTCAATTCTGAGAACCAGCTCAAAAGTAATAAAAACCTGCACATACGTTTACTGAATGTACCCGAACAAATGTTCAGAAATTTATTTCAGGCACACTGGGCCTCAGAATCAAGCACCTTCAGAAGCTGTGGACTCAAAAAATTACCATGTATTAAAAACAATTCAATGATAATTCCAGTTCATTACTTATTTTTATGTAAATAAGCCTTAATAATCATTTAATCTAAACATTGATTGGATTTATTTTCACATTGATGTTTGGAAGTATACTAAATTTGATGTGCAAGTATATAATGGATTGTGTAATAATTTTTTAAAATAAAATGCATTGATTTACTTTATGTTTTCAAATGTATATGATATTCATGTATGTATATTTCTCACAAATTATAAGAAAAGTATTGATCATTTGTTGTTAGAATACATATATTAATACTAATGTAATAAATTAATTATCAAGTCTATGTTTCTAGAGTTTGGGATTGTATAGTTTGTATTTGATAAATTTTAGTAGAATATTTAGGAAAAAATGTTGGGAAAACATTGTTAGTAATGCCCGACCGTAGTTACCCAAATTCAGAGCATTATTACATAACATTGGCATGATACAATGAATCTTGTCATGAAAGACTGATCATTTTAGTAGCATTTTAGGTACTAGATACTAAAATAAGTTTTACATTTCATCATGAAATAAAAAATCAACATTGGGTATCCTTTTAACACAATAATCTCCCTTAGTCTATCCCTGAATGCCAGTCATAATATAATTTTTCACATCCTTGGAAAAATAAAACATAGAAGGGGTGATCTCTAGTGCTTAGTAAGGATAACAATATAGCATAAACATTAATAAATAAGAAATTTTTTTAAGGAAATATATAATTCTAAAACACAATACTTTTGAACATCTACATGAGTATAATATGGAAATGATAAATTATATAATTCCATTTAACTATTTAACACAGATATTCTAATAGTGGAATAATCACATGTAATATCAATAGCTAATTTTATAATGATGGAATTCATAATTCCAGACATCATAACTACATAGACAACTCCTCATGCTTAAAAATAAGGTTTTTTCAAGACCTTTTACCCAGAAACTAGTTTGTCTCACAAGACCTACCAATGCATCAAAGAGTTATAGCGGGCTCCACTAGCCAATTAATAAGTCAAACTCATTCCTCATATAAAAATGTTGGAACAAAACATAATCATTCGTATTAAAACTAGCATTCAGAATGTTAATACCCTAACCATAAACCCTGAATTGTATATAAATATCACATCCATATTCAAACATATAAAAAACATTAAATACAATATGGATGATTGTATCATAATAAATCACCTCCAAACAAGTGTAAAATTCATCAAAGGATGTTTACATATATGAAATAAAATATTTTTTAGAGAAATATATCATTCCATTTTAAAATCATTTAAAAGTCCTCTAATTTTAAAATGAAAACATTTATTTTTAAAATATTCTTATAATCATGTAAGAATAGCTTTAAAGGTGTTACAAGCACATAAAATTGATGAACCCTCCGTATAATTTAAAAAAACATTCTTCCCTTAATTTTTTCTATAAGGTTGTAAATGACCTTTTTTGGAAAAAGAAAAAAATATTCCATTAAAAAAATCCCACAAAACAACAATGAACAATATAAATTAATTTAAAAACTAGTCTAAGAAAAACAAAAAATATTTTGAAATACATTTTTAAGAAACACAAATGTGGATGATAAAGAGGTCCCAGTATATAGTCACGTTTAAACAAACTCTGATAATGAGGAGAATTTATAATTAAACCTTACCTTGTAATTTTCTATGATAGAGGGTATATTAGACTCATGTTTAATATTTAATTCATTGTTAATAAATTATACAAGAATGTAATACACAAATATGATATCATATATGATATTCTAATATTTCTTTTTTAATAATATTCTAGTAGTATCGTTGTTTCGAGTGTTAACTGATTCGTTTTCCTTTATATGATTGGTTATATAAGAAATTTCTGTTATGGATAAGATGTATTTGATTCATATCCTGAATTATATTATGTTGTTAAACATTATTATTAATCATAAAATGAATATTGTTCTCGAATGGTTATGATTGGGAATGAATTTCATTACGTTCATCGAGAAGGTAATCCAAACGTACACTCGAGCGACTATATCATTATATTGATGGTGAACACATCTATAATTAGTTGTTATATAATATATATAAATCATTAAAATTTTATAATTTTTATTTCCATCAGTTATACAGATTATTATACCAATCCAAATAATGAAGTGTTTGAATAACAAACTACACCACGATGTGGAGACGGTAAGTCGTACGTACGCACGTATGGTTGGTTGTCATTCATAAGAAGGATACCATAATTAATATGATTGTACCATAAGTATAATAAAATAATAGTATTTATATGTTACTGGAGTTATAGTTTTGGAATATAAACAACTAAGACAGAGGAAGGGTAAGAACAAAAAAAATATTGGAAGATGTGGTGCAATTATTACTTCTTCTTGCAGTGTTTCCTTTGGAGATGATCAAAAGGTATCCTTAGGTTGGATTTATGATCAAAGTAAAGAAACTAGGTCAAATTGAGGGTATTTTGGAGGATATTTGAGTAGTGTATGGCTGAGAAAAATGGCTATGGAGGTGTGATTTTTATAGAAGGGGATGTACCTTTTTATAAGAGAAATGATGGTCACTTTAGGAAAAGCTTGAAATAATATTTTATTGCACAACCATATTTGGTTTATAATGGTATGAAAATAATTTATTTATAGGATAAGGAGGGGATGGGTCAAAAACATCTCACCCATATGTTGTAGATAGTTTTAGGTCAATATATTGACCATATCTATTATATTTATCTCGTAGTTAATTTGATGAACTGTTTCAATGTATTCTTGTTTTATTATAAAAAATGGTTAACAAGCTTACTATAAAAAGTAAAAAAAAAACCATGTGGTTCTTTATTAATATATATAAACTTATCTAAGTCCTTTTCCTGAAAATTATATTTTTATAAATATTATTACAATTTATTATATAGTATATGTTTTAAAAACTCATTAATGTCAATTTTGACACTATTTGGTATTTTGTTTTTGTAAAAGACTTAAAAACATTATCACTAAAAAAAATTATTTAATCAAACCTAAAATTTCATATAAACCTATAAAATTTATCGCAATTCATCATATGTCTCAATTTATATTTATTTGGATATTTATAATTTCAATTATTTTACTCGTTCATTAATTAGGTAATTAAAGAATCATCATTGTATCATTAATAAATATAATTATTTAATGTCTAAAAATTATAAATGAAATAAAAATATTTAGTAAATAATTTTATCTTCATAAATAATATTTATAGACTAATTAATATTATGTATAAACCAATATTAAATAGGGTTTAGTTATTAAACATTGAATTTAACACTTTTAACTCTTCTTTAAATGAAATAACAATAAATGTCCTAATCTAATACAAGTGAACCAAAATGATCATATTTTCTTCCTAATGATGATTTTGGTCAAAATAAATTTATCAAATATAATTAGAACATGAGTTATGGTTATTACAATATCATTTTTATCTTTAATTACCCTATTTATTTTTAGACGGGGTAAATAAAAGTCAAAAGATATTATTCATCACAAATAATTTCATCTTATTTAACAAATTTCATATATTGATTTAAAATTCATCTCTCTAATTTTTGAAATTCAATTCACAGTAGCGGTAAAATTACGTTTTATGAAAATTTGCAAATGCGCCAATAAGGTGGGTAAAAGACAGTAAAAAGATCAATAAAATTATATATTTATATTTTATTATTATATTATGACTCCAATAAAATACATCAAAAATATATATTTATTATGTATATATTTTTACATAATATTAATCTAAATTAAATCACTAATTATTTAAATAAAATTTCAGTTTTAAATAATTACATAGTGTTTTTCACTATTCATCAAAATTGAAATTTTTTAGAGAAATACCAAAAATTTACGCTAAGATAATTTTGATATTCTGAATCCAAAAATGATGACCATATTGAAGAATAAAATTTATAAAATTTCAAAAAACATTGTATGAATATTCATAACGGCTATTTTGATTGGTCATGGTGTGTTCAAACATTCTGTTGCGTGCAACACAAGTTATTGCATCATTCAAAAGGAAACACAACGTGGAAGATTGGTTTATAGCATTTATTATGTGACATAACCCTATGAAAAACATTTAGGATAATTCTAGGTATATAATACCATCCTAATTCATTGGTAAGGTAATGATTATGTTATTTTCCTAGAAATACATTATTTACGGAATATTACATGTGGACATGGTTATGGAATATATGCATCAATGGGTAATAACCTAGAAGAGTGTTTATTTACTATATCTCCACTACCATTTTGGTGAACGGTGACTGCACCCTCATTATGCAAATGGTTTGACACCCCCTAGAGATATTGTTTGGTTAATTCACATATTCATTATGAAATATTGTGATGAATTATAGAATATAACCTATGGAATCCCATGACATTCATTTGTGATATATGATAAAACTATAGTTTATTTCTATAAAACTTTTATGGTTGATAAAATGATTAAAAGCAAGGATGACCATTTTGATGTCATTTGTGACATTATTATATCATGATTAACGATATATTTGTAGATATTTATGAGAATACTACACATTAGTATTTTATATATTATATTGAGGAACTTATTAATGGAATAATATTTTTTTGTTTTATGGATATAATTTTAATGACATTGAAATCCATTACAGTTAATATGATCAACATTTCAATGACAATAATATTAAATTAGGATTTAAATTTTTTTGGAAAAAAATAAACATTATAGATTTCATTTATTCTTATAATGTGATTTATGATTGATTTAATTTTTAGGAAGTTAATTATAATTATGGAACCACAATAGGAATGATATTAATATATTTTTTGAAATATGAAAAAAAAACTGATAAAACACATATTGTATTTGGAAAGGCTACAGGGAATTAATCGACAACCAAATAGTAATAAGGATGCATCTTCTACCACTGGCCATCATGTATTTCTTGTTATTATGAGATTTTTTAAAATTATTTGATTGATAAAGAAATATTTATTTTGGGAAAATAATTATTTTATAAAATCCATTTAATTTTTTTTTATTTTGAGGTGATTAACGATATTTCACAAGATGTTTTATTACCTTGAGGTATATACTACCTTTATGTTTATTTCAAAATAATATTTAGGAAGAATGGTTTTAAATTTTCAGATGTGCAAGATTAAGGGATTTAGATAACTGTTGAGGTTAAAGCATTATTTAATAAGTGTTTTATTGATGTTATTTTTGATTTATGGTTATTTATGAATGGAATGATCTATGTTAAACCTTTTAATTTATTTTTTAATTTTGGAAATTTATGTACTAATTCATCATATGATGGTATGCTAATATTATATTATATATTATATTATGATAACGATTTAATTTTTCATAAATACATGATGAATTGTTTTATTATTTTGTGGATAATGAGTTTTTTAAGAGTTTTATTTCAGTTCTTTAGAAACGAAAAAATTATATTGATTACTCATCATTTGGAAAAAAATATTAGATTTTGGAGATATTGGTTAAGAGATTAAATTATTCTTGAAATTAAATCTATTTCCATTTGTTTTTTACTTATAATGATAATGAACTTCCATAACAACATTAAAATGATCTTGAAACACAAATGTAATCATATTAAATTCATTTTAAATTAAGATATAGACTCCTTGAATCCCAATTTATTCATGGTTTTGTGTTCATTAACATTATAATGACCATTCATATTTTTTGATCAATATTCCATTTTACTATTTATCATTATATAGACATTTAATTTTTATTTCCACCAAAATTTTCTTACTTAGAAACCAAGTTATGTGTTAGTCAAGATAACATTCATATTTACCTTTCCCATAATTAAAGAGGATATTTTTCAACCCTTTTAACAATTTCACATTTTAGAAATTGTATTTTGAAATGAAGAGTCCATGATTTCTGATAAGAAGTTCAAATTGAATATATTCAATTTATTATAGAGAATAATAATTAATGGTTCAAATTTTTAAAAATAATTAAATATTTTATATCATATAAAAATGAATCTACATGATAAAAAACCAGAAAAAAAGTTTACTTTTATGACTATCATGACCTAGTAATTTAATTAGAGTGTGTAGATAGAATTAACCAAATTATTAAATATTTATACAAATACCATAATCAATTAAAACGTATGGAATATATCAAAGGATACAAGAACATAATTTATTTATCAATATAATTTTATTATTATTATTTTTTCTTCATGAATAATTTTATTTATTTTTTTAGAAAATTATATAATTAATGTATAGTAATTTTTTATATTTGATTTTATAAAAATAAAATCATTTTCAAATCATTATTTATAAATTTTAAAAGGGATATATTTTTATATTTTTTATGAAATGATTCATCTTCCAATGAATAATGAACAACTCAGATATTTAATGAATACTATATTTTTGTTTCAAGAATTTACTTGGATTGATAATAAATTGATTAATAGTGAAATTAAATCTATTATATTAACAAAATTAAAATAAATTTCATTATGATCAATTAAATATTTTAACAATATATAGAAATATTTTTATACTCAAAAATTAAATTCTCTGAAAAAACATTTGATTTTTTTCAATGTTTTAATATAAAATTAAATGATTCCACTTCAAAAAATTTAGACGTAAAAATTGATTCCATATATTTAATTTGGAGGTACCAAATTGGTAAATATCTCCCTAGTTTTGTCAATATGAAAAGTAAACACAATAAATTTTATTTACAGTACTAAAGATAAAATGGTTTAATTATGGTGAAAATAAAATTTAATATAGATAAACTTATATTCCATTATAATGTTTTTTTGAAATATTTATTGGTTTTTATTATGTTAATTTATATTTAGTTTTTATAAATGAAATAATTTTATAAATATTTTACACAACGTCAACACATTACTTCTCCAAGAAGTAGGGAATTCATGAAAAGTGTTTAAAAATATTGCTAAAATCAATATTTTTTTGGTGATTAAATGATTCCCAAAAAAATTAGAGATGAGTTAAAAATATTAGATCGCTATTAAAGGAATAAATTATAATTCCATTAAAATCCTGTCATTTGTAAAATAAAATTGTGTGAATAAATAATAATGTAAAATTAATAATGTTTAATTTAAAGTATATTTTAATAAATTAACTAAAAAAATCATAGTATGGGAGAAAGTATAATTATAAATCGTTAAAAATATCATCTCTTAGAAAATAATGATCCAATTTTTATGATATATTTAATATTAAAACCCTTTAATATTAAATAACTCATTATGATGGTTAAGATTAAAATTGGTTAACCAAGGGGTTAAACCAAAACATACCGTTTGAAAATATATTTACATAAATAAAACAATTATTGGATGATTTTAATTTGAATAAATATTCCTTATCATTGAATCCATGTCATTTTAGAACCATTTCATATATGTTAGAAACATATTATAATGTAATGTATTTATTTTTCCAAAAATGACCTTAATGATATTTTATAATATATAATATTTTAATAAATAATTTTAAATTCAGATAAATATATATCAATCCTAGTGAATTGGATATTATTGAATATTTAATACATTGTTAATTCACATATCAAATTCTCTTTTATAGTAAATTTATTGACCCTTAGTTCTTCCAAAAAACTATTATTGGTGTAATATAAAAATTTGATTTTTGTGGAGTTAAAAATAATGATGGAGGTAAAAAATCTCATAAACATATCTATATTTTATTGAATGAGTTAATATCTTTATATAATCACCCATTACTATAAATATGAAAATATTGAGTCAAATTGGTATCAAAATTAATTTGTGTTATTTTAATACTTTAAGTAATTCATATAGTTTCCCTCACCTCACATGAAAAAGCGACATGTTCTCCTCGCTTCCTCAAACATTATGAGACTTCAATATCATCTAATATATTAAATAATAAATTTTTATATTCCTTGAGATAATCATATATATTATGTTCATTGAAATATTATATCCCTTCAAGGCTTAAGATTTTATACCAGATATGTTTCTCAAATTGGAGGTATAACTCATAACCTAGTTTTTGAACATTATTTATAATTATATCTCCATTAATAACATATAATACATTATAAAATCATACATTCAGTATCATAAATATAATTTTTATTATTATGGTGATGGAACGACCACAACCCACCATTCTATCCTACAAATATAGTAAATATCGCTCGTGGGTATGTAAAACTTATACTCTTGATATGATAGTGTAATTAGTTTTTCATTTCCTCTTTACATGGATAGGTATAATTTAGTATTTAATAAATATATATGTTTTTTATAATATTATTATAGTTATTAATTGATATATTTTTTTCCCAATATTGTACTCCATCAGTCAAATTGTGATAATAATGTCAAGCATATGTAATGCATACCAACCCCATGAACGGTGTAATTCAATTTTCAATCAATGAATTTTTTAATATGGTGGTTCCTTGGTCAAAGACCAAAGAAAAAAATTATTATTAAAAAAAGGAATTACATGAATCTAAAATATGATATTTTTATAATCACTACAATAAAGGGGTAGTATATCAATAGGGAGATCATCCATGTCACGAACCAGCCCGGGTCGACCCTGAACCGGTCACCCGAGCCGGTCCGCGGCAAGTCCCGTGGGGCGTTCCCGATCCCCCCGGGATGGCAACTAGTGCCAGGCACTAAAAATTGATCGTTGGGAACGATTTCAGCCCAAACAAAAGTAAATAGAACAGAACGAATAAACACTAAGAACGGAAAAGAAATAAAAGCAACATGACCACGTACCTCCGTGTGACCTCTCAGGTCACCACCCAACTAGAGAGAAACCTCGCTCCAACACTGAGCGACTCAAAATAGAATACCTGAGCAAGGGAAGACCTGAAACTGAAATGATAATATAGGCGTGAGCATTAAAAATGCCCAGTAGGTAAGCCAAAGTAAACCACTGAATCCAAATGTTTCCTTTCCCAAGCAATCCGTTGACACAGGTTTGGAAAATACAATTATAAAAATAGATTTTTCACATTTAAAAATAAACAAAATGTTTTCCCCATTTGAAAACACAACGCACACTACAAATCACTTCCAAAACCATTTCCTGTTTTTACTAACAAAACCAAATACAGATAATACTACGACTGTGCTAACAAGAAACAGGTAAACAGTACAGGTTGAAGGCAAACCAGTGAAACAGAAAGTAACCAAGTAATGCAAGTTGATAGTAGTGCAAAAGGACACAAGTGACACTATAAGCTGTAAAGAATAACTGAAAGTAAACAAACAAGGTGAACAAGTAACCATGGGTGATCCTAAACATCCCTAGAAAACCCCTGGACGTACTCGGGTTCAGACTACCTGCCGGCGTGGTACTCCATAGTCAATAACCAACTGGCCGCCCTAATAGCCAACCAATGGCACATCCCTCCTGGCCTGTCCAAAACTCCAGGGGGTACTAACCCGTCTAATCAGGGTTAGCAAGCAACCGTCACTCGATAATCTACAAGACGCCCAGGAACCCATGGTGGTTTTAGCAACACTGTGTAAGTGTGAGGCCCACGCACGCATGACTCATCTCACCGCACTTGCCAACCCCTTACACGGACATCGCTACACGACAACCCTCGAAGGGAAGTCCCCCTGTAGAGATGCCCTCACAAGTACGCCTATATATATATATATGTACAATCACTTCACAATTAACAAAGTGCCAACCGGGCCTTCACGTCATTTGATTATCAAAACTATTTTATAAAATACCTGGAGTTGTCAAGCAAGCACTTGGTTTTACAAAAACAAACAGCTTTACACGAATATTTCACAGTATCATTTTAAATAACTCTAGACACTGTTTTTGTATTAAGTAAAGGGCCAAACTGGCATATCTTCGTAGATTTCTATTTAAACAAGTTCGATGTGTCTCAAAAGAGGCGAAAACATTTTGAAACCAAGAACCATTTAGAAAAGTCGAGATTTCGAGAAAATAATAATAAATAAAAATAAATGGTAACAATTTCAAACACCATCTTCATTTGAGGGCACATCCATGTGTGCACCTGGTGCACCCATGGATGTGTCAACATCCAATGGTGCGTCAAACCTGCAAAGGGGCACGACAACACATCCAAATGATACTAAATTTCATAAAACTAACCAGCACATGATAATAAGATCCAAGAATGAATCTTTCTTTACAAAAAAGAAAACACCGCTTATGACAACCAATGATAACATAAGAGAACATAAGCATTTAGTTCCACGTTAGCTGGAAACGCCTAAACAGGTGCACTATATAAACAATAAAAAGTGCAGAACAGTATCTAGTGCACTACTACCTTGGCATAAAATATATTTGCTTCAAACTTAACTTTCGAATAAAAACTATAGATTTTTAAAACACCAAAATAATCCGTGCATGGATATCATAACCACGCGAATCATGGAATAAAATTTATTTAAAACAATTCAAGCATCAGTAGAGTACCTCGGAAAGGAAACAGTTGAATTCACCTACCTCAAACATAGAGCGGACGCGACGGAAACCCAGCAGAAAGTAGAACGAATCCCTGCGGACTGACTGCGTGTGCTGAACAGTGAAAAGGTACATGTTACTCAACCCGCGACAAAAAAAGGATTAATCCAAAATAAATAAAAACACCAATATTGAATAAAGAGAAAGGTAAGTAAACAATAAGCAATAATTACAATAATAAATAAATAATCAAAAGAACAAAATAATAAAAAAATGAATAAGAAAATAGATAAATAACTAAAATAATACATAATTGAATGAATAAATAAATAATTAAACAAATAATTAAATAGATAAATTAATAAATGAAAGAAAGAATGAATAAGTAAATAATTAAATAACTTATTAATTTAACAAGTACCTAAATGAACAAATAAATAAATAAATAGATAATTTATTAATCAATTAATTATGAAACAAATAAGTAAATAACTAAATAATTGATTAATTAACAAATAATTAAATGAATAAATAAATAAATAGATAATTAATTAATTAATAAATTAATAAATAATAATAATAATAATAATAATAAGATGTTAATAATTAAAATGATAATAAATATAATAATAATAATAATAATAATAATATAGTATTAATAATAATAACATAATAATAATTTTAATAATTATATAATAATATTAATGATAATATTAACATAATAATAACAATAATAATAGTATAATAATAATAATGGTAACATAATAATAATAATAATAAATAATAATAATATAATAATAATAATAACATAATAATAATAAAATAATTATAAGATTATTAACATGATAAAAATATTAAAACATTATATATATAAAAGCGTAAATGAATGAGATTCACATAAAGAAAAAGAATAAAATAAAACAAAATAATAATAAAACTCACAATGGAGCGGGAGGGGGTGAGCCAGAGGGAGCCGCGGCAGCCGGAGGGAGCCGGGTGCGGGCCGCGGCGGGGTCCGGGGTTGGCTGGTGCAGGAAAGAACAGGGAGGGCGGCGCGGGTAATCCGGGATGGTGGCGCGGGGTCGGCGCAAGGCGGAAGAGTAGGGGGAAAGAGGGGTCGACGACGGGAACAGGAGGGGAGCAGGGCGGAGCGCGCAGATGCTGGATGGGGGTGCGGGCTCAGGACGACGGCTGGGGGAAGGGGAGGCCGGCGCAGGGGAGCCGGGATAGCGGGTAGGGAGAGGGGGAGAAGGAATGGCGGTGAGATGCGGGTCGGCTGAAACCGGAGGGGGAGAAAAACAGGGGAGGAAGGAGGAGGCGCGGCGCGCGACCGGAGAGGCGCGGCGGGGAGCATCGAACGCCGGAAGTGCTGGGGTGAGCGGGATCCGGCGAGGCGGAGGAGGCCGGGACATGCGAGGTGCAGGGGGGAGGTCGCCCGGTGGAGGGCACCGGAGCGGGAGGCCGCGGGTGCCTGAGGTGGACGGGGAAGGCGCGGTGGCGGGCAGAGACCGGGTGCTAGTGCGCAGAGGAGGCCGGGAACGGGGAAGAAGGAGGATAAAGGGGAGAGGGAGAGAGAGGAAATAGGGTGGCGGCTACGGGAGGAGTAGGGTGGATTAGGGTTTGATTAGGCTCATATATATATTTATATATGATAAAAATAATAATAACGATAATTGTAATAATAATAATAATAATAACACTATAATAATAATAATAAAACTTATAATATTAATAATAATAAAACTTATATAACAATTATAAAACTTATAATAATAATAAATAATAAATTAGTTAATTCAAATAATAATTATTTTGATCAAATATTTAAAATAATAATTATAAAATAATTTAAAGATGTTACACATATATATATATTTATACATATATAGATCTATATATATACATACATTATTACACACACATATATATATAAACATATATAAACATATATACAATAATAATAACACAAATAAAAAGGTATTAATAATAAAATACCAACATAAAAATTATAATATTTAAAACACCGGGTGAACACCCTGTCACCCGGGCTGAATGCACGGTCACCGCTAACGATGCGGTGACCGTGCACCGGCGCGAAAACACCAATCGCAATTAATCTTCGAAAAATATAAACTGGGACCAAGAAAGGAGAAAAATTATAGACATCCGCAGTCGGGGTGTGACAATTCTCCGCACCACAGACACTTTCTGCCCTCAGAAAGTCACCAGGCCAAAAGTCGTCAGATTCAGGTCGATGTCCAGATGGAACTAAAGGAACCGAAGAAAACTGAGAATCTCGGGATGACCTTACTCCACACAGGTCACACCCGACCGATTCAAGAGAAAACTGAGGTCCGAGGTTGAGGGGAGAACGTGAAGGGGTTCTCCCCACCACAAGAGCTCAACTTGTGCAGGAAAGTTGATCATCTAACTAGACAACCCTAGGAAAAAGTGAGGGGGGTCGACGCGGGAACTCCCAACCGGTTTAAACCAACTCTCATAGCATGATTAAAACAACACCTCCGTCGAGACATTGAATCCTCGACTAGAGTTAACAACCTTCAACACCAGGGAAAACCCATAGAAGAACATTTAACCAACATCAAATTGGCGACATGAACCACCGAAGTCCACAAAGCATAACCACATCGACAACATAACTAGAACGAGGTCAACCCACACGAGAGTCAAACACACTTTTAAGAAGGACACACCATTTAGAATATTACATTCAAACGACAAGTCCACGTAGATTTATCATAGAACAAGTCCATCACCACTTTATATAAAAACAACACATTTACAACGCTGTTGAAACTTTAGTAGCAGGAAAAAAAGTATGAAAGAGGTTTCTAATGGTCCCACCATCAACACGGAACACAAAACCTGGACCAGAGCTTCATAGCCCTGGGAACTCCTGACTGTGCGCGAGCTTCACCCCAAGACCTGTGGTTGGGGCTCTGGTGGCTGAAGCATCTTCTGCCTCACAGTCAGGTACTGACGTTCTCTCATCACGGCATCCTCTTTAAGCGACGCTTCCGGAAAAACTTCTCCAGATGACCCAGACAACCGCATCTATGACACGTCTTCGGAGGGTTGCGACAAGACGATTTTAAATGCCCGAAACGACCACACTGATAGCATACCACCGAACGATCTGACGAACTGGAAGCTGGGACCAAAGGGGATAACTCATTAGGAACAGGTATCTCTGGCATATTTTCCACACCAGATGAGGAACTCTTACGAATAACAGGGGACGTTGAATTATTAACCACCCGCTCACCAGAAACTAACTCAGCCAAGAAAGCTTCCTCCACCAGCTTCTCGAAACAAAGGTCTTTATAAGGGAGGACTCGCTACTTGATCTCTGGACGAAGACCCCCAGTGAAAAGAGATACCTTCATGAGCTCATGCGACGCTACCTCTAGAGAAAAGGGAATCTGTTCCTTGAAATGGTCAACATATGCCTTCACCGTCCGTTGACCTTGTTGAATATGCACAAGCTCTCCCTTTTTCTCCAGCTTCACTCCCTCAGGTACAAACCATTAGATGAAAATGATTCTGAAGACATCCCACGTCATTTCACCTTGCATTGATGATGGGGTAACCCTCTTCCATTGGTCCAGAGATGGACCCTCAAACAACTCCATACTTGCACGAACCTTAACATTATAGGGAGTTCCAAACATTCTAAAAACATGCTCCACTTCCTCGAGCCATTTCACTGCCTCTAACGTGCCCTGATCACCATGGAGAGTAGGCAAAGTCTGAGGAGGACTAAAAACTGGGCATGACTTATCTGAATCATTAGAGACCTTTCTAGGTGGCATTTCCTGAGCGACATATAAAACACAAGGCCAAAACCAATATCAAACTGAAGCAACATCAATAAAAGCGTCTTCATCAAAAACAGTCGGCACCAGACCGAACAAATGCGAACACAACCCAAAAATAAAATCTCCTTTTTAAAATTTCCCTTTTATTTTAGATTATAAAACCACCCTTTATCTCAAGACTACTCTCCAAAACCAACCCACTTTCAAACCAAAATTTTCCAAAACTGTTTCCCCTTTAAAACCAATTTAGAAAAAAAAGTCAAGCATTAAATTTCAAACACACACCCAAGTAATCTCATGACCCGTTGCACATGTCTTTATCCACTGTCAAATAATACTCGCACCAACACGCATTTTTTTCCCATGCATTCTCACCCATGTGCAAACGTTCATAAAGAGGACCTGAGGTTTCACCCCAAACCATTCTGAACCAACTCCAAGCAGACAACAGATTTTCAAATCAAGAGATTTTAGTTTTAAAACCCATTTTATACATTTAAAGTCCTTTAAAAGAAACCAGTCCAATTTTCAAAAACCCTTTTTCATTTCCAACTACGCACTCACACAAACCAAAACAAAAACAACATCCAAATTTGCATCAATCACTGAAATGAGGGACTAGTAGTCACACTCAACCTGGAGACATGGTAGTGGGCCATGTCCCAAGTCAGCGTCAACCACTAGGAGGAATTCAAACCACGTACTCGGATTCCACATGGGTCACTACTCCATGCGAAATTACGACGTAACGTCGGCCTGCCTCCATTATCATCTCTCAATCCAAGACAAACAAGGAAAGACAAGGACACAATTCCCGAACTACCCCTGGTAACTCGGGGATCAGTGCGAGCAAGAGTTCGCGACGCTCTTCCCGTACCTACCCCTCGAGTTCCGACAGTCCTAATCTCCTTCTACCGGACAACCCAAATAATAAGAACCTCCTCTGATACAATTTTGTCACGAACCATCCCGGGTCGACCCTGAACCGGTCACTTGATCCGGTCCGCGGCAAGTCCCGAGGGGCGTTCCCGATCCCCCCGGGATGGAAACTAGTGTCGGGCACTAAAAATTGATCGTTGGGAACGATTTCATCCCAATCAAAAGTAAATAAAACAGAACGAATAAACACTAACAACAGAAAAGAAATAAAAGAAACATGACCACGTACCTCCGTGTGACCTCTCAGGTCACCACCCAACTAGAGAGCAACCTCGCTCCAACACTGAGCGACTCAAAACAGAAGACCTGAGCAAAGGAAGACCTGCAACTGAAATGATAATATAGGCGTGAGAATTAAAAATGCCCAGTAGGTAAGCCAAAGTAAACCACTGAATCCAAATTTTTCCTTTCCCAAGCAATCTGTTGACACATGTTTGGAAAATACAATTATAAAAATAGTTTTTTCACATTTAAAAATAAACAAAATGTTTTCCCCATTTGAAAACACAACGCACACTATAAATCACTTCCAAAACCATTTCCTGTTTTTATTAACAAAACCAAATACAGATAATACTACGACTGTGCTAACAAGAAACAGGTAAACAGTACAGGCTGAAGGCAAACCAGTGAAACAGAAAGTAACCATGTAATGCAAGATGATAGTAGTGCGAAAGGACACAAGTGACACTATAAGCTGTAAAGAATAACTGAAAGTAAACAAACAAGGTGAACAAGTAACCATGGGTGATCCTAAACATCCCTAGAAAACCCCTGGACGTACTTGGGTTCAGACTACCTGCCGGCGTGGTACTCCATAGTCAATAACCAATTGGCCGCCCTAATAGCCAACCAATGGCACATCCCTCCTGGCATGTCCAAAACTCCAGGGGGTACTAACCCGTCTAATCAGGGTTATCAAGCAACCGTCACTCGATATTCTACAAGACGCCCAAGAACCCATGGTGGTTTTAGAAACACTGTGTATGTGGGAGGCCCACGCACGCGTGACTCATCTCACCGCACTTGCCAACCCCTTACACGGACATCGCTACACGAAAACCATCGAAGGGAAGTCCCCCTGTAGAGATGCCCTCACAAGTACGCCTATATATATATATATATGTACAATCACTTCACAATTAACAGAGTGCCAACCGGGCCTTCACGTCATTTGATTATCAAAACTATTTTATAAAATACCTGGAGTTGTCAAGCGAGCACTTGGTTTTACAAAAACAAACAGCTTTACACGAATATTTCACAGTATCATTTTAAATAACTCTAGACACTGTTTTTGTATTAAGTAAAGGGAAAAACGGGCATATATTCGTAGATTTCTTTTTAAACAAGTTCGATGTGTCTCAAAAGAGGCGAAAACATTTTGAAACCAAGAACCATTTAGAAAAGTCGAGATTTCGAGAAAATAATAATAAATAAAAATAAATGGTAACAATTTCAAACACCATCTTCATTTGAGGGCACATCCATGTGTGCACCTGGTGCACCCATGGATGTGTCAACATCCAATGGTGCGTCAAACCTGCAAAGGGGCACGACAACACATCCAAATGATACTAAATTTCATAAAACTAACCAGCACATGATAATAAGATCCAAGAATGATTCTTTCTTTACAAAAAAGAAAACACCGCTCAAGACAACCAATGATAACATAAGAGAACATAAGCATTTAGTTCCACGTTAGCTGGCAACGCCTAAACAGGTGCACTATATAAACAATAAAAAGTGCAGAACAATATCTAGTGCACAACTACCTTGGCATAAAATATATTTTCTTCAAACTTAACTTTCGAATAAAAACTATAGATTTTTAAAACACCAAAATAAGCCATGCAAGGATATCATAACCACGCGAATCATGGAATAAAATTTATTTAAAACAATTCAAGCATCAGCAGAGTACCTCGGAAAGGAAACAGTTGAATTCACATACCTCAAACATAGAGCGGACGCGACGGAAACCCAGCAGAAAGTAGAACAAATCCCTGCGGACTAACTACGTACGCTGAACAGTGAAAAGGTACATGTTACTCAACCCGCGACAGAAAAAGGATTAATCCAAAATAAATAAAAACACCGATATTGAATAAAGAGAAAAGTATGTAAACAATAAGAAATAATTACAATAATAAATAAATAATCAAAAGAACAAAATAATAAACAAATGAATAAGCAAATAGATAAATAACTAAAATAATACATAATTGAATGAATAAATAAATATTTAAACAAATAATTAAATAGATAAATTAATAAATGAAAGAAAGAATGAATAAGTAAATAATTAAATAACTTATTAATTTAACAAGTACCTAAATGAACAAATAAATAAATAAATAGATAATTTATTAATAAAATAATTAATAAACAAATAAGTAAATAACTAAATAAGTGATTAATTAAAAAATACTTAAATGAATAAATAAATAAATAGATAATTAATTAATTAATCAATTAATAAATAATAATAATAATAATAATAATAAGATGTTAATAATTAAAATGATAATAAATATAATAATAATAATAATAATAATAATATAGTATTAATAATAATAACATAATAATAATTTTAATAATGATATAATAATATTAATGATAATATTAACATAATAATAACAATAATAATAATAGTATAATAATAATAATGGTAACATAATAATAATAATAATAGATAATAATAATAATATAATAATAATAACATAAAAATAATAAATTAATTATAAGATTATTAACATGATAGAAATATTAAAACATTATATATATAAAAGCGTAAATGAATGAGATTAACATAAAGAAAAAGAATAAAATAAAACAAAATAAAATCAAAATAAAAATAAAACTCACAATGGAGCGGGAGGGGGTGAGCCAGAGGGAGCCGCGGCAGCCGGAGGGAGCCGGGTGCGGGCCGCGGCGGGGTCCGGGGCTGGCCGGTGCAGGAAAGAACAGGGAGGGCGGCACGGGTAAGCCGGGACGACGGCGCGGGGTCGGCGCAAGGCGGAAGAGCAGGGGGAAAGAGGGGTCGACGACGGGAACAGGAGGGGAGCAGGGCGGAGCGCGCGGATGCTGGATGGGGGTGCGGGCTTGGGACGATGGCTGGAGGAAGGGGAGGCCGGCGCAGGGGAGCCGGGATAGCGGGTAGGGAGAGGGAGAGCAGGAATGGCGGTGAGATGCGGGTCGGCCGAAACCGGAGGGGGAGAAAAACAGGGGAGGAAGGAGGAGGCGCGGCGTGCGACCGGAGAGGCACGGTGGGGAGCGTCGGACGCCGGAAGTGCTGGGGTGAGCGGGAGCCGGCGAGGCGGAGGAGGCCGGGACATGCGAGGTGCAGGGGGGAGGTCGCCCGGTGGAGGGCACCGGAGCGGGAGGCCGCGGGTGCTTGATGTGGATGGGGAAGGCGCGATGGCGGGCAGAGACCGAGTGCTAGTGCGTAGAGGAGTCCGGGAACGGGGAAGAAGGAGGAGAAAGGGGAGAGAGAGAGAGAGGAAATAGGGTGGCGGCTACGGGAGGAGTAGGGTGGATTAGGGTTTGATTAGGCTCATATATATATATTTATATATGATAAAAATAATAATAATGATAATTTTAATAATAATAATAATAATAACACTATAATAATAATAATAAAACTTATAATATTAATAATAATAAAACTTATATAATAATAATAAAACTTATAATAATAATAAATAATAAATTAGTTAATTCAAATAATAATTATTTTGATCAAATATTTAAAATAATAATTATAAAATAATTTAAAGATGTTACACATATATATATATATATTTATACATATATAGATCTATATATATACATACATTATTACACACATATATATATAAACATATATAAACATATATAAAATAATAATAACACAAATAAAAAGGTATTAATAATAAAATACCAACATAAAAATTATAATATTTAAAACACCGGGTGAACACACTGTCACCCGGGCTGAACGCACGGTCACCGCTAACGATGCGGTGACCGCGCACCAGCGCGAAACCACCAATCGCAGTTAATCTTCGAAAAATTTAAACCGGGACCAATAAAGGAGAAAAATTACAGACATCCGCAGTCGGGGTGTGACAATCCAACGAAATGGTGACATGGTTGACTCCCATATTTTCAAGACTATCTGCCACCATGTTCGCTTCATGAACGGAATGTGTAATAATTTAGTTGAAGTACATGAGAGAATGAAGACATTCTATCCAACAAATTTTAAGAGGCCAATTGAGGTGCATCACACCATTACATATAGCTCAAACAATGGCAGTCAAGTCACTTTCAATTCAGATTTTGTTAAAACCATATTTATTGGAGAATAAGATATAATAGATAAAGCTCACAATTTCTGCCTCTGGAGCTGTGGAGATTCTAAAAGTCCCATAGAAACATCGAAGAATCTACCTAGAGTGGTTTCTAAAAATAATGTTGCCACGTGAAGGGCTCAGGTGGCCTTTAAAAGCACCATCGACATTTACATTAATCCAAACATTGTGCGTAGCATTCCAGAACACATCAAAAGTTCATATAGGTTGAGGATAAATACCATTAGTCCCAAACTGAAGTAGTATCCCAAATTAAGTCACTCTAATTTTTAAAACATCTTTTTGAATCAAAGTAGCTTCTTGAATAGAAATGAGGATCTGCATCTGACCTTCATGTAAACTAAATGAGTTTTTGTAATGGATAATATAATTCTTATTATAATAGAGTACATGAAAAAGTTCTTCAAAAATAGTTACAATAATTCTCTTAATTTATAGAGAGGCATGAGTATCCCCACAACGTTGAAGTCGAGAGTTGATTGAGTCATTATATATCCACCTTCTCTCAAAAAGATCATCCACATAAGTCCACAGATAAATAGAGGTAATACAACAATTAAAAATATGGTTAATGACTTCTTAATGTTGGTTAAAAATATGACATTTAGTGCAAAGCTGGATCCCAAAACACTGTATACAAATGTCAATGGAAATTATCTAGTGATAAATATGCAAAATCGGACTGAATCTTGATGTTTTTAGCCATAATTAATCAAAAAAATTACTGCAACAGAAAATATTTTCAGAATTAATTAGACCATGAATAAAAAAAAATTGAGTCTTGAATGTCGTTATGAGAAGGTTCCCACATTAATAAATAATCAGTGCCAGAAAAATGACTGCTTTGAATGACACGATTAATTTCATCTGGAAAATTAAGAATGTGATAACTAACAAACTCCATGATAGTAGAGTTAGTTGTATTGAGAAATTTATTAACAGAAATAATTAATATGATAGGATCACATCCCTTCTGTCGAGCCTAAAATTTATGTAAGATTATCTTCACACTATCCATTTAAAGTTATACATTATGTTGTAAAAAGAAATTTCAATGGATGTAAAAATTGAAGAGCTCATGTAATTCAAATTTCACCTATTCAGTTTGTTAAAAAATATGTTTTTATGGAATGAAATGTAGTTATAGTTGTTATGAAAATGGTCATAGTGAGTCTGGCTTGTAAGGAATCATTAATGAGTTTGATATTTTATATACTGAGGCCACACTTATCCAATGGATTTCAATAATTATACAAAGGAAGATTCACCAATTTCCATTCAAGCTTTCATTCTATCCAAAAAATAGTTTTTGATGGCCACATTAATTCTTTTAAGAATACCAGTAGTCCCTTTATAAATCATTATAGGGTATATAATTTTTGAAACAATCGTAGATTTGACAAGAAAAATCCTTCCAACCAATGAAAGGGATATTCCTTTCCAACATAAAATTTCGGAAGGATTTGGTCAATAGTTTAAGAAAAATAACAAGATTTTGGTATGCCATAGAACATGGGAACACCAACATAGGTGAACAGAAGGGATACTTTTTTAATACCAAAATCAATAATAATATTGTTTTATCTATTAACATGAATTCTTTTCAAAAAAAATTTATTATTTCTAATTAATTTTTTTACCAGAAATCTCTTCATAGTGTGACAGGGACAATTTTTTATTTTTTAGATTTTGTGTATCCCCTTGTAATAAAATAATAATATCATCCATATATAAAAGTTGTGTGGGAACATTAAAATTCCTAGATTCCTTAATTGGCTTGAGATTTATTTTCTTGACTAGGGGAGTGATCAATCTTCTTATGTAATCATCTGCAATCATGAAAAGAATGGAAGAAAATGGGTCACCTTATCTGACACTATTGGGGAATTTAAAATAAAACTTAAGAGATCCAATAACAAATATGGATATGCTGGCCGAGTTAAAAAGTGATTTAATTATATTGATAAATCAACCGTTAAATCAAAAATTCCATAGGATCAGGAAAATAAAATTCCAATCCATCATATCCAAAGCCTTTTAATATCATGAATAATGTAAATATTACTTCCCATGATAGGAATATTTAATAAATTAGGACATTCATTGGAAATAAAATTACAATGTTGAATGGTTTAACCTTTAATAATGAAAAATTGGGCCCATAAAACTATTTTATTGATAATAAATGAATTTCTATTGGAAAAAAATTTGGTGATAATTTTATAATAGTTATTGATAAAATAAATGGTTCTGAATTTGTGAATTTATACAACATTATCCACTTTGGGGATCAAGGATAAAAACTGGGCATTCAACCCATGAGGGAGTACACCATTAAAAAAGAAATTCCTATCTATCCTAAAAATTTTAATTTGAATGACAAGCCAAAAAATATAATAGAATTCATTATAGAAACCATCTATGCTCGAAGCACTATATAGAATTAAATTATAGATAGTGACTCTGATATCAAGATCAAGCAGGATGCATGTTAGAAAAGTTGTATACTCATCATTGACCACAACAGGGGTGATATCAGGTAGATGGTCCTTGTTATTGTTAGTTCCATTGAATATATTTTTAAAATAAGAGACTAAATGACTGGATATGCTATTATAAGTATCAAATAGGTTGTCCCCATATCTATGAAATGAAATTGTTCTATTATATTTTTTGATTATTTGTAAGGAGTCATTGAATTTAGTGTTTCTGTCACCAATCTTAAGACGTTTGGTTTTGAATTTTTTTCATGTTATCAATGAAAGTGGGAAAAGAAATAAGTATCGTAGTAATCGTTATTTTATGTCATGGATCAATGACATAAATCATTTTATTAATGGTTTTTTCATTGGGTATGTTCATATTCCAATCAAAGAGTGTCATTATCATTTTTTGGATTTGATAATAAAACAAACATTTATCAATCCATTTGTGAATTTTGATATGTAGTTCAACAAGAAAAAACCCTCATTATAATGCTTAATGGAAGACAAATAATGTTTAAAAATGTTAACAAAATCAGTGTTAGAAGACCAGGTGTTGTTAAATCTGAATGGATGAAAAATCATATGGTGCTTGATAAATAGATTTACCAGGATAGAATTATGGTTAGAATTATGTTTTGGAAGGTTTATGCAGGAAAAAGTGTTCCAATTATGCAGAGCTATATCATTTGTTATAGATATATCCAATTCTCTTGCAACCACCATGTAATAGTGTCTTCAGTACCACATATACATTGCACTAGTAAGATTAATTTAAACATGTTTGGAAGAATAAATATAATATTTATACTCCCATGATGATATATTTAAATTATTTGGTCCCATTTTCTCACTTGGGGAAAGTATTGCATTAAGGTCACCAACCATAAACCATGGGTCATGAAAACTATTTCCTATGTATTTAAGGCCATTCCAAGGTTTTCTATTATCTTGGTATATATTTTAAACATATATAAATGAACAATAAATATGATATTGGACAGTAGTAAAATCACAAGTGAACTCATTCTCAAATGTATGGAAAATATTATCATTTTTAAGAGTACAATGAGTAAATATCCAATTGGTTTCAATGGAAGAAAATTATTTACAAGAACCTATGAAGTAATAAATTGACTGAAAAAGATGAGAAAAAATAGATGAGAAATAGTTCTTAGGATTAGAAATTGAAAAAACATTAATATGATTAGTATTAATAAATCTTTAAAAAAAATAAAAGTATTAGGGATATGAATTCCATTACAATTCCAAAACAAAATATTCATTAGAACCTATTTGGAGGGTTAGAACCCCCCTTCACTTATTCCCTAAACAATTCAACCTAAAAGATATATTAGGGGCTTTGGTGATGCATGGATGGGAATTCATTTCCTTCTTACTCCTAGTAGTATCATGAGAAAAGTTAGTGAACTTTTCATTTGCCTCAGCATTTAGAGGATCTTGCAATACAACATCTAATAGGTGAAATGACGATTCAAATAATCACTTGTCAAAAAATGGGGTTTGAAATATTATAATTTGATAATTTATGATATTATTAGTATGTAAATTATTCAAAAATATATTTTTTATATAGTAAAATTTAATATGCATGTGGTTCAAATATTATTCGGAGCAACTCCGACCCGAGGTAAGTGTTTCCCATATCACATTTTTCTATGTGATATATATTTCATATTAACAACATGGTTAATTAAAATGGTGTATATAATAACCATATGACAGTAACATTCAGGATCTGAAATATATTAAAGGTATTTAATGTTTCATTTTAATTTATTTCTTTCATGGGGTTTATGATTCAAATGCATCTAATGTAGTAAGGGATTTATGTTACAATCTCATTATTTATAATGATTGTTTATGGACAAATCTATAATAATGATTTTTTTAAAATTTAACACAATAATCCAATTAATTTTATTCCCACGTGTTTATTTATTGATATTACATGTTTCCCTTTCATTCTACTATATTTGTGAAATATTGAGACCAAAAAATAATTTTTAGGGAAACTCACTTTATTTATCTATTTGGTCAATAAATCATTTTTCTTCCATGACTATATTTTCAAAGGTTGTTTTAAAATATGTGTATTTATAGTCTCTTATGATTGTTTAAGTTTATTTTTTATATCATTTAATTTTTTTTGGTGGTCTAAAATGATTATTCTTTTCATTTTCTAAACCAGATACATTTGAATTATTACGAAAAGAGTAAAACGAAACATTGTTTAAATAGAAGTGGAATGAATTTAAATTATTACAGTAAATTAAACCCAATGAATTAAGGATTCCATTAAATGTTTTCTATTATTGTTTTTAATGTATTTTTTTCTAATATTCAAGATAAATTTTGTTACTATAAATTAATTTTATGTGAAAATGTTATTTTCTATAAGAATGTTTTTGAAAATATTTAATTTTTATTTATAATATTCAATGAAAATAACCCATTATTTCGAATTTTCACCACTAGGGATTTATTTTACTAATATAATCCTCATTAATTCTATAAATGTTTTATGATCAGATTGAATGGAAATTTATTAAAAAAATTCTAATTGTTATTTCTATAGTGGTAGTTTTATTATTATGAATTAAAATTGATTAAATTTTGGATTACTCTTGTGATAAACAAATTATACTTATTAAGTGATGATAGGGGCCTTTTATTTTCCATATATTCTGTGGTAGTTATCATCAGAGAAATGAGTTTGGGTATTTGACTAGGGCATTGCCTATTTATATATGAATTCAACACATGATACATTGTCTGTATGTTTAGTATGCCTTGGAATGAGGCCTCAATTGTATATTTGTGATGACCTATATTAATAAATCAATCATTATGAAATATGTTATTGATTTACATGTAATTATTTTAATTTTAAGGATATCCTTGGATATTTTAGAGGATCTTATGATTATTTATATTGATGTATGTGATCAGAATTTATTACATACATATTATTACTATTTAATCTTTATATATTAAATTTCATTTGTAATTATTTATTTATATTTCCATATTTATTATTCATTAATTACTCATGCTATCAACATATATATATAAACCATACATATAATTTGAAGTCACCACTATTTTTTTTATTTACCCTTGATTCCATTATGTGATCTATGATTTGTATTAACGGAAATTCTCAAGATAATAAATTTTTTAAACAAAATACTTTATTTTATTTTATTATTTCAAATTAATTTGATAATTATGTTTTATCTAGTTTTCCATGACTAGTGAACCAGTCGATCATGTTTGGTGAGATTACCTATATAGTTTACCAATTAAATAATGCAAAAATTGAATTGGAGTTAATAGATTTGGGGGTTTTATATCACCTATGATCAACATAATTTTTTTGTTGACCCTACACCGAATTCATGAATCTCTAGATCAACATGAGCTACTCTATAGAATCATCCACCATGATTTATCCAATAATAGTACTATCATTTACATCATCACAAAATAATGTGATCAAATGGGTTAAATGTTTGATTTCCCAAATGGTTCCACCTTAATTGAAGTTTTAAACTATTTTTTAATTAAAATAAAAAAATACTAGATGATCATCCCAGGATCTACCAAAATCAATCACACTCACCCTAAAAATGTCCTCTGAAATATATATAATGTATTAAAAATTCCCTCCTTCAATGTTTATTATGTCATGTACATCTACACTTGGGTACCAAGACTATTTCTAGTCCTATACATATCCTTTATGTGAATAAATGGTCTTAATTATATACAATTAACATTATAACAACATAAATTATTATTATGTCATGTATATAAAACCTTTTATGATTATTAACTAAGAACATTAAATTAATTATTAATAATTGTTAATCCGTTAGGTGTAGATCCGTAATTTCCCATATAATTTCATTATTTAATTAGGATATTATAAACCTAAACATAAATTCTATTGATGTATCCTAAAATCTTAATGTTAGTGAAAAAAATGTTATAATAGTATTTTTTTCACTAATGATCCAATTTGTTCCATGAAAATTAATGCATTAGTGAAAAAACTCAATTGCATCCATCCTCATCCATGACAACCGAAACAACTGATGAATATAATGTTACATTTTGGTATCTCCTAGATGTACTTCCAAATATTAATGGTGAAAATCCATTATGGAATCACTACTAAGGCTCCCTGAAATAAAAATTATCTATAAAAAAAGTAATAAGACCATTGTAATGGGTAAGCCTTTTATTACCTTACCACTATATATGGAATCCTTCATTTTATTGTTTTCTTGATCATATATTTTTCTATCATTTTTCAAATACAATATATTAGAAATCACATTATGGTCACTATTTAACAAAAAAACTTGGTGTCTCTATTTCCTTGATGAAAAAATCTACCAACTATATGATAAACTATTACTACTAATTAATTTACATTATACAATAAGATAAGGATTTTATACTCAGAGCATTATCCCATGTATCCCATTCCTTGTCATGTGTAAAAGATCAAAATAATATGTATCAAGGATTCCAGACATCATTAATTTCTAAAATTAAAATCCATCCAAGAAAAAATATATTTTATACTCTTATTTTCTAATTAACCTTAAAAATTCCCTCTAAAATGGTAATTACACAAACTCATTAAATAAAAAACTATATATTCCACTCCATGTTTTGGGTAGTAAATTTATTCTATAAAGGATTGTACTACCAAGATATTTAAATTGGGAAATTTTTATTTCATCAGGGAATATCTCAGACCAAAACCTGATATATCACAACACACCTTATAGAAAACCCCTGAGTCACAGAGAACTAAAAATGGCACTTAAGTCAAAGTTCAATTGATGTCCACAAATACCTGTTGTAACTTCCCATCCCACTCAAAATTCACTCATCATTAATTCTTGTTTTTCATTGAAATGGATAACTTGGGTAATTGCTTAAATAATAATGAATAATAACCATCCAAACCTGATGAACATTACAGCTAGAAAAAACTACCAAGGCACATCTAGGACATCATTTTCATAATCTTGCGAGGATAAATTAATATCCTCATATAAAAAAACACATTACCATTAATTTTTTCATCATAAATCAATAAATGTTACGTTAAAATCTCATTGTAAATTAAATGTTCACAATAGTTATCTAAACACAATTCCATATATCATTCATAGTCCTATTAATTATTTTAATCGACAAGGATATCATCTATAAATACAACTATGAATTAGTCAATGTAACTATAATATATATTATTCAAATAATTCATACAGGTGGTGGGATTATTTATATCTACATATAGTATAACCAAGAACTCCAAATGTTCATTTTAGAAATGAAAATAAGTAATGGGAATGTCTACCACTATTATTCATATGAAATTCTATCCAGATTAAAGGATGATATTGAAAACCAACGATCCCCCTTCATATGGTTGAAAAAAATCATATATTAATTTTTGAAGGTATTTATTCTTCATTAACATCTATTTAAACAATTGAAAGTCAATAAATCATCACTAACTACCATCATACATCTTAGAAAACAAAAAATAGTGCAACCCAAAATGAATTTTTTTTCAAATGAAACCCTTTTATTTGTTATCATTCAACTAAACCTTTAGAATACATTACTCCACTTATTCCATATAGTAAGAGGGTATTGAAATTTGAATCAATCCTAAAACCAAATAATTTCTGAAATTTATTTCCCAAAATTGGGTTAATATAAATAACATCTACAAGATATCTGGAAATATTTCTTCTTTACATTTATGAAATGTGGGGTCCAACAATTCATTTGACCTCAAATTTATTTACTCCCAAATAGATGATATTTCTCTCTCACCTTAATTACATGTTTTATCAACATATTTCTAAGCATGGAAAATATAGTGCAAAATATTTCACTAACTAGTGTAAATGATTTGTTTATAAATTACCCATGTATTTGTAAATATCAATTCATGATATAATTATTACTCATTACAAATATTCTATATGTACTTCTTGTTTTTATATTAATGTTTCCATGAGAACTTATTCACTGGCCAATATTTCTAGTAAAGTCCCACTATTAAAAATGATCCATACATGACTGTTTAAAAAGTATATACATTATTGAAGATTTAAGGTATCATCTTCTTGTACTCTGAAGACTTCACAGGAACCACATCATCATTGTTGGGTAATTATTCAGGAACATTAAATCACTATAAATATCTCATTTTATATCATATTTTATGCCACTATCCAATACTTAGATATCCTGGACAATAATACATACCAAATAAAGGTTCACATGATTATGTATAGCTACCCCATTTCAATTCCATATATAATCTCTTTTCAGAAACATATTCTACAAGAAATGTTTATTTCCATGAAAATTATATGAATAAGTCACACACCTAACACCATTACTAGATGTCACTCAAATCCAAAAATAATTCCATCCCATAAAATTATCTCCCAATTTATGTAAAACATAAATTTAAAATCAAATATTTTAAATAATCTATCTATATTAGTACAAAATAAATAATTCATTAAAAATACAATTTTATATTATAAAAAGTTTCATTAAAAACCATTCCATATGATGGAATTAATTTTTTATAACTCAGGTTACGATGATACAATAATTGTGTTTAAAATGATGAATGGAAAATAACCCACTCCTAAACATCTTATGTGGATTGAGGTGTAAAACACACACCTATATACATTTCAAAACCATTTCCATTATGTTGGCTTTAATATAACCCATAGTCCATGAAAATGTGGTTATCTACACTTTTTATGGGAATATTAGAAATCCAAACCCCCACTTAATATATCTTCTAATGTTCCAATGTATTTATCCAAATAATCATTCACTAATAAAACATTGTAACATCATGAACCAATGGGTTTATTAAAAATACTTGATTTATAGTGGCATAAATCCTCATGTGTGTCATCAGTCACCATAGGATACCAAAATATTTATGACTTACCTAGTAAACTAGGGTAAATGTTTTATCTGTCTATAAATTGAATAAAAATGATTTTTGAGTGTATGATTTTTTATGTAAACAACATTAGGAAAATATTTCAGATAATGTGGAAATTTTTTAAAATAAAATCTAGTATTTAAAGGAGATATTACTAAAAATAGAAATTTAAAACTCATACATCACATCATACACATTATCATTTTCTCACCCAAAAGCCCACATCTCTATAACCATAACCCTTACAGGTAACTATGGCTTCCCACTACTGAAAAAATATTAAAACGTACCCTTTCTTAGAGCATGTCCAAAAAACAAAAAATTATAGTTATTTTCACATTTATAGTGTCGTTACAAGACCCAGTATAACAAATTCTATACTCCAAATGCACCCATGAATATGTATTTTAGTGAACCAAGAACCAATTAATAATAATAATTAATTTAAGGAAAAACTTAATAAAATGTTAAATGGTTTGGAAGTAACCATAAAGATTAAAAATACACAACAATTTTTTACATTCCCACACCATCAAATCCAAAATATACACTCCATGCAATCCATGTCCAAAAGGACATCCCCATTTCCCCCAGTAGAAAAAAATCCTCATCTACCTTCTAATGATTACATTCTCAAATTATGACATTACTATATCACCAATGCTAAATTATGTTTCGTTTTTTATTAGGAATTTTGTTTAATCACTACATTAAGTTTCTAATATTCAAAAGGGAAATATGATTTGATTCAACTTCATGTAAAGAAACATCATTTCATGTTCTCATACAATTATATCTTCCTTCTTCACCCATTGTGAATCTATTATACTTCCATATTACCTTTTTTCAAATATAATATCTACCGCCTTAACAAAGAATCCAATATTAATGGTATGAAACCTACACATTTTACTCACACTCCCTAAGCATCCCATCCTCCTGGAATGGAGCTTAGCTATTTCAAAATGTTCAACGTCACACCCCAAACCTGATGCCCCCCAAAATCCAAGTCATGTGATTTTTAAAACCATAGGGAATATGATTTTATGTTTACTTATTATCAAATACATCATTTAAAATAAAAAAATCCTGAAAAACAAATTAATTCCATTTTGGTTTATATGATTCTTTTTAAATCAACATTTAAAAACAAATATTTAATTCTACTTTTTTACCAAAAACATCATCTTCCAAATTCCTTGTCTTCTATGAAACAATTTCCCATTATCCAGAAAATCAAATCATGATGAATCATAATGAATAGAACAGTTCATTAAATTATCACATTTAAAGGTAATTAAGAAGGGACATATTTAGTTTTGTAATTTTCATAATTTAATGATACAAAAAAGAATATGAAACAACCATAGCCTATGTGAGACAATTAATTCTCAAGGGATTCAATATTTTTTAATTAAATTTCCTAAATATGTTGTTCAAAATATCCATTCCCATATTTTATGTTAATGGAATGAGAGGAGAGGAATTCAAAAAAAATTCATTCTTTGAATGATATAACAAACAACTAATAGTAAAATCATCTAAGAAGG
Source organism: Viscum album (assembly GCA_963277665.1). NCBI lineage: Eukaryota > Viridiplantae > Streptophyta > Magnoliopsida > Santalales > Viscaceae > Viscum > Viscum album. The sequence continues at coordinate 76,374,811 of OY728162.1, read as the reverse complement.
GTTAATGATCTCTTAAATACACCCTTGGGGTTACCTGTGGTCAAGGGAGATCAAATATAATGAAATTATGTCCAGATACAGACCCACATCTTCATTAATTTTAAAGAGTAAACTACCATGTTATTTTGTGATAAGGTTCATTGTGTTATAATGAGAAGTTGGTCAACAACCAATTAAAATCATTTTTAGTTCATTAAATATTCTATGGTAAAAAATTTGTATAAATATTACATAGTATGTTCCAACACCCAATTTCCACATATTTTAACATATTCAAACTATTGAATTCCATGATGTAACACAACCACATGATCATAATGTTTCTAGTTGATACATAACCATGTAATTGGACTACCTAGTATTCCACAGTGCAGCAGCATTCACCACAGTGTAATACATATAATATTAAACCAATAGACATAAGAGAAAACCCCAATATGACATTACCAAATGGGATTACCCCATCTATTAATTCATTGCACCCAATAATCATGGGTTTGAGACTATGATGAAACACACTCCACCATTCCACACTATTTTACCTTGCCCCATGGACCCCTATAAATGATCCATCATCAAAAAAAGAAGGAAATAATCAGGGTATAACCCATTTTATTAGGGTTTTGGCACATTCCTATAATGTATATTAATTCCTAATCCAATCACATTGTGGTTTGACACCCCTTACGATATTGTAATATTGAATATGTGCTTCAAAACAACATCCTAACATCATATTACCACAACAAAAATCCATGACAACCCCAAAAATCCCAAAAATGTAATATTTAAATTATAATTAAATGTAAATAAATCATAAAAAATTTAGTTAGAAATGATTCTATAAGAAATGTAAAGGACCCCCACGTTCCATGATAACATAGGTTTTAAAAACATATTGTCAATACAGAGCCCACATAGGACCAGCCACAACCCTTATTGATCTCAATCACACCATTACCATAGAAGAATTAATTTTAGGGTATGTTTAAGAGGTTGGGGATTTATACATTTCATTAAAACCATAAAAAACATGTAAAATATAATAAAAACAATAGGTTCAACCCACTACATCATAGAAATACCCATCATGTTGTTTATCATTTAATAGTTCATCATTAAAATGAAATAATACAGAAACATGGAATAAATATTGAAAATAAGTATATCTGATTAAGGATGATGATAAATTAAATGAAATAGAGATATTAAGGAAGAGTAATATCATCCATACCAGCATCAATCTGTTGGGATAGATAGAATGTTGTACAACCAATAATGAGGGAGGTGATAACATAAATAAATAAGAATGAAAGGTTGGAAGATATAGTTTGGTAACCCTACTAGTGGAGGAATGATATCATTTCTCATTTACCATAATGTTAATTACATATAATTTTAATTAATTAAAATAAAAAAAACCGAAAAAAACATGTTGAGTACCCATTCATCATCCACTGAGTACCCCGCCTAGGGTTACCGACCACTTAATGACTCTATAGGGACTTCCCTACTTTTCCCGAGTATATTGGGTACCTATTACCATCTACTGAGTTATTATTTCCTTTCATATTAAATGTAGAAGTTGTAATACTAAGACTAACTCCAAGAAACTTATCCTTATCCCCAAACAACACATATAATATCCCAAACCCATACAACTACATGTGTATTGATAAAAATGTAATAAAATTAATTACTTTGTATATGAGTGGAGTTTCAATCTTCTTGAATGATCTTGATAGGCATCCCTAAGTCTTTGATAAACACATCCTTCATGCAAGGGTATTCATAGTTTATAGTGAACCCATTGGTTCATGAGAAGGTTCACCCTTCCCCGTGTCATGATTGAACAATAATTAAATATAAGAAAATAATAAGAGGTTTTATTAAATTAATTTTAAATACATAAAATTATACCCCACCTCTTCTTTATATCCTACTTATATAAGATTTACGATTTTTCTTAAATGATTCATATTAATAATTTTTTTATAATTGTTCAATTTTCCATCATTCCACAAATTTAAAAAATGATATAACTTTACAAATGGCATATAACACAAACACCCTGCCCTAACATGGTTGTCGAGTCCCAAACCACCAGGTACCCCCAATTTCTCCTCAGACCATGGGGCCCACCCATGTTCCTGAATGAGTCATCTAACTAGTGATAATACCCACAGGCCAGCGCGTGTCATTTCCAGTGTGCTTTTTCCATACTCACAAACACCCGAGGTAACTTCCTAGAATGTCACCCATCATAATCACCACTCTAGTCAAAGAACGCTTAGATGTATAGTTCTAATCATGTAGACTCCCTAAAAAGAAGGTGCACGTCATTGACATGAGTCATATCATTTATACATTTCAGCCCTTATTATTCATGGGTGTTACAATCCCCCCCCCCCCCCCCGAGCACAACGTCCTCATTGTGAGCCCTACATATCAACCCAAGAATTGCACCGCACATAAGGCTGTATACCATCTCTGATATAAAATGTTACAATTAGGACCTTGTGATATCATATACACCCGCCTAAACATGATTTTCAGGTCCCATCCATCCAGGTACCACTAGTTTCCCCGTAGAAATGTGGTACCCACCTTGGGGCCCACCCACATGCATGAAAATTTCATTTTACAACTTGTAGTTCCCAAAGGAAAACACAATCCTTTCGAGTGTGATTTTTTCTCATTCACACACACACACCTAGGGTAACATCCCAAAAGGCCTCCCAATATGATCCCTACACCAGGCCATGCACACTTAATTATGTAGTTCCAATCAGATGTGTTTCTGAAAATGAAGATGCACCTTGTTTTCATGAGTCATTTCATTCAGCAATTTTACCATATTATCATTTACAGTTGTTAAATAAAACATAATAAATTGGTAGTATCACATAATCATTAAATAATTAAATACTTCTGATGCCATCATAAGTAAAAATAAGGACCATCAAATGAAGAATAACTAAATAAATATGTCATTCAAACAAAATCATGATGAAAATATGATAGGGATAAAAACTAATTGCATAATTTCATATATAATCTAATGATAAAATAATTAATCATGGATATTATACTATTATAATTGTCACAAGTATTATCAATTACCAATATTATAATTTGGTAATTAATTATTCCATGTATTATAACATACCATTAAGGTTTCATCCAAGAAACCATAAATTGGTAATATGCCAGCCAATAACCAATATTGTCTTTCTCATGAGACCTACCAATAAATTGAGGGGTTATATTGATCCCCCACAATCACATACTAGATAAAATTAATTCTTATTATCAAAAGGGTGAATCATTACATAGACATTCATATTGAAAAACTATTATACGAAATGTGAATAATTTAACCATAAACTATGAATAGCGCATCCATAGTCAAACAGATCATGAACCCTTTAACAAAATATGGTATATGGTATCATAAGGGATCAACCTATATAAATAATAAAATCCAAAAAAAATTTAATTAGAGGTAAAAACTTTAATAATACCCTTAATAAAATGATGATAGAAATACCCTTTTTACTTTGGAAAGTATAGTTTTTTAGAAAAATATTTTTTATAAAATCATATAGTAATCATGTTTATCAGAGAAAATATAATGGATGGAAAAAATATATAATATTGAAGGCATAAAATATTTCCAAATAATGTGGAAACATGTAAATATTTTCAATATAAATTAGCCACATTAATATAGTTTAAGAGAAGATACAAATGATTATTTAAAGTAGTGAAGGATTAATTGGGTTCATAAAACCCAAAAAAAATAAATTGATTTTGAAGATAAAAATCAGGATTTTGGTTAAAAAATCAGTGAGTTATTGATAATTATGAAGTGTACCTGAAAATAAATACAATATTGGGATGTACCTTTTAATCAAGATTGTTTATCGGGATGAATTGAAAACAGAAACGTAAAAAAAGTATTTCTCTATACCAGAAAGAAGAAATGATCCTGGTTCATGAGATTAAAACATAGACATAAAATATATACTACTTATATAAAACTATTGAAGACATTCACTATTTTGAAGACATATAAAGCATAACCCGAACAAAAAATGTTTGTTCTGGACGAATCCCTTACTATATGTACGAAAGCGTTATGTACTTTTCTTAATATCATGTATAATGAAATTATATTCATTAATAACTTAATTAAAATTATAATAACCATCTATTATGTTTATAATAATTTAATTAATTTCCTCTATTGTATATTTAATAAGTATACGATTCAATTTCATTGATCATATGTGTTTGTTTTCTTGATTTTAATGATTTGTTTTCTTTTATACTAGTATGAAAAAACCTATAAAATGGGAATTTTTATCCTCATTTGAAATTATATTTTATTAATAAACATAAATTTTAATTAATTTAAATATATATTATTTTATAAAATTTTATAATAGAGCATTATTGACAAATGAATTGATTATTTTTCCATTTTTTGTAATAATATAATAGTTATGACTTATTATTGTATATTTTGAATATATAATTGTTATAAATCATTATATAACAAGTAAAATGTATAGAATAATATTATATATTAATAAAAATGTATTTTTGATTAACCATTAAAATTTTATTTGAAAATAAAAAATCATTGTCCATGAAGGTGGTGAATTTACACATAATAAAAACGTTTTGACTATCAAAAAATGGGGAAGAGAAGGAAATTGATGGTGGATATCCAATAAAATAATTATTTTATATTATATACATATATTAATATTTTTATAATGGATATTTTTAAATAATATGTATGAACATTATACAAATATAAAATGAAATTTAAAAAAAATAAAAAAACAAAAGGGGATTTTACCTCTTGAATTAATCAGCTTAAAAACCTCATTAAAGGACATTGAAATGGTTATTTGGGTGAAAGAACAAGTCTAGGATGTGGGAGAGAGGATTGGGATATGATATGTATAGAAAATTTAACATATTCAGGGATTTGGATGATTGATAAGTATAAGCGGTGAAGGTTTCTATAAATAATGTAAGAGAGGGGAGTTTTTTTTTATTTAATTCATTTGTTTTTTATTTTGGCATATGAATATGAATAGTTATGATACCATGACTAAAAATAGTAAATAGGGAATTATTGATAGATATATGGTTCTTACATCATAAATGACTTAATAAATAGTTAATATAACTCATAATTCGTATACACTATAAATTATTATATTTCACTATTCAAATAAAAATTCAACTATTTTAGGAAAATCCAAAAAATCCACCATATACAATTCTAAATATGTGTAATGTAAACAAAATCCATTTTATTAAACAAAGTATACAGATGGAAAATTTCTTTTTTAATTGAAATTATCATTTATTTCAAAAATACGAATTTTAATATTATAACTAATTTCATAACACTATTCAAAATTAATTAAGGTCTGACAAAATTGTATTACAATATTAATACAGAAAAATATTTATTTCGGAATGTAATTTTTGGAAATAAATATTCTTTAAAAACATTATATTAATTATAAATTTTAAGTAAACAATTATCCTTTATAGAAATACAGATACTTAATATGTCATTTTTAATTAATTCTACTAATATATAAATATATCATATTTTCATTTATTAGATATCCAAATTTTATTAATACATTAAAAGGTGATGTAATATATTAGTTGGTCATATTACTATTCCTAATTGTGATATTACTTTTCCAAAGGTAATACTTAACAATATATTATATATTTATTCATATTGTTTCATGAAGAATAAACTCTCGAAATATACTAAATTTTAAAAGAATATAAAATAAAATATTTTGGTGTTACATTCACTCCTACTCAATAAAATTTCATCCTCGAAATTACTCTAAATCCACCTCATAAAATGATTTGGGAAGTTTATCATCCTATATTCATCTGTTTCCCCTATAACCTATTCAATTTTAATAATTTCCCAAAGTACCTATACAGCCGAGTCATCTGATTCTGGTACACATATTCTCTAGTGTCCATCATATAAATAGGCACTTCACTATAAGATATATCATGTTCCAATTACATTCATTAAAAAGTGATGACATGTGTTGGGTCTAGCATGTACTTCCTTAACAAATAGTTGTGGAGCACATTTTGTATACATGGAAGGCTAGGCCCCATAACCAGATGATAAGTGACTAATCTGGTTCTTTCCATAATTTCAAATTCTCTAATGTAATTGGGTCTCAGTTTTCATTTCATACCAAACTTTATGACATCATCCTATTGATATAATTACAAAAAGACAATATCTCCAACTTGAAAACCACAATACATTATCATGTTCTTATCATAACACATTTTCATATTTTGAGATTATTTGATATGTGTTTGAATTTTTATTACCTTTTCTATTGTTTCCTCCAAAATTTCTAGTCCTATAAGATTCTTTTAGCTAACATCCCCCCAACATATTTATGTGCTACATATATTTCTACATAGTGCTTCATATTATTCCATTTAAAAACATAAATGGAATCAATTATTTCAGGAAAACTCTACAAAAGGTAAATATAGATCCCACATACCATAACAGTCAACTAAAAATGATATCAACCTGTATTCAAATGTTTCAATGGTCCTATTAGACTACCCATCTGTTTGAGGGTGACAAGCTATACCAAAGTGATGTTGAGTTTCAAAATATTTCTAATGTATTCTAAAATCTTGATGTACATTTTGGATCATGATCAAACCCAATTGTATTAGTTGTTCCATGAAGTCTTAAAACTTCATTAATATAGTGTCATGAAAGGTTCTTTAGTGGAAAATTCTACATTATAGATAGAAATTGTGCAAATTTTGTATTATGATAAAAAAATTACCCTTATATCATAAATATTTCATGGATTTTATGGTAATAAAGTGAAAAATACATAGTTATTTAATCCCATTTGAATGTAGGAATCCGAAAAGGTTGAATGACACCATTAGGTTGTTGTCTTTCAACATTCACATATTGATAGACTGAACATCATGATACATAATCACCAATTTCCCACTTCAAATTATCCCAGCAAATATGTTCCATTAAATATCTATACATCTTACTGATTATATGGTGTATATAGAAATTCAAGCTAAGTACATCATATAAAAAAAATATTTTTTAGATCTGGTATATGGGGAACACATATCCTCTTCCAAAAATTTCATAATTCTATCCTCACAGATAAATTCATTCAATATCCAATCATTTATATACTTTCTTCCATTACATATTTCCTTCATCATAATAAAAAATATAAATCATTTCCAATAAATAAAGTGATCAATGAAATTTAGAATGAAATTATTATTCAAATTATTTCATAATTCACATATGCATATTTTCTAGATCCATATAAATTGGATCGTTGTCATTTCTCATTTTTTTAGACACCATGATCCTTCATGGAAAAAGAATCATCTACCTTATTCTCCATCCCTATGTTTTAGTGTATATAACAATCATAATCCCAGATTATCTCATGCCATTTCCTTTACCACATGTTGTGTTTTTTTGTGAGAATTTATATTTCAATATCTTATGAACTATATATATCTAACATGTTTCTGCATAGAGATGAGGCCACCATATCAACAGGGAAAATATTTCTATTGCTAACTCAATAAAATTAATTTGATAGTTTTTTCTATGTTATTTTTTAAAAACATTGATATATAAGAAATAACTCTCTCATTTTTCATAAGGACTAATCCATCTCGTTTCATTGATGAATCAGTATAAATCAAAAATCATTCATTTCATATTGTTATATTAAACATCTGAGAATTCACTACTCTCATCTTGAATTATTCACAAAACTCTTCACATTATTTTTTCTATATGAACATAACAATTTTATGTATAATCTTGGTTAATAGGTTAGCTAATAGAGAAAAATTCAAAATAAAACGTTGATAGTTACCTTCTAATCTAATGAAATGATGTTCCTTGGTTATATTAGTTAGTGTTTTATGTTCCTAAACTACCTTTATCTTCAATGTATCAACTATTCATCCGTCCATGGTGACGAAAATGGCCAAGATAAGAATCTTTTTGAAGCCATGATTCACACTCCCTAAAAATCCTTTTTAACTCTTTCCTTCTAATAGTCTTTAAAACAACCTGCAAATTGTTCTCATGGTCCAAATAGATTTTTCAACATATCAAGATATCATAAATAATTACCACAATATAACCATCAATATATTCCCTGAACTCTTCATTCATTAGATCAATAAAAACAAATAGTTTATTAGTTAGTACAAATTGAATTATAGTATTCTCATAAAGTATATACCAAGCTTGGATAGTTATCTTGGAAATATCTTACTTCTTCAAATGTAATTGATGATATCTATATTTATGATTAATATTAGGAAAATATTTAACTTTTTGAAGTAGATAAAATATTTCATCAAAGATATGATGCATATACATCTTCTTTATCATAATATCATTGATCTCCCTATAGTCAATGCACAACCTCATAATTCTATATTAAAAATTAACAGAATGAATAGTAGCTCGCTAATGTGAAACAATAGTATGTATGGATCCATTTTCATTCAATTACTATAGTTTTTAATTTAGATATATTAACTCCATAATTGACAATATATAGGGATTCGTTGATAATGGTCTTACATCTAAGATTAAATCAATAGAAAACATAAATTATGACTCTGCACGATGTCCAAGTAAATCTTAATGAAATACATCAACGTATTCTTAAACAATATATAAATCCTTATCTTTATGTTTTCATTCCACATCCATAGATAATATTTTCCCTTTGTCCCATTTAATTTCATTTATATAGGCTATTTTTGGTTGATTTATGTATAAATAAGATGATAATGTCTCCCTTCTAAAGATGAGAATTTTCATACCTTCATCAAAAATCACAATTTCCGTATATATGCAATATATTTTTCAATTATTCATTGAAATCTCGTACATACAATGTATTTTATAAAAATAGACCTTTTGTATGACATTAAAATCATAAATTAGAACATGTTAATGGGTCATAATAGGAACTTATTTACACACTTTCTTGAAACAATGATTCCAATATTAGAATTTACTGGAAAAAAAATTAATAATGTTAATTGGGAATATCTTATTTTTAGTTAAACCTAAAAATATATAACAGAATGTGATGATACAAGCCCAAATAAATCATTTTATGATTTTGAGGAGATGATTAAATTACCTTCCACCAAACCATTAGGAACATCAACATCATCAATTTTTTTATAAAAAATCATATCTTTGTACCCTTAGCCTTTTCTAGTGAATGTTTACTTGACCATTTGGAAAATTACTTGATTAACGTACCATCAATTAAAAATTGTACCACTGATTATTAGTATCTAATTTCATTCCCTTGTAAGCATGGTCTTAGTGTCCTTTTTTATACACATGTATCAAACTCCCATCTATAATATTCATGTTCCTTGATGTTTACTTCCACATTTATTGCATTACAGGAAGAAAACTCTTCCCATGTTCCCTTTTTTTCTTATTTCATTTTCCAGAGTGTTCAACATCAATTTTCTACTATTTTTTTAATGTCTCCAAACTTAGTGAATTATTCCCATGCTTGGATAAGACATCTGATTATATATTCTTATGATGAGAAATAATAGTAGACTAGTTCTTATTATAGGAATGGTTTTAACCCATTAAAGAATCATTCAAATTTTCTATTTATATTACAAAAATAATCCATATCATCCCTTTAAATTATTTTAATGTTGGATTCATTATTTACGAAGTTATCTTCCACCGTTTTCCTCATATTCTTGAGTTCCCTCTCCAAATCTGCTCATGGTTCTCAAGGGACTTATTTTTCTATGAAAATTTAATTAATATACTTTTGTTATATATTTTAAATTTATTCATCATCCTTTTGGTTTTGTATTACTGGCCACAATTGATCTATATCTCCAGATAGAAAAAAATATTGTTTGTCGGAGTGGACACTCATGAGGGGGTTGAATTGAGTTCCAATTAAAATTTCTGAATAAAATCCTTTACTAAAATACCACAATTTAAAATACTAATTGAATTGTAGTGAATTTCATCTAAAGAAAACTTACATCTAGGTTCTCAAGGGATTGATTAATTCCCAGTTAATATAATCAGAAGATCAGATTAACTATTGAAACTAACCTAATGATTTGCAAGTAATGTAAACACTTGCTAATTCAATTATTAGAGTAACTTTGAAAAACAGTTTAAGTTTTAAAGCCCTTAGCAGCGGAATAAAAGGTTTTAGATAAAACTAAATAAAGCATAGCACATATAACCAAGAGGTTCAGTCTCAAGCCAAGTCATAGTCCTCTAAAAAATTATATAAATTTGATCCACACCCTAGATCGGGGTTCCCAAAAGTTTACAACTATCCAGGTCAAAGACCACTACCACAGTTCTTCATGGTAATCAAAAACAACAGAAAATACCGCTATCCAGATCATACATGACCTCTACCACTATCCACAATGGGAGAAAGAAGATGTAAGGGGTTTAAATGATAATTTACAGATCCTCCAGTTAATGTTCAGGAGACAGTGTTTGTGGAAATTAAAACTGATGACACACACTACTCATAATGTAAACAATAAATCACTGAGCAAGATATAGAGTTTAGAATGGCTCTAGTGATTACAGTGTAGCTCTGGACTCCTTCAGATTTGATCCGAAATGGTTCTGAGCCCTCTTCTGCTTTCTGTCTGGAAAACAAAGTGTCGTCTTCTTGACATCCAGGTTCATAGATAGTGAAAATTTAGTCGATGATGTTCTTCAAAATACTCGTGAAGTAAAGAACTCTTCTGGAGTAAGCATGAGTGTGTATATTCATCTGTGTCTTCTTGGTTGTGAAAGTATATCTGTATCATATCTTCTTGTGCATGTTTCTTGTATCACTTCTTTATGTATGTTCTGCCTCTTGCAGCAACAAGGACTTCTTATATTTATGGCAAGAGCTCCGGCAAAATAAATAATTTTTTTTGCAGGTACGAGGTATGTTTCCCTGACATCCAACATCCATCATTATTTAAATGACATAGCATTAAAATATACCTGATATGACTGTTGTTTAGATTAAATAAAGATAACGAAATTAAGCTAGCATCAGATTCTCTGGAACTGTAGCTTTGGATATTGGTAGCCTTGTGTATCGGTAAGTCTTTGTATCGATAACCACTTATATAATAGTAGCCTTTATATCGGTAGACTACATGTCTGTCGGTAGACTTGATCAGTAGCTGTAGACTTAATGTACCCGTGACCTTTCGTGTAACGGTAGCCTTCATGTACCGGTAGGCCAGCATAATGGTGACTTGTCCGTATCAGTAACCTTCACATATCGGTAGACATGTTGTACCGGTGGACTTGATGTATCAGTGTCCTTCACGTAATGGTAGACTTGATGTATCAGTGACCTTCACGTAACGGTAGACTTTTTCATATCGGTAGGCTTTCACATAAAGGTAGACTTGATGTATCGTTGACTTTCACGTAACAGTAGACTTGATGTATCTATGGCCTGTATCGGTAGGCTTGTTCTATAACGGTGACCGCTTGTCTGTTTAAGAATTCTATTGGCAGAATGTGTTAAGATAGAATATATATCCATCCAGTAACCAAATTCTCTGAAGATAATATAAATATTATAATATATGAATATGTTCATGGTGTACATAAATACTGAAATAAGTAATTAATCATTAATAAATATAGGGATTATCAAACTATAATTGATCATAATTGGGATTATCAAATTATAAGTTCAACTAATTCTCCACAGGCGTCAAAAATCTCCCCCTTTTTGATAATCACAACTTAAGCCAAAGTATTAAGAAAATTATAATGGTGTGAGAGGAAAAATTGCCTAAAAAAACATTGAAACAATGTTCTCATTTTTTCTCCCCCTCGCATTCTCCCCCTTGCAATTACACACCCAGGTCTCATTAGTTTCATTTTCTCCCCCTTTGTGAATAAAAAAAGAAGGGTAGAATCAAAGAAATGTAGAGACTAACAGAGAACATATTACACAGAAACATAGTAAAGTAGAGACTGTAGGAGTAAGTTTCCATTAAATCACAAAAGATACAAACTGATAAAGGCAGTATTACAAAAGAAAATACCAGTGAATCCCATCAAAAACATCAATAATCACTCAATATTCCTCTAGAATAGGAGTCTTTCCCTTTTGATAAGAAGAGGTTGCATGCTCAGATTGAGTAGGTGGCTTGGGAATAGCAGAAAAAACAACTGCAGTTTCAGCCACTGAAACTGTACCGGATCGGAAATCTGTGCTTCTCTGTGTGATCATAGAAGTTAAGCTTCGAATAGCCTGAACTGGAGTCAACTGAGGTGTACTCCCAGAGGCACGGGCAGGAAGGGCAGGAGGGATAATCAAAGGTCTGGAATCCACATGCAATAATGGTAGCAGCAGGTTCCTGAAGTCCATAATAATACTACCTCCTCTCTCCATTGCTAACACAAAATCATCTCAATTTTCAATGAATTAATCCAGGGCAGAAGTAAGCTCCCTGAGATTACTAACCTGTTCTCTAAAATCATGAGACACTAGAGGCAACTTCATATTCTCCATCCAGAGCTCGAAATGATTGGTCATTTGATGCTTGGTATAGACCTTCTCCAAGTAAGCATCCACATTATTTTTAATTTCCTCTTGAGAAGAAGTAGCTGCCCATAGGTGATCACAAACAAAACTACTAACTTCCCTATTGGTAGCAAGGATCTGAGGTTCCACTAGTACTGACCTTAGACAACTCTTCCTGGATAACAGTTCTGATCTGATCAAGGTTCACAGTGGAGCTGGATGAAAGAATGGGTTTAACTAAAAAAGCTCATGTCTCCTTGAATGATTGTTTCCGATTACTAACCGCCATCTGAACAAGTCCATCGTGACTGATCAAATGTTCTTTGACTGATTTCTTAAAGCCTCAAAAACATCCACAAATTGTTTGACTACCTCTTTGATATATATGATATCAGTATTCACTTGGGTTTGAGAGCTGTTCATGGCAGTCAATGAAGCAATAGATTTTCTTAGAGCAACCACAACTCCTGTCCAACATTCAATTTGAGTATGGCATACTTTAACTTCATCCATCATTTACATTACTGGACTAGAAACAACACATCCCAAAGATAGATCCAGGGATTTCTCCACACTCCTCATTTCATCAACCAGACTTTGCTTCAAATCTGCCACTGATTTTCTTTGTGCTTTTTCATTTCAGCCTTTAAGGACTCGAGGTCCTCCTTGGATGGAAAATTTTCATCCACAACAGGTAGGATAATTGTTTCCCTTTGGGGCTGGTCTTCCTCATCCGAATCTTCATAATTATGTCCAAGAACCATGTATCTTGGATCTGATGTCCAACCTTCAATGCCATCCAAAACTGATACTGAACCATGATGCTCCCCCTCACATAGAGCATTCTCCTGAGGTATCTCCTCCAACTGTTCTTCTTGAGGTAATTCCACAACTTCCTCTACAAATTCAGTAGATGCAACAACCATTTTCTATAAGGGATCAAAGACTATCTCATCAATATATTCTATTTCTTCTTTCTGCTCAGGCACTATCTTGACTGTACTGTCTATCAGAGGGTTCAAACTCTGCTCTTCTTCTTCATTTTCCTCATTATCTGCTTTAATAGCAGCCTCCTTTTCTTCATGAGCAAGGTGATCTGATTTGGTTGCCTCATCCTCTTCAGAGGTGTCCCTAAAAACATAATGATATACTTATTCTTATTCTTATTCTGTGGTCTCAGAATCACTTTCCTTCAAAACATATTCTCTCCTTGGTAGTTCTTTTGGAGGGCTAGATGCTCCATAGGAAATGTTTTGGGGCATACGACTAGGAGGTTAATCAGGGTCTTCTCCTTCCTCAACTGATGTATCTTCCTCCTCATCATCAGCTTCATTATCACTTTAGATCAGTTCTGGCTCATCTGGTCTAAAACCAGGATCCCTAACATCCTTTGGTCTAGAAGGATGGTCCACAAAAGTGTACTTGACATAGATTTTTCCATCATCGTTTACCCATGATTTCTTCCAAGGGTTCCAGCTGACTTTCATAAACTTATAAACAGTCCTGGGGATACAAAAATTATCCTTAACCACAACAGTTTCTTCTTGAGGTCCAACTACCTCCTTTTCCTTCAAAATAATAGAAATCAACTTAGAAAAGAAAAGTGCCTTGGACTTAGACTTCAGTTTGGGCATATCCTCAATCTGAATCATTAGTAATTTTCACAAATTCACCTTTACTCCATGCTTTAATAGATACAAAAAATAAATATCCTGAAATCTGAAGGTAGAAAAATCTCCTCTCCTTGGACTAATCACATGCTGAATGAACTTGAAAAGTAGTTTATCCTCCCCTACCATATCTACAGCAATGACCTTTCTAGGGGTACCATTTCCTGTCAATTCGAATAAGGAATCCTCATAATCGAAAAAGTCACTAGAAGTAGGTATGGATTTTGATGAAAATCCATAATCACCACTATGTGGAAATCAAAGGTTCTCATCCCATTCTACTGATTAGAATGAAAAAATTTGACCATTCACACAAAAAATCATCATATTCTCCTCTTCTGAAGTCTCAAAATAGACAAACTCATAAAACTCTTTTACTAGTACTGGATAATATGGTCCATTATTGTTCATGAAGCATTTGATCTATCCTTGTTCTTGTGAAGCCTTTATAATCAAGGACTTTCTTTCCAGCAGCCATTCCACACATAATTCCTTTTCCACTACAATTTCTCACTTCGATAAATGAGGATTCACAGGATTCCTTCGAACAAAATCTCTACTGCATCCAATGGCACCGGCATTGGATACTTTCTGCTTCTTATCTTGAGGCACGTCACCCCCTTCATCCACTGAGTGTCACTTCACATGGGCCATTTCAGATTCTGAGGATTAGGATTTTGCGAGCTTGAGAGGTTTAGGTAGGAGGGATTCGAACAGATGGGTTTGTGGTGATTGAGTGATTTCTAGAGTCGGGTTTAATAACATTTAGGATTCACATATAAAATAAATCTTATATTAAAAAGAAATTTATTGTCTCAGACATAATACGAAAATTTAAAACATCGTGAGAGATGTACTGGTGAGGTGTCTTAACAGTGAGGTCTATCCTAACAGTGAGGTTTAGCCTAACGGTGAGGTTTATCCTAATGGTGAGATTCATCTAATGATGAGGTTGATCTAACGGCGAGGTTCATCCTAACGGTGAGGTTTATCCTAATAGTGAGGTTCATCTAATGGTGAGGTTCATCTAACGGTGAGGTTCATCATAACAATGCGGTTTATCCTAATGGCGAGGTTTATCCTAACGGTGATGTTCATCTAATGGTTAGGTTCATCCTAACGGTGAGGTTTATCCTAACGGTGAGGTTCATCTAATGGTGAGTTTTATCCTAATGGTGAGGTTCATCTTACGGTGAGGTTTATCCTAACAGTGAGGTTTATCCTAACCGTTTTAAGAGTAAGTTATCATTCCTAATTCGTGTCTAATAAAACATAATCTTTTTGAACATAAAGGCTTAGTGAAAATATCAGCTAATTGGAGTTTAGTGCCTATAAATTCAAGAGTTATATCACCTCTTTGATAATGATCTCTTAGGAAGTGGTGTCTAACATCAATGTGTTTGGTTCTAGAGTGAGACCCAGCGTTCTTTGAGATGTTGATCGACTAGTGTTATAATAGTTAATTGAAACATGTTTAAAATCAAATCCATAGTTCAATAAAGTGTGTTTTATCCACAAAATATGTGCAAAGAAACTACCAGCAGCTATATACTCTATTTCAGCAGTAGATAACGCAACCGAGTTTTGTTTCATAATACACCATGATACTAGGGACTTTGAAAGTAAATGACTTGTTCCAGATGTGCTCTTTCTATCTAACTTGCATCCAACAAATTCATCATACGAATAACTTATTAAATCAAATGATTTTCCTTTTGGGTAAAACAGTCCCAAATTAGCAGTATATTTACGATATATGAAAATCCTTTTAACAGCATGTAAGTGTGACTCTTTAGGGTTAGCTTGAAATGTATCACACATACATACACTAAACATAATATCAAGTCTACTAGTAGTAAGATAGAGTAAACTCCCAATCATACCTCTGTAATTAGTTTGATCTACTGGTTTTCCAGTTTTACCAATATCCAATTTACAGGTGGCACTCATAGGTGTATCACTTCCCTTAATACTATCCAAAACAAAACTTTTTAATAAATACTTAGTATATTTACATTGATTTAAGATAATACCATCTTTAGTTTGAAAGATTCGAATTCCAAGAAAGTACTTTAGCTCTCCCACTAAGCTCATTTCAAACTCATTTTTCATAACTTTCAAAAAATCAGTACATAAAGAATTTTTAGAAGATCCAAAAATAATATCATCAACATTGATTTGTACTATTAAAAAAACTTTTGAAATTATTTTTATAAAAATAGTTGGATCAGAAATTCCTTTTGTAAATCCTTTTTAAGTAAGAAAATTTGTAATTCTTTCATACCAAGCTCTTGGAGCTTGTTTTAAACCATATAATTCTTTAGAAAGTTTAAAAACATGATTTTGAAAGTGAGGATTTGAAAAACCAGGTGGATGTTCTAAAAAAAAACTTCAACAATAAAACCATTTAGAAAATCACTTTTCACATCCATTTGATATAACATAAAATTCAAATGTGATTCAAAGGCAAGTAAGATCCTAATTTCCACTAATCTAGCTACAGATGAAAAGGTTTCCTCATAGACAATTCCTTCTTCTTGATTGTAACCTTGTGAAACTAGTATATATTTGTTTCTAATGATGTTTCCATATTCATCAACTTTGTTTCTAAACACCCACTTTGTGCCTATGGTTAAAGTTTACTTAGGTCTTTCTACTAATTCCCATAGTTTATTTCATTCAAATTGATTTAGTTCTTCTTGTATAGCCATTACCCAAAATTCATCATTGATAGAATCATTGATATTTTTAGGTTCTAACTGTGAAAGAAAGGCTTGATGTTCAACCTGATTTCATAGAGAAGCTCTAGTCTATGTTCCTCTATCTAGATTACCTACAACAACATCTAATGGATGGTTCTTTAGAATCCTAGTTGGTCTCAAATAGGTTGGGCAAGAGATTTCTGGTTCATCAACAGGTTAGGAGTCAACAGAAGCAGGTTCTGGAAGATTTCCAGAACTGGATGTTTTAACTATAGGTCCACTGTCTTTATCATTATGATTCAAAACATAGAGATCATATTCAATATTTTCAAGAGAGGTATTAGGTTCATGTGGATCAGTTTCATCAAATTTTATGTGAACAGTTTCCTCCCAACATTTGGTTCTCTTGTTGAAAACTCTATAGGCTTTACTAGAAATAGAGTAACCTAGGAAAATTACTTCATCACTCTTGGATGAAAACTTGTCAAGATTATCTTTTGTATTAATAATAAAGACTTTGAAACAAAAAACTCTGAAGTAGTTAACCTTAGGATTCATATGGTTCCACAAAACATAAGGGTTCCTCTTAATAATAGGTCTGATCAAGACTCTATTGATAATATAACAAGCTGTATTGACAGATTCAGCCAAAAAATAAACAGGTAGGTCATACTCATTGAGCGTGGTTCTAGAAATTTCCTGAAGGGTTCTATTCCTTTTTTCTACTACACCATTTTGTTGAGGTGTCCGAGGGGCATAAAAATTGTGACTATAGCCATTGTGTGAGTATTAGGATTCAAACTCATGATTTTAAAACTCACGGTAATGATCACATATCAAGGTTTTAATCTTAAGTCCACTAAGGTTCATTATAGACTTGGAATATTTAACAAAGTAAGAACAAGCTTCACTTTTGTGAGCTAGGAAATATACCAAAGTATACTGAGAATAGTCATCTACTAGAACATAGATATATTGCTTCCCATTTAAACTAGAAACTCTAGAAGGTCCAAACAAATCCATGTGAACCAACTCGAGAGGCTGAGAAGATGACACTTATTTCTTTGATTTAAAAGAAACTTTATGTTGATTTCCCATTTGATAGGTATTACAAACTTTATCTGCTGGGAATTCAAGTTTTGGTAGGTCTCTAACTATGTTCTTCCTAGTAATGTTTCTAAGTGAATGTACATTTCAGTTTCCTAATATTTTGTTCCAAAGCCAAGAATTTATATAAAAATCATTTAAATAAGTAATATTTTTCATAGCTAAAGAATTTAAGTCAACATCATAGACATTTTCATTTTTCAAGGTAGAAATTACTAAAGAATTTTTAGAAATAAAAAAATTGAAAGAATCATTTTCAAATTTAACATTAAAGCCATCATCACATAACTGAGAAATACATAGTAAATTATACTTAATTACATCAACCAATAGAACTTTAGAAATTAATACTAAGTCATGGTGACCAATCTGGCCTAAGATGATGATTTTCCCTTTTGAATTATCACCAAAGGTGACAAAACCTCCATCAACTCGGACTAAGCATTTAAATTCAAAGAAGTCTCCTGACATATGTCTTTAACATCAACTATCCAAGTACCAAGTCTTTCTACAGGAACTCTTTAAGCAGGTTCCCTACAAAATAGATTTAGATAAGAAATGATTTTGCTACCCATATTTTCTTGGGTCCCGACAGGTAAGACAATAAAACATTAGGTACCCAAATTTGTCTTATGGGTCTCATAAAATTTGTAGAATCAAAAGATTTTGAAAGATAAACCCTGTTAGATTCGTAACTATGAATATAAATAGATGAAGAATATGGACTTCCAGAACTAGAACTATCTACATTCTATTCATATTTATAAATAAATATAGTTTTGGTAATTTTTCTTTGTCCAAGTTGGTATCCTATACCAGTAGTATTTCTAGGTGTAATTTTCTTACGTACCATTTGAGTAAGAGTATCTTTTCCATTAGTAAACTTTTCTAAATCCTTCCTAAGATGCTCATATAAAAATTTTAGTTCAGTGTTTTCTTTAAGCAACTGAGCATTCTTTTCCATTTCTATTTCAAGATCAGATTTATGTTTAACAGTTAAAGCATATTGTTTCTTTATACCTTTGTATTTGTCTTTCATCTCATTACAGGTTTCTTCTAACATATCACAGTATTCAAACAGTTAAAATTTTGACATATTTTTAGAATCAGAATCATCTCCAAATTAATATGTATTTAATGTATGGGTTTTAGATGATACCTCAGAAGTGTTTGTCATAAAACACATGTTTTCATTATTTCCGTTTTCAGTCTCAGAAGCATCAAATTCTCTGGAGATATCCTCAGAAGCACTCCAAGTATCCTTCATGGATTTCTTATACTGATTGTCATTATACCCGTACTTCTTCTTGTGTTTCATCTTTGAACAGTCTACTTTTATATGTCCTTTTCTTTTACATTCATAGCAGACAACTTCATCAGATTTTTCATATTTCTTCTTGTCCTTTTTCTGGTGTCCATTGTTGTCATACTTACCTTTGTAATTTGATTTTCGGAAAAACATATTTTTCCTATAAAACTTCTTAAATCACATGGCTATGTGAGCCATTTCTGCATCACTGTCAGATGCACTTTCACTTTCTTTATAGATTGAGCTATCACTTACATCTTGAAGTATCTCCTTATCCTTATTCATTGAAGTAGATATCTTGAAGGAAACTAACTCCTTTTTGGTTCATATTCTTCTTCTTTGTTTAACTTATTCTCTTCTTCATACATCATCAACTTTCCAATAAGTTCTTTGACTGGAAGTTTCCCAATATCACAAGATTCTATGATTGAAACAGAAGTGCCTCTCCATCTTTCAGGTAGGCATGTCAAAATTCTCATGATCGGTTCCTTTGATGAAATGTCATTTCCCAGTGAGATCATTATCTTGATAATTTCCTTAAACATGAGATATATATCAGAAATGGGTTTATCCGGTTTCATCATAAAATTATCATATTTAATAGTATAGGTTTTCAATCTCATTTCCTTAACATTAGTTGTTCCTTCATGAGAAACACTTAAAGTATCCCAAATTTCAAATGCAGTCTTACAATCAAATATTCTATTAAATTCCTCATCTCCTAAATCATAATACACAGCATTCATAGATTTTCAATTATTATTGTGAGCTGTCTTATAGCTTCATTCCAAGTAGATCTAACAGTAGTAGGAATTTTATATTCTGATTCTATGGCCGCCCAAATATCAAAACCCATGCTTTCTAAATGAATTTTCATCTTAATCAGCCACTGAGCATAGTTTTTTCCATTAAAAAATGGTGTTCTATTAGTAGCAACACCTCCAAGTCTGTTATCCATGATAACTAGGTTAAAACAAAAATTTTTAAGAGATAAAAATTTAGAAATAACAGAAATTTTAAGAATGTTAAAATACAACTAAAATCACAGTTGAAAAACAGTGTACTTCAGAAAATATTTTAATCCTCTGATACCAAATGTTTGACGTAGTGGACACTCAAGAGGGGGGTGAATTGAGTTTCAATTAAAATTTCTGTTTAAAATCCATTACTAAAATACCCCAATTTAAAATAATAATTGAATTGTATTGAAGTTGAACTAAAGCAAACATTTTGTTAGGTTCTCAAGGGATTGATTAATTCCTAGTTAATTTAATCAGAAGATCAGATTAGCTTTTGAAACTAACCTAATGATTTAAAAGTAATTAAAACACTTTCTAATCAATTATCAGAGTAACTTTGAAAAGCAGTTTATGTTTTAAAGGACTTAGCAGTGGAATAAAAGGTTTTAGATTAAACTAAATAAAGAACAGCAGATATATACAAGAGGTTCAGTCTCAATCCAAGACTTAGTCCTCTCAAAAAATTATATAATTTGATCCACACCCTGGATTGGGGTTCACAACAGTGTACAACTGTCCAGGTTAAAGACCTCTACCACAGTTCTTTGTTGGAAACAAAAAAACAGCAAATACAGTTGTCCAGGTCATACACGACCTCAACCACTATCAATAGTGGAAAAAATAAGATGTAAGGGGTTTAAATGAGGATTTACAGATCCTCCATTTAAAGTTCAGGAGATAGTGTGTGTAAATTAAAACTAATGACACACACTACCCATACTGTAAAAAATAAATCACTGAGCAAGATATAGAGTTTAGAATGGATCTAGTTATTGCATTTTAGGTCTGGATGCCTTAGGATTTGATCAAAAATGGTTCTTATTCCACTTATGGTTTCTATCTGGAAAACAGAGTGTCATCTTCTTGACATCCAAGTTCAAAGATAGTGAAAATGTAGTCGATGATGTTCTTCAAAATCTTCATGAATGTAAAGAACTCTTCTGGAGTAAGCTTGAGTGTGTATATGCTTTTGTGTCCTCTGGGTTGTGCATGTATATCTGTATCATCTCTTCTTGTGCATGTTGCTTTTATCACTTCTGTATGTATGTTCTGCCTCTTGCAGCAACAGGGACATCTTATATTTATGGCATGAGCTCCGGCAAAAGAAATGATTTCTTTTTTGTAGGTACGATGGACAGTTCCCTGACATCCAACATCCTTCATTAAATAAATGACATAGCATTAAAATATACCTGATATGATTGTTGGTTAGATTAAATAAATATGAAGAAATTAAGGCAGCGTCAGATTCTTTGGAACGATAGCTTTGGATATCGGTAGCCTTGTGTATCGGTAAGTATTTGAATCGGTAAACTCTTGTATAACGGTAGCCTTTCTATCGGTAGACTTCATGTCTGTCAGTAGACTTGATCGGTAGCAGTATACTTAATGTACCTGTGACCTTTCATGTAACGGTAGACTTCATGTACTGGTAGGCTTGCATAACGGTGACTTGTCTATATCGGTATCCTTCACGTATCGGTAGACTTGTTGTATTGGTGTCCTTGATGTATCAGTATCCTTCATGTAACGGTAGACTTGATGTATCGATGACCTTCACGTAACTGTAGACTTGTTCGTATCGGTAGGATTTCACGTAACGATAGACTTGATGTATCAGTGACCTTCACGTAATGGTATAATTGATGTATTGGTGGCCTGTATCGGTAGGCTTGTTCTGTAACGGTGACCACTTGTCTGTTTAAGCATTCTATTGTTAGAACGAGTTAAGTTAGAATATATATCCATACAGTAACCAAATTATCTGAAGATAATATAAATATTATAATATATGAATATATGCATGGTGTTTAGAAATACTGAAATAAGTAATTCATAATTAATCAATATAGGGATGATCAAACTATAATTGAGCATAATTGGGATTATCAAAATATAAGTTCAACTAATTCTCCACAAGGTTGAAAAAATATCATGATAACCTTCTCTCAATCATTACTTTCCAAAGACAGAAAAAACAAAACTATGGAACATATCCACTAATCACCAAAAAATGGTCTTGTAATCCAATTGAATGATGGAAGATTTTATCTCAAGTAGAGGTGTTACATTGTTATTTCACATTGTGGTTCAGGATATTTCATTTTTGTATTTTTATTTCTTATAACATGAGTCAACTATCCTTGTATAGGTTTAACTTCCAAAACTCAAGTTACATCTCCTATTCCAACATCATTATCTTTCATAGGAGGCCAGTCACTTAATAAAATAGGTGTGATAATAAAATTTACATTCCTTCAACTAGGTAAAATTATTAACATTGTCATACCCTCAATTAGATTTTAAAAAATAATTTATAATTCAATACAAGTAACACAAAACATAAATAAAAAAATTTATGCATAGCTAATCTCATAATCGTAATCATGATTTTTTGGGGTATATTTATTATTAAATCCTTCAAAATGGTTTAAAATTAAAATTTGAATTATCATAAGAATACATCTAATGAGTGTTAAACCTGGATCGTAGTGAGTCTCATTTCCATGTACCGTGTTACTATGAGTCAGGCCCGATGCCCCTTGTCAGAGTTTCTACACATAGGTACATTTTTGCTAAGACCACACCACTTGTAATATACATACATGGAAGTATTGAAAGGAATAATAATATAATATATACCTTACAAAAATTCTATTATTTTCAACAATGGTTAACCTCAATGTCTATCTTAGGGTTATGTTCCAAAATTTATATTCTCTAATTATACATTCCAATGTTTATAATAATCATTCTATGATACCAAATAAAGAGACTGAAACCCATATATCCCAATGATTTTGAGTTACATTATTACATTGGAACTATGAACTATTGTTTGAATAATAATGGACCAAAAAGTTTATTAGATTTGTAAAAACAGATTAAAACACAAGTTTTGCAATACATCTTGAATGGTGAAAACAATAGGCAAGCTCCATTGGAAACACCCATAAACTCATACATTATTAATGAAATTCATTTATAATATATATCTTCACATCCTATGGAAAAAGAATCATAATAAAAGGGTGATATCATATTATCATTAAGGTTATAAAATATAGAAAAGGCTATAAAAATTAAATGAAACTGTAAATCCTAAAGAATAACTAATGTCAAATTCCATTAAAACATATTCTTGAACATATTATGTTTGTTTTAATAAAAGATTAAATAAATCCATAAATAATCACATAAAAATAAATACTAATAATATTTAATATATTATTACAATAATAAAAGGGTTTATCAATAACCAATATCATAAATTGGGAATTTATAATACTGGACATCATAACATATCATCCAGGCCTCAAAAAAGATTCCATAAATGGGTAATACATCATCCAATACCCAAAAAATTGGTATGAGACCGACAGATGCGTCAAGTTTCTATAGAGGGACCCTACCATCACATAATAAGTTTAATTCATTCCTCATATGAATGTGGTGAAACACGACATAAAAATCATCTTGAATAACTAATATATGAAATGTGAATACAACAACTGAAAAAATGGATAGCACATATATATTCAAAATGATCTTAAAAACATTAATAAAATATGGTATATGGTATCATATGATATCATCCTCTATAAAAAACCAAGAGTGTTTGATAACATTAATAAACTCTAATAAAACTATAATGAAATACATGAGATAAATACCCTTTTAACATTATAATATCATGTTCTTTAAAAAAATTGATTTCTATAATATCCTATTTTAAAAAAAATTTATACAATAAAAAATAATTAAAAGGAAAATAAATTATATTTATGTCATACATTATGTCAAAAAATTGAAAACAAGTAAAAATCTCCCTTAAAATATAGCAACTTTAATATGGTTTTAGATAAATTACAAAATGGTCATTAAAGTGGTCAAGGAATTATTGTTTTCATAAAATAAAGAACTATAATATTTTTTATGGATAAAAATAGTTATTTTATAAAAATATTCATTTCTTATAATATATTATTGAGTTTACCTTAATGTGGTTAAAATTTTGTTAGGTACCCTTTGATCAGTGTTGCCTATCAGGGAGAATTGATATGGGAAACTTAAAGAAACATGTATTTCCCAATAAAATAAAGATGAAAAAATATAGATATATGTGTTTAGAACAAGTAAATAGCATATTTAATATTTATATATATTTAAAAAATGACATTGTTGTAATGTGATAGAAATCCTTAAACATGAAAAATGTTGGTTTTGGTACAATCACATACCATTTATCTGAAAGTGTTCGTAACTTTTACATAACATCATGGATACTAAATTTACATTCCTTAATAATTTAGTTCAAAACTAATTAAATATTTATTATATTTATTTTAATTTTATTAATCTCTTTTATGCTACTTTTAATGAGTTACATAATTCAATTTCATCATTCGTAAATGTTTATTTTCTTGGTTTTCATTATTGGGTTGCTTGTATATAACTATATACGATCATGTAAAATTAGAATAGTTATCCAGAATTGAAATTAAATGTCATCAATTAAGATAAAAAATATTTACTAGACTTATGTATAATTTCATTCTAGATATGTGGATGAAGGGGTAATGATAACTTTTTAGATTATTTTATCATTTTTTTGATCATCACGCTATGGGTTTATATAAATAATTAATATTATTTATATATATTGTTCTAGAACATTATAAAACATTTAATAGGTATAAAATATTTTATAACCATAATATACTTTTTATTACTTTACTTTATGGATTTGTTATAAAATTAAATATCATTGTCTATGAGGTGGTGATTTGACACCTCATTGACGTGATTTTCATTTTTTGAACAAAATGTGGTGAGAAGATAATTAGTTGTGTATATCACATTATAATAATAAAATTATACTATATATAAGATAATTAAGTTAAAATAGATGTTTGGATATAGGATGTAAGGAATGGAGAACAAAAAATAAAATGGAAGAAAGTCAAAAGAAGGAATGTGAATTTGACCTCTTGAATTCCTCTCCATGAGAAACTCTTTAATGAACTTTAAAATTGTTATTTTTTTGAATATATTAATAAATATACATTGTGAGAAGATTTTTAGAATTATTGGGTAGAAATTTGACTAGATTAATGTATTTTTAGATGTGATAAGAAGAGGTGGCGAGGAGTGGTATTAATAGTAAAGGATAAGCTGTTTTTTTATATAAATCATTTGTTGTTATTTTGGCATCAGAATATAAATTGTTTTGATGAAAAGATTAAATATAGGAAATAAGGATTAATAATTATAAATAATAGTTATTACATCACCAATTAATAAATAAATAGATTATTTTACTAATAATATATATATACCGTAAATATATGTATTTCACTATTAACAAAAATATAATTATTTAAAAAATCCAAAATAAAATAAACATAACCATTTATTCTGCATGAAGATTTTAGAAATTCACTCCATTTTATCAAAGTAATTTTCTATATGAGATAAATTTATTTTTTAATTAAAATGTTCATTTATTAGGAAACATATTATTCAAAAACTAAAACTTAATTTATGAAAAATTGAAAAAATAAGTTCTCAAAAAATTATCATATAATCATAAGATAATAAAATAATAATTTAGGAATCTATTTTATGAAAATAATTTTTCTTTTAAAATAATTTATTCATTATAAAATTGTAAATGAACAAAAATACCAACACCTGATTTATCATTGTTAATTACTTCTACAATGATATAAAAATATCATATATTCAACTATTAGATACCCAAAGTTTATGCATACTTCTATATATGAAGTTACAATTAAATTGGTCATATTAATATTTTATTTAGTCTTATTATTATTCCAATGGTCAAACATAATAGTATATTATAGGTTTAATCTTAGTTTTTTGTGAACCATAGAATATCTATGATATTAAAAATTTAAAGATATTACGATAAAATCATGGGGTGTAACATAGAATTACATTTATATTCCAATATTTTATTACATTATAAATTTTTACATTATCATCTCATGAAATTTTCATCTTGGTAGTCAACTTATTTTTCATTTCCATTGAATTATCCATTCTAAATCATCTTTGAACCTCCATTGAAATTATTTACTAAGAAATTAATGTATAATTTATTCATTAAACAAACTATAGACCATGTAATAACATTATTTAACCAATAATTGAAATTTGGAAGTCATTTTTAATGAAATTTGTGAACTGTTTTCACTATGTTTCATGTGATCCGCAAAATATTATTTTATGGAAATACACTTTGATCATCATAGATTTATTACAGTCATTGTTGATATAAATATTTTAATTAACTATTAAAAAATATGAATTTACCTTATTAAAATACTAATTATATCTTCAATATAATGATTTTCTAACATATTTAATCTATAAAAGATATTATTCAAATAATAAATGATGTTCTTTTCATAATGGGAAAAATCCCATATGGTTATTTGATGAAGAATAACTCATTCAAAACCCAATTCAGAAATTCTAAACTAACATCCATCCATATAACCATGAATTTTCATTTTTCAGATATTTTAAAAGAATATGACAATAGTATGAACCATGAAATAGTTGATAATATTTCATTTTTGTTGTTTCCTTTAATATGGGATTATCCCTTTACTTCAAGTCATTATTTGTTCCAAATTACTAATCCATATTCATTTCGTTTTTTCTGAAGGGTCCATTTGATACCAATGAAAATATTATCTTCTAGTCCTGAAAAAATATCCCATATCCAAATATTCTCAATTTTGTTAAAATATTTGTTCATATTATGAATATAGTCATCTTACATAGACAATTATTCATATTATTGGGTATCTAAAAAGGAAATGATGGATTCCTACTAAAAATAGTTAATTCTGTATATTTGAGTTTGTATTTATTAAATAACAATGATGTTTTTTCTAACAATTTCATATAGACTCTTAAGCTTCAATGAATATATGGATTTTACTTCCTTATTATCAAAATTAATATATTTTTCTCAATCATAATTTTCCACTTCCACTCCATGTTTGTTTTTTCGATCATCATCACCATTTTCAAGGAAATGTTCACTATATTGTTAAAGATTCAATTCATTATCTCCTAGATTGTCATCATTATGTTCAACCACATTACCTATCCACTTTTTACGGAATTTATGTACTATTATTTTTCAATATTATCTATAAAAAATCCTATCATATCAATTAGATGCACTCTCTCTGTCTTTCTCATTATTGAGAATAATACACTTGCATACAATGATTGGAATGTATTTATATTTTTTCTTCTTTCAATACCACATATCATAGGGAGTATTTCATTATAATAGAAAATAAATATTCCCATTGGATATGTTAACTGTATTCATGACTCCGTCTTTATATAATATATCTTATAGGTAATTATAAATATGAATGTTTTTAGACGTGTTTTTTATAATGAGATTTCTACACTCAACAAATAAATTTTATTTTGGAAATTATAACATCCAAAACTCGATGTATTGTCCAACGTTTAATGAGATAATAATCCAATTAGTTATTTTATAATTTTGAACCATTATCAGTTTGAAACTTCAGAATCATCTATCAAAGAATCCTTTTTTTGTTCTCTTTGATTTTTTATGAATCTAAACACATTTTTATACTGTTAAGTAATAAATATTCCTTTTATCCTACTAAAAACATAAATGTAAATAACAATGTTCTTCAACCCAACAATTTCACTTGGTTAGATAAATCTACACCCATGTACATGAATAAATTCAAGATGCATGTTGATTCTTCTTCATATTCCTTATAAATGTTTCTGATAATCATCCATTATTGAAAATAATTTCATGTGTTAGTATGATATTGTTATAGCATGGGGAGATCCTGATCTACATTACATTTGAGCAAATCTTCTATGTAAGGTTGGAATAGATGGAATAATTTTTTATGCCACAACCTAATTTCTTCATATTTTGTTATAAATCACATATCTCAGTCTCCACTCATAACCTATAGATTTTTGTACATGTAATTTACCAATAAAACAATCTTACGATATTTTCCTTTGTAAATACACAACATTATAGTAAGGTTTATATAATGAACCAAGTAACACAACTGGCTAAAAATTTTCATGTTGCAACTGATTCCTTTGATAATCAAGACATCAATATGTTTCATATATTTTTAACTAGATTTGGATTTTCTTGATCCAATAATCATTAGGTTTTCATAATTTTCTATATTTAAAAACACATTTATTTTCCTATATAATTCCCTTAACATGATTATTATTTCATTTCATATGGGATGTGAATCCACTCACTATGATCTATACACCAACATGACCTGATAGTTTAATGATGATATATATAACCACTTGCTTCTAAAATTTTCTATATTTGATCAAAATCGGTTACATCATACCTATTGTGGACTAATTTTATTGATATTCAACATTATGTGATGGAAATAATTCATCTTGTAGAGATGAAAAATAATTTTTCATTTTCATCTCTTCGATAATTCTTTGGGATAATGATTATGATTACTTTAATTCTAATATGAAACATTCCTCAATATTTTTTATAATAAATATATAGTCTTGGGTATGAGTTCTGCACACTAGAAATAGTGAACATCAAAACCATTCTGATTATATAAAACACTATGTAATCATATTTTATGTTTTATTCGATTTAGTTCCATTTGAATATGGGCTATAAATTTTGGAAATTCTATATATTTCCATTGAAATAAATCATTATATGACATGAATTATAGTATGGTCATTTTTTTTTATTTTATGATCATTATTGTATTAATTTTCCAAAAATCCATTTTCATCCTAGTTGTGGGTTCCTATAGCAAGTCATCAAAAATTAATGATTTCATTTTGATGATACAACATATAACCATTGTCCTTTGGTTATGATTGTTTTATCTGATTAGCTGAACCAATATGTTGCATATCTATATTTTTGGTTGCCTATGTAATCTGTATTTCTTGATTCGTACTTGGAGTCCAAAGTCTCCCCTAATATTCTAATTTTCATTTAAGGTTAACACCTTCGTATGAAGATTCATCAAAACATTTTATTTGATGTTTTTTATATTATCCATACCATAGATCATTATTATATTAATAAACATTCAGATTTCAATTATTGACCTATTTTAAGTTATTTATACATGAAGACATGAACTTTTCAATTTCTTCCTCAGATCAAACATATCTTCATCTTATTGATACATATAGAGTTTGGAATCATCAACCACTCTATTGGATTTCTTATTTTTTTAATCTCTAAATATATATCTCTTTAAGACTATAATCAATTCTTCATTCATCATATCTATCATTTTATATATCCTTTGTTACCTATGAGACACCCAAAACTACAACCACATATGTATTCTAGGATCTTTCATTATCTCCAACTATCCCACAACAAATTCATCAAAAAATCATTTTCATGTAAATTAGTTTTCTTATTTTTGAGTATTTTTCTATTAAAATATTTCATAACTTTCACATTGATTGAATTCTCCTTCACGGGGCTTTCCACATCATCTCCATCATGATCTTCAAACTTCATGGGGAACATTTCTCTACGATTTCCAACATTTCCACATCGAAATAATGTGAGTGGATGTTTCCCTTTGAAATGTATATTTCCTCATTGTTTATTAGAGTATTGTAATGAAATGAGCTCATCAATATATCATTCTTCCTATATAGATTTAATACTAACATTAATAATATCCTTTAATGCAACCTCCTTATTTTAACCATTCTCAATGGACTCATTATATTCATTTCTCATCTCATATGTGAAAAGATAAATGTAATATATATCTAATTTCATCTGATTTTTTTATTTATTTTTTAGTAATGAAAAATTCACATTAAACCGAGGTGGAATTATTCTCATGATTAACATAAAATTATTACAACTTCCATAATTTCTCTCTGACCACACGTGTCTTCCACAAAAACATTCACCCGGTCAAATAACACACTTACATACTCATTGGGGTGAATTATTAGGAAGTCATATTTTTTCAAAAGAACCTATAATTTTTCTTTCTTTCTTTTAAATAGAATTCATATATTTGTCATAAATTTTCCAATATTTCATGTTTTGACTTATATGACATCATATTCTGGTATATTTTTTTATATAAAGCTCCTCTTATAGAATTTATTACCCTAATATAAATATACAATTCTTTTACATATTATTTTGATCAAATTCCAATATCCACACTTTAAAAAATACCATACATCATTCCCTGAAAATACATCAAAGCTTAATGGTATAATGTAGTGTTGCATTTGACTCTTACATAAATAATATACTTTTTCCATAGATGATCAAAATCACTTAATGATTAAGAACATCCATTAAAATGAATGAGAGAGAAACACTAATTTTATCATATATATAATACTAATTGTTTTCCCTACATGGTTAATTACACTATAAGGAAGGATGAATTATGGTATAGAAAATTAAAACAACTACCCCTTCAACTATTTTGAAATTATTAAAAGATACTATTTTATTCCTTTATCATTGAATAATCTAGGATGAAATGAAAATATACGTGACACGCATCATTTATACATGGATCACCCCCACAATGATACATCCAAGGATCATACACATGAAGTTTTCCTAAGTACCAAATTTTTTCAAGTGATGTGATATTACAATGTTTAGAATAGACTCACTGACCCTCTAATAACACTACAATAAATATATTGAAAGCTCACCACTATCTCAATTGATCTGTGGTTTCATGTACATCAGTAGAACATTTTGATGATCACATGAATAATCCTATATTAAAAAATATTTGTTAAATCAAGAATCTATACTTTTTTTCACATAGTGAATAAATCTTCACCACATATTTAATGTGCAGTACCATAAAATTTATGTATGATTAAATTTAGTGAAACCCCGTTATCATTTTTTAAGAAGTAAACCTATTAGTCAATATACATTTAAAACCATCATAATAATTACAATTATTCGAAATTGAAAAACTTTTTTGATACATTATAACATATCATATAACTCAAAATTATCATAGATTAATTTAATTTTTCCTAAAAATCATTTCATCATGAAACTAATATTCTAATGAGTCCATTTTGAAAATAAATCATTCATGAAAATTCTTAACTAATTGCGATCCATATGATTTTCATTTAGGATTCCTCGTCTCAAATGGGTTGCGGTGTATCGACCATTTTATTGATGTTTTCTACTGATTTCAACATAGTAAATCTCACAACCTCCTTCTTGTGAAACTATTCATACATATTTACGAATCTCTATTTTTCTACAAAAAATTTGGGAATTTTTCCATTTGTTATTTATTGGTTATTGAGTAATATTATATATTTATTTTATTAACCAACCATTTTTTCTAAGTCACCCATCTTTTATGAATCACCAAACAATCACTAAACACCGATCATTCACTTATTCCATTCATTTTCCATATTTTCACGAGGCATCCCTAGGAATCTGTACTTCTCAAAACATATGTCATCCATATAAATTTTTGACACCCAAAAATTTGTAAAACATAGAGAAATAATTCCACTATTTACACATAATCTATTTTACCAATTCTAGAACTTCTAGTCTTCTATCTTAAAGCTTAATCAACGTAATTAGTCACAAATCTCACTAAAACTCCATAAATAACCTTGTAAACATAAAATATTGAAAATAACTCATCCCAAAAACAATAAAAATAAAACTTGAGGGATTTTTACCCAACAGTATACCCTTTTAGGATTTCTAATATATATTCACCCTTTGATACCACTTTACTAATTCTTCCATACTATACTAAAATTTTCATCTTCAAATTCACGATGGTGATGCATGATTTTCTCAACACACAATATATTCCAACATAATCCATGACTGGAATGATAAACATGATTAGAATAAAACATTCATCCATAAATCAAATCATTCCAAAAAAATATCATCTAACATTATCACTAACCCTATCTATTTTGATATAAAATCATTGATTTATTAATAGAACCATCAGAGTTATGACTACCCCAACTATTTTCCCTTATCATCTTCTCACCCAATATTCATCAAGATATTTTCTCACCCAATTTCAATGAACCCATACAGAACTATTTCTTTGATGTGACACTAAAAATAAATGGTATCACTAAATAAGGAAAAATTCACCAAACCTTGGGGAGAGGGTTTCTTTTGTAAACACATTATTTATGTGGGAATTAAATTAAAAAGAAAGAGATAGTAGATATTTCCCAAACAGTTATTTGGGTAATACAATAATTAGAATATATATGAAATATAGTTAAATAGGCACATAATCCTACTTCACAAAATCATGATACAACTTATACTTGATAAATTGATATGTGATTTCAATGTCCATCTTCTGTGTGTGACATAATTGATTTTTAAAAAAATGTATTTACATTTAATTATCACAATATATTCTGATAAGATTATTAATTTCAAATAAAAAATCATCAATTTCATTATTTATACATAATAACTATGTGATAAAATGTGTGTCCAAAAGATATTATTCTTATGCGATAATGAATGAAAAAAATTAGGTTTCTTACTTAGCTATGAAATACACAATCCTCCAAGAGAAATTTTACCATCTAACATTGATTTTATATCATATTCTCAACTGAATCAATATGTATCTATACAACCCAAAAACTATTGATGATGTTTTTTATTAATAATCAATCCCAAGTAAACAATTACCATAATACATTGAAGTATTTTTCACTAAAATTAAATTGATTTCATTGGGATTACATTGATAACATGATACATTGAATGCGAAAAAAATAATTCCAAGTCATCTTATAATTTTTTACAATAGATTATTAATTATCATCCTATATTATCTGATGTTAAAAAAATGTTCTTACTTATCTCATGACATTGTCATCATGATATCCAATAGATATTTCATTTCCTTGTATTTCCCCATTCTAAATCTTATGAGAACATCCAAGGTCTATTTTTATTGAAAAATTAATGTTTAGTTTATAACATTCATAACATTTAGTACAACCTAAATTGTTATTTCTCTAATTAATACAATATCTAATTCACATTATGTGAATTCTACATATATTTTTAACTCTTATTTATCATATCCAAAAAATATTATTTTAGAAGAATGCATTGACACTAGCATCTTCTGATTACTCATATTGTTGAAATAAATGTTCTATTCAACTCCCCCATTATGAAAACCCATATTCTTATAATACTTTTCTTTTCTTGAATACTATGCTCCAATGGCCTATATTAATCTATATAACTCTTTCTTTGTGAAGAAAACATTATTATCATAATCATTGAAAATAAATCCATTTCTTGTTTAATTTACACTTCTTCGACTATAACAACATTCAAAAATGATAAATTAACATCTGTATAGAAAACATTAACATTTCTTTTCACTTTTATATGAAAGAATAGGTTAACAATATCAATCTTACAAATATGGGGAAATGTGTCAATAACATTTATTCACTCAATATGAGGGCATCCCTTGAACACAAGTTGCACATTGTTCAGATTTACCAATCCATAATCAATAGGTTCTTTTTATAAGAACCATTTAATAGTTAGGAAATTATTATCTTTTGGACTCGAAATAACCTCTCGTGTCAGATTATTCACAATATGGCCATGCATTTAATTCTTATTGGTTCTCTAGTTATAATTAATAGTTAATTCTTCTATTTAATCCTAATATGTATGAGAAATGATGGATTCCTGTTCTAAAGACATAATTATCTGGGTTTTTACTAGAAATACTGAATAAAGAATGATGTATTTGATATCAATTTTATCCCAACTCTTAAAATTCTTTTCAGATAAATATTTTTTCATCACACTCATCATCTTTTTCTTTATCAGAAATTTAAATCTCACTTCAACCCACTTGAGTATCTTACCTTGTCATTAATCTCATCAGGTAACTTTATATTACCATTTTATTATTTTATTCGTTCTATTCTTCAGTGACATCATTCACCTCAAAAACATTTCAAAAACTTTTTAATATGTATTTATATATTATTATTTTTCCACATTATAAAATTAATACCCCCCACATAGAAAATACTCAAAAATTCTATGTTTATCTGTATTGATAATGAAAAACATACAAAAAAGATATTAAAGTATTTTAATGATGGATTCTTTCAATACCACATTTCATTTAGATACATTTCATGAGTAAGGTTTTACAGATCCCTATTGGATATATAATCCAATTTTAATAATTATTCTTTTCGAATATCTCTGGTTTATAATTTTCAATAAAAAATTTTATATCTAAAATATTTATGTTTATATTTATCATCACAACCACTGCATTATTTATAATTTATCACTATTAGAACATTGTGTATTATCCAGTGTTTCCTAAGATAATCCTCTAATTTTTAGTTTGTGAATTTTGTTTCATTATCAGTTCAATGTATTACAATCATAAATCAAATAAACATTTTTTAATCCCAAAAATATTTTATTTTATAACTAAATATGTAATTACTATTTTAATGAAAAATATAAATTCCATCCGACTAAAAACCTCAATGGAAAGAACATAGTTAAAATTGCCATCATTTTCACTTGGTAAGATAGGTCCACAAACATCTGTATGAACCAGTTCAAGAACTCTAGTTAACATGTATTCATTTTTACATTTTTACATTTCTTATACTTTTTCCATTTTTAACAAGAATCGAACATGTGATTATGATAACATGATATCATGGATATATCACGAGTAGCATAAAATTTGACTAGGTATTCTGGGAAATGTTCATATTTAAGGAAAAAAATTTATTCAATAACATATTTTCTTTTAATATGAAAAGTAAAACCATATCCTCTCTCCAATCACAAGGTAGAGATTTCTATTCATTCCATTCCCCTATAAATCAAACATAACAGCTTTTCCCTTGATTATAAAAATAATCAAAGTTAGATATAGAGCCTGAATTGATTTAGACAATTGATTTTTATTTAGCATGTTGTTATTGAGACCTTTAGCAAAAAATACATTTGCATGTCTCATATATTATACCCCAAATATATCTTTTAATAATACTATAATAATTACGCATTCATCACTTTTTTATAGAACAACTCCTCCCTTTAATATTTGATTATATAACAATAAAATTTCATTCCACTCATATGGTGCGTTTCTCCAAATTATGGATCCTTAAAAACTCTTAAAAATATTATTTATTGGAAATATCTATAAAAATTTCACACTCATATATATTCTTTTAAATATTCTATATTCAATTCACAACTATTATGGAATGATAAATCTTGATCTTTATTAGATTGCAATGTTATCAAATTATCTTGCAGAGCTACAAATTGATTTATCATTTCCACAAATTCGTTGATTCTTTGGGATTATATTTACAATGACATATGCAATATATTTTTTTAATACTTATTTTTCTTAATTAGAAATATCCTTAATCATTTTAAGTCATCAAAACCAGCTATAGTAAGCATAAAAATTCTTTACGAATATTGAACCCTATTTGTTTTTCTTTTCAACTTGTTATCACTACAGTACCATTGGGTTATGGAATATACATCTTTATAATATCCCTTATTACCACATAAATAACACATAATATGAGGTGAATTATAGAGAGTCATTATTATACGACCATTTGTTCCCTTGTTTCTCTAAACATTCTGATTCTATTTAAAACCCAAATAAAGTTTCTACCTTGTATTAGGAACATACATTCTGATAACAGTCATTATTGATTTTTTATGAAGAAAAATACCACCCACGCCATTTTGATATGAGTCTTATTATATTTATTTTGGACCACTATGCTTCACACTAATATTTTATATCACTATAGTGATATTATTACACAATTTCAAATCCATCTTCAAGAGACTCTCTTAATATTTTAATTTTCTTCATAGGTAGAAAACATCCGCTCATGTTATTTTTTACATTTTACTTTATCATTATTCAGTGATAATAAATACATCGATAAAATTTTCTATTCCTAAACATTTATATTGTACTCAAAGACAATTTTTTAGTTATATTTTACGAAGTAATTAAAATTTTAAATTTATTTTATCATTTGAGACGTATTTCCCTCCACTACTACATTTATAGTTTCTATTCAAAATACACTATGTTGATTTTTTTCTGTTATGGGTCTATGATCATATATCTTCTTATGTGATGATTCTAATTGAATCTAGATATCAACCCTTCCTTTGAATTCACTATCATTTCCATTTTCAACCATTGTTTGAGAGTTAACTACAACAACTATCATACAAATTTTCTCATTCTCCTTTTAGTTATCTATCTCTTTAACCTCATATTCCCCTAAACATTAATGTTTTGGAAAAATATTATTACTATTTTTGAATAGTATGATATTGAAAAAAATATTCCATTACAATAGTTTTAATAATGTTTCATGGTAATTTTGAATTCGTCATTTTCATCATCTAATCCTTTCTTAGGGAAACTTGATTCAATATGATAAATCATTCAACATAGATACAATGTTAAAGGAAGTATCTCTTTTCACTTTCATATTCATTCTATATACATTATGAAAGGGATTATATGTAGTCATATATCCCTTATTCATCCAAGCTATCTTTAATATCATGATTCTTCATTTCCTTGAATGACACGTTATTAGACATTGTTTTTTTTCAAATACCCATTATCATTATATTTTATCTTCTATGTGACAAGATTTCTATTAAAGTTGTTTTGAAAATATATATACATCCATTTCTAATGATATCAAGTTCTTTGGAATCAAATTCATCAACACCTAATAATTTTTTCCTTCGATGATCAGAGTCAACTTTTTATAAATCCCACTGTTAATACCATATAGAGAGAGAGGGAGTGATTTTGCCCTCCCATATTATAGTAATTTTTAAATCAACATGGTTATATACCCTGATTTGGGATGTTTTAGATTAGTTTATAATATATTAAAACATATATCCCATCAGATCTTATTGCATGTTTAGAAAACACTCTTCTCTTCCTTTCGAATAGATAAGAATGATAACTAATGAATAAAATGTATGATAGAGCAAAAAAAAATTCAACTTTCTCCCTCATTGGGATACATAAAAGGACAATACACTAGAAATGTAGTGACTTAATATTCTAATAAACTGAAATTATGTTACAATGTTTAGATCATACTCATTTTCCCATCTTAGATCACGACCATTTTATATATGAATGTTCACTACTTTCTCAATTTATGTTTGATACCTACTATTTCCGAATATTCTTCAATTCATCAATATAATCAATATATTTTACACCTCAATTAGTGAATCACGAATCTATTATTTCATTTTCATTATCAACATCAATATATCATTTTATTGTAATTCCAAAAATAACCCAACTCAAGGGGGATTAAATTTAAAAAGACCAAATGAATCATCTCTGAAATTAATATTAAAATCGACTCGTAAAGACTCATGGGCACAATAAAAGGTAATAACTTCTCTAGAATTTCCATTTCAAGATAGTGAATCACCTTCACAATACCCATGCCTCCATGTGTCTAAAACATCATCACCTTGCTACTAGAAAATCCTACACTCAAAAATGTAATAATAAAAATTCCAAGGTGGGATGAAAATATCATTAAAAATATGTACTAGTGATTTGGAATCCAACTCCCCCTTCTGATTCATGAAAAAGTTTTTTGTTTGAAAAGTATTTCCCCAATTTTTCAAAACAACTCAATTATTGATGAATCTTATTAAAACTTCACAAAACAATACATTTTGGGAAACTCGAAACATTTCATGGAAAATTATTGGATTTACAAAATAATATAATTTTTTGATAAACTATACCATTCCTGTAACAATGTTCCTTTAGGAAATTTTTATCCTTTTAAATCCTTCATGTAAGGAAATATTACATTATATTCCTTAATGAATTCAAAGACTCTTTATTTTCATTAATTCTTCATCTATTAAAATCATGGTGGGGTTAGACACCTATTTGTAGATATTCCCTTCACATCATGAAACATTCATGCTCGACACCACCATTTCTAAAAATAATTCATTTCTATTTTCAAAACATCATGTCTTCAATAATCATAATAGAAACATTCAATTTGAAAAATAACTTATAATCACATAACATACCATCTTTCATTAATGACAAATTCATCATTTTAGAATCAAAAATATCTCATGAATAATTAATATTTCATGAATCCTTAAACATTTTTGAAACACTACAAATCCAACAAATACCATTGATTTTACATATTTTATTGTGGCAGTCCTAGAGATCCATGTTATTAAAAATAGTTAAATCCTATAAATTTCGGGCACAAAAAATATAGTAAACACTTGTAAACATCACCACCTTTTAAACCTAATCTTATGTTCCACATCTAGATCATCTATACATATATATTGAGTATTTTTAAACACAATTAATGAATAATTTTAATAGAACTCCACTACTAACCATGTCCTCGACCTTTATCCATAATAAAAATTATTAAAAAAACACTACATTGTTACCCTAAGGATTTTGGCCACACACATAAATATTATTATATAATAACACGAGTATCTACAATAATCGCTCGTTACCAATATCACAGATATGTATCTAACTTTTTCATGCATTTCCTTTTTGTTGATTGGGTAGGGTTGATATTGAATGGGGAAGATTTTGGAAGACGTGGAGAAGGATTAATGATGGTCACCGCATTCATTACATTTAATGAATTTGACACCATACAAATATTTCCCCAAGTAATTTGGAAAAAGTCATTTAATTTAGGGAAGACCAAATGGTGGGAAGGAATTCTATAAAAAGGGATCTCCTCCTGGAATTTTTTATCATCGGATTCAGAAGCAACACATATTCATCCCAAAGTGTAGTATTTTGTGTGGCGTTTTTCTATATTTTACAAGAGAGCATTTCTTGAGTGTATTCTCCTTGTAATTGTGAGAGAATTTGAACCCACATTTTACCATAGTGAAATCCTTCTATTTGACCGTGGGTTTTTACCCATTTCATTTGGGGGTTTTTCCACATTACATCTGGTGTTCACTTTAATTATGCACTTTTTCACTTTATTTTTAATCTCGAAATTATCGTTGTATCAAATGTCCCATCATTTATGATCCTATCAAGTGGTATCAAAGTTGAGGTTCGGGGCCCATGAAAATTCTGGACCAACGACGTGTCCAAATGGCGGCGAAATACGAGATTGAAAAATTTAATGGAAATAATTTTTCATTGTGGAAAAATGAAGATTCAAGCAGTGCTGCAGAAGGATAATTTACTACAGGCGACTGGAGAGAAACCGACAGGTGTGACGGAAGGGAAATGGAAGGAAATGTATGTGAATGCTATTGCCAACCTTCATTTGGCTTTAATAGATGGGGTCCTATCAAGCATTGCCGAGAAAAAGACGGCGAATGAAATTTTAGATACTCTAACAAAAATGTACGAGGCAAAATCACTCCACAATAAAATTTTCATGAAGAGAATATTATACACTCTTCGAATGGCGGAGTCATCATCATTGACTGACATCATCAACACCCTCAATACCCTTTGTTCTCAACTTACGACTATGGGATATAAAATTGTGGATAATGATCGTGCGGAGATCCTGCTCTAGAGTTTTCCAGATTCATATGACCAATTCATCATCAACCTCACCAATAATATCCTGACAGATATGTTGTCCTTCAATGATGTTGCAGCTGCAGTTCTCAAAGATGAATGTCAGAACAATGACAAGGAAGACAGACAAACGACTTCACACCATGTGGAAGCTCTATCGATGGAAAGAGGAAGAATGATGGAGCGTTGTTCCGGTGGGAGCCAGAATCGTGGCAGGTCTAAATCAAGGAGCAAGAAGAAAAACGTCAAATGATACAATTGCGGTAAGAGGGGGCATGTGATCAAATACTGCTGGAATAAGAAGAGTGGTGAGAAGAACTCTCAAGGAAATGTGGCGAGTACATCGGGAAATGGCGACGTACTAGTCAGCGATTCGTCGACGACTATTGAAGGAAGACATCACCTCGATGATGCATAGATTATAGACCCAGGATCAACATGGCACATGAAGTCTCGATGGGAATGGTTTGACCAATATGAAACCATCCCGGAAGGACTTGTGTACATGGGGAACGATCACACTCTGATGATCGTTGTAGTCAGTACCATCAAAATGAAGATGCATGATGGTATTATTCGGACTGTCCATGGAGTACGTCATGTGAAGGGCCTGAAGAAGAACATATTGTCATTGGGACAATTTGATGACATCGGATGCGAGACTCGCACCGAGAATGGAGTATTGAGAATTTTTAAGGGCGCACTTATGGTAATGAAGGCGGAGAAGATCTCAAAGAACCTGTACGTGCTTATGGGTGAAACATACGAAGAGGTGGAGATAGTTGTTGCATTAACTACCTTGACGGAAGCGTTGACGAAGTTATGGCATCGGAAGCTTGGCCATATGTCAGAAAGAGGCCTGAAGATTCATACGGATCAGAATTTACTGCCTGGGCTGACAAAGGTATCCTTACCATTTTTTGAGCATTGTGTTTTGAGCAAGCAACACAGGTTAATGTTCGGGACGTCAACAACAAGAAGTCAAGAGATCTTGGAGTTGACCCATTCCGATGTTTGGAAATCACCAGTTATATCCCTAGGAGGAGAAAGGTACTTTCTATATTTAATTGATGATTATTCCAGGAGTTGTTGGGTGATTCCAACAAAAGGAAATCAGATGTTTTTGAAGTCTTCAAAACATTCAAAGTGCGAAAGGAGCTTGAATCGAAAAAGAAGATCAAGTGTCTGAGGACTGACAATGGTGGTGAATATACATGTGAAGAGTTTGATTCTTTTTGTCAACAAGAAGGCATCAAGAGACAATTCATAGTGGCATACACTCCTCAGTAGAATGGAGTGGCAGAGTGGATGAATAAAACCATGTTGGACAGAATAAGGGAAATACTGAAGACTGCAGGAGTCAACAAGACATTCTTGGTTGAAGCAGTAAATACCACCTGTTTTGTGATCAATTGATCCCCTTCGGTGGCAATTGATCTCAAGACACCGATGGAAATGTGGAATGGTAAACCTGCTGATTATTCTAATTTTCATACTTTTGGAAGTCCTGTATATGAACTGCTTCATGACCAGGAAAGATCGATGTTGGACTCGAAATAAAAAGAATGTATCTTCTTGGGATATGCTGATGGTGTGAAGGGGTATCGTTTGTGGGATCCCACTTCCCACAAATTTATCATCAGCAGAGATGTCATTTTTGCAGAATCCAAGGTGCAAATGACAACAGATCAAGACATGGAGAAGAATAATACAGAAACTACAACTGTCAAGGTGAAGGAAGAAACAAAGGAAGAACCAGTTTCCTATGAGGCATTACCAGAGCATGATGATCAAGTACCGGTTGAGTCTGGACCACGATGATCAACTCAGTAGAAAAGACCACCAGTATGGCACTCAGACTATGTCACTGAGAGAAATATTGCGTATTACTTATTGATATAGGATGAAGAGCCATCTTCCTTTGTGGAGGCGACCCAGAGTCCAGATGTATCCTCTTGGATAGCGGTGATACAGGAGGAACTCGAATCCCTGCACAAGAACAAGACTTGGGATCTTGTTCCATTACTTCAACGAAGGAAAGACATTAGGAATAAATGTGTCTACAAGATCAAGAGGGTTGAAATAGAACAGGTGGAAAGGTATCGTGCAAGACTGGGGGTCAAAGGATATGCTCAGAAGGAAGGTATTGATTTCAATGAAATATTTTATCCTATTGTTAGACTATAGACTATTTGGGTAGTTCTGGATATGTGTGCTGCTTACACTCTACATCTAGAGCAGATAGATGTGAAAATAGCTTTTCTCCATGGTGATCTTGATGAAGAAATATATGTGCTCCAACCATAAGGTTTTACCGAAAAAGGTAAAGAGAACATGGTTTGAATGTTGAACAAATCTCTGTACGGTCTCAAAATGGCACTGAGGTGTTGGTACAAGAGACATGATTCATATATAATGATCCTTGGATATAAGAGAATTAATTCAGATCCTTGTGCATATTTCAAGGGTTTAAATGGTAATGATTTTAACATTTTACCATTGTATGTGGATGACATGTTGGTTTCAGGCCCCAACAATGATCAAATCTAGGAGGCTAAGTCAAAGTTGGATAGGGAGTTTGATATGAAGAACATGGGACCCACAAACAAGATTCTTGTGATGCAGATTTAACGAGACATGAATAATGGAAAAATATGTCAATAACAGAACAATTATTTGAGGAAAGTCTTGAAATGCTTCAATATGCAGGACTGTAAGCCAATTTCTACCCCTCTTCCCATTAATTCCAAGATATCCTCTACAATGAGTCTTAGAATTGAAGCAGAGAGGATGGGAATGTTTCGAGTTCCGTATGAAACCGTAGTGGGGAGTTTAATGTTTGCTATGGTTTGTACTAGACCAGACATTGCACATGCAGTGGGAGCAGTTAGTCGGTACATGGTGAATCCAGGAAGAGAGCATTGGAGCATGGTGAAGTGGATCCTGAGATACATCAAGGAAACCTTAGATGTTGAATTATGTTGTGGAGGATAAAATTTTACTATCACTGGATATGTTGAATCAGATTTTGCAGGTGATTCTGACCGGAGGAAATCCACTATGGGTTATGTGTTTACTCTTGCAGGAGGAGTTGTTAGCTGGATCTCAATGATACAGTCAGTTGTGGCTTTATCCACGACCGATGCAGAGTACATGGAAGCTACACAAGCTTGCAAAGAGGAAATTTGGATGAGAAGGTTATTGGAGGAGCTCGGGCACAAACATGATCATATTCCATTATATTGTGACATTCAGAGTGCCTTTCACATTGCATGGAATCCATATTTTCATTCCAGGACAAAGAACATTGGCGTACAATACTATTTTGTTCAAGATGTAGTATAGGAAGGAAGTGTGGACAAGAAGAAAACTCACACCAAAGAAAATCTGGTAGATTTCCTGACAAAGGTGATTAATTCTATAAATTTCAGATGGTGCAGATCTTCAAGTGGCCTTGTAGATACATGAGAAGCAGATTGGGCAGATAGAAAGGATGTGTGGAGATGTGGTTGACACTTAATCCAATCTTCAAGTGGGATATACGTTGGAAGATGCGGAGAGAGATTAATGATGGTCACCACATTAATTACATTTAATGAATTTGACACCCTACAATTATTTCCCCAATTAATTTGGTAAAAGTATTTTAATTGAGGGAAGACCAAAGGGTGTGAAGGAAGGCTATAAAAATGGATCTCCTCCTAGACTTTTTCATCATCGGATTCAGAAGCTACACATCTTCATCTCGAAGTAAATTATTTTGTGAGGCGTTTTTCCATATTTTACAAGAGAGAATTTCTTGAGTGTTTTCTCCTTTTAATTGAGAGAGAATTTGTACCCACATTTTACCATAGTGAAATAATTCTATTTGCTCGTGGTTTTTTACCCCTTTCATTTGAAGGGTTTTCCATGTTACATCTGGTGTTCACTTTAATTCTGTACTTTTGAACTTTATTTTTAATCTCGCAATTATCGTTGTATCAAAGGACCCGTAATTTACGATCCTAACAAAAGATACCAATAATGGTAATTTCAGGTATTGTTTTAGAAACTTATATTTAAATGAAATTTTTTATTGATTTTAAGAGTGTTTCATACCATGTAAATAGGTTACATGATGTGTAGGGATTCATATAGGTATGTCATGAAAGGATTTGGTTATGATGGTTACACATTGTGACTATCCATTACACATTGTAAGTTATTTATTTGGAATTTTTTAATTTGAGGCAATAATTTTTTTTGAGAATTCGGATAACTATTACATGACATCAAAGTGTTTTAGATGTCATAAAATATAGTGAGTGTAATTTATTTAAAGGAAAACATTACTGGTGTCTTTTCTTTTTTCCACTCTACTAACAAATCCCTTGACACAAATCCAACCCTATGAGATCAGGAAGATCCAAAACCCTTATAGATGCATTATTAAATGTTCCATCATCATTGTTCTTATGGTGTTATTTAAGGGTACACCCTCTCCAACATTATTCAACTTTATCTTATTCTCCTATATTGGGATTTCAATAGAAAATCCTTAAATTGATGGATCTTCACCCCGTGAGAATAGATCTCATTATTAGTTGGAGTGTCGAGGACTTCAACATATCATTATCATTGATG
This sequence comes from Viscum album, assembly GCA_963277665.1. Classification (NCBI taxonomy): domain Eukaryota; kingdom Viridiplantae; phylum Streptophyta; class Magnoliopsida; order Santalales; family Viscaceae; genus Viscum; species Viscum album. The sequence continues at coordinate 76,329,914 of OY728162.1, read as the reverse complement.
TGTTTGGTTGTGACTGTTGTTTTTGGGAAAATATTTGGCAGTGTCATCCCAATTATCCAAATTTGTTAACCTTTAATTGAATTTTTTATTTTAATTATTGATTTAAATTTAATTTATCGAACATTATTTATATTTATTTATTAAAATCCCAATTATAGTTATTTAGTGTATTAGAAATGGTTTTTGGCATGCATCATCAAAACAAACCAATTTCATTTGATTGGGCATTGTTTATAGAAATATGTTGATTTAAATTGGTCAAAATGAATTAAATTAAATTGTTTTCGAAAATTGGGGAAAATAATTTTTAAATTGAATGAATTTATTCTGAATGGATTTCAAACATTTTAAAATGAATTAATTTTTTTGATAGAAACCTAGTGGTGTTATCTTATTGAAGTGGCACGTATTAGATTAAATTTTTTTTAATCGATAATTGGAATTTTAATTTGAATGATGGGAGTTGATTTTATTTTTTCAATGTATTAAAATAAAATTCGAAACATTCATTGTGTAAGATCACATGAAATCCATAGGTAGTTTGTTACTTATTTAGACACACTCTATGGTATTAAAACTATCTAAAACATACATGTAGGAGGATACATCCCAATTGGATCGGTGATGAGTTTCTTGTAGCCAATGTAAGGGGGATGTGTGTATACACATGTTTCTGATATCACTGAGATAGTGTAGAGTCATATAGTCAAAAATACTATCATACCTATTAGGGAATATGACCATGACAATCCCTTGTTTCATATTTGAGATATAAATGTATTCCAACGTGGATCGAACTTCTTTACATGAATTATGAATTTATATAAACAATTTTATGGAATTATTTTACTAAAGATATTGTTATAGAAATATTCCATCACTTCTAAAGAATTTTCTTAATGTATGTATCCATTATTTCAAATGTATATCATTATTTGATTAAATATTCCTTAAAATTCCAAAATACTTCACATTGAAATAATAATAATTCGTTTGGTTATTCATTTGTTAGAATATAAATATGGAATCCTTGGAGAGATCATACTAGTATTTTTATCTCACACCCAATTTTTTCATTTCGGAGTTTGTATATTTTTTCTTTCCAGGTTAGAGAATTGGAAAAAAGATCTCTTGGAGGTATATACAGCATTTGAACATTGTAATTTGTGATTGGTTTCTTTAGGGACATGGGTGGTTTTCCTATTTTCATACATGGTTTTTCGTAAATTGGTATTTATTCCTCATTTTTTCTAGGAGGTTAATCCCAATGGATTATCTGTTATTATGCATGTCGTCTTGTTAATTTTTCTTCTACAATTTTTATCATATTTTCATTCACACATGCATGTTGCATGATACCAGGAGCTAGTCAACAACCCATGGGGACTTGTAACACCCTTCAGGATTTTCCATGGTCATCTTGGTTATCGAGTTACTTTTCTTCCCTGGCTTGTTCATGAAAATGTCGTATCGAAGGAGTCTACTGAGATTTATTCATGATATTACTATGTATTTTTTAAATCTTGTTGAACATATGATGTATGTGTGATTGAGTGTCTAACAATCTCTCATACAACAAACCTTAAGTCACTAGGGGTGGTTAGAGAAATATGTCTTGTGGATTAGATCTAGTCCATTCCCTATAATGATTTGGATTAAGTGGAATCCAAATACGGTTTTTCCATTGGGTTAGAGTAATTTATCTTTTTTATCAGTTGAATATTAATATAATGTCATCATTGTTGTGTTATGATGTGGTGTAGCTTCATGCCAGTGATAAGATGTGCATATAGGATCCATGAGGAAGATCATGATGAACTACATCAATTGGATCCCTCAGTTTACCCAAATATATTTTAGGTGATTGTGGACACTATACATGTTATAGGATAAGAACAAACTCCAATTCACATTCAACATCCAGCTATGGTTACTCAATTAAATGTTCTAGAAAATCATTCTGAATAGTTTCTTTAACATAAGCCACATGTTTTCAATTGATCCACTAATCCACAACATGTTGAGGAATGGTCAGGAAGGATAGAACGTCTATTTGAGTTCATGGAGACACTTGATAAGATCATGTTAAACTTTTCAACAATCATGCGGGAAGGACATGGATGGAGATTGCGGGACACAAAGGATATAATAAATAATCCTAAGGGGTTAGAGTGTAAATACTTCATGTTTCTTTTGACTGACTAGTTCTATTGAGAGTAATTTCTTTTGGATATAGATATGGAGTTTTTCATGCTTGATTTGGATGATAGAACTGTGAGTGAGTATTCAAATTGCATTACAGAGATAGTATAATTTTCACCTGAGATTTTATGTAATGGGAATATTAAGGCTCGACTGTTCAAGATGAGTCTTCAATTAGATATTTTTACTCACATATTATTACTAAATCCTCCAACTTATGATGATATAATGGATAAAATGATGATGCTCCAGATAGACATAGTTGGAAGTTCAAGGTTATCATTAGTACATTTTTATCAAAGTGGTAGAATTAGTTACTTCATGATAAAATTGAAGCATGATGATTCTATTGATAGTTTGTGACAAAAAATTTGTTCTAGAGATCCTTCTACACCCAGAGGAAGTCCATTGTATTGAAATTGTTGTGGAAAACTAGGGCATTCCTACTGGGTTCTCACTGAATTTTCCAAGACTGGTAGCTCCTCCAGAAAATATGAGAACTTATAAAGAATCTAGAATAACGTTTCTACTCCATGTAGTGGAATATGATAATCCTCTCCACATAAAACTATAGGGAAATAATATGATTTAAATATAAAATGTTTCTAGCCATATACATATAGAACAAATCTACTCCACATAATGAATGAGTTTCCAGAGGAAGTAAAAACAGGGTTTGGCAACAGTGAGAGGCACCATTACTATAGAATCATCATTAGTGAATGCTTTATTTGATACTAATCCATCTAATTTGTTTATTTAATCCCATATTGAAAATTTTCTTAAAAACACTATGGATACATTATCTTTTTCAATGGATGTTACTACACCCCTTGGATAGAAGAGAGTGAATGGTCTTTTTTGTCCTTCTTAGGTCTTCTCTCTAGTAGATTTCAATCATGGTTGGAGTTTCTTAGTTCTCCAAATAAAACCCATTTAGGTAGTTTTTATAATGAATTGGATCATTTATAATAAATCATGGATTTACTATTATCTTCTACATGTATACCTTACTGCACATAGTGGTGTGTCTCTTGTCATTTAAATAAAATGGGACTCGAGGTTGAGTAGGGCTGGACATTCTTATCTAGAGATGGGGGAGATAATATCACCGTTGTCTATTGATTTGCAGTGTAAATTTTTGAGTATTGATCTCCCTCCTTTTATCATCATGTTTCCCAACATGATACCTTTTGATATATCTTGGATTCCAATATTAATGGTTTTCAAGTTATCCATTGTGTTAATTCATGTAACTCAATCATTTTATATTCCCTCTTACCAAATGGATTCAACTATAATAAAATAGATAAAATTCTAATTCGATGATCTTCATGATATATAAATTATATGCCCATTTGTGTCACCCTGGGAGAATCCGTTATCTTTTCTATGAAATATAGTGGTTCCCTTTTCTTATTTGTTTACTATTGAAGTCTCAATATAGTTACAAAAAAGAACAAGTATATATTGCCACAGATTTAATATTTGTTAGATCATATAAAAAAGGTGAAGTGGTTTTCCATGATATACCATCAATATGGATACTATCATTTGAGGATAAAATAATATGAAATTCAAAAACTGCCATTAAGAGTTTGTATGGCCATTATGAGTACCTTGTTTTTTCTTTTTGGTAATAGAAATGATTCTGTAATTTTCAGGGAATTAATGAAATCGATTTTCAATGAGTAGTTGGAAACCTTTATGGAAGTCTTCATGGATGAAATCCTCATCTATTCCAAGACTATGGATGGATATTTGTGTGATTTGAGGACAATTATGAGTCTGTTACGAAATCTCTAGCTTTAAACCAAGATTTCAAATTATGATTTTAGGATCTGAGAAGTAAAATTCTTCAAAAAAGTGGTGTCTGGGAAGTGAAAATTATTCCATCTTGAGATTTTGAAGGTTTTTTTAACATGGTAATGAATGGATAATTCTTATGGATTCAGATCTTCTTGGCTTTACTAGGGTATTATCGCCAGTTCATGAAGGACTTCTCGATGCTGGCTTCTCTGAGGAATACTTTCGCTAAAGACGGGGGTGAACATTTACTGGAATGATGAATTTATGAGTTATTTTTTTTAAATGAAACATATTTTGAGATCGTCACTAGTGTTGAACCTTACAGTGGTCTTTAGGTGCTACATGGTCATTTTTGATGCATCAGTTTCAGTTTTCGGATGTGTTCTAGTGCAAGGTGATCATGTAGTTTCATATTGGATATCAAAATAATGGGGAAAAATTTTCATTATCAAGGATTCAATTGAAATACTATGTTATCAATTTTATTCTTCATGATTATAACCTTTATAATGAATTCCATAGTATTAGAGTCTCCCATTTTTTTTCAGAGATAGTTTCCCAGTGGTTGTTAGCCAAAAATACTATTCAATGTTATAAGATTCACTTCATTGTATCATTAGTGGTTTGGATACTGTAATGGGGGATTTTCATAATACCTAGTTGGTTGTGAACCTCAAAAAAAATAATATGTTCAATTCAATTTGATGACCATTTTGGTGCCCATGTATGAGATGGGACATTTATCTGTTATTATCTAATTTCTACACATACTAATAAGTGAAGGTCGATCATCAAAAACCTTTGAGTTCACATCACCTACAAATTTTTCTTTTTCGGAAGTGGGATGAAATCTACATGTAACTTTTGGTTGGGTTGCCTTATACCCATAGAAATAAGATTTCGATATGGGTATTGATTGGAATGATGGTCATGATCAAAACCGTCATACCCATTCTTGATATAAATGATGTTAAAGTGTTTGGAAATCTCTATATAAAAGAGATTGTTATTTTTCAAAGAGTTCAATGTGTAATATTCTCTAATCAGGATCCATGGTTCAGTTGTAGATTTTAGAGAGTCCTTTAGCATGCAATAGAATCTCATGTACATTTGATCACATCCTACCATCCGTAGTCTGATTACCAGAAAGAGAGACCTATAAAAATTCAATGGGAAATGATATGTGCTTGTGTTCATAACTTCAGTACAGCATGGGTTGATCTCTAGGGTATAGTTGAGTTTTCCTATAACCATAGTTACCATTTCTTGACCAGATTGAATCCTTTTGATGCCTCATATATCCATCCTTGTAAATATATATTATATTGGTTAGATATTGGTGAATGTTAGTTTATTGAACCAAGCCTAGCACAAGAGATGACATTGAATGTTTAGTTAATTGTTCACATAGTGATGACAACAAAAAGATGATATAAGCCTTATTATGATTATCACCATAGACCATTGGAGTTATCAATTGGTGACTTAGTGTTCTTGAATGATTCAATCAGGTTGGTAATCCATAGCTATGGAGGCAAGGAAAGATTTCCAATTGTCTTGTGGGGCCTTTCATGGGGGATTAACTAGTGGGGAATGTTGAATAATATTTTTCACGACCACTACAAATGAAATACATACATACATATTCCATGTATCATTCATAATAAATTTTATATCTAATTCATCTCAGGTTTTGAATGGGAGTGATCCTCAGAATGAACAGAAATTATCTATAACATAGTGGCCAATCAGGACAATTGACTCTCAGACCAAGGTACTTCATTGGAGGATGATAACATTGGTTCATACCCAATGACATCATGGTTCGCCTATGATTGAGATGTGGGAACACATGGTACTAAAGATAGAGTAGTTTCCATGTAATTATGTTATGGTATATTCTTAATAGTATTTCTAGGGATAGAATTTTTTTATGGTGGTGAAGTTGTATCATCATGTTATGAATATGATAGGTTCGTCATTAAACTCCTTTTTGTTTCTTCTTTTCTTCAACTGGGTAGGGTTGTTATTGAATGGGAAGGATAAATTTATTATTCACGTCAGATATTTGTTGGACTCTCATTTTTAACCTACATTATTCTATAGGTTGTAGGATGGTTACATGATCTGTAACTAGGTTAACCAATGTGTATGTATTTCATGAGGCAAGTCATTAAAGTCTTCAGGTTGTGAATGTCACAGGTCATGACTGTCCTTTACACATCATGGGTGATTTAGTAGAAATTTTTTAATTCAAGGTGATGCATTTGTCATTGGTTACAAATATTAAATATTTCACGACGTGATATTTTATTACACATCGTGAAATACGATGACTACCTTCTAGATCCACTATTTAGGTGTTCGTTCATTATAACCCTTGTGGTGTTATTTCTAGGTAAAACCTCTCTAATGTTCATCACATTTACATATGTCACCTCTATTGGGATTTTATTATATCATCCTAAAATTTATGGATAAACACTCTGTTATGTTGGTTCACACTTATATGTTGTGTTTATTGGAATTATGCTCCATCTCCCTTATTGATGGATGCTGTTGCAGGTGTCTTTTTTAAAAATAGGTAGGTGTATCCTTCCTAATTGTAGAAATATTTCAACCTTGAATTTATTGATTAATTTTAGTTTTGGATTTTGATTCAATTTCTAAATCATTATTTCAAATGATTTAGAAAAATTACAAATCTAGTGAATTTATAGATTTGAAATGTTTTTGGCACAGAACATGGAGAAAACCCGAATTCCAATGTATTAGGGCGTGATTACAAAAATTATTTGATTTAAATTGAATCAAATAGAATCAATTTATTTGTTGAATGTAATAATAGAAATGAATTGATAAATGGGTGGAATATATTTTTAATAGATTTGAAACTTTTCAATAAGTCTCACAATGTTTTGATAGAAAACAAGTGGGTCAATCAAGTAAAAAGGGCATGATTTAGATTAAAATCATGTATTGGTTTTCAAATAGAAAATTAGAATTTGATATAGATCGATGTGATTTTTTTATATTTTTAAGGAGTCTTAAAATTAATTTTCCATCAATGATCGTGTTTGTGAAAATGAAAGGATTGGGTAGTCTGTTAGTTATTTGGACACACTCTATGCTATTATAATGTTCTATGACAAACATGCAGTGCATTTTATCCGCGATGGGATGGTGATGATTTTCCTTTTTATACTGCCTAGAAGACATTTGTATGCATGTATTCCTGACATTACATAGACAGTGCATTGTCCTATAGCTATTAATACTATCATACCTATTTTGCATATGACAATTTTGGTCTCATGTTTTATATTTGAGATACATATATGCCAATGTTATTTGAACTGATTTACATTCCTTCTGAATTTATATAAACTATTTATATATACATTTTTTACTTAAAAAATTATTTTGGATATATTACATCACTAGTAAAGATATTTATTGAATTAATTTTATATCATTTGAATTGTATATCATGATTTTATTAAATATGATTTGAAATGACAATTTTTATCATTTATTAAATTGAATACATTTCTATGGTTAATTTTTTTAGGAATCTATTAATCAATCATTTTTGAAGGCCTATTAGTAATTATAGCTAACACCATAATTTTTATTTTGGGTGATACTGGAATTTATTCTTACATATTTTATCTAGGAAAAAATATCTCATGGTAGTGGATAAATTTTCTGATCTTTGGACTTGGTGAACTGTGTCCTTAGGGACCTAGGATATTATCCTATTTCGGTACATGGGTTGTAGTACTTTAGCATTTTATGCCATATTTTATTCGGTTACATTAATACTAGTGGAGATTACATTATTATAAATACATTATTGTTTCTTTTTCATCTACTATGTTTTGAGTAATTTTTTTCCCACTTTTATGTTGTATGATTCTATGTGCTACTCTCTAACATGTGGGGATCAGGAATGCTCATCAGGAAATGTCAAGGCCAGCTCAGTTACATAGATACCAAGGTAACTATGATGGTTTGTGACATCTATCATATTTTGAGATATTATTATGTTTATGGAATAATATTTATTCACTTCCTTCAATATCCAATGGAAAATAATTCCATTGCTCAAGAGTATGGTCGACTACCACCCCTCAAACTGATGTGATTTTTTCTGGATCACTGAATCACATGGTTATTAAAAATAAGGTAAATAGTGAATATTAATTACACTTATGAAAAAATATATATTATTTTAAAATAATATATCATCCAATTTATTACCCTTTAATCCATTAAGTAAATGATAAAGATTCTCGTTCATATTTATGGAGTACCATCTCCAGGAAGTGATGTGATTCATTTTCCATGTCCACGTTGAAATAACGATTAACATTTTTTGTCCTATAAATAAATATTATATTTATAAATTTTTTATTCCCTAGGTATTTTAACTATAAGAGATTTTCCAGAACCATAGAACACTTGAAAAACAAGCAAGAGGGATCAAGACAAACAACACATAAAACAATAGCAATACTATAATATTTTTAACCAATGACTTATAAAACATCATAAAAGGATTATATATGATTTTATAAATATTATTATTATTATGTTATAAATTAATAATTTATTTTAAACTATAAGAATTTATTTTGATGCACAATCAGATAATGGGAATCATGAGGTAGGGGAATTTCATCTCAATTTCCACTCGACTGGGATATATTTTTTATTTTGAACTTATTCACATTTATGTGGTGTATATAGTGGGACATTGATATATATAACATGAAAACATATTTTTTAGAAAGATAACAATTTTAATTTATGTTTATTATTCCATGGGTTTATAATTTATAAATAAAAAATTGGAATTTATTTAATTTTATAAATATTTTTGGACTATAAATATAGTCATTTATGAGAAATTATAATTTATCATTCATAATATTCAATAATTATATTCTCCCCTATATATTCAATGAGTTCCAATATTTTTTCCATATTTTCATCTCTTATTCACTTGAATGATGCAATTAAATATTTAGAAGAAAAAGAAAATTTATTTTTCTTCAATCTGCTATATTTTTCTTACATGTCCATATTTTGTCGAAATTGTTTAAAAATATCATTTTTTTGTCTTGACCCGACCCATCATGGGGCTCATTCCACAAATACGCCATGACATCCTCCATGGGACTTGGGGTAGTGAAAAGAACCGAAGGCATAACAAACTCAGGGAGGCCTTTCCATAAAAATATGTACACACACATGCATCCAACAGAATGTAAAAAGGAAAAGGTGAAGGAAATCAAGATAAATTACTTCTATATATAACCTAGAAACGTGAATTTACCTCTAAATTATAAAACTATTGTAATCTAAAATCGAAGGGAAAAGTTAAAAAATACACACCCAACTTGATAATGTTCCACAACATGACAGTGACTAAATGTAAAATAGCTGAGAGATCCCCACTCCTAGATTCCAATATATGACCGTCATATATGGTCTAAGCACCTATATCCCTATGCTCCTCTGATGTCACGATGAACATGTTCATCAATTTTATAAGGCTCATAATTTGTGGAAAATCCCATGTATGGTTGAAAATAGAAATACACTATAGGATGCCTCAAAATGGGGAAGGGGCGGTCATAATAGATTCTCTAATGAAGAAAAGAGTTGATATGACAAGGTATAGAAAAATTATTATAGCTCATACTTGAAACAGAGGGATTTAAGATCATCCAAATAAACCTAACATCAAATGTTGAGAATATTCTCTTATCATCGAGTCTTCTCTACATATAGTGGTATAGTATACTCATCTAACCACGAGAAACTAGAAATGGAAAGCATGTGGGATACCCCATATATCTTCTCCTCTCATGGATGGAGAGTAACCAAAACCCAAAAATTGGGTACTGAATAAAGGATATATATATATATATTAAATCAATTAAAACCAAATGAGAGATTAAGGGGATATCCATATTATGAAAACCCTTATTTTATTAAAAACATAAACATGATTTATTACATAAACTATTAACATGATACAACAAGGATGATCGAGATGTCTAGTGTCTTTGGGGCTTTGGATAATTACATAACAACATAAAACATTAAATACAACATCTTTATTGAAAAAATACTTTACATGACAACTACATTCCCTTGTACTTAGCATTGCATGGGATAACCTAAGAACATGAATAAGAAAAGGGGTGAGCTATAAATCCCTGTAAGTGAATACATTTGGAAGACATGAGGAGTAAAATACATGTTAGACACTAGAAATATCAATATATCACAAGAGCATCATGACTATAATGTCATGATAAAGCATGGTAATCATAACATGGAAATGTGGAAACAACACTTAACATGGAATTAGCATGAGCCAAGGCTCATTGCACATGGAGAGTGAGTAAATCCTCATTTCACATGAAGCACCAGTAAACCCTTGTTGCACATGAATTAGCATGAGTCAACACTAATTTCACATGATTTATCATGATACTATACTTTATCTAATGCATTGGAGCACTATAAGGGCGCACCCTTCTTAAACATTTCATTTTATGCATAAGTGTTCCACATGGATCATAAAACATGGATTAATAAAACTAAATCACTTATTCCACAATAAAGGAATGTGGAATTCATTCATGAAACTTTATAATAAATATTTAAATGTACATAAAGGTGAATACTCTGGATGGAAAATGGGGATTGTATTCACTACACAATGGCATTGGCTTAGAAAATCGGTTCGATTTCGGGAGCGTAACGGTGTGATATAAGAATTCATAAAAAAAGGTTGATGAGATAGAGGGGGCTTCCTCATCATATTTACATGTAATGGAAAGTAAATAGATCATATATATACATTTCCCAACTATTTTAATGGAATTTATATTCATGATACAAAATTATTGCTTGAATATAATTGAGGAGAGAGAAGTCCCTTTCGGAATTTTGGCATAGTAATGGGTGTATATGGGAGGAATATAATTAGAGAGAAAGGGGTATCACATCATTCAAACATAAATATGGAAGTATGAGGGAGGTGTGAAACCGTACCCCAACATTCATAATTGAAATTAAATGGGCAAAAAAACATAGAGAAAATTGAAAAAATGAGAAAGGAAGAAAAAACAATTACTTGGAAGTGAGATTACAAAGGCTAGAGAGAGGGCTTGAGAGAGGATTCTTGGGAGCATCGAGCACCTTAGGAGGATTCTATAAAGAGTTTTGCAGAGGTTGGAAGAACTCCAAATGGTTTGAGTGAGGAGTAATTGGGATCTTGGGTGGGTTTATATAGGAAAGATGAAGGAATTCTTTATTATTTAGGTTTCGGACCCCTTACATCAAACTAAATCAAACCATAAACCATCCCTTGGTTTTTGCTCATGGTTTTTCAAAAAGGAAAGAGGAAAAAAAAATTATTGTAAGGCCAAAGTCCGAAATTCTTAATATAATGGGGTTGCTTATGTGGAGGTGATTCACAATCCCATGGAAAACAATTTAAAAAGACAAGATGTTTAATAAGACTTGGGGGGTCCATTAATGCTTTGAAAATTATGTAAAAAAACCCAAAATCACATTATATTAACGTTAAAACATATTTTGGCCTAACATAATGCTTATAGTATTTTAGTACATCACTATTGGGTCATTATGATGTCATAAAACACAATATATATTTAAATGGTATTAAATTTTTACCCAAAAATTTGACTGTCTCATAAAATTATGACAAATTCACCGTTGGATAATTTTGACATCCTCATTCCATAAATAACAATTTTTTATCTATATAATTTTCTAAATATGTTAATTTTTCACTTTTTAAAATTAAAACGATATTTATCGAAAATTACTGGGTTTTGACAATAATGGATTTCAAACATTAATAAAAATTACAATTGCATTCATAAAATTATAAGATAATTTATTTTTAATAAAAATAAATTTAATAATAATAATAATATTTTATTAAAATATTATTAAATTAAAAAATACCTTCATTTAATAAAATATAATTCTTAATTAAATAATAACTAAAAACAATATTTGTACTTTAAAAACAATTTACAATGTATCAATGATGACAAAAAAGTATATTCATTATTATATAAAAAATAATGTACGTGAACATAGTACTAGATATTTGTTACATATCCCCTTTAAAAAACTGCATAAGGCCTAAGGGTAAGGTGTGCAATGGTGATAGACTCATGGGGTGGCTCAGATAACATCGCTCGAGTGGTAATCTCTATCAACTTCCACTTTTCCCATAGACGGTCCTGTTCAATCTTGACATGATGAAGCTCAGCTTCAGCTTGGTCAATAGTGAATCCCAAGGACGCCACCTCTTTTCCATGCACCAAAAAAGGGGCTTTGTAGGGAGCAATTATACTGAATGAGGCCATCACTTCCATTTTCTGTGTAAATTCGGGTCGTTAAAGCCTTATATTTATACTAATCTTGTGATCACTGTCAACGGATCTAAAAGTAACGGTCACAATTCATAAAATAAAACCAAAGAAGATGACATTTTATATAAACTTTTTCCATAAAGATACACTTAATTATATCAAGATATATTTTCAATAATGAAACTTTGGGTCGTTACAATATTCCCCCTTTAAGAAATTTCTCCCTCGAAAGTTATTTTTCCCACAATAAAACAGATGTGGGTAACTTACCTTCATTATTTCCTCTGATTCCCATGTCGCTTCTTCAAACACATGGTTTCTCCATAACACCTTGACCAGGGGAATTGTCTTATATCATAGAACTTTTTCTCTATGATCTATGATGTTCACTGGTTGCTCCTCAAAAGAAAGATCATCCTCCAACTATACCACCTTAGAGGAGAGTACATGTGAAGGGTCCAATATGTACTTTCTTAAGAGGGATAAATTAAAGATATAATGTACTTTGTCCATGGTAGGTGGAAGTTCTAGTTGATAGGCCATAGCCCCGGCACGATCAGGAATCTAGAAGGGGTCGATGTACCTTGGACTTAACTTCCCTCTCTTTCCAATCCTCATGAACTTCTTCCACAGAGATATGAATAGATAAACCATGTATCCAACTTTAAATTCAGGGTCTCATTCACGATTATCTGCCTAACTCTTCTGTCGACTCTGGGCTACCTTGATATGGTGCTGAATGGTTTTCACCTTCACCAACATTTCCTCGACAATTTCTGGTCCAAGCAGCTTACGTTCACCGGCCTCATTCGAACATGCCAGTGTTCTACACCTTTTCCCATAAAGTGCTTCATATGGTTCTATTTGGATTCTCAAGTGGAAACTTTTATTATAAGAGAACTCAACTAGAGGAAGATGTTGATCACATCCTCCTTTATTGTCCATTGAGCATGCTCTCAACATGTCCTCAAGTGTTTTGATAGTCCGCTCGGATTGGCCATCACTTTGAGGATGATAGGCCATACTGAATTTCACATCAGTATTAAGAGCATGTTGTAGACTCTTCCAAAACATAAAGGTGAATATTGTATCTCAGTCAGACACAACAGATAGTGTCACTCTATAAAACCTTACAACTTCCCTGATATATATCTGTGCTAGTTGATCCAATGATAAATCCTCCCAAATATCAATGAAGTGTGCATCTTTTGTAAAACGATCAACAACAACCCAGATTGCATTGTTGGATTTGGATGTCCTCGGTTGTCTGGTGACAAAGTCCATGATGATGTTCCTCCATTTCCATTATCGTATGGGAAATGGTTGCGTCATCCCCTTAAGCTTCTGCCTCTCTGTCTTCACTTTCTGGAACACCAGGAACTTTGATGTACATTCAGCGATCTCCTTTTTCATATTATCCCACCAAATGTTTTCTCTGAGATCTCGATACATCTTTGTGCTCCCTGGGTGGATAAAGAAATATGAACTATGCGAATCAGCCAAAAGTTCCTTCTTCAGCTCCGGACTAGATAGAACACATAGTCTTTTCCCGAATCGCACAATTCATTCTTCATTAACATTAAACTCTTAGTATTTCCCTTTTTTGATAGCATCTACTTTTTCTTGAATTCCCACATCATCCTTTTGAGCATCCTTTAACCTTTCCATAAGAGATGGTTGATCAATCATTTGTGAAAGGATTGATGATGTTCCCTTCCTTATGATTCCCATGTCTATATTCATCAAGTCTAAGATGATTGGATCCTTCTCAATTCTCATCATTGATTGAATCGCTGGGGCCTTTCTAATTAGGGCATCTTCCACATTGTTTTCTTTCCTAGGGTGGTAATGTATCGAATAGTCATAATCCTTGATGAGTTATATCCAACTTCTTTGGCTCATATTAAGATCTTTCTATGTAAATTTATTTTTAAGACACTTGTGGTCATTATATATCTCACATTTCTCCCCATAGAGACAATGCCGCCAGATTTTCAAGGAAAAGATCACTGCTGCCAACACCAGATCATGTGTTGGATAGTTTCGCTCATGGATTTTCAACTACCTTGAGGTATAGGATATCACTTTATCATTCTGCATCAGCACACAACCTAAGCCCTTCTTCGAAGCATCACAAAATACCACAAAAAGTTCCCCACTTTTGGGTAAAGTGAGCACAGGTGAAGTGATAAGCCTTATTTTCAACTCCTTGAAGCTTTCATCTCATTCATCACACCAAGAAAACTTTACTACCTTTTACGTTAGCTTGGTATGAGGGTTGGAAAATCGTATGAAATTTCTCAAAAATCATCGATAATATCCATCTAACCCCAAGAAGCTACAGATATCTGTTATCTATGTTGGCCTCGGCCATCCCTCAATTGCATCTGTTTTGGAGGGATCCACTTATATCCCATTGCTTGTGATGATATGACCCAAGAATGAGACCACCTTCAACCAGAACTCATACTTGTTGTAATTTTCATAGAACCTCTCCTAGGAAAAAGTCTTTAGTACAGTTCTTAAATTCACCTCATTTTCCTCCTTGGTTTTAGAGTATATTAGAAAATCCTCTATAAATTCTACCGCAATTTTGTCAAGGTAATCTCTAATGACTATATTCATCAGGTCCCTGAAGATTTTTGGGGCATAAGTGAGTCCGAAAGGCATTACTATGAATTCATAGTGCCTGTATCTTGTATGAAAAGCAGTCTTGGGGACATCTTCCTTCTTCACCCTTACTTCATAACATCCCGACCACAAATCTACCTTGGAAAGGTATTGTGCTCCATGCAGCTGATCAAACAAGTCATCAATTCATGGGAGAGGAGCCTTGTTCTTTATCGTGATTCTGTTGAGCTCACAATAATCAATGCAAAGGCGCATTGACCCATCCTTATTCTTGACGAAGAGGACTGGTGCACCCCATGGTGAAGCACTTTGGCATATCAACCATTATTCTAGATTCTCCTATAGTTGTTTCTTTAGCTATTCAAGCTCCATAAAAGACATTCAATCTGGAGTCTTGGATATTTTTAGAGACCCTAGTATATGTTCAATTGAGGATTCAACATCTCTTCTAGGAGGAAGACCAGGAAGTTCCTCGGGAAACACTTTAGTGAATTCCCTCACAATAGGTATTTATTAAAGGATGGTTTCATCCATGGACTCAATCATCAGAGCCAGATATGCATGCTCATAGGGCAGTAATATCCATTCTTGAGATGATGGAGCTAAAAGAGATTCATCTTCTCCTTACACTTGTTAAGAATCGCGGGTCGATTCTCCATAGGAGTGTGATTTACCTTTCCCGGCAATTTATGTTCGCTCTATATAAAGAAAGACAATCCATGCCAATAATAGAATCAAGTTCCACCAGAGAGAGTATGACAAGGTTCTCCAGGAAATTAAATCCACAAATTATGATAGGTGAGAAGTTATATTCTTGGGATGCATTGATTGCCCCATTTTTCATACTCACTGAAATCTTCACTTACATGATTTGTGGTGGTGCTGGGATTTTTCTACTAAAATTTCGAGATAAAATAGAATCCGTAGAACCTAAATCAAAAATAATGTTCAATATTCTTGAATGAATAACTAGTTTACCTGTCACCACTTCATTGTCGGGGTTCACTTCGGCGGAAGTGATGGAAAAAGCTCTTCCTTGCTGCCTTGGAGGTTGTTGGTTGCCTCTAAAAACCCTTGGATTAGGGAACTGATTTACAAAATGCCCCGGTTCATTTAAGTTGTTGTAATGAACAATTTGTTGAGGTTCGAACGGAGCTTTCCTCTCCTCTGTCGTAACCGCAGGTCTATCTTGCCGACAGTTTATAGCTAGGTGCCCTTCTCTTCCACACCTAAATCATTTCCACGTCCCCTTGATGCAATTTCTAGGATACTTCTTTCCACACTTTTGGAAAGTGGGGTGGTGGATCTTTTTAGCACAGTTTGATTTATCCATCAGACCACTAGCATGGAATTCCTCCTTACGCTTCTTGTCCCCAGGATACCCATGTGACTCCCTGATCTTTATTTCAACCTTGAGGGCAATCGGACAATTTATTCATAGTTGTCGATGTCACAGATTGTTAATGCTTTTTGAAGGCTAGGCTTCAGCCCACCAAAGAAGCATTAATATTTTCATTCAGGTGTAACGACAAAGCTGGAAGTGTATCGTGCAAGACATGTGATGTTTTCGTCGTACTCTCCAACAGATTCTTCGTATTTTTGGTTGAGGGAAAATAAGTCCCTTTACACCTTAAGCCGAAGGGTGCGTGGAAAATATTTATTGAAAAACATCTTCTGGAAATCCTTCCATTCCAACGCATCGATCTCCTCCTCAGGATTCATATTTTTTATCAACGTCCACCATTGATCATCTTCACCATCTATAAGATAAGCTTCCCGGAGAACCTTCTCTTGTTCAGAACATTGAAGGATAGAGAAGATCTTCTCAATGGAGTTTATCCATTGTTCAGTGATCATGGGATCTGATGATCCACTAAATGTAGGAGGCCGTTGTCTCATGACACTCTCGATGGTGAAATGTTCTTACTTGGGGGGTGGGGTGGGGGTGGGGTTGAACGTTCCTCTTGAACCATGTTTCTATTCAAATCTTGAGTTAGCTGAGAGAGAATCATGACGAAGTTCACGATTCTCACTCCCCTTGGATTGAGCATCTCATTAGTACAGTCATCACACTGATCTTCACATCAGTTGTTAGCCCGAGTCCTCCTATTACCGGCCATTGGCTGGAATAAAATGAAAGATATGGGGTAACTCCTATAGGGAAATCCAAAGACAAAATTTGATGACTTATAAATAAACATTTATTTCCTTAACACATGAGTCTATATGCTTCAACCTAGGATTTTCATGATCATTTTTCTAACATATATTCATAGGGGCAATTTATTTTAATTCCCTTAATAAGGGTTCATATTAAGCTTTTAAATTTATCAAAACATATCCCCCAGGAGTGTCATAACCAATAGTGCAGAAAGGCCCATTGTCGTGCACCAGTTCCGGTTCGAGTCTAGCTCAAAGTGGTGTTTTTGGGTTTTACACCTAGGATACATCTGTGCCAGAGCCGCCTCTACCTGCTCGTATCCAGACAGGGATGTATTTGTTTGATAAACCACTAACTCTGTACTTACCAAAATATAGGGATGCTATTATTATACTTTGTCATGTATCTAAGTCTTTACTAGGGTTTTCTATTCCTAGTCCCAAAAATAACTAAACCTATCCTCTGATGCCAACTATGACAACCCTGCTTTTAATACGAACATAAACATTTTTTATTACATAAACTATTCACTTGATACAACATTTATGATCAAGAGGTCTAGTGTATTTGGGGATTAGGATCATTACATAACATCTTAAAACATGAAATACAATATCTATATTTAAAACTTCCTTTACATGACCAATACATTCCCTCGTACTTAGCATTGCATGGGATAACCTGGGGACATGCATAAGAAAAGGGGTGAGATATAAAGCCCAGTAAGGGAATAAAATGGAATACATGATAAGTATAATACATGTTAGACAATAGGCATATCAATAGATCACAAGAGGAACATGAACATAAAGCCATGATAAAGCATGATAATCATAACATTGAAATGTGGCAACAACACTTAACATGGAATTAGCAAGAGCCAAGGATCATTGCACATTAAGCATGAGTAAATCATCATCGAACATAAAGCACGAGTAAACCATCATTTCACTTGAATTAGAATTAGTCAACACTCATTGTACATGACGTATCATGATACTATACTTTACCCAATGTATTGGAGAGCTATAAGGGCGCGCCCTTCTTAAACATTTCATTTCATGCATAAGTGTGTCACATGGATCATAAGACATGGATTCATAAAACAGAATAATTTATTCCACGATAAAGGAATAGTAAATTAATACATGAAACATTATAATCAATATTTAAATGTGCATAATGGTGAATACCATTGATGGAGAAATGGGCATGGTATTCACTACACAATGGCATTGGCTTAGAAACTCATTGCAATTTCGGCAGCGTAATGGCGTGATATAAGAATTAATAAGAAACTGTTTATGAGAGAGAGAGGGGTTCCTCATCATAGTTACATGTAATGAATAGTAAGTAGTTTATATAGATAAATGTCCCAACAATTGTAATGGAATTTAGATTAATGATACAAAAGTATTCCATGAATGTAAATGAGAAGAGAGAAGTTCATTTTGGAATTTTGGCATAGTAATAAGTGTACATTGGAGGAATTTAATGAGAGGAAAAGGGTATCCAATCATTAAAACATAAATAGGGTAGTATGAGAGAGGTGTAAAACCATACTCCTACATTCATAATTGAAATTAAAAGGCAAAAACAACTTAAATAAAATTCAAGAAAAATGAGAAAGGGAGAAAAAAACCTTACTTGGAAGTGTGCTTCCAAAGTCTTGAGAGGGGCTTATTGGGAGCATTGGGGACCTTATGAGGATTATAGAGAGAGTAGGGAAGAGTTTGGACGAACTCCAAAGGCTTTGAGTGAAGAGGAAGTGGGATCTTGGGTGGGTTTATATAGGAAAGGTGAAGGAATTATTTATTATTTAGGTTTGGGACACCTTACATCAAACTAATCCAAACCACAAACCAAACCATGGTTTTTGCTCATGGTTTTTGGAACAGTGAATAGTAAAATAATATATTATAATTCCAAAGCCCGAACATCTTAAAATAATGGGGTTGTTTATGTGGAGGTGAGTCACACTCCCATGGAAAACAATTTAAAAAGACAAGATGTTTAATAAGTCTTGAGGGGTCCATTAATGATTTGAAAATTAAGTCAAACAATCCCAAAATTACATTATTTTAATGGTAAAAATATTTATTCACAAAACATAAATATTATAGTATTTTATTATATGACTATTGGGTCATTATGATGTCATTAAACACATTATATATTTAAACAGTATTTTATTTTTACCCAAAAATGTGACTGTCTCAAAAAATTATGAAAAAATCACCGTTGGATAATTTTGAAGTCCTCATTCTAGAAATAACATTTATTTTATATATATAGTTTTCTAAATATTTTAATTTTCACTTTTTAAAATAAAAACCACATTTATCAAAAATTCCTGGGTTTTGACAAAAATCGCTTTCAAACCGTAATAAAAATTACAATTTAATTAATAAAATTATAAGATCATTTATTTTTAATATAAATTGTTTTTATAATAATAATAATATTTTATTAAAATATTATTTAATTCAAAAATTCCTTAATTTAATAAAATATAATTATTAATTTAATAATTACTAAAAACACTATTTGTAATTTAAAAACTATTTACAATGTATCAATGATGATGATAAAGTATATTCATTATTGTATACAAAAATAATGTACATGAACATAGTACTAGATATTGGTTACATAACCCTTTAAAACATCTTCATAAGTCCTAAAGGTAAGGTGTGCAATGGTGACAGACTCTTGTGGTGGCTCAGATAACATCGCTTGAGTGGTAATCTCTATCATCATCCACTTTTCCCGTAGACCATCCCATTCGAGCATGACATGATGATGCTTAGCTTGGGCTTGGTCAACAGCGAATCCCAAGGACGCCACCTCTTTTCTGAGCTCCGAAAAATGGGCTTCATATGGAGCAATTCTTCTAGATGAGTTCATCGCTTCCATTGTCTGAGTAAAATGTGATTATTAAAGCCTTATATATATAGTAATCTTGTGATCACTGTTCAATATTTATAAAAGTAACGGTCACAATTCTTCCCATAAAACTAAAGAAGTTGACATTTTATATAAATGTTTTATATAAAGATACACTTAATTATATCAAGAGGGATTTCCATTAATGAATCTTTAGGTCATTACACATATCCCATATCAGCCCATGAAAAGAGTAGTTGTTAGTTTAAAAGTATCCACCAATTATGCCCAGCATCCCACATGTCTTCCCAAAACTACATGTCAAAGAGACTCAATAACTACACAATGAAAGTATCTTCATTAGGTGGAACTATATTTTTCTCATGGTTTAAGTTCATGTCATATGGACATGTCTCAATGGGGAAAGGATCCCTATTCATTGAGAGTCCAAGGTACATCAAATCATGTATGATCAATGTGAAACATATTCTATAGATCATGTCTCATGGTCAAGGACCCATGCCTAGCCTATATGGAGGGTTCCACATGGACATGTCATTGGGGACCCACTGCTAAGCTGAGCTGGAGGGTATACTCAGAATATCCACAGAGGACCCACTGCACATCCCAGTGAGAAGGTAATATCGGAACTGCCTTGACTATCCCTATTGGATGGTAACTCTTGAAAATCAATGAGGAACTACACTAACCATCCATGCTAGATGGTAACCATCAAAAGAATTGAAGAAATACATTGTACATCCATATAGGATGTTACCTATAAAAATACATTATGGAACTACATTTTCCTTCCCTGATGGAAGGTACCTCTATGAAATGCATTGAGGAACTACATTGGGTATCCCTACTAGATGATACCTCTGAGGAACTACACTGGACATTCCTATTTGATTCAACCTCTCAAAAGTATCGAGGAACTACACTATCCATCTCGGTTTGATGTTACCTCTCATGATGAATATTGTAATGACATTGGACATCCTTAATGGATTGTACAACTATGCATGCCAACCCGAAACATTCACATCACATCGTGTAAAGTGGAAAACTACTTGAATGGTGCACCCATGATGTGTAACCTTGACTCATCACATGAACATGTCCCTAACCATTCTTGGGTACTAAATTGTGATCAAGAACCACCGTGAAAGAAAATGTACTCCCAATGTACATGTCATATACAACCAAAATTATAAATAGTGCACCATTCTCATTATTGATCGGAAGTGATAAAACATAATTTCACTAACCCACCTCATCAAACAGACCCAAAACATTTGACCACATCCCTTTATACATCTTCTATACTCTCACAAGAATCAATGCAGGCTTATTTTGTGGGTCCTCATCAAACACAACAAAATTAACTTGCACTTGTATTCAATTCATGTTTCAATAATTGATTAGATCATGAAAAGGCTCTACACTTCCAAAAAGATAACACCTTTGGGATCCTTGTTGAAAAATGAAAAAGATTGTCTATTAATTTTCCCTAAACATTAATATGGAAAAAAAGTTTAATGTCACTACATTAAAGATAGATGGTGTCTCCTGGGGCCCACACATTGATCCTGAAAAAAATTATACAGATCAAATCATTTCAAATCCTATGGAAAAACACATGGGATCATAAATTCTTTTATATAAAGCAGACACCTTTTCAAAAGGTCACATTTCACATCAATGTCCCAAATCTAGTCCCATGGAGCCTACACCTTGATTTTAGTTAAAACAACCCAAATTTGTCTGGAAAAGACAACCTAGGATTCGTTGTCATGATGTCGCTTACAACATCTCAAACTAACTTTTCATGGTGGTGTCAATCCCTTGAGCCGCACCCCGTGACCCCGCCATTGAGCATCCATATGTCCAACTCACCTACCCACTCACTGGCATCTCCATGAACACCTGTTATCACTCCAACTATTGAACCACCTACCCCTCCATATCCACAACCTTCTGTGTGGTGGCCTCCACCTAGAGTTGTGCCGTACAGTGATGACACCTCTGCTAGGATATGCAGCCTGCTGATGACATATATCATGTGTTCCCTTCCATGGACCATCTATGATCCTACAGTTTCTCGATCACCAAAAAAAATAGATTTGGTATCCTTGCATCAATATATTCATAGAACCTATCTCTTCCTGTTTATCCATATGGATTTGGTGTTCCAAAAAGTAAATGGAAATAGTCACAGTCAACAGTTAAGGAACATAAATTTAAATAGATTTATAGAACGGATCAATGGCCATGGCACTCATAAACGGACGAGAGATATGGGGCCTTCTATCAATATATCCATCGTGCACATTGAGATCCACCAGCGGAATCCCTTGATTACATAGTTATAGTGGGCTTCATGTGGCCCGAGAGGTTTGAATCCCCCATTTTGCGATTCCTTGGAAGAAGCAGACACCCCATTCTCATGATTTTGTCATGCAAGTTCATATAGAAGATTCCTCAGACGGGAATACATGTACATGAACTTTCTTTTCATCTTCCCAAGGGATCACATTTTTTGATGCATTGAAGATCACTGATCTAAACACCAAAATCATAGGGAAGAATTATCTTTTCAAGCGAATTGATGTTAGTGGGTTCTTGGTGGAAGGGGATCCGGATTCTCTTCATCAACGCACACAAATGTTCAAATTATCTGACACGGGCCATGCCTCCTATCATAAATGTGATCATCCTTGGCCCCATTCGGATTTTCATTATCATATTTCTCATTTATAGAATGATATGAAGTGTAAAATGATTCCAATTGGGAAATGATACTTTCACATACTACTAAAATCACAAGATGACTTAGAGAATGTTTGGAAGTCTATAAACCTTAACCAAAGCTGGGACTACTGATAATTTCTGACTAAGACTCTGCTTTTATTCCACACACATACAAAAACACAATGGAATAATTTTGGGTTGAACTTTATGTCCTTAATTTGTTTTTTGGCACCAAAAAATTGTAAATTAAATTGTTTTATGCATAAGGAATCCACTGAAAATTGATCACAAAACCTTAAATGTAGACCTATGGCTCTTTTCTAGAATTATGGAACAATTCATCTCAGAGTCAAAGCTCCCTAACATAATCAACTTCACAACAAATGAATAAAAAACATATATTTGAATTGAATACTAGAGGAAACCTCCCTTCTGTGAAATATGTAAAATTATTGGTCAAACAATCTCAATTTGTAGAGTGATTAGAAAGAAAGTAATCCAACCAATTGAAAATAACTAGAAGGAAAAAAGGAGAAATAAAAAAGATAAAGCACCCTTGATGGAGATACCTAATCATCTCCAAAGGAAAGATGACATCTGGGTCAAAAACTCAATATAACACATATAGGGGCCACCTCGGGTATAAATTGAGAAGATGTTACTGAAGAGGAAGATATCCCCATTAAATAACTACACCTCTTGGAAGAACTAAAAAAACTAGTCCTAGAAACTGTAAGGACACACAATGAGAAATAATAATCTGGTAAATTCTCAAGAACTATCCTCAGCCGAGATGCAATTCAAAACCTAGGTAAGAGGGACAACTCACCAGGACAATTGAGCTACAATACTTGTAACACAATTTCGTCATCTCCACACTGGGCTGACTGTCTTGAGATTTTTTCAATTCAAAATATGGTGAAACAGACCCTAGATTTAGGTACAGGACAGATCCTGAATCCACACATTGTAAATGCCACCGATATTTGTGTTTTTAAGACTAAATCGAGCAATAAGACATATAATGAAGAATCTTATCCTCATACTCAAGGTAGACCTATTTATGTGTCTGAAACACAAAACTACACTTAACACATTACAAAATATTTCTAACTAAGGAACACCCAGAATGAAATTTTGGACACAACACATTCCACTGCTAATCAAATGTATGAAACTATCACCAACAAACTGGACCATGTCAACACTTCTAAGGGAAATCCATCCTCATTAGAAGCTCCCACACTAACCCAAAACAACAGCTTCACCAAATATATAGCAATTGAGCAACTTGGGATGGAAATAGTACATGATACAGACATCTAAACTTTTAAAAATACCTATTCTTATGGGTTTCAGCCTGATATCAATGATGTTAATATCGTTCCATGATGTTCTTTAACATGCAATGTACAGCTCCAAACATTAAGGATTCATCAATGAAAACTGCTAACAAAGGCACCCATCTAATCCTAAATAATGAAACTAAATTGAACAATGGTGAACCAGCTTCTACTTTACCAACTCACACAAAAACTATAAGCAATCCCTAAACTTCTTTATGCGTTATGACACTAAATTAGCCCTGTTATATTTTTTTCATGACACTTGAATCATCTGATCATGGTAGAAAACTATAAATACATGATACAAAGTCCATAGAGGTGATGAAGGTATCTGTGGACCAAATACAGTGTTGTCTAGAACTGGATAGAATCAACAAGTAGCATGCAGCAGCTTCATAGGAACCTGGTACAACTCTCTCCCTACTTGTAGATAGTGAGGTATGTACTTCAAAGGTAGGTAACCCAATTTCAAATCATATTTCCAATTCATGGTTGTGTTGTACTACGAAATTCATAGACTCTAGTATGACTATGCTAGTACCTGAACCTACAATGTAAATCAACCAAAAATCCAATAATAATAATGAACAAACCTCTAAAAATCCGGATGATGTAAGGCCTTCTAGAAATAAAGCCTCGAGAAAAATGAAAGGGGGGGGGGTTCTAACTCCAAAACTAGATTTTAATGAAGATCATTTTTTTGGAATTTTCAACGGATTTCTATCCCTAACACCTTCAATGTGTTAGTGAAAATGATTGAAACACATCATCCACTATTATTTTCTATTGTGGAGACAAAAATTAACTATGCATCTATATAATCTTATTTATGTCAAAAAAATTAGGTTTTTTCTATAGCAATCACTAATAACCTTCATGCAGATTATTTATGGATTTTCTTTCATTTCTCTTTGTAGAATATTAGTGTCTATAATATCACTAATTAGATACTTACTTGAAATTTTAATATTTATTACACACATTTTTTAATATCGTTTGTCTATACTATGAATGGATACCATGAAAGAATATCTCTTTGGAATGAACTATATTACCTTGTCACAAATATTACTACAACCTGGTTTATTATAGGTGAGTTTAAGGCCATTCTCAAAACAAGGAAGAAAAGTGGACCCTCTCACACTTCTATTTCCACATGAGAATTTATAACCACAATATATCACAAAAAACTCATTGAAATCAGTCTCACTGGAGCAAAATACACTTTGGATATAAAACACTAAAACAAAGTAGTTGGCTCTAAGCTGGATAGAGCATTCATGAATCTCCCTGCCTAAGATAAATAGGTCATTATCTCCAATATTACTCTTCGTTGCTGGAATTATGATCAACACCCCATCCTGGTCACTGTATCCAACAAAGAAATGAAACCCTAAATTCCTTTTAGATTTAACAATTCTTGGTTCCCATATGATGAGTGAACTCATTTAATTCAAATGTTTTGGGCCTCAAACTCGTGTACTAATG
The DNA here is from genome assembly GCA_963277665.1 of Viscum album. NCBI lineage: Eukaryota > Viridiplantae > Streptophyta > Magnoliopsida > Santalales > Viscaceae > Viscum > Viscum album. The sequence goes on along the minus strand of OY728162.1, from coordinate 76,304,205 downwards.
ATTTCATGGATTGTAGTCTTAAATTAAAACATCTAAAATTGACTCTAAAAATATTGTGTAGATCTGAAGCCCACCAAATTAATAATGATATTTTGATTCTTGAGAAGGATCTCATGAACCTCAAATCACAAACATCAATTATGTCCTCAAAAATGATCACACTCATGTACTAAAAATTGTAGTCAAACATAACTCCCTACTCACTTTTAAAGAAAATATGAGAAAGCAATATTTTAAAGGTAAATGGTTAACATACAGTGAAGGAAACACTAAATTATACAATTATATACAAAGAATCAAGAATGCCTATAACTGTTAACCATTTTAATAGATGGGGATAGGCTCCTTGACAATGAGGTTGACATCACTCATCATATAGTCTCCTATTATTAAACTAATTTCCATGGTCCTGATATATACAGAGACCACATATCTGAGGTCATTCCAATAGTGATCAATGATGTGGAGAATTCCTTCTTACTCAACAACCCATAGATCATGAAATCAAAGAAATTTTCTTTAGTCTGAATCTTGATAGTGCTATGGACCCTGACGGTTTCAACAATGAAATTTTTTAGCATTATTGGGATGTGATCCAGATTGATGTTTTTAAAATTTTGAAAAAACATCACCACCAACGGGGTTCTCCCTCATGCCATAAATTTTCTATTTCTCACCTTGATACCAAATGTGGATAATGAATATGAGATTCACCAGTTTAGACACATTTCTCTTATCTATAGCCTTTTTAAAATCATCAAAAAAATCATTGCCAATAGAATTTCCACTCTCATAAACAAAATTGTCTCGTGGAACCAATAGGGTTTTATATAGGGAAGATCCATTCAAGAGTGTATTTGCCTCACCTCTGAGTGTGTCAATAATTGTAATAACACTAATAGGGGTGGATGCATAACGATTAAACATGAAACCTGAAAAGCTTTTGACACCATGCACTGGATATTTATCTTCAACGTCCTTCAAGGATATGGTTTTGACACCTCTTTCATCACTACAATCAGAATACAATTCAACTCAGTCTCTATCTCCATCCTCGTCAATGGATCACCTAAAATCTATTTTAGATTCCCAAAATCTATCCGTCAAGGTGACCTCTAATCTTTCATTATCGTCTTGATAGTATAAGACTACATCCTTCATCTGATCGACCATCTGGTGGATCAAATCTAACTAAAACCCAATCATGTCTCTAGGAACATAAATGATCCAACTCGACTTTTTTTATGCTAATGACATCATCCTTTTAATTTAAAGGGATAAAATAAATATTCTAGATCTCAAAAAATGTGCTCTCACACTATGAAGAGATTTCCGGTAAAACCATTAGCTGGAATAAATCTTGAATCATAAATGGGATGAATTTCCCTCCTGACAGAAAATGTAATGTAACGCCCCAAGCTTCCACAGTATGCTTCACTTGAAATAATACAGTAGTGTGTGTTGTACGCAACATCGAGTTCTAACACACCACAACCAATCAAAATCGTTGTTATGAATATTAATACCCACTTTTTTAAATTTTATAAATTATATCTTTCAAAATGGACATCATTTTTTATTCGGAATATCAAATTTATCTTAGGGTGAATTTTTGGTATTTTTCTAAAAACATTCAATTTTTTATGAATAATGATAAACACTAATTTATAGGTTAAAAATAAATTTTTATTTAAATAATTAATTATTTTTTTCAAATTTATTTTAGGTAAAAATAGATAAATAATACCTATATAATTTCAATTTAATTCATTGGAGTATATATATAATAATTTTAGATATATTAAAATTTTATTGAACTTTCACCGTCTTTTACCCAACTCCTAGGAGAATTTGCAAATTCACATAAAACATAATTTTACCACTTTAGTGAGTGGAATTTAGAAAATTCAAAATACATGGTTAATATGAAGGAGTAATATTTGGTTCAATAAGATAATAATAATTTTTGGTGAATAGTAACTTTTTACGTTTATTTACCAAGTTTCAAAGTAAATAGGGAAATTAAGGGTAAAAATGATATTATTATTAGCCTAAAACATATCCTAATTGTATTATCTAAGATTAATTTGACTAAAAACAAACTTAGGAATAAAATATGAGCCACTTTGGTTCACTTGGATTAGATTAGGACATTTATTATTATTTAATTCAAAGAAGAGTTAAAAGAGATAAAATCAAATTTAAATAACTAAAATATTTTTAATATATTGTTCTACATAAGATAAATTAGATTATATATATTCATTAGAAAAATAAAAATATTTCATACATAATTATATTTTATTTATAATTTTTAATCATTATATAATTTAATTTATTTATGACACAATGGTGATGCAGTAATTACCTATTTAATGAAATATTAAAATAGTTGATATTATAAATATCGAAATAAATGTAATTTGAGACTTTTTATATTTACACTAATTTTCAATTTTACTAGGATATATTATGGTGGTTAAGATGAATTTTTTTCGAAGTAATAATGCTGTTATTAATTTAGGAAAAACAAAATACCAAATAGTGCCAAAATTGACTTAAAATGGTTTTAAAAAATTTATATTATTAATTGATATTATATTTCTAAACATCTAAGGTCCATCCAACGGACTTATATAATTATTTTTTTATCATTATTGAACCACATGGCATTCTTTTGGATGTATATAGTAAGTTTATAAACCATATAATATTAAAATACAAAGAGACATGGAAAATGTAAATCTATTTAACTAAGAGTAAAATATAAATGATAATGTTAATATAGTGACCCAAAACTCTCTAAAATATTTTGGATAAAATTATTTAGACTCATCCCTACCTTATCCTCGAAATAAGTCACTTTGGAGATATTATAATCTAAATATGAATTTATTATAATATTATATTTTAAGTTTTTCCTAAGGTTCCCCTCACCCCTCTTATAATAGGGCACTCCCCCTTCCCTAAAATTCATACCTTCAAAGCCTTTTGGATTAGCCAGTCCCTACTAAAATATTCTTTAAACAACCCTCAATTAATCCTAGAGGCCTTCCTTTAGTTAGAAAGCTAGTCTAAGGAGCCCTTTTGATCAAATCAAATGGAAGAACCCAAAGTAGAGGTAATGATTTCACCATCCTCATTCAAGTTCCTTTCTTATTCAACATAGTCTTTCGTTTTTATTTCCATTATGAAATAAAAAATCAAGTATCATCTATATAATTTGATGTTATAATAAATATGGTAGACCATATTCATTATTCTATCTATCCTTTGAATGACATGTCACCATACGTGGGTACGTACGGCTTACCGTCTCCACGTCGTGGTGTAATTGTTATTCAAAAAATTATTATTTGGATGGGTATTATAATGATGTGTAATAGAATTAAATAATAAATATAACATTATAATGATTCTGTATATATGATATATCATCCAATTATATATTATTTTAATATCAAAGGAATGATTTTGTCGCTCGTGCATGCGTACAAACTATTGTCTCCATGAATGTGATGAGATTCATTCCCCATAGTATCCATTCAAGTATAATTATTATTTGATGATTAAAAATAATGTTTAAGGACTTGATATCATTCTGTATACGAATAAGATACAATATATCCATTACAAAACAGCATATGTTACAAAACATATATAAGAAAATGAGTAAGTTAACAACCGAAATGACGATAATTCTAAGATATTATTAACAAAGATATGTTAAAAGATCATATTTGATATCATATTAAGGTATATGATTATTTTATAATTTAATAACAACTATTTCACCATTATACATGATGTTAAACTACCCTCATCCAATGATAAGTACAAGGTAAGGGTTTATTTCACAGTCTTTTCATTATTTGAGGTTGTTTATATGTAATTATCTACTGGAACCACTTTATCATCCACATCCATGTTTCTTAAAAATGTATTTCAAATCATTCATACTATTTTAAAAACTATGAGTTAAAGAAATTTATTCCCTTTTTAACTTTTTTTAAGAAGTTTATAAAGGAATCATTCTGTTGTTTTCCAAACAAGGTCATTTTTAACCTTTTCAATAGAATTAAGGTAAGAATGTCTTTTTTATCTTATACGGCAGGTGCGGCTATATTCTGCCATTAAAAAATCTTAATAGTTTCCCTTACAAGATTCTAAGGATATTTTCAATGTAAATGTTTTATTTTATAATTATGTGACTTTTAAATGATTAAGAAAACAGATATTTCTCTCAAATGGTTTTGATTTCATCTATGCCAACATTCTTTGATAGATTTTATGCTTATTTGAAGTTGATTTATTATGATACAAAACATCAATTTTGAATTGAAGGTTTCGTGATATGTTTGACTTTTGATGAGTAATTTTTATACCATTCATGGTTTATGGAGAATGTATTGACATTTCATATGCTAGTTTTAATACGAATGTTTATGTTATGTTTAACCCTATTCATATGAGGTATGCATTGGACTAAATAAGTGATGGGTGGAGCCCATTATAGCTCCTCGATGCATGTGTAGGTATCATGAGACAAACTTGTGTCTTGGAACAAGGCCTTGACAAAATCTTATTTGTAGTCTTGGCACAAGGCCTTGACTCTGTGGTTATGATAGTCTGGCATTATTCATTCCATCATTATGAAAGTAGTTACTGATATTGCATGTGATTATTTTATTTGTAGAATATCCATATGAATAAGTAAATGGAATTATTTAATTTTATATCTACCATATTATGCTAAAGAACAAGTTTAAAAGGTTTTTTTTTAGTTATACATTTCGTTAAATGTTTTTGTTTATTTATGAAAGTTTCTGCTATATCGTTATCCTTACTAGGAATCTGAGCTCACCCCTTTATATGTATTATTTTTCCCAAGATGTGAAGAAGTATATTATGACTGACATGTAGGGATAGTCTGAGGGGATATGAGTGCATAATATGGAGAATATATTGTTGTAGTTTTCATTTTATGATGTAATGTAAACTTTATGAATGTATCTAGTGATTCGAAACTACTAAACTAATCGGTATTTTGAGATCTAATATGTTGTGATCATGCCAATGTTATGTAATAATGCACTGACCGTGGGTATCTTGGGTCAGGGAGTTACAGTTGTTATTAGAGGATGTTTAGTACAAACCATGGAAGCTAGATTTAGATAAACTCTAATTAGAGAAAATAGACCAACGATGGACTTTGAGGATTAGTATAAAAGAACTTCCTAGAATTTTTTTATTGTAAATATTTTGTGAGTTTTTCGAGCAATACATCCTTGTCTGGATATGAGCAGGTAGAGGAGGCTCTAGCACATATATACGTAGGGGTCACCCCCAAAAACACCTCTTTGAGCTAGACTCGAACGGGAACTGGTGCATGACAACTGGCCTTGCTGCACTCTTGGTTACGACACTCCGAGGGGATATTCTTATTATAATTCTCATTTTCATTACTAACCATTATGAAGGGTTTATGAGTATATAATTCCTCAAATAAATAGTTTTTATGATTATGGATTTTATCCATAAACTGTTCAATTTATGTTAACTGTTTTACCAGTTTGGAATTATGTATTTCTATTCATAAAAAGATCTAGTTTATGGCATTATTTAGAAATGGTTCCTTGTGGAAGGATTGGAAACCATACAAATTCATGCACTCCATGTAGGTACTTCCCTTCTACTCAAGATAATAATGGTGGAGCTGGTGATACAACTGGTGTTGATTAGCTTATCACTATATTGGGATTACTCACACAGTTCATGAATAATAACCTTACCCATATGGAACACCCTGATCCATAATGTGGAGGATCAATGTTAGACCGCTTCATGAGGAAAAAACCACCAAAATTCAATGGAAGTAAAAATCCATTAGTGGCTGAGAAATGGATAAATTCCTTAGAGAAAATATCACATACCTTCGAGAGTAGTGAAAGGGAAAATGTTATCATGGCGGTTTACGGCCTCACTATAGATGCTAACCAACGGTCATCATTGATTAAAAACAAAAAAGAGGATGAGAAAGTATCAAATATGGAATGGAGAGAGTTTAAAGAGATTTTCCTAGAATTATACAATCCTCGTGACCATTGAGCTGATATGGAAAGGCAATTTCTTGAGTTTGAGGAAACAGGAGGATGAGAATGTCGCAATGTATGAGGCTAACATTACAAGGTTAGCGACGCATGAAACAGATTATATACGTAACCCATGGAGTACGATTGATCGTTCCTTTGGTGTGTTAAAACCGTTTCTCCATTGAGCATTAGTCTCACAATCTTTCTCGTCGTATGAAGATATTGTCTCATGTGATATCAAGACAAAAAAGGAATTCTCTATGTCATATTACATTAAAGAAAAGCATGAGAAAAAGGGATATGTAGATCACTCATGGAATGTAAATAAGGGGAAGAAGGGAAAAATTAAATATACATCTTGTAGTAAATGTGGGAAGAAACACCCTGGTACTTGCTAGAAGGGAATAAGAGTCTGTAACAAGTGTGGTGAAAAAGGCCACCAAGATTGTGATTGGAAGGGGAAGAAAGAAGCTACTGATGTTCAATGCTACAATTTTAGGGATATGGGACATTATGAAAATTATTTTACTAAGCGTTAGGGGAACATACCTTAGAAAAAGCCCAGGGATCAAGGCCAAGTTTATGATATCACTACTGCTGAGGTGGAATCTCCAAAAGACGTGGTGGCAGGTAATTTAATCGTTTCCACATGTTTATAAAATGTTTTATTTGATTATGGATCATCACATTTTTTCATATCTTTCCAGCTTGACAAGAAAATTATATGTTTCCAATTTGATTTAACAAGGGAGTTGACAGTCAAAACTCCTAAGGGAAGTATCCTTTCAACAATGTTTTGTGAATCAGTCCCCATTAGAGCACATAAATGTTCTTTATCTGTTGATCTCATCGTCATACCCATGGGTGAAATTATTATAATACTCAGTATGGATTGGATTTCGTACCATGATGCAATGATTTATTGTAAGAAGAAGGAGTTTATGATTTTTGATGGTGTTGATAAAGAACACTTTATCATTAGAAGAGAATCGTCACAACCCAATTCTTATCTAATTCCACCCCCAGTGGGTCAACTATAATCAATTATCAGGGAGGAAGGGAATGAAATAACTAAGTTTTATGAAAGTAATGTTCAAATAGAGGATATAACTATTGTGAAATAATATGTAGATGTGTTTCTAAAAGATTGACATGGACATCCTCCTGAATGAGAAATTGAGTTTTCCATAGATTTAATTCCTTGTTCAAGGTCTCTATCGAAAACCCCTTAAAAAATGGTCATAGTGTAATTAGATAAAATAAAGACAAAACTAGAGGAATTGAGTAATAAGATATTTATTCTACCTATTGTTTCTCCATGGGAAGCCCCTATCCTATTTGTTAAGAAGAATGATGGATCTTTGAGGTTATGTATCGACTACAAGGAAATTAATGCTATAACAATAAACAACAAGTATCCCCAACCTCTTAATAATGATTTATTTGACCAACTTTATGAAGATCAATACTTTTCAATGATTGACCTTTGATCTGGATACCATCAGTTGTGTGTGAATAAGTAAGACATTCCGAAGACAGCATTTCGAACCAGGTACGGGCATTACGAGTTTACAATATTGCCTTTTGGGATGACTAATGAAACCTCTATATTCATGGATCTAATGAATAAAGTTTTCAAAGAATATATCAATGATTTTGTGTTGGTATTTATTGATGATATCTTGGTATACTCCAAAAGCTACAAAGATCATGAAAATCACTTACTCATTATCCTGAAGACTCTTAGAAGACATGAATTATATTGGAAGTTTAGAAAGTGTAAATTCAGGCTTTAGGAGACTTCTTTTCATGGCCATATTGACTCTAATGATAGAATATATATTGATCCTTCTATGAAAAGAGAAATACAATAATTGACAGCACCAACTAGTATAACCGTGGTACGCAATTTTATTGGTTTATCATTTTATTATTGACGTTTCGTCCAGAATTTTTCCCGATAGTCTAACCCATTAACGAAGCTCACACATAAAGGGGTTAAATTTCTTTGGACAAAATAGCGTCAATAATGTTTCGAATAACTTATGAAAATTGTAGTCAATTCTCATGTATTGACTATACCATCGGGGAATGATGGGTTCGTTATTTATAGTGATGCATCAAAGAAAGGACTTGGTTGTGTCCTTATGCAGAATGATAGAGTTATTACCTATGCATCACGACAGATGAAAATTAATGAAAAAAACTATCCTACTCATGATCTGGTGTTAGCTGCTATAATCATTGCTTTGAAGATATTGAGACATTATTTCTAGGGTAAAAAATTTGAGATATATACTGATCACAAGAGTTTGAAGTATATTTTCTCACAGAAAGAACTCAACATGAGGCAAAGGAGATACCTTGAACTACTCAAGGATTATGATTGCATGATACACTACCACCCGAAGAAGGAAAATAAGGTGGCAGATGCTTTGATCAGAAAGGATCATGGAGTTTTGAAAAAAATGAGCGTTGAAAAGGATCCTATATACATGGATCTAGTAATGATAGATATGGGAATCACCATGGAAGGTGAAACCTCAATACTTTTTCAAATGGTTGCCAAACAATATTTATTAGAAAGTATAAAGAGTTTTCATACCAATTATGAAGAGATTAAAATAAAGATTAAATCTCTGAATGAAAGGATATAGAGTGACATTGGATATGAAGATGGAAATTTGATATTTGGGAAGATATTTTGTTTTCCCATTATACGTGATTTAAAAAAGGGAATTGATAGATGATCCTCATATATCCAATTTTTATATACACCATGGGAGCACCAAAATATATAGAGATTTGAAGGAACATATTTGGTGGGACAACATGAGGAGGGAGATTGCTGATTTTGTGTCAAGATGTATGGTTTTTCAACAAGTGAAAGCTGGAAGGAAACAGACTGGAGGAGTCATGCAATCGCTTCCTATTCCTGAGTGTAAATTGGATAATATTACGATGGACTTTATAATGGGACTAACAATGACATCTAGAAATAGTGATGCAATATGGGTCATTATTAATCTTCTTACCAAGTCAACACATTTTCATGCTATAAGAGAATATTTATGACTTGAATGATTAGAAAGACTATATATTAATGATGTTGTAAAACCTCATGGAGTACAAATATCAATTGTTTCTAATCATGATCCATGTTTTACTTCATGATTCTGTAAAATTCATTAGAAATCTCTGGATACGGATCTTTATTTGAGCATTGCTTACCACCCCCAAACAGATGGACAATAAAAAAGGACTATTCAATCTTTAGAAGACATGTTTAGATGATGCTCACTTGTCATTCAGGGTATGTAGGAACAATATTTACCTCTGGTGGAATTTTACTATAATAATAGCTTTCATTCAAGTATTCAGATGGCACCATATAAAGCGTTATACGAAGAGAGATGTCGCACACCAACCTGTTGGGTTGACGTTGGTGAATAAAAACTTGTAGGCCTAGAACTGGTGGAGGAACTGATAAAAAAGGTAAAGGTAATCCAAAACCACATCAATGTATTTCAAAGTAGACATAAGATCTATGTCTATAACTGAAGGAATGATTTGGAATTTCAGGTAGGACATCAAGTTTTCATAAAGGAATCTCCAAGGAAAAGAGTTATAAGTTTTGGTAAGATAGATAAATTGAGTCCCAGGTAAATCATACCTTTCGAAATTCTAGAACGAAATGGGGCTGGATCTTATCATTTGTAAATGCTGCCAAATCTCTCCCACGTTCAAGATGTGTTTCACGTATCACTGCTGAGAAAATACATGCCTGACCCAACGCATGTACTCACCTAGGAGAAAGAAGAACTGGAACCTGATCTATCTTATTGCGAAGTTCCGGTCATGATTCTTCATACGAGAGAACAAGTGTTGAGAAACCGGACGACTCGTCTGGTAAAAGTTATATGGAGAAACCATATGATGTAAGAGGCAACGTGGGAACTCAAGAACTTATGATGAAGAACCACCCGAGTCTTTTTATGCAGTAATATTCTATAAAATTTGAGGATGAAATTATTTGAAGGAGGGGAGAATCTGACACCCCATGCTTCCACGGTATGATTCTCTTTGAATAATACAGTAGCGTGTGTTATACGCAACTTCGAGTTCTAACACACCACAACCAATCAAACTAGCAGTTATGAATAGTAATACCATCTTTTTGAATTTTTTTAAATATTATCTTTCAAAATGGACAGCATTTTTGGATTTAGAATATTGATATTACCTTATGGTAAATTTTTGGTATTTTTTTGAAAACATTTAATTTTTTATGAATAGTGAAAAACACTGATTTATAGTTTATAACCGCATTTTTATTTAAATAATAAATTATTTTATTTAAATTTATTTTAGTCCAAAAAAGATACATAATACCTATATTAGTTCAATGTAATTCATTGGAGTTAGTTTATAACAATTTTAGATATATAAAAATGTTATTGAACTTTCACCATCATTTACCAATCTCCTTAGAGAATGAGAAAATTAATATAAAACATAATTTTACCACTTCTATGAGTGGGATTTTAAAAATCTGAGAGACATGGTTAATTTCAAGGAGTAAAATGTGGTTTAAGAAGATAAATATAATTTTTGGGGAATAGTAACTTTTTACGTTTATTTACCACGTTTAAAATTAAATAGGGAAATTAAAGGGAAATTGATGTTATTGTAACCCTAAAACAAGTCCTAATTCTATTGGATAAGTATAAATCAAAGAAAAAATACCTTACGAATAAAATATGAACCACTTTGGTCCACTTGGATAAGATTAGGACATTTATTATTATTTAATTCAAAGAAGAGTTAAAAGATATAAAATCATAGTTAAATAACTAAAACATATTTAATATATGGTTATACATTAGATAAATTAGATTATAAATATTCATTAGAAATATAATAAAATTTCTACATAATTATATTTTATTTATAATTTTTTGATATTAAATAATTTAATTTATTTATGACACAATGTTGATGCAGTAATTTCCTATATAATGAAAAAATAAAATAATTGATATTATAAATATCCAAATAAATGTAATTTAAGACTCTTTATGAATTAAACTAATTTTCTATGTTAATATGACATATTCGAGTTGGTTATATGAATTTTTTTTGATGTAATAATGCTGTTATGAATTTAGATAAAATAAAATACCCAATAGAGTCAAAATTGGCAAAAAAGAGTTTTTAAAACAAATATTATATTATTAATTTCTATTCTATTCCTAAAAATCTACAGTTTAGAAAAAGGTCTTATATAATTATATGTTTATCATTAATGAACCACTTTTGGTTCTATTGGAAGTATATAGTATGTTTTTTATCCATATAATATAAAAATACATGGAGACGTGGTAAATGTCAAACTATTTAACAAAGAGTTAAATATAAATGATAAGGTTAATATAGTGACCCAAAACTATCTAAAATATATTGGTTTACTGGACTTATACCCATCCCCACCTTATCCTCAAAATAAGTAACTTTTTAGCCATTATAAATTGAATATGAATTTATTATAAAATAATATTTTATGTTTTCCTAAAGTGCCCCTCACCCCTCTTATAAAAGGGCACACCCCTTCTCTCAAATTATTACCTTAGAATCTTTTTGGCTCGGCCAACCCCATCCCAAATATTCTCTCAACTTCCTTAAATTCATCCTAAAGGCCTTCCTTTAGTCATAAATCCAACCTAAAGAGACCTTTTGATCAAATCACAATTAATAACCTGAAGAAGAGGTAATAATTTCACCACCCTCATTCAAGTTCATTTCTTCTTAAACTTTTTATTTCATTGTTATTTTCATTATAAAATAATAACTCTAGTATCATCTATATATTGTGATGTTATTATAAATATGGTACAACCATGTTCAGTATTCTATCCATCCTTTGAATGACATGTCACCATACGTGTGTACGTAAGGCTTACCGTCTCCATGTCGTGGTGTAATTGTTATTCAAAATATTATTATTTGGATGGGTATGAAAATGATGTGTAATTTAATTAAATAATAAATATAACACTATAATGAATCGTTATATATGATACACCATGCAATTATATATTATTTTAATATCAAAAGAATGATATTGTCGTTCGTGCGTACGTACGAACTACCTTCTCAACGAACGCGATGAGATTCATTACCCATCGTATCCATTCAACTCTAATTATTATTTGATGATTAAAAATAATGTATACAGACTTGATATCTTTTTGTATACAAATAAGATACAACCTATCCATAACAACAACAGCATATGTAACAAAATATATAAAATAAAATGAGTAAGTTAACACTTGAAACGGCGATAATACTAAGATATTATTAACAATGCAATGTTAAAAGATCATATATGATATCATATTAATGTATATGATTCTTTTATAATTTAATAAAAAATATTCCACCATTATACTAGGGGTTAAACTACCCTCAACCTTGGAAAAGTACAAGGTAAGGGTTTATTTCACAATCTCTTCATTATCCGAGGTTGTTTAAATATAATTATCTATTAGGACCTCTTTATCATCCACATCCATGTTTCTCAAAAATTTATTTCAAATCATTCATTCTAGTTTACAGACTATGGTTTAAAGTCATTTATACCATTTCTTGACTTTTTGGAAGATGTTTATAAAGGAATCTTTATATCATTTTCCAAACATTGTCTTTTTTATCCTTTTCAACAGAATTATGGTAAGAATGTCTTTTTATAACTTATACGGCACATGGGGCAATTTTCTGCCATTTTAAAATCTTCGAAGTTTCCATTAAAAGAATTTAAATATATTTTCAAAGAAAATGTTTTATTTAATAATTATGTTACTTTTAAATGATTTAAAAAAAAGCGATATTTCTATCAAATAGTTTTGATTTCATCTATGTCAACATCCTTTGATGGATTTTAAGCTTATTTGAAGTTGATTTATTATGATACAAAACTTCCATATTGTATTAATAGTTTTGTGATATGTTTTAATGTGGTTGTTTTATTTCTATACCATTCATGTTTTATAGATAATGTATTGACATTTCATATGCTAGTTTTAATATGAATGTTTATGTTATATTTAAACTTATTCATATGAGGAATTCATTTTACTTATTAAGTGACGGTTGGAGCCCGCTATATCTTCTCTATGCATCAGTAGGTCTCATGAGACAAAGTAGTTTCTTGGTACATGGCCTTGAAAAAAACTTATTTGTAGTCTTGGAACAAGTCCTTGACTATGTGGTTATGATATTCTGGCATTATGCATTACATCAATATAAAAGTAGTTATGGATATTGCATGTTATTATTCGATTAATAGAATATCCATGTGAATAATTAAATGGAATTATTTAATTTTATATCTTCCATTTTGAGGTAGATTTTCATGTTTAAAAGGATTTTGTTTTAGTTATACATTTCCTTAAATGTTTATACTTATTTATGAAAGTTTCCAAAAAAAATTATCCTTACTGGGAATTTGAGCTCACCGCTTTCTATGTTTTATATTTCCCAGGATGTGAAGAAGTATTTTATGACTGGCCTATAGGGATTATCTAAAGGAATATGAGTGTGGACTACGGAGACTATGTTGCTGTAGTTTTCATTTTATGATGTAATGTAAACTTTTGGAATGTATCTAGTGATTCCAAGGCTACTAAACTAATCGATCTTTTGAGACTTGATATTTTCTGATTATGCCAATGTTATGTAATAATGCACTGACTCTGGGTAACTGAGGTCAGGGAATTACATGTAACATTATCTGTGACCTGGGATTGAATGAAGGTATGCTCCCGTTCACATATCTTGGTGTTCCCATTATTCAGGGTAGACCAAAATCCTGTCACTTTGTGACAATCATCGACCAATATCTAAATCATCTATCCTTTTGGAATGGTAAATCCCTTTTTATGGAATGCAGTACTTGCCTTATTAAATTCAATATTTTCTCCAAGACAGTTTACTACATGATGGTCTATAAATGTCCTACTGGCCTCATTAAAAAAATTAACACCACCTCAAAGAACATTATTTGGTCTGGTAGCATTCTAGAAAGAAAACATGTGACTGTGCCCTGTTCAACTTGTTTCCAACCCATTGAAAATGGCAGTATCATTATTAAAAATACCAAATTATTTAATGAATCCCTTCAGAAAATTCTCACCTGGAACCTCTATCATTATACCTCTAAATCTATTTCCTTTATAAAATATGTTATTCGTGAAAAAATAAAAACAAGCAACTCGAACTTCATTTGATCATCAAACATGCCTTCCATCCTAAACTCATTCACCACTATTATGCATAACTCTAGATGGATTGTATCTAGAGATTCCTCCATGACTTTTTTGGATAACTAGATTGGAATACCATTAATTTCATCGATGACTCTTGATTAAACCCATGATAATACCAACAACTCTATTAGAGACATCTTAAACTAATAACATGATCACATTCCTGAGACAATTCTGAACGTCATTGAAAATTACTCTTTCTCTTAAACCAATGATTTTTGAACATGCGAAACTGATCACAATGGTATGATAATCTCAAAATAGTTATACTATCATTATTTATGTATGTTAGAAGAAGAATACAGTTTCTTAAAACATTTTAAAAACCCTTGTATAAAACCATCGATAATCAACCTCATATGGAATCTTTCTCACAACAGAGTGCACAATGAACTTTGGCTTCAATATTTTGGTATCTAGCTTTGCTCTAAATGAAAAATCTATAATCAACACTAGGAAGATACTAACCACCACTTTCAATCATGCGTGACTAATTTTCCTTTTTGGAACTATATTCATGATATTTTTTACTACAGATAGTCGAATCTTAATTCCATCAAAGCTCAATGTAAAAAATGTGCAGAAATGGAGGGATCCCACCAAATCAAGAACCTCTTTAATAATTCGGTTGCTAAGATAAATCATGTAGACTGGTATTATAAAAATTCTATTATGCATAATAATTAATCATTTAATCCAAATTCAGGTCGTATGGGGATCCCCATTGCCATACAAGAAGCTTCCTTGATTTAAAAAGGACATTTCCACAACACAGTACATGATATTGTGATCCCGAGGAATAAACTGATTAAATCCATCTTCTGTCAGCCGCATTAAACTATGGGGGTATTCTAGAGAGCCACCCTACCTAGATGAACCATGATCAACATTGGTGGTTCCACCAAAGAAAATATGGGACATGTAGGGTGCGGTTCAGTTTTCAAGAATCACCATGGTCATATCCTTGGATGCTTCATGAGGAAGTCTAGCATTGCCACTTTACTTGAAGCTGAGATGCTGGGATTGACTCATGCCATTTCCTTTTTCAAACTCTTTGGTGGGAATAACCAATGGATCGAAATTGACTCAATGAATATCATCCAAGAAATTTGGAATGGAATAATCCACCTTGCTTGGCCGATTACTACATACTGGATGGAATTCTTCTATTTTTTTAGTGATCTTAACTATATCATCACACATATGTATCTAGAAGAAAACATTATTGAGGATGGTATAGCCCATATGGGAATCAATATGGAAAATTCTTGGTTTAAACTACTTCCCACTTCTCTACATTCCATTCATGAAAAGTATTGAAATATGATACCATTTTTAGACTCTTGAAATCATTCTTTTTTAATAATATTTGTGCTCTAGTAATCATTGACCCTAGTATCACCTTTAAATAAAATAAAATGCCATGTTAGTTAATACATCAATATTTTATAGGAAAATGATGAATAAATATGATAAATATTTGTTTATTAATCACTAAATTATATTGAAATTTAAAAGTGGATGAATCCTACTTCGATTGATCTATTTATCTTTAGAGACGTGTCCATCATGCACCTTCTTCGATCCAATGACGTTTCTTCAAAGAAATCTCCTCAACTCGGTGATGAATTGATGAAAGAGGGAGAGAGTGAGGGTTGTGTGATAGATAGATATATAGATAATTAGGCATAACCCTCATCCTACAATCATATTAAACTATTTATCAGATTCTACCTCGGCATGGAATATGGACCTTTTCTGCCTTCTCATTTCATGCCACGCATTGGTAAAACACACCATTATGAACCCAATAGAAGTGTCAGATTTCCCATCTGAGTTTCTGATCAAAATTTATTATTTTCAATCGAGAGAAAATAATTTATTTTAGTTGTTTTTTTTTATTTTCCCCCTAGGTTAATTTTCTCATTTAAGTCCCACACCAACAAAAGTTATGTTCCACCCAGGTTAAAGTCCCCATTCTAGAGTCAACCTTGGCCTCTAATTTCTGATCATCTATATTGTTAAATATTTATTCCACAACCTTTTTATAAAAATATTAAAATAATTAATATTTATTGTAATGCCCTGACACCAGTTACCTAGAGTCGGTGCATTATTTTAATACATTGACATGATTATAATGAATCGAGTCCCGAAGGACCAATCGTTTTAGCATTCTTGGAAAATAGATTACATACATGAATGTTACATTATACTTCATAACATAAAAAAAAAATAATCCTTTATGAATGCCATTATTCCCTTGTCTTAACCCTGCATATCAATCACAATACACTTCTTGGAATCCTGGGATAAATAGAATCTATGAAAGGGGGGAGATCAGATTCTCAGTAAGCATAACAATACAGCAGAAGCATTCATAAATAAGCATAAACATTTAAGGCAATGTATAAATAAATCAAAAGCCTTTTAAACTTGAACTTCAGCATAATATGGAAAAAATGTAATGAAATAGTGGAATTTACTTATTCACATGGGAATTCTACTAGTTGAATAATCACATGAAATATCTCTAACCACTTTAATAATGATGGAATGCATAATTCCAGACTATCATAATCACGTATCCAAGGCCTCATGCCAAGACTACAAATAAGATTTTGTCAACGCCTCGTGCCAAGAGACTAGTTTGTCTAATGAGACCTACTGATGCATCGAGGAGATATAGTGGGCTCCACCCTTCACTTATTAAGTCCATTGCATTCCTCATATGTTCAGGTTTAAACAAAACATAAACATTCATATTAAAACTAGAATATGAAATTTCAATACTTTCTCCATTAACCATGAATGGTATAAAAATAATACATCCGTAGTAAAACATATCATAACTCATTCAATACAATAAGTAATATTGTATTATAATAAATCAAACTCAATCCAAAATAATATCAAGTAGAGGATATTGACATTGTTTAAAATGATTAGTAAAACTTTTTGAGAGAAATATCATTTTTGTAAAATCATTTAAAAGTCCCACATTTATAAATGAAGTAATTTAAAAGATATTTTTGATTCAAAGTGTCCCATACCACTTTGAAACTTTTGAAAAGGATTTTCATTTAAAAACATTCAGGTCTATATAAATAAATCCTAAAAATCAATTTGAAAATATGGACATTAATTTAATGATTTAAAAAGATAAATATTTAAAAACGTTGATTTTCTGATCTTGATAAAGAGTGCCATTCAAAATCCTTAAAATATTCATTTTGAAATCATTTTTATGAAAAATGGACATGGATGATAAAAATTTCCCCATAAATACTTAAACATAAACAATCTCGGAAAATAAATAGATTGAACAATTAACCCTTACCAATTTGGTAACTTAAGAAACATACAACCCATGAAAGAGGTATCATACAATGAATATGTAAATTCACATAAATTAAATACTATTACACAAAAAATACAATTATGATCAGTACATACACCACATAAAAGTTAAAAGTGGCAATATGGCATGAATCTCACGAGAATAAGGACTGAGATGAAAACCCCTTACCTTGCACGTTTCTTTAGTCGAGGGTACGTTTAACCTCCTGTATGAAGATTGTAGTATGTTATTAAATTATACCAGAACCATTTTAATATTGTTGATATCATACATGATTCATTAATGACTTTACACTATCCATTTATTAATATTTTCCATGTTAAATTAACATCTCAGGTAATAATCGTTTTCTTTATCGTACATGTTTTAACTTGTTACTCTTGATTGTATCACTTAGATCATGATTTAAATACTTATAAAATATAAAACATGATAAATATGTCATATATATTTAGAATATTAATATCTATAATAGACATATATATGAAATGGAAGCACCGTTTATGGAGACGGTAGTCCGTACATATGCATAAATGTTGTTTCTGTTTTCATATAGTATTGAACGAAAGTAAGTGAATAAGATATATGTAAGTACATAAATACATAAATACATATAAATATATAAATATATATATCTCCAGTTTCATTATCATGTCATATATTACATAGTTATTAGTAATATATATTTTTGTAATCGTCAATGAATGGTGAACTTGGAAATGAATCTCATCGCGTCGTGGAGACGGTAATCCGTATGTACGCACGAGCGAAAATATCATTATTTTGTTATTAAAATAATATATAATTGGATGGTATATCATATATATATAGAATCCTTATAATGTTATATTTATTATTTACATCAAATACACATCATTATTTTACCCATCCAAATAACAATTTATTGAATAACAATTACACCACGACGTGGAGACGGTAAGCCGTACGTATGCACGTATGGTGACATGTCATTAAACATATGGATAGAATAATGAATATGGATGTACCGTATTTATAATAACATAAAAGTATATAGGAGATACTAGATTTACAATTTTATAATATAAATAACAAAGAAAGATGAATTTGAAGATGAAAGGTACTTGAAAGAGGGTGGTGAAAACATTACCTCTTCTTCAGGTTCATCATATTGATTTGATCAAAAGGGTTCCCTAGGTTGTCATACATATCTAACTAATTCCTATAGGTTGATTTGAGGGAAGTTTAGAGAGAATTTGGGAAGAGGATGTCCGAACCTAAAGGATTTGAAGGTGTCAATTATTAGTTTGAAGTTGGGTCATTTTATAAGGGGGAGGAGAGGCTCTTTAGGAAAAACTTAAATTATTAATTTATAATAAATTAATATTCGGTTTCATATGGCTCAAAAGTTTATTATTAAAATTATAAGGTGGGGATGGGTCGAAATAATTTCATCCAATTGATTTTAGACAGTTTTGAGTGATTATATTAACTTATCTTTTTACTTTTAACTATTGGTTAATTTGCTTAACATTTACCATGTCACTATGATTTTTTATAATATATAGTTAATTAAGAGACTATATACATCCAAGAGATCCCAAG
The DNA here is from genome assembly GCA_963277665.1 of Viscum album. Taxonomy (NCBI): domain Eukaryota; kingdom Viridiplantae; phylum Streptophyta; class Magnoliopsida; order Santalales; family Viscaceae; genus Viscum; species Viscum album. The sequence continues at coordinate 76,284,841 of OY728162.1, read as the reverse complement.
GTGGTCCATTAATGATAAAAAATAATGATATATGTCTCTTGGCTGAACCTTAGATTATTAGGAATCGAATATAGATTAATAATATAATATTTGTTTTAAAAACTCATTTATGTCAATTTTGACACTACTCAATAATTTATTTTTTCAAAAGCCATAAAAACTTTATTAATTCGAAAAAAATTCATTTAAGAAAACCTAACATGTAATATTAACCAATAATATTCGGGGATTTCATCAAAACTTTCAAATTCTATTTATTTTAACATTTATAATACCAATTATTTGATTATTTCATTAATAAGGAAAATACTGCATCATTATTGTGTAATATTTTTTTTTTACTTTTTCAATGTCTAAAAATTATAAATAAAATACATATATGTAGTAAATATTTGTATCTTTCTAATGAATATTTATAATCGAAAATATAACATATACAACCCTATATAAATAATGTTTTTCTAAAAGATATAAGCTTGTGTCATTTTTGTATTTACTTTAACTTAATTGATATATAGTATCCCTATCTCCTACAAGTGGCTTAATGGGGTCCCAAAATCGACCCATTGATGACCATGGTCGGAAAGGTATCCAAAAATAAAGTTAGGACATGTTTTAGTGTAATTTATGAATATTATAATATTATTTTGTACCCTTATTTTCTGAATTTACCCGTTAACCATGGAAAATAAAATGTTTACCAAAGTAATTATTCAAAATGTCTAAAGATAAAAGTTACCTATTTACAGAATTTGGACATCCTGATTACAAATATGGAATCCATTTTTCATAATTAAAAACATATAATTGGCAGAAATTAATTTAAAATTAATTCTCGCTGTCAAAACAAAAAGCGTGTTTTTAAGATATAATAACTATCAAAAGATTGATACTTGTTTATGTCCGGTTTAATTGTGAAATTATGTCCAATGACCAAAATTGTATAAAATGGTAAAAATATATTTTAAATACACATTAAAACAACTAAAATTCATAATTTATCACAACTAATTATTTTGTTTAAAAAAATTTGTTTTTAATTAAAATGTAGTAATTTTCACCATTCATCAAAATATAAAAGTTATCCGAAAAGTACAAAAATTTCACCCTAGGATAAATTTGATATTCCAAATCAAAAAATGATGTCCATTTTGAGAGATAAAATTTATTAAATTTTAATAAGTGGGTATTACTATTCATCACTGCTACTTTGATTGGTTGTGATGTGTGTTAGAACTCGAAGTTGCGTACGACACACGCTACATTATTATTCAAAGAGAAGAGTAACATGAAAGCTTGGGGTGTTACATTGTAATTTTTCTATGTCTTCATTCTAATGAATAAATTTATTCTAGCAAATTGAATATATAAAATTTTAAAATATTGGATTTAAAAAGGGGTCACTATTAAAAGTTGGTAAAAATGCATTTTTGAAAAATACTTATTTATCTGAACAAATAATGAATTTGTTCATACATTTTCTCTAAGAAACTAAAAATATGGATTATAAAATTATAAAGATTATATAAAGTTCAAAATTTAGTTAATACTATTCATAACCTCTTTTGAACGGCTTGTTTGGTATGTCGTGGTGCGCTTGAACTCGGTGTTGCGTGTAGTGAAAGTTAATGAATTATTTTGAAGAAGTAACACACTATGAGATCTTGGGGTGTTACATTCTTCACTCCTTTAATAAATTGTGTCCTTGAAATTTGATATTGTTCTTCAAAAATAAAGGTTGAAAATAGAAAATATCTTTGTGGGAAACCCAAATCGAAAATTTGGTTAATAAAATTTAGTATTAATAAGTGGAAAAGAGAAATGAAAGGGTCACCATCAAATTATGATCTCGATTAGAAGTACATTGGTGGTAATTAGAGACATATAATTAGAGGAAAAATTTAAATATTTATAGTTAGTGATTGAGGTAATCAATCACAATCAAGTTTAAAATTGAGGTCCATAAATTCATCAATCTATGATGATTCAAAAAACCATCAGTTCAACAAAACATAAGGTATTAGGATAACACATTTTTGGTTTTAAGATCCCTTCAATAATGTATATGAATTAATTTCTTCATAGAATAAAAGTAGAAGAAAAATATATACATGACAAGTAGAGTTCCATCCATTAACTAATATCTACCACAAACTCATCTTTCACTCTAAGAGATAATAGAACTTAAAAAATTATTCTATTTATCCTATTCATTTGGGGTTAAAAAAAGGAATTTATAATTCATCTACTAGACCTTCATAAAATAAACATCATTATTTAATCGAGAACATCTCGTGGGCCAGTGGTAGGTGATACAACCTTGTCGCCCTTTGGTTGCGAGTTCATGTTTCACGGCCTTGCCGGTCGTTACGGGTTGCCTCCTGACCTCCGGGTTGTCCTTTTATGGCAATCCAAAACTAATCTCAAACTAGAATTATCCAAAATACTTCTGTCCATACTCGTAGTCCAAAATTTATAAGTAAGTTAAACACAATGAAGATCTTTTTTGCCACGTAAAAACATGTGAATACCTTCATCATGTATTCTTTTAAAACACTGCTACATCATGAATTACCATAAAACATTATTGATTACATTCACAATCCCTTTTTCCTTGTAGAATAATCGATATACTCCTCCTATCCAAAAATGTTTTAAACTCCAACAATGATGGGAATAGAAATCATTATTCAGTTTCAAGGTATTCAAGAATATCCAATATAATTTATTCAAATCAACGATCTCTTATTCCAAAATCAATACCTCATCATCAGGACCATATTAAGTATTACCTTTCCTTCAACAATGTATTTTCAAAATAGTGTATCTTACTATTAAGTCACTTTACGTAGAATAATATAATATCCAATCATTAATAAAATAGTACTGATGTATAATCCTTATATACTCCATAATTATTATAACCAGTACATTGTTGATACAACAATCAAATGACATAATTATCTAATAAAAACATAAAAGCTTTAGTCATTCCTCCTCATCTGAAGTAGTATCATAACTTGTTTTTTATCCAATATAATCATTTGGGGAATACTATCCTGATTTGGACATTGGTTCACGTAGTGTCCCAACTCCTTTCAGATGAAGCATTGTACATTTGAAACATTTTTCTTACCCTTGCAGTCACGTACATGGTGTCCTTTTTCTCCACACTTATAAAAAACTCACATTCCATTCATGCAAGTTACAGGGTGTTTCTTCCCACAGTTATCACATATTGGAAAATTCTTCTTTTACCTTTTCCCTTTATCCATATTTCAGTCTTCCATCCTTTTCTTTTCTTGCATCCATTTAAAGTCGTAGGACTCAGTAAACTCTTTACTTATCCTATCAACAAATGATATTATTTCGTCATATGATGATAATAAATGGGTGACTATTTCCCTTATAAATTCTGGCTTATGACCATGAATGATATGATCCTTCTTTCTCTTTGGATCGTGTGCATTGCTGGAGTTCTCATTCCTTATACTGGGCACCATTTCTATACAATGGCATACACTAGATTAATTTTTGAATAGAAATACCTAATCCCAGACTTGTAAAACACTTAACATAAATTAAATAGTTTATGGATATAATACATAATCATTAAAATGTCTTCTTTGAGGAATTATACACTCATAAACTCTTCATAATGGTTTGTAAAAAAAAGATATTTATCCTAAGCATATCCACTGGGAGTTTCGTAAACAGGAGTGCAGAAAGGCCCATTGTCGTGCACTAGTTCCCATTCAAGTCTAGCTCAAAGTAGTGTTTTTGAGTTTTACCGCTAGGTACATCTGTGCCAGAGCCGCCTCTACCAACTCTTATCCATACATGGATGTATTTCTTGGAAAACTCACAAAATCTCTACAATAACCAAATTTTAGGACGTTCTTCTATACTAATCCTCAATGTCTATCTTAGGGCTATGTTCTCTAATAAGAGTTTATCTAAATATAGCATCCAAGGTTATTTCTAAACCTCCTATGAAAACAACTATAACTCCTCGACCCCAGTTACCTAGAGTTGATTCATTGTTTTAATACATTAGCATGATTACAATGAATCAAACCCCGAAGGACCTATCAGTTTAGTAGTCTTGGAAAATAGATTACATACAAGAATGTAACATTACACTTCATAACATACAAAACAAAATAAATAATCCTTTATGAATGACATTATTCCATTTACTTAACCCTTCATATCAATCACAATAAACTTCTTGGAATCGTGGGAAAAATAAATACATAGAAAGGGGTGAGCTCATATGCTCAGTAAGGATAAAAATACAGTGGAAACTTTCATAAATAAACAAAAACATTTAAGGAAATGTATAACTAAAACAAATTCCTTTTAAACTTGAACATTAGCATAATATGGTAAAAATGTAATTAAATAATTACATTTACTTATTCACATGGACATTATACTAGTCAAATAATCACATGAAATACCACTAACCACTTTCATAACAATGGAATACATAATGCCAGACTATCATGACCACATAGCCAAGGCCTCGTGACAAGACTACAAATAAGATTTTGTCAAGGCCTCGTGACAAGACACTAGTTTGTCTCATGATACATACTGATGCATCGAGGATCTATAATGGGCTCCACCCGTCACATATTAAGTCTAATGCATTCCTCATATGAATAGGCTTAAACATAACAATAATATTAGTAATAAAACTAGAATATGAAATGTCAATACTTTATCCATAAACCATGAATGGTATAATAATAACACATCCATAGTCCAGCATATCATAACTCATTCAATACATTATAGACTATTTTATTTTATTAATTCAACCTCAATCCAAAATAATATCTAGTAGAGGATGCTGACATAGATGAAACCGATGAGTAAAACATTTTGAGAAAAATATATTTTTTGTAAAATCATTTAAAAGTCACACATTTATAAAGGAATTAATTTAAAATAGATTTTTGAATCAAAGTTTCCCATACCACTTTGAAACATTTTAAAAGGATTATCATTTCAAAACATTCATATCCATATAAATAAATCCTTAAAATAATTTTGAAAATATAGACATTAATTAAAAGATTTAGAAAGATAAATCTTTAAAACATTTGAAATACTGATCTTGATAAAGATTACCTTTCAGAATCTACAAAATCTTCATTTTGAAATCATTTTTATGAAAAATGGAAATGGATGATAAAAATTTCCCAGTAAATACGTACACATAAACAATCTCGGATAATAAAGAGATTGAGGAATTAACCCTTACCAATTTGGTAACATACAAAACATAAAACCCATGACAGAGTTATCATACAATGAATATGTAAATACACATAAATTAAATTGTATTACAAAATGAATACAATTATGGTCAGTACATACACCACAAAAAAGGTAATAGTGGCAATATGGCATGAATCTTACAAGAATAAGGAGCGAGATAAAACCCCCTGACCTTGCACTTTCCTTTAGTCGAGGGTAGGTTTAACCTCCTGTACGAAGATCTTAGTATGTTATTAAATTATAATAGAACCATATTAATATTTATGATATCATAAAAGATTCATTTATGACTTTTTACTATCCATTTAATAATAATTTCCATGTTAAATTAACATTTCGGGTAATAATCGTTTTCTTTATCGTACGTGTTTTAACTTGTTACTCTTGATTGTATCACATAGATCATGATTTAAATACTTCTAGAATATAAAAAATGATAAATATATCATATATATTTTGAATATAAATATGTATAATAGACATATATATGAAATTGAAAACACCATTTATGGAGACGGTAGTCCGTACATACGCATAAACGTTGTTTCTATTTTCATAAAGTATTGAATGGAAGTAAGTGAATAAGATATATGTAAGTACATAAATACTTATATATATAAATATATATATCTCCAGTATAATTATTATGTCATATAATACATACTTATTAATAATATATATTTTTATAATCATCGATGAATGGTGAACTTGGAAATGAATATCATCGCGTCGTGGAGACGGTAATCCATACGTACACATGAGTGAAAATATCATTCTTTTGAAATTTCAATAATATGTAATTGGATGTTATATCATATATAAATAATAATTATAATGTTATATTTATTATTTACATCAAATACACATCATTGGTATACCCATCCAAATAATAATGTATTGAATAACAATTACACCACGACGTGGAGACGGTTAGCCGTACGTACGCACGTATGGTGACATGTCATTCAAAGGATTGATAGAATAATGAATATGGATGTACCATATTTATAATAATATCAAATTATATAGGATATAAAGGAGTTATTATTTTATAATATAAATAACAAATAATGAAGAAGTTGAAGATGAAAGGATCTTGAAAGAGGGTGGTGAAAACATTACCTCTTCTTTGGGTTCTTCCTTTTGATTTGATCAAAAAGGCTCCCTAGGTTTCCTCTATGATCAAAATAAGGCCTCTAATATGAATTAAGGGAAGTTTAGAGAGCATTTGGGTAGATTTTGGCCAAACCAAAAGGCTTTGATGGTGTAAATAATTGGTTATAATTTGGGTCATTTCACAAGGGGGAAGAGGGGCTCTTTAGGAAAAACTTAAATTATTAATTTATAATAAATTCATATTCGGATTATAATGGCTCAAAAGTTTATTATTAAAATTATAAGGTGGGTATGGGTCGAAATAAGTTCAACCAATAGATTTTATACAGTTTTGATTCATTATATTAACCCTATCCTTAATTTTAACTCATGGTTAATTAGTTTAACACTTACCATGTCACTTTGTATTTTTATAATATATAGTTAATAAACAAACTATATACATCCAAGAGACCCCAAAGTGGTCCATTAATGATACAAAAATAATGATATATGTCATTTGGCCGATCCTTAGATTTTTAGGAATACAATATAGATTAATAATATAATATTTTTTTTAAAAACTCATTTATGTCAATTTTGACACTACTCAATAATTGATTATTTCTAAAGTCATAAAAACGATATAAATTCGAAAAAAATTAATTTAAGAAAACATAACATGTAATATTAACCATAAATTTCTTCTATATCATCAAAACGATCAAATTATATTTATTTTAACATTTATAATACCAATTATTTGATTCATTCATTAATAAAAAAATACTGCATCATTATTGTGTCATATATATTTTTAATTTTTCAATGTATATAAATTATAAATAAAATACCATTATATAGGAAATCGTTTTAGCTTTCTAATAAATATTTATAATCGAACATATAAAATATATAACCCTATGTAAATTTTTTTTCTAAAATATATAAGCTTATGTCATTTTTGTATTTAGTTTTACTTTATTAATATAAATTGTCCCTATCACTTAAAGTGGATCCATGGGGACCCAAAATCAACCCAATGATGACCATGTTCGGACATGTATCCACCAATAATGTTAGGACACGTTTTAGGGTAATTTATTATTATTATAATATTATTTTTTACGCTTATTTACCGGATTTACACTTTAATCATGGTAAATAAAATATTTACCGAAGTAATTATTTAAAATGTCTAAAAATAAAAGTTACCTATTTAAACAATTTGAACATCATGATTCCAAATATGGAATCCATTTTTCCAAATTCAAAACACATAAGTGGCAGAAATTAATTTAAAATTAACTACCGCTGTCAAAACAAAAAAACGTTTTTTTAAGATATAATAACTATCAAATGATTAATACTTTTTTATGTCATGTTTAACTGTGAAATTATGTCCAATGACCAAAATTTTATTAAATGGTAAAAATATATTCTAAATATACTTTAAAACCACTCAATTTCATAATTTATCACTACTAATTGTTTGTTTAAAAAAGTTGTTTTTAAATAAAATTTATTAATTCTCACTATTCACCAAAATATAAAAGTTATCTGAAAAGTACCAAAATTTCACCCTAGGCTAAATTCGATATTCTGAATTAATAAAATGAATTCCATTTTGAGAGATAAAATTTATAAAATTTTAAAAAGTGGGTATTACTATTAATAACGACTACATTGATTGGTTGTGGTGGGTGTTAGAACTCGAAGTTGTGTACAACACACGCTACTGTATTATTCAAAGAGAAGCATACCGTGGAAGCATGGGGTGTTACTTTGTAAATATTTGATGTCTCCATTCTAAATAATAAATATATTTTGTCAAATTGAATATATAAATGTTTAAAATATTGGATTTAAAAAGGGTTCACTATTAAAAGTTGGTAAAAGTACATTTTTTCAAATTACTTATTTTATCTGAAAAAATAATGAATTTGTTCTTACATTATTTCTATGAAACACATAATATGGATTCTATAATTATAAGGATTATATAAAGTTCAAAAATTAGTTGATACTATTCATATCCTCTTTTGAACGGTTTGTTTGGTATGTCATGGTGCGCTTGAACTCGGTGTTGTGTGTAGTGCAAGTTATTGAATTATTTTGAATAAGTAACACACTATGAAATATTGGGGTGTTACATTCATCCCTTCATAAATTAATTGTGTCCTCCCTATTTGATATTTTTCATCAATAATAAAGGTTGAAAATAGAAAATATCTTTGTGGGAAAACTCACATCGGAAATTTGGTTAATAAAATTTAGTCTTAATAAGAGGAAAAGAAAAATGAAAGGGTCACCACCAAATTATGATCTCGATTAAGAGAACATTGTTGGAAATTAGAGATATATAATTGGAGGGAAAAATTAAATATTTATAGGTAGTTATTGAGGTCATAAATCACAAACAAGATTAAAATTGAGGTCCTTAAATTCCTCAATCAATTATGATTTAAAATATCATCGGTTCAACAAAACATAAGGTATTAGGATAACAAATTTTTGGTTTTAAGATCCCTTCAATAAAGTATAAGAATTAATTTCTTCATAGAATAAGAGGAGAAGAAAAATATAGACTTGACAAATAGAGTTCCATCCTTTAACTAATTTCTACCCCAAACTCATCATTCACTCTAAGAGATAATAGAACTTAAAAAAATATTCTATTTATCCTATTCATTCGGGGATAAAAATGAAGATCCATTTTTCTGCATAATAACATGTGAACACCTTCATCATGTATTCTTTTAAAACACTGCTACATCATGAATTACCATAAAACCTTATTAATTACATTCATGATCCCTTATTCCTTATAGAATAATGGATATACTCCTATCCAAAAATGTTGTAAAATCTAACAATTATTGGAATAGAAATCATTAATCAGTTTCAAGGTAGTCAAGAATATCCAATATAATTTATTCAAATCAATGATCTCTTATACAAAAATTACTACCTCATAATCAGAACCATATTAAGGATTACCTTTCCTTCAACAATGTATTTCCAAAAAATTGTAGCTTACTATTAAGTCACTTTTCGTAGAACCATATAATTTCCAATCCTCAATAGAATAGTACTGCAGTACAATCCTTATATACTCTATATTTATTATAACCAGTACATTGTCGATACAACACTCAAATGACATAATTATCTAATAACAACATAAGAACTCTAGTCATTCCCCCTCATCTGTGGTAGTATCATAACTTGACTAATATCCAATAGCATTATTTGGGGCATACTCTGGATATTTGGACATTGGTTTGCGTAGTGTCCCTACTCCTTGGAGATGAATCATTGTACATTTGAAACCTTTTTATTACCCTTGCTGTCACGTATATCGTGTCCTTTTTCTACACACCTATAACAAACTCCCATTCCTTTCAGGCAAGTTCTAGGGTGTTTCTTCCCATAGTTATCACATATGGTAAAATTCTTCTTTTCCCTCTTTAATTTATACATCTTTCCCTATTCCATCCTTTTATTCTCTTGCTTCCCTTCAAATCCATAGGACTTAGTAAACTCATTTATTATCTTATCAACACATGATATTATTTCTTCATATGATGATAATACATGGGGGACTTTTTCCCTTATAAATTATGGCTTAAGACCATGAATGATATGATCCTTCTTTCTCTTTGGATCATGTGCATTGATGTAGTTCTCATTCCTTCTACTGGGAGCCATTTATAAACAATGTCATACACTAGATTATTTTATGAATAGAAATACCTAATCCCAAACTTGTAAAACACTTAACATAAATTAAATAGATTATGGATATAATCCATAATAATAAAAATTTATTCTTTGAGGACGTAAATACTCATAAACCCATAATAATGGTTTGTAAAGAAAATGAGAATTATCCTAAGCATATCCCCCGGGATTTTTGTAACCAAGAGTGCAGAAAGGCCCGTTGTCGTGCACCAGTTCCCGTTCGAGTCTAGCTCAAAGTGGTGTTTTTGGGTTTTACCACAAGGTACATCTGTTCTAAAGTAGCCTCTACCTGCTCATATCCTTACATAGATGTATTTCCTGGAAAACTCACAAAATCTCTACAATAAAAAAATTCTAGGATGTTCTTCTATAATAATCCTCAATGTCTATCTTAGGGCTATGTGCTCTAATCAGAGTTTATCTAAATCCAGATTCCAAGGTTATTACTAAAATTCTTCTGATACCAACTGTAATGCCCCGACCCCAGTTACCCAGAGTCGGTGCATTATTTTAATACATTGGAATGATTACAAGGAATCATGTCCCGAATGACTGATTAGTTTAGCAGTCTTGGAAAATATATTACATACATGAATGTTACATTACACTTCATAACATATAAAACAACATAAATAATTCTTTATGAATGCCATTATTCCCTTGTCTTAACCCTGGATATCAATCACAATGCATTTCTTGGAATCCTGGGAAAAATAAAAACATAGAAAGGGGTGAGCTCAGATGCTCAGTAAGGATAACAATACAGCGTAAACATTCATAAATAAGCATAAACATTTAAGGCAATGTATAACTAAAACAAAATCCTTTTAAACATGACGTTCAGCATAATATGGAAAAAATATAATGAAAAAATTCCATTTACTTATCACATGGCCATTATACTAGCCATATAATCACATGCAATATCACTAAACACTTTCATAATGATGGAATGCATAATGTCAGATTATCATAACCACGTAACAAAGGTCTCATGCCAAGACTAAAAATAAGATTTTGTCAGGGCCTCATTCAAGACACTAGTTTGTCTCATTATACCTACTGATGCATCAAGGAGATATATCAGGCTCAACCCATCACTTATTAATTCCAATGAATTCCTCATATGAACATGTTTAAACATAACATAAAAAATCGTATTAAAACTACAATACGAAATTTCAATACATTCTCCATAAACCATGAATGCTATGAAAATAACACATCCATAGTCCAACATATCATAACTCATTTAATACAATAAGGAATATTGTATTATAATAAATCAACCTCAATCCAAAATAATATCCAGTAGAGGATGCTGACATAGTTGAAAATGATGAGTAAAACTTTTTTAGAGATATATCCTTTTTGTAAAATCATTTAAATGTCACACATTTATAAAGGAAGTAATTTAAAAGAGATTTTTGAATCAAAGTGTCCCATACCACTTTGAATCTTTTGAAAAGAATTATCATTTAAAACATTCATTTCCATATAAATAAATCCTTAAAATCATTTTGAAAATATGGACATTAATTAAAAGATTTAGAAATAGAAATCATTAAAATATTTGAAATTATGATCTTGATAAATAGTACCTTTCAAAATCCTTAAAATATTAATTTTGAAATTATTTTTTTGAAAAATGGACATGGATGTTAAAAATTTCCCAGTAAATACTTACACATAAAAAATCTCAGATAATGAAGAGATTGAGGAATTAACCCTTACCAATTTGGTAACATACGAAACATACAACCCATGAAAGAGGTATCATAAAATGAATATGTGAATACAAATAAATTAAAGTTTATTAGACAAATAATACAATTATCATTAGTACATACACCACAAAAAAGGTATTAGTAGAAATCTGTCATGAATCTCATGGGAATAAGGAGTGAGATGAAAACCCCTTACCCTCCACATTCCTTTAGTCGAGGGTACGTTTAACCTCCTGTACGAAAATCATAGTGTGTTATTAAATTATACCAGAACCATATTTATATTTATGATATCATACATGATTCATTAATGACATTATACTATCCATTAAATAATAATTTCCATTTTAAATTAACATTTCAGGTAATAATCGTTTTCTTTATCGTACGTGTTTTAACTTGTTACTCTTGATTGCATCACATAGATCTTGATTTAAATACATCCATAATATAAAAAATGATAAATATATCGTATATATTTAAAATATAAATATGTATAATAGACGTATATATAAAATGGAAAACATCGTTTATAGTGACGGTAGTCTGAACATACGCATAAACGTTGTTTCTGTTTTCATATAGTATTGAATGGAAGTAGGTGAATAAGATATATGTAAGTACATAAATACTTATATATATAAACACATATATCTCCAGTATAATTATTATGTCATATATTAGATACTTATTATTAATATATATTTTTATAATCGTCGATGAATGGTGAACTAGAAAATGAATCTCATCGCTTCGTGGAGACGGTAATCTGTACGTACACACGAGTGAAAATATCATTCTTTTGATATTAAAATAAAATATAATTTGATGGTACATCATATATACAGAATACTTATAATATTATATTTATTATTTACATCAAATAAACATTATTATTATACTAATACAAATAATAATGTATTGAATAACAATTAAACCATGACGTGGAGATGGTAAGTCGTACGTACACATGTATGGTGACATGTCATTCAAAGCATGGATAGAATAATGAATATGGATGTAACATATTTATAATAACATCAATGTATATATGAGTTACTGGATTTATTATTTTATAATATAAATAACAATGAATGAAGAAGTTGAAGAAGAAATGAACTTGAAAGAGTGTGGTGAAAACATTACCTCTTCTTCAGGTTCTTCCTTTTGATTTGATCAAAAGGGCTCCCTAGGTTGGATTTCTGATCAAACTAAGGACTCTAGGTTGAATTGGGGGAAGTTGAGAGAGCATTTGGTCTAAGCTTTTCCGATCCAAAAGGCTCTTAAGATATGAAGAATTTGTTAGAAGTTGGGTCCTTTTATAAGTGGGAGGAGGGTCTCTTTAGGAAAAACATAATGTATTAATTTATAATAAATTCATATTCGGTTTATAAAGGCTAAAAAGTTGATTATTCAATGTATAAGTTGTGTATGGGTCGAAATAATTTCAACCAATAGATTTTAGACAGGTTTGAGTCATTATATTAACCTTATCGTTTAGTTTTAACTCTTTGTTAAATAGTTTAACACTTACCATGTCACTTTTTATTTTTATAATATATAGTTAATAAACATACTATACACATCCAAGAAACCAAAAAGTGGTCTATAAATGATTCACCAATAATGATATAAGTCCTTTGGATGAACCTTATATTTTTAGGAATAGAATATAGACTAATAATATAATATTTGTTTTAAAAACTCATTTATGTCAATTTTTGACACTACTCTATAATTGATTTTTTTTAAAGTCATAAAAACATTATTAATTCAAAACAAATTCATTTAATATAACATAACATGTCATATTAACAAATAAAATTTTTTTTAGGTCATAAAAACTTTCAAATTATATTTATTTTAACATTTATAATAAATATTATTTGATTCATTCATTAATAAGAAAAATACTGCAACATTATTCTGTCATATATATTTTAAATTTTCAATATCAAAAAATTATAAATAAAATACCATTATGTAGTAAATATTTTTAGATTTATAATGAATTTTTATAATCTAAAATATAACATATATAACCCTATGTAAAAATTGTTTTTCTAAAAGATATAATCTTATGTCATTTTGTATTTACTTTCACTTAATTAATATTTACTGTCCCTATCACCTACAAGTGGCTCCATGGGGTCCTAAAATCTAGTCCAAGATTCCCATGGACAGACATGTATCCAAAAATAAGGTTCCGACACTTTTTAGGGAAATTTATTATTATTATAATATTATTTTTTACCCTTATTTACCAGATTTACCTTTTAACCATGGTAAATAAAATATTTACCAAATTAATTATTCAAAATGTATAATATTAAAAGTTACCTATTTACACAATTTTGAAATCCCGATTCAATATGTGGAATTCATTTTTCCAAATTCAAAACACATAAGTGGCAGAAAATAACTTAAAACTAAATCCCGCTGTCAAAACAAAAGCCTGTTTTTAAGATATAATAACTATCAAAAGATTGATACTTGTTTATGTTCGGTTTACTTGTGAAATTTTTTCCAATCACCAACATTGTATTAAATAGAAAATATATATTCTAAATATACTTTATAACCACTCAAATTCATAATTTATCAATACTAATTATTTTGTTTAAAAAAAGTTGTTTTTAATAAAAATTTTGTAATTTTTACTATTCATCAAAATATAAATGTTATCTGACAAGTACTAAAATTTCACCCGAGGCTAAATTTGATATTCAAAATCCCAAAATGATGTATATTTTGAGAGATAAAATTTATAAAATTTTAAAAATTGGGTATTACTATTCATAATGGCTATTTTTATTGGTTGTGGTGTGTGTTAGAAGTCGAAGTTTCGTACAACACACGCTACTGTATTATTCAAAGAGAAGTGTACCGTGGAAGCTTGGGGTGTTACATTGAAATTTTGTGATGTCTCCATTCTAAAGAATAAATTTTTTTTGTAAAATTGAATATATAAATGTTTAAAATATTTGATTTAAAAAGGGTTCACTATTAAAAGTTTGTAATAGTGCATTTTTGAAAAATACTTCTTTTATTTGAATAAATAATGAATTTGTTCATACATTATGTCTAAGAATCTCATAATATGGATTCTAAAATTATGAGGATTATATAAAGTTCAAAATTTAGTTAATAATATTCATAACCTTTTTTGAACGGCTTGTTTGGTAAGTCCTGTGCGCTTGAACTCGGTGTTGCGTATATTGCATGTTATTGAATTATTTTGAAGATGTAACACACTATGAAATCTTGGGGTGTTACATTTATATATAATAAATTACAGGAACACTAGGACTCTGAATTACCCTATATCTGAGTGCCTAGCTCTAGAAATATATGTAGAAATATTTTAATGTATTATAATAAAATAATTCAGTCTCTATAACAATCCCGCATTCTATATTTTCATCCCTAAAAATAAAAAATAGTAAAACATCCTGGGATAGTGAGACAACACTAGTCTCTCCCCCTCCCAGGGACTCCAGCATGTTTCTTTACGTCCAAATGGATCATAAATACATATAAGGTTCAATCATAATGGTCTATTATTGAAACTATGTTCTCTACAAAGATGGATATAACATTATGGTCAATCTCAAGCCCGATGATGAAGTTTGTAGGATCTTGGTGTATCTCCTCAACTGTGGCACGTAAGAGACGTTGTGAACGCACTCCTACAATTGGGGGTAAGGAAAGAAAATTTGAATCCACACCAACCCTCTACATGACCTCCAATGGATTTATGTAACTCATTGTATATTTGTCCTCCTCGATTAAACATCAATATCCCACATCATGGTTACAATCACGTTTGGTACCTAAAATAAGGTCTTTTGATTCCCTCCTTTAGAAGATCAATATGGTGAGTCACCTATGGATATATAGTCATGAAATATTTCATAGTTGATGCCTCGTAACCAAGACTATCTATTATGCCTGAGAAGACAAGGATTCAACTCAATCGACTCAAAAAACGGTAACATCCTTCTCCACTAGGGTCATCTATATGAAAGCTAACTCATCTGAAGATTCACACACTATGCAGGACTAGGAATTACTATCATGTGCATCTGGTACAAAATTTCCCCTTCCCAACATATAGACAATATCGAAGCAATATTCCTATGGTAATTTCAATCAACTACACAACCTCATATTCAAGTCTCTCTTTTAGAATACATACATGAGACTGTGGTGTTCTGTGCAATCCAACATGTATTATTCCAAAATGTAGTGTCTCAAAATTCAAAAAGAGTGTCTATCCATGACCATCACCTGTATGTGAGAAACAATGTCTTATTATTGGGGTCCCTATCACCTCGTCCTTTACATGATAAATACTGTATCAATGATTATGTTGATCATGCAACGAGTACCTATGAAAAGGGTATGTGAGTAAACACATCAATCTACAATAGGCTAAAAACCAAAATCATGTTCCTTACCCCATGTGTCTTTTAATATCATGTAAACAGAGTAACCCAAATAAGACACTCTTCCACAATCACTGCCGAAATCCTAAGAATTAATGGTCATGTAGGAGAACTCCACCAGTAATGACAATACTAACTCCAACGCTCCATATCACAACCTCCCCGTGAATGCACAAGTTATAGGGACTCTTCTGTGACAGCATGACATTATCCTATTTGTACAGTACTAAGTCACCCTCATGGTTTATCAGATTTCAAAAAAAACTCATCACAGTAGTGGTAGGTCCCCTCTTCCTCATGAATTCAAATTTATATCAAACAACACCAATACAGGGTTACAATGATGCACCACATATACACGAAACACCTTAATAAAGAGTTTTGGATAAAAGAGTACATCACAATTTTCCTAATAAGTTCCACATAAAAAGGTATAAAATACATTGTGCTTACCTCTTATCATATAAATACTCAATACGATCACAGACATATAGAGCGTGCAGCTATCTCTGGTACCAAGAACATGCTCTGAGATCCAATTGTGGGTGAACTAGCGGTGGTGGAATGACCTCCTAGCAACAAACCAAATCTATATATTCTCCTTCTCTTCTTCCAACGACACATCCTAAAAAACACTAGAAAATATGAATGCATCCCATCATAAATCTTCCCAAATTTAACGAAAATTTATACTAGAAAGCGGTGTGGGTTTACATTGAACATAACAGATTGATATTACACTAATACAACATTCATGTTAGGAAAATATTTTTCGATCAGGTAAAAGGCTCCACACATCCAAACGGGTCATATCATAGTGATCCATATAGAAAAATGCACATGTTTGACTTTTCCTTCTCCCCAAACGGTTATAAGATGAAAGAGTTATATGTCACTTAATTATGATCAGATGGAATCTTTTGGGATGACCACCTTGACCCAGAAAAAATTATACAGACCACACCATTGTGATCCTTGAATAAAAAAAATATGTTATTGGATATTCATCTATCTAAAATAGACACAAAGTGAAAAAGTATCCTTTCACATCATACTACCAAATTGGGCATTATGGTACCCACACATCAATTTCATATTAAACACCTATAATTGGCCTCAAAATTTCCACCTTAAATCTAGGGTCATCACAACACTGACGATATGTCAAATGGGTGTTCTTTTTAGAAGATATGTCTGGTGCAAAATTATTAAAAATGATAATTAGAATATTATTATTAAAATTAAATTTTTTTTTAAACTAATACACAAATCCAAATGATAAAATTAAATAAAATACACTTATATTTTATTTCTGGGTATGAGGAACTTGTTCTTGTAGAAATTAATTCAAATGGACACCCAGATTAGAAGATAAGACTATATGAAGCAGCCACAACTCAACCGAACCAGTCCGTCCCTTTCTGGCTGGTCTACTTTTCCTAGGTGGCCCTTCAACCTTGCCATGTTCCCTTACCTGCCTACACATGGCCTGGACTACTTCTATCCTTTCCCATCCTATGTTTTAAGTTAATGCGACATCCACTGAGTTCTGTGGTGGTGTTACCATGTCGGGTTGGACCACACGATCCCACCATTAACTGGTCATCGGCCCTACTCGTCATCCTTCTCCATGGCCTTTCCACACACCCTCACTTTCACTTTACCCAACATTCCACCTACCTTGCTATAGTTGTACCTTATCCTTCACTCAGAGATGTGTCTCTCCAGTGGTCCCTTCCACGGACCTTCATGACTCCTCTGATTGTCTGACCATCAAACTGATAACAGATATGGGTTTCATTCATCGAGATCTTTACAGAACCAAGCTCCTCTCGTCAATCCATCGATGATTTGATGTGAAAAATATTAAATGGAAATGGTCACAAAGAATGGAGGAAGAATATGAATTTAAATGTGGTATAAGAATGAATCAGTGTCTTGTAAATAATTCCATTAACGATTGATAATAATACAAAGAATTAAGAGGTAAAAGAATTGTTTTTTATAACGATCATCAATATTAAATTAAAAATGGAAGAATCATACCTGATTAGATACTTTTATCCCTTCCAACACATTCTTAATGATCATACATCAATATCTAGTGGTTATATCAATGAAATATCCTCAATTCTAAGAAGAAATGATGAGAGAGAGAGAGAGTGAGTGATGGTTTAGTGGTGAGAGAGAGATAACGAAATAAAATTATGGCTAACCCTAATCTTGATCTCTTAAGATTCTATTTACAGGATTTCCTCTCAGCACATAATCTGATCTGCTGGGATTGAATCATTTTATGCTCACACTTGTAAAACACCTCATTATGAACCCAATGGTGGTCTTAGATTTCCAATCCATGTCTTTAATAATTTTTTTTATTGGCACTTGAGATAAAATAATTAATTTTAATTATTTTATTTATGATTATTCTCTTACTTAACATTTCTCGCATAATTCCTATGCCTAAAAAAGTTATTCCCCTACTATGGTAAATGCAAGATTCTTGACTCAACATTGGCCTCATATTTCTGACCCCAGTGACCATTTTAGAGAAATTTAGTTTCTTTTGAATGCATAATATAAAAATAATTAATACTTTTATAAAATTAATTCCAAGAACATCGTGTCATGTAATTTCATGTCGTCTCTACGAATAGCTCTAGAAATATCTATATATATATATATTCGATAGACTGACAAGGAAAACAATGACTCTCTACATGTTATTACTAAAATTATTTATTAATAAAATATTATGTTAACCACAAATTTTAAAATTTATAAAAGGAATATTTCTAATGATTTCTTAATGTTGGATTTCAGCTTTCATTAAAAAAATTCATATGAAATGTATTAACATATAAATAATTAACTAAGTTCACCCCCACAATAATAGTTTTATTATATTTATATTATTTTTAATGTATTAATTTTTTTTATAGTGAATAAAGAATTTTTTTGATTATTTTATAAATACACTTATATTTTCTATATTTTTCCAGGGTGTGTGATTCTATAACATAAATATATATTTATGATTAACTGATTGTTATCTCTTATATTTTTTTAATATTTTGGTCATTAAATTTATCTAGAAAACTTATTTCTTATGATAACTAGAAATTATCATTATCTTAAATATCCATATATATTGAATAATGAATATGATTATTTCAAAAATAATATTTCATTTTCTCATATGATGTTTTACTAAGGGTGTAATTGTATTAGATGAGGAAAATCTAGATAAATCGATATTCCTTACTCAATATAGATATTAATTGATAAAAAATATTATTTATTAATTGAATTGATCTATTAATATTTAAGGAATTAATTGGACATGTATTGATGAGTGGGGAGAAGATATTGATAGCCCTCGATTAATTGACATGTCTCAGGAGAATAATAAGTTGGCCAAATTTAACGGTTTTTCAATAAATATGTACCTTCAAATTAAACCATCTTATAATAAGTAATCGATGATATAAATATCATGTTGTTAGAGATCCAGATGTACAATATTAATCATTTCCATCATTGATAATTTATTTACTAATATCATTGATATTTCTTCCTTGATAATATACATGTATGCATTTCTTTCTTAATTTATTGATTAAAAGGGATGTTTTCTCTGTTATTTACCATTCCATATTTATTATACCTTATCGACTAATGATATATTCTATAGTATGTAACCCTACTAATAATTTGATTTACCCCTTGTTTTACTTTCCCTTTCCCTGATTATGAAGAATAATTCTTTGAATGTGTTTTGTGGATGTAGAACATTTTATTTAACTAATTGTCTTATTGTATTCCCAATGTAAAATAGGCATTAAGTATGTTTATGGATCTAAAAGACTAATAAACATATTGGGATTTTGGTATTTTATCCATTTCATCCTTTTTAATATAATAAATTTACCATCTACTTATGGTTACTATATTAAGGGTTGTTAGAGATATAATCATAGTGTGTTTATTAGAAACCATGGGGATTAGATTTAGTGAATCATTGATTAGGGAATGTAGTCCTATGAATGAATTTGATTATAATTCCTTGCGTAGGATAACATATTCTAGTTTTGGTATGGTCTAGATGTTGTGTTTTTTCATAGTAATACATCTATATTTTGAAACTATAAATGGAAAGAGTTTTGGAATATTTTCAGTTGGTGTTAATGGCCCCAAAACTATTTTGATGTGTATATCACGAATAAAATTATATTGCATTGTGAAATGTCAATTTTTACACATATTTTTTAAAACTCCTAGGGGATATATTGAGGATGCTTCACACTATATATATGAACCATTATGAAGTATTTCGAAATAATATTATATTTAAATATATCCCAAATGAAAAAAATTAGAATAATGAGAATATCAATGCATAAATATTGAATTTATTTTAAGTTTTATATCAACTTTAGAATTATATATTTTGAATTTAAATTCATAATTATATGATATTATATGTCATATTACATTTTTTGGAAATCACATAACACAAAATGAATGGTATCATGACTCATAGAAAATATAGAAATTTCCTTGTTGAGTATTCCAATACAACTATTGTTAAAACTAAATGATCAGGGATATAATAGCACAGATTACCTGGTTATGAATAATAACATGATCATATGAAGAAACATGAACTTCAATGGCATTATAAATCCAAATTGGGTCATTTCATGTAATATAATCTCCTATAAATTATAGAGACTACTAAACTAGTAGTTGTTGGGTAACAGATTATGTCACTTGAAAAGATAATTTTTACATGTAATGTGATGATAGAGAAAAGGTTATACTTGTAGTATGATTTCTCAAAGGATGTGATGATCAATAGATTTTTTGATTCATAATACCAGGTAGTATAATGAAATATAAAAAATGGAATAGAGATATTTTACGAAATCATTTTTTGATAAAGATTTCCCTTAGGGGAGTTAACAAAAATATAAAGAGAGTTATTAAGATTATAGATAAAGGAAGAACAATGTATTAATTAATATAAGGCTACATTAAAATAATATCACTGCATTATTTGGAAGAATTATATAATAAAAAATTAATGATTAACCATTTAATAATGTGGATTTATCCATATATCTAAAGCCAACAAATTTAACATAGTGTTTATTTATATGATGAAATTATTTTATAAACCATAAAAAAGAGAGAGAATATACCATATCTTATATATTAAATCGTAATGAAGAGAAGAAGAGATCAACTGAACACCATGAAAATGGGGAAACATCATAGAAGAAGTATAAAATGAAACAATTCATATCATATGAAAAATAAGGAAATAAACATTCTAGAAATTACATCATAGTAATGGGAGTTTGTACAAGTGTGGAGAAAAGGATAATATAGCTCATTAATATAATGGAAGAAAGACACCAATATTATGGTAGATGCCAAAAAGTCTATAACTACGGAAGAATGTTTAGAAATGATGAAGAGAATTCATATTCGGACCCGGAATCCCGGTCCGGAAGGCCCGAAAGCATTGTGAGAAAAAAAGGAGGATGTGCACAAAAAACGGTTGGCCGTGTGGAAGTAGTCTGAGATTCACCAATGGTCCCCAGCGTCGGCGCACAATTTTGCATGCCCACCCCTCACGGTGCACTTTTTCACACCGCCATCTATGGCACGCAACATTTCGCATGCCACCTGGATTCTGCGACGGCATGAGCCTATAAATGAAAGGAGACCCCTTCTGTTTCGGGGTTGCGGAATTTGAACCGGCTCTCTTGCGAGAAATAGGAATTTCATTCGCCCATGATGGCATTTAGGTACTGATTGTTTTTGTGCAACCTCACTCTAGGATCCACCTTTTCACGCAATCCCACCTGCTAAAAAAATCCAAACTCCTCAGGGGTCCTCCCATGCACGCAATTCCATCCATTGTCCAATAAAGGTCCAATTGCATGCAGTCCCTTCGGTGGGTTTGGCCTTGCCTTAGGGTTCAACCTTTTCCCCTTGCACGCAATACACATCCCTTGTGAGCAATTCTCTTACATCGCATGTAATTCCTCTTCCCCAATTACACACCATCCCAGTGTCTTGCACACAAACCTTTTCTTTGGGGGTAATCCCTAGGATCCCTCACCTTGACACCCCCCGAGTGCCTCACTATGTAGGTACCTGATGTCCTCCATATCAGGCATGCATGCCATGTGCTGTTTTCCCGTACAACCTTCTAGGCTCATGCGAAGTAACCTCAAGGTCCCTTGGGCGGTGTTTACCGTTGCGTATCTTTGCCTCATGCTCCTTCTCATAGGCACTCTAACAGCTATTGCGTATTCGCATAGCCACACTAACGTGGACACCTCGACAGCCCTCTACAACCCCCCTTCACTACGGCTTTTCTGATGCCTTCCCTCCCACAAGGGGTAGAGGGTGGCTATTATTTATGTACTAGGGGTGTGGAGTGAACCCACCTCGTCTGAGCTACAGGACGATAAACTGCCAATCCCCTCGTCATCAACACATGTCGTTAAACTGTGATTCGGCCCCATACCTCGCACGCAGGGTCCCCCCAACTCGGACATTCATTACACTACTCGTCTCCATGTGAATGGAATATTCCATACATGAAATGATTTACCCCCTCTCGGAGGGGCCTTTCTCCACGGGGGAAGGGCATCCACCATGCTATAAGCCCCTAGCCTCTCTTGCGGAAGGTAGCACCCATGCACCTCCGTACATCCCCATTGCCAAGGCCAGTGTAGGGCGTAATAGGGAACAAGGAATCTCCTTTTTCGGTCCCAAATCCCTATCCCTCTGAACTTTGTAGCATTCAGGCCTTGATCCTAGAGTATGTCCCGGCACCATGGGCCGCTCAACAAATAAGCCCCTCTTCGCTTCTCACGGATGCACCCATCGCGACGTGATCTTCTGGTACCTTCTCCCTCTTGTTTCTCACACTGAGCATGAATCATATGGGATTATAGTAAGAATCAACCATGAAATCCTCCTATAGGCTATCTAAGAGCATAAGCCCCATCCCGGCGAACTACGAGGACTTTGATCTATGCTAAGGCATGTTACGTAGGAAGCCTCCACGAGGTTCAATCCCACCACCTGGTCGTTCCGACCCCCTTCACGTCGGTTCGCCAGCATTATAGGCAGCCACAGAGCGTAAGCCCTAGATTCACCCATCCCGCATGACATTAAATTGTATGTTGTCCCGAAGGATGTTAAACTGTACGCCATCCCCTATGACGTTAAAATCTATGTCATCCCGCACGACATTAAACTGTATGTCGTCCCGCACGACGTTAAACTGCACCATCCGAACTACATAGACATTGATCCATGTCAAGGAATGGTACGTAGGAAGCCTCCCCAGAATTCAATCCCACCACTCAGTAATCCCGACCCCTTTGCATTGGTTCGCCATCTCCTTGGGCCGCCTCAGAGCGTAATCCCCATATCCATTTTGGGCCCCTCAGAGTGTAAGCCCCATATCCAATATAGGCCACCTCAGAGCATAATCCCCATATAAATTTTGGGATGCCTTAGAGCGTAATCCCTACATCCCTCCATATTGGGCCACCTCAGAGTGTATGCCCCAGATGCTTCATCCCGCATAAGGTTAAATTGTATACCCGAACTATGGTGACATTGATCCATGCAAAGGAATGGTACGTAAGAATCCTCCATGAGGTTCAATGCCAACACCCACATCCCATCTTGACCTCTCCCTCGATCCTATGTGCCTTGGGAAGCTCATGCCCTAGCCCAGAGGTCCTACTCACTCCAGGTCCCATCCATGCATTCATTCTCACGGGTCGCCTCTCTGGGTGTCCCACCGTATCATCCAACTACACGGACTTTGATTCCCTACCATGGGTATATATAGGAAGTCTCCCAGAGACTCAAGCCCAAAGCCATCACCCATCCTGATTTTTACCCAGGCCACCACAACCCAGTGGGATCATGCCACTTCACTCTACTCCCCAGCATCCGGGAAGCTGTCCACATGATGGCCCCACGATCGGAGTTCTATTCAGGGGGTTCTTTTATCTGATACACTCTCAGTGTACCAATCAGTTCGATCTGTCCCCATTGGATGTTAAACTCGTCGCATACCCCATATTAAACATGGGAAGATGAGGAAAACATCAGATACATGCCTATGGCATGAAATTCACCTTTTTCGATGTGGGATGCCTCAGGATTCCCGCCCTTAAGATGACATATAATAAAGGACATATGACAAACATGCCAACGGAACCTCAGCATGACCACTCTCCTAACTGACGGTTGCTGCCCCAACCAAACCCCCTGTAGTGTCTCGACAGATGAAGTGTAATTAACCGGTGTCCATGAACATTTGGCGCTGGGAACGAGATTCACGAACACATCTTAAATCTACGAGGGAGACCCGAACTAGGTGACGAGCTCCGAGGAGGAATCCACGGAAGGAAGAACTGGCATCCCATCATCGCGGTTTCAGTCAAGGAGTAGACATCCCAGAATAAGGAACGGATGCCACTCTCATTTTGAAAGTAGGAATACAGGGAAAAATGACACATGCCCTCCCATGTGTAATGGTTTCACGCGTGCACGTCAGTGGAAATAGTCGGAAATATTAAATGGTGAACCTGATGTGAATCTCTTCTCCTCAATATGGAGTTTGGTAGTGTTTGGTTTGTCGGATAATTAGCATGTCACTAGGTCCGGGTACCTAGCACTAGGACGTGAAACCCTCCAGGGGTTTGGGCAGTCATGACGTTGAGCACTCCATTCTACAACGTTGTCAGCATGGATCCCCCTTACCATCTATGGAAGACCATATGGCGCTGGCCTATTGTGTGTTGATATCTTTTCCTATTAGTATTAATGGGTTCATCTCCCTTCTTTTATTAATCATATTGCTACATCTGGAGCTCGGTCGCCACCTTCCCACCAACACAGGGGTAGAGGTAGTACCGACTCGGACACCCCATGAGATTTTTCCTCTTCCACAGCTGCTCCGACTGCCACGTCTGTTTGGCGCTCATGCCCCCTCTCCCTGTCATAGATTATCCATAGAAGGGTGATCAATGAACTTGTGCATAGGTATGAGGAGGAAAGGGTCATCCCCACCAGGGACATGGTCCATATGGATCTCGAGGCAGCTGCGCCTTGTCACCGACGCCGCCCTCGAGGGCCGTGTAGGGAGCCACCACTCCCCACCCAAACATTCAACCATTTTGGGAGTTTATCCCCGAAACACCTCAACACCTCCCTTCCCTATGTCGATGAGCTAGGGGATGTTCGAGTTCGCCCAATCGGAGACCCACTTCAAGGGTTCATGGTAAGGGACCCCACCAAGCCGCGTTGATGCTGCCACCTGACTCCCCAGTCCAAGATGCAGACAATCCATGTGCCCATACCACCGGCTCCACCCACCTGACTTGTCACTAGCGTCGGGCATGAGTGGAAGAGAATTCCCACCCTAGGGCATCAACGTTGGAAACCATTATGTCCTGAGCCATGGATGACTCATATCATCAAACCCCCCGCACACGTTGAGCAGGTGTAGTTATATGCCCGATACGGATGAAGTCCCCGACTTCCCCATGGGCAGGTTAGGTCGACTCTCCCAGTCGCTCACATAGGCAATGGCCACTGCAAACCAAATCGCGGTAGTTCTATCCCGTGTGAAGGCTTACTCCATGCCACCATTATGGAAGGTAAGAAGCCTCCCTCCTTGCAACCTTGGCTCGGAGGCCTGACATGCACCACCCTCGCCACAGGTAAGGGGCTTCCCCATGTCAGGAACACTCCGGGTGGAGCTCTCTCCAGCACCCCCTACACAGGGTCTGGGGTCACTCCCCCTACCGCAGACCGCCAGCATGGAGCTGTTGCATATCCGGTCACTCATCTACTTGGAGGTCCTCCCCATGTCCCTTTCGAAATTTTCACTGGTGTTCCCTGCACCCCGGACCTCTGTCCTCTCAGCTCCAGCACTAGTGTGGCAAGAGGACTCCATGACAGAAATCAACCTTGCCCCGAAGAGACACCCAAGGGCAGGAAGGCGGGACATCGTCGCCATAAGAGGAATGCCAGGGAAGGCCGGACAGAAATCAGACCAGTCCATTTCTCAGACGCCGATGCGGAGTACGACTCGGCGATGGAGCCCTCCCATCATTCCTTTTAGTAATGGGCTGGGATAGGGACACATCACGTTAGCCTCATACTCCCTGAATGCGAGATCCATATGATCCTCGCCTCCCTCCGAAGGTATATCCAGGAGGACGAGGACCTAGATTACCCCATGGGATCAAACTTGTATTCAACATTGGCCTCTCTGAAAGCAGCTTCCATCTCGACTAGAGACGACAAATGCCTTTTTTGGGGGTCGATGGCAGAAGTGCCATGACATAGTGCATTCCCGGAAAGCACCAACACTATGACAAGAGGCCCATTCTCCGGCCCATCATATCGTGACATGGAAGCTAAGACATTTAAACCCTCGGAGGGCAACATAGGGTTTAGTGGCCAATCATCATGTTCGCCGTATTCCCCGCCGGCCAGCCCACTGCCCCAGTGGCCTGCCTCGGCAGTACTTCTAGTTCCCCAATCACTCCTAGTTGATGAGCGAGTCTATAATGGGTTGGATCCTGAACCTGAGCCGTGGAGATTCTGGACCATCCTCGCATCAGGCCACTTCCCTGAGACATTTTGGATGATTACAAGGTTTGATTTGGATACACCAGAATCACTCCCCTAGAGAGAGCTTGAATGTTTCTGCCAGACTCTCTGGGAGACTCACTCTCGTCTGCTCCACCAGCAAGTTCCCTATCCTGGGGTGCCAAGCACAACTCAAGGATATCGGTGAGAAATGACGTAAGGTCGACCTAGCCACACACCCCGTGATTTGGTAACCCGAATCACTTGGCCACCACCGGGCCCTCCAACAACAAGGTGTTGAGAGCATTCAAGTACTCCAAAAAGTTATCGAGGAGGCCACCCCACGCACATGTCCATGAATGGGGGTAGTATGTCGCCCTTATCATTGTGTGATTCACCGATAGCCTGACTCACCGGGTGACTCCGAGGACATACCCCCATGGGTAGTGGCAGTCAACATGGCCTATTTTTCTTAAGAGGGGAATGTTCTGGAACTCCTTGATGGGGACTCACCCGCTGAGGAAAAGCCACTATCGGACCCATCAGGGAGGATAAATCATCGACAGAGGAACCTCCTAGGTCTCCCCGCAACCACTGATGCATTAACCCTGAGCTAGAACATCGGAAAGGATAAGATAACTTTGGGGCTGTCAGGCTCACCGACCCATTTGCCTCAGCACGGAAGGCAGAGGAAATATTGAGAAGGTCATGTTGCGCCAATATCTTCCTGAGCAGAAGTGGTTTGTCGATGAGCTCCTGGATAAACGCATTTCAGAGCAGTGACCAAATTACGGTGATCCTCGACCGGGGCAGCAGGGGCAAGAACAACTACCCCCAGTGATATTCTCCTAGGAAACCCCGATCACATCTTATTCGTTGATAGAGGAGAGAGATGGGATCATGGAAAGAGGGCACAATATGTTTCGCCAAACCCTCCTGATCGGTGTGATCACCAAAGAGACCCCTCTTGGGTTCCTCCCACCTCACCAAGGGTCGATGCACCTGCTGATCCACAAGATGCTGGGCTTGTCTACCGAATTGAAGAGTCTAGCAATGCACTTGTGGTTAGGGATCCTCATCAGGACCGGAACCGGCATCCAGAAGATCCGATGGCAGGGATCATCACTTTATTAGAGGCTTTGGAGACCTGGCAGGTGGCGATCCCACTAGACAGCAAGCCATACACAACATGGGTGGATGATATGACAACAACCTTGGATTTAGAAATCCCACTTTCGCCCCTTTAACCAGACAGGAGACCTGCTATAGAACCTAGCCCACATCAACTCGAGGTGCGGGCCTATGTTAGGGACTCCAGAGCAGCTGAAGGCCTCCAAGTTTCATTTATTTGTTCACATACTAGAGGGGTCGTCATTCGTCTGGTACAGTCATCTTCCAATCGGATCTGTGACTAGATGGGAGGACTTTCTCATGCAATTCCTCTACTAGTTCAGTTCTATAACCCGAAATACGAACATCACAGACCTCTTCAGGTTCATGTAAAGGCCTGATGAGCGAGTCGTGGACTTCATCGCCTAGTGGAAAGGGCTCACATACTCCCTTTACATGCCGTTAAATCAAGAGAAATTACTGAAAATGTTAATAGGGAATGTCAAGGCAGAGTTGGTTCTTTCTCTGATCACACCAAATTACCCTGGAGGATTCTGGGACTTCTCAAACAAGGCCCATCACCGCGAAGAAGTCGTGCAACAGGCCAGTCAGGCATGCCCGCTGCCTCCTGTATTCTCTTCAAGGAGAGATACCAGAACTGAGCCCACAGTTGTGGCCCAGATTGAGGCCCCCAGGCGGCTAGAGTTTCTACCAATGAGGCTAGCTCCGCAGCCCCATAGATGTTCACCTCCACGGGCACAACTTCCAGCCCAGTAGTGACTGCCTCTAAATCTTCAAGGGCCTCCGCGTAATGATCCTCCACAACCTAGGCGATGTAATCAGGCTCTGCCTCCTCAGCATTATCCTCTGGCCTCTCGTCAGGGCCAGCATCATAGAGCCCCCTTTCCAAATAGATCTAATCATTTGATGAGGCTTAGGTCCCATGTTACTTCTATAATGCCTTGGTGCTGAGGATTGTGTGGCTTCCAGAGTGTCGGAAGCTAGAAGAGGCACATCTCACTGATCAACCCAACTACTACCCATATCACCGGACACTAGGGACCACCATCCAGCGATGCTACATGTTCAAGGACTGGCTCCAAGACCATATTGAAAATAATATAGTTAGGTTGGACCCAGCCCCGGAATAAGTAACAAGTGTTTCTGTGAGATCATATGGTAGTAGCGGTGACGGGGATGAATTCCAGTAGGTTTTCAACCATGGGTCCCTTAAGTATAATGACTGGATGGCCCGCAAGACGATCGCATGCACCCATGGCATCATCCGTGCATATTTGAATCCTCTCGGGCCCACAAGAGCTACGATTACTACTTTGGCATTGTCATATTAGCCAGACTATTCCTAGAAGATCAAGCAGCGGCAACACACGAGGACAGAACGTGCCATGCTAATGTCGTCGTCGTCCCGCACTCTTGGTGACTTTATTCCACCAGAAACGGGGTTTCCTCCTATAATCCACCTAGTGGAGGATGACTCATCATGTGACAGTATGTGGTATGCTTCGGTTAACACCGTAGAGTTGGTAAATCCCTTTTTGACTCCCAACGATGAGGAATGCTGGGTAGACCGTCCCAATGTCCCCAACTGTCACCAACATTGTCGGAGCCGTGGTTACATGAATCGCTAGGGAACAATAGTTGGAACCTTCATCCAGGCCGTGCATGCCACTAAGACGTGACAGTAGGCACAATGCAGAGATCAGCACATGCGGCTGCTTCATCTGGTGTCAACAGGTCCGCCTCAACCACTGTTTGTGTTGTTGGATCAGGCAGAACCACCTCAGTCTTGTCGCGACCAGCTCCGCTCTGCCACCAGCTGACCCCAGCCTTCTGGTCCTCATTTGGCAGCCACTCTCTAGGATTCTACTAGTGAACAGAGAGATGTTCCTAGTAACACTCAGCCACTGGTCCCTCTGTTAGGGCATGTAATGCCCCTAATCATATAACGACCTCCTATAAGAAGGAGCTCACGTTTGGTATGAAATTATGATGTTATGAAGCACCTGATCAGCAATACAGTGAGGCATTATATCCATTATGCTCTTCTCCAATATTCTGAAATGCGTGAGGCACTCACCAAGGCCCTAAGAAGCCCCATCCAGATTGAGACGGAGTTAGTGGCTATAGAGGCCTTCCACGCTGTGGAAAATGAGGTTGCTGAATGCCAGGTAGTTATCACATTCTCCACTGATGATGAAGACCCTCCCATACAGGGGAAAATTCTCTCGTTGTACATTAATGGCCAGCTCAATGGCATGGAAGTCCACTGCAGTCTTGTCGGCACGGGTTCTGGGAATAACCTATTCCCAACTCGAACCCTGCGAAAGATAGGGTTGTCTGAGGATGATTTAACTCCATCCAACCTCAGTATCCGGGTGTATTATAGGACCAAACAAACTCCAGTTGGCATAAATCGCTTGATGGCCCAGTTCAGTGGCCTAATTTCTAGCACCGAATTCATTGGTGTCTCCCAAGACACCGCCTACAACATATTGATGGGAAGACCATGGCTCCACCCTCACATTACAGTCCCCTCATCGTATCACTAATGCATCAAATCCACCCTTAATGATCGAGTGGGCATGCTCCAAGGAGATGTGTCTCCTTTTTCCTCTTGTGAAGCCCGTTATCTGGATGTTGACTATTACAAGAACAATGATAAATAGATTCTGGCAGGTTAGATCGAGCCAGTCAATGACACAAGTGATGCTTGGGTAGGTCTGAATGACGCTAATGTCTTCCTGATCCATTGGTTGGAGGCCACCACCCCCTATATGGGGCACTTCTTTGTTGTTTCAGGTGTATGAGGAAGTCATATTACTAAGGCAAGGTGACGTCGAGAAATCACCACATACTCCTACAACAAAAAGGCTCGGGTGATCCCAAAACCTCTTACTCTTATACGATATCGGTATGTTAGGATCATGGAAACGACGGTACGTCATACATGTCTGTTTCACCGAGCTGGAATTAACTGTCTCAAGTCGACGCACCACTAATGCTTTGATTTCATCAACTGTGGCCCCTTAAGCCTATGACTATATGGGATTGTGTCAACTGCCTTCATTGCTATGATCTCAGTGGCGCTTGAGTCTTCTAATATGATGACCACTGCCACCCAGGCCAGCAGAAGCCACCCATCCGGGTCTGATAGCTCAAAAACAGCTCCCCCCTTGGATGATCCCTCCACAAGTGGAGATGAAGATATAGAAGATACACCCCCCCCACCTTTGAGGAGGACATCTCCACCACGGTCGACAAGTTGGTACAGGTGAACCTCAGTAGCGAGGCGGACCCGAGACCCACATTGGTCAGCACCACAATGCCCCCCGAGGAGCAGCAACGTTTTGTGGAATTCCTCAGACAGCACCGTCATGTGTTCGCTTTTAGTTATGACAAGATGCCAGGACTAGATCCTCAGGTAGCCTTCCACCGCTTAGGTCTCCTGGAAAACCATCGCAGGTTCAAGAAGCCTCCCAGAACGATGCACCCTTCTCATGGTTCCACGGTTGAGGCTAAAGATGATAATATCATCAATGAAAACTTCATCAGGGAAGTCCATTACACTAGGTGGCTAGCCAAAATTATGCCACTTAGGAAGACAAACAGGATGATCAGAGTCTGTATCCACTTCTGTGATCTCAATCACCATTGTCTGAAGGATGATTTTCCCCTTTTAGGGATAGAATTGTTGATTAATGCGACGACCGAGTTCCAAGACCTCTCCTTTATGGATGGATATTCTGTGTATAACCAGATCCGGATGTCCCCCAAGGATGAGGAGTCCACTGCCTTCAGGGCACCCCAAGGTACATTCTGTTACCAGGTTATTCCCTTCGTCCTGAAGAATGCGGGTGCCACCTATCAATGAGCCATGCATCGCATATTCAAACCTATTCTGGGAACACTGGTGGAATGCTACGTGGATGATCTGGTGGTCAAATCTCACCAGCTCTAGGACCATCACAAGGACCTTGAGAAAGTGTTCGTTTTCCTTCGTTCCCGTCACCTGAAGATAAACCCATTGAAGTGTGCCTTTGGGGTCACCTCTGAAAAGTTTATTGGATTTATCATCATATACCGAGGCATTAAGATAGACCCAGAGAAGATCAAGGCCATCTATCAGATGCCTCCCCCGAGAAATATTCAGCAGCTACGAGGTCTCCAAGGACACTAATCCTACATACAACAATTCATTGATAATCTAGATGGAAAGTGTAATACCATTTCCCTACTCATGAAGAAAGGTTCCACCTATGAGTGGGATGAAGAGTGGTAGACCACCTTTGAGGAAATCAAGCAGTATCTACTCCAACCTCCGGTCATGATGTCACCTATCTTCGGGAAGCCACTGGTCCTTTACATGACCTCCCTAGAATGGTCCCTTGGTGTACTTATCACCCAGAAGAATAATGAGGGAACATAGAATATCCTCTACTACCTCAGTCTTATGATCCTCGACACAAAAATTATATTTTCTCCCATCGAGATGAGTATCCTGGAGCTTGTATTTTCCGTACAAAAATTGTGGTGCTTCTTGCAGCACCACGAGGTACATCTGGTCTCTCGGGTAGACCCGTTGAAGAACATCCTAAACTCACCTATATTGACTGGATGAGTAGCACGGTGGGCGGTGATCATCCAGCAGTATGACATCAGGTTTTTGTATCATAAGGCTATCACAGGAAAAGATTTGGTAGAATTTTTAGCTGCCAACCCAACCTCTGTGGATCAGCCACTGGACCTAGGTTTTCCTAATGGGGCAATCCTCTCATTCGATCATGTCATCCCATACTGGCTGATGCACTTTGACGGTGCCTCCCGAATCCCCACCGGTAGGAGACTCAAGGATCCTAGGCTCAAAAGTGTGGGCCTGGGTATTAACTTCATCACCCCAGAGTAAGCCGTTCTGCCATATTCATTCCTATTGTAAGAAGGCTTCACCAAAAATGAGGCAGAGTATCTTGCCCTCATCTCCAACATCGAGCTGGTCCTCGAGATCAACGTGCACCACCTGCATGTGAAAGGGGATTCTGAGCTGGTCATCATGCAGGTCGATGGTGACTATGTGGTCAGAAAGACAAAACGTGTGCCATTGTTGGTGTGCACCCTCCATCTAATGGCCCAGTTCTTTTCTCGGCCGGAGGTCATTCATATTCCCCAGTCACAGACTGGTCAAACATATTCTTTGGCCAGCATGGCCACATTTCTTGTAGAGGCCGAACAGGATGACCTGATTATCCACATGGCGCACCAGAGAGTCATTGCTCTCGTTACCCAGTAGGACGATCGGGGCCCGTAAGTAAACAATCCTATCACCGGTTCCCCTATGTTAGGAGCCCTGGGTACATCAGATACGATGATTGAAATAGTTCCTAATTGGAGGACACCCTCGGTTGAATACCTCCAACACGGTAATCTCCTGGTGGACCACGCCAAGCATGAGCGAGTTCGACTCCATGCACTATAGTTCACCCTTCAGAGCGGTCCCAGCCTTGATCAGATCCTTTATAAACTTAGATTTGATGGTGTTATCTTCTGTTGCCTTCAAGGATTCGAGATTACACAGGTCATGCAAGAGGTTCATGCTGGTTCCTGTGGCGCCCATCAGGCCGGGTCAATGTTGTATCACCAGATTTGGTGACATGGATACTTCTGGCCCTCCATGATCCATGATTGCATCGAGTTCCCCAAGAGGTTCCATGCATGCCATGTTCATGGTAACTTCATGCATCGGCCACCATAACCTCTCCAAACTTCCAAGTAATCTTGGTCCTTTACAATCTGTGGGCTGGATGTTGTTGGACCATACCCACCAAAAATGTCCCGCCATTTCCGGTTTATTTTGACCTCTATGGATTTCTTTTCCAAGTGGGAATAGGAAATTATGCTCAAGGAAGTCAAATCACGTTCTATCTCTGAGTTTGTGAGTTCCCACATCATCTATCGATTTGGTGTACCTCATGCGATCCTCACTGATAACTGGACCATCTTCCGAGTGGCAGAGCTGAAGAAATTGTACGCCATGTACAACATTCACTCTAACCATACCTCCCGCTATCATGCGCATGAGAATTGGAATATCAGGGAATTTAACAAACCCCTCTATAACATTCTGCAAAAGATAGTTGGTTAGAGAATGAAAAGTTGTCCGGATAAAATCCCCGATAGCCTGTAGGCTTATCGGACGACGACTCATAATTCCACCCAGCTGACCCCGTATTCCCTAGTGTACGAAGCTAAGGCCGTCCTGCCCATCGAGATTAAGTTTCCCTCATTGCGCACATTGGTCTATGACCATAAAGCATCAGATAGAGTGACTGAAATACATCTAGATGAATTGGAAGTACTGGACGAGAATATGCTTCATGCTTTGCACAACCTGGAAAGGCATCAGAGCATGATGGCTCGAGCATTCAACAAGAAGGTTCACCTTGGCTCCTTCCTGCAAGGTGACATGGTATTGGCCCTCGGGGCGCCAATGATTCCCAGTAGGAAATCACCCATGTTGGAGACCAAATGGGATGGTCATTAATCATCCATAAGGTCTATCCAAATGGTGTGTATTCCATGATGATCGTGGATGGTGAGCGTGTAACACCTCCCACGAATGCCATGTTCTTCAAACAGTACATTGATTGATCTTTAGGGTTATGCATGACCCTAAACTTCAACCAAGGTCCCCCATGACCTTAAACTAGATGTAGGTCCCCCATGACCATAAACTGGATGGTAGTCCTACATGAACCTAAACTAAAACCAAGGTCACCCATGACCTTTAACTGGATATCGTTCCCCCATGACCATAAACTTGATGGAGGTCTTGCATGACCCTAAAATGCAACTGAGGTCCCCCATGACCATAATCTGGATTGCGATCCCGCAGGATAGTAAAATGAATTTGGTCCCGTATGACACTAAATTGCACACTCGTCCTGCAAGACGTTAAACAACAAGTCGGTCAGGTCTCCCTAACTAATGCCTACCCTCGGGCCTCCGAATCAGTCTCTCTCCAGTGGAAGTGTATAGTGACGTAGGCAAGACCACTTCATCATTCATGTCAAGCTACTCGTCATACCATACAACTCCCCTGTTCACAGAATATTGTTCCCCCATGTTTTCCACACTACAGGATGTTAAACTGCAAGCCGATCAGGCCTCCCTGACTGAAGCCTATCCTCAGGCCCCTTAGCCTTCCACGACTCAGTCTCTCTTGTGGGATTGTATGGTGTGGTTGGGGATTGTGTCCTCAATCACGTCAGGTAACCCGTCATACTGTTCCTATCCCCAGATAAGATGTGTTCCCCCTCCCGCATGACGTTATACTGTATTTCTTCTTACATGATGTTAAACTATGCTTTTAGAACTATGTGTGGCTTGAATCAATCTTTATGGGATACATAGGACCTCCTGAATGTATAGGTGTCAGGTCCATCCCCGTCTCTTAGGATACCCCATGATTTCTCGATCACCTCGGCCTCTTGGAATGTCCCTCCCCATGGGGGGATATATAGGTGGGGTACATGGTTTTCGACACCATGCCCCCTTCTCCCAGGAATCAGCCATCTTTTGGCCGCTCTCAAACTGAACCCTTCGACCCTTTCTAGTGGTCCTCTAGTGTGTTCAAAGTACTCTGTTCTAGGACCTAGAGTGTCAGATTCAACTTAGGCAAGTTCTGTACACGTTCCAACCTCCGTTCTCCCCTTCATTGAAGACCCCATTATATTTTACACCCGTAGGGACCCCCAAGAATGGCTTGGATACAACGCCTAAGGGCTCTCCTAACATCACGGGCCAACACCCATGAGGTATTCAGACAAAAAATTGATACAATTCCCATGTTTCGAATATGGTTAGTGGTTGATGCTCATTTGTTTGTTCACAAGGCTAACATGATAGGATGATGTGTAGTGAACATGGTCAGCTGTAATCCTTCGTCTTCATACCAACATCTTTAGGCCCTAAATGTTGGTTGCATTATTCACATTATGTTCCACCCCATCATGTCAAGGTGGAATATCGACAGTCCTTGCACCAACCCTTAGTGTACCTCCACACATCAGGAAGATAAAGCTGTGTTACGGCATATCTCGGGGCTCCCGCGAACCAAGAGCTATGATTATATGCTTGGGTTTTCTCTAAAGACCAGGCGTAGCATGACCCTCATCCCCATAGGAAATGAGGAGTCACCCAAACATTGTGTTTTGGGCCCAGCTCGTCTGGAAGCTAGTATCTCCTGCCCCCGGATTGTTGGACCCTCGTCGACTCCTTGGCCCGAGGATCCTCTCTTAGAATCAAGCACGATGATGGTATATGATTATGTCCTCATCTACTTTGGTTATTCCTTATCTAATCATGCGTATACCCTAGGTCCAAGCCATACGACCTCAAACTATGCTGGTTGGTCCTACCACACGACCAGAAACTGTGATGATATCTTCCCTGCCACCCGATGGAAAACGACACTGCATTGTGATGACCTCTCCATAGGGGAAAACACGTTGGTTATTGGTCAATTACCATACCGTTTTCAACTCCTGTATATGGATTGATTATTGTGGTGATGCCAGGAATTTCTACCCTTGGTCGGTCGTTCCACAAAAGAAAAACCATCTACCTTTATGCACAAACATGATTCATCAAATACCGCTTCTTTGGAGCAAGGTATAGACCCTCATGCCTCTTTCACCATATGCACAGGTACCATGTCGTGCCTTTTCATGCCATTACACCATCAAGAACAATGTGTAGCTTGATCCCCATTCTTATGGGGTACGTAGGAATGCCCATACCTCTTGTCATTGGGTCCAGATTGAAATCCATTAATTCATTGTGTCTGTCCCACTTTTGGGACCTTGACCGCGGGAATGCATGGCATGTTGAGCGGGACCTCGTCCTCGTTCCCGTTTGTTTTGCAATAGCCACACCGCATATGACTTGTTATAAGAATTAGCCCGCCTGTGTCTCGTCCTGCACGACGTTAGAAGGCACCCCCTAAGAACTACGTATGGATTGATTCTCATCCTTACGAGATAAGTAGGAGCACACTTGCATTTCTCCATAGGCCCAGCCTATCTTTTGTGCTCGGTCCCATGACCGGAACACTTCCAAGAAACACATGGTAAGTAGGACCTTGTACTCATTCATGTCAGTTTTTGTAATCACCTAGCCATGCCTCTCCCATCCTCCATAATAATCCTTGGTCCGAGTTCTATGACTTTAAACTAAGACCCCTTTAAGAACTATGTGTGGCTTGATCCCCAGTTTTATGGGGTTTGTAGGAACACCCAGACATTTCATCTTGGGTTCAAACCCAGGGATGACCAAATCTCGTCCCTCCTCACTATCAGCCACTTGTCCTGACTTTTTAGGGAGTTGTGTAACTACATAATCTACCCCGATTAAGTTCGGGATTCCCCATAGTGATGTTGGGAAGCAACAGTTCTCTTGCCAGAGAGGTCGTGTCTAAAAATTGGGAGGTTCCATGACCAGATTAATATGTCTACCTAATTCGCCTCCACCACGGTGGTGAAATTTTGGGAATGTTGGATTCTATTTAAACAAACCACCACTCCACTTTTCATGCTTTTCATGCCCTTTTATTTGGATCCTCAATATCTTTCTTGTTTGATGGGACCCCCGAACAGTATTGATTCTCGACCTGTGGTCCACCTGTTGTAAAAATATGGATGATAGACCTTTGGTCCGCCTATTGTAATAGTATAGATGATTGTCATACAGTCTTCCTGCTGTCATGGACCAACGTTCCAGAAGACTGGTCATGTTTTATGGGACCCCCTAACAGTATGGATTCTCGACATTTGGTCTTCTTGATGTAATAATATTCATGATAGACCTTTGGTCCTCCTATTGTAACAATATGGATGATTTACATATTGTCCACCAACTATCATGGGACAACATTCTGGAATACTGATCGATTATGTTTGAGTAAGGCACCATGTTGCGAACATGGTCAATGGTCAGCCCACATTTTTTGACCCCATTTCAGGACAATGTTATATGGATGTTGTGTTTCCACCACGGTTAACATTTATCCTCCATTGTCGCCCCCCCATAGTGTTCCGAATTTGGGTAACGTGATTCACCTTTTTCGTATCGCTATGTTCGGATGGATTTCAATGCCCCCGGAATTGCCCTGCTCATGTGTGATAACACATTGAGGAGACAATATATTGATCGGGATGAGGTCCCCTCCCTTCAGTTGGACCTCCCTCTCCTCCTCATAAATCCAGGCTCAATTTTGGATAACTGATGTTTGGTTGATGCCCCATAATTGGACGAAATGATACCATGAGAATCCATGGTTTCTCACATTGGGTATGACCCACATGTGCTTAGGGGTGAATTGTTATTTATTTTAGGATTATGGTAGAGCGTTTTAAAACAAAGGGTACAGATAAATGGATTCGTTCATACATTGGTTTGAAATGGTGAGCAGTAAAAGAAAGAAGCTCATGAGATAAAAAAATAGAGCCCTTAAGGATCAGCGTGATGTATTCATCATTCCAACACCACTACCCTTTATCTGGTAGCCTCCAGGACTGCTTCTCTCTTTCTAAAGACACTCACTTCATCACCGGTCGAAGAGTGCAGTTCGCCAATCCTTGCTTCTGCCAGCGCCCATTCAGTTTGATGTACGGTCATCTGGTGACTTGCATCCATAAATTGTTATTGGGCATCCTCCAGCTGGGCCGTTAGTTGCATCATGAACTCAGAGCATGTCGTAATGATGGCCTCCTTCTCTGTCGCCTGCCCTTCAAGGTTCCGGACATCCTACTCCGCCCTCAAGAATGCTCGGGTACTCTCCAATATTTCCCAACACTGGTCAATGTCGGTGTTCTAGCTGCTCTACGTATCTTCTCATCCATGTAATCACACTCCGTCAGATAAAGGCATTGAGCATCAGCCCCCCGACACATAGGAAACGCAGCCAGGTCTGGAGTGATCCCATCTGCCTCAGCCAATCCGTCTGAGGCTTCCTAAAAAAGCATTGGATACACTTCCACCCTTTGTGCCATGTCATTCGGCTCTCCTCAACTACTTCTGAGTCTGAATCATCTATCTCCTCGGGATCAGCAGGCCGGTATACAAGAAAGGCAGCCATCAGGTAGACAGTAAGGTCTACACCAAGGATGTCTTCATGTGGAATATGATCCTCGACGTCTCGGCGACCTTCCTCTCTCACCACGTCAGTGGCAGTGCTTTCTTTAGCTTCTGGTCTCGCTCCAATGATAGCACCACTGATGTCCTCCACCCCCTACTCACCAATTGACAGGTCCTACCTAGTCTGGGAAGTATGTTCAAAGGAGGTGGTACATCCACCACTGGTTCGCTCATAGATCGGCCGGGCGCAGCAGCCCGATGAGCCTCCAATGCCGAGATAAATGCATTTGGTGAATCCTGATTAGTAGAGTTCTCCGACATTAAGCACCAGTAGTGAAACAAGGGACTTACAGAAACCTAGAGCGTCAAGCTTTGGTGTTATGGCTACTACTAGAGCTGTTGTAGAAGGAGACCCGTCAGCGCTTGTCAGTTCAATGATAGGTGTCGGAGCCCCACCCTGCCCCACCGGTGCCTCTTCTCCTTCCTCTATTGGGGGCATCTGATCAGCACCTATATTCTCTTGAGTGACATAGTGAAAAGGATTAGAAATTGTAGAAGATAATGGACAAGGAAGGAGTGTGAATAAGGATAAAGACGGATCTCGAGCATCTCGTTTATCTCCTTGAGGGATCCGATGATCTCACCACTCTCCTACAAGCTCATATGGTGGGACCCTCCCTGAGATCCTTCGTCCTCTCCTTTCTCCTCCTCTCCCTATGACTCTTCATCACTGTCGCTTTCTCCCAGTGGCATCATTTCAGGATCATGCTCTTGGCCGAACATCACTTTCACTAGGAAAGGTGGCTCCACACACCGACCCCATTGGCACACATATGTGTCCATGGACATTAGATAAGCATGCCGCTGATGAAAATTCACCCGGTCGGTAACCTGAATGAGCCCGACATCTTGCCGTTGGATCCCATCCTGCATTATCTTCTGCCATAGGGCTTCGACACTCACTGATTTCCACAGGTTCATCCATGCCAACCAAAATTCCGTTAAGATTGCATCATGGGAAGGTTCAAGCATGTATCTGATCTTCTTCTCAGGCAGCTCTCTGGCCGCCTCATGTGACCCCCCACTGGGCAACGAGGTTGCAACGACACCATGTGATGTCCCCGCTACTGAGGTCTCGGACTGTGCAGGCCTCATTTCCTGACGTGCCCCTGGTCCCCCCCTTCGAGCGACACCTTTCCTGCTCTTTTGTCTCCTGGGTTTTACACGGGTAGTCTCGAGTTTCCGGACGCTCTTATGAAAAATCCACTTAGGGTATGTGATAGCACAATGCTCGACATACTGAGTTGATAGGCCATCGTCGACCCCAGTGGGAGGAAGGGTAATGACATCACCAGAGCCATAAGTGGTGAACATTAACCACATCTAGAGAAGGATGCAAGGATTTTTATCCTCCCTGACATCCGTGAATACCTTATTCGGCATTCACTGGAGGCACCCGAACTACCTGGTGAATCGGGCAGCACGTACAACTCACAGATGATCTTCCCCTCAATCTGAGCCACAAGCACCCCACCTCGGATGCTCTGGACGTGTTCTTGCTGCTCTAGCGAGCCATGCCCATTTTCTACCATCTGGCCAACCGGGGTGGGGAACAGGTTGAAGCTGAAATTAGCATGGTTACCGATTCGGATACTGATGCCCTCCTTGTTGAGCGTCATTGGTGAAACCCCAGCAATGTTCAAGAGAGATGTACGTAGGCCATTTCCTGGAGGATGAATGGAATTTGGGAATGTGTATCTGCCGTGATGAGCCACCACCCATCCGGGAAAGATCTTGAAGGGGCCACGCACCCTCCGAAGCGACCCCCCTCTGGAGATGTGTCCTAGAATGGCGTACAACCTAGCCAGAATGGGGACCCCAAGATTGAACCTTTT
This sequence comes from Viscum album, assembly GCA_963277665.1. NCBI lineage: Eukaryota > Viridiplantae > Streptophyta > Magnoliopsida > Santalales > Viscaceae > Viscum > Viscum album. The sequence continues at coordinate 76,243,738 of OY728162.1, read as the reverse complement.
GTTGGCGGCAAAGGTGCATGCCATCACTAGAGTTATTGGATAGACGCCCATCCTCGCGTCCCGCATCGGCTGGAGCCTCCCACTCTGGAAGGTGGAAAAGAACCTGATATATCAAAATTTTGGGTCCAGAGCCTTGATAACACGTTATCCCCATGATTGGTATTGCCTCTCCTCCAAGGTCCTCCAGTATGATCAATTGTTTCTCCTCTGAGCCGCGGTTGAGCACCGTTTTCCCCATCCCGACATCTTGAATGTCGTGTCCATCTCCCAGAACAGCTCGAACCAGTCCTTGTAGGCAATGTCCTTCAGGAAGTCCTTGAAATGCAGCCTCTCTTTGACTAGATCCATCAGGATCCATGTCATCATAGGGGGGTCCACGATATGTCTCCCCAGGTGTTCATTGGGGGAATGAACTCTTTGTATTGGTAGCCGTCCAGTGGGATACCTCCGATGTAGTGAACATCCCAGAGGCTGATGCCAACGTCCCCATGGTGAAAATGGAATGTGTTGGTGTCAGGGGACCATTGGGTAAACAGCTCCAACCCAAGTTCATGTTGGTGGTAGATGTGGAACTGCAACGTCCACACTTCCTCGAATATACCAATGTGCCGCAGCTCGGCCCCGAATTAGTCGCATGTATGGCGAACCCAGTACGCCCAGGCCCACTCACTGGTGAAGTTTCCTCTAGACCGCAGATCCCAATCTTGTATCCATCCCTTAGTGTTATCCATGATGCTCTGAAGAAACATGCTTGCATAGAGGGCCAGAGATCTCTCTGCAAACAGGATCACCCCCATCAATGGTACTAGTTCTCATGTTCCGAACATACACATCCATGTGTCTGGTCTCCCTGGAAGGATGACCATTGTTGGTGGTGCTGTATCAGGGAAGGTCATCCTCCCAGGTCACCCATGACTACGTTGTGTCCACCTCGAAGTTCGGTAGTGGAACCTCCTCCAGGATTCCGATGTTCCAGAGCGGGAGGTTGTTGGACAGAGGATACTCCTTCTGGGCGGGGGTTATATGGTTGAACAAGGTAATGTTGTCAGAAACAACCACCCTGGTGCCATAAAACTATTCATTCACCTCCATTTTAGTTCTATGAGTGGTGACTTCACCCTCATTGACTTGGTTCACTGCCATCTTTTGCTATTTGGGAGTTGTGTGAAATCAGGATGGGTTACATGAAATAGAGAAGAGTTGCAAGAAATATAGAGCAGCTGCACGCAATTCCAGAGTTGGGCACAAAATCTGAACTATCGGCACTAAATATCCTGGGTTTCGCGTAAATGCGTTCGAAACTCGGAAGGAATTCCACGCAAACACAGCGTGTTTTCCATATTGTCACAAAGGAAATTTTGTGCACGAGAGCTCGGAGCCTATCGCGTATGAAAGCTTGAGTACGGCGTAGGGGACCCAGCGCCCCTTTTATAGGTGAGCCCAAGGTTCCGCATCACGCGGAAAATTTATTACACACCAAACTGGAGTTTTTCATGCCACATTGTCTTTTGCGCACAAAGGACCCACAAAGTCCAACACTTCGGCATTTCGGCATTTCCCTCAGAATTCGATCATTGCGACCTCTCGCCAATCCAGTTCCGAGGGGGGAATTTGTAGATGTCGAATAGTCTGTAACTACTGAATATAGTTTCTAAATGATGAAGCGAAGTCATATTCGGACCCAGATGCCCAGTCCGGAGGGCCCAGAAGCATTGCGCGAAAGAATGGAGGATGTACGTGAAAAAATATTGGTCGTGCGGAAGGAGTCCAGGATTCGCGAAAGTTCCCCGGTGCCGTCGCACAATCTTGCCCCCACCCCACACGGTTCCCATCTTCGCACCGCCATCTCTGGAGTGCAACATTTCATGCGCCGCCTAGATTCTACGATGTCGGGAGCCTATAAGTAGAAGGATACCCCTTTCATTTCAGGGTTGCGGAATTTGAACCAAATCTCTTGCATGAAATAGGACTTCCACGCACACAAGATGGCCTTCAGGCACTGACTCATTTTGCATAACCTCACCCCGGTATCTGCCTTTGCGTGAAATCCCATCGGCTTAAATAAAATTCCAAACTCCTCAGGGGCCCTCACATGCGCGAAATTCCTTCCCTTGTGTGAAAAAGGTCCAATTTCTCTAGTCCCTTTGGTGGGTGTGGCTTTGCCTTAGGGTTCGTCCTTTTCCAATTGCACGCAATCCACTTCCCATGCATGAAATTCTCCAAATCCGCGCACAATTCCTCCACCCCAATTACGCGCCATCCCGGTGTTTTGCCTGCAAACCTTTTCTTTGCGTGCGATCTCCAGGATCCCTCACCTTGTCTCCCCTCGGGTAACTCCTTGCGTAAGAGCTCGATGTCCTCCATATCGGCCATGCACACTATGCGCTGTTTTCCCATACAACCTTCCAGGCTCGTATGAAGTAACCTCAAGGTCCCTTGGGCGGTGTTTCGCATTGTGTTGCTTTCCCTCATTCTCCTTTGCATAGAAATGATAACGAATATGGATTCTTTGCATAGCCACGCTAACGTGGACCCCTCGATGGTTCGCTCTCCAGTCCCCCTTCCCTACGGCCGTGCTGATGCCTTCTCTCGCACAAGGGGTAGAGGGTTCAGGTTATGTATGTCCTAGGGGTGTGGAGAAAACCCACATTGTCCGAGCTGCATGATGTTAAACTGCCAATCACCTCGTCCTCAACACATGACATTAAAATTTGATCCGGCCTCGTGCCTCCCACGCAGGGTCCCCCTAGCTCGAACATTCTTTACACTGCTCGTCTCCTCGAGAATATAATATTACTCTCATGGAATGATATCACCACTCTTGGAGTGTCGTTTTTCCATAAGGGAAGGGAAGCCACCTTTGTGTAAGCCCCTAGCCTCTCTTGTAGACGGTAGCACCCATGCACCTCCGTACTTCCCCATTGCCAAGGCCAGTGGAGGGAGTGACATGGAATGAGGCACCTCCTTTGTTTGGTCCCAAATCCCTCTCCATCTACACTTTGTTACATTCGGGCCTCCATCCTGGAGTAATTCTCGACACCATGGGCTGCTCAACACGTAATCCCCTCTTTTTTTCTCACAGACGCACCCATCCCGATGTGATCGTCTGGTCCCTGGTGCCTCTTGTTTCTCACAACGAGCATGAGTCACGTGGGTTTAGAGTAAGAATCGACCATGACATCCAATTATGGGTCACCTCAGAGCGTAAGCCCCATCTCGGTGAGCTGCGAGGACATTGATCCGTGCTAAGGCATGGTATGTAGGAATCCTCCATGAGGATCAAGCCCACCACCCAGTCGTTCCGACCCCCTTCACATCGGTTCGCCAGCATTATGGGCCGCCTCAGTGTGTAAGCACCAGATTCCCCCGTCCCGTGTGACGTTAAACTTTATGCCATCCCGCATGATGTTAAACTCTATGTTATCCCGCAAGACGTTAAACTGTATTTTGTCCCGCACAACGTTAAACTGCACCGTCTGAACTATGTGGACTTTGATCCATGTCATGCCATGGTACGTAGGAAGCCTCCAAGAAGTTCAATCCCACCACTGAGTTGTCCCGACCCCTTTGCGCCAGTATTCCATCTTTTTGGGCTACCTCATAGCGTAAGCCCCATATCCATTTTGGGCCGCCTCAGAATGTATGACCCATATCCCTCCATTTTGGGCCACATCAGAGTGTAATCCCTAGATGCCATGTCCCGCATTATGTTAAATTTTATACCCTAACTATGTGTACTATGATCCATGAAAAGGCATGGTATGTAGTAAGCCTTCATGAGGTTCATGCCCAACACCCACGCCCCATCTTGACCTCTCCCTAGAGCCTACATTCCTTGGGAAGCTCATTCCCTAGTCCAGAGGTCTTAATCCCTCCAAGTCCCTACCATGCGTTCATTCTCACGGTTCGCCTCTCTGGGTGTCCCACTGTATCATCGAAATAAGCAGACTTTGACTCCCTTCCACGGGGATACGTAGGATATCTCCTCGAGACTCAATCCCAAATCCATCACCCATCTTGATTCTTACCCAGGCTTCCACATCCCGGTGGGATCATGCCATTTCACTCCACTCCCTAGTTTCCGGGAAGCCGCCCATGTGCTGGCAACAACATTGGAGTTACCATCAGGGGGTTCTGTTATCTGATTCACTCTCAGTGTTCCGATCAGTCCGATCTGTCCCAACTGGATGTTAAACTCACGACATTCACCGTGTTAATCATTGGAAGATGAGGAAAACCTTGGATACATGCCTATGACATGAAATTCCTTGTGTTCCATGTGGGATTCCTCGGGCTTCCGCTCCTTCGAGAAGCCCTATAATAAGGTACAGAAGACAAACATGCCAATCCCACTAGCGTCAAGACACACTAACAACACCTCAGCATGACCACTCTCCTAACCGAAGGTTTCTGCTTCGACCAGACCCCTTGGAGTGTCTCAATGGAAGCAGCATAATTAACTGGTGTCCATGAAGATATGGCATCAGGAACGAGATTCACGAACACGTCTTAAATCTATGAGGGAGACCCGGACTAGGTGGAGAGCTCCGAGGAGGAATCCATGGAAGGAATAACTGACATCCCATCATCCTGGTTTCGATCATGGAGTAGAAGTACCTGAATAAGGAATGGATTTTTCCGACCATTGGAAAGAAGTACTGTGGGGAAACAAGCCACGCGCCCTCCCCTGCGTGGCGGATGTGCGCGCGCGCCCCGGTGGAATGCGTCGGAAACAATTATATATTTCGTAAAATGTAATGAAATTTGTAATTATTCAAACCAATTTCAAAGCAATTATGATAAATCATAATATAAGAGACTATGGGGAGAAGTACTAGCTTATTTTTTTACTATACTAGTGGTTTAAGTTTCAAAATTTGTGGTTGTGTGTACTTTAATCATATCTTTATTTATCCAACTCATTTTTTGATCATAGATACTCTCATTATTTTATGTTTTCTATTTTTTCCATGAAAATTATATATTTCCATAGAACCCTAAGAATGGAGTTTTTAGTTAAAACTCATAATGTAAATATCGATCCAACATGTTTGTCTTGGGTTGTCCCATTGGGGCACATAAACATTCCCTCTATGTAGAATTTATTATTATACCAATAATTGGATTTTTTGATATTTATTATTGAATTTCTTTCAAACTATGATGAAAAAAATTATTAAATGGTGATATAAATATGTATTTGTGATAATTATTTGAAATTATTTATCATTATATAGGAGACTTCCTCATCTGGGTCCTGTTAAGACCCACCCCTAAGAGAAAATCTGAATGAAAATCGTGGTGAAGAAGAGAAGCCATAATATATGGATAGAAAATATAATCATAAAATTTATAATGAACTCATTATAAAGAAATACTTTTTTTTTATTTTAAAATTAATAGCCTTGAAATCCACCAAAGTGTGATGTTATTTTTTGTATTGATATAATCCTTGAGTAATGATCTATATAAAAAATTACTCAGAGAATGACCACATGGAAATAAATTGAATTCAATAAATGACTTGTGGAATTTTCTATATGGGATTTATATTCCCTGGTGTTTCACCTTGTGGATCACATGTTCTCTTCATAAAGAATAAATTTGGATCCATGAGTTCTTTTGTCGATTATAAGGATATCTGTTCAATTACAATAGAGACCATGTATATTCTACCTCACAATGATGACTAATTCCGTCAAATTAAATGGGATCAATATTTTTCATATATTTACAATCATTATAGGTGTAGAAACCCGAAGATTGATGTAAATGGACATTACATTACTTTTGCGGAATACTTAATACATAACAAAAATAGACACACAAGGTCCGTAATAGTTTAGTGTCTTTGGAAACTCGGAATACAATCTTCTAATCGTTGTGAAAGATCTTCAACATCTCCCATAAAGATCTTCCCCTTTTTTTCTTACCTAAAACCTTTTTTTTATATCATGGGGAAAAAAACATAAAAAGGGTGAGCTCAAATGCTCATTAAGGGTAAGCATGGATAAAATAAAACATACTATATACATTTGAACTTAAAAACCTGAACATAATGTTTAAACATCAAAAGCTTGAGAAATGACATAAAACATGGAAGTACGTAAGGCATAGATCATAAAGAAACATTAACAATGATAAAATAGCATGGTAATAAAACATATAATTGTGGAATCCATTAAACACATGTAATGATTTCTATAGTAGCCAAGGCATTGCTTCCAAGACCATCTTAGTGTACAAAGTCCCATTCTGAATCGAGTTCACTCCTCGTTTCAGTCCTGTAACACTAAACCGGATTAACTTACTGTTCCAGATATGTCTATCTCATGAGATATAAAATCTTTACCCAATTAATTGGAGAGAGATATAGGTCCCACCTATCTCATAATGAAATAATTATTTTGTGTGCCACAAAATCATAAATCATATATCATAGAATAATCCATGAAATAAAATGGGATTCTTAAACATCATGCCATCATAACATAATCCATAAACAATTGATATCATTTAATAATAAGAAAATTGAAACCATTTAAATCATAGAGACATTTTACTTGAAACATACACATATGAAATAATGTCATCATGGATAGAAAATAGTTTTGACAAAACACATGAAATGAATTCTTGAGGAAAATATCCTTTCTTCTTTAAAATCATTTTCTTTTCACAAAATTACATGAAATTTTAAAAGATATAGATTTTGTTGAAAATAATCATGCAATATTTTAGAGGAATATTCTTGAAAATGAGGTGTTATGAAACCGTAAAAATCCGTTCATGCCGTATAAGTTAAAAATAACATTCTCCTCGTACTTTTGTCAGAAATGTCAAAAAGTACCTTATATGGTAACCAAAGGAAAGATTCCATTCATACAATGTGGTAAAAGGTCAATAAAGGGTAAAAATGACTTTAAAAATCCATTGAAGAATGGTAAAAATTTTATGAAAGCATTTTTAGAAAACATGGTCATGAATGATAAACGTAACCCCAGTAAATACTTATGTATAAGAAATCTCGGATAAAAATGAGATTGAAAATTTATCCCTTACCTTATGTCCAATTTGCTTCGTAAGTGTCTGAACCTTCTGTATAATGATTTAAATAATGTCATTGACTTATTTTAGAATCATACTCATTGTTATGATATCATATATGGTTCACTTATGACTTTATATTACCCGTTCTTTTGTAAATTCCATGTTAAAGAGCGTTTTGGGTAAAATCGTTTCATTTGTCGTCCGTGTTTTGACTTGTAATTATTTATATGATTACTTAGATCATGATTACTTAATTACAGAATATAAAACATGATTTATATATAAAATATATTCAGAATATACATATATATAATAGATCAGTAAATGGAAAGAAATACACCGTTCCTAGAGACGGTAGGCCTTACGTACGCATGAACGCTGTTTTCGTTTCCTTATTGAGTTGAATGGAATTAAGTATATGAAATACATATATATACACATAAATCCAGTATCATTATTATGTTATATATTTCATGATTAGATATTATATATACTTTATAATCATTCATGAATGGTTAACGTGGAGAATGAATCTCACTGCGTCGTGGAGACGGTATTCCGTACATACGAACGAGCGATGATATCATTCTCATGATCATGGAATTGTATTGGAGTGTATGTATACCATTTCAGAAAAAATATTACTTTACAATAATCATATATAGTTATTATGTACACCATTATACCCATCCAAGTAAGGTGGTGGTGGAAAATAGATTACACCACGGCGTGGAGATGGTATTCGGTACGTAGGCACACGCGGTGAATTCTTATTCCGTAGGATGGATAGATGGTTAAATAGGGTTGTTTCATAATTATAATAACATATCCATATATGAGTGATACTGATGATATTACTTCATAATGAAACAACCTATGAAGAATAAGTGGAAGAAGAAATAAAGTTGAAAGAATTGGTAACAAACATTACCTCTTCTTTGAAGCACCTCTTTGAGTCCTCTAATTAGGGCACTAAACATGGTCTTTGAAGAAGACCATGACCTCTAGTATGTTTCTAGGGAAGTGGAGAAGAGAATTAGGCATGGTTTGGCCGAGATTTAAGGCACAAAGTGGTGTGAGGAAGAGAGGGTGGAGGTGCCCTTTTATAAGGGAGGAGAGGGGCACCTTTGGAATAACTAAACATATTATTTTATTATAAAGTCATATTCGGTTTTAAATAGCTCAAAATTGATTTATGTCTAAGATAAGGTGGGTATGGGTCTTAATCCTCTTGTCCAATAGAATTTATACATGTTTAAGTTCCTATTTTAACCTTATCATTTATATTTAACTTTAAGATAGATAATTTTACTTTTATCGTGTCTTTTTGTGTTCTTACAATATAAGGTTAATAAACTTACTATAAGAAGCCAAACGAACCCCAAGTTGTTTATTATTAATATACATAACCTTATCTAAGTCATTTGGATTATCCTTAGATTTTTAGGAATAAAATAACAGTTAATAATATAATATTTGTTTTAAAAACAATTTTATGTCAATTTTTCCACTATTTAGAAATTGTTTTTTGTGAAAATCATAACAGAATTATTAGTTCAAAAAAAGCTAATTAAATCAATACTAACTTGTCATATTAACCTAGAAAATTAGTGGAATTCAAAATAAGTCTCAAATTACATTTATTTGGGTATTTATAACATAAATTATGTCAATATTTCATTAATAAAATAATTACTACATCGTCATTGTGTGATAAATAAATTAAATTATTTAATGTCTAAGAATTAAAAATTAAATATAATTATGTAGGAAATCGTTTTAGATTTCTAATTAATATTTATAGTCGAATTTATCTTATGTATAACCCTATATTAAAAATGATTTACTTATTAAACTTTGATTTTAACTATTTTAACCCTTCTTTGAATAAATTAATAATAAATGTCCTAATCTAATCCATGTGGGCCTAAATGGTCATATTTTAATCCTAAGGTTGTTTTTGGTCGAATTAAACTTATCCAATAGAATTAGGACATGTGTTAGGGTAATAATAATATCATTTTTACCCTTAATTACCCTATTTACTTTTATCCGTGGTAAAAAAAAGTAAAAAGTTACTATTCACCAAAAATTATTTTCATCTCATTGAACAACATTTAACATACTGACATCAACCGTGTCTCTAGGATTTTTGAAATTTCACTCATATAAGTGGTAAAATTAAGTTTTATGAAAAATTCGGTTTTTTTAACTAGCACTTAGTGGTTTCACTATTCATCAATAAAATGAAAGTTTCCAGAAAAATACCCAATATTAGGCCTAAGCTATATTTGATATTATGAACTGAAAAATGATGTCTATTTTACCAAATTCAAAACATATCAGTTGCATTACTTAATTTAAAAATTAATTCCCGTCGTCAAAACAAATAGTGTGTTCTTAAGAGATAAAAACTATCAAAAGATTGACACTTGTTTGTGTCTGGTTTAAATGTGAAATTACATCCAATGACCAACATTGTATGAAATTGTAAAAATATATTATAAATATAATTTAAAACCACTCAAATTAATAATTTATCACTATTAATTATTTCAATTAAAAAGGTTGTTTTTAATTAAAATTTTGTAATTTTCACTATTCATCAGAAAATGAAAGTTATCCGAAAAGTACAAAAATTTCACCCTAAGCTAACTTCGATATTCCGAATCCAAAAATGAAGTCCATTTTGAAAAATAAAATTTACAAAATTTCGAAAAGTGGTGATTACTATTCATAACAGCTAGTTTTAATAATATTTTAATAGCATTTCTTTGTTTAGTGAAACTCGGTATTGCGTACTACACACGCTATCGAGGAAGGTCGTGATTGCGTGTAATACAAGGAAAGTCAAGGATGTGTGTTTTGCAAGATCTTTTTAGTGTAGCGTACAACACAAGACATTAATGAAATTAAAAATAATATTTCTCATAAAATCTCGGGATGTAACATTCTACCCTCCTTAAAATGAATTTCGCCCTCGAATTTCTTCAGGGTTATAAATGGTTTACTACTCGAATGTTTCTTTAATAGAAACCCACATCTTAAAAATGAATACAAAAACCAATCATTAAAAACAAAATCACGAAACATAACGGTTACCCAAATAAACTAATCACTAGGTTTCCACATAAGTGAAAATATTGATATGGAAGAGAAGTCTAACCATCATGTTCTGATGGAGAGTGGTAGAGAACATGGCTATGAAAAATCCATCAATCACAAAGCCATAAATTTGTGATGATCTAAGGTACCATCTGATTCATCAGATATAAGGGCACCAGGACAACATTTTTGGTTTTCAAGATCATTTCCCTAAAGTTAAAGAATTTGAATAAGAATAAATACTTACTTTATTTTGGTACAATCTCACTGTTGTTCATGATTTGAACAATTTCCACTTCATCTATTAATTAAATGAAGTTGAATTTGTTATTAGTGAAGTGTTAGCAGATCATGTGATAGAATGATGGGTCATTCCATCTATCTCAAACAAATGGTTAGCAAAAGTTATTAAATATACATAAGTTGATCTATAGTGAGATTAATCATATATGGTTCCTAAAATGGACTTATAATTAATTTATCATACTACTTAATATAATAAAACTAATTTCTACTAAACATGGACTTCCTATAGGCCAGTGGTAGGCAATAAAGGCCAATCACACTTCAGTTTTGGGTTCGATTCCCACAGCCTTGTCCGATGCGATGGGTTGTCGCCCGTCCTACAGGTTTTCCTTTTTATAAAACTATATTACCATAAAATCACATCAATAATATCGAAAAAACTTATATCCTTAAACAATACTAACTTATGTCCAACATAATCCATTCCAATCATTAGTCTTATCTATAATACTACAGTCCACTCTCATAATATAGTGAAAACAATTACTAGAGATTCTATATAACAAGCATGTTAATACCATCGTTGATACCCATATATCATAAGATATGTATTTTTGGTCACATTCCAAACATTTGAAGGCCTTAATCATGTATCCACTTAAAAAATGAATACTCATTGAACCTTAGTGAAAACATGAATGCAGTTAAAAGTTAACACTTTCAACATACCAAAATCCTCAAAATTATATATACTCAAACCATGATTTCCCTTATAAAAATCATGAGATCAGGAATACAATCAAACATCTCATTATCTTCTTATTCCTTCATTATGCGCATATCATCTACTTTACAAAAATATCTGAATAACCTTCCATGGTTACTGGTACCATTCAACATATACATTCAAATACTTCTAGGAAAACATAGTGTAACAATACTTAGATTATTCTTTATTCCATAGTACCATTAACTATACAACATAACTCTCAATAAACATACAATCATTCCACCACCTTCTAAAACCATTGACCGAGCTTCAACAATTCTTTCATCTCACATATCATTTGTAGTATCTTCATCATCATCAACATAAATAATACCCATACAGCCGTACTGATTCTCTTCATGAGACGTTACCTTAGGTAATTGGTTTTCATAATTCCCGTACATTCCACATTTAAAACATTTAGCCATTGTTGATGTTGTAGAAATACCATTATCCTCATCCATGGTGTTAACTGAACATTTTCCTTTACACTTATTGGCTGTGTGTCCTTCGTTTACACACCCAAAGCATCTTCCAGTTCCCTTGAAAAAATCTCTCTGATTCCTCTTCCAATATTATTTACATGAGGGAAATTGAACTTTCTTTCCTCTATGATCATCATGAAACTCCATCTTTCTCTTATTATCTGAGTTGGTAAACTTACAAAATTTGAGATTATTGATCATATTATGAGATTTCTGATTAGGAATAATAAATATGTTTGGACATCCAAATCCTATTTCATTTGGTTTCTCATGAAGAATATCATTCCATTGTCCGTCATATCCTCCATTATCATGAATCTTCCTATTTCCAGCCATTTTCTAAAACCCAAAAAGAATAGTGTGAGAGGAAAAAATCATGCTAGGGAAGACAACATAGTAAAGGGGGAGCACCCTCAATATCTAACATCTTAGGTTAAATTCTAAGATCATTACCGTAGTTCTAGGACTATATCCTATACGTATACTTATCCTTAGGGACATACCTAGACATACCTTGGAAATATCTCTAGGGATCTCACTAATGTTTCCGCATCTTAGTTTCCAAAGGTTGACTAATCCTTTCCTCTGATACCAACTGTAGAGACCCGAAGCTTGACATACATGGAAATAACATTACTTTTGCGGAATACTTAATACATAAAAAAAATAGACACAGAAGGACCGTAATAGTTTAGTGTCTTTGGAAACTCGGAATAAAATCTTCTAATCGTGGTGAAAGAACTTCAACATCTCCCATAAAGATCTTCCCCTTTTTTTCTTACCTAAAACCTTTATTCATATCTTGGGGAAAATAAAATATAAAAAGGGTGAGCTCAAATGCTCAGTAAGTGTAAGCATGGATAAAATAAATCATACTATATACATTTGAACTTAAAAACCTGAACATAATGTTTAAACATCAAAAGCTTGAGAAATGACATAAAACATGTATGTACGTAAGGCATAGATCATAATGAAACATTAATAATGATAAAATAGCATCAGAATAAAACATGTAATTGTGGCATCCATTAAACACATGTAATGATTTCCATAGTAGCCAAGGCATTGCTGCCAGGACCATCTTAGTGGACAAAGTCCCATTCTAAATCGAGTTCACTCCTCGTTTCAGTCCTGTAACACTGAACCAGATTAACATACTCTTCCAGCTGTGTCTATCTCATGAGATATAATATCGTTACCCAATGCATTGGAGGGAGATATAGGTCCCACCCATCTCATAATGAAATTATTTTTTCGTGTGCCACAAAATCATAAATCATTTATCATAGCATAACCCATGAAATAAAATGGGATTCTTAAAAATCATGCCATCATAACATAATCCATAAACAATTGATATCATTTCATCATAAGAAAATTAAAACCATTTAAATCATGGAGACATTTTACTTAAAACATACACATATGAAATAATGTCATCTTAGATGGAAAATAGTTTTGACAAACACTTGAAATTAATTCTTGAGGAAAAATATCCTTTCTTCTTTAAAATAATTTTCTTTTCACAAACTTCCATGAAATATTAAATGATAAGGGTTTTGTTGAAAAAATCATGAAATATTGTATAGTAAGCCACTTGAAAATGAGGTGTTATGAAACCGTAAAAATCTGTTCATGCCGTATAAGTTAAAAATATCATTCTCCTCGTACTTTTGTCGGAAAAGTCAAAAAGTACCTTATATGGTAACCAAAGGAAAGATTCCATTCATACAATGTGGTAAAAAGTCAATAAAGGTTAAAAATGACTTTAAACATCTATTTATGAATGGTAAACATTTTATGAAAGATTTTTAGAAAACATGGTCATGGATGATTAACGTAACCCTAGTAAATACTTACGTATAAGCAATCTCAGATAAAAATGAGATTGAAACATTATCCCTTAACTTAGGTCCGATTTGCATTGTAAGTGTCAGAACCTCATTTATAATGATTTAAATAATGTCATTGACTTATTACATAATCATACTCATTGTTATGATATCATATATGGTTCACTTATGACTTTATATTACCCGTTCTTTTGTAAATTCCATGTTAAAGAGTGTTTTGGGTAAAATCGTTTCATTTGTCGTCCGTGTTTTGACTTGTAATTATTAATATGATTACATAGATAATTATTAATTAATTCCAGAATATAAAACATGATTTATATATAATATATATTCATAATATACATATATATAAAAGATCAGTAAATGGAACGAAATACATCATTCATGGAGACGGTAGGTCGTACGTACGCATGAACGCTGTTTTCGTTTCCTTATTGAGTTGAATGGAATTAAGTAGATGAAATACATATATATACACATAAATAAAGTTTAATTATTATGTCATATATTTTATGATTACTTATTATATATACTTTATAATCATTCATGAATGGTTAATGTGGGAATGAATCTCATCACGTCGTGGAGACGGTATTCTATACATACGCACGAGCGATGATATCGTTCTCATGATTATGGAATTGTATTGGAGTGTATGTATACTATTTAAGAATCAATATCACATTAAAATAATCATATATAGTTATTATGTACACCATTATACCCATCCAAGTAAGGTGGGGGTGGAAAATAGATTACACCACGGCGTGAAGACGGTATTCTGTACGTACACACGCGCGGTGATTTTGTTTTCCGTATGATGGATTGATGGTTAAATAGGGTTGTTTCATTATTATAATAACATATAAGTATATTAGTGATACTGATGTTATTACTTCATATTGAAACAACCTATGAAGAATAAGTGGAAGAAGAAATAAAGTTGAAAGAATCGGTAACAGACATTACCTCTTCTTTGAAGCGCCTCTTTGAGTCCTCCTCTTAGGGAACTGAAATTTGTATTTGAAGAAGACCAGGACCTCTAGGATGTTTCTAGGGAATTTGAGAAGAGAACTTGTCAGGTTTTTTCCAAGATTTAAGGATCAAAGTGGTGTGATGAAGAGAGGGAGTATGTGACCTTTTATAAGGGAGGAGAGGGGTACCTTTGGAATAACAAAAAATATTATTTTATTATAAAGTCATATTCGGTTATAAATAGCTCCAAATTGATTTATTTAGAAGCTAAGTTGGGTATGGGTCTAAATAATCTCATCCAATAGATTTTAGACAAGTTTAAGTTATTATTTTAACCTTATCATTTATATTTAACTTTAAGATAGATAATTTTACTTTTACCGTGACTTTTTGTGTTCTTACACTACAAGGTTAATAAACATACTATAAGAAGCCAAAAGAACCCCAAGTTGTATATTATTAATATATATAACCTTATCTACGTCCTTTGGCTGATCCTTATATTTTTAGGAATAAAATAACAATTAATAATATAATATTTGTTTTTAAAACTATTTTATGTCAATTTTTCTACTATTTAGAAATGGATTTTTGTGAAAATCATAACAGAATTATTAGTTCGAAAAAAGTCAATTAAATAAATACTAACATGTCATATTAACCTATATAATTAGTGTAATTCATAAAAAGTCTCAAATTACATTTATTTGGGTATTTATAACATCAATTATGTCAATATTTCATTAATAAAATAATTACTGCATCATCATTGTGTGATAAATAAATTAAATTATTTAATGTCTAAAAATTACAAATTAAATATAGTTATGTAGGAAATATTTTATATTTCTAATTAATATTTATAGTCTAATTTATCTTATGTATAACACTATATTAAAAATTATTTACTTATTAAACTTTGATTTTAACTATTTTAACACTTCTTTGAATAAATTAATAATAAATGTCCTAATCTAATTCAAGTGGGCCTAAATGGTCATATGTTATTCCTAAGGTTGTTGTTTTCGAATTAAACTTATAAAATAAAATTAGGACATGTGTTAGGGTAATAATAATATCATTTTTATCCTTAATTACCCTATTTACTTTAAACTGTGGTAACAAAAAGTAAAAAGTTACTATTCACAAAAAATTATTTTCATCTCATTGAACCAAATTTTACTTACTGACATCAACCTTGTCTCTAGGATTTTAGAAATTCCTCTCACGGAAGTGGTAAAATTATGTTTTATGAAAAATTCAGTTTTTTTAACTACCACTTAGTGGTTTCACTATTCATCAAAAAATGAAAGTTTCCAGAAAAATACCAAAAATTAGGCCTAAGCTATATTTGATATTATGAACTGAAAAATGATGTCTATTTTACCAAATTCAAAACATATCAGTTTCATTACTAAATTTAAAAATTAATTCCCGTCGTCAAAACAAATAGTGTGTTCTTAAGAGATAACAACTATCAAAAGATTGACACTTGTTTATGTCTGGTTTAAATTTGAAATTACATCCAATGACCAAAATTGTATTAAATTGTAAAAATATATTCTAAATATAATTTAAAACCACTCAAATTAATAATTTATCACTATTAATTATTTCTAATAAAAATGTTGTTTTTAATTAAAATTTAGTAATTTTCACTATTCATCAGAAAATGAAAGTAATCCGAAAAGTACCAAAATATCACCCTAAGCTAATTTTGATATTCCGAATCCAAAAATGAAGTCCATTTTGAAAAATAAAATTTAAAAAATTTCAAAAAGTGGTTATTACTGTTCATAACAGCTAGTTTTAATAATATTTTAATAGCATATCGTTGTTTAGTGAAACTCGGTATTGCATACTACACACGCTATTGTGGAAGGTCGTGATTGCGTGTAGTGCAAGGAAAGTCAAGGATGCATGTTGTGCACGATCATTTTGGTGTAGAGTACAACACAAGACATTAATGAAATTAAAAATAATATTTTTCATAAAATATCGGGGTGCTACAATAGGTTTCATCAATAGTGATTAATGAAGGAATATATTTATGGTCATCATTTGGGATGAGGTATTGTAATTATGAGTTTATGGTAATTCTATTTCGAATGACTAATGGACCATTTATTTTCATGTATCCATTGAATATAGTATTATAGGAATACAGTGATAATATTTATATATTATTCATTTTTGATATTTTGAGGTATTATAAATGATATAGGATCATTAAAATCACATTCAAATCATTTTTGAGACAACTGAATTAAAATTGTTATTTAGAAAATTTGTAAATTGTGAATTATCACATCAAAAGATTATTTTCATTTATATCTTGTCTCCATGTATGGAACCGTAGTATATTAAGGGAAGATAAATTAAATAATTAAAAATATTACACAAATGATCAAAAATGATGTATGAAGTTTCATTGGGTTAAAAGTCACTTTTCTGGATTTTTTTTAAAAAAATGCAATTCCCTGACCTGTTAACAATGCTTCCACATAGAGGGGTTAGGATCTTATGGAAGATGGAATGTTATGGACCCATTCACACTATTAATGAACTAGAAATATTATTTTAATTAAATTCACCTCTTTAGTTCTTCCCCATCACTATCTTGAACCCTTGACACATCCACTAAAACATATACTCTATATAGTAACAAACTTGTTGAATGTTGAAACCATCAAAAACACATTCTGATTCATGTTTATAAAAAATGAACAACCCACCATATCAAAAATTTAAACCCTTTAACATTAAACTACATATATATAGATGATGTATTATAATATCCCCACCAAAACACTTCATATTTGTGAAACGTGTCATTAAAAATTCATTCGCACAAATTGACCTTCTTAGATTGCCAAAAAATACTGAATTATCCATGTTCTACCAACATAATGATGAATAAGATTACATTACGCAACTCCAAACCTTGAGTAAAACATCAATAAATAATCATGCTCCCACTATCAATCAGCACTAAAACATCTATACTATGTTCCATGGTGGATGTCTATCTTTGAATATCGTTTTGTTATCAAATCATTCGTCAACGAGTTTTATTTCCATTCAAATTTAGAAATCAACTCTTCATGACCACTTCTGAACCATGACGTTACACACCATAATAATCACCTATTTAATCATGTTCTTAGAATACCAATGAATATCTCGATGGTGTTTCCATATCACTACAAAAAATGATGAATTTCCATTAATGACTTCTGCACAAAGTGTCTTTGTGGTTCCCTGAGAAATGACAAAAAATCCCTTATTTCCCAATATATTCGCCCAAAACATCACCTTAATTAAATTTCATCACATGATTCACCCCCATAACCATGTGATGAAACTGGGTTTCACCCCCTAAATCATGTTGCAGAACATTTTTACCCCAAAATAATGACATGAAATATGGTTAACCCCCACCCCCAAACATGTCAGAAGCCTCCTTCACCTACTTAACCTTTTAATATAATTTCGTTTCACCTCCATAACCATGTTGAATTTTTTTTCCACCATATTAACAATGTCATGAAATGGGATTTATCCCCTTCAATCATGACAAAAACTATGTCCCACCCCATGAATCAACATTAGAATGAAATGAGATCAGTATGATCCGGATTCCAATTAACAAACTATATCCAACACCACATACAATTAATGAATATGTTATTCATCAATGAACTATATCGCATCCAGTATTATCACACACTAGCACCCTGGTGTCTCCTTGACCATCCCTTTACCACTCTCACTACACGCAACCCTTCTAACAAAAATTGAATCAACATACAACAGATAAAATTATCTCTACTATAGGAGTATCATTATAATCAAATAAAAATCCAAAAAAAATCATCATTACTAGACAATTACTCATCCATCAATAAACATAATGACTCACACGGTTAATTCTTCTCATGTTCAATCACATGAATGGAACATCAATTTTATTCACTTTCAAATCTCTTGGTAATATCATTCAACTTTTTAAATAAAATTCATACCACTACTTATGGTCATTCCCTATCACAATCTATGGTACACTCCACACCATGTGCCCTCACATAAACTACTCATTCAGAACAAATCCAATAGGTTTACCATTATATGAGCATCGCTCCACTAGATAAAAACTCATTTACTATTATCTTTTTCAATTACTTGTCTGGAGTGTTCTAAGTCACGGTCTAAACATGGGTCAACCATCACATAACACATTATCTATTATAAATTTATCATATACTATGGCTGGTGATTTATAATTCATATCCAAACACTAGGGAACTATGCCGACATGAATTTCATTTAATTTCATCAACCCTCATCTTTCACATTTTCATCGCCATTTTCAATTAAAGAGTTAAAATATATATATTACATGATTCACCACTGATCCTCTTAAATCGTACTAGAAATATGATATCATACCACCTATTAATTTAATATAAATCCCTGAATCATGCATTACCCACAACAAAACTAGGTTCACACACTAAATTTACTATCTGTACTCCATGAAATGTCATTTCATCAAGACAACCATTAGTTTATCTGACATCTTGTCTTATTAGTGAACACAAGAATCCACCCAAATTCTCATTATCTACCTAAATCACATCCATGTTCAATGTGATCCATCTCCCAAATGAGGATTCTCATTAAATCATATCTTGATACTCTATTATAAATATATAAGGTGCATGATCCAATAAAATCCAATGCATTACAATGAATCTATCATTAACACAATCCTACCAGTTGTATAGAATCATATGATTTTAAGAGATAGATATTACATATTTTAGAATAATATTAATGGAATTCTATACACAAACTCTTGAGGACCATAATGGTGAAGTGACTTTATAAACTAGAAACATAATGTTCTTATTTAGTGAATCTTATGAAATGATTCCCTCATTTATCGTCTCATTTAGCACTCCTCATTTTTATACCATTCATGAAAACTCTCTTCATAACTCTGGGAAGATAAAAATATTAAATGGTGAGCTCATATTCTTAGTAATGGTAAACAAGGAAAAATATGAAAACATAACGTGATAATAAGGGTATGAGAACATGAACATAATATATGAAAACCATACATTATATATGAATGATAAAAATATTGAGTCATTGAATAAATATTGGCATATAATATTCTCTGAGTTATAAGAAAATTATTGAATATTATACATGATAGAATAAAATTTAAATGAGATGGAAAATTGGGGAATACACATAATCATAGAAAATCATTTCGAAATTTTTATTGGATGAGTACCATGGATATAATAGTGGAATGATACCACTCCCAAAAACATCATGTCAGTAAAGGATAACTAAAAATACCATCATTGAAAACCAATTCCCGTATTGAACCATTATCCATCCCCATTCCTCTTCATTTTGTATCAAAAGATATAAAAAATTACCAAATTCATTAGGGGATATATAGGTAACACCCATCACAATATGAAAATATTATGTATATGTACCAAAAGTTATTAATATAATCAATATATCATAACCCATTAAATGAAATGGGTTTTATATTTATATCATTATATTTAAACTATATAGATAATACTGGTTTCATAATCATTTCATCGTTTCATCATTTCTTCATTGAATAGATGATAAAAAGAAGTAGGTTTGATAACTATTCTATTATGTTATTACCCATGGAATTGAATGAGGTTTCTTGAAAATCATTCCATCATAAACATAAAAAATTATTATAATTAATGAGAATTTAAACCGTATATAATATCCCTATAAAGTAATATTTAATATCAAAATATGTCATCATAGATAAAAAACTGATTTTGAATGAACTGTAAAAAAATTTCATAAGAAAAACAAATTTTCCTTCAAAATACCTTTTTAGATCTAAAAATTCATAACATATTTTTTAAATAATTTTCATTTAAAATAACCTTAAAACTTATAAATAATTATTTAAGAATCATTTAAAACATTTATTGAAGAAAATTTGTATTCCACTTAAAAATTTTAAAATATAAAAAATTTTACAAATATATTTATTTTAAATTAACTTCAGTTTTTTATATTGGATGTTCAAAAGAAATTAAATGTCAGGATGGTAGTGAATGTTGATCATTTCATAGTTGTTAACATATATATTCTTTTTACATTTTATGAAAATTTACAATAAAAATTATTTTGAAAACAAAAATGTGATTTGTATGAAAAAGGGTAAAAATACAAACATGTGAAAAAATTATTTAACAAATAATTTGGGTAATATTATAGAATTTTATGAAAATATTTGTAGGAATCATGGTTTGGGATTTAAAATAGGTTTATAACCGAATAGATAAATAAAGATTATTTTTTCTGAAAACATTAATTTGGATTACTGAGTACCTAATTAAAGTAAAATTAAGGTGAAAATTTTATTATCATGTAATAACATGACTATAATAAAATTAATGTTTTTATGATATATCGATCATATTATTTTTTCACTGGAATAATAATCATAAACACTATTAGAAAGTGATTAAATTGTTAAAAAAATATTTACCACTAAGGTAATATTTATTTATAGGAGACATGAGATAAATACATTAAACTAAATATAAAATATCAATAAAATATTTAACATCATGATATTACATGTATAACTTGTTAAATAAACACCTCGTCAAAGAAGATAGATCTGTAACATAACATATATCTTATAGAAGGAAAATTGATAAAAACAAATACCTTAATAAATTGACTACGTTTGTACCACAAAGACCATGAAAAAGAAATAATAAAAATGGATATTTAATTAAACCTAATTTTATGGATAGTAAATAAAAATTACATTTATGAAATGTATATACACTACAAAATATAAGCATATGGTGAATATGAATGGTGTCTCAAATACTATAAAACTGAGACCAAAATATTTACATTAAGTCTTAAATTCCATCATACACATTCGAACCACCTCTATAAAGAAATTAAATTTATTATAAATATACTAATGTAAAATAATAATAATTTTCATACGATATTTTATTTCATTATGGACCTTTATTTCTCATTTACCAACAATTCATTTCTAAATTCATACTAGGGTTAATAATTGTTTTCTTTCATGAGTGTTTTGGTTATTTTTTTCGACATACGTTGATCATGGTTTCATAATTAATGTAATGTTTAAAATTATATAAATATCATATATATTAAATATACATTTATTTATATTAATCTATAAAATGTATATTTGGAAAATGAAATACACCGTTCATTGAGGTGGTTCCATGTAATTACACATTAATGTTTTTTCAGCATTCCAAATATAAAGATAGAATTAATATTATGTTATATGTTTCCATTAGAATTAATTTTTATTTAATATATATCACATTTTTCAAATAAACTCATGCTTATTATCTTCCATGTAATATGTGAACAAATCAAAGTGCTTCGCAAGGTGGTAGTCCACCATATAAACAAAGTGTGTTATAATATTAGCATAGAATTATAAGTACAAAGATATATGTGATATATTAATTCATAAATTATAATAATATCATAAACCATATAAATAAACTTTTAATCTATCATTATATCCATTTTTTGTTTATGAAAATTGAAAATGAACGACATAAGATCATAATGAGGTTGTCCAATGTAAAAATGAATGATTATTTTATAACAAATTAATTTTGGAAGAGACGAATATTGATGATAAATAACATAACATAAATAAATAATAGAATATTTAAAATTCTATTTTCAATAAATTATCATGTTTTTTTAATAACAGAAGGACGTGAATGATGAAATAAAATAAAACTATATTTTATGGGTGTTGTCTGTTATTCAGACAACCTCATTTGGATTGACATAAAATTATTCCTAGGTTGGATATATGACCAAATAATGTTATATAGGATGATTAGATCGAATTAGATAATTTATGTGGGAATTTCATGGATGATCTAATTGGATTTGACTCTGTGAAGTGGAGATGAGAAGGGGTGACATTTTCTTAGGGAGGTGACTGACACCCTAGTAATTTTTAAAAATTAAATGGTGTATCCACATCATTATCATAAAACAGGGAAAAAAACTAATTATTATATATGATATAAAATATAAATTACCAATATTTATATTATACTTACACTGTTTTTAGTAATTTTAACTCTTTTCTTCGTAGTTTAACCACCAGTAAACCCATTTTACCTTATCCATGAGAATTTTTTGTACTTATTATTATCCATTATAGAAAAAAAAAATTATTTTATATTGTTAAATAATATAAATTATGTTTAACATAAATATGGAGTACATTTAAAAAAATATCATTCACATATGTGGAAGAAATTATGTTTAAAATTAATCTTATAGGTGTGGAAAGAAAAGGGATTTTCATTGAGAAACTATTCAAAAGATAAAAATATTTCATATCCAATTTAAAAATGAAAATTATTACAATTATCTAAATTATATTAATTAATATATAATTTAGGTAAATATAATTTTTAAAAAGTTAAAATTAAATATTAAAGATATGAATGTTTTAAATGAAAAGGGAGTTTTTAGTTAAAACTAGTATTTTTTACTGTTCACTGCTTAGGGAATCTTTTCATAAATTTCCCAAAAAACACTAAACTGATTTTGACATAAATATTTATAAAAAAATAATAAAATATATTTTCTAAAAATGTATGATTTGAATTTTAAAAAAATTGGTCAAAAGGTTAAAAAATACTTTATTAGAAAAATATTATTTTTTAGAAAAAAAATTATAATTATTCTTATCTCTTTCATATAAAACATTTAATATGATATTAAAAATATTGAATTGATATATAATATATAAATTTCACTAAAATTAATCAAATTAACATATTTTATTAATTTATCTTTGTGAAAACATATTTCTCCAAAGAACATGTTTTCAAAAAGATATTTTCGTTATTTTAAAATGGTTTTTATTTTTATTATCAATTAATTTGTCAAAAAACATTTTGTATATATAATGTTGTAAATATTATATTCTGATATTTTAGTTAATCATATTCATACATTCAATTCCAATGGAATAGTTATTACTATCATATTAAATAATAATATATTAATAGTATTTCATGTTTCATTTATAATTAGTGTTGTGTGTAACTAAATATAAAATAGATGTTTTCGGTAACTCAATATAAATTAATGTATCCAATAATTAATGATAAACTTGAGCTGTGTGGAATGAAAAAATATCAAAAATATTAAATTCAGTAGAAAAAATTTAGAAAACCTCTATTTGTTACACTCTACCCCCTTAAATAAATCAATTTGAACATGATCTTGGTAAACAAAGGATTAACATAAAAAACTACCATTGTGGTAATGTGACATCATAAAAATGGTTAATAAATATTTCTATTGAAAATTGATAATATTTTGTAAAAATATCCTCTAGAAAAACACATATAATGCTTCCAAATAGAAGTACATTAATGGAATGAGATGTTTTGGACATTAAAGAGAAGCATAATTGACAACTATTGATAGAGAGTTATAAAGATCATTGATCGAATGATAGTGGATAGTCATGTGAAAATAAATAATAACAAAAACATAAACAAAAGATGTGTGAAAAAGTAAATTTATATCATTAGAAATGATTCAAATGGGATGAATTTTTTTTCAAGAACCTTTTCCAAGAGTTGGGGAATTTTAATGAGAATATATAATTATAATATTTCATTCCATTTCATAACCTAATTCTCAATCCTTATATTTTCATTGATAAATTTTCACATCATCCATTAATTTAAATAAATAATTTTTTTTAATTTTTGAAGCACTACTGCATGATAAGATCCTTAAAAATTTATATTTCATTGCTTGTTTATTTATTTATTAACAAAAGATGGTATTATTGACACATATTATCCCATAAAATCGAAATTCAAAATTAATACATTACATGAAAAGATAACTATAAGTATACATCATGCCTAACCCAAATTTAAATCCAAAAATTACCAATAAGGTCCAAAAAGTTCCAAAATCAACTTATCATTAATCCCCAAAACATCATGAACTAATAGGGACACAAGCCAAATAATTTAATATATTAATCTTATATTTTCTTGAAACATGGTAATAACTATAATTAATATAAAAACATAAATAAAACGTACCTAATTCATCGTAACATGTATAAAACTACATATAATTGGATATAATCTATAAAACCAAAAAATATGTTAAGTCCCCCATTTAAAACATATAAATTTTTTTCCAAAAATAATTAATTGGAAATCACTGCAATTCAATTTACATTATTTAAACGCATCATAATAATATCATCATCAAGAACATATAGTGGTTTATATCCCCTTAATCATGTGTTTCTCATAAAATAATTCCTTTATAATAAATAACTTGTGTATGTCATACATACAAACCAACATATTATTACAAATTTTTATTGAAAACTTATATTGAAAAATCATTTTCTATTCCATTATTAATATTTATTGAATCAAATATATAGGCATATCAATAATTCCACATTCTTTATACTGTATTAATCATACTTCAGTGAGTTAGTCCATAATCATTCTATCCTTTTGTATGACATTCTTAGTCACTTCATCATTTGTAATATAACCATTACTCATAAAAACTTTTTGGTTCACATCATTAGTTTCCCCCCAATAAAATTCATTTTAATAGTTCCCATACATTATTCATTTACTACACTTATCCATTAATGATATCATTTGGAGGCCATTATTTTCATCTATTTCATTAATTTAACATTTCATTTTTCTTCTCTAATTACATACTTGGTGACCTTCTTCTCTACAAAAAACATCTTCTAATTCCTATAAGACCACCACATGGAATATTTTGTCCCATTTATAACCACATTATAATGTTTTCATATTTTTCCATGATCACCACCACCTGATCTTTAGTTATCTCTATCATTCTCTTTTATTTTGTATCTGAGAGTGGTTTGACTTCCATGTTGTCAGTCATATATCGTGACAGATAATAAGGAAGAACAAAAATATCCTTTACTTCATTCATCACCTCATTTGGTTGATCATAAACATATTTAATTTCATATTAAATTTTAATATATTTCCCTATGTTTTTTCAATTTTCTAAAACAAAAAAACATAGTTTGTGAAAAAAATATTCATAATTTGAAACTACATAATCATGAAAAATATCATATATGATTTATAAAAAATGACAAAATATTTTTATTCTAGGGATTCTTAGGTGTAATCTCATACATTCATGATATTATTTAAATCCTTAATAATTGTTCATGATTTGGGTGTGAAATTATAACGAATACCCATTGGTTGTGTCAAACTAGTTGTGCAACAATGCGTCTCTTCATGAACCACATAATGATCTAGTCCATGAGAATCCTCTGTCATATGATTTACATCCAATGTTTATTCTATTTCAATGTCTAATCCAATGGTATTATCCATATAGTTATGTTATTTATTGGAAACCACTTTCCCTGTATTTTAATAAAACTACAACATATTTACATATACATTGAATCATCCATAGAATTATCCTTTGAATGATACTTAGGAATCTCAGATATGATTTAACATCCTAGTTTTAAAGATCCACTAAACATATCATATGATACCATCTATACATTCCCAGACTTTTAATATATAAGTATTACATATTTAAGATGAATAGTCATTACATTATAAAACAAAAACCTTGGGAAAATAATGTTTTAGTACATTTTGAGACTAGGTAAATAGTCATATTATATAGTTACATATCTTTAGTGTTTCCCACAATGATCTTCCCATTTAGTAATATCCATAGGAATTCCCTTCACAAAACCATTATTATTATCCTATATAAATAAAACATAATAAGGTGTGATATTAGATGGTGAGTAAGGTAAATCAAGGGAAGATAAATAATCATAATATAAGAAAAAGGATATGAAAACATGATGATAACATATGAAAACTATACCCTGCATAACAAAGATAAAAATACTGATTCATGGAATAAATATTGGTTGCTCATTAGATGTAAATCATATGGAAATAAAATGACCTGGTCCAAGAGATCATGAAACACAAAGAAGACATGGAGTTCAAGAGTACACATAGTCCTAGAAAATAATTTCCAAATTAGTAATATCATAGTGGAATGTATTCACCCCCCCCCCCCCCGAACTGCCATTGTTGTCATGATTCACTCTCAATACCATTATAATTGAAAATGGCACATACTAAATCGGGTTCACTCCACATTCTAGTCTATTTTAACACATGAGAAAAAAATATTTATCCAATGTATTGAAGTGAGATATAGGTATCACCCATAACATAATTAAAAGTAGAATTACGTCTACCACGAGTTCACATAACATTTATCATATCATAAAACAGTGAATGAAATGGGTTTCATAAAATTTTCATCATATCATATCCTTTGGAAAATGTTCTGGTTTTATAATTATTTAATCATCCAATCATCTCATTAACCATGAAATGAAGTTAGTTGTATAAAACTATTACCATGGTATAAACCGTGGGTGGAAAATGTGTTTCATAAAATATATTTCATGATAAATCTAAATTATCCAGATAAGGAATAATAATTTTATCCTAGGATAATATCTCTACTATATAATAGATAACATCAATGGTAGCCATCATTGAAAGAAAAATTGTTAGGAATATTATTTAACTCATTTCATTAGGGAAATAATTTTTTTTTGTAAATTTCTTTTGAAAACTAATAATACATAAATATTTTTCTAAATACATTAAATTGAATATAACATTTTAATCTTATAATATATTATTTCAAAACATTTAAAAAAAATACTCGATTATAATGAAATTTCTTCTTTGAAAAATCATCTTAAAAATGAAAAAGATTAAAAATAATTTTATTTGAAAATTAAAATGGAATATTATAAATTAATCCCCTATTAAATTATTGGTCATTAGGGTGAACAATTCCATTAATTCCAAACATATTAAAATGATGATTATATTCACATTTTTATTAAATGAAGAATGATCATTTTTTGGAAGACGATATAGTGGGTTATTTTATAGAAAAATGGTAGTCCAAATGGGTAAAATTTTCATTAATAAATAACTTTTAAAATGGTAAAAATACTATATTCATTTTTACGAAATATTGTTTTGAAATAAAAATGGAATTAACACTAAACAGATAAATCAATATGATTTTTCTTGAAACATTATTTTAAATTCATGAGTATAGAAGGATAATTTAATGATAGGAGTATTCTCATGACATAACCTAAGGAAAATAAAATTTATGCCCTTACTTTTAGATTTATCATAGTATTGTTCAATTTTAAATTTTACTATAAATAATCCCAATAAAATAATGAAATTACAACACAAAATCCTTACCACATTGGTATGATTAAATTATAGGACTCCAGAAATAGTATGATTAAATAAAACATAAAATATCATTATAAAAAATAACATCATTATATAACGTTTCTATATAATTTTATATCCACCACATAATATAATATATGTGCATAATATAACAAAAGTCTCATGGAAGGTAAATTTGGACCAAAATACCTTACTAATTTCATAGATTTTGAACTATTATCCACATGAAATTGAAATACTAAAATGGATATGTAAATCCATAAATATTTATTATAATATGAAAAAAATAAACCTGTTGGCATTATATACTTCACATAAAAGAAACACATTGTGAATATGGCTTGACTCACATAGAAAATAAAAGCAAGATATAAATCCCTTAATTTATGTCTCCAATTCCTTCAAAAACATTAAAATATCATGTATAATAAATATATGACTATTATAAATATATAAATGAATAAAAATAATATTTTTTATACCATATATGATTTACTTGTGATCTTTTATTACTTTTTATCAATAATTCCTTTTTAAAATTATATTTCAGTTTATAAATGCTTTGTTTTCCAGGTATATTTATTTTTTTTTACCATATAAATAGACATTGTTCTATAATATATATATTCTAATACATTATATAATTATATATATATTTATTATATATCGATTTTTGAGTAATTAATAAAATTTATAGATAGAAATTTAAATGCACTTTTCATGGAGGCGGTAGGTCATACATACGTATGAACAGGGTTTCCATTTTATAAATTGAAATAAATATTTAATGTTAAATATTATATTAAAATTTCAGAAATTTTTTATTTTATATACACCAAATATTTTTGAATATATTTATCTTATTATCATCTATGAAATTCATGAATGAATCACATTGCCTCACGACGTGATAGTTCACCATACACACAAGATATGTTATCATATTTCCAACGAATAGAAGGTATGAAGGTATTTAAGATATAATAATTAAATAAGTAATATAATATAATAAATATCACATATAATCATTTCATAAACCATTATATCACCAATGAGAGATAGTGAAGAAAATGAATAAGATTGGTTTGTGAGGTGATATTACTCTGTGGAAAATAATGATTATTACATAACCCATTTGAAGTAATAATAAAAGGTTGTGTGTCATAATATTAACAATAAAGTGTCAGTAAATATAATATAATTAATTTTTTATATAATAAATTTTCAATTATAATTTATGTAGTTTTAGGTATAAATAAAATAAAATGTTCGAGTAAGGGTGCTACCTCTTCTATAGACATATTCTTTTGGATTACACAAATAGGATTCATAGGATAGGTTTAGGACGAAAATAATGATAATATTATGGGATGATATAGATATGGGGATAATTATTTCAGTTCTTGTCTGATACAAAAGGATTGTTTTAGTGAGAATAGAATTGGATAATTTGTGACCTTTTATAAGTGAGGGGAGTGGAACACTTGTAATTTTAGAAAAGAAAAAGGTAAACCCACGTTTTGTTCATAGAACAAGGCTAAAAAATGTACCATTTTAAATAATGATATAGGTAATAAAAAATAGTTCAATAAAATATAAATTATTAATGGTTTGGTAATTTTTAACAGTTATTTATGTTTAAAACCGTGGTAAACCAAATTTTACATTAACAGTTGTAAATGATTTTTACTATTTATAATATTATGAACAGTCAAAAATTATGTATTACATTTTATATAATATAAATTATTATTATTCCAAATATAAAATACATTTTTCAAAATTTTAGAAACAAATGATAAAAAAGATCAATTAAAATTAATTCTAATGTTTAGATTAGAAAGAGTGGTTTTAAAAATAAATGTCTCAAAGGATTGAAATATTTACATATAAAAATAAAATATTAAAATTAATAAAATAAAATAAATTGGATTAATATAAATATAATTAAGTTAATTTTAATTTTAATCCAATTTTGTAATAGAAATTATCCCTATACATTCATTAATGGAAAATGTTTTTCCATAAAAACATGCATTTTGACTATTCACTAGAAAATTAATTAAAAAAAACAATAATAATACAAAAATAATATTGAGATTAGAAATCCAAAAATAATTTTTATTTTATCAAAATAAATTATCCCAAATAGAAAATAATTATCTTTTAAAATAAATACCAATGAGAAGTAAAACATTCTAGAAAAATTTTATTTAAAGAGTAATATTGGATTTATTCTTATCACTTATTTAAAATTAACATTATATGAATTTTATTAATTTTATCAAATATATGAAATATATAAATTTCTTTAATTCAATCACCAAAACATAATATTTTAATAAAATTTTGTAAAATAAGTTTTTGTGCATGAAAATAGTTCTTTAGAAAAAGACTTCATCTATTTTCAAAAGTTTTTTGTTTACATTTTTCATTAATTGTTCATCAATGAATTTAAATACCTGTATTTTTAATGCATTTATTTTTTAACATATATAATCAAATTCACACTATCTATTCTAATTACTAGTTTATAATTATCATATTATATATTTGTATTTTAATAACATATCATATTTTCCTAAAACACTATGTTGTGTGAAATGAAAGCTACACTCTGTGTTTCAGGTAACCCAAAATAAACTATGGATTTCATTTAATTCAAGATAAACATGATTATTCATGTGAAATAATATATATAAATGACTAAATTAAATCTAAAAAACATATTTCACCATATCATGGGGTGTTAAAAAATGATAATTGTTCACAAAATCTAGCATGTACCTATGGTTTTCATCCTTAATGATATTTCCATTAAGGGATAACTAGGATAATGGGTGACCTACAGACATAACTAGATACTGACAAACTCAAACACCCTATTCATATCTTAAAGGGGTCCATAGGTCTCCCCAATAATGGTGGGAACACAATTCATGTCCTAATATTGTTACTAGTTAATTTGATGCCATCAAAACTCCCATATGAAATCCCATGGAATTACACATGAAAAAAACAACTCCGAACTCATAATATACATAACATCAACATAAAATTCCATTATAATCATCCCACAACTAATGATTACATCCTCTTTCAGAATATACTGACTAATCATCTCCCTGGAGGATCACATCTCACAAGCTATTTTCTATATAAATATAATTATTTTATCATAGAAGTTCTATATGAAGGGAAACATAAATAATGGATTTGTAAAGTATAATGCAGTTGAAATCAATATAATAAAATTATATATAGTATTCTATTGTATTTTTTTATAAGACAACACTAAATAAAAACACCCACTATGAGTTAATCAATATTAAATCAAGTATCTTTTCATGACCTAATGGGTTACAACATGTCATATTTATGAGGGGAATAATCACAATTATCAACATAGACTATCTCTATATGGAATCCAGAAGCCCAATCATCATGAGAATATATACATATATTCTAGTCTAGCTGATTATAATTCCAAAATACAAATATGGAAGACATCACACAGCTTTTTGACACATTAAAAAACAAGGACTCTCATCCGTGATATACTCACAAACTAGATGTCTTATATTTATTGTGAATTGGAAAATATTGATAATTATGTACTAAAAAACGCATCTCTATTCTGACCAATATCCAAATTCAATGATTGGATTCTTATCAATGGTCCATGTGAAAAAATACTTATAGAAATAATCATTTTCAAAGACGATGTGCATCACAGTAGTTCAAAAATATTTAAATAGTATTATCCCAAAAATGAAAGACAATATAATACTTAGAAACATTGTATGAACACATAAACAGGAATTCATGATGCACTGATCATGTATCCATAACAATCTCTAATTCATTCTTATATATCTATAATACCGAGTCTCAAATATTTAAAAAAACAAAAAAAACTATAATAACACTTTGTATCACCTTTCTTCATCTCACATTAAAAATAATCTTTTAGGAACTTACACATGACCCCATGCACATCACCTCATATGACATAGACTTCTCACTACGAGTAGAGGATTTTAGAGGTATCATAGAGTGATTATACCCCATACATCTTAATTTTAAAAAAATAACAAGAATTTCCAAACATCATAATAGTCCTATTATGAATAATGAATGAATAAATAGTTCATTCCAAAATTTGTAAAAGGTTGTGATAATGTAATACAAGATAGATCTACCATCTAGAAAATCACATTAGGATATGATACAAAAGAAATTAAATACCAGGCCTCCACTATAACTCTAATCCATACCTCATCCCGATCTCCAAACTCCCATCATAGATAACAACCTCGATCTATCAACTACTATAGTTCAACCAAAATCCTTCCAATAGCATGTTCAAAGATGATCACGAACTCAAGTGTCAGGGCTATCCAAGAAGTGTTTGATTATGAGACTCAGTTGACCACTACTAACATTATCACATACCTAACATGAAATCTAGTGATATGTTCATTTTATATTCCCTAGTAATGTAAAAAACATCAACAAAAATAATTAATCCACAAAAAAAATATGTTCTTCATAATGATGTTAAAATTTATCAGAGAGAATTTTGATGACCATGTGAACTTTCATGTCCCATATAACCTTATTATAGATTCAAAAAACATGGTCCAAGAGATATAAAAATCATTAATATTTATTTGAAACTAAAAATTTTATTCAAATAACATTATTATTTCTCATGAGTTTTCATTATAATATGATTATTGATAAATATGTTAAATTTTTGACGGATTAAATTTTTTTACAATGGAAAAATTTTCATATTTCTCAGCAATAATAATATATTTTAGTATTTCATAACAAATATAGTATTCATATTTTTCAAATAATGATGATTTTGTTTTTTCAATGATTAACATTTATTGTATGTAATATCAGTAACATTGGACCTTACATGTGTGTTTTGGAGTTTAAGTTTTATATATAAAAGAATATAGTGTAGGGGAGTATATATGAAATGTCATTGTATATCTACCACCCATGAAATCTTATCAAATTATAAATTTTTGAAAGTTGACTAACTAAACCACTTATATAATATAACTATGTGGAATAAACAATCAGGGAATTGTTTTTACATTTGTAACCCGTAAAAGTAGATTCAATAATTTACAAATTTGGAACCATAAATATCCCCTTTCAAAGGATAAATTCTTGGAAAACGGTAGTAAATTTGATTTAATTAAATATAGTAACCAAATTGTTATTTGAACAACATATTTCATTTTGATCTCTCCGTTTTTATTCATCATTTACTTCAAATAAAAAATCTTGAAATGTATTTGTTATGTTAAATCACTATTTATTAAACCTTCCATTATTCCAGCAATAAAAAAACACTCCATTCAAAAAATAAGGTTGATCATATTTCTATACATAATCTAACTCTTTTTTTAATTTATAGAGTCATGTTTGTAAATAAAACACATTGTCTAGTCATATCATATGTTTTACTAAATGATTAATTCATTATGTATTGGTTTTAAATCTAAAAAACTAAAAGAAATATAATTTTATTCTATCTAGATATGAAATATATGTTTTGATGATGGGATTATGACTACGAAATGGTCTTCCTACATATCCCAGTGAATAGAATCAAAACCCATATTGTTTGGTTCTACATAATAGGACACACCATACCTTCTAAGGCTATATAACAAGGACTAATGTGGTACCTTTTACATTAACATATATATCAAAACAATGTATCCTATTTAGGATACTTCAACCATGATATATTGATGGGCCATTTAAATCATGAATCTAATACATATTATTATTTTTATTGATCATTGTGGAGGTGTATTATATATTCTTGTTCAAATAAATTAGATAACACATATACCATGTTTAACTATTTATGTTATTTTTATAGGAATATTCCATATAATATATCAAAATGTTGTAAGGATGTGTCCTATCTATTTTTAAATCATTAAATAAGGGAATGATCTATACAGTTAAACAATTTTTTGTTGCGGACATATATTTTATGAAATGGATGAAAAATGATGATTGAGAATGTCTTGCACAATGACATCTATTACTATTTCATCCTCTCATTTTTTAATGAATTAATTATAGTTTTGGTTGGACTCATAAGGAATTTAACTAATTTAGGTAGATTTAATTTTGGGGAATTTCCCATTTTATGAAGGGTGGATCATAGGAAATTTATCCCTTTGAGGAAGAGTAACTTAGGGAGAATATAATACATTGTTCTAAGGTGCCTCCCATGGAATAAGAACAATTTAGGTATGATTTTGGTAATATTAATATGGTTCCCATAGGTTTATTTCACATTAAGAGATCATGGATATGATATAGTTAATGAATTCAAATTTATTTATTACACCTAAGGTGGAGGCCCATATCTTATATCCATCCATTATCTATTGGTAATTAAATTGGGAAGCATGATTGGAATCAATATACATATATATCAATGATGAATATATGGAGCCTTTCATCTAGTTGGATAATATCTTATCTTTATCAAAGAATGATATATATTGGGATTAAAAATATTATTTTCAAATGTGTTTGAGGTTTCTAATAACTAAGATAAATGAAGAGTCTGAGGTCTTACAATTAATAGCATCCCCTCTTGTGTATCCACGGATTATCGAGTGGACTATATGGGTCAACAAAATAATAGTGATGATACGATTATTGATATGGAATATAAAAAATGAGAATTATGATCTCATAGGGGTTTCGGTAATACTTTTCTAATAGATACCATTATTATCAAAATAATACATGACCATGATTACCCTAATAATCCCATTGGTATGGGTGGAAAAAATAGATGTAATATTTTATCAATGAAATCTATTATTGAATGGGTGAACATTGATGTAAAATTACACCCATTCATTTCAAGAGGACCTAGAGTAGTCTTATGAATGTGGGTTCCCAAGGCATGAGACATGACATAATATGTTACGTGGTATAGTGACTTGGGAGAAGTGGTGCTCTTGTATAAATGGATGGGTAGATGAGTTCACTTGTATTAGGCTTAGGTGAATGGGGAAACCAAGTAAGTGACATGAGAAAACGAGCACCAGTAACAACTGTTCTCCACTGATAGAACATACACCCAACCCTTTTAATATTTTCGACATATTCTATACTCTTAGTGAATCATGTATCCCCTCAAACATGTTTCCCCTCCCTATGGAACAACCTTGTTCCTTAAAAATAAATTAGACTTATGACTATTCTCATAGGAAAATATATATTCTTTATGTGTGATATTCCCCAAACTCTCACACACTTTAGAAAACCACCTATGAGGTCTCCCTTATTAATTTTATCCAATAGAGACTATGCATTTAATTACATGGCTATTAAATAATTTTATAGATAAACAATATTACAGTTATATATTCAAGGATCAAAAATTAATAGTATATTTGGAAACTTATGATCATAAATCACTTATAAATAAATAAAAATAATAATTTTCAGTATAATTACAGTTTATCCACATTAACCCTCTCACTTCCTATTTATAAAATATAGTCACCTAAATATGTGCATCAATGAAATGTTCGATATAAAATACATGTAAGGGGAATAATAAAATCGCATAAATAAGAGACATGAATTTATTGTATATAAGTGTGAATAGTCATCATAATAACTTAATTTCATGGGATCATCATCATTTTCAAGAGAATAAAATTTGAAAATGTCATTTAATTGAGCGATGCATAAAATGAAACATCTTTTTGTAGTGTTAAAATACCATATATATTTGTGATGAATGATAGCTTCATGTTCACACATAACATATGGGTATAAATCATAAAATTATTATTTTGAAAAATATCTAGAATCATGATCAGGTATAATACACATTTCTTAATTTGGTTCATTACATTATCTAATGAATTTCATGGATATATAATTATAGTAAACCCTTAAAATCATAATATTTACATAATCTGCCATACTACATAAAATGTATAACAATTTCATTCATGATAGAACCCATATAAATGAATTAGTTTCATATGGATTTCATAATGAAAAAATTTATAAATAATATTTCGGGTTCAAAAATGAATAAAGGAGAGCATATTTTGTATAAACAAAATCATTGTTTAGAGATGAATATATAACTCTAGATGGGTCAAAGATGAGTTTTGAAAAGAAAAACCTGTTTTAAAAAATATTAATATTTTGAGTAATATAAATGGGGAAACATGTATATCCTAAAAAATGAAGGTTAATTACATTGAAATTATAGTTGATGAGAAATGGTGGAATATACATAGTGAGTATTTTGCGAAAGAGGAATGGCCAAAAAAATGTGTTGGGTTTAGGAATAATCCAACATTTAATCTTGTATTATTTCATCGTTTTTTCTTTTCTAAAATGATATATGTATGTTCATTAATTCATTGAGAAAAAATTTAATTATTTCAATTTTTGGGAATATATATTAATTATAAAAATCTTATGTCAATTTTCAATATACATTATTTATGTATAAGTTTTTTGATAACATAATTTCATTATAAATCTATTATTTTCTTCAATATTTCTATTTTTCAATTATTATTTATATATACGTAGGAGTAAAATAAAAATAATAAAAAAATATTTTTAAATTTTAATATCATTAATACCTTTTATAGCTAGTCATACGCTAGGTGATTATAAGATATTTGGAAGCATCCTCATTTTTTGATAAATGACTATTATCTGGGAATTTTCAATGACCAAGAATGGGGAGTATTGGGATATAATATGTATTTGATATAATAAATATATAAATTTAAACACACTAATATAAAATTAAAATACTACATAATTATCCTTATAATATATGGGATTAAAAGTGGTGGAGAAAAAGAGAAGAAAGAGTGGATTATGAGAGGAATAATTGGTGAGGGGCACACTCTTCGTGGTTTTTATACTTCTCTGTGGGTATATAAACCACTTACTATTACTATTGTATGGATATAAAATGTACATATAAATGAGAAGAGTCTTAATTGTATTTATTTTTTTTAAATATTTTCCCTTTACAATTTATTTAGGAGTATTATTCCTTAGTGAGTGAGAGGAGTTATTTATACTTGAGGGGAGAGGTATTTTAAGAATGAAAATTTTAATAATATATAATTTTAATGATAAAACATCTAAGAGTGATATTTTTATATTATAAAACATATATTAAT
The DNA here is from genome assembly GCA_963277665.1 of Viscum album. Lineage (NCBI taxonomy): Eukaryota > Viridiplantae > Streptophyta > Magnoliopsida > Santalales > Viscaceae > Viscum > Viscum album. The sequence continues at coordinate 76,206,565 of OY728162.1, read as the reverse complement.
TAAGTAAAAAAACTAATTCTCAAAACCAATTTATAATTCTAATTAATATTTATAATTAAACGAAATGGTGAAAAAATGAGAAATAATTATTTTAATGAAACACTATATACTTTATAATTTTCAATGTACATTTTAGGATTTGAGGTCATGTTTATTGTATTTTAATGAATAATTTATAAAATTAAATATTTTTTGGTTCAAAATAATTTTCTATAAATTATTATTTCATTATAACATCTTGAATGACGTAATTGAAGGTATAATGGTTATATAAATGACTGCATATTATATATTCACCTAAAAATAGATGTATTTTTGAGAATTTCTGGTAAAATATTCATTCAATAATTTTTAAATGTTTCTTTCTTAAATGAAATTTATTTTATCAAAACAAATATTATTCTGGTACTTTTAATTTTTAAATTAAAAAAATTACTTTTATTTAATACATTACAATTCATCTTATTAATATCGTGTTTATATTTTAGTTCTGTTTTTTTAATCACATCATTAATATTTACTTTTTGGTTAAATACCTATTTAATATATTGGGTCACTATTCCCAATTGTCAGGGTAAAATTCCAACAGTCACATTTTTATTCTAATAGTCACATTCCAATTCCAATTGTGACATTACTATTAAAGTGGTCATATTACCTCATATAAATATCTTTGTATTCTATAATTAATTATTCACCACAATTCATATCATGTTTTTATATTCCAATTTTAAATAATGTATATTAGTTTACATATATTTTCTTAATTTTTTATAGTGTTGTTCATGGGAGAAATGGTTCTAACCAATTTGGTTGATCCACATTTTCAAATTGTTGTTTTTAAATTTTCTACTTTTTACCCTTCAAATATATGGAATTTTAATATGTTACGTCACAAATAGATGTAATATTTTTTTTATTTAATTAAAAAATGTGTTTTATGTTTCTCTAGGTCCTCTATCATTAAAATACCAATATAATATAATACAAATTTATTCGATAAATAATTATAATTTAAGATAGAGGAGGTCATCAAATTCTTCCACCCTATAAAAATTTACGCTCTAAAATTTCAATTCATATTTTTAGTTGTGAATAGATATTGTAAATTCAGTGTTGTTTTTCCTCATATTCCCACATTTATACTTCATACATATGGTTCTACCATAACACTATGACAATTCTTATTGTCCAGTGGTGTATTAAATTGTCTCAATAGTCTAATATCATCACTGGGTTCTCCTCATACGAGAGGTCATTCTCTAGTTATACCACCACAATATTCAGTAAATGTTAGTGGTTGGTTATATACTTCCTCATGAGAGATATATGGGACACATCAATAACATAAATCATATTTTGTACATTTTAAAGTTGATAGTCCACTACTCTTTTGAAATCATGTATCTCAAAGTGTACAATATACCTTGTCATATGCTTCCCATTTTATCCAAATTTTATGAATCTCTTCCATGGATATATTCAAATGAATTTTCATTCTTCAACATCAAACTAAAATTTTTTTCAAAAAATTTCATCACATTTTTTTTTTACTCTATGGACCATTTATATGTTTTTGGATCTCTTGAAACCTATATTTAATCCATTAAAAAATAGAGGTCAACGTTTCGTTTGTTTTCAAACATCATTCCATCATGTAGTAGTTTTTTATTTCATTCTATGCAGAGCCTCATGCAGATTTATTTGAATTCATGAATTGAAGATATTGTTATATGAGATAAAAAACAATGTGATATGTTGATCTCTCCAACATTAAACTTTATTGAGTTGGATTTCATCATGTCTTAATGATTCTAAATACTCTATCTTGATTTTACAATACTGTTGGGGTTATAGGACAAAATGAAATTCAATTAATTATTCCAAACATCTTAAACAATAATATAGAATTTTATATATAATACTTGGATCGTTATCAAATATGATCAAATTTTTTACCCCATAAATCATCACCACATACATTATATATATGTTATAATGTGGTTCAATGAAAATATCATCAGGAATTCTTATGAGGTCGGTAGTATTTGTAATTCAATTCACCACATCCCATATCTCATTATTTCCATTAGATGTCTTATGGAGATTAGAGATAATGTCTTTTGTGATGTTATCGCATTTCTAGTTCGGTGTAGGTATTTGTTAAATCATCCCTTGGAATTATATCACTATCAATTAACATAAAAATATAAAAATCAACTTGATTAGTAATACTTTGTATTTTTATTCATGTTATCCCAACAGAATATTTCTCAAGGGCCACTATACATCCTGGTAGTTCTTGAATTGATGGAAAATGATGATGTATGTTCATTATCCAATAGATCATTCCTTATCATAGCTGATTGAGGCATAAAATATATAGTTTCAAATCAAATGAAACCATCCACATAGATGTAGAACTCATGTATCTTCCCTTATATTACTTTTTTTTACCTTAGTTTGAATATCTTGATCACCAATTTGTACATCATTGATCTTCTCATCCATAGATGTTTTGGAAATAGCACGATCAATGTAAAATGTATTTCCAAATGTTAATATTTAATGATTCATACTTTTCATATCCATGAAGATATAATCTTTCTCAATCCACATCATAGATAGAGTACTTAGTGATTTTCTACTAAGAGTATCAGTTACCTTGTTCACCTTTCATTGATGGCAATGAATAGTGAAATCATAGTACATTATTATCTTTAACTAAATTTACAGATATATGTTTAGATCCTTCAATGATAATATACACATTATAATTTTTTGATCTATATATATCTCATAATTCTCAACATAATGAATGTACCACAATATCATAACTATAAGATCAAATATGTTATCTTTGGATCGTGTGTTGGGTAGTTCATCTCACATATCTCGAAGTGTCATCTTTCAATGTTTATCACATTATCATTATGCATGTGTAAAAAACCAATGAATTTCTTCTATGAATTGATTTATATCAGTAAACTATATATTATTGTTTGTTTTTGAATATTTGTAATTATTAGAATCATATTTCTCTCCTTACAGCTATCTCCTCAATATTTTTTGTGGACTTGAATTACCCCATTCCATGTTAACTTATTTATTGTGCTATCTAATCATGAGAAATTTCACATAAAAAATTGGTATTACCATAATAATACATGAAAAATAAAAATTTATATGATACGTGAGGGTCTAGGAAATTCCTCATTTTCTTCTCAATCAAGGATCCATAGAAATTCCCTCACATTTGATCAAATTACCAAATAATGTAATTTTATTTATACATTATCCATAATTGATGAACTTAGAATACAATTTCTACATCTATAATGATTCAATAATAATAATAATATATTGTTCATATATCACTTATCTATTCATGTAAATGATAATTTCATCAAAAAATATTCCCAAAAATCGTCACATTATTCTATAAATAATCAATACATAAAATTCATGAACATTACATGAGAATTAATATGTCCAATGTTAATCACTATGAATTCATACTGTTTATACGTTGTACAAAAGGTCTTATTATAAATACTATCAGTATTCAATTTTAGATGATGATATCCGGAATCGATATCCACCATTGATAAGAATTTATGTAACTATTGTTGATAAAACAAGTCATTAGTACTTTGTATAAGAAACTCATTCTTTTTTACAATGTTTTTAATATCTCGGTAATTGATATATGTTTGAATTGATCTATCCTTTTTCTTGATAATGAGTATTGATTAACCCCATAGAAATTAACTAAGGTGTCTGGAAACACTTTCTAATCTCTATTTCAGCTACTTATTTAACTCATCCATTTCAACTAAGGCTATCATGTATGGGTATTTAATGAATAGTGTGTCTCCAGGTGTAAATTCTATTGAGAAAAAACCACAAAATCCAATGGATGTCTATCTAACTCTTTTGGAAATACATCAGTGTGATCACTGACAGTTTCAATTTCTTTATGCTTGATAATTTCCACCATCTCAATCATTTGGGAATGTATTCTTTTCAAAGTGTATAAACAAAAACACCGATGTATTATTTTTAAAATTCATCTCATTATCTTCCTTGAATTTTTATAGGAACATGGGATAGTTTAAAATAAGAAAATTGGTGTCATGTTCCCAAAAGGTTATGAGTTCTTTATATAAAAAGGTTCAATCTATGCCTAGTATAGCGTTGAATTCCACCATGGGAAGGATTAAAAGATTTGATGGAAGGAAATCCTTATATAAACTAATATGATAATATTATACCACTTGGATTGAATTAATCTCACCAAAGTGTGGTTTAATAAATATGTATACTTCAATTAAATGAGTTTTCAAGGCAGTTGTATTTGATAATTATGTTCTAAATGAATTAATGCATATTAATATAATAAAATAAAACATTTTATATTATTGATTGAATTTTAAGTGTACCTTATAATTCATAATTTTAACACAACACAATATTAGTATTTATGAATTATGATTTAACTTGATCAGTCATATTTAGTGGTTTTTGACACTGATTACCCTCATGAACCCATGGTTAGTGCACCAGATTCAATAGTTAACTTTCTCCTCTTAGTTCAAGGATTTTACATTGAGTGGTGCATTTTGAGGTGCTTTCCATTCATATATAATTTTGTCCATCTTACACGTTTCTCTCAGAACATAATGAACCTCATGGCCATATTTCCGACACTTGAAGAATTTCCCTCTTCCTTTGAGGAAATTACCATGAAACTTCTTCCCATGTTTTTTACATGTTGGTGGTAAGATAATAATTCATATTTTTTCATTTTACCCAACAGCATGAAGAATTATTTTCTTATTCGTATCTCCATATCCAAAGGTCCAATCTCCAAACCTCATCTATAATTTTAGAGAATATACAACAACTTTATAACAACTTTTGTTGTCTCAAATATATATAAACATTCAAATGTTTGATTTAATAAACTAATGAATGCATATATTTTTTGATCTAGGTTGATAAAAAATATTGGGGGAAAATTTTGTAACACTTGTGAGGTTTTACTTGTATTTAATGATAAAATCACCTTACTTTTTATTCATTGTTAAGAATTATATAACCATTTACTTTGATTAGTTTGAAATAAATAATTGTTCTGAATTATTTTTCATAAAAGTTTCCCACTCCATATTTCTAATTTTATTTTTCTGTTTATTTTTTATCAACAGTGACAGTTGATTAGTTTTTTAATATAAAAAACATACATCTAGAGTCACCTACTCACTCTCATCATAGTAGAGAACAAAATAGATCCCCACCATTGATTTAACCAACGATATGAGGAAACGTGGATGACAAGATCCATATATAATTGGAGGCAAGTTTCACATAAAGCATTCAATGGGTTTTTTGTTCATTTAGGGCGATGGAATATAAAAAAATTTGTATAGGTTATTGTTCATATCCTAATACATCATGGTAAGAATCACTACAATGTTTTCTAACTCCACATCCAATGTAATTGGGGATGTTTTTCAGACAATTTTTACAGTGTTACTCACATGGCCTGATGGATTGGATTATCTTATTTCCTACAATTTTAAAAAATAATTTTTTAACAAAAACAGAAATCAAAAAATTAGGAATAATTTTTTTTACTATTTTAAAATTATGTTAAAAATATAATCATTTGATATTAAATTGTTTATAATTATTCTAAAAAAATAGTATAGGATGTTTTACCACAAGAAGAATGATCATAAGGGCTGTCAGTAACAATCCCTATTCCTAATTCAAAAATTAATAAAACCATACATATGATTCCAACTATGGTGGGAAAATTTTTTCATAAATGACTATTACTCAATTTTACATATAAATGTCATTATAGTTATTCATTAAGAGATCAAATGTTTATGTATGTTAGGAAAATAAGGATCATAAATTACTTATAAATAATAAAAAATAAATGAAATTAAAAATTTTCTTCCTTATATAATTTTATAATCTCAAATTATCGTTAAATTATGTATTCACATGGTGATATACATAATGTTATTGGGTGAGTGAAAAGAACAATATGTTGAAGTATAACACATCAAAAATAAGAGATAGGAATAAATAGTACATGTTTAAGATTAATAATCATAATTATTATATATTAATTAGATCATCATCATAATCATGAGTGTGAAATTTGGAAAAGGAATAAAATGTGGTGATTCATAAAAATGAAACAACATGATGTAGTGTTCAAATACCATACATAGTTGTGATCAAATCTAACATTATGTTCACGCATAAAATAAGTGCATAAATCATAAAATAATAATTATGACCAAATATGACACCACGTTTAGGAATAATGAACATAATATCATGAGATACATTGCATTGAAAATTGTTTTTTTAGGGTTATATAATTATGGTCAATCCAGTAAACTCATAATATTTCCATAATCCTGGATGCCACATAGAATGTAGAAAAATTGAAGTCATAAAATAGCCATAGAAAACTGAGGGGATTCGTAAGGATTTCATAAATCATAAATAATTAATTATATATGGAATTATGAAAAGAATTATGGATATTATATTTAGTATAAAAATAATCATTCATGAGAATATAATAAATAACAAAGATGTGTCAGTGATGTTTTTTGGATAGAAAAGTATTTCTGAAAAATATTTTAATTTGGAATGAAAATAAATGTAGAAAAATATATCACCCTCAAAAAATTAAAAATACTAAATTTCTATTTAGGAAAAATTTAAATATAATACATATTAAAGAGATCATGTAATAGGATCCACACAAAGAAAAGGTGTTGTGTATGATAATCCCTTTACCCTGAACCCCTCTTTATTTCCTCACATTTCTACCTTCGGAATAATATTATTTAAGAAAACATTGAGTCAAAACTTAATTATATTTCTCAATGTTACTATTTGTTAATTTGAAAATTTGTATTGAATAATTTTTTAACTTCCATTGTATATATTGAAGCATTTTGATATAATGTGTTCTTAAAAAAATTGCAATCTTTCTTCAATTTCACTATTTTTTTCAATGTAATTTATACATAAGAAGTTTTAATTTTTAAATTTTAAAATAAATATATTTATACATTTAAATATCAAAAATAATTTACTATAACAATCTATCAGATTTATAATAAGAAGATTATTGGCAACATCGTTGTTGACTATTATCTGAATGTTAACACAACATTGTCATAAGAGATAGAATCAGATGTATAAAGATTTAATAGGATATAATATAATAATTCTTATTGGTTAATATATATAATTTGATGTTAAATTAATAATTAGTTATAATTAAAATGTTTTGGTTAGAAAGGTGTGGATAAAAATAGAATAATAGGATGAGTATGGGAGGAACAATTGGTGAGAGCTTAACCTCTTCTAAGTGTTTCTTTTAGTGTACAACTCAAAACTCCTTGAATTATTAGAGTTTCATGGACTGGTACATCATGAGTAATAATTATAATTTTAATATTAATTATTTGGGTATATATATTTATTTATCAAGTGACATAGGTTTTGTTTTATATGTGGAGAGATATATGTTATTTATACATAAGGATAGGGGTATTTTTAGAATTAAATATTAAATAAATTACCATATCAATGGTATAATGACAAATACTGATATTTATGATATAATAAACCATATTTTTATTAAATAACTTGATTTTAAGAATTTTATTATCTTTATAATTAGAATTCACTAATTTAACTGAGTGAAATCATTGAAATAATGAGAAAATATTAATTTGATGTAATAAATCGTATTTTATACTTTAGATATTATTTTTTAGCATTGAAAATAATGATTATTGATTTTTAATTACTAATTTATCAAATTAAATATTATTTTCATGATCCTCAACCTATATAAATTATTATTTCATTATTATAACATGAATGATTTAATTCAAGATACATTGGCTAAGGAAATAATGGTATATTTACTATTCACCTACTTATTGAAGTATAGCAAAAAGATACCCAAAAATCATCTATTGAAAATATTGATGTGATGATGTAAAAAAATTATTTACAATTTTTGAAAATAATTTCTTATCGTGGGAATTTTATTTTTTTATATAAAATTATTATTTTTATGAAATAAGTTAATATACAAATTATTATTAATGTAATTATATTTTTTTGAGTTTTGTATTCATGATATTGATTATTTGGAATTATAATATTTATATGTAGATTAATTACTAATGATAAATATTATTTATAACAGAAATTATTATTTTTAGGTTAAATTACTATTCCAATAGCCATGTCATTATTCGTGATGGTTGTGTTATTATACCTATGGTAATATTACTATTCCAATGTTCGCATAACTATTCTAAAGGAAACATTAATATGAAATGTAAAAATTTAATTCTACAAATTCCTCTTTATTACTCCATTCTATATTCACCTCATTTATCCTCATGTTTCTACATTTTCGTTTTCTACAACGACGATTGGTTTACTAATATTTTTTTTCATTTCTATTCGGTCATTTGTTGGCAGGATGATTCATGAAGATTGATTTTATCCGAATTTTAACATTTTAGTTTTTATATTATATATTTATTTTACCCATGTAATATCTTTAATTTTAATGGGTTTCATCATTTAATAATGGAAATATTATTATTAATAATGTAATGTGTTGTATGTTTCTATATGGTCCATATGTGCATAATAATTATATAATATAAAACACATTAATATAGAAAAAAAATATAATTTATGAATTACTAACTCAATACAACTCCAATCATATATCACATATCTATAGATTTATAATTACATAGGCTTGTGGAATGAAATATGTTTTTTATTTACATGGTTATAAACATTTAGTCTTTTTACTATTTAATATTATATGGTTTTACTATTCCCATGTAGGTTGCATGAGTGTGGTCCATTTTGAAGGCCAGCTATTTGATTCATTATAACATTATTTTTTAGCATTTGAAGGGGGTGTTGTTCTCAATTTACATTCTTCCATAAATTCAATTGTGAATGGGAGCTTATGTGGGTGGTCATTTGGATCTAGGAATGCCCTTTCAAGATATACCAAGGAGAATCACATTTGGTATGGACTAAGTTCATGTATGGTACACCATAACCCTTTGATTAACTTATATTTGAAATTTTCTTCTCCATGGTCTGCATGATAAAATAGGAAAATATGACATTAAATGGTATGAATATATATAGTTACACTAAAATTAAAAAAAAAATTGTCCATTATATTGGAGCCAAAACCTAGGTTATGGGATTTTTTTGTGGAGTTGAGTAATAATTTTTTTTGTTTAGGTGCATTCATGTATTTGGCTTCTTTCTCATATAGACCCCCCACACACATAGAGATACACACTATAGGGAGTATCTTTTGTCCAAATTCCATGCATTAAAATCCCATATATAAGAATGTATGGCTGAAAAACCACTCAAGGAAATTAACAACATTTTTTCCCAAATCCTTCATATAGAGAACGTGAATTGTGCATGAAGAATATTTAGTTTCATAATTTGGGGTGATACATAGGATAATTGGGCATATGGATCATGGAACGTCAAAATGGATTGACATCAGCTGAGTTGAGTTTGAAACATTCTCCACCATCCCCCTTGAATGTTTTCAACATTCTAATGGGGTGATAAAATTCTTCAATTCCCAAATTTGGATTTACAAAAAGTCCCCAACATGGAATTGGATCTAATTGGAAGAAAAATGAATGAATTTTGTGGTTAATACATGACATTTGTGTGAATTTGGTTCAACATGTGAACTTTGGTACTAGTGTGATCATAAACACCATTTTCAATGAATTTATCCATATGATATAAGATATTAATATATATATATATATATGAACTTATCCCATTTCCATTTTAAACAATCAACAATAGTAAATCCCAAATATTACACACTCTCTTTTCATTCTTTTCATTCACTAAACATGGAGATCCTCTATCCCCAACAACATTAAAATACTTTAAATGAGTAAGAAATCATGATAAAATGATGTGTTTAGTACATCACATATATATAGACATGTTATAACTCTGTGATAATCTAGGAATTATTATTTAGGCATAATGGAATATACAGATGGTATTGTGAATAATTATATGGGAGTAGTGGGCTATACTCCAACAATTGAAATAAATGTCACACTTAATTAAATTCCCACAATCTAGTTTTATTCCTCATATCACACTCTTATTATTTTTCCATACTTTATTTGATTTTTATTTCATAGAAATAGTAAATTTATCAAATTCATCTATAGGAAATGTATAAATGATCAGGTACTATCTCCAAATAAGTCATTCCAACTTGAATCATGTAAATGATTAATCGAATCAACCTATGTTCCTAAAATACTATTAAAAGAATCCATTATTCACATGTATGTTTTCATTGACTATCCCTACTCAATTATACATCATTTGTAATGATCACATTATACTTGTTTGGTATATTGATCGATGAAAATATCACAAAACTAGACATTGAACTTCTTATCATACCTATCCTATCAACATAATTCATTTCATGGGAAAAAATATTATTATACAAAAATAAATAAATAATAAACGAATGTTATGTTTTACTACCTATCCCATTAAATTGAAATAGAGAGAATTGACTCTAAAGTACCTTGGACCATTATGTTATCCTACAAAAATAATCAGCAGAAAGGGTGGAGCAATTAGTGGGGCCCCAACCATAGAATGAATTTCATCCATAAATGTTTTGGACCATATTAGATCAACCCAAGCTACATTTTGTTTAATAGAAATTTTAGTATTTCTTATTATCCTGAGAACATGTAAACATTTCATATCAAGTCTATCATGAACTCAATCATGTTCCAAATATACATAGTCAATAGTGTAACATGACCAGTATCTCCGAATTATTTTATGAAGATGTGGGTAAATTTATATTTGATATTTATCAAATTAGATAAGTCCATATCCTCAGTTACAAGTATGAGGAGTTTATCCCATCTAGTTCTGACTAGGATAATGAAAAAGGATCTCCCATTCTATTGAGGAATTATTTATATTATTTTGAGGAAAATATGAACATTGATGATTTTCCTAATATAAATATCCCTTTTAGAACCTGATCGAGATATTATCACATTGTCATGGATTAATACCCCAAGTAATGAAACTGACGGAATTACTAACCTAGTATACGATTTGGACCTAGAGAACTTACTGCTTCATCATAATTGAGATTATATAGACATTATGATTCTATCATGTGAGGTCAGTGCAATTTCTTGACCATCTATTAGAAATTATCATTTTGGTTTCTCAAAGTATGTGGATATTATTATCATTAGATGTCTGAACAGTGGTGAGGGAGACCACATTTATGATGATAACACAACTAACCTTAGTGTTAGGGGTGAAACTTTGTTCACCAACATTTTTTATTCTTTATCATGTTTTTGTTTAGTTTTAATGGGGTGAATATTAATAAGTCCTACAATCTAATGTAATTCTTACATAGTTTGATAGCTGAACATCAAAATGGATATGTCTCAAGAAACATGTTATTGGTTCTTTACATCACCTATATGACCAAGATACAATATATTTATGGCATAATAACATTTAATATGGGTGACCAAGCACTAAATCACATCAATGTGGTGCACTATAAATTCATATTCACATTAAATAATGTTGTCATCGAAAAATTGGAAACTAATGTTGTTGAATTAGTTTATAGATATTAATTATAAATTATTCAATATGAATGAATACAAAAACATAGAATTGATCATGTATAAATATAAAAGAATTATATTCCACATAGTTATGGATTCCTATTTAATTTCATGTGAGATGTGAGATTTCCAGTTCACCAAAGCTTCTGTGATGAGAATCATCCTATAGTTCAACAATAATTCAATTTTTTGTTAATGAGTATATGAATTTGTGCTCCAAATTAATATAAACTGGCCAATTTTCCAATTATAATTTCTTACATGTATGATTTATCATGTATTTAATATTATCATTGAATTATGGTAAAAATATTCACTCTATGAACATGTGTGAGACCCTTTCAGATATATGTGAATGTTTGATAAGAACCATAGATGAAAATATATATATATATAGGTTGTGTTCCATAAAGGATGAATGGATAAAATTTTCTAATTTAGATATTGTGCTCTAAAAGACTAAATATGAATTTTAACATATAAACTTACCCAAGGTATTCGTCACCAATAAATTCCATGCTTTCCATGCATATCGAAATTCCCAAGAGTAGGCCCCTTCTAATATGACATTATTATTTAAAAATCTGATTGAATCATCATCATCTACATAGAAATTCTCAAAAGTAAATCATATTTCAGATAATATTTCCATTGAGGAAGTATAAGTAACTTCTGGGGAAGAATCCATCACCATGAATCCACTAACATGTGAAAGGGAATTGAAATTAGTAGTTATTTTATCTTTGAATGTCTGATAACTAAGATAAGGTGAATGAAAGGAAACCATTTTCCAGTTTTTTTGGGTCTCAAGATGAGATGGTTAAACTATAAAGAATTTTATTCCCCCAAGAAGTGAACAATAAATTTCCAATAAAAATTTTCAATCTAGGTGAGTGATATTTACCACATGAATCGAAAAAATATCTCAAAATAATCTATGGAATGGGATATCTAGGAGCTTCCTATAAAAGATATCAATGAATTGTGTCTCCATGAATGGGTGTGATATTTGAACATAGAGATATATTAATTTAAGGTATATAGAGAAAAATTCTGGGAACTCATGCTATAATATTTATTTGGAATATAAACATTGAATTGGAGGAATCATGATTTGAAGACATGAGTTGAGTACATGCGTTCACTAGCCAAAGAGAAACAACCAAGTCAGAAAACAATAAATATGTAATTAAAACCTCTCATCATGATTTTTTTAATTAAAGTGCTCGACCAAACATATCATATCAATGATATATTCACCATATTTGTTTTCTATGAAAGGGATATAGACTATAAAATTTTGATCAGTCATAATTTTTTAAATAAATTCATTCAATTTTATCTGGAATTAGTATAAATCCAATTAGTTCCCTTGTATCCTCAACCATAATTCTTTGATAATCAATGAAAATTAAAAATACTAATATCATGATAAATTAATCAATTTGATCTTATACTAGGAATGAGTATGGGTTATGTGAATCATATATTCCAAAGAACTTGAGTAAATGATTTATGAATAAATTCAATAGCTTTTAAAAATATACCATTGATTGGAGAAAGGGGGAACGAATATGGGGGAACTCGTTCTATTTCAATAATATTTGGAAGGATCGTGAGAAAATGTTCTATGGTATTTTTATTCCTTCTTAGCATGTTCAAAATTTAAAATATAAAAAAGATGAATATGCGGTCCCATATGCTATCATCATAAGCCAAGGACATTTCTATTTTATAAAAGACATGATTTCCTCGTGGACTTATACTATTATATGGTTATTGTATTTCATTGTATGATGATGCATGTAAAACCAAAAGAAGCCAAGGTTATCGAATTTGGGTATGCATGTGGCCATTGAATCTATATAATTATAATCAAAAAGAAGAATTTTATAATGAGGACCCCATTGATTAAATGGGATAATGTTCTATTAAATTAAACATTAATATATTTCTCAAAAACAATTTAATTAATTTGTGGTGAATAAAAGGGTTTTTTATTTTATTCAAAGGTCATGGGAAATTGAGAGAATGTGGAGTTCTATTAGGGTTATATGGTTGGCCCTATATGCTATATTACATTTTTATTTAAGCCCTATCTTTTTACTGACACTAAAATGGCATATTCCTATATAACATGAACTAAAAATATTATCAATAAACCCTTTATGGTTTTCAATATAATGTTTTTTCTTTTACCATTTATAAATCATTGAATACTTACTATTCTATGTGATGTGTATTCGTAGAAAATTGAGAATTGAAATTTTCCCAACATTCACTATGTTTATTTCAACATAGAAAGTGAAATATATATTTCATTATACTATTTATATAATTGTATGCCATACTAGTGTAGTATTTATTTGTGGTAATGTAGTTGATCAAAATATGATACAGTATATATGTCAAAAAGGTCTTGGAAAACTCAAGGTGAATGAATACATTCTAATTCCACCTAAATATATGGATTACAAAATTTTTAATTCATAACCTAAAACGTTTTTTTTTGAGAAATCATGGTATAAAAGAAAATTAATTAATGAAAAATCAGTGATATTATAATGATGTGTTTCATTATACAATTGTTTATAAGGAATCTGGCTTAAGAACCTTATCTTCAGAATGAAATATGACTCCAGATGGAAGTGTCTAATTTGTAAGGATTGAATTTATCACCATGAAGAGGTATAGTTTTACCTTGAATATTCTAAATACCAGTATACACAATATTTTTACGATGATTCATGTTATTAATTATTGGAATTAGTTATACTGAGAGAAGAGTCTTTATGAAGGGGTTGATAACCCTAATGGATTCCTAGATATATATTGAATGCATTCCTCGAGTGAAGGGATATGGAATGAAATTTATTTATTATAATAAATCATGTGAAAAGGATAACCCAATAACTATGAGGGTGTTTATTTTTTAGGAATTAGTATGAGATCAATGGTGTGGGAGGAGAATATAAAATATGATATGGCTTTTACACAGATCAATTCATTTATTTTTTATTATTGAATAGTAAATCCCATAATCTATGTGTATTTTTTTCAAATAAATATTTTCATATATGTAAAATGAAATAAATAAATGAGAATAAGCTTAATTTTTTCATATGATATTTTTATGGGTTTTCATGATTAAAATTATTTTTATCGAAATCCATTTCAGATAATATGGTCTTTGAAATAAGAAAATTTAGTGGTGATGTTTTAGATCATACAACATTTATTTATATTATGGATGATGCTTGAGGACATGAATACTTGACCAAAAAGTGAGATAGTTTATATCAAAAATGTTTGATAAAGCTGAAATGAGTATAGACCTTAATTATTGTACATAAGATATCATAAATGGGGACACATTGTTTAATGTCATATTTCATGGAAAAAAGAAAGAGTGTGTGATATCTTAGATAGAGATAATGTGGTTAGAGAGGCCTAACACCTTTGGACATGGATTTAAAATTATGAAAGTCAAATCCTTTGATATTTCTGTTAGGAATAGATTTTATATAACATGTATGTCAAGAATAAGCTCTAACAGATATACAAATTATGGGTTTAATGAAAATGTTTTAATTACAACACAAACTTTACATACATTGTTATTACTTCAGAATTGAAGCATACTTATTATAACATATAAAAAAACAATGGTAGGACTATATATGTATAGTGTCTTTAGAAACTGCGAAACATAAACAACTGGTTCATAAAGAATCTATATTGTATCCCATTTATTTCATTATATCTACAGTCCCTTTTGACATATCCTACTTAATAACCTTCTTCTTGACCTGGAAAAAAATATACAAAAGGGTGAGCTCAAATGCTCAGTAAAGGTAAAAAAAGTAAATATCATATTCATAATACCATAGAATTTAAAAAATCATAACCTGCAGAAGAGATCATAATATCATCACATGGGATAAATCATAGTAGTGAAATGTAATCCCAATAATCATAACATAAAACATGAAACATTGTGGCATACACACATAATCATATATAATTATTTATTAGTAGTCAAGACTCATTGCCAAGACTATCTTAGTGGACAAATTCCATTTCTGAACCAAGTTCACTCCTCGTTTCAGTCCTGTATCAATAAAAATTATTATCCTTCTGTTCTAGCCATGTCTATCTCATGAGATGTAAACCTTTACCCAATGCATTGGACGGAGATATAGGTCCAACCCATCTCATAATGAAATCATTATTACCTGTGCCACAACATAAACATAAATAATTCATCATAACCCAAAGAATAAAATTGGTTTCATAAACATCATTCCATAATAACATAATCCAAATAGAACAAATGGATATCATTTCATCATAAGAAATATCACACCCTGTATATAATAGAAACATTATTCTTGAAACATACACATATGAAATAATTTCATCTTAGATGGAAAATGGTTTTGATAAAACACATGAAATGAACTTTTGAGGAAAATAACATTTCTTCTTCAAAATCATTTTCATTACACAAAATGCCATGAAATTTTAAAAGAAAATAATTTTTTTTAAAATAATCTTGAAATTTATTAGAAAAAACATCATTTAAATAACTCTTTATGAAACCATAAAAATCCATTCACGCTGTATAAGTTAAAAAAATTCTCCTCATACTATTTTTAGAAAAGTCACAAAGTTCCTCGTATGGTAAAAAAATTATTCCTTCCATAACACAAATTAAAAGTCAAAGTGGGGTAAACATGAAATTAAACATACATGGAATAAGATTAAAAACGTTATGAAAAACATTTTAATTTCATGGTTGAAAAATATGACCCCATCAAATACTTACGTATAAGCAATCTTGGATAAAAATGACATTGAAAAATTATCTGTTACCTTAGGTCAGATATGCTTTGTATGTGTCTGATCCTCCTGAATAATGATTTATATAATTTCATTGACTTATTACTGAATCATATTCATTTTTATGATTTCATATATGGTTATATTCTTATTTTCTTATTAGTAATATTTGATTGCTACTTATTATTCGGGTGTTCATTGCTTTATGTTCTTATGCATGACTTGTCGAATAAATTATTATTATTATTATTAGGTAATAGATACCTCATTTACAGAAAGGTATTAGTGTAACATATATCATATTTATTCTTTACATTTATTTATATAATCATTATTCAACGAAGATCATGTAGAACGAGTCGCATCAATCGTGGAGGCGGTAGGCCGTACGTACGCACGACTGATGATATCATTCCCATGATCGTGGAATTGTATTGATATGTATGCATACTATTTAAGAATAAATATCACTTTATAATAATTATATATAGTTATTCTTTACACCATTTTACGCATCCATGTAATGTGGTGGTGGAAAACAGATTACACCACGGCGTGGAGACGTTATTCCATACGTACACATGCACATTGATTTCGTTTTTCATAGGATGGATAGAAGGTGAAATGGGATTGTTTAATATTTATAATAAAATATAATTATATGAGTGATACTGATGTTATTACTTCAAAATGAATCACCTAATGAAGAGGAAGTATAATAAGAAATAAATTTGAATGAATCGGTAACAGACATTACCTCTTCTTTGAATCGCCTCTTCTTAACCTCCTCTTAGGGAACTGATATTGGTCTTTCATGAAGACCAGGACCTCTAGTAGGTTTCTATGGAAGTGTAGAAGTGAAATGTCCAGGGGTTGTATGAGATTGAGGCTCAATGTTGTTTAAAGATGAGAGGGAGTAGGTGCCCTTTTATAAGAGGTCTGAGGGGAACCTTAGGAAAAACATAAAATATTATTTTATAATAATGTCATATTCAGTTTATAATAGCTCCGATTTTATTTATTTCGAAGATAAAGTGGTGATGGGTCTAAATAATCTAAACCAATAGATTTTAGATATGTTTTTGTTACTATTTTAACCATATCATTTAGATTTAACTCTAAGGTAAATAATTTTACTTTTACCGTGTCTTCTTGTTTTTTTACACTATATAGTTAAGGAAATTACTATAACAAGCCAAAAAAAACCCAGGTGGTTCATTATTAAAATACATATCCTTATATAATATATTTTTTCAAACCGTATATTTTTAGGAAAAAATAACATTTAATAATATAATATTTGTTTTAAAAACAATTTAATGTCAAATTTGACAATATTTGGTAATTGATTTTTGTGAAAATTGTAACAACATTATTATTTTGAAAAAATTCTATTAAATCAACACTAAGATATCATATTAACCTATAAAATTAGTATAATCCATAAAAAGTCTCAAATTACATTTATTTGTGTATTTATAATATCAATTATGTTAATATATCATTAATAAGGTATTTAAAACATCATCATTGTGTCAAAAATAAATTAAATTATTTAATGTATAAAAATTATAAATATAATACAATTATGTATGAAATATTTTTATCTTTCTAAAGAATAATTATAATCGAATTTATCTTATGTATAACCCTATATTAGAAATGTTTTTTTATTAAACTTTGATATTATCTATTTTAACTCTTCTTTAAATAAAATAATAATAAATGTCCTAATCTAATCCATGTGGACCTAAATGGTCATATTTTATCCCTAAGGTTGTTTTTGGTGGAATTTCACTTATCCAATAGAATTAGGAAATGGGACATTGTAATAATAATATCATTTTTACCTTAAGTACCCTATTTACTTTTAACCGTGGTAAGTAAAAGTAAGAAGTTGCATTTTACCAAAAATTAATTTTATCTTATTGAACCAAATTTCACATACTGATATCAACCGTGTCTCTCGGATTTTTTAAATTCCACTAACAGAAGTGGTAAAAAAAAATTTTATGTAAATTTTCATAATCTCATAGGAGGTGGGTAAAAGACGGTCAAAAGTTCAATAAAATGTTTATATATTTAATATTATTATAAAATGACTCCAATGAATTACATTGAACATATATAGGTATTATGTATCAATTTTGACCTATAATAAATTTAAATAGAATAAATTATTATTTAAATAAAAAGTCAGTTTTTAAATAGTAACCCAGTGTTTTCACTATTCATAAAAAATTGACAGTTTTCAGAAAAATAGCAAAAAATAACCCGAGGCTAATTTCGATATTAAAATCCAAAAATGAAGTCCATTTGTAAATATAATTTTTTAAAAATTTCATTATTTGGGTACTACTTTTCAGAACGGGTAGTTTATATAATATTTTAATAACATATCGTTGTTTAGTGAAAAATCGGTATTGTGTACAACACACGCTATTGAGGGAGGTTGCTATTGCGTATAATTCAAGTCAAGATAGAGTTGTGTGTAGTGAAAGATTATTTTATATAACATTATACATAAAAACTAAATATTTCTCATTAAATCTTTGGTGTTACATTCTACCCCCCTTAAAATGAATTTCCCCCTCGAAATTCATCACTTTGAAACAAACAAATGAGGATACCTCTCCCTCATCATATCCTTAAGTTCCCATGTAACTTTTTGTAATTGGTGGTTCCTCCATAAAACATTCACCAAGTGAGTGGTCTTGTTTCATAGGAATTTTTTTCTATGATCTAGAATCATTATCAGTTTTTTCTTAATAAGAAATATATTTCTCCAGTGGTACAACTTATGAGATGAGTACATATGAAGGATCGGGTATGTACTTTCTGAGGAGAGATATATGGAACACATCACGAACTTGAGAGAGATTTGTTGGAAGCACCAATCAGTAAGCTACATTCCCAACACGATCCATTATTTCAAAAGGACCGATATACCTAGGGCTCAGCTTTCCCTTCGTTCCAAATCTCATTACTCTCTTCCAAGGAGATATTCGTAAGAACACTTTATCAACCACTTCAAACTCTAGGTCTTTTTTCGGTAATCAACATAAATTTTTTGTTGATTCTGAGCTACTCTTATGTGTTTTTGAATAGATCTGAACTTTTCTTCCATCTCATCAAAAAGATCAGGTCCAAATAGTTTTCTTCCCCCAACTTCATCTCAGGAAGATGGAGTCCTGCATTTCATTCCATAGAGAGCTTCATAAGGATCCATCTGAATACTAGAGTGAAAGCTATTATTATAAGAAAATTCCACCAAATGTAGGTGTTGATCCCAACAACCATTTAAATCCATAGAGCAAGCTCTTAACATATCTTCTAGAGTTTGAATTGTTCTCTCATACTGACCTTCTGTCTGAGGATGATATGTAGTTCTGAAACTCAACTCTGTATCTAGAGTATTATGAAGACTTCTCAAAGTATTCGAGGTAAACCTTGGATCCCAATCAGATATAATGGAAAGTTGTACTCCATGCAATCTTACTGCTTCCTTCACATATATCCTGTCAAGATGATCCTGAGAGAAATCTTCTCTAATTGAAATTAAGTGTGCCGACTTCATAAGACGATCAACTATAACCCAGATAGCATTATTGCCTTTGGATTTTTTAGGAAGTCTAGTGAATAAGTCCATAGTGATGTTTTCAAATTTCCATTTGGGTATGGGTAATGGTTGTAACATCCCCTTAGACTTATGTCTTTCAGCTTTAAATTGCTGACAGACCAAGCATCGAGAGACATATTCAGCAACATCTCTTTTCATGCCATCCCACCAGAAGTACTCTTTCAAGACCCTATAGATCTTTTTTCTTCGAGGATGAATAGAGAATGAAGAACTTTAAGCCTCATCCAGTAGATCCTTCTTTAATTTTGGGATGGGAGGAACACAAACTCGATTCCTAAACCTTATTATCCCATTATAATCAAGGTTGAATTCAGGAACATTTCTCACCTTCTTTTTTAGATCTACATATTATTTTTGTTCCGATTTAATCTTCACATGTATATATGGTTTAACATTCATTTGTGAAAGATAATATTTTTCCCCATCCATTATAATTCCACAATCCATCTATTTTAAATACCTAAATATTTTATCTTTTGTGATCCTCATCATGGATATGTTGTCATGGTCTTGTTGACTTAATGTGTCTTCCACCTTGTTTACATTCCCAGGGTGATAATTAATTGAGCAGTCATAGTCCTTAATCAACTACAACCATCTTTTTTGGAGCATATTCAGCATCATTTGTGTGAAAATATTCTTTAAACATTTATGATCAGTATACATGTCACACCTTTCACCATAAAGATAATGCCCCCAAATCATTAATGTAATGATTACCACAGCTAACTCCAAATCATGAGTTGGGTAATTTTGCATATGGATTTTCAACTATTGTGAGGCATAA
Organism: Viscum album; assembly: GCA_963277665.1. Lineage (NCBI taxonomy): Eukaryota > Viridiplantae > Streptophyta > Magnoliopsida > Santalales > Viscaceae > Viscum > Viscum album. The sequence continues at coordinate 76,185,519 of OY728162.1, read as the reverse complement.
TCTATTACCATATCATTTTGAATGAGAACACACCCCAATCCCTTTTTGGATACATCACTGTATATCATATACCTTTCTCCACTACAAGGCAATGTGAGCATAGGTGCACTAGATAATCTTCTTTTTAATTCCTTGAAATTCTATTCACATTCCTCTGTCCAAACATACTTAACTCCTTTCATATTCAATCTGGTGAGTGGGTTAGATAATACTGAAAAATCATTCACAAAACGTCGTTAATATCCATCCAAACCAAGAAAAATTTGGATCTCGGTTACTGTTGTTGGTCTCAACCAACTTTCAATAACCTCTATTTTTGTTGGATCCACAGATATCCCCTCTTCTAAGATTATGTGACCCAAAAATGATTCTTTTTGAAGACAAAATTCACACTTGGTAAATTTGTCTTAAATCTTCTCCTTTCTCAGGGTCTTTAATACAATTCTCATGTGATATTCATGTTCTTCCTTGATCTTTGAATAGGCAATAATATCGTCTATAAAGACTACCACAAGCTGATAAAGTTACTCTCTAAAGACTATATTCATCAGATCCATGGAGATAGAACAAGAATTATTAAGACCAAATGGAATCACAATAAATTTATAGTTTCCATACCTTGTACGGAAAGCCATCATTGGTATATCCTCCCTTTTGACCTGTAATTGACGATTCCCTAAATGAAGATCAATCTTGGAAAAGTATTGAGCTCCGCATATTTGGTCAAATAAGTCATCAATGCATGGGAGAGGATATTTTTTCTTGATATTAATCTTGTTATGTTCTTGATAATCAATGCAGAGTCTCATTGATCCATCTTTCTTCTAAACAAACAGAACAGGTGCTCCCCAAGGTGACACACTAGGTCATATGAATCCCTTATCAAGATTCTCTAGGAGTTACTTCTTCAATTCCTGCAACTCAATTGGGGGCCATTCTATAACATGTCTTTTAAATGTTCATAGCACCCGGTATGAGTTAAATTGAAAACTCAACTACATGATTTGCTGGAAGACCAGGACATTCCTCCTGAAAGACAACATCAAACTCCCATACAATGGAAATATTTTTAATCATGAGTTTCTCACCAAAAATTTGAGATAAGTAACATTCAATTAGTGGAATAAAGACCCATAAAATGGATGAAATTTCTACTAGAAGTTTTTGTTCATACTTGCATCAATAGACGATCATAGATTTATTTGGAATATGAAATGTGACTTACCTTATTTGGAAATTGATATGAGATCCATATAAAGAAAGCCAATCCATTCCTAGAATCACATCAAATTCCACTATAATAAGGATCACATGATTTTTAGGAAGCTCTTTCCCAAAAACATCAATCGGAGAATAATTATAAGCTTTTGATGCGACTGTTATGCGACTATGGGTTGTCACTGCTGACTAAACATCTAATTGTTGAGTTAATACGACAATACCCTTAGAATATTCTTCATAAATAAATGAGTGGGTGGATTTAGAATAAAATAAATCATTTTCTTCTTTTGATTTAATGGTTAGTGTATATTTCACCACTTCTTTATCATACTCCACATCACTGAAAGAAATTGAATGTGACTTTCCATTGTCTTTAACCTTAAGAGTTTGTTGACATCGATCATCATCAACAACCATTGGATTAAGGCATTGATTAGCATTATTCCCCATTTCCTTGCACTTGTATCATTGAAGTGTAGGAGGTGCACTCTGTGTATCCTTTTCTTTTTTCGCGTCACTAGACATCTTCTTCCCATTATTGCGACATTCAAATGCTCGATGACCTTATTTTCCCCATTTGAAACATTTAGTTTTCCATTTAAGACAACTCTCTCCATGTTTCTTTCCACACTTTGAGCATAAGGGAGAACTCATCTACTTTTCAGGGTTCTCTTTAGATTTTTCTTTGAATACCATTTTCCTCTTATTATCAAATGCATAGGACTGATGGGTTACTCCAATCTCCATATCAACCTTCAGAGCACATCGAACGATTTCCTCGTAGCTATTGAAGTCCCTTATGGCTAATTCCCTTCGAAGACATGGTTTTAAGCCACTAAATAATCAATTGATCTTACTCTCAGGTTAGATAATAATCCCAGAAGCATACCTTTCATGAAATGTAAATTTTTTTTCGTAAGTACCAACAGATTCATCATCCTTTTGCTTCAGTTTAAGAAACTCCTTATCCATAATTGTTCAAAGATTACGAGGGATGTACTTATTGAAAAATAAGTTCTTGAAGTCGTCCCATTACAAGGGCTCAATTTCATCCATTTTCCTTGTATTATTAATAATATTCCACCATTGATCAGCTTCACCTTCCAAACAATATACTGCTAAGATGACTTTATCATGTTCAGAACATTGTAGAACTAAAAATATCTTTTCACTGGTAATGATCCACTGTTCATCCAGTAATGGATCAGTAGACCCACTAAATGAGGGTAGACGCTGCCTCATAAAGGATTCAACAGAATTATTCTCCTTCCTTTACTCGCTGGGAAGTCCTTCATGATTCATAGCTTGATAATGTTGTGTGAGAATGGAAAAAATATTTTTTATTCCATCTCCCATAACGTTTGGTTGCTCATGGGGGACAATCATTGCATTTCCCATATCATTCTGCATTGATATGGTTCCTTCGGGTACCATCCATTGACTAAAACCAGGAAGAATAGTGTGAGAAACACTAATTATAACAAGAAAACAACATAAAAATTAATAAAATTTCACACTTTAGGTCTTATTATAGGTTACTCATGGCCATTTCTAAACCACAAAGATTTTGTCCTATAGTTAGACATATCCTTAGGGTCCTTACATAGGCTCTCATAGCCAAGATTCCAAAGTTTGACTATACCCTCCTTCTGATACCAACTATAACGACCCATACTTTACATACATTGTTATTACTTCAGAATTTAAGCATACATATTACAACATATAATAAAACCATGGTAGGACCATATAGTTATAGTGTCTTTAGAAACTGAGAAACATAAACAACTGGGGCATAAAGAATCTACATTGTCTCCTGTTTATTTCATCATATCTGGACTCCCTTTTAACATATCCTATTAAATAACCTTCTTCTTGACCTGAAAAAAACATAACAAAGGGTGATCTCAAATGCATAGTAAGGTTAAACAATGGAAATATCATATTCATAATAACATAGCATTTCGAAAATATTAACCTGAAAAAGATATCATAATATCGTAACATGGGATAAATCATAGTAGTGAAATGTAATCACAATAATCATAACATAAAACATGAAACATTGTGGCATACAAAAATAATCATAGAGAATCATTTCTTAGTAGTCAAGACTAATTGGAATGACTATCTTAGCAGACAAAGTCAATTTCTCAACCGAGTTCACTCTTCGTTTCAGTCCTGTATCACTGAACCAGATTAACCTACCAATACAGCCATCTCTATATCATTAGATATAAATCTTTACCCAATGCGTTGGAGGGAGATATAAGTCCCACCCATCTCATAATGAAATCATTCTTACGTGTGAAAAAACATGAACATAAATCATTCATCATAGCCGAAAGAATAAAATGGATTTCATAAACATCATTCCATCATAACATAATCCATATAAAACAAATGTATATCATTTCATCATTTGAAAAATCACACCATGTAAATAATTGAGACATTATACATGAAACATAAAAATATGAAATAATTTCATCTTAGATGGGAAATGGTTTTGATAAAACAAGTGAAATAAATTTTTGAGGAAAATATCCTTTCTTCTTCGAAATCATTTTATTTTCACAAAATGCCATTAAATTTTAAAAGAAAAGAATTTTTCTAAAAATAATCATGAAATATTGTAGGGGAAACTTCATTGAAATTAGTCGTTATGAAACGATATAAATCCATTCATGCCGTATAAGATAAAAAACATTCTCCTCATACTTTTGTCGAAAATGTCAAAAATTTCATCACATGGTATACAAAAGAATTATTCCTTCCATAAAAACTAGTAAAAGTCAAATTGGGGTAAAAATGAAATTAAACATACATTTAATAATATTAAACACTTTATGAAAATCATTTTATGTTCATGGATGAAAAATATAACCCTTGTAAATACTTACGTATAAGCAATCTCAGATAAAAATGAGATTGAAAAATTATCCCTTACCATAGGTCTGATATGCTTAGTATGTGTTTGAACCTCCTGTATAATGAGTTAAATAATGTCATTGACTTATTTCAGAATCATATTCATTGTTATTATATCATCTATGGTCATATTATTATCTTCTTATTAGTAATATTTGATTGCTACTTATTATTCGGGTGTTCATTGCTTTATATTCTTAAGCATGTCTTGTAGAATAAATTCTTATTCATTTTTTAAGGTTCTAGATACTTCATTTACAGAATGGTATTAGTGTAAAATATATCATATTTATTCATTAAATTGATTTATATAATCATTATTCAATGAATATCATGTAGAACGAGTCACATCATATCGTGGAGATGGTAGGCCATACGTATGCACGAGCGATGATATCATTCCCATGATCGTGGAATTGTATTGATGTGCATGAATACTATGTAATAAGAAATTTCACTTTAAAGTAATCATATATAGTTATTCTTTACACCATTATACCCATCCATGTAAGGTGGTGGTGGAAAACAGATTATACCACAGCGTGGAGATGGTATTCTGTACGTACGGACGTGCAGTGATTTCGTTTTTCGTAGGATGGATTGAAGGTGAAATAGGTTTGTTTCATATTTATAATAACATATAATTATATAATTTATACTGATGTTATTTAATCATAATTAAACAACTAATTAAGTTTAAGTAGAGGATGAAATAAATTTGAAAGAATCGGTAACGGACATTACCACTTTTTGAAGCACCTCTTCTTAACCTCCTCTTAGGGCACAAAAACTGGTCTCTGAATCAGACCATGACTTCTAGTAGGTTTCTATGGAAGTGTAGAAGTGAAATGGGCAGGGGATGTCTGATATTGAAGGCTCAATGTTTTGTAAAGAGGAGAGGGAGGAGGCACCCTTTTATAAGAGGGGTGAGGGGCGCCTTAGGAGAAACTTAAAATATTATTTTATAATAAAGTCAAATTCGGTTTATAATAGCTCCAAATTGATTTATTTAAATAATAAAGTGGGTATGGGTCTAAATCCTCTCATATAATAGACTTTAGAAAATTTTAGGTAATTATTTTAACATTATAATTTATATTTGACTCTAAGTTAAATAATTTAACTTTTACCGTGTCTTCTTGTTTTCCTACACTATATGGTTAAGAAACATACTATAACAAGACAAACGAACCCCAAGTTGTTCATTATTAATATATATATATACTTATCTAATACATTTGTCTGAGCATTAGATTTTTAGGAATAATATAACAATTAATAATATAATATTTGTTTTCAAAACTATTTTATATCAATTTTGACACTATTTGGCAATTTATTTTTGTGAAAATCATAACATCATGATTAGTTCAAAAAAAGTTAATTAAATAAATAATAACATGTCATATTAACCTATAAAATTAGTTTAATCCATTAACCGTCTCAAATTACATTTATTTGGGTATTTATAATATAAATTAGGTTAATATTTCAGTAATAAGGTTATTACACCATCATCATTGTATCATAAATAAATTAAATTTTTTAATTTCTAAAAGTTATTAATAAAATAAAATTATCTAGGAAATAGTTTTATCTTTCTAATTAATATTTATAGACGAATTTATCTTTTGTATAACCCTATATTAAAAATTTTATATTTATTAAACATTGATTTTAACTATTTTAACTCTCCTTTAAAAAAAATTATAATAAATGTCCTAATCTAATCAATGTGGACTTAAATGGTCATATTTTATCCCTAATGTTTCTTTTGGTCTACTTAATATTATCCAATAATATTATTACATGTGTTAGGGTAATAATAATATCATTTTTACCCTTAATTACGATATTTACTTTTAATAGTGGTAAATAAAAGTAAAAAGTTACTATTCACGAAAAATCTTTTTTATCTTATTGATCCAAATTTTACTTACTGATATCAACTCTGTCTCTTGGATTTTTGAAATTCCACTCACAGAAGTTGTAAAATTATGTTTTATGTAAATTTTCAAATTCTCCTAGGAGGTGGGTAAAAGACAGTCTAAAGTTCAATAAAAGTTTTATATATCTAAAATTATTCTAAAATGACTCCAATGATTTACATTGAACTGAAATAGGTATTATGTATCCATTTTGACCTAGAATAAATTTAAATATAATAAATAATTATTTCAATAAAAAGTCGGTTTTTAAATAGTAACCCAATGTTTTCACTATTCATCAAAAATTGAAAGTTATCATAAAAAAATTCACCCTATGATAATTTTTATATTCCAAATCCAAAAATAAAGTCCATTTCAAATGATAAAATTTATAAAATTTCAAAAATTGGGTATTATTATTCATAACGGGTAGTTTATATAATATTTTAATATCATATTGTTTTTTAGTGAAACTTGATATTGCGTACAACACATGCTATCGAGGAAGGTTTCTATTCCGTATAACGCTATCCAAGATAGTGTTGTGTGTAGTAAAAGATTGTTTTATATAACATTATACATAAAAACAAAATATTTCTCATAAAATTTCGGGTGTTACAGTTTTCATGGTCACGTGGGGTAATAGGATCTTATCCTAGTTAAAAAAAATTCCTTTGGATGGAAATAAGGAATATTGTAGGGAATATATTATAATATAAAATATATTTATGTTGGATTTGATTAATATAATTAATAGTACTCATAAAATAATTATGGTTAGCCAAAATGCTCATGGAAGGATGTGTGATTTTGTGGAATATTAATTTCAAAAATGGATTGGGATACACTGGTCCCAAACTAAATATGGAAGAATAATTATGGGATATTGAAAAAGAGTAAAAATGGATAAAGATTTGAGGTTACGATCAAAATATAGAGGTTTCTAATTTCTATGTATACTGAAGTAACAGAAATCAAACCACACATAGTTCTTCTTGAAGATATATCATCCTAATGAAAATTATAACATAGAAATACCAGGTTTTAATGAGGGAACTATATTATAGGATTTCGTTTGATAGTCATGGAATTCATGGATGGGACTATGATAAAAAATCAATATGTCACAAGATATCATGAAATATTAGGAGTCAAAAAGCACATTTTTATTCATAAAGAGCATCTCTATAGATTAATTCTATATAAAGTATAAGGATATTTTTAATTTTTTAATTTTATTGAAACTATAAGAATCATCATCAGTTTCATAAAAGATCATTGGGTTGGGTTCCCTTAATAATGTTACCACTATTTTTTTGCGTTGTCCTGTTGATATAGACCACAGTTTATATAGAATTAAATGTATCTCTCTCTCAAGAAGGGAAATTAGGTCAAATTACATGGAATAGTATAAATAATTTAATGTAATTCAAGATAAACTATATTTTATGTAGTTTGACATCATTAGTAAAGTCTATAGATTCAATTCAATTTTACTGTAAAAAAATAAGGACCTTTCGGTTGGGGGATTGAGAAAATATGGCTCATTCACAATGTAAAATGGCATTATTTTAGCGATAAATTATTTGGAAGGTGAATATTGTGAGAATGAGTATGATCTTGATAACTAGGTTGAAATCCAATAAGTTATTTGGATATACATAGGTGAATATATTTAGACATCCCCAGATATTATGAAATGATTGGAATCAATCCACGAATATTTATTTTACATTGATTATCTCCCCATCAAAAATACCCTCATGAATATAAATTATATATTCTATGAGGGGGTTATTTAAAAATATAATATTTTCGTCTAGGTCATGAACATGCATTCGAAATATAAAAATCATATCCAATGAAAATGGTAATCAATCCATATGTAGTTCATGATGAATATCACTCTATCGTAATGTGGGGTCACTAAGGTACCTTGTGTAAATGAAAAGGACTAAGCCTTGGGTGGGGAGGAATTTGAGATGATGGGATTTGTCGTTGGTTCTAGGATAAGGCATCTAAACATTACTATATATCTTATAATGAAAAGGATCAAGACACACATTGTTCCGGTATGGTATTATCGACATTGACATGGAACATTTTTAGTGTAATTTTTATCATATGTTAACAGAACATTGACATTATTATACTAAATTATAGAAATATTCAAAAAATTCTCAAATGATTGTAAATAAATACTTGCTATAAATTGATATCTTATATAATATATTTTAATTTTGTAATTTTCAGTTATATAGAACATAACTTTCCATGATTTTTATGGTTATACAGTATTTTCCAATACAAATTATTTAATGTCATGTGGGATGGATGGTATGTCATGAATTTTAGCTTCATGTTACTATGATTGAGTGTTATGTTGATTAAATTAAAATTTCCACGTATTGTATTTCCTGAAACATAATATCATATGATGAAGATCAATTCGATGAATTTTATAGTCACGTTATATTGACATTGTGAATTCCATTTTATAGCCTTATAATTATGATTATTTTAAAACCATATAATGAAATGTTTTTTTAAAACACCCCAATGTGAATGGAGATATAGGCACTGAATATATCCTAATCAAAGAGAACTATTCATTGAAATAAACATAAAGTATAGTATAAGGTCCATCATAAATTTAATACTTCTTTAATGTTTCTTTTTGGGTACCGTGAGAGGTATAAAGGTGAACACCAATACTCCTTTGATATATGATTTTATTGATGTTTTCTTTTTGAAAAATCACGCTGCAAAAATTATGATGAATCTCTATGATCTATAGTATATGCATCATTTTATCATATATTCCCTCAAACTCATCTGCACATATCTGTGATTTATCGTCACAATAAAAATGGTTATAGAAGGTGACATTATGTGATGTAAATAAAACCCTAATGGGAAGGAATGATCCAATTATATATACATGAAAATATGGTGTTTCCAATGTTGTAGTATTATTAATAGTTTTACAATCCCATAAAATATTTTGTGGTTTTTCTGCTCAGAATTTCAAAAAAATTTATACAATCTGATAAAGAATATTATAAAGTTTTTGGAAGGTATTTATATATGTGATATCATATACATGATAATGATATGAATAGTTTACATGATGTTTAATTATTATTACAAAATTTTCAATTTGGAAGCAATAAATTTATTGATAATGCCAATAAATATTTTTTAGGGGGTAATGACAATTGTGACAATATTGGACAATCTAAATTAATGATAACCATCATTTAACCATCCATAAAAGGCGTATCTTTATTACACATAAAGAAGAAAACATCGGTACTTGTAATACACTTAAACTGACAGGTTTTAATTATGGTGTAATGCGCCTCACATTTTAACGTTTTTTATGGTTTCATTTTGGAATAGTGTTATGGAATTTTTAAAAAAATTTGTTATTTAAATCCTGGAGATTATCTCAGGGATTTTTTTGGTAATTGAATCATCCAATAGATAAAATAATAATATAGTAATTTTTTATGTGGTCAAATATGATTCATCAAAAAGAATGTGACAAGATAAAATGACAAACCCTTGTTCTGTAGGATCCCACCTTTTATGAGCTATGATGTATTAATTTTTTTTAGTTTTAATTTAGAAACAAATATGAATAATTTATTATTTTTTATGATTTGTTTGGGGAAGGAAAATATAATAAGAAAATATATTATAAATTTGAGTACATAAAATCATATTAAATATATCATTATTTTACACTATTAATTATTAATTTATAGTGTAAACCCTTCCTAGGCCGAAACATTCTTGGGAAGACCCATTCATTGGAGATATTGATGGAGTAAATTCACTATTTATAAGATAAATATTTTTATGAACTTTTAATGTGGTTGAAATATATCCTTTCCCTTAAATCCATAAAATATTTCACCCCACTTTCATTCTTTCACATGCACCACAACACACATGGAGCTTCCTCAAATCCTTCTACAAAGGTTCTGTGATATATCATCTATCAAAATTCTAATACCAATGTAGATAGTCAAATTAGATTCCTAAATATAATAAATAGAATAAAATTACTTCTATATTGAAATTTTCACTCCTTAATGAATTATAAATCCATGTGATCTTTTTACAACTATTTTTATAGTAACTTCCAATTTATTAGATTGTCCCCATTCAAGACCAAATAAAAAGATTATATTAGATGAGTAATACTACCCATAAAAATTGGATTCATTAAACCTTTTACTATAATTATTGGTGGTTTATATATTTAAATTTTGTTTCTCATGTAATAATTTGTCTTATTTACTTTGTAAATTTATATACCATTGAATTGTGATGTTGAATGTATTAGTTAAACATGTTATTACAACCAAAATCATGTTTCAATGATGGAAACATCAAAATGAATCATCCTTGAATTGTGTTTGTTTTATTAATCATGATATTATAAATTATGTGGGGAAGGTATCCCCCCATTTAATAAATGTTCTATATATAAACTTAATGAGTCATTGAATGATTTTTACCTCATTCATCCCTATATCAAATAAAAATTAAACTAGTAATGGAATGGAATTAATGGGTGTTGTATAGTGAAATGAAAAATCTCATAGATTATTCGAGATAATGTAAATTATTAGTAAATAGGCATGGAAACTAACCCGACCTTCCTTATTATCACATGATTATGAAATGAGTAGATAAATGTGTATAATCCAACCATTTTTTGGAGATGTATTGTTCTTTTTTTCATGTAAAATTTTTATATGTTCTGGTTATAACTTGGTAGGGATTCATTTAATTAATAATTATGGTGAAATTAGTGAATTTTGGAACATAAGGGAATTTTTCATGGTCGTCTCATGATTTGGGGTGCACCATTTTTTTGAGAGATAACTTGTGTTGCATGGTTGGTGCATGGTTTGGATATATTGTGCGACTACCCTCCCTATACTATAAAACCAAATGGAGATTTTATTTCCATGGATTTTGCATATATTTTCAAATTTTTAACCAATTAGGAAAAACATTGTGGCCCCTAAGGGGAGGCTCTTGATTAAGTCACAAATTTTGGAAAACCATCAACCTATTACTAGGAAACCATGGGCATATGTTTTAATCATATAATGTTTTTTTAATATACCCAAACTCTCTACTTTTGACCCCTATTAAACTCTAATCAACAATTACCATATTCCTTCATTTTTTGATGCTATTAGAAGGAATTCAAGTATCCTAAAATCTATTTCATGATGAATCAAATATCCAATTGAAGGATAATCTTCTGTATAGTATATGGTTTATTCCCCATTTTGTTTATCCTCTATCTTGTCTCTCTTTCTAGAAGAATAAGAATGGAATATACATTTTTGTGATGGTTTAGATATTGTTTTTTGTTTTTTATTCTATAAAATATTGATATTACACATTCATCCTAGATTATCTTCCCTGCTGAAATATCTAACATTCTGTATCAATTTGGGTATTTTGGATTGAAGAAATTTCATCAATGACCTGGTGGAAGGTGGAATTATTTTAATTTCCATAGTGTTGATTATAAATGTGTGTATGTGATTTTTTTATTTTATTTTTCTTGGTGGGAAATTTTATTATTAATTGGATTAATTAAATGAATTATTTCCCATGTGATAATGAATTTGTCTATTATGTGATAATGATGTCAGTTAATATTGAGACTATGAAATTTATCGATTAACAGTTATTAATTTGATAGTGACCCTTGGGGTGTGGGGATATGATTTAAATTAGTATGCATGCACAAGGTGTGTAGATAAGATGAAAATGATGATTTTTATTTTCTAAATAATGTTGTAAAATGGGTTGAATAATTAATTTTCAAAATGTCTGATAAGTTTTTGGAATTATGGATCCATGAAATGTGAAATTTTTTATTGATATACTTTGTAGGGACAAATAATCCAAATACCAATGTTGAGTCAAACTATTTCCTTAGACCTCCAATATATATTATAAAAATATATGTGAAAAATGAGTTGTGGGATAGGGAATGCTACTCCAAATACCCATGGAGATTCAGACTACTGCTCGAGTCCCCCATTGTATGAATGTGAAATTTAGAATTATTTTATTTAACAGAAACATGTTATGGAAGGAAATGAGATATCCATTTGGTCAATTTTCAGACTCCATCATGGGACAAAGAAGGTATGGATGGTTGAAGGTTCATAAAAAAAATAAGGAATTATGTTGTCAATTAAAGAATAATTTATTGTGAAAATATTAACATTAGTTATTATACATTATTATTTATAAAACTGCATACACTATAAATGATTGGATATTGTTTTAGAAAATATTATTTATAGAATACTAATTATATTACAAATTATACTTTGAATTAATGGTCAATACCCAAATAGACAACATTTCTATACGATATGATAATGGGAAGATCAAAATGTCATAAGGATAAGTTGGGATGGATCATGGATGAGGGAACAAGATATGATGTCGGGACCTTCATGGGTGTTTTTAGTTATTTAAATTTTGGTTTTTCATTTGAAATTTATACATATATGAAATGTCATAACAAATTTTTTGTTTTGGAGAGTGTTTTCATATTTTGGTTTACCATGTGATACTATTCTATATTGGTAATGTAATTATTCTATTTATATTCTATTATAATTTTTGTATTCTTGTTTTATTTACAAAATTTTTCTACTTTGATAAAGCTGGAATAGTCTCTCCATTATAGTAATGAGACCCTAACTTCTAGTTGGCATCCAATGGCGCATGGAGAGGTACACCCAAGGTTATGTGACCAATCAGCTAAGGGAATTAACAAGTGGCACCCAGGTCGGTATGCTAGAAAGTGGTATCAAAGGAGTTTTCTTTTCTTTTAATTTTTCGTTTTATTTAGTGGAGGTTTCCATGATACTTGGATAATTCGGGACATGTTTATGAGCTCATTCATGGGAGTATACAACCCACATATTGTGGAATGTAAAAAATTACCCATGGTGGAATTTTCTATATTAACTCTTGTTATTATAGTTGAATGTTATTTTACCTTGAGTAATGCACCTGTTCTGTGATGTTTATGCATCTAGGTATTTTAATCATAGAATGGTATGGAATGACATTATTGTATAAGTTCATCATTATAGGAACTCATTTGTATTATTGGACATGCACAATTTTTGGCATGATAGAAAAACAATGTTTTCTGTGACATGTTTAAATTAAAATTATTTTCATTTCATTTGTAATTTAAATAATAATAATTCCTATTGTGAAATCTATAAATTTTAAATGATTTAATTTTTTTAAAATTAAAATTATTAAAATGGGGGTATAATAAGAATCTTTGAGACTTGGAAATGTTTCCCCTATGTTATCGATGTTCAGGTTGTAACACCCCAAGATTTCATAGTGTGTTACTTCTTCAAAATAATTCAATAACATTCACCACACACAACACTGAGTTCAAGCGCACCATGACTTACCAAACAAGCCATTGAAAAGAGGTTATGAATAGTATTAACTAAATTTTGAGCTTTATATATTCCTTATAATTTTAGAATCCATATTATGAGTTTCATAGACATAATGTCATAACAAATGTATTTTTTTCAGATAAAAAAAGTATTTTTCAAAAAATGCACTTTTACCAACTTTTAATAGTGAACCTTTTTTTAAATATTCTAAACTTTTATATATTCAATTTGACAAAAAAAATTAATTCTTTAGAATGGGGACATAAAAAATTTATAATGTAACACCCCAAACATCCACGGTACCCTTCTCTTTGAATAATACAGTAGCGTGTGTTGTACGAAACTTCGAGTTCTAACACACACTACAACCAATCAAACTAGTCGTTATGAATAGTAATACCTAGTTTTTGAGATTTTATAAATTTTATCTCTAAAAATGGACTTCATTTTTGGATTCATAATATCGAATTTATCATAGGGTGAAATTTTGGTACCTTTCGGATAACTTTTATATTTTGATTAATAGTTAAAATTACTAACTTTTAATTAAAAACAACATTTTTAATCAAAATAATTAATAGTGATAAATTATGAATTTAAGTGTTTTTAAAATATACATAGAATATATTATTCCCATTTAATACAATTTTATTCATTGGACATAATTTCAAATTAAAATGTACATAAACAAGTGTCAATTTTTTGATAGTTATTATATCTTAGAAACACGATTTTTGTTTTGACAGCAGGAATAATTTTTAAATTAATTTCTTCCACTTATTTGTTTTGAATTTGGAAAACATTATTCCATATTTGTAATCATAATTTCCAAATTGTGTAAATATGTAACTTTTATTTTTAGACATTTTGAATAATTACTTCGGTAAATATTTTATTTACCATGGTTAAAGGGTAAATCCGGTAAATAAGGGTAACAAATAATATTATAATTATAATAAATTACTATAAAATGTGTCCTAACCATATTCTTCGATACATGTCTGACCATGGGATTCTTTGGGACTATTTTGTGACCTCATGGAGCCACTTTTAGGTGATAGGGACACTTTATTTTAATTAAGTTAAAGTAAATACAAAAATGACATAAGCTTATATCTTTTAGAGAAACAATTTTTTCGCAGGGTTATATATGTTATATTTTAGATTATAAATATTCATTAGATAGGTAAAAAATATATTCTACATAATTATATTTTATTTATAATTTTTAAACATTTAAAAAGTAAAAATATATATGACACAATAATGATGCAATATTTTCCTTATTAATGAATGAATCATATAATTGGTATTATAAATGTTAAAATAAATATAATTTGAAAGTTTTGATGACATACACGAATTTTATTGGTTAATATGACATGTAAATATTGATTAAATTATTTTTTTATAAATAATAATGTTTTTACGACTTTATCAAAAATCAATTATTGTGTACTGTCAAAATTGACATAAATGAGTTTTTAAAACAAATATTATATTATTAATTTATATTCTATTACTTAAAATCTATGTTTCATCCAAAAGTCTTATATAATTATTGGCGTATTATTAATGGACCACTTGGGGGTCTCTTGGATGTATATAGTATGTTTATTAAATATATATTATAAAAATACAAAGTGACATGGTAAGTGTTAAACTAATTTACCAAGAGATAAAACTAAAAGATAAGGTTAATATAATGACCAAAACCTATCTCAAATATATTTTTTGAGTGGTTTTAGTCCTATCATAGCCATAACCGTTAGATAATCCAATTTGGGGCTATTAGAAACCATATATAAATTTATTATAAAATAATATTTCTAGATTTTCTTAAAGGGCCCCTCACCTCTCTTATAAAAGGGAACTCCCCCTTCACATTAATTCACACATAAAAAGCCTTTTGGTTCGGCCAAACCCTGAAACAATACTCTCTAAAATTCCCTATAATAATCCTAGAGGCATTTTTTTTATCATAAATCTATCCTATGGAGCCCTTTTGATCAAATCAAAAGGAAGAACCTGAAGAATAGGAAAGGTCTTCACCACCCTCTTTCACGTTCCTTTCTTCTTAAATTTCTTATTTATTTGTTATTTCTATTCTAAAATAATATATCCAGTATCTCATATATACTTTGATGTTATTATAAATATGGTACAACCATATTCAATATTCTATCTATCCTTTGACTAACATGACACCATACGTGCGTATGTACGGCTTACCGTCTCCACGTCGTGGTGTAATTGTTATTTAATAAATTATTATTTGGATGGGTATAATAATGAGGTATAATTCATGTAAATAATAAATATAACATGATAATGATTCTGTATATATGATATACATTCCAATTTTATATTATTTTAATATCAAAAGAATGATATTTTTTCACGTGCGTACGTACGGATTACCGTCTCTACGACAAGATGAGATTCATTTCCATGTTCACGATTCATCGACGATTATAAAAATATATATATTACTAATAAGTATGTAATATATGACATAATAATGAAATTGGTGATATATATATATATATAAGTATTTATGTACTTGCATATATCTTATTCACTTACTTCTGTTCAATACTATATGAAAACAGAAACGACGTTTATGCGTACGTACGGACTACCATCTTCATAAACGGTGTTTTTCATTTCATATATATGTCTATTATAAAAATTTATATTCTAAAAATATATGATATATTTATGATGTTTTATATTCTGGAAGTATTTAAATCATGATCTAAGTGATACAATCAAGAATAACAAGTTAAAACATGTATGATAAAGGAAGAAATTATTACCCGAAATGATAATTTAACATTGAAATTATTATTAAATGGGTAGTATAAAGTCATAAATGAATCATTTATGATTTCCTAAATATTAATAGGGGTTTGGTATAATTTAATAACATACTATGATCATCATACATGAGGTTAAACTTACCCTTGACTAAAGGAAAGTTCAAGGTAAGGGTTAATTCCTCAATCTCATTATTATCCGAGATTGTTTATGTGTAAGTATTTACTGGGACAATTTTATCATCCATGTCCATTTTTCATAAAAAAGATTTCAAAAGTTTGATTTTAATCACTTTGAATGGTACTCTTTATCACGATCAGAATTTCAAATTTTTTAATGATTTATCATTCTAAATCCTTTTAATTAATGTCCATGTTTTCAAAATGATTTTAAGGATTTATTTATATGGAGATTAATTTTTTGAAATGATAATTCTTTTTGAATGTTTCAATGTGGTATGAGACATTTTTATTCAAATATCTCTTTTAAATTAATTCCTTTATAAATTTGTTACTTTTAAATGATTTTACAAAAAGGATATTTCTCTCAAAATGTTTTACTCATCATTTTCAACTATTCCAACATCCTCTACGGGAAATTATTTTGTTTTGAGGATGATTTATTATAATACAATATTCCTTATTTTATTGAATGAGTTTTGATATGTTGGACTGTGGATGTGTTATTTTTATACCCTTAATGGTTTATGGAGAAACTATTGACATTTCATATTCTAGTTTTAATATGAATGATTATGTTATGTTTAAACCTGTTCATATGAGGAATGCATTAGACTTAATATCTGATGGGTGGATCCCGCTATAGCTCCTCTATGTATCGGTAGGTCTCATGAGACAAACTACTGTCTTGGAATGAGGCCTTGACAAAATCCTATTTTTAGTCTTAGCACGAGGCCTTGGCTACGTGGTTATGATAGTCTGGAATAATGCATTCTGTCATTATGAAATTGGTTTGGGATATTGCATGTGATTATTCGACTAGCATAATATCCTTGTAAATATGTAAATGGAATTATTTCATTTTATTTTTTCCATATTATGTAGAAGTTCATTTTTAAAAGAATTTTGTTTTAGTTATACGTTGCCTTAAATGTTTATTCTTATTTATGAATGTTTCTGTTGTATTGCTTACCCTTACCGAGCGTTTGAGCTCACCCCATTCTATGTTTTATTTTTACCAGGATTCTAGGAAGTGTATTGTGATTGATATGCAGGGTTATGTAAAGGGAATAATGGCGTTCATAATGATTATTTATGTTGTTTTGTATGTCATAATGTGCAATGTAACATTCATGTATGTAATCTATTTTTCAAGACTGCTAAACTAATCTGTCCTTCAGGACATCATTGCTTGAAATCATGCCAATGTAATGTAATAATTCACCAACACTGGGTAACTAGGGTCGGGGTGTTACAGTTGTTATCGGAGGAAGTTTATGAATAACCTTGGAAACTAGATTTAAATAAAATTTGATTAGAGAACATAGCCCTAAGATAGATTTTGAAGATTAGTATAGAAGAACATCCTAGAATTTTGGTATTGTAGAGACTTTTTGAGTTTTCTGTGAAATACATCCCTATATGGATACAAACAGTTAGAGGTAGCACTGGCATAGATTTACCTAAGGGTAAAACCCGAAAACACCGCTTTGAGCTAGACTCGAATGGAAACTAGTGCACGACAACGGGCCTTGCTGCACTCTTGGTTACGACACTCCCAGGGGATATGATTATGATAATTCCCATTTTCATACAAACCATTATAAAGGGATAATGAGTATATAATTACTCAAAAAACCATTTTTATTATTATGGAGTATATCCATAAACTATTCAATTTGAGTTATGTATTTTACATGTTTGGAATTATTCATTGCAATTCATAAACTAGTCTAGTTTATGCTATTATATAGAAATGGCGCCCAATAGAAAAAATTTGAACTCTAGTAATATGTATGATCCAAAGAATATGAAGGATCATATCATTCATGTTATTAAGCCATCATTTAGAAGGGAAATAGTCTCCCATGTATTATCATCATATGAAGAAATAGTATCGTGCGTTGATAAGATAAGTACAGAATATACTGATTCCTATGGATTTGAAGGGAAACAAGATAATAAAAGGATGGAAGAGAGAAAGATGGATAAAAGGAAAAAGGGAAAAGAAGAATTTTCCCATATGTGATAACATGGGGAAGAAACACCCCAGATCTTGCGTGAATGGAATGGGAGTTTGTTATATGTTTGGTGAAAAAGGAAACCATGTATGTGACTGCAAGGGTAAGAAAATGGTTTGAAATATACAATGTTTCATCTTCATGGAGTTGGGACACTATGAAAACCAATTTCCAAATCATCAGAGTATACCCCAAATGATTCTATTGGATAATAATCAAGTTATGATACTACCACAGATGAAGAGGAATGACTAGAGTTATAATGTTGTTATTTGAAAATTATGTCATTTGTGTGTTGTATCAACAATGTACTGGTTAAAATAATTATCGAGTATATAAGGATTGTACTGCAGTACTGTTTCATTAAGGACTTGTGATTTTGTGGAACCAAAAAAAAGTGGCTCAATAGAAGGTTAAATTTTTGGATAATATATGGTTGAGAGAAAGATAAAACATAATATGGTTCTAATAATGAGGTAGTGATTTTGGAATAAGAAATGGTTGATTTGAATAAATTATATTGGATATTCTTGTCTACCTTGAATCTGATTAATGATTTCTATTCCCATCATTGTTAGAGTTTACAACATTTTTTGATAGAAGGATTATATCCATTATTCTATAAGGAAAAAGGGATAATGAATGTAATAAATAAGGTTTTATGTTAATTCAGGATGTTGTAGTGTTTTAAAAGAATACATGATGAAGGTGTTCACATGTTATTACGCGGTATAAAGAATCTCCATTATGTTTACCTTCATTATAAATTTTGAACTCTGAGTTTGGATAGAAGTATTGTGGATAATTCTAGTTTGAGATTAATTTTGGATTCCCATAAAAGGCTAACCCGGAGGTCGAGCGGCAACCCATCGTGACCGGCAAGGCAGGGAGACTTGAACCCGCAACTGAAGGGTGAAAAGGGTGTACCACCTACCACAGGCCCATGAGATGTCCTGGATTAAATAATGTAGTTTATTTTAAGAAGGTATAGTAGATGAATTTTAAATTCATTTTTTAACCCCAAATGAATAGGATAAATAGAATTTTTTTATGTTCTATTATCTTTTAGAGTGAAAGAAGAGTTTGTGGTAGAAATTTATGAAAGGATGGAGCTTTACATGTCAACTATATATTTTTCTTCTCCTATTATTATATGAAGAAATTAATTCTTTACTTTATTGAAGGAATCTTATATCCAAAAATATGTTTACCTATACCTTATGTTTTGTTGAACCGATGGTATTTTAAGTCATCATATATTGATAAATTTGAGGACCTCAATTTTAAACTTGTTTTTGATTGATGACCTCAATCAATACCTATAAATATTTATATTTTTCACCCAATTATATGTCTATAATTGCCACCAATGTTCTCCTAATAGAGATCATAATTTATTGGATACCCTTTCATTTCTCTTATCCTCTTATTAAGACTAAATTTTATTAACCAAATTTCTGATGTGGGTTTTCCAATAATGACATTTTCTATTTTCAACCCTTATTTTTGAAGAACAACATCAAATTGAGAGGAATAAATTTATTAATGGAGGTAATAATGTAACAACCCAAGATTTCATAGTGTGTTACTTCTTCAAAATAATTAAATAACTTGCACTACACGCAACACCGAGTTCAAGCGCACCATGACTTACCAAAAAATTCGTTCAAAAGATGTTATGAATAGTATTAACTAAATTTTTAACTTTATATAATCCTTATAATTTTATAATCCATATTATGAGTTTCTTATAAATAATGTAATAAAAAAATAATTTATTTAATATAAAAGAAGTATTTAAAAAAAATGCACTATTACAAACTTTTAATAGTGAAACTTTTTATATAAATATTTTAAACAATTATATATTCAATTTTAAAAAATAAATTTATTATTTAGAAAAGGGGCATCAAAAATTTACAATATAACACCCCAAGCATACATGGTACACTTCTCTTTGAATTATACAGTAGCGTGTGTTGTTTGCAACTTCGAGTTCTAACACACACTACAACCAATCAAACTAGCCGTTATGAATAGTAATACCTATTTTTTGAAATTTTATAAATTTTCTCTCTCAAAAAGGACTTCATTTTTGGATTTGGAATATCGAATTTAGCATAGGTTTAAATTTTGGTACCTTTTGGATAACTTTTATATTTGGATGAATTGTGAAAATTACTAAATTTTAATTAAAAAAAACATTTTAATCAAAATAATTAACAGTGATAAATTTTAAATTTGAGTGGTTTTAAAGTATACGTATAAGATATTTTTACCGTTTAATACAATTTTGGACATTGCACATAATTTCACAAATAAACCAGACATAAACAAGTGTCAATCTTTTGATAGTTGTTATATCATAAAAACACGCTTTTTGTTTTGACAGCGGGAATTAATTTTAAATAAATTTCTACCTTTTCTGTGTTTGTAATTTGGAAAAATGGATTCCATATTTGGAATCAGGATGTCCATATTTTTTAAATAGCTAACTTTTATTTTTATACATTTTGAATAATTATTTCGGTAAATATTTTATTTACCATGATTAAAGGGTAAATCTGGTCAATAAGGGTAAAATAATAATATTATAATAATAATAAATTACCCTAAAACATGTCCTAACCTTATTGGTGGATACATTTCTGACCATGGTAATCTATAGGTCCATTTTGGGACCCCATGAAGCCACTTGTAGGTGATAGGGAAACATTATTTTAATTAAGTTAAAGTAAATACAAAAATGACATAAGCTTTTATCTTTTAGAGAAAGAAAATTTACATAGGGTTATATATGTTATATTTTAGATTATAAATATTCATTAGAAATATAAATATATTTCCTACATAATTATATTTTATTTATAATTTTTTTATATTTAAAATGTTAAAATATATATGACACAATAAGGATGCAGTATTTTCCTTATTAATGAAAGAATAATATAATTGGTATTATAAATGTTTTAATTAATATAATTTTAAAGTTTTGATGACATACACTAATTGTTTTGGTTAATAATACATGTTAGTATTTCTTAAATGAATTTGGTTTTAATTAATTATGTTTTTATGACTTTATCAAAAATCAATTATTGAGTAGTGTCAAAATTGACATAAATGAGTTTTTAAAACATATATTATATTATTAATTTATATTCTATTCCAAAAAATCTATAGTTCCGCAAAAATACTTATATAATTATTGGTGTATCATTAATATACCACTTGGGGGTCTCTTGGATGTATATAGTATGTTTATTAACTATATATTATAAAAATACAAAGTGACATGGTATGTGTTAAACTAATTAACTAGGAGTTAAAACTAAAATATAAGGTTAATATAATGACCAAAACCTGTATAAAATTTATTTTTTGAGTTATTTTCTACCTATCACCACCATAAAATTTAAATAATCCACTTTGGAGCCATTAGAAACCGAATATAAATTTATTATAAAATAATATTTCTAGCTTTTCCTAAAGAGCCCCTCACCCCTCTTATAAAAGGGCACTCCAACTTCTCATTAATTCACACTATAAAGCTTTTTAGTTTGAAAAAACCCAGCCCAAATACTCTTTAAACTTCCCCAAATTCATCTTAGAGGAATTATTTTATTCATAAATCCAACCTAAAGAGCCCTTTTGATCAATGTAAAAGGAAGAACCCGAAGAAGAAGTAACATCTTCACCACCCTTTTTCAAAATCCTTTCTTCTTCAACTTATTCTTTATTTGTTATTAATATTATAAAATAATAACTCTAGTATCTCCTATATACTTTGATGTTATTATAAATATGTTACAACAATATTCAGTATTCTATCCATCCTTTGAATGACATGTCACCATACGTGCGTACGTACGGCTAACCGTCTCCACGTCATGGTGTAATTGTTATTCAATAAATTATTATTTGGATGAGTATAATAATGATGTATAATTCATTTAAATAATAAATATAACAAGATAATTATTATGTATATATGATATACCATCCAATTATATATTATTTTAATATCAAAATAATGATAATTTCTCTTGTGTATACGTACGGATTACCGTCTCCACGACGTGATGAAATTCATTTCCTTGTTCACCCTTCATCGATGATTATAAAAATATATATGTTACTAATAAGTATGTAATATATGACATAATAATGCTACTAATGATATATATATATTTATATATATTAGTATTTATGTACTTTCATATATCTTATTCACTTCTGCTCAATACTATATGAAAACCGAAATAGTGGTTATGCGTACGTACGGACTACCGTCTCCATAAACGGTGTTTTCCATTTCATATATATGTCTATTATATATATTTATATTCTAAATATATATGATATATTTATCATGTTTTTTATTCAGAAACTATTTATATCATGATCTAAGTGATACAATGAAGAGTAAGAAGTTAAAACACGTACGATAAATAAAGCGATTATTACCCAAAATCATAATTTAACATGGAAATTATTATTAAATGGGTAGTATAAAGTCATAAATGAATCATGTATGATATCATAAATATTAATATGGTTTTGTTATAATTTAATAACATACAACGATCTTCGTACATGAGGTTAAACATACCCTCGACTAAAGGAAAGTGCAAGGTAAGGGTTAATTCCTCAATCTCATTATTATCTGAGATTGTTTATGTGTAAGTATTTACTATGAAATTTTTATCACCCATGTCCATTTTTCATAAAAATTATTTCTAAATGAAGATTTTAAAGAGTTTTAAGGGTACTCTTTATCAAGATCAGAATTTCGAATGTTTTAAATATTTATCTTTCTAAATCTTTTTAATTAAGGTCCATGTTTTCAAAATGATTTTAATGATTTATTTATATGGACATTAATGTTTTGAAATGATAATTTTTTTCGATCATTTCAAAGTGGTATGGGACATTTTGATTAAAAAATCTTTTTTAAATTACTTCCTTTATAAATGTGTGACATTTAAATGATTTTACAAAAATGATATTTCTCTCAAAAAGTTTTACCCATCATTTTGAACTTTGCCAGCATCCTCTACTGGATATTATTTTGGTTTGAGGTTGATTTATTATAATAAAATATTTATTATTGTATTGAATGAGTTATGATATGTTTGACTGTGGATGTGTTATTTTTATACCATTCATGGTTTATGGAGAACGTATTGACATTTTGTATTCTAGTTTTAATACGAATGATTATGTTATGTTTAAACCTGTTCATATGAGGAATGCATTGGAATTAATAAGTGATGGGTGGAGCCCGCTATAGATCCTCGATGCATCAGTAGATATCATGAGACAAACTAGTCTCTTGGAATGAGGACTTGACAAAATTTTATTTGTAGTCTTAGCTTGAGGCTTTGGCTACGTGGTTATGATAGTCTAGATTATGCATTCCGTCATTATGAAAGTGGTTAGTGATATTTCATGTGATTATTCGACTAGAAGAATATCAATGTGAATAAGTAAATGGAATTATTTCATTTTAATTTTGCCATATTTTGCTGAAGTTCATGTTTAAAAGTCTTTTGTTTTAGTTATACATTTCCTTAAATGATTATTCTTATTTATGAAAGTTTCTGTTGTATTACTTACCCTTACTAAGTATTTGAGACCACCACTTTCTAAGTTTTATTTTTCCCAGGATTCCAAGAAGTGTATTGTGATTGATATGCAGGGTTAATCCAAGGTAATAATGGAGTTCATAAATATTATTTATGTTGTTTTGTATGTCTTAAAGTGCAATGTAACATTCATTTATGTAATCTATTTTCCAAGACTGCTAAATCAATCGGTCCTTCAGGACTTAATTCCTTGTAATCATTCCAAAGTGATGTATTAATGCACCAACTTTGGGTAACTGAGGTCAGGGAATTACACAAGTTGAGCGGTGTTAAAGGGTAGTTATAGTGCCTTTGTATTGACAATGTGGCCGGTTATATGGGATGACATGTTAGGGATTTAGTCAGATCCCTATAATGTGAATGTGATATTATTGTGTTATGTTTTCTAAGAAATTTGTTGGGAATTTTATATATATGCCTCCATGATGATTCTTGTAGACTTCAAGGATATATGACATGGAAGGAAATGATCCTCTAAAGGTGGAATTTAAGGCTCTAATATTTCCGACTGAGGGAGCCAGAGAGATTTTGTTTGAGAACAATGCTCTATGTATGCAATTTAGAAAAGAAGATATAGGGAGGGTTGTTTGTAATGTGTCCATATTGACGTAAAAGTTCTAGTTGCAATAGCCTCAGACCTTCACGAGAAAGGGTGGGCCTATGGTAGCTGAGATCAAGATTGATTCTATCTAGAATGTCCTTTTCCACATAGAGACATATTTTGGGAACAGAGTAAACTTCGAATCATATATGTATTTTGTCCATGAAAAGTGTGGTTGGGACATCAAATCTCATGATGGACAGGTGGATAAAATAGTGTGGAAGGACATCTTGGAGAATTTCATGGAGAAATTTTACCCTTAGATTCTCAAGAATGTGAAAAAAGATGAGATTAAGAGGTTGCCCAAGGTATGTATTCCCATGATGGACTTTTCTGGTCACTTCAGTTGTTGATTAATTTCAGAAACCCTAAACCTATGCTTAGTGATGAAGGATCTAAGAATAGTCTGAACATTGAGTGGGGTTTTTCATCTCCACATCATATTGATAGTTTATGTTCTTCTAGTCATTGAGGTCAAGGTTGTTAAAGTGGTTATTTATATAATGGGAGCCCAAAATCAATAAATTGTAACAGAATGGGGGACAAAAAATATATCACATGGAGGAAGGTACATATAGTTTAATTTATTTTATCTTGTACTAGTTAGTATCATGGGTGTATTTTCCAATTTTAGAGATGTTATTCATGTAGATTATATACATTCTAGTGACTTATTTAATATATGGGCCACTATTTATTTAATATATACTTACCTTTGGAACCATTTGATTAAATATTCAGAGTTCATAAGTGGTGTGATGACGATCAACGCACCATTGGGAGAATGGTGGGGAGACATCTTTTTTTGAAAGGGGGATTTCTCAAGTTTGGTGAATATCACTTCTATTAGGATATTTACAAACATTACATGTTAGAATTTGACATTATATTAGTAATGGAATGGATGGAATAATATGATTACCACACTGATTATAACAAAATTATATATACCTTTACATATCCTGAGGGTAACAGTTATCAATATATTAGAGAGTGGGACATTCAAAGAGTCTACAGAGGTCTGGTTCATTAGCAACTGGGTAAGCTCACCATAGAGGTTCAAAGTATCTTTCTAGATTGAAAGCAATTGATGTATGATGTATTTCTAATTATAGTGTACTATATATTGGATGTGTTTCATAGGGATTTATTAGTGATTCTACCTAATAGGGATTGGAGTTTACCATTGAGCTCATGCATTGAGCTAATCCAATTTCCATTCCACCTTGCAAAATAGAAAAAATAGAGCATCAAATTTTTATGACTCAACTAGAAGAGTTAAGGGATAATATATTTATATGTCTGAGTATATTTACATGGGTCTTATATTTTTTATTCTCTATGAATGAAAATATTATGTTGTGAAAATGGGTTAATTTTCGGATGTTGAACCATATGATAATGAAGATCTAGTATCCACTTCTTCGTGTCAAAGATATATTTAACCAGTTGAGAGTAGAATTTTTATTCTCCATTGTTGAGTTTAATGAATGTATCATAAGATAAATGTTGGACCAGATATACCATAAACTACATTTAGAGGAAGGTGTAGACTAAATGAATTCATTTTCATGTCATTTAGGATAATGAGCTCTCCTGCTGTGTTTATGGCCCTGATGAACTGAATCATCCTCCTATAATTGTATCATTTAGTTGTTGTTTTTTTCATGAAATCTATGTGTACTCATAGACTCATTAAAATCATGTACATAATTGGGAAATTAATACTGATTATAGTAAAAGGTAATTACCTATATTCCATGATACCTCACGGTAAATTCTTGATCAAATGGTTAAATTTCAACAAACACATGATATATAATGATTGAGTGTCAATTGAACAAGAGAATAGTTGGGCTGTAGATTCTTTAGAGAATCCCTATAATTTTTTTACATCTATATCTTTTAAGATTATTAGGTTATTATAAAAAATTTATTCTATAATTTTCTTTACGGATGTACTCGATTCAGGATTCGACAATTAAGGATTTATGTTTTAATGGTTTAGATCTTATGAGAATTCATTCATGGATATGATGAAAAATTTAATTACTATAGAAATGTTTTTCTACTTGAGACAAGTAATGAGAATATGATGATTTGTTTTACATAAAATATCTAACATGGAGTAATTTTTATGAAAGGAGATTGTGTTGTTGGACATTTTCCATAATAGTTAAGACCAAAATAATTGTATTTCCACAGGCATGGAATGACGTTATATGAAGAATTTTATATATTGAAGTGCTGGTGGAAATGTCTATTTTGTGGAAAGATATAGTGTATACTCAATAGAGTATCTTAATTTATATCATTTCTAAATGATATTTTAATCTCAAGTAGTGGAGGCATGTTGAGTATATGAAGTATTTTGATTTTGAAATATCATATTCTATTGGGAAGGGGAATAGTGTTTCTGATGCTTTTAGTAGGAAGAAACATACTTAGGAAATTCATTAATGTAATTCCAATTGGAAGATGACGACCATGTTGGATGGGATTCATATTTAGGTTTTGGAGGCCATTGAGATGATGAAGCTCATATCAATATCAATTGATTTCAAATTTTTCATCTAGATATAAAGAGTCAACTTGAGGACCCATATTTTTTATCAATATGGTAAAAACATGAATTTTTGTAGTCACCATCCATTTGGAAGATAAATGAAGATGATATCATCTATATCGGTAACTTAATATTTTTTCTCATGGGTATGTGATATGAACATTTTCATGAGTTTCATGCATCAATGTTGTAGTGCATCAAATTGTTTCCAGACTATATCATGACCTACATCCGCAATACTGATGGTTATGCATGAAAATTGATATTTCATGTTTTGTGAAATGATGTTATATGAGTCAATAGGTGAAGGTCAGTCACCAATGACCTTGTGGTTTATTGAATTTGTTTCTTAATCTAGAATGGAACTTGGATGAAATTATCATGCACATCATGATATGTCTATGGAGGATTCATAGAGAGGATGCTGTAATTTGGTAAATTATGGACCAACAGATGAATGTAGCAAATTTCACTCTTTTTTGGGAAACTATCATAGTTGATTAGTTGGGAGAAAAGTATGGTAGGGAGAGAGTCCTTCTGTATAGGGTTCCATAATGAACATTATCATACAATGACAATGATTTCTCATCACACTTCTGGTAATGTGTTCAAAAGTATATTTCTACATAGTTATTTTTTAGTAATTTTTTCCACCTAAAAAAAAATTTATAGTTAGATTATACTATATATTTATTGGAGCATATTATATGGGTATGATATCAAGAAATTTTTGGGTCTTGGGAGTATCCCATAGAACATTATGATTTCATATATAATTAAAATTATCAAGTGAATATTCTGATATAACCATAAGAGTCTCATCATAGTGTCAAATGTATTTCACCACTAAGTTTGATGGAGGAAATTGAGTAAGAGTTATTGCGGCCGATTCAATTTTTTTTGATATATTGGATTAGGTTCAACTGATTCAAAAAATTATAGCTATGGATTATAGTTTTAATAAGTCATGAAATGATTCACATAATCCACCCCTAGAACTTATTGTAGGTGATCGTTTATTCCTTCGGGTTTCACCTAGATTCATTCACCACAGGATATAGAGGTAGGGAATGTTGGTGCATCGGTTTATAGACCTATTGATATAATTAAAAATATTAGGTTAGTTCTGTACCGACTGGCTCTTCCATAGAAGAATACTGATATGAATGACATTTTCCATGTTTCATATCATTGGTTGTATAATCCTGACACTTATATTATGATCAAGGTTGATGATGTTGTGCTCTAGACTGATGCCTCCATTTGGATGTTTTTTATTCAATTTGTGGACCATGGTGAGAATGTGTTGTATGGAAAAGTTAGGCTGATTGTGTGACTAATGTTGAAAAATGTTCGTCTGTGAGAGGATACATGGGATATATAAGATGATATGTGGGTTTAGTGGTCCGAAAATTTTACATATGAATCTTAGATATGCATGGGTGTACACTATGTAGATGAAATGTTATATAGTGGTGAGACTGTAAGATCCTTACTGCTTCAAGGGAAGTAGCAATCCCATTTTCAAGTACTAATTTTCAATGTTTTGGTAATAAATTGATTGTTTTTAGGGTTGTTTTTTATGAAATTTTACAAAATTTTAATCTAATGGATTTTATCATGGATAGTGCATGGATAGTTAATAATATGCATTTTAGCCCAAGAAATCGTTCAACCTATTTGGTTATACCGTAGGTGGCACACGTTTGGTGCATGTTTTGGCCTTATAGTCTGAAAACACACCTTGTACCATAAAAAACAATGTATATGTTATTATCATTGTTGGAGAATTTTTATTTCAACCATTCACAACTTAGGATAATCTTTGGGACCCCTAACATGAACTACAGGGTTATGGAACCCAGATTGTCAAACCATGCTCCCCTACACACGTAACCATGTTATTTATTTATTATTCTATATAAATTTTTTATAAAATGTCCAAAACCCATGGTTTTATCACTTATAGACACCCACATATCCAAAATTCCTTTTTTAATCTCCCCGGAGGATTTCAAAGAACCTCATCCCCCTTTCTTGATGAGTTGAATATCTAATTAAAGTATTGTCTCCTCTACCGTGTGTGTTTTTTTCCTATTTAGTTTCTCTTATATCACTACAATATTCCTCCATTAACATGAATAATCCATCAATTTTTGGTTATGTATTTGATCTAGGATTTGAGGATTTTCTTCCATCAGATCATGATCTTATGTTTTGGTCCACAATATTCCACAACATTGTGACCTTGATCATTCCGCATCAATTTTGGGGATTTTAGTTTATTGAACATCCATTAACAACAAGGGGTTTGGTGTCATAATTGAAAAATTACATGGTCCTAAATATAAATTTATGTCGATCTTTTTGAAATTGAAATATAAACGTTGGGAAATTCTATTATAGATTGAACTAATTTGTTGATCAATTTTATCATGTGATAATTAAATATGTTGATTATATGATAATGAAATTAGTGTATAATAGGATTATGAAATTTATTGATTAAATTTTTATTAAATTTACAGAGACTGGGGGGTGTCCTTATATGTGTGAAATTGGTATTGACCATGGGGGTGTATCGATAAGATGAAAATGATTATCTGTAATTTTACATGATTTCTATATAAAATTTTTAAATTGGTTAAATGGTGAATAATGATAATGGTTGATAAATGGTCAGAATTAAGAAACTATTAAATTTTATATATTTGACTAAGTGGTGATATTGAGTCTGCTACCCCAAATACCCATGGGGTTCCATAAATATACTCTACCCCTAATACATATTATGAATTATATGTTATCCATGGGTTTTGGGATAGGGAACTGTACTCTAAATACCAAAGAGGATTAAGAAATCTTATCTAGGCCCCCCATTTTATGAATGTGAAATTTGGAATGATTTTATTAATGGAAACCTATGATGGAATGAAATATGAAATCCCTTTGGGGAAGGTTCAAACTCAAGCATGGTCCAAATATAGTATTTTTGGATCTGGTATCATCAAGAAAATGTGTAATTATGTTTGTAATAAACAAATAATGTAATGTAAAAAATATTTACCTTTGTAATTATACATTTTTATTTTTATAAATTTGTATACCAATATTGAACAGTTATTTTTTTATACACTATTGGTGGTGGTCTGTTGAGTTATACTCACACCATTCTCTGGATTCCTAATTATTACATGAATGGAATTCATG
Source organism: Viscum album (assembly GCA_963277665.1). Classification (NCBI taxonomy): domain Eukaryota; kingdom Viridiplantae; phylum Streptophyta; class Magnoliopsida; order Santalales; family Viscaceae; genus Viscum; species Viscum album. The sequence continues at coordinate 76,154,910 of OY728162.1, read as the reverse complement.
TTTACAATACATGATAAGGGAAAGAGACCAATGTTATATGGATAAGTTTGGTTGGAGTGGGGATGATGGAATAAAACATGATTTTAGGACCCTTTTAGGAGTTTGTCAGTGTTTATTTATTTTGGTTTTTCATTTGACACATGACACATGTATGGCATGTTCTATATACTATTATGGTTTTTATATGGTTTTCCTAATTTGGATATAATGGAATAATGATCAGTATTTGTTATTGAATTATTTTTGTTATTGTCTATTAAAATTTTTAAATTTAAAACTTATTTCTACTATTTAGTTTCTATGATAAATACAGTATACTACCGCATGATAAATATTTGTCCCTCACTACTATTAGAATGTCACTTCTGTACGAGGATGTTCACCAGAGATCTTGTGTCCAGCCCGATCGAGGAATCAACATTTGGAACCCATGATTGGATGATTTAAATTGAATGTGATAAATTAAATTAACATAGGGAATGTACACTATAATGGACCCTTTTACTGTTATCTAATTCATTTAATGGAATTAATTATGGTCCTGGAGTCTAACAAGGTCCCTAGAATCAATATATATATTTTTAATAATTGAAAATAGTACATGGGATTGATGTAAGGTATCGTTTTATGGAATCATTGGCACACTTACATTCATTTTATTTGATTCCACAGAATGTAACCATAGATACGAATTTCCTAGACCTTATCAAACACACTCATTGGGTGTCATCCAAGCCTTTACTGAGTATTCTATGGATAAGCTCTATATACATGATTAGGATTCCATGGCCACGGTCCCTAGGTTACTAAACAATGTAGTTATCTCAATTATAGAGATTTTCTTTTGATTAGTAACATATAATCATGGAGGATTCCATGGTATTTTTCACGAGATCCACAATATTGATTCTATGATATAAAATTATTCATTATTTCCATTGTTTGTTGACACATGAAATTCCATCATTGGTTGTAGCTAGTGAATTTCTCTATTATATATATATATATATTCATCATTTATATACTTTTCATAATATCATGATTTAATATGTTGAATCACATCTCTTATTTTACAGCCTTATTCCTATTATATCTATAAACTACCAAAACATAGAATCATGGATTGGATTTCATATAGATATCATTGGTGGTGGCCTAATGAGTATATATCACGTCCTTTTATGGACAATTTTTGGTACCATACATACTTAATGTATTGAAGGTAGGGACATGGGGGATGGTTCAGTGAAACACTCATGTTTCATGTTCTTTGATATAGTATAAGATCATTGAAATATGTCTATTCTTAAATTTCAATATAATAACGTTTGGTATTTATTATTGTATTTACAAAATAAGGATGATTTAATTTTCCACTACTAATTATTTAATTTGAATATTCTATTGATTTCTATTATGATATCAATGTTTCAAACTATGATCATGAATGAATAATCTCACTACCACCCCCTTATAGACATTCACTTGTTTTCAGCTACATTTGGCATATAGGGAGGCATTCTAAATGCCATGTGTCCACTATTTCAACTTCTATTATCAATTTAGTATTGTCAGGATGTTGTACAGTGGAATTAGATCCCATATTTCCATATTTCCATAATTTTAATGTTATTAGACAATAGAATAGGAATGTTTTCAAATTTGTTATTATGCCTATATTTTATAGTAGATAACCCATATACATAGAAAATCTAAATTACCATAGAATGGAATTTCTAATCATGAATATTATTATTACAATTTTATATATTTCACCATTGGTGAAAAAAAATACAGGGTAATTTTTTATTGTTCACATGGATTCTCTTTTTACAATATCTTAGTAAAGAAAGGTCTTATTTGAATCTTGTATCATTATAATATCATATATATTCACATATAAACAATATCACATTCCATGTAGATTACATTTCTTAAGTACATGATTTGGTGCCATGTAATTCTTTATACCACATTTAGTTTTAGATTAATCATTCTAACCTCTATAAAATCACTCTATGAATATTTCCATATTAAAAATTATAATTTCTATATTATATCATACCATTTTTAGATATGATGTAATTTTGGTTACTAAAATGACTTCATCAACAACAATAGTTTTTTCGTATATAGTTTGTTTGGGGAACTATAATTAACTACTTCTTACATGTATGAGCCCTAAAAAATTAGATTCATGGGATGAAAATTTTATGGTTGTGATTAATTGGTAAATAATAAAAAATTTAAAATAATATTGTAATTTTTAAATTTTTAATGGTAACCCATATAATAAAACCATTACAAATAAACTTGTTGCATTCTGATCCTAAGGGTAAAAACCTTATTGTAATTACATGATTAGAAATTTAAAAATTATAAATAATATTACTTTATAATATTGGAAAGGTAAATATTTTAATGGAACCATCATATAGATAAATCAATATGAATTATTGATTCATAGAGACTAAGTGAAAAATTTACAGTTAAATGGTTATTAAAATAGTAACATCGAGTGTCTTATCCTCTATAAATTTTAATTAACAAACTGTATACACAGAAACATGATAGAAAATAGTAGAATTTCACATTACCCAACCATATTAGTGGGATCTAGGTAGCATATACTTTAATTATTCACAATTTTATATACCCCCGAGACCTGGTCATTAGGGTAGGAAGATGGTTGCGATGCTTCAATAGGATAGATTTTACATGTAATATTATTATGTCTCTAATTTAAGTCATTATTAAATATATTTATAGGTGTGTTATTTTGATTTATAATGCAAAACCACCACAACATCCTTGATCCATGTACTAGGAGGATGGTGACAACCATACTTATGAGGTTGTGGGCCCCGAGCTTCCATTATTACCACTAGTAGTACCCCTTGAACAACCTCATATTGTTAACGACCGGGGTACTAATTCTTATTTTTGATAATTTTTATTAAATAACAAAAAAATAATTTATTTTTACCCATTAATTTATTATATAATATCATATTTTAAATTTAAATTTTAGTAGAATCGTCCATCCATTTCATCAATGTATGGATCTCTATGGTCTATAGATTCATGGTTACAGTCAATGAAATCTATGGTCCAGATCCTTGAGAATCCTCTTGATAATATAATGAATAACTATATGTATATGAAATTATATTACGCCATGTAATTTTGGTATACTATTACCAATGAAATCCATCATCTAGATATGTTTTCTTGGGATTTTGATAAATCCTTCTATGACTATTACTATCTAGATACAGTTAGGGATGAGAGAACCAAAGGGTTTATAGACCTGTGGAAGCAGGAAATGTCAATTATAGAATAATCCAATAATTTAATAGAGTTATTTTATATCACATGAATTGTTTTTAGTGATGAGTTATCCATTAATTGGTTATTCGATGTTGGTATTAGGCATGCAATCATGTCACACATGAACATGATTCCTTTTATCGTAGTCAATAATATAGTGAATTGGGATGTCATCACAGAGTGTATACTAAGAGAGTATTTGTCTGTGAGTTAGTGACACTAATCTATTATACCCTTGAATACTTCTACAAGTGGTAGGATGTTTCCCACAGCCATTTCAACAGGAGTAACCAGTATTCTGATTATGTGTGTGATTAGCCATGTGGTATATCATGGGATTGTTAAGAATAGACTTACGATACCAGGGTACAATAGTGCTCTAGTTTATTATAGATACTATGGTAATATGTTCCATTAAAAATTTATTCTCAATAATTTAATTGTATATTTATTGTAGGAGGATCTTCACGAGATCAAACAATAGGAGTATGATCAATACATCCACATCATCTAGAGAGATAGAACATTATCTACCATGTCAGAGGAGGTTGTGGTTGTAGCATAGGGATACAAAAACAAAATTTACAATTCTCTACATGAAAAATGAAAACGTTATTATGAATTTTTCTATTTTATATGGATTATCCTAGATATTTTCAGTTTGTAAGATCCTTAGGAGAAGGGTGTAGACCTCTCTACAGTAGGTGGAATAATTAAAGTAGACTATACTATTGTTTTTGTTGTATTTAATATAGACACTTATCAAAAATTTATATCAATTGAAACTATGAAGATTATTATCCTAGATATAAATTATATATGTTTCATGATGAACACTTGTATGAATTTAAATGGAGAGTGAATAGTAGTGCATGGAGTACCCAATTTATAGTACATGGTTTCATTTTCCATAGAACCTCTTCATCCTTGAGATAGAAAGTTTATAAAAAATTATAGATATGTAATGGATGGATCCATAACATTATTATGTCCATTTATATCACAAGAGGGTGTCTTTCACATCACCAGAGTTTAATAGTTACATTCACATGGGTTAATGGGATATCAAGGAAAGTTAAGATAGACTCGATCATTGTGAGTATGGTGGAGTGATAACACATATTGATACCATTTATATGTATGATCTAAGAACTCATATGGATAGTTTACCTACTAAACTAGATCGTTTCCTGGATGTACTACTTGAGTAATTTTATTGAATTCCTCTTATGATAGAGGTATTTTTTACTATTTAACAAGTTCCAACAGAAACACAAGTATCCATTACTTCATTTATGATGTATCCTATTGTGTTTCATGAGCTTAAAATGTAGGTAGAGGATATGGAGGATATGGTTTTTGAATGTACAATTATTTTCATTGGGGTTCACCAATACTTTTTCCCTTGAAGGGGGATTGATCCCTACATATTTGAATGGATTTCCATAAATTGAATAGTCTTATGGTTATGAACCAGGATCCATTAGAATGTATAGAAGACCACTATGACAATATTTTAGGAGAAAGGGTTTTCTCAAATATTGAATTTATGTAGGGATAACATCCAGTTCATTTTAGATTATTGGAAATACCATGTACAATATTCCATAATAGATATGGCTTGGACATGTATTTGGTCATTCTGTTTGGCATTACTAAACTAGAAGTAGTATTCCTAGATTTGATGAATTAGGATTTCCACATGTAGCTAGATTCATTTTTTGGTAATATTTATGAATGAAATAGTGTTATACTCACATACTTGAAAACGGAATAAAAATAAATTGATATCATTTTGAGTACACTGAGAGAGAACTAGATGTCTATTAAGATCACTAAATGAAATTTTTAGATCAATAATGTCCACTTAAAAGGTCATATTATCTCAATGAAATGATTATTAGTTGACCTAGGGAAGGTTAGAGTCATATTTTACTAGGAGAATTACAAAACATTCATTAATATTTGAGATTTTTTTTGGATAGGTATGGAATACATGAACAATATATATGATTTATCACACTTTATAGCACCACTCATAGGATTGAACAACAATAGTGTCAAGTATACATGGTCTAAAGTGTGTGAGAATGGATTCCAATAAATGAGAGGTAGATGGACTTAAATGTTCATCTTAATTTTAACTAATACTAAATGAAGATATATGGTTAATTATGAATCATTAGTAATCATGTTGGGATCCATTATAGTGTAGGTAGATCGAGTTGTGGATTATAGGTGTCGCATGTCTTGGTCTGTTATCCCAACTAGGATAAATATACTAATATGGGGTGAATTAGTGTATGAGAGATTAAATTAACTTCCCCATAGTATATTTTTTTCATCTTTAAAAAACATACTCTTCGATCGCTTTCTTGTAGAAATGTATGAATAGTAATGAAATTGTGCACGAGACACAACAATTTTTACATGTTTTAACATCATAGGGCTACATCTAAGTAGAATACAATAATAATGTTCCAATTTCTATCATTTAATATGTCACACATTCAAATCATGTTTCTGAATACATCACTTATATTTCAACGATCACATCCTTTATATTTTTTTACGATTGAACACTACCTTCCCAAGGACCACTCCTTAACTCTATTTTGATGGTTCAAAGTAGGTAAAAATGATCACCTTTTTCAAAATCCATATATAAAATCTATGGAAAGTGTAAAAACTCAGTTTACAGACATTAAGGTTCAATAATTATCTACAATTTACTAGGAAATCGCTTCTAAACACTTTAATAAGGATCGCTACTTCACGAAGATCCTTCCTTTCAAAAAGTTCATTGTACCTTTCTTATTAACATTAATTTGATGAATATAACCTCTTTTATGATGATATACCTTACATTATGATGAACCATCCTTTGTTTATGGTCAAACAGTTTCTCAGATATCACTTATACTTGTTGGAGCTGACAATATTATGGTGGATTTTTATAGCCTTTATGAAATTCAGTACATTCTGGTGGCTTACTACTATTGGTCATATATCATACCCTTCATGTACATGCTTTCTTCAAGAAATATTCTTCATGAGTATCCTACATGAATCACTAACTAAAAAACATTCCCTCAAAATAATTTTAATTCGTTCTATCTTTTATGAGGGTGGAGGTTTATGCATATTTATTGCCAATGCCTCCCATTCCCAATAATTTCATCCAATTCATTAATTTTTTCTCACACTCTCCATATATTTTCTCAAAGAATCATATTTTTATGCTTCCATGATTTTAAACTATTCTCAATTATTTTAGTAGTCACCGAGTTGTTATGTTTTTTCACCACCCGCAAACAATTCTCCACACCCTCATAAAACCCATCCTTCAAAAATCCGAATTCCTTTGAAAATATCTTTATTTTTTTGACATATATATATTCATGAAACTCATTAATTTTAAATATTTTCATAATTAATTGAATGAAATCCATATTACATGATAATTGAGACAACCTTCAAATCTTAGATCCCATAAATTTGGAAAACACTAGGAAATGGATCCATCTTGTATATAAGATTTTCTAAACCACATCTATATAAACCATTCCTTTCTCATTGGGCTTTATCAATACTCCTTATCACAAATATAATTTATTCTCCACAAAATACAATGGAATCTTGATTTTTTCAACAAACACAATCAGTCCAAAAATACTTTGATGTTACCTTGAGGTATTTTTTCCCATCAAGGTCAAATGAGTAAAATTACCTGATTCCAGATTTCAAGATTGTCGTTATGGTTCATTCTATGAATTTTTTTAGGAATTAACTATAGTCGAGATGTTTTTTTGGGAAATTACCAAAAAAACTTTGTATATATTTATCCAAAATGATATAAATCTACGTAAATGAAGATGACATGAATATTTGAATCCTTTTGACATCAATATTGCATATACATCAGGGAAATGAAATGTTGTCGATGATACACTAAGGAGGAATAATTATAAATAATATTTACATGTGGATAAAAGATTTTGGAAGTTTATGGCCCTCTAACTGAGATTAATTTCTTGATTTAATATCATTGTGTATAGCCAAAACTGGTATCATTTTTAGGGACCTCTTAACTTCTTCATTAAGCGATGATGCTGAATATTTTATAACCTAATGTCGTAATATTATGGGTGACTATTTTAGGGGGAGTGGACCACTACCTAGTTAGATCTTCGATGAGGAAGAGGCCTTTAACATTAATAGATTCGTATGTTTTCTTATGTACAATAGAGATTAATTTAAGTGAGAGGCTCATGCCTTTTTTTAGGAAGTATATCCAAGCCTTCCCATGATGTACCATGACATAAACTATCAGAATTGGTTACCATGTAAGAAAAGATTGATATTGGGATTGGTTACTCAACATTCCACCTATGAACAAGTCAAAAAGAAACACCAACATCCAATAGAGATTTTATAGTCATTTGCCATTATAGAATGGAAATTTGATGATATAACCATGGAATGTGTGATGGGATTACCTAGGATAACTAGATGTTGTGATGTTTTATGAGTGATCATAGGTAGATTGAAAAACATCAATCACTTTCTAATAATTAAATAAACATTTTAGTGGATGATCCAGGATGGATATAAGTTAGAGAGACTATATGCCTCCATTGAGGTCCACTTGATATCATATCATATTTGTATTCTTTTTTTACATCAGAATTCATGTATTGTTTATAGAGAGAACTAGGTTCATAAGTATTATTTATTAAATCCTATCACCCAATGACCAATGGTTGATATTATAAAATTATCTAGTTGTTAGAGGATAAAATATGGGAATATATCATTTATTTTAGGTGTTCTTGGTAGAAAATCCAAACAATTATAAAATTTTCATAAAATATTTGATTTTTGGAAGGCATAACTATGTATCCATGTGATACATAATAAAGGAATTCATTTTTTCACCCATGATAGCGTTATAGGTTGGTTATATAGTTATACTAATACATTATCTCATTAAATAATCTTTGAAGAAAGTATAGTTTTTTTAAAAATAATATGAATAAGGCATAGTCTAATATGATGTTTTATTCTAGATATTATTGATGAACTATATAGTTCAAAGTTTGGGATTGGGAATTCTTGTGTGTTTCAATTAAATTGAGAAATAGATGAATTAAGGGATAGGGTAAAAATAAACCTTATTATGTTGTTCCATTTTATTTTTTAGAAATATATATTTAGTGGGATATTGATAGTAGTAAACTCAGAGTTATTGATTGTTTAATGACATCATACAAGTATCTCAGTTATGTTATTGTTATTATGACCCAAACAATATTAATTTTTCCAAATGATATTGATTTGGAGGTAGATTTATCCTTTTATGAACATTCTATATGTATCATTGATTGAAAAGTTAAGGATCTTTGAGGAAGGTATATTCTCCTAGAACTCGTGTAGTGGAATCAGTAAAATGTATAGGATAAGACCAAGGAGTGAGTGGTAGATATTCATGATTGGTTGTCAGAAAATTTACCATATAATTCATTGAAACCATTAGAATAGAAATGGTGGGATGCATCATCTTAATTAAGGGAGATTGTAACATATCATCTTCTATGATTCATGATCATTAAATTTTTCAGTTTTAATTTGGACCATGACAGAAACCATTGATGAAATTCTAGGGTATTTATGTGGAATTAGTAGCAGCAGTGAAACAGTATTCATAATATGGATGTAGATAAATAGATGACATAAATCAGTGTTTTATATGGTAAATTGATAACTTACGATGTAAACACTTCGTAAATCACTAGTAGATTTGGAATAACCATTAATAGAGGAAATTTACTAAATAAATCCCATTTTATGACATAAATATTTTGAAAAGATTCAATAGATGTTATAACTACCTTTTTCTATCAAATCCTTCTAACTTCTCACCTCATATTTCTTTCTTCTTCATTCTTAGAGGCATAGTGATGATCTCCCTCATCTCCTTCAACTAAGGTATTGGGAGATATCCTCTGTCATGATTCTGAATCAAGAATCCTTAGTCATGTTGGTTTCCTAGTGGTATGATCTAGACTCTCCTACCTCCCTTATTTAGTTATCTCACCATGTGTAATGTTAAATCCATGAAAACAATTTGTCAATATTTTTTTGGTTTTCATCTATTTCATCACTTTGTCCCATTCTATATAGAATAATAAGAAGATATTAGATGGGAAGAGTATATCCCATATAAAGAAAGTAGTTTATAAATTTTCTATAATGGTTTGGTGTTTTATAGCTTGCATCATACTTCTTCATGTGAAACTTCCAGGTAATTAATCTTTAAATTGATATACCATTAAATTTAATTATTAAACAATTATTTAAACATTTTTTACACCCTTATGCATGGTTGGTAGCTGTTAACCACAACATAAACCACTATTGAGGGGTAATTTTTAATAATATTTTTTCACCCATGGGGTTAGTTGAAAAATCATATTATAAAATATGGAAATTTATAAATTAAAACAATCATTAATGGTTGACATCCTTTTTATGAACTTTTTTTTATAAATTAGGGGAGTGCTGGAATAGAAAAAATTGTATTTTTGGAATGATATTGATAATACCATATACTATTATTGATTATGAAAATTATTTGTGAAGAGGCATGGACCTGAAAATGGACCTCCTTTCAATCACAATATTATAAAATTATTATATAATTCAATGTGATAGATTAATTTGAAAAAGTCATGTACACTAACATAGGCCCTTGACTCCTTCTATATTTCATTAAATGTTATTAAATATAGTTTTCAAAACTAACATGGTCAATTAAATAATTATATATATATATATATATAATGGATGAACTTGTATGAATCCAATTTTAGGTATTGTAGTATGGACCCAACGAATCGCTCACATAGTTTATGCCTTATAACATGGACTATACATTGGATATGAATTACCTATAAAAACTCTGGGATGATCCTTGTTCTCCACCAATGGCTTTACTAAATTTCTTCTGGAAGATCAATGTGCGATATAAGACGATTTCACTTCCATGAGGCCGGGATTCTTGTCCCATGTAGGACAATATTATATAGAGATACTTTGGAAATTCTTTTTGGACTCATAGAGGATGTCTTGGTCTGTATCCTTTAGGCATTTCCCTTGTTGGAATGATATATGATTATTCAACATATTTTAAACGTTCTTGAAAATTTACTTGTTAGTGTCGGACATATATAATTCCTTTATTTTTTACATTGATATTCATCATTTATAGGCATATTTTGTTAGCATGTACATATAGGCAAGATTGCATCACTAATTTTATAAAAAAAAATTATATTATTTTTTCACTACTATGGCTTATATTAACAGACTGTATTTGTTATATATCCCATTGGTGGTGGAATACTATGTATTAGGCCCCAACCTTAAACCTTAATTAATCTTGAGTTATTACACGATTACACATTGGGGATCTTTTCAGGTTTAGAGTTTTAGAGAATTAGATCATGAAACTTGCATTACATTCCACATATAAACAAAGTGGTTACATAAAAGACAGTATTCATTCTTCCCATCAACGGAAACATATTTAAAATAAAACATGGATTATTTATTGACACATCCTTGACACTATCATCCCATCATGTACCTTTCCCTTGACCTGTGAAAAACATTTCAAAAACGTGGGATGAACATAAAAGGCTCAGTAAGGGTTATAAAAATATGGAAAGGAAACATGAGTTCATATATACATAAGAATGAAATCATACTTTACCCATAAAACATAGGCACTTTAACAAACCTAATCAAATCATGGATAAATCATAGAAATCATAAGACATAAAAGGTAACTTGAGGCATTCATAACATTCTTACGTAGGGAGTAACCCTCTTGGTTACGTTTGGAATACCCACCATAGTATATTCCTTAAATCTCTTCGGAGAAACCTTAACGTTTCACTCCTTCGCATTACCCAATGCATTGGAGATCTATATCGGGCTCACCCACCCTTAGTTTATCATGGAACCACTCGTATTCATAATAATGACCAAGAACCACAACATAATCGTATCACATAAAACATGCATAAAGGAAGCATAACATTTCCACCTTTCAATCATAAGATATCAGTACAAAAAATTGATATAAAAACATTATGAAAACCATTTTCAATACCAAAATAAAAGAAAAGTAAACATGGTATTTATTTTTCTTTTAAAAAATAATTTATGGCTTGTAGAGGAAGTCGAAACTCAAATAATGGTCACGATGGCGGAGAAGTCATTGTTGCCGCATACGTACGACAAAATCATTCCCTTTTGTCGTTTAATATACACTTCATATAAAAAAAATTCCTTTTGAATAAATGTAAAAGTCAAAAGGGTTTATACACCGTATAAAAGATGGTTGTGTATAAAATAGAATATGCCTCAATGAAATGAGATTGAGACGATGTCCCTTACAAAGACGGTATCCTTGGTTTAAGGATAAATCAATTGCATAATTATGTGTGACAAACAAATAAATCAAATATAAGTGGATATTATGTGTAAAATAATCAAAGTCCATTCACACATATTCAAAGGATGACATATTCAATAACTACATGTTGAACCCAAAGAAATCGAAATTGGGTTAAGAAGTTCCCTTGACTGCCTAATGACGTCACATAAAAATGAGTTGATGAGAGATAAAAAAAGGGTATCTCATCACTTGGACATAAAATTTACATCAATAAGGATATATGAGAACATATCCCAACATAACAATATGTAAATTAAAAGACCCAACAAAATAAGTCTTTTAAAAAGAGGAGGGTGAAAGGTTCCCTTACCGACATGGGTATCTTTCGAAACATACACCACGTGAAAGAAGGACAATACAACATTGATGTAAATACTCATAAAAGAAAGTATATTACAAAATGAGTAAAATAATGGTCAGTACATACACCACTCAAAGGAAATTAAGGAAAATGTATCATAAATCTCATGGGAATAAAAGTGAGATGAAATATCCCTTACGAAAACTCGGCAGCCAAACGACGCCACATAAAACTTACAAAAATGGATTGATGTGATCAAATAGGGTATCTCATCATATTTAGTTAAAGTTTATAGAAATAGGAATATAAAATAACATCAACAAACATAAAAAATATGAGCTTAAAAGAAGTGACATAAAGGAGAGTACATAAAAAGAAAGAGAGAGGTTAGATCTCTTACGAAAATTTGGCAGCCTAACGACGCCACTCAAAACTTCCAAAATGGCCTGATGAGAGAGAATAGGGTCTCTCATCACATGAACAAAAAAATTACAATATGATTAATATAAAAGAACATCCCAATAACAAGAAATATGAGCTTTAAAAGGAATGACATAAAAGAGTGTACTTAAAAAGAAAGAGTGGAGTAGGATCCCTTACCTCAAGTCCAACTTGTCTTGTTCGTTTCTTTATATTCCTGAATAATAAACATTGGACAATTAATAATTTCCTAATTACCTCCTTTAGATATTATTATTCAATTCATATCACATATTATAATGTTATAATAATTTTTTAATAATGTTAGTTCATATCAGACGTTTTTGTCGATGTTTGGTACATGAGTCAAAAATGAACTTGTTTAAAAAAAGATTTCCCATGTAGTTATAAGTAAATAATTTCCAGAATAGAATTAATGATTAAAATATCATATATATCCAGTAAATATTAATTTTATACTATTCCATATCATTTTGAGATAAAAAACGAAAAGCACCGTTCATGGAGACGGTAGGCCGTACGTATGCATGAACGCTACTTTCATTTTTTGTCATATTAATGGAATTAAAACAAAATGAGAGAGATATATATATGTTATAATTCCAGAATGATATCCATAATTTAGATGTAATATATTTCATATATATCCATTATATATTTGTACTTATAATATTATATAACATTTTGAGATAAGAAATGAAATGTACCGTTCATGGAGACGGTAAGCCGTACGTACGCATGAACGCTACCTCTATTTCTATTTCATATTTAATGGAATTAAAACATAATGATACATAATAGTATTTTAATTCAAGTATGGTATCATATATAATATCATTAAATATATCCTTTATACGTACCACATATGGTATTAACGAATCAAATCACTTTGAGGGGGCGGTAGTCTGCACTTCCTTAAATGAAGATATTGCGTTTACCCATAATGGAAACCATAAAGGTATGCCATAAATGAAAAATACAGAAGATTAAGTAAAAAATAAACATATTATATATCATATATAAATATATTGTCATCTTAATGTCCACCTTTGAAGGTGTTAGAAGAATGTTGAACAATCATCGTTTCGGGAGGAAGAAATTCGCCATCCACGGAAACAGTATTTTGCTTTTACCATTAGATGTAGGTGTGTGTAAGTGTAGCTCGAATCCTTCTTATAAAAACATCCTAGTATATTGATTATACTGTATTTGTTACAAAATAAATGAATAAAAAGAGTTTAGGGGGTTGGAGAAGCAAAATAAAACAAAAGGACACAAGTGAAGACATTACCTTAAAATCGGCTAACTCTCTTTGGTTTGAGCTCAAAGGCCTCCTTGGTAAGACTTCTGCCCAAATTGAGGCTTCAAGGAGTAATAGAGGGAAGTGGAAAGACAACATGGCTGGGTTTGTCCAAGACAAAGGCTTTGGGAGTGTGGGTAAGGAGGTAGAGGTGGGGGCCTTTTATAAGAGGAGAGGAGGGGCACTCTTGTAAAGTTACAAAATGTTACTTTATTTTCAAAAGAGATTCGGATTTTAAAGGTCCCACATTGATTTATTTCTAGGATAAGGTGGTAAGGGTTCGAAATACAATCATAAAATAGGTTTTGGACATTTGTAGGTCTTAGATATTATACTATCTTTCCATTTTATTTAAATCGTTAAATAATGAGGTCATCGCAGCATCATCATGATGTCATAAATAATTTAATTTATTTAATGTCTAAAAATTATAAAAAAACTACTATGATGTAGGAAATAATTTTATATTTTCAATGACTATTTATAGTCAAAAATATGACTTGTATAACCCCATGTAAAAAGTGTTTTAGTAAAACATCTCATGTTTGTGTCATTTTTACTTTAACATTAAATAAAAAGATATTTATGTCATTTTCCAACCAAAGTGGCACCATGGGGTCCCCAAGTTGACCCATGGATTTTCATGGTCGGAAATGACACATCCAATGAGGTTAGGACATGTTTCTAGGTCATTTAATTTTATTAAAACATTATTCTTACCATAAACTACAGTAATTACCTCTAATCGCGATTAAAAACTTAATAAGTTACTATTCACCAAAAAATTATTTTTATCTCATTGAACCACATTTTACTTCTTAATGAAAACCATTTATGTCGGATTTTTGAAATTCAAAACACACATATGGCAAAATTTCATTTAAACGGAAAAATCAGTTTTTATAAGTACCACTTAGTGGTTTCACTATTCATCAAAAATTGAAGTTTTTCAGAAAAATCCCAAAAATTCACCCTAAGCTATATTTGATATTCCGAATTCAAAAATGAAGTCTACTTTACAAAATTCAAAACATATAAGCCATATTAATTAATTTAATAATTAATTCCCGCTGTCAGAGCAAATAGCGTGTTTTTATGAAACAATAAGTATCAAAAGATTGACACTAGTTTAAGTCTGATTTCAAAGTGAAATTAATTCCAACGAACACTATTGGATTTAATGGTAAACATATATTATTATTTCACTTTAAAACCAATTAAAAATATCATCTAATCATATAAATAAATTATATTAAAAAGAGGTTTTGAATTAAAATACAACATTTTACACTATTCATTAAAAAATGAACTTTATCGGAAAGATACCAAAAATTTACACAAAGTAAATTATGATGTCCCAATTATTAAGAAGAGTATTATTTGGTCCAATAGAATGTATAAGAGTGAACAAAACTATATTTAATGACCTTTCTCCATCAAAAGGCGATAAGTGAACCTTTAGTGAAAACTAGGGCATATACACCTAAAATTGAATTCTTTCTGTATTTTAAGCCTTTATCTTTTATTGGATAAATGTAAAAACATTAAAAACATATATAATCATATTTTATTTATTTCTATCCATTCCCTCCAATACAACGGCTACATGTTAACTACCATTTAAAATAATAATATTTTATTATTAGAGTGCAACGTAAGATTTCCAAGAACCTCGTTGTTGCGTGTTGGGTACGCCATCGAGCATAGTGTCTCCTTTAAAGTCATATTAATATTTTATTCACAAATATGGATAAATATGAAAATTTCATATTCTTTTTTTAGCTGGGGTGTTACATCCTTCCCCCCTTTTGGGAATTGCGTCCTCACAATTTTTAAAATTGAGCTTGGAAACATCCTTGAAAGTCCCACATCGGAACAAGAGTCGGTAAAACAATCACTTTAAAATAAAGGAAGATAAGTACAGAGGTCACCTGAGTTAACCCATACTAAGATTCCATGTAGAAATTCGTGGACATGGAAGAAAAAGAAAAGGGTCATGTTCTTGAGGGAGAGTGATAGTAAACATGTCTAGGAGAAAGTTAACCATAAGAAAATCACAAACTTGTGATGGGTTAAACGGTATTCGATTCCCCAGTAGGAAAATTCAATAGACAACATTTTTGTTTTAAGATACTTTTTATTGATGTATTTATTCATAAGGAAACATAATCACTGATCATATTGACATTCAAATTTTACTAGATTCCTTAATCAAACTCATATTTTACCAAAACACGAGTATGTAGGGAGACTTGTTCGCATTAAGAGTACTATAATCAACTTATATAGAATCACCTAATCAAACAAAGAGAACTATATAATTACCATGTCATTAGGCTTTAACCAAAACCAAAACCAAAAAGGTTAGTACAAGGTCAGATAATCCAGAAAAGGATAACCCTTTTAAAAGAAAATCTATGCTTAATCTCCAAAATTTGTCCAACAAAACCCAAAGTTCAACAGGGACCATCCGATAATCAATTTTTCCATAAAATTCTTCAAAGTAAACCAATCTAAGATTGAAACCCAAATATTTGAAGGATGTATTCACACAGTCTTCCAAGTTAAATCGTAACATTTATCTCCAAAAAACATCAGTTGCTCCTAAAGTCTCGTATTGAAAAGTAATTAACCTAATCACATATCCTCCATGATAGGTTAATAATTTTCATAAATAACCCAAAGTCAACTTACTCCTAATTCATAAAATCATATAACTAAAAATAATCAGTCAAACTAACCAGGGACTTCACGTAGTCCAGTGGTAGGTGATAAATACCAGTCACACTTTGGTTGTGGGTTCGATTACCGCATCTTTGTCCGACGCGACGGGTAGTCAAACGGACTGCGTGTTTTCCTTTTTCCAAAACTATATAATTCTCAAATCATTCCCCAAAAAGGGATAAAATCATAAAAAATAACCATAACATAATTTAACCTCAATTTTATCTCATTCCTTTCACTTCAATCATAACATATAGTAACCCATAATTACCTCAAAAGTAAGGATCATATAAACCCAAATGGTTCTTTATAACTATGTCCACAAAAGAAATGATAACTATTCCTTGAATAAAATTTGAGTATATTAAACATCAGGGTTACACATAATATAAAAAGTCTTCTAATGTAACCCCATCATCATAAGAGACTTAATACTCTTAAGAATTTCACCATAACTCTTGAAGCCCTTATATGTTGACATCTTACTCATTCAACATTATTCATGATCGATTAACCATTCCTTTCCATCTTATTCCGAAATACCTCTTTCCTACAAAAAAATCATGAATCATATCCTATGATTCCATAATAGGAAAACAATTGTCATGAAATAATACATACCTTTGATTGGTCATTGTCAGTTTCTTCATCCTCAATCGGAATGGTATTAGGTATTGGTAAATGACCATTTGTACGCTCTTGGTGATCCCATTCACGAAACTTCTTTATAGGACATGTGTTTACATAATGACCATGCACACCACATTTAAAATATTCAATTGATCCCTCAGAATAAACATCTTTCCCTCTCCTTGAGTCAACTGGATGCTTCCTTTTTCCATGGCAGGTTCTTGCTTTATGACCTTTATTTCCACATCTATATCATATTTTTGTCCCTTTGAAACATTTTCCTAGGTTTTTCTTTCCACATCTTTGACACATAGGTTTTTGAACACACATACCTTTATGATTATTACCTGTACTTCCGTAGGGATTTGTTTCTCGTATATATGATGCCATCGAGGAATCACTAAGGTTTAGGTGGTCAAACAAGACTCCAGATATTTGGTTGGGGATAATCACAAGAGTTCTCATTGCAGCTCCCATATCATTCATTTGCTTGCCCAAAAACTGTCACAGTTTCTTTCACATCCACTGTTACTTTGGTGCCTACTAGATCCAGCCATTTACTAAAACAAAAAAGGTCATTGTGAGTATATCAAAAAAACCTTCATGTACTAATGAGGACGATAAACAGTAAGATATACATACTCATTCACTTTATCTAAAAATAGGACTCTTTCTGAGATCCTAACCATTATGGTAATTCCACTTATGCTTAAATAATACCCTAAATTCTAAAGTTATCTAAACTGACCTCTGATACCAACTATAAGGCCCTAGACTTAAACCTTACTTAATCTTGAGTTATTACAAGATTACACATTGAGGATCATTTCAGGTTTAGAGTTTTAGAGAATTAGATCATGAAACATGCATTACATTCCACATTTAAACAAAGTGGTTACATAAAAGACGGTATTCATTATTCCCATCAACGGAAACATATTTAAAATAAAACATGGATTCTTTCTTGACATATCCTTGAAACTATCATCCCATCATGTACCTTTCCCTTGACCTGTGAAAAACATTTCAAAAACTTGGGATGATCATAAAAGGATCAGTAAGGGTTATAAAAATATGGAAAGGAAACATGAGTTCATATATACATAAGAATGAAATCATACATTACCCATAAAACATAGGAACTTTAACATACCTAATCAAATCATGAATAAATCATAGAAATCATAAGACATAAAAGGTAACATGAGGCATTCATAACATTCTTACATAGGGAGTAACCTTCTTTGTTACGTTTGGAATACCCACCACAGTATATTCCCAAAATCTCTTCGGAAAAACCTTAACGTTTCACTCCTTCGCGTTACCCAGTGCATTGGAGAGCTATATCGGGCTCACCCGCCCTTAGATTATCACAGAACCACCCGTATTCATAATAATTCCCAAGAACCTCAACATAATCATATCACATAAAACATACATAAAGGAAACATAACATTTCCACCTTTCAATTACAAGATATCAATAAAACACATTGATATAAAAACATTATATAAACCATTCTCAATACCAAAATAAAAGAAAAGTAAAACATTGTATTTTTTTTAAAGAAGTTATAGCTTATAGAGGAAGCCGAAACTCAAATAATGTTCACGACGGCAGAGAAGTCATTGTCGCCGCATACGTACGTCAAAAACATTACCTTTTGTCGTTTAATAAACACTTCGTATAAAAAATATTCCTTTTGACTCAACGTAAAAGTCAAAGGGGTTTATAAACCATATAAAAGAATGTTGTGTATAAAACAGAATATGCCTCAATGAAAGGAGATTGAGACGAAGTCCCTTACAAAGATGATATCCTTGGTTTAAGGATAAATCAATTACATAATTATGTGTGACAAATGAATACACCAAATATAAGTGGATATTAAGTGTAAAATAATCAAAGGTCATTCACACATATTAAAAGGATGACATATTCAATAACTACATGTTGAACCCAAAGAAATTGAAATTGGGTTAAGAAGTTCCCTTGACAGCCTAACGGTGTCACATCAAAATGAGTTGATGAGAGATAAAAAAAAGGGTATCTCATCACTTGGACATAATATTTACATCAATAAGGATATATGAGAACATATCCCAACATAACAATATGTAAATAAAAAGACCCAACAAAAGAAGTCTTTTAAAAAGAGGAGGGTGAACGGTTCCCTTACCGACATGGGTATCTTTTGAAACATACACCTCATGAAAGAAGGACAATACAACATTGATGTAAATACTTATAAAAGAAATTATATTACACAATGAGTAAAATAATTGGGTAGTACATACACCACTCAAAAGAAATTATGGAAAATGTAGAATAAATCTCACGGGAATAAAAGTGAGATGAAAAATCCCTTACGAAAAATCGGCAGCATAACGACGCCACATAAAACTTACAAAAATGGATTGATTAGATCAAATAGGGTATCTAATCATATTAACAAAAAGATTATAGAAAGATGAATATAAAATAACATCCCCCAACATAAAAAAGTGGAGCTTAAAAGAAGTCACATAAAGGAGAGTACTTAAAAAGAAAGATAGAGATTAGATCTCTTACGAAAATTTGGCAGCCTAACGGCGCCACTCAAAACTTCCAAAATGGCTTGATGGGAGAGAATAGGGTCTCTCATCACGTGAAAAAAAAATACAGTAAGTTTAATATAAATTAACATCCCAATAACAAGAAATATGAGCTTTAAAAGGAATGACATAAAAGAGTGTACTTAAAAAAGAAAGAGTGGAGTAGGATCCCTTACCTAAAGTCCAACTTGTCTTGTTTGTTTCTTTATATTCTAGAATAATAAACTTTGGTCAATTAATAATTGCCTAAGTACATCATTTAGAGATTATTATTCATTTCATATCACATATTATAATGTTATAATAATTGTTTAATAATGTTAGTTCATATCATACGTTTTTGCCGATGTTTGGTACATGAGTCAAAAATGAACTTGTTTGAAAAAAGATTGCCCATGTAGTTATAAGTAAATAATTTCCAGAATAGTATTAATTATTAAAATATCATATATATCAATTGAATATTCATTTTATACTATTAAATATTATTTGGAGATAAAAAAAGAAAAGCACCGTTCATGGAGACGGTAGGCCGTACGTACGCATGAATGCTACTTTCATTTTTTGTCATATTAATGGAACTAAAACAAAATGAGAGAGATATGTATATGTTATAATTCCAGAATGATATACATAATTTAGATTTAATATATTACATATATATACATTATATATATGTACTTATAATATTACATAACATTTTGATATAGGAAATGAAATGTACCGTTCATGGAGACGGTAAGCCGTACGTACGCATGAACGCTACTTCCATTTCTATTTCATATTTAATGGAATTAAAACATAATGATACATAATAGTATTTTAATTACATTATTGTATCATATATAATATCATTAAATATATCCTTTATACGTACCACATATGGTATTAACGAATCAAATCACTTTGAGGGGGCGGTAGTCCACACTTCCTTAAATGAAGATATCGTGTTTACCCATAATGGAAACCATAAAGGTACACCGTAAATGAAAAATACAGAATATCAATTAAAACATAAACAAATTAGATATCATATATAAATATAGTGTCATCTTAATGGCCACCTTTTGAAGGTGTTAGAAGAATTTTGAACAATCATCGTTTCGGGAGGCAGAAATTCGCCATCCACAGAAACAGTATGTTCTTTAACCATTAGATGTAGGTGTGTGTAAGTGTATCTCGAATAATTAATATAAAAACATACTAGTATATTGAAGATATAGGATTTTTTACAAAATAAATGAATAAAAAGAGTTTAGGGGTTGGAGAAGAAAAATAAAACAAAATGACACAAGTGTAGACATTACCTTAAAATCGGGTAACTCCCTATGGTTTGAGCTCAATGGCTTCCTTGGGAAGACTTCTGCCCAATGTGAGGCTTTAAGGAGTAATATATGGAAGTGGAGAGACAAAATGGGCAGGGATTGGCCGAGAAAAAGGCTTTGGAAGTGTGGGTAATGAGGTAGAGGTGGGGGCCTTTTATAAGAGGAGAGGAGGGGCACTCTTGTAAAGTTACATAATGTTACTTTATTGTCAAATGAGTTTCGGATTTTAAAGGTCCCACATTGATGTATTTATATTATAAGGTTATAAGGGTTCTAAATACACTCATCCAATAGGTTTTGGACATGTGTAGGTCTTAGATATTACATTGTATTTCCATTTTATTTAAATCGTTAAATAATGAGGTCATCGCTGCATCATCATGATGCCATAACTAATTTTATTTATTTAATGTCTAGATATTTTAAAAAAACACTATGATGTAAGAAATATTTTTATATTTCCAATTAATATTTATATTAAAAATATGACTTGTATAGCCACATGTAAAAATTGTTTTAGTAAAACATTTCATGTTTGTGTCATTTTTACTTTAACATTAAATAAAAAGTTATTTATGTCATTTTCCAACCAAAGTGGCTCCATGGGGTCCCCAAGTTGACCCATGGATTTTCTTGGTCGTCAATGGCACATCCTATGAGGTTAGAACATGTGTATAGGTCATTTAAGTTTATTAAAACATTATTCTTACCATAAACTACAATAATTACCTCTAATCGCGATTAAAAACATAATAAGTTACTATTAACCAAAAAATTATTTTTATCCCATTGAACCACATTTTAATTCTTAATGAAAACCATGTATGTCGGATTTTTGAAATTCAAAACACAAAGATGGAAAAATTTCATTTAAACGGAAAAATCAGTTATTATAAGTACTACTTAGTGGTTTCACTATTCATCAAAAAATTGAAGTTTTTCAGAAAAATCCCAAAAATTCACCCTAATCTATATTTGATTTTCCGAATTCAAAAATGAAGTCTATTTTACAAGATTAAAATTATATAAGTCTCATTAATTAATTTAATAGTTAATTCCTGCTGTCAAAGCAAATAGCGTGTTTTTATGAAATAATAAGTATCAAAAGATTGACACTAGTTTAATTCTGATTTCAAAGTGAAATTAATTCCAATGACCAATAATGGATTTAATGATAAAAATATATTCCAATTTAACTTTAAAACAAATTCAAAAGATTATCTTATCATATAAATAAATTATATTAAAAGGAGGTTTTGAATTAAAATACAACATTTTACACTATTCATTAAAAAAATGAACTTTATCGGAAAGATACCAAAAATTTACACAAAGTAAATTTTGGTGTCCCAATTCATAAGAAGAGTTCTATTTGGACCAATAGAATTCATCAGAGTGAACAAAACTATATTTAATTACGGTTCTCCATCAAAAGGTGATAAGTGAACCTTTAGTGAAAACTAGGGCATATACGCCTAAAATTGAATTCTTTCCGTATTTTAAGCCTTTATCTTTTTTTGGATAAATGTAAAAACATTTAAAAACATATATAATCATATTTTAGTTATTTATATCAATTCCCTCCAATAAAACGGCTACATGTTAACCACCATTTAAAATAATATTATTTTATTATTAGAATGCAACGTAAGATTCCCAAGAAACTCGTTGTTGCGTGTTGGGTACGCCATCGAGCAAAGCGTCCCCTTTATAGTCATATTAATATTTTATTCACAAATATGGATACATATGAAAATTTCATATTCTTTATTTACCTGTGGTGTTACACTATGTATATCTCATTCTTCATTAAGGTCAATAATTAGTACCAATATATACATCACAAATGAATGTAGGGAAAAGGGAAGCTGCTGGTGTAAGACATATGATTTCTTATTCAAGAATGGTGTATAGGATAGAGGGCTGAGAATATTCTCATGATATTATTAGAGATATCTTGTTTAAAAAAAATTATTGCATGTTTTATATTCATGTTTCCTTATCCTGGGTATTTTTCCTTTTTGTATCTTACTATGAAATAATTAGAATCATTTTTATGTGATATTGGAATTGGTTTTTATCCATTATTTTATTATATTTGGATGATTTAAATTCGTAATATCGGTTTTTTACTATATTTATTCTACTTATATATTTTATTATTCCTCTTTTCAAGACACATATCATGAGGGTGAATTCTCGCCACTATCCACCTATAGACCTTTCTGGCTCGACATCATGCTTGTGCATTTGGAGATACACATTTGAGGACCTGTGTCCATTGGTTTAGCTACATTTTATCGAGTGGGTTATGCTGATATCTCACAATGTCAAAAAAATTGATGATGTAAAGGACACCAAGATGTAATGAAGTATTTGGGTTAGAGGGACAACCCCTATTCTTATTGGATTTGCATGTATTAAACTACAATGCGTTAGGTTCCTTTTCATGGATTGTGTTTGAATTTCCCATAATACCCCTTTTTTCTCATATCTCTACGTCCCTAATAACTTTTGTGATTTGGAAGGTGTGAAGGTTTTTTTATTGATTTTGAATATCTCCATTTATTCTCATAAATGTTTTATGTTTTTCTTGTTTTATAATATCTACCATGGTATGTTTGAGACCAAATAATCTATGAGTATCTATACTTTATTTTAGTTCATAATTTCCCATTCTGAACCCCAATTATGAGATTTTAGGAACTAAAATTATGGATTTGGTTAGTTATTAATATTTTGGGTGGAATTATTAGTGGTTTTTATTTTTAATGATTGACGGTTGACTTTATTACACTGTTATAACACATGTATAGAATTTCATACCATGATATACATGTCGGTGAATGTGTAACCATATGACACCTCTTATTTTTGTTTCAATGTGACTGGTTGAAGTTCATATCATTATAGCTGGTCCCTTAGAGGGGGAGAATGAGTTTTTTAAAATTAAATAAAGGTTCATGAAAATTTTAAAATAGAAAAATGTAGATATTTAATCATGGGTAAATCGGATTGGAATGATCCATTAGAGATATTGTAAATAAATAATTACTTTTTTTAGTGATGTGTGGTATCAGATGATTATATGGTCTAGTAATGAGTGATATTTATTATATTGGAATGGATGTATGACCTAATCATATGTGTAATGAATATTTAATGGATGAAGGTACATGATATATGTGAGTGATATAGTTTATCTTAGTATTATGGTATAGTCATATGTGATAAAACTACATATATGATAATACATTGGATAGTTATAAGTGATATGGATAATCCTGATGTGTTGAAAATAATGAGTGGGATTGATGAACCATGGTTTTTTAAAGGTGTGGTTATTTTACATAACTTATATGGTGACATAGAACTACCATTTAGTCATGTATAGAGCTATGGTAGGATGTGAATAAGTTTATGACAGACTAGTTTGTGTACAATTCCCTAGTGGGTAGTGTGTTAAACTATGTACATATCTTCTATCATCAGAAAACATTTTGTTGGATTATTGACATAATTTATGGATCAAGTGGTGTATTTACTACTATGTTCATGCCCACATTATATGTGAGAATCTCTATGTGCAAGAAACATTTATGTCCAAATATCATGCAATGGTTTGGGGCCCTATATCAGTATACTCATATAGAGGAGTAGAATGGATTTTGGTAATGTTGGGATAGAATCTGAGATAAAAAAAATTTCTAATCCTCATTAATATTTTTTATTTTGTTATTTCTGTATTTTGATCCACTACATGTGGGGAACATAGATGATAACTTTGTATGAATTTATTATTAAATATTAAAATATAGTTGATATTATTACTAATAGTTTTTTCTAATGGTTTTTTATATATTTATTTGTTTACTTTATTGTGTATATGATTATTGGTGATCTATTGCTTTGGTAGTATTATCCCTATGATTCCACTGAGTCCCTCACCCCTAGTCTGCAACCTCTTGAATATGGGGAGCTGTTCATGAGGGTTATGTGACTCTATATCATATTCTAGGGAATTGGAGATGGGGAGGTGAGAATGGTATTAGGTCAACTTTTATATGTTATTTATTATGTTTTTTGAATAGTAGAATAGAAATATGGTGGATGAGACACTGTTAGGGGGGGATATACATGTTCTTAGAAAACACTCATGTAATTGAACTTTTATTTACTAGGGAATTGGTATTATTTTATTTCTGTTTATGTTATTGTTTTAGGTAGTTATTAGATGTTATTTTAAGGTTAATCTCCATGTGATTTTATTTTATAATGATTTTTAAGAGTACTTAGGTTGATTCATAATGTATAATCATATTGGTTCACATGTCATGATCATATTAACCTATAGTTTATAGGGGTTTAAATTAAATAAATCAGATCAATAATATACTTAGTGTTTTACAAACCACATTATTGGGGATATTTAATAAAAATAACCAAAGGATATTTTTATATTTTTTTCTATATATGAATAATACTAGAATATATTTATCTTAATGTGGGATTATTCCATGGGTATATTAGAGTTTTTTGTAATAATGGTTATAGGTATAAAAATATAGTTTATTTCATAATTTCATGATTAGGTGATTGTTAATCTTATTAAATATTCAAAACAAATAAGCCACAAATTGGACATCCAAGTAAAATTTACTAATTTTAGTGATACCACAATGATGATATATTATGGTTCCACCATTGGGCCAAGGAAAAGAAGTTGAATATGTGAGGAATATTTCTTATGTTCCTCAAGATATATAGTTGTTTTTGTTTAAGCCTGATTCGGTGGATTCCCTAGTTGTTTATATAGAATAACCCCACCATTCTAGTTTAATTTTTTTCCAAAACATGGTGGATGCTCACAAAAAATTTTATTTGATTTAAATGTCCTGACAACCTCTAGGTGTGTTAGGATTATGATGATTGTTGATTTTATGTAAGGGAGTTAAATGTGCATCACAGTCATTTATGACATTTTTAACATTTTTTTCTTAATATACACTCTCAATGAATCCCATATCAATAATTATGTACAATCCTGAATTTCAACAGTAAATGATTATTTGGGAATTTAGGGCCAATACAATTTACAAACTAACATTTGTCGAGAGTATTAGAGAATGGGATCATCAGAACATCGAGAGAAATGATTCCTAGATCAAGAATCTCATATAAATTTAACATATGTTCATAGATCCCTTCCTAATTCAGATAAAGAACAATTTTCCCAAACAATATGAGAAAAGGTTAAAAATCATTCTAATATGTATACGGAATTGATTTCCCACACATAATTAACATAGGTTTATTCTATTTAATAAAATTAAGGGGGATCTACTGTCGACAATATTTGTTATATCCATGGTTCATTATCCATGTCCCATGATGGTAACCTTCTTCTTTGTTGAATCCATATAGTCTGGTGCATCAAAATTTTATGCCAGACAAGGAGGATTTTAATATGTAAAGGATGGTATTGAGCCAGTATGAGGAATTCTATGTATCCATTTTATATTAGGAATCAAAACCCATGATCATAGTGAAACATGTGTAGTCTAATTTCTAGATGAAATAACATATGGGTGAGAAATGTGGAACCGATTATTTGGGATTGATTCTTGATGAGAATTCATACACATCCCTTTTAAAACACGAATTAGAGTTATTTTAGTGTGATCATTCTCCTAAGACTAGTATCATGGTCGATATACTCATATAGAGGGAGTTGTATCATGCCACTAATCAAGGATTGTTCATTGAGGAATCATTGGATAGTGTAGATTCATGATGTGGATTATATGACCATTACTTCTCCCTACGCACATGTGAACCATGATTAGTTTAATAATGAGGGGATAAGAAGTTGTTATCCTCACTGCATATGGATCTGTGAATTTATTACCCGGACTACCTTTAGTGGTTTAATTTTCTGCTTAGGAATTATGAAGGTATCCATCATATCATGGTTACAAAATTAGAGTCACATTATTTCAATTAATTAGGGATTACAAATAGAAGTTTCCCTAATATATAGGTTGTAAATGGTTATCATGTATTTTTATTCCAACATTTTCTAGCTAAAATGTTTGTCTTGGACTACGTGACTATCATCCAATCATGTCATTATTTTCTAAATGACATGTTAGGGATTGTTTGGACATTCTGGGTATTATTATGTATATACCTAAATATAATTAGATATATAAGGATGAAATTTTTGGATGAAATAACAAGACCAGTCTGGATGATCTTGGATTTTATTTCATGGTCTCCATTGAAATGATTTGTAAGGGGTGAATAATCAATCTGGATTTAAATGGTTCCATCATAAAATATTTTTATAACACTTGGACGATGTCATGGGAGTTAGTGAGATAAGTATGGAGGGTGATACATGTCTTAGCTGACTTGTCCGGGTGTCATCAGGAATGTTGTCTAACATGTCCATTAGATATTGCAAGATCTAACAAGCTTTCTAGTAGACTTTTCAAGATCCAATTGGCATATTTGATGGATTTCATAAGATCCATTTGGCATGCCGTGATTCCATTGTGAGACTTATTCCTCAAGAAATGGTTCTAGCATATTACTTGGGTTACATTCCAAGATGGAATCAGATGGTCTGGACATTGAGCGTATAAAATTTTTCAACACAGAGGGGTAATTCTTGGGGGAAAAATGTGACGTTAAAAAATATGTTTAGGGGACGTTTAATGATCCAAATAGTATGATAATGGGGTGTCTTGTGTTCTTTGAGAAATTTACTAGTGCTATCAAATGACATAGGTGTTTCATGTAAAGCACATGAGGATTAGTCTTAATGTTATTTTCCTAATTCTCACTTATTTTTATTTATTTTCTATAATTTTAATTCATATTATTTAGTTTTTTTAGTATTATTTTAACAACAATATATTTTTAGATTATATATTTTTTATTATTTTGTTTAATGTATTGTGTTTTATGCAACACCATGACAAGCTTGTGCAGTACAGAACACCGACTTCACTTGAGGTATACGAAACACTATGCATGGATTGTATTACACAAACAATTAAGTTATTTTAATATATTTAATTTCCAATTTTAAATTGAACAACTAAATATTATTATTACACCTTATTAAATTGACATTATAATGGTGGGTATGAAAAATATTGACTTTCTTCTGAGAAACATTTTAAATAAAAATAAGTCAGTTTATAAAAAAATATATCACACATGATTTATTTTATTAATTAATTATATGTTTAATATATTCAATATGATTGTTAATATTTATATTAAATGTTTTCTATACATTATATAATACCAAATTCAATTCGTAAGATAAAAGAAATAATTTTCAAAAGATACAGTTTTTTCACCCTTTGATGGAGCACAAATTTTAAATCTAGTTTTCTAAAAAATTATGAATTTATATTTAAAAACATACCATGTTCTTGGAAATCAGGATATAATAAAATAAATTTGATTAATTTTTAATATTTTTCAAACAACTTTCTTGTTTTGATGAGTAGTAAAAATACACTGAATATTAATTGAAAACATCTTTTTTCACCAAAATAATTTATATGGTTAAATTTTATTATTTAACAAGTTTAAATTATAAATTTCATATATTTTAATCATTCAACATAACTTATGTCATTGGAATTAATTTTACATTTAATATTTATGTAAAAAAATTTCAATCATTTACATTGTTTTCACTATTATAACATGTTTTTCATTCCACAATATGGGATCAATGCTAAATTAATTACTATAACATTAGTATTTTGAAGTTTTAAAAACTATTTCTTTATTTTTAATCAGTAGTTCCAAATTATGCTAATATCATTCTTTTATTTTTAGTAATTTTGATTATTAACTTTAGTAATTTATAATAATTGTGTAAAAATGTAAATTGGGAAACTAATGGTAAATATAATATTAAAAAATACCAAATTTGTTTTCCTATTGGGATTGGATGAGTTATTTTCAAAAAAATTCATTGGGATGTGGGGATACCCATTTCATGCAACATAGATGAGAATATGAAATTTAATATATTATATTTTAAGAAAAGTAAAATATATGTTACTCAAATTTGAATAGCTATATCATTTTAATATAAAGTTATATTGATGTTAAATTTGACAATAAATACTCATTTTAAATTTAATATGTTTTTGTTTATTTTTTAAATATATTTGTAATTTCTAAGAAATAAATAATTATCTTAATGGCTTGTAAATTAATGATGTAAAAATTATTTAATTAATGGGAAATCAAAAAAATAATTTTTATTAAAATTATAGTAACCATTAAAGGACAATAAAACATGCCCAGATATTTTTAGCCAAGTATATCTCGACCAAAATTATACACAGTTCTATTTAATGACCCTTTGAATCTATACAGAAAGGATTATGATAGTTATAATATGTTATTTAAATTGATGTTATAGTTGTCACCTTAATGTTATTATCAATATAAAATTTTTAATATTGAATTTTCTGAGAGGTATATTTGACTAAAAAATATTAATCTAAAATATACATTAAATATATTTACTATTTTATTTAATTTTTTATTTTTATTTGATAAATAAGTATGTTAAATAATTATGAAATATATATTTAGTAATTTATTTGTTAAAGAAAATACCATGTTAATGTTATTATAAATATTAAAATAAATATAATTTTGGATAATTAATATATCAAAATAGTTTTATAGATGAGATTGATCTCTTAGGGATATAATAAAATATGTTTTTTGAGGATAAAATCTTATCTTGATATTTTTTAAAATCAATAAATTAGATAGTATCCAAATTGACACTATTAATTATTTATCAAAATTATGATTTATTAAATTATTTAAAAATAATTAAACATATAAAAAATTATAGAATATTTATTATATGGTCTGAAATGTTCTAAATTATTCATTTTCTGTCAAATTGAAATAAAATATGATAAAATTAAACTATTTAAATATTTTATAATTTGATACCATTGTTAAAATTAATGTAGAATAACAAAGGGTTATTTGAAATGATAAGGGTTAAATTGACATAAGATCATATATATAATTTATTTAATGATTATATGAAGATAATATATCATTATATATTTTATTAACTTACATTTTTTAGGAATTTCTATTGAGATATACTTTATTATATTGGAATATTTTTAGAGACTCCAAAAGATCCCATCCGGTCAATTTTTATAAGGGAACCTCCTCCATCCCATATTCAGTTTATTATTGGCCTTAATGTTCGTCCATTGCCTATATATTTCCATTATAAACATCCTTATTCACATTTTATAGGTACCTGTCTTCTCAAAATACAAATGATATTTCTCTTAATATATTGCGAGGGAGCTAACCGAATAAGAGGTTATCTCCTTTTCCGACTCTCCCAAAATCATTTCTTTTTATTCTTCCTTCTCTTGTATTCATTCATTTATTATGTAATAAATCCAGAAAAAACTATATAATTAGATTTTAATATTTTTATTTAACAACCATATTCCATCTTCTCTCTATCCTGTAAAAAACAAAATCACCCCCACGTGTGTATATACGACTTACCATCTCCACAACATGGTGTAATCTGTTTTTCACCACCAACTTAGATGGATGGGTATAATTGTGTAAATAATAACTACATGTTATTATTATAACATTATATGTAGTTTTGAACATATTATATAACATTCCCATCCATTCAATTTCATAATTATGTGAATGATATCATTGCTTGTGCGTACGTACAACCTATCATCTAAACGCTATGATGCAGTTCATTCTATAGGATATCAATTGAAACATGATGGTATGAATTAATTGAATGAATAAATATGATATATTTTATGTTAATATCATTTTTAATATATATATATATATATGAGAAAAGAAGGAGAACCATAAATTATTTTTAAAAAACAATCCATAAGAAAATAAAGCAGGTAATACCCGGATAATGAGTTATATTGAAATGTTATTCATGAATAGATAATAATATGATCATATAATATATCGAAATAAATAACCATGATTATGTAAAAGGAAAAAGAAATTATTGATATCATTATATTGGATTTTAAGATACATAAATAGTATATCATACAAAGTGTAAGGGATTATTTTATTTTACATTTATTTCTCTAGGACACATGCCATATACCCCACCTATTTATTTTAAATAATTTTTATTCTACCTATTGATGTTTTTTATGATTATTATTAATAAGGTTATAAAATTTAAATTATTATATAATTTTATTTATTTTATGAGGCATAGAATTTGATTGATTATATACTTGTGAGGGATAGTTTCTCAATCTCATTAATATCTGATATTGTTTTTAAGTAATTATTTACTAGGGTTTAGTTATTGTCTATGTCCTTATTTTATAATAAAACATTCATAAATTGTTTTAATTTTCCTCTTTTTACGTTTAAATTCATTTTTAACCAATCATATATTTTTATTAAATTCTATGAAATGAATCTTTTGTCGTCATAAATATGAGGTACTTTTTGACTTTTTCAGAAAAATTATGTGATGAATGTTTTTTAACGTATATGAAATGATTAAATTTTAATTATTTCATAACACCTCATTTCCATTGAGTATATATTAAAAAATATCAAGGTTATATTCAATGAAATATTTTTAATTTAAAATTACATAGTGTTTTATGGATGGAATGCATTTTTGAAGAAGAGTGATTAATTTCCTCAGGAATTAATTTGACGTCTTTTATCAAAATTATTATCCATCTAAAATGAAATTATTTAATAAATATTTGTTTCATGTATACTATCCCTATTATTAATATGATATTATTATGTTTATTATGGATGATTATTTTTGATACCCATTTGTTTTTAATTGATTATGTTATGATGGAATGATTTTTAAGAAACCCATTTTGTTCTATGGGTTCTTATATGATGATTGATTTATGTTTTTTTGGTACAAATAGGATTGATTTAATTATGTGATGGGTGGGACATATATTTTACTCCAATTAATTATGTAAATATTTATATCTCATGAGATATACATGATTATAATGGAATGAAAATTTGGTGTAGTAATACATTGTCGAAACAAGTAGTGAACTCAGATCTGTAATGGGATTTTTCTTCCATGATGGTATCTGCATTGAGTCTTGGATAATATGGAAATGATTTTCTGTAAATTTGGGTTTTCCTAAATTCCATATCTTATTCCAATTATATTTCCACGTGGTTAATGATTTTTTATGAGTTATTCCTTATTAATTTCCATAGTTTATTTTATGAAAAAATATTTTGATATATGTCAAATGTGGTATTGTTTTCAAAAGTAATGTTTTTGTTTTTAAATTATTATGTCAATTATATTTATGATATATTCCATTCTTACCTTTATTGATCATTTGAGAACACCATTTTCATATGTTTTATTTTCCATAGAATAAAGAGAATGGTTTTAAGAATGAAAAATCTAGGAGAATATCTTTATGGTAGATGTTGAAGATCATTCACCAAGTTAGCCAAATGTGTTCCCAGTTTCAAAAGATATTAAACCAATATGGTCATTGGCAATCAGTATGGGTCATGTATTTACTATTACTAAAATTTAATGTAATGTACATTTACATCATGATTATGGTCTTAATAGGTGTAATCATAGTGAAGGTAGAGTCAACCTTTGGAAAATTGGGTGAATAATATTTATTGATATCCCTATAGATATTTTATGGTATGTCAAGGGATGTCCTTAAGGATAAGTCTAACAATAAGTTAAAATTATTAAATATTGATAATGATCATTTTTAACCTAGTATTACACCAATGATTTTGGATATTAAAACTACTTTCCCCTGATTATGTGGTTTATATTGTCTAATTATTATTAATCACACTTTTCACTTTGGTTTTTAGAAAATGGCTAGAAACAGTAAAATTCATTTTAATGGAGCATATGACAGAAAATGTAATGATATTACTATTAAGAAACTATACTAAATAGGAGTGGTAAGGAAAAAACACCGTCCTAATGGCTAATATTAAATTTAATAATATGATCAATAATCACAACATTGGTGAGTTTCCTAACCCAGATAATAAGAGATAGATGATGTTTAATGTTGATCTTAAAGGAATGAATGTTCAAATTTCCTCCTTTAAATCATGTAGGAAGAGGAATCATGGATGATATACTTATGGAACTAGAAGATGTTTTTGTGTGGAAAAGAAGAAAAAATGAGAGAAATTTACATGTAAATGGTTCAATTAACATAAAAAACAAATATAATGGTACTACTAAAACATTAATGATAGTTAAATGTTTCAAATGTGGAATGTAAAAATATTTTTGAAATCAATACCCTAGGGTAAAATATCATGAAGAGAATAGTCATGTTCATAGGGGTAGTATTTATGTTTCATATGATGAAGAGACTACAAATTTCATAATAGATTAAAGAAGTGTTATAGAATACAACGATGTTGCCTATGTAATGTTTTAATAAGATAGTGGAAACATTTTATGTTTATAAAGAATAATGCTGTATATGTCATTTTATGGTTTTATGTAATAAGGAAACCTCTCTGGGATGTTACAATATGGTTTTCACTTGGATATTTAAAATTATAGTTTGAGTGGTAATGGTAACCATAAAAAGTGATTTGGGTAAGAATTTGAAAAATAAATGATTAATGAAAGGATAACTCTTAATATGGGAATGATGATAAGATAATGATATTTTGTTTCTGAATAAGTAATTTGGATGGTAGTTATTTATTTATAATTGATTAAGGATTTTTCGAATAGTTTTTTATTCTATCATGGATGATGTTTACATCTAATTGGATGTATGAATAAGGAAACATTCATGTTTTCAATATGGATATATGGTAATTCAGGTTATTATCTAGAGAATACATGATAAAGGTGTTAACTAGTATAGAATGTTACCAATAAGAGAATCCTCATGATATGTGAGAGATAATTTCTAAGACTATTTTGTTCACCTTTTATAATGTTTCTTATTTTCAAATTTCATAAGGATTTTTGGATGAAATTTGTTAGATTAATGTATTATCTCTAAATAGGGGTAATTCTTAATATTTTATAACATGGAATATAATTTATTGTGGTAAATAAAGATGTAATGAACTATCATTCTATTTATGAATTTCATGATCTAAAAATGCTTATAAAATGACAAATTCGACATAATGTTGTGGAATAAGAAATGAAGAAGAAATTGATAAAGGCACATATAAATGCTAATACTATACTTAATCAAGTAATTATACCATCTCATTATTCATGTATAGTTAAAGGTTATTAAAACCAAAAATGATACCCGTGTACCTTAATTTCTAATTAATCAAATTGACCATTAAATCATTACAAATTTATGTCTTCCTAGTTTTTAAGATTTTACTAAACCTGTTCTCTATCACTCTCTATCCTAGTGGATGGTTATATTTCTCTTCAATATCCATTTTCTCACATTAAATCTATGTTATACTATGTGAAAACCTAGTTATGAATGAAATTTGGTAACTATTATGTTTATTAAATTTTGTTTTAAAGGGAATTTTATTATTTGTTATACTGATTTGGGATTCTATAAAATAAATTGTAATGTATTAATCCATTTATAACAATGATTAATTTCGTGTGAGAAATTAATTTTAAGGGGTTATAATGTATCACATTTTTATTTTTAATAGATAGTGTTTTTAA
Organism: Viscum album; assembly: GCA_963277665.1. Classification (NCBI taxonomy): domain Eukaryota; kingdom Viridiplantae; phylum Streptophyta; class Magnoliopsida; order Santalales; family Viscaceae; genus Viscum; species Viscum album. Next base: position 76,119,985 of record OY728162.1, on the reverse strand, counting down.
AATTTCATGGATGACTAAAGTTGTACGCTACACAGTGATAAGCTTCCCTTATACACAACATCGACATAGCATGTGGTTTTTATAACACTATTACTAGTTTTTGTTACAAATAATGTCTTGTTATTTCCATAGAAGTCATTAATAAATTTTAAGTTGACAACGAAAATTTATTATGTTTCCTTATAACCAAGTCATTATAATGGCATGTATGAATTGTATTAGCGTTATTCTGGAAGACAGGTTAAATGATAATGTGTTTGTTTATAAAATAATTAAATAACTATTGATGTATATTTATAATTAACATATTCAATATAATATTTAAAAATCATTTTATATTTTTTATATCTATGATATAATAATAAATTTATTATTTTTGATAAGAGAATTAATTTTTTTAAAAAAAATTGGTTTTCCACCTTTTGATGGTGCACCCATTTTAAATTTAATTTATGAAACTTTTATATATTCTATATAAAAATATAAAAATTTTAATTTAATTCAGGAGAAGAAAATTATTGTTCCAATTAAATATTGATAGGTGTTTTTGATTAGTGTAATGTCTTTTTGATTAGAACAAATAAACTAAATTATAATTCAAAATTTTTTTCATTGAAATAATTTATATGGTTATATTATATTATTGAGTTGTTTTAAATTTCAAACATAATATATTTTTGTAAATAAATATAATTTATGTCATTATAAAGATGTTTAAAATGAATTTTTATGTTAAAACACTGAAATATTTTGCAATGTTTTAACTTTTAAAACACATTTTTCATTTCAAAAATGGGATTAATTTTTAAAAAATTACTATGAATTCTATTTTTTGAATTTTAAAAAATGGATTACATATTTTTAATTAGTATGTCCAAATTATGTAAATATCATTTTTTTATATTTAGGAATTATAAATAGTTACGTTAGTTAATTTTATTGATATGAAAAAAAGGTACATCAAGTAATTAAGGGTTAATATATTATTATAAAATTACCTTAACACTTGTCTTAATGTCATAGGATGAGTTATTTTTGAATGTAACCATCCTTGATTTGAGGTTTTTTTTAATCCTCTTGGATTGGATTTTGATATTTAATATTTTTTTTTTCATGTTAAATATGTTTCGCTCAAATTTTAATAACTATATCATTTTAAATATTAGGATATTGAGAAGTGAAATTAGATTATAAATACTCATTTTAAATCTATAATGTTCTAATTTATAATTGAAATTTAAGTTTTATTTTTATGTAATAGATATTTACCTTAATATCATTTATACTAATGATGCATAAATTATTTAATTGACGAGAAATCAATATAATATTTTTTATTAAAAATATAATAACCATTAAAAGAAAGTAAAACGTTACTAAATCTTACTAGCCAAGTATAAATTGACCATAATCATCCAACGAACAATTTATTGGAATATTTGAGCTATATGGAAAGGATTTTGAATGTTATAATATTGTATTAAAAGTGATGTTAAATATGTCCCATTCATATTATAAAAAATATAATATTTTTAGTATTGGATTTTATAGAAGATAAAATGACTAAAAATATTCATCAGAAATATAGAAGAATTATATTTATTATGGTTTTTTATTTTTATTTTTTATTTAACATATATGTATATTAAATATTTATAGAATATCAATGTTATAATTATTTTATTAAATGAAATACCAAAATAATCTTATTAAAAATATCTAAATAAATATAATTTGTGATAATTAATATATCTAAATAATTTTATACAATACATTTCCCCATTCGTGATATAATAAAATATTTGGATCGAGGATTAAATCATATCATTATATTTTTCAATATCAAGAAATTAAATAGTTTTAAAATTGACACTATTGATTTTTTATCGAAATAGTATCTTATTAAATTATTTACAAAAATAAAACTATTGAAAAAAATATATAATTGTAATTATGTGGTCTATAATGTTTTTTAAATTCCTATGTGGTCAAATTAATGTAAACTAATAAATTACACTATTTTAAAATTGAATAATTTTTTACCTTACTTAAAATTAAATCAGAATAACTTAGGGTTAATTGAATTGATAAGGTTAATATTGATAAGACAAATTCATAAAATATATTCGTTTATGAAATTAAATAATTATCTCATTATATACAAGAAAAGATGAATTTTTTTTGTTTTTTTATTGAGTTATATTTTAATATAATTTAATATTTTTAGGTCTTCCAAAAGATCTCCTAACCTCAATTATAAATGGGAACTTCCTACCTAACTTATTCAATTTAATTTGAGCCTTCAGTTCATCCATATATAAAAAAAATCTCTTATAAACTTATTTATTCAAATTATAAAGGTGATGGTATTCTCAAAAGTCAAACTTTACTTCCTTTAATAGAGGATCTAGAGGGAGCTCACCGATGAAGACATAATCTCCTTTATCGACTCTCTCAAATCATTTTTTCTCCTACTTAATATTACACTATTGATTATATTATAAACTAATAAATCATGTATCAACTATATAATGAGATTTTATTAGGGTTATGGAACAACCTTATTCCAGCTTCTATCCATCCTATAGAAATGGTAATTTCCATGTGTGAGTATATACAACTTTCCATCTCCACACCATGGTGTAATGTATTTTTCACCACCACCATACTCTGATGGGTATAATGATAAAAATAATAACATCATTTCATTATTATATCATTATATGGGCTCCAGAAGAAGTTATATACCATTCAATTCCATACTAATTTATAATTATAGGATTGATATCATCACTGGTGCATACATACGATCAACCATATCTACGATGCTATGAAAATAATTCTACATGAAAACCTTTGAATAATGATTATATAAATGTATGTAATCCATAAATATGATATATATTATGTTAATATAATTTTTTAATGATTTAATTATGAAAAAATAAGGAGAACCCAAAATTATTTGATAATACATCCATATAAAAATGAAGCAATTAATACACAAATAATGAGTGATAATGAATGTTTTATTAAACACATATGATAATATGATAACATATGACATCAGAAAAATGAATAATATTTTTTAATAAGATAATGAAATTATTTATATCATTATTTGTGAGGATTAGATACATTTAAAGGATATCAGGCTAGAGGAAAGGGATTATTTTGTTTCACTTTTAATTTTTTGGGTCATAGGTCTTATACCCTACTAAATTCTTTTGATTGGTGTTTATGCTACACATGAAAAAAAATTTGATTATTATTATTAAGGTTTTGTTATTTAAATATCAATATAATTTTTATTCTTTTATGAGACATATGATTGGTCTGATTATAAATTGGTAAGGGATAGTTTCACAATCTTATTATTTTTTTATATTGATTTAACATAATTATTACTTGGAGTTTGTTTATAATTCACTTCCATGTATTCTATAAAAGATTTCATAAAAAGTATTAATATTTTCATTAATTATTTAAATTCAAATTCAACCATTTTTAAATTTTTATTAATCTGTATGAATGGAATCTTCTATGATTTATTATATAAGGTACTTTTTTTGAATTTAAAGGAAAAATAATGGGAGGAATGATTATTAACATATATGACATGAATGTGTTTTTATGTTTACATAACATCTTATTTCCATGAATAAGAAGTCATTTTCAATGAAATTATTTTATTTTCAAATAGAGTGCATTTTTTATGAAACAAAATGTTTTAATGAAGAAAGGATAGTTTCCTTAAGAATAAATTTTATGGTTTTTATCAAAATTATTTTCCATATAAGATGACATAACATAATAAATTTGTGTTTTAGGTATACTGTCTCTTTTATTACATTCATTTTATTATTTTTATGATGGAATACCATTAATGAAATCCTTTTTCTTTTCATGGTTTATGTTATGAGGGAATGATTGTTATTAAACCAATTTTATTCCTAGGTTTATGTTATGATGAATGATTTATGTTGTTGTGGATCATGTATGAATGATTTCATTATGTGATGGGTGGTATCTATATATCCTTATGATTAATATTTTAATGATTTAAATTTGATGAGATTTATAGCACTGGAATTTCTTGTAATAATGTTTCAATAATACAGGGGGGGAGCACAATGTATATCTGGATCAGTAATACATGGCTGGAACAAGGATTGAACTTAGTTCGGCAATGGAATTTGTTTGATATGATGTTAATGGAAATTACCCTTGTATAATATGTAAATTATTGTCAATGTTTATGTGATTTCCAAAATTCCATGTTTTATTCCAATTCAATTTACTCATGGTTAAAGATTCCTTTTTTATTAATTCCTTATGAACATCCAAGGATTAAATAATGTTTCAATATTTTGATATATGTTATATTTGTTATGGGATTAAAAAGTAATGTTCATGTATTTACATTATTAGGTTTATGTTTTGTATGATATTGTCCATATATACCCTCACTGAGAGTTTTATCTCACAAATTTTTTTATTTTCCCCATGATATAATGAAAATATTCAGGTATAAAAAATAAAGGATAATATCTTTATGTATGATATTTAATAAATTACACCATGTTAGTAGAAAGTGTTTTCAGTTTCCAAAGTGACTAAACTAATACAATCTTTGGGATTCTATTGGTTAATATATTATGTATTCTAGAAAATTAATGTAATTTACATGTAAATAACTCGTGGGAATCTACTGTAAACTTTTTCACATCTCATGTTATTGATCTAGTATTCAGGATGTCCTTGGTATAACTCTCCTGAGGTCCTTAACATGAACATTGAGTGATAAAAAATTTATATGCATGTCAAATGCTCACTTATGTTGTTCCCCATACATTACGTGATGAAAAACCATTCTGATCACAAGATCAACCACATTGACAAATCTACTATAATGCATATGTGAGCCAATTTAAGGATCTATGGATTTATTTTTGATGCCAGGGTTGGGTATTTATAATCCTTTCCACAATGATTATTCTCCACTATGAGTGGGATGTATCTTCCAAGTCCTTGGTGGAATCAATGGAGTGATTTTATGCCATTTATTTCATGAGATGATATAATAGGTCATTCTTCTGGCATCACATGATTTTTAGAGGCCATGATATCATCTGATAAATTCCACATTTCATATAATTTTGGATCATATTGGGGTCTTTCCTAGTCATGTTGGGACTCCAAGGGTCTTCCACATTATCATAAAGATGGTTCTAGTGGATGGTGTATGAGCAGGATTCCTTCTAAAAATAATTCTAATGGCTTCATATGACATATATGATACATTCTATGAGACAATGGTATAATTATTAGGGGACATTTCAAGATCAAGATATCATGAAGATGTCTTTTAGCAAGGTCACATGGGTGCATCAAATATTTTTATGAATGAAAGTGTCTCCCTCCATTTCAATGTTTCTTTTTTTGTTTATTATACAAGGGACTGGGGCCTTTATAGGTTTCTTGAGTTTTGTTTATAAAAGTCACTATCTGTATTGGTGATGCATCACGGGTTCAAAATTGGTCCTATGGTGAAAATAGATCATTTCTTGAAAAAACATTTTGTTTACTTTGTGGAATATAAGGGGGATAAAAAGACCACTTGCATACTTTCTAATACCTTCTCATGGAAAGGGTTACATGCCACTAGGATCTTGCACTATGAGGGAGACATGTCTCCATGGTATTTCAGTTTCCCCTGAATCGCACGGGGCTCATCGCATTATGTTTATGTGAATAAGTGGCTCCTTCCTTTTCCAATTTTTATTATTATTTTACCAGGGTATGAGGTCTCATATTTTTTAATGATTGTTTTAATGGATAATAATTCCCCCATTTGGATCCATCACAGAACGATAATTGGGTATTATATTTATATAAGATAATATCATGAAAAACCCATTATTTATTAGTTTTGGAGCTGAAGGGGAGTGCAAGAATACTAGAACATGTCAGAATGCCTTCATGTGGAATGTGCAACATGATAGTGGGATCTCACATTGTGGCATTGACATGACACAATGGGGTTGTTTTTTATCACAAAACACTTATGAAACATCTCATAATTTTTAATAATTAAGAGGATCCAAAATATGGATATTTTTCTCTGATCTCCCAAGGATATTTGAATGGATTATTTGGTGTCCTCTATTTAAAATGTAGCATTAATTAGTGGTGCTCCTATAATAGTCTCCACATGATCAATGACTAGCTGGGATACCCATGAATGTTTTTAGGGATTCATTAAAAGGGGATATGAAAGATTCACCCATGTTTTATGTTTCACATTGATCATTCCCATTACCTTATTGAAACTATAATGATCATTCACCTTTTAGAATTTTTTATGATCCATTGTGGATTTTTCAACCTTCTTATTCATTTAATATATGGACACATCAAGGTATTTCATCCTTTTTAGAATTTTCTATTCTATTTTTTGGGAATCAAAAAATTTCATGCTAAGGAGAGACATCTATAGGTACATGGTCCTCATTCTAGGGAAATTAAATTCCCCCCAATAATTTTGGAGGAATTGGGATTAATTCCCCAGTTAATATCTGATTTTCATGAACATACAGATTTATGGATCATATATAATTGGATATATGAGGAAATCATTGTTCACCTAGAGTATAATCTCTTACCATAATCAGTATCATTGAAAACATCTCTGGAATGACTTTAGGATCCCAATTATTTAAATGACTCCATTTATCTTGCGGTTGAAGTAGAAGCATTAGGGTGAGTGGAACATTAGAATTCAATCGAAAAATCTTGCTAGGATCATAAAAACTCAGTCAGATTGTCAAGTTGACTCATATAATAGTTCTATCATTGAAAAGAACATTGTTCTTATTATTATTTTTGTATAGACTCTGGAAAAGGGATATTCATAATATTTCATGCTATCAATGAATATATTTTCTGAAATATTAATATTTTTTGATTTATCTTTTATTCTGGATATGCTTCACAATTCACTATTCTAATTTTAGATACTTCATATATAATACCCATAAATATTATTACATTAATTAATGTCAAATTCCATGATCATTATATTAAAATTTTAACAGATTCATATTGATAAATGATATTTATTTCCAATCAACATGAGATTATTCATTGATATTTCAAAAAACATGAGATCAACTAATTTTTAGAAGATTATAAGTGTACAATATATGTAATAGAGGAATGGTTTTCCATATTTTTATGAACATGATAAGCTTGGTGATCATTTCTTGATTACTTCTATGTCCATCTCCTGTTCCCCGCAATATTTTGTATCTCCTATTTCAGACTATGATATTTATATAGTTTAAAGGATTTTATCTCAGACCTTCTATTACTATTTTTATGGTATTTCAGCACTTAACTTATATCACGGAAGCTTATGGTCTCTTTTCTAGGACCTTATAATATATTAATTTATGTTCTTTTAACTTGGACCATCTATCACTATAGTTTATGGTATTTTATCATGGAACTTTTATCATTTAATTCTACGAGTCTCTTAGCTCATTCCTTGTATTGATGTTGTTTAGGGTCTCTTAGATTGAACATTTTATTTATTAGATTTAGGTTCATTTATCTTTGATATCATAATACTGTTCAGTTTAATGTATTCCTTTTAGAAATGATTAATTAATATGGTATACGAATCTTCCATGATTGGGAGGTCCCAAGACTTCTATAGTTCAGATTTCCACAATAGTGTTTCTAGGACTCAAAAGGATTTGATTTCCATTCATGTCTAGAGTATATGCTACTTATTAGTTGGTAAATGTCTTTATGAATTAGTATCTTCATAAAATAGAGGTATACCCACTCTTCTTCGAGGGCCATTAATGTTTTATGGGTGTGATTTTTGATTGAGGGTAAAATAATAGGGATGTTATTCCATCCAATATTGCTGAAGTATTTATTAATATAAGTCATAATCCAAAAGCATGAATTAGTGAAAATTGGATGTGGATGATGTTCAGTAATGATATATGACACTCTGAGGTTCTAGTTTCCAGTATAGTGTTTCCATAGAACATAAGGATTGAAGCTTCATTCAAAAAAGGATATGACTCTAGTAGGTACCTCAAATCCATAATGTTTCGCATGAATGGTCTTGAAAATATTATATCCACTCCTGTATTTGGAAAATGAAGTATTTTTTATGACTCAAAAATCTAGATGTTGATGTTGTTTTATGGAAGAAAAGGATATAAAAGATAGGTTTGAGATCCCTATGGTAGTCAATAACTTATGTGGGGCTCTAGCCCAATGACTTAATGTTTTGAATCATGAGGTATGGTCTATCAAAATCTTCAGGAATGGAATGTCACATTCCCTATTTGGGAAAGGATAAAAAACATAGTGAAATAACATTGAGGACATAAAATCCTTATAGATATTATAAGACAGGTATTCTCACTCATGGACCGTACTGCTTACTTCAATAGAATTATACGGGACAATCAAAAAAGAAATTGATTATTTATTAGGGATACAAAGTAGGCCCTGTGAGTTTCATGAATTAATTATTTACTCCCTATTATTTTCCTAAAATCTGAAGTTGAAGAGATTAATGAGAAAAGACGTTAATTTTTCTATGGTCATTCCTTACGGGTTTCCAACATGACATGTTTTGTGTCTTTTCTCTAGTAGTATAAGGTCTTGTAATTTTGACCATCAAAGTATAGGATTATGTTTTTATAGATCATAACAAAATGTAGGATGTTTATGGTAATGATGTAAATGGACCAATTATAGGGGTATGATACTCAATAGTCGAGTTTAAATTCCCAGGCTGGATAGAACTCCAGTATCCCTATAATTAGGGGATTAAGATCTTGTAAATCAAGGATCACGGATCTTAGGCCATGAGTAATGACCTGGGAAAATCATTCCTGGAATGGGAAAAAAATATTAATCTAATTAGTTTTCAAATAATGCTGATAGGGCTCACGAGTATTGGAAAGCCTTATTATATAGTGAAATTTTGGTGGATGAATATATATTCATATTGTGGATCTATATGAATAGATTGGTATTCAAACAATAGTACCCTTGAAGATGTGTATCCTTATATAGGGGCTATCAAATATTTTTGGAAACCAGAGGCTCTCAAGACATGCATTGTGGTTTGTGGGATGAGGTTCTTTAAATAAGTAAAAATTGCCCCATACTGTAATTGAACGGTGTAAGGGTTATACGATCCTTTTAAAATAATAATAATGGTTGAAAATCCACCCCTTATAATAACATATAGTTGGGATGCATTTGTTATATAGTTTTAAGGTCATCTAAAATGTACATCTTCCATTCAATTGATCTTTATGTTGTAAAAAAAAATTCTTTTCAATTAATCATCATATGATAGGGACATGGGAACCATGATGAAAAATTGAGATACATATATTATGAACACAAGCAAGCCATATAATGATCTGACTCATAAATAGTTAAAATGGACTTGTCTGACTTTAGCCAATATACTTGGTATGCATTTTTCATTGGTCATTGTAGCTGTAACTGATTTTTAATATCTAGGTTTCACTACATATATTGTGATGATAAGAATAAAGTGAAATATAGTTCATGGAATTTTACACACTATAGACAAGTCTAAAACAAACATAAAGGTGGGATTTGTTTCTGTTGATTGTTATAGATTAGCATAATATTGGAGATCTGGTAATCCCAATGTTTCTTGCGATTATAAGAATCATGAAATGTGTAGATCTGGGAGATCTATTTAGTTTAAAATCATGATATAAGGACTCATGATATCACATTTAGGTTCATGAATTCCAAACTATGATAACTCTATCATTATAAGTTATTATTTGTTTCTACTGTGAATCCCTAGATAATATTCTTAAGATCACGTGATATTTGATCAGTCTGATAAAAAAGTAATTAAAATGGTTCATCTTATTTTGTGGGGATGTTTAAAAATATGAATTTGTGAATTTTGTATCATGTGGTTGATGGACCAAGATATATTACTAAGGTTTCCCAATGAGACTAATTGAAATAAGAATCAATCTGTACATAGTCCTAGAATCCTGTGAAGCTTAATGTCATGCATCAGGGAAATTGTCCCAATTGTTTAACTTCTTACTGAAAGTATTTGTATCACCAAACATGAATTTAATGTTACACTATGGATGGAAATAGTAATAATGGTTTGAGAATCACTATGTAACCTATGATGGTAGAAATCTAGACACATTGAGTTCTTATATGATTAGATTATTTTTTTAGATTTGACTCTCACATGTGCATTGGGTAATTTCATCCCTTTTTCAAACTAATATATCTTATGTGTGGGGAGTTGGTTGGGAGATGATCATATTGTGTAGTTTAATATCATACAGTAAGGAATGCTTCCATGTAGTTTATTGTATTGTGTAAAGTAATAGTTCCATATAGTTTAACATCATGTGGTTAGGATATGTGAAGTTTCGATCTTTAATTTATTTCATCTAGGAAAATGGTCACTTAGCATTAATTAAGAACAAACTTTTGGGGCCCCTTGTTATTTAATTTCATGTGGAGAGGAAGTTATCCATATAGTTAAAATTAATGTGGTCAGGACAAAGTTTTAAATCATAACATCATAAAATAAGGATGAAATATTTTTTATTTAATTTCATGTTGTTCGTAAAGGAGATTCTTTTTTTGTATAAAATATTAATTCTAGGGAATATGACGCATTATGATATCTCTAAAATGCATTTATTAAGAAATATTTAATTAGTGGGTTGTCTAACGCACTCCCCATTCATTATGAGTAGTGACTAAGATCTATTCTGATACACCTTATGTGTCATATAAGGTCCTCCCCATTTGTTTCCGAACAATAGATGATTCATTCCTTGTATCATTAGGGATCTAATATCTGTTGCCAATTCACCTTCGAGGAATGAATAAAGGAAGAAAATATTAATAGAGTCTTGTGGGATCAAAATTTTAAGGACATAATGGTTATGCGATGTATGAAACCTATTCTCATCGATCTGTTACAATTCATCCAACCTCTTTTGAAATTTCTCATCATTCGAGTATTGTATAAAAATAACTATTTTCAGTGAAAGAACATGGATATAGTTGTGTATCACCAACTCTGTCACATACACCATGGAATACAGTGTCTCTTCTATAGCTGTATGTGTGGTGGTATGGTTGTTACAAAAATTAAGGATGATCTTTTCAAGGTAGGACATCTAGTCATTATTCACCATTATCTAGAGTCTATTTTAATGAGTTCTATTAATGGCATATATCATTCCATTTTCTACTTTGTGATTGTAATATGAGTGATTGGAATCAATATTGTAGTCCATATATAGTTTCAAAAACTACATATAATAGATGTTAGTGTGGTTGTTTGTTAACATTGTTTTACAGACTACCAATCTAATGATGATATTAGATATTACAATGTTGATGATATTCTTGATCCATAATTATTTTAGGTTTTTTTCCTCAACCCAATTGTGAAAGAGATATATAATATTAAAGATGTATTTGAACATATGTGTAGTTTCTAGGTAATATATCTCCCACAGAATTCATCCCCCATTCAAAAAACAACCAGAAATATCTATCTATATGTATCAATTATAGTCTCTAATAGATGAATTTTTCAATGATCTAGAATGCATGCCATTTCCATCTGAATTCCACATAGTTATCTATCATGGTTTTCTACTACTAACCCGAACTCTATATTTTCAAGGAGAGTCTTCTTACAGACTTAGGAGTGTTGTGGGATCCTGTATGGGCTTCTACCATTACAACAGTATTCTCTCCATCTTTTATAATGTGGTGTATTCTATCAAATACTCATTTTAGTGGTCATTCTACCCATTTATGTGATATAGTTGGGTAAATTTCAATATTCGAAACCATACCTAATTAAATCATAATAGGTTTATTAGGAGAATCCAATTTTTTTATATAACCAATTATGGGATACATCAATAATGTGGGTGGATATCAATTCATTATTCACAGTTTATGGATTACCTTGTTTATTTCTCCCATATCATGGATAATGATGCATGAGACCATTATATGTAACATTATGTAGAAGATTTATTCCTCCAGGTCACGGTCGACAATGAATGTGGTAACATTATCCAATATGTCAAAATATTAATTCTATGATCAATGAATGTGATGTAGTGTGAGATCAAAAGGGAACTCCACCATTAGTCCACTAGAATATCCAGAAAGAGGGGTTAGTTATTCTTAATAAGGGAATATTAACCATTGATCTTATTTATCCCTCATCCCGAATCACCATTTATATTCAAGTAGTCTATTTACAGATGTATGGATAATTCTAAGTTTATGATGAGGTCTTTGTATATGTCCTTAGTATTTTTACAGTCTTGTGATAGTGATAAATACTATGAATAAATATATTTGTCTAGAGAAATAAATAAATTTATAAGCCGACAAGATTGAGTCTCAATTTTATCAGTATCGTTTCAATAGGTCTTTAAGAGGATCAATAAAATTACATCTCCCATATCTGGGTTGTGTCATGGGTATATAATACCTCCTCATCCAAAAACTCAATTTCTACTATTTTTCTCTCTGATGTGTGGTGTACTCTATGGTAATCAGCAATGTCATGTCCTTTCACTGATTTTTTGACATCAACTAAATGTTGTATTATTGTATAATGACCACCCATAGGTCCAAAAACCCTTTTATAATTGATTAGAAATGGATTTTATTATGAATGTCAATGTGAGAGAAAAAATGGAGTTTATGGTGGATGAATAATTACCAAAATTTCTATACTAAAAAGATGAGTGTCATGAAGCCCTTCTAGAAATCAGAGTATTGGGTATCAGTATATAGCATCATTCATTTGAGGTAGTTGGTATTTTTTCACTTCACAAAACAGTCTATTGTTCATCGATGGTTCCCATTGTGCATTGCATGTAATCCACAAATATGTTGACTTGTTTACCATCCATTATTGAAATAATGACTAGTGGGTGGAATACGTACTACATGACATCCCCCATGGATTCATGGTAGTCATTGTCCCATTTATAGGATATTATATTCCCAATTATCTTGGTTAAGGTGAGATAATTTGTTTCCATGTTGGATATGAAGGTCAAAAGTTATGAAAGGTTCCCTTGTATCCCTGTTCATTTTTTTAGATTTCGAGGGGGGAATTTCTATAATAGTACTAATCTTTTGACGATCTACTTTGAAATCACGAGGGCATACCATAAAGCCAATGAAGCTCCCTGATATTACAATGAATTAACATTTCAATGGATTCAACATCATAATGTTCTTGCCTAGCTTTTCAATGAGTGATTGAAGATATAGGATGTGATCACATTGCTATTGGGATCTGAACACAAAGTTGTGGACAAAACATTCTTTAATTATTCCAAATAAGTAATAAATATATGATTCATATCTTCATGATGTGTAGATTCAAAATTATTTTATCCAATGGGAATGAACTGATAAATATTTATTTCTTATTGTCCTTTGATGAATGTTTATTAATTATCTCAATGGGCCATCTTTATCTGGTTGTTACCAGAGAACCCATCCATAAAGAAAAAGTTTTGTAATTTAGTGGTTTCATCGATCAAGAGTTATGTTGTCCAAAATGGTAATTAGTCCAATGGTCAATAATTATTATGGTCTCTATAACTGATGAATACCTTAATCTACTGATTTTTATTTTTAATAGGATGATATTGGAAAGACATGGGGGGTATTTCACATAACATATAAAGTTGAATTTGATTAATCTATAAACATCACCCAATACATTGGCTACATGAGTTAGTTACATCATCTGGTGTGCCTTCATTGAGCCTCTATATTCATGGGGTTAGCCAATTTGGTGTGTATAAACAAAAAATTATCTCCCGAATTTTTATTATAATTCCATGTAAACCCATATCAGCATTTTATCAAAAATGTGATATACATAACATTCTCATAGAGTTTAATTGTGGAACATATATATGTAGTTCAAGGGTCTACTTTTGTTAACATATTTACTAACCCAATAACATAAATGTTGGTATATATTTGTTCCTATAATGTCAGAGGGGCCGTCCTAAAGTCATCCTTTTATTTTTTACCTTTGATTATATGGATTAATTTCTATAAAAAGTATTTAATATGGATTCATATCGATCACTATCAAGGTAAAAGAGGCCATCATAAAATACATTACCATCCCCTACTTTTATAGTTGTTGTATAAATATTTTGGGGATCATTTTCTGTTACACTATCTCTGAGGACATAACGGTCATAGTCATCTAGGATTATCTCCAATCACTATACTATATTTAAGGGGGTCATATAGTAACTATCAATTATACTGCATTTTTTTAGGGAATTAAACAATGCATTATGGGATACAATCATTATAAAATCATCAACCATTGATTGTATGCCTCTTGTTTTCTAATATTATACTTCAGCATATGTAGATTCAAGAGCATTAAGGGGGTAATCGTTACTATGTACTTTGTTGACCTTTCATTGATGGATTATTTCATGAATTTATGGAATGATGAGGGTACCACCTTGTATTTTTAGATCAATGGCCTTTTGTTATGTACATTTTTTATGTTGTCTTGATGGATAACCATAAACTCGTCTTTATATAGGAGAGCCAAAAATTATGTTTGAAGATTGATATTCATGAGGGATGTTTTTCATTCTTATCATAACATTGAAATTTTGGAAGCTTTGAAAATATATACATTTCTCTATACTCCAAACATCATAGGGTTAAAATTGGGATTATGTTGATCATTGAACCATTTTCAATCAGGGATCTTTAGATGTATACATTACTAAGTCTACCCAAAACATATCGGGGATGATATGTCCCTAGATGACCTCTTCATGATCCATGTATTTGAATTGGATGGAGACATATTAATCTTCTAAAATGGCCTCCCATAAATACACTTCAGCTGTAGTGGCATCATTATTGAGGTCTTATGGGATTTCGAGGGCTTCACCTAGTGCCTTCGAAAGTTATATTGATATATAGAGCACTTCCAGAATCTAGATCTAATCTGTGACAATGGAAAACTAATTTACAATGTTTTAATTTGGTTCCAATGGTTAGTGATTTCTAATGATGGGGTTCCCCTTGTCATGTGGATCATGATCCAACTAATTTGAGTTAAATGATCACGGTGATTATGAATGGGTTGAGGGAGAATTTTCTATATGTTGTGTGGGTATCTCTGGCCTTCCTTGTTTTATAATATGTAGAGATAACAACACCCTCGCAAGGTATTCATACAAGAAAAATGGGGGTGTGTGACTATTAGAGGGTGACTGGACACATCCATGTCTCTATTGGTATTTTTGAATCCAATTCCCATTACTCTCACTTGTATATATGTCATATGTGGGGATGTGAATGGAATATTGGGACCAACCACACCAGTTTTGTCTAATTTATCATCAATTCCTACTCATGCAACCACATATTTCACTATTAGTTTTGGGTTACTCATACTTGGAGGCCTATTTCATATCGGAGAGGTGTTTTTAGAAGTGTATCATTATAAAAAAACCAAACATTATATCTTCATAAGATTCTAGTTCAGTTTGGTGGGGAATTTATTATTCATCGAATGTTGTATGTAAGAAATATGATGGAGTTGGATCTCATAACAGAGAAGGAAATGTCCTGTCCACTTTTGTTTCTTTCTGTGTTTGACTATCGCATCCACCCTCTGAAGACATATCTAATGTCTGATACCTAGGACGAATAAATTTTGTGGGACTGAAAATCTATGCTCTCATGGTGTTATTATCATGGTCAATTGTCTATATAGTTACTAATTTATTAAATATATATATTCACCTCACCCAAACATTTTTTAAATTAAATTCTTCGACTAACAGGGTGATGATTAAGTTGGTAACCTACTATGATGTGTTTTCCAACATCAACGTTCTTGAATAGACAATTCCTTGAAGAAAATATATGAAGATAAATCAATCTGGGATGTTATGACATCGTCTCATATGAAAAGGACAGTAGTTAGGATGGATGTTTTAGTTGAATGCATTGGGAATTCTGTGTTGTGGAAGCTTGAGTAGATTATTAACCATGGCTTCCAAGAAATAATATGGGTCTTATTAACATTATAATGAATTTTTAATATTTATCCATTCCTCAAATATCAAAATAATTTGATTTCTATATGCTTTTGAATAAGGGTAGTTTTTTAGTTTTTTCAAATCGTAAAAGGGTATTGGATTGTTTGGTTACATCCAAGGGGCTATAATATACACTGCAACTATTTTTAGTGTAATATTGGATTATTCTATATTACCGAGTCTTTTCCCCTATATTGAAAGCATGATCTGAGACTTACCTTGGGTTCACTAAATCGAATCATAGAAGTGTTTTATGTTTCTTGAAAATCATGGAACCCACATGTATAATTCAATATGAATGGTGTTTTCTGTAGTCTTTTCCAAATATTTTCAGTATAGAATTTCAATAATTGTTCATATTAGAGATGGATTCTAGGATAATATGTTAAAAACATTTACCTAGTTATAATGTTATAAAAATTATCATTTTCATGTTTTGTGCATTTATTCAGGTCAAAAATTGACTTCATCCCTATCATGGAGAAAAATT
This sequence comes from Viscum album, assembly GCA_963277665.1. Classification (NCBI taxonomy): domain Eukaryota; kingdom Viridiplantae; phylum Streptophyta; class Magnoliopsida; order Santalales; family Viscaceae; genus Viscum; species Viscum album. The sequence continues at coordinate 76,103,281 of OY728162.1, read as the reverse complement.
GTTAAAGGAATTATTGATGAAGGTCCTCCAATACAACAATGGATGTAGATGGAATGTTTTTGTACAAAATTAAGGATGGACCTACGATTTTCTTTACGAAACATTGCAGCCTAGTCACCTCCTGTTGATCTAGAGGGTCTGTCATTGGACCACATTGGGATACAAACTGAGTAAGATTCAACCCAGTGCCCCTTGTTCCATGAATAGTGAATGAGGATTGATTTCATAAATTGGGTGGAGGAAGAGTGACATCCTCACATTTGGGAAATGGATTCCTCATTAGCTTCACAGTTGTGTGTAACCCTTATGTGGATTCTATTTCAGTATCCATGGACCGATGAAGTTATGAATATCATGAGGTACTGTTTTTTGATCCACCTCCCATCTATAGGGAGCATGTTAGGCTTAGGGAGGGTTCCTTGTTTTTGTCCCATGCTTATTCATGACCCATGCATAGAATGACTGATCACCCTATGAAGGAAGAGGTTTTGACCATAAAGAGGGATTCCAAAATAATTTTATATGTACATTTATATAAAGAATAGATTTTGGATCTAGATCTAGTTTGAGTCCCCATTGATGTTTTTGTAGGGGGGGCAGCTCTAGGAGGAAGAATAATCATCTATTCCAAAAGACAATACATTATATAAAAATTTTACCCTAAGTATCTCCTCATTGAGTTATATAAGGGTTTTTATACAACTCTTATATTATATAAATATTTCCTCTATGGAATGATTTATTGTTTCTATTAGTTGTTGTTGGGATGTAGAAAAAACATTTCCTTTATTTTTTAATGTGTTCCACCATAATAGCAGTATCTCGATATACCCCGGTGTAATAATTTGATTCCTCTTTTGATATCTGGTCCATTCAGCGTCGGATGGTGCATACAAGTCACCCTTATCTTGGGGTATGTTTTATGTGTTTCAATTATAGGAATGTGAGTCACGATCCACATTATATGTGATGATGAAGGTGAAAATATTTAAAAAGTTGTCTCGATAAACAGTGAATTTCCTATTACTTCAACACTATATAATGATTATAAACTACCTTCATTAGGGAATTTTCTTGATCACTTGGTCTTATTGGGACAATATATTTTGAAACCCTAGTTAGTTTTTCCCCCTTTTATGTGAGATCCTCTTATCTTGGCCTCTGAATAATGATCTTGAGGGAGTTTTGTATCATGACTATCAAATAGGCCTCAAATACTAGAGGATTGTTCTGTTGTCAGACGAACAGATGAAATGTTAACCCTTAATATTTTCCACACAATTTAGAGTATATTGATTCACTATAATGTTATGATGATAAGGAAAATTTTCCTATCCCTATATATTATGGACTATTTGTCGACTCAATTGGCATTGCTTGATCATATTATTGAGGATTCAACATTTTGAGTTAGCGATTTGTTGACTCCCATCATGGAAATTGATATTCAAATTCAACAATCCCAATGGGATGAGGCTGATCTCGAATCATTATTGATTTAAATATGCTACCATTAGGGGATGAATAATTTGATTATTCTGATTAAGATATAAATTCACACATCCATGTGTGCTAGGATTTTGTATGTTGTTGATGTTGACTTGTCTTGAATCCTTTAGGGAATTGGAAATCCGAGGGTTTTCTGTCATGGAAGATATTCCCCTATCCTGATGATATGGGTTGATTATTGGGTGGATTCTAGAGCAGCTACTATAGTGAATAGTTTGATGGTTCACAATTGTGATCATGTTAAAGATGGATTAAATAGAGGCCCATGGTGTTAGTCGGTTTCTACAAGGTGTTTTTTAGTTTATTGAGAAATCATCTTTCTTTTATGAAATAATTCTGTATTGATTCAAGGGGGTAGATCAATGATTTTTTTATTTCCTCTTCCTCTTTTCGTGATGTCTTGGAACCGTTGATATGAGGGTATTCTGTTGTAGTGTCTAACTGGCCCGAGCGTTACCTAGTCCCCATAATTTTATGGAGACTATAAAATTGATGGATGTTGTATATGATGGATTATACTATTTTCGTTTTTTGGTGAAGTAAAACAATCTATATTTTCCCCGTACTCTTATATATATTCATGACTTGGCTTTTTAGATCACCTTTAAAAACATTGTGATGTAATGGAGGTAATATTATTGTTTATTTATTCTATACATTACTAGTTCTGGATCTTGATGAACATTGTCGTGCACACTCTCAAATGTATTTTTGATAAAACTATGTGGAACACAATGGATGACTTGGGTTATAATTTCAAGTCTGATTTGAATTAAATAACCCTTAATAGTTTGGAAGAACCCATTAATATCAGTGAATACAAATGACAAAACTGGGGGATTTGGTTTAGAGATATTCAGATAGTAATCAAATAAAACAAATTATAATGTATAATCACAAAAAAAATTCTTTAAGAAAACTATAAGAGAAGACATATTCAATCGAATCTACCCCATTAACCATTAATTTTCATTATCTAATATGATTAGAATTAATTAATTTATGATGCCCTAACCATTTCAACACCTGAACCCTATGAAATTTAACACAACCACAAAAATTGGAAACCTGTGCCCTAGGTTATCTTCGGTACATCGAATCACAACACGGTTCATTTATTGGGATCCAAAATCCAACTTATGGTCAATAGAAAATTACAAAATCATATCCTCCCATTAGTGAAGAATTAATTCAGGTTGGTGATTTGACATTAAGCCTAAAATTCTACCCCCTGTTAATTGGAATTTTTTATTGATATTTCACTCACACGATTTACACAAGTCCGACCACACATCGTTGTCCATGTCGATAGAGTTACATTGAAATAAAAACTCGATTAATTGATCAAAATATATGACTAATAGCATCTGTATTCATTAAAAAGTAATTAAATGAAGGGAGTATGGATGAGATTACCTACATATGAAATCAATCTTCTATGGGTGTAGTTGTCATCATAGATATGTTTTCCAAAAGAAATGGATTGAAGGGGGAACACTCAATATATTCTATTCTCTCAGATTATAGCACCAAGAATTAAAATAAGAATATTAAGAGAGAATAACACATAAAATTAAATGAAGAAATATTCAATTTAAAAGCATCAAAAAAGTGAATCATAAAGTGGAGGTGGGAGAGGGATGCCTTATTGGAAGAGATATTTGCACATGACCATACTTATTCCAAGAGTAGTGAGGTGTTCCCAAGAGCCTCCATTTCCTACAACCCTTCTGATATCCTCTACAAACCATCTCATATAGTGAAAATCCAAATTAAATAGTGTTTTGAGGAAAAGGGTTAGATAACATATCAACTTTCAATGTGATATTATGAGAAATAACTTTTTCCAAATTGAGCCACATATTGGGCCTTGAAAAACCAGAAACAAGATTCCCTTCTAAAAGGATTATTTTTTTGAAATTTTAAACAAAATATTTTCTCCAAATTTGCTCCAATCCAATCATGGATGAAGATTTTATGGAAAATATACTGACGTGATGTCCAATATGAAGATTCTATGCCCACATTGACTTCATGCCCCATTTGATACACTCAAATGAATGTTCCTGGTCTAATTTCGCTAATTAATGTTGTATCTCATTTAGTGTGGAACACAACTAGAAATTTTTATATTAAAATAATTTATAGAACAATATTTATGTCATAAATATGAAAGTGAATTTCAAAATGGAGGAACTGGAATTTGAATATAATTTTTAAATGAATGATCTAGTCACAAATTTTCAATAAATAATCATTTTTACCAAAATGTAACGGAATTATGTCAATTAATATCGAAAAATATATTCAATAATATGGTGTTAAATCAACTCCCACTCATAACCCTTTTTCACTCCTGGGAAATATAACATATCATGTACTCCAAAAAAGTGTGAAAAAAATGCATGTTCATATACCTCAATTCACAATGAAAAAATAGGCAAAGTATAAATCCCATTAAGAGTCAATGTGAATAAATTATATATTCATTATCTCATAAATTGTGTCAAAATAAAACTCAGTGAGATTAATAAAAGTACCAACATGAAAAAGAGTCATGGATCTACCATGACACTATTTCCCCATGTGTGTGTCAATCATTTCAGGCTTGTCTCTCCACCCTATATAGAGTATATTCATTTCAATAAAAACTTTTATACTACCAAGATTATATTACACCAATCTTCTTCAACATCTTTTGAAATCAAATTCCAAAACCCAATCATTTAATCATTTCTATAAGTCAAACTTTGAGCTATCACCTGAAATATCCTCACATTATGTACATTTATTCCCTCCCCTCACTACTGATTTATTATTTTTTAAAACATTTTGAGGGAGTACAATAGAAATATATCATGTGTACATTCATAGGTCAATTTGGTATAGTGATTGAAAATATCGGAAGAGAAATGATCATATGGAAAGTCCATGTTAAAAGATGTAATAATTTACTTACCCAAAATATACATGAAGTTGGGTAAGAGAAACTCACAAGTTATGATTGTGTGAAATGATTTCTGGATAATTCTATGACACGATTTACCATTAAAAATTCAAAAATAATGTTGTCAAATTTTATAAGGTTTTATTATGACATAACTTATCATATCATTGATGAATAATTTTTTTTAATCATCTATTGATGAGGAAATCCTTCTCATTGTTATCATTCCACCAATGAATTTTGAAAACAGGCAATTTCCATATATTTCATATCACAATGAGCATGTTATATGAATTTTATTTTTTAAAAAATAACTGAAAATATAACAAAATATACATAAAAACAGTCAAATTAAAATCATAAATATCAATCCCAAAATGATTACCCTCCCCCGCACGTAAAATATTTCATTATCCTCAATGTAAAACTATGATAATATATTTTCACATGAAATGTATAATTTTTAGTATGACACATAATATACATGTTAAAGGGTTAGAGAAAAACATATATTTTCATGTAATGATGGGGTCATGTACGGTGTTGAAATCAACTGAATCGATATAAATTACCTCAATGTATTTCTCCAAGCATTTCCCATTTAGTGTAAATATCATTATTGTGTCCTCTTCTGTGATCTCCAATGCACCATAAGGACTAACATTAGACACAACATAATGTAAAAACCATCTTTATCTCAACTAACTAGGCATCAGCTTCAGTCATGTACTGTAGAGTAGAACATTATCTCCTACATGAAACTCCATTTGTTGGATCATTCTATCATGATATACTTTTATTATTTCTTTATTACCAATTCATTTTATTTATTAAAAATACACATTAAGGAAAATTGGGAACCATAAACAGACCATTCAAAAACATGGTTCACCATAAAAAATTCAAAATTCAAAATATCTTATAAGAACCAACATCACTGCACCTGACACCCTATTTAAAATTTCAAACAACATATTGCCATAAATTCCTTGAGCCACGAACCTAGATAGAAATTTTTCACGAAACGACCAATTCATCATACAAATTGATGCCACCATCATAACATAATTGCTTCCACCAATACATCACCACTATTATCTCCAAACCTCACCATCACCATTGACACCTGACATCAAGACACACATCACCGAACAATAATCCCTTTTCTAAAAAACACTCAACACTGAAAAAATTCGATCCAATAGAAAAAGGAACATCACTAGAGAAACTAAAAAATGATCCAATAAGATCTCAAACCTTGGGAAAGAGAATCCTATACCAAAGAATGAGTAGCCGACCACCATTTAATCACAACACCTAGGCTGCAGTAGATGTTTTTAGCATCACCAGCAATGCCATTTTCCTTCTCTATAAAACCACTCAAACCTAAATCTCCGTGAATGAACCACCAAGAACCTACCACCACAATGCACCACACACATAAAACCTCCTACAGAGCATCACACTCGACATACCTAGAAGTGGGATGTGGTCTTGGAGACTAGTGATGGCCAAGTAGAGGGACACATACATCAATTCACCAAGAAAGAATAATTTCATCAAGCCTTCAAAAAAATGAGAAAACATAACACCAAAAATTCTCCCAAAAAAAGGCAGGAAAAACTCATCATGAAAAAATATGGAATAAACTGGAATAGAATACAAAAAAAGGATAGGGGATGACATGATCTCACAAAAACTATCCCAAATGGGGAAATATCGATGAGGAGACTTTTTTTGTCATATAACCCCACATTACAGTGTCCTTGAGCTTTCTCTAATACTTCATATTTTACAGCATGGTTTTATCCAAAAAAATCAACACATGATTTGAAACCTCTTCTTGACCATTTTTATATGGGTGGTTTGGTGTAGATGTTGTGTATATCACCCCATACTTCCAAAGGTGGGATTCTGAATCCCTATTACAAATGTTTGTACCTAGATCACTAATGATTTCCTTTAGTACTCTAAAGCAGAAAAAAAATTCCCTTGAAAAATTACACTACAAAATGAGAATAATAAATCTTGGTGGCCATAGCCCCCACCGCATTTCACAGATAACAAAAAGAAACCAAAATATATAAAAAACCAAATGAACTAGGAAATGAATCCATAAAATAAATTCCCCACACATCAAAAAAATATTATAATAATATAGGCTGTTGAGGTATCTCTTGTCTTCGAGAAATGTTTCTCAGGTATTGGAAACGTATGCATGAGACACAAAATAGATTATATTCATGGAATAAACTAGTAAAAAAGAACCCATATTATAAAACATTCCTTGTTATTTGTTGGGGTCCAATGTTTCCTCCACAATAATTTGTATAAAATAATTGCAGAATATAGTAAAACTCATGATTAGGATCGCACCTATAAATGACATGATCACTAGACATGTGCCCGAGGTATGGATCATCCCACTCAAAAATATAGACACACTCTTTAATTATTTTCATTATGTTTCCTAAAATTTTCAATTACTTATAGGAAACATGGTAGTTAACTAAATCATCATACTCAGGATTGTACCTGAGATGGAATACATATCCCCATTAGAAAAATAGTCTTTATGTGGAACTTAGTCCATGGTGTCAGCCTTTAATGTGTCAGTAATAATACTTATGTGGTCCAAAATAAGGTTATATCAACAATTATAGTCCATAATATCACTATTGAAATTTTGATGTCAGAGTGTCCATCAAATGAGTATGGTCTTTAAGTCTGGATTCTTCAAAATGAACCTCAGTGCATCATGGCCCGAACGAACAACTATTATAGAGCCCAGTAAATATTATAGGATTTTATATAAAGAAAATATGATGATTAGAAACCTATTTTTTGTTGTTTTTTAGTACGATTGGGGTTAAAAAATGTCCTTGATGTATAGTCAATCACCTGTGAACATTCCATCAATATTTGTGTTAAGAAAAATCATAATGATATGTTGGAAGAATAAAATATAATCTCAAATTTAATTCCCAATGTTGGGTTTTTTGATCCATGGTGTGGTTAGATGTTTCTTTAGCTCATCAAATGAAGTCCTACAATAATCATCAAACACAAAATCAGAGTAATGATGAAGTAATCATGACATAAGAAGTGAAATCTTACTAAAATCATTAATGAATAACTTATATGATCCTTCATTTACTAAGATAGATCTAACATCATCTACACATGAATTATAGGGTAATTCTGATATAATATCTACCATAGATAAATGAATCTATATCCCATGTTTTGACACTACATGCCGGAAGTGAATCCCATGATCTACAATGAAATGACACTTTTCAAATTTGATGACATAATTCTTCTCAATACATTGATTCAACACCATTACAAAATTAAGATTACATTAATCAACTGATGATCCATATACTGTAAAGTAATAAATAAATACTTCCATGATGGTCGTAAGAAAATCATAAAAAAACTCACTTGCATCTCAAGAGGGTACATGGGGAATTGAAAAGTCTATATAGAATACCCCGGTAGAAAAATGTGCCAAATAGATGAGTGATTGATGTCTAATATTAATCCAATGGGGATATATGAGCCTGATCATATCCATAAAATCAATCTAAAAAATAATATCATGCCTTCCAAATGGTCTCTCTAGCATTTGATCAATAAATGGGGGAGAAAATGGTCCTTGTGAATGGATTGATTTTTCTTCCTATGATCAATATACCCACAACAACTATTTTAAGCCCTCATATGAATTAAACAATCATTATAATTATTTGAGAATAGTAATAGTAATTTTCTTAAGCACAACCAGAATAGGACACACCCACTGGGAATTTTAAATGGGAAAAATTATTTCATCCACAATCAGTGTTTCAACATCTTTAATAATAAATTCCCGATGTGTTGGATTTAGTCACATTTGTGGCTGCCTAACATCTTTATCCCCATCCATGAAAAGAATCATATGAATGAAAATAGAGGTTATAATAAATAATATGTTAGTTGTGGTACACCTTATCTCTCTCACATTCTACCTTTAATGATTAAAAAATTTCCATTCTTTCTCAACAGTTAGATCATTAGAAATGATAATTGGTAATATCTCACCACTCAAAAAATTTGAGTATTTGATATTTGGGGGAAATGGATTGAGTTCCAATTAAGGGGTGATGTATTTACGAGACATTGAAGGAACTGAAATATGATCTCGATGAACATCAATACCAAAGTATTCATAATCAAAATTAGAGAATAATGCATCACATCATTAATCATACTCAACATCCATTTCATAATTATAATGTGTATGATCAAAATCAGAATATAAATCTTTCTAAGAATCAAATAAAATAGAGTTTTGTGCATTATAAACAAGTGTGTAAGTAATCATAGACATAAAACTAAAACTAATGCACATAATCTTCATAAGAAAATGGAAATTAAAATCTGTAAGGTCTTCATGTGGTGGTTCGAAATGGGTGGCTAGAAAAAAATAATGGTTCTCTGAGGGATGTATCATAGATTGCATAATATTAAATATCAAAAAATTATCTCCAAACAATATTTAATATGTACCATCATGGACATTTATGATTTTTTTTTTTATGTTTTGGTTAAGGACCTACCTAATATAATGGGATAATAGGAATATACCTGATTATCCTCTATGTTAAATTAGTAGAAATATACATGAAATATCACGTATCTTACCCTAACAAGTACATCCTGTAAGACTCCCACTGGATATGTTGTTTCTAAATTTGGAAACTACACCACTACTATTGTTCGATTCAACTCACCATCCCATATGGAAAATAAAAGATAGTGATGCATCAAATTTATGGAAGCTCCCAAATCATATAATGAATCTGAAAATGTAACTATCCTATGGTGGATGGGATTTTCAATTTCCCTATATCCTTTCACTTTCTTGGAATTTATTGATTTGGTGTAATGATTCTTGATAGATTCCTTCCAAGATAGATTCTCTCATTTCCCTTGAGACCTATTCTGTTGGTACAATTTTCGTGTAATAATTTTTCATACCTTGGTGTTTTATTAATTACTTCAAGTAGAGGGATATTGATCTCATCATAATCTAATATATTCAAGACCTCTTTATTCTTCACCTCTTGATCCATCTTATTAGTTTTCACAGCTCTATTTGGAATGGTAAGGAATATTGGAGGAATGTTGTATATATTTTTCATACCCTTATCTTTATCCTTGGGTTGTTCATTTGTAAATCTTGAATTGGGTAATGTTTGGAGTTGAGGTGAATCTTTTTGGAATGGTTGGGGTAGAATTCATAATCATTTTCTCCCCACTTATCAAGGTGATGACACTGACATTACCCTTTGTATTTGGAGTAGGTTGAGAACGATTATTCCTATAATTCATACATACAGATTCATGGAGGGAATTGTAAAACTTGCTCATTTATATATTTAACTCCCTCAACTCAGAACATTGAATCCTCAACTAATTATATTTATTTATAAAAATTTAATTCAAAATAACATAAATTTTACGTTCAACATAGGGTAGGGGATTATGTTGTGCTTGGGTTGTTGATTCTTTGGTTTGAAGTCTCCTTTTGGGTTGATAGAAACCCTACTATTAAGGCATAGTTTGTTGTATTGTTTTTTGAAAGTATAACCATTGTTGTTTTCCAGAGCCTTAAATCATGTATGATTGATCCTTCCTCCATTGGATGTATGTTTGAAAAATATACCAATAAATATTTTTGTGATGTGGTTGTTTTAGCTGAAGATATGGTCTCCCAATGAATACTGTTGTGCAATCCTCGATCTCTTATAGTTGGGGGAAACAATAATTTGGGAGGTCTGTTTCAGTGAATATTCTAGAGGGCCTTATAGGTTTTGTTTGGGATGTCTTTGAAAACAAATCAATCTGTTTCACCATTGTGTTCAACTCTTCCAACATGGAACATTTATATTACATTAAATAGAATATGGGCATACATGTTGTACACCTCTAATAAGTGGTGTACCTCAATTTCCAAATTATATGGATTTTTGAACCATCATGTTGATCAATGCATATGAAGCTACAAGTGATTTATTGACCAATTTCCATTAACCCATGACATCCTCCATGGTCCTCTACATAGGTGTGAGTTTATCAAATAAGTACCGTATGAGGAGTTTCTCACATATTTGGTGATATGTTTAGCTTTCACACAACTTCTTTAATATCACCCAATACACATAAATTGACTCTTCCTATGCCTATTTGATTCCAGATATCTTTTTTTAGATGGATGTGGTCGTCAATGCTGGAAAAAAATCATTTCAAGAATGTTCCTTTCAAATCAATACAACATGTTACATCTTGTGGTTGAAAATAATAAATCATATCCTTTGTAGTTCCATGAAGTGAAAATTTGAATGCTCTTAGTTTTATTTGATCTTAAAATACACCTAATTCCCTTATTGATCACAATACATCATGGAATTATTTAATTTATTACTTTGGGTCCTCGCAAGATAATCCATGAAACATTGGAAGAAGGTGAATTAAAACAGATTTTTGTTGAAATGTCTGATTCGATAGATGGAAATGAAATGTAAATAGGTTTATAATTACTATTAGGTGCATCCAACTCTCTAATTGACATATTGAGTTCATTATTATTATTTTCAACTGTTGGATATTGTTTAATATTTCATTCAGATGGGTTTCCTATTTCAAATTTCATATATTGGAGGATTTCCCTAGCTGGATAAATTTTGACACTTCCCCTTTACCATGATTGTCTAATTAGATCCCCATGGCAACATTCAATCTTAGGTTTTAGATCAATGATATCGTTGGGATGGTATTGTGTTATAAATCATATAATGGAATGAAACAAAAATAAGTAGACCCCAAAATCATTTAATGAGTATTCAATTGACATATCAAAGAAAGGTGGGGCGGAATGTAAAGAAAATTAAATAGGGGAGAAGGAAATAAATAAAAAACAAACAAAAATGATCATACCTAAATGTGGATGAGTTAAAAACTTTATTCCCTTCATACAGTGAAAATTTTATTAGGATTAATAGACACGATCCCCAAAAAAATAGAGATTAAAATAAGTGGAGCACATTGGATGACCTATGTCATTCACTTGAGGAGGAATTTAATCAGAAAACCCTTAATATTCATGAAGAAAACATTAAAATTAGAGAAAAATCTATCAATAATGTGGTGTTTTTGGATTTAAGATATTTCGATAATTAATAAAACAAACAAAAGGGAAGGTACAAGGAATGATACTATTCCATTAAAAACATTATATGTGAAGATATATTCAGTATAATCTACCCCATGCACTATTAATTTATCATTATCTCATATTACTATAATTTATTAAATTATTATTTCCTAACCAAGTCATCCCCCAAACACCATGTAAATTAACACAACCACAAAAATTGGAAAAATGAGACCTATGTTAACATCAGGACATTCTATGACAACAGTCTACTACGATTGGGATCAAATAGAAAACATTCGTTCGATATAAAATTAGGAAATAATCTACTCCATATAGTGGATAAATAATTGAGTTTGTGGATGAAACGTGAACACTAATATTCTGTTGCAATTTGATTGGATTTTGTGATTAAAATTTCACTCACATGATTTTAGAAGTTCAACCATGTGGTCTTGTAAAAGTTGATCTAGATATATAAAAAATAAAACTCAATTTGTTGATAAAAATTTATTAATTATAGTATTTTTATAGATTCAATGTATATAAATGAATGGATTAGGTAATCAGTCGAATACAGATGAAATAACTCCTCCATTATTGGATTTTATTCCTTGTGGATACGTTTTTTTTGTATGCAATGGATTGAAAGAGGAACTCCCAATATCATATTCACTATTAGATTCCAACACCAAGAATAAAAATAATAAGATGAAATGAGAATAAAATATAATATTAATTGAAGAAAAATTCTTGTTACAAACATAAAAACAATAAAACAATAAGTGGAGGTGGAAGAGAATAGACTTTTTGGACGAGATCATTGCAAAAGGCCTTACTTATTCCAAGTTTAGTGAGGTGTTCCCTAGATCTACCATTTCTTCCAAACCATCCCAAATCCTCTTCAAACCCTCCCAATATAAGAAAAAACAATTTAAATAGTGTTTTTGAGGGCGAGGGTTACATAAAATTTCAAGAGTGAATGAGAAATTATGCCAAATATTTTATTCCAAATTTCACCGCATCTTTGACCTCAAAAGAGGGAATTAGATATCCTTCCAGTAGTATTACTTTTTAGAAAAATTTCTCCAATCAGATCATCAAATTTGGGTATAATACAATAACCAATCAAAATTTTATAACCCAAATACTAAAGTAATGTACAATCTAGAGGGTCAAACACAACTTTTAATTCATGGACCATTTACTACACTCAAATGCATGAGACAGAGTGGATTTCATGAATGAATTTTTTTCTCCCACATAGTTAGAAAAACATTTACAAAATATTTTGTTTAATTTTTTTATAGAAATATTTTTTCACACAATTTTAAAAATAATTTTAAAATGGAAAAATTGGAATTTTAAACAACTTTTCATTTAAATGATATAGACCCAAATATTATATAAATAAACCTATTTAGCTATACATGAGTAAATAATGTCATTTATTATCAATAATATATTAAATAAAATTGTATTTATTAAGATCTAAATCCATGTGGATAGTATCCAAGTCAATATAAAAATTTAGTAACATTATGGTTTGATTGTAACCCTTGTATCACAGCTAAGAGAGGATTAAATCATTGAGTCACTGAAAATATGCACTCAAGTTTTGGTTTATATAAGGAAGTAACTCTTTATCTAGATAATATGGGATATTGTAGTCAGAATGTAGAAATATTCAAAAAACATAGTGGAGAGGTTTATTCTAGTTAGCTATCTCCATATATGAATTTTTACTTCTTCTTCACCAGACATTAACACTTACATCCTATTACACCACAGTAGATGACTCTCGGTGCCACCAGCTGACTGGAGTGGTGTGTTACTAGAAGTTGATGAAAAAATATATACAATTATCCTCAGTTTTTTTAGAACCACTCTATATGAAAGTGTTTGAGTTTTGAAAACCAATCTATATGATGGTGTGTTGGATAATGGGGGATTCCCTTTCCCATGGGAGATAACTAGTGAGGTGGTTGACCACAATATATTTCAATAGTATAATCCCTATGATCCATGTCCAAACCAGCACAAGGAGGACTATAATGGTAATTATATAATTATATGTAGTTTGATAAGATGAAGGACCCATGGTGTGTTAATAATGTGTCTCTGTTGACGCTCCTTTCCATCATAAAGTCTAACGACTGGAAAAGGGAAATGGCTTAGTCCAACGTGATTCATCCTTTGAAGAAACATCAAAAATTGACTAAGGAATGAACAAGGATTTCTTCACATAGGGGTCCACATGATTTATCATGGTCTCAAAATTATACGTGCACGATGCATATTCGTCACACAGGTGACATGCGTTCCCTCTTTGATTTTTTCCCTGGGTCTTCTTTGGCCTATAAATACCCCTTGCGGGCCTCCCATTTCACGGACAGAAAAATTACAAAACTCAGATTCGAGCTCCCGGCACCCTAGTCTCTTTTGTAAGTCTTCCGAACATTTATAAGGTAATTTATTAGCTAGAATGGATGCTCTAAACAGTGTAAAAAAGGCCTATTTATTGAAACTCATCAACACTTGCGTGCATTAGTGGACATCCCTTAAGGGAAATGGCCACACTTTTGCACCGCCTTATCCATTAAATAAAACATGTGCACCATGCTTTTGGATGCTTTTAGGGATAATACTAAGGGATTGATCCAATACTCGCCCATGTATTACCCTGAGGGCTGACCGTAGCCAAAGTACCCATGTGTCGTGCAAGTCAACTTGAGTGACTAGGACTTGCGCTCCCATGCAGGACTTGCGCGCTTCTCTCTTTTTTGGGTGCCTCTCCTGTCTATTCACATGATTTCTTCAAATCCAGCTCTACTCAATAATATTTATCCTCCAGAACCTTCTTCAACTCCATATATGGCACGGTTCTTTTGTTGTATTCCTTATCTAAAAGAAATTCTGTGGAAAAGTTCCCAAAACCTAGTGATTTACATATCTTTTTGTCACTAAGGTTAGAGATTTCATTCATTTAACCTCATCCTTTTAAAGATGAGAGGATCTTTAACCTAGGCGTCCTTTTCAGGTGTAACACCCAGTCTTCAATTTCCCTTAATTTTGGGCATCCTTTTCAGGTGTAATCCCCAACAATAATTATTTTAATATGGGCATCCTTCTTTGGAGTAATCCCCAAGCTACCAAAAATCCAAATTCTATTATCCTGGGATTCCATTTCAGGAGTAAGCCCTATTCACAATTCTTCTTAACCAGAATTAATTTACTTTTGATTTGGGCTTCCTTCTAAGGAGAAAAACCCAATTACAAATACCCTCCTAATTTGGGAATCTTCTTCAGGAGTAATAATCATGTTAGAGTACCCAAATATCTATTAAGCACATATACCTTTATGGTCCTTGTTCACGGGTTTCTTCCCTGAATTAAATCCTAATCTTTATCTATCTTGGTAGTCAGACATACATAAGCCCCACATCATTTCTTATAATTTCATATTTCATGGCACAATTTTCTGGTTTTACCAATACCTCTTGTTTCTCACACTGATCATGACTCACGTGAGCTTGGAGTGTAAAAGTAATTATGAAATCTTTCTTTGAGCCATCAACCATTCATAAACATCATACTCCTTTACTCGAACTATGTGGTTTCTTATTACTTTTATAAAATAATGTATATGTAGGTAGCCCATTTGTGGGTACAATCCGAACTCTGAAATAATCTATGTCCTTCTAAATGACAATAAACATCAAGTGCCCCGCTGAGCGACTTTAAAACCAGTATGGTCATCATACGGACCAAGAGATTTCTATATAATGTGTCGAAAGATACCATTGACTAAAAATCTCTAACCAATACAGATGATTCTCTATCGATGAATAACCTCAAATACATATAATAGATTCTCTAAATCTCATATGTATTAATGATTGATTGTCACATCTTAAGGAAAGCTCATTTTCATACTTGGTATTGTAATAAGGATTCATGAACATAACTTAAGTCTATAAAGAGAGTCCCAGTGTAGACAATAATTTCCCCCAAAAGGTGTGATGATTCCGACCTCCCATCCTCTCGATGAATGCAAATTAGTAAGACTTATTGGTCCACAACTATTGATCACCAACCATTGGAAAGTAGGTCCAAATGGATATGTAATCATTGGATGTTTCTAGTTCTGAAAACAAATCGGTTAGAAAGCGATTGGAATGTTTGAACCTTAAATAAACAAGATCATCCCCATTTCTAGTGGAAATAATAAATGGTGAACCCGACATGAATCCTTAACCAAGATAAAATGATGTTTTAATTATTTGTTAGGCCCCTATTTAAAATCAATGAGAGAGACAACAAAACAATCAATAACATATGTGCTCATCCAAAAGATGTAGTGGCCGAACTTATCTTGATTATGCTTTATATTTCAAACAGGAACTCTTTTCCAAGATCTTCGGCCTTACAAAAATGGATTTTCTTATGTTCACACCTATGAATACCCCTACTATGAATACCTCTGCTGTGAATGCATCTTCTGCTACTCCTGTTGGATCGTCATCTTCTCTGAGGATGACATCACCTACTCAGTATCTTCAACACTGGGTATCAAATGAACTAGTTATGGAATACCTTTGACATGGTACCATTCCGAATCTAGAGGCTACTTAACAATCCATCCATGTCAATAATTCACTCTGGTCATCCAGACAGCTATGACTAGAGATCAAGAAGCAGGCGGTGCCAACCACCGTCTCCAACCATTTTGGGTCGTTATCCACGTAATACAATAACCAGTCCCTCCCATATTCTGGGGAGGTGAATGAGCAGGTTCCTCAGGGCCTTAATTCATGGAAACAAGAGTCTTCTCCAAGAGTTCCCAGTAAATAGTTCCTCTAGACTTGTGTGGTAGTACTCCCTCAACATGATAAGGGTATCTCCATCAGGGGTTCGTCTTATGTCCCTCAGACCTGAGAACGCAAGACGAATTGCTAGAGGATAAATCTGGTCAACATTGAGTAAATTTTTTTCTCTTCCATTTCCGAAGAATTCCACCAACTAAACTTGGTGGAAAGGAAAAAGTAGGAACACACACCCGTCCATTTTAATTCCACTCTCCAGAAGACTTGTCTGGTAGCAACATACCATTCCCTCCAAGAAATTTTGGTGGAGTACTATAGACAGGAACATACACATGCATATAAATCATCAGCTAGTCAGCAGGATCTTCTGACTAAAAACGATGAATCCCGCCAACCTAATGTGTTGACAACTGGTAAACAGACCCACACAACTGCTTACACTCATCAATCCTGCTAGCAGCCTCATCTGCCAGTATTGAAGGAAGTTTGTCACCCCCGTTCGGCGGAGTTCAATCAGCAGGCACATACACCTACTAGTATTGATCATCCCTACAAACAGTCTCGTTTGGTATCGCCTGGATATGTCAATTGGAAAGCCCCAATGACAAGCCGAAGGCAGACTCAACTCTCTGCCCACACACATGTGTTCTATGAGGATTCATTGATAGGAAAAGGAGGGTAGGAGCAGGAACACATGCCTACTCCAAGCATGGAATGGACATATATTCCCGTTCTGACAGCTATAGTCACCAAACACATTCTTACAATGGTGAAAGAGTTAATGAAAATCCGTGCTCATATTCTGGATTCCTTCCAGGATATTATAAAAACTTCAGTAGCATCACAGGGAATTAAATGAAAATCTATCCCTACCAGTGGAGTGACACATCAACAGTTCACTCTAGAACAGACACACACCTCGGTTCTTGTTCAAGATGGTTATGGGGCATAATCCCCCATGTCATATGGACAACCATGTCAAGAACATACACCTTATTGGAGGGATATAATCAACATAACCTGACTATTTCTCCTGAGAAGGAAGATACACCAGCCCATAGTATCCACTTTCGTCAACAAGTGGTTCCCAACATGAGTAAGAACGTTTCTATGAAGATGACTCGCCAAGCACAGTCAAGAATCCAAGGTCCAATATGTAATAAGGACTTAATCGATGATGGAGTTGTTGATGCACTCAGACAACTATCTGTGGAAACTCAATATTATACTCACTCAGTTCCCAATAGTGGGATCATTAATTCCAAAGGACTTAATCAGATACTTCCTCATGATGGCTTGCTTCATGAAAATTCATTCGATCTTTAAGTATCATCTTCAGATGAGAGCCACAAGAACTCTCTTTGTGGACAGATGATCAAGTTGCAAAATGTTTCATCTTTTGTTGTAACCCACCCTGGTTGTCCTCCCCATGATGAAAAATTTAGATGTGAATGTCCTCTCCGTAGTGATAATTCACATTGCCTGGAAAATGCTCCAATAGACAATGTAGTGAAGGGAAATCCCTCTTATCTTGAGGCACCTGCCAATGTGAAGCCAGTCATGTATGATTATTTACCAATAGCAGGTGAAATACATTCTCAATCAGATGATAGACTGGGGTGTAGGTCATTCTCTGAACCACCCCTGGGTCGTTCATCTTCTAGTTTGATCTTTGAAGTCTCTACCGATCTTGTTGAATCTAATGAATCAACAAGGAAGAAGCATTTTTTTTATAATCAGGAAGAAGGATCTATATTTAATGATAAAAAGGAAGTACTGAATATGAGAAAACAATTGGAGAAAGGTGAAGTGCCAGTTTTGTTTTGGCCTTTAGCTAACCCTCAGTATAACATTCCAGAGATGTTGATAGAAGATGGAATTCATGATATTCATCTCAGCATATGAAAAACACATTGTCAGTTGAAAAGAAAATATTATCTTATGATTAATATGAAAATCATTCCATTATAATAGAAGGGTTACAACGCCAAATTGACTTGGCATATTTCTCTATTTCTCGATATCTGAATGATGAAAAGAAGCAGAGAGCCCTTCATCATTCATGCCTTGGTGCATTAAGAATATTGTGCCAGTTATTTTCCAATGCCCCATCTGGTATTAATATAATGGTATGGGGTGTTCATGGAGCACTAAATTTCATTGTACTCTCCAGCCAACAAAGCCCTCCAAATATGGTTTCATGTAATGTTATTTCCCATGGCCGTCCACAGCCAATTGGCTTTGTTTGTAATCAAAGTCTCGCTCAAGAACGGGCCTCAACTAGTTCTTATCATAATCAGGCATACAGAGAACAAGTTGTTGAATTACTCCTGCATCAAGAAAACAAGAATATTTAACAGGCTTCTCATTTGGAGCGTGCAAATAATTATGTGAGAGATGTGTCAAAAATCATCCAACTGTCTTTTGAGCTGGGTGATAAGAGTGGATGTAGGTTAATGCGTCCAGCCAATTTCCAGACTAATTACCATAAGATCAAGAGGTATTTTAATATGTTATCATATATAGAAGCTGGAGAACCACCCCATCTTTCCAGACTGGGGACACTTTTAACCCGACCCTCAGAATCCACAAATAGGATTCGAGGAGTTGAGCTGAAACAGCAGGAACATCCCCAGTCAAAAGTACTGGGGACTTTTTTCAAATCCTCAATCTCTCCCTCATAGAATGATAGAATTTACTAGAATAGGGAAGAATCCACAAGAGGATCAAATATCCTAATTATCAAGTGATTCCCTCCATATTACGGTTCATCAAAAAGTTCATGTGGGATCAAATAAACAAAAGGAAATGTCTCATCAAGGACATGGAAGAGGACAATATTACCGAAATGCCGATAGAAGGGATGAAATTCATTATGCATCAATCAATGTCATAAATGTAATTGTTGTTTATACCCCATATGAGGCTCAATCAGAGGGATCAGATGAGGATGATCCTCTCAAAGAGGTTTTATGCAAAGACACAAATGAAGAAGGTGTGCGTACACGAAATCAAAGGATTACCCAAAATCTTGGTAATCCTTCAAGTAAACCACTTCCCCCTCTCTGAAAGGTGTCCAATAAGGGGAAAGGATAGAATCAGGTTACATACCCTTCCTCTAGATAAGGCCAATCACTCTCATTAGAGGATTTAATTTCACAACAAGAGGAAGAGATGAGGGAATTAATGAGGTTTAATGCAGAACTACTTCAAAGAAGTCTTCCTCCTAAGCGTGATGGATTCAGTTAGCCAAGGGAATTTGTTGAAGCTACTGATATGGATCAAGAATATCCTCTTTTATCAGTTCAAACTCACATGTCAAATCCTACGGGTCATGCGCAACAACAATCGGTGGTGTTATCATCAGTTGTAGTACCAGCCACCACATATGTCCATGCTCCAGTTATTGCACCTAATCAAGTCCAAGCTCAAATGGATGTTTCTCAAAAGTTAATAACTACTATTGAGTCATTAATATCTTGGTTGAAAGCTATGAAGGAAAAACGAGCTCAAATTAAATCAGAAAAGAGAACTTACCCTGAAAGGGTTGATGCGATTCCTCCCCCATCAATTTTTTCATGTACCAAATTCGCAATCTTTAATGTTTTAGGAGACCCAGAGCAACACTTAACACATTTTATTTCTATTAATGATCCTATGATGGGAACCCCAAAGCAACTGGAAGTCATTAAGCTTATATGTTTTGTACAGTCATTACAAAGTCCGGGTTTTGTTTGGTATACAAGCTTTCAATCCTAGTCAATTACCGGGTGGGAGGATCTATATCAATGATTCATTCTTCAATTCAGCACAAAATTTCCAAATAAAATAGTTTTTAATCATACAAACTGCAAGAAAAGGGAGAATGAATGGGTGTCAGATTTCATTGCTCACTGGAAGAGATTAACATATTCCCTGAGCTTAGCACTCCCTTAAGAAGAGTTGTTGCCAATATGTGTGGCAAATCTGTGGGATGAATTATGCACTACATTGATCCCTATGAAATACGTAGGAGGGTTTCAAGACCTTTCTTTGATCACTCAGCAGATTTAATACTCTCTTACGAAGACTAAGGATAAAACTTGTGTAAATCCATCAGCTCCAGGAAGAAGAATGGGTAAAGTAGAGACTGCTACAGTTACGCTTAAACAGGCACCTTCACCTTCTTTCACCTCAAAACCTTCATCTTCAAGAAGGTTTCCACCTCTTGAGCTTCAAAAATAGAGGTCATTTCTTCATGATGATCAAAAAGATAAAAGTCAAAATCAATTTGAGGATCTGAAGAGAAATGTTTACTATTTCTGAAATGAATAAGTTCCTGGTTACTTCATTTTGGCTCTGGGAAATAATTTGGTTCAATTTCTAAGGCCCAAGAGGCCGAATAAGGAAGGAGATGAAGAATGTACCAATTATTTCCCATTTCATCAGATGTTGGGGCATCCCATTCTGGATTGTTTTGACTTCAAAGACCTCCTGCAAAAAATGGTGGACTCAGGACATGTCAAGTTGAAAGGTTCTTCAGCTCAGGTAGCAAGCGTAACTGCTACAAATCCAGAGGAAGAAGGAAAGTGGAAAGAAGTCAAATGCAAAAATGTGAAAAAAATATGATGATTGGATGGTTAGAAAAACGATCAACCGAACTCATGACATTTTGCGAATGCAACTTAATAATCCAATTGTGTCTTATGTTATGAATGCCATAGTAAATCCCCCTTCATCAGAGGGAAAATATTCAAAGAAATAGCAGAATTCAATGATAGAAGAGCAATCAAGAGAATATGAGATGGTGTCAAAGCCCAAATTGTGTTTGACTCTGTCAGATTTTCATCCATCTACTTCGAAGCTACGGGAACCACCCCACCAAATGGCATATCCTAAATTGGCTAATCAAGTAGAGTCTTCATCGGATGAAGAGTTGATCTTTGGTTCTTTTAATATGATTCATTTAACAGATCCTTATGCCAGTCGCAGTTTCGATATAGATGATCCTGAATTACCTGTATGAAACAGTGGAATTAGAGGGAGTTATAGAGGTCTGGGATATAGAGGAAGACGTGGATATCCCAGAAGACAATATTCCAATTCTACCCTAATAGAACTGTGTATGCAGCAGAAACTCGTGGAAGAGCCCTTCAATGAGCTATACAAGAACAAGAAAATTCTTCCACAAATAGCAGACTCAGTCCCAACACATTTTTTCTGGAGGATCAGTTATAAATTCCACCTCCATCCTCTTAGCACATAAATAGACCTATTCGGTCTAATATTATAATTCCAGGAGTATTTTCAACTCCTACCCTGATACAAGATGCATCTTCTTTCAAATCATCATCTTCTAAGGTACATGCGAAACAAAATGATCCTATTTGGAAACATAGACCTTTGGATCAAAACTACGATGGATTGAAACACTTGGCCAATGTACTGGCCATGTTATCAATTTTTAGTTCCTCGAACCTATCAAAGTATCTTTGGGAGGAACTCATTGAGGATTTTTCAAGTCCTCATGAATTTGAAACTGAAATTGCTGCAACTGAAGTCTACCATGTAGAGAATAATCCTACAGAATGTCATGCTGTGATATCATTCACTAATGAAGATGATGTTGTGCATGGACATATTAAACCATTATACTTATCTGGAAAGGTCAATGGTGTAGACGTATGAAGAGATTTCATTGATAATGGTTTAGGATTCAACCTCATCTCCATTCGTACACTTTGTCGATTGGGCCTCATAGAATCTGATTTGTCTCCATCTACTCTGATGTTGCAAGGATATGATAAAAATAAACAATAGCCACAGGGCGAGATTATACTCAGAACACAGTTTGGAGACCTTTTATCCAATTCATATTTCATTGTTTTTATCAAGATACATCCTTCAACATCTTGCTTGGAAGACCTTGGCTATATCAACATGTAGCTATCCCTTCATCATACCATCAGTGTCTCAAATATTGTTTCTATGGTCCAACTGGGACATTGTATGGTGATAAATCCCCTTTCAAAACATGTGAATCTCAATACATTGAGTCTAAATTCTATCACATGAAGGGTAAGGAGAAAACCACTATGAAGTATGTCACCAATGTTAATGCTCCATTTGGTTTGGAAAAGATTACTGTAAATATATTTACACATTTTATTGCAGATTATGTGTTGCCTATCAGTCAAATTGAGATGATAAACCCAAATCAAAATAATCTTATCTAAACCTCCATAATTTCAATTACAGCAATTAAGCCAGACAGCATGGGAGAAATTGCCGATTCACCAAGCAATGATAAAAGCTAAAATATTTATGTCTTCATTTCATCTACTGAAATCCATCAAGTCTATACATTCCCAACCAGGCTAGAAGTAGTTATAGAAATGTTAGAGGTGAACGATGATGTCGACTCACAATCCATCATATCCTCTTTATTACCCATGTAAGACCTTTCATCATTAATCAGGTCAAAAATGGAAGCTTCTTCTTCAAGATGATAAAATTTTAATGTCTCTTCTGATCATGGAAATTTTACTTCATCATCTACTATGAAAGTAGAAATAGAAGAAATAACACATGTTGAAGAAGAAGAGGAAGATTTCAGGGATGCTCCTCCATCATTTGAAGAGGGGATCTCTACCACTATGGATGAACTCAGAGAAATAAATATGGGTACGAAAGAAGATCCACGCCCCACATTAAATAGTGCGACCATGACTCTTGAAGATAAAGAGATTTAAATTTCATATTTAAAGAAAAATATAGACATATTTTCTTGGAAATATACAGAGATTCCAGGGCTTGATCCTGATGTTTCTACTCATTATTTTGGTTTTCAAGAAGAACATCGAGGATTTAAGCAAGCCGCAAGAAGAACACACCCAACTTATGCTTCCAAAATTGAAGCTGAAGTGGATAAGCTTATCAAAGCTAACTTTGTCAGAGAAGTTCTATACCCCAAATGGTTGTCTAATATTGTCCATGTGAAAAAAGAAAAATGGACAAATTATATTATGCATTGATATCAAATATCTTAATCGGCATTGTCATAAGGATGATTTTCTAGTTCTGATACCAGAGCTCTTAATTGATGAAACAACCGGCTATGAAGCACTTTCATTCATGGATGGATATTCAGGATATAATCAAATCCGAATGGATCTAGAAGATGAGGAATCTACAGCTTTCAGAGCCCCTCAGGGTGTGTTTTTCTATCTGGTAATGCCCTTTGGCCTCAAGAATGCAGGCCCAACATATTATCATGGAATGCACTGTATCTTCAAACCCTTTTTAGGGAAATTTGTTGAATGTTATGTGGATGATTTTGTGATTAAATCCATGCAAAGTTCTAATCAATTGGCTGATTTGGAAGTCATATTCCACAAACTTTGGAAACATAATTTGAAGATGAACCCTTTAAAATGTGATTTTGGGGTAACCTCATGGAAATTAATCATCTTTTTTGTATGCAATCATGGTAATGAAGTCGATCCTGAGAAGAAAAAGTCAATCCTTGGTATGTCACCTCCTCATAATTTGAAATAATTGAGGGGAATTCGAGGACACTTAGCCTATATTCTTCATTTCATCGCCAATTTGGCAGGAAAAAGTTCACCCTTCACCAAATTGATGAAGACGGGAGTCACTTACTAGTGGAATGACTAAGGTCAAAATTCATTTGATATCCTCAAGAAATATCTCTTGAGTCCACTGGTTTTAATGCCACCTATTTAAGAAAGACCACTTATCCATTATGTGACATCCTTAGAGCGATCATTGGGTACCTTCATTGCCCAAAAGAATGATTCTGGGAATGAAAACAGCCTCTACTATCGCAGTCGGACTATGCATGAAGCAGAAACCCGATATTCATAAATTCATAAGTTATTCCTAGCATTAAACATTTATGTTAATAAGTTAAGACACTACCTGCAACATCACGAGGTCCAATTGGTATATTGCAATAACCCGCTCAAATTCATCCTTAGTCTTCCAATGCTTACAGGATGTCTGGCAAGGTGGGCAGTTATTTTGCAGCAATTAGATATCCAGTATATGTCTCAAAAGGCAATAAAGTGACAAGAACTGGCTGATTTCCATGAAGAAGATCCTTCAGTAGAAGATACATCTTTAGATATTGAACTTCTTGATGATGAAGTATTTTCTATTCAAGATAATATTCAAGTATTGGAAATGAACTTTGATGGTGCTTCCAGAAGTCCAATAGGGAGGAAAATGGAAGATCGTATATTCAAAAAAGTTGGGTTGGGAATTGTGCTTATATCCCCAGAAAAGGCAGTGCTACCCTATTCCTTCTCATTGATGGGAGGCGGTATAAATAATGAAGCAGAATATCAAGCTCTCATCATAGGATTAGAGTTGGCACTTCAGGCAGAAGTGAATAACTTAAAGGTAAAAGGTGATTCAAACCTAATAATCAAACAAGTCAATCGGGTTTATGAAATCAGAAAAGGAGAACTAATCCCTTTGTATGATTATGTCAGAGAGTTAATGGAGGAATTTCCTTCGGAACCGACAATTTCTTTTGTCCTGAGATCAAAAAATTCCCAAGATGATGCACTGGTTAATATAGCCATAGCTCTGGTAGATCCAAATCGGGGTGAGACAATCATCAGTATTGCCCACTGTCATATAATTTCACCTTATGTTTAAACCAGAACAGAGGAAATCAGTGAAATTAGTCACATTTATGAACCATATGGTCATACTATAGAATGAATGACACCTATCATGCAATACCTTCAAAATGGAACACTTCCACCTGATAGAACTGAGAAAGAACAAATCCGGAGATGTGTGTTTAATTTTACACTTTATAATAACCCAGATCTCTTAGAGAAAATTATCTACAAAAGAGGTTTTTATGGAATTATTTTTAGATGCATTGAAGGTGAAGAGACAGTGGCTGTCATGAAAGAAGTACATGCAGGAGTCTGTGGTGCCCACCAGTTTGAACATAGACTATCTGATTAGATTCAATGGATTGGATACTTTTGGCCTTCAATGATACAAGATTATGTTGATTTCATAATGAAGTGTCATTCATGCCACGTTCATTGTAAATTCATTCATTAACCTCCAGAGTTTCTTCATACAGCTAAATACTCGTGGCCATTTTCCACATGGGGAATGGATTTTGTAGGACCTTATCCTTTGGCTACATCCATGCAGTTTAAGTACATTCTTACTTCTGCTGACTTATTTTCAAAATGGGAAGAGGCAATACCCCTCAATGAATTCAATTCTAAAAGAATTGTTAACTTTGTCAAATCTAACATCATTACCAGATTTGGTGTCCCTCATACCATATTGAAGAACAATGGAAACAAATTTTGATCATCCTATGTAAGGAAGTTGTATCAAGAATACAACATCAAATCCAATCATTCATCTCAGTATCATGTAGTAGCCAATGGACAGATAGAAGCTTTCAAAAATACTCTTTCAAACATACTACAAATGATGGTGGATAATGATAATAAATCATTTCCTGATAAACTCTTTCATGATTTATGGTCTTATCGGACCTCCACCCGCACTACAATGTGGTCAACTCCATATTCATTGGTATATGGAACAGAAGTAGTCTTTCCCATTGAGGATCAATTACCCTCTCTCAGAGTAGCCATTTGTGATCATTAATCTATAGATTAAAAATCTCAAAAGTGATTGGATGAATTGGAATAGTTAGATGTGAAAAGACTGTGCACCCTCTACCACATAGAAGTCTATCAGAATCTAATAGCATGAGCTTTCAACAAAAATTTTTTTCTTCATTCATTAATTTAGGGATAATTTGTATTGGTTCTTATAAATCCAATGATACCAGGAATGAAACCTCCCAAGCTTAAGCCAAAGGGGGAAGGACCTTATTCAATACATAAGGTCTACTCCAATGGAGCTTATTCTTTAATCTCAATGGATGGAGAAATCATCACTACTCCAACCAATGTTAGATTTTGGAAGAAGTATTTTTTATAACACAAATACGTATAGGTCCAGTAAGACATTAAACTGCACCATTGACGGTCCATGCATATGACCGAAATCTACTTTCTCTATCGTCCAACATGACGTTAAACTGTGAAAAAGTCCATAATACATCCAACATAGCATTACACTGTGTCCTATTTTTTCTTTACTCCATGAAATTAAACTGCACAGTCCCCCTTTCGTCTAACATGACGTTAAACTATGAAAAAGTCCCTAATACGTCCTCCATGACATTAAAATTTATTGTGTCCCTTCTACATGACACTAAACTGTGCAGCACCAATAGTCCTCACTGCAAGACTTTAAATTGTATAGTCCCTTCATATCTCCTACATGACATTAAACTATGCATCATTAAGTTTGATGATACCTCTTGTTTTTACACCGAGTTTGAATCATGTGAGATTATAATAAAATTCAACCATGACACTCTCTCTTGGCTGTTACCATGCATAAGTCCCAATAGCTTTTATTGTTTTGGGATGTTGTCCTCAAGGAAAACATGATTTCCAATTCATTCTTTGATTGAACTATGCAGACTTTGATCCTTGCCTTCTAAGCTGGGTATATAGGAAACCTCTTTAGGTTCAAGCCCAAAATAAAACTCTTCACATTATTTCACCTTCTCTCATAAGATGTTGATTCGTGAAACCGCCCCTAGAACCAAATTTTTTTACATTGGTTCACCCTGGTCCATGCATATGACTTTAAACAATTTGAACTTGTGTCATGTACGACAATAAACTACAACATTCTTTGACACCCTCACCTGAGAGGGAATAATTATTTACATTGATCTCCAATCATGTTATGTTCCAAAGACTACGTGCGTACATGGAAACACCTAAACCTTTTATCATGGGTCAAACCATTATTGCACTAAATTCCCCTTTTCACGCTTCATATATAAGAACCAAGTCTCTATTGAGGGTATTTCCAGATCTATGTGAGGCTTGATTCCCATCCTTTTGGGATACGTAGGAACATTTTAGAATCCCTCAAATATAGCCCTAAGTCTTTGGACCTAACCCCAAATTCCATTTTCAGTCCCTGGGCTGAAAAGTCCCTGTGAAAACACAGAATGTGTATTATTTATTATGGTCTGACCTCAATGACCCTAAACTAGGATTTCTGATACTCTCAGACGACATGATGTTAAACTTTATTTCATGAACGACATATGGCATGATTCTGATCCTTATGGGATACGTAGTGAAGTCCAACATTTCAATTCAGGACCCAGCCACAACATGATTATGGTTAGCATTGGTCTATGTATCTCTACATGCATTAAACAAATTCCCATCTTTATGTGTCATACTCCTAACCTTAAATAATTCCATATCTCCATAACCGTTTTCATGACGTCTAGTCAAAAAATGTTTCATACTTGAGAGTTCTTTTGCCTAACTATGTAGAACGTTCCCTTAGGAGGCTTTTCATATGTAGTCTAAATAACAGGCTTGTCAGCCAAAAGATGTTATTATTTGACTACACAGCCAATGCAATTATGTGGCCCTGCATAATTCAACCCTCTAAGGGTTTTTTCAAATAGTGTTAACTTCAATCTTGAAAAGAAAACCTCTGTCATCCTTACTTGCCTTAACGACAATATGTAAGGATCCTCAGAAAATAACCATCCTTAACATATTATCCCCATACTATTTTTCATGATATGAATATATTCATGTCTACGGTTTATATTTCCGTTAACTACATTTGGGTCAGACCATTGAAGGAGTGACATTCATCCAGTTCTATGAAAAACTTGTTTGGAAATATCTTCTCCTTATTCATGTACCTCTATCCATACAGCAAAGTCTATGCTTTGGAAAATTTGAATCCCCATAAACTCCCGCTGGCTTTTTAGCAGTAGAAATGTAAATTTCTGAGAATTATTTCTCCTGACTATGTAGCAAGTGCCCTTAGGTGGCCTTGCATATGAAGTCTACATAATGGACATATCAGCCATAAGATGCTATAATTTGACCATGCAGCCAATTCCCTTTGGTGGACCTACATAATTCAACCCCCTAATTGGTTAGTTAAATAGTGGTAACTTCATTCATGGGAACTACTTCTTCTAATTCCTTTTAGTCCCTTTCTCACATCATTCCTAAGATTCAAAATTTCTTAAGTCACAGTTTACATTTTTTCCCTCATACATTAATATGGTAATATGTTTTCAGATAAATTATCAAGGAATTGAGTCAATTTTAATCCATTCTATCAAAGCTAGTTCATTGTTAAACATTGGCCTTTTTATGTCTGATGAGCATGACTTTAAACTGCCAACAAAAGACAAGTTAAATCTGAATAAAAGTAAAGTCCTAGCTCACTAAACATATATTTTGTATTATTTTAGGTAATATTGAGCAATAAAAAAATTCAATGTTTGTAGGTTTATTTATAATAATCCTAGCAGGAATGAAACTATGATTACTAGGCCCATTGGCTTAGGTAAAAATTTAAAGTAGGATGTAAAAGAAGGCATGCACAAGTGATTGTAGATGCAAGTGTTTTTCAGTGATGCACAAGAGATAGAAGGACATCCACAGACTGGAGTCTCTTCTCTTTATCAAGAAATACAAAAGGCTATCAACATAAATCTTCATTTGATTTGCAGTATCCCGAGCTTCATCAGCAGCCACTTCAAGGTCATGCACTTGAACAACTTCACTCTTTTCAGCTTGATGGAGTGCTTTGTTGGCTTCATCAATGGATTTCATACCATTTGATTGAACTCCTTCTAGGGAATTGTTCAGTTGGTCAAGTTCCCCAGTAATAGCATACAACTATTACAGAAGGTGCATCTACTGGACAACCTTCTCCTTGATCTTTTTCTTTAGCTCCTCCAACTTGGCAACATGATCAGCCTCAGCTCGGGATACCACAGCCTCAAATTCACCGATATTGTCTTACAGCCTTACTCTGGTCAAATCGTGATGGTACTTCTGCTCCTACTCCCTTATTAAGATGACTTATTTTACCGTGGCATTGATCTTTTGATATCCAAAAATTCCATGTCCCAACATGACGAACATGGATGACAGTTGGGGAAACATTGATGACAACTCTTTTAAAGGCACTTCGGATAAGACCTTCCATATGTTTTGCCATGCCTTGCGTCATAAAAATTCGATCACCTTTTGTATCTCCAGGTATGATTCAACATCACTATCACAAGGGGGAATATAATATGGGATTAACACACTTAGGGAAGTTCCCTGTTCTGCTCCTTCCCCCTGACCTGTGTTTCTTCACTTTAACTTCCCATTTGGGCGGAAGCTGAGGCTTAACCTCCACATCTAGCCACAGAAATTGATGGCCCTGCATAATCAATTAAATTTTTTGGTTAGTTTCAAAGGATATTAAAATTTGATTGGTTGTCTTGTAAATTAAGTAAAGTTGCAAAAATTGTTATCTCTTACCCAATAGTAGATCGGTAACTTGGGAAGGACCCTCCCCGTCTTTCCTAGCTTCAACATAATTTTCAGAATGAGTTTAGGGAATCTTTGCCAGGTTAAGATCTGCCTGAGCTAATGCCTCTGCAATAGTTGGGTTTTCTGTACCCCCTTTAGGAATTGGAAGTTCAACAGTTTTCTCAGATAGAACTGCACATTTCAACCAATCATTATTAGAGATGTAATAAGAAGTTATTTTTAATTGCACAAAGGATAACACTCATATCCCTAATCTTCTAAATTAAATGAAAATTTAACATGATATAAAAAATCTTCAAAAGATTCAACATGTTCCACCATTTCATCCATTTTAATCTCAGAATCCTGGTTAATCTCACCAATGGGAGCATTCGATATGTCTTATTAGCGACCTTCATCTTGCAGCCTTTGACCCTGGACAGCTTCTTCAGTTAAAATTGTTGCATCAGTTGCAATGGCCGCCTAAAGATATAGTGCAGGGGTTGAACCTAAATTATAACAAATTGGAAGTCATTTGATGTTTCATTAAAGATTTTATGAATCATTGTTAACTTACCAGAAGAAGGTTCTTCTCTTCTTGCAGTAGCAGTAGGAGTGATGCTGGGAACAGATGTTGGTTCCTCTTCAGGAGCAGCCAAGCCACCATGAGCATGTGATTGTTCACCAGCACCCATCATTGTTCTTAGAGGAGGGTCAGTCCTCCCCCTCAAAGGGTAAATTGAAGAAGCCCTTGAAATCCCAAAAATTATGAGCAACCATTTCATGGTTTAAGACTCATGATTATTCTAAGGACTTACCACTACTGATGAATCCTTTAGTTGTGGACTTCTTCCTTGAATTCCATTTTCTCTATGTTTTTTTTTGGAGTGTCAACAGTGTCCTTTATAGGTACATGAATTGGATAATGGAAAGCAATGTCCAACTCCTAATCCATGGCTTGCTGGCCTGGAGATATCTCGCCTGACTCACAAGGAGATTAATTAACCCTAATTGCAGTACCACCAGGGCTATACTGTGGTAAAGAACCTCAACAGTTCCTTTCTTTTCAAGCTGCGGGATAAAGAAAATAATTTCCTTGAATAACAATGTTTTGACTGAAATCAAGTTGCAACGCAAATATGGAAAGAGACTTACATATTCAGGAGCTGCGTAATCGTGCCACTCCTCATCTTAGGAACCACCCTCAGTGGCGCCATGAATTATCGTATCCTTCACCCACTTGGTGACAGGAATGAAATAATTTGTGGCATATATGAGCATCTCCAGCTCTCTAATGTAAGCCCGCACTTCATCAGGGTTATCCTTGTAATGAATATCTATAGAATCCTGAATATTCCCTATTCTAGGGATTTGAAACGCCTCACACAGATCTAGCCAGGCAGTTTCTGCACAGAAATAAAAACGTCTCCATGTCTGGATAGCATCTGGTCATAGATATTCAACATGTGTACCAGAAGGCTGTGAGGAGGGTCCTATAATTTTGTACTTAAACTTATTCCTAGGGCCTTCAACTACATATAATGTATAATAAAATAAGACATGTAGTTCTATAAAGTAATGGTGATTAAATTTCCCCAATGATGTAACTCACTAGGAGTAGATGGAGTTGGTAGATTGATTCTTACAGGGGGATTATATCTGGCGTGAGGTCACTTTTCCACATGTTGTTCCTCATCATCCCCATCTTGAAAATCTGGCATGTCGACCCTAGGTGAAGAACCCGGCGAATCAGCTTCAGGTGTTGCAGAAGAATCAACCTCCAGATGAAGGGTTTCTTTCTCTATGGTTTTTTCCCTTTTCCTTACTTGATAAACCGGGTGATTCAACACCCCTCTAGGGTATGATGCTATCCAGTTCTCGGCATACCATGTAGTAATGTTACTTTATGCTTTATCAACTGGTAGATCAAAAAAATTTCCGATCTTCTCCCTAGATGTCAGCAACCATAGTAGTTGGGCAACCATCGAATGTTGCTCTGACCTGACATGCATAGGGGGAGTTACAAAAGTTTGCTGCAAACACTTGAATTTTCATGAAAATTTGTATGGATCATAGGTCTCACATACAATCTCTCAGTCAATCATGGTGGCCAGTACACCATCTCTGCAGGCCAGCATGTATGCCCTCAATTCCAGGATGGATGTTTGATCATCAACAAATCACCCAGTTGGAAGGTTTACATAAACAAATAAATTGAATTACTTATACATGATCAGCCTCACCTTCA
Source organism: Viscum album (assembly GCA_963277665.1). Taxonomy (NCBI): domain Eukaryota; kingdom Viridiplantae; phylum Streptophyta; class Magnoliopsida; order Santalales; family Viscaceae; genus Viscum; species Viscum album. The sequence goes on along the minus strand of OY728162.1, from coordinate 76,071,123 downwards.
TGTCATAGGAATTTAGAGATAGCAGAGAAATTCCAGAGAATGCCTGCACTGATGTCCTGAAAGATTGTCCAGGTATCTGTACTTTGTTTTGTACATTATATGTTCTGATGTGAGTGGTGATTCATCCTGACAAAACGTGGAATGGTCCCACTATTCTCAAAGGAGACATACCCATGAAAACATGGAGTAATCTCCTGTGAATATTTTCTAAAATGGGGGTATCCAACCCATCAGTTTTCCCCTTATCCATCTTGGATGCAACAATGAAGGACCCTATCGTAATGCCTCCCTTCGAGTCCCTGACTGGAAAAAGATAAACACTAAGCCACAAGGCCATGAAACCCTCCAGACATGTGTATTATGGGATTCTATGATTCACTTCATATCCCCACTTTTCAAATTATCATGCTTTATGAGTTGGCCAAAATGTGCCAGGAGCACCCCTATTCTTTGTTTTGGGGCATGTGGTAGGATGAGTACAGGTGGGCCCCTTCTCCTTTGGCACCTTCCCTTTGATCCCTTCTCCTTCAGCTCCTTCTCCTAATTCTTGGTAAGAAACATATTCATATACTCCTCTAGATGAATATCATTTCTAGAATGAGTTAAGGAGGTCTCTAAACTCTTTATATTGTGAAATATTTTCATTAATTCATGATCCAAAGATAAGGTCTTCTCAGAATCATTCCATGTCTCCTTGGGTGGGATTAATTCATCATAAATGTCTCCCAGAATTGGAGCCCCCGAGATCATGTGGACATCCCATAGAATGATGCCTAATTCTCCACGATTCATATGGAAGGAATTGGTTTCTGGGATCCAATGGCTATGTATCTCCGGCACAAAGTCATCATTCTTGTAAATATATGACTTCCCAACCTAGATGGATTTATATATTGCAGCTCCTTTCAAATCCTTGACAAACTCTACGCGGGGTTGTCGCACCTAGTATGCCCACATCCAAGTTGTCTTCACACCTCCTCCTGGTTGAATATCCCAACTCTTCTTCCAGCCTTTGGATTGATCCATCTAAGAGTTTTGGAAAATTGACGGATAACAATGTGGTTGCAGCTCATTCTTGTGAGGTTTCATATCTAAGGTACAAGGGCTATGATGCATTATGTAGGCCTTCTCCACTATTCCAGTATTTATAAATGCTCCTCCACATGAGATATTTTCAGAATCAAAATTGGTGTAATTAAGAAACCAATAAATTGGGAGATAGTTATTTTCCTCTGTAATGGTGACTTCTCACAGATGACCATAGCTATACAGAGGTAGAAAAATACTCAGTGGGATGTCAATATGATACTTCGTCAGGTACTTACCCAAATCTATAAGAGTACTATCACAGATAGTATAATAATCATGTCCTACAATCCCCATCATATCATCAATTCGCTTGTTGTACAGTTCATCAGCAGTTCTGATTCTTCTAGGATCCATTTTATCTACACAAAAGTTGAATAATTAACTCTTAAGTATGTTTATTTTTCATAAAATTTGTGATGAAAAGTGAATAAGTGACTTAGGAATTAAGGCGTGAATGTCCCAATGTTTCCGTGCAAGTATAAGTGTGTCGCAGAAATCATGGCATGCAGGTATCACCGCGCAAGTCCAAATATCTCTAATGCAGCACGACACAAACAGAAGCTGCAAAAAGTCAGCAACTTGCACATCTAAGGCAACTTGCATGGTGAGAGCTCGAAACCGTTTCAAGTCGGCTGATTTGCATGAGAGTGAGGTGCATATTTATAGGAATGACCACAACCCTGATCTTTGAAGCCTGCACGAAGCTAGCTGTGGGCTCAACACCTGCGCGATGACATCTACATGCTCAACCCTTGTGCACCGCAATTCCTTGGTTTTCTCCCTTTTCCTCAGATTCACATCCTTTTTCATTTGGATCCAACTCTGTGGGGGGACATTTTTTTATGCTCCTTTCCATCACAACGTCTAACGACTAAAAAAGGGAAATGCCTTAGACCAAAGTGATTCATCCTTTGAAGAAACATAAAATATTTACAAATGCATGAACAAGAATTTCTTCAAACTTTGGTCACACAAGTTTTATCATGGTCACACATTTTTTTTTGCGCGCCGCGTAGTGGTCATGAAGGTGACTTGCTCACCCTCTTTAATTTTCAACCAGGGTCTTCCCTGGCATATAAATACCCCTTTTCGGCACCCCATTTCAAGGACAGAAAAATTCCAAAACTCAGATTCAAGCTCCCAGTGCCCTAGTCTCTTCCAGAAGTCTTCCGAACATTAATAAGGAAATTTCATACCTAGAATGAAATCTCTAAACAGGTGAAACATGTCCTATGTGTTAAAACTCATCAACACTTGTGCGCTTAAGTGGCCAGACCTTAAGGGAAATGGCCACACTTTCATGCCGCTTTATCCCTTCAAGAAAACTGGTGTTCCACTCGTTTGGATTATTTTAGGGATAGTACTAAGGGCTTGAGGCAATTATCGCCCAAGTATTACCCTAAGGGTCGACCGTCGCGCAAGTAACCATGTGTCCCACAAGTATACTTGCACAAACAGGACTTGCGCACAAATGTAGTACTTGTGCGCCTGTCTCTTTTTTGGGTTCCCCTCCTACCTATTCACTTTATTTCTTAAAATCCACCTCTCCTCATCAAGATATTTCCTTCAGAACCCTCTTCAAATCCATTTATTGCACCGTTCCTTTGTTGGATTCCTTATCTGAATTGAATTCTGTTGAACATCTCTCAAAACCTAGTGATTTACATATATTTATGTCACTAAGGTTAGAGATTTCATTCATTTAACCTCAAACATTTAAAGATGAGAGGATATTTAACATAGGCCCCCTTTTTAGGAGTAAGCCCTAGTATGCAATTTCCCTTCATTTTGGGCATCCATTTCCAGAGTAATCCCCATCCATAATTCATTAAATATGGACATCCTCCCTATGAGTAAGCCCCTATCTCCCAAAAATCCAAATTCCCTTAACCTGGGATTCATTTTCCAGAGTAAGCCCTAGTCATAATTCCTCTTAACCAATCATATTTTTCTTTTGATTTGGTATTCCTTCTCAAGAGTAAAACCCAATCACAAATCCCCAGCTAATTATGGCATTTTTTCAAGAGTAAGCCTCAAGATAGAGTATCCAAATCTCAATAAAGCACATATACCTTTATAAACCTTGTTCCTGAGTTTATTCCATAAAGTAAATCCTAATATTCATCTATCTGGGTAGTCATACATACATAATCCCTACATCATTTCATATAATTGCATCTTTCATGGCACAATTGTCTGGTTTTACCAATACCTTTTATCTCTCACATCGAGAAGGACTCACGTGAGCTTAGAGTGTAAAAGTAATTATGAAATCGTTCTTTGAGCCATCAACCATGCATAAAACTCATACTCCTTTACTCAAACTATGTGGGTTCTGATTCCTTTTATAAAATAAAGGATACGTAGGTAGCCCATCTGTAGGTACGATCCCAACTCTGAAATAATCTATGTCCTTCTGAATGACAATAAACTTCTAGTTCCTCGCTGAGTGGCTTTAAATCTAGTATTGATATCATTATGACCAAGAGAGTTCTATATAATGTGTCGAAGGATACCATTGACTAAGAATCTCTAACAAATACAGATGATTCTCTATCTATGAAGAACCTCAAATACATATAAAAGATTCCCTACATCTCATACATATTAATAATTGATTGTCACATCTTAAGGAATGATTATTTTCATACTTGGTAGTGTAATAAGGATTCATAAACATAACATAAATCTATAAACAGAGCCCCTGAGTAGGCAATAATTCTCCCCAAAAAGTTGTGATGATTCCGACCTCCCATCCTCTCAACAAATGAAAATTCTTAAGCATTATTGGTCCACAAATAATGAGCACCTATCTTTGGAAAGTAGGTCCAAATGGATATGGAATCATTGTATGTTTTTGGTTCTGTGAAAAAACCTGTTAGAAACTGATTGGAATGTTTGAAACTTAAATAAACAAGGTCATCCCCATTTCTAACAGAAATAGTCTCAAAAATCCTCAAGGATACTAGCATTGTGCATGATTATTATATGGATATCCTTCTATGCCATAGAGGACATAGGCTGACCTTCCTTTTGAAATTGTATTGGGATACATTCCTAGTATATAATTATTTTGATACCATGTCGATAACCATATGATATTTCTATAATATGATCCCATTACTGAGAACATTTTGTAATGTTACTGTGAGATTATTACTTATTGAAAGGAATATGAGTATGTCCCAAGGCATCTACCACTATAACATGATGACCTATAGCCAGAACAAAGCTATGAGCCCAATCATGTGTCTTTAGAATATTTTTTTGGTCTTCATTGATAAGAATATGGGCCAATCACCAGGAATGTACCCCTCTCACATGGTGATCCTCGACCAAAAATTTGGTTTGATCCTAATCATGGGCCTTTGTAATATGTCGTTGGAAATTTTTGATAGGAATGTACCCCTTCCATATATCATGAGCTACTCTAACCTATTGATCCCTACATGTAATGGACATGTTATCACAGTCTAATTCTTCATCCTTTATAGAAATACTCCAGTAATACTCCTGCATGGGTAAATTAATGTGCACATTCTCCAGAGCAACCACCTTTTCATAATTTTTATAGTGTGGGGAATATCTGTCTATATGGAAATGAATATACATAACTACCTTTATATGTACTAGATCCATAATATTTTGGAAGTGTTATAAATCTATTGGTAAGATGTAATGATATTTCACTAAAGTGTCCACATGATTATTGGAATGCACGTTTTATTTCTCCACTATATACGGAAAAATATATTTGATTAAAGAGGGAATATGCTCCCACTTCTTTCATCAACAAGCATGTTATATGAATATAATCCTAGACATGTTTTGAGTTATGATATATATAATCTTTACCATTGGATTATTCCAAAATATGTTGGCAGGATTTGTTAGAGGACGTGGCAATATGATCCCACTACTAGTAATCTAGATCCTTATGCACTAGATGTGTCTTCCTTATTTCTCAAAAATGGGTATCAGAGGTCAAATTGTGGTAATTGATACCCTCAACAGGTGAATTAAAGGTACCAGTGGGATTGTTCAGGGGACGGTGGCTGAAAGGAGCCCACCTCAGCAGTCCTTTAATAAGAAGTGAGTTGTAGTGGACTCCTTTGTCCACCTTCATCATATAATGAATGTGGTGATTGCATTATCATGGTATAATCCCAAAATGATGTCTGTTTTGGTGATGAGTGCCACCACCTTTACTGCAGCTTTCTTATGATGGTGGGGACTCATCAGTCTTAATGCTTACAGTCCGTCACTGACATCCTAAAGGGTTAGGATCATAAAAATTATGTGGAACACCTAGGCCATTGCATATTTCACCCTACATTGATGGATTTATGTAGAGAAGGTAATTATGAGTCATTTTGTTGTAGTAGATACTACAAACAAATCCTAATCGTGACTGGATGAATACATATTATATAAGGATGTTTTTTTTCAATTTTAGTATCTATAGTCATGAAGATAACAAGGAATAACGTCGTTGATCAGTTCATTATCATAGGCATGATATATTGTAAATTAGATGTTTTTGGAAATAACAAATTTCATATTATTCATGATATATACATTCTGATCGCATATAATTTTCAAAAATTGTATGGACTTTTTTCATAAAAATGATGACTATAAAAAATCATCTTTAATATCCATGTCATGTTTTCTATGTTTTCATGGGATACACAAGAAAAACATCATGATGCATGCTCAACTAATCATTTAATTATTTTATAGAATCGTGTATGGTTCACAATTATTGTTTTTGTATATACGAAAACTGAATGTTTTGATTCGTTTTCATCTGATCATTCAAAAAATTTTGAGATTCATGTTGGCTTCAACATATTTTGAAAAGATATGAAAATATAATGGCTTGAAACATGGTCAACCAATAATTTTTTTATTTGAGAGATTCATAGTGGGTTCCCCATTTTTCATGGGATATGTGAATATAATCACACAATTCATGTTCAAACATTCATTTTATTATTTTATAGATTCATGTCAGGCTGACCATATATTTTTTACATAAAATAGACAAAAACCACTAGGTGTGTTTGGTTTGGCATAATGGTTGATTATGAGCAATGGGGATTTAATGTTCTATAAATTAATTTATATCTATTTTTCAATTTTTGTAATTAATAGAAACACCTAACAATTATGACATCCATAAGTTTGTACATTCCTACCTTCTAAATAAGGTTGATCGGTTTTGGTTTCAAACACAACGTAACTTAGTAACTCACATTGGTCAAGAGAATGGAGTTTGGGATCCTCACACACTTTTAAGGGGGAGTTTTTTTCTAGATCAGGGAAACAATAATTGATTTATGATATTTCCATGAATTTATCCTTAATAATGATACCAAATAATTCTCCATAACAAAATTTTCATTGGTTAAACCACTATCCAATTCTAATGTGGAATTAGTTTCCATCACAAAATTATTATATGTAAAGTATATTTTATATAAAAAGGGGAATATTTTAGTGACTTCATCTCTATGTATCTGAAGATCTTCATAAATATACATTGAATGGTATCTACTTATATGTTGAATCCAAAAATCTGGGAAATTGTTTATTTTTTGTAAGGAATGGAGGTGTTTAATATGTTGTGGATGGGATTGAGCCATTACGAGGCATCCTAAAAACAATTATTATAAAAAAAATAAAAACAAAAAATTTTCATCAAACCTAAGATGTTTTATTTCATGTAGATAGGAAATATGTGTGTGAACTGAGGAATATAGTATTTGAGATCATGTTTTGAGGAAATATCCTACAAATCCTGGTTATCACATGAATCATAATTACCATATTTTTCTCTTATCTATGGTAATAGGCCTAATTTTGATATCCAAATATATATGAAGTCATATCATGCCACTCACTGAGGAATAAAAATGTGGTTCCAATGATTTTTGAGATTCATGATGAAAATTATATTACCATTTCAACTCTATGTTACACTATGAACCTTACTCAGGGTGAGAAATATGGGATAGAAATTAGTGTGTCTTAATGAATAAGGATGTTGGAATTTGGAAGTAGGACATCCATTTTGATGTTTACATTGGAGATCTGGCCTTAGTAAACAATCCTATAGATCTGGGTCATAAAGTTAATAAGAGTAACCATAGATAAATTAATTGGGCCATACATAATGATATTTCTATTATATGTTGAGTGGACAATGTAATATTGTATTGTGATTCCCGCATGGCCTAGACTACATTCCTTCAATGGTAATTATCATTTTCTTCCTAAAATGTGTCTATTTTAGGAATAACATATTGTGGTATGATTGGAAATGGATCCTTTTATTGAAAACATATCTAAAGACAATGTTATGTGAAAGGGTGAATGATTTGGAGGACATCACCTGACCTACATGGGGAATACTGATTTCCATCAAATGATCTTCATTGAGAATATTGAATACAATTTCATGATTGAGGTAAATTTACCTAGGAAAGATAAATTAAATTCTTAGAGTGTGTAGATGGAATAACCAAGACATGTTTGGATGTTTCTATATGTACTGGATGAATGGTTCATGTGTGAACATGAAATAAGACTGAAATTTCCATAGGATGCCACACACACGTATTATATTTGAATGAGGACTTTTGATATCATGGTGGATTATCAAGAGGATGTATAAATATCCATTTGGATTATCCAGACGATCTCATATGATCTAGTTGGTAGGTCTGGGTGACATCGCATGAACCAATTGTCATATCATTATTCCATTTCAAAACATATTTGAAATGAATAGGTGACACCATATGATAAGTTTGGAAAGTCTAGATAGAGTCTTTGGTTAAATATTGAGATCCTAGTAGATTTATCGAGGCATGGGTTGAATGCCCATGCGCATCATGTTACATTATATAACTTGTCCAATTGAATTCATATGATCCAAATAGTATACCAAATGTGTATTTTGTGTTCCAAGTGACATGTCTTGCTGTTGTCTCATTACCAGGGTGGTTCATGAAAAACACATCAGGATCAATGTATATGTTATTATTATAAATTTCCCATATATTTATTAATTTTTCTTGTATTTTATTACTTATTCATTAGATTTGTTTAGTTATAGTTTGTTTAAATTATGTGTGATTGATCAGGTAGGTGAGATGCGCTTCACATAACCCACCTAAAATCCATCGTGTGTTCCATCTTTTATCACCTGAACTAACTATGCATGTTGGATGATTGATTATGTAGTCTCCCATACATTAATTGATGGAAATACATATTGATCACAAGATTATATATTTCAAGAATCATTTCTGATGTAAGGGTGATACATTGTGAGGATCCAAGTATTAAATTTTCATGTTATGGTGTGGTTGATTTATATGCACCTCTACCTCGATTATTCATAGATTTTCAGGGAATGTATCTCTTAAATCCACTATTTAGTGTAGTTAATTGACGTCATTATTTTCTTGAAATCCTATTTTCAGTTATTTCGTGGGAGTAACATCATTTTCATCGTCCATGATAACATCTTATCAATGCCATTTTTTTTAAATTATAGAAAATTAATGTGTTATTTTCTTATCATTTGGGAATAACCTGGGTGTCTCACATTTTAAGGATAACATGTGTAGTCACCTTCATGAGTTTAGGTTTCATTACGAAAAAACATTTTTATGGACTTAGCTTACAAGTTTTAGACATTTTTGGAGAATATAGTGTATTTTTTTGGGGTATTTGAGGGATCAAGCCTTCAGGCTGAAGGTATTTGATTTCATGTAGTTCTCCTTGGTATTTTGTGTTATTTTTACAACTGAAAGAGTCTCCTTATTTTTTTCTTTTTTATTTCCTTTTTTATTTTAATAGTTTCTAGGGTCTCATGAGTTTTCTCGAGTGTTTTCATAGACAATCAATCTCCCCCTCAGTGATGCATCACATATCCAAAAAAGAGTCTTCTATTGATGCACAATAATTTCATAGAAATACCCATATGATATTTTATGGATACGAAGGGGGTGTGTATGACCACTAGGATATGTTTGAAGCACTTTTCATGGAAAAAGTGACAAGCCAGTGGTCTCTCCGGTGGCTTATAACACCTCATGTTTTTGAAAACCTTTTCATGAATAAATTAATGTTATTAGTTTTATATTTTTTTACGATACAATATAAAAACATTATTAATAAGTGAATTTATTAATATTTCCAAAACTTTTGATATACATCCTTTAATTATTTTATTTTAATTTTTCATAATTTGTGTGTAATATTAATGAATTTCTATTAAATGTAATTTAGGAGAACTATATGTATTCATCTAGATTCAAGACAGTTTAATTTTTTATCAATACCTATCACCCTACTAATCCAAATTATGTTTTTATTTTTTTTTAATTAATTATTCAATTTCCCACATATCATTAAAATGTATCATTGGGCAATTATTCCATTTGAAGGGTCATATGGACCATAGAAGAACTCACACAGAATTTGTGATGAAATTGGACAGTCTATGAAGATTGAATTTTTGGGCTGAATCTGGAAGTCCAAATCCCTTTATTCTCCTCCAATGTTCTGGGGAACTTATAAGGAGTAATGTATAGAAATATTAGGGCCCAAATCCAAAACTAAGGGAGCCAACTGATGCATTTGATTACAGCACACCATTTTGTCTGGGAATTACAATCCACACACTAATAATGATAATTGTCATGATAGATACATCCATTTGATATGAGATTTTGTATTGTGAAATAGAAGTTATTTTTGGACACCTTTTTAGAATAAATAATTCCTATTTTATGGAATATTCCTATTAAAAACCATTCACATTTCGGCCATCGAAAAAGAATGGGTAGAAATGAACAGTTTAACATTTTTAAGAAACCTGCCATAAGTTTTCATACATGATTCCAAATTCTTCCAAATTTTGGGAGTTGATTGAAAACATTAATACATATGTCATGAAGAATAATATTTGTCCAAATTCATCTGTATGAAAAATCCAATTGGTGATAAGAGTCGAAGGGTTTTTTGAATGAAAACAGTCCACTTCATTGGGCTACAAATACTTCCCCCTCCTCTCATTGTATTATGTCGGCATTTCATAAGAGAGATACATGCATTAGAATGACCACATATTTCCTAAAGGAGTTATAGTACCTTACAAACTCATGTTTTCACAAGAGTGTCCCTTTCTCTTCTCATTGTTTTTATATACTTTGTTGTTCCATTCATTTGTAATTGCGTTTGTTGTTTTAAATTTCGTTTGAATTTTAATGAATGTTTTTTTCTTCTTATTCTATTTTAATCATCCGCCCTATGTTCATAAATTTTAATTATTTTAAAATATTTTAAATAAACTTGAAATCCCATCACTTCATTTTCATCCACACCCAATCAAATTTCCTATTTTAGTTCTCATCACTGTTAGTGTATGTGTGTTCGACACACAACTCTTTTGTTATCATATTATTTTCATTCTATTTATAATTAGTCATTATAAAAAAATATTACTATATGAACTAATATCATAATGTCTGAGTAAATATATAATTGGGGTGAGTACAAATTTAGGTATGTTATGTGGTTGAATGTATTTTCTTGATACATATTCTTCAAATTAACATTGTGTTTGTTGGACATAGCTTGTTAGGGATTAATGAATTGTTTTTTAACAGGTGTTTTACATGGATTATTGGATCCATAATTTAACTACCATAAACATGTACTAATTTTGAGTTGAACCCTATATAATGTTATGTCTTGGATTAAAGCCATAACACATATGACTTTCAATCAACGTCATCCTGTGATGTTTTTGTTAATATAATAAAACATGAAACAAAGCTCAAGGATATCACAATATTAACTACCTAAAAATAAACTCACCCCATTTTTTATCAAATTGTTAATCAAAAAAGCAACCATTAATCCCTTCATTTATTCTCTAACCCCCCCTGAATAATCAAAATACAATCACTTAAAAATAATTGAATATTAAAAGTATCATGACGGTGGATTCATCATGAGTGCTGCTATACATATTAGAAGAGAATCGAAACATTGATCAGTCGATATGTGAAAATCAGATGCTCTTAAAATGGTATCGTTTTTTGGGATTGTTAATTAAGAATTCATTAGTTTTTTAATCTTAAAAATAAAAACAGAAAAATTAATATTTAAAAAATTGATTGAAAAAAATAGAAAGAAAACCATACCTTCTCATAAAAATCATAAACGAAAAAAACACAAAAAAACTCATCTTCCACATTCTTCCAAAATCTCGCTAAATGGCATTTATCCTCCAAAACAATTCCATAGATTTGTTTGACCCTAATATTGTGTGAACACTTCTCACACATAAGAGGACCATTAGGGATAATAAAATTTTTATCCAACCAATTCAATTAAATATGGATAATCCTAGTGAAAAATACCTTAAAGAACATTATGCACTTGATATAAATTACTAAACCATTGGTATTCAATATCCAAACATATAGGATGAATTTGAACTCAAATAGGGTTTGATTCATCTTCTACCTCATTTCAATGGGATAGTCATTGAGGATCCACAACTCCACATTAATGATTTCTAAGTGGCCTTTTCCACCATGATGCTTCACGGGGTTTCTGATGAACAAATCAACCTTTGACCAATCCGTTTTTCCTTAGCATACTCTGCAAAGTCATGGATCAACTAAATCCCTCATAATTCCATAAAATCATGGATTTACCGGAAGCAAATTTTCATAATGAAACTCATTCCTGCTTCTCATACTGATTCCATATGAAAGAAAATTAATGGTATGTGTCAATTCCCAAATAAATCACTCCCTGAGTACTGGGAGATGTTCAAAATTCTTTTAGAAACATTTCCACACCACAAAATCACTGAAAAAATCTTGATGCAAAACTTCTCTGAGGGGTTATTTTCTTTGGAGAGAAATCTCAATGATGATGCATGTGGCGGTGCTCTTATTGACAAAAATAATTCTACTTCCTGTGATCTCATAAGAAACATGGACAAAAAGACACAACAATTACATACTCGGGCACATGCATATGTCAAAAAACCTCATGATAGTCATTAGATATAGATGAACATTATGGTAGAGTGGATTAGTGAACTTATAGGTCTTTTGTGACACCTAACTGTGGTGTCCAATCCCCCAACCTCATCCTCACCACAATATATTTTCCATGGAACTATCAAGAACTATGTAATATGTAGCTCCCTAAATAATCTAACTGACACATTTACACAACATAAAGAGGATGAATCTGATTCTTCTAGAAGAATGGAGCTTAATGTGGCATATGATCAGTGGAACCCCAACCCTCAAGAAGCAGGTCAGTTGGTTGGAAACATAACCAACACCATTTTAAGCCCTTATCTTCTACCTAAAACCATATCTTAAGATATGGTAATCCCTTTTCTCATCCCCCTCAATTACCTCATCAAAATCCAAATCCTGTACAATTTGTTCAAGGTGGTGGTATCCTCCATCAACCTTATCATTTTGTTCCTCAACCTCAATGGAATAGTCATCCAACAATATTACACTATACTAGTGAGCCTTCCCAAATCCCAAGGCAAAAAATTATCTTTACCAAAAACAAAAATAAAGGTAATCCCTATCTGGGACAAGCCTCTTCTCCCATGAAACCATGGGAAATTGAAGGGGAATATATGTCCTCCTTCACCCATTCCAGCCTCAAAAAAATTGAATCCCAAATTGGTCAAATTTCATCCCACCTAAGCTAGAATTCTTCCCAACTCCCAACTAAACCATTACCCAACCCCAAGGGTAATGTAAGTGGAATTTCAATTAGATAAAAAAAATTGTTATGACTCACGATGAATACCCCAACTCCACTTTCATTGTTGACCTAGAAAATAAAATGAATAAGAAATGTGAAAAGGGATCTGAATCCATTCCCTCACCTCCTTCAATTCCACTTAGGAATCCAATTCCTTTTCCTCAAGACATTTCATATAAAGGGATGTCCTTTGATACCAATCCTAAAATGATTGAAATGTTTATACATGTTGATGTCAACATTTCCATCTTTGATTCCATAAAACAATTCCCTATGTATTTCATGATTCCTATGGAATGTTGCACCTATAAGAGGCAACATAAGACCTTCGAAAATGTTTCCACCCAGCAGTGTATTCCCATAAAGTGAAAATATCCATGGGCCATTATGGTTTCATGCCAAAATGGATGTTCCAACATCAATGAAAAACTCATAGACCTTGGACAATCAATTAATATCATACCAAAATTCATCTTCTCTAAACTTGACATGACCCACTTACGTCCAACTAGTGATGTAATTGGCTAATATATGCACTAATAAACCAAAGGGTATAATGGAGGATATCATTGTTCAGGTGAATGATCTTATGTCCCCTGCTTATTTCTATGAACATGAAATGGAATGGTAGACAATCACTTCTCAATATCACTTAATTCTATGAATACCATTTCTAATGAGAGAGAGAGAACCAAAATTGATATCCCTTCACGCATATTCCCCAATGAAGTTGGTGACCAACTAGTCAAGTTCATTATTTTCCTAGACATGCAATACCAATCTATGGAAAACTCTACATTCTCAATCCATGATTCTGATGGAACTTCTGAGATTCAATTGAACCCCATTCCATCATGATCATCATGTTCTAATGAGAATGGATCTTGTGAAATCTGAAGCATGATTAACTAGGGCAAAAATGGTAAACATGATGCAGATCATTCACTCATAGACTACATCAATATTGAGGAACATAAATACTATCTTGAATACCACATAAACTATGATCACTACTACTCAACCATGGACAGTTATAAGGGAAATGAATCTGAAACAACTGAAGTCCCTTTCACCATTCCTAAGTTGTCGATCCAAAAAATGAAAGGTGAGGCTGATAAAAAACCTATTCATGAACACCTGAAATATGAATTCAGTTTCCATGATCAATATTATCCTTTCATTATATCCACTACACTTACAAAAACTGAGGAGTCCAAAAATGTCTAATTGTTAGTGGAAAAAAGGCCTTATGTTGGACCCTAGATGACATACCGAAAATGAACACTGTTCATTGCATGCATCAAATCCATCTAGAGGAATCATACAAACCAATTAGGCAACCATAAAGAAGAATAAATCCACTCACACATGAGGCAGTTAGGGAGGAGATCAGAAAGCTTATTCAAGCATGTATTATCTACCCAATTTCTGATAGTGAATTGGTTAGTCCGATTCCAATTGTACCAAAGAATGGCGGGATAATGGTTGTCACAAATGACCATGTGGAGGTAGTCACAACTAATGTGAAGAAAAAATGGCACGTGTGAGTCAATAATATGAAATTTAATGTTGATTCCAGAAAAGATCACTACACGCTTCCATTTCATGATTAGATGTTAGAATTATTAGTTGGAAATTCACGCTATTGCTTTTTTGATGCACACACCGGCTACTTCTGAATCCCAATCACACCATCAGACCACGAAATGTCTACTTTTACTTGACCCTTTGGAACATATTCATATAGGAGAATTACATTTTTTATTTTCAATGCTCATGCGACATTGCAGAGGTGTCTAATTAGTATCATTTCATAATTAATTGAACACTACATGTAAGTCTTCATGGATTAGTTTACCATTTATGGTGATTCAATTGAATCTTGCAATAATTCACTCTATCTAGTACTTGAAAAGTTATTCCATTGTGTCCTTGTGTTAAATATTAAAAAATTTCTCTTCATGGTTAAAAATGGTATCGTTCAAGGGAATATTGTTTTAAAAGAGGTTATTGTAGTCGATCATCCAAAATCGAAGTGATCTAATATCATTATGTACCCACTTCTATTTGAGACATATGTAAATTCATCGGTCATTATTTCTTCTATCATAGATTCAACCATAACATCAGTAGGATTTACCTCCCACTTACTCAATTGCTCCAAAATGATCTTACATTCCATTTTGATGAGGTTTGAAAGAGATCCTTCGTTGAACCAAAAAATTCTCTTACATATACCCAGATAATCCAATGCCCAGATCTTTCCATACCCTTTGAGTTGATGTGTGATTCTTCTTATAGAGCTGTTGGATTTATTCTTGGTCCAAGAAGTGAAACGATTCCACATTTCATCGATTATGCCTGAAAAACATTGGAAGAAACTCAATCCCATTACATTGTCCCTAAAAATGAATATTTAGTAGTATATTTTTACTTAAATAAATTCCATCCCATTCTCTTTGGTTCCAAAATCATCAGCTTCATATACCATTATATAATAATTTTCTCACTCAAGAATAGTGATTCCACACCGAGGCCAATAAGATGGATCCTAATGCTCGAAGAGTTTGACATTGAAATTAATGAAGATCAGCAAATGCAAACCTTGTATTTGATGACCTATGTAGAATTTATAATTATTCTCAATCAAAAATTATTGATCCAAAATTCTCCAATGATCACCTTTCATTTATCACTATAAATTTACTAGGGTATGAAAAAATTGTAAAATACAAAGTTACATGTATTTTTTTGGATGATTATTCAACAGAACAAAAAATGAAGCTGAAAAGAGATTGAAAATTCAATTTTGGGATGATAATAAACATTGGAACACTGGGGCATACATGGTAATTAGGAAATCTGTGGATGAAAATGTACATTCTTCCGTCTTAGGATTTTTTTCACTCAATACCTTGTGGTGACCACTTTGGACCACAAAGGACCTCCCGAATGGTCCTAGACTCTGTATTCATATGGACTTTACTCTTCAAGGACTCAAATGACTTCTTTATGTCATGCCCCACTATCAAAATGTTTTTCAAAATTTATAAATGATATAAAATTCCCCAAAACCATTATTTTTCTTTGATATCTACGATGTTTGGGGAATCGATTTCATGGGACCATTACCCCCTTCAAATGGATCCTCATACAATCTTCTTGTTCTTGATGATTTTTTTAGGTTGGTTGAGGCAAAACCGACCAAAAACGATGATTCACTCACTATTATCGAGTCCGTAAAGACACACAACTTCCAATGATTTGGCACACCATGTTCCTTGATAATTGACATTGTATCCCATTTTTTTAATAGAGAGAGGGAATATATTTTGTAAAAGAATGGGGTTTTACATAAAATATGATCTAAAAATCACCCCAAAACCAATTAAATGGATTGAAATTATAATAGAGAAGTTAAAAGAGTTCTTGAGAGAATTGTAAAATCCACCAGAAAGGGATATCCTAAAAGACATAGTGATGCACTTTGGGATTATCGAACTACCTATAAAACACACATCTGGATGTCACCTTTTAGTCTATTTTTTAGTAAAGATTTTCATTTTACATTTTAAATCCTTAATAAGTTATTTTGGGATGTGAAAACACGTCATTTTGATTTTAAAAAATCTGGTGAAGGATGATTTTTTCCATTGGATGAACTGTAGGAGATTCGACTTGATTCTTATGAGAATTCCAATATGTACAAAAAAAATACTAAGGTGCTCCATGAAAAAAAAATCCTACGAAAGGTATTTCATGAAGTTGAAAAGGAAATTCTCTTCAATTCATGATTTTGGCATACCAATGGAAAGCCTAATTCTCGTTGTGGAGGTACATTTAATATTACTATTGTTTACACATTTGGTTAAGTGCAAGTCCAAGACCCCAATTCCTAAAGGACATTCATTGTTAACAAACATTGGTTAAAACATCACCATGAGAGGAAATAGTTCATGGGAAGCACATCGACTAACATAAGAACTGAAACTTCAACAGTAGACCCACCACATGAGGGGGATGACAACCCACAAATTCAAAACCCAGGGGCACCTCTTTCTTTATAACACCCCCTCTATTACTCTCTCTCTCTCTCTCTCTCTTTCTTCTTCTTCCTCAAATTTTTATTTTTTACCACTTCCTTAATCAAAACCTTTATTTTTCTCTTTCACGATTGAGTGGGTATGTATTTTAAAAGAACCAATAAAAAATAAAAAAAAATATTAAAAAAGAGTCATACTTACTCACCATCCAATTTTGAAATTTTGTACAACCATTTTTGGGAGTAAAAGAGACATGTTTTTATCACAAATTGTTATTATTTTCATAAGGAAATTTGATAAGTATCTTTTGTTAAAAAAATTAATTCTTATTTTATGATTTGGGAAATGATTTCCCACAATGGATAGGAACAATATCATCATTCATTCCAAGGTCACCTATCACCATCTTTTAATAATGTGTATTTTTACCCCCATTTGAGAGTTTTTGAGTTCGTGGACCATCAATCTGAATTTCCAACATCGAAGTCCATTAAAATGATATATTCATTTAATGAACCGCATGATAATCACAATATCCAAATAGCTTCCCATTTACCATAAGTTAATACTCCATTTGGAATCCCATTAGATCATCTGAAATCCATTTCATTGGTAGCCACATGAAAATCCCAATACCTTATCTCAATCAAAATCTAAATGGATTTACATTGCATTATTTATTGAAATTATGTGTGGGGGGAATGGATTTTATTTTTAGGTTACCTTTTTTTATTTTCAATGTTTTATCATATTCTTGATGGAATGCATTGATTTTAATGTTGTGGAGAGGTTTTCATTTAGAGAGTTTGGTGGAATTTACATTCATTTTTTCAATTTCAGAAATCTAATTGACAAGTGTTAAAAAAATTGGTTTTTGTCTTTGGAAGGTCAAAATTCACTCTTCCTAAACCATTGATATTGTTATAAATATTAATATTAGTTTCATGTGAAGATAAGTCAAGGAATGGGATATGAGTGTGAGATCTTTTTCAAGTTATACTTTTTAAAAAAATTAAAAGCAAAAAAGAAAACTTGTATTATATATTCATTTTTCATTGGGATAAGTTTTGTGTTCTGTAAATATTTCACCTTCCTATCCCGTTAAATTTTCATCTTCCATTGTGTCTTTCTTCACAAAATCATGCTCTTATAAATATTTATTTTCATTTCCTTCCTTGATTCATTTCAAAAATATTGTGCATTTTTTTACCTATGAAAATAATTTACCCCTCTACTCCTCTTTCTTGGGAATTATACTCCTACTATCCCATAGCAACATAAAAACCCCTTAAAGATACCTAATGATTCTTGTGCACTTTAGGATATGAAATTTAAGCTTAGAACACTTCCATAATCTAAGAATTTCAATTTTTAATTATGAATAAGTGAAACTCAAGAAATACATTTTTATCATCTTGAGAGGAGTGAGTTTTTACTGCCTATAATTTACATTTCTAAATTTGAGCATGAAAAATTAATTATGTTTCAAATTTCTTTATATAAAAATTTGTGGTGGAATTATATATGGATGAGTGAAATGATCTAAGCCTCCCCTAATTTGGGAAAACCAAATTTTAATACATTTTGGTGTGTGAAAATCTTTTTTTCATGGTTTTATAATTTTTAAACATGAGGATATTCATTGGACTATGTGTAGGATAGTTGATGTTATTAGAATTTTGGTAACTTTAAATATACACCCTTTACTGATTTTATATGAAATGTGCATAATTTGTTTGAAATATAAATGTTTAAATATTAATTATAATTTTTGGGAACTATTTGAATTCATCTAGATTCAAGTTAGTTTACTATTTTAAGAATTACTAACTCCCCACTAATCCAAATTGAGTTGTTATAGTTTTTTAGGATTCATTATTTAATTTCCCTCATATCATTAGAAGGAATAATTGTCCAATTCTTCCCTTTGAAGGTTTATGTTGACCACATAAGATGGAAAACAGAATTTGTGAAGAAATTGGACCAGAAATGTAGATTGAATTTATTGTCTCCATAAAGAAGTCCAAATTACTTTATTTGCTTCTCAATTTTTGGGAAACATACAAGCAGTCAAAGATAAAAATATTAAGGTTGAAATCAAAAACCATGTGTCCCATCTAATGCATTTAATTCTGGCCCACCATTATATCCAGGAATTAAAACCAGCACACAAATATTGATAATTATACTAATAGAGAGATCCATTCATGCTAAGATATTTTAGTGTGAAATATATGTTATATACTACCACCTTTTTGGAAGAACAAATTCATATTTTAAGGCATCTTCCTATTCAAAAATATATTAACATTTTTCCATCGAAAAATAATTGATTGAAATGGATAGTTTAACATTTTTTATGAAAACTGCCATAACACTTGATACATCAGTCCAAATGCTACAAAATATTTAGAGTCAACAAAAAACGTTAATATCTACAACCTTGAAGAATGATATTTCTCCCGATTCGTCTGTTTGAAATATCAAATTGGTGATGCAAGTGGAGGGATAGTTTTGGAATGAATACATTCCACTTCCTGGGGCTATAAATAATTTCCCCTCCTCTCTTGCAATAGGTTGAAATTCATGAAGAGAAGATAATACATTGGCACGAAAAAAGCTTTTATAAAGGCTTGGTTGGACCTTCTATACTCTTTTTTTCACATGAGAGACCCATCATACTCTCTTTATTTTAATTTACTCTTGTTTTCATTTCATTTTTAATTGTGTAAGTAGTTTTCAATTTCCATTGAATTTTAATGAAATTTTTTATTTTATTATATTCTAATCATAAACCCTCTATTATTATATATTTATAATATAAAAATATTTTAAATAAAGTTGATATACCTTCCTTTTTTCCTCATTTAATTGAAAGTCATTTTTTAATTCTCATCAATGTTCATCGGTGTGTGTGTGTTCGACGCAAAAATCAATTATTGTCCTATTATTTTCATTCAATTAATAATTAATCACCATATACACATATTACCATATTAATAAATATCTTAATTGGTGATCAATATACCATTGGTATTAGTAAATATTTACGGATGTTAAGTGATTTATAGTATGGGATCAATGGATATTCTTCAAAAAACATTGTGTATGTTGGACTAAACATGTCATGGATTAATGAATTGTTTTGTTTAAATTATGGTTTCCATGGAATATTGGAACAATAAATACAGTACCATAAACAATTATTTATTGATATTATAACCCTATGTAATGTTAAGTATTGGATTAAAGCCTTAACACTTAGGAATTCCAATCAAAGTAATCATGTGACAATGGTGTTAATTTAGTGCAACATAGAGAAAATATCAAGGATATCACAAATTTAACTCCATAATTAATAAACCACCCCAATATTTATCTAATTGTTAAATCAATAACTAATAATTAATCACTTCCTTTATTCTCTGAAAACAACCCCCTGCCAATAAAAAGACAATCAATTAAATACAATTGATTATTAAAAGTATCATCTCTAAGGATTTGACTCGAGTTCTTCAATACACAAGAGTAGAGAATCAAAACCATGAATATTCGATTGGTGAGAATCTTCTGTGTTTCACTAATCTCTACCAAATTAACATTGTTCTACATGCAACATCGATCAGTCTTATGTTTCAAATAACACTGGGTTTTCATGAAACAACATTCTGTAATTATTATTATTTAAATTAGATAGTTATAATTAACTCTCTTAAAATAGTAATATAAATAGAAATAATTATTTTTTAATTAGTTATTTCAATGGTATTATATATAAAACATAATTATTACAAGACATTCATTTTTAATAATGACTTTATATGATTTGAAATAATATTTTCATAGATGAACTTCTTTTTGTGTCCCTCGATGAAAAATAATAAAATTAATTTCCAAAACATTTAGGAATTGAATTTGATAATACAAATATAATTTTTGAATTCATAATGTCAAACATATCATAGCGTTAATTTTATGGATTTTCTAAAAAATACAATTTTTGGATTTATAGTGAAAACAACTAAATTTGATTTCCAAAATACTTTTTATCTAATTTATTTTTCTATTTAAATTATATTTTAATTTAATTTTATAATGTATTGTTATTAAATTTACATAAATTAATCCAATTTAGGTCATTGGTAAAATTTCACAATGAAAATGGATATCAAAACATAATAAACTTATATACATTTCTGCTTAAAAACTCCCTATTATGACATATATGTGGGATTAATTTTAAATTAATTTTCGCAACATATGGGATGTGAATTTTTAATAATGGATTAAAAATTTGAAATAATTATAATATATAATTTATAATATGTTGAAATTTGTTTTTAACCAAAAATCTTAATGAAAGTGATTAAAAATAATTACACTAATTAAGAATAAAATTTGCTTATCAAGAAACTAAACATACATATAATGGAGAAAATGACCTAGACCCGTTGCTAAATCCCAATATATGGCAATATTTATACCCTATAGTTAATTTTATATACTTTTATCTATTAATGGTGCCACATCTCAAAGTAAAAACATGGTGGGAATTCCGTTTTTTAAAATTTACAAGAAGGACACTCCTCTTCTACTATAAAAAGCACTCACTAATCCCACTTATAAACACTTATAAATCACTTTGAGTAATTCAAAAATATGCTCAAATGATCTTAAAAAAACCACTTTATCCCTCACTTTTTCCTCACTTTTGGAATACATCCAACCCAGGATTCCATTTTTTCATATAAAAATGTGTTACCAAATGAAGAGTTAACATCCCTCCTCAAGATCCTTCATTTTATTTTCTTTATGCTTGACTTAAATAATTAGTATTTCATGATTATATTAAAACACATGTATAATAAATATATTTATATTTTTTATTCTAAATGTTCTATCTGCACTTAATCAAAAATCTACATAATGGGAAATGAACATACTGTTCCTTTGTAAAGTGAACTACCACATCACAAAATGATGTTGTTCAATTTTCATCTGCCACATCTCATGGACGGGAGTTACGATAGAAAATATATTTTTAAATACTATATATGATATTTTTATTTATTTATTCATTTATAATTAATATACAACACATACTTTCATGATTTCTATTTTTTTAAGTATGATAATTTCATTTGGTGAAGTATTTACTACCGCCTCCTCAATGTGATGTGACCCTCCACACCCTAAATAGAATTTATTAAGGATTATTTTGGTGACGATATATGATATATATAAAATAATAATTATACTATAATTATAATACTAATATATTCTTTTATTTAATTTACTTTTATTCATTCAATACTATTTTCAACGCTTTCTGCTGGGGCACGCCAATCTTGTGTGTTTACTACACATTAAAAATCACATAAGATTCCTTGTATTCACAAATTTCAAAGGTAGGTGTTTTTATTAGTATTTCTGATAATTGTACTCCTTGAATGAAATAGGATGACGAGATATTGGTCCCTTCTTCTGTGGATACCTTAGTATTCATCGCATTGTTCGGGTCTCCCATATAAACTAAAACATTGTTTGTGAAACTCGTTCCTAGTTCCATATCTTTGTTGATGACGATTCATATTTCTTCTTTTGTTATGACATTTTAGAAGGACATGTTAAGGCCGAATCTAATGGTGAGGGGAGTAGTCTCTCTAGTAATCAATAACTTGTTTTGAAGAAAAAATACAGGAACACAATTATTATTTCTAATCACAGGACTTCACAATATACAAGAAACTGGAGCCATCCCATGCTGATTGTGGGGTATATTTTTTTGAATGAAATTCTCCGATGTTTTCCTCAGATTACAAAGTTTAACACAAGGTATTACAAAAGTATAAAATCTAATAGAGACAGATCAATTCGGTCAGAATATTTGGGATGGTGGATATGATAGACATATCCCTATGAGGGAGCACATGTAAGGTTTACAAGATGGGCGGATCTAAATGAGCAATGAGTGAAAAACTGAGGTGGTTCATCTTGTGAACAAAAGGTTTCACACCATAATGTTTGATCTAGACACCAAAAAGTGCAGGTTAGGGATGTTGTCCACAAATTGGGGAACCCCAAGGTTTACCATTGGGTAGGATTGAACCTCATGGAGGCTTCCTACGTACCCAATGTAGAACATGTGGATAAAACCCATGTAGTTTGAAGGGATGATTTTTGGCTTACACATGGATATAAATATACTACAAGAGGGGGACTATTGGTTGAATGTGTGTGGATTGTATGGGGATTATGCCTCATTAGCTTCATAGGTGCAACGAAGAGAATCAATGGTATGAATGGTGATTATATGATATAGAGGCCCGTGTGGTTGATTTGACTCCACAATGATAAGGTTGAGGTGATGGAAAAATGGTTGGGGATCACATGAGTGATTTTACCAAATGAATGGTTTGATCTCACTGGGAAGTGATAACTCAATTAAGAATGAATGTGAATAATGTATGGGTTGCATGATGTGCAATGGAATGGATGTGATCAAACTGATGTGAAGGTGATGCTGTTAGGATTGAACACTAGAAAGGATTCATACATATCCCAGCTAGCTCAAAATCAATTTCTATGTAGTTATTATGGGGTCCGTGGGGATAAAAAATGGTTATATTCCAATGAAATATAGGAAATGTGGTTATGGATTACTCATGGTTAGTTTCCTAGGTGGACAGAAAGGATATGTGACCATCAGGTGGACAAGATCCTCCTGAGATATACATGATCCAGGGAAATGTTAGGATATGAATGGACGATGGTGGATACAGAGATCCAAGTGATTCACCCCTTTGGAGGAGGGCACCATATTTCACCAATGGTTGGTATTGAACCTCAAGGATTTTTCATACGTTCCTTGTATAGAATATAGTAATCAAAACCAATATAGTTTCATTGTTCAGGGAATAGGCATATTGAATCATGGGAGTTGGGTGTCACAATAACTTCAAAAATTTAAGACCATGTGAGTAAATATAAGTATGAGAAACAATAGGAAGCAGTATACCAGAGATTCACATCACAAAAGACGCATCGCTGAAGAATGTCTTGAAGCCTAAGTGGGTTTATGAGCCCACGGATATGTGATTGGGCATTATCCATTGTTATAGTCCCATGGGGGAAATCCAATATGATGAGGGAGAGGCTATCAAGAGTCTATGGTTCCCATATCCTTTCTTGTCTTTTCGTCTCTGGGAGGCAAGGAGGATCAAGGGTAATTCATCCTATAATAAATGGTATGGGATTACACTAGGATGGTTTCCCTTCCACGTGGGTATATTATGTTACATTCATGGAGTATCACATTACATGATATAAGATATAACTCTAATAGAAATGAGTGAGTATGTAATATGCCTGAGGTGGGGTTCACCATTAGTATTTCATAGGGCGAGGCTACAGTTTAACATCATGTTATAAGGACGATGGTTCTTAGCAATTTAACATTCTGCAGATCAGATGATGGGGACTCATTCCTCCCCCTTGGACTAATATGACTGATTCCCACCCACACTAAGGGAAGGGAATGAATTAGAATTTCCAATATACAGTGGGGTAGAGGATTTTTCAGGCTAGGGATACACATTTTCATTGATATGAGGATAATAAATAGTTTTTAGCATACCCATGAGAAGAAGACTTAGTTAGAGAGACGCAACAAAAGACACCCCACGAGGGATAATAAACTCACTATGTAAAATCCAGGAGGGTCGCACGAAGGAGGTGCATGCAATATACAGTTGTTGTGAACAGGAGGGGCTCAAACATGTTTCCCTATGAAAAATACAACCCATGGTGCCTATAGGAAGGGGTGAACAAAATATTGGAGACTTGCGAGCAAAATGGAGGGGTCTGAGAGGAAGTTGTACAACATAAGTTATTGTATTTTTTTCCAAAGTGATATTTTTCATGTATTTTCATTATGAATGAAGGAAATTTTTTAGGTTCAATTCCTTGTGATCCCATTCAAGGGATGACCTATGGGGGACTTATCACGCAATATCATATTCCTTGAATTCAGGACATGCGTTCAGTCATATGATAAGTCATCTTGCATGCATGAGAGACAGAGTTTGTCTTTTGGATAATTTCCCTAAAATTGGAGGGGTTCTATTATATATATAGTTGAAACTCATTGCAATATCAAAGAATAATGTCTTCATAAGAGATTCATTAGACATTTCATTGGACATATAAGAACCTTACCAGGATAATGGTATCTAGAACAGAGTATTCTATACATTCTCAAACCTACCTTAGAAGTATTTGAAAATGTTTTGGGCGAATGATTTCCTTTGATGTATAATTGGAAACTTAATAATTTTCCGTCCATATTTTCATCTTTCACGGATGAAACCAAACTTATTATACATCTTTCCAATGAGGAAGACCTGGTACGTCCCAATAAATACTCGGAGGGTCCCAAGATATAGTACCATGAATTCCAGTTTGATGAAAATTTTTTATCATGTGCATAAGTTTCTCATTCATGTGTGAAAGATCCCAAGTCTCGTTTCTCCATTATGCACTACTGTAGAATTTAATGCACTTCAGAAATAACCGAATTCTTCGCTACCATCATCTAATATTTCTTGAAAGCTTATATTTTTCACTCCAAACCATTATCAATATTTCCAAAACTCAATGTTTAAGTGTAATTCCTTTTTTTTCACAATTATCATTTAAATTTGTAGTGAAGATACCACTTATGGGAGGAAGGTTTTCCGTAAAACAAAGAGGACCTAGATAATCTTGAACGCCCAAAATGTTCATTATATATGGGTAATATTAGATAACCAATTTTTTATAGGTATGTGGACATAAGGACATAAGGAATTCTTCTTGATAGATGTCCTCCTATAGTAGAATTATGACATTTTGGAAGAAGTTGTCATTTAAGGATTTGAGACGAACTCACAAAAGTTGTGGGTAACATTCCCTGATTCTTTTCACTGGTAAAACATCAATAAAATCAGATATACAAGTAGGGATACTCGGTATATGGAAATCTACAACCAAACCCAAAAACTATGATAGTGATAGGGATTAAACCACTCGTCAATGAATTCCCAGCCAACTAAGAGAGAACATACTGATGCAGCATCACTTATGATAGAAAGGAATGGTTGTTGGACTGGGACTTGAGGTCTGGGGGGAATTTAACACATGAAAGGGCATGGGTTTTTTGTTAATTTCATACAAAAGACTATTTTGGAGAAGTTCTATAAAAAATCAGGATGTTTGAATATTTGTGGACGTCACAATTTAATTTCTACCATTAGTAGAAATTGGTGCTAGGGTTTTTGAACTAGTGGACTCCTGACCAAGGTGTTCATTTTGCACAATTGTTCTATGACTAAAAGATTGAAAATAAAAGTAATATGTGATATCATTAGTATCATAATTTTTGATGATACATATCCATGAGGATTTGTTCACTCTTTTTGATATAGCCTTGACACCTGGTGAGTAAGAGTTTCTTCTTACGAGTGATGCCACTGCCATGGAAGAGCCTGATGCTAAAGAGGGAGAGGTTACAGATGAATAAATGAGTGAATATTTAAACACATATTTCGTACAACCTAGTCTCATGAAGAGGATAAACTAAGAATTTAATGTTCCTAAACTTTTGGATATCTTTATGGAATACATACCTACAAAACATGAGAAGATAGATGAGTCTGACCCTAATGTACACAATGAGAACAATATGAAATGATGTAAGTTCTGAAATGCTATAAAAAAATTACATTATATCTCTAAGGTAGAATGGATTATTCGAATCGGGTCATTCCTCATCTATATGCACGGGCTGGGTGCTGGAGGGTTGGATGCTCACCATCTTCATATGATGATCCATGATCATCTTGCATTGAAGACATGAGAGTCTAATCAACACCTAGATGTTTTTTAATGCCAAAAGATATAATATAGTTACCATATTCTCATGTAATTTTAAAAAAGATCTACTCAAAAGTACACTATTAATATTCATCACACAGTTATATGGAACCGTTGTACATGAGTCTGGAAAAGGGAATATACTTTCTAGAAATATTCATAATTAATCAGTGTATATAAGTTATGTGGAATAGTAATCATTAGTGTTCCCAAAAGTTTATTGGATGAGGAATCAGACTCATATCTTTGATCTTCTCTAGATTGATCTTGGTTACTCCATATTTGACAATGAATTTTGGGAACATCCTTTAGGTAACATCGAAGGTGCCCTTCTATGGGTTTATCTTGAAATGGTAGGATTAGAAGAAGCTTAACACTTTCTCAAGATTTATAATATGGTCATGAATCTGATGGGATTTGATGAAAAAAATATTCCACATATAATTACACTAGCATCTTGAGGATTGGATTGATTATGCAGTGCATAACAATAATATATGTTTCCCCTACATTCCTCACACCGAAGAGAATTACTTGATAGAAAAAAGGATACTTGTCACTCCGTGAAGGTAGTTGATTCTTCATCTTCAGGGGCCATATGTGAAACGTCCAAAACTATTTAATAATTTGTTTTTCCAAAATTCTATGTGTTATTTTATTTTTATACTCAGGAAAACTATATTTTTTTAATTAATGAGGAGAGTATAATTAAATGAGACCCTTGGGTTACAACTGTTATATGACTATTGGTCAATATGACAGTTGGAAGCTAAACTCTTAACATTACAATTTTTTTTGTTTATAAATACAAGTGATATTGGTTAATTAAAACAAAAAGAAGATTAGATGGCCCCATCCAGTAGTCTCGAGCCAATTTAATACCATCTTATGGAACTCAGGAAGGAGGTAGCACCATTGGGCATTGCTCTAGACCTATCCCAAGCCAAGCATAATTGCGTGAATCTAGAACGGAATTTCCTTCGCGAGAAGTTCAAGCTGTTAAAAGTCACCACTCGGGAAATGTTGGATGAGCTGCCCCAATACTCTATCACCTTAGCACACCTTACACATAGGTCCTATTCTTGTGTTATAAGGTGATATGTAACGAGACCATATCTACCTTATGTTATCCGTTGATATAAATAAAAATTCTGATTTCTTCATGGTAAAGTTTGTGAAATTTCCAATGTCCAGATAAATATACAACATATATTATTAATGAATTATGGAAAACTAATATTTTAAAATAACTATGTAAACCCTGAATAATTTAAAATGTGCAATGATTTTCAAAAAATGGTCTTCTATAGTTTTGATCAATATTAATTTTAGAATCTAATAAGTTCAACTTAATTTTTGGTGATTAGTAAATTAAGAATAGTTATTTTTATGCTTATGATTAGTAATGCGACCAAATATCTTAAGTAAAATCACTTAAGAATGTATTAATATTATTTATGCACCTTGATTAAGTATTGTTATTCAATAAAATAGGTAAATAACTATTTCAGAAATTATTGGTTAAGTATTAGTTTTTTCCAGTGAATAGTGTTTTTTATTTAAAAATGAAATTAAAAATATCTAGAATTTTAGTATCATAAAATGGAGGTCACTTTAGAAATTAGAGCATCGATATTAGTGTAAGGTTGTTTTTGGGGTATTTTCTAAAAAAATGAATTTTCAGTGAATAGTGAAAATATGGTTTTTAGTTTCAAGTTTTTAATGACATTATTAAGGATGTAATAATTATGTAGTCATTCTGGTCGACATATGAATAGTAATATAAGGCATGAGGTGTACCATGTGGGCAATACCATGGAAAAATACCTTGTGCAAGCCCATTGTTTATTCAATACCACCGATGAGATGTCCTTTTCCATTAATGAATTGTCCCCTCACTTATCCATTAAATACCAAGACATTACCTTTTTAATTTAAATCCAATTCCTCCACAATGATTTTATGGTCTCCTTACCTTCCAAGGAGTCCTCCCAGGGTGCCCTCAATCCTCCCAAGGTCCGAAACATCATGATTTCGAAGTTACTCTTTATTGTAGGGGAATCTTTCACCCTCCACTTTTAAGCCATGACTTCCACTATGTTGTGTATTATATTTTCCATCTATTTTTGTTGAGGGAATGTTTTTATATGTTCTAATTTTGGTCCATTTAATTTCTATTTGTTGATAGACCCTTTCCGCTCCAATCAATTTTTTTTCTGAATTTATATGTGACGATGTTAGGCTGCCAAATTTTTCTTAAAAGAAATCACATATTCTCTTTTTTTCATGTATCATTCTAATGTCGTATGTTATTAAAATATCCATACAATGATCTTATTAATTACCCATATTGTATTATTAATTATTTAAGAGTGTTTTACCCTGGTCTATTCTCTTTTTAGTGTTTTCTAAAAACATGTTATATAGTCGTTATGCTGCAGAGATTTCACCTCAAAATTTCAATCTCTTTATCTGAAGAAATAATATTGTTTTATTTATGTGAATACCCAGTCATATTTCATTTCTATTGGTGTTCATAAATATTTAAGGATGAAAAATTTTATTCTAGAATTGACATACATATATCCCTCACTCCCTTTCTATAGTTTATAAATAATATAATGATCATATTTTTAAGCTCTTTTTAAACCTTATGATTTTGACATGAAACCCATTTCATTGATTATATTTTGGTTATTTTTGAAATTTATTATTATGATATATGTGGATCACATGAAATTAAATTCATATTTAGGGTGTCACCTAATAGCATTCCAATGTATGGGGTAAATAATTAATCCCTTGAGATAATAAGTTTCACGATACCATGATGAATAACCTTGGTAATTTGTATGACACCATGGGGATGGACATTGGTGATATGTTCATGAATGTCTACATGAAATGTTGACGCCGCATATTTAAGTTTTGTTTCAATTTTTCTCCATTATGATATGCCTATACTACAATTTCTCATGTCTTTATGTTGTTATTCTAGTTCTTATTGTAAACACAAGGAAACTGATTCCCTTATTTACAATTACTGGGCCATATGCTCACCCTTTCCATTGATGAATGTCTCTAGGATATGAGATGCAGTAGTTTTATGTAGGATGAACCTATTATGAATCCCTACAAGTGGGTTTGAAGAATTTTTTCTATTGTATTCATGTTTTATTGTTCCGGATTTCGAAGACAATAGACATTAATGTTCCTCTATATGTAAAATGTAATGAAATGTTATGTATTAAAAATGCGGGATTACATAATATAGATATGATTATACCAGTAATACTCCTAAAAATGAGAGATCCTATAATCTAGTGGTAAAATCGATCAATATCTTTAAAATAGAAGGGGGAAAATGTTCTTTGGATAGTGGTTTTTGAGATCATGAGATTTGATGAAGAATCATATCTTCCAATTTATCATCGAGATAGAAATTATTTTGGAATAAAACATTGGTTAATGATCTTATTTTAGGATGATTTCATTGATGAGAATATCAACTATGGCGTCTCCATAGAACCATGAGATTGTTGTATCTTCTTGTGAGGCTATTTAAATCCATGATGACTCTCCCAGAGACCAAGTTGGTGGATGGATACCTGAGGTTCTAGTAATTTCATCTCACTATAACTCAAGGAAAATACATCATGATTTACTTTGGGATGTACATATATTGTAGTTGTTCCTCTATAGGAAAATTTTACCTGATCAGTGTCTGTCTCGGGTCTACCTCGTTATTGAGATTCACTTGTACGAAGTCACTAACTATGGTGGAGATGACCTCCTTGAATGTGGGGGTATCATATTTCAATTCATCTCCAACATCTAAGATAGGGGGATCATTGGGTGGAGATGGATCATCAAAGATGAAATATCTTGAGAGAACGTTGATGTTGGCTTGGGTAGATGTGGAATCCTCATTAGGACGATCTTGTATAGTTATAATCATCAAAACAATGGAATTTTACCGGATTCCATTAGGCTATCCACCATGGGGACCATGCATGATGATGCCAAAGTATTATTTGTGGGTCCATCAGTGTCAAATTAGACTAACCCAATGAATGAAGCGGGTATGGTGTGATTAGGGTACCATAGAGAGAATGTCTCAATACCTAACATGGGTAATTGGGATTGGTACCACCCCAGACTGGTCTGTATAGAAATTAATGTTAATCATCTAGTATTCCCTATATGTGGGAACTTTTCTTCCCCTTATCTCGGAGATGAAGAATCAATGTACCATGTCAGGGGTTGTGTCCTCGATCCTGTAAATCGAGGGAATGACATAATCATCCAAGTCCATTTGGTGATCAATTACATTTCATGTATTCTCAACCTCATAGGTATTAATAAATTTTATAATTTACTTATAGTATTAATAATCCAAATAATGGGATTTAAATGTTGAAATGGTTGTCTAATCACCTTGGAGAACTCCCACCCAATCATTGAGGGAGTAATTGAGGAATTGATTATATGAGAAGGGAAAAAATGCTTGAATATAGATATATTGTCTACCCATTAGAGCATTTTCTGTGGTTTCCAATGAGATGATCACGAATTCAGTGATGAAGGATCAGGAGAGCAAAATGGGTCTTCATGACAATCATTTTGTACATCCTTTACTCGGTCCTGTTGTAGCCCTACATTTTTAGGTCGGAGGAACTCATATCTTTGTCATATAGTCCCTTATTATGGATCATTCATGTCGATATAAGATTATTCCAAGATCATGTTTCATCAAGATAGTAACAGACATTTATGCCATTTAACAGGTAAATGATGTACTACAGGCGGATGTTCCCCAATATAGAGTAGACATTGTCTTCTCTAGAGAACGATATGGCAGATTAGTATTCTTCCATCTCAGAATCCTCATCCTAGAAGGATTCTATATCTACTACCTATGTATCAAACATGAGGGGGATTTTAAAATCTTATTTAAGGGATTCACACATCTCTTGTTATAGGAGGCCACGTCAGGGATACACTGATTTGTAGGTATGTTTGAAATATTGTTAGGGAAATCCTTATTTAGGGACATGATCACATTTCTAGAGTCTAAAGGAATGAAGGTATCAGTAGTTTGAATGATAAATTCTGTATGGTGTTGGGAATATCCAATTTTTCAATAGAAGATCTGCACAAAATTACTACCAAATAATGGTTAGATGACTGAGGCTAGACCATGGTTATGTTTGGAATATCCTAATGTTATTAATGTGGATCTTCCAAATCGAGAATCAAAAATGGTGGTGGAAGTGAACCTAAAACAATAGGATGATATGACTTCAAATTTTAAGCTATATGATTACCATGTTGTCTATTTGTGGTATGAATCATGACTTGGCTTGAAGTGGTGGCCAAAAATTCTAAGAATTCACATACCCTTGGAATCATATTTGGTGGCAGTGACCAAGAACATTGGGATGACCTATCATCCACACCACATCCCTGGGAACCATGTATAGATCAATCAATCCTGATCATCACTCATGGAATCCTACATTACTAGGAATGTTCATGGGGTCACTCTCATCTATGGGGTGGTGGTGCATTAATTCACCCTGAGTGAGAGACAACTTCTGCACCAAAGCGTGGCTTTTTTCCATTGCCCCATCAGTGCCTACTCAATTGAGAGGTTCAAGGACTAGATTTCGATGGAATCGTGGTAGCAAAAGGAGTCACAAATTCTTCAGTAGGGTTTGTAAAATTCAAATTTTCATGAATAAATCCATGGGATAGAGAAAATACTCTGTTAGAAAGACTATCATCATACAATTGAATCCCGTAACAGGAGACCTACTACCATTCACTATTGTTGTTATTTTCAAGATTTAAAGAGATACACACTACATATTTCAGATAAGGGACCAATCTAATGAAATTATAAAAAATTTATTCCTAAATATAGTACTAAAATATATAATACATCTTGATGGCATGTCCATTGAACCAGTGATAGGGAAAATAGTTGTGGAGGTTAGTGATAACAACTTCTTAGGTCCTCCATAATTATAGAATCATTAAAATTCCATGATCCAATGAACATTATAAATTACCAGGGTCTTGAGGATAACCATATTCATTTATATGGTTTCTATAGTTAGGAAATGTAGATATATGATAAGGGCCATAAATTGGCACTGCAACCTTTGGGGGGGGGGTCTATGTTTCGATTTTCCCTCCAGTTGGATAGTGCTTGATGAGGTGTTGGAGGCAAATTATATTGTGGGTGTGGGGGAGCCTGAGGAGGGGAATTATTCTTTTTACCTTAGTGAGGTTGTGGATAAGGCTATAATGGTAATAGTTATTGGGGCCTATTGGAAATTATATAAGAGATGGTAGCATTCTTAGCCTTATCATCTCTTCTTGAAGGAATTGTGGGAGTAATAATAATTCATGTTTATCCTATTGAAATAATTCCTCTACGTGTCTAAAACTTTTTGAGAAATATTTTATTCCATTGGGGGAAATATGGGTGAAGAGGTTGGGAACAAATTATTTTTTTACTTTCCCCATGGACATAGTTAGTAGATTCTCTTATGTAAGCGACATATTGACTAAAATATAGGGACCTTCCACATGGAGTTAATGTTTTCCACTGGTACATATGGATGTTGTTTTCAGTTGAATAGATCATCAATACTAGTCATTTGAGTGGAGGAGATGAACTGGAAAAAACTAACTATGAAGAACTTTACAACCAGGGATAGACCCAATAGGTAGCAGTTTGTAACAAAAGAACATAATTCCTTCCAACATTAGTATGGAACTCCTGGTCATGGCAGCATCCTGCTACACTGGAGTTCCTTGAAGGGGCCCACACCATGAAATAATTTCACTAAATGTGGCATTAGGCCACCCATCATACTGAATGGGGAGAAATTACAATTCATGAAATATTTTGTGTCTAGAATATCATCCACCCACTACGGATACAACATTCCTTCGTAGGGTACCACCACTTGTTGTGTCTCCTAGGCCTCGAGGCAAGGAGATGAGAAAGTCCATTGGGTCTTCCTAATAAGGATTAAATTATGGGTAGATATCCTTGAAAAAAATCATTTTTAATCAAATTAATATGGTAAGAATAATCAAAGTCTCTTAGAGCAGCTGGTAACACTACTGGAGGAATGGCCTAAGGGGCTACTAAGTGAAATGCCTAAGCTAGGTCCCAATGCTGATTCTCATAAAACATGGATAGATTCAGTGATGCATATCATGGTCAAATTTCGTTAGCACTGATATCAAACCTATCAGGGATAATAAGATTGTCAAGACTAATAAGAGGCTTCTCACTATGGAGGGAATGTGGATTCCCCTTCTTACCCTATAGAGGAGGGACCATATTTTTTTTATTATCAACATAGTCCATACACCATCCTATATGTCACGGGACAAGAATATCAAAAAGAAGAATTTTTTTTTGGAATTTTTCTGGAGAAAGTAGTCCATAACCGGATAGAATGTTATCTTCTTCACTGAACCGGATAGTTCCAAAGGGTTACAATTATCAGTCAATACATAAACCTTAATGGGTTATCAACCTTAGGGAATTAACCTTGAAGGATCTTCAAGGCCATGCATATACCTTTGTAGGCACATGAAAAAGCTGGTGGTCCTCCAAGTGTTGTTCTACCTTATGGGGAGAGCCATATTCTTCGGTTCCCGCACTATAACCCACTTCTAGGTATATAATGGGAATAGACATATTTAATATGATGGTTTCTGGAGTAATATCCTCTATACCTCCATGTAGGACTGGTTTTCATAGGATTAGACTAAAATAAATAGCAACCAACAAACCCATTCCCCATATATGCTTGTGTAGATATTCCCCTTGATAAATATATAGAGCAAAATAAATATATGAATGAATCTCTAAAGAAGAGATCAGTGACAACTGGGTGATGCTGGGTACAAGGACACTGTTAGTAAAACATGTTCAACAATGCGACACTGCTGACAGATCTCGTCTAAGTGCTCCTTGGTTTTTGGATATCAAACTGTCATCCATTAAGATCAAAATGCAACACCAATATGGTTTGGTGGATGAAAATGATTTCATCATGTGGGAGAGACTCCATACTATCAAAATCAGAAATACAAATTGGCAAAAATGTTTGAGGTAAATTGTCCACTACAAGAGTTTCCCACAAAAACCTTCTTTCTGAAGTGGGATCCAAATTATGGTTTACCCATAATTCAAAAAGTGGTGGCTAATTAACTAGTAACAACACAGATGTAAACTATTTTCATGGTGGATTGGATGGTGTAGAAAATCCCACATGATCTAATAGTATGCTGCTAAATGGTTTATCCCTCAGGAGAATCACCATCCACACCATCTTGTCCCTATAATAAGGGGTTATAACCATCACACCCTGAGAGAGGGAAGCTGTTTTTAGTGGTGATTCTGATGGGTAGTCATCGTTTAACATTCCCTGGAATAACACTAAGTGATCTCGTGTTGAGGTAGAAAATGAATTTGGCTATGGTAGAGAAGACTGCATGGAAAGACCTTAGAAGGGAGTAAAATATTCCTCCTCGTGCATATACCTGAGGAGGTTTTTAGGGATATGGTACATCTCACTTTCCAGGAGGATGAAACACACATACTGGTGTCCTTCCCCAGACCATGTTGTTGAGGATCAATGTGATGGTGCCACTATCCGGTCATATTCCTCTTTATAATCTATGAAACAGAAAACATTTTCAATGTCCTAGATCTTCATGGAGTTATTCCTTTGGTGGAGATGATTCTCCCCTCCACTCAATGATGTATCTTCAGGGTACATAAAATCATCAACAAGGGGAGCACATCCATGTTGGTTGGTGCTGAAGTGGGGAGGGCCACCACATGTCCTAGTTCTGACATGAGGAGGACCTTTATATCAATTTTAATTGGAGTTGGTAGGACCTACTATTTTTTTATATGATGATTGATAACCACCTGAGGATATGTCATACAGAACAAGGGGAGTATGTCCATTTTGATTTATGGATGCGTGGGGAGGACCTCTGCAGTTGGAGGCACTAGAGTGGGGAGGACCTCCACTTAAATAGGCTAAAACATGGGGATGTCCTCAATGACTATTCTAGGTGGCATGGGGAGGACCATCATGATGATTTATAGTTTAATCATGATGAGGGAATTCATACTGATCGTACTAGATAGAGGGAGGACCTCTATGATGAAAGGTAACATAGTAAGGGGGACCTTCTCTCTGGTCGATGTTGTTATAGGGAGGACCTACACTTGAGCTTAATGTTATTTGAGGAGGAAATTATTTGTAATGATATGATTTGTGGGAACGAACATTATATTTAGAAACATAGGTCAGAGGAGGACCTCCATAATGGATGTCAACAAGACTGGGGTGACCTCCGCTTGAACATGTACAAGTAACATGGGGAGTAACTCTATAGTGAGTATTATTTAGGGGGTGACTTCTACTCGGGAAAAAATGGTGTGGGGAGGCCTCAGTAATGGTTCTCATTATCACGGATCATCCAGTGATGGATATTGATCACGTTGGATACTGAAAGAGTTATCCCAACCCACCCATTAGGTGGAAGACGTCTCAATCCATAGAAGGAATAATTGGGTATGTTCTTAGCAGTTGCAAGGACATGAAATAATACACAAGTGGTGGAATATCACAATAAATATATAGAAGTTGACACCCCTAACAAGAATATTCCTATACTTGTTCCCGATGTTGACATCAGTTCAACTGAAGTAGGGCCGGTGGAGCAAAGGTGTAGATCTCCTACTCTTCATGTCGAGGGATCAAAACTGGTTATATTGATATTGAATAGTGGAATCCTGGCTTGGCAGCTTTTGAGGAGTTTTCATAGAAGGGATGACTCTAATATTCCCTGATTCGTTGTCAAAGGGGTGTGAGTCATATGAACCTTCCAGATAGATTCCCCCCAATAAATTTAATGTTGGTGTGGCGTGTAGTGGTTACATGGTTGGTCCTTGGGGTTACTGTTGACAGTGATGAAATAAGGCCTCTAGGATCAGGTAGGCAATAACCCTCATAGGAATCACCACCTCATTCTCACGTTGATAGATAAGAACATCTATCTCTATAATCAATTTTGGTTAGTGATCCGGGGTGTGGGAGCTTAATATATGTGGCTATAGATGACATCATTTTTGAGGAGGAATTATGTTGGATTTCCACAGTAACGCTCCTCATTCCTCTGAATATGCAGCCAGGGGTGAATGGTTTCATATAGCATTGGACCTGTAAAGCGGGAATATTCATCCATTAATATTGTTATTAGGGATGAAATTACCAATTCCCCATCATCGAACTATCTTCCATGGTTGGGGATAGATATTCACAGTAAAAATTCCATGGGCCAGAATGCCCAATGATTTACTACCCCAAATTCTGGTGTGTTTCATGCTAGGACCACTATTTTCTTGGAGGGACCTAGATCTAGATAAATATGTTTGATTAAATGCTCATTGGTCGATCTATAAATGTCAAAATCCCCATGGTTAAATGATTACAAGTTCACATTAGGTTCACCATTTCTATTTCTGATGCTTTCTTCTAGGTCCCACAAGCCTCTCATGATTACCACACATTGGGCATTGCATCTATTTAGCCACATTCTAGATTTTAAATGTTGGAGGGAATTCATCACTACTTTAGAGATGTATAAGCTTTTATCAAAATAGGATGATGGGATTTCAGTCCCTTCATCAATGGACTAATCCTCAGAATTTTTCACATAGTTCAAGTATTTCATATAGATTAAGTCTTTCATCAGGAAACTCGGTCCTGGTGCCATATCTTTGTAGACAATAGTTAATTATGCATCTTCTGCCCGAACATGTCATAGGGTCATGTTAGTAAAGAAACATTCAATCTGGGGAGGAGAGACACTGGGAATAAATGGAATGTCTAGAAGGTGAATCATTATAACCCATGTATTCTTCCTCTTCAGTGGTATTCTCATTGGAACTGAAACCAGACGCTCCCCACATCAAACATGAGGTATCTTATTCCATAGGCATGTACCCTAGGTTTTCAACAACATCCCATGATTAACATGGGGTATTCCATGAGCTTATCATTTAGCAAAGATGAATCACAATGATTGGAAAACATGGGATGGTGGATCAGATAGGAACGTCTCAAGGAGGGATCACAAAGAATGATTACCATATGGGTGGATAATAATTTTTAATAAGGGAGGACCCATGGTGGTGTCTCTCATGTAGTGAAGGTTTCAAACGTGGAAGGCTGATCTAGAAACCACATAGGGTAGATCAAGGAGGTTGGACCCAAATAGGGGAAAACCATGGTTTACCATTGGTTGGGATTGAACCTCATGGAGGATTACTATGTACAATGTTTAGAATATGGGGATAAAAAATAGCGTAGTTAGAATGGGATATTTGGGGCTTACACATGGCTATCATCCCATCGCATGTAGAGCACTCCTAGTTTAGTGTGTGCGGAATGTAATGGTATTATGCATGGTTACATGCTCAGGTGAAACAATGAGAATAAATATGTTTAATAGGGATTATGTGGTAAGGAGGACCATGTGGATTTTGTGACCCAAATGATATAAGGGTGATGCGATGGACTAGATGGATGGGTATCACAAAAGGGAGCTACCTAAATTGATGTCATGATATCTGTAGGATGTGGTATCCTATATAATAATCAATGTGGATATTGGAGGGTAGTATAAGTTAGAATGGAATGGATGGGGTTCAACCTATGTGAAGTTGAATGTGATGGGATTGAACCTCATGTATGATTCAGACATATCCCAGCTACCTGGGAATCAAATTTCGTGTAGTTCTAATGGGATCATTGGGGATTGCACTTGGAGAGATTCCCAATAATGACAGGACATGTGATTAGGACTTATTCATGGTGAGCCACCTAGGTGGACCCAAAATATATGTGACCTTAGGGAGGGGAATGATCATCCTGATATTTATTATCTCAAGGGTAGTATTAAGATGGTAATCGATGGTGGTAGATATTGATATCCAGGAGGTGATCCCCAAAGTAGTAGGGAAATAGGGTTTACCAATGGTTGGTATATAACCTCAGGGAGGAATCTTTTGTACCCTATTTAGAAGACATGGATCATAACTCATCCAGTATGGTGGTTTATGTATTACACATGGTTTTTGTATTGGGGGATGGATTTAGCTATTACTAATAACAACTAATACTATGTGAGTCGTGATCGGTGTGAGAAATCAGAGGAACTAGCAGACCAAACCGTCATGTCACGAAAGATTCATCATTCGAGAATGGCGTAGGGCTTACGCATGGTTAGCTTCCCACGGAGATAGAGACTATGGAAATAACATGGTTATAAATACATGGGGAATATCCCAAAGGATGATTTATTTGGTATTGAGAGTCCCCTATACCCATCTCCTATTTGGTCCTTACATCAAGATGAGGCAAGAATGAGAAAGGGTACTACAACCTGCCAGAAAGGAATTGGGGATACCGTAGGATGGGTTCCCTTCCCTAAATCAATAAACAGTTCCATGCAAGGATGATGTCTTTTATTTTATGGAAGATATCACTCCTATGGAGATTATTGAGCATAGGAAATCAACACGTATGGGAACACCATGTGCATTTCATGTGGTGATGTTGTAGTTTAATGTCATGTGTTACGGATGATGGTTCTTGGAAGATTAACATATTGTAGCATGGATGATGAAGACTCAATCCTCACCCATTTGACTTACATGATTGATTCTGACCACCACATAGTGAAGGGAAGGCATCAGCAATGATGATATACAACTAGGTGGAGGATTAGTTTTTCGAGGGTTCCATGTTAGGGTAGATTTGAGTAGTAGAAATAGTTTTAAGATTACTATTGATAAGAATCATTAGATAGACAAACACAACATGATAATCACATGAGGGAACAAAAAATCACTATGTGAATTCCTGGAGGGCTGCACTGAGGAGGCACACATAATATGTGGATGTTGATGCATGTTGGGATTAAACATAGTGGCTTGAGATAAAGAAATCCCATGAAGCCTATTGAAAGGGGAGCATACCATATAGGAGAATTTCATGAAAAATGAATGGAGAAATGAGGAATAAGTACAACCCAAGGTCTACTCCTGCATACATGAAGGGTTTTTTGTGTTAACCTGTATTGGGATAAGTGTAAATGTGTGAGGTTCAAGTCCTTGTGGTCCAACCTAGAGGTTGATACATGGGGAACTGTGATGAAAGAAATTTTACCTTGAAGTCGGTAGTTTCTCATGGCCATATAATATGTCATCTTGCATGCATGGGAACAATGGTTTGACTCCTGACACATTACCCAAAGAGGGATGTGCACCCTTCAATTTATAGTCAAAAATCCTGGTGGGGTGTGGAAGAAGCTAGGCACAAAATAGTCAGTTTTTGTCTAATTGGTAATGTAAGAACCTAAAATGGATAATGAAATCTTTTGTTCTACCTTCTATAATTTTTTACACCTTCTTTAGTAGTATTTTGTAGTGATCAGTGCAATAGAATGCCTTTGACTTTACATTGGATGTATATGAATCCATGGCATAGATTTACATCTCACGAAGATGCATCCAAACTTTCACGTAGCGCCCTTGGGGTTCTCATAATTGTACACTAGGCCAAATTGTTGTTTTAGGTTTCTGAAAGACACATATTTATTGACTCAAATAGAATTCAATTCCATCAAATATGATACTAAACTTAGAAAATGTTCATGTGTACGTACGACCTTTCCTATGCATGAATGGTCTATTCCATTTCATATTTATTTATTTTATATAGTATTTTAGATGCATATATAATAAATATTAATGATATTAATATCTGTATTTATATTCTAGAAATCATGATATATTTATGAGGACCACACATATTATAAATTAAGATACATTAGAAAAAAAGTAGATTTTACACAAAACATAACCAAAATAAGGAAGTCTTAATAAAATGATGATATAAATCCATATTTGGTAATAGTTATAATAATATATTAATGATTTAGATTTAGGATATACATATAATTATTATACAATCATTATTAATTATTACGATGAGAGTCCATCAATAAGGTATGGATATTTCTAGTCTCAGTTTTATTTATGTTAAATTTATTCAATATTCACTAGTCATTTAATCTATGTGGTGTATATACATAATTTTTTTGATGATAATTATCCTTAAATCTGTGGTTATTTATATATCAATTTTTAATCTCTCATTCATTTGGTTTATTTTTCAACTTTTACCATATCGGTTGACTAGTTGATTCTTAATTTTCCTTCTTTGAGGAAAATCATATGAATTTCAATTCATTGTTTTGAAAAATGATTTCATAAATGTTTTTAATGAAGATAATATATGATACTTTTCAAGGAAAAAATATTCTAATTTTTTAGGGTTCTCAAAGAATCCATTATATTTTTTTACATTTTTTTCCAAAGACATGTTTTTCAAAATTAATTGACATTTATTTGTATGAATTTAAATTGTTTTCAATGAAATTGTTTTACAAATAAATTGAATATTAGTTTAAGAGTTTCCATGTTTATTTTCAATAGAATATGATTTTGAAAAGGTGTTTTTTTCTAAAATCAAAAATTTCAAAGAATAAAATATATTTTCCTCATGAATTTTTTTTAACGGATATTTAAAAATTATTTCCAATCTGAGACATCAGATGTTTTGGTAAGTCTTGAAATTATGGGGAAATGATATAAAGGATCCATTCATTTAATTTCTCTGGATAGCTTATGGTTTTATGGAATGGTTTTTATGAATCCTATTCCCCTTCCATGGGATACATTTTTATAAAAATCATTTCTTCTTAACTTGTTATAAATCTATTAAACCTGCTTATTCACGTGTTATGAAATTGTTCAAACAACTATTAATAATGAATATTGTTTCAGTGGTTATTTTCTAATTACATGTATATGATACCAAATTAATTTCAAGGGTTATGATAAAATTATATATGAATAATTGGAATATGTATTTATGATTTCATTACGAGATTCGTGGGACCTATATAACCTTCCAACATAATGGATAAATATTTATAGCTAATGAGATAATGATGTGATTCAAATCGAAGGGCTTGATCCACTATGGGAAGATAGGGAAACATGATCCACTATGGTAAAATGGGGAAAACTGATCGACTATGAGAATATGGAGAAACCTGATCCACTATGGGATGATAGTGAAACTCGATCAACAATGGGAATATGGAAATACCCATCTTCTATGGGAAGATGGGGAAACCAGATCCCATTCAATGAAAGGACTATGACTGGGGATGGTGATGTGTCCCACCCAGTAGGTTTAGCAGCCATGCTCTTCCCTAATAATTTCTAACAATGTGTGTTGACTTAAAGAGAATGATATTACATTTTTATGTTTATAACACAATTTCCTATCTTATACATATATTATGATTTCATGGATCCTAATCATGATTCCCTTATGATTCAAGCCATATAAACTACTAATCAATATTCTATAATGAATATTTAAGAAAATAGATATATAGGGTACGATCATAAAATGTCATGATCAAGTTCTCATAACCTTACACTACTATTTATGCTTATATATCTCCCTTGTTCTACCTTAATTAAATTTTGAGCTCACCCATTTTTGAATTTATTTCCCCATGTTAGGAATATATGTATTATGTATGATATTTCTAAGAAGGGATATAGTCATGAAAAATGTTGTGGGTTATAATATAGCTCACATATATACCAATTTTTATGTTTCCATGTTTCCAAAACCCTAGACTAATTCATTATTTGAGATGTTTTTTGTTTAATGTTTAATGTAGTCCACTAATATTATGTAATGAAAATGTATGAAAAGTGAGAGTCACTGTAGATGGTTTAAGGGCAAGGCTTTATATATCCATTACAAACTCAAGCAATAAACCATATTGATAACTCTAAAGACATGTCTAAGAATAAGTGTATGTATAAGGAAAATTACAGGAAAATGTTCTGAACATTTGGTTGAGGATAGAGAATGTTTTTTAAAGAAATAAATCCATGTATGGATACTACCAATTTATGTGGTTCCATAATATATGTACATAAAATTAACAACAACAACATGGTGTGTCATCCCTAAATCGAGAGTAACCTAGTACATTAATACGGGCCTTACTGTGCACCTAGTTTGAGACTCCCAATGGATATGCTGGGGGAATTCAAAAATTACACATAAACGATAATGAAGGAATTAAAAATAAATTGTCTTCGAATAAAATAGTATAAAACTAGGGTTCTGTATGTTACTGGAGGGGTAATAATTTAAAAATCCTATATGTTTTTTTCATGATTTTTTGGTTCCTCAATATGGAAATTGTTTCTCACTTTATGATTTGTTTTATTTGTAAATGGATGGATCCCAAAGGAACTAAATTGTTGGTGATTACCATTGAAAAGGAAATGATTTTTCTCCCGAGTATCCAAATTCTATGGGGGATGGAATCAGAACCCACATTTTTATTCTCACACATCTTCTTCAATATATTAATCATGTTGTGTTTCCAATCGCGAACGAGTGGAAACAATGTTCTACTGAGTACATAATGACTAAATGTCCACCATCATTCAATTAGTATTTTATTAAAATTTATTATGTACATGGTATTAGTAGAACTAAAAATATATTTTTAAATTTCTTATGTTCAGATCATAGAAAATTCATTCTAGTTGTTTATAAATTATAAGGTGAATCATACTAGTGGTGGACACTAATCTTGAAAATGTTGAATCTTAATGAAGTTGAGTCCATGGATTGAGATGATTTCACGAAGTCAGTCTACAATAAGTATATTACTTGTGTTCTATGTATGAATATGGATAAAGAGTCCATTGAGTTGAGAAAAAATGACGTTGAATCTTTCGGTACTTATGATGAAAAATTCACAAGACATATGAGGTACACTTCTATATTTTTCATCCAACCCGAATATCAAGTTGATAGTTACTTCATTTCCTTAATGAAAATATTCTAAGAAGAATTTTCTATAATATTATTTAATATCTATTAAGATATTATTAATTTTGAAATTAAATTCTAATTATTTGAATGAGTTATATATCAATCTCATGGTTTTAACACCAAATATTTTATGGAGTTCAAAGAAAAATCTAAAAACCAAAATGGTAAGGAAATGAGAATTCCTTTATCATATTATTGATGATGAAATAATGGAAGAAATTTTCTTAGGTGGCCTAATTATAGTTTTATGTGTGAAATAGAAGGTCATCTGTATGTTCATTTCCATTATGATGGGAAGAATTTATCAAATTAAGAAATTATTGAAAAAACTACACCGAATTTACCTCACACACATCCCTGCTTCAAGTGTAAGGAGGATGG
Organism: Viscum album; assembly: GCA_963277665.1. NCBI lineage: Eukaryota > Viridiplantae > Streptophyta > Magnoliopsida > Santalales > Viscaceae > Viscum > Viscum album. Next base: position 76,026,806 of record OY728162.1, on the reverse strand, counting down.
GAATTATGATAACTAGTTCTCAACCACAAAGGTTGGTGATGATTATGGGAATTAGCAACCTCGTAAACCATGGAATTATTGGAAGTCTCATGGGATCATTATTTCCATTGAGGGTGGCATTAACGATGTTTTGAAAGGTACATTTACCATCCAATATATAACTATTAATTTCTTATTATATTTTGGATATACCCAATCATTAATGAAGAAATAATTTTATAAGGGTATAATAATTACAGAAAAAATAATTAGATGTTGAATTAATAGTGAAAACCTCTAACGTAATGATGATTTCTTCTCATGTCTATGACTAATCTCTGATTGTTGTTTTTGGGAGTTTATATCATACAAATCTTATCATTCTTCTCCTTGATGAATTAAATTTAATATTTTATGTGGATTAGATTTCTATACATAAATACAATATAAATATTAAATGAATGGAATATACATTTTATATTTCAAACCCAAATATGATAGTCTATCAATGCGGTGATAAGTATGAACATAAAATGGAGATTACATCCAGTGTATAGGTATTAATTCCCATTCAGAAATAATGTTTTTCACCAATATATGAGTATAAAATCAAAATTAATGATATGCCAATTATTCTAGAATTTGGGGATGTGTTCTTGTAAGAGTTCTATAGTCTTCCACCAAAAGGTGAATTTCAGTTATGCATATAACTCATACATGGTGACAAAAAATTTCAAATAATCCTTATAGAGTGTCCCTTATTGAGTTGTAGGTATTGAAGAAGCAAATCCAACATAAAATTGAAAAGGGATTAATTTTTCCAAGTGTGTATCCTTAGGTTGAACCTTTTCACTTCTGTAAAATGAGTGATGGATCAATGAGACTCTACGTTGATTATCAAGAGTTAAACAAAATCAAAATCTTGAGAAAGTATCATCTTCCATATATTGAGGAATTTTGATCTACTACGGGATCTCAATACATTTACAAGACTCACTATCATTGTGGATAACATCAATTGATGGAACAGAATGAGGATAAAACCATATAATACTCTTATACATGGTATGAACATTATGAATATATAGGTATTCCTTTATGTATTTTTAATCCCCTACCATCATCATTGATTTTATGAATATTTAATTCAGAGATTACACTGATCTATTTGGTATATTCTTTATAGATAATATACTTAAATATACAAAGTGAAAGCAAGAGCTTGAATACCACTTTAAATTTTTACTAAAGACCTCGAGGAAAGGCAAAATGCATGAAAACAATTAAAAAGTGTGATTTTTTTCTAAAAAATTTCTCATTTTTTGTCACATAATCTTAAGATATTGTATAATAGTAACCAGTGGTGGATGTTATTGAATGATGTCCTAGACCAACCACAGTTACTACGATACATAAAATTATTGTATTTAGTATATTATATCTACATTTTGTGGATAATTTCTCATAATAATCATATCCACTTAATAAGCTAACTCCTAAAGGTGCCAATTTCATATCGTTAAAAGAGTATGAGTAAATATTAATGGAACAATAGAAAAGGTAGTTTAGCACCACTATATGTACATTTCTTTATATTAGTGAAGTGTTTGAAATATATAGTGATGCATCCATGAAAATATTGGTATATTTTTTTATTCATAAAAAATGGGTTAATGTTCTTATTTGAGGATGATTTCTTTGATGAGAATATCTTTTGTGGCCTCCACCATAGAAACATGATATTGTTGTATCTTTTTGTGAGGCTATTTGAATCCATGATGACTCTCCCAGAGACCAAGTTGGTGGAGGGATACCTGAGTTTCTATTAATTGCATCTCACCATAAATCAAGGAAAATACATCATGATGCTGCTTTGGGATGTCCATATATTGTAGTTGTTCCTCCGTAGGTATTGTTGTGATGATCAGTGTCTGTCTTGGGTCTACCACGTTATTGAGCATCACTTGTACCAACTCACTGACTATAGTGGAGATAAACTCATTGAATGTGGGGGGATCATCATCCAATTCTCCTCCAACATCTATGATAGGGGGATCATTGGGAGGATATGGATCATCAAAGATGAAATATCTAAGGAGAACATTGATGTTGGCTTGGGAAATTGTGGAATCTTCATTGGGAGGATATTTTATGGTTAAAATCATCAAAACAATGGACTTTAACCCAATTCCATTAGGATATCCACCAAGGGGACCATGCATGATGATGCTAAAAATTGGTGGTGGGTCTGTCTGTGTCAAATTAGACTTACTGAATGAAAGAAGAAGGTATGGTGTGATTAGGTTACCATATGGAGAATTTCTCAATAATTAACATGGGTAATTGGTTTTGGTTCGACCCCATACTGGTCTGTATAGAAATAATAGTTAATCTTCTAGTATTTTCTGTATTTGGGAACTTGTCTTCCCCTTATCTCGGAGAAGAAGAAGCAATGTCCGATGTCAGGGGTTGTGTCCTCGAACCTGTAAATCGAGGGAATGAAGGTGTCAACCAAGTCCAATCAGTGATCAATCACGGTTAATGTATTCTCATCCTCATAGGTATTAATAATTTTTCCATTTTACTTATAGTATTCATCATCCAAATAAAGGGATTTAAACGCGGAAATGGGCGTCTCATCACCTTGGAGAATTCCCACTCAATCATTGAGGAAGTAATTGAGGAATTGATTATATGAGTAGGGAAAAACATCTTGAATATTGATCTAGGGTCTACCCATCAGAGCATTTTAGGTGGCTTCCAATGAGATGATCATGAATTCAAAGATGAATGATTAGGCGACCAAAATGGGTCTTCATGAGAATCTTTCCGCACGTCATCTACTCGGTCCTCTTGTAACACTACATTTTTAGGTCTGAGGGACTCATATCTTTGTCATATTGTCCCTTCTTATGGATCATTCATTTCGATGTAAGATTATTCCTATATCATGTTTTTACAATATAGTGACAGAAAATTATTCCATCAATCTATCCAACGATGTACAATAGGTGGATGTGCCCCAATATTGAATAGACATCTTCTTCTCTGGAGAATGATATGGTGGATTAGTATTCATCCATCTCGGATTCCTCATCCTATAAAGATTCTATATCGACTACCTATCTATCGAACATGAAGGGGATTTTAAAAACCTATTTGAGGGATTCACACATGTCTTATCATAGGTGTCCACATCAAGGATAGGCTGATTTTTTAGGTATGTTGGAAATATGGTTAGGAAAATCCTAATTTAGGGACATGAACACATTTCTAGAGACCAAAGGAATATTGGTATTACTGGTTTGAATGATAAATTCTGTATGGTGCAGGTAATATCCAATTTTTTAATAGATGATCTACAAAACAATTACTACTAGATAATGGTTTTATGACTAAGGCTTTCCCATTGTTACATGTGCCATATCCTAATGTTATTGATGTGGCACTTCCTAGTCAAGTGTCAAGAATGGTGGTGGATGTGAACCTAAAGAAATTGGATGATAGGACTTCAAATTCTGAGATATATGATGACCATGATGTCTGATTTTGGTAAGAATCATGACATGGCTTGATGTGATGGACCGACATTCCAAAAATTCACATACCCTTGGGATCATATTTGGTTGTGGTGATCAAGAAAATTGGGAGGACCTATATTCCACACCACATCACTGGGAACCATATAAGGGTAAACCAATCCTGATCATCACTCAAGGAATCGCCAATTACTAGGAAATTTCATGGGGTTACTCCCATATATGGGTTGGTGGTGCATGAATTCACCATGAGTGAGAGACATCTTCTGCATCGAAGCGTGGCTTTTTTTCCCTTCCCCCATTAGTGACTACTCAATTGAGAGGTTTAAGGATGAGATGTGGATGCAATAACAATAGCAAAAGGAGTCTCAAAGTCCTCAGGAGGGTTTTCAAAATTCAAACAGTCAAGGATGAATCCATAGGAAGGAGAAACTTCTCTGTTAGCAATACTATCGTCATACATTTGAGTCCCGTGACTGGAGACCTACTATCATTCACCATTGTTGTCTCTGTGAGGATTTAAAGAGATACACACCACATATGTCATAGAATGGACCAAACTAATGAAATAATTATCAATCTATTCCTAAATCCAGTACTCAAATATATAATACATCCTGACGGTGTTTCCAATGAACCAATTATATGGAGAATAGTTGTAGAGGTTAGTGATAACAACCTCTTAGGTCCTCGATAATTCTAGAATCATTAAAATTCCATGATCCAATGTACATTATAAATTAGAATGGACTTGAGGATCATTATATGCATTGATCTGATTTCTCAAGTTAGGAAATGTAGATATATGATAAGGTCCCTAAAGAGGGGCTACAACCTGGGGGGGTCTAGATCTTGATTTTCCCTCCTATTGGATGGTTCTTGATGAGGTGTTGGAGGCAAATTATATAGTGGGTTCTGTGGAGCATGAGGATGGGAATTAGGCTTTTTACCTCAGTGAGGTTATAGATTAGGCTATGCTGGTAATAGTTATTATGTCCTAGTTGCCTTTATATGAGATATGGTATCATTATTGTCCTTATCATCTCTTCTTGAAAGAGTTTTGGGAGGAAACTATAATTCATGTTCATCATATTGAATGAATTCTTCTATGTGTCTAGAAAATTTTGAGAAATATCCTATTCCACCGAGGGAATTATGAGTGAAGAGGTTGGGAACAAATTATTTTTTTACTTTCCCCATGCACATAGTTAGTAGATTCTCTTATGTAAGTGACATATGGATTGAAACATGAGGACCTTCCACATGGAGACAAAGTCTTACACTCGAACATCTAGATGTTGTTTTCACTTGAAGAGATCATCAATACTAGTAATTTGAGTGGTGGAGCTGAACTGGAAAAAACTAACTATGAAGAACTTTACAACCAGCGATAGACCCAATAGGTAGCAGGTTGTAACAAAAGAACACAAGTTCTTCCAACATTTGTACGGAACTCCTGATCATGGTACCATCCTGCTACACTGGAGTTCCTAACAGGGGCCCACACCATGAAATAAGTTGACTAAATGTTGCACTAGGCCACTCATCCTACTGAATGGAGAGAAAGTACAATTCCAGAAATATATAGGTTATAGAATATCATCCACCCACTATGGATACAACGTTCCTTCGTATGGTACCAGCACATGTCGTGTCTCATGGGCTTCGAGGCGGGGAGATGAGAAAGTCCATTGGGTATTCATAACAAGGATTACATTATGGGTAGATATCATTTTAAAAAATAATTTTTATGCTAAGGAATATGGTAAGAATAATCGAAGGCCCGTAGAGCAGCTGGTATCACTACTGGATGAATGGCATGAGGGGATACTAGATGAAATGCCTAAGCTAGGTCCCAATTATGATTCTCACATAACATGGTCAGATTCAGTAATGCATATCGTGGTCAAATTTCATAAGCTCTTATATCAAACCTATCGGGGTTAATAATATTGTCAAGACTAATAGGATGCATATCACTATGGAGAGAATGTGGATGGCGCTACATACCCTATGGAGTAGGGACCATATTTTTTTTATGATCAACATAGTCCAGACGTCATCATGTATGTCACGGGAAAAGAATCTCATAAAGAAGACTTTTTTTGTTTGGAATTTTTCTGGAGAAAGTAGTACATAACAGGATAGAAAATTATCTTCTACAGTCAACCATATAGTTCCAAAGGGATAGAAGTATTGGTCGATACATAACATTTAAAGGGGTCACAACCTTAGTGAATTGACCTGAAAGGATCTTCAAGGCCATGGATGTACCATTGCAAGCATGTGAAAATGCTGGTGGTCCTCCAAGTGTTGTTCCACCTTAGGGGGCAAGCCACATTCTTCGATTCCCTCACTAACACACACTTCTAGGTATATCTTGAGAATATAAATATTAAATATCATGGTTCCTAGAGTAATATCCTCTATATATTTATGTAGGACTGGGTTTCACAGGATTTGACTAAAATAATTAGCAACCAACAAAACCCAACCCCATATATGCTAGTGTGGACTAGCCCCTTGAAAATTATATAGAGAAAAATAAATATATGAATGCATCAATACATAAGATATTCGTGATAAGTGGGTGATGCTGGGTACAAGGACATAGTATGCGCGACATTTTCAACAATGTGACATTGCTCGTAGATGTCGTCTAAGTGCTCCTAGGTTTTTGGATAAGCAAACTATCATCCATGAAGGTCCAAATGAAACACCCATAGGGTTTGGTGGATGAAAATGATTTCATCCTATGTGAGATACTCCAAATATAAAATTCAGAAATACTAATTGCACAAAATGTTTGCGGTAAATGGTCCACTACAAGAGTGTCCCACAAAAACCTTCTTTTTGAAGTGGGGTCCGGATCATGGTTCACCCATACTTCAACTAGTGGTGGAAAATTAACTAGTAACAACACATATGTAGACTATTTTCATGGTGGATTGGATGGTGTAAAAAATTACACATGAGCTAATAGTATGCTTCTAACTGGGTCATCCCTCAGGGGAAACACCAACCACACCATCATGACCATATAATAATGTGTTCAAACCATCACACCATGAGTGAGGGAAGCAGTTTTTAGTGGTGATTCAGATGGGTACTCATCGTCTAACTTGACCTAGAATAACTATATGTGATCTCGTGCTGAGGTAGAAAATTGATTAGGATATGGTAGAGAAGACTACATGGAAAGACCATGGAAGGGAGATAAATATTCCTCCTCATGCATATAACTGAGGAGGTGCTTAGGGATATGGTATATCTCACTTTCCGAGAGGATAAAACACAAACACTAGTGTCCTTCCCCAGATAATAATGTTGAGGATCAATGTGAAGGATCCATTATCCAGTTATATTCCTCTTTATAATCTATGAAACATACAATATTTTAAATGGCCTAGACATTAATGGAGTTATTCCATTGGTGGAGATGATCCGACCCTCTACTCAATTATGGATCTTCAGGGTATGAAAAATCATCAACAAGGGGAGGATCGCCATGTGGGTTGGTGCTGAAGTGGAGAGGACCTCCACATGAGATAATTGTGACATGATGAGGACCTTTATATCAATTTTAATTAGAGTTTGGAGGACCTACTATTTGGTTAGATGAGGATTGATGAACACCTCATCATATGTCATACAAAACAAGGGGAGGATGTCCATTTTGATTTATGGATGAGCGGGGAGGACCTCTGTAGTTGGAGGCACTAGAGAGTTGAGGACCTCCACTGGAATAGACTAAAACATGTGAATGGCCTCAATGACTATTCTTAGTGGCATGTAGAGGACCTTCTTGATGATTTATAGTAGTTTCATGATGAGGGAATTCATACTAATCATACTAGATAGAGGGAGGACCACTATGATGAAAGGTAACAGAGTAAGGGGTACCTTCTCTCTGGTCGATGATGTTATAGGGAGGACCACCCATTGAGCTGAATGTGATGTTAGGAGGTCCTTCTCTTTGATGATATGATATACGTGAATGAACATTATATTTGGAATCATAGGTTGGATGAGGACCTCCATAATGGATGTTAACAGGACTAGGGTGACTTTTGCGTGAACTTGTACTAGTAACATGGGGAGTAACTGAATGGAGAGTATTATTGAGGGGGTGACTTCTACTCAGTCCCAAAATGGTATTGTGAGGCCTCGGTAATGGTTTTCATCATCATGGATAATCCCTTGATGGATATTGATCATGTTAGATACTGAAAGAGTTATCCCAGCCATCCCATTGGGTGGAAGACGTCTCAATACATAGCAGGAATAATTGGGTATGTTATTAGCAGTAGAAATGACATGAAAGAATACACCAGTGGTGTCATATGACAATATATCTATATAAGTTGACACCCCTAACAAGAATCTTACTTAGCTTTCGGCCGACGTTGACATCAGCTAAACAAAAGTAGGGCCGGTGGAGAAAAGGTGTAGATCTCCTACTCTTCATGTTGAGGGATCAAAACTGGTTATATGGATATGGAATAGTGGGATCCTGTCTTGGAAGCTTTCGATAAGTTTTCATAGAAGGGATGACTCTGATATACCCCGATTCATTGTCAAAGGGGTGTGAGTCATAAGAACATCCTAGGTAGATTCCCCCAAACAATTTAATGTCGGTGTGGAATGTAGTGGTTACATTGGTGGTCCTTTGGGTTACTGTTGACAGGGAAAAAAAATCCTCTAGGCTCAGGTTGGCAATAGCCCTCATAGGAATCACCACCTCATGATCATGTTGAAAGATAAGAATTCCTATCACTATACTCTAATCAATTTTTGTCAGTGATCCGAGGTGTGGGTGCTTAGTATTTGTGGCTATAAATGAAATCATTATTAAGGAGGAATCATATTGAATTTCCACACTAATGATCCTCATTACCCTGAATATGCAGGCAGAGGTGAATTATTTCCTATAGCATTGGACCTGTAAAGTGGGAAGATTCATCCATTAATATTGTTATTAGTGATGAAATTTCCAATGCCCCATCATCGACCTATCTTCCATGGTTGGGGAGAGATATCCACACTAACAATGCCATGGGCCAGAATGCCAAATGATTTGCTACCCCATATTCTGGTGAGTTTCATGCTAGGGTCACTATTTTCATGGAGGGACCTAGATCTAGATAAAAATATTTGATTAAATGCTCATTGGTCGATCTATAAATGCAAAAATCCCCATGGTTGAATGTTAACAAGATCAAATTAGGTTCACCATTTCTATTTATGATGCTTTCTGGTACGTCCCACTTGCCTCTCATGATTACATCACACTGGGCATCCATCTATTTCACCACATTCTAGATTTGCAATGGTGGATGGAATTCATCACTACTTCAGAGATGTAAACTATTTTATCAAAATCGGATGAGGGGATTTCGGTCCCTTCATAAATATATTAATCCTCTAAATTTTTCCTATAGTTCATGTCTTTCTTATAGATTAAGTCTATGATTCAGAAACTCAGTCCTGGTGCCATATCATTGTAGTCAATAGTTAATTATGTATCTTCTGTCTGAACATGTCATAGGGTGATGTTAGAAAAGAAACATTCAATCTGGGGAGTGGACACAATGGGAATCAATGGAATGTCTTGACGGTGAATCATTATAACCCTTGTATTCTTCCTCTTTAGTGGTATTCTCAATTGAACTGAAACCCGATGATCTCCACATCGAACATGAGGTATAATAATCCAAAGGAATGTTTCATAGGTTTTCTTGAACATCCCATGATTAAAATGTAGTATTCCATGAGTTTATCATTATGTGAAGATGAATCACAATGATTGGAACCCTTGGTATGGTTGATCAGATTGGAATGTCTCAAGGAGGGATCACATCGAATGTTTACCATATGGGTGGATCATAATTTCTAATGAGGGTGGACCCAAGGTGGTGTCTCTCATGCAGTGATGGTTTCACACATGGAAGGTTGATCTAGACACCACATAGGATGGATCAATGAGGTTGGACACAAATAGGGGAAAACCAAGGTTTTCCATTGGTTGGGATTGAACCTCATGGAGGATTACTATGTATAATGTTTAGAAGATGGTGATCAAAAAAATCATAGTTAGAAGGGGATATTTGGGGCTTACACATGGCTATCATCCCATCACATGTGGATCACTCCTAGTTTAATGTGTGCAGAATGCGTTGGTATTATGCATGGTTAGCCGCTCAGGTGCAGCGATGAGAAGAAACAGGTTTAATTGGCATTATGTGATAAGGAGGACCATGTGTATTTTGTGACCCAACTGTTATAAGGGTGATTCAATGGACGAGATTGATGGGTATCACAAAAGGTAGCTACCTAAATTGATAGCATGATATCTGTATGATGTGGTATCCTATCTAATAATCAATTTGGATATTAGAGGGTAGTATAAGTTAGAATGGAATGGATGGTGTGAAACCTATGTGATGCTGAATGTGATGGGATTGAACCTCATGCAGTATTCAGACATATCCCACCTACCTGGGAATCAAATTCCATGTAGTTCTAATTGCATCATTGGGGATTACAGTTGGTAAGTTTCCCAATAATGACAGGACATGTGGTTAGGACTTATGCATGGTGAGCCACCTAGGTGGACCCAAAAGATATGTGACCTCAGGGAGGGGAATGATCCTTGTGAAATTTAGTGGCAAAATGGAAGGATTAAAATGGTAATGGATGGTGGTGGATATTGATATCCAGGAGGTGAACCCCAATGGAGTTGGGCACTAGGGTTTACCAATGGATGGTATATAACCTTAGGGAGGATTCATGTGTACCCTATTTAGAATACATGGATCATAACCTATTTAGTATGGTGGTTTTGGTATTACACATGGTTTGTGTCTTGGGGTAAGGATTTAGCTATTACTAATAACAACTAATACCATGTGAGTCGTGACCAGTGTGAGAAATAAGAGGAACTAGCAGACCAAACAGTTATGTCATGAAAGATTCATCATTCAAGGATGGCATGGGGCTTATGCAAGGTTAGTGGCCTTGGGAGATAGAGACTATGGCATTCACATGGTTATAAATACATGGGGAATATACAAAAGGATGATGTATTTGGTATTGAGAGTCCCCAATTACTATCACCTATTTGGTCCTTACATCCAGATGAGGCAAGAATGAGAAAGGGTGCTACATCCTTCCAGAAAGGCTTTAGGGTTACCCTAGGATGGTTTCCCTTCCCTACATCAATAAACAGTTCCATGAATGGATGATAACTTTCATTTTATGGAAGATATCTCTCATGTTGAGATTAGTGAGAATATAAAATAAACATGTATGGGAACACCATGTTCATTTTATGTGGTGATGATGTAGTTTAATGTCATGTGTTACAGATGATTGTTCTTGGAAGTTTAACATATTTTATGGATGATGAAGAATCAATACTCACCCATTTGACTCACATGATTGATTATGAACACCACATATGGAAGGGAAAGCATCATTAATGGCAATATAAAACTAGGTGGAGGAGAAGTTTGTCGAGGGTACCGTGTTAGTGTAGATTTGAGAAGAAGAAATAGTTTTAATATAACTATTGAGAAGAAGCATTAGGTAGACAAAAAACAACATGATAATCACACAAGGGACCAAAAAATCACTACGTGAATGCCTGGAGGGATGCACTGAGGAGGTACACATAATATATGGATGTTGCATGCATGTGGGGCTTAAAAATAGTGCCTTGGGATAAAGACATCCCATGAAGCTTATTGAAATGTGAGCATACCAGATAAGAGACATTCATGAAACATGAATGGAGATAAGTGGAATAAGTACAACCCAAGTTCAAATCATGCAATCAATAGGGGGTTTTTTTGTTCACACGCATTCGGATAAGAGGAAATGGGTGAAGGTCAAGTCCTTGTGGTCCCACCTGGTGGTGGATGTACGGGGAACTATGACAAAAGATCTTATACCTTGAATTCCGTAGTTTATCATGGCCATATAATATGTCTTCTTGCAAGAATGGGAACAATGGTTTGAATTCTGAAGCATTACCCCAAAATGGCATTGCACCCTTCAATTTATAGTCAAAAATCATGGTGGGGTGTGGATCAAGGTAGGAACAAAATAGTTTGTTGATGTCTAATTGGGAATGTAAGAACCTTAAATGGAGAATGAATTTTTTTGTTCTTTCTTCTATAATTTTTTACACCTTCCTTAGCCATATTTGTGGAGTCCAATGCAGTAGAATGCCTTTGACTGTACATTGGGTATATAATAATCCTTGGCATAGATTTACATCTCATGAAGATGCATCCAAACTTTCATGTAGCACCCTTGGGGTTCTCATAATTGTACACTAGGCCAAATTATTGTTTTAGGATTGTCAAATACACATACTTATTGACACAAATAGACTTCCATTCCTTCAAATTTGATACTAAACATAGAAAATGTTCATCTGTACGTACGACCTTTCCTATGCAATAATGGTTTATTCCATTTCATATTTATTTATTTTATATAGTATTTTAGATAAATATATAATAAATATTCATGATATTTATATAATTATTTAAATTCTTGAAATCATAATATATGTATGAGGACCACACATATAACAATTTAAAATAAATTAGAAAAAAGTAGATATTACCCAAATCATAACCTAAATAATGAAGTCTTAATAAAAGGGTGATATAAATATATATTTGTTAATAATTATATTTATATATTATTGAGGTAGATTTATGATATACATATAATTATTATACAATAATTTTGAATTATTACGATGAGAGTCCATCCATAAGGTATGGATATTTCTAGTCTCAGTTTTATTTCTGTTAAATTTTTTCCATATTCACCAGTAATTTCATTTATGTGGTGTATATACATAATTTTTATTTATTTGACCATAATTATCCTTAAATATATGGTTCTTTATATATATCCATTTTCAATCTCTCATTCATTTGGTTTATTTTTCAAATTTTACCATATTGGTTGAGTAGTTTATTCTTAATTTTCTATCATTGAGGAAAATCCAATGAATTTCAAAAACAATGTATTGAAAAATGATTTCATAAATATTTTTAAGGAAAATCATTTATGATACTTTTCAAGGAAAAAATAGCCTAATTTTTTTACGGTTCTCAAAAAATCCATTATATTTTTTAAATTTTTTTCCAAAGACGTGTTTTTCAAAATGAGTTGCCATTTATTTTTATGATTTTAAATCGTTTTCAATAAAAAGGTTTTACAAATGAAATAAATATTAATTTAAAAGTTTCCATGTTTATTTTCAAATTAATATGTTTTCCAAATGGTATTTTTATTTGAATACAAAAATTTCAAAGAATAAAATATATTTTCCTCATGAAATTGTTTTAAAGAATATTTAAAAATTATTTCCAATCTGAGACATCAGAGGTTGTGTTATGTCATGAAATTCTAAGGAAATAATACAAAGTATCTATTAATATTATTTCTTTTTATTTATTATTCTTTTATATAATGGTTTTTATCAATCCTATTCCCCTTCCGTGGGTTACATTTTTATAAAAATTATTTCTTATTAACTTGTTATAAGCTTATGAAACCATCTTGTTAATGTGTTATAAAATAGTTTAAACAACTATGAATAATGAATATTCTTCCAGTGGTTATGTTGTGATTACATGTATATGATACCAAATTCATTTACAGGGTTATTTTATTATTAGATATGAATTATTAGACTACATATTTATGATTTCATTATGAGATTGGTAGGACCTATATCACCCTCCACCGAAATGGGTAATTATTAATAGCTAATGAGAAAATGATGGGATTAAAATCGATGGGCTTGATCCACTGTGGGAAAATAGGGAAACATGACCCACTATTGTAAAATGCAGAAACCTGATCAACTATAGGAATATGGGGAAACCTGCTCTACTATGGGAAGATAGTGAAACTTGATCCACAATGGGAATATGGGAATACTCAACCACTATGGGAAGATGGGGAAACAAGATCACATTAAATGAAAGTACTATGACTAGGGATGGTGGTGTGTCCCACCTAGTAGTTGTATCCCCCATGATGTTCCTTAATAATTCCTAACAAAGTGTGTTGTCTTAAACAGAATGATATTACATTTTTATTTTTATAACACAATTTCCAATCTAATATATATATTAGGATTTCATGGATCCTAATAATGATTCCATTTTTATTGAAGTCATATAAACTACTAATCACTATTCTATAATGAATGTTTATAAACATAGATACGTAGGGTATGATCATATAATGTTATGATCATGTTTTCATTACCTTACACGACTATTTATTCTTATATATCTCCCTTGTTCTGCCTTAATGAAATTTTGAGCTCACCTATTTTTGTATTTATTTTCCCATGTTAGGAATATATGTATTATGTATGATATTAATAAGAAGGGTGATGGTAATAAAGAATATTGTGGGTTATAATATATCTCATATATGTACCAATTTTTATGATTCCGTGTTTCCAAAAGCACTAGATGAATACATTATTAGGGAGTTTTTCTGTGTAATGTTTTATGTAGTCCACTATAATTATGTAATGAAAATGTATGAAAATTGAGGGTCACTATAGTTGTTATAAGGTAAAAGTATTATATATCCATTAAAAACTCGGATGATAAAACCATATTGATAACTCTAATGACATGTCTGAGAATAAGTCTATGGATAAGTAAAAGTATAGGAAAATGTCCTAAACATTTGGTTGAGGATAGAGAATATGGTTTCCAATAAATGATTCCATGTCTGCATACTACCAATTGATGTGGTTCCATCATATATGTACATAAAAGTAACAAAAACAACAAGGTGTGTCAGCCCTAAATTGAGTAAAACCTGGTACATTAATATGGGCCTTACTGTGCACCTAGTTTGAGACTCCTGAGGGATATGTTGGGGGAATTCACAAAATACACATGAAAAATAATTATTGAATTAAAAATAAATTTTCTTATAATAAAATAGTATAAACCTATGCTACCCTATGATAAAGGAGGGGTAATAATTTAAAAATCTTAATTCATTCATGATTTTTTGGTTCCTCCATATGAATTTTTTTTCCCACTTTCTGATTTTTTGTATTAGTAAATGGATGAACCCAAAGGAACCAAATTATTGGTGAATACCATTGAAAATGAAATGATTTTTCTCTTGAGTTTCCAAATTCTATGGGGGATGTAATGAAAAACCACATTTCTCTTCACCCACATCTTCCCCAATATATTAATCATGTTGTGATTCCAAATGTGAACAAGTTGGAACAATGTTCTATTGAGTACTTAATTAAGAAATGTCCACCATAATTCAATGATTATTTAATTACAATTTTATATGTACATTGAATTAGTAACACTAAAAATATATTATTAATTTTCTGATGTTCATATCATGAGAAATTCATTCTGGTTGTTTATCAGTTATAAGGTGAATCATACAAGTGGTGGACACTAATCATGAAAATGCTAAATCTTGATGAAATTGAATCCTTGTATTGAGATGATTGCATGAAGTAAGTCTTAAATAAGTATATTAATTGTGTTCTATGTATGAATATGTATAAAGAGTCCATTGAGTTGAGAAAAAATGATGTTGAATTTGTCTGTACCTATGATGCTAAATTCACATGACATATGAGGTACACTTCTGTATTTGTCATCCAACCCGAATATAAAGTTGATAGTTTCTTCAATGAATTAATAAAAATTTTCTAAAAAGTAATTTCTATAAGATTATTTAATATCTATTATGATATTATTCATTGTGGAATCAAAGTCAAATTATTGGATGGAGTTACACATCAAACTCATTGTTCTAACACCAAAATTTTGATGGAGTTCAAAGAAAAATCTAAAAACCATAAAGATAATGAAATTATCATTCCATTATCATCTTAGTGATGATAAAAAAAATGAATAAATTTTCTTAGGTGGTCTAATTAGTGGTTTATATGTGAAATGGAAGGTCATCTGTATGTTCATTTCCATTATGATGGGAAGAATTTAACAAATTAAGAAAATATTGGAATAACTACACCGAATTCACCTCACACAAATCACTGTCTCAAGTGTAAGGAGGATAGGAATTATGATAACTAGGTCTCAAACCCCATGGTTAGTGATGATGATCAGAATTATCAACCTCATAAACTGTGGAATGAATGGAAGTCTCATGGGATCACTATTTCCACTGAGGGGTGAGTTAACGATGTTGTGAAAGGTACATTTACCATCCAATCTAGAACTATTAATTTATTATTAGATTTTTGATATACACAATAATTAATGAAGAAATAATTTGATAAGGGTATAATAATTTCATAATAAATAATTATATGTGGAATTAATAGTGAAAACCTCTAATGTAATGATGATTTCTTCTCATGTCTAGGATTAATCCTTGATTGATGTTTTTGTGAGTATATATCTTACAAATCTTATCATTATTCTCCATGATGAATTAGATGTAATATTTTACGTGGATTAGATTTCTATACATAAATAAAAAATCAATATTCAATGAAAGGAATATAAATTTTATATTCGAAACCTAAATACGATAGTCTATCAATGAGGAGATAAGTATGAACATCTAATGGAGATTACATCCAGTGTATAGGTATTAATTCCCATTCATAAATACTTTTTTTTCACCAATAGATGTGTCTAAAATCATCATTAATGATATGACAATTATTCTAGAATTTGGGGATGTATTCTTGTAAGATATCCATAGTCTTCCACCAAAAGGGGAATTTTAGTTATCCATAAAACTCATACATGGTTACAAGACAATTACAAAGAATCATTATAGAGTGTCCCTAATTGAGTTGTTGGAATTGAAGAAGAAACTCCAATATAACATTGAAAAGGGATTGATTTTTCCAAGTGTTTATCCATAGGTTGAACCTTTTCTCTTCTGTAAAATTTGTGATGGATCAATGAGACTCTACATTGATTATCAAGAGTTAAAAAATTCAAAATCATGAGAAAGTATCATCTTCCATATATTGAGGACTTTTTTGACCTACTACGTGGATCTTAATACATTTCCATGACTCACATTCATTGTGGATAACATATATTGATGGATATGAATGTGGATAAAACCATTGAATAATCATATACATGGTATGAAAATTTTGAATATATAGGGATTCCTTTACGTATTTTTAATCCCCTACCATCTTCATTGATTTTATGAATATTTAATTCAGATATTACACTGATCTATTTGAGACATCCTTTATAGATAATAAACTTATATATACAAATTGAAAGCAAGAGCTTGAATAGCACTTTAATTTTTTTTATAAAGACCTCTAGGAAAGAAAAAATGCATGAAAACAATTAAAAAGTTTGATTTTTTTTCTACAAAATGACTCATTTTTTGTCACATAATCTTAAGAAATGGTATAATATTAATCAGTAGTGGAGGTTATTGAATGATGTCCTAGACCAACCATAGTGACTACGATACATAAAAATACTGTATTTAGTAGTTTATATCTACAGTTTGTGGATCATTTCTCATGATAATAAAATCCACTGAATAATCTAACTGCTAATGTTGCCAATTTCATATCGTTAAAAGAGTGTGAGTAAATTTTAATGGAACAATAGAAAATTTAGTTTAGCACCACTAAATATACATTACTTTATAGTAGTGAAGTGTTTGAAATATATAGTGTTGCATCCATGAAAATATTGGTTTATTTTCTTATTCATAATAACATGGTTGTCTCTTATGACTCGTGATAATTGAATATCCATAAGCATAATTGCCCAAACTCCTGATTTGGAGTTAGAAGCTGTAATTTTTTTGATAAAGATATTGGAATTTTTTACTATATAGAAAACATTGTTATATATGCTGATGTTAAAAGTATTTAATACATATTCGAATAGAAGGAAATAAAAATCAAACCGAGAAAATTGTTAAAGTCGATAAAGGATTATGATTTCTCAATAAGTAACTATCATGTGTTTTCGAACAAGGTGGATGATTCTTTGATTCAAAAAAATCAGGAAAACATCCACAAAATGAGGATCCCAAAATATCCAAAAACATTGGATTTGAAAGGAAGGATCTAAATAATCTGATGTAAGGGAAGAAATATTAACTTTATTAACTAAATGTCTAACCCTCTATAAACGTGAATATTTAAAAGGTGAAAAAGAAAGATATAGAGTAGAAAAAAATTTATAAAATGATCATGAGTTTATCCACGATAATGACGAAATGATATGTTCCAAGAACCGTGCATGTGTTCCTTCCATACCATATTTAAAGAAGGAGCTATTAAAAGAAGTTCATATTTCTTCATTCTTTATTAATCCTGTAAGTATGAAGATGAAAATAGATATGAAGGAATACTTCTGGTGGGATGTCATGAAGAGGGATATAGTAGATTTCGTGTCACTATTATTTGTATTCCATCAAGTTATTCTAGAAATAAGAAATTATAAATTTATGTTTCATTATTTACATATAACAAAATGAAAATGGTAGAAGATAAATATGGATTTTTTTGTTAGACTCCAAAAACCTATAATGGGTTTTACTATATATGGGCGGTATTCAATTTCCTAACTATTTAATTGAACATAAGTATTGTCAAAGAGGACATATTTTTTTATTAACATGGAAATATATGCATTGAAAAGAAGTGGTATTGTTTAATAGAGTACCACATTCCATAATAACTTATCAGTTTATGATTTTCACCTCAGTGTTTTATAAATGTATTTAAGAATAACATGATACAAAATTGAGCATCATCACTTCATATATTCCTCATATTTATGATCATTATAAAATAAAAACTCAATCCCCAGAATATATGTTGAGATCTTTTTCATTGGATTTCAATTGTTTTTAGGATCAACACCTTCCAATAGATGAGTATTCTAAAAAACAATATTTCCTTCAAGATTTAATATGGCTCCTTCTGAAGCCCATTGTGTGATGAAATTTAGATCCCCATACTGATGCGATGAATTTGGATAAAAAATATATTGGAACCTGAGATATGTGATTAAATGATTGAGAGGGTTATAACCATTTAGTAAAATTTCAAGGATGCGTATAATTCAATAGAAAAGTTATGCTGATAACTGTTGGAATGATATAGAATTTGATGTCAGTGAGATAGTGTTTCTATAAATTTCTTAATTTAAAAAGGCTACGAGGATCAGGAAGAAAGCGATACTATGCCCCAAGTATATAAGTACCTTTAAGATTCTTGGTCATTTTAGAACAGTAGAATATCACTTGGATCATACTCCAAATCTCTCTGAAGTCCTTGATGAGTTTCACATATCACTATTGAAGAAGTACATACCTTACCCTTCACATGAACTTAACTCATAATTCATACCACTAGATCATGATATTTCATACAAGGAACAAAGAGTTGAAATTATAGATTGTTTCGAAAATTTTGGTGAAATAATAACACTCACATAGTCAAACATTGAAGGATAAATCATCAGTTAGAGGAATCTATTTTTGAAAATTATGACATGATGAGGTATAAGTATCCTCATTTTTTACATCATAATAGCTAATTTTGATGGAAAAATTCATTTTAAGTTGGAAAAATCTCACACCCTGAGTTATTGTGAATCATTAATTGAATAAATTGATTTTATTTGGTGTCTTTCAATTCACACGATAGTATGTAGAAGATTCCTTATACTCAAAACTAATTAAACCTTCTTCTACATGAAACCTCTACTTGTATAGCATTACAAGCAACACAGTGTTTCCACAAAGAAACAGTAAATTATTATAATTAAATAAATGAGATAGTTAAACATAATAATTATACATAGTAATATTAATTTTAATAAAAAAAAAATTAAATATTATTTATAATGTTTTTATATAAATAAAACAAATTGATAAAAAGGAACAAACTATTAAAGTCTTTATATGTTTTAAAATTCCAATTTCTTCAAAAAATGTCTTTTTATTTACTTCTATGAATAGTAATAAAATGATTTTTAGAAAATATTAAAATTGTAATTTCATAAAATAAGAATAATTTTCTAATTTATAAATTCATAATTATCTTAGGGGGAATTTTATGTTTTTTTTGGGAAACATCCTTTTTGGAATAATAGTGAAAATTTATATTTATAATTTAAAACATTTTTTTTATTTCATTAATTTATATTGTCAAATTATATTTAAATTTTCTTTCAAAATGTAATGTAGTTAATTGTACATAAATTAATCCATTTTTGGTAATTGTAAAAAAATTCACACTGAAATTGAACATCAAAACATCCCGAACATTTAAACACTATTTTCATAAAAAAACCCTTTGTCAAGACCCTTTTGTGTGATTAATTTTAAATAAATTTATATCAATTTTATGAATAGTGTTTTGAAAATAGATTCCATTTTTGGATTCAGAATAATTCAGAACTTCTAATTAGCTTAATATAGTCTTTGAAAAAAAACACTATTGAATTTGACTAAAATAATTTACAGAATTAAGAGGAAATTTATCTTAACAGTGGACCAAACGTTACACTTAATGGCCCAAAATACCTAGACACATGTCATAAAGGATAATTCTAGACAATGTATGACTCTTTATTCCATTGAATCAAATTTTGGATCATTATTGGTGATAATTGTTTTTAACTCCCAAATATTTGGTAAATAAATTTAATATTGAATGTAAGAAATAGTTAGTATATACAAAATACCAATTTTCTATAACCTAACTAGTAAACATTATTTTCCACCTCTGTGATTTGAATTTCATAAAAATGATATACAACATAACATTTATTAAGTCATTTGGAGTCAGATAAGACAAACATAAATTTTAGTGAATAGTAAGATACCCTTATGAATAGTACCATTAATAGTAATATGACCCTTATGAAGAGTAAATCAATTATTGTTTTATTATTCTATGGTTATAAGATAATGAGTTCTTGATTAATTTTTTATTGTGATATAAACGAATAACTGTTTTGAAATTTTTATTTTTCGAAAAAAATGGTTTTATTAAAGAAAATTAAATTAATCATATTTAGAAAATTATTTTACAAAAAATATGATTAATTTTATAATTTTACACATTGAAAAATGTTAATGATGAATTTTTGTGATTTTTCTTAGATACATGAATTTTTGATAAACTAGCAAAATACTGTAATTTACCATATATATACATTATAAGTTAAATTAACTATTCCTAGAATCATGGATAATGTAATCACACTTGGTTCGAACACACATATAATTATTAATATTATGGGTCACATTAATCTACAGTATTGGTAGTCTTGAAGTAAACAATTAAATAATGAATATCATATTCACAAATCACCCCTCTCCTCAATTATTATGTCCCCCCTCACACCCTCTTCTCGTCACTCCACTCAAGCATTGTGGCTTGTATAGATTAATCTCAAATATCATCCCAAGATCCTTCACGATGTTAATTATCCCTTGGTCTCATTAAATGTCCGAAAACTCTCCCCAAAAGTGACTCTTAACAAACATTACTTCCATAGGAAAATTCCCCTTCTCATTTGTTTTATTTCATGTTCTTTTCGTTTCTTTATCTTCCCCCTCACATAATCCAAATGTTTTGAATAATCCATTAACATACATGTACAAGAATGTTTGTATAATAATGGAATAATTCTCCATCATCTCTCTTATACATTCTTTTATACCAAAAATGGAAACTCCATCTGGGATGTGTTCATTTATAACATTCAAGGATGACGGGTTATCAATTTCTATGATCATCATTAATTATGGTCATAAAACAATTTTGATTGGTTGAACCAGATCATGATATATGTATTGTAACATACATAATGTTATGTAATCATTTTTAAACAATATATTAATTTATAAATCAAAATAAGTTTGTTGTGATCAAGAACAGCCAATTAACCCAAACAATTGTCATCAATGTTTTATATAATGATTCCTCATCACTCCAAATAAAAAGAATAATTTTAAGAACATTAATTATTCTGGATGTTCACTAATAACATAAAACATCTTTTATGTATGACCATTCTCATTCTACATGTTTATCCGTACCTCAATATACGTAAACTGATCATGAAACCCAAGGAAGAAAACACCCCCAAACATTGAAATTGAATCTCTAAACCTATCAAAATGCAATAAATGATCCCAATAAGTTCATTTCAAATAAACTAAATTTTGAGAAGGTTTTTTAATCATTAATTTATGAACCAAAATATTATTATTCAGGTCATTAATATCAAGTGGGAACTCCTTCAGAATTAAGGTCAGTTTTTTCTACACGAATATCCATTTTCATTTGGGTTACGCTTTTCTATACTTAACACAATTAAATTATTATTTATTCATATTTAATACTTATATATTCTATGATAATGTTTTATATATTTGTACCAACTATAATCCTTTCTGGGGAGTTATATGTTATAAAATCATCTTTCAAAAATTCTTCCCGCAATAAAATCCCGATTCAATAGAATTTCTCATATTCTTACCTATCTTCCACGGAACTATATAATATGTTTTTGGAAACCATTAACATTATAAAATCAATAATTTTATTGTGAAAATAATTTTATATTTCTATTATGATTTTATAAAAAAAATTAAAAAATAACTCATCTTTTTAGTTAAAAGAGTATGCATCTCAAGAATAACTCGATGGTTTCGTAAGAGTATCATCATCAATTTCAAAACTCTTGTTGATCCTTATATATTATTTGTATTAATTTTTTATGATATCATATAACATATTTAATTTATTTTTTTAATTAGTTTGATTGTGGATGTTCAATTTTAAAATCATTCACCAATTTACTCTGCATTGTTAGTGTTTATGTTTAATGTTTCAGAAAAGTTGATTATAATTAGTATATTAGTTCAAGATGAATATATATGTGGTTTATTTTTATCCCAATTCATATGAGGAATTCATTATACTTATTAAGTGTTTAGTGGGGCATGATATAGCCCCATGATTCATTGGTAGGTCTCATGAGATAAAATATAGTCTTCGCATGAGGACATGAAATATTGGATTTTTATGGTCTTGGAACGAGGACTTGATGGTATTGTTTTGATGTCCCTTTTTATGAATTACTTCATTATAAGAATAGTATTGATTTTTCATGCAGTTATTAGACTAGTAGAACACCCTTGTATATTTTTATTATGGAATTATTTATTCAGCTCTTGTTCGTTCCATAATGTGGTCATGTTTCTTGTTAAAGGCATGTGTCTTTAGTTATTAAACATGACTACTGTTTATGTTTATGATATATTCTGATTTTTTTCTCTACCATACTAATAATTTGAGGTCACCATTTTCTTATGATTCATATTCTCATGGCATGATGCTATCAACTATGAATGATATGCCGAAATAACATAGGAGTTATGAGTGTTTTCGAAAGAATTTCTATGTTGTTATTTGTTCCAAGTTGTAATGTTGAACTTATGTATTTATGTTGTTTACAAAGATACTAAACTACTGTATCCTTTGGGATATGGATTTCATGTAATCATGAAAATGTAATAAAATAATCCACCACCTATGGGAAACTGGGGCTGGTGCATTAAATCTTGTATCTGAAGATGTCATTTTAGGAAATGTGGAAAATAGATTTAGAAAACATAGATTTGGGATGAAATCCATAAGATAGTCTTTTAGGATAAAAATATCAAGACCTCATAGAATCTTGGTAAGGAATAGATTTTGTGGATATTTTTATCAAATAATTCCCTGCCAGGATTCTACAAGTAGATGTGGTTCTAGAACAGATGAACCTAAAAGTGAAAACTCTGATAAGGAGTTTAGAGCATAACCCAACATATCCTATTACACGACAATGGTCATTACAATTCACCTAGTTTGATACTACAAGGGGATATTCCTAGGGTAATTAATATTTTCTTTAAAATCCTTTATGAAGGTTTTAAATGTAATATTTTCCTTAATAAAAACATGTTTGGGATTATAGGATTGGCCATGGATAGGATTTCAATTTCTGTTATGTATTTTGATCAGCTGAGATTATACATTATGATTCATTAGCTAATATAGTTTATGTAAATATTTAAAAATGGATCCTAGTAGATTAAATAGAAACAGCATGACCATTCATATTACATTTAGATATTTCCCTATGATGGAAGGAATTGAGGTAGGGTTTAAATATACGAGTGGTGTTGAGAAACATATAAATATACTAGGACTACTGACTCCTCCTATGAATAATAAACATACCCATATTGTTCTTCCAGATCCATGACAAGGAATAGCTATGTTATACCACTTTATGAGATAACATACACCATCATTTAATAGGACTACAACCCCATTTTTAACTGAGTAATGGATATGCTCCCTAGAGAATATACTTATCTCTTTGGGATGTAATGAACAAGAAAAGGTTGTCATGGAAGTTTATCATCTATTGGTGGATTCAGATATGTGTTGGTCATTAATCAAAAACACAAAGGAGGAAGAATAAAGAAAATATAAGGAATGGAAGGATTTTAAGAAAATCATTTTAGAAAAATAATTTCCCAACAAACAATGAGCTGACATGGAATGAAAATTCTAGAACATGAGGCATAAGAAGGGTGAAAATATTGCAAAGTATGAATCCAATATTACAAGGTCGGCATGGCATGCTACAGACTGCATACATAATCCAAGGAGCAAGATTGATCAATTATTTGATGGTTTGAAACCATTCTTCTAAAGGTCTATAGTCTCCCAATTTTTCACTTAATATGAAGATATAGTCTCAAGTGATATCAAGATGGAGATAGAATTTTATTAGTCTTCTCACATTAGAAGAAAGAAATAGAATAAGAGGGCTTCTAAAAACTATGGAAAAGGAAATAAGGAAATTGGGATGAAGGGATGAGTTGATCTTCCACCCTACCATTATTATGGGAAGAAACACCATGGTACCTGCTAGAAGGGAATGGGAGTCATTTATATGTGCGGAAAAAAGGCCACCTATCTCAGGATTGTAAGGGAAAGAATGAAGCTGCCAATTTTCAATGATACAATTTCAGGGATATGGGAAATTATACACATGAATGTTCAATGAGTCGGGGAAACATTCCCCAAAGAAGGCCAAGGGAGAAATGCCAAACTTATGTGGTCACAACTACGGTTGTTGAAGTTCCTAATGGTGTGGTGGTAGGTACTTTAATTTTTTCATCGAACATAGAAAATTCTTTATTTGATTGTGGATCATCACATTATATCATATCATCCCAGTTTTCCAAGAAAATACGATATTTAAAATTTGATTTAATAAGGGGGTTTTCGGTCAAAACTCTAAATGGAAGTATAATTATAATAAAGTGGTGTCCGGGAATCCTCATTATGGGATATAAACATTATATACCTGCTAATTTTATCATCATACCAATGACTGAATTTTATTTAATCCTTAATATGGATTTTATTTTAACCATGCTGTGAATGTTTTTTTTCAAAAATAATGAAGTTACAATTTTTTGGGCGATGAGGAATCCATTATTTTTTAGGGATGAAACAACACCATCTGATTCTCATCCAAGTCCACCCACTTTGAATCTGATGAATTCAATTATTGGGGAAGAAGCGAATTAAATATCTACTGGAGAGTAATGGAATGATTAAATAGGGGACGTAACTTTTGGGAAAGAATATTTTTATGTGTTTATAGATGATATAATTGGACATCTTCCAAAACATTATGGTGAGTTCTTTGTTGATTTAATTTGTCTTTCATGGCCTATATCAAACAATTCTTATATAATGGCCAATGTGCAATTAGTAAAACAAAATAAACAACAAATGTAATTGAGTGAAAAATAAATTATTGACCCTAGTGTTTCCCCATGGGGAGACCATATTCATTTAATCAAGAATAAAGATGGATCTATGAGGTATTTCATTTACTAATGGAAGATCAATTCTATAACAATAATTAACAAGTATCCCCTACCTCACATTGATGATTTATTTGATCAACTTTATGTATCCCAATATTTTTCAATGATTGAACATTGTTCTATATATCACCAGTTTCTAGTAAGTAAAGAAATAATTCCAAAGACATCATTTCAAACCAGGTATAGTAATTATTTGATTACAACTTTTCTTTTTTAATAACTAATGCACCCTCAGTTTTCATGGATATAATGAATAGACATTTTCCATGAATATCTTGATGATATTTTGGTGGCATTTATTGATGATATCTTCGTATACTCAAAAGCTATGAAGATCATAAAAATAAATTTTTCACTATCCTGAAGAGTCCTAGAATAAATGAGTTATATGGGATGTTTAGAAAGTGTGAATTTTGGATTCAATCAGTTTCTTGTTTTGGAATCATTGTCTCTAATGATGGAATAACTATTCATCCAATAAAGAAATTGGTTGTGAAATAATTCCGTACTATAGTAAACATAAATAAGGTATGTATTATAATTCGTTTAGTAGGTTATTATCAGTATTTCATTCATAAATTCAACAATTTACCCAACCTAATGACCAATATTAAATGAAAAGGGTTTTTGTTTGAATGGAAAAAATAATGTGAAGACTTTTTCTATAAACTGAAGATGATATAAGTGAATGATCTGGACCTAACTCTACCATCAGGGAATGATGGGGTTGTGATATATAGTGATGCATCAAATAAATTAATTGGGTGTGTCTTGATGTAGAATGATAGATTTATTATTTATGAACCAACTTAGCAGAAAATTCATAAACAAACCTATCCTACTCGTGATCTGGGTTTAGCTAGTGTAATATTCAATATAAAAATAATTATTCAATATCTCAGTGGTGAATGATGTTGGATATATCTATGTATCAAATGAATATAGAGTATATATTATCACATAAATAACTCAGGATGAGGTAGAGGTGATGGCTCTAACTACACAATGACTATGATTCTTCCATACACTACCACCTAGTAAAAGAAAATAAGGTAGCTAATATATTGGGCAAGAAAGACCATGAAGTTTTAATCAAAATGAGGATTGAAAGGGATCATGTATTCATTAATCAAATAAGGATGGACCTGATAATATTCATTGAATGTTAAACATCATTAATTTTTCTATTAGTTGATCAAACATCTTTATTAAAAAAGATTAAAATATCTCAGCCTGATGATAAGAAACATCTAATAAAAATTAATACTGTGAATTATGGGACGTGGGATGAATTTTTAGGTGAAGTTGGAATTATGAAATTTTGGAAGAGGCTATATGTTAACAATATAATCAAGCTCGATAGAAAGTTACTGGATGATTCCCATAGCTCTTATTTCTATATACACCCTAGTAACAAAAAATGAATAGATATTTGAGGGAACATTTCTGGTAGGAAAAAATTAAGTAAGAAATTAATGATTATGCATCAGGATGTTTAGGTTTTCAACAAGTGAAATCCAATAAACCACATCCTAGAGGGGTCAGGAAACCTCTACTTATTCCTATATGGAAATGGGATGACATTACCGTGGAATCTTTCACTCAATTACCCAAAACTAAAAGAATTGATGATGCAATATGGGTAATTATGGATTGACTTACAAAATCAACACATTTACTCACTATAAGAGAGGTATTTCAAATAGAGCATCTTGCAAAACTCTATATCAATGATGTTGTAAGACTCAAAGGAGAACCTCTTTCAGTTTTCCCTAATCAAGATCCTTGATTTACATCAAAATTATATAATAGTATTTAGAAATCATTTGATATTGAGCTTCGTTTGAGTATGGATTATCATCCTCAAACTGATGGGCAATCAGAAAGGACAAAGCAAGGATTAAAGGACATTATGAGATCTTTTTCACATGACTTTCAAGGTATGTGATATCAATATTTACATTTAGTAGAGTTTGATTATAATAATAGTTTCCATTAAATCATTCAAATGGCACCATATAAATCATTATATGGAAATAGATTACGTACACCAACTTGTAGAAATAATGTTGGAGAAAGGATGCTTGTGGGCCTGATGCTTGTGGAGGAAACCATAGTGAAGGTAAATACTATTTATTTCCATATAAATGCAGATTAAAGAAGAAAAAAAATTCTATGATGATAATTGAAGGAAGGATTCAAAGTTTCATATTGGATATTAGTTTTCTTAAAAGCATCTCTAGGGAAAGGTGTTGTACGATTTGGGGTGAAAGGGAAACTGAGCCCAAGGTACATATGTATTTTTTAAATTTGGGAGAGAATTGGAGTTGTTGCATATCATTTGGCTATTAAACTGTGGCAATCTAAAGTACACAATGTGTTTCATGTCTCATTGTTGAGAAAGTACATGTCAGAACCAATTTTTTTCCTCAATTATGAATGTATATAATTAGAACTTGACCAATATTAATGTGAATAGCCTATCCTGATTTTGGACACTAAGGAAAAAGTGTTGATGAATCGAATGACTCAACGGGTAAATATACTTCAGAAAAATCAAATAATATAAGAGGCCAGATGAGAGCCTGAGGATCTTGTGATGAAGAAATACACAAATCTTTTTGTGATGTAACATTCTGGTAATTTTAGGTATGAAATTTTTTTAATGAGGGGATAATAAAAAACCAAAATATTTTTAAAATAAATTTATTATTGAATGCATGAATCACCTAGTATCTATGAAATAATGATTTTTTATAACCGAGCCAGTAAAGAAAATATTCCTCCAATCTGATTTGAATTTCTGAAAACTGACATACTGAAAATTAACTTTTTTATTATCAAAAAAATTTTGAGGAAAAGTGAGACACTGGAAAATCAAAACATTACACCAAATAAAACCGTGAAATATGTTATCCAAGGTCAAGACTACATGATCTGCTCCTCCCTAGTGAATATATCATGATGACAAGATTTCACCATCGCATGACCACTCAACAAGCTACCACATGCTAGGATGCACGAGCATGGTACTGATGGCAGAGCCATACCCTCTCGAACTTCCAAATTTGAATAGCATGATCAGGAGAATTCATCCTATTGTGTTCATCATCTATAGCAGCTCCATGAAGCATAATGATGTCAAACATATCCAAAATTCATCAATCAATCAAGAACTTAATGCGACCTCAAATTATAGGCTCCCAAAGTTCTTTCCTAGCTTCTCAAATTTTCAGATTCCCAATGTTCATTGAATGTTTCTCTAATTGAACTCCTAGAGATATTAAATCCTTCATCATTTTCGAGTTCATTTCATATATCACAAATTATTTCTGCTAGAGATCTCGGTGGGTACGCCGATGCACAACAACAGCTTCAACATGAATGAAAACACAAACAGAGAAAGTTCAAGTCTAGAAGATCCAAAACAGAAGAATCACACAACACCGAACAAGACTCACAACAATTCACATCCCAAACCCTAACATGATTGATGATTGCAAGGATTGAAATCTATCGCCTTATCTAGCCACCTGAAAGCAGTCGATCACAATCCGATCAGAAACATCAAGAACCTTATGAAACCCGATGAGAAGAAAATAGTCAATTAATCTATCCAAAATCAAACCTCATCCAAATCACAAATAATCAAAATAGATGCCGACTCAAGAATGAAGTGGTACACCACACCAGGATCAACTGCAGAAAAAAAACCAAAAAACATCACCAATGCGCCAGCAGGCAGACCCGCTGCATGTCAGATCCCGCTGCCTCCATCTCTAACGCATGCAAAGACCACGACGAACCACCCTACAAACAGATAGAGGATGTGGAAGCACACACAAGCTTCTGATAACTGACATACACTGTTGCATTCAGTAATATATTTAGAGTCTGATAAGACCAACAAAATGATTGGTGAATAGTAATATACCCTTAAGAATAGTATTATTAATAGTAATATTACCATAATGAATAGTTAATGAATTATTATTATATTATCATATGGTTATAAAATAATGAGATCTTGATTAATTATTCATTGTGATATAAACAAATTATTTTGTTAGAATTGTTATTTTGGGAATAAAAAATGGTTCTGTTTAAACAATAACTTATTAATATTTAGAAAATTATTTTAGAAAAATGGATTATTTTTTTATTTGTACATGTCGAAACATGGTAAGGGTGAATTTTTGATATTTTTCGAAGATACACGATTTTTTGGTTAATAATGAAATATAGTAATTTACCATATATAAACATTATCAGTTAATTTCTCTATTACTTGAATCGTGGTTGATGTAAGAATAAAAGGTTCAACCTCACATCCACTTATTAGTATTTTGGGTGACATGAATCATCACTTTTGGTTTTCTAGAGGGAAATAATAAAATATTGAATATGATATCGACAAATCGCCCCTCTCCTCCAATATAACCCCCCCCCCCCCCGCGCTCCCTCTTCTATTCACTCCCCTCAATATTTATGCATTGTCTAAATTATTCTCAAATATCGTACCATAACCCTCCCCCATGTCCCCCAGCCCTTGGTCTCATAAAAAGACCTAAATATATCCCCTATAGTGGATCTCAAGGAATATTACTTCAAGAGGTAAAATCCTCTTTTTATTTCATTTATTTAAACCTCGTTTATTTTCTTTTTCATCAACCATTTTGATCCACATGGTATAATGACACAAATAACATACATGTACTAGAATGTTTTTATGATAAAGGAATAATTTTCCATCGTATCTCCATTCCACATCATTAATACAAGAAATGAAAACACAACTAGAGATGTGTTAATTTTACCATTCATGGGATATATTTTTATGAATCCTATTTCATCTTCATGGGTTATAGGTCTAGGAAACCCACTTCATTTAATGTGTTATTCTTTTGATAAAATTTGTTTGAATAATATTTATTTTCCATATGTAATGATAGTATTATATTAATATGATACACATTTCATTTCACGGGTTACGATATTATTATTTTTGAATTTTAGGGAAATTTATGAACTATTTCATTATAAGTTAGGTGTACCCTATATCACCCTCTAATGCTAGGGGTAATGATTTGTGTTACATGAGAAAATGATGGGATTCATTTCAACTGGCACGATCTGCAATGGGAAGATGGTGAAACCTAGTACACTATGAGAATATGGGTATACCTGATCCCTTAAAAGGAAATATTTAATATGAGGGTGGCTTTGTTTACCACTCAGTAGGTATAGTCCCAATGAAGTTCCCTAATAAGTTCTGAAAAATTTTCTTCACTTATAGGTACTTATATTACATGTTTAACTGATATGTAAAAATAAATGAAATGATAGAATAATGGATTCCTCTGATAAAAATCCTCATGCACTGCATGTGATTAAATATTTTGTATCGGTTGCGAATGTTGTCCTCGGGTCACCATCAATTATCTCCATCTCTCACGTTGCTTGTGGTTGCACCTTATCTCCCTCATTTACCCAAGGTCTATTAGTTTCATCATGCTCACTTCCCTGTCTTTCTGGAATTCATCCCTCGATGCATTACCTCCCCCTCCCGCCTCCTTCTCATTGGTTTCCTCCCCCAGTTCATTGGCCAAGTTCTTTTATAGCCTGCATCTACAATCACTGGCTTCCCCCTCATTCCTTATTTTTTGTGGTATGTGTGCCTCCTCCAATGGTCTCACAGAGTTATGACATTCATTCCTTGTAATTACTAGTACTAACATTTGTGGAGGTGGAAGAGTGCTTAAAGTGGACATAGGTGGCTCAGTTTGAGGCTTGTAAACTTCCCCTTAAGATCTTCCAGCACATCATGCACTCTTGGGGCCTTGGATCTCCCTATAAAATCTCTATGCTGCATCATAACTCCATCTACCACATCCTAGCCTTAGATGAGGATTTCATCTGGTCTTGGTGCATGGACCCCTGATCATTCAGCATTTGGAGCTCCATCATCTTGAGATGGTTGATGGATGCCCACAGGGGAAAGGAGATCCTTTTGGCTACTATGTGGATCGACCTTCCATGCCTCCCTCCACATTTCCTAAGATGTGGACTTCTAAAGGCTGTCGTGGATTCCCATGTTAGCTTTATCTTCTAGGATGTTAGGACCTGTAGTTCTGTGTAAGCGTTGGTGGCTAGCATTTGTGTTGAGCTCAACCATTCCCTTTCCCTTCCATAAAAGCATGATCTTCGAGAGCAGGATGATTTCATATGGATTCCAGACATTTTATACCATTTCTTCCCAAGATTATGTTCCCACTGGCTATTGCAATCCCAATCTATCCAGCTATGTAGAGGTCACAATCTTGGAGCCCGCCACCATCACATGGTCTCAAGTACGTTATCCCTTCCAAGGTCTCCTGTTGTTGTTGTTTCTCTTCCATCATCTGAGCCTTCATATGCCTTGGTGTTATCTCCTACATCCATCTTGTATCCTATCCGGAATCAATATTCTCCCCTATATTTCGATGCCACCCTGACTTCCCAGGTTAATGTGTTCATACCCCTCCCAATGAGCATGTCTGACTCACTTTTGGGCCTCATTCCCCCATCCATATTTGGCACTCTAGTTCCTCGAGTTCCTTTCCTAGGAGTGAGCCAACTACTCCGTCCATCCTCTTATCAAGGTAAGAAGTCCATACCCTCTCCTCCTCTATCCATTCCCTACATCTCCATAGTATTTTCATCCCTTACTAATGTTGAGCTCATTCCCCTTCAGGGTGTCAATCTCGGTGGGTTCCCTTCCCAGCTCCAGATCTCAGGTCTCTGTATGCTTTCTCAGCATCCCCCGACGCCCCCCATCCCCAATGATCCATGTCCTATTTGGGTTCCATCTAGTCAGGGGTGGTTTCAACCTACTTAATCTAACTCTTCCCCCACTCCCCCCTTCCCCAAGATACATCCCATAATGGTAGGAGTGTTTACCTACTCAAAATCTATGACCCTCAAGAAGAGTGCTTCCACCCATTTCAAGAAGGCCTTCAATTCTATAGCTAGTTCTAGGAATCTATCCTACAAATGATTCTAATCGTAATATAGAATTCCTAGGTCTTAGGGCCCGATCCATAATAGATTACCTCTACTAAAAAATATCAAGGAGAAGGGTTACTATGTGGCTATTCTTGAGCTCAATCAAATCTCATCCAAGATCAGTGACTTTTCTTGGAAAATCAGAAAGAAAGGGTCCAAGCTGGCTGACCCATCCCATAACCACATTTGGATAATTTTTGAAATAACCTTTACATCAAATAGTGTAGGATGGAAGCTAGATCATCACTTCCATGGTGACCAAGGGTGACAAAATTTTCTTTATGATAGTTGTGTACTGAAGCTGTGAAAAACATAAGGATCAGAGCTATGGAGGGACCTCAGTGATTTCATTCCAGTCAATCTCTCTGGGATATTTGGGGTGATAATTCAATTTCGTTTCCAATCCTAAGGAATGTAAGGGCATGGGTACCTTTCATAAGAATTCTATATTATTGTTTCACAATTCCATGCTGAGAATGGGATCTTTGATCTCAGTTTATCTGGATATCACTACACCTAGTGAAACAACCAAAGTGGCTCTCCATGTCTGTGGAGCTGATTGGATATGTGCCTTACAAACCATCAATCCACAACCCTTTTCTCTAATTAAAAAGTTTCTCATCAGGTCCTGTGTCTCTCAGATCACTCACCCATTTTGGTCATCCTCTCTTCAAATCTACATTGTACAGACCATTTCTGGTTTCTCCAACAATAGGTCACTTCCACTTGGATTCTCTCTCTGGTTAATGACATCTGGAATGAAAATCCACAAGGGAACTTGTTTGTAGCCATTCACAATAATCTCCACTGGTAAAAACCACATCTTTAGTTGTGGGGGAAGGATCTCATTCTTCTTGACAATGAGGTGGATCACACCATGCATGATGTTGTAATTTTGGAGGAAAATACAGATGAGTATTGGGATAACCAACTGTTGGATGTTCCCTTTATTAAGAAAGAGATCTTAACAAGAATTATTCTGAGATAGGAATTAATGAAAAGGGATGTATCACGTGACCAATGGTTCAAAGTGGGAGACAAAAATACATCATATTTTCACGCATGCGTAAATAAGAAGAAGTGTCCAATGAAGACAAATTTACATATAGATGATGGATTTTATTCTGCCGATAGTGATTTTCTGGGAGCACATTCTCTCTCCTTTGTCCAAAATATGCTTACGGGTCTAAATACACGGATGCCTAGTGGCTATTCAAGTGAGGACACTGGATTATTTGATGTGATTCCCACCATCTTCTCTACCCATGACAATGCGAGGTTCATTGTGATTCATGAGGAGAAGAAATATGTGATGCCAAGTTGATCCTAATTCTAAACAGCACTTCCAGTCCCGATGGATTCTCGAGCAGATTTTACATGGCCTTGTGGGATGTAGTGAAGAAAGACACTATCTTGATTGTCCAATGATTTATTTCATGGGGATGGCCTACCAAGGGTTCCTTCTGCCACCTCTCTTGTGCTTATTCGAAAAACAATAAACTGATCCACTGTTTTTCACAACCATTTGGTGATCCTTCGAATCATTCATTACAAAATTTTGGAAAGTGTTCTCACGCCTCACCTTTCTATGAATCTCCCTCGATAGATTTCGATGGAAAAATAGTGCTTTGGGAAAGGCATCTCGATCAAAGGCTCCATCACACTCACATAGGAGATTCCTAAAGATATTAATATCAAGTATCTTTGATCTAATGCTACCATTAAGCTGTACATGAACAAGGCTTATGACCGGTTGGAGTGGAACATCATCAACAATTCTCTGGTATGTATGGGACTTGCCACCAGAAATAATGATATCATGTTTTGTTTTTTTATGTTCCTCGTGGCTGCAAGTTACTATATTGAAGAATTATTATAGGTTCATTAAAACTATCTGCGAGCTCATGAAGGGAGACATGATCTCTCCATGTTTCTTCCTTCTCTCACAAGACATTCTTAGTCTCCACCACAATAAAAAGATCAACAATGCGGAGATTATACCCTTTAAAAGATGTATGTGGTTTGTGCCCATTTCCCACATGATCATCACTGATGATATTCTCATATTTAGTAATTTAGGGATGAAATACATCAAGATCCTTATAATGATTTTGGAGGAGTATTCCCATTGGAGAGGCCAGGTGGTCAGTAATGAAAAAAGAACCTTCTCTATCTCTAACAATTGTTCTCCATCCTGGACCTCAGTTGTCCATCATTACCTTAACATGAAAAATGAAGACTTTTTCATGGACTATATCAGAGCCCTTATTTCACCGGGCAGACTTCTTATTAATGACTTCAATTATCAATCCACCTAGATTGCAGATCGTATTCTCAATTGGAAGAAGCATTATCTATCTTTTGGAGGTTGTATTACTCTCATCAATAGTGTGATTTTTGTAACCTCTGTGAATTTAATTTCATCGGTGAATGTCCCATAGGGGGTGATTCATAACATCGACAAACTCTTGGAAGAATTTATCTAGGACCCAGCTTCAGAAGGAAAGTGTCATTGGGAATCCTGGTATAAAGAGGCTCGTTCGGTCAGGGACGGTGGCTTCAATGTACTCTCTCTCAAATAAACATCCCTCTACATGCATGAGAAACTGGCCTATGAGATTTTATAATAATGGATGATGTGGGGAATTTCAATGAACTCCTATAATTTTCTTAATCCATCATTAGAGACCAGCCATGGTTGTCTGATCAGGTCTGTCATTCGGCCCCTTCTTGTTAGACTCCAACTGCACTCCCGATGGATCGTTGGGTTGGAGAGATCTCGTTCTATTGCAACATTTGGGTAGGGGAGTCCATTTGATTTCCAGGATTTCAAGATAGCAATATTTCCTTTAGATAATCCAAATTCTTCGTGGCCTTAACCAACCTAGTGTTGGGCACTGATCAACATGGCCTCTTTTGTCTCATCGACCTGTCAATAGAACCATAGTGTTGTACTTTTACTCTTTCATCATTAGGGTTCTTCACCTTCCATACATTCATAGTATCCTTCCCTCTCAGGAAAATATAGGAACATGGTGGGCAGCCGGAGCCCCAAACATGTGGGTTTTAAATATTCTCCACCGACGATCGACGAAAACATGTGGACGTCTATGGATTGGATCCTGATGTTTGTCAAGGATCTCGCGTTAAGGGTTTTAAGCCCAAATATAAACCGTAAAAATACCTGGTTTAATTCTGAAGTAACACATGACATCATCTCATCATTGGCGATCACTACTTGAAGATTCTCAAGTTTAATTCTTCTATATCATCCACACACACATAAAGGAATATGTGGGAGCGTCGTTCACCATAATCTGGGTGATAGCGCAGAATTGCGATGAATCCATTGATGCTCCAACAATAACTGCACCGATTCGATAGTGATGCCTGAAAGAGTAATTTATCTATGCTCCTTGGATCCAAAGCATCTATCTCTAGAGTATGGGAGAGACAAGGGGAGGGATAATCTCTTTGAAGAGTCTTTAGCAAAATCCCCTCCTCTTCTATTTATAGTGTTAAATTAAAATACCTAGTATATCCTCACCGACCCCGGATAGTTAATGCAATATCAACAAAATTTTATGCCTACTAAACGGAGTCATAAATATTATTATCTATCACATGAAATGTATTAAAATATATTACACGATAATAATTGAGTCATTGACTCGACTGGCCACTCACATAAATTTTAATTGAACCATGAATAATTTAATATTCGTCAATTAATATTTTTCATGTTACCACTTAAAACTCATTAATACATTTAATAAATAAATTAAATACTTATTACTCTAAACTCAAATAATATGAATTTATTTATTGCATTAGTGATCGTTTAACATAGGACATACACCGAACCGCTGTGGTGGGGGCCGCTATGTTCAAAAATCTTATTCAACTGAATAGGGTAGATTATTGAATACACTATTGTGTGTGACCCTTGAGGACCTTCTTTTGAAAGCAGTTAATAGTATTCACAACCCAAGAGTGGGATCTTCCATCCCATCATGGACCCTGAAGATATAATGATTGTCACAATAGCGACAACCAAACTACAAACACTCACTGTGTAATATAATCTCTTTGTCAGTAATATCTCATAAAGCAAGATGCACTATCGTTTCATCATCCTTTTCATGCTTTATTGTTTTTTGATGTAAATATGTGAATTTACCCTTTACTATCATGTCCATGGTCTTATTATGGTACTTCCATCCATATCATCATGGCATGAGATATATATATTACTACCATAACTCGGAAGCGACAAATCCATTCTTGACCATTCAACCAATTCCATGCCACCAATGGCACACCCAACAAAAACAACATCACCACGTCTTTATCTCCATTGTTTTCTTCTTGTATCAAAGAATGAAATAAAATTACATACATTGGTAATGATATCAAGTCAGGATACCATTAAACATGATCGCAGATAGGAACATCCAATGAAACCTGAAACATGTGGAGTTCCAATTGGCGGGTCAGTACTCATGATCACAGTACATGACATCACCAATTATGAACATCATGAGAAGACGTCACAATTCTTATGATCCCCCAACAACTGATTTTCAATAATCTATTATGTCTAATAAGTGACATTTATCTAGACCATAAAATATTTAACCCAGATTAATGTCATAGTATCTAGAGGTTCTCATTATAGTCTTGTAACTACTATAACCATTCAGTGTGATAATTAACCTTTGGAAATTTCCATTTCAATTGTGGTCACAAAAATGTCTACACTATAATGGAAATATGACATCATGCATAGCTAAATGTATACACGATATAGTAATCAGAAGTACTGAATACATGGGTCTAGAGAACCCACTATTTCCACACACCCACTTTCACTAGTGCCAACATGATAACCAATCTTGTTTGCTACTCACATGATTAACATCATGTTTCTGCGGAGTATCGGCATTAGCTACTGGGTCCTCCATGGATCCCCAACATGGCTATTCGACTATTGTGACCTTATCTCATTGAATTAAATTACTCAAGAGATGGTATCACGATTATATCTAACATTGTTTTCACTGTAATAGCTTGACATCTTGTCCAGTAAGAATATCATAATTTAGATTACGATAATACTTTTCTCACTAGGTCTGATATTTTCCTATTGTAAAATATACCTTGTTTATATCAGTTGTTGTACATATCATGGCATACTGGATTGATCCATTTTTCCAATGTATTGATATAAACTCACCACATTTATCTCTTCCCATGTCACAGGCAGGTCAACATGGAGAGATTATTCCCTATGACATAAGAAACAATTCAAATATTGAGTTTTTCCAACATGTATTTTTCAATACAATGTTTCTCTATGTAAGATTGACTAGGAACAAGAAAACTATAGATATACCTTAGTATATCTTGTTCCCTATAACATAGGTTTCTACTTTAAGTAAATATTTGGGGAATAATTTTTGTTTTTGTCTTAACTAACTGTGAGACAAATGTATGTTTTTTATATGTTTCCGAATATATTTTGTTTAGAAAACATTGATTCTCCCACTATCCTCACATTGACACATGGAATATTTTTTGCAAATATATTTTCTATGATAATATAGCTTACTTTAATCCTATACCATATTTTAGTAACATGCAACCATTATTAGCATTCTGTGATGTGACCATCCCTTTTTGGTAGTGTCGTATAGACACCATCCAATAATGTATGTTAGGAAATCCAATGCTAAATAAATTGATCATAAATATTAGTTATGGTAAGTAAAACTCTAATGGATATAGGCATAAAAACTTGTTCAAATCAGTCATGCCTTGTTGGTACCACGCTAGTACCACCCATGTAACAAATCACATGAATACCCACCACAGTATTCAAAAATAATATCCCCTTTTCACTATGATACATGGAATCCATTAATTGAATTTTTGTTGGTGTTATGAATTTTAGTTATTTTCCATATACTGCATAATTGTAGGAAATATTATTCACATTGAATAATAGATCCCCAACTGTGGTGAATATAAAAACGATCACCATGGTTTTATCCTTCCTATGCAGTATGTGTCTTCAGAACACACTTTGTTCCACATGCTCTTGTGGAACTAGTTCCAATGGAAACTATTTTTTGCATCTTGAGTATTGGCTAAACACAAGTCAATATATCTCCCACTATCTCTAATAGATATGTGCAGCTTTATATATATATGTAGTCCCTTATGTAACTACAAATTTTCTATCTTAGAGATTTATGTAATATCCTAAGAAATCGTTAGGATAAGTACCTTAGATGCATAACGTGTTTATCTTGATGCAAGTTTGTTTGTATCCAAAAAAACTATTTGTATCCAAACACAATTCCTTATTATATAATGGATTTCTATCATACTATGACTCGAATGACATCCATTTTTCATTATAGTTGGCATATGGTTTTTCGATATCATGGTTATTTTCAAATCATTTCAGGAAATATAATGTCATTTTTTACTAGTAACAATATTGAAATAACTAACATCAAAATTTTGATATATAACATATGCATTTCAGAATTGCTGCACGCTATAAGTTTATTGAACAATGTTGATATGTAAGACTTGATAATCAATCCTCCTCATTAAAATCAACTTTTTGATGTTGATAACATAATGTGCGTTTATGAATTACTCCACGTTACATTATCATGATTGATGAATGCTTGGTCCATATATTGTTTTGTATCCCCAAACGATGCAACATATATCTCCTGAACATTCGAATATTTCACTTTATTAGTCATTAATTTCATAAAGGAACCTTACTAATCATATACACCTCTATCATATACTTGGAATAGTTCACGCTTACTAGTTTAACTATTTCCAAATGCTTTGTGACATACCTTTATTTATAAAGGATCCTTTGTCCCAAATAAATTTGTCGACAATAAAAAAATTATTTAGTTGTGCTGAGCCTAAATAATGTACTTGGTATATTGATGACGTTTTCTTTTAGTATTACATGATAATGAATTATCTTTTCACAACTGGCTATAAGTATTAAATGTATATTCATCATTAATTGCCTATGATTCATGTATTACTCAACTAGTGATTGTGTTTACCAAAAACAACATTCATTCTATAACCTGAATGAATGTATCCTTGCGTCTAATGACACAGGGGATTAATGTTTGTGGTTATACTCAATAATAGTTCAACATGAATCTTTCACTTTACAATTATAGAAGTTGTGTACTTCTCACCACTAGTCTAGGTATCACCCTTTCACAGCCACTTGGAAAATAAACCTGAATTCTAGTAATGTTTCTATAATTTCATGGTTATTGTATTTAAATAAACATATGTAAAATACATATAGTATTAAAAACCCAAGTAGTAAAAGGAAATATTACATTGATGAATATGCCTGATGCAGAAGTGGCATCTTGCTTCTTTAATTCAGTTTATTGCTTATAAACTTCCATAGTATTATTTTATAATTTGCAATTCAAATAACCATTGTTAATACCTCATTAATTGAAGGACGTCATGGATGTTTCATTGGAATTAAATTCCTTTGACCTTTAAACATTTTCTTTCAATTTATCCGCCATCATAATTAAAGCTTATGTGTCTTTTTTTCTTATTATCTTGGAAAATATTACCTAAATTGGTAATGAAGTGATTACCCAATACTAGTTCGTTTTGTACCATAAAACGAGACATGAGTAATGTGGTGAAAATGATATATAATGATCATGAAAAATCATTCAATTTACTCATGCTGGTGGGAAATTTTCCTTATTCATATCATTGCATTGCTTTCTCCTTGAAAACTTCTCAAAGATGATACATTATGTTATATCATCTATATCCGGGTGTAGCGGCCACAACTAACACCGGATGATGATTAAAGCATAATGATATAACTTTCATATGCTTTGTACATTAGTCTCCTGTATGAAATTTTCACCCTCTCTTCTCGAGGTAGTTTTACATTGTTGTGGACACTCACACCTTGAGTTTCCAATATCATAGAACTATGCACATGGTCCTGTACTATTCATGTATACTCGTGTCAGTGTGGAAAATTTACTTTGTCCATTATAATATGTCTATTTTATTCATGTGGTAAAACATTCCATTTTTTCCTACAAAAATGAATTTTGGCAGATTAGTACCATTTATCTGAATTATTAGTTTAGTCATTTTTTTTATTAATTACATGAATCATTTTATAACCCCCACAATTTTATCAGATTCTAGTAACCATCGATGTTTTAATCAAAATACGCTTTCGCTTGAGTATTCTAGTTGAAAGAATCCAGAAGCCACACCTCATAGTCTACAAGTTCTAGCTATGCCAGTACTTGGAGGGTTCGAGGTAGGCTTTTGGATGGCCAACCGCTTTAACATTCTACTCCTCGATTTATTGAGTGATGTCCAAACATCTTAAAATCAGAACATGAGTTACTCAATGCTTGCCTCTAAAATTACACCAAGCTATCTATGACTATTTAATTGGATCAATTTTAGTTAAGTCAATCCATATTTCTTATAAGGGCTCCCCAATAGTAATAGGTACCCTCACCTATGGCATGACGGGCACCTCAAATAGATGGGTTGGCCAATCATGAATGATGGAAGGCGGTTACGAATAAATATATATTTAGAGGGTTTTATTATATTTAATGTGACGAATGAAATAATTTTATATTTATATAAGCATGTATTACGTGATCACACTCACAACTTACAATTCAAGAAATATTAATTTTATCGCTTCACTTGTGCATTTTATCTTGCATGCTTGTTTATTATTTTAAAATGTGATCGAGCAATAAATTACACATGCACAAAAATAATAAACCATGAAAAAACAAAATGAAAAACTTGACCATGAGCCTATATTATTGGTTGATCCATTGAGTGAATAACGAAACAACCAAAACCGTAAGGGTAAATACCTTAAGTTGCATGGATTGAAACATGAAAGGCAATGTATACTTATCCAATGCATCCAACTACTATCTGGTGTATCACCATCACTTGGTTTAAAATGTGTCATATCTCGTCTGCCCATTGTACAACTATACTCGCATGCATGCGAGGGGGTATCAGGGAGTAAAATTACAACTCAGAGAAGTGGACACGCTAGTAATTATACATATAATGACACTGAGACGATACACAGGTCGCCTAGAAATTAATTAAACTAATTATTACAATACCATGCAACAATTAAATAAATTAATTAAATAATCACAGTAAACACACATTGGTAGGTCCACGACATATGGCCAGTATATAATTTAACTCATATATATATAAAATAAATACAGAATAAAATTAAACATGCACTAAAAATAATCATGAAGGAATTTTATTTAACTAAAAACATCAATCTTGTTTTTAATTCAATTTAATGTCATTTGGTAATGATTTAATTAATTTATTTTAAAAAACTAAAAATTAAATTAATTAATTAATTTAATTAATCTCCCAATAAAATTAATTATACAACATCTAAATATTAATAACCAAAAATTAATTTTTAATTAATTTAATTATCAACTATGACTAAATTAATTATTTTAATTAATTTTTGAAAAAATTAATTCCATCGGTCCCATTAAGCTTCAGGCAGGGGTAGTGCGGGTTGGGGCGAACCTGTACAGGCTCATTACAGGCTGTATGGACATTATTCATGGGTGTTATGGGATGGGAAGGTCTGCTTAATTCTGTTCCAAGCTAGGCAGACCTGCTCAGGTATGTTTTTGGCCAAACATGTATGTGAAAACAAAAACGATCCCACAAAGAGTACCTCACAGTGGTGTCTACCATGAAGTAGGTTCCCATTAATCAACGAGTGTTGTAAGGATAAGGCCATACAGAGGTTTGTAGTGTGGTGTGCTCCACTGGGTGAAGGTTTGCTGGACAGCTGCTCGCTGCATTAGGAAGTTAAGAGATAGCCATTACAAGGAGGATGAGCATGGTGAGGGATAGGTGCAGGGGCCTGAAGGGCATAGGTGAGGGTAGAGTTAGAAAAATTGGTATAGTAGGTAGCAGGCATAAGTGGAGGCAGCAATCCATGCACCTGTTCTCCCCTAGGTCATCACAGATTGCATGAACTGGTGCGAAGAAATTTAGAGGGCCTCTGCAGTGCTTCTACGTGGGAGAGATGCAATGGACTTGGGTGGTTCACCCAGCACTTGCACCAACAGGATCCATGGGAGGGATGAGAACAGTTCGGCCGGTGGGGCGTCCTGGGTAGTTGGATGGTGAACAGCCTTGGGTGTGTGCCATAGTGCTATGACCGGGAGAAGCCATGGAAGAGGGAGGAGGTGGCCAGCCATGCACCTCGACTCCACAAGGAAGAGCATGCAGCCTTTCTGGTCACATTGCAGTTAAAAGGGTGGGTCGATCGGCCCACAACCTTTTACTTTCTTCCCGACATAAAATCCTTATGTCTTTTATTCCCCTGTTTTTTTAAAAAAGATTTTAAGTATAGGTCATTTTTTACCATGACTTTCCTAGCAAGTCTTTCCCATTCATTTTAAAAATTCTAAATCCTATATTAGGATTTGGAATGATGATAAATATAATATATTATTATTATTATTATTATTATTATAAAATTAATTTTATTATTATAATAAAACCAAATAATTTGATTATTATAATAATAATATAATAAATTTTATAAAATATATATCAAACCAAAATTGATATTCTGGTGAGTATTTTAGCAACAATATTTTCAGTAAAAATACGAAACGCCACCCGAAATCAATGTCGAATCCAAAATTAAAACATAGGATGGCTAAAAACTAGCCATATGATATCCGATTCAGATTCCTTCAGCGGCATTGGGACCATTTTGACACCCTCTTAACATTTTAATGAAAATTTAATTATTTCATTTGAATTAAAATTGCCGCGTGTCCATATGATACCAATTGTAGGAATTGGGAGTGTAGTGGGTGCCCCAAACAATTGTTTTTTTTATTTTTTTCCACTGAATATTGACTTAAACATGTCAACATCATGGAACAGCAGCATGATATTAGTCGATGATCTCGCGTGAAGTGTTTTAAGCACAAACACAAATAGTAAAAACACCTGGTTTAATTCTGATGTCGTGCACGTCGTCTTCTCGTCGTTGGCGTTCACTGCTCGAAGAATCCAATGTAGAATTCCTCTAGATCATCCACATATGGTTCAAAGAATCTGTAAAAGCATTGTTCTCCATAATCCAGGTGCTAGATCAGAATTACGACGAAGCCTTCAATGCTGGAATGATCACTACATCACTTCTCTAGCGATGCCTAAGATAGAACATGATCCATTCTCCTTGGATCCATAGATTCTCTCTCTAGAGTATGAGAGAGAGGAGAGGAGAGGGAATCTCTATGAATAGTCTTTTAGAAAAATCCCAGCCTCTTCTATTTATAGTTCTTAATTAAAATACCCATTATTCCCTCACCATCCCTGAATACGTAATGCACTACCAATGACATTTTAAGACTACTAAACTGAGTCATAAATACAAATATATTTCACTTGTAATGTATTAAAATATATTACGATATAATAATTGAATCATTAACTCGACTCCAAACTCACATAAATATCAATTTCACCTATAATAATTTAATATTCATCAATTTATATTTTTATTGTGTTCACTTAAAACTAATATATAAATTTATTAAATAAATTCAATACTAATTATTCTAAACTCGAATAATATGAAAATATTTTTTTGCATATGTGGTCGTTTAACATTGGTCAAATCTAGAACCCCGATGGCAGGGACCACTATGTCCAAAAATCATATTCGACTGAATAGGGCAGATTTTT
Organism: Viscum album; assembly: GCA_963277665.1. Lineage (NCBI taxonomy): Eukaryota > Viridiplantae > Streptophyta > Magnoliopsida > Santalales > Viscaceae > Viscum > Viscum album. The sequence goes on along the minus strand of OY728162.1, from coordinate 75,982,413 downwards.
GAATAAACTATTGTTTGTGACCCTCTAGGACCTTTTTTTGAGAGTAGTGAATAGCATTCACAGACCAAGAGTGGGAACTACCAACCCATCATGGACCTTGAAAAAAATACAAATTGTCACAACAGCGACCACAATCCTATGAACACTCACTGTGCAATATAATCTATTTTCCAGTAATATCTCATAAAGCAGGACGCACTCTCGTGTCATCGTTATTTTATTGTTTTATTATTTGTTGATGTAACTGGATGGATTTACGCTCGACTTCCATGGCCATGATCGTATAAAGTTATTGTCTTCCATGTCATCATGGCCTGAGATATATATATTTCTTCCATAACATGGAATCAAAAAATCCATTCTAGACCATTCAATCAATGCCATACCACCAATAACAAACCCAACACAAACTACCTCACCATGAATTTATCTCCATTGCTTTCGTCATGTATCAAAGTACGCAATCAAATGACCTACACTGGTAATGATCTCAAATCCCAAGACCATTAAACATGATCAAAGATAGGAACATACAATTACACATGTATCTTGTGGAGTTATTATTGGTGGGTCATTCCTCATGATCTCACTAATAGATATCACCAAGTGTGAACTTAATGAGAAGAAGTCTCAATGCTTATGAGACCCCAGCACCGGATGGACTAACACCTATTGTTTCTAGTCAGTAAGATGCATCTAGACCACAAGAATATTTATCCATGATTAATTATAAATATCTAGAGGTTATCATAATATTCGGGGTACTTCTATAACCTATTGATATTAAAATTAACCTTTGGACATTTCCATTTCAATAGTGGATGCTGAAAAGTATATACTATAATGGTAAGATAACGTCATGCATAGCTAACTGTATACACGATACGATAATGAAAATCTCGGAATTTTTTGGTCTAGGTCACCCACTATTTCAAAAAAACCAAGGAGATCATTGAAAATGATCCTCTAGCCCATGTCTCTTCCCTGAATATATATCCTTCTCTCATAGAGAATCTGAAATTGAGGGATTTCTATAGATGATAATATCAAATGTAGCGATATTACTTGGGCATCTCCTTACCCCTAATGAAAGAACAACATGAAGGAGACTGTGGATCACCTTCTCTTCTAGGGGGACTAGGTGTGCGGTGTTTGGAAATTTCTTGGAAAATTAACATCCCCTTATGCTTCTAGCATGGCTGACATTCCATTCCTACATCGTTGGATTTATGGTTCAGGATAAAGGTTCTCAAAGAAGGAGGATTGTACCATTATCTTCCATGTAGGGCTCAAAAACCTATGGGATGATCGTATCAAGGAGAAACTTGAAGGGGTCCCCTCATCTGGTAGTTCCATCCCCTTCGGAACCAAAAAATTTCTCCTGGATTTGGATCACATCTTGATGAATTATCTAGAATCTACATCCCTTCACTTTACCCTATAGATTTCTCACAACGCCCAGCCAGACTCTAACTCTGGCACATGTCACTAGGTCTGATGGTTACCCCCACTCTAGAGGTCTTAAAATGAACACTGATGGTTCTTGTTTCTCGGTGGTACTCCATAGTGGAGGAGTGGTTCTCAATGAAAAAGGGTCGGTTATCCTCACTTTCCGCTCTTGCATGGGGAGTGGGTGCTCCCTTCAAGAAGAGGCCGAAGCTCAATATTAGTGTATTAAATTATGCCATCAGAAGGAAATCTATTTTTAAAAGGATTAAACCAACTCCAAAATCCATCACAATGCCATGCTTTGTCATAGTCTCACCCTATGTCTATTTCCCACTTCATCAGAAAGTGAAGAGGCATTCTCAGAAGCAACCTCAAAGAGCTTCACATGTGGAGGGAAGGAAACCATGTTGCGAATTTCCTTTCTTCCATTGATGTTTCAAGCCCCAAACCCCTTTTCCTCCACAATCTGATGTCCCTGAAACCTGAAGGGGTTAATTTAATTCAATGGAATTCCATTGTTATTCACTAGTTCAGACCCCCATGATCCCTATATTCTTTTTCCCAATGGTCTCTTTCATTGAATAAAAAATTTACTTTGTGTTGATGATATTAAATTTTATGTGTATCACAAAATTCCATGTTTTATTCCCATGTTATGTTTTCATGGATCTTGATCTTTATTCCCTTCCGATTCATGTCTTATGAACTTCCAATATTTATGCCTTGATTTATGTTTATGATATTTTTATACTGGGTTTGATATTTTATTGTTTTGATCACATTATTATAACCATATACTCATTTTTATTCTCACACATATCCCTTGTCTACCCTTAATCAGAATATGAGCTCACCCAATTTTTTTATTTCCCATTATTATGAATATATGTATTTTGTATGATGTGTCAAATATGTGTTCTATTCATGAATAACCTAGTGGGTGAAAATATAGCTCACATATGTATTGGTTTTTATGTTTCCATGATTAAATATTCACTTGACTAATATTGTATTTGGGCATCCAATTCTGTAATGTTTTTTGTATTGTACTAAAACTATTTATTGTTAATGTATTAATTGAAATGGTCTTTATACGATGGCGTGGACATGTTGACATGGGATTATGTTTTCCTAAGAACCTCAAGGGGAATTTCACCAGATGTTTACTATGTAAATAGGATAATTCCTTTAAATCCTTTTATTTCCTTGTTTGTCTTATAAATCTATGGGGTCTTGCGAGTTTTCATATGTGTTGTTAGGGACAATCACTCTCCAAATTAGTGATGTGTTTCATGAACAACAAGGGGTATTATGTTGATGTGTGAGAATTTCATGAACAAACACATCTATTTTCCTTATGGTTTCAAATAGGGAGCATAGTACAACATCCCTATATCAAAATCCCTTCACGTGGAGGGGGTTACATACCAATGGGTGCTCACTCGATGAGGTGGACATGTCTCAATGGGCTTGAGATATATCTCAAACCGCATGGAGAGAATTTTTATGAGCATAATTATCAAACTAGGATCCTACCTTTTGAATACATTTCATATATTTTCAATGATTTCTTGATGGAATGTTGGTTGTCCCCTATTTTACAAGTCACATGAATCTGAGGTTTTTTTCTCACAGTCATCGCGTGATCCGAGATTATGTGGGATTACATCAAAAGAATAGGAGAATTTATTTAAAGAATATATTTAATATACCGGTACATTATTTTCTATGGATGGATCATTCACATTCCGTTTTTTGGTATCTAAATCGCATTTTTGGTGGGGTCATACTATCCATGTGATTTCAGACATCTTACTTTTCTTTTTCATTGTTAGTAAACGAATACCCATATTCTGGTATTTATTCACTTTTAGATTTTGTGACTGTTATTTGGTAGGATTTAGTATGTCTATATTAATGATAATGGTGTTTTCTATATAATTTTCATTAAAATATTTTCTAAAATTCAAATTCGTTTGAGGCACTTCAGATATAGATATTTTGATTGATATTATTGAAGTAATTTTTTCGGTTCATGACTCATTATGAGTGGTGAGTTAAGTTGGCTAACTATATGCTACATTGACTGTCTATGAAATGGTATGCTGTGATAAAATTTTCATGGATTTATGGGATACATTTTAATATGTCCATTACTTATATCTTTCTTGATGATTTATTTTCCATGTAACACAGCTAGGTTAATGTTTTGGAGGTTATAAATCTTACCACAGGATAAATTTTGAAGGATTCGATTGTTATTTTAAAATATTTGGTGCACTTTTATTCTCTACCTATTATGAATTGATAAAAAATTATTATATATCATAAATTGGTTTATATATTTTTGTATGTCACCATTTTAGGATTTTTGAAGTAATATATTACCCATAAGATTTCATAATGTGTCTTAAGATCAAGAATGGTCTATAGGAGGACAATGTGGGGAGTATTCTTCCTGTTCCAAAAGGTTTAGTGAGTGTCATTTGTAGTAGTGTTGTGAGTGCCTCTTTCAATTGTAAGAATAGGAGGTTAGAGAAGATACATAAGGTATGTGAGAAATAGTTCTTGTAGTCTATAGATTCTTTACTCACATCTTTGGGATAAGTTATTATTTAGTGCTTTTAGTCAGAATGAAGTAAGAATTCCACTAGTACTACACTATTCTACCAAGGGATTTTATTTAATGTTGAATAATAGGACATTACCACTGTTTTTTAGGGTATTTTACATGATATATGGAAGAGGTTCTATAAAAATACTATCTTTATGGTCTTATATGGGGGATCTTATATGGACTTTATAAATTTTCAAATAATTATAGACATAACAAAATTTATGTATCATATTAGTAGTAGTTTTAGTATCTGTATGTTTTTGTTACTTCCATGAATCATGTATTATTAGTTATGACCATGGATCTAAGTTAATAAGAGTCTATATATTTTATTAAGTCATAAAAAAAGGTGTACATGGGACATTTATGGTTATAGGGGAATTTTATTATCAAATTGGTAAAATCTAATTCCTTTATTGGACTTGTGCATCACACGCGTTTGATTCCAACCATGTTTTTATTGTCTATTATTTTTAGTAAAGTTCTATATAATGATTTTATATCATAATACACCCCTTAAAAAGTATATCAGATTTTATTGAGATGTTCCCAAGGGTTTTTATAGTGGTTTTAGGAAATGAATCAATATGATATTTTATAAATTTAGTCATTATGAGATTGAATTTTTTTCATTAGAATAGATTTCAGGATGTGTTTCCATGCTCAAAACAATTATTATAGGAGGAAGGTGACTTTAACCTTATCTAATTGTGCGGAAAATTTTATAACTAGTGAATGAATTCAATATTCAATAAGTGAAATACCAATCAATAGCTAGATTGGGTCCATTAAAACCATTGTGGAATGTATGGTTCTTGTAGTATATAAGGATACAATTCTAACCATTTTTTCTCATATAGAGGATCATTACCTATATTTTTTTAACTTTTAATTATAAATCTCTCCAAATAGGTTTCTTTGAGATTGTGATTAAACTCATGTCTACTGTAAATCCCATAATAATTCCATTATAACGAATGGGGCTAAATAAGTTGATAGATATTATGGTGCATCTTGATATCCCAAAGTAATATGAATTATTTCACATTAGAAAATCTTATTATTGTGCTCTAGACTTATTTTCTATAAATGTAGAACTTTTTTTGACTATACATGGACTACCAGATGACAAATCCATTTTTGGTAAAAAAAATAAGTATCAAATTCCATGGATCAATGAATAATTTGAAAAATAGAAGGGATATATATATTTATCAAAGATTAAACAATAATCTAGATAAAATCATCAATAGTTTAAAATTGAGTATGTATATATGATAGAATATTTATATATATATATGGGTTGTAGGAGTATCTTTTGATCCCATTCATTTTGATGAACACGCCACTGATGTTCATGGATCTCATGAACTGTATTTTTCACCCTTATATAGAATCCATCATCATGTTATTTCTTGAAGGTATTATAATATATTTATAGATCCATGTATTTTATATTAATAATATTTAGATAGTTTTAATGACACACAGAAAAAATTATTTATGCCAATATCATGATGTACCACATTTAGATATTGAATGTACTATTTCATAGTTTCTTTATTGATGGGGTAGAAATCTATTTTGATCTAATGAAGGAGGAGGAAGTCGTATGTTCATGCAAGAAAAGAAAATTTGGATTTTTAGAGTTTGTATTGGTTATCCTGATATTATATGTTGTTCATTCTGAAAATCATTCACTTAGTGATTCTTATGAATCAGATTATTAATTTCGGTTTCATGTTTATGAGGATGTATCATTATGAGGGGGTCTATTGGGAGTTCAAGAGTGGGTTAATGTTCAATCTGAATCAAATTATTCTATACATAGATATTTATTCTACACTCTAATGTGACTATTCTAGAGTTAATTTCAGGGATTTATTAATATAGGGGGACCAGTTAGTCAGTTTTGAGTCTTGTAAGTTATGACCCCATGAGTTGAATTACCATACACAGGACCTGATATTAGCTATAGTGGCCTATTATTTTTATTATAATCATTATTTTATAGTAATTGGGATATTTTTCATCTCCATGGACAATAAAATCTTAAAAAATATCTTTTATTTGTGATACATGCACATATGATATATATGTTGGTTTGTTAACGGAAATATATTTTATTGAAATATGGAATATTCCCTATGAAATGTAAAGGTTTCTGTGGATTCTCTCATAATGAAATCACTAGAACCAGAGACACATACATTAGAGGGTGAGTGGAGTATTATAAAATTTATATCATATTAGTAAGTGGATGCATATAAGAAAGAAGTGTTGGTATCTTTTTCTCCCAATATGAAGAATTACTCATTTGTGGATCAATTAATTTCTTTATTTGAGTCTAATTTAATTTATTGGGGATGTGTGGGTCATTGAGGGGATATGATGCAATTATAAGATATTACTTTTTCACGAACAATGTGATACGTATCCAAGGTATTGTGTTGTATCCAACTTCTATAAGGGAGGTGTTTATGGAGATAAATAAGACATCAAATTTGGTGTTACATTAGGGATAAACATTGATTTATGGTGATACAAAAAATTTATTTTTAGTTTATGGGTATAAGGAATGATATGGAATTTGTTTTCCTTAACTACCATAATTTTCTAGGGATATAAGAGGATAACTAATGTTCATATCATTAAATTTATCCTCTTCTAGTTAGGGTATTGAGACATGATAGATTGACAACACATTTTTTATAGTCCATTCTTCAAACCTAGGTGTTGATATGTGTGGTCGGTGGTTATTGATTAGTTAATGAATGTTTTGAACATCATTCCATTTTAGGATACTCAATCCATAGATGAATTGTGTGGGCAATGTATGTAAGAAATTTTCTTATTTCATAGGGTTCCAATAAGAATTATTTAAAATCAAGAAAAAACATTTCCATTCATGGTTTCAGTATGGCAAAAAAATGGGATGATTTAACAAAAAAAGATTTAGAAAAACATACAATCAGTAGAGAAATATTTTTTTTAGAGGACTATATGAATCCTAGAGGATATTCGTACAGAATTCATGATTGATTTTGGAAGATAATTAGACGACCATATTACATTGGAATTGTTTACCAATTATAACATCTTCTTGGATTTTATATAGATAGCTCTATTGGAATATCATTATATTTGACCTTGTTCTATACGACTATGTTTTCTTGTGGTAAGTGTGTCAGTAGTTATCAGAAAAATCCTAGTACGAAAGTCATTATAGTCTTTGTAATTGATATTAAAATACATGGTTAACGATCAGAGTGTGAAATATTGATATTGTTACTATAGTTAAGGAACTATTGTGTTATGTTTGAGTGACATCATGTTTTTACATGTGTCTCCTTGGATGAGGAATTGATGTTTGAGAAGGTAGAGAACACTATATTCATATTTTTTTAGCTCATTATATACTGTGTAAGAGATTGTCTTGATGGTTTAAAAGTTGTATATTCTCCCAATACATCGATTTATGCATTATGTGTTTCCTCTATTATCAATGTAGAAGTATGATCCAGACCCTACACATGTGATTGATATTGGTGAATCCGAGTTAATGTTGAGGATTTATTCATTGAATTTATACTATGGATAAGGGTTTGATGAAATAAGGTACAAGGATTGAAGAAATATCCCCTTATGGGTTTTTTATAGAATATAAATTTCTACACGTATACTTGGGTCGAAATATAAGATGTTTTGGCATTGTGCATGTAATTTTTTAAGGATTCCCATAAAATAACTTCATGGAGATAATAATATCTTATATAGATATTCTACAATACCCCATGGATTTTAATGTCTTTTATCTATTACTTTTGGATTATTTTTATGTATTTCTATGGGTTTTGGGGGATTAGGGGATTAAAGTGTAGGTCAGAAATGATTTTTCAAAAGTAAAACCAATATAACGGTGAAAAGTATGTTGGTATTCAAGGATTAAAATAGGGTTTCATTCCATGAATGTTTTTAGAAAGAACTATAGACCCCCATTTTTATGTCATTCATAGTTTTTAGGATCCATGATGTAAAGACCGGAACCCTGTTTCCTAGATCCGAGGTCTTATTACTTTCCATTGGAATGATAAAAAAATTCATATCCCGCTGTTAGTAATATTTTAGTATATTTGGAATAACATATACATACATAACTTCATCATTACAACAATAAATGAAATACAATATATATTTTTTATTTGGAACATCCATAACTATAGGTTTATCCCAATAGGTCATTCATAATAAAAATCTTCATTTCCTTAGATAATGAATCATAAGAATGGGGTGAGATCAAACACTAAATATGAGTAAGAAATACAATATTTGATATCATAAACATAAATATTAGTCATATTTAATAACTAAAAACACATGCCTTTAAAAAATAAACTCACACATTCTGTTGTAGGAATAAGAGATGAATAAATAATTCCATAATTAAACATAATCACGGGTATTAAACTAATAAAATAACCATATGAACTATCCATTAAAAGTTTCATAATGAGTGAATGAATAATATAGGACATCATAATCATACCATCAAGGCCTTGTTCCAAAACTATAAATACCCATTTTGTATAGCCCTGGTGCAGAGACTTGGTTTTTATCAAAAGAACTACTGATGAATAGAGGGGCTATATCGGGCACCACTAGAAACATATTAATTCCAATGCATTCCTAATATGAATATCAATAAACCTAAAAGTAATATTAATTAATATATAATCTAATATAGGATATTTAGATAACTTTCCCCACATATTTAGTATAGACACTAAAAAATCAAATTAAAATAGTGAAATGTTATAAGATATCATATACACATTAAAACTAATCACAAACCATTTAATTAAATATATTAGATGATATAAAAAAATTTTATTCCTGATAATACATAATAACAAAGAATTTTTTGGAAATACATGAAGATACTCTTATAAAATCATCAACTAATTCTTGATAAAAATACTTTTTTATTTTGAAAAGATGAATTATTTTAGAAATGCCTTTATATAAAACCAGAAGTGAAGAGGGATATTATTTTCATAATAAAATTATTACTATTATATATATAATTGTTTCTAAAATCATATTATATATTTCCATTTATAATAGTTAAGAATTGGAGAAATTCCCATGAATTGAGCTTCTATTCTGGGATGAATTTTTTATAGATCCATTTAAAAAACATTACACCCCATAAATGAAAGTTGGATTCCTTTCAGTTCACATATATACAAAATTTACATATAATTTCGGATTGTTAAATATGAATAAATAATAATTTGATTTATGCAAGTAGAGAATATTAGTAACCCAAATGAAAATGGAGGTTCCAGTAGAAAAACATTACCATAAGCATGATGTTGTTCCGAACATGATTTGAATTACTGGAATAATCAAATTTAGTTTCCTAAATTAATAAATAAATAAAATAATCTACATTTAATAGATTTATTATAACCTTATTAGGTTTATTATTTTCTTTTTAGTTGGTTAAGAGGGTCAATATCAATTTTTGGGTGCATTTTCTTCATTTGTTTTCATGATCGATTTACTTATATTCATGTAAGGTTCAACAAGTAGAATGAGAATAGTTGTTGATAATAGAAGTTTTATGTTATTAGTGAAACCCCATAATATGATTTGGTTATAATATTATATTATTTATTGTGAGTGATGATTAATCATTATATAAAACATTAATGACATTTGTTTGGGTTATTTGGTAGACTTTGATCACAACATAATAATTTTTTTTAAATTAATATCATGTGTACAAAATGATTAAGGAACCTTAAATAAGTCATAAAAATATCTTATAGTATATTTTAACAATAAAAATGGTTTTATGACCTTAATATTAAACGACAATAAAAATTGAAATCAAGTCATCCTTGAATGTGATAAATTAACACAACTCAGATGATGTTTTCATTTCTAGTACAAAAGAAGGGGATATGAGTGATGATGAAGAATTATTAAATTATTATAAATTCATTCTAGTACATGTATGTTACTTTATTCATCAAAACATTTCAATGAATAATGTTTTTGAAAGAAAAAGTAATGAAAGGAACATGAAATAACAGAAATGAAATGATCAATTTACCACATGAAGTAATCTTCCTTGAAGGGCCTTTTTAGGGGATATGTTTTCGTTATATAACGAGACCAAGGGCTTCTAGACGTGGGAAAGGATATTGAGAATAGGATTAGGAATAACATAGATATGTCACAATGTTTAAGTGGAGTGAAATGAAGAGGGTGTAAGGGGAGGGGGTGTATAGTTGAGTACTGGTGGATTTTCTCATCAATTTAATCATTGTTTTAGTATTTCACCAAATACAACCAACATTTATGATGTTTGGGACCAAAAACATAAAAAGTGATTGTTAGTTTTAATCAGTGATCATTTACATCGTCAATGACACAACCATGAAACATAAATTCACTTATTTAGCATATTTTGTAAATTATCTAATTTAACTATTGACAAAAAAATTCTTTTATTTTAGAAAAATATGAAAAATTCACCCTAACCTTTTTTTATGGGTATAATTAAAATAGTAACTCAATTTTATCAAAATAATTGTTTATTTAATAGAAATTTATTTTTTAGATAAAATCATTATTTACATGAAAAATCCAGATTAAAATTTAGAATTGATTTTATAATACTTTAAAAAATTAACAAAGGTCTTATTAAATTATCCTAAAATTATAGTACAAAAAAATATTAATTTGGGAATACATTATATGAAGTTGAATTTTCAATTAAATCAATTTTTAAATTAAAATTGTAACTCTATTGTTATTACTCACAAAAATACCAACACATAATTATTAATTTCTCAAATAATCTATTTCATTTATATGGTGTCTATGTTTTATTTATACCATAATGGTGTAGTTACTATTCATAAGGTTCATATTAATATTCATATTGGTGTGTTACTATTTATAAAGGGTTGATTTACAGTTCAAAAATAATGTCTGTTGTTCTTATCAGACTCTAAATTTCATACTGAATGTAACCGTGTATGTCAGTATTTTGAAATTTAAATCACAGAGTTGGTAAAATTATGTTTACTAGGGAGGTTATAACAATGTATGGTTTTTTAAATTATATGTCTTTCATGAATTTCTTTAAAAATCCTTCGGGTGTTACATTCTCACATTCTACAAAAATATCATCCTTGAAATTGCAGGAATGTTACCTCACAAAAATAATCGGGTAGTTCTCCATAAAAATATCTCCAGGCTTCTATGTTGCCTCTTTAATTTTATGATTATTACATTGTATATTTACCAGTCGATTCATTCAAATTCCTCAACACTAGTACTTTAGTGGCTTGATTCCGCAAAGGCACTTCATAGTAAGATTGGTCAGGTACCAATTATATACCTTCAGAAGTGCGGACATGTTTTTTGTGTTTCATTTAATCCTCAACGATGAGACAGAGAACACATTGTGTCAATTATAAAGTCTAGAAGACATAGACAAACAATATGAAATAGCTCAAATTATCACCAGAATTTCCAAAGGACTTATGTACATAGGGATCAATTTCTCTTTCTTCCCAAATCATAGAACACCCTACCATGGAGTTACATTTAAGAAAATATGATCTCCCACATGAAATTACAAATCCTTACTTTGATTATCATCATATATTTTTTGTTGCTCTTAAGACCTTTCATATGGAATTGAATACTCTTTACCTTCGATGTTGTTTCCTCCACATGCTTTGGGCCCACTAGCATCCTTTCACCAACTTCATCCCATCATGATGGTGTATGTCATATGTTTTCATATAATACCTCATATGGTTCAATTAATATACTTAAATGGAAATGATTATTATAGGAAAACTCCACCATGGGTAAATATAGATCCCATATTCCTTGATAGTCAATCGACCATGATCTCAACATGTTTTCTAATGTTGGAATAGTCCTATCTAATTTACCATCATTTTGAGGATGATAAGAAATAAAAAATAGAAGCCTATTATCCAAATATTTCTGATGAATTTTACAAAATATTGATGTTATTAGAGGATAAAAATAATCCACTATTGAAATATGATCTCCATAAAGTTTAAAAAATTCATTAATATAGATTTGATCAAGATGATCTAGGGGAAAATCGTCACTTACAGTGAGGAAATGTGCAGATTTTGTATGTCGATCAACAATTTTCCATATTGCATTATTCTTTCATAGTCTTTTGGTTATTATATTGAAAAAATATCTGGTGATGTCATACCATTTACATGTAAGAGTATGTATAGGTTTCATGACTCCTCTAGAATGTTGAAATTCATCCTTCACTTGATGGAAAAATGAACATCTTGGTACATAATCTGCAATATCCCACTTCATGTTGTCCCACAAGAAATGTTTCCTTCAAATTTCTATACATTTTAGTGCTACCAGTGTGTGTAAGGAAATATGGTCTATGAAAATCATCCAGTAACTACTTTTTCAGCTCGAGTATAGAGCGAATACATAGGCTCTTCCGAAATATTAGAATTACATCTTCACATATGAAGTCGTCCAACATCCCATTTTTCACCAAATGAATTTTCTTTTAAAATTTCTATTCCACGGGAAAATAGATTTTAATATTTTATAATAAGGATTCTTCTAAAAAAATGGAAAATGTAATGATTTTTCACCTTATTTCATAATTCCCATGTCCATACTTATTATATCCAGGAATATAGGATCCCTTTCAATCCTCATTTTTCTATAACTCCATGATCCTTCATGCTCAGTGCATCAGCAACCTTATTTTTGTTTCTTATGAGGTTTTGTATGGAGAAATCAAAACTCTTGATTCATTCAAACCGTTTACTTTTCCTCTGGTTGATAACTTTCTATGAGAATATACACTTCATGATCTTTTTATTTTTATATGTATCACATCATTCACCATAGAGATTGTGTCTCTTGGTTTTTAGAGAAAATGTCTCATCAGTTAACTCAAGATCATTTGAATGATTGTTTTGTTCATGATTTTTTATCAACCTCGATGCATATGAAACAACTCTACCATTATGAATAAGTAGACAATGATTTCTTTTATTTTATGCATCACTATAGATAAAAAACCCATCATTCCCTGATGGTAGAGTTGGGATTAGAGAATTCCCTGATCTCCACATCAATGAATTGAAATTGTCACCACAATCTTTTTTCCATACAAACATTACCACTTTTCGTGGAATCTTGGTCATTTTTTGGCTGAACTGGTGAATTTACGACCAAAGAAACAATAATAACCTACTAACCTATAAAACTATATACCTTAGAAACGTTTTTTGAAGAATGAAAATCATGAATGGCGGTTTTCTATGTATGATCAACTGATATTTCATCCTTAGAGACAATGTGGCGATGAAAGGAAACTGATTGAATCCAAAATTCACACTTTCTAAATTTCCCATATCATTCATATATTATAAGAGTATTTAGAATTTTGTGAATGTTATTTTCATGAAATTCATATATTTTTTAGTATACAAGATATAATAATTAAATACCACCATGGAGACATCATGATATTCCTTAAAATCATTCTTTTTTAGATTCATGAAGACTGATGGTGCATAATTCTTTCAAAAGGACTTTACTATAAACTCGTAATGCCCATACATGGTTCAAAAGGCTTTATTTATAATATCATCCTTCCTTACATAAAAATTATGATATCTAGATCGATGTTATATCTTTGAATAATATTGGACTTCACGAAGTTGATCAACTAAATCATCAATACGAGGTAAGGGTTACTAGTTCTTTATTGTTTTATCATTGATCTCCATATAGTCAATGCACAACATCATAGATCTATATTTATTCTCATAAAAAAGAATAGGGGATCTCCATGGAGAGACACTAGGGAAAATAAATCATTTATCAATCAATTCCTCTATTTTTTTTTCAATTCTACAAATTCAACAGTGGTCATTCTATAATGATTTTTTGATATCATCAATGAACTGTAAATTATATTATTAGAAAACTCAATTTACCACACTAGAGGATATATAGGTAAATCCTCTAGAAACCCATAAACATATTATTTCACAATAAAAATTTACTCTATTTGAACATACATTTCCTCACCCATTGATATTTCATTAACTTTATCCCCATTAATTTAATTTTGTAGAGCTACTTGGGGTGGATCTATATAAGAATCCGTTTGAATGGTTTATGCACTAATGATAATGGATTAAACACCATTCTAATAAATCATAACATCCCTATTATTGAAATAGATCATCACATCATAACATGAAATACAACACATACAAAGGATTATATTAAAGTAAATCATGGGTATGATGATAATTTTAAAAACTAAAGCACACTTATGAGTCATGAGGGGGACTAATAGAGACATCCTTATTGAAATGATACAACACTTGATGTTTTTATGGAAAACACTATTATTAAATAAAATTCAACATGTATAATTTTATTGGAAGAATTGGAACATATAAAATATTGAGATGATCCATAATCAAATAATGAATTTTTTATGTTCAAAGAAACTATTAATGTACCTTCCACTGTATCTTTATAAACTTCAACCTCAGTATTTTTGGTCAGATAAGCATAGAATTTATCCCTTGTGCTTCTTTATGGAACATTTCACTGATTCTTCAGACATTCATGTGAATAATTTCCCATATCATTACAAATATTGAATTCAACTTTGGTTGTTTGTTATTTCACTTTCAATCACAAGATTTGTGCCCTTTTGCTATGCACTTGTAACATACTCCCATTACATTCAAGCATGTTCCATGGTGTTTCCTCCGATAATTATTAATGGGTGGAAAGCCAAAACTTCCCATATTCCCCATTTTTTTATTTCCTTCTCCAGAGTTTTCAGTAGCCCTCTTCTTCTATTCCATTCCATTATGGTCATAAGATGTAGAAAATTATTCTTCCCTTTTGATAGCACATGTGACTATATTTTAATATGATGAGGAATTCTATGATACTATTTCCCTTCAGAGGAATGTTTTTACACCCTCAAAAATAGATCAATCGAGATCCTTTGATTATGTATGTAGATTACAGCATGTCTTCCTAGTCTTTTCGAGTTAGCTTCTTACTTTTCAACATTCTCATCTGCTTTTTTGTTCATATTTAGAAACATATTTTCTATATCAAGTCATGGTTCATGAAGGAAGTATTTTTCATGAATTATTTCTTTAAAATAACTACATTAAATATTTTAAATCTCATTATTCTCCTTTTTGTTTTGTATTAAAGAACACCACAGATCCGCGTCTCATGATAGACGATAAACTTCTATGACAACCTTATCACATTCATTACATCACAATGTCAGAAGTATCTTTTATAGGGAACTTATCCACTGCTCAACGACAAATTGTTTTTAGTGCCATTGAATTGTTGAGGATGTTTTCACATATAGGGATCTAACAAATCACGTCCACATTGGGGATCAGAATGATCTATATGGGCATGGTTGTTATTCATAACCTGAGTTCGTTGTCCCCGCGTAGTTATATGTTGCTCAGCACTAGTCATAGTTCCAGATCCAACATCATTATCTAACATAAGAAATATATCCCAACATTGGATACATGCATTCATGTGGTTTCCATTCTTCCACTATGCACCACTTCTAAATAATGGCATAAACTATCTTTGTTTCGAATCTTAATTTATAATCTCAACCTAGAAATAAAATTCATAAATTTAAATCTTATGAATTGCTAATCCCATAATCGTAGACATAGGTTATTTTAGGGAGAATTTAAATTTAAATCCTTCATAATAGATTATAAATAAAATTTGAATTATCCTATTAATATCCTTTTGTATTGTGAAACTATGTGCATTTTAAGTCCCTTTGTCATGTACAAAGATGTCTTGGGTAAAGTGTGAAAGTCATTGTCAGATTTTTCCCTCATAGGTATATCTTTTCTAGAACCAAATACACTTATATTATCCAGATAGGGAATTATTTTCTAGAAATATCAACAAAATATTTTCCTTACAAAAATTCAAGGATTTTATTCTATGTTTACCCTCAAATACTATATTAGGGGGTTTCCGTAATATATGTTTGCTAAATCTAGTTTCCATGTTTTCTACTAATCCTCCTTTGATACCAACATTAAAGACTTGACCCCAGTATCCCAGAGCTAGTGTCACATTAAATTATATTGGAATGATTAAATGGATTTCATATAAAAAAGGAATGGATATTTTAGTAGATTTAGAAATAATAATTGGTACATAAGTACACCATTACTACATGAAATGAAATACAATATATAAGTTTTATTGGGAATAACCAAAACTATAATTATATCCCTTTCAGGTCATTCATAAAAAACATTTTCAATTTCTAAGAAAATGAAACAAATGAAAGTGGTGATCTCAAATTCATTGTAAGGGTATGAAATATAACAAAAGATATTATAAACGTGTATATTTGTCATGGTGAATAGCTATAAACACATTCCTTTTATAGGAATAAGATATAAATAAATAATTCCATTATAAAACATAATTGTTGATATTATAATTGTTCAATAACAACATGAACTATCAATTAATAGTTTCATAATGAGGTAATTCATAATGCAGGACATCATAACCATAATATTTAGGTCTTGTGCCAAGACCCCAAATAACCAATTTTTTAAGGTCTCGTTCCAAGACCTAATTTGTCTCATGATACCAAATGATGCAACGAGGGGATATAATGACACCACCAGGAAAATACTAAATCCATTGAATTATTCATAATAAAGTGGATAAACATAAACAACATATATTATCATATTGAAACTAATATATTAAATGTAAATAACTTTCCTTGAACATTAAGCATAAACACTAACAATTCAGAATAAATCAGTGAATGATTTTAAGATAGCCTATCCATAGTAAAACTCATCAAAAACTATTAAATTAAATATTTAAAATGATATCATAAAATATTAATCCCAATAATACAGAATAATAATCAAGAGTGTTTAAATAGATTAAGATAGTCTTATAAAATTTCCGATTAACTCTTGAGAAATATATTCATTTATTTTGAAAAGAAGAGTTGTTTTGGAAAATTAATTGTATAAAACAATTATTTAATTAAGATAGTATTTTCATAATAAATTTAGTGATTTTATAAAATTAATTATTTCTAAAAATAGATTATATAGTTCCATTAAAAATATGTACGACTTTGAGAAATTCCCTTGAATCGAGATTCTATTTTGAGAATAATTTTAAAAATATCTTTTTAAAAAGTATAACCACCCATAAATTAAATTAGGAATATATTTGGTACACATAAATAGAAAAAACACACCATTTATTAGGGTTTAAAATGTATAAATAATATACCTATTGACATGAGAACAGAATAAGAGTAACACAAATGAAAATAAAGGTTCAATTAGAGAACTCTTACATTAAGTATGAAGGTGTTCCACAATTGACCTTAATGAACTGAATAATAAAATTTAGGATCATAAAAAAATTATTATAGAACCTATTTTTCATTTAATTGATTAATTATAACCTTATTAGTTTCATTCATGGCCTTCTGATGGCTTAAGAGATACAATTTCATCATTTGGGTGTGTTTTCTTCCTTGGTTTTCATGATTGGTTTACTTATATTCATGTAAGTATAAACATGTAGAATGAGAATGTTTATATAGAATAAAAGATTTATGTTATTAGTGAACATACAAAAATTACATGGTTTTAAATTCTGTTTTCATATTGGGTGTGAGGATTAATCATTATGTAAAACTTTATCCACAATTGATTGGGTATTTTTGAGATTTTTATCAAAATGAACTAATTTTGATTTATAAGTTAATATAATGTATAAATAATTGAATCCATAAACATAAATAAGTTATAATACAATTATAATAGTATTTTAAAACCATAAAAATGGTTTTGGGACTTGAATTGAAGGCGATTATAGAAATTTAAAACATTTCATCCTTGAATGTGATAATATAACACAAATCAGATGTTTTTTCATTTCTAGACAAAAAGAACTAGAAATGGGAGATGGTGAAGTGTTATTCATTTTTCATAACAAAATAACATTAAATCTATAATACTGGAGTCATCAGATCATTTTGATGAAAGGAAGAGAGGAAATAAAAATAAATTAAAGTAACTTGAAATAAAAGAAATTAAAAGAGGAATTTACCTCAGGATGTAATCTTCCTTGAGGGACTCTTTAGGGGAGAGGTTTTGATATTTTTTTTTATTACCAAAGATTATAGAAGTGGGGGAGGATATTTATTGGATATCTGGGTATAATTTAGACCAGGAACATGGATTGAGAGGAGTGATGATAATATGGGGTGTTTGTGGTGGTGGTGGTGGGGGGTGTTATAGTGTGGGAGAGGAGGGTTTTCTGATTATTTTAATCAATATTTTATTATTTTTCCAAATACAACCAATAGTGTTGACAATTATGACAAAAAACATTAATATGTGCATGTGATTTCGAACCTATAGTCATTTACATCATCCATGACTCAAAAATGATGCTGAAATTCACTTATTTTCCATATTTTGTAAATTATCAATTTTCACTATTAACCAAAAAATCATGTATTTCATAAAAATAAAAAAAAATCAACCTAAATGTTTTTTTGATGTGTAAAATTAAAATATGAAAAAAATGATATCAAATAAATTTTCTAAATAATTGAAATTTAATTTTTAAATAAAATTGTTATTTGCTTAAAAATATTAGATTTAAATTTGGAACTGATTTTATAATATATATATATATAAATAATGTCTTATTAAATTATACCAAAATGATAGGAAATAAATATTTATTTTGGAATAAAATTTATGAAAATTAGTTCTATTTTTTAAAAAATATTAATTTTTAAATGAAGTTCAATATTTATTTCTCAAACAAATTCCTACAATTAATTATTAATTTTGAAAATAATCTATTTCATTTATAAGGCGTCGATGTTTTATTTATACCTTCATAGGTGTGGTTACTATTCAAAATGGTCATATTACTATTCATATGGGATGATTAATTTTTCACAGAAAATGTAAATTGACATTATCAAACCCTAAATATCATATGGAAAACAACTTTGTGTGTCAATTTTTGGAAATTTAATTAAGAGAGGTGGTAAAATTATTTTTACTAGTGAGGTTATAACAAAGTTTTGTTTTTTGGAGACTCAATGTTTCATGAATTTATTTATAAATCCTCGGGTTGTTACACATTACCCCATAAAAATGCTAGAGGATATTGACAACCCTTCTTATAAGAGGGTGTTCACAACGGTACATTTAGTGTCGCACCATGAATGACCTGGTTCTTAGTTATTTTTTTGATGAATTGTTATAATTTCACTAGTAACCCCTCTTTTCCTCCCCTATCTTCTATTTTGACCCCTTATGTGATTTTCATTATGGGAGGGGGTTTATTTAGTTATTTTGGATCCCATAACATCATATTTTGGTCATTTAACTCCGGTCTATTTGAATAAGGTTTCACTCAATAAATATAATTTCATCTGATATGTATTTACCTTTAAATTTATCATTATTTTTGTTTCATAGTTAAATATCCTAATCTGATAATTTTAAGGAAAACATATTTCCAACGGTGTTGTACTTATTTCATGTGGAGAATCTTGGTAGTTAATTTTCATCATCTGTGAGGTTAAAATTTTGTACCCTCTAACAATTCTTGTCTAGAGTTTTACTCCAAGACTTGAATGTGGATGCATGTGTAGAACTGTGATACATATGATTTTGGAATTAGAGTCACTAGGTGATCCCCTTATAGATATTTCCAATCCCTTATAACGATATTATCCACTGGGTACCTTGAAATTGATGAACACAACAATTATACAATTGATAATGTTAGGGATTTTATCAATGGTAAATAGTCTTGGTATTAGTGTTTCAACATGAAGTAAAACTAGAATTGATTTTTTTGAAGTCCTTTTGGACTAGATATAGAATTTGGATAGATATTAGTGAAAGGTATGATCTTTTAATTCTTTTATGGGATATTCATGAGTGAGATAACATGATGTGGAATGGTGTGGTAGGCTAGTAACAAGTTATATAGCGTACTTGGTAGTATATCTAGTCATGAGTCATTATTCTATGTCCTAGGTGGGATTTGTGATAGTTATGAGTCTTATGGGATAGATTTATGTGCATTGTTGGGAAACAAATGTGAGATGATTGGTCCTACTATGTTAGTAATGTGTGATTATGTTATTACTCGTATGTGGTAACATGAAATGATTATTACCTCTTGCATGGAGAAGAAATTTGTGGGGTCATGGTTTGTGGAAACCATGTTAGTGCAAGATGACCCATTGTGTTATGTTTTTATATATGTATTTATTTTTAATGATTTTATATAATTTTATATTACTAATTCATATACATTATAGATTCATGGTTGGTATCATTCATGGTATCCAAACACACCCTGCATAGGAATGTTGATGTGTCTGCAGTCTTTATTATAAAGGAAAAAACTATGGGAAAGCATCATGCATCGAGTTGTGATATAGGGGAGTGGGATGGATTATCATGAAAAAAAGTGTTTTTTTGTTACCATGAATCATTATTATAATTTTCATTCGATTATTATTTTATATTAATAATACAATTCTAGGGAAACCTTGTGATTTTATTGCATGACTCCGTTAGGTTATATTTGTATAGCAGGTATGTTATTGTTGATACTTTTACATGTGTTATTAAGTTGTTATTTTTTTATTAATTGATTTCTGCTAAATATAATTTTTTTTATTGATGTCATACTCTACTCTTGATTCCACCAGGTCCCTTAAAACATTGTATAAACTTCTGGTAAATGGGTACGTAAGAAATAGTCAATGTGAGCCTCCAAATTAGACTGACTGATTTAGGTTATGTAGTTACACATGTGATATAAAACAATTAAATATATTCCTCAAACAAAAAATAATAAATATTATTTTACATTGTGATAAAAAATAAGTAGATGTTCAATAACCATTACATGTATTTTAAAATCACAGAAATTATTTGGGAATTCTATGTAGACTGAAGCATTACTATATAGGAGGGTCCACGAGTCTTTATTTGATAAAGATATGGGTTCTTTACTATTAGGCACCATACGTGTCAGCATGGACATTCTTTATATCACTATGGACATCCCTATGTTCAATTCATCATTAGGGGACTCCATCAAAGCTTCATTTATAAAGGACATTCTGGGAAATCACGATGTCAAACATGAAAGAATTTTTATTCCACCACTAGATATTACATTTCCTAGTTTTATTCAATGGGAGGAAACCATTTTAAAGTTATCTATTTATGGGATATGTCCCTAAATTCTTGGAATTGATCGATGAGAATATATTCCTCACTTTATCAGGGTTAGTGTTTAATTCATCGATCAATTCCATATTATTATTAATGAATGGATTGAACACCCTACAATGTGTGACTATAATTCTAATATCACCATAGTATGAATCTGTCAATGTATTAACTACATTTGATAGTAAATATTCATGGTCATTCTTTGAATGGGGTTTTTGTAACCATGTTGGATCTGACAATAATTCATCCATAATCCAATGTAAATAAAAAATATCGAAAATGAAATGTTCCTTCCAGATGGAATAATATCGATTTATTTTCATTTTTACTACCTCTGAATCACCATAAATATTTATCTAGTCCACTAGTATTAGACGATATAATTCCATTCTGACAATTAGTCTCGGATATTCTCGTAAATCACAAGTACATCATTATATCCATATAAATGATAAAAGAGGAAATGTTTTCCTTGGAGGAATGAATTAAATTCCAAATATGTGTAGATTATTCATTTTTTTTCCATCCTCGTACCTATTGGGAATTATGGGTGACCAAAAAAATATATTTACAATTACATGGTGTGTAATTTAATGAAAACTATTCTTCATTAAATAGTTTTTAGTTCAAAAATTATTAATCTGTAATAGGTTGTGATGTAATGAATTTCCCTACAAAATAAACCATGATACCCTTCTAGGAATCAAACAATATTCCAACCTATCAGATAAATACCACTCATAATGTTATATTCCTCATTAGTAATTCATAATTAAGGATAAATTTTTGTAGATTATAATGAGAGATCTGGTGGACCTCTTGATGAAGTGAATAATCTCTCAGCTTTTTCATTGTGTGTTACATTTCAAGGATGTTATACCCAACATATATTTATCTAGTCTTATAATACAAAAACATTCATTGAGATTTTATATATTATTCCCCTTACCCAAATCATTCTTCTTATGAATGAATCGAACAATTCCCACCTAGATAGCGGTATGCATAGTGTGACAACCACAAGACTACCACTTTCTAGACAAGGGATGCTGGGAAGCACTGAGTAGACATATCACATGCATGCTATGGATTCACCTAATGTACATGTATACATGCACACATCTCAAAATAGACATTTAATTTTAAATGGTAAAATAGAACTATAAATAAATTAATACATACATTAATATCCCAAAATAAAAGTATAAATTAATTAAAAAAATCATAAGGGGCCTAATACCATCCCACCATTGACTATAAACATTCCCAAAATTATTAGAAGGATATGACTGGTAAAAAATCAAACTCCTCGTAAGAACATGAATCTGTCATACTATCAATGCTCCACCAGGTCCTGGTCCTCCAAGGATTCTATCAAATGGACTTCCATCTACATAAGACATAAAACTAATGGGAGGATTCTATCCATTTGTGAGTATAATAATACCTATTATTCCACTATAAAATCACCAATCAAAATGATGTATGATAATTATAAGGTCAAAGATGAAGGTATGTAAATGGTAATATGAGAAAAGATTCATAAAAATGAAAAAGATATACTGATGAATGTCCCTTAGTATTAGAGATGTATTGACTATAATACTGGACATATGATTCATCTTGTGTATTCAATATAATATATTTCTAGGACAAAGCACTCCATGATTATTGTTTTCACTGATTTCCTTGGTCAAAGATTTCGTTCCCATCGGGTCACACTAAAGAAGTACAAGATAGATCTACCATCTTCAAATGCCCAGATAGGGATCACTCCTAGTATAAAAAGATGAAAAATAATCAGGATATGTAATTTGATTCCAAAAACTGACACCTACTGAAAAAATAATTTTTCATGTGGTTTCTGTTGGTCACAACATTGGCTCGATCCATGACTAAAAAATAAATTCCCAACAATGGTCATTATTTTTCTACATCTGTACCAAGATCTCGATTATGTATATGGATTTTCAATACAAATATTTCATGAAGAATTTATGACCTAATATATGTTTAATAATATTATTTTTGTTATTAATATTAATATTTATAACATAATAATACATAAGATGATAAAAAGGGTTACTGAATTCACCTATCATTTTGCAGGACTTGAATATTGTTCCTCCCCCTATTCCACATTAAAATAATTATATATTATTATTATTATATTAATAATAGTATATGAAAAGGTGAATTCCACTTCCCACCATCTTTTTCATGCCTAGATTATGCACAGTGCACCCTATTTTTATTTTTGATTCCAATTTTTCTAATGATATTTTTATAATAAAAAAATATCCACACACCTCAGGTTGTGATAACCCTAATATCAGAACAAAAATTTTTGGAAATCATTTTTAGTTGTTGAAGTCCAGCAACCCATTCTGTAGAAACATCAATTGATTCTCCTTCAAGGATATTTTCTCAACCCGGCTCACAAAACACAAAAACCTGATCCAATGTGGGGTTTTCGTCATCACAGTAACTCCTCTATATAATCATTAAAATAAAAATTCAAATGTATAATCATGATCTGTGATATAAAAGTAAAAATTCTTAAGGAATTAAATTCTTGGATATCATCAAATCATTGTTTATCCAATTGTCGGTGATGAATTCCCTGAATGGATGATTCGATGAAGATATCTCAAAGTGAGACCTAATTATTTATCTGATATGTAATCCTATTAATGGAGTTATAAAATCCACATGATTTATATATAATAAATAAATATCAATTTCTTATATTTAGTGGGATAAATATAACATTGAAAAACATGACGTTGTTTGATCCATTAATTAATTTCATAAATTATCAATTCATATTTTTCAACTACATTAATAGGGAAAATTGAAGATATAAAATTTTATACCTATGTTATGGATTGATCATTGTTGAATAATTTATTTATATAAATTGGATAAAAATATCTACAATGATCATAGTCTTTATCATTGTTCACCTTGATTAGTTCATGTCGATCATCCGTCCTAAAACACTAATTACAATGAGTAACTACATTAATTATCACAGGGTTATATTGGTAACCCAAGTTATTTTTCATGACATTATATTTGAAGAGTTTTTAGGGATTATAGTTATTTAAATGAATCAATTAAATTTATTAATTAATTCACTTAATTCACCCTCAAAGGGCTTCCTCAACATTATATATGACATCAATAGAATTATTTTCACTCCTAGGGAAATCCAATCATTTAGGAATAAACCATTCTCTTGGAATCCAAATATGAGACTCCATTATGGAGTAATTCATCTATTTAGTAAAAAATATGTGTTCTTTATAAAATATAGTTTACATTTATATTATATTAGTATCAGGGACATCACACCATATAATCTTCTGTTTCCTCCACACATGGCTCCAAAAATATTCAATAAAATGTCCCAAAGTATTAAATGTCAAATATGTAGTAATTATACTCTCTCTACCATTAATGAATTTACCATGATAAAAAAATCCTACTTGTAGGTGATGAGACCACTATCTCAAATGGGTATTCCACTTCCATGAGCTCTTATGAATGGTCTTGTGTTCCCAATAATCATGAACCCAAGTGGGAACACATTACCATGAAGGATATATTAATATTAGTTCTCAGATACCCCTTGGATCCTCAATCTCCGTGAAAAAGAAACTCCAACTTCACTGTCCAGCACATCTTGGTAACTATTTTGCTATAATTCAAGCACAAATATCCTTTGATATGGCCTCTGGAAACACTAATAACCAATAAAAAATGGTTGTAGTGTAAATAGGTATTCCACCTCAATAACCCAAAATAGAAAATGGTAAAAGGGTATAAGATCATGATATATATCTTGTCCCCTCGACCAAATCTTTACAATCATTAATGTGGTGAGATATATTGTAAAACATAATGGCATGACCAAAATCCAAAAAAAATGTAGATAAGTAAGGGAATCTTGATGGATCTAAGAAATCTTCATCCGCACCTTTAGGGAATTAATCCTTCACATCTACCACTCGATCCCAATCTGGGACCAAAATTACTATTTCCCACTACATTCGACCAATATTGTGGTGACCTATAGATCACCACATAGATGCCATCAAATGGTGATACACTAATGGTGTGTTGGAAAATTCGATGATAAAAAGCCTCAGAAAAAGGGTATATGATCCTCCCAACCAAAGATCAAGATGAAATAAAAATCTGAAGTGTATGCATCATAACCCAAATGGTTCACCTTGCTATGCCATGTTTATAAGGATTAAAGTCATTATCAACCACAACTAAGACACAAGGATCTCCTGTATCCTCTCAATAATCATTATAAAAAGTGATAGTCATTGAATATATTTTTAATTTAGGTAATTCTATGAATGTAAACTACATTTTTATTTATTAGGTGTCCAAAAATATCCACTAGTATTTACTATTAGATTTTCAGAAAGCTGGAAAACATATTAATCATAACTGTGAATGAACTAATTTGATCATAACATCATGATAATCCTGGAATTTCATGAAAAAACAACAAAGATACCATCACATTTCTACATTCGTTTGGTAACCTCATCCTTCATGAATAGGTAGGTTAGACAACATGATTCAAACTCAGTAACATATCGTAACATCCATGGACACAAAAATGATTCCAATGTTTCATGGTACATTATTATCACACTTGGATGTAATGATAATGCAATGAAACCACCTAAATTTTTTTTTGGTTTCATGAATGGTTTCATCAATTGTACCGGGAGGGATGATGTGATCCCCACAATGTCTAATTCTAGAAGAATCATGTCTAGTAAATATTTGGTTATCAAATATCTCACTGTAAATATTCCCTTATTTTACTCCCAGTATTTATGAATAATATTACTGTTATCAATAATTGACCAAAGGTAAAATCAACTATCACCATGCTTAAGGGTCAATAGACTATAGTGCAAGTGCTCCATCACATTGGTCAACACCAATATATAGAAAAACTTACTCTTAAAAGTTTCTAAAATATCTATGCTTTGGGGTATCTCACTAGATAGTACATCTTAATAATTTTTTAATACACTATAAATCCCATTCATGATAATAAACATCAGAATAAGTAAAATTTAGAAATCCAAAATTGATAGTACAAGATATCTCCAAAATAGCTGATTCTGATAAAAAAAATTTATAATCATCTCCACAGGTATTGTGTTCTCCACCTCTGACATAGAGTACTTACGGATTTCAGAAAACAAGAATACCATGAATAGATCTAATAAGGGAAGGATCTTGTGTATATGTTCCACAAAAAATTTTATATTGTCAAAAACTCTTAAGGGTATCACCATGAAATCAACAAAATACACAAAATATTTGGAAATCCTCCTTTTTTATAACCTCATTACGGAAATGGAACTAGTGATAACCCATCCTGAGGTAAATCCCAGAGAACCAATTCACTCCATTTTTTTTAAAGATGCCATTGATTCTCAATGGTTGATACTCCACTATGATAGTATCCTAGTTCAGGTGATGAATTTTCCATCCTAACCTCATGAAATCATCCTCCTCTTTTCGTAAAAATAAACCATGTCATGGAAAACATATTGTTTCGTACAAGAATTTGTCTCTGTAGATCCACAAATTTCACCATTAGCTCTCACAGCTCAAAATAACCATCTGATATGAGGGAACAAATATTGATAAATCCATAGTGAAAATCAATGTATATATAAGATATTTAATGATGTATTAAGAAGGAATATCTTAATGGATGGTTTTCATGGACTTCTCTAACACCACATGAAGCTAATATCCCATAATAGTTTCATCTCAATGGTCCATACTCACCAAATAATAAAAAATTGGATGTATTGTATTGTGCATAAGTTTATACTTCATTGTATGTTACTCCTTATCACCAATTATGGGAAACTCTATCCCACTAAGTTGTGAACACTACTACCCAGTGGTAATAACCATCTGAGATTGGATAGTCGACAGGTGGTTTATACTAAAAATAACATCATAGGGCCTCACTTCCACTATAAAAAGCATACATGATAGGAACTCTATCCATCTAGGTGTATGTCACATAGTCTGTAATAGTGTATTATCACTGATTCTATTTGTAAGAGCCTCTAACCCAAAGTTTCATCTAAAAGGATCCAGTATTATTTCTTGGTGCATAAAATAAAGAATATTCTAAGGAAAATGTGTCTTAATTCTGTGTATTAAAAAACTAATTTCTTCAGATAAAACACATATCATACCACGAACCACATCCAATTCCCCTTGGTTATAAACTCTTATTTCCAAAATAAATCCTTCCATTTTCCAAATGTTCTCCTTTTTTGAGGAATTATATGAGACCATAGAACACCAAATAACCTTAAATACACCTTTAAAATGATCTCCCCCCCACCCCTAGACACTATACAATTTGCGCTATAATGATTCATCATTAATGTTTTCTATTACTGAAATTAAAATATCATGGTGGTGGAAGTGTCTCTCTCCGTCATGGGTCTGTTGTGACATAAAAAATCACATAGGGATCTAATAAAGCTGATAAACAACAAAGAGGAATCTCACATATAGGACCACAACCAAGATAAGTCTTAACTGAGAAGGACACTCACACCACAATCTCGAGACAATCCAATACCACCTGATAAGGTTGTCTAGCACCCATTGAAGGACACGAAATGTATCTCTTAGAATATCATAATGAACTCTCAATATTTATGAATCGATCATCGATACCATTGAAAAAAATTGTTCATTAAATAAGATAAATGGTTGAAAGCACAACAATTTTACCATTCAGGGTCCACATAATCTTTGTAACATAGAACACAAACACAATTCCATACCATACTATCTAAGGGTCTATATAATCACAAAACCTAAGTGGTATATATAACTAAAACTCATGTGATATAAAAAAACTATATTTATTTTAACTTTCTAATTATATATCCCTTATATTACCAACATGTCGATGATCACTCATCATATCTATTTTAGGATATAAGAACCACTCAATATGTTTCATCGCTAATATATTCTATCCTAGAGGAAACAATAGGGTCCCTGAAAAGGGTCTTGGTCTCTTAAATTTTTGCCTTCAAGATACTGGATCAGAATCCTAGAAGGATTTCATCATAATGATATCTTGAATGTTATTAACATATAACATGAATAATGAGTATATTTATGTTGGTGACCCATGGAGAACATGTATATGAAAACCCATCCCTATATGATGTTGGTACATATTTTTTCCTACAACTAGTGCCCACATGGTCCGAGTCAACCGAAATGTTACCAATGACCTAGCAAATGGATACATAAGCAATATCATCATCACTGGTCACCCTGTACATAAATCTAAACTCAAAACAATTTAACAGTATTTCCCTACTCCCCAAAAATAATTTTCATAGACGATATTAATACGGTAGAATTGAGTCCTCTGATACCATTAAGTCCATACTCGACACACCAAGCCCATCCTGGGTAGTGGTAATATGAGTTTGATAGCCCCAAGCCCATATATAAATGATTCATGTATGGATACCTTCACTAAGTTGGAATATCACACACATGGGAGGAATTATCATATTACACCTATACACATGGTTTCATCTCCAAATAACCATAAAATTATAAAATTAAAAATAAAATGATTCCAAGTTCTTGAAAAAATCAATATCCTACAATTAGTGTAGCATATAAGTATTGAAAGTATAAATGTAAAAATTCAAGACCATCGAAAAAAAATGTTCTATCCTTCATTGGAGGTTGGGACTATTTTCAAAGGAAACATTAGATAAGATCCTTTGTCTATTTAGATTACTATGTTCTTCCTGGTCTTGGTACTGATAAGTATCCCTATAAGGTCTATAATTTTCATAAGAGATAACAATCATGGGAAGATCCCATTCCTTGTTGAGTTTAACATTCCCTAGTTGGGAACCCTGATATAAATAAAAAAAAGAATATCTAAAGATTGGGATTAAAAATGATTCTATGTCAATAATAATATGTCCCCACAATTGTTTGGTTATGAAAATACAACTGACCTCACCTAGTGTGAAGTAACTAGTTTTTATGGATCACACAAAGGACAGCTACGATATACTATGAACTACATCTAAAAATCACACCATAGAGTGTATTAAAATCATCATATCAAAATGTAATTTAACATTACAAACTTATAGTAATATTCAAATGGAATACACTAGAACAATATTTGTTAAGAGTCCGTAAAAGAATATTCCTACTTAAATTATATCACAACATAACTCTAATTACAAAATAATGGTCATGATAGATTTATACATAGAAAACTACACTGAATATACTATTTGAATGTCCAAATTTGAGTCTATAAGAAGGTTTGAAAAATGTGTGGGGTTCATTATCATATTATCAGGATAAAAAATAAATCCACTGATATGTTATCGATAATGGACATAAATGGATGAAATGATAATATTGTTGTGATACAAGTGGATAAATACATAGGATAATCCATTTACTTTCACAAAATGGATTTCCTGTGAAAAAAATTTATTTCATTTAAAAAAAATTCCGTCCACTTCATGGACCTTATATAGGAGTTGAAATTAAATATAATGAATTTGTCTGGAATAGTATTCCTAAATACTATTATCATGTTTTCATGTATGGATTGTCAATATTACATCACATGTAGAATTTATAACTATTTTTTTTAATAATAATGATAATTATAACAATATTATTATTAATAATACTACTATTCATAAGCTGATAAAAGTGGGGGATCCTCCCCCACACACACAGCAATTTATAAGATGTTCACAGTCCTCCTCCGCCCTTTTCCTCATTAATATTTTTATAAATTATTAATATTAATATTACTATTTTATATAATTATATTAGTATTATAATATAAGGAGAGGGACTGTTCAGCATATCCTCTTCCAACCTAGGTCATGCACAATGTGCCTTTTTTATTTTTGTTTAATATTTTTATGTTATTATTACTGAAAATAATAATATCCAAACCAACTCGGCCATGGTAACCCCTTCATCCAACCTAAAACTATAATCCATCATTATTAGGGGCCGAATTATGGCCATCTATTTCATGGAAACAAATATCATTACTCCTATATAAAGATTCACTCAATCTAGAAGACAAACAATGGATACCCAATCCGATGTTGGGAACACTTCATCATTACCACACATATGTTTCATTATTTAAATCAATATAAGAACTCATATTAGTGATCAAATATGAAAATAGTGAATAAAGAAAAGACGGTATTCCCAAATGTCATTAGATCACGAGTAAATTGTTTACCGATGATGAATTCTATGAATGGATGATGAATGGAACATAACACAGACATCACTTCAATTTATGGCCTTGTTTATTATTCCATCATTGATGTAGTCCAAAAAATGGGGTTATAAAATCCAAATGAATCAATTAGATCAAATTTATCTCAAATTTATTTATCTTGGAAATGAAATCAAATAGTAGATGACCCAACTGATATCGATACGAAAATTAAAATGAAAAATGATTAATTTTCAATTTACTCTACATTGATGGGGGTGAAACCACATATATAATTACCTAGCTTGACTATGGATTGATTTTCTGTGAAGAAAACATTCACCAGTTATGGAGAGTAATATTTCATGTTTTCGAAATATGACACACAGTTCGCATTGATCTATTTGACATCAATCCTTGGTCCTTCTCTGATAATGACCACAAGTATATCCTCCATTTATTCTATGGTTATATGGTTATCCCTATATATTTTTTATAATATAATATTTTAATAGGGATTCTAGGCATAGTGTTATTTAAATGTATTATTTAAATGAACTATTTAAATATATTTTTTAAATTATATAAATAATTATTTTAACATACCCACTAACGGATGCCACAACCATAATTTTGATGTTGAACAACTATATTTTTTGATTTAGGTGAAACATGTGTTCTGAAGTCAATAATTTCCTCTTATTCGTAGTCTAAGGATTCATTTATATTTTTTTCCAATATTTCAAAAAAATAGCACACACCTGATATAATATATTTTATATTTTTATTATATCAATACCGGGTCTATTGGTCCATATAATCTCGCACCATCTAATCACATGGCTTCTAAAATATTCTATAGAATTTTGAAAAGTCATATAAGGAAAAGAGGGTCATTAAAATTATTCTAATGAAGGAGGGTTCCAATTGGTATCATCAGGGTTTCTACATATAATATGTGTATATTTCATTATATAAGTATAATTAGAAGAGATTGGTGAAGGTTGTATTTAATTATATTATCGTTTGATTTATAAAAAATTCCATCACATTTACATTTTACTCTCTTGTTCATAATAATGTTTTAATTTTTTCACTCATAATTATGGATGAACACACACCTCCTGATAAATTAAATATTCCGTTGATGCCAAATCAACTAGTTCTAGTTTTGGGGAAGATTCATATTGATTCTGTAGCACCCCACAATTTTGCGATTAATTATTTTTTGAATTAATTTTACCTTTCTAGTATTTTTCATTTCACATTACACTAATATATATTATATTTTATATTAAATTGCAATTATTGTATCTCATTAAATAAAACACCATGTTAATCGTGCAAAACATACCACATAAATTTTAACTTTCTTAACACAAAACAATGAGGTTATCTTCAGTTACACATAATAATGACTTTTTTTGTTGGCTTGCGTAATACACTTTACTGAGTTTTTCGAAAAAAAAATTAATTTTAAATATTTATTATAAGATATAAAATAGTAGTTAATTTAAATTTTAGGAAAAATATTACCTAATTTATTGAAAAATATGATTTTAAAAAATATAAAATGAATTAATACATTATCAATTAATTTTAATTGAAAATGAAAACTGATTGAATATAACAGAAAATATAATTCTTTTCCTTGTCACAAAGTAGTTTTACATAAAAAAATAAAAATATTTACAATTTGTGAGTAATATTAATTGAATATAAATTTTATATATTCAATAAAATAATTTTCCTATTCATCCAATATATTGGATAGATATAAGTTAAGAATAAACCTAATTTTATACATAACAACCAATATTTTTATAATGATTTTTTTAATACCTTTTAATCGAGAACTGATTTTAAATCCCATTTTTTGAACTTTTAATGATTTAATATTACAAAATATATATTTTGATCAGAAATATAAAAATTACATTACAAGAATTTGTTTGATTTTTTCTATAAAATTTCAATTTTTTATTGAATAGTTATAAATACTAGAATTTTATCCAAAACTAATTTTTAATTGAATTAATTTATAAGGATAAATAATATTTTAAATTTTTTAAATTCTAGTTAGATTATATTTTTATCAAATAATATAATTTATGTAATTTTAATTAATTTCACATTGAAATTGGATATATATTCATAAAAATATTTTGATCATTTTTTCAATAAAGACCCATAGTGTCGTCCAATCTGTGGGATTAATTTTAAATTAATTTCTACATCTTCAGTGAATTGAATTTGGTAATATGGATTCCATATTTTGAATTAAAAAAATTTATACAGTTGAATAAAGTAAAAATAGTTTTTTAGAAAAAATATTTGTAAAAGTGATTTAAATTAATTATGTTGATTAAGATTAAATTGAGCATAATAATGGACTAGACCATAACCTTAAGGCCCAAAATGACATATACAAGTGTAAAATAACCATTTTTAAGACATATATAGACCCTATACTCAATATTTAATTATTTTTATTATTATTGTATCCAATTTAAACCTGAAAACATAGGTGGAGTTCTCTATTAAAATATTACCTAGAGTGCCACTCATACGTCCCTATAAAAAGTAACTTCCTCTCCCTCTTCTTCACACATCTATAACATCATTTGTTCTGATAATATCTTCCCAATAAAAATTAGAAAAATTATAAATTCCTCTCTCAAGAATCCCTTATTATCTATAGTCATCCAATGAAGCCATTTGGCACCCTCTAAAAGGAGTTACTCGATTAAAAAATATCACATTCTCTCAGGCTCATTTATTTTATTTTTCTTATCCACCCCCTCAACTCAATTTATACCATCATTGAATAAAAACACTAGTATACTCAAAATAATAGGATTTTCATGCTATGATTTCAACCTATTCTAACACAACCCTGTATTTACTGTGTATTGAAAATAATTTTTTTATGTACTGTGAACATCAACCTCACTAAATGATGATTGTTCAATTTTACATACCGCCACTCGTGGTGCATTTTATTATGAACACATAAGTTATATATATAAATATATTATATAATATATTTATTATGTATTTAAATTTATGTATTACTTTTATAAACCATATCTTTTTTACTTTCCGTTTGGCGTAAATATGAAAATTTTGTTTGAGGAAGTGTGGACTATTTCCCCCTCAATGTGATGTGATTCATTCAGAGAGTAAATGGAAATTAATAAGGATGGATGTAGTTAACATTTATGATATATATTAAATTTTTATTCTTCTTCAATTATATTATATCTATATATATATATATTTCTATTCTATTCTCCCTTTCAATATGATAATAAAAATAGAAACAACATCCATACATATATAAAAATTACTATCTCCGTGAACATTGTATTCGATTTAATACTACAATCATATATAAATTATTATAACAAAATATATGATATATATATGATATTTATATAATTTTTTACATTATGTAATCATTATATAGGTATAAGGAGCATGGATATGACAAATTATGACACATGCGAATAACGAAGAGAATATTATCTGAACTGACACCATAACATAGGATGGTTAACAAGTGGGTAGTTTGAGTTCGTAATAAAACCAAATATGTTATTATATATATTCATATTCTTATATTATATATTAATATGATATTTATATGTACAATATTGGTAGTTTTAATGAGTACAACAAGAGTCAAGACACAAGATAAGGGGGTTTCCTCTCACTTTTAATTTTCATGAGATACGTGTTATGTTTTCTAGTATTTCTTTTTGTGTGGTGTATATACTACCCATGATATTATTATATTTCTATTATACCTAAATTTATGTGTATCCACGTATCCATTTTATGATATTTATTTAAGGGGGGTATCATATTGAAAATTTACCAAATCACAGAAAGAGTCTTTCTCAATTATCCTTCTTTGTGAATCATGTTTTTTCTGAAACTAAATTATTTTTGGATGTGTATATACATATATTTCATATGATATATCTTAAATTTACTTCATTTCATGATTTTTAAGCATCATGTAATTTAAATTTCTTACATGGAGTGTAGGATACCCCGTTACAAAGTTATAAGAGTTTATTTTATCTATTTTATGGATTTTCAAGATTGTTTATGTTTGTGATTATTTGATGAAGTATTATGATCCATATATCAAGAACATAAATTAATTTTCATCTCATGAGTATATTAATGATTTATTCATATAATGGTTCCTAATCATCTACTCCTTGGTACATATGATAGTTAAAAAATTGTTTTCATAAAATCCCAAATTTACACTCTATTCAGTCGAAAATCAACATTCCTACAAAACCAAAATTAAGAAATCTGTTATTCAAGAAAATTATACCATTACCCTTTAATATTTAAATTAAAATTTCCATCTTTTTTTATTTTACCAATATCTTAAAAATAATGTGCATTTATCTTTCCAAAAATGCATTTTTCTATACTTTTTACCATGTAAACAGAATCTATTTTTACAACGTACGACATGTATGGATTTTCAGACCATAATTTTATTTAAGATTACATTTAGTTTTTAAAATTTCAGTTATTCATAAATTTTTTTAAATATTATTTTCAACGAAAGTTTTATCAAAATTATTTCAATCCATATTTATATGTTTTCAATGTATTTTCAATGATTTTCAATTCAAAAAATTTTAAAGATCATTTCATATGCTTATAAATAAAATTATGTTCAAAAAATTTTCATTTTTCCCTAATATGAATTCACCATATTTTCAAAATAAATGAATTTCAAAACATTCTTAATATCATTTAATATGTTTTAATGAAAAATGGGTTTCAAAACTTTTTAAATATTTGATTATATGTTATCAATGATTTTTCAAATAAAAATTCATTAAAATTTAATTGAGAGTATTTTATAATGTTTCATAAAAAATGATTTTCAAAATGTTTTCAACGCTCCATTTCAAAGATTTCAAGTTATTTTATTAACAAAATTATTTCCATATGGATTTATGCATTAAAAACATTTTTCATATAAGAATGATTATTTTCCTCAAGAAACATTTTAGAAAGATTTTACAAAATTATTTTCTATCTTAGATGACATATGCTGATGTTAAACTTTAAATTATATGAAAATTTTGAAGGATTAATTCATACTATTTCAATAAATGTGTTATTCTTAATGTCATTGTTTTTATGAAACATTTTTCTCTTTCTTGGGTTTTATGTTGATGAAATTCATTTCTCTTTCACAGGTTCTCATTTCATGATATGGTTATCAAACCTGTCATTTTTTCATAGGTTATGATATGATTACATTTTTATAATAATCTTTTCATTTCATGGGTTATGGTATTATTACTTACGATCTTGTGGAACATGTATTTATGGTTTCGTAATGAGATGGGTGGGACCTATAAAACCTTACAATGTAATGTGTAAATATTTATATCTCATGGGATAGAATATGATAGATTGTACAGTGATCCTTAACTACTAATATGACCATGCGAGTGAACCTTGACTACCAAGATAGTATGAGGAGTGAATGAATTATACTAAGATGTCCATGGGTGTGAACCATGACTACCAAGATTTTATGACGAGTGAACTCATGCTTCTAAGATGGAAATGGGTGTAAACGTGACTACCAATACAGTGTGAGAAGTTAAATTATTCTACTAATATGTCCATGGTTGTGAACCATGACTACTGATATGGAATAGAGAGTGAACCCATACTACCAAGACGGTTTTGGATGTGATTCCTTGGATACCATGGAAAACATATTTCATGATTATTTGTCTCCTATAATTCCATGTTTTATTCCAATATTGTGAATTAATGACTTATAATATTAATTATTTTATGATATATGTCGTATAAATTTTCAATATTTATGATGATCTTTAATATATAGTGTATGATCATCAAATGTTATGTTCAACTTCCAAACCGCTTTTACATGTTATGCTTACACATGTCCTTTATTTACCCGTAGAAAATATCTCAGCTCAGCATTTGTATCTTTCCTCTCCCAAGGTTATGAAGAATCATTTTAGGTAGAAGTAGTAATGGCGGATATCATTATTGTATATTTTTATGATGTTTCACCAGGATAAAATTTTTTTTTCATTGTTTCAAAAGAAACTAAACTGTTAATTTACCCGGGAATGTATTATGATAATGTTCTAAATATTCATATAAAAATGGAGAAATATCAATGTATGTTAATAAATAATTAATATCACTATTTATTTTCTTATGGAGATGTCTTGGGATTTATTTAATGATAAGTATAATGACGATTCAACATTAAGAAAAATGACCTGGAATTTTCATAATGGATAGATTGAGTGGTTTTCTGGATATAAATCAATGTCTGGACACTCAAAGTGAGTGTGGCTCTGGAATAGAAGTACCCAAGGGTAACAAATCCTAAACGATGTTATGGTTCTGACTTGTGGTAATATGGTACTTGAAAATGGGTCTTTCTGCACATCTAGTTTGACACTCATGGGAGATATGATTTTGGAATTCAAAAAATCTTCCCAAACCATCATGAAATATTTTAAACTAATTTGGAAATAAATAACAATGGATTTTCCTATGGTGTCATATATTAAGTAACATTTCATGATTTGATCATCCTAAATGTAGTTATCTTCATGACTATGTCATTTTTTTCCTTTAATAATTAATTTCCAGACCATGCTTATAGTTTTATTAAATGGAGGGAACTAGATTAACATTGAATTTGGGGGATGATTTTTTGGTGATAAGTCAAGTGGGATTACTAGTGGAGTTAAATATGTTTTGATAATGGAAAATCAAATTTCATTGAACATGATAAAAAATGTATATCTTAACTAACTCTTAGACTCACCATGGAAGGGAAAGAAGGATTTCACTAAGAGTTTTGGTAATGGGTACCATGGAGTAATTAATATTCAGTTTCCTTTGGGTAGTGATTTTGGAAATAATCCCCTAAAGGAATGTATTTGAGGAACCACAAATTGTTTGGATATTGGTAAAAAAGGAAACAACGAAAGTGACTATAAAGGGAAAAGTAAGAGTTAGGTTAAAGAAATAAATGAGAATATTATCCTCCCTAAGACATAATCAAAGCATATGGGTTTTATGTTTGGAATAAATGGGTATAATGAAACTTAATTTTCCAATAGGAATAATCTTGAAGAGGATATGCAGGGTGGTATGAGTAATGGTTAAAATCATTATGATGAATAGAATACATATCTAATGTGATAGGAAAAGAGATTATGATGAGGTATCCTTGTCAATGGCTTATGGATTAAGTATTAAATGATTTTATTTGTTTAGATTCATGAATTATGAAAGGTGAAATATAAATGGATGGTTTTTATGTTGCCATTGTAGATTTAAATGAACATTTTGAATGGTTATAATGGAATAGAAAAGTTATATAATGGCATGGTGATGCCCATGGAAAAAACATGATTAAGGTAAATATAAACCTTAATTTGAGCGTTATGTTATGATAATGTTTTTTGGATAATGATATATGTTATATGATTATGTAAATTGGATGGTACATATTAACTTGGAACTTATTAAGGTCAAGTTTACACGTAGTTTATTATCCCACAGATGATGTTTACAACTTCTTGTATTTATGATATATATCCTTCAATTTATGGAATACAGAATAATTCCTACTTTCAAAAAAGTATTTATGATAATTTAGGATGTGACTTTATTCCCACAGAATGTATGGAAAGGGTATTCACATGTTAAAAAAGTTATAACCAATATATACTTTGTGATATTTGGGGGATCAATGTTAATCTCATATCAAGAATAATCTTATAATGTTTTGAATTACCTTCTTTGAGGTGGGTTATAAGGTTAACCATTCATTTTTTGTTTAAGTTAATCTTTAGAGGATATATTTATGCACTGATTTTGTACTGAAAATTATGGTTAAAAGTCTATTTAGCGATTAACATTATTTCAATGATTCCAATCATATTTTGGAAATAATATTAGTACGGATTTAGAAAAAAAAATAATTCATTTAGGGTGACTACCAATAATTTCTAGAAATTTAATGATTTTTAAAACACTAACCGAAGGACAATAAGTGTATCCTGCATATCAATGTCCTACATGAAGTCCTTCATAATGTATAATTATTTTTTATGAATAAATATTTACGATGATATATTAGTTTTACTTATATTTTTATAGATTAATGTATTAAACATATTTATTTTTAATAAATTTTATATATAGGTATAATATACATTCGTTTATATGCTTTAAGATCTGCTAAATGTTCATTTTAACACTTCCTGCAAAAAATTTATCTTCTGGGTGACCTTTGTGTGATGTAATGGATGAATTAGAAATTGGTTAAATATAAAAAAAAAATTATGAAATTATATTTTTATAAATATATCATGTACGTGTATTTCCATATATTCTTGGTCAATAAAATAATTAAACAATGTTAGGGTAGTGATCAAATAAAATGTGTTTTTATAATACTTTAATTTTGCTGAACTGATGTTTTTCTTAGTCATCACAGATTTCCAAATTTGAGGCCCTCAGTTTTTAATTGATCATTCACATGTTTGTCATTGATGACCTTAATAACTACCTATAAATATATACACTTTTCATCCATGTCCAATCTTAACACTGAAACTATGTCCTTCTATGTAGAAACTAAGTTATATGTTTCCTTGGGTAATCGTATTGGTTCCAAAATTCCATTTAAATGTGAAGTTTTAGTATCAATTTTTTTAATGTAGGTTTAAATGAAGGAAACAATCCAGTATTAAGAATTTGATAACACAATGAAAATTTATATGGTGATATCCATTTAAATCGGGGTAGAATGTAACACCTCTTGATTTTGTGAATAGTTTTTTTCCAATAAATTTATCCTTTTCAAAAAAAATTAATTTCATATAACCCAGAAAATTTATTATTTTATATTAAATCACTATGTTTTGATTGAGTTATACAGAAAACCATGTCAATCAGGCACTACATAAAACATCTTTGTTTTCTGGATTAAAAACAATGAACTATGGATATGTTGTGTTACACA
Source organism: Viscum album (assembly GCA_963277665.1). NCBI lineage: Eukaryota > Viridiplantae > Streptophyta > Magnoliopsida > Santalales > Viscaceae > Viscum > Viscum album. Next base: position 75,942,514 of record OY728162.1, on the reverse strand, counting down.
TAACTATCAATTTCATCGATGGCTTGGGTAACACGCATGACAGAGTCTTACCATACAATAAAATATCATCAACGTATTATTATAAGATATAATCTAGAAATTAAATTGGTTGATATGAAAATTATTAACTAATTTATAAAATAGTATGATTTGAAAAAATATAAGATGAATTCATTGGTTAACAATTAATTATAATTGAATACGAAAACTAATTGATTACAAATTAAAATATTATTATTTTTATAGTCATAAAGATATTTTAATATAAAATATAATATTAAATATACTTAGTGAGTGATATTAATATAATATATATGTTATATATTCAACCAATTTTTTTAATTCATCCAATAGATTGGATAGAGATAAGATAAGAACAAATCTAATTTTATGGATTTAAACATATATTATTATAACGGTTGTTTTATCACTCTTAATTCTGAACCACTTTTAAATAATATATTTGGTACTTTTATAGATCTAATATGAAAAAATAATCGTTATCATTTGACAAAAAATATAATAAATAGGTGAGGATAATTTTTGATATTTTTCTATAACATTTCAATTTTTAATTAATAGTTAAAAATACTAGATTGTAATTCATGAATACTTTTTCAGAAAATTAATTTATAATGTAAAATAAAATATTATATTGTTTTAAATGATCAATTAGAAAATATTTATTATAAATTAATTTAATTTAGGTCATTCTAACAAATTTCACACTAAGATTGGATATGAAAATATTGAATACTTTTGATCGCGTTGCTTTACAATTCGGTAGTGTCACCCTGACAACATGCTTAATATTAAATTATTTTCTGCCAATATGTGACTTGAATTTTAAACATGGACTCCATATTTATTAACCCGAATAATATAAAATTTATAATAAGTTCAACTTTTTTTTTGATCAAAAATTTTACTGTATGTGATTAAAATTAATTACATCGATTAAGGTTAAATAATGCTTACTATGGGACTCGACAATACAATTAAGGACAAAAACGACAAATAAACATGTTAAATGTTAATTTAATAGAAATAATGAGAACATATACTCCATTTTATTATATTTTAATCATTATTTTTCCCAAATTCAACATGAAAAATGTTGGTGGAATTTCCTCTTCAAATATTGACAAGACTGCGACTCCTCCTTCCCTATAAATGGCCAACACCTCTCCCTCTTCATCACACCAAGGATTGGGACAACATAATACAAATATACTTAACCAAATTACTTCTTTCCTCATGTAATCCTTTCTTTTGGAGGACTGTCTTCTAAGGAAGCCTTTTGGAAAAAACAAAAAGGAGTTACCCGATTAATAGGTAATACCTTCTCCCAAGATTTATTATTTTATTTTTTCATCCACCTCCTCCACTATATTTATTCAATAATTATATATGAAAACAATATTTGAAATATTATAATATTATTTATTCTCTGTTTTCTACCCACAATTTCACACACCTCGATCTAATGTGTAACGAACGTACTATTCATGTGTATAGCGAACTTCTGCCTCACAAAATTATGATGGTTCAATTTTCATTACCGCCTCTCATGGTGGTAATTATGATGGAAACACTATTTGTATATATATATATATTATATTATATATATATATATATTAATCTCTTTTTATTCATTATGTAACGAATATCTTTTTATTTTTATTTTTTGTGTAAATACGATATTGTTTTTGAGAAAGTGTAGTCAATCGCCCCCTCAAAGCGATGTGATTAATTCACAAACTACATGGAATGTATTAAATATGGATATTTTAAAATTATACAATATATATATAAAATCATAGAGATTATTTAATAATATTATATACATATATACATATACTTCAATTTCATTCTTTCTTTCAAATAGATAAAAAATGGATACATCGTTCATGCGTACGCATGGCTTCCCAACTCCGTGAACATTGTATTCCATATGAAACCAATATATTCTATATATTATAATAATAAAAATTTATAGAATATGAATGATATTTAAATCGTTATTTTCATTCTGGAATCACGATATAAGTATAAAGACCAACAATATAAAGAATTAAGACACATACGAAGTAGAACATAATTATTATCCGAAGTGATATCTCAACAAAGTATAGTAAACAAGATTGTAAAATATGGTTGTAATAAAACCATATATGCTATTAGATATAATAATATGGTTATATATAATATGTATAATTAATTTATATTTATTATACAGGTGATTTCAATGAGTACAACATGTGTCAAGAAACATGGTAAGGGGATTTCATCTTAGTTTTTATTTTCATAAGATACATTCTATGTTTGCAAAAGATTACTTTTAAGTGGTGTATATAATTCCCATTATTTTATTACATATATATTCAAATTAAATTTATTGGTATTCACCTATCTATTTTATGATCCTTCAATCATGGGGTATATGTTATATATGTTTCAAAATCGGTGAAATGGTTTGGTCTCAATTTTCCTTTGTTGAGACTGATGTTTAGTTATTCAACAATACTCTATTTCAACGTGTTTATATATTCATTTTCCATGTTATATCATGAATTTTATTTTTTATATATTTTTTAAGATTAAATTGAATTCCTTGTCTTACATGGAGTGTATGATCCACATTACCATGTTATAATTATTTATTGATATAATCTCATCACTTTTATATATTATTTATGTTTATGCTTTCTTTGATCAAATAATACGTTTCATATCCCAAGAACATTCAGGAATTTTATTATCCCCTTTTAATAAATATTTTTACATATATTTTTACAATTTCATCCACTCTTTGGTAAATAATATAGTTAATGAAGTGTTTTTAATAAATATTGTCTTTACCCTCTCTTCAGTCCGAAATATATGTTCCTTCAAATACATTTTAAAAATAAGGTTCTCAAAGAATATTACACTATTATCCTATAATACTTAGAATATATTTTTACCCTTTTTTTATTACTAATATCATTAATGGAATATCCTTGTCACATTTTGAAAAAGTGATTTCACTAAATTTTGGTAGTGGAAACGGAATGCCCTTTTTAAATCGTATGAAATTTAAGGATATACCAATCATCATTTCATTGAATCTTCCTTCTCGTTATTAAAATGTCAATTTCTACGAAAATGTTTTTGAAATTTATTTTCAATTGATTTTAATCAAAATTATTTTAGAACTTATTTATATGTTTTCAAATTATTTTCAAAGAAACATCATTGAAAAAAATTTCATGATCATTTCATATGATTTCATGTAAAATGGTTTTCAATTATTTTTCCATATTTTCTTTATATATTTTTATATTATTTTAAATGAAATGCTTATCAAAAAAATTTCATTGTTAATTATATGTTATCAATGTTATTTCATTGAAAAATGTTTTTAAAATTATTTTAAGATTATTTTATATATTTTTGGGGAAATGTTTTTTAAAAATATTTAAATTATTCTTTATATGTCTCATATGTGATTTTTCAAGGAAATATTTTAAAATTGGTATGTATTAAAAAAAATTCAGAGATGAAAGAATATTTTCCAAAAGTCATGTTTTTGAAAGATATTTAAAAAATATTTTCCTTCTAATACAAAATATGTTTATATTACTCATTACCTATTAGAAAATTATCTAATTGTTCCATTCATATGAATTCATTTTATGGGTTATTCTTAATTTCATGGTATTTATGAAACCAAATTCACATTCATTGGTTATATGTTTATGAAGTGCATTTCTCTATCAAAAGATTTTATTTTGATGATATACTTATCAAAACTGAATCTTTTTCATAGTTTATGATATTATTACATGTTTATAATGCCCATTTCATTTTAGGGGTTAAGATATGATTACTTATTATCTTCTGGAAAGATATTTATAATTCCATTATGATATGGGTGGGGAATATATATCCTTCCAATGGATTGGGTAAATATTTATATCTCGTTAGATAGACTAAGATAGTCATGGGAATGAACCGTGACTACTAATAATACCTATGGAGTGAGAAATGATATCCAAGATGGAATTGGGAGTGAAATCATAATAGTATGATTTCTATGAGAGTGATCGATGAATACCAATATGGTATAAGGGGTGAAATTATAATTCTAATATGGTCATGGGTGCCATCCATGACTTGCAAGGTGTTATGAGGTGTAAATTCCTGCTACTAAGATGGACATGGAAGTGAACCATGACTACCATGATGGTATGGGGAGTGAAAACATACTAATAATATGGTCTGGGTAGTATTACCATGGATACTATGGAAATCATAATATATTCGTATGTTTTGAAAGAATTCCTCATTTTATTCCTACGTTATGCTCTCATAACTTATGATCATCATTTCTCTTATGATTCTTATATTATGATTTTTAAATCATTATTATGATCACTAATATTCATGTTAGGATCTTCAAATGGTTTTCTCGAGTTCCATTCCCTTTGTTCATATTATGCTTAAACGTTTCCTTTATTTACCCTTATAGAGGATATGATCTATCCCTTCATAGGATTCCATTCCTTGGGTTATGAAAAAGGGTTTAGGATGAATTACTAAAGGTGTATGTCTTTTGGGATATGTTGAATACATTTCACAACGATAGAAGATTTTGTTTCCATGTTTCCAAAGACATTAAACAATTATAGTCCTTGGGATGTATTATTTTAATGTACTTAATATTCATCTAAAATTATGAAATATCCATATATGTTAATACTAGGTAGGTATCGAGTCATGAATTCAACATTTTAATATTGAATATGATTCTTGAGTAGAATACCAATAAATAAATAAATATACATGATGATACCCTAAAAACTCATTTCATAGGTTCATCGTCAGGACATGTATTAACAGTTTGTTTGAAATCATTTTAGGATTAAAAATATGATAAATAAACTCTAGGTAATTGAAAAAAAAATCCACATTAAACTCCATAGTATTCCCTATAATAGAGGTAATTTTATGGTATATGAAACATCATTAGGTAACATCATCATTCATCAATACAATGGGAAATATATGGTAATAGTATACCCCTTGGGGTCCCCTAAAGGTAGTGGACACTTCATATTCTGGGGATAAATAAATTTGTTTATATCCAAAAGATCTATTTTTTATGGAGAGGGATTAGAATTTTTCCATTTTTTTGATCCATAAATTTTTGATTGAGTTGGAGAAGTCACCCACAAGGAACACTCTATTGAGATCCATAAAATCAATCAGAACCTTAATTTTATCACTCGCTTTCATAATCAGGATGATGTGGGAGACCAATTTCTTGTATTGGACATCCCAAATGAGGGGTTTTATCATAATATCAATTCCATGATGAACCTTTTCATCATGGGTAGAATTAATTCTAGTCACAACCCAAAAATAACCAGAGCGCCCATCCTGTTATCCCAAACGATAGGTAGTCCAATTGGGATCCCATATAGGTGTTTCATTATAGTTCCATGAAAATAAATCATGTTGATTTCCAAATAAGGGGATATATTTCACCTATTATTTGGGATCCATGAAGACACTAATCAATATTAGCTGAAAATCATCCTCTATATCAAAATAATATTTTCTAAGTAAATCGATGTCGGTATAGAACCATTTCTTGCATTTTAGAATAACACACATTATACCATATCATCTTTATCGTATTATTGAAATTTCATTATTGTTGGAAGTTGAATATATATATATATATATTGGGATATAGGTGATAATGTTTTGGAATTATTTTTCCCACCAAAATGAATTCCATCCTCAAAGTAGTTGTGTTCTTTTGGAACTTACAACAATATAATGATGATAGAAAATGTTCTTAAACCCCATTCTCCTTTTTTCTTCTTATTTTTATATCCATGATTTGGAAGATAATTTTCTGTTTAAACATAACAATTGATAGACCCAAATCAACATATAGGTGATAAGTAGAAAAATAGATATGAATGGACCATACAATTGTCTTTTAATCTTTATTGTTGATCCTATTTAGTGTTAACATCTACCTGACCATTTTACAAGAGAAAGATAATTCAATAATTAAATTTATTTCCATATAGAATTGGCATGACCAAATAGACTACAAGTTCAAGAATATATTACTCCATTATAATGATTGGAAACAAATAATATTTATTTAGTTCAATAAATATACTTATCATAAGAATTTTATTCCATTTGGACTATCAATATTAATGAAAAAATATAAATTGTCCACATAAAATATATTTTATAATAAAAAAATCTATATATTTACATTCAAAATAATCAATGGGAGAATTATTTTCCAAAAATTCCGAGAATTGTCCATAAAATTAATAATTCAGTCCCAGATGATACGGTGAGGGAACTTCCATATCCATGTGGAGACATAGCCATCACAACAGAGTGCATAAGCCCACCAATTGGAGGAGAACCATACAAATATTGTCAAAAATGAGATCCTCCTATTGGGTGCTCATATTGATCATTTTAATTAGTCTATATTAACTCTTTTCAAACCAATGTATTTTCATGTTGGAAAGGGAATATTTGGCCACATTTTAGCCCAAAAACCTATGGGTTTGGACTAGGATTAAATGCATCCCTAATTTTTATTAACTAGGTATCGAGTGATGTTTCTTTCATTTATATATATATATATATGACTTTTGATTCCTTGTATAGATGATTACCAATTATGATATTATAAGGAAATAACAATTTTCATTCGATAAAGCTAGGCCATTAATTATATTTCTTGGATACAACAATTCATACATCCAACTATTATTTTATTAAAATGGATTCGGTAAGGGATAACCTAAATTTAGTATATTGGTGAATGGAATACAAGTTTGATATTATGGTTGAGACAATATCAATATATATCATGATATAATACATCTGATTTATCTCTAGATAATGGCCAATGGTTTAAATCTAGTTGTATCAACAACCCATTCCTCGATATACAATTGGGGGATGATTCTATACTCTATTCATTTGAAAGAGAATATTAAAAGAAATATTTTATAGGACTTATTTAATTATTTATTACATTAATAATCACATTATAGAATCCTAAATGATATATAGGTATAATACATTTTGAAAATTAGATACACATCACATTAATGAAGACTTGAAAGAAATCAAAATGTTTAAAACTATACACCATGTCATTGAAGTATATTAATAGTATAATAATGCATCTGATAACCTAGTGTCATACATTTGAATGGGGTATTTTACAAATCCATTTAAGGGAATAATCAAAGTGTATGATGGTAAAAGTAATACATGTGATTCAAGAAGAATATCAAGGTAATATAAAATGGGTTATAATCATAATCCTTAACATCAATTCATAATATAAAATGATAAAATAAATGGAATATAGGAACATATATGAAAAATAAAACATGATATATTAAATATAATTCCTACCTACCCACTAATGAAACATAACCTAGTGTACTTAAGATAACCTCCTATGCACCATTCGTGGAATCTCATGAGATAAAATCAATACCCAATGCATTGAAAGACTATATAATTCGAGGCCAACCAATCATATTCAGGTTGTTTACATTTATTTGTGTGACACATAGATCATTAAAACATAAGATATTATTTATTAACATTGAATCCAAAAATTAAGGGGTGTGGGTCATAGGAATTTATGTACCCAATCAATTAAGGAATTATGCATCAAGGGGAATTCCATTGAGTTGAAATGTGAATTGGTATTCTCAATAAAAAATGTTTTAATGGAAAATCATGAGATAATTTCTTCAGTATAACAAGTTTACATGATGTATCAAGAAAGGGTATAATGATATTGAATGATAGAATATCAATAATTTATAGTGATATGTAATTTAATGGAATGTGAACAAATTAATTACAAAATGAAAAATTCTAAATCAAAGTCCGTAGTAAAACAATAGTACATGAATTAAAATAAAGAGGATAGAATCCCATTTATTGATAGAGAACATAAAAATTATTTGAAAGTGCCTATAAAGATATTGGGGACACCTAGAAGCAATTTAGGGAGAGATCGGGAGACGAAATTCATTCTCAATGTGTTTTTCGTAAAGGGGAGTGGGAGGATGGGAGGTTATTTATAGGGAATGATATGTGAGTTATTTATTAATTCCTATAGATAATATTTGGATGCTTTATTATAAAATAATCAAAACCACAATAAATTCCACGGTATTAGACAAATTCTTTTCCAAAGAGGAGTTTTTTTCAATATTTTAAAATGAAATGAACTTAAAACCATAAAATAATACTCTTTGGAATATTAATTTGATTCATGTTTATAGAGAATTTATTTTCGAACCTTTTAATATAATATGGTTTTTAGAGAAATCATTAATGTTTTTTGAAATTATTTTAGTAACATAAATGTACACATATGTTAATTTGGATACATATTTCCAGTCATATAAACAATTTTTAATATTACCTACATCAAATTTGGGTTATTATGAAGGCATAATATATACCAAATATTTATATTTATATTATATTTAACCAGAAATTTAATTGTCTCATAAAATATATTTAATTTCTTCACTATATAAATATGATGTGATAGTTTCAATAATATTTTTATTTTATCAAAATAATTCTATAACTACGTAATTTCTATAATTTAAATAAATATATTATTTTATAGTGATATACTTGGTTTTATGACAATTAATGTTTTATAACCATTATAAAGATTTTATTAGACTACAACATGTTCTATTTTAATTTTAATTTTATAATATTTTCTAATATACTTTTATAAAAATACTATTTAACAGATTATTTTTGAATTCATCAATGATATTGTTATAATTAAAAGGATATATTTTTTCAACAATAAAACATTGGTTTCTTCATATCAAAACATAAATTTCATAGCCACATATAAAATTAAAATAAAAAAAGGATGAATATAATGAATATTTTTTATAAATTTAAATTTTAAAAATTCACACCACATGGATATAGATACATAACCAATTATTAATCCTACATATGCCTTTTGTGAATGTTGTCTGATAATTGTAAAATTATTGGGTTATTTGAAGAACCTAGTTTTTGTTGTGATATTGATAATATTTAACTTCACCCATAAATGGGTTTCCATAGTATTTAATTGTTGGTTTTAATATTTGTCTTATTTGATGAAAATAAAAATTATTACTTAACCCCAATAAGTTCTAATAGATGGCTTCATAGAGTTCAATCCTACTATTCAAGTTCATCAGTTTTCTTTTACGTTTCAATTAGAATTTATCATAAACGTTATTTTAGACTAATCATACTAAACACTATAAAATGACTATATTATCCAAAAAACTAATAATTAAGGTTATTTAAAATATGATAGTATATATTAGATCAATATATATATGTATTTTATGTATTTTCTATAACTACATAAGATTCAATGGAAATTCCATTTATAAATGTTATGGATTTAAATTATTTTACCATATAGAAATTTTAAATTTTAATGTCCATTTCATCAAGTGTAAAATTGTGGGTACTTATGTTTCATCAACACTTTTGGTTACCATGTTGACTCTTCAAACATTTTGTTATGCTACAAATTATTGGCCACGCGAGTTATCTTATTTCATAGGATATTGTTTTTATAATCTTCGATCTTCACTAGTTTCTACTCATATGAAAGATCACTATCAAAAGGTACAAACTCTAGATTCATATAATGTTACTTCTCCATTATGTACATCATTAAGAAGGATACATGTAACACATCATGTACTTTAGATAATATAGGTGGAAGAGTTAGTTGATAGGCCACAACTCTGATGTGTTCAAGGATATAAAAGGTATTTATATATCTAACACTAAGTTATCCCTTATTACCAAATCTCTTGAAGTTCAATCATGGTGATATATGATAGAACACTTTTCCTCTGATGTAAAACTCTATGTCTCGTCCATGATCATCCAATCATCTTCACTATCAACTTTTCATTGATTTATTATGACATGTATTGGTTTGAACCTTATCTATAATATCTTGTATAAGATCGTGTCTCAACTACATAATCACTGAAAATTCATCTCAATATATTAGAATCTAATACCTATTCTCATACAGATCCTTTTATTTTTCCATATGAATCTTATAATGGATAATGTTGTTATATGATAACTCCACTAAGGGAAGATGTTGATCCCAACATCCTAGAATATCTATTGAACAAGATATCAATATATCCTCTAGTGTTTGAATTGTTCTATTAGATTCCCCATACATAAAAGGGTGAAAATATGTACTAAAATTGAGATCTGTGTGCAATGAATTATGAAGGTTTCTTCCATGCCATGAGGTAAACCATTGACCACAACAAAATAGAGTAAAGCGTTACACCCCTTAAAATATTACAATTTCACTTCTGTATATCATTCTAAGTTTGTCAGGAGATAAATCTACCATTAAAAATATAAAATTAAATGAATTGTAATGGGTATTGAATACTTCCCTTATGTTTTAGTGTCCTTCATGTATCATAGGGATTTACACAATCAAATCTGTGGTAAGGCGTTTCCATTTTCAAACTAGTATCAGAAATGGATTCATCATAAACATAAACACCATTCATTGACCCATCAATTGTAGTCATACCAATAATTGAGATATAAATCTAATAGTATCCCTCCCCTTGTTATTCCACATAAACATTTACATCCAAAATATATAAACCATAGTGATTCTTGTATGAATAGTGATATTTTTTCCATTTTAATTATCCAAAATTTCCTTATTCATTCTAACTATTTATGAGACACATATCATAGTTCAAACCCATATAACTATGCCTCTAGAAAAGTTGTTCTTTTGATTATTTTAGACATATTTCCATAAAACCTCTTCTCCATTTGGGCCTCCTTTATCCTATCAATAATGGATGGTCAAGTATTTATTAGGGAAATGATGGAGGAATATTCTTTCTAATTCCCATAAATATCCTTAAAATGGAAAAATAGATTGGAGGAATTTAGATTGTAATCATTGATAGGGTTGTGGGGTCCTTAAAACTTAGTGAATTAAATAATTTATTATCCTTCCTAGGATGGTAATAGATTGATAAATTATAACCCTTGTCCATATATAACTAAATTTTATAACATATTGTGATCCTTTGGTGTGAATATATACGTTAGGATTCGATGGTGTCTATATATTTCATAGTTCTCCTCACATAAATAACATCACATAATTATTAATGAATATATAACAATATATAATTATTTATCCATGGCTGGGATGTTATACACCTATAACATTGACTAGTGGGATTCATAGGCTATAATGCTTTTCCCTTTTATTAGTACACATAATATCCCCTTTTTATACCTCATTTTAGAAAAAAAAATATTTCCCCTATTTTGGGTGATGTGGGTATAGGTTCATTGATCATCATCTTAATTACCTATTAAAATATTTCTATATATTTATTATTACATAAATAAATCCCTCCATTCTATGTTATCATGGGTATAGGGCTTGAAAATAATCATATTTTTTCCCAAAAATTGATGATAGCGCCCAGCTAATCCAAGTAAATTGTGGATCTCCATTGCAAATGTTGATCTGGTCCATCCTTTATAAAACTATTTTTGAAGGATATATTGATATCCCTTTTTAAGTAATAACATGCCCCATTAATGTTAATTTCACCAAATATTATTTTCATATTGTATATATTTTATATTGATTTTATTTTAGAATGGTATTTAGAAAAACATTCTAATTATCCACATGTTCCTCTGTGCTCTCATAGTAAATAAAAATAATATATTTAAATACTTCCAAAAAAGTTTTCATGGTAATCCCTAAAGACTCTAGTTATTATGTCTATAACGACTACTATAGAATTAATGAGTCCAAATGAAATCTCAATGAACTCTATGATCCTCTAAATTATATGAAAATTAGTCTTATGGATATCCTACTTTTTTAACATTACTAAAAAATATCATGGCTAATGAAATAACATAGTGATGTTCTAGGATCAAAACAGCTTATCAGAAAAGTCATCACCAAATGGTAGTGGTTAATTCAATCTAAACTGGATATTTTTGATCTCAGGATAATAAATGCAGTCATACATTTATCCATATTTATTATTGGTGAAATGAAGCAGTGCATCCCTCTATAATGTAGTTGGGAATATAATTACAATATCTACATTCTCTTGTATTTCCCTCATCATATCCTCATGTTTAATATTGGACATAATATATAGATTGTTGGGAATTATAAAATCTTTTGGAATTATATTGATTCATAACATAGCCTACCTTATAGGTGGAAGACTATAACATTCTTCATGAAACACATCCATGTATTCCTTATCAATTGGAATTTTTCATGAAAAGTCTTATGCATAGAATCAATCATATATATTGGATAGTCATTTTTATATGGAAATAATATGAATTTTTATTCTATTATTCAAACTACAATTGATTTACCAATTTTACCTTGCATATAATTCGAGTGTAATTTTTGATATAGAGGGTGATTTTATTCCCTATGATATTCTGTGTTAAGGAAGGAAATCCATACCCATAATTACATTGAATTCCTCTAAATTGAGTATCAAAATGATTTTAGAGATGTTTATATTGAGAATATGAATAGAGGACATGTTATATAAATGGGATGACATAATTTCTTAACATTCTATTTACAATGGAATCTCTACTTACATGTTTTGATTTCATGTTTGAATAGCACTAGAAAAGATGCATGGTATAACATAATGCTTTCAATATGAGAAAATAAGTCTACCATTAAATATTTTGTTATTGTTATAATCATATAATTCAACAAAAATAGAATTAGAGACTATAATTTTCAAATAAATAAATTGATAAAAGTGGAACTAGGAACATTAATGGGATTAGTCATAAATGAAATGATTTCCCAAACCAATGAAATTATTGGATTAAGTTTTTTTCTCTATGATATATTTCCAACCATAGAGTTTTATTTGAATTGTTGTTCGCTTCGTAATAATATATAAGGAACTTTTGAATTTATCCAATAATATCCTCTATAATTTTCAAACCATGGTTAGAGGATGAAATCTTTATCCAATACCAAATGAAAATCATGATAATAACCAATTCACCATTTTCATGATTATTATAACAATGTACAACTGTTCCAGATCCCTATCCACTTGTAATATCCATACCATGATTTATTATTGGAAAATAATTAATATATACTCTATGATTATTTAGGAATGTTTTCCAATGTTTATTTTTATGATTACACCTTTTTCTATGGGTTTTTAATCATAATCCCCAAAATTGACTAGGTTTCCCCAAATAATAACAATGAAAACCAATATATTTTATTAACCTTATTAAATTATTTTATTATATAAATACCCAATATATAAAATACTTGGATATCAATTGGAATTATGTTATTGTAAAATTAGATACAGAACACAATAACCCAATATAATGGATATAATGAAATTATCTAAAACATCAGAACATGCCCTTAATAGTCTTTGATCTTCTCACACTACATTGTATAATGGAGGGATTACATAAGAAAAATGAGATCCATAAAGTCCAATATGTGAATAAACTAATTATAACAAGATGAATTTAATTCATGGGATTCAAGAGACAAATCAATGTTACACAAAAGGGGTGAGAGTCACAAAAATGAACATCCAAGAATGATATAAGGTGATAACATCAATGAAATAAATGAATGAGGAAAAAAATAACGAAATCAAAAACCTAATTCAAGGATAAATATAGGAGAATCATATAAAATGTTTCATTAGATAACCCCTTAATATTCAAAAATTTACTTTTTATGAGATAAAAACATTATCCAATTCATTGAAAATGTATAATATTTTTTATAAAAATCATATTAATATTATTTAGATTCCAATGTCTACCACATAGATCATGCAACATAAAAACAACTTCAATAAATTTTACTACAACACTTTTGGAGTGTATGTTAAAATAATTGATGTTCCAAATATATTAATGACAGATAAATCTAGGTGTATACCCATTGAAGAAATGGGGATTTGTATTCAAATAAATAATTAATTAAAAATGATGTGATAATTTCAATTGTAAAATAAGTGTACATAAAGGTTCATGTAAGGGTTTATTGATTTTTAAATGTGTTATATAATTAATTTGGACTCACAAGGATAAAAACCATATGTTTTACAGATATAAAATAAATAATTAGAAATGAAAATTCTTAGATAATATAATGTAATTGAATAAAAATTATGATGATATAATAACTTACCATGGGAGAGAATGTATAGAAACATTATACGGGTTTACTAAGGGTTTGGAAAAACTATGGGAGGAATTTATAGATGGGCATAGAGTGGAAATTAGTAATCAATGTTTTATTAGTGAATATGAATTTTTTATGGTATTTTATTGATAGAAAAAGAGATCAGAATTCATTATTAACTTATAAAAATAGGGTTTGGATTATATATGAAATAATAATAGAAAAAAACAATTTCATATTTTTTCCTATAGTTTTTTCTAAATACGATCTGTCTTAATTAATTTAAAAGTCCAAGAATCAAAATCCTAAAAATAATTTCCTTGGTGGGTTAGATGTGAGTCATTTTTTTATAACTATATTTTAAAAACTAAAAATATAATATCAATTTTAGAGGACTCAAAAATGGTTTATAAATTTAATAATATTTCTTAAAAACCAATTATTTTTAATTAGAAACATAATTTTCATAATTTTTTTTCTTTTAATATAATTATTTAAATTCATTTTTTCTATTATGATTTCCTAATTCAGGTTTTATATATATAACGTATTAAATTTTTTCTAAAAAAATCGACTATGTTCAAAAATTATGAAAAAATAAAACATTAGATAATATGAATATAATGATTAAAAATTTATTTTTTTAATCAGAATTAATATCAAAATAATATAACTCAAAATTGTAAATAAAATTTTCCATTTCTGGAAAATACATTTTGATGAAAATAATAGCTTTCTGTCCCTTATAATGATAATATTGGACATCAAAAGATATCATTTTCAATTGAATATAGATATTAATTAATGATAATAAAAAATTTTATTTAAACTTATTTAATATTATTTATTTAAAAAAAATTCATTGAAATCATATATTTTCAAAATATATATTTTTTTATCACACTTTATAAAAATATTATATTTGTCAATACATGTAAAATTTAAATAACGAAAATGTTAAATATAATCACTATTTTGTTATAATGGACAATATAAAAAAGCCTAAAATTTGGTTATATATTCCTAACCCATTTTTACACCAACATACACTCTATGTTTAAGGTGTGATATGGTGTCATTTTCTTTGGGTGGTTCAAAGAACATGAATATAATTATTTTTATTACATATATATAGAATAAAATAACCTACCATTCTTATAATAATTATTACAATGTATTAAATAAGAAAAAATACATTTTTATTCCTATATGTACATTTTTCAAAAAAATTGTTTTTATGTGTTATGTGATGTAATAATAAAATTATTATTTATCAGTTTTATTAATTTAATCACCAATAATGGATATCATAGTTATAATTAAAATTTTATATTGGGTAGTAAGGCCAATTTTTTGGCATATAAAAAAGTTGCCAATGTAAAAAATAGAGTTTTCAAATTAAAGGAAAAATGTGGTAAATTGGTTTATATGAGCGGTAAAGACATATAATGTCATGAAGCATTATCTAGAGATGAATGGAAAGGAACATTATTGAAATTAATTTACATTAGAGGAATTATGATTTCACTCTAGGTCCTTATTCTATGAAAAATTACATTCCTTAATCCTTCAGGAATGGGTATTTTTCAATGTTTCATTTAGGATAACCTAAAAATAGAATCCTACACTTCCCACAACTAATTAAATATTTGAATTATTTTTCTCTTGAAACCTTATCCATATTTTACACGTAAAACTTATTTCCTTTATTTTGAATCCTATGGTCAAAATATTAAGTCAAAAACTGGTTATTTATAAGTGTCTCTCTATGTGATGATTCATTTCCTCAATGAAGGTGTTATATACTCTTTAATCATATTTCCATTTATTATTTAAAAAACTATTCCTAAATATATTTAATAAATTTTACAAATATTAAATTAATTAACATTCTATAAAAGTGTTATTATTAATATACAATCACATGACCCCACTCATTTGATTAATATAATGTGTTTTTATTTGGGTTTATTTTACCAGATTTAATATTGATGCTATAATATTTACATCATGAATGCATAATAAAAATTATATTCTAATTATGTTATATTTTAATTTATAATTTAATATTATTAAAAAATCCTAGAATAGTAATATTGAAAATATAAATCAATGATTTATTCAAATCTTTTGATAACTAAATAATATATAAAATATGAATTTTGAAGAATTCCATGTGAATCATAAACATTGATTACAAGAAATGACTATTATAATCTATGGATGAAACACTCATGGTCCTTCGGTGGTTGTTCGATGAAGGTTTTGAAATGGTCCCCTGATTTCCGCACTGATTTTGTGCCTCCAATTGCCTATATTTAGATAGGATTCCCTGTTATGCTGCTTCGCTTATTTGAGAAAGAAGCACATTTTTTCTAACGCTAGTCCGATTGGGAAACCCCTCAAGTTATACACTACTACTAGAATTCTTTATCGACCATCTATTTCTAGAATATGTGAATAAATCAATATTTCACAGTCCATTCCATCCCACATTTGGATAAAAAATGGTGACAATGGATTGCTAAAAAAGGTTGTCTTTGAAAACGTCCCAGACTATTGCACTGATTGCCTTTTAATTGGACATTCTTCAAATATTTGCGGAAGCAAATATTGTGATGCACGTCCCCTTACAAGACAAAACTTAATCTGAGTTGAAAAACGAGTTGATAAGAAGATGGATGTTCCTTCTGAACACTATTGTAATAAAGATGTTAACCATATTCCCCCTATTAATGAATCTTCTGTAGTTGTGGATACTCCCCAAAATTTTCAGCCTCTTCAAGAGGAAAAGGTGTTTCTCAGCATTCTTGAGAAACATTCTGTCATAGATGGATCACAATCCATGAATGAGGAAGATAGGAATTCCCACTTAGATTCTTGTGAATCCAGGAATGACAATTATCATCAAGCCTATATGACTAAGGAATCCTATTTAATATTGAGTGCAAGGAAAGGTAAAAAACAACATTATTATTGTAGATGGATACATTACACTGAGTTCCAAAAAGTCTCTAAGATGTAAGGATTACTCTAACTGAGAGAGAAAAAATGTCAGTAGCGCCCAAGAGGCCTCTCAAAAAGAGAAAACCATAATTCCACCATAGTCGGTGGTTATAGAACAACACCTAACATCCCCTGATGTAGTAAACATGAATTATACTACTATCATTGAAGATGATGATCCTACGGTTAGGGATGCATATCCGTATAATGAGGATGTGACTGTTGAATAAGAAGCCTGGATGGAGGAGCAGGATGAAATTGTCTTTCAAATATACAGGAATTGAGAAATCTCAAAGGATACCTACATACAAATCACAAATAGAATGTACATGAAGATGTAGGTGGAACTTAAGAAACAACCAGATTTTATTTTCAAGGACATTCCATGGAAATGATTTTCCTTATGATTTAATTATATTGAAGTTTGAGGCTGGTGACATGTTCTATTTCTCTCAGGATGGGGTTTTTTCCTTGACGGTCCTTTTTCCTTATTGGTTTAAGGCTTACACTAATGATCATGGTTCTAAAAGTGCGAATGATGCTTGTTTTTTGGGACATGGATTGTCTGGTTGGCGTATTTTTTGTTCCTAGAGTAATAGTTGGTAGCTTCATGTGTTCCTATCTACTTGTTCATGATCCTCTGAAAAATGTTTTCTGAATATTCTCACCTCATCTTTTATCAGACACTGATGTTTTCTGCTCAGAATAAGCCTGACGTGTTCCTCTTGTTTTTTAAAAGTTTGTTTTGCTTTTTGTTTGGCCTTCAGGTGCCCTGATCTTGATGATAAATCAATAAAGGTAATTTTTTATTATCCTCTCTTATATACTTCTTCTCCCCTTATAAATCCTGCTATTTTCTATATTTCATATCCATGGGACAAGATGATTCAATGCTGTTGACCACTACTATTTGACATCAAACAGTTTTTTTTGTGCTTTTGGAGTTGCGCTGTCACTACCAATCATGGGATATGTCTTTGATAGATTAATAACAGGGCTTCTAGGACATATCACATGCAATCCGATATTCTTTTTGTTTTTCTTAACAGCCTCAGTTTGTATTCCCATAAACCCCCAGTTGGTGTAATCTATATACGCCAAGAGTTTGTACTATAATCCTTGATTTTAATAAATTTCCTTGGGGTGTGGATTGGGTGACCATTCATGTCCCTGCTTTTATAAATTTATAAATAAATATAAAACCTCCAAATATATTTTAATGGTGAAAAAGGACTAAGAACCAAAACCGTAAAACCAATGACAATGCAGAACAAATGAATAAAACCACCAATGAATATAAATTTGAACAAATTATTTTTAATAAATGGGAAATAGGAAATAACTATTGAATGGTATTAAGTATTATAAATGAAAATATTGTTATAATATAGATGAAAAATCATTTTTAAATAAGAGTTTGGATAACTTCTGAAAAAGAGGGAATCCATGTTAAGGGTTTCCCATTTCCATTTATCTTAATTGATACATGGTGAAAAATCATTAATTATTTTAATTTTTTTATTGTATATACACCCAATTAAATTATTTTTATCATAATGTTCATGAAATTAATGAAACATAGATATCTGTATGATGTTCCACTATTGAATGGATTTTGATTCAAAAGCTAAAAAATTTATAGTGGTTCTCTCCAATATCACTTCTAAATACTAATTGTTTATGAATTTAGTCCTAATGGTGGATTTTATTTTTTTAATTAATAACTAAATAAATATACAATCATCCTAAATATTTTTAGGGGTATCAAATTCCTTTTTACTATTTTATATTCATTTGGTTCAAAACTCATGTGAAATGTTTCATGTTAATGTAATCGATCATATCACATCTTTTCTTCTATGAATATTTCTCCTCCATATACACATTCATTACACAGATTCATATATGAATTTTATAAGGAATGATATTTCAAAATACATTATTTTTCAAATTTTGGCAGATTTTCAGTGTTTAGAGGGTGTTCAAAGCCTTTTCTCTATTTTTTAAATGTTTAATTTAGAAAAATATCATTGTTTTCTAAATGTATTTTACATCTATGAAACACCCCATCCAAAAATGAAGTTAAACATACTAACCCTTACTTTTTTGTTTTTACATTCATTACATCATTCTAATTAACATTAATTAGGTAAACACGTGGTTATCTTCTAGTGTGTAAATTCGGTCTTTGTCTCACATCAGGTTAGATATCTCACATCAAGGAGATATAATTATCATGTTATGTTTACACTATCCCAGATTTGGGTATTTCCCCTCAAGAATTATGTAAATATAATCTCATTTTAGGGTGGTTTTAGGTGTCTAAGAGGGTATACCTCTACTGAGGGTATTACACCATGGTGGAATCATTCACAAGAATAGGCTAATATCTTCTATAATGGTGAACATGATCTCATGTTTGGGGTAATACAAGACTCATAATAGGTTTATAATGTAAGGGTATATGTCATATAATGGTAAATTCATGATTTATAAATTTATTTGTTTTCTATATATGAAATTTTGAATACCTTCTAAAATAGATCTGAAACAAGTTTTTATTGAAAATAAATGGAAATAAAAAATTAAAATCCAAGTAATTTTATATTAAATATATAGAAATTAAATGTGATATTTTTCATGAAACAATTTAAAGACTCAAAACTATTTTGTGATTGAAATAAAAATAAAGAGACAAATTTAAAATGAATTAACGATGGAGTTTTATCCATATGTAATTAAATATATAACAAACAATATCTTTGGTATTTTAAAACCAGCATCATTAACTCATGTAATTTTATTGTTTAACCTCAAGCCTCGAAAATCGATGTTTCACCAATTAAAAATAGTTTTTCTTAAAAAAATTATTCGACCCTTCTTATGAATTATAGTAATGTTCTCAGTCCTTTCTCTCCGACCACACTCTCTCTGTATTTTTTATATAGAGTATCATTATTTCTATTATAATTAAGTGGATTGAATTATTATCTCTATTGTTTTGTTCAATTTTTTATGTCATTAATCTATGATTTTCATTAGATGATTATAATTAATTAACTTAACGAGGGCAAAAATATAAATATGATATTATGGAAAGGTAATTTTTAATGCTTTATTTTATCTATGGTCCCTACAATATTTTATTTACTATTAAGATATTATTTATGTAAAATAAAATTTTATATAGTGATATATAAAAACAAGAGGGTTATGGATTTGTTATAATTTTATGAATAAAATAGAATATAAATTTGAACATCTTTATGGTTTCATGAATCATAAGGTCATAACTGTTGATTTGTGTTTTTAATTTTTGGAGAGTCCTCCAATATTGTGAAATTTTTTCAAAAATTATTATCTTCTAGGAGTGTTGGAATAACTTTAAATAATTAAAAAGTAATTATATATATAAATTAATGGGTAGCTTGAATAAAATATATAGGAACTATGATTTGGATTTTTTTTAATATTAATTTTTTTTTATAATAGTGTTTGTGTTCCAGAACTACATCTCATGATTATATAACAATTAATCATAATAACTAAACATCCTATATAAATAATCATGTGATAAATGATATTATTATTGGCCAATTAATCATATATTCATTTAAATATGATGTTTTTTGATTCTATGTTAAAATGGTGAGGATATGTAGTGAATTTTTGTTGGAAAAAGAGGGAATCCTATTGTGATTAGTCATTGGAGAGAGTTATTCTTTAGATTCAATGGCTTTGAATATATGTGGGTAGTGTGTTAAGAGGTTATTGAATAAGGATGTAGTGATGTTGAAATGTGATTATTATATTATGAGGCATTGAATAGTAATTCGTAGTGGTATGACATGGATTGATAATAATTTTTTATAAATGATGTATATTTAAAATAAGTTAGTGGTGGGTATTTAATTTTATTTATTAATGTGGAATGGGGTAGGAATTAAAGTGATATAGGTTGTAATTGAAATGTAAATGCTTCTATTAAACATGTAATGAGTGAAAACTAATGTGGGTGTCTGAAGAGATTTATTTTTTCCTTTAATATAATATATAAATGGAATAATTAATTCAATATTATTCAATGAATATAAAATTATATTTTCATCAATGAATGAATAAATGTTGACCTATATTTGGTCATAATGGTTGGTTTTATGTTATTATTATATAATTTTTCAACTAAATAATATTCTTCTTATTAATGGGTAGTTTACATTTTTTTTGGAAGTATTAAATTAATTATTGGGATATTCATAAGTACCCTTTTCTCGGTATTGTTTGTGAATACATATTTATATATATTCATGTGACTTATATATACACCCCACCTATGTCAAGTGACCATACTAACACAAAAACTGATTTATGGTTATTAGTGTTTTCTAAAAAACAATAATTCAGTGGGTGGATGGATAGTTATACCGTCATCATCTCTCACCCATTGGTAGTATTCTATAGTGATCATGGTGAAAAATTAATGGCATAAAATGGTAATAGAACATAATTAATAGTGATGCTTCTATGTGGCGTTCAAGAACAGAATCTAGAAAAATCATTTTGATTTTCTTCATGGTCATAATACCCCATTTTATTTAATATGTGGTGGTAGATTTGTAATTTGTAGATTATATATTACATGTGGATAATGATGGGGTTTTGGAATGGGATATATGGATATTGATGGATTATAGCATTAGATATTGAATGATAGAAGAGATTTGGATTATTAAGTCCATTTTATAATCCATAACAAAATCATCTTGGATATATTATTGGTCTATATAAAATATATGACATCACTTGATCTTGGAAATTAGGTAATTATAGTGAAAAAATGGGAAAGTTTTTGAAGACCAATTATTTATATTCATTGGTATTATTTTATTATACTTGGATTTGATACTTGGTGTTTAGTCTTTTGGGATGAAATGATCAGATATTTGAACCAATAGGTGTATGTTGGTTCTACAATTTACTCACTAGAGAATATATACACTTTTATCACCATTTTAATAGATGTCCGGAGGAATATCCCACTAAGTATATATTTTATTTTCAAACCTATATATATATATCATATTTTTAATGCAACTTATAGATTATTGGCCACCGAGATGGATAATTTTAGCTTTGAGTTGAGAGTTATTGTTGGTGTATCTATGTAGGTTACATTTGTACATTATTTATATTTTATAAATGTATTTTGTGTCATGCATTATTTGATTTTATATTATCTCACCATGGATATTTTATATTATGTGGTGTTGATCTGCTAATTTCATCTTAGATATTTTCATTAACATATAATATTAGTTTCATTCAACTCATTTTTTGTTTTAAACAAATGGTTCTATTCTTTAACATGAGTCAGGGAATAGGCTGGCTCCTGGGGTAACACCTTCTCCTTATTACCAACATAGGATGGGTACTAGTGAAGTAGGTCATGATTGAGTGGTATGAATGATGATAGTTGAGAGATAGAATATACTTTGGAGTTAGGAACTATATGGATTGCATGGGATTGTAGAGAAATCATATTAGTTGATCTTGGTAAGTGATATAAAATTAGGTCACAATCAAGGTCATTTGATTATAAACCCCCTCCCCCATTATTTTATGTAATTACTCATAGTCTATATAATGGAAATTTGATTTTGTTTAACATACTTGGAAGAGACCTATTAATTTCACATTTATCATTAATCTTTGTGATTTTATTTGGTTGAGGTGATTTTTGGAATTAAAATATACTAATTAAATGAATTCAATGGAGGTCCATGATGTTGGGTTATGGAATATTCTTGTTCTAGTTACATATGTTATGGAGTCAGTAATATGATAAAAGGGGGCACCTACCCCCATCAAGATGATACATTTTAATGTTGTTTAGTCAATTCATGTCATTCTAAAGCTACCATTATCATAGTGTGATAGATGGGTTCAATTGATTTATATGATTTTGGTTGGTCAATTTGTATTGATATAGGAGTTTTTATTATTTAAGGAATGTAATGGTATTTTTTCCAAAAATATTTAAAGGTAACGTAATACACATTTATTAATTGTACACTAAAATATTAAATAGTTTCTTAGTGTTTTCTTGGACACATTATTAGAAACTATTGGCATGTTAAAAATCCTATAAGATCATTACAGTTGATAATTTAATATTTCTATCATCGTGTTTTGTAATTCATGTAATGTGTTAATTTATATTTTCAAATTTTGATATTAATATAGATGATATTAACATGAAAATGATATTGATATGTTTCTATTTAAATAGTAAAATTTATATTGAATCATGTTTACATATTTGATTTTTTGACGAATAAGATGTTAATATCAGGAATTTCATGCAGTGGTAAGATAGTAATTTTTTTTAGTAATTAGTACATGTTCTTATTTGAATTTTTATTTGATCGGTTTTTGAATAAGTGATAGGTTTACATTTAAATTATTTTTATGAAGATTTTATAATTTCCTCAAAAAACATAAGATGTTAGAAAACATCCATGACTATATTATTTTAATTTATTTTTAATTATTTAGGTAAATGGGATTCATGAAATAGATTTCATATTTTAAATATTATTTTCCATTTTTTCATATTTTTAGCCATTTTTTGTGATTAAATTTCATTAAGGTATTTAGAAAAATATTATAGTTTAATCTAGAATTTAATTTTTAAATATATTTTTGACTTTTTACTTTTTATAATGTATATTTATTTGAGGATATATTAACAATTATAATACATGTATTTCAAATTGATTAATTTTAGAAAAAACATGATTTCTGAGAAAAATTGAAATATTGAGATAATCAGAAATATTACATGTTAGTATTGAAATGTTAAAATTAATTTATTTTATTTAATAAACATGTATGATCATGTCATAAAATTGAAAAATTATCAAAATATGATATAGGTATTATGTTAATGTGATTATATTAATGAATATTAGTGTATGAATGATTAATGTAACCATGAAGACCTTTTCTATGATAATTACCTTAATTGATTTTTCATTATATGTAAATATATAATATTTAATGTATATATTTATTAAAATTATATTGATTTTGACATAAAATAATATTATATTTCATTCCTTATTATAGGATAAATTATTTAAAACTAACTAAATTTTGTAAGAAAGATCCATTTCGCTAAATATAATCCTACGAGTTTCATATTATTTTTTAATAGTTTGTGTGACATAAAGAAGAGGATTAATTATTTTCTAAATGATTTTATATTTAATATGGAATTACTAGACAATGATTTAAATTGAAAAATCATATACATGAAATTAATATTGAACACTATCAATTAATTTTAATTAAACAATTATAACTTATGATACATTTATTCATTCCATGATAAGAATCCAATTTTCAAAACATTATAAATTAAATTTTTTAGATGATTTATCATCCTATATTTTAATTAATTATTATGATTAAGAGTGGACTATATTGAAATTATATAATAAATTAAAATCATGATAATACATTACTAATAAAATTAATATTTTGAAATTATTAATATGATATATTTATAAGAATGTTATAATTATACAAGATCAATACATGAAACATGAAAGGAGCACTTATAATTCGATGTTGTTATAATTTTTGTATAATTTTTTTACCATTAATTCCATAACATGTTTCCAACTGATTTTAATTCCATACTTTTAATTGAAATTAATAACCAATTAAATTTTTTCTATGATATAATAATATTCTAAAAATTTCAATGTTTTTTATTTTTAAAGTATTCATAGAAAAATCTTCTTTCACAGAATCCATTTCTTTATAATAAATGGATTTTTTTTGGAGCAATTCCTAGATGATCCACAATTGCATTCTATGTTTTTATTTAATGTTTTCCTTTCAAAAAATTCTGTATTATATAATTATGTAATGTATTTTTTTGTGAGGATTTGTTTTTTTATTATTTTTAAAATATATTAATGAAGATAATAATTTTTAATGTAAATCCTACAAAAATTTGAGGAGCTTCACTCAACGTTAGAATATTTTTTAATTTATTAATGGATTATGATTCTTAATGATGTGAATTTTTTTGATAAATATATATATATATAATTTTTAGTCTCATGTAATGTATAATTGTTTTAAAGTAGATAACCTTCTTTAATTGTTAGAGAAAAATAGTTTATTTCATGAATAATGTATAATATAATGTTTTGTTTTTAATTTTTTGACTCTATAATAATTTTTTTCAAAGAATGTTTTCTGTAAAGAATTAAATAAAACAATATGTAAGTTTAATCATTTTCTATTGAGTATAACATGGAAAATTGTTTTTTTCGAGTATGATAGTTAATGACTGTTTACCCTAAGGATTTCAAGAATGATTTAGAAGGGTAAGACTGTGCTTAATTTTATTTGATGGAATAACTATGTAAAATTATTGAGTTGTTAAAATTGATTTTTTTTAAATTAAATTTATTAAATTAATAATGAGAAATGTATTAGAATTTTATTAATCCTTTTAATTTATATTATTATATTGAAAATATTTGATTAAACCATAAGTAATTATTTTAATAGTTGGAAATCATAAATTGATTCGATAATAAAAAACATGCAAGTAGGTTGTATGTCATATGATTAATATCTTTGTAATTTATTTCATTCTTAATAGTGTACCTTACTATATTTTATACATGGTTTCTATAATTGGATATATGATGACACATTAAAAAAATCTATTCTATTTATCAAGGAAATGAAAACAATTGATTGTAAATTTTAAATTTTGAGATGATTTTTTTGATGAAAAAATGTATTTAATTTTAGAAAATGATACAAATGAGGTTGATTGATATACGAAATTGATTATTTTATTATGATTGTTTAGGAATCCTTTTTGTTTTTTTTATTATTTGTGAAATTCGTTAGGATATTTTTATGGATTGTTAGAATAAATATGTTTTCTACATTGTTGTGGATAGATTACAAGTCGAGTATGAGATATTTTACTTATCACATTAAAAAAAATACACTATTCATTAATATATTATTATTCATTATTTCTAAAAATTAGTTTTTTAATATTAGTGGTGTTTCACATAGGGGAGTGTTAGTTCATGTTTTTAGTTATATTGCATCATGGTTGTATTCAAAATTTTTAAGGATGTCTATTTTTTGAGTATTATATAATATCAAGGAATGAATTTAAAAATTCATACCCTAACATTTTCCTGAGATTGGGAGGTGTCGATCAGATATTCAGAGTCTTATAAATTATTTATAATCTTCATCAACCAAAATTTTAATATTTCAAAATGTTTTATTTTTCCCTTATAAAGGAATCATTCTATGCATGAATGTTGGCCTCTAAAATTTAACTTGCATGATTTCCCATCATTAAATCAATGAAAATCTCATATTTATGGGTAAATAAGCAGTTTATTCTATTTTATATTGGTATTTTTATCTTGAATTACGGTATATTTGACTTGTAAGAGTGAGTTGAGTCTCACATGGAGGTCCTCCCAACTCTTTTTAGGGTAGTTCTAGTCTCAAATTAGGGACATCTTGTCATGCATTATAGTAGTTCAAGACATACGTGAGGGTAGACATCACATGAAGATCTTGTATCTAGATAAGATCCTAAATATTTATAGTTTACCCTCTTATATGAAAGTAAAATTGATCTCACACAAGTGTAAGGACAACCTCACATCAGGGTCATATCAAAAGTGTAGATATTTCTTAAGGGTAAAACAATGTCATATAAAGGTAAATATTTTGTATTAGAAATTCATATTTTCCTTCATATTAGATCTATAACATTTAAAAAAAATAAAAGTTAATAATAGATAAAAAGAGTGTATTTAATGTGGGATACAAAAAAATTAGTATAATCATTAACTTGGTAAATATCTAGAGATTTAGATGCTCTATGTGTGGGAAATAAAAATAAAAATAAAAAGGGTGATTTAATATAAATGAAACAGGGAGTTTAACCATGTTTATTTGAAATATACAAGAATCACTATATATTCTATTTCAAACCCATTAACTTTCATTGAATTTAGTTTTCTTTTTTCCCTTTTATAATTGGAAATCAAAGTGTTTTCTAACAATTTTAGTCTTCCTAAATCAATTAATCCATGACTTCCTATTATTTCTTATTCAATTATCCATATTCTATCATTGTTATTTTGGTTAATATGTCATAAATATTCGTTCAATATTGGGGATAGAATAATAATCTATAATATTTTATGTAACAAGTTAGAGTATTAGGATTTTGTAAGCAGTTGAATATTATCATGAATTAAATTAAAGAACATAAATGAACTGATATTTGTGAATAAAAAAATGAAGTGTTTCATGTGTATTTTATTTATATAACTCATTATATGTAATTTTAATTAGATCTATTATTTATATAAACTAATATAACATCAATTATTATTTTTAAATTTGATAGTATGGGAATAATAATAATTATGGGAACAAATTTGTAATTGAATTATTATATTCCTATAGTATATGATTCATATAGATTTAATGAACTATTTCTTTTCTTTTTCTTATTTTTTAAAAACCTACAAATACTATATAATTGATTTAATGAATTATTTTTCTACTTGGGGGATAGAATCACTTCACATGATCATGTAATAATAAAAACTAAAAGTAAATGTGCAGTCAGAAAAAAATGGATTTGAAATATATTTCATTTTAGTAACTAATATTTCTTTATAGAAATATAATTTATTCTTTTTAATGTTCTTTATTATTCTAAACATTATTATTAGTGAAATAATAATGAAATGTAATAATTATAATTTTTCAATAATAGGTTATTGAATTATATTTTTGTTGGAAAATTTTTTATATATTTATCGAAATGTGAAGGATGCTTGTTGTTTTGTGTATATGGTTTTGATATATAGTATATTTTTTCATGGTTACTAAGATAAATGTGTTTTTATTATTTTTTTGGTAGATGTTATGGTTTTGGTGAAATGTTTGGCACAATGTGTGGGTAGTGGTACAAGAGACAATTATTTAACAATATGGTCCATTTAAAATATATTAATTTTACTGTGAGGCTTTGGTAATTAATTCTCGGCAGTATGCTGTGGATTCAAATAAATATAAGTCAAAGAGAGATATGGTGAATATAAAGAAATTTTGGGTTATTAATATAATAATATAATATATATTGGACTAGAAATTAAGTATTTGTGGGTTATAATTTAAATGTAAATGTATGGAATTGATGGTTTAGATATGGGAATAAATTTTGTGGTGGTCGATTGTGATTCTCCATTAAATATGGGAAATAAATGGAACAATGGTCCCAATATTGGTTATTGAATAGAAATATGCATTGTATGAATTGAATAAATAATAGTGAAACTATGGTTTATCATTTAGGATGATTTTTTTTCCGGTACTGTTATAGCGTGTGTCCTAATGGAATGATAGTCTATTGATGGGTAATTTTAATGTTTTAGTAATTATTTGATATGTTATTTATCTATTAATGTTTACCCTCATGCCAGATATTTTATGTGAGTAAATATTCATTTATTTTCTTGTGATTTAATTATGAAACACACATGACATTCCTAACCATAACAAGACTCAAATTTTCCTGGGTTTATATTATTTTAAACACATCCTAGTCGGAGAGGCAATATGGTTGGCTACCTACAAATCCCTAAACTCATCCTATAGTATTCATTGGTGGCTCTTGTACATGGATGGTGATGGTACCCAATATGGGAGCATGGTTAATAGTGATGGGTTTTAAGGGGTTTATTTTAATGTAGAAGTTGGTAATGAGGATTATTTCCTTCATGTTTATGATACCCTATCACACTAGTTATGTATTCATGAATAGGTGATATATAATTGAGATTTTATCCATGGATAATTATGAGGATATTAAATATTATATAAATATTTTTACTGGTGTCATAGAAAGAATATAAACCCTATAAGAGGTTTTGATTGATAGGGATTTGTTCTCTCCCTCATCAATCTCATATTATTTATTTGAATGGAGAATATGGAATGGATGAAGGAATAAAATGTGAATTGTTGGGGAGTGAGAGTGAAAAAACCCATTTGGACATGTAAATAAGAAACCATTTCTTATTCATTGATTCAATTTTATTATACATAGATGATATACATAGTGACTAAGAGTTAGTGATGATAGGAATGAGTAATTGACTAAATAGATTCATGTAGGTTCAAATTATTACTCACTAGAGAATTAATATTATTTTCATTCATTTTCATGATAGGTCATGTTAAGGGTCCAACTGTATATACTTTTTATGATCAACCATCTCTTTATAAGATATTTTATGTAATCCGGATGGACTATGTAACTAAGAATGAATATTCTATTTTAGAGTGGATATTGGTTATTCACGCTGCAGCCCCAAAGTATTTTTCTATAGAATATAATGAGAACTATTTTATTTCACAACAGATGTTATTGTATTTTATTATATATTATCTTGTTTAATTTATATTATATTGTTCTAACCAGTTTCGTTCACCATATCTATT
The DNA here is from genome assembly GCA_963277665.1 of Viscum album. Classification (NCBI taxonomy): domain Eukaryota; kingdom Viridiplantae; phylum Streptophyta; class Magnoliopsida; order Santalales; family Viscaceae; genus Viscum; species Viscum album. The sequence continues at coordinate 75,912,570 of OY728162.1, read as the reverse complement.
TTTCTAAACTTATTTAATGATTTCAATTAATTCTACTTTATGTTTCATAACCACATTACTAATTTCCAATGTGGTTCCTATTGAATGCATGATTTAGAGTTAACTCATCCTCTTCATTAACAAACCAGGAGGGGTAGTAGTGATTGGGAGTTTATTAAATCCTTCTTCATAATTACATAATTTCATATGGGACATTTCTATTATCATTTATTTCTTTTACACTATTATGAAAGAAATTTTATTTTAATGTTTTCCACAGAGGTTATTTTCAGTTCTATTTATATTTCTATACAAAAATGTGAAGGATAAATTATCATCATATATTATTAATGAAGAAAATACCCTTTAAACTTTGTTGGTTCTCTTTTAAATTATTATTCATTATCCTTTCAAGGATTTTTAAATAATCTATCTTCCCTTTATTTAATAAATATTTTTAATTTAGAATAATATATATCACTAATGTGAATGGATTATTCTTATTTATAATATTCAATTTTTATTATCAGAATTTTTTTTTATTTATTTCAATCTATATTAATGATACTCATGATTCTGTCATAAAATTATCAAATGATACTATCCAACTTCTATCTCATAATGACTTATAAAATTATTCTATTTAAATTTTCGTGAAACCCATTTCATTCATCTAAGATAATAAATGTTAGATAGGATTATGAATTTTTCCATGTTCATATTTCCAAAATATAAATATTTTATATTTATGTGATTTTTAGGTCTTATATAGACCAATAATATATTCATTATGTTATTATATATCATGAGAATATGGTGAGACATGGGTGGATATCCAATGTCAAAATTATAATGACGCATAAATGGTTAGCCACAGTCCAAAAGATTTTAGGCCACTATTTGGTCAGACCGAGAAATGATGGTTATGGGTAGTGGGTGGTTAACATCATTCTACTATGTTATTAGTAGTTGTTTGTCCTATAGTTTTTGTATTTAAATGTCTTATTTGATAACCTTGACATATGTTATGTATTTTATACTTTTTTTGGCCATATTATTATGTTATAGAAAATATTTGTGTTTTAATTTCATGAATCATGATTATTGCCTTGTGTTTCCACATAATTATTCATTGTTTTAGGTATAATACTTTTAGATTATAAGCCATATCATATATTATATTCAACTATTATGGTTCCATGTTTTATAAACAAGTTTTTATTTCATGGTCTTATTTTATTTTTTGATTATGATCTATACATTTATGAATCATTTATAAGTCCCCATTATTAAAAAAAATTACCCAACCCCTTATGATTCCACACATAGTATAATGAATAAGAGAAATAATGACATTGTGTCTAGAGGGATAACATATGATCCTGTAATTTGTGGGAAATATTGACGAAATAAATAAAATATTTATGTATCTAATCATGAAAGGAACTAAACATTTTATATTTGAGTTTAAGAATATATATTCTAGATGTATTATTTGTAGTGCGGTAAATAAATTATTTGTATGCTTGGGATGTCTATGTTTGTATCAGAGAGGTTTTTAGTAATTCATGGGGAATATATAATTATGCATAAGTAGATATAACATAAAATAACCTATGATGAGAAAAAAGGTGTGTATGTTAATGGGAAATGGAATGGGATTCAATGAGGTGTTATAACCTTAAATATTGTAGGAATGATTTTCCAGATGGTTCTATGAATAGTGAGTGAACATATTAGGGTTTTGAACAACTCAAATATTATTATATTCAATTAAGATCTATAATGTACATGGAGAAAATTTTAATTATGAGTGAATTTATCAAAATTAAATTTGGAAAATATTTCAAAAACTATTAGAGGATCATATAAAAATAAATTTATACTTAATTTAATAATAATAAGTTACTTAAATAATGAGTTCCTTGTTTTGATTAGATGTTGATCATTTGAACTTCTATTTCATTCTATAGTTGTTGTGTTGAACATATCCAATGGGAAATACCACTATCAGCCATTCACATGTTCTCTTTTCATCTTGAAGTGTCACAAATGTTACTCCATGTGATAGTGTGATGAAACCAATTCCCTTATCTTTTTTTCTTTGATAAAAAACCAATTATTTTAAAACAATATATTCATTTAATATAACTAATTTTTGGATGGTATAGTTGTAATAGATTCTATTGATCATGAGATAAAAATATAGAATGTTTTGAATAGAGAGAAATATCTATAGATAAATATTCTGGGCATAAAATCCATCTATCCCAATGAAATGATATAACTTTGTATTTATTAAGCTAGGTTAAAGTATAAATAATTGTACACTGGAAATTAGTATTCCTTTAATTCTTAATAAAACCAACTTACAATAATAGTGGTATTAATAATAATAATAAAATTATGATTATCTTGATGTGAACATCATTCGTGTTTAAAATAAATATATTTATTACATAAATATTTTAATACTTATTTAAATGATATTTAATATAATGTTTTCTTTAGACATGTTACATCGGTCTACATTTCCTCCACCACATTTTACAAACATGATATTATAAATATTATCCATTTCCCAAATAAATAATTATAAAATTCATGGATTTTTGAATAAATATTTATTTTAATAACAAATCACCTAAAATAGTGACTAAAAGCACGATCAGAAAATCAATAATAAATTTTATTCTTGTAACACCAATATATTTTTTTAGATATATTTTTTAACTACATTGATGTCTTATATTGTGAGCTACACCCATAGAATCTTGCGCAATTCCCATCACTGGCTTAGCATCAAGTATACACAGAACTATTCAGGGCATGTGTTAAAAATAATTTGATGTTCTTTTTACAGAATTCAATTCACTCAATAATCAGTTTAAATGAACAAAAAAATATGATAATAACCTACACATTACAATGGCTAGTAAAAATAATATTAACTTTTTTCCAAAAAAACTATTTAAATGATAATAAAGAATTTTTAAAAATAATAAAATCACAATTGATGTATATTATAAATGTAATATATAAGTAATATATTCAATCTAATATTTAGAATTAAACTTATATGTTTTATAGACAGACATATGAACAAATTAAATTTTTTTGATAAAAGAAGCTTTTTTCAAAAATAAAATTCATGATGCCTTATTTTTTGAAACTTTTATATATTAAATTTTAAAAAATATACTTCTTCTTTTTCCATTTGATATTAAAATCTACTTTGGGTGATTTTTTGATATTTTTTGATATGTTTAATGTATAATTAATAGTAAAAATAAACAAACTTTTAATTGAATGAAACATTTTTCATCATAATAATTTATATGGATAAATAATATTATTTAGTGTTTTCAAATTGAAATAGAATATATTATTATTAGTAAATATATTGTTGTTCATGGGAATTAATTTTACCAAGAATTTTGATGTAAAAATTTTCTTATCTTTTGTAATGTTTATTCATAAAAAAATTCATTCTGAAAATGGGATTAATTTTAAATTAATAATAAGAACTTATAAGTTATGAATTTTTAAAAAGGGATTTCAAAATTTGTATCTTTAGAGCCAAATTATTTACACATAATTATTGTATTTTGGGGCATTATAAATAGATACATAATTAATTTTAACTAAAATTCTAAAAATTTAAATCATTTTATTAATGGTATTTATAATATTATAAAATTATTTTAAAACATAACATAATATGATTTGATGATTTATCTTTGAAATAAAATGTACTTTTATCAAAATGATTCCATATAGAACAATTTTGATGAGATTATGGCATTAATTATATTGGTTTCAATTAAAAGAGAATTATGTCTAATTCTGATATTAATAACAAATTAGTTTTTATTATAAGGTTACACAGAAGATAAATTTGATGATGAATACTCCTTTGAAGACTAGATTGTTTTTATTTGTCACAGTGACTTATTTTTTTTATTAAATTAGTAAATAACTAAAGGGTTTATATAGTGATTATGAATAAATTAATTTATTTGATAAAAAAATAAACCAATTTTTTATTAAAATGATAATAACCATTAAAATATAAAAACACTTTATCAAATATTATTTTTTCGAGTATATATTGACTATAATCTACCAAGGGATGATTTATTGATCTTTTATATCCTTATAGAAGAGATTATGGCACTTATATTATTTTATTTAACATGATGTTAATCTTGTCACATTCATATTTTAATAAGTATAATATGTTTATTGATAAATTTCATAGATGATATATTTTAATAAAAGGGTTATTATGAAAAATAATAGATTCAACATTATCGTTATATTTTCTTAACAAATAAGTGAATTATATAATTACAGAAAACTGACGTTGAAATTATTTTATAAAATGAAATATCAAACTAATGTTATTAAAAATATTGAAAAAAATACAATTTGGGATAATTAATATATCCATAATATTTTATATAATATTGTAACCCTATTGAGATATAATAAAAATTTGGTTGGTGGATAACATCTTACATTGATATTTTAAGAAATCTAAAAATTGAATATTTCCCAAATTGACACCATTTTTGTTTTGTCAGAATATTGTTTTATAAATAATTTAAAAATAATAAAAATATTTAAAAATATGCAATATGATATAGTTTAAATGATAAAAATTATTTATTTATTATTTAATTTATATCAACTATGTAAATATTGTACCCATTTAATATTGAAATATTTGTTACCCATGTTAAAATGAAATAGAATAAATATGTAATAAATTAAAAAGATTATGATTAAATGGATAAAAGAACTTGTATAACATTTTTTGGTTTATTTTATTGAAACCTCATCTAATTTCATTTTAGAAATTATGAAATTTTGGTGGTTTTTTGATATGGTGATATTTTATTACATATTAACACTTTTTGAGATTCCAAAAGTTCCCCCTACCTAAATTATATAAAGGTACCTCCTCTCATATCACTTAACTTCACATTACTCCTTAAATCATGGAAATCCTCTACCCATTTCCCTTTTAAAATTCTATATTATAATTAAAGAGTTTATTCACATCTTAGATGACTAACTCTATTAAAGTTAATAGGATATTTAGAGGGAGCACATCTAAGATTAGGCAATCTCTTATACTAATATTTTCAAACACCATTCTTCTTCTACATTATCTATATGAGTTTTTTCTATTATAATGTAATAACTGAAAAATAAATTTTATAAATATATATTATTTTGAAAATGGAATATCCATACTCTATATTCTATCCAGCCTGTGAGAAATGAAATAACCACACGTGTATATGTACGCCTTATCATCTACACATCACTGTGTAATCAATTTTTCACCATCATATTACATGGATTGTCACGACCAGTCCCCCGAGGCCCGTATCGTGACTACCCCAAGCCTACCTTCCACAGGCCAAGGGCTGGTGACTATCACCAAGGCGAAAATCCCTAAATTGGTAAGGCATAGACTATATAAACCGAAACACCAACAATAGATTATGTGTTAGATGTAAAACAAAAAACAAAGTTGTATACAAAAGAGTAATGAAAGGTAAAGTGCCCGGAAATACAAGCCCAACAAGAAAGTACATGTACAACTAAAATTCATGTACAAATGAGGAAAGGTAAGGTAGCTACTTGGTCGACCTTCAGGGTATCTGTAAGAACCCGGTTTTTGCTACGAAAGACTTTGGAATATTCTTGATGATATTCCAGAGCAGAGCCTTCAGACGACGTGCGATTCCGATCCCCGGAGTGGCCGGAATTAAATTTTCAGTGCGTTAACACTGGAAACGCTAAATAAATGCGATAACTCTTAAACGCTGATCCAGATCAGAGATCCGAGTGTTCAGATGGATCCGGAATGGGGTGTTTACCCTAGAAACGACATAAAACTTGTCGGAGCGGGATGTTTGGACCCCTCGCCCGCTTCTGGAACGTTAAACGAATTAATTATTTAATTAATTAATTCGTTTAATGGCGAAATTCTAGTATCTCTTAAACGGTGGCTCGTATTTGAAAACTGAGGGCACCGTTGAGTTTGGAGCATGCCGTTTACCCAAGGAGGGGTATAAGATTCGCGGGCGCATGGCGTTTGTGAAAAATGGCCCTAGGGGCGTTTTCGTAATTTGGCGGCCTCGGGCGCTAAGTTTAATAACTTTTGAACGGGGTTTCAGAATAAAATTACGAGACTGCCGTTGTGCTCGGAGCGTCGTGTTTACCCCAGGGACGCCCTCCTTTTTGTCTGCTTCGAGAGCGGGGTCAGGGGTGTGCCGGGCGGGAGTGTTTAAGTGTTATTACATAAATTCACCCCCCCCCCCTTCTTCCTCTTCTTCTTCTTCTTCACCCTCTCCCCTTCCCTCCTCCATTCCGGCGAGCTCCGGCGAGGCGAGCTCCGGCGAGGCAACGGCGCGGGGCGGATCGTGCGGGAAGCGTCGGGCGAAGCCCCATGAGTTAGGGTTTTGTTTTTGAGTTTTAATTCCCGAACCTCCCTTTGAACCCCAATTTTAGTGTCTATTTGTTGTTTTCTCTTCGATAGAATCCCATTAATGCGTAGTAGAGTAAATTCCCTATCCAACGCATCTTTTGGATCCATATTCCGAGCTCCGTAGCATCCGCAATGATCCGCCGAACTTTGCGGGTTTTCGGGTTCCGGCGAGTTCGAGCGGCGGTGCGGCTCGGCGGAGGAGGCGGCACGCAGGGCGGCGTGGCGCGGAGGAGGGCGGAGGCGGTCGGCTAGGGCTTCGGTGGTGGCGGCGCTTCCGTGAGGCGGCGGCGGCCTCGGCGGCGGCTGTCGGAAGACGGCCGCGGCGCCGGCCGTGGGCGCCGGCAAGCAGAGGAGGGGCCGCGAGGCGGCGGCCTCGTGCAGCGCGGCAACGACCCGCAAAGCGTGGGTCGTCGCGTGGACCGAGCGACCGGCCCCCATGGCCGGTCGGTGGCAAGTCCCGCATGGCGGGCGCGTGTGTGTGAGAGGAGCGGGCCGCGGAGCGGCGGCCCGTGGCTCGGTTGGACCGGGCCGGCTGGCGCGGGCCGGCCCAAGCAGGGCGGACCGGCCGGTCCGGGCCGGTCCGGCCCAAGGGGATTTGCCCCTCAGACTTCAGACGCCCGTATTTCGGGCTACGGGCGTCCGTTTTGCGCGCCGTCTACGGAAGCGCGGAGCGTGCGTCGAGGGGAATGATTTGAGATGGTTTCTGGAATTTTTAATTCCCTAAACGAGGGGTCTCTGAGGCGCGACACGTCCTTAAGTGGACGAGCGTTTTTCCGGGATTCTTGTTTTGGATGGCGCGGACGCGTCCGACGTCCGTTTTAAGCGCTGTCAGTGGCGTTGGAACCCTGGCGTCGAGGCGGAGGTTTCCAGGGTGGTTCCAGGAATTGAGGCTGGAGTTGAGGCGAGGGCCCCACGGCCCGTCTTCTGAGCTACGTGCAGCTTCTAGCGACTTTTTCCTCGGTCGTCCGTTCGGGGCCTGCGAGCAGTCATTGTTGGGTGTTTTTCCGAGGGCGTCACGTAGGTGCAGTCTTCCCGCCCTAATTCGGCACGATGGTGCGGGGCCCACGGGGGCCGTTCCGGGAGTTGACGGTGATTTCCAGTTTTATCACCGGGTGACCGTTTCGGACAAATGAATAGTCAAACTTGTGTGCTTTTTCGAGAGGATCGCAACGGTATGATCCGTTCGTGGGGTTTCGGGACCGGGTTGCGGGTCCCACATGGAGCCGCTCGTGTGCGGTGTGCCGGAACGCATCTTTTTCTCCGGATACCCATTATACTCAAGCGAGTAGTTCTTTCGACGTGTTTTCCGAGAGCATTGCGATGGCGCAGTCCGCCCGACCTCTTACGGAGATGTGGTGTGGGTCCAACCCGACCGGGCTACGGTGAATAGTACCTTTTTCACCGGGTGGCCGTTTTGGGTGATTGAGTAGTCAATCCCGTGTGTTTTTCCGAGGGGATCGGAGTGGCGTGATCCGTTGGTTCAGTTTCGGGATTCTGCGGTGGACCCCCATGCGGGTTGGTCACAGTGAATAGTACCTTTTCCACCTTTTGACCATTTCGGGCGAGTGAGTAGTCTAACTCGCGTGTTTTTTCACAAGGATCACAACGGTGTGATCCGTTTGGCTGTACAGAGCCTCTTGCGCGATCTTGAGAAATTTGGAAGCACGGAAGGTGCTCTAGTGGTGGTTCTCCCTACTTTTCTTGTAGCGGATCTTTGGCGAGTGATCGCGTGCACTCTCGTGTGAGTGATGTAAATTCTTGAGGTGACGCGGTTGGCCGTGCCTGGGCCTTTGAGGTGGAGTTGTTACGTCATGCCTTCGCGTTGACGTTGGGTGCCGGGTGCACTATAGCCTATGGGCTGGAACGAGGTATACTCTGGGAGTATACGGAAGCGCTTGGAGGTACGTGTGGTTTGTACCTGAGACGTTTGTGCGCTCAGTTGTGGTTGACTTGGGGCCACACGTCGTATGGCCCCACGTGTGTGTCGGGTTCTGCTTGCGTACTTTGAGCTCTCGCGACGTAGAGGATTCCTCTGTGCTCATTGTTTGACCAGCAGGGTGGAGTTTTCCCCTGGCTCGGTGCTCAGTTGTTGACCAGCAAGGTTGAGTGGACTCCCCCTGGTTTCGTTCTCGATGGATTGGCCGGTAGCGGGGCTAGTGGCACCTAGTGATGGAACAGGTGCTGAACCCCTTTGGGGTGAGTTGTGCTGGAGTTGGGTGGCCGCATGATGCCCACTCTGTGTTCAGTTGGCCAGTGTTTTACCCTCCAGTGGATGTGGCCAGAGCAGTTCTGAGTTTTACCCTCCAGCGGGGCTGGGAAGTGGGTTACTCATCGGATTTTAGTGTTTACCCTCCAGCAGGGCTAGGCAGTGGGTCACCCGAAACTTTTAGGGTCTACCCTCCAGCAAGGACTGGGATGTGGGTCGCTCGATGCACTTAGGGTCTACCCTGCTGCAGAGACTGGGCAGTGGGTAACCCGACGACCTCTTAGGGCCTACCCTCCAGCAGGGATGGGCAGTGGGTTGCCCGTCGTCTAGTTCCAGGTCTACCCTCCAGCAAGGCTGGGCAGTGGGTCGCATGTCGACCTATTCCAGGTCTACCCTCCAGCGGGGCTGGGCAGTAGGTCTCCTGATGATGTATTATGGTTTACCCTCCAGCAGGGCTGGGCAGTGCGTCACCCGATATCTGAAAATGGTTTACCCTCCAGCGGGGCTGGGTAGTGGGTTGCCTGACGATGTATTATGGTCTACCCTTCAGCAGGGCCGGGCAGTGGGTCGCAGGATGATGTATTAGGGTTTACCCTCCAGCAGGGCTGGGCAGTGGGTCACCCGATATTTGGTTATGAATTACCCTCCAGCGGGGCTGGGCAGTGGGACACCTATTAGCATTCCAAACTCAGTCCTCTTGACCAGGATAGTCTGTGGCTTACCTCCGTTATTACCGGAGCAGGACCCTTGGTTGTACGGGTCAGTGTTGTGATGACCTTGACTTTGAGGAGACCTCACCGCTACAGGGCAGTGATGGGGTGTGGCTTGACTTTCCTAGAACTCTCACGTACGGGCGACGCTTTCCCCACCGAGACGCGTTCTTGCGACGTGATCTAAAACCGTGTGGGCGAGTCAGTGTCGTCCAAAGCGGATAGTATCAAGGTGCGGTGACTGAGCCCCTTGGCTTGCGGTTCAGGGTAGACGTGCGGGATGTTGGGTGATGATGATGGGGTTATATCTAGGACTGATGGCGACTCTTTCTTGGGCTGAGCTACGGGACGGTGATCCCATTACGAGTTTGTTCGGGCTTCTTGGTAGAGCATAAGGATATGTATATACCTTGTTTCTGGCACCCACTTCTTGGGTTTGGTTACTCTCCCTCCAGGTAAGGTGAAGACGCGCAGGGTATGCCACGTGCTTTCCGTGTCTAGCTTCTCATGGTTGGACGAGTCTACTCTCCTGCTATAGACAGCGAAGACTAGAAGGGAAGTTTATCTTATCACCGTTTCCAGCTCCTTGTGCCTGGACGAGTCTACTTCCTTTCTTTTGTTGGGTTGAGCTGGACTCTCTACTACACCCTCGGTTGTACCCCTCTACTTTTCTGTTCGCTCTACCTCTCACCCTTCGGTACCTCCTTTGTTGCTTTCTCGAGCCTTCGGGGTATCATACTGAGTATTTTTATACTCACCCCTGCTTGGGATTTGCCCGCACTTGGTGTGCCCTTGCAGACGACGGACAGGTGGAGCATGACTTCAGTGGAGCGTAGGAGCTTGGGGGCTTGGACCGCGTGCGGTGGTCGTGGCTGGGTTCCAGGTGGCAGACTCATCAGCTGTTTCTTTTTGTTTACCTGTTTCCGGGTTGTGGCACTTTTTGGTTGGGCGCGTGTCTTTCCCCTTTTTCCTTTCAGCACTTTACTTTTTACTGTTAGAGGTTGATGCACACTGTGGTTTATTTATAGCAGTTTCCCTTTGCTTTTCCTTTTTACTCTGCACTTTTGCATTGAGTTTGCAGCGTGCGTGTGTACAGGTACTTAGGCAAAGGACTCCCCGAGTTTTTGTGCCTTCGGCACTGGTCTCCAGCCCCTGGCCTATGGAGGTGGGCCTGGGGTAGTTGCGGCTCGAGCTCGAGTAGGGTCGGGTCGTGACAAAGTGGTATCAGAGGTGGTTCGTTCCATGAGGCGTTGTTCGGACGTCCCTAAAAGAGGTATTGGTTGGGATATAGGGAAACAGTGTTAATGTGTCTCGTGAGCGGATCTCAGGACAGGGAGTCCTGTGATGGTGCGGCGGCCGACGTATCCATTCACCAGGACCTTGATAACCCGCTTGTCGACTCAGCATGCTGAGACACTTGTTGCAGGGAAATTTTTTTGTGCATCACATAGGATCGAGTCTTTGACCGTCCTTCTTGAGTCAGATCCCCATTGTTGTTGTTGATATTGGTATATGCATATATGCTCATATGATCTCGGAACTCCTTGATAATGATCAGGATGTCTCCGCGAAGAGAGCCAGGCAAGATATCAGCTTTGGTTCGTGACGACGACCCTATGAGCTACGAGGCCACAGTCCAGGACCCATAATGCGAGCCCTTCCACCGATTGGGTCGGTACCAGCACCCCCCCCCCCCACCTGTTGAGCAATAGACAATTTCAGCAGAGCAGGCTGAGTTTGAGCGCAGGTTGAGCGCACTCTGTGAGTTCCAGTGGAAGAGACCGCTGAGGTTTAGTGGTGATCCAGACCCTCAGGCAGCAGAGGTTTGGCTCGAGGCAGTGGTTCACCTTTTCAGGCTTGTGCAGACGCTGATAGATCAGAGAGTGGCTTTGGCAGCCAGCCTTTTTCTTGGATCAGCTTGGCGTTTGTGGAGTCTGGTGACTCGGTTTCTTGACGAGTTGTCTCTTTCGTTGGGGAGACTTTCAGTTGTTTCTCCGTGAGGAGTTTTTCCCCTCCTTCATGCGCTCCGTTAGGATTCGGGAGCTCCTGCAGTTTCATCAGGGTGGGATGACGGTGGCCGAGTACGCGGCTAGTTTTGCAGACCGCGCACACTTTTACCAGGACATGGTCCGTGAAGATAACCTCCGAGCGCGGAAGTTTGAGAAGGGTCTCCGATGAGAGTTTCATGCTATCAGAGTACCCTTGGGCATTTCCACATATGTCGGGGTGCAAGAGCAGGCACTGGTGACAGAGGGATTCCTGTCTTGTTTTGCGGTGGGTAGTGGCAGTGGGCACGATGGAGCGAGGACGTCTGCCGTAGCTAGCAGTCGCTTGAGGACAGGACCTCGATGCAGGTGGCCTTCCCGCTGCCAGTTTCGGAGACGTGGTCGTATACCAGTGTGGTGAAAAGGCACAGGTCCTCAGCCGAGGATTCCCTTCCGTGAGTAGATCTCGGGCCGTGGTCATACACCACAGTGGAGCCGGAGGGCACTAGTGCATCCCAGAGAGAGTCAGTGCTACGCTTGTAACGGGCGAGGTCACTTGGCACGAGACTTCCCAACCCGAGTTACTGAGTGCTTCGGGTAGGCAGCAGGTGCACCACCACGGCAGAGGCAGCGCCGTGATCGGAGTAGTACCCAGGGAGGTGGTGCTAGTAGAAAAGCGGGAGGAGCTGGTAGTGGGGGACGATGTTACGATATCTCCCCATCACCACTAGGCGGTCTACGTCAGGCTCCGGGAGCTGACGGTTGGGACCGCAGGTTGCCGAGAGCTTTGAATGTCTATGGTCCTACAGAGCAAGGGATGGTGATAGGTACACCTTACGACTCTTCTACTTTTTGCAGTAGAATTTTTAGGCTCTGCGTGTAGAGGACTTTCGTCCCTGATCCTTGTTTGAGGTGTTACCAGGGTGACGCAGGGCGTCGTGTGTAACCCTGTGTTGGTAAGGGAAAAAGGTGTGAGACCTTTTCCTTTAGTCGATGGTGTTGACACTTTCTCCTTTTGAGCGTGTAAGAGAGCATCGACTGTGGAATCTTGCGTGACCAGATATCCTTGGGTGCTTCACCATATGGATATTCTGAAGGAGGGAATCACCGGGACTTGTCCTAGGTGTGGGCGGTGATTCCAGTCGCGGTGTGCGACGTAAGGGTTTGACCGGGGAGGTGAGCTACCCTCGAGGGTCTTCGGGCCGTTTGAGACCGTGCAGAGGGATGGCGAGGTACCCTATCACCTTGCCCTAACCCCAAGGCCTGGAGTGGGTCCACGACATCGGCGAGGGCCGAACTAGCATGAACAGATCAATCCTTTTGTCTGTGTGCGGTGACACAGAGCTGTGCGTGGGTTATTCAGGGTATGGGAAAGCCAGGTGTGGGCTTAGTACCCTGTGTTGCTCTGTAGTTTTGCTTTTCGAGGAAGAAAATATTGAAGGAGGGAATGATGTAAGAACCCGGTTTTTTCTACGAAAGTCATTGAAATATTTTTGATGATATTCCAGAGCAGAGCCTTCAGACGACATGCAATTCTGAGCCCCGGAGTGGCCGGAATTAAATTTTCAGTGTGTTCACACTGGAAACGCTAAATAAATGCGATAACTCCTAAATGGTGATCCGGATCAGGGATCCAAGTGTATGGATGGGTCCAGAATGGGTTGTTTACCCTAGGAACGACATAAAACTTGTCGGCGAGGGATGTTTGGACCCCTCGACCGCTTCTGAAACGTTAAACGAATTAATTAATTAATTAATTAATTCGTTTAATGGCGAAATGCTAGTATCTCTTAAACGGTGGCTCGGATTGGAAAATCGAGGGAACCGTTGAGTTCGGAGCGTTCCGTTTACCCTAGGAGGGGTATATGTTTCGCGGGTGCAGGCCTTTTGTGAAAAATGACCCCAGGGGCGTTTTCGTAATTTGGCGGCCTCGGGTGCTAAGTTTATTAACTTTTGAAAGGGGTCTCGGAATAAAATTCTGAGACCGCCGTTTTTATCAGAGCTTGGTTTTTACCCCAGGGACGCCCTCCTTTTTGTCTGCTTCGAGAGCGGGGTCGGGGGCGTGCCGGGCGGGGGTGTTTAAATGTTATTACTTAAACGCACCCCCCCCCTTCTTCATCTTCTTCTTCTTCTTCACCCTCTCCCCTTCCCTCCTCCATTCCGGTGAGCTCCGGTGAGGCAAGCTCCGGCGAGCCAACTACGGCGAGGCAACGGCGTGGGGCGGATCGTGCGGGAAGCGTCGGGCGAAGCCCCACGAGGTAGGGTTTTGTTTTTGAGTTTTAATTCCCAAACCTCCCTTTGAACCCCAATTTTAGCATCTATTTGTTGTTTTATCTTTGAGCGAAGCCCATGAATGCGTAGTAGAGTAAATTCCCTATCCAACGCAACTTTGGGATTCAAATTCCGAGATCCGTAGCATCCGCAATGATCCACCGAACTTTGCAGGTTTTCTTGTTCCGGCGAGTTCGAGCGGCGGCGCGGCTCAGCGGAGGAGGTGGCACGCAGGGCGGCGCGGCGCGGAGCAGGGCGGAGGCGGTCGGTCGGGGCTTCATAGGCGGCGGCTCTTCCGGGAGGCGGCGGCGGCCTCAGCGGAAGCTGTCGAAAGCCGGCCGCGGCGCCGGCCGTGGGCGCCAGCAAGCAGAGGAGGGGCCGCGAGGCGGCGGCCCCGTGCAGCGCGGCAACGACCCGCAAAGTGCGGGTCGTCGCGTGGACCGAGCGACCGGACCCCGTGGCCAGTCGGTGGAAAGTCCAGCGCGGCGGGCGCGCGACTGTTAGAGGAGCGGGCCGCGGAGCGGCGGCCCGCGGCTTGGTTGGACCGGGCCGGCCGGCGCGGGCCGGCCCATGGGGCTTTGCCCCTCAGACTTCAGACACCCGTATTTCGGGCTACGAGGGTCTGTTTTGTGCGCTGTCTGCGGCAACGCGGAGCGTGCGTCGAGGGGAATGGTTTGATATGGTTTCAGGAATTTTTAATTCCCGAAATGAGGGGTCGCTGAGGCGCGATGCTTCCTTAAGTGGACGAGCATTTTTTCGGGATTCTTGTTTTGGACGGCGCGGACACGTCCGACGTCCGTTTTAAGCGCCGTCAGTGGCGTTGGAACCCTGGCGTCGAGGCAGAGGTTTCCAGGGTGGTTCCGGGCGTTGAGGCTAGAGTTGAGGCGCGGGGCCCACGACCCGTCTTTTGAGCTACGTGCAGCTTTTAGAGACTTTTTCCTCGGTCGTCCGTTCGGGGCGTGCGAGCAGTCGTTGTTGGGTGTTTTTCTGAGGGCGTCGCGTAGGCGCAGTCTGCCCGCCCTAATTCAGCACGATGATGTGGGGAACACGGGGGCCATTCCGGGAGTTGACGGTGATTTCCAGTTTTATCACCGGTTGACCGTTTCAGACAAATGAATAGTCAAAATTGTGTTCTTTTTCGAGAGGACTGCAACGGTGCGATCCGTTCCTGGGGTTTCGGGACCGGGTTGCAGGTCCCACGTGGAGCCGCTCCTGTGCGGTGTGCCGGAACACATCTTTTCCTCTGGATACCCGTTCTACTCAAGTGAGTAGTGCTTTCGACGTGTTTTCTGAGAGCATTGTGATGGCGCAGTCCGCCCGACCTCTTTCGGAGATGTGGTGTGGGTCCCACCTGACCGGGCTACGGTGAATAGTGCCTTTTTCACCAGGTGGCCGTTTTGGGTGATTGAGTAGTCAATCCCGTGTGTTTTTCCGAGGGGATCGTAGTGGCGTGATCCATTGGTTCAGTTTCGGGATTCTGGGGTGGGCCCCCACGCGGGTTGGTCACGGTCAATAGTACCTTTTCCACCTGTTGACCGTTTCGGGCGAGTGAGTAGTCTAACTCGCATGTTTTTCTACAAGGATCACAACGGTGTGATCCTTTTGGCTGTACAGATCATCTTGCGCGATATTGATAAATGTGGAATCACAGAAGGTGCTCTAGTAGTGGTTCTCCCTACTTTTCTTGTAGCGGATCTTTGGTGTGTGATCGCTTGCACTCCCGTGTGAGTGATGTAAATGCTTGAGGTGACGCGGTTGGCCGTTCCTGGGCCTTTGAGGTCGATTTTTTACGTCACGCCTTCGGGTTGATGATTGGTGCCGGGTGCACGATAGCCTATGGGCTGGAACGAGGTATACTCTGGGAGTATACGGAAGCGCTTGGAGGTACGTGTGGTTTGTACCGGAGACGTTTGTGCACTCAGTTGGGGCTGACTTGGGGCCACACGTCGTGTGTGCCCCACGTGCGTGTCGGGTTCTGCTTGCGTACTTTGAGCTCTCGCGACGTAGAGGATTCCTCTGTGGTCGTTGTTTTACCAGTAGGGTGGAGTTTTCCCCTGGCTCGGTGCTCGGTTGTTGACCAGCAGGGTTGAGTGGCCTCCCCATGGTTTCGTTCTCGATAGATTGGCCGGGTAGCGGGGCCAGTGGCACCTAGTGATGGAACAGGTGCTGAACCCCTTTGGGTGAGTTGTGCTGGAGTTGGGTGGTCGCGTGATGTCCACTCCGGGTTCAGTTGGCCAGTGTTGTACCCTCCAGTGGATGTGGCTAGAGCAGTTCTGAGTTTTACCCTCTAGCGGGGCTGGACAGTGGGTTACTCATCGGATTTTAGGGTTTACCCTTCAGCAGGGCTGGGAAGTGGGGCACCTGACACTTTTAGGGTCTACCCTCGAGCAGATACTGGGAAGTGGGTCGCCCGATGCACTTAGGGTCTACCCTCCAGCAGAGACTGGGAAGTGGGTCACCCGACGACCTCTTAGGGCCTACCCTCCAGTAGGGCTGGGTAGTGGGTCACCCGTCGTCTAGTTCCAGGTCTACCCTCCAGCAAGGCTGGGCTGTGGGTCGCCTGTCGACCTATTCTAGGTCTACCCTCCAGCGGGGCTGGGCAGTGGGTCGCCTGATGATGTATTATGGTTTACCCTCCAGCCGGGCTGGGCAGTGGGTCACCTGATATCAGAATGTGATTTACCCTCCAGCGGGGCTGGGTAGTGGGGCGCCTAACGATGTATTATGGTCTACCCTCCAGCGGGGCTGGGCAGTGGGTCGCCGGATGATGTATTAGGGTTTACCCTCCAGCAGGGCTGGGCAGTGGGTCACCCGATATTTGGTTATGAATTACCCTCCAGCGGGGCTGGGCAGTGGGACACCTATTAGCATTCCATACTCAGTCCTCTTGACCAGGCTAGTCTATGGCTTACCTCCGTGATTACCGGAGCAGGACCCTTGGTTGTACGGATCAGTGTTGTGACGACCTTGACTTTGAGGAGACCTCACGACTGCAGGGTAGTGATGGGGTGTGGCTTGACTTTCCTAGAACTCTCATGTACGGGGGGGGAGCTTTCCCCACCGAGACGCGTTCTTGAGACGCGATTTAAAACTGTGCGGGCGAGTCAGTGCCGCCCAAAGTGGATAGTATCAAGGTGCGGTGACTGAGCCCCTTGGCTTGCGGTTCGGGGTAGACGTGCGGGTTGCTGGGCGACGATGATGGGGTTATGTCTGGGACTGTTGGCGACTCATTCTTGGGCTGAGCTACGGGACGGAGATCCCCATACGAGTTTGTTCGGGCTTCATGGGAGAGCATAAGGATATGTATATACCTTGTTTCTGGCACCCACTTCTTGGTTTTGGTTACTCTCCCTCCAGGTGTGGCGAAGATGCGCGGGGTATGCCACGTGCTTTCCGTGTCTAGCTTCTTGTGGTTGGATGAGTCTACCCTCCTGCTATAGGCAGCGAAGACTCGACGGGAAGTTTATCTTCTCACCGTTTACAGCTCCTTGTGCCTGGACGAGTCTACTTCTTTTCTTTTGTTGGGTTGAGCTGGACTCTCTACTGCACCCTAGGTTGTACCCCTATACTTTTCTGTTTGCTCTACCTCTCACCCTTCGGTACCTCCTTTGTTTCTCCCTCGAGCCTTCGGGGTATCCTACTGAGTATTTTTATACTCACCCCTGCTTGGGCTTTTCCCGCACTTGGTGTGCCCTTGCAGACGACTGACAGGTGGAGCGTGACTTTAGTGGAGCGTAGGAGCTTGGGAGCTTGGACCGCGTGCGGTGGTCGTGGCCGAGTTTCAGGTTGCAGACTCGTCAGCTGTTTCTTTTCGTTTACGTGTTGCCGGGTTGTGGAACTTTTTGGTTGGGCGCGTGTTTTTCCCCTTTTTCCTTTCAGCACTGTACTTTGTACTGTTAGAGGTCTATGCACACTGTGGTTTATTTATAGAAGTTTCCCTTTTCTTTTCCTTTTTTACTCTGCACTTTTGCA
This sequence comes from Viscum album, assembly GCA_963277665.1. Classification (NCBI taxonomy): domain Eukaryota; kingdom Viridiplantae; phylum Streptophyta; class Magnoliopsida; order Santalales; family Viscaceae; genus Viscum; species Viscum album. Next base: position 75,894,942 of record OY728162.1, on the reverse strand, counting down.
TTGAGTTTTCTGTGTGTGTGTGTAGAGGTACTTAGGCAAATGCCTCCCCGAGTTGTTGTGCCTTCGGCGCTGGTCGCGAGCCCCTGGCCTATGGAGGTGGTCCTGGGGTAGTTGCGGCTCGAGCCCGGGTAGGGTCGGGTCGTGACAGTATCTACCTGAAGGGTAGGTACAGATGGCCTCCTCAGCACTCCAGATATATCTATCCCCTCCGTATACTGTCATGCCGAGTGCTCCACCTCTGGGTACCATCCAGTCCTGTTACTCGCTGCCTCAGTCAGCGCTGTCTGTCATCTGCAACCAACACAACATGATGTGAGCATAGCCCATGCAGGGGTGAGTATAACGATACACAGTGGGGACCCCAAGACCCTCAAGGTCTCACAAAATCCAAAAAGGATAAACGATAATATTTGGATTATATGGATGACCATAACTTAGGTATATACTCATACATATACTGTGGGTTTGCCACACTCACAAAGAGGAACCCCCACTGTAGTTTTACCGAGTCACAGAGTGGCACTCCCCACTGGGCCAGTTGAGTTACTCTGAGTCGAATTGGTCAAGCAGTCATCAGGTCTTATCCAGATACTAGGTCTCTGTACATTGTCGTCTTGTCTCTAGAAGGATCCGCTCCATGAGCTACTGGTCGATACTCCAACTATCATTAATTCCTAGGTAGATTTATCTCAATGGTCCTCCCCATCATAGGGGTCTCAACGCAATAGACAGCTCATCAATCGCACACTCAGTCTGTAAGTTATTTGTGTTTCCTTCCTGGGGGCATGTTTAAATTTTAGGTTCACACCGACCCAACTATAACCTAACTATGTACAACCCTCAAGAGGGGTATTCCAAAAAAAATCTTATCGCTCTAAGCTTTCCATCACCATAGACAGTTCGTTGATCAGACATAAGTAAACCATGTTATGGGTGAAAATGTGTATTTGGGTCAAACTAGTTTGGACTGGGGTCCGACCTTGTCTGTGGGTCTGACTCGGTCTACAGGTTCGACCTGGACCGAATGGGAACACCGGCTCGAGGGTGGCCCAACCCGCACTGGGTCTTGCCCACACATGGTTTAGCCCAGTGGCCTGGCAGCCTGGCGGCTCATGGGGTCCGGCTAAGCCGTGTCCAGGGGGTAACTGCGTTCCCCCTGGAGATCCCGAAAGTCAACTCCATTCATGTGGGAGCCAAACTGGCACCAGGTGGCATGGATCCATGCCATGGGGGACCCAGCGGGGTTCCGCTCCTCCTTGCTAGCCGAGCGGCCAGCCACTCTCACTCCACCGGCATCCGGCCCGACGCCGGCTGCCTCTTCTCTTCCACGGCGGCCCGCCCTGGCCATAGTTCTTCTCTTCTATGCGGCGTGACATCCCCACGCCCCTCCATCACAGCCCACCATGATCGCAGATCTCCTCCTCCACGCGGCGTGATGACGCTGCGCCCTTCCACCGTGGCCCACCATGGCCGTAACCGCCTTCTAATCCGTGTGGCTCCACAACACCGCACCATTGATTTAAAATGACATGACTGTGGCACACCCTTTCGGTGACCCGAAATCCTTGCACCAATAATTTATTTGCAGCCGACCCGTCACTGGCCATCGTTGCTCCATCGCAGTTCACGCTTCTGGCGGCGCCGTTGCACCATCACCATCATCAACAATGGAGGAAAATGAAGGGGGAGGGTCGGGCCATGTTCATTCCACCCGATCCTTCCACGTTATGGTGATGTCAATTGGCAAAACATAAACCAAGATTTGTGCGTTGAATGATGGAAACAAATTCAATCACAAATTCCCTTCCTCGTATAGATGATTGTTTACAATGACGTGGAAAGGCGGAAGTCGTTCTGTTGAAGTCATAATGAAGTCTATGAAGTCAAGGATGACATCGTCAGCATTTTTCATGACAGTGCTCTTCTTTCTTTCCCTGGTTGAAGATCTTTCTTCATTGGCAGAAGAGGTGTTGTTCTTTGGGAGAATCTGTTCCTCCAAGATCTTCCCACCCCTCTCCCAATGCTCCACTAAATGAATATTCCAACCCAAAAATAATGGGTTAACCAAACCCATTATTTAATTGTTGGCAGAATATTCAAATGATACCAAAATAATTAATTACTGTTCCATTAATTATTTTGAGTGGATTGGAATATTTATGAGGGAAGTTCAAAGGTCCCCCCCATTTATGGAGACATCAAGGGGGTTTAAATCCTGTATGGACCCCACCTCTTTAATTGATAAGAGGTGTTTAGACCTCGGGTGGGCCCCACCACCATAACCTCTAATGGGAGGTTATGATGTTCAGGCCCTCACCTTTAACATCATTTTATAGGTTTAACCACCAAATAAAAATAAGCCACATACTTATTTTTATGTAAATATTATTCTTAAAACACTAAAAACTAACATTCATTCTCGATCAACTGTCGTTGAGGAGAAAATCTTCTTAAGTGAATAACGGTACTTTGAGTTCAACGGTGCCCTCATATTTCAGTTCTGAGCACCAGTTCAAATGTTTTAAAATCCTACTTACATGTTTACTGAATTTACATAAAGAAAACATCCGAAATTGATTCCGGGCACACCGGGACTCAGAATCAAGGGCCATAAATTTTCGCGAACTCATAAAAATCCTATGTAATTATGAAAAAAAATTCCAAAGAATTGATGGGTTTTTACATTCTCTCCACCTCAGGGATTTACGTCTTCCTAAGCTACACCGTGAACTATGAGAACAAATTGGGGTACTGAGAACGCATCAGATCCTCCCACACCCATGTGCTCTCCTGGAGGTTCTCATGCTACCGGAAGACACATAGAAGAGGTATCGACCATCCACATAGGGTCCACTCCTGTCGATCCTCAATATACCATAGAACCTCTATGAATGTCTCCCCATCATCGACATCTAGCTCTCCATGGTTTATAATGTGGGATGAGTCGTGAACGTATCTCCTCAGCTGAGATATGTGGATAACGTCGTGCACCCGGTGCAACTAAGGTGGAAGAGCTAAGAGGTATGCCACCTCTCTTACTCTGATGAGGACCTGGAAAGGTGCAATGAATCATAGAGTTAACTTTCCGCCTCAGAAAAATATCTATAGACCACGTCGAGTGAGACCCGTAAAAAGATGTGGTAACCATCCTCAAACTCTAGAGGTCTCCACCTCTTGTCAGCATACAACTTATGTCTGATTTGTGCAGTCTTCTTATTCTCTTGGACGATCTGCACCTTTTCTATGGTAGCGCATACCATCCCTCATCCCAAAAGTGATGACTCCCTTGGGACTGTCGAGCAAAATGATGATCTTTAAGGTTTACCATACAATTCCTCAATAGATTACATACCGATGGTGGAGTGATAGTTGTTGTTGTAAGAAAATTCTACCAATGGTAAGTGATCCACCTAGCTGCGACCAAAGTTGAGTACACAGGCTTTGATCATGTCCTCGAGGGTCTGAATGGTCCTCTCTAACTGACCATCTGTCTAAGTATGGAAGGTGGTGCCCAATTGGAGTTTTGTCCCAAAAGCCTCCTACAACCCCTTCCATAGCTAGGAAGTAAACCATTTGTCACGGTCACAGACAATAGAATAAGGTACATCATGTAAACACACAATATTCTAAACATAGAGGTGTCCCAAGCTCTCTAATGAGCCCTTCTCTCATATTGGTAGGAAGTGTTCCTACATGGTGAGTCATTCAACGATCACCCATATCGAATCGTGACTCCAGGATGTACGTGGAAGACCCGTTATAAAGTCCATGGATATCCCATACCACTTCCACTATGGGAACTCTAAGGGTTTCACCAAGCCTACTGGTACCTGGTGTTCCGCCTTCACTTGCTGACAAGTGGGGCACCTAGAGACAAACTCTACTACTGCCTTCTTATTACCTGGCCACCAGGGTTGTCGTCGGAGGTCCTGATACATCTTCGTCACTCCTGGATGTACCATAAGTGGGGAAGTGTGGACTTCCCTCAACACTTCCTCCTGAAGTGAAATAAGTACCTAGGTATGTCCTCTGAAGAGGATGACATGCTCCCCACCTACTGAAAATCCATCAGGTTCATGCCGTATGGATATATGAGCACGTCATGGCTCATAGTCAGTGTCTCCATGCTTTACCTCCTTGACTGGCTGAAGAAGTGGATGAGTGACAATAAGAGACTGACAGGAAGCTACTCCATCTCAGCCCATATAAGAAATCTGTAAAGAAACCAGCTACTCTGTCGCCTCTCCTAGGAGCTTTATACAACATCTCTTACTGAGTGCATCTGTAACAACGTTCCCCCTCCCAAGAGTATATAATATCAATATTTCATAGTCTTGGATGAACTCAAGCCAATGCCATTGTCTCAGGATCAGGTACTTCTGGGAGAAGATATACTTGAGACTCTTGTGCATAGAGTAGACTGTGAAACACTTTCCCATCAGATAGTGCATCCACATCTTTAAGGTAAAGACCACTCCTACTAACTCCTAGTCATGGGAGCATAGTTCTGCTCATGATTTCTCTGCTGCTGAAAACCATAGGCGATTGCAGCTCATTCCTGCATCAGGACACACTTGAGTCTGGACCATGGTGCATCGATGTAGACTACGTACCCTACGCCTTTTCTTGAAGCCTCAAGATGGAAGCACTAGTCAGCCTCTGCCTCTGCTCATGAATGATCTGCTGGCATCTCTCTGACCTCATGAAGGGTTTCCCCTTCTTCATCAAGGATGATAGCGGTGCTACAACTCTGGAGAAGTCTAGAATGAATATCTGGTAGTATGCAGCCAAGATCAGGAAACTCCATACCTCTTTCACACTCCAAGGTAGCACCCAAGAAAATATCGCCTCAATCATTGCGGGATCTACTATATCTCCTGCCTCGGATATTACATGTCCCAAGAAGTGAAGCTCTAAAATACTAAACTTTCACTACAAAAGATTACTCTAAAGATGATACTCTCATAGTATGTCTAGTACTACCTAAAAATGGTAGGAATGATCCTCCTCAGTAGTCGATTAGATCAGAATGTTGTCGATGAAGACCATGGCAAAGCGATCAAGGTAATGCTAGATGATCCTATTCATCAGACCCATGAACACTGCTAGAGCATTGGTTACACTGACGGGAATATCCAAAAACTCATAGTGGTTGTACCGACAGCTGAAGCCCATCATCTGGACATCCTTGTCTCGAACTATGAGCTGGTGAGAGCCTGATCTTAGATTTATCTTCGATAACCATCGTGCTCCCTTGAGATGATCAAAGAGGTCATCAATCCTTGGGAGTGGGTACTCTTTCTGCACGGTCACCTGGTTTAGGATATGGAAGTCGAAACAAAGCCTCATGCTCCCATCTGCCTCCTTGGAGAATAGAATCGGGGATGCCCAGGGAGAAACACTGGGTCAGACGAATCCCTTCCCCTACAAGTCCTCCTGTTGTACCTTAAACTATCAAATCTCAGTGGGAGCCATCCAATAGGTTGGAGTAGATATCAATGACATCATGGGGTACTGATCATTATAGAATTCCACCTCTCTGTGAGTAGGTAGTTCTAGAACATCGTCCGGGAAAAATCTGCATAATGGTCCACCACTATATTATAAGTCAAACTCTCCACATCAACTGCTCCGAGGGTAAGGCAAGAAAACTGGTTAGTGATTGACTACACCCTCCTCCGAGTAAGTCCATTGTGTGCCGCAAAAGATCCCTTCTAGATGGTGAAGGTAAACCAGGTCCCATCCGTGCAGACACACCGCACTTTTCACCTAATACAGTCAAACCGAGCAGGGACTATAGATAACCAGTCCATACTGAAGATTACATCTTAAGGCCTCGATGTCGCTACAAGTGGATCCCAGTCGAAGCTCTCACCTCCTAGAGTAAGCTCACACTATTGGCACTAGTGCGTAATCATCGACTCTTCTCCTGTTGGAGTCTCTAGCCATAATGATCGAGCCAAGGGCTCTATCTAAATCTCCAAGCATCCAATGAGGAAACTAACTATGAAAGAATAACTGGGACCTGTGTCTATATGAACTACAGCTAAGGTGTAGTAGACACAGATCGTAACATAAATGATCTCTGGAGAACCATTGTCATATGCCTCAACTGTCTGGAACGAAGATCTCCCTTGTCCACCTTCTCCCTACTTTTGGGGTGGTCCTCCTAGTGGTGATCGTGGTAGTACCACATAACGTCGTCCACCGCTAGCTGCTTGACCAGCTCCTCTGCTATGTGTGCTTGTACCCTATGGGCCACCTCGATAAAACCTATGACTTTGCCTGGGATTTCCCTAAATTGTCTGTTGATCGTAAGAATGATGAGTTAGACAGTCATGAGAAAAGTGACCATTCCCGCCGCATGAGTAACACTGGATGCTCCTAGCTAGTAATTAACTACCCTAGGTACCCCGTAGAATAGATCAGGAGTCTTACGGTCACCCACCCATCGGTCTGGTCCTCTTGGAGCTCTGAGTCATCTATATACTGCCAGCTGTAGAAGTCTCGACTGCATGCCGAATACTACTGGGTCTCACTGCTGGTGACTTCTCCGCAAGGAAACTATCCACTAGGAGGGCTCTCTATAACAACCCTGCCTACGTCAGGATGCTGAGGGAGATCATTGCTACTATGATATCTCACCTCAGCCCCATGTCAGTGGTTCGGGCCTCGAAAAATGGGTCCCGCATCATATCTGTGGAGTAGCATGAGAGGTCGGTGAACCTCAATGAGTATTGTGCCACCATCATGCTACCCTACTACAGAGGTAGTAGATCATGTATCTGTACCACTCATAGAGTTACTGGAAAAAAATCCACAAGTAACAGGCTCTCAAATTCTACCCATAGAAGTGTCACCTCATCGTGGACATGGAGCATCAGGCTCCAACATCTGCCTGTTGGTGCCTGAAATAGACTCGCGTCAAAGATCACTATGTAGTCTTCCGGTGTCCCTACTAGCCTAAAGACTCTCACCACATCCTCCTGCAAATCCTCAGCCGCGTGTTGGTCCATCTATCTGCGGAACATAGGTGGCCTTTGGCGTTGGAACTCATTCAACATGCGCTACTGGCATGCATCATCTTCTGTTGGGGCTGGTGGCATTGATGGCACAACGGGAAGTGGTACCAAAGGTGCCTCCGCTGGTAAAGTGCCATGTACTGAGGCCTCATAACTTAGTGGGCTATCAATGTGTACCAATATCGGGGCTCTGTGGGGAGGCATCCTGAAACAAACAGATGCGGTGCCTTCAAAATATTATATCTGGTGAGCTAACTGGATTGAGATAACTTTAGAAAAACTTTTAAATACACGCACACAATCAGTGTTTTCATGCACTAAGAATAAAATCAGTAGTTAGGGTCTCGGTGTATGGATACGATGGCCACCCACACCAAAACTGGACTCCCTATACTAAAAACCACACTTAGTAACCTTAACACTATTTCTTCATAGAAAATAATGATCAGAGTTCTATGTTATGTGGTAGAACTCACTCCTCTGATATCAATTTGGCATGAACCATCCCCCAATGCATGTATCGTGACTGCCCCAAGCCTCCCATGCATAGGCCAGGGGTTGGAGAGTAGCAACAAAGGAGTAAATCCCTAAACTAGGAAGGAATGTTTTTTATATACTAAAACACACACAATAGAGTACGTGCAGGAAGTAAAAAAACTAAAGAATGTTGTATACAAAAGAGTGCTGAAATGTAAAGGGGATGGAAATATAAGCCCAGTAAGAAAGTAAAAGTACAAATGAAATGCAAGAACAACTGAAGAAGAGTAAAGAAACTACAGGGTTGTCCTATGGGGTTCCTACCTAATGGGTAGGTACATATGGCCTCCTCAGAACTCCATTTTTGTCCGTCTGCTCCGTATACCATCATGTCGAGTGGTCCACCTCCGAGTATCGTCTAGTCCTACTACTCTTTTTCTCAGTCAGCGTTGTTCTTCATTTGAAACCAATACAACAATGTGTTGGCATAGACCATTCCGAAGTGAGTATAACTATAATCAACAGGGACACTGAGACCCTCAAGGTCTCACAAAATCAGACAAGGATAAACCACAATGTATTGATTCAATGGATAACTATAACATATGTATGTGCCCATACATATACCTAATTTATCTAGTAACCCATCTCAATCATGATTAAATGACAAATGTCATTGACTCAGCTCAAACCAGGATTATATTATAGGGGGTAGTATCAAGTATCAACCCCAGTCACACTGTCGAAACCTCTACTGATTATATACTCCTCCTCTATCAGGAATAGTGGGCCTGACACGTCACACAGAGGCCCTTACCACTATCGATGGAATGTTGAGGTACTCCTACTGTCGAGTATCATGGGTCAGTTGCGTCACACAGAGGCAATCTCCACTACCGGTCTGTCGCGCTCACATAGTGGCGCTCCACCTCGCAGCCTGCTGAGGTACTTCTTCGGTTGAGTATCGTGGGTATACTGTGCTCACATAGAAGCGCTCCCCACTGTGGGTATTTCGCGTCACACAGAGGAACTCTACAGTTGGCCATTCGATTCACTCTGATTCAAATCGGTCAATCATTCGTCAGGTCTCAGCTAGCTACTAGGTCTCCATACTCTATCTGTTCACCTCTAGATTGATCCGCTCCACAAGATACTGGTCGATACACCGACATTCACAAAGTCCCATGTAGAAGTATCTCAAATTAACACCTCGTCATAGGGGTCTCAACGCAACAGAAGTTGTGTCAATCAGACGCCCGATCTGTGAGTTATTCGCATTTCCGTCCCGGGGCCCGGTTGGATTTTAGGTTCAAACCAACCCGACCACACCCCATATATGTCCAAACCTCAAGTGGGGTTTAGAAAAGAAACCATATCTCTCTAAGCTCTCTGTCACCACATATGGTTCGTCGATCAGACACCCATAGCCCATGTTAGGGGAGAAAAGGTGTATTCGGGTAAAATGGGTTTGGACTGGGGTCTGACCTGATCCGCGGGTCTGAACCAGTCCCTTGGTCCGACCCAGCACGAGCGGGAAGCCCGACCCACACTGGGTCTGGCCTACGCTAGGTCCGGCCTGGCGGCCCAGCAGCCCAGCGACCCGGCATCTCGGTGGCTTAGCGGCTCATGGGGTCCTCCTAAGCCCCATCCAGTTGTAATCACATGCCCCTTGGAGATCCCAAATGGAATATTCATTCAGGTGGTAGCCAAACCGATGGCAGGTTGCACCGGTCCACGCTTCGTGGGACCCAACTAAATCCCTCTAGTCCGGGCTAGTCAAGCGGCCATCCCCTCCCCCTTCACCGGCGGCCGTCCCGACGTCGTTCGCCTCTTCTCTTCCACCTTGGCCCACTTGGGCCGCGGTTCTGCTACTCCACGCAGCATGATGGCATCGTACCACTCCTCCGCGACCTGCCATGGCTGCGGATCTCCACCTATGCATGGCGTGATGGTGTTGTGCCCTTCAGCCACAGTCCTCCCTGGTCGCGGCCATCTTCTCCTCCACGCGACGCGAAAAATCCACTCCCTTTCTTCCATGCGGCATGTCTGTGCCGCGCCCTTTTGGTGACCTGGCAGCCTTGCGCCGTGGTTTTATCCACAGCCATCCCGTCACTGGCGGCCATTGCTCCGCCACAGTTTACTATATCAGCGGCATAGTTGTGTCGTCGTCATCATCAACAAGCGAGGAAAATAAAGGGGGAGGGTCGGGCCAAGTTCGTTGGGCCTGAGACATCCACATTATAGTGATATCAATCGGAAAAACACAATCCTACTTTTGTTCATTTAAGGTTGGAATCAAATTCAATCTCAAATTCCCTACCAAGTATTTTTGTTCATTGACGATGTTGCAGAAAGTCAAACGTCGTTCCGTTGACTTCGGAAAGAAGACGAAGAAGTCGAGGACGATTTCATTGGAGTTCTTCATGGAAAACAAATCCCTTTCATACAGCTGTTACATATCTTTTTTCATTTCCAGAAGATGAGTTTTTTGTTGGGAGAATTTGTTCTTCCATGATCTTCCCACCCCTCTCCCAATGATCCATGAAATGAATATTCCAACCCAAAAATAATGGGTAATGCTAACCCATTATTTAATTGTGGGCCAAATATTCAAAAGATTTCAAAATAATTAATTAATGTTCCATTAATTAATTTCAGTAGATTTTCACAATTATGAGGTAAGTTCAAGCCCCCCCCCCCCGCCACATATGGAGAGTTCAAGGGGGTTTAAATCCCGTGTGGTCCCACCCTCTATAATTGATAAGAGGTGTTTAGACATTGGGTGGGCCCCATCACCATAACCTCTCATGGGAGGTTATGGTGGGGTGGCCTCCTCCTATAACCTCATCTTGGTGGTTTAAACAAAAAATAAGAATAAGCTACATGCTTATTTTTATTTAAATTTTATTCTTAAAACTCTAAAAAAATAACATTCATTCTTAAACAATAGTCGTCGAGGTGAAAGTCTTCTTAAGCGAATACCGGTGATGTTAGTTCAATGGTTCCCTCAGATATCACTTCTGAGAAATAGTTCAAAAGTTATAAAATACCGCTCACACATTTACTAAACATACCGGAACAAAATTTCATAAATTAATTCTGGGAACACTGTGCCTCGGAATCAAGTGCCTTAATTTTTTGCGGGCTCGTAAAAATCCCATGTATTTAAGAAAAAACTTTCTACGTAATTTTTGAGTCTTTACATGGATTGGTAAAATGATGGAAATAGTTACTATATATGATTATTATAAAATTATATAGATTTTTGAAGAAAATATATACAATCCCCTTCCATACCATTTCAATAATTAATTGAATGATGTAATCGCACACCCGTACATATGGCCTACCATCTCTATGATACAATTTGATTCATTCTACATAATACTAATTAAAAAATGATTATATAAATATATAGAATAATAAAATATGACATATATTATACTAATATCGTTATGTAAATGATATAAATATATCATATGAATAGGATCATATCTAAAAAACATGCATATGAAAATAAATAAGTTAGTACCTGATAGACGAGTAATAATGTTACTAACAAACGTATGATAATATGAACATATATGATGAAGATTATTATCGAATCAATCAATGAAATTATATAAATAATTACATGAGTTTGGATACATACAAAGGATATCAGATGATAGGTAAGGGATAATTTCACAATCTCATTATTATGTGATATTGTTTATATGCAAGTATTTATTTGGGTTTATTTATCATCCTTTTCAATATTATCTAAAAATTATTTCATAAAAAAAGTTCAATTCTCTTATGGGTGGATATATTCCTTTTTTCAAATTTTTGTCTTTTTACTACACGGTTTGAAAGGATTCATTCTTTTATTTTCAAAATGTGGTACTTTTAGATTTTTATTGCATAATTATGAAAAGAATATTTTTTAACTTATACGACTTCAATGGATTTTTACTCTTTAATGAATCCTTATTTCCATGAAGCTTCCCATACAAGGTTTAATTTTTATATTAAAATAAATTATTTTCCTTTAAAATTTGACATTGTTTTAGGAAAATAATGTCTTTTAGAAGAATATAAGATACATCCCTCTTGAATTAATTTAAAGTGTTCTATCAAAATTATTTTCAATCAAAGATATAATTCATTAATAGTGTTATGTATTAAATATATTATCACTATTATTCACATGTATTGATTATGTTTACTATGAAATGATATTTCTGAAATCTAATTGTTTTACATGGATTATGGTATCATGGAATAATGTTTAAGAAAAACATTTTATTCTTTGTGTTAGGATATAATGACTCTCTTATGCGTTTTTGGAATGCATAAGAATGATTTCATTATTAGATGATTGAGACCTATATCTCCCTTAAATTAATTAGTTAAATCGTTATATCTAATGATATATACATGACTATAATATAATGTAAGTCCAGTTTGGTTATAAAATGTGGGAATGGAAATTAAATTAGGTTCAGTATTATAGGGCTGGACTGACAAGTAAACCCTATTCATAAATTGAAATTTTCTTCCATGTATGATCTTGTAATATATCCATGTATAATATTAAGATTATTTTATATGGTTATATTTTTTCCACAATCTCATGTTTAATGGAAATTCAATTTTCTCGTCACTTTTATTCCGTTATGATTTATTACTTATGAACTACCAAGATTAATTTCATGACATTATGTTATTAATATTTTTTATACATGGTATTCCATTATAAAAAATCATGATTTTACATTATTATGTTTATGTTTTGTTGGATATATTATAGGACTACCCATACTGATAATTTTATCACATCACTTTTTAGGTTTCTTCTTACCATGATATGAAAAGGTTTATTAAGTAAGATGTCACAAAATGGGGTTCTAGTTATGATGGAAATCACATAAGATGATTTAGATGTTTTATGAACAAGTTTCTTTAGGATTTAATGTTTCAAATGAAACTAAAATAATAATGGTATTCTATATATGTTTTTTTCATGTATTAAGTATTCCATAAATGAAATGTAATTTCCAACTAAATAATGTTTGGGTCTTTACTGTTGTTATCTGAGGGAATGTATTGTCATCCTTTGTAAAAGTAGGATGTGAAAACTTTAGTAAGATACCCAGAGATATTTACAAAGATATTTTTAGGGATTTTCTATGGATATGTCTATTTATAGGTTACAGTCCTAATGTTTTTATGATAATCATGAATAGCTGAGAATTAAACCTAGGATATCATAGATTGAAATATTATAAGTAATATAACTTACTTATAATTTTTTAATGTATGATTTGTATTTATCAAACTTCCCCTTGCTATTTTATTCAATATACAAAACGATAAAACATATAGATAAACTATTGTTATTTAGATATGGAATGTATGTGAATAATGAAAAATGATTTCTTAAGAAGAAATATCATAAATCGAATCATGAATGTTGTACGTGTACTAGTTATACTGATGAGGATAATGTTATTGTAAATTAAATATGAAAGGAGTTGGATGTTCTAGAATTATTTTTTATTTTATATCTATGAATCATGGTTATGTAAAGGTTGAGGAACATTAACACATGATTCATATTTTAGGAAATACAAAAATAGCGGATCACAAGTCATCGTTTATGAATAGTGTTAGATGATTGAAAGGTATATGTTTCAGACTTCAAAGATTTAGTCATATGAATCATGAAATATATAATTTTTTTGAATATAAGTTTTTCATTATGGATGTGAAAGGATATGTTGAATAGTTCTAAGGACCATGAACTGTTATTTATGGGTAGGGTGATGTATTTGGAGAACACGTAATTAAGGGAAAGATTAACCTTAATAAGTCCCTTATGTTAAGATAGTGATGTTTAGATAATGAACTGTTAGATTTTAATAAGTAAATTGGATGATTCATGCTTCTAGGGAACTAATTATAGATTTTTTCTCCATAGGATTTTGCTATCATGGATGAAGTATACTAGTTTCCTCGACTAAAGTAATATGTCCAATAAGTTTTACAGTAAGGGAAAAAATATTTTCAATAAGGATATATATTAATTAAGGATATTTCCAAGAGTCAGGATAAAACATGATGAAGGTGATCACAAGTTTTAAATTTAAATGACAATAAGTGACTTATGATATATGGGGGATAAATGTTAATCTGAGTCATTGTACCTCTTTCTAATGTTTTGATATTTATTTATCTGATGGATTAACAGTTTATAAATTTATGGATAGTACAATTTAAACTATGTATGAAGTTTATTAGATTAAATTAGTATCTCAAAATAGGTTGAATTATGAATATTTGATAACTAGTGATAAATATTTGTGTTTATAAAGTCTTACAGAATGATATATCATTATATATATCGATCAAATTATTTTCTAACAATTCAGGAATGAAGCACTAAACCTCATTTCATTGAATAAGATATGATGTTTATAATTGTTCAAAGAAAAACCAATAGAGATATTTTACTAAAATCAAGTTAGCATATCTTCTCCTGAAAATTATTAAACATTACAAAAAGAGATCATGATGTAAAATGGTGGCTTATTTTTAGAATTTCTGATGATATCAATGAGCTCCTTCACGCTTCATTAGATTATGGTTGTTAACATTTAAGGGTTCAACAAAATTCTTCTGAGCAGTGATCATTATGAATATTTATGCTTTTCTAAAATTCCCATTATTCACCTATGTTCTATTACATTGAGACCTTGTTAATATTTTATTTAGGAAACTATTTTTTCCTATATACTACTTTTTATGAGGAAATTTTAGACATTGTTTTTACGATGTGGGTTTCTATCCTTCTATAACACCAAAAAAATTCATTGGATAAATTCAGTTTATGGTGGGTAGAATGGAACACCTAGAGATTTTTATGAGATATTTTTTTAATTTCTTTGGTTTCTTGTGTTGTACTCTACACCACGATAAGATAGCATTATACGAAAGACCGACTACGCTATTAGAATATGCAACACTGTTCTTGGATTGTTTTATAAAATTTATATAGATATTTTAATAGAATTCATCTCAATCTACACTAATTTTATCTGAACAACAAAATATTATCACAACCTACTCATTATTACGATGAATATGAATGGTATTAACTTTTTTCTGAAAAACAAATTAAACGAAAAAATTGTGTTTATAAAATAATAAAATCACTATTGATAGATTTTATTAATGTAATATATAAGTATTATATTCATTATAATTTTTAATATTATTGTTATATTATTTATAGACATGACATAAAAAAATCCAATTTTTTGGATTAAAGAAGATATTTTAAAAAAATGATGGTTTGTCACTTTTTGATAGAGAACTCATTTTAAATCCAGTTTCTCACACTTTTATATATTATATTTAATAATATAAACTTATTATTTGGATAAATGATATAAAAATCTACTTTGGGTGAATTGTTTATATTTTTCTGATACGTATTTTGTTTTGATGAATAGTAAAAATATAATAAATTTAAATAGAAAGATAAATTTTATCAAATAATTTATATAGAAAAATTATTTTATTAATTGGTTAAAAATTAAAAATATAATATTTTTATCAAAAAATATATATTTTTTCATTTGAATTAATTTTACCATGAATTTGGATGTAAAATCATTCAAATCCTCTATAATGTTTTAACATTTAAAAATATTCTTTTTTAATTCCATGAATGGGATTAATTTTAAATTATCTTCTTCAACTTTTGTGATTTAAAATTTTAAAAGTAGATTCATTATACGGAATCATTACATCTAAATTATTAAAATAAAATTATTTTATTATTTCACATTATTAATAGAAACATAAGTAATTATAATTAATATGGAAAAAATGTAAATAAGGTAATTAAGGGTAAATATAATAATATAAAATTACATGAAAACTTTTCCTAATATAATGGGACGATTTATCTTAGTCCTAAACTATCCGTGGATCCAAATGATGCCCTTTTGAATAACTTTTAAGAGATTTGGATATTAAATATATTTTATTTTAAAAAAGGATAAATATGTCATACTCATATTATAATAACTAAATCTTTTTTAATATAGGGTTATAAAGAAAATAAAATTTATTTTGAAGATTATTTGGAAAACTAACATGTTTTTATTTATCATGGTAAATTATTTTAATTTTTTAGGAAATAAAAAATTCCCATAATGGTTTATATATTTATAATGAAGAAATTATTTAATTGAGGACATATTAATAAAAAAATTATATTAAAATTATACTGACCAATAAAATACACAAACACTTGAAAATTTAAAATTTTAACATATATAAACACCGTAATATTACAATGGTCAATTTATTGACAATCTAGAACCTTATAGAAGATATTATGACACTTATATTATTTTATTTAATGTGATGTTAAAATTGTCACATTAATGTTTTAATAAGTATAAAATTTTTAATTTAGAGTTTTCCTGATGATATATTTGACTACATGTGTTCTTATGAAATATATTAGAATTGTCATTTGAATTGTAATTTATATTTAATTTCTAATAAAAAATATGTTTATTAAATAATCACACAAAACCGATGTTGAAATTATTTTAATAATTGAAATATCAAATTAATGATCATAAAAATATTAAAATAAATATAATACGGGATATTTAAAATAACCAATGAATTTTAAAGTTTAATTTGACCTTATAGAGATATAATAAAATATTTTGTTTGACTATAACATCTTATATTGATATTTTTAAAAATCCAAGAATTGAGTATGGTCAAAATCCAATCCATTGTTGTTTTTTCAAAATAACATTTTATTAAATAATTTAAAAATCATATAAAAATCATTAAAAATATTTAATAGGATATTTTATAAAATTTTGTAATTAATTTACTTATTATGTATTTTTAATGAAATAATTATATATTGAACCCTATTAATATTGAAATATTTTTACCCTGGTTAAAATGACATATAATAACAAAGTTATAAATTTAAATGATTAGGTTTAAATGGACCACAAAACGTTTCTAATTTTTATTTGTTCATGATATTTAAACCTTCTGTCATCTAATCTTCAAAATTAAGAAATTGTGGTTGTTTTTGGAGGCGGCATAATTTTATTATAATTTAGTACATTTTGAGATTCCAAAAGTTCTCCTAGACTCCATTATAAAATAGAGCCTCCTAATGCACCTCTTCACTTCAAATTGAGGCTTCAAGCCTAACCATATCCTGACCATATCCCATATAAAACTCCCTACTTACATTGTAGCGTTTTTTACTTCTCAAAAGACCAACTGTAGTGCCTTCAAGATGAGATTTAGAGGGAGAACGACGAATAAGATTGAATCTACTCTACTAATTTTTACAAACATAATTCTTTTTCTACTTACTCTTCAAGAGATTGTTCCATTATAAATTAATAAATATAATTCCAATTTTATAATAACATTGTATTATGATTATGTAACCACCAGATTTCACCTTCTATCTATATTATTAAAAATGAAATCACTATGCATGCGTATGTAAGACTTAACATCATCATGCTGTGGTTTAATATATTTTTCACCACCATATTACATGGATGTTTATAATGAGGGAAATAAAAACTATATGTGATTATTATAAAATGATATGGATTCTGGAAAAAATATATTCCACTTGTTTCTATAGCATTTCAAAAATCAGGGGAATGATAATGTCGCTCGTGCGTACGTACGACCGACCATCTCCATAATGAAATAGGATTCATTCTAAATGATATCCACTAATCCATGATTTTGTAAATGTGTATTATTATAAAAAATGATATATATTATACATATATAATTCTATAAATGATATAACTATCACCTAAGAAGTGTAAGTTATTCGACAAAACAATAATAAGAATATAAATATGTTAATACCTGATGGATGAGTAAAAAAATCACTATAAAAAATGATAATATGATCATATATAATGAATACAATTAAGAAATAATTGAATGACATAATTTAAATCATTTTAAAGGAGTTTCAGATATATACAAATTACTTAGGACTTATGTCAAAGGATTATTTCACAGTTTCATTATTATCTATGATTATTTATACGTTAGTATTTACTGGGATTTATTTATTATCCATTTCCTTGTTTTCAAAAAACTCTTTTTTAAAATGTTATAATATTCTCCTATGGATTATTTAATTCATTTTCACGGGTTTGTTGAATTTTTACTACAATGATTGAAATGAATCATTCTTTAGTTTTCCAAAAGATGTAGTTTTGGATTTTTCCGGCAGAAGTATGATAAGAATTATTTTAAACATTTGCGACAAGAGTGGATTTTTATTCATTCTTAACACCTTATTTCCATGAATATTACTTAACAATTATTCTTTTTTATTTTATTGGAAATTATTTTCTTTTATGATTTTATGATGTTTTATGAAAATAAAATCCTTTTCATGAAGAAATGATAATTTCCGCATGAATTAATTTCAATTGTTCTATCATAATTATTTTAAATCAAATATGGAATAAAAAAATAGGGTTATGTTTCAATAATATTATTCCTATTGAACCAATGTTATTATTATGTTTATTATGGAATTATATTTATGAAATATATTTTCTTTACACTGATTATGTTTTAATGAAATTATGTTTAAGAAACCCATTTTATTCATTGGTTTATGTGGTATTGAATGATTTATGTATTCGTAGAACACATAAAGAATGTTTTAATTATGATATTGGTGGGACCTATATCTCCCTATAGTGAATTGGTTTATGATTTATATATAATGAGAAAGAAATGACTAGAACAGAATGTAAATATGGTTCAGTTATATAGGGCTAAAATGGAATGTAAATCTGGTTCAATAACAGCAGGATAGAATGAAAAGTAAACCCAGTACATTAATGGTATTTTTCCACTATGATGGTCTAGGAAATGAGCCTTGGATAATATTAATATGATTTTATATGCTTATGTGTTTTCCACAATATCATGTTTAATTCCAATTCTATTTCCTCATGGTGATTTTTTCCATTATTACCAGAAAAGTCCGAAACTGGTTGAAACTGGTCCAAAGAAAATTAACTAAAAAAAGGAAACAATTCAAGTATACAAAGGTTTATTATATAAAAAAGTGTTTATAACATCACATCTATATACCTCTACAAGTGGGGCATATTGATTAGTATATGTTAATGACCACATCTCCCCAAGATCAATGAGGGTCTGCTTTACCAATGCATCCACCATCTGATTGGCCTATCTATTGACTTGCGAAACAACCACATGCATCTGAGTGATATTCTTGAGAATGTAATCCCAATGAGGTAGCACATGGAAAGGAACCTGGTGTGTCTTGGTTCTCAACTCATTATCCACAATGTGAGAATCATACTCAATCCATATATAATTCCAACTAAACTGGACTACGTACCTGATAGCATTAATCATTTCCAGGATTTCAGCTTTGCATGGGTTTCCAATTCCAACGTTGTGGTAAAATAATCCCTTTACAAACCCGCAAAAGGTGTGCAACACTCCCCCTCAAACCAACAGATTTGGAGCACCTGACACAGCACCATCAACATTTACCATGAGCCAAGGATCCATGGGTGGTATACATCGATTATATTTCAGCATCTAAGTCTTGAGTGGCCGACCCAAAATACCAATCATTCTCAGAATTTGGATATCAAAAATAGTTTTAAACTTGGATCCATCTTGTATAAGAGACGAATTATAATCATCCTGTTGTACGACCACCATACCTTGTTGGAATATTGTATGAAAACCACCTGACAAAAATGTATTACAGGCTTCCCAAATGGCTGAAATTACTAGAGCAACAGTAGACAACAAATGGTTATGAATTTTTTCACTGATGAAATCATGTAACATACTGGAAACCAGGTCTAGGACCCACCTTCATGTTTCATGATCCATACCAAACAAAGAGCCATTATAGGCCATGATTTGTTTAGACTGACAAGAGTACATGAAAACAAGTTGTATGGAGTCCTCATTATCCTTGCATAGAGAACACGTGGAGGCCATCTGGATGCCATCCCGCTTGAGAAGATTAGCTATGGGAATTTTATTTTTCCCGATTCTCTAAATTACAAAAAATCTGGAAGGTCGAATAAATCATGCTTTGAATTGCATTAGCCAAGATGGTGGAGGAGTTTGGCCCCCACATAAATTCCTTTTAAAATCCTTGCAAAAAACTTCCATCTCTACATTGGGTCCAAATCTATGTGTCATAATCAATAAAATCATAACTATTGATTTTAGTCTCCACCTTTACATGAATACTAAAGTCGGAAGAGTTCATATGTTAGAGTAAACCCGAGAAGGATAAAGGGGCTGTTTCAGGTGGCATATTTTGATCACAAAGGTGTTGTG
Organism: Viscum album; assembly: GCA_963277665.1. Lineage (NCBI taxonomy): Eukaryota > Viridiplantae > Streptophyta > Magnoliopsida > Santalales > Viscaceae > Viscum > Viscum album. Next base: position 75,875,017 of record OY728162.1, on the reverse strand, counting down.
TGAGCCACATTGTGTTCCAATAGTTCAATGTAGAGTCCATTCAATAAAACCACTTGGTATCCTGCATGATCCTCACATATTCATGATTGAGAGAGGCCCAAACTAATGAGGTATGATAATAATTATATCCATTGAGATGCCTCTTTGTGATTCTATTTGAATGAAAGCAATCAACATATTCCCAAGAATTCAGATTCCAAGTGAATTTACCAATCAAACGATCATTGAAGTTATGGAGATCCTTATGTCTATGGCCCCCAACACCATAGGCTTTATGCTTTCCTTCCATGCAACAATAATCAACTTCCTATCATGTAGTGATACTTTCCATATGAAATTTTGTACCGTGCTCTGAAACACCATGAGAAGTCCTCTCGGGCATCGTTAGAGGGTGAAAGAATATACCAAAATCAATGTGATCACTGAGTTCACAAGGTAGACCCTCCCAGTTTGGTACATAGACTTCCCTTTCTAGCTGGCCATTTGATGCAATATAATAGAAAACATACCCTACAAGTACGAACTTTTCATTTTTCCCCAAATCAGTGGGACCCCTAGGTATTGGAAAGGTAGGTATCCCCTACTCACCCCATGATACCTAACAATCATGTAACTTTTACAAAACGAAATTCCATTCACAAAAACAACGTAAGACTTGTCCTAACTGATGGCCTGGCTAGCTACCTCCTCATAATTTCTAAAAATGGATTTAATATAGGATATAGTTATTCTTGTATCTTGTCCTAACAATAAGATTTCATCTATATACAATAATTAAGACGATGTATGCTCACTCACACCATCTATATTATTATTATAATGTCCCATTTGAGCATGATCATTAATACACTTACTAAGGTAATCCTTTGCAATGGAAGAAAGAATACTAGAAAGTGGTTCACCTTGTCGTACCACCTGGTGCAAGGAAAAAAACACCCTTGGGTCACCATTATCAAGAATATACATCCAGGAAGATCCATTTATTATAAAAATAATATTCAAAAACCCTTTATAGAAACAATACCTTCTAATGATAGATAGAATAAGTATCTATTTTAGAGTGTCAAAATACATTGAAATATCAATTTTGAGGGAAAAATAACCTTCCATGGTCTTTTTTCTCATTACATTCACACTCTCAGAGGCCATGAAGAGGAAAATTTGGATTTTGCTCCTAGAGAAAAATGGAAATTGGTTAGTATTAATCATGTAATCAACCAACCCACCCATCCTACTCATAAAAATTTTACTACTAAGTTTGGGTATTGTGTTCTCAAGTGCAACTGGCCCGAAGTCCTTGATATCAAGAGAAATCTCAATCATGGGGATGAGAGTAATGAAATAGAAGTTCATTCCATGGAGGATGTATGAGTGGGAGAAGAAATACATAATGGAATGTTCAATATCATTTTGTAAAATGTCCTAGTAGAAAATGAAACTTTTGTTGGTGAATCCATTAGGGACTGAGAACTATCAATATCGAGAGATAAGAGAGCTGATCTGATCTCCACTTATAATGGGGGAGAAATAAAAAACATATTTTAATGGTCACCCATATAGGGGATGATGTTTTCTACCATGCAGTGAATCCTGAAATACCCTTTATCAGAGTATATTCAATTAAAGTGCTCAACAATTGCCATAGAAATCTCACTTTCTTCAGTGTAGAGGTTCCCACCAATGTTGATCACTTTTCTCCCTTCACGCACCCTCATTTCATTGTGCAATCTGTTGGATAAATGGAGATTCATTCCCAATACTTTAACCATTTCACATTCAATTTATCTCTGACCAATAAATCCTTCACCATTAATATCTCATCAAGTTTATTATGGGATATTATTTACTCCCAAGATAAAATATATTTATACTCTTGAAAGATCTTAATCTTGGCCAGATTCTCATCTAACTGCCTGATATCCTCATCATGTTATGAAATTTATTTTCTGCTCTATTACCTTACCATCCCCTTAAGATTCTTAAGCATGATAGAATGTATTTTTATAGGGCTCCCAATGGCTTCATACTTCGCTTCCTCCAAGACAATTTCCTTGCATCCAAGAATCCCAATCCATCCATCGTTAAATCAAAATGGTATAAGAGTTAAACTTGTCAACTGAGTGTTAACATAAAAAACAATTGGATTGTTGTTAGAGTGGTGTTTGGGATGTCTGAATCCACATACTCCATGGGCTCAATCTTGGTCAACAATATAGACAATGAATCTATCAATCTTTATATATTTTTTCCCCTCCCATGTGTATCTACACCATGTGAAATCATAACCAGCTATGGGAATCTGATCCAGTTTGCAGTAATCAATGCACTCAATGAATTCTCTAGTAGCAATCCTATTGAATTTGGTTCTAGTTTTCCCTATTCCATTATTATTTATTCCTTATGTAGTAACAATATTGTTTTATAACATTAGGATTATAATATTTGTTATACATGGAATAACATTCAAAATTTATGTTCATTATTATAAATTCATATGTTTACATTTTTTTTGGATATCTTCTATGATTAACCCAAGTGAGCATTAGAGTTCACCTATTTTTATATATAATTTACACTAGATTTGAAGAAGGTTATTAAGTTATATGCCTAAAAAAGGATCATAGTTGTGATGGAAAAACACAGGAGATGATGTAGATGTTTTATGGACTAGATTTTTCAGATTACATGTTTCCAAAATCAATAAACTTATATTGTATTTGTGTGTCTATTTGTGTAATTTATTATGTATTCCAAAAAATTAATATAATTGGAATCTATGTGAAGCTTTGGTCATTATATTTGATATCAATTCAAAGGTTTAGTCATCATTTAGAAATAGGAAGTGAAAAATTTGTTGAGATCCCTAAAGATATTTATAATGATATGTATTGGGATTTCTAAAAGATAAGTCTTTGTTCATATTATAATACTATTATTTTTTTTGATAATAATGAATAACCTAAGAATAATCCTATGAAATAATAGATTAGAATATTTTTTGTAATTTACTGTACTTATGTATTTCTATGATATGATTTTTATTCCTAACACTTTACATTCTGGTATTATTTAATATCCATAACTACATATCATATAGTTAACAATGATCGTTTTAGATGTCGAATTTATTAGAATTATGAAAATTGATTTCCAAAGTGTTAATCTCATTAATAGGACCATAAAGGTGGTACAAGTACTAGTTATACTATTTATGATAAATAGATTTTAAATGACCTGATAATGTTATGTGATATTCTATCATTATTATATAAATTAAACCTATGAATCATGGGAAGATTATGTTTGAGGAACCTAAAGACAAGATTAATATTTTAGAAAAGACTAATATCATGCATCATGGGTAATGGTTTGACAATAAATCTGTTTGATTGAGGTCTATATGTATTAAATTTGAATCATTATGTTATATGAATCATGAAATGTATAATTGTTTTTTGTATAATTTTTTTATTATGGACTGGAATAGATATGTTGAATAGTTCAATTGATCCAGATAATTTCTTTAAGGGTAAGATGATATATTTGGAGAAGACATGATTAAGGTAATGATAACCATTATTTTTTTACCATTTTATAAAATAATGATGTTCAGATAACGATATGTTGGATTTAAATGAGTAAATTGGATGATGTATGTTACTTGGGAATTAAATATGAATTTTTTTCAAGTGGGTTATGCTATCCGGGATGAAGTAAACACAATTTTTGGACTTAATTAATATATCCAATATGTTTTAGAATAAATAATCATGCATGTTTTAAATAAGGATATATATTAATTAAGATAATCACTAGGTCCCAAGAGAATACCTTCTGAAGGTGTTAACTTTTTTGGAATGCAAACAACATGAGATTCCTTATGATATATGGGTTGTAAATGTTATACCAAGTAAGTGTACATATTTCTTTGGTTTTTATGTTCTTAATTTGTAATTATTATAATGTTATAAATTTATGGATAGTAAACTTTAAACTATGGACAGTGTTTATTATATTGAAGTAATATCTCACTATAGGGTGACTTAGGAATATTTGTTAACTTCTGATAATGTCTTATGGTCATAATGATATATATAATGACCTATCATTATATTTATGGATCTCATGATATAATAACACTTCATGTATGAAATATTTCAACTATATTTCTTTTAATAAGATATGAAGTAGATAATTTTTCAAGGAACAACCAATTGTGAGATTTTACTAAAATCATGCATGTATAACATTTAACAAAAATTAGTCAAAATTTGGAAAGGGGGCCATGATGAAAAATTGTGTATCATTAGCATCATTTTTGGAGATCAATCACCTCGTTCACAGTTCTTTAGTTTGTGGTAGTTAATTTTCACTATATCACCATCGTTCTTGGGATCCGTGATCTTTATGAATATTTATTCTTTCATCAATTCCAAATCTTCACATATGTTCTCTTACATAGAGACATATTTACTATTTACTTTTGGATAGTTTTATTTTCCATCTATTACTTTTTAAGAGGATGTTTCATTACTTTGATTTTATGATATTGTTTTCAATACTTTTATAACCCCGATGAATTTAATGGGAGAAAATAAGTTCAAGGGGAGTAGAATGTAACACCTTGAGATTATTATGATATTGATTCATTTAATTTCATTGATTTCTTGTGTCATAATCTACCACAAGATATGCATACGATATATGCAACAATGGCGTAGCTTACAGTATACACAACATTATGGCTGGCTTCTCCTCCACACAATTTCAAGTTCTTTTGATAGATTTAATTTCTCACAAGACTAGGTTTATGTGAAAAACTAAATTTTATTATAAACTAGTCACTATATTGGAAGGTATGAATAGTATTTAAATTCTTTTAAAAAATTATTGAAATTGAAATTAGTGAGTTTATAAAATAATAAAATCTCTATTGATGGATTTTATTACTATAATATATATATATATATATATTATATTCAATATATTTTTTAAAATTTATTTCATAGGTTTCTATACATTATATAGGATCATGTTTTAAATTTTGGATAAAATAAGTATTTTTAAAAAATTGGATTTTTTTCCTTTTGATGGGTCAACCATTATATATATATATTTTGACACTTTTATATATTATATTTAATATAATGAACTTTTTATTTTGATTTTTATATACTAATTTCATTTCAATTAATTTATGATATTTTTCCATAAGTTTTATGTTTTATTGAATAGTAAAAATATACTAAATTTTAACTAAAAACAACTTATTTCATAAAAATAATTTATATGAATAAATTTTATTGTTTAATGGTTTAAAATAAAAGATAGAATAATTTTTTTTAATTAAAATAATTTTGTTTATTTGCACTAATTTTACGATGAATTTTAATTTAAAAAATCTAATCTTTGCAATGTTTCATCATTAAAAGAAAATAAATATGACAATGGGGTCAATTTTACATTAATAACTAAAACATGTATGTGTTTAATTATAAAAAGGATTCCATATTTTTAATAATTAGGTATAAATTAAATAAATATAATAATTTTATTTTAGGGCATTAGGAATAGTAATTTATGTAATTTTTATTAATAATGTAAAAAGGTAAATCATGTAATTAAGTGTAAATATAATATTAAAAAAATACCTTAACATTTTTTCTAACATGATTGGATGATATATTTTTGAGCTAAACCATACTTTTGTTTAAATGATACCCTTTGGAACCAATTTCATGAGATTAGGATATTTAATGTATTTTATTTAATGAAAAGTTAAATATGTCATTCTCAAATTATAATAAATAAATCATTTTTAATATAAGTTTATACAAAATATAAATTTGATTATTAATACTCATTTGAAATATAAATTTTTTTTATTTATCATGGTAACTTATTTTTAATTTTTAGGGAATAAATAATTACCTTTTAGGTTTATGTATTCATTATGAAAAAATTATTTATTTGATTCCAAATCAATAAAATAATTTTTATTAAAATGATATAAATCATTAAAATACAAAAACACTTGACCAAATCCTATTGGTCAGGTTTATCTTTACCATAATCTTCCATGGATTGATTTAATATCCATTTGGATCCTTATAGAAGTGATTATGAAACTAATATTATTTTATTTAAAGTGGTGATATACTTGTCACATTCATATTTTAATAAATATATAATTTTTTGTGGTGAAATTTATAGAAAGTATATACAAGAAAAATAGTTATTATGAAATATATTTGATTTATTTTTTTCAATGTATTTTATTTTTAATTTTTAATCAACAATATTTTTATTAAATAATTACACCAAATTGATGTTAAATTTATTTTATCAATGGAGATATCAAAATTATGTTATTCAAAATATTAAAATAAATAAAATTTGGGATAATTAATATCTATAATGAATTATATAGAGTACCTAGACCCTATATAGATATAAATTAATATTTTTTTTGGAGGATAACATATTATCTTTATATTTTTATATATCCAATAATGGAACATTTTTAAAATTGACACCATTGTTGGTTGTTCAAAAAAAGTTCTATTAAAGAATTTATAAATAATGACAAAAAATAAAAAATAACAAAAATGATATCGTATAAAATGTTCTAAATTATTTATTTATGATTTAATTATGATCCACTAATTAAAATTTTCAACATTTTAATATTGAAATAATTGTTAACCTGTTTAGAAGGAAAAATAGTAACAAAGTGATAAATTAAAATGATTTGGTTAAATGGGAAGAAAAAACTGGAATAAAATTTATTGGTTAGAGAGATTAAAACCATATATCATTTATTATAAAAAATAGGACATTTTGGAGGTATTTTGATGTGGTTTTATTTTATTATAAATTAATACTTTTGGATATTCTGAAAGTGCCACTCACCACAATTATAAAAGGGAACCTCCTCCCTCAACACTTCACATCACATTGATCCTCCATTATTGGCCATCCCTTACCCATTTCCATTATAAAATTCACTAGTAACAATATAGAGGTTTTATATATCTCAAAATACCATATCTAGTGCCATTATAAGGATATTTAGAGGGAGAACATCGAAGAATAGGTAATATCCTCTACTGATACATTAAATAATCACTGGGATTCTACTTATTCTTCATGAGTTGTTTCCACTATAAATAAAAAACTAAAATATAAATTTTATACTTAGATGTTATTATGATTATTGAACAACCATATTACTTCTTCTATGCATCCTAGGAAAAGTTAAATCACCACATGCGTATACGTAAGACATACTATCTCCACACCGTGGGGTAATCTACTTTTCACAACAATCTAACTTAGATGGGTATAATGATGTAAATAATAACTATATAAGATCATTTTAAAAATAAATGTACTTCAACACAAAATATATAACATTAAATTCCATACCAGTTCACAAATTAAGGGAATGATAGAGTATCTTGTGCATACGTACGACCTACCGTCTCCACGATGCGATGCATTTAATTGTACTTGATTTTCATTAAACCATATTTATAAAATTGTATATAATGATTAAATATGAAATATATATAATTATTTACATGAAAAAGAAAATAAAAACGTTAACACCTGATTGACGAGTAAAAATTTTACTAACAAACAAATGATAATTTTATCAGATATGATGAAAATTATTCTAGAATTTGTATACTAAATGATTTAATTAATTATACAGGATATTAATATACATAAAAATAATAGAGGACCTAATTTAATGTATAATTTTCCAATCTAATTATTATATGATATTTTTTATACCTACGTATTTATAGGGGTCTAGTTATCGTCATTTTCCATGTTTCTAAAAAATGTGTTCATAAAATATTTTACTATTATCCATTGAATTATTAAATTTATTTTTACCAAATTTTTTCTTTTTACTACACCATTTGATATGAATATTTTTTAGTTTTTTCAATGGAGTTACCTTTTGACTTTTCTGACATAAGTATGAGAAGAATGGTTTTTATCTTATAACACAAGAATGGATTTAAAATCATTTATAACTCATTATTTACATTAAGAATAAATTACATGTACTATTTTTATATTCAAATAAATTATTTTATTTTAAAATTTTATGGGGTTTTATAAATGTAAATTCTTCTTAATGAATTGATATTTTTCTCATGATTTAATTTCAACTGTTCTATGAGTAATATTTTTCATCAATGATTGAATTCATTAATAGGGTTATGTTAGAATCACATTATCTCTACTTTTTATATTTTTTGATTTTTTTTGATTGGATTCTATTTAGGAAATATATTTGTTTTACATGGATTATGTTATGATGTAATGATGTTTATGAAACCAATTTTATTCATTAGGTTATGCTATTATGAATGATTTACGTATTTGACAGACACAAAAGAATGATTTCATTATGAGATGGGTAGGAACTATATCTCCCTCCAATTGATTGGGTAATGATTTATATCATATGTGTTAGACATATGTGAAATGAATGAAAATTTGGTTCAATTATACAGGGATGTAATTGAAAATAAATCCGGTTCAGTAATACAAGGCTAAAACGATATGTAAACCCTATTTAGTAATGGAATTCTACCACTATAATGTTCTAGGTATTGAGAATTTCATAATATTAATATGATTTTCAATGCTTATGTGTTTTCCACAATCTCATGTTTTATGCCAATTATATTTTATAATGGATCATGCTCCTTTATGATTTATTCCTTATGAACTATGATGATTTACTTCATGAAATGAGAATTTTAATATTTTTTATACATTGTATAAATTTTAAAAGGTTATTTCATGATTTTATATTAATATGTTTATATTTTGTTTGATATTTTCCATGATTACCCAAACATAAAAGTTGATCTCACCGATTGTTATGTTTCTTTTCCCCATGATATGAAGAAGGTTGTGAAGTAAGATGTCTCAAAATTTGGATCTAGTTATGAAATAAAATACAATATATGATGTAGATGTTTTATGACCTAGTTATTTACGTTTCCTAGTTTCCAGAGACACTAATCAAATTAGGAATTTGTGTAAGAACCAAAAAAAATTCATAATAGAAATTGATTGTAGTTTTGGTTTATTATAAATCCTCATTAGACATTTAGGATGTTTTCCAATAAATGGATCATATAGTTAAGGTGAACATCTATATTGAAGGTGGCGTCATTTCCAAAATTTTTCCAAATGTTTTGGTCCCAAAAATGAATATGGAGAAAATTATTTTTGGAATAGGGAGTTGGGCGCATGATTGAAGGGCATTTCAAAACATTCATGAAAGTATTTTTTTTGGATCTGTACATCAAAATAAGGAAAATAAAAAATGTGCACATAAAATATAAATGTGATTGAATGATGGTGTTGTGTGGAAGAATCTTATGCACTCAATACAATTTCAAAATATTTTTTGTGCACTCATACAGAATCATTCCCACACCAAAAACGACACGTTGAAAAAATTTGTGTATGGTCATTGAGGCCTATATATAGGTGGTTACACTGATGAAAGAATTAATAAATTTCCAAAAAAAATGGTTTCTATGTTGCTTGAATTATTTGTGTGCGAAAGAATTATAGAGAATTAATCTTGCACGCAAGGTGTTCCTTTAGTTTAAAAAGGCAATGTGAACCCTTCGGTGTAGTTGCATGAAAGATAAGTGTTTCTCAGAAAGTATGGTTTCTATGAAATTCAAGGTTCAAGATAATTCTCAAATATTTCATGCATGTTAATGTATTCCACGCAAGTGTGATGTTATTCTTCTGACCGGTTTTTGAATATCTTCTTTGTGTGATTGGTTACATAAAATACATCAACACAGAACATTGATTCATTTAATTTCTTGTGCCATATTCAACTCTTAGAGTACCCTTATGTCATGCACAATGGGAATGTATCCATGTAATTGATTATGTATTCATCAAAAGTAATGAAATGTCCATGTACGTAAACCATCAGTCTTTAAAATTCCTTAGTATAGATAATAACATTTTTTCCAATAATTATTATAAAAAATAATTTAATTGTTATCAATGTAAATTCATAGAGTGTGACTCTCGATGATAATTCCTTATGGAATTAGGCTAGTTGTCTTAACGACCATTATCTCATCACATAGTTTTCATACTCATATAATCAACCAATATTCCTAATGAGACTTTCGTAAATATATAGTAATGAACACATCCATTTGTAAAGGCTGTGTAATTCAGTTCAATCGATTCATTTCAATCAATGGGTTGTGATATAATCTTATATAAATAAAGAGTAATAAATCCATCTAATTTTTTTTATTAATAATATATCACTTGTGAAACACCAATATTACCAAACATATAAATTAATATATGCTATAATGGTTTATAGAAATACATAAAAGTACACAATTCTTGAAATTAATAATAATAATCCTAAATTATATTAATCATTATCTGTATTCTCTTATAGGATTGTCCAATGACATTATACATATTAAATTCCTACATGTGGTTCTATCCTCATAATCTACTCTCAAATAGATCAACAAATTTAAAATTCATGTGATTAAGTCACATCTAGATATGGGTGCTTTCACCTGAAAATTTATAGCATTTGGGTCACATAAGATAGAATAATTAATCAAAATGACTTATGTTTAAAAAAGCAATCACAACACTACATGGTTCTTAGAATAGTTGGGAACTTCTATGTACATTCCAATGTGACCGATACTCTTGGAAAATATTTTCATAATTTTACATAGAAAACCACATCTATTTGATAATGTAATTAATAATATAGATTTTTATGAATATATGAATAATAAAAAGTAAACTATATTACGTTATTAGAAAATAAACCTAATAGAAAACCACTTACACTAGCTCCAAATACTGTCTAACATTTATGTTACAACATATTGAACATGATTCAAATGAGTGAGGCTATGACTTTTATGCCTTCTATGTTTATATGGTTATGCTAGGTCTTTTAATATTTATTTATTAAAACTCCACTTATTATGATGTTACTGACTTGTGAAAATCCCTCATGTTGTACTATCCCTGAGGATCCACTATATTGTTACCTTTAAAAAAAATTATATATAGGTTATCAACATATTTAATGATAATCATAATAATGAAAAACTCTAACTACTAGTACAACTCAAAAATTGGAACAGGTCATTGATGAAATGATTCTAAAAATACATAATATTCTACATAATTCAATTTTAATGGAGATATAGAAACCATAGCTTCAAATAATTATTTATTTCAAATTGAAAGTTCCATATTATGATAGAAAATAATTTTATGGAATAATGGTGTTATATCTACTTAAACAGTACTATTCATATTTTTCTATTAATGAGGTACAAATATAGATCTTCATTTTCAATTTTTTTAATTTTTTTCATGTAGTTCTTACTATAAGTCTATATAGTTTATTTGTTGTTGTTTTTATGATATTTTAACATTATATATCATTAATATGTAATATGAAACATTAGTGCATATCATGGTTGATTAAAAAGAGTCGTCATACCTAACCCTATGAAATTATGTTCATCGACTCCACTTATTCCCAAAAATATTTTCCTAAAGGTATTTCATACCATGAGACATCAGGAAAAAAATTAGTTTCTTAATCATTTTATTTTATATTTTATATAAAATTCAAATATATGTTTTATTACTGGGTTAATTAACACCATGAATCCAATATATTTGGTCTTGTTCCCTTGACCAGGGTTTTAATTATATTCATTATTTTGAAAAAAATGCTCCTTGGTTCTTAGAAAGATAGTAAGATAGCTATATGGTATAATATGTATCAATATATTTATCCTACAGAACAATATTTATTTTAGTAACAATTAAAAAAATGGACCTCCCTCATTTCAAATCATCGTTTTATGTCACAATTATTACTTTTGTACATAAATGTCCATCTCAATATTATGTATCTTATTGGAAGTCATTGGTTTCAAATAGTCATTTACATCTGTAATATAGAAATTATCCATAACATCTTCAATGATATTATTTTACATAACATTACATAACACAATGAAATGACTAGAGAAAAACACCTAGATAAAAATAATTTGAATATATTTAAAATGATGAATGGTGTAATGGTTTTTTCATAGAAAATGTATTATACTTCATTTTAATAATAAATCATTAATTATGGTTACCAACATCAACTATCCATATTTTTATTCCATTGAATACACACTTGTATTATAAATTTTATTAAAATCCAAAAAAACATTCCCCAAAATTTCTATCCATGGAATCCATTATTAAATACATAATTTCTGATTTTACTAGGTGTAGATTGATTCGTTTTTTATTTGATATATGTTTCATAGTAAATAATATGTCACCTATCATGGAGAATATAAAACCACCTTTTTTTATTACATACACAATATTTGTGTCTTATAAAAAATCCAAACACTGAACTTAGTGATATGTATATTATTATTCCAAAACATATGAATTTGGATCTGATGATTTACCAAACCATATGTTGAAAAAACTATCTAAAAATAAAATTTTCATACAAATAAAAAATTTATTTTTTGAACTAATATGGAATTTAAATATCATTTGTTTATATATAAAAATTAACCTATATTATTTTAGTCTTTTCTTTTATGTTAGCTTATATCTCAAAACTATGATTCAACAAATTAATGTCATAAAACACAAGAATATACAACAAGTGAGTTTATTATCATATTCAAAAAAAAATTACACCATATAGTTAGTATAATTGGATCATAGTTTAGGATTTTTTTTCTATTATTGAAAAAATTCATCAATGAAATCAATGGAATATTTTAAATATATATTTCATTTCATCAATCCATATATACATTCATCAAAACATTACTATATAAGATAATTTGGGATTCATATTACCTTCACACCACATTTATATTAATTTGGAATACTATGTTATGATTCACTCTAAAAATCCACACAAGAGGATCATGTATCCTTTACGAAGTGTTTAATTTCATAATTTAGAATTCCTAATATTAAAAAATTAATTATCTTAAGTAATATGAAATAACCTCTTAGCTATGAATTTATAATGTGTTAAAATATTTTTTAAGACTACAATCAAAATGGTTTTGTTTTAAATGAATTCTAATGGTTTCAAGTTTAAAAAATCATAGTGAGTTATTTAGTGTAGATAGAGTATTATCTTAATAAAGTATAGAAAATATTTATATATTTAAATTTATCAACTACTATCATTTTTAATTAAAAATTAATTATCTTTCCAAAATTAGGTATTCTAAGTATTATATTTATATTGATCAATTATTTCAAATTTAAAATATTTTTTATTCATTAATTACATAACTATTTGTTGAGTTAGAAATACCATAATAATATTCATTTAAAATATTAACAAACATCTCATTGTGTCTAATCATAAATTCAAATAATTTTTTTAATTGTCCATAAAAAATTATAATGTTACATGATTCTATCAACCAATCAAAGAGAATACAACATAGTAATAAAAGTAATAGAATAACCCATATTTCCATTCATTAATACTTCATTAATCATATAAAAATATTTATATACTATCTTGTTTCCAATATTTAAATATAGATATGGATATATATTGTATACAATATCTAATATTATTATATAATAATTTTCATGATGAATATACCTGAAGCATTACATTTATATTCCATTACAGTGAAAAATTTCTTCAAATAAACATTCATTCAACCTGAAAAATAAATATCATCACGTTAAATTTATTTTCATCTAATATTCCAATATTGGGATGGTGATTTTATGAATCCATTGACTTAGTGTTAGTCTTGGGAATTTTTACATTTCATCTCATAATATTAAGAAGATCAACAAAATGATTTTTTCAATTTCTATCAATGCCAAATTGGAGAAGCATAGTAAAAATATTTGTTACTTACATTTCAATGTTTTTCATGCTAAAAATTATAATAAAGATACTAAAAATATATTTTATTAAGAAAAAATTGAGATCAATGAGTAATTCATTGAGAATCATAATCCATATATTCTCAATTAAGTAAATTTATTAAATCATATTGACTATTTGGGGCCCATATAATGTTCCTTATATGTGTTTTATTTTGAATAGTTATTTGGATATCTCAAACCTCTCTTGTCTATCTCTCTCCTCACAATGATAATGAGGTTCTTTATGCATTCTATAGGTATAAATAATCTAATAATAATTTCAGATTTTTTCTAACATGTATGACATAATGAAAGAATATACATCCAATAAATCATTTATATTTTTTTTGGAATTGTGGTATTCATCATCATCCTCATTTGAAGGTGGATCTAAAACTAGGGATTTTAGTTTGTAATGCTTTCATTCGTGGGGTAATTCATTTCCCAAGCACCAGTTCCATTTTTAGATGATTCTTCTAATTAGGTGATTATATATCCCTAGAAATATTAATGGGAACATAATTATAAAAAATATATATTAATAAAACAATATAATATTATATTATTTTATATTATATAATTTCTAAAATGTGTGTATTGAAGTTATTTAATTTTACTATTAGTAAACAAAAATATTTTCATGTTCAAATTTCCCCAACATATTAATTAAAATTACAGGTCACACGGATATTCTAACAGGAAGGATACATATTTACCTTCTCATAATATATTTTAGGGCCATGAAAAATATTATAAGTTTTATTGGTAGTTGGTATTTACAATTTCTACAATGAAATTACTCGATTCAATGAGTGGATTGCCTATTCCGGAAATCCATACTATGATTTCATCAATAATTTCCTCCAAAATTTTTATTAAAAATTCCATCATATTTAAATCTAATAAATTTTTAGATCTATTAGTGCATAATATTTGATTTGAATCCTTAATAATTTAATGTTCTCTGACAATGTCCTAAATAACACTTTAACTATGGTTTCATGTTACTTTGATTAAGGAGAGATTTTCACTTATTATATTATTTAAGGATTATATTTACTGGGCATAAATGAAATTATTTTATCATTTTACATGATTTTTTAATATTATGTTTATTTCACATAAATAATTGACCATGTGCTGACAAAATAGATACACATAATTATTTTATTTTATTCATTATGAGAATTTTATCAAATTAATGGATTTTTTTAATGAACAGGATTGTGCATCCATAAAATAGAATAAACAAACAATCATAATATAGACTAAATATATAGCAAGATTCTGATAATTATATACTGATTTTATTTTTTAACTAATAGTAACAATTCCATTTACATTTGGGGAAAACCACCATGATCTAGTCTTTTCATGGGTTATAGCATTCTACCATTTTCATGTGTATATCTTTGGTTGATTTCAACATGGATAAATCTTGAATTACTTCTAATCATCTCCAAACTATATTCTATCATATTCTTGTGTCACATATATGTTTTGGGAATAATATAAATAGTTATACTGTTTACATAAATGAAAAATTAGATATTAAAGTACCTAAATAATAAGATTGCGAGCTTCAAATAGACCATGTTTTTAATTTTAAAAAAAAATATATAAAAAAAATGAAAAATATAAATTAAAATAAATAAAACTTTTTTGTGGGTTAGTCAAGCTCCTAATAATTCATAAAAGAAATAAATACACATATAATATACTAGAATTTATTTAAATATTTATTAATTACAAAAAAATCATGTTTATTAATTATCTTAATTAATTTATTAAATAATTATATTAATGTACATCAAAACAATTTATGATATTCTCATTCAAAAAAAATTTATTAATTAATTTTTTCTAAAATTAATTAATTAATTGACATGTACGTAGAGGCAACATAGGGTGCACCCTTCTAAACTACCCTACATGGTCTTCATCATGTATAGTGAACTTACATGTCATGTACTATAGTGAAATGTAATTTAATAACGTATTGTGTACTATCAATTATAGAAATATGTATATAATCAGAAAATATGGATTTTATTAATTATAAGGAATCTAGAGTGAAATGTATGAAATGATGAAAATACATGGAACGTAGATCTGATTTTAATACAAAATTTAACTTAAAATATAGTTTTTTTTTCAAAATCAATCAGATAGAATTTATTTTGAACTGATGATACAAAAGCATTCATTACTTATTTTGTCACGGAATAACTTATTTAATTTCTATTTGAATTAATTTACACTATGCAATACTAAGTTTTATGTGGACTCCATGTATATAAGTATGAGATGGAATTTTGATTAATTACACAATTCCTATTAATTAATTAATAATATACATCATGAGTATTACTTATACTTGGTGGACTAGATAAACAAAATAATTTGTCAGGTATGTAGCACATGCATGGCCAAATGTCGGTGTCTTAGGGTGATAAAACATGGATGTAGAATGGGTGTGCTGACACTAATCAACTAGCCATTCATCCTCATGGGTTTCAAATATGTGATTGATCGGTGACATTTAGTCTGACTGTCAAAAATTTCAGACCAGTAATATAATTGGGATAAACATTTATGTGGTGAATTAGGGATCCACACATAGAATATTTAGGTGGGAGGATCGAAAGAGATTTAGATGTCTTGGAATAAATCATCGAGACTTCCTCCTACAAATTTATATTGGATGGAGTGATATCCAATCGTGATAAATAGGGGAATAATGATTCCTTGACCTAGTTTATGTATTTCAAATCCATGACTATTAAAACATGCGAAATACCTCTAGTAGGGGAGTCTTGGCTATAGACTAGTGTCATGACCCAATTTTAGATTATGATACATGGAAAATATTTTATCTTCATTGAGTATTATGATCCTAATTTTGTTGTTTTTTCATTCCAATTCCATTCAGAGTAGAAAAAAATTGAATTAAAATCCAAAATGCACATTAGTGCATTTAATATATAATAAAATTATTCCATTTTGAGATTATCATTCCATGTATGGAGGATAAGGCTTAACCCACTAGGGTGGTGGGTTGTTTGGATTTTTTCTTTTATTTGTAATAACTTCTAAATAGTAAATATTTTATACACAAGACATGTGTTTTAATTAATTATTTAATATAGGTTAAATAATTATACACTTCATATGTACTGATTAATTTAATAGTACATGTGTATTAATTATAAAAACTATTTGTATTAATTAAATACAGAATATGTGTTTATTACATAAATTTACTATGTTGTGAATTAATTATAAACTATGTCTAAATTCATAAATTACACACTACATGTGTGTCAATAAATTATACACTATCTTGTACTAATTAACTATAGGGAGCATAAAAATTAATTATACACATTGTGAGTACTAGATACCAACAATGTGAGTACTTATTACATTCCAAGTGTGTATTCATTAATTAAAAATGTGGTGTATTGATTCCATGAAATTTCTATTGACCATGTGACCATAGAATATTATAGAGTCCTACAACATATAGTCATGAAAACTAATGTCTCCTCCTGATGGAATGTTCTGATAATCATTATTTATTTTTGGTTATAATAAATTGAATGAATAATATATGTTTTTCTTCAAATTAAAGAAATAAACTTAAATTAAATAAAAATTAAAAAATTCATACATAAATCAAATTTAAATAGATAATTATAATTTTTAATGAGACCCCTCTAAAACCACTTGAAGGGTTTATTCACAAACGAATATGTTGCTGGTGTTGTTACCAAATTAGTTATTATGGGATTAATAGAGGAATAAATAAAGTATAGGATTTTAAATTTCATCACCAATGAATATATAAAATTTTAATTGAAAAAGATCACTGGAACTAGGTGAAGATATTATCTTGTCAAATTTATAATCAATTTAACAAGAAGTAACTACAATGTTCATAAGTACTTTTTTTAATTTACATGTTTATCATTTTAATGTCCATTCAGTTGTACCTTCTTTAAATCTTGCTAAAAAAATTACAATCCCTCTAGTGGTGATCCATGAGTGCTCCTTTGATATAAATGAATCATACCTGGTACTATGGTTGTTATTATCGTGGTACCAGTTATCTTTCAACACACAAATTAGATTTGAACACACTCTTTTGGCTTTAAGGATTTATTCTTATTCTCTCGTTATTAAGAAAGAGTATGGTGGTGGAAGAGATTCTGGTGAGCTTCAGAAAGAAAACGAAAGAAGTTATTTATGTAGAAAATTATTTAAAGAGGAAAATATTGTGCATAACCTTCATCAAACCATATAAAATTGTATATATTGATATTTATAGAGTGATCTTAAAAATAAATATTTTCACATAGAACCTAAAAATTCACTTAATAATTCATTATACGCTTATATAAAATTATTGTTTTATTATTTTTATTTTCCTGAAGTCTACCTAACTTGTGGATAAATAAATATACTTTCTACAAAAGAAATATTTTAATTTGTTTATATTATATATATTATATCATTCCCATTGGATCTATTACCTCAATACACATTTCGTCCGCGATATTTATAATTCTATTAATATAAATTATTATTCAGTTGATAAATAAATAAATATAATTCATGGTATTCTAATTGAATATTTATTCCAATATAAAGAAACATAAAATAGTGTCTGTATATAATCGAACATTAAATCCTAAATAAATATTAATTCTCTGTTCGTAAATTAATATTTCTTCAAATAGATAAATTTAAATTCGGTTTAATTGAGATCAATTGAATCACCAGGTGTGTGGCCCTATATTATTCATCCAAATAAAAAAACGTATTGATTAATGTATACCATTTGTCATAATATCTCATCATGAAGGATGTATAATCATGTAATCAGACTATATTCATGGAACATATTTTATTAATTTTTTGTTTTGATGATGTCAATACACCATGGATTGTAAATTTATTATCATAGTTTCATTTCAATAAAATTGTTTTTATACCAAATTATATAGGTTTGTAAGATTCAAATCCTCAGTTGATATATTTATTAATAAAAAATCACCCAACATTTACACAATGTTACCAAATTCAATGTGGACATATTTCATCATAGTTTATGACCGTACCATACCTTATAGGTCTCATTAAATGATATTATAATTATATTGATGTTTATGAATTAACACACTTGTTTACCGATTAGAATATCTCATGAATAATTCCATGGGAATGTCCTACTGGTTGTTATTTCCTCAGAATATGCATTTATTAGATAATGAAAAAAATATATATATTAACTAGATGAATTAAATGTTGTGGTAGATCAATGTTAGACCTTAATCCCGAACACCTGATAAGGGGATGAAATCATCTCTATAAGGAGGAAGGAGTTTCATTATAAGGCCTCGGCCTTAAACAATACTTAATATTGAATTAAATGAATAATTCACATTCAATATCTTTTCAGGTTTAGAGATTTAAGGAATTAGGACATAACTATTACATCTCAAAAGATTACAAATTAGACACTTCTACTAAGTTTCCATAGAATAAAAAACTCTTAAAAATAATCTTGTCTAGTTCCATGTTTTATATAGCATGACATTCCCTTGATCCCATCCTGGACCCTATTCCACATTAAGACTTGTGAAAAACATTTCAAAAAAAACTTGGGGTGAGCATAAAAAGCTCAGTAAGGGATACACAAAGAATGAAAACTGTTAGTTTTTCAAACATGAAGTAAACCATGTATAATTTATCAAAGTAATACCTTCACCTTAATGAATTAGTAAAAAATCTTCACTGAATAAAATATCATTACTTACCCTTTTGTAACCAAAGGATTACCATAAAACCCATATAAAGAACACATAACATATAAAGGTAACTTGGGACATAAACATACATAAGTGGAATAACCATATTGTCGACTTCCACACATATCACTTAATGGAATAGCCATACGGCCAACTTCCATACATACGTAATGGAATAGCCATACGGACGACTTCCATACCCAATGAATTGGAGGTTATAACGTAACCACCCATCCTGGTATTCACGGCAGCACCCGTCATATGGTTTATCACGTAACCACCTGTCAAATGTCCAAGTACCATTATAAAAATCATAATACATAAAACAAATATAATGGAAAGAAAACATTTCCAAACTTTGGTCACAATATATCACTTAAATATAACATAAAAAATCCATTATAAATACCATTTTCAATACCAAAATACATAAAAGAGTACAGGGTATTTATTTCATTTTTAAAAAACATTACGGCTTGTTCAGGAAGCCAAAGACCAAATAATACTCGCGGCGGCGGAAAAGGTCGTTGTCACCGCGTACGTTAAAGAAACATTAATTTATGTCATTTTGTAAAACGCTTCATAGAAAAATATTCCTTTTGTATAAAAGTAAAAGTCAAAGGGGTTTTTATACACCATATAAAAGAATGTTGTGTATAAAACGAAATATGCCTCAATGAATGGAGATTGAGACGAAGTCCCTTACCTCGGGTCTGACTTGACTCAATCGTTCTTTAACGTCCTGAATAATAAACTTGAGTTAACTTATATTTGATTAAGAACAATTTTCAAGTTCATTATTCCATTTATATCACTTATTTCCATGTTATAATCATTATGTAATCATTTAAGTTAATAATGTTTGTTTTGTCGATATTTGGTTCTTAAGTCGAAAGTTGACTTCTTACAATTACATGTTGTCCGTGTGGTCAAAGGTTATTTATATATAGAATGAAATTCCTGACTTTTATATCATATATATCATATATATCTAGAATATACATGTATTTATAATATCACATAATCATTTAGAGGTAATAAATGAAATGCAGCGTTCATGAAGACGGTAAGCCGTACGTACGCATGAACACTACTTTCATTTCTATGTCATATTAATGGAATTAAAACTAAATGAGAGGTATGTATATTTTAATTCCAGAATTATATTAATCATTTACATGTAGCATACATCATAAATATCCATTATATATATGTACTTATAATAGTAAATTACATTTGGGGATAAGAAATGAAATGCACCGTTCATAGAGACGGTAAGTCGGACCTACGCATGAATGATACTTTCATTTCTATCACATAAATTAATGGAAAGAAATAATAATGATATAGAGGTATATTATAATTCCAGTATAACATCATATATAATAACTTTAAATCCATCCTTTATATGTCCCGCATATGGCATTAACGAATCACATCACTTTGAGGGGGCGGTAGTCCGCACTTCCTAAAATGAAATTATCGTGTTTACCCACAATGGAAACCATAAAGGTATACCACAAATGAAAAATAAATAAGAATAAGTAAAACATAAACCTAATATATATCATATATAAATAGATTGAAATCTTAATGGCCACCATTAAATGTGTTTAAAAGATGATTGAAAAATCATCGTTTCGTGAGGCAGAAATTCACAAACCACAGAAACAGTATGATCTTTAACCATTAGATGTAGATGTGTGTAAGTGTAGCTCAAAATATTCTTATAAAAACAGCCTAGTATATTGAAGATACTGGATTGGTTACAAAAGAAATGAATAAAAAGAGTTTAGGGGGTTGGAGAAGAAAAATAAAACAAAAGAACACAAGTGAAGACATCACCTTAAAATCAGGTAACTCTCTTAGATTTGAGCTGAAAGGCTTACTTGGGAAGACTTCTGCCCAAAGTGAGGATTCAAGGAGTAAGAGATGGATGTGGACAGACCAAATGGGCAGGGTTTGTCTGAGCCAAATTCTTTGGAAGTGTGGGTAAGGTGGTAGAGGTGGGAACCTTTTATAAGAGGAGAGGAGGGAAACTCTTGGAAAGTAAGGAAATGTTACTTTATTTTAGAATGAGTTTCGGATTTTAATGGTCCCACATTTATTTTTTTCATGGATAAGGTGATAAGGGTTAGAAATACAACCATCCAATAGGATTTTGACTTGTGTAGGTCTTAGATTTTACATTATCATTCCATTTTATTTAAATCGTTAAATAAGAGGTAACCGCTGCATCATCATGGTATCATAAATAAATTAATATATTTAATGTCTAAAAATTAAAAAAAAATAATATGATATAGGAAATCTTTTTAACTTTCCAATTCATATTTATAGTAAAAAATATTATTTGTATAACCCCATGTAAAAATTGTTTTAGTAAAACAACACATGTTTGTGACATTTTTATTTTAACATTAAATAAAATGATATTAATGTCATTTTCCAACTAAAGTGGATGCATGGGGCCCCCAATTTGAACCATGGATTTTCTTGGTTGGACATGACACATTCAATGAGGTTAGGACATGTGTCAAGTTCATTTCATATTATTACAACATTATTTTTATCTTAAACTACACTAATTACCTCTAATCGCGATTAAAAACATAAAAGTTACTATTCACCAAAAAATTATTGTAATCCCATTGAACTGAATTTTACTTCTTAATGTCAACCATGTATGTCAGATTTTTTGAAATTCAAAACACAGAAGTCGTAAAATTTCATTTAAACAAAAATTCAGTTTTTTTAAGTACCACTTAGAGGATTCACTATTCATCAAAAATTGAAGTTTTTCAGAAAAATACCAAAACTTCACCCTAAGCTATATTTGATATTCAGAATTAAAAAATGAAGTTTATTTCAAAAAATTAAAAACATATAAGTTGCATTAATTAATTTAATAATTAATTCCCGCTGTCATAGCAAATAGCGTGTTTTTATGAAACAATAAGTATCAAAAGATTGACACTAGTTTAAGTCAAATTTCAAAGTAAAATTAATTCCATCGACCACTATTGGATTTAATGGTAAAAATATATTATAATTTCACTTTAAAACCTATTCAAAATATAATCTAATAATATAAATAAATTAGATTAAAAAGAGGTTTTGAATTAAAATACAACATTTTTCACTATTCATTAAAAAATGAACTTTATCGGAAAAATACCAAAAATTCACACAAAGTAAATTTTGATGACCCGATTTTAAATAAGAGTTTTATTTGGTCCAATAGAATGTATAAGAGTAAACAAAACTATACTTAATGACGGTTCGTCATCAAAAGGTGATAAGTGAACCTTTAGTGAATACTAGGGCATATACGCATAAAATTGAATTCCTTCCATATTTTAAGACTTTAACTTTTATTAGATAAAAGTAAAAACATTTAAAAAACATATATAATAATACTTTAGTTATTTCTATCCATTCCCTCCAATACAATGGCTATTTGTTAACTACCATTTAATATAATATTATTTTATTACTAGTGTGCAATGTAGGATTTCAAAGAAACTCTTTGTTGCGTATCGGGTACGCTATCAAACATAGAAACCCCATTAAAGTAAAATTAATATTTAATTCGTAAATTTTAATAAATATGAAAATGTTTTATTCATTATTTACCTTGAATGTTACATCCTTCCCCCTTTTAGGAATTGCGTCCTCACAATTTTATTAACTTATCAAAATAAGTGGGGGTATTTATCCCTCATAGCATTTTCAGATTCCCACATTGCCTCTTCAACCATATAGTTTTTACACAAAACCTTTACCTCGTGAATTACCTTATTTCTTAACACTTTCTCTCTTCGGTCAAGATTCTCGACTGGTTGTTCTTCAAAAGATAGGTTCTCCTCCAGCTGAACTACCTCTGGACTCAAAACCTGAGATGGATCTGGCATATACTTCCTCAACATCGAAACATGAAAAACATTGTGCACCTGAGATAAACTCGGAGGTAAATCCACTCAGTAAGAAACTGATCCAAATTTCTCTAGAATTTCATATGGTCCAATGATCCTTGGAATCAGCTTTCATTTCTTACCAAATCTCATCACACTTTTCCATGGAGAAACCTTGTGAAAAACACGATCACCTACCTCGAAAGATAGATCCTTCCTCCAGTTATTCGCATAACTCTTTTGCCTGCTCTGAGATGTTCTCATGTGCTTCTGAATCAACTTAATTTTTTCTCCCATCTCTTCTTCTAATTCGGGTCCCATCAGCTTCCTTTCACCCACTACATCCCAAAATGCTAGATTTCGACACCGCTTCCCATATAACCCCTCAAATGGTGCCATGTGTATACTGGAATGAAAACTGTTATTATAAGAAAACTCAACCAAAGAATGATGTTGGTCCCAACTTCCCTGATAATCCATCGAACAAGCTCGTAGCATATCCTCCAAGGTCTGAATTGTTCGTTCTGACTGCCCATCAGATTTCGGATGAAAAGCTGTACTAAAATTTAATTCAGTACCCAACGACTTCTGAAGGCCTTTCCAAAAGTTAGAAGTAAACCTGAGATCAGGATCGGACACAATGGAGAGAGGAACTCCATGTAACATGACTATCTCTTTATGATAAAATGGGAAAGTTGATCTGGGGAAAAAGTATCTCGTATAGTAAGGAAATGAACAGATTTAGTCACACGATCAATAATAACCCAGATTGCATTATTACCTCTACATGTCTTCTGTAATCCCATGACAAAATCCCTGGATATATTTTCCCATTTCCACTCTGGAACTGGTAATGGAAGAAGCATCCCTTTCGGTAACTACCGCTCTTCTTTAATCTACTGACATGTCAAATACTTCACAGTAAAATCAGCAATATCTCTTTTCATTCTATCCGACCAGTAATACTCCCACAGATCCCTGTACATCTTAGTACTGCCAGGATGAACTGAAAATGGGGAACTATGAGCCTCACATAAAAACTCATTCTTCAACTGTGAATCACGAGGGACAAATAATCTCTTCCCAAACCTCGAAACACAATCATGATCAATGTTGAATTCAGGAAACATACCCTTCTGAACCAGCTCTACCTTTTTATGAAACTCACTGTCTTTCTTCTGTTCTTGCTTGATTCTGTCTGATAGAGATGATTTCACTGATACCTGAAACAAAACAGAAGAACTTCCTGCACCAACAACTTCTATGCCAAAGGTCATCAAATCAAAAACCAAAGGATCTCATTCCAAATATAGCATGGTTAATGAAGAATTACTTTTTTGACTCAAAGCATCGACCACTTTATTTTATTTTCCCGGATGGTAATGAATTGTACAATCATAATCCTTGATTAATTCCAGCCATCTTCTCTGTCTCATGTTCATCTCTTTTTGAGTGAATATATACTTTAATCTTTTTTGGTCGATATATATTTCACACTTTACTCCATACAAATGATGCCTCAAAATTTTTAAAGAAAAAACAACAGTAGCTAATTCTAAATCATGTGTAGGGTAATTTTCTTCATGAGTTTTCAACTGATGTGAAACATATGCAATTACCTGATCATTCTTCATAAGGACACAACCATGTCCCTTCAACGAAGCATCACTATAGATAACAAACTCACCATTCCTAGAAGGAAGTGCCAAAACTGGAGCATTCACCAATCTTCTTTTCAACTCCTGAAAACAATCATAACATTCTTTTGTCCAAATATACTTAACACCCTTCCGAGTTAGCTTAGTCAGCGGACTAGATAACCGTGAATCATTTTCAACAAACCATCGGTAGTAACCTTCCAAACCAAGGAAACTACGGATCTCGGTTACATTTTTGGTTCTTGGCCATTCCTCAACAAATTTTGTTTTAGAAGGATCAACAATTATGCCATCTTTTGAAACAATGTGACCAAGGAAAGAAATTTGTTGCAACCAAAACTCACACTTGATGAATTCCCCATAAAATTTCTTTTCTTTTAAGATTTTAAAAATAACCCTTAAATGACTTTAATGCTCTTCTTTACATATATAAAACACCAAAATATAATCGATGAAAACAACCAACATTTTTCACCTGGTTCAAATGAGCCATCACTACAACAAAATGTTTAGTTCTGATTCTGACCATCTCAGGATACTGATTTGAAAGGTCATTTCCCTCTGTATGCCTTCCCAGAAAAGTTGTTCTGTTTCCTATATGAAAAAGCATTCTTAACAAACATGTCTTATATGAAGCAACATGGTAATCTTCAAATGCTATATCATTTCAATTTGACCATAAAAAAAATATTTTTGGATAATCATTTAATAGATTTCTAACTCCTAACGTTATCTAAACCGACCTTTGATACCAACTATAAGGCCCCGACCTTAAATATTACTTAATATTTAATTAAATGAATAATTCACATTGAGGATCTTTTCAGGTTTAGAGTTTTAGAGAATTAGGACATAACTGTTACATCTCAAAAGATTACGAATTAGACACTTATACTAAGTTTCCATAGAATAAAAAACTCTTAAAAAGAAACATGTAACGCCCCGACCCCAGTTACCTAGAGTCGGTGCATTATTACATAACATTGACATGATCACAAGAAAGATAAAATCTCGAAAGACCGATTGGTTTAGTAGCCTTGGAAACACTAGATATATTCATAAGTCTTACATTACATCATAAAGTGAAAAACTACTACAACAACATATTGTCTCCATATTCCACACTCATATCCCCACATAATATCCCAGCAGGTCATTCATATTTTACTTCTTCACTTCCTGGGAAAAATTAAACATAGAAAAGGGGTGAGCTCAAATTCCCAGTAAGGATAGCAATATAGAAGAATCTTTCATAAATAAGAATAAACATTTAAGGTAATGTATAACTAAAACAAAAGCCTTTTAAACTTGAACATCAACATAGGATGGAAAAAGTAAAATGAAATAATTCCATTTACTTATTCACATGGATATTCTACTAATCGAATAATCACATGAAATATCAATAACCACTTTCATAATGATGGAATGCATAATGCTAGACTATCATCACCACATAGCAAGGGCCTAGTTCCAAGACTACAAATAAGATTTTTCCAAGGCCTTGTGCCAAGACACTAGTTTGTCTCATGAGACCTACCGATTCATCGAGGAGCTATAGCGGGCTCCACCCGTCACATATTAAGTCTGATGCATTCCCATATGAAAAGGTTTAAACATAACATAAACCTTCGTATTAAAACTAGCATACGAAATGTCAATACTTTCAACATAAACCATGAATGGTATAAAAATATCACATCCACAGTCAAACATATCACAAAACCTTCAATACAATATAGAAGTTTTGTATCATAATAAACCAACTTAAAATAAGTATAAAATCCATCAAAGGATGTTGACATAGATGAAATCAAAACTATTTTTAGAGAAATATCTCTTTCTATTTTGAAATCATTTAAGAGTCATATATTTATAAAATAAAACATTTTCTTTGAAAATATTCTTATAATCTTGTAAGGGAAGCTTTGACAATTTTATAACGGCGGAAAATAGACACCCCGCCGTATAAGATAAAAAACATTCTTACCTTAATTTTGTCGAAAAGGTTAAAAAGCACCTTGTTTGGAAAATGATAGAAAGATTGTTTTATAAACCTCTTATAAAAAGTAAAACAAGGGTATAAATGACTTTAACCCATATTCTTGTAAATAGTAAAAATGTTTTGAAATACATTTTTAAGAAACATGGATGTGGATGATAAAGAGATCCCAGTAGATTATTACGTATAAACAACTTGGGATAATGGAGAGATTGTGAAATAACCCTTACCATACACTTTTCCTCGGTTGGGGTAGGTTAACCTCCTGTATAATAGTGAAATAATTGTTATTAAATTATACAAGAATCAAATATATTAATATGATATTTTAACTTTGCTTTGTTAATAATATCTTAGTATTATCGTTGTTTCGGGTGTTAACTTACTCATTTTCTTTTATATGTTTTGTTACATAATCCATGTTTGTAACGGATAGGTTGTATATTATTAATATCCAGAATGATATCAACTTCATAAACATCATTTTTAAATCATCAAATGATAATTATACTTGAATGGATACGATGGAGAATGAATCTCATTGCGTTCGTGGAGACAGTAGTCCGTACGTACGCATGAGCGACAATATCATTATTTTGAAATTAAAATAATATATAAATGGATGGTATATCATATATACAGAATCATTAACATGTTATATTTATTATTTACATGAGTTAAACATCATTATTATACCCATCCAAATAAAAATATATTGAATAACAATTACACCACGACGTGGAGACGGTAAGCCGTACGTACGCACGTATGGTGACATGTTATTCAAAGGGTGGATAGAATACTGAATATGGTTGTACCATATTTATAATAACATAAAAATATATATATGATACTGTAGTTATTATTTTAGAATGGTAATAACAAAATAAGAATAAGTGGAAGAAGAAAGGAACTTGGAAAAAGGTAGTGAAATCATTACCTCTTCTTCGGGTTCTTCCTTTTGATTTGATCAAAAGAACTCCTTAGGATGGATTTATGATCAAAATAAGGACTCTAGGATGTATTTATGGAAGTTGGGAGAGTATTTGGGCAGATTTTGGCAGTACCAAAAGGCTTTGAAGGTGTGAAAAAATAGAAGGAGGAGTGCCCTTTTATAAGAGGGGTGAGGGGCACCTTTGGAAAAGCTAGAAATATTAGTTTATAATATATTCATATTCGGTTTCTAGTGGCTCCAAAGTTGATTATTTAAATTTTAAGGTGGGGATGGGTCGAAAACAACTCAACCAATAGAATTTAGACAGGTTTGGGTACTTATATTTACTTTATCGTTAAGTATTAACTCTAAGTTAATTAGTTTCACTTTTACAATGTCTCTTTGTATTTTTATATAATATGGTTAATAAACATACTATATACATCCAAGCGACCCCCAAGTGGTCCATTAATGATACATCTATCATGATATAAGTCTTTTGGCCGATCCTTAGATTTTTAGGAATTTAATATCAATTAATAATATGATATTTGTTTTAAAAACTCTTTTATGTCAATTTTGACACTATTCAATAGTTGATTTTTGTGAAACTCATAACAGAATGATTACTTTGAACAAAGTAAACTAAATCAATCCTAATATGTCATATTATCCTAGAAAATTATTTTAATTCATATAAAGTCTCAAATTATATTTATTTGGGTATTTATAATATCGATTATTTTAAATTTTCACTATTATGGTAATTACTGCATCGTCATTGTGTCATAAATAAATTATATTATTTAATGTATAAAAATTATAAATAAAATATCATTATGTATGTAATCTTTTTATCTTTCTAATTAATACTTATAGTGAAAAATCCAACATATATAACCCTATGTAAAAATTGTTTTTCCAAAAGATATATGCTTGTATTATTTTTGTATTCATTTTAACTTAATTAAAATAAAGTGTCCCTATCACTTACAAGTGGCACAATGGGGTCCCAAAATCGACCCAAAGATGACCATGGTAGAACATGTATCAACAAATAAGTTTAGGACACGTTTTAGGGTAATTTTGTATTATTATTATATTATTGTTTAGCCCTTATTTACCGGATTTACCCTTAACCATGGTAAATAAAATATTTACCGCAGTAATTTTTCAAAATGTCTAAAAATAAAAGTTTCATATTTAAAAAATTTGAACATCCTGATTTAAAATATGGAATTAATTTTTCTAAATTCAAATCATAGAAGTGGCAGAAATTAATTTAAAATTAATTCCCGCTGTCAAAACAAAAAGTGTGTTTTTAAGATATAATAACTATCAAAAGATTGATACTTGTTTATGTTCGGTTTAATTTTGAATTTATGTTCAATGACCAAATTTGTATTAAATTGTAAAAATATATTCTAAATATACTTTAAAACCACTCAAATTTATAATTTATCAATATAAATTATTTCGATTAAAAAAGATGTTTTTAATTAAAATTTAGTAATTTTCACTATTCATCAAAATATTAAAGTTATCCAAAAAGTACCAAAATTTCACCTTAGGCTAAATTCAATATTCCGAATCCAAAAATGAAGTCAATTTTAAAAAATAAAATATATATAATTTCATAAAGTAGGTATTACTATTCATAACAGCTAGTTTGATTCGTTGTGGTGTGTGTTAGAACTCGAAGTTGCGTAGAACACACACTAATGTATTATTCAAAGGAAAGCATACCGTGGAAGCATGGGATGTTTCATTTTAAATTTTTGATGTCCCCATTTATTCAAAAAGTTTAAAATATAGTATTTAAAAAGGGTTCACTATTAGAAGTTGGTAAAAGTGCAATACTGAAAATGAAATTTTTCTTACATTATGTCTACGAAACTCATAATATGGATTCTAAAATTATTAGTATTATATAATGTTTACAATTTAGTTAATACTATTCATAACCTCTTTTGAACGGCTTGTTTGGTAAGTCATGGTGCGCTTTAACTCAGTGTTGCGTGTAGTGCAAGTTATTGAATTATTTAGAAGAAATAACACACTATGAAATCTTGGGGTGTTACATTCTCCCCTCTTTCAATAAATAGCGTCCTCGCAATTTGAAATTGTTCTTCGAAAACAAAAGGTTAAAAACAAAAAAAATATCTTTGTGGGAAAACCCACATCGGAAATTAGGTTACTAAAATTTAGTCTTAATATGAGGAAAAGAGAAATGAAAGGGTCACCACTAAATTATGATCTCGATTAGGAGAACATTGGTGGAAATTAGAGACATATAATTGGAGGAAAACGTAAATATTTATTGGTTGTGATTGAGGTCATCAATCACAAACAATTGTAAAATTGAGGTCCATAAATTCATCAATCTATAATGATTTGAAATACCATCAGTTCAGCAAAACATAGGGTATTAGGATAACACATTTTTTGTTTTAGGATTCCTTAAATAAAGTATAAGAATTAATTTATTCATAGAATAAGAGAAGAAGAAAAATATATTCTTGACAAGTAGAGTTCCATCCTTTAACTAAATTATACCACAAACTCATCTTTCACTGTAAAAAAATGTTCTATTTATCCAATTTGTATAGGGTTCAAAAAAAAGAATTTATAATTCATCTACCATATCTTTAAAAAAACTAGATTATTTAATCTCGGACATCTTGTGGGTCAGTGCTAGATGATACACCCTTGTCGCCCTTCGGTTGTGGGTTCAGGTCTCGCGGACTTTCCGGATGCGACGGGTTGCCGCCCGACCTCCGGGTTGTACTTTTATGGCCATCCAAAATAATCCAAACTAGAACTATCCAAAATACTTTGTCCCCAATTTATATGGAAGGTAAACACAATAATGATACTTTCTTCCACGTAATAACATGTGAACACCTTCATCGTGTATTCTTTTAAAACACTATAACATCCCGAATTACCATAAAACCTTATTGATTACATTCATGATCCCTTATTCCTTAAAGAATAATAGATATACTCCTTCAATACAAAAATGTTTTAAACCCCAAAAATGATGGAATATACAAATCATTAATCAGTTTCAAGGTAGTCAAGAATATCCAAAATAATTTATCCAAATCAATCATGTATTATTCCAAAATCACTACCTCGGTATCAGAACTATATTATGGTTTATCATTCTATCATCAATATATTTTCCAAAACTTTATCCTGATATTGAGTCACTTTTCATTGTTCCACACAATCTAAAGCCCTTAATGAAATAGTACTACAATAAAATCATTATATACTCCATAATTATTATAACATGTACATTGTTGATACAACACTTAATTGACATAATCAATATAAGAACTCTTATCATTCCACTTCATCTGTGGTAGTATAATAACTTGATTATTATCAAATAGAATCATTTGTGGCATAGTCTGATGACTGGGACATAGGTTCACGTAGTGTCCAAACTCCTTGCAAATGAAGCATTGTACATTTGAAACCATTTTCATACCCTTGCAGTCACGTACTTTGTGCCCTTTCCCTCCACACTTATAACAAACTCCCATTCCTATCAGGCAAGTTCCAGGGTGTTTCTTCCCACAGTTATCACATATGGTAAAATTCTTCTTTTCCCTCTTCCCTTTATCCATCTTTCTCTCTTCCATCATTTTATTCTCTTGCTTCCCTTCAATTCCATAAGACTATGTAAACTATTTACTTATCTTATCAACACATGATATTATTTCTTCATATGATGATAATACATGGGAGACTATTTCTCTTATAAATTCTGTCTTAAGACCATTAAAGATATGATCCTTCTTTCTCTTTGGATCATGTGCATTGCTGGAGTTATCATTCCATCTACTAGGCACCATTTGTAAACAATGGCATACACTAGATTAGTTTATGAATAACAATACCTAATCCCAAACTTGTAAACCACATAACATAAATTAAATATTTTATGGATATAATCCATAAACATTAAATTTTTTTGAGGAAGTATATACTCATAAACCCCTCATAATGGTTTGTAAAAATAATGAGAATTATCCTAAGCATATCCCCCGGGAGTGTCGTAACCAAGAGTGCAGCAAGGCCCGTTGTCGTGCACCAGTTCCCGTTCGAGTCTAGCTCAAAGAGGTGTTTTCGTGTTTTACCCCTAGTTACATCTGTGCCAGAGCCGCCTCTATCTGCTCGTATCCATACAGGGATGTATTTCTTAGAAAAATCACAAAATCTCTACAATACCAAAATTATAGGAAGTTCTTATATACTAATCCTCAGTGTTCATCTTAGGTCTACGTGCTCTAATCAGAGTTTATCTAAATCTAGCTTCCAAGGTTTATACTAAACTTCCTCTGATACCAACTGTGACGCCCCGACCCCAGTTACCTAGAGTCGGTGCATTATTACATAACATTGGCATGATCACAAGAAAGATCAAATCTCGAAATACTGATTGGTTTAGTAGCCTTGGAAACAGTAGATATATTCATAAGTCTTACATTACATCATAATGTGAAAAACTAATACAACAACATATTGTCTCCATATTCCACACTCATATCCCCACATAATATCCATGCAGGTCATTCATAATTTACTTCTTCACTTCATGGGAAAAATAAAACATGGAAAAGGGGTGAGCTCAAATTTCCATTATGGATTGCAATATAGCGGAAACTTTCATAAATAAGAATAAACATTTAAGGAAATGTATAACTAAAACAAAAGCCTTTTAAACTTTAACTTCAACATAGTATGGAAAAATTAAATTGAAATAATTCCATTTACTTATTCACATGGATATTCTACTAATCGAATAATCACATGCAATATCAAAAACCACTTTCATAATGATGGAATGCATAATGCCAGACTATCATAACCACATAGCCAAGTTCTAGTGCCAAGACTACAAATAAGACATTTACAAGGCCTTGTTCCAAGACACTAGTTTGTCTCATGAGACCTACCGATGCATCGAGGAGCTATAGCGGGCTCCACCCATCACATATTATGTCCAATGCATTCCCATATGAAAATGTTTAAACACAACATAAACCTTCGTATTAAACTATCATACGAAATGTCAATACATTCACCATAAGCCATGAATGGTATAAAAACAGCACATCCACGGTCAAACATATCACAAAACCTTCAATACAATATAGAAGTTTTGTATCATAATAAATCAACTTCAAAAAAGTGTAAAATCCATCAAAGGATGTTGACATAAATGAAATCAAAACTCTTTTTAGAGAAATATCTCTTTCTATTTTGAAATCATTTAAGAGTCATATATTTATAAAATAAAATATTTTCATTGAAAATATTCTTATAAGCTTGTAAGGGAATCTTTGACGATTTTATAATGGCAGAAAATAGTCGCCCCCGCCGTTTAAGTTAAAAAAACATTCTTACCTTAATTTTGTCGAAAAGGATAAAAAGCACCTTGTTTGGAAAACGATGGAAAGATTCCTTTATAAACCTCTTATAAAAAGTCAAACAAGCGTATAAATGACTTTAACCCATATTCTTGTAAATAGTAGAAATGTTTTGAAATACATTTTTAAGAAACATGGATGTGGTGATAAAGAGATCCCAGTAGATTATTACGTATAAACAACCTCGGATAATGAAGAGATTGTGAAATAACCCTTACCTTGCACTTTTCCTTGTTTGGGGTAGGTTAACCTCATGTATAACAGTGAAATAATTGTTATTAATTTATACAAGAATCATATATATTAATATGATATCATATATGATCTTTTAACTTTTCTTTGTTAATAATATCTTAGTATTATCGTTGTTTCGGGTTTTAACTTACCCGTTTTATTTTATATTTTTTGTTATTTAAGCCATGTTTTTAATGGATAGGTTGTATATTATTAATATCCAGACTGATATCAAGTCCTTAAACATCATTTTTAAATCATCAAATGATAATTATACATAAATGGATACGATGGAGAATGAATCTTATCGCGTTCGTGGAAATGGTAGTCCGTACGTACGTACGGGGGACAATATCATTCTTTTGATATTAAAATAATATATAAATGGATGTTATATCATATATACAGAATCATTAACATGTTATATTAATTATTTACATGATTTACACATCATTATTATACCAATCCAAATAATAATATATTGAATAACAATTACACCACGACGTGGAGACGGTAAGTCGTACGTACGCACGTATGGTGACATGTTATTTAAAGGGTGGTTAGAATAATGAATATTGTTGTACCATATTTATAATAACATCACAGTATATATATGATACTGGAGTTATTATTTTAGAATGGTAATAACACAGGAAGAAGAAGTGGAAGAAGAAAGGGACTTGGAAAAGGGTGGTGAAATCATTACCTCTTCTTCGGGTTCTTCCTTTTGATTTGATCAAAAGGGCTCCTTAGGATGGATTTCGGATCAAAATAAGGCATCTAGGTTGTAGTTAGGGAAGTTGGGATAGTATTTGGGCAGGGTTTGGCCTAACCAAAAGGATTTTAAGGTGTGAAGAAAAGAGAAGGAGGAGTGACCTTTTATAAGAGGGGTGAGGGGCACCTTTGGAAAAGCTAGAAATATTAGTTTATAATAATTTCATATTCTGTTTATAATGGCTCCAAAGTTGATTATTTGAATTTTAAGGTGGGTATGGGTCGAAAAAACTCAACAAATAGAATTTAGACAGGTTTGGGTACTTATATTAACCTTATCTTTAAGTATTAACTCTAAGTTAATTAGTTTCACTTTTACAATGTCTCTTTGTATTTTTATATAATATGGTTAATAAACTTACTATATACATCCAAGAGACCCCCAAGTGGTCCATTAATGATAAAAATATCATTATATAAGTCTCTTTGCAGAACCTTATATTTTTAGGAATTTTATATCAATTAATAATATAATATTTGTTTTAAAAACTCTTTTATGTCAATTTTGACAATATTCAATAGTTGATTTTTGTGAAACTCATAAAAGAATGATTACTTCTAAAAACGTTAATTAACGCAATCCTAATATGTCATATTATCCTATGAAATTATTTTAATTCATAAAAAGTCTCAAATTATATTTATTTGGGTATTTATAATATCAATTATTTTAAATTTTCACTATTATGGTAATTACTACAACATCATTGTGTCATAAATAAATTAAATTATTTAATGTATAAAAATTATAAATAAAATATAATTATGTAGGAAATAGTTTTATCTATCTAATTAATACTTATAGTCAAAAATCCAACATATATAACCCTATGTAAAAAATTATTTTTCATAAAGATATATGGTTGTGTCATTTTTGTATTCATTTTAACTTAATTAAAATAAAGTGTCCCTATCACTTAAAAGTGGCACCATGGGGTCCCAAAATCGACCCAAATATGCCCATGGTCGAAATTTTATCATCCAATAAGGTTAGGACATGTTTTAGGGTAATTTGGTATTATTAAAATATTATTGTTTAACCCTTATTTACCGGATTTACCCTTAACCATGGTAAATAAAATATTTACCGCAATAATTATTCAAAATGTCTAAAAATAAAAGTTTACTATTTACACAATTTGAAAATCCTGATTCCAAATATGGAATCCATTTTTCTAAATTCAAAACACATAAGTGGGAGAAATTAATTTAAAATTAATTCCCGCTGTCAAAACAAAAAGTGTGTTTTTAAGATATAATAATTATCAAAAGATTGATACTTGTTTATGTTCGGTTTCATTGTGAAATTATGTCCAATTACCAACATTGTATTAAATGGTAAAAATATATTCTAAATATACTTTAAAACCACTCAAATTCATAATTTATCAATATAAATTATTTCGATTAAAAAAGTTGTTTTCAATTAAAATTTAGTAATTTTCACTATTCATCAAAATATTAAAGTTATCCAAAAAGTACCAAAATTTCACCATAGGATAAATTCAATATTCCTAATCCAAAAATGAAGTCCATATTAAAAAATAAAATATATATAATTTCAAAAAGTAGGTAGTACTATTCATAACGGCTAGTTTGATTCGTTGTGGTGTGTGTTAGAACTCGAAGTTGTGTACAACACACACTAATGTATTATTCAAAGGAAAGCATACCGTGGAAGCATGGGATGTTTCTTTTTAAATTTTTGATGTACCCATTTAGTAAAAAAGTTTGAAATATTGTATTTAAAAATGGTTCACTATTAAAAGTTGGTAAAAGTGCAATACTGAAAATGAATTTGTTCTTACATTATGTCTAAGAAACTCATAATATGGATTCTAAAATTATAAGGATTATAAAATATTTAAAATTTAGTTAATAATATTCATAACCTCTTTTGAATGGCTTGTTTGGTAAGTCATGGTGTGCGTTAACTCAGTGTTGCGTGTAGTGAAAGTTATTGAATTATTTTGAAAAAATAACACACTATGAAATCTTGGGGTGTTACAAAACATGTCTAGTTTCATGTTTTATATAGCATGACTTTCCCTTGATCCCATCCGCGACCATATTCCACATTAAGTCCTGTGAAAAACATTTCAAAAAAATCTTGGGGTGAGCATAAGAAGCTCAGTAAGAGATACACAAATAATGAAAACTGTTAGTTTTTCAAACATCCAGTAAACCATGTATACTTTATCAAAGTAATACCTTCACCTTCATGAAGTAGTAAAAACTCTTCACTGAATAAAATATCATTAATTACCCTTTTTTATCCAAAGGATTACCATAAAACCCATATAAAGAACACATAACATATAATGGTAACTTGGGACATAAACATACTTAAGTGGAATAACCATACGGTCGACTTCTACACATATCACTTAATGGAACAGCCATATGGTTAACTTCCATACATACTTAATTGAATAGCCATACGACCAACTTCCATACCCAATTCATTGGATGTTATAACGTAACCACCCGTCCTGGTATTCGCGGCACCACTCGTCATATGGTTTATCACGTAACCACCCTTCAAATGTCCATGTACCATTATAAAAATCTTAAGACATAAAACAAATATAATGGAAAGAAAACATTTCCACACATTAATCACAATATATCACATAAATATATTGACATAACAAATCCATTAAAAAAACCATTTTTAATACCAAAATACATAAAAGAGTATATGGTATTTATTTCATTTTCAAAAAAACATTATGGCTTGTTCAGGAAGCCAAAGACCAAATAATACTCGCGGTGGTGGAAAAGGTCGTTGTCACCGCGTACGTTAAATGAAAAATTCCTTTTTCTCGTTTTGTAAAAAGCTTCGTAGAAAAATATTCCTTTTGTATAAAAGTAAAAGTAAAAGGGGTTTATACACCGTATAAATGAAAGTTGTGTATAAAACGAAATATGCCTCAATGAAAGGAGATTGAGACGAAGTCCCTTACCGCGGGTCGGACTTGACTCGATCGTTATTTAACGTCCTGAATAATAAACTTGAGTTAACTTATATTTGGTTAAGAAAATTTTTCAAGTTCATTAATACATTTATATCACTTATTGACATGTTATAAACATTTTGTAATCATTTCAGTTAATTATTTTTGTTTTGTCGATATTTGGTTCTTAAGTCGAAAGTTGACTTCTTACAATTACATGTTGTTCGTGTGGTCAAAGGTTCTTTATATCCAGAATGAAATTCCTGATTTGGATATCATATATATAATATATATCTAGCATATACATATATTTATAATATCACATAATCATTTAGAGGTAAGAAATGAAATGCACCGTTCATGGAGACAGTAAGCCGTACGTACGCATGAACGCTACATTCATTTCTATGTCATATTTATAGAATTAAAACTAAATGAGAGGTATGTATATTTTTATTACATAATTATATTAATCATTTAGATGTAACATACATCATATATATCCATTATATATATGTACTTATAATAGTACATTACATTTGGGGATAAGAAATGAAATGCACCGTTCATGGAGACGGTAAGTCGTACGTATTCATGAACGCTTCTTTCATTTCTATCTCATAAATTAAAGGAAAGAAATAATAATGATATAGAGGTATATTATAATTATAGTATGAGATCATATATAATAACTTTAAATCCATCCTTTATATGTCCCACATATGGCATTAACGAATCACATCACTTTGAGGGGGCGACAGTCCGCACTTCCTAAAATAAAATTATCGTGTTCACCCACAATGGAAACCATAAAGGTATACCACAAATGAAAAATAATGAAGCATAAGGAAAACATAAAAATAATATATATCATATTTCAATATAGTGACATCTTAATTTCCACCATTAAAGTTGTTTAAAAGAAGATTGAACAATAATCATTTCGTGAGGCAGAAATTTGCCAACCACAGAAACAGTATGTTCTTTAACCATTAGATGTAGATGTGTGTAAGTGTAGCTCGAATGTTTCTTATAAAAACATCATTGTATATTGAATATACTGTAGTTGTTACAAAAGAAATGAATAAAAAGATTTTAGGGGGATGGAGAAGAAAAATAAAACAAAAGAACAGAAGTGAAGACATCACCTTAAAATCGGGTAACTCTCTTAGATTTGAGCTCAAAGGCTTACTTGGGAAGACTTCTGCCCAAATTTAGGCTTAATGTAGTAAGACAGGTATGTGTAGAGACAAAATGGGCAGGTTTTGGCTGAGCCAAAGGATATGGAAGTGTGGGTAAGGTGGTAGATGTGGGGGCCTTTTATAAGAGGAGAGGTGGGGAACTCTTGGAAAGTAAGGAAATGTTACTTTATTTTATAATAAGTTTCGGATTTTAATGGTCCCACATTGATGTGTTTCTAGGATAAGGTGACAAGGGTTCGAAATACAACCATCCAATAGGGTTTTGACAAGTGTAGGTCTTAGATTTTGCATTATCTTTCCATTTTATTTAAATCGTTAAATAATGAGGTAATCGCTGCATCATCATGGTGTCATTAATTATTTAATTTAATTAATGTCTAAATATTAAAAATAAAATACTATGATGTAGGAAATATTTTTACCTTTCCAATTCATATTTATAGTCAAAAATATGATTTGTATAACCCTTGTAAAAATTGTTTTAGTAAAACAACTCATGTTTGTGGCATTTTTATTTTAACATTAAATAAAATGATATTAATGTCATTTTCCAACTAAAGTGGATCCATAGGGTCCCCAAGTTGACCCATGGATTGTCTTGGTCGGCCATGACATATCGAATGAGTTTAGGACATGTGTCAAGTTCATTTAATATTATTACAACACTATTTTTACCTCAAACTACAGATATTACATCTAATCGCGATTAAAAACTTAAAAGTTACTATTCACCAAAAAATTATTTTAACCATATTGAACCGCATTTTACTTCTTAATGAAAACCATGTCTGTCGGATTTTTGAAATTCAAAACACAGAAGTGGTAAAATTCCATTTAAATGAAAAATCATTTTTTAAGTACCACTTAGTTGTTTCACTATTCATAAAAAATTTAAGTTTTCCAGAAAAATACCAAAACATCACCCTAAGATATATTTGATATTCCAAATTCAAAAATGAAGTCCAATTTAGAAAATTCAAAATATATAATCTGCATTAATTAATTTATTAATTAATTCCCACTGTCAGTGCAAATAACTTGTTTTTGTGGAACAATTAGTATCAAAAGATTGACACTAGTTTAAGTCCGATTTCAAAGTAAAATTAATTCCAAAGACCACTATTGGATTTAATGGTAAAAATATATTCTAATTTCACTTTAAAACCAATTCAAAAGATAATCCAATCATATAAATAAATTAGATTGAAAAGAGTTTTTCAATTAAAATACAACATTTTTCACTATTCATTAAGAAATGAACATTATCGGAAAAATACCAAAAATTTACAAAAAGTAAATTTTGATGTCCCAATTCTAAAGAAGAGTTTTATTTGGTCCAATATAATGTATAAGAGTGAAAAAAACTATATTTAATGACGGTTCTCCATCAAAAGGCGATAAGTGAACCTTTAGTGAAAACTAGGGCATATACGCCTAAAATTGAATTCTTTCCGTATTTTAAGCCTTTATCTTTTATTAGATAAAAGGAAAAACATTTAAAAAACATATATAATCATATTTTAGTTATTTCTATCCATTCCTGCCAATACAACGACTATGTGTTAACTACCATTTAAAATAATAATATTTTATTACTAGTGTGCAACGTAAGATTTCAAATAAACTCTTTGTTGTATATCGGGAACGCTATCGAACATTGCAACACCTTTAAAGTAAAATTAATATTTAATTCTAAAATGATAATAAATATGAAAATTTTTTATTAACTATTTACCTGGGATGTTACATCCATAATGTATCTTTAAAAAATATTTTCTCCAATATATTGACACTAAATGGGGAACATATTCCATCATATAATAAAAAATGAGGATGAGTCCATATTTACCTATGAAATAAATGTCATTGTAATATTCTATGATTTTGGTTTTATCATTGACCATGAAATATAAAATTTTCATTTCATTAGTGGCCTAAAATCAATTCCAAGAATATAATGATGCTACATGCGAATTTGTTATCAATGAATAATTTTTTATTTTATTTCAAATTTGAAAAATATATCAATAAATCCTATTATTCATGTTTTTATGGAGAATATAAGAGAAAAACAAATTTTTTGGAATCTAAATTGAAAAATTGGATGTAGGGAAAAATATTAATCATTTTGAATGAAATAAATGTAGGGAAAAACATAGTTGAAATTTTCTTTAAGGGGATATTAAAATTATTTAATTATAAAATAGAAGGACGTCAAGGGAATGAATTATTTAGGGGTATAAAGAGGTCAACCAGTGGAAATATTAATTTAATGTAAAAACCACACTTTTGTTATTTATTAGTAATGATTATAAACCACATACCAACATGTTCACCAAACCTAGAAGGAGTGAGAAAAGTCAATATCATAAAATCCATAATCAAATAGGTAAATTAAAATACAATGTTATCATAAATTCTTTATTTCGGTTATATAAATGAATTTGTGAATGGTAAACTCATCACCCATTCAATATATAAAAGTGTATTCTTTGATTCAGGTTCAACACCATTCTTCATATAAGAAATTTTTCTATTAGAATCAAATCACTACACTAAAAATTAGAGAATGAATTACCTTGAAGGATTATATTATTAAGGTGATTTAATAAACATTTATAATCCTCATCCTTCAATTGAATTTTATGTAATGTTGGGCATCGAATAACAATCGTTACATAAAGCCCATGTCAGTTACCAAAAAAAGGAAATAACATTGGATATCCCAAAGTACCAGATGATTCGTCATTAGGGAAAGGATGTCTATAAACTCCCTTGGGTAATTACATCAATTATATGGGGTTTAATAACCATGAATGATGGGTGTATGCTAAAATAACTGAGCAGAAGAACAATTTTAGGGATATGACTATTGTGAGGGAGAATATGAGTCGCATTGTCTTACATTCGATAATGATGTTGATTTATCATTAGAAATATTATATTTAGGATTTTCTGTCATATGGGTACCCTCCACTAGCTTAATTTTTGAGATATAAATAAAATTGACAGTATGAAATTTATTTTTATAGTGATAGGGAGACTATGTGTTTCAAGACATATTTTCCTTAAATAAACTACATTTCTACCTATTTTATGAATATTTATGCGTTAATTGGAAGCCCAACTATCACGTCACACAATTTTATTAAAAACAAAACTGAAAAATGATTACATGAGGTAAAACATATTTTCACCAAAAAGAGATTCACTATAACTGAAATATACCTTAAAAGCAGTAGGTATGAAGATTAATAGAATTTTTAAATTAAATGAAACCATTTATTATATATAATGGTTTTTACATTACATTGAAGATCAAATATGTAAAATTCTAGACATAATTTTTTTTGAATAAGTAGAAAATAATAATATATTTATACAAAGTAAATTCATAGACCATCTTCATCATTGAGAATATCTATTAGTAGAACTAAAATTAAATAGACCAAAAACACCATGAAATTAGAAATAATTTTCTAAAATAATAAATAAAAACAATAGGTATGATATGTGTGTTTTATATATTTATAATGGAATGAATTTTTAGGTTTTAATGAGGTAATATAACCATTATATGATCATTTATTAAAGTTTATATATCTATTGGATATAACTCCTTTGAAAATATTACAATACTAGATGTGAATAAAATATAACTATTAATTATAAATAATTTATTTGATATTAGATTAAGTAATTTTTGAAGATAATAAAATGTTACTAATCGATTTTATTATCATAAAATTTATTCTAATTAAATATATTTTATTATATTTTTATTTTTGATTAAATTATTACTATTAAATAATGTTTTATATAAATATAATGATAAAAATTAGTTTTTTTAACGGAAATAAATATAATAAATGAAATAATTAAGTTTCTATAAATAATATAAACATAATCATTCATGGATAACAAAAGGTTTATTTTAAAATACGTTATTATTATATACTATACAATGTCATATAAAACATAAATTATTGATATTTATTTATTGAAATGATTTATATATAAATATAAAAAAAATCATCATTTATTAGTTAATTTTCAAATGGTTAAAAATTATGATAAATCATTTAATTGTAAAAAGAGATATTTAACAACTTTTTTTAAATTGGGTATTTTTTACATAATAAATTAAATTGGTCACCATAGATGAATAATATTGATTTTATTTTGTTTTCAATATATTAAAAATTATTATTAATATGGTGATTATTACATAGAAAGGGATATAAGTAATTTCTTTTCCATGCATTGAAATATATTTAAAAAAACATTTAATCGTTATGTGTTATTAAAATAAAATAATTTTATTCTATTTTAAAAATATAATATAAAAAAATTGATTTTATATTTGGAATCATCATGTCCAAATTATATATTTGGGTCAATTGTTTATGCATTAAAATAAGTTGATGTAGAAAAAAATTATTGTACACAAAAAGTGTGAAATATAGTGAATAAGATTAACTAACGGGTAGAGACCTAAAATATCGAGAAAACTATTCTCTATTTGAGTGAATGTTGG
This sequence comes from Viscum album, assembly GCA_963277665.1. Lineage (NCBI taxonomy): Eukaryota > Viridiplantae > Streptophyta > Magnoliopsida > Santalales > Viscaceae > Viscum > Viscum album. The sequence goes on along the minus strand of OY728162.1, from coordinate 75,831,550 downwards.
AACCATCAATATCAAATTATCGTATAACAACTATTGTCAAACTCTTGATCAAATTGTCATTATAAATTTCATTTCATACTCATTATTAGATGAATATTTGTGAATTTTCCACTCAATATAGCCTTTAATATGACCCATCCACTCCCCACTATAAATCAAAATTTTCTAGTGGGGTTTTCATTAATTTCATCAAAAAATTTCTCATATAACATTTTAATCCACATTTTGAAACCTATGTTCCAAAGAGGATGTCCCAATTCATTATTTTCCTAGTGGATCTATAGGAGGATATTCAAGTCCCCACTATATGTATGTTCTTATCTGTAATAATTATTTTCTCTCTTGTTCATCAATATATTCTTAAAATTAATTTATTAATTTCAATATATGTTTTATTAAACATAAATCCTTTGAAAATGTTATTATTTAGGACTAAATTTATATTAGTGGAATCTATGTGTTATTTTTCTCTAAATCCAAATCTATTACTTCTGATGTGGTAATTTCTATTTTTTTCAATATTCTTTCCATTTTACCTCCCATTGGATCACAACTCATCTAAATGGTTTCATATAATTGGATATGAACTTATCTCATATTCTTGGTCAATAATATTTATCCTCAATGTATATATTCAAAAAATTTGGTTTCATACATTTTCTTCTCTATATATTAATGTTTTTGTAATGTTATTTCCTATTGTTTTATAATCCATTACAACATAATTACAGGAATAACTTTTTAATATTTTCAATACATCAATTTCGTTTAAAATTTTATTTATTTAAAATTTTGAGAAATTAATATTTTTGATTAATATTCTCTATGAATTAATTTTCTCATCATATTGTAATTTGTTTTTGAAAATATTCCTATTTATGTTTTCATGGTATTCAAAATTAATTTATATACTTTTATTATAAATTATTTTATATTAAAATTAATTTTATTAAATAATTTATGTGTATATGATGTTATTTCTCAAGGTAATTTAATTATTTTAATTATAATGTGTTATTCATGTACATCAATATCGTTTATTTTTACTTATGCATCATTGGGGAACATCTCTAATGATATCATTCCCCCTGTTCCTCTTTATTTCATAATGAATATTTACAATGAAAATTTTCCTGAAAAAATTTTCACTCACTCGAGAATATTATTTTATAATAGAAATATTAATTTTATCATATTCATGGGACACATATATTTATGTTTTATAATAATTTAATGGGTGAATTTGTTTTCTTTCTATAAATCAATTGACAATGTTTTCTACCTCAATATATTTGAATATAAAACATGTGGTCAATCAAAGACAAAAATTTAATCTATTATAATAGGATAGATAATGTATAAATGGTAATTTGAAAATAGTGGTTTTCCTATTTCCAAATGTATATAGGGGTTGGTTTATAACCCAAGTCTAAAAGGTAATGTGGGATGGGTGGTTACCCCATGTTTATAATGTTATGGGGTGCGTGTGTTTATCTAAATTCCACTATGTGTTGTTTAGTTGGTTAGCTAACTTGGTTTTTATATAGATGTATTGGATCTTAACCTTTACTTATATTATGATTTTCAGGGTTATTTTTGTACCGTAAAGTTAATTTATGAAAAATATATATTTTATGATCTCGTGAATCTTGATTTTTAATTCATGATTTCACATTCTCATGTCTTGGTATATGTATGATATTTGGGAGTTTTATATTCTTTTATCACACCTTATAGAAATATAATATGGTTATAGTTTCATTATAATTATATACTTGTACCATTTTTGTGTTCAATTCCATGCATAGGATCTAAACATTAATAATATGTTGATACGTTCTTCTATATTATATATAGTCTTAGACCACTCCTCTCTATGTTTCTATTCCCCAAAAAAATTAAGTTATTATAAATTATATGTTTTCAATAAGGATATCATGCGAGTAGGTAATTTGGGGAAATGTTGAAAAATAAAGATAAAATTCATTAATATTACTAATATTCAAAGACACTAAATGATTTTGTTCTGGTATTGTGAGTTATTTTTGAGTTGTAGTATTTAAATTATGGAATTGATGTATAATATCTATAGTATTATTATGTAGTATCAGACAAGCATTATGACATACATCTTATGGAGTATATACATGAAGATAAAAAATTCATGGATGTTGGACACCTTCATTTGGTGGTAGGGGAAGTATTCTGAATGATAATTCAGCCTGATATCAGATGGTTTCCTATTCTATGGTAACTAATCTATTTTATAATATAGGTATTAAAAAATATATAAAGTAGTATACTTTTGGTTGAATTAACGTGATATATTTTTATATTATACAAATATTGATAGAATTGTATCATTATTTTACTTCAAAATAGGGAACTATTATTGTTAAAATATATCTAGATAAGCTTAATTAATGATTGTGAGAGGGAATTTAATCTAAAGATGGTATTGGAATAGTCATGTGAATGGATTTTGTAGTCCTCAATCTAAAATGAGTATTTATTGTTATTTATGACATCAAAAGTACTTCATAATAGATAATCAAATAATATATTCTGATAACTATAAAATTAATACAAACTCCAGGAAAAAACTAGAAACTTCTAGGGAATTTGTCGTCATTATAGACTATTTCATATACTTTTTATATATATCTCCATAAGATTATCCTAACATATATTTGTTTATAATAAATACTTTTTTTCATTATACCTAGTGATGAATATATACATCCACTCATTTTTATGTATCGTTTAGTTTGAGAATTCATAAATAATATTATTTCTCCACATTAAAAAAAATTGAAAAAGGAACAATTGTCAATGATATACATGGATGATGATAGACTCAACTAATAGTTTTTTGTACCACAAAAATGCCATCTAATCCATGGTATACAGAATTAATCAATATTTTTATATTTCTTTATACTCTTGTATTGTTTTTATAGTGTTTTACTGAGATATGAAATGTTTGAGATGCTAACCAATATCTTTAATACTATTAAATATTATGAACTTGTGATTCAATAAATTCGGCTGAGGAGGAGTCAAATTTACCCACTCAAGTTATGGTTTCTTATTCAGAAACACATGAGCATAATCAACCTCAATGGATCCCATTGGAGTAGAATGGGGATAAATAGAGTCTATGAGTTCTAGTGGGATATTTTCTTGGTCTAATTCATGACTAGAGGTGGTATATTGAGAACATATGTAGCTTACTTAGTCATTTATATGTTTGATATAAATATGAAATATCATAGGGTATTTCTCTTTATATGGTGATGTTTTCCTCTATATTATATGATATTCTTTATAGTACTCTGTTTTCTGGTATGATATCTAGTATTTAATAACATTGTGTTGTCTAGATGTCTTATCTCTTATCCAAATAGTTGATTGACTTCTTAAATAATGGTATTTTCCATATGTTATATTTAGATAAAGTATTATAAAGGCCACATAGTTTAAATATAAATACAATGTTTCATAACACTATTTCACTTTATCTTCTCTATATAATGTTCATATTGATCAATGTTATCTTTATTAGAGATAAGGTTGGCTCATTTAGGTACTAGGTGGGATATTGAAACACATTTCCATTTATATTGGGAAGAATATAACTAAGAAGGTTGTAGTGGGATGTGTATAGGTCATCTTAAATCATTACTCTACATTTGATACATGGTACACACAAATTCTTTATTTTATTCATTATGAACCACGTTTTGAGTCTCTTTTCCTCACTTTATTCTTACTAGCTAGTTTCATATCTTGAATTATCCACTGGTATGACCGTGAAATCATTCACTAATTTGAAAATCCCATTACAAATTATTCCCTCATACTCCTCATGTTTTAAGGGGGTTATACCCCGAACAATACTCTTAACTGGGAAATTAAAAACCCCAATTAATGTTTTTCATCTTATTGCACTCTTTTTTACATTAAATCCCTATAAGAATTTACCTTCCCCAAAAAATTCTTAACTGTAATTGGTTTATAGATAGTGACCCTAAGGAAGTCTCAAAGTGATTTTTTTAATGTTCTCCCAATATGGGGGTTGGATCATGATTCAAGAAAAATTAAAAGGGATCTTCCTATAATGTTATACCCTTCCTATAGAACAAAAAATACCTTATATGTAGATGTGGTAATAATTACAATATCACTATTTGATGGGGGAGATCTTTCATTCCACAATCACATCATGAACAATCTATATATCTAATGATTATAGTGATGGTGGTGGTGATAAAAATACCCAAAATCTTATAGGATGAGGTTTCTCCTATAATGTTGTTGAGGAAACTACTATCATATACTTCAAAACATTTCATACCTATCGGTGGTCATGATATTGATGGAATTATTATTTAATTATAGTGGTTCTTTCCAATAAGTATTATGGTATGATTTTATCCTTTGTCTTTTTCCAAAAATGCAGGTCATATTGAATTTCTTAATGTAATGAAACAATCTTAAATTATATGGAAATTACATTTCATTGGTGTAATACGTAATACACTACACAAATAGACACCAAAATAACATATTATTTTAGTGTCTTTGGAAACATGGAACAAATTCTTCTAGATTTGTGAAAGATCTTCATCATCTCCCATAAATATATTCCCCTTTTTTTCTAACTGAAAACCTTTATTTATATCCTGGGGTAATGAAAATAAAAATAAAAATTAGGAGATAAAATTCTCATTTTGTGAAAACATGGTACACATAAACATAAGAATGTAAAAACATGAACTTATATTTTGAATATCAAAATCATGAGTCATAAAATGAAACATTATTTTAGGTAAGGCATAAATAATAATGGAAAAATAATAATGATGACCAGTCATTATATCAAATCATCAACCTGTTGAAAACACATAATCATATAAAATAATTTCTATATTAGCCAAGGATCATTACTTAGACCATCATAGCAGACTATATCATTTACGGAACTGTGATTACATGTCATTTTATCCATGTATTACTAAACATGATTTACATGTTATTCCATTCATGTCTATCTCATGAGATATAAATCTTTATCCAATTAATTGTCGGGAGATATTTCTCACACTCATCTCATAATGAAATCATTATTATGTGTCCTAGAAAAACATAAATTATTCATCGTGGAATAAACCCATAGATAAAATGGGGTTCTTAAACATCATTATATCATTACATAATCCATATAAAAAATCATTCAATCATTTAAAAAATAAAATCATAGTATAAATTTGGATGGAACCATAACCATATTTAAAAATAATCATCATGAATGGAAAATAATTTTGATAAAATAATTGAAAATAATTCGTGAGGAAAATATCTTTCCTTTTTTAAAATGGATTCTTTTATCAAAATTCCATGTAATTTTAAAAGAAAAGAATTTATTTGAAAATATACATGAAATCGTGAGAAGGTAGCTTCATAGAAATAAGGCATTATGAAGACATTAAAATATGGTAATGTTGTAAAAGTCAGAAAAACAAACTCTTGGTTCTTTTACAAGAAATGTTAAAAAGTAAGGAATATCAACAAAATTTTCCATTCATACTGTTTAATAAAAATTCACCAATGGGTAGAATAATCATTAAAAATGGTATAAGAATATAAATAATATTTTATACTTAGGAAAAATAGACATGGATGGTAAATATAACCCAGTAAATACTTATGTATAAATAAACCTAGAAAATAATTTGATTGTAAAATCATCCCACACATTAGTTTTTATTTCCTTTGAATATATATGAAACTCCTGAATAATGATTTCAATAATTCCATTGTCTTATTTAATAGTCAATTATAGTTTTTTAATATCATATATGGCCATATTATCTTCCTTTTGGTAATAATTTTTCATTATTACATAGTATTAAGGTATAAACTACTTCATATTCCTAGGTTTGTTTTTCTGAATGATATTTTTTTATTGATAATAAGTCATATATATATATAATTAAAATCTAAGATTAACATACTAAACTTAATAAATATTTATTCTATTCAATTATATACACATTCATTAATGGATACCGTGTAGAATTAATTGCATCACATCATGGAGACAGTAGGATGTACGTACACACTATCGACAATATCAATCCCATATGTGTTGAATGGTTTTGAATTGGATGATGTATAATATTTCCGAATTAATATATTTTTGTAATAATAATATATATTAATTATTTCCATCATTATTAACATCCATGTACAGGGGTGGTGAAAAACAGATTACACCATGGTGTGGAGACGGTAAGCTGTACGTAGGCATGTTTGGTGAATTAATTGTTTCTAGTTATTATTGAGATTCATGGCTCAAATTGATGTGATGAAGTGAGGGATCAGGTGATATTTTATAATTGATATGAGGGGACCGTGGGAAATTCATAAAATATAAAATTTTAGTAATTTTTTAATCCAAAAGAAACTAAATTGAATTATGTAGAATATAAGATAAATATATTTCTAATTCCCCTCATTCAATAATTTTTATACATTTATTTATTTTATTTTAATACATCTATTTTTGATTTACCCTTAATTACTCTCTTTTAATTTTAAAAGTTGTAACATTGTTTTATATATTATGATGTTATAAATTTAACTTATATGGGGTCAATTTCCCATATTGTAATAATTAATAAACTTTTAGACCATATCATAGTAACATTGTGATATTAATTTTATTTATATATTTTAAAATAATTTTAAAATTATATTTTTTATGAAATACCAATACTGTCAATTTTTACACTATTAATTTCATTGAATTTAAATAAAATTCAAATATGGATATAACATTGAAAATAACCATTTAATATTATTATAACATGTAATAGTAATCCATAAAATTCTTGTTTGGAATAAATTATGTAAAATAATATTTATAATATCATTTATTTTATATTTCTCTAAATAAAACAATTACTCAATCACTTTTGTGGCAATATTTATGGTCATTATTAAATCTCTAAAAATTATAAATAAATTCACAAGATGTATATAATTTTATTAGATTTATGGGGAATAGTTATGTTCATAGTTTCTCTAGGTTTATCACTACATTATTATTTTTATACTTATAAGAGTTAAGATGGTGACATGTTTTTACTTTCTTTTTTTAAATAATAATTACTTCATTTTCATTGAGAAAAGTCTATTAAAAATCAATTATATTACTCGGGTGTTAAGGTTATTCTTTTATTAATCAAATTGGATTTTCTACGGAGTTAGAAAAGTTATTTTATCCTTATTATATTATTAGTTACCAAAATTTACCTGATTTACCATCAACCGTGTTAAAAAAATCACCAATTTTATAAAACATAATGTTAAAAAATACAAGGGACCTATTCACATAATATGAAAATAAAAATTCTAAATATGGATTAAATTTTTCAAAATTCAAATCACAAAAATTACATTTATTAATTTAAAATTAATTCTCAATGGAAATGTGACAATACATGTTTTTTTAAAGTAAAATCCATCAAAATATTGACATTTGAGTATATAATATTTCAATATAAAATTTCATCCAATGAACAAAATTTCATTAAATCATAAAAACATAATGTAAATATAATGTATAAGATGTTAAAATATAATCTATAAATATAAATAAATTTAATGAACATGTAGTTTTGAGTTGAAATTCAGTATTTTCACAATTTATTAAAGCATAACTTTTCTAAAAAATAATAAAATTTTATCATAATTAAATTTTGATATCCCACTACCTAATAAAAAGTTCATTTTGTTAAAAATAAATTATAAAATTGAAAGAAAATTTATTTTTAAATGGGTTCACCATCAAATGGTGGTAAAACTGATTTTTTTATGAATAATGATTCTTTTAACAATAAAATTAAATTTGATAATATATCATGCATAGATAACATATATGATGAATTTTGAACACTAAATTGTATAATATATATATATATATATATATATATATTATGAATAAAATCCAAACATAATTATTTTATTCTATTATAAAATCACTTATTTCCATTCAAATTTATTTAAAAAAACATTTCCTTTTAATTAAAAAGTTTTATTTTCAATTTTAATTAATTATTCATAAAACTATTATCTAAATACAAATTCATACATTGTATTCATAAATTAGTTAATAATTTTCATTCCCCCCATTTTCACATATAGGATATAAGGATACATAATATTATTTAGTCATTCACTTATACTCAGAATTACATGAAATTAATTATATCTAAATTACATGAAATTGTGTGTAACACAATCCAAGAATACAGTTGAATATACAAAAAGATAATATGATATTAAATATATCACAAGATCAACTTCATGTAGTTTAAAACATAAGACATCAATGAAATTAACAAGATTATCTGTTATAACATTTCTGGGTGATACACTTAGTAGGCAGATGCATGCGTCTACCAATGAAACTATTCTATAGAGTATGTCATTTTCATTATTTATGAGTAGAGGGGTTACACTATATATACAAATAGAAATATTTGTATACAATTCCTAATATGATTCCCAATGTTATGGATTCCTAGAATTTTTTATGGAGGAATTGTTTTGCTTATGATTGGGGTGAAATATAGATATTTATATTAACTAAACCCATTTATATGCATGTTACAAATAGTATGTATTATTATATTGTGGAGATTACATTTTCTACTAGGGTAAGAATTCTAGTGGCACTCTGGTTTGTTCACTTACATATGGTTTGAATCCATTGAAAATTTTGTTGAATTAATAGGTGTTGGAGATCATTAATCACCTCAAAATGTTAATTTTACTCCATATAATTAAAATATTTTGAATTATGATTCCATAGAATAATTGATAAGTTTTATGGAATATATTTTATGAAAATTTAATTCAACACCTTTACAAATTCATAGTTTAAGGTGTTGGTGGGATATAATAAAGAGGGAATTATTTCCTAACATATCTCTTCTCACATTACCATAGATTTCTCACCATCCTATTAATGGGTGTACCAGACCCAATCTGACCACAATTTTTTCTATTTTCTTAGTTTTCAAGATAATTGGTATCATTTGGGACTCCCTTAGTTAAATCAATGTGTAAGAGATTTAAGAGATTCAAAAATGATGATAGAATCATTATACTATCTTTTGATCGAGATGAGATGTCATCAATTAGTGATGAGAAAAATAGTTTTTAAATTATATATTTCAAGTTCTTCATGAAAACTATGTAATCAAGATTTATCTTTGATAAGGGGTGGTAATTCATGTCTAGGAAATGATTTATTATGATTATTAAATTTATAGGAACACCATAGAGAATTAAACTATGGTAGACCATTAAATTTCCATCATATGAATGTCCACTACATTAGTTTTTTTAATTTCCATTTCGGAGATGCCTATAACATTTACCATGTAGGGGACCATTGGAATTATTAGATCCCCTTATTCATGAAAGAATGTTTTTTACAAGTTCTTAATGTGTTATCAAGGGTATCCCCTCCATTTAAGTAGTTCATTATTCTATGGGGAGTACCTCTACATCCATCACCATAGGGAGGAGAACCATTATATATATATATATATATATTTACATGGGGAGGACCTTTCTACTAGGTACACTAGGGATATACTCGGTATTTGAAAATAATTGTACCATAGGGAGGACCTATACATTTATAGCTATCTCATTTCGTTATTGTAGAACTATAGGATTCCTATTATATAATCAAACCATATTGTAGAAACTTATAAATATAAATGTTTAAAAGGATAGTGTGACACTATTCATGTATCAATTATGTACTTTACTATTCATTATAATTTAATAAAATTTATTTCAATTGTTTCATGATTCATGGGTCGAAGAAGTGGTGTTATGAGATAATGGGATAAGATTAATTATTAACACAATGATAGTTTTATCTATTAACCAATTTATTTGGAAGGAATTTTAGGGATACTAATGAAATTATATATAGCTACCACATGGATTCTATAATTTGTGAGATTTTTTAGGAAACCATACAGTTTATTTTTTAATATCTGAGTGACCTTCTTGACTGTAAAATGGTTTCCCCAATCATGTTTACAATCCATCAAGTTTTCCTATATTTATTAGAAATGTGAAAAAAAAAATTTACTTTATGAATTACTACCCATTTTCACACCTATTCAAAACACTCACAAAACTCATCCTCTACCATCAATGGAACCTTCTTCCACAATTTATTCGATGGCGATGTCTAACTAATATCAATGATTTTTCTTATGGTATGAATTTTTTGTCCTTAGATTTATCCTGTTTTCTTTTTTCCTTTCCTTGTTAATCCATTCCTTTTATATTTTCTGAACCCTAGAATCCCATTAGGGTTGAACCTTGGGTTTTAGATAGATATTTAATGAAATTTATTTCCCATATAGGCTTGCGATTGTCATATTCATCCATTTATAGTTGATTTAGGTGAAGATATGGTTTCATCATCCGAATTGACGTGGGAGTCTCTATAAATTGAGATTTTTCAATGGCACACATTATGCTGTTGAATTTACATTATTATAATTGGGTTAAATATTTTTAATAAGTGTTTTTAGAATTTTTTTTTGTTTATTTAAGTTGATTGTTGGATTTTTTTTCTTTTATTAATGATTTTTAAAAGTTTTTCTTGAAAAGTATATTACTGTCATAAATATGTTTGATAAATTTTTTATATTGGAAAATTAACTAAAAATTAATATTAAAGGAAAATTTCAATGGTTATAAACTATTTTAACATTTTAATTATCATGGAAATTATTATAAATGTGATTTTGTTTTATTGTAAATGGATTTTATGGTTTCTGTACTTTAGAGACCTTAGGTTTGATGGTTAATTTTATAAAACTAGCCCTATTATAGATTGTGTGATGGCATGGTAATATTTCTTATTTAGTATTACTGAGATAGTGTGATAGACAACCATACATGAATAGGATAATTGTGTTCTAAAATATTTAAATAGGTCTATCAGGATGACAATAAGTTCATTTATACAAGTTATAGTTCCAGTAGTAAGTATTAATTATCTAATTCAAATCATATAGATCCCATGTAACACATATGGGATGTATTGAGATGTTTAATTTATTATTTATTATGTTACTTAGGTATACTAACAATTTTGAATTCATGTTTTTATCAGTTTCATTTATGATTATCGTCATAATTCTATTTCGGGACATTGTTTGTTTAAATGAAACCAAATGAATTTGATATAAGAATTTTTTAAATAAAATGGATTCAAATTTGTTTCAAAACATTTAATAAGGATCATAAATGTGAAATGTATTATATAGGATTATGGTTTATCCTATTAGGAGTTTTCTCACACAGTTCTTATGTCATTCAGAAAATATAGTATTGATGTTACATGATACATGTATAAGTAAGGGAATATTATAGTATAGTTTATCCTCTAGATTATCATAATCCTTCCTTCATATAGTGGTGGTGGAAAATATGGGTTATGATGTTTTCAGTATCCAATGGAGTAATTTGGGATCAATGGAGTTTTGGTTTACATTGTATTGTTCACTTCATCTTTGACCTTACATTGGTATCTTTTTTACATAGATTTTGATTATAATTTTTTTTATGATTATGGTATGTTGGTTATCAGTTATGGTTTTTTATTATTATTTGTTATAATATAATATAATTTCATTATATTATAAAACATTATATTTATTTTTTTGTACATACAATTTATAAATGAGTCGTTCCAGTTTTCTATTAGGAATGTTTGTGTTTTTTATTTAGATTATGAGGTTGAAACTATTCCAAAATGGTTATATCTGATATAATGGTTCTTTTATATAACCTATAGTGACTATGAACATAATTTTGGGCTATTTTCATTCTTTCGTGATGATGGTTCTGGAAAAATATGTACTGTATATTAAAAAATGTTTCCCGATATATTTTGATATTAGTAAAGTATAGTTTAAATGGGGTTGATACCCATAGAACATGTGACGTAATTTTGAGGGACTACCTGCCATCTGTCCAACATGTAAAAACTCAATTCTATGGGGGTGTTTGAGAGTTGTAACATTTATTTTAGCCCAGTTTTATGTTTTTATGGTATTTTGTATATATTATAATTGAATAATGTTTTGGGGGTATACCAACATATCATTTTGATAAATTTTGAGTTTAGGGAGGAATAGAGAATGAAACCAGTATTTTTGGATTTCTATTCATAGTTGAAGTAAAATTTGGTGTGCCTATATGAATAGTTCTGTAACTCCATTTCATGGAACATTCATTATTGAAATATGTGCTCCCAAATATGGAAAAACCTCTATACAGTGAGAAAATGTTTGAGTTTTTATTTCATTATCCCTTTAATTTTCTGAACTATTTTTATTGATATCATTACATTCTTAGTGGAATATAATTTTAATTTTTTTGCTAATTTGATGATTTTTTATATTAACCTTTTTATTATTTGTTATTTATTTTTGGTAATTTATAAATCGTGCATACTTGAATATCCCCTATGAACTAAAGAGAGAGAGTTTTTTAGAATTTCTCATAGAAAAATATTCAAATAAAAAATATTATTTTGTAAATATTTTTCAAAACTACCTAATATCTACTATAGGAGAGTGAAATGTGGTGGATTAGGAAGGGAAACCATTCATAAGAGTTTACTAATAAAAATACCAAAATATTTTCTGGAGAAAACTTTTATCATGAACGACTATGGAGATAACTAATTTCAATTAAATGTTTGATTTATTTAAGACCCAAATGATATGTTAAATATATTAAACCACTTATATTTTGGAAGGACCAAACTAGAATATGGGGTAAAATGTATCAAGATTCAACACATTGAAATATTTTTGAATACTAATATTTAGTAAAGTATTGTTCTCCTCTTATTATTAGTCTATGTGGATTTGGTTGACTATGATGTTATATTAGAGATACATCTCTAGGGATTGAATATTCTCAGTGTTGCTTCATCTATGGAATATTGAATTCTATATAATTATTTGTTATATAACAGTATGAAATATGAGTTCATTCAGTGTTGTGGTTGGTTTAATCATTATTCATTATATTCTATGGTGGTCTATTACAAAGGGTTTAGATTCATGACACAATATTAGTTAAATAATATAATTCACATCAAGAAAGTTTTCTATGATATTCCTAAGGTTTACCAACAATGTTGTAATCTAGGCCATATTTATTATTTCTTTTAAATAACTCCCTACGACATTTTAATCATATCATCATTTTATTAAATCTCTTGGGTTTTATCTAAAAAATTTAGGGGCGAGTTACCTCATTCATAGATAAAAGAGGAGTCTCAAATGGTTGTTAATACGTATGGTGGGATCAAATCTTGTTGCTTATTTTCAATATATCTTCTTTTGAAGGATGTTGATGTCTAAATAGGTACTGTGAGAGGTATGGTACGTATTACATCTTTTTCATTATGGAATTATTTGATATATTTGTATCCTATTCATTTACCTCATCAATATTATTTATTCTCTGGGATTATGTCCATTGTTTACACCTTTTAAAATATATATTTCCACTCAATTAGAAGAGAGAAAGGTGTAGTGCTTCAAGTGTCTCGAGTGTCATGTTTCGATTGATTATTTTGATATTATGTGGTATTTTTTCATTGACAAAAAAAATTGATCATATTATTGATATGGACTAGATGAATGGATTCTAGTAAAAAATGATTTTCATCATTGTAGATTTTAGTTCATATCATAGGATTGGATCACTTGTGTTTTTGAGGGTTTGTGTGACTCTAGTATTGATTGTTAACGACTAGTAATTTGATATTTTGAGTTGATATCAGGTTGATTTTAAATTTTCATATCTTCAATGGGGTTAATCAAAGACTAGTTTTTATAATTCTAGTGGTGGATGAATTGTATCCTAAGGTATATCTGGATGATTTTTTTCAGTATTCTTAGTCAAGGTGTTTGTAGTTATGAATTGAATTAAATCCTATGATTTTCTTCATAAATTTACTATCATTCCATATGTCTCATTTTAAATATATGGAGATCAACTTATAGTAAGAGGTTCTTAAATAAATAGATGTATTTTATCGAGTATGTTAGAATAAAAATAATTTTTTTTATTTGAAAATATGTTGGAAAAAAGGTCAATCAGGCGACCATCGATATTATACATATTTTTTCATGGATTTAATATAAAATTCATTAACACATGAGAATTGAGGGTTTTTTATAGTCAATTTTATATTGGGATATCTTCATTTTATTGTTTAGGATGTGTATATACCTAAGATGGATTTTAGAATTTGGTATAACCACTATGAGTATTTTATTGGTTCATTCATACTTACCAATGATCCTATGGTTTTCACTGATTTTATGAATCATATTTTCAAATACTATTTTTATTACTCTATGGTATTTTCAGGGGATGCCATCATTGTGCGCCCCAAGTTAAAATTGGATAATGGGAATTACTTACACATTTTTTTGGATACCATAAAAAAATCACTAGTACTCTAATATATCTAAAATTTATTTTGTGATTTAAAAAGTGATATCCATGGGCTATGTGATATATGAAAAGGGAGTTTTAGGTATCCTTAGATTATTTATGGTGTAAATTCATAGGGTTTTTCTAATAATGTGTTTTACATAAGGTGATTATGTATTTAAATACATAAAATATATTTCTATGTTCACTTATCCAATTATGGATATGAACTAAAAGGTGTTATGTACCAATAAGTAGTGAAGTGTTATAAATATGTTGAGATGTTAAAAACAAAGTCTATTTTAGTTGTAGTTATGATTATCATTGATTGATGAGATATTTACGTCATGTATTATGATAATTCATGATTGTTATTGGGGTGCATTTTGATGTATATTTATCATGTGGTGGAATATGAGTCATGAGAGATAAACTCTAATGTTAAATATTACATTATTTAAGACCTTTGGCAAGAAATATTGATGCATTCATTGAATATATGGAACCACAATCTTTTGGAGGAGTAGTTTATAATGTTTGTAGACCATGACATTGTGAATAATATTTTCACCCTAGATGGACCTAAATATTTATCACAAATATTAGGTGCATCATCTTAAGTGATATTAATTTTATATTGAATCCACCCTTGGAAAATGGAATGTGTAAACTGAACCTTTAACAGGATATAATTGGTACAGATAGTTAGTGAACCCCTCGATTTATGGTGAATAATTGGATTCTTAGATAATATAAATTTATATTATGAAGGGGAATATTAATATGTTTTCTTAAATTATGGAATGATTATTATTTTTGTGTTGATCTTGTTCATATTGTGTAGGAAATATATTCTGAATTCTGGCTTCACATTAGAGTTCTAAATAGTGGAACGTCCTCAGGTATTTTTTCTCAAACTCTTGGGGTGTTCATTTGTTTTATAAAAGGTGTATAATACTATTTAACATGATAAAAAAGTTGATATATGGTGGGAAATTGTCCTGCATGGTTTTTTGAACTAGGGGTAAAATATTGTCTTATGCTCTCAAAAACCTGTATTTGTAGTCCAAGATAAATCATATAGTTACTAATTTTGTGTCTCCATTAAATTTATATAATATTATTAAGGTTAGGAATCAATGTTTTATGAATATATTATAGCCCCTTACTAATCCTGTATAGATTTAGGATGATATTTCAAATGATTTATTGATTTCATTTCCTCAAAATCCTAGTGATAATGATTTTATTTTGTTTACAATACATTGTAAAAATAAATCATAATATTCTCTTACTATCAAAGAGATTATTATGGTGGATGATCTTAAGATAATGAATATATGAGAGAATATGAATTAATAGATTTGTAGTGATAAATATTTTACTAATTACCTTTCATCACATCATAGTTTTGGATAAATATTTAGGAGTCAATGGGTTGTTAGAAAAAGTAGAGCATCATTTATCAACCCAAAAATAGTTGTTTTTAAAGATTAGGAAATATTGATCATTTGGTATAATATTCAATTTTTCACTCTTAATTTATTTAGATATTTGGATAAAAACCAATCATTGATTTATATTACTAATAAATAAAATCATCAAAATTTTATTAATACGGTGACCTTTTTGGACCTGTATGGGTGACTATATCAATCCACTCTATATTTGTCAGAATTGGATAAGCACTCCTTGTTGGGTCTGATCTTTATTTCTGAAACAATAGAGATGTTTTTTTTTATTCGGAAGATGTAATCGATAGATTAGAGTTGTGATAAATCTTACTCAAGTTGTTGATATTTTTGTTAGAGTTTGGAATTTGTTATTGAGTATTTTTTTTGGGTTTCTCTCATGATGGGAAACCACTATATAGGGAGATGGGTCGGTTTTTGGAATTCTCTATTAAGATGTTAGAGATTTTAGAGAATATTTGGAAGGTGGGTAGCTATAAATACCCACACATTATGGGTTAAAAAACAAATTTGAAATTTTTGGATTCCATAATGGGATTAATATGATAATCAGTGTTCATATTGGGATATCTATGATTATAACTTCTCATGGTGATTATTTTTTATGAGGATTGGGACTATGGAGTAATTTAGGTGCTTGAGTGAGCACACGGGTGAGAGAGAGGTAACATTGGATTCGTCTTGTAAAAATATATATTGAAACATCCCATTTTATTAGGAGTCATCATAAGAAAATGCTGAGGGCGAAGATCATTCAGTACAATACCAGGCATTAATGCTCGAATTTGTGAGTCTAATGAGAGCTCCCCACTATGACATATGGGGATCCCAAATTCATAGACTGGCTATTTGGGGTACTGATCATGGAGACTTGGGGAATTTGTGCATGGGGATAATGATTATGTATAATGGTAGAAATTATCATCATTGTGGATGGAATTTCACCCACACTAAACATGGTGGTAAGAATGTCACATCCTAGCACCCTGTCCCTGAGAGTTTCACTGGGTTTTCTAGATTGCGAGCTCGTGATGGTGTGTCTATGCAAAATAGTGATAAGTGTGGGGACAAAAAACATTTTAATATATCCCCGATATTTAAGTTCATTTTTTTAAAAAAAGAACCCCTTTTACATGATAATTTTGTAACACTTTACCCTTATTTTATTCATCTCTAATGCATGCTTGGGTGAACCAACAACATCTCTCTTATTGTTCAATTACCCTTCATAGTTTTTATCTCGTTATGTGATTTATTCTTCATATAGAAGATAGTTTACCTAATTATTTCATGAATTATTCAGCCCCTTACTCTCCGAATTTTTGCCAATATTATTTTGTTTAGTGATTATTTCCACTATATCTTGGTGGAAATAATCCAATAAGAATGGAATTTTTAGGGCACTGATATTGTGTGTTTATATTTGATTATTTCACATTATTACACATTATTTTGTTAGTTTTACATTCTCATATAGATCATTTAATGTGATTAAATTAAAATTTGTGTAAAATAAATTATTTTTATGACATATTCAGGGTATTGTATTAGTGGATTTACCCAAAATAGTGTTACGAGTATTTCATTGGTGTTTTTCATGTGTTTTGTCCTGATTTCAATGTGATGTGGTCTCACAGTGAGTTGATCAGTTATTATGCATAATCATTATAATTTATGAAATTATTAATAATTACTAATTAAATAAATTTTATTGTTATTTAATAAATTTGATTGTTTGGAATGAGTTAGGTAATCTCAGAGATGTGTGATGTCATGATGGACTTTTTCATTATTGAGATAGAATTTTCATGTATCAATTAAATAGAATAAATTTGGTTTTTATCATATGGTCCTTTAGGATATCTATATGTAAATTTAATATATATATATATATATACTCATATATGATATATTGTATCACCCTTGAGGGTGATTGTGATTTTTATATTAATTAAACTGTTTAATCAAAATGAAATTCATATATAAATTAAAAAATGTTCCATGGTACATGATGGGACCTTAGGAACTGGACTAATGCCTCAATAATCAACAATAATGTCTTTGATTTTGATTTAATACAATGGGGAACATTTTTCTTATTGGGTATAAATTAAATGAAGTTATTATAGCATAGTTTTCTTAGAGTATGATCTATAGAAACCTCCAAATAGAGTAGATTGTTAGATTAATATAATATCACCAAGTACAAGTTTTGGTAAGTAAAAGATATTCAATAGATATTTTTCTATTTAGATGACCATGTTGTGAGTACTATTCACCCTCTAGTATTTTACTACATATTTAGGTATACTCAGTCTTGGTTAATGGTATGGATGGGTTTGACGAAAAACATGTGGATAAGTGGGAAGGGGTTGGACATGAGGCCACTACTAATGTTTTCCAATTTTATATCACTACCTACAAGGATAAAGGGTACATGGGGTGGTTACAATGATACTATGAAATGTTAATCTCTCTGAGTGATTTATGTTGACCACAGAGACAAGACTGAGACGAAAAATCCCACGTGAGGTGTACCTAAATGATGTGACCTAGTGGACTGTACTGGGTACCTCTATGATATATTGACCCATTGTAGGGTTTTCACATGTAATGGTTAGAGATGAATTCATGTATCACAGATGAATTCTAATAATGGTTTTGATCTTAATGAATATATTTTGATAATTAATTTCAGTGCACTTAAATGGTTGAAATCACATTTTCAAGACAAATTTTTGTATATTGTTATACCGAATGAGATGTGTATATGGGTTCATTTGATTTGATTCACTACCCACCACAATTTATTGTGACATATTATATTCCTCTGATATTCACCATATATCAATTATTCAGATCTTCTATGAATGGGACATTTTAGGTGGGATACACTATTCATAAAGATATATTGAGATATAGTGGATTCTTCAGGTAGTTCCTTAAATATGACCATCATGCCCAGATAAATTTTGAATTCCTTTGATATGAACCTTATATTTGGACATGATATTGATTTTTATTTCCTTTTATGTGATCCTTGGAATTGGGTGAGGGGATTATATCATTTCAAGTAGAATGTAGGTTGATTTTTATTTCTTTGGACATACTCCATGGAATAATTTGTAACCCAATTCTACTAGATCGCTTTCTAAGTTAGCATTAGAATCATTCATGGTCCTGATATTGGTCTGCATAGTCGGGTGGTGTGGTTAAGGATTATTTTACATTGTCTAATATAGTATTAGGTTGATCCCATGTGTCATGTTAGAACATGAGGATTAACGATGATTGTTTATTTACATTTAGATAAGTTAATTTTTATTTATTTCATGAGATAATAATATCAAATTTGTATAGTACATTTATAGATTTTGTATGAGACAATTTAAGTGGTTACCTATTGATTTTTACTCACACTCTCATTGAGTGTGCATAACACTTTGGTGCCTAATAATATCTTCACATATCATATGTTCTGGTTTGGTTGAGCCCTAGAAATTAATGATTAAGAAATATAGGGCAGATCAAATTTAGAAACTGAATTAAGGTATTACATGGTAAGGTAGGTGTTCTGTCATACCAATTATTTTTTTAGTGTATTACGATCAACCAATGGGCGATTTATCATTATATATTTGATTGACCTTCGGTTTGTAGGGAACTATTTATTAATAATTGATGGTTGTTAATTATTTATTCATTAATAATATAACTATGTATTGAAAATGATACTTTTATATTTATTTTTTTCACTCTCTAATATGGGTGTATATTCTCTACAATATTTTCCTGTAGACCCCCTATATTAGACAACGTCATCTAGTGTATGGGGTGGTGCATCTGAGTTCATGTTTTTACCTGATATGGTTACTATTCAGATTGAACGTGGATAGAAATATTAAAATTTTATATCATCAAATTTATGGGACTGATATCATAGAGTTTATTGGGGTATTTATATAGTCTTACTATTTTGGGTTATAGAAGAGAGGTGACATATGAATGTTTTAGATCATGTGTTGGATGTTGGTCTCATGCAATAAAAAAACAATTCTGATGGAATGTCTATGTTACCGTGGATATAATATTAAAATTACATTTTTTCAATATTATGGTTTCAATATTTTACCATGGGTGATACACATAAGCTTTAAGATTTATGAATTATTCTTTCTGGCTCGTCACCCATTTGAAAGAGGCTAATTTTCATACAATATATTCATCACTTAAGATTCACATGTGATTTTTTTTCTTGTGTGTTATTGATATCATTTATTATAACGACTAATTTCTTTATAAATAGATTAAAAAATTATCTTGAATTTTACCATATATATTTTTGGTGGAAAACATATTAGTTGAATTATTGTTTATGTTTCTTATGATGATTGTTCATGTGAATTAAGGATGATATATCCCTTGATGATGGTTATGAATTTACTTGGTGTAAGAATTCATAGTGAAAATTAGTTTTTTTCTATAAGAGTTAGAATCCATGAAATTACTTATAGACACCTAAGGGGAGAATTGAAATTGGTTTAGTTTTTTAAATGATGAACAATAACCTATGTAGTGTTTTCCTATATATCATTTTGGTGGAATTCTACATAACTAAATTTTCTAGTTATGTTATAATTGATATGGATCATTATGGAGTGATTTAATTATATATATATATATATATATATGTATATGTATATTGTCTATGTGCGTCTGTGCACGATAGAGATTATAACCCTTGATGGTGTTCAATTGTATATAGAAACTCGATGAGGAACAATACCCTAGTAGGCAAAATATTTTCCATGTGATGTCGTAATGTATATATGATGATGTATGAGATAGTTATCCTTAAGGATTGATTCCCATATATGGAGGCAGAGTGAACATTATCCTATGAATTTGATTCTGAATTGGGTAATACCATGTATGGATGGTGTAGAGTCCCAAGATTACTGTACATTGACATTAAATTTCATTTCTGTAATAAATATTACCTGATATAAAAATACGCCAAAATACCATATTAGTTTAGTGTATTTGAAAACATAGAACATAATATCCTAATCACAGTGAATGATCTTCACCATATCCCGTAAATATCATCCCCTTTTGTTTTCCTACCTAAAACCATTATTTATATACCAAGGAAAAGAAAACATAAAAAGGGTGAGCTCAAATTCAAAGTAAGGGTATCCATGGTGAACATAAAACAAACCATAAACATTGGAATATATTAACTTGAACATTACATTTAAACATCAAAATATTGGGTCATGAAGAAGTCTTTGGAGTACGTAAGCCATTGGTTATAAAAAAATATTATCCATTATAGAATACCATTATTAAAAACATGTAATTATGGAAAACTAACAAGATCATAATATTATTTCCATTTTATCCAAGGAATTGCTAATAAGACCATCATAGTGGAAAATGTCCATTACTGAACTGGGTTAACTTATTGTTCCATCCATGTATTACATAACTCGATTTACTTGTCGTTCTTTCCATGCATTACAAAACTAGAAGTAGTTTTCCATCCATCAATTTTTATATCATGATATATATTTCATTACCCAATGCATTGGAGAAAGATATAGGTCCTACCCATCCCATAATGAAATCATTCTTACATGTATCCAAAAAAAGAAATCTGTTATCATAACATAACCTAAGATATAGAAACTTGTTTCTTAAATATCATCTCATCATAACATAATTTATATAAAATAACATTCCATTATTAAGGTAATAAAATCATAGGAAAAATAGGGATATAAACATAACCCTATTTAAAAAGATTCATTTTTTATGGAATATAATTCTGATAAAACACATGAACAATATTCTCGAGGAAAATATCTTTCCTTCTTCAAATACGTTTAATTTAGTCAAAAGTTTGCATTATATTAAAATAAAAGAATTTTTCTGTAATAAAAATTATTCAATGTAGACGAATATTCATGGAAAAAGGTGTCATGAAATTGTAAAAATCTATTGATGCCGTATAAGTTTAAAAAATATTCTCCCTGTACATCGGTGGGAAAAGTCAAAAAGATCATTGAATGGTAAAAAAAGAAATATTCTGTTCATACCATTTAATAGTAGTAAAAATGTTTATAGATGATTTAAAAAAATGTTATAATATTAAACATTTTATTATTTTTTTAGAAAAAATGTAATTGGATGAAAAACATAACACCAATTAATACTTGTGTATAATAAATCAAGGATAAAAATGATGTTTCAAAATTATCCCTTACCATGGTTTTTCTTTCATCTGTATATGTCCAAAACTCCAATATATTGTGGTTAAAGATATTATTTACCTATAATAGAACCATAATAATATTTATGATATCATATCTGATTCTTTTACAACTTTATATTATCTGTTCATTTTGTCCATTCCGTGTTAAAGCATCATTTTGGGTAATAATCATTTTATATATCATACGTGTTTGTATTTTCAATATTAAAACTTATATCATGATTTACATACATACATAGTGTAAATAATTATTTATATATTATATATATTAATTATATAAATATATATATATAATTGATAGATAAATGAAATGAAATAAATCGATTATGGTGATGGTAGGTTGTATATAGGCATGAACGCTATTTTCGTTTCTATATTAAATTGAATGGAAGTAATAAGAAGAAAAATAAATATTAATAAATAATATAAAATTATTATCTAATAAATTTAAGGGTTATTTATTATATATACTTTATAATCATTCTTGAATGGATAATGTGGAGGATGAATATCATCGTGTCGTGGTGACGGTGAGTCGTACAGATGCAGGAGTGATGATGTCGTTCCATTAGTTTTTGAATGGAATTTTATTTGGATTTTTTATAATATATCAGAATATATATAATGTAATAATAATAATATATAGTTATTATTTCCACCATTATACCCATACAAGAAAGGTGGTGGTGAAAAACAGATTACCCCACGATGTAGAGATGGTGTGCCATACGTATGCACTCATTGTGATTTCATTTTTCATAGGATGTATAGAATGTGAAATAGGATTGTTTAATATTTATAATAACAAATTAGTATATTATTTAAAAAAAATTATTATTTTATAATGATATAACAAATAATATGAAATATAAGAATAATGAACAATTAAATAAATAGTAGAAGAGATTATCTCTTCCTCAATGTGCCTCCTTTAAATTTCCACATATATCAAAAGATTTTGTATTTTAAAAATACCAATATCATTATAATCTAATGAGGGAACTTGATAATAGAATTGGGAATAGTTTTTCCCATATTTGAGGCTCAATATGCTGTGAAGAGGAGAGGGAGGTGGTTCCCATTTATAATAGAGGAGTGGGCACATTAAGAAATTCTAAATATATTAAAATATTATAAATCCAATTTCGATTAATATTGGTCCAAAACATATTTATATCGAAGATAAGATGATTTCTGTTTGAATAAAAATCATAAAATAATTTTTAGACCTGATTTGAATTTTTTTATCCTCATCTTTTTTATTTAACACTAATTTTACCCTTTTTAATCTTAGATTGATATCATGTTAGTCACACAATATGGGTTAACGTAATTTCCATATCATGTAAAAAGACCCAAAAAAGTTATTTATGACATATTTAGACTTATATAAACCATTTTACAAATCAAGTATTATTATTAATTTAATATCATCTAATAAACTATATAATGTTTTATGTAATGAATTTGGAAAACTTTGAAATTTATTCATACTTTACATTTTTTTAAAATTCCTAAAAACTAGATTGCTTTGAAAAAAGGAATAAAATTAAACCAAATATGTCAATTTCATCAAAACAATTCATGTATGGAATCAATAGTTTCAAATTGTATTTATTTTAATATTTATTAATTTATTAATTTGAATCTTTCATTAATGAGTTAATCACTACATCACAATTGTTTCACAAATAAATATATTTATCTAATGTCTAAAAAATATAAATAAAATACCATGATGTTTGAAATATTTTTATCTTTATAATTAATATATATAAATTTATATATATATATATATATTTATATATTATATATACCTCTATTAAATTCTATTTAGAAAATGATATATGATTATTTTATAATTATCTTTACTTTAAAATAATTCTTATAAAATCTCATTTTCACATCCATGTGAATCGATGGGATCCTAAAATATACACAAGGATTCCCATGGTCTGAAATTTATCATAAAATAGGATTAATATTTGTTTTAGGTTAGTTTAATTTTATAATAATATAAATTTTTACCCTTATTTAAAAGATATACCCTTTAACCATGGTAAATAAAATAACTACTCAAGATACTCTTAATAATGTCTAAAAATAAAATGTACATATTTAAACAATTTGAACCTTATAATTAAACATATTGAATCTATTTTTTCATATTCAAAACATATAAGTTTCAGTAATTAATTTAAAAATAAATTCTCATTGTCAAAACCAAAAGGCGGGGTTTTAAAAAGTAATAAATATAAAATGATTGACATATGTTGTTGTTCAATTTAAAATTGAAATTATTTTTAATTAATAAAATTGGTTTCAATTATAAAAATATAATCTAATTACATGTTAATCCCAAATAAAAATAATATATATATATATATATAAATAAATTAGATAAAAATTCATCTTTGAGTTAAAATGCATTATTTTTTTCTATTCCCTGAAATTTTAATTTTTTTAGAAAAATAAAAATAATTCAATAAATGTAAATTTTTATGACCCACATTCAAATAATATGTTTATTTTTCCAAATTAAACGTATAAAATTGTCAAAAACTTGATTTAAAATGGGTGTGCAATCAAAAAGCGGAAAAACGTCAATTTTTTTAAAATAATTCTTTTATCCGAAAAATTGTTTTTTGTTCCCATATAATGGTATATAAAATATTTTATATAAATTATATTGTAATATAAAATTAAAAATGAGGTTCATACTCTTCATAAAATATAGTTTATATCCCATTAAATAGTAATATTTTAATAGTATATCATTGTTTAGTGAAACTCGGTATAACATACAACGTAATCTATCGGGGGTGGTCTCTCTTGAATGTAATGATATCCAAGTCAGTGTTTCATGTTTAAATATTACTTTGGTGTTGAGTATAACATAATCTAAAAATATTTCATTTATACATTGAACAAAATCTATAATAAGTGTTTAATGAAATGAATTCTATCAAAATTACATAAAATTGTGTGCAACACAAGACAATAATAGTGTTGTCTATACTACAATATAATATAGTGTTGAATATAGAGCACACTAATCATGGTGTAATATAAAACAAAATACATAAAATAAATTATAAATAATCTGTCTCATAAAATCTCAGGGTGTTACATTCTACCCCATATAAAAATAATTTCCATCTAAATTCATCGGGGTTATAATTGCTTTTCAAATTGAATGATTATTTCATGGAAACCCACATCATCAAAAGGGATACTAAAATATCATTTTAAAAATAAATTTAGATATATAATGGCTACCCAATGTAACTCATCATTAGGTTTTCATATAGGATAACATTTTTGGAACATGAAAACCAGGATATGCAAGGGAAATATAACCATCTAGTTCTGTTGGATAGTAATATGGAATAATTTTTGGAGAATATTAACTATAATAAACACATAAATCTAAGATAATTTAACGGACCATATGATTCATTAGATATGAGGGTACTAGGATAACATATTTTGGTTTTTGGATTTTTTTTCCTAAAGTTGATGAATTTTTACATGAGGATAAATAAACACATGATTTCACTACAATCTCACTAGTTGATTGTCCCTGAACAATTTTTACTCCATATATTTTTTAAAGAAATTAAGTTGAATTATTCCTTCATGATGTGTTAGTAGATCGGGGAAAAGAATTATTTTTCATTCTATCTGTCTCATAAAAAATAATAACACGTGTTATCAAATATGCATAAGTCTACCTACTTTTAGATAATTCATTAATATAATAAAATTCAACTAGAATATAACAAATATTATCTATAAAGTAATAACATTTCAATCCTTCCAAAAACTGATAATATAACACTTTAGAAGGAGGTGAACTAAAACTAAATAAACATTATCTCCCATATCTCATAATGTAGTTCTTGGTTGTCACATTCCGAGCATGTGAATACCTTAATCAAGTATTCCCTTGAAACATGAATTACCATAGAACCTTATTGAAAACATGAATGCATTAAAAAGTTAAATCATTCCACATTCCAAATTTGAAATAATTATATATACTCAATCCATGAAATCACATTATCCTTAAATCAGTCCTCAGGTCAATAATATTATCAAACATCTCATTATCTCCTTGTCCCTTTATTATAAACAAATCATGTTCTTTCCAAAAATAACTAAATTACCATTCAATGTTACTAGTACAATTCAATATATATGTTCAAATAAATTCGAAAAAAATAGTGGAACAATCCCTTGATGATTCATTATTCCATAGTACGGCACATTACTCTTTATAAACATGCACTTATTACACAATGTTCTTAAACGATTGACTGGTCTACATCATTTTATTCCTTAACAATTATTTCATGTCACATATAATTTGTAGTCTCTCCATCATCAGCAACATAATCACTACACATACGACCATGATGATTCACTTCATCTGATTTTCCCTTAGGGAATATATTTTCATAATGTTCCTATATTCCACATTTAAAACATTTAACCATCGTTGATGTCATAGTAATACCATTATCCTTCCCATTGTGTTAACTGATACATTTCCTTTTAAATTACTAGCTCTGTGTCTATCTTTTCTACATCCAAATCATCTTCCAGTTCCTTTGAATCATTCTCCTTGATTCCTCTTCCCGCATGATTTATGTGAGGGAAATTGAACTTTCATTCCTCATTGATCACCATGAAACAACATCTTTCTATTATTAACATCTTTAGTGAACACTCCATGGATGAGATTATTGATCATATTATGAGATTTATTAATAGGAAAAAATATGTTTCTCCTTCAAACTCCCACATCGTATGGTTTCTCATGAATAATGTCATTAAATTATCTATTATATTTCCCATTAACATGAATCCTCCTCTTTCTATGTATTTTCTAAAACCCAAAAAGAATAGTTTGAGAGGAAGAAATCAAAATATAGAAAA
The DNA here is from genome assembly GCA_963277665.1 of Viscum album. Taxonomy (NCBI): domain Eukaryota; kingdom Viridiplantae; phylum Streptophyta; class Magnoliopsida; order Santalales; family Viscaceae; genus Viscum; species Viscum album. Next base: position 75,804,289 of record OY728162.1, on the reverse strand, counting down.
AAAATAATCAAGGGGGAATATATTCAATATCTAACATCTTAGAATCAATCCTGGGTTCTTTTTTATCAATATAATTATTCTAGGAGTATAACCTATACCTATACATACCCTAAGGGCAATCTGTAGACATAACATATAAATATATTTAGGGATCACACTAAGGTTTTCATATCCTAGTTTTCAATGGTTGATTAATCAATATTTCTGATACCAAATATATATACCCATGATTTATGTACATGGATATTAAATTTGTTTTGATAAATACATAATACATGACAGTAAAATTTTCCCAAATACCATATTATTCTAGTGTCTTTGGAAACTCAGACTTTAATATTGTAATCAGGGTGGAAGATCTTCAACATCTTCCATAAAAACATCCCATTTTGTTTTTTTAGCTAAATCCATTCTTTAGATCATGGGGAAATGAAAACATAAAAGGGTGACCTCAATTTCACTATAAGGGTAATCATGGAGAACATAAAAACAATAAATGTAAAAATGTAAAAACATGAACATATAGTTAAAATGTCATAATCTTGAGTCATGAAATAAATCATAGAAGTGCGTAAGGTGTGGATCATAAAGAAACAATAACCATGATATAATAGCATTGGTATAAAACATGTAGTTGTGGTAAAATTATAAGAATATAATATGGCTCCCATAGTAGCCAAGAAATTGCTTCTAAGACCATAACAGTGGACAAAGACCATTACTGAACTGGGATTACTTATTTTTACAACTATGTATTACTGAACTGAATTTACTTATCGTTCTGGCTATGTAATACTAAACCAGATTTACTTTTCATTCCATCCAAATTAATCACATGAGATATAAATCTTTACCTAATGAAATGGAGGGAGATATAAGTACCACCCATCAAATAATTAAATCATTATTACATGCTCAACAAAACATAAATCAGTCATCATATCATAACCCAAGAAATAAAAATGGGTTTCTTAAATATAATATCATCATAAAAATAATCCATATAAAAGATAATTCCATCATTAATGAAATTCAATCACAGAAAAAATAGGGATAGATACATTACCCTATATTAAGAGAATCATCTTATATGAAAATTTATTTTGATAAATGAATTGAACCTAATTCTTGAGAAAAATATCCTTTCTTCTTCAAAAACATCTTTTATCTCAAAATTAAATGCTATTTTAAATGAAAAGAATTTAATTGAAAATAGAATTGATGTATTGTAGAGTAATATTAATCTAAATAAGGTGTCATGAAACTGTGAAAAACCCATTCATGTCGTATAAGTTAAAAAACATTCTCCCTGTATTTTTTTACAGAAAAGTCAAAAAGATCCTCGTATTGTAGACAAAAGAATGATTCCTTCCATACCATGTAATAACAGTAAAAAATTGTTAAAAATATATTTTAATTATAAATTAATAAATATTAAAACTTTTATGAAAACATTTTTAGAAAAAATGGACATGTATGATAAATATAACTATAGTAACTACTTACATATAAGCAATCCTGGATAAAAATGAGACTGATAAATTATCCCTTAACATATGTATGATTTCATCAATCTTAGTACAAGTCTTTTTTAATGAGGTATTAAACATGTTATTTCCTTTTAACCAAACCTTAGTAATTTTTAATATATCATATATAATTCTTTTTGTGACTTTATATTACCCATTCATTTTTCAATTCCATGTTAATGCAATGTTTTGGGTAATAATCATTTTACTTATCATACGTGTTTTGAATTTCTATATTATTACATATATCATGATTTCATTACATAAATAATATAAAAAATTATTTATGAATTATATATATTCATTATATAAAAATATATATAATATATAGACAAATTAAATGGCAACATCGTTCATTTAAATGGTAGGTTGTACGTACACATGAATGTTGTTTTTGGTTTCTTTTTAAATGGAATGGAAGTAAAGAAATAACATATATATATATATACAAACAAAAATCAAATAACAATATTATGACATATATTTCATGATTATTTATTATGTATAATTTATAATCATTCTTGAATTGTTAATGTGGAGAGTGAATCTCATTGCATGGTGGGGACAGTAAGTCGTACGTACACACAAGCGATGATATCTTTCCCATTATTGTTGAATGTTATTTCAAAGGATGATGTATAATATATAAGAAATAGTATAATGTTTTATTAATCATATTTATTTTTTTATTTACCATTATACCCATCCAAGTAAGGTGGTGGTGGAAATCATATTAGACCACAACGTGTAGATGGTAAGTCGTACGTACCCACCCGCGGTGATTTCATTTTACATTGGTTGGATTGTAGGTGAAGTAGGGTTGTTTCATAATTATAATAATATATAAGTATATTATTGGTACTGATGTTATTAAATTATAATGAAAACACTAAGGAAGATGATGTACAAGTAGAATGAAATTTTATAAAATCGATAGAAGATTTTAGCTCTTCCTCAACAAACCTCTTTCAAATTTCCTCTTATGGCACTAGAGATAGCCTTTATATTAGACTAGAACCTCTATAATTTTACTATGGATGTTGATAAGTGATAATTTCATGGGTTTTCTGAGATTGATAGCTTTTAATGGAGTGAAGTGGAGAGGGAGGAGTTTCCCTTTTACAAGAGAGGAGGGTGTACTTTAGTCAATTCTCAAAATATTAATTTATTATAAATTAAATTTCAATTAAAAGTGGTAAAAAAACTTATTTAATTTGAAGATAATATGATTTTGGTTATAATACCCTTAATCCAATAATTTTTAGACATGTTTTGAATATTATTTTATCCATATCATTTTTATTTAACCCTTATTTTACCCTTTTAAATCTTGCCCTCACATCATGTTATTTAAACATTGTGGGTTAATGTAATTACCATATAATATCAAATGACCAATAAAAATATATTTATGAAATATTTGGACTTATATTATCAATTTTTCTAAATATTATATTTATTTCGTAATTTGATATCATTTAATAAAGTATTTGATGTTTTAAGTTATGAATTAGGTCAATTTTGGACACTATTCATACATGAGTATTTTAAAAAATTCATAACAACCTGATTCCTTTGAAAAAAGTAATTAAATCATACCTAATATTTCAACTTCATCCATATAATTCCTATATGGAATCCAAATTTTCAAATTATATTTTATTTAATATTTATAAATTCATTGATTTAAATCATTCATTAATGAGGTAATCACTTCATCATAATTATGTCAAAAATAAATATATTTATCTAATGTAAAAAATTTATAAATAAAATACCATGATGTAGAAAATATTTTTATATTTCTAATTAATTTATATACACATAGATATAATTCTTATAACTCTATATTAATATCTATTTTTTTAAAGACATTTCTTATGTAATATTTATATTTACTTTAAATCAATTCATATTAAATGTGATATTCACATCCTAGTGAATCCATGGGGTACCCAAATCAACCAAAGGATGACCATGGTATGAAATATATTATACAATAGGTTTAATAAATAATTTAGGGTAGTTAAATATTAATATTTTTTTAATTTTTACGCTTATTTAACAGATTTACCTTTTAACCATGGTAAAAAAAATAAATATTGTAGTTAAAAATTCATAATGTCCAAAAATAAATGGTAGATATTTATAAAGTTTTGATCATCTGATTCCAAATATAGAATTATTTTTTTCAAATTCAAAACATAGATTCTTCAGTAGTTAATTTAAAATTAATTCCCTTTTCACAAACAAATGTGGCATTTTAATAAGTTATTTCAATTAAAATGTTGACATGTGTTTATGTTAAATTTAATAGTGACATAGTATAAAATGAAAAAAATTGGATTAAATGATAAAAATATATTCCAAATACATTTTAAAACTAAAATATAAATGGCAATGTCACTATATAAATAAATTATATTAAATTGATGTTTTGAGTTAAAATGCAGTATTTTTCACTATTCATTAAAATTTAAATTTTATTAGAAAATTACCAAAAAATTTACTAAAGGTAATTTTAATGTCCTACATCTATTGAAGAAATTTATTTTTTCAAATTTAACATATAAAAGTGTCATAAATTAAATTTAAAATGGGTTCTCCATTAAAGAGTGGTAAAATTTCATTTTTGTTAAAATACTATTAATATATATAAAATTGATTATTTTTCTAATAACATGTTATATAAAATTTGTTATATGAATGATTAAGTTATTAAAACTTCATAATTTGGATATTAATATTCATAAATTCTAGTTTATATCCCATTAAATAATAATATTTTAATAATATATCATTCTTTAGTGAAACTAAGTATCATGTACAATGCAAGCTACCGAGGAAGGTCACCCTTGCATATAACACAACCCAAGTCAGTAATTAATGTATTTCATATTTCCATTACTGTTGCAAATAACATATTACAATCTTATTTCATTCATAAAATAATCAAACTCAATACTCAGTATTGCGTGAAATGAATTCTATCAAAAGAATGTGGAATTGTGGCCAACACAAGCCAATAATAGAGTTGCGTATACTTCAAGCTAATATGGTGTTGTATATAGAACAAACTAATATTTCTACAATATACAACACAATACATCAATGAAATTAATAAAAATATATCTCATAAAATCTCACAGTGTCACAGATGGTTGGTAATAATATTTTATTTTGTAGGATGGTGAATTGGAATGTGATTCATAATATAAATTTGTGTGATGACCCAATGTATTTTTTGGGAACATGTGTTACATTGTAATGATGTACATGGGAACAAAGATGATTCCCCAATGTTTTGAGATACTTTATATATGGAAAATTTATAATATCTTCAAACCATGTGACAGGGATTGAGATATTTTTTATTTCAATATTATTTATTATAATAGTTTTTGTATATGAGGCTAACCCGAGTGAGGGGTTAGATTGGTCTTGTGAATTCTCTGAGATATGGATGAATGTATAGTGGATTTTGGTGTTGATATCTGTTAATGTGAGCTTCTCCTAGGTATATATTATAGGTTTGTATATTAATCGAGATTCTATAATGTGGATAACATAGAGTGGATTTGGTATCAAATATGGGTTTCTAGGGAGGGAATTGATGCCTGTATAAACTTGGTGATTTCGAATGTATTTCCAACTGGTTTTACGAATCACAACTATATATGTCCAGTTATAAAATGTAGAAATAATTGGTATACATTTCATGTTTTGAGATGATATTGGATTGTGGTGATAATGCATTAGACCACGGAATTTGTGAAAAATCAATTTAGAATATGACCTTCAAGTGTTTTCTTGGTAGATGGATCTAAAATTAAATGGATCATGTAATATTGTTTTGGTATGAAAGCATAAGTACAATGATGAACATCTAATGGGATTTTAATTTATGTTATGTGATCAACAACAAATATTATTTTCTAAATGTTGGGTTTGAATGATTTTGTGGTATTTCATGTATGTTATGTATGGTGCATGTTGGTTATGGATCCTTGAGTTCTTGGGTGTGAGATGAGCACTGATGAATTTGATTGTACACTTGGGACCTTGATTTATAGGATAGTTTATATGAATTAGAGACTACTGTAATTTTTATGTAACATAAAAAATGGATTAGGGTACCATGGTATGATTTACCAGTGTACGCTATACATGAGGTTGATCCGTGATATGTATTGTCTGAGATGTATGGTGTTAGTGATTGATGTGAGGTAATAATGGATTGAGATGGAGACATACACATTATGAAGGAAAATTCTTATATATTCCCTGGAATTTATATAAATAAATCTATATAGATGGGAGAACACAATATTCTATTGGTGGGTGTGACCCTTATTAAATAATAATCTATAAAGGTGTCGATGATTTCATTCCTAGTATGTCAAGAATGGGTGGTGGTTTTTTTTCATGTGATTTATTGGTTATGAGTGGTAAAAAACGTCCAATCATTACATGTTTCAACTGATGAGTCATGTTATGTGGAGGTACAGATTATGTGGGTAGGCTCATGGTCTTCAAGAGACTTTTTATATGAAATTTGATATTGAATTTGGGAATCTAATGAGTAGTTGTAATTGATTTATTTTGATCCTTGGTGAATATGAAATTTGATTTTTTTCCTGAGATATTAGAATGATTCCATGTATTAAAATCATAAATTATGTGGATTCAATGTGATCTTAATGTGTTTTATATCGACTGAAAATTAGTTCCCAGGGAGATAAAATGATGAATATTTTTGACGGTTGAGGATTCAACCATGAAATCACCTCATGTGATTTATATGTTATTTTTGTGAGGTAATTTGGATGATCATGTTTGGAATCTAGGGAGATAAAGCATTATGGTCATGTGATGAGATAATTATTATAAATTGAGGCTAATGGTTTTCAAGAATTGTGGGAAAGAGGAGGATTAACCCATAATTTTTCATATAAGTGGGTACAGCTAGGTTGAAGCCACACAAAGCTTCTCACAAGATAGTTAGGAATTAATTTTGGAATGAAATTATAATGGGGTTTATAACCATGGCTCAGAAAAAACCCCTTATGAGTAATCTCATAAGGTGTAGAGAACCATGATCTGTGATATTGAATGATTAATGACACTATTGTAGGACCCAGGGACACCCTGAGAGGGGAGGGGTGAATCAGGGTGTCAACATTTTCTTCTTAAAGTTGTGGATCTTTTTCCCAAGTTGGTAGGAACTACTTAAACCTGTATGATGGATATGATCAGCAATGAAACATTCACATGCAGAGAGATGACACATCTATTTTTACATGGTTGACCACTAAGGGCTACGTCCAAGGAGCATACACCGACATGTTGTTGGTCTTACCTAAATCCACTATGCTTAACTAGCTGTAGAATACAATGGTTCGGGTAGAGTCACTCTATCCCAGGATCACTACCTTCACAAAAGTTCAGGGATAGCTCACTGCGTCCCTCAGGTCACTCTCGTTGACTCCCCAGGGCTCACTGCCGTTGGTGAAGTCTCACTCAGTTTATATACGTGAAGGACTCTTCAATAGATAGACATGAAGGTCCTTGTTTCCTGTTCAGCATGAGACTTTTCTTGCATTAGAGTCCTGAGTTGATGCTCTTTTTAGTACAATCTTTCTTCTTTAGTGCAATGACTTAATGCACTAGATCCCCTTGTCTTCGTTTTCCTGAATCACAATCACTTGTGTGATAGCTCAACAAATGATTCTCTCTTGATGTCCAAATTTCATCCACTGATGAATACCCCTTTTTCCCCATTCCACTAGGCAAACAACCATTGGAAAGGTCCTTCGCAAAGTACCCTACGTCGCAAGGATCCCAATTTTGGAAAGCTCAAACAAGCCTTCACAAAGCCCCTGCCTTATCGCGAAGCTCAATCGCGAATCACTATCGCCATGCTTCAGCCTTCACAATGGTGGGCTATTGCGGAGCTCCTGCCTCTTCGCGAAGCTCACTGATCCAACGCGGGGTGCAAGACTTTCGCAGAGCTAGAATAGCCTCTGCGAAGGTTCTCTTTCGTGAAGCAAACTGCCTTCGTGAGTGACCATTGTGAACCGAGAGCAAAGGATTTTCATTGAGATCTCTCTCTATTTCTATTGAGGGGGTCGGCCTCTATTTATAGGCGATTCCACCGACCCTCGACCCTTCCGCGCGAAGTCAATTCTACTTCAGCTCATATCGTGAAGCTCTGAAGTTCCCACCGAAATTCTCTCAAAATCGCGAATCACTATGGCAATTTTCCATTCGCGGAGCTCGTCGTAATCACAGATCATCCCATCAATTACTTCTCACCTTCGGCGCGAAGCTCCCTCGCAAAGCCCTTCATCGCCATGAATCCCCCTTGCAAAGCCCTTCATCGTCGCGAAGCTCTCCGGCCTCTGCCATTCGCGAAGCATGACGTAATCGCGAAGAATCACCGCCTTCATTCCTCTGGTCTTCACGAAATCTAATCCATACATCCCATCTTCTAGAAACTCATGCCATTTCTATAATAAATTATGATCTTCTTGGAAATCCACTTTTCGCGATTCTCACCAACCTCCAAATTTTGGACCCGAAAAATTTGGCAAACACTGGAAAATGACGCCACCTTGTATCTGATCTTTTTGTCCGCCTCCAGATCATCCATTCCATTGTCGATGTTCCTTGAATAAAACATGGATCATTATCCAGAGTCCTCGAACTTGACATGCCACCATGGAATCTCCTTTGTCAACGAATTTTTATGTCGTCTATTTTCTTTGTCAATAAGAACAATCACCTCAATATCACTTCTTCTTGTTGATATGTATCCTTCAGAAACACTTCTCCTTTTATCACAAACTCCACTATTGTGATATGTATTCTTTGAAGGCATATCTTCAGCATAATAATCTTCTATGACAATGTGATGTCAATGAATATCGCAGAATTCCAATCATTGGCACATTGTCTTCTTCATCATCCATCATGATCAACTTCATCCAAACCATGTGATTCTATTCTTCAAGAAGTCTCTTGCATGGTTCTCATTCAATCATGAGTAATTTCATGGTCTTCAAAAAAAACCCATGGTTATCATGCAATAATTAGGAATTTCATGGTCTTCATCAAAGCCCATGGTTCTCATGCAATTAGGAAGAATTTCATAGTCTTCATCCAAAAACCCCATTCTTCTTTAATCATCCTCAGATGGATTGCACCTCACATTCTTCAATGTTGTAAACAATTTATCACCTTTGACACATGTTCATCGGACATACGATCAGTACAACAATCGTCTGAATCACCATTCCTCTACTTCATCGGAGTACATCATGATCTTCTTCATTTTGATCTTCCATTACTCCATTTTATTAGATTACTTCTTGATCTCCTTTATTTTGATCTTCATTGAAAACTATTGACAACAAATATAAACTTATATACAATGTGGTTCCAACAATCTCCCCCTTTGTATTTTGTTTTCAATACCTTATACATCTTCTGAAATGCATTCGTCAATGTCAAAATGAGAATCTTCTCTTCAATAATGTTTTCTTTTCAAACTGTCATTTTGGTTTCTCCCCCCCCCCCTTTATTGAAAATATATATAAAATGCATGGTAGGGAGGGTATAAATCCATACTTAAGCAGTGTTACATTAATCATTTCACTCTAAGTCTACTTGAGCAATGCTAGATGTAGAAAACAAGAGGATTTGATTTAGTCAACAAGGTTGTCCATTATTCACAGATCATGATACCAACATGAGATGATAACTCATTTATTTTGTCTTCAAGGGTTTACCACTGTTATTTTAGGTAGAAGAAAAAAAAATGTGATAGGGAATAATCAACCTGAAACTCCTGCACTCACATCAGCAAACAGATCAAAAACATTCAAGTACTATCGGTAGGATAAGTGACCATGGGGAACTTCCATTCTTTTTATGTCAGTGATCAATTCAGTTACTCCCCCTTTGTAGAATGATCTTTGATCTGAGTATCCAAGGGATAGAGATTGATAAATTACATTCCTTCTCCATTGACATTTTCTTCAATAAATTCACAGAGTGACTGCTTTTGAGTCAAGTTGGAGTTGATATTGATTGAGACTGTGATTATGGAAGCTTCTTCATTTTTCTCCCCCTCAAGGGAAACACTCATCATCATCTTCATCAAGAGTGATCCTTCATCATCATAATATTGGAATATCAATTGATGAATCTACTAAGGATGGAAACTTCTTTAGATTGGCTATCAAGAGTTGATAGCATTCACTACTTCCCAGGTTCTCCCCCTGAGAGCATGATTCACCTTCAATTCCCTGCATTATTAGCACAAATACAATACACAAATGATTACGGGAATAAGGTGGTTCATCCTTACTTCATTAACAAGACCTGCATGGTTGTGGTTCTTTTCTCAACCAAGTTCATCTGTTCACTCCAGTCTTCATGCCTGCACATTTGAACATATATTATGACATCTGTTGGTGTGGGATGGCTCTTTTCACATACTCTTCTACTTTGTTTGAAGAATTGTTTTTCTTAACAGACATCATGAATGATACATTCTTACTCCACTTAAGGAATGCTTCTTGTTCTGGTATTAAGGTTAGACTAACTTTTGCAATGTGACCAGATTTCATGCATCTCTCACACAGAACATCTTTGACACTTGTGATTCTATTGGTTTTCAATCTCTCATGAACTATGTCTTCATCATGTGAAATTTTTCCATTTCCTTTATCACCATCCTTGGCCTTTTCATTTTCATGTTTCCTAATTATTTTCAAATCATCTGGCAAGATGACCAATATGTCATTTGGAACTGTTGCAGCTGGTTTGGGTCTTCCACATGGGTTCATCTGAGTTTCATCACACTTAGTGTTTGTTTTGGATGAATGACCCTTCAATTTCATGGATCTAAAATCCTTGGTCTTCTCAGCTTCCCTGCTTGATATCTTCCTGGTAAATTGTGTGTTCACAAAATTCTTCTGATTTCTTCCCAAGGTAGCTGCTTCATTCTTTTCCGGCATCAGAGGTATTCTTTTCTTATCAACAGTGAAAGCATATTGATGTGGGCATGCACCTTCCACGTGACCTCTACTATTGCATACATCACGTATGTCATCAAGAATTCCAAATCTGTTTGTGGTGAACAGATGTTTCTGGATCTGCAGATGTTGCTTCTTATTCTCTAGATTCCTTCCCTTTGATATAGGCATTCCCAGTTCTTTTCCATGTAAGGGATTGTAAAAACAATCCATTGCACAGTGCCCAAATCTGTTGCAGTACCAACATTGTCCCACAAATCTTTTCTTCATTGTTTCTTCTCTATGAGGTTTTTGGGCCATCTTCTTAATATTTTGTGCTCTATTTGAGGAACCAACTTCCTCCTTTTTCTTCTCATCCATCCGAGCCGTGGTGGTAGGTTTATTCCTCTCACCTTTCCTCATCCATACTTGCTTAGAACTTTTCTTCCATCCTGCACTGATTGTAGGAACGTATTTAGAAACATGAGTACAAGTTGGTTTGGATGGTACCTTCACTTTCTCAGTTGCTTGTGATAGATAAATGAGTGAAGTCGTGATCTTCTTATCACATGTTGGAGTTCTTTTGACAATAGAATCGTCCAGTGAGCATTGAGTACCAGTAGTGACTGATTCTTGAGGTGGACACTCAAGAGTTGTCATAATCTTCTTGTCACATGATGGAGGTACTTCAGCTTTAGTATCCTCCAATGAACATTGAGTACCAAAATCTCCTGTTTCATTCTTTTTTGGAGTCTCAATATGTGTCTTCTCATGATTTGTCAATTGGGTTTCCAATTTTTGACTTTCATTATTAAGGATGATCTTCTCATCTTCAATCATGATCATCTTCTCTTCACAAGTCTTCTTTAATATTTCAACCTCATCTTCATGCATCTTAACTTTTTTTTGTAACAAAGAGTAAAGTTCCCTGAATTTCATGGATGTTTCTTCCAAAAAAAAACTGTTGACTTCATTTCTCTTCTTCAGCTCAGCTTCAAGTAAAATGATCCTTTCTTTTAGAGTCTTATTGAATTCCAATTTTTCTTCAAAGACATTAACCTATTTGGTGAGATTCATACCTTCCAGAACTTTTCGTTCCAACCCCTTTTCTATATTGTCAGCTTCCCTTTCTAATCGAGTGATCTGAAACTGTATAGATTGGAATAGGCTACAAATAATCGCAACCCTTTCTTCAGGAATATCATGCAGATATGTTTTGAGTTTTTTATGAAATCTTGAATTAGGGGTGTCATCATTTCTTTTGGAAGGATTCTGAGCCACCTGCTCGTTACTTTCCAAGCCTGATATTTTGTCATTATTGGAATGGCATGGAGAACATGACACTGAATCTTATTTGTATATGACGGACTTCTTTAGCTGCTTCTTCTCTTTCTTTTTCCTATTTTTCATGGTCTTTCTAGATGTAGACTTCTGCTCAAAAATGACTGAATCTTCATCAAGACTGCTCTTCATTGTTGACTTTAGGAAAGAAACTCAAATCCTCATCTAAATAGAATTACTGGAGAATATCCAACATACATCAACCTCCATATGATACCACTTGTAGTACCCCGGGACACCCTGAGAGGGGAGGGGTGAATCAGGGTGTCAAAATTTTCTTCATAAAGTTGTGGATCTTGTTCCCACGTTGGTAGGATCTACTTAAACCTGTATGATGGATATGATCAGCAATGAAGCATTCACATGCAGAGAGATGACACTACTATTTTTACTTGGTTCACCACTAAGGGCTACGTCCAAGGAGCATACGCCGATAGGTTTTCGGTCGTACCTAAATCCACTAAGCTTCACTAGTTGTAGATTACAATGGTTCAGGTACAGTCACTCTATCCCAGGCTCACTGCCTTCACAAAAGTTCAGGGAAAGCTCACTGCATCCCTCGGGTCACTCCCGTTGACTCCCCCGGGATAACTTCCGTTGGTGAAGTCTCACTCAGTTTATAGACGTGAAGGTCTCTTAAATAGATAGACATGAAGGTCTTTGTCTCCTATTCAGCATGAGACTTTGCTTGCATCAGAGTCCTGAGTTGATGCTCTTTTTAGTACAATCCTTATTCTTTAGTGCAATGACTGAATGCACTAGATCCCCTTGTCTTCGTTTTCCTGAATCGCAATCACTTGTGTGGTTGCTCAACAAATGGTACTCTGTTGATGTCAAAATTTCATCCACTATTGAATACCGATTTTTCCCCTATCCATTGGGCGAACAAACATTGGAAATGTCCTTCTCAAAGTACCCTACATCGTAAGGCTCCCAATTTTGGAAAGCTCAAACAAGTCTTCGCAGAGACCCTACCTTTTCACGAAGCTCAATCACAAATCACTCTCATGATGCTCCAGCCTTCGCAATGCTAGGCTATCGCGGAGGTCCTTACCCTTCACGAAGCTCAATGATCCAACGAGGGGCACAAGACTTTTGCGGAGCAAGAATAGCCGCTGCGAAGCTCCTCTTTCGCGACGCAGACTGCCTTCGTGAGTGACCTTTGCGAACCGAGAGCAATGTATTTTTGTTCAGAGATCTCTCTCTTTCTCTTGAGGGTTTTGGCCTCTATTTATAGGTGATTCCACCAACCGTCGACCCTTCTGCGTGAAGTCAGTGCCACGTCAGCTCAAATCGCGATGCTCCAAAGTTCCCACCGAAATTCTCTCAAAATCGTGAAGCACTACAGAAATTTTCCATTCGCGGAGCACGTTGTAATCGCGGAGCATCCCGTCAATTACTTCTCACCTTCGCCGCAAAGCTCCCTCGCAAAGCCCTCCATCGCCGCAAAGCTCCCTTGTAAAGCCCTTCATCATCGCGAAGCTCTCTAGCCTCTGCCATTCGTGAAGCTTGACGTAATCGCGAAGAATCACCGCCTCTATTTTTCTGGTCTTCGCGAAATCCAATCCATGCATCCCATATTCTCGAAACTCATGCCTTTTCCATATTAAATTATGATATTCATGGAAATCCACTTTTCGCGATTCTCACCAACCTCCAAATTTTGGTCTCCAAAAATTTAGAAAACACTGGAAAATGGCGCCACCTTGTATCTGCTCTTTGTGTCCGCCTCCAAATCATCCATTCCTTTTTCGATGTTCCTTGAATAAAACATGGATCATTATCCACAGTCCTCAAACATGACATGCCACTATGGAATCTCTTTTGTCAACAAATTTGTATGTCCTCCGTTTTCTTTGTCAACAAGCATGATCACCTCAACAGCACTTCTTCATGGATATATGTTTCCTTCAGCAACTCTTCTGCTTTTATCACAAACTACACTATTGTGATATGTATTCTTTGAAGGCATAGCTTCAGCATAATCATCTTCTATGACAATGTGATGTGCATGGCTATCGCAGAGTTCCAATCATTGGCACATTGTCTTCTTCATCAACTGTCATGATCAACTTCATGAAAACCATGTGATTCTATTTTTCAAGAAGTCTCTTCCATGGTTCTCATTCAATCATGAGTAATTGCATGGTCTTCATCAAAACCCACGTTTCTCATGCAATAATGATTTATTGCTTGGTCTTCATCAAATCCCATGGTTCTCATGAAATTAGGAGGGATTTCATGGTCTTCATCCAAAAACCCCATTCTTCTTTAATCATCCTCAGATGGATTGCACCTCACATTCTTCATTGTTGTAAACAATTTATCACCTTTGACACATGTTCTTCGAACATACGATCAGTACAACAATCGTTTGAATAACCATTCCTCTACTTCATCGGAGTACTTCATGATATCCTTCATTTTGATCTTCCATTCCCCCATTTCATTGGAGTACTTCTTGATCTCCTTTATTTTGATCTTCATTGCAACTATTAACCACAAATACAAACTGATACACAAAGTGGTTCCAACAACTGTGATTTGTCTAGATAGATGGGAATGGATAAAAACTGTCATGGTGACTCAAGGATGATAAAAATTGGTGGCTTTATTTGAAATTAATAATGCTCTATGCTTTTCATTGTTGCAAAAAGGTTTTCTCATTTGGAATTATGAATTGGAATTTAATGAATTAAATATGAATTAATGACTGAGAAAGATTGAGGTTAATATGTGAGGGAACCTCAAGTCTTCTTATAGAGTGTAATGTTGATGGTGGGGTGGTTGTAAATAATTATACATTTATGGGTTTTATTTTTTGTATAAAATCCTATTTTTTCATTTTTAGAGTAGTGGTCATTTGAGAATTATTTTTCAAATTGAGATTTGAATGTTCTAAATTCTTCAAGGAGATGTTTTTGTGTGAGAAATAGGACTTGGGATGATTTTATGTTCTTGGGTGAGTTATTGGGTGATTTAATCCCAACATATTCATTTAAATTTGGTAAAAATACTATGATATTTTGGTTTAGGTTAGATGGTTTCCTTGAAAAAAAATAGGAAAGACCCTAATCCATGGCCCAATGTGTTTTTCACACAATTAACCAATGTGCATGGTAGCTCCGCGTTGTGGGATATAAGGATACAGAATTCATTGGATTGGAATTATTTCTTCCAAGGAGGAATCATAGGGCTCACAAATGTGTTAAATAAGGGTTTATTGATCCATTTAATGGGGTGAATATACCCCAAGATGAGTATAGGGCGTGGTCAGGACACCATGTTATAGAGTAGTATCCTATGTATTTTTTTGGTTGTTTTGGAATATAGTTTGATGTTTCTTTAGTGATTTGAAGCAGTGATAATGGAGGTGTGATGATGTTGTTTACCCATTTCCCCCCTTCCTTCCCCCATTTAGTATTTTTTTTTCTGAAAGACTCCATTTCATCCATTGGTTTTTAAGACTCCATAAAATCTATTTCTTCTTCCCTTGGAGAATCATGGGATTTATAACCTCTTGTATTTTATTATTTTATCCTCTATTTAATTGGGGAGTTTTTTATATTATTTATTCATTTATTATAATTAATTTAACCTAATTTCGTTATCTATTCATTCCCTCCACATTATTCCTCTCATTTTGGTTAACTTTCTTTAAAATTAAGTCATGTTTTCCACCAGATCATTAGGGAAATCATCTAAGATGTTGGGATTTGGTGTTTCATGAATAGGGGATATTTGGAGATGGTGATCACATATTCTTCCACATCATTTGGTTAATCTTATTTCTAAATAGGGATTTTTAAATTTTTTAACTAATATTCTGGTAAACTGAAATATTTTAGTGATTTAATAGATGTATCATGTTAGGTATTTATTCTTTTATGGAGTCAAGAGTATTTCAATTTGTGTTTAATTGGTTCATATTTTTCTAGTATGAGTTTAATCAGTGATTTTTTCTGTGATTCATCAAAATATGCTTAATTTATAATATTAATTATAATTTTTAATAAATTATAATTTAGTTATAATTTATTTTCTTGAATTTTTGGAATGATTTAGAGCCTCATGATGATGGTAAATTCCTGATTGACTGGGATGACCGTGAACATAAGTTTTTAGTCTATGATTATAGTTAATAATGCTAGTTTGAGGTATGTAGTCTCTTCAGTGTGACCCTAAGGTAATTTCATTAATTTAAACATATTTTCATGTGATATGTGATATCACCACTAAGGGTGGATGATATTTTTAATTTATTTACATTATTTATTTAAAAATAAATTATTTTTAAATTGAAAATAGGTGTGAATGTTCATAAGGGACACCTTTAGATAACATTCATTCCATGGATTCTAATGGGAAGGGACTGTTATATTTTACACATAAACCTTATGGGTTATAGATTAATTGATGTTAACATAACATAGTAGTCCTAGTGTAGGATCCTTATAAACCTACTTTTAAAGGATTGTTTTAGATTGGTAGTATTGGAACAAGTATGATCCATAGAAACAAAGAGATACCCAATAGTCATTTGTATAGTTGAGATGACCATGGGGTATTTAATCCTCCCCCACGATCTTGTGACTACATTGGTGGGTAAACCCTTGGTTGGTTCATGCCTAGGATGGGGGTTAAGACCAACCTAGTTTGACTTGGGAAGTAGATTTCCTTGAGGAAATATCTATTAGGATATACATGAATGAGAAGACTTATGTTTATGATGACGATATGTGATTATTAAAGTAATCCCAAAGTAATATACACCATATGAGTTATCAGTGTTTTTCTAAGAGATTAGATTAAGATTGGGAATCCCTTGTGATGTTTTCATGCATGATGGGAATTTGGATACATCAATAGTTTCCCCTATGATATGTTAACCCCTGAGATGTTGTATGCTTTTAATTGGCATTGATGGCTGTTGGTGTTACTTTAGATACAAAATCAATGAAGTGATCCCAATGCATTTGTATTGATGATTCAAGTTTAGGAACATGAGAGGATGGTTGTGAATTTATGACAGATTTTTTGAATGATGGTCGAACCATATGATTTTTTTATAATGGATGATTTTGTTGGGACATGTTACCCAATGTGATTTATTAATATATAGGGGAGGCATTTTATTATCACATTGGATCCATATTTCATTCCTCTTATTGATGGACTGATTTTGGTGGATTGCAATGCTTATTGTGACGTATTAATATACATTGGATTATTTGGACTAGATCCATGGATTTTTACATTGTGTACAATATCAATATAGAAGTAATTGTACATGATTTATAGATTCATAAATGTGTTAGTTTGGATTTACTTATGAATTTTAATTTTAATTTTAATTTGTTATCAAAATATCCTAGGAATAATTTATGATAATTTTAATTTTCTTGTAATTTCTATTTAGAATTTATTCCTTAATATATTGAACTTTAATACCATGGAATTTATAATATTAATTAGATACAGGCTCTTGGAATATTTGTGGGAAATGATTATAGAGACTCTAATAATGGTTGAAGAATTTTTGGTTTGATCCTTGATTAGATGTTATATCCCAAGGATGAAAATGGTGAATTATTAATGTCTCAAGAGTGTATTTATTATATAACTATTGAGATGAGCATACAACATATATATATATAATGTTTTTTAGTTATGTATGGAATTTTTTTGGTTTTTCCCAAATGATTAATACTCAAACACTACTTTGGAGCCCTATAAAATTAGGTACCAAAGATGATCTTCAATAATTAAAGGTTCATGTTTGGATAAGGCATGACATTGTACGTTTTTTTCCAATAACTCAGATCGAATCTGGAGAGAGAATATAGGTACGACATAGGGATGTGGTAGAGAAAACATAAATTTTTATTTTATTTAATTTTTTATATAGTGACCATCCCAATGGTAGATCAATCATTGTATGTTGTTGGGATAGTGGGTCTGTCAGACCATCTCTATTTGTTATTAATGGGTTTTGTTTATTTATTCGAAGGTAATAAGATTATATATAATAATTCTAATTTTTTTTCTTTAATTTTATTTTGAACTCTGATATATGGGTATAATATCTACATGGTCCTATGCTAGACCATTGATACTCGTCCATGTCCTCTAGTGTATGGGGATGTGCACATGGGAACACATGGTGACCTGGTCTAGATATTGTTCATCGTAAACTTAGATGGGGATAGTTATGTAAAATCTATCTTTAAAAACAAACTACACATACTTCCATGATGGTATCCATGTATTTCTTCTAAATAAGTACAATATAGGCCCATCCGACAAGATTTATTGGGAGAATTTGCGTGTGGATCCCAAAACCATGGTTTTTGAGAAGCCAATTCATATTTTGGGTCACCAGTTCAAGGTGATGCATTTTATTTTGATTCCATCGGATTATATGATATGGTAGTATGATTGAGATATTCATATGTTTTTTAAGTATTAAGCATTGGTGAATGAGTAGTGTATTTTTGTTTTTATTAATTCAATACCTTAAGGATTTTCTTGGGAAGAATTTTTCATGGAGTGAAGAATTATCATACTCATTGGGTCATAATTTAATATTTATTTGATTTTTACTTTTATTTAATATACATTGATTGTTACAAGAGTTGGGGTCAGAAGAATTAAATTTTCTGAACAGAGCCTAGGGTTCTCAATTAGCGTATGGTTAGTACTAAATGGGGACCCAACTATATGTAGGCGTTGTGATTATTTTTTAGTGATTTTTTCCATGGTTACAACATCGTTCATCTATAAATATTACATTTTAGATGTAGTTATGTATCCTATTTTGTTATTTTGTGGTGACCCATATTGGTTCTTAGTATGCCTCATCATGTAGAAAAACCATGTGGTATTCCCTTCATTCAAATAATTTAGAAAATGAATAGTTTTTACTTATGATATACAATTCAATTTCACCCATATTTCTCCCAATTACATAAATCAAATTATCCTAGCTCTGAAAAATTCAATTTCCCATACTTCCATGTCAATTTCTTTCCAATACATGGTAGTGTTTTCCTAATTTAATCTATATTTCTACTTTTATTTATTCTATTTTCTTCCTCTATTCTATATTCTTCCATTGTATTTGTATATTATTATCCTAACCTAACATAGAGGACAAACCTAGGGTTAGGGTTTGGGATTTGAGGAAAAAAATTTATTATTATTTTTTAGTATTTCATTCTTCGATTTATTTTTGTTTTAGGAGAAGGAAATAAGGTTTCATCATATTTCTCGTGGGTGTCTCTATCTAATAGAACGGTTCCATGGTACGCTATGGGATTAAGAATTTTCATTGGTATAATATTTAGGAATATATAATATGATTATTTAGGGTTGTTATGTGATTATATGATTTTCATTTTTGTTTGTGTTAGTTTCACAAGGGGTTTTATTTAAAATAAATTTTATTTCATGAATGTAAAAAAATAATTATTTCAAAGGGAGTGTTTAGATTAAATCGGTTTTAATATAATAATTTAGTTCTGATATACCATATTAAATTTTTTTTATTATTTTTTGGTATGAATAAAATTATGATTGTGTTAATTTTTTATTTATATTATATTTTAGATTCACATTTGGGGACCTTGGGAGACTAGGTTATGAAAACTAAACCATCCCCATTATTGATTTTCAAATGGATTAGAATGTTTCCAAGTTATATTAACTAGGATAATGATATGGATCAAATTATACCAGGTGTATGATTATATGAATGATTAGAACCATATGTCAATTAATATCGTAATATGTTAATTTTTTTCTACTATATTTACATTACTATTTCCTGGTTTCCTTATAAACATGGTTTGAGCCAATGTTTCATGTATGGATCTAGATGATATTTTTTTATTTCCAATTTCACAATTGAATATTTATTTAATTCATTTTTTGTTTCCATTAGATTCATTTTTTGTTTCCTTATTTATAATAATATGGATGTTGGTATGTTCTAATGACAGGAAATGATTTTAATAAATTAATGTTTTTAAATAAAATTTATAATAAATTTGGTTTTTAGAATTATATAACGAGTTTTTACAAAGAAATAAATTATGAAGATTCACTACAGTATCCTACTGGGATTATCTTCACAACATGAATATTATTTTTTCCATATAATAGACTTATTTTTTAAATTATTGATAAAGGTAATGGTTAATTGTAGTTTGATGTATACTCTTGATTCAAATTTTCCTTCCTTGATGTAGTGTTGGTGGTGAATATGGGTCATGAAGTGTATGGACCAGCGCGGAGCATTTTTAAGATCAACCATGTTTTGGGTTACTATGTATCAGAAACCAGTTCCTTGACCATACATTTTTATATTTTATACATACACATAAATTACTAATTTTCATGATTATGGTATGTATGTTATTAGTTATGTTTTATTCTAAACACTACATAGATTTTTTCTGTAATTATATTCTGAATATGTATTTATTTGTAGATATCGAATTTATTGATGGGTCGTGAAATTTTTTTTGGATGAATGCATGTGAAAATTATTTGGATTTCAATGGTGAAACTATTCCCAAATCATTATATATGATACCCTAATCATATTCTCCAACTAGAAGTGGTTGGGAACATGCTACAAGACTTATCAAAAACTAACGTGGGTGAAAATTTTTATAGATTAGGTTTGTTTTGTTACATCTAGGGGTAGAAGACTACTATTAGACTAAATATTGCTACTGGATGTGTTTATCTCTAGAAATATGTCATCTGTTGGTAGGGGTTTGAATATTTATAATGATTGGGGTCGTTTAGTGTAGATAGTAACCCTCAAAAGTGGGATTCCTCCTAGTTGTCTCAAATAATATCAATGGAATATATCAATGATCTTTGAGGATAAATTTTTGAATATTTTCCCTCTCCACAATCACAATTAAAATATAATGATGGGTGTTATGAGAGTTGGTAGGAATATTGGACAGTAGATATTTTCTACCAGGATATTACGACCTGATTTTTAAGGACCATCAAGGGTATGAGAATGCTGCTTTGTTTCATGGGGATATGTTGATAGGAATATTGATAACATGAAGGAGTTTAATTATACACTATTGTTTTCACTAGAATATTATGAATAATTTAATAGATAGTAGAATGTATAAGAGCCTATTCTTGGATGCTGATTGGAGTTTTAATATGGGCCTACTTCAGTTTTGTTCTTAAAATATACTGATGAGTACCCAAGATGTAAGAAAAGAAATAAAACATCCCCTGATTCAATATTAGAGTATATATATGTCTATCATATATATTGATGAGAGTGGAAATAAAATTATATCCCAAATATTGATATTCCATTTTCTTATTCCAAGGAATTTTCTATATATTTGCCAGTATATGTGGTTTCTCCTCAATCCCTGCTTATATTTTATAACAGATTTCATGAGTTAGAATATGAATATAGAACTAATTATATGGTTTTATTACTTATCTACCTTGAAGATACATACTAATGGTTTCATTGGTCTACACTACCAATGCTGTAACATTATGATAATATCCCAAAAATTATCCTGAGTATCTAAGGATATATGACAGTAGCTGTGGTGGAATCCAGAAGGATCCTTAATGTATGGATAATTAGTAACAATGATAATGATTTTGGAATCCACTTATAACAACCTATGATAATATATTTTGGGATTTTACAATAATAGGGATAAAATAATAAAATTAAATTATGTTGTAGTTAGATGAACATGATTCTACTAAACCCATCATTTGTATGATTACCGATGAGGATTCATTTTCTAAACGATTTCATGTAATTCATGTATCATTGAGATGAAGTATTAAAAATTTTATTACCATAACATGTTTCTAACAACCAAGAGTTATATACACTAAATTAGAGACAAAATTCATTTAGAATATTGAACCATGTTAATTCGTTTGGGTGATGAAATATTTTTTGGTCTGCCTTTAAATTGTGTGTGACCTATATTTATCACTCGATTGTATAGAGATATCGACATTCAATAGTCTCCTAAGTGATTCCATTTAGAAATAATTAATTTATCAATGATTTTTAAATGAAGGAAAACAAAAATATGAGACTCATTAATGCAACATCAGAAGTGAGGCCATAGTCAAATGATCCCTTTCACACTTAATGAATTTGGGACTGGCTCACCAATTTGTTTTTGACATGCCTTTGTTCCCATATATATATATATATTATAAAAAAATAATTTCTAAAGGTAGATTATCACATTTAATTTACCGAAAACACCCCTAGATTTTATTTTTTATTAATTTTTAAATTTATTATATTTCTTACATATCTTGGATTACTTGAAAAACTAAGTTTAAACAAACGATAATCCTATATTATAATACTATGTCAAATTGGCAGATATGACTCAGCCATTAAAATTAGTGTGTGTGAATCATACTATATAAATTATGAAAATTTTATTGATTATAAATTTTTAAAAAGGATTCATATGTTATCAATTTATTAGAAATAAAAATAAAAACCATTTCAGAAAAAATATATATTTTTCTAAAAAAATACTTTTGTACATACTGTGAGATTATAAATAAAAAATGAAAATGATCCCAATAAGTTATTGATTTTAATAAAAATAATATAATATATATTTAATAATTTTTTTAAGATTCATATATATTTTTACTAGGAATGTGAAGGAAAAAATTCTAGTTCAAACTTAAAGTAAATATTTTTATTAGAAATAATTTTCATGATGCTTTTCAAAAATATTTTGAAACTAATAATTGATAATGATAAGGATTTAATGTTGAAAAATGGATTATTTATTTATAAAACGGATGTTCAAAAATTCTAAATAGATGCCTTTTGATTTTTTTCTTTATGAATAGTTAATATGGAAAAATTTATCACCTCAGTAAACTATAAATTGGTTTATCCATGGTTAAAAATAATTATTAACATCACCATTTTCTACTTAATTGTTATTGGATAAAAGGAATTCGACCCTTATCACTATAAGATCAAAAAATAAATTTTTAATGGACTAGTTTTTATTAAAATGGCTGATATAATTTTTTAGTAAAAATAAAAGTACTTAATATCAATCTTTAATTTGAAATATATATCATATATTCATATAGGGATAAAACCATGTTTTGGATGAATATTAATGTTCAGTCTCGTTATATTTTTTTATTCTAGTATGTTAGTTTTTATGTTTAATGATTGTATAATTATCTTAAAAGTATACACAACAAATTCATAATATTCCACCAATTAAGAAAAAAATAAATTAAATGATATTAAATATATTACATGTATCATACAATACGAGAAATATCACTATTTGTGATGGGTTATTTGTGACGGAATTTTGATCTGTCGCAAATAACCCTTCTAGGAAGCTATTTGCGACGGGGAAAGTAGCCTGTCACCAATAATTGGTTATTTGCGAAGGGATTTCGTCTCTCGTCGCAAATAGTTTGGCGCGACTTGTGTGCCAAACCGTGAAAGGGTATTTGCGATGGGACCCGTTGCAAAGACCTCGCGGTGGTTAATACCTTTTTGCGACGGGATGTCGTCCCGTCGCAAAAAGACTTTCAGCAGGTACTATTTGTGATGGGTCTCGGCGCAAATAACCTTCTAATCGACGACTATAATTAATGCGGCCGAGGGTATTTGCGATTGGCCCCAACTCAAATACCTCCATATGTGACGGGAATCCTGTTGCTAATAATCCCATTGTATCTAATCTAACCTATATATACACACATCCTTTTTTTCTGAAATCATTCAGATCTTACTCTCTCTCTCTCTCTCTCTCTCTCTCTTCATTCTTCAGTTTCAAAGAGAAATTTTCTTTTAGTTGATGTTTTTTATACGAGAGCAAGCAGATGGCGTCATCATCTTCAAAATATCAATGTTTAAGTTATTTATATTTTATTTTTTTATATTCATTTTATTATTTTATATTCATTTTAATTGTTGTTTATTAGTTCTAATTTAATTAGGTTTCAAATGTTTTTTATTTATATTTAGTTTTACTAAGAAAATTATATTGTTAGTTATAATTATAAATAATTACTTATAATTAATATTAATTAGATATAATTAAGAATAAATATATATAATTAGGAATAACTAGATATAATTATGAATAAAGAGATATAATTAGGAATAAAGAGATACAATTAGGAATAAATAGATATAATTAGGAACAAATAATAATAATAAGGAATAATTAGTAATGATTAGGAATAATTAGTAATAATTATGTATAATTAGTAATAATTATGAATAATTAGTAATAATTATGTATAACTAGTAATAATTAGCTATAATTATTAATAATTAGATATAATTAGTAATAATTACATATAATTAGTAATAATTAGTAATAAATAGTAATAATTATATATAATTTGTAATAATTAGATATAATTAGCTATAATTAGTAATAATTAGCTATAATTATTAATAATTAGCTATAAATTGTTATAATTGGCTATAATTAGTAATAATTAGCTATAATTAGTAATAATTAGGAATAATTATTAATAATTATGAATAATTAGGAATAATTAGTAATAATTAGGAATAATTAGTAATAATTAAGAATAATTAGTAATAATTCGGAATAATTAGTAATAATTAAGAATAATTAGTAATAATTTGGAATAATTTGTAATAATGAAGAATAATTAGTAATAATTATGTATAATAATAATAATTAGGAATAATTAGTAATACATAGGAATAATTAAGAATAATTAGGTATGATTCTGAATAATTATGAATAATTAGGAATATTTAGGAATAATTAGGAATAATTAGGAATATTTAGTAACAATTTTGAATAATTAGGAATAATTAGTAATAATTAGGAATAATTAGAAATAAATAGTAATAATTAGGAATAATTAGGAATAATTAGAAATAAATAAGTATAATTAGGAATAATTAGGAATAATTTATAATAATAAGGAATAATTAGGAAGAATTAGGAATATTTATGAATAATTAGGAATAATTAGGAATAATTTGTAATAATTAAGAATAATTAAGAATAATTCTCAATAATTAGAAATAATTAGCAATAATTAGCAATAATTAGTAATAAAAAAATTATATTATAAATTTTATGAAAAGAAATAATATTATTATTAAAATAATAAAAAATTTATAAAATATTAAAATTATCAATAGTCGCAACATGCTTTTATATATTCATAGCATGTTAAAATCTCAAAGGGTCGCCAATTGTCAGGCCATGCACAATAAAAAGTTTGTGTCAGCCATGTCAAATGTAAACTATATAATTGTCCTTCCATGATTGATCACCTTGCAAGTAGTGTTGCAATCAGACAAACCAAGACATTCATTTCTTATCTATAAGAATTATCTCAAATGAACCTTTACATAGACCATTATTCCTTTAAAATATAAGGGGAAAATAATGATATCCCCTCAAATTTTTAAGGAAGAATGATCTATGTAAAGTGTCATGTGAGATGATTCTTAGAGATGAGAAAGTGATTAATTTAGTCATCCTTTTGCAACACTACTTACAAGGTGATCAACCATGCAAGTACAATTATAGGGCTTACATTTGACATGACCAAAAAATGTTTTATTACGCATGACTTGATAATTGACGACCCTTTGAGATTGGAACATGTTAAGAATAGGACAAAGTCTGTTTTGAATACTGATAATTTTAATATTTTATAAATTTTTTATTATTTAAATAACATTAATATTGTTTTTTCATAAATATTGATAATATAATTTTTTTGTTACTAGTAATTATTAAACAAAATCTGCTGGGATAATGAAGGGAAATTTTGTAATCATCTCCACAATGATGATTACAAAATGTATTTTCATTATTCAAGTAGTTTTCCTCTTGCTACGTATTGCTAAGTATTGCTAAATTCGTAATAAAAAGTAATAATTAGAAAAAATTAGTAATAAATTGTAATAATTAGTAATAAATTGTAATAATTATAAACAATTTGTAATAATTTGTAATAATTTGTAATAATTTTTAATGATTAACAATAATTAGGAATAATTGGGAATAATTTGAAATAAATAGAAATAATAATATGTGAAAGATTCCATTAAATGAGCTGTCAGACAAAAGAGTAGCCGTCAATCAACTGGAAATTGTGTCTCCCTTAATTAATGATAATTATTAAGTAGTTGTAATTATTTATCTTCTTTTTCATATCTTGTTTTTATAATTTCAAAATATTCAAAAAACATTGATGATTTTATATTTTATGTAGAAAAATATGGAATAAGGATGTCAACATCAGTCATTATTAGATGATCGAGCATGGATAAATCAGCGGTGAAATCCAAATGGTTCTAGATTAAATCCTGTATATATTGAGGGTGATGAAGCTTTCTTAGCATTTGCATCATGAAAACCAGAATATGTTTCAGAAGGCACAACTAAGTGTCCTTGTAAAAAATGTGCTCTGAGAACTTTTGCCACATTTGACAAGGTAGGGGGACATCTCTTGCTGTTTGGTTTTCAACATGATTAAGTTTTTTGGTATCAACACATTGAACACAATTCACGAGAAGATCCTAATAACCTGATTCCGGATCCATCAGGATTTCAAAATTTAGTACATTATGTTGCAGGTCCATCTGTGCAAAAAACTAAAACTCACGATGATATTTATTTAACTCTTGAGTTGTAACCATATTAATTTTATGAGTTGTTGAGGTCTACTAAGGATTCATTATAACCTGGTTGCAAGATAATAAAATTAGATGCGGTTACAAAATTTATGGCTATTAAATTAGATAATTCAATGTAAAACAACTTTTTTGATCAGATATTTTCTCTGGTCAAAACACTGTTACCTGAAGGAATCGTGTTTCCTGCAAATTAAAATTAGAGCAAGAGTCTGATTTATAATTTGGGCCTTAGTTATCAGAAGATTCATGCATTTCTAAATAATTGAATCTTATATTCTAGTGAAAATTAGTCATTGGATATTTTTCCCTCATGTGTACAATCTAGGTACAAAGAAGCACAACATGGGATGTCTAGATCAATTCCAGTACAAGAGTTGAGATATTTTTCCCTTACACCTAGGTTGCAACATTTATTTATGACTCAGAACATAGTGTCAATGATGTTATGGAACAAAACCAAGATTTCAACTGATAAAAGATTTAATCATCCATCTGATGGTGATTCATTGAAACATTTTGACTGTCTGCATCTTTCTTTTCAATAGAAGCCTGAAACATGCAATTGGGTCTTTCTACGAACGGTTTTTTCCATTTGGTTCTTATGGTAGTCAGTATTCATGTTGGCCTGTCTTTATAACTCCGTACAATTTTCAATCATGGATGTTGATGGAGGATCCTTATATATTTTTGACTCTATTAATCCAGGACATCTGAAAAAGAATATTGATGTTTATTTGAACAATTAATTGATGAGCTAAATACATTGTGGAGTGATGGTGTTAATACATATGATTTTACTATGAAATAAAATTTAATATTAAGAGATGGATTGATGTGGACGATTAGTGACTTTCTAGCATATGGCATGTTATCTATTCGGAGTACACATGGTCCGAAATAATTTCCTTACATTATGAAAGAAAACAAAGCCTTTATGTTGGTCAATGGAAATAAACCTTTCTATTTTGATTTTCACCGTGGATTTCATCCAACCGATCATCCTTTTCGAAGGAAAAAATTTTATTTCAGAAAATGTACAAGTTAAAGGGATGAACCTCCAAAGATGATATCATGTATAGAGTTAAAATCAGTTTTATTTTCATTACTCCAATCACATTTGGTCCAACTGTAAACCAAAAAAAATTCGTGGCATTGAGAAAGATCATAATTGGATAAAAAAGAGCATTTTTTGGGATCTTCTGTATTGGTCTGATTTGTTGGTCCACCACATGTTTGATGTTATATATATTGAGAAGAACTATTTTGATAATTTACTTAATACAATTTTGGATACAACAGGTAAGACCAAATATACTGTAAAGGCACAATTAGATCTTGTCCAAATTTATAAGCGACCAGAACTTGAATTATTAGAAAATGTCAGATCACATAGGTTAATGGAGAAAAAATAAACTTATACACTGTCCAAAGAGAGTTGCATATTATTTTGTTAGTGCATTGATGATTTCAGACTTCTAGATTGCTATGCATCCATTTTGGGCAGATGTGTTAAGAATGGAATTATATTACTGAATTAAACAGTCATGATTTTCATGTTATAATGGAAATACTTATAATGATTGTATTCAGAGGTTTCTTGAATTCTATGATTTGGTATTCGATAACAAAAATATCATATTTTTTTCAAGACATTTGTGCAGTGACAACAGACTTTGATGCGCTATGAAAACTGGCAGAAGATGTTGCTGTAATTATATGTCAACTGGAAAAACATTTCCTCCATCTTTCATTAACTCAATGAATCATATGATATTACATTTTTCACATGAAGCTAAATTTGGAGGTCTAGTACAGTTTCGATGGATGTACCCATTCGGGAGATGCATGCAGAAATTGAAGAAAAAAATACGTAACAAAGCATCAGTTGAAGGCTCAATTGTTGAAGATTATTTGTAAGATGAAATTTCTTTTTTTCATCTAATTATTTTGAATCTAAATATCCCTAAAAATAGAATCCCATGGGTCAAAATGAGTGGAATGTTAATGAAAAAATGGACAATCAATTACCAATTTTTAATCAGCCAAATATTAGTTTCAGTGGAGTTCAAGAACATTGGCTTTCAGATGATGAACATCACAGAGATCATACATACATTCTGATCAAATTTGAAGAAATGACATAATTTTCCTTTTGAGTGTTCTATCACTTATTCTATAATTTATGTTACAGTATTTAAACTTATTTTATTTGTAGGTTATATGATAATCATATTATGAAACAACTTCCACAAATTACACCAGATTCTCTTGAAGAACGCAGTCAATTTTTTTTTCTTAATGGTTTCAAAAACTGGTAACATAAATTATTGATGGTTTAATATAAATTTTGTTTATTATTTATTATATTGATAACTATTTTACAAATTTTCAGGTGTCTCAATATGGTGATAAAATTGATAAGTGACTGTTTATATTGAGTAACCCACCATCCAAAATGAATAAATATTATAATGTATATCTGGTGAATGGTTTTTGATTTCATACTAATGCATATGGGGAACCAAAAAAACAATGAACATTGGCATTTTCTTGAGAGGATCACATCACAGAGAAACTGATGTTGACTTTTATGACATGTTGGATTAAATTATTGAGATGTGTTATCTAGGACAGAATTACATAACAATTTTTAAATGTCGGTGGGTGGTTACTAAGAGAGGATTGTGTTTTCATCCAACTCATGGAATCGTCGATATTAAATATAAAAGGCTTCTTGCAGTAAATGAACCATTTTTACTGGCTCAACAGGCACATCAAATTTATTATGCAAAGTACTATTCTATTTCAAGAGACTTGAGAGATTTGTGGAGCATAATAAAAATGAAATCTCGGGAAAATCAGTTCACTCAAACTGAATGTGGTTCCGCTGATGTGGAAGGAATTGAAAATTTTCAAGAAACGGCTCAAAATCAATCTGATTCACAAAGAGATGTGAATATCGATGATGACACCCCATAATTAAGGATCGATGGTGATGAAGATGTTAATTATGTTACAAATGAATTTGAAATGACAATAGATGTTGAAACTGAAACTCATATGGATATTGATGATGCTGAGTATGAAGATGAAGACATTGACATTGACAACTATATAGAAGAGGATGAAGACAAAGATTGACACAGTTAAATGCTGGTTATAATCCTAACTAATATATATCTATATATAACAGTTATTTTCAACTATCTGCTAACAAAAATTATTTTGTGTTTCAGATGGAATATGATCTATTTCGTGAGTTAGAGGAGGCTAAGCTACCTTGGGATGATGAGGATGTGGGATCAACTGACCCTCAGCCTACAGGTGGTTTAGGAGGTACACGGAGGGGGTACGGTCTTACGTGACTTTTTATTCCTGACCCTATCCTCAAGCGACCTCCACATCTTTGTTTCGATCCATGCACACAGAGGTATGGTAACCTATATATTTTTGTTATATTTTATTAATTTATTTATATATATACAAATTTTTTGATTATTTATTCCTGTTTCATAGTTTTCAACATGTAGATATTGGACAAGGGAGCGCTATATTGTGAAATTATTTTTCTCATCCATGGATCACATGGGAACTGATTCCCATTGATGTGCAACGCAAAATATTCCAGCATTGGCTGGAACATAAATAAATAATATTTATTTTGAAATTTATTTTATAAGCAACTTTATATTATAAATTATTTTTAGGGTTTATAGCATCCTATCGATGATAGCATGCACGACGCTATCCACATAGCATAATAGGTTTCTATGTGTGACCGTTCCTGCTAGTTTTAGTACAATTTGAGAAGGACAACCATTAAGAAAGAAGGGGTGGCAGAATTTGATGAGTCATGTAGAGCCCACCAACTAGAGTACATTTCATCTCAAATTTGGGATGGATTATGTTTACACTGGTTGGGGGTGGATTTCAGAGGAGATCTTTAGTGGTATGAAAGAACAGGGGGAGATAGGAGGTGACGCATCGAGCTGGTAATCATATGTTCAGTTCGCATAGAGAGCATCATGTACGTATATTTTTTAAATATTTTATATAACATTAAATATAAACAATTTATTTTATATTCCTGTAGGAAGTCAAGCATCCCGATATTACGATGTTCGATGTTTATCAGAGGATTTGTAGTGATCCAACTACTGAAGAGATTAGAGGTGATCGCCAGTATCAGATTGTGGTTAGTATTTTTCCTAATTTAACAATTAACTGTATATAACATTTTGACAATTTTAATTTTAAACTGGAATTTTAGGAGTTATATGAGGATGCGACCTCTCAGACACAGGCTGACGGTCAGGACAAGATGACTGAGAAGACTAGTGCTCACCATTTTGATGAGGTGGCATGGATGCAGGCGACTCATTATGTCTTTGAGAAGGGCAGAGTAGTTGGAATCAGAACTCATTTGACTCCTGGTTCTTATTATGGTACTACAGCGATGTCGGCGTCCAACTCGAGAGGAGCTCATGGAGAGGCATCATCTTCTGGTTCACAGTATCAGGAGAAGTTGTGAGCTCAGGCTGAGCAAATAGAGATGTTTCAGAAGCAGCAAGAAGAGATGTGTCGATGGTAGCAGCAGCAAGAACAACATTAAGAGTAGCAGATGCGTCGATGGTAGTAGTATCATCACGAGCAGATGGAGTACAAGCGTCGTCTGACTCCTAGTTTAGGGATGGAGTTTCCTCCACTAGCTCCTTCATCTCCTCCACCTCCTCCAGAAGACGACCCCCCCTGTAAATTTTTTATGTTACAAACATTTGAATTTAACATTGTAATATTAATTATTTACATTTTCTATCATTTATATCATTGAATATATTACATAATTTAATTATTAAATTTTTTTAAATTTTTTTATTTTTTGTGAATATTGAGAAATTTAATAATTTTTATTTTCTTTATTGTTTTAATAATAGTAATATTATTTTCTTCATTAATCTTAATTTTAATAAATTTAATTGTTTATAAATTTAATTTATTATTGGCGACGGGACAGTCTGCGACGGGATCCCACCACAAATAGTATAATTAAATATTTTTAAAAACATATTTGTGACGGTACTAATTGATCGTCACAAAGAATTTGTTGAGACAGGACCGTCTTGGAAAGTGTTATATATATATATTTTTGTGACGGGACTAGAGCCCATAGAAAATAGTTTTTGTGATGGGCCCGTTGTGAAAATTATTATGTACATATAATATATATAATCAGAAGCATATTTATGATGGTGAATTTTCCCATCATGAATAACTTTTTTTGCAATGGGCCCGTCACAAATACATGTATTTTTGACAACGTTTTCTGCAACGGGCTATTTGCGATGAGGCCCTATTGCTAAAGCCCATTTGCATCGGTATCCCTTTGGAAATATGCCTTCGCAATTATTAAGAATTCTAGTATTGATAAATTGAGTGTGTTATATTTTTAGAAGAATTTTATATATAAATATTACATTTTATTGATAGTTTAAAGGATTTTATTCTAATTTAATGTTATTCATGATATATTTTAGGACAAATTTATATAAAAGTACCAGAAATAGAATTAATGATATTTTATAAATATTTTATTTTCTTAAATTACCCTAATGTTATAAAATTCAAAAAAAAAATTGAAAGAGGTATAACACATGGTTGATAATTTCATCCATTGGACATTTATGATATAATTTCCAAATTTGATGATAAATTATAACCATATAATATTAAAAAAACTCATTTCTATGGTTAATATAATCGTTATCTCATCAACTAGCTGAACCAAAAAACATATTTTAAAATGACACCAAAACCATTCAAAATTTCATTATTTGATTATATTTATACTATATATAGTTATTTTAATATTTGAAAAGATGGGATCTTTTTTCATTAGAATGAATTATTAATAATTTAATAGTCTTAAAAACGCCATGTGTGTTCATTCCCTCCATTATTAAAGTGCCATCTCCCCTTTTTTATTTAATCTACATCAATGAACATTTATCAAGAAATACGTAAAACAATTTCTTCTAAATATCCTTATCAATGTTCTAAAGGTTATGGAATTCCCATGATACGAACCCTAGGTTCTTCATCAAATAATCTAATGGATGTATCTTCAAGAAGAAGTAATCACTCGAGCATATGTATGGATTTATCTATCAACATAGTGATAAAAGTTATTTTTCATCACCATATTTAATGTATTGGATTAAAATTGGATTAATATTAATATATTTTGTTTATGGAATAATTATTCATCTAGAATTATAATATCATATCTACATTCGTGTATTATGAACCATTGGTAAACAATAATGCCACTTATGTGTGCATCATAACTACAACCTCCCCAAAGTGGTGCGATAAATTTTTAGATTCCATTTTATATGGATGAAAATAGGATAGATTCAAAGAATATATTTGATTTATATGATATAATAATGATTATTTTTTGGTTAATGGTTTTTCACCATTCTATCATTCCACAAGTCGACAGTTGAATACAATGTTCATGTGTTCGTCTGTCTTACCTTCTCCATGATCTGTGTCATTCATTTTTCCATATTTATTTTTTATGAATGACTATAAATATATATTTAATCAATTAATATTATATTTTTTCATGATTAAAATTTTTTATATGATGAAATCATGATAATATTATAGTGTCTACATCTACAAAATATAAATTTACATGAAAAAAAGTATTAATCAACCGAAAGAGTGATTTAAATAATTAATTACTAATATAAATCCGCTACATAGTTTTTATTAAATCATATATATTATTATATATGTGAATGTATCTATAGACTACATGTATAATAAATCTATATTTATTATGATATAATTTGGAACACATAAAAAGGATGTTATTATTGAGGTAAAAATTTATTATAAACTGTATTAAATATTTGATATTGTTTATATTGATGTTAATACAAAGGGAATAACTAGACCTTCCTATCATAAACCCCATATATTTTGTTCACCTATAGTTTTTTATTTAATAAAATATTTTCCTTATACTTTCATTTGTTTATTTACTTAAGATAAATAAATTAGTTTTTTAATAAATAAATTATTTATATTTATAGTCAGCTGGGAATATGATACTTCCATGTAGATATTTTAAATAAAATTTATTATAAAATGTTTTGAAAATTATACAATTAATTTTCAAAGACAATTTTTCCCATGTTTAATTTTTTTAAATTATTTATATGGAAATATTTCTATAATTTTCAGAATTTGTTACTTTATCATACTTTTATTAAAATTGAAAGAAATGTTATTAAACCAGTATATTATAAATTTAATTTATTTCCATAAGGAAAACTCAGTAATTTTAGTCCCCCATTATTGGTTTATAAGGTCATTTTAAAATAAATTTTTTTCCCTTCTATTTGAAGAAAATAGATAAGTAATGTAAAGACCTGTAAAATTCAAGGGAAATTTTTTCTTAATTTTCTTTGAAATTTTACAAGAGCGCGGTTTCTTACGGCACCTGATTCCGAGGCCCGGAGTGCCCGGAATCAATTTCCGAAGTTTGGCTCGGGTACGTTCAGTGAACGAACGAGCGGGAATTCCTAACTTTTGATCCGGTGCTCGGAATTGAAATCTGAGGGCACCGATGAACTCGCAGCGACGATATTCGCTTAAGGAGACCTTTTCCGAGGTTGCGTTTATTTCGGGTTGAGAGTTAGTTTTTGGGAGTTTAGAATAAGTTAAATAAAAATTTTGGATTACAGAATTTTATTTAAACTTGTTGGTTAACATCTCTCAAAGGGAGTTAGGGGTGGGACCCACACCCACTTAACCTCCCTTGAGAGGATTAAGTGTAGTGGGTCCCACACGATCCCTAAACTTTTCATCTTCTCTCAAACTCCCTTAACCCCTCTTTAAATGACATGACAATTGTTATTTAATTTTGGAGTTATCCTTTTTGAATTTCAAACCTTTGAAATTCATTTGTTATGTTTGTGAATAAAATAAGCTCTTATCTTATTTTGTTGGGTTAGAACTCTTTATCCATCTTGAGAGCTTTTGAGAGCTTTTCCTTCTTCTTCAAACTTTGACGAAGAACGCTCAAGCCTTGACGAAGAACGCTCAAGCTCCGACGAAGAACGCCACTCCTCTCTTCTTCATCTTCCGTGTCAACGAGAGGGAACGCCGCTTCTTCCTCGGACTCCCTTCGTCGGCATACGAAGATTCGCCAACAACGTACCTCTTCGGACGTACCTCTTCTTCAACGGATTTGACGAACGATTACCACGACGCCCGACCTCCGCGACGTTGTCTTCCGTGGGACGTTGAAAAATCTTCGAACCTAGACCCAAGGTAGGGGTTGTTGTTATTCGTTTATTTATTTATCCTTGTTCGTGGTTCTAGCATGACTAACATGAGGATTTTCATTATGTGTTATCATTTAACGTGAGGGGGCCGGACCGCATGAACACGGCCGAACCCCCTCCTTTGTTCTTGATAATTTATCTTGCAGATGAGACAAGGTGGCGTGGTGTCGTTGCATCACGCGGTTATTCGCTCGATTTTATTGCGCGGCGCCGTCGCGCCGCGCCATGGAAGAATCATCAAGAACGCGACGCCGTCGTGCCGCGTCAAGGGGAATCGAAGGCGTGGCGGAGGGGCGCGGTGCCGTCGCACCGCGTCGGATGACGAACACCGCGGCCGGTACCGGGCCGCGGCGAGACGGGAAGACCGACGGCAGCCGGGCCGCCGGCGCAGGAGATCAAGAAGGGTCGCTGGCGCCGTCGCGCCGCCACCTGCCGGGCCGGGCCGACCCAGGGGGGGGGTCGGCCCGGGTCGGCCCGGACCCGGACCCCCCGTTTTCGAGACAGTTTCGGTATTTTGGCCATAACATGAGCCACAGACCTCCGATTGATAAACCGTCTGCGGAAACGCGATCCTTGGATTGAGACGGTCGTTTTGGTATATCGCACATAAGGTTTCGGAACACTTTGAGTTCGGCCGGGTTGGTTCGTTCACGAAACCAACCGGGCCTTCGGAGCGGAAATGCTCATATCTTGAGCTACGGACGTCCGATTGACGTGCCGTCAGCTTTGTTGTTTTCCTCT
Source organism: Viscum album (assembly GCA_963277665.1). Classification (NCBI taxonomy): domain Eukaryota; kingdom Viridiplantae; phylum Streptophyta; class Magnoliopsida; order Santalales; family Viscaceae; genus Viscum; species Viscum album. Next base: position 75,768,570 of record OY728162.1, on the reverse strand, counting down.
TTGTGAGACGGTTCTTTTGGCATACTCTGCCCGAGGTTTGGACGTAGGTGGAGTATGGTCGGGTTGGTTTTTCCTTAAAAACCAACCGGGCCCCGGGGACGAAAATGCCAATAACTCTCAGACCGGGCGTCCGATCGACGCGCCGTCTGTTGCGTTGAGTTCCTGTTGACGATACGGAACTTCTGGATACATCAGTTCTGGACTTTGTGACAGTTGATGTATCAGCCTCTCGGCTCGTGGAGCGGACCCTCCGAACGAGCTTGCTGTGTGCGGGAACCCTAGTGCTGGCTGCGACTGTTACTGTGACTGCTACTGCTACTGCTACTGTGACTGCGACGACGACAGTACAGAGATCCTGTGTGGATTCGACGACGACGACTACAGCACTTAGCGGTCCTACGTGGATCAGTGCTACAGGTCCTGTGTGGGCCCGATCCTGTGTGGGTCTGATCCTGTGTGGGTCCTTGCGCTCAGCGGTCCTATGTGAACCAGCGCCTACAGGTCCTATGTGGGCCCGATCCTGTGTGGGTCTTTTGCGGGGGTTAGTTACATATCGATCCTTCGTGGGTCCGACGACATAGATGGATCAGAGATCATCTTTATCGTCCTTTGAAGAAGTATACCTGTGTGAGCTGAATCCTATTGCTTTCCTGTGTGGATTGTGTTGTGCTATCCTGTGTGGATTACGTTTTTCTTTTCTGTGTGGAATACGTTTAATTTCCTGTGTGGACTGAGTTGTACTTGTGCTCGGAGGTTTGAGCGTATTTGAAATTGATGACTTAGGTATATGTATGGGCATATACCTAAGCAGTGTCGGTTGTTACTTCGTGATTGTACCTTTCTTCGTGGTTTATCCTTTGTGGATTTTGAGAGACATTCAGGGGTCTCGGGGTCCCTACTGAGTAGCTTATACTCACCCCTGCACAAGCTTTGCCCGCACTACGTTGTGTTGGTTGCAGACGACGGGCAGCGTTGATCTTAGCTGAGGCTTGCAGAGTAGGACGGTACCTGGAGGTGGACCACTGGGTGGGACGAGCTCGGAGCGGACGGCGGGACCCGTGGAGCAGTGGAGCTATCTGTACCCACCCTTCAGGTGGGATTTCCAGTGGACAGCTCGGTGTAGCGGCTTTTACTTTTCAGTTGCTGTTTTCCCTTTCGAGTTGTACTTTACTTTCAGTTTGGGTTTGTATACTGGCCCTTTTACTTTTCTGCACTTTCAGTTGTACTCTGCTTTTGCTTAGTGTTTACATTCCGCATGCTTACTCTGTGGTGTTTGTTTACTTTACAAAGGCAATGCCTGCCCTTTTTAGCAGGATTTACGCCTTGGTGCTAGTCGCCAGCCCCTGGCCTATGGAAGGCGGGCTTGGTGTAGTCACGGCACGGACCCCGAGGGCGGGTCGTGACAAATTGGTATCAGAGGAGTTCGGTTCTACAGCGAACTCTGATCTTTTCTATGTGAAGCAATAATGTTTAGTGTATTGAGTGCGGTTATCAGTCCAGGGAGTCCAGTGTTGGTGCGGCGGCCGACGTATCCGTACACCAGGACCCTGACTTCTGATTTCCGACTTAATGCACGAAAACATTGATTGCGTGTGTGTTTCAAGTTTTCTTTGTGATTACTTATATCAGCTCACCAGGTATACTGTTCTGACCGTGGCACACCTGTTTCCGTTTCAGGATGGCCCCACGACGGCAGCCAGCTAGGGTTCCGAGAGTCGAGCGTGACGACAGCCCACCGAGCGATGAGGGCTCGGTGCAGGGCCCTTTGTCAGCAGTGGAACTGGTGGTAGCACTACCCACCGAGCCCCCGATGCTTCTAGTGCCAGCCGCTGACGATGCACGTCGCCTCAGCGCACTGCAAGAGTTTCAGCGCCAGCGACCACCCATGTTTCACGGGGAGACGGATCCCCAGGCAGCCGAGGACTTTCTAGAGGCAGTGGTACGTGTGTTTAGGCTAGTGAGGACACCAGAAGACCTCATGGTGATCCTCGCTGCGAGCCTACTACACGCAGCAGCAGGACGATGGTGGAGCTTGATGCTACAGGTGCACGATTAGGCATCTCTACTTTGGAAGGACTTTGAGAGCCTCTTCCGCTTGGAGTTCGTCCAAGCAACCCTTCGTGCGGTGCGTATCCAGGAGCTTCTTCAGCTACAGTAGGGTAGCATGACGGTCGCTCAGTACTCGGCGAGATTTACTGATCTCTCGCGCTACTCGACCGACATGGTACGGGACCCATTCTTCCGGGCCCGGACCTTCGAGTAGGGTTTGAGACACGAGATCAGGGCATCGCTGATCTCCCTCAGCATACCGACTCAGACAGGAGTACTGGAGCGGGCCCTCCTGATCGAGAGCTTCCTTGCTGAGTCTACACCAGCGCAGCGACCCACCGCAGGGTGGCACGTGGCAGAGTCATCTGCAGCAGGCAATCGACGGATGACTCAGGGGTCCAGACAGACCAGACCTTCGGGCAGACGACCTCAGGGCACTGGCTCAGCAGTGCGGGGCACACAGCGAGGAGCCAGTCTTTCGAGAGGCAGGCAGTGCTACTCGTGCGGTGGGCAGGGCCACATGGCTCGTGACTGCCCGACCCGCCTTGCCGAGGAGCAGTAGACAGTTGAGGGACCACCGATGCAGAGGCAGAGGGTCGACCGTGGCGGTCCGCAGGAAGGAGGCGGACGAGGCAGAGGAGATGGCTGAGCAGCAGGTGGTGGGCGAAGCTTTGAGGCTCTGCCACCACCACCACCAAGAGGTCCACCCCGACCACAGGGAGCTGGCAGGCAGAGACAGGCACAGCTCCAGGCAGCAGAGGCCTACGACCACGGTGCACCCGAGATGATTCGAGGTACTATCTGTGTCTATTCCACCCTTGCTGCAGTACTTATAGACACAGGAGCGAGTCACTCTTTCATAGACGTTGCCCTTGTTCGGAGCTCGGAGATTCCGACAGAGCCGTTGGCTCGATCCTTACGGCTAGAGACTCCTACGGGAGCAGACTCGACGATTACGCACTGGTGCCGGTAGTGTGAGCTTACTCTAGGAGGCGATAGCTTCGGCTGGGATCTTCTTGTAGCAGCGTCGAGGCCTTACGACGTCATCTTGGGCATGGATTGGCTATCTACGGTCCATGCACAGATTGACTGTTTTAGGCACAAGGTGCGATTTGTACGCACCGACGGGAGCAGGTTCACCTTCACCGGCGAGAAGGGAGCCTTAGCAGCACAGGATGGACTTCCGCCGAGGAGAGGACAACCCATCACTCATCAGTTAGCTATCCTCATCCTTGGAGCAGTTGACGTGCAGAGTCCTGGTTTTCCTGCAGTGGTGGATCAGTTTGCGGACGTTTTTCCCGACGATGTTCCAGGGATACCTCCTCGCAGAGAGGTAGACTTTTATATTGACATGTACCCCGGGACAGCCCCGATATCCACTCCAGCATATCGGATGGCCCCCGCCGAGCTTCGAGAGCTACGGGTACAGTTGGAGGACTTTCAGGGCAAGGGGTTCATCCGACCCAGTGTTTCACCCTGGGCTTCCCCGATTTTGTTCACCAAGAAGGCGGACGGGAGCCTGCGGCTTTGTGTTGACTATCGTTGCCTGAACCAGGTGACAGTGAGGAACAAGTATCCGCTACCGAGGATTGATGACCTCTTTGATCAGCTCAAGGGAGCACGGTGAGTCTCGAAGATAGACCTCAGATCAGGTTATCATCAGCTCAGAGTCAGAGACGAGGATGTGAAGAAGACGACCTCCAGATGTCGGTATGGCCACTATGAGTTCGTGGTTATTCCGTTCGATGTAACCAATGCTCCAGCAGTGTTCATGGCTTTCATGAACATGATCTTTCAGCCATACCTCGATTGGTTTGTCGTGGTCTTCATCGACGACATTCTGATTTACTCTACGACTAAGGAGGAGAACGCCTATCACTTGCGAGTTATACTAGACACACTCAGAGAGCACCAGATTTATGGTAAGCTCTCGAAGTGCCAGTTCTGGATACGTGAGGTCCACTTCATGGGACATGTTATCTCTGAGGCGGGAGTTGTAGTGGATCCTGCGAAGATCGAGGCTGTGTTAGCATGGGAGCCACCCAGGAGAGTGACTGAGGTTTGGAGTTTCTTGGGACTAGCTGGATACTATCAGAGATTCGTGCCAGACTTCTCTAGAGTTGTGGCACCACTCACAGCTTTGACGAAGAAGGGGAAACCCTTCGTGTGGTCAGACAGATGTCATCAGAGCTTCCAGGAGCTGAGACAGAGATTGACCAGCGCACCTATCTTGAGTTTGCCTGAGGAGGGAGTAGGGTACGTAGTCTACTGCGATGCATCAGGGACCGGACTCGGATGTGTTCTGATGCAGGAGCGGGTAGTGATTGCCTATGGATCACATCAGTTGAGGCCGCATGGGCAGAACTACGCTACCCATGACCTGGAGTTAGCAGCAGTGGTCTTCGCTCTGAAGACATGGCGACACTATCTGATTGGCGAGCGCCTTATAGTCTTTTCGGATCATCAGAGTCTCAGGTATATCTTCTCGCAGAAGGACCTGAACCTGAGACAACGGCGATGGCTCGAGTTCCTCCAGGACTATGACTTTGAGATAGTCTATACTCCTGGGAAGGGGAACATAGTAGCTGATACCCTCAGAAGGAGGACGGGAATTCAGCTACTTGAGGAGGCAACGGAGTAGCTAGCCTCTTTACAGATATCCTTCGTAGATAGAGATGGAGCAGCCTTCCTCCAGTCTCTCACAGTCACCCCTCCACTACTGCAGCGGGTCATAGAGGCACAGCGTGAGGATGCTAACTGTGAGACACGACGTGCACAGATATCCTCGGGACAGGAACCTGATGGTTTCTCCCTTGGAGCAGATCATGACATCCTTTTCAGAGGACGTACCATGGTACCAGTCGCTTTGCGAGAGGAAGTTCTGAGAGAGTTTCACACTTCTCCTTTGGCGGTACATCCTGGAGTGGCGAAGATGTACCAGGACCTCAGACGACAACACTGGTGGCCGGGCATGAAGAAGGCAGTAGCAGAGTTCGTTTCTCGATGCCTCACCTGCCAACAAGTGAAGGCAGAGCATCAGGTACCAGCAGGCTTGGTACAGTCCTTGGAGGTTCTGGAGTGGAAGTGGGATGACATATCTATGGACTTCGTGACTGGACTTCCATGCAATTCCCGAGGTCACGAATCCATCTGGGTAATTGTTGACCAACTCACCAAGTCGACACATTTCTTACCCATCAGAGAGCAGGGCTCAGTGGAGATCTTGGGACGTCTCTACGTTCAGGAGATTGTGCGGCTCCACGGCGTTCCATCATCTATCATCTCCGATCGAGATGACCGCTTTACTTACTGGCTTTGGAAGGGGTTACAGGAGGCGTTCGGGACGCAGCTACGTCTGAGCACAGCCTTTCACCCTCAGACGGATGGTCGGACGGAGAGGACCATTCAGACTCTCGAGGACATGCTCTGCGCATGTGTCCTCGACTTTGGTCGTAGTTGGAGGACCACCTACCCTTGGTGGAGTTTGTGTACAACAACAGCTACCACTCCACCATCGAGATGGCACCATACGAGGCGTTGTACGGACGACCTTGTAGATCTCCTTTGTGCTGGACAGACCCAGGGGAGTCAGCACTGGTGGGACCGGAGATGGTCCAGGCCACGACAGAGAAGGTCCAGGTCATCTAGGAGCGGATGAGGATAGCTCAGAGCCGGCAGAAGTCATATGCTGATAGGAGGCGGACGCCACTGGAGTTCGAGGATGGCGACCACGTCTTCTTGCGGGTCTCACCTCGACGTGGTATTCGAAGATTTGGCCGAGGCAACAAGTTATCTCCGCGCTTCATCGGACCCTTCCAGGTCCACATCAGGATTGATGAGGTGGCTTATCGCCTGGCTCTACCACCTCAGTTGCACCGGGTGCACGATGTCTTCCACGTGTCTCAGCTGATGAGATACGTGCACGACCCGACGCACATCATTGACCATGGGGAGCTTGACGTTGACGATGGGGCGACTTTTACGGAGGTCCCGGTGGAGATAGAGGATCGACAGGAGAGGGTCCTGCGTGGGCGATTGATTCCTCTTGTGTGCATCAGATGGCAGCACGGGAATCTCCAGGAGAGCACATGGGAGCGGGAGGCTCAGATGCGTGCTCAGTACCCTCATTAGTTTCCCTAGTTTTTGATGTATCTTTATGGGGTCGTAAAGCCCTGAGGTGGGAGTAATTTAAAGACCCGTAAAATTCAAGGGAAATTTTTTCTTAATTTTCTTTGGAATTTTACAAGAGCGCGGTTTCTGACGGAACCTGATTCTGAGGCCCGGAGTGCCCGAAATCAATTTCCGAAGTTTGGCTCGGGTACGTTCAGTGAACGAACGAGCGGGAATTCCTAACATTTGATCCGGTGCTCGGAATTGAAATCCGAGGGCACCGATGAACTCGCAGCGCCGATATTCTCTTAAGGAGACCTTTTCCGAGGTTGCGTTTATTTCTGGTTGAGAGTTAGTTTTTGGGAGTTTAGAATAAGTTAAATAAAAATTTTGGATTACAAAATTTTATTTAAACTTGTTGGTTAACTTCTCTCAAAGGGAGTTAAGGGTGGGACCCACACCCACTTAACCTCCCTTGAGAGGATTAAGTGTGGTGGGGCCCACATGAGCCCTATAATTTTCATCTTCTCTCAAACTCCCTTAACCCCTCTTTAAATGACATGACAATTGTTATTTAATTTTGGAGTTATCCTTTTTGAATTTCAAACCTTCGAAATTCATTTGTTAAGTTTGTGAATAAAATAAGCTCTTATCTTATTTTGTTGGGTTAGAACTCTTTATCCATCTTGAGAGCTTTTGAGAGCTTTTCCTTCTTCTTCAAACTTTGATGAAGAACGCTCAAGCCTTGAAGAAGAATGCTCAAGCTCCGACGAAGAACGCCACTCCTCTCTTCTTCGTCTTCCGTGTCAACTAGAGGGAACGCCGCTTCCTCCTCGGACTCCCTTCGTCGGCATACGAAGATTCGCCAACGACGTACCTCTTCGGACGTACCTCTTCGTCAACGGATTTGACGAACGATTACCGCGACGCCCGACCTCCGCGACGTTGTCTTCCACGGGACGTTGACAAATCTTCGAACCTAGACCCAAGGTAGGGGTTGTTGTTATTCGTTTATTTATTTATCCTTGTTCGTGGTTCTAGCATGACTAACGTGAGGATTTTCATTATGTGTTATCATTTAACGTGAGGGGGCCGGACCGCATGAACACGGCCGAACCCCCTCCTTTGTTCTTGATAATTTATCTTGCGAATGAGATAAGGTGGCGTGGTGCCGTTGCATCACGCGTTTATTCGCTCGATTTTATTGCGCGGCGTCGTCGCGCCGCGCCGTCGAAGAATCATCAAGAACGCGACGCCGTCGCGCCGCGTCAAGGGGAATCGAAGGCGCGGCGGAGGGGCGCGGTGCCGACGCACCGCGCCGGACGACGAACACCGCGGCCGGTACTGGGCCGCGGCGAGACGGGAAGACCGGCGGCAGCCGTGCCGCCGGCGCCAGAGATCAAGAAGGGCCGCGGCCCTACGGCCGGGGCGGAGCAGCCAGGGGCGGCCGGCTTCGCCGGCCGCTGGAGTTTAGATGAGCCGCGGCGGAGAAGGGTAAGGCGGCCGGCTGCGCCGGCCGCCGGTTCGGTTAGAAGGCGGGACCCGCGGGTCCCGTGTGTTTAATAAAAACTGCCGGTAAAAGCCGGTCGTGATCCGAAAAATGTGGGGGTTTCACCCCCCGCGTGCGGTGCATGCGCGGCACCCTGAACGCGCCGCCGCTGGCCGGGCCGCACAACCACGCCGCCGCTGGCCGGGCCCCGCCACCGCGCCGCCACCGGCCGGGCCGGGTCCAGCCGACCGGGTCGGGTCGACCCGGAATGGGTCACCCGTTTCGGGCCGACCCAGGGGGGGTCGGGCCGGGTCGGCCCGGACCCGGACCCCCCGTTTTCGAGACAGTTTCGGTCTTTTGGCCATAACTTGAGCCACGGGCCTCCGATTGACGAACTGTATGCGGAAACGCAATCCTTGGATCGTGACGGTCGTTTCGGTATATCGTACTCAAGGTTTCGGAACACTTTGAGTTCGGCCGGGTTGGTTCGTTCACGAAACCAACCGGGCCTTCGGAGCGGAAACACTCATATCTTGAGCTACGGACGTCCGATTGACGTGCCATCAGCTTTGTTGTGTTCCTCTTAGTGAGACGGTTCTTTTGGCATACTCCGCCCGAGGTTTGGACGCAGGTGGAGTATGGTCGGGTTGGTTTTTCCTTAAAAACCAACCGGGCCCCAGGGACGAAAATGCCAATAACTCTCAGACCGGGCGTCCGATCGACGCGCCGTCTGTTGCGTTGAGTTCCTGTTGACGATACCGAACTTTTAGATACATCAACTCTGGACTTTGTGACAGTTGATGTATCTGCCTCTCGACTCGTGGAGCGGACCCTCCGAACGAGCTTGTTGTGTGCGTGAACCCTAGTGCTGGCTACGACTGTTACTGTGACTGCTACTGCTACTGCTACTGTGACTGCGACGACGAGAGTACAGAGATCCTGTGTGGATTCGACGACGACGACTATAGCACTCAGCGGTCCTACGTGGATCAGTGCTACAGGTCCTGTGTGGGCCTGATCCTGTGTGGGTCCGATCCTGTGTGGGTCCTTGCGCTCAGCGGTCCTGTGTGAACCAGCGCCTACAGGTCCTATGTGGGCCTGATCCTGTGTGGGTCTTTTGCGGGGGTTAGTTACCTATCGATCCTTCGTGGGTCCGACGACTTAGATGCATCAGAGATCATCTTTATCGTCCTTTGAAGAAGTATACCTGTATGAGATGAATCCTGTTGCTTTGCTGTGTGGATTGTGTTGTGCTATCCTGTGTGGATTACGTTTTGCTTTCCTCTGTGGAATACGTTTACTTTCTTGTGTGGACTGAGTTGTACTTGGGCTCGGAGGTTGGAGAGTATTTGAAATTGATGACTTAGGTATATGTATGGGCATATACCTAAGAATTGTCGGTTGTTACTTTGTGATTGTACCTTTTTTCGTGGTTTATCCTTTGTGGATTTTGAGAGACCTTCAGGGGTCTCGGGGTCCCTACTGAGTAGCTTATACTCACGCCTGCATGGGCTTTGCCCGCACTACGTTGTGTTGGTTGCAGATGACGGACAGTGTTGATCTTAGATGAGGCTTGCAGAGTAGGACGGTACCCGGAGGTGGACCACTGGGCGGGACGAGCTCGGAGCGGACGACGGGACCCGTGGAGCAGTGGAGCTATCTGTACCCACCCTTCAGGTGGGATTTCCAGTGGACAGCTTGGTGTAGCGGCTTTTACTTTTCAGTTGCTGTTTTCCCTTTCGAGTTGTACTTTACTTTCAGTTTGGGTTTGTATACTAGCCCTTTTACTTTTCCGCACTTTCAGGTGTACTCTGCTTTTTCTTAGTGTTTACTTTCTGCTTGCTTACTCTGTGGTGTTTGTTTACTTTACAAAGGCAATGCCATCCCTTTTTACCGGGATTTACGCCTTGGTTCTAGTCGCTAGCCCCTGGCCTATGGATGGCGGGCTTGGGGTAGTCACGCCACGGACCCCGGAGGCGGGTCGTGACAAGTAATTTAATGTGAAATAATTATTATCATTGAGTAATATTCTAGTGAACTATTTAATATATTTTCACCTATGTTTATATTAATTATTTAATTTTATGATTAATTGATGATATAAAATAATTATACCATAAAAAATATTTCTTTTATTTTATATGATTAATTTTTTAGAAAAATTATTATCATTCCCAATTATTACTCTAACAAGTAATGTTATTTATTTTTAATACATGTTGAAAAAATTGTATTGTTTATTCATTGGATGAAAGAATTTGACTTATTAATTAGTGGTTAGGGCTCATAATTACGTATACAGTTTATTTTTTAGTAGGGCTCTTGATATATTATAGATCGGGTATTTTTCTGAGGGCTTACCCATTTTTGTAGATGTATTGGAACAAGGCCATGAGGGTATTTCGATGTCCAAGAATAAGGAATCTAAAATATGTTTTATCTATCCAAAATTATCCATTCAATAATTTTAAAATTATTAATTGATGATATTATTTCAATAAATTTGATACCCATTTATATGATTCATGATAAAGTGATTATTTTTTGTTTTTATTTGATCATCAATTATTGTCTACATATTAAATTTTTTGTTTCATTGAATTTACTCATGTTCTATGAATCTGAGCTAAAAACATTATATTGATTCCATTACATATGATGGAAGGATGTGTATTACGGTTTATATTTTAGGATATGGTAAATTCAATAATTCTTTCTTTAATGAATATAATTTTTTGTTTTATGTTTTCAAACATATGAGAAATTTCATGTATGTATCATGTTTACAATGACTAAATATTCTATTTTTTCTTTTGGGCTATGATAAATAGTATCTATCTCAAATTTAACAAATTTACCATAATCTATATGATACTAGGTTAACCTATTTATAGTTATTATTAGAGGATATTTATTTGAAACTTTGGGAAGTTAATTTACAAAAACATTGATTAGGGAATATGTCCCTACGATTTACATTGCGGATAATTATAAGTATAGAATAAAACCCAAAAATTTTGGTAAGGGAAAGATTATTTGGTTTAATTATATATACATCCATTTATATATTCTATAAGTAAATTTGGTATTTTTATGGATTCATATATGGTTAAAACCCCTAAAAAATTGTTCATGTATATTATGGCCATCATTCTAGTTCTTGGTGAGTGTTCCCTTACTACAATGCTCCTTTGACACTACCAAGGAAAATAATTGAGTTATTTCTCATTTTTATAACTTAACATTATGATATAATTGATTTTATTTTCATTAATTGAGATTATTCTCAATAATACCATGTTTTTATTTTGAGATTATGTTTGTATAAATTTTCAACATACATTAAGTTATTCAATTATTTTAATATAATATATTATTATTAATAATTTTATGATCTTGTATTATATTTATCATTGTATATAACTTTTATATATATGAAGGAATGATAAACATATAATTACACATAATTTATGTAAGGATTTACGTCCTTGGAATTATAATGGAGCATCGGTTGGAGCTACCTCTTAAGTTGATAAAATTATAACTACATTGGGGTTGTTGCCTAAGATTATGATTAATAATCATGGTCATATTAAAAAACCTGATAATCTATAGTATTGTTCAATGATGTTTGATTTTTTTATATGTTGGTAACTACCATCATTCAATGGCACCAAAAATCCAGTCATAGCATTGCAATGGATAAGTTCCCTTGAGAATATATTTTATATATTGGGATGTAATTAAAAAATAGAAGGGTTCGAAGGATACTTACCATCTATTGGGGGATATATAATAGTGGTGGTAATTGATTCACAATAATATATATGTGGAGGAAATATATAATATGTAATGGATGGATTTTATTTTATTTTATTTTAGAAATATATTCCTCTTCAATAATTATAGGATATGTGGAGAGAATTAATTATTCTAAGTAAAAAAATGAATCGGAGAATGTTTTAATGTATGAATATTAAATTAAATGGTTTTAAAGGAATGTTAAATATTATATTTTCTATCTAAATTGATCAATTTTCAATTCAATTTAAATTCATAATATAATACACCCATGGGTAATGTCCCATAAAGATTATAATTATTCGAAGATATAGTATAATGTGATATCAGGAAAGCGAATGAATTCTAAATTTCTTAAGTATTTGAAGGAATGGAATAAAAAAACAGGATGTAAGAAAAAATAGTATATATGGGTAATAATGTAATCTAAAATTTTTCAAATTGTGATTAATATGGATGGAATAACATTGGAATATGATTTAAATGAAAAGCTGTTAATAAAAAGTGTAAAAAAATACATGACTATTAATGAAAGGTTATTAGTTAAGACTCTAAACTATATTATGTTATCTATAAGTTTATTGGTTTCTATTCTAACTAATTACTCAAATATCTAGTGGAATTTACACAATATAATATAAGGGGTTAAGGAAAATTTCAAGTAATCACTATATTCAAAAAAAATTTACTAGGAATGTTGTCAAAGTTATAGTTATCACCCACTATGATATTTTAAATTTATTATTTTATTTGGTTATTACCATCTGTTTTTTAATTGAATGTGTTTATAAATGTATCACATCACTAAATTAATTACTAAGTGTTCAGTTATAAGTGTAAAATACTAATGAAATAATGAAAAAATGTCAAGTATATATATTCTATTTGATTGAATTTTTTGTAGATATTATTATTTAAAATGAGTTATGCATCTTCTTATTGAATTGGTTTTAATTTTTGATATGGAATTCCTATCTCAATATAGTAACCTTATGAATATTAGAGGAAGGTAGGTTATATATAATATTATAATTCAACCATCAGTATTATATCAATGCAATTATGATCCTAAATTCCCAATGCATATTACTTCCAAAAAATGAGTTTTTCTAATTATTTATGAGAGAGAATTGGTTTATAATAGTAGTGAGGAATTAAACATTTAAAATGTGTATATTGTCTAGTAATATAATGTTTTTTATTATGTACATGCCCAATATTCCCCCTGATTGTGTAATTATTTTTCAATATAACTCAAATATGGTGTTAAACCTCATAAAAATACTCCATGTTTAATATCCCTTATTGAGTAAATCATAGTGAATATATTAGAGAATATAGTTAAAGAATTTGTTAAGGTGATTTATCCAACATGGGTTGTACCTATGTTTTTTTTAAGAAGAAATATGGATAATTGAATCCTTATATTGATTAAAAGTAATTTAAAAATATTACTATTAGTAACATGTATAATATTCCATATATCGATTATCTATTTTATCAATCAAGATGAGCTAAATATTTTTATAATATATATCATTGATCTGGATATCATCAATTAAGGGTCTAAAATGAAGATATACCCATGAAAAAATTATAAATGAGGTACAGTAATTATGATTTTACACTAAATGATTATGGATTTTCCAATTATCCTCATACCATTATGAATATATTGAATTGAATCTTTAGATATTACCATTATCAGTTTGATGTATTACTTATTCTTGATATTTTAAAAAAATTAATGAAAAAGGAAGGGCATGAATAACATTTTGTAATTGTTCTCAACAACATGATGAAGAATAATTTTTATGTTATATTTTCCTAGTGTGATGTTTTTTTCAAAAATAAAATTCATCCTCACATCATATAATTAATGTGAGGGTATAATGTTTGATCCTTTAAGGATGAAAGTTTTTGATAAATGGAGTATAAAAGTCTTGGTATCAATAATATGAAGTTGGTTGTAGTTGGATGAATACTACTGAAACCCTATGGGAGAGTTCTCACAACAATGTAATAAACATATCCATTTAAATCAAAAGGATTATATATATTTTTACATATGAATCATATGAGAGTTTCAATAAACTGAATAGGTGGTCAGTTTGTACACCTATTCCTATAAAACCATATAATAGAGAAGGTTATATCACCATTTTTGATGCATAAATGACAGTTCTGGGATTAATCCTTATAAAATATTTCATAGTGAATGCATATACCTCTCACCAATTAATAATTCATTTAAAAAATTACCTAAATTAGAATTTCGACCTGGTAATGGTTATTTTTGAATTGATGATATTGAAGAATTATATTTATTGTGAATGGTGTTTTGTATATATTAATAAAAAATGGTATAAGTATATATTTATATATAAGTATTATAATATTTTCAAGATAATTTGGTTTGAATTGATTAAATATTAGGAATTCTCAATACATTACAACCCCGAGAAAGAAGAAATAGTATATGATACTTTGAGTATGAAATAACATGTTATTTATTATATAACGATTATTAAAAGAGTTCCCTTATTTATGAATGTGATGAATATGGATATTAAAATCAAGAGGAAAGGGTAATGATCTTATATTTCTCATATAAATGATCAAATATGCACCCGTGAGCAGATTTAGGTGGCACATAAGGAAAATGAGGAATTTCATATGAAGGTTATGAATGTTTCTAATTTAACAATGATCATGTTATAATGATTATTTTTTATAATTGATCACGTTTCCCCTCAACACCGACGTTAAATAATGAATTCATGGATTAATCTAATAGTTTTTCATTCTATATTCATCCTAGAAATATGAATATATATATGGTTATGAAAGAGTATATCTGGTGGAAAAACATGAACAATGAAATTTCAGAGTATGTATCTATGTTCTAGTTATATAAATAATATACATATGATGAAATTAATTCTACGAGTATGTAAAAACCATTACCCATACCATAATTGAAATGGGAGAGCAATATCTTGATTGTTTTTCATTAGATACCCGAAAATGTCAAAGTAATATAATTTTATTTGGTATTTATTCGATCACCTAAAAAAAATTTCACACTTAGTTACTATAAGAAAATATTTCACTCTTGATTAACATGTAAAAATATACATTAAGGATGTGGAAATTATTTATGTTTTACCACCTTCTATTAAATCTGATTAGGATCTAAGGGTTTTATCAATATTTTGGAAATATATTTATTGAGAATAGGTTACATAGTTGAGTTTCAACATTTGTTCTCATGCTAAAATATATTTTCATCATGATTAATCCATTACATCCCTATAATAAATTTTGAGATCATTATCAATAGATTTATATGGTTGTTTATATCAAACATGTATTTCAATGTGATTTTCTTACTATAATAGTTTTTAATCGAGTATTGAGATCGATCCTTATGAATCTATCTATGGAAATAATTTTTTATCTCCAAGTATGTGAGATAAAATTAAAGAATGAAATATATTATTATGGTATCCAGCTGAATAGATGTAATATTATTTTAGATCTATTCAAAATCACATGATGGAGGCCTAGATATGACGAAATGTATATGATGAAAATCATTGATGATATCTAGAATTTGAGGATAGTGACAAGGTAATCATCTGAAAATATCCCAATAATAATTTAATTAGTTTTAGAATAAGGGTATGTGGATCCCTAGGTATATTGTGTCTGTTGAGATACATCTCCATTTTGGGATGATAGATTTTTTGTTTTTTCATTGACCAAATCACTATCAAGGTTACCATTTATTCTGTAAATCTCTCAGGAGGATGAAAAAATAGATCCCTAACATGTATTGAACACAAAATCAAAACCACTAAAAAAATATTTAACTTATAAGGTACAACTATTGGATATTACATATTGTACAAAAAATGTTCTATGAAACAATACCACTCACATAGGCAATATCTTATAGAATATCCTAATATTGTTGAAGATATATGGGAATATAAGGGCATGATGAGGAAGAATTATCCTCATTTTTATATAATAGAAGAATAATTTATAAAGGGAATTTTATATGGTGTTATAACGTAAAGTATATGAATTATATAATATATTTATTTTAAAATAAATTTAATTTCTTTGATAACTTATATTACAAGAAATAATGAGTATAAATAGACCCATACATCATATTAAAATATCATTTAAATGTGTTCTTTATGACATATTAATTAAAATATTGATGTATTAATTAGAATAATTGAATTATGAAACATTTATGATTTATGAATGTATAAAATGAATTATCTTATAAATAAAAAACATTTGAAGGAAAACAATTGTTTTTCTAAGAAACTATTTGCTTATCACAATGTGTTTTCATTAGAGTAAATTAAATTAATCACTATTAGTGAGTTATTTTTATTATTTGTATATATTATATATTCAAGGAAATTTTTTCACTTTGATATAGAGTTTTTAATTGGCATGGGATAATAATAAATATCGTGTAATTATTAAACAATTTTTTTTATAAAAATTCGATTTCATCCAATCTTGTAAACATATTTTAAAATTAATTTCCTCCACATATAGATATTTAATCCTGGAAAATTGATAATATATTTTAAATTATGTTTTCCATATTTATTAATCACTTCCCTTTTAATTTTTTATTACGAATAAAATCTATGGTTAAATTATTCACCTCGGTAAAGGATGAATCTGGATAACAATAGTTAGAATTAATTATTAAAGTAACCAATTTTTATATGAATTCTTATTAATTAAATAAAATTTTACCCTTATCAACTTATTATATAAATTTAATTGTTCAAGGGAAACTATTCAATGGAATTTATCATTTTAATATTTTATCTAAAAAAATAAAAATTCCACTCTCTTCCTTTTAAATATATCATTTGAGTTTACATAGAGAAAAATTCATGTTTTGAATGAATAGTAAAGGTTATTAAGGTAATAGAAGAGTTATTTTTTATGAATCTAATTTATTTAATTTTTTTAGTGGTTATGTAATTTACATGAATTCTTACACAACACCAAAACAATAAGTCTTCTATTAATAGGAAAATAAAATAAATATTTTTAAAATATTATAATAATAAATATTGAGTGAATTATAGTGTCCCATAAATGTTATATAAAAAAATTAATGACATGTTAAATGATTTTATTCTAATTGCTCCTCTTTTTTGTTGAAATTCATGTCTAGTTGGATGAATATTGTTAAAAAATAACATTAATTATATTTTATGAAAATAATATTTTATAAAAATATCTAAAAACATAAATATATTAAAATATGACTAGGGGAATAATATATGTTATACAGTTTCATCCATTGGTCATTCATGATCAAATATGCACCTTCTTTGTTCAATAACAACCCTTTTATATTGAAAAATGTTATTACCACGTTTAATATCAAAATTTAGTTAACAAAGGGGTTAAACAAAAATATTATTTTTAAATTGACATAAAAAATAATTCAATTTATTTTAATGGATATATTTAAAATATATACTCATATTATTCAAATCAATATCTGTTTGGCATAATTTTCTTGATAATGACGTAGTTATATTTTAATATTTTAAAAAAATCCCAAGTGTATCATTTATGTTCATTATAAATTGAAACCATTACATCTTTTATTTAAACCCCATTGTGAATAATATATAGGAAAATACCAAAACATTTTAATTATTAAAACCTTCATATATGTTTTTGAGGTTCTTTTATTTCCATGAGAATAACCGTATATTCCTATAGAAATGATCTAAAATAGGTCTCTCAAAGAATATGTAATGGTCTTACCTGACCTCTTTCAATTTATTTCATCTTATAAAATCTATAAATATATATTATACGTCATAAAATAATATAATATTTATCCTAAATATAATTAAATTTAGTATTATTATCGTAAGACCATTATTAACCCTCTTTTCTATCTAATGGGATGTGAAAATAGTGCTCATTTGTACATACAGCTTACATGTATCCACATAGTGATACAATTCATTTTTCATTACCATATTTTATAGATGGGTATTATGATTGATTAATTTTTATATATAATAGTTAAATCATAATTATGATTCTAAAATTCTAATATATTACCTACCATTTTGTCTTCCAATCAGTTGGAAAATTATAATGTCACTTGTGTGTACGTGTGGACTATCATCTCCATGATTCGATGTGAACCATTTTTCACATATAATTTAAATTTATTTAACAAGGATATATATAATTAATTTGTATGATTAATATAATATTATAATGATTCTAAAATGGTGAATTATTTCATACTTTTCATTTATTCTCTTAAAAAAACTAAAAACAATGGTTCTGTGTATATACTACAAACTGTCTCCATGAATGTTGTAATTCATATTTCCATGTCAATATATTTTTGGATAAATCTATATATGATTATAATGAATATATATGATACTTATATCTTTATTAACATGTTTTTATATTATTTAACCATGATAAAATTACGAGTAATGAAACTAATAAAATATAAAAAATGTGATAAAATTATCCATCAACACTCATAACAGTGGTTTTATTAAAGAATTGATAATAAATAAGAGATGAAATGTTATTATAAAATAATATGTAGTATTATATATAATATTATGTTTATAATATATATTTATAATAATATACACTTATTACATAGGAGGATTAAACACATATTAAGGAAGTCATATCAAATGTAAGGGTTTCTTTAATAATATCTTAATTATTTGGTAATATTCATGTTAAAGTCTCCAATTAGGAAATCTATTGATATTACAATAATAATTCAATTATATATTTCATTCACCTCTTTTCTATATCTAAATATTTAATTTTTTCATTTATTTTTTCCCACTTTATATTCCTAAGATAATGAAATAACATTTTAAGGAAAATATACTTTATTTTCAACATGACATGGAATATATTTCTTTAACGTTCATATTTTTCATAAAATGTATAACGTAATATTTTTTATATAATCCATTTATTTTTTAATCAAATTATTTCACATTTTTTATCTTTTTTGAATCTTGTATTAAAGGAATATTCTTGTCATTTTCCGAATAAGATACATTCTAACAAGATTCAATGTATGAAACAAATTCTTTTTTAAGTTATATGGAATGAAAGAAATTTCACACAGTCATTAAAAATACATTACTGAATAATAATTTATACTTTTATATTAATAATTTATTGAATAATTTTTCCTTCATATTTGGGATATTTTTAGATATGTAATTTCATATATAAAATGGAATTTTCTATAACCAATTATCCAGTGATACATTAATGGTGTTTTAATATAAATCAACACACATTAATGAATTAGATTCTATTGTGAGTTTATAATCAAATTATACCACCCACCATATCTTTTTGATGGTTTATGATATATTTTACAAGAAAATTTATTGAAATCTTGTGTGAAAGTTATATTTTGTGGGCATTTATTGATTTTTAGAACATGTTGACTATGTGGTATTGTTTATTGATTTAATGAATAAGTGGTTTATGGGATAAGAAATTTCATATCCCTATATTAATTGTAATATCTTATAATGATTATTTATAGGGTATTATTTTATCATTATTTATTTCCTCTATATTATTGATGGCTTATTTAGCATCCATTGTATGAATTCTGTTATTAAGAATATGAGACCACCCATTTCTTATATTTAATTTACCTAAAATAATATGTAGTCTATTATGAATTATTTTAGGTTGTATTATAATGTGAATAATGTTTCTTTAATATAATTTAGTTTTTTGTGTTTTATGTTATAAAATTTATGTGAAATTTTAATTATGTAATTATTTTGGAATGACGATTAAACTATTCGGTCCGTTGGGATATGATTTCTTATATCTAGTACCAATGTAAGAATGTAAACACCAACCCTAGTGTACTATGTTTGAGTCCATTTCATTAATAGCGATTCATTGTGTTGCATATCAGTCGTGAAGATTGTTGATTGGATCATTCCCACGTTAGGGGTGAATTAAAGCATACATCCAAGCTATCAAAAATATTTAATATATATTAATAAATTATCTATAGTAATAATATTACTACTAGTTAACATGATTAAATTGATAAATAGAATTCATGAATTTTAAATAATGATTTATTGACAATGTTGTGAGCTTAAAGACATATAACAGGGTGATATGAAATTCAGTTCCATCCAAATAGGTTGTAGGTATTATCATGTTTGCATTTAGCTTGTGAAATGGGCCACCAATGTATCCCTATGAGGGGAATCATAACCTATTTAGTTCATTTTTTTATAATGGTCATGTTGAAAATTTAAATTATTTTCAAATGTACTGATGTTGTTCCTTTTAATTTCATGAAACCATAACCATGTTAATATCCATTCTTAAGGTCACACATCTATTATTTATTGATGATGATTTTAAGGCCATTAATGGATAATCTATGTAGTGTGGGGATTAGAAAAATGGTAGGAATATTATGAATCTTATTTAAAATGAAAAAAATTCTATGTTGCATGGGATGTAGATTTATTATTCTTATGATATGAAAAATCCAAGCAGTTTAACATCCGACCATAAGAAAAATGTCTTTATAAATTAATTTCAGAATGTTAGAACCTGATTTATGAATTATAATGTAATGGAATAATGATGTCTATTTTATCAAATGTGATTCAACATAATATTATCAGGGGATTATGAATGGGATATAATTTATTGTTTATCATATATACAAGTATTGAAATATGTGATGTTACGGCTAGAATCATATTGAATAATCACCATTAGGCCAAAATCACTCACATATAATTTGGAACATTGATATAGATTAAATTTCATGGTATATGGTCTTTTTAGTATGAGTGAATCACACAGAATATTGACCATTGAGGTACGAGTAATGGCTTAAACATGGTTTACTAAAAGGTTTATGTCTTATTAAGATATCATTATTGAGTTCATAGTGGGGGATTTAACCTAAGGTGTGGGACTATATATTATTCCCATAATCTATATATTGATAACTAGATATGTAAGGATGAATGAACTCATATAGAATATCATCTTGTGAGTAATATGTAAAGGATTAAACAAAGGAGGAGGCTCATCTCCAGTACAAAACTTGGTTTGATACATGTCGTTCTTAACCACATACTTCTATATTGTCTCTAAACCTATCTATGGATCAAATGAACCATAATAAATGGTTTTATACATAATTGTATGTCGTCATGTGGATCCATGGACCATTGAGTGGACAAAGGGGTCCATAAAATGTTATCGATAATATGATACTTAATATGGTATAGAAAAAAATGATCATTAAAATATAGGATATGGATTTAAAGAATCTATGTGATTGATTTCATCATTATAAGGGGAATAAATGATCATTATTTCCCATAGGGACCCATTGAATTGGAAGGAGAACAAGATAATGGTCCATTATCAAATGAGTACGATATCTAAATGGAACCCTACAGTAACCTTGAAACTAGTTTTCTGAAGCTTGGTTCTACCTTATTAAATTATAATATTATAAATGGAATCAAATCTAGGAAGACCAAATAGCTATGTTTTCCTACTAAAAAATATACATAAAATATTCCAATTTGAAATTGGGAAACATGTATATAATTTTTTTCAACTATATCATTCTTCCAATTTCCATATCCTTACATATCATTCATAGTATAATTCCAAGATTCATAGGAATGGAAAGAAAATAACGGTGACCACAAATTCTTATTTAATGTTAATTAAGGGGATGATTTCATTAATCAATATGAATAACTGTCATGTAATGTTAAATATTTTAGCACGCGTTCTATTTAATCAATATCTTTATTATCATGATTAGATAAGGAATAATCAATATGGAAATGTCTATTACGTAAAATACATTCTATTTATTCAAAAAAATGAGATAGAGATGCATCTTGATATAATATCATTTTGAGAATATCAAGGATAATAATCAAAAAATCTCATTGAAGGAAATGATTAATTATTATATTGTATGATCTAAAGATTCAAGATAACTCTACTATCAAGACTTTTCATAAGTAAGATTAAAATTAATTTGTAAATATACATTAGAGAAACATTAAATAAATTTTATACAATTAATTCATCCCATTATACAATTTTTTCAACATGGGGATCTCAATAACAATAACCCACCTTTATATGTAAGTCAAATTCATTCCACATATATCAAATGATCAATTTAATTCCTAAAAAAATCATTTTAACTCAATATCCATATTGGATAAAAATATGGATTGACAATAATATCTAGTATCATTAATATAACATTAAAAGTAAAATACCATATGATGAAATCAAATATGGTTTATATAATAATTATATCATTGATCAATAAATTGGATTATTTTGTTACGTTTAACTTCCAATGATATCACAAAAGTAAATATTTCAGGGAAAAGTTAATGATTGAATAATTAATCAGTAAAGAAAATTTAAATTATTTCTGTGGTAAAAATAATTGTATACAATCCAATGAAATAATAATTATTACATTAATACATTATATCCTCATTAGATCATATTAACAATAAAATATTTTGTTCATTAATGAATAGAATTAACTTAAAAATTCCCTTCAAACAATCATAATGAAAATAAAAACTTTTAAATTGAAAATACTTTTCAAAAAAAATATTTCAAAAAATATTTTGAAAAAAAATTTAAAGTGAAATGTAATTTTAATATTATAAAGGATTATGTATAGAAATGATGGCCATAAAAACTCTACATGCCTTAATTATAAATTGAAATTAAGATTCCTTTAATAATATTTTATAAAAATTCAACAATGAGTAAAAATATATTAAATAAACAATTTGGAGAAATTTTTTAAAGAATAAAATATATATTGAAAAACTATGATTTAAAAAATTGAATTTCTACTAAATAGAGAAAAAAATATAGATTTTCCATAAAAAATTGAAATAATATTATGTACTAATAAGATTAAATTTTATTATAAAAACAATTCATTAATAACAATTGGATAATAGAATTAAAATGGTTTGTTATAAAAATATAAAATAATTTCCTTTAATTGAAATTCAAGCATAAAAGTTCTTATTTACATGAGATTGTGAAATAAGCCCTTAAAAAGAGGATAAAGATGATGTGAGAATTAAAAATAATGTTTCTACATGTGTCAAATGTTAATCCATATAATATAAGTGAAAATTAAATTCTAAATAATAAATATTCATTTAACACAAAATCTTATAATATGAATGTCATTGAAGGAGTAATATGGTCCTATTAAATGAAATTGATATATGAATATCTATTCCACATGGATGAAATAATTTTAATTATAATATAAAAACAATTAATAATGAAGGATTCAATATATTATATATAATAGGTGAATTATATACACATGAAAATATAAATTATGTTTATATAAGAAAAATATTCCTTAATAAAATGATGTTGAGAGGAAATCTATTACCTCACACTTCCTTTTGGTTAACAATTATTTTACCTATTTTATAATGGATAAAATTTATTAATGAATTTATAAAAGAAACAATTTTTTTAATGTCATATATTATCAACTTATAAATTTTTAGCACATTTTATTAATTATATTTTTTTAATTTCTGTGTTTCAGGAGTAAATTTTCTTGTTTTCTCATTTTTGATTTTCATGAATGTTCTGGAACTTCCATATATTTCATAATTATGTAAAATTAAAAATTATAATAATTGAAAACATATAAATTTGAATAATTATATAATTTTCTAATATTATTCTTGATTATTGAATAAGTTAAATCAATCATATATCTTTGTGGAGACGATAGGTGTTATGTAAGAAGGATCGGTGATGTCATTATTAAAACGAGTGAAAAGGAATGGAAGTGGGAGATATATTATTTTTTCAGAAATAATATCATTTCATATATATCACTTATATACATTAAATATATCATTATTACATTCCCATTATAGTAAATGTGAAAAATGAATCACAACACTTCACGAGGTGGTAGTCCACCGTACACACGATAAATGATATCAAATTTCAAAAGAAATGGAACATAAGGAGGTATATGTGATATTAAAATTACAAAAGTAAAATAATATCAAAAATATCATCTAAATTTTTTAAATAAATAATTATATACAACAATGGATGTTGGTGATGTAATATTAGTAACCTTGGTTTGAGAGGCAATATAATTTCATACACATGGTCGATTGTTTATTTTCCAATTTAATAGAAGAGGAGATAAATATCAATCATTAAATTAACACAATAAAATCTCAGTATATTTAAGACTCTAATTTTACAGTATAATAATGTTTTAATAATATTTAAAGGATGTGTAAGATGAAACAAAATCTAAACTCTCATTTAAGAGTGTATCCTCTTCTTAATACTACTCTTTTTTGTATTCAACGAAATCCTTACATTGGATTTTTTATATAAAAAAACTTCTCTATTTTTTCTAAAGGAAATAAATGTGATTTGGAAGGTATTTTCCAAAATAATGGACTTTTAATTAGGAATATGGTATTATGGGTGGCCTTTTTTAAGTAGGGAATAAGACACAAATGAAATTTTTTTTCAAATCAATTTAACCAATATTTTTATAAAGAAAAAGATAGAAACTTTTTTCATTATATATTATTATGTCTTGTATGGTATAAATATGGAAATCAAGTTTAGTTTTTATAAGATTATGTCATTTTTAACCCTTATCTAAATTTTTTAAACCCCAACAACACTATTTTTACAATAATTATAGTAATTAATTTTTACTATCTTCAATATTCATTTTGGATAATAATTAAGATTAAATTATTAGATTTTATAAATTAATATTATTCTAAATATAGAATTCATTTTTAAAAATTTAATTCATTGAAGTGGTAGAAATAAATTTAATATTATAAACCCAAATTGGATAAAAAAGAAGGTTTCTAAAGAGATAATTATAATAAGTATAAAATATTTTAATATTATATTTCAATATGAAATTTATTTAATTGACCATAATTAATGACATTTTAATAAATTTATCATATTTTTTACTTTAATAATAATTTAATATATATTTTAACTAGGTAAATTATATAAAATGAAATTATTTTTCAATAAAACTAAGTATTTATCATAGTACAATGAAAAATGACACTTTACAAAAAAATATTCAAAATTTTTTTTATTACTTCAATTAAAAAATTATTTAATTTTGTATGATATATTTTCACAAAGTGGTATAAATTAATTATAATTTATGTGTTCAAATCAAAACTATCATCCTAAAAAATATATCTCTTTAAAAAATAGTGATTTGTCTTTCAAATTATTTTTTAAATCAATATATAATAGTCTTAATTTTTAAACAATATTATTTCAGTAGAAAATTTTATTAATATTAATTTACAATATTTTAACAGCTTAGTTATTGGAGTATAATATATTATAGTTATTTTATACTCAGGGTTGTGTAATCTGTAAGATATCAAAGAGATCATATTTTTTTAAAAATAAATATGTAATCAATTCATAGGGTGTTAAATTATCTGATAATAACTGTGTTGTTTGTCATATATTCTAAATAACATGATGATCCACTTTTAAAATATTGTGTTCTTATGTTCTATGATCCTTGAAAAAATTTCTTGCACACTTTGTAAACTTGTTCTTTAATATCAATTATTTGAAATTTATAAATCACATTATTGAAAAACCGAATTATAAAAGATTTAATAAAACATCCCCTTAAAGGATGGAAATAGAAAAATGAGTGTTCATATGGAATAACACATAATTAGGTTTCCATGTACGAAAACATTGGTGGGAAGTGAAGATAAGTACATTAAACAAACAATAATTAACTATAGAGAGTTATATAAAGAATTTTTCACAAGAACTTAAATGATCAATATAATATTAATGACCTAAAACCATTTCTTTATTATGACAAAAAATTGTATTGATTAATCAAATAATAAAAGAATATGATAACATTATTTATTGAAGGATCTTTTCATAATGCTAGGTAATTCTTTTATTATATAATAAAATAAGAATATATATTAAATAGACACATTTCTAATTCATTGTCATAATTTCATCCTTTGGTTGTGCTTCAATCTATTTGAACTTTTCTCCAAATAAAATAAATGGATATTAAAAACTAATTTCAATACATGAATCACTATAATTAAATTTTAATATATCTTAATATCTATAAAAGAGTTAACATCCTTTCCACTTTCTTAAAAATATTATCCAAAACAAATTTGATTGGAACAAGTTATTAATATCTATATATCACTAGTAACTCCACTTATACATAATTAATATTTGTTTGAAGTATATTTTAATAAATAATAGAATATTTATCAGTACAATACATTAAAAAATTTGTAGGCATTGATCCTTCAAATCTAGGTTCAACCTAATATCCTTTACCAGATCTGAGGGGTTTATTCCTAGTAGGTATGTTATTCTTTTCATTGAATATAATTAATATAATTCCAATAATTTTCAAAAATTGAGATTACCTATATTTACTATAACATCAATTAAAAGATAAGTGTTAATGGATAAGAATAATATTAATCTCATATCCAAACATATATAAAGGTATTATACCTCAATAAACATTTTCATATACTAAAATAATGGTTTTTATTCAAAAAGACTCATACAAAAATATACTTAATCATGTTATATTCCCACAATGATAATTTTTAGAAGGGGATTTTACGATATTGAACATATAATAGACCCTAAAATCATAATCCCAAGATGGTTACTATAAACTTTGAAATAATTAATACATAAATTCTCTTAAAATATGATACAATCCATAGATGTACCTGATTCTTATATTAGATATAAAATTTGTAAAAAATACTTCTCGAATTTAATTCCTGAATCCAAATACACAAATAATTCATCCATTTTATTCCAACATAGTCCTTTAATTTGTATAGGTATTAACCCATTGTAGTGAAAATTGACTTCAAAATTTATCAGGTTCCCCATATTTGAGACAAAAAATAAATAAATTTATCAATTGGATGAAATTTAGTTTATTCTATCATACTCTTAATTTTTCCTCAAAATATCACATGTTTATTCCCTTAATATCCAGATATAAACCATTTTTCAACTCCATTGAGAACATTTACTAGTCAACTCATCCCACATTTCTAAAATTAAGTAATTTGATCCTTCTTCCCTCCATAGTCATCAACACTCAATATCTTAGAGAATTTCATTATTCTATTCCCTTGTGATTTTAATGTTTGGTTTAGGTATAGGTTGTTTATCATATTTCTGTGTAAAAATTGGGATTAATCATGATATATTTTACTCTAATCTTAATACCATTTAGTTTCTCGTAGACACCATAATTTCCATCAAATTCAACATTAACATGATTACTTTAAATTCCAGCCATTAAATGAAACCTAAAATTCATAGTTTTTGAAATAATAATAATAGTTGGAAGACCATATAATCATAGATATGATTTTTAAATTAGGACACAGTTGTTTTCAATCTAAGACATCATAGGATTCACGTATGATATTTATTGTGACCATCTATTCAAATATGTCACATTAGTGTCTAAATATAATATGAAGTTTTTGAAGCATATCCCACATGAGTGTCGAATTAGGTGCACAGTAATTCCCGCTGTTGTGTACCAGATAATGCTCCATTCATGATTTATAGTCATTTTTTGAGCTATTACACCTACATACTTATTTTTTAGAAAAATAGTCACTTGTAATATCCATAAAGATATGAATTTCTAGTAAAAACAACATAATTTCTACCATAACAAAACATTGGTATTTTTTATACACATCCCCAATGTCCTTTTAAGAGTTACCATCTCTTAACTATGATTTCTTAAATCAAGTCCCCATGGTATCTACTAAAAATTCAATCATACTAATTGTAATGATTGGGACACCATTATCCCAAATTTTGTGTTTCCATTATTACATTGGCATAAGATTCAATGAATCCCATAAAAATGAATAATTAGTTTAGTAGTCTTTGTAAACAATACACATACACTATTTCTATATTACATTAGAACACAAAAATTAATACATAATTATCTTCAAAAATATAATTATTTCTTCTAGAATATTCTTATATATCATTCATAGTATACTTCCTCAATTATTGGGAATGGAAATATAATAATGTCCAGCTCAATTTAACATTAAGGCTTAATTATATCAAATTCAATCATGAATCAATAATCATAATCCAAATGAAAATTTAAATATATAGAAACACCTTTCATTTTATCAATAATAGGAATATTCTGATTAGATAAGCTATAATATATATGGCATGTTAAATAACTATAATCAAAATACATTTAAACAATAAACTAAAATGAAATGATTATATAGATAATATCATTAAGAAAACAAAAATGATAATAAAAATAAGTGAATAATTAATGTCAGAAATTTTTAATTGTTATATTTTATGATCATAGAAATCATGACACCTCTACTATCAAGACCACTCATAAAAAAATTGAAAATCGATGGATATGTATTCACTAGAAACCCATTTTAAAAATCCTACCCAACAGATTAACCTATTGATACTACTAATGTATTTATGTAAAATATATAACTGATTATTAAACATTCAATCATGTAAATTACATTCCTCAAATATTAAATTCTTGATTTAAATCACCAAAAATATTTCTTATAAAATAAATTTGTATCATGTAAGGAATAAGGATAAAATAATTTCATCAGTCAATAATGTAAATTTCGAAGTAAAATACGATATTTATAAATGATTCATGGTTTAATTAATAAGATTATCCATGGTAAATAATATAGATATTTTGGAGAAATTTAATTTCAAGATATTATAATAATGTAAATATCTTTTAAGAAATTTATCTATAAAAAAAATAATCTTGAAGAATATTTTAATACTTTCAATGTTGAAATTGATCACAAACCTTCTAGATAAATAATAACGATGGACAAAGTGAAATATATCCATAGTGGATCATAATGATAATAAATGATTGATTTCAATTAATACTAGATATACTATAAAAAATTTAATAAATTATACTTGAGGAAAATACCTTTTCATATTGAATATAATTTTCAAAAATAAAAGATAAAAAATTATTTTAAAATTATTTTACTTGAAAAAATCTTTGGAAATATATAAATGATTCCTTAAAACATTTAGTGGTCATTATGGTGGTAAATATCATATATTCCATACATGTTAAAACAAATATACTTTGTAACATTTTAGTAAAATCCAAATAAACCTTATTTGTTAATGAAATGAATATTACATTAAAAAAATAAAAAATTTATACATGGATAAAAATTTATTTAATTAATATTGGGACAACATTTTTAAAACATTTTTCAAAAACATGGTCTGGGAAGAAAATTTATTTCAGATTGAAGATACATATTATGTAAGATCTTTATAAAAATATTTTCATATTTATTTTATATACCAACAAGAGTTAAATGGTATTATTACAAGAAAATTTCATTAATTAACACAGAATAATTATGTTAAAGGTGTTTATTATGAAATTTTAAGACAATTTAATTCAATGTAATATCAATCATAAATAATCCTGATTAAAATGTTATTGGAAAATTAAACCTTGAATAGAACATAATATTGAATTGATAATTAACCACTGAACTGACTATGTGTGTGAAATGTAAATCGTAATAAAAATACTGAACATAAAACAAAAAATAATCAATTATAATTACACAAATATTTATTTAATTTCAAATACATAGAATATATAATATTACCAAATGAAAATAAATTTAATTATGAATTTCATTCCACATAGAAATTTCAAATTCAAAGACCCTTGCATTAAATAATTTAGTGTAACAAAAAAAATTCAGTCAATTCATATGTATTGATGATATTAAAGTTAAAATTTTTATTATGTACACCACATATAAGGTCAATGACATTATAATATTCATTAATGAAATGAAATTGAGATGAAATCCCTTCCCTCATTCTTAGTTTTGTATAAAAATATTTTTTTCTTCATGTATAATGTTTTTGATAAAGTTATTAATTAGTTCCAAAACCATATTCATTTTTATAATATTATATATGATATTTTTACCTCATTTTACCACTACATATTTAATGATATTTAATTATTTTCATTGTTTTCCTAAATAAATATATTATTTTTATGAATAATTTTACCCGAAATTTATATTTATTATGTATATTATATAAGACAATAATAATTAAAATAATTTTAATGTTGTTGATATCATATTTTCTCATTACATATATTTATATAATGATTATATATGTTTGGATAAAGAAAATGAATCAAATCACTTTGTGAAAATGATTACCCTTGTGTTTATACAAGAGAAGCTAACATTCAATTAAGAGGTGTAAGGGAAAGGTGGATGGATGTATATTAATTTTATAGAATAAATATATTTTTGTATATTTCACCTATAATTATAAAATTTATCCTCATTACTATTTATGTAAATCATAAGTGAAAAATGAATCACATCGCTTCACAGGGTAGTACTCCTATATACACACGAGCGATTTTGTCATATTTTAAATATAATAGAACATAATTATAACTATATAGTATTAAAATATAGTATTAAAATTTTTTATTATAATAATTTTATAATAATCATATTATTGATTTATATTATTCATTGTATCAATCATTGAATGTTGGTTATGGAAAACCAATTACATCAATTCCTTAGGATGTAGTTTGTTTAATACACGATCGATGGTTTTGTTTCTCATTTGGTGGAAGAGGAGATGATTATAGTTCATTAACATCAAATAATAAAATATTGTAATGTTTAATATAATAATGTTATTATAAAATCATTTTTTATAATATTTTAATGAGTTCATGAGGAAACAAAATAATAATTCAAGCTACCAATGTTACATCTTATTCAGAAAACGTCTTTAGGTTTTCCAAAACAATCCATAGTAGGGTACATTTATGATAAAATCATGGTATGTATGATGTTTTTTGGTGGTTATAGAATTTATTTTTGAATCTATTTTCTTATATTAATGGATTTTGTAGTGTGAATAGTGGATCAGAGGGTGGCCTTTTATATATGGGGGAGAAGACAAACAAGGAATTTTTTAATAGAATCAATTACACAAAATATTTAATCATGAATAGCCTGCAAAATTATTAATTATTGAACATAATATGGGATATGGTCAACATATGTACATCATATATGTTTTTGACCTGTTATAGGACATTTTAACTCTTATATTAATATTTTTACTGCAAGGCAAAACCCTTTTTACCTTAACTACGTCAATTATTTTTTACTTGTTTTACTATTTATTATGGTTAAAAATTATTTTCAAATTGTTATATAATATAAATAATTATGATTCAAAATATGTAATCTATTTTTCCAAATTCAATTCATATAATTGTAAAATCAAATATAAAATTTTGACTATATACAGAATGAATGGGAGGGCTTACTAAGATAAAATGATCACATGTATAAATTATTTTGGTAACAAATTCCACATAAACAAGATTCCAATGACCTAATGTAGTAAAATATTAATATAATTGAATTTAATTTACATTAAAACATATTACAAATATAATTTATCCTTTAAAATTATTTAAACTAAAAGGAAATTATCAATAAAAATAGTATTTTGCATTATTAATGAAAATATGGAAACATTTATAAAAACCTAAAAAATTCACCCTGAGATAATTTTGATTTGAAATTTTAAGAAATTATATTCAAATTTCAATAGGAATTTAATATAATTAATATTTACTAATTTTTAAATATTTTTGAATAGATTTACTTGACCACCTTTCAAAAAAATTAGTTTTTTTAAACCATTTTTTTTCTTTCAAGTGATTTTAATTTTCATTTATAATCAATAAACATTTTTAATGCAATATTTTTTTGGTAATTTAGTTATTAGTATTCATACCCTATAATTTAATGGCTATGTTATAATAGTAGAGTGTATTACTGTTAATTTATAGCTAGGGTTGTGTGTTCTACACGCTATTGAAGTGATTAGATTTATTATAATATATATATATATATCATAATGTCTCGGGGTGTTTCATTCTCTTATTATATTAGTGTATAATGCTAGATGTTTTATCGTACATGATATTCCTCATTTATGATCTTGGGGGTTACGGACACATTGATACCCAAGCCCTAGTAATGTATTTTTATATGATGTTGGGGATGTCTAGGTTGCTGGGTTTTCAAAACATTTTACCTGAGTGAAGAAGTTACTATGTATAGGGAGTTTGGTTAAGTGATCCTTTACATAAATGGTTATGTGAATGTTTTCACAAGTATGAGATTTGAATGAATGGGTGACAAGGATGGATACCTAAGAGAATGAGTTCCTAGGTAGGTGATATGGGTTTGGCCACATTGTAAGGACCTATGCATAGCTCTTTCAAGAGAGTCATGTGTTCAATGTGAAGAAAAATTCAGATATAGAATTTTATTCCACACTAAAGTATTGAGTGAATGGATTTAAAAGTGATAATACATTGTGACTTCAGTTCTTCACTTGATGTTAGAGAAGTATATTATCCTCTGGGGATAGAGAATATCTATAAATGGAATTATTTCATCCATCAGGTGAATTATATGTACATGTAACTTCACATAGGTGTGTCTGAAGGCCTCAATGAAGTGTTCTTTTACTATATATATTTTCTAAAATATGAAATTATCCAAATGATATTCCATTTTCCATATTTTTGGAGTCAAAACCAATATGAAAGGATGTTCAAATGATTAAGGAATGGATTTTGGAAACTCAGTTACTATGAGGCATTTTCCATCATCATTAATAAGAATTTTCATACACATCATCTCCATTTTTGTTCCTCAATTATCGGGTATAAGGGTATTTATATATGGATCATGGATTTAGTACATTAACATGGTCAATAACTACCTTGAGTTCCCATATCCTTCATGGAAAGCGAATAATGTCAATACATATAATGTATGTGCTTCCCATTTTGAAAAACTCAGAGGAGAGGTGGGAACATGATAATGGATGGGCGGAATAATAATTAGTGTGCTATATTTATTCCACCATCCCACTAAAAACATTCCACAATATTAAGGGATATAATAACTTTTTCTTTTATTAAATTTTAAATCTAATAATTCTGAATGAAATACAATCAAATTATTTTTTTATTTGGATTTCATATCTATATCAACATATGTAATCATAACATAACTCTCATAAATCCACCCTCATACTACAAAGTATATTTCCATTTACATACATAATTAAAATTATAATATCAATTTACAAGTGATATGTATATACTTTGAGTAATTATAACTCTTGGTGATGTTTATTGTATGGATTGTCCACAAATGATGAGTGACAATCTTGACCCCTGATTGTGAAAGTTTATAGTCAGTGTATGACACATAGAGAAGTTCCAAAAAAGAACATAATAATAATAATATAAATATAAAATCCAAAATCAGTGAAAAACAAAAAATGATATAGTGGGATTAATTCCCATGGACACACGCCATTTTAAATTATATGATTCCATGTCCATAAAAAAATGATTACCTTTGGCTCCCTCAATATACACCGTGGACCACTTATCTTACATTACTTGGTCATAACTATATAAAACATATTTTGTTACATGTTTGTAGTACCTCATCTAATGTTCATATGAGAATATTTTTTTAACCATTTAAATGAGTTGTTATAGCCTATATACAACAGTTTCCTCATACAGTCAACCATTCTAAAGAATAACAGTATAACTAATCTTTTACGAAAATAACCTGTGAAATTGAACCACATGACATAGAATTTCATATTGAAATATGCCCAAAATCATGATCTATGGAAGATGATGTATTTTTTAAATTTATAAACCCATTTATAACAACTTGTATAATGTAATATTATAAAAATTCTAAACATTAACCTATTTGATTCCAATATGCAAACATTAAGGGAACAACATTTCCTAACCAATGTTGTAAAATCTGATTAATTACTCTATCTATGGGTCACCTAATTTCCCACAGAAACCATCATTTCCCAATGAAATAAAATTCATATCCCTTCCACATACTATCTCACCATGTTATGACCAATCATAATTTTTTTACATTAATAATATACCTATTTAATATTACTAGTGATTAAAACATGATTAAAAACATATCCGTAATGAAATAAAACAATATACCAAAACACAAGAAATATTCATGCATAAATAAATCCACATCCCTTGAAATATTAATTATAAATACATTCATAACCTAATGATATAATATATTGAAAACAAATTCATGTTAATTAAATAGTTTTCATAAATTTATTTATTACATTACTGTGTTTCATGAATATACCATATTTGAAGGAGGTGTTACAAAAAACCACTCTATGTAAATTTTTTATATGAAAGTAAAATATACTAATATGAAATTGAATTTTGGGAATCCAAACCCTTTCCATAAACCTTATTATGATTTAATAAATTCATTAAAATATCTGTAAAAGAAATATTCTAAAAAATCCTCACACATAAAAAAATGATTCACACATGTGATGAGATTAATGAACCATAACACAATGATGATCAATAATTTCAATTTATGATGTTTTTAAAAATAAATGCACACAAAATTCTTATATGAATATGAAAAAACTAACTAGAAAATGATTAAGAATGAATTTTTTTAATCTATGAAAATTCTTCATAAATATTTATAAAAATTATGAAAAATATAATAGAATAAATCGAAGTGAAATAGGTTGTTTTACATAGAGTTTTGAGATAATATAAAATTTAAATTATGATTCCAAACCATAGATCAAATAGGATAAGTAAGGTAGTGAAATATGCCTCACTCTTGGTGTGTATAAGAATCTCATGCTATAGGGGGGAACCACTCCTTTTGATGAATTTAAATCAATTTCATTTATTTAAATCCAGAATAACCTATGATTTCATTTAATCATTGTGAAAACAGTTTATTTTCACATGTATAAATTTATTAATTAAATTAAAGAACATGAATTAATTTATTTAAACATGAACTCCCCATAATAAATTAAAATACTATACATAGACGTCTCGAGTCAGGCTTGAAACCATGTCCCAATCTTAAAGAAACAAAATTCAATTTAATGTGGAAATTAAAATAAATAAGATATTACACTATTCACTTATTCAATGTATAATATTTAAAATTAAATTTAATTATATTCTAATCAATGATTAATGAATATTTAATTATAGACACCATAGGTATTTAAATTATCATTAATGTATTAAGGGAATTCCTTATGAAGATCACGAGCTATATTTATTTCACATTGTGCCTTTCTCCAATATATCCACTTGTAATTTTCTATTACAGCACAATAATCTCACATGGTAATGAAATTTATATAAAATTATTTCACTTGGTTGTAATGATACAAACTAACCTCTCTATATAATGATAAAAACACCACTATTCAACTCACACCATTTGGTCACCTAGAAAGGATCAGGATCAAAATTTCTCATCTATTTTCGTTTGAATATATTAATGACTTAGCTGAATCGTGGTGGTGGTTTACACAATATACCATATCATTTGTAATATCAATGATATAAAAAATACCAATAAATCATTAAACTTACATCCCCCATTTTCAAATATTTTTTTTCTTAATAATGTAAACATACTAAGGAAGATATGATCCGTAAAGCTAAAAATTAAAAATTGATTTAATAAATCAACATACTATTACTGAAAACTCTATAAATTTTAAAATTTCCCCATGTAAAATGTGTTTTTGGTATTCAATATTAATATGGTTCCTATAAGAGACTCTTCTCCAACATTATCATGCATAGAGGGGATCTGAATGACCTCAAAATATATCTAATTATTTATTAATAGTAAATTTATAAGAATTATTTTAAAATATAAACTCTTCTTGGTCTAAATGGTTTTCCAAAGTGTGTATAAAATTATAATAATTCACCAAAAATAATATCCAATAAATATAAACAATGATAACGTAAAATATGTTTAAAATTATAAGAATAGACAATAATCAAATGGCCAATGAAATACTGGAGCCAAACACACACCAACATAATTAATGCACAACTAAATAATAACATCTATGTATATAAATATACTATTACATACCTATAAAATATACCATGAAATTTTTATATCCTTGAGGTAGACATGTGGGGATTTAAAATATAATACTCAGTAAATTACCACTATGATACCAATACACATGGATTAAACTTGGGCATATACAGAATATTAATATAATTATTTAATTATATATAACTCAAAACATTTTAATAAAAAAATTCCATAAAAAATTTGTTGAAGGAAAACACAATACAATATCATTGAAATTATCTAATAACCATAACAAGAGGATCCATACCTAATATACCACAATTGAGTCAAACATTTTGATTTAAATATTACAATTTTTTCTTCCTCTCTTTATAATAGAAGCCAAGGAAATTATTCAAATGAATGTCATAAGGAATCCATTGCTCATGTCCCGAAAAATAACTCACACATATAGAAATATACAACTTCATTCATGAGTATATTTTTATAATTGATATCATGGTCCTAGTGACCCACCCTAAAGGAATTCATTTAGTTATATACAAGTACGAGGATTTAACATCCTTCCCCAATGAATAAAGGAATTCCTATAAAAAATCATTTTCCTTGTGGTCCCATACCACAGCATGTAATGAAAATTTTACCAACAACAAATTAAACACATATATGTTAAATCGTTACATACCATTTTTAATTTTATATAATAAATGAATTTATTTATATTTATAGACTAATATAGTAAAAAAATATTCATGAGTGTAATGTAATGAAACAATAATAACTGACATGATTAGTATAAGAAAGCCTAATAATACTTTCACAGAATGTATTAATTATCATATGTACAAAATATTATATCAAATTCACACATAGAAATATTTTAGAAATGAAAAATCAATGATTTTTACGTTATGGAAACCAAAAAATTAAAAAATAATCAATTCAAATATTACAGAAGTAATAAATAAATTTCTATCTTCACAATACCCTAAAGTCATATTATACCAATTTCACCATATAGAATAGGAAATTTTTTAAGGTTTAATAACAATATAACCAAAAAAACGTATTCAACTCTTTCATTAGTAGTAACTAGTTTATACTTTTAAATACCACGGAAGATACAAATTGTTTATTTTCATAGTAAACAACTACATACTATAGTCCTCCTAAAGAATTAAACATGGAATACCTATTGAATTAGAACACCACACTATATATAGATCTCCACATAATAGGCTTTAAAAAAATGATTCAATGAAAACACTTATCTAATTAAAAATATAATATTCAAGGAATATTTATGTTATAACCTATTACTTGTAAAAATATAATTTTAATTTGTTTTTTAAAAGAATAAATTTCATTAATGAAAATGTCAATGTATATTTTTTTATAAAAAATTATCAATCAAGTCTTATAGATTATAAAAAAATAAAAAGAGGGTTTTCTATGAAACTAGTTATTAATTGGGGTATAATATGATATAAAATCATAAAAGTTTAAAGAATAAAATCAGTTCCATCTCCCAATTAACTCATTTATGACACCACCACAAATACATGCTCATAACCAAAGTTGTGGTATATAATTTACTCGTGAAATAGATATTCAAAAGTGGAATGTAATAATCATGTTAATGAAACTTTTAATGAAAAAATGAGTAATGATTCTACTAAAATACAACCATGCTACCCAAGACTCATCTTTTACTATAAACTAATTGAATAATTTTTAAATTTTTGTTAGGTTTATAAGGTAATAATAAAACCTATTTATGCTTATGCAATGAGTTTTACACACAAACACATGGTACATTGAAAGCCAAAATCAATAGATTTTTTTTATTTATTAGCACCGATGTGAAACAATACAGTCAAAATTAATGTTTTTGAAAAAAATATAATATTTTATAATATTATTGGATGTTTAGGTACTAAATGGGTTCTCGAGTAGTTTTTATTTAACATTATGTATGATATTTATCATTCGTGAAAAATTAATTAAAATATGATGCATTCCTTATTTTTTACATTGATGACTATATAAAATAAAAAATTGAAATAATTAATTCAAATATAAATAACTAATAATTATATTTCATGTATTATATATATTATTAAATTTTAAAATGTTTCATACAATACTTAAATAATATCATTAATTCTTAAATTAAAAATGTAATTAGAATTGAGATATGAAGTAGTAATATAAAATCATTAAAGAACATGAAAGTTGTTTTTCATGTAATATTAACTCATATATCTCAAAAACTAATCCATTGATAATAAATATCATATATTTATAAATAAATCATAATTTTAGTTGATTACTCTAAAAAACTGTGGCTAAAAAAATTAAATGTAGGCCCAAAGAGAATCCTAATGATCTATAACCACCTACCAATAAATATTACTTGATGATCCATACATTATAAAAAATATAAATATATCATCTAATAAAAATAATAATAAAAAATGAAATAAAAATTTATAGTTTATTATCAAATATTTAATATTAGCTATATTGAAAACTTAATTAATACCTATTCGAAAACCTAAAATGAAATAATAAAATAATTAATATAATAAAAAATATATATGGAGACCAATTATTGAATATCCGAAAATCTGTATTTAATACATAGAAACATATAATATCCTAATTAAAATTTATTACAATAGAACAATGCTAATGTAGTGATAAAGTGATTAGAAAACTCCCTATAAGGACTTCTCTCGAAAGAACAATAATGGATTATGTAATATAAATGATTTACATATCATTTATATGAAATATTAAATAAAAATACTTGTTTATAGTATGGGATTAGGAGAAAATTTAAAATATGGTAAAATATAGAGGAGGAGATGACCTACCTTAGATTTACGAAAAAGAAGCCATAACATTTCTAATTGAATCATGTAAAAAATGTGAGAGAGATAGAGATAAAAAAATTGTTGTATAAGATGGAACAAAATATGATGTGTATTAATGATATTTACGGAGTAAAAAAATATGGTTATATTGTATATAAGGTAAATGAAAAAAATTCTCTTTTGGAAAAACATGGTTTGGCTGAAGAGTACCTGGTTTCACAGGTAGTTTGATGACTACGTGGGGATCCCCCCATAAGGTTCATGAAAAATTAAAACCATAAATAGCTTCCAAAAATACCATAAATATCTTCCAGAAACAACAATTTTGATAATTGATTAAGAATATGTAAATTAACGTCCTCTCATGAAATAAAATGAATATTTCATTCAGAATATCATAATTGAATTAGCTAAAAAATTATTAACCCTATAATGTGTCATTATTAAATACTCACCATATCATTTTCAACCCCATAATTAAAAATGGTCGTCTAACCATTACCCCTACTATAATTTTTACAATTATTATGATTAATTACTTTTCACATACCCAAGTAAACAACTATAAAATGAACATATCCAAAATAATTTTAAAATTATGACTCTATGAAGGGAATATTTGAATACCTATATAATTTGAATTCATTTTATTTTTAGTCAAAAAAATTTATAACAAAATGAAAACATATTCAACTATTTAGTTCTCTAAAAAATTGTATATCAACTGTTATCCACCACACACATAAAACCAAAGATACCAGGAGGCTCTATACATTCAAATATTCTCAAGGATCCAATCATATAACTACACTTCTTCAAATTATTCTACCCATAATAACAATTATCATAGAATATTTCATATTATTTAAACATATCACCAGTTTTAAAAAACAATTTTATATCAATATCAAGTTAAATTTCTATTTAAAAATACAATATAAAAAAACTCAATTTAATAAAAAATAATTTTTACTATTCCATTAAATATAAATGAATTGATTTTTATTTAAAATATATTTTTCAAATTTTTATATAAATTCATCATAATAAAAGGTTATTTTTTCTATTCACAATTGATGCATCAATAGAATTATTTCGATACACCATGAAAAGTTTATTACTAAATTCGTTTTTTTAAATTTACTATATTGAAATTAAAAATCCATTTTTTGTATTGTAAAAATATTTTCCCTACCAAATAATATATAAATATATGAAATTTTATATGAAATCAATATCTAATAGTATTTTTAAAACCTAAAATTTAATTTTAAAGAGTAGTAAGGGTAAAAATATAGATATATATGTAAAAAATAATAATAATAAAGAGTGTTTTTTAAATCAATAATAGCATTAAATGAATAAATATCATATCAATAAATAGTAAGAGAATGATTTAACATGTTCTAAATACTCTCCTGATAATAGTATATTAAGAAAACAATAGTATGATGCTCAAGTAACTTATGATTATAAACAATTTAGTAACATTCAAACAATGTAAAAGAATCATGATCAATAATAAAGAAGACTAAAATGGAAAAAAGACCAACACGAAACATACTTTATGTATTTTTTTTATTAAAATAAAATAAACAAATAATATTTCTGAGAAATAACATACTATAAATTATCCATGTGATTACCTTGGTTAATTTTCTCACCACTAATAAGGTATAAAACAAAGTTGTGTATACTTTATTAATTTCTTATAATTAACTATTGTATCATAATGATTTGATCATATCAATATTATTGATATGTAATTTTCTTAATTACTAGATAATGCATAAATTTTGAATGATTTGGACCCTAATCTAACCAAATAAAAATTATATATTTGTACCTTTTGAAAATTAAGAAACTAAAGATAATACCCCTTCTACATTGGTGCTTCCGAAATTACTATGTGAAAAATCATGAAATAATGATAATCTATCATAAGATGGTTTTTGATGTATTTTTTCTATATGATTCTCAGATCATGATTATTATAGTTTTAGTACACTCTAAATCCTAATGATCCTAATAGCCCTAAGTGAGTGGTTACACTATGAACCTACTTTGATAAAAAAAAATATTGAATATGACCTGATACATCCAAAAAAACATTCATCTAGAAATCCACATGATCATAAGGATGTTACCCAATAACTATGGACTAGTTATTACTACCACAATTCTGAATCAAATGAATTGTTTCAAGAATTTTTATGTAGAATAAGAAAATAAATTTCTGATACAATGGTAATTATAATGGAAAAAAACTACCAATGTGAATACAATAATTTATCTTAACATGGTCAAATAAGAACCATGATAAAATATAATTAATAAATTTTGATTACATAACATCAATAGATTAGTCACCAAGGTTATCCCAAGTCACAATATCTATCATTATGTGAATCTGGATGTACACTAATGAAGGGGGGAATGCTGAAGGATCAAAACAACCAAGCATATATTTATAACATTATATGCCTTAAAATAATAGGATAATATATATATATATATCCGCTGAGTCATAGATATTTAGTGTGATAATATAATACTCAATTGAAAACAACATTGATTACAATACTCTTGGAGTAGGCTCAGGTGTATGAAAAAGTTCAATACACAAATTTATATTGATATAAAAAACATTTTAACACAATAATTATAGATATTAAGGATAATATAAATCAATATAATTGAATAATCCATTATACCAATAGGATCCATTAATTATAAACATTCTTAGATATGATTTTTCTAAATTAGAGAGGATTAGGGATAGGTCTGTTGGAAACCTATCCCTATAAAGAAAGCTCGTAATATTTCATATACGATAGCTAAGATGATTCCATCATCTAAATACTTATAATTAAATCACACATTTATGTATTCGTACACATATGAGTATTTATGTCTACAACAATAAAGTGTCTTAGAGACACATCCTAATGAAACATAATTAGGCCCATCTGATCTATAAAGTCATGCAGCCCATCAAAGATAATATGGGAATGGGTAAATGATTTTGGGCCTTATGAACCCATCTTATAATTGGGAATTTAAATGTTGATGTCCTTCCACTAATAAACTCTATCTTAATAATAAAAAAAACATTATATTGGTTAGATAATTAATATATATCTATTCCCATGATCATAAACTAACAAAACAATAGAAATTAAAATGTATAAATTAAAATATAACAACTAGTATCTTTAATTAAAAATGGATATAATTTTTTTCATATGTTTCAGTAATTATAAAATCAATAATGATTAACTAAAATTAACAAATATAAATATTACAAGAATAAGAAATCCATGAACTCTGCAATATATATACCATATTATTATATATTATTCATGTAATACATTACCTATGTCATTAAGTAACATTTCATTTCACATTAAACTAAAAGAATATTTTACGTATTACACTGTATGAAGTGGGTAATTATTCATGGTTTATTAAAAATCAAACTAAACATGTATTGGTCACATTATTGGGTACTAACTTGTGTGAACATTTAATTACAATATAAGAGTCCAATATTTGAAAGTATCACAACCAACACTTTCACATGGTATCGAAAATAAATTATTAAACAAGTTATATGTGTAAAATTATAACACCACAAAAAATATATAGGTCTATCAAAAAAACAATATTAAATCAAATGTTATATAAAAGATGTCTCAAATTATATACTTAATAGTGATGTATGTTTTGATTTGAAACGTATATGTCATAAAAATAAATAATTTAATATGTTTTTGAATCTATATAGTTTTGTAGAACACAATTCCAATTTTTTGGTTTTTTTAAAATTCCAAAAATGACTTTCTATATTTTATAAAAAAAGTGATTTCTAGGAAACAATTTTTTTTATTAGATAATTACATAGTTATTAAAAATATGTGTTTAAAAATAAAATAATTTATATCCAATTAATTTACTTATTCATTACATCGATGCTAGTAAAACTTGTTAAACCATGTTATTTACAACATTTTTTACCTCTATATAATAAAATCTAAGAATTAATGTAATGTTAACTATAAAAAACTACATATGATATCTTGGATGGATTCCAACTAAATTTAATAACATAGAATAGGTTTCATGTTTTCTTCATAAAAAAATAAATAAATACTATATTCACTGTTATTCTATAAGGATTTTATAGAACCAATTTATATTTATGTATGGTGTTATTTTGACATGAACAATTTCTATTGATGAGTCTAAGTTGGGGAAATATATAAATTAATTATAACTTAAATGAATTTATACTAAAACATTATTTATAAATTTTTAAATACCATAAAACATTCTAATTACATTAAATACCTATTGATTTCATTAAAATTGTCTATTTATGGAGACACCTAATATTAATTTTTTAATGGAAAATTATTTAAAACATTAAACATGTTATCTATTCCTCATAGATGACTAAATAAAATAAAAAAATTAATTATATATTTCAAATAATAGGAATGTATAATGAGATCAAAAATATTATAGATATTATTACCATTCATATATTTCAAATATTATTTTAATAACCCTTGAATGTTTTATATTTAAAAATTATGCAGTAATTGAGATATAGAGACCTAATTTATTATTTTTTCAATATGGTGGAAGATGGTTTTGGTAGAATATTTACTATAATATATTAGTAATTAATCCACATGAAAATCTAAATTAATATCATTATAAGGTATAAATTCATTTATTATCTCTATTAATAAAAGTTGATGATGAATATAATATATTCCCTAACAGTATCTATATTGGTATAAAACACCATGAAGTAGATCATCCTTAAGGATATGTCAATTACACTCTAGTAAAAACACATAAACCCCTAAAAACAACCAAAATATATCCCAAAATCATTTATAACTAAGTACATAATTATCTAAAACAGCCATATTGAAAACCAAAAAAATAAATATCTAAAACATTGGTAGAATACCAATCATTTAATTCAAATTACTAACATGTAGAATTACCCATCTAAATAAGACATGG
Organism: Viscum album; assembly: GCA_963277665.1. NCBI lineage: Eukaryota > Viridiplantae > Streptophyta > Magnoliopsida > Santalales > Viscaceae > Viscum > Viscum album. The sequence continues at coordinate 75,724,900 of OY728162.1, read as the reverse complement.
AAAAACATATATCAAGGTATAAAATCATAACAACTTTTATGAAAACATTTTACAATATAAAAAAAAGTTATTGCGATATAGATTATGAATCACCCTTTCGAACTTTTCAAACATGAAAATTAAGAACATATAGTACTCAAAAATATTTCACCATGCCATTGGTAAAATTACAAAATTTAGAAACATATGTACAAAAAGGAATTTCTAGATAATAGTAGAAGAGAGAATGATATATATTAGTATATTTAATGGCATGAATATTACAATAATATTCCGCATGATATTAGAATGAATAATTTAAGAAAAAAGATGGAGGAAGAGACCAATAGGAGACCTTGAGAAGGATCATGAAAGGTTATGGATGACTGAGATGAAAATGGGGGATGAATATAAATTTTAGGGGAAATAATAGAATCACACCGTCTTTATGAAAACATTGGTTAGAGATATTGGGTATATAGTAGAACTCCTGGATTCTCCTCTCTGTTACGTAACTCATCAGGTGTCTTGAGTCACATACATTTCTAAAAATATAAGTAAATCCTATTTAATTTCTACAAAAAATTAAAAAACCCAACCTTATACTAAAATATATATAATCACTATAAAACATAAATTCTAGTAATTGACTATTAAAATAAATATAAATCCATTCAAGAGCTATAAATTAAAATTTTATATTAAATTTTGTAGTAATATTTCCCCAGAAAAACAATGAATGTGATCATAATCATTACAAATAAGACACTAAAATTCACCCATAAATACCAACACCCTTCATTTAATATTATATCATAATCTTAAACCAATTTTGGATCATTTAATCAACAATTGACACCTCACAATTTACCTTTTATGAGTATATCCTATATGAATAATTGTAATAATTTTTGAGTGTTTTAATGTTCAAATCAGGGATCCTAAACTACAACATTATTAAAAGATATAACTATTTGAAATTATATGAAACATTAATTAGTTTTGAGAGCATCACATGATCATAAATAGAAAAATAAGCACATTTAAATACATATCTATCAACATAAAATCAATATGAAATGTGAAAAATATAAAATAATCATCCACAATTCTGGTATACTGTGCTTATCCTCAATGGACTGTGATTGATAAAGATGACTAAGAAACATAACTATATATCATGGATCCAAAGGTAATAAACCAATCACTAGAATCAAAAAAATTTATTGGATTACCCTACTTATCTCCCGAAGTAGTGCTAGCACAATCTATTTAATGCTGAATGAAAAAGGATGAACAATATAATTTATCAAAACCAAACTATTTTAAGAAATACGAGTGAAAATAATCATATAATATATATAGTCCCATGATATTAAATGAAGGGATCAAGTGTTAGTGTTAAAACATGGTATATTTCATTAAATACATGTTACATATACCATTTTATATTTATGATCATTTAATATTTCAATGGTCATATAATATTTATCAAGAAATATATAAATATTCATAATGGTTAATGAATGAAGAAAACCCATCAGGGAAATGTGAAATGAAATCAAATATCATATATTTTATATTTAATCATTATAATTTCTATGTTTTCGGAATATCATGCCTATAAAAACATGTGATCCAGTACCATATCACTAATTATGATATGAATCACATGTGTTACCACATAAATAATCGTTAATTCTTATAGGTCGTGAAGTTTATATATATATATATATATTTTAAAATGATAATAAATTGCTAAAAATACTGAGGAATTTCATCAAAAATATGAGGGTTGTGGTTAAACCCATGGGAAATGGTATATGAAACACTATAACTCAATATTCAAAAGGAAACATTCTTGGAGGAAAGTAGTAACTTTGAAGAGGGACTATAAAAGAATAACATTTCTATGAATTTGAAGATTCGCGTTTATAAATAAATGAATAATAAAATGAATAATTTATACTAATAAATGTTTACAAATCTATTCTACAAAACTCCTTTGGTTTGGTCAATCACTCCTCAATCACTCAGGTCCCCATTTCTTTTGTTAGGTCAATTCAAATCACATAATTATTAGGTAACCAAATACTATATTCAAAATAATCATTCAATTCTCCCAATAGTCATATAGAAAACTACACGCTATTTTATTTATTAAATATCCCTTTATAAAATCAATGACTACGGTCATTCCTAATGGGGATGATATATTTTTTAAAAAAAATAGTGGAATGAAATAACCTAACTAGAATTATAATTAAATATATAACTAAATCAAAATACTCAATACCCATTTATTATAATTTAATGATAAAAATTACGCTCTTATTCTATCACTAATAGGGAGAAAATATGAATAAAAATAAATTCCAACCCCTAGAAGAAGGTGTAGTAAATCCCATAAAAATGATCCTCCACCAAATGATTTCAACATAAAAAATCGGACCCTATAAATTTATAATTAGAGAAATCCACCTTCATATCTCATCATATCTCCTTTTATCCTCTTTTATATTCAAAATATCAATCCCATTTGATCTCTACCTATGATTTTTATGTATAACAACTCAAAACTGTGTATGATTGCTCATTCATCTTTAACAAGATAAATCTACAAAACTATTATAGGTAGGAAAAAATAGAATAGTTATCTCTAGTAAAGATATGAACATTATATCATAAAGAAACATAGTGTGGTGTGATATTCTTTATGTTAATGTTCCAAACTCTTTCTTCATACTAGGTCAAAGAATAGTATATCCACAAATACTGTGAACTTATACCTTTTCATGTATCATTCATGGCCACTATATGAATACAATACAACCTCTATGTACTAATTGTTCATCACCATAGTCACCATTTATATATAAAAAACATTCCATATGCCTCTATATAGTGAAAACACAATAGAATCACTCATAACAATTTATTACTCCATATTTCCAGAGATTAAAGTTTTTCTTCTTGGCCATACTATGACAACATATTTTTAAAGTGTACAAATATTCATCCATTGAGCTCATAGTTGAACCATAATTCACAGGGAATAAACCCATTCATATCATACAAGAAAAATATTATATAACATGATTAATATAATTTATCAACACATTGTGTCCATGATACACTTCAATACAACGTGAATATATCTCCAAACACTACAATAAATTCTAGGTATATAGTTGATGCATTGTGTAAGATCAATACAATACCTTTTCATGGAATATATATCTATTTTTAATTTTTTTTGGTTATTTAGGGATTGAAACACTAGGAATGATTTATCCATTTATCATATAGATATAGAGTGGATTGGGTTATCTACTATTGTTTATAGTAGATCGGGGTGGAAACTAGGATGGTGTGGTGTGAGTTACTTACAAACCCAAAATACATGGATATGAAGAGTTGAAGACCATAATGTCAAGCATTATATGACACATTTTATAAGTTGAATAATTTTCATATTACCCCATTTTAATCATTGAATAATTTTTTAATATTTAGTTTTTTATCATTCTATGTATGCCATAGTCGCTCGTTTCCTTCAATGGTGTTTCCCCACACTATATCCATCGACCCACTTGTACTGCACTACATTATCCCTATGCATATTCCCGGTTTTTCTCATATCGTGTGTTATCATATCCACTACTATGCTGTCTAATTCATATTATAGATTGTCAATATTTCTCTATGGTTGTAGGTTCCTCTGTTGGAGTTTCTATGGGTTGGGACAATTTTTACAAATAAAATTATTTCATTTTCACCAATTCCTCCACATATAACATATTGTATGTCCATGAACATTAAATATCCATCTAATAAAGAGTTTTCCACATCATATAATTTTGAAAAATAATATTAAATAAAATAAAACAATTTCTAATACTGAATGAGGTTTCTTGCTTTAAAAAAATATTTCCTCAAATCTCTATTTATCCTGAAAATAAATTAACCATGCATTTTGATTATAAAATTGGAATTACACTACATAACCTAAATTTCATTCATATTTTTCAGTTAAATTTTATAATTACTACCATATGTGAACTCCCTCAATTAAAAATTTTATATAATCACTAAAGTTTCATTTGAAAAGATTTATGCCCATAACTTGAATACATTTATCCAAAAAAAGTCTTAATAATAATTTCAATTATACTCTTCATAATGATAACTATCCTCATTAGCTTGGTGTAATTTTATAAAAGTATCAAATTAGTATAAGGATGAGGGTTGGATAGTAACTGATGAAGAAATAATAATGTTCACTAATATTTATAAAAGATAATGCACAATATATGTAAACTAATAAAAAATCCCCTCCATAAATGATACCACCAATAATCCTTATCGCATTGAATTGATCAAAAAATGATTACAATAATAAAAATCATTTATATAGATGTAATAAAACCCTATATTATATATCCTTTTCCTTACCCAATAATCTTTTCATTTCTATTTTTCATTGAGCCTTCCTTCTATTATGGGAAAAAAATATCACAACATAAGTGAATAGTTAAGTTCTATTATATTTAAATACCATAACATTAGGTGGTGAATCAATGTATATCTAAAAAAACCTAAAATATATCCTAAATTAATTTAAATAATATTAAATGTAATATAGAGTAATTGTTTCCTCTATAATGTTATTTGATTAATGTCACAACGTTAGACATCACCTCAAGTTCCATCAAGGAAGTGGAGTATAGTAAAAATTTTTCCATTTTGTTTTTATCCAAGTTAAAAATTTCTAATAAGTACAAGAATAAATTATCATCCTTCTAAAAGAAATTATATTATCACCTTTTATAGGGGAGAAACAGTTATTGAGTTTTCTAAAATATTGAGTAAGTAACTTCTAGGTTTTCTAAAACTAGTCATACTCATCCTTTTAATCTTCCTCTAGATACTCTTATTAAAAATCATTAAAATTATTCTCAATTTCAATATTTTCCTCTTTTTCTTATAAATTCCTCTAGTTAATGAAGTAGTCTTCAACATTTTACAAATATGGATCAATAATTATTAGGGATTATTCCTTCTATTCCCTCTTAGATTCAACTTCATCATCAGAAGTTTCCATTGATTCGTCCTTTAAAATAACGTCACTTTTGGATTTCTCCTAAAAGATAATTTAAAATTTTCCTTCCTTCTTACATAATACCTTATTATTATTAGATAATTTTTCATTTTTCATTAGTTCATTACAATCCTATATGAAACCATTATCTAGGTTATTTAGGATTGTTTCAACATCCATTCTTTATGGTTCAAAATATCATCCTCCTTGATTTTGGATCTTCTATTTGAGTTGATCAATTTGATATAAAATAACAAAATCATGAATGATAAATTAGATATTATTACTCATAATTAATTTCACACATTCCATAAAAAAATGATCTCTAACATGAAAAGGATAAAAAATAAAATCAAAAATTATAATTAAGAAATAGAAAAATTGGCTTCAATTTTTTTTAATAATCTATAAAATTAAATCTCCCTACTATGCTAAATTCCACATAAACTACAACAAATACTGTGAAATATAGAAGTGAATCATTAATTATTATTGATTTTTTTCATTATAAATATATAATAATATCAAAAAAATCATAAAAACAATCCGATAATAACATAAAAAATATGTGTACAAACATCACACCAATAAATACATGGTATATCAAAATCTCTAACTCAATATTCATGAAAAATATTTATAAAAATGAAACTAATAATAAGATAGTTGAAATTTGAATGAAAATTTATACTGGGATTTTTTTAATCTATCTTAATGTAGTAATAATGACTTAAACTAAATATTTGATTCTTGTAAAGTTGTTATAATCAATTTGATGCAATTTCCATGGTATAGGTATTCTATATCCTATCACAGTCATCCATTTTATCAATGTGAGGTAATTCAAACCAATTAAGGTTTGTGTAACTCAAAACCATACTTAGAAAACAATAAAATTCACCCAATTGTAAAAAAGGATGATACATACTAATTTCTATTTAAAATGTCCTCTCTAAATTTAAAAACAATGGTTATTATCAATGATTAAGTAATAATTTTATAAAAAATATTCTAATGAAAATAAAAGATAAATTATCATTAAAAATAACACTATTTATAAAACCCCAAATAGCATTTCATTACAATACTAAAATAAAAAGCATAATCTATCATGTTATCCATGAGATAATTAAAATAAAAGAACAATGTAAACCAAACACTCAAAGCACCAACACTAGACCCCTAGAACATTATATTAAGTCCCTAACCATAGAACATTACATAATCTTGAGATTATTCAATAATTTGACTTTAATTGACAATAATGATCTTTTATGGTATATATATTTTAATAATTAGGCCATTATTTGTGCATATCATCCCATTATCATACTAGAGGATAATGTCAAAATAGTAACCATTTTTCAGCCAAGGGAATCCCTTTTTAAAAATAAAACATGATTTATTTTCCTGAATAAGATATTATAGACTTATTTATTTCTCATACTCATCCTTATACCTATTGATGACATTTTAAAAAAATGGAATGATCATAATAATTCAGTAAATGATAAAATAAGGAATGAAAATGGTAGACAATTAATTTTTATAAACCCATTAATTCATAATTATCATAAAAACATCATAGAAATCATAAATCATAGAAGTAAATTGTATAATTCAAATCAAACATTCATTGTAGATTTCACAGCTACATAGGGAGTAACATTCATGGTTAGGTTTGGAATACCCATCATAGTATATTCCTTAAATATCTTAGGAGAAACCTTAACATTTACCTTCACAATGTAACATAATTCATTAAAAACAAATCACAGGCTCACCGGACCTTAGTTTATCATGGAACCATTCATATTGATAGGGTATTCCCATGAACCATACCATAATCCTAACAAATGAAAAAACATAATGTATAAATAATATTTCCACATTGTAATCATAAGACATAATTTCTAGATATGGATATAATAAATTCATTCTCAATCCATTTTAAATACCAAAATATCTAAAAAATTATTATTTTATTTACTTTTCCTTAAAATAACATTATAGATTTTTGAGGAAGCCAAATATATAATAATGGTTACGACGGTGGAAAGGAAGTTGTCCCCACGTACATTAAAAAACACTCCTTTTGTCAATTTCTAAAAACATTTTTTATAAAAAAATTCATTTTGAAAACCATTGAATGAAACTAAAATTAAATGGACTGATTATACACCAAATATAAGAATGATGTTTATTTTATAAAAATATGCCTCAATGAAAGGGGATTGTGACGAAGTCACTTACCTCAAGTTCTACTTGTCTCATTCATTATTTATATTCATGAATAATAATCATAGGTTAATTTATACTTTATTTAGAACATTTATCACGTTTATAATTAATTTTATAACAATTATTACCATTTTATAATAATAATTTAATTATTTCAGTTCATATCGAATGTTTTTTTGCTGTTTGTTACATGAGTCAAATATGAACTTGTTATGATTACAAATTGTCCAGGATGTCTAAAGACCATTATCTCTATAATATTCTTCATTATTTAATTATCATATATAACCAGTTTATATGTATTTATAATAATATATAATATTTTGAGATAATAAATGAAATTAATCATCTATGGAGATAGTATGCCATACGTAGGCATGAATGAAACATTTATTTCCTTTTCATATTAATGGAATGAAAACTAAATGACACGTATTTCTATTATAATTCCTGTATAATATCAATTTTAAATATTTTACATAATTTCATTAATGCAATCCTTTACAAATTCCAGGAATCGCATGAACGAGCCATATCTCTTTGAGGGGGTGGAAGTCCATACTCCCTCAACTGAAATTAGCATATTTTCAAATTATGGAAAGCATAAAAGTATAATTTAGTAAAATAATCAGAATAATAGAGACAATATAAAAATAATATATATCATTTATAAAAATATTTTCTTCATAATGGCCACCATGAGAGGTGGTCGGAGAAAATTGAACAATCATCGTTTCGTGAGGCAGTAGTTTACCATACACAGAAACAATATTTTCTATATCCATTTGATGAAGGATTGTGTAAGTTTAGGTTTAACCATTCTAATATAAACATACTATTATATTTATGAAGCATTTATATAAAATAATGGAATAAAAATATGTTAAGGGGTTGGAGATGTAAAATAAAATTAACGGAAATTTAGAGAATATGTTACCTCAAAAATCGGGTAACTCATTTTGATTTGAGCCAAAATCCAATAGTTAATTGATTTATTCCCAAGGTAAGGCTTATAAAAGTTAGGGAGGGATTTTGGGATCATATTTTATAATAAATTATAAGATCCAATGGGATTTATAGGTGTGATTATGTGGTTTAAGGTGGTGGCCTTTTATAAGAGGGAGGAGGAGAACTTTTAGAATGTCTTGAAATATTAGTTTATTGAAGATTGATTTTTGATTTATAATAGATCCAAGGTGACATTGTTTTAGTATAATTTGAGGACATATCTTAATAATCTAAAATAATTGGTTTTAGAAATTTTTATGTCACAAATTTAACCTTATTGTTTGGCTTTAACCTTTAGTAAAATAAAATAACTCTTACCATGTATTCCTTTTTGGTCATACTATATGGTTAATATAGTTACTATAATATGAGAATAGAACCACAAGTGGATCATAAATTATATTTTTAACATTATCTTTTTCATTTTACAAATAATATGTTTTTAGAAATATTATAAAATTTTGAAAAATAGTATTTTTTGAAAACTCATTTCTTTCAATTTTGACACAATTAAGTTATTGATTTTTGTTAAATTCATAAAACAATTATTGATTAAAAAAAACTACATTAACTCAAAGATAACATGTCATTGGCATCCTAAAAATTTATGGATGGCCTCAACAGTGTCAAATTACATTTATTTTGATATTTATAATTTCATCTATTTCAATCCTTCAATAATACGAAAATCATTGCATCATCATTCAGTCATAAATAAATTTAATTATTTAATGCCTAAAAATTATTGATAAAATTCTATAATTTAGGTAATATTTTTTATATTTCTAATTAATATTTATAGTCAAATAGAATAATTTTATAACCCAACATTGAAATTTCTTTTGTAAAAAGATAAATGATTATATTATATTTATCTTTAATTGAAATTAATTATTATAACATTACATTATTACCCAAAAGTGCCTCCAGAATGACAAAAGTTTATCCTAAGATTTTTTTATTCACCCATAAATAATAAAATAATATTAGGACACGTGTAAGGGTAGTTTTATATTATTATAATATTATTTTTATGCTTAACTAATTTACCATTTAACTGTGGTAAATAAAAAAAATTACTGATGTTACTATTTATGATGTCCAAAAAAAGGAACCTATTTAAATATATCGGAGCTTTTGATATCTAATATTGAATCCATTTTCCAAATTCAAAACATATATGTTGTAATTATTAATTTAAAATTAAATCTTTTTGTCAAAATCAGAAAGCAGGTTTAAAAAAATAAAAACTATAAAATGATTGCCATGTGCTTATAGCCAATTTAAATGTCAAATAAATTACAGTGAGCGACATTATATTGAACTATAAAACCCTAATAATATTATAATTTAAAACAAATTGAAAGGATAATGTAAATATAAAAAAATTATATGAAATGGTTGTTTTGAATTAAAACGCAATACTTTTCACTATTCATTAAAATATGAATGTCATCAGAACAAAAATTCAAGAAAGGTATATTTGGATGTCACAATTCAATAGAAAATGATTATTTTTCAAATATAACATTTAAAAGTGACAAAAACAATACATAAAAAGGGTTTTACATAAAAATGTGGTAAAATGACCTTTTAAACATATGAGTGTGTTTTTTGATTAAAATTTTATTCATTCACATTTTAATTCTCTAAAATTTATTTGATATGTGTAAAATCATTTTAAAAAAATTATTTAATAATATTTTAGTTATCTTTATTCTTTCCCACCAATATAGTGTCTTGGTGTTAATTAACATTTAATATAATATTATTATCATTGTATCATTTTTTGGTATAAGTCAGTGCTGTGTGCAATTTATGATTTTTGAGAAACCTACTATTGCATGTAGAGTACGTTATCTGAAAAATCATCCCCTTTATGTAAAATCAATTTTTAATTATTAAATATTAATAAAAAATAATTATTCTATAAATATATGAGATGTTGGATCCTTTCCTCCTTTTGCATATTGTATCCCTACAATTATATATGCTTATAAAATATGTGGGGGTATTTCACCCTAATAGAATTTTCAAATTCCCACACTGCCTCTTCAACCATGTGGTTTTTTATAAATACTTTACCTTATTAATAATCTTAATCTAGAAACATTTCACATTGTGTTCATGAATATGTTTTGAATATTCCTCATATGAAATATTCTCTTCCAATGAAACTACCTCTTGACTCTAAACTGTAGATTTATCCAAAGAATACATTATAGACATTAAAAAATAAATATCATTTTGTTAATGGGATAAAAATTGAGGTAAAGTCACTATATACGAAATAAATCCAACTTTCTCTAGTGTTTAATAGGGTCCAATGAACTGCAGACTCAATATTCACTTCTTAACAAAATGATTCACACATTTCCATAGAGGATATATGAGATATATATGATCACCTAACAAAATGAAATATATTTCCCCCAGTTATGTTCATAAATTTTTTTGTTTTCTCTGAGTTTTCCTCATGTGCTTTTGAATCAATAGATCTCTTTATTCCAACACATCTACCAATTCTGGTTCCATCAACATTTTTCACCAACTTCATAACAAAAAGATGTAGTTTGACTCCACATTCCATATAAATCACCAAAAGGTTCCATATGAATAGTCAAATCAAAACTGTTATTATAAGAAAAGTCAACTATAATAATATGTGGATCCAAATTTCTATCGTAATCCATTTAAAAATCATATAGCATATCATATAAGTTCTTAATTGTTCATTCTGACTACCCACCTGATTACGAATGAAAAGATGTACTGAAATTTAATTCAATTCACAATGGCATCTGAAGGTCATTCTTATAGTTAGAAGTGAACCAGGGTTCACGATTAGATACAATTGATAGGGAACCCCATGTAACCTGACTATCTGTTTAAGATACAACCATGAACATTGATATAGAGACATTGTATATCTAATAGGAAAAAGTGAGAATATTTAGTGAATTTATAGACAATAAAATAATGGAATTTTTACCTCGATAAGTTATTGCTAATACCACTTCAAAATCCATGGATATATTTTCATATTTCAACTCTGGTACTGGAAATGGATAAAGCATCCCTTTTGGCAACTTTTTCACTACTTTATCCTATTGAAAATTCAAAAACGGCACCATAAAGAAAACAATTTCTCTATTCATTCCATCACACTAGCAATACTCTTGAAGATCTCTGTATATCTTAGTACGATATGGATGAAATGAAAATGGATAACTATGATCCTCACATAAAAACTATTTCATTAATTCTGAATCACAAGGCACAGATAATATTTTATCAAACCAAGAAACACAAACTTTATCAATGTTAAATTCATGTAACTTACCCATCTGAACCAAATTTACCTTTTTTTACAACACTGTATCTTCCTTATGCTCTTGCGTAATTCTGTCAGATAGAAACGATTTCACTGAAACATAAAACAAAAACAAGGAATTTCTTACAACAATTACTACCATTCAATAGTTTATAAAATTATTTATTAAATTTTCATGTTCCAATCATAACATGGTTAATGTAGCATAATTTTATAAATCAAATCATTGGAAAATTTCTATGGTTTACAAGGATAGTAATGAATCGTGCAATTATAATCCTTAATTAATTTTAAAAATATTCTCTCTCTAATGTTAAATTATTTTTGATTAAATATATATTTACGTGTATTATAGTCAGTATATATTTCACATTTTATTCTATATAGATGATGCCTCTAAATTTTTAAAGCAAAATGAACAGATTTTAATCTCATATCATGTATATGGTAATTTAACTCATGAGTTTTCAACTGGCGTGAAACATAATAAATTTCCTGATCATTCTACATTATAACCCATCCATGTCCTTTCAAAAATTCATTACTTTAGATTAAATGATCAATATTTCTAGAAGGCAGTTCCAAAACTAGAGAATTAACCAATCTAATTTTCACTTCATAAAAACATTCATCACATTATTTTATGCAGATGAACATAACACATTATTAATTTAACATACTCTGTGGGATAGAAAACTATGAAAAAGGTTCATTAAACCTCTGATAATAACCTACTAGGCCATGAAAACTATGGATCTTTGTTATATATTTGGGTCTTTTAAATTATTCAAAAATATTTATTTAGAAGCAACAACATTTGTTCCATAATTAGAAATAATGTTACCATGGAATGAAACTTTTTTTAACCAAAACTCAAACTTTCTTAATTTCCCATAAAGTTTCACTTTTTTATGTTTTGAAAGAAATACCATAAATGACGTTCCTACTCATCATTACATAAATAATATACTAAAATACCATCAATAAACACAACCACAAGCTTATCTAAGTACTCATGGAATATTCGATTCAAAGGATCTATGAATATAGTAGGTGAATTAGTTAATTGAAATAGTATAACAACAAATTCATAATGGTTATATCTACTACAAAACGCAATCTTTTAAATGTCTCCTTCCATTAATTTAATCTGTCGGTGACCTGACCACAATTCAACCTTCAGAAAATATTATGCTCTCTGGAGCTGATACCTCGTCATTTGATGGCCCAACATCAACTAATGTATTTGCAATGGAGTTCACCACACCTTTCTGTTTATAGTTTTATTTATTCCCAAAATTAAAATTCATAATCGGATACTCATTCACATAATGACCCATCCCACTACATTTAAAACATTTATCTTTATTTATATTAGATTTTTCCTTACTATTAATTATTCAGTGTAGTTACGAGCCTTATGACCCATTTTACCACATTGGATGCACATACCAGAATTCAAAATGCATTCTTGTGAGTGGATTTACCAAAATTTTGACAAATTGCAAACATAATTTTGTTAACATTAGACTTTTTGGAGTAATTATTCCCTTCGTTCTTCTATCTTGACTTGTTCTTCTGCTTGTTTTTGAAGAACAATGAAAAATAGCGAACACCATTTCCACCTTACCTTCAAATCAAATTGGTATTTCATTAATTTCGAACACATGAGAAGCCAATAACCATCAATAAATTGGATTTAATCCTCATAAAAAATGATTTATTCTACAAGAAAAATATGATATTAAATTTGGAGTATTTCATGCCAATTGACTGAATTTTTCTTAATATGTAGCCATTGAGTCATCCTCATGCCTCAATTTCATGAATTGTTTTCCCATCCTATGTTTAACCACCTTAGGAATATATTTCTAAAAAATCATAATTTTGAATTCATCCCAAACAAGAGAATGAATCTCCTCATTATCCCTGATATTTGTAACCATTGACCACTGCTGATCATATAAAACTTCAAAATGGGAAATGACGATACTTATCTATTTATTTTCTGAACACCCCGTGATATCAAAAATTATTTCTCGTGCTTTAATACACTATTAAACTTGCATAGGATTAGATGAACCTCTGAATAATGTAGTATACTTCCTCATGAAATGATCCACTACTATTATGTTCCACTATGGTCGATCTGGCTGATATCACGCACGGATAACACAACCATTTTTAGTTTGATTCCACTATGGAATCACTATAAAAATTTTATATGTTTTTATTTTGAACATATTATGTTTCTAATTTGGAAGGTTATTTTCTTTTGAATGCTTTTCCAACATAAATACACTATTTCCTCTATTTAAAACCTTTCTGAACATTTATATCTTATACAAAAAAACATGATAATCCTCAAATTCTATTTCAATTTTAATATAATTTAAGGATATTTTATGGATATTCAATTAAAATTACCCTAACCCTTAATGTTTTCTAAACTGGACTCTGTTACCATATATAAGGGACCAACCTTAAAACAATACATAATACTGAGATAAGTCAACAATTTGAGATTAATTTACATAGATGATATTTTTATGTATTGATTTATAGATAAATAGGAAATTATTAATACACATCATCCCATATTCATAAAAAATGATTCTATCATAATAGTATCCATTTATCCACAAAAGGAAACCCTTTTAAAAAATGAAACATAATTTATTTTCTAGATAAAAGTCACTTTGACTTATTTCATTCTCCTACTCATCCTTATACCATGTGAATGTTTTAAAAAGTAGGTATGGGAATAAAAAATAAGTAAGGGATAAAATAGATAAAGTAAATTGTAAAATAAAAATATTTATAAACCCATGAATTCATAATAATCCTGAAAAAATATTAGAAAAAATAAATTGGAAAGGTAACTTGTGTCATTCATATAATACTTACATTTTAGATTTCAAAGCTACATAGGGTATAACCTTCATCATTACTCTTGGAATAGCCATCCTAGTATATTCCCTAAAAATATTATGAGAATCATTAATTTTCACCTATATCACATTTCCCCATACATTGGAGAGCTATCAAGGGCTCAATCAACATCAGTTTATCATAGATCCACCCATATACATAAGAAATTCACAAGAATGATAACATAATCAGAATAGATTAACAAGCATAAAAGATGAAAATAACAGTTCTACATTGCAATCATAACACATCATTTAATGATATTCATGTATTGAATCAATTCATAAAACCAAATTAAATACAATAATTTATAAAAAGGAATATGGTATTTAATTTTCTTTTTAAAAATATTTTGGATTTTAGGTTAATTCAAATACTAGATAATTGTTACAATGGAGGAAGGGACGTGGTCATCCTCTATTCTAAAAACATTCCTTTTGTCATTCAGAAAACCGATTTGTAGTAAAATATTTTTTTTTGAAAACCTTTTCATGAAATTATATGTTAAGTGGTTGATTATACATCATATAAAATAAGGACTTTTATATTATCAAAATATGGATTAATAAATGGAGATTGTGGTGAAATCCCTTTCCGTGATTCTAACATATCTCATTTATTCTTTATATTCCTGAATAATAAACATAGTTTTATTTTACTCTTTTATAGGTCCTTTTTACGTTTATCAATAATTTTAGGTCACTTATTACAATGTTATAACAATTAGTTAATTATTTTAGTTCATTTCCGTCATTTTGACGATGTTTGGTACATGAGTCAAAAATGAACTTGTTATGATTACAAATTTTCCAGGTGGTCAAAATTCCACAATATATAGAATAATATTCATGATAAAAAAATCACATATATCTATTATATATGTATTTTTAATAATCCATAATATTTTTATATATGAAACAAAATGGACCATTCGTGGAGATAGTAGGGCATACATATGAATGATTGCCACTTTTCTTTATTTTCCACATTAACGGAAAGAAAACTAAATGATTCATATATAAATTATAATTCCATTATAATATCAATGTTATATATATTACATAATTTCATTAATGTGATACTTTATATATTCCTTGAATGGGATGAATGAGTAAGATCACTTTTTGTGGCGGTAGTCCACACTTCCTCAAATAAAATTATTGTATTTACACATTATGGAATGAATAATGGTGTTTAATAATAAAAATTATAGAAGCATATAGATTATATAATTTTAATAAATATCATATATAAATATAATTATATCATAATTTCCACAATGAGTTGTGGTGGAGAAAATTGTACAATCATCATTTCGTGAGGTAGTAGTTCATCGTATACAAAAACAGTATGTTCTATATCCATTATATGGAGGTGTGAGTATGTTTAGGTTGACCCATTATCATAAAAAATTATATCATATTTTTTTATATTAAATTTATTATATTATAATGGAAGAAAAAGAGGTTAGGGGGTTGGAGAAGGAAATTAAATCAATATAACTTGTTAGAAGACGTTACCTCTAAATAGGGAAACTCTTTTTGATTTGATCCAAACAGACTCCTTGAATTTCCTACTACCCAAGGTAAGGATTCAAGGAGGAATAAATGGATATTTAGAGATTATTTGAGTAGAATTTGGACAATCTGATGTGCTTGAGATCTGTGAGTAAGTGGGTAGAGGTGGTGGTGTATTATAAGAGATAGGAGGGTCACTTTTGGAATGTCTGGAAATATTATTTTTTTATAAATGTATATTAGAATTATAATATCTAAAAAGTGTTATATTTAGAGTATAATAAGATTATGGGTATAAATAATATTATCCAATAGGTTTTAGACTTGTTTATTTGGTAAATTGAACCATATCTTTGTTCATTAACCCTTATTAGAATAAATTAATGCTTTATAGGTGTTCATCTACTTTAGACTATATGGTAAATATAGTTACAATAAAATTCCAAGAGAAAATATATGGGATAATTAATTAAATTTTTAAAATTAAATATGTTATTTGGAAAAATATTATATTTTTATGACTACTATATCGTTTAATAAAATACAATTATTTTTAAAAAACCAATTATATCAATTTTGACACTATTTAGTAATTGATTTTTTTAATGTCTTAACAAATTTTTATATTCCAAAAACTACATTTACTAAAATGGAACCAGTAATTATCATCCTTAAAATTTGTGGATAGAATCCCAATTTTGAAATTACAGTTATTGTAATATCTATAATATCATTTATTTGATTCATTCATTAATATGGTAATCACTAAATCACCATTATGTCAATAATAAATTTTTTTATTTAATATCTAAATTTTATAAATAAAATTACATGATGTTGGAAATAATTTTATATTTATAGTTATTATTTAAAGTCTAATTGATTAGTTATATAAATCTATATTGAAATTGATTTAGAAAAATTACATGTTTATGTTATATTTCTATGTACTTTAGATTAATTATTATAACATGTCATTAACAAACCCAGCTCGATCCCCAATGACCAAATGTTTGGCAGAAGGATTGTTTTAGTCTCCCATTAATCATAAAATAAGATCATGAAATGTGTTAAGATATTTTAAATTTTCTATAATATTATTTTTACACTTATTTACCTAATTTAAACTTTAACATTAGTTAATAAAAATAATAATTGATGTTACTAATCATAATGTTAAAAAATAAAAGATACCTATTTACATAATTTTGAACTTCTAATTAAAAATATTTAATCCATTTTTCAATATTCAAAACACAAAAATTATATTAATTACTGTAAAATTAATTCTTGTTGTCAAAAACAAAAATGTGGTTTTTATGAAATAAAAACTATCAAAAAATTAACTTATGTTTATGTGGAATTTAAATTTGAAATTTCTTCAAATGAACAAAATTGGATTAAAAAATAGAAAAATAATAAAAATACACATTAAAACCAATTTAATGGATAAGTTAACTATATAAATAAATTAGATGAAATGGCTGTTTTGAATTAAAATGCAGTATTTTTCACTATTCATTAAAATATGAATTCCATCAGAAAAAAATTCAAAATTTCAACCAATGTACATTTTGATGTCCCTATCAAAAATAATAAGTTTATTTTGTCATATATAAAATATATAAGTTAAAAAAATTAGATTTAAAATGGTTTTTCTATCAAAAGTTGGAAAAATGACCTTTTAAAAATAGTGGCGTATTTTAGGCTTAAATCTAGATTCATTATTATTTTATACCTCTAAATTTTATTGTATAAATGTAAAAAACATTTATCATATTGTAGTTTGTTCTATTCATTCCAACCTATACAATTTCCAAGCATTAAAAACCATTTAAAACAATAATATTTGTGTTTTATCATTTTACTGAATAACTCAATCTTGTTTGCAAGATAAGATTTCAAAGGAACCCATTGTTGTGTGTCGAGTACTCTATTAGAAAAAAATTCCCCTTACTGTATACGTAATATCTAATTCATAAATATTAATGAAAAATTATTATTCTAGAAATACCTTGGATGTTATGATGATACATTATTGATATTTATCACCATGCAGTCGTAGGTAATAACTACGTATAAAAACATAACTATACCTTCATATCTCAATATATACTCATGTATATTCTATTATATCTCATCTATTTTTTCCACTCAATTTGTAAATAAAATTCCTATGATATTGTCATTGAAAAACGATTATGATGGCTCTTATATCTCTCCTAAGAGTTGTATTTTTGACTATTGTTGGGGGATAAATAGTCACCCAATTTCATATATTGAAAATACTAACCCTGTGTAATAAAGAAACAAGTCACAATAAAAAAAACATTTATTTTTTTCATATCGCTCCCTTTTCATTCCTTTCCTTAGTGAATCCAATCTACACATGATTTAAACTTCTTCAACTTAAAAAACTGTGCCTAGGAGTTGTATGAACACCGATCTACCACCATACACTCTTGTCATATCACTTCATATCTTTCACTAAAAAAACACATCAATTATTCCTTTATAGATACATAACACATCAAAAACACTTTTTTTCTTTATTATTTATTATATCCATCATAAATTATTTATCATCAAAAGGGTACCATGATATATTAATTCCATGATGAGAATATTTATATCTAGTAATCTCCTCACTGATAAATCATGAGCATAGCATAATCTCTTCCATATAAACTATGACATATATCATGTAACTTAAACACTTCATTGTATTTAGAAAATATGGATTTATGCTCCTCACACAAAACATGGTGACATATATATGTCATAAAATAAGTTCCATGTAGGTAATCATTACTACATGTATACTCAATGAAATACCTCATTATAACATATTTTCAACATGAATATAATTTAGTTCAGGTTGTTACTAGAATTATAATTTTTGTTGAGGCATATTTAAATATCATTGATAGTGATTGTCTCAAACTCTCTAATGAAGTTAAAGGAAATACATTGTTCTAAACTCATAAGAATTACTTTAGTTGCATGAAATCTATAAATTCTCAGAGACGACGAGTTGAGTATAATCATTTCACCAATTCTTTGTCATGTTTTTTTATTCAATATTACATATAATATATTATTTCCCACATATATTAAATTTTTAAAAAATATTTTATTTTTTTTAAATTTACCATCAATTCATGGCCTCCCATTTCATTTCCCAAAACAACTATCATTTACCCATTACTTCCTCTAAACACTAGATATCTAACTCTTTTATAGATCCACCTCATGATGGGTTTTCAGTCACCAAAACTTCTCTATCTATCACAAATCATTGATAATGATTATTTAATCACTATGGTTGGCTACTACGGTGGTTCAATATATGGGATATCTCATGTTTTTCCAATTCATAATTTATGTTTTCCATTTCCACAATTCCGTCCTTCAAAAAATTTATTTCTTTTCCTTAATATTTTTCCTCATTTATCCAAAATCCCAAATAAAAAATCCAACCAAAATACTATTAATATTACATAAAAACATGACGGAATAATTATTTAACAACAAAATAAAATAAATTAATATTAAAAATAAATGCATGAAATATGGATATCAAGATGAATATCATTAGACATGATAATGATGAATATTATAATATAGTTCCTCTAATTTTAGTTTGTAACGAACAATCTCTCATTCACACTAAAATTACAAAGATACATTAGGAAAAATAGTAGAACACATTTTCACACCATAAAAACACCATTGTATATAGTTTTTCAATATCTCTTGTTTTGGATCAAATGCTTATAAAATTTAATCCTTATGTTATGACAAAATTATATAACCCTACATTAATTTATATCATTAATAATAATTTTTCATTTTTTAATTCATATATGTAATAAAATATCATCATATAATAAGGAATAATTAGTACTATAACTATATATTGTTATGGTGTGATCTCAATCAACCCTTTTCATATAATGATATAAAAATTTTCAGCACAATATTTAAATGATAAATCATATATATATATATATATATATAATTCTAGTTTCTATGAAATTGAGTTACTTCGTCACATGTAAGATGTCTATAGAGTATATTTAAACCAATAAGTATTCAATTATCCAAGTGTATTGATAACACGTAATGACTAATTCACATGTAATTCACCAAATAGAAAACCACATCAAATTTATATCATCTATGAATGACTATCAATTTTATCAATCACTCATTAAAAGTAATGTATGTACTTTTAATTCATAATTTTGTAAAAATATTATCCGGTTAAATCTCAACTTGTTTAATTATTATTAACAAGCCCAACAAACCATTGATTTTATAATCATCTATGTTATCTTAATAAATGCTTCCAAGTAAAAATATCCAAATTATATATATCTTTTCAACATAATGTAATGGAAATTCAATGTAATCATATTCCCCTCAGTATAACAATAATATTATTGAATCTCATGTGTTATATAATCATTATTTGGTCCAAATAATAAGTCTCTAATTATTATATTAATATTATTGTTTATATTGTATATAAGACTTCTAATCATTATAATCTTAATATATAATTACAACCCTTGATACTTTTTTATGATACCCAACCGGGTACCACTCAAAATCATGTGTTTATGTATTTGTAGTGTCCCACTATTCATATTTAACATAACCATCCCCCATGATTGAAAGATAAATATAGTTTTCATTTATTATAAAATCATTATAACCATTACATGAAATACATCATGTATCTATTACCCATAAATTTAACACGACCCTCATGATTTATCTATAATAGTGTTTTTGACAATAGAACAACTACATTACCATCATTTTATACCCAATAAATATGTAAATTTCCACGGTCAACGATATTGAAAATGTGACGAAATGTTCTAAATGATTTATAATTATCTGTTTATAATAATAAATGTATATATATTTTTCGGATGTGTTTCTCATTAATATGTTAGAGGTGACTATACCAATGATATGTGGGAATTAAAAAAACCATGACCTTATTATTCTATATTTTATAAACATGATTATCCAT
The DNA here is from genome assembly GCA_963277665.1 of Viscum album. Classification (NCBI taxonomy): domain Eukaryota; kingdom Viridiplantae; phylum Streptophyta; class Magnoliopsida; order Santalales; family Viscaceae; genus Viscum; species Viscum album. The sequence continues at coordinate 75,703,742 of OY728162.1, read as the reverse complement.
ACCGTTAACATATAAACCATTTATCATAATCCTACTCACATAAAAAATCCCAATAATATAAATATTAGAAAAATTATTAATAGTGAATGAGACTCCATTTTCCCAAAAATGAAAAAGAAATGATATTTATGTTTATAAAATTATAATAATTATAGTACTCTAATTCTAAATCTAAACCACTCGGTAAATTAACATCAATAGTGTTGACCTATAATATAGTGATTCATTATCTATTACCAAAATAAATTTCTACTTAAAATTTGATAAAGGATCTCATTATTCTGAGCATATTTTTTAACACAAATATGTGATGCCCAATGCATATCTAACACCTATAAGTCAGGGTTAGTGGAATTTCCCTATATAACAGTGAAATCCAGTTGCATTGACTTCTTCAATTTGAGAACATGTCTCATCCATAGATACAGAAATTTTAACACAGATTTATTTCTATGAAATTTGATTATTTATTAATTCTTATGAAATCAATGATTAATTTTTAATATAGTCATTGAATTATTCAAAAATATGTTTTCTACAAAATAAGATTATATAGATTTATTTAATAAATTAAATCTAATTACTTTTTCACACATTTAAAAGACATATTTAAAAAAATAAAAATAATTTTAATATCATTATTTCAATATTATAATAGATTGATTTTTTTAGAATTATAAAAAAAATTGAAATTTTAATGAAAAATTAAAAATGTTGGTTTATTTTTATAGATATATTTTTGTAAATAATTTAAAAAGATAAATTATATTTTTGTATTAGTTGTATAAATTAATTATTTTCTTTTTGTTATGAATATTCTAATATTGTCATTGTAAATTAATTTTATACATGAATTTATAATGATAAAATTTTATACATAAAATAGGATTTTCTATAAATTTTTTATTTCATTGTTTTAATTTGAAATTAAATTAAATTCCCCCACACAAATGTTTTGAATTTTAAAAATGGATCCCATGTTTTTTATCTAGGGGTCCTAATTATGTAATTATACCTCATTTAATTTTGGACAATTTAAATCGTCCCTTTAGTAAAATTTGTTACACCAAAAAATAAAAAATTAGGTAATTAAGAGTTAAAGAAATCTATTAGGGTAACATAATTACCCAAAAACATGTCCAAATTCAATTAGATTATTAATATGTGGCCATAATCATTCATGGGTTAAATTTTTGAACTTCTTTATCCCCATGGATGAAATTACATTCATTTAGTATTTAATTTAATGAAAAATAAAACATTTCACACTATAATTTTGAATAACTACATGATATTTAATATAATTGTATCTATAATATGTGTTAATAATTAATAATTTTTTGAAATTTAAAATATTTATATTTATCAAGGTATTTTATTTTTAATTTTATTGAAGAATCATTTATGTTAACTACTTAAACTATAATGATGTAATAATTGTTAAATATATAGAAAAAATAAATTAATTACATTTGAAATAATAAAATAAATATAATTAGTGAAATTTAAGTTGATAAAAAAATTCAACATAAATTAATGATATATTTATAATATAATAAATTTTTTTCTAACATTTTATATTGTCTTGGTATTATAAAATTTAAATTAATGAACATTATCAACTTTTACAATAATGATATTTTTAGGGAATAAAATTTTATAAAATTATATAAAAATAAAAAAAATATTACATAATCCAATATGGGATATGATTTTTTTAAATACTGTCCACTATGTATTTATTATCCATTTTAATAATTTGAATGTATAGTAGACTCATTAAATTTTATGATTTTGTGAAATTTCAAAAACACCCACTATTCCCCTTACAAATACCACCCCCACCACCCATTCTCCTCACAGATTCAAATCCATGAATATTGTAAACAATCTACCAAATACACTCCTCCCAACACTCCATTCTTCATTGTTCTTCTTGCAACACGAAAATTAAAATTATATGTTCCTCAATTTTTCCTTCAACAAGGTGATATTCAACAGGTAACATTCTCAAACCACCCCTTTTAGTTTAAATTTTTCTCCTACATTCACCTCTCTTATTTAATCCGTAAAATCAAAATAAATTATGTATATTTTATATATTATAATTTTTATTTACAATATAATATTTTCTATCTTTCTCTATTTCTCATCTCTACTTATTCAATAAAGGGAATCCATAGTGAAAATAAAGGTGGTTAATTGACTAAGAGTATAGTAAAATTTTGTTTTCCATAACCACCATCTGGGTTAGTTAAAACAAGATTATTTTGTATAAATAATCTTTTTTATAATTATATTATATCCTATTTCATGTTTTGGAACAAATATATAGGAATTTTATTAAATAAAATGAAAATAATATGTGATGGTCAGAAAAAAATCCAAAATAAACTAAACATTTATCATAAAAATTTTATCAAATATATAATATTCATGTCAGGGGAAATATATATGGGACCATTCAAACATATGGGAATAGATTAATACCATTTAGTATAAATTTTCTATTAGTAATCAAATTCTAAATGAATTATAATAATTATAGTCATGTGGACTGACCATGAAACCAATAAATGAACACTCTCGGAACGACGAAATTGAATCTTATAACTCATCATAACTGAAATAAATAAACATAATATAATTAAAATAAATCGAAAAAGTATTTAAGAGGATATTTTTTATGAAATTTTTGAATTTAATTTTATTATCTAGGACAATATATGCCGGTAAAAAAACATTTCAATATAAGGCATGGAATCTCTACATATTTTACTTAGGTTACACACACTCTCTCTCTATCTATTTGATTCAATTTATCACTTATTATTTCTTATATATTTATATTTTATACTATTTATATGTTCAATACATATGTATGTGTATAAATATATATTTCTTTGATGGGTAATTACATGTTTTAAAATATTCCATTCTCAATTTCTTCGGAAAAGCTACAATGGTTAAAGAAAACTTCTCTATGTATTAACCTTTTTAAATAAACAAATACAAATTAAGCCTCCAATATTCAAAAGAAATCACTCAATTTGTCCTATGAAACAATTTTAGTTCATTTTTGGTTAAATTAATATAATTATATCAATATACTCTTTAAAATATCATTGTTATTTTTTGAAAAACTTGGTTTCAGTTGAACAATTCTAAAGTTAACAAACCACCCTTTTAGTGTTTTGAATTAGGTTTGACATTCCTATTCATGAACTATTATTTTATTTACATTATTAATTTCTATCAATTACTTATATTACTTCTTTCAGGGGTAATATTATTATACTCCTTTGGTTATTCCTTATAACATGATTATTACACCCATTTCCTTCCATAGTCAACCCTTATGTTTATTTCTTATGTGTAAATAATTTTATGAAACAAATATGAGTGAAAATATTATAATTAATGTGCATAGATAGTGATCTAATTAAATGGGTAATGTTTTGTTATCATATTAGGTTATATATGGGATAATTGAGTAAACATTGTCCATTATGGGACTCTATCCACCATGTGATATAGTCCTCGTAGTTATCCTAGGCTCATTTTTATATGAGGGTATATGTTTCTCCCACATTCACATGTTTCCCTAATCATATGATTCCATGTTCTATATATTATTATTCCATTTGTTTACTTATGATCCATTCTTTTTGTGTATTCATGTTATGCCTTACAACTCATGTGTTAGGATTCATTCCTATGTTTATTCCCTTTTAGAAATTTTTAGATCACCCATTTTGTCTCTGTTTTCTCCATGTTATACAATGCAGTTGTAGGAGTTCATAGGGACCGAGGATATGATTATAAATATTAATTAAAATTGTATTATTTTGGTTTTAGTTTTTATCTTTATCTACCAATTCTTTCAAAAATAGTAAAATAATCATTCCATGGTTTTTATTTAAGGTATAATTTTTCCTAAAATTAGATAATTATATGTGTAAAAGTATTGAGTGACTATATTTGGTACTAGATTAAAATCTAGTTATTTTGGCGGATTATTAATAGAAAACGTTAGTAATAATACTAGGGATAACTATATCACCATGGATAACGTACTTTGAATCATAATGAATCATACATAAGGATATAATTTTCATTTATATGAATATATTTATATATTAATATTTTTCATTATTTAATCAAATTAGTTAACTATTCGAGACCCCAAATTTTTTAGTTAATTTTTTTATAAGGGAACTCAGGATAATAACCAATGTTATTAGATATTTTATTATTTATCTAGTGAGATTCCTAGCCTAATGGGAGTGAGATGTGATAACTTTATAGTATACATGGATAAACTACCTCATGTTACGAATAATAATATGAATCATGTGGAACACCCTCCTTCTAATATTAATGATCATGTTGGAGTCCAATACTTTATGTGACCAATGCCTCTTATCTTTAGTGGATCATCATATAATATCATCATCAAAAATTTATTTACTCCATTGAGAGATATTTTATGTCCTCCATTTTGTAAAATAAGATAAATTTGTGCTTTCTATCTATAATATTGATGGGAAATATCATGATTGGTGGAAACCCATTAGGAACACAATGTCTAAAATGGAAATTTATATCATTTATTTGCAAAAAAATATGGAAAAAAAATTTCAATAATTATTTACCACAAACATTTCATCATATGATGGAGATGGAGTACTTTTGACTAAACGATAGAAAATAAGGATGTCTTGGGGTGTGTAGGTAAAACATTAGGAGGAATACATGAAATTCCTTATGATTTTTCACGAACACAAAAATAACAAAATATCAGTTATTTATTATATTAAATTAGGGTCTTAAAAACAATTTGGTGATTCAGTATGTTTATATCTATGATTAGATTATATTATTTTCCCTTAACTATTAGATGAAAATTGAAGACGCTCAGTGTTTTCATGGACATGGAGATAAAAAAGGGATATAGAATTTAATATGAGAGAAAAACGGATAAATCCTATACAGAATATAAAATATAACATCCCATATATTAATATTTTTGGATGAATCATCTTAGAAACTACATCATTTCAATTGGGAGATGCTTCAAATGTGGATGAGATGGGAATCATGAAAATAATATTCAATGGGAATTAAAGAATACAAAAAATACAGAATAAGGAAGGATGATTCATATCAACACTCAGCCTGTTGTATAGTGTTTTAAATTCAAGGATCATGGGAATAATAAAATCTGACACCATATGACAATGGTTGTTACAGACCGTCAATGAAAACGACCTCCAAGCCAACATGTAAGGGAAATTTATATCACTACTATATTCATGGATATCGACAATTATTTGGTGATATGTACTCTATTTAATCTTTAAAAATATTGAATATACCTTTTGATTTTGGTTTTATGTATTCATTCATATCTATTATGTTTTATATGAAAATTCAATCACCACCTCAAAATATGGAGGTTGAGTTTTCTATGAGAATATAAAATTGGTAAATCATTTCATCTAATGTTTATAAATCCTACGTATAATTTTTTTTATTGATCCTCCCATATAATATTATATCACTTCCATTCGTGGAATTTGATTGAATATTGTTAATTTTTTAGCTATTTATATACAAATCCAACATCAACTATCGAGAGTTAGGGATCACCCTTCACATCAAGAGACAACCTCCAATTTGATACATGTTTAAGGAGGAGGATTAATCTACCTCTTAATCATCAAATCATGTATATATTATATTTCATTATAAGAAATAATATATATCTTAGATTATTGATACAAACTAGAGTATTATTGTTGAAGAAACTCCGAATGTGAGGGACTACACTGATGTATTCTCAGATAAATTCCCTAGCAATCCTCTTAATGAAAGTTTAATTTCCAAGTTATAATTTCAAATAGATATTTATCATATCAAATAATCCATATAGGATGTCCAGTAATGAGTTAAAACAACTGAATAAGATGATATAAGAAAAGCTGAACAGCTATTTTATTCAACAATGTTATTTACAATGGGGTGCTCCAATCATTTTAGTCAAGAATAATGATGGAAAAATGTTCCTATGAATTGAGTATTCTAGGAAAAAGTATCAGAAAAAAAAATTACCCCCTTGCACAGATCAATGACAAGTTCAATCAACCATGTGGTCCGTGTATTTCTCTAACGATGACCTTTGGTTAGGATATAACTAATTAATGGTAAATAAATAATATATTCCCCATAGTTCTATTCAATTGAGTTATGGATACTATGAAATTATAGTGATTCTATTTTAATTCACTAATTCTCTAAATATAGTGACTAAAGGAATAGAGTCCTTATAGATTACCATGATTTTGTTTCTATTTATAAATGATATATTGATGTTCTATAAGGGAATGGGAGATCATGAGGAGCATTTTAATTTTATTCTAATGAAATTTGGATGGTAATAAATATATGAAAATTTTATTAAATTTTAGATATGGATAGAGGATGTTTCATTTTTTGGGCATGTTATAATGAGAGAGAGAATAAATTTGGACCACTCTAAGGTAAAGGAAATTCCAGATTAGCCCATGCTATAATCTATAATTAATATCAATTGTTTCCTTGACCAATCCTGTTATTATGGATGAATTTTGAGGAACAAATTTCAATTATCAATCCCACAAAAGATGATGACTCAGAAGGGATTAATGTTTGTTCGTAATAAAAACTATACGGAATGCTTCAAGGAGTTTAAAAAGAGGCTTATCAATACAACATTACATACCATACCAAAAAATGGGGAACACTTTGTGTTATATAGTGTACATAAAATGAGTGATTTAATTGTTTATATATGAATAAAGAATATTTAAAACCCTATACCTCAATTGAGCTAAAATTGAAGGACAAAAAATATCTGACAAATGATCTAGAATTCACAGTTGTGATCTTCGCATTGAAAATATAGAGGCATTATCACTATGGGAAGAAGTTTGAGTTATACAATGATCACAAGTGCCTCAAGTATACAATCCAATTAATATTGATTAATATTTACTAGAGAATATGGCATATATCTTTAAAGATTACGAGTACTGAATCCACTACCATCATAGTAATGAAAATAAAGCGGAATAAGCTCTATGTAGAATGGATATTTAAAATATTATTTGAGATAATAATTTAATAGTATCCAATATTATTATACTTAAAAATTATGTGCATTGTTATCCTAAGGGAAGGAACATCATTATTCCTTTCTATAGTTTCCGTTCAACCAAAATGTATAGAGAAGATATATAATGCTCAATGGAATGATATGGAAATTTAGAAGAGGTGGAATTGATCAAAAATTGGAATTCCTAGATGTTAACAATTGATGATGATGGATTTGTAAGATTTATTTCATGATTATGTGTAAAATTATATCTAGAGATAATTATGAATTTATTGAATGATGCACATAGCATTGCCTTCCCCATCCACTAAGGGAGCAGAAAGATGTATCATGATCTATGGGCGCACCAATGGTGGGACAAAATAAAGAAGGTGATCGTTGACCATACATTATTATACCTAGTATTTCCCCAAGTGAATGTATGAAAGGAAAAAACATAAGGTATGTTGAAACGACTGCATATACCTACATTGAAATGGTAAAACATCACCATTGGCATTATTACATTAATTTTGAAGACATCTAGAGTAAAAAAGTCAATATGTGTGGTTGTGGATTGTCTTACAAAGAGAGTTATATTTATAGACTTTCAAGTGGACTTGTTAATCAATAAAATTTCATGGATATAAATCCCAGACGTGATGATAATTCATTCTTTACTATTATTTGTTGTATTTGATTGAAATATGATATTTACCACCATGTTCTAGAAAATTCTATAACACGATCTAAACTTTGACTTTAATATTAGTACATCTTATCACCCTCAAAAAGATGTCCAGACTAACTAGACCATTCAAAAATTGTAAGACATGTAGAGATATTTCGTAATTTACATTGAGGGATATTGGAATCATCATCTTTCACTAATTGATTTATCATTCAAGAATAGTTTCTATTCCAGCATCCAAATATCTCCATATAAAGCCTTTTATGGGATGTGATTTAGAACACGTATATACTGTGTTGATGTTGGGTAACATAAGATAATATGGACTAAATTATTCTAGGAAATGGTAAAAAAAGGTGAATGTCATTCAGTATAACATTTAGGCTTCCCAAAGTCAGGATATGAGTTTTTTTAGACAATAATCAAAAATAATATCAGTTTGAGGTATTATATAAGGTATTCCTCTACATAACTCCATGAAATAGAGTTATTAGATTTTGGATGAAGGGAAGGATTATTCAAAATTACACTAAACCCTTTTATGTTATTGATCGTATCAGATCTGTGGCATATTGACCAGCACTTCCACAAAAATATCTCATTTACATGATTTATCTGTCATATCTCCCATGAGGTTGAACATACCAAATCCCTTACAAGTATTGGAATCAGATGTGGTAAAGCTAGAAAATATTCTCTCATATGAGGACAATACATTGATGATATTATACCATAGATATAAAATTCAATGAAACAAGACCAACAACCATTTTATGGTATTATAGAGTAACCATAAATATGAATAGGTGACATGGGGACTGTAGGATGTAATGACGGTTATGTACACCCACATATTTTCACCTTAGTATGTGATGTGAAACATTGAGACAAAAATTTCATATTGGGGGAGAATTTAACACCTCGATTTTATTGTGATATATATTTATTTTTAATTCACAAAAAATAAAAAATAAAATTTTAGTCAATTCATTTTATTCTTCAAAAGGATGCTTTCTACAATAAAGGATTATATATGGTTATATAATGAATCAAATATAACTAATTTTATAAAATTTAAAATATTTATTAGACAAAATAAATTTCATATTGAATATAGTATGTAAAAATTATTATACAATGATATATTTTTTAATTTTATAAAAAGATTGAAATTTTAATGAATAATGAAAATATAGTTTTACATTTGAATGCTCCATTTTTATAATTAATATTGAATGTAAAATTATGTTTTAGGTTAGTATTATATCCTGACTAATTAATTTTTATTATAAATAATCTAATTTTTCTTTTAAATTAATTTCATTCATGAATTTGTTATAAAAACATTTTATAAATCAAAAGTAGTTTTTTTGGAATTTTTTTTCATTACCTTTTTTGATTTTAGTAATAAAATTTATTCTTAGGGTTACTTGTTTTTAAATTTGAAAAGTTAATTCCATATTTGGAGTAATTAATTCCAAATTTAGTAAGTATATAAATTTTATTTTCTGAAAATATTAATAGTTACCATAATGAATTTTTTTACAATGGTAAAGGGTAAATTCAGTAATTAAGTATAAAAATAAAACTATAATAACTATAAATTTAAAATGGAACATTACCTAATACTAATTAATGATTAATAATAGGAAATAATCTTATATGGGTCAAATTTATGACATTTGGAAGCCACATATTTGACTATAAAAAAATTATAGTATTTTATTTAAGGAATAGTCAAACATATCACACTATTGTTTTTAACAATTATATTATTTTTAATATGTGATTTTCTAGAAGATATTTTGATATGTAAATAGTATTTTGAAATATAAATTATTTATCTACGTCATGGTAATTATTTATCATTTATGTATGAAAATTTTACCTTAATTTCATACACAACGATGTTGAAATAAAAATTTAATTAATGGAAAAAACAAATACATGATATTAAAAGTATTAAAATAAAAATTAATTGAGATATTTAAGGAGATATAAGAATTGATTATATGTTCATGGAATGTTTAGAATATAATTAAATTGTTTTTTCTATTTTTAATTATTTTCTTAAGGCAATTAATGTCAAAGTAATGAGTAGTATAGTATTTTTCAATAATGTTATTTTTTGAGATTAATATTTTAGTCGAATATTTATAAATAATATAATACTTAAATAATCCAAAAAGTGAAAATATATGGTCTATAATGTTTTCAACATTAAATTTATCATATAATTAGATGCATTTGGTACTATAATACTCGTATTATATTTTAATATTCTGTGAGATTCCAAAAATATCCCCATCACCCCATATAAATACCCCCCTAATAACCCATTATAATCGTAAATTCCAAGAGTTGAATATTTTAAATCCCCATCAAACATTGTCTTACCCACTATAAATACATATTAGTGATAATGGATTCACAAATAGTAAAATTCAATGATACCCATGGGGTCCTTCAAGGAGGTGATATCCAAGATGTAACATTCTCAAATTACATATTTTAATTTATTTTCATCATTAACGTGTTTTATTCCTCATTCAACCATAAATTCATAATAAGTCTAGTATCATTCTAATGAAATATTATTTTGCATCCCCTTTCTTATATCCTCTTATTAAAATAAAGGAAATTATTGACCATAATATGGTGGTTAACGGTCTCCATGGATAATAAGATTTGTTTTTTTCGATTACTCCCTTCACAGAAAGAAATAAAAATATTATTATGGTTAAATATGATTTTAATGAGTATATTAAGAATTATTTCAGGTTTTTAGCTAATATACATTTATATAATAATAAATATACAGAAACTAATATAAGATGGTCGGAAAAAAATGCCCAAAAAATAAACATTTTTCATTAACATTTTTTTAAGTGAATCATTCTCTTGTTAGAAAATATGCTATATTAGATCAATAAATAATATAAAAGTTTTAGAATACCATTGAAATTTAATTCTGGAATATTTTTCCCGTTCAAAAAGTTTATTATTTATTAAACACAAGTGAACCTACAATGAAACCATGAAATGAAATATTAAACCATATAACTCATCGAAATGGTAAAAAATGAAAATAATATAATTATAGTATGAAAATAACTGTGGAAATGATTATGAATTCTGAAATTAATTAATATAATATTATTATACATTAAATTAATTGGATGTTCATAATTTATTCAGACAAAAGGTAGGGGATCTTTCCATATATTATTTTTTATGCTCTCTCTCTCTTCCTCTCATTGCCTCAATTTTTCTCTTCATTATTCTTATAGATTTCATACATATTTTATGTATATGTACACCACATGGGTACTTATCTCCATTCATCTTCATTTTATGTGATATAACATGTTTTAAAAGGTGAACTTCTCAATTCCTCTTAAATAGCTATCCTGGTTAATGGGAACTTATCAATTTCAATCATCTCTTCAAGCTAACTCAGCATACTATTAATCTCCATTCATCTTCATTGAAATATTATTTTACAACACTCATGAAATTTCACAAGATCACCTATCCATGAAGAGTATATATGGAAACATAATGGAAAAAATATTAAGCTTATAATGAAGATAGGATATGTTTGAATTAATGATAAATTGGTCATATGGCTGAGGTAGTCACCATTGTTCACATGAGGCCCCCTCAAAAAGACAATATGATATTGAAAATTCCATTAGACATGACACCTTGTTCCCAGGAAGTATCCCTTGAAAATCCACCTTGATCTGAAAAATGATTCACTACAATTCGTCATTGATCAAGAAACATCATTTCAAAAAGAATCCTAATATCATGATGACCCCTATAACTATCTTCCTAACCTTAAAATTTCTCCATTAAATGTATACATGGTTAGTATAAACACCTTGGTTTAGCATGGATCCAACAAACGTAGTGGTATAAGAACATTCTTATGGTCATTGAATATCACTTAATGACATGGTCTAACCACAGTAGGATCATGGGATGTGGGTGAATCCAGAATTCCACTAGTGAATTGATACCAAATACATGATAAATGCACCACCAATTTTATTATACAACTAGGGAAGTGAGGTCCAAAAATCCCCCCCCTAGTAGAAAACGTTTTCAACAACCAATGAATGATGGAAAACTACTACACAGGGAAAACATAGTGCAGCTATTATTACAAACAATCATGTGATCGCAAGGTCTTAATATAGATAAATTTCAGGTTTTTCCCTAAGATATCATGTTCCATGTATAGGTGATTCATGTGATCACTCCACATCCCACACAGGAATTGTGGCGTGTTAGCCAGATCATGTGACAGAGGCCCCTCATGCCAACTGGGTCACCTAAAACCTAAAATAATGCATCAAAGATAAAACCATGATGTTAATATTTGTTAAAGAATTTAATAAAAGACAATAAATTATTGTAAACTTATATGGGAAAAAATACAGTGAGCTTCATGCACTTTGAATGACCTATCTATATCATGCGATAACAGTTGAACATGTTTCCCAAATTATATAATTCAACCTTGAAATTGCATCTGGATAATTTTATGTCCATTTACATGTAAATCAATCAATGTTACACCCCCCAAGAATGGAACTAATGTCATAAAAAGTACTCCAACCATTCTTTCCCAATCTCAGTATGTCCTCTAGGTAAGTCATCTAGGTCTCAAAACACATCTATACATTCCATCCTTGATCTCATGATGTCCTACGGAAAAGACAAATATGTACCATGATACTATCCATATATATGAACCATGATATAAGGATTTCCTCTTGATAAGTCATCATTGATCATGTGACACCCTCTAGACATGTCATCCTTAATCTCACAATTTTATCAGGATAAGTCAACATAGATCAAAAAACAATTTCCATATATTCCCTCCCTGATCTCATGATATCCTACAGATAAGTCATACATGTCTTTTGACACCCTCCATACATAGAGTAATTTATTAGGTGATGTCTTCCAAATATGTATTTCATTTTATGATGTGTTCTATGGATATGTTTTCCTAGATCAGGTGACACCCTCTAGACATGTCAACCTTGATCTATGGAGACCCTTCGAAAAATTCATCCTATATCATATGGAACCCTCTATACATGTCACCATTATCTAGAAAATTTTTCAGGATAAGTTATTTGGGTCATGAAACACCCTATAGAAGTTTGATCCCTCATCATGTGATGTCTTCCAGACATTTCATTCAAAATATGAAGCATCCTTCAAACAAGTATACTGGATCATTTTATTGTCTTTAGGAATGTCTTCTAGGTAGCCATTACATGAACACACATCCATATTCTTGTATAATTAACATTCATAGGCAAGTCAAGTAGAAAATCATACATATTAAGAAGAAAAATAGACCATGTTAGGAAAAAATCCACACAGTGTCAAGTAGATGTCTCGGGTCATGATAACCTTGTCATTTTAAAATATTAAGTAAACCTCATTCTCTATTTCAAAAAAAAGACATATAATGACTTTGATTACTTACATAACTATGAAATTATGTTTTTATTTTTATTAATTATGCTCAAATGGGAATCCACCTTGGTGTATATCCCCCCATGTCATCAACATTTCAATAATCCGGACCAAATATCTCTCATGGGATGATCATTTAATTTTCATCCACAAGTGAATTGGGAAAAAACTAACCTATAATGAATTTGGTTCCTTAAATAACTATGATACATATGAATATTGCCATAGTAACAAGCTCAAAATGGAGTCCATCTTGATGTAATTATCCCCACGTCTCAGACATTCCTACCATCATGACACAATTCTCCCATGGGATAACCATTATTCCTCATCCACCCATTGATTGAGATGGAATATAAGCTATGATGACTCTGATTCCTACGATATTCAAGGTACGTATGAAACCCTCCAATGTAATGAGCTCAATTTTTTTTCCACCTCTATGTAAATCCCCCATGACTATATTATTTAAACCATTAGGACCCTATATCTCCCATGTGATGATCATTATTACTCATCCACATATGGATGAGAAGGGATTTGGACTATGATGGATATTATTTCTACCATAATAATGATATATAGGACACTCTCAGAAGGTTTTCTCTCTGTATCAATCATTGAAAGGGCTTATCTGGTTAATATTTCCCACATCCAAATGCAATTAGATTAATTATGTGATATCCCTTGTTTCTCACACTTAGCACAGATCATGTGGACTTATGTATTTGAAATGATTATATCATTATCACCATGAATCTCCATAATCCATGGAAACAATAGTGTGTAATCCCCAATGAGTGACATATATATGATTTCTTCCATATATTGGTATCCACCCTTGGTAATGTCCCATGGAAATGTTGAAACTACAATGGTTCGAATTACGACTATTGCTAGGATTTGTAGGACAACTCCCTAAAGACAATGCTCAAATACTAAGTTCATAAGTGCCCAATATATTTCTATATAAATTATGTTAAACAATATCCGTTTAATGATATAAATGGTTTATGAATCCTTTTATAACTAGGTTATATAGAACACCTCTTAATGGTTCAATCCCATTCTTGAAATAATAATCACTTCCCTGGATGTTTAAAAACACTATAATGTCAGGTAATATAGATCAAATATATAATAATATACCCATAAATGGGAAATGAGTGAAAAAACATCGATACAAGCAGATAGACCCATTAATAGACTTCTATTTACACATTGATGGTTTAAAAATTTAACATTTATTTTTGGGGTAACTGCTCACTTAACGATATTTAAAACAGATTCTAGTACATATATTAAATCTATAAGAGAGTCCTAGATAAGGAAACCATTCATCCCAAAAGGCATTAATGATCCCAGAATCTTATCTTCTAAATCAATGGAGTACCATAGTTTCGTTATGTTTGATACCCCAACTGTCCACCTGCCTTTTGAAAATAGGACCATACTCATTTATGGATGTGGGATCCATTGTGAGATTATATGGAAGATTAAAAAAATAGTGAAAATCATGTGAATAATTGTAAATTACATCCATCCATCCTCAAAAAAACCCTCGAGTGATACTATCTACTTCTTTACCTCATTTTCTCTTAACATCAAATCATTTAACTATAGAATGTTCCTTCCATATTTAAATAAATTGAATTCCTAGTTCCCATTAGATTGCTTTGTTCCAACCATGTTGTTGACATATATCCCTATATAAAGCATGAAGGTAGAGAATATTTGTACATACATTAATGACGTTCATTAGAATAATTTAGTGGTACCGGGAGAACAAATGTGGTATGTTATCCCAGCTTCATTTGAAGATTTTTTTCAATATATATTGTTCATAGAAAATGTGTGCACCAAAATTATATCCCACACTTTGATAAAAAGTACGAAATTATAGAAATAACTAAATAAATCCTCGAACATATTCCATTACAAGTAAATATAGAAGGATAAATTTATATTTCAATCCCAACATATATATAATCCCCACAATCTTATCAGAATGAACATATGGTTTTTTAGAGGAAAATTCACATTCATTCCCCCATGTAAGAGGATTAATGGTACATTTTAGTGAAGGTTGAGGCATCATACTAAGATCATACACCCATTTCAACCAGGATTCACCATATGAGTGTGCACATTCCATGGGATAGGTAGAACTTATAAAAAAATACTTGTGGGTAACTCTAAATTCATCATACTGGGATAATATTCCTGCTACAAATGGGGATCAACATTTAAGAGAAGAACATTCCTTGGGATATGATTATATTCATATCACATAGACAGGTAGAATACACCATAGGCACTGAACCAATGTTATATTCTCTCGATAACCATGGATCACCAAATGAGAGATTTACAATTCTCAAGAAACACCCATATCTCTATTGAAAAAGACTGGTGGCATATTCCAAAGGAACATGATCGGGCGCATGTTATAGCTCAAACTGAGGCCCACAATGTTATAGTAGGACACACCTTGGGTAGCCTTATATTACTATCATTTAAGTTATATATCATATTCTAATAGCCCATGTAATCCTAAATCATATCCCAAATTCCATTTATAAATGACTGAACCAACATCTTTATGAGGATATACATGAGGAGGGTTATATCACATATCAGATTCTGATGGATTTCTTGATATATTCTAGTGGGGAATGAATATATAAACTTACATCATATACACACAACATTTAGGATTGTGTGACACATTCCAAAATCCATGCATAGATAAGATCATATTAATTTGATAATAAGGAAGCTCATTTGTATACTCTAGTGGCTTCATAGATTTCGGCTCCTATTCCTACAACACTATAAAATTATCAAACTATTATTTATTATGTCATTTAGAAAGATCATTCCCCTCAAAATCCAAAAAGTCTTGTCATAATATTCAATATAATACTCCAAATTAGTATCATATAACTAATCTTATATATTTTAATTTTTGTGAGGTTTTTTCTGAACCATTATCAATACCCCATGGGAACACTGACACTTAAATAGATGAAGGAGGTGATCATTACAATGATAGTCCTCCTCATGGTAGTGTGGAGATGGACCACATGGACTCTAATCTTGACATCCACTATGGTCAACCTCCCCAATATGATATCTCCCACATACAATAAAATAGTCCCATTTCGAAGACACCTCCATAAAGATAGGTTCTCAAAACAATTATTCCCTTTTATATAGAGGTTCTCAAAACACTAGGGTTTTCCATATATAGTTCCTCAAAAACATCCAGCAACACCTCATACCAGTCTGAATCTGACCCCAAGAAAAAAGATTGTATTCATAATGTAGAGGCATTTAATTATAATGAAGAGGCAGTTTACATGGAAATTTAGAAAAAGATACGATGAAACAACCTCCCCACCATATTCAGGCCCCGTTCCACTTCTTACTATGAGATATCAGATGAACTATAATGGAAGTTCATTCTGAAAATACATCAAAATATGATAAAAAAACTCATTAGTGATTCACGGATGGACATATCCCCTATACATGGTATAAGAATAACCTAGAGATCATCAATAAAATATATTATCAACTGGAAATGGTTGTTTTTTCAATATCCCGGAACCTAGAAATGGAGGAACCAAACATAAGAGTAATTTTTTTTGTCTCTCTATTGAAACAACTATCTGTCGACTGACTTCCACGTCCTTGTCAAATGTAAATATCTGATAATGGTAGAAGTATGGAGTGTTTCACTTCACTACGTGTACATTACATTAAGACCTTCTAGATATGGATTCTAATATTCTTTTAGCCTCTATAAATGGAAGGGTACCTGGTTTTTCCTGAATTATACGGTCAATACAGTATAATTCCCCATATTTAACGATATTGAGACATCTAGAATAGTGGGAGAGGATTTTCGGGAGATCATTGAACTGGTTCCCTCAGTGAAATGGGAATTTGTTTTAGAAATGGAAGCCCAATTTGCAGTCAACCCAAAAAATTCCCATAGAAAATTAATCCCATCTCGGGATTTAGTTCCACATATTTCATAAAAATCCCAACTACAACAAATCTATAAGATCACACTAAAAGCTAACAACTATTTTTTTAGGAGCAGACCCGGCCCACTATCCTGGGGGAATATCAACCACAACCTATAACCTTTGGATCATCAATCTCTAATTATATTCATGTAAAATTTCTTGTAGCTAAAAATCAACGCCATCCCACTGGTTTATGGGAATTTTTTTTAGAATCTCCATCACTTAGTTTATCACCCCCTAAGAGTGTTCTATAGAAAAACGTTTCAGTTCTAGATCAACCCCTGTGTATAGGTATAGGGTAATTTATATCTCAATTAATGTCATAGGGGTCATCAAATCCTCAACAGATATAATTATATCCTTAATTACATGATCAATAACTACCAATATGTGGCCCTGAGTTGTCCCCATCCAATAGGTTTGTGGGTGTTTTCATCATCACCATCACAATATAGAGAATATTTCATCCTCAGACTAGGAGGTAAATATTGATGTTCAGTATCCCATCTATACTATCATCTACAAGATGAACCACTACTATTTAGGGCCCATCCAGTAATGAGAATGGTAACTCCCTCAAGGTCACTATTTACTAGATTATATGGGTGGGACATAAGGTGAATTCAATCAAGACACATAGTGTTTGTATGTTAAAATAGTCATACATGGCCAATGGTTCAAGATACAATCCTAATGCAAGCCATGAAGAATAATCTTATTGTGTAGAGAGTAGTGTGACATATTCTATTTACTAATTCACCCATTTTAAATTTATTATCATAAACAATATTGATAATATGTATCATTATGAAAATGAAGACGGATGAAATTAATAAAATATAAACTGAGAGGAGGATTTTAATACAACCACAAAGGTGACACATACCTGGAACCGAAAGAGAATAAAAAACCACAAACCAATGAATATTAATTTCCCACATCCTTTGTATAACATTGCTAATAATAAATGGGAATAAGTGGTTTCATCCCAATCAACACCTAGAAGATATAAACTAATTTTACAGAGGAGCAGTTGGAATAATATGAGAATGAGATATAAAATACCAAAAAAGTCAACGAGGAGAAACTAATGGAAAAATCCCCACAGTGTATCTTATGTAGTATGAGATGAACAATAATCCTCCCAAATTTTATGAAAGAGATGATCTACCTAAAATTGAAACTTATTAGAATCATAAAAACTTTAGATCTTGATAGTCTATCTATATAAATAATGATGTTTAAGACAATCGCGAGTTTCCTCCATTGAAGCAACAACCTATCCCCCATCATGGAAATCATTATATCCTATAAGAGATAAAAATTAATTGGGGAATGAAAATAAGGAAACCTAATCAATTCATGACTATGAAATATAGATGGTATGCTTATCAGAAATATGTACCTCTAGAAATTCACAACACCATTGGGTCTCTAGTTTGATGATGGGATTCCATGGAAGAAAAATGTGCACCTCCATTGTAGAGAAGAAATAATATCCAGAATGAGTGGATTACACTTTTCCACAACCTAAATTTGAACATTATACCTTCTCATCCTTTTATGGTGTGTCAAACCCATAATAGAATATCACACACATTGTGTCCCGATATGGTCTGATGATGGGACATTGAGATCAGTATGAGGTGGCCAAGAAGTTGTTTTTTGTATAGACTATGATAGGGGAAATATTTTTTGTTATAGTATCATTTTATATGTATATTTTACTATATGGGAATACCATATTCAAGAAATAATTTATTTTTTCACCTATACACAAATAATAACAACAATTGTAGACCTGAAAATGTGTAAGAAACATGAAAATATTAGGGAGTCAGACTTCACAACCATATAAAAATGTCTAAACTTTTCACTAATAATTCATCTATCACCTAAGAAGTTATAGTAACTCAACGATAAAAACATTAGGGATTATCTAAATACAACACTTGTCTTAGTGAAATATCTATGTGAGATCCATGAGTTTTCAAAAATGGAACAATGTTAATAATATCTCTTTAAGTGGACCTATGAAAATTATCATCTCGTGTTCTTTGCACATGGTAAACATATTGGAAAATAAAATCCCACCACTATTACTCTAAAAATTTTATAGGATTCCATCACATAACATTTACACGTTTAAAACTGCCAAGCACTTTCAACTGAGTATAAAAAACAAAAAAATTACCCTCAGTTACAAGAAAAAAGGGATCGAGGTCACCCGTTATTTGAAGAATGAATAAATAAAGAATACTACATCCAAAATGAGAAATTACCAAGATATTTACTTTTAGAAATAGAATAAAACTACTAAGACTACCATATACTTGGAAACACAACATGGTCAACCTCATCAATCACAAATACTAAATCCACTTCAATTGATGCTTGCGTCACAACATACATGATTTCATTGTCTTCAAAGGTGTACTTCAATGGATAGTTGATTCTAAATAGGTTATTTTTAATTATTCTCCGGTAAATATGACTAATGTAACTAATAACCATTCAAATGAAGATGATGATTGGAAAAAAAGTACAATAAAAAATGGTAAAATATTTGACAACTGGATGACATGAATGTTATCTGACTAAGATCTAGCCACCCTGATATAATAGCTGCACAAACCAATAACGGCTCTCAATTCTAGAGATTTGACATCAAATACACCTCATATAGGTGAATAAATCTATATAAAATATGATGATACTAAATTGGATGTTTCATATACATTGTTTACGCAAGCACTGACTCTTGCAGATATGTTCCCTATAAAATATGAAGAAATGGAACCACCCAACCAATTAGATCCCTTATCATTTGAAGATATTATATTTGGATTTGTTTACATAATACCCACGGTGGAACCTTTTTCCAATTAAAAATTTGAATCTATGTATTAGTTCATCAAACCTAAACTGGGATTCATAGGATGAAGTCATATGAGATAATTATATATGGGAAAAATCTGGTGTGGTCGGACAATATATTTTGGTTAAATTCCAACATAGTACAAATATAAACCTGAAACCTATGATTAAGACCTCTAGTGGGATGTTAAGATACATGATGGTATCTCAAAACCATCCAGTAGTCATCAATTCATAGTCATCATACGCAAACAAACGGTGGAGGTGCATTTGTATTAACCTCCATGAAAATAAAGAAGGGTATAGAAACATATGTATCTGATAAAATATGAACCATCAACCTATACACAAGAACCAAGACCATATCACTTATATATCCCTTCCCAAGAACCAGAAAATAATGAATAACTGCACCATGAAACTATTGACTTCTCACATAAAAGTATTAAATTCTGAAATAGATGGCAGTTTTCCTAGCCACACTATAATTCTTGGACGCGATCTATATTTAAATTTAACTTAGAGTGGAAAGACGCCATATCGTTTATAGAAAAGGATACATAATATGTCATCTAGGTACATAGTATATCGATATATGAATCAAGAAAATTCAATATCATTGATATGTGAAGGGAATTTATTCAAAATCGTTCCAGGATCAACTTTATCATGATTCATATCCTTCAATTTTTGGTTATATCAATAGGGAATTATCTACTATAAATATGACCATTAATGGGTATAATGAGATCAAGAAATGAACTCTTGGGAATATCAAGCTCAAATATAAATATTGGGATCTCAAATCTAATGTGGATTTCATGGTTATATTTAAATAAAATATATATATTTACCTACTCCAATGGCCCTATCTTCACATCCATCTTATGGAACCTTCAAAATTTCATCAATTATTCAAATACCCCATTAATGGAATGTTCTACATACTAATGTTTTATAGTTACCCCTAATGTTTTTTTGAAATCATATATATTGATGGATTTTTATATAAAAAAAGCATAGTAATTAATGGTTAATTAAAATATATAGGTTAAAACCCCCAATGGCATAGGGATTACCCATATGAATCCTTATAGTATGATTTAACGTGATTATGTGTCTCCAAGAAATCAAATTGATGTATTATAAAAAATCTATTATGGTCAGGCTCCTTAAATCCTCATTAATAGTGTGAATGAAATCAAACAATGTAATATCCCTCTAGTGAGGCTGGTGGATGAGAATATAAATGTCTCTTCCATTGTCCTCTCTCTTCTGGATTGGGATAGGGATACACTTAGATTTACTACATTGTCCAAAAACATCATCCTAGACTATGAGGTTTAATAAGAAGATGAAAAGGCTAATATAATTCATCTCACATTTGAGGATAGAATCTCTAACACCATCAATGAGATTAAGTAGGTAAAACTGGGAAAATGAATATCTCTCACCTACATTGAATAGTTTATATATTATCTTCAAGGAGTAACAGATGTATATTAAATTTTTAAAGAAACATCAATATGTGTTCTCTAGGATATATATATACATAAATTACATGACTAAAACTATATATATATATATATATATTTGTGTGTGTGTGTGTTCTATATTATCTTATTTATTGATCATTGAGGTATTATGTAGGTGGTCGAGAGGATGAACCCCTCTCATTCTAATAATTTTGAGGCAGAATTTGACAAATTGTACAATCCAAATTTCTTCCAGGAGGTGAGATACCGAATATGGATCCTTAGAATCATTCATGTTAATAGGAAAAGGGAAAATTATTGTCTTTATAGATTTTAGATACCTTGATATACATTTCTCAAATGATGTCTTCCCATTTCCAAATATATAATTCCTTATCGATTCCACTAGGGGCTTCCATGCCATTTCATTCATGAATGGGTAGTCAGGGTAAAATAAAATAAATATGTCCCCAAATGATAAAGTACCCATTTACATCACATCACCAAGGGGGTATTTTTCAACAAAGTCATGAATTTGGATTAATGAATAACAACACTACTTATCAGCACATCATGTATCATATCTTTAAACCCTTTATTGGATAAATTGAATAAAGTCATGTTGATGACCTGGTATAACAATATTGAGCGTGGTGTGATAAATTCATGGACCATTACAAAATATTATACTTGATTCAACATCATAGTCTAAAGATTAATCCACAACAATTTTCATTCATGAAAACATCATGAATGTTCCATGGATTTTTCATATGCCACCATAGCATCATGGTTGGAAAAAAATTACTTGTCCAATCAATGAAATATCACCCCCTTATAATATCAAATAATTTAAGGGTCTCTAATGTATCCTTTTGTACATTAAGTGTTTTATATCTAACTTGGATGGAATATATCTCAATTTCTGTAATCTAGTTAAGATGTAAAACTCCTATAGATTGTATAAAGACTTCCAAGAATACTTTAAATGTATCATATAGTTCATGGGTCAACTAGTAGTTTTGATTCAACCAATAAACGGAAATCCATTATTCATATATGTGATTTCAATGAACGGATAACCGGGCGATCTCCTAACGTAGGAAAATGATGTGTGGAATGAAAACATTCTATACTACCTAAGTCGAAGGATTTTTTGGAAATAAGAACCTATTTTATGATGTGGAGAAGGACATACTCACACTAAAAATTGTGGTAAAAATGATGAAGAATTAAATATAGAAAAACAAAGATAAAAATTTCACTTGTATCGACTCACTCAAGTAAATCATTGTCTATCCCTTGATAATTATGAATATATCCTAGTGGGATGTCATTCTACAATAGTATGACATATAGTTTTTATCACATAATTCAGTGTAGTGGAAGGCCCTGGAAGATTTACTTTTGGAACGTCCCATCATATATAGTGCATAGTAGAAACCAATAATCTAGATGAGTATATTTTATAGGCCAATGATACTCCCCGGACAAGGGAGATGAATTTTTATAGTGCCTTCCAAAGCCCTATACAGATGTTAGAGGAAGACCCAAAACAAAATTGGGATTGGTTTAGGAATTTTGTTTTTCTCTTCAGAAAAGGAAAATTTTCCCTAATATTTATCACTATCTAAAGATTATGATAATAATGAGTCAGAATACTAAGCCCTATTCAATGGCTTGGAACTAGTCCAACAGATGGAGATAAGCTCCCTAAGAATCAGAGGGTACTCAGTTAAAGTGATAACGAAAATAAATTGTCAATACCCCATGAAATGGAAGAACTACACCCTCTCATTGGAATTATCATATGAATGATGGAATATATCCTTTTTGAACCCATGATATATCATATACCCTGATCACATAATACACATGTCGATACACTGGATAATGCAACTATAGTTCTATCTTACCTTAATTCAGAAGAAAGGATGATTTGAATTACACACCTAAGGATGGTCCCATCAATCACCATATGTGACACGAAAGAAATTAATTAGCTCAAAACTACCCCATATCATGATGAATTGATATCCTCCCCTAGATGGACAGATCCCAAAATTAATTATCTCCGAAATGGGACTCTCCTAACCGGCCGTGATTCAATTGAATGTATTCTATATCGAACGATGAACTTTACACAGTATTTTGGAAAAAATGAGTATAGATCCCTCTATAAAAGGGGGAAAATATTTAATCCTAACCAGATTCATAACAAAAGGAGAGATTCCATCCAACATAGAAGAAGTTATTGAAGTCTTTTATGCCGCACATCAGCATGGTACCATGATCTCCCTCTAAATCATGATTATATATTACTACTTGAAAAACATGATATAGGACTACCTGAATATCCCCATGAAATTTCATTCAAGAAAAATTTATGAAAAAAATAATCCATCATCCTCAAAAATTTATGCATACAACTAAATTTTCTAGGCCCTTTTAGATATGTAGAATGGATATTGTGAGTCTATATCCCCCATCCACTGGAAAATAGTTAAAGTACATCATTACTACTACTAAATTATTTAACAAATGGGATGAGGCAATACCCCTCAAGGACATTGGGACATTTAATATAATGAAATTAATAAATTAAAATTTCATAATTATTTCCAGAGTCCCTCGCATGTTATTGACATACAAAGAAAAAAACATTTATTTTACTAAGTTGCTGAAATTTTAACAAGAGAGAAACATCAAGTCCAATAACTCATACCTCTATCATGAAGATGACAATAAAATGCATTTGAAATACAATATTATATAGACTATAAAATAAGTTGAATAATGACAAGAATCCCTATCTGGAAAAGGTTCTCCATCCTTTATGGGCCTACCATATCATCATGTCCACTACTACACAATAAACAACATATTCATTTGTGTATGGAACTGAGGTAGTATTTAACATAGATGTATATTTTCCCTCACATAAAATCTCTATATTCAGAAAAATCATAGATGATAATCTATCTCAAGAGAATATGATAAATTTTTAATGAATTGACAATAAAGGATTGATAAACTATAAATCCACAAAATCCATCAGAATCGGATTGCCCAGGACAATAATTAAAAGGTTCACCACTATTTGTTCCATCATGTAGTAAAGGTGTTGGCCCTCATAACCAAAATTATTATGGATAATAATCACATGGATTATAATTCATTTTAACTAGATGAAGGTTGGTGATATATTAAATTTTCTTTAATAATCATTTCTCGAAACCAAGAGAGACGATATTTCACATCAAATTTATTATTAATTTATCTACTATTTGAATAAATAAATTCCAAGGAATATAAATTTTTTTTGTTGAATGTTAATTGTAAAAAAATAAAAATTCACATTACCATAGTTCCAATATGAGGAACCAAGGACAAAATCCCTCTAGCGATGATCCAAATTGGCTCCCATAATCTCTGAGAAATGCCACTCGATCTTTAGGTTCCATTGCAGCATGTTGAAGGCCTTGTGTTCTTCATTCTTCATCTCTTGTTCTCAAGTCTTGAAAAAATATATCTTTCAATTATCATTCATGAGAGGGATAGATATGGAGTATTTATTCGAAAATTTTTTGTGTGAAATAGTTATATATTCTCACTTTTGGGTTCTCTACAAAATAGCAGAATATTCTTATTTATAGTGTTTTTTAAAAAATATTAAATAAAAGAATACCGTCCATTATATACCATTATTACCCTCAATAAATCATATTACACTTAAAAATAATTATATAATTATCATTTTGTTTTATGAACTGACTTGTTTAATAAAAATTTTATATAATGTTCTAGTTAATTAATATTTTTCACCAGACATAGTCTTGGTCTATTCAAAGATTTTTATAATTTATTTATCAACCAAATAAATATTATATTCATAAATTAATATTCTATTCATAATCTATAAAATAAATATTTATAAAAATAATTGATAAAAATAATTAATATTTTATTCACAATCTGACAAATAAATATTTATTTAATTCATGATATCAATATAACATGAATAAAATAAATCTTCCAGCATGAGAATAATATTTATTACAATATATAAACTCATATAAAATAAATTTGTGATATTTTTCACTCTAATTTTCAATATGTGGGATTTCCTAATGTCATTGATTACATTATAGAAATAGTTCAAGGAACCCAAGCTAAAGAACATAGTGTCACAACATCGACTACCACATATGAACTCTCATTGTGTAATATAATCCCATTGTAAAAATATATCATCATGAAGTGTTCACATCTATGTCACCAACCTATATTCTCAATATTTAATTTCTTAAATATCATAAATAATCATAGTGTTACACCATGCCTGTGGAATTTAATTGGATGGCATGACTCTTATCGATATTCTAAGATACCAACATCTATAAAGATGGAAGGGAAAATTACACACATAACATATTCATTTTTTAAATGTCATTCATGACACACCCAATGAATCCAAATTCTCTATGAACTATTATCATCATGTTTTAAGAAATTGATCTAATTACTATAGTTACAACATGAACTAATAATAATCATAAATTCTAAGGGCCATTGCAAACTGTCATATATAGGAACATATGATGACAAAAACATGTTGAGATAATACTAGCATATATGTTCTCATAATCTCTCGTCATGGATATTACCAAGTGCGAACTTCTTCAGAATAATCCTCACCTACTTATGAGTAATCGAAACTATCCGTCAATGAACTATGTGTCCCATAATAGTACATTATCCAACTATATATGATAAAGCATGAATTTCCGTATATTATATACTGTATTTCAATTTTCTAATACCGACAATAATGTTATTTTATGTGCAATTGTCTCATTTTTAGGATTTGGTGGAATTTTGAGCTCAAATGCAAAAATGGCTTAAATTTGGTGTTTAACTGTTTTTATTTGTCTTCTGTATTTTGGCCATATAATTTTACACACTAAACCAAATTGTGAAATTTATTTTTTTATAAGTTTAATTATATCATGGTAACAATTTAATCCTTCTGGAGGCCCAGCTCAATCAATTATTTGGAGGCTCAAAATCAGCTCATAATCCAGACCGTGAAAACTGTGTACAGATTTGGAAGGTTTTAATGATGAGCATTTATCTAGAAGATGACCAATAAAATGGAGCTGACATTCAACAAGGAGCTGGAATAGGTATTAATTAACATCTTTAATTAAGGAGTCCACGTATGAATATGCTGTTTTCAAGGTCTTAATGTCATGGGAATTTGGAGTTGTGGAAGACGAAGAGTCAGTTTGGCATATTCAATTGTCCACACTAAACCTTCCATAACTCCATCATATGTGGACCAATCGGGCGGAAATGTTGTGGAGGGATGAGGAAGCTTATATGGAACTAATTTCAAGAAGGTAACAAATACCAATTTTTCCATTTAATGGGCTGAAAAGTCGATACAATCCACAAGAGTGAATTGAGTCGAGATATCATCAACCATTTTCCCTATAAATATGTATCTCTTTTCTCTTTTACAAGGATAGACATTTTCAAGGGGAAAGGTTGAGTATATTTGTTTTAATAGTTACTTTTAGTTATAATATATATTTGTTTATCTTTTCTCTTCATACCACCTTTCTTACATTTATTTTATTTTATGTATTCTCCCTCCGTAATTCCCTTCTCAACTCCACTAAAAACGGAGAACTAACCTCGGCGCTTCTTCGACGGAGGGAATGGTGAGTTGATTGAGTTATTGTACATTAATTTATAATCCCTTTATTCAATTATAATATTTTTTGTGGTGGTGAAATCGATTATGGTGAGCGGTCGCCCCATTTTCTCTACCACCAATATCTTCTTCTCGTTTATAAATTTATCTTCTCTTCGCTATTTGTGTTGTGCATACGGTGGAGTATGACATGAGTAGTGATGGTCAGCAAAGAGGTATCCGAGCTGACTATAGGAAGAGAATTACCCCATATGCAGAGGTCTCGGTATGGGGTGATGACATTTCGAATGAGAAGGTGACGTGTGATAGGTCTTGATCACCTTATTGAATTGAATTTTGAGATTTTGTTTAAACAATGATATCAACCACCATGACCTCCTAAGAAAAACTGCCTTCTTGTTTTCTTATAACTTCATTATTTATTTCATTTCATTATAGTATATTATATTTTTTATGCATTTTATATTATTTCCCCCACCCCATTTATATTAGTATCATATTTTATATTAGTTATTTTATAATAGTGACAATAGGAAAATAGTGCGTGTTAGCGTCCTCCTTGTGATCGACCATAGGGTGTGCCACTATGGTGCATTTTTAGGTAAATAAGAATTTAATTGAATTGTGGTTCGTGACAAACCACTCTAATCATTTTGGAATCATTTCCGGGGAGGTCAAGTTCTTTCACACACTATTTCCATAAAAAGAAAAAAAAATTTAAAAATTTCAAAAACTAAAAAAAAGAGAGAATTTCATTGCATATCATTTATTTTTGGTTGAGATGGATTATTTTAGTGATTTTTCATATTCATGGACTAGTTATGAATTTTCTACCAGGGAAAATATTTTTATGTTCCAAATGGAACAAGATGCCATGATGATTCCAAATAATTTCAAAATCCTTGAACAAGTATGCAAAATGGTCGCATCGTTGGCGGCTGAAGTTGAAGATGTTAAAGTTCTATGGCTGGAACGACAACAACAAAATAACAAAGCTAAAGAAGAAACGTTTAATGTTGTTCCACCTAAATTTGATGTTGAATAACCCAAGGAGGAATTGAATACTCAACTTGAAGATCCAATCGTCTCTCCTTGGCCATTGCTTGAAGAGGTTCCTAATGATTCCATGCCAGCTGATACAACTGTGGGAGGTCAACATGTTTTGAATAAATATTGGTTAGATTTTGTCGAAGACCAAAAGGTAAGTGATCCTCCCAACTTTTTCAAAAAAAAATCAGTACCTTTCTACCCCTCTCTTGATTTGGAATAAGATAATGAAGTACCAGAAGAAAAAGAGTTCCCAGTGGCCTTGCCTGAAGAGATCACATTTCAAGCTGACCTACACGAAAGGGAAGATTTTTACATTGATTGTACATGTTTCAATCATATCCAAGTGGAATTATTTTCTAGCATCCCTTCGGAATTTTTTGACGCAGCATCACATGTGCAAGCCCTAGATGTTAAAGTCGATGTGGCCAAAGAAGTCGTCGCTGGAGAAGTGGAGGACCCATTCTTCCTCCTTCCCCCATCATTCTATTTGTACCACAATAAAATGGTGAAGAAGTTGTTTTACTCTATTTATGGGTTTCTATATAGATGTTGTAGGCTTAATAGTAGTGGAAGAATGAATATTTGGTGGTTTCTGATCAAGAAACCTCATCCACCTTCAGATTGGGGTTAAACCGTTGCAACTCCTAGACTAGGGGCAGTAAAAACCTAGCACCCGCTTGGGGGTCAAACCAAGCATTATCCCCTTTCTTCTCCATTCCTATTTCTTTTTGTTTATTTTTCTCATATTTTCTATATTTCATGTTTTTCGGTTAAGTGGTAGTATCTAGGAGCTTAACTGAAGGCTGAAACTGTAAAATAAAGTCAGGTTGTATCTTTCCTTCCAATTATTTTTCTGCCCTTATCATTCTTTTGATGAGCTGCAATGGGGGTAGTCAAATCTAGGTGTGGGGGAGTGTCAACCTACTTATATGTTTTGTGTGTTCTATTTTTATTTTTATTTTTAATCTTTTTAGGATCCTTGAGATTCAATGAATATTATAATCATTTTTCACACACTAATTGATTTTGAGATGATTGAAATGATTTTTGATGAAATGGATTTTAAATGATTGTTGATGTGAAACTTTTTCCGTGAAATGGATTTTCCAGAATTTTTATGAGTTTGACTAATTTTTGAAATTCATGCCCATGAAACACTGACTCAATACATTTTTCCTGTCCTATGAGGTATTCTGAACCACTTTGAAATATTCTTTCTAATACCCACACTTTCTTGAGAGAATCATGGATTATGTGTGAGAACCAGAACTTGTGATTTTTCTATTTCAAAGCTTTGGATTTCATGGAATATTTTTGATATGATTGAGGCATTTGTTTGGACAACCATATTTTATCATGAGACCTACCTTTACATATATCCTTCATTATCCCTTAGATTCCATGAATTTCCTTATAGGTTTAAGCCACATTACAAGCCAATTTATCCTTACCTTCCCCCCCTCTTAGTATTTTTGTGTGGATATTTCAAGTTTGAGGGTTGGGGAAGGGCCTTTCGTGTGCATTCTTGGGATGTGTTTCATTTATGGGGGATGTGAGGTGTGTGTCAACATTTTGGGAAGTGTATGATAAAGATAAATTTGTGAATGAGTAATCCTTTCATTGTGCTTTATTTGATTCATCTGGTTCTCCTTCAAAAAAACGAAAAAATAGAAAAAATTGGAGATGAGATTGAATTTATCATTGTACTTC
The DNA here is from genome assembly GCA_963277665.1 of Viscum album. NCBI lineage: Eukaryota > Viridiplantae > Streptophyta > Magnoliopsida > Santalales > Viscaceae > Viscum > Viscum album. The sequence goes on along the minus strand of OY728162.1, from coordinate 75,673,543 downwards.
CTTTTATGACTCATGTATCTATATAAATTCAAGGTAATAATGATAATTCTTTCATTTTATTCATTTTTCAACTCATTCTCCATGAAATAAAAAATCAAAAAATAAAGAAAATAAAGATGTGCCTTTTTGGAGCTTTACAAAAAAAATGAAAAAAATGAAAAAATGGGAGAACCTGGATGCAATCATTCATTGGATTCATTTACTGGCTCATGTCCAATGTCATAAAAAAGAAGGTTTTGTGTTGTGTTTCACATTGTAAAGGTTATTGAGTGAGGTTTATCTTGTGTTTTCACTTGAATATTCATGCATTGTACTTAAGAGTCTAACCTCCTCTTTCTAGCCTTAATTTTTCAATCATTTTCCCACCAACCTTAAGCCACGGAATTCACCTGAAAAAGTCCTCATGATTGAATTAATTTTTATGTTTCACTCTGTGGATAGATAAGAATTGTCACAAGCCTATGGTGATATATGCACTTTCCAAGTATGAGCATAACTCTAGATACAATTTCTCTTGAGTGAAGAGTGACACAAATTTCAAGGTGAGGTAGGTTGTGATTGGGCCATGGATGGATTTATTAGGTTGAACAAATTTAAATTCTAGGAATTAAAATGATTGGTAATTGTTTTTCATAGAGGATACATGATGGAATTTCATTTTGGAAGAGTTCATTGATGTTTTCTCGTTGTTGATTTTTGTGTGAATTTTGATTTGGATATATATTGGTTGCCCATGAGTGCAATTATTAAGTGTGCGGGAGTGATAAAGCTTGAATTTTCATATATTATATACTGTATTTCAATTTTCTAATACCCACCATAGTGTTATTTTATGTGAAATTGTCACATTTTTTGGATTTGGTGGAATTTTGAGCTCAAATGCAAAAATGGCTTAAATTTGTTGTTTAACTGTTTTATTTGTCTTCTGTATTTTGGCCATATAATTTTAAACACTGAACCAAATTGTTAAATTCCTTTTTTATAGGTTTCCTTATATCATGGGACGAATGTAATCCATCTAGAGTCCCAGCTCAATCAATCATTTGGAGGCACAAAATCAGCTCATAATCTGGACCTTGAAAACTGTGTACAGATTTGGAAGGTTTTAATGATGAGCTTTTATCTCGAAGCTGACCGATCAAATGGAGCTTATATTCAACACGGAGCTGGAAGAGGAATTATTTAACATTCTTATTTAAGGAGTACACGTCTGAATAGGCGGTTTTCAAGGTCGTAATGTCATTGGAAGTTGGAGTTGTAGAAGACAAAGAGTCCCTTTGCCAGATTCAATTGTCCAAAATAAACCAGCCATAACGCCATCATACGTGGACCAATAAGGCTGAACGTTTTTGGAGGGACGCTAAAGCCTATATGGAACAACATTCATTAAGGTAACAAGAACCAATTATTCCATTTAATGGGCCGAAAAGTCGATACAATCTGGAGGAAAGAATTGAGTCGAGATTTCATCATCCATTTTCTCAATAAATATGTATATCTTCTCTCTTTTACAAGGATAGCCATTTTAAAGGGGAATGGTTGATTATATTTGTTGTAATAGTTACTTTTAGTTTTAATATATATTAGTTTAGCTTTTCTCTTCATACCACCTTTCTTACATTTATTTTATTTTATGTATTCTCCCTCCGTAATTCCCTTCTCACCTCCACTAAAAATAGAGAACTAACCTCGGCGCTTGTTCGAGGGAGGGAATGGTGAGTAGATTGAGTTATTGTACTTTAATTTATAATCCCTTTATTCATTTATAAGATTTTTGGTGGTGGTTAAATCGATTATGGTGATCGGTTGCCACATTTTCTCTACCACCAATATCTTCTTCTCGTTTATAAATTTTCCTTCCCTTCGCTATTTGTGTTGTGCATACGGTGGAGTATGACATGAGTAGTGATGGTCAGCAAAGATGTATACGAGCTGACTTTAGGAAGCGAATTACCCCATATGCAGAGGTCTCCGTATGGGGTGATGACATTTCAAATGGGAAGGTGATGTGTGATAGGTCTTGATCACCTTATTGAATTGAATTTTGAGATTCTTTTTAAACAATGATATCAACCACCATGACCTCATTAGAACAACTGCCTTATTTTTTTCTTCTAACATAATTCTATATTGCATTTAATTATAATATATTATATTTATTTTTTATGAATTTGATATTATTTCCCCCCAAATTATATTACTATCATATTTTAAATTAGTTATTTTATAATTGTGAAAATAGAAAAATAGTGCATGTTAGCAGCCTCCTTGTGATCGACCGTAGGGTGTTCCACTATGGTGCATTTTTAGTTAAATAAGAATTTATTTTAATTTTGGTTCACGACAAACCATTATCATCAGTATAACATTATTTTAGAATATTGTCATAGCACATCATGATTATCATCATAGAGAGGAACCTCTATGACCTTATCAATGTGATGTATACTCTAGGAAATTATTACATTAGAGTCATGAGTAACAACAAAAAATATGTAATTATATGTTTTATCAATATTAAATATATCATTTATATGTGTTTTCAAAGTAAAATTTTTTTCCTAGGACACAAACTCGAACAAAATCCAACATGGACTAGAGGAAACTATATACAACCTTGAGTACACAACACCTCACATTATAGTCATGATTCTATTGAGTCAAGGATTTAGTAAAGGGTATTTCGATGTTTTCTTCCATATATATAATTCTCACTGTAATATCACCTCGTTTAGAAAAATACCTAAAAAGATGATATTTCCGAAGTATATTCTTCATCTACTAATGTGACATTGGATCTCATTCAATATCCACCATTGTGTTATTATCACAATATAGTGTGATAGGATCATTACTTATAGGTTCCAAATAATGCTATTTTATTTTGTTTAGCATCCATACTGCTTCTTTAGTTTCTTTATATGATTCAATATACTCAGACCCTACTATAGAATCTCCATGAATAGAATACTTTCAGTTGTTCTAGCTAACATCCCCTCCATTAAAAGTGGAGATACTTAAGGGTAGTCTTGAATGACATCCAATTGAATTTACCTGGATCAGTATGATATCTTCCTACCAAACATGATGCATATAATACATCTAGACCACTATATATCATATCATACATAACCAACCGAATCAATGATATACATGGAATCCATTTTATTTACTTCATTTCCCCATGTGTCTAAGGAAAAGTTTTCTTATAAATATAGATTCTCTCTGACTCTCTATGAAATACACACTTTTATTGTTCATTAATGAACTTCTTTAGTATCTTATCAATGAATGTACATTGACTTAGGCAGAGAAACCTCTTGGATATATCTTGAAGGATCTTAATCTTAATAATATGTGATGTGTCACCCCAATCCTTCATAGTAATGTATTTATTCAACAACTCCTTAACATAATGTACGAATAATAATTAATTTCCAATGAGTAATATTTCATCGATATATACTACTAAAAAAACTAAACTCCCACTAAACCATTTGTTGACAGACATCCCACATTCCTTATTTATGAAAATAACTCTATTATTTACTCATAAATAATTATCAATGTCCTCTCTTTAATATTAAATGGATCTCTACACATTTCATACCTTGTTGGCATTCTTTGGAGTCCCAAATCCTTCAGGTTGTGTCATATAGACACTTTCCTTTAGGTTCCAATTAAAAAAAGTCTATTTTGAAATCCATTTTCAATATATCATAATAACGGAAATTTGTAGTGGCTTGTAGGATTATTATGGACTTATACATTGAAAAGTTTGAAAATGTTTCATTTAAATAAAATCCTCAACTTTATCAAAACATTTTGGAATCATGTGAGCCATAGAGTTACTTACTTATCCTTCCTTACCTAGCTTCTTCATGAATACTCAATTTCATCCAATAGGATTTACATCTACTATAAGTTCTACTAAAATACATTCTTCATTTTGAATCATGGAATCCATTTCAGAATCCATGGCTTCTTGCCACATTAAAAAATTTGTGCCACTTAATGCTTCCTCGTAGGTTTGAGGATAATTATTATGAACAAATATTTTGTCACTATCCTTAGTGAAAAGAAAACAAGACCATTCATTTTCTCTAACCACAATAGAACTATTAGGCTGTAATTTTGTCTGTGTAAGAAGTTATTACACCACAGGGCATTGTGGAGTTTTTTCATGTACCAGATCATGTGTATCATGATACTAGACTTCATCAAAGTCTATGTCACTTGATATACCCATTTTATATATATTAGCATCCTCACACAATGTGGGAAATCTGTAAACCACAACCTTTTTAGTATAATTTATTGCATATGTAATATCCCTTTGTTTATTTAGGATATCAAAAAAAGATACACTTTATACCTCATGGTGGAAGATTGTTATCTAAATATACCTTATCATGTGCTTTACAATGACGAAAATGTAAGTAATACAACACATGGTTCTTTCTATTCCATAATTTGTATGGTATACCATTTTATTCTTTATATGATACTCGGTTTAGTAGGTAAGTTGATTTTTGAAATGTGTATCTCCAAAAGCTTAATGGAAGGCTCGTATGAATCATTTTTGATCTTACCATGTACAGAAAGGTGTGGTTCCTCCTTGCTCTTACACCATTACATTGAGGAGTATATTGACGAGTTAGTTGAGATAAAATCATGAACTCCATCAAATAATCTATGAAGTCATTATTAAGATATTTTCCATTGTGGTCTGATTGAAGTTTCATAATTTTCTTACCAAGATCGTTCTCAGCTTCTTTGCTATATTCCTTGATTTTAACAAAATAATCTAACTTATACATAATTAATTACACATATCCATATATAATAAAATCATCATTAGAAGTTACGATGTATGGGTACCCCCAATCCACCTTGATTAAATAAGAAATGGTATAAATACATTGGGATGACCTAATTTATGAAATTAACTATTTCTTTCACTATTCCCACTAGATGGTGATTTGGTAATTTTTCATTGGAAACAATAGTGTCTTATAAAAAGTGGTTTTTGTTAAAAAAAATATAAATATCCATCATGATGTAATTTAGTTAAGAAATATTCATTTACATGACATATCCAGTGATTCCAATGATGGGTGTGGTATGAGTCATGTGAAGTGAATTCATTATTGATTTACATTATCTGGTTCATGTAATCCAATAGATAAAATTTTATTTAAATGTTATTTACCTAAACATATAATATATCAACAGAATGAGGGAAAATTATACATAAATTTGAAAATAAATCCATATGAAATATGTTGTGATACCGAAATAATGTTCTTGGTAATTGGTGGAACATAATAACAACCCTTTAAATCTAGTATCATTCTGGATAGAAATGTGATGTGGTAGTCCTTGATAATTACATTTGCAAGTTCGGATGCATTGTCCACTCAAAGTTCAACCTATTTTTATTCAATCATTCTGAATATACTATTATCATGTACTTTAATAAATATGTTGGAACCATAGGTTGTATCTAATACACAATTTTTAGAAACAGATAAATAAAATTTGACAACATATCCACATGAAGCTTCCCCATGTTACATTGGAGGGGTGTAGATTTTTTTCTAGTGACCCTTCTTTCCACATGTTAAACAGACAACATTATGTTCCCTCTCCTTCCCCATGATATTCCTTTTGTTATAATGGTGTGAAGGAGTATTGGTATTAAATATATTCACTTTACCTTTCCATTTGTTCACTATAAGGATGTAATTTTATTCCATATTTTTCTCCTTCTCTTCATGTATAAGAAGAGTTAGAATATTGGGTTGAAAAATCACACTATTGTTCATATCAAAATTCATAAAGATGTTGGAGAATCTATGAGGAAGTGATTCCATAATTAGTCTGGTTCCAATTTTTTTAGGAAGTTTATACCCTAGAACCACAATGTCCCCAAAGTATCCAATGAGATTGACTACATGGGGGATAGCTGGGGAACCCCCTCAAATATTACTATGAAATTTCTCCTTGTAAATCTTAAAATGTTCTTTTCTATCCCTCTCCTAGTAAAGTGCATGAAGGTACTCATGCATTATATATAAATCCATCTTTCCTCAAGACATTGTTAGTAAACTATACATACATGAATGTATCAAAAAATGAACGATGATAACATTCATCAAATTTTATTCATATATACGTAACTCGTCATTACTCAACTCTGTAGAAGGGGAATCATGAATTGAGGATTCTTGCATGTAATATTTTGGTTCATGAAATTGAAAAACCCAAAGGATTCTAAAATAGTCATTAAATGTACTACAACTTAGTATGTTATCTTTCTCTATTATTAGTAATTTACATATTTTGGATGATGATATTTTCATTTTTATACTATAATTAAATTGTGTAGATTATTATGTATTTTTTAAAAAAAATAGATATATAATAACTTAAATGTTTTTATTATTTATTTTATTAAATATCCCAGTATTTTATCATGACTCAAAATCCTTCACTATTAAACTCAAAAAAACCTATTTTCCTTAAAATTGTAGTGGAATGGATCCAAATTACATCTATTAATTATATATACTTTGGATAGGATAACCACAATAAATTAATTAGGTAGGCGGTCATGCCGACTATGGACTTCAATAACCTTGATCCATTGAGTGGATTCCCCTATCATGAGGATATAAATTGTATTTCCTAAACACATTCCTCCGATTTTTTAATTAATAGACATTTTCCATTAAATTAAATAAATTTTAAGATAATTAAACTTAGAAATATCATGTTTACTCCTCAATATTAGTATGTTTCTAGACTTTGGCCATGTACTACACATAGTTCTATAGATTAATTTTCAATCAATTAATGAATGGATGAGTGTGAATTAATATTTTGTTATGGTATTTTAATTTATTATAAATAAAATTTATATTTTGTTTTCATTTACATGTATTCTTAATATTATGTGGATTTTACATAATTATTTAACCATGCTCGAAGAAATATTTACGTATAATTCATTTATTTAATTTCTATATTTTTATGTTAATTAATTTATTTATGTGATCACATCCTTCCATCCATTAAATAAATAATTTCATAGAAAAAAATGAATAAATAATTAAATGATTTGTTCATGAGATTTAATTTATGGTTTATTTGTTGAGAGAACATAAAATCAGCCTTCAAATTAGAGGGAATAACTCCTATAGTGGGTTTTTTAAAGAGTTACTACATTCCCCCTACCCACCTATGTATCACCTTTGTGGGAATCATTATTGTTTCACCATGAAACCCCTCCACATGCCATGGGATTGTCTATTAATTACAAATATTAATTAATCACACACATGTGGTTGAAATAAATTGATTGGTTAAAGGGGTTACATAATTATCCTTGGCCACATATGTCCTATATAATAATAGAGGGAGTTATGACTCACATGACATTATTTAATTAAATATTAAATAATTTAATTCTCCTAAAATAAATTAAATTTTAACATCAAACACATTCATGGGTCATTATCAATCTCATTAATGATAATACATGCAACATATATGAAAAATTATATGGCTATAATTCATATATCTGTTTTTTATTTTATTATTGAAGATAAACTTGCTTGTAATTATTAATTAATTAATTCCATTTAATCTTAATGATAATATGATATTAATTGTAGATACTCATCATTATGGGAATTCCTAAAAAAATTGGAAGTACCGATAATGTAATATTAATTATAATTTTTTAATTGGGCATTTAAAATAATTTATACCCATTATTAAATTGTAAAAAACAATACGGTTTGAAAATAAATAAAATAATATTTTAGTGATTGAAATTAAAATTTAATGTATTTTTAATATTTTCCATTAAAGGTAGATTACATTGAATTTACATGAAGCTACATGCTCTAAAACTCAATTTTCATATACCCATGTCACACACTCGGGGATTCGGCATATTAACATGGCTGAACTACATAGCATTTACATGCTAGTTACACACATTGTATTTTCTTATCATGTACCATGGTTGGACTGGTAATCACATAGTGTGAAATAAAATAACAATGTGTAATAAATTTCCTACGACATCTATATACAATTATCTTGAGAATACATCGCATACTCTAGCCACACACTTTATAACCCAATTCTACAAGCCAAAGGTTTGGCACTACTCAATTGAATCTATAATTATTATTCATTTACTCTTAAACATTAAAAAATGAAACACTAAAATAACTTGATTAATATTTTTATAACATATTAATTTGAATGATATTATGTAATTAATAACATGAAATAAAAATCAAACAATAATTATGCATACAGAAATAATCCAATAAATTATTATAAATTTAAACACGACAACTTTGATACAACATGTTGGTCCTGAACAGAATAGAAGTTTGAGGATGTGGAGAATATATTAAATAATATTTTAATAATCATTACACAAAACTAAGAGAGATGTTATTAAACGTCAAATTTAATATTAATTTATTTAATATATAAAAAAATAAATACATGGGATTAGGAACATTTTTGATAATTGGATTTTGATCATCGGAAAATATCATTTTAGATTACCTTCATTCCACATAGGGCATCCAACTATTGGATTCCTCTAGAGGTCTTCATCATGTTCTCCTATGATCTACAAGTAACAAAACTCGATCTCAAGGTGATAACACGGTGAGTCTAATGTCTTTTGTTGTTCGTTCATGATCTATTGATCTATGGTCTTAAAGAAATGCCTCTTTAATTTCTCATTATTGAGAGAAAGAAAGATGGTGTAGTTAGAAGAGAATTCGTTTTGTGCAAAAATTATCTATTATAAATTTTTGAATCTCTACATATTTGACATAGCCTCAAATTTATAGTGTCAGGAATTAGAAAAAAACTATTTAATTTTATACAGTCCATTAATTAAAATTTATTAACTTCAATAATTCCTAGGCTTCATAATAATATTTATATAATTATTATTTTATAGTATGAACCAAATTATTTATTTTCACATATTATATAATAGTCTTGTTAATTAATATTTATCACTAGACTCAATATTTGTCTATTCAAACTCCATTTCAATTTATTGAAAAACTGAATACATATTTCAATCATAAATAAATATTTTATTCAAAATCTAGAAAGTAAATATTTATTAATATATTCAATAAATAAAATAAATATTTTATTTATAAACCTATTACTAAAAGTATATTTAATTTATGCTATCAATATTACTTGAATATAATTATTCCCTAGAGGTGCGGAAGATATTTATTTCATTAATTAAACAAAAATTGAATGAAATTGGGATCAATAGATAAACTTAGTGTGTGACCATGTTGCATTCATTCTTATTAGAAATAGTCGGGCTTATCTAAAGTTCATGATTACTGTCTAATAATTGGTCATGGCACCCAAGAGAAATAATGTAGTGTCAAAACATCCATAAAAACATACAAATTCTCACTGCGTAATATAATCACTTTGTCAGAATATCTCTTCAAGAAGGTTTCACATAGGTGTCATTAACCTATATGCTTGATATGTATTTCATATACTATCCTAAATAATCATGTTTTTACACCATGTCCATGAAATTTAATGTGATGGTTCTATTACAGTCAAAGGACTGACATATCAATATTCATAAAATGGAAGGGACATATCCTTCATTAATGACATGTCACTCATCACGCACCCAATGTATCCAAAATTTCCATTAATTTTCATAATCATGGTTGAAAAAATACATCTATGTACATGAGATTTTTCATGCATTAATAATAATATTAAAATAAAAGGTTTATCACACAAATTCACAAATAGGAATATATGGTGACAAAAAACAAGTGGAATTCCTACTCGCAGTTTTGTTCTCATAATATACCATCTTGAAGATAACCATCTAGGAACATTCTAAGAAGAATCCTCATCTTCTTATGAGTACTCGCACAATAATGTAAATGAACTACGTGTCCCATCATAGTATGTTTTCCAAATATAGAACACCATTTGAAAATATCATTATAGCACATCATGGATATCATTGTAGCAGGGAACTACTATGACCTTATCAAATTGACGTATACTATAAAACATTTTTATATTGCTTTCAGTCAAAACAAAAAACAATGTGTAATAAAAGTTTTCTTAATATTCATCAAAAAATATACAAGTTATAAATGTAAATAAAAAGATGGTTCAATGAAAAAAACTCCAAGAGAAGCCTCCGAATATGGAACCCAATTGTGAAGGTACATATATTATACATAAGGCTATTACAATAGAGCTGACATGTTAGACAAAACTGATGTGGAATGTGTCACACCCCACAAAAATGCATGTTTTTTATGAAATACATATCATATAATCCATAAAGTGTCTCTTTTCCTAGTCGAATGATGTAAACAACATAAAAGCATCTTGGTCCCATGAAATTAAACTATATAAACTCATCCATTACACATGATGATAAACTGAAAAACATGTCAAGGTTTCATGCCATTTAACTGTAAAAAAAAATATTGGTCTCCTGAAATTAAACTTCAATAACTCTTTGAGGTTTCAAGATATTAAATAGAAAAATATAATCTATGTTTCATGACATTAAACTAAATAAACTCATCCTTGTCCCGTTATATTAAACTGCACAAACTCATCTTGGTAACATGATGTCAAACTATACAAACTCGTCTAGTTCACATGACATTGAACTACACAAACTCATCCAAACCAAATGACATTAAACTACCCATAAAAGGTCCTGGTAGCAACATGCTAAACTGCAAAACCTCTCAGGTCCTAACCATAGGAAATTAAACTGTACAGAAAATGTTCAAACAACATAATGAAAAACTATTTGGAAAAATTTTGAGTACATGATGTTAAACTACACGCGGATGATTGTACCACTAATGATTCAATTCACATGATCTAGATCTATGAAATAGATAAATAATGTTACTTATTCCCTTCATGTGAGTCAAATCCACACAGGGAATCTCCCATAAATGAACTATTCATAGATTTATTCCTTCCATCATGGGATATGTAGTGATTCACAGATATCCAATCATGTTCCCAACAAAAATATATTTCATCCCAACCACAATACATCAGAATACAAAAAAAAATTCAACCCTTCTTTTCCATGTAAGGTTACCCTTATCCTTACCACAATACGTTAAACTTTATAGATAATGTTCTTGGTGTACGATTGTAAGCTTCATAGACTTCCAAAACTATGTGTGTCATTATTCCATCCATCATTGGATATTTTGTGACACACATACATTCATTTAAGGTATCGGTCAAAATATTCATCTTATATCACATTGATTCACCTTCATCCTTACCACATGACATTAAATATAATGGTTGGTGTCCTCACTACAATACCCTAAATTTCATGGTGTTATAAAACTAAACCTGGATTGATTCACATTACTATGAGATACCTATTTATTCCAAGATCCTATATCATTGAAAATCGACCACATGTTACAAAATCCCTATATTAATTACTATAATTCCCTTGGTGTGGTGATATCTACATTTTCCATTCATAGTTTCCAAAATAGAGCATAGCTGAGATGAGATTCGAAATTTTTATAAGGGATTTCAAATAAAATGGATCCATATCTGTTCATATTATTGTTATTATTTTCATGAATGCATTACCTTAAATGGTATACAATCATTCTTTTATGCATAAATCTAAATTTCATCGTTGTTGTCTATTGCATGACATAAAATTGTGCATTTCTAGGGACCTCACCCGAGAGGACCATTTTCATTTTTTTGGTATCCCACTACACATCTATTAAAGAACTACTTATGGATTGATTCACATAATCATGTGATATGTGTTGATTCCCATATCTAAAATCCTGGATCCAGCTACAATAATCTGAAGGAAATATTTCACCATCTATGTATGGGTTAGACTTGCATATAGAGTTCCCCATTCAATAAATTCATATTTTGTGATTCTGCACATTTCAAGATACGTAGTGACACTAGGATCCCTGATCCTATTTACATCAATAATAATAAATGGGTATAATCCCACCTTTTGGTATGGATCAAAGCTGCATAGTGAGTTTCACATTTTGAAACTATGTGTGTCATGAATCTATTCATAAGAGGATACATAGGGATTCAAGGATCCCCAATCATGGGATTATCTATGATAATCAATGGTAAAAGTTTCTCACACTTTTTATGGGTCATACATGTGTAGATAATTTCACATTCAATAACTATATGTGACATTATTCCTATCATTATAGGATATGTGGTGATGCTCGAATCAAGATTTATTGGGTCCATTTCTCATCAAAGAAAATTTTCCCTCATCCATGTGTACATGTCAAACCTATGCAAGTAAATTTCAACAAATAACTGCATTTGGATTGATTCATGTCATCACAGTAAACCAAGTGATTCCAAGATCCCCAATCATACATTAAAAAAAATTAAATTGATAAAATCTATCCCCTTACTACAAATGGGCCTAAAATATATAGTGAATTTCTTAAATGCATGAAATTTAACTAAATGATAAAGAATAACATATAACTCTTTTATAAGATTACCAAGTCATAATAAATCATTTTCCCTTATCATAAGATATATCTAAATTTGGATTTCTTGTGCATGTGATAAATCCTCACAATAAGGGATTTGACATTTATTTGTTCACCAATAATCCTATGTCTTTATAAAATGTAATGACCCAGAATTTCCATGTAATTTTATTTTAAAAATATCTAAATTTTACGAGTCCTTGAAAATTGAAAGAAAGTGTTTCTGAGGCCTGGAGTTCCCGGAATAAATATCTGATCATTTGTTTTGGTATGTTCAGTAATCGTGCAAGCTGGTTTTCCTAACATTTAAACAGGTTCATGGAATTTAAATCTAAGGGCACCGTTGAACAAACAACACCGGTATACGTTTAAGGAGACTTTAATCTCAACGATAGTGGGATGAGAGTGAATGTTGGTTTTTGGGATTTTTGTGAATGAATAAAATAAAATAAAGTTGTGTGGATTTTTGTTATTTTGTTTGTTAAAACCTCCAAGAGGAAGTTGAGGTGGGGACCACCCAAACATAACCTCCCATGAGAGGTTATGGTGGTGGGGACCACCGAATCCTAACCAACCATGAGAGGTCTTGTTGGTGTGGACCACCCGAGGCCTAAACCTCTAAACTCCCATAATAAATGAGGGAGAGCCTTTTCACCTCCTCCACCATAATGGTTCCAACACACATTCCATTAGTCTTTCCAACACACCACTTAACTGAGCCAATTTAATTTAATCCATTTTGAATTGTGCCATCGATTAAATTGTGGAAACACTTTTTTATTGGATATCTCTTTTATTTGTTGGAATTGGGGAGAGGAGGAACTTGGGAGAAAGCTCCTAGTGAAGAATTCTCAATCGACAAAGAACTTGGATGAGGAACTCCTTCGACTACGAAGACCAAACTCGACTTCGACCTTATTCCTCGGAACTTCCTTCAACGTAGGATGTGTTCGTATACAATGAATCAACGTAAAAATTTTCTCACCAATTTCAACCAACAATGAATAGGTAGGGATTTTATTTAAGTATGATTTTATTCCCTTCGTTCTCTCCTTCTAAAACAATGAATGAAGATCAACTTATTATCAAGTTGATATGTGAATGTTTTCTTTGAGGGTTGGGAATAATTTTTGCGGGAATTTTCAGGGGTTTAATGTTCTTGTTTATCACTTCACAAGTACACCCCCAGCTTTTCTATTGTGGGTTGGGAAGAATCTTGGTGGAGGGTATGATGTGATTTGTTCTTGTGAACCCCTTGCTACTGCTCTAAGGCGGTGAGTGCGGGACAAACTAACATGGCACGTCCTCTCTATAACCGTTGCGTTGTTTTGCAGTTTCCTTCAAAACTGAGGAAGGAGACAAAGGAAACGATGGGGATGAAGGTGAAGAAGGAAATGATTATACCACCTGTAGCATCTATGACCCGCACCGCCCCATGGTGCTATGGCCTTCAGGCCAAACCGGACCTGCACTTCCGCCAGCCGAACCGGCCCCAAGAAACGATGCTCCCCAGCCACCCCGCGCCTTGGCCACCCTGGCCTCCCAATCTAACCGACACCTAGCCACACCGGCCTCCCAGTCGAGCTTCCATGGTCGCACCATTCATCAGCCTAACCGGCCCCAACCGCGCCACCCCACCCCTCGGGCTGAGCCACCCCAATAAGCTCCCTTATGGCCCTCAAAGTGGAACTAGCCTCGTGCCTTGGGATAAGCTGCCCATGTGGAGCCCTCCAGGGAGAAACTCCCTCATGTGAACCCATGGTCGGTCTACACCCTCAACGTTCTCCACTACTCGTCACAGTCGGCTGGGCTAGGCCCAGTGGGTAGGGCCGATTTCAAGGGGTTGGCCCACCCTACGGGCTGGGCCAGACCCAATGGGTTAGGTTGTGTCCACCAAAACATGGTTAGCCTACACTGGGATGGGCCGGGTCGGTCTAACTAGGTCGGACCGGAACCAGGACCACTATGACCCATTTACTCTCTTTCGGCCATATCCTTGGCACCGGACGACCATTTGATGAACTGCCAGTGGAAATCGAAATCCTATAGTGTGGAGGTACCTTTGAGTATACCCTACTAGAGTTTGCGGAATAGTTGAGATACTGTCAGGTTTCCTCGTGCATGAATCCAACTGGGCCTCCGAGACTAAAAGGCTAATAACTCATTGACCGGGCATCCAATTGACGCAAAAACTATTGCGTTGAGACCCCTATGACATGGCAGAATTTTGAGATACTTCTTCGTGGGACTTCGTGAAAATTTGAGTATCGACCAGTAGCCTATGGAGTAGTTCCTCCTGGAGATGAGCAAGCATAGTGCATAGACCTAGTAGCAGACTGATACCTAACGACAGACGACCGATTTGACTTGGAGTGCCTCTACTAGTCTAGAGGGGAGTGCCTTGGTGTCTCGTAAGACCCATAGTGGGATGTTTCTTGGTATCACAGCTGACCCATGGTACTCGATAGGGGGATTACCTCAGCAGGATACATGGGGGAGCGCGCTTGGTGTCGTGGCAGTCTCATGGTGGGGAGCGCATCTATGTGACGTAGAAGACCCACAATACTCGACAGAAGGAGTACCTTAGTAGTCCATGCTTAGTGGGAAGTGTGATTGGTGTCGCGAGAGGCCCACTGTATTTGATAGAGGAGGATTTCTCCTACAGCCTAGGTTTTGATAATGTGACTGGGGATGTTACTTGATACTACATCTAGAATAAAATCATGGTTGAGCTGAGTCAGTTTTTTTTTTGTGTTTTCCTCATGATAGAGATATATCACATGATAACATAGGTATATGTATTGGCATATACCTAAGTAAGGTAATCTGTTGATTTCATACCTTTTGGTTTATACTTGTTGTATTTTTTGAGACATTGAGCATCTAGGGGTCCCTAGTGAGTATTGTTATACACACTCCTGTATAGACTATGCTCACACCTTGTTGTGTTGGTTGCAGGTAACAAACAATGATGACTATGGCTGAGAGTACCCGGACTGGATGCTACCTAGAGGTGGATCATACAGTGTGTCGGTACACGGAGGAGATAGATATATGAGGGGTGAAGAGGAGTCCATTTTTACCTACATTTTTGGTACGAACCTTAGAGGATGATCCAATAGCTATTTTCTTTTCTTCTTTAGTTGTACTTTTACTTCCTGTTTCCAGTAATTTATTATTGGGAATGTATTTCTGGACCCTTTTACTTTTCATCACTCTCTTTGTTATACAGTTTTACACAGTATTTTGTATCCATTTGTGTTCTCAGTTGTGTGTGTTTTCTGGTTCTAAAGGCAATGCCTTCCCAGTTTAGGGAATTACACATTTGGTGCTAGTCGCCAGCCCTGTCCTATGAAAGGCGGGCTAGTGGTAGTCACAGCACGGGCCCCGAGAAATTGGTCCTGATAAACATGTATTAGAGGAGTTGGTTCAACCATAGAACATTGGACTCTAATCTTTCTTTTCTGTGAAGTAATAATGTTAAATGTAGTGGGTGTGGTTTTCAATTCAGAGAGTCCAGTGTTGGTGTGGCGGCTGACGTATCCATACACCAGGACCCTGACATCTGATTTTCGACTTAGTGCATGAAAACACTGATTGCCTGTGTGTTTTCAAGAGTTTTCTTTATGTCAGCTCACCAAGTATAAATTTTAACCGTAGTGCACCTGTTTCTTTTTAGGATGTCACCATTTAGACAACCTACTAGAGTTTTGAGATTTGAATGCACTAATATCCCATTGTGTAACAAGGCATCGGTGTAGGGACCTCTTCTGGTATAGGCACCAGTAGAGGCACCGCAGTACCATTACCTATTGGGCCACTGATTCCACCAGCCCTAGCAATGGAGAGTGCATTCCTCTTGAGTGCGTTGCACGAGTTCTAGTGCCAGAGTCCACACAGGTTTAGGGGAGAGACATACCCAAATGTAGCTGAGGATTTGCTGGAGGCTGTGATTGGAGTCTTTTGAAAGGTAGGGACACCAGCAGACCTCATGGTGATCCTTGCTGACAACTTTCAACAGGAAGTAGTTGTAAGATGGTGGATATTGATGCTCCAAGTTCATAACAAGGTGACACTTCTCTAGGCAGACATCAAGAGCCTGTTTTGGGTAGAGTTTGTTCCAACGACTCTTCGTGAAATGCGCATATTGGAGAGACTTCTAAAGCATCAGGGCAGCATGACTGTATCTCAGTACTCAGTGAGGTTCACTGACCTCTTACGTAACTCCACCGATATGGTGCGAGACCCATTATTCAAGGTCCAGACCATCGAGTAGAGACTCAGGTGGGAAATAAGGGCTTCGGTGATCTCACATAGCATCCCGACATAGGCAGGGGTGTTAGAGAGAGCCCTCTTGGTATGGAGCTTCCTTGCTGAGCGGTATCTAGTAGTGAGATCTACCTCCAGTCGACACATATCAGAGTCTTCTGCATTTGGAAGAAGAAATATGTCATAGAGGTGCAAGAGGACTAGACATATAGGTGGACAACATCATAACGTAGTATTGGTTGTGTGGGGCACCAGAAGTGGAGACAGACATGCTAAGAGCGGGGAGTGCTTCACATGCGGTGGGTAGGGTCACATGGATCGTGACTATCTGACCCGCCCTTTGGATGATCAGCAGATGGTCGAAGTACCACCACGGCAGAGAAAGAGATTTGATTTAGGTGGTCAGTAGGGAGTAGGAGGACGTGGCAGAGGAGCTAGATGTACATCTTGGGATGGGAGATGTTTCAATATATTACCGCCACCACCACCATGAGGTACACCCTGACCACAGGGAGTAAGTGGACAGGGGACTGCTCTACTCCAGGCAGCTGAGGCTTATGATCATGGTTCTCCAGAGATGATTCGAGGTACGATCTATGTGTACTCCACCTTATCTAAATTACTTATAAACACAGGTTTCAATCAATATTTAATTTTATTTCCTTCATTCAGAGCTCAGAAATTCTGATGGATCTAATGGCTCAATCCATACACCTAGATATTTCTATGGGAGCATATTTGATGATTATGCAGTGGTTCTGGCAGTGCGAGTGTACTATAAGAGGTGAGAACTTTGACTGGGATCTCCTAGAAGTGTCTTCGAGGCCTTAGGAAATCATCTTAGGTAGGGAATGGATATATAAAGTCCATGATCAAATTGAATTTATTAGGCACAAAGTGTGGTGTTTCCACACGAATGGGAACATGTTTAGCTTCCCCGGCGAGAAGGGATCATTTTAATCACATGATTGACTTGATCGAAGGAGAGTGTGG
This sequence comes from Viscum album, assembly GCA_963277665.1. NCBI lineage: Eukaryota > Viridiplantae > Streptophyta > Magnoliopsida > Santalales > Viscaceae > Viscum > Viscum album. The sequence continues at coordinate 75,655,673 of OY728162.1, read as the reverse complement.
CCAATCACTCATCAGTTGTCTAGCCTTACCCCTAGAGTTGTTGATGTCGAGAGTATGAGTTTTCCTGTAGTGGTGGACTAGTATGTAGTTGTCTTCCTTGATGATGTCCTAGGTCTACATCCTCACAGATAGGTGTTCTTTTACATTGAATTGTACCCTGGGATGAAACAGATATCTACACCATCATATCAGATGGATTCCACAAAGCTTCAAGATTTGTGGGTATAGATATGGTACATTCAGGGGAAGGGAGTCATTTAGCCTAGTGTGTCACCTGGGGCATCCCAGATTCTATTCACCAAGAAGGTGGATAAGAGTTCGAGGCTTTGTGTTGACTATCAGTTCCTGAACCAGGAGACCATGATGAACATGTACCAACTCCAGAGGATTGAAAACCACATTGATCAGCCGAAGGGAGAACAATAGTTCTCGATGATAGACCTCAGATCAGGCTATCATCACCTTGGAGTATGAGATGAGGATGTGTAGAAGACATCCTCTAGGTTTCTGTACAACCATTATGAGTTCTTTTTTATGCCATTCATTGTAACCAGAGCTCCATCAGTGTTCATGGGGATCATGAACGACATCTTTCCACCATTCCTCCATCGTTTTGTCGTAGTCTTCATCGACGACATTATAATCTAGTCGACAACTGAGGAGGAGCATGATTATCATTTGCAGGTAGTACTGGACAAGCTCCGAGAGAACCATTTTTATGGTAAGCTCTCGAGATTCCAGTTCTAGATCTGTGATATTCACAATATGGGACATGTCATATAAGATGCTAGATTTATAGTGGATCTAGTAATGATTGCGGCATTATTTTCTTGGGAGCCACCTAAGAGTGTGATGCAAGTACGACGTTTCCTAGGTTTGGCAGTATACTACACGAGATTTGAGCCAGATTTCTCCTGAGTTAAAGCACCACTATCACCCTTGATGATGTTGTTCCAACAATTCATGTGGTTGGAGAGATGCCAGCAGAGTTTTCAGGAGCTAAGGCAGAGGCTGACTAGTGCTCCCTTCATGAGGCTTCCAAAAGAGGGAATACGGTACATATATTACTGCGACGCATCTAGGACCAGACTCGGATGTGTCGTGCTGCAAGAGCAAGTAGTGATCAGTTATGGTTCACGGATGCGGATACCACATGATGAGAACTATGCAACCCATGACCTGGAGTTAGCAGCAGTGGTCTTCGCCTTGAGGATGTGGTGACACAATCTGATGGGTGAATGTTTTACAGTGTACGTTAATCACAACATTCTCAGGTATATCTTCTATCAGAAGGACCTGAACTTGCTATAGTGACGTTGGCCTGAGTTTCTCCAAGATAATGACTTCGAGATAGTATATACATTATGTAAAGGGAATACTATTTCAGATGAAATCAGTAGGAGATCTGGTATATAGTTTCTAGGTGAGGAGATGGTGCAGCTTTACACTTTGCAGATATCCTTTGTGCACAGAGATGGAGTAGCTTTTTTTCTGTCTCTTACTATCACTCCCCCACTTCATCAGTGATTCAGGGTGGCACATCATGAGGACACTGACTATGAGACATGACTTGCTCAAATATCCACACGGATGGTACCTTATGGTTTTCTTGAAGGTGGGGAGCACTTCATCCTCTTCACATGACATTCTATGGTACCAGTGTCACATTATGAGGGAGTTTTAAGGGAGTTCCACACATCCTTTCTAGCAGTATATCTTCGAGTGGCGATGATATACCAGGATCTCTGACGATAGCACTAGTGTCTGGGAATGAAGAAATCAGTCGCAGAGTTTGTCTCTCAATGCCTAAATGGTCAGAAAGTGAAGGTGGAGAATTAGGTAATAGTATGATTGGTTCATTATTTAGAGGTCCTCGAGTGGAAGTGGGATGGGATATCCATGGACATCGTGATGGGACATCAACATACATCTAGGCGACATGACTCGATTTGGGTTATCGGTGACCGACTCATCAAGTTGGCCCACATCCTACCGATTTGAGAGCAGGGTTCAATAGAGAGCTTGGGTTGAGTCTATGTGTAGGAAATTGTGCGACTACATAGAGTAACCTTGATGATTTTCTCTGGTCATGAAACATTATTTACATCCTGGCTAGCGAAGGGGTTGCAAGAGGCTTTCGAGATGCAGCTTCATTTAAGCGCTGCTTTCCATCCTCAGACGAATGGTCAGACTGAGCGGAAAATTCACATCCTTGAGGACATGTTGCATGCTTGTTTCATCAACTTTGGGCGTAGTTGGGAGGATCACATTCCTTTGGTTGAGTTTTCATACAACAACAGTTATCACTCCACCATTCAGAGGACACCTTTTGAGGCGTTGTAGGGGTGACCTTGCGGATCACCATTGTGCAGGACTGACCCAGGGGAGTCAGCACCAGTGGGACCAAATATGGTACGGGCTACCATATAGAAGGTTCAGATCATTCATGTGTAGATTAAGAATCCATAGAGTATACATAATTCATATTCTGACAGGAGATGGAGTCCTTTGGAGTTCGGGGATGGAAACCAAGACTTTCTAAAATTCTCACCCCGACGAGGTCTATGGTGATTTGGCTGAGGCGTCATGTTATCTCTGGATTTCATCAGACCATTTCAGGTACTCAGAAGAATTGGTGAGGTGGCATACACTTAGCTCATCCACCTCAGTTTCACCAGGAGCATGATATCTTCCACATATCCCAGTTGAGGTGATACATGCATGACCCATCTCACATCATCAACCATGGAGAGCTGGACGTTGATGATAGGGTGTCTTTTACAGAGGTTCTAGTAGAGATTGAGTATCAATAGAAGAAGGTCTTAGTGGATGGTCGCTACCTCTGGTGTGCGTCTGCTGGCAGCACAAGAACCTCCAGAAGAGCACATGGTAGTAGGAGGCTCAGATGCATAATCAGTACCCCAACGTTTTCCCTTATTTCGAGTTGTATCTTACGTGGACATAAAGCCTTGAGGTGGGGATAATGTAAAGACCTATAATTTCCATTAATTTTTTTTGAAATATATGGGAATTTTATGAGTCTGCAAAAATTGATGGTGCATGATTCCAAGGCCCGGTGTTCCGAGAATGAATTTCTGGACTTTTATTTGGCTAAGTTCAGTAAACGTGTAAAAGGATTTTCTTAACATTAAAATTGGTGCTCAGAATTGAAATATGAGGGTACCGTTGAAATCTTAGCGCTGTTATTCACATAAAGAGACTTTAATCTCGATAGTAGTGGGTCGAGAGTGAAAGATAGTATTTGTGTTTTTTTTGAATGAGTAATGTGAAATAAATTTGTGTAGCCAAATTTTTATTTTGTTTGTAAAAACCACCAAGAGGAAGTTGAGGTGGGGACCACTCGAACCTAACCTCCAATGAGAGGTTATGGTGGTGGGGACCACCAAAACCTAGCCTCCAATGAGAGGTTATTGTCGTGGGGACCACTCAAGGCCTAAACCTCTAAACTCCCACAATAAATGAGGGAGAGCCTCTTTACCTCCTCTTCCTTATTGGTACCAACACACATACCATTAATCTTTCCAACACATAACTTAATTGATCCAATTTAATTCAATCCAATTTGAATTATGATAATGATTAAATTGGGGAAAAACTATTACTATTGTCTATATATTTGATTTGGTTGAATTGGGGGAGAGGAGGAACTTGGGAGAAAGAACCCAACGAAGAACGCTCAACCGAGGAAGAACACCAATGAGGAAAGCCTTCATCTACGAAGAACAACCTCAACTTTGACCTTCTTCTTCGGAACTTCCTTCGATGTAGGATGTGTTCCTCTACAACGAGTCAATGTCTGCATTTTCTCACCAACATCAACCAACAACTAACAGGTAGGGATTATATTTTTGTATGATTTTATTCACTTGGTTCGTTCCTTATAAAACAAATAATGTGAATCAACTTAATATCAAGTTGTGCTGTGAATTTTTTCCTTGTGGGTTGGTAATATTTGTTGCGGGAAGTTGTAGGGATTTTAGTGTATTGTTTATCCCATTACAAGTACACACATTATTTTATTTTACGGATTGGGAAAAATCTATGTGGGAGGGTTTGATGTGCTTTGTTCTTGTGAACCCTTAGCTACTGCTCTAAGGCGGAGAGTGTGGGAAAAACTAACATGGCTCATCCTCTTCCAAACCATTGTTTTGTTTTGTGGATTTCTTCAAAATGGAGGAAGGTGATGATGGATATGATGGACATGAAGGCGATGAAGGCAGCGGTGCTGCCGCTCACGGCCTCCATGACCTATGCCCCCACGCAGCGCTCTGGCCTCCCCACAAAACTAGCCCCATGTCGCTGCCAGCCGAAGCGTCCCCAAGACGCACCCCATCCTGGTCGTTCCACGCCCCCACCGTGCTCCACCCCGGCCACCCCATCCTCCCGGTCAAACCGACCCCCGGCCCCCAGGCCTCCTAGCCGGGCCGCCCTGGTCATTCTATCCACCGGCCGAACTGGCCCCTACCGCACCACCCTGGCCCCCGGGTGGAGCCACCCCAAGTCATTCCCCCATATCCATACGAGTCAATCCATCCATCTACCCCAGGCCGAGGCACCCTCGTGGTGCCCTCCGGGCCGAGCCGCCCACGCGGTGCCCTCCGGGTCGAACCACCCTCTCACCGACCCATGACCGATCCGCGCCCTTGCGGCCTATCTATGCCCTCATGGCTATCAGCAGCCCCTCGCAGCATACTGGGCTGGGCCCAACGGACTGGGCCGAACCCAACGGGCGGGCTGGGGCGACCCGAACAGGGTCTGCCCAGACTATTTCGGGTCGGGCTGGTCTGACCGGGTCTGACCGTTCATGGGCCTACTACAACCCATTTAGGCTCCGTTAGCCATATCATTGGCACCAGACATCCGTTTGACGAACCGTTAGAGGCGCTGGAAATCCTGGAGCATGAAAATCCTTTTGAGTATACCCCACTAGTGTTTGGGGTATAGTTAAGATACAATCAGGATGGATCATGAAAGAAACCAACCGGGCCCCCGTGACTAAAAGGCTAATAACTCACAGACCAGACGTCTGATTGACATGTCATCTATTGCGATGTGACCTCTAGGATGTGGCGGACCATAGAGATACTTCTTCGTGGGATTTAGTGACAGTTGGTGTATCGACCAGTATCACATGGAGCAGATTTTTCAGGAGAAGAGCAATCATAATGTAGAGACCTAGTAGCTAGCTGATACCTGATGTCTGATGATCGTTTTGTCATGGAGTGACTCTACTAGCCTAGTGGGGATTGTCTTGGTGTCGCAGCATACCCACAGTGGGTAGCACCTTGGTGCCACCGTAGACCCAAGGTACATGATAGGAAGAGTACCTCAGTAGGCTACGAGGGGGGGGGGGGCGTGCATTGTGTCGCGGCAGACCCACAGTGGGGAGCACCTCTGTGTGATGTAGCAGACCCACGGTACTCGACATGTGGATTACCTCAACAGTCCATGGTTTGTGGAAAGCACACTTAGTGTATCGGCAGGCCCACTATACTAGAAAGATGAGGAGTTCTCCATCATCTGAGGTTTCGATAATGTGACGGGGGAAGCTACATCATACTACCCTAAGAATTCATTTTGGGTAACAATTATATGTTATCGATTTTGGAATCTCTACATATTTGACATACCCTCAAATTTATAGTGTCGAGAATTAAGAAAAAATATTATTTAATTTTATATAGTCCATTAAATAACATTTATTATCTTCAATAAATCCTAGGATTCATAATAATAATTAGATAATTATTATTTTCTAGCATGAACCTAATTATTTATTTTCACTTATCATATAACAGTCTTGTTAATTAATATTTATCACTAGACTCTATCCTGGTCTGTTCGAACTCCATTTGAATTTATTGAAAAACAGAATACATATTTCAATAATAAATAAATATTTTATTCAAAATCTAGAAAGTAAATATTTATTAATATATTCAATAAATAAAATAAATTTTTTAATTATAAGCCTATTACTAAAAGTATATTTAATTTATGTAATCAATATAACTTGAATAAAATTATTCCCCAGAGGTGCGGAAAATATTTATTTCATTAATTAAAATAATATTGAATGTAATTGAGATCAACAGATAAACATAGTGTGTGACCCTGTTGGATTCATTCTTATTAGAAATATTCGAGCTTATCTAAAGTCCATGATTTCTATCAAGTAATTGGTCATGGCACCCAAGTGAAAGAACGTAGTGTAGAAACATCGATAAAAACATACAAATTCTCATCGTGTAATATAATCTCTTTGTCACAATATCTCTTCAAGAAGGTTTCACATAGGTGTCATTAACCTATATGATTGATATGTATTTCATATACTATCCTAAATAATCATGTTTTTAAACCATGTCCATGAAATTTAATGTGATGGTTCTATTATAGTCAAAGGGCCGACATATCAATATTCATAAAAATGGAAGGGACAGATCCTTCGTCATATTATTCCTTAATGACATGTCACTCATCACGCACCCAATGTATCCAACATTTCAATGAATTTTCATAATCATGGTTGAAAAAATACATCTATGTACATGAAATTTTTCATGCATTAATAATAATATTAAAATCAAAGGTTCATCACAAAAATTCACAAATAGGAATATATGATGAAAAAAAACAAGTGGAATTACTACTAGTAGGTTTGTTCTCATAATATCCCATATTGTAGATAACCTTGTAGGAACATTGTAAGAAGAATCCTCATCTTCTAATGAGTACTCGCACAATAATGTAAATGAACTATGTGTCACATCATAGTATGCTTTCCAACTATAGAACCCCATTTGAAAATATCATTATAGCACATCAATGATATCATTATAGCAGGGAACTACTGTGACCTTATCAAATTGACGTATACTCTAAAACATTTTTATATTGAATTCAGTCAAAACAAAAAACATTATGTAATAAAATTTTATTAATATTCATAAAAAAAATATACAGGTAATTAATGTAAAAAAGATGGTTTGACGACAAAAACTCCAAGGGAAGCCTCCAAATATGGAACCCAAATGGGATGGTACATTTATTATATATAAGGCTATTACAATAGAGCTGACACCTTAGAAAAAATCGATGTGGAATGTGTCACACCCCACAAAAATGAAAGTGTTATAAGAAATACATATCATATAATCCATAAAGTGTCTCTTGTCCTAGTCAAATATTGTAAACAACACAAAAGCATCTTGGTCCCATGAAATAAAACTATATAAACTCATCCATTACACATGATGATAAACTGAAAAACACATTAAGGTTTCAAGACATTTCACTGTAAAAAAATAATATTGGTCTCATGAAATTAAACATCAATAAATCTTTGAGGTTTCAAGATATTAAACAGTAAAATATCATCTATGTTTCATGAAATTAAACTATATAAAATCATCATGGTCCCATTATATTAAACTGCACAAACTAATCTTGGTAACATGATGTAAAACTACACAAACTCGTCTGGTTCACATGACATTGAACTACACAAACTCATCCACACCAAATGATATTAAACTAACCATAAAAGGTCCTGGTAGTAACATATTAAACTGCAAAACCTCTCAGGTCCTAACCATAGGAAATTATACTGTACAGAACATGTTCAAACAATATAATGTAAAACTATTTGGAAATTTTTTTAGTACATGATGTTAATGTACATGTGGATGATTTTCCCACTAATGATTCACTTCACATGATCTAGATCTATGAAATAAATAAATAATGTTACTTATTCCCTTCCTGCGAATCAAATCCACACAGGGAATCTCCCATAAATGAAATATGCATAGATTGATTCCTTCCATCATGGGATATGTAGTGATTCCCAGATATCGAATCGTGTTCCCAACTAAAATATATTTCATCCCAACCACAATACATTAGACTACAAAAAAAAAATCAACCATTCTTTTTCCATGTCAGGTTACCCTTATCCTTACCACAATATGTTAAACATCATAGATAATGTTCTTGTTGTATGATTGTAAACTTCATAGACTTCCAAAACTATGTGTGTATTTATTCCATCCATCATAGGATATTTTGTGAAACACATACATTCATTTAAGGATTCGGTCAAAATATTCATCTTATATCACATTGATTCACCTTCATCTTTACCACATGACATTATAGAGAATGGTTGGTGTCCTCACTGCAAGACCCTAAATTGCATGGTGTTATAAAACTAAACATGGATTTATTCACATTATGATGAGATGCCTATTAATTCCAAGATCCTATATCATTGAAAATAGACCACATGGTACAAAATCTCTATTTTCATTACTGTAATTTCCTTGGTGTGGTGATATCTACGTTTTCCATTCATAGTTTCCAAAATAGAGCATAGCTGACATGAGATTCGAAATTTTTATAAGGGATTTCACATAAAATAGAGCCATATCAGTTTATATTATTGTTATTATTTTCATTAATACATTACCTTAAAATGTATACAATCATTCCATTATGCATAAATCTAAATTTCATCATTGTTGTCTATTTCATGACATAAAATTGTGCAGTTCCAGGGACCTCACCCGAGAGGACCATTTTCATTTATCTGGTATCCCACAACACATATATTCAAGAACTACTTATGGATTGATTCACATAATCATGTGATTTGTATTGATTCCCATATCGAAAATCTTGGATCCATCTAGAATAATCTAAAGGAAATATTTCACCATCTATGTATGGGTTAGATGTGCATATAGAGTTTCCCATTCAATAAATTCATATTTCGTGATTCTTAACATTTAACGATATGTAGTGACAACAGGATCCTTGATCCTATTTACATCAATAATAATAAATGGGTATAATCCCACCTTTTGGTATGGATTAGAGCTGCAAAGTGAGTTTCACATTTTGAAACTACATGTTTCATGAATCTATTCAAAAGAGGTTACATAGGGATTCAAGGATCCCCAATCATGGGATTATCTATGATAATCAATGGGAAAAGTTTCTCACACTTTTTATGGGTCAGACATGTGTAGATAATTTCTCATTCAATAACTATATGTGACATTATTCCTATCATTATAGGATATGTAGTTATGCTCGAATCAAGAATCATTGGGTCCATTTGTGATCAAAGAAAATTTTCGCTCATCCATGTGTATAGGTCAAACCTATGCAAGTAAATTTCAATAAATAACTGCATTTGGATTGATTCATTTCATCACAGTAAACAAATTGATGCCAATATCCCCAATCATGCATTCAAAAAAAAATTAAATTGATAAAATTTATCCCCTTACTAAAATGGGCCTAAAATATATAGTGAATTTCTTAAATTCAAGACATTTAACTAAATTATAAGAAGTAAAAAATAACTCTTATATAAGATTACCAAGTCATAATAAATAATTTTCCCTTATAAAATGATATATATCTAAATTTGGATTTCTTTTTCATGTGATAAATCCTTACAATAAGTGATTTGGCATTTATATGTTCACCAATAATCCTATGTATGAATAAAATGTAAAGACCCAAAATTTCTATGTAATTTTTTTTAAATATATGTGATTTTTATGAGTCCATGAAAATTGAAAGAATGTGATTCTGAGGCCCAGATTGCCCGGAATAAATATCTAAACAATTGTTCAGGTATGTTCAGTAATCGTGCAAGCTGGTTTTCCTAACATTTAAATCGGCGCATGGAATATAAATCTGAGGGCACCATTGAACACACAGCGCATGTATACGTTTAAGAAGGCTTTCATCTAGACGACAGTGGGACGAGAGTGAAAGATGGTTTTGTGATTTTTGTGAATTAATAAAACAAAATAATGTTCTGTGGATTTTTTTTATTTTGTTTGTTAAAACCTCCAAGAGGTAGTTGAGGTGGGGACCACCAAAACATAACCTCCCCTGAGAGGATATGGTGGTGGGGACCACCAAATCCTAAACACCCATGAGTGTTTATGGGGGTGTGGACCACCCGAGGCCTAAACCTCTAAACTCACATAATAAATGAGGGAGAGCCTTTTGACCTCCTCCACCATAATGGTTCCAATGCATATACCATTAATCTTTCCAACACACCACTTAACTGAGCCAATTTAATTTAATCCATTTTGAATTATGCCATCAATTAAATTGGGGAGACACTTTTATTATTGAATATCACTTTTATTTCTTGGAATTTGGGAGAGGGGGAACTTGAGAGAATGCTCCCAATGAATAATTCTCAACTGGCAAAGAACGCGAATGAGGAACACCTTCGACTACGAAGAACGACCTCGACTTCGACCTTCTTCCTCAAAAATTCCTTCGACATAGGACATGTTTGTATACAAAGAATCAATGTACACCTTTTCCCACAAACATAAACCAACAATGAATAGGTATGGATTTAATTTAAGTATGATTTTATTCCCTTGGTTCTCTCCTTCTAAAAGAAAGAATGCAGATCAAATTATTACCATGTTGAGCAGTGAATGTTTTCATTGAGGTTTGGGAATAATTTTTGCAGGAATTTTTAGGGGTTTAATGCTATTGTTTATCACTTCACAAGAACACCCCTACTTTTCTATTGTAGGTTGGGAAGAATCTTTGTAGAGGGTTTGATGTTCTTTGTTCTTGTGAACCCCTTGCTACCGCTCTAAGGCGGTGAGTGTGGGACAAACTAACATGGCACGTCCTCTCTGTAACCATTGTGTTGTTTTGTAGTTTCCTTCAAAACGAAGGAGACAAAGGAAACGATGGTGATGAAGGTGATGAAGGAAACGTTGCTGCCACCTGCGGCATCCCTGACCCACACCGCCCCATGGTGCTCCGGCCTCCCACCCAAACTGGGCCCGCACCGCCACCGGCCGAACCGGCCCAACGCTACGCCGCGCCCCAACCATGCTGCACCCTGGCCACCCTGGCCTCCCAATCGAACCGACCCCTAGCCAGCCCAACCTCCCAGCCGAGCTTCTATGGTTGCACCATTCATCAGCCAAACCAGCCCCGGCCGCACCACCCCAGCCCTCGGGCCGTGCCGCCCCGAGAAGCTCCCTCGCTGACCTCCAAGTGGAACTAGCCCCATGCATCGGGTCGAGCCGCCCATGTGGCACCTTCCGGGGTGAAACACCCTGGCGTGAACCCATGGCCGATCCGCACCCTGAATGTTTTCCACGGCCCGTCGCGGCCGGCTGGGCAGGGCCTAGTGGGCGGGGCCGAACCCAATGGGTTGGCCCACCCTATGGGTTGGGCCAGACCCAACGGGCTAGGCTGGGTCAACCCAAAAAGGGTTATCCTAGGCAGGGATGGGCCAAGTCGGTCTAACATGGTCGGACCGCACCCAGGCCCACTATGACCTATTTACTCTCTTTCGGCCATATCATTGGAACCGAACGTCCATTTGATGAACTGTCAGTGGTGCTTGAAATCCTAGTGTGCGGAAGTCCCTTTAAGTATACCCCACTAGATTTTGCGGAATAGATGAGATACTATCATGTTGGATCGTGCATGAATCCAACCGGGCCCCCAAGACTAAAAGGCTAATCACTCATTGACCAGACATCCAATTGATGCGCAAACTATTGCGTTGAGACCCCTATGACATGGCGGACCATGGAGATACTTCTTCATGAGACTTTGTGAAAATTTGAGTATCGACCAGTATCTTGTGGAGCTGTTCCTCCCAGAGACGAGAAAGCATAGTGAATAGACCTGTTAGTAGACTGAGAACTAATGAAAGATGACCGATTTATCATGGAGTTCCTCTACTAGTCTAGTGGGGAGTGCCTTGGTGTCACGGAAGACCCATAGTAGGAAGTGCCTTGGTGTCGCAGCAGACCCACGGTACTCGACAGAAGGATTACCTCATAATGCTACATGGGGAAGTGTGCTTGGTGTCATGGCAGTCTTATGGTGTGGAGCGCCTCTATGTGATGCATAAATCCCACAGTACTCGATAGAAAGAGTACCTTAGTAGTCCATTCTTAGTGGGATGTGCACTTGGTGTCGTAGGAGGCCCACTGTATTCAATAGAGGATGAGTTCTCCAGCAGCCGCAGTTTTGATAATGTGACTGGGGATGTTACTTGATACAACACCTAGAATAATATCATGGTTGATCTGAGTCATTTTTTATGTGTTTTCCTCATGATTGAGATGGATCACATGATAACATAGGTATATGTATGGGCATATACCTATGTAAGGTAATCTGTTGATTTCATACATTGTGGTTTATACTTGTTGTATTTTGTGAGACCTTGAGCGTCTCGGGGTCCCTACTGAGTATCTTTATACACACTCTTGTACGAACTATGCCCGCACCATGTTGTGTTGGTTCCAGGCAACAGATAGTGCTGACTAAGGTTGAGAGTACCCGGACTGGATGGTGCCTGGATGTGGACCATACGGTGTGTTGGTATGCGGAGGAGATGGATATATTAGGAGTGAAGAGGAGTCCATTTGTACCTACATTTTAGGTAGGAACCTAGGAGGATGATCCAATAGTTATTTTCTTTTTTTTCTTTAGTTTTACTTGTACTTCCAGTTTCCATTACTTTATTATTGGGAATGTATTTCTGGCCCCTTTAACTATTCATCACTCTCTTTGTTATACAGTTTTACTTAGTATTTTTTATCCATTTGTGTACTCAATTGTGTTTTTTTACTATTTATAAAGGCAATGCCTTCCATGTTTAGGGAATTATGCCTTAGGTGCTAGTCCCCAGCCCTGGCCTATGAATGGCGGGCTAGTAGTAGTCACAGCGCGGGCCCCGGGGAATGGGTCTTCATAAACTTGTTTTAGAGTAGTTTGTTAAACCATAGAACATTGGACTCTAATCATTTGTTTCTGTGAAGTAATAGTGTTAAATGTAGTGAGTGTGGTTTCAAGTTCAGGGAGTTTAGTGTTGGTGTGGCGGCTAACGTATCCATACACCAGGACCCTGACATCTAATTTTTGACTTAGTGCATGAAAACACTGATTTCCTATGTGTTTACAAGAGTTTTCCTTATGTCAGCTCACCAGGTCAACTCACCAGGTATAACTTTTAACCATAGTGAACCTGTTTCTTTTCAGGATGCCTCCATGCTGACATCCTACTAGAGTTTTGAGAGTAGAATGAAATGATGTCCCACTGATCAACCAGGCTTTGGTGTAGGGACCTATTCTAGTATAGGCACCAGCAGAGGCACTGCAGTACCATTACCTATGGGGACACCGATGCCACCAGCCCCAGCAACAGAGAGTGCATGCCGCTTGAGTGCATTTCACAGGTTCTAGTGCCAGAGTACAAACAGGTTTAGGGGAGAGACGAACCCACATGAAGCTGAGGATTGGATGGAGGTTGTGATTGGAGTATTCTGAATAGTAGGTACACCAACAGACCTCATGGTGATCCTTATAGCCAAACTTCAACAGGCAGTATCAGGAAGATGGTGGAGCTTGATGCTCCAGGTTCATGACAAGGTGACTCTTCTCTGGGTAGACATCAAGAGCCTGCATTGGGTTGAGTTTGTTCCAGTGACTCTTCGTGCAATGCGCATAAAGGAGAAACTTCTTATGCATCACGAAAACATGACTATATCTTAGTACTCAGTGAGGTTCACTAACCTATCACGTAACTCCACCAATATCATGAGAGACCCATTCTTCAGGGTCCAGACCATCGAGCAGAGACTCAGGCAGGAAATAAGAGCTTCAGTGATCTCACATTGCATCCCGACATAGGCAGGGGTGTTAGAGAGATCCATCTTGGTATGGATTTTACTTGCTGATCAGTCTCCAGTAGAGAGATCTACCTCCATTAGGCACATAGAAGAGTCTTCTGCAGTTGGAAGAAGACATATGTCACATAGGTGCAAGAGGACTAGAAATATAGGTGGACAACCGCATAATGCAGTATTGGTTGGGCGGGGCACTCGAAGTGGATACAGACATGCTAGGAGCGGGTAGTGCTTCACATGCAGAGGGTAGGGTCACATGGCTCATGACTATCCAACCCACCCTTCGGATGATCAGCAGACAGTCAAAGGACCACCCAGGAAGAGAAAGAGATTTGATTGTGGTGGTATGTAGGGAGCAGGAGGACGTGGCAAAAGAGCTAGCTATATAGCTTGCGATGGGAGACATTTCAATATATTACCACCACCACCACCATGAGGTACACCCTGACCACAGGGAGTAGGTGGAGAGGGGAGTTCTCTACTCCAGGCAGCTGAGGCTTACGATCATGGTGCTCCAGAGATGATTCGAGGTACGATCTATGTCTACTCCACCTTAGCTAAATTACATGTAAACACAGGTTCCAGTCAATCTTTAATTTTATTTCCTTCGTTCGGAGCTCGAAAATTCCTATGGATCCATTGGCTCAATCCTTACAAATAGATATTTCAACGAGAGTATATTCGATGATTAAGCATTGGTGCCGGCAGTAAGAGCATACTATAAGAGGTGAGAAATTTTACTGGGATCTCCTAGTAGTGTCTTCAAGGCCTTAGCATTTCATCTTAGGTAGGGAAAGGATATCTACAGTCCATGCTCAAATTGACTTTAGTAGGCACAAAGTGTGTTGTTTCTGCACGAATGGGGGCATGTTTATCTTCCCCGGAGAGAAGGGATCTTTTTAAGCACATGATGGACCTGATCGAAGGAGAGTGTGTCCAATCACTCATCAGTTGGCTAGCCTTACACCTAGAGCTGTTGATTTGGAGAGTATGAGTTATCCTATAGTGGTGTAATAGTATGCGGATGTCTTCTTAGATGATGTCCCAGGTCTACCTCCTCACAGAGAGGTGTTCTTTTACATTGAATTGTACCCTGGTATGACAAAGATATCTACACCAGCATATCGGATGGATCCCATGAAGCTTCATGATTTGCGGGTATAGATAAGGGAATTGCAGGGGAAGGGATTCATTCGGCCTAGTGTGTCACCTTGGGTAGTTGAGATTCTATTCGCGAAGAAGGCGGATGGGAGATCGGGGCTTTGTGTTGACTATCATTTCCTGAACCAGGTGACCATGTGGAACATGTACCCACTCCAGGGGATTGAAATCCTCATTGATCAGCTAAATAAAGCATGATAGTTCTCAAAGATAGACCTCAGATCAGGCTATCATCAGCTTAGAGTATGAGATGAGGATGTGTAGAAGACAACCTCCAGGTGTCGGTACATCCATTATGAGTTCTTTGTTATTCCATTCGGTGTAACCATTGCTCCATCAGTGTTCATGGGGCTCATGAATAGGATCTTTCCACCATACCTCGATTGTTTTGTCGTAGTCTTCAGCGACGACATAATAATCTACTCAACAACCGAGGAGGTGCATGCTTATCATTTGCAGGTAGTACTAGAAAAGATCTGAGAGAACCAGATTTATGGTAAGCTCTCAAGGTTCCAGTTCTAGATCTGAGATATTCACTTTACGGGACATGTCATATCAGATACTAGAGTTTTAGTGGATCCAACAATGATTGAGGAATTATTTTCTTGGGATCCACCTAGGAGTGTTATGGAAGTACGAAGTTTCCTAGGTTTGGCAGTATACTACCTGAGGTTTGAGCCAGATTTCTCCTGAGTTAAAGCACCACTATCACCCTTGATGATGAAGTGGAAACCCTTCATGTGGTTGGAAAGATGCCAGCAGATTTTTCAGGTGCTAAGGCGGAGGATGACTAGTTCCCCCATCATGAGGCTTCCAAAGGAGGGAATAGGGTACACAGTTTACTGCAATGCATCTGGGACCAGACTGAGATGTGTCGTGCTTCAAGAGCAAGTAGTGATCAGTTATGGTTCTCGGATGCTGAGACAACATGAGCAGAACTATGCTACCCATGACCTAGAGTTAGCAGCTGTGGTCTTCGCCTTGAAGATATGGCGACAGAATATGATGGGTGAACGTTTTACAGTGTACTTTGATCACAATATTCTCAGGTATATCTTCTCTCAGAAGGACCTGAACCTGAGATAGTGACGTTGGACTAAGTTTCTCCAAGATAATGACTTCGAGATAGTCTATACATATTAGAAATGGAACGTTGTTGCAGATGAACTTAGTAGGAGATCTGGAATACAGTTTCTAGGTGAGGCGATGGAGAAACATTCCACTTTGTAGATATCCGTTGTGGATAGAGATGGAGAAGCTATTCTTCATTCTCTTACTATCACTCCCCCACCTCTTCAGCGATTCAGGTAGACACATCGTGGGGACACTAACTATGAGACATGACATGCTCAAATATCCACAGGAATAGTACCTGATGGATTTTCTAAAGGTGGGGAGCACGGCATCCTCTTCACATGACATTTTATAGTACCAGTGTCAAATTATGAGGGAGGGTTAAGGGATTTCCACACATCCTTTCTAGAAGAACGTCTAGGAGTGGCGAAGATATACTAGGATCTCTGACGATAGCACTAGTTTTTGGGAATGAAGAAAGAAGTTGTAGAGTTTGTCTCTTGATGCCTCAATGGTCAGCAGGTGAAGGCAGAGCATTAGGTAAGAGTAGGCTTGGTTCGTTATTTAGTGGTCCCAGAGTGGAAGTGGTATGGGATATCCATGGACATCGTGACAGGACATCAATGTACATCTAGGGGACATGACTCGATTTGGGTTATTGTTGACCGACTCACCAAGTTAGCCCACATCCTACCGATTTGAGAGCAGGGTTTAATAGAGAGCTTGAGATGAATTTATGTGCAGGACATTGTGCGACTACATGGTGTAACTTTGACGATTGTCTCCGGTCATGACAAATGATTTACATCCTAGCTAGGGAATGTGTTGCAGGAGGCTTTCAGGATGTAGCTTCATTTGAGCACTACTTTCCATCATCAGACGAATGGTCAGACTGAGCAGAAAATTCACATACTTGAGGAAATGTTGCGTGCTTGTGTCATCGACTTCGTTCACAACTGGGAGGATAGAATTCCTTTGGGTGAGTTTGCATACAACAACAGCTATCACTCCACCATTCAGAGGGAACCTTTTGAGGTGTTTTAAGAGTTACCTTGCAGATCACCATTGTGCTTGACTGACCCCGGGGAGTCAGCACCACTGAGACCAGATATGGTACGGGCTGCCATAGAGAAGGTGCAGATCATCCCAGAGTAGATGAAGAATTCATAGAGTAGATAGTTGTCACATTCTGACAAGAGATGGAGAAATTTGGAGTTCAGGGATGGAAACCATGACTTTCTACAGGTCTCACCCCGATGAGGTCTATGGATATTTGGCTGAGGCATCAGGTTTTCTCAGAAGTTCATCAGACCATTTCAGGTACTCAACAAAATTGGCGAGGTGGAATACCACATAGCTCATCCACCTCAGTTGCACTGAGAGCACGATATCTTTTACATATCCCAACTGAGGAGATACGTGCACGACCCATCTCACATCATCGACCATGGTGAGCTGGACTACGATGATGGGGATACTTTTACAAGGGTTCTAGTAGAGATTGAGTATCAATATGAGCAGGTCCTTAGTTTATGGTCGATACCTATGGTATGCGTCCG
Source organism: Viscum album (assembly GCA_963277665.1). Classification (NCBI taxonomy): domain Eukaryota; kingdom Viridiplantae; phylum Streptophyta; class Magnoliopsida; order Santalales; family Viscaceae; genus Viscum; species Viscum album. The sequence goes on along the minus strand of OY728162.1, from coordinate 75,638,146 downwards.
CTGGAAGCACGAGAACATCTAGAAGAGGACATGGTAGAAGGAGGCTCAGATGAATACTCAGTAGCCCAACTTGTTCCCTTAGTTAAAGTTGTATCTTATGTGGACATAAATCCCTGAGGTGAGGAGAATGTAAAGACCATTAATTTCTATTGATTTTTTTTAAAATATATGGGAATTTTATGAGTCCGTAATAATTGATGGTGCGTGATTCCAAGGCCCGGAGTTCCCGGAATGAATTTCTGGAATTTTTTTGGCTAAGTTCAGTAAACGTGTAAGAGGATTTTCCTAACTTCAAAACTGGTGCTCAGAATTGAAATCTGAGGGCACCGTTGAAATTGTAGCATCGTTATTCACATAAAGAGACTTTAATATCGACAGTTGTGGTTCAAGAGTGAAAGATAGTTTTTGGGTTTTTTGTGAATGAGTAAAATGATATAAAGTTGTGTTGCCTGATTTTTATTTTGTTTTTAAAAACCACCAAGTGGATGTAGAGGTGGGGACCACCCAAACCTAACCTCTAAGGATAGGATATGGTGGTGGGGACCACCAAAACCTAACCTCCCATGAGAGGTTATTGTGGTGGGGACCACTCAAGGCCTAAACCTCTAAACTCCCACAATAAATGAGGGGGAGCCTCTTGACATCCTCTACCTTATTGGTGCCAACACACATACCATTAATCTTTCCAACACACAACTTAATTGATCCAATTTAATTTAATCCAATTTGAATTGTGACAACTATTAAATTGGGGAAAAACTTTTATTATTGGCTATCTATTTTATTTGGTTGTATTGGGGGAGAGTAGGAACTTGGGAGAAATAACCCAAAGAAGAATGCTCTAGCGATGAAGAACACCGATGAGGAATGCCTTCGTTTACGAAGAACGACCTCAAATTTGACCTTCTTCCTCGGAACTTCCTTCGATGTAGGATGTGTTCGTCTACAATGAGTCGATGTCCTCATTTTTGCACCAACATCAACCAACATCTAACATGTAGGGATTATTTTAATGTATGATTTTATTCACATGGTTCTTTCCTTCTAAAACAAAGAATGTGAATCAACTTATTATCATGTTTTTATGCAGATGTTTTCCTTACGGGGTGTGAATATTTATTTCGGGAAGTTGTAGGGATTTTAGTGTATTGTTTATCCCTTCACATGTACACCCCTTATTTTATTTATCAGATTGGGAAAAATCTTTGTGGGAGGGTTTGATGTGATTTGTTCTTGTGAACCCCTAGCTACCGCTCTAAGGTGGAGAGTGTGGGGAAAACTAACATGGCTCATCCTCTTCCACACTGTTTTTTTGTTTTGTGGTTTTCTTCAAAACAGGGGAAGGTGACAAAGGAAATGATGGTATCGAAGGCGATGAAGGAAGCAGTGTCACCGCTCGTGACCTCCATGACCTTTTCCCCCATGCAGTGCTCTGGCCTCCCCGCAAAACTATCCTCACGCTACCGCCAGAAGAAGTGGCCCCGAGCCGCACCATGCCCTGATCGTTCCACATCCCTTCCGTGCTCCATACTGGCCACCCCGGACTCCCGGTCAAACTGACCCACATCCCCACAGGCCTCCTGGACGGGCCGCCCTGGTCGTGCTATCCGCCGGCCGAACCGGCCATGGCCGTGCCACCCTGGCCCTCGGGTGAAGCCACACTATGTCATGCCCCCACAGCCCTCCAAGTCAAACCAGCCATGTGCCCCCAGCCGAGGTTCCCTCGCGGTTCCCTCCGGGCCAAGCCGCCCACGCGGTGCACTCCGGGTCGAACCTCCCTCTCACCAACCCATGACCGATCCACGCCCTTGCGGCCTGTCTGTGCCCTCATGGCTCTCAGCAGCCCCTCACGGCATACTGGGCTGGGCCCAGTGGACTGGGCCGAACCCAACGGGCAGGTCGGGTCAACCCGAACTAGGTCGGCCCAGACTATTTTGGGTCGGGCCTGTCTGACTGGGTCTGACCATTCCTGGGACCACTACAACCCATTTGGGATCTTTCAGCCATATAAATTTCACTAGGTATCCATTTCACAAACCGTTAGAGGTTCTGGAAATCCTGGAGAATGAAAATCCTTTTGAGTATACCCCACTAGTATTTGGGGTATAGTCAAGATACGATCAGGATGGATTGTGAAAGAAACCAATCGGGCCCCCATGACTAAAAGTTTAATAACTCATAGAGCAGGCGTTTGATTGACATTTCATCTATTGAGTTGATACCTCTATGATGTGGCGGACCATAGAGATACTTCTTCATGGGACTTCGTGACAATTGGAGTATCGACCAGTATCTCATAGAGCTGATTTTCCAGGAGAAGAGCAAGTGTAATGCAGAGACCTAGTAGCTAGATGAGGCCTGATGTCTGCTGATCATTTTGACACGGAGTGACTCTACTAGCCTAGTGGGGATTATCTTCGTGTCACGACAGACCCACAGTGGGGAGCACCTTGGTGCCGACGTAGACCTAAGGTACATCATAAGAAGAGTACGTCAGTAGGATATGAGGGGGAGCGTGCTTTGGGTCACGGCAGACCCACGGTGGGGAGCACCTCTGTATGATGCAGCCGACCTACGATACTTGACAGGAGGATTACCTCAACAGTCCATGGTTATTGGGAAGCACACTTGGTGTATCGACATGCCCACTACACTAGATAGATGAGGATTTCTCCATCATCTAAGGTTTCGATAATGTGATGGGGGATGCTACTTCATACTACCCCGATAATAACATCCTGGTTGAGTTGAGTTAGTTTTTTATTTGTTTTCCAGTTGATTGAGATGTATCACATGATTACTTAGGTATATTCATGGGAATATACATAAGTAAGGTTATCTGTTGATTTTATACTTTTTGGATTATCCTTGTTATATTTTTTTAGACCTTGAGGGTCTTGGGGTCCCTACTAGTTATCGTTATACTCACCCCTGCACGAGCTATGGCCGCACAATGTTTTGTTAGTTGAAGTTGACTGACAGTGCCGACTGAGGCTGAGAGTACCAGGACTAGATTGTGCCTGGAGGTGGACCATAGGGTGTGTCGGTATGCGGAGGAGACGGATGGATGAGGAGTGTTGAGGAGGTGATCTGTACCTACCCTTTAGGTAGGAAACTCATAGGATGATCGATTAGTTGTTTTATTTTTTTCATCAGTAGTACATGCACATAAAGTTTTCTATACATTATTGTTGGTCTTTTATATATGGCCCTTTTTACATTTTAGCACTCACTTTGTTATACAGTTTTACATAGTGTTTTTCATCCAGTTTTTTGCTCAGTTGTGTGTGTTTATAGGTTCTAAAGGCAATGACTTATATGTTTAGGGAATTACGCCTTTGGGGTTTGTCACTAGCCCCTGGCTTATAGAAGGCATCCTTGGGGTAGTCACAGCATGTGCCCTGGGGTACGTGTCATGAAATAAAATATGATACCTTCTTATAAATTTCCCAAATTCTGATAAGTGATCCAAATTATATCATACAGACCTTTCAAATTTGTTCCTGGATCCGTGCTACACGCTATTTAATGGTATGGTGGAAATCCTTACCACTTAAAGTTAAACTATAAGTAATGGAATTTTTTTCGTCACGTGAACATTAAAACTACACATAAGATGCATCCCCACTACGAAAAATTAAAATGTGCAGTCCATATCCCATAATCATTCCTTATTAATGGATTATAAGATACATACTCTAGTGAACTTGAGTATGCATAATACTATTATCTTTTAATCCCCTCATCAAATAAGTCTCATGTTAGCCCCTCATTTTAAAAATTATGTAGACGCATAAGATCTTTGGCCTACCAACCAAATGTTTTCCATCATTACTGGAAATGAACTCAAGTCCTTGGGAGATTAACATCATCACAGTAGAACTCAACACCTTAGGGAGATTTGGGTGTTCCCTTGTATGATTTTCCAATATCATTAATCATTACATGAGAACATCATGCAATTATTTACAAACTATTAATATCCCACAAATAAGGATGTTGAAATACTCTTGACCGTGGATATCCAATGTATGATATTTTGTAACTTTCCCATTTGACCCATTCTTTGAGTGTCATCACATTAAACTACTTACACCATTCTCAATGTTGTACAACCATTGATTCTATCCTTTGATGGTCCAAATTGCCGTACATTAAATGCCTAGTGAAGGGTACATAAATCATTTTGGGATTAAAGCCTATGAATGGTGTACTGAGTATGACTTATGTCTCCTATCGCTAGACTCTTTACCTACCTAATTTATGAAAATATTAAATAATAAATGAATGAGGTATAAATCCAACATGTCCCATGTTGAGGCCCTAGTAAATATAAAGCATGTCCAATTGACCCCTTAGTCCATGAAAAATCATGATTAATGATTTTGACATCTTCTCACTAAGATAATGTGTTCACTAGGTTGTGATTGAACATTTCAGGTCATCAAACTCTTCTAGAATATTACATTTTCAATAAAACATGCTTTGAGATTTGAGTTCCATAGAATGAAGGAAGCCTTACATGTCCCTTGTAAATGGATAATTGGATTCAAGGGAACCATTATTTCACTATTAATATATGCCTATGGCCCCTTAATATGTGCCTATAGTAATAAAAAAATTCATTACTTGCAAAAAAAATTTTTTGACACTTGTGATCCCAGACATCACCATGGAGGAAACTAGTTCTATATAGTGTTATGGGCCATCCCCATCATGACCATCAAATATCATCCTCATGACTTGGAAACTTTATACAAATATTATCAATCCTCTTAAATATGCTATTCAATAGTATTTGACATCCTCAATATCCCATCAACATGTTTTTACCCTTTCTCTAAGAAGGAATGTCACCCACCATTACCAATCATTTTGATGTCCCAAACCTCAGTACTCAAAATCATCAGTTGTTGGGATGGAGCTTCCCATATAATAACTAAACAATCCTAGGGACCAAAACAAATCTATGGTAGTTAATTTCTCCATATAAAATAGCATTTTACAGAAATATTTGTATTTTAAAATCTTTCTTGGTCCCTAGAAAATAATGGGGAATACATTATTTCACCGTGTAATTGATGAGTATTGTCTTGGACCTGTAATCCAAATCCATAATATCCTTGAAAGAAAGGATATGCGAGCCCTGTGAGCCCTAGTAACACTATAGTGGAACCAAAAGTTTCAAGGTGTTATGGTTCATCCTCAGCATGTTTGCCTCATTCCATATTCCTTAACTAAATATTGTAGGTTATGAATTAACCAACACATATTCAAACTATATTAGTGGATTCAAATTCCCTAATATTTCTATATCCACCAATGATAACTTTATAAATATTTCAAATATATTTGAATAGAGTGGGGAAATATCTGTTTAACAATGATATCAATGAATAATGTTTTTGAAAACATAACTACAAAAATATACTCCTTGAATGAATAGAAATCCAAATCCTAATGATCCCCAAAAACACCACTACAGAACTTATAACCTCAAGATATTTTTTTCATAATTAGAATTTATATCCTATTAAATATTCGTTAATCAAGTCCCTATAGCAAGACATTAAACTGCACAGTATCTGATGTTCTTATATCAAGATATTAAACTAAATAGTATTCAAAGAATGATATTAAACTGTATCGTATTTGATGTCCTTACAACATGAAAGTAAAATTTAAGTAAAATTACATTACTTAATTATGTTAAAATAAATGTATTAATTCTTTTTGAAAAGATGATAAACTATATGTTATATGTCCTCAACAAATGACGTTAAATTGGATGGATAATTTCTTCACCAGTTGATGTTAAACTACACATCAGAATTCTATGACACGTGATATTAAAATTCCTGGAGAAAATTACCATACAAATAGTAATTTTTCAAGAAATATATGTTCTGAGGTAAAATACCATAAAATAAAATAAAAATATGTATGATTTAAATCAAACAAAATTATAGTAATAGTGTAGATCAAAAGATAGAAATAATTAACAAAATATTTCCGGAAATAAATTAATAAGAGGGAAACATAAGAAAATTTCAATTTCATTCCACTTAAGCTTTCCCCTAATTAAAATTATTCAAAAATATGAGTGATATAAACAAAAAGACATAACTATATTTGGGACCTCTATATGGCCTTGGTAAAAATCAATATATTATCAGTAAGTATGTTGATAACATCCAATTATAGAACATAATTCGTATGGGGAATATATTATACCCAAATTATACCTTTTGAATTAGAAAATCACAAGATAAATAGTAGAGATACAACCATGATGAATTTCATGTTGGTGGTCCTTCATCAGAATTTATGAGATAAATGTATTATGTTTTATACATTAATATAAATTAATTTAGTTATAAATGATATTATTTAAAGGATATGTATTTTTTATGATTTATAAAACATCCAGTCCATGAAATATCGTGCACATAAGAAATGGATGAAAACTAGATAATGATGTAATAAAGTTAGGAAGATCTATTCATTGATAAAATGAAAAAGTAAAAATATCGACATTTGGAAGCCTCCCTAGGAATTTCATCAATGAAAAAAAAATTGTGGTCATATGATAAAATATTTGTCCAGAAGAATATGTCAAGTGGGAAAGAGTCTAACACGAAGTGTGGATCAAGTCCCAGAGTTCCACCAACCCCTCTTCTTCTACTCCAAGTTGAGGTATAAAATTATCGATAAGAGTATATAGATCTTCACATATTTTCTGATTGGTTTCTAATGAGGATGATGATTCCATAATTTTAGACATTGTGTGTGCTATGATCTACTCATGTCTTGTTATCCTGGAAATTAGGGAATCCATTTTGGATTTGATCTCAAATATTATATGATTCCTCTATTATAATTGTTTAGAAGAATCCCTCATCAGATTAGTTAAGGGAGTCCCTTCATCCAAATCATAAAGAACCTAACACTAGTATCCAACTATTTCTAATTCAAAATAATTTTATTAAGATTAATTATAATGGACAGCATCAAAGAAACCCTTCCCCAAATCAATAATAGTAATATGATGAAGTTCCACCTGATCATGTGATTTTTTCCATGGAATTTCGGTTATAGAGGTTTTAATATGCTGCCGGATTATCCAATTCCATGTGTGATACTCTCCAAATACTAGGGTGGGTACTTTATATGGGGTAACAGTTCTCTGAGATGATAATTATTTAAGAGATGAATCCCTATATACCATTCTAAGGAATCATCTATGTCTCATATTGAATGATTATATACCTCAAAAATTAATTACCCTTAAATGGGTGGTCATCTATATAATGGATAACCTTCCTCAAAAGATCTCAATAATCTTAAAGTAGATCTGTTGTTGCTATAGATAAGGTGATCAGGGAATCACATGGTCTATCCACATTCCAGACCTATTTGTTCAGCACACCACCTTGTTAGGATTCCTCCTAATCACAGACATAATCATAAGATTTTAATATAGGGTTGAAACTGGGTAGAATCATAGTCTAATCATTTGAATCCTTATATTCCAATATAACCATAAATTTTTGGATAACCCTCAGATGTCATTCTCCCCACACACCAACTAAAGGAAGGATTTCAACCCTTTGGATGTGGCCAGATTGGTGATCCAATCAATAATTGTTATAATGATCTCAAATAATAAACTCATTCATTATGGATGTGATAACCCTATCCCAAATGGAGATCGTTATATGGTCATTATTCATGGTACATAGCAATATTGTCTATAATTCACATGTCAATGATGTATTCGGTATGAAATTTAAATGATCTGATCAGCAATGCATGTTAGAAACCTCATCGTGACCTAAAAACATTTCCTCATCCTTGAAAATCATGAATATATATGGATGGAACAACGCATCCAGGATCTAATTAGTGATGTGGTATTTGTAATAGTGTAAATTCTCCCCTATAAAACTAAATAAAAACTATTATGGACCAACAATACTATAAGTGAACATTCCTTGTTGTATATTATAGAAGAGTTTCTAGAGGTATGCAGGAGTTGGTAGGGAAAAATTAAGAGGTGTCCTCTCTTCCAGTTAAGACACCATTACAAAATTTACAATACAAATTCTTGATAATGCATTCACATCCTAGAAACGCAACCGATTCATGAACATTACCATGAAACCCACTAACCTAACATTCAAGGATGTCTCTGGTCTCACCTGATATCGTTGTGAGGTACATCCAGTGCATCTTGGATTGAACAGTATGATATATAATTATCAAAAACCTACCAAAAGGGAATAAATGAGGAAATATATTAGTGGGATGAACGTCACTTTGACAATGAGAATGTTGATAAAATATTCAATGGAGATGGGTTAGCACATATTTTTCTCCTTCCTCAACATTTCATTCGCAATGTTCATCATGTGCCTTAAAAAAAGTGGAGTCTGTATGGGGTCATTCCCTAAATATGTGGAAATAAGTAAGTCTTCATCTATCTTCCCAACATGAAACATCTCTTCTATTTTGTAGATATCCCAATGGATGATTCCTACTTCATAGTGGGAATGATGGAATGAATTTTTAACAAGGAGCCTAATGAAAATCTATTCTTATAGAATAACCAACTAATTTTAGATAATCAATAGATAAACCCTTATATCCTTATAAATACATAATTCTTTTTGACAATTATAAAACTCAAAATAGCATTATATAACCCATAATAGACATGATCGATCATTAGAAAACATTCCCCCATGTTATAGGTACCATTTTGATCACCATCTACATCCCATATTGTTCAAGTGAGATACAATATAGTCAATTAACATTGAGAAATGGGAAAGTGGGTGAAATCACAATTGTTTTCCCCTAGAGGGGAGTTCACCAGCATATATAACAACCCACAGGATATTATTACAACCAGTTGTCCAACCTCAAAAACAAAATTATTATTAAAATCTAGGGAAGACATTATCCAACAAGATGGAATATCATGCCTGCATGACAAATCATAAGACTCAGGACTTCATGGAAAAAACATGGTCATCCTAACTACATAATTCTCAAGAAAACAAGACTCCAAACATATAAAACTTATATAAACTACATGAAAACCATATGGATGAGGTTCTGGTTCAATATTAGTGTAATTTCTGAGTATCAACACATGGTTGGTCAAACAACATTATAGGATAGATTTATCATGTGGCATAAACCCATGATCAGACAATAAAAATAGACTCTTCAAGCTGCCCTATGAAACAAAATCACATAGATTTTTCTTTTCGGGAGGTCTTGATATTGTGATCTTGCAACAGGGTTTTGTGAAGTGATTGCACAATGAGGATGATCATAATATATTAAAAAATTATATGATTCTAGTGAATGAGACACTCCTTCACCCCTATTTATATGTAATTTTTTGGAATACAAATGGTCACTAGGGTGGTGAAATTTATCCCATGATATCAAATGGAGGTATCCCCAAATACTCATGAGAGAATTTATATTCTAAATAACCATGATATTATCCCAACATATGTCTCTCTTCATGGTGATAATTGGTTGATGCCCTGCAAATCTGCCTTGGAAAATGTACATGTGATAAAATACTTCAACTATAGGTATTTTATTCATGAAAAAATAAATGATCAGATAGTGTAGAACACATGATAATCATGAATCCATTATAAGAAATCAAGATCACATGACCCTGGAATAGACTTGAGAAATTAATGTGCAGTGAATTATCTAGATCTTATACGACTGATCCCCTTTGACAATACTTCATGTTCTCGTAACGTCACTCAGTGAATCATTGATGATTATTGTATGGACTCCATACAATCTCTTCCAATCACAAAACTTATCTAATAGTGGGTTCCTAAAAAACATTCAAAACTCCTTGAAAATTTAAGGCTGAAAAAATTTAAAATTTAGTGATCTTATGAGATCATTGATTTTCATGTGAAATCCTTAGAGAGTTCATAATCCCTCATGAAACCCCTAGAGTCATGTCCGCATTATTCCACTATATTATACTAATATTTCCTCTTTATCATGGAAATGGTCTCAAAAATTTATATTCAATTATGAACTACCCATCCTTCAATATAGACAAGAATAGGGGTTGTATATGATAATTCACTCTCATCATTTCAATATCCTCTATTATTCATCTGATGCATCACGGACAGGGAGACTGATTTTCTTTGAAAACAATCGCACAATTTTTTATGATCTACCATACTTATAGAATAATGAATTAAATTAAATTGAGAAATGGAGGAAGATTCTTTGGAAGCAAGGATATTCTAGAATTCATGTATAATTGGGAACATGATCTGTATCATCACCATTGTTCACAAGAGTCTCCCTCAATAAGCTATAATAATATCTCAACATACCATAGACATGATGCAAAAAATGTCACGAAGGTTGCCCTTATTTGATGCTTCGATCTCACGAATGATCCCAAAAAGGACGTCATCAATCATGTGAAATAATTCCATTGGAATCCCGATCAAAAAAATACCCTTATACATATTTTCGTAACCTTATGAATTCTCATTGACATGTCAACATGGTTAGAAAAAATCCATTTTATTATCGTAGCTATAATAAACAGAGTGATGTTTGGAAATTATCACATTTAAATAATATCATTAGATGCCCTGGATGACCTTTGATAGTATCATTTGGAGAATGTGATGTTATAATCCATCCATCTAATATTTCCCAAATACAGTAGTTATATTTTGTGAAATTTTACACATTACCAGGACATAAGGGACTATAAATTTCTCCCCCTTAGCAAAAAAAAAGCATCAATAACCTACAGAAGATGGGAAAATTCTATACAAGAGCATATGAGATGACTTCATAGAGTATCTAGTCATAGGATATCAGGGTATTCCACCATGTAAAATCTAGGTAACGTACTAAGGGATCCCATGGCATGTAGAGGCACTTTTCATTTTCACTGAAGATCGTGTAGAGGACATCTGTTATGTTACTCAGATCAGGTGAAGGAGGTCTCATATGATGAATGGGTCCCAAAAAACCTAAATTGAACTATAATTAGACAAGACATGACATTCATATGAAATAATGTCTATAATAAAATAAATTAAATGATGGGAGACTTCTGATAATATTGATACACTAGTCATTATATCATTATCAATGCCTTTCTAGATTATAAAACAACATAATAAAATGACTTTAAATTCATAAAAAAATATCTTCAAAGATCATCTGAGAAACCTGATGTCCCTTGGACATGTCGATGAAATCATGTGACACCCTCTAGGCATTCCACCCTTTTCTTTATATGTTCTCTGAGCATTCCTACAAAGTCACTCAATTTCCAACCAAAAATTATGTAAGGTCTCTTGACACCCCTCAAACACGTAAACCTGGTTTTCATTATTTCCTCAAGAATATTCATCTAGTAATGTTATCTAGGTCTCACAACCCCCTCCAAAAAAGTCAGTCATGATCTTGTGATATCATCCATAGAAGTCATCCAAAAACATGTGATACCCTCTAGACATGTCATTCATGATCTTCTGATATCCTTTGGAAAAGTCAACCATGATCACATTATACCCTCCAGACATGTAAGTCTTTATCTCGGGATTTCCTCCAAATAATTCATTCATGTCATGTGACACAAAACAAATTGTGTATCCCTTATCATGAAATTTCATTAATCCATTTCATTTAGATTATGTGATGTCCTCCATTGATTTCATCTTTTACCACATGACACCATCTAGACAACACTACCTTGAACTCATGAAGCCCTTAAGAAATGATAGATTCTATCATATAAAACTCTCTAGAAATGTTTTCCTTAATCCCATGATTTATTTTTGGAAAATCAACAATATCATGTTACACACTCTATAAGAAGATTCATTAATCATGTGATTTCCCCTAGATTGGTCATTCAAATTATGTGATTTTATATGGAAAAGTCAACTATATCCTCATATTGTCTTCAGACATGTCTTCTAGTTGTAAATACATGTTTAGTAATCCTTAGACTTGTCATATAAACATCCTTATACATGATAGGAATACAATTAAAACATTTCAGCCATTCAATCCGACCATGTCACATAGACATCTCATGACATAATAAACAGGTCTATTAAATATAAAAAAGAATCCTTAGTGTGTGAGCCTCAATAAAATTAAATTATGATGAATATTATTCCTTGTATAACCATGGTATATAGGATTCCTTAATAAGTATTAATCTCATATGGGAATCCAGATTTTTGTACATTCCCTCATGTCATCAATATTCCAAAAAATGGAACCCAAAATCACTCATGGGGGGATCATTCTTCTTTATCCACAAATTGATTAATAAGGAAACTTGACCATGAAAACTCTGAATGATACCCAAACAATGATATATTAAAATCCTTAATACGGACCAAGCCCAAATTAGTATCGACCTTTATGTATACCGCCCATGCCTCCAACATTGCGACCATTGAGGCCCAATCTCTCTCATGAGCTAATCACTCTTCCTCATCTTCTAGTGGATTGATAAGGTAACTAAACTACAGTGACATTAATTGCTTCCATAACAATGTTATGTATGATTCCTTCATAAGTACTGATCTAAAATGTGTATCCACCTTTGTTTATGTCCCCCCATGTCTCAGATATTTTAAACATTGTGGTACAATCTCTCCCTTGATCTGATCATTCTTTCCCATTCAAAAGAAGACAGACAAGGAAACTAAACTATGATTACTATAATTCCTTCCATTACTGGGATACATAGGAATCCTTTTTAAGGACTAATATCCATTCAAATCAACCTACGGATTTACAGTATGAATAATTCATACATCCATATGTGGTTAGACCAATTATTGTCTATACCTTACATCTAAAATTCTGAATGGATCTCATGGGTATAGATATTTTCAATAATTATATCATTAAAATCATGAATATCAACAATCCAGGAATATGTCAGTGGGTATGCCCCAATCAGGTCCATAAATATGATTACTTCCATACTTGGGCTTCCACCTAAGATCAAGTCCCAAGGGTTTGTTTCATCTATGATGAATCTGATTCATGCTATAACCAGGATATATAAGATTCCTCTCTAAGGCTCAAACTCAAATACCCAGTTCCTATATGACCACATATATTGAATTTCCACATGATGTAAGAAAATTCTAAGAAACTAGATAGGTTTTTATTCTTGATATAACCATGATACATAGGATGCATTATTAATGTTCAATCCCATCCTCATGATATTAATCACCTCCTAGGATTAAAAAAAATATAGAGTTTCAGGTTATAAAGATTAAATATATAATAAACTATGTATTAATGGAAATGGATGAAGAACCTTGGATATATATAGTTAGAATCATTATAATACCTCCATTTATACATTTTTGTATTAAAAATATTATTTTTTTTAGGGTAAGCTTTCTCATATTGGGATTATGAAAAGGCTCATGATGGTATCCTAAATCTATAAGAGAGTCCAAGAGTAGGAAAAAATCCAACTAAAATTGGTGTGATGAGCATTACCTACCATCCTCTTGCCGATGTGAGTTCTTATGTGTTTCTTGGTCTAAAACCCCAATTTACTTTCGTCATTTGGAAGAAGGTCCATACTGAGTTATGAATTTTGGAACGTTTGGGATCTTCTATGGAAGAATAAAAAATAATAATCATGATGGTAGGAATTTTTCCTCACATTCAACCCCCACACGATCAAAATTTGAGATGATACCATCCACAACATACCCATAAAACAAAAATGGTGAACCTAATGTTAAATAATTTAACAATGATATGTCATTTACATGTTTAAAATAATATATTCTCAGTCTCTTTTTAGACTATTTTGTTCCTACCCTATAGGTGATGTTTTCATATAAAGGATATAATATATGTTTGAATGGAATAATGTATATGATAATTTACTTTATGTGGTAGATTGGCGGATATATACATTGAATCATCAAAATCATATAATTAGTTTTCGACCTATCATGTCTTGTGATATTTCTATAACATAGGTTATGATAATATGATATTGTAACTCTACTAACATTGATATTTTATTCCTTATAATATTATGATATACTAAATAATTGAAAACAGTGATTTATCAAAGGAAGAATATTCCAATTATCACCCACACCAGATATCAGAACTTGTAGTGAATAATGAATCATAATTTATTTATATGATGAGTTTATATCTGTTTATGGATTACAATATTTTTTTTGTCACTCAATGAATCAACTGATACATTTTTCAATATAGGATTTAATTTTTCCCAACATAATGAGATCCATATAGGTACATTATAATTAGGTATTCACTACTACATATTTCATTATTGATATTGCATCTATTAAATCTATTATCCCATACTCATAGTAATATTATTATTTCTCCTTTAACTAACGAGGATTAGCATACCATGGTGAGAAAGAGAATCCCACCACAACATCTGGTGAATTTTTCATCATGGGGATACACTATAGAGATGAGAGTCCTTCAGATCTAAATATGTGATATTCATCATGATCATATGAAGAATATAATTTCGTCTATTAACAATGGTGTAAGGTATACAAAACTATTATTGTTTTTTTACGGAATGGTTTTATGATTCCATGAACGGGTTTTCCCATTTTGTAATTCTTAATAATTATTCTATTTATATGAAGTGTAAATATATCGTTATACTCCCAATAGATAATAGACTTCCATATTCTACCTGATTCAGTCCATGTTTGTCCGTATCCTCACCCAAAAACTATGGAATATTGAACAAAAAAATTGTTGAACCATGTAATTCGACCAACATGGATTAAATATTTAAATTACCTTCACCAGGAAGTGATATATAATAAATAATATTAAGGTAAAAATATTCAAACCAAAACACATTATTCTAGGCCACAAATGTTTCCTCCACACATTCTAGGGGAACACCAAAAAAATATGTGGTGTAGAGATTGGAACAATGCCACATTCCAGACAATATTATTTCCCCTTCATACCGTAGTTCAATTACCACGATACTTACTCAAATATTAAGAAAACAATCATTGAATAACCCATGTTATTTTATAGGTATCCATTCCTGAAAATGGAACCAATTACAATGCCTCAAATGTTGCGGTGTGACATTCGACATCAAGGAACAACATGAACTAGGAGTTTCAAAACAAAATTTTAATGTCCTTACACCGTAACCAAAATATATTTACCTAATGGAACTCTAATAATAAAATATTTAAACACTTATTATACATATGTAATTCATAAAACATTAGGTACATGCTAAAATCAATGGGAATCCAAGAGACCCTTACTCATCATGAAAACCCAGGTTTTGGATTCCTCCCAACCATTTGAATTTTCATCTAAAAAACGTAAACATGTATCCACTTAAATAAACAAATATATCCAAATTTATCATATCTAAGATCTAATTTACATGGTCTCTTCCAAAATCATCTCATTTAACTGTGGGATTTGAACTGGAATAATCTTATTCCCACAAAGGGTCTTCTCTCTTCAATCTATAACATGAACTTGAATATGAAAATAAAAATTATTGAGCTATAACATGACCTCTTACCATCCCAAAACATGATAGGGACTTGGAAAACACTTATATATCTCTGAGAAATGATATAAATTATGAACATATACATTATATTATGTCTACTAAAGTCTGTATTCAACCTCCCCAATCCATTGTATAATATAAAAGGCTCATATAAAATAAGGAATCAATTTACTGCTACTTCTAAAACCTCTATGTCACATATCAGGAGTAAATTTTAAGAAAATAAATACATTAAGATTAAACTAAAATGGAAATCCCATATAACACCATGAGATTTTAAACGTATATTATTTTTGTAAAACCCTTGCATCAATTATGTAACCCTACTTATAAACATTTTATGTACATAATGTTATTGGTTGATGTTTGAGAGGGTTGGGTAGAAGATTAAAGTATTATATGGGTGTTTTTAATGGTTTACAATTAGTGGAAACAATAATACATCCCTGGGAAACTGTGCACAATGAGACAAAGGTCTCTGTGTAGGTAAATGCTTAAGGGGCATTGTTTTTCCAAACAATGAGGAACCCAAGAGAAACTATGAAACTTGATATAGTGAGATTTGTCATAGTTGGAACATGGTTTGGAAACTGAGTGAGCTAGCCATTCAAGGTTCCATGTTGAGGTAGTTTTTATACCATATTTAGAACATAGTCTTCCAAAACATGTATGGTTTAAAAATTATATCCACAAAAAATGGATCTAGTTTGGGATTGAATATTAACCCATATTTTGGGCCCCAAACAGAATCTAACTCTCTATTTTTTTCTTCTCTAAGGCTGAGTAGGCTTTTCCCATCGATCTGAAGGCGATTAAAAGGATTCTCTTGGTCTTTTGAATCCAAATTTTTTGTGTAAGTCATCAATTATTAATTTTATAGTTGGTTTTCCTTACAAATACTTATCCCTATCTTTCATTTTAATATATATATTTCATTTATGGATATATATATAAGGTATTTTATATCAAATATGAATATATTTTTCTTATTAGTTATTGTGGTAAGAAATCTATGGTGGGTTTTGATGATTCTTCTATCTTTCATGGGTGTTTTCATGTTTTTTTTTCAACTTCCCCCGATATTTTGAAGTGGGTGAAATCAATCTTAACTTCTCTATTTATAAAATTATGGTTTGATTTGAAATAGGTTTTTTTTAATTATTTATGAAATACATGTGAAAATACTTATAGAAACTCTCTCTAGTGATGGTTTTTCGATTTTGTGGAAATTGTGGAATTATTGTGTCATATCATTTGTTGATTGATTTTAAATTTATTATTTCAAAATAGGTTGCTTCAATGGAATTATAATAATGAATTTATGAAATTGTTTTCAATAAAAATGAGGTTTTGTTGAACTGGTTTTGGAAATCTTGGGATTAACAAGTGTTTGTAATGGTTGTGTGGTGTGTATTCAGGTCCATTAAGATGAATAAGGGAATATAGTTCCCCGATCAAATGGTTGGGGAAAGTATAGTCATGGTGTACCCCAATAATAATGGTTCACTAAGTGATGTAATTGTGGAAGGATGAATCCCCACTCATGAGTATAAGGAGGTCCATGTTCCATGCATGGTTGGATGTGTGATTTTTTGGAATAGAGTGGATTATGTCGAAATTGAATTCAAAAAATGGTTTTATAGAATAGATTGAATTCATTCATTAGAACATGATATTGTATTGTGAAAACAACTTAGTCCTGAAAATTTATTATATTTTAAAATAAACCATTTAGAAATTTTTTAATATAAACATTTTTATATTAATGTTCCAACATGTTTTATCCTTGTTTTTTGAGTAGGCATTAATTTGGGGGAACACTATTGAGTCTCATACTCACCTCTTCTTTGTCACATTGGTTCTTTTTCAATTGATGTTTTTCATTTCATGAGAAAAGGAAAATTCTCCCATTTATCTAGTTGTAATTAGTTACACTTGAAATATCATTTAGAGTTTATCATGGTGTTGGATGGATATTTAGAGTTTTGATTATCATGGAGTTATGTTCACGTTGTAGTATTTCTACTTGTACGTGGTTGTTTTTTAGTATTACACTATGGTACTCTTGGTTTATCAATTTTTTTTATCATTGGTTACAATGATTTTTCATCCATTGATATTAGGCATCATGTAGTGTATTATTTGGTTAAGTATTCTTTGATTGGTTATTTTATTTTCAAAAAGAAAATTCATCCCTAACTATTAATTAATTCCTTAGAATATTTTTCTCACCATTGGCATGATGTAGATTCCTCTAAAGGAAAATAAATGCTTTTATGCCCTAATAATCCAATTTGTAGGGGTCAGATGTTACAAGTGGTGTCATCTTTGTAACATCTCAAACCACAAATCCACTCAACAGTTCCCCGACCCCCAATGGTCACATGGACATAATAACAGCTCCCAAAATTCTAGAGGCTTCTTAATAGAAGAAAGGGCCTATGTGTATCAACAGTAAGAATATTCCCTAATTACTATAGTATATCACTACAAAAACCAATAACATATTGATACTGGAAGTAGATACAAAAAAAACATAAGGTTAAAGAATACATGAATAATTTAACACGCGAGAAGAGTCTCATATATAATGATGCATGTGATAAATTTATCTAGAAATTAGCCAAAATATGTACGTGTAAGTACAATATATGAAAAGTATAAAAAAATTCAAAACACTAAAAATTGTTTTTGTAGCATCAGAAGTCACATCATGGTCCCACACACCCCAGATCAATAATAGCAATGAAATATCTATGTTTGGGAGATTTCATCTATTATTACATGCAACCATATGTTCTGTTTGGGTCCCTAAGGAGGCCCAAACAGGGTGTGAGATAACATCCCTGTAGGCATTCAACTATGTCTTATAAATTCCAGACAGGAAATATAAACATTGAAAAGTAAGTAAAACATTGAAACAAATTTAAATTTCACTTAAAAAATACACTACAAGAAAGTGATATCAAATAGATTATTTAGGCTCCCTATAAAACATGTTTCATTATCTAAAAAAGTCAGCTACATGAAATATGAATAATCAACATGATCTCATCATACTCCCATATATAACATGTCCACACAACCATTCTATATAATGAAAACATATCAAATAACACAACCTTTCAATACATCAATGATTATAGTAATTCCCTAATTCATTTTGTATAATGAATTGAATCACCAACACATGGCCACTCCATAATAAAAAATGTATCCGAGCATGAAAGGATGAATCCATGGTCTTTATGACGTGGGACTCCTCATCATGTACTAGGATAATCTTGATGGAATCTTGGTATACAGACTATTTATTTTCCTTGGAGCTTGTATACAAATATTTCCAATGCAATTCCAAGAAAGCAGGATCCAAGGGTAGAAAATCTAAAGCCATATCATGGAATCAATACCCAAGAATCATTACCACTCAATACATCCAGAAATGTGTTCATGATCCATGTAAAGACAGGAAAGGAATCTAAAATAATTTATCCATTTCATACCATTCATTAATTCAATTCCACACAAGTCCACTCACAAATATAATAAAAACCATATAATTCAATTCAATAAAAATAATCACGCATATAATCAAATTCATTTAATTGAATCTAATGAGTATGCCCACTCATATTATTAATTACATTCAATTACATATCATGATTATACCCACTCATGTATTCCATTCCCATTTAATCAAGTCCCATAGGTCGACCCAAGCATATACCAAAATTTAACATTAAAAACATCACATGGGTAATCCCACACATAATTCAAAGTTAACAAGCAAAAAAATTAATGAGAATATACACACACATAATCAAATACTAATTTAATATAACCCACTTGATCAATTAAACCATTAATCAATTCGTGTTCAACATATGATAGTAATATGACTAGGGGAATCCATATCCTCACCATCCCATTCTATTCATTACATTCATAATTATCATCCTAGAAAAATTAAAGTATAATACACACCCATTGGGTTGTTTGACATAAAATAACCAAGGTAAAAACATAAGGTTCACCCCATGGGTGTCCTTGTGTTTGTAAAAATCACCAACACAACTAAAGGAACCTATGGGCATCCCTACTAGTTCCTATTTAATTAAATGAAAATTGCGGGTTCAATTTCAGGGCATCACATGAAATTATGGATGGTGGCATAATGATTGATATCCTTATAATGAACCAAAAGTATAATGAAAAATATAGACCACCACCCTTATCTCCATAGTGAAGTGTTCAACTATTATGAATTCTAATTTAGACATATATTAGGATAAATCTAAAGAAAGAATGTAGAATGGGAATTTAGGGCATACGACCATAAATCCAAATAGCATAACCAATATACATAAGAGTAAATAATGGATAAAAAAGAAATTAGTTATTAATAATGTGGATCCGATGAGAAAAATCGTGCTTGAATCAGAGGTTAGATGAAGATTATATCTAAAATTAAAGAATGACCTCCGTTGAGAGCTTCAAAGTGGTCTCCTTGATGTGTTAATGGATTTAAAAAAAATATTAGGTTATAGTAGTTTTTTGATTTAATTAAAATCATAAAAATTATAAAACTGTATGGGTGTGGCCATTTTGGCATGTGATTTAGTAAAAAGTTCACCAACCATGCAAGGTTTCTATAGGTAAAGGGGGATCTAATCTGGTTTATAAGCTATATAGAAACTATGTGATAACCCTCTATCCAATTCGGAAAATACTATAGAACTCGATGCATGGTCATGCGGCCCACTCAGATTGGATTGTCCTAACCATGTAACCTATACCACCCCTTTGTCCAGCCTTGTATGGTTAGTTAAACTATGTGGTATATCCTTCATGATTTTCACTAACCATGCACCAGACCAAAATCACCATAAAACCTTTTTAGTGTCTCTAAAAAATCCTCAAACATATACAAAAAATATTTTATCATGTTTGTCCCTCTCAAAAGGCAGAATTTAAACATCCAAATTGACAATGAAGTTATCTATACCTCATATGAAAACCCATGTTCTTACAATCTCCCCCTATAGTAATTGGTCCCTGAATTTCTCTCTAAATTGTCTTCATGATTCATATGAGGACAAATCTAGCCACTAATCACATATGTTGGCCTCCCACTCCCAAGTCTCATCTTGTAACATTTCATGCTTCCATATAACATGTACTAGAGGAACTGATCATCATTAGAGAACCTTCATGCTTCTTTCAACGATAAGAATTAGATGATCCTCAAAGGATTCATCAACCCCAAACTCAAATTCCTTAGGATGAAAATAATGAGACAGGTATGAATGATAAATAAACATATGAGATATGTGGAATTCATTGTTCATGTATTGGTACCTATAAGGTATCTACTACCAATTGGATACTAACCTGACAATCTCTAGAATCTCAAATAGCCTAACATATCATGTTGAATGTTTATCATATATCTTTATTCCACTATTTCCCATCCTCAGTGAAAAACAAAAAATTCATTGATCCCTGAACATAAAATCTTGATTTCATATATAGAAATCAGTTTATGATTTATTTTGGGATTGCACGATAGTCATCCATTTTTGAATCAACTGTACATTCTTAGAAATCTCCTGTGTGACATGCAATCCCGATAAAGATGCTCACATTCCTCTATCAGGCATATGGGTGATTAGATTTGACTAGAATATAATACATCCTAATCTACCATCTCCATAGTATCCTCATAAATATTATTGTAGGAAAAATAAACCAGTGGTATATTCTAATCCAATGTGGCCCCAAAAACAAAGATGCATGCCTGCAGCATATCATCTAGAATATGTATGATACACTCTGACTACACATCAGTCAAAGGTTTGTATAATGTTCTCATATGTAGATATATAATCAATTACCCATAGAAACTCTACCATAATTGTGATGGAAACTAGGATTCCCTATCCCAAGTGATACTATGTGCGACTCCATGAAGTCATATTATCTCATGGATATACAGCCTCCCATGCTCATCCACACTAATGGTCTCCTGATCGGTACGAAAATAGAATCCTTCATGAGGCTTTCAATAACAACCCTAATGGAATCATTTAACTTGAACCTCCACCATTATTATTTCCAATAAATAATTCCCCTAAGTGTTCAATAAATTCTACAACATGATTTCATTTCTCTAGGAGAATTCAGACATAACAGAGTACATTATGAAGGCCTCACAAAAAAGAAAAGTCAAATCTCGATCGACATAACCAAAACAACCACATAATATTCACTCAAAAGTCATGTATTACTTTCAAATCACACATTCCTTAAACTATTGGCATGTTAAAACTAGTCCCTTTAGACTATAGACAATGATCATGAAAGATAATGAGTCATTATTCTTCTGGATGTATTATCTTAGAAACTCTTAGCATTGAAGGAGGGCGTATTAAAACAGACATGCAATTACATCTCCCAGGAAAACAGACATTCAAAATGAGAATATTCATTAATAACCATGCTAACTCATAATGATATACCTTGGTCAATCCATCCCCTACTCATTTAAAGTACCAGTCAATATAAGAATCTATAGTATCAGCCCAATTTGGACCACTAAAATCTTTCACCCTTTAAATCATGAAGTTTGTGCCTAAAAACAGTTTTGTGACAACCTCAAATTCATGCAATGGTATTCCATGAAAAAATACCGAGGTATTCCACAACCATTATATATGTTTTTTTTTGGCACAAGTCCAATATTTCCTTGTAAGAATGATGAATGATCCTAGAGCGGCGTCTTCTTGGTGCTCACATAAAAGAAGTAGTAGGTGTCAAAAAATCCATCCATGGAATTCCATCAAAGGAATACATGTATCAGACGGGACTAACCATGCCTCGATAAGAACCATGTGTCAACATGCAACATAGAGTAACTACCCAGGAAAGCCCAACATCTTTTAATGCATTAGTGTTTCATAATCCTGAAACTGTATTAATACATCGTGGGAAATGTCATGATAGGAGACATGCAAGTCTCATATCAAAAATCACTAAGTGGATTCAAAATTTTTCAAAAAGAATACTCAATCCACAACATTTAAAAATGATATCATGGAAGCCTGACTTCACCTAACGACACATCATTTATTGGCCTATGGGCCTCCACTAACCAAAGCATCTATGATCATCCACTCTTTACCACCAAAGACCTTCCATGATTAATGGTTATTTTCTAGGGTTTCATGTAAATCTAACCACATAAATGTCTTTCATTCGAACAAAAATTCATACAAACATGACTTACAAGCCTCAAAATCATTCAAGCAGAGTCAACTATTTTGAAATGGTCCTTCTCAGATGATTCCCCTCCACATGGAAGTATACATATCCACTAAAACTAACATAATGATCACTACCATAGAAGTTTAATCATCATTGAAATAAGAGAGAAACCAACCACCGTCAAGCACTCTAGATCATATACACCTTAAAATGTACATTAATCTGTCCACTGATCCCTGATCTCAATGAACATACATTGGAAATTAATTCCAAAACCAAACTAACTAGTGTTTCGAAATTCCTAGATCTTTATAAAAATCTCACATTAAATTGGGTATATTTTATTCCATTAATTCCCAAGTAACTCTACATTAAAGATGACCCACATATGTGCTTAACAACATAAGGCTCAACAATTTTATCCAACACAACTACTTCATTACATCATTTTAAAACCCAGCGGATATTACATATATCAACGTATACAACCCCAAATTATATATCCATTAGAAAATATTGAATACCATCCTTGTGTATTCATCTCTATACAACCAGGTATCATTTGTATTGAATAAAATAATTATCTTAGATTTATTTTTTACCAAATAGTCATTAACATGGATGATGACATACCGAGTCATCCATCACTAAAGAAAAGATAGTTTCACATGACTTACCAACTGGGTGATTGCCCCCTAGTCCTGTCTAACCTGCTAAAAAAAATCCTTCCCAATGCACATTATAATAACAAGGGTTATGTTTCAATTACAAGAAATCCATCAAAGGGTTTCATTTTAAAATAAAGATACATGTTATTGACAACGACACCTGAATGACACTAGGTATCTAGATTCTCTAAACATTTGGTGAGGTGTTTAAACTCAAATAGTGATAACTACATTGGATAGACCAGTATAAAATAACGAGCACTCACCCAATAATTAGTTCTCAACAAAATTATCTTCAATGGGCCCAAAATCTTATCATAAAATCCATTTTTATAAAAGAAATTTCTATGGAAATGATCATGCTTCTATTCCAGTGAAACTCCATGATAGATTTAAACTACCCATGACACCACTCTAATATCCACTCAAAATCCATTCATGTACTTCACATTTTACCATTAAACACTTTATAATCTATAACTCAATACATAAATTACTAACTCATAAGGAAATAATCACGTTGTACCTTATATTAATCAAAGCCACCTGGAATAAAATGGAAGATATAACAACATAATTCATTAAAAATTAAACAATAAATATTTTTCGACCTCCCCTAATTATTAATCAATTTATAAAAAATTTCTTTCAATTCATAACTGGTTAGACAACCTACAAGGGTCCCATTTAAACTAACATACGTTCTTGAAAAAAGAGCGAAATTTATATTTTATTTATTAATGTTTTAAACACTCTCACTATGTTATATTATAAGAAACATACAACCATCTAACCTACTTGGGTCTAGTTGTGCATTTATAAAGGTAACCAATTAATTTTATTTCAATATCAATGTCTTTCACATCTATAATTATTCCATGATATACCACATGGCCATATATATATAATCATTTGATAACATGAATTGCAAGGTACCAATCCATAAATCACCCATAAACAATACAATTTGGCCTTTGGATGACATTTAATAAAACCAACACACATTAAAATATGAACCTTCGTAACCATTACATTTTTATAAGGATCCATATAAACATAAGAAAAGAACATGGATCAAAAGATTAAAAAATGTCAAAACCATCATAATAAAATTCAACCATACAACATTCTCATAAGTCTAGGAATGTAAAAAAATAACCAAACATGCCACTAAAAGCAATACCTCTTTCCCACAAAAAAACTAGTTCTAGGTTAAGTCTCTATTTCATAACATTTTATATCCATTTAACCGTAATTTTTTTCAAATGATTTATCTATTGGTCAACTTATTTCGGATCCATGAGGGTCCATAACACCTCATGAAACAAAATTTGTATCCTTCATATTTCACATCATATCTTATTTGGTCTACATTAAACAAAAGAGTCAACAGGTGCATCATTTCCCAATCCATATGGGCCCATACACATTATGAATTAAAATATGACGTCATTATCTCTATACACTTCACAAAATATATCACAACATTTGATTTAGATATCACAACACAAATTAAAACAACATGTGTCAGGAAAGGCATCCTAAATGGAATGGTGTAATGCATGGAATTTGATTTCTAACAAGTGATTATATGATGCATGAGATGGAATACCCTCCTACAATCATGTTGCAATGGAAATATAACCCTAAATTTCCTCAATAGTAATAGAATAATAATTTTAATCAACCAAAATTGGATCAAAAACTAATGTAATGGTCATAATCATGAAACCACGATCCAATTGGAGGAATTTTGGATTTTCCCTATATGTGGGGTACCTACTCCTAAGTATAGATAATTAAAAAACACCATTTCCTTTATATCAATGTCTATTTTCACTAATGAGTAAGTAAAAAAGATAACATAACTCATACCATACCACTTTGTAACATCGTAGAGCTGGTAGCTGCTCAATAGTGGCTCGAGCCCAGTTGGTCAAAATTACTCAAGAGAATCTCCCCATATGCTAGAGGTTATTGAATAGTAGTAAGGGCCTAGTTTTTTTGTGGGGAGACTGTTCCCACATTACTAGATTATATCATTTTGGAATTCAAAAACATCCAGATAGTGGATGTTTAAACAAAAAGTAGATAACTGAATGGTAAATAAAACAGGAATAAATAAATATGAAATAAGTGTCTCATATAAAATGTTTCCGGTGATAGATGTGTTTATAAATAATCCAAAACATGTAAATAACAGTATAATATAATAGAAGTGTCCAAATAGAATAAATAATGAATGTTTTTCATGTAGAGTCACTGGACATTACTTGGTCACATGCTCCTCTCTTCCACAAAAGAAATCAACAACCTGTGTTATGTCATTTCCCCAATTATCAACAGCAACCATATGATCTGTTTTATTCCCCAGGGAGGCCCAAACAGGGTTTCAGATAACATCTCGGTATTAAATTAACCAAAGTCTATACATTCTGGTTGTTACATATAAGGTATGCAGTGTGTGTAAAGAAGGAAAATATATGTAATGTGCCCATTAAACAATCCACTAGAAGAATGTGATACCAAATATTCACTTGTGACTCCCAAAAAAACATGGTTCATGATCATAATAAGGTATCCAAAATAAATTTGAATAAACAAAATATCCTTTTTGTACTCTCATATATATCATGTTAACAGTACCTTGACTTATAATTAAAACATATCAAAACCCTCTAACTTGTCATACATCCAAGAATATCATAATTTCCACAACCATATCCTATTATGAAGTGAATCACAACCCCATGGCCACCCCATAATAACCAATGTTTCATACCACGAAGTTCAAAATACATGTTTTCTAAGACAAAGTCATCCTCATAGTGTCCTAAGAGCATCTCGATGTAAAATCTGTATAGTCCCAATTGGATTATTTTGAACAAGTATACAAACTTGTCCTATGTGAGTCCATGTGAGCTTGATCTACCAGTATTAATGTTCGATTCAACCCAGGGAATCATTAACCAAGAATCATTAACACTCAAGTAATCCTCTACTATGTTCAATATCCAAATAAATCCTTCAATGGAATCATACCAAACACTTCTACATTTCTTTCCATTTAATAAATTAATTCCATATGAGTATACCAAATCATATATTAGAAACCTTTCATTTCAATAAATTAGTATACACAATCATAAAATCAAATACATTTAATTCCATTAAATGAGTATACCAACTCATATAATCAATTACATTAAATTTCATCTAATGAGTATTTCCACTCATGTATGTCATTACCATTTATTCAAGTCACAATAGTATACCCACCCATTTATCACCATTTTCCATTATACAAATCACATTGGTATACCCACCCATTAATGACACTTAAAAAGAATGAAATTTAATGACTATACCCCCTCCCAAAATCAATTAAACATTTAACATAACCCACACGGTCAATACAACAATTAATCAATTCAATATCAATATATTATAAAAAGTTAAAGTAGTAAATCCATAACGCAACAATCTATATAAATTAATTCCATTTATAATTGTATTCTTATAACATGGATATCAGAAAATACACCCCTGGGTGGTTTGACATGGCATAACCAAGGAAATAACATAGGCTACAACACATGGGTGACCTTGTGGTCGACAAAAACCACCATCACATCTCAAAGAAAATAAAAAAATCCTTAATATGTTATATTTCATTCAATTCTATTTTCAGATTAAATTTTGGTGTCACACCAAAACTTTTGGTGTGTGGCATAAGGGAAGATAGCCTTATTAATCAACAAATGATGAATGAAAAGTATAGACCACCTGCCATAGTTTTAATTGGAGTGATCATCCAGTATCAGGTTCTAATTCAACTCGAATTAGAATAAATATAATGAGTAGATGAAGAATGATAAATTGAGGAATTAGATCCTAAATTAAAATAGTATAAAGAATAGACATAATAATTAACAATGGCTAAAAGGAATGTAGTTCTTATCAATACGGATCTAAATAGACAACTATGCTCAAATCGAAGGTTGAATGAATAGTAGATATGAAATAAATGAATATCTAAATTTGATATCTTCATAGGGGTATTCCTTCTATGTATGAGAATTTAGAATGAAAATTTGGTTTTAATATATTTTTAATATAATAAAAAATCATCAAAATAAAAAAACTGACTGGGTCACACTGTTTAGGTGCACAGTTTAGGAAACTGTGTGCCAACGATGCATGATTCATGTTGGAAAATGAGGCACCAAAATGATTGACCCAAAAATTTTACAAACTATAAAGATTTTTTTTGATAACCCTTTATTAATTTTTTTAAGAAAATTTTGATAGGACACACGACCATGTGGCACACATCGCATGGTTTGGTTGTATCGTGCAGCATGCCCACACAGTTTTCACTAAAATGGCTCTAGGAAAAAATCAACCCAAAACCTAGTTTTGCGCTCCAAAACAAGCCCACGACACATCCAAAACACCCATGATCTAGATTGGAACATACATCATGCCATATTTATTAATTTAATTTAAAAAATATGGTAATTTAACTCATAAAAATACCTAGGTTCCTAGACACTAGGCCCTTCCGAATAACTTTTTGCAACCATTGGTCATCAGTTCTATTGTTCTATGAGTTGAAATTCACTAAGCTATATTCCTTGTTTATGTTAGAGACTAGATACATGTGGATCAACAGTTTTCCTGTTCTAGAGGATTTTAGATATCAGAGGAGGCTCGAAGGATGTATGGAGGAGTTCAGGTGATAATAACTGCGAGTAGGGAACATTAATTACGTGAACATGGTTTTCATACCATGTAGTATGATTTCTTGACATGAAAGTGGGTTCCATGTTGTGTAATATTTTGGGGTATAAAAAATAAAATAAAATTAATTGGTGAATTTTTTTTAGCAAATACCGACCTTGAGGTATTACATGTCGTGATAGAGGATTACTTTTTATGCAATCCACTGAGCAGTAATTTTTTAAAACATTCTTATCACTTGGGATGAAAAAACCCTACAACTCTATATTATCTCATTTTTATCTAGGTGACCTGACAGTCCCCTCTTCGAATTATTGATGATCCAATTGATAGGGATCATTCTGTGGGATTTTATCTTCAATATGGGATGACCCTTCTTGGTCCAAGGAGTGTTTTTATTTCATTTTACAATTCTTTCTCCCAGTTTGATCATTGTTCCACCAATTACTCTCAAAATTCGGTGGAATATTATTAACCATTGTTCTAATGGGGTTTATCTTGGGTTTTTTGGTGTATGGGTGTCGTATTTCTATTGGTTAGATGTAGTTCTTGTGGGAGAGGTGATCAGATAATCATTGCATGGTTCATTATCATGCGAAAAATGTCGACAAACTTTAGAGGTTGGAGATTCACTACTTATCTATCTATTTACATTGAACAATTGATTTATATTTATTTTTTTCCATTTAATTACAATCAAATTGACGAAATTAAATACTTTATCCAATTTAATTAATTGGCATTGATCTCCCATCGATGTTACTTATTAATACCATGATAAAATTTTGCCTCTTGATTTAACAGATATTGGGATATCCATTCATCGCTAGGTTTAGCATGTTTCTCTATATTGAAATTTTTAATTAACATAAATACATTATGAATTGATAATTATTTTGCTAAAATATAAATAGGAATGATTAATGAATCCAGAAATTTCATTGTAATTTAATGTTAATAAAATTGTTGCATGTATGCATGTTAAATTGAATTAGTTTATTAACTTGTATCATGATGATGATTGTTGCTAATGGAATTATAGGAATGTAAAATATGTTTTTTAATTATTTTGTGATAGTTATTATATCTTTCTTTCATTTGTTTTAGGTAGTTTGAACCTATGGATACTGAATTGGCTAAGTCAACATGGACTAATAACTTGTTGCATGATAAATTATAATACCTATTTAGGGACTTATATTGTTATATGACTATAAAGGAATTTATCCATGTTCATTAGAGTTGTGAGAGCTCATTTTGTACGAATTCAGGATGCCTTTATTTTGGGTCGAGAGCCTGAAATGTATATATTTTTCCTGGTGTGTGAGCCTGGGATGGAAGATCATGGAACAATATTATTCTATGTAGGGTAGGGAGGCTTGTATGTGTTTGGATACTGGGATGGATGATCCTGGTGGTCTATTCTGGAATGAGGGGTGTGGAGGGATAGATTTTGTGGCCTTAGTTGATGCCAAGAGTAGCAAGATGCATCATTATATGCATGTGGGTTTCAGGGAGGACACTGGAGATTAAATAATTGGTTGAAGATTAGCATACCTATTATTAAAAATGTTGTATGCTTTTATAATTTGTTTCTTTGATTGAGTCCATGTTTTTTTCTTATCTTCATTCCATACCCCACTGTTTGAGGCATATAGATGTTTTCTCGTACTCTATTTCTGTGGGAGGAGAAGGCACGTAGGGTATTCCATGTGCTTTTTTTGATTATTTCCACATGGTTGGATGAGTTTTCTCCCCTACTATTGATGTTGTATACTTGATGGGTAGTTCATATATTCACTATATTTATCTCCATGTTTTTAGGATGAAATGAATGTTTTACTAAATAACCTGGTGATATGGAAATTAATAATGTTAACAAATGATTAAATATTCAACACATGGGGTTAGAGCTTGTAGTGATGCAATACAGAGGATAGAATTATAATATGTAATGGATATGGTTTTCCTATGGATATATGTCATGTATCTATGATGAAATGGTAATTTTATGTTCTGTAGAAATACTACAAGTTTAATAATGGTTAGGAATTAATTAACATTAAGTAAAACAGATAAATTAGAATAAAGTAATTTAATGTATCTCTTTGAATGGTTATGTGCTTATAAGATATCTAGTCATAGCAGTAGAATTCAGGAGTCCAAGAGACATTAGTTGAAATTGAGTCTGATACTAGGATATCCCCATTTTTCTTTTATGTGTTATATTATAACTTGAAATTTTTTTGTATACACTACTTCACCCTGTTTGGTAGAGAAACTAAGACCCCACGGATTCTGAGACCTGGGGTGTTTTCCCCAACTTCACGAAGGGAGAATGGATGGTTGACTACTATCTTTGTACCCACTCTATTCTCTTGTTAGTCTATTTTTCTAGATGCACAATGGTTAGTTTTCCATATATATGTATGTAGAGGGCTGTAATGGATTGTGGTTATTTAACACACATATATTCTCAATATTTTTTTCTAAAGACTATTGTTGTTACAACATGTATAAGATGTAAAGTATTGTGGATCCTTACTCTTTTTATGAGATGTGATTTCTTGAGGTATTTAACATGTTGTATGATACACAGTATGTAACCTGTGGTGTCTCTCAAAAACTACCTGGTAAATTTTGGTTTTGTGGATGTGGGGTTGTGTTGCATGAGGTGCATGTTGTTGTGTTATGCCTAGGTGTCAATGAGATAGCCTTTTAGTGAGATATTCATAAGACATGTGACATTGGGGAAGAGTGGAAAACCAGTAGGGAATTGGTAGATGGGTACCCTTGACGATACTTATTATATAATATAATATTGTATGTGATATTTGGTGAGAGTATACATAGTAAGGATCAGAAAATTGTATACCTCTTTAGGTGGAGAGTTTGTTTCAGTTTTTATTCACTATGATTTTTCATCCTTTTTAACCTTTTACAAGAGAGGTTTCAGGGATGATCCTACTCAATATACTTTTATGTACTCACACTTCAAATATATAAATTGTTTTTGTATTTAGATGGAGAAAGTGATAGATCAGTCTAGTTACAACTATGTTGGGGTTTTGCAGGAGTGATTAGAAATTTGTGGTCACTGTCTTCCGTGAAATCTTATTGTACTTGCAATTTAACCTTATTGTTGTAGTTGTTCTTGGATAACATTACATTTGCGTAAATGGGTTTTCTATTATATTTTATACTGAGATAGATATGTTTGGTGTTTATATTATCTCTCTCTTGGTCATGTGTTTCTTTTAGAGGGTAATTCCCCCATCTTCATGTTTATTATACCCTCAATGTTAGTCTCCAACCTTGTGCCTATTATAGGTCATGCACGATGGTCATTATCTCTCTTATTACGTTTTTGGCCTATAAGGGGTACACTTTTTGGTGAGGGTCATGACAGAGTGGTATCAATGGTCTGGCTGAGGGATAGGATGTAGTTTAGAGTCAGGCATAGAGGAGGTTGAATGGGTTGGTTGGGAAAATTGTTCTATAAATTTGGAAGGTATAGTACACATGGTAGTCTAGTTGAGACCAGGTTACATAGGGCCACTATGACCTGATGAATATAAATCTATGATTATAGTGTCTACTAAATTAGTTGATATATGTTGAAGAATAGAATCATAGGAAAATATCAGGCATAATTCTTCACTGTACCTATGTTTGTATGGGTAAAGCATGGGATATGTTAACATGAATGTAATAGAATTAGAAAAATAAATAATGTTATATTATTTCGTATTCCATGTTTAGGATATCTAACTATTTATTAATTGGTAGGAATCACTCTAGGATGACATCATTGTTAGTCTCATCCAGAAGATGTTTAGCAGGTTGCGAGGGAAGATCTTCCCAATGTTGTTTTTGATGATATACACATAGAAGAGGACAATATAACATTTTTAGTACCATATTATGCAAACAAAAGAGGTCTCCATTTCAAATGCAGTCACATAATTACCGGTTGGATGAGGTTGACATAGTCTTCAGGTCGATTCCTACTCTGAAGGATCACTGGGCTTCATGGGATTTGATGATGATGCATGGGGTAGCAAGGTAGTGGTGTTTCTTGTTCCTCATGGACCATGAGGATTTCCCAATATCATGGGAGGTGTTCTAAGACTAGATAAGAGCCGAGTTTATTTCTTCAACCATCAATACATAAATTCACTAGGAGTTGCTTACCATTCAGAATGGGAGGTCTAGTGTACGAGGGATAGGAATATGTATTATGAACCCATTGAAATTTTCATTATACCTATTTTCATATGAGGAGACTTGGGTGAGGCTTTTTGAGGAGGCTTTGAAAGCATAGATCCATCAACTAATCACCCTTTTTATGGTGAATATATATACTATGGTTTTATTGATAAAAGATGTCATTAAGAGGACATTATCTAGAACCCGATAATAATGATAGGGGACTCTTCGGGATTCCCCATGAAGAAGAGTTTTGGTTCATAGTTCGTAGTTATTGGGATATAAGGGATCTCAATCAGCATACGGTAGGTCCCATCCCCCAAGGTCTCATTTACCCAGGGGTAGAAACTCTTAGACCAATGATAAGGGACCAAACACATTTTTTGTTTTGTGGAGGCTAAGGTTAAAAGCTGTGAGAGTGGCCGACAATTCTATGGAGTTAAAATGCACTAGTTTTTCCTCTTCAGGTTCCTCCATTGAGGCTATTAAATCGAAAGCAACATCCATATGTTGATCCAGTTTGGGATCAACATAGATTAGTTGTGGAAGTCATAGGATGGTCCTGATATTCCCCAATCCATAGTTAGTAGAGTATCGTGTTATAGGTGGTCTTCATCATGGTCATATATGTCATGGAGCAGGCCATAGCCAACTTCATGGTTTAGTATTTCTAGCGCTAGGTGATCCAAGCATTTTTCTTCGTTTTCTTTTCTTTTTTTTTCTACATCGGTACATATATTTTTTAATCCAAGAGTGATGAACTCCTTCATATCAACTGACCTTTTCCATTGTTTGGTAATTGTGGTAGAGAGGATTAATGTGCCCTTGGTGTTGACTATTCCAGTTTAGGGTCGAGATGGTCTATTTTAATTTTGTGGAAACTATGAGCTAGTGCTGGTGAAGCACCTCTCTTGGGGGGATTACAAATGTTTTTAGATAAAACCATATAAAATAATACTCAATAATTGTTGGTTGTATATGGTGATTGATATTGCATATTTCGTCAGGAGGAAAGTTTTTTTAATGAATATTGACATCCATAAATTTTTGTTGGAAACAATGAACCTTATATGGGTTTGAGTTATGATTTTTCCTTATCATACTTGATAGATATGTTGATTTTGTGTTCATTGGAGGTTCATTAGTTGGCATTTCCCAGGGTCGTATAAGAGTACCATGATTTCTTTCCACATGATTTTGTAGAATTATCCCCTCAATGAGATATTAATTTTGGGATAGAATGATGGGATGTAATGTCACCAATCTCAATATCTTCATATGGGATTTAACCTTTTTAGTTGTGAGCGAAATGTATACATCCAAATTTTCAATTACATTTCGGTTTTGTTCATCCAAATGTCTCACTATTGGGTGCACTAGTTTTTTGAAAAAGAAGGATGATGGTAGTTTTCAGTCGTGTTTTGATTATCATTGCTTGAACCATGTGACGGTGAAGAACAAATTCCTCTTCCATGGATTAATGATTTATTAGATAAAATGAAGTGTGCATTTTTTTTATCAAATAATGATTCATTATCATTATATCAACATATACATTTAAGTGATGAAGATACCTCAAATACATCTTTCAGTTTCTTTCATATGAATTACGAATTTTTTGTGTTGTCGTTCTATGTGATGAATTCCCCATCCATGTTCATTAGGTTAATGAACACTATTTTTCATCATTTCTTATATAAATTCATGGAGGTTTTAATTGATGATCTCATTATGTACACCTCTTTTTAGGAAGAGAATTCATGGAATTTTTATTCAGTCTTGGGAGTTATTCACTATGATATATTGTTTGGGATGTTTCTGATGTGTTATTTTTTTGCTGGAGAATTCAATTTTTTTACGGTATCTTGTATCCCAGTTGGTAGTGTATTTTGTTCCGTTTAATATGGATGTAGTTTTGTATTAGTAATCCCACAACATAGTAGCTAAGGTAAAAATTTTCCTTAGCCTTGCAGGCTATTACTAGATGTTTGTAGCTGATTTTTCACAGGATGCAACACCTCTGACAATGTTGACAAGAAATTTTCAGATGATCTTATGTACTGATCAGTGTTATATGCCATTTTAGAATATAATAGAGAATATAGAAAGTTATCTTGTTCATTTTTTCCAACATAAGGAGTTCAATTTTATGTTTTTGTGACACAATGTGTCTTGGAATAGGCTGTGTTCTGAGGCAACATAGATCAATAATTTCTTATGGGTGTCGGTAGTTACATTCCCATGAGTATAACTATGCCTCTCATGATCTTTATTTGGAGGAAGTGGTGTTCTCCCTAAATTTTTAGATACATTACCTCATAGGTGATCATTTTTTTTCTTCCCAGATTATAAGAACCTAAGTTATGTTTTATCTCAATGTAAATTGACCAAACACCAAAATCAGTGGATAGAGTTATTATAGGATTATGAGATTGAGATTTTGTATACACCTGGTAAGTGGAATGTTGTATTTGATGCATATAATAGGAAGTTTCATTGTGACATAAAATGTGAATTTGGTGATTCATGGAGAGTGTCAGATTATCTATCAATATTTCATATATATGTGGGAGAGGTAAGGGGTAGAAGTGGGATTTTTCAGATGATGGTGCAGTCATATCTATTTCATAAGGTGGATGAATCCCAATTGGTGGATCATAATGTAGATGTGTTGAGAGATCGAGTTGTTTGTGGTGAGACCCCTGGTGGTTGGTTTGAGGATGAACAACATTGATTATTATTAAAGGGAATGATTTTCGTTCCTTTGTTGATGTGTGAGATGGGTCACAGAGAGTTCCACAACTCACCATTAGCAGTACATCTTGTCATGACGAAGATGTATCATGACCTTAGAGGTCATTTTTCGTGGCCTAGGAGTAATTTTAATCATAGAGAGTTTATAACTTGATGTTTGGTCTGCTCAAAGGTGAAACCCAAGCACCGTGTTCTTAGGGGCTTTCTCAAGCCGTTAAATGTTCCTTAGTGGAAGTGGGAGGAGATATCTATGGATATTATTTCTAGTTTACCTTAACATCATAGAGGATATTATTCTGTATGGGTGGTCATGGATTTTTTTGATGAAATTGACCAACATTATAGGGATCAAGGAGTGAATATCATTGGAGGCTTTATTGAGACAATATCTAGAGTAGGTGGTGAGTCTCCATGGTGTCCTGACGAATGTCATTTCCTTTCAAGATCCTTGATTTATCAATAGAGTGTGGATAGGTACATATAATGATTTTGATAATCATTTATGCATTAACACTACCATTCATCCACATAGAGATGATTATACAGGGCATACCATCCAAACACTTGAAGACATGTTGGATTCCATTGTCTGGAATGTCGTAGGTTCAAAGATGTGGAACCTTCCTCTCATGGAGTTCAATTACAACAATATTTTTCACTCCATAATTGGAATAGATAAATTTTAATGAATGTATGAACTACCATATCCTTCTCCATTGTGTTGGACTGGGATCAGAGTGATTGCGATTCTCAGACTGGAACTGGTATAGAAAATGACAGAGATGGTTCAAGTTATTACTGAGAGGGTGAAAGATGTGCATGATAATCATGAATACTATGTAGATAATTGGATAATACATCTAGAGTTAATGTTTTGGGATCATGTGTTTCTGATGGTGACTCCTCATCATGGGGAGCAACATTTTTGTCATGGGAGTATAATTTCTCCCCAGTTTATGTGGTGTTTCATGGTGTTAGCTCATGTTGGATCCAATGAGAATCGAATAATTATTTCCCCACATATGAGCTAGATACATGATGTTTTTCATGCATCACAACTTCAATTGTATCATTATGATTAATCTCATTTAATCTATTGGGGTGATATTGATGTTGAAGATGGTGTGACCTTAGAGGAGAGAACTATAGAGATCCAGGACTTCATGTAAAAGTGTTTTATGGTAATTAAATCCACTTGGTTTGTGTCTTGTGGTGGGATGGTGGCTTGTAGGAGACTACAAAGGAACATGAGTTGTAGATACACACTTATTACGTTGAGTTAGTTGATGTTTACCACCTCTCATGTAATGTTATGAGTTTTGTATTCATAGAAAATTATTTGTTATGAGATGGATAAATTTAGTTTCTCCTAGCACTCTTTTGGATTTTATCTCATTTGGGAGAGTGTTTAGGATCTAGATTTAATTTATGTGGGGTTTTTCATAGTTCTGTTAGAGTGGTGGTTCAGCTTCTTTGATTAGGATATCTTTGAGAGGTATCTCATGGGGTGGTAGTTCGGATGACCCCTTTTTCTCTCCTCTCTAGGTTGGTTTTGGATTCTTGAGGAATAAAATAATTTGAGTTGTGTCAAATGTATGGTCTCAGATACACATGGATTGAACCTTTTCATGTTCTTAAGGCTTTCAGAGCTCATAGAAGGCTCGGAGGAAGTTCGGAGGAGTTTAGGTACTGATAAGTGTGAGTACAGAACATTCAAATCTTGAAAGTGGGTTTCATCCTACATAGAATGCTTTCAAGAAATGAATATCGGATTTCTATAATTTAATATTTTTTTGTTTTAAAAAATTAAATGAATAGTAAAATGTTTTTTAAGTGGAAACTGACCTCGAGGAATAACACAATGTGAAAGGGGATTACACGTCGTGTACTCCCCTGATGCCCTAATGTCTTAAAAAATTTATCCAACTCTGGTTTTCATACCCTACAATTTAATACATGTTCCCTTTTCCCAAAGAGACACATCAGTCCACTCTTTTACGTTATTTAGATCCCTTCTATGGGGATCAATCCATGGGTTTCCATCTTCGATATGTGGTAACCTGGATATAGCCGAGGTGTGTTTCTCTTTCATTTTCCAATAGTCTCTCATTGATTTATATCTTATTACTCTTTTCTTCTCTATATGCTATGGAGGTTTCATACACATGGTTCTAATAGAGTTTCAATCGATTTTTGTTGGTGTGGTTGTTTCATGTTATCTCCATTTGGATGTTTTTTATATAGGAGAGGTGATCAGATATTCATTATGTAGTCAGTTACCATGTGAAAAACGTTGAAGGGGTTTTGTGGTGGGGGATTAATTTCATCTCTTTTTATTTATGTGAAATCATAGAGTTATATTTATTTTTCCTCTTTAATTTTAATTAAATAGACCTAATGAAATAATTTATCCCAATTAATTAATTGGTATCGATTTTATAGCGATGTTCATACTTTTTACCATGAGAATGGTTTTCCTCTTGATTTTCTTGATATTGTGATATATTTTCCATGATTGGTTTATCATGTATTTCTTGGAAGAAAATTTTAAATAATTTAAAGGAAGAGTTAATTGATATTTTATTGTATAAAATATAGATGTATGTTTAATTAAATTGGATTTTGTTTTTGTAATTTGAAGTTAGTCAACGTAATCAATGTACACATGTTATTCGAACTGGTTAATGAACCTGATACATGACGACACATGTTGATAAGGGAATTAAATTCATATTAAATTTATTATTTAATTACTTTTTGATAGCTATGATAGGTTGCTTATTAGGTTACACATAGTTGTAACCTGTGAATAATGAATTGGTTATTTAGAGATGGAATATGAACGTATTGTGTGATTAAAGATAATTTCTTTGTAGGGCATGATTTTATCATTCGATTATAAACGACATAAGACATGTGCTTTTGATCCATGAGATATAATTATGTGTGATGGATAGGTTCATTTATCTAGGGTCAAGGGCCCGTATACAATATTTTTTTCCTGCTACATGTGATTGGACATGAGCCTAGGAAGGCTAAGCCTGGAGGGTTATTGTTGTATGTGGTGCAAGGAGGCCCGGCTGTGACGTGTGCCAAGGATGATGATCCCAGAGGGATATTACGGTATGAGGGGTATGGAGGCACATTTTTTGTGGTAAAATTTGATTCCTTGAGTGGAATGATGCTTCAGTATATGAATGTGGGAGTCAAGGAGGACACTAGAGATGACAAAACATGTATAAAATGAGAATAAAAATTCTTATCCACGATGGATTTTTTTTGAATTTTATTCTTGTAGGTAATATAGGTTGTTTTTTATCTTTATTCCTTTCCCCAATGCTTGAGTCAAATGGATGTGTTTGTATACTATCATTGGATGAGTGGAGATAATGCATAGGGTATGCCACATTCTTTTTATGTTTATCTCTTTATGGTAGGATGAGTTTACTATCCCGATATATGGGTGAAGACTCAACAAGTAATTCACCTACTCACCATGTTCATAACATTATGTTAGGGGAGAATTGAAAGTTTTCCAAGAGTAGTTAATGATTTGGAAAGTAATAATGTTAACAAATGAATAAATTTTTAACTCATGGGGTTGGATCTTTCTAGGATTCAAGGTTGAGGTTGGAATTCTAAGAATTCGTGGACTCGGTTTGATTATTCCTAGAGGGAGTAGATAATTTTTGAAATGGTAATGTGATGAAATGTGTAAATTTTATTTTTTAATTAATGGTTTATAATTACAAAACATAATGTAGAACTGTTAAAAATGGAAAATGTCATTTTATATAGCTCTTTAAATTGTTGGGTGCCTTATGGGATATGAGGTCTTTATAGTTGCATCCTACAGTCTGAGAGATGTTAACAACTATTGAGTCTATGACAAATATATGCTCATAGTGATGTTTTCATCTATATTATATCCTATTAATTTTTTTGTTTCTATAAGATACTCCACCATATAGGTTAGGGAAAATTAATCTATGGGGATTCTGAGCCCTAGGGGGTTGTTTTCCCTAATATCACGATGGGAAGACAGATGAATGACTAAGCCATATAAACCCAATCTCTTTTCATGTTAGTTATGTTTTATGGTATATACTATGGTCAATTTCCCCCATTTATATTTATAGAGGGGTATTGTGGCCAGTGAAAATATCACACAAATATATTCTGGATATAGATTCCTAAGCACCACTATGGGTATAATGTGTATAGGTTGTGATATCTTAAGGATCATTATTTAGTGTATGGGATGTGATGGCTTGAGGTATAATAATGGAAATATAATAACCATTATGTAAGTTGTGTTGGCTCTCAGAAACTACCTAGTTAATTTTGGTTATTTGGGTGTGGTGGTGTGTTTCCCAAGGTTTATGTTGTGGTGTTTCTCCGAGCTGTATGTTGGATAGCCTTTTTAGATATAGATTTCTAGGACGTTCGATGTTGTGGAAGAGTAGAAAACCAATGGAGAAGCTCAAGTAGGGTACCCTTGAAATTATTTATTATATTATATACTCATGTATTCGATACATGGAGAGTGTCCATGGAAAAGAAGCAAACGTAATATTATTTTTTATGTGATGAGTTAGTTTCACTTATTATTGACTATTATATATCATGATTTTGTTAAAATTTTCATGAGAGGATATGGGTATGATCCTACTGAGTATATTTTTATATTCGGACCCTACGTATATAGAAATATTTTTTTAGGTTAGTTGAAAAATGATGGAGATCCTAATAATTAATACAGGATTATGGTTTTGTAGGAGATGTTTGGTCTTGGTGGTCGCTAATGTATTTACGTTATTTTGGTACATACGGTTTTCCCCTTCATTTTTAGTAGTCATTCCATGAAATTACATTTGTGTACTTGTGTTTTCTTTTATATTGTAGTCTGAGATGGAGTTGTTTTGTTTCTTTCTTATCACTCTCTTCTACATGTATTCTTAGAGGGTAATGCATCCAATCTTCATGTGTATTTTATCCTCTATTCTAGTCGTCATCCAAGGGTCTACTAGAGTTAGGACATAGGGGTAACTGTCTCTCTTAACACATTGCTGACCTAGTAGGGATACACATTATGGGGAGGGGGTCGGGACAATCTTTGTTGTTATAAATGAGTAGAATTTTCAGAACATCAAAAGTATTTCATAAAAAGATACAACTTACATTTTTATTCTGAGCTTCAACATACTAAGGAGTTGGGAACATATTACTATTAAGGAAACTTATCTATTTTGGAATCCCATGTTGATGGTTATATCCAATTAGATGAGAATGACATATATTATAGAAATTACTTCGCACCAAGAGAGAATATTAGATTTTTGAATGATTTATGATATGGTTTAATGTAATTTTTTAGAACTGTTTATGATATTTCGAAATTCATGATTTTGAAAAAGATAATTTTTGTCAAATTTTGAAAATGGTTGGATTTTCAAAAGAAAAAATATATTTTTTCAAAAATGGTAATATGTTGAAAAGTTTAATTTTAGAAATAATTGGTGTGATTTTATTATGATATACAATTTGAAATTATAACCATTTATTTAATAAATAGTGATACATATATTGTTTTTTTTTGGTTTCTAGAAAATGGTACTCAGTTGGCATCGTAGTAATAAATAAGATGAAGCTGATGAGAATTTGTTTACACCTATACCACAGGTGAACAAAAAGTTGGGTCAATGTATTTTCTAAGTATTTCAGGATACAAACAATGGGAATTAGAGGGATGAAATAAGTAATACAGATCTTTATTTAAAATAACAAAATCATAATACACCAATCATTCAAAATTATTCTGATCATGAAAAGGCAGAGGTGTTTCTAAATATGACGAATGTTATCATCGATTTCATCGACACGCCAGAAAATCTAAAAGTCAAATTGTCGACGTATATGTCAGAAGATCATTCATACTAGTGGTAAGATTTTGATATGCATGCTAAATTATACCATGAATTTAATTCCCTAAAAACATAAGTAAGAACCCTGTATTCGATAGTATGTATAACAAAAGACACAAAGTGTGTAAGGTAATATACTGATACATTATAATATATTTACTATTTAAAATAAATTCAATATACATTTCAATGTAAGAAACACTGAGTTGGATTTCATTACATGGAAGAGAAATTTTCCTCGATTGCTTTCATTACTCACAACAGAGACATTTCTCTATATCTTGTGTTACAAGAAATAGCTAACTTCCTTGAATATTTTCGTTACACGCAAGACCGATTTCACTAAATAACAATGTATTATTAAGATATTATTTAATATAATATGATATAACATAGATGTTATGCTAGTGGTTATGAATATTATTTACTATCATATAAAAATATTTCGTTTAGACAAATAAAACATTGGTTACAAATAAATTTGAAAATAAAATAAAAATTATTTGGATACTAAAAGGATATTTTTATATAAAACTATTTTTATGCTCCCAAAGATATCTTACCATAATGGATTATATTAATTAAAATTAGTTAGTGATATTAATTTAATAAATATGATATATTTCAATATTTTTTTTGATATTAATCTAATATATTAGGAAATCATAAGATAAGAGAAAACCCAATATTTCACATAAAAGACTATATTTTTATTAAGGAATTTTAACAGCCTTTTAATGGAGAAACTATTTTAATTCTTAATTAAAATACATTTATGAATTTAATTTGATAAAATAAATATAATTTTTTAATTCATATTGTAAAAAGTATATTTGGATGAATTTTGTGTATTTTTCAAAGAAACATCAATTTTATTGAATAGTGAAAAATACCATGTTATCATTGAAAACATCATTTTTTATTAAATAATTATTAATTTTAAATTATATATTAATTTCTTATAGTAAAATTTGATCAATTATAGAGGTAGTAATATGATTTATTTAATTAGAATAAGTTTAAATTTTTATATTGAATATAAAAATATAATAATATTTTTAACATTTTTCTACAAAAACGAGTTAATTATTATGTCTGTGAGATTATCATTAATCCTAATTTTATCAAATCTATAATTTTTATTTTAAAAATATGAAATAAATCATTAAAATCAAGATAATATTTTTGTTTTAATAAGAAAATATTAATTATTGACAATAAAATATTAGTCAATGTGATTAAAATTAATAACATTAATGAAGGTGAAATTAGGCTTAAAATGTACTAAAACCTTATGTTTATGGTGCCAAATGACCTATACACATATAAAACTTCAATTTTATAGACATATTTTGGCCATGAACCTTCCATTAATGAGTTTGGGTGGTTTTTAATGACATTTTTTATGTAATAACATGTGTACACCTATCTTTATTTCAAAAATACCATGTGAGTCCTTTTCCTTCCCTATAGAATACCACCAACTCTACCCATTTCTCACACCACTCCAAACACTAAATTTTGTAAAACATCTTCCAAAACGGTCTCCTAAAAAAATACCCTTAAACATATAATCCTCTATTTTCTTATAATATCATTCATGTATTCATGTAGGTTTTTCCCAAAAGATGTAACTCGATTAAAAGGTAATGTCTTTTCTCAATATCTCTAGTTTCATTTTCATTATAAAAGACCAAAAATATTATTATTAAATTATTTTATAACAAAAACAATATAATAAATATATTATGACGTTATTATGCAAATATTGAGACTTAAAATTACACACATAACCATCTAATGAGTAACAATCATAATGTTTCTATGGACGGTGAACTACTGCCTCACGAAACGATGATTGTTTATTCTTTAATTACCACCTATCATGGTGGAAATATTGATGGAAAATATGATTATATATATTATAAATGATATTTATTGGGACTTTATAAATTTTAAATATTTTTTACACCAACCTTTTATAATTTTTATTTTATTTTAAACTGATAACATCTTTTGATGAAGGAAGGACTATCACCCTCTCAAAGCAATGTGATTCGTTCACACCCAAAATGTAACATATAATGGATGGTTTTAACTAATAATATGATAAATAAATAAAATTAATAATATATCCATGATGTAATTACATTTTAATAAATATATATATAAATATATCATATTCTTTTTTCCCCTTCAAAAACTTTATAAGAGATAACATCATTCGTGGATGTGCGGACTACCGCCTCCTCGACTTGATGTGATTACATTTACATTACATAATTATATATATAAGAATTTGTTATTAAATCATATTATATTTACTATATAATTATAAATTTTGAAAAATTTGAGTTTCTTAAATTGATTCCACATTGATGATTTAGAAATGGGAATGATACTCATGCATACGTATGTCCTACCATCTCAATTAATATAATATATTCACTTATTCATAAACATATTTAATCATTTAATATAAAAGTATAATTAATTTAAAAATATGATAATTATGTCATGGTTATTATTTTCGAGATTTTATATAATGATCCCTTGGACTATAGATGACCAACAAAAATTCATTTGACAAATTAACCAAATTTGGTCAAAAACACCCGATGCCAACTAAATAGATTATGTAGTGTAAACAAATGGTAATAAATGATATAAAATTTATTATAAACCTGAAAATGTTTCTGAATAATGTATGAATTTAAAATATGTTTATTGTATAGGATGTTTAAGGGTTTTAACTTGAATGGAAACAAATGGTAAGGGAATTATATCTCATTTTTTTACATTCGTGAGACAAATGTCATGTTCACTACATAAAATTTTTTTGTGGTGTATCTACTACAAATTTATATATATAAATATATTATATTATAAATTCCATTTCCATCATCGAATTTAATACTTTCTTTTAATATTATTTTTTCATGAGGTTTCTAATCTAAAATGTTTTATAGTGGTGTGGGAGACTTGGGAATGTTTAATTATTATTTTCCTCATGACTAATCCTAATGATCTTTAAATGGAACTTCTATTCAAGGAAATAATAAAACCATTATTCAATAATAAATTTCATTATTCCTTAGTTATTCAAGAACATTTTCATGTATTATTACTATTTT
This sequence comes from Viscum album, assembly GCA_963277665.1. Lineage (NCBI taxonomy): Eukaryota > Viridiplantae > Streptophyta > Magnoliopsida > Santalales > Viscaceae > Viscum > Viscum album. The sequence continues at coordinate 75,593,817 of OY728162.1, read as the reverse complement.
ACTCTATTTGGTACACAATGTTTTTTATAAAATGTTTTTAAGAAAACCCCACATTATTTCACTCTTTAGTCGAATAATTTGTTTTCTTCTAAGAACCATGTTTTTTAAACTTTATTCATAAATTATATTAAAAGTATTTGGTAAATAAATTTTTACACTTTTTCCTTTTTCAAATCTCTTATAAGTAATGTTCTTGTCTCTTTCCAAAAGGAGGCATATTCTATCCATTTTCTATAAAAATAAATAATCTCATTACATCATACAACATGAATGAATTTATCTGAAATTATTTCATTGAAGAATCTTCAATTTCAAATGGGTTGTTAATAGAAAAGGATATATGAATAAATAATATTTTTAAATTTATTCTTTTTTTATTAATGGAAACAACCCTCTATTTTATGCCACATGGGTTTTTTGTATTGATTTTAACCTTATTATTCCTTTGGATGGTTTATTATTGATTTTTCTAGGTATAGTATTCACATTGACATCCTTGATTTATTTTTTAGTCACCTTGAATTATTAAATTTCCCATGATCTTTGAACATTGAATTTCCCTTTATTATCTATTTCATTTTTTCCTGGATATTAATTTTTCCAAAGTTGTATACCATTTTACATATAGTGCCTAAATTAATATTTCTTATTTACATTCATTGAGTTTATTTCTAACATGGAATTTGTGTTAAGTTATTTACCATTCCATAATAACTATTCACATTGTTTCATTGTTGTTTCTGTTATATTTTTTACCATACTAAGCATTTGAGCTCATCTATATTAATTTTCCTTCCTCTGGAATCTAAGAAGCATACTACGAATGAGATACATGAATATACTAGATGGATTACAGTGATCATTGAAACTATTAATTTTTTTAGAAGAAAACAAATATGTTTTATTTAGTTTATCCATTATTAATGATATAGTCATTTACGTATGTAGTTTTCTAAGACTAATAAACTGATCATTCCTTTGGGGATTTATTCTCTATAATCATGCCAATTTAATTAGTATAAAACATCATCTCTCGGATATCTGGGGTCGAATAACTAATATTAGCATCAAAGGAAGTTCGGTTTCCACCTTGTGAACTATATTTAGGAAAACCTTGATTATATAACATAACCCTAAGATATAATATTAGGATAATAATATATGAAAACCGTATAATTTTTTTAATGTATAGATTATGTGGGTCTTCTATGAAATTCATCCCTGTATGGATAATACAAATGCACATGGTTATGGAACAGATTTACTAAGGAGTAAAAACTTCGACAAGGTGTTCCGAGCCTGACTGGGGGTAACCTGATACTTGACAAAGGGCCTTACTGCATACCATTTTTGACACTCCCCTTAGATATTATTAGGATAAATCAATGTTTTCTTTAGAAACCATTAAGAATAATTTTAAAACAACATGATATTGAATAATAAAGATTATACCTAATAAGTTTTAGATTGAAGATAAGGTGTCATGATTTAAAAATACAACTAATGATATTATAGAAAAACCCTAGCCCAAGGAAGTACAAATGTGGAGATATAATAGATGAAGTATTTATATATTTAAGTTGTATTGAAAACCATAGTTAATTTTTTTTGGAGATTTACCAAATACCAAGGATGGTCTACATATGTATTTTGGAAGTTATATTAATATGGGTTTTGAAGAGGAAAACTTATAAGCCTCATGAAAACCAATAAAATAAAAAACGATTCTGGGTCATGAAACCATAACTGAAGAAATATAAGGGATTCATGCCAACCACTGACCAACAAAATTTCCATGTTAGTTATTTCTTTTTTTAGTAAAATAATTTGAGGTATAAATGTTTAGAATATACCAATAGTATCACATTTTATGATTAGAAATTAATTTATTAACCATATTAGTGTTTAATGATATTTATATAAAAATAGATAGACATATAACTCTTTTATAGTCCATATGATTCTTTGAAATTGGCTTTATGTGCTTCAGGATTAAAAAATCCATTAGTGGATATTAATTCATGGTAGTAAAGGAATGAATTTTAATTTGATTGAATAATAAAAAAAAGTTAGTATTGTTCATGTAAAATTGAGCCCTATCATGTAAGAATATATTGTTATATTCTTGGCCGACAAAATGATTACCCAACATTTCTAAAATGACTAATAAATAAAATGTTTTCGTAATACCAAAATTAAATTTGAACTGATGGACTTCTTAATCATTAAATATTTATGGATTTGAGGCCCTTGATAATCCATTTATCATTCACTTGTTTGTTATTGATGACCACATTCACTATTTATAAATATTTATGCTTTTCCTCCAAGTACATATCTATACATGAGACTAAGGTTCTCTCACATATAGACCTTGTGACATGGTAGTCCATGACACCATTTTACATAACATTTAATATTTTCTAGAGGATGTTTTACAGACCGCTCTCATGATGTGGGACTTCAACATAAGAAATATAAAATAATATATCACCAATAATGATTTTAAATCGTTAGTACACAATTTAAATAATGTTGGGAGAATGTAATTCCCTAAAAACATAAGTAATAAACTTTTATTAAATATCATGCATTACACACAACTCTAATCGTGTAAGGTATTATCTTGATACATTATAATATATTAAATATTTAAAATATTATATATATATATATATATTAATACAGACCACACCCAGTTGTCTTGAATTACAAGCAAGAGTGACCATCCTCAAAATCCTTCCTTCCAAGCTAGAGATACCTTCTTCTATAGGTTATTTTACACGCAAGAGATACCTTCCTTGAATGCTTCTGTTACACGCAATACTGAGTTTCACCAAATAACAATGTAGTTTTTAAATTATTATTTAATTTAACATGATATATCATAGACGTTATGTTAGTGGTTATGAATTTTATTAATTAATTATGAAAATATATGTTTGATACAACTAATTAATTGTATAAAAAAATTACAAATTAATATAAATTATAATTGAATATTAAAATAATATTTTTATAGAAATTTTGTTTTATTCTCACAAATATTTTTTTACCATAATGGACTAAATTAATTACAACAAGTGACTGATATTAATGTAATAAATATGTTACATATTCAATAAATTATTTTTTATATTCATCCATTAGATTCGGTAAGCATTTGGCAAGAGCGAACCCAATATTTTATATAAAAACCTATATTTTTATTTAGTAATTTTACCTAGTTTTAATAGAAATATTATTTAAAAACATAATTATTTACACTTTTATGAATTCATTTTAATAAAATAAAATTTATGTTTTTATTAATAATGTCAAAATTATTAAATGATTATTTTTTCAAATATTTCTAAGAAACATCTTTTTTTGGCGAATTGTAATAAATATAGTATTTTAGTTAAAAGTGGCATGTTAGTTTAAATAATTATTTATTTTAAATTATATTATAAATTTGTATGAATGTAAAATAAATATATGTATATTAATACAATTTATTTCGTTATAATCAATTTACCTTTTCAAATTGAATATAAATACAGAACAATATTTTAGGCATTTTTCTACCCAAACCTGTTAATCTCTCTGTCTATGAGATTAACATTATTCCTAACTTTTCAACTTATGTGATTTGAATTTTGTAAATAAAAAATATAAAAATTAATCTAGATAATATTTTTTGTCTACTAAGTTCAACTTAATTTTTTCACAAAATTGGTTATTGAATCTGATTAAAATTAATTGCAATCATTAAGGTGAAATTTCGCTTACAAATGGACTAGAACCCTATGTTTGAGGGACCAAATGAATGTTAAACTTGAAAAACCCCCATTGGAAGGACATATTATGGTTATTAACTTTCCATTAATTATATTTTGTGGTTTTTATGACAAATTTTACCTAATAACATGTTTACACCTAACTTCATTTCAAGAATACCATGTGAGTCATTTTCATTCCCTATAAAAGGCCAACACCTCTACCAATTCCTCACACCTCTTAAAATTATTAATTTAGTACAATATCTACCTAAATGGTCTCAAAAAATACGTACCCTAGACTTATAATACTCCCTTATGGATTAATAACTTCCTTTTATTTCTTTTGGTTTAAATCATAAGAATTCAGCTGATTAAAAGGTAATGTATTTTTTCAATCTCTGTAGTTTCATTTTCATTATACAACCCCTAAAATGTCCCTATTAATATATTGTATAAAAAACAGTATAATCAATATAATAATATATTCTTATGATTATATTTATGCCTACACTTAAAAACCCTCCATCAAATGGATAACATGTACAATGTTTCTATGGACGGTGAACAAATGCATCACGAAATAATTATTGTTCATTCTACCATTACTACCTCTAAAGTTACTATTAGGATGGAAAATATATTTATATATATTATATATGATAATTTTTCGAATTTATACTTGTGTAACAATTTTTTTACAGTATATTTAATGTTAATATGATAACATCGTTTGAGGAAGTGTGGACTATTTCCCCCTCAATGTGTTGTCAGTCATTCACAATGAACATTGAATGTATAAAGGATGGATTTAATTAACCAAATGAGACAAAAAACAATAATATATTCATTACATTATTACCTTTCTAGAAATATATATATATATATATTGTTTTTTTATTAACCATTCTCACACATTAAAAGATATTACGTCGTTCGTAGACGTGTGGACTACCACCTTCTAGAAGTCATGTGATTCCTCTTACACTATAGAATTATATATAAGAATATTTTATTAAATAATATTATATTAATTGTATAATTATAAATATGGAAATACTAGTGTTTCTAACTTTCTTTCCACAATAATCATATCAAAATGGGAATGCTACTCATGTGTACGTACGACCTTCCGTCTCCATGATTGTAACATATTTTGAAATTCATAACCATATTTAATGATTTATTTTAAAATTATAATTTATGGATAAATATGATAACTATTTATTTTTTATTTTTTTGACATGATATACAATGACCGCTTTGACCATAATTGACCAATTATAGTTGTTTTGACACACAAACCAAATTTGGTCAAAAACTCTATATTTAGCTTAATTGTTTAGGTGATGTACCCAAAAATGTAATAAGTGAAATAAAAGTAATTATAAACATGAAAAAATTTGTTTATAAATTATAAAACTAACATAAGTAAATTGTAATTGAAGTTAAAGGATGCTCACCCAAAAAGAAACACAAGGTTAGGAACATCTAACACAATTTTTAAAATCATGAGATAAATTTAATGTTCACTACATACATCTTTTGTGTACTGTATATAATACCCATTTTTATATATTATAAAATGAATTAATTATAATTAATATAATTTTACACTTTCATTTAATATTATTCTATTATTAAGACTATGATAAAAAAATTTCAATGTGGTATCAGACACTTTGAAATGTTTAATGATTATTTTACTCCAAACTAATCATAATGATCTTTTAGTGGAATTTCAATTCGAGGTAATTATATATCCATTAGTTAATAATACCTTTCATAATTCTCTAGTTATTCAGTACCATTTTTAATAGTTGGTACCATTTTTCCACCCATTGGATCTCAAATTGTTTTAGTAAATGTTTTCCAGAAATCCAAACAATATTTTTCTCTTTAGTGGGAGAATCTTTTTTCTTATAAAACCCATGATTTAATAAAATGTTATAGAAAATGATTTTAAAATTATTTTGTAAACACTCCTTTACCATTTTTTTATATTTTACCAATCTCATAGAAGGAATATTATTTTCTCGTTCCAAATGAGTCATTTTCTATCATTTTTCTGTAGAAAATGAATATTATTTTTACCACATAAGAAATGTATAGATTTATCTGCCTTAATTTTTTTGAAAACACTTTCTTAATTTAATTTTTTTGTTAAAAGAAAATGATATTTTTGTCATGATTTTTTTTAAAATTTATTATTTTATATCATTAACAATAAAAACATTATATTTTACTCCACTTGGGTTTGTTGTATTTATACCATCATTATTCATCCTCTAGAAGGTTTGTTATTGAATTGGAAAAGGATTGTATTAACATTAACTTCCATTATTTTTTTTTCACCTCGAAGTATTAAATTTTTTAGGATAATTGAACATTAAATTTTCCTTGCTTATCCATATCAATTTTTATGGATATAATTATAGGCTAAACCTTATACCTATTTACATATGGTTCCTACATTGAAAATTTTTTATTAATTGGGGAATTATTGATAGATTTATATTTCTCACTTATTAAAGTAATTTGATAAGGCATATTAGCTATTTATATTACGAAATATTAGTAATGGTATGGGCTGGAAGAGAGTAGTGGATCTTCAATATTATATTCCTTATTAATGCATCGACATGTTCTCATTAGATGCATAATTGCACAAATGGGTTTCTAACATTATTTTTAAACCATCTTGTAAACGTTAATAATGGTAATAGGACCTCATGGGGCATAAAAATGAAGACCATTAATAAATTATTTCCCTCAAATTAGTTTTAGTTATTATTATTCCATGAGATTTTATATCTACATATCTATGGATACATTTCATTTCATTTCTTTGATTAATTGCATGGGTTTTAGTTTTATAACTATCCATATTAATTTTTTCTTTTCTAGTTATTTGAATAGAAGGTTTTTCCTATTATTACCTTTCCATATTTCTTATCTATATTTATTTAGATTATTGATTACATGGCATGTGGGGTATTTTATTTACCTTACCAAAATGAGTATTCGTATTGTTTTGTTATTTCTTATCCTATATGTATTCCCTTACTAAGAATTTATGCTCACCCTTATTTTGTTTCTTTCCACAGGGATTCCAAGAAGCATTGTATGAATGAAATTTATGAATATACTAGATGGATTAGATTTATCCTCAAAGATGTTTATTTGTTTTGAAGAAAATAATATATTAGAATTAGTGTATCCATTTGTAATGAAATTATCATTTATGTATCTAGTTTATTAAGGTAACTAAACTGATCAGTCCATCGGGGATTGATTCCTTGTAATCATACCAATGTAATTTGTCGTAGGCATTATCTTTGGGATATATGGGGTTGGGTCTCGACAACAACCTTTCGTGGGAGTACTTTGAGAACTTTTTTAACAAATAAGTATTTCCTCATATATTTATAATTAAAAAAATTTAGGATTATTCGACCTAAAGTAAGAAAATCCATTTTTTCATAGTGTATGTGAATAAAATTATGAATTTAGTACACTTTTCTCCCAAATCTGATGATAGTGAATCCTTGAAGGAATTCATCATTGATCAACACTATGGTAGGAGATTCGCAAAAATACTGATGTTCCTTATATTAATGAATATATTGAGATGTTGAATAGAGAAACTATAGTTGAATGGGAAATATTAAGAGCTATGAGAGATGGAATCATGATGAATCCAATGTGAAATAGTGGGAAATCCCATGCTGGGAGAAAGATGAAGTGGGAAATCTATTTACAAGGAGAGAGTATGAATAAAAAACATACAACTAGACCAGTAAAAATTCCTCTATAACCTATGAGGAAAGTAGGTTGTTTCTAATTTGGTTCTAATAACCATATAAATAGATAATATATGACACAATGTTGAGGAAAACAAAATTTAAATTATATACGGAATATTTTGTGCTATTATCCCTAGTCTCTGAGGTCAGGTGTTCTAGAAATTTCTCTAATGTCCTTGGCAGCAAATGCTTTGATTGGATGAGGTATGAATTATTTGTATCCTTAGCAGAATAGACCTCGACATGGTGATTCCATGAATTCCATGAATCCTAAAGGAATGTAATCTCAACAGGGTGATAAGGGTAAAATCATGGTGAGCAATAAATTATATTGTCCTAAGTAGGTTATCATAGATTATTATTCAGGAATGTCTTTGGTTTGTGGTTTGATTATTTTTAATTCTACCCTTAAAAAATATTGTTTTGATACAGGTTTATCCTAATCCTTTTTTAGTTTCCATTCTATTAATTTTTTGGGTTTAAAAGTTGAGATAATGCCTTCTGTGTTATAACTTCATACTCCAAAAGGTAAAAGAGAATGTCTAGACATTATGTGGTGAGTATATTCTATGGATTTGAAATTAAATTTAATTTCCTTGATCTTTATATAGACGTATATTATATAATCCTATGTATGGATTGGTTGAAAATGTTTAATGTTCACATCCAATATTATATTAGAACATCTGGATTCATAACTGAGGATGGGATAAAAAATCTATTTATAGGTGAAAAAAATGTAAATGTAGACCCAATGTGACTGTTGACACTATTATTTGCAATGATACCAAACCAGTTGGATGTATTGTCAATGGAATCAATGGAAGATATCAAGAATAACAGTTTCCCACCATTAGACTATCGGTTTCTAGATGTGTTTCCACATAATATAGAATAGTTTGGATAAATGAAATAAATGTATTTTATAAGAAATATCCTTGTAGTGACAATTCATATTTAGCATTCAAATTAAACAATGTCACCAAAAAAATTAAGGGAACTGAATGTGTAGTTGGAAGAACTCAAAGGAAAAGATTTCATGGGGTCAAGCACATCCCTGTTGGTAACACCAGTTTTTCTTTCATAAAGGAGGATAAGACACATCATATATGTGTGGATTATCGTAAGATTAACCAAGTTATAATGATGAATAGGTATCCACTTCCATACATTGATGATATTTTTGATAATTTATGGGATCTTATTACTTCTCTATTATGAATATGTGATATGGATATCAAAAATTTTGGGTAAGGAATAATGGTATTTCCAATACCACTTTCCTTAGATGGTTTGGCCATTATGAATATGTGGTGATGTCTTCAAGTCTTATGAATTCACCAATAATCTTAATGGAATTGATTAATAAAATATTTTAAAGGTATCTAGAATATTTTATGATTGTATTTTAGGATGACATATTTGTGTATTCAAGGAAAAGGGCTAAGAATGAACAATACTTGGAAACAGTGTCGTGAATCACGAGTGATCATAATTTTTATTCCAATTTATAAAAGTGTGGTTATGGGATACATTAAATTTCCCATGTCTTGTAATGTCTGAATGTGGGGATTTTGTTGGATGCTGAAATGATTGAGGTTATAATATATTAGAAAGCACCAAATAATGCCTTTAATATTCAATGTTACCTTGGACTGGATGGTTATTACCAATGCTTTTTTCATGAAATGTCACTACTAGATTATTTTACGAAATAGTTGAAAATGAATAATTTTCTATTCCAATGGGATGAACAATGCCTTAAGTATTTTCTAGAGTTAAATTTTTTCCTTACAACATCATCAATCATTATTTTTCTAAAATCATTATTTGGGTCTGTAGGGTATTGTGATTCATTTAGAACTTGGTTGAGATGTGTTCCTGTGATGATTGATCACATTGTTTCTTATTTCACAAGGATTTTATGACTTAATTACAAGAACTAACCAACACATGAATTAGAGTTAGTTGTCATAGTCCATGCTCTAAAGTCTTGGCATTATTATCTAATTTGTGGGAAATTTACTGTGTTCCTAGATCATAATACCTTGAAGCATTTTTTTCTAAAAATAGAATTCAAAAATGAGACAAATAATATCGATGGAGTATCTTAAAATGTGTAAATTTTACATGATGTATACAAAAGGAGATGTAAATTCAGTTACAGATGCTTTAACAAGAAATTTATCCACTAATTTTGAAAAAGAATATTTATATGAGTGGTGGTTGATGTATTCCCTAGCTGACATGCACATGGAATGTGAATATCGAGGTGATGTTTCATTTTTTTACAGTTCTTTCCATCATGATCTAATTATGATGGTTAAAGAGTCACAGACATCCTATAATGAATATGGCCCTTTGTGATAAAAACTGAATGGGGGGGGGGGGTGCGAACATTGTGGGATTGAATATAGATCAGAGTTTAGTGTTGTGGTTTATAAATTGGATTGTTGTACCTTTATCTTATTAGGAACAAATTCTTCATGTTTATCACCATTTGTTCTTGGATGTTCATCTTGGAATGAAGTATATGTTCGAATAATTGAGAGTATAGTTTTAGTGGATCAGTATGAAAAAGAAGTTGCATTATTTAGTATCAAGATTCATATCCTTTTAGTATGTCAATTAGTTGCATTAGTGACTGGATGGTATGTTATGGTCTTTACCTATTGTAGTGTGGAAGTTGGAGAAGATATCTATGGATATTGAAAATTTTCACCAAAAAATAGTTCAGAACCATGATTCCATATGGGTGATAATTGATTAGCTCAAAAAATAATCTCATTTCATTCATGTTCATGAAATTCATAAATTAGAGGACTCTCCAAAATTATTATTTGAAAAGTGATAAAGAGATATCAAATACCAGTTTTAATAGTTTCAGGTAAATATATATAGATTATGTCTCAATTCTTGGATATCCTTATATAAATATTTTGGGACACTGTTGAATATCTGTACGATATATCATCCTAAGATGAATAGGGAATCTAAAAGGATAATAAAAATGTTAGAATACATGTTGTGGGCTTGTATAATAGATTTTGGGGGCTCATGGGAAGAGTACATGACATTAGTGGAGATTTCCTATAACAAAATCTATTAGGCCACAATACATATGGATAATTAAGAAGAATTGTATGGGAATCCTATTCATTATCAAGTTTCATGGTAGGAAACAAGTGACTCATAACATGTTGGGGTGAGACATGTGCAACAAATTATAGATAATATCCAATTGATTAGAAATTAGATGGAGACGGCTCAATGTAATCAGAAATCATATGCAGATCATCTTTGGTTTCCATTTCTATTCTAGATGAGTGATCATGTGTTCTTGAGGCACTCTATGAGTCTTGTACATCAATGTCCTAGGAAGTATGTAATGTTATCCTTTATTTATAGGTCCTTTTGGGATACTTTGGGTTATAGAGGTGGAATATCAGTTGTCATTAACACCAATGTTTAGTTAAGTGCATAATGTTTCTCATGTATCTTATTTAACGATGTATCTGTGTGATCTTAACCTTTTTATTTGAAGGGATTATGGTGACCTAGAGTTGGATTCTACATTGGTGCACATCTTAATGTTGGTTGTGGAGTGTAAATAGAAAGTCATTCATGGAAAAACATTGTTCTAGTCTGTCTTTTGTGAAATCACAGATAGATTTACGAAGATAGTTGGAAGAAGAAAAAGATGTGATTAGTCAATGGATGAACTATTTTGGGGTAGTGATGGATTTCAACTTTCATTTGATAAAATGGGTAATGGTGGGGAGAATGTAGAAACCCTAATTTCAATTATCTAAAACTTATTTTATTCTTTTTATATATATATTGTGTGTGGGAGATGTCTGGTAGTGGTTGGAAGAAGCATATTTTTTTGGGGATTTTCTAGAGGTTCAAATTTGGTAAATAGTTAGTTGAAACCATTAAAATTAACCAGGAAATAGTACAATATGATACATAGAAATCTGGGTAGGAGCATGGTTTTGGATAATGGTTTTCCAAAATCGTGCAGCCACACAATAGAAATTGTGCAACATCAGACACTGGGATTGGAAATTTCTAGTTCAATGTTTGGAATCATTGTGAGTCAATCATGTATGGTTACTTCTTGAGAGAGTAGTTGGCTCACAATTAGAACACAATTTTCCTAACCATGCGACTGACCGAGCATGGTTTAAAAGTAGATAAAAAATATGATCTAGGACCAGATCCTATTTTAGTCCCACTTTTTGTGCCCCAAAACCAACCCTAAATTGGTATTTCTTCCTCTCTAAGGCTATGGAGGCTTCACCCATCCATCAAAAGTCAATCTGAATGATTTCTTTGGTGCCTTAAAGTTGGATTCATCTGTTAAGTAATCATTTATGGTTGTTGTGCATGGTTTTACATATATTTATTTATTCCACACTTAATTTATAATATATATGTCTGTTGTGAATATATCTAAAGTATTCGATAACAAATATGATTAGTTATTTTTTCTTTTAGGGGAAGATATCTAATGTGGTGTTTTGATTATTCAACCAATTTTAAAGGAATTTTTCATTTTGTTTTCTGTTTTCTTCAAATATTTAGAGGTAGGTGGCTTCACAATTGACTTCTATATTAAGATCATGAAGTATTTAATTAAAGTTATTGTTTTAATTGAATTTTCTATGAAATTGGTGTGAAACAATGGTAGAAAACCTATATAGTGAAAGTTTTATATATATTTTTTTATATTGTGGAATTGTTGTGTGAAATGATTAGTGGTTTTATTTGTAAATGAAAATTTCAAAATAGGTTTCTTTAGTGGATTTATGATAAAGGAATTCTTAAATGGTTTATAGTAAAACTTCTATTTGATTGAAATTTGTTTCATGTTTTGGTTTACCATTGGTTAGGCATTGTTGTGTGGAATTTTTTCATGTGAATTGGTATGGATAATGGTGTGAAGTTCCCCTATAAAAAGATGGGATGGATATGGGTTTCATGTACCCTAGTCCAAATGGTTCACTATGTGACATATTAGAGAAAGGATAAATCACCACATATATGTACATGTATTTTCGGGTTTCATGCCTGTATGTTTGTATGGACATGTGGAATGGAATGGATTTTACTAAAAATTTAATTCATGAAATTATTTTAAAGTGATTTTTTCTTTATTTCATTGGAACATTATAATTTTTAAAAAGGGTTTTTTGTGAATATTTTTTATATTTTGATATAAACTAATTATAATTTTTTTTATATATAATATTTTATATAGATTTTATATCATTTTCACTCCTAGTTTCATGACTAGGGATGTCATTTGGGGAAATCCTATTGAGTTTCATTACCCACCCCAACATGGGATGTTTGGGAATTTAGTAGATTTTTTTTATCAGTTCATTGGAAATGGTAATGTATCCCACTTCTCTAGTTGATATTAGTGACACTTAGTCTATCTTCAGGATTGGAAAATAGAGAAGGATGAATAATTGGAGATATGGTTGCCCTTTAGTTTTTTTGGATTTGTATTCATCTTCTATGTACTTGGTTGTTTTTCAGTCTACATGAATGGTAATCATTTGTAGTTTGAATTTGAAAAAATGGTCCCTTTGAGTTTTCTTCATTGATATCATCCTAATGTAGTGGTTTATTTTCTTATTCCTTTTTTGGTTGGTTGTTTTATCATCAAAGTTAAAGTCATCCTGTAGGTGTAAATGAGGCCCTTGGATGTTATTTCCAACAAGTGGAATCATGGGGGCGTCTATTAAAACTATGTAAATTATTTCTTCTTCCTCAATAAAGTGAAGAGGAGAAAGATGAGACATTTTTTATAGCACCTACAACATCAATCACAAAACATAAAGGAACCAAGAAATAATATTATTTTATGATTATTAGAATATATATGTTGAATTAGTGGGTATTGATAAATGACCAATAATTATGAAATATTTAAATAAATATCATAATTAATAAAAATATCTTTATAAATTAGTAGTAAATAAGTACACAATTATTTTAGAAAAATTATTTTATTCTTCAAAATACACTTTCTTTAAAAATAAATATTATATAATTTTTGGTAGAGAATAATATAAATAATTTATATTAATTTTACAAAAATAGATGATAAAATTAAAATTATTTCTAAAATAATATTATCAAAATTAGTATAAGTTTGTATTTTTTAATTTTTTTGAAAATATGGATTTTTAGTGAATGTTAAAAATATCGATTTTTATATACAACGGTATTTTTGTTTCAATGATATTTAATGTTCAATTTTTCTCAAAATAATTTCAATGTAAAATTAGTTTTATTATATTATTAACAATCCAATTTAGTTCATTATAATCAATTTTATGATTGAATTTTATATTAACAAATTTTCATACTTACATAAGGCCTATTTTCTAAAAAATGTTTTTCCTTACTTTATGTTCTTTTATCATAAATTTATTTCATCTAATTTTAAAACATTATTCTTTAAAATGAATTCAAATTTTATAATTCACAAATTTAAATTTTTAAAATGGGTCTATTTTATTTTTTTAAATACGAATAGTAATCATTGAAATTTTTTATAACCACTATAATTGTAAAATTGGTTAATTGGAGAAAAAACTAATGTGATAAGGATTAATATTCCTTTCAATCCTATCATTTATTTCATTGGATGATAATATTTCATCTCTAAACACACAAAATTTAAAAATATGTCCTTCTATTTCCATTAAACACTATTTTTGTCCTGTATAATATTTTAGTAATGTATAGAGTCCAAAATGTCACTTTCCCTCTTAAAATATCATTAATTTTTACTGATAGGGATAAGAAAATAATATTTAGTTGTAATAATTTATATGAAATATTAATTATTTTTATGTTATTTTATTGTTACTTTTTTGGGATAATTTAATTTCAATAAATGCTTAGGTAATTCTGCCACAGTACTCATGAATGCAGAAAAAAATCAAGAACATGATTTTAAAAATACTAAAGTAATTATTTTTGGTGGTTAAAAATGAAAAGTTTTTAAAAGATAAATATTACATATAATATATTTATTATCATTTAATTTTCTAATCCCATTACTTTTTGGTTGGTTTTATTGTCATATTATTTGAACAATACATAAAATGACAAATAATATTATTTTATGATAAATATATTTTATTATATAAATTAAAAAACCTGGAAATATTGAATTAGTATAAGTAGTTTTATTATTGGTATAATTTTTTTACATTATCTATTTATGAATTACTATTTATCTTGTCAGTAATCTTATAACCAGTTAAATATAAAAAATTCAATAGCACGGCTCAGATTAATATGTGTTAGCATTTGGAGAAATCTAAAATATAAGGTTTCAAATGATATCTAAAACTATAAAATTTCATTTAATTGTTATATTATGAACATATAGTAATTATCTTTGGATAAATTTCAATTTGGAACAATTTTACAGGAGTTACAAATATATTATATTGAAAATTTTCATGTTTTTAAAAAATTATATTAATTATTTTTTAAAATAAAAGGCATTTTATTAAATGATTAAAAAATAATAGAAATATTATCCTTATCCAGTTTAATGGATTATCGTTGAAATAATTGACTTTGGTCCATTTATGGTAAACTTTTTGTTTTTGTTATCATTAATTACCCCTAAATAGTAATATACAATGATATTGTGATCATTATCAAATAGATTTATAATATATTAAAACATGTAGATAACTTTTTTCAAGATCACATAAACTTGTCTATATTTTATTTTATGTGATTACATTGAGTTATGTTTATCCTATATTATAAATTTCTCAATTTGGAGAAACTAAATTAGAAAATATTTTTTATTAATTTAATACAATAGTTATTTCCAAGAGTACTTGTCCCCTCGCTTATTTAATAGAACTTGTTATCTTATCTTAGTCGAAAATTGTTAACCTTATATTTCATAAAATAATAACCAAAATATATTCAAAGATTATTTTCTCATATCACATATTATTTTTTATTTCGAAAAGACCATGGCTTCAGATAATAAGGTTCAATCCAAATGAGGTTTCTCAACAAAGAGGTATAACTCATCACTAAATGTTTTAAATTTTATTTATTTTACTACCTCTTAAAAATCCAGTGTATCAGTAACAAAATAATCATTTTAGTGACATAAATATAGTTAATATTTATAATTATTATGGATCAATTGTTATCAACACCCTTTTCATCCTTTCGATTGCAAAAACCTCACTCCTCGGTTCATACAACATACCGTCCTACAAAGTTTAGTAACTAATTTATCATCAACGCATTACATGTTTGTTAATAAAGATATATTTTCAAAATATATTTTTTATTTAGGATACTATTATGATTATATAATGTTAAAATACCATTTCGCATTCTTCTATTACATCCATCAAAAAGTGAAACGATCATTCAAGAGTATATATGATATTTTATCTATGTGAACCATATAATTAATTTTCATTTCACTACATTTAATTATTGATTAACACTATATATATAATGAATATATTGTATATCAAAATCATTTTTTACATTCTTGATATTTTTTAACAATGTTCAACATAAAAGGAACTATACTTCATAACTAAAACATCCATAAAAAACAAAACTAATAACACCTGTAAAAAATTATTTTTAATAATTAATTTATTATGAATGGGAATTGAAATTTTATAAGTTAGTCATATATGATACTGTATATAGGTAATTTTTTTAAGGAATATAATTATAATAATTATAATTTTATTATACATGATGTTAAATTCACTTACTAAGTAAGTCTGGCATGATGTTAGGGGTTCTCATAACATGTCTATTTCCATGAGACAATTTACCCATTTAGAACAATTATTTTTAATTTGATGTATATAATAAACATTTTATATAATATATTATTGTTCCATTTTTATTCATGTTATTTGTATTTTCATTTGATTTTATTTCTTTACTGGGATTATGATCAAATGTTACAAAATTGATGGGGGGTGTATATTACAATCTCATAGTTTATGAAAAAAAAATTGACTAAGATTCTATTAATTAAATTTAATAATATATATCTAAAA
The DNA here is from genome assembly GCA_963277665.1 of Viscum album. Taxonomy (NCBI): domain Eukaryota; kingdom Viridiplantae; phylum Streptophyta; class Magnoliopsida; order Santalales; family Viscaceae; genus Viscum; species Viscum album. The sequence goes on along the minus strand of OY728162.1, from coordinate 75,577,161 downwards.
GATACCATGATTTTTATTAACCTATTTTCATTTATATATATTAAATATTTTCCCTTTTTATTCCTCCCGTTGAGAAAAGAATAGGCAGAAAGAATTTTTTTTGTTGAAAATTAACAATATCTCTCCCGTCGGTTCATAAAAACTAATCTTCCATATCAAAATTTCTAAAAATATTTTATTATATTAACCTATTATTGAATAAATTCATTTCAGAAAATTTTTTGATTTTTTTAAATCGTCTAAAATTAATCTTATTAACATTTTAATGATAGATGTTCTTTTGACTTTTTACAAAAAATGTGAAAGGAATACTTTTTTTAACATGTTCTACATAAACAAAATTTCCCATTGTATTGAAAAATAAATTGTTTGAAACATATGTTACAACTATCATTGATTTATTTCAATGAATTTTTATCCTGAGTAGTTTGAAATGAAATATTTTTTAAAATAGAGTTTCATAATGAAAATTGTACATCCTCGAGGGTGTTAATAATTATATTTTTATGGTATTTTTATTCATAAATGATAAAAACCATTCATTTTAATCATACTAAATGGGGGATACATTTTAGACAAGATTTATTTATTCATTATTTGTTTGGATTATGATCATTTTGAAATGAAAAGTATAGAAATTCCACAAATTAGTTCTTTATATACAAATATTTTTTATTATCATGTCTTGTTTTTTATATTGTATTGTATATTAATTTTATGATATCATTGGACTTATTAATTGATAATTCTTTCCAGTTAAGTCCGTTAAATGTATCATTAAGTCACATGAGTGAAACTAATTTTGGATTTAGACCAAGGGCTTACCCATGTATTTATGATGTCTTGGAATTATCCTAGTAACCCCAACACTTTTAACCATGACCTGATTTCTTCTTTAATATACTTTCATATGATACTGGGAATCACATCTTGTAGAACTAGATATTTAATAGTCATGGAAAAATATATAGATACATTATTCATATATTATATTTTAATAAAAAATTACAACATTTTATTTTCGTGAAAAAGAATATTTCAAATAAAATATCATTTCATATCCACCATGGTAAACTTCATGGACTCCTCAGAAAGAAAAAATATAAGTGTTAGCTCAAATTATTAGTAAGGGTTTACTAATGTGGAATCAAAAATTAATCAATATGTATATTAAACTTGGAATGATAAATTACTGAAAACACATACCATTTAAAGAAATTGAATATCATGATATGATAAGGAATATTCAATATAGATAGGAAACTGAAAACACATTCCATTTGATAAATAAATTGGTAACAAAATGCATCCAAAGATTGTAGATTTCAAAAAATAACATGGAAAATTATATAATTAATAATTAATAAAAAACTAAATTAACTAAAATCACAGTACATATAATAAATAAACTCGGAATGAAGAGAAAACAGTGATAATATGATTATGAAAATCTATAGGATAGTAAAAACTGATTTCCTTATGAATGAAATTATTATTAATTAGATTTCTTGTTTTTAGGAAGATGATAACTCTATTATAAATGAATTTTACTGTATAATTAATAACTATAGGTATTTCACTATTTGATGATATCTTGTTAATTCAACTCATTAGACTTCCGAAGCTTCGAGGGGATATATAATACTAGTCCCCACCCATCATATAGGTCAAAATAGTTCCACATATAACCAATGATCAATTTAAATAATGAATAAATATCTCTTATAATAAAATATCCTCACTGAGGAAATAACTTATATTTATCAATATTTCCCCAGTTAATCAAATAACATTCAATGTAAACTTGTTTATAAAAATGGTATATGGTTATGTAAATATTCATATCCATGAAACAAATAATATAGATAAACAGGAAATGAAGCATTGACCATTATGAAATATAGGTATTCATGATAAATATATATATGTGTTACTATATAAAACACATAAAATTTAATAGATGTATATAAACAAATTTGTCTAAATGAAATGGAAATTGACACTAAATCTCTTACAATGATCACAGTGTTGAAGTGAGAATTAATCAATGAATAGATTATAGATATCAAATATAAATCCACATTTAATATGTGTAAATAAAATATATGATATTAAAAATTCATTATCCATGTATTATTATACTATCAATGTAAAATAAAATTTTAATATAATAGAATTAAAATAAATTGAGTAATAAAATACTTTACCACTTCTTCAATTTTAAGACATATTTTCGTGGATAAAATAATTTAAGTTGAAAATTAAAAAACCATTAATTATTAATTAATAATGATATTACAAGGAAATTGGTAATTATATACACGAAATTAAATCAATTAGTTTTATAAATAATCTATAGGTCTCAATTAAGATAAATCGAGACAAAGTCCCTTACCCTGATTCCGACTCATCACATACATTATTTATCTTCCTAAATAAAAAATTATGAAACTTATTTATATGATTGAGAACCACTTTAAATTTTATTATTCCATTTGTTACAATTATTAAAATTTTATATATAATTACTCAATCATTTATTTTTAGGTTGGGTTTTTCGATGATATTTGAGTTATGTGTAAAAATGACTATGGTAGATTGATTATTAGACACAAAGGTCATTATTTTAAAATAAACTAAATATTAATACAGAAATAAATTTAATATTTATAAATAGATTATAATTATAAAACTAATAATAAATTATGATTTTTTAAAATGATATATTTCACAGTCATGTAGATGGTAGGTAGTATGCACGCTTGAGTAATATTTGCATTTACAATGATCATTACTGAATGTTTGTATGTATTATTTTATCTTTATAGGATTATCATAATATCATTAAAACCATATTATTTCTTGAAATTTACTAAAATATATTATCCATGTGGTGAGGTGTGGTAATAAAAAGAGATTAACATAACATCATGACGGTGGTAGTCCACACGTACACAAACGATGTTATCATCATTTTTATGATGATAGGGTAAAAATAGAAATGTAATATTATCTATTCAGACTAATAAATATGTCATCAATATAAGAATAATTTAATATATATTATTTATAGTCAATAAAATTATACTTTTAACCTTTCATGTAAAGAGTTATTAAAATTGAATCACATCATTTCGGAAGTTGGCAATCCTCAGTAAAGACATGTGATGTTTTCGTATCCCCTATCGAATGTAAGTTTAATGATTAAGATATGATATAATTAATCCATTGGTATAATAATGTTATCAATATAATATATACATTTAAATAAATTACATACATCATCACACCGGATCTTGAGAGGTGTTGACGGAAAACGTGTTACATCCATTCGTTGGGTTGTAGTTCATCGTACAATGAAAGCCATTATTGTTTCCCATTTGAGGAAAGATGATATGGGTATAGCTAATGAAAATTAAATATTATAATATAATTTTATTTTATTTTATTTTTAAAATATATATACATAATTTTTTAATATTTCAAGGAGGTATAAGAAGGAATAACAAACACATAGATATGAATTTTACCTCTTCTCAATCCACCTCTTAAATATTATACCTAAATTATTCCAATAATTGTTTTTAAACAAAAAAATGTTTTTAGAATAAATTTATGGATGTATTTATGTCATTTTTTTAGGTATTTTTTCATCCAAATGTCTTTTAATGTATGATGAATAGAGTGGTGTAGGTAGCCTTTTATAAGGGAGGTGAGTAGCACAAATTTAATTTGTAAAACGAAAACAGTGTTCCCACATTTTTTAGTGGATTGTTTTCTCAAAATATATTATTATCAAAATATATACATGATTATGTAGAAATAAATAATTAAAATTTATTTTATACATGTTTTTAGGTCATAATAGCCCTTATATTTCTAGTTTACCCCTCGGTAAACCAATTTTCCCCTTAGCTATGGTCAATAAATATTAACTATTTTCATAATTCAGTAAAGTAAAATTTTTATCTGAAATAATTAGGAATTATAAGTCACTATTATTATAAATATTTAATAAATTTTACCTAATTCAATTCATATAAGTTGAAAAACTATCTTCCAAATAAAACCAGCCAACGTGATGAAAAAGGTGATATTCAAGAAGACGATTCTCATATATATGGAAGGTTTAAATTTAAAATTAAAATAATATATTGATTAAAATGAATTAAATTTTTTAATTACAATAAAAGTTTACTAATTTACTTTAAAACAAACTTAAAATATAATTTAAATTTATAAATTATTTAAATGATAGTACATTTTTTTAAAAAAAAATTGAATTTTTCACTAATCATCGAAATGTGATAATTTTTTGAAAAATCACCACCGAAAATTCTAATATGATATTGATTCATTTATTTAAAAAAATTTATTGAATTTTGTAATATAAATTTATTCAATTTGTTAAAAATTAATTTTAATTTATGTTCACAATGCGCGACTGGAATCTCTTTTAGAAAAAAATACACTTTTTTGAATCCATTTCTTTTTATTATAAATGATCCTTATATTTTTTATAATCAATATATAATAAATAATTTTACTACATTGGTAAAATATATAATTTTTATAATTTATTTATTATTATTCATTCCCACCAATTTAATGAATAGTTTATAATATTATACTATATTACAGTTCATTTAGACACATAGTTGTTTGTTCTAGAAGCCATCAAAGTGATTAAATTGAATGAAATATATTTTATGTGTTTCTAATCTCATTATAGTGTGTCTAATATTATATAATATACCATATAATTCTTTAATAATTTAAAGGTGTTACACTCCCCCCACAGTAAATAATTTTTTTCCTCAAAAAATTATCTTATGCTCAAAAAATATGTTTGGGATATTTGAAATTCCTTTATTGGAATCTCATATCATAAATTTGGTCAACAAAATATTATCTTAATAATAGATAAAGGGAATTAAAATGCTCATATAACATAACACATATCTTGGATTCTAATTAGGATAACATTACTGGGAATTGAAGAAAAGGATATTGAAGTAAATCATAAATAATTATAGATAATGATAGATTTCATTTATAATAAAAAGTGATTGATCAATGGACTGTTAAGGACAAAAAACCAATAAGCCTGTGATGATTTAGAATACCATTTGATTCATCAGATATTATGTAATTGGGATAAAATTTATGTTTCAATTTCATTTTCTTAATGTTATGGAATTATTTTATTATTTAATAATATAAGGAAATATACTTATTTGATACATTGTTTTCCTTATCACAGTCTCATTATTTGGTTCTTCTTTGATCAATTTTTAATTCATCGCTTACTCCAAGAAATTAATATTCATAAATTATTTTTTATAGAAAAATAAATATTATATTATTTTAACGGATTGTAAGGTCTATGAAATATTGAAATTTCATTACTTATATATCTAACTATTTTCCAAAACAAATACATTATCACTATTTATCAAATACAATACAATACACTAATATATAATCATCAATAGTAACACCACCTGTTCATTATTAATTTTTATTTTCCAAATTATTAAACTAAAAATAATTTTATATTAAATTGGACATCATGTAGGCTAGTGGTATGTGTTAAAGTCATATCTTCCATTGATTATGAATTCGCCCCCCTTGGCCTTCACTAGATGAAATGAGTTGTCCATTGTCCAAAAATATATTAATATAATTCAGTTAATGTTCCAAAAATTTGATGACCAATAATTAACACTGCATCAAAGATAAGATAAATCATTAAGGATAGAAATACCCTAAATCTTATTTACAAAATCTTAATTTCATCCTCCTTTAAATAATTTTTAATATTATAAACCAATGGATTATATTTTAATAAAATTTATCCAAAAAATCCTAAATCATTTTAAAAACACAAAATATAAAACATAACAATTTTTATTTATTCCATTAATCATAAGATAAAACTTAAATGATTCGACCTATTAAAATTTACGTTCAGATTTTTCATTCACGGTCATCATATAATAAAATCCTTCATAATGATTTTTATAGAAGATGTGAATTATCCTATATATATCCTTTGGTTCTGTCAAACTATGTGTGTAATAAGGCAAATTTTTTGTGCAATAGATGGTGATTGGAAGAATCCCAATGCACCCTTTTCCGAGTAATCACCACTTAATATATTTTTACACAAACCACGTACTCTAGTAGTATGTAGAAAACATTGAATTGATATTAAAAACTTCAAAATATAATTATAATAAAAACATTAGGATGTTCATCTATTCTTATCCTAAAATTATATTATAGTCCTATGTTCCCTAATCTATTTTTCCCTAAACCTAATTCACAAGGATTGTACAAAACATTATATGATACCAATTATTGGAATACTGACTCCATTAAAATTAGGATGATGTAGGTTTACAACAGTTAAATAAAATAATAGTAATGACATCTAGAATGATAGAATATTTTAGTATTATTGGTAAAATATATTCATACATTATTATCATATTAAATTTTAATAAAAAAAATTTAAAATAGTTTTTTTAAATGGAATTATTCCCTCTAGGATATTTTTCATATCAATCATGGTACACTCTATGTATTCCTAGGGAAGGTAAAAATATGGGAGATGAAATGAAAAGTATATTTTTAGGTATAATAGAGTCTATTGTGAATTAATAATCCTAATAAACATAGAAAGATAAACAACTAAACATACATACTAGTACTAAATTTAATGTCATGATAAGATAATGAATAATTAATATGGCATAGTAATTGAAAAGACATGTTATTTAATCAATGAACTAAAATTGACATGAATCATAATATAATATAATTTTTATAATATAATTTATAATTATATAACTAATAATTAATAGGGAATGGTAAATATCTTTAAATTCATCAAATTTAATCAATAAACTACTTATGGAATGCATCGAAAGACAATATAATTGCAAAAATCTCTTAGATAATAATAACTGAAATCTTTTTTATGGGAATTATTAATCATTAGACTTACCTTTCATAGGTACAATATTTCATTAGAGTAAATACCTTTCATAATAAAATTTAAAACTATAGGTTGAAATCCATTTAATTCTAGCTTACTGATTTTCATCATGAGGTTATCGATGCCGTAAGAGGCTATATAATTCCACCAACCACCCATCCCAAAAGGTATAAAGGATTAATCATATATAAAATTATTGATTTAACTCATGAATCAATATTCCTTGTCAAAAAATATACACAATGATTATAGAACATGGATTTCTCAATAATTCCATGGTTAATCAAATAACATTTAATGTCAACAGCATATGTAAAAATTGTAAATGTATTAAGAAATATTCATATACAATATACAAATAATTTGGATAAGTAATAATTGAAACATTATTAAGAGTGATTGAATATTTATTAATTTTTTTATAAATCAATGGGCTAGTACATACACCACATGATAGTGAATATGGTCATATTAACAAATATGTATTAATCAAATTGAAATATGAGAAAAAATCCATTATAATGATCATAATATTGAAGTGAGAATTTAAAAAGGAATATGTTATGTGTTTGAAATAAATAACCACAAATAATAATAGGAAATAAAATATAATATAATAAAAAATTATTATACAAAAAATATTATAATATCAAATTAAAATGAATAATTATCACAATCCAATGAATATAAATTGAGTTATGAAGTTTTTTATGAAATGGTAATGTTTAAGTGAAATACCATGTTATAAAATAGTTCAAATTTAAACATAAAATATATTGAATTATAATTAATCATGATATAACATTTTTAATTCGAGGAATTTAAATAATACTAAATAAATGTGGTGCATAATATTACAATATTCCTCAATGAAGAGAAATTGAGATGAGGCCCCTTACATTAAGTCTAAATTATCCCATACATTATTCAACCACGTAAATAATAAACTTATTTTAATTATTTACATGTTTATGAATAATTTTAATGTTTATTAATCTTTTTTTAAAAATAATTACCTTTTTTATTCAATTATATAATCACTTAAGTTTACATCAGGTGTTTTGATGATATTTGACATTTGTGTCAAAAATGACTTTGGTAGGTATAATGTTTATCAATGAGGTAATTATTTAATTATCTATAGAATAATAATCTGGAAATAATTATAATATTTATGCATAAATTATACATTTACAACCAATAATGAAGTATTATTTTATATGATAAGTATTTTACGATCATGGATACGGTATGTCATACGTATGGAAGATTATCGTTACACATTTCAACAGTCATTACGAAAAAGAGGTAAGTAATTTATTATAATTAAATAATGATTATAATATCATAATACCATATTATTTAATTAAATATACTTATATATATTATCCATGTATTTTGGTTCTGAATATATAGTCACATCACTTCTTCATGGCAGTCGTCCACAGGTACACAAATGATGTTTTCATCTTTAAATGCATGAAATGGTTAGAAAAAAAATTGATTGTTATATTTTATGATTAAATAGTATGAAATTAATATCAAAATTATTTCATTTATATAAAATATATTCATTAATGTTATCCTTATTACCTCCCATGTCAAGCATTAGGGAGAAAAGTATCACATCACTCCACGAGGGGGGGAGTCCACTGTACACACGAGCGACATTGTCATATATTCTCTAGAATGGATAGTAATGAAAAAATATAAGATATGATAAATAAATAGGTATAATTATGTCATAAATATAATATAAATACTTTATATGCATTATCATATATAGGTTTTAGATGTGTTGATGGAAAACATGGCACATCGGTTTGTAAGGCTTTAGTTGACCTTACACACGTATGATGTTGTAGATTCCCATTTGATGGAAGTGAATATGCATATAGGTAATTATATAAAGATAATAAAATATAATTATATGGGAGATAGTTTTTTTATTATTTAAATATAAATGAATAATATTTTAATGAGTATGAAGAAGAAATAATTAAATGCACTATTATGAATTTTATCTCTTCTCAAACCACCTCTATGAAATTATATGTAATGTTTACTTATAATTGGTTTATGAAAAATAAAGAATTCTAAGAGAAAGATTTGTATTTTATGAAGTGTTATAGGAAGTAGTTTTTGTATCCAATAGTTGTTTTGGTGATATTAATAGAGGATAGGTTTTTCCTTTTTAAAGTGAGGTGTGTCAAACACTTTTACCATTAAAAAAGAAAAATGTGTGCCCATATTGTTCACATGAATCAAATATAATAAATTTAGTATTATAAATTGTTATAAATTATAGTGTATAAATATTTAAATAAAATGGATTTTATAAAAACATTTATTTCATCTAAACACCTATCTTTTTTTAACACCCTGGTAAACCCATTTTTACCATTACTCTGATAATTAATTTTTTATTGTTTTCACTATTTATTATGCTTAGAAATTAAAATTAAAATTTTATAATATATAAATTATTTCGATTTCAAATAATTTATCCATTTTAAAAAACTACTAAAATAATTTTAAAAAATAAATTTAAAACAAAATCTGTAGACGTGATGAAAAAGTGAGTTCTAAAAAAATAAATTCTCATATGTATCAAAGGTATTAACATGAACATTAAATATGAAATTGATTAAAATAAAATATGTTTTATTTATTATAATATAATTTTAATAATTATAATTTAAAATTTGATTTAAAATTTAATTTATCATTGAACATAATTTAAATCGAAATGTGGTTTCATTATAAGAAACATTATTTTTCACATTTCATTGAAAAATGTATCTTTTCAAACAAAATATAGAAAATTCACCATAATATAATTTAGTTTTTATTATTTCATAAAAAAATCTATTTTTATTAATTAAAATATCTAATAGTGGTAAAAAAATTATATTAAATTATGTTCTCAACGCACGACAAAACCTTCTTTTAGAGAAAAATAAATTTTTTCAAAAAACATTTCTTTCTCTTTTAAAATATTATTATTTTACTTGTAATAAATATATAATAAATGCATTTTTATACATGTGTAGAACATATAATTTTAGTACTGTGTTTACCTTACAGTTTAATGACTATGTTATATAATTATACTATATTATGGCTCATTTAGACTCAGGGTTTCATGTTCCTTAAGATATCGAAGATATTAAAATTAATGAAATATATTTCTTATGTTGTTTATGATTGATGAATTTTTACCAATGATATTGAATTCAATGTAATTAAATTATAATTTTGTGGTGACATAATGTGTCCTTGATCATATTTTTATGAAAATATCTATGACGCCTTTATTATAAGATTTTAATATCTTCCATTATGAATAACATTATTATAAAATCAGTTTTTTATCAATGTGATTATTTGAATAGTTATAATATAAATGGATAAATTTCAATTTATTGTTATTATTTATATGGTATTATTTAATCATAATTTATTCCTTCCATATTAGTAATGTTTCCCAACTATTTATTATGTGTGATGTGTTTTTAGTTTTTTACATGGGCCTATTGATTATTCCTTATTTACTCAATATGGATTCCACTATACATAACCCTTACTTATCATTTGAGGTCACACTTATTTATTTTCCTTTCCGTGAGATTCTATTAAGTGTTCTATGATTTATATTCAGGGATATATAAGAGAAGATAAGGGCGTTATCCCAGAAAATTATTTATTTTATTTTATGTTTTGAAGTGTATTTGAGATTAAGGTATGTGTATAGTTTACCAAGTCTACTAATGTGTCCAATCGTGCACTATTAGATTACATGTATAATTTAACATTATATTAAAATTAACATTATCTCAACGTTACAATATTTAGGTTTTATAAATTTGGAATTAATTAAATTTTACTACAAACCATGGGAACTAGATATAAGAAAAACATATTAGGGAACGTGTCCCTATAAATAGATTTTTTGATTGGTCTATGTATATGATAATATCATAATGCTTTCTTAAGGTATATATTATTTGTTTTACCTAGAAATGGATATATATATATATGGATACAAAAATTGAACATGGTTTAGGAACCAAATAATCAAGGGGCAGAAACCATAAAAAGAGTTGGTAGAGTATATCTCAATGATCATTCCATCTCACAATGAATGTGAGCAGACTATAAAACTGGTTTTACACACTGGGGGGGGGGGTATTTTTAGGTTTGTTCATATTTTCTCGATAAAAAATTAGGATTAATTATATCATATAACCTATAGAAACATATGATATTCCATTGTGGTATTAGATAATCCTAATGTTTATTAGGATGATAATTCTATGGGTGGTCGTATTATTAAAATCATATATTACCATTCTAAGGATTTATCATATTTTAATGTCATGGAATATTAACATAATGGAGGATGCTTTGGGGAAATTTATGGTAATAAAATCCTACGTATTGGTATATATTTTGGCGAGATGTTTATTTTTGTAATAATTCTATTATTTTTTATAGGCATAGGTTTAAATTCATTGATAACCTTTAGGGTTAATAGGATCATTGATGTTAACATTATAATTTCCAATTAATATTATTTTCTTTTGGGGTAAAAAAATAAATTTTATTTATAAAACTTTGGGATTTAAAATTGATTTAATGATTAATGATATTTTTTGGATGATCATTATATTTTTGGTAATTTTTGAGCGATTATATTATTATTATTTTATAAAAAACACATTCCACCAATTGGGTGACATCCATTCACATCCTACAAGGCCATGGGGAATGAACCCAAAATTGAAGGTTAAAAAGGTTGTATCTCCTATAACTAGTGTACATGATGTCCTAGTTAGTATTATATTTTTTAAAATAATTTTATGGATAAATTTAAAATTGAATTTTGGAATCATATTATAGGAAAAACAGTTTTTTGTTTTTGATTTCTTTGGTTATTAATGATATTATGGGACGTATTTTATTGGGTGTAGGTATATATAATATTTATGTTTTATGTAATGTATTATTTTGGAATAAATATAATATAATTTATGATGTGTAATATCAAGATTTTTAGATAAGTATGAAGAAAAAAATTTCATTATTGTTTATTTTGTTGAAGTTATTTGGGATGCCGGTTTATTTTTTTTTATGGATTTATCTATATTAAAACAGTGGTTTTATTTATGAATTTTTGTGATTAATTTTTTATTTATTCATATTAATATGTATTAATTTTGGGTACTTTCATACATTATTCTAACTATTTAAGTTTTATAAATGAATGGAAGAGTAACAAGTTATTATTAATTTTTATGATTATTTGATCGATAAAAGTATATTTTAGTTATTTGTTTATGAAAGGTTCATCTTGATTCCAAATTGTTTGGATAAAAAGTTGATATTTTGGTGGTTGTTTGATAAAGAATGGAATTATAATTTTCTATAACTATATATACTTATGTTTGTAGTTTGGATGGTAATGGAATCTTTCAACTCTACTAAAAATATCTTGAAATAAAAACTGTATTCAATTACATACTTTTTCTATGAATTGATGGTATTTTCACACCTTGGTAAATTATTATTATATAGTAATTAGCTTTCTCATGATCATTCACATTATTAAGATCATTATTCTCTATAAGAATCTCATTTTTTAAAGAATCTTTTTATTTCCAATAATTTTACCCTTTTTGGAAACCAAATTATGTGGTATTATAGGTGAACATCTAATTTCTCATTCCTTCTTTTTAAGAGAAATTTTTTTTAAAATTTTTATAATGTATGTTTTTAATAAAAATATTTTAAAATTAGATACCCTTGATTACTTAGAACAAGTTAATATTTAAAGGATGAAATTTATTAATGGTGGAATAATGTATCATCCCATGAATTAACAAGATCACTATGTTTGATTTTGTATAAAACACATATCATCGAGATAATAAAAACCTCAGAATAGTTTTATTTAATGAATTTTATATCCTCTTCATTGAATTGTATTGTATGTATAAAATTATTTATGTTAGGATTTATTTTTATAAAATTCATAGTAACTAAATATTTATATATTAATTATTAATAAATAAGAACTTAATTTTTTAGTGAAGTTATTTTATTCTTAAAAATAAATTTTCTTCCAAAATAGTTTTAATTTATTATTCATATCAAATATTAAAATTAAATTATAGAAACACTACAAATTATACTAAGTAAAAATAATATAATTTTTTAATCAAAATATAAAAATTAGTCTAGGAGGAAATTTTGGTATCCTTTCTGATAAGATTTATTTTCTAGTGAATAATGAAAATTAATTAATTTTATTGAAAACCATAAATTTGATTCACTAATTCAAAATTTCTAATTTCCCATTATAATGGTTTCAATATAAAATTATTTCTATTATGTTTTTAACAATACAATTAATTTCATAAAAATCAATTTTAGGTTTGAATATGGAATATAATCATTTTTAGTCTTAAAATGAGATTTTAATGAAAAATTATTTATATGGCATTCATATTTATTATTTTTAATAAATAAATTTAAATTCTTGAAATTTAAGAATGATAAATAAATTCCATATATGAAATAATTAGGTCCAGATTTTTTAAATAATACCCAATCATTTTTTGGTCAATATGAATAATAACCGTAATAAATTTCTATTACCATGATAGAGGTAAAATGCGTTAATTTGGTTTAAAAATAATCTGATAAGACTTAAAATTCAGTAAAATATTTTCATTTAATTCATTTTATTAGTCTACTTCATCCATAATCATCCAAATTTAATAATATAACCCTTGTTTTCAATTTAATTTGATTTTTACCATTATAATATTATATAAAATATATATCCAAATATGTCACATTATTTTAATATCTATAATATTTTATGATGGTGATAAAATACAATTACTTTCTGTTATAGATGTGAATTTTAAATATGAAAGATTTCTTTTATTTATGGAAATTTATTTTCAATTTTAGTTATGAAATAATTACCATAATATCTAATGAAATGTAGATACAATACTTGTGATGGAAGTATAAAAATAAAATAAATGATTTTAAAAAATCGAGAAGTAATAATTTTTTGGTTGATTTAAATAATTACATGAATTATTAAGATATATATAATATAGTAGATAAGTATTAATTTTTTATAATCAAATTCTATTACATGATGTGTTTTTAAAAATCAAATTATTCGAATACTTTATAAAATGAAATTAATATTATATTATGTTATATATATTTTAATAATTTATATATATATCAAATAAATATTCAATGAGGATAGTTATTATTTTACGAGACCTAAAATTTAATACCTTAGACGACTATGATCCAATTTTTACCTTATATAATAAATTATAATACATTAATATTATAAAATCCATTACAATGGTTAAGATTGAAATTGGATTACCTAGGTATTAAACCAAAATATAAGTTTTAAAATAACATATAAATATTTAAAAAATTTATTTCATGTTTATAATAAGTAAATATATTCATTATATTATTTTGGTCTTGAACCATTTTACAAGATTTAGATAGATATTATAATATAATATTTCATGAATTAACAAAAATGACATTTGGGAATTTTATATTAGAAATTTTTTTATTAAATGATTAAAAATTAGAAAAAAACATTTTTCATCCATTTTAATGGGATATGATTGAAAACATCAACCATGCATAATTTATGGGTCACTAGTAATTTTATAGTTTACTTCTTGACCCCTAAACAATAAATAACTTTGGTAATGTGATAATTATCAAAATAATTTATATGGATTTAAAACAAAGAGATAAGGGTTAATGTATCACATAAGATAAATATAATTTCATTCAATGGTGTTATTTTTAATTATAGTAATCATATATTCTAAATATATCAATTTTTAGTCCCAATTTAATAAATATTAATTTATATTAGTTTTATATTTTATTTAATACCAAGAGTCCACCTACCCCCAATCTTATAAAAGGGCTCCACTAATCCTACATTAGTCACTCATTTTTATCCTCATGTATAAGTATACACCTATAATAATACCATTTATGATTCCAAATCCACATCCTATAGATTTATTTCTTTCCAAATGATCATCCCTTCATGGATTGCAGTTTAATTTAAAATATGTTTCTTAACAAAGAGGTAATGGCTTAACTGAGCATTTTAAATATTATTTTTATATTGACTCCTCTAAAACCATGGTATTCAATATAAAATAACTAATTCATTATATTCATTATAAAAAAATGTTATTATTTTGATGGACTAACTTTTATCCTTTGTTACATCATATTTGATTTTGTAAAAAACCCTCATGCATATGTACGGTTTACTATCTCTACGAACCGTTGCAATTTGTTTTTAAAAACCACATTACATTGATGTTTATAATTATCGATTTGAAAATTATAAATGTTATATATGAATTTATTATGAATATATAATGATGGATTATTATTTATCATTATTTCATTATTTTCATCAAAAATTTAAAACAATGTTCAGGCATATGTATGGTCTACCATATCCCAGAGCGGTGTTATTTATTTTTCAATATCTAACTTTTTATGGATGAAAATATATATAATTAATATATATGATATTTAAATAATGTTTAAAATTATGGATATCATGTAACCATGATTTGAGTACTAGAATTATATGTGATGAAAAAAACATCAATGATAAATGAAATATTTTATACCTGGAAACAATAATTCTAATAAATAATTATTAATAAATTTTTGTTAAATTGTTATAAGCGATTCATATATGATATTATAATTATTTGAATCATTATATCAGGTAATTATAATAAATTTACATTTAATATAAAGAAATTTAAAATCACATATAATGAATGTTTTGACACCCACTAAATGAGAATTAGTTAACATATAATGAGTGAAATTATGGAATATGGGTGTTATATTACCAGTAATGAAAAGGAAAATGTGGATGTTCATGAAAAACTGGATTGAATAACACTCTAAAGTAATATTTAATTCATGACAATTACAAATTCATGTGGATGATCAGGTGCTTCGCATAACATATTTGAAGATATCTCTAAGCCCCTTTGAAAAAGTTTCCATGTTCATTGGAATGCAGTTGAATCAATCATTGATCATGTGACCGTTTCTATATGATTTTATATGAATCATATGATATTCCAACTGATAGATTCCTGACAACCCTCCAAAAATACTTGTAAAATAAGGAGAAAAATATCGAAAATGTGGGATCCTTTCGTGATTTTAGACATCATTTGACATGCCCATGTGGCCCATGAGACAAAATGGAATCCCTATAGACAATCCTTATTATCATTCAAGAGTGTGGTGGCAGGTCACCATCACCATGTGAAGGGACTTGGACATGTCAAATTTGACTATATCTCCCACTCTGGATCTAAGGAAAAAAGGAAAGGGTTTGTCTACGATAATTCACATTGTTCACCAAAATACCCCTTCTTGGTCTTGTGATGCATCACAGATGGAGAAAATGATTGTCCCCAATAACCCTCATGGAAACACATGATATCCTAGGACATTTTAAAATAAAAAAGGAAAATAAAAAGTTGAAAATGATGGATACTCTTTCGATCATAAACATCATGTGGTGTGCCCCATACGGTTCAAGAGACATTGAAAGACAATGGTAAAATGTCTACCTCCCTGAGCGAGAACCCAATGACATTTCACCCTCACTACACGAGGAGATTCATTCATATCCAAGTATTTTAACACCCCCCTTCTTCTACATATGTAAAATATAAGGGATTTCCCATGAAATTTTGTGCATCACCCCATGACACTTTGTTTTCCACCTAATGCATTTTTGATGGGGAGAGTGATTTCCTTTGATAAAACTCAAGAATAATAATGATACCCCAGCCCATTGTAAAATATACAATTATATAAAGAGGTAAAGGTGGTAGACTATTGTGGTTGTTAATATTAGGTGACAAACCCATGTGCTACACTAGACCATGCAAAATCCCTTCTTCATCAAATCTTGATCTCACGAAGGCCCCCTATGAAGATACTCTTTTCATGTGGAATTCCCTAAAAAGGCAAATAAGGTAACATAATAGTCTTTTATCAGGAATCCGAATCACAAGAAGTCCACTAGAGATGTCATCTTTAGAATGTGAAATACCATTGGAATTCCCATGTTATAAGGAAATACCCCATTAATTCGTTATAATCCAACAAATGAGGTGTTGATTGGATGGACTAATGGTTGGTGAAAGTAATGGAATACCACCAGAATTACCTATTACATGATCTTGAAAAATGTATGACATTAAATCACTACACATACTCCAACATGGATAGTCATGATACAAACCGTACAGATCCTCAGGGTTAAAAGAACTATAAATCCCCCACCCCATAATCAAAAAATTCAGCCTTGGATTCGTTAAATGGATCACCTAGTAATCTGATCCGATTTATCAAAGAGGTTGATATTGAGATTAGAAATTTCTTTCAATAGTTAGAATTTGGGAAATACATATGAAAATTTAGATAAATTTAGGGTTTGTTCATGTGATCACTTATAGATCACACAAAGGACATCATGTCGACGGTACTAAGTACATATCGGAAACCTAATTAGTCACATGATACATAAACATGCTAATATAGAAAAATTCAATGGAATATGAAATAAAAATATATAACAATGACTAAAATGATGGGATACATATTTGAAACCATATATGATAATCCTCATTCACTTCGATTGAACCACATTGATCATTTGACTTCACCACAATAGGTTGCCAAGCCAGATGAAACTCTTTCAGTATAATATTTGGATCACGTGAAGATCCCTAGAAATGACAAATAAAGTATCATGCCCCACCCTTTGTAATTCCACACATGTATTTTGAAAACCCTTCAAGATTTCCTTCCATACCTTGTGATTCTCTCTATAGATGTCTTGCAAGTGATATGTTGGCACTAGTTCAAGATAGTTGTATATAGTGACATCCTCCGAACATGTGGATGATGACTCATTTTTCTCCTATCATCTACCAAACAATACAATTGGATATCATGAAATATTTTCTGAAATGAATTTAGATAATGAGAAATAATCTAGATATTCATGTTGGATCTCTCCACATCCTCATGATAGTCTAGCTAGATCATGTGTTGTCCTCCAGACAGGTCATATGGAATTCAGGATGGTACCCAAACAAGTTATAAAGGACTTGTAACTCCCTCTGGACATGTCACTCTTTTTCTTGTGACACTCTCCAATCATATAAGCTAGTTTTCAGGACAACACTATGGAATTTCATTTTGATCATGTGATGACCTACATTATTTTTGACAATGATTGTTTAATGATATCTTGGATCAGGAAGTCAAGTCATATGATGTCTTCTATATAATCATCCTTGATCATGTGATTGATTGTGTAAATATCAACAATACAATTATTCATGTCTTATAATTCCTTGATATATCAGTAAAATTCTAAATCATTGAAGGAAAAATAATTTAGAAGGACAAGGTTAAAAAGTATACCATGACACATGGGCATCACTGGAGATGGTATCATATTCAGGCCTTCATACAAGGGAAACCTCAATGAGTATGATCCAATTAATTGAAATAAAATGACATTGGTCCCTTTTGTAACTAGGATACATAATCATCCTTCTTAAGGCCCGATATCCATATAATACATCCAAGGGGTTTTCCCAATATGTATGTATGGCATCCACATGATGTAAGACTTTTCATTTTCTATCCCTTATTTCCCACAATAATAATATCCCATGTGGGATTAAGGTCATACAACAATGTTAGCATTCAAATAAGTAAGCCCCACTGTGTAACCCGCAATTAACAACATCGTTTTATTTGTACCAAATTTTAGGTCAACCTCATCATGTAATCCTTGAATCAACTAAACTAAGAGAACATTTATTCCATCCATAACCAAGATATTTAGGATTAATTTCCATGGAATGATCCAAAATATTTACTATCCTAGCCATACTTCCTTCCATGGATTTGAAATGTCAACTATCAAAACTAAATATTTCCCTGGGCGGATCATTTTACCTCATCCACCGACGAACTGAGCTGGAAATTAAACTACGATGACTTCTATTATTGTTATGAACATGATACATAGGATGCCTTCCTAATTTTTGATCTATATTTTGAACATTCAAAGGGAAGTCCAAATAAAAAAGTATAGTATTTATATTCAATGAGGCAGACTTCTTTTAATCCATTATTCTCACATTGAGTATGGTTTATCTGGTCTTGTCGAGTAGCTATATTCATATCATTCACATCATAAATATCCACCATCTAGGGCACCTCAATGTGTAAGCCTTTATAAGGGGAATGATATGAGTCCCTCTGTATGAGGATATTTACTTTAGGGACATACCCATGGGCATGCTCACTGTATAATAACATTGATTCCTTCTATAATGATCATACATAGGACTTCTCCACGAGACTAAAACTCAAATACATGGAGCCTTAGTCCCCACACATACAACCTTTCTACATGTTTTTAAATTTCGATTGTTTAATGAACTATATTGGTTTGGATTCTTTTTATAAATAGGATATGTAGGAATCTCCATAATGGTTCAATTGCATCATTAACATATTGAATGCCACCCTTACATTGAAGAAAATTCCAATGTGCCAGGATAAAAGACATAAATATTTCACCAAATACCAATCACAAGAGATGGATGAAGAACCATGTATATATAAAGGTTGAGTCACTAAAAGATTACTCTTTATGTATAAAATAGATTTAACCTATGTTTATTTTTTTGGGATTCCATTTCCATATTAGGATTTGAAAGAGGATCAAATAATAGTCATTTAGTTTGGGTAAACATTTATGTATCTAGATTAAGAATAAATACAGGAAAATATCATAAATTTATAAGGGAGTCCTATAGAGGGAAATAATTCCCTGAAAAAATGGCCAGATGACTCCAACCTATCATTCTCTCTACCAATGTGAGCTCTAATGTCCCAATGGACCTGAAACCCAAACTGACTACCTACCTTTTTAAATAATGTGTGTACCTTGTTATGGATGTGGGAACTATTGGGGGTTGTTGTTGAGAAAATCAATGGTAATCCTAACAAAAATTATTATGCATCACATTTAACCACCTAACTCACAATCAACCATTGGTCCAAACCTAACACACATTACAATTTTCATCATTTTCATTGATACAAAAAATGGAGAACCCAATGTGAATTCCTTAAATAATAGAATGATCAGATGAAAATGCATTGGGATATTCTATTTACGTATCTATGAAAAAAAAAATTATGGAACCAATGTGAATCTGTAATATCTTATTTTTTAAATGTGAACATTATGTTTGATAGAATATATGATATTCTACATTTAAATTAAATGAACAACTTAAAATTATTTTATAATATGATAGTCATCACATAGACATTAGATTTCATAGATTGAAAATTATTAACATAATTATGAAAATATTTTTGAAACATGTTTATATATTGATTCATTGGTTTCCAAAACAATAATAAAATTAAAGAAATTATACAATATTAAGGATGTTCTTTTAAAAAAACTCTTTAAATAAGAATATATAGGTTTATAAAATAATATAATTACTTTAAATAGATTATATTAATGAAATATAAATGTAATATAATTATTAAGAATCATTTCTGAATTTTATAGACCTAATATAATAACAAATTAATTTTTATGCTTAAAGGAGTGTTTTTCAAAAAAAGGCATTTTTTCCTTATTTTAATTCTGAACATATTTGAAATCTATTATTTCTTTAAATATTATAATTTTAAAAAAAACTAAAAATATTCAATGGAAATGGGATATAAAAATTTACATTCGATAATTGTTTTTTATTTTTTGATATTATTTATTTTTTAATGAATAGTTAAAATACTTCATTTTCATTCAAAACTATTTTTTGTCTAATTTATTAATATAGTTAGATTACCATTTCCAATGGTCATAATTTATAATTAGATTTGGTTTTTATCATCTAATCTTATATAGGTTATTGTAAACAATTTCGTATTGAAATTGGATATAAAACTACGGGATCTTTCAAATGTTTAACATTAAAAATATGCTTTCTCATTTTGTCAATGGGATTAATTTTTAATTAATTTATAAAAAATTTATATTTTTTAATTTTGGAAAAATGGAATACATATTCATAATTAAACAATTATAATTATGTATATATGTATCTTTTATTTTTGGAAGTTATGAATAGAAACTTTCGTAATTATTTTTATTACCATGGTTGTGGATAAATCGGGTAACTAAGGTATAAAATAAAATTATAAATATGATAAAACTACCCTAACACTTCTCATAGGATTATTGGATGAGTTACATTCAACCAATAATATTCTTGGTCAGAAATATTTGCCTTTGAAATCAACTTGGGTTTGATTATGACACTTAAAATATTTTATTAATGTAAAGAGAATGATGTCATAATGATATAACTTATAACTAAAAAATTATAATACGGGGTTATGTTTGTGGTATATTCAACTATGTATAGTCTTTAGAATTATAAAATTATTACCAAAATCAATGATATTTTTTTGTAATTTTACTTAAATAAATATTTAAATTAAATGGTTACAAAATGATGACATAGTAATTGATTAATTAATGAAAGAAAGAAATACATGATATTATAAATACTAAAATAAAATTAATTGAGAGAATTTATGTCATAAACTAATTTTATGGCTTCATAGGACATTTTCGTGATGATTTAAAGGAGTTTTTTTGAACTTAGCTTTCTATTATAATATTTTCTAAAAGTCAACTAATGATTAGTTTCAAAATTGATACTATTTGAAATTTGAAATATAAAATATTTTATTAAATTTTATAAAATTCCTAAAAAATAACATTTAGAGATTTGTTTGTGTTATGTACAAAAAGGACATTAATGACTCATTAATTGGTTTTTTGGTATGTTATTGTAATTAATGTAACCCTCAAAGTGTAAATTACTTGATAAAATGGTAAGAGTTAAAAGGGGTTAAAAAATAAGTTTTAAAATAAATTCAATGAATGTATAAAAAATATTGGATGAAAGTTTTTCAAAAAATCCCCACCCAATATTAAAAATAAAATAATTTGTATTTAGTTGGAGTTAAAAATTAAATTATAATAATTTGTTATTTTAAGGGATTCCAAGGGTGCCACTACATTCTCCTATAAAAAGAAACCAATTCCTATCGATTAATAAAACATAAAACCCCTTTTGTATCAGACAATTCCTTCCCAAACACTTTGTATAATACCATCCTACATTCTTGAAGTCTTATTTTAGGTATGACACCCTCCTTTGATATTTTAAGTTGTTAGAAAATGTGATCAACTTAAGGAAAGGTAACATTTTTAATTAAGTATTTCTATACTATTTCTTCTTCAACATCCATAAAATATTATTCCACTATTATGAAATATTAACTCCAAAATCCACAATATACTGATATGCAATAATTTTAATATCCTCAACTAAATACTTCTATAATTTCATCAAATGGGAAATTAAAATTTCAGTCGTGTGTACGATAGACTACCGCCTCACGAACTGATATAATTCATTTCCCAAAACAATATTTCATTACTGATTATAATTATAAAATTAATGTTTATATGTGATATTAATGAAATATTAATCATTATATATTAATAATATATCAATTACATTCATACCTTCCATGTACAAAAAAATGATAATATTATTCATGTGTATGTGTGAACTATCACCTCAACGAATCGATTTGATTCATTTTTTTATCTACAAAACATATATGATATATAAAAGTTATTAAAATGATATTAATGAAGTTATTATCACAATATAAATGTAAAATAATACTTACTTTATTTCCATAATGATCAATGAAAAATCGAAAATGTTACCCAAGTGTACATATGCCCAACCATCACCATGATTATAACATTGTTAATATTTCATAACAAAACTTAATGGTTTGATTTAAATGTATAATTGATGTATATAAATCATAATACTGCCAATAATTTTATTTTTGAGATAATGGAATTATGACTATATGTACTATTGAAACATACCATTTTTATTTTCGACTCATGTACCAATAATCAACAAAACGTCCGATATGAAATTAAATAATTCTAATATTATTATAACATAGAAATAAGTGATAATAAATGATTAAAAAACATGAAAAAGTTTCTCTGGAAATTATAAATTAACCTATGTTTATTATTTGGGAATATAAATATTTTATGTCATGATTTAGACTCAATGTAAGGGACATTGTCTCAATATCCTTCCATTGAAGTATATTTTTATATTATACACCACATCTTTTTATATTGTGTATAATAAATCATTTTTAATTTTAATTTAATTAATTTTTTTTGAAATTAATATTTTAATATGAATCCTTTTCCTTTACAATTTTTTTAACATATATGGTGACAATGACTTTTCTGCCACTCTAACCATTATTTGGTATTTTGATTCCATTAAATGTCGTATTGTTTTTTAAGAAAAATATACACCATTTTCGATTTTCCAGTATTTTTCTAGTAAAAAAGGTTTTGGAAATGTATTTTCTATATCAATATCATGAAATTGTGATTTTTTTTAAAAAATTTAACATTTTATTTTTTGCTATGATTTTTTATGTGTTATGATTGTGTTACGTATCGTGGTAATTTATTATATTCGTGGGTGTATCCATGATAAAACAAGGGTAGATGAGACTGTGATAGCTCTCCAATGCATGGGTAATGAGATGATGTTAACTTGGTGGGTACCTCCTTTGATATTTAGGTAATATACTTTGATGGGTATTACAAACATAACCATGAAGGTTTCTCTCTATGTAGCTACAAAAGATATAATGTAAGTATTATATAGATGCCAAAATTTACCTGTATAACTTTTTATTTTTTTTTTGAATTTCATTATAATATTAGTATTTTATGAGGTAAGCTCAAGGGTTTATATTTTATTGGTAAAAATTATGATTTTATGAATATGTTTTGAAGAGTTTATAATATTCATGGAGTAAAAGTTTATTTCTGGTTTTATTCCCTTTACTGATATTTTTATGCCTATCCCATACTTTGAAATGTTTTTCAATGGTTGTAAGATTATTAACGACAAGGATGATTTTGTTGTGAATGTATATATAATGTGTCTTGAAAAGAAATCATGTTTTATTTTTAAAAGGGTTTTTTTTGGTAAAAAAGGAAATAGTTTGGAAGTGTCCACATTATAATATTATGGTTTTGTTATGTTTGGGTTGTGTAAAAATTATATAGATATATAAACATGAAAATTTAATCAATGTTTAATAAATAAGATTTCATCACATACATCAAGAATATGTAATGTTTAAGGATGGTTCCTTACATTCGATATTCGATGAATGGTTTAGATTACTTTAGTGGATATGGTGTTATTTAATCAAAAGGTACATGTTTTACATAACCCTAATGGATACCATTATAGGAAGATTCGTGGTTATTTTAGATAAATTTAATGAGTTTGAGATAACGCCAGTGAGGATATCTTAGTGTTTATCTTCCTCGTAAAATGGAATATGATATTTATATATTTACTCAAACTATCCTTTTTGGTTTTAGTAGATGGATGGATCCAGTAGGCCCCAAAGTAACAATGGAGGTGATGGAATATTTTTAGCTTCTATGAATAAGAGACTGAATGAAATTGGTATGGAAATGATAACTCATGTGGTTCTTATAAATCAACTGTAACATCCTGCACCATCCCATTGGCTTGGGTGGATGGGGGAATGTTACTTGGCATTAAGCGATGTTCCCAAGGTGCCAATGGTTAGTAATAAGTACTGAGGCCTTCGAGAACGACTCGGGGAATGATTTTCCATTAAGAAAAAACCAACCAAACCATCCACTAACAACCACTATATGAGGCATGTCAATAAAACATTCAAGCATGTTTTCCCAAAATACAACTCTGTTGATCCACAATACAACCCAAAACCAATACAATCCATCACTATAACAGAGTATTATATGGAAGACAATAGAAGGAACCCAAATTAAACCAAGACACGCTCCCCGTATCCACCCCATTCTTCTTGCTCCATGAACCCCCACATCTCCCAAGAATATCCATGATCCACTTGTAATGAGATGCCTTACCTTTACCTATGTCTCGGAATACGACTTATGCAAAATCACCAAACTACTAAAGCGGAGGGTGAGTACTAATACTAAGTAGGTTCTCCCCAAATGACATACCTACACATGAAACTAGGAAAAACCATTATCACATTTATATAAAGAAATTTATATAAAATAATCACAATTGAAACCATTATTATAAGCCAGACATACCGTTACCAAGCCTAGAAAACCAAGGAAAAGCCAAACAAATATTCCACAAGACATTTCATCAATTCAAATTAGCACAAAAATTTCCATTAAGAAAAGTAATGGACCACACAAGGTTCCACAACCCAATACTGGTATAACAATCACAGCGGCACTTCCATCCAACGCATTTCTTCCTTCCCAAATTTAGTGGCGCTTCCCCACCACTTACCATTGATAGTGGACCTTATGTCCACTACCCATCCCCTTATTATAGTGGTACATCCCACCAAAATCGACACAACATTCATACCATCCATAACCAAGCATATAACTAACCAAGGTCCACAAAATATGCAATTAACAAGTTCAATTACAATCCAAAACACATCAATAAATCAAACATTTATTGAAAAATCCCTTCCACCCTTTTTACTTGACAATTCCCATTTAAATAAATTAACTCATTTATTGAAAAAATATTTCACAAGGAATCTTAATTAATTCAAAAAAACAACCCATTTTAAAATATCCATTTTAAAATTACAAATGAGAATTTTATCCAAAAACCCTTTCTTCCCAAAAATCCCCAAAACACAACCGAAGGGATTTACAATCGATTTCCCACATAAAAACACAATTAATTTTATGAAATACATATTAAACGTAACTGAGATTCATGTTCAAGAAATGTGGAGTCGAGAGAGAAGCCTCATACCTTTAGGGTTCCGATGAAATCAACCCAAAAGATACCAATCCTCCTCAAATCTGGCAGACACACCAGTGAAATCACTCTATATCCCCTTCCCTTACATCCACAAGTGGAAACAACAACACCCAATTCAGCCACTACCTTATATCTACATGAAACCCTTGTGGATCTAGGAAACTAAGATAGGGAGAGGGCTAACCCTAACCAAAACCTCAATGAACAAAAATAGGGACTTGCCCAAGGAGAACCACCTTGAATCCACCAAGAAACACCATCAATTTGCCTCAAAAGTGAGCTGAGGAGCTCCCCCATCCAATGAAAACTAGAACTACCATTTGATCCATGAGTGGGAGGAATAATGAGGGATAATTGGGAAATGCTGAGTAGCATGAGACTTAAAAACCCAAACATTAAGTGTCCCCATAGTTACCCCGCATGGTTTGGAAAAACGTGCTCCAACCGTGTTGTTTCCACTATCTCACCCTGGGACTTCGCACATCTTTCCCTCAAGGTCAGAAAAACAGTGGGCCACCCATGTAGAGCCCACTATCAAGGATGCACGATTTCCTGGGCTGGCTGCATGGTTTGTTCAAACCTTGCACCAACTGTACGCCCATGCACAACCTCTACAACTTTAAATAAATTTCCTAGAGTTGTCGAAACATCGTCCAACCACTTCAAAAAGCACAAACTAACCGAAACAAGGGCCACATACCTCAAACCGGGGTTACTAAATTCTCCCCACCATTTGAAATTCCATCTGCAGAATGTAGTGAACTAGGCTATGGCCGAAAGAGGTCTGGCCATTGCTCGATCATCTCTTTCTCCCACTACAAAGTCTCCTCTTGGATCTGGCCATACTGCAACAAAACCTACACGAGACCAATTCTTTTACCCCGCTAGACATTCTCTTTCTTATCCACAACCCGCACTAGCATATGCACTAACTAATAATTTCTCACTAGCTCAACATGATCCTATCGAATCACTTGGCTGGGATGCTGATGATACTTTTTCCACTATAACAAATGAAACATATATTGCATTACATCGAACGTAGGTGGAAAAGAAAAACTACAATCCAACCCTCCAACCCATTCAATAATCTAAAAAGTTCTAATATACCATGAAGATAACTTTCCCTACTTCCCAAACCAATGATGTCCCAACCTAGGGGAAATCTTCAAGATAACATGATAACTCGCCTCTAATGAAAACGTCCATCGACGATGATCGACATACGATTTTTTATGACTCTAAGCCATCCCATTTCTATTATGGATTAACATGATCTTTTTTGTAGTCTCCTGGACAAGGCTCGGTCCAACCATTGAGGACTCTCCTGTTTCCACCCAACATTGTGGAGAACGACAAGGCAACCTATACAATGCTTCAAATGGATCCATGTGTATGGAAACCTGATAACTGTTATTGTACAAAAACTCAACCAAAAACTTGTTCTCCTCCTACAAGCCACTAAAATCCATGACACAAGCCTACAAAATATCCTACAAAGATTGTATCGTCCTCTAGGATTGACCATCCAAATAAGGGTGATACACCATACTCATGGTCAACATAGTTCCAAGGGTTTTCTATAAGGATTCCCAAAAACGAGATTTAAACCTCGGATCTCTATTAGATACGATCAAAACTGGAACACCATGACTCTTTAACACCTCCTGGATATACATTTTGGATAGATAATCCAGCGTATGAGATTCATGAGTTTGAATGAAATGGGACGACTTTATTAGCTGATACACTATCACCCAAATGACATCGTGGTTTCTGACCATTCATGGGAGACCTGTGACAAAATCCATCACAATTATTCCTAATTTCATATAGGGATTGGTAAATACTTCAACATTCCCAATGGCCATTGATTATCTACCTTGACCTACTGGAAATTCAATCATATCGGAACAAACAAAACCAATATTCTTTTCATACAACCCCACCAGAACTACCTTTCAACTTATTATTCATTTTCTGAATTCCAGGATGAACAGACCACCTAGAATGATTATAATCCCTTATAAGATCCACCAGAAAAGAAAATGGTACAACCATATAATTATAAAAACACAAAACTAAATCTCTATTCAGTTGCAAACGCTCAATTGTCTCTCTAACATTGAGTTTTGACCCCATGGTCACACACTCAGAATCAAATATCTATTCCTCATTAACCAGTCCCACCAAGTTAGGAATCAACAAAACTGGGATGAAGACCACTCTATCGCCCTAGTCCTCACATTCCAATCACATGTTAGCTATAACCAACATCTACGACCACCGGTCTGATGCCTGTTTCACCACATGGGCATATGATTTTCTACTTAAGGAATCTTCCACTAAAGTTCCATTTCCTGGTGTGTACATCAATTTAAAATCATACATATGGGGATATTCCATCCATCTCCATGGAATCATGTTCAAATCCCTTTGTGAGAATATGTGCTTTAAGCTCTTATGATCTGTATATACCATGAATTTCTCACCCAAGAGATAATTACACCACACTTACAAAGCATGTACCACTGCTTCCAAATGAAAATCATGGGTTTTGTAGTAAGTGTTTATCATGTTCTACCTTTGTCCTTGAATACACCAGTATATCATCAACAAATACCACCACAAAAGCATCCATATATCTCTGAAATATCTGATTCATCTATTCCATGAACACTGCTGGCGCATTCATTAGACCAAACGACATAACCACATATTCATAATGGCCATTCAACTTCTGAAAGTTGTTTTAGGAATATTTTCCTTCCTCACCCACTATTGATGATATCCCATTCTAAGGTCAATCTTGGAGAACCACTGGTCTCCCCTCAACTAGTCAAACAAATCAACAATTTGTGTAAGTGGGTATATTTTCTTTATTGAAACTTGGATAAGTTTACAATAATCAACATAGAGCCTCAATGTTCTATCTTCCTTTTTCATAAAAAACAATGCCGCTTCCCACAGAGATGTGATAGGATAGATAAACCTTTGTTTTCTAACTATTCCAACTGGACATTCAATTCCTGCAATTTAGTATGGTTCATTCGGTAACACAGGAGTGAGATAGGACTAGTCCCTGGAGGAGATCCATTGTAATATCCACTTATCTTATGGGAGGTAACCCAGAGAATTATTTGGGAAAAACATCCATGAACTTATCCACCACTGCCGGAAGAACACTTTTCTCAGCACACTCTACTGATTCCATCGACAACAGCACCAACTGATACGATAATGTGCCCACTACTAGTGCCAACAAACCTGTTGTAACCTTCCTTTCATGCCTCTCTCCTCTAAAGAGATGTCTAACACCATCATGTGTCATAAAAGCCATTTTTCTGGAATTACAGTCGTCGTGGGCATTAAAAGCCACCATCCAATCCATTATTAGGATTAAATCATACCCATCCATCTCAAGCACTAAATAATTCGAAATTAGATCAGCCTCTCCCACAACAACACAACATGATCTACACAAGAAGGATCAACACACTCTTCGACCAAGAGGAGTTTGAGGATTCAAAACCAAAGGCCGCATTTCTACCCTTAAACCCAACAAATCAACCACCAGTGCAGCAATAATCCAGTGTGAAGCACCCATATCCAACAAAACTTGCTTCTAGGTAGAATTTAAAAGAATAATACCTCGCACCGTGGATGGTCCTGACTCATCAGCCACCATAAACTGCTCGGCACCGAACAACGCCTTTGATGCCACACTCTACTCTTTATTGCCTTGCTGAGGAGTTTTGGTGTTCCATGAATCACCATGAAGGACTTTTCTCTTCCAACGATGTGTATGATTCTATTCCCATCTGGTCGAAGCATACAAAGTTGCGATCCCTGACGAGTGTCATGCGCACCCAACCTCGGAGCATTCCAAAAAAAGCACTAAAGATTATCCATCTTCTTCACATTGTGAAATTCCTTAGGTTGTGTCATACCATTCCTCTTGATGTGTGCCATAGAGCCACACTGAAAAAATCCCGGTTTGCTATGGGGCTTCAGAGCAAGGTTTACCGATCTTGCCGTCACATTATGTTCCATAATCCCACCCTAGGTATAAGTGTCCCTCATCTGCCTAAACCCAACATTATAGTTTCCACTAATCCCCATGGGTACCACCATGCTTCCTCCGCCCAGAGATCCCAACAGATCCCGCTCATCCACAGATTCTTGATTCACCATCTATATGTAATCATCAAAACAGAACACTGTAAATTTGTAATGGATTCCTTACCTTAACCACACTTTAATGATCCTAGTATTTAACGATGTGTGACCCACCACATTGGGTGAAAACAACACTATTCCCATAAACATAGCTGCATACTCTGTCAAAGACATGTGTTCTTGCATCAGACTGAAGAAATAAATAGTGCGCTGAATTCCAAATGTATGTGTGTAGAATTGTTTGTTAAAAAATTACTCAATGAATTCCCATGTCATACCCTGTTCCGTCCCCACTTGGACTACCAAATCTTACCACTGATGAGAAAGAACTTGTAGCATATACATTTCTATCTTTACATTCAGTTATACCGGTGACCACAAAAATTTGAAAATTTTGTTCATTCTGAACAGTCGCACCTTTTCCCTTTCCGGTTCTGAATCACCCCTAAAGACTGGTGGACCCTACATTTGAAACTGAGCCGCATAATCAACATTATTTGTCACTTCCACTCCATTCACACATCTCAGAACTTAGAAATCGTGCATTATGCTCTGGACTAATAGTTGGTTCACCTAGGGCTCAGGTGCAAACATGTTCTCATCGGCCACTTCTGGTTGGTCTCTACGACGCCTTCCCTGTTCCATTTCTATAAACTAAAATTAAGCTACCCTAAGTCTCACATTTTTAGACATCATGAATTCCCATTTCAAATCACTTTACACAACACTATCATAACGAGGCTTTCCACCTTTCCATATTTTCCATGTTACACCATTTTGGAAAACCAAACCATTTTTAAAATACCAAATTTATTCACATTACAATGTCAATCATTTGAATAACCATTTCCCAATTAATCCCATAATTCATTATGCCCAATGAAATATTCATCCTAGAGGGATGTCATTTCAACCATATATGCCCTACACATCTCATTGGCTACACAAACAACAATGATATTTCCAATTCCTATAAGTGTCTCCAAAACACTTTTGTACCAAACTCTCTAGTAACTTAATGGTCTGTATAAAAAGGTAATCTATATCCATTTATGGTATAAATTCCATGTTCCTAAATTCCTACTCATTAATACCATCCAGAATAAAGGAATATACCACAAATAATGTCAACTCCAATTCTGAGAATCAACTCCAAAGGACAGAACAAGCTAATACCAATTGAAACATCCAGCCTCATCCCATTAGCTTGAGATAGCGGGAGAATTTTACATGGCCTTAACCAACATTCCCAATGAAAAACAGGTGGGAAATAATTGTCTAGGGTTTTGAAAAAAAAATGAAGAACGGTTTTACCATAAGAAAAAAGCTACCAAACAATCCACTAACCGCCACTATAGGATGCATGTCAGTAAAAAATTCAAGCCTATATTCCCAAAAGACAACCAAGTTGATCCAAAATAGAACCCAAAACCAATACAAACCAACAAGATATCAGAGTACATGTAGAAGACTAAACAAGAGACCCAAAATAAACCAAGACACACTCAACGACTCCACACCAAGATCCTTGCTCCAAGAACCACCGCATCTCCAAAGCATCACCATAAACCCCATGAAATGAGATGACATACCTTTACCTGTGTCTCAGAATACGACATCTACAGAATCACCAAAGTTCCAAAGTAGGGGATGAGTACTAATACTCATTAGGTTTTACCCAAATGACTTCTTGAAACACATCACTAGGATAAAATTGTTATCACATTTATATAAAGTAGTTTATATAAAATAATCACAATTGAATCCATTACAATAATCCAAACATACCCTTACTATGCCAAGTATGCCGCAAGAAATTTCTTCATTTCAAATTAGCACAACAATTTCCATCCAGAAAAGTAATGAACCACACATGGTTCCACAACACAATACTGGTATAACAATCATGGCAGCACTTCCATCCAACCCATTTCTTCCTTTCCAAATTTAGTGGCACTAATCGTCCACTTACCATTGATGGTAACCTTTCCATCCACTACCTATCCCCTTTTTATAGTGGTACATCTAGACCACTTCCACACAAAATTCAAACAATCCATAACCAAGCATATAACCCTCCAAGGCCATCAAAATATGCAAATAACCATTTCAATTACATACCGAACGACTTCAATAAAGCAATAATTTATTGAAAACACCCTTCCACCATTTTTACATGCCAATTCCAATTTCAATAAAACAACCAATTTATTAAAAAACAAATTCACAAGGCATCTAATTTAATTTAACAAAACAACCCATTTAAAAATCTCCATTTTAAATTCACTACAAGTGCATTTTACCCAAACACCCCTATATTCCCTATAATCCACAAATCATTAACAAAGGGATTTACAATCAATTTAGCACATCAAAACACAATTAATTTAAATAAAAACAAATTAATTGTGAAAAAAATTCATGTTCTATGAATGTAGATTTGAATTAGAATCCTCCTACCTTTAGGGTTCTAACTAAATCGACCCACAAGTTACCTCACCTCCTCAAATCCGGAGAATGCACCACTGGAATCACTCTATATCCCCTTACCTAATGTCCAAATGTATTAAAAATCAACACCCAAGCCAACCAAAACCCTTTATCTACATGAAACCTTTATAGATCTAGGAAACCTAGAGAGGGATAGGGTTAACCGTAACAAAAACCTCAAAAAACAAAAAGAGGGACTTACCCAAGTAGAACCGCCTTCAATACACCAAGAAACCCATTTGATTTCCCTCCAAAAACAAGCTAAGCAGAACCCCCAGTGTCAGAAAACTAGAACTCCCATGTGAGCCATGAGTGGGAGGAAGAATGAAGAAAATTGGGAAATCTAGAGTGGCAAAGGAGTTAAAAACCTAAACATTAATTATCCATAAAATTACCCCGCACGGTTTTTCAACTCGCGCGCCAATGGTGGGGCTTCCACTGTATCACCCAAGGACGTTGAATAGCTTTCCCACATGGTCTAACAAACAGTGTGCCACCTGTGTGGAGCCAACTGTCAAGGGTGGACAGTTTCCTGGGCAAGCTGCATGGTTTGTTCTTACCATGCACCAATCATGAACCCCTGCACAACCTCCACAACCTTCAAATTTTTTCCCATAATTGTCCAAACTACAACCAAGAACTTCAAAAAGAACAAATGAACCAAAAAAAGGGTCACATACCTAAAATTTAGGTTACTACACCAACTATCAGTATTCAAGATTAACCACTTGAACCTTGGTGAATTTTCTAAGGCATAATATAGAGAGGAAAAATCCCAATGGATGTTTAGGTAATAATAATAAAATTAAATATATTAAATGACATATGTTTCAAGGATGTGGATATAAACACCTAAGAAAATGTTTAAAAGTGACAGTTGATTCTATAGATTCGGTAACTAAGGTATAATGAGATAACCTACCATGAAAAAAGTAATCATTCAGTTGACCCAAGGTAAGGGGAATAATTTAATATAGAGTAATAAATTGAATGTTTTAAATGTGAGGATTTATGTCATTAGGAAAATAAATTTCCAATGAAGACGGTTCACAAATGTGATTAGGAGGACCATAGAAATATATATTTAGAAGTATCTAATTCCCTTCCAATTAAAGATGAGGAATCTAAAAATGACCTATGAAAGGTATGGATTATTTATTGTCTCATGTTTTGACATTATTTAATCATAGAAAATGATTCATATTTTTATTTATAAAAATAAGCATTAAGGAATAATATATTAAATCATGGGTAAATGATCATGATGAATGATGAATCATTATGATGTCTACATATAAAAGATCTAAGAGTTATGTTATAATGGATGATGAGGAAATGTTAAAATGTATTAATGCACTTCTGATGATGTCAATACATTGGATGAATTTTTTATAGTATGTGTAACCCTGAGACTTTTATTTGAAAATTTTATATTTAGAAGAATTATATTTTACACTTTGGACATAATTATAATGGAATGAATAACCTTTAGGGTGTATATGAACTTTGATTTTGATGTAATTAAGGGATATTGTTTTTTTGGATGAATAATGAAAGGAATGATATAAAATATGATGTTAAATTATTTTATGGTTATCTTGAAATTGTATCTCATTATCGGAATGTTATATGAATCATACAATTTTACAAAAAGGATAACCCGTAGTATGTATGAAAAACCCCATCGTGTTGGACAAGGATGTATTAATCGAACCCACAATCAAATTGATACAAGGAATTATCACCTACCATTAGCCTGTATGAAGTGCCTAGATATTATGCAATTTATTTTTAGTTAAACATGTTGTTGAAATAAGAATCATTTGATTTTGGGAACTTCTTTTTTATCAAATGGATATCATTGGTATTGGAAAATGAATTGGGTATTAAGTGAGAAATATTATTTTGGAAGTCTCTACTATTTTGGAACATTATATGATTTTGGATAATATAATTATATGATATTTTAATTGAGGATATATTTTTGATTTATTTCTTAAAAGAATCAATAATTTTAATTGTGGAGATACGGGGAATTAGGTTATTTATATAAATGATTATCATAACATGGAGAATATGTGATTAGGTAATTTAATTTTTGGTGTGAGGAGTTAATAGTGATAATTTTTATTTAGATAAAAATGTTAAAATTTATCTTAGAAGACTATGTAATAAAATTTGTTTGATTTCGTGGATTTCAACCATTGTTAGGATTATTTTTAGGAATTTTAAATACAATTATTTATCTAATGCTCTATTGTGGACTTTGTGTATTACTTTGAAATTTTGGAGATTAGAAAATTTCATTATTATTTTTACATTCCTTATATTAGGGTATTTATATTATTTTATGCAGTCCTTTGTAGTTTTTGATATTATTTTAAGACATGCATAATAACTAGTTTATCTATTTTTATTATTTGGTTATTCATAAGTTTATTCTAGTGTTTTAGTCATGAAAAAAATTCTCTTAAATACACATCATTTAGAGAAATAGATGAGTTTGTGGTGGAATTTGATTAAATAATGTATCTCTACTTTTCAATAAATAATATTTACTTTTGATCTTTGTTTATGTATTAAATGGTTTCCATAACTATATGAAAATGATATTGAAACCAAAATGTTGGTTTTTTACCTTTCCTGCTATGAAATCAAAGATCATTCAACCCATGAAAAAATTATGGTTTCGTGATTGTCAACTTTATCCTAACAATGTTTTCTAATATTGTCCACTAAAACATGATTGTTAGTTTTATTTTACATATACCTATTTTCTTACATTGAACCCAAGTATGTGTCATCTCAGGTGAATTTCATGCATTCCTTTATTTATTTTAATGTGGATGTTTTTTTAATCATTTTTCTAAAATTAGATTGAAAAAAATATATTTTGAAAATTTATACCTTAGTGACAATCAACAAATATAAATTATGAGGATGAAATTTACAAATGTGGGTAGATTGTAACATCTCGAGTTTTTAAATGGAAAGACTATGATCGAAACCATACCTGATATGCCACAATTAGCTAAAATGAACACCTTAAAAATATTTTTTACTATGATAGTTATCCCATTGTCATTAGAATGTAGGGAAAGAAATGCATTAACATAATTATGAAAATATGGTTTAAACATTTTTATATAATGAATCATTGGTTTCTGAATTAATAAGTAAATTAATTTAAAACCATTTGAATATAAAAGATGTGTTTTTATAAAAACAATTTAAAGGTGAATATGATGTATATTAAAATATAAAATCACAATGTTTTGGAATATATTAAATAAATATAAATTCAATATAATGTTTAAAATTATTCTTATATATTTTTTATAACTAATATAAGAACAAAATCAATTTTATTTATAAAATATGTATTATTCAGATATTTTATTTTGACCAGGTTTTGATTGAAAATCCATTTTAAATATATTTTGATGTCAATTTTATAAATTATATTTGAAATAAAAAATATTCTTTTTAAGTGGGACATAAAATGTTAATTTTCATAATTTTTTGTTATTTTTCAAATAATAATATTTTATTTAATGAATAACGATAAATAATAAATTGTAATTCAAAACTATTTGTTTCATATTATTTATTTATATATTATAATTATCCAATTACTTGGTCTTATGATATAATTATGTAATGTTTTTTAATTTAATCCATTTTCAGTCATTGGAATAAATTTTATATTGAAATTTGATAAAAAAACTATATGTACTTTTTAATGTTTTACATTAAAAACCTTTTTTCTCCTTCCACTAACAGGATTAATTTTTAATTAATTTCATCCAATTATGTATTTAAAATTTGAAAAAATGGATTCTATATTTGGAATCATAAGGTTATAATTTATTAAATATTACCCTTTTATATTTTTCACCATGAATAGTAACTTTTGTAATTATTTTTATTACCGCATTTAACGTTAAATTGGATAATTAATTGTTCAAATAATATTATATATTTAATAAAACTACACTAACACTTCATAAAATATTATTGTATGAGTTATTTCCCACCAAAAAAATACTTGGTCTAAAATTGAGTCCTTTGGAATCCACATGGGTTTGATTATGACCCTTATGTATGTTTATTTAAAAGTAAGGAGAATGATGTCATAATCATTTCTCTAACCACTAATAATTTTTTAATATGGGGTTCTATACATGATAACATTAACTAAAAATAATTTTTAGAAATTATAAATTGTTGGTGAAATCATATTAATTTATTTATAATTGTTAGAAAATAATTAAATAAATAGTTACACAATGATGATGTCGTAAGTACTTAATTAATGAAAGAATCAAATAAATGATATTTTAAATACTAAAATAAATATAATTTTGGAGAATTTA
Organism: Viscum album; assembly: GCA_963277665.1. Classification (NCBI taxonomy): domain Eukaryota; kingdom Viridiplantae; phylum Streptophyta; class Magnoliopsida; order Santalales; family Viscaceae; genus Viscum; species Viscum album. The sequence continues at coordinate 75,539,962 of OY728162.1, read as the reverse complement.
AAAAAGAAAAAAAAATTGATGGATTCATTTGTCATGTTGGATATTATTAAAAGTAGTTATTTCAAACTTATCTTACTGTAATGATATTTTTAAAAAGTTAACTAATGAATAGTGCCAAAATTGACACTATTGGTATTTTAAAATATAAAATACTTCCTTAAACATTATAAAATTCTTAAAAATATTTGATTAAGAAAAATGGATCTTATAATTCAATAAATATCTTTAATGACCCATTCATTGGTCATTTAAAATATTATTATAATTATTTTAACCCACATAGTGTAAATTACATGATAAAACAGTAAGAGTTAAAATGGGTTAAATGAAAAATATAAGGTTTAAAATAAAATTAATGCATTTCTAAAAATTATTGGTTTAGATTATTTTGAACCATCATCACCATTTCTTATAACTAATGTAATTTTGAGTAATTCGGGTTAACATACTTAATTTATATTAATTTAATATTTTACAGTTTCCAAGGGTGCCCATACCCATTCCTATAAAATTGATCACATTACTCTCTATCACTCACACTTAAAATTTATTTTTGTTCATCCAAGACCATCCCAAACCCCTTGTAATAATACCTCTCAGAATTCATGAAGCCTTATTTTAGGAATAACACCCTCATTAGAGGTGTTAATGTGTTAAGAAATGTGATCATCTAAAGTAAAGGTAATGTATTTAATTATGTATTTATATTTTTTTTTATTTTTCATCATTCTTAAAATATTTTTCCACCTATATGAAATATAAAATATTGTATCCTCAATGTTTTTATACATTATTATGATTATAAATTCACCTAAATCAATTTCTAGTTTCATCAAATTGTAAATGAACATTTTGTTTATGTGTACGGAGAACTACAACCTCGCCAAATAATATATTTTTACAAAAATTGTCTCTAAAGACTATTCAAAATGATATAATTAATGTTTATATATGGTATTCTTGACATTTTAATTATTATAATAATATATCAATTTCATTCTAACTTTCCATTCACAGAAGAATGATAACATTGTTCGTGCGTACATATGAACTATCACCACTATGATGCGATGTGATTTGTTTTTATTCACCACATCTCTTATAAGATATATATAATTTATTAATATGATATTAATTATGTTATTATAATTAAATAAAGGTAAAATAATACTTACCTTATTTCAATAAAACTCAATGGAAAATGGAAAGCGTTACTCGTGCATACATATGACCAACTAACTCTGTGATTATAACGTTGTTCATTTTTCATAAAAAAACATAATTATTTGATTTAAATTTATAATATATGTATAAAAATGATAATATTGTCATGAATATTATTCTTTAAGTGATGTAATTATGACTAGATCAGCTACTAATATCATACCAAGTTCAATTTCATCCAATGCACCGAATATTGACAAAACATCTGATATGAACTTAAATAATTATGTAATTATTAAAAAATAAAAAAAAATTGATATAAAAGGAATAATAAACATGGAAAAGGTTATCAAAAAATTAATAATTAACCTGCTTTTATTATTCAAGAATATAATGATTATACGCGATGAGTCAGACTCATGGTATAGGACTTCATCTCAATCTTCTTTCATTGAGGGATATTTTGATGTTATACACGACCCTATTTTATATAGTTTATAATCAAACTCTGTGACATTTAATTCCATTAAAATGTTTGAAACTAATTTTTTTATGGATCATTTTAATTAATTGTAAAATTAATGTTTTCTAACATATAAGGTGATAAAAACATCTCCTCTGTTGTGACAATTTTATTCTTTTTGGAATCCACTTCATGCTGTAATTTTTTTAATAAAAATAAATATCATTATCCCTTTTTAGGAAGATTTATATTGAAAATGGTTTTCATAATTGATTAACAATATCAATATCATGAAATGATACTATTGTATTGGAAAGTGGAAAACTATTTTTTTCTTTATGATTTTTAAAACCATTATGATTATGTTTTGGATATTGGGAATTACTTATGTATATGGGTGATTCCATTATAAATCGATGGAGGTTGAGCTTGGGATAGCTATCGTATTAAACGGGTAATGTGACGGTGTTAACAGGTTGTGTTTCTCCAAATAAATTAATGGAATATGCTATGATGGGTATTCCAAAGATAACCAAGACTTCTACAGCCTATGTAGTTGTGAAAACCACATTGTTAGTATGATAAGGATTCCACAATTTAAATTTATGATTTCTGATTTCCACAAGTTTTATAGGAATATTGTTATTTAATTAGGTATGCTAAGGGGTCTATATTTTATTGCAAAAATTTATGATTTTTTAAAAAAAATCATGTGTTTAAAATATTCATGGACTAATGGTTTCATCCTTGAATTTATGACTCTTATTGAGCTATTTGTGCTCCAACAAATTTTTAAAATGATTTTCATAGGCATTATGATTTTTAATGACAATGAGGATGTTGGGATGAAAATATCACAGATGTTTCTTAAAATAATTCATCTTATGTTTTTTAAAGGATTTCATTTGGATAAAAATGGACACTGTTTAGAAGTTTCACTATTTAATTTTATGGTTTTGTTATGTAATATTTTTGGCCTATTTCTATATGGTTCTAAACATGAAAAATTAATCACTGTAAAGTAAATAAACATTCTTAACATACCTCCAGAATATGTAATAACTAAAGATGGTTCTTTAAAAAATCTCTAAAATAACAGAATTATTGGATGAAAAGGCATCGAGCCAATCTATTTTCATATCCAGGAAAAAAATGGTTCACAAAACATGAATAACCCAAATAATAGAATGATCGATTGACCACCCATCATTCCATTTCAGTAGAATGTTGCATAAAAACACGGAAACCCCAAATACGAGTCTTATTGATAATTCTCCATAGTCGGTATTCTTATGAAATAATTCCATCCATAAATTGACAAGTCAATATGAGTAGAATTGTAAAATATATAATAGACGGTCAATTATGTTTTTATTGAGCACATATCATGCCAACAAATATTCAATGATAGGATAGATTAATCATTTTTTTTCTACATTATTTAATATAATTATTAATGAAAACAAACATCCTGATATGACATTTCTTCATCATGTTATTGTTTGGGAATATCAACTCGAATGAAAACCCCTACAGGCTACAGAATAACCTCCCCAACCTAAAACCATTAACATCTGGTTTATAATTCAATGGCATTGGAGTGCTATCGACATGATACAATGTCGTTTTTTGAGGGTACCTATGAGGGTCTATAATCAATGAAATCAATGATTACCCATCATTGATGGAAAAATTTATTAATTATAATGGAACTCATATCCATAGCTAACTACATCAGGAAGTTTTCCCTAGATCACCATTGTCACTTACTCTAGTCTTTGATGAAGATGGAGCATGGTGTCAATTACGACCCCTTTTTATTCAAGGACTATTGAGGAGGGTTCCTATCAACCACCATCTCCAGCACCATCCTATTTGTACCCTTTAGATTCCCAACAATAGTACCACATGATAGACTTACACCACTAATTCCCATTCAAAGGAAACAAATAATACAAATCAGGCATTGAAGGATTTGGATAACCACGAGTTCATTCATATTACTGCTTCTGCTGATGAATCCCATTGGTATATTCTTGAGGTAGCCATTAAGTAGTCTCATATCCCTGATCACATAGAATATGATTGTGGGAATGTTCATATAGTAGGAGTGGTGGAGCTACATATTTCTACCCCCATGTATGAAGCCCACCATCATTTGATAATGGAACATAGAAAATAGAATTGGGATCATATTCCCTCTTTAATATACGATTTATACCAGAATATAGTGTAGAAAAAAAAGACCTACATACATATGAACACTTTTATAAATTGTTATTACATGTTAGAAATAGCTAAAGAACTCCACTGGCATATTTCAACACTTGAAAAGATACATGTAAATTCACATATTCCAATCCCATCTTCTAGGGTAGCACAACACTCGAATCAGTATGAACAAATCGTTTCTCTTGAGAAAGAACACATTTTTTCTCCATTAGAGGAGGATTATAGGAATATTTTGTTAAATGAAATAGTCCTATATTAGGCGCATAATCCTATTCCAACTGGGCCTCACCAATTGAGGGAAAAACATTCCTTGAGATAGGGGAAAATATATGTTCAAAAAATATTTAAGCGTATTGTAAAGGCCTAGAATAGGGATCATAACCCATTTATAGTAGGGGTCACTATGTGAGACAGGAATATTCCTCAGGAAAGGCTCATATTCAAATCTAATTAGACCACTTATATACTACAGTAGACCATGATATGTGACATTCCCTCGTTTTGGATGGGGTTCACTACGAGAAATTGAAATATTCTTTGTAACATGCTCATATTCCTATCAGTGAATCTTCCTTGAATGGTTCATCAGATCATATAATTCATGAATTTATCCCTACAACTATTGTGAAATGACTACACTATAATCTTTATGATTCTATAAATGTAGATTCTCATATCCCATCTCCCATTCCAAATTTCCATTGTCATATTCCATCCTAGAATTCATATTCGTAATAGGTACCTGTTCCCATTCCAAGAATAACTTCCTATGTGAGAGTGGATCATTCCTTAGTACAAGGGAATATTCCCCTTTCTCAAACACCTCCATATATAGAGGTGTTCAAAACCCATAAACCATAATATAAAGTGGTGTTTGAAATTTCAGGTCTGATGACGTATAAATCCCCATAAATAAATAGTGACCTCCACTTTAGTCAGCATACAACCCAAGAAATATATTCAAGTATATGATTAGATGGAGATGTCTATGTATGATGAAGAGGATCGATACATTGATATATAGAGGTAGTTGGCCAGAAAAAACCACCCCACCATGTTGTGGAATGTTGAAACTTATTACTATGAGATACCAGAGGATGTAGTGAATGAGTATATACCTAAAAAAGGTAAAAGAATATGGTAAACTCATTACCGATTGAATCCTAGTCACATCCCATATCATGGAAATTAGTGTGACCTTCAAACCATCAATATATATTGCTGTTATCGAGACCATGCTTCTATCTCTATGGTCTAGGATCCAAAATCTAAAGACCATAGTGAAAATCTATAGCTTTCTTGTTACTATTACATACCAATACCTCACCAACTTATCTCCAAAGCCACATCATGCATCCATATTTGAGTATGCAAAAATTACAGAGAGTAACACTTCACCACACCCTTGAAGTAGTATAAACCGTCAATATAGAATCCTACAATGTTATAGCCTCTAGAGAAATTTGGGGATTAGGTAGTGCTCATTCCAATTGTCCACTACAACATAATAACACTACCTCAATAGTGTTAATACATAAAAAAATGATAAATTGGTCACGCTAAAGAGATTTGTATGGGATCGTAAAATCTATGAAAAAAATTTTCATAAGAAAAATTTGAAGTTTCAATCCTCTTGAAAACATCCCATATAAATTGTCTCCCATCATGGGTTATTATTGCACACCTCTCCTACCTTACCACAACTGTACCGCATCAAGTTGGTCATTTTATCTCCTATTTTAGAAACTATTAATAAGTGAAATCATTCCACTGGATTGGGTGAATATCGACCCCCACCTCCACCCCTCAGCACATAAATTTCCCAAAAGACTCTATTCATTTCCCTGGAAGCTGCAAATAGTCCTCATCCCACTTGTCTAGAAGAATTTATATCCTAATCACCATCACCAGATTCATCATACCCCAAGGGGTTCCTAGGGAAATCAATGGTGATTCCAAAAAAAACCTACACTATTTGTCTCGGTGAATTTGTATATCAATATCCATCCTAGGAGTTTTCTAATCCTCAACTAGTATCATTGGATCCTTGAAAATAGTATCAATCAATGACAATGGTTTCCCAATATACACCAACCCCCATGTATTTGGGGAATTTTTATCATCATCATCATGGTATAGGGGATCAGTCTTCTCTAGTTTGGGACGTAAATATAAATGGTTCATATCCTATCTGTCTCTCCTACCATATAGAAATCCTCAACTATTAATGGTCTATTCAGCAGTCTTGACCAGAAACACCTTCATGGTAATTACTCAAAATCCAAGGCAAGAGTAGCATAAAATTAGGTAAATCAGACCATGCTGGGGTCCTAAGTCAAAATGGTCTAATAATGACAATGGTTCATGGAATAACCATAATGTAGGAAATGAAAAATCATCAGGTTTTGTTGAAATAATGGGAAAACACTATTTCCCAATACACATCTATAAACGTATTCATTGTAAACTTGATAAATAATGTGAATTGGGATGCATATGTAGATGTTCAGAACAATGAAAACCTACCAATCGAGTATTGTGATATTGATGCACCAATCTATACTACATAATCTCAAAACATAAGTGGGATCAAAATATGCAACCACCATATAGTAAGTCACCACATCCACATTGAAACACCACCAAATATATAGGAAAAATTGTTTCTTTATCCTTATCAATACCCAATGGAATAAAAAATCCATCCATGGAGGAATAGTTTCCATGATACAAGAGTGGAATAAAAACACCCAGAAAATCAATGAGGAGATAATTAGGTGAAACAATCCCATTGAGTATCATCTTTAAGAAGAGATGTATATTATTTCTCATAGAGCCGATCTTCCTAAAATAGTGGCATCTAGGCATAATATTGGATCAAAATATAGAAATCCATTCTGAAAAGGAATAATTTCAAAAATGAATGCGACTTTACTCAACTGCAGTGATAAACTATCCCTCATATGTGAGATCATTCGGTCTATTCATGGGTCCATAATTAGTAGGAGTTGAAAACAAGGACTCCTCTTTAAGCCTAAACTACTCCTCATATAATATAAGAAACTCATAATATAGTACCTCCATAACTTCTCTACATCATCGATTTCCAGACTACTTGAATAGAATCCATGGAAGGGAGATTCACACCTGTGCAGGCTAAGAGGAAGCTATATCCTAAATGAGTGGATGAATATTTTCCTCATACCAATTTTTTAAATAGTAACATATCGACCTTTGATGGTACAGAGGACCCCAAACTTCATATCACTAACATTATACCACAATGTGGTTCGAAGGTGGGACCTCTTGATTAGTAAGTGGCTACAATGACATGATGCTTTTTACAAAATCAGGTAGGTCCAACCATCATTTTTTAATGAAGCCTTTTAGAAGGAATATTTGCAGTATAGGTAGACCAGCATCACCAATTACCTTAAAAATCATATCCCCTTTAAGGAAGATGAAAAATTTTCATATGAAGAAAAAAATTAAACATATAAATGATAGGGTGTCTGTGAATATACCTAGAATGAATGGTTTGACCTATTCACCCAACATAAGTCTCTTAGAGGATTAATTACTGGAATTATATACTAATAATATAAATGGTGACCTAAAGACACCTCATATCTCAATGATTTATCCATGTGGGCCCTCACAGTTTGTATAAATGACCTATATTTTAGAAGATTAAATTTAAAAAACCCAAGATAAATTTCATCTCATGCATTTAGCACAGGGGTAAATTTCTTGAGAATGTAGAATATTATGCTATTAACCTCAAACCTGAAACAATTCCCATTCAAGAACATGGGTTGGTACCAAACCACCCAACACCTCCTTTTGAGCGGAAAAAAATAATGAAATCACCCTAGCCTACAATACATAAGTGAACAAAGATACCTGAGTTTTGTAGAATGGGTGAATAAATCCTACTACTTCCAAAGTGAAAAGGTCCATAATTATTTCATAGAAGCCATGGAAAATAACAGGCATAATCTACCACATACCGGGAAGCCCAATGAGGACAACCTCACTTACCATGTTGACTACTTCCATTTTCATAGGACAATAGGTTTTAACATATAGAATTTCTTTATCTTCAAATAAGTCCTCTAAGGAATAGATTTTCCATAAATGTAATGTTAGACAACCCCTCAGAGTAAGTGACCTACTGAAACATCTTCCAGCAAAAATAATATTTTGATTGGTAGAATGTTCTGCCGAATCATTGAAAAAATTTCAAAAAAATGGATTATTAGAAATGCAATTGACCAATCTCATTCCACCCTATGAGAAAAACATCATGGATCATCAATATGTCATCCAGAAAGAGTATTAAAATAATAAATGTCTCCTATGGGTGGATGAAATATTTATGTACAGGAGGAAATATAAGAGGAACATTATTTTTAGATTTCATGTAAGATATGACTCTTGTATAGTTCTTCCATTAAATAACTAATTCACCAGCACCGTCCCACCCAATGGAACCCTCATCAGATTAAGATCACTAATTTGGTTCATTTAATGTGGTACGCATCGATGAAACCTTATCTGATAATGAATACACCTCTATGTATCATTTCCCCATAGATAATCGAGGAATATGATGCTTTATGCACATGAATTGAAAATAATGGGGATGTAACAGGCATATTCAGGCCAAATATTATGTTCATATCCTCATAGGGGACATATATAATATGAATAATCATGGGTAAGAACTCCAAAAATACCAACGGAAACATGAATAGGTCTTGGAACCCTCCAACAGTCATGTGTGTCAAGTCAACTTTTATGACCACTTAATAGGGATGGAATTATCTATTCATCCTGGATAATATGGAAGATTAGAGAGACATATACCATTGATAATAAATTCTTTCTTGACTTATATGAAATCCCCATGATTATCCACATCATCTGACTAGAATATTGAGATGCATAATAAAGGGAAATTCCATATCAGAAAGGGCCAACATCAGGATGAAATATTATGATATTATGAAATAGATGGATATTACCCCATCCAATCTCCCAATCCTATATGCACTCTATATTTATAAATATATTAGAGAGTCACTCATCAAATCCCTCCAGATCCCACAGGACTTTGAAGCATATGTTGCTGCAACTAATGTTTATTGAGTGCAGACCATGGCGTTAAAGTGCCATGTCACCATCTCATTAATAGTCCATGATCCTGAAGAGGTAATCTAGAGAAATATCTAACCCTATCTGTTTAGAGTAGACACTATAATGATGAAATATATATTACCCTAATTTAAAATTGTTTTGGGATCAACCTAATCACAATTTGAACACTGTGATTTTTGGAGTATAGAGAAATGGATTTTTTTCCCACAAAGATGACCTTTCAGGGGTATGATAACTATGATAAACGAACTCTCAGGATTATCAAACATGAATACTAGTTTGGATATCACTGATATAAAGTTTATTTTTGGTTATCTATTAAGACATTACAACAAATATTATTTTCTGAAGTCCCTAACTCTATAGAAACAGGGTGGTTTTCTTATAATTCAATCAATTCTTGAAATAACCCATCGATAGGAAGGTTGGAATATATCATGGTGATAGTTCACCCTTAAAAATATTTAAGGCCACATATATTGATGTATTATTCTATAAAAGGAAAGTCAAACAACCAATGTTATATTATGACAGATAATTTGTGTCCAAAAATTGATTGGGTTCCACCCCAAATAATTTCTGGAGTATGCTCAACAGAAACTATGTTCTCCCCATAAACCTAGTTGAGGTAATAGACCTGATATCAAATGAAAAAGCCCTTTATATCCATAGTGACAATGTAAAATACAATAATCTCTAAAATATCTCTACTACAAATATTGTAATAGGTGATGATAGTGTCTTTTCTCATGGACTCTATCACCTAAATAGTAAAAGAGTCCTCAATATTACTGAATTCATATGAAAATGCCTATATGGAATCATTTGTGGAAGAAGAGGTTGATCACCTATAGAATTCCCATCCAACATTTGAGGAATGGGTCTCAACCCCCACTGATGAGCGTAGGCAGGTAAATCATGGGACATAATAATAATCAGAGCCTATACTGATTATTTTCACCATGCCTCTCAAATAGCTATATATGTACATCTCATTTCTGATGAAATACAGATATGGGATTCATTCAAAATATAAAAAATCACTATACTGAATCTGTATGAGTCTATGAACCATCATGGCTCACCCAATGACCATCAAGGCTTCAACCACATAGACAATAGGATTCCCACATCTCATTCTACCGATGTAGAGGTAAATTTTAACAAACTAATTAAATATATATTTTTTGAGAATTGAAATACCCAAAATGGATTTATAATACCATTCCAATAAAAAATGGTAATGGGAAGGTCATGTTTGACATCAATTTTTGAGACTATAATAAAAATTTCATAATGTAGAACTTCTCATTTCTTATCACATAACTCTTGATCAATGAAACTGCTAGATTATAATCACTCTCTTCCATGGAAGGGTACCCAAGGTAAAACCTAATAAAAATGGCCCTTGAAGATGAGAATGTGACAACCTTTAGAGAACCCCATGGGATGTTTTCCTATATGTTCATTACCATTTGAATAAAGAACATTTGAACCATATATCAATTTTCTATGCAACATATCTATAATCCATTGTTGGGAAAATAAATGAATGTTATTTGAATGAATTGGTGGTCAAATCCTAAGAGCAGTGTGATCACTTCACAGATCTTCAAATTGTCTTCGACACGTTGTGACATCACACTATGAAGATGAGTCCCCTAAAATGTGATTTCTGAGTAACATAATGGAAGTTCCTTTCTATTGTGGGACAATATTATGGCACTGAGGTGTACCCTGAAATGACTAGTGCTAATCTAGAAATGTCCCCCCCTCCGAATCTAAAAAAATATGGAAATCCAAGGGAACCTTTCTTACATATGACACATAACAATCAATTTTCCCATATAATCTCTCACCTTTGTTAGGATAATTATGTAGGGGATCACATATCAATGGGGCCATGGACCAAAAATAACCCTTCAAGGTACTCAAGCAGTACATGTTTATCCCACCGGTGCTGATGCCATTACTTGAACAAAATCCACTCTTCTTATATGGGGCCACCATGGAATGATCACTGAGAAACTTTCTCATACAAAATAATGATATAAAATGTGATATCATTCTATTACACCCCATATGAATGTTCATAGGAACTAAGACCCAATACACTGATGTTGAAAAGAGCTGCCTCACACTCATCATTCTAGTGCAGGTGTTGATACATTACATGCATCACCATGAATTCCATTTTATCTCTCATATTGACCCACTGATGTACATCCTTGGATAACCCATTTTGGTTGTTTTTTTGTACATTTGGGAAATAATTTTGAAAAAAATACAATATTCAGTTCATGTCTCAAAAATATATAAAAAATGATAGGACATTGATGATTTCCTTCCACCACATCCCGTTATATAGAGAACACTAGTAGACACCATGTTTCTAGATGAGGATACCTTCTATTCTAATTAAACTCTCCAAACATGGGATATGATCTTTTATGGTTCCTCATAGAGTCATATCAGTAATATACTAGAAATCTCATATCTCAATTGGGCCTGTATAGGGATTTAATTTGATTCTCCATACAACATAATTTTTCCTTACCCATTATAATTATCTGAAGGACATACATGTAATGTGGCAAAATAACAATCCCACATTGTTAGCTTAAAATTATCCAGGTAGCTACAAATTCCCTACTGTAATTTAAAAGGGTATTCATATAAAGTGATATATCATTTCAATGGAGAATATTCCCTTAAAAAGGAAGTAATGGCCCCTCTCTAGGGATACATTGGTGAAATAATTTACATGTTCCCTTTTTATCCCACACTATATCATGTTCCCTGATCACATAATAATCACATTAATGCACTGAATAATCCATCTGTAGCCAAGGATGACCCCAATTAGGATGAATCAATCTTATATATCACACACTAGTGAATGGTTTCATCCATCACCATTTATGATATGCGGGAAATCAACCATGTCCACACTATCCTAGAGTATGATTAACGGCTTCCCACCCCTAGATGGATGGAGGATATTGTTGGTTATCTCCAAAATGTGATTCTACTAATAGAACAAGCTAGAATGAAAGAAGTTATATGGCGAGCAACAACTTTTACCATGTGGGATGGTCCAAGGGATCAGAGATTGTTATCCAAATGATGATTTTATTGAATCTTCCACAGAATCAAAGACGATAGAGAGACTCCTTCCATCATGGGAGAATTCAATTTAGGATCCAGTATTGCTCACCATATTAAAACCAAGCTCTCCCACCAAATCTGATAGCTATGATACCATAAGAAAATCATGAAAATGTTAGATCCCTAAAATAATTATCCATCATCCCCCACAATTTCATCATACACGTATCTATTCGTGGTCATTTTCAATATGGAAGATTGATTTTGTGTGTCCATATCATCTAACAATAACTATGAATTTCCTGTACAACCACAATCCTACCAAATTATTTCCAAAATGGGATGAGGAATTACCCGCAATAAATTATGGAAAAATCACATCATCAACATCATAAATTCTCATATCATCATGAGGCATAGAGCCCCACACACAATATTAACAAACACCAAATGAAATTTTTATTCTAATTAGTTGAAGAAATTGTACCAGCAGTACAACATCGAGTCCAATCACTCAGATCGCTATCATGGAGTGAAAAATAGATAGATAGATGCTTCTGTAAGACCCTTTTGAGGATACTACATAAAATGGTGAATATGGACAAGAATTTCTATATGGAAAATCTCCTCCATTATTTATGGTCCAATTGTACCGCAACCGATACTGTTACTCAAAAAATGCTATATTTAACAGTGTGGAAGACTGAGGGGGTGTTACCAATAGATGTTAATATTACTTCACTCTAAATATTTTTTTTTGAAATTTCTTAGATAAAGATAAATTGATAAAGATGTTGGATTTATTATAATTAATCAACGATACTAGGTTACATTCATTTCACAGCCAAGAATTATATTTTAATCGGATAGAGAAACCCTTAAATAAATAGGTATAAGTTCTTCCATTCTTCCAATAATAATTGGTGTAGGAACTCAGAACCCCAATGACCCTAGGAAAGATGCCTCCAAATATAGAACACATATAGGAGGGACCTTACATTAGTCATAAGGTCTATAAAAATAGAGCTTACTCACTAGTGCCAATGGATGGAGAGCATGTCACACCCCCAACAAATGTAATATTTCTTAAGAAATATTTTTCATTGCTGTCATCAAGCCTCCTTAGTCCATGTAGAAATATGCTAAATTTAAAAGAATCCATAATATTTACCACCCATTGTTAATATTAACGGATCATGTCCATATTTCATGCCATTAAACATTGAAAATTTTGCTAGACTACATGATTTTTATCTCTACAGAAAACATCCTCACCAAATGAAGTTAAACTACATGGATCCCATAATGGTACATCTTCAATCATGTTGATTTAACAACATCTTGGAAATAATAAATTAAAACTGTAGATCATCTCTTGTCATATCTACAAGATGCTAAACTATATGGCACGTGTCATTACCACATGATATTAAACTAAATGAAATTTTTCTCCATAATATGACGTTAAATTACATAGTATGAACCATCTCAGCAATGAATCGCTGCACAAAATATAGAAATTTGTGAATGAAACATTAAATTCCTCTATCCCAATGTGAGATTTATCTACCCATAAGGAATCATTTCATCTAATAACTATAGGAAGCTTGATTCCATTCATAACAGTACACATTATGATGCCCAAATCATTATTAATGGGATCATCCATAGTTTGGATTCACTTATAAATCTAGTGATCCATGTTCTTACCATAAGATATTAAACTAAATGGCTATTTTTATAGACGCATGATATTAAGCTTCATGGGTTTATAGAACTACATGCGGCTTGATTCTAATTTCCAGGGGATATTTAGGGATACATCAATCCTATATGTTGGCCCAACCACCACATGATACAAAATTCCCATGTACTATTTTTTAATCTTTTATGTATAATGAGAGAATACATTTCCATTCATTTTTTATCACACCGACAATATATCAAGGGATAATTATAATTTTAGTAGGGGATTCCCCATGAATATGGAATATCAATGACCAATCATATTATCATCGACCTAAATTAATGACCATAAAACACATACCATGAGTCATTAGTACATGAAATTAAACTACATAATTGATGTCCTTTCTTAGACATAAATATTCACATTCATGTGGAACACACCTGAGGGGACCAATATTTTTTGTGTTGGCTTGTTAACTTGCCTCCATTAAATAACATTGTGTGTCTTAGTTCTTTTTACCATATGAAATTTAGTGATGACTAGATTTTCATTCATGTTTATAGCTTCACTAATCCCTTTTAACATCAGTGATCTTACATCTATGCCACGTGGGGTTAAGCATCACTATTCCCCAGTAACTACGTATGTCCTGATTCATGTGATTATAGGATATATAGTGATTCTGAGATCTCTAATCTGAAGCCTATCTAAAATAATCAATCGAAAAAATTCCCATCTTTTCATATGGGTAACCTATGTAGATAATTTCCCATTCGATGGACTATGTGTGGCTTTATTCAAGTTATCACATGATACATAATGATGCTCATACCACCAGTATTCATTATATTTGTAACAACCAATGAAACAATGCATTCCAATTTCATATGGGATGAGTCATACAATAACTTTTTTCCTATGTGTGATTCAGATATTCATATAGACTACATGTGAACCAAATATATCATGATCAATTTTTTCACATTGATTCCCACATCCTTACAATCATATGGTAAAATTTTTGGAAACAAATTTTTTATTTACCGAATGATTTTAATCTATGTGGAAAATGTCTCGGTTTCAGGACATTAAATCATCAAAAAAATGTGTCCAAAATGCATGGTATTAAAAGGTACAAACTAAAGACCATCATTATTCTTTATCAAAGTAACATATGATCCATACCCAAGTCAAACAGATTATGGGGTTCTTCTTCCATCTTTCAAACACATCATCCCATAAAACCACACTTCATGTCTTAAGAACCTATAGTTGTTGCAAATCATTTTGGACCTTAAGAATAATTTTTTTTATCTCACTACATGACCATGCAGATGATTCATAAGGTCTCAAACCTACCAACCAAATTAATATTGACTCTATAAGGAGGTCCTTCTAATCTTTATGATCCTCACATTTCTAGGGAATAACACTCCATTTGAGGGTGTTCTAGGCCATACATGGTACGATTTTACCTTATCATTACTCATGAAGTGAGAACCTGAAGATGAGATTTACAAAATTTCCATCTCCTACTATGAGGCCTTTACAATTATTCTTTACCCTATGTATCCAAATTGGGTTCTTTTGTATCATCCCCCAATAATAAATCCTTTTATGTTAGGAACTTAAACATTCAACTCATTGGTTGAATATGTAAGAACATAAAAATATATCATTTACTGGTTGAAATCACAAGACCCTAAACTGATAATGAATGAGACAGAAAACATGTTTGATTGAAAACCTGCAAAGTGTGTCCTGATAAAAAGTCAGGTCTTCACTCCATGAAATCTTTATCTCTAGAGTTTATTCAAATTTATGGCACAACTAGATAAGGGGTAAAGCCCTTATGGACTACTTTTTAGATCTATTAAAAGTCAAATCATTTCTCACAAGTCCCCCGGTACAAGGAAATGCTACATTAATGATTTGTCACATCACTTCACCAAGAAAATATGTTCTCTAGGAGATGACACAAATTTTATTGTTCTCTAACCCTTCTTGGAAATAAAATTTTCAACGAATCATGCATTATATTTTTTGATGATCAGGTAACCATAAATATTAAATGTCCCTTGGAAAAGGATATTCATCTTCTAGGTACCCTTGGATTGAATATGCATGTATGCCAATGGATCTTGCACATGTGTCTATGGTTGTCAACCAAATACATCACTCTACAAAAAGGGATTTATAATTCCTGAGAGACCAGACATCACTATAGTAGAACACATAACCCAATTGTGTTCTTTTCCATTAAATGTAGAATTTTCCCATATCATCCTCCTAACCCGAGCTCTTTAGACAATGATTTAAAATCTTTATTCTAGAATTTCCCAGAGGAATCAACATCCTTGATGTTATTTCACCACCTACTATGACCTTTATCAAAGAAGGAATGTGAATAAACATCCCTAAACCTTTTGACAACCCACACCTCATGATTAAAAACCAATATATTTAGGACTCAATATTAACATATGTTATATAATTCATTATTCTTCTAAGACCTTTCACGGATAGCTTTTATTTTTTTAACTTACATCACTATATAGACATTTGATTCTTCATGAATCTTTAATAGTCCCCAGAAAAGAGTGGAGTTCTTATTTCCTTGACCTTGTTATCGATGCATTCAGGCTTTGACCAATCAACTATAGTAGTCTCATACTTGATAGAAATCAGCATTAATCCTTATAAGCCTTGGAAACAAAGTCGAAGAACCTGGAATGCTAGGATGTTATGGTTTTTCCTTGCCAGGTCTACCCCATTTCATATTCACTAATTAATGCTTTTTTTTGTGAATTATATCAATATATATTTTAACTATCAAGGTGGGCCTATAATCCCTAGAATTTCTCCGTCAAGAAAATATCACCCCCATAAATCTTATGTGGTCCTTAGAGAAGAGGTGGGATGCCTTTTATTTCCATGCTATCAATGAATATGGGTTTTAGCCTTTGAATAAAATGAATCTCCTCCTTATAGTAAATGTACTACAATTCTCATGTTCCTTGCAAACCCCATGGTGGAACACACAACCATAGGGTTTCTTTGGTCATCCCTAGCATGTCTACACTATATCATATATTCATCAATAAAGTCCTTATAAAAAGAAGTTAAAATTTACATTACCCAAAGTCCCATTCTTAAAATCCATAATTTTAACCAATAGAAGATCAGAGATAAAATACCCTCAACTATTTCTCGAGAAAGCATGAGGTAAAAGAACCAAAAAAACTATGATAGAAGGACTGAGCGAAAAAAGAAAAACTATTGAAATAGAGGGTCTGAGCTAAATGACCCTAAAAAAAATTATAGAAGGAATGATCTAAAAAAATTAAACAATAATGGTACAATATACAACGTAAAATAACACAATCTACATAAATTCATGTTCTGAGCTAAAATACACTAAACTAAAGCAATTGAATGTCTTAGCTGGAAGACGCTAAACTACAACAATATATGGTACAAGATAAAATTCAATAAACTATATAAATATAATTTACAAACTAAGAGGGCCTAAAATATAGTGATGTAATATACATTATAAAATACAATAAACATAATTGATAATAAGTATGAACTAAAATACACTAAACTACCATGGTAGAAAGTCTTAGATAAAACACCCTAAACTACAACGATATACGTTTTGGTCTAAAAGTCCCTAAACTATTGTGGTAAAACATTAGATCTAAAAAAATTTAAACTAGAACACAAAAACAATATATTATTCAAAAAGATAATTTTATTAGAGATATTCCGTATTTATTACTCAAATCTGGACTAACAAACATTTCTAGAGAAACCTAACAGCATAATGGAATGAATCACCCACACATGCTACAATATCATCCTAGAGGCTTGCTACTTTTGTTTCTTATTTATTTAATTTATTGCTATAAATATATCAAGATCTAAGATCCATCTAAAAATGGAACTGAAATATGCCAAACTGATGAAAATAAAATCTTATCATTGAAAATACATAAAATTATGACAACCTCACACGTATTGTTTGAATTAGAAAAGTAGACTCATGAGAATATAAACTATTCACGAAAAAATATCCCATGAATATCTTGTAGACCAAATAAACCATCTATATATCACACAAACACATGAACCCTCAGAAGACACTTGATTTCATGACCTTGATATGGTCACACATGGTACAACTTAGTCAAAAAAGGATCAAGTTAATGAGCTAGTGGATCCCATGAAATCATAAAAGACTGTCGAGAATTCCAATGATTGAAGTTCAATAAATTATAAAAATTTATTTATTAATTGATTCAATTAAGAACCTTTGATAAATAAGTCTTGTCATGTAGTTCTCATCAAAAGTTATAATTGACATATATCATGATCAATTATTGTAAGAGTTCCTACAGAGGGATCATGTGATAGAGGTAGTTCACAACATATCAGGAGGTTGGGTGGCTGATGAATGATTCGCCTACCACACAAATATTTATAGTTTATTCCATAGTATTCCAAATATTACCCAGAAGACCATGTATCACTCAATATACCCACAAGAGATAGAGATTAAGCATTAGGTGGATATTTACATTCATCAGAACCAAGACCCTATCTCGAATAATTTTATCTTAAGGATAAAATTTGTTAATTCCCACCAAATGAGCATTGAAAAATCTACAAATTAAGAAATACATGAATATGGGTATTATTTTACCCAAAATGAAAAGGTTGTAGAAGTTGGTCAATAACCCATGAATCATGAAACCCTACGATGTTCAAGCTATCACATATCCATTATAAATTATTGTGGATGATCATGCCAAATAAATAAACATATGAAAGATCTTTGTAGAGCCCCATTGACATAGGGTCCTTGTTCTAGTGATGGAGTTTGAAAAAATCACCATTCATGTGATGGATGAAAGATGAGTTCCTGTAGATCGTGCGACCTTTCTACTGGTAGATTCATGACCATCCAACAAAAAATTCTAGGAAAATAAAAAAGACAAATAACCCAAAGGTGTGATCATTTGGGTGTCTTAAAAATCATGTGTCATTCTCATACAATTCACGAGACACCGTGAAAACCCTGAAGATTTGTTTTCTTTATCTTGTGAGTGTCTACTGGAACGTCACCCTTTCCATGTGGCAGGACTTTTAAAATTCTATGAAGAATTTTACATCCCCTCTATATCCAAGGAAAAACTAATGTTTTTTTACCATGATATTCCTCACGCATCACTATATTTTCCCTTATTGGTCATGTGATACATCATTGATACAGGGAATGATTATCCTTACAACACTCATGATAACTAACGTGACCCCAAGACCTTGTAAAATAAACAATTAAATAAAAAATTGGAAATTGTTGGTTCCTATTTCACTAACAAACATAATGTGATGTTCCCCATATAGTTCGTGAAGCAACCCAATCTGATGGAGTCATTTTCACTTGTCTGGTTGAAAGGTTGCTGGAAATTTACCCTTGCAACAATAAAAACATTTGAAATGTCCAAGAGGTCTTGTGATACCCCTTAGGATCTATAAGTAAAACAGAATGATTTTACCATTAAATTATCATACATCACCACATGACCCGTTTTTTGTCACATGATGAATAATTTATGGGGTTGATGATTGTATTCAATGAAACTCAAGAAAACTCATGAGGCCTCTTGCCCTTGAAATATAAGAAAAGAAATAAATAAAGATACAAAAATAGACTCTTATAGTCCTAAATATAACATGATGCAACTATATGCTCTACAAAAACACAAAAAATCCTTTCATCATGATGGATTGATCTCATAAGGGCCTTATATCATGCAATCAATGTCTTAGGGAATGTCCTATTCAAGGAATTTGAGGTCATGCAAAAGCCATTCAGAGGGAATCCTGATTTCATGATGTCCCCTAGACCTTTCATCCTTATAATTTGAAATACCCTTAGAATTACCACATGATTAGGAATGATCTTATTAATTTTCTATAATCAAATAAATGATATATTAAAAGGTTGGTCTTACTGTCACTAAAAATCGTTTAATTCCCCCAGAATTTCCAATAGGAGGACCTTGAGAAACAAATGACATCAAAGCCCCCCATTGACTCAATTCTGCATTTTCATGTTATATTACACAGAAAGAAATGTATAATTAGGGTGTTTATGCTTATAAATTACCCACCAAATCATCAAAAAATTCATCCTTAGATCCTCACACGAGCTGCCCAGAAATAAGAGCGGATTTCTTAGAGTGGTTGATCTCGCGATCAGAAAGGACAACAATATGGTAAAATATGAGGAACCATATAAGATGATCTTGTAACATGAATTATCACATTCAATAATAACTTATACATCATGGAAATGACTTTGGGATAGTTATAAAAAGGAAATCCTACATAACTGATCTTTCATGTGAGACATAAAAAAGATAGCAATGTAATATCCCAAGTATTTATCAAATAATAAATTTTCATATCTATTAATATTTATTAATATGATATTAATTTTATGTTAAATGTGACAATTTTTTTTGATATATTACTAGAAATTCAACAATGTTGTTCTCTGAAAACTTACGTTGCACACAATGTTGAGTTACACAGAAAATTAATAAAATAATATTATTATTATATGTAATGGAATTTAATTAATAGCAGTTGTATTAGAGAGAATGAAAATAACTAACAAAAATATGATTACACATATTTGATAGTTTTTTAACATTTATCCAATCAATTTAAGAGGCTGAAAATGAAAATGAATCCAATTTTACACATAAAATACTATTATATTTTTAGAATGTAGTTTTACCACCCTTTCATGGGGAATCATTCTAAAATATAGTTTTTTCACTTGTATATGTTCAATTTGAAAAAATAATTTTTTTTTTACAGAAGTGATAAATCCAAATTAACATTGGATAAATATCGGGTAATTTTCTAATGAAATGCATTTTTTTAATGAATAGTGAAAAATACCGCATTTTAAGTCAAAACTGTATTTTCATCTAATTTATTTATTTAGATAGATTTTTTATTTTACCATTTTTATAGTATAATTGTTTCATGTTTTTATCGTTTAATCCAATTTTGGTCATTGGAAGTATTTGCACTTTCAAAATCTACCTATATACATGCCAATCATTTGATTGTTGTTATTTCATAAAAACCAGCTTTCTGTTTTTGTCAATGGGAAATGATTTTAAATTAATTAATGGAAGTTTTATGTTTTTAGTTTGAAAAAATAGACTCAATTTTTGGAATAATAATTTTCAAATTATATAAATAGTTACCTTTTATTTTGGGATATTATGAACAGTATCATTGATAATTGTTTTACAACAGTTAAATGGTAAATTAGGTAAATATGGACAATAAAATATTATAATAATATAAAAATTTCGTAACACGTGCCCATATATTATTGGATGAGTAATGGGTGACTAAAACAACAATTAGGAAAAATATTTGGAATTTGGAAACCACATGTGTGTGAAAATGTCATGTTATAATAAATATTTTTATATAATAGAAAATATAACCTAAACATGTCTATTTTTACTAAAACAATTTAAAGTTTATGTTCTATAATTGATCTCTTAAACTATAAATATTAATTAAAAAGAGAAAAATATTTCCTAAATCATGTTATTTTATTTATAATTTTTAGAAATTATATAAATAAATTTAATAATGAAATAATGAAGATACAATGATTGCTTCATTAATAATGGATTTAAATTTATGAAAATATAAATTTTAAAATAAATATTATTTGATATAATTAATGTCGTAAATGAATTTTCTATATGAAGAGGAAATATTAGTATAAAATTCATTATTTTTTTCAATGTTATCTCTCTGTTTGGATTTTATTTAAATTCAATAATGTGAATAGAGTAAAAATTGACATAATTAATGTTTTATAAAAATAATAAATTATTAAATTATTTAAAAATAAAAAAATATTATAAAATCAAAAAGTGATTATGATCTGGTCTAAAAGTTCATTTAGTGTCAAATAATGGGATGTTGAACCCATATAAGTAATATTAATATATTCATTAAATTTAAAATATTGTTACCACTTTTAAAATAAAAATAGAATAATTAAGGGTAATCCGAAAACATATGGTTTAAATTAAAATCAATACATGTCTATAAACAATTATATGAGATTATTTCAATGTATGATCATCTCATCATCAGTATATATCAATTTAGATCCATTTGGATTAAAAATAATAATTTATATTAATTTAATATTTTAATACTTTTTAAGGGTGTCGCTCCCCACTCCTATAAAAAGAAACCCATCCCTATCTATGACTAACACTTCATAATACTTTTTGTTCATCTAATATACCTCTAATACTCTTTTTATAATTACTAACTACATTCTTGAATCCATTTTTAGGCATAATACCCATCTTAGTGTTATTTAGGTGTTCTTCAAAGGCAATCAACTAATAGAGAGGTATCATTTTTTAAGTGTTTCTATTCTGTTTCTTCTTCGACATAATAAAATATCTTCCAAACATGAAGTAATAATAACTCTATTATCATAAATATTTTGAGATGTTATTATTTTATATCATCCCCAAAATCCATCTCTACTTCTGTTAAATGGGAAAGGTGTTTATTTTTCCTGTGTACATGTGAATTATCACCTCCACGGACTGATTTAGTTAATTTTCCATTACCATCTATTAGGATTTGTTATAATGATGGAATTAATCATAATATGTGACATTAATGATATATAAATCATTAAAATATAATAATATATCAATTAATTATTTAATTCCATGTGCATAAAAATGTTAACGTCGTTTGTGCGTACGTGCGAACTATCACCTCCAGGAAGCGATGTGAACCATTTTTATTTATTATAGCCCATGTATGATATATTAAGTATATGTAAATTATTATGATAATTTTAATAATATCATGATCATTCGGTAATGTTAAAATGATAATTACCTTATTTTCAAAATGATCAATGAAAAATTGAAACGTTCTTCATGTGTATGTATAGTTTACCATCTCCAAGATTATAAAATTTTTTATCTTAAATAACCTTATTTAATTTAAATTAAGTAATATAAGATCAATGAAAACGTGATGAATAATTCATGAATGATATTCTAAAGATTTTGGACATATTACTACATGGACTAGTGACATCATACAATGTTCAACTTCGACTCAAGAACTGATTATATACAAAACATCTGACATGAACACAAATAATTAACTAAATAATATAGCATGGTCATTAGTGATTTAATGGGAATAATAAAAATGAAAAAGGTTTGGATGTTAATAAATTATCTATTGTTTATTATTTAGGGATAATGAATGAACAAGACAAGTCCGATTGAATGTAAGGGACTTCATCTCAATCTACATTCAATGAGGCATATTTTGGTTTATAAACAACTATATATTATATGGTGTATAATAATCTCATTTGAAATTAATTTAATTCAATTGTTTTAAAAAGTATATTTTTTACGAATTTTTTTACTAAATTACATTATAAATGATTCTTTTTAACGTAAACAACGACAATGACTGTTCCACTGCAGCAAGCATTATTTTATAATTTCCATTCTCTATAAGTCCTAATGTTTTTCAAAATTAATGTAAATAAAATATTAATTTTTTAGGAATGTGGGTATTGAAAATTGTTTTGAGAAAGGATTTATTATAGCAATATCTCAAAATGATGTCTTATGATTTCAATGTGAAAATGTTATTTTTCTTTTATACATGTTCTTGTGTTATCATTATGTTATGGTTTTTGGTAATTTCTTATGTACATGGGTGGTTCCATGATAAACTATGGGTTGTAGAGCCCATTCTAGCTCTCCAATGCATTATGTAACATGAAGGAGGTAAACAAAAAATTTTTTCCTAAGGGATTTAGGGAATATACTCTGATGGTTATTCCAAATGTATCCATGAAGGTTAATCCTTATGTATCTATGAAAGATACAATGAAATTATGATAGAGATACCACAAGTTACCATTATGATTTCTGATTTCTGATTTATGATTACAAAGAAATTGTTTGTGAATCTAAGGATTTCAGGTGGTGAATTTATGATTTTATCTTCTAAGGGTGAAAATGATGATTTTATGAAGCTGTTATCAATGACTTTAAAATATTCACGGGATAACGTATTATTTTCTTATTTTAAATCCCCTTGTGAGAATGTTGTGCTCATCCCAAGTTTTTGAAATGTTTTCAAAATGGTATAAGGGTTAGTAAGAGAAATGAATAAGTAGAGAATAATTTTATCAACAAAATAAATCATTTTTATCTTTAAAAGTATTATATTGTTAAAGAAATGTATACTGTGTTAGTGGCATCTACTTTGTGTAAATTTTATTTTTTATGTAATAGTAATGGTCTAACTATCTAAAGCTCTAAACCTGAAATGACCCTCAATGGGAAATAATTTCTAATTATTTACATAACTAGATATTATGTAATGTTTATGTTTGGGGCCTTATAGTTGGTATTAGAGGTCAGTTTATATAATTTTAGAGGTTAG
Organism: Viscum album; assembly: GCA_963277665.1. Lineage (NCBI taxonomy): Eukaryota > Viridiplantae > Streptophyta > Magnoliopsida > Santalales > Viscaceae > Viscum > Viscum album. The sequence continues at coordinate 75,515,579 of OY728162.1, read as the reverse complement.
GGTGTTATTTAAGCATAAGTGACATGTTATATATAACCAAAATGGATAGAATATTAGAAAGGGTCATAATTATTTTAAATAAATTTAATGAGTTTAATATAACATGAATAAATATATATTATTATTTACCCTCCTCATAAGGTAGTATATGATGATTTTATTGATATACTCACACTGACCATTTTGGTTTTTGAAAATGGACGGATCTAGTAGTCACTAAACTCACAATGGATGTGGGGAAAACTGCAGCGATTATCTGAATAAGCCACAAAATGAAATGTGATATGAAATAATAAATCTTGTTGTTATTCTAAACCAACTATCTGGAGTCATGATTTACATCTTGAACCCTGGTGATTTTAATAAGGCTTCATATATGCAAGAAATGAATCCCTATGGATGTTAATGTAATTATATTTATCAACCTATGTGTCAAGGATGAGGAATGAAACACCTGGGAAAATGTTTCAAAGGGATTATAAAATGTTATAGATGTGTTAATGAGGGTTATAAAGGTATAAACTAGATTGAAAAAAGGTAGTGTTTAGCTAACTCCAGGAAAGGGAAGGATGTTCTTTTTGATGGGTCAATTGAATGTTTTAAATGTGGTGTACATGGTCATTATAAAAATAGACCTCCTAAAAAGAAGGTTCAGGAATGGTATTATTACGTCCGTCCAAATATATGCTTACCAATTCCTAATTTCATTAATATTTAGGATGAGGTAATTCAGAATAACCTTTGAAATGTAAGGATTATTTATTAACTTATGTTTTTACATTATTTAATCTTAAGAAATGATTCATGATTTTTTTGTAGTAATGAAGTATTAGGAAATAAGATAGAAAAACATAGTTAAGGGATCATGATGATTGATGGATTATTAAGATGTCTACATTTTAGAAACATGAGAGTTATATTATATATATGGGTGATGAAATGTTTTGAATAATAAATGATCTTGTTTATTGTATTACTTTTGAAAACTTTTCTCTCATATGTGTAACCATGATGTTGGTTATGTGAAAATACTATTTGAGGATGAATTTCCATTTCCTTTTTGGATATAATTACAATGAATCATTATGGTTTATATGATCCATTATTTTGAGGAAAATTTGGTTTATTAAATTTTGAAATGCAAAATTAAAGGCATGGGATAAATGTGAGGTTAAATTATGTTATGGTTATTTTTAAATATTCTATCTCATTTTTTGAAGGTTTTTAGAATTATATAGTTTAAAAAACGATAACTCTCATTAGGGGTAACAACCCATTGAGTCGGACAATGTCATGGGAATCCAACCCATAACTAAAGTGTTGTATGGCTTTATCACCTACTAGTGGTCTATGTGAAGTCCCTAGTTAGTATGCCTATTAATTTTTAGTTTAATGATTTTATTAATTCATAATAACTTGATCTTGGGAACATATGTTTTATCAAAATTATATACATGGTATTGGAAAAATGATTTCAGAATTAATGGATAAATGTTATTTTGGATGATATTCTCTATTTTTGGAACTTTTTATTCCTCTGGAAAAATAAAATACTATGGGATTTTATTTGAGGGTTAGTGGTTGAATTTTATTTTGGAATAATAAGAGTTTTTATTATGGATTTATGGTGATTTAGGAAGTTTATTGAAGTTATTAACATATTTTGGATAATATGGGATTATGGTAATTACTTTTTGGTATGAGACATTAAAAGTGATTTATTTTATTTGGATATTGAAGTTAAAATTTATCATGAAAGTATATATGATCAAATCCTTATTAAATTTGGTTTCAATATTAATTGGGATTATATTGAAGAATTTTTATGTAATTTTATTGTTTAATTGTCTACGTAGAAGTATGGAATTATTATGAACATAGTTATTCTAGTACATCCAAATAACCATTCTGATCCACGGTGATTGTTCCCTTATTGTGCTCTTGGTTTGACTCCCCTAGAGGATATCCTTAGTGTAACACCAATTATTTAATTATAGTAAGTGGAAATTATATTTTAATAAATATATAATATAATGATAATTTTAATATATTAGTGAACAAAAATTCTAGTTGGATAGAGTTAATATATATATTGAACATAATATGTCAAAATAAGCATAGAATGAACTTTTTAAATTTTCACTAACAGATATGATTTTATGAATATTAAAAGATACACCACTTAAATATTTATCCAAATAATTAAAATAATTCTTTATAATATTTAAAATTATAAATTTATTTACTATTTATTTTTTATAAATAATTATAAAATCCTTGGGAGTTGAACGACATTTTTTTCAGAGATTTATTTTTTAAAGGCATAACGTACCTAGATTTAAAATAATTAAAAAAATATTTAAATTATAATAATATAAATTAATTTTATAGATTATATATATAAATATATTAATTTAAATAAATATAATGATGATTAATAGTCATAAAGATAATGTAATATCATTAAATTATTGAAAAATGCATTTACTAAAAAACCATTTTTCATCGTTTATTGTAGGTTTATCAATTAATTATATTTTACAACTTCTGTGAATTGAATTTTATAAAATTAATTCTATATTATGAATCATAATAATTTATATTTGATGGTATGTTCAAAATACATTTTTTTCATAATGAACAATAAAAATAGTAAAAAATAATAATAATCATGGTTAATGTTAAAATGGGTTTACCATGGGTTTATATATATGTATATGGGTAAAAAAAATGGAGTAAAATCTTATTGAAACTCCATTGAATGGTTTTATTTTTAACTTACCCTTGCAACCTTCGAATATGTAAAATTCTATAAACATATGTCAAGGATAGTCACATGAAATTATTTAAAAACTTTGAAAATTTTAAATTATGTCACTCTCATCAATTATAAAAATGGAACCTCCACATCTCACTTTATATCCCCAATAGATCCATATATCTAAAAAAATATCTACCAAATATCTCTGTGAAAAAATTATACACATTCTATAGGTTGTTTTTTCCCCAAAGACAGACCTCAGGGTTTATAATAAGAGTTCAAAAGGATGTTTTTTTAAATAAAGGTAATCATCTTCACCAAGATATTTGTTTTTTAAATCTTATATTAACACCGTTATATATGTCTTAATTTTGTCCCAAATAGGGTAAAAATTCTAACAGGGGTGATTCAGGGTATGGAATATTATAAAAATACCTCTTTTGGATGTTGTCTTTTCATTAAAGAAAATATTATTCCCTCTCTTTTTTATAAGAAATTATGTGTTAAAATGAACTCATGAATGAGACACAAAAATATTACATGGTTCACCCTGACATGGCTATGTCCAAGGAAAATAAATATAAATTCTTCCTACATACCAAATACACTACATTTCACTTTTAATACAATGTTCAGAGAAGACTCGTTATCCTTCTAATTTTACTTCAATTCACAGTTTTAGAGATAACTTCTCTATCAACTGATGTATGCTCACTACACCGTCAATATAGTTTACTCCTCATTAGGTTCATCATACATCACAAATTTAATTCATTTTATGAAAAAATATTAACCATATAAATTTAATTAAATACCTTTTGGTTCTCATAAAATTCACTTTCATGAAACCCCTTTCTCAACCTTTATGAAACTACCCAATTATTTGTGAAATGTTTCAAACATTCAAAAAATAGTTCTATTCATGAAATTAAAAACCTTTAACAATCCATTATAATCATTCAAAAAAATAACAAATATTCATGATACAATATCATTCAGGAAGAATCATTCCATTATGAAATTAATATTCATAGGAGTTCTTAACACAAGGAAAAATTTCACAAAATTACTACATATATTTGGAGCCTTTGGATTTTGATTATGGATTAATCATTTAAAATGAAGGGGGGAGCCACCTATATATAAATATCACCACCTTTAGATTAAATTTCAAGATCTCTATCAGTGTTTCATGAAACTTATCATACCTATTTTCAAAACTCTCTCTATATTCAATGATTTTGGAAAAATTTCTGTTTGTGAAACTTCAATAACTTACCGTATTTTTTTGCAACTCAACCATATTTCATGAATCCTAAATCCTTCATGATTAATAAATTTTTAAAAAGAACCATTATTTCTCTAATTATATACATTTTCATTATATTAATGTGGAATCCCTAGAAATCCTACATTCATGAAACATTTTCTATCCTCAACATGTTGAACCCTAAAAAATATGAGAAATATTAGGAATCAATGCCACCTTGTATAGGTAATTTTATTTACCACTTACAATGATTCTATAACACTTCCTTGATGAATATTCAACGTCATTTTTCAAAAATCATATTGTAACCCCAAAACTAACCATGTGAAAATTATTTTTCCACAAATGAAATCAATACAAAAACAATACAATGTTACATTATATTATTTTTTCCCACAATATCCAACATTGTTATTGTTGAAATCTCTTCACTATTTGATACCACTATAAATATCTTTCAATATTAAACAAAAATTTACTTCTTTCTATTATAGATAGATATAAATGGTTTACCCAACAAAAAATATAATACAATATTATCCATGCCGAGAAAGATAATCAAGTGCATCATGAAATTTCCAACCATGAATCAATTCATTCTAAAAACAATCATATTCATTCATCATGAACACCATATGTTATGATATATAAGCTCTGATTGATCATATTTAGAATAATCAAATTTAAAACTCCCCCAACTTCTTTATTTCCATTATTAAATCTCCCCCTATCATGATTAATATATTTTTAAAACTTTTTCAGTGAACCTAATAGGATCTCCATTTTGGTTGAAACATTATAAATAACACATATTAGAACATAAGGTAAAAACACACCATACCATAGGGAGAGGGGGTCCCATGCCCACACATTCTCAAGTGTTTTAATTTGTCTAAACTCCAAGATCAAATCGGTGTCACTCAAATTCTTATTTGTGTAATGCCTTCACTAGAATGAATAAAATATGTACTTCTGTAGGAATACACCCCAACATCAAAAGACCATTATCCACCTCCACCTTGATAAAAATGATTCTTGATTTCAATGTTCTTAGTCCATAGTTGATGAAATAAATTTTTTATGATATGTATAACACATGAATTATCTCAATGTAGTTCGATCAAAGACTCCATGTCAAATCCCATTTCTTCAAGTTATCGCATCATCCATAATAACATCAAGAATTCTTCAGTGGAAAAAATATATTCATCTTCTATAGTTATGAATGAAATGAAATATTCTTTCATTGTTAGATAAGAAATAAATAATTCACCAAAATAATATTTAACAAATAACAATGATTTTCTATCATCTACTAAACTGGTAAAATCTTTATCTGTATAACCAAATAACTCTTACTGAGATTCTTTATTTTAAAAAGAATCAAAATCCACCGAGATCTTGATATATCGATGTAATATTTTAGAATCTTTTAAGTGGATTTACATATGATTACATTGATTCCATGTTACATGTAATATAGAAAAACCATTGTGTCATGTCACTATTAAGTATAATAGACATCCACTGATACGCCTATATTTTATGACATTAACCATTTTACCATCATCATATCATGAATGTTTCATATATCTAGCCACATGATTTTTCATTTCCTTGGAATTATCAAATCCGAATCTTTTCAAATTCTACCTGGAATATCTTTATTGATAAATGAATGTACCATTTATTCATTAAACCAAATTTAAACTAAGAAAAATCATTTGTTCAAAAATCATTATCATTTCAATCTCATTTAACATCTGATAATATTTCTCACCATGATTTATATGATCAACCAAATATTACATATTCGTTATACACCAACATTGTTATCCTTTTATTAATATCATTTTTACTTAAAGATTGTAATCAACTCTTCAAATCTGAAAACTAATCTTATTGAAATACTAATCATGTTTTGAATACCATTATCTCAGTGATTTTATAATATATATATATATAACATTCCTTAGCCAAAATAATTTGTTCATATATTCATGGACAAGAAACCCATCTACTTATATTATGTAAAAATTTTCATCCTGAACCCAATTCAGAAATTCCAACTTAACAACCATCTAGAAAATATTTAATTTCCTTTTTTATTTAATGTAAAATAATAGGAGAGGTCTCAATTCTTGAAATTGGAAAAAATGTCCCATCAAAATCAGTTCCCTCAATATGGGAGTATTCCTTTCTTAGTTGGAATTATTTGTTCCAAATTACCCATCCAACTTCATTTAGTTTGTTATATATGACCCATTTGGTCCCTCTGAAATTCATATATATCAGTATTAAAATATTCTCCCATGTCTTATTCCTCTATTTTTTGTTAAAATATTCATTCAGAGCTTCAATGATGTTTGTATATACAGATACTTATTTAAAATATTTTGCATCTACCAAATATTATGATGTAAGACTATAATAAAGACTTAATGATTCGTTACTTAACTGATATTACATATTCTACATTGATGTTTTCTACTAAATTTCATATCGACTCTTAATTTTATATGTAGGTATAGATATGAATTCCTCCTTCTCAACATTAGTATCTTTTCATAAGTTATAATTTTCCACTTCTACTCCCCTAGAGATACTTCCCACATCATCATTGTCATCGTGTAACTATTCACTATATTGTTCAATATTCAATTCATTATATACTATAGTAGAATCATTTCTTCCAACCACTCTACCTAGTCTCTTTTTATTGTATTTATATGATATTAAATTTCCTATGTTGCCACGAAATATCACATCATATCCATGTAAATAAAAAATTCTCAATTTCTCCTTATATATAATAAACCACAGGCCTCCAATGATTCTAAATTTTTTAAATATATTCATCTTTCTATAACACATGTCATACAAATTATTTTATTCGTATAGAAAAAATAGAGCCCTATTTTATTTTTTAACCAATGTCAGTATTTCTTCCTTATATGATTTCTTAGGTAGATCCTCTTCCATAATCATTATTATAGCCATGTATTTTATAATATGATTTCTCCTCCCAACCACTCCATTATAAGGAGTTATCATAGATGAAACTTGGTTCCTTATTCCATGTTTCCTGGGATAATCCTCCACATTTAAATTTGATAATTCTATACCATTATTAGTTTGAAACTTCAAAACGTTTTCATGAAGAAATAGTTTTTCTTTCTTATGGTATCTTTTTATGAGACTGAATGCATCATACTAGTGTGAAATTAATAATATCTACACCATAATTTTTATATCATCAATGAAAAGAACATGGTACATCTTCCCATCAATATAAGTTGATTTGAGGGTACCACACACACCTAAATTCATTAATTAAAAAACTAGGTTGGATTTTTATAATATTCCTTATGTTTATTTCTGATTATCATCCCTTTTTTATATAAATTTCATATTACATTATGTTCACATGATAGATTCGGGAAATCATGAGTCATATGACATTTGACCAGATCATCTAGGGATTGCTGGAATAGAGGAAAAGGTGATTATTCCAAAACCAATTTCCATCCTCTTTTCATAGAAAAAAATATCCTCATCTCCAATCAAAAGTATATATTCCCCTTCATTCACTTTCCCTATAAAACAATCATACCATGTTTTACATTGATGATACTAAACATCATAGAAATTTTTATATCATGGATTAATTCACACAGTTGAAAAAAATTATAATGTTCCGACTGAGAATGTCGACAAACAAGACCTCAGTATGCCTCGTGTATTTTTCAAAATATTTGTCTTTTCCTAATACAATAATCTTTAGGACTTAATCATTTCAAAATTTTAAAACCCCTTTCTTTTAAAATTTTATACGTATTTCACAATTCTTATTTCCCATCATATGGGATTTGATACAACTACCAGGGATCCATACACTATCATGATCTAATGTTTCAATGTAAATATATTTTACTAATTACATCTCAAATCTTTTCTTTTTTATCCACATCATCCACATTATACCTATTATGGAATTACATTCATGATCTTCCTTATGTTATGACTGAAAAAAATCATCTTACAGCTATGAAAAAATATTTTTTATCTTTATCTCTTTGATGATTCTTTAGGATGCTGATTATGAATACTTTGGGTCTATATTGACACATTCCTCTAATTGATGAAGAGAAATATTTGAGCTTGTGTATGAAACCTCTACACTAAAAATAGTGACCATAAACACCATTCTTAAAATATGTATCTATATGTGGTCTTATTTGATTATATTATTCCATTTGGTTATTTTTATGTATAGAATATATATTTTGGTAATGTCACATATTTCAACAAAAATAACCACTAATATGTAATGAATTACATTGGGTCATTATTAATTTTATTTTATAAACCATATTATTTTTATTTTTACACAAATTAATCATTTTCCTAGTTGTGGGTACCTGTGTTCACAAATAAATCTTTAGAGATTCTATTACGATCAATCTTCATACCACATTTCTTGTTTGGTTTTGACTATTGCTTATATTTTTTTGACATATATACTCCACGTTCATATTTATTATTTTATATTTATTTTTCCTTTCTGTTTTGATTTTGGGATTCAATATCAACTATTGATTTTCTAATTTTCTTCACAGGTCAAAAACCTATTCTTCATGTTCATCAATATATTTTATTTTATCTTTTTTATGTATTAATTAACCAATTGATCACTATTTTATTCTCCAAAACTCTGATCATATTCTCAATGATATTTTCTATCATTTTTGTTATTAAAGACTTTGTAATTTCATCTAATTCCTCTCTATTAGTCATCATTTCTTTTTTACTACTGTATATAGAGTATGGGATCAAGAACCACACTTTTAGATTTCATTATTTTGGATCTTCAAACATCTATCTCATTTAGAGTGGCATCAACCCTTCCATTAACTTCTCAATTAGTATCTATTTCCTCAATTGTCTAAGAGTTACCTACAACTACCCCCATAACATTTTCTTCATAATCCATCTAGTTATCCATCTCTTAAAAAATATATTCGTCTAAAATATCATTTTCTTTTTGAATAAATATTCTTATTTTTGAAGAAGATTCCCATATAAATTTTCTAAACAATCATATTTCCGTATTCCTTCTTCATGGGACGTTATACACGATCTTCATCATCTTGAATCATCTTGGGGAAACTTTTATTAATATTCCCAGCCCTTACACATCAAAATCATCTGAGTATATTTTTCCTATTCAAATATCCTTTTACACATTGTAGATTTGAGGGATGTACTTACAAGAACATTTCTATATATTATTTTCTATGTATACATTAAATAGTGAGAATATTTATGGATTTGAAAGCCACCTCCATAGAAATTACTTTTTCTATAGACTCATTATCATTAATTATCATCTCATATGTGTTATGAATACTATTTAAACTACCCATTTTCAGTTCCTTTTGATCTAGTTTTCTAGTATAGAACCATTTGTATTTTATTGAGGTTAAAGTCCTCTCAAGATCCACTAATGATCATTAAATATTAAATATTTTCTCTAAAACTATGCATATAACCCAAAAAATAATTCACCCTATAATATAATGAATCTTCACACTCATTTGGATTCATTCCCTTTTCCAAATTGTTTTTCACAGAAACTATAAATTTTATTATCAAAGTTTTGAACCTACTAAATTGATATTTAATAGATTTTATAATATGAAATGCGTAGAATTGAATGAAATCAACTTCATGTATATTGTGTTAGATTAATATTATCTTAAGGAATTTATTTCTCTATTATCACCATCCAATTCCATTAATTCTTCTTTTGATAGAACTCACTATCCAAACATGTATAAATACCATATATAATAGCTTGAAAATATGTTTATTGATAAATATCAAAAGTATTTTTTTAACATATTCTTCCATAACAAAAAAAATATCCATCTAAGATCAGTATCTCATTATTGATAACAAAAATCATTAAAAGGATAGAGAGAGAAAATGTGATTTTAACATTTCCAAATAATACCAATTGTTAGACCAGTTAGGATAAATACCTTGATAGGGGGATGAATCAGGGTTTGAAAAATTAAAATAACAACCCTTTGAAATCATGATTCTTTGATAAAAACACGCTTCCCATCCATTTTCGTAGAAATATATGGGAAGAAATGAAATCATGCATAGTACACAACAATTTTACTTGCTTCACACTCATGTGGATACATCCAAGAAGCATACATATGAAATGATCCTATATAACAAATCCAATAAATCACACTAATATCACAATGTACATATCAGACTCACATCCCCCCAGAAGTTCACTACCATTCACAAATTGAAATCTCACATCCCTCTCATATTTTGTGTGCCCATTTCACATTTAGTGGATTATTAAATTGATCAATTGAATCAATATAGAATACATCTCATTTTTTATATTAGGAATCCCTACATTCAATCAATTTATGAATACATACCTACCACATAATTACTAAGCAATCCCTTCTGATTCACATCAAAATAACTTTTCTAAAACCCCTTTATCAACATTCATGAAACTAACCAATTATATATGTGATCTTTGAAACCATCAAGTAACATTTCATTTCATTAAAATCATTGCCTTTTTTCAAAATATATAATAATTCATGAAACCCTCAATAGTTAGAAAACAATATTCTTTGGGAAAAAACCGTACATCATGAAACTGATATTATTATGGGTCATCCATGCAAAGAAATCATTTTTACAAATGCATCATGACAGACGAGCATTTGGGTTTTCATTAAGACTTCCATAGTAAAAATATATGGTATCAACCTATTTATTTTAGTTTCCATTGCTTTTCAAAACAATCAATATTTCCACTAAATGTTCATGAAATTATTCATACCTATTATCAAAACTCCACATTTTGGTAAAACCATATTGAAATTTACCATTTTGAGTATTCTCCTAATCGCAAAATGTACCTTATTTCCTTCATGACTCTGGAATATTTCAGTAATCACATGTCCTTTCTAAATCACCAAACATTCATAAATCAATAAAAATTAATGAATTCAACACCTTTTTTATAATTTTAGGAGGCAACCCAGGAGATACACAAATAATAAAACATCTTCCATCCTCTAAATTTTGGACCCATAAAATTTGTAAAGAATAGTTAAATGACATCTAATTTTACACATAAACTTTTATACCAATTCCAAATCATCCATACCTATTTCTTGAAGTGTTTTAAACATAATTGGTCACATATAATATTTAAACTCCATTAATGACATTGACAACTATCATTTTCAACAATGAAAATCATCATAAAGACACTACAGTGTTACCTTGAGGAATTATTTCCAAACACTCTCCCACTTTTAGTTTTTGGAAAACACTTCACCCTTTAATACTACTTTAAATATTCTTACAAATTTACCAAAATACGATTCTTTCAATTCTAATTAGTGATTAAAGATTTACTCGACAAACACACTAATCCATCATGATCCATGCTTAGCATTAGAAATATAGTAGCATGAAAATTACATTCATGAATCACTTCATTCCAAAAAAATCATATTATTTCATTATGATAGATATATGTTGTGATATATAACCTTTCATCACTCTTCAATAGCACTATCAGATTTAAAAATACCCCTAAATTTGTTTCTCCCCTTTCATCTTCTCCACCAATCTTGATCAATATATTTTCTCCACCAATTTCAATGAACCCAAATGGCACTCTTTTGTGATTATGGCATGGTAATGAAACACATCACTAAATAAGGGAAAACGTCCCAAACCTCGAGTATATGGGTTTTCATGTACACAAATGTTCATGTTTTAGAATTCGACTAAAATAAAAGAGCTATTAAATGATGCTAAATTATTATTTGGGTAAGACCATAATCTGAATCTCTACAACATGATGTTATTTAGGAAAATAATCCTACTATCCTATGATCCACATTATACAGGATAAAATGATACATGATTTCAATGTTCTTTGTATATGAGTGATAGACTGGATTTTTAATGAAATTTATAGCAATTCAATTATCAAAATGTATTCTGATCATACACATCACTAAAACTCAAAAATCTTCAAAAAAAATTCATTATCCACAATAAATACATGAAAAATTGAGTGGTGATAATGTATTCTGCTTTTAAAAATCCTAGTTTAATGAAATTATATTTTCATTTAAATTAAAAAATAAAAAATCCTCAATGATAAAATTTACCATATAATTTTATATTTCTATCATCTATTGAATTACCCAAATCGATATCTATATAACCTAGTAACTATTCATAATATTTCTATTGTACAATAATCCAAAATCTATCATTACCTTGATATCTAGATGTATTATTTTCACTATTAGTAATTTAATTTCATTTGTATTACATTAATAACATTCTTTATGGAATGAGGTGAAACAATACTATATTATATTATTGTTATGTACAATATACTATTAATTATATGCATACATTCATTGCATTTATCTATTTTCCCTTTATTACCAAGTGATAGTTTCCACTGGGTAGCCATCAAAATTTTTACTTCCTTGTAATTATCTATTAACAATATTCTTAAAACATTATTGGCATATTTTTATATATAAATAAATGTGCAATTTCTCCATTTAATCAACTGTAAACCAAATAAAGCAGTAGTTTTCCAATTATAATATTTTTTATGTCACTTTCATGAATTTTGTGTACAATTTTTACTATGTTTTATCTGTTCAACAATATATTATTTCATTGGCATAACTAGTACAAAAATCCATTGATTACAGTCATTGTTGAAATAAGTATTTTAATCAACTCAATAATGTTGAAAACTGAGCTTTATAAAATATTTACCATGTCTTGAATACCATTCTATCGGGGCCTACATGAATTTATATTAAACCTTAATTATCTGAATAATGTTGTTCCCATCAACATTGATAAGAAACCAATATGATTCATTGATTTAAACTTCTTCTCCTAGAACCCAATTCAAAAATTCTATCTTAAGATCCATCTAAAAAGCATTCAATTCCCTTTTTACTGATGTGTCCAAGAATAGGTGAATATTCCTGACCATTGAAGTAGGTTGAAATATATCATCAAAATTGATTCCCTCACTCTAGGATTATCTTGGGCACACTAGTCAAGATTAGTTCCAAATTACCAATCTATATTCATTTAGTTTTTTTGGATGATGATTTAGTCCACATGGAATTCTTATCTTCTCTTAATCAATTAATATCATAATCTCGATTCTTCTCAATTTGGTAAAACCCTTCATTCATATTCTAGAAATCGTAATCAACTCTAGATAGTTCGTAAAAATATTTCATATCAGTATGCGATATAAAGTATTACTATTGTAAAGACTTCATTAATTGTTATTGAACTGACACTACCTATTCACCAATTGTGTTTTTTTATCAATTTCGACACCAATATTTGTCTTCTATGTATACATTCATTTTACTTCCTCCAACTCATCATCAGTATATTCGTTTAAATTAAAAAATTTCCACTTATACTACCCATGAATAGATAACATCATCATAACCTTCATCAGAGAACTTTATGGTTTGTTGTTGAAGAATATTTTCATTCAAACCTATAATGAAATCATTTCCATCTAAAAAAATTAGAGCTTCTTGTTGAATAAATTATACATTTCTATTTTTCTTAAGTATCCATGAAATATCCCCTCATATACAAAAGGAATAGTTTTTAGGTGTCTCCATTTATAGAGAAGAAAATACATTACAATATTCAAAAGTATTCAAATTTTGTCTTCATTCGGTACAATAGTTCATATTGAGTCTTTTTTCATTCAATTTCAACATAGTCCTATTTGATATATAATATAATGTCAATACTATTTCATTCTAGAATATCTTTGGTAGGTCATTTTCGATATGAATTATTATGACCATGTTTTTTATCTAATTTATTATCTCAAGAACTCCATTTTTATGGAGTTATAAATATGGAAACTTGGTTCCATATCTAATGTTTCTTGAGATAACACACCACTTTTCAGTTTCTTTGTTTTTCACCATTATTATTTTGAATCATCAGAATATTGAATCCAAGAAACATTTGTTTTATTTCCATTAATATTTTATTCTATAAGTAAACATTTTAATACAATGGGAATGAAAAAAATAGTTTCCATTGTACTTAAAACAACAATGAAAATAATGTAGTACCTCTTCCAATCATTATCTCTTAGTGAGATAGGTCCACATAAATCTTTATTCCCCAATTCAGGAACTCATGTCATCTTTTTATCTTCATCCTTATATCATCAAAATTACTATTTTTACTCCAAACAAAAGGGAGGAAAAACAAATGGAAAAGACTACGGAGGCCAGGAATAATGGAGGTTGAGGGCATCACCCTGAATCAGGTTCACCCCCTCCGTCTTAAATTTAGAAACATTAGATGGACACATGACCAAATCACTAGGGGATGCTAGCGAGGCCAAGTGATATGCTGCCTTGTTCCCCTCTCTCCAAGTGTGGGTTACACTAGTGCTTCTGTCAAGGATAGATTTGCATTTACTGATGATATAGGTTTTTGACCATGGTGTGTTACCTTTTTCATGAATGGAATTGTGAATTATCGTGGAATCAGTTTCCACTTGCGCAATGTAAATCTCCCTCTTCCTGCAAATGGGGATTCCCGTAAGGCTAGAAATAGCCACTTCCTACATGGAATTTCCCCTCCCATAATGTACCGTGAAGGCTAGGATCACACTGCCACTAGACTCCCGTACCACCCCTCCACCGTGCATCCTACCCTGGATACAAGAACCATCTGTATTCAATTTCTGTCCAACTTTAGGAGGACTCCACCGTACCCATTTTCCCTGTGGTCTAGTTCCTGTCTGCTGGTCCGTAGCGTGAAGCGAGCACATCACCCGCATAGATGGGGCCTCTTTCCTATTTCCTTCATGTGAAAACATATTTCCATGATGCACCTTACTCTGGTTATCACAGCTCTTCCTGTGGATTTAAAACCCTCAAACCTAGCATGATTGCGTTCTTACAAAATTCACCAGTATCTAGTGTTAAATATGATAGATCTTTCCATTTTTTCAATCCCTACACCATCAGCTCTGTGATACCAGCACTCCATGAATCTATCGAAGCTTGTAACTTGGGAGGAATACCCTGTGAATTCTCCAAAGAAGCCCCATACCTTGAGGGCCCATTCCCCTTCAAAGAAAATATAGTTGATAGTTTCTTCACTCCGGTTCGTACAATAATGGTAGCATGAGGCCATGCCAATGCCGAGACGTTTTATATTGTCATCGGAGGGCAGCACACAATTCTGGATCCTCTAGGTGGGGAAATTATACTTTGTAGGTATCCTGCTACACCAAGCTATGACGTTCCACCCTTCCTATTGTCCCAGTGACACGTTGATCCGGAAAAAATCCTTCGAATTAAACTTCCCCACAGTAGAAGGAGTGAAGATACACTGATCCCTCTCCAATTAGATGAGGACAGAATCGAAGACCTCAGGTTGAGGTGTGTCCAGAATTTCATTGCAGAATGAAAGATGTTATGCCACCTCTTTGACGTTGATCATTAGGTCTGGACATCCAGGGTAACCAAGGATCCTTCCTGACCAATTATAATTATGAAAAAAATATTTCCCTCCCCAATTATCCATTTTTAATGGTGGAGAAGGATTGGAATCATGTTGCAAACCGATGACCGTAGAGGAGAACCACTTGCTGTTGAGAATTCATTAATTCCACTATACCTACAAGATATAATAACCCCCCACAGAGTACGTTCTTCCATTACCTCCCAAGCTAACGTCGCATGTATGCAATGGATAGTGGTTTCTAAGCTTTTAACATTAATCCATCCCTCCATGATGGGTGGATCCATATTCCCCCAAGAGACCCAATGTCTCTTCCTCTCTTAAATGCATCCCAAATGAAACGAGCGAGAGGCTTATCAATAGACCTAATAACCCCCTTTGGTACATTTGTGACAGAGAGCGCATGCACCGGTATGGATGAAAGAATGCTATTTATTAGAGAACTATGGACCCCAAAGGATAAATAGTGATTATTCCAATTCAAAATACGGCCCGAAATTCTACTCACCGCACGATCAAAATCACTGATATGCATTATACTTGGAGACACAGGATTACCAAGATACTCTATGGGAAATGTACTGCACCTCATACCTAGCCTTGTCCCTAGAGTAGTCACCCTATTCATATTGCATGCTTTGGACACATAGAATTCACTCTTCTCCTTGTTGATAATCTGGACAATCCAGTGGTAGTACATCTCAACTAACTTGTTAATTCCCTGCATACATATCCACCCCACATTGATGAAAATTATTATATCATCCAGAAACATCAAGTAATATATAGCAGGTAGGCTCAACTTCCTTCGGTAGGGAAGAATGTCTGTGTTTGATAGCCCTCTGTTGATCAACCCACTCAAGGTGTCCTGTATAAGGATAAAAATACTCAGGGATAAAGGATCACTTTGGTGAAGCCCACGAACTGACTTGAAGAAGCCATGAGTACACCCCATTAACAAAACCACCATCCATACTGAGCTGAAACACCTGAAGAAAATATCACAAGCCCAGCTGAAAAACCTCATCTTTCTCAAAACCATGTTAGTAAAACCCCACTCAAACTTTTCATATGCCTTGTTCATATCCAACTTGATTGCCATATTTGACCATTGAGTGTTAGTGTTAATGTCTCTCATAATCTATGAAGCCAATGCTATGGATCCCTGAATCGAGCGATCCTTGACAAACCCATGTTGTTCTAGAGAAATCCACTGAGGGCGGTTCCCAGACAACCTTCTGTTGATTATACTTGCCAATATTTTACAAGGAAAGTAACACATACTCACTGGCCGGTAATGTAGAAGGGAGGAGGGGTCTTTGATCATCGGTAGGAGAACTGGTGTCATGGCAGGCGCTACCAGGGGCAGGATTCCCCCTCTAAAAAAATCATGAATGACATAGGTGATATCCCCCTTCACCACCCCCGAAGATCTCCTGTAGAAAGCACCAGGAAAGCCATATGGGCTTGCTGCACTCTCATGATTGAGGTTCACCATCACCACATGGATCTCTTACTCATCTAGAATACCAACCAACATATCATTATCCTGAGAAGAAACACAGGTCGGGTTCCCTCCAAGAACTGATCACCCCACCCCCCAAAGGATATCCCTGAAGCATATTGGGATTCAGAATTTTAAGAATATCTTTAAAGTAAGCAAATGCCAATCCTCCTACCACTTCCCTTTCATCAGTGAACGATCCACCTTCAAGTTTAAGGTCTGGTTTAGCAACCCTCCACCTCTCCCTTAAGCATTCAGGCAAAAAAGATATGTTCTTATCACCCTCCTTTAGCCATTTAATTCTCGAGCTTCCCCTAACCCTATGCTCATGAGAGAGGATCCTAACCACCAAGGCATTCTTCTTCTCAAAGACCTCTTCAAAGGAAGCATCATTTCAGGCCTCCTCAATGTTAGCCTCAAGCTACTCGATATCTCGTTTAAGCACATCCAGCTCTTGATTCAAGGGGGGAATGCTATGGGCCCACAAAACAAGGGACTTCTTGAGATGCCTAAACTTGGAGTGCAAGGCCACCCAAGAATGACCGTGAATTGGTTCTTCCCAGCTCTGCCTCAACAGATAATGATAAATTGTAAAGCCCGCCCATTGGCTCATGTACTTGAAGCTATCCTACGAGGACTCCCTCCTGTTCATAGTGATAAAAAGTGAAGAGTGGTCGGAGATGCATAGAGTCATGTGCTCCACCTTCGTGTTCGAGAACATAGAAATAGCTTGTTCATTGGCTAAAAAATGGTGAAGCCTACTCCAGCAGCGGTTACCACCCCTTCTGTTGTAACACGAAGTGTAAGGGTCACCTGATTAGCCCAAATCCATCAGCCCCTTGCCAATCAAAAACTGAGTGAACGATCTGCTAGCCCTCCTTGGGAATTAACCTCTCCCTTTCTTCCCCTCAGGATCCATTGTTATATTGAAATCGCCTCCCAGCACCCAAGGCTGATCCCCTGGGTCAAAGCCATTTAATTCCCTGCACAACACCTTGCTTCTCTGGGCATCACAACTTCCATAAATAAATGACACAAGTGCGGTGTCCCCTCCACATGACACCCTGGTTGTTAAATGCTAATCCCCTGCCTGTATCAGTTCCACCATAGCATCCTTGTGCCCGAAAATCTAGATGTACCTGTTAACAGTTTCTGTATGCATAGATTTATTCAACATAACCCTACGAGTAAACTCATTAATTTTAACTGAATTCTGTTTGTACTCAAGAATTGCAACAACCTTGATCATGTGTTTCTTCACTTCTGAGGCTATCAAGTCAGTTTTCACTTGTTCCCCAATACCCCGGGAGTTCCATATGAAGATAGGAATCATGGAAACAAAACATGCCCAGCATTGGCCCTAGGAAACATGGTATTTGTCATAATAGGAGCAGAGCACTCCCTAACCTGCCTCTTCCTCATGGGTGACCTTGTACACACACCCAAACCTGCATCTAATGGAATAGGGGAGGAAAAAAGAAGCCTCGCTGGTCGATTTTGAGCTTTCACACTCACCTTTGGAAGGGGCGACCGCACCATAGAAACAGGCTTTGTAGAAGACTGATCACTTTCTAGATCCGATTCGACATAAGTTTCTCTACTGCTCAGCATGCCAAGCGCTGGAGGAGGCCGCTCACCAGGGGAGACTGAAACCGCCTTGCACTCACTATTGGTCATTGTACTGGAGTCTTCTGAATGAACCATAGCAAGGGGCCTATCCTCCTGGATTGAATCCACCTTAGGCATCTTTTCAACAAGGATGCAAGAAGCAAGCGCCCGAAGGAAAACCTAAGATCCAGTCTCCAACACACTAGAAGGAAACTTCAGGACAGATTCCAACAAGGCACCTATTAACTGCATATAAGATGGGAGGAAAGCACTTCAAGAAGAATATAGGGGATCCATTCTACATATCGGCTGGCGGGAAACCATATCCTTGCAAGAAAGGGAAGCATGACTCTTTGGGGAGACATTAAAAGCCTTGTAGGCCGCATGGACAGCTAGGGGAGTGGGGTGAGCATGGACCGAACTGGTGTTGTTCATCAGTGCCCTAGAAAAGGAGTTCTTGGCTTCCTGATGGCGACAAACTTGACTACGATTATGGAAAAAATGGAAAGAATGCCCCAGCAATAGGCAAGACGGGCAGTACCTAGGAAACACCGGAAAGACGAAGTCCTGGCTTCATAAAACTGATTCATGCACCTTTATGGAAAGCCTCTCTGGAATTGGAAAGGACAGGTCTAGATCCATGAAAATCTGAGGCACCATCGTCTCCTCACCGCAGCGGGTTCTCGCATCCATGTAGTGAAACCCACCCATAGAATCGCCTATGGCCTTGAGGAATGTGTTGTTCTGAAATGGGAGCGGGAGACCCGGAAGGCATACCCAGACTGCAGCGTTAGAGCACTCCTTCCCCCGGTGAACCTCCATAGACCATCTGTAGAGATTGAAATGCCAACTACCCAATACCTGGGGAGCATTGAACTATGCCTGAACGAAGTCCGCCTCTGAATTAAGCAGCAAACATATTGAGAAATTGTGCAGCACTGAAATGTGAACCCCATCCTGCAACCCCCATGAATCCACAAATGTTTTGAAAACTGGTAGGGAAGGCTTTACAGATCCAAAGCACGCTACAAGCGTCCACTTGATACCCACAATCGGCTCGTTGAATGCGGACACAGGAGCTTCCAGACACTATAATGATATCTTGATTTAAGCAAAATCTTGGTAACCACCTCTTTCACAACTATATTCTTTTTGATAAATATTATTCACTTTATTAATTTTGTGTAATGATATTCATGATCTTCCTCCGAGTATGATAGAATAAATTCATCTTCTAGATCTATAAATTTATTTTCCATTTTCATTTCATTCGATGATGCTTTGGTCTTCTACTTACAACCACTTTGATTTTGAATAAAATATTCCCATGCATCCTTAATGAGAACTATATGGACATGTATCTAAATTACCCACTCCATAAATAGGGATCATCAAAATCAATCATGGAATATTAAACTCTATGTCGTTATCTTTTATGATTCTTTCCCTTTAGTGCCTATTTGGTATAAAACAAAAAATTTGGGAATGTCCCATATTCTCAAATCAATAACAACTAATATGATATGATTTAAATGACTCATTATTATACGACTAGTTTTTCCTTAGCATCTCTGAACCTGCTAATCCAAATTTTTAACGAAATCAATTTTCCACCTCAGAGTACAGACTTTGTGTATAATAAAATAATTAGTGTTTTTTGTTTTTCATAAATACCTATACTACCCTTTTCATTTGGATATGATTTTTTATTATATTTTTATAGACCTATATTCTACATTTATATATTTTTTTCACCTTAGTGATCTTATTTCCCAATGTCATACTTGTATTATAATGTCTTTCATGAAATTCTAATTTTCATCATATGTTGATAACATTGTCTTCAATTTCAATAATTATTTTTATTTGATCTTTCTTTGATAGACAACCCATCTATATCAGTTTTCAATTCCTTATCTTCAATATTTTACTAAATGACATTTTCTGAGTTCTATGGTATTGAAGACTTATGATTTTCAATTTGTCCATTAAGATCATACTTCTCTTCTTCCTTATTTTTTATTTAGTGTATGGAATCAAAAATTGATTTGTTGTAATTATTAATTTTCTCTCTAGAAACAACACTCTCTTCAAGATATGATTATAATTCATCCTAGAGATAAACCCTTCATTTCACGTCTCTATCATTGTATAATTCCTCCCGTTTTTTAGAGTTACCTACAACTACCACCATTGAATTTTCCCCATGATCCATTCAGTTATCCATCTCATAAAACTAAATTTCTCTTAAACATTGATTTTCTTGAAATGAAGATTATTCTTTTTTAGTATTTTTCTCATAATTTTCTTCAATTCACATTTGATGAAATATATTTCATGGAAATTTCCACTTCATCTTCATCATCATAATCATGAGACTTATTGGGGAACCTTACTAAAAGATATCAAATGTTCCACATAAGAAACATGAGAGTGGGAGTTTATCTTTGAAATTTACTTCTCAAATTTTTATACTTTATGAAAGAAATGATAAGAGATAATCCATATAATATTCTCCATCTTTGTCTTTAATAGTGATCTTATTCATTTTCATGAATTACACCTCTTTTGACTTCCCCTTTCAACATAATATTTATAATACTTGTTCATCTAGTATGTGACAAGATTACAATTCAATCTATACAATGTCAACACCATTGGAATATTATCTTCTATTATAGACACTTTTTGATTGAACCAAGGTGGAATTCTTATCAATATGAAATTAATGATATTTACCACTTCAATAATTATAGAGAGTCCTCATATGTCTTCTGTAACATAATTCCCCTGGTCAAAAATGAATCAATAGGCACATTGAGTGTATTCTTAGGTTATTATATTTTTTCTAGAAAACATTTAATTTTTATTCTTTAACTTTTGAATCACCATAATAGATATTGAATGTCTATTCCCACATGGGATGCGTAAAATTACTTATAATCACCTTCATGTAAAGTGTGTTAAATACAAATTATACTAGGGCATTGATTCCTTTTGAATCAACATTGAATTCCCTTAGGTGTTCTTCTAATATAACTCCACTATCCACAGTTTCAAAAATACCATGCATCATAGTTATAAATACATCTAGTCTTCAATATATGAATTAGTCCTAAATCCAATTCATCTACAACTAAAAATTGTTTCCATTGAAGATAATAATCCCCCTTTTATAAAAAAACCACATATAAATCACATAGAGAGACACAATAATATTAACCCATCCTAATCATTAAATATTTTATCCTAACAATGTTAAATACCCTGATAGGGGATGGAATTAATCAGGGTATGATATGTTAAAACAACAATCACATCCGACCTTATCTCATTATTATATAAACACTCATATATTCCTTTTTTGTAGAAATTTATGAGAATAAATGGAATCATACATGATACAATGCACTTTTTCTTGGTTTTCCTTGTTGGGCTACATCCAAGGACAATACATAGAAAATGTTACTACATAAAAAATCCACAAAAGAAAACATATATTACATTGTTCAGAGCAGACTAATTGTCCTTCTTGGTTCAGTATCATTCTATATTTGAAATCTCACTTCTCTATCTGCTGAAGTGTCCTCAATAATATTTATGAATAAACTTTTACTAATCATATGAGTCAATATATTTTACCCCTCATTTGGGGAATCATTACGTACTACATTCACTCGCATGATTATCACCTCCATCATCTTCCTCAAAACTTTTTATTAAAATTTCTAATATACACCCACACATGGGTGATAAATCTAATTAAAACCAATAGAATAACCTATTATAATACATTTCAAATTGAGAAGTAAATACCTAGGGGTATTATTAAATTTAATACATTCTACTGAATTTTCTTTACTATAAATTACATCCACTGCACAATTCCCCTCCATCCAAGTGTGGCCAACTTCAATTCCTTTCTCCATGAACATCCTGCCTTCTGAATGTACTAAGGTAAATCCCAAGGAGGGATGAACATACCAAAAGACAATATATATATATATATATATCTTTTGGAAGATGACACCACCTTTTGATTCATGTAAAATTATCTTTTATAAAATTACGTTATCTACTTTCTAAAAACTACCCAATTAGTTGGGAAACATTTACAAGCATCACAAATCTTTACCTTTTTTCAAACTCACAACCTTCCATTAAAAATTACATGATTTCATGAAAATAATAATTTTTTGAAAAATTATCTCTTTCATGAAACATAATTCCTTAATAAAACTGTTACCCATAAGAATCCATCGTGGAAGGAAATATTTCATGATATTCCATAATGAATGCAGAGCATTAGGATTTTCATTATGCTTTACTCTCTTAAAATTGAAGGGGTATGCACGTATTTATAAATATTAACTCTTCATCATGTAACATTCAAGATCAACATCACCTTCCCATGGTATTCTTTACACATGTTTTCATAACTCTTTGTCTTCTTGATGCATAATAAAAATTGTTAATTCCTGAAAAAAAAGAGAATCACATATCATACCATCGTTCCTTCATGAATCATCAATAATTTTGGAATCAAT
Source organism: Viscum album (assembly GCA_963277665.1). Taxonomy (NCBI): domain Eukaryota; kingdom Viridiplantae; phylum Streptophyta; class Magnoliopsida; order Santalales; family Viscaceae; genus Viscum; species Viscum album. The sequence continues at coordinate 75,492,261 of OY728162.1, read as the reverse complement.
AATATTTAATGAATCACTAAACATTCAAGAAACATGAAACACCTTTGAAACCCCATGATTTCACAAATTGCTTGTCATTTCTATATTTTCATCAGGAAACCCTGGAAATCGAACTGTTTTGAAACTTATTTTGTCATCAAAATTTTGGACCCCTATAATTTAGTAACCACTGCAAAAAAAACCACCATGTACATGTAATATTTCATACCATATCCAAATCTAATATACCTATTTATTGAATATTTTCAACCTAATTACTCAATAATTATTCTGTAATTTCACGAATATCCTTGTAGACCTTCTTTTTTAACAAACACAATCATCCAAAAAATATACTAATGTACATTGGGAGATTTTGGCCCAACAGTTGAAAATTAAAATTTAACAACAACAGTGTCTAAAATATATTGAGAAATTATTATGTTGATGGAATAATATTTATCCATCGTCTTATAGATCTAATGTACAATAAAATCATCATTCATATGCATAGTGGACTACAACCTTACAAACCGTTGTAATTTATTTCGCATCACCGACTCAAATAGATAGTCAAAAAGATGTAAATAATGAATATATGTAACACTTGTGACATATTTTTTATTATTTAAAACTAATATATCATCACAATTATAACCCTTCCATCCATTAAGGAAATAATAATGTTTCTCATTCGTATGTATTAGCTACCGTCTACAAGAATCGATGTGATTCATTGATCATGTCCAAATTTAAATAATTATTTTAAAAATGTATCGAACGAATAAATATGATAATTATAACATTAATATCATTCACTATATAAAGTTAATATATACTATTCTCAATAACTAGTTAATTAATGGAAATCATGCAAGAGAGAATAATGTAGTTAACACATAATACATTTGTGTTATGGAAAGATTGTTAATGAATGAGTGATAAGATGTTTTAAAAGGATTCTATTTGATATTATAGATATGAATATGGATTTGTTTTGAATATTTTACTTTTATAAAACCCTAATAATTGATTTTAAATCATGTTAAAATAAAGATAATCGTGTGGTTGGGGAATTAAGTCTCAATTTCTAATCATTTTTGATGTTTTTGTTATTATGAAGAAATTCATGTTTATTTGATATACATCCTCACAAGTGTTTAAAATCAAATAATATTTTTCCCATGATGATCAAGGATTAAATTCACATTTATTCTCACAAGAGTTTAATATTTAAAAAATAACAAATATGTTATAATTTATTTAACATTCTCACATTCTTTTTGGAATCTATATATTTTCATTGTGGACATCATAAGATTTATCATTCATAATATTAAATAATTATATGATCAAATAGATATTTAAGTATTTACCATATTTTCTTCCAAAACTTCATATCTTGCGAACATGATTCATGAAACGAAATATTTTTAAGAAAACCTAGTTTTATATCTCTTTTAATGGGGTATATTTTTCTTCCTTATGTACTTGTTTCAAAGAAGTTTTACAAAATTCTAATTTATTACTCGTATGGTTTATTAAGAAAATTTTATGTTAAACATGATATTTTAAGTGTTATTAAAGGTATATTTATAATTTTATTGAATGTTTTTTTCAATAGTCATTATAAATAGCCAAAATGATTTGTTTACCACATAATGATTTAATATACTTCCCACCACCATAACTTTTTAGTTATATTTAGTATATTCCTTATGTTTTCAATGGTTTTACAATGAAAAAACAAAACTTTTTCTTATTTTTAAATTTCACTTATAATTTAGTTATTTTTTTAAAGTACAAGATTCATATACAAAACCTATATTTATGATTAATTGATGTTCAACTCTTATATCTACTCAATTTCGTGTTTTTTCTACATTTCCCTTCAAACATTTAATTAATTATTATAATTATAAATGAAATTTTTATTAAATATCCATATTATTTTTATCATGTATATTATTACTTTTCATATCATACAGTATTTCCACATATCATGTTTTATAGAGGAATGTATTTTATTGTCTGATGAAAATCGTGATACATAATTATTCTTTGCTCAATATGGATATTAATTTATAAGGAATATTTTTGTTAATTTAATTAATCATTCAATATATGAGGAATTAATTAGATATCCAATTATGTGTGTTTCATAGTAATAGATATCCAATGGATGAATTGACATTTATCACGAGACAAATAAGTCCACAAGTTTAAATGGGTTTTTAATATATATGTACACATTAATTAAATTATCTTAGGAATAGTTCCTGATTGTAAAGATGTCCTGATTTCTAATCATAATAATTTACCTCATTTTGAATCTAGTTATTAATTTCTATGAGTTTATTACATTGATATTATCCATGGATGAATTTTTTTCTCAAGTGATTTATTAAATGGATTGGGTTTTTAGGTATTTACCTTCACATGTTGATTAAAACTTTTCTAATAATGTTAAATTATGTTATTTGTATCCTTAATAATCATTTGGTCTCACCTTTTTTGTTTAATTTTTCCATGGTTTTGAAGAATAAATTTATAATTGTTGTTTTAGGAATACAATTTTTTTTAAATGTTTTCTATTTTTTACCAATGTCAAATGGGTATCATGTATGTATATAGATATCCAAGACTACTAAGATGATTGGTATTTTGAGAATTTACCCCCTATATCTTTTTCAATATTACAAAGTAACCCTTAGATCAGGGTTACTGGAGTTAGGGGTTTTATAGTTGGTATCATATAGAGTTCAATAAAAACCATAGGAACTAGATTTAGGAAAAAGTTGATTAGGGAATATAACCCTATGACTGAATGGGATTATAACTCTAAGTATAATAAAACATTATAATGTTTTATTAAGTAAATAATTTGTGTTTTTTATAGAAATTCATCTCTGTCTAGATACTACAATTGGACATGGATTTGGAATAGATGAATTTAGGGAAAATAAATGCAAAATTATTTAGCTGAGTATATCTGGGCCATAATTATAGTTCATGGTCAATTTTCCTTAATTTCACGCTTATTTTTACACTCTTGGAGACATTATAAAGACATTTCACATTATATTTTCAAACCATTAAGAATGAATTGAATATATTTTTATTATTTAATGATATCCCCAAAGAAACAATGTTATGATTATGAGATTAATAAATTATAAATATTCAATTAACATTAAGTGTTGCATCATATTTAGTATTATAAATTCTGATTTAAAATTCATAATTATATGATAAAATATGGTATATTTAATTATATATAATTTTTTTACATAATGAATGATATCAATAATCATGGACAATATGGAAATTTTTTTAATGAGAATGATAATAAAACTACATTTTGGGTAGATATGGTTATGGATATATTAATAATGATGATTCAGTTTATTTATAATAAACATGAACATATAGTGAAAATTGATATTCTATGTAATAATAAACATATATTGGATAATTTCAACCGATATAATTTAACATAATTTATTGGTTGAAAAAATCTATTAGTAGCTGGGAATTGGATTTAATCAAATAAAAATATAATCCTGGAATTGTAATGTGTTGATAGGGAAAATGTTATATATTTATTATATAGTCTCAAAGAATATGATAATTGTAGTTTTTGTTGACCATAAATAATAAGGATTTAGAATAATTACAATATATTAAATATACAATTTTCCTGAAAAATTTCTTTGATAAATATTGTACTCATGAGAAATGAACTAAAATGAAGAGAAATTATATCAGCTTATAGATAAAGGAAGAAACATTTACTGTGGAATATGATGATACCTTTAAAATACTATATAGTTATATTATTTACTACATATATAACACTAAATTATTGATTGATAATTTATTTGAATGGATTAATCCATTTCTCTGAAGGGAACATGTTTCTTATAAAATTAATTATATGATGAAATGGTTTTATAAACCACAAAAATGATAGAATATTATATATCATATATATTAAATGGGAACAAAGAGAATAAGATCTTGGGAAAACACCATGAAAAAAATGAAAACATCGAAGAGGAATTAAAAAATGGTGGAATTTATAGCATTCGAAAATTATTGATAGAGTTATCTTTTAAATTGCTGGTAGTTAGGGGTTTTTTTTTTAAAAGTAATATAATAAGGGTGATATGGATCATGAATATAAGTAAAATAAAGATACAACTTACATCTAATTCTTTAAATATAATTAATTGTGGCACTATTTCTTTAAATGTCCTAATCTTTAAGGGAACATACAATAAAAGACGATAAGGTAGATGTATAAGATTATTTGATCACTGCAATTGAGGTTGGGGTTTCAAAATAGGTAGTGGTTAGTATGTTAATGATATATTAAAAAATTATCTATTTATTTTTTTTGATTTTAGATCCTATCACTCTTTTATATCTTCCATGTTTTACTATAAAATTATATATTCCCCCGGAACCATATGAATGGAGTTATTAGTCAAAACTCATAGTGGAAATCTCGCTACAACATGTCGGTTTTTGGAATTTCCCATTTTGTAACATAATCCATATCTATTTTTATATTTTACTATTATAATTATATTTTTCTTTGATACAATTTTTAATATAGATAGTATTTCAAAGTATAATTAAAAAATGAGTTATAAGGAGATTGAAATTAGGATTTTCAATGGAGTTGTGGAGGTTCGTATCTTCAGAGAGGACCCTTCCTAATGAGGTTCATGTCAACATCCAACCACAGTAGAACATATCAATGGTTTTCATGGGGTAAAAGAGAAAACATAGTCTATAGATGGAAAAGTTAATCATCATATTGTGTTTCTACCCATTTTAATTTAATATATTGTTTTATATTTAATGGAATTACCTAAACATATAATTGAGCATGATGTTGAGTTTTCCATTGATATAATCCCGGATGAATGTCTGATTTTATAAAATACTCATATAATGGACAGTATAAAATTACTGGAGTTGATGAAAAAACTAGAGGAGTCATTTGATATGGGATATGTATTCTTTAGTGTTCCACCTTGTGGGCCATTTTTCTTTTCATTAAAAACATATTAGGATCTATGATGATATACATTTATTATAGGTAAATCAATATCATTATTACAGAAAAGTTATCATTTTCCTCACATTGATGACTTATTCTATCAAAATCTTAAATATCCATATTTATAATGTTTTTACATTAATTATAGTTATAATTATTTGTTATTATAGTTGGAAGATATTCTAAATAAAACATTTCTATTGAGGTATTGAAATTATTTGTAAACAATAAATCCATTTGTATTAACTATGTAATCATCTATTTTTATGGATCAAATGAACATATTATTCAAGGAATACCATGATAATTATTTGATAGTATTAATTGATAATATTTCGGTGTATTATAAATGATATAAGATTTAGGATATTCACTTAAGAATAATTATTGTGACATTAAAATGAAAAGGGCTATACGAGAAATTTAGTAAGTGTGAATTCTGACTTTGAATGATTATTTTCATGTATATTATTTCTCTAAAGATGGGATATTAGTCAATAATGTGATGAAAATGAAGTAAAATAATGGATTATACCAATGAACAAAACAAAGGAATGTAGTTTCATTGGTTTATAAGGAATATTTTAGTTATTTGTTTAAAAATCACCGGATTGGATAACTAGTTAACTATGGATACACATAAAGGGATTGATTTTGTATGGAAAATGAAAGGTAAATGACCCATTCAGACAATGAATGAATGAAAACTAATATTTTTAGTAACTCAGACACTTCAGTTCTTCCCCAACACAATAATAAACACATGAAACATCCACCAGACCATAAACCATATACAATAAAAAAACTCAATGGATGTTCAAACCTTCATAACCACATCCTGATTAATATCTCTTGAAATGAACCACTGATCACTTCAATGATTTAAACACCCCTATAATTTCACAAACTATCCAGAAAGAGTTTATTCTAATCTCCCCACATAAAACTTATCATCTTTGAAAAGAATTATGAACCACTCAAACACACAGCACAATCCTTTTACGCTTCTAAAAAATGATATATTTTCCATGTTCTAAACCATAAATATGAATAAACTTATATTTCACAACTCCATGCCTGAGGTGCACAATCCATCAAAACCCAAGGCACCACTCTCAATCTACACCATAATATCTAAATAATTATCTATGGTTCCCACCTATCATTGGATACCACTATTTTATCAAATGATTAATCAATAGGTTTAATTTCATATCCACTATAGAAATCCAATTATCTAGACCAATTCTGAACCATGATATTCCCCAAAATCAAAATCACTTACCCATACATGTTCTTAGTGGTCTAATAAAAGGTTTGATTCATTTTCCATTTCACTACACCCAACTTAGTGCTACCATTAATGACCTTTACACATGGTGCCTCACGGGTCCTCTAAGATATGCCACAAACTCTATTTGTTTTACAAAAAAAACAATTCTCAAAAACATCACCTAATTATATTTCATCACATGACTCGCTCCATAAACCATGTTGTGATACAAGTTTAGACCCCCTGAATTGCGTGAAAACATAGTTTCACTAAGGAATCAATATATGAAATTTGGTTTAACCACCCAAAACATGTCACGAAACTGTTTCACCAACCAAACCATTTCACAAAATAGGGTCTCACTCTATAAACCACATGATAAAATTATCCACCCCATAAACCATGTCTTTAAATTGGGGTTTCCCTATAATACTTGTAAAAAACATTGTCTTTCACCGCAAATCTCCATTGTTCCACACTGAGATCACCCTGATCATAATTCAATATAACCAACAATACCTGATACCCAATTCAAATCATGAATCTTTTATTACCCAAGGAACTATATCACATCAAATAATATCACACACTAGTACACATTTTTCACCTCAACCATCCATTAATGAGTGTCACCACACCCCACCATTCTATCACCCAATCCACTAACTCCTGACATATACAATTTCCACCACCATAACAGTATCATTATCATCAACTAATAAAACCAAAATCTCATTATTCATGTCCCATTCCACATTCATCAATAATAATAATGACTCACATGGTAAATATTTCTTATATACAATCACATGAATGAAAAATTAATTTCCATCCCATTCTAAGCTCAATATAACATCATCCACTACATATGATGAAATTCAAAACACTAATGAGGGCCATTAAATCACTTTTTATATGTTTCACTCCCCACCATATAGCCTCACATAAACCACTCCTTGAACACAACCTTAATAAGATCCACTATTAAATGTGAATATCTCCTCTGATGCTATACTCATACACTATTAACCATTTAAATTAATTTTCCATTGTGTTATGTGTCATTTTCCAAACATGGGTAGACCATATCATGAAATTTTATCTATCATTGATGTATCCTCTATTATGGAGGTACATTTATATTCTCATCCAAAACCCTATGTCACCATACCAGTAAGAATTTCCTTACATTTCAGCATCCCTCATCTCACACATGTGTATATCCAATTTCTATCAAACAGGTCCCATCATTAAACAAAAAAAATCTCCATCGATCCCTATGAATCATAATAGTCATATGATCTCGTACCACCTAGGCACTGGAATCCAACTTGCATAATCATTTGTTTAATGCAATCAATCATTAATAAAACTCACAAATATCTAATCTTGCTCTATGACATGTTAGTAAATCAATCCATCCACACTATTATCCAATATATTGTGTTATTCTGAAACATGTGAAACCAACCACATTCTCATCATATCACAGAAGCACATACATTTTCAATAGGTTCATGCACCTTGATGAACTTTAACTTCAAATCTATCTCGATACTATTTTATAATAATTCAATGTGAATAATCTAAAAAAACCTAATTCACAACATTTCCTATATCATATACTTGATTACACCATCTGTACAGTGTCCCATAATTTTTATACATATATATTAAATCTCTTATAAAAATATTCATTAAATTACAAAAACACACTTTTGATAGTCATAATGGTTTAGTGACATTGGATACTAGGTACAAAGTCTTATTATTTAGTTAAATATCTTTAATGATTCCCACAAGGTTGATGCCATTCATTACTCTTCATATACATAGCAACATAAATCATGTCTTCATACCTTGCGAAATGGAATCATATTAAATGGTTAGATAATTTTCTTATTAAGGTTAATCATTGAAAAATTCTTAAACATAACATGAGAATAGTGGTATGATAGCATGATCATAACTTATGAAAATCATACCATACGTATCATAGATCCAAATATAGACTTGTGGAATAACTATTAGCATCTTATATTCCATTAATCATAATGAAATCAATGAATATGATACATTAGAGAATAACATTAACATAATAATTCGAATTATGTTATACACATAAGAATAGAAATATTTTCCATAGTAGTTAAGGCTTACTTCCAATGATATCATAGTATAATGGGATAACTCCATAAACCATTGTATTAGTCCTGGCTTACACCCAATTCCATCATAGTAAAAAGTGTATCTTATTTAACTATGTTCACACCTTATTCTAGTCTTGTCTATCTCTTGAGATATAAATTCTCATCCTATTCATTAGTGGGAGATATAGGACCCACCCATCATATAATGAAAATAGTATTTATGTGTTTCACAATATATTGAATCATTAAACATATCATAACCCATTAAATGAATTGAGTTTCATAATGATTTCAACATATCATATCCTTTGGAAAAAATATACGTTTCATAATCAATTTATCATTTCATTATATCATAACCTGTTAAAATAAAAATGTTTCACAACCTTTTATTAATATTATGAAACAAGGAAAATAAATAGGTTTCATAAAAATCATTTCTTCATAAACATAAACCATTATTCAAATAAATAATAATGTTATCCTTTGGTCATATCCCCTGTAAGTCATAGGTAAAATCAGTCGACGTCATCTTAGATGAAAGAAATGATTTTAAATGATAATTTATATTAAATAGTGAGAAAAATTAACCCTAATTTAAAATAATTTTTTAATAAAAAATAATAAAATATTTTCCAAATCCGTTTCGTTCAAAATAATCATTAAAACATATAAAGGAATATTTAATAATATTTTAAAACATTTTTTTAGGAAAATTTTGATTTCTGATTGAAAAAATTAAAAAATTGAACATTTTTTATATCCGTTTGTTTTAAAATTTCAATTCTATATTATAAATTAAACATAATTTTCTATTTTCCATGTTGGTAGAGAATTCAGTTCTTGTCATACATGTTAAAATATATTTTTTTCACATTTTTTCTAATAGTTATGTAGGAATTCTTTGGAATACAATATAATGATTTCTATCAAATCAATTTTAAAAAAAATCAAAAATGGTTAAAAATATATTTAATGAATTATTTGGATATAATTAAGAACATTTTTTAATTTTTGAAAACATGTTTTTCAAAGAAAATGGATTTTGACTGAAGAATGAAATAAGTATGATTCTTCCTACAAATGTATTTTTAATCATTTGTACATAAGTAGAGTAAAATAAAGGGAAAAAATATTCCTATGAAATATATGTAGGATAAGAAAATTATTGAGTTTTTGGAGGGTTTTATCATAATATTCAATCATTTTAGACATAATCATAGACAATATCTATAAATAATTAGATTGTAAGATGCAACATTTACCACTCTGGTACCATTGAATTATAATCCCAATTAGGGAATAAAATTAAATGAAAGATAAAATATAATGATAATACATAAATAAATTATTTTACATTTCAAATGGGATATATATACACCTCCTAAAATAAAATTGATTCGTAACATAACTTATATCTCCAGGATGGAAAATTGAGACAAAACTACATTACTGTAATGGTATTTTTGAACCATAAACCCTATAACAGAGATCCTAAAATGGATATGAAACTTTAAAAAAATTAAGGATAACATCCATAAAATTAATTTATAGGTATTATATAGAACACCTAAAAGAAACATGTGGTGGATATGGATTGTTTCATATTGTAATAAAGTTGGATAAAAGTCCCTTACCATAGGTCTTGACGTCATACGTACACATTTGAACCTCATGTATAATAAAATTAAATATATCATAAAAGTAATAATGAAACATAATAATTTGTATCATAATATATATTATTTTTTAGGAAATTTTATTAACCATTTATCAACAATTCTATTCTAAAATTACATTTTAGGTAATAACAGTTTGTAGGTATTTTTGGGTTTGATATTTTTTTCCTCTTACTTTAAACCTGGTATCATCATTTATATATAGTTAAAAATGGTATAAATATAATATATATGAATTATATATGTATTTAGTGTTATCCATATAATGTAGGCATAGAAAATGATATGCATCATTCCTTGGGATGGTCGCTCATACGTATGCATGTATGTTGTTTACATTTTCACGATAGAAAGAATGAAATTGTAAGCTCCAAAAATTCATGATGGTCGTCCATTGTTTAATATTTGTTTCAATATTTTTTTGGTTAATTATATTTTATTTAATCAAATTAGTGGCCTCAAATCTGTTTTTGTGTTCTTGGCATGAATGGAAGGTAAATTGGTCAAACCTATGCAAGGGGCACAGTTTCACAATGTTAACTAAACTATGAAGACATCCAAGGAAACCTTTGGACCTTTTATAGTGGAATATCACATGGTTGGTGCATGATTTGAAGAAAAAAATCTTCCCAGGTAACTGTGTGACCTAACTACCCCAGGATAATGTCTTTTTCACGTTTTGTTGTTTTGTTTGGTAAACCGTACAAGTGAACCATGGACCCCTTTAATAGATGGATTAATTACAAAATTTCCACCTACTTAGTTTCATGTTCCATCAATCCTTCACCCACTTTATCCTTCATATTTAACACCACAAGCTTCCACAGTACACTTCTCTTTGAATAATACAGTAGTGTGTGTTGTACGCAACTCCGAGCTTCTAACAAGTCGCAACTAATCAAACTAGCCGTTATGAATAATAATACCCACTTTTGGAAATTTTATACATTCTATCTTTCAATATGGACTTCATTTTTGGATTTGGAATATCTAGATTATACGAGGATGTCATTTTGGTACTTTTCAGATAACTTTTATATTTTGATGAATAGTGAAATTTAATAAATTTTAATTTAAAAAACATTTTTAATCAAAATAATTAATAGTGATAAATTATGAATTTGAGTGGTTTTAAAGTATATTTAGAATATATTTTTACAATTTAATACAATGTTGGTCATTGGACATAATTTCACAATTAAACTGGACATAAACAAGTATCAATCTTTTGATAATTATTATATCTTAAAAACACGCTTTTTGTTTTGAGAGCGAGAATTAATTTTAAAGTATTTTCTGCCACTTCTATGTTTTGAATTTTGAAATATAGATTACATATTTGGAATCAGGATGTCAAATTTTCATAAATAGATAACTTTCATTTTCAGACATTTTGAATAATCACTTCGGTAAATATTTTATTTACCATGGTTAAAGGGTAAATCAAGTAAATAAGGGTTAGAAAATAAGATTATAATAATAACAAATTACCATAAAACGTGTCTTAACCTTATTTGTGGATACATGTCCGACCATGGTCATCATTGGGTATATTTTGGGACCCCATAGAGCCACTTGTATGTGATAGGGACACTTTTTATTAATTAAGCTAAAATAAATACAAAAATGACATAAACATATATCTTTTAGAAAAACAATTTTTACATAGGGTTATATATGTTGAATTTTCGAATATAAATATTCATTAGAAATATAGAAGGATTTTCTACATAATGGTATTTTATTTATAATTTTTAGACATTAAAAATGTAATAATATATATGATACAATAATGATGCAGTATTTTCCTTATTCATGAAAGAATCAAATAATTTGTATTATAAATGTTAAAATAAATATAATTTGAAAGTTTTGATGACATACACGAATTTAATAGGTTAATATGACATGTTATAATTGATTAAATTAATTAGGTTCTAAGTAATAATTATTTTAAGACTTTATCAAAATTCAATTATTAAATATTTTCAAAATTGACATAAAAGTGTTTTTAAAACAAATATTATATTATTAAATGATATTCAATTCTTAAAAATCTAAGGATCGGTCAAGAGACTTATATCATGATATTTTTATCATTAATGGACCACTTGGGGGTCTTTTGGATGTATATGGTATGTTTATTTACTATATAATATAAAAATACAAAGTGACATGTAAATGTCAATCTAATTATCTAAGAGTTTAAAATAAATGATAAGGTTGATATAATGATCAAAACCTATCTAAAATCTATTGGTTGAGTGGTTTTCGACCTATCCCCACCATAATGTTTAAATAATTCACTTTGGAGCCTTTAGAAACCGAATATAAATTTATTATAAAAAAATATTTCTTGTATTTCCTAAAGAGCCCCTCACCCCTCTTATAAAGGGGCACTCCCCCTTCTCATTAATTCACACCTTCAAAACCTTTTGGATCAGCCAAACCCTACCCCAATACTATCTCAACTTCCCTCAATTCATCCTAGATGCCTTATTTTGATCAGAAATCCACCCTAATGATCCCTTTTGATCAAATCAAAAGGAAGAACCTGAAGAAGAGGTAACGTCGTCACCACCCACTTTAATGTTCCTTTCTTCTTCAAATTCTTATTTATTTGTTATTTCCATTATAAAATAATCACTCCAGTATCTTAAATATAATGTGATGTTATTATAATTATGGAACAAATAAATTCATTATTCTATCCATCCTTTGAATGACATGTCACCATACATGTGTACATACAGCCTATCCTCTCCACGTTGTGGTGTAATTGTTATTAAATATATTATTATTTAGATAGGTATAATAATGATTTATAATTCATGTAAATAATAAATCAAAATTGATAATTATTCTGTCTATATGATATACCATCCAATTATGTATTATTTTAATATCAAAAGAATGATATTGTCGCTCGTACATACATACGGACTAATGTCTCCACGAATGCGATGAGATTCATTCGCCATTGTATCCATTCAAGAATGATTTTCATTTTATGGTTAAAAATAATTTTTAAATACTTAATATCATTATATATATGAATATGATAAAAAATATCAATAACAAACATGGCTTATGTAACAAAACATATAAAATAAAATGAGCAAGTTAACACCCAAAACGACGATAATACTATGATTTTATTAACAAATAGATGTTAACAGATAATATATGATATCGTATTAATATATATGATTATTTTATAATTCAATAACAATTATTTCACCATTATACAGTAGTTTAACTTACCCTCATCCAAGAAAAATTACAAGGTAAGGGTTTATTTCGCAATCTCTTCATTATCTGAGGTTGTTTATACATAATAATCTACAGGGACTTCTTTATCATCCACATCCATGTTTCGTAAAAATTTATTTCAAAACCTTATTAATATTTACTAGAATATGGGTTAAAGTCATTTATACCCTTGGTATAATTTTTATAAGAGGTTTATAAAGGAATATTTCTGTCATTTTCCAAACAAGGTCCTTTTTAACCTTTTTGACAGAATTAAGGTAAAAATGTCTTTTTTAACTTATACAGTGGGTGTAGCTATTTTCCCTCATTATATAATCATTTATGCTTCCCTTACATGATTATAAGGATATTTTTAAAATAATGGTTATCTTATATAATTATGTGATTTTTAAATGATTTTAAAAAAGGGATATTTCTCTCAAATATATGAAAATTCTGTGCAAATGTATATGTATTTAACGCAAGATTAAAAAGTTTTTAGAAAACTAGACTCTCGAGTGTGGTAGATAAAAAGGGATTGGGCATTGATCCATCATGTCCTGTAATAAGTCGAGCAGTATCAAAATTAGTTATTTTGTTTTCATAAGCTTGCATAATGTTTTCAGAAAAACACTAGAGTATTTTTGAGCAATTATAAACGTAAGTATCTTCTAAAAAAATGTCATTGGTATGTCTCATGAGACAAACTAGTGTCTTGGAAAAAGGCCTTGACAAAATCTTATTTGTAGTCTAGGAATGAGGCCTTAAATATGTGGTTATGATAGTCTGGCATTTATGCATTCCATCATTATGAAAGTGGTTATTGATATTTCATGTGATTATTTGACTAGTAGAATATCCACTTGAATAAGTAAATGGAATTATTTCATTTTATCTTTTCCATATTATGCTGAAGTTCATGTTTAAAAGGCTTTTGTTTCAGTTATACATTTCTTTAAATTTTTATGTTTATTTAGGAATGTTTCCGCAATATTGTTATCCTTACTGAGCATCTGAGCTAACCCCTTTCAATGTTTTATTTTTTCCAGGATGCAAAGAAGTAATTTATGAATGACCTACTGGGATAGTATGTGGGGATATGAGTGTGGACTATAGAGAATATGTTGTTTTAGTTTTAATTTTATATGATGTAATGTAAGACTTATGAATATATCTAGTGTTTCCAAGGCTAATAAACTAATCGTACATTCGAGATTTGATCCTTCTTGTGATCATGCCAATGTTATGTAATAATGCACCGACTCTGGGTAACTGGGGTTGGGGCGTTACAGTTGGTATCAGAGGAAGTTTAGTATAATCCTTGGAAGCTAGATTTAGATAAACTCTGATTAGAGCACATAGACCTAAGATGGACTTTGAGGATTAGTATAGAAGAAATTCCTATAATTTTGGTATTGAAGATATTTTGTGGGTTTTTCGGGAAATACATCTATGTATAGATATGAACAGGTATAGGAGGATCTGGCACATATGTACCTAGAGGTAAAACCTGAAAACACTACTTTGAGCTAGACTTGAATGGGAACTAGTGCACTATAACGGGACATGCTGCACTTTTGGTTACGACACTCCTGGGGGATATGCTTAGGGTAATTCTAATTTTCATTACAAAAACATTATGAAGGGTTTATGAGTATATACATCCTCAAAGAAAACATTTTTATAATTATAGATGATATCCATAAACATTTCAATTTATGTTAAGTGTTTTACAAGTATGGAATTATGTATTTTGATTCATAAACTGATCTAGTTTATGCCATTGTTTAGAAATGGTGGCTAGTAGAAGAAATGGAAACCATATCAATGCACGCACTCCATGTAAGGGTTTCCCTCCTACTCAAGATAATTATAGTTGAGCTGGTGATATAACTGGTGCTGATCAGCTTATCACCATACTGGGACAACTCACTCAGGTTATGAATAATCACCTTACCCGTATGGAGCACCCTGATCCGCATTGTGGAGGATCAATGTTAGATCGCTTCATGAGGCAAAAACCACCAACATTCAATGAGAGTTCAAATCCATTGGTAGTTGAGAAATGGATAAGTTCCCTAGATAAAATATTTCAGGCTCTGGTGATTAGTGAAAGGGAAAACGTTATCATGGAAGTTTACCACCTCACTGGAGATGCTGGTCAATGGTGGTCATTGATTCAAAACACAGAGTATGATGATGAAGTATCCAATATGGAATGGAGGGAGTTCAAAGATCTGTTTTTAGAAAAATACTTCCCTCATGGCCATCGACCAGATATGAAAAGGCAATTTTTATGTCTGAGACAAAATGAGGATGAGAAAGTCGCAAATTATGAGTCTAACTTTACAAGGTTAGCAAGGTATGCTGGTGATTATATACGTAACCCAAGAAGTATGATTGATCGTTTCTTTGATGGGTTAAAACCATTTTTCCGTCATGCATTAGTCTCACAAACCTTCTCGTTGTACGAAGATATTGTCTCATGTTCAATCAAGACAGAAAAGGAATTCTCTATGACTTATGATTTTAAAGCATTTCAAGAGATGAAGATATCAGCTGATCAATCTAGAAATGGAAATAAGGGGAAGAAGGGAAAAGTTGAAAATACATCCTGTAGTAAATGTGGGAATAAACACCCTGGTACTTGCCTAAAGGGAATGGGAGTCCGTTACAAGTGTGGTGAAAAAGGCTACCAAGCTCATGATTTCAAGGGAAAGGGAGATGTTGTCAATGTGGAATTCAATAATTGTAGAGGGATATGGGAAATTATGCAAATGAATGTCCTAATCATCAGAGGAACATACCTCAGAAAAGGCCAAGGGATCAAGGACAAGCTTATGTTATCTCTATTGCTGAGGTA
Source organism: Viscum album (assembly GCA_963277665.1). Classification (NCBI taxonomy): domain Eukaryota; kingdom Viridiplantae; phylum Streptophyta; class Magnoliopsida; order Santalales; family Viscaceae; genus Viscum; species Viscum album. The sequence goes on along the minus strand of OY728162.1, from coordinate 75,475,994 downwards.
GAAGATCCAAAAGACGTGGTGGAAAGTAATTTAATGGTTTCCTCAAGTTTAGAAAATGCATTATTTGATTCTAGATCATTTCATTGTTTCATATCATACCAGTTATCTATGAAAATTAGATATTTCCAATTTGATAAACAATGGAGTTGTCAGTTAAAACTCCTAAGTGAAGAATCATTTCAAAAACGTTTTGTGAATTAGTCCCCCTTAGAGTACATAAATGTTCTTTATCTTCTGATCTCATTGTCATACATATGGTTGAATTTGATATAATCCTCAGTATGTATTGTCTTTCAGACTATGATGCGAAAATTTATTATAAGAAGAAGAAGGTTACAATTTTGGATGATGATGATAAGGAACACCTTATCTTTATAGCAGAATCATCACCACCTAATACTTATTTAGATCCACCCCCAGTAGCTCAACTAAATTCAATTATAGGGGAGGAAGAGAATGAAATGACTGAGGGCGAGGAAACTAATGTTCAAATATAGAATGTACCTATTGTGAAAGAATATGTAGATGTGTTTCCAGAAGATTTACCTGGACATCCTCCAGAATGAGAAGTTGAGTTTTCTATTGATTTAATTCATGGATCAAGGCCTATATCGCCTACCCCTTATAGAAGGGAAACTGTAGAATTAGTTGAACTAAATAAAAAACTAGATGAATGGATAATTAAGGGATTTATTTGCCCTAGTGTTTCTCCATGGGTAGCCGCAGTTCTTTTTGTTAAAAAGAAAGATGGATCTATGAGGTTATGTATTGACTACAGAGAGATACATGCTATAACAATAAAGAAACAGTATCCCCTACCTCGCATTGATGATTTATTTGACCAACTGCATGGATCTCAATATTTTTCAAAGATTGACATTTGATCTGGATATCATCAGTTGTGTGTAATGAAGGATGACATTCTGAAGAGAGCATTTCGAACCAGGTACGGGCATTACGAGTTTACAGTAATGCCTTTTGGATTGACTAATGCTCCCTCTGTATTCATGGATCTAATGAATAGAGTTTTCAAGGAATATCTCGATGATTTTTTAGTGGTATTTATTGATGATATCTTGGTATACTCCAAAAGCTATGAAGATCATGAAAATCACATGCGCATTATCTTGAAGACTCTGAGAAGACATGAATTATATGGAAAGTTTAGCAAGTCTGAATTATGGCTTCAGGAGATTTCTTTACTAGACCATATTGTCTGTAAAGATGGAATCTTTGTTGATCCTTCTAAGACCAAGGAAATCCATGAAAGGCATGAACCGATGAGTATAACTGAGGTACACAGTTTTATTGGTTTAGCTGGTTATTATCGACGTTTCGTCCAGAATTTTTCCCGATTGGCTAACCCATTAACAAAGCTCACACGTAAAGGGGTTAAATTTGTCTGCAAAAAAGAGTGAGAAGAGTGTTTTGAAGAACTGGAGAGAATATTAGTCAATGATCACATATTGAATCTACCATCAGGGAATGATGGGTTCGTTATTTATAGTGATGCATCAAAGAAAGGACATGGTTGTGTCTTTATGCAGAATGATAGGGTTATTGCATATGCATCATGACAGTTGAAAATTCATAAGAAAAACTATCCTACTCATGATCTTGAGTTATATACTATAATATTTTCTTTGACGATATGGAGACATTATATCTATGGTAAAAAATGTGATATTTATACTGATCATAAGAGTTTGATGTATATTTTTCACAAAAATAACTCAACATTAGGCAAAGGAGATGGCTTGAATTACTCAAGGATTATGATTTCACGATACAGTACCACCCTGGGAAGGCAAACAAGGTGGCAGATGCTTTGAGCAGAAAATATTATGGTGTTTTGAACATAATGAGAATTGAAAGGGAACATATTTTCATGGATCTAGTAATGTTTGATATGGGAATCACCATGGAAGGTGAAACATCAATTCTTTTTCAAATGGTTACCAAACCATCTCTACTAGAAAGGATAATTAGTTCTTAAACCAGTGATGAAGAGTTAGAAAGGAAGATTAAAGCTATGAATGATGGGAAATTGAGTGACTTTGTGTATGAATATGGAATTTTGAAATTTGGGAGGAGACTTTGTGTTCCCGATATACCTGATCTAAAAAGGGAATTATTAGATGATGCTCATATCTCCAATTTCTCTATACACCCTGATAGCACCAAAATGTATAGTGATTTGAAAGAACATTTTTGGTGGGACAACATGAAGAGGGAGATTTCTGATTTTGTGTTAAGATGTATGGTTTCTCAACAAGTGAAAGTTGGAAGGAAACAACCTGGTGGAGTATTGAAACCTCTTCCCATACTTGAGTGGAAATGGGATAATATTACAATGGAATTCGTCATAGGGCTACCAAATACTCCTCAAAAGGAACAATTTAATATGGGTCATTGTTGATCGTCTTACCAAGTCAGCACATTTTCTTGCTATAAGGGAGGATTTACCATTTGAAAGTCTAGAAATAATATATATTAATGAAGTTTTGAGACTTCATGGAGTACTCACATCGATTGTTTCAGATCGTGATCCACGTTTTACATCAAGATTCTTGGAAGAGTCTTCATAAGGCCTTGGATACTGAACTTTGTTTGAGCACTTCTTACCACCCTCAAATAGATAGACAATCAGAACGGACTATTAAAACCTTAGAAGACTTGTTGAGATCTTGCTCACTTAACTTTCAAGGTATGTGGGATCAATATTTTCCTCTAGTAGAATTTTTCTATGACAATTGCTTCCATTCATGTATTCGGATTGCACCATATGAAGCTTTCTATGGAAAGAGATGCCGCACACCAACCTGTTGGGATGATGATGGTGAATGAAAACTTGTAGGCCCAGAACTGGTTGAGGAAATGATGGAAAAAGTGAAGGTAATCCAAAACTACATCAAAGCATCTCAAAGTAGGCAGAAGATCTATGTTGACAACCGAAGAAACAATTTGTAATTTTAGGTGGGAGATCATATATTATTAAATGTATCTCTATGGAATGGAGTTATATGTTTTGGCAAGAAAGTTGAATTTAGTCCCAGGTACATCGAACCTTTCATAATTCTAGAACGAATTGGGGTTGTAGCTTACCGTTTGGAAATGCCGCCAAATCTCTCCAAAGTTCATGATGTGTTCCACGTATCACTGTTGAGAAAATACATGCCTGAACCAATGCATGTACTCACCAATGAGGAATTAGAAATGGAACCTGATTACTCTTATTACAAAGAGCCCGTTAGGATTCTTGATACGAGATAACGAGTTTTGGGAAAACGGACGACTCGTCTGGTAAAAGGTCTATGGAGAAACCATAAGATGGAAGAGGCAACGTGGGAACCCAAGGAACATATGATGAAGAAACACCCAAGTCTTTTTATGTAGTAATATTCTATAAATTTTGAGGTTGAAATTATTCGAAGGAGGGGATAGTGTAACACCCCAAGCTTCCACGGTATGCTTCTCTTTGAATAATACAGTAGCGTGTGTTGTACGCAACTCCGAGATTCTAACACGTCACAACCAATCAAAGTAGCTGTTATGAATAGTAATACCCACTTTTTGAAATTTTATACATTCTATATTTCAAAATGGACTTCATTTTTGGATTAAAAATATCAAAATTATCCTAGGATAAAATTTTGGTACTTTTCGGATAAATATTAAATTTTGATGAATAGTGAAAATTACGAAATTTTAATTAGAAACAACTTTTTTAATCAAAATAATTAATAGTGATAAATTATGAACTTGAGTTGTTTTAAATTATATTTAAAATATATTTTTACAATTTAATAAAATTTTGGTCATTGGACATAATTTCACAATTAAACCGGACAAGAACAAGTATCAATCTTTTGAAATTTATTATATCTTAAAAACACGTTTTTTGTTTTGACAGTGGGAATTAATTTTAAATTAATTTCTGCCACTTCTGTGTTTTGAATTGAGAAAAATGGATTCCATATTGGGAATCAGGATTTCTAAATTTTGTAAATAGGTACCTTTTAATTTCAGACATTTTGAATAATTACTTCGGTAAATATTTTATTTACCATGGTTAAAGGGTAAATCCGGTAAATAATGGTTAAACAATAATACTCTAATAAAAAAAAATTAAGCTAAAACATGTCATAACCTTATTGGTGGATACATTTCCGACCATGGGCATAATTGGGTCAATTTTGGGACCCCATGGAGCCACTTGTAGGTGATAGGGAAACTTTATATTAATTATGTTAAAATAAATACAAAAATGACATAAGCATATATATTTTAGGAAAACAATTTTTACATACAGTTATATATGTTGGATTTTTGACTATAAGTATTCATTATAAAGATAAAACGATTTCCTACATAATTGTATTTTATTTATAATTTTTAGACATTGTAAAAGTAAAAATATGTATGACACAATATTGATTCATTATTTTTTTTATTAATGAAAGAATCAAATAATAGGTATTATAAATGTTAAAATAAATATAATTTTAATGTTTTGATGACATAAAAGAGTTTCATAGGTTAATATGACATGTTATAATTGATTAAATTAATTAGTTTCTAAGTAATAATGTTTCTATGACTTTATCAAAAATAAATTATTAAAGATTGTATAAATTGACATAAAATAGTTTTTAAAACAATAATTATATTATTAATTGATATTCAATTCCTAAAAATCTATGGTTTGGCCAAGTGACTTATATAATGATATTTGTATCATTAAAGGACCACTTGGTGTGTATATTGGATGTATATGGTAGGTTTATTAACTATATAATATAAAAATACAAAGTGACATGTTAATGTCAATCTAATTAACTAAGAGTTTAAACTAAATGATAAAGTTAATATAATGTCAAAAACCTATATAAAATCTATTTGTTGAGTTTTTTTAGACCTATACCCACATTAACCTTTAAATAATATAATTTGGAGCCATTAGAAACCGAATACGAATTTGTTATAAAATAATATTTCTAGCATTTCCTAAAGAGCCCCTCACCCCTCTTATAAAAGGGCACTCCCCCTTCTCATTACTTCACACCTTAAAAACCTTTTGGTTCAGACAAACCCTACCCAAATACTCTCTAAACTTCCCTCAATTCATACTAAAGGCCTTAGTTTGATCAGAAATCCACCCTATGAATTCATTTTGATCAAATCAAAAGGAAGAACCTGAAGAAGAGGTAACGTCTTCACCACCCTATTTAAAGTTCCTTTCTTCTTCAACTTATTCTTTCCTTGTTGTTTCTATTCTAAAATAATAACTCAAGTATCTTATATATAATGTGATTTTATTATAATTATGGAACAAACAAATTCATTATTTTATCCCTCCCTTGAATGAAATGTCACCATACGTGGGTACGTATGACCTACCGTCTCTACGTTGTGGTGTAATTATTATTAAATATATTATTATTTAAATGGGTATAATAATGATTTATAATTCATTTAAATAATAAATATAACTTTATAATGATTATTTATATCTTATATACCATCCAATTATGTATTATTTTATTATCAAAAGAATGATATTGTCGCTCGTGCGTACGTACGGACTACAGTCTCCCCGACTGCGATGAGATTCATTCCCCATCATATCCATTCAAGATTGTTTTTCATTTGACGGTTAAAAATAATTTTTAAAGACTTAATATCATTATGTATATGAATATGATACAACATATCCATAAAAATACAACTTATGTAACAAAACATAAAAAAGATAACGAGTAAGTTAACACCCAAAACGACGATAATACTAAGATTATATTAACAAAGCGATGTTAAAAGATCATATATGATATCATATTAATATATATGATTATTTTATAATTCAATAACAATTATTTCACTATTATAAATGAGGCTAAACTACCATCAACCATGGAAAAGTACAAGGTAAGGTTTTATTTCGCAATCTCTTCATTATCTGAGGTTGTTTATACGTAATAATCTACTGGGACTTCTTTGTCATCCACGTCCATGTTTCTTAAAAATGTATTTCAAAACATTTTGACTATTTACTAGAATATGGGTTAAAGTCATTTATAACCTTGTTTGAATTTTTATAACAGGGTTATAAAGGAATAGTTCTATTGTTTTCCAAACAAGGTCCTTTTTAACCTTTTCGACAGAATTAAGGTAAGAATGTCTTTTTTAACTTATATGGTAGGTGTGGCTATTTCCCACCATTATAAAATCTTTGAATCTTCCCTTAAATTATTATAATGATATTATTAAAATAAAGGTTTTTTTTATAATTATGTGATTTTTAAATGATTTCAAAAAAGGGATATTTCTCTCAAATATATGAAAATTCAGTGCAAATGTATATGTATTTAATGCAAGAATAAAAATGTTTTCAGAATACCTGACTCTCGAGTGTGGTATATAGGAAGGGATTTGGTGTGGACCCATCATGGCCTGAAATTAGTCGAGCAGTATTAGAATTAGTTATTTTGTTTTCAGAAGCATGCATAATGTTTTCAGAAAAACACCGGAGTATATTTGAGAAATTTTAAAATTAAGTATCTTCTAAAAACAATTGCATCGGTAGGTCTCATGAGACAAACTAGTGTCTTGTCACAAGGCCTTGACAAATCTTATTTCTAGTCTTGGCACAAGGCCTTGTCTATGTGGTTATGATAGTCTGGAATTATGCATTCTATCATTATGAAAGTGGTTATTGATATTGCATGTGATTATTCGACTAATAGAATATCCATGTGAATAATTAAATGATATTATTTCATTTTATCTTTGATATATTATGCTGAAGATTAAGTTTAAAAGGATTTTGTTTTAGTTTTACATTTCCTTAAATGTTTATCTTTATTTATGAATGTTTTCTGCTATATTGTTATCCTTACTGAGGATATGAGCTCACCTCTTTCAATGTTTTATTTTTCCCAAAATGTGAAAAGTAATTTATGAATGACCTGCTGGGATAGTATGTGGGGATATGAGTGTGGACTATGGAGACTATGTTGTTGTAGTCTTTATTTTTTATGATGTGATGTAAGACTTATGAATATATCTAGTGTTTCCAAGGCTACTAATCTAATCGGTCTTTCGAGATTTGATATTTCTTGTGATCATTCCAATGTTATGTAATAATGCACCGAATCTAGGTAACTGGGGTTGGGGAGTTACATCATATATCCCTAATGACAAGCTACATTCCTCATGATCTTATAAGTAGTGATCTAACTCATTTATTGTCTCTTTGTAGCACCATTGGTTCGGGATCGATGCTCCGGGTAATTCTAATCTCCCTCTTGTTTATCTTTTACGTATCAAGGCTTGTATCTTGGGAAATATAATTTTGAATCCCTAAAGCCTTTTTCCAGAATCATATTATAATATGGTTCTTAAGGGTGTGTTTGAATGTGTATATAAGGTAATGATTAGGAGTGTGGTGGTCAATATATTTAAGGTATGTGGTATATAAGTTATATCCCATATTTTTTTAGATGTCTTTATGTTTAGTTGAGTTCTTTGTTATTTCATGGAGTGATTGTGATTCATTTTTTGAAATTTGGTAAATTGGCCATAGAAAAAATGAATTGAATCCCTCATGGTCCTCATGGGATGAATTTTGTATGATTTGATATATTTAGTGCCACCCATGGGGTGCACTAACATTACATGACCTATGAATGGGAAACACAAGTGGATGGTTGGTGTGTGAAGACATAGAGCCCTTGATGATCATGTGGTTATGTATATATCAAATGAAAAATTAATATTTGTATTGTGTATATACTTGAAAATGGATTAGAGGGTTTTTTTCATGGTATACAAATGGGTTAATATGCATAATTCAGACCGTGTCAAGTGGCTTAAGAATTATGATAGAAATAACTTTGAGATTTAGTGAATACAAAAAAATTAATATGTTAAATTTTTCATTGAATGTGAAATGTGAAATATTCTGAATGGTTTTTTATTGGGTAATTTAAGAATATGAGAAATAAGTTTATATAAGTCAATTGTTCATTAATAATTTTGAGTTATGCATGATAATGATAATTTTTCCAAATGGGTTATGTAATGTAAATAAAAAATGTGTAAATTGGTTATGGCATAATATTAATTTTCATGTAGATTGGTATGGATTATGATAAATATATGTATTAGTTTTTTTGGTTCAGATATGGTTTTTGTGTGGTGAATGAATAAATAAGCATGTGCACATGGCTATGTAGTGTGGGGTATTCACTCTGGTTCTATTCCTACAGGTCGAGTTAGATTGATTCTCTATACTCCAGTCCACAATGAACTAGTTAGGGAAGGAGAATCAACACAATTACCCTAATGATTGGATTCCACCTAAACAAAGGCATCAAGGTGAGGAAAATGTTTCTTTTTTAATGTTTTTTCCGTATTGATATATTGGATGAATTATTCCATTATAAAATGTGATGAATTTATTGAACCGTTGTGTGAATGATGTAAATCCCTAAACCATGGAACAAATGTTGATAGTGAATTAAGTACTGATAAAGATATCAATATTGAATTTTGTACTAAGGAAGGTAATATTTTAAGTAATGGTTGTTAACTTATGGCACCTGAACTATCTTTAATTTACATTTCATTTATTTATTACATGCATGTAATATTTGTTTATAATGGATATTTTTTAGACATAGTTGGTGGTAGTCTACAAAGTTGTACGTGCACCATTCTCAGGCCACCATTGAGTACCCTACAATATTGCATACTTTTAGTTCACGATCAGGAAATGAGACCTATACTAGGGAGTTGAGTCAGGCTTGGGATGTTCATGGATGAGGTTTCAGAAATTAAGTTAGGACCATTTTGTGAGTTTTACTATTTGACTTCACTTTGTGTTTTGTTCACATGGCACCATTTGCAGGACATGCCATAATTGTTGTTGTCTATGGTTTGTACCGAATTTTGGGATATACAATTTTTATTATGTTCATTGCTTATTACAAGTTTTCTCAATGATTCTAGTTATTTTTTTACATGGATTACTATGTTAAATATGGTATAGTCTCCCCATGTGACCATTTAGACCCACATTGTTAGTCGAAAACCATTTTTTTTAGGGAGGCGCAGTTAAGGTCATGTGGAATCTAGGATCTAGGAATTATATTAGTGAGTCTTGGGTAAGGGATGATACAAGGTGATATTATAGTTGGTCTTTTCGATAAATTACTATTTGGGAATGATATAAAATAGGATAGGAAGGTTTCGAGCATTGGTAATGAGCCTCTTCGTGGGAGTATATAACCCATGTATGAGGTAAAAACCATGTCCCTAAGGGTGGTAATTGTTTTTCATATTGTGTGTTGTTCCATTTGATGATATTTCACCATTGGGGGATGTAGTTGTTGTGTAATGTGAGAGTTTTATGATATCTTTCTCATGGTTTGAATGGAATGAGGTTGTGAATTCTTGAATTATTCTAATCACCTAAGCATATAAGTGTCAAGTATAATGATAGGAACACACATGTGATGGTTTTGTGGAATAAAGGATATAATTCATTTTATTTTCTTGAAGTGGATGAAAATGGTGCTTATAGAAATAAATAAAATGGGTAATAATGAAAATAAAATGATAATAATGGTTAATAAATTATTCATAAAGAAGGTTTTATGTGGTTCAAAATGTTAGTTGTAGAATGTTGTAAAATGGAAAATGTTCTATGGAGGAATGATTTTCATTGTATGTATGGAAATCGGTTTTAAATGGTTTCTAATGTATGATTTTTAATCATTTACTTTTTTTTAAATGTGTCAAACATGGACCTTGATTGGGATTTATGAGGGTAGTGTTTGATATGTGAATATGACTTTTGGGATTGTGTATGAAATAAATTTTTTATAACCAGTATAGATCATTATTTTATATAAACTTTAGAATATTTTTGTTGTGAATTCTAAATACCATATTTGGAATTGTATAAAAATTCGAACATGAATATTTGAGATGGTTGGGCGGAAAGGGGATGTTTTTTAGAATGATCCCCTAGTAGTGGAGAAATCACACTTTGTGATTCTGGGACATATAGAAGATATGTTTTGTGAGACATGTTTTCTTTTATTGGAGATGATGAAACGAGACCTAGGGCAGGTTGTACCGAGTATGTTCAAGTTGACCAGGGTGTTTCAACTGTAGAACCCTTTGGACATCACTATAGAGGGTGGGATAGATGCAAAATTGTTTTGGAAATAGTCTATCAAGATGATTCTCAAAAATATGGATAGTCCTTGTAACACCACAGGTTTAAAATTAAGTTTTATGTTTTTCCAATGTTTCCAAGATGTAATAAAATAAATTACCGAATGAAAATATATAATTAAAAATCGCTTTATTCATAAAAATTCCAGAATACACCCTTGATACACTATAACTAACCCATTAAACCCACTGCTATTGATAATAAAACAATTGGAAGACTACCAAGAAACACAACGATGCCGATCGAGTATTTATCATCTCTTGGATCTAATAAAAGAATAAAAGTTATGGAAAGGATGATAGCCATAAAACTAAAAATAATAGGAATATATAAAACCATCTCCAAAAGCAATGGCGTGAGTGTCGAGGTATTTTTCTTCTGAGTGTTTGAACGAACCGTAAAACATTAGTATTTATAGAGTTTTATTCTGAATATTTGAACGACCAGTAAAACATTTGTATTTATAGAGTTTTATCCGACCGTTACAAAAAAACTATCCGTTATTACTTTTATAAATTTAAAGAAAAATGACCGTTGATGTATAAATAAAATAACTGAATACAAACATTACTAATTTAATTATTATTACTGAAATTAATATGTAATAAACAGACATTATATATATTCAATTTAATAGATAATGTTTTAATCATTAAATTTAACATATTTAGAGTTTATATTATATATATATATATACAATTATTAAACAATATATATATATATATATACATTGATAAAATGATAAAACTAAAATGAATAAAAAACAATTTGAATATAGAATCGGGAATTGAGGGTTCCTGTTCGCCAACCGCGAGCCGGCGCTGAGGAAGAACCGAGACCCAGGATCATCGGCTTTGAAGAAGAAATGATCAACCGTCGGTTTTGAATCAAGACATTTCGTGCGAGGTTCGACCACCGATTAATCTTCCGAAGGTCAGTTCTAATTCACATTCAGGGTTTTCACTTTTAGTTTTGAGGTCGAGTTTGGATCGGGGATTAAGTTTGAGCGATGGTCTGGTAGAGGCCAAGGCATAGGGTATGCCTTCTTCTTCACGAACAGAGGACAAGACTGAGGGGAAAGCCGCATAACCCAAGTTTCTTCACCGAATTAGGCTTCTTCGACCATGTTTCAAAGTTCATGCTCTATCCAGGGTTCGAACGAAGAAGTGTCAAGTGTTCTTCAATTGTTCAAAATCGTTAAGAAATTTCGATCGTTGAAAGAAAACATTGACCGCGGATGAGGTAAGATCGCGCATCAATGATGGAGTATCAGTTTGTTATGATTTGTTCTGTGTCAATTTTATCCGATTTTCAGATTCAATTTTGGTATAATATTCATCCACTTGTGTTTTCTTTAAATCTGGACCCATTGATGTAACGATTTCCTTAACTTTTTTGGATTTTTCTTCAAATGGAATTGTTTAGTATATCCATCTTAAATAATTTTGATTTGTTTATTGGATTGCTCGGTTATTTCTTTGTGTCAGTTTACTTTCTTTATGATTATCATAATTTATGCTGGTCAATTTAGTTTCAAATTGTGTGATGTTTGCAATAGTATTTTTTTCATTAAACCCTTTGTCTCGATTCAGAATCATTTAAGGTCTTATTTTTTGTTTCGTTTCTGATCGTCGGACATTTAAATATATATATATATATATATATATGTATATCAACTTGCAGCAACTCAATCAATGCATTTAATTCATCTATAATAGTTTATATATATTATATGTATATATCAATAAATTATCCTCACAAATTGAAATAATATAATCAATTATATTATAATGCTGCGTGTATAAATAAAGGGGTGTGTAGTGGTTGTCTGGAAGGAAGTTGTAGTACGTGGTTTTTTTTTGTTGTTGAGAGTTTGAGTGGAAAGAATGTTTGGGAAGGATGAGAAGTAAGAATTCATCTACGCATAAACCAAGTAAGGGATCTTTATATTTATTCTGTAAATTTATTTTCTTTGAAAATTATAATTGTACAAATGAAATTTATTTCATCTATGGGGTTTTTTGTCAAAATCATCATGTTTTTCACTTTCGAAATTTTGGTAGAATATAGTAAGGGATTATTTATTTTAAATCTAAATTTTCTTATGAGAAAGTATTATAGTTTTTATGATTTCTTGTTTTCGGTTAAGGGGATATTGGTTTATCGTGATTTTAATTTTATGGTTTGTGTGTAAGGGGGGATTTTCTAAACTTTTAAATCCTCATATAAATAGATTATTATACTTCTTTTTATTTTTTAAGGCAGATTTGCTTAGGTTAAATAATATGGTTTATATTTTGTGGTTTTAGGTATTGGAAAATTATTTCTACAAAAGTTTCATTAATGGTTCTCTTAAAACAAAATCAACATGTTTGCAGTTATGGACATATTTTGATAAGCTTTAGTAAACCGTTCTAAAATTTTTAGAAAAATTTAATTATTTTAATTTTATGATTCTATTTGTATAATTAAAATTTATTTTAGAAGGGACATTGCATATAAGATCAAGTGAATAATATATATATAGCTTCATGATGTGAAAATATATAATTGTTTTAAATAAATTAATAGTCAAGTAATAATTCACATATTAATTATTAAATTAAGAATATCATAATTTTATTGTGTCACGTACAAGTCATATAGAAATCAAGGTTATGTCCATATATCAATAATCGTTTATGAAACTTCATACATGCATATTCATATATAGTTATATTCACATATTCATGAACGTGGTATAAAATTTACAAAGAAATGAAATTTTAATGGAATTGGATGAGATGTTTATAGACATGTTATAATTTTATGTTGTCATGTACATGTTTATATTTATAATTTTACTCATGAATGAAATATTGATATATCATTTGTAATATTTGGTGCATGGTCATTATTATTTTATGATGTTGAAATAAAATAATGGTTTAAGTCATTTAATCATGAAAACAAATCTTTGATATTTATTTTTATTATTTATCAATGGAAATCAGGTATGTTGGTGTTTATGTACATGCCAAGTGACGTGAGTTTTTTTTGGAAATCCATACTCACAAGTTTTTTTTAAATAAAAAAATCACACACACATATATATATATATGCTTATATATATATTAGTGGGAATTATTATTTAAATGAACTGACATGTTTAAAGGTAAAAACTCTAGTGAGAAACACTATATATATATATATGTGTAAAAAAAACTTAAAACATTTTCGAAAGATACATGAACTTGTTCGTTGTAAAAATATAAGTTCATTGGGGAGTGAACCCATCCTTCGGTAAGTGGACAGGCCCAAGACAGCCTTTGACGAATTAAGTTGCCTCAAAATGATGTTTTGTTATCCTGAAGTTTGCTTAATATTTTCCAACTAAAATCACTGGAATAGTTTAAAAGTGTTTTCAAAGTATAATTATTTTCCAAAGGTTTATATTATTATATAAAGGTTGATTTACAAATGAATTTACAATTGAAATTTTTCAAATGTAGTATTTAAAGGATATTTTTTTGAAAACGATTTATCAAAGGTTTTCAAAACCCCTTACTAAGAATCTTATGTGCTCACCACTAGATTTGAAATGTTTTCACAGGTATCTTAGTAGATTATCGTATATGTCTTCGCTTATGGAGTTAGCGCGCGGAAGCATAGTGCAAAAATTTAATATTATTTTTTCAACTCTGATAATGTAAGGTTATGTCTAAACTTCCAGAACCTAGACCAGTAAAAGATCCTCATTTCATTAAAGTGTTGTGTAATTTTTTATTCTCCTTTTAAAAAAAATTCACAGCATTTTTCAGGCACTGAATCCGAAAGAGCGGGCTCGGGGCGTTACACTTGGTATCAGAGGAATGGTCTAGATAACTCTGGAAATATAAAACCTTTCGATAAATTGACTATCCTTTCTCAGTCAACATTCTTCTTTGTAATTTTCAGATGGAAGGAAGGAGAACTCAAACAAGTCTCTTAGGCCTTCCAGATGAATTACTCGCTATGATCATGGAAAAATCATGCAAAGAAGAATCTGAGCCCTATGAAGCCATGCAGATTTCTTGTAAACGTCTCTATAATATATCAGGCACACCAGATATACTTCATTTTCATCATGGTTGTGGTTTTGTTTTCGAAGATATCAGGCAGATCCAACGTCATTTCGATCGACGCCAAGGAGCATATTACGAAGGACTTTTTAGGTGTTTTACAATGTTTGAGCAATCAGAATCAATCTCCAATTTTTATAGAGCAGCTGAAGAAGGAAATCTTCACATAGCATTTATGTGTCAACTTTTATGCTTTTGCTTCATAGGAAGAATTTATGATGAATTCGAAACATTTGAAGATGAAGCAATGAAAATTTCTTATAGGAATCAAATTCAAGACGAACTTCTTGGATACTATATTGATTATCATTCATTGAGGACTGTCTTCCGGTGCCTACATCCATACAACACCTCTTGCACTAGTTGCATTTGGGCGAATGAACTGGAAGATTTCAAAGCCACATTGAACATTAATTTATTAGGGACACATGGAAACCGTGTAAGACAATTATACAGACCTTGGGGACATCATGTGAGACTCAGAATAGATGGGTATTAAGAGTGATAAGTGTAAATGAATTTCGAGGATGAAATTCTATTTAAGGGGGGTAGAATGTAACACCCCAGGTTTAAAATTAAGTTTTATGTTTTACCAATGATTCCAAGATGTAATAAAATAAATTACTGAATGAAAATATATAATTAGCAAGCACTTTATTCATACAAATTCAAGAATACACCCTTGATACACAATAACTAACCCATTAAACCCACTGCTATTGATAATAAGCCAATTTGAAGACTACCGAGAAACACAACGATGTCGATCGAGTAGTTATCATCTCTTGTATTTGATAGAAGAACAAACGTTATGGAAAGGATGATAGAAATAAAACTAAAAATAAGAGGAACATATAAAACCATCTCCAAAAGCAATGGCGTGAGCGTCGAGGTATTTTTCTTCTGAGTGTTTGAATGAACCGTAAAACATTAGTATTTATAGAGTTTTATTCTGAATGTTTGAACGACCCGTAAAACATTAGTATTTATAGAGTTTTATTCGACCGTTACAAAAAAAATTTCCGTTATTAATTTTAAAAATTTAAATAAAAATGACCGTTGATGTATAAATAAAATAAATAAAAAAACATTACTAATTTATATATTATTACTGAAATTAATATGTAATAAACAAACATTATATATATTCAATTTAATAAATAATTTTTTAATCATTAAATTTAACATATTTAGAGTGTATATTATATATATATACATTGATTAAATGATATATATATATATACATTGATAATATGATAAAACTAAAACAAATAAAAAAACAATAAGAATAGGGAATCGGGAATAGAGGGTTCCTGTTTGCCAACCGCGAGCCGACGCTGAGGAAGAACTGAGACCAGGGATCTTCGGCTTTGAAGAAGAAATGATCAACCGTCGGTTTTGAATCAAAACTTTTCGTGCGAGATTCGACCACCGATTAAGCTTCCGAAGGTCAGTTCTTTTTCACATTTTGGGTTTTCACTTTTAGTTTTGAGGTTGAGTTTGGATCGGGGATTATGATTGAGCGATGGTCTGGTAGAGGCCAAGGCATAGGGTATGACTTCTTCTTCATGAACCTAGGACAAGACTAAGGGGAAAGCCGCATACCCCAAGTTTCATCACCGAATTAGGCTTCTTCGACCATGTTTCAATGTTCAAGCTTTATCCAGGGTTCGATCGAAGAAGTGTCGAGTGTTCTTCAATTATTCAAAATCGTTAAGGAATTTAGATCGTTGAAAGAAAACATTGACCGCGGATGAGGTAAGATCGTGCATCAATGATGGAGTATCATTTTGTTCTGATCTGTTAGGTGTCAATTTTATCCGATTTCCAGATTCAATTTTGGTATAATATTCATCCACTTGTGTTTTCTTCAAATCTGTACCCATTGATGTAATGATTTCCCTAACTTCTTTGGATTTTTCATCAAATGGAATTGTTTAGTATATACATCTTAAATAATTTTGATTTTTTTATTGGATTGCTCGGTTATTTCTTTGTGTCAGTTTCCTTTCTTTATGATTATTATAATCTATGCTGGTCAATTCTGTTTCAATTTGTGTGATGTCTGCAATAGTGTTTTTTTAATTATACACTTTGGCTCGATTCAGAATAATTTAAGGTCCTATTTTGTATTTCGTTTCTGACCGTCGGACATTTAACTATGTATATTTGTATATCAACTTGAAGCAACTCAATCAATGCATTTAATTCAGCTATAATAGTTTAGATATATTATATGTATATATCAATAAATTATCCTCACAAATTGAAATAATATAATCAATTATATTATAATGTTGCGTGTATAAATAAAGGGGTGTGTAGTGGTTGTCTGGAAGGAAGTTGTAGTACGTGGTTTTTTTTGGTGTTGAGAGTTTGAGTGGCAATCATATTTGGGATGGATAAGAAGTAAGAATTCATCTACGCATAAACCAAGTAAGGGAACTTTATATTTATTCTGTAAATTTATTTTCTTTGAAAATTATAATTGTACAAATGAATGTTATTTCATCTATGGGGTTTTTTGTCAAAATCATCATGTTTTTCACTTTCAAAATTTTGGTAGAATATAGTAAGTGATTATTTATTTTAAATCAAAATTTTCTTATGAGAAAGTATTATAGTTTTTATGATTTCTTGTTTTGGGTTAAGGGACTATTGGTTTATCATGATTTTAATTTTATGGTTTGTCTGTAAGGGGGAATTTTCTAAACTTTTATATCCACATATAAATAGATTATTATACTTCTTTTTATTTTTTTAAGGCAGATTTGTTTAGGTTAAATAATATGGTTTATATTTTGTGGTTTTAGGTATTGGAAAATCATTGCTACAAAAGTTTCTTTAATGGTTCTCTTAATACAAAATCAACATGTTTGCAGTTATGGACATATTTTGATAAGCTTTAGTAAACCGTTCTAAAAATTTTAGAACAATTTAATTATTTTAAATTTATGATTCTATTTGTATAATTAAAATTTATTTTAGAAGGGACATTGCATATAAGATCAAGTGAATAATATATATATAGCTTCATGATGTGAAAATATATAATTGTTTTAAATAAATTAATAGTCAAGTAATAATTCACATATTAATTAATAAATTAAGAATATCATAATTTTATTGTGTCACGTACAAGTCATATAGAAATCAAGGTTATGGTCATATATCAATATTAGTTTATGAAACATCATACATGCATATTCATATATAAGTATATACACATATTCATGAACGTGGGATAAAATTTACAAAGAAATGAAATTTTATTGGAATTAGATGAGATGTTTATAGACATGTTATAATTTTATGTTATCATGTACATGTTTATATTTATAATTTTACTCATGACTGAAATTTTGATATATCATTTGTAATATTCGGTGCGTGGTCATTATTATTTTATGATGTTGAAATAAAGAATGGTTTATGTCATTTAATCAAGAAAACAAATCTTTGATATTTATTTTTATTATTTATCAATGGGAGATCAGGTATGTTGGTGTTTATGTACATGCCAAGTGACATGAGTTTTTTTTGGAAATCAATACTCACAAGTTTTTTTTGCAATAAAAAAATCACACACACATATATATATATACATAAAATTATATATATACATATATATATTAGTGGGAATGATTATTTAAATGTACTGACATGTTTAAAGGTAAAAACTCTAGTGAGAAATACTATATATATATATATATATGTAAAGAAAACTTAAAACGTTTTTGAAAGATACAGGCACTTGTTCGTTGTAAAAATAAAAGGTCATTGGGGAGTGAATGCATCCTTTGCTAAGTGGGTAGGCCCAAGAAAACCTTCGACAAATTAATTTGCCTCAAAATGATATTTATTTTTCATGAAGTTTGGTTAATATTTTCCAAATAAAATCACTGGAATAGTTTAAAAGTGTTTTCAAAGTATAATTATTTTTCAAAAGGTTTATATTATTTTATAAAGGTTGTTTTACAATTGAATTTACAATCGATATTTTTCAAATGTATTATTGAAAGGATATTTTTCTGAAAGCGATTTATCAATGGTTTTCAAAACCCCTTACTGAGCATCTTTTGTGCTCACCCCTAGATTTGAAATGTTTTCACAGGTATCTTAGGAGATTATCGTAGATGTCGTCCCTTATGGATTTAGCGCGTGGAATCATAGTGCAAAAATTTATTATTTTTGTTCAACTCTGATAATGTAAGGTTATGTCTAATCTTCCAAAACCTAGACCGGTAAAAGATCCTCATTTCATTAAAGTGTTGTGTAATTTTTTATTCTCTTTTTTAAAAACAAATTCACAGCATTTTCAAGCACTGAGTCCAGAAGAGCAGGCTCGGGGCGTTACAGTCCTTACAAGAAGCAAGTTAAGTTATTGGAATATATGTTGTGAGGTCAGGAATAGAGTTGGTGAGACAACATTGTTCAGACTAAGAATTCTGAAGGAATGGAATGGAATGATTTTTAGAAAATTTTTCTAGAAAGCATCAACAAAAATACCTTGTGTTAGGAGAAGTCTATTGAGTTTATGAGTTTTTCCCGGGGTTTTCAACAAAGATGGATTAATCTAATGATTTTAATAACTTGCTTAACCACTTCATAACATTGGCATTAGACGAGATGATTATGGAGAAACACATACATGATGGGATTGGATATGAGATCAGGTAAAAGGTTAATATATTCTACGTTTGGAGGTTTTAATTGGTAGTATATCAGGCCCTTATCTTAGAAGGGAACCTAAATGGATAATTCAGTGGTTGACTAGTGGTTCCACCTTGATGGGCGAGTGTTAAGGATTTCAAGGGTAGGAAGCATCATATTGGGAACATCCATCTAGTATAAAATGCATAGAGTAGTCATAAGAGATAGTTATTCTCTCATGGTGGTGATCATGTGTTCTATTACCAAATGGAAGTCAGGGAACATGTTCGGAGAGTGTCACAAGACATTAGTTGAGTGCTAGTCATGTCACATGTTAGAAAAAATACATATTTTTGTAAGAACCATCGACATCCAGGAACAAATGGAGGTTATAAGCAGATGATGAGTGAAAGCAGGGATTTTTTACCTCATATTAGGCTGGAATTAAGATCTCCATTGGTCATATTCATAGGGGTGGTGGGCATGGAACTCCATAGAGAGATCCTTCATACCAGTAGGGATGTGTGGTGTAAGGTACTCTGAATGAAACTAAAGGTATATGGTTCGGTTATCTTCATGAATTTTATTCTAAACCTGTATGTGGAGATGTTAGATCATCCACCATTCTTGGTGTGATAATGGTAGCTTTCATACTCACTATTTCTTTATTGGATAGAGGTTCCATACATTCTTTTATTCCTGCACAACTTGTAGTTTTTTTTGTTAGGCTTGGAACATGTATGTGGGGTTACCTCAATTGTAATATCCCAGAACAAGATTACACTCAATAGTTATCTTATCCTCATAGGAACATGGCCTTAATAACATCTACCCCAAATTCCAGGGGTTTATGACTGGTAGTGAGGGCTTAGGTGAGTCATTGTGGAAACAGTAGCCTCATTACCAAATTGTATCATATCAGAAATAACATATTAGTTTCTAAAGTAGTATTAAAAACAGATAAAAAATTAAATAGTGTAATACTGATGTTAATAATAACTGAACACATCCCATTTGAAAAATGATATTACAGGTTGCATGTTTCTATAAAAAATCCAAAATACGAATACCTGTCAGATGTACAATATAGATAAAAAATTACAACAAAAGCCAACAGTATCCTAGAAGCATCACAATCCCCAATTTGGTCACGTGCTCTCCTACTACTAATTGTAATTCCAGCACCTAATAGGGGGTTCCTTCACTTATAATTACCTAAAATCATAAAATATGTTTGGGACCAAAAAGGAGACACAAATAGGGTGTGATATATTTTCTCAGTAGGAATCCAAATGATGTTTATGCCTATAAGTCAGTGAATACATGACATGTAGTGTTCAATAAAAAAAGAATTAATCAATGGATTCCATAGAATTAAACATCCTACATGAACTAGTTTTCATTTACATTCTTATTATTTAATATATAAGTTTTAGGACTTGGATCAAATATCAGAGTCCCACATGGTATCATAACCATATGATTCCTAAGTAGTCCATCCATTTAGGTATATTTCTAGATAGAATCCAATCTTCTTCTTTATCTTCACAGACACATCATAATAAATCATTCATTTATAAAAACATTATAAACTAATCCCATCCTTTACATCCCTAAGATGGAATTAAATTATCTCTCCATGAGTAATTTCAACCAATATTCTACAAACATGTCACTAGAGAACCTCTCATGAACCAAGTATAACTCTAGGTGTGGTAAAATGTATATTCCGTATTATTCCATCCTGGCATATCCCTTAAGTAATCCCCAAGTATCACTCATGGCATATAAGGTAAAATTCCCATTAACAGTCCATCCATTAAACGTTTCATTTGGATCCATGTATCATTTGAAATAAACATGATTCAAAAAATTGAGAATTCCCTTTGAATTCTAATTTTAATCCACATATCGCCTTAGGATCTTGAAAATTTAATCAATTCAAATATCATTTTTTCAACTTCAATTAACAATTTATTAAACTTTTCATGGTCAAAACAAAAGTCATTCAAAATAACTCATCTAAAAAGGTTGTCTCAATAAATGACCAACTTCAAGGGCTTTCCCATTCATTTACACAGATTCTTATATCATGATAATGATCATACCATGCTTAATAAACCCACCGTGTAACAATGTATCAACACAAATCACATGGGATAACAATTAAAAAGATACCAAGTTACTCACATGGAATTTTGTATATAGCAAGACTAGCAATCCTATCATACTATCACATTTTATAGTTATAATATAACACTCATGGGAAAATAAATTATTAGATAAATTGATGCCAATTTTATCAACTCATGGAATATCCTTTGCTTTTCCCACATGGGAAAAGTAATACAATGAACGAATTGTTTAAACAAACAGTGACATACAATTTTTATGATCAAACATACATTCAATGCATTTAATTAATTTTAATTATAATTTATAACAATGTAATTTATTTGGTAATGAAAACTATATTTAAACATCCCATGGAATGGGGTAAAAGGCATGCCTCATAGGATTCCATGTCCAAAATACATAAAGGGTAGTTTGAAGACTACTCTCCCATAGTGTGGTCTTTATTAAAGGTATAAATCCTAAAACAACCAGGATTAATCCTACTTAACTAAATTGGGAATTCATATAAATTTTTGGATTTAAATTCAATTTAGACAACACCTATAAAATGGTCCTCCAACACCCCATCATATATAAACAGTCTGACATTAAGTGAAAGGCATGAGACCACCTAACTTTGGTTCGTTCTAGATATTTCATCTAGTATCGACTCTTGATTGGACCCATAGTAGAAAAAATTTGATGAACATATGAAGAACAAGAAAATAGGGCATATGCCCCTAAATATAAATAGTGTAGCTAATAGACAGATGAATCTATAATGGTTAAATGGAATTAAGGACATTCTTTTATTGATATAATGAGATGAATCATGCTTTAGTCAGGTTCTGGATGGAGTTGAGATCTCAAAACCATGAATTTACTCAAAGGAAGAGATACCAAGGGAAAATTTCTATGCGTGGGGGGGGGAGCTGAAACATAAAATTAGGTATAAAAAGAATTCTTAATTTAATTACAAATTATAATAAATAAAACATTGGTAGGGTTTCAGGATTAAACAGCTTGGTTTGTAAAAAAATGTGGAAACCATTCACAACTTAGTTTAGGCCAGGGGCACCCAAACAGTTTACCTAAATTCTTTACTAACCCTTAGATAAATGTGCGAAGAAACACAATCATGTTCTAAAAAAATTTGTATCTACACTCAGGGTTGTACGCCTCATCCTTCACATAATTCTCAAACCATACAGCTAGTACACCCCCACTATACAGACTCATAATGTTTATATAAACCATGCAGCTGAACCCACACATTTTGTGCTAATAGTGTGATAGAAATAAAACAACCCAAAACATGGATTTCGGGCTTCGAACCAGCCTCACACACCACTATTCCCTCTATGGCCTCAATGAGCTTCCACATTATGCCATATTTAAGCAATTAAATTCATAATCCACATAAAAAACATATTCATACCGCTAAGAAGAACATGGTTCATACAAACTTCCCCATGTAAAGAAATTCATCCCCAAATTTTCCGTTTTTGGGTAGAGAAGAATGATCTAACAATAGCTTTGACAACTATTCTGATACATCGGCCTCTATATCTCATGTTTCTTCAAGTAAGTGATCGTTCTACATTAACACTGATAATAATGAAATAGACTGACCTCAGAGAACCGTTGTTCTAAGATCCAAAATACTTATAGGATTTTTCTCTAAGGACACATCCTCCTACAACTCACCCACCTTGGGATGAATGGAATGAGATTGGTATAAATATTATCATTGAATCTATGAAACATGGAATATGTAGTGTATATCTTGGTACCTCTGAGATCACTATAATTGATAGGATGTCCACCTGAACCTCTCTAGAATCACAAACTTCCTGACATAACATGGTGAAAGAATTCCATATTTGTAAAGACCCAGAAATTCCATGTAATTTTCTTATTTAAAATTATATCAAAATATTCGAGTCTATAGTTTCTAACGGTACTTTATTCTGGGGCCAGGAGGGCCCAGAATGTTTTTCTGATTTTTCTTAAGTACTATCATTAATCATGTCAGTTGGTTTTTGTAACATTTGAACCGGTGGTCAGAATTGATATCTGAGGGCACTTTTGATCTCACAGCACCAATATTTCTTTATATTGACCTTCACGTTGACGTAGTAGGTCGAAGGTGGTTTTTAAATTTCAGACTTTTTGTGGGTGAAAATAAAATAAACTATCTTTTTTTTATTTTAATCCTAGCAATTTGAATTTTGTTATGGGGACAACATAACCCCTTGAACTAACTCTTTAATGAGGGAGGTGACTCTTGTTTTCTTTTCCAATTAATTGTGCCAAAATCCAAATTAATTAGTTTGAAAACTGTAGTTAA
Organism: Viscum album; assembly: GCA_963277665.1. Lineage (NCBI taxonomy): Eukaryota > Viridiplantae > Streptophyta > Magnoliopsida > Santalales > Viscaceae > Viscum > Viscum album. Next base: position 75,452,530 of record OY728162.1, on the reverse strand, counting down.
ATTAATAGAACTAATTTTAATAAGTTGGATCTTCATTTTGTTGAAATGGGGGAGTGTTGGAAATGGGAGACTCATGGAGAACATTGGAGAAACACTTCCTCCAAACAACGAACATTTCTCCAAAGTAGAACACTTTTTAAGGATTTCCAAGGAGGAATGTCTTCAACAATGATGAACCAACATCCAGCATTCCCACTTTTAACTGACATCAACTAATATTTGAGGCAGGGATTGTAGATTTTGAATACCCCTTACTCATTCGTTTCATTCTTCTCAATTCAAGAACAACTATGTCTCTTGATACCATTCTAACGCAAAGAGTTCATGCCAAACAAACATAACATGACCTCTCTACAACCCTTGTGAATTTTGGAGTTTTTCATGGATTATTTTTATGTTGATAAATTTTCAACCATGTTGTTCATGAATTGATGGAGATGTCTCAAGATGAGTGTGGGAGTCTACGGAATGAAGAATTGGCCACTGGGGCTCGCCTGGTGCCCAGGGAAATACACTGGAAACATGTGTCATTGACCGGCGCCAAAAGAGCCCGAAAGGGGTGGTTGGCACTCCGGGCAGCAGTGACGACGGCAGCGGCGCGACTGTGCCACTAGAGAAGGGTCATGTCTTATCGACCACGGAGAATCAGGGGAGGTGTTCGGTGCTCGGTTGGCCGCATGAAGGGGGTGGCATCACGTGTCCGTGCCACCGAATGTGCTAGGGCCAGGTCACAAGTATGTGGTGGCGAAGGAGGGGCAGTCGACTCACTGTCGCCCGTCGGTTGTGGCGTTGTGCGCGACCACTCCGCAAAGGTGGGTCGGCCGTCCGGCCAGCCGGGGAGTCGAGCGGGACCCTGGGACCCGCGTTCTAGATACATGCAGCTCATGGATCCGGCTGGTTGGCCACCCAACCCGAACAACCCAGCTGTTTGGGGTACAAATGGGGTGCCTCCCCCTTGGGTGGCGGTTATGGCATACCCCACCGCGAGGCAACCCAGCCGCGAGCCAGAGCAGGTCAGGATGCCCCAGTGGGCCAGGCCGAACCCAGCGGGTCGCTTCGGACCCATCAGGTGGGGTCGGACCCATGGCTAGACCTAGGTTGGGCCAAGTCGACCCAAACCAGGTCTGGTCAACCCTGGTAGTGGCGGGCGGGGTCGGTCCAATCAGGTCAACTAGACCCAGACCAGCTTTGAACTCTTCTCACTCTTTTAGTTATAACATAACATACAGAATTCAGTTTGATGAACCTTATGTTGTGTCAGAAATATCGGATCAAGACGGTCCATTTGGTATACCCCACGCGAGTTTTGGATGATGTTGTGGTATGGTGGGGTTGGATCGAACATGAATCCAACCAGGCCCTCAGGACTAAAAGGCCGATAACATACAGACCAGTCATTTGATTGACGCACCATCTATTGCGTTGAGGCCCCTTTTACATGGGGGTCCTTTAAGATCCTTTTTTGTGGGACTTCATGGCAGTTCGAGTATCGATCTATGGATTGAGAGAAGACCCTCCCAGAGTAAAGCGATCATAGTACGGGAACCTTGTGGCTGGTTGTAACATGAGAAAAGGATCCTATGTGGGTCTGTGCTTTGCGATCATACGTGGTTCTTTGATCCAGAATCCCATGTGGATCCACTCTATAAATCCACATGGGACTACTCTAGGATCCTACATGGGTCTGCTGTTCTAGAATCCTATGTGTGTGTGATTATTTAAGATCCTATGTAGGACTGCCTCTCAACAGAGTAAGATGATTCAATAGTTACATCTAATAATCTTTACTACTGTACCTTTTTTATACCTGGTGTTAGTTGAGTCCTTATCTTTGTGTCACACTTCTGTGTGCTGATTCCTTTGTGGTATTTTTCTATGTGGTGTTACCTATGTGGTACTACCATTGTGGCACTCACCTTTTTGGTATTCCTTTCTTTGTGGAACTATTTAGATTCGGGATTTGGGTTGGGCCATGTGTTTCCCCATGATTGAGATCTCTATTCTCGACAACTTAGGTATATGTATGTGCATATACCTAAGTAGGGTTGTCAGTTTTCTTCATGATTTGTGGTTTATCCTTTGTGGATTTTGTGAGACCTTTGAGTTTCTAGGGTTCCCTACTGAGTATCGTTATACTCACTCCTACATGGGCTATGCTCACACCTTGTTGTGTTTGGTACAGATGACGGAAAATACTGATTGAGGATGAGAGTACTAGGACCAGAGGTATCTCGAAAGTGGACATTAGATGAGGAGTACCGTAAAGACTACTGTTTGAGAATTGTACCAACCCTTCAGGTAGGATCCTTGGCGGGTGTTCATAGGAGGTGTTTTCCTTCATACATGTACTTTTTAGTTTACTTGTAGATTCTTGTTTTAGTTGTTCCTTTCAGTTGGGCTAGTATTTTATCCCCCTATACTTTCTGTACACACCTTGTTTACAATATAGGTTACCTGGTACTTGTATCATACCTTGTTATTAGTTGTGTGAGTTTATCGGATAAAAATACAATGCCCTCCATGTTTTTACGGAATACGCCTTTTGGTACTAGTCGCCAGCCCCTGGACTATGGAAGGTGGGTTTGGGGTAGTCACTACACGAGCCTTGGGGGATGGGTCATGACCAATTGGTATCTAAGGATTCTGTTCTACCATAGAACATTGGAATCTGATCTTTTAATGGAAAAAGAGTAAAGTTTTATAAGTGTGTTTATCAGTTTAGGGAATCTAGTATTGGTACGGTGGCCGAAGTATCCATACACAAGGACCCAGACTTCTGATTTGTGACTTACTGCATGAAAACACAGATTACGGGTGTGTTTTGAAATTTTTTTATTGGGATCATTTCGAGTCAGCTCACCAGGTATAACTTATGGATCATGGCACACCTATTTATTTTCCAGATGCCTCTATGTAGACAGAAATCACAAGTTCTAGGTAGAGAGTGTCGCGATTTCCCACCGAGTGACGAGGCATCAATGCAGGGCCCTTTTTCAATAGTGGCACCAGCAGAGGCACCAGTGATACTATTACCCATAGGGCCACCAATTCCACCATCCCCATTAGCGTAGAGTACGTTCCATATTAGTGGTTTTCACTAGTTCTAGTTCCAGAGGCCACCCAGGTTCATGGGTGAGATGGACCCAGATTTGGCTGAGGATTGTCTAGAGGTCAAGGTGAGAGTCTTCTAATAGGTAGGGACACTAGATGATCTCAAGGTGAAAATTTTTGTTAGTGTTCTGTAGGCAGCAGAAGCATAATGGTAGAGATTGATGCTACATGTTCACGAATAGGTGACACTTCTCTAGGTAGACTTTGAAAGCCAGCTTCGGGAAGAATTTGTACCAGCGACCCTTTGCGTAGTGAGCATACATGATATTCTTCATCTGTATGAGGGAAGCATGACTGTGACTTAGTACTCTGTGAGGTTCACTGACCTCTCTCTCTAATCCACTGATATGGTGCGGGATAAATTCTTTGGGGCCCTGGCCTTCGAGCAGGGACTCAGGTGAGAGATCAAGGTTTCAATTATTTCTCTCAGAATCCTGACATAGAAGTGGGTGTTAGACCGAGCCTTATTATAGGAGATATTTCATGATTATCAGTCACAAGAAGAGTGACCCACCATTGGGTGTCACGTAGCGATGTCTTCAGCAGCTGGCAGTAGACAAATATCATAGAGGTCCAAAAGTACTAGTCCTATAGGTGGACAAATGCAGGATCTAGGGTCAGTTCTGATGGGAACCTGAGACAAAGCCAGTCATGTGAGGAGCATGCAGTCTTACGCAAGCGGCGGGCAGGGTCACATGTCTCTGGACTACCTGAACCGCCATACAGATGACCATCATACAGTAAAAGGACTACCCATGTAGATACATAGGTTCAACTGAGGGGGTCTATAGGTAGAAGGTAGACGTGGAAGAGGAGCTTTCCCTGTAGCTAGCGGCAGGTGATGATTCGAGGTGTTACCACCACCACCACTAGGTGGTCTACCATGACCACCGAGTGTAGGTGGACAGGGACGAGCTCTACTCTAGGAAACTGAGTCTCATGATCATGGCTCTCCAGAGATGATACCAGAAAAGATCTGTGTCTACTCTTCTTTAGTTGCAGTACTTATAGATAGAGGTGCATGTCATTATTTTATATCCACTACCCCTGTTTGGAGCTCAGATATTTTGGTGGAGCCATTGGCTCGATCCTTACTGCTAGTGAATCCTATGGTAGAGGATTCGACTATTAAAAAATGGTGATAGACATGTGAGATTACACTAGGAAGTGAGAGCTTTGGATGGGATCTCTAGTAGCGGTGTCGAGGTACTACGATGTCATATTGGCTATGGATTGGTTATATATAGTCCATGGCTAGATCGACTACATTAGGGGAACAGTGTGGTGTATCTGCAAGAATGGGACAAGGTTTACCTTAACTAGTGAGAAGGGACCCTTTTCAACATAGGATAGATGTACCAAAATAAGAGTAATGTCGATCACTCATCTGTTGGAAAGCCTTACCCTCAGAGCAGTTGATGTGGACAGTCTGAGCTATCCTATAGTTGTTGAATAGTATGCAGATGTCTTCCCTGATGATGTTCTGGGTCTACCTCATCAAAGAGAGCTAGACTTTTACGTTGACTTGTACCACAAGACAACACCGATATCTAAACCAGCATACCAGATGGCTCATGTGGAGCTTCATGAGCTGCCGGTACATTTGGTGGACTTATAGGGGAAGGGGATAATCTGGCCTAGTGCTTCACCTTTTTCAGCCCCGATTTTTTTCACCAAGAAGGCGGATGGGAGCTCGAGACTTTGTGTAGATATCGGAGCCCGGACTATATGACCGTGAAGAACAAGTACCCACATCCAAGGATTAACAACCTCGATGATTAGATAAAGGGAGCACATTTTTTATCGAAGATAGACCTCATGTCAGGCTATCACCAGCTCATAGTTCGAGATGAGGATGTGTAGAAGATGGCTTTCAGATGTTGGTACAACCATTATGTGTTTTTGTTCATGTCCTTCAGCATGAAAAATTCTCTAGCTATGTTCATGGGAATCATGAACTGGATATTTCATCCATACCTTGATCGCATTGTAGTAGTCTTCATTGATGACATTCTGATCTACTCACCTACCGAGGAAGAGAATGCCTATCATTTGCAAGTAGTTCTGGACACACTCTAAGAGCAACATAATTACGGTAAGCTCTCAAAGATCTTGTTCTGGATTCAAGAGGTTAAATTTTTAGTACATTTCATCTCAGGGGAAGTTGTTGCGAGGGATCCATGGATGATTGAGGTGGTACTTTCTTCGGAGCCACCCGGGAGTGTGACAGTGGTACGAAGATTCCTGGACATGGACGGATACTACTAGAGATTTGTGCTAGAATTCTCCATAGTTGTAGTACCTTTATTAGTGTAGAAGAAGAATTGGAAACACTTTGTGTGCTCGGAGAGATACCATCAGAGTGTTTAGAAGCTGAGGCATAGGCTGACTAGTGCCCCCATCTTGAGGATTTTAGAGGAGGTCGTTGGGTACGTAGTATACTGTGACACATCCGGGACCAGGCTCAGATGCGTCTTGATGTAGGATTAAATTGTTATCACATATGGTTCTCAACAGCTGAGATAGCATGAGAAGAACTATGTTACCCATGACCTTGAGTTAGCTATAGTGGTCTTCACTTTGAAGATGCAGAGACACTATTTGATGGGCATGCATTTTACGGTCTACTATGATCGCCAGAGTCTCAGATATATCTTCTCTCAGAAGGACCTGATCCTGAGACAGTGAAGTTGGCTTGAGTTCCTCCAAGACTATGACTTCATGATAGTCTATACTCCTAGGAAGGGGAACATTGTAGTAGATGCACTTTGCATGAGATCTGGTATACTGCTCCATGGTGAGGCGACAATGCAGGTGGCTGCTTTTAAGATAACCTTTGGGGATCTATATGGACCAGATTTTCCTCAGTGTCTTATAGTAGCATCCCCACTCCTTTAGCGAGTCAGGGAGGCGTAGCCTAGGGACATTGATAGTGAGTCTCGACATGATCATATATCCATAGGATTAGATTATGACAGATTTTTTGAAGGTGGGGAGCACATCATCCTCTTTTAGAGAACATACCTTGGTACTAGTGTCTCTTAGGGAGGAAGTGTTGTGGGAGTTCCACACATCCCCTCTAGAGGTACATCTAGGAGTGGAGAAGATGTACTAGGTCCTCCGATGATAACACTAGTGGCTGGGAATGAATAAAGCAGTGTCTGAGTTTGTCTCTTGGTGCCTCACTTGACAACAAGTGAAGATGGAGCATCAGGTAAAAATAGGCTTAGTTCAGCCTTTAGAGGTCGTAGAGTGGAAGTGGGATGGGATATAAATGGACTTCATGATAGGACGTCCACATACATCCTGAGTTCATGATTCTATCTGGGTGATCATCGACCGACTCACCATGTCGTCCCACTTATTACCGAATAGGGAGCAGGGTTCAGTAGAGAGTTTGGGACACCTCTATGTATAGGATATTGTGCGGCTACATGGAGTAAACTTGATGAGTGTCTCCAATCATGATACACATTTTACATCTCGACTATGGAAGGGGTAGCATGTGGCTTTATTGATGCAGCTTCATTTGAGCACCACCTTCCATCCTCAGACGAATGGCCAGAATGAGAGGACCATACAAACCATTGAGGATATTCTGCGTGATTGTGTCCTCAACTTCAGTCATAGCTGGGAGGATCACTTTACCTTGGCTGAGTTTGAATAAACAACATCTACAACTCCACCATTGGGATGGCACTTTTCGAGGTTCTATACGGTCGACCTTGTAGATCACCTATGTGCCGAACTAACCCAGGGGAGTAAGCAGTCATGGGAGTAGAGATGGTATAAGCTACCACTGAGAAGTTGCAGATTTTCCAGGAGTGGATGAAGTCTGCACATAGCTTGTCGAAGTCTTATTCCGACAAAAGACAGATACTTATGGAGTTTGAGGATGGTGACCATATCTTTCTATAGGTATCACCTCGATGAGGTTTGTGGATATTTGGTTGGGGGAATCTACTTATCTCTAAGGTTCATCAGACCCTTTCAGGTCCACAACAGATTTGGCAATGTGGATTAATGCTTAGCTCTTCCACCTCAGCTGCACTGGGTGCACGGTATTTTCCACGTATCCCATTTTAGGTGATACGTGCACTAGTCATCTCACATCATCAACTATGTCATGCAGGACATCAATGATGGGGTGACATTTATGGAGGTTTCAGTAGAGATTGAGGATTGACATGATCAGGTCCTTTGTGGGCAGTTGATACCATTATAGTCATTACGTTGGCAACATGGGAACCTATAGGAGAGCCCATGGGAGCGAGAGGCTCAGATTCGTGCTCAGTACCTCCACTTGTTTTCTTAGTTCTTTTGATGTGGCTATTGGGTATGTAAATCCCTGAGGTGGGGAGAAAGTAAAGACCAGAAAATTCCATGTATTTTTTAAAATTATAAAGAAATATTCGATTCTGTAGTTTCTAACAGTAATTGATTTCGAGGCCTGAAGGGCCAAAATATTTTTCTGAATATTCTTATGTACTTTTAGTAAGTGGGTGAGTGGGTTTTTGTAAATTTGGAACCAATGATTTGAATTGATATCTGAGGGCACTGTTGATCTTGCAGTGCCCATATTCACTTAAGGAGACCCTCACTTCGACTACAGTAGGTCAGAGTTGGTTTTTACTATTCAGATATTTTAGTATGAGAAAATAAAATAAACTATCATTATTTTATTTTTTAATTTTAATCCTCAAAATTTTAATTCTGTGAGGGGGACCACCCAACCCCTTTAAATCCCACTTTAATGAGCGTGATGACTCTTGGATTCTTTTCCAATTAATTTTTCCAACTTCAAAATTAATTAATGTGCCAACTGTAGTTAAATTAAAAAATAATAATTTAATATGTTGGATCTTCTTTTTGTTGAATTGGAAGAGTATTGGAAAAGGGTGACTCGATGGGAACTTTAGAGAAACACTTCATCCAAACGACGAACATTTCTCCACCGAAGAACTCCGTCAAAGGATCTCCAATGAGGAAAGTCTTCAATGACGATGATCTGACGTCCGTCTTTCCCTCTCCCCAATGATGTCAATGAATCATTGAGGTAGGTATTGTTGATTTTGTATACACCTTACCCGTTCTTTTAATTCTTCTAGATTCAACAACAACTATGCCACTTTCTACCGTTCTAACATGGATAGTGCAGGCCAAATGAACAAGGCCCGTCATCTCTGCAACCCTTGTGGATTTGGGGGTTCTTCGTAACTTTTTTTCGGGTTAAAAAATTACCAACCGTTGTGGTCTTAAAACGATGGTGACATCCCAACACAAGTGCGGTAGTACACGGAATGAAGAACGGGCCACCGGGGCGTGGTCGGTGACCCAAGGAACATTATTGGACAACGGTGCAAGTGACTGATGCCGGAAGTGCTCAGGAGAGGTGGAAAGAACTCCAGCCAGCCGCGACTATGGTGGCAGCGCGATCACACCACCGGAGAAGGGTCACGACCCATCGGTCACGTTGGAGCAAGGGCGGTGGCTGATGCTCAGCTGGACGTGTGGAGGTGGTGGGGGAACGTGTCCGCACTGTCAGGCATGCAGGGGTTGTGGAACGAGGTTGTGGTGATGAAGGAGGGGTAGCGGGCTCGGTACCGTCTGCTGGTGGTGGCAGGGCGTGCGGCTATGCCAGGCAGGTGCACTAGCAGTCGGGCCATCCCGAGAGACGAGCATGACCCCGGGTCCCACGTGCCAGCTTTCGGTGCCACGTGGCGCTGGCTGGTCATCCACCCAACCCGATCGGTGTAGCTGTTTGGGGAACCTAGGGGGTGACTCCCCCTTGAGTGGTGGCTTGTGAAGACCCCACCACGAGGCCACCCAGCCACATGCCAGAGGGGGCTGCCTAGTGCGGGCCGCCAAGTGGACTGGGCCACGTTAGTAGACCGGATCGCACTGTAGGCCATGCCAAACTAAGCGGGCCAGGTAAGACCCAGGGCCAGACCCAGGTCAGTCAGCCCGGGTCGGACCCAACCCAGACTGATTTCGACACCTTTTCACGCTTTCATCTATAAATTGACCAACGGGAATCCATTTGATTAACCATCTATGGTGAAGAAAACCATTGCTAGATATAGTCATTTTGGTATACCCCACTAGAGTTTTGTATAAAGTGGGGGTATGACAAGGCTGGATCGAACCAAAATCCAACTAGGTCCATGAGACTAAAAGTCCAATAACAAAGAGAACGAGCATCCAATTGACACACCATCTATTTCGTTGAGACCCCTTTTATGTGGCGGTCCTTTAGGATACTTCTTCGTGGGACTTTGTGGTGGTTGGAGTATCAACCTATGGATTGAGGAGCGGAACCGCTCAAAATCAAGCAAGCTTTGTGTGGGAAACCTGTGGCTAGCTGTAAAATGGCAAAGGGATCTTTCTTTGGTCTATGATTTGGGATATTATGTGGGCCTGTCTTCCAGGATACCATATAGATCCACTATAGGAATCCATTTGGCACTACTCTAGGATCCTAAATGGGTCTGCGATACCATGATTTTATGTGGGTCTGATGATTTAGGATCCTACATGGGCATTCCTCTCAACAGAGTAAGATGATTCAGTAGTTACATCTAATCATCTTTACTATTGTACTTATGTTATACAAAGTGTGAGGTGAGTCCTTATCATTGTGGAACATTTATGTGTGATTATGACTTTGTGGTATTTTTCTGTGTGGCGTTGCCTATGTGGTACAACCTTTTTGGTACTCATATTTATGGTATTCCTTCTATCTTGGAACATTTGAGATTTAGGCTTTGGGTTGGGCCCTATGTTTCCTGATGATTGAGATTGGTATACTCAATAACATAGGTATATGTATGGGAATATACCTAAGTAGGTTTTTAAGTTTTTTTCATGCATTATGGTTTATCCTTTATGGATTTTCAGAGACCTTTGAGGGTCTCAAGGTCCCTACTAAGTATCGTTATACACACCCCTGCACGGGCTATGCCTGCACAATGTCCTTTTTGGTGCAGACAACAAATAATGATGAAGGAGGATGAGAGTACCAGGACTAGAGGTAGCTCAGAGGTTGATATTATACAAGGTGTACTACAGAGACTACTATTCGAGAGATTTACCTACCCTTCATCTAGGATCATTGGAGGGTGTTCACATGAGCTATTTTCAGTTATACTTGTACTTTTCAGTTTACTTTTACATTCCAGTTTTACATTTTCTTTTCTGTTGGGATTTTTTCTGGCCCCCTTTACTTTTCTTAAACCCCTTGTTTAAATTATATTTTACTTTGTGCGGGTATCCTACATTTTTCATAGTTTTGTGAGTTTACATGTTAAAAAGGCAATGCCTTCTCGGTTTTTAGGGAGTATGACTTTCGACACTCGTCTTCATCCCCGGGTATATGGAATGAGGGCTTGGGGAAGTCATGGCATGCACCCCATGGGACGAGTCATGAAAATATATCCTTATTATATTGTTCCCCAACCTCAGTTATACATGTAAGATGACCAGAACCTCGTCCTTGATCCCTAGATGTCTTCTACGGTGATTAAAGTATTATTTATGATGTGACAGTGTAATACCCATACACTTTGGAATCAATTGAACTTGGACAGTGGAATATTGAACATGATGAGGTCTTAAAATAAAAGTCTCTCTTAACTCTAACCAACAAATGGGGAATTGGGATAGGCAACCATAAAAAGCATCATTTCATTGAGGAAACATTGGTACACCCATCAGAAAAACCATCATGAGTCCTTCCACATACACTCAAGAATATGGAGCAACTGTAAAGTATGATTGGCCATTGGTGTTTTATCTTCAATTTTAGAAAAGAGGAAAACCTTTTGAAAAACCCATCTACATATCTTTTCATACCCATCCACCAACACTAGCGATGTAAATCAAGAATCATCATGGTGACTCCATGGTGCAATGCTCATGATTAGGCATGAAAATCCAACACCATCTCCTCGCACATGTCTACTAAAACCCATATGTGACCATGTTCTCACCGGATCTCATCATCACTATTGGTTCATCTAGTAGTTTTGCATTATAATATTATCATATAATTGATGCTCCATCTGTGTATTCAATTTGATTTCCATATTTTTAGAATGTTTGTATAGATTTTTAGAATATACAAAAGTTTCATCCATGATAACCCCCATAGAAGAATCAAGATATGGATGTAGCACTCGGTTCATCAGTTCCATGACAACCGCTGGAGCATTCAAGAGACTGAACGACACATCCAAATACACATACAGACCATACCTACTCTGAAATGTTTTATGGGGTATGTTTAATTGTATAACATGCACCTAATAGTAACCACATCCGAAATCAATCATTGAGAAAACCTGATCTCCTTAGATATATTCAACGAAATATTCAGTCTATGGAAAAGGATACGTGTACTTAACATTCATTTGATTCAACTTCTAATAATAAACTCAAATCTTGAGGGTTTCATCCAACATTTTCAAAAAATGGACCGGTTAAACCCATGGAGAATTACTGGTTCGAATGAAACAGTATGCCTATAAATCCTCCAACTACCTATTATGTTCTTATAGCTCCATCAAAGCCATCCTATAAGGCGTAATCGATATATATGAAACCCCTGAGATAACATCAATAGATATATCCACCCCTTTCACTGGTGGTAATCTATAAAATTCATCCAGGAAATAATCATTAAAATTATCAACTATATGAGGAAATCCATTTGATGTGTTCCCTAATAATCCAGATATAAAATCACAATATGGGTTTTCATCACACTCTACCCATGACACTCCCATTAGTGATGTAAAAATACCCCTAAAATGATAGTATTAAAAATATAATTAATGGGAACCAACCATTCCATTCCAAAAATGACATCAAAACCATCCATCTTGAGGACATAGAGGACCCATATAAAGTGAAAACCACCGATCTCCAAGGGAGAACTCCCTTCACTGATGAACATCTTCAGTTATGATTCATAATGGAGTGTCTTGTGTCATGATGCCATCAATAGTATGAACACCGAGAAAAGGATCTTCAAAAAAGGTAAAAATATAATTCTATGTGAATCCTCTATATAAATAAGTACAGAACCGAAAAAAGAGACTACTAGAATAATACCTAGGATAGTAGTAGGCTTGGGATCTTGCTCTTGCTGAGTCTATTACACTGTGTATGCTTGGCCTATACCATTTCCCAGAGACACTGCCTAGATACCCTGAGCCGATCCACCCTATTTTCACTGTATATCTATGGTATTCCACCCACAACCATGACCATAACCATAGCCTAATTGGTGAGCTATACCCTATCTCCCTTCCAAATGAAACTCTTATGACCCAACTAATAATCATGGAGTTGGTTTAGTCCCTATATCATTTTATATATGTTGGAGTGCTTTGAAGAAGCACTGTAGATGACCCATCTTAAAGCTAGATCATCATTCAAATGGGTCCCACAAACACTCTGGCCTCATATAACCCTACTTACAACACTAGTTTCACCTCACCTAGATACCTAATGTGATGTTATGACTACTAGTATCTATAATTGGGATCCCTAGATGTAGCTTTGTATTCTTGGTTGATCCAGTACCATACCTAGGTGTCAAACATCAGTATCTCGCACCTCCAGATTCCCCCAAGTTATGCTATGTGATTAGTTCTTGGTTTACCATTCTATATTTAGTAGCCACATGAAAAAAAATTACATGGGATCAAATTTCAAACTTTATCCCATCCTAAAATCATATATATTTCGATAAATCGCCACCCTTCATAATCGGTGAAAAATCATGGAGCTCAGTGAAACGAGCTGTGTAGTCCATAACTGATAGTGCACCGTACTTCATATGTAAGAACTCCTGAGCACTATCAGACCATTCCTTATCTGGATAGAAATAATCATAAATGGATTTATTAAACTCTTCCTAGAACAACTCTTGAAGATGATCAATTTGAGTGATAGTATTCCCTCATCTCTTGATAGAATCATGAAACATGTACGTAACAAGATTTACCCTCATATCAGTATGCATATCTAAGTGCTCGAAGATTGACATCATTTACTCAACCATGACTATGCAACCACTAGTTCTCCATTCCTTGAAAATGTGGGTGGATTTGACTATTAATACTTACACAACAACTCATCGATAGAATGGAAAAGTCACCGTGCTCCCTGAATGGTCTTCATGAAATGAAAGAACCCATCGTAGAACTGTACCTCACCACATGTTTGTTTTACAACTCCTTCTTCCAAAAAATGAAATACTAGAGGATCCACAAGTATCTCATGTCCAACAAACTCTATATTATTGTCATATACACCCTCCTAGAAATCCATTATTTGTTTTTGGGGTTGCATGACTCTATAATTCCAATCAAAATCCTCAATTCATGATTTTTATCAATGTTCACATCTCAAAAGCTCTACTATTTATGAAGTGTGGGTAAAATAATTCCTCTATAATAACACTCACTTATTCCTAATCCTTGATTCATGTCTTGGAAATGTACGTATCATATATAAGAAAGTGACACTACAATAATCCCTCTACTAAGGTTAGGGAAGTTAAAGGTATCTACTACAAGTAACTCAAGTTCCATTTCATTTTACCTGAAGTTACAATTATTTCGATTCAAACCGAGTTCACATTTATATTATTTAAAAATATACTCATTCCATGTTTATAAAATTATTTTTATAATGTTAAATCATTTGTATTCAAAATTCGGATTCATTGGGGGTCATTCACCACATGGATTGAAGCTTGGCATCCACCTATTGAACATCACAACACATTCCACTGTATTGTTGAACCATGATGTATAATATAATGATCCAAGAGGGCCCATAAAACTTAGGTACCAAAGGTTTTAATCCACTAAGTTCATACCATAATATATCCCAATATATCTATCATAATAGAAAGCATATTGATCATGTCATTTATCAAAACAATCGGAAATATGTAATTCTCTCTAAATATATTGGAAAAAATACTTGGAATGTTATTTTTAGAAAGTATTTAATATTATTCATGAGATGGAATACCCTTATATCATTGTGTTTCAACCCAAATAGAACCCATAATAATATCATTAATAATATAATAAATCATTTTTTTCACCCAATGGATGAATCAAATCATGTGTAATAGTAAAAATAAGAAAACAACAGTCCAATTCGAGGAAATTTGGATTTTCTTGTATGTGGGTTTGCTATTCCTAGGAAAAACTCATTACCAAATTCATTTTCCTTATTATTCATTTCTATTGATACCAAATAGAAATGAAAAATATAAAATACTCATCTAATATTTCATTGTAACATCCCAACCCCGGATTCCACTCAACAGTGCTCCTGACTCAGTTGGACACATGACTTCATCTGCATCTCCCAAAATTCTTGAAGCTTCTTACTCACAGTGTGGGACTTGGTGATTAATTAGGGAGGGTTCTTTCCCTTATCATTACATGAAATCTTATAAACTATTTGGGTCCAAAAAGGTAACCTAAAAAAAGTGTGAGATATAATCCCATTAGGAAACCTCATGAGGTCATTGCCAATCATTCAGTGAATATATATGACATGCAGTGTGTAATAAGAACAGAAATAATCAAGGAATTACCCAAAATTAATCATCCTACATACACAGGATTTTATTTACACTCATCACATTTAGTTTATATGTTTTGAAACTTTTCTCAAATCCCAAAGTCACACGTGATAGCACAACCATAGTAAGCATAAGCATGAATAGGCCTAAATCTGTAAAGGTATAAGTAAAGACCAAATACAATATTTTTACTTATATTGGAAGACTCATCATAATTTACATTATATTTACAATAAATTTAAAACCTGATCCCATCCTTTGCATCGTTAAATTGGAAGTCAATTATCACTTGATGTGTAATTTCATCCAACACTCTACAATCCCATACATTCTGAACCTATTCAGAACCAAGAATCGTTCTCTTTGTGGTATAATGTTCATTACATGTGATTCTTTCTTTAATAGTTCCTTAAGGAATCCCTAAGTACCACTAATTACATATGAGGTCAAATGTGCTTCTTGAGTCCATCCATGGAATCATTCATTTGGATCCATGTATCAATAATCATAAACATGGTTCATGGAAAATTATTTTCCCTTTGAATTATAATTTGAATCCACATATCTACAATGGGTCTTAACCATTAAATAAAATCCAATATCATTTATTAAAATTCAATAAACAATTCATTACACATTCCAATTTCAATATCAATGTAATTAAAAATAATTCACCTCAAAAGGGTGACTCAATCAAGGCCCAACCACAAAGTCTTGGATGTTCACTTACTCACATTCTCATAACATGATTATGAGATTACCATTCATAATAATCCCATCACATAGAATGGTCTGAAAATTACTCACATGAGCTAGAAATTTAATATCCATTCATATAATCACATGTCCATTTCAAATATAACAATCCTAAAAATCCATTCAAGCTATCACATGGCCTAGTTATAATATGACACAAATGGTAAAATTAAAGATTAGAGAAATTCATTCCCATTCCATAAACTCATGGCATAGACTCTACTTTAGTCACATGGGCATGTAAATACAGGAAACCATTCTTTAAAAACCATTACATATAATGTGAATGTTCAAACATCTATTCTATGCACTTAATTCATTTTAATTACAATTAATATCATTCCAATTTATTTTGTAATCAACCAATATTTATATAACCCATGACATGGGGTAATAGTAATTCCTCATAGAATTACTTGGAAAAAATCCCTAACGGTCTATTTAAAAAAACCTCACCCATATGGTAGTCCTCATAAAAGGTGTACAACCTATAACAAGAATGATTAATATTATTTAACTGAATTGGGAATAACAATCGAATTTAGGATTTACATTCATTTTAGTAAATTCCTAGAAAAAGGGTGTACAACACCCTGACATATATAAATGGTATGACTTGAAGTGTAGGTCACAAGACCACCTATCCTTGGTTCATAAAAGATTTTTCATCCAGTATTAGCTTCTAACTCAAAATAGATTGGAAGATATATAATGAACAAACAAATAATGATAAAATAGGTCATTTGAGCCTATATAAAAATATTTCAGTTGATTGATAGAAGAATTGAGAAGGGATAAAATGTAATTAGGGACATAACGTTATAGATCCAAGGAGATGAACCATGCTTGATTCAGAGTTTGGAGGAAGAAGATAACTGAAAATCAAGAATATCCACCAAGGTGGAGCTGCCAAGGGTGAGTTGTTATGTGTGGGGGGTGAAACCACTAACTTGGATTTAATTTTTTTAATTTAATTAATATTTATAAAAATTAAAAACAAGTAGGGTCCTAGTATTTAACAATATGGGTTTTCAACACTTGGGAAAACCATGTACTTCTTTGTATAATCTAAGATAAACCAACAAGATTTACCTACACAGTTTGCTAACCATGCACAAATCATGTGAAGAACCACTAACATGTTATTAAAAAAATACCAAATTAGTCATCTAGTTGTGATCATCCTCTCGCATGGATTACTAAAATAGTGTGGCCTATAGACCCCCACTATCTAAACTTTCTTGATTTATAAAAAACATATGACATACCCACCCCCCAATTTGTACAAACTCTACAATAAGACAAAACACCCCAAAACATGGGTTTTTGTCTTTAAACTAGCCCTAGACACCCTCAAGACCTCTATGACCTCAATATGAATCCACAGTATGCCATATTTAATAAATTAAACTATTAATTGATGGAAAATAAGAGATATTCACCACAATGAAGAACTAGGTTCTTACATCGATTGATACTCCATTGGGGGTACAAGATGAGGATATTAGATAAATTAAAGGTTATTGTTCAGAGGTTGGTGGGTAACATTTTCTACGGGATATTTTCTTCCTCAAAATGTTAGGTTTTGACTATTTTTTAGAAAAGAATATGTTGGTGTTGTATTAGGCCCATATCAACTATTATAGACATTAGGTAATGTTCACATCTCCCAATGGAGACATTTATATCCTTTTTAGTGAGAGGGACATTCTATAAGGCCATTTGGGTGAGTTTCCTAGAAATCTGGAGAACACAGGTCCCATGTGGCTTGTCTTGTTCTACATGAAAGAGGAATGGAGAAACTTTTCATTCCTTCATATTTGGATCAATTTCTATATGTGTCTCTTAGTGATATCTTCGGGGTACCACCTGATACAAATGTTTAGTTTATGATCGAGTTTCTTCTAGGGGTATATGCACATTCTATTCCTCTATATTGAATGGAACCAGAAAAACACTAGGAACATAAGGATCAACTATAAGAGTTGAAGCACAAGGGGTTCATTCATCTTAGTCTGTCTCCTAGGGGATCTCCTGTATTTTTATTTTCTGAAAAGGTGGATAGTTAGTTGAGGTTGTGTGTTGGTTATATGAAATTGAATCAAATTATGGTTGAGAATTGATATCTCTCTCCAAAATTGATCACTTATTTGAAAAAATCAGGGGTTTTCAGTGTTCTCCAGGATTGATTTGAGATTGGGATACCTTTAGATGAGGGTGATTCTTTCGGACGTACTATGGAAAACTTTTAGGAGATGGTATGTGTTGTATGAGTTTATAGTGATGAAATTTGGGTGGACCAATGAACTATTTATGTTAATGGTTATAATAAAAAAAATATTTCACCCATACCTACATAATTTCTTGTTTCTCATCTTTGATTACATATTGGTACCCTCAAGAACTCATGACGGTCATGACAGACATAATGACATCGTCTTGAGTATACTAAGAGAGAATATTACTCATTCCATGCTATAAAAATTTAATTTTTGGACTGATAAAGTTCATTTCATAGGTCACATAGGTGCATTGGTGGATCTATAGAAATTTCTAGTTTTGGTGTCCTAGGATCATCCAAATAAGTTTTCTAATGTTTGGAGGTTTTTGGGATTGGATAGTTATTAGCAATTTTTCATTAAAAATTTATCATATTTGGTGGATCCACTCTTCAGATTAACCAATATGTGAGTTAATTTTGAGTGTTATGAGGCATGTAAGAATGGTTTTCAATAGTTGAAGAAGTATTTGATGATTGTACCAATCATTATCTTACCCAAACTAGGTAATAGGTACAACTTGTTTTGGGATGCATCCTGGGTTGGACAAGGGGTAGTTTGATGCACAATTATTGTGTTTTAGAATATTGTTCAAGACAATTTAGGCCTGATTAAATAAATTAAAATAATCATGATCTTGAGTAGGTTGTTTTTTTTATTCCTTAATGTGTTGGATTAATTACAGTTTTGGATTGTGGTTAACAGTGTAAAAAATCATTAATTTCTTAATTAATTATTCTCCCAATGTGATGTTAATATTGGAAAATGAATATGGATTGAATACATATTTTATTTTGACATTCAGTTTCTTTTCACACTATGAAAAGGTAATAGTGTTTCATATGCTCTCCGCTAGAAGGATCCGAATCTTGAGTTTCAGGAATAAAAATATGAGTAGATATCGATGGGTTTTTTTTTGATGAAATGCACCTAGAGGTGTAGGATGGGTTTGGGAAGAAGACCATTACCTCAATTGCAGTTGATTACAAGCTTTTGAGATGAGTCAAATAGAGTCATCATGGGTATTTATATTGTCTTTATATGAAGAAAAGTCGTGAAGTTGTGGAATTCACTTCTAGTTGGGTTGTTAGTGATGATGGGATTGTTTGTATGTGTAGTCGTGTGGATGTGTTGGTGTGTATGTGGGAAGAGTTTATGTGTGAATCACCTGAGTCAAAGTGGGAATATAATCCTACATTAACTAATATGTATCATGATATTCATATACAATATTGGTTGCCAGGAATGATGAAAGTGGTTGTGGGTTTTGTGGGGAGATTCCATACTTGTCAGTTGGTGAAGGCTAAGAATCACAACACGGGTGGTTTGATAAAACCATTACCCATTCTAGATATGAAGTGGTATGATGTAACGGTGGACTTCGTAGTGGTAAATTCGAGGATTCCAAGGAAGAGTGATACAATTTGAGAAGGTATATATTAGTTGACCAATGTGGCCCAATTCATTCCAATTTAGGAGACTCTCATTGTTGATCAGTTGGTTGAGATATATTTTTTAGAGATAGTATGGTTTTATGGTGACATAAGAACTACAGTTTTATATAGTGATGTAAATTTTTCCATCATTCTTCTCTAAGGGATTATAAAATGAACTCAATGCCCATATATTTTTTAGTACATCTTATTACCTGCAATAAGATGGGAATTCAGATAATACAATTCAGGTGATGGAATACATATTGAGGGCTTGGGTGATAGATATATATGGTTCATGGGAAAAAAATATCACTTGTTCATTTTTTATAAAATAAACATTTTTAGGATATGGTTAATATAGATCCTTTTGTATCACTCTAATGGATACTATGTAGATCATTGTTTTGTTTTTTATAAGGTGAGGAGTCGGAGCTATTAGGATAAAGTCAAGTGCATGAGACATCAGAAATGATTTGATCTATTAAAAAATTATTGAAAACATGTCAGAGTCGAAATAATTTATATGAAGATTTGTGTCATAGACCAATTGAGTTTATTTTGAGTGATAGTGTGTTCCTTCGACAGTATCCTAGAATGGTTCACATTAATATTCGAAAACATGGAAACTTGGTGCCCTGGTACATTTGGTCGTTTGAGTTTTGGAGACGATCAGATCAATGGAATTCCAATTGTATCATCCCCAATGATATAGAGGAATTAATGATGATTTTCATGCTTTAGAGCTTCAACAATATGACACATACATGTCTCATGTGATTAATATTAAAGATATAGATCAAGAGGCTGATGCATTCTTTGAGGAACATCTGATTTTTATCATGGGTTATAGTGATAATGTATTGGTAGGTAATATTGTACTCATATGTAGTGTTTTAAAAAACATAGAAATTATCTAGAACAAATATGGTAAATATATTCAGGTGTCCAGTCCCAGTAGACCAATCTCTTTTATTTTGAAACATAATGACTATTGGGAGAAAAATTCTAGGATGATCCGTTATAAGGTGGGGTGGTTGTAAAATTCTAGAGTTAATGGAGGTATTTTCCTATTTAAATTATTATTTTAATATCTGATATTTTGTTATTGAAATTATTTTCAAATGTGTGAGGGGAATCAAGAGTGTTCTGGGGTTTCATATCATGAATGTAAGGAAAACAAGTCCATCCCATGAAAGGCGTATTGTTTGCACATGGTTTAGTAAACTGTGAGGACTTCCCTAGAAAAACATAAAACCTTTGATAGTGGAATATTCCATGATTGGTTTATGGTTTTAAAAAACATATATCTAAACTAGATAATCTTGCAACCCAAATCCCCATGGAAGGAGTATTACACATGGTTTGTGCACAGTTTGGGAAAAACATGATTGTTAACCATGATCCCCATTAAATGATTGAAAAGATAAAATTTTTTACCCCTCATGATTTTTATGTTTCACAAGATTATCTCCACATTTCTCTTATATACAAATAATTTGTCGATCTATACAGTTCAATATATTTTAAGAGTTGATCTCCCTCATTTCTTGTCCCTTTGCTGATTCATTTATTACAAATAAAAACATCGGGTATGTTCAATATACTTCTAGATTCTCTATTCTAGATTAGGGATTGTATCTTGGGAAATCTTCTTTTGGATCACATTATCCTTATTCCATTGGTATTATATAGTTTTGGACATAAATTTGTGTTTTAGTCTTGATCTAAGGCCATAATTCGGAGTCCATTCGTCCGTGGATACTACGAATTTGTCCAAAAAGTTATATCATAGTGTTTTTTATAGATTTGTCCATGTTCCATTTTGTTCTTTGTTATTTTTTATTATTGTTTTGATGAAATTCTTGATATTTGATACTGTAGGAAGTAAATTAATAAATTTAACCCCCCATGGTCCCCGTGGTATGTATAGAGGATTATTTGACCAATTTAGATCCACTCACGGGGTGTGTCGATGATTCCAGACTTAGGAATTGCTGATGTAACTGAAAGGTTTATTTTTGATGATGTCGAGCCCCTAGATAATTGGTTGAAATGATTAGTTGGATTTAATATGAAATATTGATAGTTTTCATAGATATGATAAGGGCATAAGTTTTAATTTGTCATGGAATTCAAATTGGTTAATTAGGTTAATTAAGATAGTGTCAAGTGTCATATAAATTATGTTTGAAATGCCTAAGTGATTTAGTGAATATGAAATGACGAATATGCTAAATTAGTAATTTCATGTTAAATGAGAAATATGTTAAATGAGTTTTCATAATGTAATTTATGATTATGTGAAATGGATTGATATGATGGAGTTATTGAATAAGATTAGGGAGCACTAAATGAAAATGGGAATTGGTCTAAATGGGTTATGAAATGTAAATGGAAAATGTGTTAATGAGTTATGGAATAATATTAAATTTAATGTAAATTGTTATGGATAATGATTTCTATATGTGTTGTTTGTTTTTGTTTTTGACGTGTTTTGGGTGAGGTGAATTTATAAATAATCATGTCTAGAAGTATTTATAGTGTGGGGTATTTACTGAGTATCAATGCCGATGGTTTTAGTATATTTATGCTCTAAAATCCACCCCAAAATGCACCAATTAGGGGTGAGGGGAAGCTTTATTCCACTAATTTTTTCATTCCACCTAGACTGAGGCTTCAAGGTGAGAAAAATGTGTTTGCTCAGATGTGTTTTCTCTTGTGAGATACGGACTTGACATATTACCTTATGAATATTAATGAGTTCCTTGAACCCTTATATGAATAATTTAAATGCAGAAACCATAGAACACATGTTGATAATGACTTAAGTAATGATGAAGATGAAAATAATTAACTTGGTACTATGTTTGGTATTAGTATAAGTAATGGTTTTTAACTAATGGAAACTGATTGGTATTTTATTTACTTTTAATTTATTTAGTACATGAATGACCTATCTATTTATATTGGATTTTTATAGACAATTTTGGTTGTGGCCTATTGAGTTGTACCCACATGCAGCTCCGGCCACCGTTAGGTACCCTAAAAGATTGCATGCACGCAATTTGAGATAAGTGAAAGGGCCCTATACTTCTGAGTTGATTCGGGAATGGGATGTACACGGATGAGGTTCCTAACATTGAGTCTAGACTGTTTTGTGGGTTTTATTTATTTATCGTTATTTTAGTTTTTTTTCAAATATCATTGTTAGTATTACATGATCTAATTATTATTGGCTATGGTTTGCACCCAATTTTGGGATATAGTTTTTGTGCATGTTTATTGGTTATTTATGGCTATGTTTAATATTATTTTTATGTAATATCATGTCTTACTCTAGTAAAGAGGGTATAGTCCCCCCACATGACATTTTACGACCACTCTACCAGTTGGCAACCTCTAACATATGGGGAGGCGTGTTTGAGGCCATGTGGCAACCTAGCTTTGGGACTTGTTTAGTGGCTCCCTGGTCGGGGACATTAAAGAAATATAGTTAAGTAATATATCACCATCCACAAAATTATGCAATATATATTATGTATTTTCGCAAAACCCATCCTTATGACATTCCAAGTAAATTTTGAATAAATCAAACTATTATGTGAGCCAATTTTCCACCATACAAATTAGTGATGTTTTCATACTCCCATAAAATGTAAAATACTATGGTATATGAGATATAACAATTTTATAAATATAATAATATAATAAATAACTTTTATATAAACATTTACAACGTAATTAAGTCTTCTTGTGAGAGGTGTTGATGGAAAATTAATGACATCGGTTCATGAGGCAGTAGTCCATTGTACAAACAAATGATGATTTTGTAAACCATATAATGGAATAAGTAATTTTTTTAGGTTATTAACAGAACATAACAAGATCTCAATATATTTATTGCACTAATTTTTTTATATAATCATTTTTAAAAACAATTTAATTAGATTTATGACCAAATAAAATAAAACACAAATTTATGGGTGTTACCTCTTCTTCATAAAACATTATTTGGTGTTCACCAAAAGGATTATTACATTACATTTAAAAATAGATATATTATTAAATGGAAGGAGTATGGAATTCAACATTTTATTTGGTATGTTATTTGATAAGAAAAATGTTTTTATGAGTGATGTGGATATTATAAGAGGTGACTTTTTATAAGTGAGGCGAGTGGCACATTTTTCATTTTTTGAAAAAAATGGTGTTCCAACATTTTTCTAAAGAAAAGGGATCCAAAATGGATGATTCACGATCATATAAAATATATTTTTTAAATATTTCCATAAACGTGTAATTATACTGTTTTGGGGTCATTTTTACACCTTTTTTTCTTAGTTTATCCCTCGCTAGACACATTTTTACCATAACCCTAATAATAAATTTTTTACTAGTTTTTACTATTAATTATTGTCAAAAAATTAATATGAACTTATTAGATAATATAAATTATTCATTATATAAATATATATTCAATTTTTAAAAATTTCATTCACATATGTTATAAGGATTAATATAAAATTAATCTTGTAGATGTGACGGGAAAACGTGTTTTAAAAGAGAAAATATTCAAAATATTAATAAGTTCTAATATCCAAATTCAATATGACAATGATTACATTAAGTTAAATTAGAATATTTTTTTATAATGGATGGAATTTTAATTTTAAACCCATTTTAAAATAATAATTGACTAAATGAATCATTTAAATGAAAAGGAAAATTTCAACAAAAACCATTATTTTTTACTATTCACTAAAAAATTGACCTTTTCGTAGAAATAAAAAAAATCAACCATATATAATAATTAAATGATGATTAAAAAATATATTTTATGAAATATATTTTCTGAAAGTGTAAAAAAATTAACTAGAAAATTATTGTGAAAAAGGCAACAAAACAACTTCTTTCTACAAATAATAATTATAAGCATAAAATTTGATTTGTTAGTGTCATGTCACTATAAAAAAATGATGAATGATATAATTTTTAGATTTCAGATAATTTTTAAATTTATTTAAAATAATTCACAAAAAAAATATTTTCTTTTTATTTTTACATGTTAAAATCCATACGTACTAAATATTGTATTTTAGAAAAAAATATCATCTGTTTTAAAATGGTTTTTATTTTATCTTCTAGGTAATTGGTCAATAAATAATTTTTTATATATACATTTTAAAAATGTATATTTTTCATAATTTATATATTCATTTTAATAAATAAAATTTCAATGGAAATGTGATGAATATTAATTATATAATAATTTTTTAATATTATCATATAAACACGGTGTGGTGTTAATGTAAGATAAAAGCGGTGTGGTGGGTAACTAAAGATAAAATCATTTGTGTGTGTAATGAAAGATAAACTTGGTGTTTTGTGTAATGAAAAAAATATGAAATATATTAAATTAATTAGAATAAAAAATATTACATAAAATATTATGGTGTTATGTTCTAGCCTACTCAAAAAAAAAATTTCCCCATTATTTGATATTTTTCTAAATAAAAAAATGGGTTAACATTCAAAAATACCATTTTGGGAATCCAACATAATATAAAATGGTCAATAAATTTTCTTCTTGAAAATAGATGAAGTGATGTATAATATCCATCTAGAACAACACATACTAGTTTTACAAATATGAGAACATATGTGGGAAGTGATGTTTTTGGAAATAAAGGAGAAGAATAAAGTTAAAATGATGGGGGTGTGTAATAAAGGTAATTGATCCAAATAATGAATCTAATAAGGAGAAAATAATTAACCACTGAAAAATAAACCAAAGTGATGTGAAAAATATCATTGATAACATCATAAATGATGGTAATAGGAAAAAACTGAGATCCTTTTCGTAAATATTGTGAGTTTTAATTAGAAGATAAACTTACTTGATTTCATTCTATTTATTAATAACAATCTCATTATTTTGTTGCTTTTAGATAAATTTTGACATCATATATTACATTAAGATATGTATTTGTTTTTTATTCATGAATAATTAGTGGATTATAAGTTCCATAGAAATTGATAAGTAACTTCGTCATTATCTTGTTATTATGTAAAATATAATTGTTAGAACTATTAATATTATTTAATCAAAATCTCTATATGTTCCATCTAGAGATTAGTGAAATTTATGGCTCCTCCATTCCTGACCAAAATTGACATCAAAAAATATAGAAATAGGGTTACTAAATTTATAAGGTAAAATTATCATTAATCATCCAAACAACATTAATTAACTATTATTGTCACACCCCTAATATTTGAATACATTGATCATATATTTTATTGAAACAAGGTAATAACCATAATTACTATAAATTATTAATGAAAACATACATATAGCATCATGAATTGAATGAGACCTTATAATATTAAATATATTCAACAAAAATAACAATCCTTTCAATTCCATCAATTATTACACAAACCACTTTTCCACAACTCATTAATCAGTTCCAAGGTCATAAATACTATCCAGTTTACTTTATTTTTATCCATCATCATTATCTCAACATCCAGAACATATTAATGTTTGTATTCTTTTAATGATCTGTTTTATATAAAATATTACCTTTCTGATACATAAATATTTTAGGTCACTAGTACCGATCAATATATGCCTACAAATCCTTATTGAAAACATCAATTGAAAAATCCTTATGTATTTCATGATTAAAATTCATGAGCCCCAACAAAAATACACTTCAATCATTAAATATTCTTCATACAACATTAACTATGCTTTATTGAATTAGTCTAGAATAATTCATTTCTTTCATATGCATTTCGCAGTCTCTTCATCATCAGCAATATAACTATTACTTACAAAACCTTTCTAATTCAATTCATGACCTCTCCATCCAGGACATATATTTGAATAATTCCGAAACATTAATCTTTTGAAACATTAAAACATTGAAGATATCTTAGCGAGACCATTATTCACATCTATTTCAAAAACCACACTTTTCATTTTTATAATATAATTACTTGCTTTGTTCTCTTCATCTCCATACTCAAAACATCTTCCCACTCCACTAAAACACCCACATGGAATATTCTTCCTACTTTCTTAACACATAAGAAACAGAGTCTTCCTTCTTCTATGGTCTCCATCACCTAAGATATCAGTGAACTATATCATTATCTATGTTGGTGAGTGTGATAGTTAGTTTAGGTTCATGTTATTAATCATATATCGTGATTGCTGATTAGACCTAATTACAATTTTCTTCAATCTTATCATCACCTTATTTGGTTTACCATCAAAACATGGTATCTCACGTTAATTGATAATCCATTTCCTTCTATTTCCTTCCATTGAAAAATTCATAAAATAATAGTGTGGGAAATAATATTCATAGTGTGAAACCAAAAAATCATGAAAAAATATCATATAGGATGTCCAAATCATGAAACCTCATTTTTAATCTATGAATTCTTATAATTAACCAAGGTTTGTCTTGGTAATTATTCAAATTAATCATGATGTATCATAATTATTTTGTTATTTTCTAAAGTATATCTCTTAGGAGTGTCTAACTAGGTGTTCAATAATGCATGTTATTGTGCACTAGGTGACAATAAATTCTAGAAGAGTCTTCCCTCTTATATGTTCTTTCCCTAGGTACCTATATGTGATATCTCGATCCAATTGTATTATCCAAAGAGAGATTTATTTTATTTTAAACCACTTTATATATCATTTACAATAATGTTGTGATATTTAGCAATGCAATTACACATCCATATAGTTCTCCATAGGTATGTCCTTAGGGATCTCACTATAGTTTTCTCATCCTCATTTATAATGGTCTACTAACCCTATCCACTAATAAAAACCATAGAGATACTATATTTTCATATATATGTATTTCATACTTTAGATTAATAATCATTACATAATATTTAAACATTACTATAGATCATAAAAGTCTACTTCCTTTAGAGACATAGTACACAATCATCGTATATAGTTAAATATATTCAATTTTTTCGACAAATATCATCCCATTTTGTACTCTTCATTTACATTCCCTACATAAAACCTTCATTGAAATCATGGTGAAAGGAAACATAATAAATCGAGAACTCATATTCTTGATAAGGTTAAACAAGTTAAAATATATTAACATAATGTGAGAATAAGGTTATGAGAATATGATAATAACATATGAAAGTCATACCATAAATATCAATGATCAAAAGGTTATGTCCTGGAATAAATATTGGAAGTCCATAAGAAATAAATCATATGGAAATAAAATAACATGATCCATGTGAGAATGAAACTGACAAAAAAACATAGAGTTCTAGCAAACACGAAAGTATTTAAAATCAATTCCATAGTATTTGAGGTTCACTTACAGGGATATCAAAGAAATGTGTTCACTCCCCAAACCATCATAGAAGTAATGGTTGACCACCAAGAAAAAAATATTGTACAAAATACCATACTAAACTGGTTTCAATCCCCATTACAGTATGTTCTATCTTATGAAATACAAATCTTTTCCCAATTAATTTAAGGATGATTTTGGTCAAACCCATCTCAAAATTAAAATCACATATATGTGTACCACAATATCATTAAAATTTTACTATAACATTACATAATAAATTAAATTATTTTCCAAAGAAATTAATCATATCATAACCTGTATAAATGATACAACTTTTATTTTTTTCATAATTTCATCATAAAATAAACCATGAAAAGATGTGGGTTTCAAAAATATGTTTTGATGGTATAACCTAATAAATAGAAAAAGCATTCATAAAAATATTTCTATCATAAAAACAAACCACCAAATTAAATAATAAGAATATTATCCTTGGTTAATATCCCTAGTATAGAATATATAACATCAACTGAAAACAACTTATGTATAAAATGATTTCAAATGATCTTTTAAAATATTTTTCAAAGAAAATTAAATTTCTAAAAAATTCACTTTTTAAATTTAATAATTCATAAAATATTTTTATAAATAAATTTCATTAAAAATTACTTTGAAATATTATATTGGATGATTTAATATCATTTTATACATTTTTTTAATAAAATATCATTTACACTTTGAAAAACACTTTTTTATAAATAAATAAAATTTCAATATAACATTTTTAAATAATCATGGATGATTATAAATAAATATTCAATTAAATTTTGGTTATTTGGGTCTAAAATCCCATTAATTTTGTAAAAATAAATATGAAGATATATTTCACATTTTTTTGATAATAACAAACAAGTATTGTTTATAAAATGGTCATTAGGAATAATTAAAAACATTTTGTAAAAAGTAAAACATGAGTAAAAATGAAATTAAAAAATCACTTGGATAATGTTAAAAACATTTTTGAATAAATATTTGGAAAACATTGTATAAAAAAATGTTTTCCACCAAAGTGTGAAATAATAATCATTTTCCTTACAAAATGATATTAAACTCAAGAGTAAATAACGAGAGGAAAAGGAAGAGAAAAATAACTTCTCAGGAAATAACTTGATGATAATAAAATATGTGAGTTTATAGAGATATGAATTATAATACTAGAAAAATAACCCATGAGATTTTTACATAAAATATTTTCCACTTCGATAAAATTGAATTGTAGGATCCCTAAATGAATAAAATTAAATAAGACAAAAAATATAATGAGAATAAATAAATTCATGATATTATATGATAATTTATTTTACATACACCTTAAAATAGTATATAGGTGCATAACATAACAAATGTCTCATAAAAGGAAAATTGAGACAAAAACTCATACTGTATTGGTAGATTTGGAACAGTAAACACCATGAAAGTGAGATAATCAATTGGATATATAAATAAACATATTAATAATGATAATAATACTTAAATAAATTTATGGGTAGTATATAATCCTCATAAAAGAATCATTTAGTGAATATGGATTTTTTTCATAGAAATTAAAAGTGTGGCAACAATTTATTACATTATATCTCCACTTACATAGTAAATATTAAAACATAAAAAATAAAAAATATAAGTTTATTATAAATATAATTAAAAAATATTAATATTTATGATACCTTATATTATTTACATATGACCTTTTATTGCCCATTTATCAATAATTCCTTGTAAAATCACTTATTGGGTAACAACTACATTATTTCTTATTTATATTTTGGTTTCTTATTTTTGATCCTATTATGTGGTAAGGGTTACATCATTTTTAAAATATTAACCATTATATAGATATTATATTTATATATTTTATATTTATTTTATTAATCCATAAAATTAATAGATAGTAACTGAAATACAGTATTCATTTCGATGGTAAGCTGCATGTACGCATAAACATTGTTTCCATTTCCATGATTGAAAGAAAGAAATAAGGGTAAATATTATACAAAAATTTCAGAATCATATTATGTCATATATGTCATAAATTCTTATTAATATCATTCTTATTACCATCTATGTAAATGGGAAATGAATCATGTTTCTCCACGGGGTCATAGTCTTCCATATAAATTATTTATGTTATAATATTCCCAAATAATGAAAAGTCAAAAGGTATTTCATATATAATAATTATATAAGAAGAAAAATAAAATAACTATAATACATTAATATTTAATAAATAATTATATCGAACGGTGAGAGGAAGTTATGGAAAATTAATAACATGAGTTCATGATACGGAAAAATGCTATACTAATGAATGATGATTTTGTAACCCATTTGGTTGAAAATAAGAGGGTTATAGGTCGTGAAATTGAAAAAAAAATTCTTATATGTAAGGTAATTATTTTATTATATCATAATTTTTTAATAAAAATTTATGCTGGTGGAGGAAGAAATAAAATAAAAATCTCGATTAAGGGTGTCACCTCTTTTTAGAAAACTTCTTTTGATTTTTACCAAAAGGCCTGTTCGGTCAAATTTATGACAATATTAATGCTCTTATATTGGGAAGAGTGAATTTAGGAGGCTATTTAGGAAGATATTTTCTTATACAAATGACTTTTGAAGTGATAATAGTAGATAATTAGTACGGACCTTTTATATGCGAGTTGAGTGGCACACTTGTACTTTTAGAAAAGAAAAAAAGATATCCTTGTTTTTATCTTTCCAAAAAGATATAAAAAGGAAATTTATTCAGAATAAAATATATTACGTAGAAATATAGATATAAAATTTTAACTATAATTGTTTTTAGTCATTTTTAATACTTATATATTTATTTTAACCCCCCCTGATAAATTTTTTTTCCTTAATCATAATATATAATGTTTACAGTTTTTATTAATCATTATGGTAGAAAATTATGTTTATCATATTATATAAAAAAATTGATTAAAAATATGTTATAAAATTTTCCAAATTACATTCATATAATGAATAAAATTAAAACTAATCCCATGAACAAGACATGTAAATAAGTTATCAAATTGAAAATTTCTAAAATATGAAAATCATTTTATATAAAAATTGAATATGAAATTTTATAAAATTATATAAATTGGATAAATTGAAATATAATTTGGAAAATTTTATTTCATAATATATTTAAAAATAAATAATATTTGTATAAATCCTTTATACAAATATACGGTTTTTAATAAAAATTAATATTTTTCACTATTCACTGAAAAATTAAACTATTTAGAATATTACAATAAAATGAACCTAAGATAAAATTAATGAGATTAATTAAAAAATAATTTTATTTTTTCCAGTAAATTTTTATAAAATGGAAAAAAGTTAATATAAAAATTATTGTGCAAAGGATGACAAAACATCTTCTTATAAAAATAAGTTTTGAATCATAAAATTTGATTTTTCCGTATATCTTCTGTAGAAATAGCATAAACTGAATGTTAAAATTTTTATTTATTATCTTGTAGATAAATTTCATTAAAATACTAAACCAAAATTTAATTATTTTTTATATTATGTTAAAACATTTTTTTTCATAGAAATAATTTCTGTGAAAAAGATATTCTTTGTTCTCATATGGTTTTTAATTTCATTTTTAATTAATTTTTTGCCAAAGAATTTATTGTATCTAATTGTTTAAATCATATATTTACCTAATTTATTTAATTGTATTCATAATCTACATTCCAATGGATATGTGATAAATATGATATTATTTATTAATATTTTAATAACATTTCACGTTTTGTTAGAACACAATGTTGCATTTAACAAAACCTACAATCCATTTTAAGGTTAATGCAAGGTGAAATCAGTGTTGAATCTAATGAAGACTATTCTCAAAGTTTTATGTAACATGAAATATAAAAAATATTAGATTCAATTAAAAAAAATATTTCTAAAAATATTTGCCAATTACAAGATTTCCAATAGTCATGAATGCTATAATGTACCAACAGTTTCCATCATTATAGAGATTTCCATCTAGGGATAACCACCCTAATGTGTTATTCTCACACATAACTATACACTGACACACACAAAAATAATATTTATGTTCCAAAGGTGTTATAGGGTCTACCTCATTACATAGGGAATATAATTGAAGTCCGAAGAAAGGTCATAGTTTATAGGACTCCATCCACACTCCCATTTGAAAATTCAATGGAAATACACATGAAAAAAACCCACTCTTATCTCATCATATACTAACTATCATCATCACATTCCAATATAATCTTCCCATAACTTGGTAATCCATCCTCTTCAATAATATTTTTACTAAACTACTCCCTAGAGGATCACGTCTCATAATATTGAGTCTATAAATATATAATTGTTTCATCATATATGGTATGTAATAGCTGTGTAGAATTAAACTAAAAGACAGACTAAAAGACACCATAGAGGTTTCTATTTGAATTTGAAATAACAAAAGCTAAATAAAAACACCATCTATGTGTTCAACACTATGGAATAATGATCCTTCACTGGCCCTTGATGGTCACTTCATGTCTCAAGCATGATGGAAATCATTACCATTGTCTCCACCGACTATCTTTATATAGAATCCAAATTACCTCTCATAAAAAGGAAATATATATACCTTTAACTCTATCTATATATAATTACACCAAGTAAATATACAAAAAATAATTATATGAGTGGTTGTTGAAACATTAAATAATATGGGGTCTCGTCAGAGATATATTAAGAAACAATATGGAATATAATTCATGTGAATCCATATGTTCCTAGAATGATTTATTAGAAACCACTTTCCCATATGGGCCAATATCAAAATCTAATTATTTGATTCTTATCAATGGTAAAAGTGTATTAAAATCTAGTAAGAAATCCTAAATCTGAAACAACATGTGTATTACAAAAAGTGATTCATATCAATAGTAATATCTTATTCATGAAAGATAATAATATCATTGAAAACTAGGTGTCCCCAACTGAACATGTGTTCAAGGTGCATTATCCTTGTATCGAACACAATATCTAACACATTCCAATATATCCTTGCTAGAATGTAAAAAAATTTAATAAATAAAAAGAAATATCTATTACTAACTTGTTACACCCTAGTTTATCTCACTTCAAAAAGTATCCAGACAAGATTTACACATGACCTCAAGTGCACCTCATCATATACCAGAGGATTCCAACCATCAACATTTTTTTTAGAGGTAT
The DNA here is from genome assembly GCA_963277665.1 of Viscum album. NCBI lineage: Eukaryota > Viridiplantae > Streptophyta > Magnoliopsida > Santalales > Viscaceae > Viscum > Viscum album. The sequence continues at coordinate 75,419,694 of OY728162.1, read as the reverse complement.
AATTGAGAAAATATACCCCCCATATAAGAATATATAATAATAAAAATAACAATCAAGCATCCAAAATTTTATATTATGAAGAATGAATAAATAAAGATATCATGTAATAATATATAAAAAGTTCGTATAAGGGCATAGAGGAATGATGTCCCACTAAGCCAATAACTTGAGAAGTAGATAAAAATTAAATAAAACACAAGCTATCCACTAAAACGATGAGCTGGACCTCAACTTATTCTCTTAAACCTCATTAGATTTATCCAACTAAATTATCCCAATATTGGAAATAAACCTAGATTGTGCATATAACATTATTTAAGACACTCATGCACAAATGTTTAATGGCTACGTGAGAAGGGTATGAGTATTAAACTCATTAGGAAATTACAAACATTGTCTCATACCGAACAAGAAATCAAGTGATACATGCATGTGATATGACATAGTAATGTAAAAAAATTCTATAATGAATGATAAAATCCACCAACAATATCTTATCTAGACTTATGTTGGAATTTTACACAGTATGTTTTGATTATTGAGACAATTAGAATATTACAAACACCATAAATATAGATACATATAATGTGGGCCATTATAATTTACCATCATTGATCCATATGTCCATGAATCCAATTAAAAATCTGTATTATGACTAATATCAGAGTTTATTTGACCATGAACCTCAACTTAAATAAACCTTAATCAACACTTTATTGATCCCATGCTCATGGCACCATCATGATAGAATCACCAGCAATCCATTACCATCAAGCCATCAGTCTAAAACACATGATAGTACCACAGAATTCATCACTATTTCAAAAACAACATATTATTATTAGGGTAAAAGCCCAGGGTAATGTGATACAAGTAGGAATGATGGATTGATGGATGAACCAGGAATAAAAAGGAATACCCTCCTGGATTCCATGATCACTCTCCTATGAATCCTCATCTCACTATTCCTCAAATGAACTATCAACAGTTCATCCACCAAATCCTATTGGTATCATAGGATTCAATTGAGGGGATCCAGCAGTATCCCTTATCAAGTATAACATTCATGTTTGGGTATATTCACAAAAATTACAGCTTATACGTCTATTTAAATACAATAGGTCCCTAACTATCACAATTGTCTAATGGTAACACTAATAAAATCCTAGATCCATGAGCAATCATAATGGTCCCAATGTATCAAAAGAATCCCTAACATCTAAGAAATTTCAATTCACAGAACATCTATAGCCACAAATCTAGATCCTACGTACCAAATATAGGATTCCAAGACCCCATTAACCATAGTAAAAATGGATGCATGTCAAACAATACACTCTCCCCTAGTAAACTATAAGACTCAATTCCATGCATTCTAGTTGTCCTAGGGTCTCATTCTCTACAACTGGTGATTCCAATGCATTCTTGGAAATCACAATAGTTCTAGGACCAAAAAATGATTCCTATGAGTTCTAAGAAACTTGAAATCATACCTATATATAATTAAAAAATCATAATTAGAGATGAAATAACTCCCACACCCAAACATACAATCATATCCTTATAGAGATTAACCATCACTTCATGATTTACGGTGACACCTACAATAAATTCTTCCCATGTCCATATTCTCCCAATAATGGTATCCAACATTAGAATTAGAGTGAAGGAATCCATATTGGGATCCTTAGTCTCTTTTTATTTTTTGGTTCAATATCTAACACTCAAACTACATCACATCCCCTAAAAACCTCAAATATAAAAATGTATTCTCAAGCCTCTATGGTGATGCCACAACAGAAATTATCTATACATATGGTGTAGGCAAAATATATAAATCTAGGGTCATTCTAGGTTATTCCACTCATCCAACATGACAAAAAGAGCATTATTTATTAGGAATATCAGATAATAACTACAATCATGGCCTCAAAAAACTGATGTTGGAGGCATAAAATCTATTCATAAGGCCCGTAGGGACCTTGTCACCTTTTTCATCATGTGACATATCACTTTAAATTAAATAATAAAATTCAATTAATAAAAAAATTAAATTTATTTCCTTAATAACCCAATTGGCATGACCACAAATCAATTGATTCATAAACAAACATAAATTTATGTGTGGAAGTATGTATAGAATGTACCTAAAATAAGTATATATTACCACCGCTAAATTCCTATATGCCTCGATCTAGCCTGTACAAGCCTCATCTAAGCCGATACCTCGATATGAGCTTCTATGGGATCATATATCAACCATAAAATTAATTAATTAATTATTTTAAATTAAATTACAAAAATAGAATAATCAGTTGTAAACTCTCTGAGCAGGTTGTCCATCGGTGCTAGAATCCAAAAAAATTGGGTTTGTTCTACTCATGATACACCTATGTCCCTAAGAAACACATATATCATCTTCTGACTTAAAAAACCCAAAATTAGATGATTTACGATGAAGGTTTCACTTTAATACATTTCTGTGATATTTTCATTTTAGAGTTTTAGATAATAAGGTAAAATGTTAAATACAAAAGTATATATTTACACACCATGTCAATTTTTGAAAAAATTAACATTATTAAATTTTAATCTCATATTTCAATCATCACACTTATTGATGTTTTAATATGAATAATCATAGTTGATATATTTTCCTTATTATGGTTTCTACACATCCTTAGATAATATTAAATTCATTTGAAAACATTGGAAAATAAAAAAATCCCCATAGGGGTTATAAAGGTAATGGAATCTCAATATTCTAATTAACAATATGAAAATATATGGGGGAGTTTACTATTTCACAATAAAATTTTGTGTACATAATTAAAAAACATTTAGATGAGAAAATAATATTTGATCAAATAAAACCTACGAAACCCATTAAAAATCATAGAAAAAACATGAAATAATAATGGAAGCATTCATTTTGAAAATAATCCTTACACATTAAAAATAATCAAAAACTTTTTTACCTAATGAAATCAAAATAGTTCCTTAAAAATATTAACCAGGAAAAAATAGTTAACTTGAGGCATTATATTCATTACTTATGTTAACTTCATATTTAAATTTTCAGAATAACTGAACATTAGTTAATTTTTTTGGATTATCATACTCATTTTCCTCTTTCATTTTTAACCTTTGAAAAATAAATCATTACCCAATTCGTTAGAGAGTTATATCAAGATCACGCAATATCATGAGATATATCCATCTCACACTTTATCAACTAAATAACTCAAGTAAAATATAATAGAAAATATATATGATTTTACTTATCAAATTTCAATTCCTTAAAAAAATAATTTGATACCATAAGAAAATAAATATACATTTTGACATAAAAATTGGGATAAATAACTGTTTCTTTTGAAACTTCACTAAATAAGAAAAAATTCCAAAATAAAAAAAATTGAATTTAACATGTAAAAACAAAGAATCATGAAGAATAAAAATTATTAAAATTAAAGTAAATTATAGTTATATATTCAAATCATGTCATATATTTTGAAAAAATTTACACACTTTGGAAAAAAGAGTCAAAAGTAAATCGTTCAAAAAATGATAAAAATCATTACTTTTTAGAACATTATGTTGAAGTAACAAATTAATTGAAACTGAGATTTAATATAATTTTGTGTATATATAATAACATTAAATAAACTTTTTTATAAACATGTACATTTAATAGAAATATTTTAATGGGATAATTAAAAACATAGTTTTAAAGAAAATATTGTGGTTGATTTCCTAATGTTTGATAAAAATGTCTTTGAAGAGGAGAAATGAAAATGTATTTTTGAACCAGGTTGTTTCAAAAAAATTAATGATATATTAAATCCATAAAGAATTTAATACACGACCCAAAAGAAAAAATGTGAGGATAATGTCCAATGATTCAACAAAACAAAATTATGATAATAAATCTCCTTCCTTATGCCCCATGTAACATTGTACATTCACTAATGCTTGAATAATAAAATTATATCATTTTTATATTTTCTATAGAATATTTTATTTTTTATTTAATTATTAGTATTCTTTTTTTCATTTATTACCATGTATTATTTACTTAGTAAAATTGTTGAGTTCATCTTTTTCATTTTTAGGGTGTTCGGGTCAAAACCTCAAAACCACATCTATACTTTTACTATGTTAAAATGATTTGTGTTAACAGATTCTAATGAGTCATACCCAAGTTATATTTATAAATTATTTTATTATATAATGATTAAAAACCAACCATGTTAAAAGTTCATGAAAAATGGACCATATTATTAAATTAAATGATAGTCCATCCATAAGAAAGTATGACATTTTAATTTTTATAACATGGGTAGAATAAATAAATTAGGTAATATATAGCTTTTGATGAATAAAAAATACTTCATAAATTTTTTATTTGTTATTTATTTTATTAATAATTACTATCATATTTCAAATTTAAGATGGAAATTATATATATAAAACCATCTAATATGAATATGGATAATATTATGTATCCTTCTTAGTTACGTTGTAAATTAATTAACCTGATTTACTATTTATTATTGTGAATTTTTTTCCATCGTTACTATTCGTAATGATCAAAAATGAAATAAACCTCATTAATAAGTTTTTACAACAATATTAAAAATATAGATTCCATTTTTTAATCGATTTATTGGAGAAATAGAAATCAAATTTAATATAAGAGTGTTAAATGAAATATAAAATGGTTTTCAGAAAATTGCATTTTTAAACATAAAATTGATATTATACTTGAATCAATCATAAGGATGATTCCTATGAAATTATTCAAATTTTATTTAATAAAATCAATATTATTTTACTTCAATACCAAATCAAAAATACTCTTATAATTTTAAATTACTTAATTTAATGAAAAGAAAATGCGATTTTGCAAAAAAAAAGAATATTCCACTATTCACTCAGAAATTAAATTATTTATAAAAATTAAAAAATACTTATCATATTATGGGATGATGATTTAAAAAATACTTTAAAATTTTGTAAAATAATTATTTTTTAATCTGTAAAATATTATTTATAATTTGTTTAAATGAAATAAATATAATTTTTAAAAAAATTGTTTTTATAGGTTTAAATGAATTTAAGCCGATTCCTTCCAAAATATCCTTAATTAAATAAACATTAATTAATTCAACTGCATATATGATCTGATTATTTAAATTAAATAATTTATAAATTGTAACTAATTTATAATATTATGATAAAAGTTAAAAGAACATAGAAAAAAAAGTTATACGAAAGTATCCATTTTACAATTCAAATATTTTATCTTCCTTCATATCCTATTAATAGTATATTATTGATTGATTTTTTATTTTATTTAGATAAATATATATTTCATAATAATTTCTGTCGTATTCATATTATCCAACCAAATATACTAGTAATTGTGATAAAAGTTAAACAATAATATTTTTGTATTATATCATGGGTTTTTAAGAATGGTTTTTTTTATATCACATTATATCTGGTATATTATTTATAGAAAGTAAATTTTAAATTACCGGCATGTAAAATAAAAAATATATATATATTAAACCCAAGGTGATGGGAAATTTTAAAAAAATAAAAGCCTACATATACTCACAAAAATATATACCTTGGGTAAAAAAAATAATAATGAAAAATTTATATCCTCTTTTTATGTCCTCAAAAATATGAAAACGAAAGTACCTTCATGTGTAATGATTTTCCCCAATATGTTGAAAAATAATTGTTCTATCATAGTACACATTATGGAAAAAAATATAAAAATATGGAGGGGATGAATAATTGGATGAGTGGAGGATATCCGGCCTTCAATCAGCCTGAAGAATCACTACAAATTGATCTAGATAGAAGGGGAACGAAGAAAATGGGGGGAGGATTGTACTCCCCATGTGCATTTGATCATCGAGAAAATAAAACCATGAGGGTTTATACATTACAAACCCATTAGATTATTAAAATTAAAAAGAATTCTCATATGCATGGCACATGTGACACTTGTGTCCATTCCTTTAATCACTGTTTCGTCCTTCATGAATTCCAATATTTACCCATTAATGTCCTATAACACCCCGTAAACGTAATTTACAATGTGAATGACCCATTCACATCCATGAATGAACTTCAACTGCTAGTCTGAGTAGCATGACCACTCTGGTTCTTCATCAAAATCATCCAAAAAACCAGATAAATCCATATAAACATAAACTACATATACTAACAACCTTTTGATTCTATGTTCTCAAAATTAACATCCCACGAAATCAATAATTTTAAATTACCCCTAGGATTTTTCAAGTTGTTAGATAATGGGATATTACACAATATATCAATAAATAATTTTTATGTGGTACATTGTTGAAATTTGTTGAAAATTAGATTTTATTTAATTCATAACTCTTGTCGAATACATTTATTACCTATTTAAATATTTGTTTATTTCCACTCATTGTATATTTATAGATCACAAGAAACACTAAACATTAAATTCCATATAGATTACCATTTCATATAAGTTATTATTATACAAATATTATTGATTAATAAATTTTATTTTTTAGGGTTTAAATTGTGAGTTGGTATGGAAAAAGTGTCATATTTTTTCTACAAATATAAAATATTATAAATTCTCTAAATATATGAAGGATAAATTTTTTTAAAATTATTTTGAATCAATGTGTTTGATCTATTTTTAAATTTTTTTGAAATTTCTTTAACAAGTGTATATTACAAGTGTGTTTCAGATTTTAATTTTATATATAATGGAATTGAATTAACTGTCTTTAGATAAAATTTCATTTTCCAATATATTTGTTAAGTGTAATGAGATGGAAATTAATGGTATTACACACAATTATTTTTCCCAAAATCCCCTTTTTTAACCCGCTAAAATATTGGAGTCGACATTATAATTAAAATTAACTAAATATAATATCCAGAAAAATATAAAAAATAAATTATAAAGAATTTAAAATGAATATTTTGGAATATATATATATATATAAAATTATCATATTTCATTTATTTTATATTTTTTAAAAATAATCAATTTATTTGATTTTTAAATTTCATTAAAAAAGTTTCAAACAAATAAATATTTTATTTCTTGACTATTTGATTGTGTATCTCATCAATGAATATTTTATAATACTAATTAGGAAAATTTTGATATAAGAGAATCTCTAATTGAATATAGCTATGTGAAAAAGAATAATGTGGTGTTCATATCAATACTCTTAATTATGGGATAAAAAATTCTTCCTATGAATGGATGGTGATATGTTATTATCCCAATAACATGTACTTGATTCTATGACATAGCTACAACATTCTCAATGAGTGCGGGTTCAAGTGTGTTCTACAGATTTTTCACTTTATCGGAAATATTAAACATAAGTTATATATTCTTGATACTGGGAAGTATTCAAGGAATATATTTTATACTATCACCAATTTTTTTGGGATTAACCCATGTGGTTTTAAATTAATATATTTTAAAAAAACTAAATAACGGGCCAAAATTTTTTATCATCTTCGGAAATTTTTTAAACAATTTCAAAATGGGGCTGTTTGGTTTTATCCTCGAACTTATTTTTTTAGTGAAAGGTATTTTTTTAAATATATGGGATGCATATAAAAGGAGAGAAAATCCATTGGAAATGGAAAAATGAGATACCAATAATATTGTGGCTATTGACACCATGATAAGAGACTCAAGCTTCATTTTTTGGGTGTTAGCTATAGTGAGTAACAACAAATCATGTTTTTTTCGATTTTTAGGCTCTATAATTAGAGTGTGGTTTTTATAGTTTTCCCATGATTTATTAATCCTTTGTATCATATATTTCTTCTAGGTTAAAAATATATGTCTCAAATTATTTCATGTTTTTTTAACACATCCATTTTATTTGATGTTAAGAAAATATTTTTGTTGTAATAGTGTATTATTCCTAGGACCGATATTTTTCCTACACATAAACATGCATTAAATGAGGATATCCTTATTTTATTATGATTGTATATGATTCATTCATCGTAAGTTATTTCAACCTATACTGAATTATTTTATATGAAAAATTATTATACTTTATGGAAGTAATGAGAAAAAAATTGGCTATGAGAATATAGTAAAGGAAAAAAAGAATAAATTAGAGAAGTTAGAGAACATGAGTGATTGTGAATAGAAGGATATGATTTAGTTAGTTTCAAGGAAAATATAGATACATTTCGATTATAATAAAGATTTATCAAACAGGTCTAAATAATATGTAGGGATGTATTGAAAGCATGAATAAATTGTAATCCATCTAAAATAATTTATAACTAATAATGTAACTTTTGTGACTAATTTGATGGGGAATAAATGATTTTTTTGAGAAATGGGAGACCATATCACTCTAAACACTTTGACATTTTATTGGTTTTCCACTCTCTCACTATGCTCTCAATCTCATGGTGATCTTCCTTGAACCCAGGTGTTTTGACTCTCATCATTTCATGATGCCACAAATGACACAGTTCCCCTCTGAACACAATCAATCTATAGCTATGTGAACCATGAAGACACCTAATGATTTATCCCACAAACATACTTTTACCAATCGAGGCCAAGGTATTTTGTTCATGGATGATTTATAATGCTCTGACAAAGGCAATGTTGTCATGAGGAAGCACCCCTAGTAATGTAACAGGATGATGGTGGTTACCACGTCGAAGCTGACCCAGTTGCCCTTCAACAATGTGCATAGCTATGAAAATTTTAGGTGATGATTCATATCTCCTACCACAAATTTAACCACCCTTGGCCCCTTACTGAGCTTCACTTACGTATTTCACATTTTTTTTAATACTGAAATTTGGAAACTAATCCCCATAGGAAAGGGATATTCTCACATAATGTTAAGAACCAAATATGACATTGAAAGAGTTTGTAAGAGTTGTTCTCTCAAACTCTAGTCGATTCTACTTCAAATTTCAGAGTGGTACTCCACATTTTACTTGAACACACCCTAAAACACTATGGAAAATGTTTGGATCAAATTTCATGGACAAAACTGCGGTTTTTGGCACCCAAAAATATTCAATGATGCCGTCTCCTGCATAATAAATCCTCTTAAAATTGACCACATGACCTTACATGCTTACTTCAGTCACTCTACCAGAGTAATGGTTGAAATAAACCATGACTAAAAACTTCCTAGCTCAATCTACTTCAAGTCCAATGAATTCAAAATTGAAATTAGAGTAGAATATGATCGGAAAACCCCATTTTCTGGTCACTATAAACTCATAGGTCACACCATCTTCAACTATAAGTTTATTAGGAATCAATTAATCCAACCATAAGAGAATTATTCGAAGAAATTAGGAGATATAAGAAAGATAAATCCCTAGTGATTGAAATACACGAAACATCCCAAAAAAATCTAAATATTGTGTAAAAACACCCATTTGGACACACATAGGTGATAGTTCAAGAACATACTGGGATGATGAAGTGGAAGAAGAATAAAATTCTATTAATGATCAAAACCTCTCGATAGAAATTACAAATAATGTCCTAGACACTATTAAAGTATCAATTGAGCAGTAAAATGTTACCTAATATCAACAAGAAGAAGCAAGTCATAGTCTCCAGCATCCAACCATGGATAGAGGGGTTTTTACTCCTAATTAATAGAAAAATCTAGCTTGTAACACTGGTACAGCCACCCAAATAATGATGTCAGAACCAAAGAAATTCATGTTGTGGATGATACTCCAGATGTAGGCACTATGTATATATAGATTACTACCAATTCTAACATAGGAACTAAAAATAACAATCAAGAAACCCCCATTATTCTAGATCCTTGGTGAAACCTGCCTCTGTGGACCTAGAATCTTGAGAAATCATTTAAAAGATATCTGCATCTACTTTATATGATAATTTTGCATCAGTTCTAGTACCCAAGAATATGTAGGTTCACAATGTTCCCCTAGAGAAGAAGCCTAATCTCTCTCAGAACACGGTCAAACAGAAATCAGCTTTGGATCCTCCTATCACAGGTACTTCTTCTCCTCTTTTATATGCATATGGACTATTCCATGCTTCCTGAAAATGTGCATTATGACCAAAATTTCCCTTTTACCATGTTTTCTCTATGTCTATTTCATTGAACTCATGATACCTAACTACTACTAACTCATCCCATATTGCTGCAAAAAAACAATTCCTCTTCTATGGAAAGAAACCAAATTTATACTAAAGGTGACACCATAATTGAAAATAATGATGATTCAAAATCACATGGCCATAAACCAACTCCCTCTCTTGTGGCTAACACTTCCCCCTTTAACATGGATATTCATCCCGAGTCACAAAATCCTGAGCACACCCCATATGCTAACAAGGAAATTGAACATACTCCCCATGACAGTCCACCTACCATTCTATCGACTGATAACTAGGGGACTAAGGACTCCCTAGAATAGAAGCATACTACCATGCTGTTTTCCATAGTGGATAAAGAGTCCCGAGGTTCAATTGATTCTACATAATCAACTATTATTACTCCGTTAGAAGAACCGACAAATAAAAACAATGTCATCTCTCATAGTGTACAAGAAAATACCACTAAAACTGAGGATAGAAGGTGTACAAGAGACAAGGAATCTGAAAAAGAGTTTAAAGGGTGTTTTAACTCCAAAATCAGATTAAAATGAAGATCCTTTGTTGGCAATTTCAGGTTATCGTGAACTATTCCACCCTCAATAATTTTAAAAAATGATTAGCATGCATCACCCAATCATTTTTGTTATTGTTGAACCTAAAATATCTTTCTCCCATAAAAATTCTCAATTATGTCAACAAAATTATGTATTTTTTGTGCAATCAATAAGAATATCAATGCTGATTCCTTAAATATTTTTGGACATGTTTCTTTATATAATTTCAGTGTTTTTAATATCTCTAATCAGATTCTCACTTTCAACCATACAATTTATTTTACTCACACTTTCTACTCAATTTTTTACGGTACGAATAGATATCAACAAAAAAGAACCCTTTGGAATGACCTTTCTTATATATTCTTGAACATTAATTCCCCTTGGTTTCTCATGGGAGACTTTAATTCTACTCTTACCTCTAGTGAAAAAATTTTCCCTTCTCAAACTTCTATTTCCACGAGTGAATTCAAAACCCCGATTGAAGACAACATCATTATTCAAATAAACCTCACTTGTACCAAATACACCTAGTATAGATGACATTATGACCAAGTGGTTGCCTCCAAATTGGATAGATTCTTTACGAATGTCCCAGATTTAGACCAATGGGACACTATCTCCAGCATCACTCTTCACATATTCAACTCAGATCATCATCCAATCTGAGTAAACATTGCCACCAAACACATGAAATATCAGTTATCTTTCCATTTCAACTATGTGTTTCTCTCTGATGATGAATTTGATCATGTCATCCAAAATGTTTGTCCCTCAACATATCACAACAATGGGGACATTGATTGAAACCTCAAAATAAAACCCCTCAAACAGATTCTCAAATCATGGTGAAAATCCAAAGCCAAAAAAATACACAATGATATTACTCTTCTTGACATTTATCTCTATGAAATGATAAATAAAAAAACCAACTCTTATCTCCAAACTGATTATACGCAAGAAAAAAACATTGTGGTCAATCTCAATTCATTGGTCAATTATAAGGATAATATGAGAAGGAAGACTTATAATGTAAAATTCTTAATTGATGGTGATAGAAGAACCAAATTCTATAACTCTCTCCAATGAATAATGAAGTTATGCATACCTCTATCCTTTATAATGGAAGGGGATATGCTTCTTGACAAAGTATATGACATTTCTAATCACAAAGTCTCCTACTATGAAACCCTATTCAATGGACCTGATAATAAAAATGACCTCCTCCCTGAGTTTCTTCCATTAGTGATCACTAATACAGACAATTATTTCTATCTGAACCCACCGCTGGATCATGAAATCAAAGACACTATCTGTAGTCTAAATCCAAATATTTCTCTCGGTCCTGATGGTTTTAACATTGATTTTTTCCTACATTATTGTGATGTGGTTCATATTGATGTTTTTAGGCTACTTAAATCCTTTTTCACTGATGGGGTGATACCCCATGTTCTTAATACTCAGTTCGTCACCTTGACCCCTAATGGAGATAATTCCTCTAAAATTCACCATTGTAGAAACATTTCTCTTATTAACTATCTTTACAATATCATTACCAAAATCATTGCTAATCAGATCTCAACTATTACTGACAAAATTGTGTCTAGGAATCAATTTGGATTTATAATTGGAATATCCAATCATGATTGTATATATCTTTCCATTGAGTTTAAGAACAACGTGAATAATCCAAATTGAAGAGGAAACATAGCTATTAAAATTGACATCAAGAAATATTTTGACACCATGGATTAGATATTTATCTTTAATGTCCTACAATGTTTTGGTTTTAGTGACTCCTGTATTAATAAAATCAAACATATCTTCAACTCGGCCACTATCTCTATCCCGATCAATGATGCTCCCAAAGATTAAATTAAATGCACCTAAGGTCTAAGACAAGATGACCCCCTCTCTGCCATTTTCTTCTCAAGAGTGGAAAACTAACTGAGTCATCTGATCAATTGGCTGGTGGTCTAAAATAAACTAAAACGCATTCAGGTCTCCAAGAATGTAAATGCCCCCACTCACCTATTTTTGGATGATGAAATCATCCATTTCATCCAAGGTGACAAAAGACACATTATTAACCACAAGAATGCTTTAGCTCATTATAAATATGTTTGTGGTCAAAATATAATTTGGAACAAATCCCATATCTTCTTTAGGAAGAACATACCCTTTAATAGAAAATGTAACCTCCTTAGTGATTTGGGGATGAATGAAGGCTCTCTCCCTTTCACATACCTTGGAGTCCCCATGTTTTGGTGTAGACCTTAGTCTTGCAACTTTCTGACTATTTTTTATGAAGATCTCAGCCAACATTCCTCCAGTAAGGGTTAAGGAACTCTCTATGTTTGGAAGGAATTTCATTTTCAAATCTACTATTTCATCTAAAATGGCATACCCCATGATGGTCTACAAATTCCATATTGGTCTTATCACAAAATTGAACACAACTGTTAAAAACACCATCTAGATCGGTACTATTCTAGAAATAAATCATCTGATGGTCCCTTGGTCCATTTGCTGCAAAACCATTGAAAATGGAGGCATTGGTATAAAAATATTAATGTCCTTTAACAAATATCTTCAAGCTCGACTCACTTGGATCATTTTTCGCAATACATCTGATTCGTTCACCTTTATCAAGAATAGATTCACAGAAACACATATGTCAGGAAAATTGACTTTCATTAATTCATCCATTTGGCCAATCCTTAGGCTATCCATTTCTAACATTATGTGTAATTCTAGATGGATGGTCTCCAAAGATTCCTCCATCAAATTATGTCTAGACAACTGGACTGTCACACCTTTAATAACTATGATTCCTCCGGATAAAACTCATGAAAACACCAATAGATCTATCAAAGAAACTTTAAATTATCAACATGATCATCTTCTTCCACCTATATTCAATATCATTGTAAGATATTATATTTCATAAAATTATATTTTCTTAATTTGGGACCCTTCTCACAACGGTATTCGTAACTCAAAGCATTAATACAATCACACTTTCTGCAATAACGAGAATGACTTCAGCTAGATTAAAAAATTCAAAAAACCTTTGATAAATCCCTCAAGATTCAATCTCATTTGGAGACTTTATCACAAAAAAAATTCCCACTAATTATTGTCTTCTATCATTAGGAATTCATCTTTTCTCTAAATGTAAAATATGTACCCAACACAGAGAAGATGTTAACCACATCTTCCTTTCACATGCTGCTATTTCTGATCATTATTACTATATTTTTGTCATCTATGATTGTGGATGGTTGACTCTTGAATCTGCAAAAACTCAACATACTAAATTTGTATTGATTGAAAAATCTCAAAAAATTAGGAATCTCTTCCTTGCTGCTGGTGTTGAACTCCACCATGTGATCTGTTATGATCAAAATGCTATTATTCATAGATGCTACTCACTCAATCTTAATTTAGGTTAGACCAAAATCCTCATTAACATACATAATGATTCTTTGTTATAAAACGGTCATTTCCACCACTCCATTCATGACATTGGAATCCTAAAATGTCTACGAATCAATGACCACTTCTATTAGCCGCATCGCACTCTTGTGGTTATTTGGAGAGCCCCTCTCTCTAATGGATCAAAATAAACATTGATGGTGTCTCTAAGGGAAATACGGGGCTCGAAGGGTGTGGTGATGTATTCAAAAACCACTTCGACCATACTCTAGGCTTCTTCAGGGGTCATTGTGGCATTACCACCTCCCATGAAGCTGAGATGTTGGGATTGATTTATTCTATAAAATTTTCCATGGCCTTTGGTTGGTTGAACATTTGGATTAGAAGTGAATCGACAATTGTCATTCTAGATATTTGGAGTTGTGTAACTCATCTAGAATGACTGATTGCTACTCGTATGGTGGAATGCAACTGTTAGCACAAAAATCTTAACTACATCATTACAGATTTCTATAGGGAAGCTAACATGGTTACTGATTGCTATGCCAACATGGGAGTTAATCAAGATATGACCTGGTGTGAATACATCCTTGATTCTCTTATTACATTACATGTGAAAGATTGTAATATGATCCCATAATTTCCCGTCTTATAATATTTCTATTTATAAATTTTTGGTTTTGGCCGCATAGGTCAAGGCATCATCCTTTAAAATAAATTATAACTAAAAATTATTGTATTTTCACAATAATAATGAATGGGATATCCATCTGTATGAGTTAAAAAAAACTTCTAAAAGGTATGTCTTTAGTGGATTTTGAGATTAATTATAAAGGAAATAAAGTACTTACTGAAATGTACAAATTGGTAAATTATTTACATTTAATTATTTCTTACCAGATTTATATGATAATATTGTAACTAAATTATCATTTAGGGATGTCACTCTGAAGGTGGATGATGATATTTAATTTTTAATGATGAAATAGATTCATTTAAAGAGAAAATATGGTGATTCTTTATGTAATAATGGTATTCTGGTTATGGATGATAGATGTGATAATCAGAATGGTAAATCAATGAGAATAAGAAAATTCATGTTCTTCTTATGTTACGAAGAGGAACATGTGTATAAGAATAGATTTTAATTCAAATTTCTTAAGGAATAAAATAATACACATGACATTTATTTAGATTATATTGATATAAAAATTATAAATAATGAGGGTGATTTAATTTCAATAGGTGTTTTTATTACTGTTCAGATCTGTATATCAAATTAGTGGATCATTCAGTAGTTTTGAACCTAATTTCTCCGAGGGAAATATTTTATTCATGTGAAGAAGGTGAATTTGGAAAAATAAATATAATAAATGGATATTCTTCTAATATCATGGGCATGGTAGATATTTGTTTCACAATATATACTATTTGTATTTTGATCTTATGGTTTGTGAAACATGAACCAGGAATAAACAAAAATTGGGTATCTTCTTTTACTCTTTAAAATGATGGGGTTTTGGAGATTGAGTGGAAATTGAAGATATATATTATCCATGTGATAAATGGTGACTATATGAGGAGTATTGGTTGGTATGCCTTATAACACATATGTAAAGGTGTGTACTGAAGAGATGAATGTAGTTGTGAAGTGGAATTCATCAAATTTGTATCACAAGCGACCATTACGCATGATCCAAAGACCATCGACAAGGATGATGAATGTTTGGAAGACAAAGTAAGCCAGTTAAGTTTTTAAGGTATTATTTAAAATTACTTTTCAATAAAGATTTCTACTAGAGAATAATTAATTAAAACCAGGCGTCGATCTGATGAATTATGAGTAAAATAATTCACAAGGTATGTTGAGTATTTGAAAAAAATAGTTTCTATAGGTACTCATTTTTATTTAGGGAAAACTATTATGAGGGTGATAGGTTTATTTAGTTCTTGTATTTATCATCAGAGGTGATGAGAAATATTTATAATTAAGACTTCTATCCTTGGATTAGTTTTGGAGCTGTTAGAGCTTCCAAAGGGTATCATCCAATTTTTTTTATATAGGATGGTGGTTTGTATGTTACCGACTTTTTTTAATAAAAATAAGTTTTTTAGATTATATATACATATTAGATTCGATTAAGGGGGATATAATTGAGGTTAATCCCATAAAAGCTTAAAAGATTATAATTTTCTATGAAAATTCAATACGTGGCCTAATTTGTTTCTCCTGGGATGATATGGTTTTTTAATTTCAAAAGAAGGATAATTAGATTTAACGTCACATGAGATTTTAGAGTAATATAGATTTTTATATATCTATTGGACTCCTACAAATGGATGGTAATGTAGTGGAAATAATAATAATTAGAAAAGAAAAATTCATTGTGAATCGAAACATTGATTAGATATGTGAGTGATCGTTTTTGAATGGGATTCAACGAAATATGGAAAATGGATTTTCAGAATGGATTTTTAGAGGTACCCAAAATACATCACGTTTTTTGTTTTCATATCTAAAAGGAGACTTCTTATCAAATATATGAATATCATAGAAATGGAGGATATGTATTAGAGTGTGATTTTTAATTGGTTTTATGCATTCTAACTGTAATTGATGTTTTTGAGATTTAAATTATATTTTGTAGATTCTCTGAATAGAGTGGAATATTTTAGAGTTTCTCAATGGGGTTTTAGTCCACCTAATTAGTGGTTTTTTAAATAATAAAAATATAAATCTCCATATATTTTTTATTATTTTTTATGTGTCCATTTTCAAATTAGATTACCACAATATTTCTATAACAATATTGTTTTTATCATAAAACATATAAGTTACCTCACCAAAAAAAAATATCTAATGAGGATAAGATGTTACAAAGTATCAGACTTAATTTATTTTTAATTTTTTTGTCTTCTAGATGGTAATGGGTTACTAGGTCACTTCAAGAAACCTATTTTTTGGTCATTTTTTTTCAGGTTGATATAATCTTTTTAATTCTTTCATTTAAAACTAAATGATTCAGGATCTAATCCCATTCCTTTAAAATTATAAATTATTTTTATTTGATATTTACTTTATTATTATAAATTTAATGTTTTATTATTAAGATGGAGAAATAAAATCTTTGAATCAAAGGAGGAGGGAGATAGATATTAGAGTGACTGGAAGTGAATTTTTTTTTATTTTGAGAGAATTCTCCATTAAACACTACTTGGTTAATGGTTGTTGTATAAATACTTTAATAGAGTTATAGCAGATATCTGGTTTTATACCATCCATAACCCTCCTTAAACATTATATGAATGTATCAGGACCCATCCCAATGGGGGCCGATCAGCGAGTACCCCAAACCTACCTCTATTAGAACTAGGGTTGGTGACTAACACTGAGTAGGCCTACCCCACACACAGGACGCCATATCCTAATGTATTTGTAAACATTCACATATATAAGACCATATAATACTAAAATATAAAAAAAATCAATAACCACAAATGCATACATATAAAATCCAACCATCAATGTAGGATAAGAAATTATAGGAAAGAAAGGGAAACTAAAAGCGCACCAAAAGAAACAGAATACATTCCCAACATTTGATGTAAGAGAAGACTATTGTAAATGAATCCATAATAACACCCATATTTCTATCTACATCACTATGGTATGCTTGATACTGCTCCAACTATGACTAAATAAAAATGATTGTCATCAACATACGAAATGACACATGTGGGGAAAGACCGTGTAGGGGTGAGTATAACAATACCAATTAGGACACCCTGAAATAACTAATCAAAAATCATTAAAAGTAGTAGTTAAATAGCCATAGGGATATTTTAATTGAATTCATAACAATAATATATAGTATATACTCATAGTAGACAGAACATATCAATGTAGGTTCACAATTGTATAGAATGCCTAGGATTCCAGTTAGTATGTTCCATATAACACTCAATGGAGAGAACACACTGCATGAGTCAAACAACACTAGCAATGTTTGTCTAAGATATCATGCACATCAGTTCATTCCATAAAAATAACATGATGGATTTCTGAATAAAATTATAAGTAGATGGGGATCACACCCATATCCATGGGTACACCAAAAACACATTCTGAATTAACCATATTAGTTAGGTATTGATGCCCATGTTGTGTTTCTCATAAAGATACATAAAACCCAACCTTGGGAAATGACGAGGATAGAGTATCTCACTCTACACCTCATGGAAGGATTCCAAAAACTATACCTGAGACTAAAGTTCCTCGTAGAGGATACATTCGGGTTGTGATATTGTAATAACACATTGGGAAATTATCAAAGGATCACAACATAACGAAACATCTCCAAGATGAATAGTATAATGGATTTATTCCTTCCTTTAAAGGGTATATGGTATGTACTATGAGTACATGGAATATCCCATTATAATTTTCTTCTACCCTTGTACCATGTCTCGTTCTAGTGTTCATGCACCAACACACAACATGTGGCCCAATACACATAGTGTGGGTCCACATCACCTCCTAGGTGTGTTCGTTTATACAAGTCGAGATGACTTTCATGGTGTACAAAACATGTGGTTTGGACCACATGACATGTAACATCACTCATATATCTATTAGTATACCTCCAATACATACCAATATACCCATGTAGGGGTCACATAATGTTTGGTGGGGATCACATTACTGTATGATCCTCAACACTCTATGTAAACCCTAGTGGTCACTCAAATGACTATACATGATGTGTGTTCTTAAATTACAAACCATCAGGTTGATTCAACTACTCATCCTGATCATTATGGATCTACTGCAAAACATTCCTAAGAACATGGATCTTAATATATGTGGGTTTGTCGCTATTGGCTAGTGGATTTCAGCTAATTGTACCACTTGGGAAATGGATACTATCGTGTCTCAACACCATTGCACTCTCCACATGGAATGGGGTCTCTGAATAGATACCTAATCTATAGTCTATTTTCATTTTTCCCAACAAATGCATCCATTATTGCATCCTATCCTATGGTATCAATTCGTTACATCGAAGGATTGTTATGGAATAATCAAATTTTAGGTACTCAACAAACAACATGAAAGAGAAATTTTTTATGTTGATAGTGAATGGAATGGGATATGAAATGAATAAAACAAATAAATTATTAATTGGACCTCATCCAAATTTTTTTTGGCCTCAAAATATTCATTCAAAATAAAAAATGAAGATATATAATACAATAATCAAAATAAATCTATATTCCTAAATAAATAAAACTTACACATACAATACTCTGGATCTATGAATATGTTCATTAGTTGATTGATACATGTCCCTCAAAGGAGTAATAAAATGGGTAAAATACATATAAAATAATTTTCCAACCACAAGTTGGATCGATCAAAAAGGCCAAACTAGGTTTCATCATTTTTGTTGGTTAGGTCCTTTGATTATGATAGTTCTATGATCCTATATCTTAATCCTATATGATGTTGTCCACCAAGAATGATATCCCCCTATAATTATCAAGATAACCAGGCTTAGGAAATAAACAATGAGATATGATTATAAATTTTTATTTACATAGAACATCAGGTCATGTCAATATAATAAAATAAAAAATATATTTAAATTATTTAATTTAAACATTCTCCCATGACTGTGCCCAACCTAAGTGTCCAACATGTTCTACTATTATGTTGCCTCTAGGGTAAAACCCATGCTCTAAAAAAATTGTGTCCTCATATGTATTATCTATGAATCCATTGAAGAATTATTACATGTTTTTTGTAAAATATTTCATGTGTGTAATTAATATATATATATATATAATAGATCTGAAACATTAATTATGGGATCACGGGGCCTACGAATCTAGTTTTTTATTAGTACTTGGTCACCAAAAATGTTATTATAAATATTCAACGACGTTAAAATGAAAAAATAATGGTATTATATTATCCAAAACCTATGGATGTATGCATTGTAAAAAAAATATTGTACTATGAGGTGTGGGTACTGATCATGTATCAAAATCTCCTACTCCTAGGTACATTACATCAAATATTCATGTTTCTAGTAGACACAAACTAAAGGAATAAGTTACCCTCATAGAGTTATATAATTCTAATCCTTCATCTCCATTGGGTACCCATCAAGCTATCCCCATCCTGGAATCCAATCACTCCCTAGTTGATACCATGAAATGGGTCATACACATACCACATCAAGTGCCGCACATGGAAGACCACATGCCCTTGACTAAATATGGTAGTTGATATAAGTAGAACATCACCTAGAATAATATAAATATAATCTGGAATGGGCAAATGAATCTTATAGATAACTTTTCAGATTGAAAAAATCACCAAAACCCACATCGGGGTGAAACCCTCTAGAACATATGGTATTTATCCTCTAACTCCAAAGGACTCTATCATCGATTCACATATAAATTCATATGGATCAATGTATTCTTCATCCACTACTATATGATTTTATGTTTCCCTTTCCTAGATATAACTCACTATGGCCCCATAAAAGCCACATCTTTAGGGCATATCTAGCATAGTGGAAACCTGATGATTATCCTAAACAAGCAATTGAATAGTGCCATACTGATTGAAGAATAGTAACTATTTTTTATGAAGACTCAAAAAATTCAATGTAATACTCCCAATTATATCCAGAATCCAACATGAATGTTCTCATAATTGCCTCTATGAAATGAATGGTCCACTAAAACTGGATGTCATACTGGGGGTGATAATCATTCTCCAATTCAAATAAGTCATAAAAACATCCAAAAATAATTTACATAATTGAGATTTGAAGTGAGAAACATGGTTAGAGACAATAATTTATTGAACTCCTTGGATTTGGACTATCTTCAATACAGAGAGTTGTCTTATTATTTGTACTACATTGTCATCTCTAATAGCTAGGACGTGTGATGAATTGGTGAGTTAGTCTATAATCACTCATATAGAATCATGTCCACTAGAATTACATGGTAAAACCCAGCATGATGTTTGTGGATATCTAATGAAAATTCTTCAATGTCCCGTAATGGGGTTAAGAAAACCCTACTAGAACCTAGTTCTAATAAAAAAATTTGGAAAGTAAGGCATATAGAGACAAACTCTGAAACACATATGTTCATCCCTAGCCACGAGATCTTCCACCTGGGGTTTGAGTTCAACTTTTCTACACTATGATGTGTCTCTAAGGGTGAACTATGAATCTTCTTCATTACCACATATCTTAGCAGATCTTCTACCATCATTTTTCCAATAAAACATAGACTCCCCACACCTTCTTGAAAACATTTGGGATCATATACAGTATTTATCTTATTATATAGGGTCACAAAGTTAATATATTTATGTTGTGCCTCCCAAAATCACTATAAATGAAAAGGTGTGACATCCATTGATGAGAGGTATGAGATTTTATTCATTATTTCATTACATTTTATCAACTCCTATTTATAATTTTCATGAAATGTTCATCATTGGTTTAAAATACCCATGTTTTAATATTGAATATAAATTTTGAGCATCATTGGAATTAATGGATATTCTAGGAAATTTACTATTTTTATCATAACATACACCTTGTATATCAAAATTTTATTACTAAAATTTTTAGGGTTCAGAATTCAATTTACTATAAAACATTCTACTAGAGTGTTGGACAATTCTACTAATTGAAGGGTCATATGGGCCACACAAGAAGAAAGAATGAATCTATAAAAAATACTGGACATCAATGTTGTTTTATTTTATAGTATCAATAAAGAAGTCTAAATTCATGTATAATCCATCTTAAATCTATTATAATTCAATTACATATTGTAAATAAATTATAATCCCCAAATCAACTACAAATGATCCAAATTATTACATTAATTCTAGCATATAATTCTGTATTGGATTTTAAAATAGCCCACCATTCATTATTATTCTCTCAATAAAATATCTAATTGAGAGGGTATATTATGGTGGGAATTCCCTGATATAGGCTAATAGATTTTTAGAATAAATTTTTCATATTTTATGGCATATTCATACCCATAAATTCATTCACATTTAGACAATGGAATGAATTGACATAAAACTGGATAGAATGATATCAGTTAGGAATATAGAAATTACAATAGATATAAAAGTACCATGGAAACAAAATATGGAGGGTGAACATTATATATACATATATACAAATTTTAAGTATTATATTTCTCAATATTCAGTAGTCAGTGTGGAAAACATTTTGAGGAAAATTGGTGTAATGTTTTGAAATGAAAATAGACCAACACTTTTGGCTATAAATTTATACTCCTCCTCTCCATGAAAGGGGTTATAGTTTCATAGATTTAAAGGATACATTTTCATGAAAATATACATTTCAATATCCTAGTGGGGCCTAAAAAACTCAATATTACACTTGATGTACCATTCCTCTTCTCGTTTTTCATGTTCTTTTTTATTCACATTCATTTGCAATTTTGTATGTGTTTGTTTTGTAGTTTTTTTTTAATATTAATTGACATCACTTCAACATATCTTATTCTCGTCAAACATATATATTATTACATTAATTTTCTAAAAAAATCAACTTGAATTCCACTCACTTCTTTAACGTTCTCATTCAATCAAAAGTGTGTTTTAATTCTATTCACTATTCAGGTGTGTGTTCAGTGCATAACTATTTTATTATCCTATTACATTCCTTCTATTTATAAATCATAATCATATGAATCATAAAAAAATTAATAACCATTTTAATGAATTTTTAAATAATCCATTGGTGAGAGTCATAATTTTTGTATGTTAAGTTATTGAGTGATGTTTCTCATTAAATATTCCTTAGGTTAGCATTTTTATGTTAAACAATAAATATTCATGAATAATTATGTTTTTGGTTTAACATGTGAATTACACATATTATTGGAACCATAAATACACTATCATATAAATTATTAATTGATATTTGAACCATATTTAATGAATGGTTTATATTAAATCCTTACAAGTTTGTAATTCCAATCAAAACCATTTTGTGATGTGGGTGTTAATTTAATAAAATATTATAGTTATATCAAGGATATCATAATATTAAATCCCCAATAATGATATATCAATAATATTTATTAAATATTTATATAAAAATTCCTCTATAATTCAACATAATTAATCTTTACCGACAAACCACAAGTTCAAAAGGAAAATATAATATAATCAACTATAAAAAAGTGTTCCATCACCGAGGATTCCACCTGAGTGATTCAATACACATTAGAAAAGAATCTGAACACTGAATAGTCCATAATAAACTATAAGTCATGATTGGTTAATCTAATCAATCCTTACACATAAATGGGATCTTTAAAAATATCAACTGATCTAACACCTCTCTCAAAATATTTGAACAAGATGTCGGACTGATATAATCTTCTACCACATTCCCCTTCCCTTTAGTACAGACTATAATTTAGCCATGATATAGGAGGAACTCCTTCCATTTCATATTTGTCATGTTAATATATTAGTAAGATAACATATACATGAAAATATAATCACTAGAATATATTATAAATCTCTGACCAATAAGGAAGTTTTTCCACATATTCAATGCGATGATGACCGATGCTAGGTCAAGATTCCAGGTCACATAGTTATTCTCATGTCATCTAAACAGACATGATACATATTAAATAGCCACCTACCACTTCAATAGATATCAAAAAAATCGATACCTATTTCATCATAGAACTCTATGGACATGAAACCCTCCTTATATAATCTCATGATGGGAGTGCTCACCAATTTTATGGTCAACTCCTGGAAATCATGGTGGAACCTATCCATCCATTTGAGAGGCATCCCATTTTTTATTCAAATATTCTAAGGGAGCTCATACCCTGGATAAATTGGGTAAAAATGTCATCTATTACCCCACCATCCCACTAAATATAAACACCTTTGTCACACTCTTGGGTTGTTCTCTATCTCAAACTACCTCCACCTTTATTGGGTCCACTGGCACAACATCTATTGAAATATGATTTCCTAGGATGTGTACCTCATGAATCCATAACATGAACATAAAGAGCTTTTTATAATGTGGGTTCTCTTATATTATGTTTGGGAACATCCTCAGGTGCCTCATGTGATCCTCCTTGGTCATAGAGCATACTAGGATATCATTGATGAATACTACCATAATGTAGTCTAAGAAATGTTGAATGATACAGTTCATGAATCCCATGAAACTTTATAGGGAGATTTTTATGACAATAGGAATCACCATTTATGCATATTTCTTGTATATACATCTTAATTTCATTATCATTATATCATCAACTAATACTCCTAGTTAGTGATACACTGATTTGAGTTCAATAATCATGAACCATCATGTCCCTCCCAACTAATTGAGGAGGTTTCTAATCCTTGGTAGTGTATACTTATTATACATGGACACCTGGTTTTGGAGAAGATATTCCCCACAAAACCTCAAGCACTCTTCATACCTGGAAAACAACATTGTCTATGCTTATGGTAATATATTTTTTCTGAAACATTTCATCCATTGCATGTCCTCTAACTCCACCCTCAGATTTTGGAAGCTTTGTGGGATTCATCCAATAGGTTTTTGAAGTTATTTGGGACATCATAGGTGTAGATCAATGTATAAGGATTTATCTCAATAGATAATAATGTCTAGAATGTCCTTATAAATGACATCCTCATGCTTCACCACCAATGCAAGAAACCAAGAAATCATGTAATCCACTGCCCCAAGAATAATGTTATCCAACTGTTGTGTAATCTGATACACCCTCCTATAAGTTAGTACATTCTACTCAACATGGGTTTCTTTTTTACCCATAAAGGAAAAAATCTTCCCACGATTGTGGAAACACCACATTATCCACATGAAATAGTTAATTTGGGTGCCAAGTGTAGATAAACATTTTAAACCTAAGATGAAATCCCAAGGACTCATTCACACTACAATAGGATCCTAAAATAATATCTATCATAAAATAGTTTGGTCACACCATAACTTGATGTTTTTGATCACTTAGTTTCCAATAGTAAGTGTATCCCAATGCAAGGGTCAACCTAAGGTCTCAGTGAGAATCAAGAAGTCATTAAATAGATAAGTGAAAACAATGGATTGGATTGCACTTATTTCTATTAATAATGATGCAATAGTTGATAAGATATTGATCATAACTCAAATCATCCCTAGTGATTCTGAATCATAAGTTTCAACAACCTAGAGCTACTATCTCCCAAGAGCTCTAGCCCCTTGAGCCTGGCAGGGGCCTCTTGGAGGTGGTTGTGGTAACAAGTCATAACGCCTTTCACCTCCATATTCTCTGAAAACTCCACAACCAAATCTTCAACCCTTTAGACCTGCCATCTCAAATTAACACATCTACCTATGAAGCTCATTCACTATCTCTATATCCGTTTTATGGTGGGTCATAAAATCCTATGAATGATGTCCTGTTCAAATAAAAGAGTAACAATGCCTATCTATAGGATGACTAGACCCATCCAATGATACATGAACTGTAGAACCCCTATCCTAGTATTTCCTCTATAAATGTATCAAATGTCCATATCCATGTGTCTTTCAACATCTACTGACCACCAATGTATCTACTTTTTTGTTCCCACTGCTAGCACCAAATATCTATCTCTAATCACCTAGGAAACTCTCAACCACCAAATCATGATCTAACTCCCTAGAAGAGGTAGTAATTCAAAGTGGTAACATATTGGTTCATATCTCTCTTTTTAGTCGTTAATATAATGTTCGATCCCAAAATAACTAATCATGCATCATATCCATCAAATATTAAAAGAGGTTAGAAAACCTCTATGAACACTCATCCATATTCATATGGCCCTACTGATGATCTAGAAGCTCTTGGAGGCACAAATCCTTAAATATTTCTAGAGAAAAATTATTTTTAAAAAGAAACTTGAAATATGACCATGAACATTTCACCAATTTATATGATCGAGTCACTAAGACTGAACAAAATCATGTAGATAAATGGAGAAGGATGTTTTCGAGAACCTTATTTTAGTTTGATGGTTTCATTAAATTAATGAATTCTCATGTCACTAAATTAGTCAATTACTCATCCTCCTCGGGTTTGACCTCATCTCAGAACTTAGGGGACCCCTATCATATAACTCATGAAGCACGCTTATCCCGCATACCTCGTCTGATGGTATTATAGGTACCATTATCTATTCAACATGTGGTGGTAATACTAGTGTTCAACCAATAGGTAACACTTATAGAATATGTCCTAGTATCTATGCCTCATCACAACAGGTATCTTCCTCATGATCCTGATACAAGATCCTAGTGGTAAAATATCACCAATGAATCAATAAATAAAAAATATAGGCCCAAATCAATTAGTATACCTATAAATATGACTCAATATGAACATTGAACCCCCATCTCATTCCAATATTATGAATGTAAAATATTTTTCATTGAAACATTTTTCTATAGAGACTAATTCTACAAGAAATTTTTCAAAGCCCTAATGAATGGATACATTGTTCAGCACATCAACATTGGAGTCCCTGACCTAAGATATATTCTTGAAACACTAATAATTGATTGAAAAAAAAGAAAACCAATCTCATATACTTGGGTAATAAGGTAGAATGAACTCCTCTAATACAAACTTCAACATAACACATCCCAATGGGTCCTGATCTGTGACTACCCCAATACCACATTCAATAGGCCAAGGGTTAGAGACAAACACTGAGTATGAATATTACACACATGGGAGGTATTAATCCCATACAATGTTTAAATGAAAAATTAATAATAACCCTGAATTAATACATATAAAAATACAACAATCATAGTATGATAATAAATTACTTGAATTAAAGGGTCCCTTACAAGACCAAAAAAATGAAACTAAAAACAAGACTACCATGTGATCTATGAGAGGACTATTGTATATGAATCCATAGGAGAACACCTCATTATATCTAGATAACTAAGATAATCCTGATCCTAGTTCCTTTAGGAATCCATAAAATTTTCGGTCATAGTCATAAGATAGGAGGAATGTGGGGAAACCCCGTGATGGGGTGAGTAAAACACTACCTAATTGGACACCCTATACTCACTAAGCATAAAGCATCTATAATTTTACTCAGCTTATCCGTAGGATATTTTTGAATAATACATAACAAGAATATAAAGTATGTACTCATAATAGACACGTAGTCTCAATGTATAGTAGCCACATTAAATCTATCATAGGATTTATATCTGAAGGATTCATATAACACTCGTTTGGTAGAACACACTCCATGAGTTAGATAGAACTGATTACGTCCAATCGACATGTCATTCATGTCAGGGCGCACCATAATAAAAACATTCTCAAAGATTCATGAGAATGACACATAGATGGAAATCAAACCCATACAAATATTTTATAACAAAAATCCAATCTAGATTAACCCTCTATAAAGGGGATCGATTCCTACATAGTGTTGGTTACAAAATTAGTGAGAACCCCACTGGGGGAAAAAGTTGATGATATAGGATCTTTCTCAAGTCCTTGATAAGGTAGTCCAAAAAATATAGATGATAATAATGTTTCTAAAAGGGGATCACTGTTTTATGATCAGGGCACGATTCCATAATATCCCATAGAGAATGGACCAAGGAAATGAATCCAAACAGAACTTTTCCAAGATGAAGATGAATAGGGCTCCAAGCCTCCATTGAGAGGGCATGAAGACTATAATATATGTACATGGCATGTCCCTTTGTAATCAAGTTCTACCAATGTATCATGGTATGATCCGGTATTTATGTCCCAGTAAATTGAATGTGGCCCATCACACATGGTATGTGGTGCCGCCTGACCTCCTGGGCATGCACCCCTATAAACGATGATCCATCTCCTTGGGTGTATAGGGTGTGTGTCTTGGAACACATGGAATATAACTTCACATGGATTCCTAGGAATATAAATTTCTTACATGCCGAGAATGACATCTTAGGGTCACATGGATTGTGAAATGGACCACACTATATATGATCATTAATTCTCTACATAAAACATAGTCTCTAAACAAAATGGGTGTTCTTAATGTTGATGTCATGTATACCGAACGTATTTAGAAATATTAATCTCTTCAAGAATCTTTTACCATGAATCCAGATCATACTAGATCTATCACCAATCATAATGATGAAAATAGATCTAAATCCTTGTGGGTCCTTTACCATAATCGGTTTCATTTCATCCATTGTCACTGTTTAGAAAATTTCCATTATCGCATCTAGTTGATTTTGTGTGTTCAACTCGTACTATGGTCTCAAAACCCTTCCCCGACCAAGAATTTTTCAAAATAATTTCCCAAAACATAACTATGATAACATTTGAACACAATATATTGAATCATTGAGCCAAATAATAGTCTCTCAATAATCGAATACCGTGTATTTATTGAAACATGGCCCAAATTAACTTACCATAATTAATGTATGAAGAATGGTGGGATAAATGAACAAAATAGAAATATGAGTAATAGTCCTTAGTGAATGTTGGTGTGGGACACCATTATTTTTTTTAGAGTGGTAAACTATGAGATATTTTATAATCAACAAAATACATTCCCATTCCTGGATGAATCAGACCTGTTGGAATCACCTGTTTTGATAATCCCAAATCATGCTTAAACATTGATTATGATGTATTAAACCTTTGCATTAATCTTATTATTCTATGCGTAAACGTATTTTATTCTAAACAGTTCATATTCTTACTCTCATAACTTTACTGTAATAGCTTACAGTAGTGGTTACATAAGTTTGGTATTGTTAGCTAACAATCAGCGCTTTCTTCTCAAAGTCACAGTTACAGTTAACTGTCACCTTAAGTTACTGTTGCAATAAGTTCACAGTTACAAGGTTACAGTCGAAGACTAATACAAGCTTACAGTTACGAGTCTACTGCTATCTATTGTCAAAGCTCACAGACGAAGGTCACAGTTACAAGACTTCTGTTCAAAGCTTTCTCTGCTCAAGTTCACAGTCGAACAAGTCTACAGTTGGAACAAGTTCACAGTCGAACAAGTCTACAGTTGGAACAAGTCTACAGTCATAAGCCTACAGTCAAGGTTACAGTTAGACAGCTTCTGTCTACTAAGTTTACTGATGATCGAAGTCTGCAGTTGACAAAGGTTACAGCTCTACAAATTTAATGTTACAAGTCTACAGTTAGAGAGGCTACAGTTACATGGAGTAAAAGCTACCATTGCAAGCCTACAGACAGCAAGCCTTTTGTTGAAATCAGCAGTCAGAAGGAAGTCCACAGTTGGAAGTCCACAGTTGGAAGACCACAGTTGAAGTCAACAGTGACATACATTCTCGACTCACTGTTTTAATTTCTTTATTTCCTACATTTAATTTATTTAATTTATCTAACGGTCATATCATACATTTTGATGTTTTGTCAAATATCTGATAAAGGTTGTCGGATGTCAGGAACCCGTACCTCGTACCTGCTGAAAAGAAATATTTTCTGTCCCCTGTCGGGAGATAAATACGAGAAGACTACGCTGCCCAAAATAAGAGATAATGCGAATACAAATGCGAACCAGACAAGTGCGTTGTGGACGAAATACACCAGAAGCACAAGAATATAAAAACGAGTTCCATCAAGAACACAGAGAAGCATATAGACAATCAAGTATACTCGAGAAGTGTTCTGTGCATACAAGAAGAACCCTGAAGAACTTCATCGACTACATTCTCACTACCTGTGAACCTGGAGCATACGACACTTTGTTTCTCAAACAGAAACGAGAAGAGGACTCAAACTCTCTTCTGATCGAATACAAGAGCTACACTGAGATCACCAGAACCACTTCTAAACTCTACATCTCTTGTTCTGTGATTTATTCTACATTTTGAGCAGTGTGTGTTATCTGCTGTATTAAACACACACACTGACTCCTGTACTTTCACTGGAGGATCTGTAAATCCTCAGCAAATCTTTTTGCACTCCATTTCCCACTGTGGATAGTGGTAGAGGTCTTGTGACCTGGACAGCTTGCTGCTGTTGTTTGTTTTCCCACGAAGAACTGTGGTAGAGGTCTTGTGACCTGGACAGTGTGTTCACTGTTGTTAACCCCGATCCAGGGTGTGGATCATTCTTATATAAAATTTTGAGAGGACTAAGTCTCGGCTTGAGACTGAACCTCTTGGTTAATTTTCTGTGCTTATAGTTATACTCTATATCCATACTATACATATTTATTTCATATTCCGCTGCTATTACTTTGAAATATAATCTATCTTCAAAGCTACTTTGATAATTAAATTCGCAAGTGTTTATATTTGTTATAAATCAGTAAGTTAGTTTCAAAAGTTAATTTAATCATAAGATTAAGTTAACTGAGAATTAATCAATCTTTAAGAAACTAATTGAACCTTTATAATCTATATAAATTCACTACAGTTTAATTTGTTTTTGAAATTGGGGGATTTTAATAGAAATTGTTTTTAACAGAAATTTTAATTGGAACTCAATTCACCCCCCCTCTTGAGTGTCCACTCCGACCAACATTTGGTATCAGAGGTTGTGTTTAGCTCTGTTATACTTGCTCAACGTTTTATTTTAACTCTGTTTTTAAACTGTGATTGTAGTTTTATCTAAAAGATCTTAAATTTCTGTTAGTTCTAAATTTTATCTCTTTAAAACATTTTCTAAAATTTCCTTATGGATAATAGACTAGAAGGTGCTGCTACTAACAGGCCACCCTTCTTTAATGGTGTGAATTATGCCCAATGGAAGCTCAAAATGAAAATTCATTTGGAAAGTATGGGTTTTGATATTTGGACTGCTATAGAGTCTCAATACAAGATTCCAGAAACTGAAAGAATAACTTGGGATGAACCTACTAAAGTAGCTTACAATAATAATTGTAAGGCTATGAATGCTCTCTACTGTGCTCTAGGAGATGAGGAATTCAATAGAATTTCTGCATGTAAAACTGCTTTTGAAATTTGGGACACCTTAGCTGTTTCTCATGAAGGAACAACTAATGTCAAGGAAATGCGGTTAAACACTTATACTATCAAATATGATAACTTTAAGATGAAAGCTGATGAACCTATTTCTGATATGTATCTCAGGTTTAATGAGATAGTCAACACAATGAGCTCACTCGGGAAGATTGTTCCAGCAAAGGAGCAAATCATGAGATTATTGAGATGTCTGCCTGACAGATGGAGAGGCACATCCGTTTCAATTAGAGAATCCTGTGATATTGGAACTTTGCCTGTCAAGGAGTTAATTGGTAAGCTGATGATGTACGAAGAAGAGCTAAAGGTGAATAAAGAGGAAGATGAGGAACCAAAACGAAAATCTGTAGCCTTTAAGTCTACTGCATCAAAGAGCAAAGACAAGGAGAAAGTGCATATACCAACTGAAAGCTCATCTAGTGAAGACTTAGATTCTAACAGTGATGCCGAGATGGCACAAATAGCAAGGAGATTCAAGAAGTTCTATAGGAAGAAGAAGTTCTTCAGAAAACCAAACTACAAGGGTAAGTATGATAGACAAGGTAAGTGGAAGAAAGATTGGAATAAAACTGATAAAGAAGAAGACATAGTTTGCTATGAATGTAAAAGGAAAGGACACATTAAAGCTGACTGTCCTAAGTTAAAATTCAAGAAGAAATATGAGTACAAGGACAAGAATTATAAGAAAGCTATGAAGGCCACCTGGAGTGCTTCAGAAGACAGCACAAGTGAATCAGAGTCCAGTGATTCTGAAAGAAATCATGCTAATATGTGTTTCATGACAAACACATCTGAGGTAACCTTAGACACTCCCACTTTAAACTCTTATTATTCTGAAGGTGAAGCAGAATCTGGTTCTGATTCTGAAAATATGTCTAAAGATGAATTGACTGAATACTGTAATATGCTGGAAGAAACGTGTAATGAACTAAAGGATAAATATAAGTCTTTAAAGAAACAGCATGCTCTTACTGCAAGTGTCAAGTCTGCACTTGATGTAGAAAAAGAGAAAAATGTTCAATTATTAAAGGAGAATACAGAACTGAAACTATCTAATGAACAACTTAGAAAGGACTTAGAAACATTCACAAATGGAAAAGATACTCTAACCCAACTGCTAGGAAAGCAAGTTGCACCTAAGTATGCTACTGGCTTGGGATACCAACCTGGACAAAGACAGTTTACTAAAACCCAATTTATTTCCAAGTCTGGAAAAAATCATGCTAGTTCCAGTTTTGGAAATTCGTATGCCTCAACTGGTTATTTAAATAGTTGTCGATCAAGTAAAGTATATCTCTCTAAATCTGTTGCATCTATTAATTGTATGGGACCCATAAAACAAATCTGGGTACCTAAATCCTTGATTGCTAACATATCTGGACCCATGAAAATCTGGGTACCAAAGTCATTTCTTGTCTAATCTGTTTTGTAGGAAATCTGTTTGAAAAGCAATTACAAGAAGGTATGGTACTTAGACAGTGGATGTTCAAGACACATGTCTGGGGACTATTCGTTCTTCAAAAGCTTAATAAAGGTTGATGGAGGATATGTCACTTTTGGTGATAACTCAAAAGGAAAAATCATCGGCTTAGGCCAGATTGGTAACACTGACTCAGTATTAATTTCCAAAGTTTTATTTGTTGATGGACTTAAGTACAACCTGCTTAGCATTTCTCAATTGTGTGATGATGGCTTTAATGTCAAGTTTGAAAACAACTCTTGTGATGTTTATAATTCCAAAAATGCTTTAATACTTTCTGCCTTAAGAAATGAAAATGTTTATGCTGTTGACTTGAACACTTTAGCTAAACATAATGTTACTTGCTTAAATGCTTTTCATAAAGAGTCTTGGCTGTGGCATAGGAGATTAGGACACTGCAACATTCACTCACTTAGAAAACTCTCTAAGAAACACCTAGTTAGAGACTTACCTAAGCTTGAATTCCCAAATGACAAAGTGTGTAATCCCTGTCAAAAGGGAAAACAACACAAAGTTTCTTTTAAACCAAAGAAAGAAGTTTCAACTTCTCAACCACTTGAACTGGTTCACATGGATTTGTTTGGACCATCAAGAATTTCAAGTCTAAATGGGAAGCACTATGTATATGTTCTTGTAGATGACTTTTCTAGATATACTTGGGTATACTTTCTAGCTCACAAAAGTGAAGCCTGCTCTTCCTTTGTTAAATACTCTAAGTCTGTAGAAAATCTTAGTGGACTTAAGATTAAGACCTTGAGGAGTGATCATGGCCGTGAGTTTGAGAATCAAGAATTTGAATCTTACTGCTCACACAATGGCTATGCTCACAATTTTTCTGCTCCTAGGACACCTCAACAGAATGGTGTAGTAGAAAGAAGAAACAGAACCCTGCAAGAAATTGCTAGAACTATGCTTAATGAATATGACCTGCCTGTTTACTTTTGGGCTGAAGCTGTAAATACAGCCTGCTATGTTATTAATAGAGTCTTGATTAGACCGATTCTTAAGAAAACCCCTTATGAGTTGTGGAATAATAGGATGCCTAAGGTTAATTACTTTAGAGTTTTTGGTTGCAAAGTCTTTATTCTGAATACTAAAGATAATCTTGATAAATTTGCTCCAAAAAGTGATGAAGGAATTTTCCTAGGTTACTCTATGTCTAGTAAAGCCTATAGAGTGTTCAATAAGAAAACCAAATGTGTGGAAGAATCTGTTCACATTAAGTTTGATGAGACTGATCCACATGAGTCGAAAACTTCTCTTGAAGATGTTGAAGAAGACTTATCTGTTCTGGACCTAAATGACGAATCTAAAGAACCCGTAATAAAAACATCCAGTTCTGGACTTTTTCCAGAATCTTCCTCTGTGGAACCCGAACCTATAGATGAACCTGAAATCTCTAGTCCAACCTTTACCAAATCAACTAGGATTCTAAAGAATCATCCTTTAGATGCTGTTGTTGGTAATCTTGATAGAGGAACACAAACTAGAGCTTCTCTAAAAAATCAGGTTGAACATCAAGCTTTTCTTTCACAGCTTGAACCCAAAAATGTCAATGATGCTATCAGTGATGAATTCTGGATAATGGCTATGCAAGAAGAACTAAATCAGTTTGAAAGAAACAAAGTTTGGGAATTAGTGGAAAGACCTAAAGACACTCTTACCATAGGCACTAAATGGGTGTTTAGAAACAAAGTTGATGAGTTTGGAAATATAATCAGAAACAAAGCCAGGCTAGTTGCACAAGGGTATAGTCAGGAAGAAGGAATAGACTATGAGGAAACCTTTGCACCCGTGGCTAGACTAGAGGCCATTAGGATATTACTTGCTTATGCTGCTCATCTGAATTTCAAACAATATCAAATGGATGTTAAAAGTGCTTTTCTAAATGGATATATAATTGAGGATGTATTTGTGGAACAACCTCCTGGTTTTACAAATACCCATTTTTCTAATCATGTTTTTAAACTATCTAAAGCTTTATATG
This sequence comes from Viscum album, assembly GCA_963277665.1. Taxonomy (NCBI): domain Eukaryota; kingdom Viridiplantae; phylum Streptophyta; class Magnoliopsida; order Santalales; family Viscaceae; genus Viscum; species Viscum album. The sequence goes on along the minus strand of OY728162.1, from coordinate 75,384,935 downwards.
GTTTAAAGCAAGCTCCAAGAGCTTGGTATGATAGGCTCAGCTCTTTTCTTATTTCAAAAGGATTTACTAAAGGGATAGCTGATCCTACTCTTTTTATTAAATGGATTTCTAAATATGTCTTAATAGTACAAATCTATGTGGATGATATTATTTTTGGATCTTCAAAAAATTCTTTATGTGTTGATTTTTCAAAAATAATGCAAAATGAGTTTGAAATGAGTTTAATGGGAGAACTCAAATTTTTCCTTGGATTTCAGATCTTTCAAAATAAAAATGGTATTATTTTGAATCAAAGTAAATATATTAAATATCTTCTAAAACGTTTTTCTTTGGATGGCACCAAAGGCAGTGACACACCTATGAGCACCACTTGCAAGTTGGACAGTGATGAAACTGGTGAACCAGTGGATCAAACCAATTACAGAGGTATGATAGGTAGTCTACTGTACCTTACTGCCAGTAGACCTGACATCATGTTCAGGGTATGCATGTGTGCTCGATTTCAAGCCAATCCAAAAGAGTCTCATTTGACTGCTGTTAAAAGGATTTTCAAATATCTAAAACATACTCCCAATTTGGGATTATTTTATCCAAAAGGACAATCATTTGATTTATTAAGTTATTCTGATGCTGATTTTGCTGGCTGCAAGTTAGATAGAAAGAGCACCTCTGGAACGTGTCACATTTTAGGCAAGTCACTAGTATCTTGGTGTAGTAAGAAGCAGAATTCTGTTGCATTGTCTACTGCCGAAGCTGAGTATATAGCTGCTGGTAGCTGTTGTGCACAAATCTTGTGGATGAAACACACTTTACTAGACTATGGATATCAATTCAAACATGTCTCTATAAGGTGTGACAATAAAAGTGCTATTAACATTTCAAAAAATCCAGTATCTCATGCTAGGACAAAACATATTGATGTGAGACATCACTTTCTGAGGGATCATTATCAAAAAGGTGATATCACTCTTGAGTTCATTGGCACTGAACATCAGTTAGCTGATATTTTTACAAAGCCTTTGAATTCTGAGAGATTAAGTTACATCAAACATGAGTTAGGTATGATCAACTATAGCACAGTTGAAACCTCACAGTTGAGACCTCACAGTTAGACCTCACAGTTGAAACCTCACAGTTGAGACCTCACAGTTAGACCTCACAGTTGAGACCTCATAGTTGAAACCTCACAGTTGAGACCTCACAGTTAGACCTCACAGTTGAAACCTCACAGTTGAGACCTCACAGTTAGACCTCGCAGTTGAAACCTCACAGTTGAAACCTCACAGTTGAAACCTCACAGTTGAAACCTCACAGTTGGACCTCACCGGTGTACCTCACTGTTACATCTCTCTGTAGGCTGTTTCGCTGCTTAATCTTATTTTATTTTTGCGGGAATTCGAACCGTTTCTTTTCTTTATATTTTTTTTCTAAATCCCTAAATGATAAAATTGAGAACATCGAACATATCTCAATCCAATCATCTCGACCTTTGCCCTCTCAAGTCCTAAACCCTAAACCTTCAGCCGAACCTCGAAACCTCATTCAGTTCCAATGGCCAGAACAAAGCGACCCCCGACTGTCAACGAAGATGCACCAATGCCAAAGAGGACTCAAGTCGAATCCAGTGGCACCGGGAACGCCTCGATAAGACCTGTTAATCCACATCTGACTAAGAGAGAAATAGTCGCTGAGAAGGAGCTAAGTGAAGAGTGGATTTTATCGAGCAGATCATTAGTACTGGCAGTGCTTAATGATCAAGGATGGACCGAATGCTTCGCAAACAATAATGGACCATACTACCCGAAGCTGGTGAAGGAGTTCTATGAATATCTACAGTTCGAGGAAGAGGATGATCAGCATAGACTGGTATCCAGAGTAAATGGAAATGAAGTCTGTTTTTCATCAGTTGAATGGGCTGCTTGTTTAAGAGTTCCTCATGAGGGTATTTACAACTACTATTCTGGAGCGGCTCCTCCAAATATTAGAATCTTTGATCATGAGACAGCTCTGGAAGAATTGACAGGCAATGGCACTGTAAGGAAAATTATTGCTACTGAAATGAATGGATAGGACAGGCTTCTGTTTAAGTTTATTCAGCATGTACTGAGTCCTAGAAGAGGAGATTTTGCAACTCTGAAGCATCAGGATATTTACTTGATGTACTTATTAAAACATGGAAGGAAGGTCAACCTTTGTAGGTTGCTGATGGCTCAGATGGAGGACATGATAAAGGCAAGCTCAAAATCAAGTGCCTTGTTTCATGCTAAACTCATTTCGGTTATGTTGAAAGTGAAAGGTGCAGCTGGAAGTCAGTAAGAGTTGATAGTGGCAAAGAACAGTGTATGTATCTCGAAAGTAATCTGCAAATTCATGAAGATCAGTTGGAATCCCTGGAAGAAATCATGGGTGAATGATGAGGAGAGAATCTATGAGAATTTTAGCCCTTCTACTCATCCCTCTAGACCGAGAGATAGGAGAGATCCAGGCTTAAAGCCTGATGAGCCTGAACCTGTATACTCAGATGATGAACAGACTGCAGTAGTTGGTAACTCTGCAAGAGAGAACACTCCAATTGATGAAGGGAGTGATCCTGATACTACTCACAGTCCTGTCAGGACAGTGACGTTTGGAGCAGCAAGCCCTCCAAAAGAACTACCTAGTAGAGAACCTGTTCTAAGAGACAGTGAGACTGAGTCTACAGAAGAAGAAGTAGAATCTCAATATTTTGTCAAGGACACCTCTGATGAGGGTGATACAGTCGAAGCAGAAGAGGCTGGAACTTTAAATGAAAATCAAGAAACTGTTGCAGAAGAACTTAGTATGAGCCCTCTGATAGGGTATACAGACAAGTCAGTGTCTGACCAGGAAGCAGGAGTGGTATCTACTACTGTTGTCATGGAAGTGGTTGACGACCCAACAGAGAAGGAGGCTAACCTCACTGCTGAACCTACAGAGGAAGCAAGTATGGAACCTGCTAGAGCTACAGAAGAGAACTTAGAATTACCCAGAGTTGAGCAGATAGTAGAAAGTGTTCAGGAAGGACCTCCAAGTGAGGGGGAGCGTGTTGGTTCAGTCTCTGTACTGTATGATATAGAAGGATGGACCTCAGATCCAGGATACATGGTGTTAGGACTCAATTATGAGGATTCAGATGAGGAAAACCAACCACCAAGAAATCCAGTCATCCTACCTAACAGCTCTCCAGTGTTAGAAACTGAAGGATTGGCCACCAAGGAAGACCTTGAATCCTTAAAGAATGAAATGAAGGAGACCATCAGACAGTCTGTTGCTGAATTGAAAACCAGTCTTTTTGATGAGCTGAAAAATGTAGAACAATCCTTAGAACTATCTCTAGGATGTGTTGTGGGAAGTCCAATCAAAGAAGTGATGGATGAAATGAAAGTGTGCCACACCCAAATTGAAAGCTGGACTGGAGCAGTAGTGTCCCTCAGACAATCAGTTTCTTCTTTAACTGCCCTGAGCAGTTCTCAGACACAAGTGGCCAGTGAGATTCGATACATCAAAGAAGTGGTCAAGCAGTTTGTGGAAGTATTTGAGGCTTTCAAGAAATCAGTAAAAGAACACTTTAGCAATCAGGATGCTGTCATTCAGAAAGTGATTGGAAGTCTGACTCAGTCTTTCAAGGAGACAGTGGCGTTCTCAGTCAAGTCCCTTCCTTCATCTAGCTCTCCTGTGGACCTTGAGCAGTTTAGAAGCCTGCTCAGAGAAGAGCTTACTCAGGCCCGTGCAAATGACACATCAGACCTACAGATCCTTGCTACTACAAGAGAAGTCAGTGGCTTTGTTCGTGAGCACCTGCAGGCTGCTACTGCTTCTCAGGAGGCCATCAAAAGTAAAGTGGATTATTACTTTGATCGGATTTTCACCAAGCATCAGTTGAACAATCACTTCAAGCTCATGCTAGAGACTATGAAGCTGCCTCCTGTAACTCAAGCCTTCAATGAACAAGTTAGCAAGCTACGAGAGTTGACCCCGGCTTTGGATAAATTCTTGGACAACAAAGATGACTTCTTATCTGCCATGGACAGAGGAGGAAACATTATCATGGATTTCAGAAATCTGCTCCTACCTTTTCTTCATGTGGACTGCACACCTGTTATAGTTCCTCCTGCCCTACCTGTCTCCAACCCCAGTGGTTCTTCCATCATGTCTCCTGCTGATGCCCTCAGAAGCCTTAGACCACTGATACCTCGGCAAGCTACTCACTATCGGCCTTCAGGAGCATCTGTTGCTGCCCCTCCAGACATTCCTGCTGCCATTCCTCAGCCTGTTGATCATTCACCTCCTGCTCCATCTTCTTCCTCCAAAGGAAAAGATCCCTTACCTCCAGATGAAGAGGATTGAGTCTGTTTATTTTTTTTGATAGGGATCATGTATTCACATTTTGGGTCATGTATTGTACTCCTTATTAATACAATGTTTCTTTTCTCTCTCTCTATCTTTCTTTTTGTTAATCACAAAGGGGGAGAAATAAAGAGAAATAGATAGGGGGAGAAATGGGGAGAAATAGGGAAACTCAAGGGAGAAATGAACCTATACAGAGAGGAGAAATCCTTGTGGATTATACCTCATTTTTGCGCTCATATTGCTAATACTGTGTTTTGCACACTTCTCTCTGATACTTCTATATTTCATACTGACATAATTTGTGATTATCAAAAAGGGGGAGATTGTTGGAATCACCTGTTTTGATAATCCCAAATCATGCTTAAACATTGATTATGATGTATTAAACCTTTGCATTAATCTTATTATTCTATGCGTAAACGTATTTTATTCTAAACAGTTCATATTCTTACTCTCATAACTTTACTGTAATAGCTTACAGTAGTGGTTACATAAGTTTGGTATTGTTAGCTAACAGTCAGCGCTTTCTTCTCAAAGTCACAGTTACAGTTAACTGTCACCTTAAGTTACTGTTGCAATAAGTTCACAGTTACAAGGTTACAGTCGAAGACTAATACAAGCTTACAGTTACGAGTCTACTGCTATCTATTGTCAAAGCTCACAGACGAAGGTCACAGTTACAAGACTTCTGTTCAAAGCTTTCTCTGCTCAAGTTCACAGTCGAACAAGTCTACAGTTGGAACAAGTTCACAGTCGAACAAGTCTACAGTTGGAACAAGTCTACAGTCATAAGCCTACAGTCAAGGTTACAGTTAGACAGCTTCTGTCTACTAAGTTTACTGATGATCGAAGTCTGCAGTTGACAAAGGTTACAGCTCTACAAATTTAATGTTACAAGTCTACAGTTAGAGAGGCTACAGTTACATGGAGTAAAAGCTACCATTGAAAGCCTACAGACAGCAAGCCTTTTGTTGAAATCAGCAGTCAGAAGGAAGTCCACAGTTGGAAGTCCACAGTTGGAAGACCACAGTTGAAGTCAACAGTGACATACATTCTCGACTCACTGTTTTAATTTCTTTATTTCCTACATTTAATTTATTTAATTTATCTAACGGTCATATCATACATTTTGATGTTTTGTCAAATATCTGATAAAGGTTGTCGGATGTCAGGAACCCGTACCTCGTACCTGCTGAAAAGAAATATTTTCTGTCCCCTGTCGGGAGATAAATACGAGAAGACTACGCTGCCCAAAATAAGAGATAATGCGAATACAAATGCGAACCAGACAAGTGCGTTGTGGACGAAATACACCAGAAGCACAAGAAGATAAAAACGAGTTCCATCAAGAACACAGAGAAGCATATAGACAATCAAGTATACTTGAGAAGTGTTCTGTGCATACAAGAAGAACCCTGAAGAACTTCATCGACTACATTCTCACTACCTGTGAACCTGGAGCATACGACACTCTGTTTCTCAAACAGAAACGAGAAGAGGACTCAAACTCTCTTCTGATCGAATACAAGAGCTACACTGAGATCACCAGAACCACTTCTAAACTCTACATCTCTTGTTCTGTGATTTATTCTACATTTTGAGCAGTGTGTGTTATCTGCTGTATTAAACACACACACTGACTCCTGTACTTTCACTGGAGGATCTGTAAATCCTCAGCAAATCTTTTTGCACTCCATTTCCCACTGTGGATAGTGGTAGAGGTCTTGTGACCTGGACAGCTTGCTGCTGTTGTTTGTTTTCCCACGAAGAACTGTGGTAGAGGTCTTGTGACCTGGACAGTGTGTTCACTGTTGTTAACCCCGATCCAGGGTGTGGATCATTCTTATATAAAATTTTGAGAGGACTAAGTCTCGGCTTGAGACTGAACCTCTTGGTTAATTTTCTGTTCTTATAGTTATACTCTATATCCATACTATACATATTTATTTCATATTCCGCTTCTATTACTTTGAAATATAATCTATCTTCAAAGCTACTTTGATAATTAAATTCGCAAGTGTTTATATTTGTTATAAATCAGTAAGTTAGTTTCAAAAGTTAATTTAATCATAAGATTAAGTTAACTGAGAATTAATCAATCTTTAAGAAACTAATTGAACCTTTATAATCTATATAAATTCACTATAGTTTAATTTGTTTTTGAAATTGGGGGATTTTAATAGAAATTGTTTTTAACAGAAATTTTAATTGGAACTCAATTCACCCCCCCTCTTGAGTGTCCACTCCGACCAACAAGACCCATATCCACAATATTCCTGATCGATGAATCAATTAGTTAGTTGATTGATTCATGTTATTAATAGGTATAATTAAAAATAGATAAATACACATGAAATAATCATCCAGACTGATGTTGGATAGATTATTGATGAATAATGAAGAACTTTCATTGAAGTTGGTGGGATCATCAAATTCTGATGAAGTAAAGAACCTCGATCTCGATTCTATCAGATTTCATCATCTAATAATGTTCAAATCCAATGGTCCTCCTGATCACAATGGTTGTGAAACCAAATATAATATCTCGTCACAAAATTATATATATAGACAACCTCTAGCCATGAAAATTTAATTAAATAAATATATTAAATTTAAATTATTTATCCAAAACATTCTGCCAAAACTGCAACCAAAACAAACATCTCATGTTCATCAAGATTATACTGCTCTAAGGGTAAAATACAATGTCAGAAATCCATGGTGGATACATATTTATAATCCATTCCTATATTTAATAGTTATTCAACTTTTTCATGAAAATTGAACATGGGTCAAATTAATATATTTAATATATTTCAAACATTAATTATGGGCTCATTGGGCTTCAGAATTATGTTCCTTATTACTGTTTGGTATTGAAAATTTTACAAGATATATTTGAAGACTTCACAAGGGAAAAAGATACATTACATAAATTATATAGATTTTTAATTTGACAAATTATTATTCTATATATGTGGTCTTTGGAATATATATTTGATAGTATATTCATTAATGGATTATAAAAATTTTATTTTGATCAACATAATGGTTTTCAATATATATTTTTCATACATATTATATTGAATGAAAAATCATCATATATATGTGTTATATTAATGCACTCTTAATGAATCGTTACTTTATCCAAGTTACCCAAGAAAATAAATCTTCAAACAATATGTATAAAACTATTATTATAGAAAATCCCATTTTCCGTTAAATTATTGATTTATATAACTTTATCAAAAAAAATTTCATCTAAACTCATGAAGTGGAATCTTCTTAATGTGTTTTTAAGATGTTTCACTACATGTAGAAATGTGATCATTGGGAAATTACTACACCTTTGATCATAAATAAATTCAATTTATACTAGTTTTTACATTGATAGGATTAAAAATACGCATCTATGAACAATATATTTTTTTTGGATTTATTAGATAAAATTATATAAATTGATAGTGTTATTAATATAATTAAAAATTAATTTAATTACATTTACATATTTAGAAATAACTGATTAACTAAATATTATCAGTAGGTAAGTAACAATAGATTTATTTGGTTGGTGTCATACCGAAGATAACTAATTACATTGAAATATGATACATCAGGACCAAATCAAATATCATATAAGATCAAAATCATTTTTTCCTGATTTTGGAAGTTTATCGACCATTAGAGTATCAATTTAACCAAATTTAAATATTTTACTAGTTACCATGTATAATTTAATTGATGAAAAAATATATCACATTGTATATTCTAAATCTATAAACCAATAAAATTTCCAATTTCTCCTAGACTCATTATCTAGAATGCCTCTTTAAGTAACTCATTTTTTAAAAATCACTCCACGATTCTCAATTATGTTTATATTATAAAAAATCACAATGAATGAATGTTTGAATTTCATTTTCATAATTAAAATACATGAACATATTATATTATAAACATAACCAATATTTATCAATATTCACATAAATGACTATTGTAATGACCTGATGTGATGCCCCAGACCCACAAAACCATATCTTGTTCCATAAATATATATGTTACATTATAAGAACATGGGTTTTCATACGAGGTATTAATCCTTTTATTTGGGGTTTCAATTGCATTTTTTGGACTTATGTGAATGATAAAGTTGATCACATGTGTTTTGGAGGAGTCTAGGGCTTGTTCGGATCTCGGAACCATGTTTTTGGCTGAAAATGACCTGATGCATGGTTGGTACATGGCCTTCACATAGGTTGTCTAACGATGCACGAATTATAAAAAGTTTAGGTTATTTTGATGAATTAATTCACATGGTTACCACATGGTTACTCAAATCATGTAGGGTAACCATGTGAAGTGTCCCATATAGACAGTGAGGTGCACATGGTTTCAGCACTGTTTGGGAATCCGTGTGGGAAAACCGTGCGACCCAACTATTTAAGTTTATTTTAATTTTAATTTAATATCATAATTTTTTTTTTCACAAATTTTGGATTTCCCCTTTACACATATTATCCTTTAATGGATCTCCCTTGATATTCCAAAACTATGAATTGAGAAAGAGACTCCGTATAACCTATGTTTCGATCACCGATTTTCCCATAGGATCCACATCGGTAATTAATCGACTCCTTATTGGTATTTCTTTTTTCTTTGGAACAACAACTGTGCTATTTGAATTTAGGCTCATACTCCCTAATATCATATTCTTCATCCATTATTCATATTTCATCCAAACTAGGATGAATCAGGACTTGATACTGGATCATCTATTTAATAGCAAGGAGAGTTAGGTGGTCTATACATTAATTCAGCTTTTAATTGGTGTTTTTGGGACATTCGACCTTTACCCCATCTGTCAGACTTTCCGACATGGTCTCATTTTGTATTTAGGTGAATTTAGTAGATGTATTTGGGCCATGTTAGGGCGACCATATGTTTTTTAGGGGTTTTGGCACCCATTTTTTGATTCTAGGTCACTCGAGGGGTGCACCGTAAGGAAATATGTTGTTTATGCATGTTTAAACCACCCAAGGGGTGTGTGATTGTGATTTCCAAGTTAGAGGAAGCCAATTAATTCCAAGATAGCATGATTATCTTTATTATAAGATGTAATGATTCATAGATTAATGAATATCAGGTTATGCCTTATCTATTTTGATAATATGACATTTTAAATGGATAATGTGGGTATATATATGTGTATGAAGTGACTAATGGTGTTTTAAATGGATTATATGCGAGGTTATGCCCATATTTGTGTTTGGATAAATGTTTTTCATGAATGGGTATAATCAAGCCTTGTGTAGGTTTCTGTGAGTGGGTATAGTCTCATGGAATGTTGGTTTAAATTGAATGATTGAATGCATGAATGAATGCTAGATTGATGCCATGGACTGCTCTCCCTAGATCTGGAACATGTTAGTGGATTCCTTGAGTTGATTTTTCCCCATAGGTCTAGATTATATGGGATGCCTCGAGTCGTGCTACCCTATGGAGTCGTAAATCTTGGTCACACATCATACATTCTCTTTTCATGCTCCTAGGAACCCATCTAGTGCCAAACTGAGTTTCCACCAAGGATGCACATGGATGTCGATGGGATTTCCTAGAAAAGCTCCTTGGATCTGTTCCATTGTGCCCTAGAATTATTAAGTGAATGCCTTGGTCTTTAGACACCTTGGATCAAGCCCTAGCGGTCTAAATTTCCCTATAAAATGTTGTGGAAGAATATTGGACTTCAATATATAGTGTGGTTGTGGAGTATTTCACGTCCCTATACAGTGTGGATATGGAATCCTTAGCTTCTTTATATACTTTGGTGGTGGTTTTATGATACATAAGGATTCACGACATGGCCATGAGACATTCTTATCTACATTGTTATGGCTTCCTTATAATAGATGACTATCTTTTGCAGGTATCCTTGAAGAATATTTGGTTTTACTTACTGTAGTAGAATTATTCCATGGTCATAAACACTCTACATTAATGGTCGTTTACACTTTCTAGAACATTTTTAGAATTAAAGTTAGATGTGTATAGACATGGGTGGGTGCCTACTTGGATATTTATCACGCACCATATTTGGGCCTTCTCCGGGACCCCAATAGATTGTATGGTTACAGGTGATGATTGGGGAAAAAGACCTAGTTGAGTTTGTTGACTGTGGCCTATGAGCAGGGGAACATAGGACCAAGCTATGGCTTGCGATGCTTGGATACATTTTTGGTATTTTTCTTTTGGGTATACTTGTATTGTATTTTATTTCTATGTACAATACTTGATCTTTTCTAGATACTTGTACCATCTTCATCATTTTTTATATGAGACATTTGTGGTTATTGTTATGTATTCTTATCTTGTTATCCTTACATTCAGTTGACTAGTGGTTATTTTTATTGTTTATTTACATTATGTATGATTCCACTATGATACATAGATAATGAGGGAATAGTCTCCCCACTAACTCACCTAAGCACTCACTACTTGTCGGCAGCTTCTGCAATTTTGGGAGATGCGTTTGGGGCCATGTGACGAATTGGGTTCTGGGTACCATATTGGGAGGAATCTGGGATCGGGATATTAAAAAGTGGTATCAAAGGAGCTGTTTTTGGGTTTGAATTTCTATTTGGAAAAAATGTATATGGGTAGGATGGAAATGATATTTGGTAATAATGTGTGTCCAGGAGTAGCTACCCGATGAACAAGGAAAATTCAAATTGTCTTGAATTGAGTTATGACTTTCTGGATTTCGACTATTATAGATGATTCGAATTCAAACATGGGTGAAAAACATGATTTCATCTCTTAATATTGATACAATTGTGGGTTATATTATAGTTTTATCCTGATGATATGTTGGTGTTCCATCTCATGCATCATAAAGAAAATTTTTAGAATCACATGTCAAGAATTATTCCATGCCACCTAGGAAGAATTATATATTTCATGTTGTTATTATAGTATGTTTGATTGATATTCATGATTTTGTTTTAGTTGGGTGTAGTAGATAATGGAGTGACATCATCATTCAATTCTTAATTAGTATGGGACCTTGTGAATTAGGAAATAATGCACTAGTGAAATGTAAATATTGAATGAACTTGTTACATGTTGGGTTTTAATAGGAACCATGTTTTGGGTTGACGAGGTGTTATGGGCCTAAATATATTTATAAACTGGTAAAACCTTGGTGAAATTTCCTAAATATATGAATATGAAATGGTAATTGAAACTTTATGGCGAAAAGAGACTCGACCTAGACATGAATTTTGAGTAGGCAGAAGGCCTAGTTTCTAGTGGTATGATGGATGCCCATTATATAGTCCTAGATTTAAGATAAGTCTATGGGATTGACATGGTTTGATGGAGGTTTTTGACCAGTCCTATGATTTTATATTTATTCTTGGATGTTGTTCTTTCTTGAGGCATGAGTTTGGAATTGTAGAGACCTACATCGACCACGACCTATAGTGGTACTCCACAATGGAGGCGATGACCATACTCCAGAGATTGTGGGCCACATGCTATCCCCTAATACCCATATAGTTCAAATTTTGGAACCTGAGGATGTCCCAGACATAGTTCATGAGGCGTATTTTCGTTATGGTTTCTTTCGATATACATAGACAATCCAGGGAGAACTATAGCTAGCCTTGACTATGGATGAGATCACACGACTATTCCTATAGTAGTATCCTCCAAAATATTTGTTATACGGTAGACCAAAGGATGTATATCTATGGTTAGACACCACATTATAGATTTTTTAGCATTTTGAGTTGCCTCTAGAGTAGAGGATCAAGCTCATGACTTTCATGCTACATGGAGAGGCAATGCATTGGTGGGACGTTTTGAACCACATTGATGGGATTTGAAATATGGGATGGGATGAATTAAAATCCTTCTTTTATGACTAATTTTACCCCATTAACTATACTAGCATAGAGGTCTAGTGATTTTGTGCATTTTGTGAAGGGAATGATGATGGTTATAGATTCAACAATACAATTTATAGAGCTACAACATTTTTCGCCAATGTATCTTACTAATGGTCTTTCGACTGAGAGACACCTAGAGGAAGGTCATAGACATGATATCAAATCTCAGTTAAACATGTTCAGGTTGCCTTCTATCACTGAGATTGTGGATCCGGTGCTGATTACATAGCATAACCTGATAGAATATGGGGGTATAGAATATTGGAGTGTTGTTTCTCACCCAAGTTGATCTACGCCTTCAGGCAGGAAGTAGCATTTTGAGGATTCCTATTATGGGAGTTCTAGTTTGGTTGTGGGCCATGGAATCTTGGTATATTTGAATTAGTGTGGTGGGAGAGTCCATGTGAAAAATTAGTGTGATCGTGACCAAGGAAAGTGATAATCTTGAGGTATGATAGGACACATGATGCAGTTTTACAAGACCTTCCCTCCACTTGTTAGTGTTATGGGTCATCCCCATGTTTGATTTGGGAGAAGGTAATTTATCTCTATATCAGGCTAGGAGCTAGAGTTGGGTTGGACAATCTGGACAGGGTTGTGGTGGTCATGGTTGTAGTATCTAGACCATAGGTTCTCAGAGATAGTAGGGTGGATCAGCTCGGGGTAGCTATGTAAGGTCAATGGGCCACAGTGCAAGCCAGACAATTGATATGAAATAGACCCAACATGAGAAGGATATAGGATGGTCTATGTTGAGAGGTATGATCTTATTAGAATCTATTATTTCATCTTCTCGTTGCAATACATGTGCCTCTCACAATTTTATCTCTACATGAGTAAAAAAGGTTTGGGCTTTTGTTTTTACTTTATGAGGTTGTCTTTACGTAGGCACATCATTAGGAGTTCAAACGAGTGATGTGCGCCAGTCTATGGAGTTTCCCCATTGAGGTCAAAGGGTTTCACTTCACTGGGAATCATTATTTCCTTGAGATGACAAGGTTTGATGTCATACATGTAATGAACTTGCTCGTGGCTTATCGATCGTATGTTTAAATCTATCACTAGAGAGTGAATTTCAAATCACTATAGGGTGAAATATTTATTCACAACGGGGAATAGAATTTCCAGAAAAGAAGATTTAGACCTATAAATCATGGGATGGGCGGGATGATAGCCCAGATTTCTATTTTGTCTATGGATAATCAAGGAGTGAGTCTGGAGGACATTCCTCTAGTGGTGGAGTACTTCAGGGACGCCTTCCCTGATGAGTTTTTTGGTTTAAATACTAAGAGAGAAGTGGATTTCTACATCGATATAGTGTTAGGATCTTCTCTGGTATCAATTCCTCCTTATAGTATGACGAAGAATGTGTTTCAGTATCTCAAGAGGCAGGTAGAAGATTTATAGTTGATGGGTTGTATCAGACCCAATACTTCTCTATGGGGTTTTCCGGTCCTTTTCACAAAAAATAAATATGGAACTATTAATCTATTTGTGGAATATCAGAAACTAATCCAACTGATGGTTAAAAAATGTTAACATTTTCCAGGTATAGATGACCTATTTGATCAACTTTGAGGATATCACGAGTTCATGAAGATCGACTTGAGGTCAGGATATCACCATGTGTGTGTTCAACTTGTAGACATACCTATTACATCCTATCATTACAGGTATCTGTTATATGAGTATCTGGTTATGATGTTCTGTATCACGAATGCACCAACAGTGTCCATTTCTTTGATTAACCATGTCTTCCATCATTACATGGATTATTTTTTGATGGTTTTCATTAATGATGCCTTGGTGTATTATCGCAATCAACACTCCCATAACATCCATCATGACACCATTTTTAATACACTGACAGAGCATAAATTATTTTCTAATCTTGTAAATTTCCACTTTTGGATTGATCAGATTCACTCCCAAGGTCAAATTATCATAGAGACATAACTGTCAGTTGACCTAGATAAGGTGAGAACTCTAGTTTCCTATTAACATCCCAATGACGTTTTAAAAATATGAAATTTCATGGGGTTAGTTCGCTACTGAATTTTTTTTATATAGGACTTCCCATGCTTAGAATAAATATTGAGGGTCTCAACTAAGAAGGGTGTGATATTTGTGTGGTCATAATCGTTTGAGATAGCCTTTTAGGAGCTAAAAAAGTGGTTGACATCAGCCCTAGTGTATATAGTGCAATAGCAGGGCAATAGCTGCATGGTTTACTATGATGAATCTATTATTGGTCTGGGGGAAGTGTTGTTGCAGGGAGATCGAGTTGTGGAATACAGATCTCTGTAGCTAAGGCCTCATTAGATAAATTACCCTACACATGATCTCAATTTAGCATCAGTTGTTCATGAGTTTCACTGTTTTAGGAATTACTTATTGGGAGAGTGTTTTGTGGTGTACACAGACCACAAATGTCTCAAGTGTATATTTACATAGAGTGATACAAATTTGATGTTCGAATGTTTATAGAGAACCTATAGTCTTTTGACATTGAGCTTTCCTACATTCCTCGTACGGTAAATGTAGTAGTAGATGGACTTAGCAGTAGGACTTATATACAAGCAGTTCAACATGCCAGTAGAGAGTGTGGGCTCATGGAATTGTTTTTTGAGATGCATCTGGAGGTCCATGATATGAAACGATAGAAATTTCTATAATCCTAAGTTGTGACCTCTACATTACTAGGCATAGATATGATTTGGCACCTAGACTTAGTTAGGATGTGGCACCTATCAGATTCATAATGCCAATTTCTATGGGAAGGTGTGGCGGGTGAGGACCCTCCTCCCTGTTGGACGGCATGTGATGATGATATGATTCATATACATGGATGTGTTTGGGTTTTAGTGGAAACATGACGAGTTGATGCGGTAGTTCATGATTCATCTAGGGAAGTGCATCTCGGGATCCCCAAGATGTACAATGACTCGTGACAACATTACTTTTGGATAGGAATGAAGAGTGAAATAGCAGGTTTTGTAACGAGGTGTTCCACTAGTCAACAAGTGACAGTGGAACATCAGCGACCTGTTGGGATTTTACAGTAGTTACCTATCCCAGAGTGGAAATGGGATAATGTCACGATGGATTTTTTGACCGGTTTACCGAGTTCACATCGAGTTAATGATGTTATATGGGTTGTTTTTGATAGTCTTATCAGATCGCTCATCTCTTACCGATTGAGGAATCCATTCATTTTGATGATCTTGGAATATTTTACATTTGAGAGGTTGTACAACTACATGGGGTCCCAAAGACTATCATTTTTTATATGGATTTTCACTTTAAATCTCGTTTCTGGTTTATTTTTTCTAGGGTGATGGGCACATAGCCGCTTTTGAGTACAAAATACCTCCCTCAGACTGATGGCCAGTCAGAGCGTATGTTATAAGTGTGAGAGTTCATGCTGTGAGAATGCACCCAGGATGTTGGGGGCTCTTGGGAGAGTCAAATTACCCTAGATGAGTTCTCCTACAAAAATATTTGTTAGGAAAAGATACAAATGGAACCTTATGAGGCATTACACAGTAGGCCATACTGTTCTCCCCAATGATAGTTAGAGGTAAGATATGAAGCTTTACTATGAATGTGTCTTGTGTAGAAGACTTATTAGTAGGACTAGATGATTCAAAAGTGGATGGATATTACACAGTCTCACTAGAAATCATACATAGATCTCCCCAAATAAACTCTAGAGATAGTTGTCGGAGATTAGTTTTTATTATGTGTTTCACTGAGGATGGGACAATGGTGGATCTGGAGACAAGGTAAACATTCACCACGATATGTTATGCCATTTGATATTCTGGATTGATTAGGGTCGGTTGCCTATCGGTTGAAGTTACCTCATAGGTGTCGATCCATGTACTTCATCTTCTATGTATTTCAGTTGTGCCTCTATCACAATGACCCATGTCATGTTTTTCAACCTAAGGAGGTTGAGTTTCTTGTTGATGCATCCTTTGAGGATCATCTGATTCATGAAGTTGAAAAGATCGTGAAGATTCTCTTAGGCCAGTCAATTCCTTTAGTATATGTAATATGGCTGCACAACCTTTTATAGGATAAGACTTGGGAGAGGGAGGCATATTTATGTGCTTAGTGGCTAGAATTATTTTTAAATTAATCTAGAACACACATCAGAGAGTAATTTGGGGTCGAATTACTATAGGGTGAAGGTTTGTAAAATTCCAAGTTTTTATACAATGTATTGATCCATTTTTGGTTTAAATTGCTTTTTATGGCCTTATGTGAATTATTGATTTGATCACGTGTGTTTTGGAGGTATTTGAGGATTGTCCGGAACACGGAACCAAATTTTGGGATGAAAATGGCATGGCGCTTGGTTTATAAACAAATTGCGCAGAGTTAATGTAACCATGTGAGAGTTATGAAAAGTGAATGTTCTTTAGAAGAATTATTTCACATGGTTACATTATGGTTATTCAAATCATGCAGGGTAACCATGCAGAGTGCACATTCATGGTCGTGAGGTGTGAAAATTTTTTACATGGTTTGGGAAACTTTGCTCCCCTTCCTTGTATGATTTTTATATTTCAAATTTAAAACCTAATTTTCTTTTTAATCCCAAATGAGTTTTCTACTCTATGCACAAAATCCCTCCGTGGAGCTCCATTGAATAACTAAACCTAGGATTTGAGCTAGAGACTTTGTCTGACCTCTATGTCGATCAATGATTGTCTCATACAATTTGTTTCGGTATATACTCAACTCATTTTAAGTCATTATTTATTCTTTGTAACAACAACGGTACTATTTGGATTTACAATCATATTCCCTAATACCTCATTCTTCATTTTTTTTCTTCAGATTTCTTCCAAACTAGGATGAATTAGGACATGATACTACATGAGTTGTATACTAACAAGGTGAGGATGGTTGTCTATACTTCCTTTCTGATTTTCATTGGTATTTTTCCAGCATTCGGCCTTTATACCATCCACTATACTTTCTAGTGAGGTATCATTTTTTAGAAAGTTTATTTTAGTAGTTGTAGTTGGGCCTAGTGAGGATGACCATAGGATCTGTTTAGGGGTGTTGGAACTGATTACTTGATTCTAGGTCACAGAAGGGGTTTACCTTAATGAAATATTCTATTTATGACTATTTGAACCACCCAAGGGGTGTGTGATTGTGAATTTCTAGTCAGGGGAAGGATTTTGATTTCTTGATAGAATAAATATATTTATTAAGAGATACACTGCCTCCTCTATTAATGAATTCCATGTTATACAATGTCTATTTTGATTGTTTAGAGTTTTAAATGGATAATTATTGTGGGTATACCTATATGAAAATACTAATTTCATGATAAATTATTTATATTAGAGGGTAGGCATATATTTTTGTTCTGATAAATGGTTTTCATGAGTGGGTATATTCATGGATTCTACAAGTTGATCTGAGAGTCAATTTTCAAATGGAATATCTGTTTAAATTGAATGATTTATTACTGAAATGAATGTTTGATCAATGGCATGAACTACTCTCCATGGATCTATAACATAGTAGTGGACACATTGGGTTGACTCTGCCCATGGGGTCTTGCTTCTGTTGGATGTCTTAGGCCAATCTATCTTATAGAGCTGGATAGCTTGGGATCAAGTAGGAATTTCTATTTCCATTCTCCTAGGACCCCAACCAGAGCTTAACTGATATTCTACCAGAGATTCCCAAGGGACTTTATGGGATTTAATGATCAAGATCCTTGGATCCGACCCTCTGTGGTCTAGAATTTGTTTCATGGAGGCCTTGGACAAGTTACACCTTGGATCTGTCCCTTTTTATTTACACATCACTACACAGCGTGGCCATGGAATACATTACCTAAGTATACGGAATGGCCATTTAATATTTTAATTCACTATATGGTGTGCCTGTGGAATCCTCATCTTCATTATACAATGAGATTTTTGTTTAATGGTATAGATGGATGTACGATGAGGCCATGTGATATTCTTGTTTACATTGTTATAACTGCCTTTTAGTAGATGACTCTCTTTTGTAGGTAGCCTTGTGGGTTGATTGGTTTTTCATACTACAGTATACTTATACCATGGGCATACATTCTTTACATTACTTTTTTTAAATATTAAAGAACTAATATAGAGTTTTTGTTGGAAATGTAAGGACCTGGGACGGTTCCTACAAGGATGTTTATCACACACAAAATATGGTCCTTCTTAGGGACACAAATAGATTATATTGGATCAGGTGATGATAGGGGAAAGAACCATAGAATAGGTTGTTAACTGTGTCCTCATAGCAGGGGAGCATATGACCATGCTTAGTCTGGTGATTCTGGGATACCTTTTTTCCTTTTGTTCTTTTTGGGATATTTGTAATGTATTTTATTGCCTTGCACTATTCTCATTGTTTTATAGATACTTGTACCATCTGGATAATTTTTTATATGAGACATTTCTAGTTATTGTTAAGAATTTCTATCTTGTTTGCATTAATTTTAGTTGACTGATTGTCATTTTTCTTTTTTTATTTACTGTATGTTTGACTTATGTTGTGAAACTATGGTAATGTGGGAAGTGTCTCTCCACTGACTCACCTATGACCTCACTAGTAGACAAAACCCTCTAGAATTTGGGGAGATTTTCTTGAGTCCATGTCACCAACTGTGTTCTGGTCACCGTTTTGGGTGGCATTCGGGTTCGGGATATTACCTACAAATTGGTTTCGATTCCAACTATACATTCTCAAACATATCTACCTCATAATTAAATGACATAATGAAACAATATTCTTACATATATTAGAAATTCCTTTTAGGTTTAGATTTTTATTTAATATGAAAAACATAATCTAATAAATCCCATGTCTTTCAAACATAATATTCCATTTTTACTATATAATAAACGACTTAATACATAATAAGTCTTCAAAAACACCAAAAAATTATCCACACAAGTTATCATGTTAGCAATATTAAGTGTAATACTTTGATTCATAACCTTTGTAAATGAAAACTTAAGAATTGGTGACCCCATGAAATCTGTATGGGAATACATACAACAAGAATAAAAATAGAGTAAACGTGAAGTAAAAATAATGACAACAATATGAAAAAATTGGACCTATAATCAACTAAAACTGATAGCAATGAGTTTCCATGAAAATTATTGAAAAAATGGATATAAATAATATTTATTTTATAATGATTTAATACCTACTACTAAACCATAATAATATATTTCAAAGGCCTTATAAAAAAATGAACCTATTATGGGAAGTGGTATACACCAAAACACGGCGTATTTTGTCTCATGAGTCCTATCTATGTGTTATGGTGAAATAAAATTCTGGACTACACAAATCACTTATTAGGTCTTCTTCCATAATCATAATAGACAATAATACATTTTATTCCATTTTATACAGAACCTTTTATTGAACAATGTAATTACTATCCGTATAATGAAATATATAAAATTTCTATACATAATCAACCAACATTTGTAGTCAATAATCACGAAGAATATCAGTAATATTCCCCATTTAAATAAAAGGTAAAACATGATCAAAATTTATCTAGATAATGAATGTTTATGGACAACCAATTCATAGCCAACTTGACAATTAACATTAAAATTGGAATAACAACATACATAACATCTATGATTTTATAAATGTAAAAAAATTGGATCACATATGCATTACAAATTTCAAGAAAGAATATGAATGGTTTAAAAATAACATACCCCTGCTGAAATTAATGTAATAAAGGATTTTGTGGAAAAGAAATGAAAAACACCCTCATAAAAAGAATACTTCAAATTGTGTCCCCAAAAAGTGATCAATAATCTATTTTTTTAATAAAATGAGTTAAATCCCCCAAAAGATAGATGTAGTTATATATATATTATATGATAAATAATTAAACATAAACTTAATTAGGGTTAATCATTTTTATAATAATAAGGTAAATTGATGGAAAACATAATATAGTTTTTTGAAATTTTTATTAATATTGATAAAAAATAAAATGTGACGAGTGACATTTAATGGTAAATTTTAAAAAGATGATGTGAAATTATTTTAAAATCATTATATTGAAAAATATTCTCCAATAACGGATTCTTGAGAGAAGGTAAATTTATAATGGAGAAATTATGAGATTAAGACAATACATATTCAAATTAAAGTAAAAAACTATTTTAATTATTTTTTAAATACCTTTCTTCAAAAATCACAGTGAATAAAGAGAAATATAAAATTATTTCATATCAAAACATAATTTAAATAAGTAATAAAATGAAGTAAAATATAATAATAAATTATGGTAGAAGAATAAAATCATGGAAAAATAACTTCCACATGAAACACCAAAATTCAAAGAAAGGTGATTTGATTTTGTAAATAACCATTTTTGGAAACATAATCCTTGATATAATAAATCTATCAATAAGGTGTATTTTGTGTTATAAGTTTAATTTCATAAGAAACATAATAAAAAATTAAATAATCAGTTCATATAATGTATCAAATTTTTATGGCTAAGAGGATGATTTTGACTCAAAGAATGAAAAGTGAGAAATAAATAGCTTTGTTACTAGGATAACAATGGTGTAAAAACCTCTTTATGAAAAGAAAATAATTGGTTTTGTATTTTACATAAATAAAAATTGTTATACGATAAATATAAATACTTGAATATTTAATAAAAATTTAAAAGTAAAACACACTGTGTAACATAAACATGTCTCATGAAATAAATGTTTGAGGGAAAGAACCCTTGTGATGTGGGAAAATTTTATTCTAAAAACCATGAAATGTATGGTTAGTAGATGGACATAAAATAAAATGATTAAAATATAATGCATGTTATGGAATCTCAGATTGATAATACATACACCACATAAATGTAATTAGGTAATAATATAAAATATAACTCAAGTAGACGTGTTTCAGATGAAAACCTTTACCTCGTTCTTGATTTGTTCTAAAAATAAACCAAAAATAATGAATAATTAAATAATGTTTATTAAATACAATCCAAATAATCTTATTAATAACTATTATAATTCACACTCCCCATTTAAATTTATTCTAAAAATATAAATATTAGTTATCTTATAAATATTTGTAACACCATATGTATGTAATCCATATCACTATAAAAAAATTTCATAAAAATGGTGTCAGTATCAATTGATATTTCAACTTTAATCATTAAAATATAATTAATGTTACTAGAATAGATGTTAAAAGTTTTTTATAAATATTATAAATCAATCTATGATTGTTTTGGTCATAAACCATTAATATAAAATTGACGGTGATCATGTTTCCTCATTTTTTAATGAACAAATGGTTTCTTCTAAATTAGAGAGTAAACTATAGATATAACCATAAAAAATTAATTAAAATATTTATATAATATTATACTTATAAATAAATTCTCATATTCATTCCTGATATAAATTCAGAGTATTGTACAAATAGGTGATATAACTAACCTAAACATGAACCTTTCATGACTAATGATAGATTATGTTGTGGTTCATGTATTATATAGGTATACCATAAGCACTATGTTTCTATTTAGTATTTATTAATTTTATTTTTTATAAATATAAATGATTTTTAATAAAATATAATTTATATATATTCATTACATTGATAGAAAATATAATTATTCTCATAATTCGCCCATTCCAAACGACTAAATTAACAATAATCCTTTAATTATTATATAATTAATATGATCTCATATTTTTATATAAATGAACCATAATTATATAATTAGAGTAATATTTATCCTTTAATAATATCCTTATTACTAGAAATGTGTGATGATCATTTAAATTCAAATGAAGATGAATCCCTCTATGGGGAAGGTAGTCCACATGTACGCATGTTTGGAGATTTCATTTTCCAAAGAATGTGTGAAATGATTTCTATGATTATTATTTAAAAAAAATGATAGAAAAATAATATTAATTTATTAAATTACCCTATTATAATGTTACTTTAAATTTTTAAGGAAAATGTATCTTGTTATTTTATGTAGGTGGTAGTCAGCACAACTCAAATATTATGGTTTTTTTATTAATAAAATATGGAGAAGATGATTAATGATTATTCCCATATCATGATAAAATTATGTATATAAATAATAGTGATTTCATTACTTAGGTATATAAAAATTATAATTAAAAAAGAAAAATATAAAAGAAATAAAAAAATAAAAAATCAATACACATGTTAAACAATTTATGATTTCCTTCAAAGATCTCTTAAAATGGGTTACATATGATAATATATCATTATAAAAAGCATAATATAGTCAATTATTATTATATTTTATGAAAGAAAGGGTATATATTAATAAGAAAAACTAATTTTTTGGAGTTCCTCAAAGTGGTGGTGGGTTTCCCAATTTATAAGTGGTGAGAATGACATTTATATAAATATTTGAAATATATATAAAGGGATCACATGTAAAAATGTTAGGTGGATCCAAAATTGTGAAAATATTTAGTGGGTAATATATATATATATAAGGTCATTAAAAATCCCAATTTACTCAATTCAGAATATATTTTTATCATTTTTAAGCATTATACTCATTGAATTATTATTTGAACCAGTTTAGCTTTAATTGCAGAAACATGTATCTAAATGAGGTGTAATAATATTTATACCAAAGAATAAATTTGTGAATATTATTATATTTTAATCCAATTATTCTTATTTTTAAACTAGTTTCATTTTATATTTTTTACAAGTTTTATACAAATTAATTAAAATTAAAAACATGTAATGTATTAAAATGAAATATTCGAAAAAAATTTACTAATATTCTAAAATATAAATTATAGGTTTCTAAATTAAAAATAACATTTTAAAAATTTTAAACTCACTTATAAAATACATACATGGTCTTATAAAAAGGTTTCATTAATATAAATTTCTTACTTATATACTAATAAAGTCATAAAAGTCATGTAAGTGTAAAAACATCATTTTTCAATATTCCCCTAGAAATCATTATTTCAAGAAGAGTAATAATAATTTATCATAAACATTAACTATTATTATAAATAAAAAAGTATGTTCATTTTAATAAAATTTAAATTAATATTTTTTTTAATTTTACTTCTATATAAAATGGCTAAATATAATGAAAAATAATTTTTATGGAAATAATTTGTTTTGAATATTAACCATTCTCATTCATATTGCCTATTAGAAAAAATTTAAATTTAAATTTAAAAAATATTCATAAAAATTACATTTTATCATAGTTATTAAAAATTATATTTAAATAGAAATTTGTGTAACTTAAAATCCTCTATTTTATAAAAATTTTATCTAATCATAAAATGATTGTATCATTATTTTAGTTTTATAAATTTAATTTTATTCATATAAAAACCAGCCTTTATTTTTTTATTTATTTTATAATGTGGCTACTCATATTCATTTTCCATTAATTCAACATCTTTTAATTAATGGTTATTTTGAATAATTATATTTTTTTCTAGATATATCACAGTTTCATTTTAAATCGGTGTTTTGTGTGGTGAAATACATTAAAAAAATTTACTTATTTTAATGTAACAATATATTATAATATTTGGGTGTCACATTCTCCCTCCATTTAATTTATTTCATCGTTGAAATAAGACTCATAATATCCATGTTTTTCATATATGAAATTCATAATTAACCATACACCACTAGATGATATTGTGTTTATTTTTGATATGGAATGAAGTTTTTCTATATAAAAAATAGAAATATATAAATATATATCTAGTTAACCCATTCATAATTTTAATTATAATTATAGTAAGTATGAATATTTATATCCATAAGAAATAACATCGTATAGACCATAAAAATTATTTATATGTCAATCATACCACTATTTGTTTCTATTTTTACATTAATATCCATTAGTTGGTGAAAACTTACATGACAATGTACTCTAAAAAATTTACTATGAGATGTCTTTATCTTTTACAGTATCAGTGATTTCGTAGTTTTTTTATTGTTCACATGGAAGGTGTTAACTATTTATTTTATTATCCCTTGCATTAGGACACTGAATAACATAATTCTCAACTCACTTTTAATTAAATAAATAGTTTTTTATTTCTTCTCTCTTTCCCTTAGACATATGAGTCTGTTAGACTTCATCTCTACATTTGTAGGTTTTCCCTATCCTTTTAAAGAAAATCCCTGAATGTTTCATCCCATGATTTTGATATACAATAAACAGATACACCTTTCCTTCATCAATTTCAACACTTGATATTTCATGAGACTCTATATTTATTTTCTTTAATTTGTCTAGGACATCAAAAATATTTACACTTTTAATCATATTTAATAATAATTTTGTTGAATAATCACAAGGTTTCTAACTTCAGTTTCTATTTATATGGGTTGTTCATTAAGGAAATCTCCATAGTGTTCATCTCACCTTTGGTTCCTACTATTTCTATCCATTTCTAAAATAAAAAGAGTTTTCATAAGAGATTATAATTATAAATGAATTATAATATATAACTAAAGAAAAATTCAACCTCATTATGGTTCACTATTTAAAAAAATCATAATAGATTATAGCTAAAACATCACAACTTGTATTAGACCTTGTATGACAGATATCACTCTCAGATTAAAATATATAATTCATGGTTCAACATAGGCTACTTTGAGTTTTGTTCTCTCATACTACTAAACCTAATCATCAATATAAAGATCCCAAATTGACCTGGTTTTTTTTAAAATATTATAAAACCAAAAAAACATTGAAATATATGATTGAAAAATTAAATTATCCATTATCTATTAATGAAAATTTAAGTTAATATGTTCCTTAACTTAGTAATATCTATATTTAAATATTTTTTCTATAGTCCCTTTCCTAATATATTTTCTATCATAATCATATTCAAATTTCGTATAATGGTTCATAAAGGGAATGTGAATTAACAAATTCAATTCCCCTATGTGTGTCAAACCATATGTACAGCTGGGCCACTTTTTCCTTCAGTAGGTGATGATTGAGTTTATAACCAATCCACCATGTTCATATTTATTACCCCTAGGGACATTTGTGTCAGAGCCAACATCCACTTGAAGTATATATAGAGATTTAGTTTCTATTAGAATAACACAATCTATTCTTCACCAAAACATTAGGATGTTATCCTATACATCAAATTAACTCATAGACATATCCATAGGGTTTTAGCAAATGTTCTATTGTCTTAATCCCAAAATAAAAGGTTCATTATCAAATTAATGTTATATCCCAAACATTACCAAATGTGTATTCATACAATTGAAATCATGATCCTCTATATTTTTTCATCTTAGTTTATCGTCAATAGACATCCTAATCATCAATGTTATCTAAACATTGATTTGATAAAAAAGGTTTCTCGCGACCCATACAGCAAAATTAGGAGCCATAAACATATAGAGTAAACATTGTCTTTGATACCAAATTTAATTTACTAGGAATGACTACCAGTTAATTTAATAACATAAAGTTAATATTGCATTATATACATTTTGATAATTTTTTTTAAAATAAATAAATATTTAGAATAAAACATAAAATTATGAACCATATTTATTTCTTTAAAAATAAAATTTTTTCACTATATAATAAAATACATAATCCATAATAAGTTTTAAATGTCCCTAAAAAATTATACACCAAATATATCTGATTATTAATCTCATGTTTATTAATTTTATTCATAAATAGGGTAAACGGAAACGTAATAATTGGTGATCTCAAATTCTTAGTAATGAAAAACATACTATTGATGTAATCATGGATTATAAATGAAATAATTGATATGGAATGAATAAGTAAACAACATGAAGCAATAATTTAATATATATGATATCTTGGTTTATCACCGAGAATAATGTTTCTAAAAAAGATATTAATAACACTGATCTCATATTGGGGGAATACATAATTCCATAAATAAAAAACAAGTTTTTAAGCCCTTATTCCAAGAAAATACCATGCCATTTGAATATGTATACACTTAAACCCATTCTATTTTGTCTAATCAAACATGAAGATTCAATGTGGTGATATATAATTCTATGCCCCACATTCACTTAATTATGTCAAATTCTTTCACCATAAGAGTAAAAAAGACCTTCCATGACATTCCCTATAGACCCTCTTACTAAATAAAAGCATGATTTTCTGAATAATGAGTGATATAGAATGTCAATACATAAAAAACTATGTTAAAATTTAATAATAAACACGAAATCCAACACATGTCCCCATTTAATTAAAATTTATAACATTATCATAACTCATTCAGAGAAATAAGGTTGATAATAAATCAATATATAGTCAACTAGATATTAATCATCCATGTTGGAATAACAACACACAAAATGCCAATATTTTTTCCATATCAATTAAATTTATAATAATATCATAACCCAACCTGAGAAAGAATGTTCATGGTTTCAAAAGAACAAAACCACAGTGAAACAATGGAATCAAATATGTGTGTCAAAATAAATGAAAAATAGCCTCTTAAAAATAATATTTGGATTGTATTTCAAAATAAGGGATCAAGAATAAAATTTATTGATACCATAATTTCAATACCCCAAATGTAAAATACATGTATTATTGGATAAATCATTAAACATAAACCCTATTAGGGTAAATACATGTAAACATTATAAGGAAAATGGACAAATAAATTTAAATAATATTTTCAAAAATCTTTTACATAAAAAAATGTTCACATGTTTCATTGAAAGATAACAATTTAAAATTTAATTTGAAATCTTTTTAAAAACATTAATTTTAAATATTATTTACAATAATTTATTCTTATAAATATATATATCTATTTTATATAAATGATGAGATGAATAAAATACATATGAAAGTGAAATGAAACCAACATTTTTAATTTTTAAATACATTTTTTAACATACATTATAAGAAGATTAATAATACATTCATTGGTAAAAAATATTATTTTACTAAATTTTATTTCACATTACCATATAATAAAATATTACAGTGGGAGAACCTAATAATTTAAAATAAAATATAATGACGAATCATTGTTACTCAAATATGTGAGATTTGGGGAATCAAAATCCCTCAAGGGAAAAAATCCATGAAGTGTGAAATATTTAAAAAACTTTTATTATGTGGTGGAAATGTAAATTAATAGAATTAAATATATTACTACATAATGTATTAATTTTTTTAATGCACTAAAAATATAAGTCCAAGAGGATTATCATAAATCAAAAAATGGAAAATGAGTTACCCAAAAACATTACTACTAGGGTAAAAATTGAGTAAAAGAAATATCATGGAAATAAAAAAATTAAGATTAGTATTTCCTATAAATAACACAATGTGATTATAAGGTTTCATCCATCTTTATGGAATTCACCATTCAATGGAAAACATAATTCATAACATATACATCCCTCAAGGTATTAACATTTGAGAAAAATAACCATTTTGACCTGAGGAATATTTCAATAAAAACATCGAATTTTGAGGCTTTTAATTCAAAATAAAATATCATAATTAATAAATAATTCTTGAAATTATTTCTCAAAAAATAAATATATAAAACACATAAATTAAATTAGGTTTATAATACCCAACTTGTCTCAAAGAGAGGCATTCAATATGAAACCCATTACCACTTTACTAAGTCATTATACACATGCACCAAAAATCTGGAATATTTAAATAAAGTTCATTAAATACATACCCAGGAACTGTATTCATAAATTTAACCATTTATAATATACATTTATTTTCATTAAATACATATAAATATTTGTTATTATTTACCTATTTTCGATACTGGGTTAAGTACTCTTTATTGCATGGAATTGGATTTGAAAAAATGGTTTTAGTATTCATTCAAGTTACATTGTTTGTCATTTGAAGATATTTAATTATACTGTAATATAATTTTGATGATCGTTATAAATTTAATAATTTATATAATAATAGTTACGTTATAAAATTAATGATTAAATCGGTGATGATCATGTTTCTTAATTATATGTGTTTTTATAATTAACGATCTAAATGTTGTTAGGACCTTACTAGAAAAAAAAGAAATAATTTGTGAAATATTTATATCATATTATACACATAAACATGTTCTCATAGACATTCATGATATAAATTCATTGTTTTCTTCAAGTAGTTCGTTATATAAAACAAACATAAACCTACGATGATTAATGGGGAATTATTGGGTAGTTTAGTTCTAATTTAATAAAACCACAAGAATAATGATCATATTTATTGTTTTTTATTAGGATATGTCATAATTTTAATAGATTGGGAGAGGAATATAATATAATAAATTTCATTACTTATAGGGAAGAGATCATTATACCCTTAGTTCGTTTGTTTTAAATTATTGAATTAATGGTAATTATTGGTCGTTCATGAAGTTAATATATTCCCAAAATATCTATAATAAAACCTTAATGAGATCATAATGATCATATTTATCTTATAATACCATAATTATTATCATCCATTGTGTTACACCCACTGGTTAACTGGTATATCTATATTTGATATTTTTTATTTCCTTTCGTTTTGTAGCTTCCTAGTGTCCGAGGTCAAAATTTGAGTTTTTGGGGGATCATACCAAGGTGAAAAATTTAAGATATGTATGTCTAAATACAAAGGAATTATATCAATGGGTTAGGGTGTATAGATATTATTATTTGGAATTTTTATCACGGTTTCCAAGATGGTGTGAAGCCTAGAAAAAACCATGCATCCTAATTTTGGGGAGGCAGTTTTTTCCACATGATTGGTGCATGATGGGTCTAACCATTCATCCAAAACATGCAGTATGTCTGGAATACTAATATTGTGTCCTTTTTTAAAATTAACATGCTGATTTTTTATCAATTTATCCAACCTTTCATTGCTCATAGATGTGAAACACTTCCTCCAAGTCTCCAAATATTCTCCCCACTACTCTTGTTTGTAGCTAATTTGATTAAATGTTTTCCTGCCTTAAGGTAGTCCCATTTCATTTACTTTTCTTCATTTTCTACCTTCATCATGGTTCTTCTTCCATTTCCTTGGTGCTCTGCTACCCTATATGGTGTTTTTTATGATCCTAGAGTTTTTAATGGGGGGGGGGGGGTTTGGGTTTTATTACTTTTGAATTAGGTGTGAGCATCCTTCACATTCATATTATGGGTGGTTATCATCATAGGTTATGAGTTTTGGACCATATATGAGGTAGGTGTCACAATTTAAGGGGTTCTCCATTTATTATATCTAAATTCATAATTACATTTGGTTTTTGTTAATAATGTTTTCATATTATTTATTTATATTTTATTTTTATCTAATACCTATTATGATTCAATGATTATATTGGAATGTTGGATGTTTAATTTGAGTCTTCCAAATATGACTAGCTTATGTGCAGTCCGATTACTTGATAAAATGGGTTGACGATGTTTAGGATTTAAAATGGATTTATAAATTCGTTTTAAAAATGGTTTTACCATAAGGATGGTGAATTATTAAAATGGTAATGTTTTCTTTTGAAAATGTATTGGAATTGTATTTTCAAATATAGAAATTCTGATATGATTGTGATTAGAATTGTGTATTGCAAGGGAATACTTTAGTTATTGGCGGTGGTTGTCTAAAGGATTATTATATCCATTTATATGGAGACCAAGAGTTCTTATATTATTTTTCCAAGGGACCATGCAAGATTTTTACATGAATATCGTGAGAGATTTAACTTTTTTGGCTAGAAGACCGTGATAGCTATTGGAGGATTGATCATGGAAGACTTTGTGTGGTTCCATGTTTTTTATCTGGTTATAAAATCTTTTTCAGAACCACTAACATTAAACCCTTATGACCATATCCCCGGGTTAACATTACTAATACAATTTTGATTCATATTGTTTCATTCTAATTTATAGTTACATGATTGATGTCATATATTGTGTTATGACCATTCCCATTTATATAGATATATGATAATGATGCTTATAATAACCCTTGTCATGAATTTTTGGGTATATTGATTTTTTCATTCTGTATGAACCTGGTTACATATTTATGATATATTATAAAATTTATTAGGATATATTTTTACTTTAATAAAAACAAAAGGGATATCAATGGCTTGTTCTGAAGATTAATTCATTCAAAAGGGTTTAATTTTGAAAATTGATTTTCAAAATACATTGTTAGTTTTCATTTTTTTAAAATACATAAACAATATTCATAGTGGTATCCAATTTTTATTTTTTCTTCACATCATATATATTCCATTGGGCATATAAAGACGTCATTTTGTAGGAAACAGGTAAATTCAATGGTGCAATGAACATTGGTGGATCATTTTTAACATTATCTAATGTTTTAAAGGAGGAAACATGGTATGACATGGTTGATTTCTATAGTTAAATTTTGGAGTTTATCCTTTGGGTTTAATGTTAAGACATTTTTGTCCTTCCCATTTTTTTAGTAGTGATATTTTTAATAGAGATGCCATGTATAATTCATATTATGGAATGTTTTATATATGATGTATATTTTTTTAATAGTATTTGTTTATTATTCTATATATTTTACTATTAGTTTGTATGTTATTATGTTTTATTTGATGATATTAATTTTTTTTCCCATTTACTAGATTTTTCATAATGATTCACCTTGGCTGGGACCATTCACAAGTAGATATTTGGTATTCTTAATTCTTTTTTCTAGATCATGGTGAATGTGAACCTGCTTCGGCCTTATAGTTCACTAGTTTGGGAAAAATTTTGGAATGACATCAATCACTTCATTAAAAATTTTATTAGATGAAATGTATATTTGAGATTCAATGGTAGACTAGTGATATGACCAAAAAGACATGAGAGGGAGGAGCATGGGAGTTCTGGGATAACAATTTCTCATCTCAAAACTCGATTTAACATGGGTTTTATGTGATTCTATTTATGATTTTGGCCTGACTATGGGTTTTTATAATATTTTCTTTTATTTTATATTTTTTAGGTCCTAGTTCAATCCCAAGGTTTTTTATGAATTTTTGGGAGAAAATGTCTAAGTCTAGGTAAGGGGAGTTGTTTGGACACAAAGCTCATAATAACCATACATCACTCATGTAGCCTTTTTTAACTACTCTAGTGAAATTAACACTATTGATACACGATTTTCATTATTTATTGAACAAACCATGAACATTTAGAAATACTAAAAAGATAACCTTTTTCAGTTTTTTTCTTTTGATGTTGAAACATCTTGTGGAGACCTATTTTGAGGGTTTCATTTGACTATTTTGATAATGATTGAGAATGAACTATTTTATGATCATGCTTGTGTTTTATGTTTTGTAGAAAATTTCTCCTTAAAGGACCTTGTACATGGTTGGAGATAATGTTTTATAGAATATTACATTGGAAAACCCTCCTAACGTGCATCTATAATCGAGTTAGTTATTCAATCACTCTATTCCATTCATTATATGGGTGTTTGGGAGAAGATATATACAGTGGACCATTACTAGAATTTTACATGATTAAATCCACTAGTTTTTTATTATGACAAGGAACCCAATGATCTTGAAAAGTTGTTGGTTATGATTTAGTGGATCTTTTGATTTTTAAAAACCAATCATACGTCAAATATAGGCTTCACCACATGCATGATGTATGAAATGGGTATGAGGTTGTGGGAATTAATGGTTCTTCCAAGGAGGTAGGAGGATATCATGTGGGATACTCTTAAATCATCATTAAATCCATATTTGTACCCATAGAAGATAAGAAAAATTAATTCCCATCTGTTATTCAAGATAGATAAGTGAAATTAGTTTTTGAGTGAATATGCTTCTCATTTCACCACAATGTTTCATACTTCTCTTGATATCCTTCAAAATGATTACCTTATGGAAATACATTGTGAGATAGTAATGAAGTTGGAGAGTAGGTACATACTTATACTTCTCTATTTAATGACCTACCCATAGGTGGTTGATAAATAAGTAATGGAGGTACATTATTTGAATAGAAATACATATCACACTGGTTTTTCATTAGTGGATGGTATCCTATGTTATTAATTGGGTAAGAATCATAAGGGTGAAGAGGCTCATTACATAGTTATAAGTTTCATAAGTAATAATTAAGTATGAATCTAGTGGATTCTATAGGATGTAAGATTGTTTTATGCTATAAGTGTGGGAATGGTGGTCACACGAGGATGAATTACCCAGAGGATTCGTGGTCATATCAGTAGGGGGAATGTTTGGGCCATATTCAAGGATTATATCATCTTTTCTCTGTGGGAGTGGTGTAGGATCCACGTTAACAAAGGTTTACTAGGGGTAGTCTAATTCAATCTAGGGTGTAATATATCACCTTCAAGGGATGTCAGATTCTCATCAGGTGAATAATACTTCGGGATAGCTAGAGTCAATATGTCTTCATGTGGCAAGGTTGTTCTAGAGGAATTTGTTTCTAGGAGGGATACCATGAAAGGTATGGTGTTTATTTCATCCTCTATATAATTTCATATTTTAAATTCATGTGGATACCATAAATTAATATAACAAATGTTTTAGGAATATTTTGGAATACAGGTAGAGTTGATTATTTTTTTATGGCATTTTATATTAATAATAATTGAAATAATGATATCAGTTTCAAGATACCATAATTTCCGATTTTGGATTTGGATGTGGATTTCATTTTTTATTTCCACATTGTACACATGGATGTTTTATAACATTATTATTAGAAATGATTGGTTGATCAAATTCATGGAACATAAGGCCTATTATTTACAAACGATCTAGTGCCTTGTCCATGATGGAATCATTCATTTCTTTTAGGGTAAATGGAATCTATTATGATGGAGGTAGGGACTAGTTTCTTTTGATTTATGTATCATCTTAGGCAAGTTCCCTAGTATTATTTCAGGGATTTAGAGTAGATATCAGTGGGTATACTTAATGGGGTCATTGAAAGGTACCCTAACATCTTTATATAACATTTTTTTGAGGGTTTATACCCCAATGATAGGTTTATTTTATAATTTTTCTTCTTCCATGGGCGAGTCATATCTTCTTAACATATCGTATAGACATAGAAAATCTATAAGAGTTGAAAGTCAAATTATAGGATCTCAAAGAAAATTAATTTATCAGAACGAATATGTCCTAATAGGATTTACTAGTTCAATTTATGAATAAGGTGGATGGAAGGATATGACATTTTATTGACGATCTTAAGCATAATTAGCTTATCATAAATAATAAATACCATTTCCCAGAATCAATGATCTATTTGATCTTTTCAGCAGAGATTTTTAGTTTTGAAAGATCGTGTAGAGACCAAAGTAACACTAGTTGAGGGTCTTGAGTAGGAATGTTCAAAAGACATCCATTAGAATCCATTATATGCATTCTGATTATTTTCTATTCCTTTTTGGATTACACATTATCATACACACTTTATTTTATTGACTAACTACATCTTCCACCACTATCTAGACTCTTTCATGGTCAGGTTTTTTAATGAATTCAGGGTGTATTTTAAGATGGTGTAGGATCTTACTAATAATATAAAGGTTGTTTTGGGTTTTTTGAGAGATCATATTCAATATTCCAAGTTCAGAAATTTCATATTTGGATTTAGGTAGTGATTTTCTTGGGACATGTCATTTTGGAGAGATGATTTTCAGTGGATCCTGAAAAGGTTTGACTTGAAATATCATTGAAGAAGCCTCAGAATGTGTTTAATATGAGAGTATTTTTATGATTTTCTATGTATTATAGATTATTTGTTTTGTTATTCTCTAGATTAAATTATTCAATGAAATATTTTACAAGAAAAGGGGTGATGTTTTAATCAGATGAGAAGTTCCAATTAATTATTGAGAAATTTTAGGTATTTTCGACAACTGATCAAGTTTTGATTCATCTTAATCATAGGAATCATTGTGAAGTATTTTTTATTCCTCTTGTGTGGGATTTTTGTGTGTTCTGATGAAGGATAACCTTGTTAAGGCCTATGGATCATATAATCTATTCCCACATGAATATTCCCCCCGCCCATGACTTTGAATTTTCATTCATGATGGATGCATTGAAGAGATGGTGACATTATCTCTTATGGGACCATCTTATATTTTACATGAATCATAAAATACAGATGTACATCATTTCCCATAGGGATATGAGCCTCAAGAATAAAAACTATGCAGAATTCCTACTTACATTTGATTTCAATATTACCTATATTACTATAATTAGAAATGTTGTCATAGATGGAATGAGCCTAAAGCTTCCAATATAGGTTGTTTTGAGAATTAGCAGATGAGTGAAATATGATAATACTATTTTCTGATTTAAGTAAAAATGTGTATTAGGACAGAGTGTATTTGATTTATCAAGTGTATAGGTCACCCCTTCTCTTATCGATCGGTTTAAGAGTGAGTAAGAATTGGAACGCAAATGAAAGATGATTAGAAATTCCTTTAATAGTAGGGATACCTCATGTGATTGGTATTGGTATCCTACTAGATTTATTTTTTTTCAATGTAATTTTTTGAAGTTACATCCAGCTTTAGGGAGGAGGTGTTGGATTGAGATCATCATTCTAGTTGGATCATGCACATGAGGAAATCATGATGTTTTATTCATCTAGGTTGTTGTATTGGTGGATAAAGAGGTGATGGTCCATTGAAGATTTTAAATAACAATGTTGGACCTACCATAGATTTTAATCTGAGAATCAGAGACAAAATGGAAGGAACTATAAGTGGTTCGGTTAAAGGAGTTGAGGTTGAGAACCACATATCACCAGTAGATGGATGGTTAGTCTGAGAAAACCATCCAAACACTTGAAGATATAGTGTGATCTTGTGTGATTTATTTTAGTAGTTTGTGGTAAATGACCCTATCATTTTCCATGTTTTATACAATAAAAATTAACACACCTCATAAGGATGTCTGTGTTTGAGGTGGTTTAGGAGAATCTATACCGATAATCAATATGTTGGGTTGATGTGGATGAGAAATCCATTGTTCGGTTGAGTATCTTCCATAAGATGAAGAATTTAGTGTTGATGATCTAGAAAAGGTATGTTATGGATAATAAATTCCATAATTAATACGCCAATCAATGTTGTCACCCATTGAGTTTCATGTGGGTGGTTAGGTGTTTCATGGGGTACCTATTTCACTGGTACATCGTCTCTTAGGAATGTAAAGTAATATTGTTTTAATATATTATGACATTTTGAGTTGTGGAACATCTTGGTAAGGTATAATATTAGTAGGATATACCAACAAGAATAACCCAAAACCGTGAAATATTTTATTCCTCTGAGTTAATGGATTCCATCTGTACCCATCTCATGTGTTGGAATGGAAATATTTTTATGTTTTCCATAATTTCTTCAAATGTGGAGTATCCCGTTTATTTCCTATATTCTCAAATCATTGTGTTCCATGATAAAGATACCTTGTTGGACTGTGTTATTTGGCATCATGGTGGAAATTTCCCTGAGACATGAGAGTGGGGATCTTTTGTGAGGGAGTTGTAGACTCACTTGTTTTATTTTTAGAGTTCCTACGAACTTTCTGGGGGAACATTGTGTCATGTTGGGGAGTTTATTAAAACTATCAAGTCACTCTTCTGTCTTTCATTGATGATTAATTATATATATTTTTTATATTTTTTTGTGTTGGTTAGAAATTTGAGATTTCTAGGAAGAACAGACAAATGTGTCAGGTTTCTGTATGGTTTGTCTAACCAAGCTACCAACTATTTTAGGGTTTCTCATTTGAGGGATAAACTCATTTTCATGACTTGAGAATAGTTTTAAAAACCATAAAAATCATTGGAGAAATGGTGTGGTCTATTTTTAGGGGGAATTATTTCATTCATGGTTGGTTCATGGTTTATCCAACCATGGGGTTTGTCTCACACATTGAGGTTTTTTCCAAAATTTCGTTGTAAAATATTAACCACTTTGTCCCACCATTATATTCAAATTCATTTGAAGACCCTCTTACATGTCTTGGAGTTTTATCCCATATCCTATTTGTAAAATATCCTTGAATTAAATGAGTTTTGGAATGTGGTAGGCCACTTTCTTTGAGTTTTCGTCATCCTCCCCCCTTCCTAATGCATCATATTCCATCTCCAGGAAGTGTGGAACCCTATATGGTGGGTTGGATTAACCTGGGGTTTATAATGGTATTTCTCTTTTTTTTCCTTGTTTGTTATGTGTGTGAGGCCTTCTCATTTCTATTTTTGGTGATTTACATCAAATATGATGACTTTGGAACCATTTCTGAGGTAGGTGACTCTATTTTGGTTTTTACCATGGATTAACTTTATATTTTTGTCACTGTTGGATTCTGTATATTAATTTTTTTATAGATTTGTGGTTGATATCCATTCCAGAAATGTTTTTCATGGATTATTTTGAAAATTCGAGGGCTTAATGGGAGTTTTAAAAATAAGAGTGTCTTCTATTCAATCCAAGCATTTGATAACATGGAACAAAGAATATTTTTTGGTATAAAATTTATTTATAAAGTTTTTTTAAAAGTTTTATTACCTTAATGACGTTAAATTATTAAAATGTGAATGTTTTTTATGAAGATTTCTTGAAATGGACTTTCATGTCTGGGACTTATAATGTGATTATGACTATAATTGAATAACTCATGGGAATACCTAGAGTGTGAGCAGGAGATATCCATGGGACATTGAGAGAAACAGTTAGGAAAACCCAGAGAGGATTCATTATTTTCAAAAGGTACTATAAGTGACATTGTTAGGAAGTGTATGAGATCTTCAACTTGTTTGGATAGGAGGATCTGAGATATCATAGAGTTGCGGACATGGAGGATCATGAGAGCATCCAATTTCTTTAGCTAGCTATCAAACCTTATTTTGACTCTATCAAATTATACCATTATGGTTGGATCCCTGGGTGCACATTACTAATACCATGTTGAATCATATGATCTTATTTGTCTAGTTAGATATAGTTTTGTTATGGTCTCTTGTGTTATGCACATTCTCATTTATATGTTTTTATGATGATGATGTTTATTCATAACCTTTTTATGAATTTTTGTGAATATTTTGCATGTTTTTATTAATGGATATGTTTCATTAATTAAGATTTATTATTAATTTTATTTGAAAAATAGTTTGATTTAATTAAAATAAAATATAATTAACGGGATTTTTTGAAATCATAATTGCTTAAAAATGGTTTAGTTTTAAAAATGATATTTCAATAAATTGTATTCATTTGAATGGTTTTAAAATAGTTAAATAGATTCATTATTCTATCATACATGACGTTGTGATTCACATCTTACATATTCTTTAGGTAGTATGTAGACATTATATTGTAGAATAGAGGTAAATGTAATGGAACTATGTATATTGAAATATATTCTTCGTTAATACCATCTTATGCTTCGATGGAGGATACATGGTCTCGCCATTTTGGTTTATGTAGTACTATATGGGATTTTATTCTTTGGGATGTATATTAATAACATGTTTCTCCCTTGCACATATTTTGAGTTTTATCCATTTGAATAGATATTCCATGTATTATTAAGGTATTAAAATTTTTTGTACATGGTGTATGATTATTCTTATCATTTCATCATAGTATTTTAGGAATCTCACTATATTTTTATTTTATATCCATATATCATTGATGATATTAGTGTGGTTGTTTGGTTTCATGGATGAGTCATTTCGGTTCACCATTAGAGGAACCAATACAATGATGATATTTCTAATGCATAGTGCTTATAGCCCACCTATGGTGATCGGGAATATGCTTCAGGACTTATAGTATACCTGCTCAGGTAATGGGATGGGTTGAATTTGGTTTTTTCATTATACATGAAAGGTGGTGATGAAGGGTAAAAATAAAATCATTCATTACAGGGAGGTGGTTGTCTACACATGTGCATGGTTGAAAGATTAATTTTCTAGAGAAAGATAGAAATAAGAATAATAGTTCACTAACTCAGATTCATAAACATTATATAAATTTCGTAATTATTTATTAAATAACCTTTTTATAAGATCCATTTAATGTGTTTAAGGAAAAAACATGTTGCTTTGTGGAGGCGGTAGTCCACACAAGACACAAAATTCAATATTTTCCAAATAATAAATAGATTTATGAATAATGATTATTCTAATACCATAATAACATTAATTATATGACTAATATTCATTAAAATACATAGGTACTTGAAAATTTAAATTGGAAAATAAAACTATGATTGAATAATTATTAGTAGAAATGATTACTCATGTTGAGCACTTTGAGATTTCCTTGGATGATCCCATGAAAATGTATTACATACCATAATATCATGTGTTCAGAAAAACAAGAGACTTAAGTAGTTTTTTAGTGGATGGGGAAAAGTAAGAGTTGAAGATAAATATAGGTTTATTGTATTTACTTGATGTGGTGTGGAGAGACACCTTTTTTATATTGTGAGAATGAAATTTTTGTAAATATTTCAATTGAACATAATGGGGGAACTTGATAAACCTGTAAAGAGGATTAAAAATTGAGAAATAATTTAATAGGGAAAATTTTGTGTTTATAAACACCTCATGTATACAATGTTTTACATTTTTTTATCATGATTCATGGTCTTTACCCCTTGAATTACTTGTGTCACCATATTAGTTTTTATCGTGGTATCACGTTTTTACCTAATGTTACATAATATTTATGAAGAATATAAAGTGGCACGTATATTATAATTTGTATCCACAGATTCTACTTTTGAAATCAATTTATTTTTATTCAGTTTTTAAAATTTATAACATTTATTTTTAAAATGTAACTGTATAATAAATTAAAATACTTTGAGAAAATATAACTTATGTTATAAAATAAATTATATGGGTTTTTAAATTAATTTTCTTTAAATTATAAATTTTTTTATATAATATATAATTTTATTAGAAAAAACATTCAATTATTGAGAATTCATAGATATATACAAATAAATCCATTCAATTCATGTTATTGTTAAAATGTTACTTTTAACTATTTTCATTAAAATAATTCTTTTCTAAAAAATAATAATTATTCATATTAGTTTTTTATTATTATTATCTATCCAAAAAAATGATTTCAATTTTTAAAAATTTAAATTATATATATATATATAACATTTAAATGAAATGTGATATATAATGAAGAATAACTTTATAATAAAAAATATTTTTTAGAAAAATAATATTCTAATTCATATTTCATATCATTTTCTAATTATATAAATATTGAAAAATATTATATATATTATATTTTATTATCATTAATCACGATTAACTTTCAATATAAATACATATAACATAAAAATACTATTTTTAGAGAAAAATAATTCCAAGCATAAAATGATTATATTCATCATTTAGGCTTACTAATTGAATTTCATTCAAAAGAAAAGTTGCCATTTTTATTTTATAAATATTTAATAAATTATTTATTTCTATTCATTCCCACTAACTCAATACCTAGGATTTTATGGTCATGATAAATATTTATATTTTTATCTGAATCTATCATGGTTTAATTTTATTTAGGCATTGCATGTGGATAATGATAAAAAACATGTGGACTTATTTAATGGTAATCAAATATTAAAATGTTGCAGTGTTATACATGGTTCTGAAACAACCTAAATTATATGACAATTTTTTAGAATAACACAAGTTTGCTTCCTTAATAACAAAAGTTTACTTACAAATAAAAAAGGATTAAATATAATCATGGGGGAATAATTTCCCTCAAAACAAATCTATCATCATGCATGATATTTTTACAGAATTCCAACCTAAGGTATCCATATATGAGATTATTTCAATTTTTTTGTAGAAAATATAAATTCACCGCATGTTGTTAATGGTATGTGGAGGTTGGATGAATAATAAAACCACACATGATGTTCATGAAACATGCCTTTATAGAACATAAAATTTATGAAACTCTAACTGTGGTAAATCCATTAAAATGAATAATCATATATAGATTACAAGATATTTAAACTATTTATAAAAGTTATATCAAAACATTTATACATAAAAATAAAATATCTAATGATTGTACTATCATATTATTTTCAATATAAAATATACAATAAAACTCATAGGCTAATACAAGTTGAAACAAAAATAACAAAAAAGTGGTGGTATATTCAGATTCCATATTCTTAGAACCCTTTATAAGAAAATTGTGACCATCAAACATCTTTCTTCATCCACCATGAAAAATTTCCCTTTACTTGTATCATGAAAAATTATATTCTATATGTACAAGTGGTGTGTATATTCTTTTAATGAGTATAACTCGTGGCAGTGTTTCCAAAAAATATCGACCTCTAACCATGAGTTAGAATCCCAATGCATGCATGTGCAAGGGCATAGTCAATGTATGAACAAATATTCCAATAATGCACAAGGTAATAAAATCTTATCAATCTATTATCATTGAAATAACCAAAATGATTTCTGGGGATTGATTCTCATGGACACATACCATTTCAAATGAATATATTCCTTGTCTTTTAAAAAAGAAATATTTTAGGGTCCCTCAATCAACATCGAGGACCACTTATCTTCAATGAAATGGTTGGTACCTACATGAAAACCAATGTTATTATTTGGGTTGGGAGACCTTTCCCAATACTCAACAACTAATGTGTTTTTTATTTA
Organism: Viscum album; assembly: GCA_963277665.1. Lineage (NCBI taxonomy): Eukaryota > Viridiplantae > Streptophyta > Magnoliopsida > Santalales > Viscaceae > Viscum > Viscum album. Next base: position 75,343,788 of record OY728162.1, on the reverse strand, counting down.
TGTTTTAGTTTTTTAGAAAATTTTAATATATGATATGGTTCTGCATATTTTTTAAAATAGGAAAAAAGATGTGTGAACCCCATTCATGCATCTTTATTTTCCAAGGATGCATAAGTCGGGTTTACACATCCTTTCTTCAACATATTAAGCTTGAACCCCCAATGACCCTTATAATTCCTTTACCATAGAGGATGTGTGATTTGGGTTCACTCCTCCCATTTATTGTTTTTAAAAAATCTTAACAAATATTTATTTTGGGTTCATTATATAAAAAATAATTATTTTAAAATTTAATTAATTAAATTTGTAATTAATAATTTAATAATTAAAACATAATTAATTGATGAATTACATAATAAAAAATCTATAATTTTTTTAATAATTATATAAAAATAATAATAAATAGTTAATTTATATATTTATGAATAATAGTTAATTATAATAATAAAAACTATAAGCAGTAATTAATAATTTATTTAAATTTTTTTATTCAATACTTATTATAAAATATAATATTAATTTTCTATTATTAATTTTTAATTAAAATGAATAGTTTTTTTCTGATAATTATACACTAATAATTAATATATTATTAAATATATAATATGATATATTAAAATATAAAAATTAATATATAAGTAACAAATTTTACATTCACTATTAATAATATATTAACATATGGAAAAATTATTAATTAGTAATTATTTTACTTTTTAATGATTAATAATTTATATTTAAGTACTAATAATTATATGTAATCTATTGATTAATAATTTTTAATACAATTAATGATAATATATTAAAAAATGAAGAAGTTAATTATAAATAATACTATGAACTAGTAATTATATAATTAATAATGTTAATATATTTATTATACACATAATTTATAATTATATTATAAATTTAATTAACAATTTTTTCATTTTTTCATCATTAATATTATATTATATATATATATATATATATTAAAAATAAATAATGATTTCATTAACTTACGTACTAGTTGTATATTTAATAATATTTTTACTCCTACATATGTAATTAATTAATGAATTTTATATAATTAGTCCTTAATAATATAATTAATATAGATTGAAACATGAATTTTTAATATGAATTTTAAATAATAATTAATTTCCTCTTAATAATAATAAAAACAGTTATTATTATTATAATTAATTATTGTATTAAATTATTATATATTTCCATCAATTAATTTAACAAACATATAACATCATCTTTAATTAAAAATCTATTAAATGTAAATGTTTTTCTCCAGTCTGCATCATTGTCCTGAATAGTCCTCTATGATGCAATATGGTGTATAGATAATACATCCACACTGACTTTTGATGTGTATGAATTTATATATGATCCTCATGTATAACATCTATTATAGATGCCTCCATATCATCCTGTGTGATATTTGGTTGATCAAGAGTCTCCACTCCCATTCCATGTCCCACTAGGAAGGAATGTGTATGCTGGCTAAAATTATCTCCCACATAGTAAGAAGATGGTAACTGTGTAATAAGTGTTTTATAACTCAGGAGAAATTTTGTTTGAAAGACACACCGGTTGTTGGAATGAACTATAGAATAATTTTAAAATGTATGGGTTTGTGAATAAATAACATTAAACAATGTTTCATGGACCTCTATTTGGATAGCATGTTGTAGTGGATCATATTTTATAACTATTGGAGATAAATCTGGAATATAATACTTGACATGATTCTCATGTTCCTAATATTCATGAAAATCAAACATAACAAGGTCATAGACCAGTTGAACATCAATATCAGGCTTATCAACCTCATCATTGACTTAAAAAATCATTGAAAATCATATGATAAATCAAATATATGAAAAGAATTATCTCTATCACTACTTTATGAAAATTTCCTTGGTCAAATGAACCTCCCTATGTTGTATTAGATATTTTAATTAGGTTTGGGATATGGGAATCTAGAAAAATGATTTATAAAGTTAAAAAAAGATGATAAAAAATATGATAAAAAGTTAAATGAATAAATTTTAACAATAGATGATAGAGTCAATATTTTTTGTATAAGACTTATCAATCATTTCAGTTAGTACATGGCCCCTTAAACCAACAGATATAATAGATTCATGATTACCATGTTCTTCCATTCTAATTAGGACAAATGTCATCTATTTCGAATATAAATATAGAATTCATGATATTTCCTCCTATCAAAGACATTCTTCACTAAAATATTTAGGGAATAATTTGAAGGGAACTACCAGGGAAGTGTAGGGATGTGAAAAAGAAAGATAAAATGCATCATAACTCTATCAATGTGGTGTCAATCAACAAATTGAAAATGAATAAGAGGTATGACACATCTTCTAGAAATGAGAATCACAATACTGTAAGGTTAGGAACTCTAGAGGAAATGAAAACCATTTGGCATATATGAAACTCATAATATAATATATATATATATATATCATAATTTTAAAAATGTATAACAAACAATGATAACATTAGTATATATTTAATAATCCCTCACATCCTCTTATCAGTGATTGCATAAAATTATTTTCTATGGTGAACATCTGGTTTGAATGTATATAAAAGTTGATAGGTTCAGCTAAAAAATAGGATAAAATTTTATTATTTATATTTTCATTTTAAAAGTTAAAAATTTTGCTTTTCACATATGAAAAAACATAAAATCATCAGTGTGAGGGATCCTGCAAAAATGCATGTCACATATTGAATTTTATTTTTGGGTATGTTCTTTGGTCTTACATTTTATTCATGTGGGTTTTAAGTAATTCATTTTAGTTATGAAAGTGCTAGTGGTTTATGTAGGATTAAATATTTTTTATCTTCTAATAAAAGGTTGGACCAAGCCTTCGTCGATTCATATTTTTACCTGGGTGGATCCAATGGGAAACGAGTATGGAAACAGTTGTTGCCATCTTGGACATGAAATATTAGTGGTATACTTTTTCACTATGGACTAAAAGGAACCATAATTTCATGGTGGTCGTTATTTCTAGTCCAAAATTGACTAGACTTATAAACAAAGGAGTGGCTAAAGGAGTGGTGGTGAGGGCTTCAGAATTTGAAATACATGAATAATGATTAATCTTATAGAGTTGGTTATTCCTACTGTGTTATTCATTGATATAAATTTTTAATAATTCATTTAAGGAAATTTTTATTTTCTAATATAAATGATCTCTTTGATTTCTCTGGGATTTTAGTTTGGGTGTTTTCTTGAATGTAGCTTTATGTGTTCTAGATACAGTAAAAAGTGATTTTTTCCCATTGGGTTGATTTTTTCTACATTATTAGGATGTAAATGAAAGGGAAATATAGGTTGGTTTAACTCAATAATTTTATAGATATCATTATGTATCATTATTTAACATTGTTTTTGGATATATTTTTGCATGTTTGTTGAAACCATTCTGGAGGTATGTGGTTTCATGATGAAATTACTATCAACTAAAAGTATTTTGTCATTATTGATTTGAAATACATTTTTGATTGATATTTAAATCTTGATTTGATTATTTTAAAATATATAAACGGAAAGGGGTCTGAAATGAAATACCTTTTAAAATTGATTTTGAAAGAAGTGTTTTTAATTTTATGAAATGATCTAATATCAAAATGAATGTTTTGAAGAATTATTTTGGTGATGATTTTTGATATACTAATTGCTAAAATATTTTATTAATTTGAAATTAAAATAATTTTATGAAAGTATTGTGTTTTCTTGAAAATTTGTTTTTTCTTTTTAAAGGGAATAGAATGTTTCTACACATGATGATGGTTATGGTTGAACTGATTTGAGATTTATTGAAAATAATGATAACCCCTTGTATAATTGGTTTTCTTGAAGGACATGAGAGAATGTATAGTAATAAATAAGGTTCATCAAACATGGTATGTATTATCTTTACCTATACATGGATTTATTATGATAACGAAAACTAGAAATTCATTAGTCTAGGGGTTTCATTCTTGTGGATGGATTATTATACGCCCAAGGCTTGATATTGGTGGATGTACGCACACTATGAGTCATATTTCATAGTGATTATATAGAATATTTTTACTTGATCTAACTAACCACATGGTTTATAACCATTATTCTATTATAAGTAATTATTTATATAAATAACTATTTATTTAGTGAGTTATCCATTCACGCATTAATAAAAATTAATATTCATGTGTATTTTGATTGAAATGTTTTTTTTACCATTTTTGATACATAACTTTGAAATTATTTGAAAATTATAATTTACATTTAATTGTGAAATTATACTATGCAATGTTTTATTGTAAATTTAGAATATTTTTTATTTAATATGTTTTTTTATGAAATACATGGTGAGATCCTACTGGTATTGTTGTTCCAAAACGCTGCAATTTTCTTTTGGTGTTTATAGACTTTCTTTTTCCTAGTCTAGGAAATGGGAATAAAATTATTATAATAGGTGTGTGTTCTTGATAATAACACCCTGGGAGTCGGTAGTGATAAGTTAATTATTTGAACCACTTTTTATAAGGAGATATTGTGAAAATATTTTCTTTTATATATGTATGTTTCTACTTGTGATACTTTTCTATTGATGAGTGTTTTATATTCCAAATATTTATGAATTTTTATCTATTTCATTATGTTTGATTAGTTTTTATTATCATGAATGTTTTCCCCCTTATTTTTTTCTAGATTCCTAGGCACTAGTCATGTGATGTAGGGGATTTGGAATGCCCTCGAGCCATTTCTGGATTAATTTGGGTACCGTCTTAGTGGGTTATCATGTTAGATCATGAAAAAGTTGTAGAAAAGGACATTGTGTCTCGTTTTGGATGTAATTATGTATTATGGGAAGTATTGTTAGATAAGTCCCAAGATTTATAGGAAATAAAGGGTCAGTGATGAGATATTTCATATATAGATCTCATTGTAAAAACGTTTTGTTATCATGGGTGGTTTTTCAAAAGTGAAAATTATTATTTTTTTAATTTGATTCCAAAATTTTCCAAAACGTTGATATGATATTTTTTTCCCATGTTGATTTATGATTGATATATTTAATTTTCATGAGTCTATTTACTAATGAAAACATATTATATATAAATAATTTTTACTTACATTACCAGAAGAAGAAGTTTCACCAAGCATCAGAAGGGATATTTTGATAGAATAGATAAATTGAACCCTCTAATTGAAGTGAAACTTTTAGATGTTGTAGTGTGTGCATTATTTGTTATGGCCAAAGGGGATTTACCTCACCCATTCATACTGCATTTTTTTTACCTCATATGAGAAATAATAGTGAACTTGGCTTGGAGTTTCTTCATAAGAAATCATAATTTTTCTAGAGAATGACTGATCCTTTGGAATCATAGGATTAATTTGGAGTGATTTAATGAGCCTCAGAGTTCATGGAGACTCTTAATTACACTAAGGTGAAAATTTTCATCCATAATCTGTTTGTTCCTAGAATGAGGTATGGTGGTGCTATAGTTTGGAAAATATTAATGAGGCATTGTATTTTAAAGTCTTAAAGGATATTTTCATTGAGTAATTCTATACAGATCCAATTGTATTATCTATTTGAATGGATTTTCTTAACCTTCAATGAGATGATAGGGTAGTTAATCAATATTCCAACAGTTTATCATAACATTCATAGTTTTCAACTAAGGTAGTTTTGAATGAAAAATTAATGACTGGGATTTTAAATATGGATCATCAACCAGATGTCCAATATTATGTTTTTAAGCTATATATGACCTCTTATGAACAACTTCTAAATAGATATTTGATGGGGGGATTTACTTTTTTGGTACGTTAAGGTTTAGGTAGGTTCCTCCAACTCTAAGCGGAAGCATTATATGTCCATTAAAGGAAACCGAATATAGAATTTGTCTAATAGTAGAAATTGCGATAGATGTTCGTAAAAAGGGAATCTCTCTAAATCCTATACAATATCTAGAAACAAACCAACTACTTGTACCAAATATGAAAAAGTAGATTAATTTAATTTTTATTTCATGGTGATGTCAAATATTCTTATCTTTTATGTTTTCTAAGGTCACATGCAAAGGGTTCTAATTTATTATAAAACTCCGCATAGTGGTATGACCTTTTATGTACCAATAGATTATGTTGTTAATTCATATGATTCAATAATAATGGTGTTTCATCCCTATGAATCGGGAATTAAGCTTTATCATGTTGTGGAATAGTCTATGGTGGGAACTGATGTCGGTCATTTAATAGAAAGTGGTATCATAACTGTTTCATCAAATTTATTGAAATTTTTATTTGGTATTGGCTCCTCTTATACATTACTATCGACTTATAATATGGACTTACTAAATATTTTAATAAATATCATACCATTTGTGATGGAGATTGTATTGCCTTTAGGATGAAGAGAGAACTTGGACTATGATTCTAGTCTATTACATTCTCTTTATTCGATATTGATCTCTTCTAGGAAATTATAGTTATTGGGAAGAGTCCTATAGATGAAATTCATAGAATAGACTTTCTAATGGATCAGAATGTTTAGATTGACTATTATCACATGTGAGTGTCCTTTATTTACCTTGGTGGGGATTTGCATTTTTTTAGGGAGATTGGGACTTGGGATCTAGCTAATAAAGACCCCCTATTCTAGATATGGGTATGATTATATCAATTTTTTATTTTGAAGTGTTGAATTATTCTTCATGTTGTGATCCTCCTCTTCTAGCAGATGAATATATCTACATTTTCCATCATACGTTTCTAGTTTTCCACTTGTATGGTAGGTAGAGTTTTCTCTTGATTTGGTATTGCATACATAGTGTATATGTATCCCCACATATCAGATAAAACTAGCTAAATTGAAATAAATATTTAATATATTTGATGAATTTATGTCTAATGGATCCATTTGACCCATTGTATCACCTTGGGAAGAACTGGTTCTTTTTTCCAATAAGGTTGATGAAACCCTTCACTTGGTTGTTTATTACTGAAAGATCAATTAATTTATGGTGAAGAAAAAATATTTTTCCCCATATTTATTATTTTTCTGGATCTAAAAAATGGGTTAATTTGATTCGCAATGATTTATCTTTGCTCTAGTTATCTTAAAATAATTATCAAGGAGTTAGATATCTTAAAGACCACATTCCAGAGCATATATGGCCACTATGAGTATCATGTTATGACATTTGGTCTAATCAGTTCTCCTTCTATGGTTGTAGAATTTATGAACCTGATTTTAATCTATTATCTAGACTTTTTTGTTGTATTCATGGATGAAATCTTGGTTTACTCAACGTCATGTAGGATGGTGTAATTACATTGAGAGTAGTTATAGAAATATTTAGAATTCACTAACATTATTCCAAGTTATCAAGGTTCTAACTATTCATTAAAGAAGTAACATTCTAGGTGAAAATGACCTCAAAAATAGTTTATCAGCTGATCCTATAAAATTGAATGTTTTTATTTCATGGGAACAAATGTATAATGATGTCGAAATATAAATATTTTTGGTTTTGGTAGGTTAATACCATCAATTGATATAATATTTCCAAAATCTAGCATTTATGTTGATCACTCTCACTCGAATGGGAGTGATGTTTGTTTAGGAAATGGAAAGACAATATTCCTTTGACGATTTAAAGATCCATTTGAATTTAGCTCCAATTTCAACTATTCTAGAGGCTTGGAAAAGATATGTGGTTTTTTATGAGTTTATGAAAGGATTGGGGTGCATTTACATGTATAGTTATCATGTGGTGTCATATGGTCCTCATTAGCTTCATTCTCATAAGAAGAAATTGTTTTGTGAGGGGTGCATAGTATAAGCTGACTGTATGGGGATTTTTAAAAGATTCATTTCTGGTTCAATGTAACATCATCATATCAATTGATTATATCCCTAGAAAAGTTCCAAGGATCTCATTTTAATTTAATTAATTTAAAAACATAATGGACAATTGTTGTATAAAAATAAAATACATGTTTGAAAAAGAACTGAACACCGATGATAGTTTCTAGAATGATATGAGACCGAACCCCTTTAGATCATCCACACATGCACTTTAAGATTCCACTAGAATTTATATCATTAAAATTTAGTTCTAGAGTTGAGCTACGATGAATCCTTCGACATTTCAATGATCACCAAGATCCTGATCCACCGATCCATGAAGGATATAAAATTTTAAAAGCAGGGAATATATCATTCTCTCTCTATGATGTTGAAATGAGCAGAGTGGGGATATCAAATTTTGGGAATGGATAGTCACATATAAATGACCTCCCTTTGCATATATAGTGGGAATTAAACTCCTAGAAAGATTTCTCCAACCACAATATATATAATTCACACTAAATAATCCATTAATGACACATTATTATGATATAACACTATCATAAATAACTTTTATATTTTATCACCTACATGTAATATTGTTGACACCCAGTAAATGAGTATCAGAAAATCCAATAAATAAGAAATACTGAAATACGGGTCTTATTTCCCATATAAATAAATGTAAGAAGAATCTTACTAGTACTCATAGATCACATTATCCCCTAAGAGAACAATGGTTATGAGACCATTAGAAAATCACACAAAGGAGACATGTGCACTTCCTAACATTAAATAGATCATGTTAATCCCCATTGATGATTCCTTTTAAATCTTGAAGGCATCTGTGGAATTTGTTTATCACATGGTGATAACTAGATAAACTCTCTAGGGGCACAAAACATTTCTACCAAAGAATGTCTAAAAACCCATCCAAGAATCCTAATAAAATATAGAGGAAAATATTTAAAAAATTTTATCCTCTTATATTCAAAATAATCATGCGACATGCTTATCCATCGTTCAATACACCATGAACCCCTGATGACATGACCACCTTTACTCAAGAAGGCTCAAAGGCTTGTCACCCTGGCCACACGAAGGGTCTTGGAATTGATAATGATTTCCTTCACACTTCCACTAGATTCATAAAAAAACATAATCATTTTTTCATGAAATGATCATGCATCCCCATGAGAACCTTTTTTGGTCATGCAATGGAGCATCATTAGTGATAGTGACTATCTTGTACATCACACTACCAAACTCACAATACACCAGGATCTTATAAAATCAATATGGAAATAAAAGGGGAGAATTAGGGAGCCTATTTTGGCCATATAAATCACATAGTGTGGTGAAGAATGCTTTAAAAAATAGTGGAAGCACTCTATGATATGTCATTATTGACATAAAGAGGCCTAACACGTGTCACCCTCACCACATGAAATGCTTCAGATATTTTCATATGGTCATGTGGTCCCCCAATAGATCAATTTAAAAACAAAGTTTTTTCCAGGAAATGTTCTTAAATAACCATATGAAACATTTATTTTCATGTGATGCATCACCAAAAGAGAGATTGATTGTCTTTGATAACACTCCTGAAATATCACGAGACCCATGGATATTGTAAAATAAATCAAGAAATAAAAAATTGATAAATGAAGTATTCAATTTTAGAGATAAATTTATTATGACACACCCATGCGCCCCGAATTACCTTGTGAAAAACCATTGACATGATAGTTTGATCTCATAATGGCCCCCTATAAATCCACTATTATATCATTGAATGTCTCAGAAAAATCAATTGATGTCATGAGAAACCCATTCAGCAAGAATCCTAATATTATGATGGTCAATAGTCATATAATCTTGACAATTTGAAAGAACTTGTGAATGACCATATCATTAAGAAATACAACATTTATTGGATATAATCACAAAATGTAGTTGTTGATGGGATGGTCTCGTAGTCACTAAAAATAGAGAGACACCCTCAAAATGACCTACAATAAGATCTCATGAAACACATGACACCAAATCCATCCACTGACTGCAGTCTAGAATTGTGTGATTTGTCTTGTGAAAAGTGATGAATAATTAGGGGGTGAGTCCAATGAAATCCTCATCAGAGTATCAAAAATGAATCCTTCGATCCTCAAACTAGTGAACATAGGCATATGAAAGTATTTCCTAGAGTGGTGGTCAAGAAATAAGAAAGTATTTCCATAACGTAATGTCTAAGGAATAACCTAAGGGACCATCGGACATGCATAGGAACATATCATTATCACACATAGATCACATGAAATAATTCTAGAGGGTTAAGTTAAGGACATCCCACATACCTGATTAACCATGAATAAATTAAACAAGATATCACTAAACAAATCTAATTCATATACAAAAAATGTATGGAATGAGTAATAAAAGGATTGGAGGAATATGTGAAGAACATATAATATAATCCACATGTGCTTCACATGAACCACCCAGGCCATGCGAAAATACATAGACATTTCCCCCTTATCACATGACACTTCTTTGGAATACAATTTAGATCATTAAAAGTCCCATAGATATGTAAGAGAAAGTCACATAGAACCCCCCCAATCATGCAAACCATGTCCCATGAGACCCTTCAGGATCACCATCCAAACCTTGCAATTTCCTCTATAAATAGCTCCCAAGTCATAATGTGGAACCATTTCATGTCATCTAAGTCTCTTTATGGCATCAGGACATAAAAAATATAACATTTAATGTCTTTCAGGAAAGGTAACTAGATCTCATGACATCATCTGGACAAGATAGTTAGATCTTGTGATGTTATTTATACAAGTCATACAACTTTCACAATGAAACCCATAAATGTCACTGAAGAAATGAAGAACCCTCTATACATGTCACACTAGAATTCAAAATAGCCTCCAAGTATATCTGACATCTTTCACGATGTCACATGGGTAAGTTAGATATATCACACAACACCCTCCAAGCTTGTCATCTGAGATTATGGATATGAATCTAGAATCATCCGGACAAGTCATTTGAAGACCTTCATAAAAGTCACACTTGATCAAGATAATGTGTATAGACATGTCCGTAATTAAATCACGAATGTCCAAATATCCCTCGACCTGTCAGTCAGAAAATTAAGACATGTCATATATACAATAAAAAATACAAGGGTAGACAAATATGCTAGGCCATGTGGGTATCACATTACATGATCTCCTTGTCCAGCCTACAAAATAAGGGAAACCCTAGTGTGTAATATCTAATGAATTGAATACAATAACTCTAATTCCTACTGTAAACATGATTTTTAAGACACGTTCCAATGTATAAAGCTCAATATTATATGGCCAAAGGTTAATCCCAGTACAAAATTCGTGTATCCATGTGTACTGAGACTTTTCATATTACATCGATTATTTCCCACTCCATGAATAGTTCACATGGGATAAGGGATTTGAAATGATTATATTATCCACAAAGGGAAGATTTAGTGTGTATGCCCTGATCATCCTCAATATCTTGTATGTACCTAATACTTGTGAAACCTTATCTTATAATCCCTTAATCAACTAAACTATGAGAACTCAGATTCATAGTATATTCTGGATAAATAGGAATCCATTCTAAGGCCTGATCTCACATATACACATACCTCATTATAATTACACCCATGTCTATGAAACTTGACCCATCAGTTCATAATCATTCCCATGGGATGATCATTATACCTCATCCATTGGCAACCTGGGAAACGAACTGAACTATGATGAATCATATGCTTTTTATATCAAAGATTTTGGAAGATACCTTCTAAAGACTAATATACATATTAAGCATCCCCAAGGAAGTCCCGGTACATAAATCCTGTATACATATATAGTGAAACTTACAACTTTCTATAAAAAGTTTCTCACACTGATCCTGGATCATGTGAGATTAGGGAGTTTCAATATCCATCTCGTTCACATCATGAATCTCATGTAGCTAGGGAAACCTCAGTGTGTATTCACTAGTGAGTGGAATGATAAAAATACATCCATATAAGGATATTCACCTTTGGGATAGTCCCAAGGTCATGATCGAACTATAATAAATATTATTCCAACCATAACTATGATACGTAAGAGATATCATTGAGACATGATCTCAAATACCCAGGACCAGAGTTCCCTCACATATATCCTTTCTATGTGTCATTAAACTACATTAGTTTTAAAATATACATGGGTATTTATTTTTGTTATATTTATGATAGGTAGGATGACTTATAATGGATTAATCCCATACTAGATATATTAAATTACACCATGTGTGGAAAACAATTCAGAAACACTTGGTTATACGACTTAGACTTATAAGTATCTACCCATTAGAAGAGATGAATGAAGTAGAAAATATAAAAAATGAAATCAGTAAAAGATCCCCATTCATGTATAAAATAGAATTGACCTATGGCCATTTTCTAAAGGAAATGAATTTTGTATCTGTATTGTAAAAAGGTTCAGCCGATGGTAATTTTATTAGGGTTACCGGTTCCGTATTAGGATTAAGAAGATATTCCTTAAAATATCATAAATATATAATACAGTCTAATAGTAGAAAATATTTCCCACAAAATTTTTTTGATGAGCCCAACCTCACATACTCTTGACCAATGTGAGTTCCTAATCTCTATTAGGTCTAAAAATCCAATTAACAACCAACTATTGAAAATGAGGTCTGTACCCAGTTATAGATGTTGGAACTTTTGGGAGATTCTATAGGGAACAAGAATGGTAAACCTGGAATAAATTTTTGTTAAACACATGTAATTCCCCTCACTCAAAATCAACCATTAGGCTAAACCAAAAACACATTATGGTTCACGTCTTTTACATCAAAACAAAAATGGTGTGTCCAACATGAATCAATCAAATAATAGAATGATAAGTTGTCCATGACTCTATTAATTTTATCATATTTACAAGAATAAAATTGGTAATTCGAAGGTAAATCTATAAAATAACAGAAAGCTCAGATGACTATGCATTGGCCCATTTTGATTCCATATCTACATACAAATTTTTTTTGAACCCGACCTGAATCTCTCCAACATCATAATTATTGGTTGGTCGTGCATAGTGATATTTTTTCATATATATAAAAATATATTTAACACAACATGAATATATCAAACAATAGAATGATTATTTGTCCATGTATCAGGTGATTTTGTTTTTCCTATCTACACAAATGAAAATGGGGATCCCAAATTAAATATCTCAAATAATAGAATTATTTTTTGACCATTCATCAAAACAATTTTCTTTAATATTCTATGAATACATGAAAAACTTGACAGGAATATTATAGCTGATCCTTTGTAGACAATATTCATTTTAAATATGTCCATCTTCAAATTGAAAATTCCATGTGATTAGAATGGTTAGATTGGGAATAAATGGACATTTTTTTACCTATTTATATCTAATTGACCACAAATCAGGACAAAGATGTTTAACTAAACAACAAAATTGATCCTCATTATCTTAATGACAACATAGACTACTCTTGTAAAATACAACATGATATAACATATATTCATCCAGTGACCATTCTGGTAATTCATCTGCAACAGAGACCCTTGTGGGCCACAAAATGACCTCCCCCACCCAAAACCTTTAGTATAGGGTGGAAAATGATATGGTCCATGAGTATCATCATCATGGTATGATCCTTACCCTTAATTCATCCTGTGTGCATCTACAGGCACTAAAAATGATTATTCTACATCATCCAAAATATCTATAATAATTCCAGTGGCACTCATCACAAAAACCAACCACATCAAGAAATTATCCCTAGAATGAGAAAATAGAATACATTCGTATATGATGATTGTGGACCACGTAATCAAATATGGATCCCATCTAGTTCAATGATCTCCAAGGAGGGCTCATATCTGCTACTATCGCTGACATCATCCCAGTAGTTTCCATTAGTGGCATGATATGAGTTCCATTCAACACACTACCATCTCTCATACCTATGAATGGGAAATATAAAAACACATTATTAGTGAAAGTCTCTGTATATACAGGAGTGGGATATTATCCCCACTTCTACCTAAAAATACCCCATGCATATTTCAGGGGTAGGTAATGGGTAGGCTCATATCCTTTCACACTCAGAAAATGTTTATAGGAATATTATTGTAGTAGGACTGGTGGAGGATCATATCCCTAACCCCATGAGTGATTCCCATTAGCATATTATTTTTTTATAATGAGGATAAAAGTGGTCATATATTCCTACTTCAATAGAATATATCTTATAATATACAGTGGATATAAAAATTGTGCAGGATTATATTCTTGGGCACACTTCGCTAAAATGGAATTATATCATATAAATAGCTAAATTAATCCTATAACATATTCATGAACTAGTACAGATGTAGTGGAAGTCTCATATTCCAATACCAATGGCCATAGAATCTCAACACTCTATTCATTATAAACAAATGGTTTCTCGATAGAAAACGCGCATTCTCTCTTCCAATGGGGGGGAATTTAGGAATAATCTGTTAAAGGATGAGAAACCAAGATAGGGTCATATTACTATTCCAACTAGGGCTCACTATGTGAGATATTAACATGATTCACAATAGGGGAACAAGCCTATTGAACAATTCCAAAGGAATATTCCGAAGGCCTAGGATTAGTCTCAATCCCTTGTTCTGGACAAGGCTCACCAAGTGGGATGATTACATGTCTTGAGATAGGCTCATATTCCTATTGAAGAAGAATAGTGATATTATCCAAAGGCCTAGGATCGGGGTCATATCCCCGATCTGGATGGGTCTCACCAATTGAAAATGAAAAAAGCTTCAGGGTAGGCTTGTAATCCTATAAGTGAATCTACATAGCATATTTTAGCAGATCACAGAATCGAAGTTCATATGTATAAATTCATTAACGAACGAAAAAATATTCATCCTTTCTAGGCTATATGAGAGTTGTATCATATCTCTTCTAGCATTTTGGAGGTCCTCTAACATATTCTAATGTGGAATGCATATTCAAATTGGGATCATATTCTTGCTCCAACTAGGGATCACCATGTGAGAGGAGAACAAGATTCGAGACAATATCATATCCCTATCATGAATGATTGGCAGCATATTCCAGAGTCTTTGAATCATGCTCATATCCCCATTCTAACATAGGTTCACTAAGTGAGAGTGGTACATTCCTAGGGGTAGACTCATATTCATTTCAATAACGAATAATCTAACTATCATATTAAGTGGATTCTCGGTAGTGGGTTCATATTTCTAAATCATTAGATAGTTATCAGAAATGTTCAAAAACATTCATTCAATAGTCTCATATAGCAACACAGTATCAAAAGGATGGACACGATATTGTTTACAAGACACAAAATGAGGACAATATCTCAAATTTGCTCAATACCAATGTACTTGAGGTCATTTGAGAGACATTATCAACACCCCAAAGGGTCCTTTAACACTAAAAATGAAGTATAAGGTGAATATTACCCTGATATTTCTCCTCGTGGTAGTGTGGAGAAGGATCTTATGGACTCTATTCTTGATATCCAACACAATAAACCTCCCCATGGTTATATCTCACATGGATAATGAAATTGTCCTCTTCCCCAGACTCATATGTATTCAGATGTGTTAAAAACTCATATGAGTTCATATAGATTTCTGCTCAGAAGATCGTGTTCAACAATATATATTTTCTAGTAAACTATTAGAAGCACTCCACTCTATTTAGAAGGAGACCATATGAAGCATATTATGTAGTTTTATTGGATAGTGGCATGTAATTCTGATGAAGAGGAACAACAAATTGATATATAGAGAGATTTGGGAATAAAAAAATTCCCCTCCATGTTCTTCCCCCTTACTACATATGTCTTTGAGATCACAGAATAAATTGAGAAAAGGTGGATGCCTTATATATTTCAAAACATGTGGTAAACTCATCAATTATTGAAGGCTAGATACCTCCATTTTCCAAGATATGAGGGTTTCCTTCAAACAATCAATATATTCTATTTTCATCTAGAAATGGTTGCTATATCAATTTCCTAGGATCTAAAATCGGAAAAGTACAATGAAAATCCACAACACGGTTTCCATGAATTCATTGAAAATATTAAGAGAATGACCTATGAAGCCACACCATGCATCAACATTTGAGGATGGGGAATGTATGGAGTGTAAAACATAACTACAACCCTAGAATATTAAACCCCTAAAATAAGGTATCCTTTAATGATATATCCTCCATAGAAATCAGGGGACCATATAATGCTTGGGCTAGTTGGTCACTATAACATAATTCCATATCATCAATAGTTCCAAGGAATCGTCAATAGAAGAAGATTATAGCTTTTCAAACTTTGAATTGGGCCCCTCAAACCAATGTGGATTCATTTTAGGCACTGAAGATGAAGTTACAATCAACATGAAAATATCCCATATAAACTATCTATAAAAATTTTCTATCATTACACCGAACTCTTGCATGAGAATAGCTATGCCACATGAAGAATGTCACAGTATTAGATATCATAGTAGTCGTCTAATAGTGACCCTATCCCACTAGATTAGGGGAATATATTCCACCACTTCCACCCATAGGATCATACCTTCTTAATAAGATTTAGAACAGTAACATGTACATGCAAAGAAAACATGTCCCACTCAGATGAGGGGATTTATATCTCTATAACAAGAACCATATTCATCATCTTCTATAGGGATCCTACGGAAATCAAATATGATTCCATATAAACCCCATACCATTGGGAATTTGGAATTTATATCTCAATGTCCATCTAAGAAGTCATCAAATTCGTAACCTGAATAATTGAATCCTCAACAATATGATTAATCAATTCCAATTGAGGTCCCAAATAGTCCCCATCCCACTGGACATGGGAATTTTGATCATCATCATCACCGTAAAGGGAATCAGTCTTCTCCAGGTTTAAAGGTAAATATCAAAGGTTGGAATCCCATCTCTTCCTCCCACCATAGAAAAAATATCTTCTATTCAAGACCCATTATGTGGTCATGACTAGTAACTCCCTCAAGGTCATTACTCATAGGATAAGATGTGTGGAATGGATGATGAATGAAATAAAAACCCATCAGGGCTATAGGCCAAAATATCCAAAAAAACATATCATTAAACAGACCTAATAAAAGTAGTGTTGTATCAACATGTTTCATTGAATGTAATGGGAAAACCACCATTTCTTGATATAGCTCTATTAATTTCATCAACATCACCATGACAAGTTAGGTGGATCTGGACATAGATTCATAGGGTCAAAACATGAAAAATCAACCCTAATATATGGGTGATCTAGATGCACCATCAGAGTATACACACAACCATAATCAATTGAGTCTCCAAAATATAGCACCTCTGAATATTTAATTCCCACATCTAGGGAGAAATATTTCCCAATATAAATGGAATGGAGTGGATACATCCCAATCACCACCCAGAAGAACAAAAAATAATTAAATGGAGGAATAGTTATAACAATATGAGAGTGATATAAAACCTCATAGACAACAAGAATATGATATAGTCAGGGTAAACATTCACACTGGTTTTTCATTAGGAATAAATTAATATTGTTCCACCTAGGGATGATCTTCTTACAATAGTGGTATCTGAGTCTTAGACTGACTCTGAATCTATGAAGTCTGTCTAATTAAATGAGGAACACCAAAATGATTGTGCCTTCCCTACATTATGGATTCCTCCTTTTTCCCATTAGGTGGATCACTTATTCATCTAATGGATCAAGATTCAGTGGATGATGAGAATAGGTCTACCTCATTAAACACCTCCCCATCCTTAATTATGAAAGGCAGCCCAAAATGAAATATATTTGGAATTTCAAATATCGATCAAGATGGATGTCTACAAGAGTGTAATTTATGTAAGGTATATATACTCTTGTATATCCCAAGAATAATCCATGGCCTGAATGGGTGGATGGAACATTCTCTCCTACCAATTTCATAAATCCTAACTTCTCCACCATTGACAACACAAGATTCCATAAAAAGAATCTCACACAATTTGTATTCGTGTATCATCTATTGATTGGTCCTCAAAATTTCTAGGAGGTAACTATGCTAAGGTGTTTTAATAAACTATGTTAGGTTCGGCCTTTGTTTGGCACATAATCCATTTAGTAGGATCTCTTATGGAATGGTAAAATCATTGTCATCAATTTCTTTACCAATTTAGCTCCATAATGTGTGAGATGAAAATTTTAAACCTGAAAAAATGAAAACAATTAGAAAATTATAGTGTTTAATAATTTTTAAAAACATAGATACATTTAATGTAATAACATATAATCACACTCTAATAAAATAAATTATTGGATATTCATACTAAAAATATTTAGGATGATTTGTAGACCTCTAGAATCCCAATAATGTATCTAGTTGGGTTTCAGAAGATTTTAAAAATTAAAAAACATATGGCAGACACCATTTAGTATAACTAATAAAAATCTCAACTATTTCCTTTAGCATAGGGAATATGGCTTGGAAAATAAGAAAATGTTATTGTTACCCTCAAACCAGTAGTAGTTCCTATTAAAACAACTTGGTAGGTCCCAAACCAGTTAGTACTTTATATATATCAAAAATATAAATAGAATCGCCTTCATCCATAATCTAGAAGAGATAAGGATCCCTTGGGATTTTGTGAATACATAAATAAAAAATACTCTTGTTGAAATTAACATGTCCCAAGTTATTTCTAAGCAGCCATGGAAAATAACCTTCTCTTCCTTCCATAGACAAGGAATCCCAATGAGGATTAAATCATTGAGCATCCTTACTACAACACTTTTCATTAGAGATCGAGTCATAACATCCTAGTTTTCTTTGTCTTCATGGACATCCTCCAAGGAATGGTTGATTAGAGACATGCGATGTTGTATAACTCTCAAGATCTTGTGTCTTGAATGAACTTCACCTAATAAGAAAAATAATGTTATTGGAATAATTCTCCATCACGGTGTAGGAAGATGTTCAACAACTGGTTGAATCAAAAGTTTGTTGACTATGCTCCTCCCAACCTGAGATCAAAGCTTCTTAGACACCCAATAGTTCTAACACCTAGGAAGGTGAAAATAATATGTCTCCTAAAGGTGGGCATGGAATTCACACACATGAATAAATAGAATTGGAAGAGTCATTTTCTAATCTGACACATGTTTTGAATCTTTTAGATTCCTTTCCTGCAATATATGAAGCATGGACAGTACCCCACCAAATATAACCCTCATCAGATAAAGTGATCATATTTTTTTCAATATAATACACTTGGAATACCCCTTCTATGATGATGATTATGCCCCAGAGTATGGATACCCACACCTAACTATGGAATAGGATTCCCCATGCGTCAGAACAGATCATAAAGCGGACAACATGGTTGTGTTCAGACTAGATATATTGGTCATGTCCCCAAAGAAGACATATATGAAACTGATAATCCTGGGAAAGCACTTCAACCAAACTAATAGAGACATGTTGGTGTCCCAGAACCCTCCAATAGTCACATGCGACCAATTGTCTTGTATGAATTCCTAGTGGGTGGTTGATTATCTTATCAACATAGACGATGGGGATGTTTATCCTGACATAATAATCAACCAAAATATTTCTCCCTCAGCCGATACAGAAAAACTAGGCCCATCAACCTCATATGACTCAGCTCCTGAGTTAGGTAAAAATTTGAAACCACACATCAGGAATCGCCAACCTCTGGAATGAAATTACAACATTCTTAAAAAGTTTGTGATTTTTCCATCTAATAACCCGATCATGGATATGTTTCATGTTTAAAAATAATTCAGGGAGGTATTACTTGAAGCCCTCTATATCTCGAATGAGTTGGAGATAGAGGTCATTGTATCCACAATCTACCATGTGGAGAGAATTATAGTAATGTTCCATGCCACCATATCATTCATAGAAAATTATCATGGAATGTTAATCTAGTGACACATCAGGCCCCAATAAATTTCATATGGATCCAAAATTTCATCAACCAAATAGAACTCATTGAAAATGGTTCTAAGATCAACCTATGCCTGATTCGAGCCCTCTACAGTTTTGGGTATACAAAATGGGATCTATATCCCAAAAAACTAACCATTCAAGGGTATGATATGAGGATTAAAATTCCACTATGAATGATGAATAGAGATACATATTTTGAGGATCTCACATATAAAACTGAGTATATGGTTATCTAGTAAGACATTTCAAACAATTACTTACTCAAAAGCTACTGGATACACATCCCTGAGGTGGTACCCTCAAAATTCCGTCAATTTCTAAAATAAAACATCGATAGGAAGGTCAGAATACTACATGTGAATGTGACCCCTTTGAAAATTGTGAATCCACATATTATAAAGAATGATTCTGTAAAAAAGAATGAAAAAATAATAGAAGATGAAGATATATAGGTTTTTCCCCCAAAATCTTGTGGAATGGCCCTGTAAATCCCTAGAGCTTACTCGAAATACATTATGTGCTCCACATAAATATATTATAAGTAATAGACCTGATCCCATATGAACAATCCCCTTCTATCCTCCGTGACAGCGTAAAATAAAAGAATCTCAAGAATCAATTGGAAATGGCTTTGACAGTAGGGGATGATATTGTCTTTTCTAATGGACCCAATCACCTTTACAGTGATAGAAATACCCCATGATAATAGAATTAATCTGAAAACTCCTCTATAAACATAGATATGGGATAATATGATGATTACATCAAGAACATCCCTCTTGAATTTGAAGAATGTGTCTCCACCACATTTTATGTTCTCAAGAAAGAAAATATGAGAACATAAGAAGATATGTGGCCTACACTAATTAATATTATAATTCATCTCATGAAGGAAGAAAAGTACATTGAATTTATAAATAAACAGTAATATGTGTTCTCTTGAATTTATAATGAAATTTCGAGATTGAATGTAGATGTGTCTATGTAGTGTCTTAGCTAACCAAATGACTATTTTGTATTCATGTAAGAATCCAAGAGGGTGAAACACTATCATGATACCAATATGGTGGTATAAGTTGAAAATTAATAAAATATGACTTTTTTTGAAAAGTGAATTACCCAGAATTTCATTCCAATATCATTTATATAGAAAAGAAAAGATGGTTTATTAGGTTTCGCATTTATTTTAGTGACCTTAATTGACATTTCTAGAAGTAAAACATGTCATTTCTATTCATAAAAATCTTAATCTATTCATTTTATTACTTTTAAGACATAACCTTCATGGATGAGAACTCAGGGTACAACCACATAAATATATCCGCTCAATATATGGAACACACTACATTCAAGACACCATAAGGGACATTTTTCTATAATATCATCCCATTTAGACTAATGATCATTAGTTCTATATATAAATGCATATTTCATCATATAATTATGAATGTCCTAGGTATAATTGTAGAATGTTATGCTGATGGATTGATGTTAAAATATATAGATATATGTGATCACTTCGTGGATCATCATACAGTCTTCAAGAACGTGTGGTAGCATATTCTAAAGATGAATCCACTTTGATATGCTTTTAGTGTATCATCAAAAAAGTTCCTCGGATTTTTTCTATGCCACAACAATATCAAGGTAGAAACTGAATATACTAGTGCTATTCTAGAAATATTACCTACTTGGAATCTCAAATAACTAAGGGGGTCCAAGGGAATCCTAAATACATTCAACACTTCATATCCAATTTGGCTAGAAAATCCCTCCACTTCACCAAGATAATGAACAAGGGAATCGCCTATCAATGGGATAGGTAATTCCATGAAGCCATCGAGAGTCCCAACCAGTACCTAGATCACTCATCGGGGCTGATTCCACCACTGGAATGTAAACCACTAATCATAAATGTCACTGCCCTGGAATGCTCACCGGGAACCCTCCTCCCATAGATGAATGGTGAGGGAAGTGAAAAAAGACTATAATACTTCATCCAAATGATTATAGGTAATAAGACCTAATACGTTTATATCAAGAATAGATAACTCAAACTCATATTTGTAGTAAAAAATTTGAGTCCTGAATTGAAACACCATAAAGTCTATTTGGACTCTCATGTTGATCCTATCAAGTAAATCCTTCAACCACCCAGGCTGAATGAGTGATTGGATTGATTGGCGGTCATTTTAAAACAGTAAAATATTTAGGTCATGTCATAAATGTCAGTAAAAGGATAGTCCATGGCTGATTTTTTTACAAGACAATCCCTTATAGAAATCACAGAAATTAAAAATAATTTTCAAGATGAATAGGTTTTGTGTTCCCATGACACTCCTCGGAAATGAGAGATGTATTTTGATGGTTCCTCCTAGAGTCATATCAGATATAGAATAAAAATATGATATAGAATCATATAAACTTAAGGATTTTATTTGTTTATTAGGAAAAAGATTTTTTTATTACTCTATAATTATCTAATGGTAACATAAATAAGGATGATGTGTACCAAGCCCTCAACCATTGATTGGAATTTTCATTACAGCCTAAAATAGAATAACTGAACAAAAATGGAGATCAGTGCTAGTGGTGATATAGATCAACGGAAAATATTCCATCAAAAAGTAAAAACATTCCCCTCTCACTGTCTATGTTAAGCTCACTGTCTATGTTAAGGGACTAATAACATAGTTCCATTTTGATCATATATGGCATAATATTCCTTGATCAAAAATTATTGTGTCCACATATTCAGTAATGCATCCACATTCTTAGCCACCCTAATTAGGATGAGTCAATATTGCATATCACACACCAATGAATACCCCATCAATCACTATTTGTGATATGTGTGAAATCTACCAGGTCAACAATTCCCCATATCATGAAGAATCGACATCCACCCCTAGATGGATGGATCCCATAATTGGTTACATCCAAAATGGTATTCTCCAAACACACAGAGATGGAAGGGACTAGTTTTGATGGTGAGTAGCAAATATTTCCCTGAATTTTGGTCCAAATGAGCCGAAAACCCACTTTAGGAAAGGATTCGATGTAATTATCTTTATATGAATATAAGAGAGAAAGATTCCTGGTAGTTTTATTTTATGCATTTATTAATGTATTAATATCAATATTTAATTGATTATTCATTCCAATTTGTTTAAATTTTTACTTCTTTAATGTTTTATGGAATAACACAACCTATATTTCAAAAATGTGTGAGAATTGAGGAAAATTGGATCTTAAAGACACTTCATGACCCAATATATTCTCAGGGTGTTATGGTATATTTTTAAGCATGAAGCATAACTATAAAACTATATAAAAACAATTAAACATTGTTTATTTCAATACCGAACATAAATTTATCAAATAATACTTACACATAAATTCATGTCATCAATCTACACTATTAAAACCAAAGAGATTACATGACATGAAATATTTAAACTTTTTGACACCAATAGGAATCTGAAAATATACGATACAAGAAAAAGGGTCTTGATGAAGGATCTTATAAAATAACCCCTCATCCACAACTTCATATGGATCGAGGACCAAGAGGATCCTTGAAGGATGACTGTATAGATCATTGTGACACCATGAATCCCTACATCACTACCTTTATTCAACACCAATTATTCTCAAGTATCCATGTTTCTCATTCCCATATTTCCTAGCATGAGTAAGTAGTTTTCATTTTATTAGGTGATGTGATTGAAGGGGGAATTTTCTATTAAAGTTATTTTATATTTCCTATTATTTATTTAGATTTCATCAACTCCATTTATCATCTCTAATATTATTCCTTTTTCAATTTCATTATCATTTCATGTGATTTTTTGATGTTTATTTCATTGAATCAATTAATTGTCGTATTTTTGTGTGTGACCATTATCAAATCTAGGTTTGTTAAATTTAAATAGGATTTTGGGTTTCCTATTTTTTTATAGAACCTCATATATGACCATTCTAATAATTGTATCACATGACTATGGTTGTATATCTAGACCATAGATCCTTGTTGACCAAAATTCTATGCTAAACTTGAATAAATCCACTATCAATTGAATTCTGATCACACAAAACTAAAATGAATGAACCTATAATGACATCCTCTTTATTTAAAACCCAATATTGGATTTAGTTTTTATATTTCATTAATCTAAAAAATTATTTCAATATAAAATTATTTAATTAATTTATAACAAACAAATCATTTTTGTGGGTTTGAGACAAATACATTCCATGTACTATGTTTTTATTATTTTTTAAATGTTTAATAAATTTATAAAAAAAATATGATTATAGGAAATTAATGAAACCCTACAGTATTCCAATTATTATTGTAATGGAAGAAGTCCTCGTGGAAACCTATAGTGCTCATCAATATGGGAATATTCTCTCCCACAAAATAAAGAGGTCATGTTACTTCTAGAAAACCATGATACCTGATTGTGTCAAATTCACCATAAAATTTCATGTATTAAAGATCCATGTGAACTTAAACCATCTAACCTTGGAATTTCTACATACATCTATGTATTCCTCGTCTTTTGCCTTTTGGGGGATGGATGTTTGGTTCCAATGCCACCAGAAACAACTAGGAAGTTCAAGTCCATCATTACTTTTATCAACTTATACTCTAAATGAATGAGGCATTACCCATGAATGAATTTGGGGAAAAGAACATCAGAAAATTTTTAAAGTAACATATCATCCCCTAATTCAGAGTCCCTCACACAATTTTGATGGACTACTTCACCATCTTATGTTATATAGAGTAGAATAAATTTTACTAAGTGTACATCCTAAAGTCCAATGCCTAATCTCATTATCGGGCAGTGAAAAATTGATAGATATAGGCCGTTAATAAGACTCTATAAAACATACAATGAAAGATGGTTAATAACCTAAAAATTCCTTCTCCTAATAAGATCCTCTCTTCTATATGGTCCAACCACACCTCTATGAATACTACTACACGAGAAACACCAAATTCATTTGTTTACAGGACTAAGGTAGTGTTAACGAGATATTACTAGCTTCCTTCACTCTGAATACCCATTTGTAAAAAACTCTTGGATGATGAGAAATCAAAAATGTTGATGGATGGATTGGAATTCCTCGATGTGAACATGTTTAGTACATTTCACAACCATTATTTTTGTTAAAATTGGTTATCATGAGACATTAATAAAAAAATTCTCAATCATTCATTCCTCTAGGGAGAATGTGTTTTGGCTCCTAGAACGCCAATGATACCAGGTAAGAACCGTTCTATGATGGAACCAAAATGGGAAAGAACCTATGTCATATATAAGGTCTATCACAACAAAGCTTAATCACTAGTCACAATGGATGGGGATCACATCACACCCCCCTACAGTGAAATATTTTCCAAGAAATACTTTGTATAATTGTTATCAGTCATCCAACGACGTAGAAGGAAGATGTTAAACTTCACGGTTTTGCATCCTCTTGACCACATGATGTTAAAATGTATGGGAATCATCCTATCCAGATGATGATAACCCATACAAATCGTGAAATTGAACAAATACAATAAACTACACAACATACCTCATCCATACGGCATGACTCTAAACTATACAGAGGACCTCCTAGTTGAATGTTATCAAACTACAAAAATATGTCTTGACTACATGACATTAAATTTTAAATATCCCATCATATCCATATGATGAAAAAAATTATGAAATATTTCCTAGAAGTAAGATGTTAAATTGCACAACATCCTTCATCTTGACCATATGATATTAGACTATATAGATATTGTTCTGGATTCATGATGACAAATTGAAAAAACTCTCCTAAACACATGAAATTAAACAACAGAGATCTTTTCCAAAACAAGTGATGATAAAATATATGGAACCCATCCTAGTTGCAAGGTTCTAAACTACACGTCATGCTTTTACCTTACGATAATATTTCAAACTACATGGATCCCCAATTTATATCTTCATTCACATCATTTGACCCTCGTCCTTAATAAATGATATACTACTATATAGAATATTTCCCCACCTCATGGAACTAAACTACACTTTAGTCATCACCTCACAAATGATTTATCACACAAAATCCAGATCTGTGAAGATGGAATATTAAATAACACTAACCCTATGTGAGAGTCAAATTCTTATAGGGAATCCCTTCATCCAAGAACTATGTTTTTCCTGATTCCTACAATCACAGGATACATAATAATACCTAGACCTCCATTCTTTGTACTGACCATGATACTTCATTTCTTCCACATTAGGTGACCCTCATCCTTGCCACTTGACATCAAACTCCATGGAAGGTGTCCTTACCGTATGAAATTAAACTTCACTGTATATTTCCTTACCGTATGAAATTAAAAATTATTGCCGATTTCCATACCTCATGATATCAAACTAACAAATATCTAATATTTATCTCCATTAAAATTGAATAACCCACATCCTTATTGCACTACATTAAACTAAAAAACTAATGTCCTTGTATCATTTTATTAAACAACGTGGGTTTTTAGAACAACGTGTACCTAGATTCTCATTCTAATGACATACATAGGGATGCCTAAATCATATATACAAGAACAACTACTGCATGGTAAAAAAATTCCCATTTCCATCATCCAATTTCCTCCACAACATTCATAAACTTTTCCATCTCATATTTCCCATATAGACCATATCCTACTTGAGAATAATAATTTTGGAATATTATATCCTCATGTGGAGGAGGAAAATGTGGTCATGGAAGTTTTATAATGAGTCATTGTCGCATAAAGTTAAACATCACAATTTATTTCCCCTTTCTATGAAAATAAACTACCCATTACTGTGGTCCTAAACCAAGAGAACCTCTACCCCTAGTGTAAGTCTCCCACAACACCTTTATTTCCCAACAATATGCAGATTGGTTCTTATCATCAAAATATATATAGACACCCAAATATTCATTCCAAAGTGTAGAAAAAACAATACAATTAAAAATACCCCCTCCCTAAAAATAGGTCAGACATATTTAGGGAGATTTCATCATGATCTATGTGTGTTTTGATTCATGCCATCTTATAAGATGAAGTAAAGCTCAAATCTCTAATCATAAGACCAAATACAATGATACACAAGAACAATTCCATATTTTATGTATGGGTCAGACCTATGTAGATTGATTCCCATTCAATAACAATGTGTATATTGATTCATATCATCATAGGATATGTAGTGATTATGTGATATCTTATTTTTGGTTCTAGCCATGATTAAAAAAAATATACCCTCATCACAACATATGAGTTATACCAATACAAGGAACATACACCAACAACATAGGGGTTGAGTCACATGAGCTCATTTAAAAAAATATGATCCAGTTATGTGTACAGGAATATTGTACACATAATTAAACCTGAAAAAAAATTCATGTCAATTACCACGTCCTTATCACATGACGTTAAACTAAATGGTAAATTTCATTAATGCAAAACATTAAACTGAAAAAAAAACAAATGTGTCCCTACTATACTACATTAAAATATGAAAACCATCTCCCATTTATTCCCTTAACGAAGGATTTAGATAACCTAAACCTCAACAACCAGTGTACCTGGTGCTTTCGTCAAATTTTATTTCCCCCAATCAATAAATCACACTCCACCTATTGAATTCTATAGGTTTCCTAAAACCATCCATATACATTGAAAAGGATACCCATCATTAATGTAGATACCCTAAACTTGACGTACATGGACCTTACATTACTATTACAGAATACTTAATACATAAAAAAACCATCAATCAAGGACAGTAATAGTTTAGTGTCTTTGGAAACTCGTAATATAATCTTCTAATCTTGGTGAAATATCTTCAACATCTCCCAAAAAGATCTTCCCTTTTTTTATTACCAAAAACATTTCTTTATATCCTGGGGAAATGAAAACATATAAAGGGTGATCTAAACTGCTCAGTAAGGGTATGAATGGAGAAAATAAAACAAACCATATACATTTAAACTTCAAAACATGAACATAAGGTTTACACATCAAAATCTTGAGTTGTGAAATAAATCATGGCAGTACGTAAGGCATAAGTCATAAAAGAACATCAAACATGATAAAATATCATGGGAATAAAACATTTCATTTTGGAAACCCATTAACAATATGATATTATTTCCATAGTAGCCAAGGCATTTCTACCAAAACCATCATAGTGGTCAAAGTCCCTTTTTGAATCGATTTCACTCCTCGTTCCAGTCCTGTATCACTAAACCAGATTAACTTAACATTCCAGCCATGTCTATTACATGAAATATAAATATTTACCCAATTAATTGGAGGGAGATATAGGTCTCTCCCATCTAATAATGAAATCATTCTTACTTGTTCCACAACATAAACATAAATCATTCATCATAAGCCAAAGAATAAAAATGGGTTTCATAAACATCATCCCATCATAACATAATCCATATAAAACAAATGGATATCATTTCATCATAAGAAAAGATAAACCATGTAAATAATAGAGATATCATACTTGAAACATACACATAGGAAATAATTTCATCTCAGATGGAAAATGGTTTTGATAAAACACCTGAAAAGAATTCCTGATGAAAATATCATTTCTTCTTAAAAATAATATTGTTTTAACAAAATTCCACAAAAGTTTAAAATAAAATGATTTTATTGAAAATAACTATGAAATCATGTAGATTTAACTTCATGAAAATAAGACATTATGTAACTGTAAAAATCCATTCATTCCATATATGTTAAAAAACATTCTCCTCGTACTTTTTTCGGAAAAGTAAAAAAGTTCCTCGTATGGTAAACAAAAGAACGATTCCTTCCATAACATGTGGTAAAAGTAAAATGGGTAAAAAGGAAATTAAAAAACATGAAATTTTTTTATAAAACGTGGTCATGGATGATAACAATAACCCTAGTAAATACTTACGAATAAACAATCTCGGATAAGAACGAGATTGGAATAATTATCCCATACCATAGGTCTGATATGCTTCGTACGTATCTGAATCTCCTATAAAATGATTTAAATAATTTCATTGAATTATTAAAGAATTATATTCATGGTTAAGATATCATATATGGTTCAATTCTTACTTTATATTACCCGTTCTTTTGTAAATTCCATGTTAATGAAGTGTTTCGGATAAAATCATTTTATTTATCGTATGTGTTTGGACTTGTTGTTATTGATATTATTGTTACTTATATCATGATTTAATTACTTACATAATGTAATTAATGATTTATATATCACATAAATTCACTATATATATATATATAATAGATAGATAAATGAAATCAATTACACTGTTCATGGAGACGGTAGGCTGTATGTACGCATGAACGTTGTTTTCCTTTACATATTAACTTGAATGGAATTAAGTAGATGACATATATATATACATAAATCCAGTAATTTTAATCATGTCATATATTTCATTTTTATTCAATACATATTCTTTATAATCATTCTTTAATGGTTAACATGGAGAATGAATCTCATCGCGTCATGGAGATGGTAATCCGTATGTACGCACAAGCAATGATATCGTTCCCATAATTATTGAATTGAATTGGAGTGGATTATATAATATCTCAGAATCATTATGATATTATAATAACTCTATATTGTTATTATTTACACCATTATACCCATCCATGTAAGGTGGTGGTGGAAAAACATATTACACCACGGCGTGGAGATGGTATTTTGTATGTACACACGTTCAGTGATTTCGTTTTCCATAGGATAGATAGAATGTGAAATGGGGTTGTTTCATATTTATAATAACACATAAATATATTATTGATACTGATGTTATTTCTTTATAATGAAACAACTAAAGAAGAATAAGGTGAAGAAGGAAGAGAACTTGAAAGAATTGGTAGAAGAGATTATCTCTTCTTCGACACACCTCTTTTATGCTTCCTCTTACGGTACTAGATTTGGTCTTTTGAGGAAACCAGAACCACTATAATTTTTCTAGTTAAGTTCATAAGGGAAATTGGAAGGGTTTGGCCGATCATGAAGGCTCAAAAATTGTGTAAAGAGAAGAGGGAAGAGGTGCCTTTTTATAAGGGGGGAGAGGGGTATCTTAGGAAAAACATAATGTATTATTTTATAATAAAGTCATATTCGGTTTATAATAGCTTCAAATTGATTTATTTCGAATCTAAAGATGGTATGGGTCAAAATAATCTCAACCAATTGGTTTTAGACAATTTTAGGATATTATTTTAACCTTATCAATTAGATTTAACTCTATGTTAAATAATTTAACTTTTAGCGTGTCTTCTTGTTTTCTTACACTATATGGTTAATAAACAAAGAATAACAAGGCAAACTAACCCCAAGTGGTTCATTATTAATATATATAACCTTATATAAGTCATTTTTCCTAACCTTATATTTTTATGATTAAAATAACATATCAATAATATAATATTTTTTTTATAAACTATTTTATGTCAATTTTGAAACTATTTGGTAATTAATTTTTATGAAAATTACAACAGCGTGATCAGTTAGAAAAAAGATAATTAAATCAATACTAACATGTCATATTAAACTATAAATTTATTTTATTTAATAAAAATCTCAAATTACATTCATTTGAGTATTTATAATATCAATTATGTTAATATTTCATTAATAAGATAATTACTGCATCATCATTGTGTGATATAGAAATTAAATTATTTAATGTCTAAAAATTAAAAATAAAATTCCATTATGTAGGAAATCATTTTATCATTATATGGAATCTTTATGGTCTAATTTATCTTATGTATAACCCTATATTAAAAATGTTTTAGTTATTAAACATTGATTTTAACTCGTTTAACTCTTATTTAAATAAAATAATAATAAATGTTCTAATCTCTTCCAAGTGGACCTAAAGGGTAATATTTTATTACTACAGCTGTTTTTAGTCGAATTATATTTATCCAATAAAATTAGGACATGTCTTAGGGTAATAATATCAATTTTCCCGTAACTACCCTATTCACTTTTAACCGTGGTAAATAAAATTAAACAGTTACTATTCACCAATGAAAAAATTTTCTTATTGAACCACACTTTACTACTTGATATTAACCATTTCTCTCATATTTTTGAATTTAAACTCCCAGAAGCTGTAAGATTATGTTTTTTGTTCAATAACAAATGCTCCTAGGAGGTGGGTAAAAGACGGTGAAAAGTTCAATAAAATATTTATATATCTAAAATTATTATAAAATGACTCCAATGAATTAAATTGAACATATATAAGTATTATGTATCTATTTTGACCCAAAAAAAGTTTAAATAAAATAAATTATTATTTAAATAAATAGTCTGTTTTGACCAATCACTCAATGGTTTCACTATTCATCAAAAGTTGAATGTTTTCAGAAAAAGTACTAAAATTTCACCATAGGCTAATTTTGATATTCTGAATCCAGAAATGAAGCCCCTTCTGAAAGATAAAATTTATAAAATTTCAAAAGTGGGTATTACTATTAATGACTGCTAGTTCATAATAATATTATAATAATATCTCGTTTAATGAAACTCGGTATTGCGTATAACACACGCTATCGAGGAAGGTTTCTATGGCATGCAATACAAGCCTAGAATAGTGTTTGCGTATACTTTAAGCTAATACAGTGTTGCGTATAGTGCAGGCTAATCTTGGTGTAGCGTACAACACAAAACATCAATGAAATTAAAATGAATATTTCTCGTAAAATTTCGGGGTGTTACATTCTACCCCCCTTAAAATTAATTTCTCCCACGAAATTAATCGGGGTTATAAATTATTTACAACATAAATGTTTCTTTCATAGAAACACACATCATAAAAAGGATTAATAAAAGTTACTTTTAAAAAATAATGTATGAAACGTAACAGTTACCCAAATTAACTCATCATTGGGTTTCCACAATGGAGAACATAGGTGAAAATATGGATTTGGAAGAAAAATCTAACCATCATGTTCTGATGGAGAGTGGTAGAGGGCATGGCTATGAAAAATCCAAAAATCACAACTCCATAAATTTGTGGTGATCTATTGGACTGTCTGATTCAACAGATATAAGGACATTGGAACAACATTTTTGGTTTTCAATATCATTTCCCTAAAGTTGAAGAATTTGAATTAGAAGAAATATTTACTTGATTTTGGTACAATCTTATCGTTTCTCATTCCATGACCAATTTCCACTTCACCTCTTAAAGAAATGATATTGAATTTTTATTTTGAAAAGTGTTAGTAGATCATGTGATAGAATGATAAGTCATTCCATCTATCTCAAACATAAGGTTAGAAAACGTTATAAGTCCATCTTATGGTGAGATTAATCATATATGGGTCCCAAAATGGACTTATACTTCATTCTATCATAGCACATAATAAAATAAAACTAGTTTCTACTAAATAGGGACTTCATGTAGGCCAATGGTATGCGATAAAGGCATGTTGCACTTCGGTTGTGGGTTCGATTCCCGCATCCTCGCCCAAGGTGACGGGTTGTCACCCATCCTATGGGTTGTCCTTTTTCTAAAACTATACTATTATAACATAACAAAAAGATCAATCCATAAACAATAATATCTTATTTGTATCTTAATCTACTCCAATCATTAGGTTTATCCAAAATACTTCTGTCCAATCTCATAGTATAAATAAAATTATTACTAGTAAGGTCATCTAACAAGCAATGAATACAATCATTTATCCCCCGTATATCATAAGATATATATATCTTTTTTGTCACATTCCAAACATGGGAATTACTAAAACATTTATTATTTTTAAAAATTTATAATCGTTAAAACTTTGTGAAAACATGAATGTTGTCAAAATTTGACTCTTTCAACATAGAAAAATCCCAAAATTCTGTATACTCAAACCATGATATCACTTTGTCCTTATACTAGTCATGAGCTCATTAATACTATCAAACATCTCATTATCTCATTATCCTTTAATTATGATCTTATCACCTACCTTCCAAAAATATAAGAATAACCTATTAGGGTTACCAGTACCATTCATCATATACTTTCAAAAACTGAAAGAAAGAAAACAGTGTAACAATCCTTAGATTTTTTTATTCCATAGTACCATTCATTATTCTTGATAAACATACAATCATTCCACTATCTTCTTAAACCATTGACTGAGCTTCATCATTTCTTTCATCTCATATATCATTTTTAGTCTCTTCATCAACATCCACATAAATACTATCCATATGACCATGCTGATTCTCTTCATGTGATTTTCCCTTAGGTAATTGGTTTGAATAATGCTCGTACATTCAACATTTAAAACATTTAACCATTGTTGATGTCTTAGCAATACCATTATCCTTGTACATGGTGTTAACTGAACCTTTTCCTTTACAATTACTGGCTTTGAGTCCTTATTTTCAACACCCAAAGCATCTTTCAGTTCCTTTGAAACATTCTCCTTTATGTCTCTTCCCACATGATATACATGAGGGAAATTAAACTTTTTTTCCTCTATGATCGTCATGAAACTCCATATTTCTCTTATTAGTTGTGTCGAGAAACTTACCAAAGTTGTGATTATTGATCATATTATGAGATTTATAATTAGGCATAATAACGATATGTGGACTTTCAGATCCAATTTCATTTGGATACTCATCAAAAATATCATTCCATTGTCCATCATATTCTCTATTATCGTGAATCTTCATATTTCCATACATTTTCTAAAACCCAAAAAGAATACTGTGGGAGGACAAAATCAAAATCAAGGGGGGTACCTTCAATATTTAACATCTTAGGTTAAATTATAATATAATTACCATAATTCTAGGGTTATAACCTATACTTATACATAATCATAGGGACATCCCTAGATATACCATAGAAATATCTCGGGGGATCTCACTAATGTTTTTGCATCCTAGTTTCAAAAGAATAACTAAACCTTTCCTCTGATACCAACTGTAATGACCCCATAACTGACATACATGGACATTACATTACTTTTTAAAAATACTTAATACATAAAAAACCAACACTCAAGGACTATAATAGTTTAGTGTATTTGGAAACTCATAATATAATATTGCAATATTTTTGAAAGATCATCAACATCTCCTATAAAGATCTTCCATTTTTCTTACCTAAACACTTTATTTATATCCTGGGGAATAGAAAACATATAAATGGTGATCTCAAATGCTCAGTAAGGGTAATAATTGAGAAAATAAAACAAACCATATACATTTTAACTTTAAAACATGAACATGAGGTTTACAAATCAAAATCATGAGTTGTGAAATAAATCTTGGCATTACGTAAGGCATAGGTCATAAAGGAACATAAATCATGATAAAAAAGAATGGGAATAAAAAATTTAATTGGGGAAAACCATTATTCAAATGATATTATTTCAATAGTATCCAAGGCATTGCTACCAACACCATCTTAGTGGACAAAGTCCCTTTCTGAATCGAGTTCACTCCTCGTTCCAGTACTGTATCACTGAACCAGATTAACTTACCATTACATCCATGTCTATCTCATTAGATAAAAATCATTACCCAATGCATTGGATGGAGATATAGGTCCCACCCATCTCATAATGAAATCATTCTTACTTGTGCCACAACATAAACATAAATAATTCATCATAACCAAATGAATAAAAATGGGTTTCATAAACATCATCTCATCATAACATAATCCATATATAACAAATGGATATCATTTCATCATACGAAAAGTGAAACCATGTAAATCATAAGGATATTATACTTGAAACATACACATATGAAATAATGTAATCCCAGACAGAAAATGGTTTTGATAAAACAATTGAAAATAATTCTTGAGGAAAATATCCTTTCTTCTTAAAAATCATTTTCACTTCCCAAAATTCTATGCAATTTTAAAAGAAAATGATTTTATTGAAAATAACCATGAAATATTTTAGACTAAAATTCATGAAAATAAGGCCTTATGAAACCGTAAATATCCGTTCATGCCGTATAAGTTAAAAAAACATTCTCCTCGTACTTTTGGCGGAAAATTAAAAAAGTTCCTCGTATGGTAAACAAAAGAAAGATTCATTCCATAACATGTGGTAAAAGTCAAAAATCAGTAAAAAAGAAATTAAACATACATGAAACCATTTTTATAAAACTTTTACATTGATGATAACAATAATCCCAGTAAATACTTACAAATAAACAATATCAGATAAGAACGAGATTGGAATAGTTATCCCTTACCTTAGGTCCGATATGCTTTGTACGTATCTGAAACTCTAGTATAATGATTTAAATAATGTCATTGACTTATTAAATAATCATATTCAATGTTATGATATCATATATAGTTCACTTATGACTTTATATTACACATTCTATTGTAAATTCCATGTTAAAGCTGTGTTTTAGGTAAAATCGTTTTATTTATCGTATATGTTTGGACTTGTTGTTCTTGATATTATTATTACATATATCATTATTTACTTTCCTCCAGAATGCAAATCAGTATTTATATATCATATATATTCACTCTATATATATATATAGAATAGCTAGATAAATGAAATGAAATACACCGTTCATGGATACGGTAGGCCGTACGTACGCATGAATACTGTTTTCCTTTCCTTATTGACTTGAATGGAAGTAAGTAGATGAAATGTATATATACCTAAATCTAGTAGCTTTATCATGTCATATATTTAATTATAATTCAATATATATACTTTATAATCTTTTTTGACTGGTTAACATAGAAAATTAATCCAATTGTGTCGTGGAGACAGTAATCCGTACGTATGCATGAGCGATGATATCATTCCCATAATTATTGAATTTAATTGGTGTGGATGATATAATATATCAGAATCAGTATGATGTTATAATAACTAAATATAGATATTCGTTACACCATTATACCAATCCAAGTAAGGAGGTGGTGGAAAAACGGATTTCACCAGGACATGGAGATGGTATTCTGTATGTACGCATGTGCGGTGATTTTGTTTTCCATAGAATAAGTTAAATAAGAAAGAGAACATGAAAGAATCGGTAAAAGAGATTACCTCTTCTTTGACGCACCTCTTTTAATCTTCCTCTTAAGGAAATAGATTTGGTCTTTTGAGGATACCAGAACCTCTATAATGTTTCTAGTTAAGTTGAGACGGGAAATAGGCAGGGTATGGCTGAGTTTGAAGGCTCAAAAACTATGTAAAGAGAAGAGGGAGGAGGTGCCCTTTTATAAGGGAGGAGAGGGGCATCTTAGGAATAACTTAAAATATTATTATATAATATAGTCATATTCGATTTATAATAGCTCTAAATTTATTTATTTCTAATCTAATGTAGGGATGGGTCGCAATCCTCTCAACCAATAGGTTCTAGACATGTTTAGGTTACTATTTTTACCTTATCATTTAGATTTAACTCTAAGTTAAATAATTTAACTTTTACTGTGTCTTCTTGTTTTCTTACACTATATGGTTATTAAACATAATATAACACGACAAACGAACCCCAAGAGGTTCACTATTAATATATATAACCTTATCTAAGTCATTTGGCCTAACCTTAGATTTTTAAGAATAGAAAAATAATTAATAATACAATATTTGTTTTAAAAACTATTTTATGTCAATTTTGACACTATTTGGTAATTGATTTTTGTGAAAATCATAAAAGAATCATTTGTTCAAAATAAATTAATTAAATCAATACTAACATGTCATACTAACCTATAAAATTAGTGGAATTCATAAAAAGTATCAAATTACATTTATTTGGGTATTTATAACATCAATTATGTTAATGTTTCATTAATAAGGTAATTACTAAATCATCGTTGTGCCATTAATAAATTATATTATTTAATATCTAAAAATTATAAATAAAATACCATTATGTAGGAAAACTTTTTTCCTTTCTAATTAATATTTATAGTCGAATTTATCTTTTGTATAACCCAGTATTAAAAATGTTTTAGTTGTTAAAAATTTATTTTAACTCTTTTAACTCATCTTTAAATAAAATAATAATAAATGACCTAATCTAATACAAGTAGAATTAAAGGGATATATTTTTATATAAAGGTTTTTTAGTGTAATTACACGCATCAAATAGAATTAGGACATTTGTGTAGGGAAATAATATCATTTTTACCCTTAATTACCCTATTTAGTTTTAACCATGGGAAATACAAGTAAAAAGTTACTTTTCAGCAAAAAAAATTATATTATTGAACAAAATTTTAATCTTTGATATTAAACATGTATCTTGTATTTTTTAAATTAAACTCACAAAAGTGGAAAAATTATGTTTTATGTACAACTAGAAATGCTTCTAGGAGGTGGGTAAAAGACGGTGAAAGGTTCAATTAAATTTTTATATATCTAAAATTATTATAAAAAGACTCCAATGAATTACATTGAACTTACATATGTATTATGTATCTATTTTGACCTAAAATAAATTTAAATAAAATAAATTATTATTTAAATAAAAATTTGGTTTTAACCAATAACTCAGTGTTTTCACTATTCATCAAAAATTGAAAGTTTTCAGAAAAATTCCAAAATTTCAACCCTAGATAATTTCGATATTCTGAATCCGAAAATGAAGACCACTTTGAAAGATAAATTTTACAATATTTCAAAAGTGGGTATTAATATTCATGATGGATAGTTCATAATAATATCTCATTTAGTAAAACTTGTTATTGTGTATAACACATGCTATCGAGGAAGGTTGCTTTGGAATGCAACACAAGCCTAGAATAGTGTTTGCATATATTGTATGATAATACAGTGTTCCGTATAGCACAAGCTAGTCTTGGTGTAGCGTACAACACAAGACATCAAAGAAATTAAAAAGAATATTTCTCATAAAATCTCAGGGTGTTAAAGTTAAGGGGGCCAATTTATGACTATGCATGTAGGATTATGTCTTCTTCATATATTACTATGGTCATCAAAAAAATGTGCCACTCTACAAAATTTTATTGAAATCCTAATGAGGGATGGAGTCACCATTGAGGAACACGTCACCTTAGTGTGTTTTGGTCCATTCTCAACATGGTAGTAACAAATCATCACTCATGACATGGGAATGCCGACTTGTGATTTACAATGTTCTCATACCCTACTAAAAAGGATTTTGGAGTTCTCTTGACCATCGTCATCCTAATTGATTTCTTCTGTAAAAATAGACACAAATTAGTTCTATGTGTGTCACGACCTTAAAATTTCCTAAACTTTGGAAAAAAAATTGGGACATTAAACCCTAGACATTGATTGTCAAAATCGCAAGGCCTTAAACATAAAATGGTAGAAACAAAAAACATGTTATTTTAAATTCCTATAAAAAGAATCCAAATAAAAATTAATTTCTTTTCTCTCTAAACACATCACCTCAAAAGATTATAGAAAACACTCGGGCATTATTAAATAAGGTATAAAGTTCATAGATCCTATTTTATAGCCCTAGTATAAACTAAGATGTGGTCAATGGATCCCTTGGTCATGGAAAAAGTTAGAGTAATTTTTTCCAAATCTCCCCTCCATGATAATTTTTCCCTAAACCATGACACTACATTTTAGTGTTATCTAAGGATTATTGGATATTTAAATCTCCATAAATCACACTTCATGATCTGAGTGCCTCGGGTTTCCTTATTCATCCATAGAACATGGAAAAGGATACCAAACATTAGGGGAACATTTGTTTGGCTTTGAATTTGTTCCTATGGATCCTAAAAATGCAACTATGGTCATCAACCAAAATTTTCACTCTATGAAAAGGACTATTC
Organism: Viscum album; assembly: GCA_963277665.1. Classification (NCBI taxonomy): domain Eukaryota; kingdom Viridiplantae; phylum Streptophyta; class Magnoliopsida; order Santalales; family Viscaceae; genus Viscum; species Viscum album. Next base: position 75,304,920 of record OY728162.1, on the reverse strand, counting down.
GATCCTCATGAGCCCTATTTTCAACACAAAAAACTCTGAACCTCAGTTTATTCTGGTTCATTTAAGGCATAATTATCTCATACAATCCTCCTAACTTGCACACTTTGGATAATGATTTAATACTTCAATAACCATATTAGTGAATTATATTTTGAATCCTTGATGAAATTTCGCTAATTTTTATACCCTTTCTCATATCCAAAACGTGGCACTCTATTCCAAAATTGTTTGATGGACCACACCTCATGATTTAAAACCACAAGGCATAGGGCCCAATCATCACATAAGAGCTAAACTACCCTAGGTTGGGAGGTCCCTTCTTGGATAGAATTTACTTCCATTCCCAAACAAATCATCTTGCATTTGAGTCTTCAAGAATATTTCATGGCCCTAAAAAGGAGTGGATATTATCATTTCTAGACCATGTTATCGATGTATAAGGGGCTGGCCTACCAACTAAAGGAATATCTTTATTATAGAAATTGAAATACAACCCCTTTGATATCTGGAAACATTGTGGTGGAACATGTCCCCTTATGGTATTATAGTTCATCCCCAAAAATTCTTCACTATCACATATTCATTGACTCTAACTTTTCAGTTATGACTTAAATAACCCACATTCCAACTACCGAGTTGGACCTAGAATCCCTAGTATTTATCCCTAAATATAATATCACACCCATAAATATACTACAAAACATCAAAAATAGTGGATACACATCTGTTTGACAATTCTACCAATTCATAAGGGGCTTAACATTCTATCTATAAGTATCTCCTCCTTGTAGTAAATGAGCTTTAATCTTGGTGATCCTCAACATCACATCGGTAAAACATAAGATCCTTGGATGTTTTTTGGTCATTTTTTTCATGTGTGTGCCATATTCCATGATTTTTGATCAAGTCCTAGAAGTAAGAAGTTAAACTGCATGGAGTCTCATGGTATGAGCTAAAAGACCCAAACAATATAAATAGATGGTTTGAGCTAAAAGACCCTAAACTAGATTGATATATGGTCATATCTAAATAATCCCAAACTACAACACAATATTTGTTTAGCCTGCCAGAATGGGAAGAATCTTATGAGGCCACTATATTGTATTAGAAAAAGTCCATCTATTCTCCCCATGTCCATTTAAATCTGGAAATGATAGAGCATTCTCCCACCAGGATATATATTCTTCCAAATTATCCTTTTTTGTATTAGCAAATCTCAATAATGCTAAAGCATGTGTATCAATAAATAATACCATTTTGGGGGGGAATTCATGATAATTTCTTGATGAGAATAAATTATTATTTAGATATTTAGATCTAGTAATTCAAATTCACTTGATAATATGAAAAGGATGGGAATCATTGATGATTCTTGAGACATCATTTCAGAATAATGACAAGCACATAATGAATAAATGATAACATGAAAACAACATATAATGTTCACTAGATCAATTTATTGATACAATAAAAAAAGTGACATCTTCACATTTTGGAGCCACTCCAAAAAAAAATTAGAATTAAATAAACATCAATGGTTATACATCAACAAAATTTGATCAGATGAACTTTCATAATCAAACGGAGTCTTTTGGGATGCGTTGATGCAACACTAAAATGACACTCACATAGAATCTTCTATTTACTCCCTAGGATGAAGAGTATAAATAAGAGTATAAAACTACTTATATATCTTTTGAGAAGTTTCCAATAAGGATGATGATGTTGAGAGGTCATACCTCATGTGAGCTATGTTCTCCTCGTATCACTATATTTGTACAGTCTGTGTATATATCTAATCCTGTTTTTTAGATTTAAACTAGTTACTCTACTCTAGTTCCATTTTATTCTCATTCATAATTTTGGTTAAGGGAGTCTCATCATCATGATCATGAAATCCCCTATCATTAATGGACAAATATAGTTGATTTAAGATAATATTTTCCATTATTTAGTACAATGGATGGTTGTTAATGTTTTCCCCACCCAAGTCATGGAATATCTGAAAAAGGCATTCCTCTTAGTCATGAAACGTTTTCAATGGAGTGTTAGTAATCTAGGTGTGAATCTTATACTATATCATCATGTGACATGTTTTAGCTTCTATGGATAACTGAGTGGGTATTTCAAGGGGAGGTATAACTAGTTTAGCTAATATTGGATTAGGATAGAACAACTCATATTTCCTTCACTCATTAAGTGTGTCATCTATTACATATGCTGAAGGGATATATTCCTTGTTAGGTTATGCCCCGTTGATGGAATTTATATCACTATGATGAGGATGAATCTATGAAGGATCTCCCAAGTCTTGGACCAACTATATAGTTTCTGTATTTTTTGGGATAGATAGGGAAATTATTTTTCCACATGGAAGACCATTTGGTTTAGTACACCACCTCGGTAGGAATCTATTGAAACATGGGAATAATCCTATGATAGAATGATATGAGTTTAAATGGTTAGAATAATGATCTGATCATTAGTGTGTTCAATTTCTAATTTCATTCATAATAGGAGGATGATCCTAGGGTGTCTCCTTCCCCACACACCATCCAAAGGGAGTGGTGAAACTGTCACGAACCACCCAAGGTTGACCATGAGCCGGTTACTCGAGCAGGCCAACAACAAGGCATGAGATGTGTTCCCAATCCTCCTAGGATTGAGATAAGAACCTAGAGAATCAATGAGAACAAGGGGAATTATTTCTCCCCAAATAAAGAAACTGAAGTAGGAGAAATAAATAGTGTATCCCAAAAAATGAATAAATAGAATAACTAAACAATGTATTTTCATAAACATTAAATATAAAAAATAGATAAAAACAAAACCATACCAAACAATATGAATACTAAGATTCAATTTTACCCTTATGGTCACTCTCTAATATCAAAATCCAACATGAACCATGGTGATCAAAACAGAAATGTATCATACACCAAAAGCTTAAATAATAAGAAACTATATGAATAACTATTAAAAAAAGTAGGTGTTTCCAAACAAATGTAATTTTAATTAATTTTCTCTAAAATTCATTTTGGAATATAGTAAATAAAACATTGCTTTTCTCACATTTTATCTTCTAAAAAATCACAATCTGTTACCCTTATTCATTCAAAACCGTGATTTCATTCAAGAATGATACACTAATATTAAAGAGGGTAAGGTTGACGTATTCACTTAAAATGGTGAAATAAAATGCAAAAAAATTGAAAATAACTATTTACCTATTTTCAATCCAATGTTTCACTTTCAACCAATAAGTACACTTGTCTAGGAAGGAGAAGTAACAATCAAATAACAAGGGAAATGGAATGAAGCACATATGTGTTACTAGACAAAAATGGAATCTCATTCATCCTCCATAGACAATTAATTTATAATGTAAAAGGTAAAAAAAAGGATATTAGTGGATAATCTAGAACATACTATACAGATGTATCATCCCATAGGTATGCCACACACGATGACATCAATTTCTCCCACATGCTCGGTCTTACACTACCTAGACTATCTGAGGGGAACAATAATAATGTAGAGAAAGATACATATTAAGGGCCACATACCAGCTCACAATCCTTAGATCGTGAAATAACCATAAACTAAAAATCAAGAATGTTATTATATTTCCCCATGTCATGACTAAAGTGTGTTGATCCAATCAAAACTGAACAAGCAACTGTCCACATAGACATGTATCGTATATATATATATAAGAATAACCTTAAATCACCCCATGGAATAATAATTTCCATTCAACCAATAGTTAACAAATTGAATATCCTATAATGGACCTCCCACCCATTCAACTTAACCAAGATAAGAGGATTATCCATGGACAGTAATCAAGAGAACCAATTTTATCAGGGTTAAAAATGGGCCTCATGTAACCATTGGGAAACCAGAGATTTTCAAAAAGAATCCAACACATCATTTAAAAATACAAATCCACTTATAAATTCATTTGAGAATATAAAACCACCATTTTAGAATAAAAATACATTTACAAGAAAAACCCCATTCATTAGAAATCACAAATCATTTACAAAAGAAAACCATGAAATTTTTCAGACACCTGGAATTCATAACTTAACAAAGAAATACCATATACATAAAAATTATAAGGAAATAACTTTATTTAATATCAAAAAATTATTCTGAAAATAGTTCACCATAAATTAATATCGATGAAATATTCAAAATTAAATATATGAATGATTCTAACATTTAAAGGTAATGTGAAAAGGGGAAACCAACCTCAAACCACAAGAACATTAATAATTACCACCCAATACAACCTAGAAAGGGTCTAAAAAGGGAAGATAATCAATGTGGAGCCTCAACAACACAACAACCCCAATTTAAACCATTGTAAACAAGAACCCTATATCCAAAGGAACAACAGAGAAGAGGAACCACAATGAAAATAGATGAAGAATAAAGATGAATAATAAACGACAATACCTTGAATATATATCTGAAAATATTAAATAAACCCTTTGATTAAACCTTTGGAATAATAGGAATTATTTAGTGAATATGGGAGTAGATTCACCTAGGTCAGAAGACACAATATAGGGAGAAAAAGTTTGTTTGGATTTAAAAATTAGAGAGGTTAAAAAGGTACATTCACATTATTTAAGTCACACGGCCACTGTACATGGTTAGACTGATTTATTTCCCAAACTGTGTGCCAATATAACACCCCTTACTAGACACACTAGGTACTCACATGTTTTTTCCACACGGATTTCAAAACATTACACTAATAATGTGACATGTTTCTATCAAAATTTACATAACCATGTGCATGACTTCCGCACATATTGGCTAATCGTTCTTGGTCTATGATCTTTTAACTAGAGACCACCCAGGACCCGCATGGTTTCTCCTATGGGCCAAATGGTTTTGTTAAAACTATTTTAGCACATCTATGTCATGATTCTCAAGATCAAAATGAACTGAAAAAGAGACTCATCCTCTGGAGGCCACATGGTTTCTCCTTAACCGTGCAGTAGAAAGAAAAATATAAATCTAGAAAACATGAAAATCAAGAGGGAAATCAGGAATAAAAAGCATAAGACGACGTAAAAAAATAAAAACTAGGGTGTGACAATTATCACCACCATCACACATTCTTCCAATATAAATCCACAACATATCCAATTTACTGGTCAAATAAAAATGTTTTCACCCTTCTATTCCATTACTACTCAAGAAAAGAACACCTCAACCACCCCTAAAGAGAAATCATACATCTAACACAAAAAAACCAACAAACCCAATATAATTTTTTAAGAGCAATGAAAAATCAATCTAAATACCCCAAAACATTTCCACAAATAAAACCAATGGTTATAATCCTAATACCAACATCAAAGAAGGAGAAGACAAAACTATAATTCACTAAAAAAAGAATAAATTAACATCATTTAATAGAAAAAAAGTATTCTAAAAATCATATATCACTAATTAAAATCCAAAGATGTTGAAAAAATCAAGAATCCAAATATTCATGAATATAAAAGGAAAGTGCTTTGGGAAACCTACCTCAAACCACAAGTGCTTCAGTAAACACACCTAAAAGAATCTTGTAAGGGTCCAAGAAAGCATGTGTATCCAAAAGAAAGATAAAAAAACACAAACCCCCAAATTTAATCCAAGGTAATAATTAATCCTAGAACCAATAGACCATGTGATATAAGGAACCCCCAAAAAATATATAAGAACAATGAAGATGAAGAATAAATGAGGAGAATACATTGAATATATTGCACCAAATAATGAGGAAAAAATTTGATTTGATCCTATGAAGTGGATGAAAGGCCTGAATAAGAAATATGATCTTTTCCTTGCTCACACGATCCAAGAGAGGTTGATATGGGAATTTCGGGTTTAAAATCCAAGATAGTATAAATTTAAATTCAATTTTTTCAAGACAATCAAGAAATGTTCAGAGTTAGGATGCATAGTTTCCCAAACATGTGCTAACCATGCACCCCGAACATGGCACACTAAGAACACACATGGATTGTGTGAAATATTTGGTAAACGATGCACAAACCATACAATATTGTTATATTGAAAATTGAAAAACCATGTGCACAGCTTCCACACAGTTTGGATAACAGGCTTAGGATTTTCTCATGTGACTAGAGACACCCAATGAGACACAAAGTTTCTCCAAGGTGATAAAAAATTTGGAATAATTTTTCATAGCTCAATAAAATCAAACCATGAATGTTCAAAATTAATGGAAATGAGAATCATCCTCCAGAAGCCATATGGTTCATCCTCAGCCATGCACCAAAATTGTGCAATGGATGGAAAACATCCCAAAACTCTAAATTTAAATCTAGAACACCAGAAACACAAGAGTTAAACAAGAATAAAAAAGAAAATCTAATTTAAATGATTAAAATAAGAACTTTTGTGTGATAGAAACCCTCTGGATATAGACGAACTGGTGAGAAAATTGATAGGGATTATATGGATGGCAAAAAAAATTTCATCCCATCATGGATTCATGAACCCCATCCTAAAGGGATATCTTATGGGACATTTTATTAAGAGTTTAACCACCATAATCAATAATTATCCCATTTATAGCTAGATATGGGGTGAAAATGAAGTGATCAATGTGGCTCAATACATTGGAAACCTTGACAGGGTGAAAAAATAGTTCATCAAGACCATATATGTTTAGTATCCTAGGACGAGATATGGAACTAGAGATCCCAAGGGTATTTTAGTATTTTTATTAGAGAAAATGGTCCCCTGTCTGGCCAACTAAAAATTAGAAATAACCAATAATCATATAATAGGTGGTTTCTTATTGTATGTATCCGTAGAGTTGGTCGAGGAGTGAAAGAGTCTACAGCACCATATTGAGGCATCATCCCAACAAGATGTTGATCATGAACCTCACCAATATCGGTTTTTCAAAGGTTCATACTTGAAATTTGGGGTAGCAAGAAATTCTTCATTCGTATCTCCAAGAGGGGATATCCCTCCTAGTTGATAGATGTCCCAGAGGTCAATTCCAAGCTCACGAGACAGAAGAAATGAGTTGTTGTTAGTAAAACAGAGGCTAATCATTACTCTGGGATGTTATTACTGGAGTTAGTTAATTAATTTGGATAAATTAAAATCATTATAGATGTGGACATCATATAGTTAGTCATCAAACACTTTGAAAAATTTATGGTCCCATAATGGGAATTCCCGTTTATCTGGGATGTTTCTAATATGTGAAAATAATACTTCAAAATCCATCAACTGTGTAATTTATTCAATTATGAGATAAATATAATGGAATAGCACATAGTTATGGACTTCTAATAAAACTCATAGATGTATGGACCTAGTGGAGAGTTCTCCCAATAATGATACTCCCCTTGTGACTGTTTTATCACCAGTTGGGCATCGATAGAGATCATAGTCTGAATGCTGTCAAGATAAATTTACACCTAGAAATATGGAAGATTTAATTCTGTGGAATGGATGTGGACATCGTCCAGAATTAAAAACCCATATAATGGAATCCATACTGTTAAGGTATAATCTGGAGATCATATGGGATAATCCTTTTCAGAACCTCATTTTCAAATCACAAAAGATACAAAGGGTTGGAATTACAATTCCTATAAATAATATCCCTCCGATTATCTATGGATAAGGACGTGTGATAGGAATTGAAATCCATTTGAATAGAAGTATGTGGCATATGTCTGACCGATGAAAAGAAAATCTTGTCAAAGGATAAACGTAAAATTTTGCAGCCTCAAGTGCATCACATGAATCCAAAAACGGGGTTCTCTAACACATAAAGGATCGACAAATCACATTCCCATGATGATATCATCTACCTAACAAACCTATATAATATTTTGTGACTACACGACCCCTCAAAAGATTTGTGATCACATGACCATGAAATGGTCATGTGATCAACAAAATACTAGAATGATCATGCTATCAAGTTGGTAAACCCAACAAAATCATTATGATAATCATGTATCTACATATCCAAGTTTCAATAAAAATACCAAAGTTAAGTTCCTTATTGATTTTAATGAATTATTTTTTAAATAAAATCTTGAAAAGATATTCTCACCATGAAATCTTACAAAAAGGTAACATGATGGGTTCTTACACGTAGGTCTTATGACGAGGTCACATGAAAGTGGAATGGTGCCAGAGATCTAAAGGATGGGTATCTAGGGAATGAACAACCAGTCATTCCCCTATTTATAGGTACAACATTAGAATACCATATTTCACCCAGAAGACCAATAATCCTGCAATACTCTGATAGTAAATAGTCCCATAGCCTCATATTGGTGTTCAGTTGTTGGTATGGGTGGCCTAGAACAAATTACTCTTTACTTTTTGATAAACTTGTATTCCTGGATTTGAATATTAATAAATACCATATCACATCTGGATTTTTTATCAGTGTGACAGTACATGGGATAATGTTAAAAGGATTGTTTTTTCAATAAAGGATCATAGCAGATCCCAGCTATGATGCGAACCCCAAAGTGCCATAGCACTACTCTTGAATATATGTTCTATATCCATATTATGTTATTTGAGGGACACAAATAATACATAAAATTAGGGGTGAGGACTCATAAGACATTGAGGCACCTTCTCATGGGATGTGACCTTGGAAATATACAATATGATATTATGAGAATAAGACCTACCAGTAGGAAATCCACATTTCATTGTTTCATTGGATGTTTCTATATGTAGATGTGTGTATTAGTCCTTGGAAGTTAAGATTATTATTAACGAGTATTAAAACTCACCCACAAAGATGTATTTTAAAACATTGTGGTGACACACTGTTCACAATAAGGTAGGATATGTTGGCTGTATAACAAGTAATACCACATTAATAGATAATTCGAGAAATGATTTTTCCCTTCAGTTACATAATAGAAGTTGATATATCAGGACCTCTTATGGAATTGGTATAGCCTAAATAAAACCATTTCAATTGCGAGGAATGGGCAAGTTCAATTCCTGGAGGTCAAAAAAATATTAATCGATCACATTAGTTGATAACATTATCATTAAACCCGCTTGATTCGAGATATCGAGACAAATTAATTAAATTACATGATAATTGTTCATATGAGGAGACATTTCATTGAGGCATAAAATTCAATCCCTAAGGGTGCCTTGAAATGTTTCTAGATGCTATCCTTGGACTTTAGTCAGGCTCCGCCTAATGCCACTGAGAAAGAGGCCTAGAGGGTCACAAACTATGTGTATCTAAGTATCTGAGTTATATATTTATTTAACAAATTCAATAAATATTAATCCTGATTGTGGGTTAATAATTATTCAAGGATGCATGATCGCATTTATTTAGACACTATTATTCTAGGGAATATATTGTGGGTGAAATAATATATTTATTATTTAATTATATGGTGATATTTATTTAAGAAATAAATAGACAGTATTCAATGTTTAAAAATGTGGTGGAGGAAATATTGAAAATGGAAAAGAAGTACACACCGTGTAGTTTTTTGTGGGGATTTTTTAGAAATAATATTTTTATTTATTTATATAATATTAGGTGTAATTCATTGGACACATTTCAGGTGATAATAATTATCAAATGTCATTATTAGAAATGGGGTCTTACTAAGATTTAAATTAAATGAATAAATTCCTCAGGTAATTAATTCATTATATTATTCTATATAATATAAACACCAATTACATTATTCTCATTTAGGACTACCCATTCTCTATTTTTAGAGAAAAATGGATCTATACAAAGTTATAAAACCGAGAGAGAGTTCTTTTCCTCCACGATAACTCTCAAGTTATGAGAGGGATCCTCCTCTAATGGATCAAGGAGAGCTCTTTTCCATTGTATCTCAAGGCGATTGAAGGCAAACATCGCAGCAGAAGGATATTCCACACTATCACCCATAAATCCAATCGGTGACATCCACATATATGTGAAGCATGTTTGGTTCACTCCTAGAGGAATCCTACACTTGGATTCTTTGATAAAACAATGGATCACAATGGATCGTGACCAGAAACATCAATAGAGAGATAATTCCATAATGGTATTTCTTGTATTTAAATTATATTAATTATAACCAAAATAAGATTATCCTCTCTATGGTTCTGGGACTTCCCTATTTTATTTTTATTCTTCGTTCTATTCTGAGGATACAGTATTTTATCATCATGATGGATCTTAGATTGATTGTTCTTAATGGTAAAAATAATGTTGGGTATACCCACCCACGCCCTTCCACTATGATTAGAACATACAAGTGGTATGAGAGTGGTCATATAATTGATTATAATTATTTGGGTATTCATTGATTATTAATGCCTTTAATAATTTAGTTGTTTTAATTAAATTTAATCATTATGTAATTATGGATCTCGAGATCTATTTCTGCTATTTCATTTCTCATTAACATTACAAAAATGATCCTTTCACTTAATTTTGATTAAAATAATAATATATGATCTCACCTGAAGGTAAAAAATGTTTTTGTCCATACAACACCTGAACAGAAAACATGTCATTTGGACTCAAACGCTTTGTTTTTGGACACAGACATGGAGTATTATTCCTTACAAATTGTGTAGTAAAGGATCAATGCATCAGGATTGCTCTTCCAAACCAATACATGTGTTAGAGTTTATTTAATCTTTATGAATCCTTGTGTTGACCAGGAACAGGTGGAACACGGCTTCCGAATTACATGACATGTGGCCCGCTCGACAAGGCGTGTAGTCCCTTTAGGTTAGGGTTGGACTGTGTACCTCGTACATGGATTTCACTTCTGCAGAACATGTAATGCAGATACTATATGTCCTGTGGAGCACCTGACACGCCATTTACACTAAATATTTATGAAGTTAATTGAAACATCGTATCCACTGGTGTGTATATTTTATAGATGGTGAATGATAGTAAACGTTGTGTTGTATGAAATACACACCATTTACTCATAAAGATTATGCAAATTTATTAAAATGTATTACTATATTGTACAAACCCGTGAGATATATACTATGGTGCGGGCGTAAAGGTGGGGCACAATACATGAGTGGTGTTTTATACTTATGTGTTCAATTTAAAATTTGTGTAATGTTAATTTCTAATCAATGGGTAGTTATGAACTGGAAGTCATTGGGTTTCCTCCATGGTACAAGTTACATAGAAATATAATTTTAAATGACTTTTTTTGTTTAAAATTATTATGGATGATAATCTCAAGGAAATTCAAGAATGTGTTTAAGATAAAACATTGATTAATTAAACATAATAATTAATTATTTTGATCATGATTTATCTTAAACCAAAATCATTAACAAAATGAATTCTAGTTTTATTTATGCATAAATATCATTGCATGCATGGATGATCATGAGCTAGACCATGACCTTTTTATGTGGGTGGTTTATTTTAATTAAGTTATTTAAATTAATTTTTTCCCCAATGATCTTTTTCCTCATTAATATGTAGGGCATGTGTACCCAAATATTATTTTATGTAAAACCCCATTTTACCCCTCACCTATGTGTGAGATAAAATCATATGTAATGGATGTATCTCTCAAGATAGTGGAGGCGTCTCAAGTTAGGATCTGACATGAAACTATTCTAAGGAGATAAAAAGGAGGACAGGTGGAAAGTTGTAAACACGAACCCAAAAGGTTCAATATGTTTCCCCCTATGTATTGGGTGAGTTTATAAACTGCTATATAAACTAACCAATAGAACGAGCTCATTATCACTCCATTTATTTTATTTTTTTAGTTACATGGATTATTTATTATGGGTGTGCATTCATGAGCACACAATTAATGAATTAAAAAAATATGTAAGATGGATCTAAAATAAGATCAAATTAGGCCTAAATATTATATTATACATGGTTAATCACATAAATATATCCCACATAATATCAAAAATAATTTTAGATAGATAATAAAATCGAAATGTGTGTATAAGGATAAAATCCCTTAAGGAAATATTAAGTCAGTATAGCCTTCCATAATCATCATTATAATCGATCAATAGTTTAAGGTGCATTACCAAACCTAGTTGGGGTGCATTAGATTATCAAGGAATTTTAATTTGGGATTTTGGATTGACATGACTTAGTTCACATCAAAGGTTGATTTCCACAGTAGGACATGGTATATCCAAGAGTAAAAGGTTGAGGAAATCCAAAATAATTGGATTTCAGGATTGGGGGTCCACTCGGCGGATCATGGAGTTGCGAGTTAATTTATTTGCCATTTGGAATGAATCCTAAAACTTTTCATGTTGCTTGACCAACCCTAGTTGAGGTAATTTAATGGGAGATATGGATCAATGCCACAAGAATTTTCAAGAAAGATTATATTCTGCTGTCAATGGTGAGGGTATTGGATATCAATAAAATAGTGAGATACTAATTAGTATTAATTTATTTATTTTTTAAAATTTTATCATGATAACGTACTAAATATTTATCATCTTAATTTTTAGAAATGGAAAGAAAAATGACAAAAAAAATATCATTGAGAACCAAACTCGAGAATGAAAACCTTCTCACTAACATAAATTTCTAGGAGTGGTAGATGCATCTAAATTTCATCCTTTTCTATGATAAGAAATTGTATGTTCTAGAGGAGCTTGTTTCTAGTTTAACCTAGAAACAGGGCCAGTGATGAGGAAATATCTCTATATTTGATACATTTGGATGATGCCACAGATGTCCAATGTTTAATGTTATCATTAATATCTAAAGAGATCATGAAGCAACATGGAAACATTGGTTTGTATAGAATGATGCCTCACCCTTAAGATATATATCAAGAGAGAGTGAGAAATGAGAGTTATGAGATCTCCAACACTTTTTTCATAACTAAACTTATTGAGTCTGCGCCAACTAGGCCTCACGTAGTCATTATTATTGGCTACATTGAATACCTAGACATCTTAAGGATAATGTTCCACAATGAGTTGCATGCATATCTCATCCTATAATAATTTTCCAAGACCTTATGTCGCATTATTGTCAACTATAACATGAGGAACAATGAGAAGAGTCTATTTGAAATTATGACCTTGATTCTCTAGGTAGATAAGGACATGGGGGGTAACAGGCTCGTAGTCCTTATAGTGAATAAGATGTTGAGGGGAAAGGAAAATGGTCCAAGGACTTATAAATGGTCTGAAGCCCCGACGAATAGTCCCCATAAGAAGGGGAGATCCAATTCCTAGGAAAGGAATGGGAGGTAACCTTTTTTTCTTGTGCCAATCCAGTCCACTAGAAGAGAAACAACACCCATAAGCGTGGGGATGAAAACTCATCATATGTTATCAAGTGAAATCTTTCTATTTCTACACATTGGATATTAGATACATCATTTGCAGCTCACATATGTTTTAAAATGAAGGAACTAGGTACATTTAGAAAGCTTTATATAGGAGAGGTGGATCTTAGAGATGCCACTAGAACATGTCCAGCTGTGTTGACTATTGGTGATTACCATCTCTCATTGCCAACTAGAATGATTTTGGTTTTACGTTACTATTATTATCTACCTATTTTTACCAAGAACATAATTTATGTATCCAGTTTGGATATGGGTTGATTTATTTTCATGTTTGTAAATAATGATTTTTTCTTTTATAAGTACAGTATATGTTATGGTATGTCACATTTATATAATGGTTTTTATGTATTAAATTATGAAAACCAGGTCATGGAAATTGATAATGCAACAAACTCACATGAATCACACATTACCTAGTTGTGGCATCACTATCTCAGTCATGTAAATGAGAATCCCTTGGTAAAGCTCTTCCAAGATGGTTATTTAAACTCTACTAAGATATAACCACATGATAAATGTAACACTTGTTTATAAGGGAAAATGGGCAAGCCACCTTTCGGTGGATTTTGGGAAAATGCCACATAACATCAGGGATTGGAACACACAGATGTTTGTGAACCATTTTCAGTAGAATCTAGAGGTGGATATTCATACATAATTAATTTGACTAATTTTTGAAATAAATATTGTTATATCTACTTAATGAGGTATAAGTCAGAGTCCTAGGAAAATTTAAGGAATTCAAGAAGCATTGTGGGAATAATCTTGGTAAAAATATAAAGAAACTTTCATCAGATCGAGGTCAAGATATCTGGAACAATAGTTCGTAGACCTTTAATAGGAATTTGGGATTCTATCTCAACTCACTCCTCCTAATATACAATAATGTAATGGTGTTAGTGAAAGGGGGACACCCATGTTATTGGATATGGTGATGTCGACGATGAGTCATGCAGATATTCCATTATCCTTTTTGGGATATTCATTACTAATTGCATCATAGGAATTAAGTCAAGTATCAATTAAGGTGGAAATTGAGATTCCCTTCAAGTTATTGGATGGAAAGAAACCTATTTTTTCGCACACATGTGTATGTGGATGAGAAGTTTTTGGTAAGTCCTTATTAATAATCAAGCTAGCACACCGATGCATAAGGTGTATTTTTATAGGATATCGCAAGGAAATGAATGGATATATACTATGTAACCCTTCATACAAGAAATTTATTATCTCCATACATGATTTATTTATTAAGAGGGATAACATTATCAAAAAATATAGTGGTAGAAATATTGACTTCGATGATGTTGGTGGTCATGATACACAAGAGTTGGTAAAGGAACAAGTTCCAAAGGTCCCTATGGAAGAGTTTTGAGAAACACAAGTACTACGCAGGAGCTCAAGAGAGTCAAGGGAACAAGAGAGATCTGGTTTCCTAATCACCGGGGATGGTGAATCATTATTGATAGACAATAATGATACTATCTCCTACAAAGAAGCAGTAGAGAGCTCAGAAGTTAAAAAATGGATTGATGCTATAAATTCCGTGATGGATTCCATGTATCAAAACCATGTATGAGATCTAGTTGATGATCCAGTTGATGTAAAGAATGTTGGTTGGAAATGGGTGTTCAAGAGAAATCTGGACATGGAGGGTCATGTAACCACCTATAAAGCAAGGCTAGAGGCATAAGGAGTTAGACAACGTTAGATAATTGACTACGATGAAACCTTCTCTACAATTTTTGTGTTTAAATCCCTAAGAATAAAACATTACATAGTAGCGTACCATGACTATGTGATGTGGCCGATGGATGTAAAAAATTATATTCCTTAATGGGAATCTTCAGGAAGATATCAATATAACACAAATAGAATTGATTGTGACACTATTTGAAGCCATATGGGTTTGAAAGTTGCAGAAATTCATTTATAGATTAAATAATCATCTAGGTCATGGAGCGTTCGATTTAATGAAACCATAATAGAATTTGGTTTCATTAAAAAAAACATTGATCCATGTGTATATATTTGGTATAATGGGAATCTGGTCATTATCCTAGTTGTATATGTTCATGACCTAATACTTATTTGAAATGAAGTACCAATCTTATCGTCTGTTAAAGACTGGTTGAACATGTGTTTCTCCATGATAGACTTAGGTTAAGTAGACTACATTCCAGGGATCAAGATAATTTGTGATAGATTGAAGAGGCTTCTTGAACTATGTCAGGGTACATATATTGACTAGATACTAAAGTGATTTAGTATGGAACTATCTAATATTGGGTAGGTTTCAGTGTCACATGGACTACATCTTTCTAAGAGAATGTGTCCTCATGAACAATAGGATAAATACAGGATGAGTAAAGTCCAATTCTCATTTTCTATAGGATCCATCATATAATCCAGGTTATGTACCCACCTTCATGTTGCCTATGCCCTAATCATGGTTGGTAGATATCAACCAGATTCAGAAGAACAACATTTTAATGTCGTTAAGACAATCCATAAGTATCTAATAAGAACTAAAGATTTGTTCCTAGTGGGTGGAGAACATGAGGAGACTATAATCAGAGGGTATGTTGATGCTGGTTTTCAAATCATAATGATCTGAGTTCACAATCATGATATTTTTTTCTCTCAACGTTGGAGCTGTGAGCTGGAAGAGTTCAAAGCATCCAATTATCACCGATTCTACAACATAGTCTGAATATATATCATCATCTGATGAATCCAAGGTATCCTTATGGATTCAGAACCATTGACATGATCTTGATGTGGAGCCTAGTAGTAGAGACCCAATCACATTATATTTTTATAATACTACAGTGATGGATCTTGTAAAAGAACAACGGTCACATCAACAGACAAATAACATTCTATGAAAGTATCACCTCTTGAGGGATTTATATCAAGGGGGGATGGTGCAGGGAGAATAGTTCCCACAAAATAGAATAAGGTGGACCTTATTACTGAAGTCATATCTCAAAAAAATCATGAATATCATGTGAGAGATGGATAGTTAATGGTTTTTAGTAGTTGACTTTAGTCATAGTGGGTGTCTGTTAGAGATTGTGTCCTAGAACCAAATACTTTTACTTTATGAGAAACTTGTATTCATAGATTATTATATTTAAAAATATGTTTTCATTTCATGATTGCTTTACGTCGGAAAATGCATGTGATAATATCCTAAGGATAGTTGTTTCACTAATGGGTCATAGTAGTTATCTGTTATGATGAGAACCTGGAAGTTCCATATCACTACTCTTGAATATATGTTCTGTGTCTGAATGATGTTATTTGGGGGACTCAAATAATATATTTCATAAGGGGGATGAATCATAAAACATTGATTCACCTTCTCATGTTGTGCACCCTTGGTAATATCTAGAAGGATATTATGAGAACGAGACCCACCAGTATGAAATCATCCTTATTAGTTTCATTGGATATTCCTATATGCGAACATGTGTATTGGTCCTTGGAAATTAATATTATTATTAATGGTTGTTAAAACATGCACATTTATATGTATTGATGAAAATAGTGAAGACACACTATTCATAGTGAGGTATGATATATTGGCTGCATCACAAGTAATACCGCATTAATAGACAATGCGAGAAAGGATTAGTACATTATATTCCATAACAGATGTTGATATATTAGGCCCTTTATGGAATTGATATAGCCTAAAAATCAATGGCCAAGGTGAGGAATGGGTAAGTTCAATTATGGGAGGTCAATGAAAGAGTAATTGATCACATGGGTGAGGACACGAGCTTGCAACCTGCTTGATTTGAGATATCGAGAGAAAGGGATTACATTACATGGAAAGCATTCATATGTGTTTACATATCATTGCAACAATAACTTCTTTCTCTATGTGTTTCATGGCATGTTGCTATATGCAAAACATGAACATTAGGAATGATCTACCAAATGCCACAGAGAAAGAGGCCTAGAGGTCCATACACAATGTGTATCCAAGTATCTCAGTTAAATATTCATTTACCTAGTTGAATAACGATTATCCCTGATTGTGTTTTAATATTTATTCCAGGATGTATGATCACATTTATTTTGACACTAGTTATTCGATATAATATATTTTTGGTGAAATAATATATTTATTACCATATAATGCAGTGATATTTATTTATGAAATAAATATTCATAATTCAAGGTCTAATAAATGTGGTGGAGAAAATAATGAAAATTAAAAAAAAAGTATGTGCAATGTATTTTAATATACATGATGTGTAGTTTTTCTGGGGATTTTTTAGAAATAATATTATTTATTTAATTAAATAATATCAAGTGAAATTAGATGTGTGCATGTAATGTGATAATAATAGTCAAATGATATTATTAGACATGAGTCTTAATAATAATTAAATTTAATGAATAAATACATTGTTTAATTAATTCACTGTATTATTCTTGGTAATATAAATCTCAATTACAATATTCTTATTTAAGCCTACCCATTCTCTATTATTGTTCACAACCTATCTATAGAAAGCTCTCAAGACAAGAGAATATTAATTTCCTCCAAGAATTCTCTCATGTTATGAGACATATCCCCCTCTATTGGATCAAGGAGAACTCTTTGGATATGGCTCTCAAGATGATTGAAGGCGTACATCAAAAGTGAAGGCTCTTCTATGCTAGCACGTAGAGTTCCCTATAGCGATTTAGTATGATATGTGGAGCACGTGTGGATCACCGCTACAGGAATCCTACCCATGGATTATGCGACACACTGATGGATTACATAGGATCATGACTGGATACATAAATGGATAGTGAATTCCATCATGTAATTTCTTGTCTTTTAATTTAATTAATTATAAATATTATATGATGATCCTATATATGGTTCTATGACTTCCATCTTTCCTCTTTTCCTTCATTCTATTCTAATTATCCAACATTTTATTATCATGGAAGATCTCCGATTGATCATTATTAATGGTAAAATTGATGTTGGGTATACCCATCCATGCACTTACACAATGCCCAGAACCTACTTCACATTCCCCATAGATGAGCCCTTATCACTATGGGAATCACACCAGAGTGAGGGAATTTAATTATTCCAACCAAATGAGCATCTAAAAATTCATAAAATAATAAATAACAAATTATGGGTAATATTTTCCCCATAATAGAAATTAGTAATAAGGATTCCAGAATGCATGGGTCGTCTTAACCTTCAATAGAAACATGATTACAGGAACATCATAAGGTCATGTGAAATATCCATCCATAGTGTATGACCTATGGCTAGTCCCATGAATTCTATTTGATAAATCATACTCCCACGAAACCGTAATGGGAATTCATTGATCATGTGATGGAATCCAAATAATCTCTATCAGGTCATGTGACATTTCAACTGGTGGACACCTAAAAATCCACTATAAATCATAGTAAAATATGAAGGAAAATATCTGAAAGGTGGGAGACTCTTGTTTTTGTAAACATCACAAAACATTCTCAGGAGATTCACAAGACATTACATCCCCATGACCACATGTCATCTTTTTCTCGCGAAGGGCCGCTGGTATGTCACCATCTCTACATTAATGGTCCAAGATATGTCTTAGAGTTTCTATGCTCCTCCACTAGCTTCATCGAAAAGTGAAGGGTTTTTTCATGAAATGATCATGTTTCACCATAAGATCCTTTGTTGGTCATGTGATGCATCACTAATTGGGAGAGTGATTTTCATTGATAACACATGAAAAAACTAACCATAACTCAAACCATTGTAAAAAAAGATATAAAATGGGGAAATGTTTGGAGCCTCATGAAGTCCCTAATATCAAATGAAATACCAATGAATTTTTCAAGACAACAATGAAGCACCTAGTGATATTTCTGCATTATTGCACAAGAGATCTTGGGCATTTCATTAGTGAAATGATAAAGGAATCAGATCTGTCCATGAGTTCTGGCGTTCTCCCTTTAGCTCTACAGACAAATAGAATTGTTTTTACTTAAAATGATTGGGGATCACCAGGAGATCTTTTTTGGTGGTGTGATTCATCGCTAGTAGAGATAGTTATTGTGTTCACTAGATAAGAGTCATGGGACATCAGGGCCTTGTAAAATAAACATGGAAATAAAAAGGAAAAATTTGGGAGCCTCAAAACATCATAAAATTCATGTGATGCACTCGTTCACCCCGCCCGACCTCACAAAATCCCTTCATCATGACAGCCTGTTCACTTGAAGGCCCCCTATAAGTCCATCGTTTCCTAAAAAAATTTCCTAGATAATGCATCTAAGGTCATACAATTTCCTTTGATCAGGCATCCTGATCTCACAAAGGCCACTACCCATGTCGACATAACAATGTGAAAGACACTTTTCATGAAGAAATGATTAAAAAAGACATAATTAATTGGATATAATATATTACATGAAGCATTAAATGCATGGTCTCATTGTCACTAAAAATCATTTGATTCCCTTTGAATGAACTAAGTAGAATATCATGACATGAATTACATAAAATCCCTCCACTGACACCATCTTGGATTGTTAAGATATGTGTCGTGAAAATATGATTATAATCAGGGTGGGAAAGCCAATAAATCCCCAACCACAAGATGACAAATGAATCCTTGTATCGTTGTACTAGTGCACCCACGAATTAGAGATGTTTTCTCAAAGCGGATGATCTCATGACAGTAAATTTGTTTCCATCAGGTAATTTATGGGGAATACCATTAGAGATCATGGAACACACATAGGAACATTGTGTGATCACTCATAGATCACAAAAAGAACATTTTCTAGGTGATGTGAAGGCCTTCCTGAATAAATGATCTATCATGCAAGAAATAAACAATCTAAAATTGAATAAATTGAAGGCATGTGGAATAAAATGTATGAAAAAATTCTAAAAACATGTTACTTAAGTGAAGAACATATATGTTTAACCTCATGCACTTCGCATAAACCACCCAGGTCCAGGTAAAGCACCAAGGCATGTCTCCCAGATCACTAACATTCCATTGGTATACTGTTTCAATCATATAAATTCCACTAGATGTTTTAGATCATGTCACATAGTGGCCTTGGGCATGCCACCCAAGTCTCACCAAAACAATAGGGATCACTATCCAGACCTCATGATTTTTTCAAGACATGCCACCTAAGTCATATGGTGGATCCAGTACATATTACATAATGCTTGGGATAGAATCAAGACAAAAAACGGGATTTAACGACATCCTCTAGACAATCCATCCAGATCTTGTGATGTCCTCGTGATAAGCCAGTCAAATCTTGTGATATCCTTGGGATATGTCAGACTTCTTTTGCAACGAAACCCAAAAAAGTCAACTAATGCATGAACCACCCTCCATTCATGTCACATTGACTCTCATAACACACTCCTATTACATCATCCAACATTCAAGACGAAACTAGGGAAAATAAACTAGATCATTCAACAAAATCCATTGTTTTGAACTGAGATCATGCAATGGCATCTAGGATCATCCAACCACATCTTATAATGACCTCCAAAAAATTATCCTTGATCAGGTGATTATATTTGGACATGTCTGAAATATTATCAGACATTTCCAAACATCCCTTGACTTGTATTTCATACAGTCAATACGTGTTTGGAAAACAATCAACTAGGCCAGGCAAACAAGTAGTTCTAGCCAAGAAGGAATCACAAAACATTATAACCTTGTCTACAATAAAAAATAATGGAATCCTCAGTATGTATGACCCATTGAATCTAACTAAGATTTCTCTAATAACAATAATAACTAGGATATGTAGGATTCTATCCTAATTCTTAGGCTCCATAATAAACATCCAAAGGGATGTACTAGTACATAAATACTACATCCACAAGTTGTGAGACTGGTCGTTTTCCATCCATTTTTCTCACACCGATCATAGATAATGTTGGATTAGGGATTGGTAGTGAACATATTCTTCTTAATGGGTAGCATTAATGTGTAAGGCCCAATTGGAATCATTATTTGATATGTCCAAAATAATAGGGCGACCATATCATGTAAGCCCCAAATCAAATAAACTACATAAACTCTAAATATCTCTATTATTGGGATATGAAGGATTCATTTACAGGAAATGAGCTCTTATATATAATTGCATATGTATAAGACCATCTTTTTCACCAACATTTCAACCATCAGGACCCAATCACTTCAATTGGATGATCGTTATACCTCATCCATCAGTGGATTTAAAAGTAAACTGATCTAAAATGACTCTAATTACAACAATTACAACAATATATAGGATGTCTTTCGAAGGCCTGATATCAATATTAAACATCCCACGGGAATGCCAAAAACATAATTCCCACATCCATGTGCAGTGAGTCTAAATAATTTTTATCCATTTTTTCTCACACAAATCATGGATCATTTGAGATTAGGGAGTTGTAATGATCATATCATTCATATCATGAATTTATACAATCTCAAGAAACCTCTATTTGTAAGCCTCGATGAGTGGCATGATATGACTCCCACCTTGGGGCCAGACCCAAAGGCATTAATAAACTATAAAAACTCTGATTCATTTTATAACCATAAAATGTATGTCATATCTCAAGACCTAATCTCAAATTCCTGGTACCTCAGTGACCACCCATATATCCTTTCCACATGATTGTAGACTACATGGGCATAACGAACTATGTGGGTTTTTATTCCATTAATAAAATGGATAAGTAGGCAACCTTAAAATGGCTCAATACCATCCTCAACCTATATAAAACCTCTTCATGTGGCAGAAAATTCCTAATTCCTCATATATATAGCTTTTATATATAACAAGATACCTATAAAGGGAGATGCATGAATAACCTCGCATAAATATAGATAGAGTCACTAAAATATTCCCTATTGTGTATAAAATTGATTTAACCTATGATATTTTTTTTGGGAGCCTAATTTTGTATCATGATTAGAAAGAGGATTAACCTATGATCATTTTTTAGAGAAATTAGATCCATTTCTGGATTAGGAAGGCATTAATTAATATATCATAAATCTATAAATGTGTCCTAGAGTATGAAAAATTTACCACCCAAAATAGAGTGTGATGACCCCAACCTCACATGCTCTCGATCAATGTGAGTTCCTAAGTTTAATTGGGTTTGAAATCCAAACTAAACCCCAACCATTAGAATGAATGTTTTTACCCAGCTACAGATATGGTAATTATTGGGAGTTTCTGTTAAAAAAACAATGTTAAACCCTATTTAAATGATCGTCCAACACATTTAATCACCCTCACTCATAGTAAACTAACGCGAAAACTGAACCCACCTAGTGGTTGTCATTTTTTTGGAAAAAAATATAATAAATGTTTTTCATAATAAAAACAATTCTTTTACTCAACTCATAACTCCTACAAATTTTGAACAAACCTTGAATAGGTAAATAATATTTGTTTATATAATATTTTTCCATGTATTCACATAAGACCATGTGAATACATTTAATAAGTAAAATTAATTCTAATTATTCTATACTTAGATAATAATTTATTTATTTATTCATCAGTGATAAATAATACATTCAAATCTTTCCTTATGGTAGGGCCCACCATTTCCTACACTCTAATTCCTCATAAGAGGGATGGATTTTTAATAAACTATTGTTTATGTCCCATTATGACCTTATCTCAGTATTAGTAAATTTTATTAATAGACCAGAAGCAAAGTCAAGCAAATCGTCAAGGGCCATAAAGAGGTAGGTAAATTTTATAAAAGTGAAAATCCTTTCGAAAATCTAAAACTAGGTAATATAATCTCTATGTCTCATGATATATCATGTATTGGGATGCATGACTTATGTTATCATCTATAATTGATTTATTATTCATTAATATAATTGGATTTACTTACATTATTTTACAATGAACATCGATTTAGTAAGGGTACTACTATCCTAATAAACCAGGGATGAGATATCACTTATGTAAGAAGTAGAAAAATTATATCTAGATTATTCAATCAATGTTATACCACCAATAGTGCGCCCAATAAAGGATACCTCACTACTACATCAATTCTATAGTTTTTTTCTTGAATCAAAGTACATGATAAAATGGTACACATTAATAATAATCTAAAATCATGAGAACATTAAATGTGTTGGTAGATAAGAACTACCAATGTCACATGAATCATAATGTGTTTGTATAGGTAGGCTAATCGTAAATACCTCATCTACTCAAGATCACTAAGTGTGAACATCATGTGAAGAAGTCTCAATGCATATGATCACCCAATAAATAATAGTAATAAATAATATCTATATAATTCTTATAATGTATTTAGACCATAGGATATAGTTTTATGATCATTTTCATAGTATCTTCGTGTTCCTAATATAGATTATGAACTCCAATAACTTTTTTATAAGATGAGTAAAAAATGAAAATTATCCTCAAAATACTAGATGTGAAAAATATCAACACTATATTTGTGAGGGTAAATCATGAAAAACTATCTATATAAAGGATACGATAATAAAAATTTACACTATAATTGATTTTTGGGGAACCAAATATTTCAACATACCCACATTCACTAGATCCAACATGCCAAAAAAAACCTTCTAGCACTAACAAGATAAGATTACACATCTGACGAGTTATAGTTTTAATCATTGGGCCTCCCATCTCTTTGTTTTGTTTCTATTTTGGTATTGGCGACATCGCCCCTTGAGTAAGACTCCCCAAAAGATGATATATATAAGTTTATTCCTTTTTACTGTAAATAATTTTCATCTTATCTAGTACCAGTAGTAGGATTATCATAATCTATATTCTGATAAGTATTTACAAACTAGGTATGATTCCATGAAATATAACAAATGTTGGTGTATTATACACTACTTCTATAGTTTTCATATACTCCACAATATACTAGGTATTTTTAGATATGGATACTATTGGATTGATTGAGATTCTATTGCTAATAATACTGGACTAACTATTGTATTATATCATATTAATCCATATGAATACTAATTTACATAACATTACAATAACTATACATTCATCTTCACATACCAGGTTCATATATTTTGTATTTTCTCAAATACAATTATATAGTTTTGACTACTTTCAATTTATTTCTCTTTGATACAAGTGATATTTTCCAAATATAAAACATATATTTGAAATATCAAATCTAGTATAGGGAATAGAAATTTTTATCGATTAGTCCTAGAAGAAAATTTAATTCATCTCAACAAATACATATCCCCCAATGTGTCATTCATGTTTTCTAAGATAGATTTATTCCATGTGACATTGGTAACAATTATCTCTCGAATTTCTCAAACTATTAATTTTCAATACCATGTCAGTATATGTACTTTTAACTCGGTATAAAAAATCTATTAGATCTACCATGGGAGATAACATATTATATAATATAGGTTTATACCTCACTAAAACATAGTATAATTAATTTCATTTTGGTCTTAACTAATTTAATGAATAATAGTTGTCCGTGTGTTATTAAACATAATTTACATGGAAAATAGTAGTTATCCCACTAACCTCTTATAGACATGAGGAAAAAATCTATCCAAATGAATATGTTATGATCTTTCTACTTACATCAATCAAAAACTAGCTTCTAGTAACATTCAATCCATATTGGAATTCTTTTTTCGTCAACAATCCTTTCTGGTTTTTTTATAGACATCATATAAAATAGGTGGTCTTGACATCCATTTCCAAATATAATGATGGTAGAACGAAGCTATGAAAAATAGAATTATATTATATTTTGGAATATTGAAATGGTTTTACCAATCATGTCTTCTTGGAATAATTCTTGTACTGCCCCAATATAATCATACTTGAATACACACCACATTATTCAAAATGATATTCCTCTATACTTTGATGAATGGAATCCATTATTTCAATTTAATATCATGTAAATTTTAGTACATTTTACTATACAGATTAATTGTATGACTCCTTATTATAAATAAATAAACTATTGCTGAATGTGATGAATATAAAACCAATATTATGGTTTCAATCTTCCTATATATTATGTGTCTCTTGAAAAATACATTTTTACAAGATCTTATTGATGTTTTTTCCTAGTCCAACTAGTTTTAAAACTCTATAATTAACTAAATCCAATTCAATATATCTCCCACTATATAAATTAGATACATCAACCATTTTATAGAAAAATAATCTATGACTTGATTATAACATTTATATCATTTGGATTTCATAGTATCTTCAAAAAACAAAAGGATACTAATAGTGATTCACTTTATTTTGTGATGCATGTTTGTTTATGTCCTTAACAAAAAAAATTCATCTAGGAAAATGTTATAATGAAATTATTTCTTTCTTATCATATTATAACTCGAATGATATTAATATGATATTATTGTTGGAATACGGTTATGGGATAATGACTAAATTTTCAATGAATGTTTATAAAATAATTGATTCTTTTACAATTCAGGTAGGTATATGAATTTGTTCCCTTTCTATTTACATCAAATATCTAATGTGTATAAGGAAATGTACATTTAGGAATTAATCAATGAGTCAATTTTATATTTAATATTTTTATGAAACATTTATCATTAATCCCTTTAATTAACATAATATATTTAATCTGAATAAAGAAATGTGATTTAATGAATAAATCAACTATACTTTATATGATTGATGAATGCTTGGTCAAGATATTTTTCGGGACATAGGCTTGAAAAAGCTTACATCTTCTGATAATGAATATATCATACATCACATTCCAAATCCATAAAAACTCTGAAATGAATATTATGATGTTTTTTCACCACTATCATAACAATGAAATAGTTCACTATAGTGACCCTAGCCTTTCACACATAATATTACATTATTTTAAGCATAATTATACATTATATTACAAGACAATGATCAGGAATTCTAGTGTCTTTGAATACTATGTACATAATCAAACATTATAAAAAAAATTTATTTATACTCTATAATGAACTCCTATATTCCACTATTCTCATACATATTCATAGGATAACCTAGGGATACCACAAACAAAGGGATGAGCTAAAAAAACCAGAAAGGGAGTATACATTAGAATAAGTCTTTAGGACATGGTGTATAAGTCATGACATGGTGATAAAACATTTATGGAACATATTTAATCATAACATATAAACATGGTATCCAATAGACATGGAGCCTTAGAAATGTAGCAGAAATGTAAAACATTACTTTCGTATGAGTCAAGGCATACATCCTAGATCATTTCACAAAGTAGCACAAGCCAAGGCTAACCGTCATGACCTTTACACATAAAATATCACGAGATTTAACTTTACCCAATGTATTGGAGAACTGTATGGGTTCATCCATATTAACTTTTCATGAATATTTTTTCCATGTAAATAATCATACATAATCAATCTGACATTATCATAATGCTTACCCATGGAAATAATTGGGCACCACATGAATAAAAAATGGGAGTTTCATAAAAGTGTTCATTAAAGAAATAAAGTAAAATAAAAATGGAAATTCATAAGGTAAAATAGGAATTTTTCATTAGATTTAATGTCATGATGAAGTGACAACATGTATGAATGTTATTTAAGAAATTTTGCGTTGAATGTTTTTTAGAGATATCTTATGTAAAATAAATTAGATCTTTTAAAATATAAATGAGGAAAATACCTTATAAAAAACCTGAAATGATCCCAAAAGGTTTTCATATTTAAATGGACTTAATTTATAAAGAAAATATTTGCTTAAAATAGAAGATAAATGGTACTTGAAATTGGTATGAATTTGGTAAGTTCCTTCAAAACATGTTTTCCTATCAGGTATCATTGAGGAGGGACTCACTTAAAAAATGTATATATCCAAAAAATAATGAAGTATCAAACTTAAAACATGATTTTGGAGAAAATAAAAGTATATATATGTTTTAAATAAAATTAAAATATAACTTTATATGGTTAAAAAGAATAATAGAGAAATCCGATGGAATAATGGAAGTTTGTGTGGAATCCCTTATATAATATTGGCAAGGTATTAGGTGTAATTAAGAGGGATTATTGATAAATTGAGGGATTTATAATCTTCTTATAAATCATGATTAAATTATGGTGGAGTTTCTTAAACATACTCCATCGCTAGGAATTACACATAAAAGGGAATAATATAGTGGACAATCTTGAAATATAGAGGACCTCTTACCTTAAATCAGATAGTTATCATTACATGAACTTAATGACCAGAATATGAAAATTACTGTAATTATTTAATAATTACATAACCTATTATTTATGTAAAATTTTATTATTTTCTTTTTTATGTTCATTTATAACCATTTTGATTGGTTATGATGTTGAATTTCATTGTTCGGGTATGTTTGGCTGCTTGGTTTTAATGATCGGTTCATGTTCAGATGAGCATGTATGATGAAGGTGGTTGTCCTGAATTGAAGTTATATTTTATTATTGAAAATACATAATGTTAAATGGTTTAAAATTTAATTTGGTTAGTTTTATTGTTGATGAATCAATATATAGAACAAAATTGACAAACTTTTGTGTTAATTGGTTGTTTTTTTCCATAAAAATCATTTTTCTATAAATCAGTAACATGAAAAAAAGGATTATAGAACCATATAGGAGACATAATTTATATATCATGGTCTTTATAAACCAATAAAATGGTTTCATTACCATAAATTAATATTGTAACAGAAATTTCAAACCCATCGTCCTTGAATGTGGTAATTTAACACATCTCGGATGGTGTCTTTACTACTAAAATAAAAAAAGACTAAAGGGGATATGATAATACAATCTTACATTTCATTAAAAATTATATTAAATGTAAGGTAATGGATTTTTTATAACATTTGGATGAGTATTGGTAAGGATAAAAAATGAAACAAACTTGAAAAGAAAATGAATTCAACGAAAATAGTAATTAACCTCTTGATTCAATATTCTTTGACAGCCTATTTAGAGAAGAGGATTTAGTAATTTGAGGATAACAAGGGATATTGGTAATGGTGGAGGAGCTTGGGGAGAGAATTTTATATAATATAGGCTGTAAAAAATTCTTTATAGGAGTGAAGATAGGAGGTAAGGAGTGGTTGTATTTATAGTGGAGGAGAGGAGGGGTTTCAAAAAATTATAACAATTAGTTTATTATTTTCCCACAGAAGGAGAAATAGAGATGATTCGATGAACATGAATATTAATAAATTCATGTGAGTTCTATATTTGGGTTCTTACATCACTTATTATATCAGTAATATTATATTTAAATTATAATGTATTTATACGGTAAATCAATGTATTTTATTATTTGCCTAAAATTCATGTATTCCAGAAAAATTCCAAATATTCACCATAATAGTTTTTCAACCCATAGAATCCAAAAAATGAAATAAAATTTTCAAAATTAATTTTCTAAATTTGATTAATTTAATATTTAAATAAAATCATAATTTATTTTAAAAAAATGTTTAAAACATTTACTTACTAATTACAAAATATTGGTACATCATACCTTCATTCGAATCGTATTTATATAATATCAAAAGTATGTTTTCAATTTATTAGGCTATGCCAATATTCTTAGGGTTAATATTACTATTCGTAAGTTTATATTAATATTCACCAAAATTGTGTGGTTCAAATTAGACTCCAAATAACTTATTGATCGGAACCATTTAAGATAGATTTTAAAAATTCAAAACACAAAAGTGAAAAACATATGGTAAAAGCTCACATAGAACATAATATTCGATTATGTTGTGATTTCATGTGATTATATGACATAATCATACAAATGAAAATTCCAATGAAAAAATTTGTTCATTACATTATTCCCCCTATATGAAGTTTTTGCCTCAAAATTTCATTTTACCTTCTAAGACATAAAGAGGTGAATGAAATTTTCATTCATAGCCTCCTCCAGTTCTCATGTTGCCTCTCCATACATAAGGTTCTTCTATAATGACATAACTATATGAGTTGTCTTGTTATTTAGAACATTATCTCTACCATCCATGATCATCACTAGCTGCTCCTTATAAGAAAGAACATCTTATAGGTGTTCCGCCTCTAAATAGACTACCTGTGAAGGTTCTTGTATATACTTCATTACAAGGGATACATGTGGGACATCTGTCCTTTGGCCAAGGTAAACAGAAGTGTGATTTGATAGGCCACAACCTCGATATGATCAAGAATCTAAAAGGGTCCGATGTACCTGGGATTAACTTTCCTATCTTTTTAAACATCATAACCTTATTCCACGGAGATATCTATAGAAATACCATGTCTCGCATGTTGAACTCAAAGTCTTATCTACGATTGTCTTCTTTACTCTAATGTCGACTTTGGGTTTCCTTGATATTCTACTCAATGGTTTCACCTTCTCTGCCATTTCTTCGACCATTGCAGGTCCTATCAGATTATGGTCACAAACATCATCCCAACACACCAGTGCTTTACACCTTTTCCCATAAAAGGCTTTTTATGGTGACATTTGATTGCTCGAGTGAAACTATTATTATAAGAGAATTTACCAAGTGGAAGATATTGGTCTGATCCTCCTCAGAATTCCCTAGAACATTATCTCAACATGTTATCCATTGTCTGAATAGTTCACCCAGATTGGACATCAGTTTGAGGATCATATTCCATACTGAAGTTTAGTTCAATGCTTAGAGAATGTTGGGTAGTTTTTTCAGAATATCAAGGAGAATATTGAATCATGATCAGATAAAATATATAGTGGTGATCCATTCATCCTTTCCACCACTTTGATGAAATGTTTTGAAATTTGATCTAATGGGAATTCCTATCAATTTCCTATAAATAGAGTTGTCTTTGTAAGAATATCCACAATAACCCATATATCATTGTTTCATCTGCATGTCCTTAGAAGTTAAATGAAAAAGTACATAGTGATGTTCTCCCACATCCTTGTTGGTATTATTAGTGATTTCATCATCCCATTAGACTATTTCTTCTCATCCTTAACTTGTTTACATACTAGGAACTTTAATGTATATTAAGCAATATCCATTTTCGTATTGTCCAACAAAATGGACTCTCAGATATCAAGATACATATTTGTGCTCCGTAGGTTAAAAGAAAAGGTTGATCTATGTGATTCATTGAAAATACTATTATTTATCTCTAGATAAAATGGTACACATAATTGTGATCCAAATCACACAGTCTTTCCTCATCAATCATGAACTATGAGGATTTCCTATTTCTAATAGCTTCCACCCTATTCATAATTTCCACATATTTTCGTTGAGAATCCTTTATTTTTTCCAAGAGAGATGGTTGAGACATGATTTGAGAAAAAATTTGATGATTTTCCTCCCTTAATTATTCCCATGTGTATCCTCTGCAAATCTATGATGATTTGACCCTTTTCAGTTCTCATCATTGATAATGATGTAGGATCCTTTCTACTTAGACCATCTGCCGGGTTATTTTCCTTATTGGGATGGTAGTGGATCGAGAAATCATAATACTTGATGATATATGTCCATCTTCACTGGTATATTTTAATCTCTTCTTGTGTGAATATATATTTGAGACTCTTTTAATCAGTATATATCTCACACTTCTCCCCATAGAGATAATGCCGTGATATTTTCAACGCAAAGATCACAGCCTCCAACTTTACATCATGCATGGGATAGTTTTTTTTCGGAATTTTCAACTTCCTTGAGTTTTAGGCTATCACTTTATCATTTTTCCTAATCACATAGCCTAATCCCTTCTTTTAATAATCTATGTACACCATAAAAAGTTGTCCACTTATTGAGAGTGTGAGTACTAGCATAGTGATAAGTCTCTTTTTCAACTCCTTAAATCAGTAGTCACATTCATAAGTCCAAACAAACATTACTCCTATCCATATCATTTTGGTCATTGGGTTTGAAAATATTGATAATTTCTTCACAAATCCTTGATAATAACTTTATAAAACAAAAATTATGTGACTCGCTATTACAAATGTGGGTCGAGGCCACTCTTCCATTTCCATTTTCATGGAATGGTCAACATATATCCCTTTTCTGGTAATTGAAATCCCTACGAATGATAATTTCTCCATCCATATTACACATTTACTCTAATTTTCATACAAATTCTCCCTTAAATATGTTTTTAATACAGTATTCAAATGCTCTTCATGTTCCTCCTTTCTCTTGTATTATATCAGAATATCGTCAATAAAGACTTCCAAAAAGTTCTCAAGGAAATATCTAAAGACACTATTAATTAAATCCATGATAATTGTTGGAGCATTAGTGAGTCTGAAGGGAGTCACTATGAACTCATTGTTTCAATACCTCGTTTGAAATGCGGTCCTGGAAAACACATCCATGTTCACCTTTAATTGGTAATATCCCGACCGAAGGTCCCCCTTAATTAAATAACTGGCCCCACAAATCTAATCAAACACGTTATCTATCTATGGCAGGGGAGACTTGTTCTTTATCATGATTTTATTAAGATCACAATAATCAATATAGAGGCGCATTGATACATACATCTTCATGATGAATATGACAGGCGCACCCCATGGTGAATCACATGGGTTTATAAAATCATTCTTTAGATTCTTCTATAACTACTATTTAAGAACCTCTATCTCTACGATGTCCATTCTATAAGGTTTAATTGATATAGGTAAGAATCCAAGAATAATTTCATTAGATAAATCAACCTCTCGATCATGTGAAGAGTGATATATTTTCCAGACATTTGATGATGTCTTTGTATAAAGTTACCCAATCCATCTTAAGCTAACATTGAACTCTACAAAAGGGTGTGTGAGAAGGTTTTTCGAGCGGTTTAGTCCAAAAACATTTATTGAGGATTTGCTATAAACCATGGATGAAATAATTTCCACATTCTATGTTCTCACAGATAACATATTCTCCAAATTTGGAGGTGGGGTTTGAGTAGTTCTATTAAACATGAAAGATTTAAATGAATTCATAAAAAACAATAAAATAGTACATTCACTATATTAGAATTATTAACTTGCATAATTTTCACTACATCATTGTCCAGCTATACCTTAGATATAGTGATAGAATAAGCCCTTCCTTGTATCCATGGAGGTTTTTGTTTATTTCCCCTACAAACCCTTGGATTAGGGAAATTTTTTATATAATTCCCAAGATCCTTGAAATTATATCACTACACTATAGGCTGAGTGATGATCTGAAACATCCTTTATTCATCCACATTGGCGGTATTTTTCATATCCCTTCACCAGTTCGTGGCCAGATGTCCCATCGTTCCACATTTGATGCAATTCCTAGTTCCCTTCTGACATTTTCCCTAATTCTTATCTCCACAACCTTTAAAAGTAGGATATTCGGGCTTCTTTCCATCTTGGGATTCGTTTTTTTAAAACACCAATGTTGTTATCCATTTTACACTTTATATCACTAGTCCCATGAGACCACTGACAATCTCTTTCTCCATTTCAACATTAAGGGCACAGTGGAAAATTTCCTCATAACTGTTGAAGTCTCGAATAACCAACTCTTTTCATATACTTTGCTTTATTTCGCTAAAGAAGCAATCCAACTTTCTTGAAATGTTCATGACAATGGAAGAGGAATACCATCCAATACTTGTAATGTTTTCTTCATATGCCCCAATGGACTCATCTTCCTTCTTCTTGAGTCTGAGGAACTCTATATACATCTTGAGATGGAGGGTTCAAGGAAAATATTTATTTAAAAACATCTTTTTGAATTCCTCCCAATACATAATTAAATTTCCTCTTGGGAGTTTGTATTCTTAATTAGTGTCCACCACTGTTCAGCATCCACATCAAAATGATAGACCTCTATTATAACATTCTCATCTTCCGAGAACTAGAGGATGGAGAATATCTTTTCAATGGAGTTAATCCACTGTTCTTCATGGAGGGAATCAAAAGATCCGCTAAACATGGGAGTCATTTTATGTATGATGGATTCTATGGAAACATTCTCTTTACATGGGGGAGGAAGGAGTTCCACATGATTCATGTTATTATTTTATAACTTGATCTTGTTGATCAAGTAATGTCCTGATATTTTGAGCACTCGTTCCCATCATATCTGACATATCATTATGGAAATCTCCACATTTCATATCACATTGGTCATTAGAAAATGTTCTTATTTTTCCCTCCATTAACTAAAAATAATAATGTACAATAATAGGGCTTTTATACATAGTTATTGAACATAAAAATGTAAATTTTTGACTATAAAAGGATAAACGTGTAAATGAGAAGTATATCCTAACTATTAATTCCTTAGGTTTAAATCTATTCTATCCTCAATCTATTTCGTGACATATATTCTTACGGGATTCATTATTACCTAAATAATGATTTGTACAAAACTCATGAATTCAAAAATGAATATCACAAGCCAGTTTCTAACTAAGGGTGTATCAAGGACCGTTGTCATGTACCAGGATACTCCATGTCTGGCCAGAAACTCCTTGTTAGTGTTTTCAATCCTAGGTAGATCTGTTCTAGAGCCACCTATACTTATTTGTATCTAGATAGGGATTTATTTTTTGATAAACC
Source organism: Viscum album (assembly GCA_963277665.1). NCBI lineage: Eukaryota > Viridiplantae > Streptophyta > Magnoliopsida > Santalales > Viscaceae > Viscum > Viscum album. The sequence continues at coordinate 75,270,868 of OY728162.1, read as the reverse complement.
ACTAACTTTATACTTACCAAAATTTAGAGCTGTTTACGTACACATAGTCTCATCCTTTAGGCTCTCACTAATGTGTTTTATTCCTATTCTCCAAAAATAACAAGATAATTCTATGATACCAGCTATAGATACCCTAGCCTTTCACACATAACATTACATGATTATAAGCATAATTATACATCAGAGTGTATAGAAATTATCATTAAGTCTGGGGTCATTGATGACTTGTTACATATTCCAAAATTTTAGAAACAACTTTTTATTTAAAATCCTTAATGAGCTCTTATCTTCCATTGTTCTCACGCATCAACATAGGATAGAATGGGGATAACATGAACCAATACTACCAAAATGGCCTATAGCAGTGCTCAAAATGAGATTTAACAGCGCTAAAAAATCTTTGTAATGCTCTGTGCCAATATAGGGGGTTCCCTTTTATCCGCGCTTTTTTTAGTGCAGATAAAGTAAAATAAAAAATAAAAAAAATAAAAAAGAGTTAAATAATGTGGGATAGCTTTTAAAAGTACTTGACCCCACCTATATTAGCCCTATGAGGTCTCCCACGCACTTCACTTCTCGTGCATCCTCACACGCATGCACCCCTTTGTGCTTCCACTAGAACTCAAACCCGCAACCTCCCCCTTTGAAGGTTGCACCTTTACCACAACGTTATTTTGTTTTTTTTCTCTATTTGATGATATATCTATATATATAGTTATATTTATTAGTATATTGATATTGATTCATATGAATATAAATAAATTTGTTCACATATTTGTATATATATATTCATTCATATATTAATATGTATTTATATTTATTTATTTATATATATATTTAGTTAAAATTTATTATCTGTATATTTATTTTTATATTAATATATACTTACACGATTATTTTTAAATACATTTATGAAATTAGTTTTTTATGTGTGTTTATAATTAAACAAATAAATACATACATACATATATAAAACACACACACACAAAGAGACACATAAATATTTACAAATAAATACATATATATATATATATATGTGTGTGTGTTTGAAAATATATATAATGTAAAAACAATCATAACTTATAATCGAGAAGCCTGTCTCAACTCCACAAGAAATAAAATCGAAGAAAATGAAACAATATTCAATAACATATGTCGTACAGGGATGATGAACATCTAGATCAGATGTTATACCAGTTTGGATGTTAACAAATTGGGGTATCCCTTCTAAAAACTCAGTTTCGGAGGCCTTCTGTGCCTTTTTGGCCTAAATAAATGTGACAGAGGCTTCTCTTGGGTTAGTACCACATAGATCTCAATGCAGGCATCGATTTGATTTTCTGTAGAGATCAACCAGACCCCCAGATAAAAAGTTATGGCTGTTTGATGTTTGAGTTACATTTTCAACTTATTTTAGATCTTTTATTAATATTTTTGATTTTTTTGTGTCTTCAAATTGTTTGCTAAATGATTTTAATTGATAATAATTAGCACATTATTAATTAATATTATTTATTTAAAATATTTTAAAGCCATTTTCATTAAATTTATTATATATTAAATGTAATTATTTATTTATATGCATCTAAAAAATATTTAAAAAATATATATTATATTTATATAAATATAAATATACTTATATAACAATAATTTGTTTTTCATGATTTTTTAACATAACATTTATCACCGGTAGGAAAAAGTGTTGATAAATCCCCCCTTTATCAGTGCTCTTAAAAAATCACTCATAAAGGGGACCCTTTATCAGAACTTTTATTAGCGCCGATAAAGACCACCTTTATCACTGTTTTTTGCAGCGCTGATAATGGGGTTGCGCTTCCCTTGCTCGTTTTTTTAGTAGTAAACAAAGGGATGGGCTAAAAACCCCATTAAGGGAGTACACATAAGATTAAGGCTTTAGAAAAAGGGTTAGAAGGAATGAAATAGTGATACAAAAATAATAGAACATATGGAATCATATCATATAAACATGAGATCATAGGAAAATGGAGTTATAAAAATTTGGCAGCAACATAAAACGTTACTTTAGTATGATTCAAGCCTAACAGCCAAGATCGTTTCACATTGTAGAACAATCCAAGTCTAACAGCCCAGAATGTCACACATAACATCTCATGATATTTAACTTTACCCAATTCATTGGAGTACTATCTAGGTGCACCCATATAAAAGTTTTAGGAATATGATTTCCCCATGAATAAGCATACATAATCAATCTTACATAAACATTATGGTTACATATGGAATGAATAGGGTACCACATGCATAACAAATGGGTGTTTCGAAAAAGTAAAAATTAAATAAAGGAACTAGAATATACATAAACATTCATACGGGAAAACATGAATGTATCATTGGAATTAATGTCATGAATAAGTGACAACTTTAAAGAAATTTATATAAAAAATTTAGCATTAAATATTTTTGAGAGGTTTTAAGGAAATTTCTATAGAGTCTTTAAAATAGAAAAGGAAAAAATAACTTATAAAACCAGAAGTGATCTTAAAATTTTTTCAAAACAAAAAGGAATTAATTTATAAAGAAAATGGTGTCCAAAAATAGAAGATACAATGAACTTTAAATCGGTAAGAATTTAGAATGTTCCCTGAAAAAATGTTTTCTTATTAGGTAGTATTGAGGAGGAATCACATAAAACATGTATATCCCCAAAAGAGAATGATGGATGATCCTTGAAACATGATTTTTGAGAATATACATAGTATGTAGAAGTTTTACATAAAATTAAAATAAAACTCATTTGGGTAAAAAGAAATATAGAGAAACCCAGATGAATAAAGATGGTTTACGTGGAATCCCATACGGAATATCGGCATGGTATCAGGTGTACATCATGGGGATTAATAAGAGAGAAAGGAATTCCTCATCTTGTATACATCATGATGATAGTATGGGTGAGGTTTCTAATCATAAAAAACCACTATGAATTAAATATAAATGGCCATCAAATAGTGTACAATCTTGAAATGAAGAGGATCCCTTACCTTAAATCCAATGTTGAAGTTTTCTGGAAGTTATTGTCCTGAATAATAAAATTATGTGCATTAATTAATAATTAAAGAAACTATTATATATTTAAAATATTTATTATAACCATTCTATGTTCATTTATAACCATTTTTATTGTTTTGAGGTTCAATTTCATTATTCGGGTCTGTTTCCTTGCTTGGTTTTAATCATTGGATCAGGTTCAGATAAACATGTATGATGAAGGTGATTTTCCATAATTGAAGTTATATTTTATTATTTTACATCAATAAGGATACATGTTGAAAATTTTATTTGGTTACTTATTGTGAGGTTGAATCACTATATAAAACTTTAGTGAAAACCTTTTGGGATAATTGGTTGTTTTTTTCCATATTGAAATGTATTGTTTTATAAATCATAAAAAAGTTTACAAAAGGATTCCATAACTACAGATGAGCCACAATACATATATTGCAGTCTTTTTAAAACCTGAAAATGGTTTCATGATCAAATTTTTTTATGTTAATGGAAATTGAAAACCCATCGTCCATGAATGTTGTAATTTAACACATCTCAGATGGTGTATTTACTACTAAAGTAAAATAAGATTAAAGGATATATGATAATTCCTTATTCCCTTATCATAAAAAAATTCCATTACATATAAGGTACTGTATTTTTCATAACCTTTTGGATGATGATAGGTAAGGATTGAAAAGAAAACAATTGAACATGAAATGAAAATGAAACAAATGGAATGTGTAATTTACCTCTTGATTCAATCTTCCTTGAGATCTTCATAAGGTGAGATGATTTAGTCTAATGGGGAGACCAAGGATTTTTAAACATTATGGAAGGTCTTGAGGATAGATTTGGGTAGAATATAGGCAAGTCACAAGGTTTGAGAGGAGTGAAGAGAAGTGGTAAGGAGGGGTGGTATTTATAGTGGATGAGAGGAGGGTTTTCATAATATTATAATCATTAGTTTATTATTTCCCCACAAGTTACAAATAGTATTGATTCCATGATAAAGAATAGTAATAAATGATTTTCTGTTATATATAAAGGTGCTTACATCACTTATGATTCCAAGAAAAGAGGATTTATTATATAATTTATTTATACAGTAAATTAATATATTTTACTAATCACCAAAAATTCATGTATTCAGAAAAATCCCAAAAATTCAACCTAACCATTTTTTAACATTTAAAATCCAAAAATTAACTCTATTATTCCAAAAATAATTATAAATATGATTAATTTAATATTTAATTAATATTATTATTTTCTAAAAAACCTAGTTTAAATCATTTTTTACTTATTCCATAAGATATGTATATTATACTTCCACTAGAATCTTATTTATATACTATCATAAGTAATTTTACTATTAATTATGGGATTTAACTATACAAAAGTTTAATATTACAATTTAGAAGGGTATATTACTATTTACCAATAATTAATTTGTTCATATTAAACTCCAAATAACATACTAATTGCAACCGTGTAGGTTCGGTTTTCGAAATTCAAAACACCCAACTGACAAATTTATGTTTAAAGGTCACATAGAACTTAGTAGTTCATTATCCAGTTATTTAATGTGATTATATGACATAATATTAAGAATGACATTTCTGTGGAAAAATATTATGTTGTTACATTCACACTATCTAGCTGAACTAATTCTAAAATATTTATTCCTACCTTTAAATATAAAGGATTCATCTACAAAACTGAATACGTTAATGTCTTGATAATACCTAATTTATTTATCTCCAAATAGTCTTAAATGATACATGCTTTATCCTTGAAAACTACACAGTATTTGTTTAAATTTATATATCTTTCCACATCTTGGTATAATTGAATCATACATATTTTATTCATTGGGTAATCCCAATGATTCAAGAATTATTAATCCTTTAATTTTGTATAAGACACCATAATAAAAATTCATTCCAAATAATGGAATAATTTATCATTATATCCAATGGAAATATGAGATACATTTTTGGTCATTACTCAATAAATGTTCTACTAGAATCATTATTCGTGGAAATTAGTAGTTGTGTACTTTTGGCCACTGACATGAAAATCATGTTTTCTCATCCACTTATATAACTCATCAAACTTATTATAGAATATAATTTCGTACATGGTTTTCATGTTTCAATACAAATATGTGGTAGGAATATTTTACTTATTACCCATGATAGAGAATAGAAAACATTTCATAAAATTAATTAATATACCTAAAGAATAACTGCATCGTTCATAATCAATTTAGTTCATTTCATTTTACCTTCCATTGACTTAGCATGTGAAATCCAAAGAAAATAAACTCTATTATGATAACCAATCTATGTTCTTTGAAGAATGCTATGAAGTTCACATCGGAGTCACACATTAATGTTTACTTTTTTCCTTGTCTTTTCAATTTCTCACCATAATTGCTAATTATTAAACTTTCTTTATGTTTTTTTACTTAGTCAACCATAGAAAAATGGTAATGAATAATTTGATCCATACTTTTTGTTTTCTAGTCTAAAATGAAACGGTATTTAGTTTTTGATAATATTATTAGGAAGGGATTTGTTTAATTGTTTTGATACATCATTTAATTTATAGATATTTAGTGTAAACATCACCTCATTTATATATTTCTTCTAATTCTCCACCCAAATTTCTCTGAGATGAGACAACATGTGATATCATCAATGTCCTGATGTTGTTTCCACTAATCAATAGACACTGATGATCACAATATGATTTAAACATTAAATATATTATACATGAGTCTCTTATAAGTATCTTTACAACACCTTAACTCCCTGAGGTGTCTCAATTGGTATTGGGGACCCCAACAACTTGAATTTATTATACCATAGTTCTCCGTAGATATACCTCAACTAGTCATAAAAATTCATTTCTGTTTTCACAAGTTATTTATCTAATAGGTATCATAGTGTGTATGTGATATTATGTGTGATTTTATAATATTATCGCTAGAATATTAGTAATATTATCATGATTATCACATAAAATTTAATGATTAATTTAATCATTAAATATCTACCACTATTTTATTGAACCATACTATACCTAACTATTAGAATCAGAATAATCAGTCAATAATGTATTCTAGTAGAAATGATCCTTGAAACCTCTCCTTATAGTCCAATCTATGGGGACACCACTACTCGAAAAATTTCAAAGTAGGAATTTGAATAAACAACCACATTAACTCATGAATTATTTAACTATTGGGTGATGTCTCAACATTGAAATCATAAACTTGATTTAATCAATGTTATGCCTATAAAGATGAAACAATATATTAGTTTATACTACTTTACTACCATTTTATATCGATTTTTTTGATAAAATTAATAAGAACTCCTCAATAGTATAAATCACCTGTAACTAGGGGTATAGAGCACCACCAACACTCGGTTTTTTTCAAATTAAAATGAAACATGGTGTTTGTCTGAATATTTCATTGAGGGGTTCTTTTATTGATGAATGAAAAAAATTTCTATTTTATATGCACGTAACATGTCATTAAACTCACAATTTAAAAGTTTATTAAATATAGTAACATTCATAGCAACATACATTGATTTAAACTATACATTTTTATGTTTATCATTATATGTGATTATATAATCCAACTTATTCCGAAAAAATTAAAAAATTCATAAATAGAATAAACTTACCAACTAATTTTTTTTCATCAGGTATTAGTTGATATATTTAAACAAAATATATCAACCATGAAATAGGGGTATGCTACATTAGTCATGTTTTGACTCATATCACAACACTCTCTATAGTCTAAAGTTTCCACATCTTGTTTATATCATTACCTGGTCTCATTGTCGTCCATGTCTTACAACAACCATTCCATTATACAAAAATTCATACACATGGATGAGTGGATCTTGGGAAGTGGAAAACAAATATTGAATAATACTAAAGGACACATAATCCCATATACATATTATTCAAGTAAACATGTTGGGCACACTGTCAATAAATAAAAAATTATGATAATTATCACATTAAAATATAATAATTAATTAACTAAAAATAAACTCAAACTAACATTGTCATTAAATGATAATTACTAGTGATTAGGTTAAATAAATGTGATATAAAAAATTAAAAACTGATAAATTAAATTTTAAAAAAATTAATTAAATTAATGTAACTTTTAATTCAAATAATCATAATTTAGTTCTGTTTAGAAAATAATTTTTCTTTAATTTTAAAATTTATGCTAACTCTTGAATATTTTTATTAAATTATTTTCCAAAAATTTTAATTTTTATTTAAATCTAATTACCCATTTTTTCCTTGCCCTAGAGCCTACCCAATTGAGGGGAGAAAGAAGGAGTCGAGGTTTGGTGGCCAAGAGAAATGTAACTGGGAAGCCTTGTGGTTTTAGAGAGGGTTATAAGGAGGATGAGAAACAATGTGATATATTTTATTTTGTAGTTTGGTTTCTTCCAGTAGAAACCTCAAAATATTAACTTTTTTTTCCTAAAAAACATTTTTGGTGTTTGTAGTTGACCTGTCGCTTCTTATATTTTCAATTATTTTTCCATTTATTTTTCCCTCCACGCATGATTGGCCCCAACAAAAAATTTTTAATAAGGAATTTCAAATCCTACTATATTTATTTATTTTGAAAAATGTTTATTGTTGGTTTTTAAATAAAAATTAAACATCCCTTTATAATTTTAACCTTGGAAGATTACATGTCCCCGACGAAAACATTTCCAAAATTGCTAATCGATGACTAGTTTTACTACCCAAAAAAATTAAAACACACAAACACACACACACATATATATATATATATTATTTTAAAATTTTATTCCCTTATAAAATAAAATTCCTTCTGAATTAAATATTTTGGACGACCATAAGTTTTCCACATGAAATCAAATTGTTGTGTGATCTATTCTATTGATACTGAAACAACCCCTCTACTTAAATTTTAAGAAACTTGATTTTTCATGACATAGAAAATTAAAAAAATCTCTCTAATACAGATGATTTGTACCAGAAATCATAGTAGAAGATTTTGATATATGGATATTTAAATTTTTCATTGATGGTGCAACGTAACATTATCATCTATAATGATCATATCACTGTTAAATTTCTGAGGATGTTACATGAGTTTATTTAAGGATAAAAATTAACAAATTATTTTATTTCTTAAAGAATATGAATGATTGATAAAAACACAAAACTAGTGATCGTCTCTCAAAATAATCGATCATGATCCCCCCATATATCATCCATGTGTACATCAATAGGCTAATAAAAAAACCTATCTTCAAAATTTGTATGATAGCATGAATCTCCATTGACTCCTTCAATATCCCCATGATCACCGCGATCTCATTCCAATGATCTATGAAGGTGAGCCATGTTTCAATGATTGGAATTAGGATTTATCTCCCTAGAATGTGGGAAAGAGAATAGTGTAGATCTCAAAGTCATGAGAATTAAAATATCCATGAAACAAATATTACAAAAGAGGCCTTTAACATTGTTAGAATACTCTATTATCAATGATAAAAAAGCACTTACTACAGTTTCATTCTTATAATTCCTAAGATTTTGACAACAGTATCAAAAGCATGATAATGGGGTGATTTATCAATGATTTAATAATGATATATAAATAAAAAATTTATCATAACTTTTAGAAGTACTGTTAAAAGAAAAAAAAAATTCAAAGTATTTATTTAGCACAAATAAAGGCCTAATTTATTAGCACTAATAAATGCACTTATTAATAATAAAATTCTAGCCGCTATTACATATGCTTATAAAGGGACCCCTGGTCGGTTCTTTTAGAAGTGCTAATAAATGATCCATTTATTAGCGCATTTAGTACCATTGATAATCGGTAATATTATAGTGTGATGCTACAACAAATTTTTGCACCAGAAACAAGGCATGAAGTGTCTTTTAGCTACACATTGGAGCCCAATAAACAACACAAAATGTTAACAGAATCAGATAAAAATATAGAATTTAAATAAAATAAAATTTTCAACACAAATACAAGAAAAACACTATTGTAGACAAAAGAATTGGCCCACTTAAAAGAACAAGCCCCCCAGTTCAGTTTAAGAACACACCTATATAAGAATCAAATTATGTTAGTAATAATGTAAATAAATAAATTAAATAGAAAGTGTTAATTTTAAACTAAACTTTGATTCTTACCATAAACACTATTTATCATATTGTGTTGCAGTTGATTTTGGCACGTCACCTGCCATTTATTTTCCATCTTTAATCATCATATTTATTAATTTGTAATTATTCCTTCCCAAAAATATTAATATAATATATAAAAGGTAAGGAAATTAATTAATATAATATTGAATGATGAGAAAGCAATATAGGTTGGTTTTCTTGGTTTGGGTGATGTGAATCGTGTTTTAGACTAAAATGAAACTAATCTATTGAAAATATGCACTTTGAGTCATATAGGTCACAACGTGCATTCGATTGGGGTGTGAATAATTCCTACACATCTATAATAAGTTATGTATCCTTTTCCTAAATTTCCAAAATAGTATGATTGTGTTTCCTAAGTTTTGAGTATGGAACTAGTGTTTATTTACTAAAATGTCATTTTAAACTGGAAACATGGGCTTCGAGTAAAATAGGTGGAATCATGTATGGGTTTGATGTGAGAATTATTCTTATAAATAAAAATGAATTATTAATTGTTTTCATATATCCTAATGAAAATATGATATTGTTTTTTAATGAGTAACAATTTTTTATATCAAAATGTCAATTTGAAACTGATAACAAACTCATTATTTCTTTCTATGAACATCATGTATTAGATTTATGTGTGATAGATTCCTACTTGTCAAAAGGTCTTATGGATAATTTACCAATAAACTAGAACAATCAGTATGAGTTTACTTAGCATTGAGCATATGAGTTGATTTTTCCTAAAATTAATGATAATTTTGAATAAAAAAGAACCACTTTATGTTATACAAGTCACACTATCTCTCAGATTGAGTTTTGGTTGATTCTTATACATCACAGGTCACATACAAATAATTTTCCAAATGAACCAAAATAATTCGAAAGTGTTAACTATGTTTTGAGTATGTTTGTTCTTTTTTCACAAATTTAATGTCAATATTGAAGGAAAAGGTGTACATGGAGTCATACTAGTAACACCATGTGTTAGATTGAGGTATGTATAATTCATACATGTCAAAAAATTATTTTTTGATCATTTTCCTAAATTACCAAAAAAAAATATGATGTTCTTGATCAGTTTTGATTATGTCAAGGGTTTTGTTAAAAGAATTAATTTCAGTTTCAAATAAAATGTTGTATTTAGAGTCATACTGGTCACACTATGTGTCATATTTAAGGATAGATGATTACTAAACATCCAAAATTATTATGGATCATTTTTATAATGCATAAAAACAATTCAAATATTTTTCCTCAGTTTTGAGAATGTCACATTTTTATTTTACAAAAATCTCATTTTAATCTAAAAACACTTACCTTGAGTCATACAGGTTGCACCGTGTGTGATTTTCGGAAAATACTGATTCCTACATGTAAAAAATCAATTATGAATATTTTTTATAAATTATCAATATAATAAAAACATGTTCTCTAAATATTCAATGAGTGACATTTTTTTGTATTAAAACATAAATATTAAATTGGGAATGGATACTTTGAGACATACATGGTGAATCCTATATCATATTGAGGTGTAGCTTATTACTATTAATAAAAAAGGAATTATGTATCATTTTTCTAAAGTATGAAAAATGTTCGAATGTATTTTCATGTTTTGGAGTATATCAGATATTTTATTACTAAAATTAATGTCCATTTTGTATAAAAAGGCGCACTTGCAGTCATTCTGGTAACACCATGTGTCAGATTGAGGTGAGAATAATTCCTATAGTTATATAATTCCATATGGGTCATTTAAATAATATAACCAAATAATATGAAAGTTTTTCCTCTATTATGAGTATGTCAGTTTTTTAATAAAATTTCAATTTTGAATAAATGACACATTTAAAGTCACACCGGGAACATTGTGCATTGGATTGAGATGAAAAAGATTCCTATATGTCCTAAATTAATTATATATCATTTTTCTAAAGTATCAAAACAAATTTAATGAACTTCTGTAGTTTTGAGTAATCTACTTCTGTTTTTGCTAATTTTTCATTTTTAACTAGAAACTAGCACTTTGAGTCATACATGTCTTATCTTGTGTCTGTTTGACTTGAGATAGATTGTAATAAATGAAACTTGAATTATGAATATTTTTCAAAAGTTATCAATATAATACAAGGGTGTTGTCTTAATTTACATTGAGTTTCATGTTTTTGAATTAAAATTTCAATTTGGTTGTTATAATAGACACTTTAAGTCATATAAGGCACATCATGTATCGGACTAAGGTTAAGTGTATCACCCCAAACATTTTATGGTATGTTTCTATTAAATACATTTTAGTTATAGCATATATTTCATGAATAATAGAGCCTATATGAAATAAAACATTGTTACTTATAGGATATTTCCATAACCTAGCCAAAAAACTTAAATTTCTCAGCTGTGTGATTTGAATTTTAAAAAACTAACATACATGGTTGTGATCACGATGACAATTAGAGTCTGATAGAATTGACATAATTTTTGGTTAATATTAACCTACCGTTAGGAATTGAAACCAATCATTTTTATTAGTAACATATCCTTATGAATAGTAATATGACTCTTATGAATGGTATTCATGCCCTTGAATGAATAAAATAATTTAGGCACCTTAAAAAGAGGATGGATATTTTAAGTGTTTATATTTTTCGATTAAATAATTAATTTAATAAAATATTAATTAATCATATTTATAATTTTATTTTTGAAAAATGGACTTCATTTTTTGTATTCTACACATTGATAAACTGTTTGAGTGATTTTTTGTTATTTTTCAGATATACTTGAATTTTAGATGAATAGTAAAATTTGATATTTGATAATAAATGCTAAAAAATGAATGAATTAATTAATTAATGATGATATACTGATGTAATCCCAACTGGTTTGAAGTCAAATGCATATATTACTGTTCTTGGTCATGGAATACTCACTATTGGTTGTTTGGAGAGGAAATAATAAATTAATGATTATAATATTAAGAAAACTCCTCTCCCCTCTATTATATAAACCAGCACTCACCCCCTCTCCTTCTCACACCACTCAACATCCAAGCCTTTCCAAAAAGTATTCCCAATACCTCTCCCCACGTCCAAGACATATTGTTCTCAACAAAAGGTAAAAAACAATGGTCTTAAAGAGATTCTCAAGGAGTAGTACTCACAAGGTGAACCTTCCTTGTAACACCTGAGATTTTATGAGAAATATCTTTTATTTATTTATAATGTTATATAAAATAATCTTTCATACCCACAAAACTATCTTGGCATGCATTATACACAAGAGAAACCTTCCTCGAGAGCATGCGTTGTACGCAATACTGAGTTTCACTAAACAACGATATTTTATTAAAATATTATATAAACTAGCAGTTCTGAATAGTAATACCTAATTTTTGAAGTTATATAAATTTTATCATTATAAATGGACTTCATTTTTGGATTCGGAATATCGAAATTATCATAGGGTGAATTTTTGGTATTTTTTTTGAAAACATTCAATTTTTGATGAATAGTTAAAACATTCGGTTACAATTTAAAAACCGACTTTTTATTTGAATAATTATTTTTTTATCTTTAAATTTATTATAGGTCAAAATTCATTCATAATAGCTATATAAGTTCAATTTAATTCATTGGATTCGTTTTATAATAATTTTAGATATATAAAAATTTTATTGAACTTTTGACCATCTTTCACCCACCTCCTAGGATAATTTGCAAATTTACATAAAACTTAATTTAACCACTTCTGTGAGTGGAATTCCAAAAATCCTAGAGACACGGTTGATATCAGTATGTAAAATTTGGTTCAATAAGATAATTTTTTTTGGTGAATAGTAACTTTTTACTTTTATTTACCACGTTTAAAAGTAAATAGGGTTATTAAGGATAAAAATAATATTATTATTACACTAACACATGTCCTAATTCTATTCGATAAGTTTAATTCGACCAAAAACAACCTTAGGGAAAACATATGACCATTTAAGTCCACATGGATTAGATTAGGACATTTATTATTATTTTATTTAAAGAAGAGTTAAAATAGTTAAAATAAATGTTTAATTACTAAAACATTTTTAATATATGTTTATACATAAGATAAGTTCAACTATAAATATTCATTATAAATATAAAAATATTTAAAATATAATGGTATTTTATTTATAATTTTTAGACATTAAATAATTTAATTTATTTATGACACAATGTTGATGAAGTAATTACCTTATTAATGAAATATTAACATAATTGATATTATAAATACCCAAATAAATGTAATTTGAGACTTTTTATGAATTACACTGTTTTTATAGGTTAATATGACATGTTAGTATTTATTTAATTAACTTTTTTTGAATTAATCATGCTTTTATGATTTTCACAAAAATCAATTACCAAATAGTGTCAAAATTGACATAAAATAGTTTTTAAAACAAATATTATATTATTAACTTTTATTTTATTCCTAAAAATATATGGTTCAGAAAAATGACATAGATGAGGATATATATATTAATAATATACCACTTGGGGTTTGTATGGATTGTTATTGTAAGTTTCATAAACTTATAGTGTAAGAAAACAAGAAGACACGGTAAAAGTTTAATTATTTAACATGGAGTCAAATCTAACTGATAAGGTTTAAATAGTAACCTAAAAATGTCTAAAATATATTGGATGAGATTATTTCGACTCATCCACATATTTGATTCTAAATGAATCAATTTGGAGCTATTAGAAACTGAATATGACTTTATTATAAAATAATATTTTATGTTTTTTCTAAGGTGCCCCTCTCCTCCATTATAAAAAGGGCACCCCTTCCCTCATCTATTCACACCCTTATGAGCATTGAAGCTCGTCCATCCCCTAAAAATTACTCTTCTAATCCTTTATAGTTATATTATAGAGGTTCTAGTTTTCTCAAAATACCAACTCTAGTGCCCTAAGAAGAAGTTTAATGGAGGTGCGTCGAGGAAGAGGTAATCTCTTCTACTGACTCTTTCAAGTTTCATTCTTCTTCGACTTCCTCCTCTTTAGTTGTATCATTATAAAGTAATAACAATAGTTTTAATTATATACTCATATGTTATTATAAATATGAAACAACCCCATTTCACCTTCTATACATCCTACGGAAAATGAAATCATCACGCATGCGTACTTACGGAATACCGTCTCCATACCGTGGTGTAATATGTTTTTCCACCACCACCTTACATGGATGGGTATAATGGTGTAAAGAATAACTATATATGATTATTATAACATCATACGAATTATAATATATTATATTATCCACTTAAATTGCATTCAATAAATATGGGAATGATATCATCGCTCGTGCGTACGTACGGATTACCGTCTCCATGACACGATGAGATTAATTTTCAATGATAACAATTCAAGAATGATTATAAAGTAAATATATTAAGTAATCATGAAATATATAACATAATACTTTTATTTTATTTATGTATATATATATTTATGTAATCTACTTATTTCCATTCAATTCAATAAGGAAAGGAAAACATCGTTCATGCGTACGTACGACTTACCGTCTCCATGAACGGAGTATTTCATTTCATTCATCTATCTATTATACATATATATATACTGAATATATATGATATATAAATCATTATTTACATTAATTAATTAATTAAATCATGATATAAGTTATAATAATATCAATAACAAAAAATCGAAACACGTATGATAAATGAAACGATTTTACCCAAAATGCTACTTTAACATGGAATTTACAAAAGAACGGGTATTATAAAGTCATAAATGAACCACATATGATATCATAACAATTAATATGATTCTCTAATAAGTCAATGACATTATTTAAATTATTATACATTAGGTTTGGTATGTACGAATCATATCATACCTAAGGTAAGGGATAACTTTTCCAATCTTTTTTTTATCCGAGATTGTTTATTCGTAAGTATTTACTAGGGTTATATTTTTCACCCATTTCCTACAAAAAATTTATAAAGAGTTTAATATTATTCCATGTATGTTTAAATTCATGTTTAACACTACTTTACTTTTACATTTTTTATGGAAACAATCTTTCTTTTGTTTAGTATACGAAGATCTTTTTGACTTTTCCGACAACAATGCGAGGATAATGATTTTTTTATACGACATGAAAAGATATTTAAGGTTTCATATCAACTTTTTTCATGAAGATTACTCTACAATATTTCATGGTTATTTTCAACATAATCCTTTTCTTTTAAAATTGTGTGGCATTTTATGAAAATAAAAAGATTTTGAAGAAGAAAGGATATTTTCCTCAAGAATTCATTTCAAGTGTTTTATCAAAACTATTTTCCATCTAAGATGACATTATTTATCATGTTTAGGTTTCAAGTATAATGTATCAATTATTTAAATGGTGTAATTTTTCTTATGATGAAATGATATCCATTGTTTTATCTGGATTATGTGAAGATGGGATGATGTTTATAAAACCCAATTTATTCTTTGGGTTATGATGAATGATTTATGTTTATTTAGTGGCACAAGTAAGAATGATTTCATTATGAGATGGGTGGGACCTATATCTCCCTCCAATTCATTGGGTAAAGATTTATATCGCATGAGATAGACATGGCCGGATCAGGAAGTTAATCTGGTTCATTAATACAGAAATGGAACGAGGAGTGAACTCGGTTCAGTAATGGACTTTGTCCACTAAGATGGTCTTGGAAGCAATGCCTTGGATACTATGGAAATCATATCAAGTGATTAATGGTTTTCCACAATTACATGATTTCTTCCTATGCTATTTTATCAGGATTGATGTTGTATTATGATATATGCCTTACGTACTTCCATGATTTATGACATTGTTCAATATTTTAATGTTTGGATTTTATGTTCAAGTTTTTGCATTCAAATGTTTATGGATTGTTTTATGTTCTCTATGTTTACCCTTACTGAGCATTTGAGCTCACCCATTTTATGTTTTCATTTCCCAAGTATATAAAGAAATGTTTTAGGTAAGAAAAAAAGGGGAATATCTTTATGGGAGATGTTGAAGATCTTTCACCATGATTAGAAGATTATGTTCCATGTTTCCAAAGACACTAAACTATTACGGTCCTTTGGTGTCTATTTTTGTTATGTATTAGATATTCTGCAAAAGTAATGTAATGTCTATGTACATAAAGCTTTGGGTCTCTACAGTTGGTATGAGAGGGAGGTTTACTCAACCTTTGGAAACCAGGATGTTAGAACATTAGTGAGATCTCTAGAAATATTTCTAGGGTATGTCTAGGGATGTCGCTATGTTTAAGTATAAGTATAGGATATAGTCCAAGAATTACTGAACCGATATTAGAATTAAACCTAAAATGTTCGATATTAAAATTAATCCCCCTTGATTATGATTTTTTCCTCTCAAACTATTCTTTTTGGGTTTTATAAATTGGCAAGAAATAGGAAGATTCATGATAATGGAGGATATGATGGACAATGGTATGATATTATTCATGAGAAACTAAATGAAACCGGATTTTGAAGCCCAAACATCATTATTTTTATTAATCCAAAATCTCATAATATAATCAATATTCTCATCTTTGGTAAGTATCCCGACTCATAAAATAAGAGAAATATGGAGTTTCATGATGATCATAGAGGAAAGAATGTTCGGTTTCCCTCTTGTAAATCATGTGGGAGGAGACATCAGGGAGAATGTTTCAAAGGAACTGGAAGATGTTTTGGGTGTCGAACAGAAGGAAACAAAGCCAGTAAGTGAAAAGGAAAAGGTTTAGTTAACACCATGGACAAGGATAATGGTATTTCTACAACATCAAGAATTACTAAATGTTTTTAATGTGGAATGTATGGGAATTATACAATCCAATTCCCTAAGGGAAAGTCTCCTGAAGAGAATCAGCATGGTCGTATGGGTAGTATTTATATTGATGATGATGAAGAGACTACAAATGATATGTGAGATGAAATAATTGTTGAAGCTTGGTTATTGGTTTATGAAGTTAGTGTAATGATTTATGTTTATCAAGAGTTATGTTGAATAGGTAATGTAATCGTAATATGGAATAAAGAAACATCTAAGGATTGTTACACTACTGTATTTCCTAAAGTATTTGAAAGTATATGTTGAATGGTGCTAGTAACAATGAAATGTTATTCAAATATTTTTGGAAATTAGATGATATGTGCATAATGAATGGATATGGAGAAAATGATATGTTTTATAGTATTCATTAACTCATGATTGATATAAGGACTATGTGATATCATGGTTTGAGTATATAGAATTTTATTGATTTTGGTATGTGGAAAGAGTTAACTTTTGACAAAATTTAAGTTTTCACTAATGTTCAATGATTAATCATTTTTCAAGAGAACACATGATTAAGGTATTCACATGTTTGGAATGTGACCAACCAGATATATCGTATGATAAATGATGGTATTCACATGCTTGGCAGATAACATTTCTAGTAATTGTTTTCTTTATACTATGAGCTTGGACATAAATATTTTGGATAAGCCTAAAGATTGGAATGGATTATGTTGGACATAAGTTATTATTGTTTAAGGAGAGAAATTGTTTGATATTATTGATCTAATGTTATAATAATGTACTTTTACCAAAAGGAAAACCTGCAGGATAGGCAAAAAACTGTCGCGTCGGACAAGGATGTTGGAATTGAACCCACAACTGAAGTGTGACATGCCTTTATCACCTACCCCTGGCCTAAAGGAAGTCCCTGGTTAGTAGAAACTAGTTTTATTATATTAGGAGATATGATATAAGAAGTATATGTCCATTTTAGGAACAACATACGATTAACCTCACCATATATGGACTTATGTATATTTGATAACATTTGTTGTCCTTTTGTTTGAGACATATGGAATGACCTATAATTCTATCAAATGATCTGCTAACACTTCACTCTCATTTCTTTAATATTTTATGTGGAAATTGTTCAAGGCATGAACAACGGTGAGATTATATCGAAATAAATTAAGTATTTATTCTAAATAAAATTCTTCAAATTTAGGGTAATGATCTTGAAAACCAAAAAAAAATTCTGAGTGCCCTTATATCCGATGAATCAGATTGTACCTAAGATCATCACAAATTTTTGATTTTGTGACTGTTGGCTTTTTCATAGCCAGGTTCTCTACCACTCTTCATTATAACATGATGGTTTGATTTCTCTTCCATATCCATATTTTTCATATATGTTCTCCTATGTGGAAACTCAGTGATTAGTTAATTTGGGTAACCATTACGTTTTATACTTTAGTTTTTATAGATATGTTTTGGTATTCCTTTTTATGATGGGTTTTTTATAAATCAATCTTTCATGTAGTAAAAAATTTATAACCCCGACGAATTTCGAGGGCGAAATTCATTTTAAGGGGGGTAGAATGTAACACCCAAGATTTTATGAGAAATAATTTGTTTTTATGTATATTTTTATATAAAAGAATATTTCACTACACACATCAATGTATTGGCTTGCGTTATATGAAATAGAAACCTACCTCGATAGCGTGTGTTGTACGCAATAACGAGTTTCACTAAATAACGATATATTATTAAAATATTATATAAACTAGCTGTTATGAATTGTAATACCCAATTTTTGAAATTTTATAAATTTTATCTTTTGAAATGTACTTCATTTTTGGATTCAGAATATCGAAATTAGCCTAGGGTAAAATTTTTGTATTTTTCTGAAAACATTCAATTTTTGGCGAATAGTGAAAACACTCGGTTACTATTTAAAAATCGATTTTTTATTTAACTAATTATTTATATTAGTTAAATTCATTATACATATAAAATGAAACATATAACCTATATCAGATCAATTTAATTCATTGCAGTCATTTTATAATAATTTTAGATATATAAAAATTTTATTTAACTTTTGATCGTCTTTTACCCACCTCCTAGGAGAATTTGCAAATTTACATAAAACATAATTTTTCCACTTCTGTGAGTGGAATTACAAAAATCAGAGAGACACGGTTGATATTAGTATGTAAAATGTGGTTCAATAAGGAATGAATATTTTTTTTGTGAATAGTAACTTTTTACATTTATTTACCACGGTTAAAAGTAAATAGGGTAATTAAGGGTAAAAATGATATTATTATTACCCTAACACATGTCCTAATTCTATTGGATAAGTGTAATTCGACCAAAAACAACCTTTGGGATAAACTATGACAATTTAGGTCCACTTAGATTAGATTAGGACATTTATTGTTATTGTATTTAAAGAAGGGTAAAAATAGTTAAAATCAACGTTTAATAACTAAATCATTTTTATTATAGAATTATACATAAGATAAACTCAACTATAAATATTAATTAGAATCATAAAAATATTTCCTACATAACGGTATTTTATTTATATTTTTTATACATTAAATAATATAATTTATTTATGACACAATGATAATGCAGTAATTTCCTTATTAATGAAATATTAACATAATCGATATTATAAATACGCAAATAAATGTAATTGGAGACTTTTTATGAATTAAAAAAAATTTATAGGTTAATATGACTTGTTAGTATTGATTTAATTATCTTTTTTCGAACTAATCATGCTGTTATGATTTTCACAAAAATCAATTACCAAATAGTATCATAATTGACATAAAATAGTTTTTAAAACAAATATTATATTATTAATTGTTATTTTATTCTTAAAAATATAAGGTTCTTAAAAATTACTTTGATAAGGATATATATATTAATAATGAACCACTTTGGGTTCGTTTCTATTTTTATAGTATGTTTCCTAACCTTATAGTGTAAGAAAACAAGAAGACACGGTAAAAGTTAAATTATTTAATGTAGAGTTAAATATAAATGATAAGTTAAAAATATTTACCTAAACATCTATAAAATCTATTGGTTGAGAGGATTTCTACCCATCCCCACATTAGCTTAGAAATAAAACAATTTTGAGATATTAAAAACTAAATATTACTTTATTATAAAATAATATTTTATGTTTTTCTTAAGGTGCCCATCTCCTCCCTTATAAAAAAGGCACCACTTCCCTATTCTCTTCACACCCTTTTGAGCCTTGAAGCTCGTCCAAAACCTTCCAATTCCTCTTCTCAACTTCTCTAGTTATACCATAGAGGTTCTGGTCTTCTCAAAAGACCAGATCTAGTGCCCTAAGAAGAATTTTAAAGGAGGTGTGTCGAGGAAGAGGTCAACTCTTCTATAGACTCTTTCAAGTTTCTTTCTTCTTATACTTACTCTTCTTTATTTGATTCATTATAAAGTAATAACAATAGTTTTAATTATTTAATTATATGTTATTATAAATATTAATCAACCCCATTTCACCTTCTATCCATCCTATGGAATATGAAATCATCACACGTGCGTACATACGGTATACCGTCTCCACGCCGTGGTGTAATCTGTTTTTCCACCACAACCTTACTTGGATGGGTATAATGGTGTAAATAATAAGTATATATGATTATTATATCATCATTTTGATTCTATGATATTATATTATCCACTAAAATTCCATTCCATAAATATGGGAACGATATCATCACTCTTGTGTATGTACGGATTACCGTCTTCACGACGCGATGAGATTAATTTTCCATGTTAACAATTCAAGAATGATTATAAAGTATATATAATAAGTAATCATGAAACATATTACATAATAATGCTACTAGAATTATGTATATATATATATATATATATTTATGTCATCTACTTAATTCCATTCAAGCCAATAATGAAAGGAAAACAACATTCATGTGTACGTACGACCTACCATCTCCATGAACGGTGTATTTCATTTCAATCATCTATCTGTTAAATATATATATATTTATATACTGAATATATATGATATATAAATCATTATTTAAATTCAATAAGTAATTAAATCATGATATTATTAATAATAATATCAAGAACAACAAATCAAAACACGTACGATAAATGAAATGATTTTACCCAAAACGCTGCTTTAACATGGAATTTACAAAAGTATAGGTATTATAAAGTAATAATTGAACCATATATGATATCATAACAGTGAATATGATTCTGAATTAATTTAATGACATTATTTAAATAATTATACATGAGGTTTGAATACGTACGAAGCATATCAGACCTATGGTAAGGGATAACTTTTACAATCTCGTTTTTATCCGAGATTGTTTATTCGTAAGTATTTACTGGAGTTATATTTTTCATCCATGTCCATAAAAATGTTTTTATAAAGAGCTTAATATTCTTTCATGTATGTTTAAATTCATTTTTACCCCTCTCTCACTTTTACATTGTGTTATGGAATGAATCGTTCTTTTTTTTTACCATACGAGAATCTTTTTGACTTTTCCGACAAAAGTACGAGGATAATGTTGTTTTTGTATGGCATGAGCATATTTTCAAGGTTTAATATCGCATTATTTTCATGAATCTTAGTCTACAATATTTCATGGATATTTTCAAAAAAATCCTTTTCTTTCAAAATTGTGTGGCATTTTGTGAAAAGAAAATGATTTTGAAGAAGAAAGGATATTTTCCTCAAGAATTAATTACTAGTGTTTTATCAAAACTATTTTCCATCAAATATGACATTATTTATCATGTTTATGTTTCGAGTATAGTATATATATTATATACATGGTGTGATTTTTCTTATGAAGAAGTCATATCCATTTGTTTTTTATGGATTATGTGATGATGGGATGATGTTTATGAAACCCATTTTATTCTTTGGGTTATGATGAATGATTTATATTTATTTTGTGGAACAAGTAAGAATAATTACATTATGGGATGGGTGGGGTCTGTATCTCCCTCCAATCCATTGGGTAAAGATTTATATCTCACGAGATAGACATGGCTAGAACGACAAGTTAATCTAGTTCAGTAATACAGGACTGGAACAAGGAGTGAACTCGATTAAGTAATGGACTTTTTCCACAAAGATGGTTTTGGAAGCTATGTGTTGGCTACTATGGAAATCATATCATGTACATAATCATTTTCCATAATTACATGTTTTATTCCCAGGATATTTTATCCGGATTGATGTTCCATTATGATATATGCTTTACGTACTTCCAAGATTTATGTCCTTGCTCAAGATTTTAATGTTTAGATTTTATGTTCATTTTTTTGCATTCAAATGTTTATGGATTGTTATATGTTATCTATGTTTACCCTTACTGAGCAATTAAGCTCACCCTTTTTATGTTTTCTTTTCCCCGGGATATAAAGAAATATTTTAGGTAAGAAAACAAAAGGGGAAGATCTTTATGGGAGATGTTAAATATCATTCACCATGATTAGAAGATTATATTCCATGTTTCCAAAGACACTATACTATTAAGGTCCCTTGGTGTCTGTTTTTGTTATGTATTATATATTCCGAAATATTAATGTAATATCTATATACGTTAATCATTGGGTCTCTACATTCCTTCTCTTTTGTTTCAATTTCTTTTACAACGTTCTGTCCTTTAACTCTACCGTCTAAACTCCCCTAATCCAAATTCCATGATAATTCCAATACCTTACATGTACTGAATTTTCATTGTGATAATGGAATATTTTATCATTATATCTCTTTTTCCCCACCTTTAATACAATAAATCCATACACCTTCTGAGATGTGTAAATTTATCACATTCAAGGTAGACGAGATTTCAATTTGCATTAATATCTTTAATACTGGTCATGAGACCTTTTTAATGGTTGGAAAAGGTCCTAATATATGTATCTTATCATGATTAAGGTTCAGTAATCATTAAATATTCATAATATGGAATAATAACACAAAACAAGTTTATTGTGCATAAAACCGCCAAGCCAAATCCAAGCATTGATTTTAACTCATGGAATAAGTCATCCTCGTGGTATATAACGATAATCATTAAAAGATAATTTATATCTCTTTAATTTCACTAATAATTTATATTAAAAATTTTGGATGTTTATCCACATTTCAAATGAACTTCTATTCATGAATATATGTAAACAAATCATGAAGCCAAGTAAGAAAATGCTTCCAAAACAATAAAATTGAATCATTTAAACCCATCAAAAAGTAAATGAATTAACTTAATAAGGTTATACCATATCAATTAAATATTAATAATATTCTGGAATTATTAATTAATGAAGCTAAATTTGATTATTCTGGTCATTAAGAACAAACAAGAACACCTTTGAGCGTAAGGAAAGGGATCTTGTCTCTCAATTTTGTTCATGAATCTCGCCTATGTTGTGTTCTTTTATTTTTAATTCTTAATGATGGGGTATGTTTTTTCACCTCCCACATACTACCTTTGTGACATATAATTAATTGAATACCCCTTTACCTCTGATTAATCCCTCACAATAACACATGTTACCATGCCGAAATGTTTGTAAAGGTTTTCTCATCTAACTTTCATTTCTGTGAGATTTTCATTGTTCACCACTTATTTATTGTATGTGTTATATGTTAAATGAAATTTGATATATAATAACATTATTATATTTATATTCATTTTATTAAATGATTCATTTTAGGGTTATTAATTTCTGGTCATATGATTTGACCGATTGCATTTTGGTAAGACACTATGTCTAAACTACAATTTTTTTTGAATAATTTTATATTGAGCATCTAATAATCCTTATGTAGTGTACCTACTATCCATTTGAGATCAATTTTTATTTAAAATTATATTTATGTTAAATATACATAATCTCATATCATGGATATGTTTTTTTCTAACCCGTATAACATTTTACATACGGTGTTTATTTGGAAAGTTATTTTATTTATGGAGATATTGATGAATCTGTATACTCTACTCTATACAGATATTGAAAAATAAGATTTCTATTATATTGAATCATTGTATAAAAAATTATTTGGGAATTTAGAGTTTGGTGGGGCCTAATAAATCCCCTCGATGCATCGGTAGGTCTCATGAATCAATTCAGTTTGGTGACAAACCCTTTGAGTTTTTTTCCAAAAAATCAGACGGTTTCAACACATAGAACTAAACCGTTTTTATGGTATTATGGTTTCATGATCCAGATACATGACTTACAATTAATAATCATTCTCTTTATTCATTATTTTTTAATATTATTATCAATGAGGTTTTCACAATGACAAAATCTATGGATTCAGTTTCATTCTCAGTTTATTGATGGCATTAGTTTTTCATTTATTCACTATGCCATATTGATTATGTAAAATTGATTGTGATTCACTTATTACTGTACTCAAGATTCAGCTATTGGTAACCCTTGTTGAGTGTTTGATCTCACCCCTATTCATTGTATACTTTCAACATGTGACAAGGAGGAAATCATTTATTGTGTTCTTGTGGATTTTATTTTTAGTTTGTGTTTTGTATTGTATTTTGAAAAATTTTCCAATGTAATTTGAGTAAATTCTATGTATCTAGTTTTATAAACACTACCAAACTTATCATTCCTTCAAGATTTTCATTCCTCCGTACCAAGACAATATCACAAGTAATG
The DNA here is from genome assembly GCA_963277665.1 of Viscum album. Lineage (NCBI taxonomy): Eukaryota > Viridiplantae > Streptophyta > Magnoliopsida > Santalales > Viscaceae > Viscum > Viscum album. The sequence continues at coordinate 75,246,034 of OY728162.1, read as the reverse complement.
CACCGGCTCCAGTCTAGAGGGTTCGGGGTGTTACAGTTGGTATCAGAAGAAGTTTAGTAGAAAACATGGATACTAGAGTAGGAAATGTATAGTATAAGACAAAGACCTAAGGTAGTATTCGAAGATAAAAATTCAAGAAAATCCTGGTATTTTTGTAAGGAATACATTATGTGTATCTTTTAAACAATAAATCCCTGACTGTATATGAGCAGGTAGAGGTGGATCTGGCAAAGATGTATCTGGAGGTAAAACAAGAAAACACTGCTTTGAGCTAGACTCGAACAGGAACTGGTGCATGAAAATGGGTCTTGCTGCACTCTTGTTTACGGAACTCCTGGGGATATTCTTAGGGTAATTCACATTTTCATGACATTCCATTATGAAGGAGTTTATGTAAATTTATACTCAGAGAAATCATGTTTGTAAGATTATATATTCATATAATTTCAATCTATGTTGAGTGATTTTCTATTTGAGATTCATAAGCTAATCTTGTGTGTCCCATTATTTAGTAATGGCATCTAATGGAAGAAGGGGAATCAATACTCATATGAAAGGTAGGGATATCCCTACTAAGCAAGTAAACACCATCAATGTTGGAGTAGATCAGATCATGACCATATTGGGAGAAATTACTCAGGTTGTAGCGAATAACCCTTACACACCTATGTTAGATCATTTCAAGCAGAAGAAACCCCCATATTTTAGTGGGACTACTATCTCAGTGGTTTATGAGCAATGGATAAAGTCCCTAGAAAATATATTCATGGCATTAAGATGCAATGAAAATGAAAAGGTGGCACTGGAAATATATTGTCTCAAGGGAAATGATGATCAATGGTGGTCCTTGATTCAGAATACCACGAAGGAACAAGAAATAGCATATTTGGAATTGAGGAATCTTAAGAAAATATTCATCAAAAAATATTTCCCTCATGAGCAATGAACTAAAATGAAGAGGTAATTCATTTGAATAAAACAAATGGAAGAAGATAGTGTTGTAGAGTTTGAGGCTACTTTCACAGGGCAGGTTAGGCATGCCGTAGATTACATACATGACTCAGTAGACAAGATTGATCATTTCATTGAAGGTAATAACCCAAGTATTTTAAGGGCACTAGCTTCTCAATAATTTTCATCATATGATTAAATGGTATCAAGTCCCATCAAAATAGAGAGGGTATTTTCTAGAACAAATATTTTCAAAGGAAACCAAGATAAGAAGCGGCGCTCCGATAACAAAGGAAAAGGAGAAGCACCAAAGAAGTGAAAGGGAACTAATCTATTCCCATTATGTGATAACTATGGAAAGAATCATCTCGAGAAATGCTTGAAAGGCATGGGAGTCTGTTATAACTGCAGAGAAAAGGGTCATTAGTCTATTGAATGAACGGGGATGAAACAATTCAATGATATTCAATGCTACAATTTTAGAGAGATGGGACACTATGAAAATGAGTTTCTTAAGTGACAAGGAAACATTCCTCAAAAAAACCAAGAGAATAAGGTAGAGCCTATGAAAATACAACCACAGAGGTTGAAGTTCCTAATGACATGGTAGTAGGTATGTAAATTATTTCCTCAAACTTATCCACCACTTTATTTGATTCTAGATCATCACATTCATTTATATATTCCAATTTTTCCAAGAAAAATAGATATTTCCAATTTGATTTAATAATGGAGTTGTTAGTCAAAACTACCAGGGTATGTATCATTACAACAAAGGCAAGTCGACTATCCCCACTCCAGAAAATAAAACGAGCTATAGTTTCTAACCTTATCATCATACCAATGAATGAATTTGATATAATTCTTGGTATGAGTTGGCTATCAAATTATGATGGGAATATTTATTTTACGAAGAAGGAAGTTACAATTTTTGAAAATGGTGTATAATCCCTTGCCTTTAGTGAATAAAATTCACCACTTGATTCTTATCTAGAACCACCCCAAATAGCTCTATTGAATGAAATATGTGGAGAATAAGATAAAAAAATATCAATGGGAGAGGAAAGAAATATTAAAATTTAATATGTGCAAATAGTGAAAGAATACATTGATGTATTTCCAGAGGATTTACCTAGACATCCTCCAGAGCGGGATGTTGGGTTCTTTATTGATTTTATTCCTGATGTGATACCTATATCAAAGACTCCCTATATAATGGCTACTATAAAATTAGTAGAGATAAAGAAACAACTAAAGTATTTGATTGAAAAAGGAATTATTCATCCTAGTGCTTCTCCATGGGGAGACCCATTCCTCTCTGTCAAGAAGAAAGATGGATCCATGAGGCTTTTCATTGATTACAGGGAAATAAATGATATTACAATAAATAATAAGTATCATCTTTCCCAGATTGAAGATATATTTTATTAACATCATTGAGGTCAATACTTTTCAATGATTGACATTTTATATAGTTATAATCAGTTGAGTGTAAGGAAGATATTCATAAGACAACATTTTGGACCAGGCATGAGCATTACGAGTTTACAGTAATGCCTTTTGGACGGGCAAATACACACTCTGTTTTCATCAATTAAATGAATAGTGTTTTCAAGGAATATCATGATAACATTGTTGTGGTATTCATCTATGATGTACTCATATACTCAAAAATCTATTAAGACCATGAGAATCACTTGAGGGTCATTATGCAAACTCATAGAAGGAAAAAATTATATGGGAAGTTTAGAAAATTAGAATTATAGCTTCAATCAGTTTCTTTTCTAGGACATATAGTCTCTAAATATGGAATCCTCGTTGATCCTATGAAGACAAAGGAATTCCAAGATTGGGCCACACCAACAAACATAATTGAGTTACTTGGTTTTATTGTCTTAGTAGGTTACTATTGATGTTTTGTTCAGAATTTTTCTCGACTAGCTAACCAGATAACCAAGCTCACACGTAAAGGAGTTATGTTTGGGTGGACAAAGGAATGTATAGAATGCATCGAAGAATTTAAAATAATATTGGTTAATGCCACAATTTTGACTCCTCCATCTAGGAGTGGTGGATTTGTAATATACAGTGATCCATCAAATAATAGAGTAGGTTGCATCCTTATTAAAAAAGGTAAAGTTATTTCTTATGCATCAAGATAGTTGAAGACTCATGCGAAATATTTTCTAGCTTATGATCTTGAGTTAGCAACTGTAACCTTTTCTATAAAAATATTGAGGTATTATCTCTATGGAGTGATAAGTGATATTTATACAAACAACAAAAATTTGGAATACATTTTCACACAAAAATAACTCAACATGAGGCAAGGGAGATGGCTTGCGTTACTCAAAGATTATGATTGTTCATTACACTACCACCCAGGAAAGGAAAATAAGGTGGCAGATGCATTAAGAAGTAAAGATCATGGATTTCTGACTCAAATGAGGATTGATAGATATCCTATATTTTTGGTTCTAATAAAGATGAATATGGAAATTGTTAAGGAATGGGAAATATATTTCCTCTGTCAAATGATTGCTAAACCATCTTTATTAGAGAATATAAAAAGCTCTCAATCTGATGATGAGAACCTGCACAAAAAAATTAATGCTTTCAAGGATGGGAGACTAGCTGAGTTCGTGTATGAAGAAGGAGTTCTGAAATATGGGAAGAGGTTATGTGTTCCATCAGTACCTGAGAAAAAAAGGAAACTACTAGATGATTCTCATAGCTCAAATTTCCTTATACACCTAGGTAGAACCAAGATGTATAGGTATATAAAAGAATATTTTTGGTGGGATAATATGAAAAGAGAAATTTCTAAATATGTGTCAAGATGTCCATTTTGTCATCAAGTGAAGGCAGAGAGACAACATCCCATAGGAGTGATGAAAACTCTACCTATTCTTATGGGGAAGTGGGATCACATGATGATGGATTTTGTCACCGCACTACCATTGACACCTAGAAGGAAAGATGCAATATGGTTGATTATTGATCGCCTCACAAAATCAGCACATTTCCATCCTATAAGAGAGGATTTTACACATCAGTGATAGGAAAGACTTTATATTATTGATATTTTAAGACTTCATGGTCCAACTCTATCTATTGTGTCTGATCGAGATCCCCAGTTAACATAAAAATTATGAAAATGACTTTATAAGGCTTTGAATATTGAGCTTCGTATATGTACTGCTTATCACCCACAAACTGACAGACAGTCTGAAAGGACCATTCAAACTCTAGAAGATATGTTGAGGTAACACTCTTTTGAATTCCAAGGAATGTGGGATCAATAATTACATTTGGTAGAATTTTCCTACAATAATAGTTTCCATTCTAGTATTCAAATAGCTCAATATGAAGTATTATATAGAAAGATATGTCGAACTCCAACAAGTTTGGATGAAGTTGGTGAGAGAAAACTTATAGTCTAAGAAAATATTGAAGAGACCACGACAATGGTGAAGAATATACCATCCTATATTAAAGCATCCCAATGTAGGCAAAAGATTTATGCTGACAACTGGTTAAAGGGCTTGAAATTCCAAGTGGGAGATCATGTATTTCAGAATGTATCTCCATGGAATGGTGTATTATGGTTTGTGAAGAATGGGAAACTGAGCCCCAGGTACATCAGACCATTTGAAATTCTGGAATGAATCGGAGTTGTAGCTTACCATTTAGTGATGCTGCCAAATCTCACCAATGTCCATGATGTGTTCCATGTGTCATTGTTGATGAAATATGTTCCAGAAACAATTCATGTACTCACATAAGAGGAAATTTAACTATAACATGATTCATCATATGGTCAAAAGCCTATTGCAATTATTGAAACATGGGAGAAAGTATTGAGAAATCAGAAAACTCTTCTTGTAAATTTCCATTGGAGGAACTAGAATATTGAGGAAGAAACATGGGGTCCATAGGATTTCATGAAAAACAACCACCCACATTTTTTTGGTGAGTTTCATACATAAAATTTTGAGGAAGAAATTTCTGAAGGAGGGAATAATGTAGCACCCCAAACATTTTGTGGTATGTCTCTCTTAAATACATTTTAGTTGTAGCCTATATATCAAGAATAAATTATCCTCTATGGGATAGAACATGGTTACATATAGTTGATAACCATAACCTAGACATAAAGAAAAACAAATTTCAGCTCTGTGATTTGAATTTTAAAAATCTAACATTCACGGTTGTGATCAAGAGGATAATAAGAGTCTGATAGAATTAAATTAATTTTCGGTGAATAGTAACCTACACTTATGAATAGTAACCTAAACTTATGAATATTAACTTACCCTTATTAATAGTAATATGACTCAAATGAATTGTATCCATGCCCTTGATTGAATAAATGAATTTAGGCACCTTAAAAATGAAGATGGATATTTTTAGTGTTTATATTGTTCGATTAAAAAACTCATTAATTTAAAATTTTAATTAATAATATTTAGAAAATTATTTTTGAAAAGTGGACTTCATTTTTGGTTTCTACATTTCATGAAATATCCAAGGTAAATTTTTGGAATTTTTCTGAAATAAATGATCTTTTTATGAATAGTAAAATCCGATAATTCACAATAAATGCTAAATAAAGGAATTAATTGAGTCATTAATTTTGATCTGATGATCTAATCCCAATTGGTTTGAAGTCACATGAAAATATTACTATTCTTGGTAATTTAATACTCACTATTTATTTCTTTAATGGAAATAATAAATTAATGATTACAATATTAAGAAAACTCCTCTCCCCTCCACTATGTAAACCACCCCTCACCCCCTCTTCCCCACACACCACTCAAGCTCCAATACATTCCTAAATTCAGAAAAATATTCTTCCCAAGGCCTCTCCCCACGGACATGACCTCTTGGTCTCACCAAAAGGTGAAAAACAAAGGCTTTAAGGAGATTCCCAAGGAGGAGTACTCAAGAGGTGAACCTTCCTTCTCTTTTCATTCAATTTCTTTTACAAAGTTCCATCCTTTTGATCTCCCTTCTCACCTCACCTAATCCAAAAGCCTTGATTATTATAGTACCATACATGTACTGAAGTTTCATTGTGCTATTGTAATATTTCATTATAATATGAATTTTTCCTCTCCTTTTAACAATAAATGGAAACACCGCCTGAGATGTGTAAATTTATCACACTCAAGGACGACGAGTTTTCAATTTGAATTACTATCTTCAATACAGGTCATGGAACATTTTCAATGGTTGAAAAAGGTAATTATATATTTATATTATTTTGATTATGTTTCTGTAATCTTTACAAATTCATAATATGGAATAATAACACAAAACATGTTTATTGTGCATAAAACCGCCAAGACAAATCCAAGCGTCTATTTTAACTCGTGACATAAGTCATCCTCATGGTATATAACCAGAATCATTATAAGATCATTTATATATCTTTAATGTCACTAATAATTTATATTTACAATTCTATATGTTTAACCACATTTCAAATGAACTTCCATTCTAGAATACAAGTAAACAAATCATCAATCCATGTACAAAATGCATCCAAAACAATAAAATTGATTCTCTTAAACCCATAAAAAAGGACATTAATGAACTTAGTAAGGTTATACCATATCAATTAAATGTTTATAAGGTTCTTGAATAATTAATTAATTAAGCTACATTATATTATTGAGGTAGTTAAGAACAAAAAAGAACACCTTCGAGCGTAAGGTAAGGGATCCTCTCTCTCACTTTTGTTCAAGAATAACACTGATGTTGTGCTCTATTATTTTTAATTCCTAACTATGGGGTATGTTTTCTAACATAACCCATAATTCCCTTGTGACATATAAATAAAAAATACCCCATTACCTCTCATTAATCCCTCACAATAACACTCATTACCATGCTGAAATGTTTGTAAGGGGTTCCTCATCTAACACTCATTTCTGTGAGAATTTCATTATTCGCCACTTATTTCTTGTATGTGGTATATGTGTACTGAAATTTGAGATAAAATAACATTATTTTATTTATATTAATTATATTTAATGATTCATTTGAGTGTTATTAAGTTCTGTTCATATGATTCAACCGATTACATTGTGGTAAGATAATTTGTCTGAACTACTATTTTGTTGTGACTAACTTTGTCTTAAGAACTTAATAATCCTTATGTGGTGTACCTACTGCCCATTTTTTATCACTTTTAATTTGAAATTATATTTATATTAAATATCCATAATCTCATATCATGGATATTCTTTTGTCTAAACCATATACCATTTTACATACAGTGTTTATTTGGTTAGTTATTTTAATTATGGAAATATTGATGAATATTTATAAGATACTCTATACGGATATTGAAAATGATTATTGACATTTTATTGAATCAATGTATAAATTTTTTTTGCACATGTAATGAAATGTGGTGCCCGCTACAGCCCCTCTATGCATCGGTAGATCACATGAGACAAATCAGTTTGGCGACTCACCCTTCGAGTTTGTTTCCAAAAAATCACACAGGTTTCAACCCATAAAACTAAACTGTTTTTATGATATTATGGTTTCCTGTGCCAGATACATGACGTCCAATTAATAATCATTCTCTTTATTCATTATCATTTAATATTAGTATCCATGAGGTTTTCACTTTGACAAAATCTATGGATGCAGTTTCCTTCTCAGTTTATTAATGGCATTAGTTTTTCATTTATTCACTATGCCATATTGATTATGTCAAATTGATTGCGATTTAATTATTATTGTACTCGTGATTCTTCTATTTGTAACACATACTAATCATTTGAGCTTTCCCCTTTTCATTTTTTACATTCAACAAATAATAACGAGGAGATCATTTATTGAGCTCTTGTGGATGCAATTTTTAGTTTTTGTTATGTATTGTATTTTGTAAAATTTTCAATTGTAATTTGAGTAACATAAATGTATCTAGTTTCTTTAACACTACTAAACTGATCTTTCTTTCAGGATTTTCATTCCTTCAAACCATTCCAATATCACAAGTAATGCACCAGCTCTAGTCTTGAGGGGTCGGGGATTTATATGTCAATAATTCCTACTTTTCATAAATGAATTATCAATCATTTTTCTAAAATACAAAAATAATAAAAATGTGTTTTCTTAGTTTTGAGTATGTTCATTTTTGAACTAAAATTAATTTCAATTGGGAATACAAGACACACTTAGAGTCATACTGGTCATATCATGCATCCAATTGAGGTGTGGCTGATTTCTATACATCTCAAATGACATATGAATCATTTTCAAAAAGTATCAAAACAATCAGAATGTATTTCCACGGTTTTGAGAGCACCACTTCTGTTTTTTTATAAAATATATTTTTATACAAGAAACATGAAATTTGAGTCATACGGGTTTCATATTACGTGTGTTTGATATGATACTGATTCCTCAACATCAAAAATGAATTATGGATCAATTCACTATGTTATCAAGGCAATATGAGTTTATTTTCGTAGTTTTCAGTGAGTTCCACATTTTTGTAATAAAATTTCACATTAAAACTGATAACTTGTACTTTAAAACCGAACCTTCATAAAGACCATGATATAAAAATACCATCTGGACTTTGATAGTTATCAATTACTATTGTTGACTTCAATGGTAGATTACACACATATTAATTAAAAAATAATGTTTGATATATACTAGTTTGATGATTGGGACTTCTACAGATGTTGATTCAATAACACTAGTGGGGAAATTGAAGTGACTAATACAAAATCATCCTTAGTCAAAGAAACTACAATAGTTTAACAACAAGAGGACACATCAACCCAACCAAAAGGTTCTAAGTTCATTTTTATATTGTAATAACTATGTTGATGTGTTATTGTGTAATGTTACTCTTATGGATTCATTTGGGTTATTATTAGGATAACCTCATAAGTTTGGCAGGGAAGTGACATCTAATGGCATGAAGATCACATCTTCTAACTGATCTTGGGATGAGAATAGTACACAATATATTTTGAAATGATCAAATATTCCTCGAGTACAATTTCTTCCAAAAAAATCAAAGGTTCTATATTTATCAATAACGCTCTAGTAGAAAAACAAATCCATAAACAAGAGACTATTTTTTCATTATTGATTATTATGAAGTCATTCCCGGAGTAAAAGATTCGTCTTCATATTTTATATTTTACATTGATTGAGGAATATCCAGATATATTCCTATCGACATTATAGGTGTATTACTACCCTATATAGAATAACTTAAACAAGTCGTGAAAAACATTTTTTCAATAAACTACCAGAAACATTTTCACAATGGATCTTATCTTAAGTGACAAATCTTGTGCACAACTTCTGAAAAAAATTCTCAAAAAAATCATGATATTATCCTCATTCTAATTCATTGATGAAAACATTTATTGTTTCCATGCCAATGTTTTGTCTCCTCCTCCGCCATGATTTCCACCCTATTCTCCATCACTACCTCCTCCTCCTCCTCCTCTTCCATTGATTCATACTCCACCTCCGCCTCTGCAGTAACCATTAACCACTTATTTTATTGTTTTCGGGTCATCTCATCTAATCAATTTGATTACCTCTATTATAATTCACCTTGTTAATGAGATAAAAAATAACCCATAAGCTTCCTGAAACTAATTATTAACAACCAAAATATATTTATATATTAATAAATAATTCTAGATCACAATCATAAAAATTAATCACCGAAATTTTTTGTTGTAATACATTTTGAAAAAAAGTATGATTCCCAATCATCTCTAAACAAATATTATATTGATTTTGAGTACTAAGTTTTTCATCTATATAGATAGTACTATATTAATATATAGAAACAAATTAATATGAAATATATTTGATGAAATTGTAATTACCTTCATAAATTACCTATTAAGGGATTCTAGTCTTTTCATTCTTTATGATCTCTCTAATAAATTTGAAAACATAATGTTCAAAATCAATGCCATTCAGCTGCTTCAGACACTGCAGAAACAACGATGAAAATAAGAAAATTGGTTTGATTTTTTCTAAAAGTTAAATATTTCAATATATACCTGAAATTATTTACATTTTAATAATCCACATTCATTATCTCATCAGGAACTAACGTCATGTCATGATTTAGCCTATATATATTGACCACCATATCATAAAAAAAATTTATTTTAAAACACATGCACAAACATATAATTCATTGTTTTTCTAAAACATATAGATCACAATGCATTAAAAATTAAAAAAACACATCATGTGTGGTCAGTCATTGGGATATTCATGCATTGGATAAAAAAATAAATATTCAACAATTCTATATTGATTATGATCAGCATCAGGTTCTCCCAAAAAATAATAAAAAATTTTTTTTGAAAAATTGAAAAAAAAATATTTTAAGTGATTATATTGTAGAGTTTTACTTATACATTGTATACATCAAAAATATTTCGTCATATAATACTTTTTTATCATACTCTTTGAGTAACTCATTTAATTTCATCTCAATTTCTTCATTATTCAATTAATGTTTTGGCGTAGAAATTATAAAGGTATTAATGAATCCAAATCACAATTCACATGATCGTCCCTTTATATAGTAGAAATATATATTCCTGTAGAAAATATGAATATTTATTAACATTAATAAACATATTCTAATACTATTTGGATAGAATAATTATGAAAATTTACCATATGTATGTATTCGGAACATAGAGACCCAAGCATTCATTCTAGATAATCTCATTTCGTGTCTGGAGACCAATTTTTTCTATCATTGAACTTCTATATATTTTTCATCATTTGGAATTTAATATATATTTCCATCTCAAAATGTGGTCTATTAATGAATTTTTAATGATAAAAATTGTTTCTCTATAATTTTTAGGGAGAAGGTACTCTGGGAAGGTCATTATTCATTCCTGTCTGATTCACTAGATTTTCATGATTTGGACTTCCATTTATCCATAGAGTTATCCATCTCTAATATCATACATCACATCAGAAATTTTATCATCAACCATTTTATTTTATCATATTAATTTTTTTAAGGATATTTCTCTTGTATCATTGTAATATTAGATGACCATTCTGTGAAAGCTCCACTAACATCATTGAATATTGTAATATATTGATCATCTAGTGGAACATGAAACATTGTAGATGAATCATGAACTACCTCAATCACCACTCTCATGTTATCATTTATTAGGTATATATTATTTATCTTGTATCCTAGGATATTATACATTGTTACCATCACCACATGCATTTCATGTTTATTAACAGATAAAAATAACATTTATTTGTACCCTATAGACTTTTTGTAAAATAATGTAATTATTTTTTGTTTGATTCAAATTTAAAAGAGAGAGTAATGAAAAAATTTACTAAAATAGGTAAGGTAGGTGGTTGGGGGAATTAATATATTCAAAGATAGTGGGATAGTTTTGTTCATGTTTCGATATTTTCTCCCATGCTGGTTCACTTTAACCCTTTCTCAACATTAGTCTTAATAACCAGACCAAAAAATAACATGTTGTAGTGATTCTATTTGTGAATACAGGAATATCCCCATATTATATGTATCATAATGTTATTTTATAATCACAAAATATGTCTGAGGATAGACTCCAAAACATAATCCTCTAACACGGCCATATTTTTTAGGACACTTCGAACCCATTAAAAGTAGATTTTCATTTGGTAAGGTTATTCCTAGTTCTTCTATCAAAAGCATATAAATGAATAAGAAAATAAATATATATATTTTTATGTAATATTTTTATAAATCATAATGAATTACAATTATTCCTTACTTACACATGTTTGCAATATTTATTTTGTGTTTTCATCAACCAGTTTACCCTCTAATTAATATGGTCCTCCTTCTATTGCACATGAAGTGGGATGGACGTGGCTTAAAATTTTGATTCTTTAATTTAAATATAAAAAGAATAATATTTTGTTTCATATCACATAATTAAACTTTTTTTGTTTATAATACATTCCAATTTCATATCTACTAAATCATATTGTGTCCTTACTTTTTGATATGGCTACATTATTTTTGATGACCATTCTTTATTTTCAGTAGCATTTTTTGTTATAAAAAATTATAATTTCAAATTAAGTTAGATAAAATGAATTATATAAAATTATATATTATCAAATAAAATACACCGGAAATTATTTATCATTATGACGATTGTTGAAAAAATTCAATGTTTCCAGCTTTATAATGTATAGAGAAAAAACTGGTTGGTGGGGTTTAACTTCCCCCTCATCATCCATAATATGTAACTTTATATGAAATTTCTAAAATCCATTCTAGTATTTTCCTGTATTCATTAAGAAAAATTTTCTATGAGAAACATCTAAAATAAATGAACTCTATAAGGAATAATTAAAATTAAATCAATGTTTTATTACCGAATTTATTCCTAAAATAGAGAATATATATCCTAACATTTCCATTTTATCATTCCAAATTATTTATTTCATTGTAGGTTGAATGTGGATTCATGGATCAATATCAATCATCTCATTAATCCTTATTGTGACTGCAATGTAACTGATTAACATTTAGTTTTCCATGTCAGTAGGTCGGTCAGGTGGATTCCAACCGAAATAAAATTTTATTCCCCAACTTCTAGCCTTGATAATTTTATTTAGCATTTTGATGATGCACTGTTTATTTTTCTGATTAACATGTATTTTATCTACTAATAATTCTACATTTTCCTCATCAATAGTCTATTCTTCCTCAGTATTCGCATCATCATAATTGACTATGTCATTATCTGCATGAGTATTCAAACGGTAAATTTATCTTTATTAACAACATAAGAAGAGAAAAATGATTTTTAAGGGAAACATTTATTCTCTATAGAAAAATTGATGATATATATAACTACATATTCATACTCTTTTTTCAAATGATTCATCTGCATCCTTTTTTAAGGAAATGTTTAATTGAATTTTAAAAATGAATTACCCCACTATGGTAAGTGTTATTCTAGGAATTTATCCCAAGGTTTAACTTATAGAAAACTATCCTCCTCCTCAACATCAACTCCTAAATAGTTATTTTTTAATGTTTTTTCATGATACTCAAACCCCATCTATTTTTGACATCCATATATATTTCCTAAACTACTCTTACTAAAAGTCACCACATACCAGGTACTGGTGGTTGTTTTTTATAACTACTACATAGAGTATTTCAAGTAATATAGAAGATATGGATGATGCATCTCAAGCATGAAAATGAAATAATAAATTTTTTAATCTAGTAGCCGGTTAGGATGATAGTTTTCTACTTAAAATATTCAAAAATTTCAAAATCTTAATTAAAAAGTTCAAATTTCATCTCAAAATTCTAAAAGTTGTCTAGAACTCATGAGAACATAAACTCATCCCTCATGAGAAACAACAACTCTAATCTATGTTACAAGTTATTTTCCCTCACATTTTTTTGAAATAAAAGATCTCTATATCCAATGAGCTTCAAAAATATCATAAATTTAATTCTAATTATAGATTATAACATATTACTTTTCAAAAATGTATAAATGAACATTCAAATATAAAGTGACAAATATCTATATTCCTATAATCTATAAAATAGGATATTCCACAATCAATTAATTTTCCTAAACCACAGTTTTTTATACCAACAAATATCCCAAAATATTATATATATTAGTCTTTCTAGAAACCATGTTAAAAATAAATGGCATATTTTGAGAAAAATAATGATGATTAAAATCTATTCTTATTAGATGAAGATCATAATGTAAGATTGTAATCTTTTTCATTTAGTTCCAACTTTTTATATTTCATTGATAAAATATTACATTTGGAAATTATTCCCATATGGCAAAAGGATATGATTATCCAAATAATTATTGAACTAGAAACCAAAATTGATAGAATGAAGGCATTGGAGTTAGAAATTGAGGGGTTAATATTGAGACCCATAAATTACATACATTGTTATTACATCAAAATTTAAGCACACTTATTAAAAGATATAACAAAATCATGAAATGATTGTATAGGTATAGTGTCTTTAGAAACATGGAAACATAAACAACTAGTTCATAAATCATCTACACTATCTCCCTTTTATTTTATCATATCTAGAGTCCCTTTTGACATATTATACTTAATACCCTTCTTCCTGGCCTGGGGAAAAGAAAACACACAAATGTTTGAACTCAAATACTCAGTAATGTTAAACAAAGGAAATATCAATCATATCATATTCATAAGAACATAACATTTTGAAAATCATAGCCTTCAAAAAGATCATAATATAATAACATGGGATAAATCATGGGAGTGAAATTTAATCCCAATAATCAAAACATAAAACATGAAACTTTTTGGCATACACACATAATCATAGGGAATCATTTCATAGTAGTAAAGACTCATTTCCAAGACTATCCTAGCAGACAAAGTCCATTTTTGATCTGAGTTCACTCCTCATCTCAGTCCTGTGTCACAGAACCAGATTAACCTGACGTTCCATACATGTCTTCTCATGAGATATAAATCATTACCCAATGCATTTGAGGGAGATATATGTCCCACCCATTTCATAATGATACCATTCTAATGTGTTCCACAAAATCATAAATCATATATCATAGCATAACCCATGTAATAAAAATTGGATTCTTAAACATCATGCCATCATAACATAATCCATATAAAATAAAAGGACTTTATAAAAATAATTCCATAATAACATAATCAAATAAATGTAAAATATGTATAGAAATAGAACCCTATATTATCTTAGATGAAAAATAATTTTGATAAAACTCTTGACCTCCATTCTTGAGGAAAATATTGTTTCTACTTCAAAAACATTTTTCATTCTTAACATTTCATAAAATTTTAAACTAAAAGAAGTTGATTAAAAATAAACATGAAAACATTTAAAGGAAACTTCCTGGAAATAATGTTCAATGAAATCATAAAAATCCATTCATGTCGTATAAGTTAAAAAAACATTTTTCTCGTACTTTTGCCGAAAAATCAAAATGTACCTCTTACTAAAAAAGACAAAATATTCCATTCATATCTTTTACTAAAAACTCAAAAATGAGTAAAATTGGATTTAAAAAATTATAGGAGGATATAAATAATATTACATATTGGGGAAACATGTATGTGGATGATAAACATTCCCCATTAAATTATAAAATATAAACAATCTCCGAAAAAAAATGAGATTGTGAGATTTTCCCTTACCTTAGGTCTGATATGCTTCGTACGTATCCGAAACACCAGTATAATTATTTAAATAATTTCATTAACTTATTACAGAATCATATTCATTGTTATGATATCATATATGGTCATATTCTTATCTTCTCATTAATAATATATCATTTCTTCTTGTTATTCAGGTGTTCATTACTTTATGTTCTTAAGTGTGTTTTGTTGAATAAATTCTTATTATTCATTTTAGGTTATAGATACATCATTTACATAATTTTATTAGTAAAATATATATCATATTTATTAATTAAATTCATTTATATAATCATTATTCAATAAAGATAATGTAGAATGAGTCACATCACATTGTGGAGATGGTAGGTCGCACGTACGCACGTGCAATGATATCATTCCCATGTTTGTGGAATTGTATTGAAGTGAATGATAGAATATCATAGAATTATTATAATGCCATATTAACCATATAGAGTTATTCTTTACACCATTATACCCACCCATGTAAGGTGGTGTTGGAAAAACAAACTACACCATAGCGTGGAGATGGTATTCCGTACATACGCACGCGTGGTGATATTGTTTTTCGTAGGATGGATAAAAGGTGAAATAGAGTTGTTTCATAATTATAATAGCATATAAATATATTTGTGATACTGATGTTATTATTATATTATGAAACAACAAAATAGGAAGAAGTAGAAGAAGAAATGAATTTGAATGAATTTTTAATGGATAATACCTCTTCTTCGGCGTGCCTCTTTTAATCATCCTCTTAGGGAACTAAAGTTGGACATTGAAGAAGACCAGAACATATATTATGTTTCTATGGATGTTGAGAAGGAAAAATGGTTGGGGTTTGGCCGAGATTGATGGCTCAGAATTTCATAAATATGAGAGGGACGAGGTTCCCTTTTATATGGGAGGAGAGGGGCACCTTAGAAAAAACTTGAAATATTATTTTATAATAAAGTCATATTCAGTTTTTAATAACTCTAAATTGATTTATTTAGAAGCTAAGGTGGTTATGGGTCGAAATCCTTTCAACCAATATGGTTTAGACATGTTTAGTTTACTATATTTTCCTTATCATTTAGATTTAACTCTGACTTAATTAATTTAACTTTTACCATGTCTTCTTGTTTTCATACAATATTTGGTTAGTAAACTTACTATAACAAGACAAAAGAACCCCAAGTGGTTATTTATTAATATATCTAACTTTATCTAAGTCATTTATCCGAAACTTATATTTTTAGGATTAAAATAACAATCTAAAATATAATATTTGTTTTAAAAACTATTTTATTTCAATTTTGACAATATTTGGTAATTGATTTTTCTGAAAATTATAATAGCATGATTAGTTCAAAAAAATTAAATTAAATAAATAATAACTTGTAATATTAACATATAATATTATTTAATTCATAAAAAGTCTCAAATTATATTCATTTGGGTATTTATAATATCAATTATGTTAATATTTCATTACTAAGGTAATTACTGCATCATCATTGTGTCATAATTAAAATAAATTATTTAATGTCTAAAAATTATAAATAAAATTCCATTATGTAGGAAATATTTTTAGCTTTCTAATGAATATTGCTCATATTTATCTTTTGTATAACCCTATATTAAAAATGTTTAAGTTATTAAACGTTGATTTTAACTCTTTTAACTCTTCTTCTAATAATAATAAGTGTCCTAATCTAATCCAAGTGGACCTAAATTGTCATATTTTGTTCCTAAGGTTATTTATGGTCGAATTGAACTTATCCAATAGAATTAGGACATTTTTTTGGGTAATAATAATATCATTTTTACCCTTAATTACCCTATTTATTTTTAACAATGGTAAATAAAAGTAAAAACATAATATTCACCAAAAATTATTTTTATCTTATTGAACCACATTTTACTCCTTGATATTCACTGTGTCTCTCGGATTTTTGAAATTCAACTCACAAAATCAGTAAAATTATGTTTTATATACAATTGCAAATGCTCTTAGGAAGTGGGTAAAAGACGGTAAAAAGTTCAATAAAATTTTTATGTATCTATGTTATTATAAAATTACTCCAATGAATTACATTGAAATTATATAGGTATTATGGATCTATTTTGACTTAAAATAAATTTATATAAAAAATTATTATTTGAATAAAAAGTCAGTTTTAACCAATAACTCTGTGTTGTCACTATTCATCAAAAATTGAATGTTTTCAGAAAAATACCAAAATTCACCCTAGGCTAATTTCGTTATTACGAATCCAAAAATGAAGTCCATTTTGAAAGATAAATTTTCAAAAATTTCAAAAGCTGGGTATTACTATTCATAATGGCTAGTTTATATAATATTTTAATAACATATAGTTGTTTAGAGAAGCTCGGTAATGCGTACAACACAAGCTATCGAGGAAGGTTGCTCTTTCATGTAACGCAAGCCAAGATAGTGTTTTGTGTAGTGAAAGATTCCATTGGTGATGCATAAAACATAAAATAAAAATATTTCTCATAAAATCATGGGTGTTACATTCTACCCCCTTAAAATGAATTTCGCCCTCGAAATTAATCACTTTGTAACAAATAGATGAGGATTCCTATCCCTCATCATATCCTCAAGTTCTCATGTAGCTTCTTCTAATTGGTGGTTCCTCCATAAAATATTCACTAAGAAAGTGGTCTTTTTTCGTAGGACTTTTTCACTACAATCCAAAATCTCTATCGGTTGTTTTTTGTAAGAAAGATCTTGCTCCAGCGATACGAATTCTGAGATGAGTACATGTGAAGGATATGGTATGTACTTTCTCAGGAGAGATACATGGAACACATCATGAACATGATAGTGATTCGGTGGAAGCGCCAATTGGTAAGCTACCTTCCCAACATGATATAGTATTTCAAATGGACAAATATACCTAGGGTTCAGCTTGCCCTTCCTTCCAAATCTCATTACTCTCTTCCAGGGAGATATTCGTAAGAACACTTTATCACCCAATTCAATCTCTAGGTCTTTTATTCGGTTATCAGCATAACGTTTTTGTCGACTCTGAGATTCTCTTATGTGTTGTTGAATAGATATGACCTTTTCTGCTATCTCATCAACATGATCAGGTCCTAATATCTTTCTTTCGCCAACTTTATCCCAGCAAGATGGAGTTCTTCATTCCATTCCATAGGGAGATTTATAAGGAGACATCTAAATACTAGAGTGAAAGAAATTATTATAAGAAAATTCCACCAAATGCTGGTGTTGATCCCAACCACCTTTGAAATCCATAGAGCAAGATCTCAACATGTATTCTATAGTTTTAATTGTCCTATCAGACTGACCATTTGTCTGAGGATGATAAGTAGTGCTGAAACTCAACTATATATCTAGAGTATGCTGAAGACTTCCCCAAAACTTTGATGTAATCCTAGGATCCTGATCAAATATAATGGAAATTGGTACTCCATGGAATCTTACCACTTCCTTTACATATATCCTAGCAAGCTAATCAAGAGAAAAAACTTCTCTAATAGCAATGAAGTGTGCCGACATTGTAAGACGATCAACAATAACCCAGATAACATTATTTCCTTTGGATGTTTTAGGAAATCCAGTGACAAAGTCCATAGTGATGTTTTCCCATTTCCATTCTGGTATGGGTAATGGTTTTAACACCCCCTTAGACATCTATCTATCAACTTTAACTTGTTGACAAACCAAGCATCGACAGACATATTCAGCAATATCTCTTCTCATTCCATCCTACCAAAATTACTCCTTTCAGGTCCCTATAAATCTTTGTGCTTCCAGGGTGAATAGAGAATGATGAACTATGAGCATCATCCAATATTTCCTTCTTTAATTCTAGGATGGTAGGAACACAAACCCGATTCCTAAACCTTATTATTTCATCACAATCAATGTGGAATTCCAGAACATTTCTCACCTTCTTTTGTAACTCTACATCTTATTTATGTTCCTCTTTAATCCTCACATTTATAGATG
The DNA here is from genome assembly GCA_963277665.1 of Viscum album. Taxonomy (NCBI): domain Eukaryota; kingdom Viridiplantae; phylum Streptophyta; class Magnoliopsida; order Santalales; family Viscaceae; genus Viscum; species Viscum album. Next base: position 75,226,821 of record OY728162.1, on the reverse strand, counting down.
GTTGAAAATTCATTTGATAAAAATAAGGTTTTTCCCCTTTCATTATAATTCAAATATCCATCCATTGTAAATCCATAAATATTGGATCTTTTGTGATCCTCATCATGGATAAGCTAGCATGGTCTTGTCGACTTAATACATTTGTCACCTTGTTTTCTTTCCGAGGGTGGTAATGAATTGAGCAGTCATTATCCTTAATCATCTCCAACCATATTCTTTGGCACATATTCAGCTCATTTTGTGTGAAAATATACTTCAAACCTTTATTATCAGTATAAATATTACACCTTTCACCATAAAAATAATACCTCCAAATATTTAATGCAAAGATTACCACAACTAACTCCAAATCATGAGTTGGGTAATTTTTCCCATGTATTTTCAATTGTCTTGAGGAATAAGCAATCACTATATAATTTTTCATGAGAGCACACCCCAATCACTTCTTGGATGAATCACTGTAGATCACAAACCATTCTCCACTACAAGTCAGAGTGAGCACAGGTGAACTGGATAATCTTCTTTTTAACTACTTGAAATTCTCTTCACACTCTATCGTCTAAGAGAACTTAACTCCTTCTCGAGTCAACCTGGTGAGTGGATTATATAATCATGAGAAATCATTCACAGAACATCGATAATATCCATCCAAACCAAGAAAACATCGGATCTCAGTTTCTGTTTTTGGTCTTGACCATATTTCGATAACCTCTGTTTTTTTGGATCCACAGATATCCCCTCTTTTGAGATTATGTGACCCAAAAATGAATCTTTTTTAATCCAAAATTCACACTTGGTAAATTTGGCATAAAGCTTCTCCTTTTTTAGGGTCTTTAATAAAATTCTCAAGTGATCTTTATGTTCTTCCATTCTACTTGAATATACATGAATAACATCTATAAAGACTACCAAAAACTGATCAAGATAGTATGTAAAGACTATATTAATTAGATCCATGATGATTGAAAGGGCATTAGTAAGACCAAATGGCATCACTATAAATTCATAGTGTCCATACCTTGTATGGAAAGTCCTCTCAGGTATATCCTCCATTTTTACCCTTAATTTATGATACGTTGAACGAAGATCAATCTTGGAAAAGTATTGAGCTATACATAGTTGGTCAAATAAGTCATCAATGCATGGGAGAGGATATTTGTTCTTTATAGTGATCTTGTTATGTTCTCGATAATCAATGTAGAGTCTCATTGATCTATCTATCTTCTTAATGAACAGAACATGTGCTCTCCAAGGTGATGCACTAGGGCATATGAATCCATTATTAGGATTCTTTTTGAGTTTCATATTCAATTCCTACAACTCAAATGGGGCCATTCTATAAGGTTCCTTTGAAATCGGTATAGCACCCGGTATGAGTTCTATTGAATACTCAACATCACTATTTGGTGGAAGACCTATCAATTCCTCTGGAAAGAAATCATCAAACTCCTATAAAATGGGTGTATTCATAATCGTGAGTTTCTCTCCAACCATTTGAGATAAATAACATTCATTTATTAGAATCATGACCCATAAGATTGAAGAAATTTCCATTAGAAGGTTATATTTATCCTCGCATCAATAGATGATCATTGATTGATCAGGAATATGATATGTGACTTCCCTTATTTAGAAATCAATATGAGATCCATATAAAGAAAGCCAATCCATGCCAAATATCACATCAAATTCCACTATAGGAAGGATCACAAGATTTTCAGGAAGCACTTTTCTACAAAATTCAATCAGAGAAGAATTGAAATCTGTTGACGCAACTTTTGTACCATTAGGGGTGGTCACAGCGAACTCAACATCAAATTGTTGAGGTAATAACATGATACCCTTAGAAAATTCTTCAGAAATAAAAGAGTGGTTGGATCCAGAATCAAATAAAACTATTTCTACTTTAGAGTGTATGGAAAGTGTACCTTTCAACACTTCATTATCATACTCCACATTGCGGATAGAAATTTCCTATGATTTTCCTTTGTCTTTGGCCTTAATAGTTTGTTGACGTCGATCATCATCAACAACCCTTGGATTAGGGAATTGATTAGCATAATGCCCCATTTCCTTGCACATGTAACATTGAAGTGTAGGATGTGCATTCTGTGTAGCCTTTTCTTTCTTTGCATCACTAGACATCATTTTCCCATCATTGCAACATTAAAAATCCCGATGAACTTATTTTCAACATTTGAAAAATTTACATGTCCCTTTAAGACAATTCCCTCCATGATTTTTTCAACACATTGAGGAAAAGGGAAGACTCATATTCTTTTCAGTGTGGTCATTATATCTCCCTTTGAATTCTATTTTCATCTTTTTATCAAACCCATATTTATGATGGGTTACTCCAATATCCATCTAAACCTTGAGAGCACATCAAAAAAGTTCCTTGTAGATGTTGAAGTCCCTTATGGATAACTCCCATTGAAGAGTTGGTTTTAAGGCACTAAAAGATAGATCAATCTTACTCCCATGTTGGATAAAAATTTCGGAACCATACCTTGCATGTCTTTTAAAATTCTTTTCTTCGGTACCAACAGATTCATCATCCTTTTTCTTTAGTTCAAAAATCTCCTTTTACATATTTGATTGAAGAATACAATGGATGTACCTATTGAAAAACCTGTTCTTGAACTCGTCCCATTCAATGGATTCAATTTCATCTTGGGGCCTTGTATTATTGATAAGATTCCAGTGTTGATTAGCTTTACCTTCCAAACGATATACTGCTACGATGTCTTTATCATGTTCAGAAAATTGTAGAACTGAAAATAACTTTTCAGTGGTACTGATCCATTGTTTATCCACTAATGGATTAGTACACCCACTGAATTAGGGTGGACGCTTCCTTATGAATGATTAAACATAATTTTTCTCATTACATTGCTTGTTTGGAAGTCATGCATGATTCATAGCTTGATAAAGTTGTGATAGCATGGCTTCAAGATTTTTTATTCCAACTCCCATAACATTTGGTTCCTCAGGGGGACAATACTTGCATTTCCCATCACATTCTGCATAAACACGGATCCTTCGGGTTTTAGCCATTGACTAAAACCAAAAATAATAGTGTGAGAAAAACTAATTATAACAGGAAAACAAAAAAATCAGTAATAAAATTTCACACTTTAGGTCTTGTCATCGGTTACTTATGGCCATTTCTAAAACACTAAGATTGTGTTCTATTCTTAGACATATCCTTAGGGTTCTTACTAAGGCTTTCATATTCTAGTTTCCAATGGTTGACTATACCTTTCCCCTGATACCAAATATAGAGACCCATACATTACATACATTGTTAATAATTCAAAATTGAAGCACACTTATTACAACATATAACAAAATCATGAAAGGATCACATAGTTATAGTGTCTTTAGAAACTAGGAAACATAAACAACTAGTTCATAAATCATCTACACTATCTCCCTTTTATTTTATAATATGTAGAGTCCCTTTTGGTATATCATACTTAATACCCTTCTTCCTGACCTGGGGAAAAGAAAACATACAAAAGGGTGAGAAAAAATGCTCAGTAAAGGTAAACAATGGAAATATCAATAATATCATATTCACAAGAACATAACATTTTGAAAATATTAACCTGTAAAAGAGATCATAATATCATAACATGGGATAAATCATGGTTGTGAGATGTAATCCCAATAATTATAACATAAAACAAGAAACTTTGTGGCATACACACATAATCATAGATAATCATTTCTTAGTAGTCATGACTCATTTCCAAGACTATCCTAGCGGACAAATTCCATTTCTGAACTGAGTTCACTCCTTGTTTTAGTCTTGTATCACTGAACCAAATTAACCTGCCATTCCAGCCATGTATATGTTATTAGATATAAATCTTTACCCAATGCATTGGAGGGAAAAATAGGTCCCACTAATCATTTAATGATACCATTATTATGTGTGACACAAAATCATAAATCATATATCATAGAATAACCCATTTAATAAAAATGAGATTCTTAAACATCATGTCATCATTACATAATCCATGTAAGATAAAAGGACATCATAAAAATAATTCCATCATAACATAATAAAATAAATGTAAAAAATAAGGATAGAAATAGAACCCGATATTATCTTAGATGGAAAATAATTTTCATAAAACACTTGAACTCCATTCTTGAGGAAAATATCATTTCTAATTCAAAAACATTTTTCCTTTAGTAACATGTCATACAATTTTAAAATAAAATAATTTGATTAAAAATAAATTTGAAAACATGTAAAGGAAGCTTCATGGAAATAATGTTCTAAGATATCATAAAAATCCATTTGTTCCGTATAAATTAAAAAAATATTTTTCTCATACTTTGGCCGGAAAAGTCAAAATGTACCTCGTACAAAAAATGACAAAAGATACCTTTCATATATTTCACTAAAAATTCACCAATCAGTAAAATTGGATTTAAAAAATTATAAGGAGGATAGAAATAATATTACATATTGAGGAAATATGGATGTGGATGATTAATATTCCCCAGTAAATTCTAAAGTATAAACAATCTCGGATAAAAATTAGATTGCGAGATTTTACCTTACCATAGTTCTGATATGCCTCGTACATATCTGAACCTCCTGTATAATGATTTAAAAATATTTCATTGACTTAATACAGAATCATATAAATTATTATGATATCATTTTTGGTCATATTCTTATCTTATTGTTAATAATATTTAATTTCTACTTGTTATTCGGGTGTTCATTGCTTTATGTTCTTATGCATGTTTTGTCGAATAAATTGTTGTTATTATTTTTAGGTTATAGATACATCATTTAAAAATGGAATTAGTAAAATATATATCATATTTATTCATTAAATTCATTTATATAATCATTATTCCATGAAGATCGTGTAGAACGAGTCGCATTACATCGTGGAGACAGTAGGCTGCACGTACGAATGAGCGATGATATCATTCCCATGTTTGTGGAATTGTACTGAAGTAAATGATAGAATATATCATAATTAGTATCATGTAATAATAACAATAGATAGTTATTCACTTCACCATTATAACCATCCATGTAAGGTGGTGTTGGAAAAATAGATTACACCACAACATGGAGACGGTATTCCGTACGTACGCACGTGCGGTGATTTTGTTTTTCATAGGATGGATAGAAGGTGAAATAGGGTTGTTTCATATTTATAATAACATATCAGTATATTAGTGATACTGATGTTATTATTTTATTATGATACAAAAAAATAAGAATATGTTGAAGAAGAAATGAATTTGAAATAATTTGTAGACGATATTACCTCTTCTTTGACGTGCCTCTTCTAAACCTCCTCTAAGGGAACTAAAGACGGACTTTGAAGAAGACCAGAACCTCTATTCTATTTTCAGGTATGTTGATAATGGAAAATTTTCTGGATTTGTCCTTGATTGAAGGCTCAAAATTGTGTAAAGAGGAGAGGGAGGAGGTGCCCTTTTATAAGGGAGGAGAGGGGTACCTTAGGAAAAACATAAAATATTATTTTATAATAATGAAATATTCATATTTTAATAGCTTAAAATTGATGTATATCAAACCTTAGGTGTGTATGGGTCGAAATCATCACAACCAATAGGTTTTAGATAAGTTTAGGTTACTATTTTAACCTTATCATTTAGATTTAACTCTAAGTTAAATAATTTAACTTTCACCGTGTCTTCTTGTTTTCTTACACTATATGGTTAATAAACTAACAATAACAAGCCAAAATAACCCCAAGTGGTACATTATTAATATATATAACCTTATCTAAGTCATTTATCCTAACCCTATATTTTTATGATTAAAATAAAAATCTATAATATAATATTTGTTTTAAAAACTATTTTATGTCAATTTTGACACTATTTGGTAATTGATTTTTATGAAAATTATAACATCATGATTAGTTCGAAAAAAGATAATTAATTATATACTAACATGTAATATTAACCTATAAAAATTAGTTTAATTCATAAAAAGTCTCAAATTACATTCATTTGGGTATTTATAATATCAATTATGTTAATATTTCATTTATAAGGAAAGTAATACATCATCATTGTGTCATATATAAATTAAATTATTTAATGTATAAAAATTATAAATAAATTAAAATTATGTTGGAAATATTTTTATCTTTCTAATGAAAAATTATAGTTGAATTTATATTATGTATAACCCTATATTAAATATGTTTTAGTTATTAAATATTGACTTTAACTCGTTTAACTCTTCGTTAAATAATAATAAGTGTCTGAATCTAATCCATGTGGACCGAAATGGTCATATTTTATTCCTAAGGTTATTTTTGGTCGAATTATACTTATCCAATAGAATTAGGACATGTGTTAGGGTAATAATAATATCATTTTTACCCTTAAATACCCTATTTACTTTTAATCGTGGTAAATAAAAGTAAAAAGTTACTATTCACCAAAAATTATTTTTATCTTATTAAACCACGTTTTACTCCTTGATATTAGCTATGTCTCTCAGATTTTAAAAATTCAACTCACTGAGGTGGTAAAATTATGTTTTATGTACAATTGCAAATGCTCCTAGGAGGTGGGTAAAAGATGGTAAAAAATTCAATAAAATTTTGATGTATCTATATTATTATAAAATTACTCCAATGAATTACATTGAAATTATATAGGTATTATGTATCTATTTTGATCTAAAATAAATTTAAATAGAAATATGATTATTTAAATAAAAATTCAATTTTAGCCATAAACTCAGTGTTTTCACTATTCATCAAAAATTGAAAGTTTTCAGAAAAATACCAAAAAATCAGCCTAGTCTAATTTCGATATTGAGAATCCAAAAATGAAGTCCATTTTGAATGATGAAATTTAAAAAATTTCAAAAATTGGGTATTACTATTCATAACAACTAGTATATATAATATTTTAATAACATATCATTGTTTAGCGAAACTCGCTATTGCGTACAATGAAAACTATCAAGGAAGGTTGCTCTAGCATGTAAAGCAAGAAACGACAGTTTTTTTTGTAGTGAAAGATTCATTTGGTGATGCATATAAAATAAAAACGAAATATTTCCCAAAAAATGTCGGGTGTTATAGTTAAAGTGGATAATAAAACTCATGAAGCACATGGAATATGAATGTGACTTGGAAGTTGTGAAAAAGATGGATGGAATCCAAGAGATGTTGAAGAAAAATAAGGAATACACTAATAACCTAGAATCCTTAAACCAAAAATTAAATATATATTAACAATTAAAAAATTGGTGAAGTTTTATTAAATGATTATTGGCCATCAAGGGCTTTCATATTTTTAGTAAACTACTCTATGATTTCCTCCATCATTTTCATAACTTCAATGTCACATTAATCATCCATGTACATCATGATTTTTAATGTCCCATTTAACCACACAACTTTCAATTCCAATACCTTATTTCTATCATGTTTTGTTTCTAGTTCATTAATTTTATTCATGAAGTGTATTGTATTTTATATCAATATTACCATAATGGATCCTTTTTACAGAACCTTATTTTTGAAAACCATTTTCATTTTTTATGAAAATAAATTTATGTTCCGTACAACTATTGTGTGTTTTATAATTATTTCAATTATGAAAAATTAGTAATATTTTACTAAAATAAAAATGAGATACATTGTAGTCATACAGATCGAGGGCTGGGAAAATCACCATGGAAAACCTTCCTAGTTACTTTACATAACCACTATATGTGCATCTTGGTTCATATGTTGATGACGATCCCATGGGCTGAAGGTTGAAGGGATTTATTATTTACTAGGAGGGAAAGAGTATCAAATGATATATACTGGAGACTTTTAGAGTTTTTTCCATGAATTTAATGTTGGTTATTTGTGCAGTGTTTTATTTTCACCTAGGATTTATCAGATTGTCATTATTTTTATTAGGAATTTAAATTCATGGGATTTTATTGTGAACTATTTACATAGATTCACTTGTTATGTGAGTTGGTTTTTAAACTATTTCACATAGATCATGTGGAACACTATATATTTATTATCAATCCTTTAGAATATGGTTGATGGTTCCAAGGGTTGTGTAACATTTTGATTCATCTCATGTCAGGTTATTAATAGTTATACTAGATAGTGATGTTAATGTTTTATAAAAAAAAGTGTAATGAATGATAACACCCACACACAATAATAATGAAAATAAATTTTCATAAATCCAGTCACTTCATAAAAATAGCTTCATTATTGGAGAGGAATTTAGTTATAAAAAAATTATAGAAAAGTAAAGTCATATATAACAACTTCTATAGATGACACCGACTGTGGAAACCCTTTTACTATAATTTGATCTGGTGTGTTTCTCCACGAAATAAATGGTTTCCCCTTTAATGGTATTCCTAAACCACTAAATATCATCTTTTGTAATAATTGTAATGTTTTAGTGAATATATTCTTTAGTATATATACTAATATTAGAAACCTATCAATCCATTATAAACATAACTATTATTGATAATCAAATACTAATTTTCAGTTTAGATCAAATAAAAAAAGTGTACTTATCTTGATTTAAATGAAAATTTAATTAGTTTTTTCCTATTTATTTAGATCTATATAACATATTAATAATTTTAACCAATATATATTCGAAAATTTAAAAATTTGTTCACAGAATTAGATTAACCAATTCAAATTAAAAAAAATATGTATATTAACCAGTGAGCATATTTTACTTTGATGATGTCTTTTAGTTGTCATAATAACAAAATGTTTCAATGGATTGAAAAATAATTCCACAATTTTACAATTCAAACTTCACATAAAAATAATATATACAAAAAAATCACTTATAATGTTGTAAAATAATTTCAATATAAATAGATATGGAAGTTATTTACATTCAACAGTAAATGTAATTTTACACGATTCATGCTAGTTAGAGACCTATCTATTTCACATATATATATTGAATGAATTAGTATGGGAAAATTATACAAATATATTGTGATCATATTGAAAATAAATATATACATTAGTTTACTAAATTTGATAATATGTTACAAGAGTAGAGTAATGCTTCATCTCATGTGTGTGTTCCATGTAATGGTGAACATTATGATTTGATGATCTACTTGAGTACACAATTTAAACAAAAATAATTATGTTACAATAAAACTTATTATATTTGTCAAATAAATCATAAAGTGTCAAAAAACACATATAAAAATCATTCCAACATTATATTATTTATATCAAATAATATTCCCTCTAAAATTTGTCCAATGTAATGTTTAACATTTATAATCTTCATGTGAATTACATACTATGGAAACAAGATCTAAAAAATTAAAATCCATACTATCTAAAAATTAACAAAAAATAATATTACAAAAACATCACGAAAATCACTTTCAACGACGGATAGAGATGCACTTATTAGTTGTCTTATATGAAGATGGAATGTGTATAAAGAGTAAGGGATTCATTGTGTTGGTATATGTAAGTGTCATAGAGAGATATAATATGTTTGGTTCGTCATGGTTAAGGACAATATAAAAAATGCAAACCGGAGAAAAAAAATCAAACAATGTGAAACGAAAAGGGAAAATTCATACCATAGATTCTAGCCTTGATTCATTCGAGATAACATAGATGGGTAGTGCCAGTAGCAGAGGAAATCAGAGAGAGCATGAGAATCAAAACCGAATGAGTCATAGTTAGGGTTATTTTTGATGGACTGGGGAAACATTTATCATCACTTTAAACAAATGCATCGATAAAGAGCCCTTTTATAAACATTAAATTTATATGTTCTGATAAAAGTCATCTTTATTAGTGCCTTTTAGCTCTGAGGAATATTTATATTTATCAATTCTAAAAAAGCGATGATAAAAGATTTATAATTGTAATTATAAATATTTTTTTAATATTTATATAATTAAATATTTTTTTTATAATTTTATTATTATTTAAATATATAACTATTTTTATAATTTCATTAATTATTTTTTTATAAAATTATACATTTTTGTTTATAATTATAAATATATTATTTTATAAATATTTTAAATATATTTTTTATATTTTTATTTATAATTATTTATTTATAATTACAAATATATTTATATCATAATATATATTTATATAATTATAAATACATTTAATAAATATTTATCTATATAAATTCAATTATTATAATCACTATTTAAATATATTTATTTGAATTTTTTAATTATAAATATATTTATATAAATATACATATTTATATAATTATATAAGTATATATTAAATAAATATATATATATATTCATTATTAAAATATATTTATAATTATTTTATAATTATTTAAATATAAAATTTTTTATTTTATAAATATATAAATAGTAATTTAAATTTTTTTATATATTTATATGTTTATATAATTAGATATATATATATATATATAACTCTCTTGGTGATGCGTTATGGTAGATGCCATGTTGGGTCTCGATGAGGTCTTCAGTTAATGTCCCATGATGTACATACCTCTATTATATATTTATTATTTTTCTTTGTAATGATAACCATTACAACAAATAATACTTTTTAAATTTTAATAAATATAAATATATAAAAGTATAAATATATTTAATATACATTTATAAATGTATTTATTTAAAACATATTTTAAACATTATAAATGAATATATATTCATAAAAACATCCATTTTATAAATGATTCAAATTAAACTATTAAGAATTAGTACAAATTAAAAATATTGAAAAATGAATATGTTTTATTAATAAAATATAAATTATTAGAAATACAAGGATATATATATATTGATGTAAAGATGAATACATTTTTAAAATACTAAAAATCTTAAAATTAATATATAAATAAATAATAGAAAATGATTAATAGAATAAAAAATAAAAACAAAAAATATTAAAAATGGGTAAATATTACCTACCTATAATAATATTAAGAATAAAAAAAATTTACTGATTAAAAACATAATATATTAAGTTTATCATGTTAAAATGAGATTCTAAAATATACTAAAATTTTAATAAATTACATAAATATTTGGTGTATGTGTTTCTGTATATGATTTAATTAATTGCATAAATACCACTGTGAGTGCGTTGTATATAAAAATGAAAAAAAATAAATATTTTTATGTGTACTAAATGTAACATATTACATTTGATATATGTTAAATTTTAAAAAAAATAGAAAAAGAACAAGCCATTAGTATTTTTTATATAATTACTTTCTATTCATTTTTTATATTTTTTTATTTAAAATACAATATATATTATTATTTATACTTTTTATATATATACATATATTTCTAATATTTATTCATTTTTATTAATAATTGTTTCAGTAGTAAATATTTAATAGTTTTTTAGTTTATTAATTTATAAATTATTTAATTAATACAATTTATTCGTTTGTATTTTTTAAAATTATAAATAATTATTCATTTAATATATTTATATTTAATATATAATATTTATTAATATTTATAATCATTATATATGTATATTAAATTTATTTATATTATAAAAAATTATTTAATAATACCTTTAATATTTTTTCTCATTAATTCCTTTTTATTTTTTTCCAGTTTAATTATTTCATTTCATTAATTTTAGATATCTATATATTTAATGTCTAATATTTATTAATTTTAATAATTTATATATATGTATATTCAATTTATTCATTTATAATAATATTTATTTAATAAATTAAAATAATAATATATATAAATATATTTAACTATTTCACTTTTTTTGCACCACTATCAGTGCTAAAATAGTGCTGATAAAGTGTACCCATTATCAGCATTAAAAAAATACTAATAATGTGTACCCTTTATCTGTGCTAAAAGTAATTCATTGATAAAAGGAATTGTTTACCATTACTAAAAAAGCACTTGTAAAGGTTGTCCTTTATCAATGTTTTTTGCATTGATAAAGGTTTTCCTTTACTAGAACTTCTTTTAGCATAGATAAAGGTTACCTTTATCAGCATTATTTTCTAGCGCTAATAAATGCCAACACTCTTAATGAACACTTTGGAAGTAGTGAAATGACCTCCCATTTGAATATATAGTGGGGGTTAAACTCTTAAAAAGGGTTTCCTGCCCCCCATATATATAATTCTCACAAAATAAATTATACAGGACATGTTATTACAGTATAATTACATCAAAAACATCATTTATATTTTATCAAATACATGTAAATATAATAATTATGTTATTTGATATATGTGGGTCTTTATGTTGACTCATAATTTGTAAAATATTAAACAGATATTGGATATTAAAATAATATTCATTCACATAATATTTTTCCATATAGTCACATAATAACATATAAATACATCCACTAAAAAAATTATCCAATTATTCTATTCTTTAATATTGATGAATTTATTTATTCATAGGTGATCATTAATACTTGGAAATCATTCAGACCCCATGGTGGGGCCCACTATGTCTTATAACCCTATTCACTAGAATAGGGCATGCTTTTGAATGTGATATTATGTGTGACCCTCTAGGACCATATCTTGATAGTAGAAAATACTATTCATAGACAAAGAGCATAGTCTATAAACCCATAAAGGCCCCTATTGAGATAAGCATAATTTATAGAAATGAAAACCTTTCCTATGGGGATGTTATGTGTAATATGATCTCTTTATCTCAATATATCACGTAAATCAGTATGAAAAAATTGTTTCATAATCCCCACATGAATTATTTTTCATTGATCTATCTAGTTAGAATTAACTTCTTATATCATCACCATGGATTTAGTAACATTACAACCATCCAAATCAATAATGCTCAAGATATCACTTTCTTTCAGATTCAAAAAATAAATAATATTATTATTCAATCAATGTCATACCCCCAATGATATACCCATTGCATTAAACCTCGCAACAACATCAATTTCATAGCTTCATTCATGAATCAATGTATGTGATCAAGTGGTACACATGGATAATGATCTCAATTCAAGGGACCATTACATGTGTTTGTAGATTGGAATTTCCCATGAATCTTGAAACATGCGGGGTTAATTTTGGGGGATTATTCCTCTTCATCTCATATTTAGGACATGTCTCAGGCTTTGAATTATGAGGACTTCAATATGGAACTTGATATGACATTGACCGAGCTACCATTTTGGTTTACTGATTCTCAGAAGATGTTTCTCAATAGGTAGTTCATACCATTTTTATGGGTTCTATGGAATCACAGTTTATATGATCATGAGACCGAGGAGTGATATTCTTTATTGAGATATTTATTGCCACATCTCTTTATACACCATTTTTAGGTGAGGTTTAATGGGGGTGGAAACCATTATTGTGGGGAGAAATGTAAATTCCTGATTTTTTATTTTTGGTATGTTCATTGGCTTTCCTAGTTTTGTTTTGATCATTAACTATTTTATTTTTGGTTTTAGAAGTAATATATGTGTTTTATGGATTAATTGTTCTTTTTGGACTTTTCTAGTGTAAAATAAGATGGACCATGACCTTTTCCAATCCCTTTTGTATCTGGGTTCTTCCTGTGGGAAATTTGTAGGTCGAAAATGTGCATGGCCTCCAGAATGGCATATTGGTGGTTGACCTATTCACCATGGCCAATAAGGCTCCAACAGGCATGATGGTGTCCTTGTCTATATAAAACCTAATTGGGATACATCACTATGGCATGGATAATGGTGTAGTGGAAGGGTTTTCAGAATTTGGAATTCATGAATGATTCTTGATCATCATTAGTCAATTACTCTAGTTGTATGAATCATTAATAGATTTTTTTAACTCATCACAGAAGACTGTTTATATATATTAATCTAGTTGATCTCCATTATATCAGTCACATTTTAATTTGGGTGTGTTTTTTAAGGGTGTTCTGGGTATTCTAGATACTATATAATGATATTAGGTTTCTTTGACTCAATTGAAATTCATCATCACTGGGAGGTTTGTGAAATAGAAATAGAGGTCGGTTTTCCTTGATCGTTTTATGGAAATGTTTTTGGTTCCTTCTTTCATTTTGTTTGTGGATCCATTTTTTTATGCTTTACAATACTTTTATCCAGGTAAGTGGATTTTTATTGAAATTTTCTTCAATTGAAATCTTATTTTCATTCAAAATTTAAAATTGATTTCCAATATATATATAAATAATATTTTGAGTTTATTGATTGATGTTTTATAAATGGAATTGTATGTGTTATGAATACTAATTAAAATATGATTTTTAAACTAAATTGTTGATTTTTTAAAAATGATATTTAATTTAAATGAATGATTTGAATAATGATATTGATGATGATTTCTTTGGAGTGAATATATGAAATATTGTATTAATTTGAATCGAAATTAATTGTTTGAAAAACATGAGTTTTGATGAAATTTTTTTAATGTTTATAAATGATATTTCATGTATCAATACATGATCTTGAGGGTGACTGAAATAGTTTTATGAAATTATTTGATATTGTTTGAAAATAATGACATCCCCTTCTATGGTTTATTTCCTTAAATCAGTTGAGAGCCTGGGTAATCATGTTGAAGGATATACATAATGGGAATATATTAGATCTACATAGTCATTGATTTATGATGAGAATTAAAAAAACATCATGTGGGAAGGGTTTTTATTCTCTGTGATGGATTTTCATTCCCCTAGGCTTGAGATTTAGGGAATTTTTTATGACTATGATGTGTATTTCTCCAAGAGTTGGAATAATTCTGTAACCTGATCTAACTAACATTAGGTATTGGAACCATGCATCAATGATAGAAACTTTTTCCTACATGATAATGTTTATGAAATGGTTTATTCATTCTTATATTGATAAATATTTATATTCTTCCTTGATTTTAATTCAATACTTATTTATAATAGTTTTAATAATTACCATTACAATTAATTAAAAAGAATGATTTAATATGAATTTTTAAAATACTAATATGAAATAGATTATTTTAAATTGAGATTATTTTTATTTAATATGTGTTTTATATTAAATTCAATGGTGGGATCCAACTAATATTTTGTTTATCACAAGCTACATTTTTTTGGGTATTTGTAGGCTTTCTTTTTCTAGTTTAATGAAATAGTGAATTACTTCTTTGAGGACATGTCTGTTCTTAATAATTGGAAATTGTAAATTTTAATGAAAAGAATATTATATGCGCTATTTTTTTAATGAGATACTGTAATTCTATTTTTATTAGGATTCCTACCTTTCTTCTAGTGGTAATTTTATCTATATGATTTTTTTGCATACCTATAGTTTATGAATTCGTATCTATTTTTTCATTTTTATTTTTTTTACTTGTACTGAAAATTTTCCCTCTAAATACTTTAATTTTATCCTTTTGTTTATAGATTGAGGGTCAAGGCCCCTTTATTAAAAATAAAAAAGAGAGCCACTATTAAAAAATTGGGTAAGAGGGAACCCATAAAATTTACCATGGAAAATTACAATGAAACCAAAATCGAAGGAAAAAGGATGAGAGAATCCAATGAGATAAAAATATAAAAATAATATTAATTATTTATATTTATTATTTTTTAAAATTATTATAATTAAATTTAAATATAATAATTAATATAATATATGCATAAATATATTCAAATAACTAGAATATGACTTTTTATAAAATATTACTAGTAATCTATTTTTTTTAATATTGGTAGAATAAAATTATTTATCTGATGATATATTAATAATTTACATTATAATTTTATATTATACTTAGATATTAATTTATTAATATATAATTATTAATATTATATATTTTAAATTTACATATATATTTTTGTAAGGAATTATATTTTCCAAAATATAAATAATATTATTTAAAACAAATTACTCAACAGAATTTAAATTATCCTGAAATAATTTTTAAATTTCATAAATTAGTCAACATAATATACATCATATAATGAACATATAAAATAAATAACACAATAATAAAATTATTCAATTTAATTAAATAAATAAATAAAGCCATTATAAAATGAAGATATTAAAAAATGAAAATTATCCTTCATGATTTCTACAAATAATATATTAAGAAAGTGAAAATACAATTCATAAGGGCATCAATGAAAATTTAGGGTGGGAGAATCATATAAATGAGGGGGTGTCATTTTCATAATTTGATTCGGTGGGAAGAGGATACCATGTTTGGTCAACCAATTTTTTAATTACATAGGAAGCATAAATAGAATCCATTCATCAATTCTAGTGAAAAATGGAGCACGAAGCATGTTCATTATTCCTCACCAAAATAAGATGTGGGAATAGGATTCAAACATCTTCCTTCCAAATGTTTAAAAAATTTCATGAAACCTCTATTATTTTAATATTTTTCGAAAATAGAAAACCTAAAAAAAGATCTAGAATAACTTGTTACCATATAAAAGACTCATCATTCAACAATTAAAAAAATACAGCCATAGTTTAACAATACTACGTATGAATATTATAATGTAACATAGAGAACCATATATTAATATATCCCAAATTATTCTCTATGGAACACCATGTATTATGCTAACTAAGTAACCCTATGAGGAACACCTTATATTAGGCTGGGTTATCAAAATCCCACAAGTCAATATTTTTTATGCCAATGTAGTACATTTTTGTGGAACAACATGACTTGAGATATGATGGAAATCCTTTGAATTACCTTTTCTGGGGAACACTTATTCAACTCGGTATATCTTCACATCCTATACCTAGAATATGAATAGCACCTCCTGAAACAGACTCCCAAATCTATGACCCATTATAAATTATTTACATGTGTAATATTACCATTTAATAATATTAAAGAGAACCCCATGACTAAAAATATGTCACAAATATAGACATATAATAAACCACCACACAAGATATTCCCAATTATAAATAAATTCAAAACCCTTGATATATCAATTACACTTTATATTAAAACCTAATCAGATCACATATTACAAAAAATCATATTAATAACATTGGTTATAATTAATTAATTTATCTAATTTTTATTATTGAATGAACATCCTATATTTGAATGGAATTCCCAAAAAAGTACAAAATAACACTTTCTATATCAAATTAGTATATACCCATATGAAATTGTCTTTTAGGCATCCAACACACTACCATAAACATCAACGTGGTATAATAATTTCATTAACAAAACCCCAAAAATATAATATTCTCCAAACACCCCCCCCCCCAAAAAAAATCCTCTAATTCATTACACATGTGATGAAAGTCAAGTCACGTGCGTCATGAATGATCCATAATTTTAATTTATGAGTTTTTTAAAGATATAACCTCAAATAGTCTGGATTTTAATCTAAAAACTCTAACCAAAACCCCTATGAAACCCATTTTTAAATCATTCAACATTATAAATATTCCTCCATAAAAAGATTTTTAAAACTAGAGGATATGTATCATAAGATAAATCCATATATTTAACTAGATTTTGGATAAAATCCAACTACGAAATGATGAGGGTCAACCATGTATCGAATAGGAGATGGATTGGAGAGAAAATTTCTCACTCTTCATGTGAATGATAATATCATTATCTAGGTTTATACACCTAATTTTAAATAATATTATTAAAATAATAGTATTTAAATCTAAAATATTATTTGATTTTATTTAATTATTGTTTTGTAAATATGGAAATATGCATACATCTAACATCATTAATTAAATTAATTAAACCATGATAATTTATATATACATGAATCATTATAAAAAATATGATTTATGTATACAAACATTTTAGGTCATGATCAATACCATGTCCTAATCTGAAATCCTTGTATTTAATTTATGTTTGATATTAATATAATTATATGATTACCAGGTCAATTTTTATGATCCATTATTCAAAAGAAAATTTAACGAATTTATTATGAAAGAATGAAATTTATTTTAATATAGACACCATTGGAATTTTAATCATATGTAAGGAATTAAATAACATCATTTTGATTATTTTCATTCTTATTAATTTTATTTCATGCTCCTCCTTATAGGTCTTATCTTGTATATTTTTTTGATTCCAAAAAACAAGAACCACTTTAATAAAAATTACATAAAAGTATTTTTCAAGGTTTTCAGTGATACACACTAAACACTAAATAAAAGTTATATAAACCTATAAATCCAACTTATCCAATTTTTTCAGTTGATATAGAACATGATTGTACATTCTCAATTGTTCTGCATAGAATTATTTATGGAATTAGGGGAAAAGTGATGGTACATTTACTCAATAGACTATATCATTAGTACTCTAAATGATCTCAAATAGGTCCAAAAAACATGACAGTTACTTCCCCCATTTCCCAATTCATCAGTGAATTAATTGATAAAAACAATAAAGAATACATGATCCCTAAACCTAAACATTATTGGTTAGAAATTGTGATCTGAAAAAAAATCTGAAAACTCTATGAAATGGAAAATTCCTCCCGAAGTAAATGCAATTTTTTGTAGATCTTATACAAATATCTTATTCCCATAAGAAATACTCACCACGCTCTATCATCATTTTGGGGATAAAAATATCCTCCAAATTATTAAAAGGACCCATTTGAATAAATATTCAATTACTTTTATTTTAGAAAAACTCAACAAGGTATAAATGGTATTCCAAAGTCTCATCGAAATCCAAAATTAAACAAATAAATCATATCCTCTAATGACTAGACCATGAACTTTGATTTATTCTCTATTTGATTATGGTATATCAAGATTTATTTCACTTGAATTCCCATAATGCAGTACAATCCCTATCAAAATCAAGAAGTGATGCGTGGGTTTTGGTTTGAAAAAAATTGAAATATATACCCTATGAAGTTTCACTCTTCCTTAATATATAAATTTCTAAAAAAATCATTTTCAATCATCATTGGCTAGTAATCATGAATAAAAAATAAATTAATTGGTATTTTATCAATTGAATTACAATTTTAACAAGTTTATGAATCTCAACTGAGGCCACCTTTTTCCTTATTTCATGGAATACCCCCATGGAGTTTTTATGAACCAAAACATCATTTGGTTTGATTGAAATTGTTAGAAAAATCAAAGGGAATGTGATAATGGTAAAATATTTTTCTTATGTTCGTATGGAATGATCATTTCCATTAATGGAGGGAATACATATTTTTCCTAAAAATATGTGAAATTAGATCTATGAAAATTGAAATACTAATTTGGAGAAAAATTACTCTGTAAAAAACATGAAAATAAAAATGTATCCTCCCATTAGTGGATTTTTACCATCACATCATTGATAGACCACAGTGCTCGAGGACTATTACCCCTATTTATCTAGTAAGAATACATGGACTATGAATATCACCAATACACAATATCGAACATCCCATACCTACTCAATAATGATCCCCATGATTAAAAATTCCGACAAATTCACTGGTCGACCACCAACTGTCTATGGAATTCAAGGACTACCACTGTATATGTGATGGGTCATGAGGTTGAGAAAATTTTCAAGGGTGCATAAATTGTTAAATTAGTTTGTTATAGTTCCAATGATGGATTTATAAAATGCATCTTAAGGTGGTTATTATGGAGATTAGGGAGAAAACATTACAAATAGTTTTTTACATTAAAAAATTATACATCCATTCCTTCATAAAATTTTCCAATGCACCAAAAAATATTGTAAAAATAATTTACAATTATTTTCTAACCCATGTTTTATAAAATTCTCATAAAAACTATTCTATCATTTATAATGATGCCTAAGGGTTCACCAGTGATTTCATAAGAGTGATATTTATGTTAATTAATTCCCACCGATTCCACAAATTTCATTAATTTGACATATTTATATAATGATTGAAGAACCATAAAATCATGTTGACTATGATAAAAACTCTTGTAAAAGCTTATAAAATTCAATAATATAGGGATCCTGCCCTATTCACTTGATTGTCACTAGACTAGGCCACCACATGACCCCTAGGGAATTCCCATATCCCCATGGGACAAGCATCATGATTCTAAGTCATTGATTTAGAGAATCATTTTCTCATTGGGAAAATCATGTACTAAAAAATGGTGATATTAAGGATTATAAACATCCTATATGAATTCCTAAAATATCAAACAGTAGTTAAATTAAACCCATGAAAAAATATAAAAAATCATCATAAATATCATCATATCAGTGTCTACATTCAAAACATATTCTCGATGAATGAGTTTTATCATTGAGTGGGACTTAGAATACACCTTCAATGAGCACACAAAAAATATCAAATTATATCCGCATTTATTAGTACAATTAGGTACATAAAAAATACATTGAATTTTTCATGTATAGTGATATTCACATGTATCGTGTGAGCATATCAAACTTAGTCGATAACCATTATGGTTCTAACACACGTGAAATAAACTCAGGTATATGAAAATTTTAGAATTTATCATTTACAAAGATATAAAACAAATTAATTTAACTCATCAATTGAAAAAAATAATTAATGACATAGTAAAAGCACTAAATTCAATGAAATTCATTACTCCCTATACCAACCGGATACACACCTTATATAACTATATCGATCCAAGCACTAAAAATATGATATGAGTAGTAAAGATTTATTGGAAACCCATCCATACAAACGAAGCATGTATAATTTCCATCCAAGGATTCCTATAGAAAATATATATCATTATACCTATAAATCATTCACGCTTATGCGCATATGAATCCCACCCATATAGTTATATGTGAGTAAAAGAAAATGAGATCCTACAGACCCATCCCAATTGAATAGAATCAGTCTGATATAGTTATGGAATTATTAGATATCACCATATGGAATACGAGGATGGGTATAAGGAGTTATAGAATAGTGATCCCATATCACATAAGGGAAAAAATCATGCGGCTGATCGAAAAATGATTCACTACATTATTTCACTCTTACACAACTATTTTGAAATATTTTTGTATTTAAAACCCAAAATTTAATAAAAAAAAATTAAATACCATTGGGTGTAATAATATAATTTTTTATCACTATAAAAAGGTATATTTAACTTGTTTTGGGGATAATATTTCAAGAGGATGTGATTTAATGGACACGAGATGATCAAGAAGGAAAATTGTTCGAACTATATTGAAGATCAAGAAAAATTATCCACTATATTTCATATTGGGAGAAATAGGTGCCACTAAATGGGCTGCAATTCTCTGTCCAGATCCCAAACATCATGGGATAAAAGTAATCTCATGAAACTGAAGCCCAATGCATCCATATAGTGTCCCATCAAAACTAATCTTTATATGTGATCGATTGATCATTAATTCATATGTGGGGTAAGTTATTTTGACAGTATCTTCCAATATATGTTTCCAATGGCCACCACATTTGACAGTGAGACATTAAAGTGGTCGTAAAATAACTATAATCTTTTTACCAAGTCATGATATCATTTTTTACTTGTACCAAATAGAGAAACAAGTGGTATAATGAATGATAGGTTCCCAAAACCACTTCCCCTTTTAGCTATAAAAGGAAATGATGTAAACCCAATTTTTGTGTTCAACTAAGGGATTGAAGTGCAGCCAATATGGAGTTACATAAGAGTCCTGTCATCACCTTTGAGGATTTTTCTCTTCCGATCCTCTTACGTAGAGATGAAATGAGGAAGGGGGCTCATTTTAGTTTCCTCCTCCCCCAGATTTCAAGATCAAATATGCGTGACCCTGTGAGGGAGAAACACACATGAAGTGGGAGTTTTGGAAAAACAAATTACATACTATATTAGTGTATATTGTGGTTTTAATTGTTTTCTATATGTAGATTATGATTTTTTCATTAATTTAATTTAAATACTCTTTATTTCATAACTCATCAGTGTGTAAATTTAATTCTCCGACTTCTATTATTCCAACTGGACATAATAAAAATCCTATTATTTCAGAAAAATTGATTTTAATGTTCCTTTATAGACATTAAATCATGAAAAGGTGATATAACATTAATACTTGATTTCTTATGTTGTGTTTTAGTTTTATTAGAATCATTTTAAGAGGTTTTTGGGTTCCCATGATCTTGGTTAACCCTCAACCAAAGGATTACACTAAACTCTAATAATAATAAAACAAAGAACATTTCAAGATGTGTCGTAACATACAAATGATCACATACTATTAACATAATTAGCAAAATCCACATATTTTTCAACTATTAAACTATTAAAATTTAGTTATTTTGATTTTAATATTATTTTCAAAACCACCCCCATTTTTAGTACTTTTTATTAATAATAAACGCAATAAACCTCCAAAGTTAGCGAAACCAGGACACATAGGAGAACCCTTTCATGGAGGAGCCCCAAAACATTGAAAACTTTCGATATCCTTCTTACTCTTATGAAACCCAAACTAAAAATAATTGGAAATTTTATAACATTGAAGAATAATATAGAACACTAAAATAACTAACCTCATTTGTTTTTTTATATCCAACCCACACACATTCAAATGTATGGAGAGGACCCAAATTGTAAACTAAAATCCGATTTGATTCACTTATTTACTAGATCACATAGACTCACTAGATAAGATCCACTCAAGAATTTAAAATAACTTCATACTATTTTTTCAACCATAAAATGTGATATTGTTGGTGAAGAACATGTAAATCTTATGTCCTTACCATTTTCAATAGAAGATACTACAAAACATTTGCTTTATAATATTAATTTATCAATTAGAGGTTGGGCAGACTTGAAATGTGTTTTTCTAGAAAATTACTTCCTAACCTCTAGAACTGAAACTGTAATGAATGAAACATTTTGTATAATTCAATCTCATGGGGAAATGGTTCATGAATAATGTGAAATATTTAAAGTCTTTGTTCAAGATTATGACACCACAAAATAAGTGATCAATATTTATAACTGTATTTTTATAAAGGCTTAATTCATGTTGATTAAAATATGATTTATGTGGTTGTATTTGGTTAAGCATTTGATAAAACCCCATTTTTTATAACATTAATAATTGAGAACAGGTCCTGAAACACACAGCAATTCAATTCAATATCCAATGTACCCATTAGAGGTGTTTATCTGGTACAAAGCACTAAATTTTAGAGGATGGTGGGCATGAAGCTTGAAGAGGTAAGTAACCATAGTTGACAAATTTATCTTTACCAAGGGGAAACCAAATCTTCTTCTCCCATGTATTGTGTTAAATCATCTTCTAACACCTACTATTCTATTTAATTCCTTCAATTGAGGGAAACATCTGAGACCTATGATGAAAATGTTTCAGGCCACCACTATAATCAACCGATTAAGAAAGAACCTTAATATCCATAAAACCATAAGTGGAATGAAAACCAAGCCTATATGAAAGGGGTTATTGAAACCAACCTCATCCAAAATGGAAACAGTTGGGGAAAAGTATTCATCCACCACCACCACCAAGAAATACCCAACCACAAAAAAGGCCTTTCCAACCACCACATATATAAAAGATCTAAGACTATAAGACATTATGGAACAAATGGATACCAATAATCTCAAATTCCAACAAACCACCCAATATTTTGTACAAGATCGAAAAAACCCAATTACACCAAATCACCAAATTGGGGGGGGGGAGATCCAAAGTCATTGGTTAGGTAAAGTACCCTATCAAATGATATTCAACCCTTGGGATAAGGGATCTTTTAGTGTCACAACCATTAGGAGTTTATCTCAACCAAAAATCCAAATTACCCCTCCAATAGGGTCATCCCCTCCTAAGGAAACATCCATTCCAACCATATCAAATATCCCAAATCAGAAAAAACTTTGTCTTGAGAAAAATCCCATTAAACGAAAGTGTGATAGTGTCGATTTTCCAACAAGCCCAACCATTCCTTTTCCATATTCCCATAGGGCCTCCCAACAATGAAAAAATGAAACAGAACATGATAATGAAATATTGAAAACGTTCAAAAAAGTATAGTTTTACATCCCCTTGATTGATCACATAAATTAATTTCCACGATACACAATGATTATCAAGGGGATGTGTATATAGTGAAGGATAATTTGATGTGATGAAAAGGTGATCTTAGGGAAGAATGTCTCAGATCTGTAAGAGACATTACTTCCTACTAAATAAAATGACATTGGAATATTCTTGATATTGTGCACCATAAGAGATTATTCTTTTCCCAATGCTTCTCTTGATTTTGGTGCTTCTATAAATGTTATGCCTCACTCCATTTACTCTTAATTGTAGGTCTGGGTAGTTAAAACTACTAGAAATGTTGTTAAACTAGAAAACTGGTGTTCCAAACACCCCTATGGTCAGTTAAATGATTTTATTATGAGGGTGAAAATTTTAATTTTTCTTAATGATTTTTATTTCCATAAAATCGATGATGATGAGATGAATGGACAAGACCTGATTATAATGGTACGTCATTTCAAAAATAAATATAAACCATAATTAATGTCTAAAATGGTACATTATATATGGAGGTTGGTGGTAACATTTTCCACTTCAACATCCTTGAATCCATGATGCACCCCTGAAAATAACATTTCTCTATCTATGTTAACTATATAGTTGTAATCCATCTGCCTAAAAAATACTATTTCATTCCCACAATACCATTTATTATTTTTCCAAATTGATTTAAATTTTAGGTAATGGATGCATTGAATTTTGTACCACTCTAGAAAAATTTCAAGCATGTTTTTTAATTGATGATTTATTGAACACTAAGGATTCCATGACCATTGATGGCACTGAAAAGATTTTAAAATATTATCCCTCATCAGAGTATAACACCATTGAGTGGTTAGATGATATCATTGACCTCCCACTTTCAAAATAACTCCCATAGATCCCAAATACACCAGAATTGTAACTAAAACAAATAAATCAAGATTTCATATATTCATATCTAGAGAATGAAATCATGTTTCCTGTCATCATTACTAGTTTACTCCCTCCTGATCAGGAATTATGACAACTTGAACTTTTTAGTAAGTATAATCAAGATTTTGGATGGAAACTTTCAAAAATTCTTGGTTTGACCCCATAAATTTCAACACATCATATATTGTTAAATGATGATTCTAAACCAATGAGGAAATCAAATCATCGACTGAACCCAAAATTCCTAGATGTTGTCAAAAATAAGGTAAAAAAATTATTGACTAATGGAATCAAATTTCCCATCTCTAACAGCAAATGGGTTATTCCATTATATCTAGTTCCTAAAATAACATTCTTACTATAATTAAAAATGAAAATAATTAATTGTTTCCATCTTCTATGTAGAATAGTAATTATGTTTGTATAGACTATAACTGAATAAACCTACTTACTAGAAAATACAATTTCTTATTTACATTCATTGAATAGATGTTGGAGATGCTGGAAGGGATTTCCTAATTATGTTTCCTAGATCAGTATTTTTGGTATTTTCAAATCCATATTTCACCCAACAATAAAGAAAATATGACCTTCAGTTTTCCCTTTGAAAAAGTTTCATATAGTAGGATGCCATTGAGTATGTGAAAATTTTTGGGTACTTTTCAATGTTACGATATTAGTATTTTTTAGAATACCTAGAAAATATCATGGATGTTTTCATGGATGACTTCACTATTTATGGATCTTATTTTGATGATTTCTTGACTAGTGTTGGTTTAACCCTACAATGCTAAGTAGAGATTAATGTTGTATTAAATTATGAGAAATGTAATTTCATGGTGTTACAAGGTAGAAGATTTGGACATGTCATCACTAGGGATTGTATCCTAGTAGATAAATCATATGTTGATGTCATTTCATCCCTATCTTTTTCAAAAAATTCATGGGATGAGTGGTAATTCCATGGTTATGCTTGATTTTACCATTGTTTCATTCATGACACTAGTAATATTGCACTCCCCCTCTCCAGGTTTCTCTAAAGAGAAAAGTTATTTTCATATAGAATGTGAGAGAGATTTTAACAAATTAAAATATATTCTTGAATTACCCCTAGTAATCCAACCACCTCAGTGAGATTTTCCATTTGATCTCATGTGTGATGACTCTAACTATTTGGTGTTGAGTCAATAAGGTTTACTTATGACTTTTCCGTTCCTCTATGTTTTGAAAATCACAAACACTCTATCATTAGGAAAATTATTTTTTCAATAAGAATTATCTTAATAAGAAAAAAGTTCCTTCCCCAAGGAAATTTTATCCTGACCTATGTTTTCATTGTTCATTTTATATTTTCTCTAAATATAACTATTTGTATTCCAAATGTTAAAATTATGTTTCATATATAAAACCTCGAAATCCTATAAATACTTGGTTACAGAATATTCTATTATCAAACTCTGAATTATCTAAAAATCATACTATGAGTTCTCTGAAATTTAGACTCTGAATTCCATGAAAATAAGACCCCAAATTCCTCATAATTCTGACTCTAAATTACTCAGAATTTGGACTCTGAATTCCTCAGAATTTGGACTCTGAATTCCTCAGAATTTGGACTTTGAATTCCTCAGAATATGGACTCTAAATTCCTTTGAATTTGGACTCAGGATTCTTCATAATTATGACTCATAATTCCTCACAATTCAGACTCATAATTCCCCTGAATTCAAACTCTTAATTTTTCAGAATTCAGACTCTGAATTCATTGGAATTTAGATTATGAAATATATATAATTCAGGTACTGAATTCACTGGAAAACTGAATCCAAATAACCATGATTGATAGTTTCCAAATTATTCTTTAGTTAGACACCATAAATTATTATTTCCATACACTGAAAAATATATTTGATTAGGCATCCTTATTTTTCTTATAATTGATGTAGTTATGAAATGATTTTATAAATTACATTTCTAACCTACTGTTTTTTGAGTGACACGTGTACAAGACCCTCCAAAAATCAAGAAATAAAAAGACTATTTAAGGTGTGAGATAACCATTGAAGAAGTGCCTATAAATAGGTGCTCATTTGAACGAGCTAAAAAACACCTTTTCATCACTCTAGAGATTGAATGTTGTTGAAAAGATTTCTAGAGAGGGACACTCATGCCTTTTTCATACTGAACATCTTGTTCATCTTGCTTCATACGACTATGATTGTAGTTGTGTACAATTGAGGGATTACGAGGATAGGAAGACAGAGTTTCCGACTACCTTTAAGTTTTAGGACTTCCTGGGATAGGAAGACAGAGGTTTCAAATACCTTAATGTTCATGGGCTTACGGGGATAGCAAGAATTATTCTGATATTCCTATCAAGGGATTACCCTAGAGTGGGTAAGACAAACCTTCTTGAAAGTATAAATCATGGGACGTTTATCCAAGGTTTTTTGACACCCTTATCTTAGAGTTAAAATATTTTATACTTGTTAATTATTTTGATTCAAGTTAATTTACACTATATTTTGTTAAATGAAGAAATAATTACCTTCATACACCTTCTTTTTTTATACTGTGATAAGTATGATTCTATACTCTTTAAGGTTGAATATTTTACTTTTAAACATTCATTATGATTCATTTCTGGAACCATAATTCTGGAACCTAGAAAGATTGTATAACATGAAGTGGTCTTTCAAATTTACCTTATTTAACATTGTTAATCATAGTCATCTTTAAAGTTAAAAACAAATGTTTTTAAATGTAAAATTCACTCCCCCACTCTTGTAATTGAGAATCTACATTCATATTTCGATCATGTAATTGAGCATCCATATTCATATTTCGATCCTACAATTGGTATTAGAGCAGCTATTTGAAATAATTATATTCATATATAAGTTTTCTTACCCATTTTTTTATTGTTCTTAATATTTCACTTACATAGGGATTTCTTCACTTGTTTACAAACATTTACTATTAATAAGTTTATATGGAATGACATCTTCTTTTAGATAGTAGGATTTAATGTTAGTTCAGCTACCAATCTAAATCCTACTAGACCTCTTATATTTGATGGGAAAGATTATGAATACTGGAGAGATCATATTAAGACTTTTTTCCTAAATACTATAGATGAAAACATTTTTATTCTTACTAGAGATTAAAATATTCTTAATAAGGAAGTAAGAAATATTACTAATCAATGAAAGTCAGAATATCTTCTAAACTACAAGGAACATAATACTTTGTTGTCTTCCATATCCACGAATATATAGAGTAATATTTCTTCTTTTGAACCTGCTAACTATATCTAGAATAAATTATTTTTTACTCATTTTTTTACATCCAATGATATAGAAACTAGAAGTTCTATTCTTAGAGTAGAATATCCTGGATTTCAATTTCCTTATGGAGAACCAGTGTGAACGGTACAACTATCATTTATGACTATTATTAACAACCTAAAATTTATGGGTGGGGAATGTTTAGATGATGAGGGACATGTGGAAAAGATTAAAGATATCATTCATAATGAGTGGTAATCTATGATAAGAATTATTGATGAGAATAGGAAAGTATATCAAATTACTCTTGATGAGATTTTTGGAACTCTTCTTCAACATGAGACATGAATTAAAAGAGATGGTGATATGAATAAGAAGAAGAATGGTAATTGATTTGTAGCCTATACTTCTACTAAATCTAATACTCCTTTATTGGTTACATGATCCATGTCTAAGAAAGTCACTATTTTATCTGAATCTAGTGAAAGTGTACATTTGGAGAATGAGCTCGCTAATCTTGCTCTAAGGATGAACAAGATAGTCTGGAAGAAATAGTTTCGGAATAGATTTAACAAGAATGAAAGAAAACAAATGAATGTCTCAGAAGTCACTTGTTATTAATGAAATAGAATAGTGCATATAAGGAAATATTTCCCTATCTGTAAGAAAAAAAATTGAGAGGAAAAGCATTCTAAGAGGAATAGAAAGAAACAATAAAACGCTAATGCTAAGAATGTATTAAAATCCAATGAAACCTAGAGTTCTAGTGGTGGTGAATCTACTGATTAATCCTCTGAGTATGAATTTTATCGGCAAAAGAATCTTGGTCTACTAGCCAAATTACCCACTGAAAATCATTTCCAAATGGACATGGTACAAAATACCGAGTCTAACACTAATGTATCTTTTATTTAAAATTATACTGATAATAAATACTATAATTCTTCATATGAAGAATCTACATCTGATGAAGATAATATATTACCTACATATAATAAAGTGTCTAGGTTTTCTAAACTTCATGATAATGAATATTCTAAACTCAAGAAAAATATTGATAAGGAAATTTTTAGAATTTCTATTTTAACAAAAGAAGTATCAGATCTTACTAAATATCATGATAAAAAAATTTATGATTATAAAAGTATTTCAAAAAACCATATGGAATCTAATTATAAGAAGTATAAACTTTTTACAGATCATGAAAATGTTATTTATAAGATAAATATTTTAGAGACAAATAGTAGTTCTAAAAAAATGTTTTTAGGATAAAATCATTTCTATTAAACTAATGTCTGAAATATTTCCCATGAGGAAGTGTTTGTCAAACATGACTTCTGGTAAGGAAAACATTGACAATATTTAATCCCAAATTCAACCTCTAAGGAATAGTTCTGGATTTGGTTACACTCATTCTAAACCATTTATTAGTAGTAACTATTTTATTCATCAGAGTGCACTATTCTGTATTAAATGTCACTCTGCTGGACATTTGGATAAAATTGTTCTTTAAATAAAACTAAGTCTTTAGGTTTTCTTAAAGCTTATATTTTTAATAAAATATTGATTCCTAACATCTTTCTTTTATAAATTTTTGGATCTAGGAAAATTTGAATTCCAAAAGTCTAACACTCTTATTTTTAAGAAAATAAAGCTAGTACCAACAAAAATACAAGGTGCATGGATAGTGGATATTCCCAGCACATGACTGGTAACTAAAACATCTTTGAAAATATTATCAAGACAAAAGATGGAAAATTAACTTTTGGAGATAATGCTCAAGGAGAAATTATTGGTATAGGTAACATTGTTCTTCTTAGAGAAACATTGATTTCGAATGTTTCATTTGTTATGGGTCTTAATCACAACCTCGTTAGCATAAGTTAGTTTTGTGATGAAGTTTGTCTTGTGGATTTTAGGAAAAACAAATGTTTAGTACACAATTCCAAGAAAGAGTTTATTCTTTATAACAATAGGCAAGAGAATGTATATACACTAAACATAGAAGACCTTAGGTGACAATATTTACCTTGTCTTAGTGTAAATGAAGATCAAAATTGTTTATGGAATAGAAGGTTAGGATACTGTAACCATATGAAATTATGTAAACTCTCAATGAATAGACATGTTAAGAATCTACTGGAGCTTATATATGATTTTTCAAATGTTTTTGATCCTTGTAAATTTGGAATGAAACATAAATATAGTATTAAATCAATCGGTGATATCTCAACTACTGATGCATTATAGTTGGTGTATATGGATCTATTCGGTCCAACACAAACTGGAATAATTGGAGACAAATATTATTGTATTTTTCTTTGTAGATAATTACACTAGATTTATCTGGGTCGATTTTATAGTAATGAAATCTGATGCTTTTTCTTATTTAAAAATTTTTAGATCCAATGTTAAAAATGATAAAAATCATTTATTGATAACTATTCATAGTGATCAAGGTGGTGACTTTCAATATTCTGATTTTCAAAAATTGTTAGTTGAAAAGGCATTACTCATAACTTCTCAGCACCAAGAACTCCTCAGCAGAAAGGTGTCGATGAAAAATAAATTGAATTCTTCAAGAGATTTCTAGAACCATGTTATGTGAATATTTGATAGATAAACATTTTTAGGATGAATTTGTATGTACCACTTGGTATACTATAAATCATTTTTTGATTTGTCATTTTCTTAATAAACCCTCTATGAATTATGTAATGGTAGAAATCCCAGACTTTCCTACATCATGGTATTTTGTTGAAAAGTATTAATTTTGAATACTAAAGATAATTTATCTAAATTTTCACTCAAATATGATGATTGAATTTTTATAGGTTACTCCACAACTTCTAATGCTTATAGAGTTTTTTTTAAAAATACATATACTTTTGGAGAAACAGTTCATGTTAATTTTGATGAAACTGATCCTTTTGTTTTTGAACAACCTCAACCTACATCTTTAGATGTGTTTTCAAAAACTGAGTATCAATCCTTGAAAATATATCATTACAATTAGGAAATTGTTCAGGAAAATGTTTCTGAAGCAATTACCACATATGATTTCCTACCATATGTTGATGATAATATTTTAACAAACCCAAATTAGTTGTTTTATAAGAACCATCCTAGTGATTGTATCATTGGTGATGTAAATCAACTTGTATGGAATACAATTTCCTTAAAACATTATGTACAACATATAGAATTTCTTTATCAATTATAAGAAAAAATCACTGATTAATCATTATGTTATAATGATTTGATAAAAGCCATACAGGATGAGATAAATAAATTAGAAAATAATAAAGTCTGGTCCTTGGTTGAAAGACCTAAGGAAACATCTTTTATAGTAGTAAAATGGGTTTTTAGAAATAAGTGTGATGAAAATGGAGACACAAAATGAAATAAGGAAAAATTAGTTTCTAAAGGGTATAATCGACAAGAAGGAATAAACAATGAAGAATTCAATGCTCCATTAGCTAGACTTGAATCTATTCGTATTTTACTTGCCTTGGCAGCATTCTTTAAATTTAAATTTTTTCAAATGGATGTTAAATGTACTTTTCAAAATGGATATGTTCAAGAGGATGTTTTTGTGGAACAACCTTCTGGTTTTGAAGATACAAAACGTCCTAAAAAAGTTTTCAAACATACCAATGCTTTATAAGGACTTCAAAAAGCACCTAGAGACTAGTATGATATACTAATTGGATTTTTGTTACAAATAAATTATGTTAAGGGAAATACATATCCAAACCTCTTTATATTGAAATATAAGAAAAATTATTTGATTGTTCAAATTTATGTTGATGACATTATAATTGGTTCCACTCAGTAATCATTAACTGATTCATTTGTGAATTTAATAAAATATGAGTTTGAAATGAATATGATGGGGGAGTTAACATTTTTCCTAGGTTATCAAATATCTCAAAATCCAGAAGAAACTTACATATCTCAAAATAAGAATATCAAAAGATATTCATAAAAAGTATGGATATGATAACACTAAGAGTATACGTACTCCCAATGGCACCTAAAATTCACTTGATCTTGATAAAGCTGGGAAACCAGAAGATCCAACATCATTTAGAGGTATGATATGAACTATACTATACATGAAAGATAGTAATCTAGACTTAAGGTTTTTAGTGTTCTTATGTGAAAGATATCATTCCAATCCTAAGGAATCTCATTTAAAGGTGGTGAAAATATTTTTTCTCTACTTAAAGGGAACCAATGATTTATGACTTCTTTATACTTATCAAGATAATTTTTTTTTTAAATTTTTTTTTGCTGCTGACATTAGTGGATATAAAATCGATAAGAAAAGTACATCTGGAACTTTCCATTTCTTAAGAGATTCATTAGTATCTTGGTCATGCTAAAAATCAACTCTCAGTAGCACTTTCCTCTACTGAAGATGAATATATAGAAGTTGGAAGTTTTTGTGCTCAAGTTTTATGGAATAAAAATACACTCAAAGAATATGGTATGAGTTTTACCAAAACAAAAATATTGTGTGATAATAATATTTCTATTTCCCTATGTAAAAACTCTGCATATCACTCACGTGAAAAACACATAGATATTACACTACTGGAAATGGAGACTTTCCCAATGGTTCAGAACTGTTGGCAAAGGCCGAAGAACCATTGGTATAACATATACCAACGGTTTTCCAAACCATGGGGATGTAAGCCGTTGGGAAAACCTATCCCAATGGTTTACAATGAACTGTTGTTATAGGTTAGTAAAATTTTCTTATACCAATGGTTTAACCAAACCGTTGGCATATGTTTTACCAACGGTTTACACTAAACTGTTGGTAAAACTGCTGAAAATAAACTCTTTCCCAACGGTTCTAAAACCATTAGGAATGGTTTTTTCTATTAGTTCAAAGAGAACCGTTGGCGAAAAAATACATAGTAATCTTTCCCAATAGATTTTAAACCATTGGGAAAGGATTATTACAAGCCTATGACAATGGTTTCAAGCCGTTGGCATAGGATTGCTGTGAAAATTTCCCAAAAACCTGTAATTTTCACAACAGACTCCAATTTTTCACACCAACCTCCAATTTTTCACACCGACCTCCATTATGCTCCTTTTTAATTACTATACATGCAATATCAAACTAATAAATACATATAGAGAGCAAATTCATACATATTTAACATATAATTCATTCTTGAACTCTACACATCCGGAATTTAATCCAAATTCATAACGTAATTATAAATATACATAATTGATTTTGAATTCAATTTAAAATTTAGATAAAAATTATATGTGGAATCTAGAATTCAATTCATACTTGAAGACATACATAATATAATTAACAATTATCAATAAAATACATAAAAAACATAATAACTATCAACAAAATCTGAATATGTTTGTTCGTATTTTCATATACCAGTTGTTTTTACTAAAAAAGATGTCCATTTTAAACAAAATACATACAATTAGAGTAATACCGGCCACACCGTGGCTCGAATTGAGGTGGGTTTGACTCGTACACGTTATATATGACCCATGGATCATTTTCCTAAAGTATCAACATATTCTGAAAGCATTTGGTTGGTTTTCTGTATGCCAGTTATTGTTTTCACTTAAAATTTTGTTCATTTCAAAAGAAATGAGACACTTTGAGTGGTTCCACCCACACCAGGCCTCAGATTGAGGCGGGGGTGACTTGTACACGTCAAATATTACCCGAGTATCGTTTTCCTAACGTTTCAACAGAATCCAAATGCATTTGGATGATTTTCTGTATGTCATTTATTATTTTCACAAAAAATGAAGTCTATTTTAAACAAAATAGAGTCAATTTGAGTGTTTTTGGCCACATAAGGCCTCGGATTGAGGCTAAGTTGACTCATAGAAGTCAAAAATGACCCATGGATCATTGTACTAAAGGTTTAACAGAATCTGAATGTGTTTTTTCAGTTTTCCATATGTCAGTTGTTGTTTTCACTTAAAATAAAGTCTATTTTAAACTAAAGAGGGAGACATTGAGTGGTTATGGCCACACCGCGCCTCAGATTGAGATAGGTTTGACTTTTTCAAGTCATATATTACCCATGGATCGTTGTTCAAAAGTATCAACACAATCAGAATCCGTTTGGTCGTTTTTCCGTATGTAATTAAAATGTTGTCCATTTTAAACAAAAGAGAGACACATAGAGTGATCCCGGCCACACTGTGACTCAGATAGAGTCGCAGTTGACTCGTAAACGTCACATATGACCCATGGATCATTTTCCTAATGTTTCAATAGAATCCAAAATTGTTTGGTCAGTTTACCGTAAGTCAGTTGTTGTTTTCAATTAAAATGAAGTCCATTTTAAACAATAGAGAGACACTTCGAGTGGTGCTGGACACTCCACGCCTCGGATTGAGGCTATGTTGACACAAACACGTCACATATTACCCATGGATCATTTTCCTAAAGTTTCAACTAAATCTGAATTCGTTTATTTGGTTTTCCGTATGTCAGTTGTTGTTTTTATTTAAAATGTTGTCTATTTCAAATAAACCCGAGACACATTCTATATGTATGTGATAGTTGGTTTTAGTGTGTTATTTCAATTCTCCCTCATTTTCAATCCAATTATTGCACCTGAAATAAACCAACACATACATATATAATTATTTTACCAGTAATAACCAGCTAACACATACATATAGAGAACAAATTCATACACATTTAACATATAATGCATCCTGGAACTATTCACATCCATAATTAAATTAGAATTCATAAACATACATAATTCATTTAGAATTCATTTTAATATTTACATGAAAATTATATGTGGAATCCGGAGTCCAATTCATAATTTGATCGGTTTTTTGTATACCATAAATTTTTACGTGAAATGATGTCCATTTTAAACAAAATACATACACCTAGAGTGATACTGACCACACTGTGCCTCGTATTTAGGAATGGTTAACCCTTACACTTCACAAATGACACATCGATCATTTTCCTAAAGTATCAACATATTTCAAAAGCATTTGATCGGTTTCCTGTATGCCAGCTGATGTTTTTCACTTAAAATGATGTCCATTTGAAACAAAAGATAGACACTTTGAGTGGTGTCAGCCACACTGCATCTCAGATTGAGTCGAGGTTGATTCGTACACATCACATATGGCCCATGGATCGTTCTCCTAAAGTTTCAATAGAAACCGAATGAGTTTGGTTGGTTTTTCGTATGTAATTATAATTTTTTCCAATTTAAACAAAAGAGAGACACATAGAGTGATATCTTCCACACTGTGCCTCAGATTAAGGAGGGGTTGACTCATACACGTCACATATATCCCATGGATCGTTTTCCTAAAGCATAAACACATTCCGAATGAATTTGGTCAGTTTTTCTTTTGTCGGTTGTTGTTTTCACTTAAAATGATGTCCATTCTAAACAAAAGAGAGACACTATGAATAGTGTCAGCCACACCACATCTCTGATTGAGGTGGAGTTCACTCTTACACATCACATATGACCCATGGATCATTGTGATAGAGTATTGACACAATCAGAAACCGTTTGGTTGGATTTCCGAATGCTAGTTATTGTTTTCACTTAAAATGAAGTCAATTTTAAACAAAAGACAGACACTTTGAGTGGTGCTGGCCACACCGCGTCTCAGATGGAGGCGGGGATGATTCATACATGTCACATATGACCCATGGATCATTCTCCTAATTTTTCAATGGAAACCGAATTTGTTTGGTCGGTTTTCCATATGAACATAAAATGTTGTCCATTTTAAACAAAAGAGTACCACATAGAGTGATCTCAGCCACACCGTGCCTCAGATTAAGGCGGCTTGACTCTTACATGTCACATATGACCCTTTGATCGTTGTCCTAAAGCATAAACACATTTCGAATGCATTTGGTCAGTTTTTCGTATTTCAGTTGTTGTTTTCACTTAAAATGATGTCCATTTTAAACAAAAGAGAGACACTATGAATGGTTTCGGCCACTCTGCATCTCGAATTGAGGTAGGGTTGACTTTTACACATCACATTTGACCCATGGATCATTGTTCTAGAGTAACGGCATAATCAGAATCAGTTTGGTCATTTTTCTGTATGCTAGTTGTTGTTTTCACTTAAAATGAAGTCAATTTTCAACAAAACATAGACACTTTGAGTGGTTTCGGCCACAACGTGTCTCAGATTGAGGAGGGGTTGATTCTTACACAACACTAATGACCCATGGATCATTCTCCTAATGTTTCAATGGAAACAGAATGCGTTTCGTCGGTTTTCCGTATGTACTTAAAATGTTGCCCATTTCAAACAAAAGAGGGCCACTTAGAGTGATCCCGGCAAAACTATGCCTCGAATTAAGGTGGGGTTAACTCGTACACGTCACATATAACCCATGGATCATTTTCCATAAGAATAAACACAGTTTGAATGCATTTGGTCAGTTTTTTGTATGTCAGTTGTTGTTTTCACATAAAATGTTGTCCATTTTAAACAAAAGAGAGACACTATGAATGGTGTTGGCCACACCGCATCTCAGATTGAGGCGGGGTTGACTCTTAGACGTCACATATGACCCATGGATCATTGTGCTAGATTATCGACACAATCAGAATCTGTTTGGTTGGATTTCTGTATGCTAGTTGTTGTTTTCACTTAAAATGAAGTCAACTTTAAACAAAAGACAGACACTTTGAGTGGTGCCGGCCACACCGCGTCTCAGATTGAGGCGGGGTTGATTCGTAAACGTCACATACGACCCATGCATCGTTCTCCTAATGTGTCAATAGAAACCGAATCCGTTTGGTCAATTTTCCATATGTACATAAAATGTTGTCCGTTTTAAACAAAAGAGAGCCACTTAGAGTGATCCTGGCCACACCATGTCTTGGATTAAGGTGGGGTTGACTTTTACACTTCACATATTATCCATGGATCATTTTCCTAAAGCATCAACCCATTTAGAATGCATTTGGTTAGTTTTTCATATGTTAGTTGTTGTTTTCACTTAAATTGATGTCCATTTTAATCAAAAGAGAGACATTATGAATGGTGTCAGTCACATCTTGTCTCAGATTGAGGCGGGGTTGACTCTCTCACGTCACATATGACTCATGGATCGTTGTGATAGAGTATCGACACAATCAGAATCCGTTTGGTCGGTTTTCCGTATGCTAGTTGTTGTTTTCACTTAAAATGAAGTCAATTTTAAACAAAAGACATACACATTCAGTGGTGTCAACTACACCGCGTCTCTGATTGAGTAGGGGTTGATTCGTACATGTCACATATGACCCATGGACCGTTCTTCTGAAGTTTCAACGGAAACCAAATGTGTTTGGTTAGTTTTCCATATGTACTTAAAATGTTGTCCATTTTAAACCAAAGAGAGACACTTAGAGTAATCCCGACCACACCGCACCTCGGATTAAGGCAGGGTTCACTCATACATGTCACATATGACCCATGGATCATTTTCATAAAGCATCAACACGTTTAGAATGCATTTGATCTATTTTTCGTATGTCAGTTATTGTTTTCACTTAAAATGATGTCCATTTTAATCAGAAGAGAGACACTATGAATGGTGTCTGCCACACCGCATCTCGGATTGGGGCAGGGTTTACTCGTACATGTCACGTATGACCCATTCATCGTTGTTCTAGAGTATAGACACAATCAGAATCTGTTTGGTCGGTTTTTCGTATGCTAGTTATTGTTTTCCCTTAAAATGGAGTCAATTTTAAACAAAAGAGAGACACATTGAGAGTGTCAGCAACACTGCACCTCGGATTTTGACGAGGTTGACTCTTACACATCACATATGACCCATGATTCATTCTTCTAAAGTTCCAACTGAATCCGAATTCATTTGGTCGGTTTTCTGTATGTACTTAAAATGTTGTCCATTTTAAACAAAAGAGAGACACTTAGACTGTTCCTGGCCACACCGTGACTTAGATTGAGCCCAGGTTGGCCTGTACACATCACATATGACTCATGGATCATTGTGATAAATTATAAATAGATTCCTAATGCATTTGGTCGGTTTTTAGTATGTTAGTTGTTGTTTTCACTTATAGTCTTGTCCATTTTAAACAAAAGAGACACAGTTAGAGTGGTTCCGGCCACACCGCATCTCGAATTTAAACAGGGTTGACTCATACACTTTTCTAATGACCCATGATTCATTTTAATAGAGTATCAACACAATCCGAATTCGTTTGGTCAGTTTTCTGTATTCGAGTTGATGTTTTTCACTTAAAATGATGTCCTTTTAAAATAGAAGACATACAGTTTGAGTGGTGTCGGCCACACCACGACTCAGATTGAGTCGGGGATGATTCATACATGTCACATATAACCCATGGATCGTTCTCTTAATGTTTCAATGGAAACCGAATGCGTTTGGTCAGTTTTTTGTATGTACATAAAATGTTGTCCATTTTAAACAAAATAGAGCCACTAAGAGTGATCCCGGTCACACCGTGCCTCAAATTAAGGCGGGGTTGACTCGTAAATGTCACATATGACCCATGGATCGGTTTCCTAAAACATCAACACATTTCAAATGAATTTGTTTAGTTTTTTGTATGACAGTTGTTGTTTTCACTTAAAATGATGTCCATTTTTAACAAAAGAGAGACACTATGAATGGTGTCGGGCACACCGCGTCTCGGATTGAGGCGGGGTTGACTCGTACACGTCACATATGACCCATGGATCGTTTTTCTAGAGTATCGACACAATTAGAATCCTTTTGGTCGGTTTTCCATATGCAAGTTGTTGTTTTCACTTAAAATGAATTCCATTTTAAACAAAAGAAAGACACATTGAGTGGTGTCAGCCACACCATACCTCGGATTGAGGCGGGATTGATTCATACACGTCACATATGACCCATGTATCATTCTCCTAAAGATTCAACGGAAACCAAATGCGTTTGGTCAGTTTTCTATATATACATAAAATGTAGTCCATTTAAAACAAAAGAGAGCCCCTTAGAGTGATCTCGGCCACACCATGCCTCGGATTAAAGGCGGGTGTAACACCCCTAGATTTTATGAAAAATATTCTTTTTAATTTATTTAATTTCATGTGTTGTATGCTACACCAAAAGGATCTTGCACAATAGGCATACTTGACTTTACTTGCATTACACACAATCGCAACCTTCCTCGATAGCGTGTGTAGTACGCAATACTGCGTTTCACAAAAGAACGATATGCTATTAAAATATTATTAAAACTAGCTGTTATGAATAGTAATAACAACTTTTTTAAATTTTTTAAATTTTATTTTTCAAAATGGACTTCATTTTTGGATTTGGAATATCGAAATTATCTTAGGGTGAAATTTTGGTACTTTTCGGATAACTTTCATATTCTGATGAATAGTGAAAATTACTAAATTTTAATTAAAAACATCTTTTTTAATAAAAATAATTAATAGTGATAAATTATTAATTTGAGTGGTTTTAAAGTATATTTAGAATATATTTTTACAATTTAATACAATTTTGGTCATTGGATGTAATTTCACATTTAAAGCAGTTATAAACAAGTCTCAATCTTTTGATAGTTATTATCTCTTAAAAATACACTATTTGTTTTGACGACAAGAATTAATTTTTATATTAGTTAATGTAGCTGATATGTTTTTAATTTGATAAAATATACATCATTTTTGAATTCATAATATCAAATATAGCTTAGGCCTAATTTTTTGTATTTTTCTGGAAACTTTCATTTTTTGATGAATAGTGAAACCACTAAGTGGTAGTTAAAAAAACTGAATTTTTCATAAAACTTAATTTTACCGCTTCTGTGACAGGAATTTCAAAAATTTGAGAGACACGGTTGATGTCAGTAAGTAAAATGAGGTTCAATGAGATGAAAATAATTTATGGTGAATAGTAACTTTTTACTTTTTTTCCATGGTTAAAAGTAAATAGTGTAATTAAGGGTAAAAATTATATTATTATTACCCTAACACATGTCCTAATTCTATTGGATAAGTTTAATTCGACCATAACCAACCTTATGAATAACATATGACCATTTAGGCCCACTTGGATTAGATTAGGACATCTATTATTAATTTATTCAAAGAAGGGTTAAATAGTTAAAATCTATGTTTAATAAGTAAATCATTTTTAATATAGGGTTATACATAAGATAAATTAGACTATAAATATTCCTTAGAAATATAAAAATATTTCCTACATAATGATATTTAATTTTTAAATTTTAGACATTAAATAATTTAATTTATTTATGACACAATGATGATGCAGTAATTATTTTATTAATGAAATATTGACATAATTGATGTTATAAATACTTAAATAAATGTAATTTGAGACTTTTTATGAATTCCACTAATTTTATAGGTTAATATGAGATGTTATTATTGATTTTATTAACCTTTTTCGAACTAATCATTATGTTATGATTTTCACAAAAATCAATTACTAAATAGTGTCAAAATTGACATAAAATAGTTTTTTAAACAAATATTATATTATTAATTGTTATTTTATTCATAAAAATATACGGTTCAGAAAAATGACTTATATAAGGTTATATATATTAATAATAAACAACTTTGGGTTCTTTTGGCTTGTTATGGTAATTTTATTAACCTTAAAGTGTAAGAACACAAAAAGACACGGTAAAAGTAAAATTATCTAACTTAAAGTTAAATATAAATGATAAGGTTAAAATAGGAACCTAAACTTGTATAAATTCTATTGGATGAGATTATTTCGACCCATCCCCACCTTAGCTTCGAAATAAATCAAT
Organism: Viscum album; assembly: GCA_963277665.1. Classification (NCBI taxonomy): domain Eukaryota; kingdom Viridiplantae; phylum Streptophyta; class Magnoliopsida; order Santalales; family Viscaceae; genus Viscum; species Viscum album. The sequence goes on along the minus strand of OY728162.1, from coordinate 75,185,729 downwards.
TTGGAGCTATTTAAAACCGAATATGACTTTATAATAAAATAATATTTTTAGTTATTCCAAAGGTGCCCCTCTTCTCCCTTATAAAAGGGCACCTCCTCCCTCTCTTCCTCACACCACTTTGAGCCTTCACGCTCGGCCAACCCCTGAAAAATTATCTTCTCCACTTCCCTAGAAACATCATAGAGGTCTCGGTTATCTTCAAAGACCAATTTTAGTTCCCTAAGAGGAGGACTCAAAGAGGCGCTTCAAAGAAGTGGTAATGTCCGTTACTGATTCTTTCAACTTTATTTCTTCTTCCACTTCTTCTTATTAGTTTGTTTCATAATGAAGTAATAACATCAGTATCACTCATATACTGATATGTTATTATAAGTTTGAAACAACTCTATTTAACTATCTATCCATCCTACGGAAAATGAAATCACCACGCGTGCGTACGTACGGAATACCGTCTCCATGCCGTGGTGTACTCTATTTTTCACCACCACCTTACTTGGATGGGTATAATGGTGTACATAATAACTATATATGATTAATGTAAAGTGATATTGATTCTGAAATAGTATACATACACTCCAATACAATTCCACGATCATGAGAACGATATCATTGCTCGTGCGTATGTACGGAATACCGTCTCCACGACGCGATGAGATTCATTCTCCACGTTTACCATTCATGAATGATTATAAAGTATATATAATAAGTAATCATGAAATATATGACATAATAATGATACTGGATTTATGTGTATATATATTAATTTAATCTACTTAATTCCATTCAACTCAATAAGGAAACGAAAACAACGTTCATGCGTACGTACGGCCTACCGTCTCCAAGAAGGGTGCATTTCATTCCATTTACTGATCTATTATATATATATGTATATTCTGAATATATATTATATATAAATCATGTTTTATATTCTGGAATTAATTAATCATGATCTAAGTAATCATATCAATAATTACAAGTCAAAACACGGACGACAAATGAAACGATTTTACCCAAAACGTTCTTTAGCATGGAATTTACAAAAGAACGGGTAATATAAAGTCATAAGTGAACCATATATGATATCATAAAAATTAGTATGATTTTGTAATAAGTCAATGACATTATTTAAATCATTATACAGGAGGTTCGGACACTTAGGAAGCAAATCAGACATAAGGTAAGGGAAAATTGTGCAAACCTCATTTTTATCCGAGATTGCTTATTTGTAAGTGTTTACTGGGGTTATTTCTATCATCCATGTCCATGTTTTATAAAAAAAATTCATGGATTTTTAAAGTCCTTTTTAACCATTTTTGACTTTTACGACATGGTATGTAAGGAATCTTTCTTTTGTTTACGTTACGAGGTACTTTTTGACTTTTCAGGCAAAAGTACGAAAAGACTATTTTTTTTAAATTATATGGCACGAATGGATTTTTAAGGTTTTATAAAGCCTTATTTTCATGAAGCATCCTCCAAAAGATTTCATGAATATTTTCAAAAAAATCCTTTTCTTTTAAAATTAAATGGAATTTTTTGAAAAGAAAATGATTTTCAAGATGAAAGGATATTTTCATCTAGAATTCATTTCAAGTGCTTTATCAAAACCATTTTCCATCTAAGATGACATTATTTCATATGTGTATGTTTCAAGTATCATGTCTCTATGATTTACATGGTTTCAATTTTCTTATTATGAAATGATATCCATTTCTTTTATATGGATTATGTGATAATGGGATGATTTTTATGAAACCCATTTTATTTATTGGGTTATTATGAATGATGTATGTTTATTTTGTGGCACAAGTAAGAATGATTTAATTATGAGATTGGTGGGACCTATATCTCCCTCCAATGAATTGGGTAAATATTTATATCTCATGAGATAGACATGGCTGGAAAGGCAAGTTAAACTGGTTCAGTAATACAGGACTGGAACGAGGAGTGAACTCGATTCAGAAAGGGACTTTGTCCACTAAGATGGTCTTGGCAGCAATTCCTTGGCTACTATGGAAATCATATCATGTGCTTAATGGTTTCCAAAATTACATGTTTTTTCCCATGCTATTTTATCATTCTTAATGTTCCTTTATGATCTATGCCTTACGTACTTTCATGTTTTATGTCATTGCTCAAGCTTTTGATGTTTAAACATTATGTTCATGTTTTTAAGTTCAAATGTATATAGTATGTTTTATTTTGTCCATGATTACCCTTACTAAGAATTTGAGATCACCCTTTTTATGTTTTCTTTTCCCCAGGATATATAGAAAGGTTTTAGGTAAGCAAAAAAAAGGGGAAGATCTTTATGGGAGATGTTGAAGATCTTTCACCACGATTAAAAGATTTTATTCTGAGTTTCAAAAGACACTAAACCATTACGGTCCTTGTGTGTCTATTTTTTCATGTATTAAGTATTCCGCAAAAGTAATGTAATGTCCATGTAAGTCATGCTTCGGGTCTCTATATTTGGTATCATAGGAAAGGTTTAGTCAACCTTTGGAAACTAGGATACGAAAACGTTAGGGAGAGCCCTAGAGATATTTATAAGGCATGTCTAGGGATGTACCTAAGGATAAGTATAAGTATAGGATATAGTCCTAGAACTACGATAACGATCTTATAATTTAACCTAAGATGATAGATATTGAGGGTACTCCCCCTTTACTATGTTTTTTTACCTAGCTTGATTTTTTCCTCTCACACTATTCTTTTTGGGTTTTAGAAAATGTCTGGAAACAGGAAGATTCATGATAATGGAGGATATGACGGACAATGGAATGATATTCTTCATGAGAAACCAAATGAAATAGGATTTGGAAGTCCAAACATCGTTATTATGCCTAATCAGCAATCTCATAATATGATCAATAATCTCAACTTTGGTTAGTTTCCCGACTAAGATAATAATAGATAGATGGAGTTTCATGATGATCATAGAGGAAAGAAAGTTCAATTTCCCTCATTTATATCATGTGGGAAGAGGCATTGGGGAGATTGTTTCAAGGGAACTAGAAGATTCTTTGGGTGTGGAAAATAAGGACACAAATCCAGTAAGTGCAAAGGAAAAGGTTCAGTTAACACCATGGATGAGGATAATGGTATTGCTACGATATCAACAATGGTTAAATGTTTTAAATGTGGAATGTATGGGAATTATTCAAACCAATTCCCTAAGGGAAAGTCTCATGAAGAAAATCAGTACGGCCGTATGGGTAGTATTTATGTTGATGATGATGAAGAGACTACAAATGATATGTGAGATGAAAGAATTTTTGAAGCTCGGTCAATGGTTTTAGAAGGTGGTGGAATGATTGTATGTTTATCAAGAGTTATGTTGTATAGTTAATGGTAATATGGAATAAAGAATTATCTAAGGATTGTTACACTATTGTTTTCCCTAAAAGTATTTGAAAGTATATGTTGAATGGTACCAGTAACCATGGAAGGTTGTTCGGATATTTTTGTAAAGTAGATGATATGCGCATAATGACGGAATAATAAGATAATGAGATGTTTGATTGTATTCATGAGATCATGATTTATATAATAGATTTCATGGTTTGAGTATATAGAATTTTGAGGATTTTGGTATGTGGAAAGTGTTAACTTTTAACTTCATTCATGTTTTCACTAAGGTTCAATGGGTATTAATTTTTCAGAAGGAGACATGATTAAGGTCTTAGAATGTTTGGAATGTGACCGAAAAGACATATCATATGATATATGGGGATCAACGATTGTATTAACATGCTTGTTATATGAAATATCTGGTAATCATTTTCACTATATTATGAGAGTGGACTGCGGTATTATGGATAAGCCTAAAGATTGGAATGGATTATGTTGGACATAAGTTAGTATTGTTTAAGGATAAAAGTTTTTTCGATCATATTGATGTGATGTTATGATAATACAGTTTTATAAAAAGGAAAACCTGCAGGACGGGCGACAACCCATCGCGTCGGACAAGGCTGTGGGAATCGAACCCACAACTGAAGTGCGATTGGCCTTTATCGCATACCACTGGCCTACAGGAAGTCCCTTTTAGTAGAAATTAGTTTTATTATATTAAGTAGTATGATATATGATGTATAAGTCCATTTTAGGAACCATATATGATTAATCTCACTATAGATCGACTTATGTATATTTAATAACTTTTTCTAACCTTTTGTTTGAGATAGATGGAATGACCCATCATTCTATCACATGATCTGCTAACACTTCACGAATAACAAATTCAACATAATTTTTTTAAGATTTGAAGTGGAAATTGTTCAAATCAGGAACAATAGTGATATTGTGACAAAATTAAGTAAGTATTTATTCTAATTCAAATTCTTCAACTTTAGGGAAATGATCTTGAAAACCAAAAATGTTGTCATGGTGCCCTTATATCCGATGAATCAGATGGTACCTTAGATCACCACAAATTTATGGCTTTGTGATTGATGTATTTTTCATAGCCATGTTCTCTACCGCTCTCCATTAGAACATGACAGTTAGATTTCCATACCATACCCATATTTTCACCAATGTTCTCCTATGTAGAAACCTAGTGATTAGTTAATTTGGGTAACCTTTACGTTTCATACTTTTTTTTAAAGATTGGTTTCGGTATTCCTTTTACAATATTGGTTTCTATTAAAGAAACTTTTGAGTAGTAAACCATTTATAACCCCGACGAATTTCGAGGGCGAAATTCATTTTAAGGGGGGTAGAATGTAACACCCCGAGATTTTATGAAAAATATTCTTTTTAATTTCGTTAATGTCTTGTGTTGTATGCTACACCAAAAGGATCTTGCACAACATGCACCTTTGACTTGCCTTTCATTACACGCAATCACAACCTTCCTGGATAGCTTGTGTAGTACGCAATACCGAGTTTCAGTAAACCACGATATGCTATTAAAATATTATTAAAACTAGCTGTTATGAATAGTAATAACCACTTTTTGAAATTTTGTAAATTTTATTTTTCAAAATGGACTTCATTTTTGGATTCATAATATCAAAATTAGCTTAGGGTGAAATTTTGGTACTTTTCGGATAACTTTCATATTCTGATGAATAGTGAAAATTACTAAATTTTAATTAAAAACAAGTTTTTTAATCGAAATAATTAATAGTGAAACATTATTAATTTGAATGGTTTTAAAGTATATTTAGAATATAATTTTACAATTTAATACAATTTTGGTCATTGGATGTAATTTCACATTTAAACAAGTTATAAACAAGTGTCAATCTTTTGATAGTTATTATCTCTTAAAAACACGCTGTTTGTTTTGATGACGGGAATTAATTTTTAAATTAGTTAATGTAGCTGATATGTTTTTAATTTGATAAAATAGACATCATTTTTGAATTCATAATATCAAATATATCTTAGGCCTAATTTTTTGTATTTTTCTGGAAACATTCATTTTTTGATGAATAGTGAAACCACTAAGTGGTAGTTAAAAAAACTGAATTTTTTATAAAACTTAATTTTACTGCTTCTGTGAGTAGAATTTCAAAAATCTGAGAGACACGGTTGATGTTAGTATGTAAAATTTGGTTCAATGAGATGAAAATAATTTTTGGTGAATAGCAACGTTTTACTTTTTTTTTACCACGGTTAAAAGTAAATAGGGTAATTAAGAATAAATGATATTATTATTACCCTAACACATGTCCTAATTCTATTGGATAAGTTTAATTCGACCAAAAACATCCTTAGGAATAAAATATGACCATTTAGGCCCACTTGGATTAGATTGTGACATTTATTGTTAATTTATTCAAAGAATGGTTAAAATAGTTAAAATCAAAGTTTAATAAGTAAATCATTTTTAATATAGGGTTATACATATGATAAATTTGACTATAAATTTTCAGTAGAACTCTAAAGAGATTTCCTACATAATTATATTTAATTTGTAATTTTTAGACATTATATAATTTAATTTATTAATGACACAATGATGATGTAGTAATTATTTTATTAATGAAATATTTGACATAATTGATGTTATAAATACCCAAATAAATGTAATTTGAGACTTTTTATGAATTTCACTAATTTTCTAGGTTAATATGACATGTTAGTATTGATTTAATTAACTTGGATTGAACTAATCATTCTGTTATGAGTTTCACAAAACTCAATTACTAAATAGTGTCAAATTTGACATAAAATAGTTTTTAAAACAAATATTATATTATTAATGGTTATTTTATTCCTAAAAATATAAGGGTCGTCCAAATGAATTATATAAGGTTATATATATTAATAATAAACAACTTGGGGTTCTTTTGGCTTGTTATAGTAAGTTTATTAACCTTATAGTGTAAGAACAAAAAAAGACACGGTAAAAGTAAAATTATCTAACTTAAAGTTAAATATAAATGATAAGGTTAAAATAGGAAACAAAACTTGTATAAATTCTATTGGATGAGAGTATTTCGACCCATACCCACTTTAGCTTCTAAATAAATCAATTTGGAGCTATTTAAAACCGAATATGACTTTATAATAATATAATATTTCTAGTTATTCTAAAGGTGCCCCTCTTCTCCCTTATATAAGGGCACCTCCTACCTCTCTTCCTCACACCACGTTGAGCCTTCATGCTCGGACAACCCCTAAAAAATTATCTTCTCCACTTCCCTAGAAATATCCTAGAGGTCCTGGTCTTCTTCAAAGACCAATTTTAGTTCCCTAAGAGGAGGACTCAATGAGGCGGTTCAAAGAACAGGTAATGTCCATTACCGATTCTTTCAACTTTATTTCTTCTTCCACTTCTTCTTATTTGGTTGTTTCATTATGAACTAATAATATCATTATCACTAATATAATGATATGTTATTATAAGTATGAAACAACCCTATTTAACCATCTATCCATCCTATGGAAAACAAAATCACCACGCGTGTGTATGTACGGAATACCGTCTCCACGTCGTGGTGTAATCTATTTTCCACCACCACCTTACTTGGATGGGTATAATGGTGTAAATAATAAATATATATGATTATTTTAAGTGATATTGATTCTAAATTAGTATACATACGCTCCAATACAATTCCACGATCATGAGATTGATATCATCACTCGTGCGTACGTACGGAATACCGTCTCCACGACGCGATGAGATTCATTCTCCACGTTAACCATTCATGAATGATTATAAAGTATATATAATAAGTAATCATGAAAAATATGAGATAATAATGATATTGGATTTATGTGTATATATATGTATTTCATCTACTTAATTCCATTCAACTCAATAAGGAAACGAAAAAATCGTTCATGCGTACGTACGGCCTTCCGTCTCCATGAACGGTGTATTTCTTTCCATTTAATGATCTATTATATATATGTATATTCTGAATATATATTATATATAAATAATGTTGTATATTCTGGAATTAAGTAATCATGATCTATGTAATCATATGAATAATTACAAGTCAAAACACGGACGACAAATGAAACGATTTTACCCAAAATGTTCTTTAACATGGAATTTACAAGAGAACGGGTAATATAAAGTCATAAGTGAACCATATATGATATCATAACAATGAGTATGATTCTGGAATAAGTAAATGACATTATTTAAATCATTATACAAGAGTTTCGGACACTTATGAAGCAAATCAGACCTAAGGTAAGGGACAATTTTTCAAATCACATTTTTATCCGAGATTTCTTATTTGTAAGTGTTTACTGGGGTTAATTCTATCATCCATGTCCATGTTTTATAAAAGTGTTTTCATGGATTTTTAAAGTCCATTTTTACCATTTTTGACTTTCACTACATGGTATGTAAGGAATCTTTCTTTTTTTTACATTACGAGGTACGTTTTGACATTTCTGGCAAAAGTACAAAAAGAATGTTTTTTTAACTTATACGGCACGAACGGATTTTTACGGTTATATAAAGCCTTATTTTTATGAAACTTCCTCCAAAATATTTCATGAATATTTTCAACAAAATACTTTTCTTTTAAAATTAAATGGAATTTTGTGAAAATAAAATGATTTTCAAGATGAAAGGATATTTTCCTCAAGAATTCATTTCAAGGGCTTTATCAAAACCATTTTCCATCTATGATGACATTATTTCATATGTGTATGTTTCAAGTATCATGTCTCTATTATTTACATGGTTTCACTTTTATTATTATGAAATGATATCCATTTCATTTATATGGATTATATGATGATGGGATGATGTTTATGAAACCCATTTTATTTATTGGGTTATTATGAATGATGTATGTTTATTTTGTGGCACAAGTATGAATGATTTCATTATGATATGGGTGGGACCTATATCTCCCTCCAATGAATTGGGTAAATATTTATATCTCATTAGATAGACATGGCTGGAATGGAAAGTTAAACTAGTTCAGTAATACAGGACTAGAATGAGGAGTGAACTCGATTCAGAAAGGTACTTTGTCCACTAAGATGGTCTTGGCAGCAATGCCTTGGCTACTATGGAAATAATATCATGTGCATAATGGTTTCCACAATTACATGTTTTTTCCCATGCTATTTTATCATTCTTAATGTTTCTTTATGATCTATGCCTTACGTACTTCCTGGTTTTATGTCATTGCTCAAGCTTTTGATGTTTAAACATTATGTTCATGTTTTGAAGTTAAAATGTATATAGTATGTTTTATTTTATCCATGCTTACCCTTACTGAGAATTTGAGCTCACCCTTTTTATTTTTTATTTTCCCCAAGATATATAGAATGGTTTTAGGTAAGCAAGAAAAAGGGGGAAGATCTTTCGGGGAGATGTTGAAGATCTTTCACCACGATTAAAAGATTTTATTCTGTGTTTCCAATGACACTAAACTATTACGGTCCTTGTGTGTATATTTTTTCTATGTATAAAGTTTTCCGAATAAGTAATGTAATGTCCATGTAAGTCAAACATAGGGTCTCTACAACAGGGTTGACTCATACACGTCACATATGACCCATGGATCGTTGTCCTAAAGCATAAATACATTTCGAATGCATTTTTTCAGTTTTTCTTATGTCAGTTGTTGTTTTCACTTAAAATGATGTCCATTTTAGACAAAAGAGAGACACTATGAATGATGTTGGCCACACCGTATCACAGATTGAGGTGGGGTTGACACATACACGTCACTTATGACCCCTGGATCATTTTTCTAGAGTATCGACACAGTCAGAATCTGTTTGGTCAGTTTTCTTTATGCTAGTTATTGTTTTCACTTAAAATGAAGTAAATTTTAAACAAAAGACAGACACTTTGAGTGGTGTCGGCCACACCGCACCTCGTATTGAGGCGAGGTTGACTCATACACGTCACATATGACCCATGGTTTGTTATCCTAATTTTCCAATGGAAAACAAATGCATTTGGTTAGTTTTCCGTATGTACTTAAAATGCTGTCCATTTTGAACAAAAAAGAGACACTTATAGTGATACTGGCCACACCGTGCCTTGGATAAAGGTGGGGTTGACTCTTACACGTCACATATGACCCATGGATCTTTTTCCTAAAGCATCAACACATTTTGAATTCATTTGGACAGTTTTTCGTAAGTCAGTTGTTGTTTTCACTTAAAATGTGTCCATTTTAAAGAAAAGAGAGACACTATGAATTGTGTCAGCAATACCGTGTCTCGGATTGAGGCGGGGTTGACTCGTACACGTCACATATGACCCATGGATCATTGTGCTAGTGTATTGACACAATCAAAATCCATTTGGTCGGTTTTCTGTATGCTAGTTGTTGTTTTCACTTAAAATGAAGTTAATTTTAAACAAAAGACATACACATTGTGTGGTGACGTCCACACCGCACGTCGTATTGAGGAAGGGTTGATTCTTACACGTCACATATGATCCATGGATTGTTCTCCAAATGTTTCAATGGAAACCGAATGTGTTTGGTCGGTTTTCCGTATTTACATAAAATGTTGTCCATTTTAAACAAAAGAGAGCCACTTAGAGTGATACTGACCACATTGTGCCTCATATTAAGGTGGGGCTAACTCGTACACGTCACATATGACCCATGGATCATTTTCCTAAAGAATCAACAAATTTCGAATGCATTTGTTTAGTTTTTCATATGTCAGTTTTTGTTTTCACTTTAAATGATGTCCATTTAGAAAAAAGAGACACTATGAATGGTTTCAGCCACACCGCATCTCGGATTAAGGCGGGGTTGACTCAAACACATCACATATGACCCATGGATCATTTTTCTAGAGTATCGACACAATCAAAATATGTTTGGTCAGTTTTCTATATGCTAGTAGTTGTTTTCAATTAAAATGAATTCAATTTTAAACAAAAGAGAGACACTTTGAGTGGTGTCAGCCACACCACCTCGCGTATTGAGGTGAGGCTGACTCGTACACGTCACATATGACCCATGGTTCGTTCTCCTAAAGTTACAATGGAAACCAAATGAGTTTGGTTGGTTTTCTGTATGTACTTAAAATGTTGTCCATTTTAAACAAAAGGGAGACACAAATACTGCTCCCAGCCACACCGCCACTAAGATTGTGCCTGGGTTGGCCCACACATGTCACATATGACTCATGGATATTTGTGATAAATTATCAATAGATTCCTAATGTGTTTGGTCAGTTTTCTGTATTCCAGTTGTTCTTTTCACTTATAATCCTGTCCATTTTAAACAAAAGAGACACAGTAAGAGTGGTGTCAGCCACACCACATCTCGGATTTAAACGGGTTTGACTCGTACACGTCTCAATTGACCCTTGAATCATTGTCATATTCTATCAACACAATCTGAATGAATTTGGTCAGTTTTCTGTATTCCAGTTGATGTTTTTCACTTAAAATGATGTCCTTTTGAAACAGAAGACACACACATAGAGTGGTATGTTAGTTGTTTATTCATATTATTCAAATACACTATTTGACAATGGGTCTTTAAATTAATTTATTTATGAAAAACGTACATTTAAAATGAGAATATCATAAAATTAATAGAAGATAAAACATTTACTAAAAATCCTTTTGGAAATATTAAGGTAAAAATGATTTATGAGAATCTTCTTGTGTCTATTAGTGGAATGGTATTTACATAAAATCATGTGGACATTCATATAGAATATTTTTATATCATTCATATTATGGAATAGATTTTAGCTTATCATGCTATGAAACATTTCAGAGCTAACAATGTCATGCCCAATGAATACATCCCTTTTATAACATACCAAGAATCTATGATATTGATTAGATGTGTAAATGTGCTTTACATTGATTATATTTATGAAAATAAATAGAATATATATTATATATTTTCTAGTAGTAAATGAAATCAAGGAGGGTGGGGGGGCTATCCGGGGGGGATGTATGGGGGCTGTCTGGTGGGTGTCCGGGGGGCTGTCTGGGGACCAAGGAGGGTGGGGGGGGGGGGCTATGCGGGGGCTGTTCGGGAGGTGTTTGAGTGGTTGTCTGGGGTCCAAGGAGGAGGGTGGGGGTGCTGTCAGAGGGGCTGTCTATGGGGCTGTCTGGGGGCTGTCTGGGGAATAGGGAGAAGGGTGGGGGGCTGTCTGGGGGGTTGTCCGGGGGCTGTCCGGGGGGTTGTCCAGGGTCCATGGAGGAGGGTGGGGGGTTGTCTGGGGGCTGTCTGGGGGCTGTCCGGGGGCTATCCGGGGTCCAGGGAGGAGGGTGGGGGGCTGTCCAGGGGGCTATCTGGGGGCTATTTGGGGGGTTGTCTGGGGGCTATCTGGGGGGCTGTCTGGGGACCAAGGAGGATGGTGGGGCGGGGGGCTCTTCGCAGGGGGGGGGGGTTGTCTAGGGTCCAAGAAGGAGGGGGTTCCCAAACACCCTCATCATCATCATCGTCAAGCTGGACATCATCCTGACCAACATTAGAACTCCCACCTGGTGCACCAAATATAGAACGTATCGACGAAATATATTCATCAAAAGCTGGGTTGGCCTCTGCTGGTAGTGTTGGACGTAGAACATCAATAAATTTCATAAACTCATTGTTTTCCCTAGCAGACTGTTCTGCCGTCTCTATGGCCTTTTTTTTAGAATGTTCATCTTATTCCATAACATGCTGTATCTCAGTGGCACTACAACTAGTACCTGAGGAGGACCAATAACTCGTCGGGGCTATCCTAGGTCAGCAGCGTACTATGCCAGAATGCTCATCTCCAAACACCTGATGTAAGTGATCTATTGGCCCAAAATTGTCTGATTCTTGGGCATCGAGGGACTCTAAAGAATCCTGTAACAAATATAAATATATCATAAAGTTACAAAATAGATATTAAAATATAAATTCAACATATTAAAACTTTCGATCTGTTGCTGAGTTGCTTCGTTGACAGCACTTCCATCCTTTTTCCGTCTACTCCAGCAAAAGAGTTTTGCTCGAGGCACACGTCCTTCAGTATTTTGTATTTACCTCTAAAATGTCATTTAAAACTATAGTTACATGAAAAATTTAGTAAAATATTAAATAATTGATGAAACAAAAGAATGTTTAAGTTGTAATGAAAATTTATAAACAATTTTCATTAATGCTTCCTCTCATGATCAGGCATCGTAGTGCGTCCCAGTGTGTGGAGGTATTTTTTTGCATCAATGTTCTTTTGATTTATTCCAGATTATTCCTAAATAAAATTAAAAAATGCAATAGATAGTATTAATGAAAAACATTAAAGTTATTATTTAAATAACTCAAATGTTATTAATACCTTAAAATGGGTACTCATCCAATGAGTAATCATCTAATGATACTGCTCTATAGGACAATCATCCACCACCGGTACCGCCTCTAACTTAGGGCCAACTCTAGCAGCCCAACCAATATACAAATCATGCTTTTAGGCTCTCCAATTCTTGCCTAAATCCTTTAGACGTTCCGGTTATGCACCCTCACCATCGGGAAAATTAAATCGAAGATTACATCAAAAATATTCATTCATATAAATACAAAAATAATCCATGGCATTAAATAGAACAGATCTTTTTACCCATATCTCTGCCCAAACTATATTTTTGACCTCATGTGGCATATGTCTCTATGATAGTGGGCTGACGGGAAGGATGTCTGAGTATTTGGGAAGCATCTCCATAAAACTCTGACAATTCTGCCATGTTTTCTCAACCATTTTGTTGCCTTCAATATAATCCACCATAACCTGTGTGCGGCGGTTCCACACCGAATGCATGTGTGTACACCCCTGCCCACGCCTCTGGTCAGTAGGTGTATCTGTCATGAAAGAAAAACAAATATTTTATCAAAACATGTTATAATGAAAATAAATATTTCTAAAAAAATTTGTTAGGGTTCTATAAATATAACTGTGTCGGTCTGATCGCTGAGCGCCGCTGGATCCATAGAAACTGATGGAACACCCTGTGGTGGAATAGGAGTAGAAGACGATGGAATATAGAAGCTCAGAAAGAATGATGTAGAAGGAAATGAAGATGGGACATCTGTCTGACCGAATTCTGACTGGGGAGTGGGAATCATCATGGGATGTGAAAATGATGGGCCAGAAGATGTAGAAGGTAGCGAAAACTTGGGAGGCCTAAATATCCTAGATGTCCCTAATGACACACCAGGATCAGAATGTGGGAAGGATGACATGTCAGTGGGAGGGGCAGGGTCTAGTCGGGTACGCCTAGCTGCTCATCCACCTCTGGTACGAACCCTCCTCATACCACCGGCCTGAGTACTAGGACCAGTACTAGGATCCTCATCGAATAAATGTCGACGTATAGGTGGATCCTACAAAAATGTTTAAAAAAATTGTCACATGACATTATATATTCTTTAAATATATCAATTTGAAATAAATTACTCACTACAGGCACTAATGATGGAATTCCCAACTCTGTCATTCGACAATTGTTCTCCATCATTTTTTCCTTCTCTCTCTTCAACTGGCTTCGTTTCCTGCTTTTGAAAACAAATATGTAATTAATTAGAAAATGGAAACTAATGTGTAACCCAAAAAACTAAATATATTAGGGAATAGGGGATTCATTGATAATTTATCTATCAATATTTTTAGAAGAGTTTGAATGGATTTAATAAATCATACAAGTTGTAATGTTCAATACGTTAGAAATATTGTTTGAGTATGTTTGAATACAATTCAATTTCAAATTAGAAAATGAAATTCAAATAAAACTACAACCAATAAACATTGAAAATTCACATAATGGTCAAGTCAGCTAAAACATATTTTTGATCAATACTAAATCAATTTGAGTATTAACAACCTTAACAACCCAACTCGAGGTAAACCAAAAGAATTGAGAACATGGATGAATGATTCTATATATTTTTAACCACAACTTTAGGTTCACAATCAACTCTGACAATTGAGCTATTGGAGTCATCAAAAGAAATAACTGGATTTGTTCCAATGGAACTAGGGACAGTGTCAATTCCATCATCACCATAATCCAAAATATGTCTTGGAATTATATCATCTATGACACCAAATTCATGTCGAAGCTGGTCTTTTACATAAAAACATGTTTAGCCATTGATACCAACACATATGGTTCTTCAGTAGCAAGAGTGGGAGTCATATTAATTACTCGAAATCCATAATCATAAATAAATGTGCCATGTCTCATCATCGAATCAAACCAATGGCATTTCATCATTGTGACTCGACCATGAGTGTAATAATCCAATATTATTATTTTCTTAACAACTCCATAATAACCCACATTTTCAAATCGCGGTCTACTATCTGATGCACTAGAATAACAATCTATTGTGGCTGTAACCATAACACCATCATGTTGTGTTCTCATGTTCTTTTCTTGTTCAGTGACAATAAATTTGTACCCAATGATAACAATTGATTTACAGTCACGAACCACGGCATTAGGACCAAAAGCCAAAGCTCTAATTTCCTCAGAGACAGAGTGAGAAGACAAACTCAATAACTGCAATATAAATAACTATTAAACTTAAATAATTATTGATATAATTATTTTAAACATTAATTCTCTTACCTTTAATTTTAACCAAGAAGAAAACTCTTTGCTATGAAAATTCCCTCTCTTTATAAATGATAAAGAACGATGCTTCTTATTTATCATTGTTTTATATTCCCTATAAATAAAAAATATGAATAGTTTAATAGATATATATTTAAGATATGCATAATCAATTTAGTTACCTGATATAGTCATCGAACAAATCATAGTTGAACAAAACTGTGTGATGTGCCATCTCCCGCACTTCATGGCTTAATGTCTTCAATGTATATGATCCATGAATTCCTCTTGTTTGAGGAAGTGATGGAAAACTGGGTTCAATTTTCTCATACTATTCTTATTCATTTCTCATTGGTCTATTCAATCTTGTAATAAGATCATAAAAATACATCGAGGAAGAATCCATACATTCTTGAGCCAAGTAACCTTTCATGATAGAACCATCAAGATGATTTCTATTTCGGACATAAGAATTTATTGTGAACATATTTCTTTCAGTTGGATATATCCAATGAAAAGAAACAGGTCCTCCGAGAAGTATTTCGGTGGGAATATGGACATTTAGATGCAGCATACATGTGAATGATGATGGAGGAAATATTTTCTACAACTCACACAATATTAATGGGGCATCTGTCAATATTTTTTGCTAGAAAGATTTGGACAACTTCTTAGCACAAAATCACTAAAAATGGCACAACCAAATAACAACCACCCTTACATTATTGGAAAAAAGATGACGGATTGCTATTGGAGGCAACTCATGCAGTAGAATGTGATAATCATGAGTCTTCAAAGATTTTTTCTTCAACTCTCTTCTGTTGACCTGTTTAGATATGTTGCTTGAATAGCCATCAGGAACTCTAATAGTCTCTAATACTTCAAGAAATTGTTTTTTTCATTGGTTTCATCACATAAGAATAACATGGAAGTTTCCATTAATTTTCACTAATACGCACAGGATGTAATTCTAGTTTGATTCCCCAATCCACCAAGTCACGCCGAGATCGTAAATCATCTTTTGTCTTCCCCTTGACAATTAAAAGAAACGAAAGAATCATTTCATATATATTATTTTCAATATGAATTACATATAAGCAATGATGTAACAAATTGGTTGACCAATAAGGAAAATCAAAAAAGATACTCCACTTCCTCCAATTGTAATAGGTTTCAGTGGAAACATTCTTTATCTTTCCATATTTCATTTGACCCTTCCCAAACAAAAAAACTAAAATCTTTCAATTCATTAAGCACGTCAGTTCTAGACATTCGCTAAGGTGGATCATCAGTCTCTATGGTATTATCAAATCTTCTGCGATTCATTCTATATGGATGATCCTTTGGAAATAATCATTGATGTCCCATAAAACTGAAACTACAACGATGTTTCAGTCTTCTTGATAGTGTATTATTTATACAAACTGGACATGACAGTTTTCCCTTTGTGCTCCATCCAGACATGATTTCATAAGCTGGAAAATCATTGATCGTCCACATAAGCGAAACACGCATATGAAATATGTCTTTCGAACATGCATCATATGTGCTCACACCCACATCCCAAGGAAGTTTCAAATATTTTATTAAAGGTTGCATGTATGCATCAATATCAATGCTGGGATCAGAAGGACCAGATATGAGTATAGTCATGAAAGTGAAAGGTTTTTTAATACACAACCATGGGGGAATATTATAAACATGTATAAAAACTGGCCATGTGTTGAGAAAAGTAAGAACATGCCCAAACGGATTAAAATAGTCTTATGAAAGACACAACCTCACATTACGCACGTCAGTTGCCAAATCAGGATGTCGAGCATCAAATCTCTGCTATGAAAATCCATCTGTAGGATAAACCAACTCATTACTAATCTTCTTTCTCTTGATATCATGCCATCTCATATTTATTGATAAGTCATCAGACATAAAAAGATTCTGGAGTCTAGGTATCAATGTAAAGTGCCACATTACTTTTTGTGGATCGCGGGATGTTGTTCCATCATATTTTGACTTCCAGCGGGATGTGCCACATTTTATACAATCATTTCATCGAGCGGTTTCCTCCCAGAATAAACTGCAATCTTTCGGGCAAGCATGTATTTTGTTTCGTGACAATCCAAGTTCCTCAGCTAACTTCTATGCCATATAGTGGTTTGAGGGAATATCTGCATCATCTGAAAGTAAATCCTCTAAGAGGGTAATAATGTAATTGGTTGCTGTATTTGAAATCCCATACATATTTTTCCCATGAATCAATCAGATTAAAAATTCATGCTTTTTCATTTTATCGCATTGTAGATATACTGGAGTCATGGCATCATCATTCAATTTTTTCACCCTATCAATATCATCATTTTCACTAGAAGCATCAGATGTCCTCATATCGATGTCTTCATGAGTCGAAATACTTTCTTTTTCATGATGACGAATAAATGGAAACTGATCATCTAACAAATTCTCCATTTCATTCCTTTCATTTGAATCATCACCAATTTGAGATTTCATTTTCTCCCCATTGTGATACCACACAAAGTAGTTTTCTTAAAAAACATTTTTGGTTATGTGGTAGCTGACTTCTTCATGGCTCAACCAAGGTCTACCAACACAATTGGAACATGGGACATGTATGTGACCACTATATGAAGAATTGTGAAATAAAAAAACTATAAATCTCTCCAAATTGTTTTGAAAAGCTCTTGAGATCTGATCGGTTTCATACATCCAACTTCTGTCCATTCTGTGAAAAGAATTTATATAAGTCATTTTGTCATAAACAATTTTGTAGGATTGAACTGTAATAGAAAATATATTTAAGTAAATGATAAAGGAAGAAGTTTCTAGTGGATGTATTGAACTATTAATATAACGTAAAGAACAAGTACTCATAAATTAAATTAAAATTTATTTATATTCATTTTTATTAGGTCTATAAGCGGCACATGCCTCAGGTCCCATCATGTGTTATAGGCATCCCAAATAATTCACTCAAGTTCAATAACTCATTATTGGCACCTATATGGCCATACCATTCATTACCCAATTACTTCCCAAAGTCATGAACACCCCATGGGTGAATAAATTTCAGGCTTCTACACTAATAGGTTGTTCATGGCTTGTAAAAAGATTTAATTTCATTAAGTATAGAAAAAAAAATTTATTTTTAAATTTGAGATTAATAATAAAGTATGTCAATTATAACAATATTACTAAATTAAACTTGTTACTTATCTAACATTTTTATGGATGTCTACACATGCCAGAATGGGTAGTGAAATGCACCCCACCCTCAAAAAAGTGAGTATTTTCCAAGAAGGATACATAATATACATCGTACAATGAGAAACATATTTATTTTACACTAATTTTATATTAGTACAGACATCTTGGGGGAAATGGAATATATGATCCTAGTTAACTAATTAATTCAAAAGCTCATATTTCATAAGTTGGACACTATCTAAGGTAAGAAATCATGTGAGTATGGGTTTACATCATTCAATTTCTTACATGCTAGTGAGAATGAAGGTTTGAATTAATGACTTGAGTTCACTGATTAAATGAGGGTAGAGGTTTCATATGCTGTGTAAATAGAATGATTAAATTAGGGTAGAGGATGTATACACTATTCACGGTGGGGGAGCCTCACTCGATTTAGAAATTAAAATAAATCCCCATCATAGGTAACAATAAGAAACATAACTATCAAAATAATCTCCAAATAAAAAAGGACTACAAAAATAAAACATTTCAAGAATTCACAACTATGCAAGGTTTATCCACATGCTTAGCAGTAATTATATGTCTTAATCATAAACCACCTCTATAGCTCCTAGTTTTCACCAATAAACATAAGGTAAATATCTCAAAATATCTTTAAAACAACTCATTAATAGGCTCCAAACGTAAATATAATCTTGAACCAACCATGGAATCTCTTTCACAACACATTCTCATACGCCAGTTATCTCATGTGTTACTAAATACCAAACATAGTCACATAGTGTACTATAACAAATTACATTACACAAGACTTATTAAAAAACAATTATTTTAATAAAACAGTTTACTCAAGTAATTTTAAAGAAAACATTCATAAAAACTTTGATAAAAATTATTAAACACATATAAATAAATTTCCAAGTAACAATTAATTACAAGATGGAAAAAATCATAAAAACACATACATAGAAAATCTTGAATACAACGACATTGAATTTGAGAAGATTCTTCTTCAATACAGGGTTAAGGATTTAATTAATTAAAAGGATTGGAATAGATAACTTCTAGATTAAATCAAAACACAAAAAATGATATACAATTCAAAATGAAAACATAAAACTAAAATATGAGATTAATATTAATAAAAACAAGGTATCACTTAAATATTTTATGTGTATGAAGAATAGAATACCTGATTTGAGACGATTTGGATGTAGTTTGACAGGTTCGGATGGGGGAAGTCGCGATAGCAGCGGATCCCTAGACAGAATTAGGGTTCTGTAGTGAATGGGTGAGAGAGCAGCCGATTGAGTATTTGGGGGAAATATTTTCCAACAGTTTTTAAAAACTGTTGGGAAAGGGTTGTCCAAGAGATCATTTACCAATGGTTCTTGTATAACCATTGGGAAATGTTGTCTTGGACACCCCTTTCCCAACTTTTTTAGTAAATCATTGGGAAATAGCTTCTTCACCAACAGTTTTTTTAAACCGTTGGTAAAGAAGCGTTGGGAAAACATGAATTTCCAGTAATGTTAGCGGTCAATTTCTTAGGGATCACACACAAAATTTAGACATAATTCTTCAATTTATCAGAATGCAAGATCAATCTGCTGATCTTTTCACAAAATATTTACCCTCTAAACAATTTGAATACATTAAAATGATGTTAGGAATGATAACCATAATATAATATTCTATGTTAACTTCCTATGGAAATCTATCTCCTTACAGTAAGAAACTCCTTTTCATAGGGGGTGTATATTTTCTTGGTAATCAAAATTTTCGTAATTAAAATTTTTGTCACTAATATTTGTGTAATTAAAATTTTCCTAAACATTATTTTCATAATAAAAAATTTTTTTATCAAAATTTTTTTAATGAAAATTTTTGTAGTCATAATTTTAATAATCAAAATTTTTGTATTCAAAATTTTCGTAATCATAATTTTTCGTAATCAAATTTTTCATTAAATTTAATTTACAATTTTTGAAATCTAATGTTCATCAATAATAATTTTCCTCATTATGAATATTTTTTTCAGCAATCATGAAGTTTAGTTTCCTTTCTTAAAATTTCTTAACCATCTTTGTGGTTTTATGTTTTTTCTTTTTGTTAAATGTTTTTAGATTATGTTTTCTTTAAATCCACATTTTTGTATTTAAAACCTCAAATGATCGGAACCTACCAAATTTATTCTTAATATATCATCTCAACCATCAGATATGATCAAGATTTTTTCAACCATTAGATCTATTAAGGATATTGAATTGTTTCCTAGAACGCCAATATAAGGAACCCCCCCCCCCCCAATTCTATCCCACATCAATATTCAATGCTCTAGAATTTTGAATCCCTACTGCTCTTCTTAAGGCCATTTCAAATCTTCATGTTTTCATCAATTCTGAATGTATGTGAAAGCTTCTCCTCAGAAATAAATATCATCAGTAAAGGAAATATTTTAATGAGATATATACAGAGAGAGGTTAGTCGATCTGAAATTCATTACAATGTATGATTCTGTAATTTCAATGAATATAAATCTTAATGGCTAGGGGAGCCAATGTGTATCAAAACTGAAGCCGCAAGGTCCAGTATATTCAGAGTTGTTGGTTGAATTCTACGAATCAGAACGCTTCTTCAATGAAGGAGGGAGAAACATGTTTTCTTTCAAGATATATAGAATGGCCTACTCACTTTCTTACACTAAGGCCACAAGATTGAAAGCAATTATGTATGAAGGATAATTATAGTTCTATACCCACAATCTACCAGATGTAGCATGATATTTTGATAAGGATAGATATATAGAATTTTTATTCCATTCAGTGGTGAAGTCTCTGAAGATTGTTTATCATTCTACAAAAATATAGATTCTTGAATTATGGGTTCAGTGTTTTATCATTCTGAGAAAAAGAGATAAGGATTCCCCAATGAAAAGTGACATCTATATTTTGGATTTAATGGTGAACCTCAGGAAGATAAACATGGTCAAGAATATGTTAGTTATAATTGATAATATTAACAATGGATCTATGAAATCTAAAATCATCATTCATCAAACTATTCTCTTGATGATTATAGTTCTTTGTCTTGGGTCATTCAAAATTTCTTGTAGTTATAAGACAAGGAATTTCAAAGTAATGTTATTGAGTGATGATACTCTAAGGAGAATGAATTTGGGTTTTCTAGTGAATCAGGAGAACTATATGGTTTATCTAAAGATGAAATCGAAGCTCTATCAAAGAAACTAGATGTGGATGAAATGTCCAAGAATGGTAGAATGATGTTGAAGTCTTAGGAATCATAAGAGAGTGAAAAAATCCATACAGCTAAGGAAAATCAATCACCACCCCCTAATCCAAAGAAGAAAAATACTTATCCTGATGAAATGATTTCTAAGTGGAGAGAAGAACAAAAGAATAAGAAGGAAGGGGAGCCTTGTTTTTCCTAGACCCAGTTGAGGAATAAGCCTTGAAGTTGAAGGTTACAGAAGATTTTGGGAAGCAATAAAAAGAAAATAACCAGAAAAAAAAGATGTCTGAAAGATAGATAGTTCAATCCATTGTCAATGCTTTTGAGAAAGACTATGAACATATTCATCTACCATAAATTTTTTTGAAAGAATCACATAATTGACTCTTGGAATGAATTTGGTGATTTCAGAACCAAAAAAAGAAGAAAAAATAGTTCAAGAGGAAGAATTGGAAAAAGAATAAGAAGAAGGAAGTGATGATACTGAAGACATGATAAGGAAAGTAGAGGATTATCATGAGAAAGAGAGTCCTTCTAAGAAACTATTAATATTATCCCCTGATAATGAATATTCAAAACATGATACTCTAGGAAAATAAAAAAATGATCTGTAAGAAGTGAATAAACTATCTAAATAATAGTACAATAACAAGGATTTTATTCAGCTAGAGAATATTGTGGCAGGTGATGGGAAAGAAAATATTGAGGAAGACAAGATTGTTCAGTTATCATATAGTGAGCATGAATCTCCAAAAGCTGAAGAGATTATTCTAAGAGTTGATAAGGTAATGTAGGTAATTTTTAATACACCTATGAAATCTATGGTAAAAAAAGAAATATGTTTGTGCTTTGTCGAAGAGGAATGCTAAATAGATAGAAAAACCATCCTCACCAACCACACACTCAAATTCAAAATCATCTTCTCTTTGACAAGATTATTTGGTACAATATTTGAAGAATATGGTTGATATTATTTTTTTATTTTTGAGTATAGACTTGATGTGCATGATGCTTCATCACTTGATTAATCAGATATCATATTCGATCACCAATCTTATGGATATGTTTATAAAGCATAAGATAAATTTCAAAACATTCTTCATTGAATATGAAGCTCATAAAAGTTCATGCAAGAAGATTAAAATTTGTTCAAGGAAGAAAATCTATGACTCGAGAGTCATTGATGAATTTCTAGAAAGTGTGAAGGAGTCTTTTCACATCAAATATGGGATGTTTAATGATCATGCAAAGATTTTTGAGTGAAAAATGAATCTCGAATAGACATATCAGAATTCAGAAGTCATGGACTTGAATGGGAATCCTAATTCAATGGAAATGAATTAGAAAAAAAAAGGGATCTCAGTATTGATTTTAAAGAAAATATTGCTAAGATAGAAGAATTATTGATGGCTCAGGCATATATTCTTAAGAATTATTAAGAAAGGATAATAACCAAAAAGATGAAAATGAATATTAAGATCAGCTACATAAGAGTGTGGATGAAGATCATAAGGAGATAAAGAAGCTAAAAACAATTGTAAATAAGTTAATGATGATAGAGAAATAAGGATAATTCTACCCCTATCTAATCTTTTTTTGTATTGGTTTATTTGTAAAAATTTATTCAATAATACTAGAATTTTGTTTATTCTTCATATAATTTTTTGAATAGTTATAATATTTCAGGTACCAATTTTTTTTCCGTTCCCTTTATTAATTTTTTAAAAATCACTAAGGGGTATAAAGGAATAATAAAAATTATACAAAGTAAAGAAGATATTTCCCTAAGTAAGGGGGAGTCCATCTAAGGGGAGTTCTTATCAAAGAATATTTTTTTATGTAAGAAAATGTAAAATATCATTCAGGAAATAAAGAATACGGTCCTTAGGGATTTAAAAACCTAAGGGGAGAGTTAGTCATATACTCTATGATTCATATGTAAAGGGAGATATGTTTTCATTTATGTTCATAATGAAATTTTTTAGGTCTTTATATTCTTTTTCGAAGTGACATTTGTACTTCCCAAAAAGGGGGAGATTGTTGAGTCAATAAGGTTTCCTTATGACATTACCATTCCTCTATCTTTTGAAAATCACAAACACTCTATCTTAAGTAAAATTAATTTTTCCCTAAGAAATATCTTAATATGAAAAGTTTTCCTTCACCAAGTAAATTTTATCCTTATCTATGTTTTTATTGTTCATTTTATAGTTTCTATAAATATAACTCTTTTTATTCGTTAAGGTAAATTTTTGTTTCATATCAAATACCTCAGAATACAATAAATCATTGGTTATATAGTATTCTATTTTAAAACTCTAAATTATATGCAAATCGTACTCCTAATTCTGTGAATTTTAGACTTTGAATTCACTAAAAATCCAACTCTGAATTCCTCAAAATTTAGACTCTGAATTCTTTATAATTTCAACTCCGAATTCCTGAAAAATCAGACTCTATATTCATTGAATTAAAATTCCAAAATCTATAGAATAAAAGTTCCTAATTATTTGGAAAACCAAATATGAATATCTATAATTTATAATCTCAAAATTATTATTTGGTTAGACTCTGACATTTATTTTTTCCTTAGACTCTGAAAAATAGATTTGGTTAAGAAACCTTATTTTTATTATAATTTTTATAGTTTTGAATCAATTTCTTACATTTTGTTCCCAAACAACCCTTATTTGAGTGACACATGTACAGGTCCCTCCGATATTCAAGGGAAAATATGACCGTTGGAGGAGGGATCCGACCGTTGGAGAAGTTCCTATTAATAGGAGATCATTTGAAGGAGATAAAAAACACATATTTTTCACTATAGAGATTGCATGCTGCTGAAGTGATTTCTAGAGATAGAGACTCTCATTCCTGATGTGTACTGAACATCTTCTTTATCTTTATTTGTGCATCTCCAATTGTTCTTGTATAAAATCAAGGCAATCCTGGGATAGAATGACTGAGGTTTATACTACCTTATTGATCATGGACTTCTGGGGATATGAAGAGAGATGTTCTGACTACCTAAAAGATCAAGGGATGGCAGGGATAGAAAGAAAGATTCTGATATTCCTTTCAAGGAATTACCCTGGTGTGGGTAAGAATGAATTTTTTTTGAATGTATAAATCAATGGAACTTTATCCATGGTTGTTGGATACCCTTCCCTTTGGATTAAAAAATTTTCATACTTGTTACTTGTTTTGTTTCATGTTTATTTCCACTCTATTTTGATAGAGGAAGAATGTATATCCTTCTTATACATTCATGTTATTTTGTATACTCTGATAAGTTGGATTCAATATGATTTATGGGACAATATTTTCCATGTAAACTTTCATTATGTTTAATTTCTAGAACCATATTTCCAGAAACTATAATTATTTTAGAACATGAAGTGGTCTTGTGAATTTAACTTGTTTAACAATGTTAAACCTAGATATACATAAGGTAAAAAAGGAATGTTTGTAAACATAAAATTAACCCCCCTTGTAATTGAACATATAAATTAATATTTCAATATTTTAATTGAGCATCTATATTAATATTTCGATCCTACATGAAGTTGGGAAGTCTTATTAAAAAGGGTTGATTGAGCTCCATATGCCACTTCTTATTTCCTACATACACTGAAACCTTCCCCATCAAACTACACCGCAAATAAAAAATAATATTTTTCCATTGTGATTTATTTGATAAATTCAGGACATACCATTAATGTTCTAAAGACCTTATGTTATATGACCATTTATCCCTTTAGTATATCCATAAGAAACCATAATTCAAACCATGTATCATTCATTGGATCATCCTACATTAGGAATTTAATCTATAAATTTTTGGATAAAATAGAGTATATAATATGGTGGCTCATGATATCATTAGGATCCACCCATCCATAGTCATTTAATCATCCCCATGTATTCCCATATGTGACATGTTTCCTGGTGAGGAATTTTACTGAGCTTAATATTTCATTCCATGGTATTCTAAAATTATATATTATTTAGTAACATCTTTAATTCTTGATGATTTCAACAAAAACCATGTTTATTGTCTCAAACATGATTCATGTTTGTAGATTTAGGATTTTCCATATCTTTGGTTCAATATTAGTGATCATGTCCTTAGAAGATGTGTTCCCAATAGTGAGTTTCAGTCTGTCCTTAGGTTTTATTCACACTGTTTTTTGGGGGGGCACTTTCATCCCCAAAATACTACTCGTATGATCCTCAAATCATGTCTCTTTTGGCCAAAACTTTTTTAGGATGCCATATATTTTTATAAATAATGTATTATCTATCAAATAATTGATAATGTCTCAAAAATAAATCAAAACCCACATCAAGAATTTATCTTCCATGACAATTTTTATGTTTTCGTAATTAAAATTAGGGGTCCATTTCACAATTCCTTAAGAAATATGTACATTTTTCTGGATGTTGATTATATGTCAAAATGTGTAGAGGCATGATCCATTGGGACTGATGATTCCAAGATAGTTGTGGAATTTTAGAGAACCCAAATTTTATATCATTTTGGATTAACTATTTTTCATCATCAGTGACCATGGTTCACATTAATATAACTAGTCAATGAAATCATGTTTACGTCATTATAGGTTTGGCCATAGAGTTTCTACTGCATATCACCCACAAAATAATGGAAAATCCAAGGTAGAGAATAAATAGGAAAGAAAAACTCTAGAAAACATGGTTAATCATCATAGAAAAGGTTTGATTCTTAGACTCGATGATTCATTATTGGCCTACCATACTGCTTTCATAACTCCTAGTGGAATGCCACCATATAATCTAGTTTTTGTAAATAATTTTCACCTCCCTATTGAGAGAGACAATTGGGCCTACTGGGCCATTAAATAATTCAATTCAAGTCTTTATCATGTAGTTTATCAAAGGAAGGTATAGAATTAGGAGATGGAGGAAATGAGAAGAGATTCATATAAGAATAGCTAGATTTATAATTATAAAACCAAGGAAACCCATGACTTCCTCATTGATCATCATTAGTTCCACATTGGGAAGAAGTTACTCTATTTCAATTCATGGCATAAGTTACATCCTGGTAAGATTCATTACAATTGGTATTCCCCATACACTCTTACAAGTGTTTATCCATTTTGTGTTGTTCAATTTAAAAATAATGAAACCAAACATACATTAACCATAAATGGACAGTGGCCAAATCACTTTCATGAATCCATTATAGAGACCTTGATAGTGGAACTCCATGTTCAGAACAAAACATACCAATGACACTCACTGGGTTTTATCCTTCCTTACAAAATTCTATTTTATTATAGTGAGAAAATTGCACACGTTATGTGAGGTTGGATGTATATATTCTTGGGTTAGTTTGGAATTTTCATCATCTTTCTTCTTTTCCTCTTATTGGATTACTGGATTGTATTGTCACTTTCCCTCATTTCCCTCACTTAATTTTGCGCCAAAATGATAAATTTTTATTCCCACATTAGCAGGTAATATGATGACCGCTTAGTCAAAGATTTCATTTAAAATTCATGAGGAATTTCGTTATTTCATGATGTTTTAACCTGAAATAAATTAAGATGAAATGTGCATTTCATCATGAATTTAATAATAGTGTTATGAATTTTTCATGAAATTTGGTTTTTTTTGACGATATAAATTGTAGTATCATTTTTAAAACATTAATAATAATAGTACCCTTTGTGTGAGTATTTTATGTAATAATTGGGTCACTACATTTCTCCACACATCTATTCACAAAATCATTAAGTGTGAAAAAATCATAATTAATAGAAGGAAAATATTTGATATCATAATTTTTATCTACTTTTCTAAATTATTTTTCATATTTTTATTCTCTATCCAATATATTAAATTATTTTAATATATTGTCCAATTTGTGTGTACCAGTTATCTCACATTAGTAGGCCCTAAAAACCCAAAAAATAAACAGTAAACAATAAACATTGAGAGGAGTGTCAAAATGTAAAAAATATGGCGATGTATAGGTTTGAAGATTATGGTTTCACTTCTAGGAATACTTAAGTGTGTGGGTCATAAAATTTGATATCAAAGAATGTTGTGTAGGTTATGTGGAAAGAATCATGTAATCAGAATTTTTTTAAAATAAGTTATATTTACATAATAAAAACTAGAAATAATAGCATGAAATAATTGTCACACACAGACTTGGTGAATTAATTTCATGAATTAATTTTTAATTATTTTTTATATTGGTATCATTCAACTCTTTGAATTTTTTTTTGATAAAAATTTGGACACATATTTTTCCATGATCATTGAGAATAACTCCTCAGTGTGACATTTTATTTGATCACATTTCATTTAGGAATAAAATTTTCATTAAATTTAAAATATAAATTATGTTGATAATGTCTCCATGCATAATTCTTGTAAATTTTAATTTTCCCATGAGTATGAATGTTTAGGTGTGTGGGTGTGATCATGTAGTGATTAATTACTTTATTTCACTCTTACACCAATGTTTTTGAATGGTTTTTAATTTGAACATAAAAGATTAATAAAAAAATAAAATCAAATTTAATTAAATAATTTAATGTTACTAAATTTCAAATAAAAGGTAAATTATACTAGTCAAATAAATTTTATTATAGGAGGAGGTGATTTGTAGGGTTAGAGATGAAAATTAATGAAAATAGTTCAATCTATATTAAAGCCCAAAGACACATGTTCACTATTTTTCACATTACACGGAATCCTTACATCCAAATAGGACACCATTTTTTTGGTAGGATCCAAAACTACATGGGGTAAAACTCATATCAGGAAATAGAATCCACATGAATCCATATGGTTTCCCATATGAACTAATAATTCCATGTGACTGAATCAGCATGAATAAAAACAATGAGGTTGATTACATTGAATGTATATCCCAATAAAAGTTTCCAATGGCCACAAAATTTGACAGGGAGACAGTCATGACACTATAAAAGAACTCCCCTATTTTTTCTAAGTCCTGATAATAAAAACAATGAGGTTGATTACACACACACACACATATATATATGTATATAAGAATGATAATAATTTTAAAAAGTTCTATCCATCCTCATACAAGATTGAAACCATAATAACAAACAGGCTTAATACGAAAAAGAATAAACATGATTGTACATACTGCATTAATTTTCATAATTATAAAACATAAAAAAATTCACACATAAAAATATTACAAAAATGATAAATACATTAATATTATATTATATAAACTAAACATGTACACAAGAATCATTTCAAAAAAGAAACATTTCAGGCAGAAACATTTCAATTCACATTACTGTAATGGAATGTTATAAAAATTTAAAAATTTGTAATGGATAGTAGTTTAGTTTTTTTAACAATCTAACCAAATAAATCTTTTACTAATTCATGGGTAGAAACTAGTGAACAATTCGTAATTCTTGGTAGGAAACATAATAAATAATTTCCTATAGTATCCCAAGTTAAAAAATAAAAAAGGAATAAGTTTTTAATTCTTATGAAACTTTAAAGATATGGGGAAATCAAAATGGTGTTTTCAAATACATGTTAAAGAAAAAACTTCTATCTAAAGATTTAATATTCAAATATGTTTTATGTTATAACCTAAAAATTCTAAAATCACATCCTTTAATATATTTTCAGAAAAAAAAATATTTCTAATCACCAAATTCCACACTAGTTGTTCTATAACAAACCAACCATCTATTCATACACTTTATTGAAAGATTAAAAATATGAGTTTCATTGAAAGTTATGATTAAATTAGGTTATAACATAATTATTAAATCTAAAAGTGTTTTAAAATTATATAATTTATACAAACTTAATTGACACATTCATAAAATCTCCATCAATACAACCTCATATCCAAAGATAAGTGTTCATCATTTACATGTGGATCATGCATGATAAGGTGGAATGAAATGATCACTCTAAAAACCTATAATTAAAATCTAGTATAATGGACTCTATTTAAATAAAATTAAACAATACAAAATTTATTGTTTCTTCAAAGCCAATTGAATAACTAGAATATTTATTATAAGTCAACATGGTTTCAAGAGAACCACTTTAAATTTATGCATGAGTTATACCCATGTAAAAATATTATGTTGATAAATCAATGAAAAATAAATATGTACATCCCTTTGAACTGAAGTGACACTTTACTAATAAAATAATGTTTTGTAATGTTTTCATTATAGGGGTAAAATATTTTAAAATAGATTTGAGTGGAATTAAATAAACACCGCAATTTTAAAGAAAACCTAGAGTAGGGATACTGAGAAGCTAGTTTCATATATGTTCCATATAGTTTAGGGGGAACATCCCCTAAACATACTCAAACTCATAAAATGACATTAAAAAACCAAAAAAACATCCAAAATTATCTAAAATATCATACTAAAACATCAACTATAATAACCAATCCATAAAAAACAACCATATCTTACAAATCACAAATTAGAACATCCTCTAAAATTTCATTACTATATTTCATTGTAAATTTAATGACCACGGATAGATTCAGTACACACTCCCCACCATTTTATTTTCCATCCTTAATAACTAACTTCCACCATTCTCTAATGATATCTCTTATGTTCTGTTCCAATATGTAACCTCAACTCCTTATCACACACCAAATGTAAAAAATATATAATATATATATTCATAATAATTTCAAAAATATAACATTTAAAATATCATATTAAAATACCCTTTAGAATCATGAATTTTCATCTTTAAATTAGCATAATTCCATTACCAAAATATAGCTCCTTAAATATTATAATTCTCCAAAACTAATGATTTTAACTGTTGTCCACCCCCATTTTAAAACCTACTATACTATGATGTAATTAAAATAAAATTATTCTCATGAAGATCACACTCAAAATATCATTCATGGTATGGGTCTCCTTACTATAAAATTTAAATAGTACATTCTCATATTCATTTCCCACATATCATCAATTTATTAGAACTATTTATTTTTCAAAATTATAATTAAAATACCATTTCAAAACTAATTTAAAAAAAAGAATTTAATAAAAATAATACTTATTTCCATTCCATTTTATAAAAAATCATTTTAATTTCATTTATAATCTAATTTCTGGGGTTTTATTATAAAAATCACTATTAGGAAAAAGGATTTTTAATTATCTCATATGAAACATCTACATATTTATTTTAAAACCAAATGATAAATTAAATTATACAATAATTTATATGAAAACATTAATGTTTTAAATTTATAAATTCACCTTTTAGTTTTTGAAAATAATTTTAATACAAATTTACAGTAATATTTATGAATAATGATGTAATTTGAATTTTTCATCTGTTATGGTTGCAAAAAAATATAATGATAAACAATGTTAATTCTCAGAATATTGATATAAATATATTAAAATGCATTAAAATAGTAATATTTAATCATTAATATAAAAATATTAAATAATACCATATAAAATAATTGTAAGAAGATTCTCTAACATGATCTAACAAATAAAATTATTATATTGTATGATCAAAATAATAGTAGAATTCTCAAATAACCAATGGAAATTAATGTGTTCTTAACATGTTAATAGTGAATAATAAGTGTCATCAATTGTGATTAATTATAACATGGGAAAAGAAAAAATAAACCATTCTTTAAGTATACCATTTTTGAAAAATAAAGAACTAAAAAACATGATGAGAAATAATATAAAAATAATTCTCCATGTGATTATTTTAATTAATTATATAATCACAAATAGGATTTATATGAATGTAATATATAAATTAATAATTTCTTATAATTAATTAATGTTTTACATAGATTTGATAATTTTATATGTACCAACGTGTCTTAGTTTGTGTTTCTTGATGATGTATGAATACCAGAAATATTTGGCTCCAAGTTGAGGATGAGAGTACTCTATAGATTTTTACCTCTTGAAATATTATTTACACAAAATAATAACATAACTATATTAGTATTTCATACCTAACTACAAATACATCCCTAATAATGTGAGATTACTCAATAAATAGGTCCACAATTCCATTTTAACTCATGATATTTTATATCATGTATACACTAAATCATGATCAACCTAATAGGTCTAATTTAGTGATGATATCATAAACCCTCTATGATTCCCCATTAATGATTCAATTATTAGATATAACAGAAAAATACTAGCCCATTACGCCAAATGACGATAAGGGTGTTCCCTAATCCCTCGAGGATTTATACTAGTGTCATGAGTTCTAATTATTTATTAGGGGAATGAATTAATCATTCTGAAAATAAATCATTAACACAATTAAGATCAAGAGAAACAAATATACCAAAAGGAACACATCAATTTATCATAACATAGAAAAATAATACCTAATATATAATATAAAAAATCATTATTGATAAAATAAAATAAGTGTCCAAGTTAAAAAAAATGATCCTCAATTACCATATACATCACTGAGAAGAGTCTTACAATCACTAATTATGTGTATACACAGAAAAAGAAAAAAACCAATCATCTATATGTACCTAAAAGTACCTCAAAATAGATCATGAAATATTAATGTCCATTGAGGTGCACATGAAGA
Organism: Viscum album; assembly: GCA_963277665.1. NCBI lineage: Eukaryota > Viridiplantae > Streptophyta > Magnoliopsida > Santalales > Viscaceae > Viscum > Viscum album. Next base: position 75,153,595 of record OY728162.1, on the reverse strand, counting down.
GTCTAATTATATAACACTCACTAGGAACTAGCATGATTATAAAACACATTAAACAAACTCAGGTGTATGAAATAAATCAATCTACTCATTTACATTGATATTAAAAATAATCATTTTTAAACAATAATTTCCCAAAACAATCACATTAATAAAATATTTTCAATTGAGTAATTAACACGTGTGTGGGTAGTAACTACTACATAGTTATAAATATTAGGTAAGAGAGGAAGGGTTGTATTAGTCATAACCAACACCAACCCATGGTAACATGGGTAAATAATTAATCAATTCATTTAATTATAATACATGTCTAAATATATATGTCCATAAAAATAGGGTTTTATAACATTTTTTAAATCTAACACGTGTGACCGTTATGATTTACTTTTAATGGAACTTTTTACAATAACTTGGAATTCTGAAAAACATTATATTTATTTGGTTTTTTAATATATTATGTTTCATTGATATAATTTTAATTTTTTCAAATTTAAAAATAACCAACCATTAAATAATATTATTTTTGACAATAAAAATTTAGTTTTCCTATTAAAAATATTCTTGAATTGTGTGATAAAAAATTTATTAAAACTAAAAGTGGTTTTGAATCAAAACATTTCCCCCATATAATTACCATATTAATTATCTGACCATTGAAGCGACCACTTATCTCGTATTATATTTGGCTCACTAACTTATTACTCATCGAATTAGTGGTGAATAGTCATGATCACTTTATTAACATGTTTAAGAAATTAGGGAGGAATGGTTCTAATTAAATATAACTATATTACCAATGCTTCATGGTTTATTCTAAACTAATTAAGTAACAACCAAATACATTTTAAGACTACAAGGATTATATTGAAATTTTTAATGTTTTATAGGGACTTCTACTTACTTACATAAACTAGTTTTATAACTCCACTAAATTTAATTGTGTACATGCCATAATAATAAATTGAATCATTAATAAAAAAATTAATCTTTATAAATGGTAAAATATAATAAAATATGATTCAAACATTATATACTAAATTATTTAATTTTCTAGTTTTTATTTAAGAATAAGAATGATATTTATTGTTCATTCCAAATTAATTAAACTATAATGTTTGCACTTTATTCCAATTTGATGAATAAATTAACAAAAAAATTAATTACCTATTTCAAATTTCATGAATGTGAAATGAAATAAAAAATATTATAAAAATTATAAAAATTATCATGTATCAAATAATATTTTCATATAATATGAATTAATAAAAAAAAGTTTTATTATCAATCTAAAGTTTTAATTTAATAGCTTACCAAAAATATGAAATATATTTTTCATAAAAAAATTCACATAAATATTTATATATAGAATAAATTAAAAAATATTAATTCATATCTTCAAAAATAAATCAGAAATTCATTTAATGGCTCTAGGAAACTAGTAGAATATGATTCTAAAGCAGGCCTAAAAAGTTTACACATGGGATAAATACACCTATAAATGAATCAGAATAAATAATTCATCCCTCTTACTCCAACATCTAAAAAGTATAAATAAAAATCCACCAATATACATCCAAGACATTTTAATCAATTAATCTAATATTGAAAAAAATCATATTGAATCCTAATTGAAAACTATGTATAATACCAAAATAATTATTATGATCACCAATATTTAGAAACAATCAATTAAAAATTACTCAAAAATACCAAAATAAAGGGAAGAAAGAAATAATATACTCACTAAATATTTAAATAATATAGAACTACAAAATAAATGATAATGAGGTTTTAAATCATGATATTTGTTCTTCTCCAACTCAAACAAGATTGAACTAAGGTTTGTAAATTAATTTTATCATGACACTAAAATAACTACAAACAATGAGAATCATGTTCAAAAAGTTATTAAGGGAAAAATGATAAGTGGAAAATGAATATATAAGGGGAATTATTATACAAGAATTACCATGAATAGGCCCCATTATTTCATCTTCATGTAAGAGAAAAAATGATAGCAAGAAACAGAATAGGTAGAGGCCCCAAGAGTGATATTTAGCAGTTGGAGAGGACTTTTCTAGACGGTGGAGGTGGTTAAAAAGTATTTAAGTGAAAATAATATTTAAACAAATATATTGTATGGATACATTATACTCGATGAAACCACCAGGTGTCCCCACTATTGCCTTTCTCATTCGGTTCTGGTTGAGCTCTAACCAGACCATCAATGCCACCTACAGTCTTAAAATAATCGGTGGAACCTCCCCTAAGACTACCCAAGATCCAAAATCAACTAAAAAATCCCAAACCACATCATAAAATTCCCAAAATATCATCTGAAAAACTAAATTATGATAATTATACCATAAAATGAAAAACAAAATCCTCTAGAGAACAAAAAAATAAAATCTCCTCTAAAACAACATAACTAAATTTTCTTTAAAAGAATATTGACCAGGTTTGGAGAAGTTACAAATAATAGATGTAAATGTTATAGTAAAATCATGAAACACAACCTTATACATTTTATCATCAATATAAAGTGGATTTTTAGATCCCTTAATGGCTTATTTTGACCTCTAATAACACTGTTTTGGGTATAACTGATGGTAATAACCACATAAATTTATGAGATCTTCAATTTGAAACATAATTTAGTTAAAATTCACCAATATTAAAATTTATAAGAATTTAAAATTAATGAAAAATTAATTCCGGTTTTTAAAAAATTAAATGCTCATAAAATGTAGAAGAAATTATTTTAAATGCATATCAATCGTTATAAAATGAACATTAAACATGAATAATATAAAATTTCCAGGTTTACCATAAGTCCAGTTTTCCCTATCATAATAAATTAGGCATGATAAATGTTAGTAATAAATAAAAATATAAATGTTTCCTCCAGAGGTAATATAATGGACATTAACATCCATGAATGATATATAAGGACCCTCTTCCTCTCAAATATGATAGATAACACCCTCTCCTTAAAGATAAAATAAAATAAGGAACAATAGATAATTAATAAGGCATGAGTGCCTTGAAAAACAAAAATGATAATGAAATCATCTATTATATATCCATATATCAATTATTTAATGATCTCTAGAACCAATACCAGTGTTTTTTTAGAAACATCATGTTACTCGTAACGTATACCATTTCATATTGATAAAAATTGTATGTTTAAATATTCATATAAAATTTATAAAAGAATAAAAAATCATCATGATGATTAATAACCAATGTAAGATTGTTTAAGAAAAAATTCAAGGAATAAAATATAAAATACCACCCATTGTAGCTTTATCATATGCTACACTTCAATTATCTCATGCCAATTTCAACATGTGATATGGAACTGTATTAAGGCTTATGATATTCATCATATACATATCAGTATCTATGATATTGAAGAACTATATAATATGATATCTGATATTTTAATTCAAAAAAGAAAACTCCCTCTTGAACTAAAATCCCTTAGGAACATTATGAAAATTTCATAACGTTTTTTGAATCAATCCAATCATATTTTGATACATGTTATCATACTCAATTATTTTGGAACAAACACATCAGAAATGGTATCCTTATCCCAATACCAAAATGTGTGACCCTATCAAAATTTCTATAATTTTCTAGTAAATATTAATTATCCAAAATCTAATATAATAAAAGAGAATAATCTAACAAAACATCCTTACTACAAAAGTTATAAAAGGTTATTGTTTGATCTTTATTAAACATTCATATATCTCTATATGAACATTTTAAACAAAATATGTAAATTATATATCATATTTATACATATTCATTCCATGTTTCCATTATATATAGTTACTAATAAATATGGAACATGTAAATATAGTTTATCTTAACCCATTAAGTTCTAATTATATATGTTTAATAATCATAAATAATAATTATTTCACATTTCAATAACTCTAGTAGATCAATATATCACAAGTCAGTAATCTAATAATGAATATTTATTTCATAAATCACACAATGTAATTTCCATATGTCTTTTATTTTCACAACAACTGAAAAATTTTATCATGCTTAAAATCAAACTATGATGTGATTAATAACTTTCAAAAACACCACTTATTATTCTCACTATCTTAGATCAAGTATGAATGGTTTCAAAATATGATGGCTAACATGATAGGTATTTTTTCAACCCTATGTAATTGGGATTCATACTATGTATACACACCAATTATATCAATTGTTGTGCTAAATTCCATGTGATATAAATTCATAATTCAATCCAAATAATGAGTCCCTATTTATTATCTTGAATACCCTTTGGTTTGACTTGAAAAAAGAGTTCATGTTTTTTCAATGTGTTGTCTTTGAATTTTTTTATATTTCAGGTTAAAGAGATATTATATTATCATGTGAATATAGAGGTACACTTTCGTAGGTTAGATGATTATTTTATATTCCTTAAATTTTTAAACAACATGGTGACTAAAAGTTCTCATGCTTCATACATGTATAGTTTCATGCAGTTACAAGATGGAGATTGTTTTGAAAATGTTATAGTTATAATTTCATAGAGTTGAATTTATATGAATTCTGATTAGGTGAATGAAGTCAGTAGAATGTGTTTAGTATAAAAATATGTTAATATGGATGAAAGTATATGAAAAAAAATCGAAAAGACATACATTGTCATACCACACAAACATTAATTAGACCATCAAAGATAAGATAACTGGATATATGAAATATTACGAGATAACTGGATGGACTTTTTTGAATCCATCAGAAAAGAAATTATATTAATAGTTACATAAAGAAATTTTCTATATAGATAGAATAATTGTGAATCTATTCAATGTAGGAAATTTGTGTAAATAACTTGATAGAAAAATATAATGACTATCAAACCAATAAAATATATGATTAAAATATAGAGGAGTTACTAGAAATAAATATCATATAGAAATGAATTCATATTTTCACACTCTAAAAATTATGGTGATATTGAGATGTTCTTTAAATTTTCATAAATATCATAGATATTTTAGGAAATTTTCATGAATTTTACAAACTATGATTTTTAATGTGGTGTTGAAGGTTGTCATGTTTAATATAAGTTGGGTGGGAAATTCCAATTTGGATTCTTGGATTATTACTTATTTATTGACGGAATAATGTGTATAAAGTGGTTTTAGTCCAATTGTGAATAGCTGATGATGATATTATCTTTTTCATTTTTAGATCCCATTTTGAGGAATAAGTTTGTGAAGACCCAAAAAATAGGTTTCAAAGAATGTTTGAGAGTTCCAAATGATATGGGGTTAATGTATATTAATTTAATAGTGGAGTAAAAGACATTGAATTTATATACATGGTGGAAGAATAATTTAATGAAGAGGGACTAGAAAGGGGAATTACAAATACAGTTTATTGTGACAATAATTAAAAGTTTATATACAACATTAGATGTAAAGAAGAAGTACATCTTCAAAAAGGTGGGAACTGTAAATATTAAATGTAATGACAGAGATGGAGCATAAATATAGTTGTATCGTTTTTAAATACGTGAATTATATAGTGGATATCCATGGATAAATAATAGTCGACATGAAAATTACTAAATACCCACCTTGAAAAAAAAACTTAACTTGTGTGCCGTGAATTATTTACATATCTCTTTATACATGTGAGTTTTAGTTATAACATTGCGAGGATCAAAAATTAAACTTTTTGAAATGGTTAATTATAATAGAATATAAATTATTAAATATCACTTTTAATTCACCCCCCCTCTCAATGTTCTATATATTCCTAGGTGATTCAACTGGTAACAGTGTTAGAATCCTCTATTAGATCCTTATATTCATCATCATGGATAATATCAATATAGTCAATAGAAGAGGTATTCCAACCATTGATGACATAAATTATTAGTTCTGTAAAATATTATAACATATGTTCTATCTCTTTTCTTGGAGAAGATTTATTAAGATAGTGTAGGGTTTTCACCCATAGAGAATGATGCATCTAAGTCAGTTGCTATAAAAAGTAATCTTATGATTGATTGAAAATATTATAGTGTTATTATAATGTTATTATCTAATAATATTTACAAAAAGGTTATGTGTGTCAAAATATTGATGGAAAATTATAAAAATATAAAATAATATTCAATAGAAATATAAATGAAGAAACTCTTCAAATCTGGAGAAGAATGTTTGGAGATATTGTGATGGTGGAAGAAGAAACTATTAATTATTACTTACCCGAGATAAATGAAATTTTATGTATCATAAAATAACTATGATAGGTCATGAAATATTAAAAAACTGTTAAAAACAAATGATAATTTTTCTATATATTTTTTATCCTAATGTCTCTATATAAAAATATATTGATGATTTATATCCTTATAAATTACATACAATTTTTATTATGTATGAAATGAGGAATGATATAGTTTTCAAATAGATCATTAAGGATGATTTGTGTTTTTAATCACTAAGGATACAGATGATATATGATCTGAAACATATGGTAATTGTCCATAATGAAATGGAAGATAATGAATATGATACTGAAGTGAATAAGAGTATTCCAGTACACGTATACATGAATTATATAGTAGGTAAAGTCCAGAACATAGGATAAATCCCTATTAAAAGTTTTTTTTTGTGGGGAATCATACATCTTTCAAGAAATTTTTTCAATAGGGAAGATTAATATTATGATCATGATGATTAAAATGAAAATCTATAGTGGAAAAAGTGATTCAAAACTTCAAAGGATGTTATAAAATTCACTAGAAGTAAGAAAAATTTCACCAGAAGTAACAAAATAAGTATATTGAGTACAAAATAAGAGTAATAATCTACTACGAATGGTTCATCATATGATAAAGTTTCATATAACTTCAATACCTATATATATAAAGTTAAAATAATTTAAGATACATTAATGGGTGATGAAGAAGAAGCCGAAGAAGCTTATATAGAACATATAAGGAGATCAAAACTTGAGAAATGTATGGAACAAATCAAAAAAATCATTAAATAATCTATAATACTAACTAATTTAATTAAAAATAATAATGGAGTAAAATAATATATTCATAAAAATAAATATATTTACCTAGAATAAATTTTAAACCTCAAGATGAATGTTGTAGAATAAGATATAATGGGGAATGATTTTGATGAAAAAAATATTTCTAACGAAGAATAGTTATATAATTCTTAATTGAGATGTATTGAGGTTGAAAATAACATAATTAAAATGAATAATAATTTTAACAAATCTTTATAGGTAAAATCCTCAACAACTGAAGCTTATGGAAGAACTCATCCAAAAGTTTAGATGAAATCTACACCCACTAAACATAAATGTTAACTTGATTATACTAATCATGTGGGATTAGAAATTCAAAATGGGACAACATTGTTTCCTAAAGGATTTGAGTAATATATCATATCAATAGAACAATAAAATATCATTGGAAATAATTATTCCACATAATAGGGGAAATTAGTTACCGTAACTCATGCTGAATATTATCAAAATTTTCCAGGGGAAAGTCATACTTCTATATAAGATCTTTTATTAATAGATATTGTTGGTTTTGTGGGATCTTTGGACACAAAAAAATATAATTTTTGGAAAAATTCTCTCTTACTTGGTGTATGAATGAATTTAGGTTGAAAAATAGAGTAAGAAAATCTAGCAATTTATTGAATTCATAGAAAGTTAAAAATTCCTTTATGAAAATAAATTTGACAACCAATAGAAAATTTATGGATTGAGTTACCAACTAGGTCACTGTCATGATTTTTTCGTGAAAACAATTCTATTAAATGTTACATTTATCGAAAAATAGAAGGAATTTTTCAAAATTAATAATGAATAAAAATATGTTATTGTTAAGATTTCTCTAATGGTTATTAAAACGAAAAATCCATTGGTTCTTGAAAGAGAATATTGATAACATATGATAACTGATATGGAAATCATGAAGAAAATTAATTAACACGATAGAGGAGTATTAAAATTTGGAAATTATAGTTCCTTAAAAATAAGAGGAATTAGTATGACTAGAAATCAATATTGAAAGTTAATTTCAATGTTCTATTTTTTGACAGAAATAAACAAACCTTACAGAGTGTTAGCCTAATTTTGTATATTGGAAAGTAAGTAATCTTTATAAAATATTTATATATTTTTGAATTTTTTAATTTCTAATTTTTTTTAGTATGGTATAATGAACCAGTGATAATATGTTCCAGATTAGGGATCCTTTTAATTGTTCAAATTTTAATACTTAGAATAAAAACAAGCTATAATACAAAAGACTTGTCCATCATGCCCAGAAAATCATGTAAACTATTTCAAAATATGATTTATTAATTGATATACTATAGATAAGTAGGAACATTTATATTATTTACATAATATTTGAGAAATAATGTATTGTTAGTATAAGAATTAATAATGTTGAAATAGAGTCCACAAGACCTCTTGATCTCATACATTTCAACTAACTTGATTTTATGAGATGTTAATCAACAAATATTGATATGTAATTAGATAGTATCATTGACTATATCACTGGGATGAAAAATCTAATGATCCAGAAACATAAATTATTAGTTTTATATTTGTTCAGATGTTTCATAAGGGAATTTGAGATGATATTGGGGTATAAATATTGATGTTTAGTATGTATAATGGATGGAGTAAGAATGCACCTCTTTTATGTCCAACCTAGTGAAACATTGAATTAAATACCAATACAATGATCCATATTTATCACAATGAAATAGAGGCGTGGAACGGAAAAATAGAGGTATATTTCATATGGAAAGAAGTATTCTCAATGAGTAATGAAAGTCAATGTTCTTTTGATGATAATTTGTAAGTATAGATGAACATATCAAAAATAGATGTTTTCTTTGATCAGAATAAAAATTGACTCCATATTTGATGTGGTATATGAAAACTACAACCATGAAATACTTCATTCTCTTAGGTGTCCTTTATTAAAAATGATTAAAAATCCAGATTTATGAAAATTTTATTAAAAAGAAAAAAGAGAGGTTTTCATGGGATATTAATCCATTTGAAAAATAATTGAGTGATATAATAAATTACTACATAAGTAGATTGAATACATTTTTGTAATCTTAATTGATACTATTCCACCAATGATAAGTAAGTTGACTATGAACATACTCTTATATAATTCGATCATGATCAGTTAAGTGTTGAGGTATGTAATATAGGAAGGAAAACACAAAAATTATAGACAATAAAAATGGAAGAATCATATAACATTTTCAAAAATCAAGAACCAATAGTTCAGACGAAAATTATATTGAAGATTGAAAATCAAAGATCACATATCTAATAGTTTGAACCAAAATCTCTTAGGGAAGTGGGTGAGAATAAATAATGTTTAAATGCAATGAATGAAGAGTTGGATCGAATTTAGAAAAATAATACATGAGATATTGTTACTCAATTAGAAGGGAATAATGTCATTAGAAAAAAAATGGTTTTTCATATAAAATCTCAAGAAATAGATATAAATTTATAAGAATAATTATTACCTCATCAAAAATGGTTTTTCATAAGTATATTATTTTTATTTTGAATAAACTATTTCCCCACTAGCAATACATAAAAATATAATAATGTTTTTGGCTATTTCTTCTCAATAAAATTACAAAGCATATCATATGGATGTAAATTTTTTATTCTTGAATGAATAAACTAAATAATATGTTTATGTTGATCAACCTAATGGGGTTATACATGATAATGATGTATCCATTTGAAGTTGTGTATGAATTGAAATATTCCCCTCATTCCTAGTTTTCAAACAATACTTATTGTCTATGTAATTTTATATTTTACAGTGGAATATTTTATATAAATAAATATATGAATAATATGAGAAAATTTTTATTGATCTTAATTATTAATGCTGGTGATATAATTTTTTCTCATGACAAGGGTAGATCTTTTGATGAATTTACTTAAGATATGAAGATAAACATTGTGATGGGATCATTTCAATAATGTTATTATTTAGGGTAATATAAGTTGCATATTAAAGAATATATATATTTCATTCCAATTTTTTTCCCAAATAATTATTAATTAATTTAGGAATGATATATTTCGAGTATGTATCTACACTTATTTATGTTTTTATGAAGATGAGTAATACTGATGTTGGAAAAAGTGTAAATCCAATATACTTCGGAATGTTGACCAAAATTTTAATCTATCTTATAGAATCTTATCCATATATTTTGTATGTAATAAAATTATTTGTAATGTATCAATGTGATCATGAATAATATGATATGACTGCTAAAGATAGAATTTTGAGTTATGTAAAATGGACTTTGTTTTATGGATTATCTTACAAGAAAATAAATAACTTAATCATAATTGGAATCATGAATTCTGATTAGGCTTGTGATTCGTCTAATCAAAAATAAACATTCAGCGGAACTTTTTTCTTGAGAGATACTTTTTTTGGATGAGTAAGAAACAAAACATAGTAAAACTAAGTAAAATTGAATCCAAATATATTGTTTCTACCCATGATTGTAATCAAGTGATCTAGACGGATGTTTAGCTAGAATATTTAATTGTTATTGTAAAAATACACTAAATGTTGTGTGTAATAATCAATTGAAAATTGATATATCTAAAAATTTGGAACAACATTCCTAATCTAAGAACATTTATATTAAATATTACATCATTAAGAATAATGAAAATTGTAATTTTTTAGTTAATGTGTATATTATATAGAAATATAAAATTGATAATTTTTTAATAAATATATTAAAATGGAATGTTTTCTGGAGTTGATAATCAGACAAACTATTTATCCTCCACCACTAACTTACAAATTTTGTTGTGTCATCCCCCATTTTTTCTTTTGATTCTATTATTAATGTACTAAAATTAGTATGACATTGCACTTTATCTTTTGTGAATATGACGTCAGTGTTATCATAAAATATATGAGTAAGGGTTTTATGATGTTTTTTCAACGTTATTTTATCATTTTTTTTTGTAAATAATTCTTTTTTCACTAAGGTATGAAATAAAATCGAATACATTTTTTAATATTGATGTTTATAATCATGAAATTACTCCATAATAACTATTGAAGTTCTATGAAAAAATAGAAAATAATTGTTGTTAATGTTTCCATGAAAATAAAAGGGGGAGATTGATGATACTTTGGTATGATTTACTGATGTTTTTTATTTTTTTTCATCATCTTGTTTGTGAAAGTTTTTTAATTTTAGGAAAAACGGTTTATGCATTATTAAAAGATTATAGACTTACAGTTTCTCTAGTAAAATGATGATTCAATATTCCTCAATGTTTCTAAAATAATATTTACTAAAAGCTCTGATATTTCAAGATGGTTTTATTTCATTATGATTCAAGAAAGTAAATGTTGGTATATTTTTTGAGTTATGAAGACTTGCATTTTTGGTTGAATGTGGTCTAATCAGATGAATAATGTAACTGGTATGGGTTTAGAGGATAGAGATGATCATAAAACTGAACCTCTGAGAAAAAACTAGCCATAAATGTGTATGTTTTATTTTCTAATTGAAATGTGTAATATCATCAGTTATATTAGAATCAAATATGGGAAATATAATTAATTTACCAAAAAATATTTTGTGAGTCATTAATATGGAGTTACCAAATTAGAATTAGTAAATAATGTTGCATGAAATAGAAAGACTATTTGTGAGTCCATCATATTGAAAAATCAAAATTGAGGAAATCTATGTCGAGCAATAGAGAGAAAATGTTTATAATCACTAGACAGAGAAATTTAAAGATCATCGAACATATCATTTCGAGAAAAAATGTTTTTTTACAATGAAATATCTTATAGAGTTTCCTTTAGTTATTAACACCATAAATATGATGAAAATGATAATAAATTAATTAAAAATTCATAAATATTACAAATATTTTATGGGGATTTGAGTATTTTTGTTTACATTTACTTTCATGGAGGAATTTTCCTATGTCAGGCATAATATGGGTTGAGTGGGACATGAAAATTTTTATTTCTCACATCTTACTTAGTTGTTTGTGGAATTAAGAGTATATGAAGGGTTTCATGAACATTTTGAAGATTTATTGACCAGGTAGAGAGTTTTTATTCTTTTAGGTCCATTTAGAATGAATATGTTAGAGAAAATTGGAACAACACATTTAAAAGCTAGTTTGAGAGTTCCAAAGGACATGGGTTGGATAGAGTAGTATCTAATAGAGGACAACCAGATAAAGAATAATTGAATGAATTTTTCTTATATATATAAGAATAATACATAGATATAAGATTTATGTATATAGAGGAATGAAAAATACGAATGATATAAGGTGTATATAGAGAGAAAATTTCAATGTTCTAGTATTGGGCTGGCTTTGGAAAAAATTGAATCGTTTAACTTGTGGAAACTAGTAACATTTACTATTGAGATATACTAAGATGTTCATGGGGAGTTGGGTCATTTGAATTAAATTTCATTATATAATAGATATTACTTTATCAATGAGGATCGAAATTGTAAGGTTGAGGTCGCCACATTTGGACTAAACGATATAAAAAAAATACATTCCTTGAACAATTTACTTATATGTTTATATAGGCTATGTTGGTTATTCATGTTGAGATGATTTAAAAATTAAACAATTTTAGAGGATAATTTCAAGAGAAAATAATTTTTAAAATATCACCACTAATTAAACCTAACCCTTCTCAACGGTTTATATATGACTAGGATCTTCAAATCTAATGAGTCTATAACATATAATATATAAGACTTATAGTCATTCTAATATTAATATATCATCACAATCCATGATACTATGTGATGATCCTCAATTAGGTACAACCTAATGCCATGGATTGATGGGTTTTATATCATTACACTATTCATATTTAATATATAAAACATACATTATTGAATGATAAATGGATACTATCTTTGTCATAAAACCAGGTTACATTTTACAGACATTAAATCCATTCTCTCTTGTATCTAATACATAGAGATTTAACATGACTATATTGATTTAAACATGGTAATTTATTTTAATGGATCTGATATATTCTCATCTATATCCACCCAACATATCTTTACATTTCCCATATCAATGAATTTTTTAAGAAATATTTATTTTAAAAGGATATTTTTGGTTCTTTTGTGAGATCTGGGTTCCTAATCCTAATAAATAGCTCAATTTTTTTCAAAAAAATAATAATAATTTCACAATCAATGCCAGGAACCACCCCAAGTTCAGTAATAAACTATATTATCCAAATAACTTCCATCAAAGTATCACATATAATGATATACAATAACTCTATTTCCTATTCATGTATAGCGGTTAATTTGAAAGTATTCCAAATTATTTGTACACCATTATAGAAGACCTAATACCATATTCATAACACATATCATCTTTATCACTATGAAAAATAAAATCATTATAATCTCTTAATGTGAGTTTCCCCTCACCTCAAAAGACTAGGAATATATCCCTACATCTTATCAAGAACTTAAGGATGTTCTTCATATAAATTTATTGACTCTAACTATGATTGGATTGGTATATACTTTATATTTTGAAAGAATGAGTGGCATCGAGATAAGTAAATAATATAGAATACATGATAGATGATATGGTTGATGTATAAGGAGTCATGTCCATCCTTAATAACTACTTTCATGATTAATGCTATGAAACATTGGTAAATACCCTTTATTATATTTCTCAATGTTAAACAGCTTTACTGATATATTTTTTATCTCCTTCTATGAATCATTTTTTATTTAACGTTATTCATCTTCATACCCAGTGTGTTGGATATATTAACTATGTCTTTCATTGAGAAGCTTTATCCCCTCCACATCATTACAAAATATAATTTTATTAAATAAATCTCAGTATGTATTTTTTCATCCACATGGAATACCAAAATATATAAAACACTCCAACTAACACACTTGTATAAAAGCTCCTCCATGGCATCCAAAAGACCCAGGATCAAATCTATGCAGGGACTGATTTATAGGGTACTGTAGTAGTGATGTAGTAGTCACAGTAGAAGTACTATATCATTAAAATACTGTAGAGGTGGAGGCACTATAGTAGTAACTGTAGCGACGGTGGTACGGTAGCAGGTACTGTAGCAGCCCTGGTACTATAGTAGTACTATTCACCGAATGGCTCTATGGGCCAAAACATGGTCTTTTGGGCCTTGTATTCAAACCACTTGATCTTGGAACTTCATGCTATGTAATGAGTCTCTCTTTACCTAGTTTTAAGGATGTCTTCTCAATAAATAAAAAATGAGGCTTGGGCCCCAACCTTTAAAAAAAGATATTATAACTCGGAGATTTCTTCCTAGAAACATAAATGGTTCATTATAACATAAAACACATAGAATGATTATTTAGTACATTAATAAATTTATGCAACACAATATACATGTCCTGGATTAAATTAATTTTAAGGAAATCAATTTTGACATCCAATTGATATCTCTCATTATTGTAATGAGCATATATGGAATGAAACGTCAGAATGTAATTTATTACTTTTATTGGAAAAATTGTCACTTCATATTTAGTGTCATAAAATTTCCTAAAACGATTTTCTACCAATTATGATATTTAGGTGGAGTCACCAAAATTAATCTCATATTTTTTATAGATGACCCTCTTTCACACTATGAGTCTTTACCCTTTAGGTGTGTCCACTACGTTCCATACATGGTTGTTAATTCCCAAAATTCATTTTCCCAAACAATTTCATATGATCGTAACCCCAAATATCCTATTGGAAGGTAGTAGGTATATCATCTATAAATATTATTTAATAAACATTTTCCACACAAAAAATTCACATCTCAAAGGATATTGAAAATTCTTGGAAAACATTGGAGGTTCATCTGTAAATTAACATAGCTTTGTTTTCATAACCACTAAAGGAATCATATTAATTTCTATCATAGGAAGAATTCTTATTTATAATTTTTTAGCTTATCTATGTAAAATTGTACTCCCACTAACTCTTATATTTATATTTTTCTTCTATAAAACATTGAAAATCAAGAAACAAATTTTTTTTCTTAGTATGATTAATGATTTAATGTCCTTATACTTCCTGTAGATAAATAACCATTAAAAACTTTTTTAATTTATTTTAATGATTATCATAATCTAAAAGTAATTAATATTTTTCATATCACAAAATATTTAATAAAAAATTAGTTTTTTTTGTAAAACCATTTATTATATTGTGTCTTTATAACTATCTAAGATGTAATTCATTTAAGTGGTACTGCAACAGTTTTTAAAACATATCCCATATATGATATAAAATACTATTTATGAATCATTATTCACCGAAACATATCCAATATATAAGGATTACTCCTCTTATACACACTATTCCAAAATGGTATTCCAGGAAGTGGGATTTGTGAACAAATTCCTTAATTATTAAAATGATGAGTAAATTATCGTATCAAGTATTCACCACCCATATCTGACCATAGAATCATTATAATTTTTCATAGTTAATTCTATAATTCAACTATAAATTCCAGGAAGTTTTCATAACAGTCAATAATATTTCTCAAATGTCACACAAAACTATGATAATTGAAATCATCAATAAAGATTAGGATTTACCTTTATCCATCACTTTCTTAGGTACTCTTTAGTCCACATACATCATTATGTATCAATTTAAATAGTCCACTAATTATCGCACAATTTCCACTAAAAATAATTTTTCATTTTTCAAAATAAAAATGATTGTCATTTAAAAAACTAATTTTAATTAAATGATGCCAAAAATGCATTTATTCTTGGAACTAATTTTTAGTTATATGCTAAATGAGACAATGATAAAATTTAGTGGTGTAAAAATCTATTTATATATTTTTATAGTGAAATTTATAAATAGGATTATCCCTGTAAAATATTATATAATCCATTTACCATATTCCCAATGTAATAAAAAATTCCATTCATATATATATGATAACACATGTTATTAATAATTAATGAAAATCCATTCTCATACAAATAACATATAGAAATAAAATTATTATTTAATATTAAAACATAGTAACAATTTTCCAATTCTGTATCTAATCAACTGGGTAGATTTATATCATAAGCGTTGACTTAAAATGATACAACTCCTGACCCATTTACAATAGATAGATATACTTCACCTTTCATCAATTCAATTTTATTTTTCGAGTCTGTGTTTATCAACAAAATGTGTGATGCATACCCAGTATCCAACAATCTTGATTAATAATTAGATAAATTCATTTATATGACATCCAAATTCAAATAATTATTTTTATTTTCTTGGAAATAACTTCACTCTATTTGAATCCAACATAGAATTTTATTGTCGGACATTCTTATGAGAGAGATCAAAACAATAATCATGATGAATTATATAATCAATTTAAAAATCATTTTTATCAGTGAGTATCATGTTGTATATTTTCTTCAAGTAAATCTAATTAATGTTATCGAATTAAAATTAAAACTTCATACATCATTACCTTCAGTGGTCCAGGATCTTTATTTCACCAAGTAATGATATTTCTTTTTAATTTATCTTAATAAATAGTTAGTTAGGTATACTATCATGCCAAGAATATCACATATGACTCATGGATATATTAGTAGATTATAATTTCTCCAAAACCATACTATTGAAAAACTCAACTTCATTCCATTGGTATCATATCTTATAGTGTTTACTATTTATGATTAACCAATAATTTATAGCCTGATGTGGTTTCAGACTAACCGTGTAGATAAAAATAAAGAATAAAAATCAATAATTTCATATAATTTGATCGAATTTAAAATTCATGATAAATTAAATGTAAGTAATATTTATAAAAAACTATGTTTTTTTAATTATGTTTAAAAATAGTGAGTCAACCTATGAAGAAAATTTTGTGCTATGGTCAGTGTTGGAGTCTTTTATAAGAGGAAAACAACTCTTGAGAAATAAGCATGAATGAAGGTTCTGTAGAATTTTACGATTATTAATTTATTTTAAATTTGCAAAAATGGAAAAAAACATTACATTTAATGTATATTAAATAATATTATTGAAAAACTGAGAGAATTTGGGAAAACATTCAAAACCATTAGTAGATCTACGTGGTTATTTCTTTGTTTTTAAGGAAATTGTTTTATTTTTTAGAAGCTTAATGTATTATGAAAAAACTATACATCCTAGATGAATAAAGAACAAAATACTAAAATTTCTCAAGTGAAGAATGCATAAAGTATAAAAAAAGTATACTATAATAAACATGTGATTCTACAAGATTCAGTATTATAATTAACAATTATTTACTATATATGTAATATATTTGAGAAGCATAAAGTGGAATTGAAATCAAATAGACACAATTTTGAAAATGAAAATGTCATTGTTGTGTATGCTTTTTTATCTATGTAATAGTATCATGTAATTGTATTATAGGTAGTTGCATCAAAGATTTATTAGACACAATATTACACAATGTAACATTAATTGACACAATATGTGAAAATTAAGTACATTTTGGTTGAAAAATAAATAAATGAAAAATAATATAGTAGATATGAAGTCTATTTTATGTTATCCATGAATATTACTTAATTCTATGTCACCCAAAACAATTTAATTCCAAGAAAACTAGATATAGTGCACATAAGTATACTGGATATAGAGTTACTAAAAAATAATCTAAATCTAACATTAACTAATATAGAATAGGTTTTTTTATATGTAATTAAAAGAATTTATTTCTAAAAAACTAAATGAACAATATTTACATAACACAAATCATGAGGAATAGACATGATAAATTAATTTTTTTTATTTTACCTAATGTAACAAATCAAGAACAATTAAACAATTTAGGGTAGAAAAGGGACTACCCTTTTTTGTTTTTTTAGGTTTTAGAATACAATTATTTATAAAAAAAATTTAGTGTAAAATTTGTTTTAATGAGATTGGACTTTTCGTTATTTTTCGTTGTTCATGAAAGCTATATATAGGGAATTCATAAACTCAATTCATTAAAATTCTATTTTTAATGAATTCTCTTATGTCATTACAATTCATAAAATTTATTAATATAGGCAATGTCTTGAAGCTATGTTGATTATAAAATTAATAAATTAACATTTAATATATTTATAATAACATCGTATAGTAAAAAAATATTAATATAATTTTTATTCGTAAGAATTGGTAATAACTATTAATATGAAATTAATGAATGTATATTATTAATTTATATATATAGTTTAATTAAAACTTGATCATAAACAATTAATTAAATTTTCTCTATGAATTATAATAATTAGTTTCAAGATTGATTTAGAATTAAACCCTGAATAAATAAATTACATATATTTGAGTTTAACAAATCTTATCTATTGATATAGTATCACTTACTTTTGTTTTTTCATATAAAAGTATTGTATTTTCAATATACAGGTTTATAGATAATGTTCCCACATTATTTCCATCAGGTATTGTTTACTACAATATAATACTTATTCAATGAATATGGATTAAGAGCCTCTACATCATCCTGTGTGATAGGTGGTGGATCAAAAGTACCTATTACTACATAGAAGTAAGATGGATGTGGTCTAGAAATTTATATAATATATGAATAAGATGGATGTAAGATTACCCTACCCATGAAGGAAGAATACAGAAGTTTTTTCATGATAATTCTAGTGTTGTGTAAAATAGATAATTAAATAAATTACAATCACCAATTATCACAAAAACATAATATATAAACAATATAATATGTAGTTGTAATGACCCCACCCCAGTTTCCTGAAGCCAGTGCCTTATTATATTACACTAGAATGATTTCATTAATGTAGTATCCCAATGGAAAGAATTGTTTAGTAGATTTGGAATGATATACACATACATAATTTAAATATTACTACTTGAAATTAAAAACAACATAAAAGTTCCAGTGGGAACATCCAACACCCTAAGATGATCCCTACAAGTCAATAATAATATACTTATTCATGTCCAAGTAAAAATTAAACCAAAGAAGAGGGGATCTTAGATTCTTAGTAAGGAAAAAAATAGCATAAGATATCATAAACACAAACATTAGGCTTCGTAAGTAATTGAAAACACATGCCTTTAAAAATAATAAACTTGAATAAATTTGGGCAGCAATATGAGCTGAGTAAACATTTCCATAGTAAAACATAATCATGAGTATTGAAATTGTAGAATAACCACATGAACTAAAAATTTATAGCTTTATAAATATGGATTCTCATATTCCTAACATTGTAGCACCCCAAGCTTCCATGGAATGCTTCTCTTTGAATAATACAGTAGCATGTGTTGTACACAACTTTGAGTTCTAACACACCACAACCAATCAATGTAGCCATTATGAATAATAATACACACTTTTTCAAATTACATAAATTTTATCATTTAAAATTGACTTCATTTTTGGATTCGGAATATCGAAATTAGACTAGGGTGAAATTTTGGTATTTTTTTGAAAACGATCATTATTTGATTAATAGTGAAAAAACACTAAGTTATAGTTTAATACCAAATTTTATATTTAATAATTTTTTATTATATTTATTTTTAGTCAAAAATAGATACATAATACCTATATAAGATTAATTTAATTCATTGGAGTCAGTTTATAATAATTTTATATATATAAACATTTTATTGAACTTTTCATCCTCTTTTACCCATCTCCTTGGAGAATTTGAAAATCCACATAAAACATAATTTTACCGCTTCATTGAGTGGAATTTCGAAAATCCAAGATACATGGTTAATATCAAGGTGTAAAATTTTGTTCAATAAGACAAAAATAATTTTTTCTGAATAGTAACTTTTTACTTTTATTTTCCATAGTTAAATGTAAATAGGGTAATTAAGGATAAAGATGATATTATTATTACCCTAAGACATATCTTAATTCTATTGGCTAAGTATAATTCGACCAGAAACAACCTTATGAATAACATATGAACCTCTTTGGTCGACATGGATTAGATTAGGACATTTATTATTATTTAATTCAATGAATAGTTAAAAGAGATAAAATCAAAGTTAAATAACTAAAATATTTTTAATATGGGGTTATAAATAAGATAAATTCGATTATAAATATTAATTATAAAGTCAAAAATATTTCCTACATAATGGTATTTTATTTATAATTTTTAGATCTTAAATAATTTAATTTATTTATGACACAATGGTGATGTAGTAATTACCTAATTAATGAAGTATTAAAATAATTGATATTATAAATATCAAAATAAATGTAATTTGAGAATTTTTATTAATTAAAATAATTTTATGGGTTACTATAACATATTATGGTTGGTTAGAAGAATATTTTTTGAATTAATAATGTTGTTATAAATTTAAAAAAAAATACCAAATAGTGTCAAAATTGACATAAATGAGTATTTAAAACAAATATTATATTATCAGTTGATATTCTATTCCTAAAAATATAATGTTCGTCCAAATGACTTATATAATTTTATATATATTAATAATGAACATCTTTTTCATCGTTTGTCTTGTCATAGTATGTTTATTAACCATATAATATAAAAATACAAAGAGACATGGTAAATGTTAAACTATTTAACTTAGAATTAAATATAAATGATATGTTTAATATAGTGAACCAGGCCATTCTAAAATATATTGGTTGAAAGGATTTCGACCCATCCCCACCTTATCCTAGAAACAAGTCACTTCAGAGACATTATATACCCCAGTATGAATTTATTATAAAATAATATTTTAATTTTTTCTTAAGGTGCCTCTCACCCCTCTTATAAAAGGGAACTCCCCCTTATCTCTAATTCACAGCTTCATAGCATTTCTTCTCTGCCACACCATACCCAAATATCTTCCAAACTTCCCTCAATTCAACCTAGAGGCCTTATTTTTAATAGAAATCCAAACTAATGAGCCCTTTTGATCAAATCAAAAGGAAGGACCTAAAGAAGAGTTAATTATTTCACCACCCTATTTCAAGTTCCTTTCTTCTTCCACTTATTATTTCATTGTTATTTACATTCTAAAATAATAACTCCAGTATATTATTTATACTTTGATATTATTATAAATATGGTACAACCATATTCAGTATTCTATCCATCCTTTGAATGACATGTCACCATACATGTGTACGTACGGCTTAACGTCTCCACGTCGTGGTGTAGTTGTTATTCAAAACATTATTATTTGGATCGGTATGATAATGAAGTTTAATTGATATAAATAATAAATATAAAATTTTAATTATTTGGTATATTTGATATACCATCAAATTATATATTATCAAACGAAAGATATTGTCGCTCGTGCATACGTACGGACTACCGTCTCCACTGACGTGATGAGATTCATTCCCAATAATATCCATTCAAGTATAATTCTAATTTTATGATTAAAAATAATTTTTAAGGACATGATATCATTCTGGATATGAATAAGATACAACATATCCATAACGAACATGGCTTATGTAAGAAAACATATAAAAGAAAATGAGTAAGTTAACTCCTGAAACGACGATAATACTAAGATATTATTAACAAAGAAATGTTAAAAGATTATATATGATATCATATTAATTTATATGATTCTTTTATAATTTAATATCAATTATTTTACCATTATAGAATAGGTTAACCTACCCTCGATCATGGGAAAGTACAAGGAAAGGGTTTATTTCACAATCTCTTCATTATCTGAGGTTGTTTATATGTAATTATCTACTGGGACCTCATTATCATACACATCCACGTTTATTAAATATTTATTTCAAATTATTATTACAATTTTATAGACTATGGGTTAATGTCATTTTATAACCTTGTTGACTTTTTATAAGATGTTTATAGAGGAATCTTTCGGTTGTTTTCCAAACAAAGTTCTTTTTTAACCTTTTCAACAGAATTAAGGTATGAATGTCTTTTTTAACTAATACGGTGGGTATGTCTATTTTCCTCCTTTATAAAATTGTTGAAACTTCTCTTACAAGATTATAAGAATATTTTCAAAGTAAATGTTATATTTTATAATTATGTTACTTCTAAATGATTTAAAAAAAAGAGATATTTCTCTCAAATAGTTTTGATTTCATTAATTTCAACATCTATGATGGATTTTAAGCTTATTTGAGGTTGATTTATTATTATACAAAAATTCCATATAGTATTGAAGGTTCTGTGATATTTTTGACTTTGGATGTGTCATTTTTATACCATTCATGGTTGATGGATAAAGCATCAACATTTCATATGCAAGTTTTAATATTAATGTTTATGTTATGTTGAAACATGTTCATATGAGGATGCATTGGACTTAATAAGTGACGGGTGGAGCCCGGTATAGATCCTCGATGCATCGGTAGGTCTCATGAGACAAACTACTGTCTTGGCACAAGGCCTTGAAAAAATCATATTTGTATTCTTGTCACAAGGCCTTGACTATGTAGTTATAATAGTCTGGAATTATGCATTCCATCATTATAAAAGTGGTTATTGATATTTCATATGATTATTTCACTATTATAATATACATGTGAATAAGAAAATGGAATTATTTCATTTTATTTTTTCCAAATTATTTTGAAGTTCATGTTTAAAAGGCATTTGTTTTAGTTATACATTACCTTAAATTTTTATGCTTATTTATGAAAGATTCTGCTATATTGTTATCCTTATTGAGCATCTGAGATCACCCCTTTCTATGTTTTATTATTCCTAGGATGTGAAGAAGTATTTTATGACTGACCTGTAGGGATAGTCTGAGGGATATGAGTGTGGACTATGGAGACATGTTTTTTTAGTAGTTTTATACAATATGATGTAATGTAAACTCTATGAATTTATCTACTGATTCCAAGGCTACTAAACTAATCAGTGTTTAGAGAATTAATATTTTGAGATCATGCCAATGTTTTGTAATAATGCACCGACTCTGGGTAACTGGGGTCAGGGCATTATAGTTGGTATCAGAGGAAGTTTAGTACAATCCTTGGAAGCTAGATTTAGTTAATCTCTTATTAGAGCACATTGAAATAGGATGTAATTTGAGGATTAGTATAGAAGACCATCCTATAATTTGGTTATTGTAGAGATTTTTTGAGTTTTCCATGCAATATATCCCTGTATGGATACGAGCAGGTTGAGGTGGCTCTGGCCAGATGTATCTAGGGGAAAACCTGAAATCACCGCATTAAGATAGACTCGAACGGGAATTGGTGCATGACAAAGGGCCTTGTTGCACTCTTGTTTACGACACTCCCGAGGGATATGGTTAGGATAATTCTCATTTTCTTTACAAACCATTATGAAGGGTTTATGAGTATATACTTCCTAAAATATTTTTTTATGATTATGGATTATATCCATAAATGGTTCAATTTATGTTTAGTGTTTTACAAGTGTGAATTTATGTATTATAATTCATAAACTAATCCACTGTATGGAATTTTTTATAAATGGTGCCTAGTTGAAGGAATGGAAATTGTATCAATTCATGCACTCCATGTAGAGATTTCCCTCATGATCAATATAATTATAGTGAAAATGGTGATACAACTGGTGTTGATCAGCTTATCACTATACTGGGAAAACTCACTCAGGTTATGAATAATAACCTTACCCATATGGAGCACCCTGATCCGTAGCATGGAGGATCAATGTTAGATCGCTTCCTGAGGCATCAACCACCAATATTAAATGGGATTACCAATCCATTAGTGGCTGAGAAATGGATAAATTCCATATAGAAAAAATTCCATGCCTTGAGGAGTAGTGAAAGGGAAAACGTTGTCATGGGAGTTTACGGCTTCACAATAGATGCTGACCAATGGTCATCATTGATTCAAAAAAAAAGAGGATTAGGAAGTATCAAATATGGAATGGATGGAGTTTAATGATCTTTTCATAGAAAAATACTTTCCTTGTGACTATCGAGAAGATATGGAATGGCAATTTCTGAGTCTGAAACAAAAGGTGGATGAGAATGTCGCAAAGTATGAGGCTAGCTTTGCAAGGTTAGCGAGGCATGTGGCAGATTATATACATAACCCAAGAGGTAAGATTGATCATTTCTTTGATGGGTTAATACCATTTATCCGTCGAGCATTAGTCTCACAATCATTCTCGTCATATGAAGATATTGTCTCATGTGCTATCAAGACAGAAAAGGAATTATCTAAGTCTTATGACTTTAAAGCAAAGAAAGAGAAGAATAGATCTACTGATCACTATGGGAATGAAAATAAGGGGAATAAGGGAAAATTTTAATAATCATCCTGTAGTAAATGTGGGAAGAAACATCTTGTTACTTGCTTGAAAGGGAATGGGAGTCTGTTACAAGTGTGGTGAAAAAGGACACTATGCTCATGATTGCAAGGGGAAGAAAGAAGCTACTGATGTTCAATTATACAATTATAGGGAAATGGGACATTATTCAAATGAATTTCCTAAGCGTTAGGGGAACATACCTCAGAAAAGGCCAAGGGATCAAGACCAAGCTTATTCTCTCACTACTACTGTGGTAGAAGCTCAGAATGATGTGGTGGCAACTAATTTAATGGTTTCTTCAAGTTTAGAAAATTCTTTATTTGATTCTATATCATTGTATTGTTTAATATCTTCCCAGTTCTCTAAGAAAATTAGTTATTTCCAATTTGATTTAACATGGTAGTTTTCTGTCAAAACTCCCAAGGGAAGTATCATTACAACAATGTTTTGTCAATCAGTCCCCATTAGAGCACATAAATGTTATTTATCTGCAGATCTCATCGTTATACCCATGATTGAATTTGATATAAATCTCGGTATGGATTAGATTTCAAACCATGATGCGAATATTTATTGTAAGAAGAAGGAGGTTACATTAGAGCAGAATCATCACCAACTAATTCTTATCTAAATCCACCCCCAGTAGATCAACTAAATTCAATTGTCAGGGAGGAATAAAATGAAATCACTATGGGTGAGGAAAGAAATGTTCAAATATAGGATCTAACTATTGTGAATGAATGTTTATATGTGTTTCTGGAAGATTAACCCGGACATCCTCCAGAACGAGAAATTGTTTTCTCATTGATTTAATTACTGGTTCAAGGCCTATATTGAAGACCCCTTATAAAATGGACAATGTGGAATTAGTTGAACTGAAGAAACAACTAGAGTAATTGAGTAATAAAGGATTTATTCACCCTAGTGTTTCTCCATGGGGATCCCCTGTCCTTATTGTTATCAAAAATGATGGATCTATGAGGAAATGTATCGACTACAGGGAAATCAATGATATAACAATAAAGAAAAAGTGTCCCCGACCTTGCATTGATGATTTATTTGACCCACTGCATGGAGCTCAGTACTTTTCAAAGATTGAACTTTGATCTGGATACCATGTGTTGTGTGTGAAGAGGGAAGACATTCCGAAGACAGCATTTCGAACCAGATAAAGGAATTACGAGTTTACAGTAATGCCTTTTGGGCTAACTAATGAACCCTCTGTATTCATGGATATAATGAATAGAGTTTTTGAGGAATATCTAGATGATTATATCGTGGTATTTATTGATGATATCATGATATACCTCAAATTCTATTATGATCATTAAAATAACTTACGCATTGTCCTAAAAACTTATAGAAGACTTGAATTATATTGGAAGTTTAGCAAGTGTGAATTCTGGGTTCCGGAGATCTATTTCCTTGGATATATTGTCTCTAAGGATGGAATCTCTATTGATCCTTCTAAGAACAAATCAATCCAATAATGGCCAGAACCAACGAGTATAATTGAGGTATGCAGTTTTATTGGTTTAGACGGTTATTATCGGTATTTCGTCCAGAGTTTTGCCCGATTGGCTAACCCATTAACGAAGCTTACACGTAATGGGGTTAAATTTGTTTGGAAAAAAGAGTGTG
The DNA here is from genome assembly GCA_963277665.1 of Viscum album. Lineage (NCBI taxonomy): Eukaryota > Viridiplantae > Streptophyta > Magnoliopsida > Santalales > Viscaceae > Viscum > Viscum album. The sequence continues at coordinate 75,127,499 of OY728162.1, read as the reverse complement.
TAGAATGTTTTGAAGAACTAATGAAAATATAAGTCAATGCACCTATATTGACTCTACCATCGGGGAATGATGGGTTCGTTATTTATAGTGATGCATCAAAGAAAGGGCTTGGTTGTGTTCTTATGCAGAATGATAGAGTTATTGCCTATGCATCACGACAGCTAAAAATTCATGAGAAAAACGATTATACTCATGATCTTGAGTTATCATATGTGACCATTTATTTATTGATATGGAGACATTATCTCTATGATAAAAAATGTGAGATATATACCAATCACAAAATTTTGAAATATATTTTCTCACAAAATGAACTCAATATGAGGCAAAGGAGATTGCTTGAACTACTCAAGGATTATGATTGCACGATACACTACCACCCAAGGAAGGAAAATGAGGTGGAAGATGATTTGAGAAGAATGGATCATGGAGTTTTGAACAAGTTTATCGTTGAAAAGTATCCTCCATACATAGATCTACTAATGATGGATATGGGAATCACCACGGAAGGTGAAACCTCAATACTTTTTCAAATGGTTGTCAAACCATCTTTACTAGAAATGATAAAGTGTTTTTTCACTAATGATGAAGTGTTTAAAAAGATGATTAAAGCTGGGAATGATGTGATATTGAGTGACTTTGTGTATGAAGATGGAATTTTAAAGTTTTGGAAGAGACATTGTTTTCCCAATATACCAGATTTAGAAAGGGAATTGTTAGATGATGCACATAGTTCGAATTTCTCTATACATCCTGGGAGCACCCAAATGTATAGTGTTTTGAAGGAACATTTTTAGTGGGACAACATGAAGAGGGAAATTCCTGATTTTCTGTCAAGATGTATGGTTTGTCATCAAGTGAAACCAGTAAGGCAATATCCTGGAGGAGTCATGCTGCCTCTTCCCATACCAGAGTGGAAATGGGATAATATTATGACAGACTTTGTCCTGGGACTACCAAAGACTCCAAGAAGGAATGATGCAATATGGTTCATTATTGATCGTATTACCAAGTCACCACATTTTCGTTCTATAAGAGAAATTTTACCACTTGAACGATTAGCAAGACAATATATTAATGAAGTTTTAAGACTTCACGGAGTATCACTATTGATTGTTTCTGATCACAATCCACATTTTACATCAGGATTATGGAAAAGTATTCAGAAATCCCTGTATACTAAACTTCGTTTGAGCACAACATACCACCCCCAAACTGATGGACAATTAGAACATACTATTCAAACCATAGAAGATATGTTTAGATCATTATCACTTGACTTTCAGGGTATCTGTGATCAATATTTACCTCTGGTGAAATTTTCCTATAACAATAGATTCCATTCAAGAATTAGGGTGGCACCATATGAAGAATTATATGGAAATAGATGTCGCACACCAACCTGTTAGGATGACATTGGTGAATAAAAACTTTTAGGCTGAGAACTGGTGGAGGAAACAATGGACAAGGTAAAGGTAATACAAAACCACATCAAAGCATCTCAAAGTAGGCATAAGAGCTATGCCGATAACTGAAGGAGGGATTTGGAATTTTTGGTATTAGATCATGTTTTCTTGAAGGTATGTCCATGGAAGGGAGTAATTTATTTCAGTATGAAAGGTAAATCGAGTCCCCGGTACATCGTACCTTTCGAAATTCTAGAACTAATTGGGGATGTAGCTTATCATTTGGAAATGCGGCCAAATATCTACAAAGTTCACGATGTGTTCCACGTATCACTGTTGAGAAAATACATGTATGGCCAAACGCATGTACTCACCTATGAGGAAATAGAACTGGAACCCGATTTATCATATTGTGAAGAGCCTGTCACGATTCTTGATACCAGGGAACAAGTGTTGAGAGACCAGATGACTCATCTGGTAAAAGTTTTGTGGAGAAACCATAAGATAGAAGAAGCAACGTAGAAATCAAAGGAGATTATGATGAAGAACCACCCAAGTCTTTTTGTTCAGTAATATCCTAGAAATTTCGAGGATGAAATTATTTGAAGGAGGGGAGAATGTAACACCCCAAGATTCCATCGTACTCTTCTCTTTGAATAATACAGATGTTTGTGTTGTACGCAACTTCGAGTTCTAACACACCACAACCAATCAAACTAGGAGTTATGAATAGTAATACCCACTTTTAGAAATTTTATAAATTTTATCTTTTAAAATGGAATTCATTTTTGGATTCAGAATATCAAAATTAGCCTCGGGTGAAATTTTGGTATTTTTCCGAAAACGTTGAATTTTTTATGAATAGTGAAAAAACACTGAGTTATAGTTTAAAACCATATTTGATATTTAAATATTTATTTATTTTATTTATTTTTAAGTAAAAATAGATACATAATACCTATATATGTTCAATTTAATCCATTGGAGTCATATTATAATAATTTTAGATATATAATAATTTAATTGAACTGTTCACCGTCTTTTACCCATCTCCTAGGAGAATTTGCAAATTCACAAAAAACAGAATTATACAGCTTCTGTGAGTGGAATTTCAAAAATCCAAGAGACACGAATAATATCAAGGAGTAAAATGTGGTTCAATAAGATAAAAATAATTTTTTTATAGTAACTTTTTACTTTTATTTACCACGGTTAAAAGTAAATAGGGTAATTAAGGGTAAAAATGATATTATTATTACCCTAACACATGTCCTAATACTATTTTATAAGTATAATTAGAAAAAAAAACATTATAAATAAAATATGATCCTATTTTGTCCACTTGAATTAGATTAGGACATTTATTATTATTTAATTCAAAGAAGAGTTAAAAGAGATAAAATTAAAGTTAAATAACTAAAACATTTTTATTATAGGGTTATACATAAGATAAATTCGATTATAAATATTCATTAGAAAGATAAAAATATTTCCTATGTAATGGTATTTTATTTATAATTTTTATACAATAAAGAATTTAATTAATTTATGACATAATGGTGATGCAGTGATTACCTCATTAATGAAATAATAAAATAATTGATATTATAAATATCAAAATAATTGTAATTTGAGACTTTTTATGAATTACAATAATATTCGAGGGTAATATATCATATTTTGGTTGGATAGATGATTTTTTTCTAGGTAATAATTCTGTTATAAATTTAGAAAAACCAAAATACCAAATACTGTCAAAATTGACATAAAAGAGTATTTAAAACAAATATTATATTATTAATTGATATTATATTCCTAAAAATCTACGATTCATCAAAATGATTTAGATAAGGTTATTTATATTAATAATGAATCACTGGGGGTTTCATTGGTTTTATATAGTATTTTTATTAACCATATAATATAAAAACTCAAAGAGACATGGTAAATGTTAAACTATTTAACTAAGAGATAAAAATAAATGATAAGGTTAATATAGTGACCCAAAAATTTCTAAAATCAATTGGTAGAAAGTATTTAGACCCATAACCACATTAGCCTCAAAATAAGTAACTTTGGATCCATTATGAATCGAATTTGAATTTATTATAAAATAATATTTTATGTTTTTTCTAAGGTGCCTCTCACCCCTCTTATAAAAGGGCACTCCCCCTTCTCTCTAATTCACACCTTCATAGCCTTTTAGCTCGGAAACACCCTGCCCAAATATTCTCCCAACTTCCCTCACATCATCCTATATTCCTTAGGTTGAACATAAAGCAATCCTATGGTGCACTTTTTATCAAATCAAAAGGAAGAACCCGAAGAAGAGGTAAGAATTTCACGACCCTCTTTCAAGTTCTTTCTTCTTCCGCTTCTTCATTATTTGTTATTTCCATTCTAAAATAATAACTCCAGTGTATTCTATATACTGTGATCTTATTATAAATATGGTACAACCATATTTAGTATTCTATCCATCCTTTTAATTACATGCCACCATATGTGCGTACGTACGGCTTACCGTCTCCACGTCATTGTGTAATTGTTATTCAAAGCATTATTATTTGGATGGGTATGATAATGATGTGTAAGTGATGTAAATAATAATTAAAACATGATAGTTATTCTGTATATATGATATACCATCCAATTATATATTATCAAACGAATGATATTGTCGCTCGTGCGTACGTACGAATTACCGTCTCCACGAACACGATGATATTCACTCCCCATCATATCAATTCAAGTATAATTCTCATTTGATGATTAATATTAATGTTTAAGGACTTGATATAATTTTGGATATGAATAAGATAAAACCTATCTAGAACCAACATGGATTCTGTAACAAAACATATAAAATAAAATGAGTAAGTTAACACTCGAAATGATGATAATACTAAGATATTATTAACAAAGAAATATTAAAAGATCATATATGATATCATATTTATGTATATGATTCTTGTATAATTTAATAAAAATTATTTCACCATAATATAGGAGGTTAACCTACCCTCAACCAAGAAAAAATATAAGGTAAAGGTTTATTTCACAATATCTTCCTTATCCGAGGTTGTTTATACGTAATTATCTACTGAGACCTCTTTATCATCCACATCCATGTTACTTAAAAATGTATTTCAAATTATTCTTACTGTTTCATAGACAATGGATTAAAAACATCGATTCCCTTGTTGTATTTTTATATCATCTTTATAAATATATCATTCTTTCATTTTCCAAACAGGGTCCTTTATAACCTTTTCGACAGAATTAAGGTGAGAACATCTTTTTAAATTTATAAGGTGGGTGCGGCTATTTTCTGCCATTATAAAATCATCGAAACATTCCTTATAAGTTTTTAAAGATATTTTCAAATTAAATTTTTTATTTAATAGTTATGTTACTTTTAAATGATTTCAAAAAAGAGATATTTCTCTCAATAAATAGTTTTGATTTCATTTATGTCAACATCCTTTGATGGATTTTAAGCTTATTTTAAGTTGGTTTATTATGATACAAAACATCTATATAGTATTGTAGGTTTTGTGATATGTTTCGCTGTGGATGTTTTATTTTTATAACATTCATGGTTTATGGATAAAGTATAGACATTTCGTATGCTAGTTTTAATATGAATCTCAATGTTATGTTTAAAGCTGTTAATATGAGGAATGCATTGGACTTAATAAGTGACGTGTGGAGACCGCTATAGCTCCTCGATGCATTAGTAGGTCTCATGAGACAAACTAGTGTCTTGGCACAAGGCCTTGACAAAATATTATTTTTAGTCTTGGAACAAGTCATTGACTATGTGGTTATGATAGTCTGGAATTATGCATTCCTTCATTATGAAAATGGTTATTGATATTGCATGTCATTATTTGACTAGTATAATATCCATGTGAATAAGTAAATGGAATTATTTTATTTTATTTTTTCCATATTATAAATAAGTTCATGTTTAAAAGGCTTTTTTTATGTAATACATTTCCTTAAATGTTTATGCTTATTTATGAATGTTTCCGCTATATTGTTATCCATACTGAGCATCTGAGCTCACCCCTTTCTATGTTTTATTTTTCCCAGGATGTGAAGAAGTATTTTATGATTGACCTGCATGGATAGTATGAGGGGATATGAGTGTGGACTATGTAGACAAGATGTTGTTGTAGTTTTTCACTTTATGATGTAATGTAAACATTATGAATGTATCTAGTGATTCCAACGCAACTAAACTAATCGGTCTTTCAAGACATGATCTTTTGTGAACATGCCAATGTTATGTAATAATGAACCGACTATGTGTAACTAGGTTCGGGGCATTACATACACTATGAAACATACTATAAAGGCCTTGGTCAATACATCTAAAAATCATTAAGACCTTGACAGAAACCATAACTAAAAATGGGCAAGGCCACAGTAAAGTCTATATCTATTCATCTCATTAGACCTACTGAGGCATCAAGGTGATATAGAGGGTGGCACCCATCGCATAATAAGTCCAATTAATTCTTCATATGAATGTGGATAAAAATAAACAACATATACAATCATATTGAGACTAGCTTATGAAATGTAAATAAATTTCCCTGAACATTAAGCATAAACACTACCATTCTAAATAAATTGGTGAATGCTTTAAGATAAAACACCCACAATAAATATAATCATAAAAAATTAAATAAAATATGGTAGATTATATCATAAAATATTAATCCCAATAATACATAATAATCTGTAAGTGTGTTGAAATAGATGAAGATACTCTTATAAAATCTACGAGTAATTCTTGAGATAAATACACATGTACATTAAAAAGAATAGTTATTTTCAAAAATAAATCATTTAAAACCATAAATGATATAAGATATGAATTTCATAATAAAATAAGTTTTTTTATAAAGATAATGTTTTCTGAAAACTTATTATATAGTTCCCTTTAAAACATATAATAATTTGAGAAATTCCCTTGAATCACGCTTTTATTTCGGAAAGAATTTTTAAAGTTCCTTTTAAAAGATGTAACTACTATAAAAATAAATAAGGATTATGGTTTTCCAAAATAAATATAAAATTCATAAATAATTCATCAGGTGCAAATAAGAATAATCAACAATTTAATTTTCGTAAAGAGAGACCAACTGTAACCCGAAATAAAATGGAGGTTCGGGTAGGAAACCCATACCTTATGTTTGAAGGTGTTCCGCACAAGATCATAATGAACTGAATAATAAAATTTAGGATCATAAAATAATAATTCCATAACCTCATATATATTTAATTCATTTATTATATTTTTATTAGTATCATTAATTTAATTCTTATGGGTTAATAGATTCGATTTCATTGTTTGGGAGTGTTTTCTCTCTTGGTTTCGATGATGGGTTTATTTATATTCATGTATGGATAACCATGTAGAATGATAATGGATGTCCATAATTTAAGATATATGTGATTATTTGTCATTAATAAGATTACATAGTTATAAATTCATTTTTTTTGAGTGATGATGAATCATTATATAAAACATTAATGAAAATTGTTTGTGTTATTTGGTGATTTGTGATCACAATGAACCCATTTTTATCTATAAATTAATACCATTTGAAAAAAAATATTAAAAAACCATACATAGTATATATTACCTATCTAATAACATGTTTCAACCATAAATGTTTTTTCATGATTGGAATTGAATATGTTAATAGATATTTAATCCATTTCATCCTTGAATGTGATAAATTAACACATCTTATATGGTTTTCTCTTTTCAAATTTAAAATAAGGGGAAATGAGTGATGATGATGAATTATTACAATATGATAAAAAAAATACATGTATGTTACTAGGATTATCATAACATCTGGATGAGGAGATGTGAGTATTGAGAGTGAAAATAACAGTACTCGAAATTAATGAAATAAGAAGATAAATTTACCTCTTGATGGTATCTTCCTTGAGACCCTCCAAAGAGTAGAGGTTTTGGTATTTTCATGAATCCAATGACTGCATGACCAGGGGGATGATCTTGGGTAAGGATTTGGGAAGAATTTAGACAAGGAATAATGTGTCAGAGGAGTGAGGAGAACATGGAGTGGGGGTGTTATAGTGGAGGAGAGGAGTGATTTTTGGTTTTCTTATTCATAATTCTGTGATTTTTTCAAGACAAGGAATAGAATTGCTTCTTGTGACCAAGATTTAAAATATGTGCATGTGATTTTACAATAATGGTTTCTTACATCTTCCATGAATAATGGAATAGTTTATTTGACCTATAATGTATATATATGATAAATTACAATATTTTTCTATCCACTAAAATTTTAAATATTCCAAAAAAAATTCCTAAAATTCACCATGACTATTTTTCAATGTGTAGAATTCAAAAATGGACTCCATATTAATAAAATAATTTTATAAAAATTACAAATTAGTTATTAATTAAAATCATTATTTACTCAAAAAATATAGTTTTAAAAACAGAACTAATTTTATATTACCCTAAAAAATTAAATAAGGTCTTATTAAATTATTCTAATATCAATGGAAAATGACACATTTTTTTAGGAATCCCTTTCTATGAGAGTGAATTAATTTATTAATTTTAAATTTTAAATAAATAATTTTCACTTAAAAAATAGGAATACTTAATTAACAATTAATAAAATATTCTACTTCATTTATAAGTTTCCATAATTTTATTTATACACTCATAGGTGATGATACTATTCATAAGGGTAAATTACTATTCATTGTGGTAAATTACTATTCATCAATATTTATGATGATTCTATCATACTCCAAATATCACTCTGAAAGTAACCATGTATTTTAGTTTTTTGAAATTTAAATCACCGATGTGGCTAAATTATGTTTACTCGCTAGGATATAATTAGTGTTTTTTATAGATACTTGGTGTTTCATTCATTCAATATTATATTTATTTTCAAATCCCTGGGGTGTTACATTCTCCCCTATATACAAAAAGACTTCCTTAAAAATCAAATAATTTTACCTCATAAAAATATTTGGATTGGTCTTCAGCATAAGTTCCACATGCTCCAATGGAACTTCATCAATTTTATGATTTTTCCAAAATACCTTTACCATTTCGGATCTGTGATTCCTCAACACCTATTCATTAGTGTCAAAAATCCAGATACGATCTTCACAGTAAGATAAACCAGCTTTCAATTCAATACCTCTAGAAGAGAGGACATGCATTGGGTCTATCTGGTACTTTCTCAACAATGTAACAAGGAACACATTGTGAACATTAGACAACCTAGGTATCATTTCCAAATGATAAGCCACATATCCAATGCTCTCTAGAATTTTAAAATGACCTATATATATATGCAATAGTTTCTCTTTATTCCCAAATATTATAACACCCTTCCATGGATATACCTTAATAAACATGATATCCTACTTGAAATTACATATCCTTCCTTCGATTGTCAGTATAGCTATTTTTCCTTCTTTTAGCTAAATTGATATGTTTTTTAATAGTATTTACCTTTTCTATTGTTTCCTCCATAAGCTTTGGGCCCACAAGATTCCTTTCACCAACTTTGTCCCCAAATGTGGGTGTACAACATCTCTTCTCATACAATGATTTTTATGGTGTCAGTTGAATACATTAATGGAAGATATGATTATTAGAAAACTACAGCAAGTGTAAATATTGATCCCACAAACCTTTATTGTTTAGTGAAAATGATATAAATATGTCTTCAAAGGTTTTGATCATACTCTCAATTTTCCCATCAGTTTGAGGGTGGTAAACAGTACTCAACTGAAGATCAGTATCCAAAAAATTCTAATGCCTTTTCTCAGATTTCAATGTAAATTTTTTTTCACAATTAGAAAAAATTGAGGGATTTTCCCCATCAATTCTCATAGATTCTTTGATATAGAGTCTTACTCAGCACTATAGTGGAAAATCATACCTTATATAGTGGAAATGTGAAGATTTCATATATTGAGCAATAATTACCCATATCACATAATTCATCCATAGTGTTTAATGGTAATACAATGAAAATATATATGGTGATGTCATCCCATTTCAATGTAGGAATCCGTAGATTGGTCATTACTCCTATAAGATGTTGTCTTTTGGCCTTTACATGTTGAATGACTAGACATCTTGATACATAATCAGAAATTTCATGATTATTCAAATCTCTATTCATTTTTGTGCTACCAATGTGTATAGAGAATGTTGATCTATGAGAATCATCCAAAAACTCCCTTTTTAGCTTGGGTATAGTGGGAACACATAGCCTCTTCCCAAGTTTCATAATTCCATCTTGACATATAATGTCATCCAACTTCCCATCATTCACACCTTTTATTTTCTTTAGAATATTATCATCATCATACAACGAAGTGTTATTCCTTTCAAAAAATTATGGGTGGACAACCAAATGAAAAATTAGTTATGTTTCACCATTATTGATAATTCCCATATCCATATTTATCTGATCCATAAAAACTGGATCCCTTTAAATACTCATTTTATTTATGACTCCATGGTCATTCCTACTCAATTCATCATCTACCATATATTGATTTCTCGGGTGGTAGTTTAAGGAACAATCATAGTCCATGAGTAGTTCAATCCATCTCAATTGCCTCATGTTGAGTTCTTTCTGTGAGAAGATATATTTCAAGCTCATATGATTTGTATATATCTCACATATTTCTCAATAGAGATAATGTTTCTATATCTTCAGATAAAATATTACAACATCTAACTGAAGATCAAGAGTAATATAGTTTTGTTCATGAATGTTTAACTATCTTGATTCATAGGAAATAACTCGATCATTCTGTATAAATAAACAAACATGTCCATTCATTGATGCACCACTATATACTATAAATCCACCATTCACCAATGGTAGAGTAAAGATAATAGCATTTACTAATCTCCTCTTCAATTCTTTTAAACATTCCTAACATTGTATTTTCCATAAAAACTTAACACCATTACATGTCTTCTTTTTCATTGGGTTAGAAAAATTGGTGATGTTCTAAATGAAATTCCAATAATAACCTATTAAGCCAATAACAATAAGAACATAATTATGTTTATTTGAGTAGACCATTCTTCTACAACCATTTCCTTCATATGATCAAAATCTATTTCATTCTAATAAATAATGTGGCTAAAAAAGGAAATTGATTGCAGCCAAAATTCTAACTTTTTAAACCTCCAATATAATTCATTTCTATTAAGAGTCCTCAGAATAGTGAAAAAGTTATTTTCATGATCTTTATATCTTTTGGAGTATACAAGATATCATTATTAAATACCACTACCAATTCATCAATATATTAGATGAAAACTATTCATTAGATCCATGATAATAGTGGGTGAATTAGTCAACCCAATGGGCATTACTGTAAACTCATTATTCCCATACCACGATTGACATACTATCTTTGGAATATCTTCCTTCATCATTCGCAATTGATGATATCCTGATCAAATTCCAATCATCATAAAATATTGGGCTCCCTGAATTGTATCAAATAAATCATCAATGTAGGGTAGAGATACATGTTTTTTATTGTTGTACCATTGATCTTTCTATAGTCAATGCCCAACCTCATTGATCTATATTTCTTCCTAACAAAAATAAAAGGGGCTCCCCATTGTGAAATTTTGGGGATAATAAAAACTTTATCACTCAATTACTTTAGTTTTTTCTTCAGCAATACTAATTAAATAGTGTCCATTCTATAAGGAGTCTTTAATACAGGCCTTGAACTAGGAATTAAATCAATATAGAATTCAACATTCGACTCTAGAGGATGTCTTGGTAAATCCTCTAGAAAAAATTTCAATATATTCATGCAAAATAGGTGCATCCTCAATTTTATTATCTCTTTCCCCACCCATAGACATTTCATTCTCATTATCTCTATGAATTTCAATAAGTAGAGCTTCTGGCAGTGGATCTAGTTAAGATGATGATGTTTCTGCTCTAAAGATAAGGGATTCTACATCATTATCAAAAAATTGTAGCCTCATTCTTCTTGAAATATATTTTTGTCATAATGATTTGAAATACAATCCATTATGAGGATTATATCAAGTAAATTGTTTGTATGACAATAAAACAAGATGATATAACATGTCTATATACCATAATGCGGACTACCTGAAACTTATTTCTTATAATGAAACTTACCTTAGGAGTTTTTACTGACAACTCTATTATTAAATCAAATTATAAATACCTAATTTTCTTGTAAAAATTTTAATATATGAATGAACGAGCTTCTATAGAATAAAATAATTCATTGGCGATATTTTCGGAAACAATTAATGTACAAGCCACCATGTCATTTGGAACTTCAATATCAACAGTAGTGATTGCATAAGCTTGTCTCTACTCTCTTGGCCTTTTATATGGAATGTCTTCTTTACACTATGAAAAATCCTTATCATATTGTTCCATATCCCTAAAATTATAGAATTGTAAATTGATAACATCTTTCATCCCCTTAAAATCACCAACTTTATGTCCTTTTTAGTCCAAAAATTTAGCACACCCCTTTTCCATTTAAGCAGGCACCAGGGTGCTTCCGTCCATAACAATCACAAGGTTGAAAGACATCTATTCCCATATTTCCCATTTCTTTATTTCCATTTATATAGTTTTCAGTATCCATATTATTCTCTTAATTTCTATTAAATTAGAAAGACATAGAGAACTCATTTTCCATCTGGATATCACATGAGGCTATGTCTTCTTATGATAAGAATGTTTGGTAGACCAGTGCCTTTTAGAGTAATGTATTTAGGCCATAATATAATCGATCAATAATTATCCTTGTATTACATATATATTCCAAAAACGACTTGATAAACTTGTTGAATCAGCTTCATACAATGCAACATTCTCATCATCATTTTTCATAAAATTCATAAACTGCCTTTCCTTATTCGCTAATTGTTCATGAGGAAATTATTTATCCAATAATGGTTAATAAAATTTACCACATTCCATATTTTTTTATTTATTCCACCTCTTTATTGTTTTAAATTAGTTACCACTATTGATTATAATCTTTTGATAGAAAATAAATGGACATGACAATTGTCTCCCTTTCGTCACTTCCCAAGGAAAGAAATATCTTCTCTTTAGAACAAATTGGTTGTTCCACTATGAATTGGTTTTTAGTCCCATTAAATGATTGAGTTTGTTCTCACATAAAGAGATCAGACATAGCTCCCCAAAATTATCGATCCAGATTCTCCATATGTAAAATGAAATTTTTCCTATCCTCAGTAAGTTTTTATGGTATTGTTTTATGTTATTATAGTCCAGTCAAATCTCTAGATCCAACACCATTATCATGCATAGGATGTAAATCCCAGTATGGGATATGCATGTTCATATGGTTTACATTCCTTCAACTAGTTTCCATTATTAAATAGTGGCATACACTAGATTAGGTTATGAATCATAATGTACTATCTCAACAAAGAAAAATACTTAACCTAAATTGAAATCTTATATATGGATATTCCCACACTCATAACCATGGTTTCATTGAGTAAAAATTTTCTTTTATATCCTTCATAATGGATTCTAATGAAAATGTGGATTATCATAAATAAATCCACTAGGATTGTAAAAATATGTGCGTAGTAAGGCATGTTTTCATATACCAGGACACCCTAGGTCAAGCCCGAAACAACTTGTCGAAGTATTTATTCCTTTATAAATATGGTCCAGAACCACAAAAAATAGTAGTATCATAATAGTTATGTATTTTATAGAAAGATACAGATAATATATTACTCACAAAAGTTATAGGATATTTTATTATACATATCCTCAAAGACTATCTTAGTGTTTTGTTCTCTAATCAACGCTTTATAAATATAGTTTCCATGTTTTCAACTAAACATCTTCTAATACAAACTGAAATGACCCTACCCCATTTTCCTAGAGTCAGTGCCTTATTAAATTAAATTGGCCTGATTACAAGAAAGTAAAATACCAACGGAATGAATAGTTTAATAGATTGATAAATCTTGATACATACCTAATTTCATCATTATAAATTGAAATGAAAAACAACATAAATGTTACATTGGGAATGTCCACCACTCTACATTTATCCCTAGAATCCAATCATAATATACTTCTTCATGTACCGGGAAAAAATGAGACATAAGAAAGAGTGAGATCAGATTCTCAATATGTAGAAACAATATAGAAGAATATATCATAAACATAAATATTTGTCATGGAAATCATTGCAAACATATGCCTTTTAAAAATAATAAACATGATCCACTTAAGGCAGAAATATGAGGTGAGTAACCATTTCTATTGAGATACATAATCATGGTTATTATACTAATCAAATATCCACATGAACTATGAATTTCTAGATTTATAATGATGCATAAGCATATGATGGACATTTTGAAACATACTGTCAGGCCCTCGGCCAAGACATCTAAAAAATATTATGGCCTTAGACAGAACCATATCTAAAAATGGACAAGGCCTTGATCAAGTCCATATCTATTCGTCTCGTGAGACATATCGATGCATAGTGGGGATATGGTGGGCCCCAACCATCAAAAAATACGTCCAATTCATTTATCATATGAATGTGGATAAATATAAACAACATATACATTCGTATTGAAACTAACTTATTAAATGTAAATAACGTTTCTCAAATATTAAGCATACAGACTAACCATATAGAGTAAATTGGAGGATGGTTTTAAGAGATAACAACCATAGTCAAACTAATAATAAACCATTAAATTAAATATGGTAGATTATATCATAAAATATTAATCCTAATAATTCATAATAAATTATAAGGGTATTGAACCAGATGAAGATACTCTTATAAAATCATAGAGTAATTCGTAAGAGAAAGACTCTTTTACTTTGAAAAGAAGATTTATTTTGTAATTTTAATTATAATAATATAAATGAAGTTAGATATAATATTAATAATAAAATTAGTTATTTTAAATATAAAATGGTTCATTAAAACATATTATAGAGTTCCCTTGAAAACATGTATGAATTTGAGACATTCCTTTGAATCAGGCTTGTATTTCAGAAACAATTTTAAAAACTCCTTTTAAATCCTGTAACTCCCATAAAATAAAAAAAAAAATTTTCAAAAATTACATATAACATTTAATCATAATTTATGTTTAGTATATATGAATAATCAAAAAATTAATTTGGATAAAGAGATACAAATAGTAACCTGAAAGAAAATGGAGGTTTGGTTAGGACACCCCTACCTTATGTACGAAGGTGTACATAACATGGTATTAATGACTTGAATAATAAAATTTTTGGATCATAAGTTAATAATTATAGAAATACCTATGTATTCAAATAATTTATAATAACATTATTAGGATCAATCATGGACATTTTATGGATTAAGAGATTTAATTTCATTGTTTGGGAGAGTTTTCTTCCTTGGATTTCATGACCAGTTTACTTATAATCATGTACAGATGAAAATGTAATATGATAATGGTTGTCCAAATTTGAAGATATATGTGATTAGTTAATATACAAAATTTTATGAAGTTATAAAATTCATTGGTTTTTTTGAGGTGATGAAGACTCATTATATAAAACATTAATGATAATTTTTTGGGTTATTTCGTGATTTTTTCTCACAAGGAACTCATTTTGATCTATAAATTAATAATATTTGTATATAATTATTAAATAACCATAAATCAGATATAATAACTATATAATAATCTAGTTTACACATAAAATTGGTTTCCTGACCAGAATTGAAGACGTTAATAGGAACTGAAAACCTGTCAACCCTAAATGTGATAAATTAACACACATCGGATGGTGTTTTCATTCCTAGTATAAAATACGGGGAAAAAGAGATGATGATGAATTATTCCATTATCATAAAATAATCCTAGTATATATAAGGTATTATAGTTATTATAACATCTATATGAGGGGAGGTGAGGAAAGAAATAAAAAGAACGGAAGTTGAAATAAAAGAAATGTGAAGAGAATGTTGCCTCTTGAAGCTATCTTCTTTGAGAGTCTCTTTAGGGTACATGTTTTGGTATTTTAATGAGCATAAGGGATGATATACTTGGGGGAGGTTCTTGGGAGGAGATTTGGGCATAATTTAGGCAAGGAAAATGGCTTGAGAGGAGTGAAGATAAGAGAGACCGAGGCTAGCATTATAGTGGAGGAGAGGAGTGATTTTTGATTATCTTATTTGTTATTTTATTATTTTTCTGAAGATAGGAAATAGTATTGATTCATAAGACAAGGCATAGAAATATGTTCATGTTAAGTTTCACTAATATTTACATACAACATCAATGATTCATGGAATAGTGTATTTAACCTATAATTTATATATACGGTAAATTACAGTATTTCACTATTCACTAAAATTCCATATATTTCTAAAAAATCCCCAAACATCTCCATAGATATATTTAGACATGTATAATCAAATAATGGACTCCATTTTATCAAAATAAATTTCTAAATATGAGAAAATTAATTTTTCATTAAAATTTATATTTATATGAAAAATACGGTTTTAAAACCAACACTAATATTTTAATACTCTAATAAATTAACTAAGATCTTATTAAATTATTCAAAAATAATAGTATAAAAAAATATTTTTTTATGAATCCCCTTTTATGAAATTAAATTAATTTATTAATTTTAAAATTTAATTTAATATTTATCACTTTCAAAAATACGAATACTCAATTAATAATTTATAAAATATTCTACCTCATTTATAAGTTTCCAAAACATCATTTAAACAATCATGGGTGATCTTACTATTCATAAAGTTCATATTATTATTCATATGGATATATTACTATTCATAATGGTAAAATACTATTCACTAAAGGTTATGTTGATCCTTCCAGACTCCAAATATCACCATGAACGTAATCGAGTATGACTTCTTTTTGAAATTTAAATCACAAAAGATGAAAAATTATGCCTATTTGATAGGTTATAATAAGTGTTGTTTTGTAGAGACTATGTTCTTCATGCATTTAATATTAAATTTATCTTCAAATTCTTGGTATGTTATAGTAGTTTTCCCTAACATACAACTACACCCATGTTGTTCTAAATCAGAACATACAAACTTTTCAAAGGTAGATAGTTTCTAGGACCTTACTAGGGACACTTTAGAATTAACATTGGTCAAGAAGATGGAATATCTGGCCTACTTTACCCTTTATTAGGTATTATCACCTACGTTGGGACTCTCTTTATGTTTTAGGACATATTTTCTAATCACTACTAAATAATAGTTAGGACTAGTTAACACTAAGTTATTTATCAGTCAAAACTATAAATCAACTCAAAAATAATTATATATTATATTTTCTCATTAATAGTCTTATTAGTGATTGATATTATGGTTTAAATCCATGTAGTTGGGAACTCTGGAGTTTATCACTATATAAGGAGGTAGTTGGTGTCTCGAATTTATAAGTGTTCCCATGAGAGGGTCTTTCAATGAACCCTTGTGTAGGGAATTCAAATATTCATAGATAAATTCAAATTAGCAGGACACATCATACATTTTAATGTTTTCTGATATGGAATATTTTGGTGTCTCTTATCATCGTACAACCATAAAAAATTTAAGTGAACTATAAAGTAATGCATCTAGAACCTATAGGGTGTTCAGATTATATTTCAAGGAATCATCATATATATACAATTTAATACGAACCCTATCCGATGTAGTTTGGGTGGAACACATTAAGGTCAAGTTATACGACTGATCTATGCAGTTTGATGTAATGTGATAATGTATACATGGGAAAATGTTCATACAAATTTTTGGTGCATAACATTCACATGATCAATCATTTTTGGATTACTATATCTATTGGTTACAAGATAAGAGAGAGAGTATGGTAAGATATTACACTAGATATATTTCCATATGTGGATGTATGTTTATTTTCTATTGGGAACTAGATGAGGAATAAATATTGTACTCATGATGAATATTTCCCGATAAGGAATGGATTGAATAGCTGGATCATATATGAAAATAAACATTGTTTTTAATTGTCACTATATAAGGAATTAGGATGTTGTATTGGGGAATATGGCCAAATGATGAATGGGAGGATGTTTACACTAAATTAGAGTCCCATATTCATTTACCTAGATTGTAACTTGAGTAATGGTAGTAATTATGGATTATGCCAAATTGGATTTCCATAATATAGTGACTTGAGCCTTTTACATATACCATTACATGATTTTAAGCATAAGTATACATCAGATTATAATCCATGGATCGTTATGTCTAGTGTCTTCGAAGACTATGTTCATAAAAAATAAAATGTAGTGATAAAAAGCACATATTTACTTATTCTCTATAGTGATATGTTGACTTACTTTGATCCCTTACATCTATATAGGGTACCCTAGGGAAAACACGAACAAAGGGATGAGCTAAAAATCTCAGTAAGGGTATGAAAATAAGGATACATTTTTAGCCCATGAATTAAGAGGCATGGCATAATGATATCCAAATCATAAAACATATGAAATAATATCGTATAACTGTGGGATAATATAAAAAAGGAATCATATAAATGTGGAAGAATAATAAAACATTTATTTAGTATGTGTCAAGGCTAACCACTAATATCATTCCCCATTTTAGTACGGGTCAAGGAAAATCACCAATCCTGTTTCAAATCACATCTCATGAGACCTAACTTTACCTAATGCATTGGAGCACTATCTGGGCACACCCATATGAACATTATCATGAATATTATTTTCACATAAATAATCATTCTACATAAATAAGCATACATAATAAACCATTCATAGACATATGGATACACTCGGAATGAATTGGTTTCCTCAATCATGACATAAAGCATAACCAATGAGTGCATCATGAAAGTGACCATGAAAGAAAGGGATTAGAAGATACATTTATATTCATAAGGTAAAATAGGAATATAACATGGTAGGTGGTTTAAAATAGACGCGAAAACATATAAGAAATGTATTTGAGAAAAAATATCATTAAAACATTTTTTTGAGGTTTTAAGGAAAATACTATAGAGATTTTAAAATAGAAAAGAATAAAATATTTTATATAATAAAAGAATTGAACCAATAAGGTTTTAATAATAAATAAAATGATTTTATAAAGATAATGGTTTCGTAAAATAGAGGATAGAGTGTATTTTAAATTGGGTAAAAATTCAAGAAGTTCTGTTAAATTAGTTGTGCTTATTAGGAAGTATCGAGGAGGGATTCTCATAAAAGCATCCATATCTCCAAAATAGAATGAGATTTTGATCTCGAAACACAATTTTTGATCATATAAACAGAATTTATATGTTTTACATAAAAATAAAACACAACTACATTTTTTAAAAAAGAATGATTCAGCAACCTGAAGGAATTAAAGAAGTTCGGGTAGAATTCATTTCGGTATATCGGCATGGTATCAGGTGTAACTATGGTTGCTTGATGGGAGTGAAAAGGGTTTTCTATCCACTTTTATATCAATAGGAAAGTACGGGGGAGCTTTATAAACATACCTTATCATTAGGGATTACACATAAAATGGCATATCTTAGAGGACAATATTGAATAAAGAGATAAATGGAGAGGATCCCTTACCTTAAATTTGTTGGTGTTATCCACTTGTTATTAAATACATGAATAAAAAAATTTGGATAATTAATTTAAAATTCCTAAACCTATTATATTTGAAAATGATTTATTATAACCATTTTTAGTTCATTCAAGTCCTTTTTGATTAGTTATATGGTCCATTTTCTAGTCTGAGACCATTTGCTTAAGTAGTTTTAATGACCGGTACGCTTATATTCATGTCTGTATGAACATGTAAGTTGAAATTGGTCTCCAATAATTTTTTTTATATTCTATTAGTTCACATTCTAAATATTACATTATTTTAAATTTAATTTGGGTTCTTAGAGTGAAGTCAATTTATTATATAAAAACATAGTGACAACCGTTTTTAATAATCAGTGGGTTTGATTACAAAGAACATGTTTTGGATTATGCCATTTATAAAAAAGGATTATAGAACCAAAAAAAGTATATATTACATATATAATAATCTGTTTCATCCATAAAACAAATAGTTTCCTGACCATAATTAAACATAAAAATAAAAATTGATAAACAAATGTCCTTGAATGGGATAAATTAGCATATCTCAAATGGTGTTTTCATTTATTTTAAAAAAATTGTGTGGAAAGGAGAGAAGATAATGAATGATCACAATAGAATAAATACATTATAGTACATTATGCTACTGGATTTATCATACCATTTGGGTGAAGGTAGGTGAGGAAAGAAACAATAAAGTAAAGAACTTAAAAGAAATGAAGGAATTGGAAAGTTGAATTTCCCTCTTGATACATCCTCCTTTGAGAACCTCTTAAGGGGATAGATTTTCGTTTGTTGAAGAGGGTGGGAGATTTTAGACGTGGGGGAAGATCTTGGGGTGGTATTTGGGTAGAATATTGGCAAGGTACAAGGCTTGGGAGGAGTGAAGAGAAGAGGGAGTGAGGGGATTTCTTGATAATAATTCCTTAATTTATTATTTCCCCAAAAGATAAGGAATAGAGATTCTTCCATGACCCAGAATAGTAATTTTGTCATTTGATCTGGAACCAATTATTCTATCATTAGTTGAACATCAGCAATGACTCAATAAATCCATTTTTCCCATTTATCATAAATTATCACATAATACTATTCATCTGAAATTCGAGTATTTTAGCAAAATACCAAAAATTCACCCTATCCATTTTTTGATTTGTATAATAAAAAAATAAATCCCATTTTTTCAAACATAATTTTCTAAATATTATTATTTTAAGATTTAATTAAAATCATAACTTATTAACAAAAACTAGTTTTAAAACAACCACTAACTTATTCTAAAATATTAGAATATCATACATTCAATTTGAGTATTATTTATATATTATCAAAGGTAAGTTTATTATTCATTAGGGTATAGAAATATTCATAAGGTTATGTTACTATTCATTTGAGTACGTTATTGTTCCCCAAAAATTAATTTTTCCTTATCAAACTCCAAATAACAAACTGATTGCAACTGTGTATGTCTGATTTTCAAAATTTCAAACAGAGGAGTGTCAAACTTATGTTTAAAGGTCACTTAGTAGTTCATTATGATGTGATTTTGTGTGATTTTATGCCATATTAATAAGAAGGATACTTCCATTAAAAAACATCGGGTCATTACATTCTTCCCCTCTTATGAAATTTCACCCCCGAAATTTCATTTTACATTCAAAGAAAAAAAGGTGTGGGTACTATTCCTTCATTGCTTCCTCTAGTTACCATTTTGCCTCTTCATACATATGGTTTCACCATAGTACCTTGACTATATGACTAGTCTTGTTGTGTTGAACATTTTCACTATGTTTTGAGATCTTCACTAGATTCTCCTCATAAGAATTATCAAACTCCAACATTACCACCTATGAAGAGAGTACACTTGAAGGGTATGATACGTACTTCATTAAGGGGGATACATGAAATGCATCATGTACTTTTTACATGGTAGGTGGAAGTGCAGGTCAATAGGCCATAGCCCCAACTCGATCAAGGATCTCAAAGGGGCCGATGTACATGGGACATAACATCCCTTTCTTTTCAAACTCCATGAACTTATTCCATAAAAATATGCATAGAAATAACATTTCTATAACATTGATCTCAAGGTCTCATCAACAGTTATCTACATAACTCTTCTGTCGACTTTGGGCTTCCTTGATGTGCTACTGAATGGTATTCGACATCTCTACAATTTCATTAACCATTTCAGGTCCTAGAAACTTATTCTCGCCAAATTCATCACAACATGTTGTTGTTCTACAGCTTTTCCCATAAATGGCTTCATATGGTTCCATTTAGATGTTTTAGTGGAAACTGTTGTTGTAGGAGAATTCAACTAGTGTGAGATGTTGGGTTCATCCTCCTTTAAATTTCATAGAACACACTCTCAACTTTTATTCAAGTGTTTGAAAAGTTCACTCAGATTGGAAATTATTTTGAGGATGATAGGCTATATAGAAGTTTAGTTCAGTGCTCTGGAAATACTGGAGACTTTTATAGAACTTAAAGGTCAATCTCATATCACAATCAGATACAATAGATAGTGGTAATTAATGAATCCTTACCACTTCATTGATGTAAATCCATGCAGGTTGATTCTATGAGAAGTCTTATCGAATCGTGAATAAGTTATCTGTCTTTGTAAGATGATCCAAAATGACCCATATACCATTATTTCATCCATATGTCCTTGGAAGTCCAGGGATGAAGTCGATGGTAATGTTCTCCCATATCCATGATGGTATGGGTTGTGGTTTCATCATTCCTTTAGACTTTTGTCTCTCATCCTTCACTTGCTGACATACCAGGCACTTTGATGTATATTAAGCAATCTCCCTTTTCATATTGTCCCACCAAAAGTCTTCATGGAGATCTCAATACATCTTTGTGCTCCTTGGGTGGATTGAGAAGGTCTAGCTATGTGTATCATTCAATATATCTTTCTATATTTATGGATCTTATGGTACAAATAATTGTGCCCCAAATCTTACAACTCCTTCCTCATAAATTTTGAAATCAAGTGATATCCTATTTTTGATGGCTTCAACCATTTTCTGATGTTCCACATCCCTTCATTGAGCATCCTATATTTTATCCAAGGGGGATGGTTGAAAAATCATTTGAGAAAAGATTGATAATGTTCCTCCAAAAAATATTCCCATGTCCATTCTTTTCAAATCTATGATTATCAAATCATTTTCAATTCACATAATTAATAAAGATACAGAATCATTTATACATAGAGCATATTCCACCCTGTTTTCCTTAACGGGATGGTAGTGGATTGAGAATTCATATACCATGATGAGCTCTATCCATATTCACAAGTTCATATTATGCTATTTATGTGTGAATATATATTTGAGACTCTTGTGATCATTAGACATCTCACACTTCTCACCATAGAGATAATGCCACCATATTTTAAACGTAATGATCACAGCCTCCAATTCCTGATCGTGCTTTGGATAGTTTTTCTTGGGTATTTTTAGTTGCCTTGATTCATAGGTTATAACTTTTTCATTTTGCATCATCACATAGCCAAATCCTTTCTTTGAAACATAACAGTACACCACAATGAGTTCTTCACTTATTGGTAGTGTGAGTACTGGCACCACAATAAGCCTCCTTTTCAACTCCATGAAATAGTCTTCACATTCCTTTGTTCAGAAAAACATTACTCTTTTCCATGTCAGCTTGGTCATTGGGTTTGAGAATCATGAAATGTTCTTCAAAAATCATTGATAATACAAACCATGACCCACAAAGTTGTGGATCATCATTACAGAAGTTGATCTAGGCCACTCATCAATTTCCTTCATCTTGGAAGGGTCCACAAGTATCTTTTTGTTGGTGATAATGTGCCCCATGAATGATACTTCCTCCATCCAGAACTCACATTTACTGTACGTTTCATACTACTTCTCCCTTTTCAATGCCTTTGACACAGCATTCAAATGCATCTAATGTTCCTTCGTGCACTTATAGTATATCAAAATATCATCAATAAATACTTCAACAATTTTTTTGATTTAATGTCTAAATACATTATTCATTAAACCCAAGAATCTTTCTAGAGAATTCGGGAGTCTGAAGGGCATCACTATGAACTCATAGTGTCGATACATCATTTAAAAGGCAGCCTTGATAATATATTTCTTCCTCACCGTTAATTGGTGATATATCGACCAAAGGACCTCCTTAGAGAAAAAACTAACACCCTGATGTTGATTGAAAAATTCTTCTAGCTGTGCCAGAGGATACTTATTTTTTTCCGTGATTTTATTGATCTCACAATAATCAATGCAGAGGAGCATTGATCCATCATTATTCTTTACCGAGAGGACAAGCTCACCCCACAGTGAAGAACTCTAGATTATAAAACCCTTCTCCATATTCTATGGTGACTACTTATTCAGCTCTTCCAGCTATATGGTGGCCATTTGGTATGGTATCTTTGAGATATGCAGAGGTCTAAGGATATGTTCAATTGAGATCTCAACCTCTCAGTCAACAGAAATACCGGGTAACTCATCAATAAATACATCTGTGTAATCCCTCATGATGGGCATGTGTTCAAGTGGGATTGTCTCCTTTTTCTCAATCATTTTATTAATATATACTTGCTTATAAGGCAATAATATCCACACTTGAGATGAAGATTCTAAAGGAGACTCATTATCCTCGTTACATTTGTAAGGAATTGGAGGATGATTTTGGATGTGAAGAGTGATCTCCCTTTCCTGATAGTTGATGTTGGCCTTGTAAAAATATAGCCAATTGATGCCCAAGATATCCTCAAACTTCACTAAAGGAACTATGACGAGATTTTTTGGGAGGTTAAGTCAAAAAACATTAATAGGGGAAGAGTTATAAACAATGGAAACAATAATTTTCTTATTATCTATTCTCACAGATAAATTTTCCTCTAAATATTGAGGTGTTGTTTGAATAGATCTACTAAACATGAAAGATCCGAATGAATGCATAGAACCATAATCAAATAGTACGTTCATTATTCTTTAATGAATAACTAGTGTACCTATCACTACATCATTTTTCGACTCCACCATAGTAATAGTGATAAAATAAGCCCTTACTTGTTTCCTTGGAGGCTGTTCATGATTACCTACAACAACACTCATATTAGGGATATTGTTCACATAATCTCCTTGCTATTTACAGTTATAACACTGCACTCTAGGCTGAGTGTGGACATGAACGTTCCTTTATTCTTATTTATTAGTGGGATTCTTCATAACCAAGTGGCAGTTCTTGGACAGATGACCAAACATTCCACATTTGAAGCAATTCTTGGTTCCCTTCAGATAGTTACCAGGATGATTCTTCCCATAATTTCTACAAGGGGAAAAGTTAGGCTTCTTTCCATCATAGGATTTGTTCAATGAACCACCCATGTTGTTGTCCATTTATTGCTTATTTTAACTGGTCCCAAAAAACCACTAAGAGTCTACAATCTTCATTTCAACCTCAAGGGTACAATGAAAAATCTCCACATAACTGTCAATGTATCTAATTGCCAACTCCTTTCATATACATAGCTTTAGTCTTCTATAGAAGAGATCTATCTTTCTTTTGGTGTTAATGACCAAGGCACATGATTACCATGAAAGCCTTCTAATGTTTTCATCATATGCCCTGATGGACTCGTCTTCCTTCTACATGAGTCCAAGGAACTATCTTTCCATATTGAGATGGATGGTTAAAGGAAAATATTTGTTAAAAACAACCTCTTTAATTCCTCCCAATCCATGGAATCAATTTTCACTTGGGGATTTGTTTTTTTGATTAATGTCCACCACTGATCAGCTTCCCTACAATAATGATAGACTACCATCACCACCTTCTCTTATTCAAAGCACTGGAAGATGGAGAATATATTTTCAATGGAGTCAATCCATTGTTCTGTGAGTAGGGGATCATAAGATCCGCTAAACATTAGTGGGATTTTCCACAAGAATTATTCTACAAAAACATTATCTTTCCTTGGTGGAGGAGGGTGTTCCTCCTGATTCAAGTTATTTTTCATAACTCGAGCTAGCTGAGGAAGTACTTTCATATTTTTTGGGGACCCTCTGCCATCATATCAGGCATATCATTAGGGTAATATTCACATTTCCAATCACATTGGTTGTTGGAATGTCTTCTTCTATTGTCCTCCATTAAATAAGAAAATGTCAGTATAATTACAGGAATAGAATACTTATCCATTTCGCATAAAAAGAAAACATTGAAAATAAAAGGATAAACATATAAAGAAGAATTATATCCAAACTATTGATTCCTTAGGTTTGTATCTAGGTTATCATTGATCAATTTATTAACTTATATTCTTATGGTATTTTTTTCCCTTAAGAATGGTTTGTACTATGCTCCTAAATCTACCAAATCATATATCCTATGAGTTTCATAACCAAGATTGAATCAAGGCCCATTGTCATTTACTGAGATACCCCAGGTCAATCCTGAAACTCCTTAGTAGAGTTTTCACTCCTAGATACATCTATGCCAAATCCTTCTCTACCTTATCGTATCCAGACACAGATGTATTATCATGATCAATAACTTACTCAATACTAACAAAAATTCAGGAATGTTTTCTTATTCTTAGTCTCATCCATATGGTTCTCACTAATCTGTTCTATTCCTAATCTCAAAAAATAACTATACCACCCTCTAATACCAACTATTGAAACCGAAGCCTTTTTGATATATCATTACATGATTATAAGCATAATTATACATCAGAGTAAAATCCATTGATCGTAATGCCTAGTGTCTTCGAAGACTAGTTACATAAAATATAAAACATGGGGCTAAAATAAATATTTATTTAATGTCCATAATGATCTCTAAACATTATTTGAGCCCTTACAACTGCATAGGGTACCCTGGGGAACACATGAACAAAGGGATGAGCTAAAAATCCCAGTAAGGGTATGAGCATAAGGATACATCTTAATCACATGAATAAAGAGGCATTCCATAATGATATCCAAAGAATGGAACATATGAAATCATAACATATAATAATTGGATCAAATAAACATGTAAATAATATAAATTTGGTAGAGTTATAAAACATTCATTTACTACGGATCAAGGCTAATCGCCAATCCCGTTTCATAGCACATCTCATTAGACCAAAATTTACCCAATGCACTGGAGCACTATCTGGGGGCACCCATATCAACATTTTCATGAATATTTTTGACAGATAAATAATCCTTTCATATAAATAATCATACATAATCAACCATTCATATACACATGGATACTAATGGAAAGAATTGGGTTCCTCAATCACGACATAAGGCATAACCAATGCGCTCATCATGAAAGTGTCCTTGAAATAAATGTATTATAACATACATGAAATTTAATAAGTTAAAATAGTCATATAACATTGTATGGGTTTCAAATATAAGTGACAACTTATAAGAAATGTATTTGAGAAGCATTATCATTAAAACATTTTTGTGTGGTTTTAAGGAAAATAGTATAGAGATTTTAAAATAGAAGAGTGGAAAATATTTAATATAAAACCAGATTTGAACCTAGAAGGATTGTATAAGAAATATACTAATCATATAAAGACAATGTTTTCTTAAAATAGTGGATAGAGTGTACATTAAATTGGGTAAAAATTTGGGATGTTCTGTTAAAACAGATGTTCTTATTGGGAAGTTTGAGGAGGGATTCACTTAAAATCATGTATATCCTCAAAAGATAATGAGAGATTAATCATGGAACATGATTTTGGAGCATATAAACCTAATGTAAAAGTTTTACAAAAAATAGAATAGACAACATCATTTTGGTAAAATAAAGATAGAGAAAACTGAATGAATAAAGGATGTTCGGGTAGAATTCATTACGCTTTATCGTCATGGTGTCGGGGGTAACTAAGATAGCTTTATGAGAAATAAAAGGGGTTTCTCATCACATATTAATCAAGAGGAAAGTATTTGGGAGGTTTTTAAACATACCTTGTTATTAGGGATTACACATAAAATGGCATAGCATAGAAGACAATATTGATTAAGTAGAAAAATAGAGAGGATCCCTTTCCATAAATCCATTGGTGTTCTCCACATGTTTTTAAAGACTTGAATAAAAAATTATGCTTATTAGTTAATAATTATAGAACCTCTTCTATATTCAATTGATTTATTATAACCCTTTTTCATTCATTGATGTCATTTTTGATTTGTTATAAGGTTCAATTTCATTGTTTGGTATCATTTGTTTACTTGGTTTTAATAACGGGTTATCTTGTATTAAAGTTTGGATAATCAAGTAAGAGGAAAGTGGTTTCCCATAATTGAAGTTATGTTATATTGTTTCACATACAAGATATTACAAGGTTTTAAATTTAATTTGTTTTCTCATAGGGAAGTCGATGTATTATATAAAAACATTGTGACAATAATTTTTGTTAATTAGTGGGTTTGATTATAAAGAACATGTTTTGATTTATACCATTTGTACCAAATGATTACAGAACAAAAAAAAAGATCTATTTAATATATAATAATCTGGCTCAGCAATAACACAAATGGTTTCATGACATGAATCAATGATAAATATATAAATTGATAAACTATTGTCCTTGAATGGGCTAAATTAGCACATCTCAAACGTCATTTTCATTTCTTTCAAAAAAATGGCTGGTAAAGGATAGAAGATAATGAAATATCCCATTAGCCCAAAACAATTATAGTACATGTATGTTACTGTTCCTATCATAACATTTGGTTGAAAGGAAGTGAGCAAAGAAAAACAAAGAACATAAAAGAAATGAAGTGATTGGAAAGAGGAATTTACCTCTTGAGACGTCCTCCATTGAGAACCTCTTAAGGGGAGAGATTTTGTTATTTTGAAGAGGCTGGGAACTTTTTTTCCATGGGGAAGGATCATGGGGAGGGGTTTGGGTAGAATATTTCTAAAGCACAAGCCTTGAGTGGAGTGAATAGAAGGGAGAGTGAGGGGATTTCTCAACATAAAATTCATTAATTTATTATTTCCCCACAAGATAAAGAAAAGTGAGACTTCCATAACAAAGAATAGTAATTCTATCATGTGATTCAAAAACAATTGTTCTTATATCTTTTTAACATCATCAATGACTCAATAAATCCCTTATTTATCATTTATCCTAAATTATCACATTTTACTATTCATCCACAATTCAAGTATTTCAAAAAAATCCCAAAAATTAACCATAACCATATTTTGATGAGTATAATAAAAAATGATTTCCATTTTTCAAAAATAAATTCCTAAATATTAATATTTTAATATTTATTTAAAATCATAATTCATTATCAAAAATAAATTTAAAACATTCATTTACCTATTCTAAAATAACAGAATATCGTACTTTGAACATGAAAATTATTTATATATTATCATAGGTAAGGTAAATATTAATTATTTTATATCACTATTTATATGGGTATTTTACTATTCATTAGGGTAGGTTACCATTCTTCAAAAATTATTTTTTTTCTTATCGGGATCCTAGATACTTACTGATTGGAACCATGTATGTCTGATTTTCAAAATTCCAAACATGGGAGTGTCAAACATTTGATTAAAGGTCACTTAGTAGTTTATTATGTTATTTTTCATGTTATTTTATGGAATATTTATTATATGGGAATTTCCATTGAAAAACATTGGGTCGTTACACATATATATACCCTAGATTCATTGACTGGAACATTGGGGTCCTATGTATGATTATGAGGATATGATACAAGATATAGGATAATAGGGGTGATAATATTGATCCACGAATGGATTAACAAGTATCCTTTGGTTGGGTACTGTCATTATTAAAGGAATACATGATCTCAATTTCCTAAAAGGCCATATCAATTTTGGAGTAAACTATTAGATGAAACCATTTTCAATTGAATGTGTGATCAATGAGGTAAACCCTAAAATGAATATCTCAGTCACATATCATAGGAGGTCATGGTGGAGGATTTTTTGTAGAGAACCAAATCTTGACGTACATATAAATTAAATTACTTTTACATAATACTTAATACATAACAAAAACACACAAACAAGGACCGTAATAGTTTAGTGTCTTTGTGAACTCGGAAAAATAATCTTCTAATCATGGTGAAAGATCTTAGACATCTCCGCTAAAGATATTCCCCTTCTGTTTTCATACCTAAAACCTTCATTTATATCCGGGGGAAATGAAAACCCAAAAAGGGTGAGCTCAAATACTCAGTAAGGGTAATCATGGAGAAAATAAAACAAACCATATACATTTGAACTTCAAAACATGAACATAAAGTTTAAATGTCAAAATATTGAGTTGTGAAATAAATATTGGAAGTACGTAAGGCATAGATCATAAAGGAAAATCAATCCTGAAAAAATATCATGGGAATAAAACATGTAATTGTGGAAAACCATTGATAAAATGATATTATTTCCAAAGTAGCCATGGGATTTCTTCCAAGACCATCTTAGTGGACAAAGGCCATTACTGAACCGAGTTCACTTCTCATTCCAGTCCTATACTACAGAACCAGATTATCTTTCCATTCTATCCATGTCTATCTCATAATATATAAATCCTTACCTAATGAATTGGAGGGATATATAGGTCCCACCCATCTCATAATTAAATCATTCTTATGTGTGCCACAACATAAACATAAATCATTCATCATAACCCAAAGAATAAAATGGGTTTAATAAACATCAACCCATCATAACATAATCTAGATTAAATAATGGATATCATTTCATCATAAGAAAAGTTAAACAATGTAAATTATAGAGACATTATACTTGAAACATACACATATGAAATAATGTCACCTTGGATGGAATATGGTTTTGATAAAACACTTGAAATGAATTCTTGAAGAAAATATCCTTTCCTCTTCAAAATAATTTTATTTTCAGAAAATGACATGCAACATTAAAAGAAAGGTATTTTGTTGAAAATAGTCATGAAATCATGTAGAGTAATATTCATAAAAATTAGGTGTCATGAAACCGTAAAAATTTGTTCATATCGTATAAGTTAAAAAACATTCTTCTCGTACTTTTGCTGGAAAAGTCAAAAAGTACCTCGTATTGTAAAAATGGAAAGATTCCTTACATAAAATGTAGAAAAAGTCAAAAATGGTTAAAAATGACTATAAACATACATGGAAACATTTTTATAAAACAGGTACATGGATGGTAAATGTAACCCGAGTAAATACTTACGAATAAACAATCTCAGATAAAAATGAGATTGGAAAAGTTATCCCTTACCGTAGGTCTGATATGATTCGTACATATCTGAACCTCCTGTATAATGATTTAAAAAATGTCATTGACTTATTACAGAATCATATTCATTGTTATGATATCATATATGGTTCACTTATGACATTATATTACCCATTCTTTTGTAAATTCCATGTTAAAGCCGCGTTTTGGGTAAAATCGTTTTATTTATCGTACGTGTTTGGACTTGTTGTTCATGATATTATCATTAATTATATATTTATTTACTTACTTCCAAAATTTAAATCATTATTTATATATCATATATAAATTCAGTACATATATATATATAATAGATAGATAAATGAAATGAAATACACTATTTATGGAGACGGTAGGTTGTATATACACATGAATGTTGTTTTCCTTTCCTTATAGACAAGAATAGAATTAAGTAGATGAAATATATATATATAAACAAATACAGTATCACTATAAAGTCATATATTTCCTTATTATTCATTATATATACTTTATAATCATTCTTTAATGGTTAACATGGAGAATGAATCTCATCGCGTCGTTGAGACGGTAATCCGTACGTACGCACGAGCGATGATATCGTTCCCATAATTATTGAATTGAATTGGAGTGGATGATATAATATCACAGAATCAGTATGATGTTATAATAACTATATATTTTTATTCTTCACACCATTATACCTATCCAAGTAAGGTGGTGGTGGAAAAACAGATTACACCACGGCATGGAGACGGTATTCCGTACGTACGCACGCGCGGTGATTTCATTTTCCGTAGGATGGATATATGGTGAAATGGGGTTTTTTAAAATTTATAATAGCATATAAGTATATTATTGATATTTATGTTATTAGTTTATAATGAATCAACTAAAGAAGAAGAAGTTGAAGAAGAAAGAAAAATTGAAAAAATCGGTAGAATAGATTACCTCTTCCTCGACGCACCTCCTTAAAACTTATTCGTAGGGAAATAGAGTTGGTATTTAGAGAAGACCGGAAACTCTATGATATAAATATATTGTTTGAGAAGAGTAATTGGCAGGTTTTGGCCGAGTTTCATTGCTCAAAAGGGTGTGAAGAGAAGAGGGAAGGGGTTCCCTTTTATAAGGGAGCAGAGAGGCACCTTAGAAAAAACTTAAAATGTTATTTTATAATAAATTCATATTCAGTTTATAATAGATCCAAATTGATTTATTTAGAATCTAAAGTGGGGATGGGTCGAAAAAAATTTAGACAATAGGTTTTAGACAAGTTTATGTTACTATTTTAACCCTATAATTTATATTTAACTCTAAGTTAAATAATTTATCTTTTACTGTGTCTTATTGTTTTTTTACACTGTATGGTTAATAAACTTACTATAACAAACCAGAAGAACCCCAAGTGGCTCATTATTAATATATATAACATTATATAAGCCATTTTTTCTAAACTTATATTTTTAGTAATAGAATAAAAATTAATAATATAATATTTTTTAAAAAATTATTTTATGTCAATTTTGACACTATTTTGTAATTGATTTTTGTGAAAATAATAAAAGCATGATTAGTTCCAAAAAATTTAATTAAATAAATTCTAACATGTCATATTAACCTATGAAATTAGTTTAATTCATAAAAAGTCTAAAATTACATTTATTTGGACATTTATAAAATCAATTATGTTAATATTTCATTAATAAGGTAATTACTGTATTATCATTGTGTCATAAATAAATTAAATTATTTAATGTCTAAAATTTATAAATAAAATACCATTATGTATGAAATCTTGTTAATTTTCTAATGAATATTTATAGTCGAATTTATCTTATGTATAAACCTATATTAAAAATGTTTTAGTTATTAAACTTTGATTTTTACTATTGTAACTATTCTTTAAATAAAATAATAATAAATGTCCTAATCTAATCCATGTGGTCCTAAAGGGTAATATTTTATTCCTAAGGTTGTTTTTGGTCGAATTATACTTGTATAATAGAATTAGGACATGACTTAGGGTAATATTAATATCATGTTTACCCTTAATTACCCTATTTTCTTTTAACCGTGGTAAATAAAAGTAAAAAGTTACTATTCACCAAAAATTATTTTTATCTTATTGAACAACATTTTACTTACTAATATCAACCTTTTCTCTCGGGTTTTTGAAATTCCACTCACAGAAGCGGTAAACATATGTTTTATTTAAATTTTCAAATACTTTTAGGAGGTTGGTAAAAGAGGGTCAAAAGTTCAATAAAAAAATTTTATATACAAAATTATTATAAAATGAATCCAATGAATTACATTCAACTTATAATGTATTATGTATCTATTTGACTTAAAATATATTTAAATGAAATAATGAATTATTTAAATAGAAAGTCGTTTTTTAAATAGTAACCTAGTGTTTTCACTATTCATCAAAAATTGAAAGTTTTCAGAAAAATACCAAAAATTCACCCTAGGCTAATTTCGATATTCAAAATCCAAAAATAAAGTCCTGTTTGAAAAATAAAATTTCAAAAAGTGGGTATTACTATTCATAATGGAAAGTTCATAATAATATTATAATAATATATCATTTAGTGAAACTCCGTATTGCGTACAACACACGCTGTCGAGGAAGGTTGCTCTGGCGTGCAAAACAAGCCTAGAATAGTGTTTTCATATACTATATTGTAACACGGTGTTGTGTGTAGTGAAAGTTAATCTTGGTGTAGCGTACAACATAATACATCAAAGTAATTAAAAATAATATTTCTCAAAAAATCACAGGCTGTTACATTCTACCCCCCTTAAAATTAATTTCTCCCTCGAAAATTGTCAGGGTTATAAATGGTTTACTACTTGAAAGTTTCATTCATAGAAACCCACATCATAAAAAGGAATACTAAAACATCATTTGAAAAATTGAAAGTTAGAAATGTAACGGTTACCCAGATTAACACATCACAGGGTTTCCTTATAGGAGAACATAGGTGGAAATATGGATATGGAAGAAAAATCTAACCATCAAGTTTTGATAGAGATTGGAAGAGGACATAGCTATGAAAAAGCCAACAATCACAAAGCCATAAATTTGTAATGATCTATGCTACCATCTAATTCATTGTATATGAGGACACTTGGACAACATTTTTGGTTTTCAAGATCATTTCCCAAAAGATGATGAATTGTTTAATTAAAAGAAATACATAATTGATTTTGGTACAATCTTACTGTTGTTTGTGCCTTGAACAATTTCCACTAAATATCTTAAAGAAATGAAGTTGAATTTTTCTTCAATGAAGTGTTAGCAGATCATGTGATAGAATGACAGGTCATTCAATCTTTCTCAAACTAAAGGTTAGAAAAAGTTATTCAATATACATAAGTCCATATATGGGGATATTAAATGTATATGTCTCCAAGAATGGACTTATACTTCATATATCATAATTCATAATATAATAAAACTAGTTTTTACTAACCAATGACTTCTTGTAGGCCATTTTTAGGTGATATAGTCATGTCGCACTTCAGTTGTGTGTTCGATTCCCACAGACTTGTCCAACATGACGGGTTGTCACCCGTCCTGCAGGTTTTACTTTTTCTAAAACTACATTATTATAACATTCCATAAATTATATCAAAAAAAGTTCTATCAGTAAACAATACTGACTTATTTCCAACATAATCCATTCCAATATTTAGGCTTATACAAAATCCTTCTATCCAAGCTCATAGTATAAAGAAAAAAGTTACAAGAAATTTCATCTGTCAAGCATGTGAATACCATCATTTATCATACGATATATCTTGTTGGTCACATTCCAAACATTTGAATACCTTTATCATGTATTCTCTTGAAAAATGAATACCCATAGAACCTTAGTGAAAACATGAATGCTGTCAAAATTTAACACTTTACACATACCAAAATCCAAAAAAAATTATATACTCAAACCATGATATAACATTATCCTTATATCAGTCAAGAGGTCATTTCATTTTTTTCTTTATCCCTTCATTGTGTGCATATCATCTTCTTTCCAAAAATATTTCAATCACTTTTCATGGTTATCAATACCATATTCTTATGGAAAACCAAAATGGACTAATACATAGATATTCTAATATACCATAAAAGTACCTCAACAACATTATTAATGAATACCAATACATAAACACATTAATCCATCCTCTTCAATGATTTCCATGGATTAAGTTATTCCTTGATTTATAATTAAACTCTTATGTCAGGGCATTGAGTTGGGTAATGCCCATGTTCTCCACATATAATACATTGGACTCCATAACATTTTGTCACTCTATGACCCTTTTCTCCGCATAGATAAAATCTTCCCCTCCATTTGAGGTATTCCCCAAGGTTTTTCTTACCTTATTTAGAAATTTCAATCATCCTTTCTCTATGCTCCTCACCAGGAGAACAAGCATAAAATATCATCTTTCTTTTATTTAATGACTTAGGAATACAACTAAAGTTCACCCTGTCAATCATATATCGAGATGACTGGTTCGGCATAATCAGAATGTCGTTCTCTCTAGTCATTACAGAATTTCATTGATCATAGTCACCAATTTTTCCATTGGAATCAATGTTAACTGAATTCCTTCTCGTTCCCTCCATTGACTAAGACCAGAAACCATAGAATATGAAATAGTTAAAATAACGAGGAACCACATAATCATAAAAAATCACTTATGGAGAAAATAAAACAAACAATATACATTTGAACTTCAAAACATGAACATAATGTTTTAATGTCAAAATATTTAGTTGTGAAATAATTCTTGGCAGTACATAAGGCATAAATCATAAAGGAACATAAATCATGATAAAATAGAATGGGAATAAAACATGTAATTGTGGAAAACCATTAAGCACATGATATTATTTCCATGGTAGCCAAGGCATTGCTTCCAAGACTATCTTAGTGGACAAAGTCCATTATTGAACCGAGTTCACTCCTCCTTCCAGTCCTGTAATACTGAATTGGATTGACATTTCATTCAAGCCATGTCTATTTCATGAGATATAAATCTTTACCCAATGCATTGGATGGAGATATAGGTCCCACCCATCTCATAATGAAATCATTCTTACTTGTGCCACAAAATAAACATAAGTCATTCATCATAACCCAAAGAATAAATTGAGTTTCATAAAAATCATCCCCTCTTCACATAATCTATAAAAAACAAATGGATATCATTCCATCATAAGAAAAATCACACCTTGTAAATAATAGATACATGATACTTGAAACATAAACATTATAAATAATTTTATCTTAGATGGAAAATAGTTTTGATAAAACACTTGAAATGAATGCTTGAGGAAAATATCCTTTCTTCTTCAAAATCATTTTATATTCACAAAATGCCACCCAATTTTAAAAGAAAGGGATTTTGTTGAAAATAGTCAGGAAATATTGTAGAGTAATCTTCATGAAAATAAGGTAATATGAAACCTTAAAAATCTGTTCACGCTGTATAAGTTAAAAAAAACATTTTTCTCGTAATTTTTCTAGAAAAGTAAAAAAGTACCTCATATGGTATAAAAAAGAAAGATTCCTACATACCATGTAGTAAAAATCAAAAATGGGTAAAAATTACTTTAAACATACATGAAACCATTTTTAAAAAAGCAGTACTTGGATGATAAATATAACCCTAGTAAATACTTACGAATAAACAATCTCGGATAAAAACGAGATTGGAAAAGTTATCTCTTACCTTAGGTCTGATATGCTTTGTATTAATCTAAACCTCCTATATAATGATTTAAATAATGTCATTTACTTTTTACAGAATCATATTCATTGTTATGATATCATATATGGTTCACTTATGACTTTATATTACACGTTCTTTTGTAAATTCCATGTTATGGCAGTGTTTTGGGTAAAATTGTTTTATTTATCGTCCGTGTTTAGAATTGTTTTTATTGATAATGTTATTAATTATATCTTGATTTACTTACTTACTGAATATATATAATTATTTATATATCATATATATATTCATTACATATATATATATAATAGATATATAAATGAAATGAAATACACCGTTCATGGAGACGGTAGACCGTACGTACGCATGAACGCTGTTTTCCTTTCCTTATTGACTTGATTTGAAGTCAATAGATGAAATATATATATATAAATAAATCCAGTAGCTTTATCATTTCATATATTTCATTATTATTCATTATATATACATTATAAACATTCTTTAATGGATAACATGGAGAATGAATCTCATCGTGTCATGGAGACGTTAATCCGTACGTACGCACGAGTGATGATATCGTTCCCATAATTATTGAATCGAATTAGAGTGGATGATATAATATCACAGAATAATAATGATTTTATAATAACTATAAATAGTTATTCTTCACACCATTATACCCATCCAAGTAAGGTGGTGGTGGAAAAACAGATTACACCACGGTGTGGAGACGGTATTTCGTACGTACCCACGCGCGGTGATTTCATTTTTCGTAGGATGGATATATGGTGAAATGGGGTTTTTTAATAGTTATAATAACATATAAATATATTATTGATACTTATTTTATTACTTTATAATGAAAAAACTAATGAAGAATATGTTTAAGAAGAAAGAAAACATGAAGAATCGATAGAAGAGATTACCTCTTCCTCGATGCACCTCTATTAAACTTCTTCTTAGGGCACTAGAGTTGGTCTTTTGAGAAGACCATAACCTCTATGATATAAATAGAGAGGTTGATAAGATGAACCTTTAGGGTTTTTTTGAGCTTCAAGGATCAAAAGGGTGTGAAGAGAAAAGGGAAGGGGTTCCCTTTTTATAAGGTAGGAGAGGGGCACCTTAGGAAAAACTTAAACTTTTATTTTATAATAAAGTCATAATCGATTTATAATAGCTTAAAATTGATTTATTTAGAAGTAAAAGTGGGGTTGGGGCTAAATCCTCTCAACCAATAGGTTTTTGACATGTTTAGGTAACTATTTTAACCTTATCATTTAGATTTAACTCTAGGTTAAATAATTTAACTTTTACTATGTCTTCTTGTTTTTTTACACTATATGGTTTATAAACATACTTTAAAAAGCCAAAAGAACCCCAAGTCATTCATTATTAATATATATAAACTTATATATGTCATTTGGCCCAACGTTTTATTTTTAGGAATATAATAACAATTAATAATATAATATTTGTTTTAAAAACAATTTTATGTCAATTTTTACACTATTTGGTAATTGAATTTTTTGAAAATCATAAAAGCATGATTAGTTCAAAAAAGGTTAATTGAATCAATACTAACATGTCATATTAACCTAGGAACATATTTTAATTCATAAAAAGTCTAAAATTACATTCATTAGGGTATTTATAACATAAATTATGTTAATATTTCATTAATAAGGTAATTACTGCATCATCATTGTGTCATAAATAAATTAAATTATTTAATATCTGAAAATTATAAATAAAATACCATTATTTATGAAATCTTTTTATCTTTCTAATGAATAATTATAGTTGAATTTATCTTAGGTATAACACTATATTAAAAATGTTTTAGTTATTAAATGTTGATTTTAACTATTTTAACTCTTCTTTAAATAAAATAATAATAAATGTCCTAATCTAATCCATGTGGACAAAAAGGGAAATATTTTATTCCTATTGTTTTTTTGGTCGAATTACACTTATCAAATAGAATTAGGACTTGTGTTAGGGTAATAGTAATATCATTTTTACCCTTATTTACCATATTTAATTTTTAACGTGGAAAATAAAAGTAAAAAGATACTATTCACAAAAAAATTATTTTTATCTTATTAAACCACATTTTACTTACTGATATAAACTGTGTCTCATGAATTTTTGAAATTCCACTAACAGAAGAGGTAAAATTATGTTTTATGTAATTTTCCAAATTCTCCTAGAAGGTGGGTAAAAGACGGTCAAAAGTTCAATAAAATCTTTATAAGTCTAAAATTATTGTAAAATGACTCCAATGAATTACATTGAACTTATATAGGTATTATGTATCTTTTTTTAGCTAAAACAAATTTAAATAAAATAAATAATTATTTAAATAAAAAGTCGGTTTTTAAATAGTAACCTACTATTTTCCCTATTCATCAAAAATTGATAGTTTTCAGAAAAATTCCAAAAATTCACCCTAGGATAATATCGATATTCCAAATCCAAAAATGATGTCCATTTTGAAAAATAAAATTTCAAGAAGTGGGTGTTTCTATTCATAACGTCTAGTTCATAATAATATTATAATAATATCTCGTTTAGTGAAACTCGGTATTGCGTATAACACACGCTATCGTGGGAGGTTTCCCTGGAATTCAACACAAGCCTAGAATATTTTTTGTGTATACTATAATCTAACACGGTGTTGCATGTAGAGAAAGCTAATCTTGGTGTAGCGTACAATATAAGACATCAAAGTAATTAAAAATAATATTTATCATAAAATATCGGGTTGTTACATTGTTTGTATTGGATTTTTGGTGCCTTGAACTTGGCGTAAAATGGATAATATAATCATTTGGGATGATTTGTCTTGGGTAAATAAAATGATTAAAGGAAAGGATGAAGATGAATCCAATATTCCCATAATAGAGTAGCTTCATGATGCTTCCATCAATTGTACAAATATTTCATGACCTGTGAACATTATATATAATCTAAAATATACTTTATAGAAACATTATACATTTATAATTAATGTGCTATTTGAATGAATATGAATTACTGAAGGCATGGATTTTATCGATACATGTTCATAAAATATTTTACTTGAATGGGCCTATGTGGATGGTGTTCATGGGAATACTCTATAAAGGATCCATTAGGGAGGGATTCCTAAAATATTTTATGTGGGTATCTCTATGGAGATCCTATGTAATGAAGGAATCACTGCTAATAGTCTTTCATTGATCTTTTTCCTTCATTACTTTCTGGGGTTTGACCCATTAATTTCATATTAAATTTCATAAGAAATTTTTTAATGGTAACAGATCATGATCAATATGATCATTGAGGGGAATATTATTTATTTATAAAAATAAAAAATAGTTTCTCTAACTAGAAAAATTCATCAACCCCTGAATTGTGTTCCTTGTATTAATGGGACATATTTAATAATAATCCCCTTATAAAAGGTGGTTATCAAGGAATCATGGGGAAATTGAAGTGCATGAAACCAAGAAATATTAGTTTTAGTCACCCACAAATGATTACTGACCATGATGAATACACGGAATTATGAATGGATACCATTCACTGTCTGCAAACAATCTCCAACCAAAAAAAACTATTCTATTTCAAATCAATGTCATGAGCTACCAAAAATGACATAATGTTGTGATGGAATTATATAATAGAAAAAGATATGCAATGCATTATTAAAAATGAATCTTAATCTATTAGAAATGGTAATTTTTAGTGTGATTTTATTTGTTAAATTTCCATCCTTATTTAATTGATATTATCCCATTTTATTATTAGTATTTGATGGGATTCAAAAAATTCCGCCCCTCGAATAGGGTTTGATTTCGATAAAGAGAATCAAATTGTAAGGAATGTACCATGTGTAACATTCATATGATATGTGTAAGAGGTCATCCCCTATATATAAATTAATAAGGAAATAATTTACATTCATTGTGATCATCATATGTCATACATTTTCTAGAGAATGAACAATTTGGTTATTGTGAAACTACATATATGAAAAAACCAGGATTCACAAAAAACACCCTACCTTGAATGTAAAATACATAAAAAATTAAATGCTTAGATAAATCACATCTCTCATGGATAATATCTTATGTGAACATCATATCTATCAATGATTATGTGGTGTATTATTCATGCAAGTGTTATATGGAAACTATGGATTTTAATTTTTTACTCAATTTTTTCCATTCGAACCTGATGTCTTATTTCATTCCAATGATAAATCATGACAAGAATTCCTCATATGATAACATCGATCGAGTAATAAGTATTGATAGTGTTGATGTTGACCAATTCCACCATCTCAGCATAAGGAACCAAATTATATCAAATATCATGGAATTGGGAATTAGAGGTAACCATCATTATATATATTTCTTATATATTGACATAATCTACTATGTGATGATCTTATTCATGAATCAAAAAAAATCAACCAATATTTTGGATGAACCATCAATAAGAGATACATTGAGCAAAAAATTCACCTACATGGCATTTTAGAAAAGAGGATGATTGTTCATAGGGTTATTTCATGATGATATATCATAGGGTACACCCCAAATACCTATAGGATGGAATAAGAATATCATAGATAACATTCCTTAGTTATGGATCTATTTTGAAGAAGTTAATTCATTTTTAGAGGATGGGATGACTGTAAAGATGGGTCCATCACCTTAGAGGTACCTTTGATATGGACTAGGATTGGCCTTTCATGGTGACAAAAAGTTACCATGATTTTGAGATGGAATATAAAATAGTGGTATTGTATGAGGAAATATGGGTACTATAGTATTTTTCCCACCGTAATAAGAATACCATCCCAGTCTTGATCAATATATGGAGCCCAAGCATAAATAATTTCCATTTGAATAATGGATATATTGGGATATTCTTTTGGTATCAACAAAATATCCTTAGGGCTCCAAGATGGGGGATATGTATGACTATTGTTTTACCTAACCTCTATATTGGATAATGTAGAAATGAGAAACCCATTTGAAAAGGAGATACTCCTATTATAATGGTATGTCGTGGGAGATGACCTTTTTTCCACTAAAATGAAACCCCCTTTGGTATTTGGGTTGAGATATTTATTATTAGAAATGGGTGGGATTCACAAATAATAAGGCCTTTAAAATTTTGAAATCACAAGATCCCTGAGCTTCCATGTACTAACTGGACAACATTGGAGAAAGGTCTCTACAACAAATGAGGTTTGGTGGTAACCCCCTAAACTGATCGGTTGGTCCACCTATCTACATTTC
The DNA here is from genome assembly GCA_963277665.1 of Viscum album. Classification (NCBI taxonomy): domain Eukaryota; kingdom Viridiplantae; phylum Streptophyta; class Magnoliopsida; order Santalales; family Viscaceae; genus Viscum; species Viscum album. The sequence continues at coordinate 75,086,033 of OY728162.1, read as the reverse complement.
TAATAATATTCATCTAGGGTACCTCCTCTTTGTGTGTGTGTCACACATTGGGGTATGAATTGAGACATTCCTAATTCTCTCCTAACTATAAAGTTATAGATGGATCAATCTAGAAGTGTTAGAATTATCCAAGTTGTACTTCAACATTGGAAACATTAATAGGGGAAGGCCTTGTTCTAGTTTATCAGAATCTTCTATGTGTTTGGGGGTTGGATTACTATCCAAATGTGTTTTCATGAGTTTATAAAGGATCAAATAATCCTAGATTATTTATTTTCTCCATTAAACTAATGTTTATACAAAGTTAGAGAACTCCTTGATAACTAATACATGGTATATGTGATTAACTACTATATATTTTTCATATTTAATATATATAAAGGTCTAATAGAAGTAATCAATAACAACTAAACTGGAATCCACCAATAATTCTCGTTTATGATATATTTTAATGATGATTTTCTATTAACCTATATTCATGGGGATAATATTTGTGAGGGGTAAAAATCTTGAAACTTCTTGTGATAATTTGGTTTCCTTCAGAAGAAGTGACCCACCCTACCTCAACAAATACAAGATAAATAGTACTCCATAGTAGAAAGAAATTTTGTATGATGAAAAAATGTGGGGATATGGATATCAAGTCACTCTCCAGTGAGATTATGTCATATAAACCATGAAACTAACTATATTGAGGCCTAAAATTGGCCATATCATGTTGGAAAAATTTGTAATTTGGTACGTCAGTTCAAGGCCTTGATGTAAATTGAGGGTTTATAAGAGTATGAGCTACAGATGGAGGTGTAAAATCTAGACAAAAGAATTTCACCAAATAATAATATAGTTCCCAAAATTCTAAATAATTATACTAACAACCTTATGGTGGCTATCTGATTGGGTTACTTTAATGCACAACACATGGTGATTTTTTGCTGGTTTCTACTAAAGTTATTTTTTCTAGGATTTTGATGCTTTGGAAATTTTTATTCTTAATATAGGGTGATACTAAGTAGGGTTTCACATGGATTTTTTATTCTGATCAGCTTCATAATTTCTATCTGTCCTGGATACTTGATTTGGTGTTTTTTGGTAGCACCGCACCTTCTTCTCATGGAATATTGATCAATGTCAGATCAACTCAGGTCTGTATCTTGGAATTTTTTTCTTTTGATTGTTTACTATTAGACATCAATGACTTATTTCCCCTCAATCACTTGTCGGTATCTATTTTTTACACCTCATTCTAGTACTATTTATATTACATTTAATAAATTCCATTGGGGGATGAATTGGTAGACAATTCATGTCACCTTTCATAAAAAATTGATGAACCATGAAACTTCTCCATCAATGGGTGGTGTATCTCCTCTACTACTAATCTGCACCAAAGTTGATTTTTTTTATTTTTAGAGCGAGTTGAACTCTTGGAGGAGCACCCTTTTTTCTGAGGTGATATGGGGTTTTCTCTTTGTCGATGAATTTTCCCTCATTGTGTTTTGGAATATGAATGTATACCCTCCCCCAATATTTCATGTGAATACCATCCTGAAGTGGTGGAATCCTACCTCTTGGAGTAGGAGGCCATAATCCACTCAATCAATGGAGGAACCTTCTATTAGAAGAAGTATTTTTAAATATGAGTCCAATATATGACACAATAGCTAATGTGGGAGTGGGTTAAGAAAATCCCAGTATGAGGTAAAATACATAGTCACTTACACTTATCCCATTCCGCTTGTTTATTCCATTTATATTTTTCATTAACTTTTATTGGAGTTTCAATAGTCTCAACCACCCATATTTTCTCAAAATTAATTTTCTATAGGAACGTTGATTTTCCTGGACACTAATTTAGGAATAAAGGTTGAGTAGGATGATTATCATTCCATAAAATAGAAAACTCATTTGGTTATCTTAGACACTCTTAGAGTGATTCTGGTTCCACCATGAATTACTCCTCTAGCATGGATTCATATTACCGAAATCAATGGGATAATGAGAGGGAATTGATTATCTATCTTCTCCCATGACCAGTAGGTAAGCATTACACTTATGTACACATCATTTAGGTTGTTCCCATAACATCATATTGATCCATTGGTTTACTCAGCATTTTAGTTATACCTATAATGTTTTAGGGATATTACTACTATTAATGCACATAAATCCGTAATGGTCTATTTTATGATGTTTGATGAAAAAAGGATTTAAAATTTAAGAAAATTAAATTTCACTACAATTGATAATATCCCAGCATGGATATGTAAGATCATTAAAATAATTTAATATATTTAATTTTTAGTAATTATTTTTTGAATTGTAGACATGTTCATAGGTTATCATGCTAACTTTATGAGTGTGTACTTCTAGTGGTTGAAATTCATTTATGACCAACTGATGTGAACCTTTATTCTAGACTGATTTCGTTACAAACCAACATTCATTTATAGCCAGCTAGTGGGATTAAAACAATATTGTGGATGAATTGGCATCGACAAGGTTCTTATAATATCCCTTTTTATAGGAAATATTGACAAACATATAATGATTTTCTCCTCCAAAATAGGTGATGATTGTTCCTTTAGAGAGAATTATTTCCACATTGAGAAACCACTCTTTGATTGAATTATCAATGAAGAGTTGTTTTTATTATAATTTTAAAGGAATTTCATATGAAATTCTATATTCAACAGTAAAAAGAATAAATAAATGAAAATATACCATGTGGCCCATCTCTGAAGCCTCCTCATGTCCCCATCCATGAGGCCACTTAATAAGTCCTCCTCTATAAATCCCCTTCATGATATATCCTTTATGATACATCATCATAGAGATTTCCCCACGTAAATTGTTTATATAGGTCCACTCAAAAATAACCCTTCATTAGAATCCATTAACACATGATCTATGCGAGTAATGAACTCTTCACATAGCACCTAGATTCTATTTTAAATAATTCCCTCTTAAGATGTTAAGGTCACTCTTCATAGTGGTACTCATTCTTAAAGCCTTTGACATATACATGATAACATTATGAAAAAACCAAATTATTGTGAACCAAGATTACATAACATCATTTCTTCTGCATGATTCATATTACTATGTTTAGAAAATCCAAATGATCATAGTGGATCCCTACCATCATGGTGGAAGCACGAGAAATCAGATTCTTTTGTGGCTACCTAAATGGTTTCCTAAGATACGAGATGTGTTTATTCACATAAACATGCACCCCTTTGATAATGTATTCCATTGATAATTAATATATCTTAGGTTTTCCTCCCACACTGATAATACCCTCAGTGTAATAGAAAAGATGTATCCCTATTATAATAATCATCCCCATCATGAAGTTACCAGTGAATTTTCTCCCAGATCATAATGCCCATATTTTATGCCCCATATTAAACACAATATTGTCCCCAGTATCCTGAGAGATTTTTTTTCTATTCAATGATCAAAAGATACATCATAGGTCTCCCATCATGTATAACACCTAATCATTATTCATTTTGTTATATACCCAGTGAGACAAACTTTTCTTCATTATATAATCATCAATATCTATGTAGTGCACACACACATATGGGAACCCCATCATATATAGGCCAAATTCTTTCCTCATTAGTCCATATCTCCTAGAATAATGGTTTTCCATAATTATCCATTCATTACAAAACATGGCATGGATACACAAATACATTCTTCCCTTGTGTAATCCCCACCCCATTATTTTATGTCACCCCTTTCGCAATGAAAATATCATTATGAAATGACATTAAAATTCATGGTATGGTTATATCAGATGGAATTAATCTATAATACAATAATTATATGGGATTTGATTCCATTTAAATAGTATATATAGGAAAACAAAAATAGGTTCAATCCCAACATCCAAAAAATACTTTAACTGGACTGTATTATCTATGCATGCATATATTTACTAGGACATATTCGTTATACCACGTGAAACTCTTCCTCATTGATCCATACCCCCAGTGACATATATAATCCATTTTCACAAGGTTCATATTCCTTTTGGACCTTCCATTCTCTCTCCAATCATATTACCAATAAATAAGCTGAACGAAAATGGTTATCTTATGAAGAATTCCTACATTGGCCAATACCATGATCCATTCACCAATTAGTCCATTCTTAATGATTCTCAATTCTATAGAATATACCATTGATGCATGAAAAAATTAATATCACTTTTTCATGTATTCAACCATAAACGTAACTTATATGTTCCTTTTCATACAAGTTTAGAAGGCATGGAGTGGCTCATTAAATGGCATTGAACTACATAGATTCTAATTCCCTTCATAAGTATACCTAGGAAGACCCAATAAAATGACTGATCATAACTCTATCATACATAGAACCTCTCTAGATGATTATAATTTATATCTTTCCTAAATGGGTTCCTTTAAAACATATATTAATCAATTAATAAGAGAAATATGGGGAACCTTCAATACATATAGATTTTCAAATTGACATACATTAATGATTTATTAGTAGAACAATGTTAACCGGTTATTCATTAGGATTTTGAAATGATTCCCGAATAGGGATTAAATTTTTGTATGTGTTCCATAGTAGGATATAATTACCCAATGAAAGGAGATATTTTATCAGACAACCATAATTTTGACTACTAACCTCCCAAAACATTGCTAGTAAATCCCCAATAACCACCTTCCTTTAGAAAATAAGTCTGGATCAGCTTAAATCGAGTATGGTTTATACAAAAATTAGATTCAAAATGGTGAAATTAATGTGAAATAATTAATCATGAAATTGATTGATATATTATTCTCAAAATTAATATATTTACTTATAAAATTTCCTATTATGGTTGTAGAAATTGTTTTGTACGTTTAGGAACCCATCAACAGCTCCCTTCAACACAATAGAGTAGCATTATCCAACTCATTATTGCATTCTATGGTACAAGGATAAATTGGTATCTATAATTAAACATATCAGTCTATATAGTAACCAGTGAAACATATATATGACTCAACAATTGTGAAGTTTATAGCCCAATCAAGAAGAAAAATGATGTCACTAGTATAATGTTTATAGTGATGGGTGATAAATGAAATAGTGTTAAATTACAAAATAAATGGATTTATTGTGATCTTAGAAGAATTATTGGAGATACTCTAGTTGATTAATCCACATATACCATACCACTAGAAGATAACCACAGTGAAGCTGGTTGTGTTAGTCACCAAGTCGAACTAAATCAGGAGCCTATCCTCGAAGAGAGTAAATACCTGCATCCCTTATCATTGGAAGATGAAGAAGGACATAACCAGTGTCGCATTTCTACCTAAGATTTCCCAAGATATATTATACCAACCAGTATGTATATCCACTCCATACATTCGGAATTGATCAAAAATACATTGTATAGGACACCTATGGGATCTTGTCCCTAGTCACCCAGACTAGGAAACCTAGAAGTGGGTCACATTGAGGATGGTATAAAGCTAAATGTTGAGGAAAATAATACTGTATGGAACTAAATGATCTTCATTACTATGTTAACTAGGAAACTTTTTCAATTATTTGAAACCCTAAGGTTGAAAAGTGTTTTTATTGTCTGTAGGAGTTTTTCCTAAACAACATTGAGGTTCTTTTCTAAATAATCATTGAATCCGTGAATTATGTGAGTATCAAAGGATGGATTTAATATATTTCAATACACATCAATTCATTGGTTCGATGGAAAATGTCATCATGAAAGGAAACATGTGATTTAATCTCCTTGGCCTAGGTCGTGATAATGGGTTATACAAATTATTTTTGGCATGTCTAGTGAAATATTTCTTCTCCTAAAGCATTGAAGATGATCACCTAGTGGAAGTGATCCATTTTATAAAATCATAAATAATTAAACTAAGAAAGTGATACAAAAATTATATTTGAAAAAATGAATCCTGTAATCATAGAAAATCCCTCAACATCATGCACATGTTTCTCTATAATGGTGACACACCCACTTTATGCCCCAATTGAAGCCTAAAAGTCATGAAGTCCATGATATTAGTTGAATTAGCTACATAACTAGAGAATCCCCTAACCATATGGTTTGGGAATGTTTCACTCCAACCTCTACCCCTGGGATCATTGATTAATCAATTGGTATAATATGTGATGGTGGAAGATCCAAACCAACCCCCTCCCATAGTGTTGGGGGAATTATTACACCCACCCCTCCAAATAATTTGATCTTATACAGATTGGGAGAATATTCATTTAAAAATTACTCATATTTTAATACACTACATGAAATTAATTCTTTATTTTGGATGAATTCAGTGGAGTGGGTTGGGGATTACCTAATTATTATACTCTATAAATCACTTTTAGGGAACACCACAAAGGAGAGGTAACATGTCACAAGGCATATAAACTAATATTTTCCAAAATGAACGATAAAATCAAGGAGGACTATTATATATCCCTTAATGAGTACCCATCGGGGGAGAAATCCTTTTAATATTTTTTCATAGATGATGTTATGATTCCAACTATGTGTTATTAATTAGTAATCATTTTTGATTTCAAATTTTTAAATAACATAGTGAATGATATTTGAAATGAATAATGTGGTGAGGAAACATCCATTTTCAATAGTTTAGGGGGGGGGAAATGAAAAATGTGTTTGAAACTAAAATCATAGAAAAAATATAGACATATGAGTTATCTAAAATATCCTATAGCCACCACAATAGCTTTACCCTACCAAAAATAAATAGAAATAAATGTATTTATCCAAACCAATACATGTGGAAGCTATGAATATCATAACTGAGGAGAATTTATACCAGAAATAATTTATGTATTTGAAATTGATGTGAATTATTGATAAATTACCTAGAGGTATCATATCTTCTTTGATGTATACACTTGATCAAGAATAAGATTCCCAACTTATAAGAGTAAATTCTAAAAATAAAATTGGCTCCACGATCAAGTAATAAATTAGTCTAAATCTATGTATAAAAACTATTTGGAATTTATAAATTATTGTAGAATCCATATACATGCTATGAATCCTACCCCAAACCAGCACAAACCTGATATCATTGAATAATGAATGTTATATAACTATATCAAGCTTCACCCATTACCTCCACCTAAGAATCTTCACAGCTTAAAGTCCCCCCAAAACACCCTGCTTCCATCAAGTATATGGAGGATCGAATGGAATCCATGGAAGGGTGTTGTACATCAGAGTTTCTATAGAGGAATCCATATCTAATATGGTTATATGCGACTACTCCCACACCCAACTTTTAGAATCCCACCTTCTCAACATTTAACAACTCATGAGACCCAGAATAATATCATACAAATGGTGTGTCTCTATTTTGACTAATGATGGGAATACTAAAACATTTCGAGGTGGTGAAACACATTTTAATTGGATGGAGCCTTGAATGACCAACATTGATTTATTATAGTAACATATAATTTGTTTATATTTCGAACTGTGTAGACCCAAAATAAAATTTTATTTATCAGTTCATCTCTATGATAAGAAAGATGACAATACTTTATATATAGAATAGAAAATTTTTCAATAATTATAGGATATCATAACTTTTATCCATAAGGAAATGGTTAACCTATTAAAATAATATATATCACTTAAAGGAATCTGATTGTTATTTTTATAAAATACTCTACCATGAGTTATATAAAATGATAATCCATTTAAAATATTTTTATGGATTTCGAGAGACATCAATTTTAATTTAGTGGTTGAAGGGTGTAATATAATGGTCCAAGGCTATGTCTCAATAAACACCATCATCATTCAAAGAGAAATATTTTAGAAAAAAACCTTCACTATTATGTTACAATTAACATTGACGCAATCTCCATCACCCATCACAATAAATATCAGTTTGAACTTTCCCCTGAACAATAATAAAAACAAAATTTCCTAAATTATAATGGAAGAAATTAGAAGGCTCTTCCATCGTTTAATGATAAAAAAATAAATTATATTCATTTTGAAGAAAAATGTCCTATGGTACATTTTCATTACAATAGAAAACAACTAGTTTAAGATTCTATAGATCATAACACCAAATGATTTCATTTTGAATAATAGTTTTCACTATAAAAAAAATTATATTAAATACACTTTATTAATATCATACATTTGATTATCTTCATATACATTATTGAATCATGAAAAATGAGAAATGATAAATTCAAAATAGAAAATAATAATTATATATGTGTATTATTTTCCATACAAATACAATGAAAGGAGAAGGTGGTTGAGACTCATAGATCTCATAAGACACTAAGAGACATGAAATTGTGTGACCATCATATGTTCACATGATGGAACCATTTGTATCACATAACCAATGAATGTATCCATGATGTCCCTTAAATATATTATTTTTCCCTTGTCAAGGTACCTTAGTCATCCAATGATGAAGCGTGTGCAACTGGTTGATCTCCCCCAGTTAATGTGGTTAGTCTACTGGTGGGAACCTACAACCCCATAAAAATCCTTATAAAATATGATGAAAATTACCAAAATGTGTAGGCCTATTTCCTTCATAAAACATACATGATGGATCACCGATTGGGAGAATTATTTTACTTGAAAAAATTCATGAAATCTCATAAGAGACAAAGACATTGTAAAAAAATAAAAGAAATAAACATGGAATAGGTGGGAGACTTTTTGGTCATCAAAATTACATGACACATCCCTAGAGATCTGAAAGGCACTGTGAGACCCCAACAACATGTTTTATTCGTCTTGTGAAATTCCACTGATATGTTATAATCATCATGCGAAGAGCCTCAAGATAGTCCGAACAACCATGCACTCCACCTTTTTGGATTCCTAAGGAAAAATAGATGGAATTTTCCATGGAATTTTCCATGGAATTTTCGCACATCCCTATAGAAAATTTATTGGTCACATGACTCATCACGATGAGGTGGAACATTTGTCTTCAACATTACTCATGAAATATCACATGACTCCCAAACATTGTAAAATAAACAAAGGAAATAAAATGTAGAGGAGGAAAGGGCCTCTCATGGTTGTAAAATGCTTTCGATGCGCTAAGGCCATCCATAGCAAGGTATCATGAGACCCCTTAACTTGTTATAAGATTATCTTGAATACACTCTGACTATCCATCCTTGTCTCATGGAATGTCCATGAAAATTCACATAAATCACATGAATGACTTCTGATAGGTTCTCTAATATCATGAAGGCACTTGGACATGTGAATATGAAAATATATAAATCCATCTCTATGTTTTTACGACTTATAATGTCCGAATTATTTTGAAATAATCTAACAAATTATTTGTTGATAAGACAAAATTTTGTTGATGAAAATCAAGTGACACCATTAGAGTGATCCATGACAAATACTCGTGAAGACGTGCAACATTGAAACCCTTCATTGACTATAGCTCTGATACACATGATATAAATAGAATAAAGTAGAAAAAACTAGGGTGTTGATGCCTATAAATCCTACATTAGTATAAAAACTAACTAGTAAAACTATAATGATGACCAAGAATCCTAGTATGAAATTTTGGCCCATTTTGTCTAAGATATAGAGATGATTTTGTGGAGCAGTGGATCTCACGACCATAATGTTTTCCATCATGAATGATATCAGTGAACACCTAGAGAAACACAAAAACATGCATAAACACTTCGTGTGATCATTCATATATCACGTGAAGGACACCAAGTATGACACACAAATATTGTCCCCCACACCTTCTAGATCATGCGAGACATAAAATTATCTAACACTAAACAGATATATTAAATTAATAATAGAAAGTCTAGATAAAATACTAAATGTTAGAGACATATGAAAAGAACATATACACTAATCCTCATGCTCTTCATGTGACCACCTTGGATACCTGACAACCCCTGTACCTGTCACCCAGATATCATGATGTTTCTTCAGTATACTATTTTGTTTTTGTGATTTCCTCTATACAAGTCATAGTATGTCACATGGTTACCCTAAATAATTCCACCCATGTCTCGTGAATCCCTCCAGGCTCACCATTAATGACATTAAACTTCTATAAGAAGTGTCCCCAAACTCATATAGAAACACTAATTCATGAAAACTGTGCCTCACAGTATCACCTGGGCATATAAACTGACTCTCGCAATGCCCTCTGGGCATGCTAACTGGGACTCTCTATTCCCTCTAGGTTTTTCATCTAGGACATGTAACCCCTTATGATACATGAAACACATACTCTTGAGACTCCCTCTAAGTGTGTGATCAATCCCTTGAGATGACACCAAGGTAAGTCAATCAGATCAAGTGGAACCTTATAGGGAAACTATCTGATGTCATTTGATGGATTCCAGAACCAACCATCCTGGTCTTGTGATGTCTTCTGGACAATAAATCATTGATAAAGTTATAAAATTTAATAATTCCATCTATAATAATAAAATCCCATAGACAATTAAACTATATCATAAAATTTCCTTTGGACGTGTCAGACAGACACTCTCCCACATGTCCAGTAGGCATCCAGGGCATGGGGTGTTGACAATGAGTATATGTTAGCAAGAAAATAGGCCAATTCAGAATGGGAATCCCAGTATTAGATGTGATTTTCAATCCTTATTGTGTAATCCCAAAATATAATGGAAACATCAGTTTGTTTTTCCTGATCAATGGAACTATGATGAATTTGATTCCTTCCATAACCAGGATAAATATGAAACCTCCTCATGGTTGAAGCTCCATATTTATATTCCAAGGGCAGTCCCATTATTAAGTCCTACATCCAAAAGAAGTGACATTGATTTTTTTATATCCCGTGTACCTCACAATGATGATGGCCGACGTGGTCTTAGTGAGTGGTAACAATTATATCTTATGAACCATAAAACACTGAAAAGTCTAGGTAAAAGACATTGTGTAATCCAAGATAAACTGAACTATGAGTAATTTGATTCCTTCCACAACCTAGATATATGGGAGTCCATACTAGTGTCTGAGATTGAGCTCAAATGGGGATATACCCCAGTTTGGGTCCCTCTATGTCTTTGAAGTTTCAAAAAATAGGACCCAAACATTCCCATGTGATAATCATTTATCACATCCTTCAGTATATAGATAAATTAACTAAATAATGATAAATCTTATTCCTTCCATAAACAGGAAACATAAAATGCCTCTCTAAGGCATGATATCCATATTGAACACCCCAATGATAGTTCCAGCACATAATACCAACATACTTATGAAGTGAGACATATTACAAATTATCCCTTATTTCCCACATTGATCATAGCTCACATGGGCTTGGGGAGATGAAATACTCATATCATTAACATTAGGAATGTCCACAATCTATGGAAATGTCAACATGTATGACCTGATGATATGAATGATATAACCTCCCCCATATGAGGACATATACCTTGGGACTGGTCCCAAGTGTGTGAATGAACTACATGAATTATGATTCCTACAATAAGAATGATACATATAATGTAATTCGATGGACTAAGCACCAATTGGCTACCACATCAATGTAAGTTTTCCCATGTCTCCGATGCCTCAACCATAAGGAGTTAATCATTCCCATTGGTTGATTATTTGGCCTCATGTATCAGTGTGTTGAGAATCTAAACTAACTCTAGAAAATATGATTCATTCCATAATTAGGATATATATAATCCCCCTGGGGATCAAGCATGAATATCTAGTGCCTCAGAGAACTCATATATTTCCATTCCATATGACATTAAAATGTTATGTTTTAGCAATATATGTGGTTTTTATTCCTACAATAATTAGAATATGTAGGATTTTTTATGATGGCTCAATACACTCCTTGTAAAATAAATTACCGCGTTGCATGGAATAAATTCTGAATCTTCTTGTTATATGGATTCAACACATCGTTATTTTTCATTAATGGGACTCAAATGAAAAAACTCAGACACATACAAATGTATTCATAGATGAGATCTTTTTCTTATGAAAAATGATAAACTTAACCCATAATCATTTTTTAGGGTAAATGTAACACCCCCAAAAATTGGATCCTCATGTGTTGATATGTTTATGAATCCATTTTGTTGGAATTTCATAATAACCAAACAAATCTTGATTCTCCAGAAAATGTAATAATATGGTGTTAATTTAAATTAGAATGAAACTATGTAAAACACAAAAAATGGAAACAAGGCTTTTCTTTTAAATAAGAACATCATAGTGTTTAAAATGTACCAATTTCACAAGAAACAATTCTACCCATAAATACCCATTAAAACTCCAATAAAAATTATAGTGAGACCACACAAAACCACAAGAACCCCAAGAAGGTAATACAGGACTTAGTGTCTGTCCTAACAAACATTAGTATGGACAAGACCACTGTAGTCATGCTAAAAACCATTGGTATGATGAGTGTCATTTTCCTTCTTTTGTCATGAGTTTAGGACCCAATAAGATAAGGTTTTATAAGGCAATAACTTAATAGTTTCCTTGGGTGACTATTTAATTCCAATGACTATAATTATAGTCATTGGCCTTTTTACAAATTAATTGAAAACATGTAAGTGTAATTTAGTTCTCCCAATAATTAGGTTATGGATTAAAAAATTATAAAACTAACATTATTCATGAACATTAAAAGAACTTGTTGAAATATTTTGATTTAAACATTAGTGGTTGTGAAATGTAATAATGAATTCAGAACACTTTGAAAATAATTCAAATGTATTGTGAAGATTTTTATTCCTGAGTATATTGTAAATATTTTCATATTTTTAAACAGTGTTTTAAAATTTTTTAATTTTTTTTAATTAAATTATGTTTTGGGGTAAACTACGTTTTGACTTCTATAATTCTAGTATCATAATTATCATTCAATTTATAACCATTCATGTTGATGGTTTAGTGATGGTAAATTATTTAAGAAAATACAAAGGATATTTTCTATTCATCAACCTTCTAATGTTTAAATTAATGTCAAGTTTAAAAGGATAAATTATATAGTTTTAACAAAGGTATTATTTTCCCTATGATATTATTTTTTTTTTATTTTTTTTTAAGTTAGACTTTATAAAAATATAGGCTTGCTAGGGCCATCGCTTTATAGTTGGGCTAAGGGAGGAAGCTCACGCTAGGTGGCTAAGCCTAGCCCTCATCCCAAGCCAAGGCCAGCATGAGCAAGGAAATAGGTTCCACGAGGGGTTCACAATATCCCATGATCACACCACCATGGGCGCGAGGCCACGGTGAGGTAGGGATAGGCTGAGGCCAGTGGTGGTGGGAGCCCGTGTATAAGGCTCCCTATGTGTGTGTTGTGTGTTTTTGTGACCAATCGTTCGGAGGATCAGGCTTATTAAGGGGATGCAATCATCTCTTCGTTTTGATGTGGGGTGACTAAAATCATCGAGGATCAAATCTGGCCCAATTTCATCGCATCAAGTGCGTTCTGGCCCGTCGATCCCAATCCCATGGTCAACCATCAACAACTGCGGATCACCACCACGTGTTTGTGGACTGTTCGATCAACCATAGATCTAATCTCGGCCGTTCGAGAGATTTAAAATTCTATATCAACCCTAAACTATCTGACCAAACTCAGATTAAATATGAGCCACCCAATTCATTTTAAAATAGTGGACACACCCCAGCAATTGGATCAAGGTCAGACTTCATCCGGACCATCTGTTTTTCTTCTATTTTCTTCCTGTAGCGCCATCTTCTTCTTCACCGCGGCGTGCACTGTACCAGTACCCTACCCCCTATTTCTTACACAGTTTCATCCACACGTGACAGCTATAGGTCCCCCACCATTCATAAAGTTTCAACAAATACCGACCCTTTCTCTTTTTATAAAACTTTTGGGCCTCGGATCCCATGCAACTTGCATTTAAATATTTTTTACAGGTTTAGATTATATAATACACCCAATCCATCGCAAGGAACCCTCAGATCTTCTGCACTAAAACCTCCACTGAGCTTCAATGTGTGCTCCTGATCCCCTGATCCTCCACAAGATAAGGTTAGGGTTGTTTTTCTTATTGAGTTTAAGTTGTATATTTATATACACTTGGGTATATATACACATCTTACAATAGAGTTTTAACCCCTATTTACCTAAATTAGAGATTCACGATTTTCGAGTTTATAGAGTATTAGAGGACCTGATCCATAAATACCCTCTACAAACATATTCACATCCATATATCATATATATATACATATTCATAGTCCTACTGTTTTTCATAAAACCCTTCTGTCCATAATTAAATTATACTAAAAACTTTGAGATTCAATGATAATGAAAAAATATAAAATGCATGGAGTCATATTTTGTAATAAAACATTTATACATGATTTTTTATGTTCTTAAATATATATTTAGATTATATAAATGTCTTTTTATTCATTTCAAAATTGTAATTCGGTGATAAATTCGTGCTTTTGATAAACAATCAAGTGTCAAATAAACATAGAATGAGATCCTTACATATACTCATAATGTATAATCAGGTATGTGGGTACGTTTGTATATCTTCCAAGATCAATCCCCAATTGTATTTATAAATTTCCAAGGTTTGTAAAGAAATTATAAAAAAGGTGTCTTCAATTATATTTGGCTTTGACTAAACACTACTTCTTTTGAAAACCTCGTTTAATGGATGTTTTACACAACCATAAACCTTAAGTGTAGTTATTCTAATTTCTTTTCTTTTGATGTCTTTAGTTCATGAGTATTACTATTGGAGTCTTGCAACTTTTTATTCACATATATGAGTTACTCCCCACTGTTTATATTAAGTGAAATTGGTTATGGTTGTGTTTCATACTTTCTAGTTTTACCATTTTAATGTGTTAAACAATATCTTATTTATAATAAATGTTTGAGAAAATGTGATTTTATTACCCCACATGAAATTCTAGGTTTAATTTTTATTTTTTATTCACCTAGAAGAAATTTCATAAATTAATTGATTATTATAGTTTTAGAATTCATTGTTCTATGTTACCAAATTTGTATTCCTTTAATATCCATGACTTAGTTATGCAGTTCATAGTCTTGTGCGAGAATAACCATATATGTATTAATTCTAATTTATGTAATTTTAACCCTTATGGACTATATGAAATTATTAATTCAATTATTCAAGGTTTAATGGGATGTCTTGATTAATTTGAAATGTGGAAGTAATTATTCAAGTGGAATAAGACATTTTTATTATACAACCTATAGGCATATGAGGAATATATTGGTCTAGTATGTTCCAGGTTGGGAACTGGTAAAAGTAAGCCCTCTGGGTTGGGGTACTGTTATAGCAGACCCTCTGGGTAGGAGTCCGGTTTCAGAGGCTCTCTGGGATGGATTCCAATTTCAGATTCTCTTCGGGTTGGGGTATGGTAACAGTTAGCCCCTAAGTCATGGCACGAGGCCTTGACAAAGAAATTAAAGTCCAGAATAATACACTCACTCATTATGTGTATGATAATTATTTAACCAAATGGATATTCGACTAGTAGAATATCCATGGTTAAGAGTTGGTCCTATTGAGTATCAGAAAATTAAATACTTATGGCATGACGTATGGTTAGCACTATGTGAATTAGTTTTCAGTGTTTGAAAATTGACGATATTACCTTTACGCGCAAACTCTAATTATTCATTACTCTTATTTGTTTAATTTTTACTTACATATTTATATGTCGTACATATTTAAAATGCCTTCCATTAATTACTCCAACTGAGCATGCCTATAATTTAATCAAGTACCCTTATAATTCTTTTGGCATGATTCTAATTAAGCACTTTTATGTGTTACAACTTTTTGTTAAGAAGAATGTTTTATGAAAGAGTTTATAGAATATTTTAAAATGTTTTATTATGTATTTTTTTTACCCCTTATTGCGCATTTCCATGATCACCCCACATTTTTTATTAAAATTGTTTAGGTAACAGCTTTTAGCAGAAATTTTTTTCAGAAGTAGCTGGTTTCTCAGAGCCAAAATCGAATTCGATCCTCGGTATGGCACCGACTCCAGGTATTTGGGAGCTGGGGTGTGACAGTAAATTATCATGTTTCTATATTAGAAATAGATTAATGAACATATCTTAAATATATAAGGGAGTCCTGTAGTGGGAAAAAAATCTATCCATATGGGTTTGTTGAGCCTAACCAACCATCCTCTTGACCAATATGAGTCCCTAAGTGCCATCAGGCCTGAAATCCCAGGTGACCACCTTCTGTTGGAAAGCATGTTTTTACCTAGTTAAAGATTGGGGAACTTTTGGGAGTTTACATTAATCAACAACTAAATTAACTCTATGTTAATGATTATGCATAAAACAAACCCCCCAACAGTCAACTGTAAGGCCAAAATAGACCTAACATGATGAAGGTTCTTGGTTTCACACATTTCCCTAATGAAATAAAAATAGTCAACTCAATATGAATATCTCAAATAAGAAAATGATTATGTTATTATCCATCAAGACATTTTTCTAGACACTATAAGTGAGGATGAATGGTAAATATGATGTGAAAATCTAAAAATATAGAATGATCTAAAAATCATATATCTATCCACATTGTTTTTTGTATCCTACAAATTCATAGTTGATAATCCCATGAAAATCATTCAATAGGTCCTCAATAATTGGAGTTCTCATATGATAATTCCATCATCTCATTGAAAATTCAAAGTGAACTGAATGTTTGGATGAATAATGAATGGATAATTTTGTTAACCATGTATATCTAATTGAGAATATCATTGCTACGAAATTTCACTAATATGTAACCTTGTTAAAGGTTTTCTGTGTTAATGCATATACGTATCTCATCAAAAGCATCTCTATCGGAGACAATGTATTCTTTATATAGTGATTTTTCTGGTAAATAATATATGTCTCTAACCCTCGTGGGTCGCAAAATTATATCATATGCTTGATATCTCCATTGTTAGTGGGTGAACATGATGTTTCGGGAGTACCACTAACATGGTATAATCCTGAACCTGGATGCCAGCAGTGAAGGTCTCCATGTACAGAAACTAGTGAGTCAGAGTCGCCTAGGGAAAGATACAGCTAAGACAGTGAACCCCATTGCCACAACTAATTTCATTTGGATATTATCTCCATATTGTAACAACTTCCACCTTTATAATTTGATGATGGTGTAATAGTGAATCAATAATGGATCCCTTCTTGTTCAATGGCTCCCATGGAAGGAACATGTCAACCGCACTCACCAGCACCATCCCGCTGGTACCCACCCATCACTTGCTGAGAGTACCACCCTAAATTATTCAACCAATTATTCCCATTCATGAGTAGTGATGAAGACACATTTAGTGAGGAATGATCTAGATATCCATGAGTTGGATCATATCCTCTCTCTCACTGAGGATGTTTTTGGTCTTATTCTAGAGGAAACCAACAAGGAGTCCCATATCCCTCTTTGCTCAAAACATGTATGTGGGAATATTCTCATTGCATGCATGGGGGAGGAACATATCCCAACCCGCATTCATGATGTCCATTTTCATATTATGGTGGAACAAGGAGGAATGGAGGGGGAGCATATCCCTACTTCAATCGAATATGTATTCCATTATATAGTGTAGATGAAAAATGTGTGCACTTATATCTTAGATCACTTTTCTAAAATTCCATTACATCATATAAATAGTTGGAGAACTTCATCAGCATATTCTCTCATAGGTATAGATACATGGACATGCACATAATCCTATCCCAACTCATAGGATATCTCAACACACTGATAATAATGAACAAGTGGTTGTTCCGGAGGAATCACACATTCTTTCTCCTATCAAGGATGATTATTAGTAAATTTTGGTAATGGATGAAGTACACGACCAGATTCATACTCTCGGTCCATATGAGGATCACTAAGTGGGATTCTAATATGCATAGGGACAAGGGCACATGCATGTCGAAAAAATCTAGGAGAATATTATAATGTCCTAGGATCAGGATCATATCCCAATTCTAGCAATATATGATCAGGTGATAAGGGAAGAAGCCTCAGGATAAGATCATATTCCTGTTAACGAATCCTAGATCTATACTCCCAATTCCTAGGATCAGGCATATATCCCCAAATTGGAATGGGATAACCACATGATAGTAGAACAAACCTCAATATATGATCATATTTCTATCAGTGAATCAACCTGGAATATTATAGTAGACCATAGATTCCAGACACATATTACTACATCCTTCGACAAATGACTACACTGATATCATTTCGAGGAAATTCAGGTGGGGGATCATGTCCCTTCTTCAATTTTGGTGGTTCGACATTATATTCCGGTGGGAAATGCACAAACAGACTAGCTTATATTAATGTTCTAACTTGGTATCACACGGTGAGAGTGGGACATACCTCAGTGTAGCCTCAAATTCCCTCCAAAAAAAGACAAGAATCATATTTCAAAGTGTTGGTCTCAGGCACATACTCCCATTCCAACTGATTATCACAAAACAATAATGAAACATGTCTTTGTATATGCTCACATTCCTATCATTAATTAAAAAAACATTGGAATATTCAAGTTACTTCCCAATAGTGGGTGCATATTCCTGTAGCACTAGACAGTTATTAACATGTTCCGGCAACTGTCATATATCAGGCTCCTATACCTACACAATTTTGAATGTCATGTAGGTACATTCCTACAATGATTAAGATCAAAGCCTATATTCCAAATCACCCCACTTCTAATGTCCACGAGTCATTCAAGATACATTGAAAACACCTCAAGGGTTCTTAAACTCTTCAATTTAAGTACATGATGATCATTACCATGATAGTACTCCTCATGGTAATGTGGAGATGCATCATAGAAACTCTACTCCTAACATCCACAGTGGTCAACCTCTATATGAAGATATATTCCACGGAAAATGAAATCCTACACTTCCACAGACGCCTCTTTATAGAGAGGTGTTCAATACTCTAACACTTTCATGTTGAGTGGTGCTCAAAACTCGAGGTCAACATCATATGGTTCCACCATCAAATTATAATAGTACTCCACTCTAGTTAGTAGGAGACCCTCATAAAAATCATCTATTGTATGATTTTATAGATTCATGAAAGTAGGAAAAAGATTAGGATAACATTGACATATGGAGAGAGTTAGTAGGAAACAACCTCTCCATCATGTTTTTTCCCCTCTCCACTTCTGACTATGAGATCCCAAATGAGATAGAAAAGGTGTTAACTTCATATATACTAAAAAATATTAGGGATACATGTCTACGGCTAATGGATTTCCATCTCCTTTATCAAGGAAATGAGTGTCACCTTTAGGAAATCAACTTACTCTATTGTCAGCTAGACTTGGTCACTATCTCTATGTATTGGGATCCTAAAACAGAAAATTAAAATGAAAATATGCAAAATTCTTTCAATTATTTCATCATAGAAATTAAAAAATTGATCTTCAAATCCATATCACATATCTATATTTGAGTATGGGGAGAATTTTAAGAATTATGTTTTCAGCACAACTCTAACTACAAAACCCCTCATAGTTGGTGTTTTATAGCTTTATATCCTTCGGTGAAATCAGGGCACCTGGTAACTCTTAGCCCAGTGGGTCTCTACAATAGAATCACCCCACATTGAAAATGATCATAAATTACAAATGTAGTTTGAGGATAGCCAATAATTCATTGAACTTCCCCCTCAAAGAAATGGGAGTGCATTTTAAACATAGAGTCCAAAGTTCCAATCATCTGTAAAAATTCCTGTAAAGAAGAGTTCTCATCATGGGATGCTATCGTACCTAGATTCTATGTGATCATAGATACACTGCATCAAACAAACTATTGTGTAAGCTATCATAGACGATGTCTGGTCTAAAACATAGCTCAGAGGGATGGGGTAATTCCTACCACTAACTCATCCCCATGGATCATCAATTCTTGAGAGGATTCATGACATATCCTCAACAGTGGAAATCTTACCTCAACCCCCTATCTAGGATCATTTATATCTCAATTACCATTAATAGGGTCATCATCTTTTGAGAGGGTCTTGGGGAAGTCAACATTGATTCTAAATCACTCCATCACACTATGTTGAGGGAATTTATATCTCATCATCCATCCGAAGAATCCTTAAATCCCTAACAATAATCATTGGATCCCCAACAATAGTAAATTCAATGTCAATTGCATCCCCAAATAACCCATAATCCACATGTCTAGGGGAATTTTCCGAATAATTATCACCACATAAAGAATCAATATTCTCCAGGTTAGGAGGTAAATATCAATGGTCGGCATCCCAACTAGTCCTACATTCAAAAGATAATCCTCTATTGTTTAGGACCCATTAAATGGCCATGAAAAAAACACTCCATCAATGTAACTATTAATATAACAATAGGGGAGGATCATTTGGAAAAGGAAAACACACCATATCGAGGTCACAATTCAAAATGACCCAATATTTACAAGGGTTCAAATAACGACCCTAGTAAATATAGTGCAAAATCATCCTATTACGTTGAAATTAATGGAACAATAAACATTTCTTAATATTATTTTTGGAATGACATCGCTGTTAATATAGAAAATATTGATGACCAAGGTAAAAATGTAGAGGTCTACAACTTGGTAAACATACCACAAGAAGAGAGTGATCTAAATGCTCTAACCAAGGCTCCACAGACCTGAGACTAGAGAAGGATCCAAAATTTGAAACATATGAAAAATGAGTTTCCACCTCCATGGGAGAACAGTTCAATAGAAATAATGAAAGGTGTGGATACATCCCAATCACCACCTATAATATTTAAGGTTACTTCCATGGAGGAACAATATTCACAATATGACTATGAAATTAAAACACTCTAAAAACTCAACGAGGAGATACATTGGGGAAATATCCCCATCGGGTATCATCTTCAGGGTGAAGTGAATATCACTCCTCTATTAAAAGATGATCCTCAAATTAAAGTAGTATTTGAGCATCATACTAGCACAAGATCTAGGAATCTAATCTGCATAGATGATGAATTCAAAAATGATCATGACATCCCTCTATTATAGAGATATCCTCTCTCTCTCCCTAAGGAAATAATTTAGTCATAGGATGAATAGAGAATTAGTATGATACAAAGGTGGGGGAACTTAATCAACCCCCAACCACTCTCTATAGATGATAGAATTCTCACACAGTAGTACCCCTAGAGTATCTTAATGTCATTAATTCGCTTTATAAATGAATGGAATCCATTGAATGGATATGTTAACCTATGAAACATGGATAGAAATCATATCCCAAATGGGTAGAAAACATTTTTATTTGACCCATTATAGTAAATCCCACCTTCTCTACATTTGGGGTTATAAGAAATAATGAACAATAACACACACACACATCATATAATAATATGGGAAGATGATGGGTCCTCAAGATCAAAAATAGGTGACAAAGTTGAAGTCTTTTCTATAGACTCTGACAGGGATACTATTTTTTTGTATAACGGTTTTGTAGTAGGATTCGTTGCAGGATGGGAAGACCTTAATCATATATTCCATTATCTATTTTTCTCTATACTGAGGAATATAAAAATTGTGGACCTAACAGAATACATGTAATAAGAAAATGATAGGACATCTGAAACCATAGCCATGTGTAAGGGTTTAACATTTTAACATAACATATGTATCTCATAGAAACAATTTATGGTGATCTTTTCTAAAAATATCTAGTTGAGATATAGATGAATCTAATCCTACTGAAGTTTCCAGGTGGGTTCCATCAGTTTTTAGAAAGAGAGAATCATATCAAATAATCTAATTAGTAAACCTAATCAAGATATTTTCCAAGACCCGCAACATAGTGGAAAAGGATGTTAAAAGAAGAATCTACAACAATCACTCTCAAATCATCAATAGTATCCATCCTAGCACCTAGGAAGGTTCAGAACAACCATATGCTTCTTGTTGAGTGTTGAAATCTATAGAATCTCCCTTGGATAGATGTACATGGAAATTTTGATTGCTTGGGGATTGAGGGGCATGTTAATAAAGAATAATCCTTATAAAGTAAATAATTTATTTTTTGTTTTTTTGGTAGACATGGACAATATCCTGTTCTAGCTATAGTATCCCAGGAATCCTAATGAGGTTGACCTCACCAACCATCATGAAAATTTATATTTCCATAAAATGCTACCACATATTATTTACTACTACTTATTCTTCAAAGAAATCATTTATATCAAGGTCAATTCTAGAATGGTGGTGTTAGATAACTCCTTAGAGAAGGTGGGGAACTTATTTTTTTCTTAATCAGAATAAGAGAATGATTGGAAGAAAGACCAAAACAGGAGTGCACAAGAAGTTAAAAAACTGGTTGAATATGAAAATAGTTGATCGAGCCCATTCCATCCTGAGATCACAAATGTAATGAACAAAAATAGCACTACCACCTATGGATGTATAATTAGATACACAATCCAATGGTAAGAATTACCACTGAATGAAGGATGATTTAGAAGATGAAGAATCATGTTATGCTCCAATAAAATCTCTAACTCTTTAAACATTCTTCCCTATAACCACAAAAAAAAATTGAACTACCCCCCAAATGGAATCCTTATTAGTTGAAGAGATTATATTTGTTATTTCAATGTGATACGCTAAGAAAGACCATTTTATGATGATAAATATGCCTCAGAGTATGAGTTTCTCATACATAACCGGGGAACAATATACCACATTTTTAGAATAAAATGATAAAGGGAACATCATGAGTGTGGTTAGACCCAATATTTCAGTCTCACCCCCACAATGGACATATATCAAGCTAAGAACCTTGGTAAGACACTCAAATGAGCCCATAAAATACATGGAGGTGTCTCCAAACCTTCCATTGGTCGTCCACATCCAATTACCTTGTATGAACACATAGAATTGGTATTGTTATTTGATCAAACCAGGAGAAGTGGATGGTAATCAAATCCCACACTCCTAGCATCAGATTCTCCTACAACCTATATAAAATCACCATACTTCTCAACCTCGTGTTCCTCAATTCCTAATCCACATGTCCAAGATAAACACCACCTTGGGAAGTGCCTACATCTTTCACAAAATTATGACATTATGAATAAGATATATATTATACCATACAATACCTTAATCTTGGATTAGTTACATCTTTCAAAAGAACTCATAGGGTAACTGGTTAAAGACCTACAAATCCATTAATAATTTGATATAGATGTATCTTCAGATGAGGTCTATCAAATGGATACCATGTCAATATAATTTCATGTCTCCATCTTGTTCATTGAGAATGATTTGGAGGAGGTCATTTAGAAGATCATATGACCCCTATATGTTTTTTGAAGACTCGATAACTTCAATATTTGAAGGGATATGATTTTAAATAACTCTAGGATAAATCTCATCATAATTATAAACCTATGATATTTGGTATATAGAGAAGGTTATTTCTATTCCACAAAGTCGACCATTCAAGGGTATGATAAACATGAAAAAAAAAACTTAGGAAAATCAAACTCAAAACTCAGTTTGGGGAACTCATATCTGAACCTATGTTTGTTTTTATCTAGAAATACACGATATAAAATTTCCTCTATAGAAGGACTTGGCTCTATAGCCACATGGAATAACCATCAACATTCTATAAATGTCTAAAATAACCCATTGATGGAATGTTCATCAAAATAAATGGTGATAAATCCCTATTTGTAACCTTTTATTCCACGTATACTGAATAAAAATTATACCAAAAGGGGTGTAAAAATCATTGATGGATGTGGATATATAGGTTTCATCTCCAAATATTTTGGGGACAGCCCTGGAAAACCCCACGAGTATGATCGACAGTGAATATGATCTCCCCATAAATATTGATGATGTGATAAATTTGGTCCTAGTGGTCTAATGACTTCATGTCCCTAGTGAATATGTAACAATAAATCCCTTCCAAAATCTCTTTTCAATAACCTAGATGACAGGGGATGATAATGTCTCTTATCATGCCCTCCCTCACTCAAATAGTGTGGGATACTCCTTGAGATTTCTGTCTTCATATGAAAATTTCTCCACAGACATAGAATTGGAGTAATATGATGATGAACTCCAGAAATCCCCTCTCGCATTCAAGGAAGTTCTCTCTTCCTCCATCGATGAGATGAAATAGATAAATCACGGTATAGAAGAACATATTTTCCCCTTCATAATTGTTCCTCCATGCACCCAAAAGAGAAAGATAAGTACATAAAATTCTTGAATAATTATCGATATGTGTTCAATTGTAACTATATATAAATTCCAATACTAAATTCATATGTGGCTATAAACTATCTAGGCCTTACCAATGACCATAGAGTTTTCAAGAAGGAAACCAGGGGATACAATCCTCTCATTCCACCAATATAGAGGGAACAATTGAAAAATTGATAAAAGACAACTTCTTCTAAAATTTTCAAAAAACCAAGATGGATATCTAACGTTGTCTGTATCAAGAAAAATAATGGGCATATAATGCTCTACATCGATTTCAGATATCTCAATCAACATTTCCAATGGGATGAACTTTTATTTTTGATTAGAGAAATCATAATCAATACAAATAATTGATTCCAAGACCTTTCCATCATTAATTGGTATTTAGGGTACAATAAAATAATTATGGTCCCTGAGGATTATGAACCCAATACCATCATAGTTCCTCAGGGGATCTTCAACTATCAGGTCATTACCTTCATTGTAGAGAACACCAGAACAATATACCAATGTGACATGAATCATATCTTTAAGACATTCCATGGAAGGATAGAATAATGTTACGTTGATGACATGGTTTTCAAATATTGACATTGATGAAATAATTTAACATATCTTCGAACAATATTTGACAAGCTGAAACAACATAGTCTATTGATGAATCCATTGAAATTTTCTTTCAGGGTAACATTGGAAAGTTCCTTGGCTATGTGGTATGACACTGTGACATCAAGTTCATCCTAGAGAAGACAAGTGTTATTTTAGTTGTGTCAACCTAATAAATTTCAATGAACTGAGGGGGATCCATGGTTACCTCGCATAAATTTAGTGATTCATATCCAACATAACTAAAAATATCTCTCTTTATAGGGTGATAAATAATTTAATAACCTATCAATGGGAATATGACTACCAATAATACAATACAGATATCAAGAAGTACATTTTTCACCCACTGGTTCTGATTCCCCTAGTGTAAGTGAACCCAATCCTCTTGTACATGTAATCCATGGAACTCTCACATGGTTTCCTCATAAAACCAAAAAATTATGTTGGGAGTTGGATTTTTCTATACTACTACTACAATACAATCCTAGGTCCCTAGAAAATATACTCTGAAGTTGATAATAACTTCCTTGAACTAATCTTCACAGTGAAAAAGATAAGGCATTACATGAGTCACCACGTATTCCATTAGGTCACCTGTGTCCATCCACCCAAGTGCATTCTTTTCCACCCATATATTGACTGGCCTATTGTCCATATGGGTAGTCATTATGCAGTGTTTTTACATTTAGTTTGTATCATAGAAGTTATTACAAGGGAAAGATCAGGATGATTTCCTCACAGCACATCCTTCCTAAAAAATATAGTATTGAAACTGATCTTCCATTTGAGAAATAATTGTATGCCCTTGAAACTCCTCAAACACAAGAGATGTAATTTTATGGTTCCTTCTGACATCCTATTGGAAAAATGATAGAATCAACCAATTTTTTATGTGGATTGTATTTTATCTCCACAAAAAGTATTTTTTTCATACTATTTTTCACTATTCTATGGCTACCAAAACAATAAGTCAAATTATTAATCCCTCATAGCTGGGTAAAAACTATCCCTACAACTGCACATAGCCTATGTAAATATCAATGTGTACTCAGAACTAGCGATAAAGTAGATCAATGGTGAATATTACATTAAAATTAAGAAATGAAACCTCTAACCACCTATGTCAATGGACTTATGGTAGATTTCCCTTTTTATACCACATTGTATCATGTTTCCTGATCAAAGAATGTGCTCTCCGACACATTGGCTAATTCAAAAACCATCATAGAAGACCCTGATGAGGATTAAGCAATATTCAGTATCACAAATCAAATATTGGTATCTTCAATAATAATATGTGATATGGAAGAAATCAATTATTTCAACACATCCCTAGAGTATGATGAATCGATGAACACCCCTAAATGGATGGATCTCATTATTGGTTATCTCCAAAACAGGACTCTCCAGATAGACCAACCGAAAAGCGAATAGATTCAGTGTTGTATAGTGAACTTCACCATACATGATGGTCCAAATGAGAAGAAAATTCTCTATAAGTGAGGCTCTTCTAAAATTATCCTTATATGCATAGCATAAACACATATTCCTATCATCATGGAACACATCCATTTAGGCTCTTGCGGTGCCCATTAATATGGGACTCAGCTCTCCCACCAAATCGAAAGGCTGGGATATTACTTGATAACCATGAGAAATTAATTTGTGGAATTCAACAATAAATATCATGCATTCTAGATCCATGTAAATTTCATCCATCATCCCTCAAAATTTCTACATACATCTAAATATTAGTGGCTATTTTTCATTTAGGGAATGGATATTATGGGGCTATATCCCCAAACCACATCTAAGCAGTACAGTTACATCATTACTAATGAAAACTTATTATCTAAATATGCTAAGGAAATACCCCCTAAAATAATCTAGGATGATGAATATCATCAATTTCCTGAAGTCCCATATCATCACCCTTTTCAAGGTCACTTACATAATATTTACGGTCAACGACACACTAAATTCTATTGTATAGTGATGATAAAAATGTACCAAAAATAAAATATTGATTCCAATATATCATATCGCAATCTTGTATTTGAAAATTAATAAATAGATTCCTTCAATAAGACTCTATTAAATATACTCTAGGAGATGGTGAACAAAGATAAAATGTCTTGGCCAGACAATATCCTTCATGATTTATGAGCCTACTGTACCACCAAACATACTACTACACTAGAAATGAAGTACTAATTGGTATGTGGGACAGTGGTAGTGTTACCCCTTGAGGTCCATCTTCTTTTAATCTGAATATTCCTCTTTATACAGCTCTCATATGACGAGAAATAAAAAAAGTGTCTAAATGAATTGGAGTGGCTTGTTAGGTATATGTTGGTCACACTACACAACCAAGAGGTCCTTCAAAGTCGGATCGCATGAGGATTTATTAAGAAGGTTCACCTATATTAATTCTTTATAAGATAGATACTGTTTGATCATAGAACCCCAATGATAACAAAGAAGAAGCCTCCAAATATGGAACCCAAATTGGATGGTCCTAGAATCATATATAAGGTTTATCATAATGAATTATACTCATTGGAAACCATGGATGGGGAGTGTGTCACCCCCCCACCAATGAAATATTTATCGAAATTTCTTTTCATAGCTATCATGAATATAATATATCATCTTAAACACATGGAAATAAATTGTTCATAGATCATCCTATTTGAATGGTGTTAAAGAGCATGATATTTTCCTTACAGTAAGATGATAAACTTCATATAACCTCATGTCCTAAAAGAAAGACTTTAAACTGCATGAAATCTTACATCCTTAACAGATGATGTAAATTTGTAAATATTTTTCCTAGAATTGTAATGGTAAACTATACATAATCTCATAGATATGTCTTATGACGTTAAACTAAACATTCAAGTTCCTCACTACATGATGTTAGACTACACAGAAAGCACCATCTCACTAATGACACACCACATACTAAGAAGATCTGTGTAAAAGAAGGATGAAATTACCCCATCCCCTGGTAATATTTAGCTCTACATTGATTATCTATTCATCTAATTAATGCATATCGATTTATTCCAATCATTTTAGGATACATAGTTATGCCCAAACAGCTAGTATTAGGATCTTTCACATCCTCCTTTTTCATTCAGATCGGATAGTCCATGTCCTTACAACCAGACATTAAACTGTATGGCTAAATTCATATCCTCGTGAAATTAAGATGATAGGGTTTTCTATAACTATGTATAGATCGATTCCCATTTTCAATGAGATATGTAGGGATTCCTTGATCCTATATATTGGTCTAACCACCACATGATGCAAAATACCTTTGTACAATCCTTTATTTCATCTCTATAGTGAGATAAACCCATATCATTCGTTGTTTCTCACACTGATATAGCTTCAGTGAGCTTAGAAATTTCATTAACGTTTCCCCCACAAAAAAATTGCACAGAAGCATGCTATTGGCTCACCAAGATTCTAAATGAATGAATATAAATGTCATACCATGAGTCCTCACCACATGATGTTAAGCTAAATAGTTATTGTCACTTTATAGACATAAAATTATATATTCATGTGGACCTCATCCAAGAGGACCACAATTTTTGGTGTTGGTCCCATACCACACCAATAGTAAAGAATTATGTCTGACTAGATTCCTCAAATTGTAGGCTACATAGTGCTACCTAACTCTTCAATCATGGGTCTAATCAAGAAATATATAAAAATTCATCCTCTATATATATATATATATTATAGACTTGCATAGGGAAGTCATTCCTTAATAAATACATGTGTTTTGATTCTCATTCAAATTAGATGTGGAGTGACACATGGATCATCATTCTCGAGTCCAGATGAAATAAATAAGTCACCCACTCCTTGTGTATGGATGAGACCTACACATATAACCTTTCAAAATCAAAATGTGCATTGATTCTCATTCTCACGAGATGTGTAGTGATTCTTGAACATCCACCCCAGGGCCCAGACACAACATTTTTCCCCTTTCACGTTTTTTCATCTTAATCCTCACTGTCTAGTGTTAAACTATTCGATATTTCAAGAACTACATATGGCTTGATTCCTATTGTCATATGATATGTAGTAACACCTAAGATTTCATCCTTATGTCAAGCCACAATTCCCATTTTCATATAGGGAATACCTCATCCTTTATTTATGATGTTACACTGTACAGTTCCCAAAAAACTAAATGTGGCTTGATTCTTATCCTCACAGGATACATAGTGACATCGAGATCTCCAATCATGGGCCTAACTACAATAATCAATGGAAACAATTCCAACCTCTATGTATGGGAGAGACCTATCAAGTGTTTACCAGTAAATAACTACATGTGGCCTGATTCCTTTCATCATAGGATATATAGTGAGATCTATATCACCAATACAATGACAAACATAAACAACCAATATGAAATTCACTCAAAATCCAAAGAACCCCAGTCACAAAATCTCATTTTTTCCAATTCATGACCCAGATATATGTCTGTATTTCTTGTCTTAATAATATATTGTGAAAAAAAATTTAACATCATTTCCCACATGCTTACTTCATGATACTACATTTCTTGGAAAACATATGGTTCACATGAAATTAACGCATTACAACAGTGACATCCTCACTGAACTATGATAAAATGCACATTATATATCCTTACTGCATGATGTT
The DNA here is from genome assembly GCA_963277665.1 of Viscum album. NCBI lineage: Eukaryota > Viridiplantae > Streptophyta > Magnoliopsida > Santalales > Viscaceae > Viscum > Viscum album. The sequence continues at coordinate 75,056,358 of OY728162.1, read as the reverse complement.
AAACATCATAGAGAATGTCCCCACTTGATATCGATAAATTGTGCAGTTCATAAACTATTTTTCTTCCACTATCATGGGATAATGAGAGCCTTACCCCAATTAGACATAGTATGGGGTGATTTTATCATCTTTTAAGATAACCTCAATCCATAAATGAAACTTCATGACTCAAGTGATCTAGGTTGCCAAAACCTTCCATGGCCCCATAAAAGGATACCTGATTGTGAGCGACCCATTGCATGACTATGAATGTATGCCTATGGATATTGAATAAGAACCTATCTACATCAAATAAATGTGCCACTCTACAAAAAGGGCATTCCAAAACATGTGATCCATGACATCACCATGGGAAAACTCAATACCTCAGTGTGATCTAAAATACTCCAAGAATGATTGTCCCATATAATTAATCAAGGAACTATTGCCTAGATCTAATATTTTCAACATTTAAACCTCCCACATAGAACGATGCTGAGGTACTCTTGACCCTAGGTATCCTAATTCGACTGTTTTTTATAATCTTCCATATTATGTCTATACATTTTCTGAACATTAACATCCCAAAATTTGGTCAAAACTATATGACCTTAGTATATAGCCAATAATAGTCCAAATTGAATGACCTTAACTTGCTTACGAAGGAGAAAAAAACATGTGGGGTAAAAAACCGCTAAGGGAATCAATAGGGAAGACCAATTATTCACATTCAAAACTCTTCATATATAGTGTATTGGAAAACAATTAGGAAAAAATGAATATGTCATAAATCTCATTGGGTATACTTTTCTTCCCTAGTAAAATAAAATCTATGTCTCTAGACCCCCATGGTCCATGAAAATTTTAGAGTAATGATTTCTCACTTATACTCACTGTGAGAATATATTCGCTAGGTGGTGACAAAAAATTAAAAAAAATTGAACCCTTATTTTATATTACACTTCCCACATATCACTATTCATGATTTGAGTGTCTCAGATCAAAACAACATTAGAAGGCCCCTAGAAAGGACGCCCTACTTTAAGGGACCTTTTTCTTGAAAATTAATGTGTTTATATGGATTCTGTATTTGCACATATAGTTGTTAGGAAAACACATCACTATTAAAAATGGTTTTCATATCATACTGATCATTGAAATAACTACGGAAGAACCTAGAACCTCATCATGTTTTGGGTTATTCCTAATATTACTGTTCCATATCATCCTCCTAACCCAAGAACTTTGGACTGTGATTTACAATATTTATATCAAACTATCCAAGAAGATTTGACATCCATGACACAACATCACCATGTTTTGTACTCTTTCAAAAAATATAATGTGACACTCAATTCCTGAAACATTTATTTCCCACACCTCATTACTCAAAACCACTAGGCATAAAAATTAATATTTACAATATAAGAGATAAATTTCCCTATGGTGATAGAATCCTTCCTGAATAGTTATCCTCCCATACCAAACTTCATCATCTATACATTTCATCTCTCAAATCATTCTTGCCCTATAAAAAGGAGTGGATTTCATATTTTTATTGACCATGATCTTAATGCATAAGTTCTGTGACCCACAAACTAAAGGAATATCCTCCTTGTAGTGAAAGAGATTTAATCCTTGTGAACCCTGACAACACCATGACATAACCTGACACCTCTGAGTGCAACATGTCATTTATTGAATGTCTGTTCCATTCCATATTCACAACATAAAACATTTGGTTTATGAATTACATAATATATGGTCCAATTATATATGTGTACATATAATAACTACTATATATTACAAAAAATAATATTAACTCCATAAACTTTCCATATCCATTAGAAGAGATACCCATCATTATGTTACCCCTTGCTAGAATATGCATGTATGCTCATGGGTCTTTCATATGCACTTATGGTCATCAAAAAAATGTGTCTCCATGAAAACAAGGATTTTTTATCCTTGTGAGACCTTGAAACACCATAGAATAACTCAGTATATCAGTGTGTTTTAGGTACTTCTTATAATTTCTACATAATATACCATGATCAATGATCAGGTCTAAGATAAATGACCTAAAACTAATGTGGTAGAAGGACTGAACTAAAAGACCGTGAACTACAAAAAGAGAAGGTTTGATATAGAAGACCAAAAACTAAATATAAAAAACGTATGAGCTAAAAGGACCTAAACTATATATATATGTCAGATATAAAATACCCAAAACTACAATAATAGATGGTCTGATTTAAATTACCCTAAACTACAATGATAGACTATTTGAGAAAAAAACCATAAGCTAAAGAGATAAAAAATCTGAGCTAAATCAAACCAAAAAAATTTGATCGAGTTTAAGAGATAATAGTCACTAATCTAAATAAATGGAGGTCTGTACTAGTAGAACCTAAACTAACTATATCGAAGTCCTGACCTAAATGACCCCAAACTATAGATATGGAAGGTCCCAGCGAAAAGACCTTAAACTATTGCACAACATCGAGTTAGCCAAGAAGAACATATAAGGTCGAACATATGGTCTTAGAAAACCTCAAGATACTGACCAATAAAATTGAATTATGCCAAAGAAGTGGACTCTCCCTCTGGGAGACATATTCTAACCAATTTCCCTTCTATAAATTAGGTAGTCTCTAAGAAAATTAGAATAGATTTTTTAATAAGGAATATTGTGTTTGTGGAAATTTTGGAGTGTTTCTCAAGAAGTAATCTACTATAATTTCATAATTAAATTCAGAAAATCCATGTTTATCTGATATTATGAAGGGTGTGGTTATTTTATGTAATTAGATCTTATATTGGAGTAATTCGTCACCAGATTCAGTGTCTTCCACTATAGCCTAGAACAAATCTTCCACACTGAGAATGGAATGAAGACTGAAATTCTCAACTAAAGAGACCATAATTCTCCCATACGGTATTTTCTAATATATGAATTTTGTATTGATTTTATGAGAGTTAATCATGGAGATGACTAGTTTCATATTTAATACGATGTATTTTAAACTAGATATAGTTAGTTTCAATCTCTTGATCCATAACTGTGTCTCCATGAGCATCCACCTCCCCCACATGGTGAGAAGATTCATTTATAGCTGCATCCCTCTTCTATTTCATATATGAGGAATCCTTGCCAGTTTCCTCCCTCAATTTGAGGACCCTTATATATTCCCTTATACAAATAAACTAATTCACCTGAGAATGAAGGGAGGAATAGTCAAAACCCTCAACACCAAGGGTGGGAAACATAAATAAAATATGACCCAATTGGTCCTTAAACTCATCCAATGGGGTTTCTAACACTAATTTGCAGACCACTATCAATATTTTTTTTTGGAATCAATTGTTAAAGCAATGCAGACCTAAGTCCTAGATCTAGGTTCATCCTTGGAACATAAATATAGTTCGGTACTAGGTCTCCAAGAGATGGAACTATGCTCATAGTCACTAATAATGAATGAATAGATAGATTCTTTACACAATTTGATCCAATTAATGTAACCCCTATAGGATAAGGGACTGGAGACTCCGAACTATGGGTTGAATATGCTCCAGAAAGGGACACATGGGTTTGTTAGTTATATAGAAAACAATACATTATCACTAGGTAATTGATGAATACAAATGATGTTAGGAATATACCTTTCTCATTCTCATCACAGATTACATCCACTACCCTATCCACTTCCTCAAGTGAAGAGGGAAAACCTTACTAAGATGACTGGAACTATGGCACATCTAGAGCATTTTCAGAGGAAGTGCTACATTCACTACCCTTTTGGACTATAGGAATAAAAAGTTAATACAATGAAATGTGACAAAAATAAAGAAATTTTTGAGTCTTAATGAATTTTTCACCGTCTCCAAAACTCACTTCAATTAAGTACAACAGATGATGAGGATAGCTACCTATGTTGGTATCCTCAAATAGTGCATCCACCACATAGAATTTAGTTGATTGATTGATAAAACATTTGCAGTAGGTAATGGATGTGATTGAACTGACACCTCATCCACCTACCCATCTAGATGTTTTGGGCCTAATAGATAAGGGTATCCTAAAGAAATAAAATGCATTAAAATATACTTGGAAGATTATACATGCTATTAAAATAAATATTAGATGTAAGATGAAAATTTTTAATGAATTAAAATGTGTTTCCAGATTAATCCAAAATACAAGTGGAGTGGAATTCCAAACTAACATCTGTATTCTAGAGGATAAGGACCTGAAAATGCATATTTCTTCCTTTTCGTCACATTACCTTTTGAGGAAGTCTCTACAGATTTTTTTGAAGATAAAAATATTACTTTAGAAGTGGAAATTGATTCCCTCTTCTTAACGTAACAATATGAGTACACTTCATCATCAGTCCCCCAATCGCTACCAAATGTTTCTCCCATATCCAAAACTTGGGGAGAATATATAGTTAACAAAAATATTGAATGATATTCAATAGCCTCCTATTATTTCAGTATGTAAATACCTTTAATATAGTATCAATGGAGCTATGAAACATTAAAAATTAGTAGTAAGTTTGGACATACCACTTCTTCAACAATGGGATACCCCAGTTAATCCACATCAATTTGATGTATTTCTATGAGAAACATTTGGTGGACAGCTAGGGAATATAATATCTAAAGCATGAAAATCACCATATTTTCATCATGGTCTCAAAACTGGCCCCAAACTCCTCAGGATTCCCTTTTAAAATGATACCAAGAGGGGATGTGATATAGGCGAAACCATCCCAAAGTACCACTTATATGAATAATATACCAAAAAACTATTTATATATGATTTTTATCCTCAATGAATCCCATTGATGAGATGAGTTAGAAAATAATAATTGAGGAATAGTTTCACCCTCTATCACTATATCTATTTTAGCAGTGTCAGTGGGTGCTTCTACCGGAAATGGAAATCATCTGACATCCTTGAGGGGTGATTTTAGGGCTATGAGACCTATAAATATAGTTTCTCTAGAGGCTTGGAATTGTGATCAGTAGATGTTGGTATGGAGGTATCACTTCCCAATTGGGATAATTGTCCACTAGGATATGATAAAATCCAAATATATACATATCCATGAGATAAAATGATTTCTACATTATGGGGAGAAAGGTTAACTCATCCCCAGTCTCCTCCCAAGTAAATATTATCCAAAATTGGAGAGCTACCATCATATTCTCCTTGGAGAAACTAGAAATTGTGCAAATAAATCTTGACTAGAAACATAATTATTTTTTTCTAAACTTGTACTATGCATACCACTCACAAATGAGGTCCTTATGAAAATGTTTGGAAATAATTCCCTCATGATGTGACTTTTTGTAGGCCCGAGCCTCAATGTTGACCTCTCTAATGTTACAAATATCACGTGTTAGAACTGACCTGTTGGTTATAAAATAAAAATGGTCATAATGGCTCACATAAACCCTGAAATCCTATTATTTTAGTGTGAAAGGTCTTACCTCATTGATTCATTACATATATGGTATGTTGTGGGAATTGGGGATATCCTGGATGTTCTAAAATTCATAACCTTACAAGTGAGATCCTATCTAACCCTGTAATAATTATATGGTTCACACAATCCTTTATGGTTCGTTTCTCTTAAATTAATGGACAAAAGGTGAAAAATCTAAGAAAATAAAGGTAGAACTAGCCCAATTTACCCCTGTCATGGAGGTCTCCATCATGAAAGTGAAAACTAGAACTCAAAATTTTTCCATCATGAATTTAATCACCCACATAGTAACATTATGAGAGTGTATTGTAGTTAAAAAGTCCAATCGAAATTGGGAACAATTTCTCATCCCCATTCTTTGAATTTCCCATCTTCATCCATGGACAAAAAACATCCCAATGCACTATGAGTATTATTCATGATCCAGTCTATCATATTATTATATTCCATCATAGATCTAGGATTCCTAATTAAGAATTCCTCTAATGTATTGAATGGGATATCATCTTGAAGAAGAGGCTCCATTTGGAGGGATTTTACATCCATTATAATAAAAAATCAGGTTAGATGAGGTTTCATTGTTATGTCATATCAAGAAGACAATGGGGAGAGAAATTTTGATACATCCCTCCTAATACAGGTGAAACATATTTTTTATCCACATCCCAACTACCAATTCCCACTTAATTAGGTTTGAGGTTAAAAGTGTTCATGTACAGAATCCAATGACTAAAAATCTACATTATTTGAACCTTAATGAAGTAAGAAGACTTATGTGATAACCATATGTCCACATACATTCCAATTTTCATCAAGTTTTTATAAAATTTAGAAGTAATTTATCAAACCTAGAAAGGACATCCCTAGTCCAATCCACAACAACCACTTAGTCATATGTCAAAGTTGGAAACATATAAAAACATCTGATTAGAGGCAGATAAGGCATTAATGAGCAATAAATATGAACATCCAAGTTGGGGTCATGATGGGTCGTATCAATTTATGTGGGAATTAATTTGAATATTTCCCCATATTAACAGTCCACTTGGGTGAAAAAGTCACCTTCCCCCTATGTGATGTTCTCTTGAAATGTCTTTGGTGTCATATGAATCCAAGAGGAGGGTATAAATCGTGACATCAGTAATCGAAAATGAGAATCATTAGTAAGGAGAATCCCATAAATGGGAATGAATTATGAAAGCGGTAGTCCATGAATTTCAATCCCATATAATTTTTTCGATTCAGTTTAAGTGACCCAATATCACAAAAGAAATTAGGTTCCATGCTCACCACTATAGAATGGTGACGGGATATCACTACTTTTTCCTTATTATTCAAAGGAAAGTGGGAAATTGGAATGAACTGGAAGCCATATGAACAAAAATAAGTTTCACATGTCAGATAGATAAAATAAAATCTTTTGAAAAAAAATAAAAAATAATCTAGAAGCATCATGTGCATCAAATGAAACGATAATGAATTTTCAATTTTCATAATGAATTTTTGTGTCACCAAACTCTTGATGATATCGTGAGTCACAAAACAATACAAGGAATCATACAATCACATGACCCCTAGGAAACACGTTATCATGTGACCTGTACATGTTCACATGTGACACATGATAGTCAATATATCATTTAATCTAGCTAATAGATCCTGAAAATCAATCAATATTATCGAGCATCCTCATGTCTAATGATCAAAAAATATACAAGACCTGGTTTATAAGTGTTTTTAATGAATTCTTGAGAAAAATTAATCTTGTGTAATAGTTCTTGGGAATGAAGGCTCATGGAGTGGTCTTTCGATACGGTCCTGTAGAATATTATTAAAATAATGGTGCATGACACATGCGAGGTAAGAGTTCTCTAAAAAAATAAAAAAAGGGTGAATGAATTTCTCTCTGCCTTGTATTTAAAGGTAATCTAATGTAATACCAAACATCAAATGATATACTATGTGTTTCCCAAGGCACTAATTCATGAAAACTTCGATGTCTCGTTCACACATTTACATTCCTGAGAACTAATCCATTTCCAAAATAAAAATCACTCCAGAGGTGGGGAATTTGATTACACTCACGAAATGAGCATTGAAAAATTCATGAAAGAATAAATACATGCATTTTTTTTATTATTTTCCTCGCAAAATAAAAGAAAAGAGAAGGTGTGCGAAAATCATGGATAACTTAATCATTTAATAGACACAAAATCTCATGGAAATATTATGGTCATGTCAAGGAATCATGTTCATCACATATGCTATGAAAGATCCCATGAAAACCCTTCAACATGTTCTTTTTCTCTTGAAATGGAACCTAAGGCAACCAGTGATCACATGGTGGCATCATGTTGAGCTCCCGTAGGTCATGTGGTTGTACAACGGATGGGTTTTTTACAACCCATTCAAACATACTTTAGAATTATTATAAAAATTTCCAAAAGGTGAATGCCTCATGTGGTAATAAAACTTATATAATGGATCACCCAATGTGGATATTAACAATACTCTAAAAAAATTCAAGAAAACTCCCGTCATCTCAAGCCTTTATAAAATAAAATAAATGAAATAAATGTGGGAGAGGTGAGTGGCACTCGGGGTTATATATAAACATGTGTTAAACCAATTGTGATCTACATGACACCGTAATACCTGACGAGATTTCTACCTAATATCATGAATGCATGATGATATGTCATCCTCATCACGATAGAGCCTCGGGTATGTCTAAGAGACATCACACTCCCCATTTTGGTCTCCCAAATGAAAAAATATTAGATTCTCCTTGAAAAGATCATGAATCTCTATAAAACTGTCATTATACATGTGACACATCACTAAGTGGTGGGGCATTTCTCTTTGATATTACTCCTGAAATATCACATGTGTCTCGACTTTTGTAAATTAAAAAAGGAAATAAATGGATAAGATATAGGAGCCTCTTATGGTTTTAAATCCCTTATAATGTGCTAAGTTCGTTCGCTATAGTGTCTCATGAGACCCCTCAAAATTTTGTCCTGCTCTTACAAATGACCCCTATGAAGCCATCTTTTTCTCACAAAAAGTCTAAGACAAGTAACATGTGATCATGAAAATGCCTTCAAAAAGGTTCCCAGATCTCATAAAGGAATTAGGACATGAAAATATGGAAATATAAAAGTCCTTATGCATTCTATCTTGGTTCATAAATTCCCCATTAATTATAAATAATAAAATAAACAGTAATTGACGGGATGGACTCATGGACACTAAAAATATGATGAATCCTTCGATGTGATACATTATAGAGGCTCGTGAAGATGTGTGACACTGAAACCCCTATCTGACTCCATCCTAGATTCACAAGATATTCTTTGTAAAATCATCAAAAAATATGATGTTATGGCCTATCAATCCCCCACCCAATCCTAAAAAATTCTCCACTTTCACTCTGAGTAGGACCAACACTCTCCAAATGAAAATTTGGCCCCTTTTCACCCATTCACCAATGAAGATTTCTTAGAGTGGTGGATCTCTCGACCAAAAAGTTCTCCATCAGGTAATATACCGTTGAACAACTGAATCCACCATAAAGCATGCATAATCACTTTTCATAATCACTCATAGATCACTTGAAGGTCTTATGTCTTGAAATGCGAATAACATCCGACACATCTGCTAGATTATGTAGCACATAAAATAATCTAACAATGAACAATGAAAATTAATTAAAAATATAATGGATTGAATAAAAACGAAAGTTGGGTAACTTATGAAAAGAACATATTCCCTAATCATCAAGTGATTTTCATAGAAATCCAAGGACATACAACACCACTATGAAATATTTCCTAGGTCTCAGGAATTTCCATCAGAATACTTTTTTTGGTAATGAGTTTTCCTATGTACATGTCAAACCAAGTCAAATGGTTCCCCTTAGGCATGCCTAAAAAGTCTCACCAAACCATTTGGGATAACTATTCATGCCTTTTTATTTCCTTAAGATGTGTCTCCAAACTCATATTTCCTCACCAATTCATGATAGATGAGTCTCATAGTAGCACCATGGCATGTAAAACAGATCTCATGATGCCCTTCGAGCATGTCTTCTAGGTCTTGAAATACCCAAAAAACATTTCATCTAGGACATATGACACCATCTTAGAGATGTCATATTGACTCTCACAATTTACATCATGTGATTCGGACATCTCTTTATATGACACTAGAGTAAGTCAATCAGATCATGCGACACCCATAGGACAAGCTATCCAAGTTCATTTAATGCATTCCAGGACCAACCGTCTATTTCTTACAATGTTTCGTTAGACAAGACATCATTTATATTGTGACAAACTTAAATCATTCCATACATATTATTGTAATCTCTCCAACAAATTCAACTATGTCATATAGTTGTATTTGGACATTTTAGGAAAACACTCTCCAATATGTGAGCCATCATGGAATGATGAGCATACAATCCATTCTTGTTAGGTAGGAAAGAAGGTCAAGTCAAAAAGGTAATCCTAGGATTGCATGACCTTTACAATCCTTGGGGAGTAAAACTATAATATGGAGGAAACTTCAGGGTATAATACCAAATCAAGGGAACAATGAACACTATAATTATTTTAATAACCATGATAATTTGGACACCTCCCCATGGTTTGAGCTCAATATTAATCATCCATGGTTTTCCCCGTCTTACATGTCCCACATGCACAAGAAATTTAATTTATTATTTTCCATCCCTTATTTCTCAAAATGATAATGGATCACGTGGGATTAGGGAGTTTAGATAATGATATCATCTGAACTATAACCCCCTGTAAAGACAAGGGAAACATCAATGTGTCATCCCAAAAAAATAAAATATGAGGAATCTTATTATTTCTACAACATGGATATTGTGGACCCCATCCAAAAGGCTCATGATAGAGCTTAAATGGGCATCCATCTTTGGGTGGTTCCCTCCAAGTCTCTGACATTTCAATCATCGATTTGAAGTCATTCCCATTGGAAAATCATTTGACCTCATCTATAAGTAGACAGAGAAATTAACTGAACTATGATAACTATGATTCATTCCATTACCAAGAAATGTAGGATGCCTCCCTAAGGCCCAATATCAATATTGAAAATCCCAAGGGTAGTCCCAACACATAATCCATGCATCCATATGCAATAATACTGATTAATTTTTATCCCATTTTTCCCACATCGGGCATAGTTCAAATAGGATTCAAGAGTTATAATAGTCATATCATTAACATTTTGAATCTAAAATAGCTAATAATATGTCTACATGTATTCCCTGATGAGTACGATGATATAAATTCCACCATATTAGGACATATACCATGGGGACGGTCTTAAGGGAATGAATCAACTATGATAACTCAGATTCCTACAATAACCAAAATATATAGGATGCCTTTCTAAGACCTGGGTTCAAATAGGAATCCACCCCCTGATTTCTGACATATCAACCATCAGGACTAAATTATTCCCATAGGATGATCATTAAACCTCATTTTTAGTGGATTAAAAACCAAAATAAGGTGATACAACTCTAACTCTATCCATTATCGGGATATGTAGGACGTCAACTTGAAATAAATCTTGAATATCTTATTCTCCAAAGTACTCATATATTTCATTTTTATAAGATTTTAAATAGATTGGGATTTAATGAAATACTAGGGTTTTGATTCTATTAATATCCAGGATATATAGGATGCATCATATTGGCTCAATCCCCACACAAAATTATTAACCACGTCCCTTTCTAGGAAAAATCATAAATATTTTATTTATATGGCTTCAGGAAAATAATATCTATTCATTATAGGTAAATGTATGAAGAAACTTAGATATATACAAATGTATTTTTTTAATAATATCCCCTTCTTATGCTTAAAGAGAAAGTTAACCCACATTTTTTTTCTAGGGTAAGAACTATCATATTAGGATTAATAATAGATTCATAAAAACGGATTATATCTATAAGAGAGTCACATAGTGTGAAAAAATTACCCTAAAAAGGATTTGATGTTTCAAACCTCCCATAATCTCAAACAATGTGATTAACCAAGTTTCATCAATCCTGAAATCCCATGTGACCGCCTTCCATTGGAAATCTGGTATGTACTGATTTATAGATTGTTGAACTGTTGTGAGTTTCTATTAAAGTGAAACAATGGTAACCCGATGCTAATTATTTTTCTTGAAATACCCTCCCCCAGACACACACAAGTAACCATCAGGAATAATTGTACCTACCTTGATGAGGTTTTTGGGTCGCACTCTTTTCCTATATTAAACCAAAATCTAAAAAAAAATTGGTTGACTCTAGATAGTTGAAATTTAAAAATCCCCCCGAAATAAGGGAATTATGTATATTCTATCACACTAAAGGGGAAATAATAATTCTAAAAATTTATAAATGGTATCATGAAAAATATATAAGACTTGATGGAAATGAAATAAGTTCTTCAGGGACATTCTATACTCAAGGAACAACTAAAGCAGAAAGTTGTGGCTCGATATCCTAATGAAATATATGATATTAGACCTTTTAAATCATGAATTTATATGATTAAATGATATTATTTCAAATAGTGTAAGATGTAGGAGGGAGATCCCTTGTCATTACTCAATCTGGTCTACAATGTCTTGGAATTATTACCACCATCATTGGGGGGATAGGAACCACCCCAAAAATAGGATACCCATTATATGAAGAGTCAAAATATGGTTCTATAAATGATATACAATTGAAAAATCACCTTTCTTTGATGAATGATATTATTATAAACCTAAGTCTTATACACATAATTGGGAATGTGGTTGAGGTATATAAGGTTGAAATTGACCCAATTTCTTAGGCACTATTTCAATCAATTTCATATACACTGTAGAAACCTAGAGATAAGAACAATGATGATATCAATATGAGCATCAATCAACACCTAAATATTCCAAAAATAGATCAGATCTGATCATAATAGATGACCAACTAATGGTTTTATACTTATATGGTCAATGTCAAAATGATGAATGGTCAACTCAAGCTGACACATTGACTACAATGACCATGACGTCCCTAAATTATAGTTAGTCCCAAGTGTTTTAAGAACCAATTTTCTCCCACAATGACCACTACTAGAAATTTTGGTTTTAGAGCCTAGTGAAGCGGGAGACCGCCATTGGCGGTCGCTAAAGAGGGTATTAGCGACCGCCATAGGTGGCCGCTAATATGAATGTAAAATTCCAGCGGGAATTTTCCCGCGCGCCGTCATCTTCTTCCTTCCTGGCCGCTGCAAATCCGAACTTCCGCACGCCGCCGCATTCCGCCACACACCGCCACCTCACTTCATGCCATACCATGCTTCCTAACAGCACACCCGTGACCGCCGTCTACGTGCGGTACAATCCCGAACCCCTCCTCGGACATCCTGTGACCTTATCATCCTCACTCGAATAACCCTACATGCACCGCCATCGTCTGTCCGCCATGGCCGGTGGGGCAAGGTCATATCCCCAACCACGCATATGCAGAGACGAGAGGACCCGCATCACTGCTATGTTTATGTGATACATTAGCGACCGCCATTGGCGGCCGCTAATGGTTTTTACCGACGAAGCTAAAGCGACCCCCAAAAGCGGTCGCTAAAACCACTATATGCAGTAGTGGTCCCTTTAAATGGGGAGTAGTACCATTATAGGAATTATAATCCCTCAGTTGATAATTTTGACATCAAAATATAATTATTCAATATCTTAGTAAAACTCACATATTTGGATGCACATAAGCTATAAAAGGGTCTTGGAAAGACACTAATTATAATACATCTAAATTTTTTTATTTTGAAGCTTATTCCAACACAATATAAATATATCATGAATAGATTTGTTCCAATGAGTGTCGGGATGTTATATCCTTCACAAAACATGATTCGGGATATTTGATATAGGTAAACAAATGTTCATAATATATATAGTATGTTGGATAATGTTTACATCCATTAGTATTTAATTGATAACACCTACCCAATTAATATCATAACACTCTTAACCCTATGAAGATTGGGCTATTGTAAAGCTGATTTGTCCCCTTCCCACCCAATAATCTATGGCAATGAAAAGTGCCAGAGAAAACCTATTAGCATAATCATGTCCAAACCAAGTTCAAAGACCTCATCTCCAACATTTATTTTATGGTCATTCACTAAAATATTGACTTAAATACCATATTGGGGATGTATTGTCTATATATGAACTCTCTAGTTATGTTGTAATATTATCAATACCTAATGTCATCTCAATTGGAAATTATAGTTCTTATATAGTGATAATACCCCCTTAAAGTTGTATTTATCTTAATATTTCGATGTAGGTTTCTACATAAGTAGAATAAATATTCATTGGAAGACAATGCCATCAATATTAATGCACCCAGTGGATTGAAAATTGATTCTATCAATCCATGGACTTTATTCATTGAAAACTACATATTAACCATTAATGAGATCGAGGAAATGAATACTTCTCTAGGTAGTCATTAGGTTTTGCGAGATGCAAATATTAGTTAAATAAATTTATTACATTCCATTCATATGTTTTTAAAGTAGATTACCCAACTAATAATGTACCACCATAGAGGATATGGCCATTATACCCATCATACAGTTCAATCATTCCATTGAATGTCTCTATTCAAATATTAGTCTAACAAATACTCAAACCACTTAGTTTAGGCTCATTGAGAAATAGATCTCAGCCTATATATAAGGAGATAGGAATGGGGATATGGAAAATTTTCCCCTACCATCATGATATTGTATGCCTCATGTAAATCTAGGAATGAAGAATAGGGTTGTGCTCTTGGTAAGGGTAATAATTTCCCTAATATTGAATCACATCATAATCATATTCAACATACAAAAACTTCCCTGCATCATCTCTCAAATAAAAAAGATATCAATTCATATTCTTCCCCTGATGATAATGAAGAGGTGGGGGGAAATATCCAGGATACCCATGTAACATTCAAATAATGGCTATCGACCACCATTAATAAACATAGACATATTAATCTAGATATGGATAGGGATCTCCAGCCAACATTGATCGATGCCACCATGACACCTAAATAAAATAATAAATATATCCCCTTCCTCAAACAAAAAGTAGATATCTTTTCCTAGAAGGAAATAGTGATTAGTAGGTGGGGACTCAATGTAGCTACCCATTATTTGAGTTTTAAATATGACCAATGTGAAAATAACTATGTATCCTAGAGAATGCATCTAACCCACACTACTATGGAGGAAGATGATGTCGATAAACTCATCAAAACCAACTTCACTCAAGAATTGTAATACCTTAAATGCGTTATAAATATCATCATCATAAATAATTTTTTTAGAATATTAGGTTTTTCATCAACTTAAGGGTTCTTAATTGGAATTTCCCCACTTTTCTCCACTAGTCCTAGTCATGTAATTACTAATCTATGAAATAGTTACCTTCTTGGCCCCCTCTTTTATGATTGGATCACTTGACTATAATTAGATTTTTATCTCCCTATAAGTAGAGTAGGATAATACATTTTGGGAAATTTAATGGTTATATTTTTATTTGTAATGTACTTCGGTTTGAAAAAAATTGGTTTTTAATTCTAGCATTCCATGAGTAATATCTTCTATCTCATCTGGGGAAGGATGATAGAATTTAAAAAGGATAATATTATGTTCATGTTTTGATAATAATATTATCATCATTATGATCTTGAAAATTCATTGAACAAACAATTTTAACACATCTTGAAAAATATCCCTTAAAATGTGATTTCAGGGCAACATCAAGGAAATTTATTAAATTCATGTAATTCCATTGTGCAACCAAAGTTGTCTCTTAAAGGAAATTTGAAATCCTTAATGTAATTCAGAAATAAAACCTTAATGTTCTAAGGATAATCCCAGGATGTCTTTCAAATATATTATAATACTTATAATACCTCATAAAAAATAAACACCATTTAAAAAGATTATCAATAAGGGGGTTAAAAATTAGTGGGATACAATTTATCAAGAAGAAAATAATTAACTAAAGAAATACCTCCATCAACCATCAATGTTTATGCCCCCCAAAGAAAGAAAAAACTTATTCTTATTAGGATGGTCTAGATTGATTTTACAGCACACTAGTTTCTCATATAAATGAAGAAATAAATGATAAATATCAATATTAACTCATAAGAACAACATTGGGTACAATGATCAGATATTACAATATTGTTAAGAACTTCCGTACATTTATTATTGGAGTGGAAAAGTTCAAACAATACCTTTTGTATCGTAAGGTTCATCAGGTTTATCATGTTGATCCTATTAACTATATCCTTATTCTTTAGTTTATAACAATATTTCTAGAATTGTAAAGGGTCATCTTATTATATTTAGGTATCTCATTCATGTATTTAAATTTATTAAAATGGACGATTTTGGAAGATTTCTTCATTGAACACCACACTATAAAAATTACACTAGTGGATTCAAATATTCTTGAAGAAGGGGTTTTCTCTATCTATGACACTTAATAAATATATGAGATATGATTTAATGGTTCCTACAAGATACTGAAAGGAAAAAAGAATAAACAAATAAAATATCAGTAGCATTTTCATGGGACTAATACTCCCCAAAAAAAATGTAGTTCTTCAATATCCTTTTCTACTATAAGAGTGTTTCATCAATAATGAAGAAATATTACAAGCCCTTATTGTAATATTGTATATACTGTTACAGATAAAAGTGTCCCTGATAAATATCAATGATGAATCATAGTTGTTAATATAGAAAATTAATGAACAAAATTCCATAAAATGGTTAATTAATCATTTTTCTTTATTACTTATGATTTTTTTTGGATGAATATCTCTCTGAGATAACACATTATCAAAACCCATGTTTAAGGAATTCCACAGAAGATTACATACCCTATACATCTGTAGCCTTTGAATATCAAGATAAGAATTACATAGTAACTCTCATCTCACAAATATGGTTGTTATCTCCATTCATTAGTAATGAAAATAATAGAATAAATGGGTTCAACACTGACATATAAAATGTAAATCTTATATCCTCTTCAATTGATACCATAATTATATTGATCTCCCCCATAATGGGAATCTGTTAATGTGGTATTCCACCACTACATCAAGATAATATGGAACACATTTAATGATGGGTGATATATTTAGTTCACTAATATGGCCTAACTCTAATAAATTTCATCATAAATGAGGCTTTGAGAGGGTTCACTTAAGGTTCCATGAATTAGGAGACACCCTCATTGTTATACTAGATGTTCAACCTACCATCTGCGGTGCCCATCATTTATTAACCAACATGTCCCATAAATAAAAAATATGTGAATACTTATGTCCATCAAGGATTCATGAATTCATGGAGTTCAAAATTAAATATTAGGAATGTCTGATACATTCTTACTTGAACTGTGAGTCCCCATATTTATTACATTCCACAAAGTAATCATGGCCATTTTTTATAAATAATACATGTTATGGGTTCATATCCCTCTGAAATATACAATTAATTTATGTACAAACATACTAACACATACTAATTATATAAAGTATAAAATGATATATCTATAAAGGATGTAAAAAAATAGGATATTATCAATTTCATGATGTCAAATATTATCATTAGCTTCTATTTATCTCACTTTAAATTAATGTAAAACAATACTATTTTCTAATCAGTTGAATTGTAAAGGATATAACTTTAATATAATTTTTTTTCCAAACACTCACCACTCATCTATTCAAGGAAAAAATGAAAAAATATAGTATTTTAACTAAATTTGTTCTAAAATATATTTCACTGGATGGTGGAAACATAAAAAATGCACAACCCGAATTTTTTATACTATGTGGTATTATCACACCATGAGTCAAACTAACTCATAGGTAGTCCCATATTCACTTGTATATTGGATATAGTTATTTTTTCCTCTAATTTACAAATTCATTCACTTATCATTAACATCTAGAATCAGTTTTCTAAGGATAATTTGTCTATAATACCATTGTTTGAACTAGAGAAACATTATGATAAATGGATTCAATCACTCTATAACTTATAAATCTATAATTACTAGGTTATGTAAGGTCTCAATAATAACTTTTTCCTTCACTCATTATTCTAAGGAGAGTTGTTATGATCATTGAGAACCCCCGTGACACACTGGGTGAAGCCTCCAATGTATGAGTTGAAAAGGGTGGGAAATTACACTCTACATATGTTTTACTCCGATATATATTACTCTATGATCATGATGGATTGATACAATATCACTATAGTCACTAATTTTATATTCCATAAGATTCATGTTTCAAAGATTGACATTTATATTATCACATCCTCAATATATTCGTTTAATATCCATAAAAGAAATTAAATTCAGCATATCTCTAAATTGCATTGAACACATCCTAATAACATGATTTCTAACTACATGGAATACAGTTATAGTTGTATGAATATAAATTACATAACACATGGGTCATCATCGCATGGACTTAAAATTATGTACATCTAAGTCTTAGATACATGATAAGAAATATATAAACATATAGTCTACCATAGAGGACATCCTAAATTGTTTCACATAGTTTACTGATGAGACTTGTTATCCATGAAATGGATCCAGGTTTGAGTTGGAATTCCTAGTGCATGTTTCTTATACATTCATATATGTTAACTAAGAATAAGAAAATTCTCACTTATATAATAGTCTGGTATACATTGGATTATTTATTTCCCCGGGTATTAAATATTTATAGCTATACAATCCCATACTAATTTCATGGTTCCTTTAACCCATGATTCAAACTACCCCTTGACTATAATAATTCTTGACTCGAGTTCTATTTATCAGGATACATAGTGTCTCTTATCTCTCTTATACTAGGCCCAATAATAGCTTCCATTCCCATATCACATTATATTTTGGAAGTAAGGATCTTCCAAATTCGCATCAGTTTCCCTCCCTTATCTCACCATAATATCCATTATCTATATTCATATTCCCCCAAGTTCATGATTTAGATATGTAAAAATACTTTATATAAGTACCATGTATTTATTGATTGATTCCATCAAAAGGTACATAGTGATGAATAGATCATTAATCTTGTTACAAGTTGAAAATTCCACAAATATTTGATCTCCCCAAAGTGTATGATTTCATTATTCACATCATGTTTTCATTCATGGGTTTGAAATTTATATGAATCAATTTTATATTTTTATACGAGTCAAATCAGCATAAATTCTCCTCTATAGTTCCATTTCATATAACCTTAAATTGTAGAACATGTTTTTTCCATATCAAATAACATTAAACTACATGGAATATGGACCACCCTTTATCACCATAAACTTATTAAAATAGTCAATCCAATATAAACCCAACATCCATATATGAGAGCTAGATCCATATAAGGGTTCTTGGTATATAGTTTATATCAACATCCATTCACAAGGATAAAATTCATTTTTTTATCATGAATTATGTCATATTGTTAGAGATTCACATTTATGATGGGATTCATTCCCCCACTATGCAGCA
The DNA here is from genome assembly GCA_963277665.1 of Viscum album. Classification (NCBI taxonomy): domain Eukaryota; kingdom Viridiplantae; phylum Streptophyta; class Magnoliopsida; order Santalales; family Viscaceae; genus Viscum; species Viscum album. The sequence goes on along the minus strand of OY728162.1, from coordinate 75,037,234 downwards.
AGATATTTGAAAGGTACTATCAAGGGAACTTATTTAGTTTCAATTCCATTATATGATATAATACCCATATCCTATATATGATTTTGATCTATTGAAATATTTTATAATGTTAGAACTACATGTGTATTGATTCCCAAATCATAGGGTACATAGTAACCCCTAAAATATAAAAATTTGGTCACAACATCAAATCTTACTAGATTTTCTACTAGTTATCAATATCTTATTAATTCACACCAAGTATATTGTATCCACTAGACACTAGAGTGAATCCAACTAATATTTCACTTTTACACGAGTTATATCTAGGAAGATACCTAAAAAACTCTATGTGGATTTTTAGTATTATTTCATGATATATAGCGATGTATGAACCTTATATTTCATACCCATAAATATATTTTCAAATACATACACTCATTTCTAAAGGACCAATACAACCCAAAGTGGTTAGTTTGAGACTACAATGTTCCCATCTATTTATGAATATCCCTTAAATTCCATTGAAAATGAGTTCATTTGAGTCTAGGGGACACATCCACTTAGTGATTATATCACTGATGTCATATCTGAAACTTCTAACCAATTGAATGTTTCTTACTTGATGTAAAGACCATGATTTTCTATGTAATGGTTTCAATTATCTGGAATACTTACGATTCTAAAAAATTTGACAGTGCATGATTTTGAGGTCTGGTGTGACCAGAATGAATTTCTGTACTTTTTTATTGTACATTCAGTAAATGGGAGAGAGGCGTTTTCTAACTTTTAAACTGGTTCTCAGATTGAAAATCTGAGGGCACCGTTGAATCTACAGTGATGGGATTTTCCTAAGGGTTAATTCACTTCGACCATAGTAGGTCTAGAGAAAAACGTCAATTTTCAGACATTTTAAAAGAATTAACAAAATAACTTTGTTATTTTTCTTCCTTTCATTTTTTACTAACGGAAAAGAGACAATGTGGGGACAGCGACGTGTCAAACCAGTAAATTTCCTGTCCTTTCAATCGTAAGTAATATCTCCATTGGTGAATTAGGGAGGTTCCTAATTAAATATTCCCCATTATATCCCATGAGAGTCAGCCACCCTACCCTACTCATATTAATATGGAGCATGGGGGGTGGAATAAGCACAACTTCACAAAGAAACGAAGTGCTGAAAAAGTGACGAGATGCTAAACCCTTGGAGGATAGAAATGGTTCCAGCAAGCGGTGACGAGCGACACTTAAACCGTGAACCAAAGATCGAAGATCGAGCGACGTCATTGGAGTCTATTTGTGGGGGATGGAAAACAATGACCCACTTCCTCAATCACGGGTGTTTCTCCATCATTCTTGAGTCAGGGTTTACTTTTGGTTTTAATTCAAGAGTTTTAGAATCCTACTTCCTCCCTGGTGTTGTTTTCATGCTAACGTGGAGGGTGTGGGCCAAACGAACCTATCCCAGACCCTCTACTACCTTGATACCCTTTCATTCTTTATGGAAGATAACCAGCATGGATGTAACGATGACTGGTGTCGGTAGGGACTAAGGCGGTGGATGGTTGGCCGTGAGGGAGGAGGTAGTGCACCCGCACCGCCAAAGGAACCAGCCGTAACTCATCTTCCTTGGCGGTCAGAGGAAGTGGTCGGCACACCGAATGACATGGAAGAAGTGGGCGTCACAACCATCATGTCACCGGAGGATGCAGGTCCTCGCGTGTCAACTGTAGTGGACCATGGTAGGTAGCAGGCAGTCCGGCCAGTAGAGGGTGGCAGAGCAGCACGTCGTCGCACACCGATGGAGAAGACAGCAGGCATCGGTCCACCGTAATGGGAGGCATGACACACTCTAGCGGGTCCCATATGCCACCTGGCGTTGCCACGTGGTGACACCTCTTCAGAAGAAACTGAACTGCCCTCATGGATGTTCTGGAAAACCGAGGGTCACTACCCTAGTGGTGGCTTGGGCATTCCCCACCGTGATCTGGACATGGGGATTGTGCCCCCATGCGAACCGGGCCACCCCCTTGCTATTCGGGCTTCCCCCCTTGTTGGTCGGGAGACCCGCTTTCCGGGCGGTGCCCTTGTGGGCCGAGAGGCCCCCTTGCTGGCCCGGTGGCCCCCTTGTGGGCCGGGAAGCCCCATTTCTGGCCGACTGGCCCCATTGCGGGCCGGGCGGCCACCTTGCGGGCCGAGCGGCCCCCTTGTGTGTCGGGCAGCCCCCTTACGGGTCAATCACCGCCTTGTGGGCCGGGAAACCCCCTTGCGGGCTGGGGTGTCCACATTGCAAGTGGGGCTAGACTACAACCCAATCGTCCAATCCCTCCATGGCCCATTCTAGCTGGGTCAAACCCAGACTAGGTCGGGTCAGCCCATAACAGGTCGGGCCTGGTCAGTCCGGCAGGGTCGAATCGGACACGGGCCCAACCGAACCCAGAAACACTTAAAGGGCCATATCTTGAGAACCAAACATCAGTTCGGTGAACCATCTATAGCGTTGGCATCCTTGGATCGAGATGGAATTTCGGGAATACTCTACTTGAGTTTTTAAAAATCTTGCTATAAGGATGGGTTGGATTGATCCCGAATCCAACTGAGTCTTCAGAACTAAAATGCTTATAACTTACAAATCGTTCATCTGATTCACAAATCGTCTGTCGCAATGTTAGCCTTACGACTTGGAGGTCCTTTGGGTTTCTTCTTTAGAGAGCTTAGTGGTGTTTGAGTTACGATCAGTATTTCAAGGGGCATATTCTACGGAACCCGAGCGCACCGGGTGCTAGGAATCCTCTTGCCGGTTGTAACGTGAAGAATGAACATCAATCCTGTGTGGGTCAACATCTATCAATCCTATGTGGTTTATAATCTATTAGATCATGTATGTGTTAGTGCTTAACAATCCTATGTGGGTCAGCACATACTAATATTATGTGGACCAAATCCAGTGTTGGTCAACGAGGGTTAATACCTATCGATCATGTGTGGGTTAGCAATAGTTCTTCTTAACATAATAAGATGATCTAGCCTTAAGAAGAATCATCTTTACTTATGTTCTTAAGTTATACCTAATTGTGAGATGATTCTCTTCAGCTTCATGGTGTTATCATTGTGGTGTTACATGTGTGGTACTTATATCTTTGTGTTGTTACCTGTGTGGTACTTCTACCTTCTTGGTGTTACCTTTGTGGTACTTCTACCATTTTGTTGTGGTATTTATGGTGTTACCTATGTGGTACTTCTATCTCAGTGGAGTTACCTTTGTGGTTTTCTACCTTTGTGGTGTTAGATTTGTGGTATTCTTTCCTCATGTATGAGTTGAGTATATCTTGATAACTTAGGTATATCTATGGGAATATTCCTATGTAGAGTTGATGACTTGCTTTGTGGTATTTTCTTTGTGAAACATTGGTATAACTACGGGGGACTCGAGAACCCTAGGGAGTATCGTTATACTCACCCCTACATGGGCTACACCTGCACCTTGTTGTGTCTTGTTCAGATGACAGACAGAATTGATCGAGGTCGAGGCATCCAGGACTGGGCGGTACTCGGAGGTGGACAATTTGGCATGATGTGACATAGGGACTACTGATCGTGAGCTATACCAACCCTTCAGGTAAGATCCACGGTGGATGATCCAGGTGACGTTTTTCACTTTTCAGTTGTATCTATATTTTTCATTTGTACATGTACTTTTCAGTTGGGCTTGTATTCCGGCCACTTTAATTTCAGCACACCTTTACTACAACAGTTCACATAATGGATACTTCTTGTTGTGTTCTCGAACTGTGTGTCTCTGCCAGTTCAAAGGAAATGACTTCTCGTTTTAGCAATATGCCTTTCCTGTGCTAGTCTCCATCCCCTTTCCTATTGAAGGTAGGCTTGGGGTAGTCATGGCATGGGCCCCGGGGGACAGGTCATGACAAAGTGGTATCAAAGGGGTCAGTTTTGCTGAAGGACAAGGAATCTGATCTTTTCTATGTGAAAATAGTCTTAAGTATTATGATTTTGGTATTTAGTTTGGGGAATTCAGTGTTGGTTTGGCGGCTAACTTATCCATACACCAATACCCAGAACTCTGATTTCCGACTCAGTGCACAAAAACACAAATTGCGTGTGTTTTGAAAAGTTTCTCTTGTGATCTTTTTGAGTCAGCTCACAGGTATAACTTATTGACTATTGAAAAAAATCTTCTTTCTAGATGCATCCACATATACATCCATCCAAGATTCCTAAGAGAGTACGTGATGACGTCCCACGAAGCGATGAGGCCTCGGTGTAGCGCCCTCTTACGACATTAGCACCATCGAGTGGTGTTGTAGCAGCACCACTACTTGTTGGGAAGTTGTTCCCACTATTACCACCAGCAAAGGGTACACACCGACTGAGCATGATAAACGTGTTTCAATGGCAGTGGACTCCAGTGTTCCAAGGTTAGACGGATCCGTAGGCTGCTGAGGACTGATTGGAGGCTGTGGCCAGAGCTTTTCACTTTTTTGGGACACCGGCTGACCTTATGGTGATCCTAGAGGCCGGTTTTTTTCAAGAAGAAATAGGATGATTGTGGAACTTGATGCGCTAGATACACAACGAGGTGACCCTCATCTTGGTGGTCTTTGATATCCTTTCTAGGGTAGATTTCATCCTAGTGACATTATGTCATGTGTGTATACAGGAGCTGCTCCACTTATAGCAGGGTAGCATGATTGTGGCCTAATACTCATCAAGGTTCACTAATCTTTCTTGCTACTCCACCGACATGGTACGAGACCATATCATCAAATACCTTGCCCTTTGAGCAGGATCTCCGATTGGATATCATTGCATCAATGATATCGCTCTGTATACTGACACAGACTAGAGTGCTAGAGAGAGAACTTTTGGAGGAGAGATTCCCAGCTAAGTAGGAACTGATAGTGAGATCCATCACTAGATTTCAGGTAGTAGAGTCATATGTAGCAGGTAGTAGGAGGATGATACAGGGATCCAAACTGGCCAGGCATTCTTGTGGACGACCTCGGGATACATGGTAGGTGGTCTGGGGCTCACAGGACAGAGGAGGACAGCTAAGAAGTAGGTAGTACTACTTGTGCGGTGGGCAGGGTCACATGGCATGTGACTATCTGACCAACTGTACGGATTACCACAATAAGGTCCAGGTACCATTGAGGCATAGAATAGATTTGATCAGGGTTGTCTATAGAAAACATGTGGTTATGCCAGAGGAGCTGGCCATGCAGCAGACAATGGGTGGCGATTCTAGGTTCTATAGCCACCACCTTCAGTTGGTCCACCCCGACCACTGGGAGTAGGTGGTCAGGGACGAGCTCCGCTCCGGGATGTTGAGGCCTACGACCACAGTGCTCTAGAGTTGATTATAGGTACAATCTGTGTCTACCATACCATTACTGTTGTACTTATAGACACAAGTTCCAATCACTCTATTATTGCCACGCCCCTCATTCAAAGCTTGGAGATTCCAATGGAGCCATTGGCTCGAACCTTATGGATTGAGACACCTACGGGAGAGGATTTGATGATTACACACTGGTGCCAGTACTGTGAGCTTACTCTAGGAGGTGAGACCTTCGACTGCGGTCTTCTAGTAGAGGCAGTATGGCCTTACAACGTCATCTTGGGTATGGACTGGTTATCCATAGTCCATACCAATATTGACTGTATTAGGCGTCACGTTGGGTGATTCCATGAGGATGGGACCAATTTTTTCATCACCGGTGAGAAGGGAACCTTTACAACACTGGATGGACATAACCAGAGGAGGGTGCAGCAGATCACACGCTAGTTGGCTATCCTTACCCTCAGTGTAATATATGTTGAGAGTTCAAGCTATCCTATAGTGGTGAACCAGTGTTCTGATGTCTTTCCTGATGATGTTCTAGTACTACCTTCACATAGAAAGGTAGACATTTACATCGACATGTACCACAAGATGACACAAATATCTACACCATCATATTTGATGGCTCTCACGGAGCTTTGTGCATTATGGGTACAATTGGAGGACATTCCAAGAAAGGGGTTCATAAGGCCAAATTTTTTTCCATGGGAAGCCCCGTTTTAGTTCTCCAAGAAGGCATATGGGAGTTTGAGAATCTGTGTTGACTATCGATGCCTGAACTAGGAGATTGTGAAGAACATGTATCCCCTTTTGAGGATTGATGATCTTTTTGATCAGCTGACGGGATCTCGTTGATTTTTTAAGATAGACATTAGTTTAGGCTAATATCATCTCAGAGTACGAGATGAGGATGTATAGAATACAACTTTCCGATGTCGGTATGGAAACTATGAGTTCATGGTTATTGCGTTCGGTGAGGACAATTCCCCATTAGTGTTCATGGGACTCAAGAACCCGATATCTCATCCGTACCTGTATCACATTGTGGTGGTCTTCATAGATGAAATCACGATATACACAATGACAGAGGATGAGCATGACTATTATATATAGATAGTTATGGATACACTCCGATAACACAAACATAATGGTAAGCTCTCTATGTGCCAGTTATGGATATGAGAGGACCAATTTATGGGACACGTTTTCTCGGAGGCTCGAGTTGATGTGGATCCAGGGAAGATAGAGGATGTACTTGCTTGGGATCCACCCTAGAGTGTGACCGTTGTGTGGAGATTCCCGGGGTTGTCTGGATACTACGAGAGATTCATGCCTGAATTTTCCAGAGTTACGACACCCTTATCAGCATTGATGAAGAAGGGACATCCCTTCGAATGGATGGATAGATGCGAGCATAGTCTTTAGGATCTGAGCCATAGACTAGCGAGTGCCCCCATCTTGAGGCTACCAGAAGAGGGCGGTGGTTATGTAGTGAACTATGATGCATTAGGGACCGAACAAGGGTGTGTCCCGTTGTAGGAGTAAGTAGTGATCGCCTACGGATAATGATAGCTAAGACATAATGAGAAAAACTACACTACCCATGACTGGGATTTAGTAGAAGTGGTCTTCTCCTTGAAGAGGTGGCAACATTAATTGATGGGTTAACATTTTATACTCTACTCTAATCAAAAGAGTCTCTATTATATCTTTTTTCAGAAGGACATGAACCTGATAATGTGGTGATGGCTAGAGTTCAACCAAGACTATGAATTTTTGATAGTCTATACTACTGGGAAGGGAAGCATAGACGAAGACTCACTCAGTAGGTGGTCTGGTCTGCAGCTGCTGAGTGAGACTCCACATAAAATGTAGTAGGTCTATAGAAAAAGTTAAATTTTTGGACTTTTTAAAAGAATAAACAAAATAACATTGTTATTTTGTTTCCTTTATTTTTCCAACAATAGAAAAGTGGCAAGGTAGGACTTGTGATGTGTCATGCCAATAAATGGTTTTACCATTCAATCCTATGTAAAATCACCATTAGGGATTTAGGATGGTTCATAATCAATGATCCACCACTAAATCTCTTGATTATTAGACACCCTCTCCCTCTTCTATTTATATGGAGCATGTGGGGAGGAATCAACACTACTTCACCAAGCAACGAAGTGCTGACAATGTGTTGAGATGCTAAACCCATGGAGGATGGAACCAGTTCCACCTAGCAGTGAAGAGTGACACCAAAACCTCGAACCGAATATCGTCATTTAAGCGACATCATTAGAGGCTAGTTGTGGGGGACAACGAACAAGGACCCACTTCCTCAATCGTGGTCGTTTCTCCATCGTTCTTGGGGAAGGGATTACTTTTGGTTATAATTATAGAGTTTTATAATCTTTTTTCTTCCCTCGTTTTTTTTTTCAAGATATCACGGAGTGCGCATGCCCAAAAAACTCGGCCCAGACCCTCTGCTATGTTGATACCATTACAGTATCCATGGAAAACCACCAATGCGGAGGTACCAGCGACAGCTGATGGCTGGGACCAAGGTGGTGGCCGGCACCGGCCAGCTGTGAGGGAAGAGGTAGCACACCGGCACCGCCAGAGGAACCGACTGTGGCTTGTTAGCCATGGGGGATGGAGGAAGAATCAGGAACACTCGAAAATAGCAGAAGAAGAGGGAAGTGTTACTAGAACACCTCTAGAGGATGTGGGTCATGGATCGTTAGCCACGGAGGACCGAGCGAGGTGGCCCACACACCAGACTACTGCAACTTGAGGCATAACCCACTTCAGTAGGTCCCACGTACCACTTAGAAGTGCCATGTGGCTCCACCTCTATGGAAGAAACTGAACAGACCTCATGGTCTTTCAATAAAATCAGTGGTCACACCCCCAGTGGCCGCTATGGCGGACCCCACCGCTGGCGAGACTGGTAGGTCATGCCCCCATACCGGTCAGTCCACCCCTTGTTGGTCGGTCCCCCCCATGGGGGCTGGGAATCCCCCTTGTGGGTCGGGGCGGACTGCGTCCAAGGGGACCAAACCCACCACAGCCTAGCCTATCCGGGTGGGACCCAGATAGGGTCGGGTTGACCCAAACCAGGTCGGTTCGGCTTTGGTCAGTCCAACTAGGTCGGAGCGGACCCCAAAACACTTAAAGGGACATATCTTGAGAACCAGACGTTTGTTTGATGATCTGTGTATGGAATTTTATACTTGGATCGAGACAATCCATTTTGTATAATCAACATGAGTTTTGGAGAATGTTGGAGTATGGCCGGGTTGGATCGATCCCGAATCCAACCAGGCCCTCAGAACTAAAATGCTTATAACTCACAGACTGGGTGTCCGACTAATGCATCGCCTATCGTGTTGAAACCCTTATGACATGGTGGTCTTTTGGGTTTCTCAATTGTGGAGGTTATTGGCAGTCGAGGTATGACTGATACCTCGAGGGACAGATTCTACGAACTCGAGTGCACCGGGTGTGAGGAATCCTGGGGCAGGCTATAACGTGATGAAAGAACATCGATCCTGTGTGGGTCAGCAACTATCGATTCTGTGTGGGTCGAATTCTATTAGATCATGTTAGGGTTAGAACTCATCGATCCTATGTGGTTCCGTGCATATCTATCCTTTGTGGGTAAGATCCTATGTGGGTCAGCGGGGGTTAGTACCTATCAATCCTTTGTGGGTCAGTAGTAGTGCTTCTTAAAAAAATAATATGATCTAGCCTAATGAATAATCATATGTACTTATGTTCATCAGTTATACCTGATTGTGAGCTGAGTCTGTTCACCTTCGTGGTGTTATCTTCATGTTGTATCATGTGTGTTACATCTATCCTCATTGTGTTATTTTTGAAGTACTTCTAATTTCACGGTGTTACCTTTACGGTAATTCTACCATCGTGGTGTTGTCTTAGTGGTGTTACCTATGTCGTACTTCTACCGTTGTGGTATTGTCTTCGAGGGGTTACTTATGTGGTACTTCTATCTCAATGGTGTTACCTGTGTGGTATTTCTACCTTCATGGTGTTACCTTTGTGTTATTCTTCCCTCTTATATGAGATAATTATATCATGATAACATAGGTATATGTATGGGAATATACCTTAGTATGGTTTATGTTTTTCTTTGTGTAATTTCCTTTGTGAAACTTTGGGAGACCTACGGGGGTCTCGGGATCCCTGTTGAGTATCGTTATATCCACCACTGCATGGGCTACACCAGCACCTTGTTGTGTCTTGTGCAGACAACAGACAACATTGATTGAGGATGAGGGAGCCAGGACTGGACGGTACTCAGAGGTTGACCATTTGGTTTGATGTACTCTAGGGTATACTGATCGTGAGATGTACCTACCCTTTGTGTAGGATCGTCGTTGGATGATCCATGAGATATTTTTAACTTTTTAGTTGTATCTATACTTTTTATTTGAACATTTACTTTTCAATTGGGCTTTTATTCCAGCCTCTTTACATTCAACAAAATTTTACTACAACCGTTTACTTTGTGGTTTGTTCTTGTTGTGTTCTCAGACTATGTGTCCGTACAAGTCAAAAGGAATTGCCTTCCCATTTTAGGGATATTCCTTTTTGGTTCTATTCTCTATCCCTTGGCCTATGGATGGTGGGCTTGGGTAGTCACACCACGGGCCCCAGGAGATGGGGCACGACAATTGAAGAAAAGTTAATTTCTTCCCATTTTCCATTGAAAATGATTTAATGGAAACTATAATATTATTATTGGTCAGTGGTCATCCTCGAAGTATTTTTCCCATCTCATCAATATCTACTCCAAATTCATCATGTCATGATTTACATCATCAAAATTTTCAAATCAAATGGTATTGGATGAATTTCCCTCTCAAGCCCCATCTTCATTTTCATATCAAACCTTCCATTAACATCTACAATACTATGAACTTAAAACATGTACAATAATCTATTAGATGGTCCATAATTGCTTTGGTGTCAACATTCACATCAGTTTTACATTTCCATTATTACATCGATTAGACAATATTTTATTCCATGCTATATAACCTTAAATATTCACCCCTACCAGTAAAATATGTATCACCTTAAACATTAGAAACATATAGTCAATGAATTATGGAATAAATATTTGAGTACCTCTCTGAGGTATATATAAAACAGTATGAGGTCCCTCATTTATGTTGGGTTTATCTCAAACATGTGACTATATATATTTAATCCTTTTTTGGTTAAATATGTATGATCTTAAAATTAAACCCTGAATTGCCTTAATTTGTGACAATATTAAATTAAAAATGTATAAAGATATGAATCTTCCTAGGTGTAAATTCGATAAAGGTTTCCCTATGAAAAATTTCAATGCCTAATCACTAGTTCATCCACATTAATTAATTATGAAACATTTGAAGCACAATATGGAAAAGAAATTACATTGTGGTTTATATTGTATGAACCTAAAAAAGTCAATCTATGATTGATAGACCCACTCATCCTGGAAAAAGTTATAATTTAATTTTTTCCTTATCCCATGTGCATACATTTAAAAAAATCATGTTATATCACATCACCAAAATAACCATTTCAATACATGGTGGAATAAACATTACAGTTCTAGAATCATTATGGCATGTATTTTCCACATTAAATGGATTGGTTTGAAAGTGGGCTCCATATACACCACATGAATAGTATATTTGATTACCTTATCAGGTCTAGGGAGATTTATGCATGATATATTATTGCTATTATAAAATTTATACTTATGTTTCCCCTTTTTACATGATAATGTCCTTATAATATTTTTTTTAACAAATGTTTATTAAGGTTCTTGCCTATAATGAGAGCATTTATGTACTATGAAAATGATCAATGAAATTTTGCATTATGTTCTAAATACCTCATAATTATGGGAAACAACTGATGATTGACTATCAGGTGTTTGGGCCCCGTAATCATTGAGACATCTTTCCATGATGTTCAAACATTGTGATCTCATATATATGAGATAATGGGAACAAACCAACAATATTAACACCATATCCTTCATGTTTCATTGTGTACTCTTTTTTATGTGCATGTGTATTGGTCTATCGAGTAGATATCATCATCAATATATACCATTAGATGTCATATTTGATACAAGATAAAAACCATGACATCTATGTGTTGGAAATATAGTTTTATGTGGGTACATCATTGGTGTTATTGAATCGGATGAATGATAAATAAATATTTTTCACTTCTTTAAGAAAGTGATATATTACGACTAGATTTTTAGGATGATATTCCCTTTAATAAATCCATCGTCATGGTATATAAAGCTAATTCGATCAATAATAGTTATTTAAAGAAAAAATAAAGCATGTAAGGATGATAGAACAAAGTGTGCATCCCACATTATGAGATTTCATGATACAAATTGATTATTTTATATATAATTTGTTCATATTAGCTATTCATATCATTAACATATCCTTAACACATTATGGACCATGATAGGTTTGTATATACCACTTTTTTTCATTTTTCAATGATAATATAGTTCAGGCATTGTCATATCTTGATGGAACCAAGAAAGGTATCCTTAATATTTCCCACACAAGAAACATAGATCATGGATTAATTTTGATTGATTCCCTATATCATGAGTTAAAAAACACATTACTTTTTGGTAATCCTTGGATCATGTGAATAATGAATTTTTTTTAGAGATGTGGGAGTGATTAAACATTTTTTTCTCTCAGTCACCCTCTACAAAAATTGAGGAGGGGAGTGTCTCCCTAAAATTCATTCAGGTATCTTCATCATATATTTTTGATTTAGAATAAACTATTTTAGTAGGGTTTATGTTTGCATAATTTTTTCATTGAAACCTATGTAAAAATTACCTTCAAAATAGAAAAACACTTAAAATTAGTTAACTCATTATAAAAATGATAATTTTTTTATCACTCAGTGTTTTGTAAATTAACATGACATGTGATAAAATATTAACGATTAAAATGTGTCATTCATCTAATAGTTACCTAATGAACCTTGAACGTGTATCATTCATTCATAAAATAATATATTTTTCATATTCAAATTTATATCTAAATAACATGTGAGTACCATGAAAAAATAATTCAATTTTTATTATTATAAAATCAAATGATATTATTGAATTATTTTTCCATTTATTTTTCAGTATCATATGTCCACCCGACCCCACACATAAGGACCACTTCATTCCAAAATCTAACTCATATTCAAAGAAGGAACTTATTATTACACTTTATGTGTGATCTTCTAGGCCCTTCTCTCGATATTTGTGAGTTATACTCTTAGACCAATAGTTGTATCTAGAATCACGTAATGGAACTAATTGAGATAAAGGTAGTACAAAACTATGAATTACTCCTATGAACACATGCTATGTAATTTAGTCTCTTTGTCTCTTCATATCCCCAAAAAATTGGATGCACACATTGATTCATCATTATTAAAGTTTTTATTTAATTTTTAATGAATATTCTAGAAAAAATTTACTTTATATTTTATGGATATGTATTTAAATAATGTATTAAAATCTTGGTGAACTATGCCAACAATATATGTTCCTTTTAGGAGAAAAAAATATTGTCTTCATCATTCATCCAATGCCACAACAGTAATGATCAACCCAACAATATCTACCTCATTATGACATAAATTTCATTGTTTTCATATTTTATCATATTATGAAATCAAATTGTATAAATGGAAAATAATATAGATTTAAGAGAAAAATAAACATTATCATAAATAGGATTAACCAATGAAACATGAAACATGTGGTGTTCATATTATTAGTTCATAACTCTTGATATCCTCTTCTTGATATCACTAGGTTAAAATTCCTATGAATAATTTTCAATGAATATGGGCCACCAACAATAGATAGTAAAACATCATCGATGTTTCATCAGTATGATCTATCTAAACCATAGTACATATGCTCCTAGAATACTATCATAGCATATTGAGATTTTTATTATAGTTTATAACTGCTACAACCATTTTATATTATTAATAATCTAATGATATTTCTATTTCCATACTGGGTGAAAATGTTTCATTGTTATTATAAATTGAATACACCCTGAAAATTCTTTGTATATATAATATGGTAATAAAAAAGTATAATTAATGTATGGTATAGGGGACCCACATTAACATCACTCCATCTTGTACTTATGTTAACATACTAACCATAAAATGTTCCACACTCACATGATTAGATAATTATTTTACTGTGTTATGGAATTATTCATTTGAATTTTCCAAATATTCTTATCTTGATACTATACTATATGTGGCTTCACCTGCATGATTAAAACTCTTCAAGAGATTATATCCCAATTTATATCCCCTTTACCCTATCATATCATTCTATTTAGTACCATTTTCATAATATTATCTTGATTTATATTATTATAATAATTTAATATATAGAAACAATCCTAACAAATTTAACAAATCATTAATTATTTATACGACCTCTTTATTTTCATCAGAAGTCATAACATACTCAGTATTTGTAGATTTGGATACATTTGGATTCAATTATATTCTCTTGATCATTTCCTTAGACTAAATATTATATTGGATCTTAAGATACATAAGAATACTTATCCAGGTCCCCTTTTAAAAATATTGTCCCTTCCTCTCTATGTACTAGGTACATAACACTTTTACATTGTAAAGTATAATTTGATAGATCTAGATACCTCCCTAGGAATTGTATTTAATTTATCTAATATTTTCAACCATTATGTATGTTCTAGAAATATAATATATAGAACATATCATGGAATATGTGATATCTCCATTTTGATGTTTATTGAAATTGAATCACTATTTTAATCTCCTCATATGTATTATAAATATTTTCATAGATATATTTATGTCATGTGACAATGGAATCACTTATCTATTGAATTGTTATATATTTTACATCAAAATAATTTTTCAGTATATATTATTTTACTCGGTCAAAGAAACCCACTAGATCATCCTTAATATATATTTTCCTATGCAATTAGATTACTAATTTTAGTTAATCACTAGAGAGATTCATTCAATCTAGTATTAACGAAGTGTAATTTTCCCAACTATTTTCTCTATGAAACCAAAATATTTTACATGGAATGATGTGTCACTCATATATGTTATTGACATATTTGATGGTGCTTTAAAGAGGATATATGGGAATGAGATACTCTCATGCCTTCCAATTTCACTGATCTAGATGATTTAAAAGTGCACATTGAGCAAGATGAGATGGACCTTGAAAATAGACGGTAAGATGCTATTTTCTATTATCTGTTATGTATAAATTTTCATCTTTATGAATGTATTCTTCAGGATGAGAAAGTTTTCCATGAGCATTTGAGGTCCACCTGTATGAAGGAGGGTGACAAAACACATCTTATTTCTATGGTTTCATTAAATAATGGAAAGAATCTAGTTTCCCAAACATCATTCTTGATGATGGGTCCTTCAATAATGATCCCAGTCTGTTTATAGGTATGGTTGGTTTGTTATTTTACTCTCTTCATGTAGGTGTTATCTCTCATTGGCATAATGGAAATCCAAGGGACCAGGATAACTTCTTTGACAACATCTCACAGGTGATCTCATTGTACATAAACATATTCATTGAAATTATCCCCATAAAATATGAAATATGGGAGGAATGTATGTATATTAACCCCATAAGTTCCCCTAGTCTAAATGAATTTCTCGGATCCTTCAATGTTTCTTAATGGGGAATCATCAAAGATGATATTGTGGACATCATCCAGGATTTCATCAGGGGGAGTCTCCATAGAGTGGCATATGCCACCACTCTAATCTGCATTCCTACAGTTATAAATCACTCCTCTATCACGAAATATACACATTAGTAAGTCAAATATCATTTACAATGTCCATGAAACTATTATTAACATGAGGCTAGCCACACACTTTCAAAATTCTTCTTATGAGGAATGTCTGGGCATTATCTGGGGTAGGTCAACCCAAATGGCCATTAGATTAGCCCAAGAAATGGTCAGTGATATTGATAAGAAGGTTATGGGGTCTAACATCTCCATTAATCATGATAAGGTCAAAGCATGATATAGGATAGAGTGTATATTAATTATAAAAGTTATGAGGTGTATGGGATTCCCCAAGCCGGTGATTGACCTCATTTTAGGTTCTTATGCTCTACATGGTTTTCAGTTACATTATTGGGATAATTCTATGAGTTTTACAAATTGTTGTCGGAACATCTATAAAGGAATACCCTGTCCCCTAGTATATTCCTCATAATTCAGGATTCTTTTAGCTGGTATATGAATAAATACATACAAGAGGACTGCATTCATCCTTGTCTGTGTAGATCAAACATCATTAGATTTAAAACATATTCTTTATAGTTTATTTGATTCTCTTAACCAATAGAAACAACAAGTCCATCCATGATCTTAACTACATCCTTTGAACCTATATGTAATTGAGCATACAAGTTATTAGTAAATAAAAAATATGTGTTTTTACTGCCAATCATTGTTCATAAAATAGGGGGAGGTAGATTGAAGATAGTTTGGTAATTCAATGATGAAACCATCACATGGACTATCTTGGGGATTCTCTCTCACTTTTTAGGATGTAGATTCATCATTTTGATGTCTTGGTGGATAAAATATCATCTGATATTCTCAACATCAAAAATATCTTTCTATATTTTGCGGGTCATATCACCCTTGTTAAATGTATTATTACATTGATACCCATGAATAATATTTTAGTAATCAGAAAACCTATGACCATCCTTTAGAATATTTAGAAAAAACCTTTCTAGATTTATTTGGGATGTGTATGGTGATGGTAGGTACCACTAGGCTTCATGGGATCGACTGAATATGGATGTGGAGGATTGGGGTTTTAAGCTTTGGAGTTCTCAGGAAACCATGAACTTCTTACAAGTTTAGCTGGTGTGGGACGTCTTGGAATACAATCAATTTTGGGAAAGCTACATCATAATTAACTATGGGGTGGGTTTTGATGGATCATGGGAGGGAGGATGTTGAACATGGGATCTGATTTTCCAATACCTTCCCAATCTACTAATAAACACACGGTGTATTGTGAGGAAGGGCTTAGTTAATTTTTTGAGTGTTAATTGGGTGTGGATCGTTCTTGGTTTCCCTTGATGTTTAACATATAGTATATCCCTCTCTAAGGATATCTGATTTCTAGTCCTCATTAACAATATCCTTTAACCGCATCAGATGGAGATATTCTAGGATATTTTATTAACCTATAACTTCGAGAAGTTTTTATTTACAGGTTCTTACTAGGGAATCTTCATGATGAAATCATATTAGAGAAAACTCCATACCACCTCCATCCAAGATTCTTGGGGTTATCCCTTTGGTGAAGTTAAATCCTATCCATACTCAAAATATTTGTTCTCTGCTTGAACAATCATGACATTCTAACTGATGATGGGTTGCGGTGAAAGGGGATTTATACTATCTCTAAGTGTGCTTGTGTTGGTAATCCATAATATGAATCCTATTCAAACATATTATTTGTTGGTGAGTGGGACTTTGTGGTCTGGTGGTGCTTCAGAATTTTCAACTGGGTTGAGTTGTTGGATATCTCCAGTGATTAAATTCTTCGTGCATGGTTCCATGGAACAATGAAAAATATTTATGAATAGTAGTCTCAGGCACTATTTTTTGCAGTTGGCTATGGGAACGTAAAAAAATTTTATAATAAGGCATTTATTGAGGATTTTTAGGCCACCATTAAGGAAATGGTAGTCCACGCAAGAGGAATTTCAGCTGAGGTTAGCCTTCTCTTCAAGCAATGGGAATGTTCTCTTTCCATTTGAGAACTCTTCTCAAATGGGAGATCCTACCATATTAAATGAAGTCAAATATTTTATAGTAATTGGGTTAGACAGACTCACTCTTATGTGGGTATGAAACAGAAGTTTTATGCCTCATGCAGGAATGGTTTTATGAATGGTGATGGAGTGGTTCATGACTAGATATGTTCATTTTCTCTAGTAATTAGTGTTATTGCAGGCATGGGGGACTCTATCATGATTAAATCATCAGTCATGTTCACTAGAAATGAGCTTTTTCACTATTATGGAATTCTTCTATATTGTGCGCAGAAATTATCGGTTACTATCTACAAGGCCACCCATAATGATATAATCACCCCTTGGGTGATCACACATCTTGTCTTTAAATGATAAAGTCTACATAGAATCCATATAAATATGTCATACACATGGTGGGAGGTAAACAAGGTGGATATCTTCTTGGCCTATTGAACAACCCTAGATTTTCATAAACAAAATTTAGTTCCCCTAGGTCCCTTCACCCTAAGTGTGTTAGCCTGATCAAGGGTGATTATTGTAACACCCTGAGATTTTATGAAAAACATTCTTTTAATTTCATTGATGTCTTCTATTATACAGAACACCAATTTTATCTTGTACTATATGCAACACTGTATTATCTTGCAGTATACGCAACGCTATTCTTGGATCATGTTACACACAATTTCATGTTCGTTTTATAATAGTCATTCTACGCAAAATTGAGTGTGTTTATATATACATATATATATATATATTCAATGTATAAATAAAATATGGTTGGATTCTGTTATACGAAACAACGAAGGATTCTTGCACAATACGCAACCCTGACTTGGCTTGCATTACACGCAATCGTGACCTTCCTTGATAGCGTGTGTTGTATGCAATTCCGTGTTTTACTAAAAAACGATATATTATTATAATATTATTATGAACTAGCCATTATGAATAGTATTAACTAAATTTTTCATTTTATAACATTATTATTCATCTTACATATTTTCTAGAACATGGTATGAGAACAAAATAAATTTTTTGGGTAAAATAAGTATTTTTCAAAAAATGCAGTTTTGCCGCCTTTTGATGGCGCACCCACATTAAATCTAGTTTTTGACATGTTTATAAGTTCAATTTGACAAAACAAAATTCTTTTTTTGAATCAGGATATAAAAATTTATATTGGATAATGATTTGATATTTTTCTGATAACTTTCATATTTTAATGAATAGTAAAAACACGCTATATTTTAATTAAATAGAACATTTTTCATCATAATAATTTATGTGGTTAAATTATAATATTGAATTGTTTTAAAGTATAAATAGATAATATTTTTACAATTTAATATAATTTAGGTCATTATCATTTATTTTACCTTGAATTCGTAGGTTAAATCAATTCAATATTTTGCAATGTTTTAAACAAAAACCCGTTTTCTTTCGACAACAGGATTAATTTTAATTTAATTTCTGAAACATTTTTGTATTGGATTTGGAAAAATGGATTCCATATTTGCAATCAGTGGGTCCAAATTATGTTAATACGCTACCTTTTATTTTTTGGCATTATGAATAGTAACTATAGTAATTTTTATTTACTACGGTAAAAGGTATATAGGGTAATTCAAGGTTAAAATAATATTATAATAGTTCTAAATTACCTTCTAACTTGTCATAACCATATTGGATGAGTAGGGGACAACCATGGGCATCCTTGGGCCGATTTTGGGACCCCAATGAGCCACTTGGTAGTGAAAATGACAATTTGGATTAATTATTTTAATGTAAAGACAAAATTGACTTTCACAAAAATCTTGTAGTAATTAATTTTTATAAGGGGTTATATAAGTTATATTTTATACTATAAATATTTTTTGTAAATATAAAAATATTCCCTACATCATGGTATTTTTTTAATAATTTTTAGACATCAAATGAATTAAATTATTTATGACACAATAATGATGTAGTGTTTACCTCATTAATAAATGATTTAAATAAATAAGTTTATAATGATTAAAATATCATCCAAAACCTTTCCAATTCCAATTGGATGATTTTATTTATAATATGAGTCATCTTATCTTTTACATTAATGTGTTTTTTATCTCTTGAAACCAAAGATAAGTTTATAATAAAATAATGTTTTCACACTTTCCTAAAGAGCCCCTCCTCTCCCTTATAAAAGGAGACCACTGCTATGCAATTCCTCACACCTATCAATCATTTTGGCTCGTCCAAAATCTGCCCAAATAAGCTACCTACATCCATCTACTACCCCTTGAAGCCTTACATTAGGTAGAAGACTCTCGAAGAAGTCCTTTTGGTTCAAACCAAAGGAAGTTACCAAAATTAAAGGTAATCGTTTCTCTTAAGTTGTTTTCTTTTATTCTACTTCTCCAACCCCTAAACTCTTTTTAATCCTTTCATTTGTAATAACACCAATATCCTAAATATACTAGGATTTCGTTATAAGAATTATTCAAACTATACTTACACACACCTCCATCTAATGGATGAAGAACATAATGTTTCTGTGATGGCAAACTAACGCCTGACGAAACGATGATTGTTCGATTTTCTCCTACTGCCTCGCATGATGGCCATTATGATAGCACTGTATTTATATATAATATATATTATTTTTCTGATTTCCTTATGCTTCTTTAATTCCCAATTATATCATTCCTTTACAGTTTCCATAGTCAGTAAATACGATAATCTCATTTGAGGAAGTGCGGACTACCGCCCCTCAAAGTGACGTGATTCGTTAATACCTTATGTGGGATGTATAAAGGATTTTTTTAATGATATTATATCAGATATTATACTGGGATTATAATATAAATATGTATAATTATGTTTTAATTCCATTAAAATAAGAAATAGAAATGAAAGTAGCGTTCATGCGTACGTACGGCTTACCGTCTCCATGAACGGTGTGTTTCATTTCTTACCTCCGTATGTTATGTACTATTATAAATGCATGTATATACTGGATATATAATAAAATTATATGATATAAAAATCATGATATACATTTTGGAAGTAAGTAAATCATGATATAAGTAATAATAACATCAAGAACAACAAGTCCAAACACGTACGATAAATAATATGATTTTACCCAATGTGCTACTTTATTAACATTAATTTACAAAAGAACAGGTAATATAAAGTCATAAGTGAACCATATATGATATCATAAAAATTAGTATGATTTTGTAATAAGTCAATGACATTATTTAAATAATTATACAGGAGGTTCGGACACTTACAAAGCAAATCGAACCTAAGGTAAGGGAAAATTGTGCAAATCGCATTTTTATCCGAGATTTCTTATTCGTAAGTATTTACTGGGGTTATTGCTATCATCCATGTCCATGTTTTATAAAACTATATTCATGTGTTTTTAAATTCCTTTTTACCCATTTTTTAATTTTACTACATGGTATGTAAGGAATCATTCTTTTGTTTACATTACGAGGGACTTTTTGACTTTTCCGACAAAAGTACGAGAAGAATGTTTTTTTAACGTATACGGCATGAAAGGATTTTTACGGTTTTATAAAGCCTTATTTTAATGAATATTACTCCAAATGATTTCATGATTATTTTAAAGAAAATCCTATTCTTTTAAAATTTCATGGCATTTTGTGAAAAGAAAATGATTTTGAAGAAGAAATGATATTTTCCTCAAGAATTCATTTCAAGTGTTTTATCAAAAACCATTTTTCATCTAAGATAACATTATTTCATATGTGTATGTTTCAAGTATAATGTCTATATGATTTACATGGTTTCACGTTTCTTAATATGAAATGATATTCATTTCTTTTATATGGATTATGTGATGATGGGATGATGTTTATGAAACCCATTTTATTTATTGGGTTTTTATGAATGATGTATGTTTATTTTGTGGAAAAAGTAAGAATGATTTCATTATGAGATGGGTGGGACCTATATCTCCCTCCAATGCATTGGGTAAATATTCATATCTCATGAGATAGACATGGCTGGAACGACAAGTTAAACCGGTTCAGTAATACAGGACTGGAACGAGGAGTGAACTCGATTCAGAAAGGGACTTTGTCCACTAAGATGGTCTTGGAAGCAATGCCTTGGCAACTATGGAAATCATATCATGTGCTTAATGGTTACCACAATTACATGTTTTATTCCCATGCTATTTTATCAGGATTTATGTTCCATTATGATCTATTCCTTATGTACTTTCACGATTTATGTCTTTGCTCAAGATTTTGATGTTTAAACATTATGTTCATGTTTTTAAGTTCAAATGTATATGGTATGTTTTATTTTATCCATGCTTACCCTTACTGAGCATTTGAGCTCACCCTTTTTATGTTTTATTTTCCCCTATGATTAAAAGAATGGTTTTAGGTAAGGAAACAAAAAGTGGAAGATCTTTATGGGAGATATTGAAGATCTTTCACCATGATTAGAAGATTATGTTCCAAGTTCTCTAAAGACACTAAACTATTACGGTCCTTGTGTGTATATTTTTGTTATTTATTAAGTATTCCGCAAAAGTAATGTAATATCAATGTACGTCAAGCTTTGGGTCTCTACAGTTGGTATCAGAGGAAAGGTTTAGTCAACCTTTGGAAACTAGGATGCAAAAATGTTAGTGAGATCCCTAGAGATATTTATAAGGTATACCTAGGGATGTCCCTAAGGTTAAGTATGCGTATAGGTTATAGTCCTAGAATTGCGCTAACGATCTTATAATTAAACCTAAGTGGTTAGATGTGGAAGGTACTCCCCCTTGATTATGTCATTTTCCTTGTATGATTTTTGCCTCTCACAGAATTCTTTTGGTGTTTTAGCCAATGGAGGGAACCAGAAAGAATTCGGTTAACATTGAATCCAATGGAAAAATTGGTGACTATGAGAAAAAAAATTGTGTAATTCCTAGAGAGAAAGCTATTGTGATTATGCTGAATCAGTCATTGCGATATATGATTAACAAGGTGATATTTAGTGGTATGCTTAATTAATCAAATAAGAGGAAGATAGACTTTTATGCATGTTCGCATGTTGAGAAGAATAAAGAAAGGAAGATTGAGATTTCTAAAGAAGGGAAGAAGAACCTTGAGGAATACCTCAAATGGAGGGATATATGTTATCTGTGTGGAGAAAAGGGTCATAGAGTGGCAAACTGTTATAGAGTTCAATGTCTTATTTGTGGAGAACATGGGAATTACCCAACTCAATGCCCTGACCTAAAAAGTTACTTCTAAATCAAGGAAGGACTTATTCCAGGACAATCTTTGAAGAGGATGGATTGAAGTGTTTATGTATTGGTATTCAAGAATAATGTTGTTGAGGTACTTTTATGGTGTATTATAATATTTTTGTATTAGTCTATTGTGGTTTTCAGTAATTTTATGGTACCGGTAACCATGAAAAGTGATTCAAATATTTTTGGAAAGTAGATGATATGCACATAATGAAGGGATAAGAAGAAAATTAAATTCATGATAGTATTCATGAGCTCATGACTGATATAATGAGAAGGTTATATTATGGTTTGAGTATATAGAATTTTTGAATTTTCGTATGTGGAGAGAATTAACTTTTGACAGTATTCATGTTTTCACTAAGGTTAAATTCGTATTCATTTTTCAAGAGAATACATGATTAAGGTATTCACATGATTGGAATGTGACCAACAAGATAATGGGGGATAAATGATGGTTGGTAGATGACATTTCAATTAATCATTTTCTTTATACTATGAGCTTGGACCGAAGTATTTTAGACAAGCCAAAAGATTGGAATAGATTATGTTGGACATAAGTTAGTATTGTTTAAGGATATTTTTTTTTTGATATTATTGATGGGATGTTATAGTAATGTAGTTTAAGAAAACGGACAACCTGCAGGACGGGTGACAGCCCATCGCGTCGGACAAGGCTGTAGGAATTGAACCCACAACCGAAGTGCGACTGGCCTTTATCACCTACCACTGGCCTACAAGAAGTCCCTGGTTAGTAGAATCTAGTTTTATTTTATTAAGCGGTATGATATATGAAGTATAAGTTCATTTTTGGAACCATATACGATTAATCGAACCATAAGATGGACTAATAACTTTTGCTAACCTTTTGTTTGAAACAGATGGAATGAACAATCATTCTATCACATTATCTCCTAACACATCACGAATAACAAATTCAACATCGTTTCTTTAAGGGATGAAGTGGAAATTGTTCAACTGACAAACAACAATGAGATTGTACCAAATTCATGTAAGTATTTCTTTTAACTTAAAAACCTAAAATGTTGTCCTAGTGCCCTTATATCTGATGAATCAGATGGTACCTTAGATCATCACAAATTTATGGCTTTGTGATTGTTGTCTTTTTCATAGCCATGTCATCTACCACTCTCCATCAGAACATGATGGTTAGATTTTTCTTACAAATCCATATTTTAATCTATGTTCTCATATATGGAAACCCAGTGATGAGTTACTTTGGGTAGTAATTACATTTCATACTTTAGTTTTTAAAATTAAGTTTTAGTATTCCTTTTTACGATGTGGGTTTCTATGAATAGTAAACAATTTATAACCCCGATGATTTTTGAGGGAGAAATTCATTTTAAGGGGGGTAGAATGTAACACCCCGAGAATTTATGAAAAATATTCTTTTAATTTCATTGATGTCTTCTATTATACAGCACACCAATTTTAGCTTGTACTATAGGTAACACCGTATTATCTTGCAGTATACAGAACGCTATTCTTGGATCGTGTTACACGCAATTTCATGTTCGTTTTATAATAGTCATTCTACGAAACATTGAGTGTTTATATATATATATATATTCAATGTATAAATGAAATATGGTTGGATTCTGTTATACGAAACAACGAAGGATTCTTGCACAATACGCAACCCTGACTTGGCTTGCATTACAGGAAATCACGACCTTTCTCGATAGCGTGTGTTGTACGCAATTCCCAGTTTTACTAAACAATGATATATTATTATGATATTATTATGAACTAGCCGTTATGAAGAGTATTAAATAAATTTTGAATTTTAGAACATTAATATTCATCTTACATATTTTCTAGAACATGGTATGAGAACAAAATAAATGTTTTGGGTAAAATAAGTATTTTTCAAAAAATGCAGTTTTGCCACCATTTGATGGCGCACCCACATTAAATCTAGTTTTGAAATGTTTATAAGTTAAATTTGAAAAAATGAAATTCTTCTTTTGAATCAGGATATAAAAATTTACATTGGATAATGTTTTGATATTTTTCTAATAACTTTCATATTTTAATGAATAGTAAAAACACGCTATATTTTAATTAAAAACAACTTTTTTCATCATAATAATATATGTGGTTAAATTATAATATTGTACGGTTTTAAAGTATAAATAGAATATATTTTTACAATTTAATATAATTTAGTTCATTAGCATTTATTTTACCTTGAATTAATAGGTTAAATCAATTCATTCTTTTGCAGTGTTTTAAACAAAAACCCGTTTTCTTTCGACAACGGGATTAATTTTAATTTAATTTCTGCAACTTTTGTGTATTGAATTTGGAAAAATGGATTCCATATTTGGAATCAGTGGGTCCAAATTATGTTAATAAGCTACTTTTTATTTCTTGGCATTATGAATAGTAACTACGGTAATTTTTATTTATTGCGGTTAAAGGTAAATAGGGTAATTCAAGGTTAAAATAATATTATAATAATTCAAAATTACCTTGGAAGTTGTCCTAATATTATTGGATGAGTAGTAGCCGTCCATTGGCATCCTTGGGCCGATTTGGGGACCCCAATGAGCCACTTGGTAGTTAAAATGACAATTTGGATTAATTAATTTAATGTAAAGACAAAATTGATTTTAACAAAAATCTTGTAGTAATTAATTTTTATAAGGGGTTATATAAGTTATATTTTCTACTATAAATATTCTTTGGAAATATAAAAATATTCCCTACATCATGGTATTTGTTTCATAATTTTTAGACATCAAATGAATTAAATTATTTGTGACACAATAATGATGTAGTGTTTACCTCATTAATAAATGATTTAAATAAATAAAATTATAATGATTAACATATCATCCAAAACCTGTCCAATTCCAATTGGATGATTTTATTTCGAATATGAGTCATCTTATCTTCGACATTAATGTTTTTTGGACCTCTTGAAAACGAAGATAAGTTTATAATAAAATAATGTTTTCACACTTTCCTAAAGAGCCCCTCCTCTCCCTTATAAAAGGAGACCACTTCTATGAAATTCCTCACACCTCT
Source organism: Viscum album (assembly GCA_963277665.1). Taxonomy (NCBI): domain Eukaryota; kingdom Viridiplantae; phylum Streptophyta; class Magnoliopsida; order Santalales; family Viscaceae; genus Viscum; species Viscum album. The sequence continues at coordinate 75,011,659 of OY728162.1, read as the reverse complement.
CAATCCTTTTGGATCGTCCAAACTCTACCAAAATAATCTCCCTACATCCCTTTCCTACCCCTTGAAGCCTTACATTAGGCAGAAGACTCTCCAAGAAGTCCTTTTGATTCAAACCAAAGGAAGTTATCAAAATTAAAGGTAACAGTTTCTCTTAAGTTGTTTTCTTTTATTCTACTTCTCCAACCCCTAAACTCTTTTTAATCCTTTCTTTTGTAACAAAACCAATATCCAAAATATACTAGGATGTTCTTATGAGAATTATTCGAACTAAACTTACACACACCTCCATCTAATGTATGAAGAACATAATGTTTCTATGATGGAAAACTAATGCCTCACAAAACGATGATTGTTCGATTTTCTCCTACAGCCTCTCATGGTGGCCATTATGATGGCACTTTATTTATATATAATATATATTATGTTTATGATTTCCTTATTCTTCTTTACATCCCAATTATATCAATCCTTTAAGGTTTCCATAGTCAGTAAATACGATAATCTCATTTGAGGAAGTGCGGACTACCGCCCCCTCAAAGTGATGTGATTCGTTAATACCTTATGTGGGATGTATAAAGGATGTGGTTAATGATATTATATATGATATTATACTAAAATTATAAAATAACTATGTATCATTATTTTTTAATTCCATTTACATAATAAATAGAAATGAAAGTAGCGTTCATGCCTACGTACTACTTACCGTCTCCATGAACGGTGCATTTCATTTCTTACCTCCATATGTTATGTACTATTATAAATTCTTGTATATGCTGAATATATAATGAATTTATATGATATATAAATCATGATTTAAATTTTTGAAGTAAGTAAATCATTATATAATTAATAATAACATCAAGAACAACAATTCAAAACACGTACGATAAATAAGATGATTTTACCCAAAACGCTACTTTATTAACATTAATTTACAAAAGAATGGGTAATATAAAGTCATATGTGAACCATATATGATATAATAACAACGAATATTATTATTTAATAATTCAATGACATTATTTAAATAATTATACAGGAGGTTCGGACACTTACAAAGAAAATCGAACCTAAGGTAAGGGAAAATTGTGCAAATCTCATTTTTATCCGAGATTTCTTATTCGTAAGTATTTGCTGGGGTTATTTCTATCATCAATGTCCATGTTTTATAAAATTGTATTCATGTATTTATAAAGTCCTTTTTACCCATTTTTGACTTTTACTACATGTTATGTAAGGAATCTTTCTTTTGTTTACGTTACGAGGTACTTTTCGACTTTTCCGACAAAAGTACGAGAAGAATGTTTTTTAACGTATATGGCATGAAAGGATTTTTACGGTTTTATAAAGCCTTATTTTCATGAATCTTCCTCCAAATGATTTCATGATTATTTTAAACAAAATCCTATTCTTTTAAACTTTCATGGAATTTTGTGAAATGAAAATGATTTTGAAGAAGAAAGGATATTTTCCTCAAGAATCCATTTCAAGTGTTTTATCAAAAACCATTTTTCATCTAAGATAACATTATTTCATATGTGTATGTTTCAAGTATAATTTCTATATGATTTACATGGTTTCACTTTTCTTATTATGAAATGATATCCATTTATTTTATATGGATTATGTGGTGATGAGATGATGTTTATGAAACCCATTTTATTTATTGGGTTTTTATGAATGATGTATGTTTATTTTGTGGAACAAGTAAGAATGATTTCATTATGAGATGGGTGGGACCTATATCTCCCTCCAATGAATTGGGTAAAGATTTATATCTCATGAGATATACATGGATGGAATGGAAAGTTATACTAGTTCAGTAATACATGACTAGAACGATGAGTGAACTCGATTCAGAAAGGGACTTTGTCCACTAAGATGGTCTTGGCAGCAATGTCTTGGCTACAATGGAAATCATATCATGTGATTAATGGTTTCCAAAATTACATGTTTTATTCCCATGATATTTTATCATGATTTATGTTCCATTATAATCTATTCCTTATGTACTTCCATGATTTATGTCTTTGCTCAATATTTTGATTTTTAAACATTATGTTCATGTTTTTAAGTTCAAAGTATATGGTATGTTTTATTTTATCCATTCTTACCCTTACTGAGCATTTGAGCTCACCCTTTTTATGTTTTATTTTCCCCTAGGATTAAAAGAAATGTTTTAGGTAAGGAAATAAAAAGTGGATGATCTTTATGGGATATGTTGAAGATCTTTCACCACAATTAGAAGATTACGTTCCAAGTTTCCAAAGACACTAAACTATTACGGTCCTTGTGTGTCTGTTTTTGTTATGTATTAAGTATTCCGCAAAATTAATGTAATATCTATGTACGTCAATCTTCGAGTCTCTACAATTATCTAGTTATCCATTATTTAGGGCCTCCTTGAACTATTCTAGCCCCATCCTTTCTATAAATAAAAGAAATCTTAATTTTGGATGTATAGATATTGGCATCATCCTAAAAATTAATTCTTGACATAAAATACATAATTTTATGACATTAGAATGTATCTCTAAAAATTATATTTTTAATTAATCGAAGAATAATTATCTAGTATAACTATTAAATCATTATTAATACCCTAATTTGACCAATAATTTATAGTATCTATTTAATACCCATAAATGGTTATGCATTAGTTGGAGAAACTACCAAAATGTAGACTCAATTTTGTTATAAGGAATCCATTTTTAAGAATTAATATGTACATTAAAATTATATATTCATTCCATTTACTTATTCTATATAGGATTAATTCTTTTTAATGAAACAGTTATCACCTTGACTTGGTAATCATAAAACCATATTACATTTGTTTTATTGTCAATATGAAGTGTGTGTCTCTGGAATAATAATTTTCTTTGAACTGTTGTCTACACTGTATTTGTGGAAATTATTTTTAGGTCTCAAGAATTGAATATATAAAATTAGTTGTTTCTCCCACTATTTCAAATAAATATGTGCACCCTTTTATTGATATATAGTCTATCACTTGACTAAAACTTTTTAATATTATGGATTTGTATAACATCACATATAAAATTCATAATAAAAATATAGATTCACTTTGTTCTTTTCTCAGTTATTTTTTTAATGTTATAACCTTAACAAAATCTTTTCCTCTAAAAACATTTCTAATTATATAACAGATTTAACTCATAATAAATCTCATATGATGTCCATTAATAAATAAAAAATTAATATGGATATTGGTTAGAGTCATTTTTTGAATATCATCCATTGAGAAGATAATTGAAGAATTTACATCACTTATAAGTCTCAATTTTTTATGTTCCTTATACTTATATCATAGCTATGTTGTGTCTCTGGAAATTTTACAATAATAATAAGTCTGGAATTTTTTAATGATTAATGAAAACATAAATGAATCATCATTGATCCTTATGAAATTCCCTTTTTAGATTAAATAAAAACTATATTTTCTGGGTAAATTAATTCTATGTCATCATATTCTTCATCTTGTGGGCCCAAAAAAACTCATATATTCTAATCATACACGTAGCTTAATTCACATTTATGTTCATTTAATATTAAAATTAATTTTATGAAATATATAAAAATACCTCTAGATTCTACTCAAAATTGTTAATATAATCAATTCATCCATATAAGAATGATTTTTGGATCACCTTTATTATAAAATGATTCTTTGACTAAAACATGAAAAGTAAGTATGTCAATAATACATATGTTTTTAACTCTAATAGGATAAATACCTTACCATGTATATACATGGAAACCACATTTAGTTTAACGTGGGGAAAATTTATGTATTAAAAAATGGGTATAAAAATTATAATATTTTTATATTCATCATATTTTTCAATGATTAAAGAATCATTGAAACATTAGTTTAGTATTATAAACCACAAACTACATTCATTCAAAAATGAAATAATGTCTCATTCTATCTACTTGACACATATGATAAATATTTTGTTTGTATTAAATATTAGTTCAACTAGAACCAATTAGCTTCGGAAATAAAACATTCATTCTTCTCTATTATATAAAAATCAGCATTATTTAGGTATTAAGGGATTTTATTTAACTTTGTATAATGATTCTAAATTTACATACTTATATATTTGGAGGCAGATGTTTGACACACATTCAATATCTAATACCCAATAAGTAAAATTGAAACGTCTCATGTAATAATGAATATAGATGAAGTTGAACCACTTATTTATTTATAATTAAATACATATTAGTTTATCATCCATTTAATAATATTTTTTATATGAATAAAATTTGTTCCTTGAAACACACTGAGATTTTATGAAATATTTCTCTTCAAATATTTTTTCGATAGCTTACGATATATGAATCCTATAGTTTAAGTGAACCCAAATATGGTACAGAACTATAATTGAGCCATTATATATGATATTACGAATTGGATTAACTAATTTATGAAAGATATATGGTTTTCAAAACTGTAAAATAAATTAATTGATTATCAATTTGTTATAAATTAAAATTTGAAATCATTTGAAACTAACTGAGGTGTTTACTAAAACATTATTTTCTTTTCACAATTGTATTTTTTATTTTAATAAATTAAATTAATCACTATTATATAAAAATTTAAAATAAATGTTTATATTATATATTAAATCAAATTATTTAATATTCAACAATTTTTTTAATATGCAAAGGATATGAATAAATCCAGTTTTATGCTTAAAACTATATTTTTCAAATACTATTTTTTATATAATTTTGTACACATATATTAAAATTAATTTCTACCACATATAGGTATTTTATTTGATAAAATACAATCCATATTCAGAATTAGAGGGTTAAATTTTGGTTAATAGGCCCCTTTTTATTTTTGGGCATTATAAATGGTAATCATGGTAAAATTTATCACCACGAATAAGGGTAAATCAGATTACTCTAGGTTAAAATTAAGCGTTAAGGTTTTCAAATTTTCAGATAAATTCCTATAATATGAATTTAAAATTATCCTTTTCACATTAGGGTAAATATTTAATTATTTAATATATACTTTCCAATGAAAAAACCCAATCTAATATTTAATGAAAATAATGTTATGAAATGTCAGACTCTTCGTTTTAAACATCTCTTATTTGTTTATATAGGGGAAAATAATGTTTTCGAGGAATATTAATTGTAATTATGTTTATAATTAAATTATTTTCTTATTGTAAATTTATTTCTATTTTTAATTTTTTAAATAATTTCCTTATGTATAGTGCAACAATAACACAATGTTTATCCCATTAACAGAAAATTAAATTATATGATTTCAAAAATACCAAAGGTAATATATTTTGGGAGAATTATTGTGTTAAAAGTATTCTATTGACATATAGAACATAATAAATATTTTTATTTGAATATATATTAATTTAATCTTTGTATTGGTGCCTTTAATATCAAATTAAATGAATACTTCCATGATTTATATTAATGATATTTTATAATCAATTATAATTTATTAATTGATTTAAACTTATTAAAACTATTATATTCAGAAAATTTAATTAAATATGGTTAAAAAAATAATAAATAGTCAATTTATGTTTTACATTTATGATAATATTCACAACCAATTATGTTTAAAATAGTTGTTACCGCAGTTAAGGTCAAAATAATAGTCAACATCATTAATAAAAATGATGAGGTTTAAAATAAAGATAAATAATGAAATAAATTTCATTAGATGATTTTACATAAATCCAAGAATTTTTTTCATTGATTTAATGTCTATCTGGAAGCATATATCATGAAAATTACATTATTATATTTAAGTCTTTTTATAAATTCCCTTTGTGTCCTCTTCATCCCTTCTAAAAGGAAATCCCTATTTCCCATTTTTTAAAAACATTGGAGACATATAGATCATCCTTGCTAAGAATAAATACCTTACTAAATTAATTATTCACATTATAGAGGTATTTTTCCTCCCATAATACCAAAAAAAGAATCCTTAAGAGGAAATACAGAGGATTTCTTTCAAAGAAGTGGAACCCACCTTAACCGATCACTTTCTTTTTTAAATATACTTTACCTCCATTAAATATATGGTATTTATCATAAAATAAAAAATTCATTATCCTCAATATACTGATATTATATTATTTTTATCAAATCTCCATTTTAAACCTTATTTTCCATTAAATGAGATTTGAAAGTAACACTCATTTGTACGTACAACTTGTCTTTCCACGTAGAAGAACATTTCCTTTTCCACCACCGTATTTCATGGACGGTTATTATTATGTGTTTAATGATTTTATATTGTAATTATGAAATAATTATAAAAATCTAATGGTAATATTACTTATACCATCTAATCTTCTAATCTATTGGAAATGAATAACATGTCTCGTGCATACGTGTGCACAACCACCTCAATAATCTGATGTGATTTGTTTTCCATTTCCATATTAATGGGATGTTTTTAATAATTAATTTAATAAATTTAAATTATTTATATTATTTAATAATGATTCTGGTTTGGTGAATTATTATTTATCTTTCATTCATTAAATTGGTTTAAATGTGAAATCATCGTTCTTACACATGTACGACCTATAGTCTCCATGAATAGTGAAATTCATTTTTCAATCTGTAAATTTTATGGATGACTCTAAATGAATATATGTGATATTTAAATAGTTAATAATTTTTTTATAGTATTTAAGAACTATCAAATTAAAAGTTCCATAGCTACTAAAGTGAAAGAGTAAAGATAAATTGAAGAGCTAACACATGAAAATAATGATTCTAAAATCAAATTATTAATAAATGGGTGTAAAAATGATATAAATAAATCATATATTATATTATATGTTTTAAATGATTATAATATAGATTTATAATTAAATTAAACATATTATAAAGTATTATTTAATGATTTCAAACAAAGTGGAACTTGAGAAAAGTGTTTATCATCTAAAATTACCTTTTTGGGACTTATTATATGTCAAACACATATATTATTTTATAAGGTGTATAAAGAATAATTTGAAATGTAAAATCATTATTAAAAAAATTTATCATGATAATTAATGTTTTTTATGTTATTTATTCAAGGTGCCTATGATTATAATATTTCTAAAGAGGTAAGGGTATTATGTTTCAGTATCATTGTTTATCAGAAAAATTAATAATTAAGTTTCCAATGAAAAAATTTCATTACTTGTCTTTGAAGGAACTCATGAAATTTCACATACCATGGTTTTTTTAAATTAAATTTTTTAATTTCATTTTACTCTAATTATTAAATAGAGTAAAATAATATTTTTGAGTAAACCCAAATTTATATCTATATTTGATTGAAAATCATTTCTCTTAGATGTTTATTTGTTATAAAAAATAATTTCTTATATTTTTAAATGATTGATTAAATTAATTTTTTACCATTTTTTTATTTTTTAAAATGGTTTAAAATGGAATATTATTTTCATTTTATTATTGTGTTACTTTTTGAATTTCATACAAAAATATGAAAGGGGTGTTTTATTTTAATTGATATAGTATGAATGATATTTCCAAAAATTATAATCATTAAATAAAATGAATATTAAATTAAAAGTTCCAATGGTTCATCTAAAATAAATTCCTTTCATCAATATTTTAGAAATTTGTATATTTTAAATAAATTATTTCTAATTAAAAGAGGATATTTAACGCAATAAATGTTTTATGTGACCTTTAAAAGAATTTTCCATATATGATGTCGTCATTTTATGTTTACATACCATTATTAGGGATGTTATATAATTATACCATCCTTATTATATGTGTGTGTGTGTGTGTGTGTTTTTTTATTATGATGACATATTTTTATAAAATCCACATCTTTTCCACAGGTTATGTTATGATTAAATGATAAAATGTTTATGAAAATTATTTATTTTCCATAGGTTAGGCCATGATGAAATTTTAATGAGACTAATATGCTTTCATGTCTTCTGATATGATAATTTTTATATGATCATATGGCTTGAATCTATATGTTTTTTATTTTGTGATGGTTTGGCCTAGAATTGTATCTTCTTCTAATGCATTAGGTAAAAACACATATATTGTGAGATAAATTTGACTAAAATTGTGAGTTAACCAACTTCAATAAGGGAAAATTCCACCTATGATAATGTTTGGAGTGAACCTTGACTTCTTAAATTGTATGGGTATTGAATCCAATACACTACAATAGTATTGGAAGTAATCCTTGAATACTATGGAAATGATTATCTAGGCATATTTGTATGCCAACAAGTCAAGAATTGTTCCATTATTATGTTATGATGACTCAGGTTCTTTGATTACTATATGATTCATGAGCTTCTATAATTTATTTCATGATACACTGTTATGTTATATTATATGTTAGCTATGATTTTAAAATGTTATAATCATTTTCTTAGAACCTTATGCTAATGTTATGCTCAATTATTCATTGATATCTCCCTTATTTACCACTATTGAGCATCTAATATCACCATATTCTTATATTTACTTTCCTTGGGATATGAAGAATGGTATTATGTATGATATGTTTAATAGGGGTGATTGGTTTTAATAAATAAGTTTCATATGATGTGGATATATTATAATATTTTTATGTATCCATGTTTTCAAAGATACTATACCTAAATGATTGTGGCACGAATTATTATATTATTTACTAAATATTTATCAAAACATATGTAGTGTCTATGCATGAAAAGTATGGGTAGATATACTCATGTTCAATGTTTAAACTCTTTATCTTTGTTTTCATAGTTTGGAATTGCTATGTTGTCATTGTTAGTGTACAATAATTTTTTTCACATTTTGTGTCTACTCATTCACCATATGATCTAACTATTTATATTCCTGAATGTTATTATATTCATGGAGAAACACACCCAAAATTTATTTATGATGTTTCTCCAGATAGTATATTTTATAATTCCCATCAACACTGGACAAACTATTTGATAAGGATGTATGGTTTATAGGTATTTAAATATCATGATTTATCTTACAATTCACAAAATATCAGTTTAATCATCATATCATTCATTTATTTCTTCACTTTGTCCATAAAATTTTTTATTTAAGATACAACATGGTTTAACATTCCATGAGTCTCTTTTAAAAATACTTTTCAGCCTTTTTACTTTTGGATGCGGCTCAAAAGATACTAGGGATTTACTACACCAAATTTTCTTTCATATCATTGTATCATTCCCAAGAACCTATATAACTCTATGAAATTGTGTTGGTTGAGAGGTTTTAATTTCCTAATTTTTTTTAGTTGTTTTTCTAGTATTTACTTCCATTTTCATACTTTAGTAGATTAATAATTTTATCATGATTACCAACTACTAGAAATTATATATTAATTAATCATTAAATATATCCCTCAATTTCATTAAATACTTGTAGCGCTAAACTAATTTATTTTTAATGTTCATTCTCTAAAGTATTCTGATTCTAATTATCCATAAAATCACTCCTTATAATCCATGATATTTTTACACAAATAGTTATAGAGTTTTATGTTTGGTTTTTTGGATTTCCAACTGCATTAACTCATAGTTCCTTGAAATATTGAGTATCTTCCCATCCCCTAAAAAGAAAAACATTAATTTACAAAATTATTTACTTTTAATAATTCAATAATATCTCTATTCATGCTTATGTTCTACTAAATTTAGTAAATTTCACTCATTGATTACAATAAATACCAGTAGTATGTGGAACCCTCAACTATTGATGAAGAGAATCTCACACATATTGTTCTACTCAAAATAAAGCAGTGGGTGGAGTTTTGGGCATAATGTTTACATTAAGGGAATTTATTTTTTATTTCATTATTATTAAATTTTTATTATATTTATCATTTTTATTATAATGAGATAACAATAACATAAATATACATGGCTTTATAGTTTTCATTTATCACACATGCTCATTTATTTCATCTATCCATACTTGTTAATTATATTATGTTTTTGTGAATCATCCTGACATTCATAAATAATTAACCATTTGTGCAAGATGGATGGACTAACTAATTAATATAGGGGGAGACTTCCTTACCTGGTATATCATAACAAACATCCTTCAATGATAGATAATAAGCATTAGGGTGCATAGGGGACTTCAGTGTTGGGAATCTTTTGGTCCTCTTTGTCTGTAGATTAGGCTTATATGGAATTATAAATATAATAGACCGTGTATTTAAAGGGATATAAATTCATGGGGGAATTTTTTCACTCATGGATTTTTTTACCCAATAAAATACTCTTGTTATAAGGGGTTTTATTTCTACAGTGTTCCATAGGAATTTGGGTGATTGAACTAATCATATATACCCCTTGGATTGGATCCCCACTGATCATGTTCTCTTCTTGATGTTTTATCCCAAACAATTTAGACAAAAAATTAATATTGATTGGTTTTAGTCTCCACCAACTTTGTAATCCTTGGATGATCTTTCAAATATTGTGATAGAAAGACAACAAGACACAAACTAATCCACAATTTCACACTTCTCTGATATCTTATTTTAACACCTTACTACTTTATTGTACCCATAAAGGCTATCCATATTCCATATTGTAGACGCCTCCTGGGTGGATATCCCAGGTTGACAACCAACACAGATTTTGGTCAAACATTGGAATATTCATAATAGAACCATATTCATGGACCTCCATATCAGTTATATTTCATCCTTGATATAAAATCTTAACAGAGTATACACCAATACATGACCTTATTATTACTTAACTTCTATGATGAAGCACCATATCCCTAATAAGTTTTCTCTAATTAACTTATGATGGTGTTCGATATAGTTGATTAATTTATTTCAGAGATGGGGTGTGGTGATGAGAATGACACTTTATAATCCTTAATTTCTATATCAGAAGTATCTTTTATAATCACTCATCTCAAAGAAACACACCCATAAGATATAAAAGAATCTGATGATTGAGTAGACATGTTAGTGCTTATTAGCATCCTCACTCAATATCATTTCCATCTAACTCATGGAAATATTATGTTCAATGAATTATAAAGTCATCCCAATGAATAACAATGTCAATCATGGATAGAGGGAATAAATCAAAAAATGTAAAACACTAGGTTTCGATATAGAACTTAGATGAAAAATGCAGTGTGTAATCACTTAATGAGAAGTGGACGGTATATGAACTTTATGAGAAAAAACCATTATGTGTGTTATGCAATAGATAGTCCTTCTATAGAAACTACAATGAAGGAAGTGATATGCATAGTTCATATGTGATTACTTCTATCTCATTCATAAAGGAGAATAATTTCAGATGGTGTTTTTTCTAAGGGAAATTAATCCATTGTGGACATTAATACATGAAGCAGTTGAGAAAATATTTCATAAATTATAAAATGAGGGCACCCAAAACCTATTTATCGAGGGTTACACTCCCATTTTAGAGTATATTCCCCATGTGATAACTGTGAAAAAATTAAATAATCTATTTTAATTGATTTTATTTTACTAATATTTTTATTTTTTAGTCGCAATTTATTCGAGAGATATTGTTTGAAGAATATAAACCCTTGATAGTTAATTGCAAGAAGATAGATGGAAAAAATGTAAAAAATTAAAAAATTTAATTTCACCTGGAACTGTTGAATCCCTTTGTGTTCATGTAATATATTTTGAACATTATGCTATTAATTATCACATAATCGCATTATTAATGGAGGAAATTTGTGGATGGATGGTTTGATCCCATTTTGAGTACTTACTTACTTCATGGAAAAAAATTGACCAAAATATAATACCTTCAAGCTCTCATGTTTTATTTTTTGACTGATATTCTTTTTTTGTGCATGAAATAGGATTCCTTCATAACAGTATACCCTTTTGTAGCAGTAAGGTTTCTATGTGACTTCTATTTTTAGGGATATTTCTCCTATAAATAAAAAAAATCACTTTAGAAAGAGATGGAGATGTATATTATTGAGTCTTTATTTTCACTTCATCAAACCTTTCTAGGACCACATTATCCATAAAGAGTTTATTTTCCCCAAACTATTATGGGGTCATATATGTAATTACGGATCCAAAGGAATATATTAAGGACTATATGATAAAACACAAATACAATGCAACCCTTAGATAACATCATATTCCCTAAGGAAACCAGTAGGAAGTCCACTCCCTACTATGAAACCACCCAAGGCCTAGTCATCATCAATGATTCATAAATTGAAAAACAATAAGAGACAAGCTAACCCATGATAGTCTTAGGTGGAAGACATCCATAACCCACACCATTAAAATAATATATCTATGTAGGAGGCGAATGCAGTCCATATACATACATTAGGGACTAATATCTCTCCAGAAGAGGGAACCCCCTAGAGGGTTCCAAAATATTCTTTTTATTATTTAATGATAGTCTTTGAGGCCCCCATTCATGTCTCCATAAGTTAGTCGGCTTTGTGCAGACTCCACCATGAAGTAGCATCGTGGGGCCTATTCCATGAATCTCCCTCAAAAAGCACTAAACATGAACATTATTCAATGATGGACCGTCAAATAAAAATCTTTGGTAGTAACCTTTAACTCATGAACAATTATTGATATTCCCCTTTTTTTATCACCATGATCCTAATAAAATTGGGTCCTCTAAAATTCTTTATAGATCTCTTTGATTTGATATATTACTATAAAGCATTTGACATGAACTTAGTCACTTCATAAAGAAACCAAATTATAATAAAATGGATTTCATAGCATCCATTATTCGTCCCAAATCATCTCCCTAGGTTTGGGCCATCCAAATGGACTTATTGGATCCCTACTTCAATGGGAAAATACCTAAAAATCGGTTATTATGAGGACTCTTCCATGACCTCTTGAGATCCCTGATCAGTTCAAACACATCATTGATCACCCCATTGATCATGTATTCCCTAGATAATGGACCATTATAAACTTTATGTTTTATATTAATAGGACACTTCAGGTAAAAACTCAAATTCCTTCCATGGATAATAAGGGTCCATGTTATAATGATATAGGTGAAACATAAACTTGGATAAGATGCCCGTCAATATTTCCCTATATCCAATACTATATTGACCTTATTTGCAGGTTGAATTATTAATTCCACTAAAAGATCCAGAGAGAAATCTTGTGATTACCATTTGGTGTAATCTCTAATATTTCATCATTGAGATGATCCCCTATGATCATAGTTGTCCTTCCTTATCTAGTTATCAACAAAATATTTGTGGACACTCACATATGTGTCTCCCACTAGGTGTAAGTCATAGTCATTACTCATTGGTCCATATCACCCATAAGGCATGTTTTGATTCCTTTTTCAAAAATTAGTAGACAAGGTGTGTACATAAATATATTGTCCATGCATTCAAAAGATTTTATCATTACTTTATTTCATCACTTTTAGGATAAAAATATCATTACCACATGATATTAATATGCATAATATTTTTCTATAAAATGAACAGAAACTATGTGACTTGAACTACATGGTATTTGATTCTTCTAGACTTTAAAATATAGGAAAGCTTTAGGTATTTCAAATATATTAATTAAATACATAACAAAATTGGTCCATATTCCATATGAAATTATATACTCACCATTATATATTCACTAGAATCCTTTAAAATATTCTTCACTGGAAAACATCTCCAATGATATATATAATCCATTCTCAATAAAAAAAGAGTCCACATATCCCTATAACTATTTATCATATCTGGTTACTAATAAACATGGTGATCTATAATGGATATTTTATGTATAAGTTACACTCTAACCATTTCTAGGAATCTTTTTATTAGTATTCCATTATGAATAATTAAAAACTACATAGAATAGATCACTGAAAGAATGCGTTATAAGGAACATCACTTAGCATTGGTTCATGATCGTAAAAGGAACTATTATATTCTTTTTTATATGGCCTTAAACTTTATGACATTCCTAATTAATTGAATCAAACTATATGAGTAATAATTTCCTTAATAGCGGCATTCAATAATCCCCTATTATAAATATTATCCCAACTTCATCATACTTACTACCTAATTATATGGTGATAAATTTATAACACCTATCTCTGGAGATTTAAAACATAAAAAATCATCTAAAAAGGTCAATATGGAGAACTATTATTATTTTTTAAAAAAAATTTATTCATGTTGATGATTGATCAATTGAAGGCAACCAGTGTCACAATAGTAATTGAAAATGATTCATGAATATTTATTAAATATATAACAGAATTTAAGAGTAGGAAATAATTCATCCAAAATGGAAAGATGATCCCAACACCAATCATCTTGACTAATGTTCACCTAAAGCATCACTATTAATTTCATATTGATTGATTTCTGTTATAAATAATGTCCATATCATCTTAAAACAAAAATGTTCCATGAACATGTCTGAAATAACTTCATAGAATCATCTATCCTCTATAATTCGAAAACGGATACTTGCAGAAGTAGTTATTAAAAAACTATAACATAGTATAAAGAAAAAACCCGACCCAAATGTATCAGTCATGATCCCAATTAAATATTTATTTGTGGATGGGATTATGAATACCAAATACCTAGCATACAATCATATGTTAGTGGTCATTTCCTTTAGTACATCATTATAAGATAGTGTATTATCATAATAATTTAACTGTCATTATTTATTTTAATAAAAAAATGTTTACTCTTATATTTACCCTTACATGGTGGATCTAAAGATTATCATTGGTTGTAGATGCCTTAATGGACTATGTCTCTATATGTAGGATTCATTCGCTCAATGGTGTTCTATGAATATTGTTGTTCTGAGAAAGGAAAATTATGGAATGACTCTAATGTTGAATCACATGATGAGTTATTAATGGATGATCTGGTTATCTCTCATGAAAATAAATGTGTGAATATAATTTTTTTACAATTTTTTTATTTTTTACTAACTAAAAATTTATATATTTCTATTTCAATAGCCATATCCCTATCCATGAAAACCAATGGGATCCCTTTGTTAGATTCCCAATTAGAAGATGTTTTAGTGGAATAGGCTACTGTAGTTCTATTTCACTTTGAAGGTGTTAATGCTATACGCTCCCAAAGTGATTTTGTGGAAGATTGCCTGTCAATACCTATGATGGAAGCCAATTGAATCCCATAGTAAACTCCCATTCAAGGGAGGTTTAGGTAGTGGGTGTAGAATGATATCTATAGGGTTGTCTATGATGCCCCTCTTCATGATATCAATAGGTAATTGTAGCACCTTGAATAAATTTTCAATTTTATGGGTTATTGTGGATATGATACCCTCCTAATAAATACCATCATAATAGAGGTGATTGGAATCTCAGAGTGAACATGGTTTCCCCAGTCAAATCTCTATAACATTGAATCAGTGGTCTACCCGATCAATATTCGTATAATAGTACCCAATATAATTTCTCGACATGTAGTATTAGCTACACAACTGTAAAATTAGTCCTATGAGAGAGAGATCAAGCTAACCAACTCCATTAAGATATGTCTACTATTGAAAAATTGGAAGAGGATTGGAATTATCTAGTTTTTTTTAGGATAGCGTAGGAATATATGTTTTTTGAAGGAAGTGAGGTTGTGTTATAATGAAACTGTAATTTCATAATTTAATATGAGTTTTGATAACAATTTAATAACTCAGAAGAAATGATCCTCCAACTATGAGATAATATTCATCATTCCTTGAATTATAATTCATATTGGAACCTCCTTTATTAATACCATGATAAACGATAAAAAATATGATTTTTCCTCTCCCTGATTTTTTTTATCAATGAAATAAAATATATTATTTTGAATCATTATTGATTTCTCAATTTTAATCTTGTTTTGGTTATTGGTCCATTATAATCTATGAAATTATAAGAGAGTAATATAAATATAATTGAATACACGTAAATATTATCTTGGATGGATTGAGTTAGTCAAAAATTCAAAAAAATCATTCAAAATGAAATAGATTCTATTATCTTTTGAACATGTACCCTTAGGTGGATAAAGGTGTGATGAATATGGAGTCATACATACCATCACTATAACATAGAGAATTTTTTTGTTATAGAAGACAATTGAATTTTATTTCCTCCTATTTGTGTACACCTTAATAGATATATAATATATGACTATAATGACTCAAATAACATCACTATAGGCTTTGGGATTTCCATTCAGATATATATGTTAGTTGAATTTGTATTATCTAAATCATAAAGGAGAATTTTGGAATGAATAATCCAATGTCAAAAGGGTCTCAAGTACACTAAAATTACACTATTTTCATTTCACAAAAATCATCCGAACCATCTTGCGATGAAAAACTAGGTTCTCTAACTTTTACCTAGGTTATGCGAATTAAGAACAGTAAATTAAATTTTAATAGGGTTATATGGTGGTAAATATAATATTTACATATTTTATTTTCACCTTATGCTTTATTTATTCAATTAGGAGTAGAGGATCAATGGTTTCGGACTTTCCTTATTCTCATCCCTCACTTTCCAGGTTTTCAACATAACATATTTTTCATTTTCTTTGTTATTCCACTCAATATATTTCATAGGCTATATGAGACACACTGATAGACACCAAAGACTAAAATTTTTCACAAGATCATCATATATTCTTTGTATATTTTCTTGTGGAGTTTATAGTAATGTAGGTCATACCATTGATGGATAGGGCTTAAGGTCATAAATCTTTAATCAAAATGTGTGGTAGTCTACTTAGTGGAATGGGAAAGGGTGACACAATGTGAATGGAATTATAACAAAACTATTGTAGACCGCATCAAGGAGAGGTGAACATAGTTGGAGTTTAGTGTTCTTGGAAAAAAAATATGGTATTTATGTTAATTTAATAGTGATCAAACGT
Source organism: Viscum album (assembly GCA_963277665.1). NCBI lineage: Eukaryota > Viridiplantae > Streptophyta > Magnoliopsida > Santalales > Viscaceae > Viscum > Viscum album. The sequence goes on along the minus strand of OY728162.1, from coordinate 74,994,670 downwards.
TTAGAATGCAAATATGGAAAAGGAAAAGAGAAAAACTAATTTTTGAGAGATCACAATCCTAGTAAAAATGATCCCACAAATGAGATAACATAGTTTAAAATCATATTTCATGGACCAATTATGTTTTAATTCATATGAAAACACAAATGGGGAATAAAAACTAGGATTTATCATGTAACATTGAGAAATGGGTGAAGATAATGTAAATCAAAACCCGTGTTATTAGAATTATGAAGTGGTAAATAGGAAAACTATATCACAAAAGAAAAATAATTTTGTTTTTATAATCGGTTCTATAATCATGTTTTTTAGGGAACATAGGGAATTCCAACCATTTCCTTAGAAAAAAAATGCCTCTAATTGGTGAGGCAAGTTATGGAAGCACTAATATCATTACAATGTAAAAGTTTCATTTTCCAGTAGAATATTCAGATTACCAAAACCCATCAAAGGTTTATAGGGATCCAAATATTAAAGGAATTAAGTGTATAATATAGGAATAATACATTCGTGAGGTGAAAATAATTCACAAATAATACTAACCAAGATTGGGTCGTTGTTGTGCATTAAAAAGGTGTTGAAATAGTTGATGACCCATGGATGGTTTTTTGATATATGGATCATAAGTCACTATATATCTCTGATCACATGAATCAATCCATATATAGTTTTTATAAAATATATATGATACATTATAGGTTCCAATGTTAGAATAATCGATGTGAATTAAAATCTTATGCTAAAAGATGAGTTTTAAATTGATGTAATTATCAACTAGACCCATTGTAGGTGTCCCATACATTGGTATTTTTCCTATAATAATAGGAATAAATACAAAAAATATTATTATAATGCCATTATATATTTACATATCATTTGTGTGTTAATATTTGTGGATTCTTTCTAGTTCCATACTATTATAAGAAACCTGATGTAAATTATTAAGAACATATGCACCAGGCGTGAAGGCAATAAAATTCTTTTTTAGGCTTGAAATAAAAAATTTGAAAATTACTATTTATCTTTTAATATCAATAATCAAGCCACATATAATGATTATAATATACTCTTCATATATTAAAATCATAGGTAGGATAGTTAAAACAACTTCATCCTAGTATAAATCCAGGAAATTAAAAAATACAACAAGAATCCAGAGGGTCCAAAGACTAGGATTTTTTAAAAAAAATTAAACTTTATCCCAACATAGAATTATAGTTAAATATACATATTCCTATTAGCTATTAAATGGATATGGATATCATGTTATGAGATCAGTCCATATAACACGGATCATTCTAATAAGTTTCAATATCCTACATTGGGGTCATCTATCATGTAGTTGAATATCATGTGATAATGACTCATGTGATCTGTAGTTTATGGTTATATGATGATGACCTGGTTTATATGAATAATTGATTCATTCAAAAAATTAATAACTACTTAATCTTGATATAATTCTATATTGAATAATATGGTGTAAATGAATAGACCTAGAACTAAGATATATGGAGGGTTGAATTTGATCAGATTTCAAGCAAAGCCTAGGGTAAGAGTTCTAGGAATCACTATATATCCTATAATAATAGGATGAAATCCACATATAGTATTTAATAAAAGATAATTTTTCATTTTTATTGTATTATAACCAAAAATATATCAAAGTGGTACCTGGGATATGAGGATTGAGTCTTTATATATGGTGAACAAGTGGATAGTTGTTGTAGAAAACATATCAATAATTAGAATACCAAACAATGTGTAAATTCGTATGGAAGTAATATTTTATGACAGGGTCTAAGAAAACTTATACTGAAATCACTATAAATAATGTGATGATATGAATCAATCAATATATAGTTATGATAATGTGTAAATTTTAGTTTTCATTTTTATAAATAATGACATTAGGGTTCGATAGTATACCCATAACCATTTATTCCCCATGGGAAAAAAGACACCTATATTGAAGTATATCTTACATAAGTTGTATTTTATGTCAATGGTTTAGTAATCATAACAGTTTCATTCTTTATGAACATATTTGAGAGATTTCATGGGTTTTTTTGTTTGAAATTTTCTCATCTTGGCTCTCTATCACATCCAGTCAGATATGAGATTACTCATCATTCAAAAAATAATTTCGTAGTTAAATATTCATTTATGTGGTAGGGCCTCAATAGAATGGACTAAATTTATCCTGTATAATAATATAATATGTGGTAACCAACATGGTATTGTTGTTTTTTATGTAATATAAAAAAATTATATAAGTGCTTATCAAGATAACATTCCTTGTCATTGTCACCCATCCTTTGAAGGGTATGATATATTGTTTTGTTAAATCCCTCTATCTATCCATTTTCTACTTCATGATAGTGGGTTTAATGGTTGGACATGATATTATATTCTCTATATAGAAATTTTAATTTCAAATAATTTATATTTGAATTATTTTCCATCAATATCATGCGAGGGACACAAAATTTTATGATCATAATTGTATTTCATCATTTTTAATATCCATTTTTTATCCACCCTGATCAATATAGCCTCATAACATTTATAGAATAAGTTTCTTGAAGTAATGATGTTTTTTAACTATCAATATGTGACTAGGTAATATGACATGATTATATATATTAATCATATGGAAAATTAGTATGTTCTTATGGTTACATTTAATATATTGAGGGATTGATGAATGAAGATAGAATGTATATAATATGAATTTAATTTATTTTTAAACTTCATCCATTATTTTTTCATTAATTGTAAAAATTATCTAAGTATGTGGACTTGTTTGGAGATATTATCACTTAATTGTTGAGAAATATAGGCTCTAGTACAGACTTCCTATATAAGTTCATACTTCCCTTTTTAATTCATTTTGATAAGGAACTATTTAAATAAAAATTAATTTAGAAATTTCTAGGAATTTCAACATTCATAGATGATAAATTTTTCTTCCCACCAATAAAGATAAACATTTTAAATATTATTAGGTACTAGAATGGGATAATTCTAAAATATAATTCTACTAATTCTAATTTTATAAACCACTGTATTATGTTGATGTTGAAGTTGGCATGTATGAATTGTTTTGGGTGAGTAGTAGTCACAACTAGAAGACTCATTTACTCTCTGGGTATAACATGTTCTCAATTGAATAATTTCTTGTCTATTCAATAGTTAAAATTCCATGAATTTAATGTCTCATAACTCCTTCTACTGTCATTATATTGGTGAGGTGGAGTATAAATAGTCCACCAACACTAGGGGTTTACCAAAATTTACCTTTATGAGTAAAATAATTCTATATATTTTTTCCTTGAAAAAAATACTATATGAATTTCTATATTATCTTATTGAAGGGGTAATAATCATAGAGTTAAATTAAATTAATTTCATAAGTTTTAAAAATATATAATAGATTGATTAGGTTTTTTTTCTATAGTTCTGATAAAATATCACAGAGCTTGTTCACCTCAAGATAAATAGAATTTATTCTTTAGTGCCTTCAAATTTAAAAATTCCTCTTCCTTTTTCATCTCATTCTAATGTAACTTCTACTTATATTGCTATTAAGGGTGAGGAAACAAGTGATATTTTTTGGGAATAATAGTTGGATATAGCATAAATGCATGATTGAGTGTGACGGCCTTGGACTCCACTATTTCTATATCAATCCTGAACATTTATTAAATACTTTTTACAACATTTTGGATGAATATTCAATAAATTTCATAATAATAAATGCTTGAGCACTATAGAGGATTATTGTCTATGTAAAATTGGTTACTTATTTAAATTTTTAAAAAAAATAAATGATTTCAAATTGACTTCATCAAAACTATCACCCTTCCTAGACATATAATACATAAAACCATTCTTCACAACTTGGGGAAGGGAAATATAAAATGGCTGAGATCATATAATGAGTAAGGGAAAACAATTGATGAAAATAAATGATCATATGTGAGTGTATGATAAGAAAAATATTGTCAAAACATGAAAAATAATTACAATGATCAAACCCAACTAGTCAATGATATTTAATCAAGAGAAATAGTATAAGATTCCTCCTATAAAATGACAAAAGATACAATAATTCACAATCAATAAAAATCATTAATGATCCATAATAACCTATCATATCCATAATAATTTTTTTAACGAACACATGTACTAAAAATCATTTCCTTAGTCAAGTATAAATATAAATAATATCATAGTGGATTTGATCACTCTCTATTCCATCATTCTATAGTCATTTTTCCCTCCAAATACTATCTTATTAGAAAAATTCCATTATGAAACTGAGTTCACTCCCCATAGAAATTTATATTATCTCATAAGATATCCTTTTTTACATAACTCATTTTAGGGATATATATTTTTAGTTCCACACATCTCATAATTAATTTTATTCAAATTCATAATATAAGATCATAAAAAATTCATAAAATAATAAAATCATACCACATGGAAAGTATATGGGATTCATAAACATTTACCCATCATAATAATAAATCATCTATAGAAATAATAAATTTGGTAACATTTTTTAATACCCCCATTAAATCTTATGAGACATTAAATGATGTTTTTATTGATAAAAATACCTTTAAAATATTAACATAACATTTCTTGAGGAAAATATAAATTTTATTTAAAATCACATATTTAGACAATAAATATTTAAAAATTATTACTAAAAACATTTTCTTTTAATAATAAAAGAAACATATAAGATAATATTTAAATAAAAAATTATTCATGATAATGGGAAATGTATTCATGTGATTTTTGTCAAAATAAAAATTCCTTTTTTATTTTTGGTAAAAAATTAAAATTAATGTTTTTCTAAAATAATAAGAAGGCTCTTTTTTAAAAATTAAAATGAAATTAAAATATATTAAAAATTAAAATAAATAATCTTTTTTATAAATGTGAAAATATTTTGGAAAACATTTTAATTACTATATGGATATTGATGAAATGATTCCAAAGCAAATGGGAAAACGTGGTTAGTTTTCCTTAAAAACATTCTTATAGTCTCTTGAGTAATTAATGGGAGTAAAATTAGAGTAAAACATTAAATATAGATAAATAGACATATAATAATATAATAAAAATTATTTTAGAGATATAGATCATACAGTTTCATTTTTGGAAAATTTAAGCATAAACAATCCTACTAAAAATTAGATTATAACTTAGACCCCTAACTGATATAGTATATTTTGAATACTAACCCCCATCAAATAAATAAAGTAAAATTGATCTTAAAATATAATAAAAATAAAAATATTCATGATACATTATATAAATGGGGGTTTTATATACCCCTCGTAAAATAAGATATATGTATAACATCAAATAACTCTCAATAGAAAACAACTGAGATGAAGAGCCATTATATATTTATTATTTTAATAAAAAAATTCATTATAATATTGAAATAATATAGTTTTGTATATAAATTGAATTAAATCATTGATTATACTAAAATAAATTCTTGTATAGTATGTACACCATAAAAATAAAAAATTAATTCAAAACATTAAAACATGTCTCATTGAAGAGAAATCGAGACAAAAAAAACATACATTATATCTGACATGATTCATAAGAACTATGAAAAAATTTATAATAAATTTATATATATTATAATTAAATAAAATATTAATATATATAAATAAAATATCAAATATTATCCACATATATTATTTCTTCATCTATTTATTAACAATTATCTATTAAATTTGTCACCTAGGTTGCTAACACTTTAATTTGGCATTAGTGGTCCTTACCCTATGATCAAGGTCCCTTTATCTTAAAAATTTTCATAAATGTATAAATATAATACATGATAATTAGATAATATTTCCATTCATATTTAGTGGTTATGTAAAATGATTTACATCACTTTGCAGAGATGGTAATCATTACGTAACCATAAGTGAGGATTCAACTTTTTTATTGATGGAAAAAAGAACAATAAATGATAATTCACCTTGATTTAATAATTATTTTATCATAAATTTCATATATTTTCTATAAACCAATTATTTTTAGAATTTAGGTAAATTTAAATGATAATAAAATCACATCACATTGTAGAGGTGGTAGTCCATACATACATTGGAGCGACGTTATCGTTTACTGATAGAAAAGAAGGTATGAAGGTAGATATGATATTATATTTAAATAATCATAATTATTAAAATAAAAATAATAATAAGAAATTAAACCCATCATAATAACCATTCTAGAAATATGGTGATGAAAAATTAATTGTATCTATATATGCATATGGTTGCCCTCATGTAGGCATGAGAAACACATTCATCTCTCCTTTGATGGAGAAGGGGTGAAAATTATTTTTCCATAATCATAGAAACATCTTATTAGATTTAAGATATTGGATTAATCATTTTTTATGGATAAAAAAATTTAGATAAAGTTGAAGATGAAATTAAATTGATAGATCATGGTTAAGATTTATTCCTCATTTTTGAGTAACCCCCTTTGGCTTATAGCTTATTCCTTTATATATTAGTCACATGAGAATAAAACATGTAGTATAATTAAGGTAAGAATTCTATGTAGGATTTTGACAATGTATTTTCTAATCTATGAAATGGATATGGTGTTAATAAGGGAGAAGGTGAGGTGATCATTTGTAACTGACAAGAGGGACACACATAGTACTTATTAAAGGATTTCAATTATACAATGTCACATTACAATGAAAATAGATCAAAATTGAAAAAGATTAAGATTTATAACAATATAAGGTTGAAATATTATCAATAAAATAATGATTATACTAGTTTTTTTTGAAATCCTACCCTTATCTCTTAGTTTAACACACCCTGATAATCTCATTTAAATATTATCCATGGTAACAAAATTTTTCTTTTTTTACTATTTACTAAGAAAAAAATTATGTTTATTCTATTAGAATATATTAATTATTATTTTTTAAAATATTAAATCTATTTTACACTATTAATTTGAAATAAGTGGTATAATTTAATTTTAAATAATTTGGAAATCCACAATGAAAACCCATTTTAGATGAATGAATCTCCTAAAATAAAACATGATTTATTTATTTTGTTTTAATTATATAATCCTTTAAATGTATTTTAAAATAAATATTTGTATATAAAATCAATAATTTTCATTAAAACTAAAATTTGATATATATTAATTTAATTTACTATTATGAAAAAACATTGTGTGTATAAATAATGTTTTTAAAAAATATGTTTTTATGAAAAAAAATATGAAATTATACAAAAAAAATGTATAATGATGATTACTATGTTATTTATTTAATTAAATCTAATTAAAGGATATTTATATTACATTAAGATAATTTTCAAAGCAAAATGAGATATTTAATTGATATTTTTTTTTCATAAATTTGTATTTTTCACGCTTTACTGAAAATAAACTTCTTTAGAAAAAACAATTAAACCAAATATTACATTGACAAAATTATTTTACAAAATGATATTAATTAACTAAAATAAAATTTAAAAACATAAAAAATTAATTATAAATTTAATGTTAAATAATTTTATAAAGCCCAATTTTATGAATACTTGTGTTTGAATTGAGAAATGACTTTACTGAAAATATGAGTATATATCTATTACTCATTAATCTATATATTTTAATTAATAAAAATATTTATACAATATTTTCATTATTTTTTTATTATAGTTCCACTTTATAATTTAATTACTAGCATATAGTGATTTAATATATCGCTGTAAATATTGACACATAGTTGTGAATAATGAAAACAAGTGAACAATTATACAATATTTATTGAAAAAATATATTCTAACATCTTGATGTGTTACATTATAAAAAAATTAAAAATTATTAAGTAAAAAATATTATATTAAAATAAATAAGGAATATTTTAATGTAATCATTAATGAAAATATTATTCATGATGGAGGAAAGGGTTATACTTATAGTATATGTCAACAAAAAAAATACTTTTCACATTATTGGTTATTAGTGAGACACACCTTGTTTGAAAAATTATAAATATATTTCTTAAAACAAATTATATAATGTAAAAATGGGAAAAATTACTATATTAAATTATTGTATTATAATAAAAATATTCCTGAATAAATATTAAAGAAAATATGGATATTGAAGAAAAAATTCCTTGCTAATGAGAAAAATATAGATAACCTTTAATAAAAACATTCCTTCAGTATCCTAAGTACATAGAGGGAAGAAAAAATTAAAAAAATAATTGATTATCTAGATGTAAATGAAAAAACATAATATTTGGGAGGGATATTTTATATAATTGCATAATGAGAAAATTTAATAACAATTGATCCTGTAAAAATGATATTGCAACATAAAACCATTGCCACTATGGTAACATTTGAATCATAACACCCATGAATGAAATAACCACAAATGAACCATTAAATAACATAAAAATAATGGTACCAATTATACAAAACATAAATAGTGAAACAATATTGAACACATAAAATAAGGTAAGTATATAACATCAATAATTTCTTAATGAATGTAAGTTGAGGTGAAGAACCCTTACAAATTTAGTAATTTTTAAACGATATCAATTAGATTCTTGAAAATCATATGTTTCGATAAAAACATTGAATTAAGTAATTTATTGTTTGAAAATAAATTATTAGATGTTATATGTAATTCCCCGACCCTAGTTAACCAGATTGAGTGCATTGTTACATAACATTGGCTTGATCACAAGGGATAAAATCCTAAAAGATCGATCAGTTTATTAGCCTTGGAAGTACTAGATAAAAACCTGAGTTTTAAATTACATTATGAAATTAAAGAAACAACATTGTGTCTCCGTTGAAAACATTCATCTCCCTTAGACTATCCCTATAAGTCAGTCATAATATACTTTTCATATGCTGGGGAAAATAGGACATAGAATGTCGTGAGCTAAGGTGCTCAGTAATGATAACAATATAGCGGAAGCTTTCATAAATAAGCATAATTTTTTTGTAAATGTATAATACTAAAAAAAACATAATTTTAAACATAAAATTCATCATAACATGGAAACGATAAATCAAATAATTCCATTTACTTATTCACAAGGATATTCTAGTAGTCGAATAATCACATGTAATACCAATAACCAATTTCATAATGATGGAATGCGTAATGTCGGACATCATAACCACATAGTTGAGGCCTCATGCCAGGAATAAAAATAATATTTTTCAAGGAGTTGTTCCAAGACACTAGTTTGTCTCCTAAGACCTACCCATGCATCGAGTAGTTATAGAGGGCTCTACCCATCACTTTCTAAGTCCAATGCATTCCTCATATGAAAAGATTGAGACATAACATAAACATCCATATTAAAACTAGAATTTGAAATATTAATACATTAACCATAAAACATGAATTGTATAAATATTATAAATACACATCCAAACATATCAAAAAACCTTGAATACAATATGGAAGATTGTATCAAAACAAATCAACTTCAAACAAGTGTAAAACCCATCAAAGGATTTTGACACAGATGAAATCCAAACTATTTGAGAGAAATGCCTATTTATTTTGAAATCATTTATAAGTTAAATAATTATAAAAGATAACATTTACTTTGAAAATATTCTTATAATCTTATAAGGGAATCTTTGAGGATTTTATAATGGTATAAAATATTCACACCCGCAGTATAAGTTAAGAAACATTATTTCCTTAATTTTGTCAAAAATGTCATAATAAACCTTATTTGGAAAATGACGGAAAGATTCCATTATATAAATTTTCTAAAAATTCAAAAAAGGGTATAAATTACTTTAAACTATAGTAAATGAATTTGAAAAAATGTTTTGAAATAAATTTTTAAGAGACACAGATGTGGACAATAAAGAGGCCCTATTAGATACCCACGTATAATCAACCTCAGATAATGAATATATTATAGATTTAACCCTTACCTTGAAAATTTCCATGATACAGGGTACATTAAACTCCTGTAAAATATTGAAATCATTGTTATTAAGTTATAATAAAACCACATATATAAATATGATACCATATTTGATCTTCTAAAATAGCTTTGATAATAATATTTCAGTAGTATCATTGTTTCGGGTGTTAACTGATTCATTTTCCTTTATCTATTTTGTTAGATAAGTCATGTTTGATATAAATAGGCTGTATTTAATTCTTATCTATAATTTTATTATGTACTTAAACATTATTTTTATTCATAAAATTAAAACTATTCTTGAATAGTTACGAAGGGTAATAGCTCTCATCACGTTCGTGGAGACGGTAATCCATACGTATGCATGAGCGACAATACCATTCTATTGTTGGTGGAATCATATGTAATTGGATGATATAACATATATAAATAGTAATTAACATGTTATATTTATTATTTACATAAATGATACCCATTATTATACCCATCCAAATAATTAAGTGTTGATTGACAAACTACATCACGATGTGGAGACGGCAAGCCGTACATGCGCACATATGATGACTTTTTTATTCATTGGATGGATTGAATAATGATTATGGTTATAACATATTTATAATAACATCATAGTATATAGAAGGTACTATATTTATTATATAGGTATGGAAACAACAAATAAAGAGGAAGTGTAAGAATAAATGAACTTTCAAAGATGTTATGAAATTATTACGTCTTCTTCTGGTGCTTCCCTTTGAATTGATCAAAATGGATCCTTAGGCTGGATATCTGATCTACGTAAGGCCTCTATGTTTATGTGAGGGTAGTTGGGAGGATATTTGATCAGGGGATGGATGATACAAATGGATTTGGTGGTGTGAAATTAATATAATGGGAAGTACCCTTTTATAAGAGAGGTGAGGGTCACTTTAGGAAATGATTGAAATATAATTTTATTATACAATCATATATGTATTATAATGGCCCCAAAAAGAATAATTTCTAAGATAATGTGGGTTAGGGTTAAAAACACTCAACAAATAGGTTTTATATAGGTTTAGGTCACCATATTTTCCATATATTTTATATTTAACTTTTAGTTGAATAGTTTAACTTTTACAATGTATTCTTCTATTATTGAAATAAATGGTTAATAAACATTCTATAAAAAGGCCAGAGAACCTCATGTGGTTAATTATTGATATATATATATAACCTTATCTAAGTCCATTGGTGGAACCATTGATTTTTAGGAATATTATATCAATTAATAATATATTATTTGTTTTAAAAACTCATTTATGTCAATTTTGACACTATTTTTATTTGGTTTTTTTGAAAGTCATAACAGCATTACGACTTCAAAAACTATTTATTTAATCAACCTTAACATGACATATTAACCTATAAAATTCTTTAAATACATGAAAAGTATAAATTTAAATATTTATTAATATTTATTATGTAAATTAATTTAATCTTTCAGTAATATGGCAATTACAGTATCATCATTTTGTCATAAATTAATCTAATGATTTAATGTATAAAAATTATAAATAAAATTAAATTATGTAGGAAATATTTTTATCTTTATAATGAATATTTATAGTCGAATTTATATTTTCTATAACCCTATATTAAAAATGGGGTTCTGTTAAACATTGAATTTACCACTTTTAACTCTTCTTTACATAAAATAATAATAAATGTCTTAATCTAATCAAATTAGACCAAAAGGATCATATTTTATTCATAATATTAGTTTTTGTCAAAATACACTTATCCAATGGAAATAGGACATGTGTTAGGATAATTATAATATCATTTTTACCTTTAAATAATCTATTTAATTTTAACTATGGTAAACAAAAATCAAATGTTACTATTCACCAATAATTATTTTCATCCAATTGAACCACATTTTAATTTTTGATGTCAACCATGTATCTTGGATTTTTCAATTTCAATTCGTAGAAGTGGTAAAATTAGGTTTTATACAAATTTTCAAATGTGCCTAGAAGGTGGGTAAAAGACATTAAAAATTTAAATACTATTTTATATATCTAATTATATTATAAAATGACTCCAATGAATTAGATTCATCTAATATAGGTATTATGTATCAATTTTTACAATAAAAGAAATTTAAATTAAAATAATAATTATTTAAATAAAATTGGATTTTAAACAATAACATAGTGTTTTTCAGTATTCATCCAAAATTGAATGTTTTTATTAAAAACTAAAATTCACCCTAAGCTAATTTTGATATTCTATATCCAAAAATGATGTCCATTTGGAAAAATAAAATAAATAAAATTTCAAAAAGTGGGTATTACTATTCATAATGGCTAGTTTGATTGGTCCTAGTGTGCTAGAACTCGATGTTGCGTACAACGCAGGCCATTGTATTATTCAAAGAGAAAAGTATCGTGTAAGCTTGGGGTGTTACATTATCCCCTACTTCAAATAATTTCATACTTAAAATTTCTAGAATAATACTGCAGAAAAAGATTTGGTTGGTTCTTCATCATAAGTTCCTCAGGTTCCCATGTTGCCTCTTTCATCTTATGGTTTCTTCATTGTACTTTTAGAAGACGAGTTGTCCGGTTTCTCAACACTGGTTCTCTGCTATCAAGAATCTTGATGGGTTTTTTGCAATAAGGAATATCAGGTTCTAGTATTATTTCATCATAGGTGAGTAGATGTGTTGTGTCAGGCATTTATTTTCTCAACAGTGATACACAGAGCACATCATGAACTTTGGGGGGACTTGGAGGCATTCCCAAACGTTAAGCTAAATCTCCAGTTCTTTTAATAATTTTGAAAGGTCTCATGTACATGGGAGTAAATTTAACCTTCTTTATAAATCTGAAAACACTCTTCCATGGAGGTACCTTAAAAACATGATCTTATATAAGAAATTGTTAATCCTTCCTTCGATTATCGGCATAACTCTTTTTCCTACTTTGAACATATTTTATGTGGTTTTTTATAATCATTATCTTTTCGATTGTTTCCTCATCATGTTTTGGGCCTACGACTTTTCTTTCACCAACATCATCAAAACATGTTGGTGTGAAACATATCTTTCCCTATAATGCTTCATATAGTTCCATCTGAGTACTTGAATGGAAGATATTGTTATTGGAAAATTATACTAGAGGTAAATATTCATCCCACATACCTCTAAAGTCATGTGTGAAAGATCTCAACATGTCTTCAATGGTTTGAATAGTTCATTCTGATTGTCTATCACTTGGACAGTGGTAGTTAGTTCTCAAATGAAGTTCATTATTTAGGGTCTTTTGAATACTTTTCCATAATTTGATGTCAAACGGGGATCACGATCAGAAACAATTGATAGGGGTACTCCATGAAGTCTTACAACATCATTAATATATAGTTTGGCTGAATGTTCAAGTTGTAAATCTTCTCTTATAGAAATAAAATGTCTTGACTTGGTAAGACGATCAACAATGACCCATACTGCATCATTCCTTATAGGAGTATTTGGTAGCCCCATGTCAATGTCCATCATAATATCATCACATTTCCCCTAAGGTATGGGAAGAGGTTGCATGACACCTCCAGGATTTGGTCTTCCATCCTTAAACTGTTGAAAACCCATACATCTTGACACATAATCACCAATCTCCCTCTTCATGTTTTCTCACAAAAATGTTCCATCAAATATATATACAACATAGTGCTAATAGAGTGTATAGGTAATTTGGAGAAATGAGCATCATCCAATGATTCATTTTCTAGATTTGGTATGTCAGGAACACAAATTCTCATCCCAAATTTCAAAATATCCGCACTATAATAGATGTTGATCATTATCCTGTCGTTCACTGCTTTAATTTTTTTTTGAAACTCCTTATCATCAGTCTGAGAACTTTTTATCCTTTTTATTAAAGACAGTTTGGAAACTATTTGAAGATGTATTGAAGTTTCTCCTTCCATGATTATTTCCATATACATCTTTATTAGATCCATGAACATAGGATCCCTTTCAACTCTCATTTGTTCAACACTCCATGATCTTTTCTGCTCAAAACATCTACCACCTTATTTTCCATCCATGTGTGGTAGTGTATAGTGAAATCATATTCTTTGAGAAGTTCAATCCATTGTCTTTGCCTCATGATGAGTTCTTTCTATGAGAAAATATGCTTTAAACTCTAGATATCTGTATATATCTCATATTTTTTAAAATAGAGATAGTATCTCCATATCTAGAATGAAATAATTACAGTTTCTAACTCAAGATCATGAGTGGGATAGTTTTATTAATTAATTTTAAGCTATAATGATGCATATGGAATAACTCTATCATTCTATATAAGGACACTTCCATGTCCTTTTTTTGAAGCATCACTATAAATAACAAACCCATCCTTCCCAAATGGTGGAGTCAAGATGGGATAATTGACTAATCATCTATTCAGTTCTTCAAAACATTCTTCAGAATCTTTTTTCCATACAAATTTTACCCCTTTACATGGGATATTGGTTAATGGGTTAGCCAATCGGGAAATTCTTGGACGAAATGTCGATAGTAACCTATTAAACCAATAAAACTACGTACCTTAGTTATTCTCATCGGATCTGGCCATTCTTGTTTTCTTCTTTTCATAGAAGGATCAATAGAGATTCCATCCATAGAGACAATATGGCCATGAAAAGAAATCTCCTGAATACAGAATTCACACATTCAAAAATTACATTATAATTAATTTCTTTTAAGATTCTTTAGAATAGTGTGCAATTTATTTTCTTGATATTCATATATTTTCGAGTATACCAATATATAATCAATAAATACCACTAAAAATTGATCATGATAATCCATGATAACTATATTCATTAGATACATGAAGATAAATGGTTTATAAGTCAATCTAAAATCCATTACTATAAACTCGTAATTCCCATACCTGGTATGAAATGTTGTCTTTGAAATGTATTCCTTCTTCACACACAAGTGATGATATCCAGATCATAGTTCAATCTTAGAAAAAATTTGAGCACCATGAAGTTGATCAAATAAATCATCAAAGCGAGGTAGGGGATACTTGTTCTTTTTTATAGAATTGTTCTTTCTATAGTCAATGAAAACCCACATAGATCCATCTTTCTTCCTAACAAAAAGAACAGTGGCTCCCCATGGGAAAACAATAGGGAGAATAAATCCTTTATTAAACAATCCCTAAAGTTGTTTCCTTAGTTACACTAATTTCGAAGTTGTCATTCTATAAGGGGTCATCGATATGGGTGTTTAACCAAAAATTAAACCAATGGAAAACTCAATTTCGTGTTCTATAAGATGTACAGGTAAATCCTCCAGAAACACATCAACATATTCTGATAAAATAGGTACATAAAATATTTTAACATTCCTTCCTCCACTAATAGATATTTGAATCTCATATTCCGCAATAATTGAATTTAGTATAGCTAATGGGGGGATCTAGATAAGAATCTGATGGAGATGTTTCTACTCTATAGATAAGGTATTCATTATCATCATCAAAAATTGTAACCTCCTTATTCATATAATAAATTGTCACATCATGGTCTGAAAGCCAATCCATACCAAGGATTATATCAAATTCAATAATGGGTATGATGATGAGATCAATAGATAAAGAATTTTTATATTCCCTAATGGGAACTAATTTACAAAACCTTGTTGTAATGATACATAACTTAGGAGTTTTGACTGAAAACTCCCTTGTTAAATCAAATTTGAAATATCTAAATTTCATAGAAAACTGTGATGATATGAAACAATGTGATGATCCATAATAAAATAAAGCATTGGATAAATTTTATAAAACCATTAAATTACCTTCCACCACGTCATTCAGAGCTTCAAACCCAGCAGTAGTGATTTCATAATCTTGGCCTTTCTCCCTTGGCCTTTTTAAAGGTTTGTTTCTTTGGTGCTTAGGAAATTAATTTGGATAATGCCCCATTTCTCTACATTTTTAGCATTAAACATTGAATACCTCTTTCTTTCCCTTTTAATCACTAGTTTGGTGGCCTTTTTTCATCACACATGTAACAAACTCCCATTACCATCATGAAACTATCGTGTTGTCTCTTCCCTCATTTACCACGAGATGGAAATTCGAATTTTCCATTCTTCCCCTTATTTCCAATTCAGAGTTTTCATTAGATGTATTATTCTCTTTCTTTTCTTTAAAGTCGTAATACATAGAGAATTCCCTTTATATCTTGATATCACATAAGGAAATATTTTCATATGATGAAAAGTATTACGAGACTAATCATCGAGAGAGAAATGGTTTTACTCCATCAAATAATCAATAAATATTAATCTTCAGGTTATATATATAATCTGTTGCATGCCTTGTTATCCTTATAAATTTAGCCTCATACATTGAGACATTATTATCCTTCTTTTTCCTCAAAATCAAAAAAAATTCCCTTCCATTTCTGTTTGATGGTCACGAGGAATGTACTTTTTTATGACAAGTTATTTAAACTACCACCATTCCATATTTGAAACTTTTTCATCCTCCTTTGTGTTTTTGATTAATGTACACCATTAATCTACATCTCCCATGAGGCAATAAACTGCCATGAAAACTTTTTCCCTCTCGATACTCCCCAATGCAATAAATATTTTCTCTATGGAACATATCCATTGCTCATCTACAAATGGATTTGTATCCCCATTTAATGTTGGTGGTTGTTTCCTCAAGAATAGGTCTAATATTGATCATCCATGTTGTGGATCTGGGTGATCTATTTGGTTAAGGTTATTATTAAAAAGAAGAGTGAGTTGTCCTAATATTGTAATAATATTTTCAGCACCAGTTACATCACAAGATCCTCTATAATTATCTTGAGTAGGATGTAAATCCCTACATGGATTACATGTGTTGATATGGTTTCCATTCCTTCCACTAGGATCTATTTCAAAACAATGTCATACACTAGATTAGTTTATGAACCACAATACATAATTACAAACTTGTAAAATACCTAACATAAATAGAACAGTTTATGCATATAATCCATAATCATAAAAAATGTTTTTTAGGAGGTATTTACACATAAATCCTTCAAAAATGTTTGTAAATAATATTTTAATTACATTAGGCATATCCCCTGGGAGTGACATAACCAAGAGTGCAGTAAGGCCTGTTTTCATGTAATTGGATACCCCGGGTCCTTCCCAAAACTCCTTGTCATAGTTTTCACTCCTAGGTACATCTATGACAGAGCTGACTCTACCTACTCGTATCCATACATGGATGTATTTCTTGGAAAATTCACAAAATATTTACATTACAAATATTATTAGAAGTTCTTCTATACTGATCCCCAAAGTCTATCATAGGGTAATTTTATCTAATCAATGTTTTTCTAAATCTATTTTCCAATGTTTGAACTAAACTTCCTTTGATGCCAACTATTACACCATGAACCTAGTTACCCAGAGTCGTTTCATTATTACATAACATTGACATGATCACAAGGGATGAAATCCTAAGTGACTGATCAATTTAGTAGCTTTTGAATTACTAGATAGAAACAAAAGTTTTACATTAAATTATGTAATAATAAATAATAACATTGTGTCTACTTTGAAAACATTCATCTCCCTTAGATTGTCCATGCAGGCATTCATAATATACTTCTTCACATCCTAGGAAAAATAAATCATTGAAAGGGGTGAGCTCCAGTGCTCAGTAAGGATAACAATATAGAAGAAACTTTCATAAATAAGCATAAACATTTAAGGAAATGTATAAGACTAAAACAAAATCCTTCTAAATTTAAACATCATCATAATATGGAAATGACAAATCATGTAATTCCATTTAGTTATTCATAAGTATATTCTACTAGTCGAATAATCACATGTAATATCAATAACCAATTTCATAATTATGGAATGTGTAACATCAGACTTCATAACAACATAGTCAAGGCCTCATGCCAAGACTCAGAATGATATTTTTTCAAATACTTGTTCCAAGACACTAGTTTTTTACACGATAACTACAGGTGCGTTGAGGAGATACAACGGGTTCCACCCATCACTTACAATGTCCAATGCATTTCTCATATAAAAAGGATGAAACATAACATAAAAATTTGTATTAATACTAGCATACAAAATGTTAATAATTTTACCATAAACCATTAATGGTATACAAATAACTCATCCATAATTAAACTTATCAGAAAACCTTCAATACAGTACATAAGATTGTATCATAACAAATCAACTTCAAAAAAAGGTAAAATCCATCAAAGGATGTTGTCATAGATGAAATCAAAACTATTTAAGAGAAATAGATCTTTGTTTTGAAATCATTTAAAAGTTACATAATTATAAAATAAATTATTTATTTTGAAAATATTTTTATAATCTTTTATAGAAAGATTAAAATATTTTATATTAGCAGAAAATAGTTATAGTCGCCTTATACATTAAAAAAACATTCTTTCCTTAATTTTGTCAAAATGGTCTTAAATGACCTTGTTTGGAAAATGACAGAATGATTACTTTATAAAAATTTTATAAAAATCAAAATAAGGGTATAAATGACTTCAAACCATGGTTTGCGAAATAGTTAAAAAAATTGTAATACATTTTTAAGAAACATATATGTTGATGATAAAGAGGTCATAGTAGATACTCAGGTATAAACAACCTTAGATAATGAATATATTATAGAAATAACCATTACTTGTACTTTTCCTTGATTGAGTGTACATAAACATCCTATATAATATTTAAATAGCTGTTATTAAATTATAAAAAACCACATGCATAAATATAATATCATATAAGATCTTTTAATATTTCTTTGTAAATATTATTGCAGTAGTATCGTTATTTCAGGTGTTAACTGATTCATTTTCCTTTATATTATTTGTTTCGTAACTCATGTTAGATATTCATACGATGTATTGGATTCATATCAAAGAACGATATTAAGTTCTTAATAATTATGTTTATTCATAAAATCAAAAATTAATGTTGAATGGTTACGATGGTGGATGAATCTCATTACGTTCGTGGAGATAGTAATCGGTACGTACGTACGAACGACAATACCATTATAATGATGGTGGAGTCATATTTAATTGGATTTTATATCATATTTACATAATAATTAATGTGATACGTTTATTATTTAGATCAATTATACTCATTATTATACACATCTAAATAATTAAGTGTTTAACGACAAACTACACCACGACATGGAGACCGTAAGTTGTGCATACACACGTATGGTGACATTGTCATTCATAAGATGGATAAAATGATGAATATGGTTGTACCATATTTATAATAACATAATCACATGTAGAATGTGCTAGATTTATTATTCTGGTATGGAAACAACAAAGACAGGTGAAGCAGATGAAGAAAAAATATTGAAAGAGGTGATGAAATTATTACCTCTTCTTCGAGTGCTTCCTTTTGATTAGTTCAAAAGGGCTCCTTAGGCTGGATTTAAGACTTATGGAAGGACTATAGGTTGAATTTACAGTATTTAGGGGGATATTTTAGTAGAGTTTTGCTGATCCAAATGGATTCTGAGATATGAAATTAAGAGAAGGGGAAGTACCCTTTTATAAGATAGGTGAGGGTCACGTTAGGAAACGCTTGAAATATTAATTTACTATACAATCTTATTCTATTAATAATGGATAAAAAAAGATTTTTATCAAGGATAAGGTGATGTTGGGTAGAAAACCTCTCAACCAATACATTTTAGAGATGTTTAGGTCACCATATTAACCTTATCTTTTAGATTTAACTCTTAGTTAAATAGTTTAACTTTTACCATGTATTATTATATTATTATAATAAATGGTTAATAAGAATAGTATAAAAATTTGAGAGAACCCCAAGTAGTTAATTATTAATATATATATAAACTTATATATGTTCTTTGGCCGAACCTTATATTTTTAGGTATATTATAACAATTAATAATATAGTATTTTTTTAAAAAACTAATTTATGTCTACTTTGAAACTATTTAGTATTTGGTTTTTGTGAAAGTCATAACAACATTATCACTTCAAAAAAATTATATAATCAACCATAAAATGTCAAATTAACCTAGAAATTGTTTTAATACATTAAAAGTCTCAATTTAAAATTATATTAATACTTATATTATCGATTATTTTAATCGTTCCATAATATGGTAATTACTTCATCATCATTGTTTCAAAAATAAATATTATTATTTACCTTATAAAAAAGATAAATAAAATACCTTTATTTAGGTTATATTTTTATCATTCTAATTAATATTTATAGTTTGACTTATATTATTTATATCCCTCTATTATAAATGGTTTAGTTATTTAACCTAGAATTTAACACTTTTTACACTTCTTTATATAAAATAATAATAAATTCCCTAATCTAATACATGTGGAAAAAGGGGTCAAATTTTACTCATAAGGTTGACCTTGGTTGAAATAAACTAATCCTACAGAATTATGACGTGTGTTAGTATAATAATAATATGATTTTTAACTTTAATAACCCTATTTAGTTTTTACTGTGGTAAATAATATTTAAAGTTACCATTCACCAAAAATTTTATTAAACCTATTGAACCACATTTTTGTAACTGATGTCAACTGTATCTCTCGGATTTTTGAAATTCATTTCACAGAAGTGGTAAAATTATGTTTTATGCAAATTTTCAAATGTGCCTAGTGTAAATGACGTTAACAAATTCAATAAAATTTTATACATCTAATTTTATTATAAAATGACTCCAATGAATTAAATTGAAATAATAAAAGGTATTATGTATCTATTTGTACTATAAAATGAATTTAATTAAAAATAATAATTATTTAAATAAAATTCAATTTTAAACAATAATGCAATGTTTTTCAATATTCATCAAAAATTGAATGTTTTCATAAAAATAAAAAAACTTCACCCATAGATAATTTTGATATTCTGAATCCAAAAATGAAGTCCATTTTAAAAATAAAATTTATAAAATGTCAAAAATTGTGTATTACTATTCATAACTACTAGTTTGGTTGGTTGTGGTGTGCTAAAACACGAAGTTGCGTACAACACAAGTTATTGTATTATTCAATTATTAACATACTGTGGATTCTTTCGGTGTTACATTATATAAAATACATAAAGAATAAATTGTGGCATAATATTAAAACCGGTCTTAATGAACATAAATTTAGATGAAACACTTTCTACTAATAAAAAATTATTAGATAAAACCCATGAAATAATGAGAGATTTAATTTTAAGTTATAATTACATAAATAATGATAATACATGATATAAAATACCCAATTCTCATTTTATATACCATTTAAAATAAATTAGGTGCCTAAAATAGCATGTGTCTCAAATATGGTAGTTTCTTTATGAAACCCATACCTCTAGGGTGTCATTCTTCTTAAGTACTATAACCTCCATTATAATAAATTTAAATTTATTACAATTATATAATAACCTAATTAATAAATATAATCTCTTACATGATAAAATTATATGATTTCAACACCACTTTATTACAAATTATCTATCAAATTTATCATTTCTTGTGTTAACTTCTTCATTTTTCATTTATACTTTAGTTTGGAAGTTATGGTCCTTTCGGATTGATTGTGGTTTCTCTATATCCAAAATTTTAATCATGGTATAAATATCATATATAATAAAAATTTACATATTTATAACTAATAAAAATTAAGTGGTGATGAAATATTAATTACATCACTTTATGGATACAGTAATCTGTTTGTACACACGAGTGATGTTTCCACTTTTGGATTACAAGAACAAAATAATGGTATATGAAAATTGAACATTAAACAATCATTTTTATATCATAAATATCAGATATTTTAATGAAATATATCCTTGTTACAATACAATTTATCATGACTCCCTCCCAACAATGTGAACACCTCCTGGTCCAGAAATGTGAGAAAAGGGATAATGACCCCCGAGTCCTACCTCCAGTAGGACCTGGTTTGGTGACTTGCACTGAGGATTTCGAAAACACACATATGGCTAAAATTACCCTCTAAGAGAACACATGAAAAAGAGTGAGATAAGATAGAAACCAACGAAATCCAACTCAGACTACATTAAAAAATATTCCTAAGTATATATATGTAATGACATGAAAAAACAATTACAACTAAAAGAGAAAACCAAAAGAACCGAAAGAATGTAAAACCACAACAACTATGATGCCCAAACAGATCCTGTAATTCTGTAGCTAGTATTAAATATCTAGATCTCCAACCTACTCTAAGTGACCAAAAAAAATATATAATAAAGGGTGAGTATAACAATATACTCTTGAGGATCCTCCCTAGAGCCTCTCCTGAAAAAGTATAGTGAGAATTCTATAGCATAGTGGACAACAAGTGAAACTAACTCATCACCTAAATATGTATTCTATGGTTCAAGCCACACCATGGGAACTCTCACTAAGTATAAAATGCTAGATTATATAATATAAAAATTAATATCAAGGGTACCCCACTACCACTTACCCACTATTTTTCTGCTTTTCCCCACCATCGAATGTCCTAAGCATCTCTCCCCAAAAGGCTTACCAAGATACAACTATGAGAGCTCCACAACGTGCAAATCATTCTATATAAAGTCATTCCCTTAAAAACATGGGAAAAGTACAACACCATCCTCACAACCAAAAGTAACCAGGAAGTTTCTGGGAGCCACCACAGCTTGCATAACCTGTATCATACGTTGGGTATTTTACCTCAATCCATTAAAACACATACACTAAGTAAGAATTTGAAAGCCATCATAGCCCATAAATTCTACACCTATAGTATTACATAGGAAAATATATCTAATATATATGTGTGTGAATAAAAAAAGAAATTATATCCCTCTACACACATATATGGGGATAACTGGACCCCATGCCTACCATCCGAAGTAACTACTAATAAATGAGAGTATGGAAAAGGGGGTAGTCACGCATCTATCTTCCCACTGGGATATTGGGGAATACACCACCGAGGGCTCAGAATCTATGGGGTGTTATTTTCTTAACTGATAGGGTGGGGTATCTTATAGAAACACAAAAATTAAAGAACATAATATAGCTCACAACCATAATATAGTCATAACATATACTTAGACTCAATTGTAACTAATGTCTCTCAAACTCCCAACTTCCACTATTAAGACTAGGTATGATATAATCACTTAACCATTTAAAAAGCTAAATTAGATTATTTTATCCATTTTTATCAATTTCCCTTTATGTTCATTAATATTTTTACCTTATTTAAAAATTACCATTCCACATTACATTTCATTAGAACCACACCAAAACAGTTATTCCCTCCAGGAATATCCAAACGAAGTCCAAAGTTCCTTTAAATTGCAACATCAACATTGAATACAAAAAATCTCCACCCTCACAGTTTAACATCATTTATTCAGTCATTTATTAATTACATTATCACTTTTCCATAATTCTAGGTATTCTATAAAAATCATTCTAAGCATCCAAACACAAGGGGATCAATATAGTGAGTTTATAAACTACTTGTTGAGTCATTTCCACCAATAGCAAGACCATAAGCCCATCAATCCATAAGAATATAAGCATAGAAAGAATGTCGCATACACCGTGTTTCTTCACCTCTTTTGGAAAGAGGTTTAGAAATACCATCTAACTCAAGTAGTGTGGAAATTAAAGAAGATAAACACACTACAAGATTCAACAAGCATCAAACAATCACATCCAAATAGTTTCAACATCTCTTGTGTCCTCCCCAATAGCCACATTCATAAACTGATGTATCTCACCACACCATGCATCAACCACTACCACAGCCACTAGTCCTCCCTACCCCGCAGTCCCCAATAGCCTTTTAGGATGACCACACATCACAAGCAGTAGGAAACAACAAGAAACAAGGCTCTTTCCCAAATAAGGAATTCATCCTTCACCCATAATGACCACTCATGACTCTAAATAATAAGGCTCTTGGCCTTTATAAATAAAATGTTACTCAAAATCCTACTCAGTATTATCTTTTATAAAAAAACTGGTTATTTAATACATCTTGAATTAACTGATTCGTTATAAGTTGGTTCCAACTATGGCCAACCTAAACAGAAAGTAGTCATAGCAATAGAAATTAATTAAAAAATTAATTTGACATGCCTTTAATCAACAAGAATCAACATTCTTCTGGTTTTTCAATAAATTTAATTAAACAATATCATCTAATTAATTTTTTAACATCAAATTATTATAAAAGACAGATTTATTTACATGCACCTTTATCTTTGGCCAGTTAATTTACAATTACTTATACATTTACATTCTTTACAAATTTTTATTAAGAACAAAATTATAAACAACAAGGAATATATATATTATACTGTATAGAAAAATAAGAGGCAAAAACATACGATCGATACCAACTCTTTTAATCAGATTCCAACATTTATTATGTCAATTCAATTGTGATCTAGTGTGATAAAACAAGATAACTCTACTGCTATAAGAAAATATAATAGAGAATCCAAAATCCCCCTACATCAAAATTATTCCAATGTTCTTTTCACGAGAAAGGTCTAACAAAATGGTTCACGATCACCTCTCCCACAATGAATGCATTCACTTGAGGACATCGGGGAACGACCACATCAACCAACAACCAAGAATTACACATCCGAAACATGAAGATAAATATTCATTATGTTGAAATAAGAAATGGGAATAAATATATCCATAAATACAAAATAATGGTTGTTGCAGATACCTTATTGAAGACCGATCGACACTTCTGGGTTGCACCGAAATAGGGAGTGCACTTGTAGGAGGAAGAAACATCAAGTTGAAACGTTCCCCAAAATATAGTTTAATTGAACGACTTATATGTGAAATAAATGGTCATTCATCTCATACCTAGGGAAAACATAGATTTAAGAACAAGGTGAGGGGTATCTTAGCCTCCAAAATATCTAAATAGTTCAGTTTTTTATATATGATTTAGAATTCCCATTAAATTCGAATCACATTAAACCAAGTGGTTTGACGAATTAAAATCCATAGGATTTTTAGAAAATAAATTCTATGATTTATATCCCATTAAACAGCTTCAAACAGACTTAAATATAGCATTTAACTCATTTATTTCAATAAAATGCATCAAAAGTGAAACATTGGGAAATTTGGGAAAATTTGGGAATTTGAAAAACAGTTGGAAATGTCTTACCATTCTGGATTACTAATCATGACACCATTCCAGAATTTGGGAAAAGGAAATGATTCATAATTCTAGTAGCACTTTTCATGACACTATTGGATATCTCACCATTCTGAAAACACTATTTATGACACAGTTTTGGAAATTGGGCAAAGAAAATTATTCATCGTTTTGGAAACACTATTCATGACATCGTTGGATGTCTCACCATTCTGGAAACACTATTCATGACACTATTCTAGAAATTTGGATAGGAAATGACTCACCATTCTAGGAATACTATTCATGAAACCATTGGATGCGTCACGGTTTTGGAAACACTATTCACGAAATTGGAAATTTGGAAATGTTTTGGGGATAAGTCACCTTGACCTCCCAAAACACATCAAGCACCAGATTTTGCTGATGTAATGGACCAGAGGTGTCTAAACCCTTACATCAAATACTTATCAAAACAATCTCATCCATGAGAATCCAAAACCAACCCAGAGAAGAAATATAAAAAAGGGGTATAAACAACCACCCTTCGTGATACCTCTCTTGGATATCACCACCAAAAGAGATCAACCTCCTCAAAAAAGAACATGTAAAACCACAAGACAATGAAAACCAGCTCCTAAACACTCTCACGGGGGAGATAACTCTCAAAAGTGATAATGTCAAAAAATGCAACAAAATAAATCCACTTTGTACAAGAAATGGTCTAAACTCAAAAAAAACATCATTACAAGGAAAGGGATAAACATATAATAGCATGGGGTATAGAGTGCATATCTGCAACTCTCATTCCCAATTACGCTTCTCTATGCCACAGTACTACTACAAGATACGAACCAAGGGGATATTGTACATGTGTAACACCTTCTCCACGTGGTATTAGATCTCTATAGGATGCTCCTCAAAGCTAGTATCATCATCAACATTGATCTACCCAAATCAATGGTGTGAGATTCATCCTGAAGATAATGATGGAGTTTTGACACTTAAAAAACATTGTTTATCTAGCTCATTAGTGAGGGATGTGCTAAACAATATTTCATAGCTCTAACATGATCTAACACTTCAAAACGCCCAAAAAAATGGGAAAAGCTTACTCTGATGACCAATCCTTCACAACCCATGACTGGGAGTCACGTTTATAAATATTTCATCCTGAACATTAGCCTATATTTATCTCCTCCTATGGCCATCATAAGACTTCTGAAGATCCTGCACTGCCTGCATACTTTAGTGATTCAACTGAACCATATCTTTCGTATTCTATACCAATTATGGCCCATGAATAAATAACCCTCAGACCCCAATCCATTACAATGGATAATGGAAATTTTGTACATATAAGTCTTCAATGGGAACCATACTGATGGTGGAGTGGAAAATATTTTTGTAAGAAAACTGTACCAAGGGAAGGTTCCTCATCCATGAATCTCCAAAATCTATGACTCAAGAGTGCAACATGTCTTCAAGAGTTTGGATGGTCTGATGTGTCTAACCATATTTCTATGGATGAAAAGAAGTGATAAGTCATATATGAGAACCGAATGATATTTAGGGACCTACCCACACCCTAGAGGAAAAATTAGGATCGTGATCAGAAATTATCTTCCACGGAACTCCATGGAGCCTCACCACCTCCTCTCGATACAGACTTGAAAAAACCACCATTTTTTCTGACTCCTTGATTTATATGAAGCGGGATTATTTCATCAAATGATCCACTACCACCAATATAGATTCACATCCTCGATGAGATCAAGGTAAACTAGTAACAAAGTCCATCAAGATGGACTCCCACTTTCATTTAAGAACATCTAAGGGCTGGAGTAAACTAATGAGAACATGGTTCTCATATTTTACCTAATGTCAGAGAAAACATCAAGACACCAACTCTAAAACTATATGCTTCAACCCAAATCACCAAAAATGGATCCTCAGGGAACATTACATATTCGTCACACCATGATGTACTAATAAAGTAGAACTATGAAAATCTCTTAAAACCATCTCCCGCATCATCAACGAAATGAAAAACCTCAACCAAACCAATACCTATTGTTGGTCATCCTTATACGAACCTTCATGGGACTCACCACAAACAATATGGTATTTCTAGAACTCCACCCCAAGGTCCCCCAACATGGACTCATATACACTAAATGCTAGGAACCCCAGAACACAGCTCTGCTTCATGAGGAATCCTGAAGACGCCCCTCTCATGATGATCTGGTTTTGGATAATGTATTCTCAACCTCCTCTTCCATCCTCAGAACCTCGAGATGTTTATTTATCATAAATTGGGTAACCTAGAACATGACATATGTATGAAAAACCTCATCAAAATTCCTCTCCCTAGCCTCTTCATCTAGAAACAAATATGAATAATATCGTAGGAGGTACCTGAAATGGATCCCGACCTCTCACAACCTAGAGATTCCCAACCTGAAGGAAAGCAACTCCTAGTGACTGGAGAACATCATGGTTGATGAAAGAAACGTAACTCTAAACAGATCTTGATACTTCTCCCATGAGAACGTCAACTCCTCATGATCCCCAAGGAACAAGATCCACCACTACCACACATCTCCATGCAACATCGTCATAAATAAATGACACACAATGAAACTTCAGAGTATTCATCACACTAAAGGCTATCTCTACCTCCTCTAACCACTCTTCTATGACTGCATGTGAAATGAATCCCTTGTACTTCAGTAGAATCTGGCACTAAATCTCCTAGAGTGTCTTCCCTCAGGTGTCGTCATCGTCATCCTCTATTCTTCGTAAATTTTCTAGCACAGCCTGTTGAACATCTTCTCTGTGAACCTGACGGGGATGTCGACCTAGACCCATACCTGCATAAGAATAAATAGTTAGAGATCATAAACATTGATTATATAAAACTTAACATTAATTAATTTATTTCAGTTATTCATTTTAGGTTAACCTATCCAAATTTCTTTCCATTCAAAGACATGAGAAAATATGAATGATGCATGATCCTTTCCTAGGTATCTACCCAAAAACCATCATCATTTCATTTGTTATCAATTGTAAACATAATGTTATGTTCCCCATATCACAAGGAGACCTAAATAAATGTGTCTTAGTGGGTATACAATCTTCATAGTTCATTATAAAAATAGTTGATATCATTACCCAACTATCCCATGCCACCTCACCTATGCCTAACTCCAAACTCCATCATATCCCTCAACAAGACCTCTGATACCACTCTCTCATGACCCTTCACCAAAATGTGAACTCCTCTTGGATATGAAATGTGAGATGAGAGATAATGAACCTCAATCCCTACCTCCATTTGGCCCCTGGATGGATACTAGGACCGAGGTTATAAAAAACACTGATATGGGAGGCATTACCCTCTAAGATACACATGAAAATGAAAGAGATAAGACAAACCCCAAACAAATCAAACTCAGAATTCAATATAATTAAATACCACGTAAATGTATATAATGACACAAAAAAACTACTAAAATATAAATAGAAAATTTAATGCACAAAATGAAAGTAAAACATCAGTAACTAAGATGTCGGAATAGCTCTTGTAATTCCCAAGATGGTAGTATCCAGACGGATCTCCAACCATCACTATGTAACCTGAAAATAGTTTATATAACATAGGGTGAGTATAAAGTTATACTATATAGGATACTCCCTGGATCCTCTATTGAAATATTAAAGAGATCATGCTATATTAAAGAGAATAATAAGTGAAACTAATCATCTCCTAAACAGATATTCTATGTTCCCAACCTCAACAAGGCTACTATCACCAAGTATTTAATACAAGAGTATATAATATAATAATGAAAATCAAGGGTACCCTGCACCCACATCCCCACTATTTTTCTAATTTTCTCAAACATTGCACGTCCTAAGCATCTCTTTACAATGAGGTTGCCCCACAGACAGCTGGGAAAGCACCACAACATGCACCTCATGCAACACAAAGGCTTATCTGTCGACACCTTGGTGAAGCACCACACCATCCTCCCAGCCTAAAGTAACCAGGTAGTTTCTGGAAGCCTCCCCAGCTTTCATAACATGTATTTTATGTCAGGTGGTATACCTCAAGCAATTACAAACAATACACCGAGTAAGGACCCTTAAGACTTCACAGCTTATACACATCCCACCTATAGTACACAATATGATACTATGTCAAGAATATATGTGAGAGAATAATAACAAGACATTTTATTCATATACACACATATATGGGGAAAAATAATCATTGTGCCTACAAGCGCTAGTAACTACCAATAGTAGAATGTAGGGCCAAAGGGGGTAGTCACCCATCAATTCTCCCACTAGGATGTTGTCGGAAACAACCCTTGGACATAGAATCCCTGGGGTGTAAGTTTCACTAACCAATAGGTTGGGTTAGTGTATAAAATCCCAAAAAGTATATAATATATTATATCTCACAACCACACTATAGGAATAACCAAGTCTTAGTCTCAACAGCAGCTAACATCTCTCAAACTCCCGGCTGCCACTGATAAGACTATGTATCCTATAAGCATATAACAATTAAAGAGAAAATTTTTATTACATTATCCATTATTATTAGTTTCACATTATGTTAATTAATTATTTTACCATTAATTAGCCATTATCAATCAACATTAAATTTCATCAGTATCATGCCCAAAGTTCCATGCCCTCCAAACATGACCAAACCAAGTCCACAGTTCCTTTAAATTGTATCCTCTCAGTTTCAACCCAGTAATCTCCAACCCAATGGGTCAAAATAATTTATTCATTCATTTATTAACATAATTATCACATTTCCATAGTTATAAGAATTTTAGAAAAATCATTCTACGATTCCAAACAAAAGGGGATCAACTCAGTGAGTAGATAAATTACCCATCAAGTATTTTCAAAATATAGCTAGATCCTAGGAAGATCCATCCTCAAGATGATAATCATGGAAATCATGTGGAATACCCCTTGAATCGTTACCTATTTCAAGAGGGTGAGAAAGACCATATTCCTAAAATAGTGGGGAATGTAAAGATGTTAAAAAACAGCATGATCAAAAAAGCATTCAACCATCACATCAAACATGTTTTAATAACGTTGGTGTCATCCCCTATATCCACATGCATAAACTGATACATCTTTCCACTCTTGGAAAAAAATACTACCACAACCACTGGTACTCCCTACTGAACATTCCGCAATATCTTTCCAGGGTCACATCACATCCAATATAGTAGAAAAGACAAGCAACTGGGCTCTTTTACCCATATAATGAATTCATCCTTCACCCATAATGAACACTCATATCTCAAAATCATAAGGATCTTGGGCATTTCGAGAAAGAGGGTAACTAGAAACTCTACCAAGAATTGTCATATTTCAACAAAAACGTCTTTAATCCATCTTGAATTGATTCATACATTATTAGTAGGTCACAAATATGGGAAACATAAACAACAAGCTATCGTAGCTATCAAAAATAATTAAGAAATTAATTTTACATGAATTTAATCAACAAGCATCAACATGATCCAAGATTATCAGTCAATTCAATAAAACATGCTCCTCTACAATAATTTAATTTAACCTCAAATTACAACAATAATCGGATTCATTTATATGCCTCTTTATCTTGGACCAACTAATTTAAAATTAATTATGTCTTTATGTTCTTTACCAATTTCCATTATGAAAAACTTGCTAAAAACAAGTAATAGATTACACACTATATACAAAAATAAGAGGCAACAACATATGATCGATTCCAATTCATTTAATACAATTTGAATTTTTATTATGTAAATTCAATTGTGATCCACTTGGCTAAAACATGATAATTGTACTACCGCACATAAATAGAATAGAGGAGACACAGATACCCTACATAAAAAGGCTTCCAAATTTCATTTCAAGATAATGTAATAACACAAAAAATCATGATCACCTGTCCCACACTGGCATCATTCACTCAAGGATGTTGGTGAACGACACATCAACCAATACCCAAAAAGTATCCATTAGAAATAGGGATATCAAAGGCCATTACTTGGAAAGGAGGCAAAGGAAGAGACATATACAGAAACCTAGAATAATTGTGGTAGAAAATAAATTATTGAAGATTAATTGAAACTTCCTTGTTACACCAATATAGGATTGGGAATCTCATTCCCAGTGAATAAATGAAGTAAAAATAATAAAAAGGGTATCTCAACCTTGAATGATCTAAACAGAGAAATAGTTTAGATATGTTTTATTATTTCCCTTAAAAGTGGATTACATTAAACCAGATAGTTTGACTAATTAATAGCCTTTATAGTATTATAAAATCCAATATATGATTTATATCCCTAGAAATGGATTCAAACCCACTTAAATATGGCATTAAACATAGTTTACATCAAAGAAATATGTCAAAATGGAAATATTGAAAAATCTGTAAAAACATGTGAATTTGAAAAATTGTAGGTAATGTCTCACCATTCTGGAAACACTATTCATGGAATTGTTTGATGCATCACCATTCTAAAAACACTATTCATGACACCATTGGAAGTCCTATTGTTTTTGAAGCACTATTCATGACACTTTTCTAGAAATTTGGAAAAGGAAATGAATCACCTTTTTGGAAACATTTTTTTTGACAGTTCAAGATATCTCAATGTTATAGAAATACTGTTGATGACACCGTTCTAGAAATTTGGAAAAGGAAATTACTCAACAATATTGAAACACTATTCAAAGAACTAAAAATTTGACAGTGTTGGGGATAAGTCACCTTGACCACCCAAAACACCTCAAACACTATATTTTAGCAAAGTACTGGACCAAAGAGGTACAAGACATTAGAAAAATAAAGTATAAATGATAAATAATTGCATCACTTTGTGGAGGTGGAAGTCCACACATACGCACGAGTGAAGTTATCATTTATCAAAGGACCTGAAGGAATGAAAGGTGATGTGATATTATAATTTCAGAATCATAAATACTTAATAAATTTTATATATAAACATTAAACCCATCATTATAACCATACGTCAATGATAGTGATACAAAATGAATTGTTTCACTATATGGATGTGGTAGTACACTTGTATTCTTGTGTGATACATTCTTCACCCATTTGATGGAGTAGGGTCCACTACTATAAAACAAGCCTTTAATAGTTCTATAATTGGACTTTATAAGTTTTAAAAGTAATGACTACTATAGTGTGGTTAAAATCACTAGGATTTTAGCAGTACGAGAATGAAAATTAAAAAATAAACTATTTATCATTACTTTTATTTAGCATAGATAAATGGTTCTTTATATGTGATTCTACAGGTACTGATAGAGGAATCATTTATTAGCTCTACAAAATGTGGTGATAAAGGGGAATATTATATTGTGTTGTTTCCACACACTTCCACACAAAAAACATGGAAAATTGTATTATGCTGTAATAGCACTCTACATCCCTAGAAATAACACCAGAAACTAGAAAACATAGATACCAATATTAAATTTAAATGAAATAAAATTTAAATAAAAAATACATGAAAAAACTGTTATAGAGAAAAATAACTCACCTATATAAAAAATTAACCATTCTAAATAAATAGAACACAACCATACAAGAAATAAATAATTTTAGTAATAATAAAAAGATATATAGTAATTAGAAAGTGTTAATTTTAGACTAAACATTGATTTATACTAGGAACACTACATATCAGATAGAGTTGTGGTCAATTAATTCATGTCACATCATTTATTATTCATATTCGAGAGTTATCATTATAAAAATTAACTAAATAAGTATAAGATAAGAATTATAAAGATATTAATTATTTATTAGTACATATAATGATGATAAAATATTTGGGGCATCTTTGCTCGGTTTTGGTGACGTGACACACATTTTAAAATAAAATAACAATTATTGAATGAAAGGACACAATTGGATTCATATCAGTCCCAATGTGCATCAGATTGAGGTGAAGATAATTTATATATATCTAAAATGACTTATGGGTCATTTTCTTAGTGTATATATACAATATTAATGTGTTTCTTTCATTCTGAGTATGTCACTTTGGTTTTTTACTGAAATGTAATTTCAAAAATGGAATCACAAACTTTGTTTCATACCTATCACATCATGTGTGGGATTAATGTGAGACAAATTTCTGTAATCCTTAATTATATTATGAATCATTTTCCTAAATTATCGTGAAAATATGATTTTTTTTCTATGTTTTTGGTGAGTGACACTTTTTGAACAAAAATGTCAATATTAAATTGATAACATACACTTTGAGTCATAATACGAACATAATGTATCATATTTAGTTGAGGATAATTCAAACATGTCAAAAATTACTTATGGATTATTTTAAAAAATATAAAAACAATCTAATTGTTTTCATAGTTTTGAGTATTTTAGTTATCTTTTTTACTAAGATTAGAGTCAATTTTAAATAAAAAGGTTAGTAAGTGTCATACCGATCACATTGTGCATCATATTGAGGTTCGTATGATTTATATATTTCAAATATTACTTATGAATCAATTTAATAAAGTATAAAAACAACCCAAATTCTTTTTATCTATTTTTAGTATACCACTTTTATTTATTAAAATATCATTTTAAACGAGAAACATGCAATTTGGGTCATACAAGTCAAATCATTCATGTGTTTTAAATGAGACTAATTATTACATTCCACAATTGAATTATGAATAATTTTATTAAATTATCATTATAATCCAAATCGGTTTTCTCAGTTTTATATGAGTGACACGTCTTATACTAAATATCTATTTTAAACTAATAATTTGATCTTTAAGTAATATTGGACACATCCTACATTGGATCAAGGTGGTTCCAACTCATACTATTCCAAAATTACTTATTTAGAGTTTTCATAATGTATAATAATAATATGAATGATTATTCTTGGATTTGGGTAAGTCTGTTTTCATTATTTTCTAAAATTAATCTATATTTTAAATAATAAATGTTCTTAGAGTCATACCTGTCACACCATGTACCATATTGAGGTTTGTATGATTCATAAAAGTCCCGAATTTCTTATGGATCATTTTAAAAAATTATCAATACCATCCAAATGAATTTTCTATCTATTGAGTATGCCACTCGAGTTTTTTTACTAAAATGTCATTTTAAAATAAAAACACGCACATTGAGTCATATTGGTCACATCTTATGTGGTTTTGATGTGAGACTAACTCCAACATGTCTAAAATAAATTATGAATAATTGTACTTAATTATCAATACATTTTGATCATCTTTTCTCATCCTTAAGTGGAAACATTTTTTATTCTAAAATGTTAATATTAAACTGATAATAGACACTTTGTGTCATACCAAGAACACCATATATAAGATTGATCTATGGATTATTCCTACACATAAAAAATGACTTATGTGTCTTTCCCATAAATATCAAAAAAATCATAATGTATTTTTTTTAGTATGTGAGTATTATGTATTTCTAAAATTAATGTTCATTTTAAATAAATTGATATGCTTGAAGTCATATCATCCACACCATGTGTCATATTGAGGTTTGGATGATTATAACATGTCCAAAATTATATATTTAATATTATACTAAAGAATCAAAACAATCTTAATTCATTTCATAATTTTTTATATGCTACTTGTTTTTTACTAAGATGGCATTCCAAACTGGAAACACACACTTGGATTAATACCAGTACCATTATGTACCAGTTTTATGTGAGAATGATTCTTGAATGCCACCAAAGACTTATTAATTGTTTTACACAATTCTGAAGACAATGCGAGTGAATTTTAGTTTTTTAGATGGTTATTTTTTGTTAATATAAATATCAATTTTAAAATGATAATGGACATTTTGAGTCATACTAAGAACATCATATATCATATTATGGTGAAGTTGATTCTTACTCGTCACAAATTAATCATGGATTTCTTTATTAATGCATTGAAAAACAATAATGTGTTTTCTTAATTTGGATAATCTGATTTGTGTATCGAAATAAAATAAAAAAAATAAGTATAAAAACCTATCTTTCATGTCATACCGGTCACACCATGTCTTGGATTAAAGTGTGCCTGGTTGAGTGTGTGTTTTGAGTTTTTCTGTAAACCATTGGAACAAATTTATAAAAGAAATCAATGTTCTATTTTTATGGAATAATAAACCCCATGCTACCTGAAATGCCTCATTCAAAATCACCATGTTCTCTCTGTTTTAGCTGGTTGTAGAAAATTTGTGGAAAATGTGACTTCACATAAGATGTGTACACAAAATTATAATGAAATGAACATAAAAATATTAGATACAATGGTGAGAAAATTAACAAAATAATTTGTAGGAGTTTTCCTTTTCATGATGTATCTAAGAATTGTTGATCCATTTTCTTTTTCCATTATCCCAATTGTAGCCTTGAATTCAACTCTTTTATAGCACAAGTATCTTGTAACAAACCACCCTAACATGACCATAATAATCCACTTGTATAATAAAATACTTATTTTCATAATAATACAATAAATAAATAAATTAAACATAAATATGAAACAATACATTAATAAAATGACAATTTTAAACTGAAACCACAAAATTTAAGTCATATTATGTTCATCATTTATTTCATTTAGGTATGGTAGATTCCACTTTTTCTTTGGCATAATATAGTGAACTCAAAACTCTAGGTCATCTAACAATATTACAGTTTGATAACCCACAATTTTGAATGCATTGTAGAATAAAAATAAAATCGCATCACCATGAGTGAATCATCCTTGTTGAGTGCATGATAATAGTACACGAGTGAACCATATTTGTTTATGAAGTTGTTTATTCCTAGAAATAATTAACATTTAGTTTAAATGCATCTTTGTTCATTGATTTAACTAAAATAAATATTTACCTTTGATTTTTTAGGAAACATATGGTAATATTTCTTACCCTTTCACCATCATATAAATTACAAACTCCATGATAAAATTTTTAACATTTTTATTGAAAAACATAAATGTGATTGTTAATTTATTTTTAGAAGACAATTAACTCCATTATAAATTTTATTCTCATTTTTATTGTATTAAAAATCAGTATATCCATTTATAGAATCCAAATGACATTGAAATCTAGTGCATTTTGTAATAATTCTTGGATTTTTCTATACATTAGTATATCCATCATGATTTCAATTTAAGTAGGATTTTCATTTTTAGTTATTTATTCATACAATGGTGTCTTTTCATTTGATGTCATGTTTCCTCTGACACCATCACTCCTTAATAACCACATTGTTTTAATGATGGTTATCCTCCAATAGTTCTCTCATACACATACTTGTTTTTTTGTAGATTACACACTTATTTTTTCAAACATTTTAGTCCGATTATATATATTTTTGTTGATTGGATTGGTGATATATGACACTCACGTTATTGAATCCACTACGAGAACTTTTTTATTGTATAAAAGTCATGGGAAAGAAACTAAATATATTAATTTTACATGTTTTTTTAATATTCTTGGTGATGGATTTATTTAACAATATAATACAATTTTATAGTAATTAGAACATAATAATTGAAATTTTATCCTATAAAAAATCTGAAACAATAAGGGGTGTTTTTTAGGAAAAAAATCATTTAGTTAAATTCTTGAATAAAATCACATTAACATGTGGTGAAAAATATTTCATTAATAAGATCCATGAAAATATTTCACACTTTATATTATCTTAAGTGATAAGTGTTGTGTGCAATTTTAAACAATTATTCTCAAACACAACCTTTAAATCATCCTCATTCCACTCCATTTCCCAAAAATTGTTTTATTCGCAAGTCAGTGCTTCACTTCCTCCTTTGCTTCTATCTCCATCTCTACCACATCCTCCACCTCAGTCACAAACTCTAACTCTGAATATGATTCTTCCTCTGCCTCTGTATATCCCTCCACTTTCTCCTCATCCTTCCCCTATTACATTTCCCAAAAAAATTATTTGTTTTTAGTTCAGTGCTTATATAAAAACTGATTTCCTCAATTATACTTTTCATTGAGAATCATATCAAAAATAATATATAAAAATTATGACCCTAATTCATCACACCCCAAATATATTTTTAAGGTTATATATCATTCTAAATCACCAAAAGAGTAGGAAATTTCCAAATATTTTCATTATAAAATATTCTGAAAAATTTTATGCTTCCCACTCAACTATAAACTAATTTAATTATACTTTTCAATACAAGTGTTATTGGTAATCTTGGTAGGAATGTGAAAATATAAAAAATTATTATGAAATATTTATAATAAAACTTTAATTTCCTTAAAAAAATACCTATTCAGGGATTATGGTCCTTTTATGGTTTATGATCTCCCTAATAATTTTGTAGATATAATATCCATTATAATTTCCATTATCTTACTTCAGACACAATAAGAAACATTGATCAAAACAAATAAAATTTCATGATATATGTTTTTATTGTTAAATATATCAATATATACGTTAATATGATTCCATTTTTAGTAGTCTACAGGATTTATATGTTCATAAATAGACTTCATTCCATGAATTATCCTATATTTAGGGAGTTTACAATAACAACCAAATTCTTGTTAAAACACAGACTGAGAAATATAATTCAATTTTTATAATTAAAATTGTGATTGTAATGTATTAACAATTCACATTTCATGTCATCTATGGTTTTTTTCTTTGATATACATGAATGGGATGAAAAAAAATAAATATTTAGAGTATTTAGATTGATAAGATAAGCATATAGTGGTGCCTAAAAACAAAATCTAATTGTTAATGAAAAAAATAAAAAATATATGTAATGTGATTAGATTTTATATTTTTACCTCTACATTGTAGGAATAAAAATGTTTCTTTCTAATGATATTTTTTTCATAAACACATCGTGTAGGTCATCTCTTTTATTATCAATTTATTTCTCATCTAAAGTATATTTTTCCATAGAAATGATTCAGGGATTAATGAATCTAAATCTTGTTTCATATGGATTCCCTATATATAGTAGTAATATAAATTCCTATAGAAAACATGAATATTAATTATTTTGAATAATCATATTCTCTCACTATATGGATTGATTCATTTTGAAAATGTACCTTATGTATGTATTCACAAATGAAGATCCTAGACATTCATGAATGAGAGTATCATTTATTCTCTTCAAATCAATTATGTATATCATTAAAGTTCTATATATTTCGTTTTTCATATTGAATTTATGAAATATTTTCATATTTGAATGTATTCTCTTATTTATGTTATAATAATAATAAATGATACCCTTTTACTATTGTGGTTAAGGAACTCTTGGAATGTTGTTTAAATTTCCTTATCGATTCACTATATTTTCATGATCTGACCTTCTATTTACCCATCACATTATCAATCTATAATATAATATATCACTTTAGAAAAAAATTCATCAATTTTTGTAGATTTTTCAAATGTAAAAAATTTTAAAATACATTCTTTATGTATCTTTACCAGATTAGATGAATGTGCTATAAAAGTTCCAACAGCATCATTGATCATTGTAATATCTAGATCATCAAGTGAAATAAGAAAATCAATATTCTGATCAAAAGATACATCTATCCACCATCTCATGTGATATTTTGAGATGAATATCTATTGTATATATTATATTGAGATATTATAAACCGTACCCCTCCCAACAAGGTGGTGTGTAGGGATTGATATATACATATCATATACAATTGTACCCTGCAATGTTTTAGTAATATTGTAACGCCCCGACCCCAGTTACCCAGAGTCGGTGCATTATTACATAACATTGGTATGATCACAAGAAAGATCAAATCTCGAAATACCGATTGGTTTAGTAGTCTTGGAAACACTAGATATATTCATAAGTCTTACATTACATCA
The DNA here is from genome assembly GCA_963277665.1 of Viscum album. Classification (NCBI taxonomy): domain Eukaryota; kingdom Viridiplantae; phylum Streptophyta; class Magnoliopsida; order Santalales; family Viscaceae; genus Viscum; species Viscum album. The sequence continues at coordinate 74,955,430 of OY728162.1, read as the reverse complement.
TAAAATGAAAAACTACTACAAAAACATATTTTCTCCATAATCCACACTCATATCCCCACATAATATCCCTGTAGGTCATTCATAATTTACTTCTTCACTTCCTGGGAAAAATAAAACATAGAAAAGGGGTGAGCTCAAATGCCCAGTAAGGATAACAATATAGTGGAAACTTTCATAAATAAGAATAAACATTTAAGGCAATGTATAACTAAAACAAAAGCCTTTTAAACTTGAACATTAATCATAGTATGGCATAAATAAAATGAAATAATGCCATTTACTTATTCACATGGTTATTCTATTAATCGAATAATCACATGCAAAATCAATAACCACTTTCATAATGATGGAATGAATAATGCCAGACTATCATAACCACATAGCCAAGGCCTCGTGCCAAGACTACAAATAAGATTTTGTCAAGGCCTTGTGCCAAAACACTAGTTTGTCTCATGAGACCTACTGATGCATCGAGGAGCTATAGCGGGCTCCACCCGTCACATATTAAGTCCAATGCATTCCCATATGAAAAGGTTTAAACATAACATAAACATTCGTATTAAAACTAGCATACGAAATATCAATACTTTCACCATCAACTATGAATGGTATAAAAATAGCACATCCACAGTCAAACATATCACTAAACCTTCAATACAATATAGAAGTTTTGTATCATAATAAATCAACTTCAAATAATCTTAAAATCCATCAAAGGATGTTGACATAGATGAAATCAAGATTCTTTTTAAAGAAATATCTCCTTTTATTTTGAAATCATTTAAGATCCATATAAAATAAAACATTTTCTTTGAAAATATTCTTATAATCTTGTAAGGGAAGCTTTGAAGATTTTATAACGGCGGAAAATAGCCGCACCCACCGTATAAGTTAAAAAAACATTCTTACCTTAATTCTGTCGAAAAGGTTAAAAAGGACCTTGTTTTGAAAACGACGGAAATATTCCTTTATAAACCTCTTATAAAAAGTCAAACAAGGGTATAAATGACTTTAACCCATATTCTTGTAAATAGTAAAAATGTTTTGAAATACATTTTTAAGAAACATGGATGTGGATGATAAAGAGATCCCAGTAGATTATTACATATAAACAACCTCGGATAATGAAGAGATTGTGAAATAACCCTTACCTTGTACTTTTCCTTGGTTGGGGTAGGTTAACCTCCTATATAATTGTGAAATAATTGTTATTAAATTATACAAGAATCATATATATTAATATGATATCATATATGATCTTTTAACATTGATTTGTTAATAATATCTTAGAATTATCGTCATTTCGGGTGTTAACTTACTCATTTTCTTTTATATGTTTTGTTACATAAGCCATGTTTGTTGTATATTATTCATATCCAGAATGATATGAAGTCATTAAACATCATTTTTAAATCATCAAATAATAATTATACTTGAATGGATACGATGGAGAATGAATCTCATCGCGTTCGTGGAGACGGTAGTCCGTACGTACGCACGAGCGACAATATCATTCTTTTGATATTAAAATAATATATAAATGGATAGTATATCATATATAAAGAATCATTAACATGTTATATTTATTATTTACATGAGTTACACATCATTATTATACCCATCCAAATAATAATATATTGAATAACAATTACACCACGACGTGGAGACGGTAAGCCGTACGTACGCACGTATGGTGACATGTTATTCAAAAGGTGGATAGAATACTGAATATGGTTGTACCATATTTATAATAACATCACAGTATATGTGAGATACTGGAGTTATTATTTTAGAATGGTAAGAACAAAGGAAGAAGAAGTGGAAGAAGAAAGGAACTTGAAAAGGGGTGGTGAAAACATTACCTCTTCTTCGGGTTCTTCCTTTTGATTTGATCAAAAGGGCTCCTTAGGGTGGATTACTGATCAAAATAAGGCCCCTAGGTTGTAGTGAGGGAAGTTGGGAGAGTGTCTGGGCAGAGTTTGACCGAAAAAAAAGACTTTTAAGGTGTTAAGAAATGAGAAGGAGGAGTGCCCTTTTATAAGAGGGGTGGGGGGCACCTTTGGAAAAGTTAGAAATATTAATTTATAATAAATTCATATTCGGTTTCTAATGGATCCAAAGTTGATTATTCAAAGGTTAATGTGGGTATAGGTCGAAAACCACTCAACCAATAGAATTTAGACAGGTTTGGGTACTTATATTAACCAAATCTTTAAGTATTAACTCTAAGTTAATTAGTTTCACTTTTACAATGTCTCTTTGTATTTTTATATAATATGGTTAATAAACATACTCTATACATCCAAACGACCCCCAAGTGGTCCATTAATGATGAACCTATCATGATATAAGTCTCTTGGCTGAACCTTAGATTTTTAGAAATTTAATATCAATTAATAATATAATATTTGTTTTAAGAACTCTTTTATGTCAATTTTGACACTATTCAATAGTTGATTTTTGTGAAACTCATAACAGATTGATTACTTCGAACAAAGTCAATTAAATCAATACTAATATATCATATTATCCTAGAAAATTAGTTTAATTCATTAAAAGTTTCATATTATATTTATTTGGGTATTTATAATATCAATTATTTTAATTTTTCACTATTATAGTAATTACTGCATCATCATTGTGTCATAAATAAAATAAATTATTTAATGTCTAAAAATTATAAATAAAATATCATTATGTAGGAAATCTTTTTTTCTTTCTAATAAATATTTATAATCTAAAATCCAACATATATAATTCTATGTAACAATTGTTTTGCTAAAAGATATATGCTTGTGTCATTTTTGTATTCATTTTAACTTAATTAAAATAAAGTGTCATTATCACTTACAAGTGGATCCATGGGGTCCCAAAATCGATCCAAAGATTTCCCTGGTCGACCATATATCAACAAATAGGGTTAAGACACGTTTTAGGGTAATTTAGTATTATTATAATATTATTTTTTAACCCTTATTTACCGGATTTACCCTTAACCATGGTAAATAAAATATTTACCGCAGTAATTATTCAAAATGTCTAAAAATAAAAGTTACCTATTTACACAATTTGAACATCCTGATTCCAAATATGGAATCCATTTTCCTAAATTCAAAACACAGAAGTGGCAGAAATTAATTTAAAATTAATTCCCGCTGTCAAAACAAAAAAGCGTGTTTTTAAGAGATAATAACTATCAAAAGATTGACACTTGTTTATGTTCGGTTTAATTGTAAAATTATGTCCAATGACAAACATTATATTAAATGGTAAAAATATATTCTAAATATACTTTAAAACTACTAAAATTAAAAATTTATCATTATTAATTATTTTGATTAAAAAAGTTGTTTTTAATTAAAATTTAGTAATTTTCACTATTCATCAAAATATGAAAGTTATCCGAAATGTACCAAAATTTCACCTTAGGCTAAATTCGATATTCCGAATCCAAAAATGATTTACATTTTGAAAAATATAATATATATAATTTCAAAAAGTAGGTATTACTATTCATAACAGCTAGTTTGATTGGTTATGGTGTGTTAGAACTCGGTGTTGCGTACAACACACGCTATCAAATTATTCAAAGAGAAGCATACCGTAGAATCATGGGGTGTTACATTCTCCCCTCCTTCAAATAATTTCGTCCTCTAAATTTCTAGAATACTTATCACATGAAAAGACTTGGGTGGTTCTTCATCATAAGTTCCTCGGGTTCCCACGTTGCCTCTTCCATCTTATGGTTTGTCCACAAAACTTTTACCAGACGCGTCGTCTGGTTTCTCAGTACTTGTTCTCTCGTATCAAGAATCCTGAAGGGCTCTTTACAATAGGAAAGATCAGGTTCCAGTTCTAATTCCTCATAGGTGAGTACATGCGTTGGATCATGCATGTATTTCCTCAACAGAGATACGTGGAACACATCGTGAACTTTGGAGAGACTTGGCGGCATTGCCAATCGGTAAGCTACAACCCCAATTCGTTCTAGAATTTCAAAAGGTCCGATGTACCTGGGACTCAATTTACCTTTCTTACCAAAACGTATGACTCCCTTCCACGGAGATACCTTCAGGAAAACATGATCGCCGACTTGAAATTCCAAATCCTTCCTTCGATTATCGGTATAGCTCTTCTGCCTACTTTGAGCTGCTTTGATGTGATTTTGGATTACTTTCACCTTTTCCACCGTTTCCTCCACCAGTTCTGGGCCTACAAGTTTTCTTTCACCAACGTCATCCCAACAGGTTGGTGTACGACATCTTTTTCCGTATAACGCTTCATATGGTGCCATCTGAATACTCGAATGGAAGCTATTGTTATAGGAAAATACTATCAGTGGTAAATATTGATCCCACATACCCTGAAAGTCATGTGAGAAAGATCTCAACATGTCTTCTAAGGTTTGAATAGTCCGTTCTGATTTTCCGTCTGTCTGAGGGTGGTAAGCAGTGCTCAAATGAAGTTCAGTATCCAGGGATTTCTGAAGACTTTTCAAAAATCTTGAAGTAAAACGGGGATCATGATCAGAAAAAATTGATAAGGGTACTCCATGAAGTCTCACAACTTCATTAATATATAGTCTTGCTAGACGTTCCAGGGGTAGATCTTCTCTTATAGCAAGAAAATGTGCTGACTTGGTAAGACGATCAACAATCACCCATATTGCATCATTCCTTCTAGGAGTCTTTGGTAGCCCCATGACAATGTCCATCGTAATATTGTCAAATTTCCACTCCGGTATGGGAAGAGGTTGCATGACTCCTCCAGGCTGTTTCCTTCCAGCATTAACTTGTTGACAAACCATACATCTTGACACAAAATCAGCAATCTCCCTCTTCATGTTGTCCCACCAAAAATGTTCCTTCAAATCTCTATACATTTTGGTGCTCCCAGGGTGTATAGAGAAATTGGAACTATGTGCATCATCCAGCAATTCCCTTTTTAGATCAGGTATATCGGGAACACAAAGTCTCTTCCCAAATTTCAAAATTCCATCTTCATACACAAAGTCTCTCAATCTCCCATCATTCACAGCTTTAATCTTCTTTTGAAATTCTTCATCATCGGTCTGAGTACTCTTAATCCTTTCTATTAATGATTGTTTGGAAACCATTTGAAAAAGAAATGATGTTTCGCCATCCCTGGTTATTCCCATGTCCATCTTCACTAGATCCATGGAAATTGGATCCCTTTCAATTCTCATATTGTTCAAAACTCCATGGTCTTTTCTACTCAAAGCACCTTCCACCTTGTTTGCCTTCCCCGGGTGGTAGTGTATTGTGAAATCATAATCCTTGAGTAATTCAAGCCATCTCCTTTGCCTCATGTTGAGTTCTTTTTGTGAGAAAATATACTTCAAACTCTTGTGATCAGTATAAATCTCACATTTTTCACCATAGAGGTAGTGCCTCCATATCTTCAAAGAAAAGATCACAGCTTCTAACTCGAGATCATGAGTAGGATAGTTTTGTTCATGAATTTTCAACTGTCGTGATGCATAGGTAATAACTCTATCATTCTGCATAATAACACAACCAAGTCCTTTCTTCGATGCATCAATATAAATAATGAACCCCTCATTCCCCGATGGTAGAGTCAATATAGGAGCATTGACTAATCTATTCTTCAGTTCTTCAAAACATTCTTCACACTCTTTTTTCCAAACAAATTTAACCCCTTTACGTGTGAGCTTCGTTAATGGGTTAGCCAATCGGGCAAAATTCTGGACGAAATGTCGATAATAACCTGCCAAACCAATAAAACTGCGTACCTCAGTTATACTCGTAGGTGCTGGCCATTCTTGGATTGCCTTGGTCTTCGAAGGATCAACAGAGATTCCATCTTTAGAGACAATATGGCCAAGAAAAGAAATCTCCTGAAGCCAGAATTCACACTTGCTAAACTTCCCATATAATTCATGCCTCCTCAGAGTCTTCAAGATAATGCGCAAGTGATTTTCATGATCTTCGTAGGTTTTGGAGTATACCAATATATCATCAATAAATAACACCACAAATTCATCGAGATGCTCCTTGAAAACTCTATTCATCAGATCCATGAATACAGAGGGTGCATTAGTCAATCCAAACTGCATTACAGTAAACTCGTAATGCATGTACCTGGTTCGAAATGCTGTCTTCGGAATGTCTTCCTTCTTCACACACAACTGATGGTATCCAGATCGAAGGTCAATCTTTGAAAAGTATTGAGCTCCATGCAGTTGGTCAAATAAATCATCAATACGAGGTAGGGGATACTTGTTCTTTATCGTTATAGCATTGATCTCCCTGTAGTCGATACATAACCTCATAGATCCATCTTTCTTTTTAACAAAAAGAACAGGGGCTCCCCATGGAGAAACACTAGGGCGAATAAATACCTTATTACTCAATTCCTCTAGTTGTTTCTTTAGTTCGACTAACTCTACAGTGGCCATTCTATAAGGGTTCTTCGATATAGGCCTTGATCCAGGAATCAAATCAATGGAAAACTCAACTTCTCGTTCTGGAGGATGTCCAGGTAAATCTTCCGGAAATACATATACAAATTCTTTCACAACAGGTACATCCTCTATTTGAACATTCCTTTCCTCACCGACAGTTATTTCATTCTCTACCTCCCCAATAATTGAATTATGTTGAGATACTGGGGGTGGATCTAAATAAGAATTAGGTGGTGACGATTCTGCTCTAAAGATAAGGTGTTTCTTATCATTATCATCAAGAATCGTAACCTCTTTCTTCTTACAATAAATCTTCGCATCATAATCCGAAAGACAATCCATACCGAGGATTATATCAAACTCAATCATAGGTATGACGATGAGATCAGCAGATAAAGAAAATTTATGTGCTCTAATGGGGACTGATTCACAAAACTTTGTTGCAATGATACTTCCCTTAGGAGTTTTAACTGACAACTCCCTTATTAAATAAAATTGGAAATATCTAATTTTCTTAGCAAACTGGGAAGATATGAAACAATGCGACGATCCAGAGTCAAATAATGCATTTTCTAAACATGAGGAAACCATTAAATTACCTGCCACCACGTCTTTTGGAGCTTCTACCTCTGCAGTAGTGATAGCATAAGCCTGGCCTTGATCCCTTGGCCTTTTCTGAGGTAAGTTCTCCTGACGCTTAGGACATGCATTTGCATAATGCCCCATCTCCCTGCAATTGTAGCACTGAACGTTTGTGGCTTCCTTCTTCCCTTTGCAATCACGAGCTTGGTGGCCTTTTTCACCACACTTGTAACAGACTCACATTCCCTTCAAGCAAGCACCGAGGTGTTTCTTCCCGCATTTACCACAATATGGATATTCAGCCATTCCCTTCTTCCCCTTATTTCCATTCCCAGATTGATCAGCAGGTCTCTTCTTCTCTTGATTTTCTTTAAAGTCATAAGAATTAGAGAATTCCTTTTCGGTCTTGATAGCACATGAGACAATGTCTTCGTACGTTGAAAAGGATTGTGAGACTAATGCTCGACGGAGAAATGGTTTTAACCCATCAAAGAAACGATCAATCTTACTTCTTGGGTTGCGAATATAATCTCCAGCATACATCGCTAACCTTGTAAAGTTAGCCTCATACTTTGTGACATTCTCATCCTCCTTTTGTCTCAGACTCAGAAATTGCCTTTCCATATCTGCTCGATGGTCGCGAGGAAAGTATTTTTCTAAAAACAGATCTTTGAACTCCCTCCACTCCATATTTGATACTTCATCATCTTCCTTCATGTTTTGAATCAATGACCACCATTGATCAGCATCTCCAGTGAGGCGGTAAACTGCCATGATAACTTTTTCCCTTTCACTGCTCCCCAAAGCCTGAAATATTTTCTCTAGGGAAAATATCCATTGCTCAGCTACTAAGGGATTTATATTCCCATTGAATGTTGGTGGTTGTTGCCTCATGAATCGATCTAAAATTTATCATCCACGCTGCGGATCAGGGTGCTCCATACGGGTAAGGTTATTATTCATAACCTGAGTAAGTTGTCCCAGTATGGTGATTAGCTTATCGGCACCAGTTGCATCACCAGCCCCACAATAATTATCTTGAGCAGGAGGGAAATCCCTACATGGAGTGCGTGCATTGATACGGTTTCCATTTCTTCCACTAGGCACCATTTCTAAACAATGGCATAAACTAGATCAGTTTATGAATCAAAATACATAATACCATACTTATAAAACACTTAACATAAATTGAACTATTTATGGATATAATCCATAATCATAAAAATGTTTTCTTTGAGGAAGTATATACTCATAAACCGTTCATAATGATTTGTAATGAAAATAAGAGTTATCCTAAGCATATCCCCCGGGAGTGTCGTAACCAAGAGTGCAGCAAGGCCCGTTGTCGTGCACTAGTTCCCGTTCGAGTCAAGCTCAAAGCGGTGTTTTCGGGTTTTACCCCTAGGTACATTTGTGCCAGAGCCGCCTCTACCTGCTCGTATCCAGACAGGGATGTATTGCTCGGAAAACTCACAAAATCTCTACAATAACAAAATTCTAGGAAGTTCTTCTATACTAATCCTCAATGTTCATCTTAGGCCTACGTGCTCTAATCAGAGTTTATCTAAATCTAGCTTCCAAGGTTTGTACTAAACTTCCTCTGATACCAACTGTAACGCCCCGACCCCAGTTACCCAGAGTCGGTGCATTATTACATAACATTGGTATGATCACAAGAAAGATCAAATCTCGAAAGACCGATTGGTTTAGTAGTCTTGGAATCACTAGATATATTCAAAAGTCTGACATTACATCATAAAATGAAAAAATACTACAAAAACATATTGTCTCCATAATCCACACTCATATCCCCACATAATATCCCTGTAGGTCATTCATAATTTACTTCTTCACTTTCTGGGAAAAATAAAACATAGAAAAGGGGTGAGCTCAAATGCCCAGTAAGGATAACAATATAGCGGAAACTTTCATAAATAAGAATTAACATTTAAGGCAATGTATAACTAAAACAAAAGCCTTTTAAACTTGAACATTTAACATAGTATGGAATAAATAAAATGAAATAATGTCATTCACTCATTCACATGGTTATTCTACTAATCGAATAATCACATGCAAAATCAATAACCACTTTCATAATGATGGAATGCATAATGCCAGACTATCATAACCACATAGCCAAGGCCTCGTGCCAAGACTACAAATAAGATTTTGTCAAGGCCTTGTTCCAAGACACTAGTTTGTCTCATGAGACCTACCGATGCATCGAGGAGCTATAGCGGGCTCCACCCGTAACATATTAAGTCCAATGCATTCCCTTATGAAAAGGTTTAAACATAACATAAACATTCGTATTAAAACTAGCATACGAAATGTCAATACTTTCACCATAAACTATGAATGGTATAAAAATAGCACATCCACAGTCAAACATATCACAAAACCTTCAATACAATATAGAAGTTTTGTATCATAATAAATCAACTTTAAATAATCTTAAAATCCATCAAAGGATGTTGACATAGATGAAATCAAAATTCTTTTTAAAGAAATATCTCCTTTTATTTTGAAATCATTTAAGATACATATAAAATAAAACATTTTCTTTGAAAATATTCTTATAAGCTTGTAAGGGAAGCTTTGAAGATTTTATAACGGCGGAAAATAGCCGCACCCGCCGTATAAGTTAAAAAAACATTCTTACCTTAATTCTGTCGAAAAGGTTAAAAAGGACCTTGTTTTGAAAATGACGGAAATATTCCTTTATAAACCTCTTATAAAAAGTCAAACAAGGGTATAAATGACTTTGACCCATATTCTTGTAAATAGTAAAAATGTTTTGAAATTCATTTTTAAGAAACATGGATGTGGATGATAAAGAGATCCCAGTAGATTATTACATATAAACAACCTCGGATAATGAATAGACTGTGAAATAACCCTTACCTTGTACTTTTCCTTGGTTGGGGTAGGTTAACCTCCTGTATAATGGTGAAATAATTGTTATTAAATTATACAAGAATCATATATATTAATAGGATATCATATATGATCTTTTAACATTGATTTGTTAATAATATCTTAGAATTATCGTCGTTTCGGGTGTTAACTTACTCATTTTCTTTTATATGTTTTGTTACATAAGCCATGTTTGTTATATCTTATTCATATCCGGAATGATATCAAGTCCTTAAACATCATTTTTAAATAATCAAATGATAATTATACTTGAATGGATACGATGGAGAATGAATCTCATCGCGTTCGTGGAGACGGTAGTCCGTACGTACGCACGAGCGACAATATCATTCTTTTGATATTAAAATAATATATAATTGGATGGTATATCATATATACAGAATCATTAACATGTTATATTTATTATTTACACGAGTAACACATCATTATTATACCCATCCAAATAATAATATATTGAATAACAATTACACCACGACGTGGAGACGGTAAGCCGTACGTACGCACGTATGGTGACATGTTATTCAAAGGGTGGATAGAATACTGAATATGGTTGTACCATATTTATAATAACATCACAGTATATGTGAGATACTGGAGTTATTATTTTAGAATGGTAAGAACAAAGGAAGAATAAGTGGAAGAAGAATGGAACTTGAAAAGGGGTGGTGAAAACATTACATCTTCTTCGGGTTCTTCCTTTTGATTGGATCAAAAGGGCTCCTTAGGTTGGCTTTCTAATCAAACTAAGGCCCCTGAGTTGTAGTGAGGGAAGTTGGGAGAGTATTTGGGCAAAGTTTTGCCGAACCAAAAGGATTTTAAGGTGTGAAGAAATGAGGAGGAGTGCCCTTTTATAAGAGGGGTGAGGGGCACCTTTGGAAAAGCTAGAAATATTAATTTATAATAAATTCATATTAGGTTTATAATGGCTCCAAAGTTGATTATTCAAAGTTTAATGTGGGGATAGGTCTAAAACCACTCAACCAATAGAATTTAGACAGGTTTGGGTACTTATATTAACCTTATCTTTAAGTATTAACTCTAAGATAATTAGTTTCACTTTTACAATGTCTCTTTGTATTTTTATATAATATTGTTAATAAACAATCTATATACATCCAAAATACCCCCAAGTGGTCCATTAATGATGAAAATATCATGATATAAGTCTCTTTGCCGAACCTTAGATTTTTAAGAATTTAATATCAATTAATAATATAATATTTGTTTTAAGAACTCTTTTATGTCAATTTTGACACTATTCAATAGTTGATTTTTGTGAAACTTATAACAGATTGATTACTTCGAAAAAAGTCAATTAAATCAATCCTAATTTATCATATTATCCTATAAAATTAGTTTAATTCATTAAAAGTTTCATAATATATTTATTTGGGTATTTATAATATCAATTCTTTTAATTTTTCACTATTATAGTAATTACTGTATCATCATTGTGTCATAAATAAAATAAATTATTTAATGTCTAAAAATTATAAATAAAATATAATTATGTAGGAAATCGTTTTATCTTTCTAATGAATATTTATAATATAAAATCCAACATATATAACCCTATGTAACAATTGTTTTTCTAAAAGATATATGCTTGTGTCATTTTTGTATTCATTTTAACTTAATTAAAATAAGGTGTCATTATCACTTACAAGTGGATCCATGGGGTCCCAAAATCGACCCAAAGATGTCCATGGTAGACCATGTATCAACCAATAGGGTTAAGACACGTTTTAGGGTAATTTAGTATTATTATAATATTATTTTTTAACCCTTATTTACCGGATTTACCTTTAACCATGGTAAATAAAATATTTACCGCAGTAATTATTCAAAATGTCTAAAAATAAAAGTTACCTATTTACACAATTTGAACATCCGGATTCCAAATATGGAATCCATTTTCATAAATTCAAAACAGAGAAGTGGCAGAAATTAATTTAAAATTAATTCCCGCTGTCAAAACAAAAAGCATGTTTTTAAGAGATAATAACTATCAAAAGATTGACACTTGTTTATGTTCGGTTTAATTGTAAAATTATGTCCAATGACAAACATTATATTAAATGGTAAAAATATATTCTAAATATACTTTAAAACTACTAAAATTCATAATTTATCATTATTAATTATTTTGATTAAAAAAGTTGTTTTTAATTAAAATTCAGTAATTTTCACTATTCATCAAAATATGAAAGTTATCCGAAATGTACCAAAATTTCACCTTAGGATAAATTCGATATTCCGAATCCAAAAATGATGTCCATTTTGAAATATAAAATATATATAATTTCAAAAAGTAGGTATTACTATTCATAACGGCTAGTTTGATTGGTTATGGTGTGTTAGAACTCGGTGTTGCGTACAACACACGCTATCACATTATTCAAAGAGAAGCGTACCGTAGAAGCTTGGGGTGTTACAAATATAAACATATCAGAAGTTATTATATTCAAATTTAGGAGAAATAATAATTAATAAATTTATTTCCATATGTAAGTTATGTTTTTGAGGTGAAATAATATCCTTAAATCTAGTGGTGTCAATATGTTCTTATGAAGATCTTTGTTCCACCAAAGTTTCAAACTGATCCTTTCTAATACATTTGTTTGCCGAACCTGACATTAAAATAATATATTGAAAATAATTTATTTGTTTCTTCAATCCTTTAACAACATTATATGAATATTTATAAGGTTTTATCATCTTGAAATACTTTTAAAGAGACACTCTGAAACCTAATCCTTCAGCGTGACCATAGTATTCCCACCACTTTAATGATACTGAATATAGTTTTTCTTCCAGTACGGTCATTGCAAATTATTGTGTCAAACCCATTTAAAAATATTAACAAAAATAGGTATTTTTAGGTAATTATATTTTAATGAATAATTACTATTATGTCATACTTATACATGATTCAAATTAGAGCACTATCAGGCCACACCGTTGATAATCATTTCATTTCAAGCATAAGTGTGTTCCATGGATCATATAACATGGATTCATAAAACATAATTATTTATTCCATGATAATGGAATGTGGAATTCATACATAAAACTATTTAATCAGTAAGTAAATGATCACAAAGTTGAATATCCTTGATAGATAAATGGGCATGGTATTCACTACACAATGACTTGGCTTGGAAAAATGAAGTGCAATTTCGGCAGCATAATAGCGTGACATAAGAATTCATACAAATGGTTGATGAGAGAGAAAGGGGTGTATCATCATATTTACATGAAATTGGAAGTAATGGGGTCATATAGATACATGTACCAACATATGTACTGGAATTTGGATTCATAATACAAAACAATTACTTTAATTTAAATGAAGAGAGTGAAATTCCTTATGGAATTTCGACATTGTAATGAGTGTACATGGGAGGAATTAATTAGAGATAAAGAGGATATATCATTATTCAAACATGAAGAGGGCAGTATGGGGGAGGTTCAAAATAATAACCCAAAATTTATAATTTAAAATAAAAGGTCATAACAACATTAACAAACATTGATAAAAAGAAAAAGGAAGGAATTCCTAATGTTGAAGTTTGATCCCAAAGGCTTTGGAGAGGCTTGAGAGAGGAAACTTGGGAGCTTGGAGCACCTTGGGAGGATTCTAAAGATAAGTGGGAAGATTTTTTACTAACTCTTATGGCTTTTAGTGAAGATTAAGTGGGGTCTTGGGTGGGTTTATATAGGAAAGGAGAAGGGATTCTTTATTATTTAGTTTTGGGACACCTCACATTAAACTAATCAAAACCACAAACCATCCCATTGTTATTTCCCATGTTTTTTAAAAAAGGGGAGTGGAAAAAATATTTTATAAATAAAATGGATGAAAAACTTAAAATAATTGTTTTTCTTATGTGGAGTTGAGTCACACTCTCAATGAAAACAATTTCAAAAGACAAAATGTTTTATAAGCCATGAAGGGTCCACTAAAGCTTTATAAAATAAATCCAACAAACACAAAGTCACATTTTTTAGTCTTAAAACATATATCAGTAGATAATAATGTTTTTATTATTTTATTACATCAATATTGGGTCATTATGATGTCATAAAGCACATTATATATTGAAACAGTATTTAATTTTGACCCAAAAATTCGACTATCTCCGAAAATTATGAAAAATTCACTATTGGATAATTTCGACGTCTTGATTCCAAAAATAATATTCATTATGTCTAAATAATTTTCAAAATTTGTGTTTTTTCACTTTTAAAATAAAAACCGATATTTATCAAAAAATAAAGGGTTTTGACAAAAACAACTTATGATCCTTAATAAAAATTACAATTTCATTCATAAAATTATATGTTAATTTATAGTTAATAAAATTTAATTTAATAATAATAACAATGCCCTATTAAAATATTATTTAATTAAAAAATCCATTAGTTCCTAAAATTTGATTCCATAGTTGAGTATTAACTAAAAATATTATTTGTGATTTAATAACTATTTACAAAGTAACAATAATAAAAATAATGTATATTCTCTAAACAAGAATAATGTACATAATATCTGTACAAGGGTCTTGTTACATAAACCCTTAAAAAACTCACATAAGACCTTATTATAAGGTGTAAGACGGTGTCATACTCGTTGGGTGGCTCAGATAACATTTCTTTTGTGGTAATCTCTATCAACATCCACTACTCTCATAGGTTGTTCCACTCAAGCTTAACGTATTAAAACTGATCTTGGGGTTGGTCATGGAAAAGCCCAACGATGCCACCTCCTTTCAGAGCTCTGAAAAATTGTATTCGTACAGGGCAAGTCTACCGGATGAGGTCATCACTTCCATTGTCTATGTAAATTGTATTTTTTAAAGCCCTATATTTATAAAAATCATGTGACCACTATTCAATGAATATATTAGCAATAGTTACAATTATTAATGGTATTTTAAAATCCAGATACATAACAACCAAAGAAGTTCGTATTTTATATAAGCATTTTACATAATAATACATTTTATCAAATAAAGAGGGATTTTCATTAATGATTTATTTCTGTCATTGCAATCTTTCCCCCTTAAAAAAATTGTGTCCTCACAATTTTATTACATACAAGAAGAACATTGATATTTAAACATGACTTTAGGATTGACTACCCCCCACCATTATGCATTCCTGAACCCTCATTATCATGTTTATCACAAGTAATGACGGTCCACCTAGTGCAATAATACCTCAATGCACTTTAAAAGTCTTCCACATACTTAGACAAAAGACAGTCCATGAAATATGTATTGTATTGATGGAAAATATGAGGCAGTTTTCAAAAATAATTGTTCCTATCAGAAAATTTCAAAACATCACCATGTTCAAGGTTTCTGTAAAATAGTCTTACAGTGTCAACCTTGAAATTTTCAAAATATGGTTCTTCAAATATATATCCTATGTTTCCAAAAATACCAGAAGCCAAGACTATAAACATATATGATACTCGGAGGACTCCCTCTTCGGCAGCTATCCTAAAATCCAATAGTGCATCATACTCTCTGGAGAGTGTGATGTATTTAAAAATACCGTGATAGTACCTCCCTTTCCGAGAGAGGTTAGAGAGTTGGGATCATAATATTTGATCACAAGTGATCCATGATCCTTGATGATTCTACGGTCTGAAAGAGGTGTTTGATATGTAATAGAGCGTCCTGCAAGAAAGTTGGACATTAGAAAATGTTTCGATACTGTGTGAGGATGTCTTCACAATAATTATAGCTAGTAAGTACTCCAGAAGGGACAAGAGAGTTGTATGAGGTTATTCCCCTTCAATCTCGAAAATATACTTTATCCTATTGATGAAACATATCAAATTTTGAGTTTCCCTCTAGACATGACAAAATTGTGATATTAAACTACCTGATGTCTAAAAATTTATTATTCATTAATGAATGGAATGTTTGTGGTAACACATAAATGGTAATCAAAGGACAAAATAGATTACTTATAAATAGATTTTATTTATTTAACTTCTGAATCTATAGGCCTCAATCTATGTCATCCATGATCTACTTTCTAACATATATTTTTGGGGGCATTTTTTCATTCTGTTAATAATGGTTCATAATATTATTGTTAATTAACCAAAGCATATCACATAGGAGTGTTGTAACCAAGAGTAAATTAAGGCCTATTTTCATGTACCAGGATACCTTGGGTAAAACCCAAAAACTCCTTTTTGTGGTTTTTACCCCTAGGTACATTTGTGACAGAGCTGCCTCTACCTGCTCGTATCCAGACAGGGATGCATTTTTTTGATAAACCACTTACTAAATACTCACCAAAACTTATGGATGTTTTTTATTATACTTAGTCTAGTCTCTAAGGCTTCACTAGGGTTTTCTAGTCCTAATCCCATAAATAACTAAACCTTTCCCCCGATATCAACTATGACAACCCTGCTCTTTATTACATACATAAACATGATTTATTACATTAAACCTTCACTTGATACAAAATGGTAAATTGAGAGATATAGTGTATTTGGGGCTTAGGAACATTAAATAATGACTTAAAACAAGAAAAACAACATCATATTGAAAACTTTATTTACATAACCACTACATTCCCTCTTACTTAGCATTGCATTGGATAACTTGAGAACATACATAAAAAAGGGCTGAGATATAAATCCTAGGAAGGGAATAATCATGGAATAACATGAGGAATACAATAAATTTTAGTCAATAAGAACATAAATTGATCATAAAATAACATGAACATAAAGGAATGATATATCATTATTATCATAACATGGAAATGTGGAAACAACACTTAACATGGAATTAGTATGAGCCAAGGCTCATTGCACATGGAGTATGACTAAACCCTTATTGCACATGATACATGAGTAAACCCTCTTTTTACATTTATTATCATGATTCAACACTCATTTCACATGACTTATCCTAATATTATACTTTACAAAAGGAATTGGACCGCTATCAAGGCGCACCCATCATAATCATTTCATTTCATGCATAAGTGTATCACATAGATCATATAACATGGAATCATAAAACATAATAATTTATTCCATAATAAAGGAATGTGTAATTTATAAATTAAACTATATAATAAATAAGTAAATTATTACTAATCTGAATACCCTTGATAGTTAAATTGGCATGTTATTCACTACACAATGACTTGGCTTGAAAAAACGTGGTGCAATTTTGGAAGCATAACAGCATGATATAAGAATTCGTAGAAATGGTTTATGAGATAGAAGGGGGTTTCTCATCATATGTACATGAAATTGACAGTAAATGAGTCACATAGATACATGTCCCAACATAAGTAATGTAATTTGGATTCATAATAAAAAATAATTGCATGAAATTAAATGAGTGAGGGAAATTACTTACGGAATTTCTGCATGGTAATAGGTGTATTTGGGATTCATTAATGAGAGAGAAAGAGGATCTCTCATTATTCATACATGAAGAGGGATGTATGGGGTAGGTTTTAAATATTACCCCAACATTTATAATTGAAAATAAAATGGCATAACAATATCATGAAACATGGAATAAAAATTGAAAAGAAGGAATCCCTTTCTTTGAAATGTGATCCCAAAGGCTTTGGAGAGGCTTGAGAGAGGCTTCATGAGAGATTGGGGTGCCTTGGGGGGATTATAGGGAGAGAAGGGAAGAGGTTGGACGAACTCAAAGGGCATTGAGGGAAGAGTAAGTGAGAGATTCGGAGGGTTTATATAGAAAATGATAAGGAATTATTTATTATTTTGGTTTGGGACACATCACATTAAACTAATCAAAACTACAAACTATCCTATGGTTTTTCCATTGTTTTAACAAAAGAGGAGTGGAAAACAATATTTTTTAAGGCCACTGGCCTAAACTCATTAAATAATAGGGTTTCTTATGTTGAGGTGAGTCACATTCTGAAGGAAAACATTTTAAAAAGACAAAATGTTTTATAAGTCATGAGGGGTCTACTAAAGCTTTGTAAAATAAATCAAACAAACCCAAAAGCACATTATTTTAATGGTAAAACTTATATTGGCCGAACATAATGTTTATATTATTTTATTACATCACTATTGGGTCATTATGATGTCATAAAAAACAAATGTGATTTTTTCACTTTTAAAATAAAAACATACATTTTTAGAAAAATCATGGGTTTGGACAAAAACAGCTTTCAATCCTTAATAAAATTCACAGTTGCATTCATAAAATTATATGATAATTTATATTTAATAAAAATTTATTTAATAATATTATTATTATTTTATTAAATTATTATTTAATTAAAAAATACATTAATTTATCAAAATTTATTTCATAGTTGAATGTTAACTAAAAATACTATTTCTACTTTAAAAACTATTTAAAAAGTAACAATAATAAAAATAATGTATATTATCTATACAAGAATAATTTACATAATCATAGTACAAGGGTCTTGTTACATAACCCCTTAAAACACCCGCATAGGACCTTAGGCTAAGGTGCACGATAGTAACAAACTCTTGGGGTGGCTCAGATAACATTGCTCGAGTGGTAATCTCTATCAACTTCCACTTCTCTCGTAAGCGGTCCTGCTCGAGCTTAACATATTCCAGCTCGGCATGGTATTGGTAAAGAGAGAATCCCAATGGTTCCACCTCCTTTCTGAGCTCTGACAAGTGGGCTCCGTATGGGGCAAGTCTACGGGATGAGGTCATCGCTTCGTTTGTCTGGGTAAATTGGATTTGTTAAAGCCCTATATTTATAGTAATCATGTGATCACTATTCAATGGCTTTATTAGAAATGGTCGCAATTATTAATGATGTTTTTGGGTCATTACAAACAGATTGTAAATATCTTTATACAAAATTTATAAAAAAAATTAGACTAAAAAGTGAATGAATTATAAGGATTCTAATATACAGTTATTTCCAATATATCAATCGAGTTACCACTCTGTATATTGAAGTAACAAACTACTATCAACACCCACCAGCTTCCCAAAAATAGTGGGGGAAAATAACACAGAATTCATAACATGGTTACATTCATAAAACATAACGATTTAATACCATCTAAGTTGAGTATATATAATTTTTTCCAATTCAATGTAATATAATCCCTGAATCCATATAATTTCATTATAATAGGAGCTAAGAATTACTATTTGAAAATAAAGAGAAAATATAGTTTTATTTACATCAACATTTTTTGGACATGAATAACACACCAGTGGTTCCTTTTTCAAATCCATTTACATTGGAAACCCCATTTAATTCCCTCAATTTACATTTAGAATTCATCCTTTAGAAAAATTGTTTAAATAGTTTGATGAAATTTTTTAGTTATATTTTCCTAAAAAAGATATCGTTTTGAAAAAAACAACTACCCCATTATTTTCAAAACAACCATCACAAACACATCAAAATGTTATGAATAAAATGGATAAATCCTATAAAAGTAACATTTTAAATAATAAAAAGAAATATAATGAATAAAATAATTATAACCATATAACATCAAGGCATAACCAATAGAGAAACATTACCTAAAAATATGAACAATCCTAGAAAACCATATGTTCATATGTAGAAAAATTATAGAATAAACATATAATGTAATAATTATCATTTACATCACCATTAGAATAATGAGGAAATATATAGAGATTCATAGGTGTACCCAACTTCTATAGTATGATTCATTCCTAAGAAGAACCACCCAACTTAATCTTTCAAGCCTCATCGGGGTCCCCACCCCTTGCCATCGTGGAGTATATAACATGGGGTTACTAAATTGTACATAATCTCAAATAGAAAATATCCAATCTCTTGATTTTACACTTATTTTACCATATTTTCTCTATGAAATTAGCTGATATAGGTGGTAGAAGTACATTATCAATAAATCTCCTAAAATAACAAAATAGAAGGAAATACATCACAATATAATCTTTTCATCCAGCCTCTATGACCCAATTTATAATATACCCTTCCAAATTCATAAGAATTGATCCAGAATCCATTAATATAAAAATATACACAAACATGAACTATAGTTAAAAATGGGTCTTAATAATGGTGCACATTACAATCTAAAAAATCATTTTTATATGTTTAAAAATGATCCTTCAGTTTTAGGATAGTAATCATACACTTCAAATTACATTAGAAACCCATTTTTAAAATGTGGTTGAATTAATGTAACACAAAGTTGTCACAAATCATAATCAAAATCCATTGATGATGTAACTACAGAATTTCTACAATCACAACACACTACATTTAAATATACAAATCAAACTAGACTATGAAATACCCAACATTATAAATCATATTTGGTTCAAAACACAATGTTTAAATAATTTATTTTTAGTAAATCAAACCTTAACTTATTTCCAAACATGTATCTTGTATAAAAAATCCACTGAGGATGAATATTCCTTGGAATTAAAAAATCTATCCATTCCATTAACTAAAATCTAATAATTATTAAAGAGATATTTAGAAATATCATACATATATAACAAATTTTATATTAAATTTGGATAAAATCAACATTAGAATCTTGATCATCCAAGTTTGTCACAAATAAAAATAATGAGATTGAGTCACATTCCTAATTTTTTTGTAAACTAACTACATTCATTAAATACCAAAATTTGGGGGAATAAATGATGCCCATGAGCCTTGAAACTTACGAAGTTCCTCATAATGTACATCTCTAGTGTTTGATTTAGCCACCAAGTCCAATCATGTAAAAGTAAACTAGATGTAAAATAATGAACAAGGAAATATACTTGAAGAAAATAAAAAATCTATAAGAAAATATGAGTTTAGGATATCAAAATATACTAGTCTATAATAAAACACCAAAGTAGGGGGACTATAAAATATATTCATGGATGATAAAACCTTGGTAAAATAAAAATGGGGAGAAATTATGGAAGTAAAAAATTTAAAAGATATGGGAAAAATATATCCTTTCATATTTTTAAAAGAAATTTGGTAGGATCTTTGTTTCTTTATAAAAGATATGTGGGTGGATTTCTTTTCTATGGTCTGATGGTGGGGTATAATATTTTGCAAAATTATCTGCATCAGGCTCTCATTGTCTAACCATTAATAGAAACTCCCAATAGTTTGTATATCCATTACTAGGAATGGACCTTATTTCAAAAGGCAGGTAGGAGGTGGGGGGTTCAGACCCAATGACACTTTGAAACTCACATTAGTTAAGAGGATGGGAGTCTGGGATCATAAAACCATTTTAGCGGGGGAGTTGCGGCCTCATCTTGGACTCAGTTATAGATTAAACATATGTTCATGGATCTATTCCTAATCCAAGAATGAGACTTCTTACCCAAATAGAATGGAAATAGGCTAAATCATTTTATATGAAAGAGAAGGGGGTCTCATTAATGAATCATCTATATGTATCCATGTTTCCTCATCAATTTTCCTTTTGCAGGTAGATGTGAATATATTGATGTTTTATCACTCGAAACTCTGGAGTTCATTGTTATTTATAAAGTCGATTGATATTTCAAGGATGAAATTGAGGCATTATGAGAAATCCTATGTATATTATATCATAATAAGAATAAAAAACCACATAATTCATTAAAACCATATAGTGTAATGTTTTATGTAAGGGAAATATATGTTGGGACATTGGAACCTGGTATTTGAGATCAGACCATGAGGAGGTGTCCAATGTATCCTAGTAATAGTAGGAATAAGAGTTACCATAGTACCTACATGATTTTGAGACTTTCCCCATTGAAGATATCCTTTTATATTGGGTAATTTTATCATGGCACAAATTGGGGCTTACACACTGAGGTTTCCCATACAGGTGGAGATTCATAAATTCATTGATTGGATCATAGGGACTCCCTTAGCCCATATGAGCTATGCTCGATGCGATAAAGAGGAGATATCATGTAATTTTCTTCCTTACCATTATATGTGATTCTAACATGCTGGTACATCCTAAGAGATTTTTAATATAGAACATGGACCTTGGAATCCAATGTATCCTGGTTATAGTAGGAATCATATTCATCATTGTTTAATGATTTCATAATTTTTTTGGGGGATGAGGAATGATAATCAGCCCATGTGAGAGACTAGGTCCCCATGTGTGGAATTTCGAAGAAATAGAGGGAATTTCACCAAAGTGGATGCCCATTTCAGTTCTGGGTTAGTCTATATGAAGGCGTACTACATATCCTGGTTATGACAGGAATCAAGGTCCTTGTAGTTTAATGAGATGGGGCATACTCACTCTGGATTCCCTTATAAGCAGGACATATCATATTATTCCACTAATTGAGGAGTACTCATAGAGGTTTCCCATGATTGAACATAGGTTAGTGGTGAAAATGATATTTTTATTCTAACACCCTAAGACCACATGAGCTATTCTTGGTGTGAGAAACAAGGGATGGAAAATAATAAGTCTCATTGCTTTTGAATACATGACTTTGTTCTTAAATTACCCTATTGATGTTTTAATATTGAGCTTAAGCCCCGGGAAAGAGTCATATATATCTTGGATATAGAAGGAATATTAGTTATAATTGTTTAATTGTTTCGGACATACACACTAACAATTCCCTTTATAGAGGATGGACAATGTTATCAAGTCCTACAATGCCCGCTAGGACCAGTTTTCTTGAATATATGACAATAATTGATTTTCTTCCTAAAATTCCTTGATTTTATAATTAACATGATTTAGTATGTATTTCTGAAATGTAAAAACAAAATCACATGACAAAGTTTACTTTTTGATGGGACATTATATAATTTTTATGACATATCTGGAGGCTATCGCTTGACAAAGGATGACTTGTCCAGATGACATTGCAAGACCTGACAAGATGATCCTAGAATCCATCACATGATCTAAACTAACATACATGGAGGGTGTTTCATGATCCATCATTCATTCCTTGGTTTCTTGAAGAATTTTGGTTACCACACTTGTATGGTGTTATAAGGGTCAGTGTGACATTTTTTGAAGGGGCTACATGTCCTGCCTGACATTTCATGGTATCATCATGGAAGCTTGCTCACAGGTCTGGGGGACAACATAATAATTATCTTATATACTCATTGGGAATTGTGAGATCTATATTCCTTGCATTGAGTATGTCATGATATCTTGTTGACATACCTTGGTACGATTGCGAGACTCAGTGGACATGTACAACTCTCGTCGTATTATCTAGGTGACATGTCTAAAAGATATTGCATGATCTAGATGTAAAACCCGTACATATACAAAAGGCTTGGGTGGCATGCCTGGGGTAGAACCATATGGAGTTCTCTAACATTTAAATGGTACATATCTTGATCTATAGAGTATACCAAATGAGTATCACATGTTCCGGGTGAAATTTATGGGTGATGTTGCATGAC
Organism: Viscum album; assembly: GCA_963277665.1. NCBI lineage: Eukaryota > Viridiplantae > Streptophyta > Magnoliopsida > Santalales > Viscaceae > Viscum > Viscum album. Next base: position 74,932,027 of record OY728162.1, on the reverse strand, counting down.
CTAGTTAGTTTATGTGAAGTACATGAGGATCAGTGTATAAGTTTTTTTCATAAGTCTCTCAAATTTTTAGGCTTAGTTCCAGACTATTGTTATGTATGCCTTATATATGTTCAATGTTTGGTTTTTTTATGTCTCACATGATCTTTTCGATATGTGTGATGTTCTTCTCTTGTTTTAATTCATGGATTTCCAGTGCAAGGTTTCTTATAAAAGTATATGCATTTTTCATGTTTGGGTGGAGGATTTATAGGCCATGTCTGTCAAATTATTTCTATCTTCTTGATTTATGTATCACATAAATCATGGCATGATTCATAATGGGTACTCAATGTCATTCATTTTCTAGAGTTTTTGTTGTAGGTTATTATGGTTGTGTCGTTTGATTTTCATCAACCACGAGATCTCCCATGCAATGCACAATTTTATAGATTATGGCCAATTATAGGAGTCATTATAAATCATGAAGACATGTCTAGGGTCTCCCTTATTTTATAGATGAATTGTTTGAGGAATTTTACAAGATCAGGATGCCTGTTGAATTGATTTCACATGATCATTGAGGCATTGTTTGGGATATTCTATGAGACAATAAGGGATATATAGGGGGCCTTTGGGAGATCGAACTGGCATGTTAAGGGTTCTTATGGGATCTTTTAGGTTTGTTATATGATTATTATGGTAGAAATAGGCTATCTTCATCTACCTTTTATTTATTTATTTATTTGAGAAGGAATTTTGGAAATTAATGAGTTTGTTTGAGTGCTTCCAGAGACAATCATTCTCTCTATTGGAGATGCATCATGTAACCAACAAAAGGTCTTGTCGATATGTATTATTATTTAATAAAAAGTTTCACATGTTTTCCTATGGATACATATAGGGGTTAAATTCTACCTGAACATGTATGAAACCCTTCATGTTATGAGGGAAACACATATCCTCGTGTTTTTGCATGATATGTTGGACTTGTTATTAAGGTATTGTAGTGTCTTGTATATCTACTAGGGTGTATCAAATGATTTTTAAGACTATAATAGTCTTTCATTATTGCCCTTTTTATTTCTTCTTATTATTTTATGATGGTTGGGTATATCACACAATAGTATAATTATTGTCAAATAAAATCAGTCTACCTATCAGCGAGGCGTTGTGTGATCAATTAATGGTCATGTTGAGATTGGAGTGCAATTTAATGGAAACACCCTATTGTTTTTATTAGAACCAATAGGAGATCACATGACTGCTTGGACATGTTTTAAGGCATTCGTGTGATGAGGGTGATATGTTTTTGGGATCTTGCATGGAATATTTCAGAAAACATGGGCATGTTTCTCGATTTTTAAGAATACAAGAGGAAGAGAACTTTGGATATTTTCATCATATTTTCCAATGATTTTGGATTGATTGTCAGGAACCTACCACCGAATAATTTTTGTGACCTGGGGGTGATTTTCTTACAACCTCCATATGATTAGTGAGTGTGTAGATGAATCTAAATGTATAAGGAGGCCCCATAAAAGGGGCTTCATGGGTTATTCCCCAAGTTGGGCACTAAGTCTGACTGACCGCATGAACTTCTGATGGTCATTTGATCACGTGTATTCTTGATATTTACATGATCTGCATGATCATCAACCCCTTCATCTTCATTTTCATTATGGGGAAAATAATTCCCATAACTATGTATTTTATCATTGAATTTTCTGATTCTCATTTAGAGGGCATTAACAACTGAACCCCCTCAAGATAAATATATATGGTGATAAGGTCTCATTAATGAGGAATGCAAATATTCTCCCGAGGCTTGGGCACTATCACCAATCAGTTTCACGAGCAATGTTTTTTCTACCAGGTAATGTTTGCTATTCTGTTGAATTCTCTAAAAATAAAAGTGTGGATTGCATTATATTTATAGACTAATCTATTTCTCATAGCTCTTATGCCGTGATTCTGTCATATAACCCATTAAAAAGACCCTTTCATAAGAACTAATCATGTAATCTATTCTCCATACATCCAAAAAATAACAAATTCACAAGATCTATTTCTCTAATGTTCTTGTTTGAATCACCCGAAAACCAATTTTTTTAAATTTTTTGAAATTTAGACATAAATTTGTACATATGGCATTGAAGGTTTATGCAGGATCTGCTGGGTTGATCACATAATCCATTGACTATTATATAGCCTGAATGAAAATTTCAAGTTCATGTGATCATGAGAATTATATGGGGTCGTAAAAATGAATGATGATTTGTTGGTTTATTCAATTAGAGATATCTTCAGGTGTTAAGAAATCTATTATTCCATTATGTGATTCATGAATGCAATGTTGATTAATGAAATTTTCATAAAGCTGATATAATTTCAATTTAGTTCCTTTGAAAATATTTTATCTTCATCTTCAGGAAATATGCCTATTAATTTTGTTCATAAGGATTCTGACTCTCATCATAGTTCCTCTAATAATTTTAATCAATGGGCCAAGATTTCTAGAAACTGTAATGTTGACCCATGGTATCATGTGAATTCTGATAACGAGTCTTTGAAATTTATTCTTCAATCCATGCTGTAGAATTATCATTTATCACACATGATTCATCTATAATGGTTTGGATTACTTTACAATGTTTTCATTCATTATTTTTGCTAAAATCTATTGTCTTATTGGGTGTCATCTTCTATTGACTGTATTTAGATGAAAATTGCTGATGATGGTGACTGTTTGAATATTGATCCTATGTGTTGTCTTACATGTTGATAAAAAATCCTGTGGTTTCTATTGTTTTTATTTTTCATAGTATCCCATTGCTCACATATATTCGAGTATATTGAACTCCTCTATGAAAAAAACAAGTTTCAGATAGAGCTAAAAATGGGATCTTTATCCTAGTGGTAACTTTTCTGATGAATGGGAATGGCCATTATTATTCGAAAAAATATTCCAAGTTTTATTTAACTAGTTATATGTTGTCAATATTTATCAAATAGAATGGATTTTGAAATTTATTGTCTATCTCCAGCCTGATCTTATTTGAGAACTAGTTAGTCATTCCTTTCATGTCCTCTCTCATTTCATTTGTCCCATGGAGAGGTGGGAATTGGCCTTTGGGATGTCTACAAACATAGTGGGATCCCCCTTATTATATAGATGGACAATGAGTTCCTTCCTACCCTATATATATATATGATGACTCTTTTAAGACTCTAGTCATGGGGAGGGACATTCTCATCATTTTGGTGTAATATTTAAGAAATTATATAATTATGTTCTCAATTATCTCCTTCAATTATTGGATTAACATTTTTCCTCAGTCACAGCAGAGTTATGAAAACTACAATATGGCTCTATTAGTTCCCTTCCCGGAATGTTCCTGATAGGGAAAGATTGTATTTGTCCATTTTTGAAGATGGGGATCTTACATGATGGGGATATTGATTGAATCATCAGATCACTCCAAGAATTAGGATCGTGGGATTTAAGCCCATGTTCATATATTGGTGGCTTTCCCTAGAAGGGTACGTGTGTTCATTAGTCTAGTCTAGTACACTGGTGATGGAAGCACGACTAGAGGAAGGATGGTTACATAATATAGTAGTGTTTACCTTTTAACACAATAAAAAAATCATGGGCCCCATTTAGAATAGTAGTATCCCATATAGGATCAGTGTTCCTTTCCTGTTTTTATTTTTCTATATAAGGGATAATTTCTATTGCTACAAATACTACAATGCCACTAGGATCCCTAAGGCCTTTTCTTATCTAAATATGATGAAGATATCTAGGGCTAGGGAACTTTGACTAGGATATAATGAGGTTACTGATGTTTTTATTGGATCCAGTATCTTTTATTTCACCCCATATCCAACACATATTGAGCCAATAATTGATAATTGAATATCCTATAATGGTAATAGTCCATACATGATCTCCCTTTTATATGGGGATCATATAGAAAAGATGGAATGGCTTATCATTTTCTAGACACATACTCCTTATTCTTTTTTGCATCAGTTTGTATACACCCAAAGGGTCTCCCCTGTTTCTTTGGTTGGCCTATGAGGAGATAGAAACACAAGAATCGTCTAACAGTTTTGGATAATTAAGTGTGTGAAGAAACATGGTTTTAGTTCATTCTAATATCTTCTAAGGCTCATTCCTTTCATGATCATTATTATTCCAAGGCTTTTGTATCATCCTATCCAACTACATTTCTAAGCTTTCGTGTTTTTCATGTGGAAAATCAATTTTCCTCACCAACACCTCTATCCATAGTAATGATGTATTTTATTGAAGACTTGGTAGAGATATTGAGGATGTTCTATCATCCTACCAATGACCATCCCAATAAAAGGATAAAATATGTCAAGGAAATCATCCCTCCAGTATAATAAATTGGTGATGCATCTATTTAGGTAAGGTTATATGTAGAATCCTATCAAATTTCCATTTTATATCAACTAGATATTCATCATTTTTAAATTCCCATCACATCAATCACCGAATCTCAATCACGATGCATGCTTATTTCGAAGCATATTCACACCTTGATTAGTGATAAACATTTAAATAAAAAATTTTGACCAAGGGGAATACATTAATCATCTATTTAATGACTTGCAGTGGTTGGATTTGATCACCAACAATAGTAAAAAATCAAGAGGCAAATTATACTAACTAATAATGATTGATCAAACAATTAGAGGGTCTTGTGTGATCAGGATGATTAGGATCCCATTTCCAAATAGATGATGGAGTCCTTGGATTCATTGGAGAAGAGTCTCCAGTTTATATCAAAATTGAAAGACAAGATGGATGCTTGGAAAATGAAAATATGATGATATGAAAAAATCATATCTCACATGAGGTATGACATTTCAAAACCATCATCCTCCTTGACAACCACTCAAAAAAAGATTCTAAGAGAAAATAAATTATTCAAGACTCTCTGTCTTGGAGTAGAAATTGAAGAGGTAGGGTGAGAAAAACATCAGTGTTCAATTGAAACTTTTAACTATAAATTTTTCAAATTTTCAAACTCAATTGATAGAATAATATTGTAGTTCAACCATTGAAATGCATTTTTTTATTTTAATGAAATTCTTGGAAAGAATCCATAATTTGGAGATTCTTCCTATTAAACACTAAAATTGTATGGTTTTTCTAAACATTTCACATTTATTTCTATTTTTTATTTCATTTATTATGTGGTTGAATTTTGGATGATCTAATGTTATATGATTGACCAATTTTTACCCATCATTGCATAATAAATAGTAAACCTAAATTCCTAGATCTAAATTTTTATATTATAACAGATTTCTCTTGTAAACTTATTATGGATTTCCACCAAACCTAATAATCCTCATTGATGTATGAGTTACAGTTATCTTGAGATTACCAATTAGTCAAGAGTAAAATTGGGTAGAATATATGTACCATAGTGATAGTTCTCTATCATTTTCCAAAGTTGATAGAATTCGGGAGAGTATCTTGTATTTTTTCAAGGCCATATGGTAGGCCTTATAATATTTTCAATTCTTGCATACTAAGTCACTAATATGATGTAGTTTAGGGTTTTTTAGCTTGAACCTTATATGGATGTAGTGAAGGATAATTTAGATCAGTCCATATATCACTATATTTTAGGGTCATTTATCTCAAACATTCTATCACTATAGTTTAGGTTCTTTTAGTTCAAGCCATAGGATGCAATGTAGTTTAATTTATTACTAATTGTTCCTGATCTAAGATTAAGGTATATGGTTTAGAAAAATCAAGAATTATCCAAATCAACATTTGTTATTGAGTTATAAAATGGTGTTTCTAAGGCTAATGAGGATCAGAGCTCCTTAACTACAAGGATGAGATGCCTCTGGTTGGTACTTCAAATACCTTATTCATTGGAAGCATTTTCAAAAGAGGTGTATCCACTCTTTTATAAGGGTCATGTAATATTAATGGGGGTAATATTGTTTGAGGCTGAAATACTAAGGAATCTAGGAAAATATAGATCATTATACTATGGGTGATGTAATTGATATCCCAAAAGGACGATTCGATGAATATGGGATGTGGAAATCATGTTGGGTATGACCCAATATACCATGAGGTTTTGGTTTCCACCCTGCTATTTCTAGGTCTCACTAGGTTCAATTTACCTTTATACATGGTGGAGATTCCATTAGTTGATAGGTCGAACCACTTATGTGTTATTAGAAATATGTTTGAAAATATTTTCTAATGGAAATGAATCATTTTTGAAGACATGAAAATGCATATTATGTGGTTTGTTATGGAAGAAAGATATCTAGGAAGGTTCTAGGAAACCTAGGGAGCCCATATCTTAACTGTAAAGCTTGAGACCTAAGCCTTGTGGTTTTGAATCATGAGGTGTAGACCATCAATGATTTTGGAATGTAGTGTTTTGTCACTTATTAGATATGGTGTAAAACATAGTGTGACATATATTCAAGGAATATGAATTCTCTTAGATAGTCTAATACATGGATTGTAAATCATGGTCCTATGTGCTCAGGTTAGGAAGTTGAAATGGTACAATCATATTATAAATGGCCCATAACTCATTGAGAAGTTGATTTCTACTGTAGTGACGTTTGGGCTATCCAAGAATTAAAATATCTCCCTAAAAAGTGATACATTTGGTTAAAGACCATAGGAATATATGCAAGATCTATAGGAAATAATCCATAGTAAAACTATAGGTCCCCTTAATTCATGATTTCTTTTCCATGGGTTGTAGGAGGTTTAAAATTATTCAAGGTTCACAAATCATGAAGTGTGATTTGTTGAAAGTGCAATATCAAATAAGGGTATGAAAAAAGTAAATGTTGTGTCACACATAGTGAAAATGTTCTTGTATAAAGGATATGTGAAAAATAATTACTCTAGATTTTTCATGAACTAGGGGGACTGGCATGAAAAGTTCATATTTTACTAAGGCTATAGTAGAGGCCCTACGATCTTTACACCTTTTTTATTTTCACCCTAATTTTCTTATAATCTTTGTAGATTAATAGTTTAGTTAGTGAAGACTTGAATTTTTCTAGGATTCCCCTTGTATGTTTTCAACTGGAAAAGTTTTTTGTCTCATTAAATAGCAGTTTAAGTTCTTGAAATTTGGAAAATTATGAGTTATAGATTGAGGTCATACAAATTTGACCAAATTTCTGGTAGTTTGATGTCATGATGCACCTGGAACTAATATGGGGGACTATACAAAAGATCCCAATAAGGATACCCTGAGTCAAGGGCACTCTAAAATCCTTTTAAGCATGAAATGAAAATATTTTCAGTCAAGACTTGTGGTTCTCAAGTCATGAGAAATGATATGGGATAATTTTAGTGGGATTAACTAGAACACACTGAGGTGATTAGTTTTTCCATGTTCAAGTTATGGCTCCTATGGATTATAAATCCCTTTACATAGAGTGAAACATTTGGTTAACCACCATAGAAACATATGTAGGAGCCCCAAGGCATACATTCATAGACCATCAAATGATTCAATAAAGAAATTTATCCTTTTCTAAGGGCTATGGAAGGCTTCCAGAAACATTAGTTTCTCAATACATGAAATGTGATTTATGAAATGTGGTTCCTAAATGATAGGGGGATCACCCCTTACTTTTGCTGACTGGGTAAAGATCTTGTGGTCCATTGATGATGGATTATAATGGATGATGGTATTCAAAGTGAACGTGCTTCCATATAGTTTGACATCATACAATGAGTAAATTTGTTTTACATTTTAGCATTATGAGGTACTAAAATATTTTTTGTGATGTTTTTATGTCATGAGACTAGTACGTTTACATTTCACTTTACTCATCATGTGATAAAGACATCGCAATCAACATGAAAAATTATATAAGATATATTATATGAACAAGTATTCTTTATGTAGATCTGACTCCTCTATAGTAATATTTTTTTTTTACAGATCATCCCCTATGTAGTTGGGGTCTATTTTTTATCAATTGTTTTATCTGGGCCTAGGAGTGGAGATCTGGGCATCACTAGGAATCGTATAATGATTGGAATCAGTCAACTCATTGTTCTTAAATTGGAAAATCTATACATAGGTCATACCCATATGTAAAGGTGGATATTGTTTCTATTTTTTGTAGTATTTGGGACTAGAATGGAATGTTTGGGCATCACTATGCAACTTGTGATGATAGAAATTGTTGAGATGGTATGTTTGTATGATATTATCTATAATACCAAATGTAGGATCAAAATGACATAGATACTCTGTGTAGTATCTAATGATGCTAAAAATACAAGAGGGGGGTGAATTGTATTATTAAAAAAATTCCTTTGGAACATTTAATGATGGTTACGTTTAACAAGGTTAACCAAGGTAATTCACAAAACCTCTAGGTTTTATACACTTGCAAGATTCTGTAAGTATGATTCCAAGAAAGTGATTCCGGAAAAGATGGTTCTGGAAAATTAAACATAATAAAAGTTTACAAAGGTAAATATTCCACCTTAAAGAATATAGAATCTTACTAAATCAGAGTACACATGTATAAGGAAGTATAAGATAGTTATACTCTCCTCAAAAAATAAAATGCAGTGGAAAACTTGTAACAAAACAAGTAACAAGTAGTAAATCTTTTAACCCAAAGAGAAGGGATTCCAAATACCTTGGATAAAGGTCCCTTGATTTATACATTCATAAAATTTTGTCTTACCCGCACCAGGGTAAGACATCGATATAAAGATTGGAGTCTATCTTTACATCCCTACAAGCCCTCAACTTCAAGGTAGTTATCACCTCTATCTTCCTCAGAATGAATCCCTCAACTTCAAGGTAGTAATCACCTCTGTCTTCCGATCCCCAGAAGCCCTTGATTGTACACAGTAACAACCATAGTGGCACAAAGAAAATATTAACAAGAAGTTCAGTACGCACAATGCAATGAGAGTCGCTCTCTAGAAATCACATCATTAGTATGTAACCTATAGAGTCATAAAATATTTCATCAAAGTTGTGAGATCTTTTAAATGAGCTCTTATTTATAGTCACAGCACCAACATTCGGCACCCTCCTGAAACATTCTTATTTTTCTATGAATTTCGAAGGGACCTGTACACATGTCACTCAAACAAAGGTTAGTTAGTAACTAATTCCATGAAATTGTTTTATAGAAAAAACAATTTTAAGAAAAAATATGGTTTCATAAAGAAAATAAAATATTCGTAATGTAATAAAATAAAATTTTAGAGTCTAACAACAAATGTATTCAGAGTCTATAATACAAAGATATTCAGATTATGTTTTCTATGGAATTCTGAACCTGAACTCTATATAATTTCAGAGTCTAGATTTCAAGGAAATTTGGAATCTCAATTCACAAGAATTCGGAAACTGAACATACAATGTTCGGAGTCATAGTTCATGAGAATTTAGAGTAAGAACTCATAATAATTCGGAGTCTGAATTCAGTGAACTCAGATTCAGAACATAGAAGAGTTTCGAGCCTGAATTCGGAGAGCTCAATGTCAGAACTCAGAAGATTTTGGAGTCTGAATTCAGAGAACTGGGAGTCAGAACATAGAAGAGTTTGGAGTCTGAATTCACATAATTTTGAGTCTAAATATGGAGTCTGAAAATAGAATGATCTTTATCTAAGTATTATATTATTCTGAGGTCTTAGATATGAAAAAAAAATTAGTTATACAAGATAATGAACATTGAAAATATGGTAAGGATAAATTTCTTTGGGGAAGGTAAATTTTCCTTATAGAAGTGAAACACAGGGTAAAATAAAATATTCCATGAGATAAGGTGTTTCTGATTTTCAAAAAAAGAAGAAATGGTAAAGCAACAAGGAAACCTTATTGACTCAACAATCTCCCCCAAGTTTGAATGAATGAAAATGTCATAAGGAAAACCATATTGACTCAACAATCTCCCCCTTTTTGTAAAGCACAAAAAATCTTATGGAAAATAATAAAAGGATATAGACAATATTTTTCTAGACTTCGAAAATAAAACTTATCTCCCTTATCATATGGGCATGTCTTAATACGACTAACTCCCCCTTAGGAATTGGAACACTAAGGATCATATTCGCGATTTCTGGAATGAGATTTTTCATTATCTTGATTACGGAAACCTATGTAATGAAAATTATGTTAAATAAACTCCCCCTTACTTAGGGATATCTCTTCTTTTCTTAATATTATTTTTCCTTTCTCCCCCTGTGTGATTTTCAAGAATTATATGAGTGAATGGAAAAAAATTATAGTACCTAAAATATTAGTACAAAGCATCCAAACAAAAATGAGAAACCAAAATTTCATTAAGATATGAAGAATTTGTACAAGAAGGAAAATAAAGCAAAATATCAGATTAGATCTATTTTCCATCCTTCTCCTTGTGTATCAATTTCATCACTTTGGTTTTCATCTTTTTGAGTTCCTTGTGGTCTTACTCTACTTTCTTTAGGATCTAACTTCGATCCTCTGCATTCTTATATAAAACATTGATCTTTAATTCTTGAGCCTTCAGAGCCTCTTCATGAGCCTTCAACAAATCATCTTGCTTAACTAGCTTCTCTTCGATCTCGATCTGAAGATCCCTTTACCTATTCCAACATTGGGGAATATAATAGAAATTCCATTAAAATACATTACCTCTTGAATCTAGGTATTATGCTTAAGGGTTAGCTCTTCCTTAAATATTGTCATGAAATCCTTGATTTTATTACATTGAATATCAAAATCTTCCTTAGCATCATGTTGAAACTCATCAAACTCTCTCAAATCCTCAACTATTTTCATTGACCAGATATTCACATACTTGAAGGATTTATTGTGGGCGTCATAGTTAATGAAGAGGTTCTTGAAATCATACTCATTTTTTACACACTTATCCATCACCATTGATACTAAATCCGATTTTTGATTCAAGCGGTGTTGGAGAAAATAACATCTCGAGTCAATTCTTGGAATGATCAGAATGGTGTTAACAAGATACTTCAATGATTTAATGACGAAATCATGTCCTAGGGAAGATGATTCTGAATCTGAGACTTTTCTTAGTGAGGGATCTTTCTCTATCTCGACATGCTTCCTCTTCGAAGATCCATCGGCTTTCTTTTTCTTAAAAACAGCTTTATAATGTGTATCCACAACCACCTATTTCCCTTTATCAGTTATTGAAACAGATTCCTCATCCGGAGACTCACATTCACTATCACATACCTGAACAATTCTATCTTCATATATTTTCTCTTTCTTTGCTCCTACCTTAGAATCTTTAGGATGAATGAAATGTTGATTATAACTTTCTACCTAAGATAACTTGTTCACTTAATCTTCAGCCATTTCATCTAACCCAGGAGTAGCAAGATTCAATGATTCTTCATGTGAAGTTAGTATTAAAAATTTCTCAGATGCACTTTCCTTCTCATTAAAGTCCTCCACTTTTTTTATGAGATATTCTGTGTCACCACTACTTACTTCTTCTTCTAATTCTTCCACAGCTTCTTTTTCTTAAACAACCTTTTCTTGGGATTTTTCCAAAGTCATGAAATTCTTCCCCAAAGTCTCAGGTAAGGGTTATACCAAGAAGTATTCTAGTACAGGGATATTATCAGATTCTATTTCAGTATCCTTCAGAAGGGATTGCACAATATTGGTCTCAGAAATCTTTTTCTTTAACTTATTTTCCTTAGCTTTCTTCTTAATATCATCTGTTGTCTTCTCTTTTAAAGACTTGGATTCAGTAGGATCCAAACTAAAACATGGATCCCCTACTTTCCTATTATTTTTGGCTTCCCTACATTTAGCTACGACCTCATCTAGATAAGCATTCTGTTTCTTGGGATTTGGAGGTGCGGATTGGGTTCATTTAGCCTCTGGGGTTTACTCGTAAACTAATACTTCTTTCAACTTCCTCTTCATTCCTCCCTATTTTGATGGTTCAAGAAATTATTGTTCCATCGGAACAGCTTCATCCTCTTCCTCTGGTAAGTCATCGAATTTTCCAGAATCATTAGAGAAACCAATATTCATTCTCTTCAACATATTTTCACTTACTAACATGACTTTTCAATTCCTCGGCTTGGAACTTCAAGTAATCGTGAAAGAGTAAAGTTACCGAACAATTATGGAAGAGAGGATGGTTGGATACAAGATTATCTGAGTTTTCAAGTTCCCATTCTTAATATTCTCAATTGTAATGAGAATATGCTTTATCAAGTTGATCTTCCTTTGGTTTACCAAGAAGTCCGAAAAGTACATATCACTTTTCTTCAATGGGTACTTGTCACCCTTTCTCAGAATGATGAATCCTTGAACCCATAATTCAAGGATCCGGTTATTTTTAGACAAATGAGCAATCTTCAGAGTATTGACATCTGAAAAACTGAGACATTCCGTAGATTTCACCTTGAAAAAACTTCCTTGTACATCTGCCTATTTATTGGGAACAGAATTCAGCTTCTCCTTCATAAGAAAACCATACCAAGCTAGCAGCCTTGGTGTATAAAATGGAATATGTTTTTTCATGGCTTTTGAATGAAAATTTACTCCTCTATTATTCTTTGAAAAAGCTCATAGATTCATAAAATTCCACAAGAATATCCAAATATACTACATCTTGAGCTCCTTTATTTGATATGAAAATGGTTTTCCATGCATTCAACCTGGTGTTCTTGGATATAATGGAATCATACTTTGGAAAGAAATTTGGATGCATCAACCTCTCTCTATAAATCCTCCACTCTGAAATCGACTTGACAGTTGACATATCTTGAGAAGGAACTTCAATCAAAATTTGGATTTGAGTAAGATTTGAGAGGTTCAGAATGTGTTTTGAAAGTAGGGGAGAGATTTTGCATTCAAATGCTTGAAATATAATACTGGAAAACCATTCGGGGGACCTTTATATTGGTGTTTTATTAGACAGTTGAACCTCCAAATTCAATCCAATGGTTGAGAAATATTCTGATTTGATCTAATGCTTGAAATGATATCCCCATGAAAAAATTTGTAGGATCTTATCTTTTGAGGTTTTTAAAGGAAAACAATGGGATTTAAGGAATAGAGAATCCAAAAAAAATTAAAAACAAATGAAAATACCAGCATGTAAATTATGACTATGAAAACATGAGAAAGAAAACATACATTTCGAATTTCCTGAAATATTATTCGTATTGAAGAAAAATTATTCTTGAAGAAATTTAGATTTTAAAAAAAACTTATTATGAAAAAAAATTGAAAATGAATAAACTCCATTAAAAAAATCATCATTACGAAAATTTTGAGTACGAAAATCTTCATTACGAAAATCTCCATTATAAAAATTTTGACTAAAAAATTTTAGACTACGAAAATTTTCATTATGAATGATTTGAAAAATCTAACTACAAAATTTTTAAGACATCATTATAAAAAACATGAAAAACTTCATTACAAATAAAACTTGAAAAACTTCATTATGATAAATTTAGAAAAATTAATTATGAAAAATTTGAAAATTTTCATTATGAAAAACATTGAAAAACAACATTACAAAAAAATGTAAAATATTATTTTGAAAAACATTGAAAAACTTCATTATGAAAAATTTGAAAAACTTCATTATGAAAATTTTGAAAAACTAACAAGAAAATGTACCCCCCCCCCCCCCCTATGAGAAAGAGTTTATTACTCTATGGATTTTGGTTCAACAGAAAGTCAACAAGGAGGATTACCTTATAGTTATGATTCCTTACTTCTGTTTAATGTATTTAAATCTATCATAGGGTAAGGATTTTGTGAAAATATCAGCAAGTTGATCTTGAATTCTGATAAATTGAATAATGATATCTCCTTTTTCTCCATGATCCTTAAGAAATTGATGTATAATATCTATGTGTTTTTCACAAGAGTGATGTTCAGGGTTTTTACTAAGGTAAATGGTACTTGTATTGTCACACAAAATTTGTGTTTTGGTAAAACTCATACCATAGTCAGTGAATGTGTGTAGTATCCAAAACACTTGAGCACAACATCTTCCAGCTACTACATATTCAGCTTCAGTAGTGGAAAGTTCTTTTGAGTGTTGCTTATTTCATGATCAAGAAACTAATGAATCTCCTAAAAATGACATGTTCTGGATGTACTCTTTCTATCTATTCTACATCCACTAAAGCCAGCATCTGAAAACATTTCAAAAAAAAAATCATTTCTAGAAGTATAAAATAGTCCTAAATCCATGGTTCCCTTTAAGTTGTGAAAAATTCTTTTCACTACCTTTAAATGAGATTCCTTAGGATTGATTGATATTTTTCACATAAACATACTGAAAACATTAAGTCTTGAAAACTAGCTGTCAAGTATTATACCTCTAAATGATGTTTGATCTACTGGTTTCCCAGCTTCATCAAGATCAAGTGCATTTGAAGTACCAATAGGAGTACTTATACTCTTAGTGTTTTCATATCCATACCTTTTAAGAATATATTTAATATACATATGTTGGGATATATAGATTCCTTCTGGTTTTTGAGAAATTTGTAAACCAATGAAATTTTTTAACTCACCCATCATAGTCATTTGAAACTCAGATTTCATTAGATCTACAAAGGAATCAGTTAAAGATGACTGAGTTTTCCCAAATATAATGTCATCAACATAAATTTGAAAAATCAAAACTTTTATCTTATCTTTCGTTACAAAAGGGTTGGATCTACATTTCCCTTGACATAGATATTTTGAAACAAAAATATTGTAAGTCTATCATACCATGCTCGAGGGGATTACTTAGGTCCATACAAATCTTTGGTAAGTCTAAAAACGTGATCGGTATGTTTTGAATCATCATAACTAGGATGTTGTTCAACAAAAACTTCCTCTTGAACAGAACCATTAAGGAAATCACATTTCACATCAATTTGGAAAATTTTGACATTGAAGAATTCTACAAAGGAAAGTAAGATATGAATAGATTGAAATCTAGCTACCGGGGCATAGGTTTATTCATAGCCTATTCCCTCTTGTTGATTATAGCCTTTAGCAACCAATCTAGCTTTATTTCTTACTATGATTCCATTTTCATCAAACATATTTTTTGAAGTCCCATTTAACACCAATAATAGAAATTTCCTCAAGACATTCAAAAGAGGTCCAGCCATTAGTCCTTTCGAATTCATTTATTTCATCTTGCATTGATTTTATCCAATCATCATCACATAATGATTCATTAGTGATTTTGGTTCTAATTGGGAAAGAAATGCTTGATGTTCTACTTCATTTCTTAAGGAACTTCTAGTCCTTATAGGTTCATTCACACCACCAATGATTCTATCACTGGGATGATTCATTAGAAACAACTGAATTGGGTTTTTTAAAACTTTTTCATCATCATATGGTAGGAAATCATTTAGGGTAAATGCTTCAGAAACGTTTTCTTGGGGATTTTCCTTATCAGAAGGACCTTCAAACAAAGTTTGATAATCAGTTTTTGAAAACACATCCGAATATGTAGGTTGGGGTTGTTTAAAAACAAAAGGATCAGTTTCATGAAATTTCACATGTAGTGTCTCTTAAATAGTAAAAGTGTTTTTATTGAAAACTCTAAAATCCTTAGAAGTTGTGGTGTAGCCTAAGAATATTCCTTCATCAAATTTTGTGCAAATTTATGTATATTATCTTTAGTATTCAAAATTAATACATTGAAACAAAAAACCATGAAGTAGGAAAGTATAGGTTTTCAACCATTCCATAACTCATAAGGTGTTTTATTAATAATATGTCTAATTAAAACTTGATTTATAGTATAACAAGTGGTACTTACAGCTTCAGCCCAAAAGTTTTTTTCTATAGAATATTCACTCAACATGGTTCTAGTTATCTCTTGAAAATTCTATTTCTTCTTTCAGAAACACAATTTTGTGGAAGATTTCTTGGTGCTAAAAAATTGTGAGTAATGTCTTTTCTACTACAAAATGTTTCAAAATCAGAATTTTGAAATTCTCCACCATGATCACTATGAATAGTTTTCAATGGAAGTTTTTTCCCTTTTTAAACTTGGGCTATAAAACATTTAAAATAAGAGAAGGCTTTAGATTTCATTTCTTGAAAATAGACCCACATAAATCTTGTGTAATCATCAACTAACAAAAATACATAATACATGCCTCCAATGCTTCTAGTTTTTGTAGGACCAAAGAGATCCATATGCACTAACTGTAATTCATCAGTATTTGAGACTTCACCGACTGATTTAAAACTTGATTTATGTTGCTTTCCATACTGAAAAGGGTCATAAAATTTTAAAGAAACAAATCTAAACTCCTATAAATCCTTAACTAATATTTCCTTAGAAATTTTTCATAGGTTCTTGAGGTTACAGTGACCTAACCATCTATAAAACAACCAAAAATTATCTTCCATTGCACTAAGACATGGTATATCTTGCTCCTAAGGTCTTCTAAGTATAGTGTGTATAGATTCTCTTGCCTATGGGTAGAAAGAATAATCTCTTTCTTGGAATTGTGTACTAAGAACTTTTCATTCCTAAACATTACAAGGTAACCTTCATCACATAATTGGATTATTCTAATGATGTTTTTCTTAATACCATTAACAAATAAAACATTTGAAATCAATGTTTTTCCAAGAAAAAAAATGTTACCTATAACAATAATTTCTCCCCAGGCATTATCTTCGAAAGTTAATTTTCCACCTTTCGTTTGATAATCATTTCAAAGTAGTTTTTTTTACCAGTAATATACTGGGAACATCCACTATCCATGTACCATGTATTGCAATTGGTACTTTCTCTATTTTCCTGAAAACAAAGGAGTTTGTCTTTCGGAACCCAAACTTTCTTGGATCCAGAAATTTCAGAAAGAAAAATCTTAGGTACCAACATTTTCATAGAAATATAGGCTTTATGAAATCCTAAAGATGGATTTTTGTTTAAGGAACAATTTTTTTCCAGTGTCCCCCACACTAACACTTAGTACATAATAGAGCAATCTGAGGAACAAAATAATTGTTACTAAAAACATGTTTATAACTAGTATAACCAAAACCATAAATATTCCTTAGAGTTCGGATTATAGAATACATCTTATCATAATTTTCCTTACCTAAGGTAATGTTTGAAAAAACTATTTTCACGGAAAAAATTTCAGATTTTAGTTTAATAAGTATGTTCTATTCTTCTAAAACATTTGATTTTGAACTAGAGTGAGGCTCGAAAACATTTTTCATAGAAATTGCATTTTCTAGATCCTTAGAAAGTTTATTCTTCTCCGAATTTAGTTCCTCAAGATTTTTTTAAATACTATCAAAATCAATAATTTTCTTATCAAGATCTTTATAATGATATGATTTTTCCTTTGTACGAATAGTATTCCTAGAATTAATCTTATCATGTTTAATCATGAGTTCTGAATTCTCAACCTCAAGGACCTTAGAAACCCTAGAAACTTATTTATAGGTAGGTAAATTAATATCCTCATCAGAATAAGATTATTCATCCAAAGATTCATAATATTTATTATTACTATAATTTTCATTTGAAGAAACATTGGTCATTGATTCAGCATTGTGTACCTTAGTGATCAAACAATGATTGCCAATAGGTAGTCTGGCTATTAGACCGAGATACTTTTGTCTAGAATATTGGAATCAAATGATTTATCTAAAGAGTCACCACAACTATCACTCCAGGTTTAATGATATTTTGAGACTTTCTTAGCATTATCCTTATAGTAATTCATTCTGTTTCTCTTAGAATGATATTCTGTTCTTTCTTTTAACTTATGCATAGGAAAATAAGGCCTTATATGTCCTTCTCTATTCCATTCATAACATGTAACTTCTGAAATATTTCTTGTCTTTCCTTTATTTCTTCTTATATATGGATTGAACATTCTTCTGTCCAAAAATCTTGTTCATCCTTCGAGCAAGATTGGCTAATTCATTTTCTGAAGATTCACTTCCACTAGATTCTGATTGAATAAAAATATTCTTAGATTTGGATCGAGTAACTCTCTTAGGAATCTTGGCTTTCATATTATTTTAAGTTGTAGTAAAAGCAACACTTCCATTCCCATTATTATTCATTACATTATCAGCATCTCTCTTCATTATGGTCTCGTGTTGAAGAAGAGTTCCAAAAAGTTCATCAAGCGAAATATGAGTAACCTTTTAGTTCTCATCAATACTATTCCTCTTGTATTCCCACCCATTTGGAATAATGTCTATGATCTTATCAACAAGAGCTTCATCATCTAATCCTTTCTCACCCATGGATTGTAAACTATTTACAATAGTCATGAATCTTCTTTGAACCTTATATATGGGTTCTCTATAAGGAAAGTAGAAACCATGATATTCATCTCTGAGCATGGCTCTTTTAGTTTCAATTACATTGGACATTCCAAAGTGAGTAACTTCATGTTTCATCCAAATACAATTTTCTACTTCACAAGATGAAATTTGGCTATATAGATTTCTATTCATGGAACAGACCAAGTTATTTCATACCTTATAATTTAGTTGACACTCATGCTTATCTTGATTGGTGATGGTAATAACTTCCTTGTTCGGGATTTTATATCCTCTAGTAAGGATAAACAAATTATCATCTCTATTATTGATAATGAAAGTCTTCATGCGATCTGTCCAATATTCGTAGTCATTCCCATTAAAATTAGGTGTCTAGTTGGATTGAGATTGTCTATGGAACCAACATTGATTCCTGCCATCTTTAAGGAACATATTTCCACAAAAACAGGTTAATATAAAAAGTTTGGATTTGTGGAAAATATTCCTAAGTATGTAAAAAGATATAACAATAAAAATTTATCAAGGAAAACTTATATTTGAATTAGTGACCTCCTCTGATACTAATTATTGAGATGGTATGTGAATATGACAAACTCTATAATACCGAATGTAGGATAGAAATGATATAGATACTATATGTAGTATCTAATGATGCTCAGAATACAAGAGGTGGGTGAATTGTATTATCTAAAAAAATCATTGGGAACTTTTAATGATGGCTATGTTTAACAAGGTTAAACAAGGTAATTCAAAAAACCTCAAGGTTCCATACACTTGCTAGATTATGGAATTATGATTCAGAGAATGTGATTACAGAATAAATGGTTCTGGTAAATGAATATTAATGAAAGTTTACAAAGATAAAGATTCTACCTTAAAGGATATAGAATCTTACTAAATCATAGTACACAAGTATAAGGATGAAAATGATAGTTATACTCTCCTAGACAAATAAAATTGAGCGGAAAACATGTAACAAAAGAAATAACAAGTAGTAAATATTTCAACACAAAGAGAAGGGTATCCAAAAACCTTGGATAAAGTTCCCATTATTTATACTTTCAAGAAATTCTGTATTACCCACACTATGTAAAGCCCTCGATATGAAGATCAGAGTCTTCATTGTTATCATCACAGGCCCTCAACTTCAAGGTAGTCGTCACCTCTGCCTTCCTCAGAAAGGAAGCCCTAAACATCAAGGTAGTTGGCACCTCTATCTTCCTTTCCCTAGAAGTCCTAGATTGTACACATTAACAATCGAAGTCGCACAAAGAAAATATGAACAAGATGATCATTACGCATAAAGAAATGATAGTCTCTCTCTATAAATCATTTCAACAGCATGTAATCTCTAGAGTCATTGAACAGTTTATCAAAGTTGTGAGCTCTTTTAAATGATCTCCTACTTATAGGAACAACCCCAATGGCAAGATCCCTCCTCCAACAGTCCTATCATTTATTGAATTTTGGATTCTGAATTCAGAGAACTAAGAGTCAGAACTCAGAAGAGTTCAGAGTCTAAATTCAGAGAACTCGGTGTCAGAACTCAGAATATTTCAGAGTCTGAATTTAGAGAACACGGAGTCTGAATTTGTAGTCTGAAAATAGAATTCTCTTTATCTAAGTATTATATGATTCCAAGGAATTATATATGAAACCTAATTTTTCACTCAGACAAGATAATTAACAATGAAAATATGGTAAGGATAAATTTTCTTGGGGATGGAAAATTTTCCTTATATAAGTAAAACAGATGGTAAAATGAAATTTATTTCAGGTAAGGTGTTTGTGATTTTCAAAACAAGAAGGAATGGTAAAGTCATAAGGAATCCTTATTTACTCTACAATCTCCCCAAAGTATAAAGGAATGTAAAAGTCATAACGAAAACCTTATTGACTCAACAGGAATCATTTCACATCTAGTTCTCATTGAACCATTTAGATTAAAATCATACAGAAAGGATAATATTTTTCCAACATGAAATGGGGTATTTATGTTGTACCCAATTATATAAATCCAGGTGTCATTACATATACCATGGTAACAGGAATCAATCCATATGTAGTTCTAGATACAGAATTTTCCTAAGAAATTTTCACCTATACACATGGAGGGGGATTTTTTTATTTTTTTTTGTAATAGGACAAGGGGCTGGAGATTTAGGTTTCACTATGTATCTTTCAATGTTAGGAATCAAGTCACATGTAGTTATTGAATGGAGGTTTTTTAGGAGACCAACATTTACAATAGTGGTTCTCTTGGGAGAGTTCCTTATGAATTATCAATTTTTTGTCAGGAAAATGACATCGACCATGCAATTTGAAACGATGTGGAAAGGACGTATCGTATGTATTTTATATTCATTCATTCAGGACAATGATTCCCCTTTCCTGAGATGATATACCTTGCTCATGTGAAGAACCCCTTATTTAAATTCCCTAGATCATGTAAGTTGTGATCTATGTGAGAAAAAAGAAATATAAATGGTTCCTCTAACTATACAAAGGTGAATAAGGATAGAGCTTGGCAATTGTATATCATGTGGTGGCTAGACAGGGATATAAGATCAAGGTGTCCCAATATATCTCATTGTAATGAGAATAATACATTATGTAGTTCTAGAAACCTTTACATTGTACTTTCATGTTAAAGGGACATCATTCATGTATTATAATTTCTTGTAGTGAGGATTAGGGTTACCTGATGGGAATGGGATGTAACAATATGCCTTAAACAAAAAATTAGAGGTTTTGGAATCACTGTTTATCTTGTGATGGAAGGAATCAGGCCCCATGTGGTTATTAGAATTAGGGAATCACTTTGTGGAGCTGGATAACACATAGGGATGAAAAACTTTCATCCTTCATTCACACATATCTAGATCTTGTGCAGAGATTCATTAGTGATACGTCTCCTCCCATACACTTTTATGTCATGTTTTGAGATCATATGCTAAATTTTAATTTCAAATGTTAAAGACTTATTATATATGGTCTAATATCAAATGGTTTGGACATGAGATGTTGTTCATTTTTAATTATTGATGATATGACTTTGGTTTCTCGATTAGAATTAAGATGATGAATTGGGGGGATCCATGCAGTTTAACATCATTTGATGAGGTCATGATCCTTACAATCTTATGGTTAGGACATTAAATGATATGTATTTACATTCTTGCTGCTAGTAATAGAGATGTTGTGTAGTTTAACATCTTAGTACCAATATTAGGGGAATTTTATGATATTTATGAAAAGTATTTATTGATAAAACATTCATTGGTAGGGGAAATACACCTTCCCCATCCATTGAATCCAATGAGTGAGATCCATTTTGATAGAACTTATTTATGATCTATGGAAATTTCCAATTGGGTTCTCTCTTTGGAGGCTTCTGTCTAGGCATCATTAACATCCTAAGAGCCAAAACCAGTTATACATGGTGTAATGAAAGGAGGAAAAATGTGTTAATAAATTCTCATTAAATTCAATTCTATTGGACATTATGGTTGGGAAATGTATGAAACCTATTCTCACCAAGCCACTCCAATTCGTCTAGCAAATTTTTTGATTTCTCATAATCTGAGAGTTTTACAAAACTTGATATTTATATAAATGGTACATGGAATCATAAGGGTAATGTTTCCATAGTGACGTACACTAGTGATCATGGAGATTCTTGTGTGATGTGGTGGTACATTATGTACCTAATAAATGGAGGTCATTTTCTGGACATGAATTATTATACAATTTACCTAGATCTCTTGAGTATATTTGATAATTTCTTATTGACAGACTATATCTATCCATTTCTTACTTCATGGTAGTGATATGAGTGATAGGACATTATATTGTACTCCTGGTACAGTTTCCTCAAATCCATAGAACAAAATTTCATTTCATTGTCCCTCAATATTGTGTGATGGACTCCAAACCTATTAATGATATTTATCATTAAAAATTTGGTGATATTTTCCATCCTTACTTCCTTGAAGTGTAATTCCTCTTTCCATTTGGAGAGGAATTCAGTTGCAGTAAGGATATTCTAAAACTACTCAGATGTGGCTTGGTGATATAGCACCACAAAATCCATTCCCCAAACAAAAAATAACCTGGAATATTTTTCCATATTTCTCAATTATAGGGTTTGATTGATTACATTTTCCTAGATATGGAATGCATTAAATTTCGAAAAAAAATATACATAATGGTGTATAATGGTTTTGCAGTAATAATCCAACATCCTGATTTGGTGGGAGGGCCTGTTCCCAGATAGATAAGAACTGTAGGGGCCTGGATGGGAATTTTCTGTGAAAACATGAGTATCTATTTATTCTATGCTTTAAAGGATGATTCCTTGAAATACCTACTTTTTTATGTTTTATTTTTCATTTGGATCATTTCATAGGGTAATTCTCACTACACGATGCCGAAATAGTTATCGTACTGCTCGGTCTATCGATAGAGTCTTGTTTTGGAGATAACTAATTATGGGAACTATCCTTATAGGGTTAGATACCGGTTATTCATTTTCTAGGGTGGTATTTACATAATTTATTTTTTCTATATATCACATGATGATCAATAAGATCATTATTCAGTGCATGAAATGGAATATTGATTCCTCCTAATAATAGACTTCTAGGATTACGATTTCATTATCAAATGAATCAACACAATCATCTAGTTATCGGAAAGCATGATACCACATGGTCTCAAAGGGGAATTATTCCACTAATCCCCTAACATATCGAGTGAGAGGGTCTAATTATTACATTTTGATGAAATATTCAGCACGGATCTGATTTATCACTACTTCTAAATCCCCATTTATTTTCATGTAGGCTATCTATAACTATATGAACAAATCAAATACAGTGATGAGGGACTTCCTTTATACCACATTATTTGTACATTCATTGAATAGTGATGAATATTAGGGAAAATTTTCTTTCGCTAGAAAAATAAATAAAATCCTTATGACAACACAATTTACCTACATATTATACATCATTTTTCTAATAGGACATTGGGAGCTTCAATCAAAATACATCTCATATATACAATGAGTTTAATGGGATTTGAAGGCCTCCCCATCTAGGAGTTTAGTGTCTACTATTGAAGTTTCTATTTTGGTATTTTCAATGAAGAAATCAGCCTGGGGTTATCCTTTCACTTCCTTTTGAGGCATAAACTGGATGTAATATTTTTCTAGAATGACATCCTATTAGGAAGGACACCTAGTTAGCATGGGGTGGAAAAATATGTACTTAATCAGATCAACAAAAGAGACTTGATAAACTTCATGGTGTTTCACGTAATGCCTAAGCTTCCCCACTACAAATATGAGTGTGAGATAGTTATTATTGACATCTATGTATCGGGTTTTAGTACATATCATTGTTTGAATGGTGTAATAAAGACTTCTCTCACTCCCCACATCATTATTCTATGTGCGGATTGATCCAATTTAGTGTTCTACTGTGGAAACATATAAGATGAGTGGCCACCCTTTCACTAGAGGCATCAAGACCACTGGGTGAAGTAGAAAATATTTGTTTCTTTCAAAGGGTTCCTAGAAGTTTGTAACCTATTGGTAGGATATTACCTTGTTCATTATCTTGGTAAAAGGGAGACATATCCCATCAATGTTTTCTACGAATCACCAGATGATAGAATAGTTCCCTTAGATTACCTTCATTTATTTGATATTTTTGGTGTGTAAAAATGCTAAAATAAACCAATCATCTCTTACTTGACCTCTATCCATTGGGGGAATACCACTGATACAAAGAGTTTCCTTGATGTTACCCCAAATGTGAATTTCAGTGAATTCATATTCAGACTACACTGCCACATCTTGATGAAGACAATTATATGATACATGAAGTGATCACATTGCTATTGGGATTTTAAATCCAGTTCATCAAGATATAGTTTCTATATCCATCCATGAAATAGACTACATATATTATACATGGTGCATTTATAAGTGGAACAAATTTTCATTAAGTCAAAGGGAATAACCTGATATAAAAAGATCCCTTTGGGTGCTCTGAAGGCAGTGGATTATTCATTTTAAGGGGAAATAATTATTTTATAGTACCTAAATACCCATCCATAAAAGAAATATATTGGAATCTGGAATTTGTATCAATGAAGAGTTCTATGATAAGAAATAGGAATTAGTCTTTTGGGAAATTTCCATCATGGTATCTGAAATTGATACAAACCCTAATCTTCCCATTCTGTTCCCTAATAGGCACAATATTGGAAAGCCAAATATAGAGATTCACTTCTTGGATAATTTTTTCAATGATACATTATTCTAATTACACCTCTATATTGGTGGTATGAGATGGGTTCATCCTCTTAGATGTCTGCTTAAAGCTTTCATGGTCATCTGCTAAACTGAGATGGTTTATAGCCACATCGGGATTTAGTTTGGGTATTTCTATATAGTCCTAACGGAACACATATTGGTACTGGTTTATAAATTCATTGTATATCTATTTCTCTTCTAGGGTCATGGAGTTACTATATAGTGTAGTTAATTTGTCTTCTTATGTTCCCATATTTACCTTCTTGATCTCATCAATGGAAATGTAGACACCATCTAGGTATGTGAGAGAGAATTTCATAAGTTTATACTCTTCTTAAACCACCTTTATGTATGTGGGGTCATTCTCAGATGGAGTAGGTAATATGGGGGGTATCTTTTTCACTGTCACGGTCTAAGAGTTCATGAGAAGAGGCATTATCGTCCCTTACATCTAGAGTTATTACAGATACATGTTAGAGGTTATTGTATTTTACATTGTCATAGTTGATAGGAGGGACATGTACCTTTGGGGATAGGACTATTACCCCAACCAGATTTAGGGGGATCACATATCCATTTTCATGCATACTCTATTTATTTTCATAGGAGGTACGCAAACCGTTGAGGGGGTTTAAATTGTATATCATCTTCCACCATTGGTTGTTTTCCTTCCATTTTCTGGAAACATGCTTTAGCATATGTCACTTCACATTTCTCAATGGGGGCACTGTCACTATGTTGTATGTGGACCATTCCATCAAAGAGGTAATTCATACATTGAGGGAATGTTGAAGGTACCTCCATGTGATATTGGTTTGAGGGTCTTTTGTGTATGACATTGTATGAGGTGAATAGGTGGATAAACATAAACTCAACATCAGATGTGAGATCCCTAATTTGATATTTTAGTATTATTTTTCCACGATATTATTGTTATCACTTTTCATACCCTTGAATGATCTTCTTCATGGGTGAAACCCCCCTTCGATATAACCCAAACATAGGTGGGTTTTAATCAGGAGGGAATTGACCCCATAACCATTATAAATTATAGCCCATCAGATATCAACATTAATGATTCTTTCCAAAACATATATGGGTCTACTATTTCATTGGTTGACTACTTCATGATCATGCTATGTGAATGAGATAGTTACATGGAATTCTACTAACATGGTCTCTGTTCAGTATACCTCAACTACAATTACTTCTATCTATAATTTCTATTTTATTTACAGGATTTACCAAATTCCTCTCTATTTTATTTTAAAAAATGTATAGTTTTATGTATTGATAGATGGGATGGGACAACTACCAGTTGTTTCCAAATTTCATACTTTTGTTCTTGAGGATGGCACTTCCTGGGGTGGGATTAGTCATTGACATGTGGCTCAGGAGTCGAGGCATTTGAGGTGGATGAGCCTAGTTCTTATTTAGAGATTGAGGGAGAATTTTCTTTGAGTGGCATGGGTCACACTAACCTTCTCTATTTCATGCGATAATTAGATAATCAAACCCAAATTAGATAGTCATGTATGACAAATAAGAATTAATGACCATTGATGGGTTTTGGGACACCTCTATGTATTTTATTGGCCTATTAGAGTTTTTTCCTATGAGTCTTGGCTACATATATGTTCTTTGTTGGGATGTGACAAAATTATTAGGTCCGACCATGCATGTGTTATCCCCTATATCCTCAATTCATGTTCATGTGACCTCTTGTTCCCCAGTTTTTTAGGGTAACTCATACATGGGGAAATATTAATCACTAGAGAAGGGGTTTTCCAATTTTATAAAGTTGGAATAACCAAATATGTTCTCGCCATCATATGAGGGTTTTTTTGGTGGAGAGGTGAACGATTTTTGGATGTATCCATGATGAAATTTGTAATAGTGGAAGCATGCATTGGAGAAAAATATGACTCTTCCTTTTCTAAATCTTCCTATATCTGGTGGTCACTACCAATTGTGGGGAACATTATTAAGCTTCACCTTCTTGGTGGGTGGAGATATTGTGGGTCTGCATGGTTGTGCTCTTAGGGGGGCATGAGATCAGTCTACTATTTTTTGAGTCATCCAATTGATGAACTTCTTTCCAGAACTGGATGGATGTTTCTACTAGACACCCTCTTCTTATGAATATTAAACAATTATTCAAGACACCATATCTATGAAGTTATCTAATGAGAACTTTCTTTAATTAAACATTCCTTGAATGGAATTTTTAATATAAATAATTCCTAGATATTATGACCCATCCTTTTAAGGTAAGGGAAATAGTCAGGATGGCTAGTGAGGTTGAACCCATTTGGAAAACTGGGATGTGGGAGCTTGATCTAGTTATTCTCTTCGGATTAAATGAAATAACCAAGAATTTTTTCATTTTGATAGAAGATGGGTTTATTCATCCATTCCTAAAATCCCAAGTGAACCTAATTTATTTATTCTTCTAGTCGATGATTATCTTGTTGTTGTTTCCACTCTATAGAATCCAATTGGTGATTAGAGAATATCTTATGTACTTGTATATGCACATATACTAGTTTGAGGTTAAATCCAACATCTTATGAATTACCAATCCTTTTCCCTAGTGATAAAGGAAAGAGTCAATATTTAGTTCAGGTTCTCAAAATATAATCTTCCAAATTATGTTCAGTTATTGAAAACACACAGAACCCACCAGGACACATAATTGGGACAAATGGATTTTCTAACTCATCTTAAAGGATCTCAATACTGAGTTACAAAAAATATTTTTCAAGAGAGGGATGTCAAGTGAATAGGTTAAGCCCATCAATCTGGCTATGAAGATAGACACCCTCTCACTTTAACATGTCTTGTAGTTCATTAGGTCAAAAAATTTCATTTTTCATAGCATGAAATAAAATTGGTAAAGTAATTGATGATAATGTTCTTCAAATAATGAAATGTATAATGATTCAAGGGTAGTATATTGAACCATGGTGTCCCAATTAGATTTAGTAAGACACACCACCAATTTGATGCATTCTATTGGTCTCGAGGGACCATCATCTTCCCACATTCAAATACGAACTATGTGAGATTTGTTTTAGGGCTTCCCATGCCTTAAAATGTAGATAAGGTATGATTTTTGAAAATGGGTTGAGGAAAATTGTCATCCACCCATGCGGGATATGTCTTACTCTTAGGTTTCAGAGGTTTACATCCTTATTCCATGGGTTCAATTCGAGTAGACAAGGACTCGATGGCATTGCGCAGTTCTAGAGGAACTACTATTTGAGATGCCTATTGTATATAGGGATATTACAAGTCTTATCTTGGTAGTCTTGTGTTCATATCTTACTAATTTTTAACTAGTTCATAAAAATATTGATTACCTTGGAAATGGAGGGGCTCTCTCTATAATGGAGGGAAGTCACAATAATTTTTGACTTCATCATTTATGTCGACTGGATTCATAGATTGAAAGTCAATAAGATTCTTAGATTTTAGTTTTTCACATGGATTATCTATAAGAGGAATAATATTCCTCTTTTCTGGAAGATGATACCCAGTGGGAAGATTTACCCTGAATATATCCTCATTTAGTGGTTTGATAGTTTGTATCTCACTCTCATATTGTGAAAATTGTTCCTTTGTGGAAGGAACGTCAAATATTGTGGGTTGTGACTATGATTTATCCTCACATTTACCATTACATTTGGTTGTGTTTTGGTTGATACAATGCAACACTATATTCAGAGTTTCTAAATTTTGGATCCTTCTTTGGTTTCGGGTACATGCCACCCCAGTTGGTTTATCCAAATAACACTAATCTTGTGGTAATTTTGATGTGTTGTGTCCATATGAATTTGATCCTTGATCCACCATATCTATTTTTATAATAGTGATGACATCCATAGAATCATATCTTGAAATGGGTTTCGGACCATTACTTTTAAGGCATCATGTTGATTCTTCACTACCTACATTAGGGTCATTCCACGAACCCATTACCATATTCGGCCATTTATTCTTGTCACCGCAACAATATTTGATTTCATTCATCGTATGATCCTCCTACCATAGCTTGGTATTAATGACCACGAGGGTGTTTCTGGTCTTTATTGTAAATTATGACTCAAATAGAGAAGGTTCATCTTACAATAGGTGGAATGGATGGGATGATGACCATAGATATTTACCTCTCAAACTGTAGATGACTATTTCTCTCCATGGTGATGATGGGGATTATTTAGGGACAAAATTAGCATTTATAAATCCCATTGTTGAAGATATGATTCTACCATACATGAATTTGATTATTCCTAATATGGTCTTTAAGATATAAATTCCCATAGCTCAGTAGGATGAGGATGTTTTTGAATCATCAATAATTTTCCTTGGACTCAGTTAGGTGATGAATAACCTGGTGATGGATATTTAGATATAAATTCCCCAAGCCTTTTAGGATGGGGTTTTTTCATCTTCTATTTTATATGTCATAAATCTTTTTGGAAATTTACAATCCTATAGGTGGAGGCGGTGGTAGAAACTTCATCTACTCCTATATGGATGCAATGATGGCTGCTACTATAGAAAGTTTTATGTCACGTAGTTGTGCTCATAAAGGAGCTTGTGCAATGATTGTCCATGAGGAGATTCAGTTCCTATAGTATTTTTTAACAATTATTGAAACCATGTATTCTATATATGATGGAAACACTAGTTACATTAAGGGTCCTTATTCAATGAATTTTTGGCCATCCTCTTTCTCGGTTCATGATGTATGGAAATCATTGAAGTGGGAAAGTTATGTTCTAGTGACCAACTGGCTCAAGAATTAACTAGTCCCATAATTTTCCCATAGGCTATGACATTAGAGGATGGAATATTTGAGGGGTTCTTCTATTAAAGGGGTGGGGAAAATTTATTTCTCTATATATTCCCTTCCTTGAAATTCGATACACTACGTGTCTCTAGATCTAAATTTCCAATGTTCTATGATGAAATATAGGAAAACATGTTGGAGATTTCCAGTGTGTTTTTTTCAATTTTGGATATTTTTACATGGAGATAATATCCTGGTCATGTTGAAAATATATAATCTTAATGGTCTGAAGGTGACTATCATATCCTAGATAAGGGAGGTTTCTAGTATATAGTCAAAGATGTGTAACAAAAATATTTTGGGGTACATAATTTATGCACTAATTTTCTAGATCGTCTATGATATCATTTTCAGAAGTGGTAAGACGGAAGAACATGACGAGCATTGTTTCTATCTAAATATCTCCATTTATCAATGTCATGTTCCTCTTCATCAGTCTTGCATGACTCTATCCGATCAGACAATAAATGATGGTTTTTGGGGTCACATGCTATTTATAGTGTAGTTTTTCTAGAAATTTATGGGAAACTATATACAATTTTTCCCAATGATTTGAGAAACTCTCTAAATGAAAGAATCTCAGTTTTTAACACCACTCTATATAAATTTATTTGTTCATGGGGAGGATATCATTATCCATGCAATATATCATTGTTGGGATGTTTTCCATGGTGGATGTCCACATTAGTGTCCCTTTTATCCATTTCTATACAACCATGATTAGTAATATCATGGTAATGAACAAACTCTACTTCGGTTTAAGAGTTTATAGACCCTTGTGGTGGTTGATAATGTGTCTTAGACAATATCAAGGCCCCAAACATTAATCATATTATTTAAATGATCCTCATTTATCATCATTGATGGAATATTCCATCATTACTTATGAAATTGTGAAGGGATATAAACCTACTATATGTTGGTTTCTACACCTTATTTATAACCATATGTTATTGTGGGTATATGATCATGTTATTGGGATGATTTTGGAATGTTTCAATGATATTATTCATTATTGAATTCAATATGACCATATCCCGAGGAATGTTCCTTTCTCACATGGTGATCCTCAGTTTGAACGAGAGTATGATCCTGATCATGATCCTTTTGGATTTTTTGTAGGTAGTTTTTGTCAGGGATAAGAGACTTCTCAGAGGAATGTGACACTCTAACTTGGTGAGACATTATTGGAACCAAAATATGGGACCATTCCAAATATTAATTCCCCATCAAAATATTCCAGTGGACCTCTAGAATGGGTGAAGGTATATGGTCCTCCTCATGTAGTTACATGGAAGTTTGCTTGGGCACTCATTAATCAGTGAAAGTAGGAATATGAACATGGATTCCTTTTTTCCCAAATATTCTAGGCAGATTCACTGATAAGAATATGAACCTACCCTGATGCATGTGCAATTCTCACTTGGAGATGCCCGACTATAACTGGTATATGAGCCTGATTTTAGGCCTTTAGAGTTTTATATACTGTTATTTGATAGAAATATGGTCATATTAGGAGGCATGTGGATCTCTCAATTTTGGGATCCCCAAGAAGAATGGGGATATGATCATGATTCTAGGCCTTTGGAATATACAACCTGATATTTTCGATAGGCTAGTGATTCTATCCCAATGTATCTTCTTCTCTCACACAGTTAGTCCTAGTTATAATGGGAATATAGGATATTTTTTATGCCTCATAATTTACCAGTGTTTGTTGATAATCATTCTAGATGGGATAAATATTGTGTACTTGTTCTATAGAATCCATTTGTTCATAATGTTCAAACTATTGAACTCACCATGCTATATGGATATGAATATAACCTATCCCTATATATGTACGTGTGTTGGAATATGATGGTGGAGTTCTTTATATGTTTTTATGATGTAATATCATATTAATAAATTTTACATAGGGATATATGCCTGCACAATTTCCATCTCCAATATACATAGTCAGATATATTAGTTTGAAGTGGGTATAAGAGCCTAATATTCTCCCCAATTTTATACCAAAATGTATTGATGGACTTCATGAATAGGGGAAGAGCAATCATACATGGAAGTATGCGTGGGAACTCATTCATAGGTGAAAGTAGGAATATGAACATGGATACCTTTGTATTCCCGAATATTCTAGGCAGATTCACTGATAAGAATATGAGAATGTCCTGATACATGTTCCATTCTCACATGGAGATCCTTGACTATAACAGGTATATGAGCCTGATCCTAGGCCTTTGGAGTTTTATATTCACTTATTTGATAGAAATATGGTCCTATTAGGAGGGATGTGGATCTCTCACTTTTGTGATCCCCAAGAAGAATGGGGATATGATCCTGATCCTAGGCCTTTGGAATAGACAACCCGACATTTTCGATAGGCTAGTGATTATATCCCAATGTATGTTCTTCTCTCACACAATTATTCCTAGTTAGAATGGAAATATAGACTCTTTCTGATGCCTCATACTTTACATGTGTATGTTGGTAATCATTCTAGATGGGATAAATATTATGTACTTTTTCTATAGAATCCACTTGTTCATAATGTTCTAACTATTGAACTAACAATGCTATATGAATATGAATATAACCTATCCCTATATATGTACTAGTGTTGGAATATGATGGTGGAGATCTTTATATTTTTTTAAGATGCAATATCATATTAATAAATTTTACATAGGGATATAAGCCTGTGTATTTTCTATCTCCAATATACATAGGCAGATATATTAGTTTGAAGTGGGTATAAGAGCCCAATATTCTCCTCCATTTTATACAAAAATATATTTATGGACTTCATAAACAGGGGAAGATATATCATTCTCCCACATTCCTACTATAAGAATATTCCCAAAGATATATTCTGAATGAGTTATTATATGATCTCGATCACAGGTTTCTATATGAATATGCTGATAGACATTGTCAGTTAGAGTAGGGATATGAGGCCACTCATGGTTATCCATATCCTTTCATGACCAACGTATGTTTCTTATTAACCGTGATTGGGTGTCATAGTAGGAAATGTGTTTGGTGGTACCATCATTATGTGACTTATGGGTATTCGTGGGATGGTGCTGGAGACTATGGTTAATAAGATCCCTCCTTGCTGGAACATGAACTAGAAGGGAGTCATGGTTGGTCCCATAGTCCACCTTAATTAAATTTAATGGTGTATATTGTCACGCAACATTTATATGTTACTAAAGCTGTTGGTTGTGAAATTGAGGGCCACTGTATTTGCTATTGATATTCATGGATTATGTAGACTCATCAGTTTCTTCACTTGAAGACCATTTTGGGCAACATCGATGGTTGGGATTTTTCCATGCCGATGGTATTCCCAGACCATATCATTATCCACCATACACTAATTTTTTTGGGTGATTGAGGTCATCATGAGGACCACATGGGTTTCAATTATAGATATTTCTTTAGGAAGAACATTGAATGAATAAATTATCTCATATTAGGGTGATTTTAATGATATAAGTATCTTCATTCATGAAAATGAAAATGAACAAGGTCACCAATTAGTGAAATATAATAGGCATGATGCGTGATCAATCAAATGTGCATGGTTAACACAATATTACATTTTTCATTATCCATCCATTCTGCTAACATGGACTTGTAAAAATGAGGATGGAATTATTTAATTTGAACCCATATTACAGAGGATCCATTGTAATATTTATGTCAATATTGTCATTTTTTTATATGATATTCCAACAAAGTCACCTGACATATGGAAAAATAACCACCCCCTCTTTGAGTATTTTATGTAAGATTGTGATTGTGTGTATTATTAAAATAAAAATTTACCAATTCATGATTAACCAATCACTCTATAATTTTATATATTCACTTTAGGTTCCCCATTTTGGTTTCGTTGAAAAAGAGATGTGGGTGGATTTTTTATACTGGTCTGATTGTCGGGGGTTCAATATTATGCACAATCATATACATCAGGATCACCATATCTTAACATTTCATAGAAATACCCAACAAATCATTCATCTATAATTGGGTATGGAACTTATTCCTAGTGGAATTAGTTTAATTGGAATTTTAGGCCCAATGATTCTTAGGAACTCACATTGGTTGAGAGGATGGGAGGGTGGGCTCATCGCACCCTTTAAGGGGAATTATTGTATACTCTATGGCACTATTATATATTCATGATATTTTTGAGAATCTCCTTCTAATCCAGATAAGGGACTGACTACCTTAAAATAATTACCATAGGTTAATCTATTATATAATTCAATGAAGGGGGTCTCATTAATCAATATATCCATATACATATGAGTTTCTTCATCCATTTCACTTTTCTCTGTTTAATATTATATGTCACCCCTAATCCTTTCTAAATTATTTTATTTTATGAATTTTATTTTCATTAGAAACTCTTGGCGAGGTTTAGGTTGAATCCCAGATTGAACTTTTGAGTATTTATTGAATAATGAGTTTTTCTAGGCTTGGAAGCATCCAACATATGCGGAGAGCACGAGTTTGAAACTATGCGGCTTTATCAGGTCACCGAGCAGCATTCCTGATATTTGAAATGAAGAAGAAATTAAATAAATAATAAAATAAAGTTAAATTGATAAATAAAATAAAATAATAAGATTCTAATAAGATTTAGAGGATAGTTTTAATAACAAAAATAATAATAATACAAGTATTGAAAATATTATTATTATCAGTATTATTAGTGTTTGAATATAAATAATAATAATAATATTTTTTTTATTCATAAAATTATTAGTAAAAATATTATTTTTATTATAACTATTATAATTCTGATTAGTATTATTAATTATATTATTAATATTTTTATTGTAAATAGATTATTATTATTATTATTATTATTATTTTCATCATCATCATTATCTAATATTATTATTATTAGTTTATCTATTATTTTTGTTTTTTTAGGGTCGATCTCCCCCCCCATCGCATCGTACCCCTCCCCTCACCCCATTCCCATCGAACAACCTCCTCCCCCTCTCCCTATTGCGCAACCCAGCCACCCCCTGGCCGAACTTTATACTAGAAATCCAACCCTGGCCATCCTTCCTTTTGAAGGTGCAACCCCCTACCAGTGCTGATCATCCCGACCATGATCCCCAACTGGTGAATCCCTTTTCGGTGCACAACCCATCCATCCATCCCACTCACTGGCATCCTCATCTCCTTCTACTGTGACTTTACTGGTACCATCCTCCTCCTACACCCCCACTAAGGTGGTTTCTTCCCACTCTTGGTTGGGGTTTTATTTTTTAGTGACTAGGATTTCATTTTAGGGTTTAAATTTTTAGTATTCTAGTTTAATATTTTGTTCAGGGTTCAGGGTTGATTTATTGGGTTGCAACTATGGGGTTATTAGTTATTCACACCATGATAAAGTGTATTTGACACCAATGGTAAGTGATTCAATTCATAACCATTAGTAGACCAGTTTTTATGATTTCTTGTTTAATTTGGAATGTTTTATGAAATATATTTTGGGTCCGTGAGTGGTCTTTGAAGATATTATCCATGCATTTGTGTTGAAAATGTATATTTACATGTGAAATTGGGTATATATAATTTTTTTGTAAACCCTTATTGTACATCGTTAAATGTTTTGTGAATTATGAAAACCATTTATTAAACTATGTTGCTGATTTTTCAAATTGTATAAATGACATTAATAGTGTTTAGACAATTTTCTAGTGTGTGTTGGATTTTATATAAAATAATTTGAATGTATTTTTATGAAAAAACCTTGTTTCTTGTCTTAGAAATGATTTAATGAGTGTTTAATTGTTTTAGTTAAATATATGAGTTGTTTGAATTCATGCCTTGTAATTTTTATGTTGTGAATTGGTTTTAAAGTGGAATTTACTTACGACATCAAGTGTTCTTTTAGTGTAACACTTTTTCACATTAAATTGAAGTGTTTTATAAATTTTTTAATTCATTTATTCAAATATAACCATTCTTTGAAAGAATTTTCAAATTGACTTGTTGTGTTTCTTACTTCAAATTGGGATTTTCTTGTGAAATGGGTTGTATTATTTATAAAAAACCCCCAATGTGCATCATAATAGTGTTTTACAAATCGTGTAAAGGTTTTATTAAATTGTTTGTGTGGTGTGGATCATATTTTAGAAATTTTTTGGAATGTGTATGGTTCTGATATATGATTTGGGTGTCTAAATGGTTACTTTGTCATGTTTAGTTTTTTTTGGATTACTTGTGTTCTTAAGCACATTTCCTGGGTTATTCATGTACTGTGAATGTATTTTTTGAAGATATTTTATATTTAATGTTTTTTTAAATGAATTTTACATGTAAAATTTGTGTATTCATGAAATAATCATGTGTGTTACCCTTTTATAATGTTTTATTTGTATATTAAATGACTTATTAAATTGTGTTTGTGATGATAAATATGATTGGAAAGAGTTTTGGTGTTTTTTTTGGTTTTAAAAAGTGTTTTGGGTAAACAAATGGAGACATTGGGGTGTGTACTACCCTGTTTTTTTTTTATTTGAATGTGGCATGTGATATGAACATGTAACTTGAATGATCAATAGGGGAAGCCCGGGTACCAAGGTGTGTGGGATAGGACTAGTGTTCTAGTGATATCAAAGTGGATTTGACTTTATTTTACATAGAGGGATTGATGAAAAAACACTAACTACATTTTTTTTATTATGATTAGAGACAACTAGGGTTACAAAGATTCCCCCTACTAGTGGATTTTCCATAAGGGATCAGATAATCATGGTTCCTATACCAATTATCACTGAGATTCAAGGTTCTAGGGTCTTTTTACTTGCTAGTACCTATATGGAGACTCCCATGATTAGTGTTCTTTCGATTTTTGGAACTCACCATCAACATAATGTGTGACTGTGGGGTCACTTAAAATGTAAATTTTTTATATTAAAGTTGCATTCCATCGATGTTTTTTTCATTAAATTTTATTTCCATTAAATTTTATAAAAATTACCTTTCGTTATTTAATCTCACATGTTTATTTTCAATTAATGTTTATAGAATGGAATCCTTTTTGGGTGGAATCTTACTATAATTTTGATCAAACCCTACCTACACCTATAAGTGTATTTAGATCTTGTTTCATGTTTGTTCTGGGTAATAGAGATGCATTTAGTGTTGGACGTTTGAGTTTCTAGTGGATTTCGGTGTGGATCATGGTGGGGGAAGCATGAGGATGTTGTCCCTCTTGTTTCCTGGTGGTTTGATATAGAGCATTGTTTCCCTTCTATCATAGAAATTTTTGGGGGTTGTCTAAAATTTGTAAATAATTAAATATGAAAAAATTTAAGGCCTTTTTTGGATGTATAATTTCAGTTTTGATATATTTATATATTTTTTCATAATCCCATATTCATGTAAATCATTACAAAATGATTATTTCATACCCAGTCACTTATACCATCCTATGGGGATTTGGAACACCCTTCAAGCCTTACCAAAATGGGGCCAGATTCTGGGTCGGATGTCCACCCAACATGGTTCATGAAAAAATGGTATCAGGGGGATGTTATGCTTTTTGGGTCATCTTCTTTGGGTAAGAGTCAAGATAGACCATGTCTTGGATTTTTGGTACATGAAATATTTATTATGAGTAGGGTGACTGGCTAGAACACCTCGTTATAGAACATAAGTCACTAGGGGAAGATGGTATTCATCTGAGACATTTGATCCTTGTGGTTATTCATTGTTTGGGAAATGAAATGGGAGTCAAAAAAATAATCTCTGTGAGCTTGTAGGGGCTAGAAATCCATGTGGGGCTAGGAAAGTTTCCCTAAAACCCTCTCTTTGTTAGTGGAGTGATTGGCATGTGGCTGTCAACCATATGTACAAGTCACCCACTAGCACTAATTTACTCTTCGATTAACTTGTGTTTCCTAGGGTTTTGAAAGTTAATATGAAATCCTTGATTTTAAAATATAAGGAATCTATATTTTCAATTGGAAATGGGATTATATTCAATGGATGGAAAATGGGTTTTTAAAATTTATTGAGTGAGGTTTGAAAAGATAAAATTTTATTAAATTTTTTTTTCATTAGAAATTTAGAAAAAGTTATAGATGTGGGTTGAAAACATATTTCGTAACGTGGAAATAGTTTTGTTTTGAACATTGTTACTCTCATTATGGACCACATGCATCGGATATATACAAGAAGTTGATGAGTCCCTATATGGAATGAGAACATGCTGTGTAGAAGTATATGATATTTCATAGGTGAGATCAAATCCAACCAGCCCTGTTTTATATTAAAAAATGATTTTGAGGAAAAATTGTGTGTTTTGATAACTAATTATTATGTGGTGTGTCTTTTATATTTTTGGGAATATTTTTGTTGGTTCTCTTTTAGTTAAAAAAAACTCTTGGTTTGTGAGATGTTTCAAGTTGTGTTTTTTTGGTGATTCAGTTTGAGATAATGGTTAATGGGTTTTTCTATAGAACTATTTTGGATACCTTTGAGTAGGTTCCCTTATTCGATTTGGTGTTTTCTTGTGTTATGCTTTGGGATAATGGACTAGTTTGATTGATTTTTGGTCCTTTTCCTCACATGCTACCATAAGGCCCCATAAAGGGTTTATACACAGTTAATGTCTAGCCACATGTGATCCACCATTAGAAAATCCAAAAAATGATCAATGTACGAACACTAATCTTGGGATTTAACGTTGATTTTATAACGAATATTTTTCAGATTATGCAGATCTTTTGATAGTGGGAGAGTGGATATGGAAGGAGTGGAATGAAATAATAATTTTTTTGAGTTCCTTGAATCACCAATGGTGAAGTCATGAATATTTAATCCTGAAGGTCCTACCAGGATGTGGTGAAGGGAAATCCATTTTGGAAGGTATGAAACGTTCTGTGTTGTTGGTTTTGTCCATGTACTAAACAAACATTGGTTCTCTTTTCGGGTTTAATTAATCATAGATTCATGTTAGGCCACCAATGTGGAAAATTTGGTTGCAAGAACTGTTAAGGTCTTTTTTAGGAATTGTGTGTTTGTGGGTACTCAGTTTAAGGGTCCCTCTCCGTAATGTTTTCTATTAGTGGAAAGGGGCATGTTTAGTAAAATCTTAAAGTTTTATGTTTCCCATTAAATGTGATGGTGGATTTGTGGGACCTTTTATGAACCTCCAATTTAATGAAATAATGAATTCCTTTCAAAGAAGTCCATATTCTACATTTCTGAGTGAAAATTCCTCCCATGTCTTCCCTATACCTTTTTTTCTTATTCATAGTGAAATGGATTCTATATATACATATTTTATGCCCTTTTTTAAAAAATGTTTTGTTTTGGATTACGTAGGTATCGAGGGGTGATATGTTTTGTTGGTCTGGTCCAGGATGTGGTGTTGTTTCTTATGGCACTTGTATAAGAATTCATGTTTAGGGGATTTCAATACCTGACTGTGAGGTAGGAGATTCTTCAATCACCAGATCTCTATAATTAGGTCCTGGAGTGATGATGTAGCATAATCAGTAACCCTAGGTGTGTAAGGAATCTTTGGAAAATGTTGGTCTTTTATATGGGAAATGAAGACAGTTTAAGCCCTTTGCAGTTGTTTGTTCTAAAGACCCCATTTGGTGGAAAGAGTTGCAAGGACCTATCTTTCAAGTTCTGATCCACATGGGTTAAATATTTCATCATTCAATATAAGTGTGAGGGTTTGTTTCATTTACTTGAACCATAGTTCTTGTTCACTTGTGGGTGAAACTCTTCATGTGTTGTTCACATATGAACAACCATGTATGTCCATTTCCATTTTTGTTATGGTAGGGATCATCAAAGGATTGTAATGCCCATATGGGGGATGAACCACATGATGTCTTCTATTTGGTTTAGAGTTTCTATGGTTAGGCCCCATGTGGTGAGAGATTTGGTGTTCGAGAAGCTCCCATGTTAGCCACATCAGGTTTTCCATCATGGTCCATGCCAGTTAGCTAAGCTTGTTGATCATTAGGGAGGGGA
The DNA here is from genome assembly GCA_963277665.1 of Viscum album. NCBI lineage: Eukaryota > Viridiplantae > Streptophyta > Magnoliopsida > Santalales > Viscaceae > Viscum > Viscum album. The sequence continues at coordinate 74,892,490 of OY728162.1, read as the reverse complement.
TATCCACAATGGGGTTCACTGAAATTCAATTAGAATGGAATGGTGTCAGTCTATTCCTTATGGTGGGGAGCTCGTTCGGGCCTCCCAATGATAGTGTCCTGGTTATGTCTTGGGTGTTTGTTGTTATTATAGTGGGCAGTCTGTTAGGGCCTCTAGTGTTAGAAAATCAGTTATGTTTTTGGTGTATACTTGGATTTAAATGTCGATTCGACACTCAAGAACACCTAACTATTTCATTGAATTAATATCATGTGATTATTTATTTAGTTTTGGATTGATTATTGTTTCATGTTTTAGGCTAGTGGCATGAGTCTCGTTTAGTGGTGTCTAGGTTGTTTGACTTAAGGGTTTAGATTGTGCATTGTGGGAATCTATTTTTTTAAATAAATTGGAGGTGTTTTCACTTTTGGGGGTGGGTGGAACATTACAAGTTGTCCATTTTTGAGACTCATGATTTTGATTTGTAAATCTCTACAATTTTTTATATTTTTCTAACCTTTTGTTTTTTGTTGTTCATTGGGAATTTCCCTGGGTAGTGAAGGTGTATCGACTTCAACATTGGTCTTGAGCATTTTTGTGGATTTTGGGGGGATAAAAGTGTAATGGAGTGAAAGTTGTGAGACCTGACCATTTTTAAATTGTTTTATTTTACTAATTTTCGTGGAATTGGGTACTCTTTTCGATGTTTGGGTTGAATCCCAGATTGAATTTTTGTATTTCTCTGCAAAATGTGTTCTTATAATCGTTGTAGCATCTTACGCATGGGAAGAGCATAGGCTGGAAACCATGTAGCTTTTTCGGGTCACTATGTTGCGAGCACAGAATTACAAATGAATAAGAAATTAAATGAATAATAAAATAAAGTCAAAATGAGAATCAAATAAAAAAAAATAAGTGTAATAAAATATATAGGATTGTGTTAATATTGATAGTAATAATAGTAATATTAGTATTGAGAATATTATTGTTAATATTATTATTAGTGTGAGAATATTAATAATAATATTATTATTATAATTATTATGAATATTATTATTATTATAACTATTATAATTACTATTAGTATAATTAATTAATATTATTATTATTATATTATTATTATTATTATTATATTATTATTATTATCATCATTAAATATTATTACTAATATCATTTTATCATTTGTTTTTGTTTTTTGGAAGGGTTGGCCTCTACCCCATTGCTCCACACCCCTCCCCTAAGCCCATTTTTGTAGAACCCCCTCTTCCCCTTCTCCATATTGTACGACCCAGCAACCCCCTAAAAAGCATTCATTTTAGAGAACCACCCCTATCCGGCCTTCCTTCAGGTGGCATGACCCCCTGTAGGCGTTGATAGTCCCGGGCATGTCCCCCTATCAGTGAAGCCCATTCAGATGTACATCCCAGCTGGTCGACCCCCTCTCTGGCATGCGGCCTCCCCAGTGGCCTCCTCTCTGATGGTTGTGACCATGTCAGCACCCTCCTCTATCCCCCACCTCTAGTAGATCATTCTTACTCTTGGTTTGGATTTCATTTATTAGTGGATAGGGTTTCATTTTAGGGGTTCAATTTTGAAAATTTTTGTTTAATATTTCTATTTGTGGTTCGAGTATGGTTACATGGGGGAGCAGCTAGGGTATGATTATTGATTCACACCATGATTAGTGATTTTTGAAACCAAAGGAAGATGATTCCATTATTAACCATTAATTGATGAATTAATGTTGTTTATTGTTTAATTTATAACTTTTTACAAAATATATTTGGGGTGCATGAGTGGTCTTTAAAGAGATTTTCCATGTGTTTGAGTTGAAAATGGATTTGTTCCATGCGAACTTGGTTATATTTTTCATGTACCCCAAATTTTGAATCTTGAATTGATTTTTGAATCATTCAAAGTTTTTATTAAACTCTATAAGTGACTTGTTAAATTGTATAAATGATGTGAATGATGTTTAGGAAAATTTTCTATTGTGCATTGGATTTTAAATAGAATACTCTGAGTTTAATTTTGCGATAAAACCAGGTTTCATGTCTTAGAAATGTTTTCTTATGTTATTAATTGATTTAGTAAATTATATGAGTGGTGAAAATTCATTTCTCGGTATGGTTATGTTGCTCACTGGTTTTAAAGTGGCATTTACATATTAAATTGTGTGTGTTGGTAGTGTAAACTTTTGTCGTGAAAAAATGAAGTGTCTTATAAATTTTCTAATTTATTTATTAAAATATATGGATGTTGTGAAATAATTTTCAAAATTATTGGTTGCGTATGACTTCAAATTGTGTTATTTTGTGAAATGTGGTGTATTGTTGGTAGAAAACCTCATTGTGCATCATGGAATTGTTTTATAAATTTTTTAAAGGTTTTATTAAATTGTTTTTGTAGTGAGGATCATATTTTAGTAATGTGTTGGCATGAGAATGGTTTTCAAATATGATTTAGGTGTGTAAATGGTGACTTTGGAATGTTTAGTTCTTGTTCGGATTAATTTTGTTCTTAAGACTATTTTATGAGTTATTAATGGGGTGATAAATTATCTTTTGAATAGATTTGATATGTAAATGATTTTTAAAAAATGGATTCTACATGTGAAATAAGTGTATTCTTGGAATAATCACTTATGATCCACATTTGAAATGTTATAATAATTGATTAAATGATTTATTAAACTGTTATTGTGATGAAAAATATGATGGAAAGAGTATTTGTGTTCATTTTGGTTTAAAAAGAGTTTTGAGTATACATATGGAGTATTTAGTGTGTGAAGTTCCTTTTTTGGTTTGTTATTTGAATGTGGCATGTGATATGAACATGTAACTTGAATGAGAACAAGGGGAGTCCAATATAACAAGGTGGGTGGACTAGGACTAGTGTTCTAGTGATAAAGAGTTGGCTTTGTCCTGGTTTCACTTAGAGGGGTTGATGACTACAAAACTAACAAAATTTTTGGATGATTATTGGAGACCACTATAGTTACCAGGACATCTCATACTTCTGTCCAATACCTAATATAATGGTTTTTCATGGTTCCTATACCACTTTTCTTTGAGATACGAGGTTCTTGGGTCCCATTACGTGATAGTACCTATAGATCCCCTACAATGTGTAGTGATATTTGTATTTTTGGTTCCCAATATCAGTATATAGTGTTACATTTTGGTCAATTCAAAAGTAAATCTATTTTTTATTTAAGTTTCATTCCTTTGGGATTGTTTTTAGTAATATTTTATTCCTTTAAATTTCTCAATCATTTCCTTTAATTATATATAGTCACAGGTTAATTTTATTTTAAATTTTATATCATGGAATCATTTTTGGTTGGAATTCTACTCAGATTTGGATCACACCATACTCACACATATGGGTATATGTAAATCATCATAAATTTTTGTTCTAGGTTATGGAAATTCATTTAGTGTTTTCGGTATGAGTTTCAAGTGGATTTTGATGTGGAAATTTGTGGTGGTGGATTGACTATGTATATATGCTTAATGCTTGGGGGTTTGGTATAGAGTTCTATTTCACTTCTATCATACTAATTTTGGGAATTTTGTCTAAAATTTTTAAACCTTTAAATATGAAATATTTTAATGGATTTTATGGTTTTATAATATCCATTTTTTTATGTTTTTTGTATCATGACTTCTTATTCCATAAAATCATTCCTAAATGTTTATTTGATACATGGGAACTTTCACCAGCCTATAGGACTTGAGAACACCCTTCAGGCTTGGCTAAGGACTGGGTCAAACACTAGGTCTGATGGAAACCCAGTCTGGTTCTTGACATTATATGTTGAATTCATATAACATAGCATACTGATGTTTTTTATTACCCCTAGAGGTTATTAATATTTCAAGGATGGGATTAAGACACTATGAGTCATCCTAAATATCATGTTTTATTACATGAATCAAAACTCATTTAGATTGGTAAACTGATTTAGTTTTACATCATATGGAATTGACATACATACAGGAACATGGGAACCTGGTATATGAGTTTGAACATTGAGGAGGAATCCTATGTATCCATATTATATCTTGAATTTGAGTCACCATAGTTTGTTCACGCCCTTGATACATTCCCTATATAGATACCCTTTTATGATAGGTAATTATTTCATTCCACTATTTGGGGCTAACACACTGAGGTTGACCTGGTTGGTGGAGATTCATTATACCATTGAGGCGATCTTTAAGACTCCCTATTTCCATGTGATATCTACATGGTGTGAGAAATAAGGGATAGAAATTAATCAGCCCCATTACATACAGATGTAGGGTTAACATGATGAGACAACCCTTGGTATGTCTAACACAGATATTGGAACTTAATCAGACATCTAACATGACATGGTTATAGAATTAATAAATGTCATTTTAGATAAATGTTTTTTTAATCTATTGGTGGATGGGGATATATTATCATCCCATGGGAGATATCATGTTTTAAGGGTTGGAATTTTGGATATATGGTGGGACTTACACAGAAGTGGATGGCCATTTGATTTTGGGACTAGTCTATGGGAAGGAAACCTAAATATTCTATTTATTGGTGGAATAAGAGTCTCATATTTCAATGTGTTTGGGATTAAACACTAATTCCTCCTTTATATGAGGTGCATATCATATTATGCCACTGATTAGGGATTACACATTGAGATTTCCCTTGTCTTGATAGAGGCTTTTGACAAAAATGATATGATCATTATAAATCCATTATCCCATGTGATTTACACTCAGTGTGAGCAATAAGGGATGGAAAATAATCAGTCTCATTTCTTGTGGATTTGGGACTTATGCATTGGGAATTCCCTACTAATGTTTTAATATGGATCATTGGACTTTGGGAGGATTCCTAAATATCCTGATTATATCTGAAATAATAGTCATCATAATTATATTGTTTAGGGATTACACATTATATTTTCCCCTTTTGGAGGCTTTATAGGGTTATCAAGTCTTTGGATACCCGCTTGGCCTGGTTTGCTTATCTTCTTGACATGTGTTGATTTTCTTCATAAAATTCATCATTTTCTACTTAAAACCCCTTAAGATGTCTACTTGACTTCTCTGAAGATAATTTCATGACCAGGTTTACTTATCAAAGGGATGTTTCATATTCTGTATGGCATGTACGGAGGTTATCACATGAACAATTATAAATTTTCTAGTGGACATCGTAAGACATGGATTAATACTCTGGGAAACCATTGCATTATCTCAATTGATTGGCTTAGAGGGTCTCACATGATCCCAGTAACTTTCCTCTATGTATTCTTGAACATTGGATGACACACATGGTTGGTGTCGTGAGAGTGAATGTGACATGTCTGGAGGGTACCACATGTACTGGATGACTTGTCTCGGTGTCCCCAAGAAAGTTGTGGGACTTGTCAAGGGGACATCTCTAGATACAGTACACATACCTAGAGGGTGTCGTGACGTGTGGATGCATTATCTAGAGGATGTTGTGAGAGCCAATTGACATACCAAACAACTATCTTGATACATAGCTGACATGTACTGGAGTCACCATATGATCTGTATGACATGACTAAAGGATATCCCAAGGTCTATATTGTGAGCCTATAGGGTTTCTTGAGACATGGGTGGAATTACTGGGGGAATCATCTGACTAACTCAGACTTTTCCATGGGACTTCAAATGATCTAAATATTATTCTAAAGGAGCATCATATAATCTTGGTGAAATGTCTTCGTGCTATCGCATGACCTAGTTTCTTTATATGAAGTCCATGAAGATCAACATATATGTTCTTTTCATTGGCCTCTCTTATTTTTAGTCTTAATTCCATCCGTTTATTTCACATTCCTTATATTTTTTTTGTATTATCTTTTTTATGTCTCACATGATATAGCAGATATGCGGGGTGTTATTCACATGACACACCATTGGTCCTTCATGTGATATTTGAGTGATCACATGAAGTGAATATGCATGCTGCATTACTGGTCTAGTTGTTCTTTAGATCATACTAGGCGGAAAACATTCCTAGTTGTGAGATGATCCTTTCTTCAAAATTTGCTTGGATGCCAACATGAACCAGTTCATGGTCCAGGGAAATGTTATTTCATTTTTCATGAAAGTGTGGTGGATTTATATTCTTTTACACCTTTATTAGTTTTCAAATTTCAAGGCACTTATCACCCATATGCATGATAGAGTCAGTGGAGGGATTTTATGTCATGCATTTCCCTAAGGTTTTTCTGTATATTAATTCAGGGATGTCTCATGATTTTTAGAATCCAATAGATAATCCCTTAAATGGCACATTTATTGGATTATAAATAATTAATGAGGTAGTACCAAATCATGAATACATCTAGAGATACCTCTGTGTTGTTAGCCAAAAATTTATTTGGACTTTTATAAGATCAAGATGGTTTCTAAAAGGATTTTGTGTGATCTTTGATGCCTTGTTTGAGATATTTTTCAAGACTAAGATGGATTTATAGGGGGTCTTGGAATGATTAAAATAGATTTTCATGGTGTCTTTTGAGATCTTGTTCGTGTGTCATATGAATTTTTTACCATAGGAGGATCCTTTCATCTCTCTTTTATTTCCCACATTATATTAGAAGTATTTTTTTGGTTCCATGAGTTTTTTTAGTGTTGTCAAAGAAAATAATTCTCCCTTTTCATGAAGCAGCACGTGACCCACAAAAGTTATTGTGGAGATGTTTGATCATTTCATGGAAAATTCCATATATTTTTCCTTGGATCCTTAGAGAAGGTGAAAGTATCCCAAGACACATGTGATCCCTTCACATAATGAGAGTGACATATCTACAATATTTTTTATATAATGGTGGAAATGTGACCATGATATTTCTATGTCTTTTTATTCTCTTGTGGAACATCCCATGTTTTTTAGGATTTAAAGAGGCATAGATATTTCTTATTTTTGATTAATTTTATTTTTTAACAAAGGTTGTTGATCTCGTGAGTTTGTATGAGTGTTGTCGATGATAATCACTCCACCTATCATTGATGTTTCACATAAAAAATAAAAGTTTAGGTGGTGATGTGTATGAATTATCATGGAAAAGCTGTTTAGTTTTCCATGGAGACAATGCGGGAGCATAAAACTAATTGGACATGATTGAATATTTTTGTGTGAAGATGGTGATATGTCCATGGGGTCTTCCAGTGTGTCTTGGGAACCTACCAGAGTCATCGCATGATATTTGTGACTTCATGTGGCCACCACTATTGGAATTTTTCCACATATATTACAAATATTTTGGGATGGAATTTCAGGCGCTTGACACCAGGTGATTATCATGATCTAGGGGTTCTTTTCTCGATATCTCTATATGATCTGTGAGTGTATGGAAGACTTCAGAAGATCGTGGAGAAATTTTTAGAAGGGGTTTGTGGGATATTGCATTGGCCATCTGTCATGTGTGACTATCAACATGACCTTCCATAAGTCATGCAATTGTGTCTCTCTTATATGTTCATACGGTCCATGTGATCATGTACACCTTCCTTTTCCTTTGATTTTTATAGAAAATAAAACCCATATTTAGGTGTTTTCTTCTTTGTGAATTTTCATATTCTAATTCGGTTAGTGTTAATAAAATAATGAAGGTATGGTCTACCTATAATATAAAGTTTTTTCCCTCCATCGTAAACATAGATAAAACAAAATCTATGCTTTTACCACAATTTCATGGTAAAGTATCATTTCTGCCTAGGATTTACTCTACATTCCATGATATGCACCATGGTGTAGCTCTCTCCATGATACTGTTAACATGGGTTCTTGAACCATAATATTTACTTGTGGATTATTGTTTTTCACTATGAAATTTGAGCTCCCAAAGAGAACCTCTATAGAATTGTTGACTTCAAAACAGGTTTTTTGACTCATGAATATACAAAAATAGTATAATTCTTTCTCAACTAGAATGTTGGGGCTTCTAGATAGATCATTTTTCACCCAAAATAACAAAATTTCCTAAAACACATATAAATAATAAAATAAAAGGGAAATAGATTTGAAAAATAATATATAATAATACCCACTCATGAAAATTACATTGCGGTGTTATAATTGGTGTGTTTTGTGACTGAATTTGATTTTTTGAACAAATTAAAAATATATTTTCTATTTTATTAATTTTTTTGGAACATGGGGTTTATGAAAATTCTCCATCATGGAGAATTAAATATTGAATACATGATGTTTCCTATATAGTGAGCCCCGTAAATATCCTATGAAATGATTTAATTATTAAAAAATATATTTATGATACGTTCCCTTCATTTATTATTATGTATTTTCCCATAAATTACCTATAGTATTTTTTTATAAATTTCTGAAAAATTAAAAATTCATGGAAAATGTGTTCACTAAGAGTAACTTGTTCCATTTCATAAATAAGAATCATATATACAACTAGAAAAATCCCTCATCCATTGAATTATAATCCATGTTTTTATTTTCATCATTTCATAACTATTTCCCTAAGAAATTTGTATGTGTAGAAATCAAGAGGCCTCCCAATAGTGCACGACCAATAATAATTTTCACTAGTTTGATGAAAATGACTTCTATTAGAAAATAATAGATGTGACCATGAAGAGATACCATGTAATAATTTCAAATGATCACCAGTTTTAAAGTAAATAAAAAATAGTTAACAGATGATGTGAATTAAAAAAAATGACATTTAACTATAAAGATGCCACATGACTGAGAAATGATGTTATGAACTTTTTTTATATATTCCCCATCCATTATGAATGTTATTTTTTTTTGTGGGATTCCTTTTATAATGTTTCATGCATATTTTGTTGAACTTGTTAAATTTTATGACTAGATTATTGTGGGTGTCAACAATAGTAGAATCACTAGAAAAAGAATCATGATTCCTTCTAAAAATTAGTGTACATATTAGCTATTAAGATTAAAACATAAATATATTAAACATGATAAATTAAATGTGAGATACTAATATTGTTATAGTGAGGTTTTTTCTCATCTACTGTAGAAAGTGGGTGATCCTCTAGATGATTTCCATTATGTCCTCCTCACATAGGACATCATAAAGCAACACATATACCGAAGACACATCACTCAATGTAACGTCAATATAATTCTTAGATTAATGTGGTATATAAATGAAAATTCTATGATAAATAAAATATATTGGATGGTATAACCCACCCACTAATTTGTATAAAATATACCTATTCAAATACAAATCTGACTTTGATATCAAAGATTTTTAGTTGGAGTACAATATGAGAATCTTATAAAAATTGTTATCCAATTACAATTAACATAAGGTCTATTTAGTTGGGTGAATAGATATTTATATGTCTAGAAAACATCATCTTTTTGGAATATTAAACAACAATAACCTCATATGGTACGAGGGCTCATAATCTAGCTGGCTAGATAGACACATGTGCCCCATGGAAACCCCAGGTAATTAGGACACCACATGTTTATCCACCATTAAATATATATTATAAAAAATCACTAACAATAAACACATTTTTCCTTAAAATATTTAATAAATGAAGTGATTATTTTTTGGGTGGAATAATAATATAAATCAATAAAATAAACTTCCTTAGAACATAACCAATATGGGTTAAATAAATGATGTGAAAATGGAAGAGAGGACCCATATATGTGGTAACGACAAGTATGGTTGTGTAATAAATCTAGAGACTCAAGAGAAAAAACCTAATATATGGAATCCAACAAACATTGAATTATAAAAAATTAATTTAACAATTTTAAAATAAATATTTTAATTTCAAAAAAGAAATATTATTGTAAACAATAAAAAACATTTATATCATCTGGTATTAGACTATGAAGATTTATTTTAAAGTGTGTAAATAATATATAGAATTGTATTATTATATATGGGAAGGTCCCTACCTTCTATTTGTATTGGCTGGGGAGGGGCGGGCCCTTTAGTTTGGATCAGGTTTTACTATTTCAAGATCTTCTATCTCAGATTCGGGGTTTCTCACTTTTTCCTTAAAAGTGTTTTGATCCTATAATAAAATATCTATTTTCAGTCATATGTGAAGGTCTCTAACTAAAAAACTTTATTCCAATTTTAGTTTCGCAATATCAATTTTCCAAACTAGCTTCTATATCAAAAGGTTGTATAAACATACTATCACATGTATGTGTACTCGTACAAATGAGGAATACCATGCCAAATTTTTTAGAATATTGATGTATAAAATCCCATAACCACATTTTAAAAATTATATTGCTTATATTTACATGAATATTTTCAATGATATATATTGTATTAAATACTCAATTATTTCATTATTTTAGTAATGTAAATAAAATTAATACAAAATGATCTGTTGTAGAGGTTTATATTTAATTGAAGTGTTTATGTAAAAGGATCTCCTCATAAAAAGAATACATGAGAACTAAAATTGTTTAATAAAAATTAGTGATATGAATATTCATGGTATTTTATTTCTTTTAAATTTAGATTATCTATAATAGCATTGATCTAACACATCAGCATATGAAAAAATTGTATGAGTTCATCAGTAAATGAAGAAGTTGTTGATGATGTAGTTATAACTGACTCTGAGTTTTATGATATTCGACTATTGATTTTTGATATCACATTTCCTATAAACTAATCCATGACATGAATGTTTAATGAAGATGTACGACACAAATTATCATCTATATTGATCATTATAAAAGTCGATGTTCATTTTGAAGCTTTAGAATTTCTAGTTTCTTGGAGAAATTATGATCACTGTAATTTTTTATTTCAAATATCATTAGCTAAGAGATACCATTAAGTTATTTTTTCCATATAAGGATCTTAGTATTTTCAAAATATTAATTTTTAAATAGGTCATGTTAGATCAGTGTTTTCTGGGGATACTTAGATTGATTATTTTCTTATCATATGATCAAGGGATTCCATTGCTTAAAAAACACTTAATTACTTTCAATGGGTGGAAGTGAGCTACTATAAATAGTTCTTGTCTAGGGATTCTAGGGATAATAATCTGTAACATACAATTAATTTAAAATTAGGGATACCTTCTGATAGGTTTAAAGTTGTGGATACCACAGATTATGTCTACGTATCTACTACTCTATTTAGTTTAAAATTTTTATTCTTAATAATATCCTTTTGAAGGAGTATTTGATATTTTAACCAATACTATATGATCTATTTTTACATTTTAATTATGTTAAATATTTCATCACTAATTGATAGAATATTAATCATTTTATTTATGACTAGAAAATTTTATCTTATACAGTTTATATTTCTGTTACTAATAACTTTTATGTCATTGTTAATTCAAATAATAAAACAAAATAATACTTGTGGTGATTAAGAATTGCATTTCTGTTTTAAAACTATTATCCACCCCATCCCTTTGTATTTTATTTTCAATAATACCTCATGAAAACATTTGGTATGAGAGTGGTATTTACTTTTACTCTATGACTGACTTGGTATATTGTAATAAATCTTGTATTTTCAATATTTTATTATATTTTCAAATTATTTTCTCTACACTAACCATGTTGGTATGGGAAATATATTTTTGTGACAGTTGGAGTTACAAATGGAACACATAAATAATTAAATCCAACCATACAACCTATTTTTAATTGATTTAATTGTAATTATTGGCATGATCTTGTGAAATCATATATCATTAATACTCGAGTAAAAATATTTATCACAGTGATTGGATACTATAAAGTTCCAAAGAAGTATATCATTTGACTCTATAAAGAATAAAAAGAATAGTATTACTCAAACTATAACGTTTCTAATACCTTATTTTGTTCTATGACCTATAATATATATATCCATATATTTTTAGGTGAATCAGAAATTGAAATTTAGAAGTAGTTGGAGACAACACATTTAATAACTAAAAATGTTTCTTCAACTCATAGATCTATTCTCAAAGATGACTATTAAGATATAGAAATTATACGTAGAGAAAATGTAACAAATATTCATTAATTTTTTAAAACTATATTAAATATATTATAATACATGGATAAAAATATTTATTTGAAGATCAAATAATCAAAAATATTGTTGATATTATTCGAAAATAATGGGAGCCTATGTGGAAGATAAAATATGAAACAAAAACATTAACAATTTTATCTCTGAATAACTTAATTGGAACACAAATACAATATGATAGATGAATTATATTAGATACTGAAAAAGATAAAAAGGAATTGATTAGTCTTTGATTTGTCTTTTGATAACCCTAATCCAAGTATCATTCATAGTTTTTGTAATTATTCTAAATCTATTTTTTCAAATAATAGATGTAAGAAATATGATTAAATTTATTCATATGATTATATCGATAAACAATCCAAATGACAATATAAATGAATAAACTTTTCTGTAATTGAAATTTATAGAATTTTCAACAAAAAGGTGATAAGGACATAAGATTTAAGGAGCCTTCAGATGTAATATGCTATGAATTTATGAAGGGATGAAATATCAAATCTGGTTGTCAAAATATAAAGATAAAAATAGAAAGCGGAGAAGGTATTCTAAAATCAATGGAATGAAAATGTTAAAATATTTAAATACTAAAAGTGCTAGTGAAAATGAAATATCTATAGATTACTCATCAGAAGAATGTGGACCGTAAAACTATATAAAAGTTGAATGATATTTGAATATCCCAAGGAATGAAAAATTCATCATAGAAAATGTAACAATAGAATACCTTACATATTTAATACAATATTCAAAATTTAATTATAATAATGAATATGATTATTCAACCTCATAAGAAGATGAAAAATATAATAATTTTGAATATTAAAAAGTAAATTCATTTTTAGATTATGAAACCTTCTCTAATATAGTTAAAATGGATAGATATGTCACTCTTCTGTATAAACAAAATAATAAACTAAAACGTTCAAGTAATTTTACTCAATAAAAATATAATATTTTATAATAAATAAAATTTTATATTAACTTTATAAATTTCAAAAATCTTAAAAAAATAGTACAAAAAACTAATTTGTTTTATAATTTTTTTAGGATTTATTTTTTTAGAAAATCTATGAAGATAATCATAATTTTATAATTCATTGTAAATATGAATATTATGGGTTAAGGAAAAAAGTATCTAACAATACATTTGGGTAATATAATCTTGATAAAATTTATAAAAAAACAATATTGTCTAGGACATCATGTGGAATAGGTTTTACTTCTGATAAACCCTTCTTTTAATAAAACTATAATTTACCTAAAAGTATATTATTTTCTGTGAAATTTTAATGTCATTATCATGGGATTGAACATTTTCTCTAAAAAGAGTTAAATATTTTGGTTTTAATATAGAATTAATTTTAAGGAACAATCCATTGTATAATATAAAAGTTTTGGGTAGATCCAAGTTCCAAAAATATTATTTTCAAATGAAATTGTACGTAAACATGTGTGGGTACCAGGAATTTAATTTTATCATCTTTAGGAAATGAATTTGTGTTCCATAAGAAAGAAAAAAATGTATATGGATAGTGGGTTTTCATAAAATATGACTGAATCCATGTCAAACGTATGAAATCTATAAAAAATTTAATGAGGAAAAATCTATTATGGGGAAACTAAACAACGTCAACTCATTGGAATCAGTTATATTTCTTTTCTTTAAAAAACATGAATTTCAAATGTATATATTTTTTAGGAATATCAGGTATCCTTATATGCATTAGCCAGTTATTTTATGAGAGATTTATTGTGATCATTAGGGAGGAAAATGTATTGTTCAATGTTAAAATGGTTAATCATTTTATCTCTTTATTGTTATTAAATATTTTTCACACATGGCATAGAATAATCCACTCATTATAATTTTCATTTCTAAAGTGAAATAAAATACCTATCTTTTTCATATTATATAATACATGGACACTCTTGTTTTTGGACTCTAACAGAAAATTATATGAAAAAAAATTAGGGATCTACATGGACATAAGATTAATTCAACAAGAATATATGACCCTTTTCTGTGTAGTAAGAAACATAAGTCATATTTAAAATCTAAAATTCAAGCATCAAGTGTTAAAGCATTTTATTTTGTACACATGGAAATTCTAGTCCTACAGAAACTAGAAGTATTAGAGGAAATTAGTATGTGTAGATATTTTTTTATTATTACACAATTTTTACTTGGATCTCTGTTCTCAATTGAATATATGATATTTTTCATTATTTTATGTTTTTCAGACTTCTATAAAAAAAATTAGAAAAACCAAACATTGGGTACTATCATGAGTCATCATGGTGGTGAATTTGTTAAATTTTATTCTGAAACATTTATAGTAAAATATTTATGACTCGTAATTTTTCGTAAACTAGAACATCCAAACCAAAAATGTACAGTTCAATGAAAAAATAGAATTCTTCATGAACATACATTATAATTTCTAAGTGATTGGTCTACTTTTAGACACTTTTGGGTAAGTCTATGGGTACTTTATATAATATAAATTAAGTTTTTATTAGTCATTTTATTTTTAAAATTCCATCTTAGATTAGGGACAAAGGAAAACCAAAATATTATTACTTAACAATTTATGGATGAATATTATTCATCCTGAATTCAAAATGTGAATTACATAAATTTGATCCAAAAAATCGATAAATGTTTTTAGGGTTTATTCAAAAATTATTATTTAATATATAGTTTTAAAAAAATCACCAATGATTTTTAGGAAATGGTCCATGTAACACTTCATTAGTTTTATCATTTTGTTTTTTAAGACCATTAAATAATCAAAATACTTCTGTTGTTTGTAATAATCATTTTGTTTCTTTACCTAAAGATAAATAGAAATTATAGATTGTAACTACTAGAGATGTATGACCAATGAATTTTAAATATCCAAAATCTACTTCAATAGAATATGTTAATCCATTGATTAAATATAATATTAAAACATTATCAAAAAATAAATCAATCATATTTAATCATCCATCTGATTATATTATCTTAGATGTAATTCAACTTGTTAAACCTAGAAGTTACATGAGAAATCATTGTGAGATTCATGATTTCATAGCATAATATGTACCTAAAAAATATGATTATGCTTAAATTGATGAAATTTTGATTTGGATCATATGAGAATATCATAATAAATTTCAACAGAATGATGTTTGGGCCTAACCATATTGTTATATTGGTCTAGAAATAGTTTGAGTAAAAATTGTATTTAGAAACAAATGTGTTGAAAATTTAATTATTATTATAAATAATTTAATATTTAATTATTAAGTCTATTTTCAAGAATAACTCATAGACACTGATGAAACTTTTCATCCATAAGTTTACTAGAATTTATAAAGATCTTATTAAACTTCTTATCTTATCTAATTTTTACATTATTTCAAATAGACGTGAAATGTGTTTTTTAATAATGTTTATGTAAAAATGTATGTTTATTTTAAAAAACATACTAGTTTTAAATATATTAATTTAATAGAAAAAATAACTAAATATACTAAAGGACTCTTATAATTTAATGATCCCTAAAATCATGGTATGATAGAGTTACTAGATATTTAATTTTGAATAATTCTGTTATTGGAATTATCAATGCAACCCATTTTATATATAAATTTTTCCTCAACGCCATCATTGTTAATAAAATTATGATGAAATTATTTTTGGTTCAACTTTAAATTATCATTTTGATTGTTCTTAGGATCTTGGTAAAAATTATTTTGAAATGATAATGATAAGAGAATATAACATTTTTACTTGTTTTTTATTTTTATTTTAATATAGAACAAAATATTTCTAATCAATATAAATGTATTTAAAAATTTCGTTTTTTTGGAAAATGCAAAGAAAATAAGTAGTCTTTTAGAAAATGCTATCAAACTTGATCTTGATGAAATTATTAAATCGATAGATCAAAAATATTATATAATTATGATCATAAGTTTACAATATATTCCTAAAAGTTGACCATATATTAGATTTTAATTTATATAATGAGTGATATTTATTGATAATCTAATAGAATATTATTTTAATGTTCAAAAATTTATTTTCAAATACCTTAATGATACTTCATAACATTGATTTTTGTTTATTCTTTGATAAATGATATTCTTATAAAAAGTAAACCAGACATTGAATGTACATGATATGAGTAATATAGAAGATATACATTAAGAAAATGTTATTTTTTATGAGACAAATTAGCCTCTTCTTCCAATAAACAAATTTTGTAGCACTTTCCACAACTAATGAATAATATATAACAACCACATGTTTTTGTGCTCAAATAGATGGGGATCCAACACGCACTCACAAATTTTGGTTTGAGTTTAAAAATATATTTAATTGTTTTTAATAACTATTTATCTACATACTTTTCTTGAAACCCACTACATTGATTTTAATCTAAACACATAAATGTTTGAAATAATTTACTTAGGGATTGCACATATAAAGATTCATTATTCTCAAATTTTATAGAATTAAATTCTTATTTGTGATATTTTTTCAAAACCACTTATTTATAATAGATTTCATTTTATTAAATAGAAGTTTTGAATGATTAAACATTACTGATCTTGAATTAACATCACGTTTCATCTATCTAACTATATTAAAAACACCTTTGGAGGAAATGTTTCATACATAAATATTTCTCGTATTTAACTATTTTTCAATTTTCCCTTGAATGTTTTTTATTTTATCAAAATATTTAAATTTATTTTCTTGAATCATACATAGAAAAATATGTTCATTCATTATTTATAGAATATAATTAAATATATTTTAATATTTGTTAATATTTGTTAATATTAATTTTCAATTATTGTTTAACATATGGGGATATATTAATGTTTTGTAATTTTTTAAATTACATCTTATAGGAGGAGTTGTTATTAAAGGTAAGTTTCTTTTTAACATTCAATGAAATTATATATATAATTTTAAAAATAATGTTTATGATATATTTTTTGTAATTTTTATTTTCTATGAAATTGTTTTAGAACTACACATATATCAAATGACAAATTTTTCAATGATATCAATCTCAAATGCATATACAAGGACAAAAACCTCAAGGATTTTTCCCATTAAATTTTATATTCATATTTTATAAAATATTTCATATAGTAAATCTCTTTATAAGTGTTTATATAATGTATAATATAATATAATTAAAAATATTATGGTTTCCCTATAAAAAATAGTTAGAGAATTAGATTTTTCTAAAGAAATTCCTCTGTTAATCTGTGATGAAGGTGAAGTTCAAATGTTTGATAATGAAAAATAATGTCTTTTAATATATGGGGATTCATAATCAGATTATTAATACTACTAGATAATGTGATGTTCAAAATGAACACACATTATATGATTATGTTTTCATATAGGAAACCAATGTCAAGATGGAATTTATGTAGAACAATTCAATTACATAAACCATGAAAAAAGTATTTTTCTTAAAGATATGATGATCTAATAAAATTTTAAAAACATAAAAATTTAAGAACATTTTCATTGTTATGACATGATTTATTTATCAAAATAGGGATTATTATTTCTCTAATATTTATTTTTATCTGAAAATAATTTTGGGTAAATTATTTATCATAATGATTATAGGGATATTTATTCTTAATATTAAATTCCTTTCATTAACTTTTCTTAGAGTTTTGTGTTTACTTAAAAAGGTGGGATATTTTTATTTTTGTGAATATCCTATTTATTTATTTATGAAATCATAATACAGTTTATATAAAAATAATCTAACATGTTGTTTTTTTTAATTTTCTATGCTTGTGAAAAATGGATATTTTGTAAAAAAAATACGTGAGAAGAAAAAAAATTTATGAAAAACCAATGATCTTATTATTAATTAAAAATTAAACCAATTGGATTAACATGAACTATAATTATTATAATTTAATCATCAGTAGATGATGCAATATACTGAGTTTATAAGAATATATAAATGTTTTTTTGATGTTGTTACACCCGACTCTATGTTTTTTAGAATTTAACCATAAATGTATGTTAAAATGTTTCCTATAATTAAATCCACAAAACATGTTTCGAAACAACACATATGATTATAATGATCATTTTTACAGGAAATTTTAAATGTTTTTGGCCATTTTGATGATTTAAAAATTTTAATCCTGAGAGTCCTTCAATTTAGTATAATTTTTTTGATCACTTCTTTAATAAAAACCGATATGTGATGTTTTCGATGTAAATCTCTTAGTATTCACAATGAAATAATTCATACAATATTCTTGTGAGATATAGGGATTTTGGGATAGTATTAAAGATCATTTTTATCATCTCACTAATGGATTCCATTACTAGTAATATAGATCTCATTTACATTCGATGTAGAGAAGTGAGCTTCTACCTATTAGTTTGGTCAAGGAATTCAAAGGAGAGGAATCCTAAACATCCGAGGGTATAAAATTGGGGATACCTTATGGTTGATTTAAATTCATGGATACATTATATTATTTCTATAGATATACCTCCAAATTTATATTAAAATGTTATGTTTTAATAATATATCTTAAAAGAGTATTGGGTTTGATAACCAAAACTCCCTCATTTATTTTAAAATATCTACTATTTTAAATATTTTGTTAATAATTTTTAAAATAATTAAAATTTTATTTATGGTGTAAAAAATGTATCTCATATAGATTATAATTTTTTTATTATAATTTTTTTATTAGTAATTAGAAAAACTGATCAACATAATACTTGTAGAGGAAAAACATTTGTATGTTTTTTAAACAAAAATTCACCCCTCCTATATTTTATTTTCCATCATATGTAAGAGAAAAAATATGTGGTATATATTTATCTATCTATGTATTCTAGAAAATCTATCCCCCAAATATATCGTCATTTTTTCCGGAGATCATAAAGTAAATAGAAATAAATAATATGGATGTATATGGTTGAATAGTGAAAATGATCATTCCTCTAACAAGTCATAAGATTTATCAATGTGTATATCATAAGACGGTGATTTGTTCTTTATAAAAATGGATTTTAAGTGAAGGTATTATCTATTCAAGTCATGAATAGATTAATTCTAATGATACACCTTCCATCATAATGAATATTTGTGAAAATTAATTTTTGTAGCAATACAAACCATCCATTAAAAAATCTTCTTATAAATGTGCCACCCTCAATTGAAATACATAAAATAATCAAGAAATCATCTAGGATAATTATCATATAATTATTTGATAGAATAAATGTATATTTTCCTAGCCTCCATCTTTATAAATTATTGTAATCAATTGAAGAACAAAAAATATAAACTCAATCATCACTTACAAATAAAATACTTCTTGTTTATGGTGGCTCATGCATGTAGTACAGGGTGAAGCATGATGAAAATGGTGTGACCTAGGAATTCTCAAAATTGTAATAGGATTACCCCCTATGAAAACATATGAAACACGAGAATCCTAGGCCCTAAGAATTGAAACATTCACCACATCTTAATGTAAAATAAATGTTAATGTTTATATTGCAATGAACATTATTTTTTAAAGAAATTTTATTATTGAGTTATAGGTTGAAAACATAAATACCATGATTCTATATTTAATGAAATATTACTCAAGAGTTAATATAATAAAACCATTACATAATGGTGAAACAATATATAAGAGAATATCAACACTGTTGAGTGATCAAGATCCATCCTATTACATTGGTATAGTTCTTAAATCTATCTTCTTCCCCACAATATATGTTCAATTATGGTCCCAATCCTCAGTTTCATGGTCAATCCTTCTTATTAATAAGATTATCATACTTTGTCCTTTCTTATGGTCATAACCCAGTTATATTAATAAAAATAGTTTGCTAATCACCTATTAAATTCAAATTATGAAAATATTTAACGTGCATCCATGTTGTATTATTGTAGTAATCCAAAGTGGTGATGTGATTTACTATATCAACATAAGGCTCTTGATATAATTATATTGATTCAATATCTAAAATTACTTTTTCATAGGTATACATTAGATCCAGAAAATTTTTAAAATAAAAACATCATTATTATATTAAGACCAGTAGAAATTTTTTATTTCTTTTTTGAGTTGGATGTGACAAATTTTTTCATCAACGTGGATCCCTTTAATGGTGATGTTTCAAACGTAAAAAGATTAATATTCCTATTAACTAAAATAAATATCACTTTTTGAGTTCCAACTAAATAACATCCTCTATTTTATACCTTGATGATTTTATTGGGATCATTTTGTAAAGCACATCACCCAGTTGTAAAAAATAATGAATGCTAATCTAGTGATCATAACTCTAATACTTTTATGATGAAACAAGTTAATATTATTTTAACTAAGTAGATAGAAAATTGTTCAAATATATATATGTATAAGGTAACATAATAAATTAATGATCTTTTTATTTAATGATTTATATTTTAAATGTTTATAGACTTTCCAGAAAGCCTGAAGGCCATTATTTTTTATTATTAATTTTAGTACCATTTTTAATTTGTTTTAGTGGTACCCCTACAGGGCCTACAGACCCATGAGCACTAGTTTTAATACAAGGTTTTCGTAGTCCCAATAACTAGACACCCATCACAAATACCTCTCATATTTTTTTTAATGAATATCCAAAGAACCCAACATAAAATGTTGATCAACTATAAATTAACCATACAAAACTGAATGGTTCCTAATACCAATGTAAAATACACACCCTCCCATTCTTCCAATATGATTAGCCTTACAGGAGTTGATTCTTACTTTGGACCTCATCTAAGACTACACCAATAATTCTGACACTATCATTATTATTATTTTTCACCATCATGTCATCTGTCACCATACCCACCATAGATTAACATCGCAGTGCTACCAAATTCCACCCATACTGATGCTATCATACATACACTACAACCCCATCACTGGAGATATAACTCCATCATCACTACCACTGAATTGATCCATCCTCCATTGAACAATCCCACCACCATCACCAACTTTTTCCACTCACCACATGCCACAGAATCCAACTCACCAACCTATAGCCACCACGTCCATTGAAGACATCGTTCCAGGTCCCATGGACTATTTCATACTATCCCTATTTATAAGTTCAACCCATGCTCAATGTATCCTTCCTCCAAAAATTGCTACAAGTGAGACATGAACTCGATCTTTGAATGTTGGATTACGAGTTTTTTATCACTATGATACTACCCCAAATGCACTTTAATCATTGTTGGTACTACTGGAAATATTTACAATTAAATATATATTAATTTAATTAAGTTATAGATATTATATTCCATCACATTTAATTGCCTCTATATTCACTCAATGGTGATCAGATATCAAGGATTCTCATTGAATATGTGTAACATGTCTGTGTATATACAATATGAACTGATTCCATGGTTCAAAATTTTCCATCTCAACATTTCATAATGCGAGAAGAAGAGGAAAACAATTACCATATAGTGAGAAAATAATGATGATGAAACTTCTATATATTCCATAAAAATTGTCATTCAACAAAATGATGTAATTGAAATTTGGATATGTTATAATACACAATTTGAATTCCAAGATTATCCTGTGGAACCTTACCTCCTATAAATAAACCAAATTAATTTTGGATACATAATCAATGTTTTTAACATGAAAAATAACTATATTATTTTGATAAAGACCCATGAGATATAGAATAACCAGATATGATTCATCTTAGTCACTATACACTTTAACATAAACATTTTCTTATATATACATGCCTTACAATAGGATATCATCTATTTTAAAACTGGTTGTATCCATTATTGGATGATATCCATAGGTATGTTCAGAATATTTATTATTGTCTCAAGAATAATAATTTATATACACTATATATCTAATAATAAATGATCCCATATTAGTATTTGGTGCACATAATTATATAAAACTTCTAACTTATATATCTTCCGTAAAATAAAAATATTTAAAAACTATTTAACTCAAGTGATATTTACATTTTTTATCATATTTACCCCATTAAATGATGTATTTTCTCCTTTTCAACTCAGTGAACAAATATTAAAATTTTCATAAAATGTGATTTCTTAATCACATTTTTAGTGCACTTTTAATTATGAATTCTCTTCTAACAAATAATGGGTTATCATTACTTGCAGATGTGTTTCCAATTGTGCTTGATAATTAAATACTCTGTGTAATTATATCCCAATATAAATTTAACACAAGTGAAATATCATTCACCCAAAATGTCATTTATAAATAATGATTAAAAATGCCTAGTTATTGGATATCTGACAAAACATCCCATAGAGGAAATTTTACCAAATTTTCTTTAACTACCTTATCTCCCATGAAGGCCCCATATACATATCAAATAAACTATAATTTATTCAATAAAAAGTATTAGAAGGGGGACGAATATTTTTCTCCACATTATTTTTAAATTTTCATAATTATCATCATTTTATATTAGAAAACATTAAATATATTAACCCAGAGTCTCGATTATCAATTTCATATAATAATAAATTGAATAATATTTTTGGAAATTAAAAAAACTCAAAAAAATATATGCTATTAGGGATCTTTATTAGTAGTATTCAATTTCTCAATAATAAAAATTTCCACAAATAATTCCATTAAACCATGATCAAACTGTTATATAATTAACGATGATGCTTCCCCTCAATATTCATAATCAAGAAAATTATACAATATATTCCATATAAAGTTAGTATATTTATGATTCAAGTAGTTGGTTGATTTTGTAAGATCGTTATTTATAAGAAACCATGAATCCTTAATACAATTCATTCAATTCCATACAGTCTAGAATATTGAAAAATGCTTTCGTTGGTATACTATAGATAACAACAATATTTATAAATTATTTATCCATTTTTCTATATGGGTTTGTACATTATTACCTATAAAGAAAATTTATGGACTCATTTTATAATGTTCAGATACATATTCATATACCTAATATTTATTTTCCAAAACATGAAAAATAAATGGGACTTGATTCGGAATTGTTATTATGAATTAATATATCATAGGATTTTAAACAAACCAAGACTTATGGGGAAACTCCATGAATTTTATATATTTGATTAAATTTCATCTAACATTAAATTCATTTCGTTCATTATGTATATATCTATAATCATATATTATCACCTCATATGTAAACTCTTATTTTCACAATAAAACTCACAATAAAGTGACGGGTTATAATTATTTTTTATAGATAACAATTTATCCTTGACACTTATGTCCTAAAATTATTATTTTAATGGATGAAAAGTTGGCCATCACTAAAAAAAATATATTTAATTATTTAAATTAAATATAAAATGAATCAAAAAAATTACAACAAACAAATCCTAAAATACATTGGTAAATCATATCAAAATTAAACACCATAAATTCATTTAATATGTTTTCTATAGTTATTTAATCTTTTATAGATTTAATTTAAATTATAAACTATTTAAACATTAATATAAAAATTTTAAATTATTATGAGTTATCATATTTTGTTTGGCTTCTCAATTGATGATAAACCGACCATAACCTAGTGGAAATCCTAATACATTTTTATCACCTTGTGTTAAAATGCCATTTGTTTCACTTGAGATGTCATTTTTATATTCCATTGTGTTAATGAATTTTATATATCCACTAAAATGTTATCTTCATTATTTACTATTATACTCACTTTCATTTTAGGTGTTTCAAGGGATAAATGATAAATAAAAAATATTATTAATACACATGTCCTTGTATTCTAATTGAATCATGGGATATATTGGTCATAAATAATAAAATTAAAAATGTCTATTGAAATTTATAAATAAATATATTAAAAGAACCCAAATATACCTTTCTCCGTCTATATAATTATCATTCAATATGGACTAATTCTTTCTAAAAATTTATTCATTTTCTAAATTAAGATAAATTTATAAGCAGTCGCTAAAATAAATAAATTAAATCATATAAAATTATTTCAATCATCAAAAAATAATATTACATAAATCTTTGAACTTTTCAATTTTTTATATCATGGAAAAAAACAAATTAAATATTCAATAATAATAATAAATAATAAATAAACTATATATCAAAAAATAATAAAATTAAAATTAAAAAAATATTATATAATCCTATGAAATTCAAGTAAAATTTCAAAAATAACTATATAGAAACCTCTTAAAAATTATAAAAATATTAATGGGTGGATTTCACATGTGAATTTTCTTCATGTTTGTTTTTTGGGTCCTCAATTGGAAGAGTGATTGCAGCTCACTCTTTATTACTATCCGGTTCCTTGAATGAAATATGTTCATGAAAGTTGGTAACAACACTTGCATGGGGGGGTTCACAAAAGCTATGTCATAAATATTTTTTTTTTAACCTACTCATGTTATCTGATACTCAATATTATGTTATATTGTGTTAATTAGTTTCATGCATGTCATAAAAGACTTTTAAATGTAGTCCTTACCAAAAACCATTTTTAATTTTTTTCTAAAAATTCCAAAAAAAACGGACCCATCATAGTGCATGAGACATACTTGACGAAAAAAAGTATCTATTATACTAAAAAACATTTACTTTAATGTTTTTATTACTATAAATTATATCATGGATTATTTTGTTTAAACATCATGGAGTTTATCCATTTCATAGAGATGAAAAAGATTTCCTTTTATAAAGCATTATGAAAAATGTAGAAATATGAAGATATTAAAAGGTCACAACTGAGTAAATATGAAACATATTATTATCATGGAAATTTCATGGTGAAAATATATAGAATATTTTTTTATCTAGACATAAATTAAATTTTTTTGGGTATATTTTAGTAGTTTTGATGAAGAAGACTTACAAAAAACTTAAAATGAACAAAATTAGAGGAAGGTGTTGGAGACACATGAGGAATTTTTGTTCTTAGTATTGATAATATTTTATAAATATATGCATAAAAATTGGAGAAAATATATATTCTATAAAAAATGATTATCATTAAATCCATTAAAATAAGTTTTATATTTTTCTTTGTTTGTAACTCATTTTTTGGTATATGAGTTACTGGTGGGGAAAGAAGAGAATATATTTCTAAAGAGAGTTTATTTTAGTTTTGAAAAAATGGAAATACTATTTTTTAGAAAGATAATAAAAAATTGACATCTCTGGATAGTGATACACAATGATTCAAAGTGAATCTAAACATATAAAAATATATAAAGGTAGAGAGATTGTATGTAACTAACACCATTCATAGAGAAAATTATTGAAATATCATAGTGTTTGAGAATAAGTTATTGTGTTTTATATTGAAGATTTGTGTACACTCGTTTTTAGTGGATGGTAAAAAATTTAAGATATTTAGATTCTCACTTGGAGATATATTTTGTTCATTTATTGTTTTTAGAATAGAATCTTATTATTGTTGTGGGGACCAACATTATTTTACATATTTTTATAAAAAAATATATTTTACATTGAATATTATGTTATTCAGATATTTATTTATTGGAAGATAGTATAGACGGAGTTTAAAGCTGCATATTTTCTCTTACAATGGTTTAAATTGATAATAAGAGAACTGTCAAGTGAAATGCTATATCATCTTAGACACAACAAGGACTAAACACTCCAATCAACTGTTGAACATCATAATAACCCCCTTTCAGTGTTGTGTTGTGATTATATTATAATCATATAGGTGATTGAGGAAGTATAGAAGAAAATATATCATATATAATCATTAATCTATAGTTTATAACAAATACGAAGTAATTTCATGTTGAAAATAAATATTAAAACATTATAATAACCATTGATCATGGATTCATTGTTGAAACCATGTTAGTGTGTGATATTTAGGTATTATTTATTTTATAAGTAGTTAAAGAAAATAATTTTTATAACATATAAGTATATAATTAGATATCTAAATATTTAAGGGGGATAAATAATTTCATTGGATAGACACATGAAAAATATTAATATGACCATATAAGTCTTTTTATGGTTTTTTGTAAATTAGGAAATTAATGTAAAACTAATATAACATGGGAGTCATTCTGATCATGTTATACACAACGAAGACTTGTGTGATCAATGGTAAATATGGTACTATATTTAATAATGTAATATGAAAAAGATACATTATCTATCAAATTTATGGAGAAGAAGACCGTTCATTCCTCTCCGATAAGGAAGAAAAAAATTATTATATGAATAACTTGGATATATTAATAAACAATCAATAGAGAGTTTTCCCAAATTAAATGGTTCCTAGAAAATTCACCCATTAATGAGATTTTATTATCACAAATGTGATTAAAGTTAATGATGTAATATTATTTGGAAGATATATAAGCCCAAAGATAAGAAAACTAGATAATTCATGAAGTTAATTTATAATGATGTGGACAAGCTAATCAATCAAATAGATACCAGTAGAAATATATATTATGTGATTTTCATTAATGATTGAAATATATTAGAATGGTTGATGAAAATAATATAAAAACTAATAGTATTAAATTACATCAAACAATTTTGGAGGATGGATGAAAATACACATGAATGAGAAACTTTCATTCTTATATTTGATAATAGTATGGAGTTCACTAATCATCATATTGAATATTATCTTAAGAAACACATGATAATACATGAACTGTTAGATATAATCACCCCATAAAATATTAGGATATCAAAAAGATAAATCATAATTTATATAATACAATGAAATCTAATTTTACTTAGGGTAGTTCATAAATTTATAATGAATAATTAATAGATATTATATATATAATAAATTGAATATTGTTGGTCCCCTATAAATAAAATACTACATAAGATTTATTCTCTAAAAAAATTAACTCTCAATTATTTTTGAGTTCCAAAGAGTAATTGATGCATATTAAAAAATTATTTTTAGTGATGCAAGTATTCTAATTATGGAAATGAATGTATTTATAAAGGTTATAACAGATAATAAAGACAAACATATGATCTAAAAAATAATCAATTTTTTTCTTGAAATATTAGATGTCACTATGAATGGGGACGAATAAAGAAAAAATAAAAATAGTAATGAACTAATTAAATAATACAATTATGTTATTTTATTTCTATGAAACCTAGAAATGACAAATAATGATTTTGAGATTGATTTTGAAGATGAATATTAATATAAAAGAATAATTTAAGTGGTTTTTTATTAGTGATTATTGGAATGATTAAATAATGTAATTTTATAATCGGTTATAATGACATGAAGAAGTAATTATGAGTTTTAGAAGTAGTTAAACATCTTATATCCATATGATAAAAGTTATACTATGAAACAACTGGTCACACTGTGAATGGAGTTCACTAAAAATTGTAAAATGGTGAATTATAATATAATATTTTAAAATGAAAGATGTGTCCTAGGAAATAAAAAATATTAGACATTATCACTAGATAATAAGGTGTATTCATTTCAATAGAACTATATTTATTTTATGACATGGATAAAGCTTATAATCATTTTCTAAAGGGGGGCCTTTCATAGTTTTTTGCTTTATGATTGGAGCTAACAAAGGGTTGTGGGTTCAAACGGATTTTTTTGTTGCATCATGGAAGGTCACATCACAATGTTAAGGTTTTTAATAGTTTTAAATATTAAAAATTCAATTTATACAGAAGATATTCAATGGAGAGACATGTAGCATATATAAGATTACTTCTTTTACCAGTTCAGAAGGAATAATTTGTCATGCCATGAAAGATAACATCACACTGAAAGGTGGAAATGTTTGTGATAGAGAAAATTTAAATGTTATATTTCATTATAATATTTATGGATTTCATAGGAGTCCTTAAGGATTTATTAAAAATATTAAAGAGGTACATAATAAATTATTCCTAAATATTTTTAGGAAAATAAGTGTTCACACTGTGAATGGGTTTAGGTAGTTTTAGTGGTTATATTGATTGGGAGGTTCTTGTCAAGATAGTTTTATCCACACCACTATGGAATATAAGATGATATTTAGAAGTTAAATGAGTATAGGTAGTCATTTTATAAATAATAATGATCATGTTGTAATTGGACATCAATAAATTTTAGTGGTTTTATCTTGGTAGAGTTTCACATAATGAAGTAGAGGGCCACATAATGAACAGTTTGAGAATCAAAATGGTTTGAGAGATCCATGCCATGATATAAGGTTAAATTAAATATTAGATATGGAGTTGGTTTTTTCATATTTGGTTTTTTTCTGTACATTAATTCATAATGTAAGAAATCATTTCATGAATAGATAATTTCTAATTTTGTAGTGTTGATCTGTACAACACAATAATATCAAGGATTTTACATTCACTTATTAAAATACATTCTATATAAGGGTATAGATAATTTTTTCGATAAAATAAGATTATGGATATCTTACTAAAATTGTGGTATCATTTTTATTGAAAACATGGGATACATAATTGATTATGTAAAATAATACAAATGGTGGAGAATAAAGAATTTGAGAGTAGTGCTGGAAAAACATAGAACAAGATAAAGTTCCATCAAAATTGATCAAAATAATGTGGAATAATGATTTTCGAGAGATCACCTAAATAGATATTATATAAAGTTTATCAAATTTAAGAAATTGAATTATATTGATACACCATAATTGGTTTAACTTCTATTCATTATCTAGGATGGAAAAATAGATTGGAAGTTGAGTAGTGAGTCTCATGTTATTGAAGGAGCAGTGAAATTTGGGATTGTGTTAGAGTAGTGAGATATCTATCATGGGAAGGTTGTAAACATTGAGGTCAAATTGGCCAATTTAAATTTTAAAAATAAAATTTCATAGTGTTTATATATATTGAAACACATGTAATGTATTTTCCTTGTATTATACTAGTTTGGGTGAACCAATTTAAAAAACCAATTCCCACCACATAATTACATTATCACATCCTATTCATTTAATGATAGATATAATTCCAAATAATATTGTAATAAGATCATTGGAGATGGTAGAAAAAATATATTTGAAACCCTATTTCATCCCCCTCAAAGGTACTTACCTTTATTAAGATAAATTAGTGGTATCAAATATAAATGTTATTGAATAATTATTCTCTCTTTTATGTCATAGTAGTAGTAGTTAACCACAAGGGTTTTTTGATCATTAATGAAAAAAACATTCAATTATGGATGAATTCTGTGAAACATTATTTTTAATAATCATGAATTGAAATATAAACAAATAAAATACATGTAATTTCATCCAAAAATGAGAGTATATCATTATTAGAAATATAATAAATGGAATTTGATATCAATGATAAAGGAGTCAATGCATTGGGTGGAGCATTATCCAATACTATATGAATGAAGATGATGTTATGTAGATCGTCACACTCCATGTGAAAAAAATATTAGCATTTCTGAATGTGGTTCCAAGGCATGGGATTCTAAATTTTAGGTATCATGGAAGAAGTAAGAGGATATGAGGATACACATGAATGGTACCATTGATTCATTCATTAATTAGGATAAATTTTTTTTGAAGATATATATAGAATAAATTAAACTCTTCATGATGTCAAAATCATAAAGCGAGTACAAGGATGATTACTTATATGTTTAAAAGTAATGATATCAGTTCTCGAAGGCAAGAATCCAAAATAAGTTAAATTGGATATATTTTAAAGTACTAAATTTGTATATGAAATGAGAAATAACAAACATTTTCCCAATAAATGGTAATTATTATGAAGTGGCATTCAAATAAATAAATAAACTCAGTTTGGAATAAGATTTATATGAACATAGAAGTTGATGAGGTGATTTATTTTCTATCTTCAGACTATAAAATGAAAATATAAAATTTATAGGAATGTTTCCATTGTCCTACTTCAAGAGTGGGAATATTGGTATTATTTAATTTAATTTAATTTTTCTGAAACATTTCAATAGGATCAAGCTTTACACAATATTTTCCATTCATTGAAACTTTTAAATTGTGAGATACCTTTTCCATAAAAGTAGGTTATGTTAGATCCATGATCAAAATGGTTTGAAGGGAAGTTAATTCCTACTCTCATGGATTTATCCTTGGACATCGTTTCCTTGTTTGGGTCTCCTATAATGATTAAAACCATGTTTTTGATGATTATTCATGAGTCCATATCAAGGTAGATGCTATTTAAATACATTTCTTATGTCTCAATAGGTATGTAACCTATAGTTGGATTTTATGGAAACATTGGGAAAATCTGAGATTTTTTGAATGTTGGTCATATTGGGATACTATATAGATTCATATTTTGGGGTCTATTTAACCTCATGTGTGAGTAATTTTAGGCAACAATACAATGGAATTCCCTTCCAGGTAGGGGATTGTTGATAAAGTGTGGATTATGAATCTATGTCTGTTTACCCCAAGAGTACCATGTTTATTTTATGTGGTATAGATTTTTGGTGATCGATAGGTATAATGTCTTGTAGAGATAGGTAGGTTAATTTTATTGTGTAACCTTGGGTTGTTGAGTCAATAAGGTTTTCTTTATGACTCTTCCATTCCCACTTGTTTTGAAAATTACAAACACCTTATACTTAAGAAAATCTATATTTTACTTCTATAAGAAAAATTTCCTTCCCAATCGAATTTACCCCTAACATGTTTCCATTGTTCATATCAATACTTTTTCTTAACCATAAAAATATGATTCATATCTAAAACCTCAGAATCATATAATACATAGTCATGAAGCATTCTGTTTTTGGATCTGAATTCTGGATACAAACTCTAATGATGTTCAACTCCGAATTATGTATACGAACTCTCATGAAGTTACACTCCGAATTCTGGATCCGAACTCTCTTAAAGTTCCAATCTGAATTCTAGATACGAACTCTCATGAAGTTCCACTCCGAAATCAAAGTACTAACACTCATAAAGTTCTACTCTGAATTATGGATACGAACATCTATGAGTTCGACTCCAAACTTGTACTAGTTCGACTCTGAACTTCTACTAGTTTGAATCTGAAATTCTATGAGTTTGACTCCGAACTTCTACTAGTTGGACTTCAAACTTCTATGAGTTCAACTCCAAACTCTTTAATTTCAGGTTCTAAATTCCTGAGAATCCAGACTCCAAATTTCATTGAAATTCAGACTCCATTATTCTATAGAATTCAGGTTCTGAATTCCTACAAAACAGAATCTGAATATCTCTTTATTATAGACTCCGAATTCCATTTTGGTTAGACTCTGAACATTTATTTGCTTACATTCCGAACTTCAATTTTACTTATACTTACACTTGTTTCACTATAAAATGATGTCATTCTTTCAGTTATTAACTAACCATTGGTTGAGTGACACGTGTACATGTCCCTTCTAAAATCAAGGATAAATATGACCGTTAGAGGAGGGATCCGACCATTAGAGCTTTGCCTATAAATAGGATATCATTTGAATGATCTCAGCACTGAACATTGACACAACTCAGACATCTGTTCTTACATGCTTTTGAAGTGATTTCTAGAGAGAGAGGCTCTTGTCAACTCTCAATATTTGTGCAGAAAGTTTGAATGACTTGTTCAAACTTTGCCTTGTGCAGATTTGCTTCGGGAAACTCCAATTTTTTCTGTGTACAATCGAGGGATTTATGGGATAGGAAGACAGAGGTTCCAACAAAATGAAGTTGAGGGAATCCTTTCTAAGGCAGACAGAGGTGCCAACTACCTAATAGTTGAGGGCTTGCATGGATAACAAGACAGACTCTGATATTTGTATCTAGGTCTTACCTTGGTGTGGGTAAGACATACTTTCTTGAATGTATAAATCAATGGACCTTTATCCAAGGTTGTTGGATACCCTTCTCTTTGGGTTAAAATATTTTATACTTGTTACTTATATTTGTACTACATTGTTTTTCTGCTGCTTTTTGTATTCTTAAGGAAAGTATAATTGTCTTATACTTCCTCACTTGTACTCTGATATAGTTAGATTTTATATGATTTAAGGTAGAATCATCATCTTTGTGAACATTAGCTAAAAATTTCCTTAGGGAATTTTTAAAAGGTACAATTCACCCCCCCCCCCCCTCTTGTATCTATCTGAAAATCTCATTCTTATTTCGATCCTATGTTTGGTGTTATAGAGTATATCATACTCAAACATACCATCCTAAAAATTGGTATCAGAGGGAGGTTACAATCTGAATTAATCTCATGATTAGATTCATGAATACTTTCTTCTTCTTATAACTTTTGGAATTTAATATTTATGAATTAAACTTCCGGATTCAAATTTTTCAGAATCTGTTTTTTGAACTCATTGTTCGTATTCACTTTTTAGTAGTGATAATTTTATTTCTTAGAATATTTTGCTTGTTTACAGACTTTTACTACTGAAAAGTTTGTGGGCCAGAGGATTTATTAAAGATGCCAGGAATCAATGTTGGATCCATAGTCAATCTTAATCCAACCAGACCAAAAAAAAAATTATGGTAATGAATACGAATATTGGAGATATCGCATGATGACTTTCATTATCAATACTGGAATAGATAATTTTGTTATCCTTACTGGCGTATAAAAAATTGCTGATAAAGAAGTAAGTGCTTTTACAAATCAAGAAAAGAATGAATACCAACTCAACTATAAGGTACGCAATACTTTACTTTGTTCAATGACTAGGAACATATATAGCCAAATTTCTTCTTGTGAAACAGCTAAATGTATATGTAAGAAACTTGATGTTACACATTTTGGTACATCTAATGTGATTGATACTATAAGATCCATTCTTAGAGATGAATGTCATGGTTTTAATTTTCTTTATAGAGAACCAATTTGTAAGGTGCAACAAAGATTTATGACTACTATGAATAGTTTACAATCAATGGGTGAAAAAGTATTAGATGATGAAGCCCTTGTTGACCAGATCATAGACATCCTGCCAAATGAGTGGGAATCAAAGAGAAACGCTATCGATGAAAACAGAAAGGTTACTTAGATAACCCTGGATGAGATTTTTGGAACTCTTCTTTGGCATGATACTAGAATGAAGAGAGATGCTGATAACATAAAGAAGAATGGAAATGGATGTGTAGCTTTTACTACTACTTCAAATCAAATGAAATATAAGACTCCTGAGAGAGTTACTAGATCTTGATCTAAGAAAGTTGTTATCCATTCCGAATCTAGTGTATGTGAGTCCTCAGAAAATGAATTAGCAAATCCTGCTAGAAGGATGAACAAGATAACTGGACAGAAGAACTTTCAATCTAAATACAAGAAGAAATAAAGGAAAGACTAGAAAGATTATGAAGTTACATTCTATGAATGCAATAGAGCTTGACACATAAGACCTGATTTCCCTATGCTCAAGAGAAAATAAAGCAAGGAAAGTCATTTTGAGAAAAATAGAAAGAATTATTACAAGTCCAATGCTAAGAAAGTGTTGAAATCCAATGACACCTGGAGTTCTAGTGTTGGAGACTCCTCAGATGGATCATCCGATTATGAATCTTATGGAGAGAAGAATCTTGGTCTTTTATCCAGGCAACATATTGATAATATTTTCTTGATGGCTAAGGTAAAAAATGCTTAATACATGACCAATGTATCTTTGATTCCATATGATAGTAAATATTATAACTCTTCGGATGAAGAATCCTCTTCTAATGAATAAAATACTTTACCTACCTATGAAGATGTTTCTAGGTTTTCCAAACTCCTTGAGAATGAGAATTCAGAACTCATGAAAAAACATAATAAGGAAAATTCTAGGAATATTATTCTTACTAAATAAATATCAGATCATTCTAAAGATCATGATAAGAAAAATACTGATTTTGAAAGTATTTCAAAAAATCTTGAGGAAGTTTGTTCTGAGAAGAATAAACTTTCAAAAGATCTAAAAAACGTAATTTCTAAGAAATATGGTTTCAAGCCTAGCTCTAGCTCAAATGTTTTTGAAGATAAGAACTTTTATATAAAACTAAAATCCGAAATATTTTCTTTGAGGAAGTGTATGTCAAACATTACTATAGGTAAGGAAAATTTTGATAAAATGTATTCACAAATCCGACCTCGAGGGAATTCTTCTGGTTTTGGTTACACAAGTTCTAAACCAATTTTTAGTAACAATTACTTCGTTCCTCAAAGTGCCCCATTATGCATAAGGTGTCAATGTGGTGGTCTATGGGAAAACAATTTTTCTCAAAACAAAACCCAATATCATGGATTTCATAAGGCCTATTTTTCTAAGAAGATGTGGATACCCAAAATTTTACTTTCTGATATTTCTGGATCCAAGCAAATCTGGATTCTAAAAACCTAAAGTTTTATTAATTTCAGGAAAATAGGTAATGTACCAAAAGAAATACATGGTACATGGATAGTTCATGTTCCCAGCATAGGACTGGTAACAAAGACTATTTTGAAAAGATTATGAAGATGAATGAGGAAAAGTAACTTTTGGAGATAATGCTCTGGGAGAAATTATTGGTATTGGTAACATTGAACTTCTTGGAAAAACTTTTATTTAAAATGTTTTGTTTGTTAAGGGTCTTAAGCACAACCTCATCAGAATAAGTCAATTATTTGATGAAGTCTACCTTGTGAATTTTTGGAATGATAAGTTCTTAGTACATAATTCCATGGGAGATTTTATTCTTTCTTCCCATAGGTAAGAGAATGTCTACACACTTAAATTAGAAGACCATAGGAGGCATGAAATAACTTTCCTTTGTTCAATGGAAGATCATTCATGGTTATGGCATAGAAGGTTAGGACACTGTAACCTTAGGAACATATATACACTTTTTAAGAAAGGTTAAGTTAAGTATCTACCGGATCTTAGATTTTATTCTTTAAAATATTGTTACCCTTTTCAATATGGAATGCATCACAAATCAAGTTTTAAATCAGTTGGTGAGGTCTCAAATACTGATTCATTACATTTGGGGCACATGGATCTTTTTGTTCCAACACAAACTAGAAGCATTGGGGGCACGTACTATGTATTTGTCTTTATTGATGATTACACTAGATTGACATGGGTATATTTTCTAGCAAAGAAATCTGAAGAATTTTCTTATTTCAAAATTTTTAGATCCCAAGTAAAAAATGTGAAAAATCTTCCATTGAAAACTATCCATAGTGATCATGAAGGAGAATTTCAAAATTCTGATTTTGAATGTTTTTGTAGTAGGAAAGGTATTACTCACAACTTCTCAACACTCAAAACACCTCAAAAAAATGGTGTTGTTGAAAGAAGAAATAGAATTAAACAAGAGCTAACTAGAACCATGTTTAGTGAGTATTCTGTAGCCAAACATTTTTGGGATGAATTTGTTAGTAATGCCTGTTATACTATAAATCGGGTTTAGTTATACCTTTTCTTAATAAAACTCCTTATGAGTTATGGAATGGTAGAAATCCTAGACATTACTACTTTAAGTTTTTCAGATACAAGGTATTCATTCTAAATACTAAAGATAATTTACATAAATTCGCACCAAAATCTAATGAAAGAATTTTCTTAGGATACTCCACAACATCTAAGGCTTATAGAGTTTTTAACAAAATGACATGAACTGTTGAAGAGACAGTACATGTAAAATTTAATGAAACTAATCCTTTTGTTTTTAAATAACCCTAACATACAACTTCAGATGTGTTTTCAAAAACTGATTATAAACCTTTGATAGAAAATCCTTCTGATAAGGAAAATGTTCAAGAAGATACTTCTGAAACATTTACCCTAGAATATTTCCTACCCTAAGTTGATGAACAAGTTTTACAAAACCCAATCCAGACATTTATAAAGAATCATCCCAATGATAGTATCATTGTTGATGTAAATAAAATTGTAAGGACCAGAATTTTTTTAAGAAAAGAAGTAGAGAATTTAGCATTTCTTTCCCAATTAGAACCAAAAGGCACTGATGAAGATTTAGGTAGTGATGATTGGATTAAATCCATGCAAGATGAACTAAATGAATTCAAAAGGAATAAATTTTGGACCTTGGTTGAAAGACCTAAGGAATCATCTGTAATTGGAGTAAAATGGGTCTTCAAAAATAAGTGTGATGAAAATGGAATCATTGTAAAAAATAAAGCTATATTATTTAATAAAGGATATAATAAACAAGAAGTAATAGAGTATGAAGAAACCTATGCTCCAGTAGATAGAATTGAATCTATTCGTATTTTACTTGCCTTTGCATAATTCTTCCATTTCAAGCTTTTTAAAATGGATGTAAAATGTGCTTTCTTTAATGGTTATGTTCAAGAGGATGGTTTTGTTGAAAAACCTTCTGGCTTTGAAGATACAAAACATCTTAATCATGTTTTTAGACTTACCAATGCTTTGAATGGACTTAAAAAATCCCCAAGAGTTTGGTATTATAGACTTACAAGATTTTTGCTTCAAAATAACTATATTAAGGGAGATGAATATCCAACTCTTTCTATAAAGAAAGATAATAAAAATGTTTTGATTACTCAAATTTATGTTAATTACATTATATTTGGTTCAACTCAGTAATCATTAACCGATTCCTTTGCGAATATAATGAAATCTGAGTTTTAAATGAGTATGATGGATGAGTTAACATTTTTCCTTGGTTTTCAAATTTCTCAAAAAATAGAAGAAATCTACAAATACCAACATAAGTATACTAAATATCTTCTTAAAAAGTATGTATATGACAACACTAAGAGTATAAGTACTCCCATCAGTACCTCAAACACACTTGATCATGATGAAGCTGTAAAACAATTAGATCAAACATCTTTTAGAGGTATGATAGGATGTCTACTTTACATGAAATCTAGTCATCCAGACATAATTTTTTCAGTATGATTATGTGAAAGATATCAATCAAATCCTAAGGAATATCTTTTAAAGGATGTGAAAATAATTTTTCTCTATATAAATAGAACCATGGATCTTGGACTATTTTACACATCTGGAAATGATTCTGTTTTAAAATGTTTTTCAGATGCCGAATTTGGTGGATGTTAAATGGATAGAAGGATTACATAAGGTACTTTTCATTTCTTAAGAGAGTCATTAGTTTCTTGTTCTTTCAAAAAGAAACACTCAGTATCACTTTGCACTGCTAAATCTGAATATATAGCAACGTGAAGTTGTTGTGCTCAAGTGTTGTGGATGCAACACACACTCACAAAATATGGCCTGAGTTTTACTAAGACTCAAATTTTATTTGATAACACAGGTTCCATTTCCCTTAGTAAAAACCTTGCACATCACTCTCGTGAAAAGCACATGGACATAAGGAATCACTTACTTCGGGATCACACACTTAAAGAAGATATCATTCTTCCATTCATTAGAATGCAAGATCAACTTGCTGACATTTTAACAAAATCTTTACCCTCCGATTTATTTGAATCCATTAAATAGAAGTTAGGAATGATAACCATAAGGTAATCATTCTTAATTAACTTCTTGTTGAACTAATCTCTTTACTGTAATAAACTCATTTTCATAGGGGGAGTACATCTGTTATGAAATTTTCAAATTTTTTTTGTAATGAATCCTTTTTATGTTTTTCGTAATGAGGTCTTTCATGTTTCTTGTAATAAATTTTTTTTTTAAATTTTTTGTAATGAAAATTTCCGTAATGAAAATTTTTTACCCAAAATTTTCGTAATCATTTTTTCGTACTGAAAATCTTCGTAATGATGTTTTTGTACTGGAAATCTTCGTAATGAAGTTTTTGTACTGGAAATTTTCATAATGAAATTTTCATACTAGATATTTTTGTAATAAAATTTTTGTACTGGAAATTTTTGTACTGAAGTTTTCGTACTGGAAATCTTTTTAATGATGTTTTCGTACTAGAAATCTTCGTAATGAAGCTTTCGTACTGTAAATTTTCATAATGAAATTTTTGTACCGGAAATTTTCGCAGTGAAATTTTCATACTGGATATTTTCATAATGAAGTTTTTGTACTGGAAATTTTCGCAATGAAATTTTCGTATAGGAAATTTTTGTAATGAAATTTTCATACTGGAAATTTTTGTAATGAAGTTTTTGTAATGAAAATTTTCGTAATGATGTTTTCATACTGGAAATTTTCGTAATGGTGTTTTCATACTGGAAACTTTTCGTAATGAAATGTTTTTTAAGGGGAATTTTCATACTCATGTTTTTTGGTAATTAAGTTTGTGTACTCAAATATTTTGCAATAAAACTTTTTCGTAATGTGTTTTTCATAGTCAAATTTTCTTTAAAAAGAATATATCCTATTACAACTAAAACTACCTAGCCAATATGAATGGTATGACTTCCTTACTTAGGTTTTCATAGTCACTTTTACTTACTGGTAGTTTATTTTCCTTTTAAAATTTCTTAGATTCGTTTCTTCTCAAATCCGAATGTTTTTCTTAAAACCTCAAAAGATCGGATTAAAGATTTCCTTGCGGGCATGTTTTCAACCATCAGATCAGATCAGAGGGTTTTTCAACTGTCAAATTGTTTTTGGAAGGGGAAAGGTCACCTCCATCACCTATAAAAAGGGTACCCCCAATGGTGTCCCACATCGATTTCAAATCCATCACGTGTCAAACCTCTGCCTCAATTCTTAAAGCACATTCTGATTCATTTAGTGCTCCTCCATTCTGAATGTCTATAGAAGCCACTTCTCAAGAAATTTCTACTATCAAGCCAATCTCAAGTTGGTTAGTCTACAGGGAAAGGTTGGTCCATCCAAACTTTTTTAGTAAGTATGATTCTTTATTGCTAATAATATCAAGATAAATGGGTGGGACGATATCTTCATATCAAAGACAAAGGATCAGGATGTTGTTTATACAGATTTTCTTGTAGAGTTTTATGAGTATGTTTCCTTCTATGAAGAAGATGGAAGAGTAAAATTCTCCATTAAGAGCTATGGCAAGACTTACATGCTTTCATACACCAAGGCTGTAAGCTTGTTGGGCTTATCATATGATGCTGAAGCCAAATTTTGTTCACATATGTTACCGGATGTGCAAGTAAATTTTAGAAAAATGAAGGCAATGTAATGCCTTGGACACAAACATGACCAAACAGTAATGATTTCCTATCTCTCCACCAACAACCAGATTTTGCAGTTGTGGGTTCAAGGGTTTTTTGTTCCGAGAAGTGGTGATAAGGATAACCTAAAAAATAGTGATATTTACATCATGGATTTCTTGTTAAATCTATGAAAGATCAATCAGATGAGGCATGTTCATATTACAGTTCAAAACATCAAGAATGGGTCTTTGAAAGCTCAAATTTTTATGTATCCCACAATTCTCTCCAAGTATATTATTCGTTGTCTTGATTCTTTCAAGGTTTATTTCACTTCCAAGGCAAGGAATTGTAAGGTGATGCTAATTAGTGATGACACTTTAAGGAGGATGAAAGTCAGTTTTTCAAAATAGTCAGGTCAGTTTTATGATCTTCTAGAGGAGGAGGCAGAAGCTGTTCTGTAAAATTTTAAGAAAGCAGAGCCATCTAATAAGGTAGAGAAAAAGAGGAAGCTGAAGGAAGTGGTGGCTGAAGTTGAAACTCCTAAGTCTAAGGAAGTCGAATCCGCACCTCCCAAGCCTAAGAAACATAAAGCATATCTAGATGAGGTGGTTTCTAAATTGAGGGAATGTAACGAGAAAAGGAAAATAGGAATCCATAGTTCAGATTGGACCGTGCTGAGGCTAAGGCCTTAAGAGAAAAAGTTGCGGATGAGTTAGAGAAACTTGCCAAGGAGAAGAAGATGAAGAAGAAAATGTCTGAGGATTAATTTGCTCAATCTCTCTTGAAAGATACAGAAATATCCTCCGATAATATTCCCATTCCAATGACTTTCATAGTTGAAAGATTACCTGAGACTCCGGGGAGAAATTTTGTCACTTTGGAAAAATCTAAAGAGAAAGAAGTTGTTGAAGATGTTGAAGATAAAGTTGTTGAAGAAGTACAAGAATAAGAGGGGGTAGAAGAAAAATAAGAATATAGTGGTGATCTAGATTACTTGATTAAACAAGTTGAGGAATATCAAGAGAAGGAAAACCCTTCAGAAAAACTACCACTCCAAACTTTTGAGGCTGAGTCCTCAAAGCTTATCACTCTGGGAAAGGGAGATGAGAAATATGGTAAGGGAGATGATGACAAGGAAGAAGAGAAATAAATTGAATTATCTGTAGAAGAAAGCTATGAGAAGAACTTTCATGAATAAGGAGCTGAGAAGGAGAAACCTGATGAAGATAAGATAGTTCAACTATCTAAAAGTGAGGAACAATCTCATGATGAAAAACCCATTACGAAAGTTGATAAGGGTAATAAAGTTCTTATGGAAACCCCAATAAAAGATATCATAAGGAAGAAGGATGTTGGTGGATCTTCAAGAAGAAAGTTGGTGGAAATTGAAGAAGAACAATCCCCGAGCAAGGTGTCTGATTCGGAATCTTCAGCCCTGGGTCATGATTTTGTTGTTGAATCGTTGAAGAAATTGGTGGATACAATTCTGATCTTTCCCACCATAGACACCAGGTTCCAGATGCTTCAGCACAGCTTAAATCAAAAGTCAGAATCCTTATCCATGGTGATGGATAAATGTGTGATGATTGAGACTGAGCATATAAATTTTCTCATCATTTATGATGTTCATAGAAAATCATGCAGCAAAATCACTCTATGGTCAAGGAAAATTGATGATGACATAGTAGAGCTTGATCAATTTCATAATAATCTTAATGAATCTTTTGACACTGAGGATACCAAGATGAATAATTTTTAGGATAAGCTGACCCTTGAGAAAAATACTTGGAATCAACAGGTGTGGGATCTGAATGGGAAGCTTAACACGGTTGCTCACAACTGGAAAGGGTAAGGAGATCTCCGGATTGAGATTGAAGAGAAGCTTTTGAAGCAGGATGAAATTCTTAAGGTTCAGTCTGAGGCTATGAAGGCTCAAGATGAAAGGATTAAAGCCTTAGAAAAACAAGCTGAGGGGGACCAGAAAGGCTTGAAGAATCTGAAAACCCTTTTGAAGACGTTAATCCCAAAGGAAAAGGATGACAGATAGACCAATATGATTTTTTGTTGTAATGTCTTTCCTTGTAAAAATTCTTACAATTCTAATTAAATCTCTGGATGTTTGTATCTTGTGTTATTATGTACTAATGTTTCATGTATTTTATTTCTTTTCCATTCCCTTAAATTATTTTTGAAAATCACAAAGGGAGAGAAGGAAAAAGAACTACTCATAAGAGGGAGACGGAAAATCTAAAAGGGAGAAAAAAATTATATGTTAAGAACTATCCCTAAGTAATGGGGAGTTTCTCATTAGGAGGTTTTTCGATCCCATGATAATGAAAACTCCATTCCGAAAATCCATAATACAATCCTTAGAGTTCCTAAGCCTAAGGGGGAGTTAGTTGTATTCACTATCAACCATGAACAAAGGGAGATATGTTTTAATTTCAAAGTCTAAAGAAATATTTCTTAGTCCTTAAATTCTTTTTCTAAAGGTTTTTTGTGCTTTCCAAAAAGGAGGAGATTATTGAGTCAATAGGTTTTTCATTATGAATTTTTCATTCCTTCTTGTTTTGAAAATCACAAACACCTTATACTTAAGCAAATCTATATTTTACTTCTATAAGGAAATTTTCCTTCCCAAAAGAATTTACCCTTACCATGTTTTCATTGTTCATATCAATATTTTTTCTTAAGATTAAAAATATGATTCATATCTAAAACCTCAGAATCATATAATACTTAGACATGAAGCATTCTGTTTTTGGATCTGAATTCTGGATACGAACTCTAATGAAGTTCAACTTCGAATTATGGATACGAACTCTCATGAAGTTCCACTCCGAATTCTGGATACGAACTCTCATGAAGTTCCACTCTGAATTCTTGATACGAACTAGCATGAAGTTCCACTCCGAATTCCATGTATAGACTCTCATAAAATTCTTCTCTGAATTATGCATACGAACTTATATGAGTTCGACTCTGAACTTGTACTAGTAAACTCCTAACTTCTATGAGTTCGACTTCGAACTTCTACTAGATCGACTCTGAACTTCTATGAGTTCGACTTTGAACTTCTACTAGTTCGACTCTGAACTTCTATAAGTTCAACCTCGAACTCTTTAAGTTCAGTTTCTGAATTCCTGAGAATACAGACTCCAAATTTCCATGAAATTCAGACTCCGTAATTCTATGGAATTCAGGTTCTGAATTCCAGCAAAACAGAATCCGAATATCTCTTTATTATGGACTATGAATTCCATTTTGGTTAGACTCCGAACTTTTATTTGATTACATTCTGAAATTCAGTTTTACTTATACTTACACTAGTTTCATTACAAAACAATGTCGTGCTTTTAGTTATTAACTAACCATTGGTTGAGTGACACGTGTATAGGTACCTCCAAAATTCAAGGAAAAATATGACCGTAGGAGGAGGGAGCCGAGCGTTGGAGCTTTTCCTATAAATAGGAGATCATTTGAACGAGCTCAATACTGAACTTTGACACAACTCATACATATGTGCTTACATGTTATTGAAGTGATTTCTAGAGAGAGATTCTCTTATCAACTCTCATGCTTCATGCAGAAAGTTTGAACGACTTGTTCATACTTTTCCTTGTGTAGATTTTCTTCGTGCGACTCTGATTGTTGTTGTGTACAATCGAGGGCTTCCGGGGATAGGAAGACAGAGGTTCCAAAACATTGAAGTTGTGGTCTTCCTTACTAAGGAAGACAGAGGTTCTGAATACTTTATAGTTGAGGGCTTGCGGGGATAGCAAGATAGACTCTGATCTTCGTATCGAGGGATTACACTAGTGTTGGTAAGACAAACATTCTTGAAAGTATAAATCAAGGTACCTTTATCCAAGGTTGTTGGATACCCTTCTCTTTGGGTTAAAAGAGTTTATACTTATTACTTGTAGTTTTACTACTTTATTTTTCTAATGATTTTTGTATTGTTAAGAAAAGTATAACTTTCTTATACTTCCTTACTTGTACTCTGATATAGTTAGATTCTATACGCTTTAAGGTAGAATCTTCATCTTTGTAAACTTTAGCTAAAAATTTCCTTAGGGAATTTTTAAAAGGTACAATTCACCCCCCCCCCTCTTGTATCTATCTGAGAATCTCATTCTTATTTTGATCCTACGTTTGGTGTTAAAGAGTATATCATACTCAAACATACCATCCTAACATGGGTAAAATGATCACACTATGGATAATTATGTGGACTTTAGTGTGTTCCCAAGGGGTAGGTGTTCACACTATATTTAGTGAGGTGTATTTTAGTGTGTTCTAGGGATGAATATGTCCACACTATATAGAGTTTCATAGACATTACTACATTACCATGGGGAAGATGTTCACACTATAGTGGGATAGGTGGATACTAGTGTTTTCCTCTAGAGAATGTGTTTACACTATAGAGAGATAGGTGGAAATTATGCCCTTCCCATGGGGATTATGTTCACTATGGAGAGGTAGGAGTATTTTAGTCTGTTCCCATGGGATGCATGTTCACACAATAGAGTCTCCATTTTCAAAGTGTAAGGCATGATGATTTGATGCCAATATAGTTTGATGCCACATTTTAAGGTTATTTGATGGGAAAAATCCATGTAGTTTGATTTTATGTGATATGGATGATCACATCATGGAAGGTTAATCAGTGAGGTATGGTGTGGGAAATAAGCATGGATGTTTCCTAAAGTAGGAGGACCATCCTGTGGTGGGGATTGATGGTGTGGGGATCACACATGTGAGTTTCCTAAGTGAGGTGGATTATTCAATTGTGGGGGAGGAGGTGTCATCTCCTGATGTTTATACATGGGGAATCATACATTCATCACACAGGATAAGGCTAATCATTTATGTCCTATGATGACGACACTTTTGTATAGTTTAATATCATATTACTACGATTTTTAGAATCTAGTTGTCATCATGAATCTCATAAATTGATGGGACCTATACATAGGGAGACCACTTCAAGTAGGAGGGGAAGATACACCATTAAGAATTCCTAATAGAAAATGAGGATAGTTATTTATAATGA
Organism: Viscum album; assembly: GCA_963277665.1. NCBI lineage: Eukaryota > Viridiplantae > Streptophyta > Magnoliopsida > Santalales > Viscaceae > Viscum > Viscum album. Next base: position 74,848,247 of record OY728162.1, on the reverse strand, counting down.
TTCCACCTTTAGGGAATACATGTATACTACTCAAGCTCTTCTAGTTGGGGAATGGTTTAATCTATATCATAGGGGTGTGTAAATTAGAGGTCCCAACATTAAGGATCCTAGAAATATGTTAATATAGATTTAGGGTGATAATTCTCATGATTAAAAGTCAAGGAAACGTTCAACACCATTATTGGAGTAAATGAGGGGAACAAAAGGGATTATGATACTAGATTCATGGGAATTTTATGTGTGGGAGAATTTGTTTTGGAGGGGTAAACTGTCCCTAAGAACATAACTGTTGGGCAAAAATCCCTCAAGGTAGCATTGCAGCATTTTTGGGTTGATTGTGTTTGTTGACAAAGAAGGTTTCCATGGAGAATTGTCGAGTTATCGAGAATTTGTTGACATTCCATGTTGACAAAGAACTTTGACAAAGGAAAGGACGATCTGGAGGCGGTACAAAAGAGCAGTACAAGGTGGCGCCGTTTTCCAGTGTTTGCCAAATTTTTGGGCCTGAAAATCGCCAATGGAAAATGGAGTGATATGTTGTTGGGAAATGTTGAGGAGAGAGAAATGAAGAAGGTGTGCGGAAAAATCAAGCGAGGCGTGCAAAACTAGAGGGTTGCATGAAATCTTGAAGTGTGGCGCGCAAAATAGCGGGTTGCGCGAAATTGTATTTCGCGCAAAAGATGTTTCAAGGCCGACAGCTTGAAAATCGGTAAAGGCATGAGGCGCGCGATATTTTGGAGGCGTGCGCGGAAAATTGAAGTGGCGCGCGAAATAGCGGATGAAGTATTTCGCGCAAGAGGTGTTACGAGGTCCGAAGCTCGTAAAATGGCAAAGGCATGAGGTGCGCGAAATTATGGAGCAGTGCGCGGAAAATGTTTGTGCGCGGAAGATCAAAGCGGATTACGCGCTCAAGGAGGGTTTTTCGCGCGGGGTCGATTTTGCCTATAAATATGAAGTGACCCTACTCCATTCAATAGAGTTCAAGACATAGAAAATACCCGAGCTCTGGTTCGCGAAATTGAAGTTAGAAGTGTGTTGCGCGTAAACTTAAAGTTTGCGCGTAAAGTCAGATTGCGCGAAAAGCAAAGGCTGCGCAGAAAGTTGGTGTTGGCGCGTAAAAGGAAGATTGCGCGAAAAGTGGATTTCGCGCAAAATTAGTGAATTGCGCGCAAGGCAGTTTCGAGGCTGCGCGTAATATTTGGAGGTTGCGCGAAAAAGGAATTTCGCGCAAATCATAGAAATTGCGCGCAAGGCACCGTAAGGGTTGCGCATAAAAATTGAGGTTGCACGGTACATCCGGTGCAAAGTGAGATTCATCTGCGGGTGAAAGTTGGACTTCATCAGAGCATCTACGTACAGAGGAAGATGCATTCCTTCATGGAAATGAAGAGACCTACAGGTCTATAAACTGTGAGTGAATCCCTTCCAAGAGCAGTGAGCTTAGGAAGAGGAAGAAGGTGATCCTCTCCACCGGTAGTGAGCCAGAGAGAGAGAAACAGGGAGTGACCCTTGGGAAAGCAGTGAGCTGACCCTAAACCTTGTATAGGCAGTGAGCCTGGGCATAGAAGTGATCTAGCCCGAACATTGTAATCCACAGCTAGTGAAGCCTAGTGGAATTTGGTACGAACCGGCAACTTGTCGGCGTATGCTCCTTGGACGTAGCCCTTAGCGGTGAACCAAGTAAAAATCTATGTGTCTGCCTGCTCACATTCCTGCATTGCATTCAAAGCATCATCATCAGGTAAATGAGACAAGTGATCACAGTAACCACACAAGTGCAAACAAAGTGACCCTTGTAACAAAGAGGTCAAGATCCAGTGGGGCAGAAAGAACTTTGAAAAAGAATATCCATACCCTGATTCACCCCCCCTCTCAGGGTATATAGGCCCTTATTGGCCCTAACAATAACATTTATGAATGGGGGATTAAAAAATTAAGATATCAATAGAGGCCCGGTGGATTGGATTTGTAGAGACCCGAAGCCTGATGTACATGGACATTACATTACTTTTGCGGAATACTTAGTACATAACAAAAACACACACACAAGGACATTAATAGTTTAGTGTCTTTGGAAACTCGGGATATAATCTTCTAATCGTGGGGAAAGATCTTCAACATCTCCCATAAAGATGTTATTTTTTTAAACCTAAATCCTTTCCTTATGTCCTGGGGAAAAGAAATCATAAAAGGGTGATCTCAAATGCTCAGTAAGGGTAAAAAAAAAGAAATAACAATCACGTCATATTCATAAGAACATATCTTTTGGAAATCTTAACCTGCAAAAGAGATCATAACTTCATAACATGGGATAAATCATAGTACTGAAATATAATCCCAATAATCATAGATTAAAACATGAAACTTTGTTTCATACACATATAATCATAGAGAATCATTTCTTATTAGTCAAGACTCATTTCCAAGACTATCTTAGTGGAAAAAGTCCATTTCTGAACCGAGTTCACTCCTCGTTTCAGTCCTGTTTCACTGAACCGGTATAACCTACCATTCCAGCCATGTCTATCTCATGAGATATAAAATCTTTACCCAATACATTGGAGGGAGATATAGGTCCCACCCATCTCATAATTATACCATTCTTATGTGTGACACAAAATCATAAACCATACATCATAGCATAACCCATGTAATAAAAATGGGATTCGTAAACATCATGACATCCTAAAACAATTCATATTAGATAAAGGAATTCATAAAATAATTCCATCACAACATAATCAAATAAATTTAATAATAGGGATAGAAACAGAACCATATATTATCTTAGATGGAAAATAATTTTGATAAAACACTTGAACCCCATTCTTGAGGAAAATATCCTTTCTACTTCAAAAACATTTTTCCTTTCATAACATGTCATAAAATTTTAAACTAAATAAGTTGATTAAAAATAAACTTGAAAACTTGTAAAGGAAGCTTCTTGGAAATAATGTTTTAAAAATCCATTCATGCCGTATAAGTTAAAAAAACATTCTTCTCGTACTTTTGTCGGAAAAGTCAAAAAGTACCTCGTATGAAAAACGAAAAAAGATTCCTTTCATATCTTTTAATAAAAACTCACCGAAGGGTAAAATTTGATTTAAACTATTTTATAAGGATATAAATATTACATATTGAGGAAACATGGATGTGGATGATAAAATACACCCCAGTAAATTTCAAAGTATAAACAATCTCGGATAAAAATGAGATTGTGATATTTTCCCTTACCTTAGGTCCGATTTGCTTCGTATGTGTCCAAACCTCCTGTATAATGATTTAAATAATGTCATTGACTTATTCCATAATCATACTCAATGTTATGATATCATATATGGTTCACTTATGGCTTTATATTACCCGTTCTTTTGTAAATTCCATGTTAAAGATCATTTTGGGTAAAATCGTTTCATTTGTCGTCCGTGTTTTGACTTGTAATTATTCATATGATTACATAGATCATGATTACTTAATTCCAGAATATAAAACATGATTTATATATAATATATATTCATAATATACATATATATAATGGATCGATAAATGGAAAGAAATACACCATTCATGGAGACGGTAGGCCGTACATACGCATGAACGCTGTTTTCGTTTCCTTATTGAATTGAGTGGAATTAAGTAGATGACATAAATATATATATATACATAAATCCAGTAGTATTATTATGTCATATATTTCATGACTACTAATTATATATACTTTATAATCTTTCATGAATGTTTAACGTGGAGAATGAATCTCATCGCGTCGTGGAGACGGTAGTCCGTACGTACGCACAAGCGATGATATCGTTATCATGATCGTTGAATTGTATTGTAGTGTATGTATACTATTTAAGAATCAATATCACTTTACAATAATCATATATAGTTATTATTTACACCATTATACCCATCCAAGTAAGGTGGTGGTGGAAAATAGATTACACCACGGCGTGGAGACGGTATTCCGTACATACGCACGTGCGGTGATTTCATTTTCCATAGGATGGATAGATGGTTAAATAGGGTTATTTCATACTTATAATAACATATCAGTATATGAGTGATACTGATGTTATTACTTCATAATGAAACAACTAAATAAGAAGAAGTTGAAGAAGAAAGAAATTGGAAAGGATCGGTAATGGATATTACCTCTTCTTTGAAGTGCTTCTTTGAGACCTCCTTTTAGGGCACTAAATTTGGTCTTTGAAGAAGAACAGGACCTCTAGTATGTTTCTAGGGAAGTGGAGAGAAGAAATTGGAAGGTTTTGGCCAATCTTGAAGGCTCCAAGTGGTGTGAGGAAGAGGGGGAGGAGGTTCCCTTTTATAAGGGAGGAGAGGGGCACCTTTGGAATAACTAAAAATATTATTTTATTATAAAGTCAAGTTCGGTTTTAAATAACTCAAAATTGAGTTATTTAGAATCTAAGGTGGGGATGGGTCTAAATCCTCTCATCCAAAAGAATTTAGACAAGTTTAGGTCATTATATTAACCTTATCTTATAGTTTTAACTCATAGTTAATTAGATTGACATTTACCATGTCACTTTGTATTTTTATATTATATAGTTAATAAACATACCATATACGTCCAAGAGACCCCCAAGTTGTGTTTTATTAATATATATAACCTTATATAAGTCATTTGGACGAACATTATATTTTTAAGAATAAAATAACAATTAATAATATAATATTTGTTTTAATAACTATTTTATGTCAATTTTGACACTATTCAATAGTTGATTTTTTTGAAACTCATAAAAAAATGATTACTTCGAAAAAATATAATTAAATCAATCCTAACATGTCATATTAACCTAGAAAATTAGTTTAATCCATAAAACGTCTCAAATTATACTTATTTAGGTATTTATAATATCAATTATTATAATTTTTCACTATTATGGTAATTACTACATCATCATTGTGTCATAAATAAATTAATTTATTTAAGGTCTAAAAATTATAAATAAACTATAATTATGTATGAAATCTTATTATCTTTCTAATGAATATTTAGAATCTAATTTATCTTATGTATATCCCTATATTAAAAAAAATTTAGTAAATAAACTTTGATTTTAACTATTTTAACCCTTCTTTAAATAAATTAATAATAAAGGTCCTAATCTAATCCAAGTGGGCCTAAATGGTCATATTGTATTCCTAAGATTGTTTTTGGTCGAATTAAACTTGTCCAATAGAATTAGGACATGTGTTAGGGTAATAATAATATCATTTTTACCCTTAATTACCCTATTTACTTTTAACCGTGGTAAAAAAAAGTAAAAAGTTACTATCCACCAAAAATTATTTTATTCTCATTGAACCAAATTTTAGTCCTTGATATTAACCGTGTTTCTCGGATTTTTGAAATTCTACTCACAGAAGTGGTAAAATTAAGTTTTATGAAAAATTCAGTTTGTTAACTACCACTTAGTGGTTTCACTATTCATCAAAAAATGAAAGTTTCCTGAAAAATACCAAAAATTATATCTAAGCTATATTTGATATTATGAATTCAAAAATGATTTATATATTATAAAATTCAAAACATATCAGTTGCATTAATTAATTTAAAAATTAGTTCCCGTCATCAAAACAAAGAGCGTGTTTTTAAGAGATAATAATTATCAAAAGACTGACACTTGTTTATAACTGGTTTAAATGTGAAATTACATCCAATGACCAACATTGTATTAAATTGTAAAAATATATTCTAAATATACTTTAAAACCACTCAAATGAATAATTTATCACTATTAATTATTTCGATTAAAAAAATGTTGTTGATTATAATTTAGTAATTTTCACTATTCATCAGAATATGAAAGTTATCTGAAAAGTACCAAAATTTCACCCTAAGCTAATTTCAATATTCTGAATACAAAAATGAAGACCATTTTGAAAAATAAAATTTACAAAATTTCAAAACGTGGTTATTACTATTCATTACGGCTAGTTTTAATAATATTTTAATAGCATATTGTTGTTTAGTAAAACTCGTTACTGCGTACTACACACGCTATCGAGGAAGGTCGCGATTGCGTGTAATGCAAGGCAAGTCAAGTATGCGTGTTGTGCAAGCTCCTTTTGGTGTAGCATACAACTCAAGACATTAATGAAATTAAAAAGAATATTTTTCATAAAATCTCGAGCTGCTACATTCTACCCCCCTTAAAAGGAATTTCGCCCTCGAAATTCGTTGGGGTTATAAATGGTTTACTATTCGAAGGTTTCTTTAATAGAAACTCACATTATAAAAAGGAATACCAAAACAAAAGTATAAAACGTAACGGTTACCCAAATAAACTAATAACTGGGTTTCCACATATGTGAAAATACGGATATGGAAGAGAAATCTAACTATCATGTTCTGATGGAGAGTGGTAGAGAACATGGCTATGGAAAAGCCAGCAATCACAAAGCCATATATTTGTGACGATCTATGGTACCATCTGATTTATCAGATATAAGAGCACCAGGACAACATTTTTGTTTTTCAAGATCATTTCCCTAAAGTTGATGAAATTGGAATTAGAATAAATACTTTTGTGATTTTGGTATAGTCTCACCATTAGTCATTCTTTGGACAATTTCCACTTCATCTCTTAAAGAAATGAAGTTGAATTTGTCATTCACGATGTGTTAGCAGATCATGTGATAGAATTATGGGTCATTCCATCTATCTCAAACAAAAGGTTAGACAAGTTATCAAAAAATACATAAGTCCATCTATAGTGAGATTGATAATATATGGTTCCTAGAATGGACTTATACTTCATATATCATACTTATTAATATAATAAAACTAGTTTATACTAAACAAGGACTTCATGTTGGCTAGTGGTAGGCGATAAAGGCCAGTCGCACTTCGGTTGTGGGTTTGATTCCCACGGCCTTGTCCGACGCAATGGGATGTCGCACGTCCTGTAGGTTGTCCTTTTTCTAAAACTATATTACTATAACATCCCATCAATAATATCGAAAAAAATATCTATCCTTAAACAATACTAACTTATGTCCAACATAATCCATTCCAATATTTAGGTTTATCTATAATACTGCAGTCCACTCTCATAATATAGTGAAAACGATTACCAGTGATTTAATACCATCGTTGATCCCCATATATCATAAGATATGTCTTTTTGGTCACATTACAAACATTCAAAGGCCTTAATCATGTATTCTCTTAAATACCCATTGAACCTTAGTGAAAACATGAATGCTGTTAAAAGTTAACACTTTCCACATACCAAAATCCTCAAAATTCTATATACTCTAACCATGATATCACTTAGTCCTTATATCAATCGTGAGCTCATGAATACTATCAAACATTTAATTTTCTCCTTATCCCTTCATTATGTGGATATCATCTACATTCCAAAAATACTTGACTAACCTTTCATGGATACTGGTAACATTAATCATACACTTTCAAAACTCAAGGAAAGACAACAGTGTAACAATCCTTAGATGTCTCTTTATTCAATAGTACCATGAGATTACTTATACAACATTACACATGATAAACATGTAATCATTCCACTACATTGTTAAACCATTGACCGAGCTTCAACAATTCTTTCATCTCACATATCATTTGTATTCTCTTCATCATCATCCACATAAATACGACCCATACGACCATACTGATTCACTTCATGAGACTTTCACTTAGGGAATTGGTTTGCATAATGCCTGCACATTCCACATTTAAAACATTTAACCATTGTTGATGTCGTAGCAATACCATTATCCTCATACCTGGTATTAACTGAACCTTTTCCTTTACACTTACTGGCTTTGTGTCCTTCTTTTCCACACCCAAAGCATCTTCCAGTTCCTTTGAAACATTCTCCTTGATGCCTCTTCCCACATGATTTACATAGGGTAAATTGAACTTTCTTTCCTCTATGATCGTCATGAAACTCCATCTTTCTCTTATTTGCCGAGTCAGGAAGCTTACCAAATTTTACTTTATTGATCATATTATGAGATTGTTGATTTGGCATAATAATGATGTTTGGACTTACAAATCCCATTTCATTTGGTTTCTCATGAAAAATATCATTCCATTGTACATTATATCCTCCATTATCGTGAATCATCTTGTTTCCAGTCATAATCTAAAACCCAAAAAGAATAGTGTGAGAGGAAAAAATCATAATAAAGGGGGAGTAACTTCAATATCTAAGATATTTGGTTTAATATAATATCGTTACCATAGTTCTAGGACTATATCCTATACGTATACTTATCCTTAGAGACATCCCTAGACATACCTTAGAAATTTCTCTAGGGATCTCACTGAGGTTTTCGCATCCTAGTTTCCAAAGGTTGACTAAACGTTTCCTCTGATACCAACTGTAGAGACCCGAAGCCTGACGTACATGGACATTACATTAATTTTAAGGAATACTTAGTACATAACAAAAACACACACATAAGGACCGTAATAGTTTAGTGTCTTTGGAAACTCGGGATATAATCTTCTAATCGTGGTGAAAGATCTTCAACATCTCCCATAAAGATATTCTTTTTTTTAAACCTAAATCCTTTAATTATGTCATGGGGAAATGAAAACATAAAAGGGTGAGCTCAAATGCTCATTAAGGGTAAATAAAAGAAATATCAATCACGTCATATTCATAAGAACATATCTTTTGGAAATCTTAACCTGCAAAAGAGATCATAACATCATAACATGGGAAAATCATAGTAGTAAAATGTAATCCCAATAATCATAAATTAAAACATGAAACTTTGTGGCATACATGCATAATCATAGAGAATCATTTCTTATTAGTCAAGACTCATTTCCAAGACTATCTTAGTGGACAAATTCCATTTCTGAACCGAGTTCACTCCTCGTTTCAGTCCTGTTTCACTGAACCGGTATAACCTAACATTCCAGCCATGTCTATCTCATGAGATATAAAATCATTACCCAATTCATTGGAGGGAGATATAGGTCCCACCCATCTCATAATGATACCATTCTTATGTGTGCAACAAAATCATAAACCATACATCATAGCATAACCCATGTAATAAAAATGGGATTTGTAAACATCGTGACATCATAAAACAATTCATATAAGATAAAGGAATTCATAAAATAATTCCATCACAACATAATAAAATCAATGTAATAATCGGGATAGAAACAGAACCATATATTATCCTAGATGGAAAATAATTTTGATAAAACACTTGAACTCCATTCTTGTGGAAAATATCCTTTCTACTTAAAAAACATTTTTCCTTTATTAACATGTCATAAAATTTTAAACTAAAGAATTTGAGTAATAATAAACTTGAAAACTTGTAAAGGAAGCTTCTTGGAAATAATGTTTTAAAAATCCATTCATACCGTATAAGTTAAAAAAACATTCTTCTCGTACTTTTGTCAGAAAAGTCAAAAAGTACCTCGTACGAAAAACGAAAAAAGATTCCTTTCATATCTTTTACTAAAAACTCACCAAAGGGTAAAATTGGATTTAAAATATTTTATAAGGATATAAATATTACATATTGAGGAAACATGGATTTGGATGATAAAATACACCCCAGTAAATTTCAAAGTATAAACAATCTCGGATAAAAATGAGATTGTGATATTTTCCCTTACCTTAGGTCCGATATGCTTCATATGTGTCCGAACCTCCTGTATAATGATTTAAATAATTTCATTGACTTATTCCAGAATCATACGCATTGTTATGATATCATATATGGTTCACTTATGGATTTATATTACCCGTTCTTTTGTAAATTCCATGTTAAAGAGCATTTTGGGTAAAATCGTTTCATTTGTCGTCCGTGTTTTGACTTGTAATTATTCATATGATTACTTAGATCATGATTACATAATTCTAGAATATAAAACATGATTTATATATAATATATATTTATAATATACATATATATAATGGATCTATAAATGGAAATAAATACACCGTTCATGGAGACGGTAGGCCGTATGTACGCATAAACGTTGTTTTCGTTTCCTTATTGAATTGAGTGGAATTAAGTAGATGACATAAATATATATATACATAAATCTAGTAGTATTATTATGTCATATATTTCATGACTACTTATTATATATACTTTCTAATCTTTCATGAATGGTTAACGTGGAGAATGAATCTCATCGTGTCGTGGAGACGGTAGTCCGTACGTACACACGAGCGATGATATCGTTCTCATGATCGTTAAATTGTAATGTAGTGTATGTATACTATTTAAGAATCAATATAACTTTACAATAATCATATATAGTTATTATTTACACCATTATACCCATCCAAGTAAGGTGGTGGTGGAAAATAGATTACACCACGGCGTGGAGACGGTATTTCGTACGTACGCACGCGCAGTGACTTCATTTTCCATAGGATGGATAGATAGTTAAATATGGTTGTTTCATACTTATAATAACATATCAGTATATGATTGATACTGATTTTATTACTTCATAATGAAAAAAATAAATAAGAAGAAGTTGAAGAAGAAAGAAATTGGAAAGGATCGGTAAGGGATATTACCTCTTCTTTGAAGTGCTTCTTTGAGACCTCCTTTTAGGGCACTAAAATTGGTCTTTTAAGAATACCAGGACCTCTAGTATGTTTCTAGGTAAGTGGAGAGAAGAAATTTTCATGGTTTGGCCAAGATTGAAGGCTCAATGTGGTGTGAGGAAGAGGGGGAGGAGGTGCCCTTTTATAAGGGAGGAGAGGAGCACCTTGGGAATAACTAAAAAAATTATTTTATTATAAAGTCAAGTTCGGTTTTAAATAGCTCCAAATTGAGTTATTTCGAATATAAGTTGGGTATGGGTCGAATTCCTATCATCCAATATAATTTATACAAGTTTATTTCATTATATTAACCTTATCTTTTAGTTTTAACTCTTAGTTAATTAGATTGACATTTACCATGTCACTTTGTATTTTTATATTATATAGTTAATAAACTTACCATATACATCCAACCGACACCCAAGTTGTGTTTTATTAATATATATAACCTTATCTAAGTCATTTGGACGAACCTTAGATTTTTAGGAATAAAATAACAATTAATAATATAATATTTGTTTTAAAAACTATTTTATGGCAATTTTGACACTATTCAATAGTTGATTTTTTTGAAACTCATAACAGAATGATTACTTCGACAAAAGTTAATTAAATCAATAATAACATGTCATATTAACCTATAAAATTAGTTTAATTCATAAAAAGTCTCAAATTATAATTATTTAGGTATTTCTAATATCAATTATTATAAGTTTTCACTATTATGGTAATTACTACATCATCATTGTTTCATAAATAAATTAATTTATTTAATGTATAAAAATTATAAACAAAATATCATTATGTATGAAATCTTATTATATTTCTAATGAATATTTACAATCGAATTTATCATATGTATAACCCTATATTAAATTTTTTTTAGTAAATAAACTTTCATTTTAACTATTTTAACCCTTCTTTAAATAAATTAATAATAAAGGTCCTAATCTAATCCAAGTGGGCCTAAATGGTCATATTTTATTCCTAAGGTTGTTTATGGTCGAATTACACTTGTCGAATAGAATTAGGACATGTGTTAGGGTATTAATAATATCATTTTTACCCTTAATTACCCTATTTACTTTTAACCGTGGTAAAAAAAAGTAAAAAGTTACTATTCACCAAAAATTATTTTCATCTCATTGAACCACATTTTAGTCCTTGATATTAACCGTGTCTCTCAGATTTTTGAAATTCCACTCACAGAAGCGTTAAAATTATGTTTTCTGAAAAATTCAGTTTTTTAACTTCCACTTAGTGGTTTCACTATTCATCAAAAAATGAAAGTTTCCAGAAAAATACCAAAAATTAGATCTAAGCTATATTTGATATTATGAATTCAAAAATTATGTCTATTTTATCAAATTCAAAATATATCAGTTTCATTAATTAATTTAAAAATTATTTCCCGTCGTCAAAACAAATAGCATGTTTTTAAGAGATAATAACTATCAAAAGACTGAGACTTGTTTATAACTGGTTTAAATGTGAAATTACATCCAATGACCAACATTGTATTAAATTGTAAAAATTTATTATAAATATACTTTAAAACCACTCAAATTAATAATTTATCACTATAAATTATTTCGATTAAAAAAGTTGTTTTTAATTATAATTTAGTAATTTTCACTATTCATCCGAATATGAAAGTTATCCGGAAAGTACCAAAATTTCACCCTAAGATAATTTCGATATTCCGAATCCAAAAATGATGACCATTTTGAAAAATAAAATTTACAAAATTTCAAAAAGTGGTTATTACTATTCATAATGGCTAGTTTTAATAATATTTTAATGGCATAGTGTTGTTTAGTAAAACTCGTTACTGCGTACTACACACGCTATCGAGGAAGGTCGCGATTGCGTGTAATGCAAGTCAAGTCAAGGATTCATGTTGTGAAAGCTCCTTTTGGTGTAGCGTACAACACAATACATTAATGAAATTAAAAATAATATTTTTCATAAAATCTCGGGTTGTTACAGGATTCATGATGTTTATAGGTTCACAATGTTTGAGAGTTTCATGAAGTGTAGGGTATTCAAAATGGTTCACCTTTCATGAAACAGGGAGGCCATGTCTTAGATTAAAGTCATGGTTCCCATGGGGATGGCATTTTAGAGGATAATTTTCAGACGAAACTCCAAGATCCATAAATAGATTTCTTCTTATGCGAAGGAAATGTTCCTTCACGAAAGACCTATCCACCATGGTTCATGTTTCCTATAAATCCATGGGAGGTAGTTTTGTAAAATAAATCTACCTATGGGAATCCATCTACTCTTTTATTCAATAAGAGTATAGTTTCATGAATTTATAGCCCTTTTCATAAGATGATAGGTGAATTCCCCCTAATGTTGGATGTGGGGTGGTATTTATAGACTTATCTTATTAGATGGAATTGGTTTCATAAAATATTTTGGTCATCGTATAAAATTATGAATTTATCAATATGATGTGATTTCCTTAAATCGACATACGTTTTGTGCTAGTTGTTGCCTCAAGCTTAGTGTGCCCAGGGGATTCCATGAACATACCAACGTTGCGGAGATGATACCATCTCAATCACAATGTGGATGATGATCTCCATGAGTAGACATCATTCATGATGGGAATAATCTTTGAATACATAGACCCTTATGTAGAATGTTTTTTCTCTTTTGGATCATATTTTCTTTGAGTAATTTGTGCCTTCATCGACCTATCCCGTGAAATGTATATTTTGACATTGAAAAATCCCCCTTTAAATTGGACATTATGAGGATGTGGAGGGTCATATTTTTAAGGGAACCCATTGAAAAGTTTCTATCTGGAGACTCTTTCATGAAACATGGTCTGACAATGTGCTTATATGTAGATGTGGGGGTCCCTAAGGGGAAAATGGTATTTTTAGATAGAATAAGTCAGTGATATCTTGTTGTAGAACTCAACACATTCACAAGATTTTTTTTGTTTTGATCCCACCACTCATAATGAATTCCACTTTTGTGAAAAATCCTTTCATGAACAAAATTTGATGAATGTTAGGAGATTTAAAAAATGGTCTGTTTGTGAAACAACCTTCACAAACAAGTTTTCTAAAACATTTTACGTAGAGAAAAAAATGTTTTGTGAATTTTTAGATGATTCTATGACTTTATTAAAGGAGATATGTAGAAACATTATGATCATAAATATCTCATTGAGTGAATAGGATTAATACATGATCACTAAATTGAAAATGGAGGAATTGTGAAACTATACTCTTTTTAGTAGAATTCAATTATATGTCTTTGGGATTAATAAATATGTGTTCATCCCCAATGGCAATCAAGGTTACCCATATAATTATTCTAGTAGAATTATTAGGATGTATTAAGGGAACATTAATATAGAGGTTCACATTATGATGGTCCATGCATTTCTCACCACTAACAACTTGTGGAATCTTGTGAAAATCATCAATGGAGAGGTGTTAGAGGAAGAAAACCCCCCACCCACCCACAATATGAGTGCATTATCAATAAGGGGTTGATGGAAAACCTCCATGAATGTATGGGGGGTTGGGATTTCACTAGGGATGAAATTTTACTGGTAAATGGTATTGGGAGTACATTTAATGCCCGAATGGCCCGAAGTCCTTCTTTTTTATTTTATTATCGATAATCCCCCTTTTAAGGGTTGAAGGGGAACCTGTACATGACCCATAGGCACAAGGAAAAAGGCATGACTGACTTGCAAACATGACACGAAGGCCTAGAGGAATACCATGCCCAATACATGACCCGTAGTCCCAACCCACTTGAACTGCCCCTCCCTAGATTCTTTGTAAATTGATCACCTACCTCCCCACCTTACATTGCAGATCAGATATCATTTCCCCGTACAAAGCTGCGCGGTGCCTGGTCTTGATGGCGGCTTTCATACCCTCTCATTCTTCCAAATCTGGTCAGCTCTACATCTGGTGGTTGCTACTCTTGTTGCTCTGATCCACATCTGGGGTCTGTTCTGTGTGAACTGGGCTACTCCATGGTCTTTGTGGCCTGAAGTCCTTGTCGCCCAAAGGAATTCGATGACCCGAAGGCCCTTGAGAACCGTAGGCCCAAACCAGTGGCCCAAAGTCCCAAATCGGGTGAATAGTCTAGCTGCTACAGTACCAAATAGTAACTGCTATAGTACTGCTATAGTACCCGGACATTCTCCTCCACCCGGATTTTAACATGGGTCTCTTGGATGCCAAACAGAAGCCCTTACCACTCGGTTACAGGCTCATTGGCGAGTACATTTAATGCCAATCCTATAAATAATATGATGTGGAACTCAATCAATTTGGGCATTACGAGGTAGCATGGACCTCATAGTTCCTTGTCTAGCATCACCAGGAAATTGTGCATGATTTTCTAAGTATTTGGTCATAGGGGACCAATATATTTCACCATAATCATGGGGAGGTTGAAATTGGTTTATGGTACCTCTACCACAACATTGGGATCCCCATACAAGGGTATATGTAAGATTATTTTTTCCCATTTGGGGATGTATGGATGATGATGAGGGGATTCATGGGATAACAAGAATTCTTCTATGAATAGTATTGGGGATGGATATGAACAAGCTGGGAATGAAGGATATCCCCATCAAAAAATTGTTCTATTATTTTCTAAATGAAATACTGGAAAGGCTATTATGGAGGCAACACTAGTGCCCCAATGAATATCATTGAAGAAAATATATGTGGTTCCCATAGGTGATCTCGTGGATCTTTTGGGGATATAGTGTGAAGCATGAAGCTCCCATATTTGGGATGGTTGGATTTATTTATGTGTTGATCTCTAGGTAGATCCTACCAAATTAGGATTATCACATGGGGCTATGGCCACACAAACTCATTATGGTAGAAATTTTGGTGTTGGGAACCACATCAACATATCAGCTATGGTGCCGGTGAAACTGTAGATGGAGTTACAAGGAATAATTTAGTGGATGAATCCCTTTATTATGTGTGATACTTTACACTTTGTTTGTAGCATAAAAAATTGGGGCAAGAATTCTCAAACCTGATCTACCCTCCCAACACCATTTTTGGGTCTTCAATCCTCAACATTGTCGGGAGTTGGCATCTCGACATAGGTTTAACTGATGTGTTAATGAGTATTGGGTCAGTAAATCACTTTTTCTTGTAACATTTTTCACATGTAACGATTATTCTGATCAATGATGTCATGGGGACCATAGATTATTGGTCACACCTCTTGAACATTTTAGGTTGGGTTATTGGAGGTCTGGGTGGATAGTAAGGTGATTTACAAGATATACACAGCACACCATTTTGTGATGTAGTTTCAGGGACTCCAATAGATCACCACGAAGATTTATATAGTGGTAAAAAATGTGTTCCACTCTTATTTTATTTAGAATAAATGTAACATGTTCATGAATGAATATTGAGATCTTCAAAATGATTTATTTCCACCTATTATAGCTTATTGACTCATTCATTAACACACACTAAGCTGGGAGGTCATAAATCTTATGGAAATATTGAGGATACTAGTGAATCAATAGGATGTGTAAGAGTGTGTCCCCAAAAAACAAGGTTAGGGTTTAGTGGTAATAAGGGTATTCCAAGGAGGAAGAGCTGGACTAGAAGGTAGATCTTTGGTTGTAGCTCCATCAATGTCTCGCCCTACACAAATGAGATATATTGGTAGATGAGGATCAAAAGACAAAAACTCCTAGGAAAGAGGCCTTAGGAGGAGGATAAACCCCCTTGATCATTTCCATATACACAAGATAGGCCTAGGGGAATATATTTTTCCACCCATATCTCCCCAGTGATGCTGTCCTCTCTGATATATGGGATACTTGGGGATCCATAGAAAAATTTCCTATATTTATAGGATATGTAAGCATATCAATTTTGAGGGCACAATCCTTTCCAGTATAGGTCATCCAAGGGAATAATTATATTCCTTAGGATCTGAGGCGATGTAACGCATAATAGATTAGGAAGATGAGGTCATCTCTAATTTCATAAAATATCCCTTCAAAATCACGGTGAGGTGGAATTGGGTATGCCTTCACCTCGGTATCTTGATGTATATAAATTCCCCACTACCACGAAAGAGGGTGAGGGAGAATATGAGGATGATTCATAGGTATGTGACACCTAATTGGACTACCTTATATAGGGAGACCCTTTCATTGATCATCTAATTTTTTAACCCTTTGTCTTGAACACTACCAAACATCTAACATTGATTATTATATCCATTTTTATTTGTGTAGAGATCATCGATCATAGTGGAGGAACAAGATCATGATAAAACTAAAGTGAATGATATGGGAGACCCAACCATTAAGGGGAAGGGTGTGGAATCTCTCCATCATGTTGTTGTCACATGGGGTCTACAATCTATTATTGAGTTGGTGCATGTGGGAGGTCTTCTGGTGAACCTTGTAGAGTGGTTCTATGTTATATAAAACTCTTGTAATACTTCTCCCCTTTTCACATAATCCATTATCATTTTCACCCATATGTTATATATGGATAAACCTAGAAATTAAATGGAATTTATAACCATATTCTATGATCATCCACTCATTCCAATGGTTGAAACAACATGGAATTTGTTTGGTTCTATGATTTATTATGTTCTGGTGCCAATAGAAATTTTCCAGACTATTCCTTTGATAGAAGTGGGCATGAAAGATATGGTAGTTAGGCCAACAATGGGGGGATATAAGAGGTGGTTGGTGGAGCTAAGGCCTCAATAGTGGTGGTTGAGATTGCACCACCATCTAAGATGGTTGAGGAGGATATGATTTCCTCTCATACATCATTGGTCCCATGGGATATGGATACTATAGTTGATCCCTTAAAAAATGTGGTTTATATCATGCCACCAAAATTGATAGTCAAGGTTGTTATGAAATTTGAGCCTACATCAGTGGAGCCACAGTAGGAGGCTTATAGATCTGAGGGATCAATGGAAGTTTTTTGAGATTGGACCACCAAAAAAGATGGTATATGATTGATTGATAGATAAACTTACCTCACTGTTTCTACATGAGGTGGGAGTATATCTCCCTGTCTATGAAGGACCTGGTGAGGAACCATTTCCCATGGACATGGGGCTTAACCTACCTGAGGAAATCACTTAATCTCTTATTTATACTAATTTGTTGGATGTATTCCCTCAATATGAACCATTTCAACACAAGGACTTTTATATTTATGAATTAGATGTTTTCATGGAGGGTAGAATCTTCCATAGTTTATCATGGTGTGTTGTGTGGAATTTCCTTACACACATTCCACTAGATAGTTTTCTAGACCATGTGTGATCTCTCCACCATTTGATATTTGTCCAAGAGACTAGAATTTAAGACTCTATAGGACTCTATATAATAGTTCAAGAGATTATAATTCAACATGGGTGTTATATGTGGAAGGAATTTTATATTTATTGGCACAAGTGGAAGTCTATGGGAACCCTTGTTCTCTAAGAAGATGAGGATGAGATAGATGGGATATAAGTTCATGTGTTGTTGTTTGAATCCATTGGAAATCCTCAAGAAGATATCATAAAATAATGGTTGGATATATTGTTGGTGACATAGGATGAGATAGTGGAGGGGACATCTCAACTGGATCAGTTATAGGATGTGTAAAATTAGGTGAGAATCAATTTTGAGTAAGTTCTACATGTTTCTAAGGAGGAGAAGGCTGATTTGACATAGTGAAAATGGAAATGGGATGTTTCTCGATAGATTATGTATGAACTAAAATCCTCAATCATTAGGGATTGTCTATTTGGATATTTATCTCAATTTTAAATCAAATAGAGTTTCTATTGTGAGGAGGAACCTTTACACACATTTCAAATTTTTTGAATAAATTTATCATATTATTTAATGTGTTATTTTTGTTAAATCGTGATCATATTAATCATATAAAAAAAAGTAAATCCCTAAGAACATGTGATTCATTATCATTGTGGGTAAAAAGGGAGAAATATAAGGTTACTCATTTATATGAGAGATTCAGAGCGAGGATGGAAACATTGGGTCTGAATTATTTATTATCACCTTGGAGTGCCCTGGATGGGATATATTTGATTGGAGAATGATAATCTTTATATATCCTACATTCTTTCTCAATGTGAACTAGTTTACCAATGGTTTAATTTTATGAGTTTTGATTTCTAATTGAAAAACGGGGATGATGAATATCAATCAGGATGCCTCGGATCTGGAAAACAAAGGGGGTGATAAAACAATATAGGGTAACTAATAACCATGTTTGACACATAGATTACATAATCATTATGTAGGTGATGAGAACTTATAAATGAGTTGCATCCATTTAACAGGTTCAGAATAGAAGACCTATAGAAATTTCATCAGAATTATTTTTGATTTTATCCCGAAGGTAATAGGTCAGAAGGTGTGAAAAATATTTAATTCCATTAGGGGGAATGTTTTGATATGATAGATGATGGGGATCTAAATCTAGTAAGATTCACGGAATGGGTTTAACCTTATAGTATTTTCTAGTGTAATTCAACACTCATTGGATAATGATACTATGTTTTTGCACAAATCGAGTTTCCATATTGATCTTAATGAGGGCCAAACACATTTTTTATTTTGAGTGTTGTCTTGGATACTAAGTGATGATCAATGAACTCAAATGGTGTGGTAAGTAATTGGAACCTAAGGGGTAAAAGTGTTTATTTGGTGAGGGACCAATGTTTTTTGTAGTAGTATATCATACCATTAAGATAAAGTGCATGTGGTATAATATCCTGGGTTAAGCACATTGAACACATAGTAAAAAATATTATGATTAGGTTGATATGTCATATAGTTCATCATCATTTGATTAGGATGTTCATAGAATAGTTTAAAACTTTTTGTCCCAGACATGTGAACTAATATTAATAAATCCTTCTGGATCATGGAAGAAGGATTCAAAAACTGAAAACATAATGGGTGTAACCACAAATAGGAATTCATTAAGTAAGTAGAGCTATGATTTGGCACTACATGTTTATAATGATAATGGGGTCTAACGAGTGTAGGTTGTTTTTTTTCAAGGTTTATGGTGGGTCCACCTAGTTATGTTCCTCAATATATCCCCTCATTTTTCCTCATGTTGTCAGAGTGACCAGATGGGTGGGATTCTGACATTTTCGTAGGTTTCCCCTATGGGTTTTCAACAGTACACTCATATTATCTTCTGAACTAGGTTATATTAAGTTCATTACAGTCAGGCTGTGGTTGTTTGTTTACATTCATATTACTTGAAATGAAGGTTTCAAATATCTTATGGTCATAATAATTGTACCATGTGATGAGTATCTCAATATAGTGTCTGTATAACATAGTATAGATAGATCAATGTGAATTTAGGGATAAGGAGACCATATACCACAAATAAAATTTATGAGAAAATTTTCACACAGTTTAATTTCATGATGCATTGACCAAGAATCCTAGTTTTAGGGCATTGAGATTAGACCTAAAGTAGTGGTTATATTAAAGAGTCCGGTATAAAATGTAGGGAAAATAACATGATTTGAATTGTGGTCTGACCAGACGTGTTTCCATGAATGATTCTAGGTCCAACTACACAGTGGTTGATGTTATGATGTTATGGGTGGATTCCATGCAATGAGTTGATTGTGGGGGATAGAAGCATGATATGAGAAACATGTGTATTTACATATCTCATGTGAATAGGAATCATGAATAATGTAGTTATAAGACACATATTTTTAGGATATCGGCCCTGGGGGTGGGTGGCTGGGTGGCATCCTCTTGAGCGTTGATGAAATGAAAAAGTGATGTGGGAATTGGGTATCTAAAACAACATGGATGAATCATACTATGAAAATAATTGGACATAGAGTCCATATGTACATAGTTTAAGGTAATATTACTTGTACTTGAAGGGGTGTAGTTACATTGAAGTTGTTTGGATGGTGAAAAATTATAAAACACGATGTGAAGAAGGACGCAAGGAGTCCCGACATCACATAAAGATATCTGGAAAGTAGTTTCTTCCAATTTAAATTCCATGAGGCTTGGACCCTTGGGAGGCCCCAAAATAGTTTGGTTTTATGTATGGGATTGAGATGTTTTATCAATGTTTCCATATGTATCTTTTATGGTTTTGGAATAAATCCATATATAGTTCTAAGATGTGATTTTATCGAATTTCAATATTGGATGGTTAATGTAATCTCTTGTGAGGATAGTTAATTAACTAATATTTTCCATATGATGCATCATATGGTCATCACAAATGGTATGTCTATATATTAAAAACATGTGTTGAGAAAAACCTTTTATTCATATAATATTTTTCATATGGGAGATCATATGAACAACATATATGGTAAGGCTACTCTTAGACGTCATGTGTTGTCTAAATTTGGGCTTTGTGGTTTAGAGCCATACATCCCATACTATGGATACTACGTGTTTATGGCCGTAAATCTCATATCAAGGTTGATAGTTCATAAAAGGGTATTTTTTTGCATGAAATATTGATAATCTGATCCAAATGATGACCAATGAGGATTTTCCCTATGAATGTTTAAAAAAACATTTTAGTAGTTTAATGTCATGATAATTTGACTAGAACATCTAGTTTATGGTAATAGTGTTTGGACTAGAGGGTGGGTAAGGATTGAGCCTAAACCTATTGGGGGAGATGCCCATATGATTTTTAAGTGACAGTGAAGGACCCATGAAATGAGGTTTGGGAATCACTATATATCCCATGGGAATGGGAATCAATCCATACAATAGTCTAAAATACATCTTTGTAGTTGACTAATGATGGATAAATTTCATCCTCTCTGGTGAGGATGTTAAGTCATCAAATGATTAGCATGTGGAATCCCATGTTTTATCTCACTAGGTATGGTCACAATATAAATTCTTGTGATAAGGTCATTTTCTGGAATTATTCATTGATATTATCATTCTTTCTTCCTCGTGTCAGATAATGAGGGAGTCTCAATTTTTTGATGGATACAGGATATGATCTGGGCTTATACCTAAGGAGGAGGCCCATGTTATCTTTCCTCATTCTCTGAATTACTTCATAAGTGATTAATGTCAAATATGACCTCACTTTAAGAGAGGGAACTTGTGGCTAGTCCCAACGATAAAGAGTCTTAGTGTCACTACATTTCTACCTTAGATGGGAATCCATCCACACATTTTTATAGAATATGGCTTGTAAGGATACATTTTACAAGGGGGAGGATATTATCTTATCTGATTAGAACCCAACGTTTAGTGTAGTTATATGTCATTTGATGATGACATAAAAACATCTCATATTTATCACATTAAGATTACATTATCCATCACAAAGGGTATGTCTATAGTTTAGTGTCATGTGTTGATAATTGGGTTTTGATTATTTATCAATTATAATGTGATGAATCCCTTGTTCATCACATAGGGTAAGGCTACATTTTAAAATTTTGTGTTGAGGATGTCAGTTTCGATTATCTCAAATTTATCATATGATACATGATAGGATCATTATATAGTGTAAGAATATATTTTAATGTCATGTGCTAGGTATGATGGTTTTGATTGTCTCACATTTATAATTTGTGGCACCCATGGTTTATCACACAGGGCAACGATAATGTTTAATGTCATGTTCTAAGGTTTTTGGTATTTATAGTTTAGTTTTATATATCTCAGAATATAGATTCTTTGAGTTTATGTTAATAAATCATGGACTAAAGGGGTGACTACTAGTTTATGGTTGAAGAGATTAGATCAGGGTTTTCTATAGGTTATGATCATGTAGCTTTGAACATGTGGTTAAATAAATTGTACCACATTAGGAACATTGAATTTTTAGTAGATATAATGTGATCTCCTCCCATATTTATTAACATGTATGAACCATTTGAATAGACCTTCTGAATAATATAATCTCTTCCCACTTGGGTTCTAACTTCTATGGATTTTTTCTTGGTATCATCGATGTTATGAGAAACAATACCATGTCACCATGAATGAATGAGTGGTGGTGGAAATTATTATTGAATGACCTTGCTTCCTAGTTTGGATGTATCTCTATGTTATGTAGTGCATGGAGCCTATTTTACATGAGGGATGTTAACTCATACAAAAAAAATCTACCTAGTATAGAAATTTATGTTTATAAAAACCATTCAGAGTGATCAAAACTGAACCATAATTTGTAAAAAAATACCATTGTTTCATTAAATAGTGAGTACAGGGTCTCCTGGGTGGGAATTTATGCCATCATCCAATATTAATAGATGTAATTGAGAAGTTTATCAGGATAATTATTCTTGTTTTATGCCTAAATATTTTTTATAATGTTGGGGAGAGTCTTATTGAATACCATGATGAGTCCATTTTCCTACATGTGATAGTTGAAAGTGTGGTTAGATAATATGATTTATTTTAAAATAGTTTATTCATCTTCGAATCCTATGAGTTTTTTCCTCTTCCCCAAAGAATATTGTGATGAACCCCATACCAATGAATTATTTGGGAGTTCTAGAACTTGATCATGGATCAGGTTTTAACTTCTTTGAGGGTAACATCTTCTTCCAACTATGAAAATAATTTTTTCTTGGAAGAAATGAAACAAACCAATCAATTCATCAATAATTTGTAGGTAAAAACAATTTTGAGTCCACAAACCATGATGGGCCAATAATATTTGGAAATTTGGACATGTGTTGATGGTTATCTCACAAGGATAGGGGGAATATGGCATGCATAGAACCTCTTGGGTAACTCAACGTATTAATGAACCATGGTGGGGTGGAAGTCACACAACCTATGAACATGCTATAAGATCACTAATTCTCCATGATTGTCTCCATGATATTTGAAATGAACATTTTTCATTAACTAAGTTGTATCTATAACATGGATATAGTGAATGAGGATTTCATCAAATTTGTGTTTTTAGATGTCCTACTCAAGGATAAGAAATCTCTAAAGGGTTAGTTGTAATTCACACCAGTGGATTCATTCATACTCAACTCATCTTCGTGGGATAATGTCACTCTAGATATACTAAATTATGGGATTCATCTAATCAGGATCTTCCTCACCAAGGGGGAACATCACGACTCAGGTGTAGGTGTACTTGTTGTGACCTGATATACCTTTTGATTGTCTTTATCTAATGTGGTGGGGTTAATGACCCTTTTTTGTTCCACATGAATGAAAAATAATCATGGATGATCCCTAAAATTTATGTATATAATATTTTTTAAGAAATTGATATGGCCATTTTGTGATCGAGGAACATGGTCCGCCATTGGATTGGGAGGGAACTGGGCCATTTGCAGATGATTCCTTTCTGACAGAGGCACATGTTCTTACATTATGACAATACAGTTGACCTTGATTTTATTGATGACTGTCTTAGAGTCCCCTTTGGTATGTAAATAGGAGAAATTAGTATTGAGATATAAAATTAGGCTAGTAATAATATCATAATTATCTACCTTGTTATTATGGAATCCTTCTAAGGTTAGGAATGTGTTATGAAGAATGCCCTATTCTAGAGTGATTGAAACAATCCCCATTTTTACCCTATTGAGTTTGGGGTCATTGATCCTTCTACTAGTCAGATATTTGGATGAACCATTGATATTTATCTAAAATCATGAAACAACATTATCTATCAAGATAATAGATTAATTTAGGAAATCAACATCTTAGGAAAGTCCCTTGGGGGTAATATGTGTATGAAATAAGTCATCCAGATTCTATACCATGAAATCCTTCAGTAGGAAAACCCTGATAACGAAATGATGAAGAACAACACCCATCATGCCAATCCCCCTATCCACATAGGGGAGTTTAGGATGTACATCAACTGGTCAACAAAGGAAACCAATTGTAACTTATAGCATTGTAATTAATTTCATAACTTATGTATTTGGAATACCAACATATGACTGGTCTTCTTAATGGGGATTATCTAGTCTCAATTACTAGGAGTAGGTTTATGGGATAAAATATTATATTTTTCAAACCCTTAATGTTATTTTGAGAAATAAGGGGGTTTCATGACAATTATCATGTGGTCATAGAGAGGACCATAGGATTTTCTAATATGGGTATCATTAGAACCAGATTTTGTCAAAAATAATGCTCAATATCCTCAAATATAATCAATAAGTCATCATCCTATGAGAATAAAGATACTTTCTTCAATATCCTAAAGAAGGGTTTACACTTGTTTTACAAATTTCCAATAAACTAGATAATATATATGATGTGTCCTAGGAGGCCTCACAACTACGAGAGGTTATGTAAAGGAGGATTTTATTTGATTGACATTATTTTCTTCAGATTAATCTTAATGCTACTATATCTTATAATGAAGCTGAGAAACTTTCCGAAGGTATCCCCAAATGCACACTTCAAATGGTTTATTTTCATGTGGTGATAATAAAAGAATAATAAAACATTCTAAAGATATTTTAAATAGATATGGAACAAGCATGATTTAACAAAACAAGTCATATAAATAACACTACATTAATTTCATGAGGGTTGATTTGAAGATATGGTTCATTTCCCAATTGTATGTGGATCCATCAATTCTTTTTTCAGAAAGGAAAAACCTAGTAGTAGAAATTCACCTAGGATTCCTTGAATGTTGTATACTCCTCATGTTCAAGGCTATCCAGATGTTATTATACCTAGAATATCTATTCGTAAAGTAGAGGCCCTAGAAATAATCCCTAACATCAATCAACAGCTCTGTCACATGGAGGGTAATGTCATCCATCATTCAACGGAAGTTAAGTCACATTTAGTTGATGAATACTATAGTCTTCCCATTATTATTTTTAAATATTACATTTTTTCAATCCATTAAGGGTATTAAACCTCACAATTTAGGTTTCCTTTAATAATATTTTCATCCTTGGCCTCGACCATGGCACCATGAGTGGTGTTCATTTTTATGGGAGGCTGTTTGAACTCCCAATGGCTTTCTAGAAGGACAATGAGATGAGAAATGACATGGGGATTGATACCTAGCATTTCTATATAGCTCCAAGTTAACAAATCTTGGTCCTTCTTTAGGAAAGCTAGATACTGATGTTCTTATTCAAGTGAAATGCATGCATTGATCCGTATCAACATGGTATTTTCCTCAATTCCAAGGTTTACCTTATTCAATTAATCAAAAGTTGTGGAAACATAATTTTCAAATATAGCAGGGTCATCCGTTAGATCCTCTTTCTTAATAGAAATGTGAGAGTAGTATGGATGAAGAAACTCTCCCAATATTGTGGATCTATTGATAGTGTTAAAACCCGATATAATGGGGGATGATCCTTATACAATGAAATCATACACTATGGAGAGAAAATAAATAAATTTTGATAATAAAATACAAATTAGTTTTCAACTACGAGATCCATCCTTAATGCTATAAAAATAATCATGGGTTGATTTCCATTGAGTCATCCTTGCATTTTGGAACATGTGGGAATGTCATGGACCATTAGTCATAGGGAGAATATCTTGGTACACTATTAGATTATGATATTATAGTAACAGTCTAGGGTGAATAATGTAGGAGTATGTGGAAATATGATATCACTCCTTAGAGACTATGAAGAAAATTCCCATGTTTGGTGTGGTGGGTTCTAATAGATGGGTTGGGGGAAGAATCTGTAATGTAAGACTACCCAATGATCTATTTCAGTGGTTTTAAAATAATTGGGGTAGTTGATAAACTCAACCCCATAAATATGGAATTTTCATTCATTTTTACAATACCTAGAATAACAATATGGGGACCCAAAGGAGTCGAAGGGAGAATCATCTCCTTGGATTACCCCTACTCGACTATCAAGGGTGTATTTGAGGCCCTAGTGGTATGAATAGGGGAACAATGCATGAATATGAATCCAAGCCCTTACCATTAGGTAATTGTTAGTTTTATCTATTTAGATTACCAAAAATTCAATGATTTCTAACATGAAGCCAAATTGGGTCTTCATTAAAATCTTTCCTTAGGGATTCTATGTCACTTATCTTATCCTTAAATTTTTATGTTTGTGAGACTCATATCCTCTTCTATGATCCATATCTCGTGGTGTGTCTGTGTTTAGTTGAGATTGATATTATAGACAGTACCCACTAGGTAGCGGTGGATTTTAGTGCCATTAAACTCACAATTGATGTATAGTGGGGGGTATATTCCACTAAATGGTAACAGCCTCTTCTTCATCGAAAAATGAAATGATGGCCCAAAATTACTCTCGTTAAGAATATTCATCATAATCTAAATCAGTTGTAGATACATCAATATCAAAATAATGTTGGATTTTCATGGAATAGAAAAGGTCCTCACACATTTCCTTTGAGATAAATAGTTCCTTAAGGATCACAATCCTCTTTGGTATGCTTTCAAGGTTCTTTAACACATATAACTCCTTGTGATGGGTATATTTTTACCTCTTGGTGGTCATTCATTATCATGGAGAATAGAAGGAGATGTAGGATGTGGTATTAGGAACTGGCTAGTATTGTCTATCCTCAAATATTGGTTAGCCAGCTTGCTCAGAACATAGGATCATTGGGAACCAGTTGACTGAGGTAAACCCTAACTGGAGGTGGCTAATCATGACATGGTCATGGATGAGTCGCATAGTCCACTAATATGGTCACCAGTGGAAGCACTCTTAATTAAACTAACTGGGATGATTATCCATTATAAGTCATATGCGAGTATTTTTTACTATTTTTATTTGAATGAACAACCAAGTATGATGTTCCGGGATGCACATTCCTCTAGCCTAAAACACTGGCATGAACATTATGTCTTATGATGCAACCCCTTCCACTTCTTCAACGACACTAGACATGTGTAACTGATGGAGGAACTTTCATCTCTCATTATTGAGTATCACATATTTGTCAAATTGTTTGATATAATTAATTGATTTTTAATACTTCACTTCATTAGTGTAATATTCTAATATAATATGAACTTTGGGAGAATATCACAATTCAGGAGGCATGATGTCTCCAAGAGTGTAAGCTGGTTTCGCTACCTAAGGGGGACTCTGATAGCTCTTTTTCTTTAAATTTATTTTCTTTTGATACATGATAGTCTAGGATGTGTACTCTGATTCAGATATTGGAGGAGAAGTGGTAAATGTAGGATTGTGTGGTCTACTGATGTGGGAATGGATAAAACCATGTGCATGAGAAACTTTTTTGTGGGCCAACAAGTCTTTGTACTTGTTTTTTCCATGGTTGGTGACCTATTACCATTTACTAGAATATTTTCTTCCACTATACGAGTTAGAGAATAAATTTTATATACTTGAAATTACAACTCCCAACTTAACTAAACCATGGTTCACTTGGTCCTATAGCTAATATTATAAGATGAATCATTATTTTATTATATGAACAAGGGTCTTGTATTATAGTAAGTCATTGGAGTGGTCAGTGAGTTTGTATTCTTGGGATGTCATACATTATGTAAATTCTAGTATCCATTTATCTATATAATAGAGTATGTTCCCTAGGACCTCTTAATCCACGAAGGATTAGGTATTTTTCATTCTTTTGATGAAAGGTACCTTGGGTTCTTGGCCATGATGAGGGGTTGGGGAAACATTCTCTTAGTGAAGCTGTTCTTGATGAGGCTACGCTTATAAAGGATACACCTAGAAAATATTTTTCAAAAAAGGTGCATTTATTTTAAAAAAACTTGATATATTATTCATGCATGGCAGTGAAGATTTTTTCAATCCTAGGGATTTTCATTAATGTTGTAACTTTCCATGGGAATGACCATCTCTTTTTCTAGTAAAATGATTGTTCCATATGCTATTCTCTTTCATAGAATGATCAAAATCCACCCAGATAATTTAGGGAGATAATTTTAGGGACCAAATAATCTTTGAAATTTTCATCACACATCAGTAGTAATATTTTTTGAGAATGATACATGTTTATAGATAATTTGATCCCCTTCCATCAAGCAGTGAATTCAAAAAATCATTCCCCATTCCTATACATGAATTTGGAGAGGTAGACAATGTATATCTTGCACAAAGTGGAGATGAATTAGTAGAAGAAATATATACAGAGATCCTTCCAATAGTAAATAGATCATGGAGATAGATTTCTATAATAGATGAATGTGGGACCTTCTAGATTCTAGATGATACAACATAGATTAGAAGCATACATCTATTATATAGTCCCCAACATTGGACCAGAGTTTTTGGATGATTTGAAAAGACATTGAAATAGATCACCATTCCCATATAACGCTGTGAATCGTGGATTTTAAAATTTATAGGGTGGTTTCATCTGGAGAATCAATGCAGTATATGGTTTCCTTCAAGAAGAATTCACCCTTGTCTCATTTTCAAAGGATCATGGTGGGTGATGAGAGCATCCATCACATCATCCTATTGAGTATTTGTGGTTACCAGTGATCTAACCAACTATTCCATCTAGGATGTGGGTATCCCTTAAACATAAAGAGATAAGGCATGCTACTTGGGTAAATTGGGAAACTCCTATATTTAGTAATTTTCCATAACCACCAACCTATACCTAGATCAACAGTAAAAGGAAACCATGTTCAAACTAAGATACTTGGAAAAAAAGGAATGGATTCTTAGTCCGAGGAGTGATATGAAACATTTTAATATTATCACAATCTAGGTGAGTCTCGGAGGTAATATTTGTGCTAAGTCTCTTATATCCTTCATGGTCCTTATGAAAGGAGGATATCTTCAAGGTTTTCATGGTTTTTGATGTGATCTCGGATTGACCAATGGGGTCAGTGTGCCCCTTTACTTTTTCAATATATCATTGAGAATGTAGAATAATATCATTTGTGAAACTCTTATAGACCAAATAATATCTCTTTATATGATTGTGAGTGCATTTTGGGGGATCTGCCTGGTACGATGTCACTCCTTAAGGGTGTGTTATCTCAATCATTCCATATGTCAGTATCTTAGTTTCTTTGATCCTCAGGGGGTAAATAGTAATGAAAATACCTTTGGTGGTGGTCATAAAAGAATATTCCCTATTATGAACATGTTTAGTCACCTCTTTCTTGGATGGATGAAGCATGGTGAGGATCCTGATGGAATACTACTATAAATTTTAGTTGTATACCGTTGAAATAGGGAACTGAGCTACTAATAATGCTAATATTTCAATCTTATAAAATTGTTTGTGAATGCAATCAAGATGTTCATGGCTTCTTGGGTAGGTTAGCTAATGATCCTTAAGGTGGTTGATCGTCCCCTTAATATTATGTAGAAGGCATGAAGCCTTATCCTTAGTGAGGGACTCCATGATGATAAATCATGGGGTTATAGGTCTAAACAAGATGAAAATTATCTAACTAGTATCTAAGATTACCCAAAAGTCCTATTTTTCATTAATTGGAGGATCATACTTCTCATAATCATCTTAAAAATCAAATATCATTGTCTAGTAAACATGCCATGGAAATGATGTAAAATTTGATTTCTGTTGATTTTCTAATAGGTGGGGCACCATGCAAGATAATCATCCCCTAAATAGTTGAATGTATTTTGGATTTAGGGTTAAATTTAAGATCATATTCATGTAATATGGGGTGTTTAGAAATCCCTCAAAAGAATGATAGGTAACATAATGCTATGATTCTCTTGCGTGCTCACCTTTGTCTAAAGGATTCAATATGAACCCTGAAGACCCTTCCACTTCCTCTATGGAAGAGGAGAGGAGTGAAGGTGATGGTAGTAGAGATGGGATCACTAAATTACCTTGAAAATTTTCCAAACATCCTCTACCAATTGGTAAATTCAAATGGATTTGGGAATTTTATTTAGTCCTCTGATTTATGTATTGGTATCCATAGTTAACAGGCTTCTCCCCTAGCTCTGTTAGTAGAGGAAATGTATCATTTATTGATTCACCCATCCTATTGGAGTCTGAGAGGTCAATAGTGACACGTTGTTTCCCAGGGTCCAACCTTTGACAACACGAGACTTCTCCAAGTTCAATTTTTTAGAGTCTCTTGGGTTCCATCAATGTGTGTTATAAACTGTGTCATGGGAGTGTTCCCATTGTGGTAGTTCACCATCATTTTCCATGATGAGTCTCTAGGTTAGAGAATATATTAGGTATAGGTAGGACCATCATGTTGGGTGGTGGTAGTGTAGGGAGGACTTCCAAACTGAAATTATTCACCACATGATGCATTATAATGGTCACTGGGGGATTCAACAATGGATAGAGTCAATCCAACCTTCATAAGATGTTTTTGGTGTCTTGATCCCATGTTGGAGAATATGGGGAACTACAAAGTGATTGTGGGAGTAAGATGAGATTTGATAATGATGTATTGGTCCACTAGAGTTGAAGAAGAGGCATCACATCATGTAGGATTGGTGTTCTACCACAAGAATTGACACTATGTGTTCTAGAAATAGGCTAGTAAAATGGTAATGGAAAAAAATAAACTAGTTATAATATGCGATTAGTAATGTTAGCGCTGACATCGATGGGTGGGAGCCCTCCTAGGAGGATCTTGAATAGTGGTCAAGATGGGTATAGCTCAAACACCCCATGCCTTCTCCACCTAGAGATTGAGTTATTATAACTCTTTGGGGAAAGACTAATGAAGTAGGTTTACATCCAAAAAGACGAGGGGTGGGATGGGGTGAGTTCCCAGGAAAATCCCAAGAGTGAAACGGTGTAGGTAGGGTTCAAACAAATCATGATTATGGTGGGCCATAACCCTAGTAGGGATGAACCCTTCATATTCATATCTGTGAATAATGGGATTGATCACCCTCCTATGTATATGCTTAAAGGGTGATATGGGACTTATGTTCATAGTATACATGGAAGAGGTTTCCACTAGGTCCTGATCATATCGTTGCATGATTGTCACAATATTAGTCCCCTTGACCCAGGCCTATTTGTAGAGGTTTATCATACATTCACTAGAGATGTGTTCAAGTGGAGATATATGGAGATAAGTATTTGTTTATACAGCATTGAAGAAATTCCAATTGTTCACAACATCATTGACCCTTCTCTAAGGTTGATGGAAGGTAAATTTACATGATTCCTCATATCAGTGATGTCCAACTTCCTTCATATGCCCTGTTTTATAAGAATAGAGTTTCTTATAGAGACCACAATTATGGGGGAGTGGTTCACGGTATTAGGATATGGTCATGCTAAAATCTGATGGTTCCCACCATTAATTATGTAATCAATGTTATAGGAGAAAATATACTAATTGGGTTCATCATTTTTTATGGGTCTTTGTGTTGTGGTCGTAACTTATGTTATTTTATCCATGTATTCCCATTTTCCAAAGGTGGGTGGACCCCACAAACATGTATGGTGATGTTGTCTCGTTAATATAAATTGGTTGGTGGGATGTTGGTTCCTCCTTCATGGGATTCCTCCTTGGATCTCATAACTCTACCCTCGTCTGACAAAAATATTTAACTCATGTTCATGAAATTCATTCTGAACACCATCTAGAGGTGGAATCTATTTATTTACCCTTCATCTGGATTAATATTACCAAATTCTATGTTCATATTATATGGTAACCTTGTGAATATATAATAATTTCAAGAAACTAATAATACTTCAAAATATTTTTTTTAAATCCACATTCAAGGAAAAGTGGGAAGCACATTACACAATACATGTTTAGGATTCAGTATTCGGGTCTGAATTCAAATTTTCAAAAAAGTAAAGGCTCCACCATGGGATCCAAATCCCAAAAAATCATGCACCACTGATATAAATGTTTATGTGGTCATCATCACAACACATTAGTTATCATCATGAAGTCTCTATCCCTACCAAAATTTGGTATATCCCCTCCTGATTCTGTCGGTGACAACAAACTACCAGAACACCAAACCACCACTACACCTGCTCTGTCATCGTAAAACCCTTGTTGTCACTACATTATAAAATATTGGGAGAATATAATATTTGGTCACAACACACAAAATGTCATTAACATGATCAAGAAGCCTCTGAATGATCATTGTAAAAGACTAAATCATAAGATGTCATCATCGTCACACGATCATCACAGATGTAGAATGACAGAAAAAGGATGAAAGGGACATGAATGATGAGGATGATCCTCCTTGAACCATGATTAATGCTCAAGAATCACATCCCAAAGATTCTTGAATACCACCCTCTTGACCGACTGGGAGTGGAGTGATGGAATGCTGAATCTAGGGAAGATTGGAAGGACTGAGACCTCATCCATGAGACATGACCAGACCATAAATACAAACCAAACCAAGAAACATGAAATGAAACTGCAATATATCACAATCTAAAATCTAAAAACATCATCATAGACTAAATTGATGTCAGTATAGGACACACCACCTTGAGATCTATTAGCTTATCCACACATCCCAAAATCTCAATGCTACCACCTATATGAACCAACAAGGCTAGAAACACTAGAATGAGAATCCAAAGAAGCAATAATCAGACATGGCTATAATAGAGAAGTACTTAGAAAATTGAGTAGCCAACCTGGGCCGACAAATCCACTACCTTGAGAATCCATAAATGAAACAAAAAAAGAGGAGGAACACTACTAGGAATAAAACACTAGGGGAGGAAAAAACTGGTATGAAGGTGGGGATGGGGAAGAAGAAGCTGAAGATGTGGCACACATGTCTCCCCCACTGAGGCCCCAACAAGTAACCCTATCAGAGAGTGTCGAGGGAGGGAAGCCACTTAATGATAGTTTTACTTATTATGAATATAAGTATCATATAAATTATTACACATTGTGGGTCAATAGAATCTCATGTGTAGAGCATTTTAGAATCAATCCCCAAGTCATCCTATGTCGGGCATGGGGTAGTTGACAGTAGAGGAATAAGGAATATTAAGATACTTACTATAAGAATCCAATTGTTTTTTTAAAGGGAAGATACATCAGGTGGGCCACATGTTTTATGTCTTTTTATGATAGATTATATAATTTTAGTGTATTCCCTAGTGGAACATGATCACACTATGGATAGTTTGGTGGATTTAAGTGTGTTCTCATTGGGAAGATGTTTGTACTATGGAGGGGTATGTGTATTTTAGTGTGTTATCATGGGTAAGGTGTTCCCAGTATGGGAAGGTATGTAGAATATATTTTTTTCACATGGGAAATATGTTCCCACTATATATGGGTAGGTGGATTTTAATGTGTTACTGTGGAGAATATGTTAATATTTTGGAGAGGAAGGTGGAATTTTTTTTTTCTCATGAGGATGATGTTCACGCAATGAAGAGGTAGGATGATTTTAGCATGTTATTGGGGGGATGATGTTCACACTACCGATAGGTAGGTGTATTTTAATTTGTTCACATAGGGAGGATGTCCAAACTATGGAGTCAAATGTTTCCAATGTGAAGACATAAATATTTTATTATAATGTCAGTATGTTGGGATTTAACCTTAGAGAGTTTTCCTCTATACCCTATTTAAGATAGATTGATCACAACCCATATAGTTCAATTCCACCTTTTAATTCCATAGGATGAGACCAGTTTATAAATTTTAACATCATGAGGTAAGGATTCCCATGTCATTGAAGGATAATCAATGAGGGATGGTGTGGGGATTACACATGGAATTTTCCGAAAGTTGGAGGATCATCCCATTATGTAGATGGATAGTGTGGGGCTAAGAAATGTGAGATTATTTAAGGAGGAGTATTATCCCATGGAGGGGATGTAGGTTTCATCCCATGATGATCGTACTTGGTGCATCCTGCATTCATCATATAATGTTAGGATACAATTTTACATCATGATATTAGAATGTTTTCATCAAGTTTAATGTCATAGGACTAGGATGATGTTCAAGGATGTTCTATGTAATTTAGCTCAGATGTAATTGAGGTAAATTCCTTAGGATACCATGTCAAAGTTAGAGAGGAAGACCCATCATAAAGCCTCCCTACTAAGAAATGTTGTCATATTCCTGTGATGATTCCCCCATTATGGATTACATTTCTTATTCTAGTGAAAATTTAGTTGGGAATGGCGTAGACATAACTATGGTGTAGTGTTTAACAGGGGTCTTGATGTTCGAGTTATTATCCTCAGAAGTAAGAGTAATAGTGTTCCAATGCATAAAATAAAAAGATAACATAATGGTCCATGTTGTGATATATTAAAATGGGATGGATACAAGAGATGATGATACTGATTGAATGGGAATTTAAGGTGTGGGAGAATTGATTTTGGAGGGGTAAGGTCCCCTAGGAAATAAAATAATAAAAAAGGGTCCTTACTTAATAGAGGCACCATTGGGAGGTCTGATGGATGGAATTCTTGCAGGTTATAGTTTTTTGAATATTTATGGTTTCAAAAAGTGTAGGGGATTTTTTAAGGAACATATTTCATGAAATATGGAGGAATAATCTCAAAGAAAAACCTTAGTTCCCATGAAGATTGTTTCATAAAGGATAATTATCTCATGAAACTCGAAGAGACGCATAGGTATTTCATATTATGTTATGTCCATGGAACTCCATGAATGGTATCTCTACAATGGTTTGATGTTCCCAAGATCCCATGGTAGCCATATTCACTAAATATGGATAAATTTGGGAATCTATCTTATACTTGGATTGAGAAGGATAGTTTTTCATGAAGATAGATTCTTTTTGAAAAGGTGAAAGGTCACATTCCCCCAGATTTTGGATGTGGGGAGGTATTTATATGTTCAGTCGAGGTAAAGGTGTTGGTTTCATGAAATATAGCTTTCTTTACAAAAACAAATTGATTTTTGTTATGGGAGTGGCGTATTGTGAATATGCATACACAGCACGAAGGTTACTTCCTCAAGATCCATGTGAATGGGGGATAACATGAATAGGAAAATGTTTTATTGAGTTAACCTCCTCAATATTAAAAAGGATTATGATATTCGTATGGTTCCACTATTTAGGAAGGTTTTAACCATTATAAACACAAACCCTTGAGTTTATTTTTTATCTTTTATGGATTATATTTTTTTTGAACTGAACATGTGTTCCTCAAACTGACCTATGACTTGTGTATATAAATGTCAACAATTTCCAATGAAATTATGAGATGAAAATAATTATTAATATCCAATAATGAATCTATTAAAGGGTTTTAGAGGAAAGATAATTTCAGATAAAAAATTATTCAAGAAGAAAAAAATAATTTCATAATAAAATACATACTCTAATGGAAAATGAAACATAAATTGTGGACTATAAATGAATTAGTGAGGAATTTATTATTATTTTATTAGACATACCTTACCTAGAGGAGAATTAGGATTAATTAATTTATTTTTAACGAATAATTGACCTCATGGAATAGGTAGAATCTTCTCATGAATGGATTAAAATTTAGAGGGAAAAAATATTTTTGCATAACATTGAAATATATATTAAATATTAATACTAATAATAAGTAAATCTATATAATTCAATTTATCATGTCTTTAAATGTTAGGTGCACTAGGCTAGATACCCTAATAGGGGGTGAAATAGTGTATGAAAAATTAAAACAACTTCCCCTTTTGACCTTGTTTTGTTTTTAGAAAAAAACTATCTTATCTCTATCCTTCTTATTGTATAGTATGAATGAATCCTAAAGTATGCACATGATAGAAAAATTTAACTTGGTTCACCCCACTGTGCTATGTCCAAGAAGAAAAAATCAGCGATGTTCTGATGTACTGAATACACTATAAGCATACTCTGTTTACAAGTTATAAGTGAAATCACCATCCCTTCAAATTTATAACCATTAAAAATTTGAACGATCAATGATATATCCACTAAAGTGTTCTCACAACTTCTTCATAAATTTTAATCACAATTTAAATAATTAAAGGTCTCATCATTATCACTTATTAATGCATCATCCACTATATGTAGATGCTCTAATGAAGTCCACATTTCATTCACTGATGAATACCATGTTACCACTGATTCACTAGGTAATTCCTTCTAAACAACTTTTGTAATCCTCACTACCTTTTGGAAAATCCCACTTTCATAAAGCTCCTTTGGGTAGCTCTTCACAAAGACCCTTCACAAAGATCTAAAGGTCTTTATGAAAATCATATACTTGAAAAAAAATCAGAACAATCGGTTTGCTTTTTTAGCCTTCACCATGCTCTTTCTTTTACCAAAAAATAACCTTTATTTCGTGAAGAAATTCAATTTCGCAAGTCTCAGAACATTCAGTTGGACTTGAGCCTTTGAGAAAGTCTTCTCAAACCACCTCCGTTAATGTATTTGTGAATTCATAGCCTTAATAGTTTCGTAATTTCTTTCTCTCACACATTCTTATGGGGGTCGAGGCCTATTTTTACAAATTTTCACTGATCCTTCTGACCAGGTCATCACCATTTTATGAATAACCTCTTTTACCATCACGGTTCTCCCTTTTTTCATGGAGACCATGGTCAGAAACATAAATGTCTTTGTGAACCACCCTTCTTGAATTCCCATTCTTCACAAAACTCATCCCTTAGCCATAATTTAATAAGGCCTTCAAAAAAACCAACTTTTGAAAATATTATTCGTAATCACGAAGATCACAATAAAAAATATCCATGTCTTCATGAACAAAACATCACGAAATCCTAGTCAATGTGAAATTCATGTCTTTTCTATGTTTTTATATGGCCTTCATGAAAACCCACCTTCAATTTTTTTTTCTTAATTATGTAGATTACCATTAAAAACATTAACATATTCACAAAACACACTGGGAAAAGTCCGTCATTGTGAAACTCAAGCCTTTATCATATTTTGATGAGATATTCATGAAAATAAACATTAGTGAATACTTTTCCAAAATCAAAATTTTGGACCCCAATGATTTGGAAAACACTGAAAAATAGAACCACCCTATATCTATTATTTTGTACTGCCACCAGATCTTCAATTTCTATTTAAACGTTCTTTGTCAACATGGATTATTAATGAAATCTCTGGAACATGATAGTACATCATGAAAACCTTCTTTGTCAACAAACAAAAGAAACCCAAAAATGCGTCAATGTTACCTTGAGGTATTTTTTCCCAAAAATAACCTCATTTGTGTTTGTTGATAACTATTTTCATAATGATTTTTATCACTTTGATACCTCACTGAATCTCCTCGTATCATCTACCATCATTTTCCTATAACGATTCAGATAGCGACCAATGATTCACTCCCCACATTATCTAAGACCACGTGATCAATGCTCAATGTGATAAATAAGAGTAGTATGTAATGTTCATCAATGAATCTCTTCATTGTGCACACCAATTGTTGATACTATAATTATACCAATAAACTACTGGTATCACAAACCTCACCTACCATTATATCTAATCATTTATCGATCACTTCAAGAATCGACAAATTTAAAAAACCTACTCCCCAATCTAGTTGCTCCACCTAACAGCATCTCCCCATGTCTTTGAGAAAGAAATTTCCTCCCATAAAATCCACACTCTATCCCACATGAACAGTCACATTTTATCCCCCATTGGAAACAAACCCAAAGGTCACTACATTGTGGTTTGAAATAGGGTGAAAACACATATCATTGAATCAGGGAAAAACACATCATTCCTTGGGGAGAGGGGGAACCCACAACGACACTCTTTTAGGTTTAGGGAGTCAACTGGACTCCCAGAGCTAGTAGATGTCTCTCAAAATCTTCTTTGGGTAAGGACTTTGATAAAATATATGCAACTTGTAAATCTTTAGGCACATACTCCAACATAACTAGCCCTTCCTCTACATTATCCTCTATAAAATGATATTTGATATCAATGTGCTTTGTCCTTGAGTGATGGACTAGATTTTTTTCTAAGATTTATATCACTTGAATTATCACATTGGATTCCAAGAAGATACTTCTCTTCAATGCCCATATCATCAAGAAGCTTCTTCATCCACAATAACTATGTGCATACTTGAGTGGCAGAAATATGCTCATCTTCTGCAAGGCTCAATGAAATGGAATCTTGCTTCTTACTTATCCAAGAAATACCCAAGCCCCCAAAATATAGGGCCCCTCCTAATGTAGATTTCCGACCATCTGCTGACCCAACCCAATCTGTATATTTATATCCCAAAATCTCTTGTTGAGATTTTTCATTATACATTAAACTAAAAAACATCATGCCCTTAATATAAAAAAGTATTATTTTCACCGAAAGCATGTGGATTTCCGGGGGATTTCTTTAATATCTCAATGTTTTTCATGTGGGGAAAACAATATCAGGTATTATTGTTATTAGGTATAGTAAACTTCCAATTACATTCTTGTATTATGTTACATTCAGTACCTTTCCATCACCATATTTTTATAATTTCATCAGAGTATCAACCAGATTCTTCATCTCCTTGGAATTTTCCATTGAAAATCATCTCAAAACCACCTTAAATTATTTGGATTTAGAAATGAATGTTTCATTCCTTAATTGTGTTACATGTAAGGAAAGGAAAAACATAATCTCTTTAATCATTAACATTTCAAACTCACATTTCATGGATTCAGAAAACAATCGGCACTGAGCTTCATCTGATCCACAAAAAAATTATTCATCTACATAAAAAAGCACCATCATCCTTTGATTAATTTTTTTTGGAAATAATTATTTCAATCAACTCCACCATGTTAAAATCCAAGCTTCATTAAACATAGAAAAATCCTCGAGTTCCATTCACTTAGTGCCTGTATCAGCCCATATAGTGCTTTCTTTAATCGACAAACTTTTTTCACATCTTCATGAATGATAAAACCATCTGGCTGCTCAGTATAAACATTATATTCAAGAAACTCATTCCAAAATGCAGATTTGACATCAATACAGAAAACCATGAACTTCTGTTTCACTATAATGGTGAGGAATAATCTGATTGTCTCTAGCCTTGCAACATGTGCCAAGGTCTCATTGACATCAATATTATATATATAGTAATAGCTGTTGCAGACTAGTCGTTCTTTGTTTCAAATCACTGTGCCATCTTCATTTATATTATTTTGAAATACCCACTTAGTTATGAGGACGTTCTTATCAATTGGCCTCAAAAAATTCTAAAAGTCTGATTCTTCTCAATCTATTCTAGCTCATCATTAATCGCCTGAACCTTGTTTTCATCTTCAGCTGTGTCAAAAAAACATTTAGGTTCAACTTTAGATAAGAGAGATGTCCCATGTAGTGACTTCACACTTATTTTCTAAACTAGAGTTGTTTAATCACCAATGATATCTTTCTAATCAATTTTAGCATGAATAATTGTCTTAGTGGAAAATATAGACTTGACTTATTCTTTTTCATCATCAATATCATCTTCTGAGTCAACTTCTTCTACTTTTTCACCCCCTGTGTTACAATTCTCTTCATCAATTTCATTAGGAAACCATTCTCTGTGATGTGGAGTATTCTCTTCATTTACCATAGAAGTGAAATCATTTATCTCAACTAAATTTCCCATCCTCCTGTAAAATCATTTGTATGCTATATTTTTGCCTATGTAGACAAGTAATATCCCCTCATATTCGTGTGACTCAAATTTCTTATGTTTTTATTTGTTAAGAATAATTAAAATACTTCAAAAGATTAGAATTTATTTCACCATGGGATTCATTCCGTACAACATCTCAGTTGGAGTCTTTCCTTCCTTTGGACTCATCGAATCCATATTATAAATGTATACTGAGTTCAATAATGCTTCCTTCCAAAATTTATCTGGTAGGTCATTTTCTATAATCATTGTTATGGCCATGTTTTTGATGATCTGATTTCTCCTTTCAACCACTCCATTCCGTTGGGGAGTTCTTACGGATGAAACATGACACCTCATACCGTGTTTCTCAAGATAGTCTTCGACCTGACTATTTTTTAATTCAATACCATTATCAAAACAATACTTCATAATTTTCTGTCCAAGCATACTTTTAGAATCCCTTTGAAACTATTTTATTAAACTAAATAAATCATACTTATGGTCAATGAAGAATACCCATGATATTATACAATAATCATCATTTAAAATAATGTAATAAATTTTCCCTTAAATGGTTCTTGGTTAGATGGTTTAACAAGCATATCCATGCACCAATTCAAGAACTCTTATTGACTTCTTTTCTGTTGATTTTTACATCTTTCTGATGATCTTCCATTATTGACATGAATCACATGTATAATTACAATCACATGATATCTTAGGGAGGTATTTTTATGCATCACACTTAACTATATCTTATAGGGATGGTTGGCATAGATGAGCAAGTCATTTATGTCACAATGTGTTTTCTTCCTCTCTGTACCAAAAGAACACATCTTCTTCTCCACTTACAAGGAAAAGATTTCCATTTTTCCTTTTTCCCTGAAGAACCACTACAATTTATATTCCTTTAAAAACACACATTATCATAGTAAACCTTATATAATTCCTTAAGTCACATAGATGACTTATATTAAGTAAATTGTGAATAATACCTTCTAATACTAAGAACTCACCATATCTCATTTCCCCCAAATGTTTCCTTTCTCGAGCCAATAATTTTCCGACCTTAAATATTTCCAAAAATAATAACTATGTCATTGTCATATTTTATGCCTGTAAAATGATCCTTATTACCTGTCATGTGGGATGTAAATCCACTTTTGAGGATCCATACACTAGAATAGTCTGATGCTTTAAGGTAAATTTATAACTCCAATGCATTCCCATAATTTTTTCTTTTTGATCCATTCATTTGACCTCACACTTGGTGTAGATTGAAAAAATTTATCTTCCTCAGAGTGTGATGGCCTAGCTTCATCATGCCGAGCTGCAAATTTATTTTTCATTTTAAACTCACTTGTTTTTTTTGTTGATTTTCTACTTGTGACTACATTGATTCTGCCTTGTCACATTCTTCTGCAGGGTTGATATACAATATCTAGGAATATGTGAAAATTCTCTGCACAAAAAACAATGTCCCTCAAAGGATGTTCTATAATATCGAGCTCTGTTTGTCTTCCACTATTGTAATTGTTCCCTTTAGTATCTCTTTTATATGGAAAAAACATACAGTGAATGTACCATCATTCTACAACAATAACACCGGATAAAGGGTGCATTCCTATTTTTTACTTATGCACTACTAGTTTCTCCTTGGGATCTCTAAATATTCTGATTATTATTTTCTCCCAAGACAAATTTCAATCATGGAATGGGTGCTTGCAGTCTGATTTCAATTTTTATATCTTTTTTCCTTCAGTAGATCCCCACAACAAATTTAGCATCTAAACATCATTGATTCTTCTTTTATGAAGAACCACTATTCTCCACTTTCATCTTATCAATTTTATGAGTGATCTTATTTCCTAATGTCATAGAAGTAGTCAAGAGTTTTTCTTGATCCTTAACCATTTTCTACAAACTAACAACTTCTCTTTTAAGAGCGTAGATACACATGATTTTATCTTCTATTGTGTTATTCAAGCCGTAGATCTCCATTTTCTGTTCATAAACCATGATTCTATATTCACTAACGGATTCTATGTCCTCTAGTGTTGATGACTTTATTTTCTCAATTTCATTTACTAGATCAGAATTCTCTTCTTTCTACTACTGCATGTAGATTTTGTCATCATGTTCTTCTTTTTTGGATTTCTTAGTTTTTTCTCTCAACAAATCTATCTCTTTATGAGCTGCTTCTAATTCATCTTCCATGTCTACTCATTCTTCAACTTATTTTTATTCTTCTTCAGTAATGGTTTCTTTTTTTTTTATGAGAACTCCCAAAAACTACCACCATAACATTTTCTCTACAATCTTTACATTTCCCTATCTCTTTAACCTCTTCAAACTCAGACTCATCTGAACTATCACATTTCTATTAAAGAATATTATTTTTCTTAAATAATTCTATCTTGAACTGTTTCTTTCCATTCACATTGGCTGAATACTTCTTCATGGGAATTTCACCTTCATCAACATCATCATATTATTGGAACATTTTGGTGTACCTAGCCACAAAATGACCAACCTTTACACATTAAATGCATGAAATTTGAAGATTCACAGTAAAGTTTCCTTTTCCACTTTTAATATTTGAGGAAAGGAATGACGTAACCTCATATGTCTCTTATTCGTCCTGGGAATCTCCAATAGTGAGCTTATTCAAGGCTTCGAATGCCACCTTTTGGAATTTCCCCTATTCCTCAACATCATTATCATCATTTTACATTTCATATGCTACATGGTTACTATACACTTTATCTAGTGTCAAATCTTTCAGATCCTTGTATTCCCATACTGAAACCTTTGGATTGAAGCATGGTGTAAATTTCCCTAGGATGTGCTTCACAATATTTATGTCATAAATGACATCACTATGGCCTCACTTTTCCTCCCGTACAATATTTATCCTGTCAAATAATGCATCAACAAACTCAATTTGGTTCATTCTAAGATCATCATACTTGTTCCACAACGCCTGCACCTTTAACTTTCGTACCATTGAATCTCCTTTATATATGTTCAACAGTTTTTCCCACAAGGCATGTGATGTTTTTAAAGAAATCACCTTTTTATAGAGAGAATTGTATTGGGATCCCCTTGAAGCATTGATTCCCTTAGCGTCAACTTCCAATTCTCTTCATTCGGCTTCCGATAATGAACCACTATTAATATCAGTTTTTATACCATGCATTTATGTTGTAAACATATCCATTCCCAATTATTGGAAGTAGTGTTGCATACTATTCTTCAAAAGATGAAATTTTTCCCTTCAAAGATCATAATCCCTTTGTGATTGGTGACCACCATTTGAGAGAGAAAAATTGATATCAACCGTTCTCTCTGATACCAATTGTAAGGTCCACTAGGCTACATACCCTGAGAGGGGCATGAATCATGGAATGAAAAATTAAAATTGCTCCTTTTGATATTCATTTGTTGTTATACAAAAATCTCTTCTTTATCTCCTTCTCGTTGTAGAGTATGAATGAATCATAATGCATTCACATGACATGGAAATTTTACTTGGTTCACACCCACTAGGCAATGTCCATGGAGCATACACCAGCACTGTGCTGATGTACCAAAACCACTATTAGCACAATTCTATTTAGAAGTTCTAAGTGGACTCATTGGCCCTTCTATTTTACATCCACATACAATTTGAAAGTTCACTGCTCTCTCAACTGAATTGTGCTCACTACTACTTCAGAAGATCCACTCATAGTTTGAATACTTTTTTGTCCCATTATTATCACTAATGAATTCATCCTCCACTCTATGTAGATTCTCTATTAAATTCCACTTTTCATTCACTAATGAATACCCCATTACCACATATTCTATGGGAAATGTCTTTTAAACACCCTTCCCGATTCTCACTAACATT
Source organism: Viscum album (assembly GCA_963277665.1). Lineage (NCBI taxonomy): Eukaryota > Viridiplantae > Streptophyta > Magnoliopsida > Santalales > Viscaceae > Viscum > Viscum album. Next base: position 74,804,182 of record OY728162.1, on the reverse strand, counting down.
AGGAAATTCCCTCTTTCACAAGGATCCTTTACAAAGTGCTTTGATAATACCCTTCAGTAATATCAAACGGTCTTCATGAAAATCATATACTTCAACAAAACTCAGAACAATTAGTTGGATTTTTTAGCCATCGTGAAGCTCTTGCATTTCCCTAAAAATCACTTTTCCTTCGAGAAGTTATTCAATTTCAGAAATCTCATAACAGTCATTTCTCTTTGATCCTTTATGAATGTCATTGAAAGCACCTTTGTGTAGGTCTTTGCAAATTTGGAGCATTATGATTTTCATTATGTATCTCTCTCACACCATCTGAAGGGGGTAGATTCATAGTTATAGGTATTTCCACCGAACCTTCCGGCCATGTCATCAACATTTCAAGAAGAGTCACTTGAGAACAAATTGGCTTTGGAAATACCTTTCATTTTCCAAAACAAAGGAAAAAATCATTTCTAGTGAGCTTAACCTGATTTCAAATCATATGTACATTGAATAAATATTAAACATGTATTTAAAACAAGAAATAAACCATAGGATTTGAATTAATGTCATGGGAATAGGGGACCTACCTCAGGGTGGAACCATACTGAAATTTCAGATATTGGCGCTTTATAAATAGATGTTTCTACCGAAACACACATAACATCATATATACAAATATATATCCTTGGCCTAATGAATGTATTCCCACAAACAATGAGGGAACATGTATAGAGAAGATATATATGTGTGTGTGTGTGTGTGTTTGTATATATATTCATACCTTTGTACGTGCATGCGCTCCTTATTAAGGTTGACCAAAACAAACTGAAATAATTATTAGGGAATCAAAAACACATTGAAGACCCTAAATTAATTGAGAAAAACTAAGAAGCGGTTACAAAACCTCACTTATAGAGGTGGTGGAAACCCGAAACCATGTGGTACAATCCAACGCACCTTCAATTAAATACTAAAGACTCATAAATTAAAAAAAATCCAAATAAAAACTAATTGATAAAGAAGAACAGAGTAAAACCTTATAGGAAATCATTGGTGGGCAGGCCGAAATGAAGGAAACCACTTTTACATTTGTGGTGGTTTCCAAAACACAGACCCAAAGGTCATGTGGGACCATATGCAAAACCTGCCGAATGAAAAAACAATGAAACATATCAATCAAAAACCTAGGGTATTAGGTTGAATGGATTGGTTGAAGGGGAGATGTCAAATCTGCCAGAAATGGATGTGGAAGAGTGGGGAAAACCATACCTTGAAGGATTTGAGAAAAATACAGTCAAAACCCAGTTCAAATACAATATTCAAAGTGAGCCAGGGATGTATAATCGTGTGAAAAAAGGTCTCATCTTGGGGGGGTTGTGAAGGTAGAATGAGGGATATTAGGGAGGTGTGAGGGCGGCATGAGGGTGGCATGAGGGCGGTGTGAGGGAAACATGATGGAGATAAGGGAGGTGTGAGGGAGGTAATCAGAGGGTGATTAGGGCACCAGTCAATGGGATGGGGAGCATTGCACAACTAGGGAGCCACGATGGGATGAGAGGGGGATGATAAGGAGATAAGAGGGAAGAAAATGTTGAAATAGTGGGTTCCCTAGACCAAACTATGTAGTAATTTTTATTACCATATCATGTATATAGTTAGTTATACATGATTTTATGTTACCATTATAGTTTAGACGTTTTCTTCATCCACTATTATAATGGTAATGTCCAAAGATTAATTTTCATGTCTAGAGGTTACAGTAGATCCCAGGAAATAATGGGAACATTGAGATACTATGAAATTATTCTAAAATATATGATCTATAGTTTAGATTCATCATACTCACTAGACCTAGTAGATTTGTGACTATCAAGTGATAGGGACTCATAAGCCCTGATACTTCTTCTTGTGAAGTTCTCCCTTAGTGATCACTAGAATTGAGATCTTGAGGATGAACCTGCAATAGGAACACTACATGTTTTGGGTGTCATTGGTTGTTCCTATCAATGAACATGTGTATTGATCTCATGACTTATGACCATTACCAATGTGTACCAATTTATTTCTTACTTTGATTCATGTAAAGAAACATTGTATTGAAATCATGGGGTGGTGGCTTGTGTTGGGTGCGTCTTTGGTGGTATGACATTGGTAGAATGTTCATGAAAGTATTTGTCGCTTCCAATTTTAGGAAGTTATATATCTCAGGACTGGTTTATCCGGATGGTGTTACTTAGTACAAAGGTAAATCCATCTGAAAAGATCAACATATAATAAATCATGAAAAGGATTATGACACAAGTGTGCATCCTACTTTATGAGATATTTATTGTCAAAGAGATTAATGTACAATGTCTGTGTTCATAGGTTGGTCATAATTTCTATGAAAATACTGATCTATTTAGGGTCCATGATGGGTTTCTAGACTTTTCTATTTTTTGTGGATTTTATTCACTATTATCGAGATAAGGACCAAGATTCTCACACACAATAGCATATTCAAGAATTCACTGAATTCAGATGAATAGGTATATTGTGCATGGTCGGCTCCACCACAAGGTCTGAGAATTGTTCAATTTATCAATCACCGATGAATTAAACAATTTCATTAATATTCAAGTTATGAATATTTGGGATGGAATTTAATTTATTTATTTTCAAATATAGTAAATATGAGATTATATGAATTGAATGAATATTATTATAATATTCATGGTTCATTTAATATTTTGTAGTATAGTGAGTGGATTTAAATGGCTTGGTTTTTATCACTTAATATATATTACATATATATATATTAAAATTATGGGATAAAATAATAAATAATATTGACGTAGTTCGGTTCGTCAAAATTATTTATTTTAGTGGATGTTGAAATAAATGGGGGTCGGGGAAGTCAACAGGGTATTTAACAAATCCACTATAAATACAAGGGAGGCTCTCTCTCCTTGGCACTTTTAATTCATTTACATGGAATAAAATCCAGAGCATCTCTCTCCTCTCACTATCTAAAGAGAGAAACACTCAATCCAAGACGCTCAGATCATGAAATCTATCAAACCCCAATGGAATCTCAATGTGGTGATCATTGGAATGTCGAAAGCATCATGTGATCTTCATGCTAGCACCCAGAATTCGACAATCGACGTTCTGGAAGTTTTTGAAGGGCTCGTGGATGATATAGAGGGTTCTTACTATGGATCATTCGTGGAATGGTCTCCATAGATATGTTTCAATCGACCCAGATTCATATCTCAATAGGTATGTATTCTGTTTACGTTTTCATGCGCTTTACAATTTATGAGAGATCCCCGTACCTTTCCGGGGATCGGATCTTTAGTATGAACAATTCTCATCGATCCACTAGTGAATGTTTTAAAATCCTCAGCCCACCGGCTTCTGATGTGGGCCCCAGAACCAATCAGTGGTATTATAGTGAGTTTGTAAATTTTCTAAGCCTAAAAAATGAAATTTTCATTACAATTATGTAGAGGGTTCAATAACGATCCCATTGGTTCAAAATGCTTGTCGATCTGATCTCGAACGACCAAATTTTGACCATTTTAATTTATCAGATTAGATCACTTTTGTGGTTTGATCATGGGTATTAAATTTAATTCATTCTGAAGGACCAATCAAGTTTAGACCAGTCATCAAATACAATTTAAAATATATAAAAATCATAAATTTAACATTTTTTTAATTTAGATAATAATATAATAATAATAATAATATTTATTTTATTATAATAACAATTTAATAATAATAAATAATTTTTTAATTATAACAATTTTATTATTATTAAATTAAAAGGCTATTTAGACATTAGATTTTTTTGTGGGTGTGGAATTTTTTTGGGAATACCAATACTTTAGAGGGAAGAAATCCATTTTAAAAAAGGGTGTGGAAGAAGAAATAAAAAGACATAAAAACAACAAAAAACAAGTGGGGGCAGCCTAAGAATTAATGTAAAAATGAAAGAAAAAGCAAAAAATGGGTCAATTGGGGTCTCCTTCCTCTGCACAAAATTCTAGGCACCGCCTGCACCGGAGGCCTGAATGGCCTTGACCTCCGCTCCGTGAAGCTCCCGACCGCCGCCTCCTAGCCGGATTTCATTGGTGCGGCTCCTCCCTGCACTGTTCGGCAGCAGAACAAGCATCCTGCCTTTGTTCCACCATCACCTACACGGTCCCCTCCCACTAGTCGCACACCCACAGCAGGCCATCGTCCCGGCCACCGCCTGTGACCCGACATCCTTGAACTCCCCGAAAGCCTTACACCCCTCTCCCAGGCACTGCCTGCTCTACATTGAGCAAACCCAGGCCCCGCACCAAGGGACATACATAGGCCCCACCGCTGGCCTCCTCCCACGATATGGCCCAACCGCCTTGGCCTTCCCAGCCACCGTCTCCAACCCGCAACCTCCTTCCACCCCCAGCCAGCAAGGGGTCTACTTTTGCCACACCCGGCCTCCATGTAGGCCAACTCACGAGTCACTGATGGCAGTCCTACCACTGGTCACTGCTCCCCTCGTGTAAGGGCCAACCCGTGTGGGTCAGGTGGGTAGCACAACCTCTGATGGTGATGAGGCCGATGGCCTTGGCATATTTACCTGCATTCTGGTATTGAGCACCGACCCATGCATGTCACATTTGTTTAATTAATTATTTAACTATCTGGGATGCTTGTAATTAATTATTTGATTGTCCGCACGTCGTCATAATTTTTTGGTTAAAATGTATATTGGCCCGCACAACCAATTTTTACCTAACGAAAATTTATACCCCTAGACCTCATCGCCTGTGTACAAGTATTTGTGTACTTCGGACGAAGATGGTGAATGACGCAGACCCGACCAGGACGAGGCGGTTCACGTTGATCAAGACCTACCGGGATGATATGTGGACCCTAGAAAGACAATGCAATACTCCATGACGTGACGTAGACCCCGCCAAGACAAGGCAATACTTGGAAAGATAAGGTAACATACAATACAAGGGGGACACTACATCAAGAGTCCATCTTTGACTCAGGTATGATGCCCCAAGGTCGTTTAGATGATCAAGACCAGTCGGGTAGTAGTTAACCATTTTGCATTTATTTATTATTTTATGCATTGTAAAATAATGAGAGAAATACATAAAATAATAGATACTAAAATGAAGTAAGAAGCGGCGTATGTTTTTCTATTAATGTTCAGTTGTGGTCATAACAACATATATGAACAAGATTAATATAAATAGATCACATTCATCGTGACAAAAACACAAAAACCACAAAGAAATAGTAAGTCACGTCAAACTTACACCATTCAGGTTTGAACCAAACTAGGTGTCCGGGTCGACATAACAAAAATTGTAGACAATAAATAGCCATAAATAGTTTGTTTTTATTTTAATGGAAAGCGTTGAGTAAATCCATAAATTATTTTTGATGCTGGGACATTACTCAACAGATTAAAGAACTGCGAGTTAATGCAGTTGGCCATCTAAAAGCGATGCTTGGACCCTCCGAGTAGTGGCGTAGCCATATCTGGTAGACTATAAGGAAGGTTGAAGGATCCATACTACTAGAATACTCAAATTATAGTGTATTTTGATTGTAGTACAGAGGGTGCCTAGAATTCGATAAATTAGTGGGAGACATTTAATGGTTAAATTAATCAATAATGTCACATTTGGTAATAAACATAAAAAGTAAAATCTGATAAAGTTTATTTTTGTAGAAAATAACAGAAAGTAATACCAAAATAAACATGTGATAATTATTTGACAGATTTAATGTCTAAACTAAGCATGAATTTCCAATGTGTTGTATAGTCTCTCGCACACATTACTTCTATATTATAAATTCAGGGTGCTTGTGTCCCAACCTATTAATCAAACTAAGAAAGTATGGGTGTAAATGATTATAGGAGACTCATGAATCAAGCATATGATGGCTCTGTCATAATTCTATCATCAACATCTGATGTTATTTGCGGTATCTACATCATGACATGGATGGTGTTGCATGTAGTATCATCTCCAAGAAGTTTCCATGGAGAAATCTAAGCTAGATTTGAATAAGGTGATTTCACTCGGTTTGTGTAAAGTGAAAGATAGTTCTCAATATTTCATGCCATCCAATTCTTATACCATTTACACCCAATTACATTATTTTTTATTAAGGACACAAATTAACGGTATAGAGTAAATTCTTATTTACCTTTAAGGTAACATTCACAAATTAATAAGAATGTTAAAGATAACACTCTCTTTTGTTTTTATGGAGAATATATTGAAAAACAAACCGTATAAGACTATAGAAAGTTTCAAAAGGAGCCTTTGTCATGTCCATCAAATAAAATAGGTTGGTTATTTAATAGGAGGTTATTTTCATCACATACTGAAATAAATTTATTTATTTTTTAAAAATTCAATGAAATGAAATACAAGAAGCAAGAACCCGCTTCCCATTTAGGTATATTCATCAATATAAATTAATGTTTCTATCATACTTCTTGGGTATGGAATACAATATTCCAATACCATATGTTTATTTAAATAATGTAACCATGTATGTATAGGAACATTATAATAAGTAAAGTGTCTTCTCCAAGTAACTAAGAAAGGGTGATTCCTAAGTCAGCGGCGAGAAACACATATCTTCTATTTTCCAAATGATTGATTAAATTTGAAAAAGTAGTTGAGTATAACCAAAATATTTATCTCATGTTACCATTTGGTCATAATGATATATTATTCTAGGTTTTTGGAATGAATGATTTTTGTGGTTACATATTCATCAAATAGTTCACTGGTACTTGAATCAAAGGCATTACATGATGAATATAAAAATGTAAGACTTATGTAGTTGTGGAAGGATTATTATTTTTCAAGTAAAACTAAACATATATTTCACTAATATACCTATTATGATATTTACGATTGATACAACTAAAAACCTTTGGTATTATTGACATCCATAGTTTAGACATAGTAACATTTATAAATAAATTTATGCCACAAAGCTTATGAGGTTAGTTCAATAAGAGAGTGTGAACTATTCCAAAGAAAGCTAGAGGTAAAGATACTTCATAAGATTCCTTTATGTTATTAAGGAATCTAATAGTGAATTATATGTTTTGTTAGATGATATGAGTTGCTTTGGATCGACATGACAAAGAATATCTTGACCAAACATTCATCGATCGTGATAATGTAGCATGTAGTAATTCCTAAACACATGTTACCTTATCTACATAATAGTATTGATGTTCATTAAGAGGATCGAAGATAATTTTTTACTTGTTAACAATGATAAAAAAAATATAGCATGGAGAAATTACTAAATGAACCATTTATATATCAATGTTATGACTTAAGGATTATCAATGTTACTACCTTCAGTAACATTAATAATATTTCAAGATGTGCTTTGTAAATAATAGCATAAACCCATAACCAATATGCCAACTAATGTGAAAAATGGATATTATACGAGTAATAGTATGATTGAAATCCATTATGTCATAGGACATGTGTTATAGTTTCAAAGTGTTTTTTATGATTTAATCAAACATGCATCAAGTTAAACACATGATGTATCTATGTAAATATCCTAATAGTTTCTTAGGATTTTATATAAATCCCTAAGATAGAAAATATCTAGTCATGTATTAGTCTACATTTCTATAGAAGGGTACACATCTCTATTATAGATAGTGGGAGATGAATTGACTTGGACTTAGTCAATGCTCAAGATGCACAAATTTTTGGAATAGGAACAAGTTCCACAAGTTCATGTGGAATAGAAACGTTCCAGAGACACATACTGCGTAGGAAGGATGAAACTATGGTGATGTTTTTATGTTCACCATGGCTGATAATACATAATTCATTGAGAATAATAAATCCAACAAGTAATAAGTAAATATAAATAATCTATGATTGACATGACAATTTAAAATTCATTAATGGATTCCAAGTATCAAATTGAAAAGGGGATTAGAAATTTAATAATGCGGTGGGTATTCAAATGAAATAATACATGGATGGTATAAGCCTAGTACCAATAAGGCTCAACTTGTTATAGCATGTTGGTATGCCTAAATACATAAGAATTTTACCTTTTATGTATATACTTATAAGATCATTATATTGGTCTTTGGATGTCATGATTATCTTTTATGGATGGTGTCTATACGACACAACCAGAAAGGGATGATGACACCATCAAATTCTAATGAAGGTAGAAAGTTACTGAAATCGAGTTCTAATTTAATGTAAGAAACAAGATCTTAAAGAATTCATTTCAGATGAATATTTTCCTTGTCTCTATCGATGGTTAATGGGAGAACTAATGTTTTCCAAGATAAATATGTTCAAAAAAACAAGGAAAACATTTATTGGTCTTATTATTATATATGTCTAGGTTAAAATTAATACTCAAAATTATTGACTTCAATTAGCAACCTATGTTCTTGGAAACATGATCTACTGAGGTAGATCTAATGCTTTCTTGGACCAAGTTAATCGTTTATAATGTTACATTGTATTGAAAAATACTTGTTGGAACAATTCAAGTTTAGAATTGTTTCCAATGTCACATGGACTAATCTCTCCGAGTTGACATGTTTAGAGCATGGTAAGAGATTAATATTGTGAGTTGAGTTCCATATGCTCTGGTGATGGATCAATCAGGTATGCAATAATATGTACTAGAAGTGATACTACCAGGATATAATTTATTGTATGCAGATATCAATTGTTTCCAGGTGCACTACAGTGATGCAGTAAGAACTATCATCTAATACTTTGAAAAGTACTAATGATATGTACCTGATATATAGAGAATTAGGTAGAAATGTTTTTATGGGACACGAAATAGTAATCTATAGATCTATTTGATCTAGTATCACAATTAGACTAAGGTGATGAGTGGTTCAATCTCATGATATCTAGTGGTAGCCATACATACAAATACCGAGTACATTGTAGCCTCTAAAGAAGATAATAAGTATTTAAATGCAATGTTTTGTTATAGTTCTTATAATCACACCTAGTGAGAAAATTATAATCATAATGTAAATTATGACATTCTTACTAGCCATGTTGTCAATTTTTGACATTGGAAAAAAGTGATATAATTAGGGATACCTTATCTTGAGATGTATTAATCAAGGAGATGAGGTTTCATAATGGTGATATGCCCCACATCGAAAACATGGAAGGCCCGACAGTTAAATCCATTACATAGCAGAAGCATGTTCGTTTTCATATGAGTAGCTAACAAGTGTGGTTTGAAAGTTGGATTTAGTGTAAGTGGGAGTGTTGAAATAGGGGGTGACCTAGACCCAACTATGCAGTACATTTGATTGCCATATCACATATATAGTCAGTTATACATGATGTTATCTTTCTATTATTGTGTAGAATTTTTTTCATCCACTATTATAATGTTAATGTCCAATGATTAATTGTCATGTTGATTGATTATAGCAGATCTGAGGCTATAATGAGAACCTTGAGATACTATTCCATTAATCTTAAATATATGTTCTATAGTCAAGATACATCTTACAAACTAGACACAGTAAATGTTTGATTATCAGGTGACGGGAGCTCATAAGCATTGAGACTTCTTGTCATGAAGATTGCACTTGGTGATCTCTAATTGTGAGATAAAGAGGACAGACCTGCTAATAGGAACACCACATGTTTGGGGTGTCATTTGACATTCCTATCTATAGACATGTGTATTGGTCTCCTAAATTGAGACCAGTACCAATGTGTATAATTTGATTGTGTACTTTGATTCCAGGAAAAAATCATGGCATTGAAATCGTAGAGAGGTAGCTTGTGTTGGGTGCGTCGTTGGTGGTATGACATCGATTGAATGGTCAACAAAGGATTTGACTCTTCCTTGTATAGGAAGTTGAATATCAATGGCCTGGTTGATCGGTATAGTGAGACATTCTTAATTCTTTGGCCAAAGTAGTAAAAAGGTAAATCCATCTGAAAAAATCAACAAATAATAAAGAAAGAAATTGTAGATGACACATATGTGCATCCTTATTGATGAGATAATTAATGACAAATTGATTAAATTACACAGTTAGTGTTCGTAGGTTGGCTGTCATTGCTATGACAATCCGTATCACTTTAGGGGTCATGATGTGTTTCTAGACTCCCCTCTTTGACTGTGGATGTTATTGACTGCTATCGACATAAGGGTCTAGAGGGTCACACACAATAGCGTATTCAAGAATCCTCCATACTCAGATGAATAGGTATATTGAGCATGGTCGGCCCCACCATGGGGTCTGATTGTTGTTCAAGTTATCGATCACCGATGAATTAAATAAATTCATTAATAATCAAGTTTTGAATATTTGGGATTGAATATATTAAATGTATTTACAAATTTATTAAATTCAATATTATATTAATCGAATGAATATTATTTTAATATTCATGATTCATTTAATATTAAAAGGGATAGTGAGTCTAGTTAAACGGCTCAGTTTTTATCAAATAACATATTTTATATATATTACAAGTATATGATAAAATAATAAATTATATTGACATATTTTAGTCTGTCAATATTATTTATTTTTTTGGACGTTGTAATAAACAGGGGACGAGGAAGCCAACCAGGTATTTACCAACTCCACTATAAATACCAGGGAGGTTCTCTCTCCTTGGATGTATTCATTCATTTACATGGAATGAAATCCAAATCATATCTCTCATTCTTCTCTCTAGAGAGTGAATCTCTTGATCCAAGAAACTCGGACCAAGAAATCTCTCAAGTATCAAAGGCATCTTGATGTGGTGACCATTGGGATGTCGAAAGCGTCGTCGGATCTTAGCGCTAACACTCGAAATTTGATGATTGATGCTCCCGTTGGTTTTTTAAGTTTGTTTGGACAATCTATAGGGTTCCAGCTATGGATCATTCAAGAAACGATCACCATCGATGAATTGAAGTTGACCACAACTTTATATCTCAATAGGTATGTATTATGTTTATGTTTTTATGCTCTTTACAATTTACATGAGATCCTCGGACCTTTTTGAGGATCGAGTATTCGGTGTCAACAAGTCTCGTCGATCAGTCGACGAAAATTTTAAAATCCATGACCAACTAGCTTCCACTGCGTGCCCTGTATCCTATTAGGATAAGGAAACAAAATAATATAAAAAATAAAAGGACAAAATAAGACAACACTAAAAAACATATGTAATCCTAATGAAAATAATAATAATAATAATAATATCAATAATTTAATAATAAAAATAAAAAAATATTAACAATAATAATATTATTATTCTTAATAAATATTATCCTTATTAATATTATTAATACAATTCCTAATTTCCTTTTATTTTTTTATTATATTTTGTTTTCATTTTATTACTCATATCATTAATTATTTTTTTTAAACAGGGTAGGCCGCACAGTAACCTGGGTGATGCCTCCTGGTTTCGACCGTGCTCTGCCCATGCTCCCGACATTGTCTTGTCCAAAACATTCATTTATTGTTAGAAAAAAAATTAAACCCTATACTCATCCTGAACCACGATGAAATGATCCAAATCAAGGAAATAATATAATAGAATAATTTATAAAAGTCAGGTGTAAAAATTCTCCCCACTATAACACTTTCCTCCCCATGAAATCCACATACTGGCTCAACTACAATGTATAAATAAATACCCATTCACAATCCAAGGAGATTCTAATTGAAAAGAAACAAGAAATGTCCAAAATACTATCACAAAGAAAGGGACATATAAATTAAAGTAAGGGGGAAAAATGGACTATCAACTATATATCACCCACCCCCAAAATTTTAAACACCTCTAGTTGGTCAATCAGAAGAGAATGAATTTTCACAATTCAAAATACAACATCCCGAGACAAACACCATTAACATTTTCCAAATAGGCTCCCGCATATTTCCATCTAACCCAAAAGAGGATATTGTTTCCTTTCTTCACAACACTAATGGGAACACTTCGACCCCAATATTTTACTCCAGATAGTGGCTTGGGGTTAAATATATCCAAATGAGACAATCTATCGCCAAGCTAACACCACAAATATATATGAATTACTAACACAGGGAGGCCCGAATGGACTCTACACCATAAGAACAACTCACACCCAAGACAGAACTGGAGGACCAACTCAGGGAAGCCCAAACAGACTCCTCACCATAAGGGATAAGCTACATCAAATAGTTTTAGTGGAATTTCAGCGAGACCCATGGTGGGTCTCTCCACAAGAAATTTCAACTAGCTTAACTGAATGGCACTAATCGACCCTAAAAACCTGAAATGGTTATCTTTGGAGCTTTTTGAACACCAAATCACTCACAAGAAGGGACACGATTAATGAAACTCCAAACCAAATAAAAGGAACTACATGAATCACCAATCCCACGTCATTACCATTATTTGATGATCTGAAATCAAAATTGAAATAAAAAGGAACTTATAAGGCTGATCATACATAGACATCCTCATGAAAAGATTCATCCATAATGGAACATGCATAGAGTTTTGAGAAAATGAGTCAAATACACCACTTTATAAATATATAAGAATCCTTCTACCCACATGGTTCATACAGTGGAGATGAAGTCCCCATGTCTCTTTAAACTAAAAAGAACCATTAAAATAGAGTTGTCACATAGAAACCTAAAAATGTACCTACCTCAAACACCAAATATAGAAGATAAACATAGAACCTTTACACCCTTGGGGGTTCCTGACTACACATTAGCTTCACTCAAGGACCTATGGATGGAGATATTATGTTTGAAGCTTCTCTATCCTCATAGTCAGGTGCAAAAACCACCATACATAACTTCTTCATCTGGTTCCACATGCAACCACACTGTAATCCAATGAACACCACTAAATATAGCACATCCCACCACTTATTTTTCATCAACATGGAATTTCACCATGTTAATGACTTAAAAGACTCCCATGCATCATTCTATACATCTCGATAAAGGATATGACAAAACAAGGACACACAGGACACACTTCCATCCCAACAAGGAACACTTTTTGAATTACCAAAAGATATTATTCTTCTATTAAAACAGATGTTCTAGAAAAAATTCATGACAAACACCCTTTATCTAAATTGAAAACACGACATTGAAAAATGACACCGAACATTACCACTACCACTAAATAGGCCTTACAAATAAAATAATATTAAACCATGTCCCGAACAACACATGACTCCGGAAAACTTCCATAACAGCCTCTCACAACTAGATTTTCCACATTGGGGGCCTAATAAGAACCTTCTTTTAGCTGAACCTGACAGGAGATCTGAAGTCCCTTTAAGACACAACCATCACCAACAACCCATACCTTCTTCCATCTTTGTCGATAGAATTCCCTTCCTCTCTTAAAAGTATGATCTTTAGATTTAGTGATTTCAAACAACCCCATTGATTGTAAGATAACTAGAGGAATCCAAATATTTATCCAACTCCTCTCACATATGCCATCTTACTGTGAGAGGATCTGCCTATACAAAAAAGAAGAGGTAGAATCAATTATTAAACCCATGAAGGAAGACCATACTTTGAAAACTTCAGTGTATGTCGTCATTGGATCACCCATGGCCGCACTTCAAAAACAAATCAATTCTTTATTGGGGTGTGCACTAGCCAGCTAAGAAATGAAAAGGACCCAATCAAATTGGATCTTTGTCCAAAACATACCATAGAATGACACCAAACACGCAAAAGGGAACCTATTTAATGGTATACCAAATTTTTTTCATGAAAAACCCATTAATAATTAACTCAAACTGGCTCATTAAAAAATGAAACATAAAACATTTTCTAAGAAAAATTGTTTTTGGAAATCAAATTACATTCCACGTAACAATCCTAAATCATTAAGATACATACCACAAAACTAAGGATCACTAAAAAAATATTTTTCCTTTTAGAAAATCATTTCATTAAAGTAACTAGGGAGGATGGGTAGTGCATTCACCAATGGTATTCCATGGGAACCTCACACGCATGTTTCTGTGCCATAGTAGGAACCCACATCATGTCCATACTGAAACTCATCTAGTTGTTCCAATAACCATACACCTCCCTATATATACTCATTCAAGTTTTCACCCATGAGAATACTAAATATCAAAACAAAAACTTTCCATTTTTCAAAACCAAAAACTCTATCCTGCACTATCTCTTTTTCAAAACTGTTGTTCCAAAAATCAAAACCCAATTATAAATATGAAAAACCTCTTCAAACAATCTCCAAACATTAAGATAAAAACCCAAATAAAAATCTTACACATCAATTTCAAAACATTTCACCCCATTTCAATAAAATTCTTGTTCAATAACAATCACCATTTCTTCGACACCTGTTTAATTAAAAAATCAATTTATTCACATTTAAAACAAGTTCCCAAAACCGTTTTGAAACTAATTATTACACTTTCCAAATAACCTGCTTTCAATAAATCATAAAATTTTATAATAAATATTCAACCACATTGAAATCATTTTCATTTCTCACAAGGACCATTTCTTTAAAATCTATTTTCAAAATCCACCTTTTCAGTTTTTATTCAAAAGATTTCTGAAAAATCATTTTCCACCATTTTAAAAGAAACTATCATTACATTAAAATAATGTTTTACACAATTCAAAAATGAGGTTTCTTAAAACAACCTTCAGAACTCAAGAATACACAATACAATATAGGAAGAAACTAGAGCCGATGAGAAACATGGACTTATGATTGGTGGACATACGCCAAGTGCACCTCTATCACAAAGTGTGTTCATGGACAATGTCTATGTCTCCACATGACTTTTTAGGCCTTGTGAGATAACTGAGACCAATGAATCAACTCACATTTCATTTCCATAAACAAAAGTTAACCACAATAACTAAAGAACTCAAATAAAACCCAACTTAACATGGTGACTTGAAAACCGTCACGAGGGGTGGTGGATAGGCACCCTACTCGTAATCAGAATGTCAAGTCCTAAAAACCTTGACTGGTCTACCAGAACTCTTCCCCAAGAAACATAACCCAAAAGAGCCCAACCTGGATCTGATACCATTTTGTCACAAACCATCTTGGGTCATCCCTAAACCGGTTATCCGAGTTGGCCTACAAAAAAACCCAATGGGCATTCCCAATTCCCACGAGCTGGAAACTAGTGTCGGGCATCAAAATAAAATAGTTGGGAATGATTTTGACCATAAAAATAGACAAATAAATACTATAAACTGAACAATATAGATAAAAACTAGTAGTGGAAATAATATAGTAATGTTCCATAACTTAACATACCTCCAAGGGACTACATGGGTCACTACCAAACACAAAACCTTTCTCCCACCAAGAGTGATTTAAATAGAGGAACCTGAAACTAAAATTATAATGTATGCATGGGCACCATGATGCTCTATAAGAATTCAAAGTAATAATAATTCCCTATGCCCTTAAATTTAAAAATAAACTTAGATCATGCTTGTTTAAAAATTAAACCACATGAAAATAATATTTTCCATTCATTCAAATTTAGGTAACTAGAATCCATCTCAAAGAAAAACCTTTCCACTTATATCACATTTCCAAAACAATTTTCATGTATGAATGGTCATTTTAAAGAAAAATTCAAACATTTTCAATTAAAAACATGGATTTTTAAATAGGTGGAAACAATCATAAAAAAAATAAATGAAAATATTTTCAGAAACAACATGTAATAAACTAGAACCATGGTCAATCTCTATGGGTAACGAGCACAAATAGAACCCTATGATCCTTGTACATTAGTGAAATGTGGTATATAAACCCTGAATAGTTTTCTTCCCCTCAAACCTCGATCTACATAATTTAATTATTTTAATTTTTTTTATTTACTATAATCCACTTTAGTGCCATTCGGTATGGTCTGATCATAGTTGTTCAACTATGTGATAACTTGTAGGTAACTGTGAGAGGATTTGATGCCTAGGAAATGGCCAGGATATGAGTTAAACTGTGCGGTATCCATTGTTTGAAAGAAATGATTTTTTTTGAAAATAAAATTCATTAAATGTTTAAAACATAATAATAACACTAATAATAATAACAATAACAATAATAATATGTAATTATTGATATTATTATTATAATTAAATTTTTAATTAATGTTATTGTTAATAAATTATTATTACTATTATTGTTCTTTAAAAAAATGAATATAAAATTATTATTAATAATTATTTTTGTTGTTGTAATTGTTATTATTATTATTTTAATATTATTTTTATTATAGGATGTTTAATTTTTTTTACCAAGTTCTACCCCCCATCCACGACATCATCCCCCTTCCCCTGCTCCTGTGCGAGGCTCACACCCCCCTCTTCTCATGCTCCAGCAAGACGCCCCAGTCGCCCTCCTCTCGCACTCCAGCTAGCCACCCCGACCACCCTCCCACTCATTGCGCCTCCTAATAGTGGTGCTCCAGGACATCTTCGGCCTCCCCATGCTCTATTATGCAATTGATCACAAGCTCGTACTGGTGCTCTTCCTTTCACCTACTGCTCTCCTCCTTGGTCGACACCCCATTAGACGACAACCCCTCTATCCCCCTCGTGATTCCCATGCACCAACCTTCCTCACACTGGGTAAGATTATTTACCCTTTCTTTAGAGTTTCTATTTGGGTTTATTTTCGTTTAGGATGCGATCATGACCTTTTAATTTGAATTCTTGAATTACGTTTAATTTTGGGTTCCATGTGGTGGGATTGTGGTGTGATTTGAGGTTTGCACCAATTTTTTGGGAGTTTTCAACACCTGAGGTATGTTGTTCCATCAATAAAAATTACTTTGGTGAATTTTTTTCTTGCTTCATTAATTTAGTATGTCTCGTGATTAATTTATGTGGTGAAAATTTTAGTTTTTAAGAGAGTTGATTATGTGTTTTATTAATAAATTGGAATGTCCATATGAATTGTGGTGTGTTAATTTTGAAAAAAACAATGTTTTTCATTGATATGTGTTTTATTTAATGTTTAGTTGGTCTATTAAATGATGAAAGAGGTGAAAATTTCGTTTTGTTATGTTTTTGGTGTTTATATGACTTTAAAAGTGGACATTTAGTGGGGTTTTGTGTTCAAAGCCTTTTGATACCTTTTTTGAATTTTTTTATAAAATTTTTAAATTGTTTATTAAAATATATTAATGGTATGATTCATGGTTGGAAATATTGTTTGTGTTATTTTGGGTATAAAGAGTGTTTTTTGTGTAAAATTTTTTGGTTATAATATTGATGTGTTTCAATAATTGTTGTATTGATTTATTGAATTATATGTGTTGTGTGTGATCCCTTCATTGTGGTTTTGATTCAATTAAGATTAAGGAGACTCCCCTACATGTTAATACATATGTATATATATATATATGTGTGTGTGTGTGTGTGTGTCTGTGTGTATGTGTGTGTATGTTCCCTCATTAAATGTAAATTCACCCATGGCAGTGAAATACATGTATGGGGAAATGTGTGACTATGTATATATATGAAAAATTAAAGTCTAGGTGAGTAAAGATTAGTATATGCATATAAGAATATATTTAAGGATCCCCTTGAACATGTTCATGGATATATCAATTTTTATATAGGGGCTAGGTGTCCTTACATGTACGTGAATGTGCATATTCTTAGTGCAGGAGTATAAGATTCTAGCAAGAAAGCTCCAAGAGTTGAAAGTTCGGTTTGGTTCCAACCTAAGGTAGCTTCCCTATGCCTTGATCCTTAATTATAATTCCCATTATTGCTTTATGTTCCTTTAAAAGTATTTCCTTGGTTCTTATATGAAATTCATAGGCACTATATTTATATATATATGGTTGGTGGTTCTATTCCCTATCATCACTAGATGAATTTTATTAATCTTGTTTATGTTTAAAAATTTATTCTTTGATTAGATTATGTTGTGTGAATGGTATTTTTGGAATTTTTGGGGTGTTGATAAGGTAGAAATGAATTTTTGATAATGAAAATGGGAATGTTTTGTGGGTTCTTTCATGTAATGTTTTTAAGATGGTTTTAGGGGTTGTATAGATGGTAGTAAATGTGTTTTCAAGGACTTTGAGGAGTGTATATTTTAAATCAAGATTTTTAAAGAGAAATGAATCACTTTGGGCTTGTTTTCCATTTTTTCATTTTTTTGAAGTGTTTGAAAAGGTGAAATTATTATTTCAAAAACATTAATGTATGAGAGGTTTTATGAGGGGGTGTAGCCTT
This sequence comes from Viscum album, assembly GCA_963277665.1. Taxonomy (NCBI): domain Eukaryota; kingdom Viridiplantae; phylum Streptophyta; class Magnoliopsida; order Santalales; family Viscaceae; genus Viscum; species Viscum album. The sequence goes on along the minus strand of OY728162.1, from coordinate 74,785,911 downwards.
TTGTTCTTGTTAGTCTTAATTGGGTAATTTATTATGTTATAAAAATTTGTATTTGGGATCATTGTATGTGATGGAAATGATATTTTAAAAAGGGACTTTCTATGGTGTGTTTAAATTAAAAAAGGTGATGTTTTATCGAGAGGGGTGTTTTAATTTAAATGTTTGGCCTTTGTGTGAATGTAATGGTGTGGTGTGTGTGCATGTGATCTTTAACTTGAGTACAAGGGAAACCCCAGGTACCTAGGAGGGCATACTTGGACTAGTATGCTAGATGATATGTATGTGATTAGTCCCGATTTTGTCTAGTAGTATTGACATTACAACACTAACTAAAAACTTCTGATGATTCGATACCACAAGGTTATGGGTGTGTTCTGTAATAGTGTCTTGTCCATGAGAATATATAATTTAGTGGCTGTTATTCCACATTTTCACAAAGGTACGAGATCTATAGGTTTCCACATATGCTAGTATCTATAGGGATTTACCATGGTTCTCATTTGTGGAATAATACATGTGATGTGATTTTCTTTTCTACATCTCATACTTGATGACCCACTGTGAAAAACCATATTTTTAATCGTCATGTCTCCCCTTTAATTTTTAAATTTTAATGCATACTTTTAATATATTTTGAAAATATTGTGGAATATAAATTATTTTCTTAAAAAAAGTAATCTTGTTACTTGGTTTCAAAAAGATTGAAAAATAGTGTTTCAATATGTATTATTTTTAAACAATCACGATTGTGTTACTTTTTAAAGGAAAAAAAATTGGAAATTTTTATTCCTTTTCTTTTCTACTAATCATCTAAGTGCCCATGCCAATATTCTTTTTAGTTTCAGGTTCTATTCCTAGATCTCCCTAGCAGAGAATGTGGTTATATGTTTTGGTGGTGACCCATGGGGTCACTTGGATGTATATCTAACTAGTTATCTATATTTTATTTTACACTTTTAGTGTTTAACGATTTTTTAATTTCTTATATCTGTTTATCTAGATTTTATTATTTTGGCTAAATTGCTCCCAACTACTTTTTTTGATTCACAACACTAGTTTCTAGCCTGTGGGGATCAAGAATTCCCTTTGAGCCATGTTGTGGACTAACTCAAGTGACCGATTCAGGGTCGACTCAGGTTGGTTCATGACAAAATGGTATCAGAGGCAAGTTCTTGATTTTTGGGGTTTCCGATAGATGGAGATAAAGATTATTAGGGATAATGAGGCTGGTTATGAGTTAGTTTATTATCACCACCACTCGTGACGAACCCTGAGTTACCAGGGGTATTCTGATTTTTGAGTCTTTTGTCTTTATTTTGGATTGTGGGATGACAATAGAGGTGACTTGGTGTCACAATATTACCCAACATGGACTAGTGAACCATGTAGAGACCAGGTTCCCAGTTCATGGTCCTCTTGCTATTATTTCTTATTTGGGGTGTAACTCATTACCATGCTTCCTGTTTGGGCATAAGCACTAGTTTCACATTCTGATTTTTGGTTGTCGGATGCGATTTTTTATTGATTTTAGTTTGTCTTAGAGTGTTTTCGTGACATAAATGCGGATTTTAAATTAAATGGATCTTTTTCTAATGATTTTAAATCTAGTAAAAAGGGTTTTCTTTCAAATTGTTTTGGAAATTGAAGAAATGGGGTTTGAAATGAGGACGTATTTTGGTTTGTAAATTTTTCCATATGTTTGGATTTAGTAATAGAATAGAATTTGAAACCCTTGGTATTCGTTAGGATCATCCACATACAAGTTTGTAGGCATGGGAAGTACACGTTGACATATATGTATGGTTGGGTTGAGAGGAAAGTGGACGGACACTTATGCAGCGGTTCATAGGATACCATGTGCGGGGTTTTGGAAATTGTGGATTGGCTTGATTTTTCTACAATGGGCTTGAATAAAAAAGTAATTCAAGGATTTTTTTTGAAAAGATGGTTTTTTATTTCGAAAGTGGAATTGGAATAAAGAAATTATGAAATTTAATAGAAATGGATGTATTTGGAAAACTATATTTTACCTGTGTTTTTATATGTTTGACATATGAGTCTGTTGCCCTTGGAATGTGGGTGTTTCTTTTTGGTGTGTTTTAATGTTCCTCATAGTATGGTGCTAAGAAATATCACTGATATGGCTAACAAGTCATGCCCAGTATTGGTTATTTTTAAGTGTTTCTAGTTTATTGTGGGAATCGAGGCTTGTTGGTATAGTTGTCTAGTTGTGGAAGTACAGTGTGTCTTTGGGTTGTTGGGAACTCTCGATTTTAATAATGTTAGTGTTGTTTCGGTATTAATGTTTGGTCTTGTTTTGGATCAATGGAGGTAGAATGACTCTTTGTTGTTGGAGTTGGGGAGTAGTAGTAAATGGTTGGATTTTGCGATAGTTCCCCATTTGGAGAGCAGGGTGTGCAAGAGTAACCTGTTTCTAAATAATCTCATTCATCAGTACTAGCTCCTAGTTCATTAGGACATTATCCTAAGTGCTATTGGTGTGGCCAGTTTGGGTATTCTAAGCCTCCTTGTCACTTCCCTCTATAGTATTATAGACATGTGACCATTCGGGTCACTGGTGGAATGTTCTTAATGAAGCATCATTCGAGAATGGATTTTTTTATCAGGGGATGCCAGTGCCTAAATATAGGTATAATATGATTCAGAAATCGAATCCCCATCCTCAAGTCCTTGGGTGAAGTTCATGCATAGTTAGGAGGTTCCATAGGTGTATAAAACCTCATCTCGGTTCATGTTTTCCTTATTGGGATAGAAAAAATGGAGGTTTTCTTACGTTTTTATATTTTATTAAGGAAAAGTTCATCATTATATTACAATAGTGTGATGGACTTGTTCTTACTCAATCAAAGAAGCTTTGTCTGTTCAAAATGAGGATTTGGGAAGTGACCGTTTGGTGATAAAAGTGATTGTGTTCGGTGGAGGTAGTGGATGCTGATTCCTATTTGGGTTAACTTTTCTTTCATGGGTTTCCCCAAGTGTTGTGGGATTCAGCCGGTGTGGGAGGGGTGGGGGTATTTTTTTTATTCTGGTAGTATTTTTATTCAACCTTTTTCGGAGGGTTTCAGTTTTTGGTAGGGAGATACTTCGTTCTGATTCACTGGTATAATTGGTAGCATCATTGTGTGTTTATTTTGATCTCTTACAGTAGGATCATTTCGCTAATGCTAAGGAGTTGGTTCCATTTGAAATTAGGGACTCCTTAGTTAAAATTTTTGTAATGGCCTCTTTTGGTTTATGTGAGAGAGTTGGGTGAAATCGAATCTAGAGTTCCCACTCCCCCCCGGTGGTGTGTTGGGTTTTTGGAGTTCTTAAGTTAGCTGAATTATTGGGGTGGGGATAACCCTCGTGTGTTCTCCCATTCTTCTATGTGGTGGTATCCCTTGGATTAGTCATGTGTGACTAGTAGAGAGTAAATATCATCATAGGTTTCATGGGTTTTCCCTCACTGGTTAGCGTATGGACTCAAGGATTGGTTAACAATCGACTTGGTGACTTTCTTACGGCAAAAGGTGTATATGGTGGGGAGAATCGTCACACCCCGATCTCCAGAATTTAATTAATTTAATTGTTTTAGTCAGTACCTTCCTCTTTATTATCATTAAGAATGGTTTTAGCATAGTTTTTCAATAGCACGAGTGCATGTGGGTAACTGTTTGAGGATGACAGGCCTAGGTAATGTCTAATGCACCGATTAAACCGCATGGTTTCTAATGTTTTAGACAAATAAATTTTTATGAAAATAAAATTCGGTAAATATTTATTACATAAAAATAATAATATTATTAGGTAGGTAATGCTATTATTATAATTATTATTACATTTTTCATTAATATTATTATTAATAAATTGTTATTACTCTTTTTATTATTTAAATGGTAAAGACTATAATAATAATAATTATTATTATTATAATTATTATAATTTTTGTAATCATTATTATTATTATTATATTATTATTATTATTATAGGATGATAAAAAAAGAAATTTATTAACCTAGCGCTACCCCCATCCATGGAATCACCCCTTCCCCTATGCCTATGTGTGGCCTGAACCCCCCCTCTTGTCATGTTCTGGCCAACCACCCTGGCCTCCCTACTATCACACTCCGGCCAGCCACCCTGGCAATCTTACCCCTCACTATGCCTCCCACCACCAGCACACCAGGACAACACCAACCTCCCCCCCTATTATCTTGTATGATGCAACGCCATCATAGGCTTGAGATCTTCCATGCAACAACTACTCTCCTCCATGTCCAGTTCCCCCATGGCGAGTGATCCCTCTAGCCCCTCACGATTCCCTTGCACCATAGTTCCTCGCACTGAGTAAGCTTCTTTACCCTTGATCCACACTTCCTCACACCGAGTATGCTTCTTTACCCTTGCCTTAGGGTTTCATTTTGGGTTTCTTTTGACTGAGTGTGATATCTTGGCCATGTTAGTTTGAATGCTTGAATTAGGGTTCATTTTGGGTTCCTCATGGCACGATTGTGGTTCGGTTGGAGTTTTTCACCAATTTTCTTGGAGTTTTTCGACACCAGAGGTATATTATTCCATCTATAAACATTTTATGGGTGAATTTTTTACTTTCTTGGTTAATTTAGCATTCTTCATGATAAATTTATGTGGTGAGATGATTTTTTAATATATTTTATTATGTGTTTGATTATTAAAGTGGTATGTTCATATGAAATGTGGTGTGTTCCTTTTGAATAAAAGCCATGCTTGTCATTGAAATGTGTTTTATAGAATGTTCAGTCAGTTTATTAAATGATGCAAGAGGTGAAAAGTATGTTTTGGTATGTTTTCTGTGTGTGTATGACTTTAAAAGAGGTCTTTGAGAGGGGTTTGGTGGGAAGAGTCTTGTGATACCTTTTTGGAGTTATTTTATAAATTTTTTACAATTTTTATTAAATTATATGAATTGTTTGATTCATGGTTGGAAGGATTTTTTGTGTGATTTTGCGTTTAAAGAGTGTTTTTTATGTAAATTATTATGGTGCTAATTTTAAAGTGTTTTATAAATTGTTTTATTGATTTATTAAATTATATGTCTAGTGTGTGGTCCCTTCTCTATGGTTTTGAGTCACCAAAGTCTAAGGTAACTTGCCTACATATGCATAGGTATAATATATATATATACATATATATATATATATACATATATATATATATATATATATATACATATTTCCCCCCGTTACATGTAAATTCACCCATGGCAGTGAAATACATGTATGTGGCTAGGTGTGCCTATGTATATATATAAAAAGTGCACACACATGTGATTTAAGACTAGTATATGCATATAATCATATATGTAAGGATCCCCTTGAATATTTTTATGGACATGCAGATTTGTATCGGGGCCAGGTGTCCTTATATGTAGGTGTATGTGAATATGCTTAGTGGGGGAGCATAAACTTCTAGTTAGAAAGCACCAAGAGTTGAATGTTCGATTTGGTTCCACCCTGTGGTAGGTTCCCCATGCCTTGATCATTAATTTAAATTTTCATTATTACATTATGTTTCTTTAAAATTATTTCCTTCATTTTTATATGAAATGCATAAGAACTATATTCATATATATTTTAGATGGTTCTGTTCCCTAGCATCACGAAATGAATTTAATTATTCTTATTTGAGTTTGTAAATTTAGTCATTGATTTGATTAAGTGTTGTTAATTGTATTATTGGAATGGTTGGTGTGTTGATAAGATAGAAATGAATTTTTGATAAAGTAAATGGAAATTTTTTGTGTGTACTTTAATGAAATGTTGTTAAGATGGGTTCTTTGGGGTTGTTCGAAATGTGAGAAATTTGTTTTCAAGGTTTTTGTGGTGTGTATATATTAAATTGAGATTTTAAAAGAAAAATTAATCACTTTGGGAATGGTTTCCTTGTTGTTCAATTTGTGTATATTTTTTTAGGTCTTTGAAAAGAAGAAAATCATGTTCTAATTTTTTTTAAAGTATGTGTGCTTTATGAGGGGGCATGGCCTGTTTTCTTGGTTATTCTTAATTGGGTGTTTTCTTATATTATAAAAATGGGAATTTGGAAACATTTTATGTGATGGAAAAGTTTTTTGAAAAAGGGCCTTTCTATGGCGTCTGTAAATTGAAAAAGGTGATGTTATGTAAATATGTGTGTTTTCATTTAAATGTTTGGCTATTGTGTAAATGTAGAAGTGTGGTGTGTGTGAATTTGAACATTAACTTGAGCACAAGGGAAACCCCAGGTACCTAGGTGGACGACTATGACTAGTACGCTAGATGATATATAAGTGGTTCATCCCAGTTTCATCTAGTAAGATCGATGTTACAACACTAACTAAATACATGTGATGATTGGATACCACTAGGTTATATGTGTGTTCCATATTAGTGGCTTGTTCACAAGAACGTTAACCATTGTGGGTCCTATACCACATTTTCAATGAGGTAATAGGTCTTTAGGGTTCCATATGTGCAAGTGACCTATAGGGATCTCCCATGGTGCTTGTTTGTGGCCTAATGATTATGATGCGATATTATTTTCTATTACTCATACATGATTATCCATTGTGAAAAAACTATATTTTAAATCATCATTTCTCCCCTTTCATTTTAAATTGTAACACATGCATGTAATATTTTGAAAATATAGTTTAAAATAAATGATTTCCATAAAAAACTAAACTTCTTACTTGGTTTTGAACATAATAGAAAGCATAATTTCAATATATATTATTTTCAAACTAGCCCGATTGGGTTTCTTTTTATAGGAAAAGTAATAGGGGTTTTTTATTCCTTAGCTTTCTTATTGAGCATCTTGGTTCTCATTCCTACTTTATTTTCAGTTTCAGCTTATAGTCTTGGATCTCTCTTAGAGAAATATTGGTTCTATGTTTATTGGTGACCAATGGGGTAACATGGAAGTATGTCTAGCTAGTTATCTTTATTTTATTTTATACTATTTGTGTTTACCTTTTTTCAGTTTAATTCTATTTATCTATCATTTTTCTCTAGGATAAATCATTCCTAACTGCTTGTTTGATGCCTTTCACTAGTTTTCAGCCCCTTGGGATTGGGAACGCCCTTCGGGCCAGGCTGCGGACTGGCTTGAGTGACTAGTTCAGGGTCGACCCGGGTTGGTTCGTGAAAGTTCTCATACATGATCCCCTAATAAGGGATATCCCCATAACCCTAGTGGTCTCAAATAATCTTCCATGTTTCATTATAGTTGTAGAGTCAATCCTGCTAGATAAAATCAGGACATACCACTTCAGAATCATCTAGCATAATAATCTGAGTCTCCCCACCTAGATACTATGGGCTTTCCATGTCGTATATTTTGAGTGGGAGTGTGTTTTCATCAAACTAAAATACATGAATAAAAAATTATCTTAATTCAAAACCACATTCACCCTCTCACAACTAATCTCCATCCTTGATTACATACCCCTTTTTCCATCACACCAAAAAATGCATCAGTCTCTTAACAAGGAATGAATCACCATTTATACATTCAAAAAATTCATTTTTATAGTAAGGGGAATTCCTCAATAAGAATTATACTTTTACAAAAAACAATCTTAATGTCCCAAACAAGCATAATTATCTTCAGGGAATACTTTTCATTTTATAACACATAATCACTGTACACATTTAATTTAAAAAATCGTTTAAAATCATAATTTAAAAACCAATGTTCTAAAAATTTAAAAAAAATATTGAACCCATTCTTACTATGATTTAATTATTACATGATTGTAAAACTACAATTTATCCTCAAGTTCACACCAAAACACTTTTTTTTAAATCACATTGGAGATTTTTGAAAAAACCAATCCTTTCAATAAACATTTATAATTAAACTAGCTCAAACAAAAAATGCCTTTCAAAATATTCATTACTAATTCAAAAGCACATAGAAAATAACTTTTCATGAAATGTCACTTAATAAGAAATGGGAGTTGGAAATACATTTCATTTTACAAAACTAAATCTTAATCATTTCTAGCAACTGCAACCACATTTCATATCATGTGTATATTAAATAAGTATAAAAATTGTATTTAATACATGAATGAAACTACAGTATTCATATTAAAAGAATATGAATAGGGGAGCTACCTTAGTGTGGAACCAAACTAAACTTTCATCTCTTTGTGCTTTATAACTAGAAACTTATACTGAAATGCACATACCTTCATATATATATATATATATATATATATAAACCCTTGATCAGATGCACGTATTCCATGTTCCATGAGGGAACACATACATAGATGATACACACATACACACACACTTGTACATGGGTAAATGCCCTGTTAAAGATGATCAAAACCAACTAAAACAATTATCAGGGTCTTAAAAACACTTTTGAGACCCTAAATTTACTAGGTGAAACTAAGCAGTGGTTATAAAACCTATCATGTAGAGGTGGAGGTAAACTTAAAACATGTGGAACAATCCAATGAACCTTAACATAAATACCAACGATTTATAAATTATAAAACCTCCATATAGAAATTAAGTAACAAAGAAGAAAGAAGTAAAAACTTAACTGATGTAATTGGAGAGTAGACTTAATCAAAGAGAACCACTTCTCCGTTAGTGGTGGTTTCCAACACACAAACCCAATGGTCATGAGGGACCATCTACACAACCTATTGATGGAATAAACAAAACAATTCATCAATTATAACCCTATGGATTTTGGTTGAACTTATTGGGTGGTGACGAGACCTTAAATCGGTGGGAAATGGAAGGAGAATAATGGATAATCCTATACCTTGAAGGATCATGCAAAAATCAGATGGAAAAGTAGTTTTAATTCGACATGGAGAGGGAGCTTGGGAGGTTTCATCGCATGTGGAAAGGTCTCACCCTGGGGGGTTTGTGAGGGCGAAGTAAGGGATATCTGGATGACATGAGGGAGGTCACCGGAGGTGAGTAGGGTTCCAACTAATGGTAGGAGAGGATCACGCACCTAGGGAGGCACAATAGGATGAGAGTGGTATGAGGATAGAAGAGAGAAGGAAAAGGAGAAGAAGAAAAAATAAAAGGAAAAGAAAAAAAGAAGAAATCCCTTATGAGATAATGTAATCCTAATAATAATACTAATAATAACAATTATTATTTTTATTTTTATATCAATAATTTAATAATTAAAATAATAATAATACTAATAATAACAATCTTATATAATCTTATCCTTAGTATTATTATTAATACGATTTTTAATTTCATTTTATTTTTCTTATTTTATTTTGATTTTATTTTATTACCCATCTTAGTAATTAATATTTTTTGAACACCAGGAAGGCTCCACGGTGACCTGGGCGAAGCTGCCCGGTTTCGACTATGCTCTACTAGTGCACCGGGCACTATCCTACCAAAAACAATCATTTATCAGTAAAAACACAAAATTTTTACTGGTACTCAGCCCAAACCAGAATGATAAGATATAAATATAGAAAATAATGAATTGAAATAATTTTCAAAAGTCTGGGTCTGATAAATTCCATCTTATAGAGGGATCAATTGGTTACCCAAATGTGTGAGAGTAGTGAGTTCACTATCATGTGAAGGTTGTAAACTTAGAGGGTGTATTCAATAGCTTCAAATTTTAAAATGTATTCTTCTTATTATTTCTGTATGTCAGAACATTTCATGTGTTTTTCCTTGGATTATATAATTTTAAATGAACTTACTAAAACTATTGAGTACCTAACTTTATTTGAGTTATCACCTCATACATAGTGTGTGGTATAGATTTTTCTTAATAGTAGCGGTACCTGATAATAGGTGATTTTCAAATGTATTGATTTATATACTCTAGTTCATCCATCCCTAAAAGTATATTACTTTATTACCACTAACAATGATGTTAAAAACCCTTTAACTTCTTATAAAATCAACTATGAGAAGTGATGTGAATAATAAAAATATTATTTGTGATAAAATTACAATGATCTAGTGAAAAAGAATAAATAAATCACTAAAAATATATAATTTAATCTTTTTTTATACCGAAAATATTCAAAGATGCAATTAAGATATAATGTGGGGTCAAATAAATGAACATATATCATGATAAAAATGTGAATAGTTGTCCATAATGGCTTCTTCCAAGAGTAACAAACTGAAATATTATTAGAATAAAATGAGTATTCTATAATAAGTAAAGTGAAAAAAATATCTTAATTTGTAAAAAAGAAATTGTTTTGTTAAAATTAAATTAACTAATCAAATGAGTTTATGTTTATGAAACATTTTATCTCATCAAATTATTTAAATAAATTTTAATTTTATTAGAAACTGTTACCAAAGGAATGTTTAAATGTACCAAATGAATATTAATTTAATAATTCTCATTTGGATATTGGAAGAAGAGGTGTATATCAAGAAACTAGATGGATTAATTCCTAGAATAGATCAAAAAAAGGTGTGAAAGTTGATTAAGGTATCACATGGGGTGACACGCAATTCAAGGGAATGTTATTCAAAATTAGAATTATTCTAGAAGAATATTAGATTCAATCATGGTGTATTTCATCACAACTCTTATGTGAAAACATAGTTGAGTAAATATATATTATTCCTATCTATATTAATTAAATCATAAAAATTGATCAAAAAATTAAATTTTTAAAGATTTCATTTAAATAATAACTAATGACCAACAAAACATACTTGATTATTGAAATCACATTTTTTCTTAGAATTCATGTTAATCAAAAGACTTTTGAATATTTTATTTATTCATGAAAATAAGATAGGTTGATATTGATTTTTTAATGGTGATAAACAAGGTGATTTCATTACAAATTTCACTGAGAATTGGCTTTTTAAATGGTAAATATGGGAGTTGGATAGTTTCATGGAATATCAAAATGTCACTGGAAGTCAACATTATTTGAGAACTACTAAATAAAATTTCTTATATAACACATATTAAGAAGTATGGTGAAAAATTTATTCAATTAAAAGTCATAAAAAGTACGTAAATGAATATATTCATACAGAAAAGATATAGTAAATTGTGAATTATTTTAATATAGAAAAAATGATCCAATATTGATAATAGATAATGATGCATATGGTTCTAATTTTGTTGATTTTTTGTAATAAATAACCCACTATATCAAATTTAAATTCAACATATAATGGTGGGTGTGTTCTTATAGTTCTTGGTGCCATGTCAAAGTTCCAATGTATAATGATATATGATATAATTAGATCAAATATTTAATACTAACTATCATGTTTTTTTCATCTCATTAACACAGAAAATGCTGATATGTTTATAGAATAATGATTCGTAAAATATTTTAACAATCTAATAAATAAATAAGGGGTATGTTAATTCTTTTTGGATATTTCATAACATATCGAATTTTAAAACTTTAGTTTTTTCCTTCATCCATCAAATGAAAACTATAAATGGAGTTTATTATACATCATTTTCTATATACTAGTGTTTATTCTATGTTGGCCAAAACTCTATCAAATTATCTTCACTCCATTTCCCTTTGATATGGAAGTACCAATACACCTTTTTATAGAACTGGTCCCAATGAAGTATTCAAGCATTCTAATGGATGGTGGATATAGTCAGAGGTTGGAACTCACTTATTATTTCTTTTGTGTAGAGTAGGATACACAAGATGGAGTGGATTGAGTTCCTATAAATTTTTTTGTTAAAATTATTATCTAATATATTCCCCCAATTAATTATCCTAACATACCAGTTAAAAAATATAGTAAAATTATAATAGATTGAATGTTCATATAGTTTCATAAAATGTTGACCAACTCTCAGTTATAACAATATGAGATATTGATACAACTTTTGAGACTACTCTAATAAGGAAAAAATTGTTATAAATATAATCCAATACTACCTAATAATGTAAAAAAAATTTCTTTGAAATATAAATTTAAAATAGGGAAAGAGTAAATTGAAAGACATAGAGGATAAAAAAGTGGTTCAGTATCAAGGTGAGACCAAATCAACGCCACTTGGTGATCACCTACCACCAAGATATATATATATATATATATGAAAATCATTGATCCACTCCCTAGATCGGGGTTAACAACTATACACAATATTCTCCAGGTCACATGACCTCTTCCACTATTCTATGTGGAAAAATTATCAACCAGGTCATGCCAAAATTCTTCCACAGTTATACATGGGTGAAACATTGTATAAAAGATATTTGAGGGAGGATATCTTGTATCCTCCAGTTCAGTGCAGGGGAAAGTGTGTATTTTATATATAGATACACACACTTCTCGAAATGATTAATAAAATAGTACACAATCGAGTAAAGATAATGAGAATGGATTAGAAATTCTTTGAGTGTTGTTCTATGCATCTCTATACTTATGGAATGTAAGAGTTGTGATTTTCGAGTTCTCCAATGGAAACAGAGTGTCAAGAGTCTCATGTTTTGGTTTCTAGTTCCTTGAGATGTGCTTTTTAGATCATGTTATTCTTAGAGTTTTTTTGATAGGATGTTTTAGGTTCTGATCCACATCTTTTTAGCCTCCAAAAATCGAGATTTCTTCATGTTTTCTTCAGTGTATGTTCTTTCTTACATGTGTTCTCATATCTTTTTTGTAGTCTCTTTTAATTATTGATCTAAATGCAGCTCATGAACCACCATGTATTTTATCTTTGGAGTGTCTTTGTTATGGCCGAAATGGAGCACAATCTCTACAACTAGTACCTCATACTATCTTGTCACATTTCTATAAAAGATCATTAATTATGTTGGTTTAATTAAATAACTCAAATATACCAATTAGAAAAAACTTTTAAATTTAATTGAAAAAGGCAAAAAAAAATGGTCAAGTAAGGAATGGTGTTATAGTTTGGGTCTTGAAATGGTGTCACATGAAATGGTGTCTTCTACTTTTTCTTTAAGAGATATCACAAGAGGTGTGTCTGCCCCTTTTTCAATTGTTGAACTGGTAGCATGTGGTAATGATATCAAGATTGTGTTAATAGATCCTTGTGAAATTTGAAACTGAAAGCACTGTCACCATACCAAGGTTCATGGTGTATGGGTTACAATGTTTGGGTTACAGTGTCTTGTTTACAGTGCTAGTTTCTTTTCTAAATTATGAAGCATTGTCAAGTTTACGGTAGTAGGGTTACGGTGTATAGGTTGTAGTGTCTGGGTTACGGTATTTGGGACATACCAAATTTCATTCACACTAACATTGAGAGAGTTAACATAAAAGTAGTGTATCATACTTTGGAAAATATATATAAACCATTTTAAGAATCAATACTTGAAGAAAGAATTATACTTAAGAATTAGCACAATAAATCATAAGAGAACAAAATTAAATATAGTTTACAAGATTCATTAATGATTTTTGATATGTGAAACATGATTTGTGAGCATTAAAACACGAAGATTCCAACAATATCAGCCTTTGTGATGATCAAAAATCTTGGAATTTATAATATATGTGATAGGATGTATAAAAACTATTCTTCTCCCATAAAGATCATTTTTTCGTAAATTCTTCTATAAATGCCTTATCCTATTTCTCCCCCTTTTGGGATTATTAAAAAGGAAAATATGAGGAAAACAAAACACTGAATAACAACATGTAAGATAATAAAAACAACAGTGAAAATTGTATTGAATATAATGAGAGGTTTAATTTCAAACATGAGTAAAAATACAATACATCCCTATAAAAATACACCTTTTACTTATCTTCAGATCCATTGATATTTTCTTTTCCCTTAGAAGATATATTAGGTGGAGTAGTTGGATAATAAGTAGAAGTGGTAGAAGGGATTGATCAAACTGTGATAGAAGGAAATGTCACTTTTTCAAAGACATATGGCACAAGATATGATCTAGTGGAAGACCGAAGAAATGGTTTCTTAATTATAATAGATCCAATTGATCTTAGAGCCTAAGATATAGGCATGGTAGCATGAGAAATGGTAGTGGAGGAGGAAGGAGTTAGACCAAGCCACAAAGGGTTAGATGTATGAGCCACAATGGAAGTACATTGAACATGTATATCAGGAATAACAAACTTAATGAAATCAGTGACGAACTCATGTCCATACTACATAGCCTTATCAAAGTCATCTTTTTTTCCCAGAAACATATACAATAGAGGAGTGAAGTATTTCAGCTATTAAACATGATTCTTGAAGGCTTGAGTGACAAGAGGAATTGTCAAAATCTCAATATGATATTTGAGATTATTTTTCAGATCATTCTTATAATAAAACCTTTTTAAGTGGTAGTACACTTTAATAGAGATTGTTTGTTGAGTATCAGTGGAAATATTGGAATGGAACCTCAAAAAATAAAGAACATGGTTACTATTCCAATGTATTATATAAAGAGACTCTTGATAAACACCAATCAACATATACTTAAGTTATTATTTTAACAAAGATATAAACAGGTCACTGTCTACAGGATAAGTTGGATGATCAGAGGAAGATTAAGCTGTAACAGCTGATGTGAGAGACTTAAGTTAATTTAGTACATTTTGTAAACATACTATATATTCCTCAATCAAATTATTAAGTCTCGCAATAAGAACATGCATCACATTAGCTAACATGGTATTGTTCTTGAACACTTCTTCATATACAGTGATCATGTTTGGTTGAATTAGAGATACAACCTTTTGTGGAATCTTATCATCGTTATCCTCAATAGGATGAGAAATAGTATCCTAATCAATTTTCAATACATTCGGGATATCTTCAACCATATATTTATATACTACACCTCACCACTCAACTATTTACTCTCAATCCTAACGTCCTAAATTTCATGAAGCATCTTTAGTTTAATTTTCCATATAATTTACTCTATCATCAGGGCATCAACTATTTTACGAAAATTAGTCACAAGGGAAAGCTATGAATTCATGACCAATTTAAATTCAGATACAAATGTGTTTCCAAATTTTTTATGTCATATTTACTTATATAAGGGGGAGTTTCTTGGGTAGGTTCGGAATTTGAAACTAACATAGGTTCTGATATTTTGAAAGGTACAATTTCAATAGAAAATATTGGTTTGAGATTAAACACTATGGATATATCAATTGATTTATCTAGGGCTCCTTGAGAATAAGAAACATCAGAATACTCTAGAAATCTACACCTAGTATCCATATAACAAAAATACCCAGGGCTAGTTACTTAAATTATTTTCCAAATCGGGCTTCTTATCCCCCTAAATAGATGCATATCTTCTAGGACAAATTGACTCAATCTCTAGACCCCTTACCAAATTTTTATCTATATTAGGGTCAGCCATATATTTTATAGCTACTTGAAAAGAATGTTCCATTATTTCCTCATCATATAAGATTATTTCAGTTTTAACCTATTATTTTGAATATTCCACAGTAGCAGGATCTTCCTAGACAAATAAGATCTTCCTCAATAGAATTCTCTTTCACTATATCAACACTTCTCTTAGCAGAAGATATATGTTTTCTGATTAATTCTTGTGGAAAGGTAGGGAAATGTATTCTTCATCCAAGATTGTTCCTTCCATAGGTGAAACTGTTGAATCTTCTACTACTTCATTTGAATACTCAAAAACATCATCAGGTTCCAGAACAAGTTCAGATACATTCTTAGGTCATGAATGTTTTTCAATAGGGTTAAAACATTCCTAAATTATTGCATTATCGTCCACCCAAGATATCTTCCATGGGATCCAGTTAATTTTCATTCTTCTTACCATATACTTTGAGATACAAAACTACTAACCATCAACTAGTTCATCATTCTGACTAACTACTCCCTTTTCGTAAAAAATTGTAGATATTAACCATGAATAAAATAGGGAAGTTGATTTTGAAGTTTTCTTGATCATATCACACATGTGAAGTATAATATATATAAAAAGATCAATCTTTTACCCATTATTAATAATATATATCATGAACACATCTTGATACTTATATGTGGTGAAGTCCCCTTTCCTTGGACAAATACGATGTTGAATAAACATAAACAACAGTCTTGTCTCACCACCCATATCAGCTTCTATCAACCTTCTCTTCTTTTTATTTCCAGTTAAAAATTCTAGAGCCTCTTGTAGAAAAAACTAATAACTTTTAGGCGGATGAACTATTTGGAATTCCCCAAATGTTTCTTCATGATGAATTCCTTGGCAAGTAGGCCATATCCTCAAAGGAAAGTACATCTTTGACCATTTACCCAGTTTCTTACTACAAAATCATCTTCATAATTGGACATGAACTGAACATACAGATAAAAAACTAAAATAATATTTGAATAAATGGGCCTTTTCTCTTTTGTGAACCTGTTCAACCATCCCTGTTCATCCAATACTTTTAAAACAAGTGACTTACATTTTAGCGGAAACATTAGACAAACTTCTTTCTCTGTCACTACCTCTCGATCAGTAAGGCCTATATTTGGTTGGTTATTAGGCATTATTTTTTGTTACCTTTTCACTTTTTTAAAATACCAACACTTATTATGAGTCAATGAATATTGATACTTCATTCTAGGAATCCAATTTGGGTTCAAGAGGGATGAAATTTTGAAAGATGGATAACTGTTTGAGAGAAGGGTTTCTATTTTATGATAAGAGAGCTTGTGTAAAGGGAGGAGTGGAAATGTCCGGTTATTAAAATTTTGTGATTTCAAACATTGAAAATAGAAATATGCGGTATAAAATAAATAAAATAATTGATATGATGATATGGGATAAATAAATACTAAAAATAAAAGTCTGAGTCATTACGGTGAGACAGGAACAGGTAGTCACAATTTCAGCATTACGGTGTGAATCTAAATGTTGAGACCATATCATTGAGAAATCAACTATAGGACCTTAACTGAGAGATAATAACTATGACAATGAATGTGTTAGATAGTAACTATATGACAGTAACTTGTGATATTGTCAATCGTGATACAGTAATATGTGAAATAGTAAACTGTTCACTTAAGGCTTACCATACCTAATTCATGTTTGATGTAATTTATCCTTTCTGAATTTAATGTATTAGTGAATATATTGTCAATATGATTGTTAATTCCAATGGATTCCAAAGTGATATCACCTTTTTTATAATGATCACTTAAAAAGTTATGTCTTACATCAATATGTTTAGTCTTGGAATTTGAAATAGGGTTATTTGAAATTTTAATAGAACTTGTATTGTCCCAATTTATAGATACATGTCTTGATTGATATCCATAATCTAGTAAAGTGTGATTAATCCAAAAAATTTGTTCACAAAAACTACCAGCATCTTTTTATTCAGCCTCATCAATATAAAATGCAATTGAATTATTCTTTTTTACAACACCATGATACTAGATACTTGCCTACAAAGTAACATGTTCCAAAGTTGATTTTTCTATATAACTTATAACAACCCAAATCAGAATCAGAATAACATACTAGATCAAAAGGTTTTCATTTAGAATAGAACTGTCCTAAATTAGTTTCATCTTTGAGGCATTTGAAAAATATTTTCAAAGAATTTAAATGAGACTCGATTGGGTTTTCTTGAAATCATGCACACATTCAAATAGTAAACATAATATCAGGATGACTACCAGTTAAGTAGAGTAAAATTCAAATCATTACTCTATAAGTAGTTAGATCAAAACATATTCTATTTTGATTAAGATCTAACTTATAGGTAGTACTCATTGGAGTATCTCAAATTTTAGTGCTATACAAGTCAAAACATATTATGATATATTTTTTATATTTTCATTAATTTCTGATAATAACTTCTTTGTTTTGAAAATTTTTAAATCCAATGAAAAATTTTAGTGTCCTATTGAACTCATTTAAATTTCATTTTACATCATTTTTTAAAATCTGTATATAATGAATTTCTTGAAGATCAAAAAATAATTTCATCTACATATATTTGAACAAAGAAAACATCTTAAGAAATTCATTTTATAAAAAGTGTATGATCATATAAAACATATGTAAAAACATTTGAAATAAGAAAACTATTTAATCTATCATTACAAGCTCTTAGAGCTTGGTAAAAACCATATAATGCCACAGTTAATTTATAAACATGATTTTTAAAGTGAGGGTTTGTAAAACCTGGGGGTTGTTTAACAAAAACATCCTAAACTATATATTAATTTAGGAATTCACTCTTGAAATACTTTTTATAAAGTTAGAAATTGAGGTGTGCTGCATTTGTAAGAAAGATTTTAATGGCTTAAAGTCTAGAAATTGGATCAAAAGTTTCTTCATAGTAAATTCTTTTTTCTATACTATAACCTTGTGCAAACAATATAGATTTTTTTTCTATCTATGTTACCAGATTCATCTACTTTCTTAATGAACAGCCATTTAGTGCATATAATCATGGTCTCTTTGGGTCCATCCACAAGTCTCTGAACATTTTTCTTTTCAAATTCATTTATCTATTCTTGTGTTACCATCACCCAAAATTCATCATTGATAGAATTATTGATTTTTTTTAGGCTCAGTTTGTGATAATACGACTTGATGTTCAACCTGATTTTTAAGAATCTCTCTACTTTGTGTTCCTTTATCTACATCTCCATCTATTGAATCTAATGGATGGTTCTTAAGAGTTTTAATTGGTCTATAAATATAAGGTCTAGTTATTTCAGGTTCTTCAACAGGTCTGGTTTATTTTTGACTAGAATCAAAAGAATTTATTGAACTAGAAGTTTTAACAAATTACATCATAGGATGGTCATAGTATTTAGTATTAATTTAAAGATTTGACAGATCATCCTCACAATTTTCTAATGATGTCTTAAGTTCATGTTGATTTGTTCCATCAAATTTTACATGTATATATTCATCAACACATTTGGTTGTTTTTATGAGACGTTATAGGGTTTACTATACATTTAATAACCTAAAAAATATTCCATCATCACACTTGGATGCAAAATTTTCAATAATATCCTTAGCATTGAGAATATAAACTTTGCAGCCAAAAACATTGATGTAATTGACCTTGGGTTATCTATTATTCTACAACTCATTATGTGTTTTCATAAGAATTGGTTTGAATAAAGATATTTTAATAATATAGCATGTTGTATTGAAATCTTTAGCACAAAATTATATAGCTAGGTCATACTCACTAATCATGGTTCTAGCAATTTCTTGTAAGGTTATATTGCTTCTTTCTATGAGACCATTTTTTTGAGGTGTCCTAGGGGAAGATAAATTATGACTATATCCATTTTATGTGAAAAATGATTCGGTTTTATGGTTTTCAAACTCATGGCCATGTTTTCTTCTAAGGGATTTAATTTTAAGACCTCTATGATTTTCTATAGTCTAAGAATACTAGTTAAAATTAGAGAAAGGTTCACTTTTGTGATCCATAAAGAAGGTCCAAGTATATCTAGAGTAGTCATCTATAAGATCATAAATATAGTTCATCCCATTAAGACTTGAGACTCTATAAGGTCGAAACAAATCCATGTTAACCAACTCGAGAGGTTGAGAATTGGAAACTTATTTATTTAGTTTGAAAGATATTTTGTGATGTTTACCATTTTGACAAGGATTACAGACATTGTCATTGGGAAACATAGGATTTGGTAGATCTTTGACTATAACATTCCTAGTATGTTTTATAAATTAATATATATTATAGTGTCCGAATATCCTTTGACACATCCAATATTCTTTATAAAAAACCCTCAATAAAGAATAATTTTGAGAGATTAAAGAATCTAAATTAACAGTATATACATTTTCATTTGAAAAGGAAGAGAATATTAGTTCATTTTTATAGTTAAAAACATTAAAAAAAATATGTCTAAAATTTTAAATGAAAACCATAATCACTTAATTGGGAAATACTAAGTAGATTATATTTTAATCCATCAACAAAAAGTACAATAGAAATTAAAACTAAGTTAGAGTTACCAATATAGTGAATCCAATTATTTTTCCTTTGGCATTATCACTGAAGGATACATTCCCACAATCAATATTTATTAAATTCTTGAAGCATGAGTAATCTCCTATCATGTGTCTTTAACATCCACATTCAAAGTAAAGTAAAATTTCCTAGGAGCTCTTATAAATACTTTCTTTCAAAATAATCAAACAAAAATAGATTTTGGTACCTAGATTTGTTTGGTTCTAGTAACATTAGTAATATGTGTTTTAGAAACCCACACATACTTCATGGGTTTCATATAATCATTATGTAACATATTTGAAAAATAGTATCTATTTGGTCTATAGAAACTAGAGGTATTAAAGAAATTCCAATAATAGAACTAGCAATTGAATTTTTATTTTTAGGTAAAAAATAGATTTTCCATATTAAGATACAATATTTGTTTTTGTGATATTTGTTTTCCTAGGTTGTTGTCCTATACCTCTAGTGTGTCTAGGGGAATTTTTTTTACCAATTATCTATGAAAGAGTAATTTTTTTACATTGTTAAATTTATTTAGGTCTTTTTTAATCACTCATTAGATAACTTAAGTTCATTTTTCCCTTTATTTAGTTGAGAATTTTTCTCTTTTTCCATAGAAGGTTCTGATTTAATAATGGTTGTAAAGTAATTCTGTTAATTTAAAGATTTTTTTTTATATTTTTGTTCATTACAAGTGTCAAAAATCATATTAAAATATTCAAATAATTTTTCACTATAAATTTTTTCACATTGATATATTCTTCTCTAGAATAATAAAATTTATGTACTGGAGATTCTCAGGTTACATCAAATGTGCTTGTCATGAAAGAAAAATTTCTTATGTTATCTCTCTCATATTTTTAGGATGTAGAGTCACTAGTGCTTTCTTTAGATGAACTCCAGGTGGCCTTCATTTATTTTTAATACCTTTTATCCTTGTCCTAAAATTTATTATTATATTTTAATATAGGACAATCTGCTTTCACAAGTAATTTTTTTTCATTCATAAAAGACTATTTCATCAGATTTTTCAGTTCATTTCCAATTATTTTTCTAGTTTCCCATGTAAACATATATTCCTTTAAAGTTAGGATTTCTGAAAAATTTCATCCTTTTATTAAGATTCATAAATTTTCAAGCTAATTGAGCCATTTTCTCATCGTTATCTGTTGATGATTATTCACTACTGGAGCCCTCTGTAGGGGCTTATAATTTCTCCTTTACAATGCATTTAGAGGTAATAGTCTTGAATGCCACATATTTATATTTCAGTTCATCCTCCCTTATTTATTTTCTTTTAATTATTCCTCATACATATTAAAATTTCTTATCTTCTCTTTTACTTGTAACATGATTATGTCACATGATTCTATGATGGATACATAAGTTCCTCTCCATCTATCTGGTAAGCATCTAAGTATTCTCATGATTTTCTCCCGGGTGGTAACATCCCATCCCTAAGATATCATAGTGGACACAATTTCATTAATCCTGAGATACAAGTTTGAAATAGGCTCATAAGGATTCATTTGGAAGTCATTAGATTTAATAGTATATACTTTAAGTCTCATTTCTTTATAATTTAAGGATCCTTCTTGTGAAGTAGATAATGTTTCGCAAATTTCATGGGAAGTTTTACATGAAAAATTAGTGTTAAACTCTTCATCTCATAAAGAACAGTAAAGGGAATTCATTGATTTGCAATTATTATTATAAGTATCCTTAGTTGGATCATCCCATGTATGAATATCAGTAGAAGGAATCGTATATTCATCAATAATTAAAGATAGAATATCAGAACCCATACTTTATAAGATAATTTTCACTTTCATTTTATATTTGGCATAATTTTTTCCGTTTAGGAATGAAGGTATGTTGGTTGAATCACCTTCAAATCTATTATCAATACATATAAAATGTATTTATAGAACTAAACTAACATAAATTTAATGATCCTTAAAACTCATCTAAAATCACTGTTGAAAAATATTTTAAAAACATCTTTAAAATTTTAAAAATAATAATTTTACATAATACATGGATACCAAATGTTGTTAGGAGTAGGACACTCAAGTGGGGGGTGAATTGAGTTCCTATAAATATTTCTTTTATAAGATTATTTTAAATATTCCCCCAATTAAAAAATAAAATGTGTTAGTTAACCAAGGTAATAAAATTATAATATTTTGATTGTTCAAATATTTTCTGAAAAGAATTATTAATTATCTGTTATAATAATATGAGATATTGATACAACTTTTGAAACTACTATTATAATGAAAAACATTTATAAATACTATCCAAGACCAACTGTCAATGTAATATTTAGTTTGCTAAAATATAATATAAAACTGGAGAAACAATAAATTGAAAGACACAAAGGATAAAAAAAGTGCTTTAGTCTAAAGACAGGACCTATTCCACTCCAAATGGTTATCACCTTACACCAAGAAATAAATAAATAAATATATATATATATATATATATGAAAATATTTGATACAAACCCTGGATTGGTGTTAACAACAGTACACATGAGTTTCTAGGTCACAAGACCTCTTTAACTATTCTACATGGGAAAACTAACAACCAGGTCATGAAAGAACTCTTCCCAAGTTATATGTGAGTAAAAAATGATAAAAATATATTTGAGTGAGTATATATTGTATCCTCCAGTTATGAGCCAGAGAAATTCCATTTTTAATATAGAGACACAGACTTCTCAAAAAGATTAATAAAACAGTACACATTTGAGAACAGATAATGAGAAAGAATTAGAAATATTTTGAGTGTTTTTCTATGTAGCTCTGGATTTTTAGGATGTAGTAGATGTGATTTTCAAGTCCACTTGTGAAAATAGAGTGTTGAGATTATCATGTTCTAGTTTATAGTTCTCTGATATGTGCTTTGTAGCACTTGTTCTTCTTGAGTTGCTGCTGCGAGGATATCTGATGTTTCGATCCACAACAATTTAGCCACAAGAAATCGAGGGTTCTTCTTGTATTCTTCAGTGTTTGTTCTTGCTTTCTTGTATTCTCATCTCTTTTTTTTCAGTCTCTTTTACTTCTTGATCTATATAAATCTTGTGCACCACATTGTATTTTATCTTTGGGGTGTCTATGTGATGGATGACATGGATCATAATGTCTACACCTCATACCTCATATTGTCATGTCACTTGTCTATAAAAATAAATAATTATGTCACTGTTATTTAATGATTCAAAAATTACCATTATAATAAACATTTAAATTTAATGGAAAATAAAGAAAAATGGTTATGTAAGGAACAATGTAATAGTTTTTGTCTTCAAACGGTGTCACTTGGAATGGTGTCTTCTCTTTTTTCTTTGAGCAGTATCACTGGAACGATGTCTAGTCCTTTTTAAATCGTGGAATTGGTAACATGTGGTTACAATTGCAAGATTGCGGTAGTAGATCATTTTTGAAATTTGAAAATAGTAGCACTGTCACATTAGAAAGGGTCACGGTGTCTAGAATACGATGTCTGGGTTATAGTGCCAGGTCCTTTTCTAAATTATGAAATAGTGTCAACATTACGTCAGTAGGGTTATGGTGTTTGGGTTACGGTGTCTAGGTTACAGTGTTTGGGACTTAGGCAATTTCATTCACACCAATGGTGAGAGAGTTATTATAGAAGCGGTGCCTCATACTAAAAAAATATCAATAAACCTTTTTAAGGTGTAATACTCACATAATGGATTAGAATTAATTATTATCATAATAAAACATAATAGAAAAAATTTAAATACAGTTTAAAAAATTCATACAATATTTGGGAGACATGAAACATGATTTGTGACCATTAATACATGACCAGTCCAACGGTTTCCTATAAAAATTGATCAAACTCACAAGTAATGCATTTTGAATTATTGGACATCAAGTTTTTTTATTTTATGATTTTTATTTCTTAATCTCATTGACTCCTCTACTATTTAATCTTGGCATGGTATTTGTGAAATCTTACACTCTTAATGGTCATAGATATGTTTTATAAAATCCATTATTTTTATCAATGCCTTTGTCAATGATGAATCGATTATATGAAGTGTTAAAGCATGAAATTTAATACTCTTATTAATACAAGAACTTATGGTTAATAAAATAATTTTAATATGTATTAAAATATAATAATATAGAATAATTATTTGATTTCATTACACATCATGAAATTATTTTTCCATAACAGATAGGACTTGTACGTCGAGATAAATGAAAACGAATAATACATGCACTAATTTAAACTCTATAGGCTTAAATTCTCACTATAATATTGTTCATACCATAAATAATATAAAAACAAAAATAAGAATTAGGAATATTATTTAAATTATAAATAGAATTATAAAACCTTCATAATTAATGTACTGAATGATATATCATTTGAATGTTGGAGTATATATGTAGTGTGTAATGTGAAAAGTGACTGATAAAATTTTAGCATTCCGTAACCATTAACTAAATGTTGGTTAATATTACTATTGGTCAATATTATCATTGGGTATTGTGACCATTGGGAATTTTGACTATTGTTTATAATTTTTACAGTTTAATTAGTGTATATAATGTTTAATGGTAAGGGATAATTGATGTAGAACGGAGAAATAATAACCTTGACTATTGGAATCATAATTTATGAAGCCCATTTATCAATGATAGGGAGTGAGGTTGAATCATTTTGGTTTTCCCTTGACTAAGAAAGTCCATAGTTTAATTAATTAAGGGTTGATCGTAATTAATTGTGGGATAAGTTCAAATTAATGGAGATCACCACCAAAGCAACGTCATCCATACCACCCCATGAACGTACATCCATTACACACCTTATCCCTTGGGATAACACTAATGTGATAAGGGGTTATATATCTAGAAAATAATTTTTATTAAGGTTTGAAGTGATTTAGAAAGTAAATAATGGTTTCAATAATACTATTTCTTATTTATTGTATCATCCCTATATAAATGAAAAAATACACATGAATATAGGATATATATAATAAAATGTATTTTTGCTAAAAAAAACTATCATTTTATTTTTTGGTAAATATATATATCTTTAGTTAAAATTAAAATTTACTTTTATGATCAAGGTTTTTTTTATAATAAAATATTATAGACAATAATACTAATTCATACATAAATAATAAAAAATTATACAATCTCATGTAGTTTTTCTATGTGTTATAAATTCAATCGTATAATAAAAAATAGTTTTTATCCATAATTGTGTAATTTATTTTAAAAAAAACTATTTCTCATCTTTATATATTTTGGATAAAATTGATTAATCCTTGAAATCAAAACATCTAAATTATCCAATGATGATTTATTTATAATTTTATCTGAGGGTTTAATTTTTCAGTAAAAAGTAAAATATAATTTAATTAAACCATAAGTATTATGAAATCATAATGACATAAAAGTAATTTAATAATTAATTTAATATATTTATCATCTTAAGATATATTTTAAAATCAAAATAAATTATTTTAAATTAATAATTTTAGTTTTCCAAACCTATAATAAGTCTTTCAAAACCTAAAGTATATTTTTTTATTAAAAATACACATTTGGAATGTGAATCATTTCCTCTTCATAAATGGTATTGATATATTTTTATTATCTCATATAACATTAATATACTAAAAACCACTCCCCATACAAAATAAATTAGGATAAAACCTATGTAATTCCAATGTATTTTCATTTTTATAATGTTGAGTCCAAATACTATGTTTATAAATTAATAAATAATTTGACTCTCATTTACTATAAATACCGACTCTCCCATTACTCTTTAATAAAAAGAATTTTAATATGAATTTACAATCAGTTTCCAAAAATATATACATTCAAAGAAGTTCTTAATGTTCTATGAATCTCTTCTTAATATATAGGAAGAAACTTTCCACGTAAGGGAATCTCTTCCTCTTTCCTATTTTTTCAATGGATTTCCCTGTAATAATTCTTTTTATTTTCCATTGATTATGTTTATATTTTTTTATCATATTTAATTTAAAATAAAATTTTACAT
This sequence comes from Viscum album, assembly GCA_963277665.1. Taxonomy (NCBI): domain Eukaryota; kingdom Viridiplantae; phylum Streptophyta; class Magnoliopsida; order Santalales; family Viscaceae; genus Viscum; species Viscum album. The sequence continues at coordinate 74,759,891 of OY728162.1, read as the reverse complement.
AATAATTTAATAATTTCATTCTTTCTCATAAATCTCACTCCATAAATCACATTTAATACTATTTATCCAATGGAAATTATTCATTGAATTTCCATAAGAACCTTCTAGATTATGAATAACCAAACTCATTTTCATTGAATGAAATTATTATAGATTTAATTATATTTCATTGATTAATAATTTATATATATATAACCCACAGTCACTTCACATGGGTTTAGAATAATTGAAAGTCTATGTATTTAATAATATATGAACTCAATGATTTTTTAAATGAAAATCATTGGTTATTTCTGACTAGTTATTGGTGAAATTATATCTTATGATAATTGATATATGTGAAAAAAATGTGTTTATAAATATAACTGGTCAACTCTAATATCATGCTTATTCATTGAGTAATGAATTTATCTCTAGTGATAACATGTTTATTATACCATAGTTAATAACCTCGGTAATTATTTTGTAACACCTTGGTGATGGACCATCAGGATATGATTATGAATGTCTCATTTATATGTCATATCCATATTTAAATGTTATTACTTATATAATTGTTATCATTATCTTTTGTTATACCTCATGTTTTTATAATCATGATTTATTATTATTCCTCATGAATTATCTATGGTCACATACTTTAGGTTTCTTTTATTTACTCTTTAATGTGTTTTATAACATTTTCTATTAAAGTATGAGGTGAACCAAACATTTCAAACATAAATATTACATATTATTAGAATAATATTCATTAAATATCATTATGATCCATGTAAGAAACATATAAGTAAACTATATTTGGAAACAGGGATAAATAAACAAGTATTACATAGAAGAACTACATCATCTCCCACCTAGTTCTTCACAACTATCACCCTTCTTAGATGTATAATAACTAAAACCATTGTCCATATCATGGTTAAAGGGAAAAATATTAAATATTGATCATCTTTCCCTAGTAAGTGTAATAAAACCGAGATATCAGTGATCATTTAACCATAAAAGGAGAGTATGGTTAATATTAAATGGGTGTAACATTTCAAAACTATACCTATTTATTAATATATAATATTCATGAATAATTTCATTAATATTGGAAGTTTATAGGACATTAATGTAACGTCCCATGTAAATAAAGAATATTACTTTTTCATATTTATTAATATATGTGAATAAAATATTAATATTAATTTAACGGGAACGCTATGCTCGATGGCGTACCCATTATGCAACAACGAGTTTCTTTGGAATCTTACGTTGCACTCTAATAATAAAATAATATTATTTTAAATGGTAGTTAATGCCAAGCCGATTTATTGGAGGGAATGAATAGAAATAACTAAAATATGATTATATATGTTTGTTAAATGTTTTTACATTTATCCAATAAAAGATAAAGGCTTAAATAAGAAAAAAATTCAATTTTAAGCATAAATACTCTAAAATTCACTAAAAGGTCGATTTATAGCCTTTTGATGGTGAACCCTCTTTAATATATTTTTGGTCACTCTTATACAATGTTTTAGACCAAATGAAATTCTACTTTAGAATCGAGACATCAAAATTTACTTTTTGTAAATTTTTGGTATTTTTCTGATAAAGTTCATTTTTTAATGAATAGTGAAAAATGTTGTATTTTAATTCAAAACCACTTTTTAATATAATTATTTATATGATTATATTATCTTTTTAATTGGATTTAAAGTCCAATTATAATATATTTTTACCATTTGATCCAATAGTGGTCATTGGAATTAATTTCACTTTGAAATTGGACTTAAACTAGTGTCAATCTTTTGATATATATTGTTTCATAAAAACACGCAATTTGTTCTTATAATGATAATTAATTATTAAATTAATTAATGAAACTTATATTTTTTTAATTTTTTTAAAATAGAAATCATTTTTCAATTCATAATATCACATTTATATTAGGATGAATTTTTGGTATTATTCTGAAAAACTTCAATTTTTGATGAATAGTGAAACCACTAAGTGGTAGTTAAAAAACAAATTTTTTCATTTAAATGAAACTTTACCACTTATGTGATTTGAATTTCAAAAATCTGACATACATGATTGTCATTATGAAGTAAAATATGGTTCAATGAGATTAAAATATTTTTTTTGTGAATAGTAACTTTTATGTTTTATTAATCGCAATTAAAGGTAATTAGTGTAATTTAAGGTAAAGATAATGTCATAATAATATGAAATGAACTTTACACATGTCCTACCCTTATTATATGAGTCATGGAAGACCAATAAAATCCATGGGTAAACTTGGGGACCCCATGGAGCCACTTTGGTAGGAAAATGACATTAATAACTTTTTATTTAAAGTTAAAATTAAAATGTCACAACCATGAATTGTTTTACTAAAAAAAAATTACATGGAGTTATACAAGTCTTATTTTTTAATATAAATATTCATTCGAAATCTAAAAATATTTCCTACATCATGATATTTTTTTATATGTTTTAGAATTTAAATAAATTAATTTATTTATGACACCGTGATGATGCAATGATTACCTCATAAATGAACGATTTAAATAAAATGATATGATAGGGAAATATATATGTCTTAAAATTGTGACAAACTTATTGGATGTGTGGATTTAAAAACCTTATCACCTTATACTCGAATTATATTCTTTTGGGACCTTTAAAATCCGAAAATCATTTTATAATAAAGTAATATTTTATAACATTCCAAGAGTGCCACTCCCCTTCTCTTATAAAAGGCCCCCACCTCTACCACCTTACCCCAACCTCCAAATCCTTTTTCTCAGCCAACCTCTACCCATTTTATCTATTTAAATTCATCTCCTCATCCTATAAGCCTTAACTTTGGCAGAAATCTCTTCGAGGAACCATTTTGGTTCAAACCAAGAAGAGTTACCTGATTTAAAGGTAATGTCTTCACTTGTGTTCTTTTGTTTTATTTTTCTTCTCCAACCAAATAAAATCTTTTTATTCCTTTATTTTGTAACAACACCAGTATCTTAAATATAATAGGATGTTGTTATGTGATTTATTTGAGCTACACATACACACACCTTCGTCTAATGGTTAAAGAACATACTGTTTCTGCGGATGGCGAATTTCTGCCTCACGAAACGATGATTGTTCAATCTTCTATTAACAACTTTAATGGTGGACATTATGATGTCACTATATTTTATATATGATATATATGGTATTTATGTTTCCTATATTCTTCTGTATTTTATATTTAAAACATGCCTTTATTCTTTGCATGTTGTGCAAATGCGATAATTTCATACGAGGAAGTGTGGACTACCGCCCCCTCAAGTGATGTGTCTCGTTCATGAAATTAATGGAATGTATAAAGAATGAAATTAATTAACATATGTGACCTATATAAAATATATATTATAGTGGAATTATAATACATATATCTCTCATTTATTTTTAATTCCATTAATATGACAAAGAAATGAATGTATCGTTCATGCGTACGTACGGCCTACCGTCTTCATCAATGGTACTTTTCATTTATTATTATCTCCAAATGTTATGGAATAGTATAAAATGAATATGTACTGGATATATATTATATTTAAATCATTAATACTATTCTGGAAATGATTTACTTATAACTACATGGAAAATCATTTTCACACAAGTTCATTTTTGACTCCTGTACCAAACATCGACAAAAACATCTAATATGAACTCACATTATTAACCAATTATTATAACATTATAATATGTGATATGAACTGAATAATAATTTTTAAAGTTTTTCCTTAAGAAATTATAAATTGACCAAAGTTTATTATTCAGGAATATAAAGAAACGAACAAGACAAGTCGGACTTGAGATAAGGGATCCTACCTCTCTCTTTCTTTTTAAGTACACTCTTTTATGTCATTTATTTTAAGCTCATGTTTATTTTTTTGGGGATGTTATTTTATATTCCTCATTCTGTAATTTTTATGTTCATATTATGAGGGACCCTATTTGATCTCATAAATCCATTTTTGGATGTTTTAAGTGGTGTCGTTAGGCTGCTGAGTTTTCGTAAGGGAATTTTCATCTCACTTTTATTCTCGTGAGATTTATGCTACATTTGCCACCATTTTCATTGAGTGGTGTATGTACTGCCCATTATTCTACTCTTTGTGTAATATAATTTCGTTTATGAGTATTTACATCAATGTTTTATAGTCCTTTTTTCATGGTCTATACGTTTCAAATGTTACCCAAGTCGGTAAGGGAACCTTTCACCCTGCTCTTTTAAAAAATACTTTTTTATGTTATGTATTTTAATTTACATCTTATTATGTTGGGACATGTTCTTATATATCCTTTTTGATGTAAATTTTATGTCCAAGTGATGAGATGCCATTTTCCCTCTCATCAACTCATATTATGAATTTTAAAGTGACACTGTTAGGCTTTCAAATTTTTGCAAAGGAACTTCTTAACTCAATTTCAATCCTTTGGGTTAAACTTGTACTCCTTGAATATGTCATTCTATGAATATGTGTGAATGAATCTGATTTTTTTACACTTAATATCCACTTATATTGGGTGTATTTATATTTTTCACACATAAATAATGTAATTGATTTATCCTTAATCTAAGGATACCGTCTTTGTAATGGACTTCGTCTCAATCTCCTTTCATTGAGGCATATTTTGTTCTAATACATGAACTTATTTTATATGGTGTATAAAACTCTTTGACTTTGACTTTTATTGAAAATGAATCTTTTTTTACGAAGCGTTTTACTAAACTAAAAACAAGAATGTTTCTTTTAATGTATGCGGTGACAACGACCTTTTCAGCCGACGCTAGTATTATTTGGCCTTTTTCTTCCTCAACAAGCCGTAAAGTTTTTATAATGAAATAAATACCATATACTCTATTATGTATTTTGGTATTGAAAATGGTTTTTATAAAGGATTTTTTATGTCAATATATTTAAGTGATATATTGTGATCGAAATGTGGAAATGTTTTCTTTCCATTATATTTGTTTTATGTCTGATGATTTTATAATGGTACTTGGACATTTGACAGGTGGTTATGTGATAAACCATATGACAGGTGGTACCGTGAATAATAGGATGGGTGGTTACGTTATAACCTCTAATGAATTGGGTATGGAAGTCGCCGTATAGATATTCCATTAAGTGATATGTGTGGATGTTGACCATATGGTTATTCCATTTAAGTATGTTTATGTCCCAAGATACCTTTATATGTTATGTGTTCTTTATATGGGTTTATGGTAATCTTTTTTTTACAATGGATAAGTGGTGATATTTTATTCAGTGAAGTTTATTTAATACTTCGTAAAGGTGAAAAGTATTGCTTTGATAAAGTATTCATGGTTTACTTGTTGGTTTGAAAAACTAACAGTTTTCATTCTTTGTGTATCCTTTACTGGGATTTTTATGCTCATCCCATGTTTTTGAAATGTTTTCCATAGGACGTAAAGATGAATAGGGTCAAAAATGGGGTCATGGAAAAACATTCTATCTAAAACATGGGACTAGACATTTTTTTTAAGAGTTTTTATTTTATGGATACTTAGTAGAAGTGTCTACTTTGTAATCTTTTGAGATGTAATAGTTATGTCCTAATTCTCTTAAACTCTAAACCTGAAAAGATCCTCTATGTGAATTATTCATTTAATTGATTATTTTTTAATGTTATAAGGCTAGGTCCTTATAGTTGGTATCAAATGTTGGTTTAGATAACTTTTGAGGTTAGAGTGTTGTTTAAGCATAAGTGACATGTTGTGTATAACCACAATGGGTAGTATATTAAATTGAGTCATTGTTTTTTTGAAAGTTAGAATGAGTTTGAGATAACTTGGACAAGTATATCTTAGTGTTTATCTTTCTCATTATTATGTGATTATTTTGTTGATATACTCACACTGACATTTTTGGTTTTAGTAAATGGATGGATCTAGCAGGCGCCAAAGTGACAATGGATTTGAAGGAAACTGTGGTGGTTCTCTGATTAAGAGACTGGATGAAATGGGTGATTCAATGAGAAATCTCGTGGTTATTGTAAACCAACTATCAGGAGTCATGATCAACCACTTGAACCATTTTGAGTTCTCAAATGCATCATTTACGAGAGAACCAACTCGATGTGGAAGTTCAGGTGATAATTATAAATGTAACAATTAGGGTTTATATGATCCTTACTTCTGAGGTAGTTATGGGTTACTATATGTTATGATGGAAAATGAAAGGCATGAGATAAACTTGAGGTTAAATTATGATATGGTTATTTTTGAATATTTTATCACTTTTTGGGGAATGTTTTAAGGATTATACAGTTTTGGAAAATGGACAACACGCAGACCGCGTGACAACCCATCGTGTTAGACAAAGCTGTGGGAATCGAACCCACAACCAAAGTACGACTGGTATTTATCGCCTACTACTGGACTACGTGACGTCCCTGGTTAGTTTTACTAATTATTTTTAGTTAAATAATTTTATGAATCAAGAGTAAGTGGATTTTGGGTTATCTATGGAAATTATTAACCTATCATGGAGGATATGTGATTTGGTTAATTACTTTTCAATATGAGACTTTAAGAGCAACTAATGTTATTTGGAGATAAATTTTAATTTGTAACTTGGAAGACTATGTGATTAAATCCTTCAAATATTTAGGTATCAATCATAGTTTGGTTTAGTTTGAATAATTTTATGGAAAAATTGTTTATCGAATAGTCTTCATTGAACAAATTTGGATTTTGTTGGACAAATTTTAGAGATTAAGAATAGATTTTCCTTTTATAAAGGATTATCCTTTTGTGAATTATCTGATCTTGTTCTATCAATTTCGGTTTTGGTTAAGGTCTAAAGACATGGGAAATATAAATTTCCATTTTTTTGGATTAGGTGATTCTAAAGATGTTGATTATAGTGCTCTTAATGTGAAAAAGTCATCCTAAATACTCATCATTTGGAGAAAGTATGAGTTTGTGGTAGAAATCTAGTAAAAGATGAAAGTCTACACAATAAGTAAGTATGTTCCCTTATGATTTATTTAAGATCATAAATAAATTCCTCAATGAAAAGTAACTTAAAACAAAAATGTTGTCTGTTAACTTTTCCTACTGGGGAATCAAATACCGTTTAACCCATCACCAGTTTATGATTTTCTGGTGGTAAACTTTATCCTAAACATGTTTTCTATCACTCTCCCTCAGAACAAGACCCTTTGTTTTTTCTTCCATACCCAAGTTTTCATACATGGAATCCTAGTATGGGTTAACTCGGGTGACCTTTGTACTTCTTTTTCTTTCTTTTAAAGTAATATTTTAATTTACTCTTTTTCTGATGTGGGGCTTTCAATGAAGTTTTCAAGCCCAATTTTAAAATTGTGAGGACAAAATTTTCAAAAGGGAAGAAGGATGTAACATCCCAGGTAAATGAAGAATATTAATTTTTCATATTTATTAATATTTGTGAATAAAATATTAATATTATTTTAAAGGTAACACTATGCTCGATGGTGTACCCAATACGCAACAACAAGTTTCTTTGAAATCTTACATTGCACTCTAATAATAAAATAATATTATTTTAAATGGTCGTTAATTCCTAGCCGATGTATTGGTGGGAATGAATAGAAATAACTAAAATATGATTATATATGTTTTTTAAATGTTTTTTCATTTATCCAATAAAAGATAAAGGCTGAAATAAAAAATGAATTCAATTTTAAGCATAAATACTCTAAAATTCACTAAAAGGTTAATTTATCGCCTTTTGATAGTGAACCATATTTAATATAGTTTTGTCCACTCTTATACATTCTTTTGTACCAAATGAAATTCTTATTTATAATGAGGACATCAAAATTTACTTTGTGTATTTTTTTGGTATTTTTCCGATAAAGTTCATTTTTTAATGAATAGTGAAAAATGTTGTATTTTAATTCAAAACCTCATTTTAATCTAATTTATTTATAAGATTAGATTATATTTTGAATTGGTTTTAAAGTACAATTATAATATTTTTTTACCATTTGATCCAATAGTGTTCATTGAAATTAATTTCACTTTGAAATTAGACTTAAACTAGTGTCAATCTTTTGATATATATTGTTTCATCAAAACACGCTATTTGTTTTGACAACAGGAATTAATTATTAAATTAATTAATGAAACTTATATGTTTTTAATTTTGTAAAATATACATCATTTTTGAATTCCGAATATCAAATATATCTTAGGGTGAATTTTTGGTATTATTCTGAAAAACATCAATTTTTGATGAATAGTGAAACCACTAAGTGGTAGTTAAAAACTGATTTTTTCATTTAAATGAAACATTACCACTTCTGTGATTTGAATTTTAAAAATCCAACATACATGGTTGTCATTAGGATGTAAAATGTGGTTCAATGGGATTAAAATAATTTTTTTGGTGAATAGTAACTTTTAAGTTTTATTAATCGCGATTAAAGGTAATTACTGTAATTTAAGGTAATGATAATTTTATAATAATATGAAATGACCATGAAACATGTTATAACCTTATTGTATGAGTAATGGCCAACCAATATAATCCAATGGTCAACTTGGAAACCCCATGGAGCCACATTGGTAGGAAAATGACATTAATAACTTTTTATTTAAAGTTAAAATTAAAATGTCACAAACATGTATTGTTTTACTAAAACAATTTTTACATTGGGTAATACAAGTAATATTTTTTACTATAAATATTCAATAAAAATATAAAAATATTTCCTACTTCATGAATTTTTTTTATAATTTTTAGACATTAAATATATTAATTTATTTATGACACTGTGATGATGAAGTGATTACCTCATAAATGAACGATTTAAATAAAACAAGAAGACATGGTAACATCTAAGTCTTAAACTTGTAAAACACCTATTGGATGGATGGATTTTAAAACCTTATCACCTTATCCAAGAAATTTTTCCTTTTGGGACCATTAAAATCTGAAAATCATCTTATAATAAAGTAATATTTTATAACTTTCCAAGAGTGCCCGTCCCCTTCTCTTATAAAAGGCCCCCACCTCTACCACCTTACCCACACCTCCCAAGCCATTTTATCGGCCAAAACCTTCCCATTTTATCTCTAAAAATACCTCTACTAATTCTAGAAGCCTTACCATTGGCAGAAAGATCTTCAAGAAACCCTTTTGGTTCAAACCAAGTGGAGTTACCCGATTTAAAGGTAATGTCTTCCCTTGTGTTCTTTTGTTTTATTTTGCTTCTCCAACCCCATAAACACTTTTTATTCCTTTATTTTGTAACAAAAACAGTATCTTCCATATACTAGGATGTTGTTATGTGAGTTATTTGAGCTACACTTACACACACCTTCATCCAATGGTTAAAGAACATATTGTTTCTGTGTATGGAGAATTTCTGCCTCACGAAACGATGATTGTTCAATATTCTATTAACACCTTTCATGGTGGCCATTATGATGTCACTATATTTTATATATGATATATATTGTATTTATGTTTCCTATATGCTTATTTATTTTATATTTAAAACATACCTTTATGATTTTCATGCTGTGAAAATGCGATAATTTCATACGAGGAAGTGTGGACTACCGCCCCCTCAAGTGATGTGACTCGTTCATGCAATACATGGAATGTATAATGAATGAAATTAATGAAAATATTTGACCCATATAAAATATATATTATAATGGAATTATAATATATATATCTCTCATTTATTTTTAATTCCATTAATATGACAAAGAAATAAATGTGACGTTCATGCGTATGTACGGCCTACCGTCTCCATGAACGACGCATTTCATTTATTTTTATCTCCAAATGTTATGGAATAGTATAAAATGAATATGTACTGGATATATATGATATTTAAATCATTAATACTATTCTGAAAAAGATTTACTTATAACCACATGGACAATCATTTTCAAATAAGTTCATTTTTGACTAATGTACCAAACATCGACAAAAACGTCTGATATGAACTCACATTATTAACCAATTATTATAACATTATAATATGTGATATGAAATGAATAATAATATTTAAATGAGTTCCTTTTGCAATTATAAATTGAACAATGTTTATTATTCAGGAATATAAAGAAACGAACAAGACAAGTCAGACTTGGGGTAAGGGATCCTACCTCTATCTTTTTTTAAGTACTCTCTTTTATGTCATTTCTTTTAAGCTCATAATTATTATGTTTGGGGATGTTCTTTTATATTCCTCATTATATAATTTTTATGTTCATATTATGAGAGACCCTATTTGATCTCATAAATCCATTTTTGGAAGTTTTAAGTGGCACCCTTAGGCTGCCGAGTTTTCGTAAGGGATTTTTCATCTCAATTTTATTCCCTTGAGATTTATGATACATTTGCCACCATTTTCATTGAGTGGTGTATGTAATTCCTATTATTATACTCTTTGTGTAATATAATTTCTTTTATGAGTATTTACATCAATGTTTTATAGTCCTTATTTCATGGGGTGTACGTTTTGAAAGTTAACCAAGTCGGTAAGGGAACCTTTCACCCTCCTCTTTTTAAAAAGAATTATTTGTGTTATGTCTTTTAATTTACATCTTATAATGTTGGGATATGTTATTCTATATCCTTATTGTTGTAAATTTTATGTCCAAGTGATGAGATACCATTTTCTCTCTCATCAACTCATTTTATGAATTTTAAAGTGACGTCGTTAGGCTGTCGAATTCTTACAAGGGAACTTCTAAACTCAATTTCAATCCTTCGGGTTAAAATTGTACTCCTTGAATATGTCATTCTATGAATATGTGTGAATGACTCTGTTTTTTTTAAACTTAATATCCACTTATATTGGGTGTATGTATATGTTTCACACAAAAATTATGTAATTTATTTATCCATAATCTAAGTATACGGTCTTTGTAAGGGACTTCGTCTCTATCTCCTTTCATTGAGGCATATTTTGTTCTAATACAAGACTTTATTTTATACGGTGTATAAACCCCTTTGAATTTTACTTTTAATCAAAAGGAATATTTTTCTACTAAGTGTTTTACTAAGAGACAAAAAGGAATGTTTCTTTTAACGTACGTGGGGACAGTGACATTTTCTGCTGTTGTGAGTATTATTTGGTCTTTGGATTCCTCGATAATCAGTAATGTTTTTAAAATGAAATAAATAACATATAATATTTTATGTATTTTGGTTTTGAAAATTGTTTTTATAAAGGATTTGTTATGTCAATATATTTAAGTGATATACTGTGATCGAAATGTGAAAATGTTTTCTTTCCATTATATTTGTTTTATGTCTTATGATTTTATAATGGTAGTTGGACATTTGACGGGTGGTTATGTGATAAACCATATGATGGGTGGTGCCGTGAATACCAGTACTGATGGTTACGTTATAACCTCCATTGCATTGGATATAGAAGTCGGCCGTATGGCTATTCCATTAAGTGATATGTGCGAAAGTTGACCGTATGGTTATTCCATTTAAGTATGTTTATGTCCCAAGTTACCTTTATATGTTATGTATTCTTTATATGGGTTTATGGTAATATTTTGATTATAAAGGATAAGGGGTGATATTTTATTTAGTGAAGAGTATTTACTACTTCATAAAGGTGAAAAGTATTACTTTGATAAAGTATTCATGGTTTAGTTGTTGTTTTGAAAAACTAACAGTTTTCCTTATTAGTGTATCCTTTACTGGGCTTTTTATGCTCATCCCATGTTTTTGAAATGTTTTCCACAGGAATTAAAGATGAATAGGGTCAAGGATGGGGTCAAGGAAAGAAATGCAATCTAAAACATGGGACTAGACATGTTACTTTGTAAGAGTTTTTATTTTATGGAAACTTAGTAGAAGTTTCTACATTGTAATCTTTTGAGATGTTATAGTTATGTCCTAATTCTCTGAAACTCTAAACCTGAAAAGATCCTCTATGTGAATTATTCATTTAATTCATGAGAATGTAATGTTATAAGGACGGGTCCTTATAATTAATATTAATATAATCAAATAACATAAGTTATGAGAGCATAACATTGGAATTGGTTCATATCGTAAAAGAGTGGTATGATTGTGGAATAATCATAATCATAAAAATCATATGTCAATTATAACCACAGATTTATTCATCAATTTTTAGGATTGGGCTACCCACCCAAGTATCTTCCTTGTTCTTGGGATAAACTCCAACATAACTTATTTTGGGCTTGGGATAATTTCTTTTGTACCCCATTTTAGGCTTGGAATAACCATAAGTGTACCAACTACTAGGATGGGGATAGCTTCATGTGTACTCTCTTTTGGGAATGGGATAATCTCTCATATTCTATTTTATTTCATGATATATTAATTATTACCTAAATAATTTTATTGATATAATGGAATCACCCGTCACATTATCATAATTCATTTATATATATATAGCATAAGAATAAGAACATAATAACATTAATCATTCCATCATTACTTAACTTGTGGAAAAGAAAACGAGTCTAGTATATTTGTTTTCATCCTGACCATAAACCATATATAGAAAAAATAAGTATAGTATCGTAAAATCATTTCCCAATTTAATTATAAGTAACATCGATGTATATTTTTATAGATTAAAAATGCATTTTAAAGTTTACTAGAACATTTCTTATAAAATCTAATCTGTTCATTTTTAAATAACTTATGTAAAATATAAAATTTTACAAAAATATAATGGAAAATAATTAATTGAAAATAATTATGGAAACTTGAAAAGGAATATCCAAATAATCCTTTTTGTATGATGGAGGGAAATTCAATTGTTTTTGTGTATGTTAAAACATTGATTCCTTTCACATTTTTAGTAAAATGTAAAAAGTACCTCATGTGGGAAATTACAAGAATATTGATTTAAAAAATATTTAAATTATAAAATGTGTAAAAATAAATTGAAAATATCATCAGAAAATGTTAATAACATTATAGAAATATTTTTAATGAAAAATGTACATAATGGGTAATGATTCCTGAACGAATAATAAAATAATGTCAATTTTTTAAAAGAATTTTTTTTTCTATTGATTAATTAAGTATTGAAAAATTAAATAAAAACCATAAATATCCATAAAATACAATAGTATACTAATATAAATAATATTTCATAAATAAATATCAATTAATTTCATTATTAAATATTCAAGCACAAGCTATCTATATAAAAATTAGATTATACTGTAAAACCCTTTGGTCAATTTTGAATTTCTTCATAGTCACTCTAAACACCTATATAATACTTTTTAAATTTATTATAATTATATATAATATCAATATAAATATACATAAAATATAATATATGATACAATTATAAAATTACAACACCAATTTATTAATAATTCTTTTTTAAAATCATTGTTTTTATGTGTTAATAGTTTTATTTTTCATATAATTTTCGGCCAGATAGTTATGGTCTTTCTAAATTGATCATGGTTAAATAATCACTATAATTTTAACAATATAATGAGTATCATATTTAATAGTTATATAAACTTTTAAAAATATTCATATGAAGTAGTGTTGAAAAATGAATTACCTCACATTGTAGAGATGGTAGTTCATATATATGCATGACTGATTCTTCTATTTTTTGATAGATTAAAAATAATGGTAAATAATAATTTAAATTTATAAAATAATTATTTTAACTTAAATATAATATATAAATATTAAATATATCCTAAAAACTATCTGTGAAATATGGTGATGGAAAACGAATCATATCACTTCACGAAGGAGGTAGTCTAGACACACACATCAGTGATACTTTAATTTCACATTTTATGGAAATGAGGTGAAAATAAGTTATAAAATAGACATACTAAAATTATATTATATTCATTATACTGATTTCATTATATTTTTATTGTTATTATAGAAATTAATGTGGTAAAATAAGAAGTAAAAAATGGAAGAGATTAGTCAAGACGATGACCTCATCTTTGAGAAACCTCTTTTCGATCTCATCTCAAAGACTCTATGTATGGTATTTTGAGGAGACTAGAACCTCAAATGCATTTATAATTATTTGGATGAGTTTTTGGTATTTTTTGATGATATAAGTTTCTCAAGGTGGTTTTAATAATAGAGGATAATTGTTTTCAGCTTATAGTGAAAGAAAAGACACACAAGGACTTAAAAGATTTAAATATAATAAATTATTTTTAATATTAATGTGAACTATAGTAGACATATTTTGGAATATAAGACAATTTAAGGTTTAAATACTTTATACTAATAAAATATTTATATTCTAATGTGTCATTTTAAATTTTAACTTTTACATTAAGCACTTCATTCTCTAATTTTAACCTCAACCATAGTAAAAACATTTTCAGTACTCAAGGGTTATAAATTTACATTTATGGTTGTAATTTGATGGAAAATGGTGAAGTGTTGAAATACCATAAACCTACACCATTTTTCTATTTCAATAATTTTATTATATCTAAATCTTTTATTGCCATATTATTTTACATAAATACCCATTAATTTCATCTTAAGAACTGTTGAAATATTTTTAAATTAAAAAAATCCATATAGTTATGGAATTAGAATATATAATAATTAAAAATAATTCATACATAAATATTAATTTTTTTTCTAAATCCATTATTTAACAAGAAAATAATCATTTTATATTTATAATATCATTAACATTAAATTTTTTATTACTCAAAAAATGTAATATGTGAACATCGTATAATCGTTTAGGGTAATTCTGTCATTAATAAAAATAAGACATAAATAACCATGATAAAAAATAAATTATTTATTATTTCAAATAGCCATTTATAACATTACATAACCTCTTTTTTCGTATGAAAAAATATTTTATTTAATAAAACAAAGAAACTGACATTTTGGATTTATTCATTAGTGAAAATAATATTAAGTTCAATATCAAATAAAAAGGCCTGAAGATGTTATTTATTCAAATATTTGATGAGGATGGTCATACTAAACACTTATAATATAAGAAATGTTAGTTATATATATTTTAAAATTATTATCAATTTATGGTTAACCATAATTAAACGATTTCCAGTTACTATGGTGAGAAATATTTACCACAATTACTATTTATAATGAAAACAATTAAATTGAACTATTTTTAAAATTTAGATATTTATATTAAAGATATGGAATCCATTTTTTATTATTGAATTTTTATAGGTGTAATAAATTCATTTTAAAATAATCACAGAAAACACAACGACAATTGTTTTTTGAAAAAAGTGTTTTGAGCATAAATATGGATATATTATTAACCCATGCCTTTTAAAAACTATTATATAAAATTTGAAACATTTTATCGAGTATATAATCTATAAATTTAATAAAATTTATTTATTAATAGTTAATAATTTTGTTTATTGAAATAAAAACATATTTCACGCAAAATGTGAATATTTCAATGAAAATTTATCTTTTACTTTCAATTTTTTTTTCATTTTGAATCAATTGATAATAAATTAATTAATTTTATAAAATTTTTTAAATTTTTTTAATAATTAATTCAGTACTATTCCAACCCTTCAATCCGTTCATTTTATATACATTGAAAATTATCATTCCTTTAAATCATTTTAATGAGGTTAAAAGTGAACCATGTGGAAAATGTTAAGAAATTTAATTTTAAAATCTTTTAAAAGTATGTAAAATATCATGGGAAATATATTTAGTGAATATTATTTTCAAAAGAATATTCTTCAAATATGATAAAAATCATGGATGAAGAGTTTGGGGAAATGTTTTTAAAAATATTAAAATAACATTTTTTAATAAAACACCATTTACAGCTATAAATTATGTCAATGCTGAAAATTTTTAGTAGTTATATCGATTTTATTTTCCTTAGATTAAAATATATTCATGATAAAATGTGTTTTAAATTGTTAAAACATGTAATCATAGAAGATTTCTCACCAAAAAACAATGACACTCAGTATTCAATACTTTTAATATAGAAGCCAATTCACAATATCATGATTGGTAGTTTTTAGCAAGAAATTATGACTACCTTGATCCATAAGAAACAACAAGATCTTTCTTTATTAGACCACCTTGCAACCCAGATCATGATTCATTGAAATATGCAAATGAGCCCTGTAGACTCTATAAATGTAAGAATGGGTGTTGATGTATCTATAACCTTAATATCATGAATGGATTTCTAATATTAATCAATACATTATAAAGGATCATATTTACACCTCAAATTTGTCATATATGATTCCAAATGTGAAAAATCGTGCACACATTGTCTATAGTATCCTTCAAAGGAAAGAAAACTTCACATCTCAAAGACATTATTCAATGATTTCCAAGAGATCATAGATTTTAACTTTATTAGATCTATAGATAATGATTTTTCATAAATTAAATGGATAAATAAATGTATCAATTGTATCTGGATATCACACTTTGATTACATGGAATACATATGATGCACCTATAAGATACCTATCATTATAGAAAATAATTTCCCATGATCCACCTTTTCCCTTTAATAAAACAATATATCATATATAAAAACCACTATAAATGAACTTAAATACTTTTGAAATATATGATTCATCAATTCTATAAATACAGCTTGTTTATTTATAAAAACATAAGGAATAACAATTAACTCATAATGTCGATATATGCTTCCAAAATCTATCTTCAGAATATCCTCCTTCTGAAACCACAGTTGGTGATATCTTGAATGTAACTCAATTTCATAGAAGCATTGGGTGCCATCAATTAATTAAATACATAATCAATTCATTCAAGATGATACTTATTCTTTATCATAATAGGGGTAATACTATGATAATATATACAAAGTGAATGATTTCTATCTGTATTAATCACAAAATGAATTGGTGTTACCTGTAGGGACTTACTCCATCAGATGAGCCATTAACTTTCCAACTCTTCAAATAGATCCTTCAATTCCATCAATTGTTTTGGGGTTTTCCAAAAATATTTATTTTAAATAAGAACATTCTAGGGATGAAGATGAATAAAAATCTCCACTTCTCTTTTGGTGGGAAACCCTAAAAAATTATGGGGGAAAACATCAAAGAAATAATCCACAATGGTTGGAAAATATCTATTCTTTGTCTCATCTACCGATGGGAAATAAAATACTATCAACTAGTAATAGATAGTTTCAAAACTAGTACCAAATTTCATTATCTTCTTTTATCATCTTCCCAATATCTTTTAGAGAGATATAAAACACCATCATATTATTTGAAACTCACATAACATATATAAAACTTTATATGGGCCTCAATATTTTTCACCCAAAATATATCCAGAATCAAGTCATAGACATCCATATCTATCATATGAAAATATCATACCATCTCATTCTCATAGGTTTTTGTTTAACACACTACACATTTCAACGCTTGATGGTATCTTTGTGCATAATGTGTTTGGTGTTTCAAAACTGTAGTCATCATCTCAATATTTAAACCCATCAGAATAATGATACAAAAGGCAGTCAACAAATGGGATCCTACACTATCAATAAAATATTACATAAGGATTGAATTTAAAATAATCATACCTCTCACCATCTATGGTACTGAATAATCGCTCATGATCACTTCCTCGCCTCAATAATATTTTTTACTCTCTCCACTTTTCTCATTATTTCCCTATTGAGATTACAATGATTGAGGAGTCATGGTATTACTTGAATCATCATGGCTTAATTATTTTTTTAACAATATATATTCTGCTTCACTCATTCCATTAAAACATATGATAATTAAGAATAATAAGATGTGTTCCTATCACCTAATCTTGGATAACTATGACAATAATACTGATTATGTCCCATATTGTTACATTTGTGACATTCTCAAGGTGGTTTTGTACATTCATGATTTATATGGTCTAATGAAAAACATTAAAAACATCCTAAATTTATTTTTTTTTTGAGGAGAAATTTTTACTAATCATATATTTTAATTTTTAGATATACCACCTTCTTAATAATATGTGTACCTCCTCTACTTGTTTTCATCATTGGAGTTCCCACTGGTTCCTGTTTGAATAAATGTTATTCCTCTAATCCTGTTTCCCAAGATGTCACATTTTCCATTGTTTCTCTGTTGACCATCTCTATATATTATATTATAAAAATAAATGTAATATTTGATAAAAATATTTATATCAAACACGATTCATATATGTGTTCCATCACATATACACTTTATAGAAACACCTTGTGAAAATAAGACTAAAATTCATAAATTAACGACAAACTCTGTTACTGAGAGATTATCCTACTTCAAAATAAATAATTCTTCTATCATAGTATTTCTGAATGTTTGAAGATGGAATTTATTTATGAAAAATTATTTAAAATCCTTTCATGACATTCCTTGATCCAATTTATAAAGAACATAAGAATCCCACCAATATCATATTAGATCCTCCAGAAAAGACATTTCAAATTAAAATTTAAACTCTTCTATTATCCCATGGAAATTGATGATTCGATTCATCCTATTCATCTATTATTTTAATTTTACTAATTCCTAATACCCCCAATATATTTGATGGTTATGATTCTATAACTAAAATAAATGATCCAATTTTATTAGTGCATTCATTCCCCTCCCTCTATCTGCAGACTAAATATGTTTGATAATACGATGGACCGATGGTTGGTTCCCCTATAGATTAATTGAAACCATATTCCTAGTAGACTATTTTAGTCGGTTCCTATAGTAACATACCCTTGTAATTCTAAAAGAATAAATAAAAATCCATTTTCATAAAACTCTCTAGAATCTTAGGTTTTAGCTATTTTCAATTACAAATTTGAAAAGTATCACAACCAAATTCATCCATTTTCAAAATACCCCTATCATGACTTTTAAAAATCCCATATTTTAAATAAATTTAATAGTTTTCAAAATAAAAACATTACATATTACCAATTAAAAACTCATTAATTCAATAATGAACAATGCAGTCCTAGTGGGAATTCATAATAACAATGCATTTTTCGAAACTCTCATTTGGTAAACCTATGATGATGAGGTGACAAATCACCCAAAAGTGTCTAAAAATATGCATGTACCCAAACACATTTGAAATATATAGTTCAAAATAATGTGGTTATATAGACATTTTTATGATATAAATTTAATGTTTCAACAATCATACTCCTTGGTAAAATCATAAGAGACAAAAAAATATTTCAGTTCTGCTAGCATGTAAAACTCTTGGAATGAATCCAATTGATACCCAAGGATCAAACAAACTAATACCCTTTGTAACATCCTGACACTCACCAACTACCTTGTTAAGAGTTGGTAGGAAGTAACTATGCCTTAGGTGAAATCCAAAAGACAGAAAAGGAGGTAAATAAATTTAAAGGGATTCATATGATTTGGGTTATGATTTTCCATTAAAATATAAAAAATAAAAAATACAAGAATATAATAAATGAACATCTATATGATTCATGGGTACAAATAAAACTCAAAACATAGCCAAACCAATAACAATTTCATTATACAAGAGGATACCAAATGAAATAACCAATTGGATCCAAATATAAAAAGACCCAAATACACTAAATACATCCCAACATCAACCCCCAACATGATCCAAGATTCAAATACTTAAGAGAAACCCAAGGTATCAATAATACTCACTAAAGCATTGATATACCTTACCTTTACCTATATCTCAATAGATAGCATCTTCAAACACACAATAATGCCTAAAAATAGTAGATTCTACACTCAGTATGAATTAACCAATGACTTTACAAATAATTTCACTCAGAAAAAAGCATGTTATCACATTTATATAAAATAGTTTAACACAATTTTATTAATTTTATATTAAATTAAAACTATTTTCCATGGAAATTAATCCAATAATATCATTAAATCATTTCTCATCTCATTTGGAGTATCCATTATTTGATTCCACACACACCCACACATGCATTCCCTGGTGATAGTTATATAATCATGATAGTTCTCTCATACATCCAAAAATTATTAACTAGTTTTCCAATCTATTGGTTCCCCAAAGGCACATGCCCCTTATCTAGTGGAACATATCCTATACCCCAATGATATATGCCCTATATTATGGGTCATGTCGAAAGCATGAACTCAAACCAACCGTGTATGCCAAAACCATGCTAAAATAATTCACATAAAAACATTTATTTCTTTATAATATTTGAAAAACCATTTTCCACGTATCAAAACAAATCAAAAATCTTATCATCATAATTTTAAAATTATTATCATAGAGGGTTCCAATAAAACCATAAAATATCCACCATTACACAAAACCATCAATAAAGAGATTTTATATCAATAATCACGCATCAACTGACAACCAATTCAAGAAAAAAAATTAATTTTAAACTAAATATTTGACTTCAAATGAAGGAGGGTTAAGATATTATTGGCCTACCTCACATACATTGGTGAAAAAAAGAACAGAAAATGATTCTCTAGATTTGAACATGAACTGATATTCTCTATATATATCTATCCGAAAAACATAATAATTCACATCAAAGAACATAGATATATCCATATATGATTAAAAATAAGGTTTTGTGAAAGTGAATGAGAATATACCTAAAAATATTTCCCTACAAAGAGAACATGTTGATGAATCTAGGCCTAAAATGCACTTTGATTCCCCTAGAGATTGCTCCTCGCCCAAAGAGAAATTTCTCTCACACCATGGGAGATAAAATATTTCATGTTATTGGAGAATTAGGATATAACTAAGGGTTATATCAACTAATTTTGGAGGGATATCTTTGTACCGCATACCTAGGCCACATAGTTTGGGAGATTGTGTTCCAATTGTGTGGGTGATACTTTCTCAATCCAATACTCACAATATTTGATCACATATTAAGAGAAATTATTCACCAAACATTCTTTTCCCACATTCATGAATTAAATGATTCCTCCTAGGCATCCAATTTTTTTAAACAATGTTCAAAATGTTCAGAGCTATTGTCCCTCCTCCTACAAAAGAACCATAATTTTCTAGAGGTAATCTCATTTTGTACTAATTGTGGTGATTTTGTGAACCACCATAAAGCATCCAAAACATTCCAATACTCTTTCAAACCTACCAATACATAACCCAATCATTATATATACATAAAATAAATAAATAAAGTTTCATGTACATAAATTTGGGGATGCTAAATCATTGTTGGTGGGATGTTAGGAAGCGGAAAATTGTTAATTATATAGTGATATATTTGGCTTGTTATCAATTGAAAGCATAACAACAACACCCCAAGGGTGTATTATGACTAGTACCCATACTTGTAAGGAAGTGGGACTACCTCACTATGAACATTGTTATTATGATTATTATGATATACAAGGGGTATATTTCTATATATATTATAATGTATAAACTAATAAAATTTTCCCTTTGATAACTATATGAGATTATTTTTCCCCAGAGCGCCTTTCTCATATGTATATTAAATAAGTGGTCAGACTTCATGAGGAAACACAAATGATTATTTTAGAACATGATCCATGATTTATTTCTATATTATATAGGATCATTTAAAATTATATTTATATCAAAGTAAACCTTATAACATCAAATAATTAAAAAATTGATAAGATGTCTAAGAAGACTATTCAAACATTTGATGACATGTTTATATCTATGAAACATTATTTTCATGTGATTTGGGGCCAACATCATAGACGTATCGAATTCTAAAATGTCAAAAAATTTCACACAATAATTCATTTATATACATAAGGATCAAAATATAGTAAATAGATTTTAACATCAACCTATTGGGATAAAGATGGTGAATAGAAAGTAGTTTGATCAGACATTATGAAAGACACTACCGATAAGATACAAGTGATCCCAACAGATATCAGGGATTTGAATGGTTAAAAAAAATATTTATAATGATAATAAAATAAATTAATTAGGATTTTATTAATGGGATCACAAATTAATCAAATTATCCCTATGTAAAGGTTTCCTAAAATTTGGGAAAGAAGCAAAACTTAATCCTTGGATATAAAACCATTGGAGTTTCTGGATCATATTGGAGGAGTTTCCTATTTGTTAAAACAACCATAAAATCCTTCCAAATTCCATGATTTCTTCCATGTATCCTAATTAAGAAATTATATTCTAGATCCAACACATATAATTGACACACATGGTGTGTAATTAGAGCCTAAACTTTTATAAAAAGTAGAGATAATCTAGATTCATAATTAAAAGGATCATGTATTGAGGAATAAGAAAACTAGACTCAGGAAAGTTTTTTTTTGAGAAATTTCATTTTAAAAGATTCATCTTGGGATATTGATGAAGTTATTAAGGATAATTAAACCCATTTATTTTGAGGTTGGACATAATATTCTAGGGTAAATTTCATAAGGGGGTTAATGTAACAACCCAGAATATCATACTCTTATCAAAAAATGAACATATGCCAAAAAATGAAATTTTATTATGTTTTATAATAAAATAACTTATGGTAATTTTATAAATATTTTAAAATAATGAAATAATGTTGACTACCGTAGATAGGAATAATATAGGGAGATAAATGAAAGAGAATAATTCATACACTAATGTGAACACCATAATCTCTTCACATTCTCCCATGAATAACACTCCTACCATAAAGAATATAAAACATTATAGAAGAATTATTAAAATAATTGATATTATCAATATATGTGTAGAAACTTCATAAGTGATGTTGTGAAGGAATAAGTATATGAATGGTTGAGTATATATATAGTACGTAATGGGGAAAGTGACTATTAAGAACTGACCATCACATGAATGATACCTAATTTTTGGTAAGAATTATTGATAGTCAATATAACCATTGGTGAATATGAATTTTGGTAAATATGAATTTTTTTAAATATTATTTTTGGTCAATATGATTGTTTATATTAAATTTGGTCAGCATTATAGTTCGGAAATATGAACGTCGGGAAATTGGACCGTACGATATAATTACTGTTATTAATAATGATACCATTATAATAAGGGTATATAAATAGAATTGATGAGAGGTAATTGAATTTTTTTTTTGAAATGATGCCTCAACAAATAGATTGAAACCATATGAATTTAATTTATCATAGCTTGGGAGGGAGGTAGCATCACTAGGGATCACCCCTAACCAAGCCCATACAACACCTCAAAAATTAAGGATCAAATAGTATTAACAATAATATAAGTTCAAGTTAGTGTAGATCACCATGATGTTAATGTTAGATGAACCCCCATATGAATGTATGACTATCACATGGATTACTTTTAAGGATTATACTTGTGTTATAAAGGGATATGTATCTATAACCTAAACTATATTAAAGTGTAAATTCATTTATAAAGGAAATAATGGTTTCACTAATCCCATATTATTAGTTAGTGTATCACCCATTTATAAATGATAAAATAAAAATATATATTGGATGAACATAATAAAATATATTTTTATAAAGAAAAACAATATTTTTATTATTGGGGAACGTATATATGTCATTTTTTTTATTAAAATATTTTTTTTGTTAAAATAAATTTTTATAAAAAAGTTTTGAATAAATAATTTATTCTCAAAATATAATAAAATATTTTTATGAATTCTCATGCTGTTTTCTAAATCGTTTGAAATATGATTCTATAATAAACAATTGTAAATATCAATAAATAAGTATTCTATTTAAAAGTTTAAATTTCTATTATTTATATAATTATATGGATGAAATTGATATAAGTTTTGAAATAAAAATATCAAAATCATTCAATGGAAAATTTTTCTTAATTTTTTGATATAGAATAATTAATTTTTAAACAGTTTAACATAGTATAAGTAATTGGTAATTATTATAACATCATTTGGACATAAAGTTTATGTAATAAATTCTATAATGTATTGATCTACCAAAAATGTATTTTAGAATTAAAAAAATGTATTTAAATAGAATGAGATTAATTTGACAAACCTATAAATAATTTTCCAAATAAAAATGTATATTTTAATATTTATAAAACAATTCATTTTGAAAATTATTCACATATATGTCATGCATGATATTATATTAAATATTTTAGCTCATAAAATATAAATTTACTAAAAAAAACCCCCTTCAAAAAATTTCATTGGCTAAAACAATGATAAGGTCAAAGTTTATTCATTTTTTATAACATAGAGTCCAAAACCTATATTTAGAAATTGATTAAAATTTTACCCTTATTTTTCAATAAATACCCTCCCATTATCTCATTCTTCTTCACTCACAATAATTTCAGTTTACTATCTCTTCTATTTATGGGTGTACCTGTAAATAGTTTTTTAAGATACATCATACTTTATCACTAATTAGAGAGAAAAAAATATAAAACATTGAATCCTTTGAGTCAAAGGAGGTTTATTTATAGAGACTTCTATTAAATGATTAGATGTAGAAACATTCATTTTAATAGTAAGGGAAAGTTGGACTGAGGGTGTTAGTCTATATTTTAAGAAAATGTTTTAGAATATTATTTTTGTTATACAGGTAGATCATAATATTTGGAACATCAAAGATTAAGAAAAGGTCAATCATTTTGAGGCTATCACATATAAGCCATCATATGTTGGTAGATCAAAAAGTGGCAAATAGAATACAAATTTCCAGATGATCTATTGAAGAGAATGAATTTGTAACTATCCTTTTCCTTATGTGGCACAAATTTTGTTACCAAAAATTAAAAATTAATAAGATTCATTATAATCATTATTACCAGGGGATATAAGGTATCCAATAAGAGTTAACAAAAATTATATTCACTTCTTCATAATAGTGAATTTCCCTATACCCATGGGTATGGCTGTGGTAAATATAAAGATTATCAGTTTGAGATCAAACTGTGAAAACCATGAGTGATTTATTAAAAAAACTATATTTTAATTCATTTGAGTTTATTAAAGTTGATGAGGAATAAAATATAACATGTTACAACTGTTAAGTTTCATAAAGTTGAAATTTGTAAAAATACATTAACTGATTCAACTCCCCAAAAGTGATTCATTGATCCTTAGAAACATTATATCTATTTAAACTAAATGATTGGAATTAAGTTGGTTATATAGTTTTGTTTCAAAGTGAAGATGATCAATACATAAGAGGGTTTAATTGTATGATTTTTAAAATCATGAAACAATAAAAATTCCCCGCATCAAATAAATATATTCATTATTTATTTCTTTAAAATGATTAATAAGAAATTACGAAATATTTAAAATAATATTGAATGATGATGAATATAGTTTTGGGGCCCATAAATGACCTTGTCCACACAAAAAAATTATCCCTTTATGCCTTAGTAATTTTCCCTACTGGGGTCCTTTTCCTAAGGACCTCTACGAATGAGTGAAGGATCTTGAGACCCCAAAACATTGATATTGTAGGGACTTCAGTTTATTTTAAAGGAACCCTTGATATCTGTATCGTAATATGATTTTCTAAAACTCCACAAATAATGAATAGAAGTATTCAACACATTAGTAAAAAATATGAGGTGAAAAATGTTGAAAGAGATTCAGTACATAGTTTCATTAGAAACTGATCGATGTATATTATCTTCAAAAAAGTGTAGAAGAAAATAAATCCCTCATTGTCAAATTGTATTCTTCTAAAAAAATTATAAAAAATGATAATAATTCAGGTAGGACTCTTTATTCTATACACCAATAGAGTATAAGAATTTATAATGAATGATTTCCTATCTTATTTAAATTTTGAAAAAAAATATAAAAACATTGAAGAACATTATTTTCATAAGGTATTTTACAATTTTATACTTTGCCTCTATCTAACATAGAATAAAATATTTTTGTATAAATAAAACAATATTATAGTAGTTGCAATGCATCCTCATACTTTAGATATTGAAAATAATTAGACTTAAGTGCTTACAAATATTTCTTGATGAAATTAGTAGCTCTATTTTAATATTTATCTCTAAAAACAATCTTCCAAATTAAATCCATCAAATTAATTTCAACAATTCCAACAATTTATCCTCATCATCGAATTACCATTTAAAATAGATTCAAATACAAATTCAAATATTCCTTTAAATCATCTAAAATAATTGTTCAAATTATTACAATAGAATCTATATGAAAATTAAAATATTTTAAATTAAATAACTTATTTTCCTTTTACTTCTCTGAAAAATTATGATATAATAATATAATAATTTTTTTCTTAATATTTTCATTAAAATTTAAAAAAAATTATGAAAATCCTTAGATTTTATGATAAATTATCTGACAAAAAACTAATGAAAATAATCAACAAAAAAATATATCATTTCAAAATAAAAATAATATGGATAAACATAAAACCAATTTTTTAGTTCTACAATCATTTCATAATTTCTTATGATATAGATACATTTTTCTTGATCATTGGAAAACAAATTCCATACATCAAATTTGGGTTTTGTTTACAGTGATATTTGATAATATAGTCTAAAAATATATAGGTTATAATAATAAAAGTTTATGTAATTTATTAAAATATATATTTTGATATTCTAGTCCCCATGAAACTTAATTTTCAATATAATTCAGTGAAAAATTTTCTTTATAGAGTGATGGAGAAATACAACACATCTAGAATGGCCATATAAATTCCTCTAAGGCTACATTTAAAGATGAGCTATGTATATTATGGATATTAATATATATCATCTCAACATATTCCTTCATTTGATCCTAAAGGTTAAGCATTTGATGGGATACATTTCATTTATACCATGTTGAATATTTTAATATGCATAATAAAGTATTTAACTTCTCTTATGTGAGATACGAACTGCATGATAATGCATAACTCACATCTAGTTCCACTTTACTTGAATTATTTAGCAAAATATGTTTTTAGTAGAGATTTATAGTAATGATTATTCTTATAATTTCATAGAGTTTATAAGGAATAGTCAAAAAATGGTGATGGTATTCTCTATATTGTTCATCGTGTGAGGTAAGATCGCCTATAGATTTCATGAAACTGCATATAGTGACTCTCCATTGATTTATGTGCCTCTATCTCACAAGGTCTTGTTTAATAAATCTCTTTTATATAATTTATAATGGGAATAACACTTCCATCACATATCAATGTTCATGTGGAACTAGCAAAGAGGAGTAATCCCTCATGTGAACTCATTTTTTGGCCTATTACAGCATTCTATGATAAATGATGTTAATAATTTTGGTGCTAACAAAACATAATAATTTTATTGATTTCCAATTCTAATTGAAATATATATATTCATCACATTTCACATTTTAGCTGCAATATCGACATGGGGAGCTTCCTCTTGGAATATGCGATATTGTAAGACACGTTGATCTTTAAGGTAGAATTGGAAATATGTGGTTAATTTTCATTGTAAATTTATAGATAAATATAAGAAATATAGGGAACATATTCCTTAAATTCATCTCAAAATTAGCGTTCTTATTCATAATTTTAACTTCACTGTAAGATTAGGAAAACATAGGGATGAATACCATAGAGAAAATCAAAATATCTTATCATCTTAAATTTATCTAATTTATTACATCCTTTTGAAAAAATATTCTTAATTCATCCCAAAAGATATATATTTAGGTAATTTCAATACCTACCCAATAGATAAAGAATCACATCTATCTAACACACACACACACAAGATACATTTGAAAAACTAGAGCCATAATGATCGAAAAAAACTACAGCTCAAAAAAATCATTTCAATATATCAGATAAATTATAGCGCATAAAAAACGTTTTTTATCCATTCATGTAAATTAATTAAATCATTTTAAATGTCTGGTATTTTCATTTAACCATGTTATCATGATTTCTATATTTTTAGATAATGAAAACATATTAAAATTATAGGCATCAAAATATGGAGACAGTAGAGTCCATGCAATATTTTAGAAAATTTAGTGATTTTTTAGAGAACCATATATATCCTTTAATAATTCCAAATAAAGTAATTATATTTATAAAAAATTATTTTATATCCAACATGAAATGTTTAATGAAAATTTAAACATGGTATCTTGAGATATTATTAAAAATACAGAGGTGAATTTAAACTGAAAAATAGAAATGTTACTAAAATACTTATAACAACGTCATATAATATTCCAATATTGAAATAAATGATTTTATTTTTTATATAAATGGATAATATTAAGATAATATAATTATATTTAAAATAGAAAAAATATTGTAATAATTAAATAAATATAGGTTTAGATATAAAATATACACATTGACATAATAAATATGAAATCACAGAAACAAACATATAAGTAAATAAAATGGATTAAAGTAATTATCAAAACTAAGAGGATAATGGAATGGAAAAAGTGACAGAAAAAATGGTATGTATTTGGAGTTTAATAATACCCAATACAAATCAAATTTTCTTTTTGAGTACTACTTGTCATCACCTGCAAAAAATCCACCTTGTTAAAAAATCACTCACACAAAACCTTCTCACCATCTATTTCTACGCGAATCTACCACATTTGAGAATTCTATATCTCATATGTATCCTAAAATAGTATAATATAAATTAAAACATAAAATATTGTATTATAATAATTAAAAAATAGTAACCACATTGGTTTGTTATCTCTCACAAGTAATGTCAATATTTTAATCCCCTTAAACAAATAAAAAAATGATTATACCAATCTCATAATATAAATTTATAATACCCATTTAGCTATATATACATAGTGATATTTAAATAATATTTCATATTAATTTTCAACTATATATTCTACAAATTAAACTTCCAACATTAGGTGTGTCATATTTTCTCCCAGAACTCTCTCAACCAGAAGACAATATCCACATAAAAATCTATCATATATTATAAGTGAAGAATACTCCTAAATTCTAGGATGATATGTAATCATTTTTTTGAGTGATGAATGTAATTTCAATGAATCCCAACTCAATATTTATTACTTACCTATGACCCAAATATTATGTAACCGTAAGGTCAATCTCATAAGGAGGCCACTCAAAAAATATTAAACTTATATTGTAATTATTTATTAAATAAAATATATTTCTAAAAATAATAATGTAGTGAGGATTTAAAATTAATATGATATTTTTATTACATATATGAAATAAAAATTATATAAAATTTCAAAATAAGACACTATACACAAAGAAGTCCGTGAAAAAAGGTTTTTATTATGAGGAGTTCAAAATAATATTAACCTGGTTCCTTAATATATTCTCAATATTCTATTCAATATAAAGATCAATCACAATCACAAAAAACCTATTTATTTTAATTATTACTACCCCACACTAATAACCTTATATAAAAAATAATAGAATACCTAAATTCAGATAGGATACCTCTTTGTTAACCATAACTACCCAAATGTAATCCAACCATATGAATGAATTAGATAACTAAGGGAAGAAATACATATGAAAAAAGATAATAAAAATAGTACTGAAATGAAATTTACCAAGTACCATAATCGATTTTTCCACCATTGAAATTAATGAATAAATTAATGATAAAAAATGAAGTGTAATAAAATCAAAACTTCACCACTCCACCCCTAACAATAGAAAAAGGATTAGTTCTCTACAATAATTGAATTTAGAGAAACAGTGTGGAAAAAACATAAAACATAAAATATAGAATGTGATAATAAGGAATATGTATATTAAAATTTAGAATATAATTTTATCATAAAAATTTCCTCCTTATCTATTGAAGATTCAAAAATCTTTTGAAATGAAGTGGGGATAATAATTTATAATAATAAGGGGTGATTCGTATCACTCCAATTATGTGCCCTAAATTTTAGCACATATTTGTCCCAGTAAATGAACACATCTAAAAAATTTATCTTCAATAAATTATTTTATCCATATCATAAAATTTAATCTAAAAATATTATATTTATGGAACTTGTTTTTCAAAATTTAGGATAGAATTATTAGAGAAACAATTTCTATTGTTGCAATTCATTTTGAATTTCAACCATCCAATTTCTAATGCATTATTTCACTTAAAAGTTAATAAATCTCAAGTAGAAAAAATTGTATAATTCTTAATAGGCCACTTGTATATATATTTTTTTCATTTCTACTCATTTGAACTAGTTATCTATGTGTTTTTGGAAAAAATTAAAATTCAATAAAACTATGTACATATATTGTGGCCAAACTTGCATGCTTCATTTTGTCCATCTATGATTTGATTCAAATTCAGGAATTTTTAAAAGAAATAAATAATAATAAACCTGTAACCTTGAAAAAATCAATATGATTCATCATATATAATTTCATAACATGAATATAAAATTTATAAATAAACATTTAAATCCAAAATTAATCCATTTTCTTGATTAATCTCAAATTATTTCAAAAATCTAAAAATATGATTATTTCCTTAAAACTAATAAATTCATGGGATTAAGAAAATGATTTATAGAATTATATATATGAAAATATGACATTAGTCAACCCAAAATGTAAACATTACACTCTTGAAAAGTTATTTAATAACCATATGAAATTAACACACACAAAAATAGTGATACAATTTTTATAATCATTTCAAAAAATAGAATTTAATTTTTTCCAATTAATGATTAACAATTCCCTTTAATTTTATTCTATCACATTTATTTTTATTCCACCTAAAATTCATCCATGAACTAATAATAACATTCCTCTCATATAAATCCATGTCATTATTAACTCAAAAGAAACATAATTTGGATTTATTCTCATACTTAAAAATTATGTATGACCATAGGTTTATAAATTTCACCTCTCTCCACACTTTGTGACATAATACAATTTCATTCACGATATTTTTTTTCATTTTGATTTTGAGGATAAAATAAATTAAAAAATAAAATTATAAAAATATAGGTTGAACACTTAAATATAATAGATGAGTATTCAAGAAAAAAAATTAAAATACCTCACTCAATTCCCGTTAAATATTTACACCAATACCCATTTTTGTTACATGGTACATGTTTCAAAAAATTAATACAATGAATTATTTCATTATAATTTTACAATATCCAATTTTAATATAAAATGATATGATAATAAATTACAATTAATGATTGAATATTCATGCACTAGATTTCTGGGAGGGACATGAGTCACAAAAGTATAATGAATAATTAGATCTTGTATCTTTTTTCCTTTTTATTTCCCTTTTCTTTTTAATTATTTTTTTGGTATAATATAATGATATTAAATCAAAATAATAATTAATCATATTTATTTCCCTCTCTACACTACATAAAACAATGACACATGCCTCACAATGACATGCAGTGAACAACTTCCCTGGGAATACACATGAAAGGCCTTTCCTATATAGTCAATATTAAATTAAAAAAATAAAATATTAAGAGTGAATATAGTTAAGGAAAATAGAAATGTAATTTGGAATAGACCTATATGTAAATCCTTGGAATCATAGGGATAAAAAATGGTATATGAAAACGGTAGGTCTCAATAAAAAATGTGGCTCGAAAAAACAAATGAATCGATCATATTAAAAATATTTTATAAACTACAAATATATGATATAGAAAATAAAATATTTTTGTTCTCATATATAAACCATGTTTCTATCAAAAAATGGATGCTATTCCAAATAATATGTAAATACCAATTTAAAATACCACATGGGATGTAAAATTACTTTTGGTCTATGGTTTAGGGTTATGGATTTCAAAAACCGGCCAAACTTAAATAAATATTATAGAAAACAGAATTCAAGGAAAAATATCCTCCATCAAACATCAATTAAAAAAACATTTCATTAAAAATTAATTAATACCTAAAAAAATAAAATCACAGGTGAAAATTATTAAACAATAGATATTTAATTCCATAGTCATTAAAAATTTAAATAAGGGAAGAAACAAAAAACATAATCTGGTCGACCCCCACTTAATCTTAACCACCCTTCAATTCATGATAAATTTTTTCAGAATAATTGGAATGATTTTCCAATGAAATGTAATGACACAACCTAAGTTTATTTATATAATGGTATCCTTGAATTAAAATCCAATTTTTTGTAACTTCAATACTATAAGAATGAAAATAAAAAAACCTAATAACATTTTTTAGATTGAAATGAATAGAAAGATAAAATAAAATTAATGAAATAGAAATTTATTGTTTTTTACCACCTTGTGGGTACTAGATTTTTAACACCCCTATTAATGAAGTTTTATTACTTTATCCCCAATCTAGTTGGGGAATTTTTTTATTTCTCAGAAAACACAACATATTATTTTTACAAACTTCCATTAGTGGATACTAAGAGTGTAAACCACCAAAAAAATTGCAAAAATATATAGAAACAAAATGAATCAGAATAAGGTAAGTAAAATTGTGGGGGGGGGATAAAAGGTAGATGGATCCCTATCAAACATTATGGTTTCCTCCTCTATTAGGATTTTTGTTTTTTTAGTAGGTAATTACATCATAATGGGCACCCAATCTCTTCAACTTCATTGAATTCCACCACCACCCTCTCCTTAAGGGTACTCACTTTATTTTCATCATATAATTCCATGTAAATTGTTAATATGGTTGAATATATAATTTTAATATATGCTAGATCATTCTTCAATTCAGAATAAAAAAATAGTGAATAAAATAGTGGTAAAAAAATTCAACTCCCATGTAAATTACATGTTGGGACTTTTTATTCCTACTTATATCCTCTGGGATATCTATTTTTTGATATGGAAGTGGATAATTTTCAATGGTATAATTATACCATTAAATATCTTCTTAGAATGTGGGAGGAAGAATAATTGTTTTCTCAATTTACTTCCATTAATTATCTCACAGAAGTTAAAATAATTTTTATTCTCTTAGAAACATACTCAATCATTTTAATGTTTTCTAGAATATGATACCATAAAGATTATTACTTGAAAATATAAACTCGATTATCATTCCATGAATAAAACCAATCACTATGATAATCCATCATGACGAATTCAGATTAAAAAAATATATGAAATAAAGTTATAATATTTAGTTTTTAAATTAAATAATGGTTTTATGAAAATTTGTTTATGAAATCTATTGGCCTACCTTGTAACTATGGAATTTATGGAGGTAATTTTTACAAAACAGAACTCAATTTTTCTTATTTAATTAAGAATTTAATATACTAAAATCCTTATGTCAATACAACAAGGACACTACTCACAGGACACAGATTTTTTATTTAAACTATTTATAAATTGAATAAGTTACTAAAATGAAATAATAATATAATTGGGATTTTTATATGAATATTATATATATATTTTTTATTGTAAAAAATATATAAAAATGTAGTGTAAGACCCAATACACAATGATGTTAGTGAAAATAAGTTGTTATTAAGAGTTCACAGTGAAACTATCATTAATATTTAAATATTATCAAAATTCTACACACTGTTGAGAACAAGACCTATCACTAAACCCCATACTTATTCTAAATGTTACTACCCTAAACCTAGAACTCTATATATTGTATATTAATCTTCTTGAAGTCGATTAGGACACCTTTTTTTATCATCACTACCCAAGTCAAACTCAATAATATGAATGACATAGATAGTGAATGGGGGAAATTTTAATGATTAATGAAGAAGAAAATAGTAGTAGTGAGAAGGTAAATGCCACATAACCTAATTAATTTAACCCCCCAAAAAAATATTATAATGAAATAAATAGAGAATAATAAAGTGAAATGTACTCCAAATAGCATCGATTCCTCCCTTTGAAAAATTGAAATGGTAAGTTCTCATTAAACATGGAGATTAGAGATTCATGCTAGAAGAATAACAAAATATAAAAGATACAATGAGAAAATAATAAGGAAAATATATATTAAAAACATATAATACTATAAAAATTTAACAATCTATCATCATTTACTAAAACATGTTAACTCTTTTAAAATGAAATGGGGTATAAATTTATATGCATGAGGGGTGTTCAGTTCCCTCCAATACTATTCGATGAAAAATAAACATGTTTAGACAATTAAATGGTCAAATCATGGAAAGTGGTATTCATCAATGTTTTTCATATATGTCTTTACATTTTTTAGAAAACAATATTCCTTATTGGTCTTATTATTCCCAAGCGATGATATAATAATTATATTACAGTTTTCTAAAGTAGAAAAATATTTGAATTGCAGTAATTTTTTTTATATTAGATTAATAGGTTAGAAAAAGTTATAATATAGTTTATAAATATATTAATAAATTCTTTATTTTCCCCTTATATATCTCTCTTTAAAACTTAACCTCATTTGTGGTGGTACTTTTTGAGATATTGGCCAAACATTGTAATTCAAAAAAATTGTACAAATATTTTTTGGCCCCACATGCTTACTTCATTGGTCCATATATGGATGGGCTCAATTTTAGTTCCAACATAATTAAATTAATCCAAATGAATATGGAATCCTAAAAAAATTATTTTTTCAATATGTATCAATTTTGAAAATTTTATGACATAAAATGAAATTGATAAGAATCGATAAAATTATAAAATAAATCCATTTTTACGATTAATTTAAAATTATTCCGAATAATGTGATAGTTATAGTTAAATTTTAAAAAGTGGTTTCATGAAAACATTAAATTAAAGAAATGAAATATATTAAAATATGAGCAACATATATGAGGGAAAGAGTACTTTTCAAATATATTTGCATATTCTATCTCCATATCTCTCCTTTGATGGTTATATTAAAATTGTAGAATAAATATTGCATGAAATCATATCAAGCCTCCAAAATATAGGGCCTAATTATATAATTAATAGGATATAATAAATACATAAAATATTTAATTATACTCTAAATTAGAAATTATATAAATTTTAAATAAATTAAATTGATTATTTAAATGTCCCACCGAGTGATTGAACATGGAATGATGGATAGAGATAGGAAACTGGTCCCTTAACACCCATAGATTAGAAAAATAGTTCATCAGAATAACACTAGCCTGGCCAATGGGTAGATTTAAAAACATAAGAAAATGGGAATTGTTAGTAACATAATTAATAAATAAAATAAAGGCTAAATATAAATTATATTTAAACTCAATTCCTTCATTGAGGATATATTTCATGAGATATGTGTCACTTTATAATATGATCGGGAATCATTAACCGAATAAGGTATCAACCCCTCAAACTATTTTGTACTATGTCAGCACCCATGTCTTAAAAAACATGAGGCCATCACCAAGAAACACATCCTTAATCATGTTATGGATCATCTCATCAAAATGCTCTTGAAAAATATAAAACAAATAATTATGTTTATGAGATATTATTTATCCTATATAAAAATATAATTAATTTAGAAAAATTAGAACATTTTTTAAGTGAAATAAAACATAAAAATGTTACCTAAAAATAATTATTACTACATATTTCATATATAAGAAAATCTTATAACTATTTATTGAAAAAATAATAAAAATTTATTATGACTATGATTAGAATATTATACATTATTATTTCAAATTATATTAGTATTCATTAGTGTCAATTTCCTCATGTTCATCCTCAGTATAATTAATTTCAATATGAGTTTCAATGTCTCCATCCATTGTTATTTCTATTTTATTTCTTACATCATCGAAATTATAAAAAAATTCAACCCTTAACTATGGGGTTAGATCATTTATATCATTACCTTTTCTAGTAACAGTTATATTTTGTTATTTTTTATTGAATAAAATTTATTAATTTTGAAATCCATAAAACTACTTTCATTTTCCATGAACTAATTATTATGATATTTCATTTTTATTTATTTATGTGAGTCATTTAAATCTCTCAAAGAACATAGTAATTTTCATACTAATATTTATGTTATGTATGTTCCAATATAAATGAATCATTTTTTATAAGATAGATTTTATATTTAATTTAATTGACACCCTGCCATGTATGAACGCCCAACCCCCATTGAGTATCAAATTAGTGAGATTTGAACAGTATTATGTAATTATATCCTAGATAACAGGGCTCAATTATTTTATCCAGTATTCCATAAAATTATACTTCAATTCCTCTATAATGGTTTCCATTAAAACAAACACCATTCTATGTAAATTGTTTTTATTCACAATATATTTGTGTATGAATTTGAAATATGGTATCCACATACACATTATAATATTTTTCTAAGTGGGATAGTGGGATACTAACTGCACATAATACAATATAAATTTTATTTCCTTGTTGAAAGACCTAGAAAAATAAAAATATATTTAATAATATAAAAAAATAAAAACATTATTTCATACGTTTGACCATAAAAAATTAACTTTCCGGTATTTGAAACTATTAAGAAAAATAACTCTATCAGTGTTCTTCAATAAAAACTAAATAAATTTTTGTGATTTGTTTTTCGATAAGATCATAATATAACATATAGAGAAATAAATATAAATTAAAATTTTAAAATATTTATAAAACTATATGTGAAATCATATGTCAGTAAAAAAATAATTTTATTTATGTAAAATTGAGTAAAACATATATATGATCACTATATTGTTTATCATCTAGAAGATATAATTCATAATCACCACCACAACCAAGCTTAGACTGATTGAATAAAAATAATAATGGTCAGTGGCACTATTAACATTTCCTTCATTATATGACATTTAATTAGGTTTTTGAAGGTTAATCATATTGATATTAAAAAGATTATAAATTTGAAATTTCCTCTTATAAGTACACTATTGCAGTTGACCCTTCAACTGATGCTTTTTATATACCATCTTCTTCTCCAATTTCTTCAAACATCTCTCATATATGTGCATCCATTAGGATAGTATCGAGCCCCCAAATTTTTATTCACCTAGATAATATAAAATTAAACGTTCCATTGATATAAATAATGATCATATAAATACTTTCCAATTTACATAAAACTCGAATAATATCTTTTTACAGCATATTATGTGAGTCAAAGTAATTTTATATCAAAAACAATGAATAAAAAATATTATATTTCATTTAAAAGATCTCAAATAATAGAATTAAATGAACATATAATACCAATAAGATGTAATATTTCCATTATTACATTATTATCATGATTTTTGACCATAGTAATATGAACATTTTTGACATAGTGAGACAAATTATAAGCATAGCCATCTGCTAACCACAAATATCTAATCCACTAAAAGAATAATAAATATTTTTTTAGATAATTTTAAAACTTATTATGGATTTATTAAACATTTTAACATTTTATTTTCTAAAAACTAATGTTTGGGATGCTTGAAAATTTTGGTAAGATCTAACTATGCCTTTATTTTATACTTATTCTTCTCAAGGGTGTCCAAAATAGTATAGAATACGTTATCAAGTATTTCTTCATATGTTTACTTATATATAACATGTTATGAACCAAAAAAGTATTCCAATATTGAAGATCCAATAAAACACTTCTTTTTATCCAATTATGATCACCCCCGATGCCACATATTTTCTGTTGAATTATAGTTAGTCTAAATTTAATATGAGGTAATAAAGGGATGTTATTATTTATATTAATAATTAAAATCATTGTACGAGGGACATGTTTTTAATTTATCCATCAAACAATTTATTCTATATATTAAAAAAATAAAAATCTACAGAGAGAAATCATTTATGATAGTTAAGTGAAAATAGGGTTTCATCCATTAACATGAATGAACTCTTTGCTATCACTCACGCATTACCAAAGGGATTTTAGATCATCTCTACTTCATCCAGATAACATACTATATGATTGAATGTCACTAATTGTCCACATTAATGTAATTTTATGTGTAAAAATTTTTTCTACAACAAAATCATATCTAGTTTCATGATCACTATATAATAAAATGAATTCATCAATTAGGGGAATCAATTAAACATTGATTTTTTTGGATGTCCTAAAATTAATAATGTTAAATAGATATATTATTCCTTAATAAATTTACATGGATATTATTTTTATATAACTATGGAAACATACCAAGACAAATATTAACTATATCTATCAATAAATATATAAAAACCATTAGTAGAAAGAAATGACTATATGTTACACCATCTTTAATAAAAATATTAGTTCACCTGGTCAAAGTCTTACCATGAATCTCCATGAAAATGATAAATTAATATTATACTTACTTACATATTATAAATATGCTATGTTATATATGTAGCTATGTTACAATTCATTAAAATATGTTGAAATATAGTTGTAATTGGAAAATACCTGAACTATTTACCAAAAAACATATGGATTGTCCTTATTATACTTTTTTTCCTCAATTGTATAACAATTAATACTCCTCATAATATGGGATGTAATTATTTGAAAATACAAGTAACTTTGGATAAATATGAATGAAATTATAGGATAAATTATTATTTTCATATAAATTGATAGGTAGTATCTTTCCCTCGAGAAATAAAAATTTATCTGGATAAAATATTTGATCAGAAAATCTATTTGAATTTTCAAAATTTGATTTAATAACCAAAAAAATTTCAATAGCTTCTAATTTTTTTTCTTACATCTAGGTTACAATTATCCTAGAATATTTCAAAATATTAGAAAATAGATATGGTTCTAATTAAAGATTATAATTATCATTAGGAGTTTCTATTTATTGAATAGATAAGTCAAAAACCTCATAGAATAAATATTGAAACGAGGATGAATGTAAAAATAAAAAATATATATTTTCATCAAAATTATGCTCACTATGTTGAAACCAAAAAACTTAATCATTTTAGAAACAATAATTATATTATAGAATCCCAATATTATAAAAATTATCAAATAACCTAAGATCACAATTCATACACGGACACATAATTTTCCCTTTAGAAACAAATTATAAACTTGAGGATAATAATATTATAAAAGCTTCAAAACACTCAATATAAACTAAATTTATACCAGTACCATGTAGATTTCTACATTGAAATATTAAAACATGATCTCATATTAAATTTATTTATTTATGTCCAACATCTATAGTTTCTTTAACAGGAACTGTAAATTGTTTATCATATACAATTTTTATAAGGTATCACACAATTTAGTTTCACTGAAGGAAAAATTAATTATCTTTATTAATAAATTATTAATATTTAATTTTTAGGTTAATTTACTTTTTTTTAGTTGTATTAATTATTTTTTATAAAATTTTAAATTTTAAAAATACTAACACTTAAATATTATTTCAATTTTAGATGCAATTTTTATTGTTTTATAATATATATTTATTTAATAATTTTTTATATAAAATTTATTTTTAAAATCACAGTAACTTCTAATTATTTTATAGATATTTGTAACATAAATTTTTTCCATGCATAACTATTTACAGAATACTACATTGCAATTTTTAATTATGAAACATATTTATTTTTTCATAAAAATGAGTTTTAACTGTGTGGAACTATTTTCAATATGAAAGTACAGCAGCAACAACAGAAGCTTGTGGGTAGGGGATTATAATTTTATTCATCATCAAGATGATGAGAAAAGTTATTATGGACCATCCGAGCCTCGATACAGTTTTAGGATGTCACATAATTAATCAGAGTACCAAAAATATAACTCAAAATACACCTTACCACATTTGAAGCCACACTCATCATCTACTTGTCATCAGTGATTACTTCTTAGTGGATCAAAATTAAGATCCCCTATATCATTCATATATTCTTAAAAATACACTAGAGCATCACTCATTTAATTTTGGGTGCTCACATGGAGATCCAATGTTTCCTTTAACATCTTGATGATCATCGTGATCATATGCCTTCGATTCTTGATAGTTTTAATAGCTCATAACTCAGAGATACATACTCTATTTATAGAAATAATAAGGAGATGGATTATATCATTCAAATATTAATTAATAGTATATTATGGGAGTTCGACACTTTTTATTTTTAGTGGAGGTTATAAATACCAAGTAGGGTTCCCCGACCCCCATATATTTAACATCCACTAAATAAATACTTATAACTAACTAAACTATGTTCTTATTACTTATTATTTTTTATTACATATTTTTAATATATATATTAAATATATTTCACGATAAACTGAAGTCATTATATCACCTCATCAGTCTTGCTTAATATTAAACAAACCTGGATTATTAAAACATATATTTTTTGGATAAATATTACTACTCATATTTAATTAACTTATAAATACATTTAATAAATAAATTCAACACCAATTATTCATTACTTGAATAATATTAATTTATTTATTTATTGGTGATCGATTAATTCAACCACACTCTAACACCATGGTTGGCCCACCATGTCAAACATACCTATTCAATAGAATATAGATGATTCTTTAATATGCTATAGTCTGTGACCCTATAATCCCTTATATCAATAACTGTAAATAAAATACATAGATCAATAGTGGGATATAAAAACCCTCCAACTCCCCTAAAGAGATAAGAAAAGTCATAGAAATGATAGCCAACCCATGAACATGCATTGTGTATTATAACATCACATCTTTATATATTTCATAAATTAGGACTCGCACTTGTTTCATCACCCTTTTATTGGATTATTATTTGTTGATAAAACTGGAAGGATTTACCATTCAAATACCTTGTCAAAGGATTTATAAATTTAATACCATCTTGATCAACAATTCCTGAGATATATAACTTCCACATCCAAGAACTGACAAATCCTTTTTTAACCATTCAGCCAATGTCATGCCACCAATGACGCACCCAACACATGCTAACTCACCATGATTTCATTATAATGATTTTTGGATTGAATACAATTATGTGATCAAATGGATTACAATAGTAATGGTCTCAATTTAGGATACCGATAAAAATTTCCATAGATATGAATAAAAAATGACACCTCAAACAAGAGTTGTTCATATTGGTGGGGTTGTTCTCATGATAACACTACTAGAGATACTCAAGTGTGATATTCATGGGAATAAGTCTCAATGTTAATAATCCCCCAATAATTGATATTCAATCATGTTCTGTTTCATGTCTGTAAGATGTATCTATAGCATATGAAATTTGTTTAATATTAATGTTATAGTATCTTGAGGATCTCATTATAGCAAGGGATTCGCTATTACCTTTTGATATGATAATTAATCTATAGACATTACCATTCCATATTGGACACATAAATAATTAATCTATAATGGTATGAATACTAATGTAAATTTAACTATATACAATATATGTTAATAAAAATTACTATTCAAGTAGGGTCTAGGACAAGAACTATTACAACACTCCCACATGCACTAGATCCTACTTTATAATGAACCTTGTTAGCAAATCACATGATAAATATCATATTTTATATGAGTACGATCTTTATATATTGGGTATACCACATTTCCATCACATGTCTATTTTACAATATGAGAACTTGTCTCCTTGAGTAAGACATCCCAATAGGTGGTATCCCAATTATAATCCATTTTTTTCACTTTCAAAAAATTACATCTTGGCTTATACCAGAAACCAAATTATCATAATGATAAAACATTACATACTTTATGTGATTCCATGATATATAAAATAATATTTTGTGTAATAACTACTTCTTGGTTACCTTAGAAGCTACATCGTACTTGGTTTTTTAGGTATTTCTTCCACTGTATTATATGAGCTTGTCTTTCTCAACACCTTAGCCTAATTTTGAAACTATATAAAATTTATCCAAATAAAGACTAGTTGGTTTCCCATTAAAAAAAGTATCCTATATTCTCTACTTTCTAGGTATATATCATTTATTCTTACAGATATACACTAAGATACCTCTAACTGCATCACTTTCAATATGCTTGGATATAATTAATATTTGTCGATTATAAATTTTATTTTGGAAATATCATATTTTATTTACATATCATGGAATAATTGATTGATCCATCACTAAAGAATATATAACTAAAAACACCACTTAATCTCCTCCTACACCACTCCATGTCTATTTGGATAAATTTATTCCATGTGATACTAAAAACAATTGTTTCCCTAAATCTTTCCAACTTGTATTTCTCAATATTTTGTCACTATTTGTACTATTGACTTGTTCTAAGAGACTATTATATCTATGTAATTATATACTATTTTCTAGAACATAGGTTTCTAAATTAATTCAATCACTACATAATTAATTTCATCCTGATATTAACTCACTATAGGTCTAATTTCTATTATCCATATGTTTTGAAACATATTTTACATGGAAAACAATTGGGGTCCCACAAACTTCTTGAAGACACATGGAAAAGATTCATTCCAAAATGAATTCTCAATGATCCTATTTCTTAATTTAATAATGATCTGGATTTCAGTAACTTGGAACCCTTATAGAAATCCCATTTTTTAATCATTTGTTTCTTGTTACAGCATATAGACACCTTATATGAAAGCTGATCATGACATCCAATGTCTAATTATATGATCATATAAGTTATCTATGACTTGTAAAATTTTAATGGAATTATTCATACTTACTTGGTATTACCAATCGATCATTACGGGTAACACGATTGTAATATCCATGTATCATCTCAATTTAATACACACCCTAGTATTCAATTTATTATCCCCTTTTAACTTTGATACATGGAATCCATTGTTGAATATTAATTTACCATTTAAATATTATATATTTTTCCATATACTTCCAACTTATAGGAATTATTATTCATAATGAATAATATTTCATTGACCATAGTGAATATAAAACCATAACTTTGGTTTTATACTTTCTACGTAGTATGTGTCTCTGGAAAAATCTTGTTCCACTTATACTTGTGGAACATGTTCCCATTCTGATTGCATTTGAGTCTCTAACATTGAATAAAACAAATCAAGATTTCTCCTAATATCTCAATCAGAGTATTGAACCATTTTATTGAGATGTATTCTATGAAATGACTACCACTTTTCTATTTTAAGAATTTATGTAATATCCAGAAAAACCATTCAGATAAGTACATAGATTATTATTGTATTAAGATTGATGCAAGTTTGTTTATATCCTGACAAGATTTTTGTATCCTAACACATGTTCTTATAAAATTATATACTTTCATCATACTATGACTCATATGATATCTAATTTTCAATTAAATAGTCTTATGGTTGTGGAATATCATGTTATTTTCAAATCAT
Organism: Viscum album; assembly: GCA_963277665.1. NCBI lineage: Eukaryota > Viridiplantae > Streptophyta > Magnoliopsida > Santalales > Viscaceae > Viscum > Viscum album. The sequence goes on along the minus strand of OY728162.1, from coordinate 74,716,479 downwards.
GTCATGAAATATATTGGACGTTTCTAGAAGTAGTAACATTGATTCCCTTTAAATCATAACCTTGATGTGTAGTGTGTGTGTTGAAGAATCTCTCAAAACTATATTTTTTTAGTCAGTGTTAACATTTAATAATTAATCAGTTATCATCCTTATTCACATCAATATATTGATGTAAATATGGTAATTTGTGTTTAATAATTACACCACACTATATTATCATGATTGATGAATGATTGGTCAATAAATTCTTCAACATGCCAGTGAAAAGTATCTCATATCTTCTGACCATGAACATAATTTTCCATTACATTCCATGTACTTAAATTAATATTACTAATTATATTTACCACTATATTTCACAAGAAATAGTCAACGATCTCTTGTTGAACTAATTATTAATACTTTTTGGAATACCTCTATTTCTAAAGGTTTCTCAGTCTAAACGTAATACATTAATAATACCAATGGTTTTTAGCTTTATCAGGCATAAATAACAAACTAGGAATATCCTTGAATTTCACATTTAGTTGTACATGACAATGAATTACCTTTCCATAAATTGGTAACTGTCTTATATTTTATATTCATCAATTATTTCTTATGATTCAAGTATTATAATAAAGTTAGTTGAGTATCAAACACCACAAACAAAATTCATTACTAAACTGGAATAATATTTCATTGTGACAATTGACATGTGAGATAAATGTTTTTTTTATACTAATAAAAATAACTACTTGAATATTCTACATGGAAATAAAAATTTGTGTGTTTCTCTACAATGACATAGGAATCACCCTTTCTCTACCTCTAGAAGAATACACCTGACTTCGAATAACGTTTCAAAAACATGCATGGTTACTATAGTGAAATAATAATATATGAAATCTATATTGTCTTTGGTAACCAAAAAGTATATTCAAAACATTACATCTTATATTGATGAATATACCTAAAGAAGATGTGGGTATTAGCTTTCTTAATTGAGTTCAATGCATTTAATCATCCATGGAAATTATTTTATGTTATTTGATGGAAATAACATACTTCCTAAAAGCAAAATCATTTCGTTGAAGGATTTTGTGAACGTTACATTGGATTTACACTTTCCGTTGTCATTTTCACTTTTCCATTCTACTTGATCACCATAAGAATTAAAGAGGACACATTCTTTATGATCTTATTTACTTGGGTAACCATACTGAAAATTTAATGATGCATTTCCTCAATCATGTTCATTTTACAACAATAAAAGAATCTTGAGTAATCATGTGTAAATGAGAATGTGTTGTTTTGAGATACCATGATTCATCATTCACATTTACACATCGCCAGTGCAATTATCAGATTCAAATCTATCTTCACATTTTCCTCGCACACTTTTTGGATATTTGAAATCATTTGTCATAATCCATGTCTTGATATCATTATATGAACATAAATAAGAAATTTATGATAAAATTATTACATAACCATCATATGATTTACACATTAGTATCCTATAATAAATCATACACCCTCACTTTTTGAAGTAGTTTTTAACAGGTTTTGGGACACACATACCTTGAATTTCTAATGTAGTAGTATTGTGCCCATGTTCACATACTACACCTGGAAAATCATTCCAAAAAAGACATTGAATTTGCCTAATTTATCATATTATTTCTTTTGGTATTACTATCCATTTTCTATATAAATAAGATTATAGAATATTAGTACTTTTGTCTTGATTTCAAAATTATACATTTTTCGATAATTATTTAATTCATTAAATGTCTCCCACTATATTATCAAATTCTAGGAACCCTCTGTACTTGAATTGGAATACACTACTGATTTAGTATTTTGATGGAAAGGATCCATGAATTTAATTCATATTTTAATGAAATTTTCTCTTCCACTACTCATAGAGTTGATGGTAGGATTTTGACTATACAACTAAATTAACTCGTTGCTCCTTGATGTTTTGAGTGATGTCCCAATTTCGTAGAATCATAATATTATTCCCACAAAAATTTCCTCCAAAATGATAACAGATATCTATGACTAATACTTAATACCAATTTATTTATATCAACCCACCACTCTTATTAAAACTCCTTGATAGTAAGAAGAACCCTCAATAATGTCATAATGAGCACCCCAAACACCCATTTTTGTTCAAATTTAAATGTGGAAATATGGTTAACGAATTAATATTTATTTTGATTATTTTTTATTACTTTCTTGATGATTGTAATCTATTTATATTAATATTGTTCATAGATGTTTTCTCCCTCACAACAAAACATTAATATTGAAACATCCGTCACATCTTTATGCATTTTATTAGTTATTATTTTATTTAATTTCTTACTATTATAAAATAGAAAAATAATAAATAATTTTATAAAGTTAATCAAATTCCCAAATGATCTTGAGAAACTAAAATAACCTATGGGATTTATACCTGAGTCATTTCTTGACTTGTGGCATAGATCACCCATATCCAACATGTCCTCAATTAATTTGGAGTAACACCGCATCATGGCAGGGTCCATGTCATTTATGGAGTACTACCTCATCATCGAGGGATCCACATGACATCTTGAGTACTACCTCATCTTTCTGGGGTCCCTATCATGAATTACACTATCTTTGTCAAAATACTAGAATACTCACTCGTAGGCGAGGAGAACTAGGGGCACAAAGTACCTCAGATGAATTTGGACATGTAGGTACTTATAAAAATTGACCATAAATAAATGAAAATGAATATATCAAAAATTTATTAAAAACTTATTACAATCATCACACATATGTAATAAATAATTATATAAATAAATGAAGGAACACACAAGTTAGTTCTCAAGACCTGTATGTGAGTGTAATTAAAGCATAATAAATCATTTAAATTGTAATAAATTAAGTACAAGGGGTATTAAATAAATTAAATGAATTAAAATTAAAATAATTTATTTAAATCGCTTTTACTTAATTAATTAATTAATTTAATATATAAATTAAAATAATTTCACCCAAGGTATTAAAATTATTTTTTTATCTAAGATTAATATATGAATAAATTCAATTTTATGATAAAATAAAATTAATTTAATTAATTACAAGGTATTAATATAAAATAATTGTTCAGGCCCCAAAATACATCTCTGGCCCATTCTTAGTAACAATGAACCTTCATAGACCAATAACGGGATGGGAAAATCCCGTGCTGGACTAATCTAGGTTTGGAAGGCCCATCAGGACCTATTTGTTTTGGGTGAGCTTACCAATGCCGGTTTCAGGTCAAATTTGGTCCCACTGGATACCTCACTGCCAATAGTGGTGGTTTGGCTAGAGGAGTGGGTTGGCTAATTAGGAAGCATGTCTTGATATGGGGTGTTCGTATGGGGTGGAGATCAACCATGAAGTTCTACATGGAGAGGAATCCAATGGCTATGGGTCACTATGGAATAGAGTATGTAAGGGTGATCTCAAATGGGGTGGTGAAAATAACCTTGGATGAGCCCACGATGGATGGGATCATGACCGAACTGGCTAGATATTGATGCTAATAATGGAATCGAATGCGGGATAATGCCAGTGAGGAGGAATCATGCAACGATGAATCAGTACTGTGTTGGTAGAAGAGAAGTGGGTTTATAAGGGGAGGAACCAAAATGAGCAGTAGTGTCTAGATCCATAGCTCGAACAACCGGTAGAGTCTGACATGATGGACATGTGCTGGTAGATAATGGCTACCCCTCAGTGTTTTCGGGTAGTTTCACTAAGAAGAGGGATGCGTAGGGAACCAACTATGGAGAAAAGGGTGTTCACGGGTGATGAATGGTAGAGAGGTGGGGGGGGGTTGTCTATCTTTGGGGTCGGGTAGGGTGGCTCCAGGCCATTCGATACAGAATAGAGCTCACTAGGGGACCTCATCCATGCCAATTGTGGCTAGCACTAGACTAGTGCTCACCGACTATAGCTGGCTAGAATGGGAAAGCATCCACGACAAGGAGCCCAATAGGGGGGACCCTCTCCAACTATTTACAATTTTTTATTTCTTTTTTACTAAAAAAATACATGAATAACTTTCCCTATTTTTTGTGTGAATTTTTTTACATGATTAACAATAAATTAAAATTATATGCTTATAAAATATGAAAAATTATTATTATTATTTAGAAAAAAATATAATTATTATAAATATAAATTATATTCTATTATTGTTATTATTATAAAAAATAGACTAAAATGGTGGAATAAAAAAATTCATAAAAAAATTCATAATTAATAACTAGGAAAAAACTAAAAACGATCCATAAAGAAATTTCAAATTACCCTACCTTAGTCATATAACATCGGATCGACTCACAATCAGAACCATAGGGACTGAAATAAAATATTATACTTAAATTTAAAACAATACAATTTTTCATAGCTCAGAAATCGATTTTATTTGTAAGAATAAATAAAAATTTGTTTAAATTACATCATAATATGTGAAATTACCATTATTTAATGTTTTAGAATCATTATTTTAAAAAATAAGACAAACATAAATAAACTATTGAAAATGAAGTTCTTGGAAAAAACTCCAGCATCATCAATCATTTAAAAATAAATTTATTCAAAATTTAAGGAAACCCTAAAAAATAAATTCAATGGTGAAAATTAATAATGAATATTAGTTGAATCTCATTGTCCTTAAAAATATAAAAAAATCATAAAAAACATAATCTTGTTGATCCCCCCCCCCCCACACACTAAAACATTAACCACTATACTATATAGTATAAACATTTTGAACATAATTAGAACTATTAAATAGAGAGAAAGAATGAAATAACCTGAGTTTATTTATATAACAGTATACTTGACCTAAACACTATGTTGTAGGATCTTGAATAATATAAGAATGAAAAGAAAAAAAAATAAGAACCTTTTTAAAGAGAAAATAAAATAAAGGGAATTAAAATTATGATTGGGAGAAAAGGTAGAGGTAATTCCTATCAACCATCATGGTTTCTGGATCTATTAAGTATTATGTTTGTTTTTTAGGAGGTAGTTATATCACAAGGGGATCCTTAAGCTCTTTACCTTCTTTGAATTCCCCCACAATTCTCTTTTCAGGGGTACACACTTTATTTTCATCATCTCTTTCCATGTACTATGCTACAGTTAGTTAATATATAATTTCAATACATGGTAGATTAGTTTCCAATTTAAAAACACTAAACATTGAATAAAACTATGGTAAAAAATTCAACTCCCCTAAAAATTCCATGTTTGAACTCTTTATTCTCAAGAATATACACTGGGATAACAGTTTTTGAGATGGAAGTGGATAATTTTCCATTATAGCAATATCCTCTACAATGTATTCATAGAATGTGGGAGGAAAAATATTTTCTATTTATTCAATAACTTATATTAATTCTTTAACTGAATTTGAATGAATTTTCATTTTCATAGTAACTAGCTCAATCATTTCAATGTTTTCTATAACATGATTTCATGAAGATTATTCCATGGAAAATAAACATGTTTATCAAGACCCGCATAAACATTATCACTATTATAATATGTAATTACCAATTTATTTTAAAAAATGATATGAAATGATGTTATGGTTTTTAGTTTTTCAAATTTAATAATTTTTTATGAATAATAATTTATGTATCTTTTGGCCAACCTAATTGTTGTGACATATTTATAGAGGAAAGTTTAATTAATAATAAGTCAAAATTTCTTATTTATTTAAAAATTCAATATTATATAATCCTATGGTCAATATCACAATGAGGTTACTCAAAAAATGTATAATTTCTGTTGAGAATATTTATAAATTAAGATATATTACTAAAATAAAAAAATAATATAATTGGGACATTAAAATTAATATGATATATATAAATATATGAATTTTATGCAAAAATATGTAAAAATTTAATATAAGACAGAAGACACCAATAATTTAGTGAGATTAATTTTTTATTAAGAGTTCATGATGAAAATATACTTATATATAAAAAATATCAATTTTTCTATATAATGTTGTGATCAAGAGATATCACTCAAAAACCTACTTATTTTAAATTTTATTACACCACCACCAAGACCTCTATATATGGGATTATAATATTTCTAATGTTTGCTAGGATACCGCTTCATTGACCATCACTACCCAAATCAAATTCAACTATATGATTGGCTTAATAGTGAAGGGAGGGACTTTAAATGATGAAGGAAGATGGGAAAGTAGTAGTGAGAAGGTAGAAATGAGAAAACCTAATCAGTTTAACCACCAATAACATATGATAACAAAATAAATAGAAAATAATAAACTATAATAAACTCAAAACCACATTGATTTCCCCTTCAAACAACAATATGTCTATGTTATATTTAATCATGGAGATTGGATAAGCATGATTGGAGAAACAGAAAATATAAAAGAGATAATGAGGGAGGAATAAGACAAATATATTTTCAAAATAATGAATACTATAAAATTATAAATATCATTCCTTAGTTTCTGAAAATTATTAACTCTTCTGAAATGATGTGGGGTATAAATTTATACAGGTGAGGGGTGTTCAGTTTCCCTCCAATAATGATCTATAAATATTTAAACAAGTTTGGACCATTAAATAGTCAAATCATAGAAAGTGGTCTTCAATAATTTTTTTCATATATGTATTAATATTTCTCAAAAAATCTTTTTTATTGGAATATTAGATCTAATGTTATTATTTAATTATTTGATAACAATTTTCCAAACTAGAAAACTATTTGAATTCCAATCATTTACTTTATGCTGGATTAATTTATTTTAAAAAATTCGTAATATAGAATATAAAGTGTTTAATAAATTCTTAATTTTACCCTTATGTAAAGACCCGTAAAATTCAAGGGAAATTTTTTCTTAATTTTCTTTAGAATTTTACAAGAGCGCGGTTTCTGACGGCACTTGATTCCGAGGCCCGGAGTGCCCAAAATCAATTTCCGATGTTTGGCTCGGGTACGTTCAGGGAATGAACGAGCGGGAATTTCTAACTTTTGACCCGGTGCTCAGAATTGAATTCTGAGGACACCGATGAACTCGCAGCGCCGATATTCGCATAAGGAGACCTTTTCCGAGGTTGCGTTTATTTCAGGTTGAGAGTTAGTTTTTGGGAGTTTAGAATAAGTTAAATAAAAATTGTGGATTACAAATTTTTATTTTAACTTATTGGTTAACTTCTCCCAAAGGGAGTTAGTGGTGGAACCCACAACCACTTAACTTCCCTTGGGAGGATTAAGTGTGGTGGGGCCCACCCGAAGCATGACTTTTCATCTTCTCTTTTAAAAACTTCCTTTAACCCCTTTTTAAATGACATGACAACTTTGTTAATTAATTTGGAGTTATTTTATTTGAATTTCAAACCATTGAAATTCAATTTGTTAAGTGTGTCAATAAAATAAGACTCTAGCTTATTTTATTTGGTTAGATTTCTCTAGCCTTCTTGAGAGGATTTGGGAACTCCTTCTTCTTCAACTTTGACGAAGAACACGAAGAACCTTCGAGCTCCGACGAAGAACGCCGCTCCTCTCTTCTTCGTAGCCAGTTGTTTCCGAAGATCGACGATGCCTTCCGTGTCAACGAAAGGGAACACCACTTCCTCCTCAGACTTCCTTCGTCGGCTTACGAAGATTCACCAACGACGTACCTCTTCGGACGTACCTCTTCGTCAACAGAATTGACAAATAATTACCGCGACGCCCGACCTCCGCGACGTTGTCTTCCACGGGTCGTTGACGATCATCGATCTTGAAACCAAGGTAGGGGTTGTTGTTGATTATTTATTTACTCTCGTTCTTGGTTATAGCATGATAATCTTGTGGATAAATATTTACGTGCTATCGTCTAACGAGAGGGAAGGGGTCGGACCGCACAAACACGGCCCAATTCCCTCCTCCCTTGTCCTGAATTATTATGATTTTCTTGTGGATGAACGAGATGGCGTGGTGTCGTCGCATGATGCGGAAATTTGCACGGTTGTATTGCGCGGCGCCGTCGCGCCGCGCCGTGGAAAGATTATCATCAACGCGACGCCGTCGCGCCGCGTCGAAGGGAACCGAAGGCGCCGCGGCCGGAGCGGGGCCGCGGCGGAGGGGCGCGGTGCCGTCGCACCGTGCCGGACGACGAACACCGCGGCCGGTTCCGGGCCGCTGCGAAACGGGAAGACCGGCGGCTAGCCGGGCCGCCGGCGTCGGAAGCCGGAAAGGGGACCGGCTTTGCCTGTCCCGTTGAAGAAAAACCGGCCAGCCAGGTGGGCCGGCCGGAAGGGGAAAAACCGGGGGAATTTATTTCCCCCGTCCAGCATGAATGCCCCCCTTTAAGAGGGGGGCCGGTTCCATTAAGGGGGGGCAGGCGGCCCCCCCGTTTTTCCAAACGGCAGGCCCCCACGAAGGGGGGCCGTTGATTGACAAAGGCACGGCTTAAGCCGCGCCGCCAGCTGAAGAAGCGGGGGCCTTGCCCCCCGCGCGTGGCACCGAGCGGCGTCAGGCCGCGCCGCCGTGCCGGACGGGCCGGGTTGGACCCGGGTCTGGTCGACCCGGTTCGGGTCGACCCAGGGTGGGTCGGGCCGGGTCGGCCCGGACCCGGACCCCCCGTTTTCGAGACGACTTCGGTATTTTGGCCATAACTTGAGCTACGGACCTCCGATTGACGAACCGTCAGCGGCGATACGATCCTTGGATCGAGACGGTCGATTCGTTATATTGCACTCAAAGTTTCAGAATACTTTGACTTCGGCCGGGTTGGTTCGTACACGAAACCAACCGGGCCCTCGGAGCGGAAACACTCATATCTTGAGCTACGGACGTCCGATTGACGTGCCGTCAGCTTTGTTGTGTTCCTCTTATTGAGAAGGATCTTTTGTCATACTCCGCCCGAGGTTTGGACGCAGGTGGAGTACGGTCGGGTTGGTTTTGCCTTAAAAACCAACCGGGCCCCTGGGACGAAACTCAGACCGGGCGTCCGATCGACGCGCCGTCTATTGCGTTGAGTTCATGTTGACGATACGGAACTTTTGGATACATCATCTCTGGACTTTGTGACAGTTGATGTATCAGCCTCTCGGCTCGTGGAGCGGACCCTCCCGAACAAGCTTGCTGTGTGCCGGAACCCTAGTGCTGGCTGTGACTGTTACTGCTACTGCTACTGCTACTGCTACTGTGACTGCAACGACGACAGTACAGAGATCCTGTGTGGATTCGACGACGACTACATCACTCAGCGATCCTACGTGGATCAGTGCTACAGGTTCTGTGTGGGCCCGATCCTGTGTGGGTCCGATCCTGTGTGGGTCTTTGCGCTCAGCGGTCCTGTGTGAACCAGCGCCTACAGGTCCTGTGTGGGCCCGATCCTATGTGGGTCTTTTGCGGGGGTTAGTTACCTCTCGATCCTTCGTGGGTCCGACGACTTAGATGGATCAGATATCATCTTTATCGTCCCTTGAAGAAGTAAACCTGTTTGAGCTGAATCCTGTTGCTTTCCTGTGTGGATTGTGTTGTGCTATCCTATGTGGATTTTGTTTTGCTTTCCTGTGTGGAATACTTATACTTTCCTGTGTGGACAGAGTTGTACTTGGGCTCGGAGGCTGGAGCGTTTTGGGAATTGATGACTTAGGTATATGTATGGGCATATACCTAAGCAGTGTCTGTTGTTACTTCGTGATTGTATCTTCCTTTGTGGTTTATCCTTTGTGGATTTTGGGAGACCTTCAGGGGTCTCGGGGTCCCTACTGAGTAGCTTATACTCACCCCTACACGGGCTATGCCCGCACTTCGTTGTGTTGGTTGTAGACGACGGACAGCGTTGATCTTGGCTGAGGCTTGCAGAGCAGGACGGTACCTGGAGGTGGACCACTGGGCGGGACGTGTTCGGACCGGACGACGGGACCCGAGGAGCAGTGGAGCTATCTGTACCCACCCTTCAGGTGGGATTTCCAGTGGACATCTCGGTGTAGCGGATTTTACTTTATAGTTGCTATTTTCCCTTTCGAGTTGTACTTTACTTTCATTTTGGGTTTGTATACTGGCCCATTTACTTTCCGCACTTTCAGTTGTACTCTGTTTTACTTAGTGTTTACTTTTCCGCTTTCTTACTCTGTGGTGTTTGTTTACTCTTCAAAGGCAATGCCTTCCCTTTCTACTGGGATTTATGCCTTGGTGCTAGTCGCCAGCCCCTGGCCTATGGAAGGCTGGCTTGGGGTAGTCACGGCACGGGCCCCAAGGACGGGTCGTGACAAATTGGTATCAGAGGAGTTAGGTTCTACCGCGTACTCTGATATTTTCTATGTGAAGAAATAATGTTTAGCGTATTGAGTGTGGTTATCAGTCCAGGGAGTCCAGTGTTGGTGCGGCGGCCGACGTATCCGTACACCAGGACCCTGACTTCTGATTTCCGACTTAATGCACGAAAAAATTGATTGTGTGTGTGTTTCAAAGTTTTCTTTGTGATTTCTTTGTGTCAGCTCAACAGGTATAATGTTTGACCGTGGTGCACCTGTTCCTTTTCAGGATGGCCCCACGACGGCAGCCAGCTAGGGTTCCGAGAGTCGAGCGTGACGACAACCCACCGAGAGATGAGGCCTCGGTGCATGGCCCTTTGTCAGAAGTGGCACCGGAGGTAGCTCTACCCGTCGAGCCACCGATGCTTCCAGCACCAGCCGCTGACGATGCACGTCGCCTCAGCGCACTGCATGATTTTCAGTGCCAGCGACCGCCCAGGTTTCGTGGGGAGACGGACCCCCAGGCAGCCGAGGACTGGCTGGAGGCAGTGGTACGAGTTTTTAGGCTAGTGAGGACACCTGCAGACATCATGGTGATCCTCACTGCGAGCCTACTGCACGCAGCAGTGGGCCGATGGTGGAGCTTGATGCTCCAGGTACACGATGAGGCATCTCTACTTTGGACGGACTTTGAGAGCCTCTTCCGCTCGGAGTTCGTCCCAGCCACCCTTCGTGTGGTGCGTATCCAAGAGCTTCTTCAGCGGCGGCAGGGCAGCATGACGGTCGGTCAGCACTCGGCGAGATTTACTGATCTCTCGCGCTACTCGACCGACATGGTACGGGACCCATTCATCCGGTCCCGGACCTTCGAGCAGGGGTTGAGACACGAGATCAGGACATCACTGATCTCCCTCAGCATACCGACTCAGACAGGAGTACTGGAGCAGGAACTTTTGATCGAGAGCTTCCTTGCTGAGTCTACACCAGCGCCGAGACCCACCGCAGGGCGGCACGTGGCAGAGTCTTCTGCGGCTGGCAGTCGACGGATGACTCAGTGGTCCAGGCAGACCAGACCTTCAGGAAGATGACCTCAGGACACTGGCTCAGCAGTGCGGGGCACACAGCGCGGAGCCAGTCTTTCGAGTGGAAGACAGTGCTATGCATGCGGCGGGCAAGGCCACATGGATCGTGACTACCCGACCCTCCATGCAGAGGACCAGCAGACAGTTGAGGAACCACCTAGGCAGAGGCAGAGGTTCGACCGTGGTAGTCCATAGGGAGCAAGAGGACGAGGTAGAGGAGCTGGCCGAGCAGCAGGTGGTGGGCGACGCTTTGAGGCTCTACCACCACCACCACCATGAGGTCCACCCCGACCTCAGGGGAGAGCACAGCTTCAGGCAGCTGAAGCTTACGATCATGGAGCTCTGGAAGCGGGTGGACTAGTGCGGGACTATCTCCAAGCATAGAGGCCTTTGCCCATAATGCCACTAGCTTCGTAGATTGTGTTGCCTTGTGTCCTTGTACTTTAAAATGAAGCAGTATAAGATACTTGCCTTGGTGAATTTTGTTTTCTTGTCTTTTTTTTGTTTTTACTAAGAGGTTCCGGTTTAAAAAAAAACTGTTGACTTGACCCTCACTTGCGAGATTCTTACTGGAGGAAACCCAGTGACCACACACTGATGCCAATAGTGTGACTCAACCCTTGGAGGTGAGAGTAACGGTTGGATATCTTGGTAGCAGCGTCGAGGCCTTATGAAGTCATCCATGCCATGAATTAACTAATCATGACGGGATTGACTGTATTAGGCAAGGAACGTGGTTCATCCAGGGGATGAGACCGGATTTCACTTTTCCGCAAAGGAGAAATCTATGCAGCTTTGTCGTACGTTAAGGAGGAAGGGGAAACCCTTCGTGTGGTCAGACAGATGTCAGCAGAGCTTCCAGGAGCTGAGACAGAGGTTGACTAGAGCACCTATCTTGAGGTTGCCTGAGGAGGGAGTAGGGTACGTAGTCTACTGCGATGCATCAGAGACCGGACTCGGATGTGTTCTGATGCAGGAGCGGGCAGTGATCGCCTATGGATCACGTCAGTTGAGGCCGCATGAGCAGAACTACGCTACCCATGACCTGGAGTTAGCAGCAGTGGTCTTCGCTCTGAAGACATGGCGACACTATTTGATGGGCGAGCGCTTTACAGTTTTTTCTGATCATCAGAGTCTCAGGTATATCTTCTCGCAGAAGGACCTGAACCTGAGACAGCGGCGATGACTCGAGTTCCTCCAGGACTATGACTTTGAGATAGTCTATACTCCTGGGAAGGGGAACGTAGTAGCTGATGCCCTCAGCAGGAGGACGGGCATTCAACTACTTGAGGAGGTGACAGAGCAGCTAGCCTCTTTGAAGATATCCTTCGTGGATAGAGATGGAGCAGCCTTCCTTCAGTCTCTCACAGTCACCCCTCCACTACTGCAGCGGGTCAGAGAGGCACAACGTGAGGACGCTGACTAGGAGACACGGCGTGCATAGTTATCCTCGGGACAGGCACCTGATGGTTTCTCCCTTGGAGCAGAGCACGACATCCTTTTCAGAGGACATACCCTGGTACCAGTCGCTTTGCAAGAGGAGGTGCTGAGAGAGTTTCACACTTCTCCTTTGGCGGTACATCCAGGAGTGGCGAAATGTTCCAGGATCTCAGACGACAGCACTGGTGGTCGGGCATGAAGAAGGCTATAGCAGAATTCGTTTCTCGATGCCTCACCTCCTAGCAGGTGAAGGCAGAGCATCAGGTACCAGCAGGCTTGGTACAATCCCTTGGAGGTACCGGAGTGGAAGTGGGACGGGATATCTATGGACTTCGTGACTGGACTTCCACGCACTTCCAGAGGTCACAACTCCATCTGGGTGATTGTTGACCGACTCACCAAGTCGGCACACTTCTTACCCATCAAAGAGCAGGGCTCAATGGAGAGCTTGGGACGTCTCTACGTTCAGGAGATTGTGCGGCTCCACGGCGTGCCATCATCTATCGTCTCCGATCGAGATGCTCGCTATACTTCCCGGCTTTGGAAGGGGTTACAGGAGGCGTTCGGGACGCAGCTACGTCTGAGAACAGCCTTTCACCCTCAGACATATGGTCAGTTGGAGAGGACCATTCAGACTCTTGAGGACATGCTCCATGCATGTGTCCTCGACTTTGGTCGTAGCTGGGAGGACCACCTACCCTTGGTGGAGTTTGCGTACAACAACAGCTACCACTCCACCATCGGGATGGCACCATTCGAGGCGTTGTACGACCGACCTTGTAGATCTCCTTTGTGCTGGACATACCCAGGGGAGTCAGCACTTGTGGGACCGGAGATGGTCCAGGCCACAACAGAGAAGGTCTAGGTCATCCAGGAGCGGATGAGGACAGCTCAGAGCCGGCAGAAGTCATACGCTGACAGGTGGTGGAGGCCACTAGAGTTCGAGGATGGAGACCACGTCTTCTTGCGGGTCTCACCTCAACGTGGTATTCAGAGATTTGGCCGAGGCGACAAGTTATCTCCGTGCTTCATCGGACCCTTCCAGGTCCTCAGCAGGATTGGCGAGGTGGCTTATCGCCTGGCTCTACCACCTCAGTTGCACCGGGTGCACGACGTCTTCCACGTGTCTCAGCTGAGGAGATACGTGCACGACCCGACACACATCATTGACCATGGGGAGCTTGACGTTGACGATGGGGCGACTTTTACGGAGGTCCCGGTGGAGATAGAGGATCGATAGGAGCGGGTCCTACGTGGGCGATCGATTCCTCTTGTGCGCATCAGGTGGCAGCACGGGAACCTCCAGGAGAGCACATGGGAGCGGGAGGCTCAGATGCGTGCTCAGTACCCTCATTTGTTCCACTAGTTTTTGATATATCTTTACGGGGACATAAAGCCCTGAGGTGGGAGTAATGTAAAGACCTGTAAAATTCAAGGGAAATTTTTTCTTAATTTTCTTTATAATTTTACAAGAGCGCGGTTTCTGAAGGAACCTGATTCCGAGGCCCGGAGTGCCCGGAATCAATTTCCGAAGTTTGGCTCGGGTACGTTCAGTGAACGAACGAGTGGGAATTTATAACTTTTGACCCGGTGCTCGGAATTTAATTCCGAGGACACCGATGAACTCGCAGCGCCGATATTCTCTTAAGGAGACCTTTTCCGAGGTTGCGTTTATTTCGGGTTGAGAGTTAGTTTTTGGGAGTTTAGAATAAGTTAAATAAAAATTGTGGATTACAAATTTTTATTTTATCTTATTGGTTAACGTCTCCCAAAGGGAGTTAGTGGTGGAACCCACAACCACTTAACCTCTCTTGGGAGGATTAAGTGTGGTGGGGCCCACCCGAAGCATGACTTTTCATCTTCTCTTTTAAAAACTCCCTTTAACCCCTTTTTAAATGACATGACAACTTTGTTAATTAATTTGGAGTTATTTTATTTGAATTTCAAACCTTTGAAATTCAATTTGTTAAGTGTGTGAATAAAATAAGACTCTAGCTTAATTTATTTGGTTAGATTTCTATAGCCTTCTTGATAGGATTTGGGAACTCCTTATTCTTCAACTTTGACGAAGAACGCGAAGAACCTTCGAACTCCGACGAAGAATGCCACTCCTCTCTTCTTCATAGCCAGTTGTTTCCGAAGATCGACGACGCCTTCCGTGTCAACGAAAGGGAACACCGCTTCCTCCTCGGACTTCCTTCATCGGCTTACGAAGATTCACCAAAGACGTTCCTCTTCAGACGTACCTCTTCGTCAACAGAATTGACAAACAATTACCGCGACGCCCGACCTCCGCAACGTTGTCTTCCGCGGGTCATTGACGATCATCGATCTTGAAACCAAGGTAGGGGTTGTTGTTGATTATTTATTTACTCTCGTTCTTGGTTCTAGCATGATAATCTTGTGGATAAATATTTACGTGTTATCTTCTAACGAGAGGGAAGGGGTCGGACCGCACAAACATGGCCGAATTCCCCCTCCCTTGTCCTGGATTATTATGATTTTCTTGTGGATGAACGAGATGGCGTGGTGCCGTCACACCACGTGGAAATTCGCACGGTTGTATTGCGTGGCGCCGTCTCGCCGCGCCGTGGAAGGATTATCATGAACGCGACGCCGTCACGCCGCGTCGAAGGGAACCGAAGGTGCTGCGACCGGAGCGAGGCCACGGCGGAGGGGCGCGGTGTCGTCGCACCATGCCGGATGACGAACACCGCGGCCGGTTCCGGGCCGCTGCGAAACTGGAAGACCGGCGGCTAGCCGGGCCGCCGGCGTCGGAAGCCGGAAAGGGGACCGGCTTTGCCGGTCCCGTTGACGAAAAACCGGCTGGCCAGGTGGGCCGGCCGGAAGGGGAAAAACCGGTGGAATTTATTTCCCCCGCCCAGCTTGAATGCCCCCCTTTAAGAGGGGGGACAGTTCCATTAAGGGGGGGCAGGCGGCCCCCCCCCCCGTTTTTCCAAATGGAAGGCCCCCACGAAGGGGGGCCGTTGATTGAAAGAGGCGCGGCTTAAGCCGCGCCGCCAGCTGAAGAAGCGGGGGCCTTGCCCCCCGCGCGTGGCACCGAGCGGCGCCAGGCCGCGCCGCCGCGCCGGACTGCCTCCGGCCGGGCCGGGTCGGACCCGGTTCGGGCCGACCCAGGGGGGGTCGGGCCGGGTCGGCCCGGACCCGGACCCCCCCGTTTTCGAGACGACTTTGGTCTTCTGGCCATAACATGAGCTATGGACCACCGATTGACGAACCGTCAGTGGCGATGCGATCCTTGGATCGAGACGGTCAATTCGGTATATCGAACTCAAAGTTTCAGAATACTTTGAGTTCGGCCAGGTTGGATCGTACACGAAACCAACCGGGCCCTCGGAGCGAAAACGCTCATATCTTGAGCTACGGACGCCCGATTGACGTGTCGTCAGCTTTGTTGTGTTCCTCTTAGTGAGACGGATATTTTGTCATACTCCGACCGAGGTTTGGACGCAGGTGGAGTACGGTCGGGTTCGTTTTTCCTTAAAAACCAACCGGGCCCCCTGGGACGAAAAAGCCAATAACTCTCAGACCGGGCGTCCGATCGACGTGCCGTCTGTTGCGTTGAGTTCCTGTTGACGATACGGAACTTTTGGATACATCAACTCTGGACTTTGTGACAGTTGATGTATCAGCCTCTCGGCTCGTGGAGCGGACCCTCCCGAACGAGCTTGCTGTGTGCGGGAACCCAAGTGCTGGCTGCGACTGTTACTGGTACTGCTAATGCTACTGCTACTGTGACTGCGACGACGATAGTACAGAGATCCTGAGTGGATTCGACGAGGACTACAGCACTCAGCGATCCTACGTGGATCAGTGCTACAGGTCCTGTGTGGGCCCGATCCTGTGTGGGTCCGATCCTGTGTGGGTCTTTGCGCTCAGCGGTCCTGTGTGAACCAGCGCCTACAGGTCCTGTGTGGGCCCGATCCTGTGTGGGTCTTTTGCGGGGGTTAGTTACCTATCGATCCTTCGTGGGTCCGACGACTTAGATGGATCAGAGATCATCTTTATCGTCCCTTGAAGAAGTAAACCTGTGTGGGCTGAATCCTGTTGCTTTCCTGTGTGGATTGTGTTGTGCTATCCTGTGTGGATTTCGTTTTGCTTTCCTGTGTGGAATATGTATACTTTCTTGTGTGGACAGAGTTGTACTTGGGCTCGGAGGTTGGAGCGTTTTGGGAATTGATGACTTAGGTATACGTATGGGCATATACCTAAGCAGTTTCGGTTGTTACTTCGTGATTGTATCTTCCTTTGTGGTTTATCCTTTGTGGATTTTGGGAGACCTTCAGGGGTCTCGGGGTCCCTACTGAGTAGCTTATACTCACCCCTGCACGGGCTATGCCCGCACTTCGTTGTGTTGGTTACAGACGACGGACAACGTTGATCTTGGCTGAGGCTTGCAGAGTAGGATGGTACCTGGAGGTGGACCACTGGGCGGGACGTGTTCGGACCGGACGACGGGACCCGAGGAGCAGTGGAGCTATCTGTACCCACCCTTCAGGTGGGATTTCAAGTGGACAGCTCGGTGTAGCGACTTTTACTTTACAGTTGCTGTTTTCCCTTTCGAGTTGTACTTTAATTTCAGTTTGGGTTTGTATACTGGCCCATTTACTTTCCGCACTTTCATTTGTACTCTGTTCTTACTTAGTGTTTACTTTTCCGCTTCCTTACTCTGTGGTGTTTGTTTACTCTTCAAAGGCAATTCCTTCTCTTTCTACTGGGATTTACGCCTTGGTGCTAGTCACCAGCCCCTAGCCTATGGAAGGCGGGCTTGGGGTAGTCACGGCACGGGCCCCGAGGACGGGTCGTGATACCTTATCTATCACTCTTTAAAATTTCACCTCATTTGTGGTGGTACTTTGTGAGATATTGGCCCAATAATAATATTCAATAAAATTGTAAAATGATTTCATGGACCCACTTGAATGCTTAATTTGGATTATTTATAGTTGGATTGTACTTCTGGACCAGTTAAATGAAATTAATTCAAATGAATATGGAATCCTAAAAATGATAATTTTTGAATATGGATCAATTAAGAAAATTCTATGAAAAATATGAAATTGAGAATAAACACCTAAAATTCTAAAATTAATCTTTTTTTTAAATTATTCCAAAATTATTATAAAAACCAAAAAATTTGATATTTACCATTAAATGAAAGAAATGGTCTTAATAAAATATTTAATAAAAAATGAAATATATGAAAATATGAGCATAATATGGGAGGAACACATGACTTGTCAAAGATAGTTTCATATGCTCTCTCCATAAATCTCCTTTGAAGGTTATGTAAAATATGAATAAATAAATAATGTATGAAATTGTGTCATACCTCCAAAATATGGTAACTTTTTATATAAATAATTTGATAAAATAAAACCTAAAAATATTTAATAATCTAGAAAAATTTAGAATTATTTAAATTTAAAATAAATTAAATTCATTATTTATATATACCACCCAATTATTAAACATGAGATGATGGACATATATAGGAAACTAAAACCTTGACACAAACAAAGTAAAAAAATAGATCTTCATAATAACACTATCTTGTACAATGACTAGACATGAAAATCTATGAAAATTAGAATAATTAGTAACATAATTAATAAAAAAATTAAATATAATAAATAAAACATAAACTAAATAATATTTATATATAAACATCACTCCTTTTATGATGATAAAAATCATGTGATATATATCACTTAGTATCATGATTGAGAACCATTACTCACATAAGGACTCAACCCCTCTTAATAGTTTGTGACATATCAGCACCCATGGATTATGAAACAGGAGCGCATCACCTAGAAAAACATCCTCATTCAAGATATGGACCATCGCATGAAACATCTCTAGAAAAATATAAACATATAAATATTTTTATTAAAAATTATTTATTTTATATAACTTTTTAAATAATTTTAAAAAATATATCATTTTTTGAAGGGAACCAAAATAGATTAATTATACCTAAAAAATTTTCATTAATTCATATATCAAATATAAAAAATCTAATTTTTTTAAAACAAATAATAAATATTGATTTTGACTATCACTATAATATTATTCATTATTCTTCAACTTTATATTCATATTCATTAGTGTTAATGTCCTCATCTTAATGCTCAATATAATTAATTTCAATATTAATTTCAATATAATCATCCCATGTAATTTCAAATTTTTTACTTACACCAATGAAATTATTAGCATTATCAACCCTTAAATATGGGGTCA
Organism: Viscum album; assembly: GCA_963277665.1. Lineage (NCBI taxonomy): Eukaryota > Viridiplantae > Streptophyta > Magnoliopsida > Santalales > Viscaceae > Viscum > Viscum album. The sequence goes on along the minus strand of OY728162.1, from coordinate 74,697,428 downwards.
TTTCTTAAATATATTTACCTTTTCAAGTAATTTTTATATTTTGTGATGAATTTTTAAAGAAAATTCCATAATTTAAATGTCCATAGAACCACTTTCATTTTCCATAAACTGATTATTGTAAAATTTCACTTTTATTACAATCTGTGATTTATTTAAATATCTCAAATCACCATATTAATTTTCATAATAATACTTATTTGATTAAGGTTCCAAAATAAATGTTTAATTTTCTGTATGAATTTTTTATATTTTATTTCAATGATCCCAATCCAAGGATAAATGAAAAAATCTAAATAAATATCAAACAAAAGACATTTAAATAGTATTATGTAATCATATCCTATATAACATATCTCAATTATTTCATCGAGCATGCCTTAAAATTTGACTTCAATTCCTTTATGATGGGTTCCGTTTAAACAAACACCACAATTAGTTAATTTTTTTATACATAATATTTTAGTGTGTGGATTTAAAATATGTTACCCACATACACATTATAATATTTTACTATTTCTAATAATTAGTTACCAACTACAAAAAATAATCTATCAATTATATTTTTTCATTAAAATAACTCAAAAAATAAAAAATTTAATTATATATAAAATATAAAATTGATTTTTTATATTTGACCATAACGAAATTTACTTTCTGGTATTTCAAACAAGTAGGAAAAATTACTTTTTCAGTGGTATCTAAAATAAACAGAGGTAATTTTTCGTCATTGTTATCATATTCTCAACATATAATATATATAAATAGAAATATAAGATTAATTTTAAAAATATTAAAAAACAATACTTAAAATGAGGACATACAACATTAATAATATCATTTATTCAAAATTGAGTAAAACATTTGTATGAGCTCTCTGTTTTCTTTAATATGAAGGTTGTCATCCTTGATCACTACCAAAACCAATATCATGATAATTAAATAGAAATAATTTATGTTTAGGGGAAACATCAACATTTCCCTCTCAGTAACCGATTTTATTATATTATTAAGGGTATTCATATTGAAAATAATGAGAGTAAATATCTAAGATTTCCTCCATTAATTACACATCTGCAATTTACCCTTTAACTAATTCTGTGTAATATACCTTCTTCTTCGTCAATTTCATAAAAAATATCTCATATAGGTGCAGCCTTCAAAATTTCATTAATCCTCCATATTGTTATTAATTTTTATAGTATAATATTATATGTTCCATTGAGATAAATAATGATCATATAATTTTTTTTCCAATTTACATAAAACTAGATTAATATATTTTCACAACATAGTATGTGTATCATAGTTAGTTTCTATCACAAAAAATTACTCCACATAATGTTATATTTCATTCAATACAAGAAAAATCAATTAATTAAACATATATATAAAACCAATAGGCTATAATGTTTCTAGAATGAAATTATAATAATGAATTTTTAACATTGTAAAATGACCATTTTATACATAGTGAAACAAATTATAAGAACAAAAATATACTAACAAAAAATATATAATCCACTAAATGAAAAATAAAAAAAATTTATACAATTTACAAGCTTATAATGGATTTATTAAACTTTTGTATATTTCAATTTCAAATAACCAAAATTTATGATGCTTGTAAATTTGGGTAAGGTCTAATTGTAAATTTATAGTGTGTTTAGTCTTCTTAGGTGTGTTCAACATAGAATAGAATATTTTATCAAAAATTTCTTCTTAATTTGAGTTACATACAGAATTTTTAAACCAAAAAATTATAACAATATAGAAGTCCCCAAAAAACTTCTTTTTTATCCAATTATTATCACCCCCAATGCCACATAATTGTTGTTGGTTAATTGTTAGTCCAACTATAATATTAGGTAAAGAAGATATTATATAAATTTTATAAATAATTAAGGTCACTGTAGGAGAACCATAATTTATAATTCTACCATTTGTAATATTATTTATATTCCTTAAAAAATAATAATTTATAGAAATAAATCCATGATGATAGTTAAGTTAATAGGGGTTTCATCCACTGACATGCATAAATTCTTTTCGATCACCCATATATTACAAAAAGTATTTTGGATCTCCTATACTCTACCCAGATAACATACTATATTCTATAAAGTCACTAATTTTCCACATTAATGTAATTTTCAGTATAAAACATTGTTCTACTAAAAAATCATATCTAGTTTCATTGTCACTCTATAATAAAATAAACTCATCAATTAGTTGCTTCAATTAACCCTCAATATTCTTTAATCCATCAAATTAATAATGTTAAATAGATATATTTTTCCTTCATCTATTTCCATGGATTTATGTTATATATATTAATGAAAACATTCCAAGAAAAATATCAAGTAATGAAATCAATAAATATATAGAAACCATCAGTAGAAACATCTAATTCTATGTTATAACATTTTTTATAAAAATATATATTCACATTGTCAAAGTGTTAACATTAATCACCATCACATGGATGATTTAATCTTATACATACAAAAATGTTATAATTATGCTGTGTAATCAATGTAGCTATGTTACGAGACACTAATAGATACTGAAATATATATGTAATTAGAAAATAACTCAATTATTTAATAAAAATATAGAGATTGTCCTTATTATACATCTATTTTCCCCGATTGTATATATAATAAATAATTAACTAACTACTAGTATTCATCCTAATATAGGTTGTTATTATTTTAACATCCTAGGATCTTCTGTTAACTATGACCCACATTGTAGGATCTCTTGTTATTTTTATATAAATTTACAGTTAGTGTATTTCCCTCAGGAAATATAAATTTATTCAAAGAAAATATTTGATCATAGCATCTATTTGATGCCTAAAATTTGGACTTAATAAACATAAATTTTTTAATATCTTCTAATTTTTTATCATACATCTAGAATATAATTCCTCCCTCAAATATTTCAACAGATAATAAAATTAAGATGGTTATAATTAAAGATTTTAATTATCATTCTATGTTTTTATTTCTTGAAAATATAAGTCAACAACCTCAAAAAAAATTTTTTGAAACTGTGATAAATCTAGATATAAAACATTTATATTTTCTTATAAATTATTCTCACCTTGTTGATTCCAAAAACCTATGATTTCTAAAAACAAAAATTAAATAAATTAATCTGAATAATATAAAAATATTCCTATATACTCATATGAGATTTTATACAAGAACACATAATTTCCCCTTTTCAAATAATGTATGAATTTTACAATTAAAATGATATACAAGTTTTAACACCCTCAAAATATTCTCAATTTACACTAGTACCATGTTGATTTTTCTAATGATTTATTGAATTGTGATCTCATATTAAAAATTTGTTTTTATTCCTTACAATCATTGTTTCCAATAAAGTGATAGTAAATGGTTTATAATATATGTTTTTTGTGAAATTTCATGAAATTTAATTTCCCTAACTGAAGAATTAGTTATATTTTATAATGAACTATTAACATTTAATACTTCGGTCATTTTAGTATTTATTTTAATAATTTTAATTATTTATTATAAAATTATAAATATTTTAAAAATAATAACTATAAAACCCAACATATTTAAAATAAATCTAATATAGATTGTAATTCATGAAAAACATAGTCTCTATGAAACAACACTTTGTTATTATAATTATTTAAACATGATAGTTATAATCTACATATTTAACATCGTAATATTGATAGTAATAACTACTATTAAATGTTATTTATAATGTTTTAACATAAATAAATCATATTGATAATGAAATATATAATTTATTTTGTCATAATTAACATAGGGTTAATTTTTATAAATTTAGTGAGAAGTATTATATTTGATGAATAGTGAAAAATACTTCATTTTATTTAAAAAATATTTTCTTTTTCATTTAAATACTTATTATACTATAAATCCAGAATTGAATTATAATACATATACTAATCCAATGTAGATTATTGGAATCAATTTTTGATATCAGATATAGAGGCATATTGAACATTTGAATGTTCTTTTACCACTCCTTCTCACAACACATGTAGGATTAGCATGGAACCTAATTTTTCCACTTATAATAATTGAATGTAGAAAAAGGGACATACATGTTTATGATCAGTAAGATATTTTGAGTATGATATGATCAACTAAATTATTTGATGAATAATTACATGACCTTTTGTAATAGAAATGTTACCCTTATCAATAGAAATATTACCTATGGAATACTAACCTCACCTATGAAAGCGTGGATACAATTTAGGCATATTATTAGTGAAAATATGATATAATTATATCATTATATTAGTAAATAAATGTTTCAAAATTATTAATTAAGTATTCGTATTTTTGTAACACATTAATATTTAATTAAATTTTTAAAATTAATGTAACAATTTAAAAGAAATTTTTATTTCTATAATATAGACTTATAAAAAAAATTTATTGTCGTACTATTATAAGATAGTTTTATGAGACCTTATATAATTTTTCATGGTGTTATAAAATCAGTTATAGTTTTAAAATTTGTATTTCTCACGGAAATGATGATTTTAATTTAAAATTAAATTTCACATATTTAGAATATTATTCTCTTAAAATGGATTTAAATTTATAATTCTACACATCTAAAAAGGGTTAGGGTGAATTTTTTGTTATTTTTTTGAAATATTTGAATTTTAGGGGAATAGTATGATATAATAATTTATGATATAAGTACGTTAAAATTTATATACATGATTACTTGAGTTAAGGATGATTTAAAAACTATAATCAGGAACACCCATCATTATTTTAATATATTTGGTGATAATTCTCATACTATTCATATTCTTGATAAAAAATAATAAAAAATATAATAAAATATTCAAAAAAACACCCCTCTCTTCCACTATAAATATCACTCATCATCACCCCTTCTCCTCAAGCCTCCCATGCATTGATCCTTGTCAAATATCTTCCCAAATAATATTACCAAGTCTCTCCCCCAATTTGTAGAGGATCTGGTCACAACAAAAGTCCAATCAATGGAGCCTTAAGGAGGTTCTCAAAGAAGAGAATTCATGTGGTAAATCCTCTTTTTTCCCTTTAGTTTCCTTATAATTCCCCTTTTCGATTATTATCCATTCCTTACCTCCTATATTAAAATTAACATGATAAATATGGTATCATATATATATATATATGAATTATATCATGTCATTTGAATACCCTTCATCAAACGCGTCTCTCTCTCTCTCTCTCTCTCTCTCTTATCTTAAAAATGAAATCATCGTCAGTGAGGTCTCGATTAAAAACCTCATGGAAGAAGGAGTTTTGTTCTTCAATTTCTCTTTAAAGTATTGTCATGAAATAATTTTTATGGTTCAAACATACTATAATATATGTATTAAAACCTACTTAATTTATTGGAACTAGTATATATACATAATATTAATTCATACGATAAAACATGTTCGTGATGATCGAAAACCCACCAAAATAATCTAAATGCTTATCACTACTGATTTATCTAATGATTCATACTTACACCACATAAAAAAATGAATTTGATTATCTTGTTATCTTATTAATATTCATTAATAACATATAAATCCAATTCTGGATAACGATTTCCATTTCACATTATCTTTTGTACATGTATACAAATAAAAAAATCATGAGAACCAAAGAAATGAACACTCACGAACGACAAAATTCAATATTATAACTCATCCAAAAGAAAATAAAGGAACTAAATAAAATAATATCAAATCAAATAAATATTTAATATAATATAAATTACATTATTAATGAATATAATTTTATTTTCAATTACATTATGATAAAGTGCAGAACACTTACGAACATAAGATAATAGTTTTTTCAAATCACATTAATTTCTATGAGATATTCCTTAATTACCACAATTTAGTGTGTGTGGTGTGTGTATACATCTAATTAGTGTTAAATATAATTAATCATTTTAAATTCACGGTATTAAATATATTATTTTTGGAACATTAATTTTATGGGGCACAAGGTTCAGTTGTTTAGAGAGTTGTAATGGTTTGTTCCTGAGCCTCTATTTTTCATTTAGGTTATACTTTCTCTCCCATTATCTGAATAAAACCCTTCATATTTCTTAATTAATCCTCCTAAATTATATTTTAATGTTACATAGATATCTAAAAATATTAATTTTTCTTTATATGACGGGGAATTACATTTTTTATAAGTTTTTGGTCTGAATTCCTTCTAATAAGCAAGCCTGATTAAAGGAAAAATCCTAATTTATTTCCAGTTTTCAAGTGAAATCTATAATATGTTTTAAGAAAATATAATTTTCCTATAAAAAACCCATTTTATCAGAAAAAATATTTTTTTCCCTTTATGGTTTTATAAAAATAAAATTCTCTTTTCTATTTTATACTCTTTATTATTTTCCCCTAAGCTACACTAAAGTATCTCATTTCTAATGTTACTTAAATTTTATTCTTTACATGTTTTCACTTTAGTTTAAAATCATTTATTCCTCCATAATAATTTAATTTTGATCCAAATTTTCTTATCTGAGATATACATGCTTATAATATAATTTTATGATAAATACAAATGATTTTCCAAAAGAACTCTTCTTTATAAAGTAAAAAGGGGCTTTCCCATACCATATTTAATTATATGATATATATGCCCTTTTCACCACTATTTAAATGAGTGTGGTGTATACAATAACATTTTATATATTATATCCTGAATTATATTATTCAAATGATATTTTATGTTTTATTTAATGTTATAAAGGATTATGATTTAAATGTTTCAAGGTATTATGAGAAACTTTGGAATGTTTCATTATTATTTTCCTCCTAAATATATCAATGGGTTTATTAGTGTACTATATTATATGATAATACAAAGTGGTATGGGACAGTTTAAATCAAAAATATAATTTTATTCTACATACAAGGAAATAATTTGACTTTGTAAGTGACGGTCGGGCCCCGATATAGACCTGTGATTCATTGGTAGTTCTCATGAGACAAATTGTACTGGGATTTTACCCCTTATATACGGTGTCTTGGATGAGGCATTGATAGTGTGTTCTTTATTTCTGATATTATTAATTCCCTTATTATGGGATTTGTAGTTTATAGCCCATGTGATTATTCGACTATTATAATATCGATTGTTATGTTTCATTCTCAATAGATTATTTTTTATGGAATTATTTACCATGATTTTATGTTTTCTATATTATTCTGAAGATTATGTTTTAATGGAATTTTTTTAGGTAATAATCATTGCTTATTAATTATTTTTATAGATTCTGCTATATTTATTACCCTTATTGAGGATTTTATATAACCCTTTTTATATTTTTTATTTTTCCTGAGGATGCAAATATGTGTATTATGAATGACTTGCTTGGATAATCAAGGATTTTTTTGGTGTTTCTAACTGGTTTTTTATGTTTTATATCATTTCATGATGTACAGTAATGATCCTTTATTTAATTTGGCTTCCAAAACCACTAATATAATTGGTCCTTTTGGATTTAAGCCTTATATATATAAAAATTTATTAATATAAGGCACTAACTCAATGATACTGGGGTCGGCCTCTCTATAGTTGTTATCAGAGGAAGATTAGTAGAAACCTTGAAAACAAGATTTAGAAAACATAAATTGGGAAAAATATCCATAAGGTAGAAATTAAGGATAATAATTGAATAATATCTTAAAATTCTGTTAATATAGATATTATGCAGGTATTCCTAGAAATATATCCTTTTTGGGATAGTTTAAGAAGATGTGGTTATGGAATAGATGTACCTAGGGGTAACAAAACTAACAAGGTGTCCTGGGCCATTCTCATGGTATCATGGTTCATGAAAATATGACTCACTACTCACTTGGTTTGACACTCATGAGGTATATTTATAGGTTAATTTAGATTTTCTTTACAATCCATTATGAATGATCTAAAAGAAAATATGTCCCCAATGAAACCATGTTTATAACTTTGAGTTTAGTTATAGAATAATTATCAATTTATATTAGGTGATTCCCAAGATTGAAATTATGCACTACGATTAATATACTAATATAATATATTCCATTATTTAGAAATGGGTCATAGTGGAGGGAATGAGAACTATATAAATGTAAATAATCCAAATATTAATATTTATAATTTCATTGATGGGTTTAAGACAATATATTGAAGGAAACATTTCTCTAAAATGTTATCACCATATGAAGAGATAGTATCTTGTTCTAACAAGATATCAAATTTTCTAAGAATTAAATCTTTAAAAGGAATCATGGAAAGAAGTGGAAAGGAGGGAAAATATTATTAAAGGGAAGAAGTGAAAGATTTATATTCCCAGATGTGATAATTTTTGAAGGAAACACCATGGAAAATTATTAAAAGGAAAAGGAGAATGCTTCAAATGTGGAGGAAAAATATAACAAGATAATTATTGAAAGGATAAGAAATTTTTTTCTAATATACAATTATTCAACTATAAAGAGACGTGACACTACAAAAATCTATGTACCATAAATAAAAAGAAATATACACCAAAAAAAGATAATGGATCTTGGAAAAGAATATGATATAACCAGAGACGTAGAGGAATGATAAATGTTCTTATGTTTAGATTAATTAATTATTTAAATTGAGTATTTTGTCAATGATGTACTACTTATAATAATTAAGGAATATAAAATGATTATAATGAAATAATTTTTCATTATGTATTTGGGTTCATATGTTGAATGGTACCCAGAAAACAATTCATAAGTAAGTTAAACAATATCAAACACATGGTTAAGGGAATGATATACCATAAACTACCCCAATGGATGAAATAATGACATTAGATAGATAGATGATTGATATGGATAAATTAAATGGGATATTACTAACTGCCATGGGAATAATTCAAAAGTGTGGGATCTTGTTATTTTTAAAGGTTTAACCATTTATGAAATTGTTTATTGTGATCATTGTATGAGGTTTTAGAGGTTAATATATTACGTCACTAAGTGATTCAACTTGGGCTAAGAGATAAAGTATAGGTAGTTCAAGGAGTATTCAAAGGATAAGTTTGTGTTTATAAAATAGAAACATATATTTATACTCATATAGAGTGGAATAATTACAAAACTATAGAAAATATTCTTTAACAAATATTTTTTCCTACTATAATAATTTGTTTTGATATCAAGGAAATATTTTATAACTATAGTTTATGGTTTTTTAATCAACATTCATTTGAACATGTTCTTTATCAAATTCCAACAGAACATTATAATTTTAATTTTTCTTTATGTCTACGTTTTAAATTCCATCTAATGTCATCCCATTTGAAAACATAATTTTGTGGTCCCCACCAAATTTACCTTATCCTCTTTTTAAGAGGATATTTGATTAACACTATTTTTGATGTGGGTTCCCCAGAAAGAAATTTTCATGTATCAACCATTAACATTTTGAGTGCGATTGAAAATTACTAGGTCACAATTTATTGAAGGATGTAAGAATGTATCACCCCACAGATTTACAAATAAGTTTAATATAGAATTTCATGCACGTAATAAGGAGTCTTTGTAAAGCAACACTTTATTATTATAATTATTTAATCCTAACCCTTAAATATAGTAATAATAATAGTAAATACTATTATTAAATGTTATTTATAATGGTTTCAAATAAATAAAGCATATTTATAATGAAAATTGTTATTAATTTTGTCAAAATTAACTTAAGATTAATTTTTTATGTTTTTTTGAGAAATTTTATTTTTGATGAATAGTGGAAAATTCTTTTTTTAGATAAAAACTATGTTTTTAGTTTAAATAATTATTATAATTTAAATTCAAAATAAATCAATAATACATTTATTAATACAATTTATTTCATTAGAATTAGGTTTTGAAATTAGATATATTGACATATTGATCTTTTGAATGCCCTTTTTATGGTCCATCCCAACAACCCATGCAAGTTTAACATTAAACATAATTTTTCCACTTCTATAAATTAAATTTCAAAAAACGAACAAACATGGTTTGATCATAAGGATATTTAGAGTCTTATAGGATCAACTATTTTGTTTTTTAAAAGTAACATTACCCATTGGAATAGTAATGTTACCCTTATCTATAGTATTGTGAGCAATAGAATAGTAACCTCACCATTGACTATATAGATAAAAAAATTTCCTCTTATAAGTGACAATATGATCTAATTATATCATTATATATGTAAATAAATGTTTTAAAAATTAATAATAAGATAATTTCTGTAATTTAAGTCATAAATATTTCATTGCTAGTGTTTAATTAATATAAACAATTAAAAGAAATTTTATTTTCACAAATCAGACATGTAAATTAAAATTTTGTTTTCCTATGATTATTAGATAATTTTATGATACCTTACATAACTTTTCAAGTTGTTATAAAATCAGTTATAATTTTAACAAATGGAATTTTCCATATAAAAGGTAATTTTTATTAAAAATTATATTTAGCATATTTAGAAATTTATTTTCATTAATTGGAGTTCACATTTGAATTCATCATATCGAATACTAGTCATGTTTTTTTAAGGTTTTTTTGAAATACATAATTTTTTTTATAGTAAAATACAGTAAATTACTATATAAATACACTATTAAATGAGTCTTTGTTGTAAATACCATAATACCAAACCACCTTCATTATTTTAATATTTTTTTGATAATTGTCCATTTTTTTCATAATCGTTAGAAAAAAATAATCAAATGAATAATATTCAAAAAACACCCCTCTCCACCACTATAAATACCACCTATCACCACCCCTTCCCCTCATACCTTCCAACCATTGAGAGTAGTAAAATTTATTCCCAAATACCCTTCCAATGTCTCTCTCCCATTTCCATGAGGTTATGGCAACATAAAAGGCAAAACCATGTTTCCTTAAGATGGTTCTCAAAGAACTGAATTCAAGAGGTAAATCCTCTTTCTTTTTCTTTTAATTTTCTTTCTATACCCTTTTTCATTCATTATATTATCCTAAGATACTCTATAAAAATTAGAATTGTAAATAAATTATCATCTATAAAATGTAATTATATACGGTTATTGTAATATCCTTAATCATACTCTATTATCTCTCTCTTTTATTTTAAAAATTAAATCATTGTCTGTGAGGTGGTGATTTACAACCTTTGTGGATGACGGATTTTCGTTCTCCCATTTCTCATTCAATGATAGAAATGAAACCATTTTAATGATTAAAATATACTATAATATATGTATTACAACTGATTTAATGTTTTTAACTAGTATATATACATAATATTAATTCATAATGCAAAACTAGTTCGTGATGATCGATAAAACCTGAAATTAATCAAAATAATTATGAATAATAATTTATCTAATGATTCGCCCTCACCGCATATAAACAAATTAATTATGTTAAAATATATCTTATTTATATTCATTAATAAAATATAGATTCAATTCTGGATAACTATTTTCATTTTACATGATGGTTTGTAAATGTATACAAGTAAACCAATCATGAAAACTGATGAAATGAACACTCCTGAATAACATAATTCAATCATATAAATAATCAAACATGCCCTAAATGAAATAAATAAAATTATTCAAATTTAAATAAATATTTATATGGTTTTAAATTAAAATATTAATAAATTTAGGTTTATTATTAAGTTAATTATGTGAATGTGCAGAACACATACTGTCATAAGGTAAGGGGTATATCAACTCACATTAATTTCCATGAGATATGCCTTACAGAAAAACTATTTCCAGTGTGTGGTGTAAGTATAATTTACATTTATTTTTCATTTAAGAAATATATTTATATTCATGGTATTCAAGGTATTATTTTATGATCTTTAATTTTTTTTAGTATAAGGTTGGACTGTTTATAGAGTTGTAAGGGTTTCTTCCTAGGCCTTCATTTTTAATTAGAGTTATGATTTCCCTCTCATTATCCCAATAAAAAAATTAATCTTTATTTTGTAATACTACAAAATTCTATTTTAATGTTACATAGATATGTAACATGATTAATGATTACTTCTTTGAGGTGAAATTACATGTTTTATAAGTTTTCTTTCTCAATTCCTTTTAATATGAAAGCCCGAATAAAGGGAATTTTCTGATTTATTACACATTTTCAGGTGCCCAACATAATATTATTTAGGAAAACATTATTTAACAAAAAACACTACTTTTATATGGAAAATACATCTTTGTTCATTTATATTAATATACAAAAATTGTTCCCTTTCTATTTTAGAAACTCTTCAGTATTTTGCCCTTAAACCGCAATAAAGCGTCTAATTTGTAATAGTTCCTAAGTGCTATTTTTTTCAATTAGGTTGGAAATGTTTTAGGCCTAAAATATAATTTAATTATCCTACAATTTTTATTCTATAGTATATAAATGTTTATAATATGATTTTATGAAAAATAAAAATGATTTTCTAAAAAACACTTCTTTCCAAAGTAAAAATTGAGTTTTCTCATCTCACATTTACTTCTATGAGATATATATCGTGTTCGCCACTATTTACATGATCTTGGTGTTTATAATTCTCATTGATAAATTATATCAATAATTATACAATTATAATGTTATTATAAGTTTCATTTAATTTTAAAATGGATTATGATTTAAATGTTTCAAGGTGGTCTAAGACACATTGGGATGCTTAAAGCATATTTTCTTCTAGAATATCTCAATTGTTTTATTAGAGTACTTTATTCTATGAAACTTAATAGTGGTATGGGACACATTAATTTAAATATATCATTTTATTTGATATATGATGAATGTATTGTACTTATTAAGTGATGGGTAGGGCCTGCTGTAGACCATCGACACATTAGTTGGTCTCATGAGATAAATTTGACCTAGCTTTTACCCATTATGTATGGTGTCTTAGATGAGGACTTTATTGTATGTTTATGTTGTCCAAAATTATGAATTTTTTAATTATGATATAATTAATTGATTACCCATGTAATTATTCAACTCGTAGAATACACATGGTTATGTTTCTCTCTCATGAGTTTTTTTTACATGGCATTATTAATATAGATTAGATTACTTCCATATTATTATGAACCTTATGTTTTACTGGAATTTGTATTTTTTCATTCACCATGACTTATTACTTATGTTTATAGAAAATGATGAATTTATTACCCTTACTGATCATATAAGATCACCCTATTAATATTTTTTATTTTTACCATGGATGCAAAGACATTTATTATGATTTACTTTCATGGATAATCAAGAAGTTTATGGGTGTTTCCAATAGAATTGTTATGTTTTATTTCCATAAACGAAGTAATGTAAAGTTCATGTTTGAAAAATGTATTCCAAAACTATTAAACTAACATGTCCTATTTGATTTGAGCCTTGTATATATGATAATTTATTAATGTAAGGCACTGAATCAAAGTTACTGGGGTCAGGGTTTCTATAATAATGCATAAATATTCGTTAAAATTTAGAAATATTTGTTTTTTTCTTATTTACTAAATTAATATTTTTTATATTAAAGAATTATTTTTGTTAAAAGATTTGTAATTTATAATTATTTTCTCAATATTTTTTTTATAAAAAATTAGTCTTTCCCATGCAGAACCATTACAGAAGACGTCATTACAATAATTAATAATTATATATATTAATTTTTTTAGAAAAAAGTGAGTCTTACTCATGCAGATGTATTTTCAATATGAAGTTATTATAATCTCAACAAAAGAAAGTGGGTCAGGGATTTTAAGACATTCCATTGTCACGAGGAAGTGACTATTCATCTTTGATGATCCGAGCCCGAGTACGGTATGAGGATTTCATGAAACTAATCATAGAACCAAAAATAAAAAAGAAGACATATCTTTTCATATTTGAAGCATTGCATGAAATCTACTTTTCATTAATGATATCTGATTTAGGGATCCAAAGAAATATCCCTCTAGAACATCCACACATACTTCAAAAATCCATTCAAATGTCGATCGCTGAATTTTTGGTGCTATCGCAGAGATCCGACGATGCCTTCGACGACTTGATGATCTCTACGATCATCTGTCTAAGATGCTTGAAGGCTTTCTTGGATCATCACATGGTGGGAATGAATATCCCTATAAAAAGAGGTATGAGAGAGGGGATATACATCAAATATGAAATAATAGTACTTTGTGTGACATCCTATCTCTCTCTCTATATATAGTGCAGGTTCTAAATACCCAGCAGGGTTCCCCGACACCCATTTATTTAACACCGACTAAATAAATAAATATGACAAACTAAATGGTGTAAATATTATATATTATTTTTTTATCAATTATTTATAATATAAATACTAAATATATTATGTGATATAAAAAATTCTTTTAACTCGACTCATCATTACAACTTAAAATTAAATAATCCTAAAATATTAAAATAATATTAAGTCGAATAATATTATTTCAGTTATTTACTTACCATGTAAATAAATTTAATAAAAAATCAATTCCAATAGTTCTTTATTTGAATAATATGAATTTATTGTTTAATTTGATATCAATTACTAAGACAACACTTAGACCCTGTGGTGGGGCCCAACATGTCTAATATACATATTCAATATAATATGGAAAATTCTTGAATATGCTATTATGTGTGACCCACTAAGCCCTTATCTTAATAGTAGTGCAATAAATTAATAAACTATGAGTGGAATCTAGGAATCGATCAAGGCCCCTAAGGAGAATAGGAAAGTCACAGAAATTACAACCAACCTTAGAATAAGCATTTTGTACTATAATGTATTTTACATTCGATATCTCATAAAACAGGATTCAAAATTTTGTCGGCACCCTTTTCTTGATTTATTATATCTTGATCTAACTGAATGGATTTACTATTCAACTACCTTGGATAATGATTTATAAAGGCACTACAATCCCGATCCATAAGGCCTGATATTTATAACATTCTCAATATGGAATATAAAAATCATTTATTGTACATTAAACCAATGTCATGCCACCAAAGATACACCCAACATAAGCTACCTCACCAAATTTTTATAATCAATGTTTTTTCATTGCATCAAAGTACATGATTAATCTCTATACATTGGTAATGATCTCATGTCGGGAGTTAAACAACCATGTCCATAGATAAGAACATCCAATCACTCCTAAAACATGTGGTTTTTTCTACTGTCGGGTGTGATATCATGGTCCCACTACTATAGATCACTATGTGCGAACTTCATGAGAAGAATTCTCAAAGATTTTGAGCCCCCATCACCTGATAGTCAAACACCTATTGTGTCCATTTAGTAAGATTTATCTAGAACGTATGACCTTTCTTTATAAATAATGTCATAGTATATCGAGGTTCTCATTATAGCATGGGATCTATAATAACCTTTTGATATGGTTATAAATCTATGGTAATTACCATTAAATAGTGGATTAAAAAATAACTACACTATAAGGGTAAGAATACATGATATATATTTAACTCTATACACGATATGATAATCAAAAGTATAATAAATGGTGGGTCTAGGGAACCCACATTTATAACAAAATCGATTACATGTTTATCGCAATCAGTAATTACGAGAGACAATAATCATTTAATATTTTATATGTTTTTATATAAAATTAAATTAAATTAAAAGTAGTTTAATTAATAATTTGCTTATTTTTTCTTAATTTTTTGCTAATATTTTGGTTTATAAAAATTAAATTTATTTTTTCAAATTTTTATTATATTTGATTTTTTATATTATTTTTTATTATGTAATGTTATTATTAGTTTATTTTTAATTTAAATTTATTTTGATTCTATGAGATTTTTTAGTCTTTATAAATATATAATAACTTTTAAATTTAGAATTATAATGATTGTAAAATTATATTTCTATATTATAAAAACAATAATTTTAACAACATCAACAAATATAGAGTAATTTAAATTAATTTATAAAAACAATACTATTTATTAAATTACATAACATAATAATAATTATAAGTTATATTTTTCAGTTTTTTAATTAAAAAATTATTATTAAAATATAAAAAATAATTTATCATTAATTTCGAATTATTTAGATTATTTTTTTATAATAATTAACAAATATTCATTATTTAATAATAATTATTTATAAATTTTCTATCTTTTTTATCTGTTATATTTTTAAAAAAACATTTATTATGTTATATAAATTTTAAAAAGCTATAAAAATTTATTATAATTAATTACTATCATATTTTATATTTATCAAATTTTTTAAATTAAATTATATACATTTATTATTATTCCAAAATTATAAGCAACATGAATTATTTGATATTTATTTTGATAATTTATTCTAATTTATAATATCTATTCACTATTCATTATTAATTTATTATTATTTATATTAAAGTATTTATTTTTTTATTTATTCATAATTGAAACAAATAGTAACTGATATTAATTATTTTAAATGAATTTTAATTAATTATAATTATTTATAATAATTAATTAATTCTCATTAATTATTTATTGTTGCTTCTAATTCATTATTTATATTTTAAATTTTTTTTTTCTAATTGTAAAAATAATTTTATAATTTATTATTAATTCTTTTTTAGTAAAATACATTTTTTCAGTCGCAAAAGTTGTTGATAGTCATGAGACCTATTAGCATTAATCATTGATTTTTTTTAAAAATAATCATTTATAATAATATTATTAATTAATTAACTAAAATAGTAATTTAATAATTAATATTAATAGAAATTTTAAATTAAAATACATTATAATATTAAAAACTCTCCCAAATAAATTAATTAAAAACATATTTAATTAATAAAATATTAATAAAAAATCCAAATATAATTAACCCCTAATAAATTAAATTAACTAAAAAATTATATATATATATATATTAAATTATTAAATGTTGATTTTTAAAATATTACCATTAAATTGATGTTGTTTTCCTGGGGAGTTTATGTGCTGTTTGGATATATATTGCCTCAAGAAAAAAGGGAAAATTAAGATAGAAATAGATAGAGAATTTTTATAAAGGGAGTGAGGGGAGGTTTCCCACCAAATTTATAGTCTTCATTTTTAAAATGAACTTCTTACAAGACTAATGTATTGCAATAATTTAGTCATTTGAACTATTTTACATGACTATTTCTAAAATAATTCGTTATATGTAGAGGGTTTTTGCAACTGTGGTAAAATATATTACCATAAATATCAACCATCAATAAATTTTCTACTTATCCAGAAAACATTTCAGTTGAAACATTTCCTCACTAATAATCAACCACAAGGATATTTGTTAATGGTTTTCCAATTCACCAAAAATTCTCTTTGAGAAATTATTCTTTGAAAATATATAATAATGTATTCATGAATAATTCATTCACGATCAAAAAATTTTCAATGGAAATATTAATTATGTTATAATTAATTATTATTTCATCCATGTGAACATTACCTCTAAAATTATAAAAATTTAGTTCTCACCTATAGAAAAGAGTCATTATACAAAAAAATTATTTGTATCAGAATAATACTTTAATAAAAAAGTACTTTAGATATACCATATGGAAAAAAATTATCATCCTTCATAACTTTTCCATTACAAAAAATTATTTTGTTATAGTGTTCAATCGGATCGAGGTGGTGACTACTTGATACTTAAATGAACTGAAAATTTGGTAGATTGTGGAATAGATTGAAAAATTACTACTCCATGAACTTTATAATGGGATGGTGTGTCTCAAAGGATGAGTCATACGCTATTGGACATGGGTCGATCAATGATGTGTCAGTGTGATTGTTATTTATAATTATTGGAATATACTCTAAAAATGTTTGTTACCCTACTTAATTTTGTTCCATATATATTAGTTATTAAGACATCATATGACATATGGACTGGTAAGTGTTCCATTTTTTTTTGAAGATTTTTTATTGTGAATAATAAGCATAAAATTTGGATTCAGAAAAACATGAAATCAAATCATGAATATTTGTTTGTTATCCTAAATAAATAAATGGGATATTATTTTTATTTTACTTTTGATTGAATTTTTTTTGTGGAATTATTTTCTACATTCATTTTGAAGGAATATACAAATAATTAATTTATTAGGGGCAATTTGAACTCAAATAATTTTAAATATAATAAAAAAATGTTGTTCTTGAGATGAAAAGTGAGCAGTATCCACAAAATGATGTAGAAGAATAGTTGTCTCAGGTTACACACGATCCTTTAATTTTTGGTAGAATACATAAGGAGTCTAAGATATATGGTTTTCTTTGGGAAAAAGGCAATGAGATATGTATAAATAATGAAGCTGCAAAACATGCAGTGGAAATTGAGAACTATGATTCTAAGAAATCTCTAAATGCCATGAAATAGGAAATGGACTCCGTGTATAATAATTTGGTCCAGAACATGGTGGATTCAAATAAAGGTAGGAGACCCATAGGGTTCATGTAATTTTTTAATAGGAAAACTAATTTATACGGTATTTTTTCTATCTATAAATCTCATATGGTCTCTAAAGGGTATAAAAGTTCATGGTATTGACTATAAGGATACCTTTCCCCTATTTTGATGATAAATTTGATTAATATATTAATTTTTAGAGCCACTCATTAGGATTATGAGATATAAATTTTTTTTGTCAAAACCAAGTTCTTTAATGTCAATTTTTTCTATATTGTGTATATGGTATAGCCTAATGGTTTTAATGTTCCAAATGAGTTTACTAGTGTTTGTAAGTTGAAATGGTGAATTTATGGATTTATGAAAGATTCTAGGATATAGAACATCCAGTTTGATTATGTTATCGATGAGTTTGAATTTATTAAAAATTTATTTTAATCATTTATATACAATAAAGTTATTTAGAGTGTTGGGACATTTTTCTTATTTTATGTGGATGATATACATATTATAAGGTACGATGTCCCATATTTACATTATTTAAAGGTGTGTTTGGGAAGTTACTTCTCATTGAAGGACATTGTTGATGTGCCCAACATATTTTCAATGGATTTATATGATGATAGGTCGAAGATGATGATTAGCCTATGTCAAAATACATATATTTATAATGTTCTATTTGTTAAGAATAGAGGACACAAGGAATGGGAATTTAGTAGTGTTGTAAGGAATTAATATTAGGAAGATTCATTATCTTTATAAAGAGTTAGAAAGATTTATGTGATTCCTTATTCATCCAATATAGGATCTATCATGTATGTCATCTTAAGTTCACATCCTGATGTTTCTTATTCGTTGTGCATAATAAGTAGATTATAATAATACCTAGTGAGATTCATTGATTTAATATTACTAATATCATTAAGTATGTGAGGTGAATTAAGGATTTGTCCTTAATCTTTGGGGACAATAATGATCTCATTGTAATGTGTTAAACTGATGCTAGTTTCTAAACTAATAATGAAGGAATGGTATCTAAATCTTGTTTTTTTTTCTTCAATGATGGGAATATTAGTTATAAGAGTTCTAAACAAGAAACTATGTAATAATTGGGAATATTGGAAGAATACATCCTTTCATCTAATGTTAAAAATTAGAATACTTAGATTAATAAGTTCATCATTAAACAATGGGTGGTTCTAAACATTTTAGGACAAATCATGATATATTGTGAAAAGAATAAAGTTACATCTTAGGATATGAAACCTCATTATCACCAATGGACCAAAAACATCTCTTAAAAATACCATCTCATTTGAGAGATCATCGAAAGGGGAAATTTAACGATTTGTAGGGTGGCTATAAAGGATAATATAGTAGAACCATTGAATAATGTATTAATGCACCAGAATCCTGAGAATAAACTAAAATATATCTGTACAATATTAATGAGAGACATGAAGTTATTATTTTATAAATTAGATTGTATCAAGGTTTCATAATAAAGGAAATTTTCTTTATCATTAATTTATGTTTGCATCATATATTACATGAACAAATAAATAATAAAATCACCTCAGATTTTGAATTCAAGTATTCCCTAATCAATGATCATCATGGAGTATTATGATTTGAGGTTATTTGTTAATATTAACGGTAGTAGAATCTTATACTAAAAATAATGAGTTTATACATGAGACAATAAGTGGTGACTTATTTGTCAAATTGATTCATGAAAGTATATTCATTATAATTTCATATAGTCATTGATATACTTATAGGTGTATAATTATTTTTATTCCTTGTTAATGTTCTCAAGATAGATATTTTTTGAACCATTATACTTAGATACCTTAATTATGTTGTCCTGGAGTTTTCAAAAATTAAAGATATTAGGTTATGTTGTTGATCTTTTCTTGTTGTAAACCTTAGGCCCCACTAAACACCCTAAAATGGGTGGTATATTAAGGTGACTTAAAATTAATTCATCCATTAAGATAAAATACATTTTACACTAAATTTTTATTAGAAAATGTGAATTAGTCTCACAATCACTAAGAAGAATAACCAAATTTAAGAAAATAAAGGATCATAAACATGAAAATTTACATTGTCCACCCACATCGAGGTACATCCAAGGAATTCATATAAATTAATCGATGATATTGAACAGAATAACTATTATTCTGATTTTTTATTTAAATAAATAGAATAATATCACTACTCCAAAATGTTCTATGGAATATTTTTATCTTCCACTCACTGATTTTCTATTGGGGTACAATAAATATAGTCTACTTGCTGTTTAAACTCAAAAGATATTAGTAGAAGGTATAGCACTAAACCGAAATGGATTTTATCCTTGATTCTCTATTATTTAATTATAATTCCTCAATGTTAATCACATAAAATATTCTATTAAATGTATAGCCTCTAATATAATTCAACCCATAAACACACTTCACTTCATACATTTATATATTCAATAAAACCCACTACTGGTTCACTCCTATTTGTTCCTCTTGAAGTACAATATAACTCTTATCTATGAAATCATTACTTCTGATAGTAGGTTTCAATACAACATATAAATTTTGAAATAAAATTAAAAATTTAATATTAAATCAACATCCATAATTATGTTTTAACTTGTACTATTTTAAGATACATCATAACCATTAAAATTCAAATACATAGTTATGTCCTGTCTCCTAAACAACTAAACTATTATAAGAATGATATTTAACTAGATCTATTAAAACTCTCTTTATCCTAGATATAACAGCATGGTGAGAATCATCATGGGTTTATAGATGAATTCTTTATTTAGTTTTTTTCAACTACAAAATGTGTCATGATGTGAAATTTTTATTTGCGATGTGAACATATTTTTTATTCGAAAAAACCTAAAGAATAATATTCATGGCCCCTGATTATTTTAAATATGTATATGAAATGTTCTGACCCCACCAATTTTTATTTCGGATAAACTTATTGCCTTTTATTTTCTGGTAGGAGGCTCTGGATTGTGGCATCACACCTTGCACTATAAAACATCAAAGTTCTCATGAATCTTCCTAAAATGCTTCTAAAACAATGTTGTGTTTCGGTTTTCCTCGGACAAGGACTATTACCAATTTTGGATTCGAGGTTCATGGTCTTTTGGGGGGGCATTTATGAAGGTTTTCAAGTGGTCTCCCGATTTTGAAATAGGTTTTGAGGCCCCTATTGTCCCCCTTTGGATCGGTTTTCCAGGTTTGCATCTACATTTATTTAAACAGCATGCTCTTACTGCCATTGCCAGTCTATTTGGAACTCCGATCAGATTAGATTCTGCCACCTTGAACTTGTCTCGTCCCTCAGTTGCTAGAATCTGCACTGAGGTTGATATTTCTCTAGCATTGCCTTCCAGATTTTGGATCCATAATGGTGATAAAGGCTTTTTTCAAGAGCTGGTTTTTGAAAATGTTCCACCTTATTGTAATTTCTGCCTCAAAGTTGGTCACTCTATGGGAGAATGTGAGTCAAAAACCTCTGAACCACCTCAACCTCACGACAAAGCAGTTTGGGTAGAAAAGTACAGTGCTAAAACCAACTTGAATCCTTCTAAATCAATACCTGCTGATGACACTGTGAATCATTTTGCCAAGGATGTCTCCGGGACATCTAATGTGCCCCCAGAACATTGTGTTTCACGAAGGGATCATGCTGGTTCTCTGAATTTGGGCGAGAAGGAGATCCCACCCTCTGTGGTGAATCCAAATGTACATCATAGGCCCTCACCCTTACTTGAAGAGTGGTCGATAGTGAAAATTAAAGAAGGCACTCAAGAAGAAGAGGAAAAGGAGAGGTGTGAGGAATCTGAAGATTGCCTCTCACTAAGCGCAAAAGAAGATAAATCTACTGATATTGAGGAGAAATATTTAAGGGACATGGCCAGGAAAGGTAAGAAACCAATAGTGGATGAGGATGGGTTCATTACACCCAATCCAAAAAAAACTAGAAAACGAAGGGATTTTTCACATGTGGAGAGGACTATTGTCACTCGCTCTTTGGACATTGCTAGACATAATGTTTCTGTCCCTATTGGAAATCAACATGTTGAGATGGAGAAACAAGCTGAAAGGGATGATAAATGCACTGTACCAACATGTGAAGCTCCTATTTCTTCGGTGGGACTCAGTGATGAAATTTTATACAACTCCTTTAAGAAAGGAGAGATCACTAAGAGCGCCTATTTGGCTGCAAAGCAGGAGATTTTCAATGAAAGAAACAGGAAAGATTTCTTAAGCTGACTTATATTTCTGTTTTTGGCCTTTTTTAGGGAGCTTTTCTGACTGGTTGAGATCAGATTCTGAGTTTTGACTATTTTTTGGAGCTTTTCATTTTCTTTGTAAGAAGGACCAAAATTTCAACTTCAAAGAGATTCCATGGCAATGATCTCCCCTGTGACTTTGAAGTTTAAGAATCCTGCTTTTTTGTCTCTGTAGTTTTTCATGTGATATGTTTTCTTCTGACTCAACTGTCTATCATGCATTGTGTTGGAAGTCCTGCTGTTCGATTTCTGAGGGGATTCTTGGGGTGATCTCTTATTTTTTTAACCAGCTGGACCCTATGTTCTCTCTTGGCTTATTCTTCTTCTGATTCAGTTGAAGTCTATTCTGAATTTCTGCTTGTTTGTTTCTGATCTTCTTGAGCATGCACTGAACCAGACCTGCATTTTATCTGAAATTCTGCTCGGTCCCCGCTGGATTCTCCTTTGATGGTCTGGGCTGTATTTTCAATACAGATCTGAATGATTTGAAAGGAGAAGAGCATACTGATTATGTATTGATGCTGAGCAGTTTTGGTTGCGAAATCCTTTTCAAATTTGGAGGGATGCTTTGATCAGTTGCTCTCTATGAATCAAGGACATCCTGTTTTGGGCTGTGCTTGGTATTTTGGAATGAACACATCCAGAATTGTGATCTGGTGTCTTCACTGTCTTTCTTGGAAAGGACATGTCTTCACTTGAGGATGTTTGTAGGTCCAGATTTATATATTGGTCTCTTTGGTCTGTTATTGTTTATCTAGCTATTTCTATAACTTTGTGAGGGTGTAAGCACTTTGCACCTCGAGAATACTTTGTACCCTTTTGATTTAATAAATTTCTTTGGCATGGACTAGAAATTAGTTCATGTCAACTTGCTTAAAAAAAATGTTTCAAGTTGGTCTGAGACACATTGGGATGTTTAAAGCATTTTTTCCTCAAGAATATCTCAATGGTTTTATTAGATTACTTTCTTCCATGACACTTAATAGTGGTATATGAATCATTAATTTAAATATATCATTTTATTTCAGATATGATGAATGTATTGTACTTAGTAAGTTATGGGTAGGGCCTAATATAGCCCATTGACACATTACTTGGGCTCATGAGTTTAACTAGACATGGTTTTTACCCATTATGTATGGTGTCTTAGATGAGTATTTGATTGTATGTTTATATTGTCGGAAATTATTAATTTCCCAATTATGATATAAGTAATTGATTACCCGTGTGATTATTCGACTCATAGAATAACCATGGTTATGTTTCACTCTCATGAGTTTTTTTACATTGCATTATTAATCCAGATTAGATTTCTTCTATATTATTGTCAACCTTATGTTTTACTGGAATTTGTATTTTTTCATTCACCATGCCTTATTACTTATGTTTATAGATTATTATGTATTTCTTACCCTTATTGATCATCTGAGCTCACCCTATTTATTTTTTTACCTTGGATACGAAGACATTTATTATGATTGACCTTTATGGATAATCAAGGAGTTTATGGGTTTTTCGAATGGAATTGATATGTTCTATTTCCATAAATGATGTAATGTAAAGTTCATATTTGAAAACTTTCTTCCAAAACTATTAAACTAATCGTTCCTATTTGATTTGAGCCTTGTATCTATGCCAATTTATAATTATTTTATCGATATTTGTTTTATAAAAAATGATTCTTTCCATGAAGAACCATTTGCAGGGGACTTCATTACAATAATTAATAACTATATATATTATTTTTTTCAGAAAAAAGTGAGTCTTACACATGAAGATGTATTTTTAATATGAAGGTATAAGAATATGAGGAAAAGAAAGTGGGTCAAGGATTTTAAGAATTTCCATTGTCATGAGGAATTGAATTTTCATCTTTGATGATCCAATCCCCAGTACGGTGTGAGGATTTCATGTAATTAATCATAGAACCAAAAATAAAATATAAGACATACATTTTCATATTTGAAACTATGGTCAAAATCTAATTTTCATTGGTGATTTATAATTTAGGGATCCAAAGAAGGATCCCTTTAGAGCATCCACACATACTTCAAAAATCTATTTGAATGTCGATCATCAAATTTTTAGTGCTATCATGGAGATCTGACGATTCCTTTGAAGCCCCGACGATCTCTGTGATCATCTGTCTAACATGCTTGAAAGAGTTCTTGGATCATCACTTGTAGAGAAAGAATATCCCTCTAAAAAGAGGTATGAGAGCGGGGATATACATCAAATAAGAATTAATAATACTTTGTGTGACATCCTTTCTCTCTATATATATAGTGAAGGTTCTAAATACATAGTAGGGTTCCGCAACCCCCATTTATTTAACACCCACTAAATAAATAAATATGAAAAACTAAAATGTGTCAATATTATATATAATTTTTTATCAACTAATTGTAATATAAATATTAAATATATTATGTGATATAAAAAATTCATTTAACTCGACTCATAATTACAACTTAATATTAAATGAACCTAAATTATTAAAATAATATTAGGTCGATTAATATTATTTCACTTATTTACTTTCCATGGAAATACATTTAATACAAAATGAATTCCAATTGTTTTTTATTTTAATAATATGAATTTATTTTTTATTCTGATATCAATAACTTGGAAAAAAATCAGACCCCGTGGTGGGGCCCACCATGTCCCATATACCTGTTCAATATTATATTGAAAATTCTTGAATATGATATTATGTTTGACCCACTAGGCCCTTATTAGGATAGTAGTGAATTAAATTCATACACCATGAGTTGATTCTAGGAACTGATCAAAGCCCCTAAAGAGAATAGGAAAGTCATAGAAATTACAACAAACCTTAGAACATGCATTGTGCACTATAATTTCTTTTATTTTCGATATCTCATAAAGCAAGATTCACACTTGTGTCAGCACCCTTTTCTTAATTTATTATATTTTGATCTAACTGAATTGATTTACTATTCAACTAGCTGGGAAATGATTTATAAAGGTACTACCATCCCGATCCCCAAGGCCTGATATATATAACATGCTCAATATGGAAGAGAAAAATCCTTTCTTGAACATTAAACCAATGTCATTCCACAAATGATGAATCCAACACAAGATACCTCTATGACACCCCGACCTCGGTAACCCAGAGCCGGTGCTATGGTTATGGTGTGTAATTTATTTCGCACAAATGAAACAAATAAGTCACACATCATAACCCATCAGGAGGAACTTTCTAGTTTAGATCCTGGAGAATCAGGGACAACAGCTTTGCTTCTTTATTTTCTGATCTAGGAACAAACATCCAAGTCTAGGAAAGGCTCTATCAACCTGTAAAAATTTAACATAAAACATAGGGTGAGAATTGAAATACTCAGTAAGGGGTTTTTGAAAATACTTAAATACAACTTTTGAAAACTACGTTGAAAAAAATACTTTTCCATACTTAGAAAATTTTCTTAACAGAAAAACTTCAAGACTAAACAAAGGTTGATACATCAGAGTTAAATTACTTCATACGTATGCACTAGAACACTTAGCGGTAAATCAATTAGTAAACAAGATAAGCATAATAATAAAAAGGCATGGGTTGCACGAAGTAAAGTGTCCATAAACAAGAAAGGTGTGTATGAACAACAAGATGAAAATGTCATCAGAGTCGCGTACAAGCGCATCATCTACACAAAATATGCACATCATGACATGATAATTGAAATACAACATTTGAAAAGAAGTTCTGGAAAAGAAATTGGTCATGCATCAACATTGTCATATCACATGTCTTGTGTTTCTTTTTTTTATCTGATACTCATAGGTAAGGTTCTATAACCAAGGTTATTCCTCTAATCGGAATAATCACTAGGTTGGTTATAAACAAAGAAATATATGCTGAAGGACTCATGGTCTCTGTGTCAAGGCCTTGTGCCATGACCTAAGGGTAAAAACCCAATCTGACTGTCTTGAGAACTATCGATGCATCGAAGAGCTTACTTTTACCGGTCTCCAACCCGGAGGGCTTACTTTAACCAGTCCCCAACCTGGAGGGTTTTCTTCTTACTGGACCCCATTACGGGTGGTCCCATACATTTCTCACATGTTGATAAGGTCATATATTCAAGGTGTCCCATACCACTTTGAATATTTAATTTTCATTTCATATTACCCAAGGTGTCCCATACCACATCGGGTAATACCATTTTCATTACTCATTACCCAAGGTGTCCCATACCACTTTGGGTAATTAGTTCTTAGTTCCTCTTCATGTTGAGTCATATACATGAATAATAAGAATAAGGTAACAATTACATAATTGGTTTACAAATACATGATATGACAGATAAACTTGAAAATATGGAATAAAAGCAGGCACGGTCAAGCAAGCATACTATGTGCATAGAACAATTATTTAAGCACATAAGATGATGAATGTGTGAGACTTGATCCCAAGGGGTATTAAATTATGAGTTTCTAAAATTCCAGTACATGGAAAAGAACTACTTGGCATTAACTATTGTACTTCAGAGGTCATAGTACTTGCAACAAATCCCCATCCACTAATAATTACTGCGGCATGCTTGGTATAAAAATAATAAACACTTGCAATCATTAAAATTCCGACACATGGAAATAAACCACTTTAAAAATAATACCTGTCATTAATTATTATTCTTCACCGGTCATAGAATTTGCAGTTACACTCTGCTCACTAAAAATCATTTCAGCGAGTTTGGTATAAAAATAATAGAGGATTTCTACATATTAACATAACCCTTAAACCCCTATCCTTTTAAAATGAGTTTAAAACAGGCATAGGAATATCTTTAAAAAAACATAAATCATTTCAAGGGCAACCTTAGACAAGTTCATTGCTGTACCCTTAGACACAAAATTATAAAACAGCATAGGCAAGCGCTAAAATCCTACATGCATAAAAATATTAATAACCATTTCTTGAAACTAGGGTTTTCAGATATTAATCTTAAAAACACATACATACATAGGGATATATATACACAATGTATATATATAGGGTTTCTCATAAATTAAACATGGTTCACTTGAAATCTGAAACCTCTAACAATATATCAAAAGAACAAAACCTTATGGGTTTTAAGTGTTCAAGAAACTATAAATATATAAAACTTCAATTTCAACTATTACATGTTTGCACCTAAAACAAAGACCTAGTTCGCATCCAATATCATTCATAGACAAAGTAAGAATCAAAAACTGATTTTAATTGAAATACATAACTTATATAATTATATAATTATATATATATAAGGCTTACATAAGATCGTACATGTTAGGACTTGTTTTAAAATAACCCATTTCAAAGGTATAATTCTTAACATAAAATACTGAATTATAAAGAAATATTAGAAACATTTATTGTATGGTTTGCATGGAATATATATATATATATATAGATATATATATATATCTTTAACTATAAGGCGTATATATATATACATACTCATGTATATACAAACTTGAACCGAGAACCAAGGGTGGGAAAAAAGCACACAAACGTGGCACCCTTACCGCTCAAGGGAGGAGCTCGCCGGAGGGAGGCTTGCTAGGTGGCCGGAGAACCAGGAGGGGCTTTGGTGGCTAGTGGTAGTCCGGTGAGGACTCCTAGAAACAATTCAAGGTGACAGCCTGGTGTCTAGCAGCGTAGCGCCGACACTAGTGTGGTCGTGCACAGGGGTGAGGTGCGAAACTGGAGGTGGTTCATGGTGGCGAGGTGATGGCGAGGCGGCGGCGATGCTGGTGTCTCGGTGGTGCGAGTTGGCTCCGGAGGTCCCCGTTTACACTGGGGTTTCTCGGTTCTTAAAGGAAGACGATCCGGGGAAGGTTAGGCCGAGCCTACGGAGGTGGGTGCGCAAGGTCAACATGAGCAATTGAGAGGAGGCGTCTCGGGTAAACCAATTCTGGTTCGCGAGTCCCTGGCGCGAGGTAGAAGAAGACCGAAAACGCGGAGAAAGAAAGAAAGAAAAAATACGGTAGGGATTCGACCATGGTGTGATCAGACGGATGAAAATAAAAGAACGTTTTAAAACAAATCGACGACCGGTATTGGTCTTGGCGAAATCGGACGGGGGAGACCATCGTGCGGCCAACAACTGCTTCTCCGGGTATAAACAGTGTGTTAATAAAAACAGTTTAATAAATTCTAAAATTATAAATTATACTAGTTCAATTTTTTTTAATATATATACATATATAACCAGAACATTATAATTTGATTTTGTATAAAACGTAATAAGTACTTTTAACTCATAATTTTCAAATCCAAAATCCCATTTTAGTTTAAGCAAACAAATGATACTATTTTATATAACTATTATTTTCTTTAAAAAAGATATATTTTTAATACAACACTTTTATAACTACTAGGATCTTATAACCATTAAAATCCAATTTATAACTTACTTAACTTGTTGATTTATAAAATTATGTTTAAAAGACCCGTAGTTTTTTCTCTAATTCAAAACACATGGTTTTAGAGGTCTGAAAAGATACATTTTTCAATTATTGCCGATACCCCGTTCGACACATTTTAAAAAAATACCATGTTTTCCATCATATAAATATCATCATGATCAAAATAAATTCATTTTCAAGAATAATATTTTATTTTATTACTTGAAGTTATAATTCTGATCCTTTGTATTTATTAAAATATTGAAATACTATAATATTATAAAAGTGTTATAAGTAAAAATGTTTTATAAAATGAAGAACTTTATCCATTGGAACCCAACGTTCATATTCCCTTAGAGGTCTATTATAAAAGCAAGGGGTTGGATGTTTAACATTTTCAAAACACCGGACCCTTGGC
The DNA here is from genome assembly GCA_963277665.1 of Viscum album. Classification (NCBI taxonomy): domain Eukaryota; kingdom Viridiplantae; phylum Streptophyta; class Magnoliopsida; order Santalales; family Viscaceae; genus Viscum; species Viscum album. The sequence continues at coordinate 74,667,775 of OY728162.1, read as the reverse complement.
AGATGGCTCTCCTCAAACCTCTGGTGCTGAGTGCGTTAGCGGTGATTCTGGCAGTTATACTTTTCACACTGATGGACCCTGAAGATGACGACTATCTGATTGCTCGTGTTGTGGTTCTTTGTAGTCTTGTTGTGGTCGTGTTAGGTCTTGTGCATGGTACTTTCAATTACATCGTTCTTGTTGTAATGTATCTTTTAAATATATAATAGTTTATTGTATTCTTCATGTTTGATTTCCACTCGAATTCTTTATCAGCACACAAAGCATAAAATAAAATAAAATAAAACAAAAGACATCATTAAAAAGCACAAAATTGTTCACTTGGACCTGTTTATAAAACCTGGGGTGTCACATTATCCCCTTCTTAAAAGAATTGCGTCCCCACAATTCGATCGGCGTACAAAAACTGACTTATTCACACCGCTTCTCTGACACCCTTGGCGATGTCCCTTTACCTCCACCGCCCATGGAAGAAGTTACTATTCAACTCAATCCCCAGGGCTGAACAGAGCTTGTGGGTCTCCTCTTCCCAAATACATTTTTGGCAACGTGGATCATGGTTGAAGCCAAGCTCCCGTTTGATACAGGTGGTTTTCCAGAGATTGGAACGAGTGACATCGAGCTTCGCGACATCCGCTTTGATTTGGTTCCTAAAGATCTCTCGAACCATTTCATAATTGAAGGATTCTAGGAAAAATCCAAAATCACAGAGCTCCCCAAGCATGCTGAAGCACATGATTTGGTACATAAAGTCTTCGCGGAAGTCCAACTGCTTTGCAGCTTCTCCAAATGCCGGGAAGGCCAACAATTTATTGTTCATGGTGAAACACAGGAAGAGTCCCTCATTTTACTTTCCTTTCTTTTAATAATTCTCAAACAGTGCACTAGCCATTAGGTCATACACAACTTCTGACCCTCGGAAGATTTGAAGGATATTCGATCTTTTTGATATTTTATAGAGGGTTTTGGACGTGAGTCGTAAGTTAACAAAAGGTTGGTAACATGTTGAGCAGGATTTTTCTACAATAGTCTCTATGATTTCTGTATGGAGAGTCAAGAATCTAGGCGTGGTTCGCTGTCTTTCCATCTGAGAAGTTTAAGAACAAACCCTACTTAGTAAAACAATTATTAATGTTTTTGTGTTGTCCTAATTTTCCAAGGTTTCCTAAACCATTCCTCTGATACCAACTATGATGCCCCGACCCCGGTATCATAGAGCCTGTGCTATGGTTATGGTGTGTAATGTATTTCACACAAATGAAACAAATAAGTCACACATCATAACCCATCAGGAGGAACTTTCTGGTTTAGATCCTAGAGAATCAGGGACAACAGCTTTGCTTCTTTATTTTCTGAGCTAGGAACAAACATCCAAGTCTAGGAAAGGCTCTATCGACCTGTAAAAATTTAACATAAAACATAGGGTCAGCATTGAAATACTCAGTAAGGGTTTTTTGAAAATACTTAAATACAGCTTTTGAAAACTACGTTGAAAAAAAAATACTTTTCCATACATAGAAAATTTTCTTAATAGAAAAAATTCAAGACTAAACAGAGGTTGATACATTAGAGTTAAATTACTTCATACGTATGCACTAGAAAACATAGTGGTAAATCACTTAGTAAACAAGATAATCATAATAATAAAAAGTCACAGGTTGCACGAAGTAAAGTGTCCATAAACAAGAAAGGTGTGTATGAACAACAAGATGAAAACGTTATCAGAGTCGCGCACAAGCGCATCATCTACAAAAAATATGCACATCATGACATGATAATTGAAATACAACATTTGAAAAGAAGTTCTGGAAAAGAAATTGGTCATGCATCAACATTGTCATATCACATGTCTTGTGTTTCTTTTTTTTATCTGATACTCATAGGTAAGGTTCTATAACCAAGGTTATTCCTCTAATCGGAATAATCACTAGGTTGGTCATAAACAAAGAAATGTATGTTGAAGGACTCATGGTCTCTGTGTCAAGGCCTTGTGCCATGACCTAAGGGTAAAAACCCAATCTGATTGTCCCAAGAACTATTGATGCATCGAGGATCTTACTTTTACCGGTCTCCAACCCAGAGGGCTTACTTTAACCAGTCCCCAACCTGGAGGGTTTTCTTCTTACCGGACCCCATTCCGAGTAGTCCCATACATTTCTCACATGTTGATAAGGTCAGATATTCAAGGTGTCCCATACCACTTTGAATATTTAATTTTCATTTCATATTACCCAAGGTGTCCCATACCACATTGGGTAATACCATTTTCATTACTCATTACCCAAGGTGTCCCATACCACTTTGGGTAATTAGTTCTTAGTTCCTGTTCATGTTGAGTCATATACACGAATAATAAGAATAGGGTAACAATTACATAATTGATTTATAAATACATGATATGACAGATAAACATGAAAATATGGAATAAAAGCAGGCACAGTCAAGCAAGCATACTATGTGCATAGAACAATTATTTAAGCTAATAAGATGATGAATGTGTGAGACTTGATCCCAAGGGGTATTAAATGATGAGTTTCTAAAATTCCAGTACATGGAAAAGAACTACTTGGCATTAACTATTGTACTTCACAGGTCACAGTACTTGCAACAAATCCCCATCCACTAATAATTACTGCGGCATGCTTGGTATAAAAATAATAAACACTTGCAATCTTTAAAATTACGACACTTGGAAATAAACCACTTTAAAAATAATACCTGTCATTAATTATTATTCTTCACCGGTCATAGAATTTGCAGTTACACTCTGCTCACTAAAAATCATTGCAGCGAGTTTGGTATAAAAATAATAGATGATTTCTACATATTAACATAACCCTTAAACCCATATCCTTTTAAAATGAGTTTAAAACAGACATAAGCATATCCTTAAAAAAACATAAATCATTTCAAGGTAAACCTTAGACAAGTTCATTACTGTACCCTTAGACACAAAATTATAAAACAGCATAGGCAAGCACTAAAATCCTACATGCATAAAAATATTAATAACCATTTCTTGAAACTAGGGTTTTCAGATATTAATCTTAAAAACACATACATACATAGGGATATATACACACAATGTATATATATAGGGTTTCTCATAAATTAAACATGGTTCACTTGAAATCTGAAACCTCTAACAATCTATCAAAAGAACAAAACCTTATGGGTTTTAAGTGTTCAAGAAACTATAAATATATAAAAATTCAATTTCAGCTATTACATGTTTGCACCTAAAACAAAGACCTAGTTCGCATCCAATATCATTCATAGACAAAGTAAGAATCAAAAAATGATTTGAATTGAAATACATAACTTATATAATTATATAATTTTATATATATAAGGCTTACATAAGATCGTACACGTTAGGACTTGTTTTAAAATAACCCATTTCAAAGGTATAATTCTTAACATAAAATACTGAATTATAAGGAAATATTTGAAACATTTATTGTATGGTTTGCATGGAATATATATATATATATATAGATATATATATATCTTTAACTATAAGGCGTATATATATATATACATACTCATGTATATACAAACTTGAACCGAGAACCAAGGGTGGGAAAAACACACAAACGTGGCACCCTTACCGCTCAAGGGAGGAGCTCACCGGAGGGAGGCTTGCTGGGTGGCCGGAGAACCAGGAGGGGATTTGGTGGCTGGTGGTAGTCCGGTGAGGACTCCGAGAAACTATGCAAGGTGACGGCCTGGTGTCCAGCAGCGTAGCGCCGACACTAGTGTGGTCGTGCACGGGGGTGAGGTGAGAAACTGGAGGTGGTTCGTGGTGGCGAGGCGACGGCGAGGCGGCGACGATGCTGGTGTCTCGGTGGTGCGGGTTGGCTCCGGAGGTCCCCGTTTACACTGGGGTTTCTCAGTTCTTAAAGAAAGACGATCCGGGGAAGGTTAGGCCGAGCCTACTGAGGTGGGTGCGCGAGGTCAACGTGAGAAGTGGAGAGGAGGCATCTCGGGCAAACCAAGTCTGGTTCGCGGGTCCCTGGCGCGAGGTAGAAGAAGACCAAAAACACAGAGAAAGAAAGAAAAAAAAGACGGTAGGGATTCGACCTTGGTGTGATCAGACGGATGAAAATAAAATAACATTTTAAAACATATCGACGACCGGGATTGGTCTTGGCGAAATCGGACGGGGGAGACCATCGCGCGGCCAGCAACTGCTTCTCCGGGTATAAATAGTGTGTTAATAAAAACAGTTTAATAAATGCTAAAATTAGAAATTCTACTACTTCAATTTTTTTTAATATATATACATATATAACCAGAACATTATAATTTGATTTTGTATAAAACTTAATAAGTACTTTTAACTCATAATTTTCAAATCCAAAATCCCATTTTAGTTTAAGCAACAAATGATACTATTTGATATAACTATTATTTTCTTTAAAAAAGATATATTTTTAATACAACACTTTTATAACTACTAGGATCTTATAACCATAAAAATCCAATTTATAACTTACTTCACTTGTTGATTTATAAAATTATGTTTAAAAGACCCGTAGTTTTTTCTCTAATTCAAAACACATGGTTTTAGAGGTCCGAAAAGATACATTTTTCAATTATTGCTGATACCCCATTCGACACATTTTAAAAAAATACCATGTTTTCCATCATATAAATATCATCATGATAAAAATAGATTCATTTGCAAGAATAATATTTTATTTTAATACTTGAAGTTATAATTCTGATACTTTGTATTTATTAAAATATTGAAATACTATAATATTATAAAAGCGTTATAAGGAAAAAAGTTTTATAAAATGAAGCACTTTATCCATTGGAACCCAACGGTAAAAAAAACAGTAATATTCCCTTAGAGGTCTATTATAAAAGCAAGGGGTTGTATGTTTAACATTTTCAAAACACCGGACCCTTGGCGGATGGCTCTCCTCATACCTCTGGTGCTGAGTGCGTGCGCGGTGATTCTGGCGGTTATACTTTTCACACTGATGGACCCTGAAGATGACGACTATCCGATTCCACGTGTTGTGGTTCTTTGTAGTCTTGTTGTGGCCGTGTTAGGTCTTGTGCATGTTACTTTCAATTAGATGGGTCTTGTTCTAATGTATCTTTTAAATATATAATAGTTTATTGTATTCTTCATGTTTGATTTCCACTCGAATTCTTTATCAGAACACAAAGCATAAAATAAAATAAAATAAAACAAAAGACATCATTAAAAAGCACAACATTGTTCACTTCGACCAGTTTATAAAACCTGGGGCGTCACAACCTCGTCTAAATTTCATAATCATTATTTTTTCATTGCATCAAAGTACATGATTAATCTCCATACACTGGCAATGATCTCATGTTAGGAGACCAATACTCATGTCCATAGATAGGAACAACCAATCATTACTAAAACATGTGTTTTCTTCTACTGTCAGGTGTGATCTCATGGTCTCACTACTATAGATCACTATGTGCAAACATTGTGAGAATAATTCTCAATGCTTTTGAGCCCCCATCACCTGATAGTCAAACACATATTGTGTCCATTTAGTAAGATGTATCTATAACTTACGACCTTTGTTTAAGATTATTGTCATAGTATATCGATGTTCTCATTATAGAATGGGATCTATAATAACCTTTTGATTTGATAATAAATCTATGGGAATTACCATTAGATAGTGGATTAAAGATACATATACTATAAGGGTAAGAATACATTATGTATATTTAACTCTATACACGATATGGTAATAAAAAGTATGAAAAATGGTGGGTCTAAGGAACCCATAATTATAACACAATTGACTACATGTCTATCGTTATCAGTAATTATGGCAGACAATAATAATTTAATATTATATATTTTTTTATATAAGATTAAATTTAATTAAAATTAGTTTAATTAATTTTTTTTATTTTTTTCGCTAATATTTTGTTTTCTAAAATTTATAATTTTGTTTTAAATTTTAATTTTTTTTATTTTTTATATTATTGTTTATTGTATAATGTTATTATTATTTTATTTTAAATTAAAATTTACTTGGATTCTATGATATTATTTTATTCTTTATAAATATATATTAACATTTAAATTTAGAATTATTATGATTGTAAAATTATATTTCTATATAATAAATTCTATAATTTTAACAACTTCAAGAGATATAGAGTAATTTATATTAATTTATAAAAATAATATTATTTATTAAATTACATAACATAATAATAATTACAAGTTATATATTTTAGTTTTAAAATTCCAAAATTATTATTAAAATATATAAAATAATTTATAATTAATTTTGAATTATTTTTGATTAATTTTTTTTTGTTTTATAATAATTAATGACTATTAATTATTTAAAAATTATTATTTAAAAATTTTCTATCTCTTTTATCTTTTCTATTTGTAAAAAACATTAATTATTTTATATAAATTTTAAAAAGATATAATAATTTATTATAATTAATTACGATCATTTTTTTATATTTTTTATATTTTTTACCTTAAATTATATATATTTATTATTATTCCAAAATTATTAATAACATAAATTATTTGATATTTCTTTTGATAATTTATTCTAATTTATAATATCTATTCACTATTCATCATTTATATATTATCATTTATATTAACATTTTTATTTTTTTATTTATTCCTAATTGAAACAAATAGTAACTACTATCATGTATTTTAGATAAATTTTAATTAATAATAAATATTTATAATAATTAATGAATTCTCATTAATTATTAATTATTACTTGTAATTCATTATTTATATTTTAGTTTTTTTATAATTATAAAAAAATTATTATATATTTTTAATTCTTTATTAGTAAACTGTATTTTGTTAGTCGTGAAAGTTGTTGATAGTCATGAGACCCATTAGCATTAATCATTGAATAATTTTTAAAATTATCATTTATAATAATATTATTAATTAATTAACTAAAATTGTAATTTAAGAATTAATATTAATAGAAATTTTAAATTAAACTACATTATAATATTAAAAACTCTAATAAATAAATTAATTAAAAACATATTTACTTAATAAAATATTAATAAAAAATACAAATATAATTAACCCCTAATAAATTAAATTAACTAGAAATATATATATATATATATATTAAATTAATAAATATTGATTTTTAAACAAATACCATTAAACTGATGTCTGTTTCATGGGGAGTACATCTGGTGTTTTTATATATATCACCTCAAGAAAAAAGCGATAATTAAGACAGAAATAGAAAGATAATTTTTAGAAAGGGAGTGATGGGAGGTTTCCCACCAAATTTATAGTCTTCTTTTTTACAATTAACTTTTTACAAGACTAATGTATCACAATAAGTCATTCATTTGAAGTATTTTACATGACTATTTTTGAAATAATTCTTTATTTGTAGAGGGGTTTTGCAACTATTGTTAAATATATCACCATAAATATCAACCATAAATAAATTTTCTATTTATCCAGAAAACATTTTCACTAGAAACACTTCCTCACTAATAATCAACCACGAGGATATTTGTGACTAATTTTCCAATTCACCAAAACATCCCACAAAGATATTATTCTTTGAAACTATATAATAATTTATTCACAAATAATTCATTCATGACCAAAATATTTTCAATTTAAATATTTATTATGTTATAATTAATTATTATTTATTCCATGTGCACATTACTACTAAAATTATAAAAATTGAGTTCTCACCTATAGAAAATAGTCATTGTAAAAAATATTATTTGTATCATAATAACACTTCTATAAAAAAGTACTTTAGATATACCATTTGAAAAAAATTATCATCCTTCATAAATTTTCCATTATAAAAAATGATTTTCTTATAGTGTTCAATACGATCGAGGTGGTGACTAACTGATCCTTAAATGAACTGAACATTTGGGAGATTGTGGAATAGATTAAAAAATTACTACTCCTTGAAATTTATAATGGGATGGTGTGTCTCAAAGGATGAATAATACCCTATTGGATATGGTTTGATCAATGATGTGTTAGTGTGATTGTTATTTATAATTATTAGAATATACTCTAAAAATGTTTTCTACACTACTTAATTGTGTTCTATATATATTAGTTATTAATACAACATATGACATATGGAATGGTACGTGTTCTTATTTTTATGTTTCTGAAGATTTGTGATGGTGAATAATATTCATTATATTTGGATTCGGAAAAACAAGAAATAAAATCATTCATATTTGTTTGTTATCCTAAAAAAATAAAGGGATATTATTTTTATTGTACATATGATTGAAATTTTTTTGTGGAATGATTTTAAACATTTATTAAGAAGGAATATATAAATCATGAATTTATTAAGGGGAATTTGAACTCAAAAATTTTTAAATAGAACAAAAAAAAGTTTCTCTTGAGATGGAAAGTGATCAGTATCCACAAAAAGATGTAGAAGAATAGTTGAATCAGGTTCCACAAGATTGTTTTATTTTTTGTAGAATACATCCAGAGCCTAAGATATATGGTTTTCTTTTGAAAAAAGGTAATGCGTTATTCATAAATAATGAAGCTGGAAAACATGAAGCGGAAATTGAGAACTATGATTCTAAGACATAGCTAAATTCCATGAAATAATAAATGGAATCCATATATAATAATTGGGTTTAGAACATGGTGGATTCAAATAAAGGTGGGATACCCATAGGGTGCATCTAAATTTTTAATAAGAAAACTAATTTTTAGGGTAGTTTTTCTATCTATAAATCTCATACGGTCTCTAAAAAGTATAAAAAATCATGGTATTGACAATAAAGATACTTTTCCCCTATTTTGATGATAAATTCCATTAATATATTAATTTTTTAGCCACTCATTATGATTATGAGATATAAAAATGGATGTCAAAACCAAATTCCTTAATGTAAATTTTTTCTATGTTCTGTATAAGATATAACCTAAAGGTTTTAAAGTTTCAAATGAGTTTACTAGTGTTTGGTAGTTGCTATGGAGAATTTATGGATTTATGAAAGATTCTAGGATAAAGAGTATCTAGTTTTATTATGTAATTGATGAGTTTAAATTTATTAAAATTTTCTATTAATCAGTTATATACAATAAAATTATTGAGAGTGTTGGGACATTTTTGGTATTTTATGTGGATGATATACTTATTATAAGGTACGATATCCCATATTTACATTCTTGAAAGGTGTGTTTAGGATATTACTTCTCATTTAAGGACATTGTGGATGTGATCCACATATTTTTAATGGATTTATATGATGATATGTCAGAGATGATGATTAGACTAAGTCAAAATACATATATTTACAATGTGATAGTGGTTAAGAATAAAGGACACTAGGAATGGGAATTTAGTAGTGTTGTAAGGAATGAATTTTAGGAAGATTTTTTATCTTTATAAATAGTTAAGAAGGATTTATGTGATTCTTTATTCATCCAATATTGGATCTATCATGAATGTCATCTTATGTTCTCATCTTGATGTTTCTCATTCGTTGTGCATAATAAGTAGATTATAAAAAAACCTAGTGAGAGTCACTGAATTTATATTACTAAAATCACTAAGTACTTGAGGTAAAGTAAGGATTTATCCTTAATCTTTTGGGAAAATAATGATCTCATTGTAAGGTGTTAAACATATTCTAGTTTCAAAAATAATAAGGAAGAAATAGTATCTTAATCTTGTTTGTTTTTTTCATCAATGATGGGAATATTATTTACAAGAGTTCGAAACAAGAAACCATGGAATAATTGGAAATATTGGAAGAATACATCATTACATCTGATGCTAAAAATTATAATACTTAGATTAATAAGTTCATCATTTAACAATGGGTGGTTATAAACATTTTAAAACCAATTAAGATATATTGTGAAAAGAATAATGTTACATCTTAGGTTATGAAACATCATTATCACCAATGGACCAAAAACATCTCTTAAAAATACCATCTCATTTGAGAGATCATCTAAAGGGGAAATTTAAATATTTTTAGGGTGGATATAAAAGATAATATAGTAGAACCACTGAAAAAATTATTAATGCTGTAGAATCCTAAGAATAAACTAAAATATATCTGTACTATATTAATTAAAGATGTGAAGTTATTATTTTCTACAATGAGATTGTATCATGGTTTCATAATAAAGAAATTTTTTTTATCATTAATTTATGTTTGCATCATATATTACATGAACAAAGAAATAATAAAATCATATCATATTTTTAATTCAAGGTTTCCCTAATCAAAGATCATCATAGAGTATTATGATTTTAGGCGATTTGTTAATACATGTGGTAGTAGAATCTTATATAGAAAATATTGAGTTTATACATGAGATAATAAGTGGTGACTTATTTCACAAATTGATTCATGAATGTATATTAACTATAATTTCATATGGTCATTGATATACTAATGGGTGTATGATTATAATGATTCATTGTTACCTAATGTTCTCAAAATACATAGTATTTGAACCATTATACTTTGATACCTTTATTATGTTATCCTTGAGTTTGTACAAATTAAAGATATTAGGGTATGTAGTTGATCATCTCTTGTTGTAAACCATAGGCCCCACTAAACACCCTAAAAGGGGTGGTATATTGAGGTGACTTAATATTAATTCATCCATTAAGATAAAATAAATTTTATGATAATTTTTTAAAAGAAAATGTGAATTTGTCTCATAATCACAAAGAAGCATAGCCAAATTTAAGAAAATAAAGGATCATAAAATTGAAAATTTACATTGTCCACCCACACCGGGCTACATCTAAGTATTTCATATAAATGATGTAATGATATTGAAAATAATAACTATTATTCTAGTTTTTATTAAAATAAATAGAAAAATATAACTATTCTTAAATGTTCTATGGAATATTTTTATCTTCCACTCATTGATTTTCTATTAGGGCACAATAGATATAGTATAAATGCTATTTGAACTCAAAATATATTAATAGAATGTATAACACCAAACTGAAATGGATTTTATCCATGATGATCTATTATTTAATTATAATTCCTTAATGTTAATCACATAATATATTCTATTAAATGTATAACCTCTAATATAATTCAACCAAAAAACACACTTCAATTCATACATTTATATATTCAATAAAACCCACTACTGGTTCCCTCCTCTTTGTTCTTCCTAATATACAATATAACTCTTATCTATGAAATTATTTCTTCTGATAATAGGTTTCAATAAAACCAATGAATTCTGAATTAAAATTAAAAATTTAATATTCAATCAACATCCATAATTATGTTTTCACTTGCATCATCTTAAGATACATAATAACCATTAAAATTCAAATATATAGTTATGTATTGTTTCATAAACTACCAAACAATTATAATAATGAAATGCAACTAGATCTATTCAATCCCTCTTGATATTAGATATCACAACATGGTGTGAATAATTATGGATTCATAGATCAATTCCTTATTTAGTTTTTTTCAACTATTTAATGTATCATGATTTGAAATTTTTATTCGCAATGTGAACATATTTTTCATTGAAAAAAACCTAAAGAATAATATTCATGGCCCCTAATTATTTTAAATATGTATATGAAATTTTGTGACCCCACCAATTTTTCTTTCGGATAAACCTATCGTCTTGTATTTTGTTGCATGAGCCTCTGGATTGTGCATCACACATTGCACTATAAAAGATCAATATTCTCATCACTCTTCCCAACATGCTTCTAAAAAAATGTCACCACCATATTATGATATGATTCTCCCTTTATATTGATAGGTTGTAGTGTTGTTATCCATTACAAAGTAGGGAGCCACAAATATATATAACCTTGTAAATCTACTTGAAACTTTTTCGGATGTTCCCATCATGTTATGACAAATCCAAATATTATTCCTCAAATCCAATAAAGGAAAAAAAAAATTCAAATTAGTATGAATCAATCTTATGTATATAGTATAATTCCAAATGTTTCCATTTTTCATCCAAATTCATGGAATGTCATTTATTATTTCATCATGAAATATCCATAAAATCTCCAACATATATATCCATACACCAAAACTCATCCCCAAAAATGTTCTCAGATTTTAAACTCACTAAAACAACTACAAATAGACTTACAAATGATAAAAAACCAAATCATTACAAATTATGGTTTTGAAAATATCCCCCATTTTTTCAATTCCAAATGTCCTCATATTAATTTATTATTACCATGCTCCCCCTTTATGTGAAATGAAATTTTAGGTCTCACTATTGTCATTATCCCCCATTAGAAATAAAATTCATAGGTGTATCTTCAATATAAGATCACTTCAAGCATTAAAATCCATCAATAATTCTATTCTAATAACATAGTTATTAACCAATTTTCGAAGCCGACATGTGTCAAACAACATAGTGATAAATATGATAATGAATTAATAACTAGAATTTTTCCATTAATTACTAATCAAACATCTATTTTACTTTCAAGTACCCTTGGATTGTATCTCCCCATGTCTTCATATAGTCAAATAAGAAAAATTCCATTATGAGTAAAAAAACTAAAAAAAATTCATATAATTGAGGGAGGAATTTTTCAAAAACTCATTTTTAAAAAGAAATTGGTGAACTCCCATGTTCAACATGTTCTTTTAAAATAAAAGTGAAACCAATGGTTATTTAAATATATAACCAACATGATTTTCTGTTACAATAAATATACTGTGACAATATTGTTCTCTGACTATTCTATTTCAAAATTGTTCTAGATATCAATATATTTATCATGAGAGTAATAAATCAGATTATATTTAAATAAAATGTTATTATTTTTCTCAAATTGGAGCACTAATAACTATGGTACCATTTTTATAATATCTTTGAGCTTCTTATTCATATATATCAACTTTTTACAATCTTTTGTCCCCGACATATAATCCACATTTGGTGTAATCAAATATAGACAATCATGTTTCATACTTATCTATCTAGTATAATTTTTTCCAATGAAGAAAGATCTTTTACATGTATATTTTTAATCCAAAAATCACTGTTCCAGTAGGAATAAAAATAAGAAATAAAAATTATATATTCTGTAGCCTTGAAAACCAAACCATAACCCATAGTTCTCTTAATATAACTCATTATTCTCTTAATAGAAATGAGATTTTATTTTTTTGAAAAAAATAAAATAATGTTTATAAGCATATAGAATAGAAGATACTAGGCCAATATGAAATGATATGGAGTAAACATGCGATAATTATTCATTAAAATTTTTATTCTACTACCTCTCTATCCTCATTCTTTCCTTATTTAACTCAAACCAAAATCAAAGATGAAACCAGTTTTCATTCTTATGTTTTTAACTTATTCAACACTGATCTTTCATTTTTTACTTATGATATGAATATATTTTCCCTTTATATTTACTTTTTACCCAATAAAATAGGATTGTTATCAAATAATTGAATTCTGAAATTTTTATTATTCCTTATTCCCAAACTCATCTGTCTAATTTTAATTATTTCTTCTCAAAATGATATCATTTGAATACACCAGAACTATACATTATTATTCATCTTGGACATTGACATATAAGTTATGATTAAATCATCCTATATTGAAATTTATTATTTCAAAATATGTTCCAATTAATGCCTATAAAAAACTGGGTTATTTCTATAGGATATAAAAAGGCTTTGTAAATAGAAACCCATTTGATGCATCATTTCAAATAATAAATCCCATGATTTTTAATGTATAATTAATTATAAAATAATAAATTATTTTATATTCTCTAAATATACTTTAGAAATATTATAATCTTCCTTTGAACAATATATACAAGTTAATACCATATTGATTTCATTCTTACAATTGGTGAAAATGTTTCCACAACATAAACTCCTTCCACCAAAGCATTTCATTTACACACCATCCTTTATTTTTTATGAATCACTCTATGATGTTCATAAATAATATTTATTAAATCCCATATTATACCAATAACATTATTATAATTATGTTTTCCTATAATATGTTAAGTAGGATTTTTATCAATTTGTTCTAACTCTTTATTTATGGATTTTAACCCTGATTCCTCCTTCAATACTACTTCAATCAAGGTTCCTTTTTATCACTGATAATAAATTAGTGTGATGAATTCTCCTCTATCTCTAATTCTTCATTATATCCTATTTACCCTAATAATGTTTTTACATCATCTACACATCCCCTTATACTTGATTGATTCATATATTGACTCGTTTTATCATCTCACAGTTCCTTGAGATCAGCATCAGAATCATCATCTGTTAGATAATTTTGAGATTACCTTGAGTCCTTAATTATTACTTATTTTTATTCATTTACTTCTTGAAGAACAATGTTTCCCTAATTATCTTAGGCATCGTGTGAAACAAATATTACATTATATATTTTAAATATTTTTTCTATAATTTCTTATTAAATTTCACAAATTCATATAACCATTTTAAGCATCTAGTTAAATCTACATAATCTATTTTTTACGGTAGAAAAATCAAAATGGTGAATCTTATACATAGATGAGTAATGTTTCTAAACATCCCATATAATTGAATTTGAGATATAGCCAATTTGATCCACATACCTGATAACTTCATATCCATAGAACCACATAACTGATTTTGATGTATCCGATGTGATCCATATATTTGATTGATACTACTTATACAATCTCATGAGGACAAGGAAATATCATATGATTTGAAATGTAGTTGATTTTTTTGATGAAGGGATTATGATATTTTAATATCATATTATGAAAGATGACTCGAGTATTATAAAAATCCAAAAGAGTTTAAATTAGAAATAAATTATGTATATGTTGACTAATTAAAATGAGAAGATAATACTATTAAAGATTTTGTAGTTTCGAAAATAAAAATATAGAAATATTGAATATGATATTTTTTGGACTAATATTCATGATGATTTTGTGAATATACGTATTTGGTTGAGGTATCAAATAATGAGTGTTACAAATTGACAACTCTTGTGCACACAATAATATTATATGAGAGACTAGAACATCTAGTAATAATGAGTGAATAAGGTGATATGAATTCAGGAGTTTCTTGAAGAATATAATACTATGTATTTGAAGGTACTCTTGAGAATCAAGATCACACCAGATCTGAAAGTGGTCTGAAGACCAACATTACTATTGAAGCTCTTAAGAAAGTGCATGAGAATCATGATCCTATAGGTTCATAGAGAAACATAACTCTGAATAAGAAGGATGAATTTTTATTAATATATCATATTTAAATATAATTATAATGAATACAGTGGGACCCTGGAGTAAGAGAAAACATAATAAAATATTGTTTATATTGATTGTATAGGTGGGAAATTTTGGTTTCTAGTGGGACTCTATAGTGGGAGTATTGTGGGACTCAGTGTTGATGTGATTGGGATTTTCCTTAAATGTAATGACCAATATATATTGAATAGTCGGTGACTAGGGGAATAAATAGTTGTATAAAAGATTTTTATTTCTTGCATAATCATTTAAATATTTTATGATAATTTCATTAAATTATTACTATACCTGAGGTTAGGTAATGGAAAATATTATTGAGTTGATTGAGAACATTAACCATTTTAAGGGGATAAATTCTAAAAGGAGAAAAATTAATAAAATAAGACCATTGATTCATGCCCACCACTAGTGGACCATCCATTCTAGGGAAATTAATGCAGTATCAAAGAGACATGACCTATAAATATCCAATGATTTTTCCCTTATTATCTTCTATGCTTTAATATATTGTATATTTTAGGAATAGCTTAAGTTTCCTATAATGGATAAAAATAGATAATCTTGAAGATAAAAAATGATTTTTTTCCAAGACTAAAAAAAAGGAAAAAAATTGAGACAATGATGATAGAAATAATTCCAATAGCTATTATAGAAACACAACTAATTGAAGTTATAAATATTGATATAGGTCAAAGATATTATTTTAATATTGATTTATCTCATGAATTTTATTAGAGATTTGATGATAATGTGTAACTTATTGATTATCATTATAAATTCAATGAACATATGAATAAAGTTTAATAAAATTTGGTTATATGTAGTATTGTTATTACTAAGGGGAACCTTTTTATAATGAACAACTAGAAGAAGAAGTTAAAAAAGGGGGGTGCTCTAAGTTAAAATTTTATAAAGTAAAATAATTTCATGGGATTAGTAAAATTAAGAGTGAATACATTCTTCTAAATGATTATTAATTAAAATGATATTCATATGGGAAAGTTATTTCTGAGTGTTTTTGGAATAATTCCATAGACATGAAAAGTTTCAAAAATAATTTATGGATTTCAAAGATGACAAATTATAAATGAAGAAAAGATAGTAAAGGATCATGAAAAATATTTACATGAATCTAAAAAATTGGATGATAGAAAAATAAATAGGATTAAGGATTATTTTAAAGACATTATGATATTTATTAAGGATATAAAGAAATTCCTCAATATGAAGTGTCTTGAGTTGGTGGTGATATTGAAGAATCAAGAATAAACACTTACTAGGACTTACCATGTTTCTTGAAAAATATATATTTTTACAGAAATTTTTTCATTTAAATTTATGAACACCAAGAGATGCATTTTGGTGGGAATAATATAATTAAATCATCCTATAACCAAATGAAAACATTGTAAAATAATATGGTATCCCATAACTGAAAAAGTAACATTTTTTCAATTGTGGATTAAATTTATATTATACATTTTAAACTAAATTTTGGGAAAGTATGGACAAAAAAATAATGATAAACCCACCAGATATAGGATTTATTAGAATATATGTATGAATAGATATTTATTAAGAAATTTCAAAGAGGGTGTTGGTTTCACTCATAAACCAAAATGCTCAATACCTATCACATTTTAAAAATAAATTACTATACATAATAGAATAATGTTTTTAGGATATTTTTTTATGTTGTTGGAAGTTCAAAAAATATGAAATATATATTTTTCATAACATTTCAATTCAACAATATCATAAATCTCAATGATAAAGCGGTATAAAGTTTAAGGGAAGTGTTAACCTACTTAGGAAAAGAAAAAGAAATTATAGAAACATGAATATTACTTAAGGAGTAAACAAAAGAAGTGTGTTGAGTAAAAAGCACCCAATAAAGAAATTAATGAATAATGGATCACAATTAATGTTAACATAAATAAATCTAGTGACATGTGTGAAAGGTGAAAGATTCCATGAAAAACATCCAACAATTTTTTGACATGACTTCTCAGCCACTAAAAACTATTTAGTAATAAAGTAAATTTATATAAAACTTCATGTTATCAGGTAACCACAATGTAATGGATATTTCACCTGAATGAAAATTTTATATGGTGTAAAAGATCTTTCTTGGCTGAGAAAAAATTATCAGCCTGATTTTTTTTCTATGATACTAATATTTTCCTCCTATTTTCTCTTATATTTTATGTTTAGAACTAAAATTTATAGAATTAAAGTAAAATATATTTTTTTCACTTCTATATAGCATGAAGAGATTTTATTTCCTAGAGTGCACTTAGACATATGGAATGGAATGATAGGAGTGAATCCATATGGCTGGAGGACTTGTGAAAGAATCTATCATTATACTAAAGTCCCATAAATCAAGACCTTTCAATAGATTTCAAACAAAAAGGATATATTATGATAATCCCCATAATATCCATTTATTATGATTTTATTCAATTCACCTATTAAGTTGGAATGTTGTATATCAATAATTTAGAGAACATGGGAGTTCAATGATTTTTATGTAAACTAATTTTAAGGATTGTGGAGATATGTGTGAGTTCAATGTTTATTTTAAAATATTTTTTTATAAATCCCTTATTTGAGAAATTATAAATTCTAATCATGATATCATAAAACTAGTAGTTAATTGAAAAAATATTAAAACATGGATGTATCTAACTTTTTTCATACAATCGATTTTCTGATGTATACTTAGATTAGGATAACTAAAGACACTTTTCTAAGTGAACCATGTGGTTTTGTCCCTATATCAAAAAAAAGAGGAAGATTATGTGAGTTCCTTTAAAAGTAAAATATGATTAATGAAGTCCTTCACATTTAACTTTTAATTTTATTTTAAATAAAAGGGTGAGAGAGATAATAAATCCAAGCACACTTATTGATATTTTGGATTATTATTTCCAACTTAATCAAAGGTGAGATTATTTTTCCCAAGTATATATTGTATTTTTTCGATGGTTTAATATGTATTTAGTGGAGTTGATGATGATACTTAGAAGATTTTTATGGATTAATGAAAATGAATTGGATTTCATGATAGATAAAGGAACCATGTAATAACATAAATGATTTATTCACTACAATTACCTATGGAAAAGTATCATTGAGGCTGATAACTTGAATAACTCATATAGGGAAGTTCCATACAATGTGGAAATACTTGTGTGATGATTGATGAGTTGATATTCTAAGGAAATAATTACATGTGTTAGTGGAAAAATATAATTGTAAAAAAATAAATTCAATAAGTGTTGAAGCTATTGATAAGGTTTTATGGTAAGACAAGGAGGATCTAAGTGAGTTTGAGTTAAATATGAAATATCCCCGATTTATGTTATTATTTTAAGAATATACTTGAGTCCATGTAGTTGATTCTACTATATAGAAAAAATAATATAGGCGAATATTCTATGTAGTTTAATAACATAGTCAATCTTATATTATAGTCAAACCATTTACATAACCAGTTTGATCTACATACCTAATTATTTTGTAACCAAATCACTGTGAAGTTAATTATGACATAGTCGATGTCAGCTACATATCTAATTTTGACATATCCAATATGATCAACACAATTGATTTCTTCTATATAAACAATTTCATGAGGACATGTAAATCTTGGATAAATTTAAATGAAGTTGACTTTTTGGATTATGAGATCCTGATTTTATAATATCACTTAAGAAAAGAAGACTCATGTATTAAGTACATTTAAGTTATTTTTAATTAGAAAAAATGACTTATCCACTAACAAATTTAAACGATAAGATCTTATTACCGAAGATCACAGGGTTTTCATAATTCAAATATGGAAATATAGAGTATGAATTTTAAAGAATAATATTCATTATGATTTTGTGAATTTAAATATGTGGTATTGGTATTAACGAAATGGAGTATAAAATTGAGGAATCTATCAAACAATGGAACATTAACTAAAAACCGAAACATCCAATATCAAGGAGTGAAGATGGTGGGATGAATATAGGAGTCTGTTGAATGAGATATACCATAGAATTCAAGTAGTCTTAAGAGAATCCATATAATAAAAAATCAAATTTGAGTCTTGATACCAACATTAGTTCTAAATTTATTGAGTAATTACCCAAACACGACTAATCCTATATGCTGATGGAGAAATATAATTCAGAAGAAAATAGATAACTTTATAAAATTAGATCATATTTAAATGGATGTGGAAGATAATAGTGGGACTCTAGATTAGGATAAAACAGAAGGAGATTCTATGTTGACGAATTCTGTAAGTTGTACATTATGATCACTATTGGGACACTAGAGTGGGAGCACTATGTTAATTAGTGATGATGAGAATGGTACATTCCCTAGATATAACAACCTATATATAGCAAAGCATTTGTAATCATGAGATGAACTATTTTAAATAAAGTGTATATTTTTATATTGATACTTTTAAATTCAATTTATTGATTTAATTATAAATTTTATTGCACACAAGTTGAGGCTGTGAAAAATATATTTGAGTGGATCGAGAATGTTAACTGGTTCATATGGTTGAATTCTAAAAGGAGAATAATTTATAAAATAAGACCATTGATTCACCTCCCCAACTTATCAGCTGTCCATCGTGCTTGGGGCACCTCAATATGATTACATGATTTATGAGTTGCCTAAGAACACCCCTTCATATTATGCATCACCATACTTTACCCAATTTCCTTATTTATTCCAAATGAAACAATTTTTTAGAATACTCTATCAGTGAGTGTTACTTTTCTTTATATAATTAATATAGATCATGATTTTTTCTAGGACTATGTATTGATCAATTCTACAATTAAAAAACAACATATAACATTTATTTCCAGTAAGGATAATATATTCCACTTTCTTCCAACATCGTATTGGCCATATTATTCATTGTATGGTTATTTATTTCCACAAAATCTATTTTTGACGAGTCTTAACCACTATAACATAATTATTTATTTCATTTTCTTCAAAATAATTTTCAAATTCAATGAATTTATATTATGTTCCATTATATGATCATAGAATCATCACTGTTCTACCAGTTTAATTTTCAATCCTTCTTTTCAATATTTTAATATAATCCAACACTTTTCAATTTAACCATAGAATCAATAAATATCAATTTTTAAGGACCTAAAAATTTATCAACTAAGTTATGTTTAATTTTTTTACTTTTGTAAAAGTGGTTTTGATTTATTCCTTTTCTGGGTTATGTTTCATGTAGCATATGGGTTGTTTTGGTGTATCATAGAATCCATTAAATTGAGTAATAATATGTATATGGTTAAGGAAAATTTTGTATGATCCATTATTTATGTATATTGTTTTTCATATTGGAGTAGTGGTAGTTGAATAGTTTTTATGGTTTGATATAACCATGCGATATTCTCTAGATAAATTTTGAACATGAAACAAAAGAAGAATCATGGTTAGCACATGGTTTAATAAACTATGCAACCAAACCATGTAGGTTCCCTAAAGATGATGTAAGACTCACAATGATGGAACATGGTTTGGTAAACCATGCAATTAAGTCATACAAAAATAATAAAATAATCCAAATAATATTATATTAATCAAAAAACACCATGAAAATACCCAATATTTCTTATATACCTAGGAATATTGAAGATAGAAACTCAAGTGGTTATTCATGGTGAATTCATTCCCTCTAGAGAGTAATTCCTTTTGATCAAAATATTTATATACTAGGTAGTGTAGGTAAGTGATCATTTTTCATCCATTATGTTATTTCATGAAAGATCATCTGACTTCTCCTTAGAAGATACATATTTTATGGTTTTTGTGACTAAATCATGGAATTTCAACATGATCTAACGTGATGACATAAATATTTTAAAGGAAATGATGGTGGGAATTTATTTTTTATTGAATATTCTATGATTTTCAATGTATTTTCATTATTTTGCATCTCATTAGATAATTCTAATCCAAATATATTGTTTAACATGTTCTTATTCTTAAATCATCACTATTAAATCCTTATTAAGTGATTTAGGGATAGTTCTAGGGATTATCGATGTGTGTGATCCTGATTTTAATGGTGAACATGAAGTGGTCATTGATATTATTATTTCATGAAGTACCTTTATATTTTAGTGAAATTTTATATAATTGTGTGATAAGATTATGTTTTTATGTGAGTTTGAATCATTCAAAATCTATTGATTTGACATGCTTGTGTGTGTTCCTATGACCCATGAAATTTAAATTGATATGACATGCATGTGTGTGTGTAGATCACGAATCCCCTCTTTATATGACATTATTGTGGGCACATGACGGTGTCTATGAACCATGATACCTATTTGGATATGGATTTATTTTCATGTGTATAACTCAAGGTAATTATTACTATGTATTTTATAAGTACATATTTTTTTCAATAGAATTATCTTATCTAGTATCAAATTGAATGTAGACTATACATGGTTGGGTTAATCCCATAATGGGGGGTTAGGTGTGGTATGATTTATCAATACTGGGGTGGGGTCATGAATGAAATATGTTAGGGAATGATTTCCTTGTGGCTTATCCTGTGTTAGTTTGTAGGCTATGAAAATACTTGTGTTTTAACCTGAGGTTTGATAACCTGGTTGCATGTTCTCGGCCTTACATTTCACTTGTGGTTTTTTTAAGATTCACAGAAACAAAACAAAACTTCTTTTCTAGAGTTGAGAAAAATTAGGTGGGGTAGGGTTCATCACATCATGGTTAGTACACGATTACTTAGAATGTGATTGTTTACATATACAATTAATTTATTTTGATTAAATACACTTATAACAATTTCAATTAAATTAAGGTTTATTTTTTGATCTTGTGCTTGGTTTTATACTGAACAACTTTATGGTAATGTGATTGTGCATGTATAATCCATTGATTGATATTTTAGATGTGGTTAGTGGTACTTCTTGGGGTAGCGGTACCAGAGGTATAGCTTGGTCAGTGTGATAATAAGACATATTCCAAAATCCATTTAATTATGGCCTCTTTATTTATATTACCTTATTTATTTATATACATCATCTACATGTGGGGTCATTTTATACATTTCAAAGTGTATTTTATGAAATTTATTTAATGCATGGGTTTATATTACAAATAATGTTACATATAAAATTTGTTCCATTGTTACTATAATTATTTCAGAATCTATTTTTAATCTTCTCATAGTCCCCCACTAGTCCACATAGGCCCATTCCCCCTATCAAAAACCACTTGCATATGAGGAGTGGTGCATGAGGTCATGAGACCCTCCAACTTAGACTGAGTGGTTAGGGTTGAGGTGTTACACCCATCCCATTATAGTAATCATCAAATAAAATTACATAATTTACATCATATAGTCAAACCTATCCTATTGGACCACTTATATTTGCGTGGACCAGAATTATAAAACTTGATGCTCACTTTCTATTTCAAGTATAAGGATTCTTGACCATATTCCTCCTTAAATATGAATCACAAAATTATTCTTTGTTTATTTTCAGTGAAGTAATGTCAATAATAAATTTCAATCATGATAGGTTCTCTATTTATTGATTTATACAACCAATCCTATAATTCTATAAACCATTATCAACTTGAAAAGTATGGAGACATGTATTCTCTTTACCACCTACCTGATATAGATTCTCATTTCTTCTCCATCCTTGTATATGATAAATTATATCCTAACCATTGATATTAAAAACTTTTTTTTGAATGTAAATTCCATTAATAATTCATGAGACTAACTTACATCAACGAATTGTGACATACTCCATAAATATAGTGATCATAACTATTATTCAATTATTTATTGGATAAGCATGTTTTATCAGTCCATTTAAACACCATAGATATATCATTTCCTAAAAATAGTATCATCAATTATTATTTTGATATTCTTGAGTAGATTCATGTTTTTATTAAGTGGGATGAACACTCGCTATCAATAATCCAATTTATACTATTATTTGTATCCTTCAAATCTATCTCATAAATAATTTAGTTTTTTAATCTTATTATTTTTCACTTTTAATTAAATTTCATAATGAGGTGAGTTGTTTTTTGATCTCTTCTCATTTTATTTATAACAAGAAATCAAATAATATTATATTTCAAGTTATGAATAAAATATATTTCTTAAATAGATATAATTATACTATCTTTCTTCGAATATTAATTTTCATACAGGGTGAAAATTACACTTCTTTAACTATAATTTACAACATTATGATAGAAGTATAGTAGTTAAGACAACATACATAGAATGTGTTTCTATTCTAATATGAAGTCTATATTTTTGTTTTAAATTTCTATCTACAAATTTAGTCATTTATTATATAAGCCCTATTTACCTTGATAAGACATATATGGACTATGTAGCAATGGAATTGGAACTTAATTATAGGAATTATTTTACTACCATCATATCTCACAATATCCCTTGATTTTGAATAATTCATTAATTGTTGGTATGTTCTTGATTATTTATAACATTACCATTCCATATATTTCCATTTTCACATTTAATTTCTAGTCTTTGTTTTTTATTTTCCAACACTATATCCATGACCAATGTTAACCATGGAATTGGATCTTTTATAACACAACACTTCTTAAAATATTTGTGTGACTCATTTTTCCTTTTACCTTAAAACATCATTAGAAAACCTCCTAAAAAAAAAATTTAATTTAACATAACTTAATTTATTTACAACCCAATGTTATTTTGAAAATATACAACTTCCTATTTATGCTTTTAATCATATTAACCTTATCCTTGAAAAAAATTATAATATCATCAATGATATTTTTCGATTACTCAGTATCCAACCTATAGTTTACTACTTCTTCATGATTTATTTTATAATTTTAAAATTCTCTGATAAATACCTCCATATAGTTATCTTATACTTATGGATCATCAACATAACTAGTTCAACACTTTATAAATACTCAAATACTCTTAATCTTTTTTATTTTTAAATCATGATCCTTAAGAGCCCCTTACAATTCTACCTTGATATTGAAAATAACCTCTAGTGAATTATCCTATTATAATTAATCTTTATATTTTTCTAATAAAATTTACACTACTTATTCTATGTCTGTGGTAAAAATTCATTCAACATATTCCAATGGGTTTTACTTAACATCATCTTCCACTTTGTTAATTTCACGACCCCTCACACCAAAGATGCCCCTCCTGATTTGGCAATGGTGAAAGGGAGATAATGACCCCCGAGTCCTGCCTCCAGTAGGCCCTGGGGTGGAGACTAGCACCAAGGGTATATGTTTTTCAAAAATATGTGAGGCATTACCCTTTTTATTGATTTAAGATCGGGAAACAGGATGATTCAAACACTAAATGAAAAGGAACAAGTAAATAAGCCCAAACCAATCCCACATGAATGTTTAAACAGTTATGAAACATTGTATAAGTGGAAGAAGCTCAAAAGTACAATACCAAAAGAAACAAGAGTACAACAACTGCAACAACTCCAACTGTCCCGACTAGTAGGGTCCCACACGACCTTGGTAGTCATCCTGGAAACTTGAAAGTAAATATAGGGTGAGCATACAAGTATACTCAGTAGGGAAACCTAAATATCTCATGCACAAGTGGGGAGACATCCTAATGTCCCGTGAGAACAACAGAAGAAACCAAAACCTATCAAGGAATTCTATCCACCCAACCTCACCAGCCACACTCACAAAAACACAAAACAACAGGTAGTAGTATTTAAGAACAAGAGTATTGGGTACCCTGCACCATTTCCCACTAGTTAGCTACTCTTCCTAATGGTGAACGTCCTGATGCTACCACACTCTTATAGCCCGTACACACCCAGGCCTCACAACTACATATCCCGCCTGAACACAACTGGGCCTCAAAATCACATATCCCTCCCGCGCACACCTGGGCCTCATCCCTATGATTCTTGGGAATAATAACCTTGCTGAAGAGTCTTGGGCTAAAACCACCACAAATGAAACCTACCCAAATAGTCTTGGGTGTAAGGTCACCTCAAGCCATCACAGCCTATGGAAGAAGGAGTTGTAAGGAGCTAGTAACGAAGGGTAAAACACCATCTCCCATGAAATGGGAGTGTTCGACACTATGTGTCCACATGGGTGGAGTTCAAGAAAACACAAAGATATAGATATATATGTACAACAAACACTCAACCCAACCTATGGCTTCTAAACAGAGAACTAAGCATGTGACTTGGCACTGCTATTTTGAAGCATGAATACAAGAAACAACCCCAACCCCATTTAGGTTTTCATGTTCAAAAGAATCAGTTATTAGTTACTTAACTACTGGGAAACTATCCACAACCAACCACATCGTTCATTCGTAAAACATATCTCTGCCATCCACAAATCAAGTTAGGAAAACACAAGGAACACAAAAAAGTCCCTTCTTATTATCCAGCCTACCCCATTGATTATTATTCCCGTTCCATTACCATGCCCACCCTTCATTAACTCTTCTACTTTTATTTAGTATTCACAACCCATAGTTCGTTCAAATTCAAACCCATCCCTGCAGCCCCACTGGTAACCAACACACCGAAACCCGTACATCATCATCCCTTGATACCATTTATCGCAGCCCCACTGCCCATCACCAACACATCATTCACACCAACCCATAACCAGGAAAACCACAACCCCACTACTCACCCGATCCATAAAAACCCACAAAACACCCCCTTCACCTAAACAAACCACAATTCAGCACCCACATGTTTATTATTTCAGTTTTTTTCAATCGGGGTGATCACACAAGGGTTCCAAATTTTCATTTAACCAACCAACTTTACCTGAATAAGAAATTTCCACATTCCACAATGTTCCCATCCATAAATGGTCTAGAAAGATAGGGAAGAATTTAATTTCATAGAAAAGGCCTCCAACGACTGTGATTTTCAGAAGGCATAAGCCTATTCGATTCAAAACATAATATTACAGGATATAAAATAATATAACTGCATTCACAAACTTCCCATCACCATTATATAATCCAGTTATTATCTTTATTAAACCGGTTCAAAACTGTTTTACATAAACAAGAGGACACCCATCCCACATGATGCACTATTTAGAGAGATGAAGGTAAGATCCTTACCTCAATGTTTCTAATCACAATGCTCCCCCAAATCAACTTTAGAAGACATCCGTCGGCGTGCATCACTTTTGGAAAAACTCAGAAAAACCAACTCGGGTGGAATCTGGGAAGGAAAGGCAGAAGGGAAAGCAACAGATCCAAGCTCAGAAGTTCCGCCTCGTCTTTACGATCCTGTGGTCGATGACGGATCGTAAATCAATGCTCAGACAAAGAAGTTATGGAAGAAAATAGCTTGGAGTCTCTCTCAAGAGAGCTCTGATTGAGGGAATGGGAAGGAGAGGAGTGATTTGAAAAGGAGAAGAGGCCCCCTCCTTATATTGGCGAGACAAACTAAATTACACAGTGTGTACTCGACCATTTAACACAGTCACCACACGGTTTCCAACATGACCTTCAACGCGGAACACAGTCATTGACTGGTCAACACTTGGTTTGAGGGTAATACTTATGCAGGGAGGGACTACACGGCATGTAGTATGGGCTATACGGCCTGTACTCATTTATTTAACATGTCAATGACATGACTTCAACATGGGATATACCCGGTGAGGTGGTACACGGCGTGTAGTTACAAAATTATGAAAAGTGTGGGAAAAGTCCCTTCTACCCTCCAGAACACTTTAAGACCTTCTTTTCGACAAAGGAAAGGGACAGAGAGGTCTAGGCCATTACATTAGATACCTCTTAAAACATTCTCATCCCTAAGAATAAAAAACCAACCCAGAAGAACCCAACAAGATGCCTCTTAGGGCACTCGTTATAACAGGGACTCATCCAACAACCCTAATGATATGTGTTAGGAATTCCTTCACCTAAGTTGAGATATTATCCACTTTAGGTGGCACTAAATCGCCTGCACAGGTTTAATCGCATCTTCATTAATGCGTCTCGATTAAGAATTGGGTATTCCCACTTCTATACATTAGTATTTTCTTCAACTTGCACTGCCCCCAACACTGTACAACCAACACACTGCACGAACACGTGGTTTGGGGAAATTCCTTCTCCTGTATCGAGATATTATCCGCTTTAGGCGGCACTGACTCACATGCACGAGTTCAATCACATCCTCATTAATGCGTATCGATTAAGGATCAGGTTTTTCCATTTCCCCACACACCCGAACATGTTACACACTTCTAGAGATCAAGGAAACAAAAAGTCTCACAATGGAAAAGCCAATCATTATTTATATCAAGGGTATAGAGTATAACATCAAAACAAAGATCATAAGAGAAAAGAAAAACACAATTCAAAAAAACTCTTGGTACTGAGTGTGCATCTGGGCCTCCCACTCCCAAGTGCTCTCCTCGAGGCTGCCATGCCTCCACAACACACGAACCAAGGAAATGGTTTGTCCACAGGGAACCTTCTCTTTACGATGCCTGATTCTGACTGGTCGTTCCTCTAAGGTCGCTTCGTCTCCCATATCTAACACATCCCAGTCAATAACGCGAGAGTCATCGTGTAAGTACCAACAAAGCTGGGAGACGTGGAAGATGTCATGAACCTTCTCCAACTGAGGTGGAAGGGCCAGCTGATATGCCACCTCACCGACTCGCCTCAGCACCTCGAAAGGTCCAATGAACCTAGGGGAGAGCTTAATCCCATTCCCAAACCTCTGCTGCCCCTGTCGATGGGAAACCTTCAAGAACACATGATCTCCCACCTCGAACTCCAAGTGCCTCCTCCGATGATCAACATAAGACTTATGTCGGTCCTGAGCTACTTTAATCCTCTCACGCACAAGATGGACTTTCTCTGTGGTACTATGTACTACCTCTGGCCCAAGAGCACTAGTCTCACCAACCTCTGCCCAGCAAATGGGTGAAAAACATGGTCTTCCATACAAAGCCTCAAATAGTGCCATGCCAATAGTAGAGTGGAAGCTATTTTTTTAGGCAAACTCTACTAAAGGAAAGTGTTGCACCCATGATCCTACAAAATCCAGAATGCATGATCGCAGCATGTCCTCCAATGTCGGGATAGTCCGCTCTATCTGCCCATCGGTCTGGGGGTGGAAAGCAGTGCTAAGGCGTAGCTGGGTGCCAAAATCAAGTTGTAACCCCCCTCCAGACTCGCAAGGTAAATAGATTATCCTCATCTGAGATGATAGTCTTCGGAACTTCATGAAAATGCACCACCTCGTCTACGTACCTCTGTGATAAGGTAATCACCAAGCCTGACTCCTTAATTGCTAAGAAGTGAGCTGATTTCTTCATTCGATCCACCACTACCTAGATAGCATCATAACCACCTTGAGCTCTATGTTTTCCTGTGATGATGTCCATTGAGATGTCATCCCACTACCACTCAGGGATATCTAAAGGATGTAACCAACCATTGGGAACACGGTGTTCAACCATTACTTACTGACACACTAGGCACTTAGCCACAAACTCTGCCACTACCTGTTTCACCCCGGGCCACCAAAACTGTTTCCTTAGGCCTTGGTAAATTTTTGAAACTCCCGGATGTACCACCAAGGGTGATATATGGAACTCAGGGAGAACTCCCTCATGCATCGCCTCTAGAACAAACATCCTCCCATGAAAAAGCATCTGATGTCGGCTGTCCTCTGACCATCCTTCTGGAGCATTTCCCCGATCGATACGATCCCGCATTACTTCCACCTCGGAGTCCCCCCACAGAGACTCTTCCACCTACTGCAACAAGGAGGACTGCACTATCATTTGAAACAAACAACCTCTAACACCCTCTACCCTTGCATCCAAGTGCAAGGCATCCAACTCTCCCATCACTCTCCAAGCATCAGCGGATTCCCGAACCACTTTCTTTATGCGACTTCTTGCTTAGGGCATCAGCCAAAACATTTCCCTTACCTTCAGCATAAGATATCTCAAATTCATTGTCTTGGAGAAACTCGACCCATATCCACTAACGCAAGTTTAGGTAACACTAGGAGAAGATATAATGTAATCTGTTGTGATTTGAAAAGACCACAAAGCGCTCCCTAAAGAGGCAATGTCACTAAAACATCAGTGCGAACACTACTTCTACATGCTCTAGGTCATGGGTGGCACATTTAAGCTTGTGAGGGCGCAACTGCCTAGACCCATAATAGATCACACCCTTATTCTGCATCAGCACGCACCCCAAACCAAGGAAAAAAGCATCACAAAACACCTCATAAAATAACCCTTCCTCTAGCAAACTGAGTATTGGAGCGCTAACCAACTTCTCCTTTAGGTAGTCAAAATCTTTCTAGTACTACTTGGTCCATACGAAGACCTGGTTCTTCCTAGTAAAAGCTGTCAATGGAGCAGCAACTCAAGAGAAATCCTCCAATAATAACCTGCCAACCCCGAGAAACTACGAACTTCTACCACGCTCTTGGGTGCTGCCCAAGAAACAACTGCCTCCACCTTCGACGGGTCCACTGACACTCCATACTGAGACACTACATGCCCAAGGAAGTGTACATCATGTGTCAAGAACTTACACTTCAACAATTTCCCATAATGCTGGTGGCGTCGAAGGACTTCCAAGACTACCCTGAGATGCTCAACGTTCTCCTCCTCTGATATTGAGTAGATCAGGATGTCATCGATAAACAAAATGACAAACTGGTCTAGAAACTCTCGGAAGACAAAGTTCATAAGTCCCATAAACATAGTTGGTGCATTTGTAACTCCAAACGGTATCACTACAAACTCAAAGTTCCCATACCTGCACCTAAAATCCATCTATGAGATTTAACTATCCTTTACCCTCAGTTGATGATATCTAGATTGTAGATCAATCTTAGAAAACCAACCTGCTCCCCTCAGGTGGTTGAAGAGATCATTTATCCTTGAAAGGGGGTAACGATTCTTGACCGTTACCAGATTCAACCTTCGGTAGTCTATGCATATCCTAAGACCACCATCTTCCTTCTTCACGAACAAAACTAGAGCACCCCATGGCGACATGCTGGGTTGAACAAAACTCTTCTCCATCAGATCGTCAATCTGAATCCTCAACTCCCACAACTCTGAAGGTGCCATCTGATAAGGGGCCATTTAAATTAGACGGGCACCAAGCTGTATGTTAATCCCAATCTCAACTTCACATTGGGGGGTAGAGTCACAACCTCCTCAGTAAAAATATTGAGGAACTCCCCAATAACCTATCGGACATCCATCATCTCTGTATCAGCTGAAATCATTGATAACCCGCCTGACAAGAAAAGGATAGGATTCACATGCCGAATTCCTACCTGATAGCTCCTCTCGCCAAAAAAAGACACATGCTGCCCATCCATGTCGGAGAACAAGACCCTTCTTCAGTAGCAGTCGATAACGACACTGACAAAAAACAACCAGTCGATGCCAAGGATGACATCATATGGCTGCATCTATAGCAAAAGAAGGTCTCCACTAGATCTATGTGGTCCCAACGTCAGCCCACTTCCTCGGCAAACAAAAGATACCTTGGTCTGGCCTCCAAATCGTGTACTCCACACCAGTGGTACGGAAAGTCTCTCTCTATATCTAGTCCCAAAACATGGGCTAGACCAGGTGGAATAAAGGAGTGTGAAGCTCCCAAATCAAAGAAGGAAGAAATGAGAGTGCTAAACAAACAAATCGTACCTCACACAACCTCTGGTCCTGCCGGAGCTGCCAACTCTACTGTGTGCAACTGTCCGCACCCAGCTCATCTGCCTCTCTGAGGTCGACCACCTCCCCGACCACGCCCTGGTCAATGTCCCTAAGGAGCCCCTTGAGTTCGACCTCCTCTTGCAAAGTTTTCCCTCGGAGGAGCAGGGTCCTGCTGCTGTTGGAAGGGCCTCGTCGGAAACTAGTGCTGTTGAGGCGGGCACTGAACCAGCCCACCTCCACCATACTGAGATCGGGTCGAGCACCGACTCTGAATGTGCCCAAAACCTCCACAAGAGAAACACATAGGTCCTGGGCTCATGAAAAATGGATGAGGACCCGAATATCTGATCTGGAATTGCTTGGGCCTGCTCCCTATGGGCCTGAACCTGGATGGTCCTTTCATAGGAGACCTGCTACTGACTACCTTCCCCTTCGATGAACCCGGCAGGATCCCCTCTCATGGTGAACCTCCCTGCGAGTGTATCCTCTCTACAACCTCTACCTTCTTCTGTACTTCCAAGTAAGCCAAAAGGGTGAAGTGGGTGACAACATACTGGAGCGAAGGATGATGAACCTCCTCTAAACGTCTCGCCCGAGACTCCTTATCCGGAAAGAGATCCGCAGCAAAGCGTAGGTGATCCTTGAAATTGATCCTCAACTCTCGTTCTGACAGACTCACCTGGTGGAGGGAAAGTAACTCTTTCCACTTCTCCACCTTGATCGTGGAAGAAAGGAATTCTTCTCGGAATTCCTTCTCAAAGTCATCCCATAGGTCCTCTGCCTCTGACCTCTCCCCGAGGTAGAGAGTCCACCAATGTCGCGCCACACCTCTCAGCTGACTGACTGCTAGGGGAACCCAGTACTCTTACGAAGCACAGATCAATGTAAAAGTGACCCTTTCTCCTCAATCTACCCCTCTATCTTCATATCTAAAGTACTACCCTCGTACTTCATGTTCGTTTTCCACTGGAAAGAATGAAGAGTCTTCTACCACTGGTTATCTTCCTCCTCTTGGTCAATCCTCACCTGATTGACCACCTGAATCTGCTGGGCCTTGGCTGTCTGAGTCATCCAGGGATGACATCTAGGTGCCATAACTATACGGTAAACAAAGATCACCTAACCCGAAGTAGTAAAGAAATTTCTCAAGTTTTCATTTTATCATTTTATTCAATTTATTCCCTAGAATACCCAAATCAAGTAAAACTCAAACATGATGATGCATGTAACATTACTAGGGTTTCTACCCTGTAATCAATGTAGTCTCACTTGGTCGTTCTGTAGGATCTGAGTCCTTGCATCGGATCACAGGGGGGCCCTAAAATCCCATGTCCTAGCCGGTCTTCCCCGGCCTATGTCACGCTCTATGATCAGCCAACACTGTCGCCCTACCAACCCATTCAATCCTCACTGTGCCTAACTCTAGACTCCATCCTATCTCTCAACCTCCCTCTGATACCTTTCTATCTTGACCCCTCCCACCAAAGATGATCGTCCTGATCTGGTAATGCTGAAAGGGAGATAATGACCCTCGAGTTCCACCTCCAGTAGGCCCCGGGGTGGTGACTAGCACCAAGGGTATGAGCTTTTCACAAATATGGGAGGCATTACCCATTTTATTGATTTAAGATCAGGAAACAGGATGTGTCAAACAGAAAAATAAAAGGAATAAGTAAATAAACCCAAACCAATCCCACATGCATGTTTAAAAAGTTCTGAAACAAAGTAGAAGTAAAAGAAGCTCAAAAGTACAATACCAAAAGAAACAAGAGTACAACAACTGCAACAACTCCAACTGTCCCGAATAGTAGGGTCCTGCACGGCCCTGGTAGTCCTCCTAGAAACCTGAAAGTAGACATAGGGTGAGTATACAATTATACTCAGTAGGGAAACATAAATCTCTTGTGCACAAGTGGGGAGACATCCTAATGTCCCGCGAGAACAACAGAAGAAACCAAAACCTATAAAGGAATTCTATCCACACAACCTCACCATCCACGCTCAACAAAACACAAAAAATAGGTAGTAGTATATAAGAACAAGAATATTGGGTACCCCGCAGCATTTCCCACTAGATAGCTTCTCTTCCTAATGGCGAACGTCCTGACGCTACCACACTCTTCCCGCCCATACACACCTGGGCCTCACAACCACATATCTCGCTCCCACACACCTGGGACTCATCCTGAAGATTCTTGGGAATAGTAACCCTGTCGAAGAGACTTGGGCTAAAACCACCCCATACAAAACCTACCCGATGAGTCTTGGGTGTAAGGTCACCTCAAGCCATCACAACCTATGGAAGGAGCAGGAAGGAGATAGTAACTAAGGAAAAAAATACTCTCTCCCATGAAATGGGAGTGTTCGGTACTAAGTTCTCAACATGGGTGGGGTTCAACAAAACACAAAGATACATATATATATATATATGTATACCAACCACTCAGCCCAACCCATGGCTTCTAAACAGAGAACTGAGCACATGCCTTGGCACTATTATTTCGAAGCATGTATACAACAAACAACCCCAACCTTATTTAGGTTTTCATGTTCAATAGAATCAGTTGTTAGTTCCTTAACTACTGGGAAAATTTCCACAACCATCTACATCGATCGTTCGTAAAACATATCCCTGCCATCAACACATCAAGTTAGAAAAACACAAGCACCACAGACAAGTACCTTCTTATTAACCAACCAACCCCATTGATTATTATTCCCGTTCCATTACCATGCCCCACAATTCATTAACTCCTCTACATTCATTTATTATTCACAACCCATAGTTCGTTCACGTTCAAACCCATCCCTACAACCCCACTGCCAACCAACACACCGAATCACATACATCATCATCCCTTGATACCATTTATTGCAGCCCTACTGCCCATCACCAACACAACATTCACACCAACCCATAACAAAGCCAACCGCAACCCCACTGCTCACCTGATCCACAACAACCCACAAAACACCCCTTAACATAAATAAACCCCAATTTAGCACCCACATGTTTATTATTTCAGTTTTGTTCAATCGAGGTGATCACACAAGGGTTCTAAATTTTCATTTAACCAGACAACTTTACGTGATTAACCAATTTCCACATTCCACAATGTTCCCATCCATAAATGGTCTAGAAAGATAGGGCAGCATTTAATTGTGCAAGAAAAGGCCCCCAACAACCGTGATTTTCAATAGGCATAATCCTATTCGATTCACAACAGAATATCACAGGATATAAAATAATGTAACTGCATTCACAAACTTGCCATCCCCATTATATAATCCAGTTATTATCTTTATTAAACTGGTTCAAAAGTGTTTCTTGTAAAAAAGAGGACACCCATCCCGCATGAGTCACAATTTATAGAGATAAAGGTAAGATCCCTACCTCAACAGGTTCTGATCACAACGCTCCCCTGGATCAACTTTAGAAGACCTCTGTCAGCGTCCGTCGCTTCTGGAAAAACTCGGAAAAACCACCTTGGGTGGAAGCTGGGAAGGAAAGGCCGCAGGGAAAGAAACAGATCCAATCTCAGAAGTTCCACCTCGTCGTTACGATCCTGTGGCTGCAGATGGATCGTAAATTAGATTTTGGACAAAGAAGTTATGGAAGAAAAGATCTTGGAGTCTCTCTCGGGAGAGCTCTTCTCAAGGGAATGGGGTGGAGAGGAGTGATTTTAAAAGGAGGATAGGCCCCCTCCTTTTATAGGTGAGAAAAACTAAAGTACACGGTGTGTACTTAATAGTACACGGCGTGTACTCGGCCATTTCACATGGTCGCCATGCGGATTCCAACATGGCCTTCAATGCAGAACACAGTCATTGACTGGTCAACACACGGTTTGAGGGTAACATGTACACGCGGAGGGACTACACGACTTGTAGTATGGGCTACACAGTGTGTAATAATTTATTTCACACGGAAAGGACATGACTTCATCACGGGGTATACCTGGTGAGGTGGTACACGAGGTGTACTCACACTACACGGCGTGTAGTTATAAAATTCTGAAAAGTGTGGGAAAAGTTCCTTCTACACTCCAGAACACTTCAAGACCTTCTTTTCAACTAAGGATAGTGCTGGAGAGGTCCAGGACATTACATTTAACCAAGAAATTTCATTGAAATTTCTTCACATTAGAGCTTCCTGAACTTATATATCTTCGATGAGAAAATTATTGTTTTAATAATTAAAACTTATTATACTCTCTATAAAACCTTTCCTTATCTAAATAAAGATAATTTTAACGTTCTTCAAATCAACCATTTAGTATCTTAATTTCCATGCTATAAAGGTGATAATAAATTATAAATAACTTATTATTTTACTTCATTAATATAAAAAATACTTTTTATATACTTATTTAAATGATATTTCCATATATTAATAATTTAAATAAAATTCCAGATTCACTCACACCACATATTCAACATGTTTTTTGCATAGAACACTGAGTTATAAATCCGTAAGATTTAATTCTTCAAGTGAAGAAAAATTAGGTTTGTAAATTGATGGTAATATATGTATGAAAATTTTCAATATATCAATATCATTCATCTCATGAAACATTCCAAAAATAGATCCAATCAATTCAATTATATGGTTGTTGAAACTATCATAATATTCACATAAACTCATATTCATGTCATCAATTTTTGTATTATTGAATATGAAACTATAAATTTTTCATTTTGGGATCAACTATAAAAATATAAATAAACACACATTACCCTTGTTATTGTAAAATAAATCACTTTCAAGAATATCTTGTTATATAATTCTCTCACAAATTCTTCATAATCTGTATAATAATCTTTAAATAATCTACTATCATATTTTGTATCAAATATTCCAATGGAACCACTAATTTTGATTCTAGTAACTGATGTGGAATAAACATAATTCCTAAGAGATCATTGTTATAATCTATTTATATTCTTATGTAAATGATAATTTCACCAATAAAATTAGTTACTCACTTTTCATTTACAAAATTTCTATAATGAAATTTTTTTTTATAGATTCTTCACGAAATAAACATTATCCCCAGTACAACATTTTGTAATCTTGAGGTCCAATTGAACACCCTATGTGTGATATGAATTAGGCTAACTTAAAATTCATTCTTCCTTTAAGATAAAAAATCTTGTCTTTAAATTATCATATACACCTTGAATCTATCTCATTAT
Organism: Viscum album; assembly: GCA_963277665.1. Taxonomy (NCBI): domain Eukaryota; kingdom Viridiplantae; phylum Streptophyta; class Magnoliopsida; order Santalales; family Viscaceae; genus Viscum; species Viscum album. The sequence continues at coordinate 74,631,458 of OY728162.1, read as the reverse complement.
TCACACACAAGCAAAAATAATTATATGAAATTAATGAATCATGGATATGAAAATTTACTTGTCCCACCCACATGGGGAAACATCCAAGGAGAATATATCAATGATATGTTGATATGAAAAAATAATCATTACTATATACTTTTTTGATTTGAATATTTAAAACAATATCACTACTTGTTCAAGGGCCATCATTTCATCCACTCTATCTTCTCAGTGATTTTTAAGAGCTATATGAATGATAAAGTTTACTATGGGTTGGATTCTAAAGATATCAATCAAAGAAATAATACAGAACTATATAGGATGTTCACTATGATGATATATTCTTCACATCAATTATTGAATTTTTAACACATAAAATCTTATCTTCAATTTTTTATCATCAATATGATTTAGTCCAAAAAACACATCACCTAATGAAACAAAATTATCAATAAATTTTATTATTTTTTTACTCCTCTTACTCATTATTGATACGAAATGTTCGCCTTCTCTATATCATTATTTATTTTTATAGAATGTTTTTTATGTACTATGAATTTTGAAATTAAAATTCCAAATTTAATCTTTAATTTATTTCCTTACATATCTTATCCCATGGACTATATTAAAATAAATATCCACCATTGTAATTAAATTAGATGGTTAATTATTATATCTTAAACCACCAGACTATTATGAAAATGAAAACTCATCAATTCCTTAAAAAATCTTTAGAACCTAGTTGCATGGCATGATAAGAATCATCATGGCATCATATATAAATTATTTTTTAGTTATTTACTTCCAAAATCCAGATTTATTGTGGTGTTACAACATCATTCATGATTTAACCATGTTTTTAATTGAAAAACAAATTGAAGAACAATTTTCATGGCCCCTATTTCCATTACATATATTAATGACACCATACAACCCTCTGAATCATATTTTATGAAAATTTTTGCACCTTATATTTTGTGTCATGGTATTCTAGATTATGGTATATAATCCTTCACTATAGAAGGAATATTATATAATTACTCTATCAAACATACTCCTCACATGAAGTAACTACTAGGTTATGGTGTAATTTTACCTTTATCTGGATAGGTTGGGGTTTTATTATATTTTAAGTAATAGTAGCCCAAGATAGATAATACTTTGTAAATCTTCTTAAAACTCTTAATAGTTCGACCAATTTGTCATTGTGTAATCAAATCTTTTTCCTAAAAATCAATAAATTACAAAAACACTTGTATGAGTAATAGTTCCTCTTTTGTATACAATGTAATTATATTATTTTCCCTTTTCATCCCCCTCATTACATGGACTTTATTAACATAATGTGTGTTATTCATATAGTCTTCTGAATTCCCAAAGGTATATCTCTAGCTATTACAACTCCACTCTATGAATCTTATCACATTTTAAACGAACATAAAAAAACAAATAGATATAAATGTACAATATATTAAATTAATACAAACTTGGGTTTCAACATGTTATATACCGAGGTTAAAAATAAAGATATTTTCCCTCTTATATGAAAATTATATTATCTAGTCCCATTATTGAATTAAACTGAGTTAATCCATGACCATGCTTAATGAAATGAAACATGTTTTCAGGGGCCATGAATTCATTTGGAACATTGTTTTTGTACTTATGGGTTAATTTTGACATCTATGACTCAGATTAGTATTTATAATGTTTCAATGTAATTTAATTGTGTATTTCTGACATTGTTCAAGGAAAATTAGATTCCTCATGTGCTTAGGATAATGTCAAAGTAGTGGCAGGAAATACAAGCTTGTAAAAACTTATAGAATCATGAATTCATGCAACGAACGATGAGGTTCACATCATGAAACCTATAGATGAGGGTATGTGTTCTACCTAATAGTATTCATGTAATAAAACCAATGTATATCCCATGAAATTATTGATATAGATGGTTGGCCCATCATCCAAAAGGAGGTTTTTGCTATAAACCTTAGGATCAATTTGGAAACCAATCTGGGAACCGTCTTTCTAGGGTGGTTTTGGTAATATTGTTATGGTATCTATATTTTGAACCATGTTAGGTTCCCTTGTTAGTGTTTTTGTAAATGGAATAGGTATTTTAATAACATGATATTTTTTAATTTTTTTGAAATAATTTAACCTTTTTGATATTTTGAATTTTGTACAACATTAAATATAGTTTATTTTCTATTAAATCAGAATGTTTGGATTTCCTTATACAAATCAAAAATTTAATCATGCACTACATGTGACATAATCTTTGGCATGCTCTTCATAGACCACTGGGGTTATCTTGCATTATAGGTAACAATGACTTTCCTTGATTACTTTGGTAACACACATGAGTATGGTTTTACAAAAAATAATATTTTATGAATATATGATTATTTAATATAATAAGATAAAAATTTGACTCTAAATTAAATGTTATGAATAATACTAACACATTTATTAAAATATATGGTTTATATAATATATTATCAATTAATAGGTTACTAATTAATTATAAATGAATATGAAAACTGATTGAATATAAAAGATAATATATTTATTCTCATAAAGATAGTTAAACATAATAAATTAAAAAATCATATGTGTTTTGAAATTAACTAATTCAAAATCCTTTCATGTAGGACATTAACTTGGATTATGTTACACACAATATCGAGTTTATATGAAACATCTTTCTATTGTTAGAATAATTTAAATGAGTTAGTTATAAGTTATCTGTTAAGACATGGTAATATGAATAGAAATAACTACTTATAAATTATTTTTTGAAATTGTTTATAAAAATAAAACATATTTTTATTAGAAGATATGATTTTTGGTAATGTCCTTTAATGTTTAAAAATATCATTTTCTCGAATGAATCGCTTTTGACGTCCTTGTGTAAAAAATAATAAAATTAATCATAGAAACATTTTGAAATTAAATTTTATGAAATAAACATAAATTTTGAATTCATAATTTCTAAATTAGCTTATTGTGAATTTTTGGGATTTTTATGAGAAACATCAATTTTTTTAGGAATAGTGAAAAAATATTGTATTTTAGATAAAAACTACATTTTTGGTTAATTAATTATTAATTTTAAATTATATTATAAACTTTTTAATGTACCGTTATTTATATATAACATCTATTAATATAATTTAATTCACTAAAATCAAATTCCCTTTGAAATTGAATATAAAATATTAATAATCTTTTGAACATTTCTCTTCTTTAAAACTCGTTATTTCACCCCATATGTTGGATTATCATTAATGTTAATTTTGGAACATCTACGATTTATTTTGAGAAACTGAAATAAATAAATTTAATAATTATAATATTTATACTCAAATAACACCAAGTTAATTTCGATCCAAAATTATTAGTAAAAGTGATTAAAATTAATCACATCGATTAAGGCCAAATTAAGCTTAATTAGGGACTAAACTTTAAAATTAAGGTCCCAAATGTACTATAAACTTGTCCAACACCCATTTTTTTGTATATATTTAGGCCGTAAACATTATATTATTGAGTGTTATATTTTTTTAGTTCTTTTTCTCGGTAATAACATGTGTACACCTAACTTGTTTCTAAAAATTCCAAGTGAGTCCTTTTCCTTTCCTATAAAAATCTTCCACTGCTCTCACTTCCTCAAACCACTAAAACCTGTTAATTTTGGTCAATAACAACATAATAAACTTTCTATAAATAATATCCTCCTCATATAACCATTCCTTTTTGAATACTATAATCCATGGAATCCTTCTAACACAAACAAAAAGGAGTTACACATTTAAGAGGTAACATATTCTCTGAAGTCCTTTATTTAATTTTCCTTATCCTCCCCATAAAACCCTTTTTATTATATGATTATATAAAAAAATTATTATAATAAATATACTAGTATTTGTTATTTAAATTTTTATACCTACACTTAAAAACACCTCCATCTAATGGGTATCAAACATACTATTTCTGTATATGACATATTGTTGCCTCCCAAAACGATGATTGTTCATTTTTCCATTAACACCAATAATGGTGGCCATTATGATGGAAAATATAATTATATATGATATATATTTTATATAAAATTATTTTATACTTCTGTATTTTTTATTTGGAACATACCTTTATGCTTTCCATCTCATGTAAATATTAGAATTTCGTTTGAGGAAGTGTGGACTACGACCCCCTCCAAGCGATATGATTCATTCATACACTACATGGATTGTATTAAGGATATTTTATTGAATATATATGATATATATGATAACATAAATCTAATATAACAATGATATATATATATATAAATATATTACTTTTACTTTGTTTCTCTCAACATGACAATTAAATGAAAATAGCCTTTATGGTATGTATAGTCTACCATCTCTATAAATGTTTCATTCCATTTCAAAAATATATATTCTATAGATTATTTAAATAAAAATATAATTTATATTCATGATATATATATCATATTTCTTATTCTTGAATCATGAGACAATTATATGTGCAAACCTTTTAATAAATTAAGGCACATATGAAAAACAGTGCGAATATTAGCCGAAGTGAAACCTTAACATAGTATGGTTAACAAGAGGGTAATATATGGTCCTAATAAAAGAATATATGGTATTAGATATAATAATATGGTTCTTTAAAATATTTATAATAAAATTATATTAAATATATTGATTTTTTGAATGAGTACGATAATAATCAATACACAATGTAAGGGGATTTCATCTCACTTTTTATTTCTGTGAGATAGAATCTATGTTCACCACTCCTTCCTATCGAGTGTTGTATGTAATTCACATGATTGTATTATATGTATATTGTACCTACATTTATTAGTATTCACATGCCCATTTTATGAATATTCTTTCATGGGGTTTATTTCTCAAAATTTACCAAATTGGTAAAATAGTTTTGTCTAAATTTTCTTTCTTTGAGACACATGTTCTGTTATACACCTAAATTATATTCGAATGTTTGTAAACTAAAATTTGACATGTAATATCATGAATATAATAAATTTCATGATACTTTGAGATTAATTTAACTTCATTTATCTTACATATAGAGTTTGATCCCAAGTTACAACATTATAAGAGTTTATTGATACAATCTCATTGCTTTTTGATATTGTTTATGTTTATGAGTTATTTGATAAAATATTATAATAAATCTCTCAAAAAAGTTCATGAATTTTCTTATCCTCTATGTTTTTATAATATAATCATTTATTGGTACCAATTTTGTACTCTTTGGTACATCTAATAGTTAATAATGTTCTTTTAGGAAATCGTGACATTACCCTCTCTTCGGTTGAAAATCTGTATTCATTAATAAAATAAGATTTCTAAAAAAGGTTTCCAAGAATATTATTCTAATAACTTATTATCATTAAAATAATTTTTAACCCTTTTTCCATTTACTAATTTTTAAATTAATCTTCTTGTATTTATCTAATCAAGTAATTTTTCAAAACTTATTACCGTGGAAAATCAATATTTTTTTACCTCGTATAACATATACAAATTTACCTTATGTAACTTTTGTTAAAATTACTTTTTGGGTTTAAAGGATTATTTTTTAAGAAAGGGTTTTTAAAAATAATTTTCAAGAAAAATGGGTTTCAAAACTTTTTCATGTTTATTTCATAAATATTTATGAATTTTTTTTTCAAAACATTTTCAAGCTTCTTTTATATGTTTTCAAGGAAAATGGTTTTCAAAACATTTTTATGCTTTCATTATAATTTTTCAAAGTGTTTTAAGAGAAAGGTGTTTTTAAAATTTTTTGAATCTTGTTTTATATATTTTCAGGGAAAAAGGTATTCAAATGATTTTACATCCTATTTATATGTTTTAAATGTACTTTCTAAGAAACTTATTTTTTAATGTTTTTATGTTTTAAAAACCCTTTTAAAATAATAATTAATATTTTCCCCAAGAAATGCTTTGGAATACTTTTAAAATATATTTTCTATCTATGATGAAATAAAATTATATTAATCATTCTATTTTAGAATATTTTTATAGTTTCTATTTATATTCTTTATATGAATTGGTTACGCTTAATGTCATGGTCTTCATGTAACCCATTTCTCTATGACAGGTAATATTCTTTTGAAATTCACTTCTTTTAACATGTTATATTTAAGATAAAACTATTATGAAACATATCATTATCCACATGTTATGATAATATTACATGGTTATAATACCCATTTCATTTCATGGGTTATGATATGATTATTTATGATCTTGTGTAAAATTTTATTATGATTACATTATGGGAAGGGTGTAACCTATATCTCCCTCCAATGCATTGGGTAAAGATTTATATCTCATGAGATAGACTATGATGGACATGTGAGTAAACCATGAATACCACGATAGTATGAGGTGTGAACTCATGCTACTAATATAGAAACATGAGTAAACCATGACTAACAACATTTTGTGGGTATGAAACCCATACTACAAAGGAAATCTTGAAAAAAACATACAGTGGCTACTATGGAAATCATGTTATATGCTTATTTGTTTGATCTAATTCCATGTTTTATTCTTATGTTACATTTTCATAGACTATGTTATTTATTTCCTTAGGATTCATTTATTATTAACATCAAATATTTATTTTTATATATAATATACAGGGCATTCTCTTCAATGTTATACTCATGTTGTATACCCTTTTGTTCATGTTATGCTTTTTCATTTACTTTATTTTCTCTTATTTAGTATCTGAGCTTACCACATTCTTGTGTTTCCTTTCCCTAGGTTATGAAGAAATCTATATGATAGATGTACTAATTGTAGAGATCTTAATGGGAGATGTTCAATATCTTCCACCAGGATAGAATAATTTGATTCAATTCTTCTAAAGACACTAAACTATTATGGTCCCTATGTGTTAATTTTTCAAAAGTACTCTATATTCATCTTAAATGATGTAAAATCCATTTATGTCAATCCTCAGTTACTATTTTTGGAATAAAAAGAAAAGGTTTAGTCATACTTTGGAAACACATATGAGAAAATTTTAGTGACATCCATAGTTATATTTATAAGGTTATGTCTAGGGATGTATCTATTGATAAATATAAGGATGAGTCAACATTTAGGAATAGGTCCTTGAATTTTTGTAAAGGTTAAAATGAGTGATTTCCTCACAACAAATCCTTATTTAGATACCACAAGTTTAATTTGATCTTTCATAGATGTACGTAGGGGTAAATACTTAGAAAATATGTATTGAGATTAACTTTTGTTAATTTGATACATGACAACAGACCTTGCTGCCCACCTGGTTTGAAAATCCCGATGGATATTCTTTTGAAATTATCAAACCCTTCATGAATCATCATGATGGATTTAGATATAAGTTGGATATGAATAACCTTGGTTAATCCTTGGGTGTATTATATTAAGGATGGAGTCATAATTTATAAATCCCAAAAGTAAATATTTTTATGACTATGTGGTTTTTTACTATGATAAGTAATGCTCACACTATGCTTACAGTTTTAGTTAATAGTGGGAAACAGAAGGTAATTGAATAATTTTCAATGCAATGGATGATTTTCATATGATATGTAAAGTGGAATGATTATAGGAGTGAAATATATTTTCATCATTCCTAAACAATTTTCAAGGAACATGATTAACAGCAGGTTCTTTTACCAACTCTCAGACTCACAAAGGCAGAGAAATAATGAGTTCACATAGAGTTTGTATAATGGATCCCATTAAGGAACGGAGATTTAGTTTCTTTTATGTCAAGAGTGTGTAAGGAATAACCTAATTAATTGTCTTATAAGAAGAAGAACATGTTTTGAAAATGTAAAAGAAGGACACAAATCAAGTGACTGAAAGGGAAAAAATAAAGTGTTTGATTATCATAATGGATGGGAATATTGGCCTCATTATGTCACATCAAAGGTTAAGTGTTTTATGTCTTGACAAAATTAACATTATAAAACTCAATTTCCAAAGAGGAAATATCATGAAGAGAATCTGCAGGGTGGTGCTAATTACAGGTACATTGGTGATGATGAAGAGACTACAAAAGAAATGATAAGGTAAAGAGATATTAAATAATGGGACGAGGTAACATTGTTAATTGATTAAGGATGAAGTAATCTGTGTTTTTAGGTATTTGGTTTCAAAGAAATCATGACAGATAAAGTATACAAGGATTATTCTGGTTATGTTTTTCTCTCAGTATTTACATTTTTACGTTGAAGGATTCTGATGGACCAAGGAAGTGATTTAATGAAAATGTGATATTTTGATTAAGGGAAGTTAAACCTTAATATGTTCTACATATTATGATAACGGTGTTTGGATAACGATATGCGTGTTATGAATTAGTAAATTTGAAGGTAAGGATTACCCTAGAGACAATTATTGAAAAAGTGTTCTATGTCATCAAGGATGATGTTTAAAACATTTTTGGATTTGAGTATTAAATCAAATATACATTGGAATAAATAAGTATGCATATTTTCTAAAGGAATTTATATTAATTTACGTCCTAACCATGTTCTATGTGAATTTACCATAAGGGTTTTCACATGTTTGGAATTTGAAAACATTGTGATAATTTTTGATATATGGGGGATTAATGTTAATATGGTTTCTTGAAATTATTTCTATATTTTTGTATTTTTATCTTTCAAAAGGGTTATTAGGTTATCCATTAATTAAAAGTTTAATTTAAACATCAGAGGAAGTATTTATGCAATGAGTTTTTATTGAAAACCACGGTTAAAAGGATAGTTAATGATTAAATTTATTTCAAGGATGAAAACAATATTTTTTAAATTTTATTACAATTATTTTAGAAAAGGAAATCATGTATATCGAGTGACAACCGATCAAGTCTGGCAAGACCGTGGATCTTGAAGCCATGACTAAATGAGGTTAAGGGTTTTATGCCTAACATTGGCCTATGCAATATCCTGGTTAATGTATAATTATTTTTTGATGAATAGATATGTATGATGAAACAATAGTGCTACTTTAATGTTTAGAGAATAATGTATTAACCATATTGACTATTTTGAAAATTTATAAATAGTAATACTTTTCATGCTTTTATGGGCATTAAGATCTGCTAAAAGTGTATTTTTGACCGTCATGCATCGAAGTTAATTTTTGGATGTCCATTACAAGAAGTAATGAATGAATTTATAATTGAAAAAATAAAAAAAATTAAATATTTTAATAGGATTATATCAAGTATATATATATGCTTATATTCTTGGTCAATAAAAGAATTACTCAACATTTGGAGAACGTACAAAAGAAAACATGTTGTCTTAATACCTTATTTCTGTTTAATCAGTGGCCTTTTAAATCATCACATATTTATGACTTTGAGGCCCTAAAAATATATTTCTTCATTCACGTGTTATTGATGGATGAACTTAATCACTCCTTATAAATATTTACACTTTTCCTTCATATAAAATCTTCACTCCCAACCTATGTTCTCCTATGTGGAAACCTAGGTACATATTACTTTGGGTGACCCTTATTATTTCTACTATACCCTTTTAAAGGAAGTGTTATTATTAATTTTTATGCTGTGGGTTTCAATGAATGAATCTTTCTAGAATTAAACCTTTGATAACCTGGATAAATTTTGAGTGGGAAATTTATTTTAAGGGGGGAAGAAAGTAACACACTGAGGTTTTGTATTTTTTTCAAATTAATTTTACCTTTTTGATATTTTTTATTTCTTGTAACACTAAAAATAATTCGTTTTATATTTAATCAATATGTTTGGACTGTTTTATACACAAAAACAAAAAAATAATGCATTACATGCAACATAAACAATTGTTTACACTCCTCGGAACACTGAGGTTAGCTTGTATTATTGGAAATAATGACTTTCCCCGATGATTTTTGTCATACACAAGACCAAGGATTACTGAACAATAATATATTAACAAAATATGATTATTTAATATAATGAGGTAAAATCATGATGTTAAGTTAGATTCTCTAAGTATTATTAACTAATTTATGAAAATATATTGTTTATACAATATAATATGAATCCTTAGGTCACCAATTAGTTATAAATGAATATAAAAACTAATTGAATATGAAAAAACTATTATTATGGTCATAAATATATTTTAATCTAATAAATTATTATTTTTAATTTCTATCAATGCACTTAGTCAAATATTCCTTTTACAAGGAACATCATCTTGGATTATGTTACACGCAAGACTTAGTTTCTATGAAATATAATTCTATTGTTATAATCATTTAATTGTGTAAGTTATAGCCTAGACATTAAAAATAGTAATATGAATAGTAATAACTAATAAAATTTTATTTAAAATTCTTTATATAAATAAAACGTATTGATATTGAAATAAATGAATTTTGGTAATTTCCTTTTATGTTTATAATTATTGTTTTCTTGAATGAACCACTTTTAATATCCTATAAAATAAATTAATATTATACACACTTAGAAATTGAATTTGATAAAATAAATTTTATTTTTGAATTAAATATTTAGAAATTCAATTAGGGTGAGTATTTTGAATTTTCCAAGGAAACTTCATTTTTTGATGAATAGTGTAAAAATACTTCTTTTTTTATTTAAAAACTATATTTTTATTTAATTAATTATCAATATTAAATGGTATTATAAACTTTTTTAAGGTAAAAATAGATAAATATTACATATATTAATAAAATTTAATTCACTATAATCAATTTCACAATCAAATTGAATAAAAAATCATAACAAACTTTTGAACATTTTTCTACTTTAAGAACCTCTTATTTCATCCCATCTACAGGATTAACATTAATCTTAATTTTTCTAATTCAAATATTTGAATTTTAAAAACCAAATTAAACCCATAAATTCAGTGTAATATTTATTTTCTAATAATAATATGTTCATTTTTTTCCAAAATGATTAGTAAAAGTGATTAAAATTAATTATAGTGATTTAGGGCAAATTAAACTTAATTAGGGACTAAAACTTAACATTAAGTTCCCAAATGGCCTATACGCATTTCCAACACCCATTTGATATCATAATTTTTTCCATAAAACTTTTTTTTTGATTTTTTTTTGGTATTAAGTTTTTTAGTAAGAATATATGTACACCTAACTTGTTTCTAAAAATTCCAAGTGAGTCTGTTTCCTTTTGTACAACAAGCCACAACCTCTCAAACTTCCTCACACCTCTCAAAACTTTTATGATTGGGAAATACCTTCTGAATAAACCTCTTATAAATCCTACTATACTCCTAGAATACTTCCCATGGGAAAAAGGTAATCCAAGTATGCCTTTTGGGATAAACTAAAAGGAATTACCCGATTAAGATGTGACATCTTCTCTCAACTCCTATCGTTTTATTTTCATTATCATTCCACTAAAACTATATTTATTATATTATTATACAATAAGACCATTATTATAAATATAATAGGATGTTAATATTCATATTATTTGACATACACTTACACAAACCTTTATTTAATGTGTAACAAACATACTATTTCTATGTATGGTGGACTATTGCCTCACAAAATGATGATTGTTCATTATTCCATTATCATGTTCCGTGGTGTCCATTATGTTTTAAAATATATCTATATATGATTTATAATATATTTATAATGTATTTATTATTTATTATTTTTTATTTGTAAAATACCTTTATGGTTTCAATCTCATATAAAGATGATTATGAGGAAGTGTGGACTGTCGTACCCGCAATGAGATTTGATTCGTTCACACACTACATAGATTGTATTATGTATAGTTCGAGTAAATATATATTATATATATGCTATAATAATGTTACATTAATAATTATATATATATATATAAATGTTTTATTTACTATCCTTCTCTCAATACGATAATTTAACGAAAATAGCGTTCATGCGTACGTACAACCAACAGTCTCAATGAACGGTGTATTCTATTTCTTACGTATATATTCTATAGAATATTATAGTAAAAATATACTGAATTTACATTAAATTTATATCTTAGTTTACATTATTTAATCATGATTTCAATATAATGACCAATAATATAACAAATTAAGACACATATGTGAAATAAATCAAATATTACCTAAAGTGTACCATAACATGGGATGCATGACAAGAGTGTAATTTAAGGTCACAATAAAACAATATATGGTATTATATATAACAATATGTTTCTTTAAATGATTTATAAAAAATTTATATTTATTATATAAGTTTTTTGAATAAGTACGATGAGAGTCAAGACACAAGGTATGTGGATTTCATCTCACATTTTATTTCCACTAGATACATGCTATGTTCACCAATCATTTATTTTGTTTGGTGTATGTACTTAACATGATTGAATTATATTTATCTTAAACTTAAATTTACTAGTATTCATGTATCCATTTTATTAACTATGTTTCATGTGGTTTATGTTTCAAAAGTTACTGAATCATTGATGTAGATCCATCTCAATTTTCCTTCTTCGAGACTCATGTTTTGTTTTAAACTTAAATACTTTTTTGAGGTTTATATAAATCCATTTCACATTTTATAACATGAATATCATACTTTTAATTATATTTTATGATATATTTAATTAATTTTTTCTTACATGGAGAGTATGATCCCAAGTTAATACGTTATAAGAGTTTATTGAAATAATGTCATCAATTTTTGAGATTGTTTATGTAAATGCTTTATTTTATGAAATATAATGATCAATATCACAAGAAAATTCATGAATTTTATCATCCATAGGAAATTATAATATAATCATGTATTTGTACAATTCTTCTATACATTATTATATAAGATAGTTTAGAAACTATTTTTAGGAAATCCCAACTTTACCCTCTCTTCGGTTAGAAATACATGTTATTTGAAAACTATCATTTCTAGAAACGTTTTCCAAGAATATTCTTCTAATATCCTAAGATAATTAAAATAAATTTTTACCCTTTATTATTTTACCAATTTTCAAAGGAATATTCTTGTCTCTTTTTGATCAAGGAATTTTGTAAACCTTTTTATTGTGAAAAAGGAATATTCATTTTACCTCGTACGACATGTAATTATTTAACAACCTCCATTTTTGTGAAGATTTCATTTCATGTTAAAAGGGTCAATTTTTTTGAAATTATATCTTAAAAAAAATAATTTCAATAAAAAAGGTTTTCAAAATTTCTTCTAGTTTATTTTATAAGTTTTCATGAAAAATTGTTTTCATACCATTTTCAATATTCATTAATATGTTTTCTAGGAAAATGGTTTTCAATGTATTTTATGCTTTATTAACTATTTTCCAATGTGTTTTCAAATGAAAAGGTTTTTAAAATGTTTGGACACATCTTTTATATGTTTTCAAGGAAAATTTATTTAAATTTATTTAAAATATTCTTTATTAGTTTTTAAGGTATTTTATAAAAAAAATGATCTTCAAATGGTTTATGTATTAAAAACTATTTTTCAAAAAATAAAGGATATTTTACTTAAGAAACATTTCAAAATTATTTCAAAATTCTTTTCTATCTAGGATGACATCTATCGATTTTACTCATTACCTTTAAGGAACTGATCTAAAATTTCCATTCATATTATTCCTATAAGTGGGTTACAATCAATGTCACTGTCTTAATGAAACTCGTTTCTCTTTCATGGGTTATAGGATTTGGAACCCAAATTCATTTCCCGGGTTATGTTAATTGTGAAATGATTATGAAACGTGTCTTTCTCCATAGGTGATGATAATTTTTCATGTTTGTGATACTCATTTAATTTCTTGGGTTATGATATGATTAATTAAGATCTCGTGTCACAAGTATTTATGATATTATTATGATATGGGTGTGACTTATCACTCCCTCCAATCTGTTAGGTAAATATTTATATCTCATGATATATAATAAGCTGAAAATGGGAGTGAACCATGACTACCAATATGGTATGAGGATTGAAATCATGCTACTAAGATGGCTATGGGAGTGAACCATGAGTACCATGATGGTATGGAGAGTGAACCCATACTAATAATATGGTGTTAGAACCAATGCCTTTACTACTATGGGAATCATATTATACGCTTATGTGTTTTTACAAAATTATATGCTTTATTACTATGTTAAAAATTCTTTTATTTTTTTCTATATCTCCTTATGATTCATTTATTATGAACTAACAATCTTTATTTGGATATCTAATATGAAGGGTATGATCTTCAAATATTATTTTCATGTTATAATCCCTTTTTTTCAAGTTATTGTTATGTATTTCCTTTATTTACCGTTGATGAGAATTTAAGATTACATCCTTTTTATCCTTCCTTTACTAGGTTATAAATAAAGGTTTTAGGTATAAATACTAAAGTTGGAGATATTTGTGGGAGATGTTGAAGATCTTCATTCTGGATAGATGATTTTGTTTCCCAGTTTGAAAAGATACTAAATTATTATGTTCCTCATGTATGTATTTTTGTAACATTCTAAATATTAATCTAAAATGATGTAATATCCATTTATGTCAAGCCTAGGTCATTATAGGGGTAGAACATTTATTTCATATTCCTCTCTATTTGGTTCTTTCATCTATGTTTTCCTATGGAGTTCTATTATGGGGAAATGAGGTATGGTCCTTCCGTATCTTCTATTTTTTACTCCACTCTATTTTTCATTTCATTCAGTTTTTCCATTAGGGCTTTGGTGAAAGAATATATTAGGAGTGTGAAGAAATAATATTTCATGATGGGTGAATCCTTTTAGGCTCATAGATGATGTTATTAGGGGAGAAAATAAGGTTTTCATGCATTTTTTGAGTGGAGTAATGTTGCACAATTGAATTATTTAGCGATTTAAGTGATGCTGGTTAATTCTCCCATTGAATCAATGATATAATTTCTAACTTTTATATAGTTCATGTTTGAGTGCATTTTATGAGTGGATCCCACCCCATTTCCCATTGATTCAATTCCATGAGGTTGTTTGGTTCTCGTGGACACAATGGAAGCATGTAAAATCTTTGAAAAAGTTATCAAAATATTAATTAAGGTTGGGGAATTAGATTTATATGAATCTATTTGTTAATTTATTATTTAATTTTTTTTCTTCTTCATTAGTATTATTCATTTATATATTTCTTATTTTGTGTGAGTTTATCCATATGGTTGGGATGTGTTCAAGTCGTCCTAATAGTTAACATGGTGCATATAGCTTTCTAAAAGGATTGATGGTGGTACTATGGATGAAAAAGGACGGGTGAACCTATTTGTTGTTTTTTGGAGGAGTTTGTTGGTTTTTTAATAAGAAAAGGGTATTATTTTCAAATTTTATTTTAAAAAGTGGTTTTTATAAATGATAATTTCATGGAAACTTGTAATTTTAAAGATGATTATTGAAATGGTTTTTTAAAATGGTTGAATGGAGATTTTACAAAAAGGTTTGATGGTATTTTAGATAAGGTACTAGCATGATTAATATTTAAGGTGAATCATTCTATAAATTATTTTGAAATGGAGGTTAGTTCATTTCAAGGGAAATATGGAAGGTATTCAATTAAAAGAGATTTTTTTTTCGGTTTTTCTATGTGTAGATTATTTACTTTATAATAAATTATGTGTTTTTAGAATGTTATCATATATTTTTTTACTAGTATTATTCTTGATTCATGATTATTTGGGTTGTGTGTGTAAAACTCTAATAACATTCCTTTTAATATCAAAATGGTGTGTTGGTCAAAGTGGATGAAATAGGACCCCTATTGAGTTGAGATGTGAGGCTAGGTATCAATTTATTAACACCCTATCTAGGAGTTGGTGGGTAGGGAGATAGGTTATGTGCCCAATTTATTATTTTCTACATGTGCTAAATACGTTCTTTTGATATTTGATGGTTGTTTTTGTTGAATATGATCCAATGGATTGAAATCCCTATGATTGATATTGAATTAGTAGGATCTTCATGGGAGAGATAGGATCCTAATGTTAGTTAATGTACATTCATACCTTGAGTGATAAGTTAGGGTTCATAGAAAGGACCTTTCTTTTAGTGAGAAGTCCTGGTTAGAAAATCATGAGTGAGAATTCATGTGGTGATGGATGGATGAGGACCTTATATTGTTTGATCATGATTTAGTCAGGGAATACCCATGAGAGATTTGGATAATGAGGTGATGTGAGACATGAAATATGGACATCCATTGTGTAAGATGGGATGGGTAATGGCTTTTGGACATATGATTGTTCCTTGTTCCTTCAGGTGGTGGGTCATGGTTTTGATGTCACCTTTCCCAAAATCTTCATTTTTGGGATGGGACTTGATGGATGCTTGACTTATGTCCTCCCCTAAGTGAAAATGGATGGGTTAAGGTTTTAGAATGGCATCCTTCCCTATATCTTCAGGTATGGATTAAGGACTTGGTTAGTTAGATACCCAGAATCTTTGGATATGGGGTGGGTGGTAGTATGTGGAGACTTATTCATTCTAACATGGTTAGAAATAAGAGAGTCTCTAGTGTTTTAGTTTTTAGTTAGCAGATTATAATTTGAATTTTATGAAATTTCTCACATTTTATATTATGTGTCCAAGTTGGTATGTTTTAAAACAAATAGTTCATCCAAAATATGTATTGCATCCACATCCACTTGATCAAAACAATGCTCAATATCATTGAGTCATTATTTATTCCTTTTATTTCATTTAATTAACACCCAACCCCTGTAAACAATAGGGTTTTCGATATATGTAGGTTGAAATTTCTACTTCATCTTAGGTATAGTTTTTCTTGTATCGTGAAATGTGGTTCAATAAGTAGATTGTGGCATCGAAGGAATCAAAATGATACTAGTTTCATTTTTATATAGGTTATGTATTTTACTTTTTAGTGATTCTTTAGTATTAATTAGATTGTTTTCCATTTATTTACATATTATTCCTTTATCCCATTTTATCTATTTCTACTCTATTTTTTATTTCCACATCTTGTAGATAGATTTACTACTATAAATTGTGGAATTTGTGTTCTTTTGGGGCTCCATTTTTAATGATTATTTTTAGATGTTCATTATATGGATGGGTTAGAAATTTTTTTTGTTGAATTAGGTCATGAATTTGGGGTTTATTTTATACAATAGTCACCCATGACTATGTTAGGCCCTCACCAGTAGTTGAAATCCTATGGAATAATGGGAGGCATGATTGAGGTCATGTTGTGACCCACACTCGATTTTATTTTATTTTTTTTATCTGATTTAGAACATTAAAAATGTTATAATATAAATTCTTGGGATGTGATGGTGCAGTTAGAGGTCATGATACATTATTGGGACTCAGGAGGTATACCAATCCCATGGATCTACATCATGGAATTAGTTTAAAACCAAGTTACAAGGGTTTGCAATGTTTTGGTACAAGAAACTCTAGGATAAATGAGGTAAAGATTTAGAATATTAATCCCAATATATAATGGACAGTACTCGAGGTTAGTCATTGGGATTTGTCGGGAGCCAATGAGTTTTTATTGCATCCTGATTATGGCATGATTAAGACACTATATGAGATATGAAATTGGAATTTGTTTAATTTTTCTATTATGAATAATTTGGGTTGTGAAAAATAATTACAACATTTGGATTCATTAAATCTAGACAATAAATCCAAATAATTGATTAATTTGGTTATCCTAAATAAGAAAAGGGATATTATTATTATATTACATATGAGTAAATATGGTTTATGTATCAATATTTCACATTCTTAAAGAAGTAATATATAAATCAATGATATGGTATAAAAAATTTGAACGTGAATAATTTCAAAACCAATGTACCAAACTTATTCCTGAGATGGAAAGTGAGTAGTGCCTATAAAGGTTTCTTAATGAATAAAGTAATTAAGAATCAAAAAAACCATAAGTGTTTGGTAGGATTCATTAAGAGACTAAGAGATACATGTTTTTATAAAATTATAAATTAATGTTTATAAATAATGAACCTACTAACTATTAATTTACTAGTGAGAAATATAATTTTAATAAATAGATAAATTATATGAAATATGAAATTGAATCCATGTACAATAATTTGGTCCCAAACACAATGGATTCACCTAAAGGGGTGATACCCATAGTTTGTAAATGATTTTTATCAAAGATAACTACTATATATGGTAGAGTCCCAATCTTTAAATATAATCTCATATGTAACGGTAATATATAAATTTGTTTTATTAAATATAATGGGACCCATTCAGTTAATGTAACAATAATTTTTTTATATTGACTTTTATAGCCACTTATTATGATAATAAGATATATAAAATAGATTTCAAAACCACCTTCACTAATGGAATTTATCCAAAGATGTGTACATGATATATCCTGATGGGTTTTAAGATCCAAATGAGTTTACTATGTTTTGTAATATATAGTATTACAATTTTGGATTTAATAATGACTCGTGGAGATGGAACATATAGATTTATTATGAAATCAAATATTTCTATTTAATCATGAATTTTAATGAACCTTATTTAATCACGATAATTAGTGAGAGTTTAGTAAAATTCTTGGTATTCTATATGGTTGAAATAATTAATATTAACAATGAAATCCCAAATTTTTACTATATAATTGTAATTTTTGTAATGTAAATATCATTGAAGGATAAAGGTGATGAAACCTATATATTGTGTATGAAGATCAATAACGGTATATTGAATTGGTTTCATATATTGAGTCCAAATATAGGTGATTCTATAATGTTTTTTAGCATGAAGAACTCCAATAATGGGTATTTACCACTATTTTTATAGAATTATTTTTTGAAATATTTATCATATTAATAAAGAGTTATAAAGTATTTGTATGATTCCTTATGGATACACCATATGATCTATCATGTATATCAGGTTTTGTACTCAGCACGATGATACTTTTATATTTGTGAATTATAATTAGATAATAGTCCAATGCTAGTGATAGTCACTGGATTTATATTAATATTATCAGTAAGTACTAAAGGGAAATTAAGGGTATGTTCATGGTCTTTGGGGGAAATTTTGCACTCATTATAATGTGTTACACCGATGATAGTCTCCAAACTAACAAAGATGATATGATATCCCAATATGGTTTGATGTTTTTTTCTCAATGGTGGAGATATCAATTGAAATAGTTCTTAAAAATCCTTCATGGTTTAATTGGAAAGGGATTTAGAACACATCAATACATCAGATTGAACAATGGAATCTTTTTAGATCTAGAAGTTCATCTACGAAATTTGTGTGGTTTATATCCTTTTAGGACTATTTGATCTATATTGAGAAAATAATAATGTTACTTATTAGGTTAAGGAACATCACTCTAACAAATAGAATAAACACATCTTTCATAACTATCATATCATATGAGTTTTCATCAAGAGGGTTGATGTAATGATCTATATGGTGACTATAAAGGTTAATATAATAGATCCATTAGATTTGAAATTAATATTGTAGAATCATGTGGGTTAGGTGAGTTCTTTGGGTAATAAATACATGGCATACTATATCTAATGATTTATTTCAATGATATTGTATTATTGGTTTATTATAAAGTAAATATCTATTATGCTTAATTCTTGTGTGATGAATATATTGCATGTACTATGAAATTATAAAATACCCTCACAATTTGACATTGAGATATTCCTAATTAATTATCACCATAATGTATTATTATTTGTAATAATATATTAATATTATTGTTACTATAATATTATATGTAATACAAAGATTTGATTCATGAGATAGTAAGTTGATACTTATTGTTTGGATTAATCCCTGAAATTATTTTACAAGGAATTGCATACTATCATTGATATACTTAGGGGGCTACGATTATATTTAATCCTCGTTACAAAAGTATTAAAAGATACATAGCTTCAGAATATTCATTATATGATACCTTTATTATCCTATCCACGAGGATGATATAATAATATGTGGTTTAGTATGTTGATGATCATGTCTGGTTGTAAACTAGAGGTCCCACTAAACTCCCTAAGGAGGGGATTTGAATTGAGGTGAGTTAAAATTTATTCTTCCCTTATGATAAAATAAATATCATGTTAACATTAGAAAAGGTAACTTCAATTTGTCTCATTTATCACACAAAATCATAACCAAATGTAAAAAGTTAAATAATCAAGGACCAAAATATTTACTTAGTTCACCCACACCATTCTACATATAATAAGTGTATATAAATGATGTGTTGATATTAAAAATAATTACTACTATAAGAGTTATAGATTAAAATATTTAGAACAATCCCATTACTCATTAGATGTCCATAGAATCATCATATATTACTCTAATATAATGTCAAGAGGGGTATAAATGAAAAATTCTACACATAGTTCAAACTCACAAGATTTCAATAAAAGGTATAACACCAAAATGAAATTGATGTTCTCAGTGATACACTATTATTACATTATAGTTCATAAATAATTGGCACAAAAACTCTTCTATAAAACCCCTAATATTTAATAAAATAGAGTTTACATAATAAATTTAATGATTTTGTAAATTCGACGGATGGTTCACTTCTCTTCATTCTTCCTAATATAAAATATTACTGTTATCTATAATATATTTTCTTCTAAAAATATGTTTCTCTATAAATAGGAAATTTCAAATTTCAAATTTAAAATATAATATTCAATAACATTAAATCCTTATATAATCGCTTAGACCATTTTTAGATATTTATCCACTAATGGAATTCAAATAGATTGTTAATTCATGTCACATCAACTACCAATCCCTTCAAAGAATGAAAAGAGAATAGTTATTTTCAAACTCCATAAATAATAAACATTGTGGAATGGAAATAATCATCATGGAATGATGGATTAATACATTATATAGTTTTTATTGAATTTTAAAATGAATCATGGTGTGGCATTTTTTCAAAGATTGATCCTATTTTTCATTGAAAAGAATATATGGCATAATATTAAAAAACCCTACTTATTTTCCCAATCTAGATGAAATGATGTAGACCCTTCAACCATATTTTAAAGTAAACATGAAATATTATATTTTTTGGAATGATCTAATTGATTTTTTTGTAATTACTCACACTATAAAAGATTTTTCATAATATAACTCTACCCAATATGTTTCTAACACGACGTGACCAGCAAGTCATGATTTGATTGTCTCTTTATCTTAATTTGTTTTTGTGTGATTATCCTTTATGATGTGGGTTGCCTAGAATTGAAATAACCTTGTAAATATAACTATAAATCATCATGATGTTTCCAAAATTTCATGTAATGGCAATATAATTTTCCTCCAAATATATAATGGAGAAAACCATACATATGAGTTATAATAAATCATACATATGTAGTGTAATTCAAATTTTTTCCATTTCATGATCTACCATCATGTAATGGCATTTATTATTGATCTATGAATTGTTCATATAATATATAGATTTGTAAAGAATATCTCCATCCACCATAATTCAACCCTAGGAATGTTCTCACATTTTATACTCACTTAAACAACTTCTGATAGACTTTCAGTTGATAACAAACCCAGTCATTACACCTCTTGTTTAAAAAGTTATATTTGGGTTTTTTTCAATGAAACATTTTTCAATATTGAATAATTATAAATAAGATCCCCCTAGAGGTCATATGTCATTGTAATATCCTCATGTAGTCATTCTCATCTTTTTGAAATAATATTCAAATGGATTTATTCTGTATTTGATAACATCAATATTTAAAAATGTAATGACCCGATCTATTATAAATGAAATTCCCATGACATTTATTTAAATGTCTTATCAGATAATGTGGTTAAAGAAAACACATGATCTTATTTTATTATTATATCAAATTGGATGTAATCACCTATAAAGAACCATTACCACTGATACTATAACCATTGAACAATGATCAAATGATTACTATGAAGATAGGGTTTTAATGAATCCAATTGACATAAAAAAGGAAGTGATGACCTCAACTAGTAGGATCATATCCTATGAAGCCCATCTATTAGCGATTCAGAAGGAGATATCATCCCTGTCTTTTTTAGCAATCCTAACTAGATATCCAAATACTTAAGCATTATATACACTATCTATAGGAGAAGTTTAACTTTATCAAGATCACAACCCAAATCATGTTCGAAGAACCGCCCCATGAATGTCTAATCGTCGCTCAACTTACCCTTAGGGCATTTAATGGTTTATTAAAGTGATATTGATCAAGAAACTGTCAATATGAGTGTCTAAATTATTTTTTTATCGAATAAAAAATATGTTTTCATCCCATTATTATTACTTTATAAATTATATTTATTTTTATTCAATTAAACACAAATAGTATTTTTGGATAATATTCAAATTCAATTAATGGAATTTAATTTAAGGAATTAATGGATTTTTTAAAGAAATTATATTTTAATAACTTATTTTAATTAAATAATTTTTATTAAATATAAATCAACATATAATATTTTAATAAGTCAAATATACTTTTTATAAGGATTTGATAACTGTAATTATAAAAAAACCCTGATTTTCATAATAAATATTAATTTTATTTTAAAAGTTAAAATTAAAAATAGCTGAAAAATTATTTTTATAAAATTAATATTATTTTTTGAATCATAATTTTGAAATTAAACAATGGTTAAGTTTTCTTAATTTTCTAATATAGTCAATTTTTAAGGTAAAAATTGGATTCCATATAAATAATATATTATCATTATAACATCAAAATGTCCCAAAAGTGATGTAACAAATACTATTAGTGAGATACATGACCAAATATATGTTTTTCATTTAAAATAATACGAGTTTTTATTTTATAAATCCATAATGAATCCTCTAAAACATGTAAAATATTTTAATGTTTTAAAATCCCCTCTTTGAGTAAATGTCTCACCTCCACATGAGCAAGGGAATTATTTTATTAATTTATTCTATGGAGATATAAAATAATGAGAAATAAGTCCTTTTTATAGTAACAATGGTAAAAACCCATGGGGTGGTTTTCGTTTTTGGTTATTTTATTATATAGATTCCAAAACCTAAATAATAAATAAATCCCCCACATTTTCTATATAAACGACCACTATTTCCTATTTCGCTTCACTAATAGACCCTTGAGAATATCAATACTCTTCCCTATACTCTCTATAGTCCTCCCAAGGTTCCCATAAGATCACTTAAATCCCTTAGCAAGAATTTGGAGTCACACACTCAGGTAATGGATCTTCCACACTGCTTTTTATTCAACCAAATCTTTTATGTTATGATTTTTAATTTAAAATTTTTCATGTTGTGATATGTTATCACATATCCAAAATACATTCGTTTTTATTTATAAATTATTATATACCCCTACCACTCTCATTAATCCTCTTATATAACCCTTATGTGCACCTATTACCATGTCAGAATTTTGTAAGGGATTTATCTCTTCCATTTCCAGTCAAGCATTTATTTAATGTTATGTCACATAAATAACATTTTCTTAATTTGGGATATGTTATTAAATATTAACCTTAATTCTTATTTAATTAATAAATTATTATATCCCCCTTTTACACTTCTTAATCCTCCCATGATCCTTTATGATCACTTGTTACCATGCTGAAATGTAGTTTGGATTCCTTTTTGTTATGCAAGTTTCTTCATTACCTTATACCTTCTATTTACAAATTTATAATTTTGGGATATGATATTTCGTGACCCTATTACTTCCCATTTTATTTCAATGTTATTATAGATCACTTTATCTCTCATCATCCCATTTTTATTAATCTTTAAGTGATATCGTTATGCTGTCAAAATTTCACAATGATTTTCCTTCTCAAAACAAGTGTGTTGTGAATACCATACCCATTTCCTAGAAAGGATTTTCACCTTTATGTGCATATAATTTTTTATTTTGGAATTACATGTATTTATTACACACTCGTTTATATTTTAATTTATTACTATTATGAATGAATCCATGTTTATGATATATGTGACACACTAAAGCATGAGAATGTAATGAATGTGATGGGTGCACTAAGAAATATATAGTGCTCTAGTGATTGGGTATGGTTTAGTATCATGATACATTATGTTGGGCTAGGTGGTCCAATTTATTCCTTTATGGTAATATTTACGAGATGATGTCTTGGAATTATTTTCATTAACCTATGTTTATGATGTATTGTTTTTAGTTGTTTCCACATTTCACATGTTAGTATTATCATGATATATAATGCGTTATTATTAAAAATCCTTTGATACCACATTTATATGAATATTTTCTAACAAATAATATCTTCTTCATGTTGTGACTTCTTTATTCTCTTACTAGTATTTATAGCTCTTACCTTTCATTTTTTTCTTATGTTATCATGTGAGGTTTTAAAATCCATCAAAAATTTTGAATGATGTTAAAGAAAATTAACATAATATTATTTTATCCCATTTTTAATATGGTATGTATATAACTAATTCAAAAATACACTATACTTATAAATATTATGAGTTTTAAAAATTGTAATTTTTTTGTAATAAATCATGAATTCATATATAAAGAAAAGAACTATTGATATAGTTGGTATCAGAGATTTAGTTTGGCGATTTTTGGGATTAATATTAGAAGACTATAGTACATTTATAAGGGATAAGACTCTATATAAGAAAATGGCCACAAATTTTGGTAATTATAGAGAAATTTTTTTATCAATAATATAAACCCCTTTATGGATACTATAAGTTGAGGTGGTTCTGGGATAGACGTACCTTGGGGTAACATCCCCGATAAGGTCTTTCAAGCATGATTTGGTGTAACCTAGTACATGAGAATGGTCCTTGATGCATAAATATTTTTATAATACAAGGGGATAAAATTTGATAAATTAATAAGCTTTTTACGAACTACTATTAATGGAATAAAAAATCCCATAAGAATACATGTTATGATATATATTATAGGTAACATAAATTGGAGCCCAAAAATTCATAAGTTAAGAATGGAATGTAATTTAAATGTTATATAATTATGGTTATTGGATACACCTTTATATATTTTGTAGTTTAGTAATACTCATCCCTAATTTTCCCTTTATTATATCCAATGGTTAGAAATATGAGGATTTTGGTAAAAAATAATTGTGGAATCCAATGTGATGACTACCCTAATGAGATTCCCAACCCGATGGGAGTAGGAATAATTATATTTATGATTATAATATATTAGGTGGAATAGGTCCTAAATAGAAACCAATATCAATAAGAGCTCCCAAACCACCATATGAGGTAATGATCTACTGTCATGAACTTCATACGACAAAGGCCTCCAATATTTATTAGATCATCTCATCCCATAATCATGGAACAATGGATCAACTCCATGGAGAATATATTCTACATCATTAAATGTTTTGAGAAAGAGATGATTCTAATAGATGTTTTTTATAGGGAGGGAGATGCTAATCAATGGTAAGAATTATAAAAAATATAAATCATGGGGAAGAGATTAAAGTGATTGAGTGGAAGGAATTATAGGAAAAAAATTCGATAAATATTTTCCTTTCACCCTTCATCTTAAAATGAAAAGTGATTTCCTCTCCCTCAATCAAAAATATAATGAATCTGTTGGGGTGTGTGAGGAAAACATAACAATAGGTTAGTTATAAACCATTGTCTTTTTAATTACCCTTGAATACATGGTCGATAGCTTCTTTTGTGGGATAAAACCTATTTTACTAAAAGCCCTCGAAATCGGTGACTCTAATAGTTATGATGAAATTTTATAATGTTTCCTCAATGTTAAAATTTATATTGTCGAATAAAAAAGGTATCATAGGGATAATAATAGGATAGTGGAGTTTAATTCCAATGGTCTGATGGAGAAACAAAATGGTGCCAAGAAAATTCAGAATCCCACTTGTCAAAGGTGCAGAAATAAGAACACCAAAAATTGAATAATGGGGATTAAGAAATGCTTTAGGTGTGGTAAGGAAGGTAACCTATATAATATTTACCAATAGGTGAATCCTTATCCTGAGATGGAGGGAAGGACTTCTCCATTAAACAGTCAGTCCATTGTTCATTAATAAAACATTAAGGAATTTGGGAAATTCAAAAACTAATGTACTTAATCATGGGTTTTATAAGACAACCATTAACCTCCAAGGTACCCAGGGTGATATTTTTCCATCACAAAAATTGAGGTAAATCCTAAAAAAAGTGGTGAAAGGTACTCCATTTATACATTCAAGGATAATGAATTTACTTTTTTATTCTAGTGTTAGGAATTCTTTTATATCATGAATGATTATTAGAACTATTGAAATATCACTAAAAATCCAAGAAATAGAGTGATTAGTGAAAACAGAAAATGGGTAAATTATTACACTATCTATTGTATAAACTTTTTAGTTAACCTTTTCATACCCCCTTTGGTTGAATTTGATGCAATTATATGAATGGATAATCTTCCCATATATATAGAGAACAAAAATTCCCATGACAAGGAAGTAACTCTTTGTATTGTGAATCAACCCATGTTTTTGTAAAATTGTAAGGAAGAAGATGAATCTTCTTTAGACCCAACATCTGAAGCATGGATATTAATTCCCTATAAGAAATATTATCTTTCTAAAATTTTTGAGTCTACGTAAATAAAAATCCTCAAATACATTCCCATATTGAGGGACTATATTGATGTGTTTCTTGAAGAATTTCATAATTTTCTTCTTATATGAGAGGTTGAATTTTTAATCGATATTATACTTGGGATTTGCCAATATCCAAGACTCTAAATAGAGAATATGTTATGTAACATGAGGATCTTAAGAAATTACTATAGGAGAATATTGATATAGGGTTTATAAGCCCAAGTGCTTCACCATGGGGTGCACCATTAACATTTTTCAAGAAGAAGGACAGGTCAAAGCACCTTTTAATTGATTATTGTAAGCTCCAAAAGATCACAATAAAGAACAAGAATCCTCTCCAAATGATTTATGAATTGTTTTATCAACTATTTAGTGAAAAATAATTCATCAAGGAGGGTATATGGTTAGGATATTAACAACTTTTTTCTGAATAATTATGAAATACCCAAGACAACCTTTCGTACAAGTTACGGGCACTATGAGTTCAAAGTGAAGCATTTTAGGATCATTAATTCTATATCAATCTTCTTTGACTTTATGAATAGAGTATTTATAGATTATCTAAATAAATATTTAGAATTATTTATAGATTATATTAGAATATACTAAAAAATCCAGGAATAGTATGATGAGAATCATAGCATTGTGCTAAATTCCTTATGAAAAGAGAATATGTATGCCAAGTATAGAAAAAGAGAGTTAAAGTTGAAGTACGCATCATTACTAAGGAATATCATCAAAAGAAATGGTATATCGTTATACCCTTAAAGAGATGAATAAATTGAAGGATGGATGTGTCCAATATCTATGAAATATTTTAGTAGTGTACAAGGGTTATCTGGGTATTATCGCAAACTTCTCAAAAATTTATTATAGTTTTCAAACCCTCTTATCGAGATAACATTGAAGGGAGTCTTGTTTCCATTGAATGATGAGTATATAGAGAGATTCCTGGATGTGAAAAGGATTCCAATAAATACCCCAGTACTCACACAACCCAATAGTGGATACCTTTTCATGGTATTTTGTTATGATTTGAAGAAGCTCTTAGTGTGTTCGTTAATGAAGAATGAAAATGTCATACCATTTGATTCAATGAAACTTAAATTAGAAAAGTAGAACTACCCAAATAGTGTTCCATAATTGGTTTTAGTGATATTTACTATGAAAAAATGGTGACATTATCTATTTGGAATGAAGTCTGAAATATATTTCGATCACAATATCCTAATGTGGATATTCACATAGAAAGTGCTGAATATGCACCAATGAAGATGGCTAAATCTGATTAGGGACTAAAAATGATCAATACACTATCATCCTATGAAATTTAATAAAGGGGAATATTATATAAGTAGAATGTATCCAAAAATTCAAACATTGAAGATAATTGAGAGGGATCTGATATTCATTGATTTGGAACGATTGTCCATTGGAATCAAAAAGTAATGAACATCATGAATCCTTTCACAAGTTATTTCCCAATTGTCTCTTCGGGATAAGTTAAAGGACTCTCAATGAAATGATGTGGGAATTCATTAGAAAGTGGAAAACATAATGAAAATCTAAATCCTTATATTTTAGTGTTAATAAAGAAGTAATTATGAGATCAAGGTCAAGAATATGTGTTTGATCAAATATTGAGTTAAAGAATGAACTGTTGGATGATGAATTATTTTTAATTTATCCATTAACCTATAATGAAAAATTATTTTTGAAGATCTCCATGATAACTATTAGTGGGAAAATATGAAGAATGATATTTCAAAATATAAATCAAATGTCCTGGTAATATAGAATGTAAAGGATAAAAGGAAGAAGTCTAAATGGATGATTCACCCATTACTGGTACTAAAAAGGAAATGGGAGAACATAACCCCTGAATTTTTCACAATAATTCTAGAATAATATTGAGGAAACAATACTATATGTATTTTTGTGGATCTTCTTATAAAGACAACTCACATTATCACAAATCGAGAAGATTTATCGCTCAGTCAACTTGCACAAATATATGTTAGAGTTGTGGTAAGGTTTTATGGGGTACCAATATTGATTGTATAGGATCAAGATCCAAGATTCACCTACATATTCTGTAAAATACTACAACATTCTATAAAAACTAATATTCACTTTAATATGACCTATTATCCTAATATTGATTTCTATTCTTAGAAAACTATTTAGAAACTGTAATCCATTTTGAGAGAATTTTTTATTGAATTAAAGGGTGGATGGCACCAATATCTTCTTTGGGTTGAGTTCTCATATAGTAACAGTTTCTAGTAAAACATACAAATGGATCCATATGAAATCATTTATGGGAAGAGTGGAATAACACCAACATGTTGGGATGATTTTGGGGAATGAAAACTCCTAGGTCCTAAAATTATCAATGTAATGGTGGAAAATGTAAAGACCATTTAGCCTCACATCAAGGATCCTCATAGTTGAAAAAAGATCTATGATCACAATCATCGACAAGAATTAGAATTTGATGTTGGAGAAATGGTATTCTTCCACATATCTCTATGGAATAAACTGATGAAATCTGAGACTAATGGAAATCTTTCTCTATGATACGTCATACTCTTTGAGATCATTGATCTCATTGGATTAGTGGCCCTCTGACTTGAACTCTCACCTAACTATCTAAAGTACATGATGTAGTCCATGTATCCCTCTTGAGAAAGTACATTCCAGACCCCTTACACAAAATCCATCCATAGGTTGTACCATTGGTGAATGATCTATCATGTGAGGACCAACCAGTGAAAATATTATATCATAGAGAGAATGTTCTATTGAATAATACAATGAAAAATTTCATTGTGTTTGTGGTGAAACAATAAGTTTGAAAAAACAACATGCAAACCATAGGAGGTTCTTAAATAGAGTTACCTTAATCCAATTTAATACGCTAAAATAATTTTTTGTAGGTGAAATTTTTTAAGGGATAAGATTTTAATGACCTGAACTCTTATAAATAAAATTCACCTTGAAATTTATTTTAATGTATTGTTATATAATACGGTCATAAAAAATGCATGCACTAATTTTGTTTTAATATACCCAATTGGAATTAATCGACCATTTAGAATCATTACGATTGATAATATATCCATTGAATAGTGATCCCATGATTTGTGTAAATATAGGTTTTTAAAAATCCTATTTACATAAAAAAAGAATGTTATAGCCCCAACCATTAGGATTGTACCATATGAATCCCATTTATTGAAGATTTAACTGGAGGTAGAATCGTTAGTATTTTCCCATGACAAATCCCAATATGAGATCCCAAAATGTAAATATGGGATAAATTTTTTATGAGAGAAGTTAAAAATCATCGATATCACGACCCAAAACAGGTTCGCCAAATCGCCCCATGAAAGTCCCACCATCGTGTAACCTGCCCTTGGGGAATTTACTGGTTTATTAAAAGGATATGTATCATTTCCCTAAAAATATGAGTATGTATATTATTTTTTATAGATTAATGAATATATTGTTATCAAACTTTAAAAATTATTTTTATTTTGATTCAATAAAGCAACAATAATAATTTTTAAATATTCAAATTCTTTTAGTGAAATCATTTTGATGAATTAGTGGTTTTTTAAATAAATTACATTTTAAGAAAAATTTATTATTAAATAAGGTTTCTTAAATATAAATTATCATATAATTTTTTAATAAGTCTAATGTATTATATATTTTGTTTTGTTAACTATTATTGTCAAAAAACCAAAAGAAAGAATAATATGTGTTGATATTATTTTAAAAGTGAAAAATAAAATTAATAGAAAATTATTTAGATAAAATTAATATTTTTTTTGGAATAAAATCATTAAAATTTTCCAATGAAAATTTTTTCATAATTGTTTGAGATGGATGAATTTTCAAGTAAAAATAAAATACCATATAAATATACTTTATTTATTATGACACCATAATAAACCAAAATTGATGTAATAAATACATTAAATGTGAAACATGTCCAAGTATATGTTTTAACATTAAAATAATGCGTTTTTAACTTTATTTGATTTATTTTATAAATCCATTATTAATCCTCAAAGACATGTAATATATTTAAAGGTTTTAAAATCATTTCTTTAAGAGCATGTCTTGATTCCACAAAATAAAGGGTATAATTTTATTATTTTTTACCCATTGACTTATAAAATAATTATAACCAATACCATTTTTTAGAAACCATACCCAAAAACCATGGAATGGTTTTTAGTTTTGGTTATTTTATTATGTAGAGTACAAAACCCAAATAATAATAAAATCCCCCTCTTTTCCAATATATTCCAAAATAGGATCCCATTTTTCATCAATAAAACTCTTTAGGTAATGTTTATACTCTATCCTACACTCTCTATAGTACTCACAAGGTTCCCTCAAGCTCTCAAGTAGTCTCTACCAATCATTTGGGGTAACACACTTAAGTAAGGGATCTTTCAATATCTTTTTTATTCAATCACTTATTTTAGGTTATGATTGTAAATTTTGATTTAGTCATGTAGGGAAATGTTATTCCATATCCCAAATACTTTCATTTTCATGTCTATATAATGATAGAACCATTCCACTCTCATTAATCCTACCCATGAACTATTTTGTAGAACCATTACCATTCTGAAATTTAATAAGGTATTTCTCTCTTCTAATTTCCATTCAACCACTTATTTTATGTTATGTCTAGTAAAATCTATTTTTATATATGGGGATATATTATTCCATATTACCCTTACTATAAATTTAATTCATAAATTATTATATCCCCCTTTCACTCTCCATAATCCTATAACAGTCCTTTATGTTTACCCGCTACGATGCCAAAATATAGTTTGGATTCTTTTATTCGAGTTCCATCATTACCTTATGCCTTTTATTTTAAATTTTTTAATGCTGGGTATAATTTTACATGTCCCTATTACTTATCATTTGATTTTTATGTGGTGATAGACCCATTTATCTCTGATAAAACCATTTTTATTAATCATATAGTGATGTCATTTTATAACTGAGATTTAACATGGTTTTCCATATGAAAACAATTGTGTAGTGAATACCATTACCATTTCCTATTATGGGTGATCTCTATTATGAATATATACTTTTTTATTGGTGTATTACATGTTTTTATTCCATACTCCCTGATCATTGAATAGATTATGATTATTAATTAAATCATGTTTTATGATATCTCTGGAAAACTTAATCATGAAAATGGAATGAATGTGACGAGTGCTCCTAGAGTAATATAGTGCTCCAATTAATTGGGTAATGTTTAGTATCCTCATACGTCATGTTGGTAAATATTGTAAACCTGAAACATTTATGTGACTTTTTTTAAAATGATGTCTTGGAAGTTTAGCCTTGACCTATTTTTATGATGCAGTGCTTTAAGTTGTTGCCACATTTCCCATGTTATGATTATAATTATATATCATGACTTATTATTCAAGGTCAGTTAATTGTCTATTGATAAGACTATTGTATATCATGTAATATATTTGTTCATTTTATTCCTTTTAAAATACCTTACTTGGATTTATAGATCATCCCCTTCTTATTTTATTCCCTTGGTTATCCCATGCAGTTTTAAAAGCCTTAAAATTTTAGAATCATGTTAAAGAAGTTTTCAATAATTTTATAGTATCCCATGTTCAAGATTTTATGATATGTAACTAATTATAAAAGACATTGTACTTCCTTGTCTTCTTTCTTGTACTAATTATACTTTTATATAATAAATCAGAAATTTATTTTTAATAAAGAACTGGGTTTTTATAAAAACCCTCGACCTTTCTACTCTAAAAACATATTTATTAACTGATTCTATAAGCCTACGTGTGTCAAACATCATTTTAAGAAATGTGAGAATGAATTGATCTCTATAATTTTTCTATTAATTAATAATCAAACCTATTTTCTTCTTTCTAGTCCCCTTGGATAGTATTCCCCCTATTTAATTACAACCATATAAGATAAATTCTAGTAAGAATAAATAATTTATGAATAAATCATTTTAAATAATTAGAGAGGTACATTTTTAAACCTCAATACTTTGAAGGAATCGATTTAACTCATAGGTTAAATCAACAATTCTCAAACACAAGTGAAACTAATATTTTATTAACTATATCAACTACTTGATTATTTGTTCCAATAACTATAGTTTTACAATATTGTGATGCACATATTCCTTTATAAAATTATATTGTATCTTAATATATTTGTAATGAGAGTACTGAACTAGAATCATTATTAATCTGATGGTTTTTATTCATCACATTAGATCTCCAATGGTTGTGGTACCATTTCTACAAGATCTTCCACCTTTTACTTTAACCAGATTAAATGTGTATAATCCTTGGTAGTTAAAATATATTCCAACTATTGTATACTCAAAGATACATAGTAATGTTTCTTAAATACGAAAATAAACAAATTTTGTACCATAAATATAGATCTTCCACCTGTTGATTTTTAATCCACATATCACTATAATAGTAAAAATACAAATAAGACATCAATAATAGATTTTCTATAGCCTTTAAAATAAAACCAAAACCTTGAGTTCCAAAAATATAACATACAATTATCCTCAACACCAAGAAGCTTTAATTATTTTGATAAATATAAAATCAAACAAATCTGTACATATCATAGAATATACTATACATGGTTTAAATAATATAATGTAAACATATAATAATTATTCTATAAAATGTAGTTTTTTCCCTCACTACCTCATGCATCATTACAATAGTTGAAACCAGTTTTCATTCCTTTATTCTATACTTCTTGAACACTAATATTGCATTGTTCACCTATATTAAAAAACATTCTTCCCTTCAATTAACTTGTAACCCAAAACATTATGCTAGTTATCCAATCATAGACAACTAATAATTTGATCATGTTATATTTCAAAACTAATATATCGATTCCATTATTGAATCCAAAAATGATATCATTCCATACTCCATCATTGTGAATTATTATTTTTACAATACATTTAAATAGTGTTTTTGATAAACTCGTCCTCTATTGAACTCAAATTTTCTCACCTATCAATCCTTTTTTGAATATTAGGAATAAAGTTCTTTCTTTCTTCCCCAAAACATGTTATTAAATTTTTACACATTTTACTCATCAGCTACAATAAGAAATCACACTTGTAGTTTGATGTAGAGTTATTCATTCAATAATCCATTATTGAATGTCATATTTACAAACTATTTAAATATTCTAAACTTATATTGAACAACGATTTCATGAAAAACTATTATCAAATCCATTGATGAAATTAGAGAAAATATTTCCACAATATAAACTCTTTCACCATGCACATATCATTCACACTCTATAACTTCATATACTAGACCACTCTTCTATTTTCATTGATCTTGTTTTTATAAAAACTATATATACCAATAAAATTATAATTCATATGTCTGAATACAAGATCTCTTATTTTGTTCTCGTCAATTTACTTCAAATCCTCATTTATGGATTTTACCCTTGATTCCTCATTCAAAAAAATTTAAATAATTTTTTTTGTAACTCTTATAATAACTAATTGTGCTAAATTCTCCTCACCCACTATATTTGAATTAGAATATATTTACTCCAATAATGTTTCTAAGATTAACTCCAATTATCATCATACATTTTTTGATTCATAGTTTCACTCTTTTTATCATATAACTATTTCTATAATTCATGTTTAGAATCATCGATAACTGTACAATTTGGAGATTCTTCTAAAACCCCAATTATCTCTTATTTTTATTAAATTACTTCTTCATAAATAAATCTTCTAAAATTATCTCAGGAATATTTCTATATAACATTCATATTATTTAGTTACATTATTTTTTTTGATAATTTTTTAATGTTTATAGGATTTAATCTTTGATGATTATCCTAAAAATATACATTCATATGTTGAATCACCATGATTTCCCTAATTTCACACTTTATTCCAAATGAACTAATTTATTTTGAATACTCTATCTGTGAGAGTTCTTTGTCGTGGTTTATTTCAAAAATAACATCATATAATCACCTATAACAATGAATTCTCTATTATAAGTGTGAACCACCACTTATAACACTTATTTTCAATAGTTAAGAGCTATGTCACTTTCTATCAAAAATATATTTACAATATTATTGAGCATATGATTACATATTTTTATGACTCTATTCAGATGATGATTCCAAACCCCTAAAACATTATGATATATTCAGTATTTATTCATATAATTTTAGACTTCAATAGAAGTATATTTTGTTCTATTATTTAATGGTTTAATCATCATTGTTCTAATAGTTTAATTTTCTTCCCTTCTTCTAAATCTTTTGATCCAGTCCAATACTTTCCCATTTAACTGTAGTAACATAATATATCTCATTGTAATGACCTCATATTATTTCAAGTGAACTATGTTTATTTTAATCATTTTATAATAGTGTTTTTTTGTTATAAGTTATTTGGGTGAAGCCTTATTTATATACTAGGTAAATTTTAATGGTTTTATAATCATTTAGTATAGAACACAATTTGCGCATAGATTAGGGAAACCATGTATGTTCCCGAAGTAAACCATGTAACGTTTTAGAGAGGAGCAGTTGTTGGTGCATGATATGAAATAACTATGATACATTACCCATAGATCAATTAATATTTGAACATAATATAAATAACATTTTGTGAATATTTTAACAACTATGGGTGGCCCAATAACACATGTTTTCTTAAGAGGCAGTAAGCCTTATATAGTGGACACATGACTTGGTAAACCATTCATTCTTCTTGTTAATTGAACATTTATATTGCATTAATCATATGCTTTCTAAATCATATAACATATCCTAAGGTAATACCCTATATTTAGACTATATTGACCATATTTATAAATTCTGACAATATTTACTGTGATTCATTCTTGATTGGAGAGGGAAGTAATGGAAAAGATAATTTTACTTGAATGTTATTTAATTTTTCTAGATCCATTAATTAAGTGGTATATCATCAGGAAATTAAAAACCATTGATATTACTTTTCAAAATCTTCTTCATTGATATTAACTATTAAATCCTCATGTGGTGATTTTGGGATGTTTTGAAAGATCTTTGGTGGGTGATCTTGATTAAAATGGTGAACATTGATGTTGGGATTCGATATGATTAATATAGTAAGTTCATTTACTTATTATGGAAATTATGTATATATATTTAGATGATATTATATGATTGTGTATGTGTGAGTCCCATTATACAAATATTGATTTAGAATGGTTGTGTGTGTGTGACCCATCATACCTATCATGATATGAAATGCTTTTGAATGTGTGTGTGTCACCCATGAGACCTATCATAATATGGAAATAAAGTGCACTTTTATAACTTAAGAATTTTCTTACTATGGATTGTGTATGTACATATGTGGATGGTCCATAATCCTTTTTTATCTTGTATTAAAGTCTCATGTGGAACCCTAATGGTTTGGATAATACACTCGAGGGGGAGTGTGTTTGACATGACACATTATTATAATAGTTTTGTCTTGGATGAAATATGATAGGGCATGATGTAATTGAATCCTGAATTGAGATAGTTTCTGTGGATTGATGTCATTATAGTCTGACTAGAGATAATTGGTGTGGCATGACTAGCTTATGGACTACCCAAAGGCATAATGATCTGGTTTCCTATTTCAAGTCCAACATAGGCTTGTGGTTTGTTATGAGATTCATGTAAATCAAACATAACTTCTCTTATAATATAGAAATGTAATGGGTGGGGTTGGGATTTATGGCATATGAGTTATCTTGTGATGACCCAATATGCTATTGTTTACTTGTGAAATTGCAATATTTTAATTTAATAAAATAATATATAATTGTTCCACTTATGTTAAGGGTTTATTTTTGGTTCCTTATTGGGTTTTATACTCACCCACTTGTTGATAATCTCAGTGCGTGTATATACTATTTTGATCTGGATTTATGATCAGGGGTGTCTCCCTATAGAAGTATGTCCAAATGAGTAAATTGGTTTAGTAAATGTCATGATAGATTATATAGTTCTTATAAAATAATCCAATTTTTTTTACCTTTTTAATTTTGATAGGCCTTTTATATATGGGGACGTCTACACCTATTTCCCTGAGTACTGTATTCCAAATTGTTATAGAATTGGTTGATATTATCAATGTTATTACATTCAAATTTTCATCAATTTTTACACTGATTATTGTTTCTACTATTGTATATTTTTATAATTATATGTTATCAAGGTCATAGTCTACCCATGGTTCCACTTAGGCCCTCCAACAAGTCAACAACCTCTTCTATTTTGGGAGGCATGCATGTGGGAAAATTTCCTTCCAGAATTTACCGGATGATTTGGGTAAAAGTTATACACCCATCATACTATATTCATCCAAAAATAGAATGAAATAATTTTCACTATATGTTAAAACCTATCCGAATGTACCAAATACATCAATGTAAGTCAATGTCAACAAAATCAATGATTTATTCTTCTTTAGAGGACAAGGGTTTATCATTATCTTTGCTCTTAATCCTAGATCATAAACATTTTATCTACATATATCTAGTGAAATAATGTAAAAAAATAAAACTATATATTAGTAGGTTCTCCATACTCTGATGATTAATTTTTTTCAAGCCTCTAATTCCATAAATTTATTTACCCTTTTACAATAAAGAGACAAGTATTCTCTACACTATCCACCTAATATATAAGGCCTCGACCTTAAACCTTACTTAATATTGAATTAAATGAATAATTCACATTGAGGATCTTTTCAGGTTTAGAGTTTTAGAGAATTAGAACATAACTATTACATCTCAAAAGATTACAAAGTAGTCACTTCTACTAAGTTTCCATAATAAAAAAAACTCTTAAAAAGAAACGTGTCTACTTCCATGTTTTATATAGGATGACATTCCCTTGATCCCATCCTTGACCTTATTCCACATTAATTCCTATGAAAACATTTCAAAAAAAACTTGGGGTGAGCATAAAAAGCTTAGTAAGGGATACACAAAGAATGAAAACTGTTAGTTTTTCAAAATCAAGTAATCCATGTATACTCTATCAAAGTAATACCTTCACCTTCATGAAGTAGTAAAAACTCTTCACTGAATAAAGTATCATTACTTACCTTTTTGTAACCAAAGTATTACCATAAAACCCATATAAAGAACACATAACATATATAAAGGTAACTTGGGACATAACCATACTTAAGTGGAATAACCATACGGTCGACTTCCACACATATCACTTAATGGAATAGCCATACGGCCAATTTCCATACATACTTAATGGAATAGCCATACGGCCGACTTCCAAACCCAATGCATTGGAGGTTATAATGTAACCACCTGTCCTGGTATTCACGGTACCACCCATCATATGGTTTATAACTTAACCACCCGTTAAAATGTCCAAGTACCAATATAAAATCATAAAACATAAAACCAATATAAAGGAATGATAAAATTTCCACATTTCAATCACAATATATCATAAATATATTGACAAAATAGAATCCTTTTTCAAAACCATTTTCAATACCCAAATACATAAAAGAGTATATGGTATTTATTTCATTTTAAAAACATAACGGCTTGTTGAGGAAGCCAAAGACCAAATAATACTCGCGGTGGCGGAAAAGGTTTTTGTTACCGCGTACATTAAAAGAAACATTCCTTTTTGTCATTTTGTAAAACGCTTCGTATAAAAAGATTCCTTTTGTATAAAAGTAAAATTCAAAGGGGGTTTATACACCGTATAAAATAAAGTTGTGTGTAAAACGAAATATGCCTCAATGAAAGGAGATTGAGACGAAGTCCCTTACCTCAGGTCCGACTTGACTCGATCGTTCTTTAACGTCCTGAATAATAAACTTGAGTTAATTTATACTTGATTAAGAACCTTTTTAAAGTTCATTATTCCTTTTATATCACTTATTGCCATGTTATAAACATTATGTAACCATTTAAGTTAATAATGTTCGTTTTGTCAATATTTGGTTCTTAAGTCGAAAGTGGACTTCTTACAATTACATGTTGTTCGTGTGGTCAAAGGTTCTTTATATCCAGAATGAAATTCCCGATTTGGATATAATATGTATCATATATATCCATCATATAAATGTATTTAAAATATTACATAATCATTTAGAGGTAAGAAATTAAATGCACCGTTCATGGAGACGGTAAGCCGTACGTACGCATGAACGCTACTTTCATTTCATTGTCATATTAATGGAATTAAAACTAAATGAGAGGTATGTATATTTTAATTCTAGAATTATATTCATCATTTAGATATATCATTAATTATATATATCCATTATATACATGTACTTTTAATAGTACATTACATTTGGGGATAAGAAATGAAATGCACCGTTCATGGAGACGGTAAGCCGTACGTACGCATGAACGCTACTTTCATTTCTATATCATACTTTAATGGAAAGAAATAATAATTATATAGAGGTATATTATAATTCCAGTATAGCATTATATATAATAACTTTAAATCCATCCTTTACACATCTCACATATGGCATTAACGAATCACATCACTTTGAGGGGGCGGTAGTCCGCACTTCCTTAAATGAAGATATCGTGTTTACCCATAATGGAAACCATAAAGGTATGACCAAAATGAAAAAT
This sequence comes from Viscum album, assembly GCA_963277665.1. Lineage (NCBI taxonomy): Eukaryota > Viridiplantae > Streptophyta > Magnoliopsida > Santalales > Viscaceae > Viscum > Viscum album. The sequence goes on along the minus strand of OY728162.1, from coordinate 74,591,975 downwards.
ACAGAAGCTTAAAGAAAAAAATAAACATATTATATATCATATAAAAAAATAGTGACATCATAATGGCCACCATTGAAGGTGTTAAATGAGTATTGAACAATCATCGTTTCGGGAGGCAGAATTTCGCCATCCACGGTAACCGTATGTTCTTTAAACATTTGATGTAGTTGTGTGAGAGTGTAGCTCGAATAAATCTTATAAAAACATCCTAGTATATTGATGATACTGTTTTTGTTACAAAAGAAGTAAATAAAAAGAGTTTAGAGGGTTGGAGAAGCAAAATAAAACAAATGAACAAGAGAGAATGAATTACCTTTAAAAGTGTAACTCCTTTTGATTTTAGACTAAAGGCTTCCTTTGAAATGATTCTTCCCAAAGGGAATCCTCTAGTATGAGGATAGGGATGTGGAGAGAGTAAATGGTCAGGGGTTGGCCGAGCCAAAGGCTTGAGGAGTGTGTGAAATTAGGTAGAGGTGGGGGCCTTTTATAAGAGGAGAGGAGGGGCACTTTTGGAAAGTAAAGAAATATTACTTTATTTGAAAATGTGTTTCGGTTTTAAAAGGTCCCAAATTGATATAATTCGTGGATAAGTTGATAAGGGTTTGAAATCCACTCGTCCAATTGGCTTTGGACATGTGTAGTTCATAGATTTTACATTATTTTTCCATTTTATTTAAATCGTCAAATAATGATGTCATCGCTGCATCATTATTATGTCATAAATAATTTAATTTATTTAATGTCTAAAAATTATAAAACAAATACTATGATGTAGGAAATATTTTTATATTTCCAATGACTATTTATAATAAAAAATCTGATCTTTATAACTCCATGTAAAAATTGTTTTTGTAAAACATGTTATGTTTGTGTCATTTTTACTTTTACATTAAATAAAAAGTTATTTATGTCATTTCACAACCAAAGTGTCTCCATGGGGTCCCCAAGTTGAACCATGGATTTTCTTGGTCGGCCATGACACAAGCAATGAGGGTAGGACATATGTCAAGCTCATCTTATTTTATTAAAGCATTATTTTTACCTTAAACTACACTAATTACCACTAATCGCGATTAAGAACTTAATAAGTTACTATTCACCAAAAAAATTATTATAATCTCATTGAACCACATTTTACTTCTTAATGACAACCATGTATGTCGGATTTTTGAAATTCAAAACACATTGATGGCAAAATTTCATTTAAACGGAAAATCTGTCTTTATAAGTACCACTTAGTGGTTTCACTATTCATCAAAAAATGAAGTTTTTCAGAAAATTACCAAAAATTCACCCTATTCTATATTTGATATTACGAATTCAAAAATGAAGTATATTTTAAAAAATTCAAAACATATAAGTCATATTAATTAATTTAATAATTAATTCCTGCTGTCAGAACAAATAGCGTGTTTTTATGAAACAATAAGTATCAAAAGATTGACACTAGTTTAAGTCCGATTTCAAAGTGAAATTAATTCCAACGACCACTATTAGATTTAATGGTAAAAATATTTTCTAATTTCACTTTAAAACCAATTCAAAAGATAATATATTCATATAAATAAATTAGATTAAAAAGAGGTTTTGAATTAAAATACAACATTTTACACTATTCATTAAAAAAAATGAACTTTATCAGAAAGGTACCAAAAATTTACACAAAGTAAATTATGATGTCCCGATTCTAAAGAAGAGCTATATTTGGTCCAATAGAATTTATAAGATCGATCAAAACTATATTTAATGACGGTTCTCCATCAAAAGGTGATAAGTGGACCTTTTGTGAAAATTATGGTATAAATTGAACTCTTTCCGTATTTTAAGCCTTTATCTTTTATTGGGTAAATGTAAAAACATTTAAAAACATATATAATCATATTTTAGTTATTTCTATCCATTCCCGCCAGTACAACGGCTACTCGTTAACTAACATTTAAAATAATATTATTTTATTACTTGTGTGCAACGTAAGTTTTCAAAGAAACTCATCGTTTCGTACCGAGTACGCTATCGAACGTAGAAACCCCTTTTAATTAAAATTAATATTTAACTCATAAATATTAATAAATATGAAAATTATTTAATATTTATTTACCTGGGATGTTACATCCTTCCCCCCTTTTGGAAATTGCATCCTCGCAATTTTATTCACTTATCAAAATAAGTGGGGGTATTTATCCCTCATAGAATTTTCAGATTCCCATGTTGCCTCATCAATCACATGGTTTTTCCACAAAACCTTTACCTGATGAATCACCTTATTCCGTAACACATGCTCCCTATGGTCAAGAATCTGGACTGGTTGTTACCCATAAGATAGGTTCTCTTCCAGCTGAACTACCTCGGGACTCAAAACATGAGATGGATCTGGCATATACTTTCTCAACATCGAAACGTGAAAAACATTGTGTACCTGAGATAAACTCGGAGGTAAAGCCACTCGGTATGCAACTGATCCAACTCTCTCCAGAATTTCGTATGGTCCAATGAACCTCGGACTCAACTTTCCTTTCTTACCAAATCTCATCACACTTTTCCAAGGAGAAACCTTGAGAAAAACATGATCACCTACCTCGAAAGATAGATCCTTCCTCCGGTTATCCGCATAACTCTTCTGCCTGCTCTGAGCTGTTCTCATGTGCTTCTGAATCAACTGAACTTTTTCTGCCATCTCTTCTACCAATTCTGGTCCCATCAACTTCCTTTCACCAACATCATCCCAGAAAGCTGGAGTTCGACACCGCTTCCCAAATAATTCCTGAAATAGTACAATCTGTATACTAGAATGAAAACCGTTATTATATGAAAATTCAACCAAAGAAATATTTTGGTCCCAACTTCCCTGATAATCGATACAACAAGCTTGTAGTATATCCTCTAATGTATGAATTGTTCGTTCTGACTGCCCATCTGATTGAGGATGAAAAGCTGTACTAAAATTTAATTCAGTACCCAACGACTTCTGAAGGCCTTTCCAAAAGTTAGAAGTAATCCTGGGATCATGATCCGAAACAATGGAGAGAGGAACTCCATGTAACATGACTATCTCTTTAAGATACAAACGGGAAAGTTGATCAAGAGAGAAAGTATCTCGTATAGCAAGGAAATGAGCAGATTTGGTCAAGCGATCAACAATAACCCAGATTTCATTATTACCTCGAGATGTATTCGGTAATCCAACAACAAAGTCCATGGATATATTCTCCCATTTCCACTCTGGCACTGGTAAAGGCTGAAGCATCCCTTTTGGTAACTGCTACTCTTCTTTAACCTGCTGACAAGTCAAACACTTCACAGTAAAATCAGCAATGTCTCTTTTCATTCCATCCCACCAGTAATACTCCCGCAGATCTCTGTACATCTTAGTACTGCCATGATGAACTGAAAACATGGAACTATGAGCCTCACATAACAACTCATTCTTCAACTGTGAATCACAAGGCACACATAACCTCTTCCCAAACCTCAAAACACAAACACAAACTTATCCAAGAACTCATGGAAAATTTTATTCATAAGTTCCATGAATACAGCAGCTGCATTGGTTAACCCAAAAGGCATAACTACAAATTCATAATGGCCATATCTAGTATGGAACGCAGTCTTCGGAACGTCTTCTTCTTTTACTTTCAACTGATGGTACCCCGACCTCAAGTCAATCTTCGAAAAATACTGAGCTCCCTGGAGCTGATACCACTTCATTTGATGGCCCAACATCTGCTGAAGTTGTTGCAAAGGATTTCACCACCCCTTTCTGCTTGTAGTCTGGCTGCATTCCCCCAGTTGAGTTCTTCGTTGGACACTCGTTTTCATAATGATCCATTTCATTACACTTAAAACATCTTACCATTGGCTTTTCATTTCCTGCTTGATCATCTTCCTTACAGTTACGAGCAATATGACCAGACTTACCACACCGAAAGCACTTACCAGACTTGGATAAACATTCTCCAGGATGCATTTTACCACACTTCTCACGGGATGGATATTTGGTTTTCTTACCTCCTTGCTTCTTTGATGAATTCTTCCCCTTTGCCTGCCAACTAGACCTCTTATTCTGTTGTTTTTCATAGAACACATTATCATCGGCAAACTCCATTTCCACCTTCTCCGCACATCGAACAAGTTTTTCATAACTTTTGAAATCATGAGAAGCTAAAGCCCTTTGATACTTTGGCTTTAAGCCTAAGTAAAAATGGTTTATTTTACTACCAAGATCTCGTATGAAGTTTGGAGCATACCTTCCCAATCGAGTGAACTTTTCTTCATAAGCAGCCACTGAATCATCCTCCTGCCTCAATTCTAGGAACTGTTTTTCCATCCTATGACGAACCACCTTAGGAAAATATTTCTCAAGAAACATACCTTTGAATTCGTCCCAGTGAAGATCCTCAATCTCATAACTATCCCTTATATTTTTCACCATCGACCACCACTGATCAGCTTCACCTTCAAAACGGTAAACAGAAAGACTAACCTTTTGATGTTCTGAACACCCCATGACATCAAAAATCTTCTCCAGTGCATTAATCCACCCTTCAGCTTGCACATGGTCCGATGATCCTCTGAATGATTGGGGATGTTTCCTCATTAAATGTTCCACCACTAACATATTCTTCTGCAGTTGATCTGGCTGATCTCGTGCATGGATACCACCACCATTTATAGCCTAAGTCAACTGTACCATCACTGCAACAAACCGTTTAGTTCCGATTTCGACCATCTCAGGTTGCTGATTTGGAAGGTTATCTTCTTCCTGATGTCGTCCCAACATAGCTGCTTTGTTTCCTCTACGGAAAACCATTCTGAACATAGAAATATCTTAGGCGAAGCAACATGGTAATCCTTAAATGCTATATCATTTCAATCATATTATAATTTAACACTTTTCTAACTCCTAAAGTTGTCTAAACCGACCTTTGATACCAACTATAAGGCCCCGACCTTAAACCTTACTTAATATTGAATTAAATGAATAATTCACATTGAGGATCTTTTCAGGTTTAGAGTTTTAGAGAATTAGAACGTAACTATTACATCTCAAAAGATTACAAAGTAGTCACTTCTACTAAGTTTCCATAACAAAAAAAAACTCTTAAAAAGAAACGTGTCTAGTTCCATGTTTTATATAGGATGACATTCCCTTGATCCCATCCTTGACCTTATTCCACATTAAGTCCTGTGAAAACATTTCAAAAAAAACTTGGGGTGAGCATAAAAAGCTCAGTAAGGGATACACAAAGAATGAAAACTGTTAGTTTTTCAAAATCAAGTAAACCATGTATACTCTATCAAAGTAATACCTTCACCTTCATGAAGTAGTAAAAACTCTTCACGGAATAAAGTATCATTACTTACCTTTTTGTAACCAAAGTATTACCATAAAACCCATATAAATAACAGATAACATATATAAAGGTAACTTGGGATATAACCATTCTTAAGTGGAATAACCATACGGTCGACTTCCACACATATCACTTAATGGAATAGCCATACGGCCAATTTCCATACATACTTAATGGAATAGCCATACGGCCGACTTCCAAACCCAATGCATTGGAGGTTATAACGTAACCACCCGTCCTGGTATTCACGGCACCACCCGTCATATGGTTTATAATGTAACCACCCGTTAAAATGTCCAAGTACCAATATAAAATCATAAAACATAAAACCAATATAAAGGAATGATAACATTTCCACATTTCAATCACAATATATCATAAATATATTGACAAAATAGAATCCTTTTTCAAAAACATTTTCAATATCCAAATACATAAAAGAGTATATGATATTTATTTAATTTTAAAAACATAACGGCTTTTTGAAGAAGCCAAAGACCAAATAATACTCACGGTGTCGAAAAAGGTTTTTGTCGCCGCGTACGTTAAAAGAAACATTCCTTTTTGTCGTTTTGTAAAACGCTTCGTATAAAAATATTCCTTTCGTATAAAAGTAAAAGTAAAAGGGGGTTTATACACCGTATAAAAGATAGTTGTGTATAAAACGAAATATGCCTCAATGAAAGGAGATTGAGACGAAGTCCCTTACCTCGGGTCCGACTTGACTCGATCGTTCTTTAACGTCCTGAATAATAAACTTGAGTTAATTTATACTTGATTAAGAACCTTTTTAAAGTTCATTATTCCTTTTATATCACTTATTTCCATGTTATAAACATTATGTAACCATTTAAGTTAATAATGTTTGTTTTGTCAATATTTGGTTCTTAAGTCGAAAGTGGACTTCTTACAATTACATGTTGTTCGTGTGGTCAAAGGTTCTTTATATCCAGAATGAAATTCCCGATTTGGATATAATATGTATCATATATATCCATCATATACATGTATTTATAATATTACATAATCATTTAGAGGTAAGAAATGAAATGCACCGTTCATGGAGACGGCAAGCCGTACGTACGCATGATCGCTACTTTCATTTCTTTGTCATATTAATGGAATTAAAACTAAATGAGAGGTATGTATATTTTAATTCTAGAATTATATTCATCATTTAGATATATCATTAATTATATATATCCATTATATACATGTACTTTTAATAGTAAATTACATTTGGGGATATGAAATGAAATGCACCGTTCATGGAGACGGTAAACCGTACGTACGCATGAACGCTACTTTCATTTCTATCTCATACTTTAATTGAATGAAATAATAATGATATAGAGGTATATTATAATTCCAGTATAACATTATATATAATAACTTTAAATCCATCCTTTACACGTCCCACGTATGGCATTAACGAATCACATCACTTTGAGGGGGCGGTAGTCCGCACTTCCTTAAATGAAGATATCGTGTTTACCCATAATGGAAACCATAAAGGTATGCCCAAAATGAAAAATACAGAAGCTTAAAGAAAACAATAAACATATTATATATCATATATAAAAATAGTGACATCATAATGGCCACTTTTGAAGGTGTTAAATGTGTATTGAACAATCATCGTTTCGGGAGGCAGAATTTCGCCATCCACGGAAACCATATGTTCTTTAACCATTTGATGTAGTTGTGTGAGAGTGTAGCTCAAGTAAATCTTATAACAACATCCTAGTATATTGATGATACTGGGTGTTTTACAAAATAAGTAAATAAAAAGAGTTTAGAGGGTTGGAGAAGCAAAATAAAACAAATGAACAAGAGAGAATGAATTACCTTTAAAAGTGTAACTCCTTTTGATTTGAGCCTAAATGCTTCCTTTGAAAGGATTCTTCCTAAAGGGAATCCTCTAGGATAAGGAGAGGGATTTGGAGAGAGTAAATGGGCAGGGGTTGGCTGAGCCAAAGGCTTGAGGAGTGTGTGAAATGAGGTACAGGTGGGGGCCTTTTATAAGAGGAGAGGAGGGGCACTTTTGGAAAGTAAAGAAATATTACTTTATTTGAAAATGTGTTTTGGTTTTAAAAGGTTCCAAATTGATATAATTCGTGGATAAGGTGATAAGGGTATGAAATCCACTCATACAATTGGCTTTGAACATGTGTAGTTCATAGATTTTACATTATCTTTCCATTTTATTTAAATCGTCAAATAATGATGTCATCGCTGCATCATTATTATGTCATAAATAATTTAATTTATTTAATGTCTAAAAATTATAAAAAAAATACAATGATGTAGGAAAACGTTTTAGATTTCCAATGAAAATTTATAATAAAAAATCTGATCTTTATAACTCTATGTAAAAATTGTTTTTGTAAAACATATTTTGTTTGTGTCATTTTTACTTTTACATTAAATAAAAAGTTATTTATGTCATTTCACAACCAATGTGTCTCCATGGGGTCCCCAAGTTTACCCATGGATTTTATTGGTCGGCCATGACACAACCAATGAGGGTAGGACATGTTTCAAGCTCATCTTATTTTATTAAAGCATTATTTTTACCTTAAACTACACTAATTACCACTAATCGCGATTAAGAACTTAATAAGTTACTATTCACCAAAAATTATTATAATCTCATTGAACCACATTTTACTTCTTAATGACAACCATGTATGTTGGATTTTTGAAATTCAAAACACAATTATGGCAAAATTTCATTTAAACGGAAAATCTGTCTTTATAAGTACCACTTAGTGGTTTCACTATTCATCAAAAAATGAAGTTTTTCAGAAAATTACCAAAAATTAACCCTAAGCTATATTTGATATTAAGAATTCAAAAATGAATTATATTTTATAAAATTCAAAACATATAAGTCATATTAATTAATTTAATAATTAATTCCCGCTGTCAGAACAAATAGCGTGTTTTTATGAAACTATAAGTATCAAAAGATTGACACTAGTTTAAGTCCGATTTCAAAGTGAATTTAATTCCAACGACCACTATTGGATTTAATGGTAAAAATATTTTTTAATTTCACTTTAAAACCAATTCAAAAGATAATATAATCATATAAATAAATTAGATTAAAAAGAGGTTTTGAATTAAAATACAACATTTTACACTATTCATTAAAAAAATGAACTTTATCAGAATGGTACCAAAAATTTACACAAAGTAAATTATGATGTCCCGATTCTAAAGAAGAGTTATATTTGGTCCAATAGAATTTATAAGATCGATCAAAACTATATTTAATGATGGTTCTTCGTCAAAAGGTGATAAGTGGACCTTTCATGAAAATCAAGGTATAAATTGAACTCTTTCCGTATTTTAAGCCTTTATCTTTTATTGGGTAAATGTAAAAACATTTAAAAACATATATAATCATATTTTAGTTATTTCTATCCATTCCCGCCAGTACAACGGCTACTCGTTAACTAACATTTAAAATAATATTATTTTATTACTTGTGTGCAACGTAAGTTTTCAAAGAAACTCATCGTTGCGTACCGAGTACGCTATCGAACGTAGAAACCCCTTTTAATTAAAATTAATATTTAATTCATAAATATTAATAAATATGAAAATTATTTATTCTTTATTTACCTGGGATGTTACATAATAATTATTCGTATTTGTTCTATGTCCTTGTATACCATAAATCCTAACTATACCATTTATTGAATATAACTTCCAATGATGAGTCACATAGCTTACTTACACTCAAAAATTGTATAATAGTCCATAAATATTGAGAAAACTAGTGCCCTATAATCCATCATATTCATGAAATTTCTTACCAATACATTTTATCTTCAAATCTCGGTCATTTAGAAAACAAAAACTTCCACCTACTATTTAAATTCCATTATTTAGTAGATTTACATTTCCCCTCATGTGGTATTAACACTAACTATCAATAATATAGTAGATACTATTATTTATAGAATTAAAATCAATCCTAGAAAAATTAGAGTAAGCGTCCATCTTCTACTTCATCTCTTTATATGAAATTCAATGACATGTTGAGACATATATTGATCACTTCTCATTTTTCTTATCATAAGAAAACAGATCAAATTCTACTTCCTCTAGTGGATAAAATCTTTTTCATAGATGATTTTATTTTATTGTATTTATTTCATTCTTAATTTCCATAGATTTGATGAACACCCACTTCTTCTACTATAATCAATAGTTTTATTACCAAAGTTAGTGTAGTTAAAACAATATCTATATAGATAGTTTCTATTTTGATATTAAAGATATTTTTGTATTCTATTTTTTCAGTTACCAATTTCTTCTAATCATAAGAAACTTCTAGTTTCACCACAATAAAACATTTTCTGACCTATGTAACCAAATAATTGTAAATTCATTTGATTAAAATGTATTATTAATGCAATATATCCAAACATCCACTACTTTTGAATAAATCCTATCCTTTTGGTAAGTTTTTAGGGATTGATTAATTTTTTATTTAATCTTATTTTGTTTTCTTTTTAAATATTTATTATTAGTTTTTTATGTTACAATAATATATTCAAGTCAACTTTTACAAATGTAATTGGTTCATTGATCACTCAAAACATCCTAAATAGATTTTGTCCCTCATTCGTTAATTTCTATTAAAACATCATTCAATAACTTCTAAAAACTATAAATTTTCCTTAAGAACTATTTTTTATTTGCAACTAATTATTAATTGTTAGAAATAAAATATCCTCACTATGTGTTTCAATTATATTAACATTCTCCTAGACATAAATATTAAGATCACAAATCATCATTTTCAATTCCCCAACCTTTAACATGTATTTCGTAGTGTCTTGATGTTTTACTTAATCATGTACAATTTCTTATAATACTCCATCTAGATGATTAAATTATACTATAATATCATAAAAATAACATTTTTATTCCTTCTAAATCTTAAAATATTAATCCTATTCATTATTTGTAAATAAATATCTGTAAGATATCTTCCAATTCTACCATGATATCAATAACTCGTTCCGGTTGATCATCCTATTATAATTTAGAATTAGAATTTTCAAATGATGATATCATAGATTCTTAGATATCTGATACTATCTCTATTTATATTCATTCTAGTGGATATAATTTAGTATCATATTCCCCCACGCTAACTAACACCATTAAATGAAATTTATTCCCACTAGATTTTCCTATACAAAGTTTACTTATTTAGGGAAACTTTTTCTACTATTTTTTGAGAATTAAACCCCATCATCCTCTATATCAAACCATTATGGACACATAGAAGTTATTTTACCAACCTCTCCATACTAAAAGAATGAAATCGGCTACTTACATTGAACATTTCATTCCCTCCCTTAAATTTACTTGATAAAAGTTATAATAAAACATCACTAAAATACTATTTTACTTTGTAAATATAAACATTCAGTCCTCTATATTTCTATAGATTCAATTTATTTAGATGAATATTCTGAAGAAATTTTCATCTTCACTATAATCTCAAATACAACCAATATCTTATATATATCATTAAGATATACATCCCTGGGGTTTAATTATTTTAGTGAAAATAAAATTGGATTTTAAACTTTTGGTATCAACTATGAGATCTTTTTCACTATATCAATATAATTTATCTAATCAAAAATCCCAAAAAAATAACCAATCACATCAATCATATGGTTGAAGAAAATATCAACATACTCAATTGAATTCATATTCAATTCATTATTTTTTTATGAATGTCCAGCATAACAACATTCACTTTGTTATCACCTTCATAAATATTAACATGTTTATCCCACAATCCTTTATTTTTTGAAAAATACATCACATTAATGTATAAATGATGAGAAAATTCACCTTCCAAATCATTAAAAGCCTTATCATGTACATTCAATAGTATATTATCTACTCTAATAATAGATATTATTGCTGAATAACTTATTTGAATTCCATTAACTACTTTCTAATAAACAACAATCCATAGAGGTTATATATGTGATATCCTTATATTATTATATACCAAAATATTCAAAACATTGAATAACGGTACTCCCATTTCATTTATAACATTATAAATAACAACAAATATTTTTGATATATTCACCTGGAAATAACCATTGAATATAACACCAGTTTTTATAAACATGATTTCAGACCCAAAACCCAACGAGGGGGTAGATTATGGTACCATAAAATTTCTTATTTCTTTATGATAAACCAAATCTTGTATTTAAATTATAAATCACACCATGAATATTTCAAATTTATCACACAAAAGCAAAACCAAATGTCAAAAAGTAATGAATCATGAGCATGAAAATTTACATGGCTCAAATACATGGTGATACATCCAAGGATCAAATTTCAATTATTTTTTCATATTATAAGTATTAATTACTACACTAGATTTTAATTACAATATATATAACTTGATCACTAATCTTTCAAGGCCTATAGTCCCTTCCTCCCTTCCACTAACATATTTGCAAGAAGGATATAAAAGATAAAGTTAACATGTTATTCAAACTAATAAAATGTCAATCAAAGATATAAAATAGAACAACAATGGTTGTTTTACATGATTCTATATTCATCATGTATAATTATTAAATACTAGGAACATAAACTATTATCATAAATGTATGAAATTCAATAGAATTTAATCCAAAAAAACACTTCACATTATAAATCCAAATATTAAATAAATTACACCGCATGTCCACTCAAATAACTAATTCCTAATATCAAATATTCCTATCACATGTTCCATTATTTTTTTTTATAGTAGGTTTCTCTATATCATTGAAATTTTCACTTTCAAATTTAAAATTAAATATTGATTCAACTTACATCCTTCACTTTTCCTTTCCATTCTCTTTATATGGAACTCCACCATTAGAATTAAATTACATGGTCAATTCTTATGTCATCAACCAAAAATATATTTTGAGATTGAATGGAAATCAATTCTATTCAAGATTCACTAATCTAAGATTTCATGGAATGATAAGAATTATTATGGAGTGACATATGAATTTATTCTTTAGTATCACTTAAACTGTTAGAAGTATTATGAAATGACATCATACATCACAACATGATCCATTTATCATTGAAAAATGTCACTAATGTTAATATTCATGGATCCTACTTCATTTCCATGGATGAATAAGCCAATACAACCCAATAAATTATGTTTAATAGAAATCATAACATTCTATATTTTTTAAACCTCATAATTTTAATTTGATGTTATTAACTATAGAAGATCAATCCTCTTAATACTATTCTAACATTCTCCTCACATGATATGTGTAACGCCTCAACCCCATAATCCTAGAGATGGTGAATTATTACATATCATTGGCATGATCATAAAAGATCAAGTCTCGAAATACCGATTAGATTATTAGCCTTGGAAGTACTAGATACATTCATAAGGTTTACATTACATCATAAAATGGAATAATACAAGAACATTGTTTCCATAGACAACATTGAGACCGTATAGAATATCACTGCAGGTCAGTCATAATATACCTCTTTGCATCTTGGAAAAAATAGAACATAGAAATGGGTGAGCTCAGATGCTCAGTAAGGATAACAATATAGCTGAAACATTAATAAATAAGCATAAAAATTTAAGGAAATGTATAAGACTAAAACAAAATCCTTTTAAACTTGAATTTCAGCATAATATAGAAAAGTTAAAATCAAATAATTCCATTTACTTATTCACATGGATATTCTACTAGTCGAATAAATCACATGCAATATCAATAGCCACTTTCATAATGATGGAATGCGTAATACCAGACTTTCATAACCAAATAGTTAAGGCCTTGTGCCAAGATTAGAAATTTTTTTGTCAAGGCCTTGTGCAAAGACACTAGTTTATCTCATGAGACCTACTGATGCATCAAAAATCTATAGCGGGCTCCACTCATCACTTACTAAGTCCAATGCATTCCTCATATGAAAAGGTTTCAACATAACATAAACATTCATATTAAAACTCGCATATGAAATGTCAATAATTTATCCTTAAACCATGAATGGTATAAAATAACACATCCATAGTCACAGATATAAAAAAATCTTCAATAAAATATGAAAGTTTTGAATCATAATAAATTAACTTCAAACAAGTTTAAAATCCATCAAAGGATGTTGACATAGATGAAATCAATTTTTTTAACGAAATACATCTTTCTATTTTGAAACCATTTAATAGTCATGTAATTATAAAATAAAACCTTTATTTTTGAAAAAATTATTATAAGATTTTAATGGAATCTTCGACAATGTTATAATGGCTGAAAATAGCCGCACCCTCCGTATAAGTTAAAAAAACATTCTTACCTCAATTTTGTCAAAAATGCAATAAAGTACCTTGTTTGGAAAATTATAGAAATATTCCTTTAAAAACATATAAGGTCATATAAAGGTATAAATGACTTTAACCCATTTTCTAGTAAATAGTAAAAATGTTTTCAAATACATTTTTAAGAAACATGGATGTGGATGATAAAGAGGTCCCAGCAGATACATACGTAAAAACAACCTCATATAATATATAGATTGTGAAATTAACCATTACCTTGTACTTTTTCTTGGTCGAGGGTAGGTTAAACTCTTGTATAATGGTGAAATAATTTTTATTAAATTATACAATAATCATATACAATAATATGATTTCATATATGATTTTTTAACATTGCTTTGTTAATAATATCTTAGTATTATCATAATTTAGGGTTTTAACTGATTCATTTTCCTTTATATGATTTGTTATATAAGTAATGTTTGTTATGAATAAGATGTATCTTATTCATATTCATAATTATTTTAAGTCTTTATATATTATTTTAAATCATTTAATGAAAATTATTCTTGAATGGATATGATGGGGAACGAATCTTATCGCATTCGTGGTGACGATAATCCGTACGTACGCACGAGAGACAATATCATTTTTATATATTAAAATTATATATAATTGGATGTTATATCATATATAAATAATAATTCTCATGTTATATTTATTGTTTACATCAATTACACATCATTATTATACCCATCTAAATAATAATGTAATGAAGAACAATTACACCACAACGTGGAGATGGTATGCCGTACGTACGCACATATGGTGAAATGTCATTTAATGGTTTGATAGATTAATGTATATGGTTTTACCATATTTATAATAAAATCATAGTATATTTAAGATAATTGAGTTATTATTTTATAATGGAAACAACAAGGAAAGAAGAAGTGGATGAAGAAAAAACATGAAAGAGGTGGTGAGATATTTACTTCTTCTTCGAGTTCTTCCTTTTGATTTGATCAAAAGGGATTATTAGGTTGGATTTATGACTAATGTAAGGCCTCCTGGATTAAGGTAGGATAGTTTAGAGGGTATTTTTGAAGAGGTTGGTCAATCCAAATGTCTTTGATGGTGTAAATTAGAGAGAAGGGTGAGTGACCTTTTATAAGAGGGGTGAGTGGCACATTAGGAAATGCTAGAAAACTTATTTTATAATAAAATCATTTTCTATATATAATGGATCCAAAATGAATTATTTATAGGATAAGGTAGTTATGGGTCAAAAAAATCTCAACTGATAGGTTTTAGAAAGATTTGGGTCACTATATTAACCTTATCATTTAGATTTAACTCTTAGTTAAATAGTTTGACATTTACCATGTATCTTTGTATTTTTATATTTTATGGTTAATAAAATTACTATATAATTCCAAGTGAACCGCAAGTGGTTCATTAATGATACACCTATCATTATATAAGTCTTCTTTCTAAACCATGGATTTTTAGGAATAGAATATCAATTAATAATATTATATGTTTTTAAAAAACTCTTTTATGTCAAATTTGACAATATTTGGTATTTTCTTTTTTCTAAATTAATAAAATCATTATTATATCGAACAAAATTCATGTAACCAACATTAACATGTATAATTAACCTATAAAATTAGTGGAATTCATAAAAAGTCTCAAATTACATTTATTTGGATATTAATAATATCAATTATTTTAATATTCCATTAATTAGGTAATTATTGCATCATCATTGTGTCATAAGAAATTTTAATTATTTAATGTCTAAAAATTAAAAATAAAATATGATTATGTAAGAAGTATTTTCATATTTATATTGAATATTTATAATAGAACTTATCTTATGTATAAACCTATATTAAAAATGTTTTAGTTATTAAACATTGATTTTAACTCTTTTAACTCTTCTTTAAATATAAATAATAATAAATGTCCTAATCTAATACAAGTGGACCTAAAGGATCATATTTTATTACTAAGGTTGTTTTTGGTTGAATTAAACTTATCAAAAAGAATTAGTACATGTTTTTGGGAAATAATAATACCATTTTACCCTTAATTACCCTATTTACTTTTAACCGTGGTAAATAAATGTCAAAAGTTACTATTCATCAAAAATTATTTTCATCTCATTGAAACACATTTTACATAATGATATCAACTGTGTCTCTTGTATTTTTGAAATTCAACTCACAGAAGTTATAAAATTCAGTTTTATGTAAATTTGCAAATGATCTTTGGAGGTGGGTAAAAGACAGAAAATCGTTCCATAAAGTGTTTATATATCTAAACATATTATAAAGTGACTCCAATGAATTAAATTGAACTTATATAGGTATTATGTATATATTTTTATCTAAAATAAATTTAAATAAAATAAATAATTATTTAAATAAAAATTCAGTTTAAAATAATAACATAGTGTTTTTTACTATTTATCAAAAATTGAAAGCTTTCAGAAAAATAGAAAAAATTCAATCTAAGCTAATTTCGATATTCCAAATCCAAAAATCAAGTCCATTTTTAATGATAAAATTTATTAATTTTCAAAAAGTGGGTATTACAATTCATAATGCCTATTTTGATTGGTTGTGGTGTTTTAGAACTCGAAGTTGCATACAACACATGCTATTGTATTATTCAAAGAGAAGCATATCATGGAATCTTGGGGTGTTACATTCTCCCCTAATTAAAATTATTTCATCCTCAAAATTTCTAGAATATCACTGCATAAAAAGAGTCTAGTGGTTCTTCATCATATGTTTCTTATGTTCCCACGTTGCCTCTTCCATCTTATGGTTTCTCCATAGAAATTTTTCCAGACATGTCATCGAGTTTCTCATCACTTGTTCTCTTGTATCAAGAATCTTGATAGGATTTTTGCAAAAAGACATATCAGGTTCCAGTTCTAATTTCTCATATGTAAGTACATGCGTTGGGTCAGGCATGTATTTTCTCAATAGTGATATGTGGAATACATCATGAAGTTTGGAGAGATTTGGCGGCATTGCCAAACTGTAAGCTACAACCACAATTCATTCTAGAATTTTGAAATGTCTAATGTACCTAGGAATTAATTTTCCCTTCTTAACAAAACATATAACACCCTTCCATTGAGATACATTGAAGAAAACCTGATCTCTTACCTGAAATTCCCAATTCTTGCTTCGGTTATCAGCATAGCTCCTCTGCCTACTTTGAGATGGTTTGATGTTGGTTTGGATTACCTTCACCTTTTCATTCACCAACATCATCCCAGTAGGCTGGTATGTGACATCTCTTTCCATATAATGCTTTATATGGGGCCATATGAATATTTGAATGGAAGCTATTATTATAGGAAAATTCTACCAAAGGTAAATATTGATCACACATACCTTGAAAGTGAAGTTAGCATAATCTAAAAATGTATTCTATGGTTTGAATATTCCATTTTGAGAGTCCATCAGTTTGGGGGTGGTAGGCCGTGCTCAAATTAAGTTCAGTATCCAGGGCTTTCTGAAGAATTTTCTCGAATCTTGATGTAAAATGGCAATCACGGTTAGAAACAATCGATAGGGGTACTCCATGAAGTCTTAAAACATCATTAATATATATTCTTTCTAAACATTCAAGTGGTAAATATTATTTTATAGCACGAAAATGTGATGACATGGTTAGATGATCCATAATGACTTATATTGCATCATTCCTTCTATGAGTTTTTGGTAGTCTCATGACAAAGTCCATAGTGATATCATCCTATTTCCACTTAGTTATAGGAATAGGTTGCATGAATCCTCTATGATTATTCCTCCAAGCTTTCACTTGTTGAAAAACAATACATCTTGACACAAAATAAGCAATATCCCTCTTCATGTTGTCCCACCAAATTTTTTTCTTCTAATCACTATACATTTTGGTGCTCCCAGGGTGTACAGAGAAATTAATTCTTTGAGAATCATCCAACAATTCGATTTTTAGATCCAGTATTTCAGGAACACAAAGTCTCTTCCAAAATTTCAAAATTCCATCTTCATATACGAATTCACTCAATCTGCCATCATTCACTACTTTGATATTATTTTGAAACTCCTCATCATCAACCTGAGAACTTTTTACCCTTTATAGTAAAGATGGTTTGGCAAAAATTTGAAAAAGAATTATTTTTTCACCTTCCATGGTTATTCCCATATCCATATTTAATATATCCATGAAAATATGGTCCCTTTTAACTCTCATCTTGTTCAAAAATCCATGATATTTTCTTCTCAAAGCATATCCCACCTTATTTTCCTTCCCCAGGTTGTGGTGTATCATGTAATCATAATACTTGAGTAGTTCAAGCCATCACTTTTGCCTTATGTCGAGTTCTTTCTGTGAGAAAATATACTTTAAACACTTGTGATCAGTATAAATATCACATTTTTTACCATAGATGTAGTGTCTTAAATTCTTTAAAGTAAAGAATACAGCTGATAAATCAAGATCAGAAGTAGGATAGTTTTTCTCTTGAATTTTTAGCTATCGTGATGCATATGAAATAATACTATCATTTTGCATAAGGACACAACCAAGTCCTTCCATAGATACGTCATTATAAATAACAAACCCATAATTCCCCGATGGTAGATTCAATATTGGAGCATTGACTAATCTTATCTTAAATTCTTCAAAACATTCTTTACACTCTTTTGTCCAAACAAATTTAACCCCTTCTCATGTGAGCTTTTTAAATGGGTTAGCCAATCGGGATAAATTCTTGATGAAACACTGATAATAACCTGCTAAAAAAACTATGTAACTTAGTTATACTCGTTGGTGCTAGCCATTCTTGGATTGCTCTTATATTGGAAGGATCAATATAGATTTTTTCCATAGAGATGATATGGACAAGAAAAGAAATCTCTTGATTCCAAAATTCACACTTTCTAAATATCCCATATAATACATTTCTTCGAAGAGTCTTCAGGATAATGAAAAAGTGATTTTCATGATCTTCGTAGCTTTTGGAGTACACCAAGATATCATCAATAAATACTTGTGTAAATTCATTAGGATATTCCTAGAAAATTATATTCATTGTATCCATGAATACAGATGATGAATTAGTCAATCCAAAAGGCATTACTGTAATCTCATAATGCCTATACCTATTTTGAAATGCTGTTTTCCGAATGTATTCTTTCTTCACACACATATGATGATATAAAAATCGATGGAAAATCTTTGAAAAGTATTGAGCTCCATGAAGTTGGTTGAATAAATCATCAATACGAGGTAGGGGATACATTTTCTTTATTGTAATAGCATAGATGTCCCTGTAGTCAATGCACAACCTCATAGATTCATATTTCTTCTTAACAAAAAGGACTGGGGCTTCGCATGGAGAAACACTAGGGAGAATAAATCCCTTATTACTCAATTCATCTAGTTGTTTCATTAGTTCCACTAATTCCATATTGTTCATTCTATAAGGGGTCTTCGATATGGTCTTTGAACTAAGAATTAAATCAATGGAAAGTGCAATATATCATTCTATAGGATGTTTAGGTAAATCTTCTCGAAACACATCAACATATTCTTTCAAAATAGGTACATCCTCTATTTGAACATTCCTTTCCTCTGGGATATTTATTTTATTCTCTACCTACCCAATAATTGAATTTATTTGAGCTACTATGGGTGGATCTAAATAAGAATAAGCTAGTGACAATTCTGCTCTAAAGATAAGGTGTTCTTTATCATCGTCATCAAAAATAGTAACCTCATTCTTCTTATAATAAATTTTTTCATCATGGTCTAAAATACAATCCATACTAAGGATTATATCAAATTCAATCATGGGTATAATGATGAGATCAGCATATAAAAACATTTATATTTCTTAATGGGGGCTGATTCACAAAACATTGTTGCAATGATACTTCCCTTGGGAGTTTTGAATGAAAACTCCCTTGTTAAATAAAACATGAAATATCTGATTTTCTTAGAGAACTAGGAAGATATGAAACAATGCGATGATCCAGAATCAAATAAAGCATTTTCTAAACTTGAGGAAACCATTAAATTATCTTCCACTACATCTTTTGGAGCTTGAACCTCAACAGAAGTGATAGCATAATCTTGGTCTTGATCCCTTGGCCTTTTCTGAGGTAATTTCCCCTAACTCTTAGGACATTAATTCACATAATTCCCCCTTTCTGTACAATTATAGCATTCAACATTGACATCCTCTTTCTTCCCCTTGCAATCACGAGCTTGGTGGACTTTTTTACAACACATGTAACAGACTCCCATTCCCTTCAGGCAAGTACCAGGGTATTTCTTCCCACATTTACTACAGGATT
The DNA here is from genome assembly GCA_963277665.1 of Viscum album. NCBI lineage: Eukaryota > Viridiplantae > Streptophyta > Magnoliopsida > Santalales > Viscaceae > Viscum > Viscum album. The sequence continues at coordinate 74,571,900 of OY728162.1, read as the reverse complement.
GATATTTTAAATTTCCCTTATTCCCCTTATTTCCATTTATAGAGTGTTCAGCAGATCTCTTCTTCTATTGCTTTGCTTTAAATTCGTAAGACGTCGAGAATTATGTTTCTATCTTGATAGCTCATGATACAAAATCTTCGTATGATGAGAAGGATTGTGAGACTAATGCTTGTCAGATAAATGGTTTTAACCCATCAATGAAATGATCAATCTTAATTATTAGGTTACATATATAATCTTCCACATGGCTTGATAACATTGTAATGATAACTTCATACATTGCAATATTCTCATCCTCCTATTGCCTAGGACTCAGAAATAGTCTTTCTATATCCGCTCAATTTTCATGTGGAAATTATTTTTCTACTAAAATTTCATTAAACTATATAAATTCCATATTTGATACTTCATCATCATACTTTGTGTTTTGAATCAATGACCACCATTGATCAGCATCTGTAGTGAGGCGGTAAACTGCCATGACAACTTTTTTACTTTCGCTACCCCCAAGGCATGCAATATTTTCTCTATGGAATTTATCCATTTCTCATCTACTAATGGATTTGTACTCCCATTTAATGTTGGTGGTTGTTGCCTCATGAAGTGATCTAACAATGTTCCTCCACACTGATGATCATAGTGCTCCATACGTGTAAGGCTATTATTCATAACCTGAGTGAGTTCTCCTAATATAGTGATAAGCTGGTCTGCATCAGTTGTATCACTAGCTCTATTATAATTATCCTGATTAGGAGGGAAATCCCTACATGGAGTGTGTGTAGTGATTTAGTTTTCATTCCTTCCACTAGGCGCCATTTCTATAAAATGGAATAAACTATATTTGTTTATGAATGGAAATACATACTTCCAAACTTGTAAAATAATTAAAATAAATTGAACAGTTTATGGATATAATCCATAATCATAAAAAAATTTCCTTTTGGAAGTATATACTCATAAAACCTTCATAATGTTTTGTAAATAAAATGAAAATTATCCTAAGCATATCTCCCAGGAGTATCGTAACCAAGAGTGCAACAAGGACCATTGTCGTGCACTAGTTCCCATTCTAGTCTAGATCAAAGCAGTGTTTTCAGCTTTAACCCATAGGTACATCTGTGCTAGAGAAACCTCTACCTGCTCATATCCAGACTGGGATGTATTTCTTAGAAAACTCAGAAAATCTCTACAATACCAAAATTTTAGAAAGTTCTTCTATACTATTCCTCAAAGTCTATCTCAGGTCTATGTTCTCTAATTAGATTTTACTTGAATCTAGTTTCCAAGGTTTGTACTAAACATCTTCTAATACCAACTGTAATGCCCTGACCCCAGAATCCCAGAGTCAGTGTATAGATATACAATATTAACATACATTGAAATTACATTACTTTTGCATAATTCTTAATACATAAAAAAACAGACACCAAATGACCATAATAGTTTAGTGTCTTTGGAAACTCAGAATATAATCTTCTAATCTTGGCGAAAGATCTTCAACATCTCCCTTAAAGTTCATCCATTTTTTTCTTACCTAAAACCTTTATTTATATCCTGGGTAAAAGAAAACATATAAAGGGTGATCTTAAATGCTCTGTAAGGGTGAGCATGGAGAAAATAAAACAAACCATATATATTTGAACTTTAAAACATGAACATAAAGTTTACACATCAAAATCTAGAGTTGTGAAATAAATATTGGCAGTACGTAAGGCATAGGTCATAAAGGAACATCAATCATGATAAAATATCATGGGAATAAAACATGTAATTTTGGAAAACCATTAAGCACATGATATGATTTCCATAGTATCCGAGGCATTTCTACCATGACCATCTTAGTGGACAAAGTCCCTTTCTGAATCGAGTTTACTCCTCGTTATAGTCTTGTATCACTGAACCTGATTAACTTACCATTCTAAACATGTCTATATAATGAGATATAAAACTTTACCAAATGCATTGGAGGGAAATATAGGTCCCACCCATCTCATAATGAAATCATTCTTATGTGTTCCATAAAATAAACATAAATCATTAATCATAACCCAAATAATAAAATGGGTTTTATAAACATCATCCCATCATAACATAATCCATATAAAACAAATGGATATCATTTCATCATAAGAAAAATAAAACCATGTAAATCCTAGAAACATTATATTGGAAACATACACATATGAAAATAATTTCATCTTCGATGGAAACATGGATTTGATAAAACACATTAAATGAATTTTTGAGGAAAATATCATTTCTTCTTCAAAATCATTTTATTTTCACAAAATGCCATGCAATTTTAAAAGAAAATAATTTTGTTTAAAATAGCCATGAAATCTTGTAGAGTAATATTCATGAAAATAATTCATTATAAAACCATAAAAATCCATTCATGCCGTATAAGTTAAAAAAATTCTCCTTGTACTTTTATCAGAAAAGTCAAAAAGTACCTCCTATGGTAATCAAAAGACCGATTCCTTCCATACACAATGTAAAAGTCATATAGGGGTAAACATGACTTTAAACATACATTGAATAATAGTAAATACTTTATGAAAACATTTTTATAAAATAAGGACATAGATGATAAATATAACCCCAGTAAATACTTACGTATAAATAATCTCGGATAAAAACAAGATTGAAAAAGTTATCCCTTAACATAGGTCTGATATGCTTCGTACGTATCCGAAACACCTATATAATTATTAAATATTGTCATTTACTTATTATATAATCACATTCATTTTTATGATATCATATATGGTGCACTTATGACTTTATATTACCTGTTTTTTGTAAATTCTATGTTAAAGCAGCATTTTGGGTAAAATCGTTTTATTTATCATATGTGTTTGGATTTTTTGTTATTGATATTATTATTATTTATAACATGATTTAATTAATTCCAGAATGTAAATAATGACTTATATATCGTATATATTTAGTATATATATATATAATAGATAGATAAATGAAATGAAATACATTTTTCATGGAGACGGTAGGCCATACGTACGCATGAACATTGTTTTCCTTTCCTTATTGACTTGAATGGAAGTATGTAGATGAAATATATATATACATAAATAGTGTAGATTTATCATGTCATATATTTCATTATTATTCATTATATATACTTTATAATCTTTCTTGAATTGTTAACATGGGGAATGAATTTCATCATGTCGTGGAGACGGTAATCCGTACGTACACACGAGCGATGATATCATTCTCATAATTATTGAATTTAATTGGAGTGGATGATATATTATCTTAGAATAAGTATGATTTTATAGTAACCGTATATAGTTATTCTTTACACAATTATACCCATCCAAGTAAGGTGGTGGTGGAAAAATAGATTACACCACGGCGTGGAGATGATATTCTGTACGTACACACGTGCAGTGATTTCGTTTACTATAGGACTGATAGAAGGTGAAATGGGGTTGTTTAATATTTATTATAAAATAAAATTATATTATTGAAACTGATGTTATTACTTTATAATGAAACAAATAAATAAGAAGAAGTTGAAGAAGAAAGAAAACTTGATAGAATCGATAGAAGAGATTACCTCTTCTTCAACGCACCTCTTTTAAGATATCTCTTAAGGCACTAGAGTTGTCCTTTTGAGGAGACCAGAACCTCTATAATGATTCTAGGGAAGTTGATAAAGGAAATGGTTAGGGTATTTCTGAGCTTGAAAGCTAAAAATTGTGTAAAGAGAAGAGGGAGGAGGTTCCCTTTTATAAGGGAGGAGAGGGGAACCTTAGAAAAAACATAAAATATTATTTTATAATAAAGCCATATTCAGTTTATAATAGCTCCAAATTGATTTATTTCAAAGATAAAGTGGGAATTGGTCGAAATACTCTCAAACAATAGGTTTTATAAATGTTTAGTTTACTATTTTAACCTTATCATTTAGATTTAATGTTAAGTTAAATAATTTAACTTTTACTATGTCTTCTTAGTTTCTTACATTATATGGTTAATAAGATTACTATAACAAGCAAAAAACCCCAAGAGGTTCATTATTAATATATAAAACCTTATCTAGGCCATTTAGATTATCCTTAGATATTTAGTAATAGAATAACAATTAATAATATAAAATTTGTTTTAAAAACTATTTTTTTGTCAATTTGACACTATTTGGTAATTGATTTTTGTGAAAATCATAACAGCAAGATTAGTTCGAAAAAATTTAAATAAACCAATTCTAACATGTCATATTAACCTATAAAAGTAGTGTAATTTATAAAAAGTCTCAAATTAAATTTATTTGGGTATTTATAACATCAATTATGTTAATATTTCATTAATAAGGTAATTACTGCATCATCATTGTGTCATAAATAAATTAAATTATTTAACGTCTAAAAATTATAAATAAAATACCATTCTGTAGTAAGTATTGTTATATTTATAATTAATATTTATATTCGAATTTATCTTATGTATGACTCTATATTAAAAAATTTTTAGTTATTAAACATTGATTTTAACTCTTTTAACTCTTCTTTAAATAAAATAATAACAAGTGTCCTAGTCTAATCCAAGTGGACCTAAAGGGTAATATTTTATTCATAAGGTTGTTTTTGGTAGAATTACACTTATCCAATATAATTGGGACATGTGTTAGGGTAATAATAATATCATTTTTACCCTTAATTACCCTATTTACTTTTAACCGTGGTAAATAAAAGTGAAACGTTACTATTCACCAAAAATTATTTTTATCTTATTGAACCACATTTAACTCCATGATATTAAACATGTCTCTTGGATTTTTAAAATTACACTCACAAATGCGGTAAAATTATGTTTTATGTAAATTTTCAAATTCTCCTAAGAGGTGGGTACAAGAAGGTGAAAAGTTCAATAAAATTTTTATATATCTAAAATTATTATAAAATGACTCCAATGAATTATATTGAACTTATATAGGTATTATGTATAAATTTTGACCTAAAATTAATTAAAATAATATAAATAATTATTTAAATAAAAATTTGGTTTTTAAATAGTAACACAATGTTTTCACTATTCATCAAAAATTGAAGGTTTTCAGAAAATACCAAAAATTCACCCTTGGATAATTCTGATATTCCAAATCCAAAAATGAAGTCCATTTTGAAAGATAAAATTTATAAAATTTTAAAAAGTGGGTATTAATATTCATAACGGCTTGTTAATAATAATATTATAATAATATCTTGTTTAGTGAAACTCGGTATTTTGTACTACACACGCTATCGAAGAAGGTCTTGATTGCGTGTAATGTAAGCCAAGTGAGGGATGCTTGTAGTGAATTATGCATTTAGTGTTGTATATAACATAATCAAAACTTGTTAAACAAAATCTATACTTAATGTTGCGTAGAATAATTTCCACAACATAAAATTGATATTGTGTGTAACACAAGCAAAGAATGGTGTTGCGTATACTACAAAATAATATGATGTTGCGTATAGTACAAGCTAATCATGGTGTAGTGTACCATAAAAGACATCCACAAAATTAAAAGGAATATATCTCATAAAATCTTAGGGTGTTACACAATGCATTATTATGTATCATTGGTATGATAAAAAATGACCACTTCTCAAAGGACTTATTACTTAAGTAGCCTTAGAAGTACTAGATACATTCATAATGTTTACATTACATAATAAAATGGAAAACTACAACAACATTGTTTCTATAGACAACACTAAGATCCCATATACTATCCCTTCAGGTCAGTCACAATATACATTTTTGCATCCTGGGAAAAATAAAACATAGAAATGGGTGAGATCAGATGCTTAGTAAGGATAACAATATAGCAGAAACCTTCATAAATAAGCATAAGCATTTAAGGAAATGTATAAGACTAAAACAAAATCCTATTAAACTTGAAACTTATCATAATATGAAAAAGATAAAATCAAATAATTCCATTTACTTATTCGCATGGATATTCTACTAGTCGAATAATCACATGCAATATCAATATTCACTTTTATAATAATGGAATGCATATTTCCAAACATTCATAACCACACAGTCAAGGCCTTGTTCCAAGACTACAAATAAGATTATTTCAAGGCCATTTTCCAAGACACTAGTTTGTCACATGATATCTACCGATGCATCGATATGGTATAGGGGTCTCTGCCCATCACTTACTAAGTCCAAAGTATTCCTCATATTAAAATTTTTAAACAAAACATAAACATTCGTATTAAAACTAGCATAAAAAATGTCAATAATTTATCCATAAACCATGAATGGTATAAAATAACACATCCAAATCCAAACATATCAAAAAACATTAAATACAATATGGAATTTTTGTATCATAATAAATTAACTTCAAAGAAGCTTAGAATCCATAAAAGGATGTTGACATCAGTGAAATCAAAACTTTTTTAGAGAAATACCTTTCTTTTTTGAAATAATTTAATAGTCATGTAATTATAAAATAAAACATTTATTTTTGAAAATATTATTATAATCTTGTAAGGGAAGCTTCGACAATGTTATAACAGGTGAAAATAGTCGCACACACCGTATAAGTTAAAAAAACATTCGTACCTTAAATTTGTCGAAAAGGTATAAAGTACCTTGTCTGGAAGATGATGAAAAAATTCTTTTACAAACATATAAGGTCAATTAAGGGTATAAATTAATTTAACCCATTATCTAGTAAATAGTAAGAATGTTTTGAAATAAATTTTTAAGAATCATGGATGGGGATGATAAAGAGGTCCCAGTAGATTCTTACGTAAAAACGAACTTGAATAATAAATGATTGTGAAATTAACCCTTACCATTTAAATTTCCTTGGTAGAGGATACGTTAAACTTCTTTATAATAGTGAAATAATTTGTTATTAAATTATTCAATAATCATGTACATTAATATTATATCATATATGATCTTTTAACATTGCTTTCTTAATAATATCTTAGTATTATTGTCGTTTCGGGTGTTAACTGATTCGTTTTCATTTATATGATTTGATACATAAGTTTTGTTTGTTATGAATACGATGTATCTTATTCATATTCAGAATGATATTATGCCTTTAATCCTTATTTTTAGTCATCTAATAAAAATTAGTCTTGAATGGATACGATGGGGAATGAATATCATCCCGTTCGTGGAGACGGTAATCCGTACATACACACGAGTGACTGTATCATTATTTTGATATTAAAATAATATATAATTGGACAGTATATAATATATATAGAATCTTTATCATGTTATACTTATTATTTACATCAATTAAACATCATTATTATACCCATCCAAATAATAATGTATTGAATAACAATTACACCACAACGTAGAGACGGTCAGCCGTACGTACTCACATATGGTGACATATCATTTAAATGATGGATAGAATATTTAATATGGTTGTAACATATTTATAATAACATCACAGTATATAGAAGATACTGGATTTATTATTTTTGAATGGAAACTACAAGGAAAGAAGAAGTGGAAGAAGAAAAAACATGAAAGAGGTGGTGGGATGTTTACCTCTTCTTCGAGTTCTTCCTTTTGATTTGTTCAAAAAGGATATTTAGATTGTATTTATGACTAAAGGAAGGCCTCTATGATTATTAGAGGATAGTTTAGAGGGTATTTTTACAGATTATGGTCGGCCCAAATGGCTTTGAAGGTGTGAATTATAGGTAAGGGGGAGTTCCCTTTTATAAGATGGGTGAGAGGCACCTTAGGAAACGCTAGAAATATTATTTTATAATAAAATCATTTTCATTTTATAATGGATCAAAAATAAATTATGTAAAAGGATATGGTGGGGATGGGTCTAAAACCACTAAACCAATAGGTTTTAGACAGGTTTGGGTCACTATATTAACCTTATCGTTTAGATTTAACTCTTAGTTAAATAATTTGACATTTACCATGTCTCTTTGTATTTTTATATTATATGGTTTATAAACATATTTTATACATTCAATAAAACCCCAAGTGGTTCCTTAATGATACACCTATAATTATATAAGTTTTTTGGCTGAACAATATCTTTTTAGAAATACAATATCAATTAATAATATAATATTTGTTTTAAAAACTTTTTTATGTCAATTTTGACACTATTTGGTATTTTGTTTTTATTTAAATTTATAACAACATTATTACTTATAAAAAATTAATCTAACCAACCCTAAGATGTAATATTAATGTATAAAATTAGTTTAATTCATAAAAAGTCTCAAATTACATTTATTTGGATATTTATAATATCAATTAGTTTAATATTTCATTAATTAGGTAATTACTCCATCATCATTGTGTGATATATAAATTTAATTATTTAAGGTATAAAAATTAAAAATAAAATAGAAATATTTTGGAAATATTTTTATCTTTTTAACTAATATTTTTAGTCAAATGTATCTTATGTATAATCCTATATTAAAAATGTTTTAGTTATTAAACGTTGATTTTAACTCTTATAACTTTTCTTCAAATAAAATTATAATAAATGTCCTAATCTGATAAAAGTAGACCTAAAGGATCATTTTTTATTCCTATGATTGTTTTTTGTCAAATTAAACTTATAAAATATAATTAGAACATGATTTAGAGTAATAATATTATTATTTTTACCCATAATTACCCTATTTACTTTTAACTGTGGTAAATAAAAGTCAAAAGTAACTATTTACCAAAAATTATTTTCATCTCATTAAATCAAATATCACTTACTGATATCAACCGTTTCTCTTGAATTTTTGAAATTCAACATACAGAAGCAGTAAAATTATGTTTTATATAAATTTGCAAATTCTCCTAGGAGTTGGGTGAAAGATGGTAAAAAGTTCAATAAAATTTTTATATATCTAAATTTTTTATAAACTGGCTCCAATGAATTACATTGAAATTATATAGGTATTATGTATCTATTTTGACCAAAAATATATTTCAATAAAATTAATAATTATTTAAATAAAAATTTAGTTTTAAACAATAACTTAGTGTTTATCACTATTCATCAAAAAGTGAAAGTTTTCATAAAAATACCAAAAATTCACCCTAAACTAGTTTTGATATTCCGAATCCAAAAATGATGTCCATTTTGAAAGATAAAATTTATAAATTTTTAAAAAGTAGGTATTACTATTCATAACGGCTAGTTTGATTGGTTTTGGTGTGTTAGAACTCAAAGTTGCGTATAACACACACTATTGTATTATTGAAAAAGAAGCGTATCGTGGAAGCTTGGGGTGTTATAATATTACCTCCATTTCATTGTTTAATTCTCCATTTATCCAGATAGGTTGAGGTTTTATTATCCTATATAGAAATGGTATCATGAGCTAGATAATACCTTAGAAATATGCCGCTAATTCTTTATATTTTGGACAACATATCATAGTTAAATCAACTTTTATTTATTAAAATAAAAAAGTACAAAGCCTTATAAATGGGTAATAGCCAAACTTATCAATAAAATTTAATTCAGGTATTTTAAATTTCTCATCCACTCTCAAAATGTAACCTTTATTCTCATATTTTATATTATTCATGTAGTCTTTATTATTTTCTAAATCATAACTCCATCCACCATAAATAAACTCCAAGAATAATATCACATTTAAAACTTACTCAAACTACTTCCAATATACTTCCAATTGAAAATAATATCCAATTGATACAAATATTTTTTTTAACATTTCATCATTTGAGGTTAACAAAAATGGGTTGAGTCCCCTTGTATAAAAGGTATTATATCAAGGCCCATGATTGAAATAACTTAGTTAATTAATGTCTATGATTAATGTAGCACCATGTAATTTTTTGGGTCCTAGTGAGTAACTCTAAAGGGGGGTGGATTGACTTCCCAATAAAATTTTTGTTAAAAACAAGTATATAAAAATCATATGTTTTATTTAAAATTTAAAATAATAAAAATAATAGTTTGATAATAGTTTTATATTTTAATATATATCACAAATATTGTTTAGGGCATCATTGAAAAAATATTTTTATTTAATTTAACATTTGAAATAAATTTACATAATCAATTCCTTTATATAAACACTTGTTGAAAATAATTTCTAATGTATATGGTTTGTTTATAAATTTTAAATAATGTAGTTTGGATTTGAAATAAATAAAAAAATAAAACTGAATCAAATATCGGAGAAAAAAAGGGGTTCAGTCTCAAGTTGAGATCTAATCCCCTTTACATGAAAATCACCTATAGTCAATAAGATTATTATAACAAATAATTAGATCTAAAACCTGGATCAAGTATATAAACAAAATCACATAGGATATATAGGCTCAAGGTCTCCGACATATTTATATGTGTTATGAAATAATACATATTCCACGCAAGACCACTTCTATAGATGTCATGGGTAAATAGATAAAAAGTGTTTCAGATAGTATATGGTATTTCCCAGTTCTTGCGTAGGAATTATTGTGTGAAAATAAACATATAAATACAACACATTGATCGAATGTAAAAAAATAGATAGAGAAAATAATTAAATATAGAGAGAAGTAGTATTTCTTAGTTAATTATTCTTCAGATACTCTAGTTCTGTATATTTGGATTTGTGAGGACCTCAAACTGATTTCTTTGAAAGTGCTACAAATAAAAGTGTCGTGGAGTTTGGTTTTTCTATCATTATATTTTATAAAAAAATTATACACCACTTTATTGATTATAAATGTGAATGTTTCTTGATCTATAATAAATTCCATAATTTTAAACACTGTATTAATTTTAGTATATGCATCATGTAAGTACTAGGTTATAAAAAAACACATAAAAGGGAGCACGACACAAATATATAGCATTGTAGGTTCAAATATATGTTGAAAAAATAATATTTAAAAATTCATAAATCCTCGTAATAAGAATATAATTATAAACCCTCTAAATCAGTCTTCACTGTGTCAGTGTATTGGTTTATGAATAATAATTAAAGAAAAACATGGGGGGTTTTCTATAATAACTCCCATAAACTAGCTGTTGGATATATTGAATTCAAATCTTGGATAGAATAATAATGGAAGCATGACTAATGGTAGTATGATCCAGTAGTAGAACAATCCCATTCAAGAACAACCTAGTGGTAACACAAATGGAGGTAGTATTTTTTAACTAGGCTTTTTTGGTCTGGTTGTAGCATGTCTTGTGGTAGCAAGGCCGGTTGTAGAATAGTTGAACTAGAAACCAAAAATGGTTGGTGGAAACTCATTCATGAAAGTAAAAGAAATACGGTGGTAGCTCATTCCTTGACATAGTAGAGAGTTGATGATATGTCATTAGTAGAAGTAGTAGAGAGTTTGTGGTAGTATAAGTCTAGCAGCGTCATTTCTATTGTAGTAGCATGATGCATTTGGTAGAATTAATTGAACTAACAACATAGGGTCATTTGGTATAAAATCTATTGAATGTAAGATTTAACTAATGGTTCTACATTTATACTAAAGGTAACATTTCTACTAACGGTATCATACTTTTACTAACAATATTATATTTATACTAGCAATAGAATATTTTAACTAAAAATAGATATTTTCTATAATTGGAAAAAAAATTATAAATTGATATACTAACATAAAACATTAAGATCATTAAAAACATAAAAATCATGTTTTTTAAACATTAAAATAAAGATGTTCCTAAAATAACAACATTTTTTATGATCACAAATCATGGAATTTTATAAACCATGCATAAATATAATATATACCTAAAAAGATTATTTTTATGAGTAACAATCTTATTTAGAGTCCAGAAGACAATTGGGAGATAAAAAGATTAAATTTTGAAAACAATTGAAAGAATTAAAAAATATTATACTTATAAATTTATATAAGAATTACAAATCTATTTCTCCCCCTTTCAAGATTATCAAAAATATAATAAAATAATGGGTGAAGATAATGAATGAACATGTGAATAATAATATATAATCTTCATTTAATACAAATGAATTTTATTTTAGAAAAAAAAAATCCAATGGATTATTTTAGATTCCATATAAAAAATAATAATAACATATGTCACTCTTAGATCTCTGAGTGGTAGGATCAGAATTCCATTTCCTTTTGTCAGAGGAAGGAGGTAGTGATTCATATGCTGAAGGGGATGATGTTGTCTAAGATACCTCTTTGATCACCCCTAGTCTAAGTTTCCTAATAGATTCAGGTGGAGACACACTGAATGGATTATTATAATGAGGAAGTGGATCAGTAAATTGATAAAATGTGAAAGAATTTATAGGAATTTCTATATTAGTTACAATAGTTTTACCAAATACATAAAATAATAGATTCATGAGGTTTAAAAAATCCCTGATTATATTGGCACATCTCTCCATAGCACTGAAGAATTGTTTTTTCTCTTCCATAAACAGCTTGATCTGATGGGTCATGACATTGAGCTTATTTACCTATTCCTTGAAGTACCAATTAACATGTGGAATCCTTAAGTCCCCATTTGAAAACAAAAAATGTGAATTCAAAACATAATTTGTATATATCTAAGAAATATACTATTTAATAGCCTTGGGTATGGTTTCCTTATCACGTTAGACATCATCCAAACACACTCTTGTCAGTTTATTTATATGTTCAATTTACTATCAAATTTATTATAGATCATCCTAATTATAAGTATAAACATCTACCATGACAACAAGTATCCCTTATTGAACTATGGATAGGATCATCTGACAATCAATTGAGGCTGATAGAGGTGGATAAGAAGATGTAGAAGAAACAATTGGTAATCTCTCCAACTTCATTTACATATAACCCTAGCTAGTAGCAAAGTATGTACTTATATCCTCCATAAAAGACGTCATAGCTTTCAACTCATTGTATGTTTATTTATTCTCAATATCAACTTCCTAAATATTTTTGAATCATTTTGGGATAAATATTGTATATAATTAACTCAAAGATATTACATTCATCACCTTGACTAATATGAGTAACTGGAGGATCATAAAATATATGAATACCACTCAAGTCTGAAGACAATATCTCTCTTATGATATCCAATTCATCTCTTGTCACAAACTCTAAAATAATAGAAGTAGAATTATGAAGAGGTGAGGAAAATCTACCATGAAAAGGAAAATTTCCTTTATAGTCTCTGATCTAGCAGCTATATATGAAGTTAATGAATTTATTTCAACAACATTATCAATATACTCCACTATTGATCTCTTAGTGCCTATCTCAATAGAAACCAGGACATCAGTTCCACTATGCGCTTATGGACTACTTTGACCATCATCACTATGAAAATTCTGATCTAACTCAAGATAATTTAGTCCCTAAAGGTTTTATCTAGGTAATGGACCCCCCTTTGATGTAGATCCATCCATAGTAGAAATAGATGCCTCATCTCTATGCACTGCTTTCTAGCTTATAGAACCTGAGGATTCCTCCCCCTCTTCAGATTGCCATGGATCACCTCTAAAATAAGTGGCATCCCTAAGATTCTATTATAAACCTAATATCAACACATACCGTGATAATCTAGAAATAATAATAGAATAATGATGTGACTAATCTCTATCAACATTATCATCAGCATCATCTGCACCGTCAACATCCTTATGACCATTCTCACTATATCAATTATCAACATCTCAATCATCACCATTAACATAATCACCATTATCTATCATTTCCACAAATTATTCAGAGGTTTTTTTAAAAACTCTAAATCTGTTACTCCTCATAGACTTTGGTCTCTTCATCATTACATTCAGTCATGATTCTTTCTATAGTAAAGAGAGAAAAACATGGACTTGCGGGTGCATAAGACACAACTGGTCTCTAGACAATGTATGGATCACTACTATCTTCAATAAATAAACCCAATTCCTCCTTTTTAATTTTCATGACTTCCTATTCATCTTCTTCATCATAATAAACCATAATATCATTTATCTTATATCAAGGATATACTATGTTCATAGGTCTAGTTGGGTTTTCTATACAATTAAAATCCTCATTTGTATTATCATTATCCAAAACCCAATTCATATCTAGGGATTCCAATTCAAATTAATTATATTATATGTAACTTTGAATTAATAAAAACCACAACAAAATACCTCGAATTCTTATCCCTCATCAACCAAGCCCTTGGTTTCTTACATAGGTAAAATTATCTTATGGTAAATCTAATAGTTTGACCAGAATTATTACTTGAAAATAACCATCATGTGAAACATTAGATATCTACCAATATTTATTTACTCCCATCATTTCATAAGGAATGAAAGATAAATATCCTGATACAACATTAGTTTGAAATACCCTATCCTAGGTCACAACATATATTCAATGATCTTCAATAGGAGTTTTCATTCTCTATCTAGTTTAGCAGATGCATGCCTTCTCATAGAACCATATCTGGATACATATAGAAGTTCATCCTCATAAAAAATCACTATCACTCAAAATAGAACTTTGATATTCATTTGAAACTCCTTAGTGAGGCACATTAATTCACTTAACCTTTTTATTTAAGAAAAGGTAAACAATTTTCCATCTATCATACTCCAAATAAATTATTTTTTTTCTAAAAATATATACTACTTATATAGATATAAACAATGAAACAACCTAGGATGAATGGGTTTTTCAATTCTACATAACCAATTTATCTATCCTTGGTCCTAGATCATAATGATTGCCAATGATTTTCTATTCATAATCAATTATTCTTCTACTTCCTTTTATGTAATAACCACTAAATTATAAAGCTAGGGGTATATCATCTCAACAATAGAACATATTTATTCTCCAAGATGTTTCCACATAGGTAATGATCCATCTAGAGATGTCACTAAAGGGTGATTAACTCTTACCATTGTATCAAAACAAATGGTTAAGCAAGAGCATGTGAAGGATAATGTTTGGGGTATAAAGGGAGGAGAAACAGTTCAATTGAGTAGGCATGAGTGAGATAGTGAATCAAACCTAGTTTTATATCTTATTTATATCATTTTTGAGTTTTAATTAAAAAAAATTAAAATATAAATGATTTAATTAAAAAAATTACAATTCAATTTCAAAATGATATCAAAAACATTAATATATCAGTTGATTCCCCATATTTTCACTTTCTAAAGGTTGGTCATTTAAATGATATCTTGGATAATTGTGTACAGTCTAATGGTTGATCATTCCAAATATAGATCTTCCAATAGTGGATCATTGTTATGGTTTCTTATACGATGGTGGATTTTCCATTGATAAATCGTATATTGTGTCTCACCTAATGTTGGATCACCAACAGTGGCTCAATAATAGTGGATTACCAATAGTGGTACAAAAAATAGTGGTATTAACCGAAAATTATAATTCAAGATTCCTATTTTATATAGTTTTATCTATAAAAATTCATGGTCTTTTTAAAATATCAATAACATGATCTTAATTTCCAACAAATTCAAGAGTTATATCACCCTTGTTTGGAAATGATATCTGAAATTGGGATGTCTTACATCAATATGATTTATCCTAGAATGAGACACAAGATTATTATAAATATTTAAGAAACTTTTGATGAAAAATTTATAGGGGCGCATTTGAATTGATATACATAATCTATCAAAGTGTGTTTCAACTAAATATTTTGTGTACATAAACTTCCTACAACTTAGAATTTTTCTTCTATAGTAGATCATTAAACATAATTTTTCTTTTATAAAAATGCATGTTACTAGTGAACATCAAAAAATATAACATGTTCTAAAGGTTCTTTTTCTATTTAACATACTACAACAAAAATCAGAATCTAAATATCTCATCAATTCAAATGATTGTCCTCTAGGATAGAATATTCTTAATCTTGTTTAATATATGAGGTATTTAAGAATTATTTTAATAGAAATTAAATGAGATTATTTGGGATTTTATTTTAAAAATAAACACCTAAACACACTAAAAATAATATATATTCAACTATATGTTTTGTATATAAAACTTACAATCTTATAGTTGATAATGGTACGATCCACTAAATTTTAGTTTTATCAAGATTCAACTCATAGGTGGTACTCATGGGAGTATCACTACTTTTAGTGTTATCCATACCAAAAGATTTATATGGTCCCTAGTGTGCTTAAATTTATTTAAAATAATTCAATCCTTGTTTTAAAAAAATTTAAAACCAACAAAGAATATGAGTTCTCAAATTAAACTCATTTCAGATTTAATTTAAATCATTTTTGAAAAATCGGTAAACAATTATTTTTTTGAATTTCCAAAATTAATATCATCATCATATATTAGAACTACAAAACAAATTTTGAAATTATTTTTATAATAATATTTGGATCAATAATGTCTTCTAAAAAATTAAGAAATTAGAAATGTGTCAGGTATATCATACAAAGCTCAGGATCCTGCTTTAATTATTATAAATATTTTGTTAATTTAAAAACATGACTTTGAAAATGATGCTTTTGAAATCAATGGGTTTTCAAAAAAAATCATATTCAACTATATAACGACTTATTAACTTACTTTTCTAATAAACATGATATATTTTTAAATCCAAATCTCCCACATAGGAAAGTAGTTGTCTAATGGATTCAAAAATATACTCTTGTTTAATGGTTTCTTCATATTAAATAATTTATTATTACTATATCCTTTTGAAAAAAATATGAATTTATTTCTTAATATAGATCTAAACTCATCAAATTTGTTTCTAAACACCTATGTAGTTCCAATAGTCATAGTTTCTTTAGGTATAGCCACAAGTAACCAAACTCAATTTATTTCAAATTTACGAAGTTATTATTTCATTTTCATAAAAAAAATTATCATTAATTTAATAATTGAGTATCATAGTTTCAATATGTGATTGAAATTCTTGATGTTCGACCTAATTTCTAGGAGAAGTTCATGTTTTTGTTCCTCTATCTATATATTTGACTATAGAATCTATAGGATGGTATTTATGAGTCCTAACAACTTGAGGGAAAGAAGCACTATAAACCTTATTTTCATCGATAGGTTTTGGTTTAAGTTTAGTATGTTCCTTAAAAATGGATGAGTTTTTAAACTACTTTATATAATTTTCATAAGGGTTGGCATTGATATTTAGAGTTGAAAAATCATCCTCGTGGTTTTATAAAGGAATATTTTGCTCATGTGTGTCTATCTCCTTAAATTTGAAATGAATAGATTCATTCACAATCCTATATATTTTATTAAACAATATATATGATTTTCTAGATGTTGAATAAACAGAGAAAATTATTTCATCACTCATGGATGAAACTTTTCCAAGATTATACTTAGTATTGAGAATAAATATATTGTAAAAAGAATCTATAAGGTAATTTAACTTTAGCTTTCTACCAATCCATAATTTAGAAAGAGTGGTTTTAATATATGTCTAATTCATAGTCTATTTATTATTTAAAAAGTTATATTGATTTCCTCTATCCAAAAATAAATATGTATTTTATACTCATTATGCATGGCCTGGGAAATTTCTTTAATGGTTTTATTTCTCCTTTCTAAAACTCCATTATGTTGGGGGTTCTAAGAGAAGAAAATTTAATATTATATACATATTTTGAGTAAAAAATATTTAGAGTATTAGTTTTCAAACTCTGATTAAGGATCACTTATTTTTGAATAAATTCTAATTACATTAATATTTTCTATAGATTAAAAATAATTTGAAAAATATGCGAAGACTTCAATTTTTTTAGATAGAAAGAATACCCAATTATATCTAGAAAAGTTAACTACAAAAAAACATATTTCTTACAATTTATGAAAGAAACATTAATTGGTCTTATAAATTCTATGTTTACCAACTCTTGGGGTGGAGAAACTCAACCTTCTTTCATTGGTTTGAATTATATTTTGTGATGTTTCCCTTCTTGGCTTGGTTTACATACCTTTTCTTTTGGGACTTATAGTTGAGATTTTTCACGTTCTAAACCATTTGTAATAATCTTTATAAGTGAATGAATATTGAAATGGCCTAGTACCCTATACAAATGACAAGAATCTTTGTGAAATTACCTTATGCTGGAAATGTTCTGAGAAAACAAAGAGTCTAAATTAACAACATAAACAATATCATATCTTAAAGTAGTAAAAACTATAGAATTTTTTAGATTAGAAAAAATTGAATGAATTATTTTCAATCATAACATGTATAACATCATCAAAAAATTATGAGATTCTAAAAAGATTATACTAAAAGACATCAACAACTGAAACATTATAAATTAAAATACTGTTAGAATTACATATTTTATCTAGGACAATAATTTTTTCATTAGAATTTTCCCAAAATGTTACATGTCCACCATCCACTATAATTAGATTCACAAAACCTGAGTAATATGTAGTAATGTGTCTATAATAACTACTGTTTGGGTACCATAAGTCCTTAATAGATCTTTTTAATAAGTTTTTCAATAAAATAATTTACACCAAAACTGACTTTGGTACCCAAATTCCAATGGGACCATAAATATTAGTAATGACTTCATTAAGAATGAATAATTTATTAACATGATTTCTATAAGAATATTTCAAACTTTTATATATAAAAAATATTCTGGGTCCATATGATTAAAATCTAGTATCATAATTTTACTATGAATGGATGCATTTTTAAAAATCCTACTCTATCCATGTTTATAACCAATCCTAGTGGTATATTTCAGTGTTTTATATTTTTAATAAATCTGCATAATTGTATTTCCTCCATTAGTGAATCTTTTTAGATATTTACTTCTTCTCTCAGTACAAAATATTAATTCATTATTATCTTTTAACAGTTGAACTTCTTTTCATTCCTAAATAGTAAAATTGATTTTAAAATTAGCATACAAGGAATCGGGCATAATTAAAATACCATATTTATCTTTAAACTCATTAAATATACCTTCCACCAAATTTTAGTACTCAAGAATATATTTATTAAACATGGTTTCATCATTGTTTTCATATCCATAATGATTTGAATTATTTTTTAGAGAAGCATTAAAAATATATTGTATAACATTGATTTGTTTGGCATAAAACACATGCTAACTTTGTCATTTATATCGTATTGGTTTATTTTTAGTCACCTGCGATGTATACAAAATCACTCCATGTTACTTTCATTTATTTCATGTATCTCATATAATTATCCCCATTCTTCTTATTGAATTTTTTCTTATTAATGTTTTCTATGACATTCCATTTACTTTTACACTCATAGAAAACTATCTCATTAATTGAATAATAACACTTCTATTAATTTTTCAAGTTTCCTCATTTTTAATATTTCCATTAGAAATAGGGTTTTATATAAATATTATTTCTCTTTTTATTTTTTTTGAATAATCTAGCCCGGTGGGCCATTTATTCATCATTGTCTGTATGTGATACCTCATCTCCTAAACTGTTAGCTTTAATTTTCTTCTTTTATTTATAAGTAGTAGATTTTAAGACTATATATTTTCTTTTAGTTCATACTCCTCTTCACTATTCACTTTGAGATCTTCCACATATATCATAATTTTTTATCAAATCCTTAAAAGATAACATTCTATCATCACATTATTCTCGAATTGACACTAAGGTCCCTCTCCGTCTATCACATAGACACCTCAATAGTCACAACTCTTGATTTTTTGTATAAATAGGTTTCCCTAGTGAGTGGATTGAATTCACAATCTCATTAAACCTGAGGTAAATATTAGAAATAGACTCATAAAGATTCATCTTAAAGGTATCATATTTAATATTATATGTAATTAATATTATTTCATTAACGTTTTTTTTTCAAGCATGAGAAAAAGGAAGGGTGAATATTTTCAAAAGTATTTTTACAGGAATAAATTTCATTACATTTTTCTTCTCTCAAAACAAAATCAAAATATTTCATGTCTTTATAGTTATTATTTTAAAAATATTTTGTCAGGTCAATCCAAGAAACTCTAGTAGTTTTACATTCTTCATATTTTCATTCAATAACTATCTAGATTTCAAAGCTACTACATACAATATTCAATTTCAATTTAATTTTCAACTAAAAATATTTAGATCCATTAATATATGAAAGGTATTTTGGTACCTAATCCCTCTTTTATATTATCAATAGAGAATAAAATTTCTAAATAATATAAATTTAATTTATTTAAAAGAAAACTAAATCACATATTATAAGATATTTTAAAATCTATTGATACCTATTGTTGGTTTGAGTGAGTCACTCAAGAGGAGGGTGAATTGAGTACATAATAAATTTTATATTAAAAAATAGTAAAACAAATACCCCAATTTAATTAAAAATTCATTATTAATAGAAACAAATTTTTAATATATATTTGATGATTTGAAGGATTTATCAATGTGTTATTAGAGGCCTTTCAAAGAAATATTTGAAATTAATATATATTTTGAAATCAATTTACTTGACCAAATTATTTATATAAAAACTTATTGAGATTAAATATCAAAGTATACATATTATTTATAGTTTAAAAATGTATTTTATTATTATTAATATAAATAAAAAACAAAACAAAAATGCCCAGTTGAGTAAATAAGGGGTCCATTCTCAAATAGATATATAATCCCATCCACTTGTAAAACATCTATTACCAAGTATATTATTATAAAAAATAATCTGATCCATGCCCTCGATCATGTATAAAAACAACATCATATAGGTTATCCACACATAAGGCATATTCCATAGTTATACATAAGAATGAATACAACCAATCCATATAGGAACTATTCATAGTTTTCATGGGGAAATAGATAAAAAGGGTTTGAGAGAATATCGAGTATTCTCCAATTCAAGCATATGAGTTAGTGTGTGAAAATTAAAAAGGAAATATAACACCTTACTCAAAAGTAAAAAAATACAGATGGAGAAATTAAATAAAGATGGATAAATCTAGTTATAATCAGTCAATATTGCTTCAGATACTCAAGGGTCCTTATATTTTACTTTTTGATGAGCTATGACTAATTTCATTGAAAGTGAAAAAAAAATATAGTTGGAGTGCTTAGTTTTTTTGTCTATAGATGAACTGAAAAACATATACAGAGCTTTCTAGATTCAATGCGTAAAAGTTTCTTGATCATTGATATGTTATAGTCTTTCACACTTCATATAAATATCAGTATATGTAGTATTTAATCATAGGGTCTCATTCACATGTTCATGTGGGAGTTATTTTCAAATATATTTCACTGCAGGTTAAAATTTACATTGAGGAATAATATTATAGATTTCTCTGATCCTTATATTGAGCTGTGAATCCTGAAACCGCTAACTTGGTTTTTAATGAATCCATTCAATGGTTTAGTACTAATACATAAATAATACTACATAAGGATTTATTTTTTAACTCATAAAAACAAGAAATTGGAAGCGTTAAACTTGAATCACGTACAAAATAGAAATGATAGCATGATTGATGGTAACACAATCCAATAGCATCACATGACAATGCTAAAACAAGCCAACAATAGCACACCTAGGGGTAGAAAGTTTGAACAAATAGTAGTTGTTCTGGAAGTAGCATGTCTCTAGGTATTAAGGATAGTAGTACCATATTTGAACAAGTGGTATCATGTTGATGGTTCTAGATCATTTTTGTCTATAGATCATTCTTTGCAACATTAGATAGATGGTGATAGATCATTCTTCATTTTAGCAGATAGATAGAGGTAGCATGATTCTTATAATGTCATGACTATGATACAAGTATAATTATAGTTGTATCATAAATTGGAATAACAATGTCACAAGTCTGAGAGTAGAAATTTTTTCATTAGAACTATTATACAGAAAGTCACCCATTTATACTAATTGTAACTCATTTTTTATAAGGGTAGACAATTTGTACATAAAATAGAATATTTTAACTAATGGAATCATATTTTAACTAATGGTAGATCTTTTAGACACTTACCATATTTAAATTATAAAATAATTTACTAACATAATACATTAATTTCATTAGAAACCTAATAATCATGATATCTAAGCATTAAGATAAAGAGGTTATAAAATATATTTTGATATGTTTCCCTTTAAATAAACATTACTTTTTGATATATCTCTCTTTATGAAATAATAGTTTGAAATTTACCATGATAAAATGTTAAAATTTTATTATTTAATGTGTTGGGTGTTTCTTAACTGTTGGATTTATGGGTATGAATATAACTGACTAAATAAAAAAACAATTTTGTTACATATGTTTAAATGAAATCATTAGTGTTTAATTGGATAGATAATAAGATAAAATTACTTCAAGCTAAAAATGGTTGTTTTGTAATGAAAAAAATGTTACATCATGTAGTTATCTATGTATTTAAAATTAATATCTATTGATTAGTGATTTAAATGAAATTTGAAGATAATATATTCAATTAAATATGTAAAAATTCATATAGTAGTTTTTATTGATGGTTGTGGATATATATTAAAAACATATGGGGGCTGGTGATACCATATAAAATTTCAGATTTTGTGGATCCTTCACATAGTGTACAATACATGAAATTTTTTACCAATGAAAATTTTCAAATTGAATATTGATAAGAAAGTTCACTAAAAAAATAGAAGATCTTTACATGGTAAATTTATAATTAATTTAATTATATCGAAATAATGATTACCACATTCTAGTGATCTTTCTTCAAATATATGTTTGATCATCCAAATCGCTTTTTGGTTTTGCTTCATTGTTTCTATAGGATACATGTGTAGAGTCCCTCTAGAGGTGATCCACATATGCTATTATGGTCTTAAAATGGAACTGATGAATCATTGGGTGCTAGAACAGTTTATTGGTTATCCACCATTGTTTATCTTGATTGCTTCTTGTTTATTCATTATTGAATAAAATTCTCTTTATCTACTCGTTACTGATATTATATGAGAGTTAAGAGGATAATTATCGAGGGAAATCTATTGTGCACAATTATTCTCAATTAACCACTCTTAGAAGTATATGATGTATATTTATAGAACTATGGATAACTTTTTTAATTTAATTAATTACACAAGTTCCCTTAATAAAATGTTATAATATATGACCCACATCGTATAAAAAATAATATTATTATCTTATTACATTTTTCTACAGTGTTTTCAAACTAAAAAAATAATAAATATTATTTTACCAGCTTGGAAATTAATATTTTTTAGTATACACTATCTTGGTATGGTTATCTTTATTATAATTAATCAAATACCTAAATAAGTATTTAATTAAATATTTATTCATGAAGTAAATATTATATTCACAGTCTAGCAGGAAAAATATTTATTAAATGTTCAATAAAAAATATTCTATTCACAGTCGTATTTATAAAAATTTATTTAGTAGTTTTGATCAACAATCCTAAATTAAACTATTAATAATTGACGAGAATAATATTTATTCCAATAGATAAATTTTAATACAATTTTCTTCTTATTAATGAAAACACATAGATTTCGACAATTTAGGCCTCTATCTTGTTGGAATTAGGTGGGATTTCCTAAAATCCATTATTATTGCCTAGAATGGGTCTATAAACCATGTGAACTATTTTTGAGACCTAAAAAAAATAACCACATATGACTGCTTACTATGTAATGTAATCTTTTTGCCTCAATATCTCATCAAAAATCATTCACACTCTTTTCGTCAACCTATATTCTTGATAAATATTTCATGGAGTATCTGAAATAAAATCATTGTTACACGACAACCATGGGATTTTAGGTGACAGTTATATTTCAATCAAAGCTAAAAGATATCATCTTATATAAATATTGTAGGGAAAAAATATTCATCAACAAATTAATTAGTGATATATTATTTGTAATGAACCCAACATACCCAACTTTTCCATTAACAATTATCATCACGGTTTTTGACAATACATCAATGTATGTGAGTGATGACATGAATTAATAAAAATCATAATATCCAAGTACCATTGTACATGCTTACGGACATGAATATCTAGTGATAGATAAACATGTGGAATTCCTTCAAGTTATGAGGTTATCATGATATCTGATCTTGTATACTAAAAAGTGTAAAATTATTCAGAGAAATTCTCATCTATTTATGATTACTCACACTTTACTATCAACATACTATGATTCCCATCATTGAATGTTATCTAAACATAAAACTAGGTTTAATAATATCATAATAAAATTTTAGGGTTCTCATCATAGCTAAAAAATGATAAGCCATTTTCAATGAAATTTATAATTTATGAAATTATCATATTAATTATATGAGGAAGGGTAATAAATATGTGATAAGGTTTTTAAATTATTATTCACTTATTTAAATATACATGAAATCTTAAGTAAAAAAGTTTTTTGTTCTTGGGAATCAACTCTATCATACCCCCAATAAATCTAGATTCAACAAATAGTGACCTATTTGTTCACACATGTTAAACATGATTCTGATGGGTATGACTATAGCTATTGGGCCAACTCTTTTTTTAATCACTAGGGTTCGTAAATCCATATTTCTATATATAAAATATATGTACTCAAAAATTACTACCTAGAGAAAATCCCTCATGTAGTGATATAATTTTTGATTTTCCTCTTGATATTATTTCATTATTTTGATATCTTGACTATGTCAATAGTCAATGATTATCATAATAATGATAATACACATTCTTTCAGTATAACCAAAAATCAGAATAAGATGTTGGTAAAACATGCCTTAAACTTCATCAAAATCTATAAAAAACTCATTTTTTAAAGATATGGAAACCACTAGATGTAATAATGTTTCATGCATATCACCTTAGCCTATTTCTACTATAATATATCTATCTAGCCTAATTGAATAAAGGTGTATGATTCCCTTGAAAACTAATATTACAACTTCTCAAAATACAAAAAAAATCATGTTCAATATTTCCAGGTACTGTCAAATTGTCTCAACTATAGTTCTATAAAATTATGTTTGTTCTACTTTATATTCACATATTTTCCATTGTGAATCATTAATTCCAAATATCTGTAAATATCATGTCATATGATGTGACTTCTTAGCAATTAATCTTTTGAAATTATTTCAATCACAATAATCCCTTCATATTCCCATGCTTATTCCACTGGAAGGATTATATGACAATAAAAACTTGGTATTAACTCTTTTCAAATTTAATTTTTTGATTATATATTAATATATGTACTATTATTTGATTTAATAAACACATAGATCAATTTTTTAGAACTCATTCCCTAGAAGTTTATTTCTATATTAATTTGTTCATAGAGAAATTTCATTCCTTAGTATTATTAAAACAATTAAGACACACAAAAAATTCCCATAGGTTTTCCACATAAAAATCTTGAAAACTTATATAAATAATACTAATTATTTAGAGACACATTTCCTTCCTTCATTTAAAAACAAATATTCTATCATCACTATGAATGACTTATTTATAAATGAACTTATGTAATCTGAAAATATCATTTGAATTATTGATACGTCTAACTCTTTCTATTTATTCCTGAAGTACATATATCCTAGGTCCTAATTTTGGAAACATCCGATAGACATCTTCTATACCGATTCCTAAAATTAGGTGTCCTTAACTATTAATGGACCAGTATAATTATTCTATAATTATTTTTTGACAAGTATAATTGAAAAATATTATTTTCATGATTATTTTTGTATCTTATTTTTTTTCATATATTAAAAATTTAAATAATATATTATTCTTTATTAGTGAACTTTTGTACCATCCATGTCTAATTTTTCTTGAATACTCACAAAAAATATTAAGTATTAGAAAAAATCAAAATACGGAGTCACAAATTATTATACATGGATAAATTAAATGAATTTATACACCCATTTCAACTTTAATATGTATCCATTTATTTATTATTTATCAGAATATTTATTATAAAAGATTAATATTTTTACACCCACCATAGTAAACATGGACCACATCTTTGGTTACAAAATTATATGTTTTATGTGTCTCTATAACTACTCTTTCCACAAAGCTCAATGGAGGACAATATTCAAATTCCAAACCATGTGCATCCAAAGCCCTAACCCATAAATGTTATATCCACACCCACTATCATTATGAAGATTATCTTATTTTATAGAAATGTATTCATTCTTGGATGGAATTTAATATCCTTAGTAGATATAATAATATAAAATAAAATGCACCAGTGTTTGATGTTCATTTATAGATAAAGAAATGTTTTAACAAATGTTTTTAAAAAACATTTTTTTGTAGTTCACTAATAAATATTTATCATATCAAAATTTATATAATATCCATTAGGAAATATTTTCTTTAAGTGTGATTAGTTTTTTAAATCTATTTGTAAAATAAATATTCAAAAAATTTATAGAACATTTTAAACATATATAAGAATCATAATTGATCTTACATTCACTAAAATAATGATATATATATATATATAAATGTGAGTATGGGAGTACATTTAATAAACATGTATAGTCAATGAATACTTGGATAAGGTGTTATCTGACAATATAGATCATATATTCCTTAATATTTACCAAATGTCTTAATTTACATCAATATGAATTTATAAAATATCATAAATTATTCATGAGATGTTTATGAAGATACTTTAAGATTTAGAATTGTCCATGTGGCCCTATTGAAAAAATCCATAGATTATTTGTGGTGTAACTTTATTTATAATTGTTTTTTCTAAATCATGATAAGTAGTTAGTTTGAATATACAATATTTTATCTGAATTGAGACTAAAACAGTTTTATGAGTATAAAAAACCCAAAAACTTTCAGTTTTACTTGATAAAGAAATACCTTTCCATAATCAAGTAAGAGTATTACATTCATCATTAATTACAGTGGATATTTTTTATTCAAGAGTTATTAAACTATTATATTTCTATTGATGTACTATAACAACATATATTCCAAATGTGAAATAATATCCCATTATATATATATAGAAACTAAGATAAATGTTTTGTAAATAATTATTTTTTTATTTAAAAAATACATTCAGTAATGAGTAGTAGTGATATCCTCTTGTCTAATGTATGAGTCTCCCTTTCTAATATACTTTTGTGACCACTAAATATCCATTCTATTCTTGTCCATTTACTTTATTTAATTACATGTATAGTGTAGAAATATTTTATTTAATATAGATGTGGAGAATAGAAACATGATGAATATACCTAAAGTGGATTCATCATATTTCTTATTCAATTAATTGCGATTTTTTTCCAATGTCCATTCCTTCCACAAAAGAAGAAAATATCCTCATGTTTATTCTTTTTAATTTTAATCTTTTATTTGATTGAAGGATACTATTAAGGATATTTTTCATTTAGATTATCCATGGTGTCTTGAGACTTTTCATTCAACCACATCAACATAATGGGTTGAGAAACATGTTTTAACCAATTCATTTATACTTTTAGATGTATGGGAAAATATTAATGGGAGGTTTATTAATTAATATCATCCAACTATAGAAAAATAAGGATAACATTATTGTTGAGGATAGTAAAGTAATTTTAAATAAAACTGACACAAGCATGGGTCTGGTCAACCTCAGGATCAGTCATACACATGTAATAGTTAAATATTTAAAACAACTAACTAGTATTCACATCAATTCGTACTCTAATAAGTTAAAACATAGAATAGTTAATCTTATTAATTGTATTATTAATAAATTAGTTCATTTTATCCTATTTCATAAAATCATCCAATAATTATCATTCAATGTGATTCTAAATAAAAATAATAATTTTGTTTTATTTTAAACTCAGTAAAATAGTGCATAGCTTTGTAATTGTAATAAACTCAGTGATTACTTATTATAAATATTTATTATAGTTTTAAATATAAATAGTGCACTCATATGAAATATTATTTACATGGAATTTTTCCAAATTTTATGGTGTGTAAATCCAATTTAACTCCATATAAAATTCTTTAAAATTATGTTGCTTGTACCATTTAATGTGTTCAATATTTTGTATAAAATAAAAACACATGATTCATAGTCTTGTATATTATAAGAAACAAGTTAATAATTTATTATATTATTAAACCTAACAACTAGTCTGTAATATTAGCTTATTAAACCATGGAGCTTAGTTCAATGATTTTATATGGAGATATTAATTAAATTTAATAGTTCCATGTAAACAGAACAACATGTGTGATCCAACTAAATGACATGTACATCATTTCACCGGACATCCGTAATACATTCCTAGGGGTTTGGTGTGTAATTATCATATAAATTTCTAAAGTAAACGATGTGTAATTTGAGTTATATTGATTTAATCATATAAGTATCAAGAATTAAATACACATGTTGTTTTAATTACATGATGTGGATTGACCCCATGTTTTCATCTTTGAAAGCACATGGACTACATGATATGAGAGAGTATAAATGAAATTTAGTCCAAAAGAATCCATGTTCCACCCTAGCCAGTCAGCACACGGTTCTATTATTTCACATGATGTGTAATATTTACTTGAAGACCAGAAATCCTTATGGGTGTCCATGTATGCTGAATAAGTATGCATGCACGTAACAAAGGTGTACAAGCGGTGTAGTGTTGTATTATCTATCTAGAATTCTTATCACCTATAGATCAGTTCCTAAGATTTGATCTTCATTAATGATTAGCTATTATTGGTAATATGAGCATGAAATTAATAAGGAAAAGAATAAATTTCAATGAAGGATTAAGAATTATTTAAAACATGAAATTATTTTTAACTTTTAAATTTAAAATGATCAATAATGAAATAAATAGTTATAAATTTTAACATGATCACTTTGACAGAACTTGATGGTTTTAGGAATAGAAGAAACTATTAATGGGGATATTTATGACTCAATATATTTTATATTCAAAGGAAAATTTTTATATTGTTAAAAATTTTAACATCAAGACAAATGAAAATTTTCCAATTGAATATTTATTTTAAAGTTCATCATAACCAAGATGATATCTATTTTTATAAAATTAATAATTTATTTAATTATATCAAAATATATATTAGTTAATTATTGATATATTTATTGGAAGTATATTTTTTATTTTTTTTAAACCATTTTAATAATCCCTCTTAACGTATGTAGGATCCATGTGTAAAATCCATCTACTGGTAATCCACATGTTCTATGATCTCTAAATGACACTGATGAATCATCAATTTCTTATATAGTTGAATGATTTTCCTGTGTTTTTTGTCATAGTTTACTCATGTTTCTTTAGTATTGAATAATATTCTCTTCATATTTTCATTATTGAGAACATGTGAGAGAGAATATGAAAATTCTAGAGAGCAGTCCATTGAGAATGATTATTCTTTATTAAGCTCTCTTATAATTATAATTTGTCTATTTATAGATATGGTGTTATGGTTTTTATTTTAATTAATTATAGAAGTTCACTTAATGAAATTCTAAACCCAAAACCAACCTCATTCCATGTATTACAACAAAAAATAATATTATTATTTTATTCTAAGTTGCATGCTAATGGGTACAATGATAAATATTATTTTACTACCTTGAAAATTAATATTTATCACCAGAAACAATTCCTTCAACTTATCCTCCATGGCATTTTTAGAATTCATAAAAAAAATATTTAATTAAATTTTTATTCATAGGATAAATATTTTAAACATATTTTCGAGAATCAATATTTATTAAATATTAAATAAATAAAATTATTACATTCAAAGTCTATGATATAAATATATTTTTAGTATTGGTGATCAATAATCCTGAATGAAATTATTTCTCAGTAAAGAGAATAATATTAATTAACATAATTAAATTAAAATAACATCTATGTTAGATCAAAAAACACTTAGTGTGTGACCCTAAAACCTTATTTCTCATTGAAATTTGGAAGGATTTCATAAAGTCCAAGATTATAGTCTAGTAATGGGTCGAGCACCTGAGCGAAATATGAATGGAGTCTTGTTTAAATAGAAATAAGGACCTGGAATTGGTGGAGAACTAATAATTAGGTTGTTTATAACTCTATAAACAAACATTTGGATACCCCCATAAGTATCAGTAATATCATTCAAAGCATTAATCCTCTCCTAGTAGACCAGAGGCAGGTGAGTCACACATGGTGCGAAAGGTAATATATTAGCAGATTCCCTTATGTCTTGGTCTATTCTGAGTGGGAATCTCATGTTATTTTCTAGTAAGGGATATTTTTTGAATGTGTAATCATTGTGAGAGGATATGATCTTAGTCTTCCTTTATCTAGTCCGCCCAGAATTTTATTGGGTTGTATTTTCTCATGTATTTATATAAATAAAATCATATGTTTATGATGAGTAACATAATACCTTGGTTTCAATATCTCAAGTAGGAAGTTTCATAGTGGTTTCATCAACCTATATGCTTGATATGTCAATACTCTTCTATTTGTAATAATATAATTGTTACACAAGGACATGAAATTTCATGTGATGATTTTACTTATATAAATGGGATGATATATAAACTTACATAAATATATAAGGGAAAATTATTTCCATGATTTATTAATTAATGACACGTTATTTGATACATAACAAACATAACCAACTTCTCAATGAACTGTTATTTACAAGGTCTATATAAATACATGTAAGTGCACATGTCATGAAACTAATTAATAATAATCATAAATTATATAAACCATTACACATTCTTGAATAAAAGAATATCCAATGAAACATATATTTTTGTAATTCATAATTTTGGGACTTCTCCCATAATATCATGTCTTGGACATTACTAAGTGAAAGCTTTATGAGAATAATTCTCATCCACTTATGAGAAATCAAACCGAAATGTCAAAATACTATGTTCCCCATGATATAATTTTTTTTCTAACTATATAAATTAGATTAAGAATATCATCATGTAATTTCATGTTTCTCATCATAGATGGAAACTAATATGAACTTTTAAATACAACAGTTACTCTAAGACATTATTACATTAATGTTATGCATAAGAAAAATCAATATATGATAAGGTATTTAAAGTAATATTAACTTATTTAAATAATAATGAAATCAAATTAACCATGCATTTCATTATAGGTAACCAACACTAACATCAACAAAGAAAATAATAAAGTTAATGTTTTTTATGCTAAAAAAAATTTCAAAAAATGGTTTTTATTTCATTTAACACGCTTACTGTAAAAAGAATTTATAAAACTTATATAAATTGAAACTTTTTAAATGGATGAAATATTATGAATCAAGGTGATTAATAAAATTTATTAATGTCTACTTAATTCATGGTCATAATGAATAGTAAAAATATGATACGATGTTTAGAGCTAAAAGGGGGTTATCGGGGGTTGAACTGTGTGATAATGTTTTAAATTACACAAAAAATTATTAAATTTCGTTTTTATTTTATTTATACATTATAATTCAAATATTTTTATATTTTGGATTTTTATGAAACTTGATTTGGGTAATACAATATTAAATTTTAATCTTCTGAAAAATTTCATATATGTCATCACCCTCCCTTATAATATGAGATCACTTATACTATCTTCCTTAAACTTCATCATACTTATAAATCTTAGATGACCTATACTAATACTTTACTAAAATCCAAAAAATGTACGAGAGATAAATATTTTATCATAATATTATTATTTTAAGTCATAATGTGTATGCCAAAGGAGGTTTATAAACATATAGGTATAACACTTAACATAGTACATTTAATTTTATTTCCTATTATACCTCCTTTAAATATAATGAATACATTCTAACTTAATAAATTTTGTATATTTATTATATATAATTTTTATTATAATGATTTATTAACAATTTTCGCGATCCTTTCCATAAACTTGGAAAAGAATGTATCACCGGTGAAAATGTGTGGACTACCACCTCCACAAGCGATATGATTTATTTTTCACAACAAAAAATCATACATAGTTATTATGATATATTAAAATTTTATACATGATATTTATGACCTAATAATTCTTTATAATTATTTTATCATATATATAATTCTACCTTTGAATTCATTGTAAAATGATAACATCGCTCGTGTGTATGTGTATACTACCTCCTCCATGCTACAATGTGATTCACTTTCTCTCACTGCATTATATGAGTAATAATAAAATTTTATATGACGAAGAAATATGAAAATTATTTCATGATTAATACTTTAAATATAATGAAATAATTCCCATGGTATAGGTATTGGAAACAGAAAACAAAAACATGAAAGAAAAATAGAAAATTTTTCACTGAAACGTCTATTTTAATGGATAAATTATTAATGATAAGATAATTAGAAATTATGATAGAATAATACTTAGAATGTTATGTTTGAATATGGTTATGTAATATATTTATAATAAATTATTAATTATTATATAGGATACGTTAATCTATATGAAGTAATATGGAACTTTAGGTAAGGGATTTATGTTTCAATATCATTTTGATTTGGATTGTTTAAACTTGAATATAATTTGAGGTAAATTATAATTATATTTTCCATAAAATTAATATTTTTTATTCTTATATATTTATTTATATATTATTTTGTGTTAGTATAATTTTCCCATTTTGGATACATAAAATGAATGATAAAATATTTTTAATGAAATTCCAACCTAATTTCATCTTTCTTCAATGAAAATTTTATTCTATGTCCATAGTTTTCAAAAAAAAAAATTTTGTACGTTATTAACTATAAATTAAATATTGTTAAATTGAAATTTTCACTATCTATTTAATTTATTTAAAAAGGATTTAAAATTATTCTTTTTAAACAAATTTTTTTCTAAACAATTCATTTTTGACATTTTATAAATGTGTGAATGGAATGTTTTCTTTTATAATATGTGGAACCAATTGATTTCCCATCTATCATGACATTTATTTGATTTGAATATTCCTTTACATGTTTACATAGTTATTTTTAGATAAAATTATTATCTAAATATTATCAATTTTTTTATTTAAAATTAAATCAAATGAAAAGGATATTTTCTCATGTTTTCAAAGAAAGCATTGAATGATTTTTAAAGGAATTTTCATTTATTTCAACACCCTTTAATGATTTCTATGATTCCACATAGATATAATTTTATGATATCACCCACATTCTTTCTCTATATGTCTTATGATTATGATTTCTATGGATTATTATACAAAACCCTTTTATTTACCATTGATTATTTAAGTTATAATGAATCCTTTATGAAACACATTTCTTTTCCATAGGTTATACTATGATGAGTGAGTGGAAATTATTTTTTTTTTTTTTATTTATTTTTTTTTTTTATTAAGAAAAACACTTTTTCGGAAAAAAGTGAGAAACCATAAAGTTCAATAAAACACCAAACAACCCCAAGAATAAAACAGAAACAGCCTCTTCCAAGCAGAAGCGACAACCACCATCTCCAATGAAAGATCACTCAACGATCTCATGCAAGCATGGTCCCTCCCGATGAAAAATCCATCCCTCTCAGTCAACCAAACCCCAACTGACCTACAGAGGAGATAACAGCGTGCTCGAGCCCATCAGAGCCGCCCTAACCCTCATCAAAGGTAGAACCATGAAGCATACTAGAATCAAACACCCAAATGCACCTCGAGGCACATAAGATGAAAAAAAACTTTCCCATTTACACACACATCAAGGGAGAGTGAGCAACCAAGCATTAGCTAGAAAATTAGTGAGCAAAATCATTGAAAAGCAATTGAATTCTTCCAGATTCTGTATCCCTAAACAACTTCAAGGATATATTGGATACCTGAGAGTGTAGATCTCCCCGTATCAGGTCTTCAAATGAAGAAGTCATTTTATTCCGGACCTGAATGTACTCCTCGAGCTTGATTATCCCCTTATTGAAGCCCCCTACTAGGATCATGTCCTGTTTGTCAACCCAAATATATTGCTCCTCATTAAGATTCACTTTGATATTCCGGACCATCATCATGGCTGCATCCTCTTCCGAGGAATTGAGAAATAACACCTGCTCTGTCACCTCGTCATCTAAACTCAAAATCAAATCCACGGGTAGTTCAGGCAGACCAGGTGGTTTTAGTTGACACCAGACCTCACTGTCCAACTTCGCATACATATTCTTTTTTAGTGACCAAGTCTTCATAGGAGGTGCCAAGGAGGAATAGTCATTCCTACCCATCCTCCTCCTATTACCCATGTTGCTCCTTGAACTGGAGTCCTCTATAGATAAACCCTTACTATCCTCTATGAATTCTTCTTTCCTACCCATCCTCCTCCTATTACTCCTGATGAAATCTTAAATTATTTACAAAACTCATTTCCTTTTCATGAATTACAATATGATGATATGATGAATGTTTTATGATTATATGGCACAAATATGTGTGTTTTTTTATGATATGGGTGGACCTGAAATTATATATCCCTCTAATTCATTGGTTTATGACTGATATCTCAAGAGGTAATAAGGATTTAAATTGGGAATGAACAAAATTCAATAAGGTAAACTAGCCAATATGATAGTCTTGGGAGTGAACCTTTACTAAGTAAATGATGGAATTGGAATTGAACCCAATCCACTATGATAGCTTGGGTAATGATCGTTAACATAGGATATAATTTTCTATACTAAATTTTTTTACACAAACATATGTTTTAATCTTATGATATGTTCTTGGAGGACATGATAAATTATTATTTATATCACACTCTTATGACTTATGAATTTTGATATAAAAAATATTCTACAATTATTTATGATTAGTGATCATTGGCTAGTTAGGTTGATTTCTTTAAGTTATTACCATGTTCTTATACCCATATTCTTATCTTATGATCTCTTATGATCACTGATTGATATATCTTATATTAACCATTCTAATAATATATGATCAAACATTATTACTTTTTCTTCCTCCAATTTATGATAAAGTGTTTTATGTATGGTATGTTTAAGAAATATGTTATGTGATGAGAAATTTGTGGGAGAAGTTGAAGATATTTTTTGAAATGTGATGTTTATGTATCTAGTCTCCAATTACGCTAAAAATTTAATGTTTTGGAGAATGTTATATTTTGATATATATATAGAATATTAATGTAAAATGATATAATATATATCTATTTTTAGAATAAATATGGAGATGATATGTGGTCTCATGTGGGGGTGAGCAGACCAAATTAAAATTCCTTATATTAATTGATTAATGTTTAACGTATATTATATATGTTTATTAGTGGAGTTAATTAATAGTATAAAAAATAGGGATGATTTTTTGAGTAGTTTGGTCCAAAGAGGACCTAGTCTACTCTTATAACTCTTTACCCATGGAGAGATATGGTGTGACCTAATATGATTTAAGGGTTATCATAACCTAATTAAAAAACTACTTTTTTCTAGTAGAAGTATAACCTATATACAAAAATGTTTTTATAGGGATTTACAACCCAATTACAACCATGAATTTTGATAAAAGTATTTTTAGCCCAAACGGTCTTGAATTTAGAATTTGGGATTCATAGCCCAAAGAAAAAAATTAATTTACATGTAAAATCATAAATAGATAGTTAATTCATGTGTGAGATTGCATGTAGTGTTAGAGATATAGGAAACCAATTTCAAAAAAGATAGATAAACAAGAGAATCACGAGAATTGGTTCTTAAGTATCGAATCAAATTATCTCTTTGAGGAAGTATAATTTAAATATGATTATATTTTTATTCCTTTAGAGATCATCTACCAGAAGTAAACACCACACATTGGATATTATATTTTATGAAAGAAGAGATCATAGGCTCATATACTAAGTGAAATGGAATTATAACAATTATAAGGTATGAATTATATAATTATCCATCTGTAACAACAGAATCAAATAATTAGGGAGAATTTAAGAAAAAATGAAATCCACCTAATTCACTCCCTTGTTTTCAAGTGCATCCACAAGAGCATTGAGTCATCGTAATCATGTGTGATGATGTAGCTTATTGAAGATAGTTGTTTAAGACCTTTTGACAATTTCACTATTAGTTTCGAAGAGTTGTAGACATCATGGTTCTAAAAGAAAGGAAAATGGATAAGGAATCACATTCTCAGAAGATGTGATTAATATTTCGTTACATTTCTATATTCAAAACATATCTCAGACTAATAATCTTAGCTTCCAAGTCCATTTCACTGCCCCAATGATCATATTGGTATCCAATTAAATCCACATAAATGTCCTTGAAAATTGAACCATGACCAACATGCCCAGAATTTCCCTTCGAAGCCCCATCGTAGTTGAATTTAATCCATCCAGAAAAATTTGATACAATTAAACGTCATGATTATAGTGTGAAGGGGGAATGTTTCCATGCACTTTATGTATTCTCAGCACCATACGATCATTCACTATGTTATTTTAGTTCCTATTGTGTAGTGAGTTAGAAATATGCACTGCCATAATTATATCAAAAAGGGAAACATTGATGTTGAAATGAGTTTACACATGAAAAACTTTTCTCCTTCATCTCAAGATATAGTGAATTAGTTCTACATAGGCAACATTAATTATAATATAAGTCTTTATAGACAACTTGGTGTTGAGTACTTCATGTAACATTTCACAGATAGTACCTGATCTTGGAGGATTAACTTAAAATAAATCGAAAACAAATTTATATAATGAATAAATATTTTTTAAATAGAGAAAAAGATAATAAATTTCCACATAGTTCTAGAGAAAAAGCACAAACCTTAAGGATAGGGGGATGACAATCATTTGTAGGTTTGCATCCAACAAACTTTTATTAGATTTTTTCTTCCAAAACAGAGTGAACCTGGTGGGGGGGAGAGATTGAATTTTTTTCATAGAACCAAACCATTTGTGAGGGACTTGTAAAAGATGATTGTAAATGGACTTGGAGTTAATCTTCCCATTCAAGGTTGAATCCAAAATGAGTATGTCATACTAGCTTAAAAATCATAGTTTAAAATATCCAACATAATTTCTTCTAGGAACACATTCATGTTAGTAATCTGGTGCTTAATAGAGATACTGTAATTAGTGCCTTGGTATATGGAGTCAATCCAATCCATGAGTGTAATTCCATCCCCATTATAAGTCCATAACATGATTGAGGAATTGGATTTTTCTATCCAATGCACAATCCTAGAGATCTTTTGTGATACTACCTTAAGACCATGTGATATAGAGCACTCCATGTGGTAGGTGTTACCTTATTTTAATTTATCAACATACCTAGATCTGTAAAAAGAAAAGGAGTTTGAGAAATTGAAAAAGATATTCTATATACAATGGGATTCTAGGGACTAGTTGAACAAAGTCATTTTTTTTATTCTAAATCCCCCATGAGCATAAGTCACACAAAATTTCATCCATGAGATAGTGACAATCATTATTTCCAA
The DNA here is from genome assembly GCA_963277665.1 of Viscum album. Taxonomy (NCBI): domain Eukaryota; kingdom Viridiplantae; phylum Streptophyta; class Magnoliopsida; order Santalales; family Viscaceae; genus Viscum; species Viscum album. The sequence goes on along the minus strand of OY728162.1, from coordinate 74,534,394 downwards.
TATACATCCACTCCAAATGGAATTCCTCATAATGGAATTTATATATTTAATGACTGAGGATGGTCAGGAGAAAATCATGAAAGAGTAAAACATATTTGAGACAATCACATTCGTAAAAAGGTAGGAAATTCCATTCAAGGATAGATATTTACATTTTCAATGAGCCAAAGATATTATAACCTGACTCAAAATTGTGATAAAGAAAGATTCATGTTGTCTTCCCCAAAAAATAGGTACACCAAGGTAGATTTAATGTATAGATCCCTCTCTAAAACCCAAGTCATTATTTATTCTAAGATTTCTGTATGTAGATATCTTATTTCTAAAATCAATGTTAGTCCTTCTCTAACATAACTCTTTTCTGGAGTCCCCTTCTTGATATATAATATTTTTTTGATGTTTTTATATTATACATCTATCCAGGAGTAATGATGATAATATCATCATAAAAAAATAACTGAGATAGGGCTGAAATACCTCATACCACCCTGATGGTTTTTAAATCACCATTCTTCTCTAAATGGATAAAATTTCTACTAAGGTAGTCTTCCATAATGGAAAACATAATAGCGTAGAGGGGGCCTCATTATCTCACCCATCTTGAAAACTTAATGTTGCCCTCTAGGGAACCATTAATTATGATGGAAATGTGAGGATACCAATTAAGGGATTTTATCTAACTGATAAATTATTCATTGAAGTAAAAACATGAAAGAACATTACAAATAAATCACCGATGAATACTATAAATGATTTTTTGATGCTAGGATTCAAAAACATGTTTCCCCCAATGTAGATTTCATAATAAAATTCACACATTCTAAGGCTGTAATCTAGAAATCCGAAATGTTTTTGCCTTTAAAAAATCCAAATTGATTTCATGAAATGATTATTTTCGAGATCCATGCAAATATATTATCCAAAATCATATTAATGATTTTTTATATTATTCTGAAAAGTGAAACTTGTTTAAACTGTCTAATTTCACATAAATATTAAAGCTTTAGAATGAGGGAAATAAACTTTACATAAATTATTTTAGTGTTGAATCCACCCTGAAGAAGTGCCTAACCAAATTAAAAACATCAAGATAGATGACCTAAAAAATGTGTTGAAAATAGTGATTTGTGAATCCATCTGGTCCTTAAAATATGTCCTTTTTAAATCCCAAGAATGAATCTTTAATTTCAATTTCCCGAGGGATTTATTTGAGGATTAAATTCTCATCCTCGGTGATAACCTTTGGTTTTATACCTTCCCTAAGATAAACATTTCTTAGTGGTCTATTGAAGAGATTATCATAAAAGGATATGATGTGGATAGTAATTTCCTGTCTTTTATTGAGAATTTTTATTCCATATTTAAAAACGGTAGAGGGGGTTACTCACTCATCTATCCCTTTATATAGAATTAATGAACTTGGTGTTTATATCTCATAATTGAGCAACCTGGATTTGAAAAAATATTTTTGGATGTTTCCTTTAAGCCTAATATGGTTTTGATATTTGGAAGACATGTTTTACTCTTGAGTAACTCCTCTAAGGATGTTATTTTTGTTGATTTCATCATGAATGGAATGAATAGTTAACTTCAATGAATCAATTTCTATTTTAAGTTGGCTAAAAAATATTTCTCCTCCAGTCCTTCATAATAGCCTTCAAATATTTCATTTTGGGGAGGAAAGAAATTGGGTTGGTACTATCAACATGTACATCCAATGTGTATTGAAGAATACTAGGGAACTTTGGGATGTCTGTCCAAGAATTTCAAAACCTAAAATTTATGGAAAACGTCTTATCATTTCCATGGAATCTCACAAAAATAGGTTGATGGTCATAGTTGTGCTTACTAAGGGTATCACATAAAATGGATCTCCAAATTCCTAGTGAGGAATTATTTATAAAGGTTCTATCAATCTTGTTATGTATCACTCTATTCATTTTTATTTTATAACAGCATTATTTTTCTCTAATGAGATTAACATCAATGAGGTAGGCGTCCCCAAAATAGGCATTGAAATCCTTAAGAGAGGCCAGGTTGAAGGTAGTTCCAATTTTTTCATCAGTATGAAGAATAGAATAATAATTACTAATGATAATCCATGACCCCATGATACAAAATTAAAGGCCCTTAATATTTTGACATATAGATATTAAGTCAATTAATTTATTAAAATCATAAATAACCATGTCCAATATTTTCTTTCTTTTATTGGAGAATGAGCATGTGATGAACTGATCACATTCTTGAACAATTGTGGGGTTGTCCGTCATGTTTTGAACAAGAATCCTATGTCTATCATATGGGATAGAGGCCTGATATTTCCCTGTATGGTGACACCCTCTATTAAAAAAGAGATTGTTTAAATTTTGGAAGATTTACTTTGGATCATCCACACTAATTAAATTAGGTTTATACTTACCTGAAAGTAGCCTTAAAGATATTTCAGTGCCAGGGTTGGTTATGCCTTGGAATTTCTAGAAGAGGCTCCACATTTTTCCCAAGATTTTGGGGTGTTACCCCCTTTTTTCTGAACTCCACTTTTTTTCTATCATAGTATTGAGTAATTATCTTTGAAATTGAAATATATTAGGATTTGACCCCAACAACATCTAATATGGTTGTTTTTGTATCCTAATTATTATAAGTTTTCCATATTAATATAGTTATTGATAAATACTTATGAATAATTCTAGTCTCCTAAGTTATTTACATCTTCTATTCTTCTCTATTTGAGCTAGTGATAACCAATAAAGCATCTAAAGCCTGTTTCTAAGGCTTCAAACTGGTCTTAGGAATGTTGTTCATCCCTTGTTCCAACCCATTAGAACCAGTGAGGTCCAAGTAAATGAGGTAATTAATTTAATGTGAGATAATCTCAGAAAGGAATTCATCAACTTGTAGAGAGGAAGCCATAGAGATAATGTTTGGTCATAATAATGGTGAATTACCAACACAGGTTTCACCTATGGAATTCTTAGGTTGCACATTTTTGACCACATGTTGTTCTTTCGAATAGAGTGGATTATATTACACCACTTCCTCCTTATCCAATTCATCCAAAGATTTCATTTTTCTAGAAAATTTTATCTAAAAGACATTTTTCCTATTTCATGGTGGTCCTTTAGGATATTATCTATTTGATTGGACATATTTCCATTCGAGACATCCTTTTAGCTTGTGGTACTAGAGACTAGTGTTAATAGATTCTTCCCCACTCTGTAGTTTTTAATTTCATGGCCAAACATTTTCCAATGCTTATAGTAAGGTGGAAGGTACTCAAATTAAATTATAAAATCAAATTTTTTCTCATTCATGATATTCTAGATATGATCTGATGGTGGTGAATCCATGTAGATTGAACCAATATCCTTGAATAGTGACTATGGTCACCATTGAGGGTGTGATGATCAATTTAGAGGGGAATACCAAAGCAATAGCCAAGGTAATTGAGGATTTTGGTGTTCTAGTTGACCCATGGAAGCCCATGGATTCTGTTCCATACATTGGAATTTGAATGTTGTTTATTAGAGGGGTTAAAGTTAGCCACCCATTTCTATAGATGAAAGGTTCTAGTTTTTTGATTGATATAGTTTTTATGCCATGCTAAATCTACATGTTAATGCCTCTATAGAATAAAATGAATGTATCCTTTACTGATCAGTATAAGCCTCCATTTAGATATATTCCAACATTATAAAATCATGTTCTTGAGATCTAAATTTGACCAGGGTTTGGTACCTTTTTCAAAATCAATGCGACCAAGAAGTGAGAACATATAGAGTATTATTTTTTGTTTAATCAATACTGGGTTAGTAACCACTAATATTGCTACATAGTCTAATAATTTGATGATGGTATATCTACTGCATTCTCTAGTGGCTTTCAAAAATCTTGCAAGGGCTTCCACAAAGGAAATGCTTTTACGGTCATCAATGTAAGGATTTCCCCCTATAGTAGAATCATTGAGAGGGGATGTGAAGGATACTTCCCATTACATATTGAAAAAATACATTAGATAATGAGATATCAGGTTTATGTTCCCCCATCATCAATTCTCGAGAAGAGATCTCACGTGCATGCCATCCAAAGAAGACCAGTCACTCAATACATAGGATCACTCGAATGTTGACAGACTATGGAAATGTTTTATAACATTATTTCATATTTAATCATCATGTAAAAATTTTACATTCCTTAGACGAATAAATTTAGTTCCATATATATATTCTCAAAATCTACACCATCCAAAGAGGTCCTGTGAAAATGGTTATAAATATTTAAAAATTTTAAAAGAGAAATATTAGATTACAAGATAAGGAAAATGATATTATCTTCAAATAATAATAATTCAATTCATAAATAGTTTTCTAAATAGTAGATAATAATATAATAAAATTGAAATTTCTTGTTAAATAATTTAAATAGTCTCCATAATAATATTTCACTAAATATTTACTAAAAACAGAAGTTTTAATTTGAAATATGAAATTCAGAAGCATTACATTTACAAATAGTATTAAACATGCACAAAATTTAAAAAAAATAACACCACAATAAATATATTGATAAAAACATTTGATGATTTTAATATCAAATATTACTAATTTGGAAATAATAAAATTGATGAAAAAATATAAAAATAATGGTATTTGAGTTTTGACCTGTAAGTTTCATATGTGAAAATAAAAAATTCTTTGACATTCATAAAATCAAGTTTAAAATAATAAATCACATCTCATAGGTTCTAAATAATTAATATGAATTTATAAATTCACTAAAACAACTAAAATATAAAAACTAAACATGAATAAAATAATAAAATTATATAAGACTTAAAATGGAAAATTTTATATATTTTAGAAAAACTTATCATATTTAATTAATCCACGTAGGTTATTCAGCATATGTGCTTTTATATTTGTATGATAAATCAATGTAATATTTTCACTTAAGGTAATCATGTAGGATACAATTATTTAAGGGAATTTCTCATGTAAGTGAATTAATATATCCAAATTTATATAGGTTATTAATGTATGTGAATTTCTTACATATTGAAATTTTTTCACATATCCAAATTTTTTAAATCTAAAATATATTTAAATAAAATGTTTCAGACCTTAAACAAAAATAATAAATAGAAGAATAATATTTTTATCAAGTTGAAATATATTTATAAAATATCATTAGATTTCCAAATAATAAATAATAATCATAATTATACCTATGCAGTCCATGTTTTGATTAATATATAGTCAGAAAATAGTTATAGAAAACTGAATAATTCAGACTGAAAACAAACCATGAATTCTTAGCTAATTTTAAATAATATAGATATTGATTTAGAACTAGATTTATTCAAATTAAATGTAAATAATTTTTTTATATTTCTAAAAACCAAACACTAATTTTTTTCTTTATTTATCTCATGATATAGTGAAATACAAAAGTAAACCCAAACTAAAAAAATAGCTATGTGGATTTTGATATTTATGTGTGGATATTGATTCGGTGTATGGATTTTTTTTGGCTATGTGGATTTTTATTTAGCTATGTGATAATAGTGAAAAGAATGTCTAAATGATATTATAAGGTCCCAAAATACATATTTAACCTTGGAACACTATATAAGACTTTTAGAACATGTTATGAAAAATCAAAACATGAAATAAAAATATATTTTATATAATTAAATATTATGATATATTAAATTCAATGAATTATTTAATCCACATGTAGTTCAATTTATTATGTAATTTAATGGAAATAAAAAAAAATCAATATATATATTTATCAAAACATAAATTTGTACAAGGATCCACTAAAAAGTTTCCCCAATTTTGATAACTAATCAACCAAGTATAATTTCAAAAAATTCCCCCCTTTTTTAAATAATAAAGAAGATAATATTTTTAAAAAGTATTTAATATTATAAGATAATGGCATAAATACAATAATAATTTTTTGTGTATAATTGTTCTTAAACATGAAAATTTTATTTTTAAACAAGTATCAAAGACCCATTGTTATGTTATACACTATTAAAACATATATTTAAATGTAGTGAGAATAATTTTTAAAATTTATATGGGAAGAATAATGACAAATATTTTAAAAAATTAGATTTTATATAAATTGAATTATTCAATATTGAGTTAACATCATCAAGGATGTATGAGGTGTTTTTAAATAGTTATATAATTAAGAAATATATAAAAAAGTTAATAAATAATAATATGAAAAATAGATTCTATATTTTTTGTAAATTTAAATATTTTAGAATATAAATACATTCAAACTCCACCAAAACACAAGAAAACATAAAATAATTAAGATTCCAACATTACAATATCAAATATTATATTTTCTCACAAAGTAATGTGTAATGTCTAGGAAAATCTATTTGAAATATGATTCTTATTAGAGATAAAATCCAATATAATATCACCATTATTCACATGTCCTCAAAATAGATGAAATATAACACTGATATTCTTTGTACTATAATTTCAGAATGGATTGTTAGAATTATAAATTAAAGGTTTATTTTGAAAATAAATAGGAATTTTATCAATATAAATACACAAAAAATTAATTTTTCAAAATTTATAAATATTAATCACAAAATCTAATAGCAAAAATAAACTTAACTTCTACAGTAGATAGAGAGATAGATAATTTATTTTTAGAATAACAAAAAATTAATCTTTTTCAAAGAATATGGCATATACCCAATGTTCTTCTAATATAAATTATATATCCCCTAAAATATTTTGTTAAATTATATTCATTAAGAATAGGTTCACCAATATCTTGAATAGTTAATTTTTTTATTCTATAACTCCACTTTGTGGGGGGATTCTTTGAGTAGATAAAATATGATCATAAAAATTTTCATTAAAAAAAATAAAATTATAATTAAAAAGTTCGCCTCAATTTTAAATTATAATAAAAAAATTTAACATTTTTTTATTTTAACTAAATTATAAAAATAAATAAATCTAACTAACATTTCATGTTCCCAATACATGAAATAACCCCATGTAAATATACTAAAATCATCAAAAATAACAAAAAAATATTTTTTATCACATAACTATTATTTTTCACTGGACAAAATAAATTATGTTCAAATACATCAAGATTTCAAAAAGTAGAAACTTGATTTATAGATTTAAAATATTTCTTATTATGGTCTACTTTTAAATGTGAGTCATAAAAGAATCATTTCACAACTATAACTTGGGTAAATCTAGAACAAGTCTACTCTTGGATAAGTTGTGTATCATTGAGAAATTTGTATGTCTAAGCCTTCTATGGTTGAGAGAATCATCTATTTATAAAATAGTAAGAAATGTAATATTTTTATTGGATATATAAGAAAAATTAATAGAATTAATATTATTTTTTATTATCATAAAATAAAAAAATACATTATTATAAAAACTATACATTTATTACCATAAACTTTTAAATAAAAACATCATAAATAAATTTAATAATAATTAATATTTGATTCAAACTATCAACTTATAAAAATTTATTAATTAAAATGACAAAATAAATACCTACTTCAAAAATTCCATTAACCATGACTTTTTTAATCTCTAAAAGTGATAAATCCTCTATCAAATTAGGTATATAAGAATAAATTTAATAGGACATTGGTCACATTCTAGGAATAGCCATTTTCTTGTATACCTTGTGTCTTTCATGAGATATCCAAGAAATTCTTACTACCAAAACCAATTACTAGGAATATTTGGTAACCATGCTATTCTGGTTCCTACTGTGTGAGTAATAAAATGTTTAAGTACCAAAAAATAATTAAAGAATTAAATATAAGGTACTCAAATCTATAAATCTTTTAAAATGAAATTATTTCTATAACCAATGTTTTTGTGATATCTAAGATTACATTCATTGACATAATATCCTTGTATAATAATTATAAATCATGTAACATAAGAAACCCCTTCAGATGAAATTTTAACAAAGTATACTTATATTACATTAGAATATATTAATTATAACAAAAACAATATTTTAATTTATTTGGATTCACCATAGCCACCATATTTTCACATTCTTCCTTTAAATTGACAAAAACTTATAATATATTTTTTTCTATTTATAAATTCTATTCTAATATTATCATTCTATTTTTGAATATAATAAATATCATCATAGAGCTTACCATTAAAAAATGAAGAAAAATTTCTTATGTATTCCTTGATATCATAATTCTCTATATTCATTTTCTTACTTTACTTGATAAGACTCTTATTTTATAATTTTTATTATTTATAAATTTAATAATTCATAAAACATATTATTGAAGATTTTAATTTTCTTCATATAAATCATAAAATATATAACCATCGCTATAAGAATAATATTTAGAATCAGAATCATTACTAAACTCATTAATATTTATCACCATTAACGATAGGTTTTCTAACTCATTCTAACTTACAGATTCATCAACAGAATCAAATTCTTCAGTGAAAAACAATCCATCATGATAAGAATGTTTTAATTAATTTTTTTGTATACCTTATACCTACCTTCGTTCCTCATCTTTGGACTGTCTGGTTTGATGTTCCCCTACTTTATAAATTCTTAATAGGTTATATCTGGTCCATATATTGTGAAATTTTTTATCATTATTTTCAAACTTTCATGGTTAGTTTATGAACCTTTTATTACAGTAATAAAATTGTAAATACCTTTTCTTATATTTTTGAGTTCTTATTTTTCACTTTCATGTGACACAGATTCACAAGAGTCAGAAAAAAAATTTATATATGTTTTTAAAGAAATATAATTCATATTTAAATACTCTTCTTAAATAATATTTTTTTATCTCATGTTCATATTAATAAAGCGATATAATGAGATAATCCAATGTGTATTACATGAAATTATTACTTCCATAGATTTCCAACCATTTTTGTGTGACAATCCTTAGTTAGATATCTTAGAATTTTTTGGGAAATTATATGGTTCTCATAAGATTATTTTATAGAGTTTATTCCATTCAAAATACTTGTAAATCAGTGGAAAATTTGGTTTTTTATTTCATATTAGAACATCCTAAAATCATGGTATTATACTTGAGGAATTATGAGTTTGGTTATAATTATATTTTCTAAGACAAGATGAGTAACTTGTATAATCTTCCAGATATATTGAGTTGTCTTGCATAAAAACACATGACTAGAAAAACATATGTTAACATCACGATATAATATATTTACTTCTTTGTAATTGAAAAATATATAATATATTAGTTTCCTGTATGAGTATCCATGTTGTCATATGTTAGATTTCAAATATTTTCCATGATTGATCGGTGTTATTTGATTATATTTTTGTTGTAAGACTCTATTTAGGGTTTCTAGTAACTGTAATCATTCCCATAAATTTGTGGTATCTTATGAGGAACCGATCAATCATTTTTATTCAATACTTTTGTTTTATAGATAATGTTCTTAGAATATAAGGTATTATAAAATTATAGAATAATAAAATTTAAAAAAAGTAATCTATAGAAGGATTGGATAAATTACAAAATGAACCAAATCAGATAATAATTTCTATGTTCAATGGTAATATAATAGATATCTTAGATTGAGGTTGAATAGACCAAATTAAAATTTCATAACAAAATTGGTTTAAATATTATGTTAGTTATAAATGTTAATTAAAAGAGTTAATTAGTAGTTGAATAAATGAAAGAATAATAGGATGGATTTATTTTAGTTTCATCCAAATTGGACTTGGTCAACTCTTATACCTCACTATTCAGTGATAGATAAGGTTATCACTATTCTTATTTTTTAAGGGGAATCATAACCCAATTACAGACAAATGTTTTGTTGGGATGTATAACAAAAATTCTATAGAAATTATTATGTGGTGTTCATACCTAATTACAACCCTAACTTTAGGTATAAGAAGTCACAATGAAACTATCACGATGTAGAATTCGAGAGTCAGAACCTAAAGGTAAGGAAATATTTTGTTTGTAAACTCAAAAGAATAAATTGAAGGCATGTGATTGAGGGGAAGAAGAATTATAGACACAAGAAACCAATATAAAAAAGATCAATAAATAATAAAAACATAGGTATTTTCTCTTAATTATATAATCATATCATCTCATCAAGGAAGTGGAAGTAAAATAAGTTTTTTTCATCCCTTGAGATATTTTATGACAATAGTAATCATTGTATACTGGATCTCATAAATTCTCATAGTATGGGCTCATTTTATTACTTCTATTCGTATGTACTCATCATTTCATAATTATAAAATACATATAATAGTTTATTGAGTCCCATATATAGATTCTAAAAGGCTAGAAAAACAAAATAGATCTCGGTGAAATGGTTAGAAAAATATAAAATTCAAAAATAATAATACCTTATTATCGGATTTATATATAAAAAGAGAGGAGGATATAATCAATCCATAATAATCACTTAACATGAGACTGTTATTCAAAAATAATAATGAATAATTCAAAAAAACATGGAATTTTCAATTAAATAATTCAATCAGTCACCATAAGAATAGGCCAATGAATTATACCATGGAAATCTCAAGTCTGAATTTGAAATATGAAATTCATAATCATGCCATTTAAATCAGGCACTAAACATGTGAAGAATTTAAGATCCTAATAACACTACATTAAATATATTAAAAACAATTATGAGTGAGTTTAATATCAAATAATATTAATTTATAATCAATAAAATTAAATAAAAAATTATAAAATAATAAAAACAAATTTTGAGTTTCTCGAAGTAAGTTTATGTGTGAAATTAAAATTTTCATTACTCTTCATAAAAAATCATGTTTAAAACAATAAAAATATGTTCATAAAAGTTCAGCATAACAAATATGAATATATGAATTCATTATAACAATTTAAATATTTCAATTAAAAATATTTAAAATAAAAATATGAAATATTACATAAAATAGTGGAAATTTCATGATTTTAGAAGACCCTATAGAAATTTTATTAACCTGTGTATGAAAATTCACATAGCAAATTTTTTATACACGGGTGAGTCAACATAATAAATTCACATAGTGGAATCACATAGGAAAAATCATCATCCTATAATTTATCATGTTCATAATTTATGTAGTTGAATCTATGTAGGTTATTCAAGTAAGTAAATGTAACACCCCGCCCCTACCTCATTGGCATGAGGATGCGGTGAGGGATACTTGGCCTTAGTGATGTTCCCAAGAAACCAACGGCTGGTAGTAAATGTCGAGGGCTTCAAGATCAAGTTGGGGAACGATTTTCCCATAAGAAAAAACCAACCAAACCAACAACTAATGATGCATTCACTTTCAAACCCAAACATGTATTCCCAAAAGACAACCAAGTTTTTCCACAATAAAACCCAAAACCAATAAAACCAACCATATCAGAGTATAAGTAAAAACTAAACAACAAACACTATGATCCATGACACCACCACAGCTATACACTAAGCTCCAATCTCCACGCTCCATCGAGACATCACAATACACGACAAAGGAGGGAGATACCTTACCTTTTCACACGTCATGATATACAAAATTTGTAAAGACACTGACATTATAAAGTAGGGGGTGAGTACTAAAACTCAATTGGTTTTCCCCAAATGACTTCCCTATACGGGCCACTAGGATGAAACTATTAGTACATTTATATAAAACAATTTATATAAAAAAATCACAAGTGAAACCATTTTCATAAGACAAAACGTGCCCGTAAAAAGCCATCACATCCAACCCAAGAAACCAAGGGAATGCCACCAAAACATGCCACAATCCATCTCATCATTTACACATTAGCACAAAAATTCCATATGGAAAAGTAATGCACAACAAGATAACCATAACAACCGGACGGTGGAGCTACTGTGTAACTCGTTCATCCATTCACACCAAGCGACAATTCCCATCCACTTATCCATAATGGTGGCCCTTCCACCCACTATCCATCCCCTTTTTATAGTGGTACATCTTTCTACTTCCATAAAACATTCAAAACAAGCCAATGCAAAGAATATAACCCACCAATGTCAAAACCACATGCAATAAACCAATTTCATTGCTTATCAATTGTTTTTAATAAATCACCCATTTGTTGAAAACCATTTTCCATTCCAAACAAAATTTAAATAAAAAACCATTTTTATTGAAAACCATTTCAATCAATCATTTTCACAAATCAACCCCATAATCCCATTTTCAAAATCTCCATTTTAAAATCCAAAAGAATAGCATTTCACCATAAAACTCCATCTTTCCCAAAATTCCACAAAACAACACCCAATGGATTTCTAAACAATTTCTAACGTCAAAAAACAATTAATTTCAAACACAAAAATTTAATTTTAACCAAAACCATTAGCTCTAACCAAGTAGAGTCGAGATAGAAGCCACCTACCTTTAGGGTTCCTGAGAAATCGACCCACAAACAACTGTGCCTCAAATCCAGTGAACGCACCACCGAAACCACTCTAGATCCCCTTTCATAACATTGAAAACCCTTAAAAACATCATCCAAGGAAACCAAAAATCTATATCTACACAAAAAATGTGTATATCTATAAAACTAAGAAAGATGGAAATGTAGATCTAGAGGAAAACACAGGAAAACCATGAGGAGAGACTTACCCAGGAGAAACCACCTTCAATATGCTAAGAAACATCTTAAAAATTCATCCAAAATGAGTGGGAAATCTCCTACACCCCCTGAGAAATGAAGAACCCATGTGAGTCTTCAGTGGGAGGAATTTCGGAGTGATATAGGTTAAGCCCGAGGGAGCTCGTAACTTGTAACCCTATTTTTAAGTGGCCATACGGTTAAACCACTTGGTTTGGAAAACCATGCACTAACTGTGCGCATGCTAATACCACAAGAGCAAGATTCCGCACAGTTTCCTCGCACAGTTTGGTAAACCGTGCGTAGGCCATACGAAGCCTACTGTCTCCCTTGCACGGTTTACTCGATAATCCGCATGGTTTCCACTAACCGGGCTCAAACCGTGCTCCCCTTTAAAAGTCTCCAAACTCATCCAAAACCATTCCAAACTCTACCAACCTCTTCCTAACTCATAAAATGAACATTAAACACATAAAAATTTCATAAAAAAGTCCACATAACTCAAACTGGGGGAACTATAGTGAATTTCTCAGATACCTGAAATCATGTTTATGAAATATGTAAATTGATTGACTTCTCAAGTTTCAAACCTAACACGAAAATTATAAGTGGAAGAATATTATTTAGGTATGGTTAAATTTAGTTTTTATTATTTCATTATATTTTTAAATAATTAACAATCACCTTAATTGGACATCTATAGCTTACATGATAATTAAAAAACATTATCAAATTAATTTTTAAAAACAAAAAAATATAGACTAAGAAAATATAGATACATATAACTTAATTAGATATAATTATTTGATTAGTTGAGAATTTGACTTACACTAATTAAATATAGAGTGTTTTATAAGCTTCCCCAAAAAATAATCACCCAATATTAAATTCATAAGCTCGTTATATGATAGTAATATAGAAGGAAACCAAAACTGAAAATAATAGTTATGTGGATTTTGATTTTTGAATTTTTATTATGATTTTCCAATGTGTATTTTTATTTTTCTATATATATTTTTAATTTTATATGCTTATTTTTGATTTATCTATGTAGATTTTGATTTAGGTATGTTGGAACAGTTAAAATATTATCTACAAAACATTTGAATTTCCCAAAAATATTATTTAGAAATGGAACACTACATAAAATTTATAAAACATTTTATGACCCATAAAAAATGAAATATAAAGATATTTTAACCAAATAAATATTATGTTATACTCATATTTAAACATACATTAATCAATACACAACTCAAATTATTATAACATTTAATGTAAACAAAACATATTAATCTTTGTAATTATCAAAACATAAAGCTAGTCAAGGAGACAATCAACATGTATGAAATGATTTGGTCACATAACTTAATGTAATGGGTCACATTTTTATGGTTTGTGACATTATCATGGAATTTATTTATTTTGGTTTATTGAGGGTGTTTTTTTTAAGAAATGGTAATTGGATTAGGGTTTTAAGTATTTCAACATTTTTCAAGGGATTTTTTAGACACGGTTCATGTTAGGAATTTTTGATTGAAAAAAATTATTTAATAATGAATAAATGTCCTAAACCATGAGGATCACATCGTAAATTGACTATAAAAGGCATAGATTTACTACACTAGACTATTAAGAGTGAAAAACCTGGGTTCATCTGATAAATTTTTGAGATATATGGGTGGCTCCTATGGCTAATGTATGTTCATTCCAAAAGCCTTAGGTTTTTTTGAACCATTAGAGGAATAAAAGTTTTATGTTAATTTTGGTAATATTGATATGTGATCTTATTTTGGATCCCCCAAGGGGTTCCCATGTTTCAACTCAAATGATTTGAAGGAGAGTTCCCCTTTGGATATCCCCTTCCTCTCCCTTTGGTTCCTTCAATAAATGTTTTCTGAGGGTGTTACTTTATTGGAAATCAACGTAAAGATCCATTTTTTCTCCTTATTCTTTATACTGATTTATTATTTACTTTATTCATTGGGTTTTAGGAGAAAAAATTCCTAGGATAATAGAGAAATCATCATCTTTTATGGGGATCTCATGTCCATATTGTAAAGGATGTCTAGAGAGGATGAAATAAAATTTTCACGCATTATTGGTCATGAGTTTTGTTGGGTAATTGATTTATTATGTATTTATTATGAATTTTAGTTTCATTGATATTCAATTAGATGATATAGTTTCGGTATTTTTCACATTTTTGGTTTGGGTGAAAGGAAATAGTAAACCACACCACACTGCTCATGGATTTTATATCATGTGTTTTCTCAGTACTCGTGGACTCGATGGATTCCAATGCAGTCTAGTAAATAATTATTGAATAATTTTGTGAGGTAGGGGCCTTGGATTTATTTGAGACCCTTGTTTATTTTTTAATTTTATATTTTTGTTCCTCCATTTTAACTATATATCTTTATATTTCCTATTTTGTGTGAGTTTCTCCTTATGGTTAAGTTGGGCTCAAATCAACCTAATAATCAACATATACCATATATATTGCTAAACATTTTAATGTTGGTCCATTGGTAAAATGAGGAAGGGTGATCTAGTATATTGTTTGTTTAGAGGCATGTGTGGTTTTCTCTAAAATAAAATCGTTTTCCTCTTAAATATTATTTTAAAAGGGTGTTTGGATAAATGGTAATTTCAATGAAAACAAGTAATTTAAGGTATTTGTTTTGAAATGGTATTCAAAAATGGAAATGGGTTTTTTTTAAAACATTTTTATTGCATTTTATCCAGGTCCCAATAATGAGGGAGAGGGAAAGTGGAACCTTTTTAAGTGATGGTGAAATTTCTTATCTTAGTTTCAATGAAAATATGGAATATCTTGGTTCAGAAGTGATTTGGTCTATTTGAAAATGTTTGGATGACTTTTTTTCTCTAAATGAATATGTGATTGGTATGTTCCGTATTTTTTGATTTGATTATGTGATTATTGATGTATTATGATGTTCATAATGTGTTATAACCTATGAAAACATTTATTTTGGTATCAAAGTAGTGGGTTTGTTTGATTAATTGGAATAGAAGCTAAGAGAGTTATTATGGGGATAAAGATGGGGTTAATATACAGGGATAGTTCTTGAGTGATAATGTCCCTAGATGTGAGTTGGTAAGTTATTTATGGTTTGCATTCCCTTTTTTCAATTGTATGTGTGTGATAACTATGTTATTGTGATAGAAGATGGATGATAGTGGGGAAGAGGATCCTAAGGTTTCGTGCCTCAACCCATCAAGGCCCACCTAGTTGGTGATAAGCAAAGTGAAACTACCTGAAGACACCCTAGAATAGAATAGGGGATGGAGACCGACATTGAGTTGCCATATCACATGCATGGAAGGCCTTATCCAATGTACCTACACACACACACACACATCCACCTTTATGAAACAAAGAATATGTAAACAAATATGATAAGAGATTCTTAAATACCTTTAAATCCCACAATAATAGTACAACACAAGTGATGTAAATAGATAAAGGGTAAAATACAAGACCACAAACACTAGAAAATATTCCAACATACTTAGATGGAGGGGGATGAATTCAAGTGAAACTACTTATACACCCCTCAGTTTATCTATCTCACTATGATCTGCCTACTCTGGTCCTCCAATGAATCCATAGAAAGGCCTATCTTCTCAATAAGTCAACATATTTTTGGGTTGATCCTATTCATGTGTGAGTATAAAAATACATAATTAGTGACCCAAAACAACCAAAAGTTGAGTTATTAAGAGTAAAAGGTCTACTCAACCCATACCTATAGGGCACTAAAAACCCATGTAATAGAGAATAGGAATCTCCGTCTCCACACCTCGGCTATACATGACTTATTATCAAATCACCAAATGGTATGAAAATCATGATATCAGGAATACCAAAAGGAATATTTGAAAAAACCCATTAATACTAGGCATAGGCTCCTAGTATCACAATCACAACCATAATACCTACTATAGTATTATACTCTAGTCTTAATGGTATCGCTTGGTCTGGAGAACTCACTAAATGATCTCTACTATCCCTAATGGAACTCATCCGGGTGGTCTCCCTCATCAGGTATCACTATGATGATGGAATGTACCTTACATCCCTGATGGAATCCATCAAGTAGAACATGATAGTTGGGTATATCCATTAATAAATCCACATTAGACCCCATATGATCATGATATGGATGTTGGAGATCCCATCCTTGCCTCATGGGGGACTCCACGTGCACTACTAGAACAAAAAATATCTCAACACAAAAAAGTGGATCACTACATGGACCTTTGTGGGACACCATGAACCCACTATGGAAGTCTGGTGGTCATAAATCTCTGATAAGGGATCACACCCATAATTACTAGGGGATTCAAGAAACCCAACCAAGACTTAGAATCATGATACACAAATAGGGGATCAAATCCAGGACCACTGGAACATACCAAAAATACAATCTAGTTTAACCCACTATGTAGGGGATCAAGACAAATGCATAATGGTCTTGTTGACTCCACAAACCCCACTTAAGAAGATTATGTGGTAAAGGTTCCCACCCTAGGATTCCTAGAGAGATATACTAACTCAATATGAACTAGTCCTAGATTAGGGGTCACAATCCTTTACTAAGGATGTAAAGCCACACAATACACCCAATGTGATGGAAAAAGGAAGAACACTAAATAATGCTAAACTATGAATCACTAAATGAATAATTCTTCTAAAATCACATCACATGTAATCTATCACAGAAAATCCATGGACATCATTGGATTCTTCATGGAAAACTACTCATGATAGCCACCCCACGGGCCTTCATTCGAGTTATATAGATGGATATGTGCAAGATAGAATACCATAAGTAGAGTACATAGTGTGTACCCTCAGTACATGATGTGTCCCTCAAGGCCAACCCATGGTCATGTCCCCTTGTTGAACTAAACATGTAAAAAGGAAAGTAAACAACATGTACTTTCATTTACATGGAATGTAGCCCCACCCAAATGCCTGGGAATTTCCTCACTCAGCTACCCTAGCTATCCATGTTACCCAACACATTGTGTACATACATTCCATGTAATGTTATACCTAAACAAGAATCTATTTGTATCTTATTCCCCATGTACTTTCAGGTTCTAGCCTTGTACTTCCACATGACAATATCCTATTACATTGAATTCCACCCATTCCCTCTACCACATGGTCAAGTCATACTACATATAATGCACCCCAGTACATAATATGTAGTTCATAAATATCAACTTATCAGAATATGAAGAACACACGGCATGTTTTCTTTCATTACACATTGTGTGATTGGGATTTATGAATGGAAATTTCCTCTAATACTCTAAAAATCCCAAAATTTCACAATTTTCCTATATATCTAACCCTATTGGACCTCAAACAATATTCATATGTCTCCAAATATTTTAAAAAAAAAATTAAATCTTCAGGATTAGGATGAAAATATCATAAAACCACCTACCTTAGTGAGAAACATCAAATATTTGGGTCAAATGTAGTGCCCAAAACCTAATATACCTCAATTCGGTGTCGATCACCATCAAGAACAGAGTTTTATTATGAGTCATCTCCATTGGTTCACCCTCAGATCATCCATCACTAAAAGTGGGTTCTCACATTTCCTATGAACATTGGAGAAGATGAATATGGGAGGGGTAAGTTTAGGTTTATTAACTAATTTTCTTTTATGTAATAAGCATCCATCCTCTAATACCCATCAAAAACTCAGCTCTAACTAGATGCCTAATGATGAATTTTTTATGTCATATATAGGCTAAAAACACATTCCAAACTCAACTAAAACCTTAGAATTACAAATTGAGACTTTTTTTGGAGTTACCCCACATTCCTAGGAATACATCATAAGTGTGACACAGATTATTTAATATTTTAATATTACCACATCGAGGGCCTCTGAGTCCTGAAATTCTACACTAAATCATCACCTAGATTTGTAAATATTTTATGAAATATTCCACTGTACTATAAAGTAAAATCAATAACATTAAAATCTCCCCACCATCACTATTTTTCATCTCGAAATGTAAAATCCCCCTCATTAGGGGGGATACTGATCTTTTAACCATGTTCCCCTCACAAGTGATCTCTCCATAGCTGTTAAAGAACATGAACCTAGGGAAACCACTTTCGCTTGAAGGTTATTCTATAATATGAATTAAAATGCCACTGACTACTTCAAAAATGAAACTCTACACCCAATACTCACATCATCTAGGTTAACATAGATCATTGAGTCACACACAATTCTCCTCAGTTGAGAAATGAGGAAAATTATATGATCCTTTTATAATTGTGATGAAAGGATTTAATGTTACACAACATCTTTATCCTAGTGAAATTACTAAAAAAAATGGAATAAAAATTCTGAAGATACCCTTCCATTCTGGATAACTATTTAATAAATTCTGTGCTCAGGTGGTTTGAAAGTAGTCCAACCTGGGGAGCTAGCCTATGCTAATTATAATAGTTCCATGACCTCTTACAGGTTATTGAAATTCCATCAGGGAAACTAAATCAAAAACCCTATTACAACTACAAACCAGGAACATTTGTTAACACCTATTGATAGGCGATACATTAAGAGATAACTTAGAAATAATCCAATTCATCCATCTCAACCACACCTAATGTTAAGGGATCTCGATATAACCACATATATCCTGGTAGTACTACTGAGGGAAATAATCATCCTCAACACCTCATCTCATATATTTAATGGTTTCAACATCAATACTTATAAGGATGAATTTCTCCCCACATTAAAAAAAATCCATCAAGAACATGCCCATTGGATATCTATTCATGTGAGGCCTTGCCAAAAAAATATCCATATTATGCTCCCTAACATAATAAAAACATGGACAAATAAAAAACAATGCTTGGAGAAACATTACAAAATGAACTCCCATAAGAACCTACTACAAAGAGGTAAACTACTTGGTTACCATTCTAAAACACATTAGACATAAACTTAATTATATGTATCTGCTGATATGGCCACAGCCTTGGGTGTCTCTCAAGATAAAATTCCAAAATCCCTAACTGGGTTTACTATCTATCCAATGTCTAAGAAAAAATAACACATGAATTTAACCTTATGATTTTATACATGACTCTTTGAGATCCCTATGAAACAGGTAATCTCTAATCATGTCTTGAACCATCCTCAAGCATCTCATGTGAAACTATCATGCCTAGAACCTTATGGTACCATAGAACAAGGATTCTATGAACTGATAAAATAATGGTTTGAATTAGTTTATATGTCTCTCATACACCTTCTTAGATAACAAAATAGGTATTCCTAGGTGAACAATCAAGGAATTTCAAATACCTCCTTCAAACCTCGAATAGCAGCACAACACATGATGCTCCATATAAGTCACCTGAATTTAATAATGAAAATATTAGTGCAGTCCTTGGGTGAAAATCACGAATTCTAGATCTTAGTGGGGTGTTATACAATGAATTTATTCTATAATTACTTCCTCAAACTCCACCACCACTATAAGAAATTTAAATCTCAAATCATCCACTACTACAATGATAATACTAGAAAACTGATAAAATTTGTTTGTATCCACCTAGACATTATCCCATCCTCCCCATCCTAGGTTCAATACTCTATATTAAAGAAATACCTCATCCCATGATACCAAACCACCACCACACCCACTGGAAGAATCAAAATGAGAACTTTTGGTAGGAAACCAATCCACACTATGGAAAACAATGTAGGTTGTCTCTCCTAATATGGAAATATTCCAAGTGAGGCTCTCTCCCTATCCCTTATAGTAGGGTCACTATACTGATTGGAGTTCATGGCATGAAATCCTATAAAATAGAGCCTACAAGAATAAGGGTCAAGAAAAAGGGATCCACAGGTATCTCTAGGCCTCAAAAAGGTGATACACTATAGGAAATGATGAATATAACTTTGAACTTGACTATAGATGGTGCAGTGAAGTCACATTCCATACCTCAAAACACACTTGATCCTCTAGGAAGGAATCGATTATTCATGAAACATAATCCTTTATCATTCATTATTTTTCAACATATCAAGGCTTTCTTCAACATCCCATCACACTAATATTCCCTGAATACATAAGTCAAAGTAACTCATCCACAACACCTATACACAATTAAATTTTGGAAAAACTAACTCACCTATAATTTTTTTATCAGGTTAAAAGAATGAGTTTAATTGGGGTAAGAATCCCTCTTTCTTTTATATCAGTAGACACATTAAACATCATCGTCCTAGGGCTCTTCTGATTCACTTCATCAACCTAGAAAACCCTCAAGAATGATATGTACAAAAAAAAATAGCTTACACCAATATTTGATATTACTATAGAAAAAGTAAAACATGACATAGATCGTACCATTAGTCAAGCCCAAGGCACCTATATTAGAACCATATGTGGCCTAAATCCTTCATCATCCTTGTCCTCTTTCTCTCCATGCATGAAATAGGCCACCTTAGGAAGAATTTAGAAATATATCTTACAATATTCCACCTCTTAATGCTCTCCCTAGTCCACTAACTCATCTATCATCATGTGGAACTCCATGCTCATGTCGCTTTATCATCCATGGTGGTAACATAATAAAATTTTTATCAATGTAATGTAAGGTCAAAAAATATCTCATGATATATCCCTAATCCTAAAAAACAAAACACCTTCCCTCTAAAGACTAACTAGAACCATTATAAGAGCCCTAAACCATAGACCCTAAATCCTAGAATCATCTCTAGAAGAATATTGAATGACCATATCCTTGATCATACAAACATCCACCAGGTTTGAGTTCATAAATCATATGTTCCCACTAATGTAATAAAAAATTGGTGTCTTCCCTGCCAAGAATATATCCATTATCAGGGTCTGATCAACCACTCCAACATTAGTTTTAATGCATAAAGACATCACTAAAACCATGATATCTCAGCTTAATACATAATTAAAGGTTCTTTATTTGAAATAAAAATCACGAACCATATCTAGAGGGTATCTTGAGACATCCATTAGCCTTTTAAAAAATTGATCCATAGTCATGAAACTCTGCTAAGGCTACCGAAGCTCCTAGATATTTGCTGATCCAAATGTGGCTGGATAAATTTCTTCCCTGAAGATCCACTCAATCTTTTTCCAAGTGATTTTCATGTCATCATGAATATGATTAACCAAAATTCAACATCACTCTATAGATCCATAAGGAAGACTCATTACTATGACCACCATCTTCTCGGGAAGTGTCATGACAAGGTGGAAAATGTGTGTGACTGCCTCAAGAATGTCATTAGAAACCCATAGATCTATATAACAATAAAACATGGGATTTAATTGCATCTAAAACTAATAAAGTTAACTAAACCTATTAAAATCATTATCTGGTAACACTGTGGAAACATGTCTCTCAAATAGTGCTAGCGCAACTAGAAAACCTCTCAAAGCCACCAGTTCCTATGTTGACCCATACACTAATGCCTCATGACTCATGATCCTGACATGGAATCATGGATGGCTGTTGTCATGGAGGAATCCTAAAATAATCAATATATATGATGATAAAATATTATATCTTGGGATAGGAATCTAGAAGGATATTGAAACCACAACATAGTCTTATATGATTCATGTACCGATTATTCCCTATAACTTTTCCCCACATGAGATGAGTCAATAATTAAGTTGTATAAGTCATTGTAAATGGGTATGTATGCCACTTCACTAATACTAGATTCATTGTCTAGAAATCAAAAATTTGAACACATAACATTGTTCCATAAAACCCAAACCAAGCTCACATATAGGAAATATCGACACTCTAGTCCTAAAGTGGATCCTTATCTAATACACATCTATCACGACCTGGCCCATCAAGGCACACATGGATAAAAGTATGTCCAGCAAGACTACCCCAATCCCACCTTCAATAGACTAGGTTCTAGAGAGTAATGCCAATTAAGAATAACACACACAAGGAAGGTCTTATCCGATGGTATGTAAACATAAGAACACACATCCATCTCCATGAAATAATGATGAGATAAAAAAACAATAGGTACCAAATTCAGGCATATGTCCATATCACTTAATTAGAGTATAAAATTAGTATTATAAATTAGTAAAGTAGAAAATTCATTCCAAAAAAACTAGAATATGGTCAAAACAGCTCAGAATGAGGGGACTAATATCAAATATAATATGTAGTACACAACTCAGTCTGTCAAGCTCACTATTTTCCAAACACACATGGTCCTTTTTGGATACAATCAAAAGGATTTTCATATTAATAATACCAGAAATGTGAAAAAAAACATCCCATGAAGGGGTTAGTATAAACGTTTCCCGCAGATACCTAAAAATCCAAAATAAAAGTGATAAAGTAAAAAGAAACATTATACTCAACCCATAGGTAGATAGTATTGAAGAACCCAGAAAGATAGAACATGGGTATCCATATACTAACCACTACCATACATGATTAAGAATCGCATCACCACATGGTATTTCAATTTAAATATGATACATACGAAAGGGACTCTAAGAAAACCCTATATATACATATCATAGACACCCTATCTCATAATCACAACCATAAAACCTTCTATTTGATTCTAATATATGATCCAAGGTATTTCTTATCAGGTATCACTCACTCTATGAGCCTGACCATCCCTTTTAGCACACATTTGATAGGTATCCTTCATTAGGTATCACAAAGACACTGACACATATACTACATCTATGATGTCATCCATATGATAAAACATTATCTTCATGTGTATCCATGAAGAAAGTAATATTGGAACCCATCAAATCACTATACTCATATAGGGGATCCCACACATTCCTTATGTAGGATTCCATGAACCTTATTGAAACCTATAATATCTCAACACATAAATATTGGATCACTATTAGGACTGTTGGTGGACACCACAAAACCAATATGGATCTCTAGAGATCATATTGGTTAGATAGTGGATCACTCCAAGGACTGCTAGGGGACAATTAAAATCTCATAGAGACTCAAAATCACAAAACATTGACAGGGGATCACACTCAGGACCACAAAGATATACCACAAAACTAACTATGTATAATAAGATAAGTATGGTATCAATTCCCATTCATAATTGTCACACTGATACCACAAACCCCACATAAGAATATAATGAGATAGAGGATCCAACCTCTGATTTTCAGGAGGGATAAAAGAACTATATCCAAACAACTCCCATATAGGGGATCCCAATTTTATTCACAGAACATAATTCCACAATATAACTTCTATGGTATGTACTAAGTAATCCCACATACCTAGAGATAATGTACACATTACCAAAAAAATCTCACCCTCATGTTTCATCTATCACTCCAAATCCATGGATTTTATCTCATTCTATGTGGAAGACATATCAGGATAATCTTCTCATGGGTGTCCATCGAAGACATGATGAGGGAGATGCATATGGGAGAAGTCTATGAGGTGATTATAAAACTTTTAACCTCATTACATGATGTTTCACTTAGGGATGGGCTATTGTTGTGTCCTCTCACTAAACTCGATGTGTTAAAAATGAAATTTCATAGTTTGTACATATGGTAACATAGTGTGTTATCCCACCTAAATTCCTAGGTGTGACATTACTCACATGGACTAGCTATCCATGTTTTCCTACATGATATGTATATATAGTAATTGACATAATCTATGAACCTGAAAACCTACATGTGCCCTCCGTACTGTGTTCACCAAGGGTCTGGATGTGTACTTCCACACAACCATGTCCCCATACATGGTGTGTCATCCCATGACCTTGTCCACATGGCCAAGCTGCACTATATATCTTATATCCAGTTACATAGATTTTAGTTCCAAATTTTCATATTCTCAAAAAAGGAATAACACATGGTGTGTGATCTTGTATTAAGCACCATCCTATTTGGATTTTTTAATTGATATTCTCCATAATTCCCCCAAACCCCCTAATTTTTAACAATTTCCCATATATTAACCCCTATGGGATTTTTATAAATGGTACTAGGGCTCTAAAACATAATTAAATTCATAGAAAACATTGGGATTTAAATCTCATTAAATCAACTCCCTCGTTGAAAAACATTGAAGCTTTGTGTCTAACTTGATTCCCAGAATTTTTTGCACCTCCATCCAAGGTTCATCACCAACAAGAATAGTGTTCAGTGGCACCCCTCTCACATAATTCACCCTCAAGTCCTCTTTCATTGCAACAAGTTTCTCCCCTTTCTTATAGGTTTAGGGAATTATATAAGTAAGAATATTGGTTTTAGGTTTATCAATTTAATTTCATTCATTTAATAAACCACTATCATTTAATACCCACCAATTATCACCTCCAAGTGGGAATCCAATGCTGGAAAACATTATGTTGCACCCAGGGTAAAAACCACATTCTAAAATCAACCATAGTCCCATATTTTTTATCTAATAATTTTTTGTGAGTTACTCCACATTTCCTAGAAAACTATTTTCTCTTGATATAAAATATTTAGTATTTGAAATATCACTACACTGAGGCTCTATTTGAACTAGAATTATACACTAAATCAATGCCTATATTTGGAAACATTCCTAAAAATATTACAATATCTTTCATCGAAAAAAAGTCGTTACATAATATCTTGATTCACTATAGGTGATATGGTGTTGTTATGATCTCCGTGGAAGAGATTGGATCCTAGTTTTCATAAAAGTCCATCAAAACCTTGGGTGATCAATAAGTGGTTATATAAGTGTCATGTACTTAAGTAATAATTTCATGTCAGTCACATATTTAGTGAGAATATGTTGGTTGATGGATAGATGAGTACCGTTCCTTGGGGGATTAATCAGGGTTCAAGGACTGCCTATGAGATGATTAGGTTATGAAGTAATTTGAGATATAAATAGACATACCATTTATGAGATGGGATGGGTGGAGGCTGTTAAACATATGAATGTTCTATATTCCATTAGGTTTTTTGTCAAATTTTGGATGATACCTTAACCAAACTATTCAAATTAGGTTTGGGACATGATGGGAACATGACTTATGAAGATCCTCGAGTGATATGGGATAGGACGATGTTCAAGAATGACACTATATGATGAATCATTGATTATGGGTTGAGGACCTGTTTATTAGCTACTCATGTCCTTAGATATGGGGTGGGTGGTCATACAAGGTGGCTTATTCAATTTTACAAGGTGACAATGTAGGTAGGTTATGGTTTTATGGTGGTCTGGTTAGTAGACAAAGAACTAGATTATATGATTATTTTTAAATTTTATGTTATGTTTCTTAGTTAGTGTGTTTAATAATCCTAATCATACCTTAAAAATGTATGGTATGAAAATACACTTGAACATAGTGGATCTCTGTACTGTTGAGGCCTTGGGGATTTTTACTAGGTCATTGGACTCACCCACTAACCATGTAAATAGTATGGATTTCAATGCACATGATTATAACTTAATTTTTCCTCTTAGGGAGAAGATGTATGTGGGCTTGACATGTGTTTCATTCAGTAAACTTTGTAGGTTGAAGACACAGTACGATGGTATGTGAATTGGGTTGGAGGTTAGGTATTTTACTTTTCAGTTATAATTTAATATACACTATCCAGTGTTCCATCAATTTATATATTATTCATATTGTAACATGTTCATCTACTTATATTGAATTTTGTACCACTAAATCATATAGAAAGATCTTCTACTTCACATTCTAGATCCTAGGGAATCCCAGATTGATGTCTATATGTATTTTTATATGTCCAATATAGGGATGGTTGATGAAATTTTTTTGGTTGAATTTCATTTTGACTCTAGGGTTTCATTTCATGAAATATTCTCCCTATGACTATATTAGTCCCTATGAACCAAACAGTGAAATATGATATATAGGGAGGAGCACCAATGATCATGTCGAAACCCCTACTCAGGCATCGTTTGTGTGATATGGGTTAGTGAATTACAAAGTGGTATCAAAATATATCATAATATGGGATAGTTTAGATGGAGTGGGAGTTAGGTTTTTTGGAATTTTAAGGTATAAAAAGTCCATACATAGCCAGCATGACATCATTTAAAACCTAAAAAACTAGGAGATTTCAAGTGTTAGGACTATGAACTCTTGGATAACAGAGGTGTTGTGTAGCATTAGAATCTGAATATGGGAGGGATGAGAAATGGGATAAGTCATTGATCTCAGAAGGGATCCAATGAATACTTCATACATCATGATAGTGGCATTCTTAGAACATGATACATGCACCTATGTGTAGTATTGTTTGACATGAAACCTCATTGGAACCCATTTTTAATTCCATAAACTTATAACATAAATGATGCTTTATCCCATTTAATATATTGTTTGATTAGATTAATATGGATATTATGTGTTTTATTCATGATTTTAGATTTTTTATTGTAATTGTTTGGTAACTATTGGTCAATGGTTTTTGGGATTTTTTTTCCTGATAAAAGCAGTATTTTGAAATAAAATTAATGTGGTGGAAATAGGTGCACACAAAAGGTTTTAAATTTAATTTCTACCTAAAATAACTCTTATTTCAATTAATTTTTTTTAAAAAATTGTATTTTCATGTTTTGAGAAACATTTAAGGAAGAGGATTTTTAAATTTTTTTCAATGTTTTTTTAAAAGAGGAATTGGTTTTTGTAATGTGAGAGGCCAGTCTAGGGTTTTTTTGATTTCAAATTTAGTGAAATCCCTTACATTCAAAGGGGTGTTATGGAAATGTGGTTAGGTTTTGGTGTGTGTGAAATGTCTTGAAATGGTTTTTAAATTAGAAAAATGGTACCTATTTTTACAATTTATTCTAGGATTTTGTGTTTTAAAAAATAGTAAACTAAATGCTTGAGTCATGTTCTAATGTTAGGTGTCTTGTTTTCTTAGAAACGTCAAAGTGAGGTTAGATTGTTTGTCGATGTTAGATTTTTGTTGAGGGAAAGGAAATTGGATCCATTGTAGAGTACGTTTTCTTTTTTCTCAATGGATTAGGAGTGACCTCAGATGTTGGTATTTTCAATTAGAGATTATGTCACTGGAGTTTCATGGGAGTCTCCTTTCTAGGGATCATGATATGTATATTTGATGTTATTGGGATTGATTAGTCAGATGCTTTTTTTGGTGGTTGTAGTGTTAAACCCCTTGAAATGAGTTTCCATGTGTTTTTTTGGATATTACAGCTTTGTTTTAATTTTCTATAAGTTATTCCCATTGTAGGGAATACCATTAATCAGAATCACTATAAGCTCAAAGTTGGACCAGTTTTTATTATTTGACTTTTTTGGGATAGATGAGTGTAGTTGGGAACCATCTCGGTGTAGGGTCATCATTGTTTCATGTTTATCACCCAGGTTTGAGTTTAGTGTTCACATTTATCTGTTATTTATGGTAACCAAAATTATGTAAGTAGCGGGTAATGGGAGTTAATCTAGTGGTGTGACAACATGGATAAAGCTATGTGGGTGAACATATTATTTTCTATGAATGAATTAATCTTGTGTGGTAAGGTTTTGGGAATATTAGAAACTGTTTGTGGATATCTATGTTGATATTGTAATTTTTGTAAGTGGATAACCCCAATTTGGGAATTCTAGTGTGGTGCGGCATAGAGTTTGTGTAATGGAAAAGGGCTATAACTGGAGATAGCATGATCTGAGTTTGTGCTAGATCAAATATGCATCAATGACCATATAACATAGATATCAGATGGTTAATTTTTTTATCTGACTATGTAATTAAACTAATATTTAGGTTCCTAATTTGGTTTAGGTGTTATGGAATCATGTTCAATTAGCTAACTGATACCATGTCGATGAATAATGTTAGGAATTTTTAGAATTAGTTGACCGAAAAAGGAAAAATCAGTGTATTTGCATGGGAATGGATGAGTTGAGTTAAAATCTCCCCTAAGATCATTGTTTATATTGTTATTGATGTGATTTGAGGATCATAACATGGTTTTCAAAGAATCTATTGTGTGGTTGGTATTACTCTTTGGTGTTGAACATCAAAAGTGTTTTGGAAATTTAAAGTTTAGTTATCACGGGTGAGTCATGAATTGAAAAAAATGGAATCATGGCATTCATGATCATAGGAATTTAAATAATTTATAGGGATTAGAAGTGCTATGGTGTGGATTTTGTAATGACCAGTATTGTTATGGGCTGTGAAATCTTAATAGAATTTGAATTTTTAGTGTTCGAAAGGGTTATTTTTTAGAATCAGTACTTAGATTGGGATTCTAAGTGTTTAGATATCGTTAAAGGGTTTTTTGACTTTGTTTAGGGATCATTGTATTCCTTGTCTATATGAGATAATTTTGATCCAATAGTTGGGAGGTAGAGCTGTATAAATCTTATAGAAACATGCATTCATGTTGTAAACCATTAGGCTAATTATAGGAATGGAATAGTTATGGGCTAGGTCTTCTTCACATGAGTATTCTCTATGGGAACCCCTGGTTCATGTCTTGAAATTATCATGTAAAATGGGTGTCCCTACATTTTAATGAAGGTTCATGCTAGAAATATTTGCTTCACACTGTGAAGCATTTGCAGAACCCTGTTTTATGAGGGATTTTGGAAATTTCACATGGGTCTCTTATTTTGGAGCCCCCTTAGTTTCCCTTATTCCAAATAGAATGAACATAAGGGGAATACACCATTTAGATCCCCTCTTAACTTTATTTGTTTTCTTCAATACCTATTGTTCATGGGTGTTTTGATGAGGAAACATGGTAGGGTCCCATTTTGTTTTCCAATTTTTCCTCATATACATTCATCATTTATTTTAATTTTACTATAAATGTTTTAGGAGGAATATAATTTTAGATCATGTAGAAATGATCATGATTGATGGAGAGTCTATGTGCATCTCAAATATGATGTCTAAAGATGATGTAATCAAGTTTTCATATGTTATTTTACATTTGGATTGTCTTATAACTAATTTATTTAATGTTTTTTGTGCATATTAGTTTCATTGGTTATTAATTATGATATATATATTTTAGATTTTCTGTGGTTTTGGTTTGGGTGCATTTTAAGAGTGCAATGTACACTTTTTCTAGTCGATTTAGCTCCATGATATCTCCAGGTGCTCATAAGCTCAATGAAAATTACAACATGTATGGAATAAATTATTGAAATGTCGGTTGAAGTAGGTGATGTTGAATTTATTTGATTTTCATGGTAAATTGATGATTTTTGGGTCCATATGATTTCATTATTATTTTATGTCTTCATATTTTCAATTTTTTGTGATTTTTTCTCATATGGTTGGGATGGGATCACATCTTCCTAATATACGACATAGGCTATATATCATAATAATCATTTTAATGGAGAAACATTAGTCAAATGAGACTCAATGGCCCTCTTCATGGTTTTTGTGTAGGTGTGTGTTGGTTTTTGAAAAGTAAAATAATTTTATTTTAAAAATGAATTTTAAAATGTAATTTGGATAAATGTAAATTTCAGGTAAAATTGTAATTTGATGGAAATGTTTTGAACTGGTATTTCAAATATTGAATGTGGTTTTTCTAAAAAAATTGATGGTATTTTGGTCATTGTATTGGAATGAGTAAATTGGAATGAAATTCCTTAACTAAATGATTATAAAAATATTTTTTCTGTTTTTTGAAGGTAAATATAAAAGTACTTGGTTTGAATATGATTTGGTATGTTTAACAATGTGTGGGTGATTATCTATTATCTAATGTATGTGTTCTTGGTATGAGCCTCTTGTTTTGATTTCCTTTTATTATGCTTTATTCATAATTATTTGAAATGTCTGTGAAGACTTTTAAGAACATTAATATTGGTGTTAAAGTAGTTTTTTGGTCTATGAGTATGAAATAGAACCCCCAGAGGGTTAATATTGGTATTGGAACATGGTTGAGAAGTGAGGATAGGTCTAACATTCGTAGTTTTCTATTTGTGAGATGATGAGTAGTGTGATAGGATGTGTGTTCAATTTTTTGTTATCTACATGTGTGAACAATGTTATTTTATTATGAAATAGATTACATTTAAGAAATTATCTGGAGTCCTATCATCACCATGAGTGACATGGTGCTGGAAGGATCTACATGGGTGATATTGGATATTATTTTGCATGCAAATTTATACATACCTTGATATTTATTGTAATGGTTGTGGAAGATGACATAACATGAGTGAAAAGACCTGGTCTACCACATATTGATTGAGAATACATGGGTTGAATGATGGCATCAGGTTGGTGGTGGTTACCTATAACCAATTTTTTTATACAATATGAGAACCTATATTCTTATTTTTTTTAATATTTATATACCCCTTATCACATCATGATTGGTCTTCTGTGTAACATTGTATGTGATAATATCCCAAGACTAATTGTCACACTAAAAGGTCATTGAAATTCTTTACTATGATGAGAACCCATAAGTTCTACTATTATATTCTTAAATACATGTTTTATAGATATATCATATCATTCAATATGAAAAAATGAAACAAGCTATTAAGTGTGGAGACTCATAGGACATTGAGGCATCATCTAATTGTGAACTCCCTTGGTAATATTCATTATAGTATATCTTGATAATAAGACTCACTCGTCAGAAATTCAAATTTATATGTGTTATTAGATGTTTCTGTCTATGGGTGTGTGTATTTATCCTTATAATTTCATATTATTATTAATGAGTATTAAGAGTCATGTACTTTGATGTACTTATGAAAACTGTGATGAAATATGTTCATAGAGAGGTAGTATATGTTGGGTACGTCACAATTAATATTACATTAATTAATAATGTGGAATTAATTTTTCCTTTCTATTCTTTACCATAAGTTGATATCCCAATACCTTTTATGGAAATTATATTTCCTAAATAAATTCATGCTCATTGAAATTCATATACAGATTTAATTTCATGAAATTCAATGAAAGTGACATTGAGCACATAGGTTGGTGAAATCATCATGCATCCTTATTGATTTTAGATGTCATGATAACTGGATTATATTACACAATAATAATCCATATGAGTTATTATGTCCTTATAATATTAACTTATTTCTCTGTTCGTGCATTGGTGTGTTCCTAGATTCTAACCTTGGACTCTAGGCTACTTCACATAATTCCACAGATAAAGAGGACTAGAGGGACACACACTATGTGTATATAGAATTAGATTTAAATAATATAATTTTATTTATTATTTAATAATATGAATAATTATTCTTCCCACATGTGGTTTTATAATAATTCATGTTTTCTTGATCACATATATTCTATCACTAGTTATTCGAGAGAATATTATGTAAAATCCTAGACCTCATGGAGGTATTTAATTGATTAAATATTGGATTAAATATATTAATGTTCATTAAATAAATTTTTAATAGGTGTGTGATGGGGGTTTATGGGTGATTCTGGGGCTCAAGAAATAGAAAAAGGGGGAACCCAAAATACTTTTTGCATGTGTCATGATTTTTGCATGGTTAGTGCACACAGAGCGAGGGGGAAACCAAATAGTGTAACCTCAGACATAAGCTTCATGAATGGTTGGTTAATAGTTTTTCAAACCATGTGGTTCCTCATAGGTAATTATGCGTACTAAAAGTTCTTGGGAAGAGGATGTAACACTATTATTTCATGGTCTGGAAAACTATAGGGGCTAACCATGCATCAAAATTAATAGTGTAAAATTACAAAACTATCCCCTTGAGTTTTTTATGTTCCCACCACATTTTACTCCCCCTTCTTTTACCTCTGTCATAGGTGATGAACCTAAACTCTTATTATCCCCCCACGATTGATCTCTCTCATTTCTTGGGTTTTTTGAGAACTGGTGATTTTCTATCAAAGCTCATCTTTTTTGAGATTTGGGCTTATAGTGTTGGATATCTCCATCATAGCCCCCTAAAACCCTATTTTCCCAGTTGATTCTAGGAGAAAGATTCAAGGGGAACCTAAATCTGTAAATAAGGTTAAAGTTAAGAGTGTTTTTCATCTTCAAAATCAATTTAGGTGGTCTATAAGTAACATCCCATAGTTTTGATATAGATTTGTGCATGTTTTGTTTTGATATTGATTATAACTTGATGTGATTTTGTTTTCATGATAAATAATTCATAAAATGGTTGTTTATGGGATGATTTATACCCATTATTATTCTTGTGGGATTATTTGAGGTTTGTTATACTAATTCAATGACTCCCATGGGGTGGAACAATATTCCCAAACTTGCAAAATGGTAATGTTAAGGATAAATAATCATTATATGTAAATAGATACTATGATATATGTTTTTAATTGATTAACTAGTTTTAAGAGGTACTAATTTTATTTTTTTCTATTAGTGGGTTTTTTATAAAGTTGATATTTTTAAAAAATGTGGAAATGGTTAAATGTAATAACTTGAGTGTGCTAAATGACTTATGAGTTTTAATTGAAATGTGTAAAAGGGCTAATGCATGTGAATTCATGAATTTTGTTAAATGGGTTAATTTAAAGGAACATTTTATTATTCTAAATGAAGTTAGGTAAGAAAAAGAAAAATATATAAAAGGGTTATTCCATGTAAATTGTAATTGTACATGTGGGTCAAGGCTTGATGATGTTTTATTTGTGGAATGAAATGTGAATTTTAAATGTTTTATATTTTGTCATCATTGGTTTGTGATATGTTATAATGGGTGAATGTATTAATAATATTCTGAAAATGAATTGGTTTTTTGGGATGAAGGACTGAGGCTCCTCCCATGGGTCTGGTTGGACTGATTCTCTAAACCCACCCCTAGAATTCTTGATTTTGGATGTTAGACTGATGATCTATCCCTTAATGCTTGAATTAGATGAAACTACATAGACTATTTCTCCAAGGTAAGTGTGATGTAAATGAATGTGAAATTTTCTTCCCCTAGTGAGATAGAAAATGGGAATTATTCCTTATGATTGGAAATTAATTGGAATGGTTTTTTGTGTCAATGATGTAAATGCTAAACCCATGAAACAAATAATGAAATAGTATGAAGTAAGTATTTTTAAAAAACAGTTATAGGGTAGTCTTTTATTTACCTTATCATTTATCTCATTCTTATATTCACTATATAATTAGTATTTATATTTTTCAGAAATTTTTGGTGGTGGTTGACGGAGTTTCACTCATACCCAGCTTGTGTTGTTGTTGGTTACCCGATCAGATTTCATAGTTACAGGTATGGACAATGGGAAAGGCTATTGGAATGGGAGTTGATTTGAGAAGGGGAGGTCCATCAATGGGGATTAGAAAATGGATTCAGGATCCATTTTGTGTAGTCAGTTTTTTTTCTCTATTTTGGGTTTCCTTTCACATTTGACAATGTTTTCAGGACATATCATGTTTACTTATTTGGTTGTGTTTGTACCCTATTTGTGTTTTTGTTATCAATGTATGTTCGTAGTTTATTGGTTTTTGTTTTATTTTTTTATATTATATTCTATGAAAAAATTTGAAAATGAGTGTATAGTCTCCCCTCATTATTGAATAGACAATCATGGCTAGTTGGAAACCTTTGGCATATGGGGATGCTCGTTTTAGGTTACGTGGTGAAATGGTTCGAGGCACTGTTTAGTGCCTTCTAGGTCAGGGATGTTTCATATTGGTATCATAGTTTTTTTGTGATCATATTATTTGGGATGGTTGATGGAATATTAGGATGTGTTGGGCCCTGGAAATTAGCTCATGGTTTGGAGTAGCTAAACAATGTATGGGATAAAGACCATGTGTAGAGGGTGGAAATAGATTTTTTAATGGATTGTTACATTTCAATGATATTTCATTATTTGGTGATGCACTTGTTATGTTATATGGTTGTTTATGATATTTTTCTCATGGACGGAATGGCATGGGTTTGTTAATTCATGCTTAATTTTAGGCACCAATGATATAAGTGACATGAATCATGATAATCACACATGATATGGGTGTGCAGGGAATGAATAGTATAATACATTTCACATCCTTGAAAATATGAAAACATGGAGTCTAATAAATATGATGAAAATTATAAATAAAAACAATGTCAAAGTTTCTTTACAATAAAATGCTGTTAATGAGTTAAAAGTGGATTTTAATATGTTGTGAAATGGGTAAAGTAACTATGAGAAAAATATTCATGTTGTAAAAAGTGATGATGGTTTTGAAAAAGGCATTTAAGGAAAGAATTTTCACCATGTATGTTGGTTTACACAATGTTTCCCATAAATTGTGGTAATGTTTTTTGAGTGTACTATTCTAAATGTTAAATTGTATGATAAGATAATGCATGTGAAATTAAATGGTTATGGATAGTAAATAGGATTTTTTTATAAAGTGTGGAAGTTTTATTCTACGTGTTCGAAGAATCATTTTCGACATTGTAGATAAATACTACCACGAAAATGTGCACCGATTAGAAAATAAAAATATGTCACTAAAAATTCTCCCCTTGAAGTAGAGTAAGAGGCCTCAATAGACAAGGGAAATAGAGGATACAATAAGTTTCAAGAGAACATCATGCATTTTATGTAATTGAAGGAATGTTACCAAGGGAGGGTTTTGGTGAGTATGTTTGAGATGACCCAAGAGTTTCAGCTACATCACCCTCTATACTTTTATAGAGATGAAGATCCATAGTTGGAAGACATTTGGATAGAGTCCACATAGATGATTCATGATCACGTAGAGAATCCTATTGAAAAGTAAGTCATGCTGGGAGCTTATATGTAACATTGTAAGAAAATGTGTTGGTGGGATATCTTGGTTTATATGGAGTAGGTAGAGCGGATGTTCTCGAAGGATTTT
This sequence comes from Viscum album, assembly GCA_963277665.1. NCBI lineage: Eukaryota > Viridiplantae > Streptophyta > Magnoliopsida > Santalales > Viscaceae > Viscum > Viscum album. The sequence continues at coordinate 74,498,779 of OY728162.1, read as the reverse complement.
GATGATTTTTTTTTTGGAGAAGTACTATCTGGGGACACTAAGATATTACTAGGATCTAGATTTTATGTGTTTGACCTAGGGAACTATTTCAGTGATTGACTATGTAGGTTGCTTGATGGAATTGAATCATTCTGATCCCACAATGGTGGGATATGAGACATGTATGGTGTGATGTTTCTATGATGTAATTAGGAATGCGATCAAGTCTCTTGTGAATATCATCCATCCAAATCGGTTTTTTGAGGTGGTGGTTCAGGCCCTCATCTCAGAGGAGAATCTCTAGAAGGCTTCTAGAAATGGATGTCTGCTTTTGGTAGGGTGGTCTAATGGTGCGACTTCTGATTGTAAGAAAAATTATTTTGAGAGAATCTATAAGGTATTTGGTGTAAAGGGTAGTAATAAATTGGAACTAGTCTCTTACAGAAGAGATTTAGACTTCTATTATCAGTGTAGTAGACTGGGAAATGTGTGGAGTAAGTGTTCTAGGCCACCAGTCGAGTGCCGGTAGTGAAACGGGTTGGACCATTTGCAAGTGTTCTATAGGAACCCTCATTAGCTAGGCACAAAGAAGGATCAAGTCAGATGTCGAGTATTGGTCTGGGTTTCTTTACCACATATTTGGAAGTTAGTTGGAGCTCATATGGTCATATTGGTTGAGGTAGTGGATTTTTTACTTTAGGGTGGGAGTGTCTGCATTAGCAAGGTAATGCAGCTCTACGATCTCATACCAGATCCTAGTGTAGAGGGGTAGAGAATCTTTGTGAAATTCAGTCTACATTATGAGGTGGATATCTCAGACCATCCAATATTTTAGGTACAATTCTAGTAAATTCTACTCTTACAATATCTTTATTCGATATTGGTGCCTCATGTTATTTTATTTCATATATGATTGTGGTTGTGTTGGCTCTAGTGGTAGACTTTATGTTTGGAGTTGGTTATATTGATACACCATTAGGGTTATGAATTGAAAACATCAGGCAATGTAAAGAGGGTTCTTTGGAGATTAGTGCACACTATATCACATGGGAATTGTTGTTTTTGGATATGTTAGGATTTGATCTCATTTTGGGCATAGATTTGTTATCATTATACCAAAACCATATCATTTTTTACTGTCAGAGGGTAATGTTCAAGTCACTCTAGGGGAGTAACTATGTCAATTATGGTCAACGGGATGTTCGAGCAAGAAATGGATGTCTAGTTTTCAATAGTTGGGTGAACTCACATCATAAGTGGCCTTTATTATTCTATATGACTAGGGAGAAGAGATGATTGTCTTTACTATGGCAGTGTATTAGTTTCAAGATGTGTTCCCTAAGTACTTAGGGATTTCCTCCCGAGATAGATGTAGAGTTCGTGATAGAGACGTTTCTAGGAGAAGATCAAGATTCCATTCCACTATATATAATGGTACCAGAATAACACTACGAGAGTAAGACACAGTTGAAGGATATAGAGGATAAAGAGTTCATTAGACCCAGTAAATTCCAATGGGGATAACCAATGTTTTTTCCAATAAATATTCCAAAATAGTGTGGTTATGTTTCAATTATATAAATATAAATAAAATGAATGTTAAGAATCTATAACCTCTTCCTCAAATCAATGATCATTTGGTCTATATGATAGGTGATTTATTGTTTTACAAGATTGATATGATGTTAGGGTATCATCAACTAATGGTGATAAATCATTATGTACTGTGAACTGCCTTCAGGAGTAGGAACATGTTGTTTGAATTTGTGGTTATATCATTCAGGTTGACCAATGAGCAGGTAATGTTCATGACTCTAATGAACCAAATATTTATCCCTTATCTAGATCAGTTTGTAAATTTTTTATAAAATATTGGTGTACTTTGAAACTCATGACAATCATTACAAACACCTTGATATCATCAATAGTAAACTAAAATAGAATAGGATATAAACCATGCTATCAAAAATTTATTTCTAAAGTGATAAAGTTAATTTATGGGGTCACATAATCACTAGGGAAGGTGTGTCAATGGAACTAGATAATGTGAATGAGGTGGTATCTTGGGAGGAACTCAATAATGGTTATGATGTTTAGAGTTTTCTGGGATTAGAGATTTACTATCAAAGCTTCATCAAAGACTTCTACAATTTAGCGACACCAATTTCTATTTGGACCAAGAAGGGAGTTATGTTTTAATTATTTGATTCATGTGATAATTCTTTCAAAGAGATGAAAAAACAGCTGAAAACTGAACTGATTATGATATTACCCAATCCAGTTAAGAATTATACGTAGTTTTTTTAAGAATCTAAAGGTGTAGATAGGGCACAAGTTGATAACCCTAGATTATGTGTCAGTTGATTCCACACTATTGAAATAGATCACATAGAAGAAGCTAAAAGATCAATAATGATTATCTATAAATGAAATTCAAAAAGTTAGGGAGACAAATTCTTGTTGGATAGTTTGTAGTGATGGGATCATTTGTGTTCTTGTTCATTTGGTTGTACCAACATGTATGTGAGAATAGTTGATGAGGGAGTTTCAGGCATTGTAGAGGGTGGTGTATCCTGATTTTATTAAATTGTTTCATGATATTCGTAGGTAGTACTGGTGTATATATATGAAGATGGGAGCAGATTGATTCATAGTGTGATGCTTTACCTGACAGCAGGTGAAGGTTGAGCATTAGCGATTCGGTGGTCTGTTGCAGCCATTACCCATTCCAGAGTGGAAATGTGATGATTTTACAATGGACTTAATCATGGGACTTACAAGTACACGTTAGAAGAATAATGAGATTTGGGTAGTTGTGGATTAGTTGTTTAAGGTGGCCCACTTCCCACCAATTTGATACTTTTATTGTAGATCAATTGGGTGGGATGTATGTTTGGGAGATAGTATGGTTGCATGTGGTTCCTCATAGTACAGATTCATATTGAGATCCACTTCTCACATAACTCTTATTTAATGGATTATAGAAGGAACTTAGTATGTAGGTTTTTTTGAGTATGACCTTTATTCCATAGATAGAGGGGAAATCAGAGAGTTCTATTCAGGTATTAGAGGAAAAGTTGAGGTATTGTATCCAAGATGTTGGTGGATCAAGTGAGAAACACTTGAAACTTTTTTATTTTTAAAAAAATAATAGTTAATAGTCTATGATTCAGATGTCACCATTTGAGGAACTCTATGGTAGACTGTGTAGGTATCTATTATGTTTGTTAGAGGATGGGTAATTAGAGTTTTAGGGACTTATTCTCTTGTAGGATACATTGGGAAAAGATTATATGATTCAGAATAGTATGGAAATGGATTAATTTCAGAATAATTCGTATGAATATTTTCATCATAGACCTCTTGAGTTTATGGATGGTGATTGAATTTTCTTACAGGTGTCACTAAGGTTGGATCACCATTAGATTCATAAATTGGGAATGATGGTGCCTTGGTGCATAGTTCCATTTCAGATTTTGGAGAGGATCAGATCTGTGGAATACTGATTGGATCTTCCAAAGTGGTATAGTGGTATGAACAATGTTTTTACTATTTAATTGCTTCGGTAGTATCACCCTAACCCATCATATGTGGTTGATGTTGAACTTGAGGGTGATGCATCATTAAAAGAGAAATTGGTTCATATTTTGGATATTAGTGAGATACATTAATGAGGTAAGACCGTGCCCCTAGTTTTAGTTATTTGTAAACACAGAAATCTTTTAGAAGAAACCTTGGAAAGGGAGTTAAATATGTCGGCCCAGTGGCCTAAACTCTTTTCTCAAAAATCTCAATGATAATTGAGAGTGTGGATCAAGGAAAATACATTATAAGGTTGGGAGGTTGTAAGATACTAAACCCCATAGAGGTATATAATTGTTTATATTTTGGTTTAAATATATAAATTTTGTTTAATTAAATGTTTACTGGATGTGTGAGGGGTGTTTATAGGTGTTCCGGGGTCTCGTGACATGAACAAAGGGGGAAACCATATGAATCTATGCATGATTCAGGGTTTACAGATGGATAGTGAAAATTGTGTGAGTGGGGAAGACAAACCATGAATCCTTGGATAGATTTTATCACTTGGCCCATTTATAGTTTGTAAAACTTTTCAGGTCTCCCCACATAACTGTGTGTCTAAAAACGTCTTGGGAACAAGATGGCGCATAATTGTTTCATGGTTTGGAAGCCCATACTGCCAAATCATGTGCCTAATTGAATAGTGTTAAATTACTAAACTGATCTATCATGTTTTTTTAACACAAAATATTACTCTCTTCTCTTATTCATTTATCCATAGTGATGAACCTAAACCATCAAGAACTCACAAGGAAAAAATATCCCTCATTCCTAGTCCATTTGGAGTGATTTTGGTTATGGATCAAAGCTCTGATTATGTATAATATTCTGCTTACTTCTCCTTTCTGGATTAGGGAATGTATCATTGGAAATATTCTTATGAGCCCCTAAACCCTCTTTTTTGTGTGGATTCTAGGTAAATTTCTTAATGGGAACTTTAATTCGGTTCTAAGGCTAAGGTTAGGAGTGATTTCATCTCCAAAGTTTTGGTGTGTTTTCTAGAAGTTATATAGCATAGTTTCATTATATATTTTTGCATGTGTGGTTGTGATATTGCTTCCTGATTGATGTGTGATTGTTTTATTGAGTACAACTAGATAAAATTGTTGGTTTATTTATTATTTAATCCCCTCAAGATCCCCATGGGATGCATTGAGGTTGGTAAGACTGCTTTAGGGCCACCCATGGGGTGTTCCAATATTCTCGAACATGGATAGAGGTCATGTTAAGCCTAGAGTTTCATTGTGATAAAATTGATCCCATGATATATTTTTTGACTTGATGAGTTGGTTTTCAAGGGTTATTAATGGTAGTGGGGTCTATTAATTGGTTATGTAATAAGGTATTTCTAGGAAAATTTTGAAAGGGTTAAATGGAATAAGATGAGTGTTCTAAATGTCTTGTGATTTGTAATTGAAATGTTTCAATCAGATAATGCATGTCAATTGATGAAATATGTTAAATGGGATGATGTTATGGAATTTTTTATTATGATAAATGAGGTATGTTAATAAAAGGGAAAGAGATAAATTGTACATTCTAGGTAAACCTAAATTTTGTTGATGGTTTAAGAGTGGATGAGGTTTTATATGTGGAATGAAATGTGAAATGTGAATTGTAAATGATAATTGTTATTTATTATTCGTTTATGATATGGTCTATTGGGTGAATGGATAAATTATCATGTTCACATAGATTCATGGTCTGGGATAAAAGACAAAGTCTCCTCCCATAGGTCATGTTGGACTAATTCTCTAACCCCACCCTTAGAGTGCACGAGTTAGGATGTCAAAATAATGATCTAGTCCCCAATAGTTGCACGGGATTAAACTATGTAGATTTACACACTATGTTAATTTTTATGTAAATGGTTCTGAAATGGATTTTACGTAGTGAGATTGGGAAGTTTACTTATTCATTATTCTTGGTAGTTAATTGGATTGGGATGTTGTGTTAATGATGTAAATTCTTAACCTGTTAAACAAATGAAGAAATCAGTGGATGTAAAGATTGTTAACTAATGGTTCAGGAATTTTATTTTATTTACCTTGACATTTATCTCATTATTTCATTCACTATCAGATTTGAATGGATATTTTGTAGTGACCATTGGTATTTTCATAATGATTTTTACTCACACTCTATTTAGGCCATCATTAGGTACCCTCGAAGATCTTATGGTTGCAGGTCAAGATAAGGGGAAAGGACATGTCCAAGGGAGTTGAGTTAGATAACAGATTTTCATGGATGGGGATCCAAACATGAAGACCTGTAACATTTTGGGGAGTCAACTATTTTTCACTACCTTGGGTTTAATTTAACATTTGACACTGTTTGGATGATATGACATGTTTACTTATTTGGTTGTGGTTTTACCCTATTTGGGGTTTTCAAATCAATGCATGAAATGACCCACAAATTCTCATTGGCTTGAGAGTACAATGAGTCATTACTAAGACTTAAGAGACATCCCCAAGATTCCATAGGTAGGCAATAAATTCCAAAAGGTTTCAAATATAAGTTGGGGGATGATTTACCCTTTAATAAATAAACACATAAACCAACCATAACCAAACATTCACTATATGATGCATGAACTAATTAAAGACCAATAAACACTTAATTTATATCAAACTATATAAAAGTACAAAACAAAAAAAGACCAAACTAAGCATCAAAGTACACAGTGGATGAACAACTCAAGACTCTCAAAAGACACTACAACTCTATGCTCCACAAGCTCCAAGCTCAACAAAACCTCTCAAGCATCAACACAAATCAGTAGAAATAAGATGCTTTACCTTTACCTGTGTCCTAGAATATGACATCTGTAAAAGCACCAATGTTCCAAAGCAGGGGTGAGTATAAAACTCAGTAGGTTTCCCCCCAATGACTTTCCTACTCACACCACTAGGATAGAAGAGTTATCCACATTTATATAAAAATAGTTTAAATAAAAGATTTTCTCAAAATATGTTTATATGTATATATAAACAAGTTTCCAAAACCATTCATAACCCTAGGCATTCCAAGAGAAATTGAAACCAATTTTCTAGAAAGTTATTTTTCCAGAAAAATAACCAAACAAGCTTTTGAACCATTTCACAAACATTCATTTTTGGCATACCTAAAGATTCCACAAACCCATGCAACCAACCATGCATGCAACCTGGAAGAGGGGAAATGCCCTAACCCATATCCATCCCAACCATGATGGGGGACAATTCTTACCCTTATCCAACCCGAATGCACATGTATGATTGATGGGGTGATCCGTAACCCTTATCCATCCCAACACTGATGGGGGAGACCCCTAACCCTTATCCTCCCCAAAAGGAATATGAATGTTTGATGGGGGAGAGACCTAACCCTTATCCATCCCAACACTGATGAGAGAGACTCTTAACCCTTATCTATCCCACATGCCCATGGACACACTCAACCATCATGTCAAAAACCATGTGTGTTCAACCAATTAAAACCATTTCAATGCTTAACCATTTCAATTCCAAACTATTTCAATAAAACCCCCATTTTATTAAAAACCAAATCCATCAACATCATTTCAATCTCAAATAATTTCAATAAAAACCCTTTTTATTGAAAACCCATTCTTTATCAAATCATTTACAATTTCAGCAATCATAATTAAAAATCAACATTTTAAATTCGAAAAGCCAAATCCCTTTGCACAACAATTCAACAAGATTTCATAATCTCATCAAAACTATAAATCATCACTAAAGAAGATTTATTTTATGCTTCTTACAATCAAATCCATTCAAATAAACCAATATGAATCTAATAAAATCAATTCTAGTAAGAGGAGTCCAGAGTGAAGCCACCTACCTAGAGGGTTCCCGAGAAATAAACCCCCAAGCAACCGCACCTCAAATCCGAAGAACGCACCACTGAAACCACTATACATCCCTTTCCCTAGAATCCACAAGCCCTAAAATCAATATCCAAGGAAACCCCAAACATATATTTACACACAATCGGTGTAGATCAAGAAAACTGAGAGTTAGGGAGATGTAGATCTAGAGGAAAACACAATGAACCAAGAGGACAGACTTACCTGGGAGAAACCACCTTCAAACCACCTTTAAACCCCTTTCAATCACTTCCAAAACAAGTGGGAGAGCCCCTCCAACCCTTGATAAATAAGAATCCTGAGTGAGTCTCGTGTGGGAGAGAATTTTGAGAGAAATGAGGCAATCCTAAGTGAACCCGGATTTTAAAACCCTATTTTTAAGAGGTCGCACGGTTAGCCCACATGGTTTGGCAAATTGTGCGCTAACTGTGTGCATGCTACTACCTCAAGAGAAAGGGTCCGCATGGTTGCCTCGTAGAGCTTGGAAAACCATGTGCAAGCTGTGCAAATCCTACTATCTCGAGAGCAAGGGTCTGCATGGTTGCCTCACATGGTTTGGAAAACCATGCGCAGGCTGTGTGAAGCCTACTGTCTCCCCCTACACGGTTTCCTAGAGAACCCACATGGTTTCCACTAACCATTCTCAAACCACGCTCCCTATGAAAATCCTACAAACTTATTCAAAACCATTCTAAACTCTCCCAACCTCTTCTCAACTCATCCCATTCATTTTAAACACATAAAAATGCACAAAAAAATGCCACATACCTCAAACCGGTGGTACTACATTCTCCCCACCATTGGTCTTTCCATCCTTGGAATGTAGTAAACCCAACCTTTGATGAATGTGATCAGGCCATTGATCGACCATCTCCTTCTACAACTCCCATGTCTCCTCTTGAATATGACCATGCTGCCACAAGACATTAACTAAACCGATGCTTTTACCATGCAAGACTTTCCCTTGCCTATCCACAACCCGCACTAGCATGTACACCAATGAAGCATCCGGTTCTAGTTCAACATGGTCCCATAAAATCACATGGTCATGATTCGGCTGACACCTTTTCAACTGTGACACATGAAACATATTGTGCACCACACCGAACCTTGGTGGCAAAGCCAAACGATAAGCCACCTCACCAACCCACTCGAGAATATCAAAAGGTCCAATATACCATGGATATAACTTTCCCTATTTCCCAAACTGATGATGTCCCCACCTAGGAGAGATCCTCATGATAACATGATCACTCACCTCTAATGACAACAGTCATCGATGATGATCTCCATGCGATTTCTAATGACTTTGATCCTTCTCTAATCTCTTCCTGATTAACTTGATCTTCTCCATAGTTTCCTGGACAAGGCATGGTCCAACCATCAAGGACTCACCTTTTTATACCCAACATAGTGGAGAAAGACATGCCCAACCATACAATTCTTTAAACAGATCCATCTATATGGACTCCTGATAACTTTTATTTTACAAAAACTCAACCAACGATAAGTCCTCCTCCCATGAGCCACCAAAATCCATGACACAAGCCCTCAACATATCCGCCAGAGATTGTATCATCCTCTCAGATTGAAAATCATTTTGAGGGTGATATGCCATACTCATGGTCAACTTAGTTCCAAGGGATTTCTGTAAGGATTTCCAGAAACAAGATGTAAACCTTGGATCTCTATCGGATACCATCTAAACTAGAACACCTTTCTTCTTTACCACTTCCTGGATATAGATTTTGGACAGATCCTCCACTGTATGAGATTCACAAATTGGAATGAAATGGGTCGACATCATTAGCCGATCCACTATCACCCAAATGGAATTGTGATTTCTTACCGTTCTTGGGAGACCAGTGAAAAAATCCATCACTATCTACTCCCACTTCCAAACAGGGATTGGTAAAGACTGCATCATTCCTGTTGGCCTCTAATGCGCTGCCTTGACCTACTGACAAGTCAAGCATCTCGAAACAAACTAATCCAAACCTCTTTTCATACCATCCCACTATAACTTCACTTTCAATGCTTTATACATTTTCTGAATTCCATGATGAACATCCCACTTGGAATGATGATACACTCTGAGAAGATCCTCATGAAAAACAATTGCTACAACCATCTGATTCTGAAAACCCAAAACTGAATCTCTATTCAGTTCCCAAACCTCAATGGTCTCCCCACCATTGAGTCTATACCCCTTGTTCACACACTCAGAATTAGATATCTATATATACCATGAATTTCTCACCGAATAGATAATGATGCTACACTTTCAAAGCATAGACCATGGCTGCCAATTCCAAATCATGAGTTGAGTGGTTCTTCTCATGCACCCTCAACATTCGTCATCTATATGCACCCACATGATCCTCTTGCATGAGAACGCACCCCAACCCAAATCCTGATGCATTGAAATACACCACATACCCTTTTCTTGGTTCTGGAAAAACCAAGATTGGTGCTGATGTAAGGTGAACATTTATCTCTTCCAAACACTGCATACACTGTTCATTCCACTGGAATAGAACATTCATTCTTGTCAAATCTGTCATCGGAAAATCCAAACGTGAAAAATAATGAACGAAATGAAAATATTACCCAGCTATACCAAGGAAACTCAGTACCTCAAACACATTGTATGGCAGTTTCCACAAGATAACAGCCTCTATCCTTTCTGGATCCACTGAAACTCCCCTTTCTAAAATCACATGGCCTAGAAAATGAACTTATTGTATCCAAAAGTCACTCATTGAAAATTTGGCATACAACTGATGATCCCTTAAGATCCCCAACACTATCGCCAAGTGCTGCTCATGCTCCACCATTTTCTTTGAGTACAACAGATTATCAATAAAAACTCCACCACAAATGGATCCAGATATCTCTGAAATATCTGATTTATCAATTCCATGAACACCGCTGGCGAATTTACTAGACTAAAGAGAATTACCACATATTCATGATGTCCATATCTACTTCTGAAATCTATTTTTGGATTATCGTCCTTCCTCACCTTCAATTGATGATATCCTAACCTCAGGTCAAACTTGGAGAACCACTGGCCTCCCTTTAACTGGTCTAACAAATCATCAATTCATAAAAGTGGAAATCTGTTCTTTATTATAACTTGGGTATGTCTACGATAATCAACACAGAGCCTCAAAGTTCCATCTTCCATTTTCACAAAATCATCGGCACTGACCATGGAGACATGCTAGGTCAGATAAACCCTATGTTTTCTAACTCATCCAACTAGACATTCAGTTCCCGTAATTCAATAGCTTCTATTTGGTAATAAATAAGTGATATAGGAATGGTCCCCGTAAAGAGATCAATCGTAAACTCCACTTCTCTTACGGGAGGTAACCTAGAGAATTACTTCGGAAAAACATCCACGAACTGATCCACCACTGCTGGAAGAACACTCTTCTCAACAACGTCTACCGATTCCAACAACAACACTTCCAACTGACACAATAACATGCCCAATGCTAGTTCCAACAAACCCGGTGCACCATTCCTTTCATGCCTCTCTCCTCTAAAGAGATGTATAATTCCCTCGTGTGTCGTAAAAGCCACTATCCATACATTAAAATCGATGTGGGCCTTAAACTCTACCAGCTAATCCATTCCCATGATTAAATCATACCTATCCATCTTAAGCACTAAAAAATTCCAGGTTATCTAAACCTCGCCCACAAAGATACAATATGCTCTACACAAGAATACTCGACACTCTCTTTGACCTAGATGAGTTTGCAGTTTCAAAAATGAAGGTATCATTTCTACCCTTAAACACAAAAAATAAACCACACGAGCAGTAATAAAAGAGTGTGATTCACCCTTATCAAATAACACTTGCATCAAGGTATAATTTAAACGAATCATACCTCGTACCGTGGATGGTCCCAACTAATCATCCACCACAGCCTCCTCAGCTTCGAACAATGCCTTGGATGCCACACTATGCTCTTTATTGCTCCATATTCAGATTATGTGTCATAATCCTACCCTGGGAATAAGTTTCTTTCCTCCAATTGAACCCAGCGTTAGAGTTCCCACGATTCCCAATGGGTACCACCATGATTCCCCCACTCAATGAACCCAACAGATCCCACTCAGCCATCGATGCTTGATTCACCATCTCTATGTAATCAACGATACACAACACTACTATTTTGATTGGATATCTTTCCTTAACACCGCTTCCAAGATTGTTTCCATCAAAGATGGGCTACCCTCCACCTCGAGTGCAAACTACACTAATCTCATAAACTTAGTTTCATACTCTATCACCGACATATGCTCTTACCTCAGACTGATGAAATATGTTGTGCACTAAATTATGAACATATGTGGGTAGAGTTGTTTATTAAACAACTCCTAAAAAACCGTCACACGTCATACCCTGGTCCGTTCTTGTTTGGACTACCAAATCCCACTATTGAAGAGAAATATCCTCTAGCTTACATGTTTCTAGCTTTACTTTCATCTCTACCGGTGTCCCCAAGAATTTGTAAATTCTGTTCATTCTGGACAGTCACGTCTCTACCCTTTCCGGGTCTGAACTACCCCTAAATATGGATGTATTATTCTTTCTGAACTGAGATGCATAATCAACATGCTTTGGCTCTTCCCCTATATTCACACTTCCCATAGCATGGAACACTTGCACTATGCTTTGGACTAACTGTTGGTTCACCTGGGGCTCGGTGCAACCACGTTTTTATCAGCCACTTTCAGTTGGTCTCTATGACACCTACCTGGTATCTATAACCAAACAACCAACCTTGAGTCTCACTTCTATATACATCAAGAATTACCATTTCAAATTGAATTAGACAACACTAGTACAATGAGGCTTCCACTATTCCACATTTTTCATTTTCTAAACGGAAAATGAACTCCGTTAATCTCACTCTCTAGAAACTGTTGGCATAGTAGATCAAATTCTATCACATCCACTATCACAACATTTTTTTTCCAAAAACAACCTTTTTCCATGTTCAACCATTTTTTAAAACATTCAACATAATTTTTGAAAATCAACCCATTTTCAAAAGAGACCAAATACCCTATTTTCAAAATCATTCACTTGAAAACAATTTCTGTAATTTTCAAAAAAAATCACCATGCAAAAAATCCGCAATCATTCTTCACAATGAGATATGCAATCCTAGTGGGATGTTATTCCTCTACAATGCATGTTATTCTCCTCTCATTGGATAAGCCCATGAAAATGAGATTTCCAACATTCTAGAATTGTATCCAAAACACTTATGTACCCAACACCCTGGTTACTTGAATTTCAACATAAACGGGTTTTCTATGTCCTTTTATGTTATAAATTTTAAGTTTCGACAATCCTACTCATGTCTAAGATTTCAACCCAAGGAATAGACAAGAATTAATTTCAACTCCAAGACCAAGAACACTGATGACTACATTTTAGGAAAGGACAAAACAAACTGATACCATTTGTAATGACCCGCCAATTCTCATTGTCTTGAGAGTACAACGAGTCATTAACAGGCCTTGAGTGACATCCCCAAGTCTCCAAAGGCTGGAAATAAATTCCAATGGGTTTCAAATATAAGTTGGGCGACAATTTACCCTTTAATTAAGAAACCCATAAACTAACCATAACCAAACATTCACTATATGATGCATGAACAAATGAAAGTCCAATAAACACTTCATTTATATCAATCTACATCAAAGTACACAGCAGTAGAAGACCAAACTAAGCATCAAAGTAAATAGAGGATGAAAAACTCAAGACTCTCAAATTACACTACAACTCCATGCTCCACAAGCTCCATGCTCCACAATATCTCTCAAGCATCACAAAAAATCACTAGCAATAAGATGCTTTACCTTTAACTGTGTCCCAGAATACGACATCTGCAAAACCTCTAACATGCCAAAGAAGAGGTGAGTATAAAAATCAGTAGGTTTTTCCCAATGAATTCCATACTCATGCCACTAGAATAGAAGATTTAGCCACATTTATATAAAAATAGTTTAGATAAAACATTTTCTCAAAATCAGTTTATAACTAAATATAAACAAGTTTCCAATAACATTCATAATCCAAGGCATTCCAAGAGAAAATGAAACCAATTTTCCAGCAAGTTATTTTTCTAGAAATATATCCAAATAAGATTTTGAACCATTTCACAATAACTCATTTTTTTCATACCCAACCATTCCACAAACCCATGCAACCAACCATGAATGCTACCTATAAGAGGGGAGAATCCCTAACCCTTATACATCCAAACCATGATGGGGATAATTCTTACCCTTATTCAACCCGAATGCACATGAATGCATCATGAGGGAGAGCCCTAACCATTATCCATCCCAACACTGATGGGGGAGACCCCTAACCCTTATCTGTACTGAATACAATATGAATGTTTCACAGGGGAGATCCCTAACCCTTATCCATCTCATCACTGATGGGGGGACTCCTAACCCTTATCCATCCCATATTCCCATGAAAACACAAAACCATCATGTCAAAAACCAAGTGTGTCCAACCTATTCAAACCATTTCAATAAAACTCCCTTTTTATTGAAAACCAAATCCGTCAATGTCATTTCAATATCAAACCATTTCAATAAAACACACTTTTGATTGAAAACCCATTCTTCATAAAACTATTTAAAATTTCAGAAATCATAATTTAAAATCAACAGTTTAAATTCAACAAGCCAAATCCCTTTGCACAACAATTCACCAAGATTTCACAATCTCATCAAAACCACAAATCATCACTAAAAAAGATTTATTCTATGCTTCTCATAATAAAATTCATTAAAATAAACAAATTTGAATCTAATCCAATCAATTCTATCAAGTGGAGTCAAGATTGAAGCCACCTACCTTTAGGGTTCCCAAGAAATTGACCCACAAGAAACCGCACCTCAAATCCGGTGAACTGTCACGACCCAATCATGGGGGTCCTGTCCCACTCAAGCAAGAAAATCAAAGATGTGGTTCATCTGGTTAGTCCCTATCCAAGAGATGGGAGTCATCCCGAAAAATAGGATGATGATGTGTGTCAACCTTGAAACCACTGGTTGGGAGTTGGGGCCACTCTCCTGATGAGTCCATGGCAGGACGAAACCAGTGAACCTCACATTTGAAGAGCTGGACTGCTGAACCCCACCCGCCTTAGAGGGAAATGGGGTGCCACACGGGTGAACTGTTGTGATGAGATGCTCATCCTGTGACCAGTGGTATCAGAGGGAATGTGCCTCGTGGTGTTGTGGAATGATGCCGGATGGACATTGGTGGGGGGAGCGGAGTCCCGGGGTGTCATGTTGAGGTGACATGATAAAGAAGGTCATTCTCAAGTGAAGTATGAAGTATAGACACCACTATGAAATTTGGGTCTCATGGAGGTGGTTTTTGACCCTGAGAGAGAGGGTGGACCACAGTGGTTTGTGACCCAAAGAGTGGGTGGGACATTGATGCCAACGACATGGAAGGAGAATCCCCTGAAGACATTCTTTGTAGCTTGTTAGTTGGAAGTAGTCTCATACACACTGAAAGCCATGATCCTGCATGCATGAGGGTGTGAATAGAATGGTGGTGGGAGAATGTCACGACCCAATCATGGGCGTCCTGTCCCACACCCTCAAGAACCTCAAAGCTATTGTTCATCTGGTTAGTCCCTATCCAAGAGATGGGAGTCACCCCGAAAAAGGGGATGATGGTGCGTGTCAACCTTGACACCACTGGTTTGGAGTTCAGCCCACTCACTTGATGAGTCCACGGTAGGACGAAACTAGTGAACCTCACATATAAAGAGCTGGACGATTGAACCCCACCCGCCTTGGAGGGGGCTGTGGTGCCACACGGGCGAACTGCTATGCTGAGACGCTCTTCCCGTGACAAGTGGTATCGGAGGGAATGTGCCTCGTGGTGTTGTGTAATGCTTCCGGATGGACCTTGGTGGTGGGAGCGGAGTCTCGCGATGTCATGCTGAGGTGACACGACAGAGAAGGTTGTACTCAAGAGAAGTCCAAGGCAGAGACTCCACTATAAAAGGTGCGTCTCATGGAGGAGGTTTTCAACCTTGAAATAGAGAGGTTTGACCATGGTGGTTTATGACCCAGAGAGTGGTGATGAATTGATGCCAATGACAAGGAAAGAGCATCCCCTAAGGCCATGCTTGGTAGATGGTTAGTTGGAAGCAGTCGTGGACACACAGAAGGCCACAATCATTCATGCATGAGGGAATGCATGGAATGGTGGTGGGAGAATGTCATGACCCAATCAAGGGGGTCCTGTCCCACACCAGCAAGAACATCAAAGTCGTGGTTCATCTGGTTTGTCCATATCCAAGAGATGGGAGTCACCCCGAAAAAGAGGATGATGATGCATCTCAACCTTGACACCACTGGTTGGGAGTTCGGGCCACTCTCCTGATGAGTCCATGGCAGGATGAAACCAGTGAACCTCACATATGAAGAGCTGTACGACTGAACCCTGCCCGGCATCGTGGGGGCTGGGGTGCCGAACGAGCAAACTACTCTGCTGATATTCTCAGCCCGTGATAAGTGGTATTAGAGGGAATGTGCCTCGTGGTGTTGCGGAATGCTGTCGGATAGACCTTGGTGGTGGGAACGGAGTCACGGGGTGTCATGCTGGGGTGACACAAGAGAGAAGGTCGCACTCAAGTGAAGTCTGAGGCAGAGATGCTACTATGAAGGGTGCGTCTCATGGAAGTGGTTTTTGACCCTGATAGAGAGGGTGGACCCCGGTGGTTTGCGGCCCAGAGAGTGGGTGGGCCATTGATGACTACGACAAGGTAGGAGCGTCCCCAGAGGCCATGCTTGATATTCGGTTAGTTGGAAGCAGTCGCAGACACACAGAAGGCCACAATCCTGCATGCACGAGGGAGTGCATGGAATATTGATGGGAGAATGTCATGACCCAATCATGGTGGTCTTATCCAATGTCCCAACCCAATCAGGAGGGTCCTATACCACACCAGCAAGAACATCAAAGCTATGGTTCGTCTGGTTAGTCCCTATCAAAAATATGGGAGTCGCCCCAATAAAGAGGATGATGGTGCATGTCAACCTTGACACCACTGGATGGGAGTTGGGGCCACTCTCTTGATGAGTCCATGGCAGGACTAAACTTTTGAACCTCACATATGAAGAGCTGGACGGCTGAACCCCTCCTGCCTTGGAGGGGGCTTGGGTGCCACACGGATGAATTGTTGTGCTGAGACGCTCATCCCATAACAAGTGGTATCAGAGGGAATGTGCCACGTGGTATTGAGAAATGTTGATGGACGGACCTTGGTGTTGGGAGCGGAGTCTCGGGGTGTCATGCTTAGGTAACATGACAAAGAAGGTCGCGCTTAAGAGAATTCCGAGGTAGAGACACCACTACAAAGGGTGGGTCTCGTGGAGGTGGTTCTTGACCCTGAGAGAGAGGGTGGACCATTGTGGTTTGTGACCTAGAGAGTGGGTGGGCCACTGATGCCAACGACAAGGAAAGAGAATCCCCCAAGGCCATGCATGGTTTCCAGTTAGTTGGAATCAGTCGCAGACACACAGAAGGCCACAATCTTGCATGCATGAGGGCGTGCATGGAATGTTGGTGGGAGAATGTCATGACCCAATCATGGGGGTACTGTCCCACACCAGCAAGAACATCAAAGCTACAGTTCATCTGGTTAGTTCCTATCCAATAGATAGGTGTCGCCCTGACAAAGAGTATGATGGTGCATGTCAACCTTGACACCACTGGTTGGGAGTTGGGGGCACTCTCCTGATGAGTCCATGGAAGGAAGAAACCAGTGATCCTCACATATGAAGAGCTGGACGGCTGAACCCTGACCGACATGGAGGGGGATGGGGTGCCGCACGGGTGAACTGCTATGCTGAGACGCTCATCCTGTGACAAGTGGTATTAGAGGGAATGTGCCTTGTGGTGTTTTGGAATGCTGCCGGATAGACCTTTATGGTGGGAATGGAGTCCCGGGGTGTTATGCTGAGGTGACACGATATAGAAGGTTGCGCTCAAGAGAAGTCTAAGGCAGAGATGCCACTATGAAGGGTGGGTCTCATGGAGGTGGTTTTCAACCCTGAGAGAGAGGGTGGACCACGGTGGTTTGTGACTCAGAGAGTGAGTGGGACATTGATGCCAACGATAATGAAGGAGAGTCCCCTAAGGCCATGCTTGGTAGCTGGTAAGTTGGAAGCAGTCACAGACACACAGAAGGCCACGATCCTGCATGTACGAGGGTGTGCATGGAATGGTGGTGGGAGAATGTCACGACCGAATCATGGGGGTCCTATCCCACACCAGCAATAAAATCAAAGCTACGATTTATCTGGTTATTCCCTATCCAAGAGACGAGAGTCACCCCGACAAAGAGGATGATGGTGCATGTCAACCTTGACACAACTGGTTGGGAGTTGGGGACACTTTCCTGATGAGTCCATTGAAGGAAGAAACCAATGAACCTCACATATCAAGAGTTGGACAGCTAAACCCTACCAGCCATAGAGGGGGCTGGGGTGCCGCACAACCAAACTGCTGTGTTGAGATGCTCAGCCTATGCCATAACGTTCCCCCGAAACCTCTATGGATCCCTTTCATTAGAATTTAAAAGCCTTAAAATCAACATCCAAGGAAACCCCAACCCTATATCAACACACAACGATTGTAGATCTAGAAAACTGAGATATATGGAGATGTAGATCTAGAGGAAAACACAACGAAACCAAGAGGAGAGACTTACCCCGAAGAAACCACCTTCAAACCACCTTGAAACCCCTTTGAATCACTTCCAAAACGAGTGGGAGAGACCCTCCAACCCCTGAGAACTGAGAATCCTATGTGAGGATTGAGTGGGAGAGAATTTGGAGGGGAACGAGGCTATCCTGAGTGAACCTGGGTTTTAAAAAACATATTTTTAAGAGGCTGCACGGTTAGCCAGCACGGTTTGGAAAACCCTGCGCTAACCATGAACACGCTAATTCCTTGAGAGCATGGTTCGACACAGTTGCCTCGCATGGTTTGGAAAACTATGCACAAGCCGTACAAATCCTATTGTCTCTAGAGAAAGGGTCCACATAGTTGTGTCGCATCATTTTAGCAAACCGTACGTAGGCTGTGCGAAGCCTATTCTCTCCCCCTACACAGTTTCTTGGGGAACCCACACAGTTTCCACTAACCGTGCTAAAACCGTGCTCCCTATTCCATGCCTCCAAACTCATTCAAAACCATTCCAAGAACTCCCAACCTCTTCCCAACTCATCCCATTCACTTTAAATAGAAAAAATGAATAAACAAAGGCCACATACCTCAAACCGGGGGGACTAAAATGCATGTTCATAGTTTGTTTGTCCTTATTTCCTTTTTAATATATTATCTACATTGTCTTATACTAAAAAAGTTGTTATATTCACCCCACGGGATATTCTAGAGCCTTTTTGGTAGTCAAAAACCTCTAGCATACTGGTATGCACACTTGATGTCATGTGGAGACTTAGCTCGTGGCAACATTTAGTAACCTATGAGTTAGGGACGTTACATATTATGTGAGAAGAATATTTAATAGATATTTATTTTCTATTTATCCATTCTAATTTAAATTTTTTACTATTTAATAATGAAATGATATTTATTTATTAAATAAATTTTAATCACTTAAGCCTTGTTAAATATTGTAGAGGAATGGGAAAATGAGTTTTTTAGGATCATTGAGAAATAATATATATTGAATATTTATTTATTAAATAATAGTAAATTTAATTTTAAATTTAATTAAATGTTGAGGAAATATTATTATTGTAGTAATTTTGGACATGGATTTCCATAAAGGATTAAATAAATATTAAAGGGAACTTTTAAAAATATTTAATTCTAAACCTTAATGGAATTTAAACCCAAATTTTTTTATTTTTGAGGTAGATAATTAATTTTCCTTTCACAAAAACAAATGTAGAGAATACTCTTTAGCTCAAAAGAGCTCCCTCACAATGAATTCCTACAATAATGTATAACTATATCCCTCAAAAAACCACTCTTGAGTATATAGAGATCAAGGAGAATGATTGGGAAGCAATTCCTGTTGAGATCAAAGGAAAATGATGCAAGTGATAGGATCTTCCGTGCTATCACCTGGAGATACCTAAGGAGAAATTTAGATATTTTTTGGAACACATATAGATCCCTAATAGAGGGAATCATATCTTAAAACCTAGAACATAAAAATGATGTAGCATAGATCTATTTTCATATCCATCATTGAAGAATTAATTCACACAAGGTAAGTCTTTAACGAATTAAATAAATTTTAAATAATATTTGTTGATCCTATTCTTAGTTCAAGAATTATATACCTTTTATTTTTTTCAATTCAATTGATTACAACATTTATCATCTTGAAAATCATTGATTGGTTATTGATCTTGATGAAATGAAATGTTGGTCATGACCCATCACATACATCTAATCCACCTGAAACCTTCATGTGGGGTCATAATAGTCATGTATTTATTTTTAATTATATAAATAACATTGATCAATTAATGCATTTTTTATTTATTTTTCAATCCATTTTTTTCATTCTTTAATCTGAATTTTAATATATTATTCTTCCTCTTTCATTTCTTATAGATCTTATCAAATATATTAATTTTATGAATGAAAAAAATTGATGATCTCATCAAGAGGTGTAAGGGATTATGATGATATATAAAAAGAACACATTGTGAAACTATGTCACCAGTCATGTACTAATGTAAAATTCATGAGTAGTTAATTTTAAATTAATTCAAACCGAGGTCATTTAATACATGTGGGGCATTTAATTCTGAGAACCACTTATTGACTAGGCCAGCTTGGAACACAGTTAGTCAAAGTACATGTTGTGTATCCCATACGCCTGACATTAAGTATGTTAAGTCATATATGGGCCAAGTATTTTCATAAACGGTCTAGCTGACCATTGTACATGTAACTCAGAGTCCACACATCATGTAGCCCTTGTACACACCATGTATTCCAATTTTCCAATGTTCGGTTTACACGATGAGTCCCTAGGCTTGTGCTTCAGATAAATGGTGAGGGATGTACACACCATGTATCATTATTGTACACAACATGAACTTATAAAAAATTACACAAAATTAAAATTAATTTATTGTATGGTATAGAACATATTGAAATTTTCTTGTTTGTGGTCATTATGTCGATAAGAAACACCATGTGATGGGTTTTAATATATATATATATATATTTATGTGAGTGTGTATGTGTGTGTATTTAATTAATTTCTACATAATGATTGGATTTTCATATCATGTATGATTTTTATTAAAATTATTAATCTATGTACATATAAGCATAACACATGACTGAAAAAATCATGTAATTCATTTACCCAATAAAATGAAAGTACACGTCATTAATGTAGATGATAAATTGTGTATGTGATAAGTCATAAGGGTAATTAATATATGAGTATAATACATGATGGGTTTATTCTAATGGGTTTTCACCATGTTTCCTCTAATGTAAATTTATGTACATAGTTAATTTTTAAATAAATTTATGACGGATGGGGATCTCATGGAAATTCAGATGAGAATTATTATTAAATAATTGTCTGATTAATAAAAATATAATAAATTCATTTGAGAATTTATATATATTAAATAGGAAATATTATGAATTTAATTCTAGTTTAATTAAATCCATAATTTGTTTCAGGAATGTTGTTGACCATGAGCCTAAATCATACCATTATATGAATTGGTTTAATTTAGTTTGTTATTAAATTAAATTTATGGCTTGTGTGTCATATCACATATCATTATGTACAAGTTTATGTGCCCATGGGTTCGTTTAGGTAAACCCCTTTCCCATGACCTTAATGAGAGTAAAATAATTAGTAATGGATGGAGCTCCCATTCTAGTGGAGGATGTTCATGTTTTGAGGTGAGGCGAAACATTTCCAAGAGAGATACGAAGGTGGATAGGTGGAAATCTGTGACCCGAATATTAATTAGTAAAAGGTGCTATTCCTTAGGTCAATGGTTAGTTTAATATATGCTAGATAAACTAACCCCTAGTAAAATCTCATGATGATAACACTTTATTACTTTTTTTTCTATCATGTTGCATGGTTATTTCATTATGGATGTTTTATCACAGTCACATAAATTAATGAATTAATAATAATTCAAGATAGAACTAAAAGAATTGGATTATGCATAAATATTATATAAAAAGTGGTTAATAAATTAACTAAATTCAATTAATATTCCCAATAATGTGATAAAGATAATAATTTTAAATATATTCTTAAATGATAAAATAACAGAATTATATATTAAGTTGGTATATACTTCAACTACTTCAGTTAAAATCAAACCATAGTTAAAAGTGATTTACCAACCAAAGTTGGGGTGATTTAAGTTATCATGAAATTCATGCATGATTTTCTGGATTGACATAACTTACTTCACATCAAGGGATGACATCTAAAGAATGAATTGGTGTAACTGAGAGGTAAGGGTTGAGGACATCCAATTTAAGGATTTCAGGACTGGGGAGTCCACTCAACAGATCAAGGAACTTTGAGTTAATACAGTAGGAATTTAGAATGTCTACCTAAAACAATTCAAGTTTATTTGACAAATTTTTTTTGGGAAATGATAATTGGAATATGGAACCTTTCAAATAGAATGTCTAAGAAACATGATATTCTGAAGCCAATGCTGATGGATATTGGGTTTCGATGAAATATTTCGAGATTAATGGTGATAATATTTATTCATTTATCTAAATTTTAATTCATGAAATACTAAATCTATGATCATATTACTTGTATAAACAACAATTAAAAGTACATAAAACTTACCACTATGTTCTATACATGATAATGATAACCTTATCACTGGTATAAATTTGTAAGAGTGGTAAAGGTACTAACATATTATCCTTCTCCATGAATGAAAATTGAACGTGATAGAAAAACATTCATAAAAAACCAATTAATGAGGATAATGATAAAGAATTAGATGTATAATAGAAAAATATGAATGATTCTATATATTTTCAGTTTTTCATGATATCATCCATGACCTATGATCTTTTGATTAAGCATTAGGACATGGACGTATATAGCATGATTTCTCACCATTAGGATCTCAATCGATAGAATATGATACAAGATATATAAAATATATAAAATTAATTTTTTATAACTAATATTGGAGAGTCTATGATATATATGTCGTAGCTAATCCAGATTATTGATTATACTAAGCACAGATAAATCTTCAGGATTAAATTCCTAGATGAGTTGCACAGAGATCTAAAACTTTCATCATTTCCCATTAAATTCTCTAGATTTATTATTAATTACAATATATTAAATAATGAGAATTGTTTTTCATAAATGAATACATTTATTGTCTATGTGGATAAGGATATGGAGTCTGAAAAACATGTGGTCCTTATGGTGAATTAGAAATGTACGAATAAGGAAAAGGGTCCCAAGTCTCATAAAATGTCTAAAGCTACATAGCACTGTCCTTCTATGAAGAGGATGATCCAAAGGTAGGGTGTATGAAATAAGGACACATTTTTTCATGTGTAAATCAAGGCCCATAGAAGATGAAATACACCCATAATCAATGGTAAGCTGAAGGTGACTTTATTTTCTAGTGAATTATTTCAATATAAAGGCATTAGTTATTATATATAGATTATGGTACACACATATGTAACAAAACGCAGGATCCATGTTGATTCTAAATGATTTCAAGAGGATATTTGGATATGTATGCTACTAATGGTGTGAGGAAGGTTTCTCAATCGATTTGTGACTACCACCTATAATTTTGAATGAAAATGATTTTGGTTTTAAAGGATTTTTATTATGTTACAATGGTTCATAAGAACATAATTTATGTATCATACCTACGTAAAGAAGGTTTTATTTTCATGTTTGGAAATAAATTTCTATTCATTTATACATTTATCATATTTTATGGTATAAACCAATTAAATAATGGTATTAATGTATAGAATTATAAAAACTAGGTATTGGAAATTGACAGTAAAGTATGTTTACACAACTAATGTAATACCAGGCTATGGCATCAAAATCATGGTCATGTAAACAAGAAGTGTTTGACAATGATTTTTCAAGATGATCATTTATAATCCTCTAAGATAAAAACACATGAAATAAATCATTCTTGTTAATAAGGAAAAATAAAAAAACCAACACTTGTTTCGAATTTTGGGTCTGAATTGGATTTATTGGCACCCTCGCATCCTCTTCGATATTGCTTTGTGTGTGGGAAATCCTATAAAAATGGATAGAACTACATAGATGGCTAATTATGGCTATTATTCCATGGTTTTAGTTGAAATTGATCTCAATTCTGATCTGGTTGGTCAGTTTGTGCTTTCCACTTCAAAGGATGACATCAAATTGCAAATTAAATATGAGAAGATTCCATCATTTTGATCGGAATGTCAGTCCATTGGACATAAAAAGGAACACTATTTTAGGAATGATACTTGTAATTTCTGTTCTGTCAAGGGTCACAACCAATAGGTATACAAGAAGCTACAAAAAATTCAATGCAAGGCAGGATCCTCCAACGCTCTGCAAGAAAGCAAGGATGATTCTGCTGGCCATTTGTATGGGATTGTAGAGCAAGGGGTTATGCATGAGATCAATACTGTTGGTGCTAATTCAGTGCAAGAGTAGGCTGATCTGCAGCTTGGCATTGTAAAAAATCAATTGTAAGAGCCTCATTTCTAGGCTAAGGTGATACAGATATCTGGTGACAAGCCTATTAAACAGACAAGGCTTGAGATTGTCCCTTATAGGTCCTATGGACATGAAGAGAATAAGCCAATGGAGTTTGTTCCTCATTCTACTGACATGGTTTTTTGTGGCTCTGATATTTCAAGCTCTATGTTTATTGATGATCTCGACACGTAGTGGAGATTAAACAAAATTGGGGGCATCAATAATGAAGAATCCCTGAAGAAAAATTCATACAGAGATGCTACTGATAAAGGCAAGGCGATTGTTGAAGGTTTCTCTTCGGAACCTTTGAAGAAGGCAAGAACAAGGAAGGACTACTCGCACTTGAAAACCACTATGAGTACTAGATCCATCTCAAGAAGAAGAAAGGTTGAAGGCAATATTTTTAGTCCATTAGAGGATGAGTCTGACTGGGATTATGATGAATATGATCCTATTAGTTTTGATTGCTGAACTGCATTCTTCTGAATGAGGGCTTTAGGTCTTGTATGACCCCATTCCCCACCATCTTGTCATACATCCTAATTTTTATTTAATATAGAGGCATTTCTTCACCTTTCCTAAAAAAACAAAACCACCATTTTGTAGATAGGGTGAATGGGAACCAGATCTTCTAGTATTGGTACACACTAATGTGTGTGGTCCATTTCTATAAGAGGATAGAGGTGTTTATTCATACTTCATAACTTTTGATGATTAATTTACTAGATATAATTATGTCTACTTGATGAGTTATAAGAAATAGTCCTTTGATAAATTCATTAAATTCTAAAATGAAGTGGAGAATCAGCATGGATAAATAGATAATGATGCTTTGATCATACTGAGGTGGGGAATATCATAAACAAGAGTTTATCTACTTTATATGATATCGTGGGATTATATCACAATTAAATCCACCTTATATACAACATTGTAATGGTGTTAATGAAAGGATGAACCCTTACTTATTAGAAATTGTAAGGTCGATGATTAATCATGGAGATCTTCCATTATCATTTTGGGGATATTAATTGAAAAATTTAGTATACACACTAAATTGAGTACCTAATAAAGTGGATACAAAATCTTCTTTGAATTATAGATTTGAAAGAAAACTATTTTTTCATAAACTTGTGTGGGTTTTCGAGGAGTTTTTATGGAATTATCATAAAATAAACTAGAACCATGGGGCATAATGTTTATCTTTATATAGTATTATAATGAATAAATGGAATACTACTTATACAAACCCTCAAAAAAAGTTATTATGTCAAGATAATATGTACTAATTGAAATGAAGGCCCTCAAAAAAGATAGTGAGAGAAATATTGATTTCAATGATGTCAACTCTAAATATAGAAAACAGTTAGTACAATAATAGATTCCATAGTTCCCCATAGAAGAACTAGTCCATGAAACCCACGTACTACATAGTAGCACAAGAGAGGTATGAGATCTAGTGATAAATATATTTCTAGTCACCAAATATGGGGACCCATTATTGGATGATAATGATCAACCTATTTCCTATAAAGAGATTGTAGAGATCTCTAAAGAGGCAAGATGGAAAGAATCCATGAATTATGAAATGGATTCCATGCATCAGAACCATTTTTGGGTTTTAGTTGATGTGCTAGTTGATCTAAATCCCATAGGGTGAAAATGTTTATTCAGGAGAAAACCACACTTGGAAGGTAAATTGAATACATATAATGAATGGTGAGTTAATAAAGGGTTTAACAATTTCACGTAATTAACTAAGATGAAACATTTTCACTGGTTTCCTTGTTTAAATCCATCATAATTTTACTTTCTTTATTAGCATACCAGGGATGTGAAATTTGGTAGATGAATATGAAAAATTCTTTCATTATTGAGAAACTTAATTTAAATGTATATATGACACAACCATATTATTTTATGATTCTAGGTGATGCCAAAAATATTTGGGAGTTTCAAATAATAATTTATGGATTGAAAAAAGTATATATTTCATGGAACATTTGATTCTATGAAGCAATAAAATAATTTAGTTTCCTTAATAATCAATGTTTTCCTTTTGGTTATAATAGATTTAGTGGGAATAACATTGTTATCCTAGTTTTAAGTGTTGATTACACATTACTTATTGTAAATGGTGTACCAATTTTATTGTCTACTAAGGACTGGTTAAATAAGTGTCTCTCCATAAAGGACTTAAGTGAAGCTGCCTATGTTCTAGGGATTGTGATCATTTGTGATAGATCCAACATGATACATGGACTAAGTCAAAGCACATACATTTAATAGATACTAAAAATATTTATTATGGAACAACCCAAGAGGGTATTAGTTCTGATGTCACATGGTTTACATATATCTAATAACATGTTTCCTAAAACACAACATGACAAAGAGATAATGGGTAAGATCTTGTACACATCAGGGGTATGATAAATCATGTATTACTAGTTGTGTACTATAATTTATGTTTCTTATGAATAAATTATAGTAGAGAGATATCAAGTAGATCCCTGAGAACTTAATTGGTCTACTTTTAAAGATATACTATCGTATATGAGAAGAACTAAGGATATGTTCCCTGTGTATGTTAGAGACAAGGAGATGGTGATTAGGGGTTACATAGATACTTGTTTTTAAACTAATCAAAATGATCTAAAGCTATATTCAGGATATATTTCTTGTCTCAATAGAGGAGCTACGAGTTGGAAGAGTTCAGAGAAACCAGTTTTCACTGACTCTACATTGGGTTTCAAGTATATAGTGTCTTACGATATAGAAAATATATCCATTTTTATATGATACATTATATAGGATCTTGATGTTGTACCTATAAGTAACGATCCTATAAAATTTTATTATTATAATACTACAGTGGTGGATCTTAAAAAAGAGACAATGCCATGCCAATGAAATGAGAAGATACTCTTGATGTATCACCCCTTTAGAGATTGTTATATAATGGGAAATTTTTTAGTAATAAGAGTACCCCTAGAAGAAAATGTGGAAGCCCCCTTTACTAAAGGCCTATCTAAAATGAAGTATGGGTATCATGTGAGGGTTAGGAGACTAAATGTTAATATTAGTTAGATCAAGTGTAAGTGGGAGTCTATTTGAGATTGTGCCTTATAGACAACTTTTCTGTACATTATGATAACCTGTATTCATATTTTTGAATATTAATAAGCTCCTCATCACATCATAATTATTCTTCTACATAACATACTATGTGATCATGTCTAAATAGTAGTTGTCGCAATAAAAGGTCATAGCAGTTTCTATATATGATGAGAACCAATAAGTGCTACAATAATATTATTAAATATATGTTCTATATCCATAAGAAATCATTGGAGGGGAAAAATGATACATTCTAGCAGGGGTGGAGACTCAAAAAACATCGAGACACCTTCTCCTAGTGTACACCTTTTCTAATATCCAGTGTAGGATATTATGAGAACAAGACCCTCCGGTAGGCAATAAACATTTATATATGTCATTTGATGTTCCTATATAGGGATGTGGGTATTGATCCTTACAATTTTAGATTATTATTAATGAGTTTTATGAGTCTTGTACTTTGACGTATTGATGAGAACACTGATTATATATTTTCATTGGGAGGTAGGATATGTTGGGTTCATCATGAGTAATATTTTATTCATGAATAATGTGATAAAGTATTTTTCCCTTATATTCGATAACAAAAGTTGATATTTGTATCCCTTTGATGGAAATTATAAGGACTGAATAAATCCATAGCCATGGTTTTCTATAGGACTGTTCCATTTATGAAATTCAAATAAGGATACATCAAGCACATATGTTGATTTCCCTAGCATGCAACATGATTGATTATATATATAGTGATCAAGGGATTACATTACACAATAATTGTAGGTATGAGGTATTATGTCATTATGGAATTAAATTATTGATCTCTGGGTTCCATATCATGTTTCTAGATGTTAACCTTGGAATTTAGGCTACATCACCAAATTCCACAGACAAAGAGGCCTGGAGGGTCACACACTAATGGTATCCAAAATCTCAGTATAATAATATGTTACTATTTATTATTTAAAAAGTTGAATAAATATTATTCCTACACATGTTTTAATAATTATTAATTTTTTCATAATCCCATATATTCTATCACCAATTATTCAAGATAATATAATGTGGGAATAATATTTAATAAATATGTAATTTCCATTTAGTGAGTGTGATATTTATTTATCTATTCGAGAATAGTGTAGTGATATTTATTTATTAAATAAATAGTAATTATTCAATAATTTATAAGTATTTGGAAGGATTAGAATAAAAATATTTTAGGTCTAGTGATAAAATATATATATTTAATATTATATTATTAAATAATATTTTATTTCATTCTCAAGTTAAGAGCATGTCGAGGAAATATTATTATCATTATTATTGGCATTGGGTTCTATAAGGGGATAAATAAATATTAAAGGGATATTTTTAAAATATTTAACTCTAAACCATAGTTTTATTTATAACCAGTTATATTATTTTACAGGAGAGATAATTCATTTGTGCTATTCACAATAACATTTGGAATGAATCTAATATAGCCATATAAAGATCCCTCTCTAAGAACGATCCTAATAATAGAGAGTGATATTCCTCCACCATGTACTCTTGATTCTAGTGGGATAAAAGATAATTCTTTGGAGTGACATTCAAGGAAGTCAATGGAAAATGAGTCAAGTGATAGGATCTATCATAATAGCACCTGGACCTTCGATGATGTTTGTAGATTTTTGGAACATGTGCAGATCACCAGTAGAGGAAAACTACTCTTGATTTCAATAATGAAATTATGGTAAAATGTAGATCTATTTTCAGATCCATCAATGATGAATGAAATCATGAAAAGTATATTATGACACTAATTAAATTAATTATAAATAATATGTAATGTTCTTACACTAGGTTCTGGTGTTCTATCCCTTATTAGTTTTTTATTCAATTAAATTTATAAAAACATTCATCATTATGTAAATATCTTATTGATCATCGATTATGAAAAAAAGAAAAAAAATTAACTACCCATCATAGACATCCACTTTTTCCAAAACCTTCAAATAATAACTTTCCTTTAGTGACCAGGCTTATGTTAAGGGTCATCTATGAGAGGTTTGGGTTATGAGGTGACGTGGGAAAGGTATTATCCACATCCCTTGAGTGAGAATGTATGGTTATAGGCATATGGATATATGAATATGATTTTTTCCTTCTAGATTTGGTTCAAGGTTTGGATAAATACTTATCTAGCCCTTCATTTTTGGAATGATACATGAGGTATGCTTATGTTATAACCTCCCTTAAATTATAATGGAAGATCAAGATCCAAGAATGACACCAATTCATGTATAATTTTGTATCAGTTGAGGATATGGTTTGATACAATCTTAGAGTCCTCATAAATGAATTGGAATGTAATATAAGGGGACTTATTCATTCCATAATGGTGTCAATGTAGGTTGTGTTATGTGTCGCAATGGGTGTGTTAGCACATAATGAATTATATTTCAAGATTTTATGTTCATATTGTTTTATAATTTTGAAAGGTTGTGTTATTGAAGAAATAATACACCTTATATATGTAATACATGAGTATCATCTTGATAAAAAAAATTATATCATTGAGGTATTGGGGATTCATATATAGTTGTTGGAATCACTCATACTAGATGTGTTTCATTTGATCATCATGTGACCCATTACAGTATATGAAAACTCAAATATGGATTGATCTATCTTTATGTAATCAAAAATTTAACTGTATTAAAATAATAGAGAATAAAATGAATTACCTTAAATTCATGAAAATAATTATATTCCATTATTCATTTTAAATGGAGTGTGCTTGATGATGATAAAAGGTAGTGGTATAATAAATCCTTTTTCTTCACAGGGAGGAATACCAGAGAATGGATCAATGAATGGCTCAAAAGGATTCCAATATGCCCAAAGGGATTCTAGAAACTTCTCCAAGTTATTAAAGAGTTATTTGAATAGAAGATATCCATAGATAGCATGAAATCATAACATAACCCATCCAAACCATCACATAAATAAGAGAAGGATCACATACTTATAGAGAATTCCATGAAACACTTCATTAAATGTGGATCATGAGTCAAAACAGACAATATCTAGTTCCATATAATGAAACATGATCATTACAACGTATTTCGTGTTCATTAATTGAAAACATCAATGAATGACCCTCACCAACCATAAATGATCCATCTATTATTTAGAAATAGATAAAACCATGCAGGGGGGATGTGGAACAACACATGCATCACATTTATATCAAAACAATGTTTGGTTGTTAATCATGGCATCACATGCACCATAATATCACAGATGTTACTATTTTAGTTCTTATCTAATAACACATCACTAGCACTAAAATACCATAATAACATTATAAAATCATCATATCTATTTGTGGTTCTATCTAAAAATATTTTTTTGGATACTGTCCCATTATACTCTCTTCATTTTTAGAAAAAACACATTATCCCAAACTTAGTACTTATCCAATGGCCTAACTGTGTGACCATTCTAACATTATAATCATTGAAAAAACAATTCAATCCTTATTTTATAGTTTTAATTATAGAGTAACCTGTATAAAATAATGAATACAACTCAAGAAACTAGGGGTTTTAGTATGATCATTATCAAACATACTCATATCACTATACAAAAATTCCCACAACTAGATATATCATATACTTTTTATATATACCTATATAGGCCATTTTTCTTGGAAGTATAGTGACCACTAAACATGGAACATGTAAATCTCGTATAACAAACTCATCTTCTATTGATTATCCAAAAAAGGTTAACCATGTTAATGAATACATCACATTTCATTCATCTCATGGATGAGTACTTCACCTGCCTAACATCTAAGTATATGAAAACATTATATGTTACTCAACTAATAATTTCTTTTACTTTTCTCAATCTAATTCTATAAATGGTCATATGAGTTTTCTATTCATTAAAGTGGAAAAATCTCATCCAATTATTGATTCAACTAATGACATGATCTACAATATACCAAAGCACCAATGTATTAGCTAAGTTATTATTAAATAGGAAAGAAGATGGTATCAAAGTATTAAGTTTCTCGTCAATGTTATTTTAAAAAACATAGGATAGAAGGATTGACATGAATCATAAACCCCTACGTATATCAATTACTACATGAAATTCCATGAGATATACCATTTTAGGTCAATCCAAGAAAAAGTCTTTACTTATTACCTTAGGAATTCATTATCCACAGCTCTTAATGAAATCATTTTATTAATTATAAATATATATTTAGGTTGATATTTATATATCATGAAAATAAAAAATAATTTCTAATTATCATCAGTTAGGGACAAATCAATGTCTTATTACAAGGGTATATTATAATTCAACTATTATTGTAACATAAATTACACTTCACATAAATGAATGATTGTTGGATATTTATTTTATTATAAAAATGATTCACTTGACAAATGACGTAAGATCATGTTTTTGAAATTTTTATCTCTATTTCATTGATACAAAAACATTTATTAATTAAAATATTAGAAAAATAATTCAACTGTTATGATTTTTAGGAACATTATAATTCATTAAAAATAAGCATAAAATATGTTTTCTAGTGGGTATTAATTTTAGTTTTTTTATTAATAATTCAATATATTTTTTAAATTTTAATTAGTTTTTCAATAGATTTAATATTTAGATTTATTTTATTAATCAATTTTTTCCTATATTTGGAATCCATATTTTAATTGTGTAAATCATTTTTACTAAAAAAGGAAAAAACCTGTAATTAAAATGTTTCAGGGAATTAAGATTTTATTTTTTTTACCTTTCTGTACATAAATTTAATTTAATTTTATTTAATTATAAATTATTATTTTGGAGAGAATGTGTGAATAAAATTTAAAATCATTTTCTTATATTCAATTTAGTTTTCATTTACTACCTACAATTCGGACATTGCACCAACTGAAATAATGCACAGTAACAATGAATATTTTGACTATATGTGGGTTGTTACAATTAATACACCTTGGGATTATTATGTTGTGACAAGTTCAACTGTTAGAAGAAAAAATGTGTTACCATGACCTTACATCCATCAAAGTGCTACCATGCACATACCCTACTATCTTTAGCCCTACGACACTAAGGAGGAAGTTAAATAATACCATGGGTGACTTTCGTGGCTACCATGATCCATATAATAATGTTACACTACATCTATCAACCCCTACAACCATGATAATACCCTTAAAAGATAAATCATTTCTTTTATATGATTACTCACCTATAGAGGTGGTATGTTTATATTACCAGGAGTAGCCTATATCCATAGCTATTCAATTCACCCTACAAGAATCAGAACCAAAAATATGAATTAAGGAAGCCCAAATAAATTTTATGACCTGAAAAAAAAAATCAAATGAACCCAATCTTGACTGTAATGGAACATAGGATAAATCCTATTATTATCGCATATAGATATTGAAGAAATAATGGAACCAACCCCTTCATTGATGTATATAGGAAGTTGGGATGTAGATTGAAGGTTATGCTATGTGATCCATGTAGCAGTCTCAAGACCAGGTGATTACCGATTGGTGTTGGGATTGAACTTTGAATATGTGCAAAAATATAAGATCAAATGATGATAGATCAAGGTAGTGTCTAAAAAATTAGAATCTCCATTGAAATTTTTTTCTTCATCTGAGAATCATGAACCTATTTCTCTAAGTACAATTTTTATTAGAGTTTATTAAATTATCCCTTAACATAGGCTTCTCGAATTGAGGATGTTCATCTAAAAAATCATGTTTATTGTATTTCTATATATGTTCTCTTATTTAGGTATATTCATAAGGAATATCATTGAGTTTCACATCCATAATCCACTGGTTACATGTTTGTCGAGATATACAACTTAAGTGTTTAGTGAAATTCCTCAATGAAATTGAATAAATACACACCCATCATTATTTGAATCCAGTTAAAAAACTTGATTGTAGAAATACCTTAATCCCTCACCATGCTGGAAGAAAAATAAGTCAGGTAGTATACTAACATCACTTAATAAATCTACAGAACCCATGCCTTCATTTTTTTCCATACCTAAACAGCCACTTGGAAGCAATCCATCCTAAAAAATGTCATTGAAACCCTTATACATGATATTTATCATTGCACATCCTTTTTAACCTTGAAACATAGAATTACTATATCTAGTCCAATCAATTTCATCATTTTCCATATCAATACAAACCCCACTTACACATTTATAAATTATTGGTGCAATGCCGAATCCAATAAAAATTAGGCCAAATTTATCTGGCCCACTTTCTATCATATTCATCATATTCCTTAAATGATCACATCGAGTAATATTGGAAAGTAGAAAATATTTCAATCACTAGAAGAAATCCACTCCAATTATTCTTGAATGAGTGTGATGCTCATTCATGGGAGAGTTATGAAGAAGTTATGGAAGATTCCAAGTGTCCCTAGAATACATCACGAACATGAAAATGGAAAAGAAAAGAATATCCAATGAAGAAAAATTCCCTATGGTTGGGTAGTAAATTCAAAGAATATTCCAAACATTTTGAGTCACCTGAAGGATTTATGTAAACTCATCTTTATCATGTGGTAAATTAAAAATCACACCAAGAACCTTTAAGAATTATTTTACAAATGGATAAATATCCATTGTTGGGGGTATCTTCTATTGGTTCACCAGGAGAGATGATCTTTTGTTTCTTTTATTTCTTTCTTTAATTTATAGTTATTAATTATCTAGTGATGAAATGATAAGTTATTATTTCCTAGGTCACATAGATCCTCTTTACACACTATTTTTGTATTAATCGCTTTAATAGTTTATTATCTTCTTTTAATATCTCTAGATTCATTCAAAATGTATATACATTAGGATATTTCGTCATTTCTTATGTTTTGAATTCATATTTCCTTCTCCACTAGATCACACATAGGATACTTAGGTCATCTTCACCACATGTTATTATGAGTTATGGGTTGACTAAATGGGAAATTTGAGATTTTTTATTACTAGGCTCTGGGAGACTGTAGCTTGTAGTGGTTATTTCATCCCTTATATTAATACCAAACATCTAGATGAGGATAATCAAGTTATATTTCACTTCATTAGAAGAAAAAATATTTGTAAAAAAAGAAATAATGATTTAATAATAAAGTTTAAGAGAAATATGATTTCATACCAAATCATATAAAATTGAATTAAGAAACTAATACATCCCAATCTTAAACACTAAATACATAACAAAAATATAAAAACACTCATAAAAAAGTTCACTCTACAGACAACCCGAGTCCACTACTATTTAATTTTCACTATATTCAATTTTTTTCTATGGACCCATGAGAGGTCAAACATTAAATATGGAATCATATTAGAGTATTAAATTATTGTTTTTTAATTTGAAAAAAAAATTAAATTCAATCCATGATCTAATATATTTTTTTCAGCTCACTAGTTTTGGTCAAAAGGGTTAATGGATTCTTTTGGATAAAAAAGAGAACTTTAAAAATCACTATGAAGTGGAAAGAAATATTTATATATTTTCATTAACTATCTCTCCCTAGATTTTTTATTCATCCATTAGAGTCGCACAAGGAAAAATAACTTAAAAGATATAAAATATTAAGTGGATAGAACATTAATATAACTACACACACCCAATTTCAACAACAACAACCTAAAGATAAATACTAATGTTGAATAGGATTATATGTATAAAAATGGAATTCCTGGTCATCTGACAATGTTTCACGGTTTTTCAAGTGAAGACCCTAATAGGAATCCACAGAAATATGTAGGGGGCTATAATAGCTTTAGACCTAGAAGAGATAGTGAGGATTAGATTATTTAGAATTCTATTCCCTTATCTATTTAAGTATCTTTGATTTAGTGGGATTATAAATTCTAGAGTAGGGAGATGCCGACATGGGATGAATTATGATGAGACTTCCTCAAAATGTATTTCTTTTTATTAAGAAGTTACCAAATGAGGAAGGATTTATATGTAATCAAACAATAAATTGGAGAAATATATTTTGATATTTGGGATTGATACAAGTGATTAACAAACAAATAACCACACCAACCATGTGAATAGAATAATTTTCATGTATTATTTTACCAAGGATTTAAGGATAATAGAAAAAACCATTTGAGAAATTCTTCCAAAGCAGAACCAATTAGAAAATACAGTACTTAATTCAGATATTTTGTAGTGATAATCTCCCAAAATTCTCTATAATTTGTTATGAGAACCAAATTAAGTTTATTAAATGAGGTAAAAAATTCTTACTCTCCTACATTCCAAAAAATATAAAATATGATCTCACTATGGAAATAGTAAGTTTTTAACAATGTTCCAGAGACCACACCGACCCCCTAAGTCTAGCAACTCTATTATTTCATGTACTACTATAATTTGTTTTCACATGTGAATTTAATATTTTATTTCACGTACCAATGAAAATACCAGTTATATCAAGTCTAGGATCACGTAAGCATATAGTATTCTGATATTCAAAATGAAACTCGAAACCAACAAACATTGATACCACCCATACATTAAGGTTTTAACCAATCATTATTTCTAAAACCCTTTAAAATATATAACTCTCAAGATTGTAAAAGCTTCGAAAAAATCAATCTCAATAACCATCAATGGAGGACCTAATGAAACATATTTTCTAGTCCATTAGTTAGATCCTAACTGTTAACAATGAAATGAAAAATAAAGGTTTAAGTAAACTCTCTTCCTAACATATTTCTATCATCAAGGGGAATGTTAGTTCCTTTTTATTTATAAGTTGTAAATAACTAAACACAAGTGAATAATCACCATCCAAAATTAAATCTATAACTGGAAACCATACTAAACATGAAAAATATACCTAAGGAAAAGATCCTAAAGAAGAATCACTGGTATTAACACCTCATATGATAAAGTAACAATGGAAGTATATTTTTGAAAACATTTATCAACCGAAACTTCCCTTCACTTTAAGGATCAACCCCACAAGAGAACTAGTAATGAAACATTAAAATGGGAGATCCTAGAGATATTGGAAAGGGTGGAAATTAATATCCCTTTTATAAGACACATCCCTTAAACTAAAAAGAATTATCAGTTCATTAAATACATTTGGGATAGGAATATTATAATTTAATTAAATATTAAAATTTAGTAAAAATGTTTCCACACTTATAACACCTTAAATACCCCATAAATTCCATGACCTAGGTAACTTCACTATCCCTTGCATTATCGGTGATTGGAATTTTTTCAATACAAAATGATATTTAAGAGTATAAATTAATGTAATGACTTTATTAGTTTATTCATATCAATATATTGGAGAACTAAAACCCACCTGAGTTGTGGTGAATCTTTCAATATGATCAACTACATATCTTTTTGGAGTCCTATATGATGTTTTAGGAAGTGTATAGAGATTTACATTCCATTATGAATTCGAAATTATTTACATGGGAGAAGTGAAAGATAAAGATCACCCCCCATAATTCTTAGTATTATAGTTAAAAAGGAATAAAAGTCAAATAAAAAATGTTAATGAGATGAATCTTTCCACTAATTATTGCGAAAAATGTTAATTTCAGGATACTTGGCTCTATGTAATATCCCCATGATAAGAAAGCTATTTTGATACTGATCGATATCGAGTTACCCTATAATCATATAATATATTGGAATATTGAATGGTATAATTAGACTAAAGGAGACCTTGGGATCTCCTGATTTACTAATAAATATGCTTTTTAATGTTATATAAATCTAGAATATATTTTATGTGTTGAAAATCTTAAAGACATAAGGGATAAGCACTAAGATTATTTATTAAATTCTTCAAACTACACCTAAAACATTCTTGTAAAAAATACAAGTTCAGATAAAAATAAGATTAAATAGACACTAGAAAACCCACCTGATATAGAAATTATGTTTCTTCCATCCCACAAGGGATGATTTTCTATAATTAAAATAAAAAATTAATTTTTGAGTTGTAGCATAAAACCTATTGGGTAGCCAAAAAATATAAGCTAGAGTACATAAAAGATATATATAAGTGGAATATAAAAATTTTGGAACTAGAAGAATCAAGGAAGTAATATTATAAAAACAACCTATTTTATAAAGAAATTTTAATATACTTTCACTAATGACTCTTTTATAAGTGAATCTTGGAAATTGGAGAAAAGGAGTTCTCATAAATTTTTAGAATAAATCTAATGCCTAGTGAAAATTGCTCCAAGTGGATTGGACCATAGTTGGTGACTAAAATATTTCCATTTGGTTTAGTGGAGATCAAATGAATTAAATCATAGACCCCCTTTAAATTGAATGTAAAATATCTAAATAATATAAATGATGATTTTTTGAAAGAACCCCTGGAAGAGTTTAAACTCTTTTATTATCCCACCAAATAATGAAACAGAAGGTTTTCTCATTCCACAAAAAAATTGGATACACATTTTTATTTAAATATCTATTTAAAATGTCCATGGAATAATTAAATGGAATGGTTTTGTTAAAAAAATTTGGGTGATTATAATTATCTTAGCAAGGAAATATTTTCCTACAATCCTTTTTTTATTTTATGATTTTTTAGTATTAAAATTGAAAAAATACCAATATATTTTTAAAAAATTGTAAATAGTTTCAACATGTATTTTTTATATATTTTTTGTAAATAAATAAATTAAATTTAATTTTTTTACATTCATGATGTTATACCTAGTATATATATCTTGCTAGAGTTAATGGAATTAGATTGTTATAAAATTGGGGATTTGAATGATGACTGGGTGAATTTTTCCACTTCTCTCATAGAAATATTGTCTCAGAACTAGGGAATGGAGTGTGAATGAAAATATTTTTCTGTAATCACAATTTTAACATGAAGTTACTATATATTTTTTTAATTTATTTGAGTTAACATAGCCATTGAGATAAAGAACACCTTTTGGGTCTAGTTTAAAAGAAAATTGATTAATGTCCTCTGAAATTTAGGTAAAACCAAAAATTCAGATGCCAAAATGACTCTTTGAGATATTTGTGACTAGGTTTAGTTGTAATTCCATTTTTGAATATTCAATAATTTCATTTACAGAATGCATCTCACAAATGTGGCTATAAAAAATGGAATAAAATTGTCTAATTATCATAAATGAATTCATTCAGGTGAGGGGAATATTTAACCCAGATAAATAATGACGAACTTAACTTATTATAGTTTCATCTCAGTTCTATCAAATAAGAGGACATTTGAAAATTGGTTAATGAAACTCAGTAGAAAGTGAAAAATGGAATTTATTCATCTTAAAATTTTGATTACACTTAAATAAAATTTTCTCATCTCCAAGAATATAAACATATACTTTAATTGAATTGAGTGAGTGAATTTAAATCATATAAAATGAAATATAATTTATGAAATAGGTGAAACTATGAATTTTTTATTCTCTATATTTTATATTTTAAAATATGTACGGAAAATTTTTATTGAAATATTTTTAATAAATAGAAATCACTTTATTTTCTGATATGACAAATTGTCTAAGTGTGGAGTATTAATGTGAGCCCTAACTTTTGAAATTTATTTATGTATTTTATTGATTTATAAAATTAATTAATTCATATACCATGTAAATAAATAATTTTTTTAATAATTTGTCTAATTTTTTAAATCATTGATAACTAACATAAAATATTATTTTTAGTGGTTCGTTGTTTTTTGGATTTTATTATTCATATAAGGCATGTACCTAGAATCATCGAGCTGGTGCACTATTTTAATATATTTGAATGATTACAAGGAAACAAAACCTAATGGGCCAATCGGTTTTGAAGTCTTGGAAGATATATTACAAACATGATACTTACATTATAATTCAAAACATTAAATACTACAAAGAAAATCCTTTGATAATTAAATTATACTCCTAACTTAACCCTTTATATCAATCATAATTTTCATATTTTTATCCTAGTAATATAAAGCATAAGAAAGGGGTGTGCTCAGATGCTGAGTAAGATTAAGAAATACCAAATAAGCTTTCATAAATAAGCATAAAATTCAAAGGTGAGATATAAAGCTGAAAAAAATCTTCTTAAACATAATCATCATCATAATATGGAAAGAATAAATAATATAATTCCATTTAAACAATCACATGAATATTCTACTAGTCGAATAATCTCATGTAATAATAATAATGAATCTCATAATGAGAAAATATATAATTCCATGCATCCTAACAACGTCGTTATGTCCTCATACCAATACCACACATCACCATATAGTTAAGTCCTTGTGAAAAGACACTAGTTTCTCTCATGAGACCAACCAATTCATAGGGGGATATAACATGCCCCACACATCACATACTAAGTCCAATTCATTTCTCATATGCAAATTTTAAAACATATAAAATATAATCATTATTATTAAAAAAACTATTATACAATATATATATATATATATTAAACAGAAACCAACAATGGTATCTAAATATCACATCCACAACCAAACTAATCATAAAACATTCATTAAAATATGTTAAATGATATCATAATAGATCAGCCTCAATTAAGAATAATATCCAAAAAAAGGACGATTGCTTAGATGAAAATACTCTAATAAAATCATTGAAAATATCTTGAGACTAGTACCGCTTTTCTTTGAAATCATTTACTCAAAAGTCTCACCCATATAAAAGAAGACATTTATGAATTTATTTTTAAATCAAAGTGTCCCATACCACTTTGAAACTTTTGAAATGAATGATTATATTAAAAAATTCTTGTCCATATGAATAAATTCTTAAGAACATTTTAAAAACATGGACATTATTGAGAAAGAATTATAAGAATAAATCATTAAAATATTTAAAATGATTCTTTAGTTAAAGAGTCCACTACATTAAACATTAAAAATATTATTTTTTAAAAATATTATTAATGAAAAAATAGGATTAATATATACTTTATAATCATTTTATATCCATATAAATATTTATATAAAATAATATCCAAAATATTTTAATGGAGAAAGGATCAATTCATTAAACATTCAAAGCATCCCATATAACATTGAAAATTTAAATCAAAGGTCCTTTATATTAAAATTAATATATAAATACCATAAGGAAAAATTAATTCATGATATGATATACAATAGTGGAAGTACATACACCACTGACAGTAAATAGGTGGTTAACATGGATTATATCTTAAGAAAATTTGAAGAGTGATGGAATTCCCATACCTTAGGTCTGAAACTCTCTATACATGTCTGAAACTCTTGTATAATGTTTTTAAGCATATTATTAACTTATATAAGAATCATAATAATATTTATGATATCATATATTGTTCATTTATGACATAATACTACCCTTTAATTATCAATCCCAAGTTAAAGCCACATTTTGGGTAATAATCACATTGTTTATTGTTTGGGTTTTGGCTTGTTATTCATGATTGTATTACTTAGATCATAATTTACTTACTACCAGAATGTATTAAATGACATATATATCATATTTATTAAAAATATAAATATATATAATATATAGATTTATGAAATGGAATAATCCATTCATGGAGATGGTAGGTTGTATGTACGCATGAATGTTGTTTCCGTTTTCTTATTGTATTGAATAGAAGTAAGTGAACGAAATATATGTACATATATATATTTTTATAGAAGCATTATTCTGTAATATATTTCACACATATTTATAATATAAATTTTTATACTAATTCTTATATGGGGAACATGGAAGATGAGTCTCATTACGCCATGGAGATGGTATGTCATTATACACATGATTGACTATATCAGTTCCTTAATAGTTAAATGTTATGTAATTGTATGGAATATTAATTGTACATAAATAATTTAATGTTATATTTTTTATTTAAATCATTTATATTCATCATTATACCCATAAAAATAATGTGTACGTGAAAAATAATTTACATCACTGCTTGTAGATGTTAATCTGTACGTACACATGCAAGGTGATATTGTTTTAGGATGGGTAAAATCTATAATATGGGTTTTCCTTAATAATAGAAAATATAATCTTGTAGTATATTATAGAGTTTTTTTAGTATGGAAACTGTATAAGAATATAACGTAGAAGAAGAAACAAATTGAATTTATTTGGTAAAACAATTTCCTCTAATTCAAGATCCTCCTTTTGATTTTCATGAATGGACTCCTTAGGTGGGATTTATACAAAAACAATGGCCACTACAATGAATTGAGTATGGTTTTGTGTAGAAATGGGTAGGTTTTGGCTATGAAAAGGGCTTTGGAGTTGTTAATTATAGATAAGAAGAAGAGCCCTTTTATAAGAGAGGTGAGGGGATCTTTTGGAAGATCTCAATATATTAATTTATTATTAATTTTTTTTGATTTCATATAGCTAAAACGTGATTTTTTATAGTATAGGATGATTATGGGTCAAAATACCCTCGACCAATGAATTTTAGACATGTTTAGGTCATTAAATTAACTTTATATTTTTTGGATTTAACCCTTACATAAATAATTAAACTCTTATTGTAACTTTTGTATTTTTTAGTCTAAATTATCTTATGCATAATCCTATATAAAAAAATTATTTAGTAATTAAAATTTTAATATGAAACTTTTAACTCTTTTTTAAATAAAATATTATAAAATTTCATAATCTAACACAATCTTCTTAAAAAGGATTATAGTTTCGAACAAAAGATTGATTTGATTCAAACAACACTTATCCAATGAAATTAGGACAAGTGTTAGGATAATTTTATATTCTTATAATATTTTTTACCTATAATTTCACTATTTATCTTTCACCATGGAAAATAAAATTCCAAATTAACTATTCAATAAAAATTATTTTGATCCTATTAGAGCATATTTTTTACCCTGATTACAACAATATATGTCGGATTTTTGAAGTAAAATGTTTATTATTCATAAATTGTGACCTCAAAATAAAATTAAAGTGAAATAATTACTCAATGGAAAAAGTCAGTTTTTGGAAAATAATGCAGTATTTTCCCTTTTCATAAAAAATTGAATGTTTTTTGAAAAATTCACCCTAACTTAATTATAATATTCGAAATTCAAAAATAAATTCAATTTTACACAACTCAATTTCTATGAGTGTCTAAAATTAATTTTTACTGTTGTTCACAAAAGGACATAAAAAGTAGTTCCTTTAAGAAAATAGTATTTCTAAACACATTACTATTTAACTAAACATATACATTTCATTAAAAATGTGTTTATTTACTTGAAAGAATTATAAATAACATTTTGAAATTATTTATTACTATTTATATTACTATATTTAATTGATAAGTTATAACTATATAATTTAATTACATTAAACTCTAATGTGTTGTTTCTCAGAAACAAAATCTTATGTGTTACACAAGGCAAGCTAGTGTTTCATGCAAAAAAAGATATTGAATATAGTTTACAATGAAATTTTTGGGTGTTACACTCTCCCCTATAAATAATTGCGTCCACAAAGTTTAAACTCAGAATCAAAAAACAATGGGTCAGAATTTTTTAAAATATCTCTATTACACTCCCATATAAAATTGGATTAATGAGACCATCATTTCAAAATAATGTAAGGGAAGTATTTAGTTCATAAGATATAACACATATTGGTGTTTTATGAATGAAAAATCATGCAATAAAATTATGATGGAGAGTGATAGATACCATGATGAGGAAAATTTTAACAATCATAATTCTTGAAGTATATAATGATATAAGGGGCCATTTGATTCATCAAAAAAGAGAGTATTAGGAATACATTATTGGTTTTATGATCT
Source organism: Viscum album (assembly GCA_963277665.1). NCBI lineage: Eukaryota > Viridiplantae > Streptophyta > Magnoliopsida > Santalales > Viscaceae > Viscum > Viscum album. The sequence continues at coordinate 74,455,496 of OY728162.1, read as the reverse complement.
TTTCTATAGATTTGATGATTTTTTTACTATTCAAGCAAGCACTTAATTTATTTCTTCCCACGTCATAATCATAAAATCTTCCTTTGGTTGTGCTTTGATTTATTTTCACTTCCTCCCTTACACTAGGAATTGAAAGTTCCAAAATTATTTTTTCATGCCTGAAGAACATTTGATAAATCATAAAACCCACAAGTATTTCCTTAATCCTATAAATGTTTACTGAAACCAAATGTTGTATCCCAAAGTATCTAATAAATCATACATTATCCTTAAACAATAATATCCAATGTTCACCTTAATCCATTTCAAATTTAATACATTTCAAAAATACTTCTTTCCCAATTGACATTCTGAAAAGGTATCTAAAGTTCCAAAGTCAATCGTAACATCAGATTCCCAAAAATACGTAATGTATCTCTTGTTGACACAATCCAAATATTTTACCAACTGTAAAAAACATAATGAAAACATTCATGCCTATACATTTTTAACGAATAAATATTGTGGTACAATACTTATATATCACATTATTTTAATAACCAGAATATAATTACATAATTCTTGAATCCAAACACACAAATACAGTAATTATTCCATATTTACCATAGAAACAACATAATCTTAACCTTGATCCATTTTCTTCTTTTTGAGCTATATTTCTAGGATTCTTTGGAAAATGCTTTGCATAATGTCTCATCTCTTTACAATTATATAATTGAATATTAACATCTTTTTACTTTCCCTTACAATTAGGATCCATGTAACCTTTCTCTCTACACTTTTAACAAACGCACATTCCTTTTGGACAATTATCAGGGTGTTTCTTCCCACAATTATCACATAAGGGAAAATCCATTTTCCCATTTTCCCTTTATCCATCACTTACTCAATTATTCTATTCTTCTATTTATGTCCTTTATATTGATAATATATAGATAATTAATTCTTTGTTTGGATAGTGCATGAGACTATATCTTCTATGATAAGTATGTTTGAAAAACCAATGCATTTTGGACAAATGGTTTTATCCTATCAATGAATTGATCAATCTTTTTCATTGGGTTATGTATATAGTTTGCAGCATGCCATTCTAACCTTCTGAAGTTATCCTCATACATTGCAATATTATCATCATCCTTTTTACTCAAACTCAAAAATCGTCTTTCCACATAAGATCATTAATCACGGGTAATGTATTTTTCTAAGAAGAGGTCTTTAAACTAACTCCATTCCATATTTTATACTTCTTTATTCTCATTTATAGTTTATTAATGACCACTGTTGATCAGTATATCTTGATAGATGATAAAATTCCATGACAACTTTTTCCCTTCCATTACTCCCAAAAACAAGAAATATTTTCTCTATGGAACATATTAATTACACATCCAAAAATGGATTTATAGTCCCATTGATCTTTGGAGGTTTTTATCTCATGAATCGGTAACATGAATCAGCTATCTTATTATGCTTATATGTTATTCAGCACCAGTTGTATCACCAAAGCTTCTACCATTGACTTTCATAGGAGAGAAATCCCTACATGGATTAAGTGCATTTATATGATTTCCATTTCATCGACTAGGTTCCATTTCTAAATAATGGCATATAATAGATTAGGTTATGAATCACAATGACTAATTCCAAAGTAGTAAAATAAAAAAATAAATTGAACAATTTATGTCAATCTAATCCATAATCATAAAAATGGTTTCATGGGGAAAATATTTACTCATAAATCCATCATAATTGTTTGTAATGAAATTGTGAATTATCATAAGAATATCATCCAATAGTGTCAAACTAGGTTCTTAGTATGGTCTGTTATTGTGTACCAGGATACCCCAAGTCAAGGTCAAAACACCTTATCAGAGTTATAACTCCTAGATACATCTGTGCCAGAACAACGTCCACTTGTAGTATCCAGACAAGGATGTAATTTCTATAAAATCCTACATAATATCTACATTATGATAATATTAAAATGTTCCCATATAATTATCCTGAAAGTATATATTGGGGTTATGATCCCTAATATAAGTTTTCTAAATCTAATTTCCACAGTTTTGGATAAACTTCCTTTTATAAAAATTATAAATACTCAACTCTAAAGGCCTAGAGATGGTGCATTATTTTAATACATTGGTATGATTACGAGGAACAAAATACATAAAGACCGGTCAGTTTTGCAGCCTTGTATTATAAATTAATTACACAATCCTTACATTAAAATTCAATATATAAAATGCAACATAGAAAATCCATCGATAATTCCATCATTATATTATCTTAACCCTGTATATCAATCAAAATTTACATCATGGTATCCTAAGAAAATAAAACATAAGAAAGGGTCCAGCTTAGATACTTAGTAAGGTTTAACAATACAGAAGAAGATTTTATAAATAAAATTAAACTTATAAGTCATGGTATAAAACTATAACAAAATGCTTTTAAACATAATCATCATCATAATATCAAAATAATGTATCAAATATTTCCATTTAAACATTCACATGGATAATCTACATGTCAATTAAGCAAATGTAATAAAAATAACTAATCTCATAATGTTTGACATCATGACTACTTTATCATGTCTTTATGCCAAAATGATACACAACCATATTTTCAATGTCTTGTGCCAAGACACATGTTTCTCTCATGAGACCTACTAATGCATCGAGGGGAAATAACGGGACACTCCTATCACTTAATAAGTCCAATACATTACTCATATGAAAATGATGAATCATAAACAACAAAATCATTTATATAAAAAATAGTATATGAAATATAGATGCATTAACTATGAACCAAGAATGGTATATAATTAGTACAAATACAATCAAACGGATCATAAAACATTAACTAACATGTGGTAAATTATATCATAATAGAATAGCCTCAATTAATAATGGGATACAATAATGGATGTTTATCTAGATAAAATTACTCTAACAAAATCATTGATAATCTCTTGTGACAAACACACCCTTTTCTTTGAAATAATTTATTCAGAAGCCACACACTTATAAATGAAGTCATTTAAAAATTGATTTTGAAATCAAAGTATCCCATAACACATTGAATATTTTTAAAGTAATTATTCTTTTAAAACATTCATGTTCATATAAATAAATCCTTAAAAATATTTTGAAAACATGGACATTAATGAGAAAGATTTAGAGGAAAAAATATTTAAAATATTTAAAATGATGTTTTAGTTAAAGTGTGCCCAATTTAAAACATAAAAAATATTCATTTATGAATTTGTTTTAATGATATTATAAATAGGCATAAAATTTAATTTATAATACTTCAATATCCATCTAAATATTTATGAAAAATAATATAAATAATATTGCAATGAAGAAAATACAAATTCATTAATCATTCAAAGCATTTAATATCACATTGAAGATTTAAATCACAGGACTGATTTCATCAATGAATAATTAAATTTTATGAGGATAAAGGTATTAATGATATGAAATACAATAAGGTAAATACATAAACCACTCATAGGAAATAGGTGGTGAACAAGGCTTATATATCAGAAAATTAAAAGTGAGAGGTCTGACACTCTCAGTACATATCCAAAACTCATGTATAATTTTTTTAAACATGTTATTAACTTATATGAGAATCATAATAGTATTTAAGATATTATATATTAATCATTTAAAACTTTATATTAATTTTTTATTAACAATTCCATGTTAAACCGATGTTTCGGATAATAATCGCATTGTATATCGTACGTGTTTTGACATGTTATTTATCATCATATTAGTTAGATCACGATTTACATACTTCAATAATTTATAATATGATTTATATATCATATAAATCCAGAATATAAATATAAATAATACATAGATATATCAAATGGAATACACTATTCATGGAGATGGTAGGTCGTACATAAACATGAACATTGTTTCCGTTATCTTATCGTATTGAATTGATGTAAGTGAATGGAATATATCTACATATATATATTTTAGTTGAGTTATTATCAAATATATTTTATACTTGTTCATAATATATATTTTTATAATCATTATTGGATGGTGAATGAGGAATATGAGTCTCATCGCATCATGTAGATGATAAGTCATACGTACCTACGAGCGGTGGTATAATCTCATTAATAGTTAACTGGTATAGAATTGAATAAAATAGAAGTTTTAAAGAATAAATATTATGTTATATTTATTATTTACATCATTTATATTTAACTTTATTCCCACAAAAATAATGTGTAGTTGAAAAATAGTTTACACCACGGTGTGGAGATGGTAAGGCATACACATGCATGCATGGTGATATTGTTTTTTATAGGGTGGGTACAAGGAGGAACATGGTTTTTCCATAATAATAAAAAAACATCAAAATATATTATACTATTTTTTAATTAAATTATTATGGAAAAAACTTTTGAATAAGAAGTGGAAGAAAAAAATAAATCAAATTAAATTGAAAAAACAATTAGCTCTTCTTTGAGTTCATATTTGTGATTTGAGAAAGACTCTATAGGTTTCCTTTATTCCCAATGTATGGGCTGTGAAGACCCAGAATTTCCATGTAATTTTATTTAAATATATAGGAACTTTACGAGTTTGTGAAATCTGACGGTGCGCAATTCCGAGGCCCGAAGTGTAATGAATGATCCATCGAAGTTTTGTTAAGCTTATGTTAACATGCATAAGTAGTTCTCCGGAAAAATTGTAATAATTCTTAAATGGTTACTCAGATCAGAAATCAGAGAGCACTGTTGTGCTCAAGAGGGAGATTTTACCCTAGGCACGATGTAATATTAGTCAGCACAGGCCTCCTGTGAGAAAATCCAAAAATGGCATAATCGTAAATAAAATAATAAAATAAAATATTTTATTTTTCAAATGCTTATAACTCAAAAATGGTAACTCAGATTAAAAATATAATACCACCACTGAACATGTCAAGGCATGATTTATCTAAGAAGATACTATCTTCGGCCGGTGCTGGCCACTAGAAAAATTTATTTTTTGGCCGCATATAAAATAATAAAATGACAATTATTTTATTGTAAAATTCATAACCTCTAAACAGTAACTCAGTTTAAAAATCCGATTATACTGTTTTTTTCATTGGGTAGTTTTTCCCCTAGGTAGAGCCTATCCTTGACCAGTGCCAGTCAAGGTTGACTGATAATAATTTTTCAAACTTCTTTTCAGATACGTTTGGTAAACGCGCGAGTGGAATTTTGTAACTTTTAAACTGGTGCTCAGAATTGAAATCCAAGGGAACCGTTGAACTCTCAGTGCTGGTATTCACTTAAGAAGATCTTCACTTAAACGGTAGTGAGTGAATAATAAAATATTGTTTTTTTGGTCTTTAGAGTTTTAATTAAATAAAAATAAAGTATGGCGATTTATTTTTATTTGACGGTTAAAATCTCTTCATGGAAGATGGAGGTGGGACCACCACACCTTAACCTCCCATGAGAGGTTACGGTGGTGAGGCCCACATGAACCTAACCTCCTGCAAGGATTTATGACGCGGGGACCACACATGGCTAAACTCCCCTATTAATGGGAGGAGAGGAAAACATCTTAACTCTCCCTCATTAATGAGGGAGAGACTCTTCACCTCCCTTAACTAATTCCTTGTGCCAACCCCTTGTATTAATTAAGGGGAGCCGACCTAATTAATTAGACCAATTTGAATATTATTCCAACTAATTAATATGATATTAGAATGTATTATTTTGTTGTCATAATCATTTTGGTGGCAGCTTTGAGAGGATGATTTGGGAGAAAGCTCCCGACGAAGAACCTTGTCTCCCAATGAAGAAAGAAGAATGAAGAACGCCGAACTTCATTGACTTCTTCCTCATAGCTTCAACTATCATGAGACAAATTCGATGACTAATTTTTGCATCATCATCAATGAGCCGACGTAGCTTGAGATTGGAAGTGCATGGCGGACGCGACGAAGGACGAACTCCTTTGTCTTCTTCCACCGCCTTCAACATTGATGACTGACAATCAAAGGTAGGGTTTTTTTACATATTAATGCTTTACTTGAATCTTATTCAATGGTTGGAAATAAATTATTTGATGGTGAGTTTTTGTACATCTTCATACTTCAGGATGAGCCTATTGATATCACCCTAAATGTGGAGGGTGCGGGCCAATCCAACATGGCCTGAACCATCGGTCATTCTTGTTTGTGACAATATTCAGAATGGTGATGATGCGACGGAACAATGAAGGTACTGATGAAAAAGGTCATGCTACTGGCGACCTTCTCAAACCGTGCCTCCCCTACGGCACTCCGGTTCTTCAGGCTGAACCACGACCCACCAGCCTAGCCACCCCGACCCCACCGCTGCCGGCCAGTGCTGCCCAACTCCCGGCCGCCTGGTCGTGCCCTGCATGGCCGCCCATTGGCCCACCTGGTGCCCTGCCCGGCCGTCCGTAGACCCGCCTAGGGCCCTTCCCAGTAACCAGCCAACCGGCCTGGCTACCCACTCGCCCCCCTGGCACCCTTCCAGGACACCTGCCGGCCTGCCCGGCCACCCGCTGGCCAGCCTCCCCGACTGCCTACCGGCCTGCCCTGTCACCACCCAACCGAATCGGTGCCCTGGTCACACCGGCCTCCCAAGCCGGCCTGCAGCCCCCCTCATGGTGCCCTGGACGAACTGGACCGGCCGCGCCCTCCGGGCCGGGCCGCGCCCTCACGATGCTCCTGGCCGAACTGGCCCGAATCCCGGGATGAACCTCCCACACGGCCTGCTGGGCGGGGACCAGTGGGCCCAGCCAAACCTAACAGGTTGGCCCACCCAATGTGCTAGGCCAGACCCATTAGGTCTGACTGGGTCATCCCAGTCCGGGTTGGCCCAGACTGGGGTGGACTGGCTCAGTTTGACTGGGTCGGACCGGACCTCGACCTATTTGCTAACCCCTTTACTTTCATTGGCCATAAATTTGGCACCGGACGACCGTTTGACGAACCGTATGCAGTGCTGTTATTCCTGGAGAGTGACTTTCCATTTCAGTATACCCCACTGGAGTTTTGGTTAAAGTGGAAATATGGTCAGGTTAGATCATGCATGAATCCAACAGGGCCCCCAGGACTAAAAGTCTAATAACTCACAGACCGGGCATCCGATTGACACGTCGTCCATTCCGTTGAGACCCCTATAACTAGGCGGACCATTTAGGTACTTCTAAATGGGACTTCATGACAGTTGGAGTATCGACTTGTAGCTGATGGAGTGGATCCTCCAGGAGAAGAGAGAGCATAGTGCGGAGATATCAGATCATTTCTGGGTTTACCCTCCAGTGGGGCAGGGCAGTGGGTTACCGATTCATCTTTGGGTTTACCCACCAGCTGGGCTGGGCAGTGGGTTACTCAACGACCTCTTAGGGTTTACCCTCCAGATGGGCTGGGTAGTGGGTTTCCCATTGACCTTAGGGTTTACCCTCCAGCTGGGATGGGTAGTGGGTTACCCGATGACTTCTTAGGGTTTACCATCTAGCTGGGCTGGGTAGTGGGTTACCTGATGACTTGTTTAGGCTCAGCCCTTTCTATGTGGCTAGTCAATGACTATTCTCTATGAATATGAGAGCGGGACCCTTGGTTGTACGGTACGCCCACTGTACTTGATAAAGGAGGAGTTATCCAGCAGCTGAGTTTTCAATAATGTGACAGAGGTTATTATTTTATACTATCCGTAGAATAAAATCCTGGTTGAGCTGAGTCAGTAACTTTTTGTATTTTCCTCATGATTGAGATGGATTACTTGATAACTTAGGTATTTGTATGGGCATATAACTAAGTGGGGTTATCTGTTGATTTCATACTTTTTAGTTTATCCTTGTTGTATTTAGTGAGACCTTGAGGGTCTCAAGGTCCCTTCTGAGTATCATTATACTCACCCTTGGAGGGGATTTTCCCGCACCTCATTGTGTTGGTTGCAGATGAAGGACAATGCTGAATGAGGCTGAGGGTACCTGTATTGGATGGTACCTAGAGGTGGACTATACGATGTGTCGGTATGCGGAGGAGACTGATGTACATGGAGTGTTGAGGAGTCCATATGAACATACCCTTCAGGTAGGATCCATATTGGGAAATCCTGGAGCTTCTCTTCACGATTCAGCTATTTTGTCCTTTTCAATTGTACATGTTTCAGTTGTACTTGTATTTTTCATTTTGGGATTGTATTCCGGCCCCTCTACTTTCATCACTCTTTGTATGTAGTTTTACTTAGTGTTTTTCTTCCAGCTCGTACTCTATTATGTGCGTTTTCAAGTATTAAAGGCAATGCCTTCCCAGTTTAGGGATTTACACCTTTGGTGCTAGTCGCCAGACACTGACCTATGGAAGGCGGGCTAGGGCTAGTCACAGCACATGCCCTAGGGGATGGGTCATGACAAATTGGTATCAGAGGATTCGGTTCTACTGTAGAATATCAGACTCTGATCTTTATTTTATATGAAGCAATAGTGTTAAGGGTAATGAGTGTCATTTTCAGTTCAGGGAGTCCAATGTTGGTGTGGTGGCCGACGTATCCATACACTAGGACACTGACTACTGATTTTCGACACAGTGCATGAAAACACTGATTTAATGTTTGTTTACTAAATTTGTCCTTACGTCATCTCAACAAGGTTAGATCATCAGGTGTAATATTTGATCATGTCACATCTGTTTCATTTAGGATGTCTCCATGCAAACAGCTAGTTAGTGTTCTGAGAGTTGTTCACACTGATATCCCATTGAGTGAAAAGGCTCCAGTGCAGGGCCCTCTTTCTATGTTGGAACCTTCAAGTGGTTTACTAGTAGAACCACCTCCCGTTGGGAAGTAGATACCAGCAGACACACTGGCAGATGGTGCATGTCCACTGAGCACATTGCATGAGTTCCAGAAGTAGAGGCTTCTGAAGATTCAAGGCGAGACATATTCCCACGCAGCTGAGGGCTGGCTGGAGGCGGTTGCTAGAGTTTCCCATATAGTTGAGACACTAGTAGAGAAGACGGTGATCTTAGCTACTAGTCTTTTTCAGTGAGTGACCATGAGGATGGTCCACATAGTGATGAGGCTTCGTTATGTGGACCGTTGCCCGAGATAGTACCTTCAGGTAGTGTTCCATATATATCACTACCCTTTGGTCAATAGTTACAACTGGCGATACTGGTAGAGGACTCATGTAGGCTTAGTGCCTTACATGTGTTTCAGCATCAAATACCCCTCAGGTTTTGAGGTGTGCTCTACTCATCAACAGTTGAGTACTGGATCGGGGAGGTGGCTAAGAGTTCTCTATAACTTCTACATCTTTAGCAGGACGACATGTTGGTAGCTGAGTATTCATCAAGACGTGCCAATATTTCCTGGTACTCGATGAGTATAATCGATCAGTGCTTCAAAGATCTAACATCAGAGAGAGGTGTGTTTAAAAGACATCTAAGCCAACAATATTCCTCTATGAATTCCTACATATGCTAGGGTGATAGAGAGAACCTTTTCGGCTGGATGTTCTTTGGATGAACTGATACAGCTAGTGAATGTTAGTTGTGAGAAAGTAGAGAACTCGCACTAGTCTCAGAGACATGGGCACGTAAAATGTGTTAGGAACAGATGAATCTGCATGGTGGATGACGTAGAAGTAGAGATAGGAGAGCAGCATGTGGTGTGGTACTTTTCAACATGTTACAACCGCCCCCTTTTTGTGGACCCCGCCAAGCCCATGGAGATGGAGGACATGGGAAGAGATTTGCTGCATGTGGTCAAGGAATGTGACCCAAGGGCTCTAGGAATGATTATAGGTACGGTTTATGTATAATATTAGTTTCTATTTCAATAAACATAGGTACCAATCATTCATTCATTCCATGAATCTTGTCCAAGACCTAGAGATTCCGGTAAACCATTGACTTGAACCTCATGTCTGGAGATACCTTTGAGAGAATACTTGATAATCACACTTACGCCGATAGTGTGATATGACCCTTGAGTCAAGAGTTTGGGTTAGAACCTCTTGGTGGCAGCATCAAGGTCTTATGAAATTAGTTTTGGTTTGGACTTGACATCCATAGTTTACACTCAAATTAATTGTTTCAGGCAAAGAGGTTGTGGTTTATCTAAAGCGTTGGGATGGGGTTTTCCTTGGTTGGTGAAAAAGGAAACCCATGAAGAATAGGATAAAATCATGAATAGGGGGTGAAACCAATCACTCATGATTCTTCCAACCTCACCCTCGTGGTAGCATAAGTTGACTTTGAGATAGTCTATACTTTTGGGAAGGGGAACATGGTAGCAGACACACTCAGCAAAAGGTCTGGCATGCATCTGTTGAGTGAGGTGACAGATCAGCTGGCTTCTTTACAGATATCCTTTGAGGATTGAGATGGAGTAACCTTCCTTCAGTCTCTTACAGTCACTCCCCCACATCTTCAGTGAGTCAGGGAGGCACAACATGGGGACACTGACTGCGAGACACGACGTGCTCAGATATCCACAAGGTAGGCACCTGATGGATTTTATGAAGGTGGAGAGCACGTCATCCTCTTTAGAGGACGTACCATGCTACCAGTGTCACTTTAGGAGGAAGTGTTGATAGAGTTACACAGGTCCCTTCAAGTGGTACATCCAGGAGTGGTGAAGATGTACTAGGACCTCCGACGACAACACTGGTGGCCAGAAAAGATGAAAGCAGTTGTAGAGTTGGTCTCTCAGTTCCTCACTTGTCTGCAAGTGAAGGCGGAACATCAGGTACCAGCAGGCTTAGTTCAGCCTTTAGAGGTCCCATAGTAGAAGTGGGATGGGATATCCGTGGACTTCGATATAGGAATTCCATGTACATCCAGAGGACATGAATCGATTTGGGTGATCGTCGACTGACTCACAATGTCGGCCCACTTCTTACCGATCAGAGAGCAGGGTTTAGTAGTGGGATTGGGACCCCTCTATGTGTAGGAGAGTGTGCGGCTACATGGATTAGATTTGATGATTTTCTCCAATAATGATGCAAATTTTCATCTATGGCTATGGAAGGGGTTGTAGGATGATTTTAGGATGCTACATCATTTGAGTACCACCTTCCATACTCAGACGGATGATCAAACTGAGCCGACCATTCAGACCCTCGATGTCATGTTCTGTGCTTATGTCCTCGACACCAGTCACAATTGGGAGGATCACTTACCCATTTTAGGGTATGTATAAAACAATAAATATCACTCCAACATTAGGATGGCACCTTTCAAGGCAATGTACGGGCGACCTTGCAGATCACCTTTATGCTAGAATGACCCAGGTGAATCATCACTCATGGGACCAGAGATGGTATGGACCACTATAGGGAAAGTACAGATCATACCATAGTATATGAAGACTACACAGAGTAGGAATAAGTCATATGATGATAGAAGATGGAGACATCTGGAGTTCAAGGATGGAGACCACATCTTTCTATGGGTATCACCTAGATGAAGTTTGTAGAGATTTGGCCAAGGTGGAATGTTATCTCCAAGGTTCATCAGACCTCTACAAGTCCTCAATAGAGTTAGAGAGGTGGTTTAATGCTTATCTCTTCCACCTCAGTTGCATCGGGTGCCCAACATCGTCCACGTATCCCAACATAGGAGATACGTGCATGACCCTTCTCACGTCATTGACCACAGAGAGCTGGACGTCAACGATGGGGTGACTTTTACGGAGGTTCCAGTAGAGATTGAGGATCGATAGGTGTGGGTCCTTTTTGGATGGTCGAATCCTCTAGTGCATGTTCATTTACAACACGGGAACCTTTAGGAGAGCACATGGAGGCGGGAGCCTCATATGCGGGCACAATACCCCCATTTTTTTCCATTGTTTGAGTTGTAGATTACGAATAATTATAGCCCTAAGGTGGGGAGAATGTGAAGAAAAAAAATTTCCATGTATTTTTTTTTAAATATATGGGAATTTTATGATTCTGTGAAATCAAACAGTTTGCAATTCCGAGGCACAGAGTGCCCAGAATTATCTGTCATAGTTTTGTTAAGCTTACGTTAATGCGCGTAAGCAGTTTTACTGAAAAGTGGAAGAACATTTAAATGGTTAATCAGATCAGAAATTTGAGGGTGCAGTTTCACTCAGGATGGAAGGTTTACCCTAGACGCGACTTATGATTAGTTGGTGTATGCCTCCTGTGAGAAAACCCAAAAATGGAATAATCGTAAATAAAATAATTAAATAAAGTATTTTAGTTTTCGAATGCTTATAACTCATAAACGGTAACTCGGATTAAAAATCTGAGATCATCACTAAACTCGTGAGGTCATGCTTTATTTAAGAAGATACTTGATTTAGCTGGTGCGGCCTACTAGAAAAAGTTAGTTATTAGCTGCAAATAAAATAATTAAGTAACAATTATTTTATTGTAAAATTCATACGATCTAAACTGTAACTCGGATTAAAAATATGAGAGTACCGTTGTGTTGTTTGGGGTGTGTTTCACCTTGGAAGAGATTAACCTTGAACGGGGTAGGTTGAGGGTGACTGATAATAATTTTCCGAACTTGTTTTTTGGGTACTTTCAGTAAACACGCGAATGGATTTTTGTAACTTTTGAACCGGTTCTCGGAATTGAAATCTGAGGTCCCCATTGCACTCTCAGCACCAGTATTCACATAAAGAGACCTTTACTTTTACGGAAATGAGTCGAGAATAAATGATAGTTTTTGGGGTGTTTACAGTTTCAATTAAATAACAATAAATTGTGTGGATTTATTTTTATTTGACGAATAAAATCTTCTCATGGAAGCTGGAGGTGGACCACCACACCTTAACCTTCCATGAGATGTTATGGTGGGGGGCCAACCCGAACCTAATCTCCCGTAAGTGGTTGTGACATGGAGGCCACACATGGATAAACTCCCCTATTAATAGGAGGAGAGGAAAACCTCTCAACTCTCCATCATTAATGAGGGAGAGCCTCTTCACCTCCCCAAAATATTTCCTTTTTCCAAACCCTTGAATTAATTAAGGGGATCCTACCTAATTAATTATACCAATTTGATTATTATTCCATAAAATTGATAGGATATTAAAATCTATTATTTGGTTGGAATTCTCATTTTGGGGGCAGCTTTGAGAAGAGGATTTGGGAGAAAGCGCCCAACGAAGAACCCCATCTCCTAACGAAGAATGAAGAACGAAGAACGCCAACCATTTTAGACTTCTTCCATGAAGCTTCAACCATCATGAGAAATCTTCAATGACCAAATTCCATATCATCATCAACGAGTCGATGCAGCTTATGATTGGAAGTGTGTGGAGGATGCAACAGACATTGAACTCCTTTATCTTCTTCTTGCGATTTTAGCATTGACGATCGACAATCAAATGTAGGGGTTTTTTTACATGTTAATTCTTTCCTTCAATCTTATTCAATGGTTGGAAAGGAATTTTTTGTGGGTGAGTTGTTGTTCATCTTTTAAATTCTTGACGATCCAACTGAAACCACCCTAAATGTGGAGTGTGTGGGACAAACCTACATGGACCAACACGTCCACTGTTCTTGTTTGTGACGATCTTCAGCACAGTTATGAGGCGAAGGAACGACGAAGGCGGTGAAGACAAAGGTCTTGCTACCCAGGGCCTTCGCAAACCGCACCACCCCCGCCATGCTCCAGGCCGAACCACAGCCCTCCGGCCGAGCCACCCCAACCGCACTACCGCCAGCCCGTGCCCCCCAGCTCCAAGCTGCCGGCCCGCCTAGCCACACCCTACTCGGATGCCCGCCCGGCGCCCTGCTCGGCAGCCTGCCCGGCCACCCACGGGCCCGCCTGGCTCCCTGCCCCGTAGCTTGCCGGCCTACTGGGACTGTTGCTAGCCCGCCTGCCCGGTGACCACCCGACTGAACCAGTGCCCTGGCCGCGCTGGCCATCCATGCTGGCCCGCAGCCCCTCTCGTGGTGCCCTAGCCATACCGGCCCGACCCTTCCCTCACGATGCTCCGGGCGAAACCACTAACACGACCGTCTGGGTTGGGCCCAACAGGCAGGGCCGAACCTAACAGGCTGCCCCACCCAATGTTCCAGAATAGACCCATCAGGTCTTACTGGGTCCACCTAGACTGGGTCGGCCCAGACTAGTTCGGGTCGGGTCAGTACGACCTGGTCGGACCAGACCCGGACCTATTACCGACACCTTTACAATATTTGGTCATATCTTTGGCACCAGAGAACCGTTTGACGAACCATCAGAGGTGCTAGTTTTCCTGGTGCGTGATGGTCCATTTGAGTATACCCTACTGGAGTTTGTAGTAAAGTTGAAATATGGTCAGGCTGGATCGTGCACGAATCCAACCGGGCCCCCGGGAATAAAAGTCTAATAACTCACAGAATGAGGGTCTGATTGATGCACCGTCTGTTGCATTGAGACTACTATGACGAGGCAGAACATTGAGATAAATCTACATGGTACTTCGTGATAGTTAGAGTATCAACTTGTAGCTCATGGAACAGATCCTCCTGGAGAAAAGAGAGCATAGTGCAGAGATATCAGACCAGTACCGGGTTTACCCTCCAATGGGGCTGGGTAGTGGGTTACCCATTAATCATAGGGTTTACCCTCTAGTTGGGATGGGGAGTGGGATAACCATTGACCATTAGGGTTTACCCTCTAGCAGGGATGAGCAGTGAGTTACATGACGACCTCTTAGGATTTACCCTCCAGCTGGGCTGGGCAGTGAGTTACCCGTTGAACTTAGGGTTTACCCTCCATCTGGGTAGGGTAGTGGGTTACCCGATGACTTCTTCAGACTCAGCCCTTTCTATGTGTCTAGTGAATGAATTTTCTCCATGAATACCAGAGCAGGACCCTTGGTTGTATGGTAGTCCCACTGTACTTGAGAGAGGAGGATTTCTCTAGCAGCCGAGATTTCGACAATGCGACTATTGATGTTATTTGATAATATCCCTACAATAAAATCCTGGTTAAGCTGAGTCAGTAACATTTTGTATTTACCTCATCATTGAGAAGGATTACTTGATAACTTAGGTATATGTATTGGCATATACCTAAGTGAAGTTATCTGTTAATTTCATATTTTTTAGTTTATCTTTGTTGGATTTAGTGAGACTCTGAGGGTCTCGAGGTCCCTAATGAGTATCATTTTACTCACCCATGCACAGGCTTTTCCCACACCTCGTTATGTTGGTTGCAGACGATGGACAACTCTGACTGAGGCTAAGAGTACCAGGACTAGAAGGTACCCTAAGGTGGACCATACGAAGTGTCAGTATGCGAAGGAGACAGATGGTCCTGGAGTGCTGAAGAGGCTATCGTTACCTACCCTTCAGGTAGGATTCGTGGTGGAGGATCCTGAATATGCTCTTCACCATTCAGTAGTTTTGTCCTTTTCAGTTGTACTTCTTTCGGTTGTACTTGTATTTTCTTGTTGGGATTGTATTCTGGCCCCTCTACTTTCACCACTCTTTGTTTACTTTTTTACTTATAGTTTTGCTTCCAACGCATGCTCTTTTGTGCGCGTTTTCATGTTTTAATGGAAATGCCTTCCTAGATTATGGATTTATTCCTTTGGTTCTAGTCGCCAGCACATGGCCTATAGAAGGCGGGCTTGGGTTAGTCACAGCACGGGCCCTGGGGGACAGGTCGTGACATGGGAAAAATGATTAAATTAGGGAGTTTAAGAGGGGAAATGGGTAGTTGTTTTCTGTGACAAAGGGATTTGGAGGCGTTGAGTAAAGAGAAGGGGAAGTGTCCTTTTATAAGAGAGGTGAGGGGCACTTTTGGATGATCATAAAATATTAATTTTTTATATATTAAATTTTGGTTTCAATAATATCAAAAGTGATTTATTTCGAGGATAATATGAGTATTCTTATAAATTCCATAATATAATTAATTTCATACAAGTTTAGGTCATAAAAATAACCATATCTTTTGGATTTATCCCTCAGTTAAACAGTTTAACTCTTATCCTTTCTTCTTGTATTTTTAAACTATATGGTCAATATAGTTATTATAAAATTCCAAATAAAATCCCAATTGGATAATTAATGACATTTTTGACATTACTAAATTTATTTGGGTGAACCTTATATTTTTTACAACTTTTATATCATTTTATAAAGTAGTATTAGTTTTAAAATATCATTTATGTCAACTTTATTACTATTTAAGGTTTTCATTTTTAAAAATATCAATCCAACTTTATAAAATCTAATAAATCCATCAATTATGTCACTATCATTTATTATATGTCAATAAAATTATTTTATGCAATTAATTAAATAAAATTGTATTTATTTTAATATTATTAATATCATTTAATTGATTTTTACTTTATTAAATAAATTAATTCCTCATCCTTGTATCATAATTAAATTTAACTTTTATCATCTGAATATTATAAATAAATTATAATTATATATATAATTTTCTTATATTTATAATTAATATTTATAAAAAAATTATCTTATATATATCCTTATATTAAAAATTATTTAGTTATAAAAATTTGAATATGACACTTCTAACCATTCATTAAATAAAATTTAATAAACGTCCTAATATATAAAAAGTTACCTAAAAAGATAATATTTTTTATCCAAGGTTGATTTGGGTCTAAAAACACTTATCCAATGAAATTATGAGAAGTTTTAGGGTAATTTTATATTATTATAATATTATTTTTACCATTAATATTCTTATTTACTTTAAACCACAGTAAATGAAATTCAAAAGTTAGTATTCACAAGAAATTATTTGGATCCTATTAGAATATATTTTTCACCCTGATTTCTGTTGTTTTCTTATTCTTGAAATTTGATTCACATAAGTTGTAAATTTTTGTTTAATTCTAATATGCAAATATGGTTAAAAGCTTGGTAAAAACACGTTAAAAAAAGTTCAATGAATTTTTGTATCTTATTCTATTATTAAAATGATTCCAATGACCTACATTGTGTTGATATTTTAATTATTTATCTATTTTGGATTTATAATCATTTTAGTGTAAAATAATTTTTTAAAATAAAAAGTTGGATTTTTAATAATAATGTAGTGTTTTTAACTATTCATCAAAAAAATGAATATTTTAAAAAAAATACAAAAAATACTCTAAGATAATTTTGATATTCTGAATTAAAAAATGATATGTACTTTACCAAATTAATTTTCTAATATTTTTTAAAATTAATTTTATTATTATTCACAAAATAAAAAAATACTCCCTTTAAGAAAATAGTATTTCGAAATGTATAAATATTTTTACTAAAAATTATACATTTAATTATAGATATGTTTTATTTGTATATAAAACTTATAAATAAAATACGAAAATTATTTATTACTATTTATATTACTATATTTAGTTGATATTTTATAAATATATCATTTAAATAAATTTAACACTAAAGTGTTGTTTCGTAGAAACTCAATCTTTAGTGTTGTGCAAGACAAGTCAGTGGTCCATGAAACACAAGCTATTGAAGATAATTTACCATGAAATATTGGGGTGTTACAACTAAATACATATACTTTTGAACATTTGGAATTAATTTTTTGAATGGATTCAATTATGGGTTTTAATGATATAATATATTATTTCATTTAATTAGAAAAATTAATTTAATTGTATAGATAATGCTACAAATGAAACTTTGAGAGGAAACATTGTGTGACTATTACCCAACCTCAGTGTCACTCCAACCATTCTCATAACCTAGTATTATGTGGTTTATGACAATGAGAAAGAAATAAACTTCTTCTATGGGCTATATACATTGCTTTGTGGGATCCCGCCCCTTCCATAATGCATGTGATATTGTTCCACTACTTCTGTCAACCCACTTGTACCATGAGAAGACCCTACTGCCATGAAATATTTTTTGTCTACAACAATGTCCATATAACCATGCAATTACCCTACTATCATCAGAATAATTTAACTTCACCCAATCATCACAACCTTTAAAAAATAGAGATTAATGTAGATATCCAGAATTAATCTAATGAAATAATACAAATTGATAAAATGAGACTCGAGCTCAAGGGAAATGAAATTGAAGCTATATATTTCTGTTATTACCTATTGTTAATAGAGATAGAAGAGAACAATCCCATTCCTTGAAATTTTCTTGATGATTTGATGTAGATCAGGGGTAAGTGTAACTGATCCATGTAGTTGTGTCATGTCTAGATAATGATCGAGTGATGTTGGGACCAAAGATTAAAGATGTTGAATCATCTTAACCTGACTGGGGAAATATCGTGGTCTGATCATAAGATCATGAGTCTCCATTTAAATATACTAATCAATATGAAAATCATGATCCAACTAATCCATGTAAATAACAAAGCTGGTCTAATTCAATTTTTCATCAATCAAGGCTATTCGTAAATGAGTAATTCGATTAGAGAAATATTTTTTTCTTTATTTCATCTTGTGTTCCCTATTGTGGGTCTATTTAAAAGGATGAGTGGGACCTCACACATCCCCAATCCATCTTCAATAGTTCCTTCATGTAATACACCCAAGTTTTTTTAAGAAATTCATCAATAAAATTGGAAAAATACCCAAAAACATCACTACATTGTTAGGTTGCCTCATCATTTATCCCTCATTACGTTCCACCCAAAAAAATAAATAAAAAATTTTATATATGTTGAAAATAGGGGTTATGACATTTTTATTGGCATACATATATTATTTGGGATCTGAAAAGTCACTTTTTCATCCCATGATAGATGAAGCTATCCCACTCTTTGGTATTGTGATAAAGTCAGGTTTCGATAATTATTTTAATATCCACCACATTTAAAATTCTTATGATCTGATCAACTTTTGTGTGTGATTTTAATTGATCTGATCTTTGAATATTTAATCTACATCTTTTATTCTCACAGTGAACATTTAACCATAATGGTTAGATAGGTTTGTATTTCATTATTTGGATATGTTATTTTTTAGGCTGCAATCAGACTACATCTTCTCTCTTCCTTTGATACACTACTTGGTCTATGTATTATTATTTAGACCCATAGATTCATTAGGAGTTTCATATTTTTACTCTTGGTTATTAGTGAATTTATTTTCTATAATATGTCTTTTGTTTTTCTATTATTGTGGTTTCTATGTTAAAAATTTCAGGTTTTAAATATTATTTTTCTACACATTTTTTTGGTTCTCTTAAATTTACATTAATTTTTTAGTATTGAATGCAGGGAAATAAATTTATTTTTTTAATGAATTTGTTTTTGTATTCTTTTTCACATTTTTCACTTAATGTCTTTCTCAACATCTAGTATTAGGGGGTATTGTTTTTAGATAAATTATGGAATAATATGGTTTTTATAAATGATACCAATTACCATATGTGGTGATTAAAAATGTAGGATCATATTATTTTAAACTGAATGCATCTTCCTATGTTTAGTGCTATATAGATAAAAAAATTCAAATGAATAATGAGTGATTGAGCTTGATCTGGTCTGTTGTTTCATTCATTAATAGGCCAATGAAAATTCAAGGAAACATATTGTCAATTTTTTTCATTAATGGACATTGTGAGAGAATATTGGGACTACCTATGCCTAAAATATAGTAAAAAGAATCTACTTATCCTCAAGAAAGTGATAAATGTTAGGTACATGAAAGGTATGTCTATTTTTGACTATTTTAGTGAATTTTATGGATTTTTTGATAAAATTTTATTGTATGTTCATTACTTTTGAATATGAAATTTTCATGTTTTTGTTTCTCAATACTTTAAATTATTCTTGGGAAAGGTTTCATGTTACTTTCACCAGTTTTTCTCACAATAATACTATGGAATTCATATTTTTTAATAATAATGTATTGAATGAAAATATATAGAGGCATAATCAAGAGAAATATTCTTAGAGATTTATTTTAAGAGAATAGGAAGAGAGGGTTGGAAAATAATTAAGGAAAAAGAATTTGAGGTAAGAGAAAAGGAAAATCAAGTCCTGGTTGAAGTAGATAGATATTGAACATTATCACTGTGGTAAGAAAGGAAGTGTTAGGAAGTTTTTATATTAACAGAAAATATAAAAAATTGATGGAAAAATAGGAGGAGAAGAATGTTTATGGAGATGATTGTGTCACAACCACTATATGGGTGATCTTTTTATTTTTATGACATCATTAATATTACTTTTTATCATTATTTAGGGGTTGTTAAATGTGGTGACTTTTTTAATGTGACTTTAAGGAAGTAGTTATTTTTATCATGCAACCTATGGGATTTTAGGATTTTAATGATGTGCAATGATTATTATACTAATAATCTAGGTATAAAGATTGTTGTTTTAAGACCAACATTGGATGTAATATGAATTTAAAAAATACTGTATATGAAACTGAGGTCCACTTGAATCCTATCTCTACTAGATTTCTTGATTTGAACAGTTTTATTAATAATTTTAGTTATGTTCAAGGAAATATTTCAAATAGTTCCTTTATTATGGCTTGATAGAAGAAGCAATGATTTTTTTACTAGACTAGATAATCTATTTATTATGATAATACATGTGTTTTTGGGCGATGTGTGTATTCCATGTCATGTAATAAGAGAATCATCCACATTAGAGATAAAGTGATTGGTTTTTTGGCCATATAAGGCCCCAGCCTTAAACCTTACTTAATCTTGAGTTATTACAAGATTACACATTGAGGATCTTTTCAGGTTTAGAGTTTTAGAGAATTAGATCATAAAACTTGCATTACATTCCACATTTAAACAAAGTGGTTACATAAAGATAGTTTTCATTTTTTCCCATCAATGGAACATATTTAAAATAAAACATGGATTCTTTCTTGACACTTCCTTGACACTATCATCATATCATGTACCTTTCCCTTGACCTGTGAAAAACATTTCAAAAAAGACTTGGGATGAGCATAAAAATCTCAGTATGGGTTAAAAGAAATATGGAAAGGAAACATGAGTTCATATATACATAAGAATGAAATCATACTTTACCCATAAAACATACCTCATCAAATCATGAATAAATCATAGAAATAATAAGACATAAAGGTAACTTGAGGCATTCATAACATTCTTATGTAGGGAGTAACCCTCTTGGTTACGTTTAGAATACCCGTCACAGTATATTCCCGAAATCTCTTCGGAAAAACAGTAACGTTTCACTCCTTCACGTTACCCAATGCATTGGAGAGCTATATCGGGCTCACCCGCCCTTAGTTTATCACGGAACCACACGTCTTCATAATAATTCCCAAGAACATCAATATAATCGTATCCCATAAAACATGCATAAAGGAAACATAACATTTCCACCTTTCAATCACAAGATATCAATACAACAAGTTGATATAAAAACATTATGAAAACCATTTTCAATACCAAAATAAAAGAAAAGTAAAACATGGTATTTATTTTTCTTTTAAAAAAAAGGTATGGCTTGTCGAGGAAGCCGAAACTCAAATAATGGTCACGGCGGCGGAGAAGTAATTGTCTCCCCATACGTACGACAAAAACATTCCCTTTTGTCGTTTAGTAAACATTTCATATAAAAATATTCCTTTTGAATAAACTTAAAAGTCAAAGGGGTTTATACACCGTATAAAATAAGGTTGTGTATAAAACAAAATATGCCTCAATGAAAGGAGATTGAGACGAAGTCCCATACCTCAGGTCCGACTTGACTCGGTCGTTCTTTAATATCCTGAATAATAAAGTTGAGTTAATTTCTACTTGTTTGAGAACCTTTTTAAAGTTCATTATTCATTTTATATCACTTATTTCCATGTCATGAACACTAGGTAATTATTTAAGTTAATAACGTTCGTTTTAACGATCATTGGTACTTCAGTCAAAAAAAAACCCTTTATAATTACAAGTTCTTCATGTATCCATTATATCAAGAATTATAATCATGATGTACATATCATATATATCATATATATCCAGTATATACATGCATTTATAATATTACATTATCATTTAGAGGTAAGAAATGAAATGCACCGTTCATGGAGACGGTAAGACGTATGTACGCATGAACGCTACTTTCATTTCTATTTCGTATTTTATAGAATGGAATAATAATGATATAAAGTTATATTATAATTCCAGTGTAATATCATATACAATATCATAAATCCAACCTTTATAGGCCCCACATATGGTATTTAACGAATCAAATCACTTTGAGTGGGCGGTAGTCCGCACATCCTTAAATGAAGATATCGCGTTTACACATAATGGAAACCATAAAGGTATGCCCAAAATGAAAAATACATAAGCTTAAGGAAAACATAAACATATTATATGTCATATATAAATATAGTGTCATCTTAGTGGCCAGCTTTGAAGGTGTTAAAATAATGTTGAACAATCATCGTTTTGGCAGGCATAAATTCAACATCCACGGAAACCGTATGTACTTTAACCATTAGATGTAGGTGTGTGTAAGTGTTTCTCTAATACTTCTTATAAAAACATACTAGTATATTGGAGATACAGGATTTGTTACAAAAGAAATGAATAAGAAGAGTTTAGGGGGTTGGAGAAGCAAAATAACACAAAAGGACTCAAGTGAAGACATTACCTTAAAATCGGGTAACTCCCTTTGGTTTGAGCTCAAAGACTTCCTTGGGAAGACGTCTACCAAAAGTGAGGATTCAAGGAGTAAGAGAGGGATGTGGAGAGAATAAATGGGAAGGGTTTGGCCGAGCCAAAGGCTTTGGGAGTGTGGGTAAGGAGGCAGAGGCGAGGGCCTTTTATAAGAGGAGAGGAGGGGCACTCTTGGAATGTAAAGAAATGTTACTTTATTTAAAAATGATTTTTGGATTAAAAATGTCCCACATTGATATAATTCGAGGGTAAGGTGATAAGGGTTCTAAATCCACCCATACAATAGGTTTTCGACTTGTGTATGTCATATATTTTACATTATCATTTCATTTTATTTAAATCTTTTATTAATGAGGTAATCGCTGCATCATCATAATGTCATAAATAATTTAATTTATTTAAAGACTAAAAATTATGAAAAAATTACTATGATGTAGGAAATAGTTTTATATTTCCAATGAATATTTATAGTCTAAAATATCATCTATTTAGACAAAATTAAAAATGTTTTAATCAGGTGATACATTCTTGTTATATTTACTTTCTTTAAAAAAAATAAAAAGATAACAAGTCACTTTCCACAAAAGTGATTCCATGGGATCCCCAAGTTTGGCACAAGACATCCCATGGTCAGCCATGAGAAAACTAGTAGAATTAGGACACATGTTGGTGTCATTTTTTTATTATTATGATATTATTTTTTTATCCTTAACTACCCAATTACTCATTAATCAAGATAATTAAAGATAATTACTGTCGTTACTATTCATAATGTCCAAAAACAAAAGAGTCTTGATTACATAATTTTTAACTTCTGATTCCAAATATGTAATCCATTTTACCAAATTCCAAACACATAAATTGCAATAATTGATTTAAAAATAATTCCCATTGTCAAAAAAATAGTCGGTTTTTTTGAAACAATATCTCTGAAAAGCTTGGCATTAGTTTATGCCAAATTCCAAAGTGAAATTAATCCTAATTACCACCATTGGATTAAATGGTAAAAATATATTATAATTTTACTTTAAAACCAATTCAAAAGATAATTTAATCATATAAATAAATTATATTAAAAAGCAGTTTTGATGTAAAATGCAGTATTTTTCACTATTCATTAAAAAATGAACATTGTCTGAAAAATACCAAAACTTCACACAAAGTAAATTTTGATGTCCCAATCATAAATAATAAGTTTATTTTGACAAACATAGCTGATAATATTTCCAAAAGTTAGATTTAAAAAAGGTTTTCCATGAAAAGGCAGTAAAACAATCTTTTAAGAATATTAGTGTATTCCACGCTTAAGATTGGATTTATTTTCATTTTAAGTCTCTAAAACACTATCTAATTCATTAATAGACATAGATAAAAATATCTATTATTCATTACTTACTTGGGATGTTACATCCTTCCCCCCTTTAGAAAATTGTATCCCCGTAATTTATTTACTTATCAAATAAATGGGGGTACTTATCCCTCATTGCATTTTCAGATTCCCATGTTGCCTCTTCCATCATGTGGTTTTTCCACAAAACCTTTACCTGATTAATCACTTTATTCCATAACACTTGCTCCTTATGGTCAAGAATCTGGACCGGTTGTTCCTCATATGATAGGTTCTATTCCAGCTGAACTACTCTGGACTCAAAACATTAGATGGATCTGGAATATACTTCCTCAACATCGAAACATGAAAAACATTGTGTACCTAAGATAAAATCGGAGGTAAAGCCACTCGGTAATCAACTGATCCAACATTCTCCAGAATTTCATATGGTCCAATAAACCTTGGACTCAGCTTTCCTTTCTTACCAAATCACATCACACTTTTCCATGGTTATACTTTGAGAAAAACATGATCACCTACCTCAAAAGAGAGATCATTCCTCCTGTTGTCAGCATAACTCTTCTGCCTACTCTGAGCTGTTCTCATGTGTTTATGAATCAGCTGAACTTTTTCTGCCATCTCTTCTACCAATTCTAGTCCCATAAACTTCCATTCACCCACTTCGTCCCAGAAAGCTGGAGTTCGACACCGCTTCTCATATAATGCCTGAAATTGTGCCATCTGTATACTACAATGAAAACTGATATTATATGAAAATTCAACCAATGAAAGATGTTGGTCCCAACTTCCCTGATAATCCATCAAACATGCTCATAGAATATCCTACAAGGTCTGAATTGTTCGTTCCAACTACCCATCTGATTGAGGATGAAAATCTGTACTAAAATTTAATTCAATACCCAACGACTTCTGAAGGCCTTTCCAAAAGTTAGAAGTGAACCTGGGATCACGATAAGATACAATGGAGAGAGGAACTCCATGTAACCTGACTATCACTTTAAGATACAAACGGGAAAGTTGATCTAGGGAAAAAGTATCTCGTATAGCAAGGAAATGAGCAGATTTGGTCAAGCGATCAACAATAACCTAGATTGCATTATTACCTCAAGATGTCTTCGGTAATCCCACAACAAAGTCCATGGATATATTCTCCCATTTCCACTCTGGAACTGGTAAAGGCTGAAGCATCCCTTTTGGTAACTGCCGCTCTTCTTTAACCTGCTGACAAGTCAAACATTTCACAGTAAAATCAGCAATATATCTTTTCATTCCATCCCACCAGTAATACTCCCGAAGATCTCTATACATCTTAGTACTGCCTGGATGAGCTGAAAACGGAGAACTATGAGCTTCACATAACAACTCTCTCTTCAACTGTGAATCACAAGGCACACACAATCTCTTCCCAAATCTCAAAACACAATCATTATCAATGTTTAATTCAGGGAAATTACCCTTCTGAACCAGCTCTACCTTTTTCCGCAACTCACTGTCTTCCTTCTGTGCTTTCTTGATTCTGTCTGATAGAGATGATCTCACTGATACCTAAAACAAAACAGAAGAACATCCTGCACCAAAAACTTCTATGACAAATTTTATCAAATCCTTAACCAAAGGATCACGTTCCAAACACAACATTGCTAATGAAGCATTACTTTTTCGACTCAAATCATCAACCACTTTATTTGCTTTTCCCGGATGGTAATGAATTGTACAATCATAATCCCTGATTAATTCTAGCCATCTCCTTTGTCTCATGTTCAATTATTTTGGAGTGAATATATACTTTAAACTTTTGTGATCGGTATATATTTTACACTTTACTCCATACAAATGATGCCTCCAAATTTTTAAAGCGAAAACAAAAGTAGCTAATTCCAAATCATGTGTAGGGTAATTTACTTAATGAGTTTTCAACTGACGTGAAGCATAAGCAATTACCTGATCATTCTGCATTAGGACACAACCAAGTCCTTTCAATGAAGCATCACTGTATATAACAAACTCACCATTCCTGGAAGGTAGTGCCAAAACTGGAGCATTCACCAATCTTCTTTTCAATTCCTGAAAACAATCATCACATTCTTTTGTCCAGATAAACTTAACACCCTTCTGAGTTATCTTAGTCATTGGACTAGATAACCGTGAAAAATTTCTAACAAACCTTCGGTAATAGCCTACCAAACCAAGGAAGCTACGAATCTCAGTTACATTTGTGGGTCTTGGCCAGTCTTCCACAACTTTTGTTTTTGCAGGATCAATAGTTATCCCATATTTAGAAACAATGTGTCCAAGGAAAGAAATTTGTTGCAACCAAAACTCACACTTTCTGAATTTTCCATACAGTTTCTTTTCTTTTAAGGTTTGCAAGACAACCCTTAAATGTCTTTCATGCTCGTCTTTACTTTTAGAAAACCCCAAAATATCATCAATGAAAACCACTACAAACTTATCCAAGAACTCATGGAAAATTCTATTCATTATGTCCATGAATACAGCAGGTGCATTGGTTAACCCAAAAGGTATTACTAAAAATTCATAATGGCCATATCTTGTACGAAACGCAGTCTTCGGAACAACTGCTTCCTTTACCTTCAGCTGATGGTACCCCGATCTCAGGTCAATCTTTGAAAAATACTAAGCTCCCTGGAGCTGATCAAACAAATCATCGATATGAGGAAAATGATATTTGTTCTTAACAGTGATGTTATTCAAGTCTCTATAATCAATGCAAAGTCTCATTGAACCATCTTTCTTTTTAACAAATAAAACAGAAGCACCCCATAGTGATGTGCTAGGTCAAATGAAACCTTTCTCTAATAAATCTTGCAATTTCTCATTCAACTCTAAAAGTTCAACTTGAGCCATTCGATAAGGGGGTTTTGAAATTGGATTAGCATCAGGAACTAAGTCAACAATAAACTCAACTTCCCGATCTGGTATTATTCCAGGAAACTCATCTGGAAAAGCATCAGGATACTCATTTACCACTAGCACATCATTAATCTGAAAAGTTCCTTTATTTTCAACGATGTGTGCAAGGTAACATTCATTTCTCTCTTTTACAAGTTTCTTGGCCTCTTGATAAGTTATCAACAGTAAGGGTTCATTATTGTACACAAACTGAAAGTCTTTCTCAAAAGAAACTTCTTTATCTCTACAATCAATCTTATCATGGTAAATAGAGAGCCAATCCATACCCAGGATAACATCAAACTCAACTAGAGGTAGAACAATAAGGTTTTCAAGTAGGTTCTTTCCACAGATAAGGATAGGAAGATTCTTATAAATTCTTTTTGCCTCAACATTTCCCCCAGGTGTTTTTAACACAAGTTCAGGAGTCATTTCCTGAGATGGTATTCCCATTTTACTAGAAAAGGGTTCAGAGATGAAAGAATGTGTGGACCCCGAATCAAACAACACAATGGCATAATCTGAAAAAACAAACAGAGTACCTGATACAACTTCATTTGATGGCCCGACATCTGCTGAATTAGTTTCAAAGGATTTCACCACCCCTTTCTGTTTGTAGTATAATTCATTCCCATCACTCAAGCTCTTTTTCGGACACTCGTTTGCATAGTGACCCATCTCATTTCACTTAAAACATTTCACTAACTGTAAATAAAATTTGGTCCTACCTTCACCTTGATCTTTTTCAGTGCAATCACGAGCCTTATGTCCCATCTTACCACATCGGTATCACTTTCCAGAATTCAAAAGACATTTCCCAGCATGCCTTTTTCCACATTTATCACAAATTGAAAACTTAGATTTCTTACCATCAGACTTTTTTGAAGAATTCTTCCCTTTCTCCTGCCACCTTGGTCTCTTCTTCTGCTGGTTGTTATAAAACACTTGATCATAGGCAAACTCCATTTCCACCTTCTCAGCACATCGAACAAGCTTTACAGAACTTTTAAACTCACGAGAAGCTAATGCCCTTCGATATTTTGGCTTTAATCCTGAGTAAAAATGATTTATTTTAATATCAAGGTCTCGGATAAAATTTGGAGCATACCTTGCCAATCGAGTGAACCTTTCTTCATAGGTAGCCACTGAGTCTTCCTCTTTCCTCAATTCCAAGAATTGTTTTTCCATCCTAAGTCGAACAGACTTAGGAAAATACTTTTCAAGAAACATACCTTTGAATTCATCCCAGTTGAGAGCATCAATCTCATCAGCATCCCTGATTTTTTTAACCATTGACCACCACTGATCTACTTCACCCTCCAAACGGTAAATAGGAAGACTAACCTTTTGATTGTATGAGCTCCCCATGACATTGAAAATATTCTCCAGTTCATTAATCCACCCTTCAGCTAGCACAGGGTCAGATGATCCTCTGAATGATGGGGGATGTAGCCTCATGAAATGTTCCACCACTTACATGTTCCTCTGCGGTTGATCTGGCTGATCTCGTGTATGGATACCACCGCCATTTATCGCTTGAGTCAACTTCCCCATTACTACAACAAACTGTTCAGTTCCAATTCTGACCATCTCAGGCTGCTGATTCGGAAGGTTATTTCCTTCTGCATGCCTTCCTAGCACTGCTTCCCTGTTTCCTCTGTGGAAAACCATTCTGAACAAACATGTCTTAGATGAAGCAACATGGTAATCTTCAAATGCTATATCATTTCAAAAAAAATATTTTTGGATAATCATTTAATAGAATTATAACTCCTAAAGTTATCTAAACCAACCTTTGATACCACCTATAAGGCCCCAGCCTTAAACCTTACTTAATCTTGAGTTATTAAAATATTACACATTGAGGATCTTTTCAGGTTTATAGTTTTAGAGAATTAGATCATAAAACTTTCATTACATTCCACATTAAAACAAAGTTGTTACATAAAGATAGTATTCATTTTTTCCCATCAATGGAACATATTTAAAATAAAACATGGATTCTTTCTTGACACTTCCTTGACACTGTCATCATATCGTGTACCTTTCCCTTGACCTGTGAAAAACATTTCAAAAAAGACTTGGGATGAGCATAAAAAGCTCAGTATGGGTTAAAAAAATATGGAAAGGAAACATGAGTTCATATATACATAAGAATGAAATCATACTTTACCCATAAAACATACCTCATCAAATCATGAATAAATCATAGAAATCATAAGACATAAAGGTAACTTGAGGCATTCATAACATTCTTATGTAGGGAGTAACCCTCTTGGTTACGTTTGGAATACCCATCACAGTATATTCCCTAAATCTCTTCGGGGAAACCTTAACGTTTCACTTCTTTGTGTTACCCAATGCATTGGAGAGCTATATCGGGCTCACCCTCCCTTAGTTTATCACGGAACCACCCGTCTTCATAATAATGCCCAAGAACCTCAACATAATCATATCACATAAAACATGCATAAAGGAAACATAACATTTCCACCTTTCAATCACAAGATATCAATATAACAAATTGATATAAAAACATTATAAAAACCATTTTCAATAACAAAATAAAAGAAAAGTCAAACATGGTATTTATTTTTCTTTTAAAAAAAGGTATGGCTTGTAGAGGAAGCCGAAACTCAAATAATGGTCACGGCGGTGGAGAAGTCATTGTCGCCGCATACGTACGACAAAAACATTCCCTTTTGTTGTTTAGTAAATTCATCGTATAAAAATATTCCTTTTGAATAAACTTAAAATTGAAAGGGGTTTATACACCGTATAAAAGAAGGTTGTGTATAAAACAAAATATGCCTCAATGAAAGGAGATTGAGATGGAGTCCCATACCTCAGGTCCGACTTGACTCGGTCATTCTTTAATCTCCTGAATAATAAACTTGAGTTAATTTCTACTTGTTTAGGAACCTTTTTCAAGTTCATTATTCCTTTTATGTGACTTATTTCCATTTCATGAACACTATGTAATTATTTAAGTTAATAACGTTTGTTTTAACGATAATTGGTACTTGAGTCAAAAATAAACACTTTATAATTACAAGTTGTTCATGTATCCATTATATCCAGAATTATAATCATGATGAACATATCATATATATCATATATATCCAGTATATACATGCTTTTATAATATTACATAATCATTTAGAGGTAATAAATGAAATGCACCGTTCATGGAGACGGTAAGCCGTACGTACACATGAACGCTACTTTCATCTCTATTTAGTATTTTATAGAATGGAATAATAATGATATAAAGGTATATTATATATCCAGTTTAATATCATATACAATATCATAAATCCAACCTTTATACGTCCCACATATGGTATTTAATGAATCAAATCACTTTGAGGGGGCGGTAGTCTGCACTTTCTTAAATGAAGATATCGTGTTTACCCATAATAAAAACCATAAAGGTATTCCCAAAATGAAAAATACAGAAGCTTAAGGAAAACATAAACATATTATATATCATATATAAATATAGTTTCATCTTAATGGCCACCTTTGAAGGTGTTAAAATAATGTTGAACAATCATCGTTTTGGGAGGCATAAATTCACCATCCACAGAAACAGTATGTCCTTTAACCATTAGATGTAGGTGTGTGTAAGTGTTGCTCGAATCCTTCTTATAACAACATCCTAGTATTTTGAAGATACTGGAGTTGTTACAAAATAAATGAATATAATGAGTTTAGGGTGTTGGAGAAGAAAAATAAAACAAAAGGACTCAAGTGAAGACATTACCTAAAAATCGGGTAACTCCCTTCGGTTTGAGCTCAAAGACTTCCTTGGGAATACTTCTGCCCAAAGTGAGGCTTCAAAGAGTAAAAGAGGGATGTGGAGAGACAAAATGGGCAGGGGTTGGCCTAGCCAAATGCTTTGGGAGTGTGGGTAAGGAGGTAGAGGTGTGGGCCTTTTATAAGAGGAGAGGAGGGGAACTCCTGGAAAGTAAAGAAATGTTACTTTATTTGAAAATGATTTTTGGATTCAAAAGGTCACACATTGATATAATTTTAGGGTAAGGTGATAAGGGTTCGAAATCCACCCAACCAATAGGTTTTGGACAAGTGTAGGTCATAGATTTTACATTATCATTTCATTTTATTTAAATCTTTTATTAATGAGGTAATCGCTGCATCATCATGATGTCATAAATAATTTAATTTATTTAAAGACTAAAAATTATGAAAAAATTACTATGATGTAGGAAATAGTTTTATATTTCCAATGAATATTTATAGTCTAAAATATCATCTATATAGACAAACTTAAAAATGTTTTAATCAGGTGATACATTCTTGTTATATTTACTTTATTTAAAAAAATAAAAAGATAACAGGTCACTTTCCACAAAAGTGATTCCATGGGGTCCGCAAGTTTGGAAAAAGACATACCATGGTCGGACATGAGACAAACAGTAGAATTAGGACACATGTTGGTGTCATTTTTTTATTATTATGATATTATTTTATTATCCTTAACTACCCGATTACTCATTAATCAAGATAATTAAAGATAATTACCGTCATTACTATTCGTAATGTCCAAAAACAAAAGAGTCTTGATTACATAATTTGGAACTTCTGATTCCAAATATGAAATCCATTTTACCAAATTCCAAACACAGAAATTGCAATAATTGATTTAAAAATAATTCCCGTTGTCAAAACAAATAGCGGGTTTTTTTGAAACAATGTCTATGAAAAGTTGGGCATTAGTTTATGCCCAATTCCAAAGTAAAATTAATCCTAATTACCACCATTAGATTAAATTATAAAAATATATTCTAATTTATCTTTAAAACCAATTCAAAAGATAATCTAATCATATAAATAAATTAGATTAAAAAGCAGTTTTGATGTAAAATGCAGTATTTTTCACTATTCATTAAAAATGAACATTGTCAGAAAAATACAAAAAATTCACACAAAGTAAATTTTGATGTCCCAATCATAAAGAATAAGTTTATTTTGACAAACATAGCTTATAAAATTTCCAAAAGATAAATTTAAAAAAGGTTTTCCATCAAAAGGAAGTAAAACAATCTTTTAAGAATATTAGTGTATTCCATGCTTAAGATTGGATTTATTTTCATTTTAAGCCTATAAAACACTATCTAATTCATTAATAGACATAGATAAAAATATCTATTATTCATTACTTACTTGGGATGTTACAGGCCAAGTAAAATCTTCATCAATATTTTAATAGTGTCAAATTGGACATGTTCGATCATTGTATGGTTACAAAACAGAGAAGAATGTGTTTTATCAGTCATCTATTTCACATCAGGTCAAAGGTATATGAATTGATAAACTATAATATTTATAGTATTTTGAGTCTATAACCATTAGGGTTAGTAATTATTTTGAAAATTTTATTAATGACTACTCACATAATCAATGGGTTTATGTTTTAAATACCAAAAGATATGTGGTCTATGTTCTTATTGAATTTTTTCCCTAGATGGATTCTGGTAAGAAGTTTAAATGTTTTTGTACTAAAAATTGGGGTGATTATTGTGGTCTATTTTATAATTAATGTGGGAAAATGTATTTTTCATCAGAATTCACCTTATATAAATGCATTAGTCGAGATATCAAATAATACTTTGTTTGGAAGAGTTCATTTTTTTAATTTAGAAAAAACATTTCCTAGATATTTTTGAGGCATGGAATTATTTACTACAGATTATATTATAAATTTATCACGACATGTTTATTTTTAGCTAGAAACTGTCAATAATTTTGGTATCATAGAGATGTCAAGTATGATAATTTATGTGTTTTTGGTTACATTACTCTTTTTCATGTACCTAGATATGAGATATTCAGGTTGGATGGTTAGTCATGGCACTATATTTTTTGATGGCTACTGACCTAATGAGTTTGGCTATAGGTTTTTATTGGTTTTGAATCTATACTTATTAATTTTCTATTTAGTAAGTTTTGGAAATAAAATATTTTTTCTTAAAACATTTTTACTGGAATTTTATTTCCTTGGTGTTTTAGTACGTTTTTTAGAAAACATTACCTTTTACAGTATATAGAAAAACTAATAACGTATTACGAATATAAACATACAATTCTTCATTATGATTATCTTAAGGGGTGTGTCTGATGAAGAAGAATCAACATTAATAGGACATAATTTGGACTTTATTCCTGACTTTTGCACTAAAAAATTCCATGACAATCAAACTGATACTTGTATCAATAAAATCATACCAACAAACATAAGGATTATCTCATTGATATTGTTAAAGAAGTCAATCATATTAACAAAATTTTATATTTAGAATACGAATACTTGTTTCTAATATAGGAAATACTATAAACACATAGATTATGTTAATCTATACGACACCAAGAAATCGGTTAGGATTTGATATGAAGTGCTCGCTATCTGAGGGTATTTCAAAAAACATGGAAATATGAACATTTTATGGATATGTATAAATACCATTCCAATTGAAGAGTATAATGGAGGATGATTAATTTAGATATCAAATATATCCTTTGTCAACCACCCTTTCATAATCTGTGTTATTCTTTATAGTGTTTCTATTATTTGGAATCCTCTTCAGGTTATCTGCTTAAAAAATTTTGTTATTGAGACTCATGTTCAATAATTGCTACAATTTATGTATTTTAGAGATATAAAAACATAAAATTCGATCCATCATATTGATAGATAACTAGGCTTTTTAGACCGAGAAAATTTGATCTTCTTATCTAGGTATTTTAGAGATACTAAGACAGGGTCACTCAGATCGCTGTATTGTGGTATTTCTTGGTATGAAAAGATTGACTCTACTATTTTTTTAAAATAATTGAATCCTTTAATTAGGGTTATTTACTACCTTATAGTTATTATTAAAATTGGTTTATCCCTTTAAATATCTTACAAGACATTCTTACATTTTTCTTACATTATATTACTTTTTTATTAAACGTTTTATATTTAGATTCACATTTAATAGGAAGTTATTCATCTTATTTATATTGTTATTATATTTTTTTAATTATATTAATACTTATTATGATAATCACTCTGATATAAATTGGATCCATATTGATTCTAATTTTTACTCTGATATAACCAGACTGATTTTTGGTTCTAATTATTTGAATTTTTTAATTTAATTGATTCCACATCTGATAACATTACATAAATA
Organism: Viscum album; assembly: GCA_963277665.1. Lineage (NCBI taxonomy): Eukaryota > Viridiplantae > Streptophyta > Magnoliopsida > Santalales > Viscaceae > Viscum > Viscum album. The sequence goes on along the minus strand of OY728162.1, from coordinate 74,421,399 downwards.
TTATTCTGTGTTAATTTTAAAAAAAACTAATTAAACTATGTTTTTAAAATAAAATTCACCACCTCTTTTCAGTACAGTCATCTGAGAAGATTCTAAAATCCTATAATTGGTATCATAGGAGGATTACACTTCTCAAATACTTTATGAGTATTTACATACATTACTATTTTAGGTTTTTGAAAATTTTATATTATCTTTTTTTTGTAAACATTTATTTACAATAGCATTTATTTTTGAAAAAATATTTTATATTGTATCTTAAGATGGAATGTATTAATTTCATATCTATAAACAATCAGAATCCAAATTGACCACTTATTATTGATTTTACTAATTATGAGTAATGGAGAGGTATCAAGAAAACATTTTTATCAACATAGGATTTGATAATTGTTTATGCTTACAAGAGACTATAATATTCTGGATAAGTTAGTTATTGTTTTTACACATCAATAAAAACATGATTATTAGTTAAAGTACATATTTAAGAATAATGTTTTATATTCCATGAACAAAAGTATTTATTGTATAATAAAATCTTCTAAAGCTACCAATTATATATGAAAAAATCTTGAGATCACACACTTCCGTACATATAATGTTGTTGATGCCAAGAGATCTAGTAATAGAGAAGAATAATAGGCCTTTTACTTCTTACTGGGAGAATCAGTATTAATGATGCATTATAGGTTCATTAAATTATAATAATTTGACATTCTATTGGTGAGAAAGGTCTTGATGATGGTATCATTGTAGAAAAGATTATTGATATCATTCTCAATGAGTGTTAATACAAAATAAATGTTGATGAGAAAAAAATAATGTTGAAAAATCATACATTGGATGATCTCATTGATACCCTTATGTAGTATAAGGGTATACTCAAAAGGGATGCTTGAAAATTCAAAAAATAATGGTATATTTTTCTCTTCTACAACATCCACCTTACCTTATAAAGTAAAATATACTGAGAAAGTTATTAAATATTATTATAGTAATTCTAAAAATTCTGAAAATTAGTTAAAAATCATTGATAGATGAATTAAAAAGATATTCAGTAAGAAATATCTCCAATATTGATACCAAAAAGAACAGATAAAAAAGATGATGTAATATTATTTGAATAAAATAAATATGCATGCATCTTACATGATTTTGCAAAGCATAAGAGGAAATACATAAAATAAAATTATTCAAATAGAAATTTCCTAAATTATTAAAAATCAATAGGTAAGAAATTTTTGAATGTTGATGAGACATTGAGTTCTGATAGTGGTGATTCTTCTAAAATTTTAAAATATAATTTTTTTTTGAGGAACAAGGTCTTTTTTCAATATACCTATGGTTAATAAATTTTGTATGGATATTTTACAAACAAATAAAAAACATAAAAAAATTATTGAAGTGAAAATTACGGTGACAAGATAGAGTAAAAATATTGTTATTAAGAATATTCCTTATCAGTAGATAATATTCATCCTTTTATGGGAAAGTATCACATTTTCTAAAACATTTAGAAAAATAGATTTATAAAATGTGCAATAAACATGATAATTATAAGGTAAGATTTAGTAGTGATAATTCAATAATAAATGTTTTGACTGATGAAATGTCATATACTTCAAAACATCCTGATGAGACTATTTATGAAAAAGAAACAATTCCAAATGATTTTGAATTTTGTTTAGAAATATGATTTAGAAAAAAACATCATTCTAAAACTAATACTAGTGAGGATAAAATTTTATTTTTCAAACTAAAATCCATAATATCTATTTTTAATAAACTTTTATTAAACATTTTTAAAGGTAAATAATTTTCTGAGAAAATTTATAACAAATTATACCTCATGTAGTGGTTATATAATGTGTTTTACAAATAAAAACCCTATTTTTAATAATAATTTCTTTGTTCCAAAAAGTGCACCCTTTTTACTTGGTGTCAAAGTGGCTGGAAATAGAAAGAAAACTATTCCTTGAATAGAGTATATTAATTTTGATTTCATAAAGCATATTTCTCAAAGAAAATAAAATTTTCCCAAATCAATGTCAGAAAATGAGGTTACCAAAACTTTTATTTTATAACAATACAAAACCCAAGAAGGTTTTTGTTCATAAAGTATAATCATTTTTTTTTCAGAAGAACAAAAAAAGTATCGAAAAAATAGCATATGGTACATGGATAGTTGGTGTTATAGACATATGACTAGAAACAAATAATTCTTTTAAAGGATTACAAAATTAATGTTGGAAATTTGTATTATATAGATAATGTTCATGGAGAGATTACCATAACAAGTAACATTGTTCTTCTTGAAAATACCTTATTTAAAATGTTTTTTATTGGTCTTAAGGAAGACTATATAATCATAAGTCAAATATGTGATGAAGGTTACCTTGTGAGCATTATTAATGATAAAGTTTTTTATATGGTTCCAAGAATGATTTTTTTCTTTCTAAAAATCATAATGAGAATGATTACAAACTTAATTTATATGAAATTGTGAGCCAATAATTACCAATACTTTGTATAGTTGAATATAAATCATGGTTATTTCATATAATAGGAAAATTTATCATTAAATACATATCCAAAGTTGACTAAAAAGGAATTGTTAATGATCAACTAAAAAATGGGTTTTATAAATCAAAAGTTTGTATCCCTTATAAAATTCGTAAGAAACAGAATTCATGTTTTAAATATATTAGTGAAGTCTCAATTTTGAAGGCTTCATAATTAGTTTACATTGAATTATTTGGTTATACAAAAAATGTAATTATTGGTTTCAAATATTAAATATATGTTTTATTTTATGATTACACTACAAACAATTGGGTTTATTTTCTCACAATGAAATTAAAATTTTTTGTTATTTTAAAACATTTGTTTTCGAAGTAAAAAATGAAAAAAACATACATTGATAACTATTTATAGTGATAATGGTGGAGAATTTTTAAATTTAGATTTTGAAACATTTTTTATTAATAAATCTATGGAACCTAACTGTTTAACACATAGAACTCCTTAGAAAAATGTTTTATGTGAAATAATAAATAGAAATTTTCAATAAATTACTAGATCCATGTTGTGTGAATACTCAATTTATAAACATTTTTGGGCTGAAGAGGTTAGTACTACTTATTATTCTATAAATCATGTTTTAATTTAAACCATTATTAATAAAAGTATTTATGAGTTGTGTATAGGAAGAGTAATGAAATTTTCTTACTTAAATGTTTTTGGTTGCAATGTATTTATCCTAGATACGAAAGATAACATACAAAAATTTTCACCCATATTAGATGAAAGAGTATTGTTAGGTTATTCAATTACTTCAATTACTAATAGAGTTTCTTATAAAAATTCTCATAACATTGGGTTAATTGATAATGTTATGTTTTATGATAATAATCGTTTTTAAACAACCCAAACCTACATCCTCGGATATTATTTATAAAACTAATTTTTAACCATTTTTATAAATTTCTTATAATAAGTATATAACTCAAGAAATAGTCTCTAGCGTTATTCATCTATTTCACTCTCTACGTGTTGTTTAATAAAATCATTTTCAAACCCCAATAATTCAGTTGTTTCGTAGGAATCATCCTAGTTATTGTATCATTTGTTATGTAGATCAAAAATTTAGGAATAGAAGTTTCTTAAAAAGGAAATTGAACATATAGAATTATTATCCCAATTGAAAACTGATAATCCTGAAGGGGATTGGATTAAGGAAATATAAGATGAAATCAATGAGTTTGAGAGGAACAATGTCATTACTTTAATATAAAAACCATCTGAAACTTCTATAAATGAGGTAAAATTGGTTTTTTCGAACAAATGTGAGGAAATAGAATAATTATTATAAATATAGTTAGACTTCTTAGTAAGTATTAAAATCAAAAGTAGGTAAATTCTTTTGAAGAAGCCTATGCACCAATATTAAGGATTAAATATACTCAAATACTTATATCCTTGGCAACATTCATTAATTTCAAGCATTTTCCAATAGATGTAAAGTGTGATTTTCTTAATGGATTTTTTAGAATGAATTTTATATTGGAGAACCTCCTATTTTTTAGAGTACATATAATCCATGATATATATATAAACTTTATAATTCTTTATATAGACTTATGTAGGCCCTTATATCATGGTATGATATATTTACTAGATTTTAAAAAAAACATTAACAGAGATAATGATACAATAAATCTTATAAAGGAAGTTAATAAAAAAATTATGATTATAAAAATTTATGTTTATGAAATTATATTAGGATTTAATCAAACATATTTAATAGATTCCGTTGCAGATATCATGAAATATGAGATTGAAATTAGTATGATGGGTGAGTTAACAAAATTTATTAATTTTCAAGTGTGACCAAAAGAAAAAGGGAATTTTATATCTCAAAATAAGAATATAAAATATATTATTAATTAATTTATATATGAAAATACTAAAATTATTAGTACTCTCATTGTTACCTCAAATACATTAGATCATAATGAGGCTAGGAAACCAGTCAATCTAAATATTTTTAGAGGTATGATATGAAGTTTACTTTACATAACTTGAAGTCATCCGTATTTAATTTTTTTTTTGTATTCTTATAAGATACATATCAATAAAATCTAAATATATCCCATCTAAAATATGAAAAATAAAATTTTTTTTAAGGGAACTATGTATTTATGACTTTTTATTCCTCTGGAAATGTTTTCGAATTAAATTGTTTTTCCAAGGCTGGAATTCATGGATTTATATTGGATTGGAAAATTATATATGGAAAATTTCATTCTTAATGGATTATTTAGTTCCTCATTCATGGAATAAATGACAGTCGTTATCACTTTCCACTACTAAACCAGAATATGTGGAAAATGAATGTTTTTGTGCTCAAGTGTTGTGGATGCGACACAAACTCATTGACTATGGAATGTGTTTTACTAAATCTAAAATTATTTATGATAATACAATTTCCTTTTCCTAAAGTAAAAACTTATCACATCACTCACGTTTTTGGAATATAAAAATAATACACTAATTCATTCATGGTCACACACTAAAATGAGATATAGTTTTATTACTTATAAGAACTCTTGATCAACTTGCAGACATTTTTTCAAAACCTCTAAGTTCTGAAAAATTTATGTATAAAAATACAAAATATAGTAATTATTAATATAAATTAATCACTCTTATCTACTTCTTTTTGAACTATCTCCTGACATTAAGTTACTCATTTTCTAAGGGGGAGTACATAGGTTTTTTTTCTTCAAAAAAAATTAGTTTTTTCTATAAAATTTATGTCTCCTAAAAATTTAAGTTTTATTAAAAAATTTATTATAATGATTTTTCCAGACATATAAATTTTAAAAAAAATTAGGATATATAATCCTAAAATGGTTTTATGACCATAGAATATTTTATAAAAATTTTAGGACACAAAATTTTGTAATAAAATTATCAAATTCAAAATTATCGTAATAAATTTTTATAAAAAAACTATTAAATATATTTTTATTAATGAATACATAATAATTACTTTTAATTTCAAACAATAAAAATATATTTAGTTTATAAAAAACTAGAATAACATATTATTGGATCCAATGAAACTTTTCACTCTGAAAGGGCATCTTCTATTATTTTTATTTTTTACACTATTTGATTATGTTAGTTCTTAAAATGTTGTTGTTATAATATTAACTTTTTTAAAAAAAAATTTGATTTGTTTTGGAAATTTATAAATGTTTTCTTGATCCGAATCATTCTCAATCTAATGATTTTTTTAAAAACCTAAAGCATTAAAAGATAACTTGCCATTATTTGGATTATTTTTGAATGTTAATGAAAAATCGTTTTAATCGCAACTATTGATCTTCTTGTGGAAGTAGAGCCTTCAACCCCAATGAATATATATCGAGGGACCCCCCATCCCACACCGGTAGTTCATACTATTTACTCATGACTTGGTGACCCCTAATAGGCTTGAGTCTCATTGTTTTCCCTTGTAACCGATCAACAGTTTTAGTTTCATATATGATGGAGAAAAAAGTAGATTTTTTTTTGAAGTACTATAATTTAATATAATGTTTAGCTGATGGATATTTCTATGATAAGTACAATTATAGCATAAAGAATATTATATATTTTCAATGTCCGGAGTCTGTATATATTGATAAAACTGATAAGGATTGTTATTTGTATTATCCATATGTTGTTCATGAATTCGATCCTTCTATAAATAATTTCAACAAATATGGTAAAGATATTTTTTTTAATTATTTATGACAAGATATATATGTTTTCCAATAAGGAACATGATTACTTGATATGAAAACCTTCTAAAGGAGAAGAATATTGTCCCTCTTTCAATAATACAAATACTCTTGGTACATTTGATTAAATAAATGAAGGGAATTCATTCATTTTACAAAATGAAAAGGTTATAAATGTTTCCCATCTCACTCTCAACAATTGTATTGTTTCTATCTAGATATGAGGATCTTTATTAATAAAAAAATAGATATAGATACATTGAAGGTATCTGATGTGATTTTTATTATAATTTCTTATAAAAATGAGGAAAATAGTTCTGATAGTTTTTTTATTTATCAAGGTGGACAACATCAACATAAAATAAATCAATTAAATAATTTTTATGTTTTCAAAATTTCCATGAAATTTTTTTGTTGAATTTATGAAATTATTCAAGGTAGTAAATAAGTCTTATCCAATGAGGAAAAATATTTTATTCATTAATGATGATATGATTAGTAGAATGAGGGTGGTATTTGATTCTAAATAAATGAATTATACTGGGAAATTTTATAGCACTGTATATGATTCACATCAACAAAGAAAGATATAAGAGGTTGGTAAAAATAAGATGAAAAAAGTAGAAACATCTCTTTTAGAGAAGAGAAAGAAACATAAGAATATTCCATATGATTTTTTTAATGAAATGATGAAAAATAAATCTGGAATGATACCACGGGATCCTGAGTTCAGACTTGGACCTATTGAAGCTAAGGTAACACGAATTCAAGCTGCTAACATTTTGGAAGAAGTATATAAGAAGAATAAACGAAAAAAGAAATTGTGTGATATTGTTTTATGTGAATAGTTATTAAAATGAGTAGAAAGTTCCATAGAGAAGATTTTTAGACCAACATGTCATGATGTCCATGTAAACCGAAATGAAGGGTCAGTATTTGAAGAAACATCAATGGTTACAGCTTAAATTCTTTCTATCAAATAGAGATGAAAATTAAAAAAAAATTGTTGATGAATTAGTATATGTTGTTTAATTTAAAGAATCAGAATCATATACAGTCCGTAAGGGATATCCTAGAATAATGAGAAAACATCAATATGATCTTGATAAGAAAATAAATCATAGAGTTGATGCAGTAGGAAAGAATGAAAATAAGAAGATGATAATGAATAAAAATAAATTTAATATGAAGATATTCAAATATAAATTCAAGATTAAGTAGACAAAAAAGGATATTTTTAAGAGGATGAAAATGAAGATGAGGATGAGGAAAACACTCACAACAAAAAAAATCTTTAGATTCATCATTGTCATCATTAATGGATCTATCATACAAGGTTGAAAAAGATTAAAAATTATAAAGTTATCTAGAGGAAGAATCCTCATCAGAAGAATAATCTCAGTCATCTACAAAGAATGATGAAGAAGATCAAAAATTCAAAAACAAAAGTTGAAGACCATGTTGATACTAATAAATATATCGACATTATGTAATTACCAGATGATAAACATGTTTCTATGTAAGTTGAGAAATTTTTTTCAATGACATATAAGAAAAAAGGCAAGGAAGCTATTGTTGGTACTAGTAGAATGAAAGCACCTAATGTCTAAAAAGATCAATAATATTTTTCAGGAACAATATCTTAAGAAATAAATGATTATATTTTTCATGTTTTGAGAAGGATTGAATGAAATATTCCAGATTTTTAAAACCTTCCTTCTCGGTATCATCTTGTAATACCCAGACACTAGAAACCCAGAGTCGGTGCATTGTTTAATTAAATTGGAATGATTACAAGGAATTAAATAATGAATGACCGATTAGTTTTGTAGTCTTAGAAAGATATATTACATATATGATACCAATTACACATTGTAAAATAGAAAATACAAACAAGATACCTAATAAAATTAAATAAATAGAATCCTTAAACGCATATTCAATGATTTCGTCATCATGACTTGGGGAAAGGAAAAAAATAAGGGTAAGCCCAAATTATTTGTAAGGGTAAGTAAATAAAAAGCAATATTGAATCAATGGGAGTAATTTAATATATAATGGTAAATAAATAATAATAGATTCCATTAAAATAAATAGATAACGTGATATTAATATAGAAAGGTTATATGATGAAACACATGCATTTTAAACATTGAACTGTAAAAGAAATGAGTATGTAGATATATTGGGGGGAAATATCATAGATAAATAATAATAAATAAATTATTAGTAAAGAAAAATTCTTTATTATCAAACATCCTGTTTCCTAGAAACATTATACCTTTACCATCAAGAGATTGTTTAAACTATTTGCCCAACTAATTCATCTCATGATAGTATTGATGCATCTAGGGGATTCCATTAACCAGTCCCCAACATAGAGGGATTACATAAATGGTCCCTAAAACATGTATTTCATGTACAAAGAATTATTCATATATTGAATAAACATTTTTCCTTATCAAAATGTATCTATATTGAATATAAGATACATATTTATCAATAATTTTCAATTAATCAAATAACTATCAAAATGAACACTATTTGTCAAATGATATATGTTTTAGGAAATAATAATATCTATTGAGTAATAATATGGATAGTCAAGGCAATTTATAATGAAAAATGATTAAAATAAAGTGGTTTTTTAAGAAAATTTAATAATCATAAAATGAAGAGTCATTGTACAGATAATAATTGATAACATTATTGAGGAGAATAATCTTTAAACATTCCAATGTGTCCAAAACCGCATTAAAAAAATTAAATCATAATCTATAGAAATTTATGACATTAAATGAAACATAGAATATCTTTAGAATAGGTGGATTCATGTTATCACATGAGAAAATAAAGTATATATTCCAAATAAAAGTGAATTGTTCATAATAACATATAACTCTCAATTGAATGTTAATTGAGTTGAATTTCTATTACCTTATCCATATTTTTTTTATGGTATTTGGAATCCTATATATTTTTTTAAAATATGTTACTAACTAATATAATGACCATTCACATTTGTTTAATACCATATATTAAATTCTTATTATATCTCATTACTTGTTTGTTAACAACATTCAATAATTTTAATATTCCAGGTGATAATTTCCTATTTTTCTTGAGTAAGTTGTTTTTTGTTGTTATAATTAATTATATCATGGGTTAATAATATCCAAAAATAAAAAATTACTTAAATATCATATATAATTAGTAAATATGTATTTATAGTATTCTATAATTTTCGGAGATCAGTATTGAAGTGCACTATTCATGGAGACAATAGGTTGTACTTACACATAAATGCTATTTTCATTTCATTGTTCTATTAAAAGAATAAAAACGAAATAATATATATTTATATTATAATTTTATTATCCCATATATTTAATATGGGTTACATAGGTTTATAAAAACCATCCTTTATAATTTCCATTTATGGAATGAATGAATCATATCACTTTGAGGGGGTGGTTGTCCACTCTTCTTCAAATGAAATTATAATATTGACACAAAAAGGAAGGAATAATGGTATGTTATAAATAAAAATTACATAATAATAGAGACATTATAAATATAATATTTTACATATACAAATATATTACCAATCACAATTTCTACCATGAGAGGTGGTAAAGAAAAAATGAACAATCATCTTTTTTCCAGGAAGTAGATTACTGTACATAGAAAATGTATGTTTGTTACCCATTAGATGGAGGTGTGTGCATGTGTAGGTATAAAAAATTTCATAAAACATACTCGTATATCTAGGATACTAGTGTTATTGTATAATAATTTAATTAAGAAATTTTTGGTGGTGGATAATAGAAATTGAACTAGAGATCTTAGGAGATGACATTACATCTTAATCTGGTAGCTTCTTTTTGTTTTTACCAAAAATATTCCATGGAAGTATTAATTAAAAAATAAATGAGTAAAGGTATATATAATGGATTTTGGGAATCTATTTTATTTTATATTATCTAAAAATAATTAGTTTGAGTTGTGTGATGAATGGGGAGAGGCGGTGGCCTTTTATAGTGAAGGAAAAGAACTCGCATTGAATTTTGGGAAACAAGTTATGTGTACACATTTTATTACATAAAAAAGTCCTAAACAAAAAAAAACTAAATAATAGATGGATTATGGTAGATATTGTTATATAAAATGGGTGTTGGACAAGTTTCTAGGTCATTTTGGCCTTCAATTTAATGGTTTAGTTCCTTATTAAGCTAAATTTTACCTTAATAATTGTAATTAATTTTAATTACTTTCACTAATTTTTTGGGTAAAGAAAACTAAATTGACCTCATTAGACATTATAAATTATTATTATTCCCAATATTGAATCAATGGTTCCAAATTAAAATCACAGAACTTGTAGAAACTAATTTAAAATTGATCCTGCATGCAAGACAGTAATGCGGGATTTTTAAGTAAAAACGTCCAACTGTTTGCTTTGTGTTTATTGTCAATTTCATAGTGAAATTTATCCCAATGTATTAAATTTTATTAATAAATAAAAATATTATGTAATTAAACATTAAAACCAATTTAAAAAATATTTTATACTTAAAACAATTACATGAAAACCGAGATTTGAACTAAAATTCAGTATTTTTAACAATTCATTGAAAAATAAAATATTTCAAAAACATAAAAAATATTCACCCCAACTTAATTATTATGTTTATAATTAAAATATTATATCTATTTTTCATATTTAATCCATTAATGTTTATAAATTAAGATTTAAAATTGGTTCTCCATTAAAACAAGGTAAAAATGCCTTAATAAAAATACGTTATTTTATGCATAAAATTTGGTGTTTTGTGATCTTAAGATTATAAAATCCATGGTATTAACATCAAATATATTTTATTGAATATATAAAATATATATTTCATTAAAATATTTTATTAATTTTTTTAATTTTATTTATTAGGATAAAAAAACTTTGTGAGAATAAAATTGGTTTTATATAAAAACATTCTTTTTATATTCAATGGGTTCCTATATTGATTTATAATTTTTTTAAATTATAAATTTATCTTATATTATTATAATAAATATATTTTCATAATTTATTCAATAATATTAATTTATTCAAATTTAATGTCTAGGATAAGTCTTATTATCTTAGATAATATATTTTAATAATGTATTATTGTTCGGTTAAAACTCGGTCTTTTGTGTAATGAAATATATTAAAGAAATCTGATCTTTCAGGTAACACACACTAACTCAGTGTTGAATTAATTGAAATATATTGAATATATAGAATCTATTTAAAATAGTAAATATATTTTAATGTAGTAGGGTATTTTATTCCCTTATATCCTTGGTGTCACATGGCATGAACGCTATCAAATACAATATTCATACTCTATAATTTCATGGTGTTACATTCTCCCCACCTTAATTAAATTGTTTCATCACAATTTAAAATTTATCTCAATAAATTAGGGATTTAAAAGAGACTATTATTGAGATCCACACATCATAAAAAGGGCCAATACCACATCTTCTTAATAAGATAGAAAGGAAAGTACCATTGTCAAGTAACTAGGTTCCCTAATAGAAGAACATAGGTGGGAAATGGAAACATGGATAAATAGGAACAATATAACAATCATGTTATAATAAAGAGTGCCAGAAAACATGTTATGAGAACGTAAAAAATAAGAAATCCATAATTTCATGATGATCTAAGGGACATTTTATTCATCGGAAAAGAAGGTTCTAGGGTAAATCTTTGGGTTTCAAGATCATTTTTTCTATAGTTGAGATATTATTTCACTCTCTAAGAATATAAGTAAATATAATTAGAATTTTTTCATAATAAAAATATTATCCTTTGTTCATTCCATTAACTATTTCAACTTCATATCATAAAAAAATATCCATCATACAGTGATGTAATATTTTAATCTCTAAATTCACATAAAATATTCAATGTAAACCATTTCATAAATGGTTTACTTTTAAAAAATATTATCATCTAAAATATTAGATTGATGGTCAATGAATTTATTAAAATGATCTTATCATTATCCTTTAATCAACATGAAGAAGCGTTAAATTTTTACAATCCAAACACTTGAATAACTTCATCATTTATCCTCTTGAAAAATGGTAACAACTCAAATTATCATAAAACCTTATTAGGAAAATGCAGTCTTCCTTATTACTTAATTAAGGAATATTTAATTGGATATATTCTTTAAATTCAAACGTGCTCTATAATCTATCAATTATAGCATAGAACACTTGTTGAAAAGTTATTAAGGTTGTAATAACCTCTTAAAATCAGGCAATTATTCATCTTTTTCTCAACATGAGAAACATATTAAGGATTTCCTTTCCCTCAGTCATATATTTTCTGAAATTTTTCACTTTCTATTGAATTACTTTTCCTGGGGAATTTCAATATATGATCTCAAATCCTTAATGAAAATTACTTTTGTTAAACTCCCATATATTACATAATTCTTATATCCAATACACTAATAAATAAATATTAAAATGAAATAAATATTTTATATTCATATTAATAATTCCTCTTCATCTATAGCAATAGTATAACTTGATCATCATCCAATAACATCATTTTGGGTATATTCCTTTTACACTTGGGATATTGATTTTCATATTGTCCCATATCCTTGTATTTGATTTATTGTACATTGGAAACCGTTTTCGTAACCTTGAAATCATGAACCTAGTTTTCCTTTTCTGCACACATATAAAGAACTCTCATTCCCATTAGGTAATAATTAGAGTATTTCTTTCCATAATTATCACATGTCGGAAAATCCTTCTTTACCTTCAACTTATTTGATTCATTACTGTTGGCACCAAAAATGTGGCCCGAAAGGAAGGAACGAAAAAGACAGCCGGTGCGCTGCCTCGCGAAGCACAGCCGCGAAGCACAGCTGCGAAGCCCCGCCGCGAAGCGCCCCAACCATGGCGGCGCCGCGAAGCTCCAGAGGCGGTGATCCTCCGCGAGCCCATTTGACGTTCGTGAGCCGCCGCGAAGCTCCAGAGGCGGTGATCCTCCGTGAGCCCGTTTGACGTTCGCGAGCCGCCGCGAAGCACCAGAGGCGGTGATCCTCCGCGAGCCCGTTTGACGTTCGCGAACCGCCGCGAAGCACCAGAGGCGGTGATCCTCCGCGAGCCCGTTTGACGTTCGCGAGCCGCCGCGAAGCTCCGAAGGCGGCGCGCGAGCCCTGCATCACGGCGCCCCTTCCCTATAAATACTCAACTCCCCCTGAGTCCCTGGGGACGAACAATCTGACCTTTCGGCTTCTCCTCTCCCGAATCGCGAAGCAAGCTTTGCCCCGGGAATCATGAGCTCCGCGAGGTATTTCTACTTCGCGAGACGACTCTGATTTGCTTCGTTTTGAGCCCCTCTTCGGAGAGGGATGCCCTTCGCGAAGCCCAAGGGCGTTCGCAAAGGAAGGGGATTCCCAAGGGAACCCGGGCAGCCGCGGAGCACTCGTGCTTCGAGAAACACCCAACCTATACGAGTAATCCCTATGCTAAGGCAGGATCGCTCCACTCCGCGAAGTACATTGCTTGGCAGGACCTTGCTTCGCGAACCATTCCTTCTTCACGAGGCAGTGCTCCGCGAACACTGTTCCACTTCGCGAAGCACCACCCACTCCCACCTTTGCCCCATGCTAAGGCCAAGGCACCCCACTTCGCAAAGAACACTCCTCTGCTTAGCGATTCCTCTTTCCGTGCGACCCTCTAGGTTTGCACGATGTGATTTCAATGTCCCATGGACAACACCTCCCGTAGCGTTGCTTCGCCTAATGCTTCTTCGCATAGGCACGCTAACGGCTATTGCTTCTTCGCATAGCCATGCTAACGTGGACCCCTCGATGGTTCCTCCCTCGACCCCCATTTACCATGGCCTTACCGGTACCTTCCCTTCCCCAAGGACCAGAGGGTACCGGTTATGTAAGCCCTAGGGGTGTGGAGTGAACCCACCTCGTCCGAGCTGCAGGACGTTAAACTGCCAAGCACCACGTCCTCAACACATGACGTTAAACTGTGACCCAACCTCGTCTCCCTCACGAAGGGTCCCTTAAGCTCGAGCATTCATTACACCGCTCGTCTCCACGGGAATGGTAACTCTTCCGCACATGGAATGAGATCCTCCTTGTCGGAGTGGTGTATGTTCGCAGGGGAAGGGCTGCCTCAGAGCGTAAGCCCCTAACCTTTGGTACGGATGATTGCACCCGTGCATCTCTGTACTTCCCCACTACCAAGGTCAGTGGAGGACGTGATAGGGAACGAGGCACCCCGTTCTGGGCCTCCATCTTGGAGTAAGTCCCAACACCATGGGCCGCTCAACGCGTAAGCCCCTCTTCGCTTCTCACGGACGCACCCTTCGCGACGTGATCGTCAGGTCCTTGCGACCTCTTGTTTCTCACACCGAGCATGACTAACGTGGGCTTAGAGTGAGCACTGACCCTGACAAACAAACCTGAACTACGAGGTCTTTGATCCATGTCAAGACATGGTACGTAGGAAGCCTCCACGAGGTTCAAGCCCACCATTAGTGGACCAAGGTCTTCTTTCACGTCGGTTTACCGACAAACCCTCCTGAACTACGAGGTCTTTGATCCATGTCAAGGCATGGTACGTAGGAAGCCTCCACGAGGTTCAAGCCCACCATTAGTGGACCAAGGTCTGCTTTCACGTCGGTTTACCGACAAACCCTTTTGAACTACGAGGTCTTTGATCCATGTCAAGGCATGGTACGTAGGAAGCCTCCACGAGGTTCAAGCCCACCAATAGTGGACCAAGGTCTACTTTCACGTCGGTTCACCGACACACCCACTCGTCGCTCATTCACGTCGGGTCTCATTCCAGTCCAGCGGCAAGCCGTTGTGACCCAAACCCACCTGAACTACGAGGTCTTTGATCCATGTCAAGGCATGGTACGTAGGAAGCCTCCACGAGGTTCAAGCCCACCCATCACCCAATTCACGTCGTGTTCTACCTACATCCAGTATGATGTTAAACTACATTCTGGTCCAGTGGTAAGCCATTGTGACCCAACCCCATTTGAACTACGAGGTCTTTGATCCATGTCAAGGCATGGTACGTAGGAAGCCTCCACGAGGTTCAAGCCCACCAATAGTGGATCAAGGTCCCTCACTTACGTCGGCTCACCGACACCCACCACCCGTCGTTTATTCACGTCAAGGTTCATTTTCGTCCCGCATGACGTTAAACTGTATCATTTAAACTATGAGGACTTTGATCCATGTCAAGGCATGGTACGTAGGAATCCTCCCAGAGGTTCAAGCCCAACTCTCCTCGGACCAAGGTCCAACTTCACGTCGGTTTACCGGCACCATCCTGAACTACGCGGACTTTGATTCCCTGCCACGAGGATACGTAGGAAGCCTCTTCAAGGCTCAAGACCAACTTCGCTGTCGCCCCCCCTGCGATGGTCCCATTTCATTCTCAACCGTCTCCGCAAGACGTTAAACTTGCGCCCTACCTCGTGATAAACATGAGATGCCTGAGGAAAACCTCGTATGGAACACCTTTGGCGTAACCGTCTCCCCAAGACGTTAAACTCGCGGCATACCCTGTGTTGAACATGGGAAGCTGAGGAAAACCTCAGATACGTGTCTATGACATGTAATTCCCCGCGCTCGATGTGGGATGCCTCGGGCTTCCACGCCCTTGAGAAGCCTTGTGATCGAGGATAACAGACAGACATGCCAGGTACCCCAGCATCCAGACACGTTATTGATGCCTCAAACGTGATTACTCCCCTGACCGAAAGTTGCTGCCCTGACTGGACCCTTTGGAATGTCCCGACAGAAGCAGTGTAATTAACCGGCGTCCATGGAAACATGGCACTGGGAAGAGTTTCACGAACTACGTATTAAATCTATAAGGGAGACCCGGACTAGGTGACGAGTTCTGAGGAGGAATCCACAGGAGGAAGAAACGACATCCCATCATCCTGTTTCGATCAAGGAGCAGACGTCCCTGAATAAGGAACGAATGCCGCCCGCCTTTGGAAAGCGGGAATGCGGGGCAACAAAGCCGCGCGTCCCCCTCCTCCGCGGACGGATGCGCGCGCGCCCCGGCGAAAGCGTCAGAAACAGAAATGGTGAACCCGACGTGAAATTCTTCTCCTCAGCATGGGGATTAGTAGCGTTCGAGACACCAGTAGATTGACGTGTCACCGGATCCAGATATCCGGTGCCTGGTCCCGCCAAGAAAATGGCGGGCCTGTCGTGGAACTCACCGGAAGTCGGGGTAGTAGAACGTGGGGCGCTCCGCTCCGCAGCGTGTTGGCGTGGATCCTTCTCACAGACATGGAGGATGGAAGAACGCTGGGGCACTGGCAGTCAATCCTTTTCCTCTCAGTACTGATGAGTTGATCCCTTTGTTTGCCAGGAACTAGGTTGCTATTTCAGAGATGCGGTCACCATCCGCTCCTCGCCCGCGCAGGGGCAGCGGCAACACCACTACGCTCACTCCACATGGCGCCACTGCCGCCACGACGGCTGCCACGTCACGGGATGCGGGACGTCCACGTCCCCTTTCCCCATCAGAGGTCATCCAACGAAGGGTGATCAACAGCCTCGTGCGCAGGTATGAGGAACAAGGGGTCATCCCGACCAGGGATATGGCCCGTTTGGACCTGGAGGCTTCCAGGCCCCGCCGTCAACGCCGCCCTAACAGGCCGCGCAGGGAGCCCCCGCTCCCCACCCAGACATTCAATCGTTTCGGGAGCCTATCCCCGGAATGCCTTGACGAATCTTCGCCTTACGCTGAAGAGGAAGGTGTTGTCCGGCTCAGTCCGCTCAGGGCCCCGACCCGGGGCCCCCAGGCGAGAGCTCCCGTCCGGCCACGTCAACGCCGCCATCCGGCCCCGCAGGAAGAGCAGGCAGACTACGTCCATGCACCACCTGCACCGGCCCGCCTGACCCGATGTCAGCACCGGGCCCGGGCTGAGGAAGCTCGCCTAGGCGCGTCCACGTCGACAGTTACAGTGGCCCGAGCCACCGCCGGTGTACATTATGAAGCCCCCGCGTACATTGAGCAGGGGCACCCCTTTTCCCAACCAAGATTGAGACCCCAGCCGCCCCATGGGCAGGCCGGGTTGATTCTCCGGGTTGCAGGCCCCAGTGATGATCGTCGCGAGCTAACCCGCGGTGATGCCACCCCGTACGGAGGTCCTCCCCGTACCACTACTCCACAGAGCGTGGGCCTTCCCCGCTCCGAGGTTCGTCATGGAGGCATGCCTCGTGCTGCCCCCATCCTGCAGGAAGACCTTCCCCGGGGCAGTGATGCTCAGCGCGGAAACATTTCCCGCGCTCGCTGTATAAGGTCTGAAGTCCATCCTTCTGAAGACACCGTCCATCCGGTCCTTCGACGTGGGGCCCCCCCTACGTCCTCTCTGCGAATGTCGAAGGTCCTCCTCGCCCCAGCAACTCAAGGAGTGAAGGTCAGCCTCGCTCCACTCGCATCGACCATGGAGGCCTTCCCCATGCTCCTGCCGGTTCCAACAGAGGCCCCGCCCACGTGGGTACTGTTCATGGAGGTCCTCCCCATGTACCCTTTGATATTTGCCCTGGTGCCCCTCGCACCCCGGCTGTCTCAAGTGGGGGCCCTCTCCGCCACGGCGCTAGCGCCGCCCCAGGGCCGCCTGATAGGGGTCAACCCTGTCCCGAAGAGCCACCCAGGGGCAGAAGAGCGGGTCGTCGCCGCCACAAGAAGAATCCTGGGAAGGCCCAGGGGGAGATCAAACCTGCCCGCTTCTCCGATTCGGAAGCGGAATGCGATTCAGTGGTGGAACCTTCTCCCAGCTCCTCCGTATCAAGGACTGGGGCAGGAACCAGACGCGTCAGCCTCGTTCTCCCGGAATTTGAGGTCCACCGGTTTCCCGTCTCTCTCCGCAGGTACATCCAGGAGGAAGAAATCCTGGGAATTCCGCAGGTTTCGACCGCGCAGTCACCGCCGCCGTCACCCGAAGCGCCCTCTACCTCTACTCGGGATCACGAGGAGCTGTTTTGGGGGACAACAGTGGTAGAGCCACGACATGACCAGACACCGGTAACGGCAATTCCCGTACCCGAAGCAGCGGCTGTTAACCCGTCCTATCGTGACATTGTGGTCAGGTCACCTCGCTCTTCAGATGAAGGCCCAGAGTACGGTGGCCAGTCTGCTCGCTCGCCGTATTCTCCACCACTGAGTTTGCTATCCCAGAGGTCCGCCTCGGTACCGCTACCGGTCCCTCAGCCACCCCCGGTTGATGAGTGGGGAAATGTAGGGCCGAACCCCAAGGACGAACCCAGGAGCTTCTGGAGTATTCTTGCAGCGGACTACTTCCCAGAGAAGTTCTGGCCCACGGCGGCGCTGAATTTTCGCGTACCCGAGTCGCTTACCCCTGAAGAAGTGGGATGCTTTTGTCGGACCCTGTGGGCGACGCACTTCTACCTCCGTTGGGAACGGGTAGTGTACCCCAGGAGTCGAGAGCACTTCGAGGAGATTGGCAAACAGTGTCGCCTGATTGATGCAGCGGCGCTCCTTGCGGCCCAGCACCCCGAGTCGCCCGGTCACCAGAGTGCCCTCCAACGAAAATGCGTTCAGAGTATCAAGGCACTCCGCAAGATCGTCAGGGAAGCCACCCCCCATGTGCAAGTCCGTGGTTGGGGACGCTATGCCGCTCTCCTCTTCGACCCTATCCGACGACAGCCCGATTCGCTATGTGACATTGAGGATATGCCCTCAAGAGGAGTCACAGTCCACATGGCCGACGTTGTGGATAAGGAAGATGAGCTTGAGTTCCTTGATGGGGACTTACCATCCGAGGGCGTACCGCCGCTTCTTGACCCATCAGGGAGAGTTACCCGTCATCAGAGGAACCTGCTGGGCCTCCCTGTACCCACCGAGTCACTGGCACTCGGTCGGAGCACTGGCAAGGGTAAGGAGCACGTCGGAATAGTCAAGCACTCCGACCCGTCCGCCTCTGTGCAGAAAACGGACGAAGACCCTGAGAAGGCCACGTTGCGCCAGCAGCTTGCTGAGCAGAAGAGGCTGGTCGACGAACTCTTGGCTGAACGCGCCGCAGAGCGACGACCTGACTATGGTAATCCCAGGCCGGGGCAGCAGGGGCAGGAACAATTTCCCCCCGGTGAGATGCCTCCGGGCAACCCTGATCATGCTACTGCCGCGGACAGGGAGGAAGCCGGAACATACGGCAAGAGGGCGCGATACGTCTCGCCAAACCCCCCTGAGCGACGGGGCAATCTGAAGAACCCAACCCGGGTTCCCCCAGTCGCCCAACAGGTCGTCCAACCAGTCGACCCGCGAGCAGCAGAATCCGTCTACCGTGTTGAAGAACCTGGTAATGCGCTTTTGGTTACGGACCCCCGTCAAGACAGGGACCCCCACCCGGAGGACCTTATTGAGGCACTCACAGCCCGCCTCGAGGCGTTGGAGACACGGCAGGTGGCGGTCCCACCGGATGGCAAGCCTTATCCCGCGTGGGTGGATGATATGCCCGCGCCTCCGGGTTTTGGGAACCCCACTTTCTCGCCTTTTAACGGGACATGGGACCCACCCCAGCACTTGGCTCATTTCTCTTCCAGGTGTGGCCCCATGCTGGGGACCCCGGCTCAGCAAGAAGCCGCTAAGCTCCGATGTTTTGTACAGACGTTGGAAGGTCCGGCATTCGTCTGGTACAGCCAGCTCCCCATCGGATCAGTGACCGGTTGGGAGGATCTTCGCCGGCAGTTCTTGTACCAGTTCAGCTCCACCACGTGGAAGACCAGCATCGCGGACCTCTTTAAGTGCAAACAGAGGCTTGATGAGCGGGTTGCAGACATCATCGCCCGGTGGAAAGGACTTACGTATTCCCTCGATATGCCACTGACTCAGGAGCAATTACTAACGATGTGTGTGGGGAACGTAAAGACAGAGCTGGTACCCTCCTTGATTACCCAGAACTACCCTGGAGGGTTCAGAGATTTCTCGGATAAGGCCCAGCGCCTCGAGGAGGCCCTACAACAGGCTAGTCAGGCACGTCTGCTGCCGCCTATGATCCCAGTCAGGAGGGCCGCCAGGGCTGAACCCACCGCAGTGTCTCAAATAGAAGCCCCGAGGCAGCTGGAATTGTTACCGGCGGCACCACCCCCGCAACCCCGCAGAGGTCCTCCACCTCAAGCACAGGCTCCTTCCCAGCAGCGACCGCCTCAGAACCGACAGGTTCCCCCGCGCAATGCGCCGCCGCCACCTAGGCGAGACAACCAGGCGCTGCCCCCTCGGCAGGCCCCTCCGGTCCCTCGACAGAACCAGGCCCCCAGGGCTCCTTACCCGGAAAGAAAGTACCATACCTATTCGTTTAACGAAAATCAGGTCCCTGGTTACTTCCGAAGTGCTCTAGAGCAAGGGATCGTGCGTCTGCCTGAGTGCAGGAGGCCGGCAGAGGCGCATCTCACTAATCACCCCAACTACTGCCCTTATCATCGGATCCTGGGGCACACCCTCAAGCGATGCTATGTGTTTAAAGACTGGCTTCAGGACCAGGTCAACAACAACATAGTCAAGTTGGGCCCAGCGCCAGCGCAGGTGGCAGGCATCTTTGCGGGATCAGAAATCGGCAGTGACAGCGAGGGTGAGTGGCAGCATGTCCCTAGCCGCGGGTCCCAGAAATACGACAACTGGATGGCTCGAAAAACTGTCGTTCGTGCCCAGGGTATCATCCGGGCACACCTGAAGCAGCCGGAACCCTAAGAAGAAGCAGCCGGTGCCTCAGCATCGTCTTCACAGTCGACCTCTGCCCAAAAGGGCAAGCAGCGGCGACGCAAGAAGAAGCAACGTGCACCGCCAGTGCCGTCGTCATCCCGCACTCTTGGCGACTTTATGCCTCCTGAAATGGGCATTCCTCCCAGAATCTGCCCAGCGGTGGATGACTCTTCGAGCGACAGTCAAGGGTACGCTTCGGTTAACACCGTGGAGCTGGTAAAGCCCTATATGACCGTCGATGAGGGGGAACCCCAGGAAGACCGCCCCAATGTTTCCAGCCGACGTCAACGTCAGCGGAATCGCACTCGCGCCGGTCACCGAGGTATGTCAGCAGGCACTTGTGACCAAGCCGTGCACGCTACCGAGACCAGGCAGCAGGCTCAGCGCAGATCTCAGCACGCGCAGGCCCATCCAACATCCTCAGCTCTACCTCCACTGCCTTTCGTGTTGCTGGATCGGGGAGAGCCACCTAGTTCGTATCACAGCCAGTCTCGCCCGGCGACGGGCCAGCCCCCGCTGTTCGATCATAGCCCGACGACTACTCTCCAGGATTCTACTAGCAGGCAGCAGGATGTACCCAGTGCTAGCCGACCTCCAGTTCAACCAGCAGGACCCGCTATGCCCCCAAATGCCGAAAAACCCCCTGTAAGCAGAGGTTTGCGTTTGGCACGCAAGTATGATGTCCTAAAGCACCTAGCCGGCATTCCGGCAAGGCTTTCCATCCTTGAGGCCCTACGCTTGTCATCCGAGATGCGCGAGGCACTTGTCGAGGCCCTAAGGAGCCCCCTCCAGTTCGAGACGGAAGTGGCAGCCGCGGAGGCCTTCCATACCGAGACGATTGAAAACGCCGAATGTCAGGCGGTTATCTCGTTCTCTGGTGAAGATGAAGACCCTCCTATACAGGGGCACATTCGCCCACTGTATATCACTGGCCACTTTAACGGTGTGGAAGTCCGTCGCTGCCTCGTTGACACGGGTTCTGGAATCAATCTAATTCAGACCCGGATGCTGCAAAAGCTGGGTTTGTCCGAAGGTGATTTGACTCCCTCTGACCTCAGGATTCAGGGGTACGACAGGACAGAGCAAACCCCGGTCGGCAAGATCCGCCTGAAGACCCAGTTCGATGTCTTAATTGCCAGCACCGAGTTCATGGTTGTTTCTCAGGACACCGCCTACAACGCATTGATGGGTAGGCCATGGCTCCATCTGCATGCCGCGGTCCCCTCATCGTATCACCAGTTCCTTAAGTACTCGCTCAACGGTCGAGTAGGCGTGCTCCAAGGAGACGGGTCCCCTTTCGCTTTTTGTGAGGCCCGCTATCTGGATGCGGGTTATTACAAAAGTAAGGTCAAGCAGATCCTGGTCAGCGAGGATGAGCCCGCCCCAATCACAAGTGATCCCTGGGCGAGCATGGACGACGCCTACATCCTCCCGATCCACCGGTTGGAGGCCACGACCCCTGACATGGGACAATGTTTCGTTGTTTCGGGTACGCAAGGAAGGGATGTTCCCGCGTCCAAGTGACGGCGGAAAATCACCTCGTACTCCTACATCAACCAGGCTCGGGTCATCCCGGAATCTCCTACCCCTGTACGGTACCGGGACGTCAAGCTCATGACAACGGCGGTGTGCCATACGTGTCTATTTCGCCAGGCTGGAATCAACCGACTCAGGCCGACACGTCACCACTACTTTGATATCATCAAGCGTGGCCCCTTAGGCCGAAGGCTGGATGGGATAGGATCAAATGCATTCATTGCTATGGTCTCGACGACAAGTGAGTCTCCTGATGTGATGACCGCTGCTGCCCAAGCCGGCACCAGCCGCCCCTCGGGTATTGAAAGCCCAGAAGTATCTTCCGTCGCGGGAAGTCCCCCCACGGCTGGGGAGGAAGACTTGGAGGATGCTCCCCCAGCCTTTGAAGAAGACATCTCTACCACGGTCGATGAGCTGGTACAGGTGAACCTTGGTAGCGAGGCAGATCCAAGACCCACATTGATCAGTGCGGCCATGTCCCTCGAGGAGCGGCAGCAGTATGTAGACTTCCTCAAACAGCACCGCGATGTGTTTGCCTGGAGTTACGATGAGATGCCAGGGCTGGATCCCCAAGTGGCCGTCCACCGTCTGGGCCTCCCAGTAAAACATCGTGGGTTCAAGCAGCCTCCCAGGAAAATGCACCCTTCCCATGGAGCTATGGTTGAGGCCGAAGTTGATAAGCTAATCAAGGCCAACTTCGTCAAAGAGGTCCAGTACCCCAAATGGCTCGCCAACATTGTGCCAGTCAGGAAGAAGAATGGGCAGATTAGAGTCTGCATCGACTTCCGCGATCTCAATCGACACTGCCCAAAGGATGACTTCCCACTCCCAGTGACGGAGCTGTTGATTGACGCCACGGCCGGGTTCCAAGCCCTCTCTTTCATGGATGGGTATTCCGGGTATAACCAGATCCGGATGGCCCCCGAAGATGAAGAGTCCACTGCCTTCAGGGCTCTCCAGGGTACCTTTTGCTACCGGGTAATGCCATTTGGTTTGAAAAATGCAGGTGCCACTTATCAGAGGGCCATGCATCGCATATTCAAACCGATCCTCGGGACATTGGTGTTATGCTACGTGGATGACCTTGTAGTCAAATCATGCCAGCGCCAGTACTATCTCAAAGACCTTGAGAAAGTGTTCGGTTTCCTCCGTTCCCGTCACCTGAAGATGAACCCACTGAAGTGTGCCTTCGGGGTCACCTCCGGGAAGTTTCTGGGCTTTGTTGTCAGATACCGAGGTATCGAGATCGACCCAGAGAAGATCAAGGCCATCAGCCAAATGCCTCCCCCGAGCAACATTCGGGAGCTTCGAGGCCTGCAAGGCCACTTAGCCTATATACGCCGATTCATTGCGAACCTGGCCGGCAAGTGTAAGCCCTTTTCTCGGCTCATGAAGAAAGGCGCTGCCTACGAATGGGATGAGGAGTGTCGGATCGCCTTCGAGGAAATCAAGCAGTATCTGCTCCAACCTCCGGTCTTGATGCCTCCCGTCTCTGGAAAGCCACTGGTCCTTTACGTGACCACCCTAGAGAGATCCCTCGGCGCGCTGCTCGCCCAGAAGAATAACGAGGGCACTGAGAACAGTCTCTACTATCTCAGTCGCATGCTTCTCGATACGGAGGTCAGATATTCCCTTATCGAAAAGAGCTGCCTTGCGCTCGTCTTCGCCGTGCAGAAGTTGCGACACTACCTGCAACACCACGAGGTGAAATTGATCTCTCGGGTGGATCCGCTAAAGTACATCCTGAACCGCCCCATGCTGACTTGCCGACTAGCACGGTGGGCGGTGATTCTCCAGCAGTTTGACATCAGGTTTGTGCCTCAGAAGGCTGTTAAGGGACAGGCATTGGCAGACTTTTTAGCTGCCCATCCAACCTCCGCGGATCAATCCCTGGACCTGGATTTCCCCGACGAGACGATCCTCTCGGTCGATCACGCTGTCCCATGTTGGCAAATGCATTTCGACGGCGCCTCCCGGAGCCCCACCGGTAGAAGGCTCAACGACCCCAAGCTCAACAGAGTGGGTCTGGGTATTGTTTTCATTACCCCGGCGCAAGCCGTCCTGTCGTACTCCTTCCAGTTGTCAGAAGGTTGTACGAACAACGAGGCAGAGTACCAAGCTCTCATCACCGGCCTCGAGTTTGCCCTTGAGATCCATGTACCCCATCTACATGTGAAGGGAGATTCCGAGCTGGTAATCAAAGAGGTTAATGGCGACTACATCGTCAGGAAGACAGAGCTTGCACCGTTGCTGGAGTACACCCTCCTCCAAATGGCCCAGTTCTCTTCTCGGCCAGAGGTTACCCATGTCCCGCGGTCGCAGAACGGCCAAGCGGACGCCCTAGCTGGTTTAGCCGCATCGCTCTCAGAACCCGAGCAAGATGATTTGGTCATACACGTGGCCCACCGGAGAGTCATTGCTCCCGTCACCCAAGAGGACCGTGATAGCCTGCGGGTAAGTCATCTCACCGCCGGACCCTCCGTATCAGGAGTCCCAGATTTGTCAGACGCAGTGGTTGAAATGACCCCCGATTGGAGAGAACCTTTTGTCGAGTATCTCCAAAATGGTCAGCTCCCGGACAACCGGGCCGAGCGCGAGCGAATCCGACGCCGCGCACTTCAATTTACCCTCCAGAGCGGCCCCAGTCTTGAGCAGACCCTCTATAAACGGAGTTTTGATGGTGTCCTCTTCTGTTGCATCCAAGGAGTAGAGATACCTCAAGTTATGCAAGAGGTTCACGCCGGTTCCTGTGGCGCCCATCAAGCTGGGCCGAAGCTGTCCCATCAAATCCGGAGGCTAGGGTACTTCTGGCCCTCTATGATCCACGATTTTATTGGATACGCCAAGAGATGCCACGCGTGCCAAGTGCACGCTAACTTCTTGCATCGGCCGCCCGAACCCCTCCACCCCACCAAGTACTCTTGGCCATTTGCGGTATGGGGACTCGATGTAGTGGGACCGTATCCGCCGGCAACAGCCCGCCAGTGTAGGTTCATCCTGACTGCTACAGATTTCTTCTCCAAGTGGGCAGAAGCAGTTCCGCTCAAAGAGGTCAAGGCCCGTTCCGTCATTGACTTTGTGAGCTCCAACATTATCCACCGGTTTGGAGTCCCTCACGCCGTCCTCACTGACAACAGCACCAACTTCCGAGCAGCTGAATTGAAGAAATTGTACGCTAAGTACGACATCCGGTCAAACCATACCTCCCGCTACCACGCACAGGAGAATGGAAAGATCGAGGCGTTCAACAAGACCCTCTCTAACATTCTGCAGAAGATGGTTGGTCAGAACAAGAAGAGTTGGCCGGACAAGCTCCCCAACGCCCTCTGGGCTTACCGGACGATGACTCGCAACTCTACCCAGGTGACCCCATATTCCCTGGTGTATGGAGCTGAGGCCGTCCTACCCATTGAGATCCAACTGCCGTCGCTACGCACGGCAGTTTATGATCACCAGACATCAGATGAGGTAGCCGAGATCCATCTAGCTGAGTTAGAGGCACTGGACGAGAACCGGCTTCGTGCCCTGCACAATCTGGAAAGGCATCAGGACAGGATAGCAAGAGCTTTTGACAAGAAGGTTCGTCTCCGCTCTTTTCTACAGGGTGACCTGGTGCTGGCCCTGCGAGCGCCAATGATTCCCGGAAGGAAACTGCCCAAGTTAGAACCCAAATGGGAAGGGCCTTATATCATCCATAAGGTTTACCCCAATGGAGCATACTCCTTGGTGACCACAGATGGAGAGCGTGTAACCCCTCCCACCAATGCCAGATTCCTTAAGCGATACTTTGCCTAGGGCAAGAGTGGTCCTGCATGACCCTAAACTGTGAGACGGTCCTGCATGACATTAAACTGCATTGGTCCTGCATGACCCTAAACTGCGAGACGGTCCTGCATGACATTAAACTGCATTGGTCCTTCACGACATTAAACTGCATTGGTCCTGCACGACCCTAAACTGCGACTTGGTC
Source organism: Viscum album (assembly GCA_963277665.1). Classification (NCBI taxonomy): domain Eukaryota; kingdom Viridiplantae; phylum Streptophyta; class Magnoliopsida; order Santalales; family Viscaceae; genus Viscum; species Viscum album. The sequence continues at coordinate 74,394,813 of OY728162.1, read as the reverse complement.
CTGCATGACCTTAAACTGTATCTCCGTCCTCACTGCAAGACGTTAAACTGCAAGTCAGTCAGTTCTTCCTGACCGAGGCTCAGCCTCAGGCCCCTCGGCCTCTTTGGGCCCCTAACCCCGTCTCCACCGAGGTCTGGCCCCAGGCCCCCTCGTTTCTCTCCGACTTACCCTCTTACGGGATCGTACGGTATAGTGTAGGACTACGTTCTCACGTTGGGATCATGTACCGTGCCGCACACATCCCCGAATGAGATGCCCCTCGTCCCGCATGACGTTAAACTGCATGTCAAGAACTACGTACGGCTTGATTCCCATCTTCATTGGATACGTAGGAACGCTCGGACGCCTTGTCTTGAGCCCAGCCCCAAGCTTCTCTATTCCACTATTCCCCCTGGGGATGGTCTCCTTGGAGGATCTTTGTGTAGCAGGGCGCCAGCTTTCTTGGCCCCGCTCATGCAACCCCACTCACGCAATGATTGTGGGGGGTCGCACCATGCGCCCACTCCCGTTATTCTACCCTCCCACGTCCTCACCGCATGACGCTAAACCGCATGGCCTTCAAGAACTACGTATGGCTTGATTCTCATCCTTATGAGATACGTAGGAACGCCCGGACATTTCGTCTGTCGGCCCAGTCCAAAAGCCAAAATCTTCTCCTCGGGTCAAGACAGGGCAGGGTGCCCACTTTTGCCCCGACCCACGTCGAGCAAGCCTCGACCCGGCTGCACATTCCCCCCTGGAGGTGTTTGCCCCTTTCATGGATGGATTCACACCCGGAGGGGCCCCCAAGAACGGCCTGGATACAAAGCCCAAGGGCTCTCCTGCCGATACGGGCCAACGCCCCAGAGGGTTTCTCAAGCAACAAATCGATACAAGTCCCGCGTTGCGAATTTGGTCAGCGGTCGACGCTCATTTGTTGCCCCCATGCGGGTCACCATAGGAACGCTGTGTTTCGAATATGGTCAACAGTGATTCATTATGCCCCATCCTGAGGTGACAAACATCCCCCAGGTGGTGCTAGTGATCGGGCCCACAGCCCAGGATTCCTCACCCGGAGTGTACGGTGTGGTGTGGGACTACGTCCTCATTCACGTCGGGATCATGTACCATGTCGTACGACTCCCCTTCCTGACCGAGCCTCAGGCCCCTTGGCCTCCTTGGGCCCCTGGCCCCCCGTCTTCATGTAAGACGTTAAACTACAAGCCAGTCAGGTCTTCCTGATTGATACTTGACCTTAGGCCCCTTGTCCTTTCCAGGTCACAACCTAGGTCCCTTCTTACCCGGAGTGTACGGTGTGGTGTGGGACTACGTCCTCATTCACGTCGGGATCATGTACCATGTCGTACGACTCCCCTTCCTGAACGAGCCTCAGGCCCCTTGGCCTCCTTGGGCCCCTGGCCCCCCGTCCTCATGTAAGACGTTAAACTACAAACCAGTCAGTCCTTCCTGACCGAGGCTCAGCCCCAGGCCCCTCGACCTTTCCAGGCCGCGGCCCAGGACCTATTTTATAGGATTGTACGGTATGGCGTAGGGCTATGTCCTCATTCACGTTGGTTTTTCGCCATACTGTACACCTTGCTTAGGGGTATGTTACTCCCCTCCTCGTCTGGTATGACGTTAAACTACATTTCAAGAACTACGTGTGGCTTGATTCCCATCCTGATGGGATACGTAGGACCACCTGGATGTCCAAGATCCGGGTCCAGCCCCATCTCTCGGAAATCCTCATCCGATCTTGGCCCCTTGGACCATCCTTCCTCCATGAGGGGATCATATGGTGCGGTGTGGGATTATGGCCTCATTCACGACGGCCTCGTGATGACCACGCCATGCTCCCACCCCCTGCTGAGTTGTTTCGTCGATCCCTCTTTTTCGGCGGTTCTCCAATGTGCTTAAGAGTACTCTGGTCCATTACCTGGAATGCCAAGCTTTACTCGGACACGTCCGCACCCGCTTTCCAGGCTTTGCGTATCCCCGCATCAGGGATTTCACCATCTTTCACACCCAGAGGGACCCCCAAGAACGGCCTGGATACAATGCCCAAGGGCTCTCCTACCGATACGGGCCAACGCCCCCCCAGGGTTTCGGACAACAAATCGATAAAATCCCGCGTTGCGAATATGGTCAGCGGTCGATGCTCGTTTGTTGTTCCCACCTCAGGCTAACGCGATACAGACGCCGTGTTTCCGTCACGGATAACAGTTTTCCTCTGTCGTCACGCCAACCCGTTAAGCCCAAATGCCGGGTACACAATTCACACCCTTCGTCACTTCATCGTGACCAAGTAGAGTCTCGGGATTCTTGGTACTTTTCCTCTGTGCACGTCTGCGCGTTTGAGGAACAAGCTACATCAAAGGTGTCCTTAGGAACATTCTTCTGACTCCCCTTTAATGGATGCCCCAAGTATTGCAATGAGGAAGCCCCCCTTGTTTCCCACACCGAGTTTATCTCACGTGGGCTTAGGGATTGGGCTGACATCTGTGCTTACTCGGGAGTTGTCACCATCCACGGTCCGAGCTCTAAGACCATAAACTAAGACTCTCATCTGGAACTATGTTAAAGACCCCTTGTCTTTGGACCCAGCTTGAGTTCAGCAAATTTACCTCTCTAATCCTCTCTTCAGGACCCTGATCACAGGACTGCGTGGTGCAGTGTAGGACTACGTCCTCATTCACGTCGGGTTTGCAACAACTGCACCACGCACGCCCCCATTCTGAGGTTCAGTCCTCCTGTTCTGTCCTGCATGACATTAAAAGGAACCTTTCAGAACTACGTGTGGCTTGATTCCCATCCTAATGGGATACGTAGGACCACCTGAATGTCTAAGATTCGGGTCCAGCCCCACCTCTGGGAGATATCCTGATATCCCGGTCACCTAGGCCACTTGGTCCATCCCTCTCCAGTGGGGGATGTGCAGGTATAATACAAGGTTTTGGGCATCATTCCCCCTTCCCCTAGGAATCTTCCACCTCTCGATCACCCTCAAGGTTGAGTCCTTTGACTCCCTGCAGTGGTTCACCCATGTATTAAGAGTACTCTGGTCTAGCACCAAGAGTGTCAGATTCAACTTGATCAAGTTCCTTCCACCTGTCAAGCTTCGTGTTCCCCTCTATTCGGACTTCCATCATCTTTCACTCCCGGAGGGACCCCCAAGAACGGCCTGGATACAATGCCCAAGGGCTCTCCTACCGATACAGGCCAACGCCCTCTAGGGTTTCGGACAACAAATCGATAAAATCCCGCGTTGCGAATATGGTCAACGGTTGATGCTCGTTTTGTTAGTCCTCATTTCAGGATAATGCGACAGGATGCTGTGTTGCGAACATGGTCAGCAGTAATCCTCTGTCGTCACGCCAGCCCCTTCAGTCCTTGAATTTTGGTTGCATGATTCACATCATTTTCCACCCCATCATGTCCAGGTGGAACCTCGACACTTTTGGCGCTATCCCTCATTGCACCTTTGCATGCTAGGGGGACAAAGCTGCAATCTGGCGTCCTTTGGGACTCCCATGGTCCGAGCTCTAAGACAATAAACTAAGACCCATTCGGGACTACGTTCAAATTCCCATCCTCATGGGACACGTAGGACCGCCCTGACGCCCTGTCTCCGGGTACAACCCATTCAGGAAGCCAGTCTCTCTCCCTGTTTTACCTCTGGATGGCGTACAATTTGATGTGGGATCAAGTCTCTATCAAATGTGTTTTATAAACACTGCGCACATTTCCCACCTAGCATCGTCTCTGCTACGTCTGTGTTGCATGACGATAAAATGCGTGCTTGGTCCTATCATACGACCTTAAACTGTGACATTATCGTCCTGGCTGCATGACGAAAAACGGCACCGCATTGTGGTGACCTCGCTGTAGAGGACATCACGTTGGGTATTGGTCATGCGCCATGCCATTTGTCAATGCCCATCACGGCTTGATTCATGTGGCGACATCACGACCTACTGTTCTAGGCCTGTCGCTTCACAAAAAAACTATTCACCTTAAAGAACAAACAAGATACATCAAATTCCGCTTCTTTAGTGCAAGGGCCATGTCCGCACTCCGCTTTTCCCCTGGCACTGGTATCCTACCGTGCCACCTTCCAGAACTACGTATGGCTTGATTCTCATCCTTATGAGATACGTAGGAGCGCCCGGGTATTTCCCCGTGGGCCCAGCCTAACCCTGGTGTTCGGTTCCATGGTCCGAGTTCTATGACCCTAAACTAAGATCTCCCCAAGGGAAAGGAATCTTCTCCCTCTCTCTAATACGTTTCGTTGACGTATTTAGATGTGTTTTGACAAAAAGCCCGAAGCATGGGATTTTCACAGGGACATTCCCCTCATCCCATGACCAAGCTTCGTGAGCTCGCTATTTGGATCCTCATCCTCTTCCACATCCAAAAGGACCCTCGGATGACGTGGACATTAATCTTAAGGGCTCTCCATTAATGCTGGACCTAAGGGCCCTTCAATCATTTCGGGCCAACGTCCCCACGGATCTCTGACAACATTTGTGACACGGTCCCGTGTTTCGAACATGGTCAACGGTCGACCCTCATTTGTTTTCCCCCATTCTAGGCTAACGCGACAGGATGCTGTGTTGCGAACATGGTCAGCAGTAATCCTCCATCGTCACGCCACCATCATTGTGATCTGAATCTCGAGCACCATGATTCACACATTTCCACTCCCTCGTGTTCAAGTGGAACTCCATAATACTCGGCTCTTTCTCTTCACGCATCTGGGTGCGCTGAATGATCGTGTTAGTGTCATTGGGCCGGTAGTCACCGAGCATCCCTTTGCCCTCACCTGCCCCTCTCTGCGTCGGGAAATTCCCACCACTACTGCTTGTTTCCCACACCGAGCACGACTCACGTGGGCTTAGTAGTTTTGGCTGGATGTGTACCAACACGGCCAGGCTGCTCCTCGTCCAGTATGACGTTAAACTGTGATTCAAGAACTACGTGCGGCTTGATTCCCATCATCACGTGGGATATGTAGAGACACCCAGGCACTTAACCTAGGGTTCAGCCCCTGGAATCACGAAATCTTGTTCCTCCCAATTTCCAGCCCTCGCCAGAGGCCCTGTCTGGAAGAAGGAATGATCCATGATCAGGCCAATGCGCCCAGTTTGGCGTACTCCCACCACGGTGGTGTAACTACCTAAGTGCTGGATTCTGTTCGGACAGACCATCACTCCATATTCCACGCTTTGCGTGCCCCTTATTCGGACCCTCGTCCTCTTTCATGTCTGAAGGAACCCCCCTAACGGCATGGTCTTATGCCGCATCGGCTCACCTACCGTCCTGGGCCAGCGTTCCGGAAGACTGGTCATGTCTGGAAGGACCCCCTAACAGTATGGATGTCTGACCTATGGTCCACCAACTGTCCTGGGCCAACGTTCTGAAAGATTGATCGACAACAAATTGATAAAATCCCGCGTTGCGAATATGGTCAGCGGTCGATGCTCATTTGTTGTCCCCATTTCAGGCTAACACATTAAGGATACCGTCTGTCCGCCACGGTTAGCAGTTGTCCTTTATTGTCACGCCATCCCCGCAGTGTTCCGAATTTGGGCATCGTGATTCACACTCCCCATTTTAATCTGTTTGAACCGATTCCAGCGCCCCTGGCGTTGCCCTGCCCGTGCATAAGAGCACGTTGAAGAAACAGTGGTCCGGCTATCCTGGAAGTTCCTCCTCCGATCAAGCCTTCCCCATATTTCGGGAATCTGGACTGGTTTGAGGGAATTGTCGTCAAACGTCCCGCAAACATTGTAGGGATGTAACAGGGCAATTCAACAGTAGAAATCATGCGTGCTACGGAACTCAAAACAAAGGAGAAAGAAAGAGTTGAAGCACAAAAGTGTTAATAAAAGTTTCTTCGGGTTCGCTATAATACTCGAGGGTTGACTTCCCCCATGGACGGGTTGACTCCGTCAAAGGAGCGTTGCAGCTCCCCCACCCATTGACTTGCGGCGTCCAAAGCCTGTTGCCGCTGATTCAACTCCCGCTCTTCTTCAGCAGCGGCGGGGCGTAATTCCTCAACCCTGGCCCTGGCCCTTTCCACCCCGGCCCGAACAGCAGCCATCCTTCCAGAGGTCTGCCCCATGTGCTCCTCAGCCTCTGCCAGCTGGGCCTTCAATTGTGAGACCAGCTCAGACTGCGCATCGAGAGTGGCTGAAAGCTCGTTGGCCCGGATCTGCATCTGTTGGACCTCGCCTTCAGCCTCCTGGAGCTTCCTAATGCTGGTCGCCTACCTCCGCTTCCATCCCACGCTCAGCCCACGATCATGCTCCCGGATCTTCTCAGCCATGAGGTCTCGGATGAGCGCGTGAGGGCGTTGGGTGTCCACTCCCCCGGCACACAGTTCGCACAACCGCGAGCGGAGCCTATCCATTTCGGCCAGCCATTGCACTTGGGGAGTGTCCCTGATGAAGCGCGTGATCAGCTTCCACGACCGGCGGCGGACTATGCTGCTGTCATCCTCATCAGAGGCTGTTTCGTCCCAATCCGCGCGGTCAGCAGGCTCGTACGCAGGATATGCCTGCAGGAATTCCTCAGCGGGATCCGCATCTGGTGTTGAGTCTGGTACGACACCTGACGCTGGCGCAGGCACGACAGGACTGGGACTGACCGGTTGATCCTCTTCCTCAGAGTCCACCTCGATGACTTCAGGTATGGCCCTGCTGGTGATCCCTCCAGTGATGGTGTGCGCCGCAGCTTGAGGAGGTGAAGGGACTATCGACACCATCACCGGCATGCCCCTGGGAGGGACGCCGCCAGACATCCCAACCAGCCTAGCTGCAGCAGCCCACGCCAGTCGGAGAACTGTATGACAGAAATAGATATAAACGTTAGTTGGCATGGCCCACGTGTGGCAACGAGGAGACCGGTGAAGGATACTTACGAAGATCGACCTCCGAGCGCTGCTCCCGGACCGGTACCGATGGGACTCCAAGATGAGGCCCCCCGTATATTGTTGGAAGGCCTGGAGAGTCCAGAGGAGCCACCTTAGACCCCCTGGTCCCACCAGATGCAGAACTGGACGCAGCCATAGGCGCGGGTTCCGAAGGTCCCGCGACATCACCCGCCAAGGAGCGAGAACGAGGCCTACGAACAAGTTCCTCCTGCATGGCTCGAACATTGGTGAGAAGTCCATAGGGATTCAAGAACAGATCGTAAGAAGTGGAGTTCAGAATGCTACCTCGAGAGCCTCCGCGAAGTCGTCGGATTCTGAGCTTCAGTCTCCGACCTCGCCCTCCTCCAACGGGCTCCCTCCTCCAGCCTCGTCCCCCTGAGAAGAGTCCCCTGATTCCTCCGGCAAGGGGAAGCGCTCCCTCAGATCGGCAGCCGATAACTGTGGGGGAACCGTCTGATTCAATAGTACCCTCACCCGATCTGTCATTGGGCGAGGAACACCGCTGGAGTGGACGTAATCCTCCAGCTCGTTCAAGTATTGCTCCGCCTCCGCCGGAGACACCATGAATCCAGCCCGAACTGGGCCTATGCCCGGCAGTTTCATCCCGAGGCGGTTCAGGTGGTCCCACATCTCGGTCGGGCTGAGGAATTGCCGGTTGACATCCCAAATGTCCCAAGATTCCGGAAAGACGGCATCTTCTGCCATGTCAATGTGACGCAGCCGCTTCCCCGGAGCCTGAGCGGATACCCGACGGAATCCCCTCGGTGGCCGCCCCTCCGGATAACCCTGCTCTCCCGGAACCACTGGATCCGCCGCTGCTGCCATACCTTCGGCTGGTGCGGGTCTCTCTGCCATGGCAGCCCCGCTGCCACGGGCGGCCCTAGCTGCCCTCCGACCCCGACCTCGAGATAAAGAAGGCCCACCGTCACCAACCCGGATCGTTGGCTGCTTCAGTATCTCCCCGGGGTAAGCGGCCTCCCAGCTGATGGCGTACTCCTTCACTAAGCCGAAGGCGGTGGTGGACGGAGGCAATGTGATCTACATCTTTCTATCCTCACGTGTGAACATAAGCCACAGTTTCCTCATCACACACGGGTGCTCCTCGTGACGCACCTCACAGTATATCTGCGGGGTCAGCCGCTGGAGGCACCGGAACTGCCTCGCGAAACGATGCGGGGTGTACGGTTCACAGATTGGATCACGATCTATCCGAGCCACCAAAACTCCACCTCGGAAGGCCAGGAGGTAAGCCCGATGTTCACCCGTTCCCCGTCCATCATCAGTAAGACTCCACGTCGGCAGTGGGAAGGGATGAAAGTTGAAATCGTCCGCCCTCCACACCCTATTCAGCACCATCGGAACGGCCAGTTTGAATGGGAAGCTCCCAACTGCGTTCAAGATGGAGGGGCAAAAGTCTGATCCCGGTGGAGAAATAGGGTTTGGATACTCATAAATCCCCCTGATATGCGCCGCGATCCACCCATACAGGAGGTGGAAGGGCCCACATATTCTTAGCGGCTTCTTGCCCTCGCTAATACACCGCATCATTCTGTATAGTTTGGCGAGCATCGGGATCCCCAGGTTGATCTGCTGCCCCATGGCCAACATCGATGCCATGATGAACGAGCTGGGCCGTACCCCCATGCTTGTATCTCTCACTGGTAGGATCCACCCACAGATGAGAGCTGTGATGAACGCCGCCAGCCTAACTATTGGCTGTTGTTCAGTGCTGACGCTGAAGCCCCATGTCTTCCATTGGTTGTCCTCCAAAACCCACCAATACGAGTGTTCCTTGCCCCGCCGGGCTGCCCTCGGACAAGTTCGAGGCCTTGGAGGGAACTCTCTATCTTCTGGGAAGTTCAGGAAGCATTTGAACCATCTTCTGAAGTGGACATCCCTCACTGCTTCCTTGTCCTCTCCGGGGACAAGCGCCATCAGCGCTGACGCCAGTCGCGGCATTTTCTCAGCATCTCCCCACATGCTGGCAACGGGGAGGAATTCTTCATACATGGCCCCCAAGATCGGGACCCCGGAAATCTGGTGGACATCCCACAGGCTGATTCCCACCTCCCCGTGATGCAGGTGGAAGGTGTTGGTTCGGGACGACCATCTACTCAACAGTTCCGGCATCAGCTGCTTGGGTTGGTAAATGTGGAACTGGGAGGCCCATGCTGCCTCGTACAATCCCACTCTCCTCAGCTCGGCCTCGAACTCCTCGCATGAGGCGCCTACCCAGTAGGCCCAGGCCCAGTCATCGGTAAAGTTGCCGCCCTAGCGCAGGTCCCACTCATCAGACCATCCCTTCTTCGGATCCTGCAGAGCCGCCTTCAGTATAGTGCGGTAGAGAGGAGGGGACGTCTCCGGTTGCAGTGGCCTCCCATCAATATCGTTAATATGATTGTAGAGGCAATCAGCGGTGAAGGGTGTGAAATCCTCCTGTCCATGACCATCGGCCGCCCTGAACCATTGGTGCTGGCATGGTGTGCTCCTGAACCAGCAAGCTGGTTCATCCCTTCTCGCCACAGGGATGAAGACGTCATCCCTCAGTCCGAAGCCGTACAATGACAGTTTCTTGCACTGCGGATAATCCCTCTGACCTTCCGACAGCAAGTCTGTCAAGGAAGTGTGGTCCGAGTGGCTCCGAACCATTTCCCCCAAGCCCGGACGGTTGGCCATCTCATCCCGGCGAGCAGCATCTGCAAGCACTTCCCGCACAGCTTCTTGATTGGCCATTTTAACTCTGGCCCTCAGAAAAGGATTCTTCCGAATGGATCGTGAATATCGATCGCGAAGCTCGATCGCGAAGCCGGATCGCGAAGGTCGGTCGCAAGATCAAAACCGCGAAGTCCGGCCAAGACAGGCACGCAAAGGTTCGCTTGGCGCGGACGCGGAGTCAGAGACCCGCGGTTCGCCGCGAAGCTCGATTCGCGGAGGGCTGTCGCGGAGTACGCGGAGCTTCGCGAAATCGAGAGCACAAAAAGACAAGGAAGGCATGTAAAGACAAAAGAGGGCGGACCCCCTATTTATAAGCGACGACCCCGGAGCATCGCAGCGCACCTTATCCGCGCGAAGCATCGCGGCGCGTCCGGATCTGCGGCCCCGGCGAGCATCGCGGGCCTCCTTCGCGATGCTGCATCACGAACCACCGACAGTTTTGGCGATCGTCCCTCAGACTTCGACCCTTCGCCTTCCGCGGCTCCAAGTCTGAGGGGGGGCATTTGTTGGTGCCAAAAATGTGGCCCGAAAGGAAGGAACGAAAAAGACAGTCGGTGCGCTGCCTCGCGAAGCACAGCCGCGAAGCACAGCCGCGAAGCCCCGCCACGAAGTGCCCCAACCCTGGGGGTGCCGCGAAGCTCCAGAGGCGGTGATCCTCCGCGAGCCCGTTTGACGTTCGCGAGCCGCCGCGAAGCTCTAGAGGCGGTGATCCTCCGCGAGCCCGTTTGACGTTCGCGAGCCGCCGCGAAGCACCAGAGGCGGTGATCCTCTGCGACCCCGTTTGACGTTCGCGAACCGCCGCGAAGCACCAGAGGCGGTGATCCTCCGCGAGCCCGTTTGACGTTCGCGAGCCGCCGCGAAGCTCCGAAGGCGGCGCGCGAGCCCTGCATCGCGGCACCCCTTCCCTATAAATAATCGACTCCCCCTGATTCCCCGGGGACGGACAATCCGACCTTTCGGCTTCTCCTCTCCCGAATCGTGAAGCAAGCTTTGCCCCGGGAATCATGAGCTCCGCGAGGTATTTCTACTTTGCGAGACGACTCTGATTTGCTTCGTTTTGAGCCCCTCTTCCAAGAGGGATGCCCTTCGCGAAGCCCAAGGGCGTTCACAAAGGAAGGGGATTCCCAAGGGAACCCGGGCAGCCGCGGAGCACTCGTGCTTCGCGAAACACCCAACCCATACGAGTAATCCCTATGCTAAGGCAGGATCGCTCCACTCCGCGAAGTACATTGCTTGGCAGGACCTTGCTTCGCGAACCATTCCTTCTTCGCGAGGCAGTGCTCCGCGAACACTGTTCCACTTCGCGAAGCACCACCCACTCCCACCTTTGCCCCATGCTAAGGCCAAGGCACCCCACTTCGCAAAGCACACTCCTCTGCTTAGCGATTCCTCTTTCCGTGCGACCCTCCAGGTTTGCACGATGTGATTTCAAAGTCCCATGGACAACACATCCCGTAGCGTTGCTTCGCCTAATGCTTCTTCGCATAGGCACGCTAACGGCTATTGCTTCTTCGCATAGCCACGCTAACGTGGACCCCTCGATGGTTCCTCCCTCGACCCCCATTTACCATGGCCTTACCGGTACCTTCCCTTCTCCAAGGACCAGAGGGTACCGGTTATGTAAGCCCTAGGGGTGTGGAGTGAACCCACCTCGTCCGAGCTGCAGGACGTTAAACTGCCAAGAACCACATCCTCAACACATGACGTTAAACTGTGACCCAACCTCGTCTCCCTCACGAAGGGTCCCCCCAGCTCGAGCATTCATTACACCGCTCGTCTCCACGGGAATGGTAACTCTTCCGCACATGGAATGAGATCCTCCTTGTCGGAGTGGTGTATGTTCGCAGGGGAAGGGCTGCCTCAGAGCGTAAGCCCCTAACCTTTGGTACAGATGATTGCACCCGTGCATCTCTGTACTTCCCCACTACCAAGGTCAGTGGAGGACGTGATAGGGAACGAGGCACCCCGTTCTGGGCCTCCATCTTGGAGTATGTCCCAACACCATGGGCCGCTCAACGCGTAAGCCCCTCTTCGCTTCTCACGGACGCACCCTTCGCGACGTGATCGTCAGGTCCTTGCGACCTCTTGTTTCTCACACCGAGCATGACTCACGTGGGCTTAGAGTGAGCACTGACCCTGACAAACAAACCTGAACTACGAGGTCTTTGATCCATGTCAAGGCATGGTACGTAGGAAGCCTCCACGAGGTTCAAGCCCACCATTAGTGGACCAAGGTCTGCTTTCACGTCGGTTTACCGAAAAACCCTCCTGAACTACGAGGTCTTTGATCCATGTCAAGGCATGGTACGTAGGAAGCCTCCACGAGGTTCAAGCCCACCATTAGTGGACCAAGGTCTGCTTTCACGTCGGTTTACGGACAAACCCTTTTGAACTACGAGGTCTTTGATCCATGTCAAGGCATGGTACGTAGGAAGCCTCCACGAGGTTCAAGCCCACCAATAGTGGACCAAGGTCTACTTTCACGTCGGTTCACCGACACACACACTCGTCGCTCATTCACGTCGGGTCTCATTCCAGTCCAGCGGCAAGCCGTTGTGACCCAAACCCACCTGAACTACGAGGTTTTTGATCCATGTCAAGGCATGGTACGTAGGAAGCCTCCACGAGGTTCAATCCCACCCATCACCCAATTCACGTCGTGTTCTACCTACGTCCAGTATGACGTTAAACTACATTCTGGTCCAGTGGTAAGCCATATTGACCCAGCCCCATTTGAACTACGAGGTCATTGATCCATGTCAAGGCATGGTACGTAGGAAGCCTCCACGAAGTTCAATCCCACCATTAGTGGATCAAGGTCCCTCACTTACGTCGGCTCACCGACACCCACCACCCGTTGTTTATTCATGTCAGGGTTCATTTTCGTCCCGCATGACGTTAAACTGTATCATTTGAACTACGAGGACTTTGATCCATGTCAAGGCATGGTACGTAGGAATCCTCCCAGAGGTTCAAGCCCAACTCTCCTCGGACCAAGGTCCAACTTCACGTCGGTTTACCGGCACCATCCTGAACTACGCGGACTTTGATTCCATGCCACGTGGATTCGTAGGAAGCCTCTTCAAGGCTCAAGCCCAACTTCGCTGTCGCCCCCCCTGCGATGGTCCCATATCATTCTCAACCGTCTCCGCAAGACATTAAACTCGCACCCTACCTCGTGATAAACATGAGATGCCTGAGGAAAACCTCGGATGGAACGCCTTTGGCATAACCGTCTCCGCAAGACGTTAAACTCGCGGCATACCCTGTGTTGAACATGAGAAGCTGAGGAAAACCTCAGATACGTGTCTATGACATGTAATTCCCCGCGCTCGATGTGGGATGCCTCGGGCTTCCACGCCCTTGAGAAGCCTTGTGATCGAGGATAACAGACAGACATGCCAGGTACCCCAGCATCCAGACACGCTACTGATGCCTCAAACGTGATTACTCCCCTGACCGAAGGTTGCTGCCCTGACTGGACCCTTTGGAATGTCCCGACAGAAGCAGTGTAATTAACCGGCGTCAATGGAAACATGGCACTGGGAAGAGTTTCACGAACTACGTATTAAATATATAAGGGAGACCCGGACTAGGTGACGGGTTCTGAGGAGGAATCCACAGGAGGAAGAACCGACATCCCATCATCCCGTTTCGATCAAGGAGCAGACGTCCCTGAATAAGGAACGAATGCCACCCACCTTTGGAAAGAGGGAATGCGGGGCAACAAAGCCGCGCGTCCCCCTCCTCCGCGGACGGATGCGCGCGCGCCCCGACGAAAGCGTCAGAAACAATTACTATTTTCATGGTGCTCATATGTCCTCTTATAGTCTTAGTTTCATTCATTGAAATTAGACTTGGAAATTATTTACCCATATCATTGTCACATTATATTATGTCCTCGTATGATGATCATGTTTAGGAGACTATTTCCATTTGAATTGTTTCCTTAAGACCATGAAATATTTGATCCTTATTATTATTTTGATCATGTGAATCAGTTGGGTTCCCATTCTTTATACTAGGTTCCATTTAAAAAAAATATTTCGTAGATTTGTTAATAAAGTTATGTACTTTGTATAACTCTAAATATGGTATATCATATAACATAAATTTGTGCTTCGTGAATCCTAGAATCATAATCATTTTAAACTCTTAGGTAATCCTTAATTTTTAATCCTAGATATTGAAAGGTAAATAAAATGTGAATTATCCTAAGAATATCCCCCATGTGTGTTAGAATAGGTGCGTAGTAAGGCTCATTTTTTTGTACCAGTTTACCCCGATTCAAGTTCAAAACACCTTTCCAGAGTTGTTACACTTATTTACATATGTTCCATAACCACGCCCACTTGTAGTATCATGATAGAGATGTTTTTCTAGGAATACCCACATAATATATACCTTAAATAAATTCATGTATGTTCTTCTAAAATTATCCTCAATGTCTATATTATGGTTTTTCATCCTAATATATGTTTTATAACTCTAGCTTCTAAGGTTACTATTAAACATCCTTTGATACCAACTATAATTCCACGACCCTAGAATCCGAGAGCCGGTGTATTATTTTATTACATTGGCAAGATTAGAAATAATAAAATCCTAAAGGACCGATCGGTTTAGAATTATTAGAAATCCGTATTACATACATGATACCCATAAACCATTTGTAAATATAAAATTAAAACATTATACATAATTAAATGAAATAAATTTCATCCTTGAATGCTTGTTATAAGACTTATTCTTCACAACCTGGGGAAAGAAAACATAATATGGCTGATCTCAAATACTCGGTAAGGGTGAGTAAAATATAATAAATAATTAATAAATATTATAAATTTAAATTTTTTGATAAATATATAATAACACATGGAATTAAAATAACTATATAAGGTGATATCAATATGGAAATATAAGAAGCTAAAAACCATTTCATTTAATCATTGAACTAAAATTCATTCATAGATATGTCAAAATAAAATATAATGGATAAATAATAATAAATTAATTCTCAATAACATAAATTAATAATAATAATACATCATGTTTCCTTATAACATGATACCTTTTCCATCAATAGATAGTTTAAACTATTTGGCCAACTGATTCATCTCATGAGACTCATGATGAATTGAGGGATTGTATTAACTAGTCCCCAATCCATAGGACTTGCCTTAAATGACACCCAAAGCTTTTATTTAACATCCAAATCATTCCAAATATATTTAATAAAAATAAAAATTATAAAATGTTTCCATATTGAATAGAAGAGATATATTTTTAATAATTCCAAGTTAATCAAATAATTGTCAAAGTAAACACCTTATGAAAAATGATATACGGTTCAGAAAATAATAATGTATATTATGGGATAATATGGATATCTAGGGTAATGATAAATGAAAAATAGTTAATATAATGTTATTTTTTCAAGATAATGTTTAAAATAATAAATGGAAGTGTGATGTTAATGATAATCATTGAGAACATAATTGAGTAGAATAATCTTTAAACATTCCAAAGTGTCTTGTAACACATTGAAACATTTGATTCATAAACTATAGAAAGGTATAAAATAAATGACACATATAATATAATTAGAATAAGGTTATTAATGATATGAAATGAAAAAATTATTATATATCCCAAATAAAAGTGAATTGGCACATAATAACAAATAAGTCTCAATAGAATGTAAATTGAGACGAAATCCCCTTAACTTATCCATTCTTTTTTTTGTGGTATTTTTCCTCTATAGTGGTTTAAAATATTCTCATAAATAATATAACAACCATAATAATGTTTATAATACCATATTTTAACTTCTTATAATATCTCATTACCTCTTTGTTATCAACTTTCAATAATTTAACAATTCTGGATGTTAATTGACTAGTTTTCTTGAGTAGGCTGTTATTTGTTGTTATCATTAATTAGATCATGGTTTCATCATTTCCAAAATTTAAAAAATTAAATAATTACCATATATAATTAGTAAATATGTATTTATAGTATTCCATAATATTTTTCTATTAGAAATGATGTGCACCATTGAGGGTGATGGAAGGTCAAACATATGCATGAACACTACTTTCGTTCCATTGTTATGATAAAATAATGAAAAATAAATAATAACTATTTATATTATAATTACATTAAAATATCTAGGTAATATAGGTTTCATTTTTTTATTAAAATCATCATTTATATGTTTCATTTATGGCTTGAACGAGTCACATCTCTTTGAGGGGGCGGTGGTTCACAGTTCCTCAAACAAAATTATCCTATTTACACAAGATGTTAAGGGTAAGGGTATGATCTAAATAAATATTAAATAATCATAAACAAATTATAAATATAATATATATCATTTATAAATATTTTTTTCATAATAATGGCCATGATTATATATGGTAAAGTAAAAAATTAACAACCATTGTTTCGTGAGGTAGTAGTTCATGTTACACAAAAACCATATTTTTGATACTCATTAGATAGATGTGTTTTAAGTGTAGGTTAAACACTTTAAATAAAAAAATAATAGAATATTTATAATATTTTTTATGTTATATAATAATGTAATAAATATATTTTAGTCGGTGGAGAATGGAAATTAAACTAGAGAGATTAAGAGAAGATGTTACCTCTTGGTCATGTAACCCCATTTGGTTTGTACCAAAGGCTTCCTTGGAAATATTCCCACCCATAGTGAGGATTGAAAGTCTTGGTGGTGGATTTTGGGAATCTATTTGGCCAAATATTGGATGAAACTATGTTTTTTGAGATGTGTTAGGAATGGGGAGAGGTGGTGGTATTTTATAGGGAAGGAAAATGATCCACATGGAATTTTATGAAACAAGTATGTTGTACCCATGTTATTTCCAAAAGAAGTAATAGAAAACAAAAAATACATAATAATAGTAGTTTTATGGGTGATATATGTCCATAAAATGGGTTATGTATATGTATCTAGGTTATTTGGTCCCCTAAGTTAAAGGTTTATTCCTTTATTAAGCTTCATTTTTCCTTAATAATTGTAATTTATTTTAATTAATTTCCCTAATATTTTTGGTCAAAACTATTTTTACCTTAATATAGATTATATTTTATGGTAATGAAAAATATGGAATCCATTTTTTTCTAATTCTAATCACAGAAGTGGTATTAGTTAATTTAAAATTCATCCCAAAAGCAGGAAGACAAGGCTGGTTTTTAAAGTAAAAAGGTCTAAATGTTTGCTATGTTTTATAGTCAATTTCAAAGTGAAATTGATCCCAATGACTAAATTGAATCAATTGATAAAAATATGATGTAATAATATTTTAAATCTAATCTAAAAAATAATTTAAACTTCTAAATAAATTATATGAAAAATTAGTTTTGAACAAAAATTCAGTATTTTAAACTATTCATTAAAAAATGTAATGTTTCAAAAAAATATCAAAATTTCACCCTAACATAGTTATTATGTATCAATTTATAAGATGATGTTTATTTTTAAGTATTTAATTAATTAATTTTTTGAAATTAATATTTAAAATTGCATCTCTATTAAAAGGTGATAAAAATTCCTTAATAAAAATATAGTATTTTATGCGTAAAATTGGGGTATTTGTGATCTTATGCTTATCAAATACATGGGAATAACATAATAAATATTTTATTTAATATATAACATATATATTTAATTATAATCATTCATTAATTGTTATTAATTTAACTTTTTCGGATAAAACTAGTTTGTGATCATAAAAATTGTTTTATATATAACAATCCATTAATATTCAATTTGTTCCTATATTAATTTATAATAAAAATTTAACCAATAAATTAATATTATATTATTATAAAAATTATATTTTCATAAGTGAAAAGATAATAGTCATAACTACCAATTTAATACATAGGTTAAGTATTATTATATTAAATAATAATATTTTTATAAGGTATTATTGTACGATTAAATCTCGGTCTTGCGTGTAATGCAAGCTATCGAAGAAAGAATCTCTTTCATATAACGCTTTATAAATCAATTTTTCATGAATTACAATATGTTAAATATATCTAATCTATTTAAAAATTGTAAATATATTTTAATGTATCAAATTATTGTATTAGCTTACGTGCTTGGTGTTTTGTTTCATACACGCTATGAAATACAATATTCATATTCTATAATTCCAGGGTGTTATATTTTTTATTCAATATATTATTAAACAAAAATCAAATATCAAATTGATTTTAACATATTAGGTTATCTAGATTGAATCTAAATTGACTGTTGTTCAAAAAAGTTCTCAAACTCATAGAAATTCATGAAATGAGATAGTGAAATGGCAATATTAGGTTGTTGTCGATGTTATAATAAATGATGACCAAATCAATTAATTGAAAAACATTATGGTTGAATAAGTTGAATGATTCAATCAATTATCTAAATATATGGAATAAAGAGTTATGTTTGTGGAATAATTCATGGATAACAATGATGATTATACTCAATAAGTTATTGTTCTATGAGAGAAGAATCAAGATATGGATCTAAATATGTCCCAAATCATATGTTGTGAAGATGAAGTCATCTTGTTGAGGGAACAAAAAACACCATTTGGAGGAAGTCAAGATATTAAGGACATTGTATGATAAATTTGAAAAGGTGAAGAAATATAAGAATGAGTTAAAAAAGATGAAGGCCTTTGTGAAGACCTTAAGGAAGAAAGAATGAACTTTTTAGTTTTTAAAAGGTGTTTTATTTTTTTAACATTTGAATTGTTTGAAATATATGATTTTTATTTTCATATAAATGTAAAATATTTTAATGTTTTCTAATTATGATTCGATATATTTTATTTTATTTTTTTGTGGTGGATTTGATAGTTCAATATTGTTTCATTTGTTACATTTCTTACATTTCAAGAACTTTGTGTCCTTCCCCATTATTTTTTAAAATTACAAAAGGGGATAAATCATTGCATTGGAGAGAGATTATTAAATTAGGAAAAGGTTTGTAAAAGTGAAGTTATAATATAAAGAGGGATGATTATTTAATGGGGGAATATGATCCTAATGGGGATAATATCTCCCAAGGGTGATGATGTCTTAATGAATGATCTATTCTAAAACACCATCATATTAACAATAAAATTCCGAATAGTTATACACTTATGGGGGATAAGGATTAATGAATAAATATCAATATTAGGTTATTAAAATATAAAACGGATGTGTGTTTTTCAAGTTATTTATTTCATTTTTTTTGGGTGTCTATGCTTTCCAAAAAGGGGGATATTTTTGAGTTGGAAGTTCTAATTCTTATCTTTCTATTCCGTTAGTTTTAGAAATCACAAAATCTTAAAGCATGTTTAATAAAATAATTTTCCCAAGTGTTATAATTTCTTCTATAGAAATAATTACATTTTACAATTCTTAGAAAAAGATATAAAGTATTACCAATATAAACATAAAATTCATCATTATAATTATTCTACTGAGTATGTATCAGATAAATTAGACAATAAATTATCATATCAGATATTCGAATTTAGTCATCTCTTTCGTAAAAACAAAAGCCTTTACAATCAAACAAGTATTGGTATCGATAAAATAATACTGAAGCTCATAAGGATTATCTTATTAATATTTATGGAATTCCATCAGACTGACTAAGGTTTAGAGTCATAATGAAAATAATTGTTCCTAAAGTAAGAAATACTTTTAACATTATGATGGTGTTAATCAATATGACATTAGGGATTTAGTTACAAATATTTTTCATGTGCCAACTATCCAAGGTCATTGCAATAGACATGGAATAATATATTTGGATGGATTCCTATAAATATTATGTCATTTAAAGAGTTTTAAGTAGGTTGATTACTTTTTATATTGAATATTACTCTATATAAACCACTCGTTCCTTGTATGTGTAATTATTTGGACTGTTTTAGTTCTAAGGAAACCTCTTAATGTTGTCTCCTTAATAATGTTTGTAATTGTAACTCATAACTGGTCATTGTTGTGATTGAGTTCTTCTAAGGATAGGATGATTGATAATCTAATCCATCGAATCGAGGGCTTTTATGGATAAGAAAAGGAAAAAATATGATCTTATTATTGAGGGATCCAAGGGATATAAAGACAAATCTAATACAACCTTTTTATTGATGGATTTTATAGTAAGGAATGACAGACATTACTGTGATTATAAATTAGTGGATACCTTTAGTCTGTGTTATTGACTTCCATACTCTTAAGGTTAAAAGTGTATTATCAATTTAAATATCTTGTAAGTAATTGTTACATTCTTTATCTATTTTATTAATTATTGTTTTCAACTTTTCAATTATTTTCCATATTTAATTAAAAGCGAGTATTCATATTAATATCCATATTATTTTTATTTTATCAAATTTACTCTGATAATAATAGTCACTGTGATATAAATCAGATCCATAGTGATTATTAGTTTTACTCTAATATAATAAAACTTATTTTTTGTTCTGATTCTCTGAATTTTTGAATCAGACAAAGTCCATGTCTAATTTCCTTACTTAATGATGCTTGTTTATTAATTTTTTTGAACATATTAAACTATTTTATCAAACTAAAAGTCACCCCCATATGATAAGTATAATAATCTAAGAAACTATTAAGATCATATGGTTCTATTATCCTTATTATAAAGAACATGTTAAAAGTCATGATTTAGTGTTTAAGGATAATCAAACTATTACAGATGTTGATAAGGGAAAAAATATACTTCACTATCATCAAATGTATTTTTCAATATTGAGTCAGTTCCTGAGTCACATTTACATCATGTAACATATTATGATGATTTTGTTGAGGTACATATTGAGGTTCGGTGTCAACCAGTTTGTTTTCATGTTTCTGGTTCACCTTTTGTTTTTGATGATCATGTTTGAGGGGTTGTTAATGAAACTAAAGTTCCAATCCCATGGTAACCTAAGTATATTTACATTTCTACTTTGTATTCTTGAGACGACTATGTGCTCCTTACTGAATGGGAGGACTATAATCATTTTATGAAGTGGTGGAAAGTGATCAGAAGGACATGTTGGTTATTGAAATGGCTGATGATATGAGATCATCCAATGAAAACCATAATTTTGAGCTGGTGATGTTTCCTATAGGTAATATATCTTTGAAAAATTGAAGGATTTATTGGATTAAAAATGAATAATCTAGTTTTTTCCATGATACAAGGTATGGTTAGTTGTTAAAGGCTTCCATTAAAATAATGGTATTTCTTTTGATGAGATTTTTTCACCTATGGTTAAAATTTATTCCATTTTTGTCATTCTTGGTTAGGCTGCTAGTTTGGATCTATTGATTGATAATTTATATTTGGTGGTAGATTTCCTCTTTGGAGATTTATTGGAGGAGAATAATATGAAGTCACAATATGCATTTTTTTAATACTAAAGATAATTATTTCTATAGTATAAATAGGAGTATTTATGGTTTGAAGCTAGATCTGAGGAAGTGGTATTAAAATTTGGAATCTATCATTTTTCATCATCGTTTCAGAAATACATTTTCAGGTCATATAATTTTCATTAATAGATTTACTAATGATGATTTTATTATATAGTTTATCTTTATTGAGGATATGCTCATTGTTATCTATGATTATTATATAATTGAACGATAGAAGAAGGATAGTTTTTTGTCTTTTATGATGAAAGACAAGTCCCCAGCATGAACTATTCTGAGAATGGAAATTTCCGATGATAGAAAGGCCAGGAAATTATGGTTATATTAGCATATATATATTGACTTGGATCTTCATAGATTTTTCTGAACCTAAAAAAGTGGTTATTACTCCTATTATTTTTCATTTTTAGCTTAGTACCAATTAGTCTTCTTATACTATTTATATAGAAATGAGATTTATCACATAACTAATTCATATATTGTCAGATGATTTATGTATGTGATGGAATATACTAATCCTGATCTATCAAATTTAGTTTGGGTGTTCATTAGATTTCTATCCAATCTAAGTAGAGATCATTTGAGGGAAGTGATTTATATATTTTGTTATCTTCACGGTACTTCTGATTTGAAATTTTGTTTTAGAAATGGGGGAACTATTATTTATAACTTTATATATTTAAATATGGAAGGAGGTACAGATTCTAGAAAGTGTACTTCAAGATATTTGATCACTTTTATAGGGGATATTTATCTTAGAATTGCAGATTACAAAGAATTGTTACTCTATTTACCAAAGATTCTGAGTTTATTGCAGCTAAATAGGCTTATAATGTTTTTTGGGAGATGAAAATGATTATTCAAGAGATAAATTTTAATCAAGATACATATCTTTTATTTTGTGATAATTATATTTATATTTGTTGGGAAATAATTTAACTTTTCATGGAAGCTCAAATCATATCGATTGTTAGTATCATAAGATCAAGAACATCTATGATTTGATATAGATAGATCTTGTGACGATCCATGCCTGTGAAAATGTTGTAGACATGATGACCATGACTTTACCTAGAGGTATATTTGAAACTCCACATCTGATCTCATTGTTGACGGCGATCCCTTATTGAGTTGGAGGGGGATTTTTTGGCATGCTTTCACATATATCCCACATAACATGCCAAATAAAAATAATAAAAATAAATAATATAATATTTGTTGAAAAAATGGGTTATTTATATTTTTAGTGGTGGATGAATTTCTTTTAGATGTCGCGAACTCTCTTCTTCATCCCAATAGAGGTGTAGTTTCCCCCCTTTTTGGTATTGTGGTGCATTTAGGTTTTGACACTAGTTTTTGGATCTACAACTAGTTAATGTATTCTAATAAGATATACTTCTAGAATTCCATTTATTTTATCCTAATTTTCTTCATTTTCACCTTTTATTAGGACATCAAACATCCACCCATCACGATCATGTCTACTTGGATTTATTTAGAATGCTATTTTATACATGTCAGGATTCTTTTAGACAATAACATATCTTTTAATTTGATACAATATTTTATCATATTATTATTTTTGAGATACCTCTCATCTTTATTAGTATCTACTTTTTACTCTTGATTATTAGTGGATTCTACTTTCTTGACCAGGTCTTGTGGTTTTTCCCCCTTTTAGGGTTTCGAGGTTAAAAATTGTCATTGTCAACATTTATTTTTCGGAACATATATTTGGTCATCATGTATCCCTTTAATTTTTTAGTCTTTTTGTAAGTGACATAATTGTATTACCTGTAACATTCTATTTGGGGTTCATTGTTATGTTCATTGCTTTATGTATTTGCCAACATGAAAGACTCTAGCACAATCACATAATTTTAGCACTACCTCAATCTATCACCATGACAAAAGACTAAGAAAATATCTATAAGTCCAACCTCACTCTCCATGTATAGATAACTAATTCTTGAAATGATTTCCTTATATGCACACCCAATTGGTATCAATCAATATTCTTACATTTCATTAAAATCATTTCAAGATCTATTCATCATTGCTCATCCTTTTTTCCCTCAATAAATATAAGGACTAAATTTGGACCGATACACTTCACCTTCACCAATTCTAACATTGATCCCAGTTTCAAAATACCCAAGTACCATTGTATTCCAAAATAAAATTAAAAATAGGCACAATTCATCTATCTCACTTTCCAGCATCTACACTATCTTCCTTACATGAGAATGATAAGTAGAAGTTTACACCAGTAATGTTATAAATCACTAAAACAATTTCTCTTCAACTATACTCAAACTATTTTGGAGTTTTATCATGGTAAGCATTTTAATTAAATATAGATTATTAAAAATGTATATTTAATCCATTATGACCATGAAAAAAGAAATATTTCAAACAGCCAAAGTAGAATACTTCACTGAGATCAAGAACTAAATTTAAGGAATATTCATAAAACTCTTGACTCACCAAAAATAGATCAAGAAACATGTTCTTATTATATGTTTAATTTCACAATATGACAAGAATATTTTAGTATTCTAATATAAATTGAAAACTGTTCACTATTAGGGGGTCTTCTATTTGATCATCAGAAGAGTTGTGCTAATACTATTTTTCCTCCTTTATTTAATTTCTAGTTTCCATTATATGGTGATGTAACACTATTACATTCGTGTCTAAGTCTACAAGAATATAATTTGGACAATGATAATGAATTCCTCACTTTAATAGTTAATTCTATTTTTTACATCTATCTAGATTCATTTTAACTTTTTAAAAGATAGAAAATTTCCTTATTTCGTACATTTTTAATTCATAATTCCTTTTCTACAAGATCTAACATACATTCCACTTAGTCCATTCTGATTACCTATGATTGTGTGAATTGTATTTGAATATGGGTATTTTGAGATCTTCTATTATTAGGAAAGGGGTTATTAGAGGTTTTAGTAGTTATTTCTTCCCTTCTATTAAGTTAAAACATATTTTTCTGGGTAATCAAGTGAGATATCACTTGATTAGAGGTAGAATAATTGATTAAGTATTTAAAATAAGTATTTTAGTTGAAAGATAATTATAAAATTCAGGTTAGGCCAAATAATATGAAATTTAATTAAAAAAACAACCCAATTCAATCTCACATTCTAAACCCATCAAAACAAATACAAATACTCCCATAAAACTTTCCTCTCCTGAGACAACATGAACCCATTACTACTAAATTTTCATAAGGTATTAAAATTTTTTTGTTGATGAGCCTCTGAATGGATTCTCATCAATAACCATGAAAACCTATATCTTATGTTTTACGTGACTATATATTCTACAAGACACTCATCTAGTTTTTACATGATTGGTTTTATCAATCGATTTGTTATATTTTTATTTGTTTCCATCTACCTAATATTTAAATTACCCATCTAAATAATCTACTATATGAGATAGAATTTTTGAAGTATTTTTTTCAAACATTGGAAAGATCTAGGTTCCTTATCCTAAGAAATAACACCATTGTTTTTACAATATACTTCAATTGTTCCCTCTATGCTATGAAACACTCCATGTTAAGTATTTAGCTTAATGAACCAAAGAGGTTCCTTCATAGTATTACATGTAGTTATGTACTTTGCCTCTATTTTTCACTCCATTGTGGTTGATTTCGTATTATGCTTCCAAATGATGAGTCTACCATTTAGAAAAAACACAAATCAATTTTGTGATCTCAGATCATATTTTTCATATTACATAGCAGAATTTTTGTAACCCTTTAAAAAAATTTCATCCTCTCAATAAAATATAAAGGACACATATTCATTTTTTATAAATTACTTAATAATGTTATTTATATCAATATAATGAGCCTCACTAAGATTATATTGGTTTCTACCTTTTATTCTCAAATAATAAGATACATTGCGTCAAGTAAATAACATGTAATACATGATAGATCCTATGAAATATACAAAATGAATCGTATTCATCCTTTTTAAATTTTTTGATTGATTTTGAGTCTTACTAGGATTTGTACAATGAAACATTAATAAATACCCATTTTAGAGTTCTCCATGGTAAAAAACATTATCAGTATACCATTATTTTTGTTCTAACTCAGTCCAAGATAATTCATAGATATACCTCTATATATTTTCATTATCTTTATATAAGATACTTAAGACATGTATTTTATTGAGAAACATCAACCCAACCATATCTTCAGATAATGAAGTTTCATTACATTAATTATGATATGTAATATTTCATCTGTATATAATATAAAAAACACTTCTATACTCCCACTATTCATATTATATACATAATAATATTACAAGATCATGATTAAATAAAACTCTTTGATTTCGTCATCAAACTATGTAATCCAAATATGAGATTACTGATTCAAAATTTAAATATACCATTTCAACATGGAAACATTAGAATACTCATTTATAACTTCAAAAACTTTAGGTTGCATCTTATGCACATCCTTGATTAAATTTCCATAAAATAAAATTGTTTTTGAAATCCATTCAACCAATATCATAACCATAATGCTCTACCATGGACAAAAAAACTTATTAACCTTTATCATCATAATAGAGGGAAAAATTTCTTCATTATCAACACCATTACTTTATTTGAAAAACTTTACAACAAGGTGTTCCTTATATATATAAAATCTACCTTCTATGTCATTTAATATATGGAAAACTCACTTTCACCCAATGGGTCCTACCCCTTCAGGTGTATCTACCAATTTATAAACATGATTAGCGTATATGGAGTCTATAATAGATTCCTTGTATTATATTTGTTTCCTAGTATCAAATATCTTAATAGCTTCATTTTGAGATGTAGGTTCATCACTTATTAATCTTACTTTATTATCATTATCCATGATAAATCCATCTCTATGTAGTTACTAATTAATCCAAGAAGACCTTTTAGGTATTTGTGTAACATAAGTTAGTGCTTCTTATATAACTCATTTTAGATCCATATTATCATCCATCTCATGAAAATTTACTATTTTCTAGTCTCAAAATTTTCAATTTTCAATTTTCCTCCCACTGACACATGGACTCATATAGTCCTTATCATGGAAAACAACAACAGGGGACAAAAACCCTTAGTTTTTAGTGGTTTTATTGAAATAATATCCCTTTGTTTCCTTGGTATGACCTTAAAATAAGTATTTAATGGACTTAGGTTAATGTTTAAAAGAATTAAATCATTGTAAAACTGTTTTGGAACCCAAAATATTTATAAAAAACAAACAAGGACATTTCCCTTACTATATACCATACAGTTTCATTATGATTTCTTTGTATGGAAAACAATTTTGTTGAAAATAAGTAGTTTTTAGAGAATAAATAAATAATTAAATATGAAGGTCACATAGAAACATCATTGATAAAAACATGACTAAAAAGTTATGATTCATCTTTCCAGACACACCATTTCATTGCAGTGTTCAGGGAGGGGTGACTTGTGAAATAATTCCACAATATCCTAAATGATATATGAATTATTGGATTAAGTATTCACTTCACAAATAGGGTCAGAGAATCCTAATACCTTTTTTTTGTACTTCATCTTGAATATATATAAACTTTTTAAAAGTTTAATACTTTTAATTTATCAAAATAACATAAATACACTGACTAAATTCATCAGTAAAAGCAACAAAGAACCAATAAACCCCACATTCTTGTGTACTTGTTGGTCCACATACATCGCAATATTTAATATCCAAAATCCCACTAGCCCTCTAATATTATCTAGATAATTTTAACTTGTTAATTTTTCTTCATAAAAAAGATTATCATATCTAAAATACTTCATAAAAAATGACACCAACAATACATATCGAGATTCGTTGAATGTGTTTCTCATTTATATGTCATATGAGACAATTCTAAAGGTATATGAATTTATAATCAACCATAATGTTCATATTATTAATTTTATAAACCATATTATCCAATCCATGAACTTAAAAACCATTATTTATAATAAAAATTCTCCAAAATATTCCATTCTTATATATAGAAAAACTATGGTACTTCATATTGAATGAAAATACCATCTACTCCCAAAAAGATAGAAAAATAAAATTCTTCATTATGGTAGGAACATAATAATATTATTTTAATTTCATGATTAATATAGTATGTAGACCTAGATAATAATTATCTACTTTTAATGGAGAGGATTTTTCAATATTGTTGGCATGAAGATCTACTTAACACTTTATTAATTACATATTATCATTGAATCTACGATGTTCATCACAAATGTGAGATTCACACATGGTATTTGATAAAAAGGATTTAGAGTTAGTGGAATTAATATCTATAACATTAACATTTAAATTCTCATAAAGGTTCTCTATAATAACACTTATCATCATTAGATACCACTAATTATCTTTTTTATAGGTCATACATATTAGTGATCTCAATATTATTTGGATTATGTCAGCAAAAATCTATAATAAAGGCATATCAATGGGAGAGTATAATGAATTACATATTATCCTAAAGGTGTTTAAAATAAAATTGTCACACTAAAAATGTCGACCTCATAAATCATATCCATTTAGTTATACAAGATCAAAATTCCACTAAGTACTGATTCCACTTTGGCAATTCTATGATAAATCGTTATTTAGGTAGGGAATCGCCCTAATAAAAATATTTATGACTATTATATAGTTGAATGAATATACCTTTATCTAAATCCATCACATGGACTCCCTCAACATTATTCTGCTAATAACATAATCTGATTAGGGTCTCCTAACTAGTGTAACCCAATGAAAATGAAAAAATGGGAAAATAAAGGTCAATCCATGGGAACTCAACTATGGAATGAACTACACAATAATTTTTTAGTTTCACTAATTACCTTATTTACTTACTCAATATAATATATAGTAACCCAACTATAGCTTGACCTACTCATTCATATGATTGAGGTCATGAAAAGTGTCACTTTAGAAATAATCAAAAAAATCCTATTTCAGGGGGTAACCTATTAAGATTCACAAATTTTATACACATCATAATCATGTTAAATTCATAATTATTTAATCTAATTAAATATTTATCTTCTAGTGTTTTTTTCATTTTTATGTTTGAATGGTTCTAAAATTTTAGTTTTGGAATCCATATTTCAACCAAAAAATTAATGTTTTAAAACCACAATAAGTGTAACTATTTACATAACCAACATGTTTGTGTTACTCACCTAATAATAGAAGCCATACATATTCATAAATAAATAAATTCATCATGTACATATCATATATGAAATTTTCATGTAAATGATTAATGTTATATGAGATCGAATATCATCAAATGATTAATCTTGGTATGTAATATAGAAAACCCTATTCAAGTTTCTACACAAGGCGTGGACTCCAAACAGGTTGGTGGTCTGACCCAAATTTCCTCTACCTGTGGAAAAATTACAAAAAAGATAATATAATTCATGATATCTGTTACACCTAATATGAATATATATATATACATATTCAAAAACCATTCAAATTATCATAACATGAATTGCAAGATGAGGTCAAGGTCAATGAAAGATAA
The DNA here is from genome assembly GCA_963277665.1 of Viscum album. Taxonomy (NCBI): domain Eukaryota; kingdom Viridiplantae; phylum Streptophyta; class Magnoliopsida; order Santalales; family Viscaceae; genus Viscum; species Viscum album. The sequence continues at coordinate 74,366,103 of OY728162.1, read as the reverse complement.
ATGTTATAGAGAAATGCATAACTCATAATGAATAGTTACAACTCCTAAATTCAATTAAACATAATAAATAAAAATTATCCATATTTCATTAAATTTTTACTAAACTTCAATATCAATGGAATTTAAAAAATAAATACATATTTTATTTATTTTCCTAAACACGAGATAAAAATTAATGATCACATCATAAATAAATTCAAGTTATAAATATTTTTATAAATTAACAGGAATACAAATAGTTTTTATATTCATTTCAATGTAAACTCTATCATATTTTATATTACCAACAATTTATATAATCTTTAATGAATTATTAACATTTTAAATTATTTATGAATCATATATTTGGTAATTTATAAACATTTTAAAAATTATCCATTATGATTTCTAAATAAAAAATATTATTTATAGATCGTAAATCATTCCATATAATTTAAAATAGGTGTTATAAATACGAACCTTTAATATTTGGGAAATGATTCATAAAAAATTATCAGATTAATTAATAACTATTTTTAATTTTTAAATAAATAATAAAGTTCTTTTAGATTAAATATTCCCAAAATATCATATAACATGATTTGTAACCATTTTATATATCTTTAAAAGAATTTAAATATTTTTTTAAAAAATTATTCATTTTTTGTTTACCCTTATGCATAATATTGATTTTTCATAATTTAATACTCTCATTACCCTTACTCTAACAAACTGAGCCCCAATGTTATCACATAAACCACACCTTTTTAGTATGTTATTCAGGTCATGTCCCACCGTACACAACATGTTTTCCCACGTACACATTTCATTCCCCCTAGGGACTAGTCACATTCCCTAATAGTTCATCATACTAATTACTTTCCCTATAGGACAACGCATATTCTTATTTTAGTGTGTATTTTACTCACCCAAAAACACCCTAAGAAACATCTTAGCAGGTCACAAATTCATACATTAAATCAAACCAAACATCACATAGTTTTGGAGTTTTGATAAGTTATTCTCCTGAAAAAAGGTTTAGCTTATTGACCTCAGTAGTAACATTAAGTATTCTAACCCTTTAACATTATATGGTGTCACATTCCCCCCCCCCCCCTTTATAGAAAAATGTCCCCATTGTGGAACATACATTTTTAGAAGAGTAATTCCACTACTTTTTAAAATAGGTACCCCTTTGGTATAATTATAACAATTATGTCCCACATAGAGCATAGTAACCCTAACTTTTAATATGATCATATTTTTCTAGCACACTTGGAGATACCAGTTGCACCACAAAAATGAGTTATTCTCTTTTGAGGCCCACCCACATTCTTCAATGGATCATAAAACTAAGGAATATCCCAGTAGGATAACATATATCTTTTCAATGTGTTTTATCCTCACTCACACATACCATTAGAATTTTCTCAATAGGTCACACATCCTGATAATACTTCAGTCCTTACGTTACATAATTGTGGAGTTTTTATTAGGTGGGATCCCAAAAAAATCACATTTTTAAAATTGGTAGTAAAATATTTTCCTTTAACACTTTAACATTCTAGGTTGTTTGACTGATTATAAGATCCTCTTTCAGTACCAGTTAAAATTTGTAGAAGGATTTTTTATTTTCATATAAGTGGGTGAGTAAAATTTTAAATTATGGCTCATTAAGTAATTGTATGAGATATTACATCATAAATGGTTATTTTTATACATTTAATAGGACTCAAAATTAGAGAAGGTTCTTAAACCTGTATCAATCACTTGAGGTTGGATTTTTTAGGATTATTTTTTTGGATGCATAGTTTTGGGTTCATGGTTTATAGGAAAACAAGAAGTACCCTGAAACTTACTATGTTTTTAGTTATTTCTCTATTAGGGACACCTTTCACTCAGAGTTAGAGAATGGTTTGGGAAAAACTATATTAGGCTTTATAGATAACTATGCATATTTTTTAGGGTTGAATTATTATACAATAGTATGAACACGGTTACAAACAAGCTTTATACAATGTTGTATAAGGGTTTTTCTTAGTTGATGCAAGGTTAGGAAAACCATACAGAATGACCAGGAAAATCGTTCTACCTTGGTAAGTGAATTTGGATTGGATGATAATAGTTTTGGAAAACCATGTAAGTAATTAATGATGAATTTTTTCCATTTTTATTAAATAAAAATAAAAGGGGGAATTCCACCTTTTACCTCTCATACACACATGTCCATCTGACCCCCTTCCCTCCTCCATCTTGGTTTCTTCTTGAATTTAGGTAATTTTAGGTGTGATTTATTTTGGTTTTGGGTGTGTCTCTTCATTTTATTCCCTCATTTAATATTTCCTTAATTTTCTCCCTAATTTTAGATTTATCACATTAGGTTTTGATTATGATTCTATTTGAGCATGGTGGAATTAGATGATAGAGTTGGGGATTTCATTCTTCTTTGGATGAGGGTGTCTTGAGACTCAATTTTCATGTTGTTTAAAAACGATTCACAAAGGTTATGCCACCATTTGGAGTTTTATTATATTTTATAGAAGATTATAATTAAATTATTTATTTATTTGATAACGCGTGTTAGAGATATTTCCTGGTATGAAGTTAGGGGAGCATCATCTATTGTTGGAATGAATTTGGTTTCATTTTTTATGTGATAAGGTCAAATGTGATCTTTTAAGTAGTTATTACTTTTTATAAATAAATTGGTAAGTTAATTTATATGTTTTAATTAATATTTCATGTTTTTGTGGGATGATTTAAGGGATTAGTGTACATTCTTATCTAAGAAGAGGTTGGAATAGATTGGATTGGACTTGATAGTTATTTCCAACCCTTTGAAATAAACTGGAAAGCATTATAATTTATGTTAGTGGTCCTAGAACTCACCCAATGTTATAATTTCTATTTTTATTGCATCATGGCATGTGGTCTCTCCATTAAGGCAGATGAATTATTAAATTAATTTAATGTATTATAAAAATGGACTATCTATAATTGTAATGAATACAATTTTTTAGTCAATTAAATGAGAACCCTTTCCCCATATAGAGGGTAAGGTCCACGAAGGACCCTTATGCACTGGCTAGATGCATCAGCTGCTGATGGTCAAGGCTTTGATTATTATTGATCTATCATATGTACCATCACTACAAGGGGTTCTCCATGTATCATTTGGAATAGATACGTGTTGGGTGAGAAGATTTATAATGCGACACCTTGAGCAATGTGATAGATCATGTGTCATTGCTTGAGTATTTCTAATGTTACAAACCCCACATAGGAGGAAAGTAAACGTTGAACGAACTATGATTTCAATGTTTATATTAATCTTATGAGGATCAGGTTCTGACCCAAGACCAAGATCAAGATATATAACCCAAGAGAATATGCCTCAGATACGTTGTTATCTAGGGGACCCAAGTGGATTACTCAATGACTTATCGGCCCAACTTGGGTATTTATAGTTTGGGTAGGGATAGTAGTTAGTATCACTGTAGAACATGCATTAAACATGTAATATTTTAGGGATTTGGATTATAGTATTGGGTTTAAGCATTTAACCAACCCCAGAATTTTATTTATGGCTTCATTCGTTAACTGTGGATGCAGCTATGGTGCCCAGATTTACTTCTTAAGATTGAGACTATGTTCTTAATGTCATGATGTTTTAATGGATACATTGAGATGCTACTAAATATATAGATTTTAAATTTATATGATACAGATTATTGATATATTGGATGTGATAAAATCACAATGGATGTCTGCTGTGTATCTATGGATTTTATTATAGCACCATGTGAATAATGATTGGGTGCTTAGGAAGCCAATCTTGACCATGATTCATCTCCATAGGCTTATGGGATTATTATTTTTATTATTATGCTAATTATTATGAGATGAATGTTTCAACCCTAGGATTTAACCAGTTGATCCTGATAATGTTTATTGTTCTTTTTTAGGATTCATAAGTATCTGACCATCTGACATGTTGAATTTGGGGATGATTTTTATTATGCGGGGGTTCCTAAGAATCATCATTGAGAAATTATTTATACCAGTGTTTTGATTAATTCCAAGGATTACTAGTATGTGGTTTTTGAGCCATTAATCATGAGTTGTTGGCCACTTGATATTGGTTATGATAGAAGGACTAGTTACTCTAGGATCTAATATTTATATGGTTGGATAGATATCAGGATGTCTTCAGTGGTACCTCATCACTAATTGAAGTGGGCATAGTCGATTGGGTCACGAGCCTGTGCATCGAGAGTGGTATGGTTGGTACATGGGTTATCATAGAATATCCAACATCCTCAGAGATGTTCTAGAATTGGTTCGAAGAGGGTATTTTTGGTTGTTTTATTTATCATTTGACTGGTTATTTATTTTATATATTGAGAATGTCACATTCATATATCATTTAAAAAAATGATTGATACATGATCATATTAAATGTACTATACTATGTCTTTTACCCAAACCCTAATCAAGTTACAATTGCTCATGGGTACTTGAGAAATATTCACATAGTTATTACAGGCCTAGGTTTGTAATGAGGCCCAAAATTGCATGATTAGGTGTAAAGGATCAGATGATATTAAGAACACAGTGGGGTGAGGTCTAAGGTAATCATGGAGCTAGTGTCCATTATCAAATTTTTTAATTCTCTTTATATGTAACTGAACTGGTAGGAAGTCATCATATGTTTTGTATCTCTATTTAGTATTTAATGCATTTAATTTACTATATGTATTTCTTATATATATTTTTTCCACATTTAGTTTATTTCTAAAGGCTGATATTTTGTTAATTTATATCCTTGTGCACACTCTAATATATGGGTTATAGCCTCCTCATGGTACCTCTTATACCTGTTCTATTGTTCATCAGCCTTTGGTGTTTAGGGAGGAACACATGTGGTATAATGGAAAACTTGGCTGGGGAACTTTTTGATTGGCCTCTAGATTGGGAAGATATATATACACATACACTTTTTGTAAGGGAAATATTCTCATGAACCTTAAATAATAACTATTTTAAAGGTACGATACTAATACACTTTCATGTCATAAAAATACAAATGGGTTTTTTGGATTTAACTTTATTTAAAACCATTCATGTAAATGTAAGTCACATATTATACCTTTAAAAGAGTAATTATTGGGACACTATGGAATTGTATGAGTTGTTACATCAGAAAGTGTTATTTCTATACATTTAATAGGGCTCAAAATTAGAGAAGGTTCTTGAACTAATATCAATAGCATGAGGTTGGATTTTTTATAGGAATATTTTTTTGGATGCATAGTTTTGGGTTCATGGTTTATAGGAAACCATGGAGTAACAATAAACATACTATGTTTTTAGTTATTTCTCTGTTAGGCACACATTTCACTTACAGTTAGAGAATGGTTTGGGGAAAACTATATGAGGCTTTATAGAGAATTTTACATATTTTTAGGGTTGAATTCATATATAATAGTGTGAACATGGTTACAAACAATATTTCTACAATATTGTAGAGGGATTTTTCTTAGTTGATGCAAGGTTTGGAAAACCATACAGAACAACCAGAAAAAATGTCTACCTTGGTAAGTGAATTTGGATTGGTTGATAATAGTTTATGAAAACCATGTAAGTAATTAAAGATTAATTTTTACCATTTAAATTCAATAATAATAAAAGAGGGAATTCCACATTTTCTCTCTCATACACACATGTCCATCCGACCCCCTTACCTCCTCGATCTTGGTTCCTTCTCAAATTTGGGTGATTCAAGATGTGATTTATTTTTGTTTTGGGTGTGCCTCTTTATTAGATTCCCTCATTTATTATTTACATACTTATCTCTATAATTTTGGTTTCATTACATTAGGTTTTGATTCTAATTCCACTAAAGCATGGTGGAATTAGATGATAGAGTTGGGGATTTCATTCTTCTTTTGACGAGGGTGTATTGGGACTCAATTTTCAAGTTGTTTCTAAATGATTCAAAGAGTTATGCCATTGTTTCATGTTTAATTATATTTTATACTATAGTATAATTAAATTATTTATTTATTTGATACCGTGTGTTAGAGGTATTTCCTCGTATGAACTTAGGGGAACATCATCTATTGTAGGAATGAATTTGGTTGCATTTATTATGTGATATGGTCGATGGTGATCTTTTTAGCAGTTATTCCTATTTTGAATTAAATTGATAAGTTAATTTTTATATTCTAATTAATATTTTATGTTTTCTTGGGATGATTTAGGTGCTTAGAGTACATTCTTATCTTAGAAGTGGCTGGAATAGATTTAATGGGCCTTGATAGTTGTTGCCAGCCCTTTGAAATTAATTGGAAAGATTTATAATTGATTATAGTGGTCCTAGTACTCACCCAATGTTATAATTCCTTTTTTTATGACATCATGGCATGTGGTCTGTCCACAGAGGCAGATGAATTATTAAATTAATTTAATGTACTATAAAAAATGGACCATCTATAATTGTAATGAATTCAATTTTTTAGTCAATTAAATGAGAAACCTTTGACCATATAGAGGGTAATGTCCATGAACGACTATTATGTTCAGGCTAGATGCATCAGCTGTTGATGGTCAATGATTTGATTATTTTTGATCTATCATATATACCATCACTATAAGGGGTTCTCCTTAGATCATTTGGAATAGATATGTGTTGGGTGAGATGATTGATAATGTGACACCTTGAGCACTGAGAAAGATCATGTGTCATTGCTTGAGTATTTCTATTGTGACAAACCCCACATAGGAGGAAAGTAAACATTGTCCGAACTATGATTCCAAGGTTTATATTAATCTTATGAGCATAAGGATTTGACCCATGACCAAGATCAAGAAATATGACCCATGAGAATAAGCCTCTCATACGTTGTGATCTAGGGGACCCAAGTGGCTTCCTCAATGACTGATCAGCCCTGATTGAGTATGTATTATTTGGGTAGGGATAGTAGTTGGTGTCACTGTAGAACATGAATTAAACATGTAATCCTTTGTGGTTTTGGATTATAGTATTGGGTTTAAGCATTCAATAAACCCCATAATTTTATTTATGCCTTTAGTCATTAAATGTGGATGCAGCTATGGTGCCCAGATATACTTCCTAAAATTGAGACTATGGTCTTGATGTCGTGATATTTTAGTGGATACCTTCAGATGCTACTAAATATCTATATTTAAAATTTATATGATATTTTTTTTGATATATTGGATGTGATAAAATCACCATGGATGTCTGGTGTGTATCTGTGGATTTCATTATAGCACCATGTGAAGAATTATTTGGACACTGTGGTTTTAGAATAAGTATAAATGGGATTCCCTATATGTCATGCATCCCTAGGAAGCCAATCGTGACTATGATTCATCTTCATAGGCTTATGGGATTATTATTTTTATTATTATTCTAATTATTAAGAGATGAATATTTCAACCCAAGGATTAAAATAGTTGAGCTTGATGATGTTAATTGTTCTTGTTTAGGATGCATAAGTATCTGACCATTTGACATGGTTAATTCGGGGATGATTTTTATTATGTAGGGGTTCCTAAGAATCATCATTGAGAAATTATTTATACCAATGTTTGGATTAATTCCAAGGATACTAGTATGGGGTTTTTGAGCTATTAATCATGAGTTGTTTCCCATTTGATATTGGTTATGATGGAATGCCTAGTTTCACTAGGATCAAATATTTATATGGTCAGAAATATATCATGATGTGTTCAGTGGTACCTCATCACTGATTGAAGTGGGCATAGCTGATTGGGTCATGAGCATGTGGATCGAGCGTGGTATGGTTAGTACATGGGTTATCATGGAATATCTAACATCCTCAGAGATATTCTAGCATTGGTTCGAAGAAGGTATTTTTGGTTGTTTTATTTATCGTTCAACTAGTTATTTATTTTTTATATTGAGAATTTCACATTCACATATCATTTTATACACTGATTGTTATAGGGTCATATTTAATGTACTCTACTATGACTTTTACCCACACCCTAATCGAGTTACATTTTCTCATGGGTACTTGAGAAATACTCACATAGTTATTACATGCCTAGGTTTGTACTGAGGCCCAGAATCACATGGTTGTGTGGGAAGGCTCATATGATATTAAGAACACAGTGAGGTGAGGAATAATGTAATCATGGATCTAGTGTCCTCTATCAATTTTTTAATTCTATTTATATGTAACTGAACCTATAGGAAGTCATCATATATTTTTTATCTCTATTTAGGATTTAATGCATTTAATTTACTATATGTATTTCTTATATATATTTTTACACTATTACTTTATTTATAAAGGCTGATATTTGGTTATTTTATATCCTTATACACACTCTAAAATATGGGTTATATCCTCCTCATGGTACCTCTTATACCTATTCAGTTTTTCATCAGCATTTGGTGTTTAGGGAGGAACAGATGTGGTATAATGGAAAACTTGGCAGGGGAACTATTTGATTGGCCTCTAGGCCAGAAAGACATACTTACACATAAACTTTTTGTAAGTGTAATATTCTCGCGAACCTTAAATAATAATTCTTTTAACGATATGATACCAATACACTTTCATGTCATAGAAATACAAATGGGTTTTTTGGATTTTCCTTTATTTAAAACCCTTCATGTAAATGTAGGTCACATATTACATTTATGTGAACTATTCATGTAAATGTTTAATGCATCCAGGAATGAATTGATATACCCCATTTTCCTAAATATATGAATTTTGTAAAGGATCGTGAAGAATCTTATGTCATGGATCCATCTGTACTGCCAATAGAATCCCAATGAAGAGCCACCATGGACTATTCTATACTGTGGTGATGTTGATGTTTTTCAAAATAAATATTAAACATGTTTGATTTATGAAGAAATATGATTTTATACCACTAATGGGTTTCATTAGATCATCATATGACCCTTAGTAGAAGATGATAACCCAAACACCGATGATTCCATCTCTACGAAGTAAAACACTTAAGTGTATCTAAAAATATAGTATAAATAAATGATCCTTAAATGCCTAAACATCAATAGATTCTATTCGTATTTCTCAATGGAGTGTTCTTTTGGATGATCAAAAAAATTATATGATTAAATTCTCTTATATCATATTGGAGAAAAATAGTCATTTGATCCCTGAATTCTTTATGAGGTCTTCTGTTTACCCTAAGGGTTATTAGCGACTTTTACAAGAAATAAACAAGCAACATGAATGAGAGTGAGTTTTAGCTACCATGAAATCTTCATAGGAACCATCCAATTAATCACAAAAATAGAATATAGATTAGAAAAATGTATATGTATCCTCTATTATCTTCATTAAAGGATGAGTTTCTTCAATAATGTAACATATTGGGTGTAATATCCCAAAAGAAAAATGTAACTTTCTTCTTGCTATTCATTCATTGAATACTTCAACAAATGAGGTGTGTTACTCATTAGTAAACCAACTCATTGGTTTGTAACTAAATAAATTGTGTGGTAGGTATGTGTAGCCACACCTACATCACTTGCACATCAAAAGAAAGCATATTCATTGACCACAAAATAACATATATCATTACAGTGTAGTTGTTAATGTTTTATTTCATATCTAACACTAAATTTATTCATGAAATGGGTTTTTATGTAATTAGGTATGTCTTCCTATTTCCTCTTGGGGATAGGTTGTCTTGGAACTAGACATATGGTTCAATAAGTATATTGTGGAGGTTGATGTCTTGATAATATTCTATTGAGTTAGGTCAAAGGGCTTGTATTTAACTATTTAGTTATCATTAAACATGTAATTGAAGGTACTCCATTTATTTATATATAATTAATGTTATTCCATGTTTATATACATGAAAACATCTTTATACTATTGTATCAGGTAAATGGGATTTTTCATCTCTATTCAAGATAGTGGAGGGATAATGGATCATTATAGTATGGATACATGTATTATAGAATTACTGATATATGAATTTTTTATTCCAAATAAGTATTATAATATTTAAATGACCCTGGGGTTTACATTGAGGTCATAGTCTCACAAAATAATATTAGTCCCTTTCCGTTAGTCAGTAGCCTATGGTGGATAGTAATGCATTTCATTGTACATGTGGCACCCCATTCTATGGTTTCATTCAATCAATATTGGTTAGGTAGTTACAATTAGTTAACTGACATGTGATGTGCTCATCTACATAGATGAATGAAATGTGATATATTCATTAAAACTAGTAATTTTTTTTCCAAGAATCACAAAACATGTGATTTTTATTATAATAGATATACATGTCACATGTAAAGTGGTTACTTGATGCCTTGGATAAAAAGATAGTATTATAATATATATGATGTATAACAGTATATATTATGGAATACATATATATATATATATATGAGTGTGTTTGATTGACATCACATTGGTCCCCTTTATAGATTTAGTGACAGCAACAATTTTCTTGGGGATTCTCTTTTATTACAATTATGGATTGGGAAATTTATAATTTTTTTCAACACTACAATATCCTTCATGGTCACACATGAGGCCCTAGAATATTGATTAAATTTGGTATATGTTTTTTATATACAATTTGAGAGAGATTATGATAATCATATCCCAAATATTTTGGATGGATTAACAATGAGTTTTGAAGTTTTATATAATGTTTGTGAGGATTTATTTCAAGTGGGAGATTTTTATAATTGATCCCTAAAGAACCCGCTACAACAAGGTGAAAGACACCACACCATGGTCAGTGTCATCCCTTAGTGATTGATGTTAGTTCGAAGTCACCGTGAAGAACGATATATGATATCATTAATCCATCAAAACTATACCAATTATCATGTTTATTTCAGCTCATTGATACATCATATGATGATGTGTAGGTTGAATATTGATTGTTAAAGGTTTTTAAAAATCATATTAATATAATATTCTGAATCGAAAAAGTTTTGGCTATTTCATAACATATACAACATTATAATTCTATGATGGATCTTTATTCAAGGAATGTATCTTACATGTGGAGTTTATAAGATCTCATTTTCAATATAATGGTGTTGATCCTTAGTTTTCTAAAACACTTTCATGTTCTATTATCTTTATTTTACATTGAGGGGGATGTTCTCACACACAATTGAAAATTATAGGTCCAACCGAAAATTTTGTTGATTCTATTGGATAGTGGATACTATCAACATAATAAACCCTTTGGTTGTTTCTCAAGGAACTTGATCAAAGACAGATCCAATTAATATTGAAATATTGGATATTGGGGTATGTTATTTAATGGTTTTTCATATTTCATATTGTTGATTCCTATTTTGGTCTTTCTTTTCACGATGTTTCTATTATGTTACCCTAATACAGGGAATAAAAATGTCCCAAAAAAGTCATCATGATGGATAAATGATCATAAATCTACATTTATAGGGCATATCTACTATATAATGAAGCTAATTTAATGTATTAATAAGATGTAAATTGAATTTTATTGGGAATAATTGGATAATGTTACATGAATTGAAATAAAGTATTTTCCATATTTATTTGGTTGGTACAATTAAAAGATATTATAGAAGAGGTGTGCTCACTTATATTGATTTGGTTTGATGATAGTTATGTCATTAATCTTAGAATTAATCTAATTCAACACAGTGTGATAAAATATTTTGAGATTAAATATCATTTCATAAAAATATATGAAAGATATTACATTCCTAAGATTGAAGAATATATCTATAATATATCAAGTAACCAATGTGATTATGAAGACATTTTCAAGATAAGTAATTAAGTTATGTATGTTTAACCATGGAGTTAAACAATCTCATTCTGTTGAAGGAATAGATAAAAACTCCTACCCCCATATACATATTATCTAATTGTTTTATAACATGTTACAAGGTGAAATTGATGATAAATAATGTATCAAATTAACCATCGGGTTCATTTTTAAAGAGGGTGACACTCCAACATGTCAAAAGGAGATAAATTGAAATGATGAAGGGGTGTATAGAGTTTAAGAGTCCAATGGGAGAAAATATTGAGGTATAAGAGGGTGTTTCAATTAATACTACTAAAATTATTTTATTGACTGCTATTTATTACATCTAGTTTCACTCACAATGGATAAGAGTTAATAATTTTGATTTCTCATTTATTTTACTATGTACTCTATGATTGATTTGATGAATTAGTTACTGAGAGGAGTATCTTATGAAAAATAAGGTGAAAAATGTTACCATGCACAAGACAATTGGAGAATATTTATTTTTTAAAGTCATTTTTTCGTGAAAATCATTTTCCATTATCTAATAATATTAAATTCCCCAAAAAAGATAATAGACCTGAAAATTTTCCTTTTTTATTCTAGTATTTCATTATAAAACATGTTCTCATTGATCAGATCAATTAACCTGACACAACTATACAGAATGGAATAGTTGATCATGTTGGGACCAAAATTTGGAATGAAGGAAAGGCCCCAAGTCGGCCCCACAGAATTCCTCGCAAATCCCCTTCGTGGAGTCCGCAAGCAATGTGGTCGCTGTGAAGTGAAGGATGCGGGAGGCTACGTGAACGTATTTGACGTTTGTGAGCCCTCAACGAAGCGAATGAGGCGGTAGGCTCCGCGAACACATTTGAAGTTCGTGTGCTCACCGCGAAGCCCATGAGGTGGGATGCTCGGTGAACCTAGTTGACGTTCGTGAGCCCGCCGCGAAGCTACATAGCCCCTCTTCACACTGCGTGAGCTCTGCTCCACAGTGCCACTTGCCTATAAATACCGATCTCCCCCTGAGCTCTCTGGACGGTCAATCCGACATTTCAGCTTCTCATCTTCTGAATCAAAAATCACTCTTCCATTTGGTGAACCATGAGCTGTGTGAGGTACTTCTGCTTCTCGAAGTACCTCCCCATTGTCTTGTTTTGATCCTCTCTTCCAAGATGGATGCATTGTGTGATGCTAAAGGTCTTTTGCGGAGGAAGGCGATCCCCAAGGGGTCCCGATTTATATCAGAGCCTTTATGCTTCATGAATAACCCTTCATGTACACTTGATCCATTTGCTAAGGCAGGATGACTGTACTTCAGGATGCACATTGCATCCCGAAACCTTACTCCACGAGGCACCTTTGCTTTACAAGGCTGTGCTCCATGAATGAACATCCACTTCACGAAGCACCTCCCATTTTCACCTTCGCCCCATGCTAAGGCTAAGGCACCCCACATCGCGAAGCACACCCCATTGCAGGTTCCCTCCACCACCCAGAGAAATAGAGCACCACAAGTCCCCCGCCTATGGACCCCTCTGCTTGGCAATTCCTTTTCTCGTGCTCCCTATAGGTTTGCATGATGTGATTTCAAAGTCCCCTAGACAATACCATTTATAGAGTTGCTACGCCTAATGCTTCTTCGCATAGTCATGCTAATAGATATTTATTATTCTCATAGTCACGCTAACATGGATACCTCAACGGTTCGATCCGCGACATGCCCTAAATACGGCATTGCCGGTTCCTTCCCTCCCACAAGGAGCAAAGGTTACCGGTTATGTATGTCCTAGGTGTGTGGAGAAAACCCACTTCGTCTGAGATGCAAGACGTTAAACATCCAAGAACCGCATCCTTAACACATGACGTTAAACTGTGATCTAGCACTATGCCTCGCACTCAGGGACCCCCCCCCCCCCCCACCTTGGGCATTCTCTACGCCCCCTGGTCTCCATAGGGGATGATATCTTCCTCCTGGGAGTGGGGTTTGTCCTCGGGGGAGGGCAGCCGCCTTGGTGTAAGACCCTTGCTTTTCATACTGGAGGAAGCACCCCCCGCTCCTCCTAACTTCTTCTATGCAAAGGCCAGCAGATGGAATGATAGGGAATGTGGTTCCTCCTTTCTTCGGTCCTAAACCCATCTCATACTGTTCTTTTTCGCCTTCGGTCCTCCATCCTGAAGTAAGTCCCAATCTCTCTCTCCCTATGCTGCTCCACGCGTAAGCCCAACTCCACATCCCACAGATGCATCTTTCGCAATGTGATCATCAGGTCCCAGCTGCAACTTGTTTCTCACAACTAGCACGACTCGTCGGGGCTTATAGTAAGCATTGACCATGACACCACCCCTGTCCCTCATGACGTTAAACTGCCCAACCCTCGTCCCACTTGATTTTAAACTACCCAACCCCCATCCTGCATGATGTTAAACTACCCAACCTAAACTACAGGGACATTGATCCATGTCAAGGCATGGTACATAGGAATCTTCAAGAGGTTCAAGCCCATCACCCATCAGACCAAGGTCCATCTTCATGTCGGTTCTCTGACACGCCCATCCTGAACTACGAGGACTTTGATCCTTGTCAAGGAATGGTACGTAGGAACCCTCATGAGGTTTCAGCCCATCACCCATCGTACCAAGGTCCATATTCAAGTCGGTTCTCTGACACACCCATCTTGAACTACGGGGAATTGGATCCATGTCAAGGCATGGTACGTAGGAAGCCTCCTTGAGGTTCAACCCCATCACCCATCAGACCAAGTTCCATCTTCACGTCGGTTCTCCAACATGCTCAACCCGAACTACAAGTACTTTGATCCATTTCAAGTCATGGTACGTAGGAAGCCTCCACAAGGTTCATTCCCACAAACCAATTGTTCTAACCCCCTTTCATGTCAGTTAACCCCCATCCCACATGACATTAAACTATATTCCTGAACTATGAGGACTTTGATCCATGTCAAGGTCTCCCTGCGCCCACCAAGTCATTGGTACTCAGCCGGAATTGTAGTAGGGTAAAAGAGCATGTTAGAGCTATCAAGCACTCTGACCCATCCGCCTCCGTGAAAAATATGGAGGAGGACCCCGAGAAGGTCTCGTTGTGTTAGAAGCTTACTGAGAAAAATTGGTTGGTCAACAAACTCATGGATGAATGCACTGTAGAGCGATGACACAACTATGGTGATACTAGGCCAGGGCTGCAGGGGCAGGAACAACATCCCCCCAGAGAGATGCCTTCGAGAAAACCTGATCATGTCACTCCTGTTGACTGTGCTGAAGCTAGAACTCATGAAAAGAGGGCGCGATACGTCTCATAGAATCCTCCCAAGCAGTGTGGCAACCCAATGAATCCTTCATGGGTTTCCCCCAGCCACCCTGCAGACCGCTCCACTAGCCACTCCATGAGATTCTGGGGCTGTCTACTGTGTTGAAGAACC
Source organism: Viscum album (assembly GCA_963277665.1). Lineage (NCBI taxonomy): Eukaryota > Viridiplantae > Streptophyta > Magnoliopsida > Santalales > Viscaceae > Viscum > Viscum album. Next base: position 74,350,867 of record OY728162.1, on the reverse strand, counting down.
CATCAATGCACTTGTGGTTAGGGATCTTCATCAAGACATGGACCCCCGCTCGGATGATCCTATGGCAGCGCTAATCGCCCACCAAGAGGCTTTGGAAACAAAATATGTGTCTATCCCAGCAAATGGAAATCCATACCTGGTGTGGGTGGATGATATTACGGTACCTATGGGTTTCGAGATTCCCACCTTCTTCCCCTTTAACTAGATGGGGGACCCGCCACAATATCTGGACCACTTCATCTCAAGGTTTGGGCCCATGTTAGGTACTCCAGCACAGCAGGAGGCTGCTAAGCTCTACTGTTTTGTTCAGATGATGGAGGGGTCGGTGTTCATTAGGTACAACCAACTCTCTGTCGGATCTGTGACCAGTTGGGAAGACATTCGCTGGTAGTTCCTATACCATTTCATCTCTACCACCCAAAAGATCAGCATTGCAGACTTCTTCAAGTGCAAGAAAAGGCTTGATGAGCAAGTTGCGAACTTTATCACCCGGTGGAAGGGGATCACATACTCCCTTGACATGTCAATAACATAGAAGAAATTACTCATGATGTGTGTGGGAAATGTCAATACAGAACTAGTTCCCTCCCTTAATACACAGAACTATCCTAGAAGATTCCAAGACTTTTCGGATAAGGCCAAGCACCTCGAAGAAACCATGCAACAATCTAGGAAGGCAGGTCTATTGCCCCCTGCAATCCCAATAAGAAGAGCTTATAGAGACGAAATCACTACAGTGGCCCAGATAGAAGCCCTCAAGCAGCTAGAGTTGCTACCAGTAACACTGGCCCCACAGCCTCACTGAGTCCCTCCACCTCAGGCATAGCCTCCGGCTTCGCAGCGTCCTCAGAATCGACAGGAGTCTCTTCGTAATGCCCCGCTGCTGCCTGGGCCGGACAATCAGGGTCCACCTCTTCAACAGGACACTCCAGATCCTCCTCTAGAACAGGCTCTGAGGGCTCCCTATATGGAAAGAAGACACCACACTTACTCATTCGATGAGAATCAGGTCCCCGGTTACTTTTGTAGTGCCCTAGAGTAGAGGATTGTACGTTTTCCTGAGTGTAGAAGGCCGGCAGAGGTGAATCTCACCGATCTCCCCAACTACTGCCCCTATCATCAAATTCTAGGGCACACCCTTAAGCAGTGATATGTTTTTAAGGACTGGCTTTAAGACCAGGTCAATAACAACAAGGTCAAGATGGGCCTGGGCCCAACACAAGTGGCTCGTGTCTTTGTGAGGTCAGAAAGTGGTAGTGACGGCGAAGGTGAGTGGAAGTAGGTTCCCTGCCGTGAATCCCAGATGTATGATAACTAGATGGCTCATAAAATGGTCGCTCGCGCCCATGGAATTATCCGTGCATGCTTGAATTATCCATAGCCTTTAAAAGCAGTGGCCACCACTTTTGTATCGTCATCTCAGCAGGCCTCTTCCTAGAAGGGCAAGCTGCAACAACATAAGAAGAAGAAACATGCTCCACCAATGCCATCGTCATCCCACACTCTCGACAACTTCATGCCCCATAAGACAGGGATTCCTCCCAGAATTTTCCCAGTGGTGTATGACTCTTCAAGCAACAGTCATGGGTACACTTCAGTTAACACTGTCGAGTTGGTAAATCCCAATATGACTCCCGACAAAGGAGCACATCGGGAGAATCTCTCCAATGTCCCCATCCAACACCAACGTCAGCAGAGCCACAAATATATGGGTAATTGGGGTGCACCAGTTTACAGCTCTAGCCAGGCCATGCATGCCACTGGGACCAGACAGCAGGCCCAGCACAGAGCTCAGCACAGGAAATATCCTCATCTGGTGTCCTCAGATCTGCCTCCACCACCGTTTGTGCTACTAGAATAGGTAGAGCTGCCTCATCCATGTCGCGACCAGCTTTGCATAGCCACAGACTAATCTCAGTCACCCGGTCCTCATCGGGAAGCTACTCTCTTAGCTATGACTAGCAGGCATTTGGATGTACCCAGTACCATTCAGCCGCCGATCCAGCTGGAAAGGCCCGCCATGCCTCTAATCATAGAGCGACCTCCTATAAGTAGAAGTTAGTTCCTGGTGAGGAAGTATTATGTTCTGAAGTACCTCGTCGGTATCCCAGTGAGGCTCTCTATCCTTAAATCCCTACGCCTATCTCCAGATATGCGCGAATCCCTCGCTGAGCCTTTCAATTGCCCACTCCAGTTTTAGATGGAGGTAGTAGCTGCAGAAGCCTTCCGTGCTGAGGAAGTTGAGATTGTCGAATGCTAGGAAAATAACACGTTCTATGGTGAAGATGAAGACCCTCCCATACAGGGGCACATTCGTCCATTGTACATCACTGGTCAGTTCAATGGTGTGGAAATCTGCCACTGTATTGTAGACACGGGCTCTAGGATTAACATAATATTGACTCGAATACAGCGGAAGCTGGGGTTGTCTAAGGATGATCTAACTCCCCCCGACCTATGAATATAGGGATATGATAGGACCGAGTATACCTCAGTCAGCAAGATCCATTTTATGACCCAGTTACGTGGCCCAATTGCTAGTACTGAATTCATGGTTGTCTCTTAGGACACCACGTACAATGCCTTAATGGGTAGGCCATGGCTCCACCTACATGCAGTGGTCCCTTAATCATATCACAAATGCCTCAAATACTCCCTCAATGGTTGGGTAGGCGTACTCTAAGGTGATGCATCTCCTTTTTCCTCTTGGGAAAATGTTATCTTGACACTGACTATTATAAGAGAAAGAATAAGCAGATTCTGGCAAGTGATTTTTAACCCACCCCAGTCATAAGTGATCCCTGGGCAGGTCCAGACGACACCTATATTTTCCCAATCCATCAATTGGAGTCCATGACCCCCGACATGGGGAAATGCGATGTTGTTTTAGGTACAAGAGGAAGGAATATTCCCAAGTCCACATGATGGTGGAAAATCACGTCGTACTCCTACACAAACTAGGCCCAGGTGGTCCTGGAACTCCTACCCCCGTATGGTATCAGGATGTCTTCCCCACGGAAACCGTGGTATGTCATGCATGTCTGTTTCACCGGGATAGAACTAACTGGCTCAAGATGACGCTCCACTACTACTTTGATATCATCAAACATGGCCCCTTGGGGTGAAGGCTAGATGTGATTGGATCGACCGCCTTCATCATTATGGTCCTAGTGGCGCATGAGTCTCCTGAAGTGATTACCACTACCGCTCAAGCTGGAAGCAGCCTCCCGTCAGGGTTTGGTGGCTCAGAAGCAACTCCCCCCGTGGTGGATTCTTCCATAAGTGGAGAAGAGGATCTGGAGGATTCTCCCCTGCCTTTGAAGAAGGTGTATCTACCACTGTCGACGAACTGGTATAGGTGAACCTTGCTAGTGAGGCATATCTGAGACCCACATTGATCAGTGTCACCATGTCCCTCGAGGAGCAACATCATTACATTGACATTCATAAAAAACATTGTGACGTGTTTTCCTGGAGTTAAGACAAGATTCCAGGACTATATCCTCAGGTAGCCGTCCACCGCTTCGGTCTCCCGGCAAACCATCGCAGGTTCTAGCATCCTCTTAGAAAGATGCATCCTTCTCATGGTTCCATGGTTGAGGCCAAAGTTAATAAGATCATCAGATCCAGCATCATCAAGGAGGTCATGTACCACAAGTGTCTAGCCAACATTGTTCCTGTTAGAAAGAAGAACGGATAGATTAGAGTCTGTATTGACTTCTGAGATCCCAATCGTCACTATCCAAATGATGATTTTCCCCTTCTGGTGACAGAGTTGTTGATCGATGGTATGGATGGGTTCCAAGACTTCCCTTTCATGGGTGGTTACTCTGGATATAATCAGATCCGGATGGTCCTTGAGGATGAAGAGTCCACAACATTCCAGGCACCCCAATGTACTTTCTATTACTTGGTTATGCCCTTTGGCCTGAAGAATGCAAGTGTCACCTATCAGCGGGCCATGCATCACATATTCAAGCCAATCCATGGGACATTGGTGGAGGGCTATATGGATGATCTGGTGGTCAAATATCGCCTACTTCAGGACCATATCAAGGACCATGATAAAGTGTTCATCTTCCCTCATTCCCCTACACTTGAATATGAACTCATTGAAGTGTGCCTTCGGGGTCATTTTTGGGATGTTCCTTGGCATTGTCGTTAGGTATAGGGGCATCAAGATCAACCTAGAGAAGATCAAGGCAGTCAGCCAGATGCCTCCCTCGAGTAATATTCAGAAGCATCGTGGTCTCCAAGGCCACTAAGCCTATATACACCAATTTATTGAGAATCTATCTGGCTAGTGTAAGCACTTTTCTCAGCTAATGAAGAAAGGCACTGCCTACGAATGGTATGAAGAGTGCCAGACCGCCTTTGTGGAAATCAAGCAGTATCTGCTCTATCCTATTGTACTGATCCCACCCATCTCTAGAATGCTACTGATTTTCTATGTCACTACAATGGATCGATCTATCGGTACCCTTCTCACCTAGAAGAAAAATGAGAGGACAGAGCCTCTACAACCTCAGCTGCATGCTCCTCGATACGGAGACCAGATACTCCCCTATTGAGAAGAGCTGCCTTGCACTCGTATTTGTTGTATAGAAGTTACAACATTACCAGCAACACCATGAGGTATAGCTGGTCTCTTTGGTAGACCTGTTGAAGTATATTATGAACCACCCCATGTTGACTGGCCGACAAGCGCAATGGGAGGTAATCCTCCATCAGTTCGACATCTAGTTCATGCCTCAGAAGGCTATCAAGGGGCAGGCATTGTCAGAATTTCTAGCCACCCATCCAACCACCGCAGACTAGTCCATGGACCTAGACATTCCCGATGAGGCATTCCTCTCGGTAGACCATGTCATCCCATGTTGGAAAATTCACTTCGACGGTGTCTCCCAGAGTCCCACCGGTAAGAGGCACAATGATCCTAGGCTCAACAGAGTGGGCCTGGGTATCATCTTCATTCCCCTGTGCAAGCCAGTCTGCCAAACTCGTTCGTATTGTCATAAGGTTGCACCAACAATGAGGCAGAGTAGTAGGCCCTCATCAATGGCCTCAAAATGGCCCTTGATATTTATGTTCCCTATTTGCATGTGAAAAGGGATTCTGAGCTAGTCATCACGTAATTAAATGATGGTTATATTGTCATAAAGTCAGAGATCATACCATTTTTGGAGCACACCCTCCATCTGATGGTTTAGTTCCCTTCTCGAATGAGGTTACCCATATCCCTCAGTCATAAAATGGTTGAGCGGATGCTTTGGCTAGCTTAGCTGCATCACTTTCCAAGCCCGAGCAGAATGATATGATTATCCATGTGGCGCACCGAAGAGTCATTGTGCCTATCACCGTAGAGGATGATGACAGTCAGTGAGTAATCCATCTTAGTGCCAGATCCTCTACAATAGGAGAATCAGGTTCTTCAGATGTAGTGGTTGAAACAACTCCTGACTGGAGAGCCCCGTTTTTCGAGTATCTCCAAGTTGGTTGCCTCCCTGCTGATCGGGCCAAGCGCGAGCGAATTCGACACCACAGGCTGCAGTTTACCCTCCAGAGTGGTCCCAGTCTTGAGAAGATCCTCTATAAGCATAGTTTCGATGGTTTTATCCTCTATTGCATTCAAGGTGTTGAGATTTCTCAAGTCATGCAAGAGGATCATGTCGGTTCCTATGGTGCCCACCAGGTTGGGCTGAAGCTGTCCCATCAGATCTATAGATTGGGGTACTTCTAGCCCTCTATGATCCATGATTGTATTGAGTTTTCCAAGAGATGTCACGCGTACCAAGTGCTTGCTAACTTAATGCATCGGCCACTAGAACCTCTACACTCCACCAAGTACTCTGGTCCATTTTCAGTGAGGGGAGTCGATGTTGTGGGACCATATCCACCAGCGACAGCTCACCAGTATAGGTTCATCCTAACCACCACTGATTTTTTTTCCATGTGGGAAGAGGAAATACTGCTCAAGGAAGCCAAGTTTGGTTCCATCATTGACTTCATGAGCTCCAATATCATCCACTGTTTTGGAGTTCCTCATGCTGTCCTCAACAATAATGAAACCAACTTCTGAGTAGCTAAGCTGAAGAGATTTTATGCCACCTATAATATCCGTTCGAACCATACCTCCGGCTACCACGCATAGGCAAATGGAAAAATTGAGATGTTCAACAAACCCCTTTCCAACATTTTGTAGAAAAAGGTTGGTCAGAACAAGAATATTTGGCCAAAAAAGCTCCCCAATGCCCCTTGGGTTTATCAGATGATGACTCGTAACACCACCCAGGTGAGCCTTTATTCCCTTGTGTATGGGGCCGAGGTCGTCCTGCCCATCGAGATCCAGTATACTTTGTTACTCACTGATATCTATGACCAGAAGGTGCCAGATATGGTGGCCGAAATCAATCTAGCCGCATTGGAAGCACTTCATGAGAGGAGGCTCCGTGCCTTGAACAATCCGGAGAGGCGTCAGAATAAGATATCTAGAGCCTTCAATAAGAAGAACCACCTCCGATATTTTTTGAAAGGCGTCCTGGTATTGGCCCTCCTAGCGCCAATGATTCCTGGAAAGAAGCCACCCAAGTTGAAGCCCAAGTGGGAAGTACCTTACATAGTCCACATGGATTACCACAATGGAGCATACTCCTTGTTGACCATGGATGGTGAGTGCATAACTCTTACCACCAATGCCAGGTTCCTCAAGAAATACATTTCCTAAGCCCCTATTGTCCTGCATGACCTTAAACTATATGGTCCAGCATGAACTTAAACTGTATGGTCCTACAAGACTTTAAACTGTATGGTCCTACACGACCTTAAAATGTATGTTCTTGAACAACCTTAAACTGTATGGTCCTGCTTGACCTTAAACTCTCCAGTCCTATAGGATGTTAAACTTCACATCATCCTGTATGACCTTAAACTGGATGCCAGTACTGCATGACCATAAACTGTCTAGTCCTACATGACATTAAATTGTACATCATCCTGGATGACCTTAAAGAGCATGCCGGTCCCGAATGACCATAAACTTTTTAGTCCTGTATGAATTTAATCTATACATCGTCCTACATGAAGTTAAAATATATTTTAAGAACTATATGTGGCTTAATTCCCATCCGCATGGGATATATTGGAACACTCAAACAATTCATCTTGAGCCCATTAGCAAACTCTTCTCTTCTATTATCCCCCATGGGTATAGTTCTCTCAGAGGATACATGCATGATATGGGCTTCTTCAGCCCCACTCGTAAAAAGGTTATAATGGTCATACCAGGTGCCCACTCCCATTCTTCTGTCCTCCCACATCTTCACCGCATGATGTTAAACTGTATGGCCTTGATGAACTATGTATGACTTGATTCTCATCAACATGGGATACGTAAGAACACCCATACATTTTGTCTGTTGGCCCAGCCAAAATGCCAGAATCCCCCCCCCCTCGGGTCAAGATATATGGCGCAGTGCATAATTTTAACCCAATTTAGATCAAGCTAGATTTGGTCTGTCCGTATGTCCCGCCCCTGGGGATGTTCACCTCTTTCATAGATGGGTATAGCTATACTTCACCCACTCCATGATTGGGATTCTGTCCCCTTCCCCATCCCGAAGGGCCCCTGAATGGTATGGATATTACGCCTAAGGGCTCTTCTACCACTTTGGGCCAATGCCGTTGAGGATGTTAAGCAACAAATTGATACAATTACCACGTTGTGAATATGGTCAGTGGTAGAGTTTCATTTGTTTCTCCCATTTTAGGTTACTATATTGACGTTGATTTTTGAACATGGTCAACAATTTTCTTGAATCATTGGGACCCCCCCAAGATGTACCGAACATCAAGTATAGTGGTTCATTCTACCCCATTGTATCTAAGTGATAGACTCCCTTCTGGAGATGTTAGCTATCAGGCCCCAATGGACGGAGATAGCTAAGACCGGCTCTTTATTTCACACACCGAGCGCCACTTACGTGGGATTAGGAGCTGTGATGTGGTAGTAACTGTACAAGAGGGAATATGACCTACCATTTGGTCTGGGTTCTCTCTTATAGGATTTTATAGTGTGGTGTTGGATTATGTCCCCATTCACACGGTTTGCTCACTGTGTCATACACATCCCCGGATGAGACCTTCCATGTCCCTAATCCTCAATGTAAGACGGTAAACTGTAAGCTAGTCAGGCCTTCATGACCGAGGCCCAGCCTCAGGCCCCTTTTCCTTCTCATGTCCATGGCCATCATCCTCACTACAAGACATTAAACTACAAGCTGGTCTTGTCTTCCTGACCGAGGCCTAGCCTCAGGCCCCTTGGCCTTTTCAGGCCTCCGGGCCAGGTTATCTCTTACAGGATTGTATGGTGTGGTGTGGGATTATGTCCTCATTCATGTCGTGTTTCACAAAGTGATGTACTCATCCCCAGATGAGACCTTCCCTGGACATCGTCCTCACTGTAAGACGTTAAACTGCAAGCTGGTCAGGCGTTCCTGACCGAGGCCCAGCCTCTGGCCCCTTGGCCTTCTCAAGTCCTTGGACCTCATCCTCACTGTGAAATGTTAAACTGCAAGTTGGTCAGGCCTTACTGACGGAGGCCCAACCTCACACCCCTTGGCCTTCTCAGGTCCCTATCCCTCATCCTCACTGTAAGATGTTAATGTGCAAGCTGGTCAGGACTTCCTGGACGAGGCCCAGCCTCAGGCCCCTTCTTATTCTCAGGTCCCTGGCCCTCGTCCTCACTGTAAGACATTAAACTGCATGCTGGTCAGGCCTTACTAACCAAGGCCCAGCCTCAGGCCCCTTGTCCTTCTCGAATCTCTGGCCCTCATCCTCACTGTAAGATATTAAACTACAAGTTAGTCAGGACTTCCTGAATGAGCCGATGCCTTAGGCCCCTTGGCCGTCTTAGGTCCATAGCCCTCACCCTTACTGTAATACATTAAACTGAAAGCTGGTCAGGCATTCTTGAATGAGGCCCAGCCTCAGGCCCCTTGGCCTTCTTGGGTCCCTGGCCATCACCCTCACTACAAGAAGTTAAAATGCAAGCTAGTTAGGCCTTCCTGATCGTGGCCCAGCCTCAGGCCCCTTGGATTTCTCGGGTCCCTGGCCCTCATCCTCACTATATGACATTAAAATGAAAGCTGGTCAGTCCTTCTTGACTGAGGCCCATCCTCAAGCCCCATGGCCTTATCGAGTCCCTGACCCTCGTCCTCACTGTAAGACGTTAAACTACAAGCTGGTCAGGCCTTCCTGACCAAGGCCAAGCCTCAGGCCCCTTGTCTTTCTCGGGTCCCTAGCCCTCGTCCTCACTGAAAGACTTTAAACTGCATGCTGGTCAGAACTTCCTGACCGAGGCCCAGCCTCAGGCCCCTTGGCCTTTTCAGGCCCCCGAACCATGTTCTCTCTTATGGGATTATATGGTGTGGTCTGGTATTATGTCCTCATTCACCTTGGGTTACTCATCATGACGTACACATCCCCGAATGAGATGCCTCTCATCATACTGCATGATGCTAAATTGTGCTTCTAGAACTACGTGTGGCTTGATTCCCATCCTTATGGGATACGTAGGACCGCTGTAATGTCTAGACTTCAGGTCCATCCCCATATCGTAGAGATCCCTCGATATCCCGGTCACCTAGGCCCCTTGGCCTATCCCTCTCCACCATGGGGATATATAAGTGTGATACAGGGCTACGCCCACCCTCAGGCCTAGTATTTGGCACCATGCCCCCTTCTCCCGAGAATATTCCATCTCTTGGACACCCTCAAGTTGAGTCCCTAGACACCTTACAGTGGTTCAACCATTTGTTAAGAGTACTATGGCCTAGGACCAAGAGTGTCAGGTTCAACTTTGGCAAGTTCCTTATACTTTTCAAGCTTCGTGTTCCCCTTCATTTGGACCTCTGTTATCCTTCACACCCGAAGGGACCACCAAGAAAGGCATGTATACTGTTCCTAAGGGCTCTCCTACTGTTACGGGACAACGCCCCTGAGGGTTTTAGACAACAAATTGATACAAATCCCACATTGGGAACATGGTCAGTAGTCGCATCTCATTTGTTTGTCCCCATTTCAGGCTAACGAGACAAGATGCTATGTTTCGAACATTGTCATGAGTAATCCTACGTCGTCACTCCATCCCCTTCAGTCCATGAATGTTGGTTTCATGATTCAAATTATGTTCCACCCCATCGTGTCCAGGTGGAATCTCAACACTCTTATCGCTATCCCTCGGTGCACCTCTGCACGTCAGGGGGACAATGCTGCAATATGGCATCCTTCGGGGCTCCCACAGTCCAAGCTCTATAACCATAAACTAATATCTTTATTAAGGGCTATGTGCGGCTTGATCCTCATCCCTATGGGATATGTACGACAACTCGTACGTCTCGTTTTTGGGTCCAGTTCAGTTGGGTGCTAGTTTCTCCTGCCCCATTACCTCTTACCCCTATTTGGGCCCCTAGGCCTGAGGTTCCCCTCTAGGAATTGCGTATGGTGTGATACGGGACCATGTCCCCATCCACGTTATGGATGTTTTATCGCACCATACACATTCCCCACTATGCATCTTCTCTGCTGCGTCTGCGCTGCATGACGTTAAAATTCTTACTTGATCCCACCGCATGGTCCTAAACTATGATATTATCGTCCTGGCCGCATGACAAAAAACGGCACAACATTGTGATTTCCTCGCCCAATGGGACACCATGTTTGGTATTGGTCATGTGCCATGCCATTTGTCAATGCCTACTATGGCTTGATTCTTGTGGAGATGCTAAGGCCTATCGCTTCACAAAAAAAACCAACTCACTTTAAAGGAAAAAGAAGATTTATCAAATACCGCTTCTTTTGGTGCGAGGGCCCCGCCCATAGACCCCTTTTATCCATAGAACTAGTTCCTCACCATGCCCCCCTTCAAGAACTAAGTGCAGCTTGATCCCCATACCCATGTGGTACATAGGAATGCTTGTTCACTTTGCCTCAGGCCCAGATCAACTCTCATTTTTGGTCCCTTGAACTAAAACCTCTCTAAGGAACACATGGTGGTCGAAACCTCCGGTTCTCATTCACATTGGGTTTTTTTAATTACTCACGACGAGTCTCCCGCACATCCTCCCATCTGTGGTTCGAGTTCGACGAACCTAAACTAAGATCTCCATGTGTAAAGGGACTCTACTCCCTCTGTCTACTACGTCTTGTTGTCGTATTCAGATGCATTTTGACAAATAGCCTGAAGTATTAAATTTTCATGAGTAAATTCCCCTCATTCCATGTCTAATATTCATGGGGCCGCTATTTGGATCCCCATTCTCTTCCACATCCAAAAGGACCCTCAGACGACATGGATGCTAGGGTTAAGGGATCTCCATGGATTCTGGGCCTAAGGGCTATCCTATCGTTTCGATCCAACGTCCCTATGTATCTTGGACGACATTTGCAACAGGTCCCCTGTTTCGAACATGGTCCACGGTTGACCCTCATTTGTCTATCACCATTCCAGGCTAACCCGACATGGATGCTACATTTCCACCATGGTCAACAGTTATCCTCTATCGTCACACCACCATCATTATGGTTCAAATTCTGATCTTCATGATTCACACATTTCTTCTTCCTCGTGTTCAAGTGGAATTCCGACATACTCAGCTTTATATCTTCACACGTCTAGGTGCACTTCATGGATGGGCTAGCATCATTGGTTCGATATTCACCGAGCGTCCCTTCATCCTAGAATGCTCCTTCCTATTTCAAGAAAGTCCCACCACTACTTTTTGTTTCCCACATTGAGAAGGACTCACATGGGATTAGTAGTTTTGGTAGATGTGTACAGACGTGGCCAGACTTCTCATCATCCTACATGATGTTAAAACTGTTCCCTCAGAACTACGTATGGCTTGATTCGCATCCTCATAGGGTACGTTGGAATTCCTGACCACTCTACATCAGGCCCGGCCTAATTCTCACTCTTTGTCCCTCAACCTGAAGAGTTTCCTCCAGGGGTATGTGGTGTGATTTGGACTCCAAGTCCTCATTCACTTCGATTTCATAGCTATCACACCACATGATCCCTGGGCTATTCCCTTTAATTCAACATCCCATCGTATGATGTTTAACTACAGGAGTGCATATTTCCTCGATGCTTTACACTAAATTGTGGTTCTGCCCTGAACATGTTTGGGATGCCCCATGTTAGTCATGGGATGCACCAGAGCCCCTGCTAGAGAGAATTTCACCTGTCAGTGTTGGTCTGTGACTACACTATGCTTTTCGAACAATGTATGTCTTGATTCCCATCCTCATGGGATATATAGTGACACCCCGGTATTTTTCCTAGGGTCCTTCCACATGAATCAGAAGTCATGTTACTCCTTATTTATGGCCCCTTTTCCTGACCCCTTGTGGGGAACTATGTGACTGCAATTTTTCCATGAACTAGTTCGAGATGCCCCACGGTGACATTGGAAAGTGACAACCCCCACGCCAGAGAAGCCCTGTCTGAAAGAAAGAATGATCCATGATCAAAACAATGTGTCCATCCAATTTTCTTCTACCACGGTGGCATAATTTTATTAGTGTTGGATTCTGTTCGAACAAACATTCACTCAACATTCAACACTTTGCATGCCCCTTATTCAGACCCCCGTCCTCTTTCATGTCGGGAGAAACCCCCTAATAGTATGGATACTCAGCCTATGGCCTGCCTACTATCCTAGTCCAACATTCTAGAAGACTAATGGATGGATGTTGTGACAGGTACCATGTTTCGAACATGGGAAATGGTTGACCCTGATTTGTTATCCCCACTCTGGGCTAGTGCAATAAGAATGATGTGTTCTGAATTCAGTCAACAACCATTATTTATTATCATGCCACCCCCACAATGATCTGAATCCTAGATATCATGATTCACACTTCTCATTCCCATCTGTTTGGATCGATTTCACACCTCTGGCGTTAAACCGTTCGTACATAAGAGCACATGAGGAAAATGGTAATTCAGCTATTCTAAGAACTTCATTCTCCAGCCAGGTCCCTCCCATCTCCCGGAAATCCGGACTGTTTGTTCAAACCCCAGATGCACGAAGTTTGGTTTTCACTCCTACGTTTGGATGGGGCAATGGGGTTACCACCCCTTCATTCTCACATCGGGCTTGACCCATGTGATCTTAGAAAATGGTCGCTGGACACTCCATAAACATCACAAGGATACAATAAACTAATGAAAACAACAGAACTCATGGATGCTATGGAATTCATAAAATAAAAGCATGAAAGTATGTTTAAAGGTTTTGTAATCCTTACAGTACCCTATGGTCGACTCCCCCCACAGACGGATTAACCTCAATGAAGGAACGTTGTAGCACCACCACCCTCTGGCTAGTGGCGTCTTGGAGATGCTGCTACTTGTTCACCTCCTGCTCCTCCTTGGAGGAGAGAGGGCGCAATTCATTGGACACAATTTGGGCCCCCTCCATGTCGGCCTAGATGGAAATCATCTCCCCAGAATCTCACTCAGGCCCTCTTCAGCCTCTACCCGCTGGGCTTTCAGTCATGATATCAACTCAGATTACGCATTGAGGGAGGTCAAGTGCTTTTCTACCTAATTCTGCAGCCAGTAGACCTCTACATCAGCCTTCTAGAGCCTCTTCATGTTCATTACCTTCCTCCACTACCATCTCACACCGGGGCCACAGTCATACTCCTGAATCTTCTCCGCCATAAGATCTTGGATGAGCATGTGAGGGAGTTGGGCCTCCACTCCCCCAGCACATAGTTTTCATAGTCAAGAATGAATTCTGTCTATCTCATCGAACCATAGCACTTGGGGGGTGTCATTGATGAAGCGAGTGATCAGCTTCCATGATCGGTGATGGATTATTTTTCTATCATCCTCGTCAGAGGCCGTCTCGTCCCAGTCCGTGTGATTGGTGGGCTCGTATGTAGGAAATGCCCTCAGGAACTCCTCGATCGGGTCCATGTCTGGTGTTGGATTGGACGTGGTGGGACCTAAATTGTCTGGTTGATCCTCATCATCGGATCCCACATCAATGATCTCAGGCGCAGTGCCACTGGAACCCCCACCAGCGATTGAGAGTGTCACAGTTCGATCAAGCCAGATGTCCACCTCCACAACCATTAGCATGCCCTAAAGAAAGGCACTACCAGAGGCCCTAACCAACTTCGATGCAACATCCCAGGCCAATTGGAGACCTGTACATGACAAGAAGGGGACTTGAATTTCAGTTACTATTGTTAGGGGGTGGTAGTTGTGAATTCGGTGGAGGAGACTTACAGAGGTCAAATCCCTGGTCTCGCTCTTGGGTTGATGTAATCAGAACCCCGAGATACAGCCCCCCGTATATAGTCAGCAGGTCTAGTGACTCCAAGGCAGCCTCCTTGACTGTCCCATCCCCACCAGATATGGATGTTGATGCAGCCATGGGAATGATTCTAAAAGGTCCCGCATCGGCACCCACTGAGGGGCGAGAATGAGGTCTATGCACAAGGTCCTCCTGCACAGTGCAATGGCTGGTAATGAATCTAGAGTAACCCAAGGGTAGACTCTGAAAAAGGAACATGGGATTTCACCTTGTGGGACTTCTTGAAATATTCAAGATCTGATGATTGGTTGCCAACTTCACCCTCCTCTGATAGACTCTCCCTACCGGTCTCGTCCCCCCAAGAGGATTCGTCTAATTCTTCCAATAGGGGAAAGTGCTCTCTTAGCTCAGCGAACGATAGCAATGGGGAACCGTCTGATCCAGCAGTACCCTCACTCGGTCTGTCATTGGGTACAGGGCACCCTGGTAATGGATGAAGTCCTCCAGCTCGGCAATGTATTGCTCCGACTTCGCTGGGGATACTGCAAAGCTGACTCTAATAGGGCCAATCCTCGGCAATTCCATCCGGAGGCGGTTAAGTTACTGCCATAATTAGGATGGGCTAAGGAATTTCCAGTTCACTTACCAGATGTCCTAGGCCTCCGAGAAGATATCATTCTCCGGCATGTCAATGTGGCATAGAAATTTCCCCAGTTCCAGAGTGGAGATCATGCGGAACCCCCTCAGTGGCTGCCCCTCTGGATGACTCTGTTCCCTTGGGACCACCGGCTCTATTGCCACTGCTGGATTTTCCAATGCTGGATCTGTTGCTACTGATCACTTCTCAATTGGTGTAGGCGACACCGCTACAGAAACCCCGCAACCATGAGATTCCCTTGTCACCTTCCAGCCTCAGCCCCAAGATCGAGGAAGTTCACCCTCACTGACCAAGATGGTTGACTGCTTCAGCATCTCCCCTGGGTAGGCCACCTCCCAACTCTAGGCGTATTCTCTTATCAGCCCAAGGACAGCGGCCGGTGGAGGTAGTACATTCTGCATCTTCCCATCTTCTTGTGTGAATATGAGCCACATCTGACTCACCACACATGGGTTATCCTTGTAGCATACCCCTAGGTAAACCTACGGGGTCAGCCGCTAAAAGCACTAGAATTGTCGGGCGAATCTGTGTGGGGTGTATGGCTTGCAGAGATGCTCACGGTACACTCTATCCACCAAGACTCCACCTCGAAAGGCTAGGAGGTAGTCCTGATGTTCTTCTATATTCCAGCCATCATTAGTGAAGGCCCCCTTCAGCAATGAGAAGGGGTGGAAATTGAATTATTCCACCCTTCACACCCGGTTCAGAATCGATTGTGTGGTCAGATTGGTCGAAATGATCCCAGTGACATTCAAGATTGAGGAAAAAAAGTTTGACCCCAAAGGAGAGATGGGGTTCTGATACTCATATATCCCATTGATGTGCACCACCATCCACCCGTACAAGAGGTGGAACAACCCACATATCCTCTGTATCCTCTTCCCCTCACTGATATGCCACAACATTTTGTATAACTTGGTGAGCATCGGAATCCCCAGGTTGAGTCGCCCTCCAATCGCCATGGTGGACACCATGATGAAAGTGCTTGGCTGCACTCCCATGTTTTTATCCCTCTCCAGAAGGATCCAAACATAGATTAGAGTTGAGATTAATGCCACCAACCTGACTATTATCTATTGTTCAGTTCTGACACTGAACCCCTGTGTCTTCCACTGAATATCCTCCAACAGCCGCCAGTATTAGTTTTTCTTGATCCGGGAACCCTTAGGGAAATTCTGAGGCCTCTCCAGGAGCTGCCTATTTTCTGGTAAGTTAAATAACTTCTGGAACTAGTTCTTGAAATGGACATCTCTCACAGCGTCCTTGTCCTCCATGGGAATGAGCTCTATTAGTGTCATTGCCAAACGTGGCATATGCTCTGGATCCTCCCATGTGCCCATGGCCAGGAGGAATTCGTCATACATTGCCCCCAGTATCGGGACCCCCGAGATCTAATTCATGTCCCACATACTGATGCCAGCCTCCCCTTGGTGGGGGTGGAATGTATTGGACCCCAAAGATCATCATCTCTACAGCTCCAACATCAGCTGCTTCAGCTAGTAGATATGGAACTTGGATGCCCAAGCTACCTCATATAGGCAAACTCTTCTTAGCTCCCCCCCCCGAACTCATCACATGAGGCACCTACCTAGTAGGCCTAATCCCAATCGTCCGTGAAGTTTCCACCCTGGTGTAGGTCCCATTCCTCGGACCACCACTTCTTCGGGTTCCCTTGTGCCAATTTAAGGATGGTTCTGTACAGGGGAGGGGAAGTCTTTATCTGCAATTCCCTCTTGTCTATGTTATTCAGATTATTGTACAGATAGTTAGCGACAACTGGTGTGAAATCCACCCGGGTATGGTCATCAGGTGCCATGAACCATCAGTGCTGACACGACATGCTCTGGAACCATTATGTTGGCTCATCCCACCTACTACAAGGATGATGACATCATCCCTCAGGCCGAAGCCATACAAAGTCATCCTCCTGCACTACGGGTAATTCTTTTGGATTTCTGACAGCATCTCCACCATAGAACTATGGTCTGAGTGACTCCAGACTAACTCCCCCAACCCTAGACTATTGTCCATTTCATCCCTTCAGGTGGCATCCACAAGGACCCCCTGGGAAACTTTTTGGTGGGCCATTGGATTCTGGAACTTGGAAGATTGGTTGGCTACTTTGCAGAGATTTTTCGTGAAGTGAGTTTGCAAAGGCCGCTCGTGAAGACTATTCACGGAAGCACTGCCTCGGCGTTCTAAGTCAGATCGTGTAGTGCAAATGCGATGTTGAATACTCAATGTGCAATGAAAATCCTTGATTTGGAAAGATCACCCACGGAGTAAGCAGAGCTTCGTGAATTGATAGCACAAGAAGACAATATCGTAGAGAAAGGAAAGAAAAAAAGTGATGGCAAGCCCCCTATTTATAGGCGACGACCTTCAGAGCTTCGCGGCACATACAACCAGTGTGGTGCTCCATGTCGCACCCAGCCCGCACGATCCCTGTCCACCTCGCAATCCCTCTTCACAAGTCAGCACCGCGAATGGACGAAGATTATGGCTAATTGCCTCAGACATCGACCCTTGATCCCTCTGCAGCTCCATTTTTGAGGGGGAGAATTTGTTGGCACCAAAATTTGGAATGAAGAAAAGGCCCCAAGATGGCCCCACAGACTGCCTCACGAAGCCCCTTCACGGAGTCCCCAAGCACCACTGCCGTTGCGAAGCAAAGGAGGTGGGAGGCTCCGCGAACACATTTGACGTTCGCGAGCCCTCCACGATGTGAATGAGGCGGGAGGCTCTGCGAACACATTTTAAGTTTGTGAGCCTACTGTGAAGCCCAGGAGGCAGGATGCTAGGAGACCCCAGTTGAGATTCGCGAGCTCGCCGTGAAGCTACATAGCCCCTATTCACACCGCGTGAGATCTGCTCCGCGATGCCTCTTACTTATAAATATCGAGCACCCCATGAGCACTCCGGAGGGAAAATCCGACCTTTAGGCTTCTCATCTCATGAATCACAAAGCACTCTTCCGCTCGATGAACCATGGGCTATGCGAGACACTTCTTGTTCGCTAAGGACCTCCCCATTGTGTCATTTTGATCCCCTCTTCCGAGAAGGATGCCTTTCACGAAGCCTAAGGGATTTCACGATGGAAGGGGATCCCCAAGGGGTACCGGGTCATTGCGGTGCATTTATGCTTCTTGAAGAACCCTTCACGTCAACTTGATCCATTTTCTAAGGCAGGATCACTGTACTTCGTGAAGCACATTGCTTCTTGACACCTTTCCCCACGAGGCACCTTTTCTCCACGAGGCTGTGCTCCGTGAATGCCCTTCCACATCGTGAAGCACCTCCCATTTGAACCTCTGCCCCATGCTATGGATAAGGCACCCCACTTCATGAAGAACACCCCTTCGCAAGTTCCCTCTACCACGTAGAGCAATAGATCTCCACAAGGCCCCCGACTATGGACCCATCTGCTTGGAAATTTCTTTTCCCATGCGACCCTCCAGGTTTGCATGATGTGATTTCAAAGTCTCATGGACAATACCTCTCATAGCATTGTTGCGCTTAATGCTTCTTCGCATAGGCATGCTAATGGATATTTCTTCTTCACATAGCCACGGTAACATAGATCCCTCAATTTTTATATCCATGATCCCCCTCAATATGGCATTGCCATTGCCTTCCCTCTCACAAGGAGAATAGGGTACCTATTATATATGTTATATGGGGTGCGGAGCAAACCCCCCTCATCCGAGCTGTATAAAGTTAAACTGCCCAGAACCTCGTATTTCATCCATGCTGTTAAACTATGACCTAGCCCCGTACCTCGCACGTAGGGACCCCCCTGCCTTGGGCAATCTCTACACCCCCTGGTCTCCATAGGGGTTGATATCTTCCTCCTGGGAGTGGCGTTTGTCTGCGGGGGAGGGAATCCACCTTGGTGTAAGCCCCTAGATTTTCTTTCCAGAGGAAGCACCCCCACTCCTCCTCACTTCCTCTGTTCCAAGGCTAATGGAGGGAATGATAGGGAACGGGGCTCCTCCTTTATTCGGTCCCAAACCCATCTCCCTCTGCTCTTTGTCTCCTTCAGGCCTCCATCCTAGAGTAAGTCCCAATCTCTCTCTCCATGTGCCGCTCCAAGCGTAAGCCCCACTCCACATCCCACAAACACATCTTTCGTGATGTGATTGTCAGGTCCCTGCTGCCTCTTGTTTTTCACACTAAGCACAAATCACGTGGTCTTAGAGTAAGCATTGACCATGACACCACCCCCATACCGCATGATGTTAAACTGTCCAACCCCCATTTCGCATGATGTTAAACTGCCCAACCCCCATCCTGCATGATGTTAAACTACCCAAAAAGAACTACAGGGACATTGATCCATGTCAAGGCATGGTACATAGGATGCCTCACATGGTTCAATCCCATCACTCATCGGACCAAGGTCCATCTTTAGGTCGGTTCTCCGACACACCCATCCTGAACTACAGGGACTTTGATCCATGTAAAGGCATGGTACATAGGAAGCCTCATGAGGTTCAAGCCTATCACTTGTCGGAGCAAGGTCTATCTTCACGTCGGTTCTACGACACACCAATCCCAAACTATGGGGACATTGATCCATGTCATGGCATGGTACGTATGAAGCCTCCCTGAGGTTCAAGCCCATCACCCGTCGGACCAAGGTCGATGTTCACATAGATTCTCCAAAACTCCCAACCATAACTACAGGGTCTTTGATCCATGTCAAGGCATCGTACGTAGGAAGCCTTCATTATTTTCAATCCCACCACCTTGTTGCTCCAACCCCCTTCATGTCACATCACCCCTTTCCCTCATGACATTAAACTATATTCCCGAGCTATGTGGACTTTGATCCATGTCAAGGCATGGTATGTAGGGATCCTCCACGAGGTTCAAGACAAAAACCATCAACCATCCTGATTCCTACATGGGCCACCACATCCCGATGAGATCACTTCACTCATCATTCCCCTTCACAATATTTGGGAATCCAACCACATGCTAGCCTCAATATCAGTGTTTCCTCCAGGGGGTTCTTTAATCTGATCCACTATTATCAGTGTTCTAATCAGTCTGATCCGTCTCCGCTGGATATTAAACTTGTAAAATACCCCATGTTAAACACAGGAAGCTGAAGAAATCCTCTGATACATTCCAATGGCATATGATTCCCTTCTTTAGATGTGGGATGCCTCGGGTTTCCACGACCTTGAGAAGCCCTATAATAAGGGACAACAGCGAGACACACCAATCCCCAGCATCTAGACCCACCAGTGATGCCCAGTGTGACTACTCCCCTAACCAAAGGTTGCCGCCCTGACCGAACCCCTTGGAATGTCTTGACAGAAGTAGTGTAATTAACTGGAATCCATAAAGATATGGCGTCAGGAAGAGTTTCACAAAAAATGTATTATATCTATGAGGGAGACCCGGACAAGGTGACAAGTTCTGAGGAGGAATCCTCGGAAGAAAGAACCGACATCCCATCATCCTATTTTGATCAAGGAGAAAACGTCCCTAAACAAAGAATGGATGCCACCTACCTTTGGAAAGCGGGAATGCGGGGCAAAATAAGGATCACATATCATACTCAAGAAGGATGATGCGCGCACCCCAGCGAAAGCATCTGAAATAGATCATAAACATCATCATATATTGGAGACCACTATAACAAACTAGTTAATACATATCCCCCCTTTAGTATGGGGAAATAGTTTTCTTATATACACCAATTTTATAAATAACCTTCCATACTACATTTTTAGGGGGAGAATCCTTTTTAAGTTTTATCTTTATCATACCACCTCATCATCTCCACTTTATTAGTTTCTAAGATATATTTTACATTCATAAAACACACCTTAACATAACTAAAAAATTATGTGACCCATCCCTATATATTTTTGTGATACTATCACACCCATGGAGGATATTGATTTCACTCTCTTGACATGGGGTGCAGTATCAAATCCAATGATGTTTACTTCATGACTTCTGATTCACATCATATTTTACCCCTTCTCAAATACTGATCATAATGATATCCTTCCTCTTACTATATAAACACTCATACCAAATCCTCTTATATCTAGTTATCTTCACTTTGGTCTTGTTTATTATCAACATTCGTAAACCATATCTTCCACATTGATCAAGGATATCAATTCCAAATGTTTTTTTATCACTCATGAGATAACATCATATGAATGAACTATTTCCATGGGAAGTTTAACATGTTCCTATAAATATGATCATATATATATATATATGAATTCTTATAAAGGATTAGTGATAACAATAAACACTCTCATATTTTATTTAGAGAATATATTTTTTATATTTATAGTTTCTAATATTAAATTCTATATCTAATATCTCTAAATAATACATAATGAATTGTAGGATTTGGAATAAACACAAAACCCTATATCTATTCTGTTAGGTAAATAGGTTCTTGGGATCAAATAGATTTATACATACTATATTAATTTTGATGTTACAATTCATCATCTTAAACATCACCTTATTTCGAACTAATATACTTAGACATATAAAGATAATCGTTTCGATAATTTATCAAATATTATTAAGAAGGATTATATTAATTTTTTTTATCTATATGATCTCTTCCCCTTATTTAATTATTCATCAAATCAATGTAAAAAATTAATTCAAGTATGATTTTATTGATCAATTGGACTAAATAAATGTTTTTTTGGATATATTGTCTCTTGGGTTATATCTTAGGTCACTTGACATCATCTCTCTCTATATGGAAGTAAAAAATTACCTCATGCATGGATCAACCAATCATTCATCATGGTCAAAACATTTGTCCTTTCAATAATTGTAGAAGACCAATCCATATTCTATCAGACCATGACTCTTTCTATGTAACTCTTTTCATGGTCTGTCTTCATTAATTTTTATATACTAAAAACTTGGGTATTTTGATATATTATATCAACACTAAAGTCTCTCACTGTAATAATGAGATATTTCCTTTGAAATATAAATATGTATAGAAACTAATAGTGAAGACTGAATTTTATCAGGTTGTTTTCATTGATACCCTTACTGTGTCATGAGAAAACTATATTAATGGTGATAATGCTCCCTACTATCTTTAGGAGAGATATAATTATCTTTTTAGAAACATGATTACATGATAATGACATATCTCAATATTTATTAAAATATTAAAAATGGAATTCAATTTATTAAATATCTCATGATGTCAAAGTGGAATATCATTATTTTCATTGATAAAATTATTAAACAAGACCTCGATCATGGAATAATATATTTCATTCATAATAATACGAATTTAAATGAATTTTTGGATTCTGAATATGTGGGTTATTTATTTACGCATAAATTATCTTCCAGGTACTTGATCACTCTTGATGGAATCTTGACCTCTTAGAACCATAAGAATCAGATCATTTTGACTTGATTCAATGACGACATTGAGTAACTTATAATAGATTCTATCACAAATGATATTATTTTTCTCTAACTGATTATGCATGAACATTTCATTATATTAATAAAACCCTCTCTTATCTTATGTGATAATAAATGTTCCAAGAAAACTGTAACTAATCTTGTCCAAAATTAATTGAAAAAACACATTGTGGTGGACTACCACTTTATCAAATCATACTATAATGAAAAAACAATATATTTTGTTACATTACCACATGAAATAAGCCACAACAACTATCAATATAATGTGTGTGGAAAAGTATACAATGTTCCATGGAAGGTGTTAGACAGATTCCACAAAGAATGAACATAGGGAATATGGAAGTCACTCAGATGACATCCACTCCCACCATTGCAAAAAATGGGGGAAACTTGATTAAGGGTTAGTGGCATTTAACCCTTACAATATGACTCTATTTATACATCTTTCAAAAATAGCTTTGGAGAATTATCCCAATTCACCACTATTTTTTATTAATTTTATTAAAATAACTATGTTTTCATAAAACCCATGATGGATGTGGAAGGATATAATTGTGATCAGATATATTGAAAAACATGTACATGACAAATAATAGAATTTTATGTTTTAGAAAATAATATTTTGATTAAATTTAATAGACCATTTCATCTTTTAGAATTTGATAACCATTTTATCAAAATATGTATTGTGAGATTTTTTTTATTGGACCTCAAAACTAATGTTTTTATATATTTCATAGTTACATAAAATTTTAAATTACTTCATATGATTGAACCTTTTATTACACAATAATGAAATGAAGAAGGGGAAAATTGTGCACCAATGAATTATATGAACAGAATCTCACACATAGATTTCATAAAAAAGAAAAATAAAAGATAAAAAAATCACAACTTGAGATTAATGTATCATGTGTGAAAACTACATGGTTTTAGTGTTTAAATCATAAAAACACTTAATTTAAAATTGGAAATTAAAATCCATGTTTATCACATGTGATATTAAATTTGATAAAATAAAAATAATAACACTTCTAAATATAAATGGTAAGATGATCCAATTTTTAAATTATTTATAGATGAATAATACTGATACAGGGTAACATATAAAAATAATTAAAACCATTGGCCATTGACTCAGTTAAAAAATTGATCTAGTGAGACCCATATCTAAATATTGAAATATATAAATGTTTTAAATATTATAACAGATACCCTTTAGTTAGGTATACCTAGTTTAGACACCCAATAAAGGAAAATAGGTAAAATAAAATCCTAACACTCCCCCTCAAGTTACTTATACCCAACTTAACTATATAAAAATTGAATAATAAGACAAATGAGAAAATTTGTATATTAAACATACCTTTTTGGTTTCACCCTAATTTTTGTGATCTCACCATCATGATAGAAGTGATTCATTTTATGTAGAATTATGTATTTTTAAATATATGTTTCAATAGATGAACTCCCATACTGATGAAGTCCTATTATTGAAGATGATGTATACAATTATGATTGATGATACACCTATAAAAAATTAGATAATATTAAGAATATCTTTTATTCCCAAACGACCAGTTTGAGTAAAACTCGATAAGTGAATCTAAAAGGTTGTTTGGAATGATTTCTATCATGAGGAACCAAATGTAAATGTAGAAAATTGATTAACTTTTTGATTTAAAGGTATGGGTGATACAACACCCATAATTTATACCAAAATGGTCATGTGGAATGGTTTTTGTATTATGAACACAAATATGCCAGTGGAATGGTTCCTAGATTATGATATCAAATGTCCAGTTAGCAATTCATCCATATTGGGAACCTTAATGGCTGGATAGGATGATGCTCATCTTGTAGAGAGAAAAGATCTTGTTTAATGATACATAATTTTTATACACATATTATTTGTGAAATTGAATCCTTCTGGGAGAATGATTGGGTGAAAAAATATTTTCATATATAACTAATAATATAGTGTAAAATAATAAAACTATAGTGCATTAATGGTTAAAAATATGGTTATCTACAATGGTAATGTTGATCTTACAGATCTAGTGTATAGGGAACACAGGGAGAAGAGATGCATGGGGGTACAAAAGCTAGAGGTAAAGCTGGAGGTGCTAGAAATGACACTCTTATGGTGTAGGGATATATCATAGAAGAATCTATATAATAATTAAGGAATGTGTAATAATAAACATCACTCTTGTATTGATTTATTAGTGCATGATGGAGGATGTGGTGGAGGGTACACTAGATGTGATTTTCATATGGTGTGAGGGAATACCCAGAGGATGACTCATAAGAAGAATTATATTTTTGAAATAAGAATATGTGATCTTAATACATTTTACATAGGAACGTAGCAGGGTTTATGTGTAGTGATGGAAATGAAGAGATACCACTATTATGATGGCCTCGGTCCAAGGGATATCCACTCCCCTTTGATAGATGTATCCCTAGGTTTCTCAAAGTTGTATGGAAATAATTGGGGAACCCATTATGATACCAGGTAAAAGGCGATACCTTGAATATATAACTTTAAGTGAGGATGGGTTTTTATTCTTTATAGATAAAGAAAATAATTATATAATATAAAAGATAAATACAATCCAAACCATTGATTTCTAACCCATTACTACTCCTTGACTCCGATATGAATTTAAATTCCTTGTTATCTTTTAAAACCCTTAAAAAATGTAATAAAATATATTTGAATGTTTCTATCCTTATATCAAAGTACAAAATAATTAATGTGGGAGATAAAATGTTTATTGATTATGTTAATTTACCATAAAAGTTGTTGATTTTACCCTTCATTATCTCAATGTTTTTTCATTAATATTTATTTAATAAACTAATTTTTTTAAATATAGGTTTATATAATCTATTGTCTTAGATTCCTTCGATGTGTTTCCTTATATCAATATGCACCCTATGAAAGTTTTCCTCGTTCTTATTAAATCTAGATTGGATATATGATTAATTAAAAAAAAGATAAATACACTGATAATTCTTCCCCCTCAAAATATAGATCACCAACTTGATTATATAAAAAATAGAAAACCTCTTTGATTCATTCCATACTCCACTATATTAGATACCATTATTCATTGAAATTATTAGGTAAATTTAAAAAATCATTCTACAAAAAAATATAGTAATTTAATAATTCTTACTTTGAAGAATACTAATTCAAATCTTATTAAATAAAACAGTGACATATGAACAACCTTATAATAGCTCAAAGAAATATTACCATCCATGTGGGTTAAATAAATCTGTGTATAATGGTTATCATCTTGAAGACACAAAAATTTCGGTAGAATGGTGCTCATCTTATGGACCAAAATGGTTAAAGAAATATTCCTTAATACCATGTATGATGAAAGGATCCCATAATAAAAGTTCCATGTTGCCTCATATGGGTAGATTTGGTATTTATTTATATATATCAAGAATAATTTGATGTTATATAATATCTCATGTTGGAAAAAATAAATAGAAACCCTCAAACACACTATTACAATGGTTGTATATGGTCAAATAATATCATAGAATTTGTGATAATGATTTCCTAAAAAGTTACAAAAATAATTGAGAGGAGGGTGAATTGAGATCATAAAAAGTTTTATAACTTAAAACACCCTTATTAATTTTGTTTCCAACCTATCCCACTCTTCTCAAACTCATAAATAAATGATCTTAAAGATTTTCATTACATAGGTTTTTTTTAGGGACATCAACAATTGAATGTATAAAAATGAAACTTGTTATACTGTTTTAAAGATATCTCACTGAGCAGTACCTTCTAGAGACCTATCCATGGAATTTACACACTTATTAAAATGATTACATAAATTATAAATAATGATATAAAGAAAAGTATTTTGGGTTCACCCGTTTATTGTAAAATTGATATTTATATGGGAAAACATATTCAGATAAAAAAATAAAATATATTAAATCTATAAATAGCCTCATTTTGTATAGGTAGAACATTATAGCACAACAACGTCACTATATTTTCAGTTCTTAGTCATGTCACAGGAATAATCATGTAAATATAGCCTATACAGTTTGTATTCTTCAATGTGAACAATATCTTTTAATTTTAAATTTAAAGTCTTATATATATATATATTTTAACGGTTGAGGGAATATAATATTTTGAAAAGACAAGAACTAAAATTTCATGTGATTGTATTTTCTAAAATTTTCAATATCATGTGTATTCTTTGAGAAAAATTATGGCCCTCCTCAGAACAACAAATTTTTTTTAACTACAATTATAATTTTATTTGTTTTCTTCCTTGTTTTTAATGACCTTTTTTAATAAAACAAATTTAAATGAGGTATTTTATTATAATACTACAATGGAAATAAATAACTTGATAATCCAAATAAATATTGGAAATATAATTTGATTTTTTGGTCATCATCTTCAAAATAATTTTCTTTATAAGTCTTTTTACCATATGAATTTATCTTGATTGTAATAATTTTTTTTTGATTCACAACACTTTAAACTTTTGATGACTTTAATACTTATAAGAGTCTTCTTCTTCTTTATATTATAATTTCGTTTGTCAAAATATATTTTGAGACTCATAATAATTTCCTCCTTTAAAATTAGTCCTTATCATCTGATAATATTTTCTGTCATAATTTATTTAACCTCTATGAGATAATAACGAAATAATATTCAATATGACAATTTTTATTTCATAGGATATTGGATATTAATATGATAAAATAGTTTTCAAATAAATAGCATGTATAGATTTCGTTCAATCATAGTATAATTTAATTCACCAAATATTTGATGCTTAATCCTTTATAACTTCATAGGGTAACTCTTATAAAAGGTTTATTATCATATAATATTTAGAGGTTTTTTTCATTTATCCAATTGTACTAAAAAAACTTTTTAAGGTAGAAAATACTATTAAGGAAATATAAGTCATATTATACAATGGAAATATCTATCTATTGACATTTAAGAATGTATATTTAATATCTGTATCCAGCTATATCACCAAAATTTCATACATCATTTGAATATTCTGAATTATTGGTCTGAGAAATGTTATTCTAGGATTCCCATATGTTTTTTAATCTATCTTTATTTAAAAAGTTTCTGTGTACATTAATTATTTTTTATATCATCAATCTATGTAGTGAAATTCTAACCAAAAAATGGAATGAAATATAAATATTAGTTACTATCCAAAGATGTTAAACAGGAAAAAATAGATTTTTAATTTTTCCAAATGTTCATTTTAGTTTGAAATTTATTTTTTAATCTTTTATATTTATGAATTACTATTATTTTCTATTGTTCCACAATCATTATAAATAATTTAGAAGACCATCCATTTGATGCATATTAATTTTAGTTATTCCTATATCAATATAAAGTATGTAGAATCCCATTGTTGTACCATGAAATAAAGTGAATGTTATTATAAATATTTTTTTAAAGGTCCTTAGTGAACGATTTTCTATTTGAATATTGATTCCTATGTGAAATATAGTTTCTGATATTCTAAATAATAAATTACATATTTCCTTTTTCCTTTTTATATTCTCTGATATAAAGAAAAAATTATGTTCATATGAGATAGAATAGATCTAGAAATGTTATATTGTTCCTTCAATTGATATGAAGTCACATGATAAATTTAAGGTGTAGTGTACCAAACATTGTAATGGTGATTAAATTTTTCCAATTTTAATCTTTATATGGTTATAAATTATTTTCTATCATATATAGTGACAATAGTTATGGATTATTGATGAGGAATTATCGTTTATGTCACCTATAAGCGGGGAAAGTGTTGTTGACATTGCTTCAAGACATTCTATTACTTTTGTGACCTTAGAGTAAAGTTTTAGAGTGTGAGTACTTCCATTCACAATATATTTTATTTAATGGAGTAAATTTTTGAGTGGATCCATGGGATGTTGAATATTATTTTTTTTCCTAAACAACATGACTCTCTCATTTATTGATTTTATTTTATATTTATATATCAATTGTTTAATTGTTTAAATATTATTTTATTTGAATATTTATTAAATTTCTCTGCGTTTAATTGTTTCTGTTTTATTAAGTATTATTTATTCAATTGTAATATATTTAAGGTAGAATTTAAACAGTTTAATATACTTTCATGATTATAAATATAGGGAGCTAAATTTTCATTACATAACTATTACATCATTTTTTGGATAAACAACATAATAGATATACAAATCCATGATCAAAAGATTTAGTTTGATAGGAAAATTAAACTTATACATAACATGTACATAATAAAACATAAAGAGTCCATTAAATCCTTTATATATATCATAAAAATATCATGTTATTTTATGTACATGTAATCACCTTAGGTTATGCATCAAAGAATTGGGTGAGAAAAAATCCCAGTAAGAGGGTGAACAAGGAACGTGATTTAATATAACATGGTCAATCATAATCATCATCCCCATATCATAAGAATACGATAACTATAAAAAATATGAGGGAAACATGTGATAAAGGCATGAAATGTAAAATTTAATAAAAATGAGACATCATGTTAGAATGGTCAAATTCAACACATAGCTGGGAAAACATCTAGCATCATTTCATGGATACCATATGTTCTTAATCATAAAATCATCTTTGTGAACATTTATAGAATCATGTTCACTAATAATATACATTATCCAATGATATGAATAAAATGAGCTAATGAATCATAGGTCTATGTAATTTTAGGCTCACTCAACACATTGTAATATTTATATAATCATGTGTGGCACATAGAATGTATACAAATCATAATAATAAAGTAAAACTTGGAAAGTTATAGGTTAAAAAAGTATTTAATAAACATGGGGTACCCTAATGAATAAGGGGAAAAATACTTTTCAATGATATAATTTTTATTGAGATTATAAGAAACAACTCATGAGGTGTAAGAGATGTGTCTTTAGAATTAAAATCCTTTTTGTAAAACCATTGCATGGTGGGAACATGAATATCCAAAAAAAGAAAAATAATAATAATAATGAGATGATATTTAAAGAAATTTAATTGATTATCTATATATAAAATTATGAAAATAAAGGAATACCCAAAGATAAGGAGTTGGTTTCAATAATGCCCTTACCTTTATTCCCACTTTATTTCATCACATTTATGACTCTGAATACTTGGTGTAGCTTATATTATACACCACTAAAAATCCAATGATATTTGGAGTTGGAATACTGCAGAACATCCCTAAGGATCCAAAGTATCTAGAGAGGACGTATTTTGGCAGAGTTTACACTTTGTAAAGAGAGGTATGAGTGATTTTCCACAGGGACAGATAGGGGTTACTTATAATTGAGGGGAGGGATATTTTTATAATAAAATAATATATCAAGAGTAAACTATTTAATAAGTAAAATTTGATAATATAAATCATATATAAATGTAATATAATTTTTTAAATACTTTAATTCCCATTTATAATTTGAATTTATTAATTTATCAAAAATCAAAGTTGAATAAGGAGAAATTGTTATTTTAAGAAATCTATTTCACTTTAGGTTTCAGAAAGTTATTTCTATGTTTTGATATTATGTTTATTATATTTTAATGACTCAATTTAGAAATAAATTATACAATGGATAAAAATTAGGTTCTATAACGTTTTTGGTCATTATTATATCATGAATTATGTAATTTAAGAAGTACCAGTTATGTGAAAAGACTGTATTTTTACTATTCACCTGGAAAATAAAGTATTTCAGAAAATTACTATAAAAACACCCTTGGAAAATTTCAACATGTTCAATTCAAAAATTATATTGAATTTATGAAAATAAAGTTATAAAATATGTCATTGAAAATTTTAATATGAAAAATATGATTTTTACACAATCCTGTAAAATATAGTATATTAAAAATCTACTTATGTATTTATTTAATTTTTCCAATCATGGTATTTATTTTTAAGAATTATAATATTTATATTTTCTTATTTTATTCATTATAAATTTTATTTATATTATATATTGTTTATTTGTGGTGAATTTATCATTCCAACAGTCATGTTACTATTCCCAATGTTTATGTTGTTATTCCAACATCCATCTAAAAAATCCAACAATCACCTTACCTCATATAAGTAGCTCTACTTTAATTAATTATTTATTTAACTAAATTACACTCAAAATTCTATATTTCTATATTTCTATTATTTTTATTAGTTTGCTGATATTTGTTCCTATAATTTTGGCAGTGGAGTAATAATTTTAGTATATTGGGGTCATCCATGTTTTCTCATATTATATTTTCATTTTTATATTTTTTTCCAGATAATAATGTTTTGAAAATTAATTGTTTTTATTAATGATTAATTTAATTTAATTTCATGAGGAAATAATATTTGATCAGTTTCTTTATGAGTATCATAACATATATTATATTATAACAGACATTAATTTCAAGAGAAAAAATCATTTATAAAATATGGGTTGTTAAATTCTACCGTTGCAAATTATACCCCTTAAATTTCAACCCGTATTCACAGTTGACAATAGGTGAGGTTACTTTTGTTTTATTGTTTGATTGGGTTCCCAAATAAACTCTTTATTCTAACTGTGCCTCCCTGAGACTTGGATAAGCTGATTTGGATTATTGCATAGAACATTGTCTAAACTGTCCAAGATCATCACCAGCTTCTATTTATAAAAGAAATCCTTATCTAGTTGTAATTCCTCTTAATTCAGTACATGTGAGAAATCAGGTGTACTTCAAAAAGAGTTATATGTGAGACATATCATGAAATAGACCATAAATATTGGATTCCCAATAAAATAATACACTTCTCTTATGCAATCAAGGATCTTAATGTGTCCAATATACCTTTGGTTCAGCTTCTCATTCTTCAAAACCACATAAATCTCATCCATGGTGAAATTCAAATGAAAACATTAGCTCTATAATT
The DNA here is from genome assembly GCA_963277665.1 of Viscum album. Classification (NCBI taxonomy): domain Eukaryota; kingdom Viridiplantae; phylum Streptophyta; class Magnoliopsida; order Santalales; family Viscaceae; genus Viscum; species Viscum album. Next base: position 74,319,437 of record OY728162.1, on the reverse strand, counting down.
GAACTGAAAATACCTTAAATGGTTCTCAGAATAATTTATTTAGAGACTCTGATCATATTTTATATATTGTTTGATTGTTTTAACCTTTTCTTACATTCCTTTCACAAGGATAGGTCCAAGTAGATTTCATTCTTTTGCTTCATCCAAACAATTTTTTTATTCATTGCTTCCTATAAATAGATCCAAATAGACCCATTTTAATACTCAAGTGGTAGTTGTTGTTATATGAAAACTCAACCAGTTGGATATGTGGATCATATCCACCTTTTTATTACATTGATCATTTTTTAGGATTTCTTTGAGAATCTAAATAGTTTTTTTAGACTGGCCATCAACATTGGGGTTATAAGAAAAATTAATATTAAATAATGTACTAAATGTATATTGAATATTTCCCTAGAATTTATATGTGATCATGGGATCAGGGTCAGATAAGATCGAATGTGGTACCCCTTACATCCTCAACACTTTATTCACATTTATCTTGGAATGTTTTAAAATTGATAAATCTTCCCAAATAGAGAAAAAGTGGGCACTATTTTTTGAGTTTATCCACCGTAACCCATATTTCATTGTTTCATTTAGATTTCTGTAGTAGAACATAGAAAAAGTATATATTGACATTTCCCCACTTCCATGTGGTTATAAGAAAATGTTACATCATCTAGTTGGACTTATTACACTCTAATTTAACTTGCTACCATACCAAACACATTGAGATATACTCTGAAATCTTCTTCTTCTTTTTGTCCCACTAGAAGTGTTCTTGAATATTACCGTACATCTTGGTACATCCAAGATAGATTGAGAAATATGAGATATATAAACTATCCAATATATCCATTCTTATCGCAGGTGATGAAGGTATGCGAAGCCATATTCAAAACTGAATTGCACCATCATCCGTATTTTTTTAAACATATAGCTTACCTTTCTTTACTACATTCACCTTCATTTGTAGATCAAGATTATAAATTTGTTAATAATTGATATTCTCTTGGATATATGGCTATAAAATTATTTTATAAAGGTAGGATTCTTTATCTACTATTATAATTTCATTTTTAATCCATTTAAGGTCCATGAAGATATGTTCTTTTTCAATCTGCATCATGGAAAGAGTAGCAGATTCTTTTCTACTAAAAGCATCAAAAAAATTGTTTTACTTTCCCTTATTATAGTGAATAGAGTAATTTTAGCTATTTATTATCTCTAACCATATTATTTGATTTATTTTGAGCTTATTATATGTGAATATATACTTTATAATTTTTTATCAAAATATATATCACACTTTTTACCATTTGGATAGTGCCACCAATTATTCAGAGAAAATATCATAGCTACTAACTCCAAAACATTTGTGGGGTAGCTATTCTTATTTCTAACCAATCATAAATTAAATATATATTACATCATTTTTGAAGAATACATAAAACTTTACACAAATAGATTCCAAAATACCATATTATTTTAATTTATTTGGAAACATGTAAACATTAATTATGGTACATGAATGTGATAAATTATATTCCATTACATTCTTCATCATTGGAACCCTTCTTATATGTATTATACATAAAATATATCTTCGTAACATGGGGAAGGAAACATAAAAATGGGTGATTTTAAATGATCAGTAATTGTAAACAAGGGAGATACGTAAGAAAAAACATGTCCATAACCATATGATAACATAATCATAACATTATATGATCATACCCTACATATCAAATATCATAAACATTAATCATGTCATAAATATTAGAAGTTCATAATGTATGAATCATAATGGAGACAACAACATGATCCATGAAGGAATAATGCATGAAACTCAAGGAATACACATTATCATAGAAAATCCTATATCAAGGCTACCTAACAAGACCTTCATTCCATGTTAGGATTGGGTTAAGAAACTATTTACCAGCTTTGAGGTTGGTATTCTCTTCTATGTAACCTCTTATTTTAGACTTTGGGTGCCCTCTCATGTACCCTTTTGTTTTGAGATTAGGTTTCCCTCCCATTGACCATATTGTTTCTAGATAAAGATTCCCTCTTCCTTTAAGAATGGGATTCCATCCTGTAAACCCTCTTGTTTTGGGCTTAAGATTAAGTCTTGTTTTAGTCTTGGTATGCCCTTTTATGTACCCTCTTATTTTGGGATTTGGATGTCCGCTTGTGTACCCTCGTATTTCAGGCTTAATATTCCCTCTTGTTTCAGGATTAGTATACCCTCCTGCATTCTCTCTTCATCTCATAAAACATTTAATAATTACCCAATTCATTAGAGGGAGATATAGGTCCCACCAATAACATAATAAAATCATTCATACATTTTTCGAAATATAATAAAACTTGCATCACATCATGACCCATAAAAGGAGATGAGTTTCAAAAACATCATATCATAACCCATGAAATGAAATGGGTATCGTTAATATTTAATCATATAATAAACAATGTAAAATATATAGGTTTCATAATCAATTAATTATATAATAATCAATTAAAGGAAGTTGTTTTGATAATAATTTTTCATGGTATAACTTGTTGAAGAGAAATGGGTTTCTTAAGCATATAAAATGAGGAATAATATTGAGTTTCATAAACATATATCCCATGAAAGAGATGTAGTTTTAAATAAACACCATACCAAAACAATAATCCATTCATTGAAATAATATGAATGTAAATTATAGATGATTTCCTACAAATGCATAAGTAACACAAATGGATGTCATCTTTGATAGAAAATAATTTGGAAAGTTCCTTTAAAAAAACGTTTCTAGAGGAAAATATCCTTTAATCATTAAAAATATTATTTTAAAACATAAATCTTTTAGAAAACAATTTTCTTTGAAAATAATTTGACAAAATAGATATAATTCTTGAAATTATTTTGAAAACCTTTTACCTTCAGTACATATAATGTAATATTGAAAACATTTTTGAAAACCATTTTTTCTAAAGTATGCTTGAAAATATTTTATAAAAACATTTAAATTGATGACATATTAAATAATATTAAAAAAACATGGAAGCCATTTCTTTTAAATTACATTTAAAAGTTATAAATAAATCTTGGAATATTTTTTAGAAAACTTGGTATTGATAGAACACATATTTATAACCGAAGAGAAGGGTAATGTCGGGATTTCTTAAAAAAAACTTTCTTAATCGTTGAATATACCAATACATAGAAAAATGGTAAAATTACTTAGATATAACCTAAATAAAAACTTTTTAAGAAACTTCATCAGATATTTGGAGATATAGGACAAAATATATCATCACTCGAAGCAAAATCATAGACAATATCGATAAATGATGAGATTGTAGCAATAAACTGTTACCACATAGGAAATATTGAATAATAATTAAATGTAAATATTCCCATTTAATGAGGCCTAAAAATTTCTTAAAAATAACTATATTAATTATATAACATTAAAAGTTATTATTTAAATCTCATTGAAAAAAATTGGTTCGTCACATAGCACCTGTCTCAAAGAATAAAAATTTAGACAAAATTAGTTTACTCATATGGTAAATTTTGAAATATAATCCTCATGAACGGAAGATCATAATTTGGATATCTAAATACCTATAAATATAATTATAAGAACATTTTAATACATATTTGGGAATAATACATGAGATATATATTAAATATGTGGTGAATATGGCTTGTGTCTCATGAAAAGTAAAAGTGAGACGTGAAAACCATTACTACATGAGTTGGTTTTAGAATCATGATTAATATAAAATAATAACATAATTTTAAACTGTTAATATCATTAAATAAGATTAATTAACGATATCACATGTCATGGGTCAGTATATACACCACAAAAAAGTGAGTAGTTAATATGGCAAGTATCTCATAGAAATAAAAAGTGAGATCAATTTCCATTACATTATTTCTTGACTCTCTTCGTACTCATTAAAACCTCCTTTATAATAAATATAATTTTATTATAAATCATTTATGAAATAATATTATCATTTCTAATACCATATATGGTTTAATATTTCTTTATATTTCCCTCTAAATATCGATTCTTTGTTATGTTTTCAAATCGTGTAATATCATCTTTGTTTTTCACATGTCTCTAAATTTGTTATAATTTTTGGTCCTCATAATTATGTCATGATATCTAGAATGTAAAACATGATATAAATATAGATTATGATGATTATATATTTGTTTAAAATTATCTATATTATATATAAAAATTAAATGGATTACACTATTCATGGAGATGGTAGGCCATACGTACAAATGAATGGTGTTTCAGTTTTTCTGAGTGATATTAAAAGAAAGAGTGAAAAGGAAATATATTTATATATGTATACATATTATATAATTATTGATTCATTATTCTATAATATATATCATATAATATCACTAATCTTATCCTTAATATGTTCCATTTATTGTGTGAAAGAATCACATCGCTTTGAGGAAGGGGTAGTCCACACTTCCCCGAACGAAATTATCTTATTTACACAAAATGGAAAACATGAAGGTATGTGTTGTGTAATTATTAAATAATCATAAATAAATAATATATATCATATATATCATATAAAAATATATTTTCCACCCTAAATTCCAAGCATGGTAGGTGGTAACAAAAAATGAACAAATTTGTTTAATGAGGCGATAGTTCACCGTTCACAAGAATTTTAAATCTATTACCCATTAGATAGAAGTGAGTGCAAGTGCAGGTAGAACCCATATAATTAAAAAATATAAGTATTTTGATATTATTGATTATATTATGTATTAATTTTATAAGAATAGATTAGGTATTAGAGAAATAAAATAATGGAAAATAGCTTGAGGAAGGGTGTTACCTCTTCATTGGGTAACTCCATTTAGACTGGACCAAAGGTCTTCCTTGGTTGGATTTTTTCAAAAATGGAAGCTTAAAATAATAAGGGAGATATTTTTTGAAGATAATTGGATATATATTTCTGAAACTAAGTTTTTTTATAGGTGTTAATAAGGGTAAGAGGTGGTGTACTTTTATAGGGTTGAGTGGGGACACACATGGTATTCTAGAAATCAAGCTAGGTATACCAACGTCTTCACCTAAACAAAGCCATAGTAAATCAACCAAAATTAATACATGATAGTTTATGGACTAACTATGGTCACAATATGAGTATAGAACAAGTGGATAGGTTATTTTGGCCCTTAAATTTAAGGCTTAGTCTCCGATTAAGTTTAATTTTACCTTAATTGTTGTTATTAAATTTAATCACTTTTTCAGTTATTTTTTAAAAATAAGTTCATCTTATTAGAGTATAAATATTATATTTTTTACAAAAAATTATGTCCATTTTTTGAAAATTAAACTCACATAAGTGAAAAAAAATTATGTTTAATGCTAATCTTGTAGACGTGGCGAGAAATCTGGTTTTTAAAGTTAGAATGTTCAAAAGTTCATTAAGATTTTATATCTAAATTCAACCTAAAAAATGATTCCAATGACAGATATTGGATTAATTGATGCATAATTTATATTTTTTACTTTAAAACCAATGTAATATATAATTTAACTATATTAATAAATTATAAAGAAAAAATATTGGAATTAAAATTTAGTATTTTTTCTATTCATCCAAAAATGATGTTTTTAGAAAAAATCTCATATATTTTCCATAATATAATTTTAGAATTATAAATTCAATAAGGATGTTTATTTTATAAAATTAAATTTATAAAATTTTATAAAATTAATTTTACACTTTTTCATTGATAAACAAAAAAAGAAGTTCTTTTTAGAAAATAGTATTTGAAAACCTATAAAGGCATTACTAAATAACCTATATTTCTTATTGTAAATATGATATATATTTATAAAACCAATATAAATAATATTTATCAAATTAATTAATTCAATCCAAATTACTATGTTAAACAGTTATTTTATAACTATGATATTTAAAAAATTCTAATAACGATATATTGTTTTGTAGAAATTAAGTGTTGTATGTAACACAAGCCAAGTAGGTGTTGCTTGTAGTGAATGATTAAAATTGTATAGAATATAAATATGGTTTTACTTATTTTAGTGTGAAATTGAAATCACAAAAATTAAATTTATTCCCAAAAAATGGTTCACAAGAACTCAAGGTGTCACATTCTACCCCGCATAAAATGAATTTCACCCTCAAAATTCTTTTACGTTATTAAAGGTTTAATACATGAACATTTATTTCCTAGAAACCAATAAAGTAAAAATTAACAATAAAACGTACTTTAAAAGGGTAAATTTGGAATCATAATGGTTACCCAATGTAACATATAACTGGGTTTCCTCATATGAGACCATATATGGAAAGTGGGAACTTGGACATAAAATAATAACATAAATTATCATAGACATTAATATATATCACCGGCCACAAGAATGTGTGTGGTCTAGAGAAAATAAAAAAATAAAAGAACCAAAATGTTAAGAAGAATTAACAAGGTCATTGATATCATCAAAATTTATGATAACATGACAAAATTTTATTTCATGATCATTTTCTTAATGTTTTCTAATTTTCATGAAAACATAAAATTATATGAGTTTCGGACAACCATGCCATTTTTTGTGCCTTGATCAATTTCCTCTTTATCTTTAATTCAAATAAATGAAGGTGAATTTTTCATTAATGATTCATTAATAGATCATGATATCCATGAATTTAATTACAGGTTATTTAATCTATTTTATCACAAAAAAATGATTGTACAAGTTATTTAGTATGAATTAATCCTCATATGGTGAGATAATAGTTCAATCTCTAAAACCTTATCCTAAGGTTTTTATATACCATTACATAAATGATTAACCTTATAACCCTTTAGTAAATTGAATTTCCAATTTTATAGAAATAAGGTCACTAAATTTCTCAAAACAAATAAAATTGATCCCCCTTATATAATAAACTATCTCTTAATGGTCGCTTTCTAAAAAATTGAATATCCACATTCAATACTATCTTCAAACATGGTAATAAATTGAATAACCTTAAATAATTTTGGAAAACATGTATACTTCCTTTTTCCAATGATTACTATATATATTACATAAATCAAAGAAGTTGTAAACTTCATCCATGATAACATAGAATAACTTGTCAATAAATCCTTTATCAGTTATAAGGTAATTAATACCATCCTATTTACATATTCTCTTCTAATATATCTTTATCCAAACATAATTATCTAAACATAAATAATAAATTAAGGGCTACCTTCCCTTAATCAAAATATCACATTTCATGAAATCGCATTTCTAGATCATCAGAACCATTCAACAAATTCTAATAAATCCTAAGAAAAAACATAAACTCAAAATCCATTATATTGTTCATAATTCATAATTATGGAATCCAAATACATAAATTCATCAATACTTCAACTTTAATGATTTTCATGGAAGAGGTCTTTATATAGATTAAAAGTAAATTTTCAGAAAATGGAATTGAGTTGGGTAATTTCCATTTTCCCCATAGATAATACATTGAACTCCATTACAATTCTTCACTCTATGACCCTTTCCCACATAGAAAACTTATTCCCCTCCATTTTATGAATTAATCAAGGTTATTTTTCCATTCTTATTGATATAAAGGAATCAGAATCCTCTTAATTTATGTGATCCTTAACATGTGAACATTTATAATATAATATCTTTTTTTATTCAATATGTTAGAAATATCACTGAAGTTAAAATTTTTAGTCACATATCGTGATAGGTTATGCGTCATAGTCACAATGTCTTTCTCTCTATAGATCATCCCATTTGACCGTCAATCATCAATTTATCCATCACATTAAATGATAACTCACAACCTTTTGGTTCCCTCCATTGACAATAAATAGAAATCATTGAGTAATATATAATTATCTTAGTGAGGAACCACATAATTAAATACAATATATAGTACATATAAATTATGGAACATTCTTAATATATGAAATGATATATTTATCCTAGATGATTCATAGCCAATTTATTTTTAAATACATCAATATTTTTTATGAAGAGTGTGTAAATTCCCAAAGAATATACCCCTGAGTATCAAACTAGATTTGTAGCAAGACATGTTTTCATGTACCAGGTTATGCTCGAGTCAAGATCGAATAACCGTGTTAGTTTGTTTCTCCTAGTTACATTTTGTTTCAGAACCACATCCACTCTTAGAATCCACATAAGGATTTTTTTCTAGTAAACCACTCACCCTGTCCTTTACCAAAATTCCATGATTATAACCTATATTTTTTTATCATTGTAATAATCCTTAGAAACAACCTAGGATATACCCTTAGAAATATCCCTGGGGATATCAATAATTTCTTCTTATCCTATTTTCCAAATATTGAATAAAACTTCACTATGATACCAACTATAACAACCCAATCTTAATGTATAAAGAAATTAAATCATTTTTGGGGAATACTTAAAATATTACACACAAAAATTCTTAAATACTGTATTAGTTTATTACCTTTTGAAACATAGAAACGTAAATGATGATAAATGAATGAGATATATTATCTCCCACCAGGTACTTCATGAATATAAACTATCTTAGAAATATCTTACATAAAACATATCTTTATAACCTTATGAATGAAATAAAAAAGGTGATCTCATATGGTCATTAGGGATAAAAAAGAGAGATATTCAAGAATAAACAAGAGAATAAGGGTATAAAAATGTGATTATAAAATTAAATGATCATAAGATACATATCAAAGATAATAAACATGAATCGTGGGATAAATATTAGCATTTCATAATTTATGATTCATAAGGAATAAAAGAGCATAATCCATGATGGACTAAGGCATGAAACCCATGTAATACGCCTAAACATAGAAAATCTTGCATTAAGGATACCAACCAAGAACATCATAACATGTTAGGGTTTGGATAATAACTCATGTACCTATATATGGATTGGGAATCCCTTATGTGTTACCTCTTATTTTGGGCATGGGATTCCCCCATGTGTACTATCATTTTATTGGATTAAGATTCCCTCTAGTTTAGCTTCATGTTTCAGGCTAAAGGATCCCCCTTTATGGACTAGGTTTTCACTCCCATCTACCCTCTTGTTTCGTGCTTAAGACAACCTACTGATTTTGTCATGGTATTACCTCACATTTACCCTCCAGTTTCAGTCTTGGGATACCCTCTCGTGTACCCTCTTATTCTGAGGTTAATATTTCCACTTTTTTTAAGGATTGGGAAGCCCTCATGTGTACCCTCTTGATCTCATAAAATATTTTTCATTACATAATTCATTAGAGGGGTATAAATCTCACCCTTAAGATAATAAAATTATATATATATGTTCCACAAGATAATAAAACATTCATCATATCATGACCCATAAAAAGGGACGGGGTTCATAGATATCATATTTTAACCCATTAAATGAAATGGGTATTATAAAACTTTAATCATATCATAAACTATTGAAAATATATGTGTTTCTTAGTCATTTAAACCTAGAATAACTCGTGAAAGGAAGTGGGTTTTATAATCATTTATCATGGTGTAACCCATTGAAAATAAATGGGTTTCATTAGCTTATAACCAATGGGAGAGGAATGGGTTTCATAAATATATAACCCATGAATCAAAAATGGGTTTTCAAAAAAATAATACCATTAAAAAATAAACCATTAAGAGAAATAAAATGAGTAGATCCTTTGGATTATTTTCTAGAAAGGCATGAGTAACACCAATGGATGTTATCTTACAAGGAAAATAATTTGGAATCTTCCTTTTTAAAAATACATTTCATGAATAAAATATTATTTATTATTTAAAAAAAATGATTCTAAAAAACCGAGATGTTTGAAAACAAATTTCTTTTAAAATACATTGAAAACATAGAAATAATTATTGAATGAATTTTGAAAATATTTTCCCTTGAGAACATATAAAATAATATTGAGAAATTTTTTTAAAACCATTTCTTTGAAAAGGAAGATTGAAAAAAATCGAAGACCATTTTCCTAGGTAACATATAACAGAATATTGAATATGAAGTTGAAAACCATTTATTTGAAGATAATTCAAAAATATATAAACAAATCTTTAAAACATTTTTAAAAAACATGGTTTGAAAAGAACACAAATTTCAGACTGAAGCTAGTGGGAAAGATAGTAATTATCAAAAACAATTTATTAATTATCTTATGTATCAAAGAGTGAATAATTAGTAAAATTTCATGGATATAACATTAATAACCATATAGTAAAAATTACTTATATTTATTGAGATAGGGATCATAATATCTCATCAATGGATGAAAAATCATTAACAATCTCAATAAACAGTGAGATTATATCAATAAACCATTACAACATTGGTAATGTTGAATAATAATAAAATGGAAAGTATAAAATTACATGAAAATTAAAATTTCCTTAAAATAACTAGATTAGTGGTAGATAATGATAAAGTTATTATATATATATCAAATAAAAATATTGGGGAATAACCTGGTATGTTTCACAATGAAGGAAAATTGTGACAAAATTACATTACTAGTAAAGTCAAATTTGAAACATAAACCACATAAAATAAATATCATCAAATAGATATATAAATACCCATAAATTTAATTATGAGAATTATTTAATACATCAATATTTTGTATACACACCACATATAAAAAATACTGGGTGAACATGTAACGTCTCGACCCTAGTTACCCATAGTTGGTGCATTATTATGTATCATTGGCATGACCACAAAAGATCAAGTATCAAAATAACGATTAGTTTAGTAGCCTTGGAATCACTGGATACATTCATAAGGTTTACATCACATCATAATGTGAAAAACTACAACAAAAACTTATCTCCATAGACCACACTCATATCCTCATACTATCCCTATAGATCATTTATAAAATACTTCTTCACATCCTGGAAAAAATAAAACCTAGAAAGGGGTGAGCTCAGATCCTCAGTAAGGATAACAATATAGTAGAAACTTTAATAAATAGGAAAATACATTTAAGGAAATATATAACTAAAACAAAATCCTTCTAAAATTGAACTTCAGCATAATATGGAAAAGATAAAATTAAATAATTCCATTTAATTATTCACATGGATATTCTACTAGTCGAATAATCACATGAAATTTCAGTAACCACTTTCATAGTATTGGAATTCATAATGCCAGACCATTATAACCACATAGTCAAGGCCTCGTGCCAAGACTAAAAAAAAGATTTTTTCAAGGCCCTGTACCAAGACACTAGTTTGCCTCATGAGACCTACCGATGCACCGAGAAGCTTTAGCAGGCACCACACATCACTAATTAAGTCCAATTCATTACTCATATGAATAGGTTTAAACATAACATAAACATTCGTATTAAAACTAGCATACGAAATGTCAATAGTTTTTTATAAACCATGGATGGAATAAAAATAACACATCCACAGTAAAAAATAACTCATTCCATACAATATATAAGATTTTATTGTAACAGATTATCCTCAATAAGGAACAATTAAGTATATCGACATATATGAAAATAATCATCAAAACTATTTGAGAGAAATATACCCCTATTTCTTGAAAACATTTAAAAGTCCCACTATTTATCAAGAAGCCGTTTAAAAATAGATTTTTGAATCAATGTGTCCCATACAACTCTGAACAATTTAAAATGAATTTTAATTTTTAAAAATTAATGTCCATATAAATAAATACTTAAAACCATTTTTAAATCATTTTTAAAACATGGACATTAATTAGAATGATTTAGAATAATACATATTTTAAAATTTTAAAATGATATGTTAGTTAGAGTTACTAACAAAAAGAGAGACATTTGAATACAAATAATTGAGGTATTAAAACTTTGTAATATCATTAGAATAAAGGGATTCATGATATACTATTTCAAAGTACATTATATACACCATGTAAAAGTGATTCGGTGTATAACAACAAAGAAGTCTCAATGGAATATAAATTAAGATGAAATCTCTTAGAAAGACTGTATCCGTATATTAAAGGTAAATCAATGACATAATTATGTGTGATAAATATAAATACACCCAATACAGTTGGATATTCATTATAAATCAATCAGAGGACATTCACACATATTCTTGTAAAAACAACACTAATGGATTTGATATTTAACTCAACAAATTGAGATTGAGTTAAAATTAATCTTATGAAGTTCATATCGATGACTTGAGAATTTATCAATGGAGTGATTATGTGTAAAAAGAGTATATCCACATAAAGGTGAGTGGGAATTATGACATAAGAAAATTACTAGTGATTCCACAAATAATCTTGAAGTAAAATAATCAATGAAGTGTGCGTAAAGCCAAATGAGTGGAAATTGAAATTTCAAATTACCTTTTTAATTTGGTATCTTACATAACATACACCCATGAAAGAAGTATCATACAATAATGATGTAAATATCCATAAATTAAACTATATTATACTAGTAATACAACCATGGTAAGTACACACATCACATTCAATAAATAAGTGGTGAACAATGGAAATCACACGAAATTAAAAGTGAGATAAGAAACCCCTTACTTTTTACTTTTTCCTTGGTCGAGAGTAGTTTAACCTCCTTTATAATGGTTAAATAATTATTATTTAATTATAAAATAATTATATACATTAATATGATATCATATATGATCTTTTAACATTGATTTGTTGATAATATCTTGGTATTATCATCGTTTCAGGTGTTAATGGATTCGTTTTCCTTTATATATGTTGTTATGTGAGCAATATGTTTTAGGTATAGGATGTGTCGTATTCATATACAGAATTCGATAATGTCTCTAAACATCATTTTGTAATAATTAAATGAAATTTAGTCTTGAATGGATATTATGGGGAATGAATCTCATCGTGTTCGTGTAGACGATAATCCGTACGTACGCACGAGCAACAATATCATTATTTTCATATTAAAATAATATATAATTGTATTTTATATCATATATACAGAATAATTGTCATGTTATATTTATTATTTACTTGAATTACACATCATTATTATACCCATCCTAATAATAATATTTTGAATAACAATTACACCACGACGTGGCGACGGTAGGCCGTACGTACGTATGTATGGTGAAATATCATTCAAAGTATGGATATAATACAGAATATGGTTGTCACATATTTAAAATAATATCAAAGTATATATAAGATACTGGATTTATTATTTTAGAATAGAAATAACAAAGAAAGAAAAAGTGGAAGAAGAATGAAATGTGAAAGAGTGTGGTGAATTCACTACCTCTTCTTCAGGTTCTTACTTTTGATTTGTTCAAAAGGGATCATTATGTTGGTTTTCTAACCAAAGGATGGACTCTAGGATGAAGTAAGGGAATTTTTAGTATATTTGGGTAGGGTTTGGCTGAGACAAATGGCTTTTAAGGTGTGAAATTTAAAGAAGTTGGAGTGCCCTTTTATAAGAGGGGTGAGGGGCACCTTAGGAAAAGCTAGAAATATTATTTTATAATAAATTCATATTCGGTTTATAATGTATCAAATGTGGATGATGTAAAGTTTAAGGTGGGTATAGGTAGAACACCAGTCATCCAATAGGTTTTAGACTGTTTTGGGTCACTATATTATCCTTAAAATTTAGATTTAACTCTTAGTTAAGTTGTTTGATATTTACCATGTCTCTATGTATTTTTATATTATATAGTCAATAAACTTACTATAAACTTTCAAAAGACCCCCAAGTGGTCCATTAATAATAAACCTATCATTATATAAGTCCTTTTTCTAAACATTAGATTTTTAGGAATATAATATCAATTAATAATATAATATTGTTTTTTAAAACTCCTTTTTGTCAATTTTGAATCTATTTAATAATTGATTTTTGTTAAAGTCTTAACAGATTTTTTAATTCGAAAAAATTAATTTAAGAAATACTAACATGTCATATTAACCAATAATTTTTTTTACATCATCAACACATTAAAATTATATTTATTTTAACACTTATGATACTAATTATTTGATTCTTTCATTAATAAAGAAACACTACATCATTGTTGTGTCATAAATAAATTTAATTATTAAATGTCTAAATAATATAAATAAAATATCATTAAGTAGGATATATTTTTATCTTTCTAATGAATATTTATATTAGAAAATATAACATATATAACCCTATGAAAAAATTGTATTTCTAGAAGATATATGCTTATGTCATTTTTTGAATTTATTATAACTTAATTAATATAAAGGGTCATTATCACTTACAAGTGGATCCATGGGGTCCCAAAATCAACCCAAAGATGCACATGGTCGGACATGTATCAAAAAATAGGGTTATGAAATGTTTTAGGGTAATTTATTATTATTATAATATTATTTTTTACCCTTATTTACTATATTTACCCTTTAACCATGGTAAATAAAATATTAAACGATTTAATTATTCAAAATGTCTAAAAATAAAAGATACCTATTTACACAATTTGGACCTCCTGAATCTAAATATGGAACCCATTTTTCTAAATTAAAAACACAAAAGTGGCAGAAATTAAATTAAAATTAATTCCCGCTGTCAAAATAAAAAGCATGTTTTTAAGAAATAATAACTATTAAAAGATTGACACTTGTTTATGTCCGGTTTAAATTTTAAATTACATCTTGTGACCTAAATTTTATTAAATTGTAAAAATATATTCTAAATATACTTTAAAAAGACTCAAATTCATAATTTATAACTATTAATTATTTAAATTGAAATTTTTTTTAATTAAGATTTGGAAATTTTCACTATTCATCAAAATATGAATGTTATCAGAAATGTACCAAAAATTCATCCAAAGATAATTTAGGTATTCCAAATACAAAAATGAAGTCCATTTTGAACAATAAATTTTACAAAATTTCGGAATGTGGTATTACTATTCATAACGACTAGTTTGATTGCATGTGGTTTGTGCTAGAACTCAAAGTTGCGTACCACACACGCTACTGTATTATTCAAAGAGAAGAATACCGTGGAAGCTTGGGGTGTTACATTATCCACTAATTCAATAAATTGCATTATCAAAATTTTTAAATTGGTCTTGGTAATATAATGGAAAGTCCCACATCAAAAAAAGAGTCAATAAAACTATCACTTTAAAAGAATGAAAGATAAGTACAAAGGTCACCCGAGATATCCTATACTAGAATTCCATGTAGAAAAACATGGATATGGATGATAAACTAAGTTTAAAGTTCTGATGGAGAGGGAAATAAAACATTATTAGGAGAACGTTAACAATAAGAAAACCACAATGTTGTGATGGGAGACACGATCATTAATTTCACAGTAGGAAAAGTAAACGGACAACATTCTTTAAGTTACATTACATAAAGATGAGGAATTCATTTGTTAGATTGACTAAGAACCTAAAGAGATATACTTAATTTTTAAGTATTGTTCCATTCTATAATAAATTTCTACTACTAACTCATTTTTAAATGATGAGTATTCGAGAAGACTTGATCACACTAGGAGAGAAAGAATAAACTTCTAGAGAACCACATGATCCACAAAGGATAAACTATATATTTACATTGTCATTAGAGATTAATCAAAACCGAAATGGTTAGTACAAGATCTGATGATCCCCAAAAAGGATAGTCCTTTAGAGAAAGAAACACTAATCTTAATTTGTAAAATTTAACCAAAAATACCCCAAAGTTAAATAAATACCATTGAATAGACAATTGTTCTTAAAATCTTTAAGTATAACCCAAACTAATATTTAAACCCAAATCATAGAAGAATTTGGTTATGTAGTCTTCCACATTAAATTGTATCTCCAAATGACATCAACTACTCTTAAAGTCACATACATAAAAATAATTAACCGAATCACATATTCTCTATTATAGGTCAATCATTTCCATAAATAACCCAAATCACTATAAATCCACAATAAAAACATAGATAAAAATCTACCATTAATTCTCAAATGAAATCCCATAGTATTATAATTTCCATGGGCATATAGTGTTCCCAACAAAGTGAACATCTTCTAAAATAACATTTATCACTTAATCAGAAAATCATTTTCCTATACTAAGGGTAATCATTTAATAAGGCATAAGATCCCAGATCAACTTATTATTGATCAATAAAATAATTTAACTAAAAATAATTTTTCACAAGAACCAGGGACTTCACATAGTCCAGTGGTAGGTGATAAATCCCAATCGCACTTTTGTTGTGGGTTAGATTCCCACAACTTTGTCCGACGCGTCGGGTTGTCACCCAGTCTGCGTGTTCTCCTTTTTCAAAAACTATATTTTATAACATTACCAAAATGAGATAAATTCCTCAAAATAACCATAATATAATTTAACCACAAATGTTATCTCATACCTTGCATTTTCATCTCAAAATATAATAACTTGTAATTTCCTCAAACCCAAAGATCATATAAAACCAAATGGTTATTTATAACTATATCCACAAGAGAAAATATAAGACTTCCTCAAATATCATTCTCACATGGAAAACTGTAGGGATACAAATACAATAGAAAATTATTCTAAAGTAATACCATAAACAAGGAGAACTAGTACTTTTAAACATTTCTCCAACCATTTATTTCCACATAGCTTCTTCTTTGACAAAAAAATATCCTATAGAATAGGGAATTTACTTGGGTAATGGCCAGGTCCCCTATATTTATGACAAATGACTGCAAATGGATTCTTCAGACCATTTTTATTTTCTTCCACAGTACTCTTCATTATTCCTCCGCAATTCTTCACTTTATGTCCTTCTTTCCGACATGTAAATCATTTATTTGTTCTATAAAGACACTTTCCTAGGTGTCTCCTTCCACATTTCATACATGATGGAAATGGAGGATTCTTTTCTCTAGGGCCTCCGCTTCTAGAACTCTTATAATTCATCACCTTTCTCTACTTTGATGAGTCTAGGAGTTGGTTAACATATATGTTGTTGATCATATTTTTGGAAAATTGATTTTTTATGAACATTATATATTTTACTCCTATCAACATTTCATTTTTTTCTCATTTCCACCACCATTCCCACCTTGTACATCATTCTCAATGTTATTTTGACTTCCATGGAATCAATCCATTGACTATAACCAGAAAGCATTATGTGAGTAAAAATAGTCATAAAATCATTTAGAAAATATCATGACACCATATTCTTAATTTGAAACACCTTAAGATTAAACAAGGTAATTTATTCTCATCTTATATTAAAATATTTCAAATCGGTCTGTAAAGAAAATTTAAATTATCCTAAGAATATCCCCCGGGAGTGTTGTAACCAAGAGTGAAGCCAGACGCATTGTCGTGCACCAGTTTTCGTTCAAGTCTAGCTCAAAGAGGTATTTTCAGGTTTTAAACCTAGGAACATCTGTGCCAGATCCGCCTCTACCTACTCGTATCCATACAGGGATATATTTCTTGGAAAACTCACAAAATCACTACAATACCAAAATTCTAAAAATTTATTTTATACTAATCCTCAATATCTATCTTAGGTCTATGTGATGTAATCAGAGTTTATCTAAATCTTGCTTCCAAGGTTTGTACTATACTTCCTCTGATACAAACTGTAACACCCTGACCCCAGTTACCCAGATTTGGTGCATTATTACATATCCTTGTCATGATCACAAAAGATCAATTATCGAAAGACCAATTAGTTTAGTACCCTTGGAATCATTATATACATTCACAAGGTTTACATCACATCATAAAGTAAAAAGCTACAAAAAAATCTTGTCTCCACAGACCACACTCATATCCTCATACTATCCCTGAAGATCATTCATAAAATACTTCTTCACATCCTGGGAAAAATAAAACATTGAAAGGAGTTAGCTTAGACGCTCAGTAAGGATAAAAATATAGTTGAAACTTTTATAAATAAGCATAAACATTTAAGGAAATATATAACTAAAAGAAAATCCTTTTAAACTTGAACCTCAACATAATATGGAAAAGATAAAATGAAACATGCTACTTATTTATTCACATGGATATTCTACTAGTGGAATAATCACATGAAATACCAATAACCACATTCATAACAATGGAATGCATAATGCCAGACTATCATAACCACATAGTCAAGGCCTCATGCCAAAAATACAAATAAGATTTTGTCAAGGACTTATTCCAAGACACTAGTTTGCTTCTTGAGACCTACCAATTCATCGAGGAGCTATAGCGAGCTCCACCCATAACTTATTAAGTCTAATTCATTCCACATATGAATAGGTTTAAACATAACATAAACATTTGTATTAAAACTAGCATACAAAATATCAATAATTTCTTTATAAACCATGAATGGTATAAAAATAACACATACACAGTCAAACATAAATCATTCTATAAAATATAGAAGATTATATTGTAATAGATTAACCTCAATTGGGAACAATGAAGGATATCGACATACATGAAAATAATCATCAAAACTATTTGAGAGAAATATCCCCCTTTTCTTTAAAACATTTAAAAGATTCACTATTTGTCAAGAAGTTGTTTAAAAATAGATTTTTGAATCAAAGTGTCCCATACCACTTTGAAAAATTTAAAATGAATTTTATTTTTTAAAAGTTAATGTCCATATAAATAAATCTTCAAAATCATTTTTATTATAGGGACATTAATTGGAATGATTTAGAATAATAAATCTTTATAACATTTAAAATGATATTTTAGTTAGAGTTCCTAACAAAAAGAGAGGCACTTGAATACAAATAATTGAGGTAATAAAACATTGTAATATCATGAGAATAAAGGGATTAATTATATAATATTTCAAAGTACATTATATACACCATATAAAATTGATTTGGTGTATAATAACAAAGAAGTCTCAATGGAATACAAATTGAGATGAAATATCTTAGAAATACCATATCCTTAGGTTAAGGACAAATCAACGAAATAATTATGTGTTAAAAATATAAATACACTCAATATGGTTGGATATTTAGTGCAAATCAATCAGAGGACATTCACAAATATTCTTGTAAAAAGAACACCAATGAATTGGATATTTATCTCAACAAATGCAGATTGAGTTAAAATTACTTTTATGAAGTTCGTATCGGTGAATTGAGAATTTATCAATGGAGTGATTATGTGTATAAATATTATATCCATGGAAAGTGGAGTGGGAATTTTGACATAAGAAAATTTATAGTGATTCCACACATAATCTTGGCGTAAAATAATCAATGAAGTACGTGTAAAGCCGAATGAGTGGAATTGAAATTTCAAATTCCCTTATCTATTTGGTAACTTAAAAAACATAAACCCATTAAAGAAGGATCATAAAATGATGATTTAAATACCCATAAATTAATTTATATTACACATGGAATACAATCATGGGCAGTACACACACCACATGTAATAAATAAGTGGTGAACAATGGAAATCTCACGGAATTAAAAGTGAGATAAGAAACCCCTTTGTACTTTTTTCTTTGGTTGAGGGTAGGTTAGCCTCTTGTATAATGGTGAAATAATTTTTATTTAATTATAAAAGACTCAAATACATTAATATGATATCCTATATTATCTTTTAACATTGATTTGTTGATAATATCTTAGTATTATCGTCATTTCAGGTGTTAATGGATTCATTTTCCTTTATATTGGTTGTTAGGTGAGCCATATATTTTATGGATTGGATGTATCTTATTCATATGAAAAATGATATCATGTCTCCAAACATAATTGTTTAATTGTAAAATGAAATTTTGTCTTGAATGGATAATCTGGGAAATTAATCTTATCGCGTTCGTGGAGACGGTAATCCGTACGTATTCATGAGAAACAATATCATTATTTTGATATTAAAATAATATATAATTTGATGGTATATCATATATACAGATTCATTGTAATGTTATATTTATTATTTACATAAATTACATGTCATTATTATACCCATCCAAATAATAATATATTGAATAAAAATTACCCCACGACGTGGAGACGGTAGGCCGTACGTACGCACGTATGGTGACCTTTCATTCAAAGGTTGGATAGAATAATGAATATGGTTGTACCATGATTATAATAAGATTATAGTATATAGAATATACTGGATTTATTATTTTAGGATGGAAATAAAAAATAAAGAAGAAGTGGAAGAAGAACGAAACTTGAAAGAGGGTGGTGAAATCATTACCTCTTCTTCGGGTTATTCCATTTGATTTGTTCAAAAAGAATCTGTAAGTTGGATTTATGACAAAAGGGGGGATGCTAGGATTAATTGAGGGAAGTTTAGAGGATATTTGGGTTGGGTTTGGCCAAGAAAAATGGCTTTGATGGTGTGAAATTGAGAGAAGGGGGAGTGCCCTTTTATAAGAGGGGTGAGGGGCTCCTTAATAAAATCTAGAAATATTATTTTATAATAAATTCATATTAGGTTTATAATGGCTCCAAAGTGGATTATATAAAATTTAAGGTGGGGATAGGTCGAAAACCACTCAACCAATAGGTTTTAGACAGGTTTGAGTCACTATATTAACCTTAACATATAGATTTAACTCTTAGTTAAATAGTTTGACATTTACCATGTCTCTTTGTAGTTTTATATTATATAGTTAATAAACATAATATAAACTTCCAAAAGACCCCCAAGTGGTCAATTAATAATACCCCTATCATTATATAAGTTTTTTTGACTGATCCTTATATTTTTATGAATATAATATCTATTAATAATATTATATTTGTTTTAAAAACACCTTTATGTCAATTTTGAAACTATTTAATAATTGATTTTTTAAAGTCTTAACATCTTTATTAATTCGAAAGAAATTCATTTAAGAAATTACAACATGTCAAATTAATCATAATTTTTTTATGTCATAAAAACATTCAAATTATATTTATTTAAACATTTATGATACTAATTATTTGATTCTTTTATTAATAAGAAAAATATTGCATCATTATTGTGTCATAAATAAATTTAATTATTAAATATCTAAAAATTATAAATAAAATACCATTATATAGAGAATATTATTATATTTATAATTAATATTTATAGTCGAAAATATAACATATATAACCCTATGTAAAAATTGTTTTTCCAAAAGATATATGCTTATGGCATTTTTTGAATTTACTTTAACTTAATTAATATAAAGTGTCATTATCACTTACAAGTGGATCCATGGGGTCTCAAAATCATCCCAATGATTCCCATGGTTGGACTTGTATAACAAAATAGATTTAGGACACGTGTTAGGGTAATTTATTATTATTATAATATTATTTTTACCCTTATTTACCGGATTTACCCTTTAACCATGGTAAATAAAATATTTACCGAAGTAATTATTCAAAATTTCTAAAAATAAAAGTTTCCTATATACACAATTTTGAAAAACTGATTCTAAATATAGAATTCATTTTTCTAAATTCAAAACATATAAGTTGCAGAAATTAATTTAAAATTAATTCCTGTTGTTAAAACAAAAAGCGTGTTTTTAATAAATAATAACTATCAGAAGATTGACACTTGTTTATATCTGCTTTAAATGTGAAATTATATCCAATGACAAAAAATGTATTAAATTATAAAAATATATTCTAAATATTCTTTAAAACCACTCATATTCATAATTTATCATTATTAATTATTTCGATTAAAAATGTTGTTTTTAATTAAAATTTAGTCATTTTCACTATTCATCAAAATATGAAAGTTATCAGAAATGTACCAAAAATTCACCCTAAGATAATTTAGGTATTACAAAACCAATACTGAAGTCCATTTTTAATGATAAATTTTTTAAAATTTAAAAAAGTGGGTATTACTATTCATAATGGCTAGTTTGATAGCTCGTGGTTTGTGTTAGAACTCAAAATTATATACAACATACGCTACTGTGTTATTCAAATAGAAGCGTAGCATGGAAGATTGGGGTGTTACAGAACATGACTTTTGTATAATAGAAAATAAAAGTTAGATGAAAAAATGCTTACTACTTGAGTGACATTTAGAATAATGATTAACATGGAATAAGAGATTAAATTTAAAGATTTTAATATAATTAAATAAATTAAATTAATTATATAACATTTAATAGGTTAGTATATAGACCACAAAAAATAAGTGAGTGGTGATTATGGCATGTATCTCACATAAATAAAAACTACAATGAAATTCAATTACTTCTTGTCTTGACTCTATTCATAGTATAAAAACCTCATGTATAATAAATAAAAGTATATTATAAATATTTTTCAGAACTACATTATTATGTATAATAACATATATGTTTTTATTATAAATTTATATTACCCACTTATTAATGATTCCATGTTAAGGTTTTTCTTCGGGTAATGTCCGCTTTGATTTTTTCATATGTATTAATTTGTTATATTTTTTGTCAACATATTTATATCATGATTTCCATAATTTAAAACATGTTATAAATATAAAATTTTAATATATGTATTTACAATAATCTATAGTATATTTAAATATTAAATGGAATACATTGTTCATTGATATGGTAGGTTGTACGTACACATGAATGTTGTTTCCATTTTTATTTGTAATATTGAAGGATAGAACATAAATGACATATGTTTGTAAATACATATTTATATTAATTAAATTTTAATTATTATGCCATATATATCATATAATTTCACTAAAATAATCCTTAATATATTCCATGTAGTGTGTTAATGAATCACATCACTTTGTGGAGGTGGTAGTCCACACATTCCAAAATAATATTAGCATATTTACAAAAAAATATATAATTCATGAAGGTGTGTGTCATGTACTAATTACGAAATAATAAATAAATAATATATCTCATATAAAAATATATTTTCCCACCTAATTCAAATCAATGAGATGTGTTAATAGAAAAAATGAACAACATCGTTTCGTGAGGTAATAGTTCATCGTAAACAAGAATGGTAAGTTCATTACCCATTAGTTGAAATTGTGTGTTAGTGTAGGTTGAACCCATATAATAAAAATATATCATTATATTTATGATACTGAGACTATTATATATTCATTAAATAATAATAATTGAGTTAGTGGATAAAAAAATAAAGGGAAAAAGCTTGATAAAGAATATTACCTATTCTATGGGTAACTTCTTTTGGTTTTCACAAAAGGGATTCCTTTGTTGGATTTATTCCTGATGTGAGGCTTAATGGATGATTTTAGGGATTTTAGTATTAGGATTTATTATATATTGGATGATCCTAAATGCTTTTACATGTTTGAATAGGGGGGGGGGTAGGTATTGGCCTTGTATAGGAGAGGGTGGGGAAACACAAGGCATTTTTGAAAATAAGTTAGATGTATCCATGTTTTTAAGTAACCAATGCCATAAAAACGAATCCAAAATAAATAATGGAGTCTTAAATGCCGAAATATTTCCCTGAAAATAGTGTTGGACAAGTTTATAGGCCATTTGGGTCCTTATGTTTATATTTTAGTCCCTTGTTACGCTTAATTTTATCTTTGTCATTGTAATTCATTTTAATCACTTTCACTAATATTTTTGGTCAAAAATTACGTTTATCTTATTAAAATATAAATATTAAATTTTCTACAACCATTTAAGTACTTTTTTTTCAATTTAATTCACAGAAGTATAAAATTTATGTTCAATGTTAATCTCGTAGATGTGGCAAGAAAAGTTGTTTTTAAACTGAGAGAGTTCAAAGGTTCATTAATATTTTATATATTAATTCAAAAAAAATTCCAATGAAATAAATTGTATTCATAGATTTATGATTTCTATATAGTTACTTTAAAACAAATTTTAAAAATTATTTAACTATAAAAATAAATTAAATGAAAAAGTTGTTCTGAATTAAAAGGCATAATTTTTCACTATTCATCCAAAAATGAAGTTTCATAGAAAAATCCCAGAAATTATCCCTAAGATAATTCTGTAATTATGAATTCAAAATTGAAGTTTATTTTATGAAATTTAATTTAAAAAAGTTCCTTAAATTATTTTTATAATTGTTCCCAAAAGAAATTAAAAATAATTTCTTTTAAGAAAATAAATTTTTCAAAACTATAATGACTTCACTAAAACAGTTGTATTTATTACTTTAAATAATATTTATCTACATAAAATTGATGTAAATAATATTTTGAAATTATTTTATAATAATCATTTTACTATGTTTAGTGGTTATATTATTATTATCCCATTTAAATAATAATAATAATAATAAAATGTTGTTTTGTATGGCTTTACTATTGCATGTAATAAAAGACAAGTTGGTGTTGTATGTAGTGGAAGATTAATTTGGTATATCATATAAATAAAGTCTTAATTATTATAGTGTGTAGTTAAAAATATAAAAATTTAATTTATTTGATAAAAAATTTCAAACAAACTCAGGGTGTTACACTACACATGGATCTTCAAATTTCGTGAGGCATAGGCTATCAATATATCATTCGGCATGTGTACACATCCCAAGACATTATTTGAATCATAGTTTTATATCACATAACCTTCTAAAATTGATGTTAGTGTGAGTATAGGTATAATACTTAGCCTCTTCTTGAGTTCC
Source organism: Viscum album (assembly GCA_963277665.1). Lineage (NCBI taxonomy): Eukaryota > Viridiplantae > Streptophyta > Magnoliopsida > Santalales > Viscaceae > Viscum > Viscum album. The sequence goes on along the minus strand of OY728162.1, from coordinate 74,294,775 downwards.
TTAAATCATTCCTTGCATTCTTCAATCCATAAAAACATCACCACTTCTTGTGTTAACTTAGTCAGACGTCTAGTCAATCATGAGAAATTCCTCACACCACATCGGCATTACCCAACTAATCCAAGAAAACTATGGATTTATGTGACATTAGTGTTGTTGGTTCAATCCTTAAAAAAATTTCTTTTAAGGGTCTAAATAAATTCCATTACTTTTGGTCACATTCTCCAAAAATGTAACATTCTATATCCAATGGTCACACTTTTTGAACATAGAATACATATTCTCATTGCTTAATGTTATCTACAACAGCCTCAAATACTCTTCACATTCCTTTATAATCTTTTTGTAAATTATCATATCATCAATAATAACTACCATATATTTTTCAAGGTAGTCTCTAAATACTATATATATAAACAAAATTAATATTTCAGGTACATTAGAATGTCTGAAGGGAATTATTAAGAGCTAATAGTTCCCACACATTTTATGGAAAGAAAACTTTTGAATATGTTCCTTATTGATATTTAGATAATGATATCTAGAAAAAAATATCAACCTTTTTTAAGTACTAATCTCCTTGTAGTTATTAAAACAATTCATTAATCCTTGTAAGATGATAATTGTTCTTTATTATGATGTGGATGAGTTCTTGGAAATCGATACACAACTGCATTGATCCATACATTTTATTTAAAAAGATAAATCGTGCACCCTAGGGTGATTCACTAGGTTGTATATACTCTTTATCAAAATTATCTTTCATATAATTCCTTAAATCTTACATTTCTATTGGGGTAATCATGTAGGGCCATTTTGAGATAGGAGTGACTCTGGGGATGATCTCTATTGAGAACTCTACCTCATGATCAGAGGGATGTAAGAGTGGCTCTTTAGGAAACACATCAGTTGATTCCCCAGAAATTTTAATTTCCTCCGTGTTGATAATTTAATTTGACTCAACCATTTGGGAATGGAGTTTTTATTCACAGGGTATCAACAAAAATACCATTGAGATATTTTCTAAAGGATACTCTGGATCTTCCTTGAAATTGTAGAGGAGCATGGGATGGTTTGTAATATGAAAAGTGATTTCATTTTCCAAATAGTTAATGTGTTATCAATATAATGAGATCCAATCCCTTCCTATTATATCATCAAATTACACCAATGTAATGATTAAGAGATTAATGGGAAGAATCTTCCCACATATTTTAATAGGAGAAGAGTCCAACTCTTTGGCTGTAATTATTTCACAACTTGGTTTTCTTTATATATATCTCCACTTAAAAGTATTGGGGATTCAATTCAATATTTCTAGAAAACTTATGGGTTATAAAATAATGTATATATCCAAAATCAAATAAATTGTTTTCATTCATAAGTGAATAGGAAGTGTACCTTGTATGGCTTCCTTTTCAGGCTCTACTTCAGTAGTAGTGATGGAATAAGACTTCAAATTATTCTTCTATTGTAGTGGTTGATGACACTAATTTACCTCAAGGACCCATGGTTTAGTTCACTGGCTTTCATAGTTTCATTTACCCATGTAGATGAAGCATTGATACCTGGGTGGTTCATTTGGAGTATACATACTTTCCTCCATCATGTTGGTCATCTTCTTTATGTATCCTTAAAATTCATGATCATGGTGGCCTTCTATCCCACACTTAAAAGATTTCACTATCTATTTGTGGTAATTACAATTATGTATCTTCCCGAATTTCTAATATGTGGTTAGTTGGGACCTCTTTCCACATTTTTCATTTTACCAACCTCCTTGAAAATATATTCTTCTCTTATTATCCCCACAACCATGGAATAATTATCCTAACACTATGTGTACTTTGATAGAACATTGATCTATTTATTCAAAACACTAGAAGTAAAGGATATACAAAGACTTTTGAAGGTGTGGATTAAAACCACTATAGAATCAATCAATATTTTTACATTTTTTATAACTAAACCAATGTAGTATCTCTAAATCCTTGTTATGTTTTTTTCATAAGACGTGAAAGATTCACCTTCCCTTTTCTTCATCTCTATGAACTCTCTCACCATATTTTTTTAATATTTCCCCATAAATAATTATCAATAAATATTTTCGTAATTCCATCCCACACTATCTCACCTATTTCATCAATAATATTAATTCTATTTATCAATAGCTTCCATTAATAAAACTCTCCGTCTAAATGATAGATGGACATAGTCAACTTCTCTTTCTCAGAACAATGAATCATTAAAAAGATATTCACTTTTTTGTTAACCCTATATTCTATGACAACTAGATAATATATACCACTAAACATAAATGGTTGTTGATTCATAAGGAACTCAATGGATAGTTTCTCCTTCTTGATTCAGGACAAACATTCCATGTGGTTTAGGTTATTTTCTATAGCCTGAGACTTCTGGGTAAGCATCACCATAAGGTTTGAACTCCACCTCCCATGGAATTAGGTATTTCATTCATAAAATCATTTCATTTTCCCTCACATGATTTGTTGGTCAATTTATCTGGGTTCCCATTATTTTCTTAAATATAAAAGGGTTGAACAAAATTCATGTCCACAAATCATGAATATTTATTCTTCTTTGTAATTAACACTAAAGGTATATCTTATAGGATTCTGATGTCTATCCATTTATAATAATATTCTTCTTCAATTTTTTATCTATACATAGAATTATTCTTATGGTTATCACCCTATTTTTTCAAATCCTAATTCCAAAATTAACTAAACCCCACTCTGATACACACTATGGTGACCCTAAATTTAATTACGTATCTATTACATAATTTTATTATAATAACATAATAGAGATAAAAATCCAGGATCTAAAGGATTAGTATCTAAGGAAAATAAGGATCATCCATAACATGTACATAAAAACATAAATATTTATTCAAATCATAATTCATTATCCTTACAGTATCATGTTCTACTTTGTTGATGTACTCACATAAGGATATACATCAAAAAATTGGGTGAACTAAAATCATAATAAGATAATGAATAGGGGACATGATTGCATATACCATAGATGACCGTAATCATTATCATCATATAATATGCATACGATCGTCATTAGAATCATGATAGAAACAAATGATAAAGGAATGGAATGAGGCAATGAATAAAATTGAAACATCATTTAATAGTGGTAAAATACTACACATAGTTGGGAACAAATATAACATCATTTCCACAGATAACATATGTCCATAATCATAACATCATAATTGTGAACAAATATAGAATCATGTTCGTGAATAATACACATTATCTCATGAGATACATAATATTAACCAAGGAAATGGAAGGATATATAATTTTGAACCCATATTTTTCATTATAAAATTTATGTAATCATACATGCCACAGAGAATGTATGACAATCATAATCATGAAATGACCCACGAAAAGGAATGGATTTCATATGTATAACATACTAGGGGTTCCAAAATGAATAATGTAAAAAATATTTTTAAATAAAATCATCACTATTGAGCATAGAAGAAATAACTCAAGATGTGTAAAAGATGTGTCTTTTGAAAGAAAATAGTTTTTAGGAAAATCTCTGTCTGGTGGAAAATTGTATATCCATGAAAACAAAATAAATGAATATTGATTTGAAATTTTTGGTAAATTAAAGGATTATCCATACATAAATTGTTTTGAAATAGGAAAAAATAAATAAAGTGATTTGGGTTTGAGAATCACCTTACCTTTATTCCATCTTTGATTCATCACTTTTGCGCCTCTTAATCCTTAGTGTATCCTCTCTTGTATGACACTAAAACTCCCTTGATTTTTGGAGTTTGACTACACCAAAACTTCTTTAAGAAACATAAGGAGCTTCAAATTAAGGATTTTTTTAGAGGTTTGGATTTTGAAAGAGTGGTATGAGTGATTTTCTAAGGGTATGGAGAGGGGTTATTTATAATTGGGGAAAGGTGTATTTGTTGAATTAAATATTAAATAAAATAATACATCAATTGTAATACTTCTGAAAGTGAATTTTTCATAATATAAATCATATATAAATATAATATAATTTATTTAAATACTTTAACTACCCTTTATAATTACAATTAATTTTTTCATTAAAAAGGAATGTTGAAAAAAAGAGAAATTGTAATTTCCAGATATCAATTTTTTTACATTAGGTATTGGAAAGTGCTTTCTAGGTTTGGAAATTATTATTTTTAATATTTTAATGACTAATTTCTGAAATAAAATATATCATGGATGAAAATAATTTTATATAAAATATTAGGTCAATATTACATCATGAATGATGTAATTTAAGATGTACCAATTATCTGAATAACTATAAGATTACTATTCATCTTAAAATTAAAGTATTTCAAAAAATTATCAAAAACTCACTCTTGGAAAATTTGGATATAATGATTTAAAAAATTATATTAATTTTATGAAAATAAATGTCTACCATACGTAATTTTAATTTTTAATATAATGACTAATTATTTTTATGAAATATTTTAAAATATAGTTTATTAAAAATGTGCGACTGTTTTCTTTGAGTTTTTTAATCATGGTATTTATTTTTTGTCTATATAATATTAACAATTTCATATATTAATCCTGATAAATATTATTTATATAATATTTTTTTTTATTTTGAGGAATAACTATTATTCTAACAGTATGGTTACTATTCCAAATCATAATGTAATTCTTCCCCATGGTCAGGTAGTTATTCCAATGAGCACATTACTATTCCAATAGTCGCTTTACCTCTTATAAATACCTATAATTTACTTCATTCATTATTCAACTCAATTCCTATCAAGGTTATATGTTCCAATTTTATGTGATATTTATTGGTGAATTAATAATTTTTCTTTTTTCTATAGTGTTGGAATTGGGGTGATTATTCTAGAAGATTGAGGTGATCCATACGTACCCATTTAACCATTTCAATTCAATAGTTTTTGATAAATTAAAAATTATGTAATTTTAATAAGTTTCATTTACGATTAACATAGTTTTATTTACGAATGAAATGAATATTTTCACATTATTTATATGTATAATCCTAAATAGTATATTATAATGCACAATTATTTTAGAAGAAATATATATTTTATAATCTATTGGTTATTTTGAAAATGAAATATACTTTTTAAAGTGAGGAAAATAAGTTATGTATGAATAAATGGGAATATAAAAATGGGGTGTGAGATTAAACTATGAATGATAAGTTCTATGTAAAGAGATACCAACATCAACTTCTCTCACATATGAATAATTTGAATAATTTATAATGATATGTATGAATCATTTGGTCACTACATCCAGTGAGGTTATAATTATGTGATATATGATTTTTTTATGGAGAATTCATGTGAAACCATCTCACATATAAATTTAGAATCTTCTATATCTATCATAAGTTGCCTCCTGTGATTAACAAGATCAAACTCGATGTAACATCAGAATGAATGCATTTTATATGAGTAATATTATTGTCCCACATCAAAATATTTTTCCACAAATCATATTTATTTATGTATTATTCAAAAAATGATATGATCAATAAAATGGGGAAAAATTATTTTTAGGATTATTGATTAGATTTTTTAGAGAATTAAATGCTACTTTTTGTTGGGGATTTAAATGAAGTATTAATTAATGATTTTGTTAGAGAATTAAACGTTTTTATGGGGATTTAAATTATAATTTAAATAAAATATTTTTTCTATGTTTTATAAAATTATTAATCTTATCCTATAACTTATAAAATATTGTGACTCTTTTTAGAATTATTAGAAAAATTTAATTTTGTATTCAAATTATTCTAACCATTTTTTATTATATGTTGTAATACAAGTATAAGGATACTTGTTTTTTTTAAAATTTAAATGAAGTATTCTCTATTAAATAACGATATGTAATTCGTTATTGACCTTTCCAAAATGAGAGATCAAAATGTTTGGTGATAGTAATTTTAGAATGTGAGACATTGAATTACGAAGGAAGAAGTGAGCATAAAAATATTATCTAAGTATAATAATGTTACAAAGATATCTTGATCATTTTCTATCATTCCAGTTTTCTATGGCTTTAATAGATCTCCCAAATCCATACTATTCTACATCAATCTTGATTGATTGAGGATTGGTGTTTTACATCAACATCATCTTTTGTATACATTCTTTAGCTTCATTATTTAATTATTTTGGTTGTATTATGTCATCATACATTATAATGTTTTATTGAATGGAAACAAATCTCACACACTATATATAACTCTATTAAAATGTGTATGTCATGTTATAATTTTTTAAAAATAAGTACATAAGGGTTTTCATCTTCCCATAAAAGGAAATATTGATTATTCCACCACTTTAAAAGTATTTTTGTGAGTTATTCCCTTGTCTGATAAAATATTGGTTTTGGATTAGTGGAATCAAGTGTAAATAATGATGTTTTTTATGTTTTCTTACACTATGTAAAAAAATTATCCAAAATAAAAATATATAATATATGGTTGGGAATGTGAAGAGTAGACATAGGATTATTGTTTTATAGACTACTATTAACTGATTATTATCCCAGGTTTATTATTTTATTCTTGCACTCTGATAATTCACTAGTACAATCTATTTATGATTTAATTTTTTAACTTTTATTCAACTAAATACTATATTATCTTCCAAATTTCACTAATTGTTTATGATAGACAATTAAATACTATTATCTCATAAAATATCTATGTTAATGATACATAATTAATTTTAAAAATATATGAAAAGAATTGAAAAAATAATAATTAATAATTTGGTGTTTGTCAAGTGTAAATGATAAATATATTAAACAAATGCATAACTAAAATACAACAATTGAAATAAATTTATATATAATATAATATAAAATTATTCAGTGCATTCATATTGAACAATAAAAAATATTATCATTGTTATGTAGACCATATTAAGACCAGTAAAATTTGAATAAAATAATTTTAGAAACTATATTTAAGAAAGTTTTGTGAATTTAACAATTAAATTGTACTTATAAATAAACTAATTATTATTACAAAATGATTTAAAAAATGTTATGGAGAAATTAGATTCATAAAGACCAAAATATCTTCACTTAAAATAGTTAATAGTTGAAAAACTTGTAATTTGACCTTTCACAAAATAGTTCTTATAAAACAATAGTTTTGGTCCATTATAGCAGATGAACATTATTTTAATTATTATTCAAGTAATATTTTACAATTTCATAATCTCATCTTGTCTTTTCTCCCATTAGTGAATTCATATCAATCCTACATCAATTTTTTTATTTTATCCTTCATCTTACCTTTCTCCTTTTGTAAATCTTCTATATCATCATGATTCCCAAACATACCTCCTCCCTTTTTAAAGATACAAAACTAAAGACAATATAAAATTGATATTGTAAAAATAAAATTATTAAGCAAATAGTAAAAAAATGGGATAGGTAGGAAATTATCAAAATATAATGAATCAAAGTGAAGGAGAGCCAAAACAAATTCTACATATTTTTTATTATTAAAAAACGGTTCTGTTATGATCTTGATATAAGAAAATATTGATATTATGTACTTGGGAAAAATATTTATAATTACAACTTCATATATTAAAATATGGTTGGTTTTTAGGCATTCAAATTTTTTTTATTTTCTAGGAGTTTTCCAGTTTGGAATGATTATTTTTTTAAAACACCTTTGTTTTATAAAGTGAAAACATTCATGGAAATTAAAATGAAAAACTGGGTTTTCATATAAAAGATGAATTTTCAATTAAACTCAAGTGAAAGTGATTTTTTTCAATTGTTAATTCCTTTTATTCTTTCTGCATTCACATTCTATCATCATTGGTATATATAAATTATATCTCAATATGATTCAACATCGCATTGAAAATTAGAAATCAGCCAAGGAATTTTTGGATATCATGTTATATATCATGGAACTATGTTATAATAATTGATCTTTTCCTAAAATTAAAGGCTTCTTGTATCAATTAAATATTCTGATATATTCCAAGTGATGAACATTATTTAATTCTTTACCTTTTCAAACCACCTTTTACTTGATTTTCTACACTCAACTCCTATGGTTAAAATAGTTCATAATGTTATTGATACTAAACTTCTAGGCTGTATTTATATTTGGAAAACATTTTCTATTTTTTTTAGAAAAATATATTATTATTTTTTTGATTTTTTTATAAATAATAAAATATACAATTTATACCTTCATGTTATTTTATTTCACTAGAAAACATGAAATCATATTTTTAATTATAAATATATAATATTTAAATTTTCATTTTCTAACATAAAAAAAATTTACATAGTAATGAGATACATTTTCAAAAACATAAAATAAAAAAAATAAAAATATGAAACAAATATATCATTTTTCACATATAAATACATGTCTTGTAAGGTCCTTGGTTAAACATAAGGATATTTTTAAGGACTCAATGAATTGTTATTTATTTTTGGGCTGAACCAAGAACTATCCCAGTTAAATACAAGATTTAGATTTACCTAGTTAATTGTTATATATAATTTTAGGCCAAGTTAGATGAAAATTTATTCTAATATAATATTCAAAAAATTACCAATTTATTGAAGTAGATTGTAACATTGACATCAGTATGACTAAAAAACAACTCATCGTTGGATATATTAAAACTTCTTATATGTTTGTTGAAATTATTAATAAATAACTACATAGACCTTAACTAAAATATCATTAAATCAATCTAGAAAGGAACTATATCCTAGACTAAGCTTAATAGAAATTTTTTGCTAAATTTTTTACAATTTTTTGTTTAGGACTCTTATATTCCAAGATAGACATGTTTCATTATAGGGGTGTTAGACCCACTTAGCTAATTGCATGAGCCTATTTTTTTGTATTTAGAATCCCACACATAATTTATCATCGTTATATATTTTTTCTCTCTATATAAATAGTGTGACACCTCTTTTTGATTTATGAGATTATATGACTTCATCCTATATCAAAAAATAATATAAAATTAATTTTTATTATTTTTATTTTAATAGGTTCAAAAGATTCATTTTTTAAACTTCTAGTTAGATATCTTGGAATGAAATTATAATGGACATATCGTTAGATATGTATATGTTATAACCACATTTTTAGTTTGTTACTTCTTCTTGTCTTCTTCTTTATATCATAATATACATTATGTTTATTATAAAAAACCAAAATCAATTTTTTTACTTCAAATCGGCCTACACATCTAGTTTTTTAATATTAATATCAATGTTTTTGCATATAATATAGGTGTACAATCCTCATAATAATCCTTGATGATCCCCACTATATCCTAAAAACTTTGATTAAATTAGTTTTTCATTATGCATGATCCTCCATTAATGAAGTCTTCCCTTAAATAATTGAATAAACCAAGATCCCCTCTATCTTTTCCTAATACTAAAACATCATGTTTCACATCGGAGATCATTTTACATTAACACAAATAAAATCAATCACTACATAGAAGCTCTGTTGATCTGTTTCATTAATTTACACTCCTTCTAATTATTACAATTAATTTTTTCTAAATAACATATGTTTAAAAAATATTTTATATTCTAGTTCTATATAAATATCCAAAAATCATAAAAATGCATAATTATGAATAACATATTCAAAATTTAGTTGTAACCACTAAAAATAAGTCTTACACAATTCACTAAAATCCTATCAAATAAAATTTCAAACATTTTTAATAAAAAGTATATAATTCCATAAAATTAAGTGTAGTTACTACTATCTAATACAGGATTGAATAATAATTTATTCAGATTTTTAGAAACAAATTACCTTTGATTAATAACTATAGTTTTATTTAACAAAGAATGAATAGAAAAATCCAAACTCTGTAAAACCAAAAATAGGAAAATGATATGAAAAAACTAAAATAAAATAAAATTATTATTAATAAAATAAAATTAATATATTTTACCCTTAAAAGAATTTATATACATGAGACTAAAATCAAAAATCCATCCTCATAAAATTCATGTCAAAATAATAAGGTTGATAGCATAAAATAAAGTTGAAAAATCATCTCTCATGTTCAAAGAATAAATATCAAGTTTTAAAATAATCTTTTGATCTTCTCCTTCACTGGTTGTAATGAAAATTCACTTATGAATCACCTATAAATCTTATTATACTTCAACCTTTATTTTTTCTTTTCTCATTAAAAACCATAAATCTATATTTCATTTTAATAACACAATCTTTCTCCTCTCTTGCTATTTAGAAAGCATATATTTTCCATAAAAAATAACATAGGAAAAATTACTTATCTGATAGAATAAGATAAATATTCTAGCTAATCTATAAGAAAACTAGTCACAATGGACTATAACAAATGTTTCTCAATGTGAAAGAAATATTGGGTTTTGTGATAGTGTTCTAATAAATGATTAGGGTGTCATCCAGATCATTCCATGAAAAAAATCTAACCCTTGTTACCAAAATAAGGAAGTCAATGAATATTATAATTAGTAATACAAAAATTATATATTAATAATTGAATACTTGAACATGTAATATAAAAATATTTTATTATTAATTTTCACAACAATCAATCAAAATTTGATACACATAAAAAATATCACAAAATAATATTCACCACCATGACATTATAATCGATGAATATTAAAAATAGAATATAAAAAAAATTAGTTTTACTAAAAAAAATATAAATCAAATTAAAAATTAAAAATTATTTATTAAAATACAATTACATTACAAAATTTTTTTTATCATGAATAATGTTCTTAAAAATAGGACACATGACCCCCATACCCTAGAGTACCTGGAAAATTATCTTTTCTAAAGACAAATACCAAAACCATTGTACATTCATTATTATACTTGGAGGAAAAAAATAAAAAAATCAATGGGTTCTCACTTATTATAATATATCAACACTTTGATTTCACTCCACCATGTTTTAAACATCTTATCAGTGTTCTATGAATCAATTTTGACACACTAATAAGAAATAAAACTTTCCCAAACATGACCTATAGATGAATGAACCTTGAATCATCATATTATTCTCAGTTATAATATTTATATTTACATTGGTACATCACTATTGTGAATTTAATAACTATTTTCCCAACCCAACTCCAATTCCCTTCCCAATAAGGTATTTAATCATCCCACATCAACAACAATAGTGTTAAAAAACATTTCATGATTTCTAGTTTGGTTTCAAATGCATAAAATTTTTATTTAAATGTGTTCAATTAGTCTATTTTTCTCTACCTTGGTTCCTATCGAATGTGAATATAAATCATCCTTAATTGCTCAATTTTAAAATATATATATATATATATATATTATCACTGAATGTTTAAAATAAACTATGGAATTATTTTTACCTTACAATCAGAATCCAAATGGTATAATAATATTTAAATATATCCAAGGATGATCCAAAAGTTATAATATTAATTAAATCAATGAAACTTTCATTAAAATATTTTTAAATACATTCTTATTCATAGATTTATTTTTTTCATCATATCCCCTTTTTTATTTATTTTTAGTTATTCAAATAATTATTAAACCATAGTAATATTTTCTATTATATAATGTTGTTTATAGTTATTTGAATTAATTTATATATTCATCTTATCATAACATATTGAGTGGTTCTTACACATCATAGTCTCTGTGAATTTTTTATTAGGAATCCATAAAATACAACAACAAAATAACACTACCCTCATTATCAGCCTCATTTTTTTATAAACTTATTCCTCATACCTCTAACGATATCACTTTATATAAAACCAAAAATATAATTATTAATCATTTTATATTAAAATTGAGTATTTATTATTTTTTTATATAGTCTCGTCCTAGTGAACTATTTAACATTATTTTTTCATATTTTCATTACTTTAATTAATATAGTGAAATAGAGAAAAGTTCCTACTAACTAATAGAACAAGATAATTGAAGGGGAAATTTTGAATACACATTCATGATTCACAACCCCTATTAAGGTATATTATCTTGTCTCATCTAACATGTGGAATCAAAATGAAGATTCTTTATCTAAGGTGTTTCTCTATCAGGTATTTTTTTTATTGATCCTTAACCATAAATGTTTTTCATTCTTCAATGAGAATTATTTCTAATTATTAAAGAATAAATTATAATTGTATTTATATTATCTTGGAATGGATGTCTATAATTTCTTAAAACATGGATGTATGGTCAACATGGGCCCTCATAATAAGATATTATAAGGAATTAGGTGTTTTCATTGAATTGATAATTATTTAGCTGGATCTTCTTCCAACACTATATATATGAATGTATTATCATGTAAACGCTTAATAAATATGAAAAATAATCACTAAATTTATATATAAATGACTCAAAGGTAGAAGAATTAATGATTAATATTCTTAAAAACATATATAAATACTTCTGGATGAACTAAATGAATATTAATAATGAATTTATTTACTTGGTAATTTTCATGTAAATGATATGTGTGAACATGAAAAATACATAAAGATGTGAATATTGTGATGAACGTATTGCAAAGGTTATAACTGTAGAACCCTAATCTCATACTCCTGGATTCTATTCCAAAAACACATAACTTACAACAACATATTTGATACACATCTCTGATTAAAATATATTTCTTACATTTACAATCCAAGGACCTATAGTTTTCAGGTTTTATAGAGATGAGATAATGAAAAAACTACTAAATCACATGTCTTCTCAATAAATGGATATTTTTTCCAATATATTTACTCCATAATGTGTCTAAAATGTCACCAATAGTGTCTATATACATAATTATCTTCAATGATTTTCATACTTAATCCTTTATTTCATAAATTGGATAAAAGAGAATATAAAAAGTAAAGAGATCAAACACATATTAAGGGTAAACAAAGTAATAAATCGTAACATGAGAGATGTGAGGAATAACATGATATCATAATGGGAATGATTATAAGCTTTAGAGCATGGAATAAATAGATAATAAAATATTTACATAGATAAAAAATGATCATAAAGTAATATCATGGAATAGTAGTTATGTGATGACAATATAAAAAAGACATCCTAAGCATAATTTAAGGCTCTATTCTTTGTTAACATAACATAGCTGGCTAGGCTAACTTATCATTCATGATAGTTGATTAGGTTTACTAACCATGCACCATGATATTTCATGTGATGGAAATATTACGTAATGAATTAGAGGGATATATATTTCTAGGATAACCCATCATATAATGAAAATAATACATATGTGTGCCACATGGTTTCAATAAAAATACCATAAAAACATAAGGAAATAAAATGTGTGTTATATTTAAAGTGGTTCCTTAAGGAAGAATTCACGATTTCATCAATAAACCTAACAATATAAACCCATGGAAAGTAAATGGGAATCCTGTGAAATTAATAATCATTCTAGGAAAATAACATTCAGTAATGATGATTACACATATGGTATTTACATCATATGAGATATATATATATATATATATGTTTTATACAATAATTTACCCAATCAATCGATGTATAGGGAATCTAGGTAGACACTCATTAATCCAGTAATGAAACGTTTAGAATTCAAAAAGGAAATTAATTAGAAATAAATCATGTATTTACAAGTTTATTATTAGGGATGAAAAAATTATTGATGGATCATTCTATATATGTAAAATAGAATTTCATAACCTATCATGATATAGATGGTTGATGGTATCATTTGAAAAATACCCTTGATCAAGGTTACGACATAGATAAAGAAATGTCTTAAAATATTTATAAATATTAATTTCAAAACAATAAATTTCATTACCCTTTGAAAACATTTATAAAGAAATATTTTATTAAACCATGATAATAAGAATTTAGTTTTTCCGATCTTGAATGAATATTAAGGATGTCTTTTAGAAAATTACAATGGTGGTAGAATGATATGATAAAAAAACATGAAAAAGTGATTTAATGCATCAAAAATGACCCATTTAGAAAATATTAAAATATATTTATTTTAAAACAAATTTATTTATAGTAAATATTTTTTAAAATAATATTAAACTAATTTTGAATGAAGAATTTTTAAAAAATTACATGAGAATAGAATATTACTGAATAATAAATATGCAAAAAACATTTTTATTCCATTGAAAGGGAAACCCGCATCATTAAAAATTTCATAAAACCATTAATTTATAATATTTTAATATATGTATTATATTCGCGTGGAAAATTATAGAAAATACCTTTTTTATGTAAAACATGGATACACAATAAAATGAATCATGAGATGAGGTTGGATATCATTCCGTTCAGTGACACATTTTTTAATAGAGTGTGGCCCCCAAAGAGAAAAATCATAATGAAATGGATAAGTTACCTAAAATATAAAGTAAATTAAACATATTTAAAATGAATTTTTTGGTGAAAATATGATTTTATGATAAAATTCAAGATGGGAATTCACAACTCATGGAAAAAGAATACTTGTAGAGAAAACACTTTCCACATGAGAAACATCTCAAAAAAAATACTTAAAGGGTAAATATTATAAAATTGAAAATAAAATTATCTTAATATGACATATTTAATGATAAAATAACAACTGGTTATAATATACACCATATAAAAGTAAATTGGTCCATAAAGTAAATAGTAACTCAATGAAGTGAGTTTACGAGAAAAAATCAACAATTATTATTTTAGTAAAATGTGATCCACCTTAGATCAGTAAATTAAACACTTATTACTCTTCCTTAAAAATAAATCATGACAACTATATTATTACTAAACATATAAGTAGACCCTTATTATAAAATTTAATTATTATGATTCCAAATTTGGGGTCCATTTAACCTAGTTAATTTCACAAATATGAAGAGGGATTGTACTTAATTAAACACACATATATAATAAACATATTTGAATCAAATAGTGTTATTAAACATTAAAATTATGTATAATATAATTTTTTATGGATACTTATTTTAATTATAGTAATATATTTATTATAAAATAAATAACATTTATGTGGCTTTAAAAGCAAGAACAAACTGAATTTCATAGTGAAATTTTTTAATTAAAAGAAAAAAATGAAAATATTTTTTTGAAATATTAAAAATAAAATATCAATGTTCAAAATTATATTTCAGATTTCTTAATTATACCCTTTAAATATATATTTGATTAATTAAAAGTTTTAATAAACTTTTAGAACATGAGCATAAATTCATAATGTTATAAAAGTCAACATTTTGAAAAAAAATGTATTTTTCACTATTAACTGAAACAACAATTCTTTTTGAAAAAATATAACAAATAAAACCTAAGAAAATAAATTAAGGAAATCGAAATTGAATTTTTATTTATAAAATTAAAAAATAAATATTTTATAAACATAAATTTCTAAAATAAAGAATATAATATTAAAAATGTTTTTAGCATTTTGAATATTAACTCATATTAATTATTTACCATCGAAAGGTAAAGACTATTAATGTTTTACCATATTAGTGTTTATTATAAATATATTAATAATTTAATATTAATATTTTGTGGGTTTTTATGTTTTTTTAGAGTGTGATGTATCATATATAATATAGAATGTGTTTCCAAATATCCAAAATATTTTTTTTATAATAATGATCCACGTCTCATATACAAATTATTTCATTATTTTAATCCAAAATATCCACAAAAACTATAAATCTATAGGACTAGTGTCTTTTTAGTATTAGATATATAATACATAAACAAAAAAAGTAACAATCTATTTTTTATTTCATTCTCTAGGATGTGTTATTAAATCAATTTGTACTTTTATTATAGGAAAGGATACCTAATGGACATATAAAAAAGAAAAGCGTGATCTATAAATCCATATAGGGGGATTATAAAATGGGTAACATGGAGAGTATAATAATTATGGGAAAAATTAAATGGTCATGGGGAATATATTCATGTAAATATAGGATAATTGAATCTTAGAATCATAGAATACGGAAAAATTAATCATAGATATTTTGAAGAAACATATAAAAAACATCGTAAGTATAAGTTAGGGCATACTACCAAGGATTCATATCATCATGTTCTCTACACATTGGTAATGCACCATATATGGTATCTAATTGGATAAAATAATTACCCAATACACTATGAGGATGTATAATTTATATAAAATTGGAAACATTATAATATATTCATGCATATATGTACTATAAAATTAAATCATACATAAACCATAAGTATAAGAAAAAAACCATTAGAAGGATATGAGTTTCATAATCCTATCTTAAATAATGTACATATTAAAACTCACAATAATTCTTAATAAGGGAAGGTATTAAAGATTTTAAGACATTAGTAATTTAATATAGAAATATGTTTCATAAATATAAAGTTCATGTGAAGAAATATGCTTGAGAAAATAGTGAATAAGTGGGTGTTAAAAAACCTTAAATGATGTTTTATGAAATTGACTAAGAAAATTTAAAAGATATAAGTGGATAGGGTTTTACATAAAATAGTAAATTAATAAGAATAATTTTTTATACAATAATTATTAGTACTATAAATAATAAGAAGATTAAAAAATTAAAATAGTTCTACTTGAATACAATAAAAAATATAAGAGTTATCTCTAATTGTGTTTTCTTTAAAGAAGGGATTGGAAAAAAATTTAAAAACATGAATTTCCTATGTATAAAAATTGAAAATAAACTACATATATATGGTAAAAAATACATATATAATGTATAATAGTAATATGGAATGAATAGATAGAGAAAGGAAAATAAAGAAAGAGAACATAAACCACAAATAAAGAGTTTGTGTGAAAGAAGCCCCATGCCTCTAGTTCAGACTTGGTGTAGATTTCCTGTCTATCCCCATAAATAATGGAAGTAATTTTTCTTAATAAATTATTAAAAATATTTTCATTTTTATTTCATTTATTACTTATTGTTTTGTAATTTTTAAAATCACATTTTTATAACATAAATTTCATTTCCTTTGTCTCGGTTATGTTCATTTCATGCTTCCAAGATCACATCGATTTATCAGGATTAATAAATATTATTATCAAATGAGTCCAAAACAATGGAATTGTGATATTTTGGAGTTAATTTATTTATATAAGTGAAAATGGTTCAAAATATAAATGGGTTTTCATTGTAGACACAGTTCAATTAATATAATTGTTGTTTTATAATGTTGTATTCATTCAAGAGGTTTTATCAACCCTGATGGACTTATTTATTTTATTTATTTTTATGCCTATTTCACCTCTTAAGAATAAAAAAATAAGACTATATAATTATTTAATTTATATTTTACCATAAAATGATTTGTTATAACCAATCAAGATAGTGGTAGTATTTTTTTAAAAATAATATCCATATAGGCAGTTATACCTTCCACGAATTGATGTTTGTTAAAAAAACTATTATGTTCCCAATCTAGTTCTAAAATTAACATTAAAGTATCCTGATATCATTTATTATATGAAATAGAATATGGTTATTAGATTTATATGGTGAAATAATAAGAGATAAAGGAATGAAATTGAATGAACAAGATTAGATGTTCATACCATATACTTTAGGGTGATTCCTTCGCTATTCTATTACTTCCATTCAATGATGGTCTTTTGGTGAGGCCCAAACCTCATAAATGGGTCTAAGATAGTTTTGTATTGGTTTTGGTAGATATTGGGAAAGATAATAATCTTATGTAGAGATAGTAAGTGGGGTGATAAAGGGAGGTATTTATAATATGAGTATAGTGGTGTTTTTGAATAAAATATTAGAAAAAAATATTATTTCTCGAAATAGTGAACTTAATTGTGAATAAATAATAAGGGGAATGAAATTTAATATTTAATAAGATATTAATATATTTATATAACTTTTATAATACTAGAAAATTTATCCATGTGTAGTAATAGAAAATAAGGTACTTATACTATACTTATATGGTATTTTATTATTCACCTGCTTATTTACAATTTACAAAAAATATCAAAAATTCACAATTACCAAGATTCAATGTCATAATTGAAAAAAATTACATTAATTTTATCAAATAAATTTCTAAACATGAGACAAATAATCTTAAATAAAATCATTACTTATTTAAAAAATAATATCTTTTTTGAGACCATTTTGAAAAATTATTTATAATTTCGTACAATTTTATTATTATTATTATTTATATAAATAGTTATTTATAAAAAAATATTAAATTTAAATTAGTTTTTATTTTATATATCCATGTTTATCATATAAATTAAAAATAATGAAAATAAAACATATATGTTTTCCCAAAAACAAAATTATGTTTTCATTATGCCAAATAATTATTTTTTCATATTTAAATCTTTTTTAATGTTATAGTTTTCTCATTTTTTTATTTCATAAAATAACCATATATTATTTCACTATTCTAAAGCTTATGTACTATTTTAATGGGTATGTTAATTTTCAAATGGGAAATTATATATTCAAACAGTCATATTTACAACGATCATATAATACTTACACATCCTCAAAATACATATTTTTCTATCAATCAGCATTCAAAAAGTTTTATCTCATGGTTATTTACATTTTGTAACATCCTTCCTTAGAAAAAGACCAATGAGCGGTGTCCATACCAAAGAGGTAGCTTCTAACTCTTTTTCTTGCCTCCCAATATGCCAGAGACTTTTGACTAGTAATAAAGGACGAGATTATAACCATGGGATGACTTTACCCCATATCAGAGTGCTCAATGATAGATAAAATTACTACATAGTATTTTAGAATAATAAATATTAGGGTAAATAGAAGAAAATAAGTAGAAAAAATAATAATTGAATTAATCTTGGTAGGCAGTCATACTGACTCACTAGAATCCCACCGAGCCAACGACATATATAATAATGAATATAAAATCAAAATTCTTGAATATGATGATATTCTACATTTTTAGCCTCCCTAAATCCTAGAGACTAGTCTATCCAAGATAGATTACACTATCATGAATATTTAACCCTCTTTCAAACCTAAACATGAAACTATTGAAGTTTGATTAGGTACCAAGTATCATGGCCGACCAAAATGGGTCTGAGTAAAACACTTTAGGGAACCAACAACATGATATCATACATATATATTAAATTCAAGGAGTATAAACATAACTTGATATGATATAAATACTAATACATAATATAAGTATAGAGACTCTATCCTTTTACACATAACATTACACAATTTTATGCATAATTATACATCAGAGTACAAGCCAATGATCGTAAAGTCTAGTTTCCTGAAAGACTATGTACATAATAAAACATTAAAAAAACAACTTTTTATTTAAACCCCATAATGAGATCATATCTTCCATGTGATCATATATATTCATAGGATAACCTGAGTATAACATGAAGAAAGGGATGATCTAAAATCCCAGTAAGTGAATAACGATAAGAATAAAGTGTTAGCACACGGGATAGACGACATGACACGATGATATAAAAAGGCATGTAAGATATGAAAGCATAACATATAAAAAAGGGATCCATTAAACGTGGAATCATAGAAATGTGGTAGATAAATAAAACATGAATTTAGTATGAGTCAATGATGACCTTCAATACTGTTACCCAATATAGCACAAGTCAAGGCTAACCACCAAGATTGTTGCACATAGTAGCACAAGCCACGGCTAACTGCCAAGTACGTCGCACGTAACGTCTCATGAGACTCAACATTAACCAATGCATTGGAGTAATATCTTGCTGAACCCATATTACATTTCATGAATACTTTTTCCAAATAAAGATTCATACATAATCAATCTTACTTAAACATAAGGGTTACCCATGGAAAGAATTGGGGACCCCAATCATGACATAAAGCATAATCAATGGGCTTATCATTAAAATGTACTCTAAAGAAAGGAATTAGAACATACATGGGAATACATAAGGTAAAATATAAATATATTATGGAAATTTATGTCAAATATAGGTGAAAACATGTGATAATTGTATTTGATAAATTTTAGCATTTAAAACATTTTTGTGTGGTTTTGGGAAAATACAATATGGATTTCAAAATAGAAAAGTGAACAATATTTTATATAAAAACAGAAGTGATCCAAAGATGATTTCATAAAAAAAATATTTTATAAAGACAATAGTGTCTTAAAGTAGAAGATATATTTCACTTCAAATTGGGTAAAAATTTGGCATGATCCCTTAAAAAGAGTTTGCTTATTGGAAAGTATCGAGGAGGGATTCACATAAAAGCATGTATATCACCGAAAGAGAATTAGGTATGGATATTGAAAATATGAGTTTGTAGAATATAAACATAATATAGATGTTTTTCATATAAATAAAATACATCTTAATTTTGTTAGAAAGAAATATAGATAAAACCAAAAGAATAAATGCAGTTTGGGTAGAATTTCTTAACGATTATCGGCACAGTATCAAGTGTACTTAAGAGGGATTCATTAGATAGAAAGGGATTTTCTCATCACTTATAAAGCATGATTTCATTATGGGTGTGGTGATAAATCATATCCCATCATTAGTTATTACACATAAAATGGCATATCATAGAGGACATTCTTGAAAAAAACTGAAATGGAGAGGATCCCATACCTTAAGTCTAATGGTGATCTTTTCTTGAACATAATGACCTGAAAAATAAAATTAAGTTAATTAATTAATATTTATAGACTCAATTATATATGTAAGATATTTATTATAACCTTTTTAAGTATCATTTCTAACTACTTTTTTTGGTTAAGAGGTTCGATTTCATTGATCAGGTCTATTTTCTTGCTTGGTTTTAATGATCCGTTCATGTTTGGATATACATGTATGATGAAGGTTGTTTTCCAAAATTGAAGTTATAAATTATTATTTAATATATATAATTTTAAATGGTAGAGAACTTAATTTATTTACTTAAAGTTAAGTTGAATCATTTTATAAAACATTAGTGACATCCTTTTGGGTTAATTGGCGAATTTTTACCACAAAGAAAACGTTTTGTTTAATAAACCAAAACCATGGGTACAAAAGGATTCTAGAACCATATTTGAGGCATAATAAATATATTATGGTTTGTTTTAACCATGAAAATGGTTTCATTACCATAATTTAATATTGTAATGTAAATTGATAACTCAACTTCCATGATTGTGATAAATAAACACATCTCAAACTTTGTTTTCATTTCATTCCAATAAAATATTGGGAAAGGAGAGAAGATATTGACTAATAACATAAGAATAATATGATTCTATAACATGTATTTTAATGGTGTTATCATACCATTTTATTGAAGGGAGCTGAGAAAAGAAACAAGAAAAGAAAATAACTTAAATGAATTAAAAGAATTGAAACGAGGAATTTACCTCTTCAGTTTACCTCATTTGAGAGCCTCTTAAGAGGAACAGATTTGGTAAATTTAAGATACTACGGGATTTTGACGTGGGGAAGAAACATGGTAAGAGTTTTGAGCATAAAATTTTCATAGAACAAGGCTTGAGAAGAGTGAAGATAATATGTAAGGATCAGTGCTATTTATAATGGAGGGGAGGAGGGTTTTCTTAATATTATAATCATTAATTTATTATTTCTTCACAAAAAAAGAAATAGTGAGTATTCCATGACCGATAATATTAATAAATTCATTTCTGTTCCCATTTTTTGTGCTTACATCACTTATGGTGTCTATAATTGTGGATTTAAATTATAATGTATTTATACGGTAAATTAATGTATTATACTATTCACCAAAAATTCATGTATTTCAGAAAAATCCCAAAAATTCACCCAAACCATTTTTCAACATGTAGAATACAAAAATAAAATCCATTTTTTAAAAATTATATCATATATATGATTAATTTAATATTTAATTATGATCATAATTTATTCGAAAAAATAACAATTTTTAAACATTTATTTTCTTATTCCAATATATTGGTATATCGTAACCCAAAATAAATCTTATTTATGTACTGTCATAGGTATGGTTACTATTCATTAGGGTATGTCACTATTAATAAGGGTAACATTACTATTCATAATGGTATGTTTCTATTCAACAAAAATTAAGTTGGCTATATTGGACTCTGAATAACTTACTAATCGCAACCATGTATGTTAGATTTTCAAAATTCAGAATATAGAAGTGAAAAACTTTTTTTTAAATGTAACATATAACTTAGTAGTTCATTATATTTTGATTTCATGTGATTATATGACATAATTATAAGAATTAAATTTCCGTTGAAAACTTTGGGCCGTTACATTCTTCCCCCCTTATGAAATTTCTCCATCGAAATTTCGTTTAACATTATAATCTTTAAACTAGTGTGGGTACTTTTCCTTCATTGCCTCCTCCAGTTCCCATGTTTCCTCTCTATATATATGGTTCTTCCATAGTACTTTTACCTGGTGAGTAGTCTTGTTACGTAGAAATTTATCACTACGATCCAATATCATCACTGGATACTCCTCGCAAGAAATATCATCCTCGAACTGTACCGCATCTGAAGAGAGTACATGTGAAAGATTTGGTACGTACTTCCTTAATAGGGATACATGAAATACATTTTTTTACTTTGGACAAGGTTGGTGGAAGTCCTAGTCTATGGGACACAACCCTGATTTGATCAAGAATATCATAGTGGCTGATGTATCTAGGACTTAGACTCCCTTTCTTCCCAAACATAATGACCTTCTTCTATGGAGATATGCGGAGAAATACCATGTCTTCAACATTGAAATCATGGTAATGTTTAAAATTTTATTCCTAAATATTTTGTCATCTTTGGGATGCTTTGATATGCTACTTATTTTTTTCACCTTCGCTGCCATTTCATCAACTATTTTAGGTCCTAGTATCTTATGCTCACCGACTTCATCCAAAAACACTAGTGTTCTTCACCTTTTCCCATATTGGGCTTCATATGATGCCATTCAGATGCTCGAGTGGAATCTATTGTTGTAGGATAATTCAAACAGTGGAAGATATTAGTCGCATCCTCCTTTTAATTCCATAGATCATGATCTCAACTTATCTTCCATTGTATAAATGGTCAGCTCAGATTGGCCATCACTTTGAGGATGATGGGCCATAAAAACGTTCAATTCTATTCTTAGATCATGTTGAATACTTTCCCAGAACATTGAGTTGAATCTCAGATATCTATCGGATACAATAGATACTGGTACTCCATGAACCCTTAACTCCTATTTTATATATATCTGTGAAAGTTGATCCAATGAGAAGACCTCTCAAATTGAGATAAATTAAGCTATCTTCATAAGAAGATCCACAATATACTATATAGGATTGTTTCCTTTGGATGTCCTTGGAAGTATAGTGACAATGTCCATGGTTATGTTCTCCCACTTCCATCTTGGTGTGGGTAGTGGTTAAATCATCCCCTTATACTTTTTCTATCTTCCTTCACTTGTTGAAATACCAGTCAATTTGATGTAAATTCAATAATATCCCTTTTCATATTATCCTACCAAATGTTTTTTGGGATATCTCGATACAACTTTGTGCTACCTAGATGAATAGAGAAGGTCGAGCTTTGCGCATCATTAAAAAGTTCATTCTACATCTCTAAATAGGAGGGAACACATAATTGTGACCCAAATCATACAAATCCTTCTTAATTTATCATGAACTATGAGGATTTCTATTTGTGATAGCTTTTACCCTTTTCAGAATTTCCACATATTTTCTATGAGTATCCTTCATTTAAATCATAAGGGATGGTAGAGAAATCATTTGAGAAAGGGTTGATAATGTTCCTCCCTTAATGATTTCCTTTTCCATCCTATAAAAATCAAAAAAGATCATATCCTTTTCAATCCTCATCATTGAAAAATATACATGATCCTTTCTACTTAGAGAATCTTCCACCATATTTTCCTTACCCATATAGTTGTGGATTGAGCTGTCATAATCCTTGATGAGCTCTATCCACCTTCATTGACATATTTTAAGATAATTCTGTGTGAATATTTATTTGAGAATTGTTTGGTCAATATATATTTCTCACCACTCCCTAGAGAGATATTTCCTATATATATTGAACACATTGATCACAACCCCCAACTCTAGACCATGTGTTGGGTAGGTTTTCTCATGGATTTTTCACTACCTCGGGGAGTAGGCTATCAATTTATCATTTTTCATTAGTAAAAAACCTAATCCCTTCTTTGAAGAATCACTATTCACCACAAAGAGTTCTACAGATGATGGGATTGTGAGTACTGGCGCACTGAAAAACCACTTTTTCAGCTCCTTCAAACAGTATTCACATTCATGAGTCTAGAAAAACATTTCTCCCTTATGTGTTAGCTTATTCATTGGGTTTTACAACCATGAAAACTTCTTCAAAAATCGTCAATAATATCTACCTAGACCCAAAAAAATTTGGATCTCTGTTACAAATATTGGCATGGGCCACTCTTTAATTTCTTTTGTCTTGGAAGGGTATACATATATCCCTTTGCAGGTGATAAATTCCCCAATAATGATACTTCCTCCACCCATAACTCATAATGACTATACATTTAATATAGATTATCACATCTCAATGTCTTTAACATAGTATTCAAATTCTTGTCATGTTCCTCCTTTCTCCTGGAGAATATCATAATATCATCAATAAAGACTACCAAAAAATTTACAAGGTAATCTCTAAAGACTATATTCATTAAATCCATGGAAATTTTTGGAGCATTAGTGAGTCCTAAGGGAATCACAAAAAACTCATAGTTTACATACCTCATTCAAAATGAATTTTTGGGAATATATTTTTTCCTTACCTTTAATTGGTGATATCCCGACCAAAGTTCCTCCTTAGAGAAAAACCAGGCCCCAAAATACTGATTGAAATAATTATCTATCCGAGTAAAGGGATACTTTTTCTTTATCGTGATTTTATTGAGCTCAGGATAATCAATGCAGAGGAACATTTATCCATCCTTCTTCTTTAAGACGAGGACTGGTGCACCCCATGGTGAGGCCCTGGGGAATATAAAACCAATCTCTAGATTCTCCTGTAACTGCTTCTTCAGCTCTTACAGATCTATGGTGGAAATTCTATAAAGTGTCTTTGATATTGGTAGAGATCCAAGAATACGTTCAATTGATAACTCAACCTCTCAGTCTTGAGGAAGACCAAGAAAATATTTAGAGAATACATTGGTGTAATCCCTCACGATGGGAATTTCATCAAGAATGATTATCTCCTTTGTATTAATCATCTATGCTATATATGATTGCTCATAAAGAAGCAATATATTCACTTGAGAAGATGATTCTAAAATAGATTCATTTTCCTACTTACACTTGTGAAAAATTGGAGGATGCTTTTGGATTTGAAGAGTGATATCCCTTTTACTGATAGTTGATTTTGACTTTTTTTTATAGATATCCAATAGAGGCCTAGAATAATTTCTAACTCCACTAAAGGATGTATGAAAATATTTTATGGGAGGTTCATTCCACAAACATTGACTAGGGAGGAGTTGTAAAACCTGGATGCAATAATCTCCCCATTATTTATTCTCACAGATAATATTTACTCCAAATTTTGAGGTGCCATATAAATAGTTCTAGAAAAATAAACGATATGAAAGAATGCATAGAGCCAAAATCAAATATTGCATTCAATATTCTTGAATAAATAACTAGCATCCCTATCACCAAATCATTGTTCTTATCCTCCTCTGCAATAGTGATAGCGTAATTTCTTCCTTGATTACTTGGAGGTTATTGTAGATTTCCTACAACAACCCTTGTATTACAGAAATGTTTTTCATAATTATCATGATCTTTGTAGTTGTAACACTGCACCATTGGCTGAAAATTTATCTGATCCTTCCTTTCTTCTTCCACATTAGTAGGATTTTTCGTATCCATTTGGCAGTTCTTGGCCATATGTCCTTGCTTTCCACATTTTAAGAAATTCTCGGTTCCCTATGGAATGTTCACAAGATAATTTTCCCACAACTTTTACTAGTGGGATATTTGATATTCTTTCCATCATGGGATTTCTTTGTTGAACCAGCTATGTTGTTCTCCGTTTTCCAATTCTTTTCACCAAGCCCATGAGACTACTGAGAGTCTCCAATCTCCATTTCATCCTTTAGGGCACAACAGACAATATCCTCATAACATTCAAAGTCTCAGACCACCAAAACCATCTTTAGAATCAAAATTAGCCCGATAAAGAAGTGATCCACCTTGATTTATATTTAAAAGAAAAACCTAGAGGTTTACCTTGAAATACTTGTAAAATTTCTTCATACACCCCGACAGAATAATCTTCATTCTGCTTGAGTATTAGGAACTCACTTTCCATCTTGAGATAGAGGGTTATAGGAAAATATTTATTGCAAAACATCCTCTTGAATTCATCCCAATCCTTGAAATCAATTTCTTCTTAATAATTTTTATTCTTGATTAGTTTCCACCAGTTATCCCATTCCCCATCAAAACGATTGACCACTATTACAACTTTATCATCTTTCAAACACTGGAGGACATAGTATATAATTTCAATAGAGTTAATCCACTATTTTTTAAGTAGGGGATAAGAAGATATGTTAAGCATGTGGGGCCTTTTATATATTAAAGATTATACAGAAACATTTTCTTTTCTTTGAGGATGAGGGGGTTCCAAATGATTCATGTTATTAATAATAACTTGAGCTAGCTAAGAAAATATTGTTAGGATGTTTCGAGCACCCATTCCCATAATATCTGTCATTTTATTCAGGAAATCTTCACATTTCCTATCATATATGGTGTTGGAACATGTTCTTATATTTCCCTCAATTAACTACGAAAAATAGCATACAATTATAGGGCTTGTCTACTTAGTGATGGAACATAAAAAGTAAAATTTTGATCATAAAAGGATAAACTTGTGGAGGATAAGTATATCCTAAATTGTAATTCCTTAGGTTTAAATATATGTTATTATAGATCTCTTTTATAACTTATATTCTTATGGGATTTTTTTATTCACTTAAAAATGGTTTTTACTAATCTCATGAATTTACAAATTCATATCCCCCAGGAGTATCAAAACAATAGTGAAGTAAGGACCATTTTTGTATACCAAGATACCCCATGTCAAGCCTGAAACTCCTTATTGGAGTTTCCATTTCTAGATACATTTGTTCCAGAGTGGCCTCTACCTATTTTTATCCAGACATGGATTTGTTTTCTAGATAAACCACTTATTTATACTTTCCAAAATTTAGTCATTTTTTCTTACACTTTGACTCATCCATAAGGTTCTAACAAAAGTTCTATATTCCTAATCTCCAAAAATAATTATACCATCTTCTGATACAAACTATAAATACCCAATACATATACACATAAAATTACAATATTTTATTAATGATTATACATTAGAGTAAAATCCAAAGCTCATAATTTCTTGTGTCTCTGAAAAATAGGTACATAATAAAACATTATAGAAACAACTTTTTATTTAAACCCCATAATGAGCTCCAATATTTTATTATGATCTTAAATATTTATAGGATAATCTGAGGATAACATGAACAAAGGAGTGATCTTAAATCCTAGAAAGGTAATAACCATTAGAAAAACGAATTAGCACATGGGATATAAGGCATGCCATGATGATATAAAAAGGCAGGTAAATTAGGGAATCATACCATATAAACAATGGATCATTTAAAAATGGAATAATAAAAATGTGGAAGAAACATAAAACCTGAATTTATTATGAGTAAAGACTAACTTCCAAGACTATTTCTCATAGTAGCACAAGAAAAGGCTAACCACCAAGACCGTTGCACATAGTAGCCCGAGCCAAGGCTAACTGCCAAGAACGTCGCACATAACATCTCATGAGAGTAAAATTTAACCAATGAATTGGAGCTCTCTATGGGAAAACCCATCTTAAATTTCATGAATATTTTTCAATATAAATAATTATACATTATCAATCTTACTTAAATATAAAGGTTACCCATAGAATGAATTGGGTACCACAATCATGACAAAAAGCATAACAAATGGGTGTATTGTGAAAGTGTCCATGACAAAATTTATTAGAACATATATAGATGTTTATAAGGTAAAATAGGCATATATCAAGTTATGTTATGTCAAACATAGTTTAAAACATTTATGAACTATGTCTGAGGAATTATCGCATTTAAATCATTTTTGTGCGGTTTTGAAGAAAATTCTATAGTGATTACAAAATAGAAAAAGGGAATAATATTGTATATAAAACCAGAAGTGATCCAAGAAGGTCTTTTTAATAAAAAGAATTATTTTATAAAGATAATGGTTTCTTTACACAAATTATATACTGCACTTAAAATTGGGTAAAAATTTGGGAAGTTCCCTAAAAACGAGTTTGCTCATTTGGAAGAATCGAGGAGGGGTTCACTTAAAAGCATGTGTATCCCAGAAAGAGAAAGAGGTATGGATATTGAAACATGAGTTCTTAGAATATAAATATAATTTATAGGTTGTAAATAAAAATAAAATAAAACTTTAATTTTGTAAAATGATCGATAGAGCAACAAAAAATAATTACGGCAGTTCTGGTAGAATTCCTTATAGATTATCGTCATGGTATCGAGTGTACTTAAGAGGGATTAATGAGAGATAAAGTGGATTTTTATTCCCTTATAAATAATGAGTGATGTATGGGAGTGGTGAAAAATCATTCCACATTAGAGGGTATTACACATAAAATGTCAAAGCATAGTGGACATTCTTGAAAAAATGTGAAGTGAAGAGGATCACTTACCTTAAGTATAATGGTGATCGTTTCTTGAACATAATGACCTGAAAAATAGAATTAAGTTAATTACATAATAACTACAGAGACTATTATATACATAAAATATTTATTATAAACATTTATAGTTTATTTATAACTATTTTTATTGTTTAAGATGTTCAATTTCATTGTTCTGGTCTATTTGCTTGCTTGGTTTTAATGATCGATTCATGTTCGGATAAAAACGTATGATGAAGGTGGTTTTCCAAAATTTAAGTATTATTTTATTATTTAACATGAATAAGGAATTTTTTTTTGACAATTAATATTTTTATGTAAATTGAATTTGAATCATTATATAAAAATATAGTGACATCCTTTTGGGTTAATTGGCAGGTTTATTACCATAAAGAACACATTTAGTTGTATAAACCAAAACCATGTCATAAAAAGGATTCCAGAACCATAGATGAGTAATAATATATATATTATGGTTTATTTCAACCATGAAATATGGTTTCATGACCATAATTTATGATGGTAATGGAAATTTATAACCCGTCATCCTTGATTGTGCTAAATTGACACATCTCAAACGGTGTTTTCATTTCTTTCAAATAAAAGATAGGGAAAGGAGATAAGATTACTAATTATCCAATTAAAATAATATTATTATATTAAATGTATTTTATTGGATTTATCATACCATTTATTTGAAGGTAGGTGAGGAAAGAAATAGGAAAAAAAGAACATAAAAGAAATAAAAGAATTGGAAAGAGGAATTTACCTCTTGAATTTACCTCATTTGAGAGCCTCAAAAGGGGAGATGATTTGGTATATTGAAGAGAATATGGGATTATGGACTTCTATAAGGATATTATGAAGATATTAGGGTAGAATATTTTAAATCCATGAGGCTTGAGAAGAGTGAGGAGAATAGGAAAAGATGGGTGGTATTTATAGTGGAGGGGAGGAGGGTTTTCATAATATTATAATCATTAATTTATTATTTCTTCACAAGACAAGAAATAGTCAGCATCACATGACCTAGAATAGTAATAAAATCATGTGAGTTTGTGTTTTGGGTTCTTACATAACATTTGATGTCAGAAATATTGTATTTAAATTATAAAGTTTTTATACAGTAATTTAATGTATTTTGTTATTCACCAAAAATTCAAGTATTTCAGAAAAAAAAATCCCACAAATTCACCCAAACCATTTATCTATGTTTATAATCCATAAATTAAATCCATTTTTGAAACATAATTTTATAAATACGATTAATTTAATATTAAATTAAAATCAAAATTTATTCAAAAATAATAATTGTTTTGAAACATTTATTTTCTTATTCCATGATATAGGTATATCGTACTCCCACTTGAATATTATTTATATACTATCATAGGTAAGGATACTATTAATTATGTTATGTCACTATTTATTAGGGTAACACTACTATTCAAAAGTGTTTGTTACTATGCACTAAAAATTAAGTTGGTCATATTAGACTCCAAATCACATTTTGATCGCAACCCCATATATCATATTTTCAAAATTCAAAACACAAAGGTTACAAACTTATGTTTAAAGGTAACATAGAACTTATTAGATAATTATGTTGCAATTTCATGTGATTATAAGATATAACTATAAGAAGGAAATTTTGATTGATGGCTTTGGGTTTTTATAAGAAGAATAAATAAAAACCCACTTTTGTTCATCGGGTTTTTCAATTGAACCCATGATTACCCAAACCTTATTCATCCAATTCCAAGGTGTCATTGAGAATGTCATGTAATCGTTGAATCTAAATAATATCAGAAAAATATAATCCCTTAGAAGTTATAATAGGTGATATATAATATTAAGTATATATCTAATCTCATGGAGGGTGACCATATGCTTTCTAATAATAGCATCAGGTATACAATTCATTCCTATGTGTCAAACAAATGAAATCCAATTATATAATCAGGCTTTATAGTTGATTCCGTGGGGGATATTGTAAAATCTCAGGTAAATAATTAATATTACATTCTAATGATTATCAGTATTTGTGAATAAAATGTTAATATTACTTTAAATGGAATGCTATGCTCGATGGCGTACCCAATTCGCAACAACGAGTTTCTTTGAAATCTTACGTTGCAAATTAATAATATAATAATATTATAATAGTTAAAACCTAGTCATTTAATGGTGGTAATGAACATAAATAAATACAAAATGATTACATATGTTGTTTAAATATTTTTACATTTATCCAATAAATGTTAGAGGCTTAAAATCCAAATGAATCAAATTTTAAGAATAAATACCCTAATATTTTTAAAAGATTGTTTTACAGCCTTTTGATGGCGAAAATTTTTCAAATATAACTTTTGACATTTTTTAAGCTCTATTTGTCAAAATAAACTTATTATTTATGATTGGGACATTGAAATTTACTTTGTTTAAATTTTTGGTATGTTTTTGGCATTGTTTATTTTTTTAATGAATAGTGAAAAATCCTGCATTTTACATCAAAAATGATTTTTCATCTTATTTAAATATATGGTTAGATTATATTTTTAATTGTTTTTAAAGTTTAATTGGAATATATTTATACCATTTAATCCAATGGTGGTCATTGGAATTAATTTCACTTTGAAATTGGACTTAAACTAGTATCAATCTTTTAATAGATATTGTTTCTTAAAAACACGCTATTTGTTTTGATGGCTGGAATGAATTATTAAATTAATTAATGAAACATATATATTTTTATTTTTGTAAAATATACATCATTTTTGAATTCGGAATATTAAATATAGCTTACGGTGAATTTTTGGTATTTTTCTGAAAAACAGCAATATTTGATGAATAGTGAAACCACTATGTGGTAGTTAAAGAAACTGATTTTTTGTTTAAATGAAACACTACCACTTCTATGATTTGATTTTCAAATCCTACATACATGTTTGTAATTAGGAAGTAAAATTTGGTTCAATGAGATTAAAATAATTTTTTTGGTGAATAGTAACTTTTATGTTTTATTAATCACGATTAAAGGTAATTAGTGTAAGGTAATGATAATGTTATAATAATATGAAATGACCTTGACACATGTACTACCCTTATTGGATGAGTCATGGCCGACCAATAAAATTCATGGGTCATCCTGGGGACCCCATGGAGCAACTTTTGTTGGAAAATGACATTAATAACTTTTTATTTAAAGTCAAAATTAAAATGTCACAAACATATATTGTTTTACTAAAAAAAACTTTTACATGGGGTTATACAAGTCATATTTTTGACTATAAATATTCTTTATAAAGATAAAAATATTTCGTACATCATGATATTTTTTTATAATTTATAGACCGTAAATAAATTAATTTATTTATGACACTGTGATGATGCAGTGATTACCTCATAAATGAACGATTTAAATAAGATGAGAAGATAGGGTGAAATATAAGTCTTACACTAATCAAAAACCTATTGAATGGGTGTATTTCGAAAACTTATCACCTTATCCTCGAAAAATATCCTTTTAGGACCTTTGAAATCCAAAAAGAATTTTATAATAAAGTAATAGTTTATAACTTTCCAAGAGTGCCCCTCCTCTTCTCTTATAAATGGCCCCCACCTCTACCACCTTACCCACACCTCTAAAGCCTTTTTCTAGGCCAAAACCTAACTAGTTAATCTCAAAACATCCCTATAATCATGATTTAATCCTCACCTTTGGCATAATTCTCTTCAAGAAAACCTTTCGGTTTAAACCAAGAGGAGTTACCCGATTTAAAGGTATTGTGTTCACTTGTGTTCTTTTGTTTTATTTTGCCTCTCCAAACACCTAAACTCTTTTTATTACTTTATTTTGTAACAAAACCAGTATATTAAATATACTAGGATGTTTTTATGCAAAGTATTAGAGCTACAATTACACACACCTCTGTATAATGGTTAAAGAACATACTGTTTCTGTGGATGGTGAATTACTGACTCACAAAATGATGATTGTTCAATCTTCTCTTAACACATTTCATGGTGTCCACTATTATGTCACTGTATTTTATATATGATATATATGGTATTTATTATTCCTATATGCTTATGTATTTTATAATTAAAACATACCTTTATGCTTTGCATGTTGTGCAATTGCGATAATTTCATCCGAGGAAGTGTGGACTACCGCCCCCTCAAGTGATGTGACTCATTCATGCAATACATGGAATGCATAAAGAGTGAATGTAATGAACTTATGTGACCTATAAAACATATATATTATACTGGAATTATAATATATATATCTCTCAATTATTTTTATTTCCATTAATATGACAATGAAATGAAAGTAGCGTTCATGCGTACGTACGGCCTACTGTCTCCATGAACTGTGAATTTCATTTCTTTTTATATCCATATGTTATGGAATACTATAAAATGAATATGTAAGGGATATATATGATATTTAAATCATTAATACTATTATTTATATGATTTACTTATAACTTCATGGACAATAATTTTCAAAAATGTTCATTTTTGACTCATGTACCAAACATCGACAAAAATGTCTGATATGAACTAACATTATTAACCAATTAATATGTGATATGAACTGAATAATAATATTTAAAGGATTAAATTAAGCAATTATAAATTGACCAATGTTTGGTATCAGAAATATAAAGAAACGAACAAGACAAGTCGGACTTGAGGTAAGAGATCTGGCCACTCTCTTTCTTTTCAAGTACCCTCTTTTATGTCATTTCATTTATGCTCCATGTTCTTATGTTGGAGGATGATCATTTATATTAACCATACTGTAATTTGTATTTTCATATGATGATATACCCCCTCTTACTCTCATAAATTCATTTTTATAATTTTTAAGTGGCACTATTAGGCTGCCGAATTTTTGTAAGGGATCCTACCTCTCTCATTCTTTTTATGTAATCTCTTTTATGTCATTTCCTCTAAGATAATATTTCTTATGTTTGGGGATTTTATTTTATGTTCATAATTCTGTAATTTTTATGTTCATATTATGATAGACCCTATTTGATCTAGTAAATCCATTTTTGGATGTTTTATGTTGTGTCCTTAGCCTGCCGAGTTTTCGTAAGGGATTTTTCATCTCACTTTTATTCCTGTGAGATTTATGCTACATTTTCCACCATTTTACTATGAGTGTTGTATGAACTTCCCATTATTCTACTCTTTGTGTAATATAATTTCATTTATGAGTATTTACATCGATTTTGTATAGTCCTTCTTTCATGGGGTGTACGTTTCAAAAGTTACCCAAGTTAGTAAGGGAACCTTTCACCCTCTTCTTTTTAAAAGACTTCTTTGTTATGTCTTTTAATTTACATCTTATTATGTTGGGATATGTTATTATATATTCTTATTGATGTAAAATTTATTTCCAAGTGATTAGATTCCCTTTTTTTCTCATCAACTCATTTTCTGAATTTTAATGTAACGTCGTTAGGCTGTCGAAATTTTACAAGGGAACTTTTTAACACAATTTTTATTTCTTTGGGTTCAACATTTAGTTATTGAATATTTAATCCTTTGAATATGTTTTAATTACCATTGATTATTTTACACATAGTATCCACTTATATTGGCTGTATTTATATTTTTCACACATAATTATGAGATTTATTTATCCTTAATTTAAGGATACCTTCTTTATAATGGATTTCATATTATTTTACATTTCTATTGAGACTTCATTGTTGTTATGTGCCAGTTCAATATTATATGGTGTATATAATTTCCTTTGGAATATTATATCATGAATCCCTTTATTCTCATGATATTATAAAGTTATGGTTAATTTTATTCCTCAATTATTTCATTCAAGTGTCTCTCATTTTGATAAAAATAATTTTACTAATATATCATTTTAAATGATTTAATGATTTATTGTTATAAATATTTCTCATTAATATCCATGTTATTAAAATAGTTTTAAGGATTTATTTATATGAATATTAATGGTTTAAAATGTTAAAATCTTCAAGGTGGTATGGGACACTTTGATTCAAAAATCTCTTTATTTAATGTTTTAAATGGTTTTGAAAATAGTTTTTTGAATGGATTCATTATTTCAATATCTTAAAATGTTATATTGTTATTGCAATGTAGGAATGTTGTCTTTCCTTTATGCTTAAGTTATGTGCTATGATTATGTTATGGTTCTTGGGCATTGTTTATGAATATGGGTGGTTCTGTGATAAACTAAGGGCGGGTGAGCCCGATATAGCTCTCCAATGCATTGGGAAATGCGAAGGGGTTAAACAATAAGGTTTCTCCGAATAGATTTAGGGAATATACTGTGATGGGTATTCCAAATGTAACCATGAGGGTCACTCCCTACGTAAGAATGTTATGAATGCCTCAAGATACCTTTATGTCTTATGATTTCTATGAGTTATTCATAAATCTTATGATTTCATGAGGTATTTTTAAAGTGATTATGTTTTATGAGTAAAGTATGATTTCATTGATTCTTATGTATACATGTACTAATGATTCCTTTCCGAATTTTTATATCCCTTATTGAGATTTTTATACTCATCCCATGTTTTTGAAATGCTTTTCACAGGTCAAGGGAAATGTACATGATATGATGATAGTGTCAAGGAAGTGTTGAGAAAGAATACATGTTTTATTTTAAATATGTTTCCATTGATGGGAAAATGAATACTATCTTTTATGTAACCACTTAGTTTAAATGTGGAATGTAATGCATGATTTATGATCTAATTCTCTAAAACTCTAAACCTGAAAAGATCCTCAATGTGTATTATTGAAATAACTCAAGATTAATTAAGGTTTAAGGCTGGGTCCTTATAGTTTGTATCAAAGGTCGGTTTAGATAACATTAGAGGTTAGAGTGTTTTTTAAGCATAAGTGACAAGTTGTGCATAAATTCAATGGTTATTATATTAGATAGAGTCATTGTTATTTTTGAAGGTTGGAATGAGTTTGAGATAACATGGTTAAGTATATCTTAGTGTTTATCTTCACCTTTAGTACATTATGATTTTGTTGATATACTCACACTGACCTTTTTGGTTTTAGTAAATGGATGGATCCTGCAGGCACCAAAGTGATAATGGGTTTGAAGGAAACTGTGGTGGTTCTCTGATTAAGATACTGGATGAAATGGGGGATTCAATGAGAAATCTCGTGGTTATTCTAAACCAACTATGAGGAGTCATGATCAACCACTTGAACCTTGGTGAGTTATCGAATGCCACTTGTAAAAGATAACCAACTCGATGTGGATGTTCGCGTGATAATTATAAAGGTAACCATTATGGTTTATATGATCCTTACTTTTGAGGTAATTATGGGTTACTATATGTTATGATGGAAAATGAAAGGAATGTGATAAACTTGAGGTTAAAATATGTTATAATTATGTTTGGAGATTTTATCTAGTTTTGGGGAATGTTTTAAAAATTATATATTTTTGGAAAAAGGAAAACACGCAGACCGTGTGACAACCCGTCGCGTTGGACAAAGCTGCGGAAATCAAACCCACAACCAAAGTGCGACTGGTATTTATCACCTACCACTGGACTACGTGAAGACCCTCGTTAGTTTGACTAATTGTTTTAGTTAGATGATTTTATGAATCAAGAGTATGTTTATTTTGGGTTATCTATGGAAATTATTAACCTATCATGGAGGATATGTGATTAGGTTAATTACTTTTCAATATGAGACTTTAATAGCAACTGATGTTATTTGGGGACAAATGTTATTTTGTACCTTGGGAGAATATGTGATTAAATCCTTAAAATATTTGGGTTTCAATCTTAGTTGGGTTTACCTTGAATAATTTTATGGACAAATTGTTTATTGAATGGTATTCGTTGAACTTTGGGTTTTGTTTGAAAATTTTTAGAGATTCGGAGTAGTTTATCTTTTTGAGAAAAAATATCCTTTTTGGGAATTATTTGATCTCATACTAAACTTTTTGGTTTTGTTTTGGTTGAGATATAAAGACATGGGAAATATATAGTTCTCTTTTGTGGATTAGGTGATTCTCAAGCAGTTGATTATAGTACTCTTAATGTGAACAAGTCTTCCTAAATACTCTTCTTTTGGAGAAAATATGAGTTTGATTAAGGAATCTAGTAAAAGTTGAAAGTCTAAGTAAAAAGTAAGTATGTTTCATTATGATTTAGTTAAGCTCCAAAATAAATTCCTCAATGTATAGTAACTTAAAAAATGTTGTCTATTAACTTTTCCTACTGGGGAATCGAATACCGTTTAACCCATCATAAGTTTGTGATTTTTTTGTGGTTAACTTTTTCCTAGACATGTTTACTATCACTCTCCATCAGAACATGACCCTTTTTTTCTCCTCCATATCCATATTTTCATACTTGGAATCCTAGTATGGGTAAACTCGGGTGACCTTTATACATATCTCCCTTTCTATTGAAGTGATAGTTTTACTAACTCTTGTTTCGATGTGGTACTTTCAATGAAGTTTCCAAGCCCAATTTTGAAATTGCGAGGATACAATTCCCAATAGGGGGGAAGGATGTAACATCCCAGGTAAATAAATAATATTACATTCTATTGTTTATTAATATTTGAGAATAAAATGTTAATATTACTTTAAATGGAATGCTATGCTCGATGGCATACCCAATTCGCAACAACTAGTTTCTTTAAAATATTACATTGCACACTTATAATATAATAATATTATAATATTTAATGCCTAGCTATTGTAATGGCGGGAATGAACAGAAATAACTACAAAATGATTACATATGTTTGTTAAATATTTTTTACATTTATCCAATAAATTTTGGAGGCTTAAAATCCAAATGAATCCAATTTTAAGAATAAATACTCTAATATTTTTAAAAGATTGTTTTACCGCCTTTTGATGGAGAACCTTTTTTAAATCTAACTTTTGAAAATTTTATAAGCCTTATTTGTCGAAATAAACATATTCTTTATGATTGTGACATTGATATATACTTTGGTGTAATTTTTGGTATGTTTCTGACATTGTTCATTTTTTTAATGAATAGTGAAAAAATACTGCATTTTACATCAAAACTGCATTTTCATCTAATTAAAATATATCGTTAGATTATATTTTGAATTGGTTTAAATCTGTAATTGGAATATATATTTACCATTTAATCCAATGTTGGTAATTGGAATTATGTTCACTTTGAAATTCGACTTAAACTAGTGTCTATATTTTAATAGATATTGTTTCTTAAAAACATGCTATTTGTTTTGACGGCGGGAATGAATTATTAAATTAATTAATTCAACTTATATATATTGAATTTTGAAAAATATACATCATTTTTTAATTCGAAATATCAAATATATTTTAGGGTGAATTTTTTTTATTTTTCTAAAAAACTTCAATTTTTGATGAATAGTGAAACCACTAAGTGGTAGTTAAAGAAACAGATTTTTCATTTAAATGAAACATTACCACTTCTGTGATTTTATTTTCAATTCCGACATAAATGGTTGTCATTAGTAAGTGAAATGTGGTTCAATGAGATTAAAATAATTTTTTGGTGAATACTAACTTTTATGTTTTATTAATCGCGATTAAAGGTAATTAGTGTAATTTAAGGTAAAGATAATGTTATAATAATATGAAATGACCTTTACACATGTCATAAACGTATTTTATGAGTCATGGACGACCAGGAAAATCCATGGGTCAACTTGGGGACCCCATGGAGCCACTTTGGTTGGAAAATGACGTTAATAACTTTTTATTTAAATTTAAAATTAAAATGTCACAAACATATATAGTTTTACTAAAAAACATTACATGGGGTTATACAAGTAATATTTTAAACAATAAATATTTATTATAAAGATAAAAAAATTTCCTACATCATGATAATTTTTTATAATTTTTAGACATTAAATAAATTAATTTATTTAGGACACCGTGATGATGTAGTGATTACCACATAAATGAACGATTTAAATAAAATAAGAAGATACGGTGAAATATAAGTCTTACACTTGTAACAAACCTATTGAATGGGTGTATTTCAAAACCTTATGACCATAGCCTATAAATATATCATTTTGGGACCTTTCAAGTCCAAAAATAATTTTATAATAATATAATAGTTTATAACATTCCAAGAGTGCCCCTGCTCTTCCCTTATAAAAGGCCCCCAACTCTACCACGTTACCCACACCTCTCAAGCCTTTGACTCGGCCAAAACAAGACCATTTAATCTCTCGACATACCTATCTTCATCATTGAAGCCTCACCTTTGTCATAATTATCTTTAAACAACCCTTTTGGTTCAAACCAAGAGGAGTTACCCGATTTAAAGGTAATGTCTTCACTTGTGTTATTTTTTTTATTTTTCTTCTCCAAACCCCTAAAATATTTTTATTCCTTTATTTTGTAAAAACACAAGTATATTAAATATACTAGGATGTTTTTATGTTAAGTATTCGAGCTACACTTACACACACCTGTCTCTAATGGTTAAAGAACATGTTGTTTCCGTGGATGGCGAATTGCTGCCTCACAAAACGATGATTGTTCAATATTCTCTTAACACCATTAATGGTGGCCATTATGATGTCACTGTATTTTATATATGATATATATGGTATTTATGTTTCCCATATGCTTATGTATTTTATATTTATAACATACCTTTATGCTTTGAAAATTGTGGAATTGCGATAATTTCATACGAGGAAGTGTAGACTACCGCCCCCTCAATTCATTTGACTAGTTCATGAAATACATGGAATGTATAAAGAGTGAAATTAATGAGCTTATATAACCTATAAAACATATATATTATACTGGAATTATAATATTTATATTTCTAAATCATTTTTAATTCCATTAATATGACAAAGAAATGAATGTAGCGTTCATGTGTACGTACGACCAACCATCTCCATAAACGGTGAATTTCATTTCTTTTTATATCAAAATGTTATGGAATAGTATAAAATGAATATTTAATGGATATATATGATTTTTAAATCATTAATACTATTCTAGAGATTATTCAATTATAACTTCATGGACAATCATTTTCAAACAAGTTCATTTTTGACTCATGTACCAAACATCGACAAAAACGTCTGATATGAACTCCCATTATTAACCAATTAATATGTGATATGAACTGAATAATAATCATTGAAGGAGTTAATTAAGAAATTATAAATTGACCAAAGTTTATTATTCAAGAATATAATGAAAAGAACAAGACAATTCGGACTTGAGGTAAGGGATCCGACCTCTCTCTTTCTTTTCATGTACACTATTTTATGCCATTTCATTTATGCTCCATGTTCTTATATTGGAGGAAGTTATTTTATATTAAACATACTTTAATTTGTATTCTCATATGATGAGATAGCCCCTCTTACTCTTATAAATTCATTTTTAGAATTTTTATGTGGCGCCGTTAGGCTGCCCAATTTTAGTAAAGGATCCTACCTCTCTCATTCTTTTTAAGTAATCTCTTTTATGTCATTTCATTTAAGCTTATATTTAATATTTTTGTGGATGTTATTTTATGTTCTTAATTATATAATTTTTATGTTCATATTATGAGAGACCCTATTTTATCTCATAAATCCATTTTTGGAAGTTTTAAGTGGCGTCGTTAGGCTGCCGATTTTTCGTAAGGGATTTTTCATCTCACTTTTATTTCCGTGGGATTTATGCAACATTTTCCACCATTTAATATGAGTGGTGTATACACTACCAATTATTATACTATTTGTGTAATATAATTTTGTTTATGAGTATTTACATTGATGTTGTATAGTCCTTCTTTCATGGGTTGTACGTTTCGAATGTTACCCAAGTCTGTAAGGGAACCTTTCAACCTCCTCTTTTTAAAAGACTTCTTTGTTATGTATTTTAATTTACATATTATTATGTTGGGATATGTTCCTATATATCCTTATTGATGTAAAATTTATTTACAAGTGATGAGATACCCTTTTTTTCTCATAAAATTATTTTCTGAATTTTAATGTAACGCCGTTAGGCTGTCGAAATTTTACAAGGTAACCTTTTAACCCAATTTCAATTTCTTTGGGATCAATATGTAGTTATTGAATATGTCATCCTATGAATATGTGTGAATGACCATTGATTATTTTACAATTAATATTCACTTATATTGGCTGTATTTATATTTTTCAAACATAATTATGAGATTGATTTATCCTTAATTTAAGGATACCTTCTTTATAATGGATTGTATCTCATTTTACATTTCTATTGAGACTTAATTGTTGTTATGCACCAGTTCACTCTTATATGGTGTATATACTGTTATTTGGAATATTATATCATGAATACCTTTATTCTCATGATATTATAAGGGTTTGATTAAATGTTATTCCTCAATTATTGTATTCAAGTGTCTCTCATTTTGTTAAAAACCCTTGAACTAAAATATCATTTTAAATGATTTATTGATTTATTCTTATAAATATTTCTCATTAATATCCATTTTTTCAAAATGTTTTAAGGATTTATTTATATGGATATTAATGGATTAAAATGTTAAAATCTTAAAGATGGTATGGGACACTTTGATTCAAAAATTTCTTTATTAAATGTTTTAAATGGTTTTGAAGATTGTTTTTTGAATGGATTCATTATTTCAATATCTTAAAAGGTTATATTGTTATTGCAATGTTGGAATGTTATCTTTCCTTTATGCTTAAGTTATGTTCTATGATTTTGTTATGGCTCTTAGTCATTGTTTATGAAGATGGGGGGTTCTGTGATAAACTAAGGGTGGGTGAGCCCGATATAGCTCTCCAATGCATTGGGTAACGTGATGGGGTTAAATGATATGGTTTCTCTGAAGAGATTTAAGGAATATGCTATGATGGGTAGTCCAAACGTAACCATAAGGGTTACTCCCTATGTAAGAATGTTATGAATGTCTCAAGATACCTTTATGTCTTTTTATTTCTATGAGTTATTCGTAAATCTTATGATTTCCTGAGGTATTGTTAAAGTGATTATGTTTTATGAGTAATGTATGATTTCATTTATTCTTATGTATACATGTACTAATGTTTCCTTTCCAAAATTTTCTTATCCCTTACCAAGCTTTTTATTCTCATCCCATGTTTTTGAAATGTTTTTAACAGGTCAAGGGAAATGTACATGATATAATGATAGTGTCAAGGAAGTGTCAAGAACGAATCCATGTTTCATTTTAAATATGTTTCCGTTAATGGGAAAAAATGAATACTATCTTTTATGTAACCACTTTGATTAAATGTGGAATGTAATTCATGATTTATGATCTAATTCTCTAAAACACTAAACCTGAAAAGATACTCAATGTGTATTCTTGAAATAACTAAATATTAAGTAATGTTTAAGGCCGAGTCCTTATAGATGTCCCTAGGAAATCTAGAAATATCAGGCTCAACGAATGATTCCAAGGATGATGTCGCTAGTTAATCCTTTAGTATCAGGCTACTTAATCGATTTATATGTAATAACCCAAGGAAATACATTAAT
This sequence comes from Viscum album, assembly GCA_963277665.1. Taxonomy (NCBI): domain Eukaryota; kingdom Viridiplantae; phylum Streptophyta; class Magnoliopsida; order Santalales; family Viscaceae; genus Viscum; species Viscum album. The sequence goes on along the minus strand of OY728162.1, from coordinate 74,252,285 downwards.
AGAATCAAGGACCTTATCTAATCCCAAGGGGTGACCCTATGTAATCATAATAATTAGGATCCAAGTAAATTCCTAGGGGGTGACCCTAAGAAATCATAATATCAAATTTATCTACTGGATCCAATGAGAATATATAAGTAATATATAATTGTCATTCTCAATATTGATTTTGGTTCTAATGTGATGTCTATAATCATCACTACCCAATTCCCATATGTACCCTCTTTAGGGTTAATATATCACTAGGGTACTCCTTGGGGCCTCATAGTTCCAATCTTAGTATATACACCTCATTAGGATCCCTTGATCAAAAACACATCTCTCAAGTAAATACTCGTTACTCAAAAAGTATAGAATACCTCAAAATCTTTATAAACACGTTATGAACTCACTATACTCATTGGAAAACATCATTATACTTTCATTAAATGAAAGTTAAAAGGTCCATCCCTATTCCCAATTCATCCCAAGGTAAGTCCACTCACCCAACCAATCCGTCCATCTCCACAAGCTCTACCAAATGAGTCAATCTAAATATAAGTGGGAGAGGAAACTTCTTAATGATTATCTCTTTAGCCTAAATAATTTAAAGCATCTCAAGTTTCACACATGGCCAATCCCTAGGCCAAACACCACAATTAATGACTCCCTCTATCGGGAGTGTATTAAGGGAACATAACATTGGGGTTATAAATCACATTAACTTCCTTAAATTTAATTTACAACCCTCAAGTTACATGTTTCATAGGGTTTATTTCCATACTCAATGCCTCAGACATCGATGGATGAGGCAATCAACCCAGTGCACTAGGGTCCACCATGGACCATGGATCACTCTTCGACACATGTATGGGAATTAAATTTTATATAATTTAAAATTAGTGATCACCTATATTATAGATAGTGAATATCACATTCCATATATTAAAATGAAAAAATATCATGGAAATTTGTATAGACCAACTTACTATGTTTGGATTTATTCCCTTTTAAATGCAGAAGTCGACAACTCTTGCTCAGGCCTATACCAGTCCATCTGACTAAAACCGCTCATTATGAAGACCTAATTTAAATAATAACATCCATATTAATTAGCTATAATTAAATTATAATTAATTAGACAATTATATTTACCATTAATCAAATTAATATTAATTATGAAATTTAATTCAATGTGAAATAAATTCTTAAGACTCGTCTATCAATAACTGATTTCCAAAACCTTGATCTATTGGGTATTATCAACTCCTAACACTCACCCAAACCATTCACAATTATCCCAAAAATTAATTTTATCAATATTAATTAATTAAATAATTAGTATAAATAGTCATACTACCAAAAAAACTCACTAATTTCACCTATTTCTCTAAAATTTCAATCAAATGTACATGGATGATCTGTCATTCACACCAAACATCATCTTTGGAAAAATTAATAATACGTTATAATAATTAATTAACCAAATTAATTTAATTGAAGATAAACCCCACAAAAAAATTCTATAGTGATTTACCTTTACCCAAATGATGTGTAGATGTCATCTCGATATATATACTTTCTATTCCATATAAATACCCCATTAAAATCGGTTGATTCCACTGTGATCTAGAGAAATCGGCACTAAGATCCTATAAATAAATGAAAATCATAGAAAATAATATGACTATATTACCAAAATAATGAGTGTAATAATCTGACCTCAAATCACCAATGAATATTTACAAAAATTACCCCGCATCAGGGGGAAACCAAAGGGTGGGATCTAACTATTTAATCCTCCCATTCCATTATCTCAACTACGAACAAAGGGGGACATATTACTTCAAACCTCATCAAAAAATAATTTTTTTTAAAGATGTTAAACTCTCCTAATTTACTTATGAGTTTTAATTATCAAAATTAACCAACTATTAAAAAAATAAAATTCCCATATAATTTCACCCCATAAAAGTGAACAGGGTTTTACAACTTCCCCATCATAGTACGTTGCATCCCTCATAATCCTTAATTGGATTTCCAACATCATTAATGGACTATATTAGTTTACAATTAATGCTCAACTATATTTGATCTTTCGCAAGAATCCCAACAAAATTAAACTATAAAAATCTAATCATGTGGTGCACTATCCATCAAAACTGAAGCCAACACTCTCTATCATCACTGAAACACTAATAAAAAACTCCACGAAACATAACTATCTTGACACACCATGATTTCATCATTAGTTTCATCCATAATATGAGGGTGTTATCTGCTATAAGAATCACTTAATAAGGGTTGATTCTGAGCCTATATTCTCTCCCCCATCATAATTCTCCTTTAAAAGACATTTATAATGGACCATTAAACTATTTGGTCATTCTTGTAACTTAACTCAACTGATATTATGAAAAAAATAACAATCTATCCTCCTTTGGATGATTATTACTAAAAATTCTCAATTACACGAGTTGGTATGCTATCTTATTGATCGATATGAGTGACTCTACTCATGGTAGTATCTTGAGATTATCCTAATAACTATATTAATGTATAAGCCCAAGTCTATATATAATTCCATTATTAGATCCATGACCAACCAAATCATCTTCCATGATCTCACCAAAGCACCATTGCACCCTCGATCTGACTCATGATTTGATTATATAAAAATCATCCTAATCCCAATGACAGTGATCAAAATTAATCTAATGCATCAAATTAATCCCAAATATGGTATTTGTAATGGGACATGATAATCTAGATTCACCATCTCACTGGCATCCAAAATTAATATCGACCATCCAAAGAATGGCCTGATCACATCCATGACCATACCCACACACAGTCACACATAAATCACCCATGAACTATAAATTACCTCACATAATGACTGGGTGAGATAGTTCATCTCATACCCAATTAATAGCAATAAAAAAATTCTACACATTCCCAACTAACTATGAAAATCATCCTCACTATTTACTAAATTTCCATTTATGACATGGTTAACAACCTCTATAACTAACATTGTAATTCCCACCATATGGATTTCTTTGTACCACTCCTATAGAAAAATAATGAAAGGTTAAATCATTTCTCACATGTCACTCCTCTCATTCCACATTCATCACATCCAAGGAAACATTTTCTTGGATCAATCCCATGACTTTCTACAGAACAAGACCTGATCCATTTCAATGTCACCTCCCTCCAAAAGGTATATTACAAATTTCATTTCAAATTTCTTGGAAACCATTCTCATAAGAGCTCATTAAACCCATTTATCCTTATCCTTTATATAGCTTCTCTATGATTCATAAATAAAATGGTACCATGGGTAACCAGCGCACACTACCTCAATATCACAAAACTATGATGGTGTTTTCTATCATAGAACCTGATTAAATAACCCAACTCACAATGTCATGAATCATATCTCATCAAATCTAGGACCACATTCTTAAATAAATGACTATTCTCCTCTCGTATGTCTATATTATCATGTAAAAATCACCCTTGACACTCCTCTTTAAAATCAGTCACTTCACTTATGCCAAATTCTATCAAAAGATCACCCTCCAACCAACATCATTCATTAATCTTCAGTGTTTAAACATGATCTCACCACACACTTAAAATTTCATCTTATCAATAGTTTCAGAACATGAATAGTCAATCCCTATAACCCCTACCTAGATTCTAAAAAAACAATACTTAAGAGTGCTCATCATTGAAAAATACAAAGTCATCCACATGCATATACCACGTACCTAGTATCACCTCTTAGGTACCAGTCTCATAACCTGAAAAATCTCTCAATGATTTCCATATCTAAATGTACTCAAAATAATGAGTTAACCCCTCACTCAATTCCCTCTCATACATAACTCATCTCAACCATAATACTTAGATCACCAATATCCTTAGACCTATCACTAGGATCTCCTTACAAACCTATATATACAAACACATAAAGGTCATAACACGTGGGACAGATATCTCTATTACCATCTCAAAAACACATAGTTACTCTTGTATCAAACATCCCTCAATATGGTTCTCACATATTCATATACATCACAAGAATATGATTCCAATTCATTAACCTAATCACGTAAATCCAACCTCACTAGAAATATAGATACAAGACTATACCATTGGCTACTGTAATCTCACCCACCCATGTACACACAATCACATGTCAAAAACAACTTAATTGGTAAGTGATTACCATCGGGTATCTACAAACATAACAAACCCATCAAGAATAAAGATCTCAATATAATACTCACTATACCAACAAATATTGGAATTACCCCTCAAGGATCATAATATCATCTATGTACATGAAAATAACAAAATTGTGATATGCTAATCCATGTCAAGAATATAATTTTCACTCTATTTAGTTAAGTATAATTTCACCAAGATGATATATGAAAAAACACCACATAGGTTTTTTCACACTTTAAATAAATAAATCGGTCTTCCTCGAAAAGAGAACAAGTACATTGATCACCAGAAAGGGATCCATATATAAGTAATCTAATACCAATATAGACCTACTAGGGGAATTATATATACCATACATAGAGGGACTATATATCCATCATCATCATCGATAATCTCTCTATATATCTATAAAACAATTCATCATAATAAAAATATACTAGAATCTACTTAAGTAACCACCAATTTTTTTTTGTAAAATGCCATATTTGTTACTGGAAATTTAAATATATGAAATCCAATAATTATTGATATAAAAAATATATAGGCATGAAAATTTCATGTCAATCATACATACCAAATATTTCACAAGTACACAATCCTCTTTCTAATAGGTAAGAGCTAGGAACCATAATAAATCATAAATCTCAAAAATCCAAGTTTGTCATGCTAGGTGAAATCATAGAACCCTAAAATCAAAAACCAGTGATAGAAAATACCATTTACTTTATAACCAGGATATATAACCAAAAATGATTATCACAATGCACCAGTCTGATATTCATCATATGATCTGAAACATTATTATATTTTCAATCCACATTCTTCCCTAACAATAATAAAAACAATACTCTGGTAAATTTTATGATATCAAAAACATAAAATGTGTAACCCCACATTAAAACATCATCTCCCAAATTTTTTTAACTTAGTGGTTCACAGACTGTAGAATTCGTAACTGGAACCTCTAGCGCACCTCCCTATATTCTAGAGGCAATCAAATAGCAATGTAGATATTGGTTTCTATTTCGGTATACACCCATATCAGAGTGCATAATAAAATATAAAATAATTAAACAACATTATTGTACAATAAAAATTATATATTAAAGGAGAAAATAATTTAAATAAATAATAAATGAAATAAAACATTGATATTGTCATACAAACTTATTATCCACCCTTTGAGATGACCACATATACAAAAATGAATAATAGACTAATATTCACGCCCATGATGAAATAATAAAACTTTAGAACTTTCCACATCCCAGTATCCAGTATATCTATGTTATCCTACTCAATAATGAAAATCCACGCCTCTACCCAACTTGAACCTGCGACCAATGATGTCATCTTAGGTGCTCAAGTTCCATGGCCACCAGATCTAGGTGTGGGTAAAACATAGTTAGGAAAAAACAATTTTATTTTTAAAATAATGATTAAATTTAGAGATTATCAATGTGACATTCACAATTTAATATATAAATTGTTATAAATATAGTCACCCTGAGAGGGAGTCATGAATCGAAGGGGAAGCAAATTTTTATGATTTACTTTTAGGATCATCTCCTAGAGTGACTAAAAATTCATTCAATCTATTATTTCAATATAATTTATCCACACCATGAAAAATTAACATGTGTATATTGTAAATAACATATAGAAACTAAGGTTTTAGTTGGTTAACCACAAAGGTATAGTCCAAGGATCATAGAAAAACATTTCTTTGGTGTGCTGGGGGAAGTAATACACTATGTATGGGTTATTCTAAGGGCTTCTAGAATTACTCATTAATGATCCAAAGTGCAATACCACTTCTCTAATATCATTTGATTTTCAAGTGAGGGATTTAAAATTTATATACTTGAGGTTCTACTTTAATATTTTACTGATATATGGCACTACCTCTATTCAATTAGAGACTCTCATTTCATTAGTATCTCCAAGTTGATTCCCTGTTATGACCATAGTTTTCTTCTCTCTTTTTCGTCAATTATATATGATCCTGACTCCTTATTGTGAGTTTAATCATGTGCCTTACTCTTCAAATTTATTATATGAATATCCTATATTTTAGGGGTAATTCTATTTATTCCTAGAATGTCTTTAGAAATATCACTCTTCCTCTTCAGATGATGTTAAATCCAAATTATAATTATCATGTTTCAACATTCTTCTTCAAACTAAATGTTGTAGTTAAATCCGTTTTTTTATTCATTACCTTATTCTTGAAGATGAATCTAATATGGTAGTTATATTCTTATTCAACCTCTTCTAGATGTATTCAAATATTCTATATTTATTCTTTAAAGAACTAATTTTGGTCTAGGGTTTACATATCGTTTTTTAATATATTAATTTTAAGCATTGGGTTATCCCCTTTACTTTCTCATGGATACCTCAATTGTATTTATGTATACAGAACTACTTCCATGAATCTTCGATTAATGGTGTAGACCATTCCTTACAAAGAAATATTTTCTATATGTCCTAGATTTAAATTCGAATATTCACTCTGGATCAATATATATTTTCATCATCTGTTACATGAAAATATTTCTGTTCTTTATAATTTAACGTATACCACCTTTACAAATTTATTATCTGGATCACCTCCTTTCTCATGTCAAGGTACACTCCTTATTATAGTATTCATTAATCTTAATTGAAAATAATTAATATAATTCTCCCCATTCTCAAATCTTCTAACTTCATGTTCCCATACATGGTATTTCTGTATTTTATAATATAGAAATGACAATAATTAAATACCATGAATAACCCGCACTATTTAAATTGACATGATATTTGGGATTTACCCACCCCCATTTCCTACACCTTCAAAAATAGTGTAAAAATAGTTTAATAACATCATGTGTAGTTCATATGGCCCTAATCCACACACGAACATTGAGATTATTCATATTGAGTACTTCTTCCATTGTTCTCTATTTGAATTTATGCATTCAAACATCAATAAAATCCACCTCTACATATTCACCATTAAATTCCATTGGATAATGTTAGAAATGTATTCCTAAATATCTCCATGAATATCTACGGAAGAATTCCCTCTTTATATCAATAAATAATAACACTATAATACTTTCTATGAAATAGATCAATTAATCATCATAATGTAGACCCCTTATATGAAACTTTATGGTCTCTTTATGCTTGAGGCCATTCCATGTTCATAATGGATCTATGCATTTTTTCACTGCTTCATGATCAATTCAATTCACAATAGGTGAAACAGTTTCATGGTTAGTTGAGTTTTTCACCTGATAGGTCTATTGTTTATGTAGTCACTCAATTATATATTTTGATATGTAGAAAACACTCATTATGGAATATCTCCCCATACGGTTGATATAACTACCATAAAGATTCTTTTTTTGGTTGACAGCTCTTGATGACGTCATGTAGGCTGTTTTATTTGGTAGGGTTGATCAAAAATTCTCTATAGAGTTTTCAACACATTATATTTGATTCATTTCATGAATACGATTAGTTGAACTCATCCTATGGTATCTTCTAATAACTTACAATTTATCCCTCATATAGTTGGTTCTTATTATATGTGTGGTCGATCTCTCTTCACTTTGGTTTGTTCTATTCATGTGTTTGAATCACTCATGGTAGGTTTACCTACTATAAATAATAAGGCCTTTTACTCCTGGTAAATTGAATTATCATACATCCTCAAATGGTTCTCCACATAGTCAATATCATTGGTGAAATGATGAAGATTCCCATCCATAATGATGTTTCAAATGATGCACTTGTGTCCATTTTTTTATATTATAGATGAACAGTTCCCAAATTATGGATCCATCCAGTATCAATTAAATCCATGGAATCAAGATGAATTTATAATTGATGGAATATAATCAAATTTTCAGAATTGAAACAATTTCTATACTTCAAACCTTTTTCATGGTGCTTGTACACATTTGTCGATCTGTTCTCACTTTTCTTCATAAGCGTTGGTGTTGTCCTGCACTAGAGAACACCTACACTCCTTCATAAAAACTATGTTTGCCCATATTTTTTCTAGCTCCCCATACCAATATAGAACCTCTGATTCATATAATATCATACGAAAATAATTTCACTGCCAAGTCTATATTTATTTTTCTTCTTTATAAATTTTCAAGCACACTTTCTCCTTAAATAATTCAAATCAGCTACATGCATTATCCACTTTCATACAACTCATGGAGTCCCCTATTCTATACAACTGTTGATTTTTCAAAAAAATTGGCTCAAATTTCATTGACCAAGAAAACCATATATAGTTAAAAAATCCATATAATAAATTTCTTGTCTCAAAAATCTTCCTCTTTGGATATTGTTAATAATATCCATAAAATTAAAATTCATCCCAAATTTTCATCCCACTTTTGATATAAAATAAAATATTTTATTAGATCCAATTTTTGGGAATAGTAATGAAATATTCAAATGATACATTCAAACATAACTAACCCTTTATCCAACCCTTTCTTTGTATTTTCTAGAATCCACTTAAAGGTTTAGTGTGAACGATACATTACAAAAAACAAAAACACCAATAGAGATATAAATACAAAAATTAAAAATTCAAACCAAGGTTCAACTAAATCCCTTATTTTGAATTTTAACCACCTCCTACAACAATGTCTCACACAAATCACTTACCACAATGTAATTCCCATGAACCAATCTTTACCATCATCATAAAATTACCATCACCAAAAGCTGATGGCTGCAACCAGAACTGCCATTAGAAAACCTTGACCCTACCCCTTTATATGTATACATTTTTACATCAATTTATATAGGATAATTGAACCACCCTATTAGCCTAATAATTCTATATTTGAAATATAATTCCCCTATTAATACTTGAATCCACATTCTATATAGATTCATCCAAAAAACAACCCAAACATCCACTTAAATTTCTTCCAAATTTAACCATTCATATTCAAGGATTTCATTAACACAAATGATTAATTTCCAAATTTAATATTAAATTTGTGAATCACTACATATAAATGTATTGTCAATGAATTTTATAAGATTCTGAATTCGAGTTCGATATTGAAAACAAGAATCACTGTCAAAAATGTATTTTTTGTCCATAAAATTTTGTAGATATTCATAATCCACATAAAATATAATCAATTAAAGATCCTTTAAAAGCATAAAATTTCTCACAAAATAGTTAGTACAATCATTTAGAGAAATATGGGTGAGAAACATACCACTTTCGATACCAGAAGATAACACTTGTTAATATCAACCTAGTGATATATCCAAAATTAATGATTTATATATCTTCCTTATGCATCTTATTTTTCTTCATATGATGCTATCTAGCCTGTATGAACAAAAATTCAACCCTTCATGAATCTATATACCCATATCAATCATTTGTTAAAATTAAAATATGTTATAGGGAAGCACATATTGACTCTATATATTCTATAAGATGTTTTATGGGTATCTTAAGACTACACTCAAATGACACCACTAAGTTATCATAGGAAAAACATCACATAAAATATTGTATAATGCTACATCAACAAGTAGTCCATCGATTCATAAAGAGATTCTATAATTCAATAAGGCCTAAAATAGCTTTTATAATCTTCCACGCATGTCTCAAAAATATTTGGAGATATTATTACATGGCTTTTAACACTTGGATAATTCAAATTAGACACTGTATCCACTATTTTATGAGAACTCTTCATATAAAGATTGATTCCAGTATGTATGATAGGATTTTAATATGTATGTAAAGGATCCTTCTCAAGTTCTTCAAGGTTACAGAATTATCCACACAACTCCTTAGACACATTCATCTTAATATATAATATGTTTTAAAATAAAACATTGTTTCAGGAGGATTTCATAGAATTTCATAGATCCTATTTTTAATGCACCCATGGTTCAAACTCCCCATGTATTTTATCTATCCCATTTATCCTACAACACTTTATGTATTGTCTCTAATTTTCCAAGAATTAGTTTTCTATATTATATGGATTTAATTCATGATATGGTTTTGAGACGACATGTGATTATGTGCCTCGGTGTTCCCTAAATTCCTATTTGAAATATATTTAACAGAACACAAATGTAGTTTTTCTAAAAAATTGGAATAAATTATAAACGAGTACCCAGATAAAAAATGTTAGGGTGCTATTAAGTTCATAATGTGAGGTTTGCTATAGGTGTAACTTAAAATTAGTAAATATGGTCCATTTATGGAAAATTCATCATGGATTGGTTAATGAATAAAATTGTTTCATTTAAAATTTTTGAATTTGGGATTAAAAATTATTTAAATAGATTATTAAGAAGAAATTATAGGGTTAAATGCACAACCCTAGTAACATTGGATTGCTTTTTGAGTGATATTTGGGGATTTTATCTCAAGATAATGGTTACTGATCATGGATTGAGGATCAATGCATCTTAGATTAAACAGATCTTTTCAATGATAACGATGATGAATAATTCTATGTCAGTAATCAAACTGAATCAAGTCAAGGATTGAGTTTTGATTGTTTTATTCCCTAATCTTAATTTCTATGATGAACAATAACCAATCAACAAACATATTGATCTATGGATCGATCTTCTTATGGGATTGGTTATAATTATCACGGTTTGGTAGAATTTTCATTATTATTACTTGTTAATTATTCGATTTTTTATAACAAAAATGAATAGAGATCGAGATAATTATTTATCAAGGTCTATCCCCCTTGATCGATTATGTACTTTTCTCCCTTGATTCACCATTCATCAGGGGAACTCTTATTTTTCCCATAGTTTGACGTTTTGCCGAACACTCGAGTATTGCGCAATCATTTCTTATCACAATGATCTGAAATCGTAGAATTGGGATTGTTGATACCTAATTTCATGTTCATCAATGTATAGTGAATAATGGAGAAGATATCATTTTCTTAGTGGATTTAAGGACTGAATCTTGTTGATTCAATGTTGGAATGACTCGATGAGGACTGATCTAGAGTTTTTCTGCAAGGAAACAACTGAATTGAAGGATGGATAATCAGTTAGATGCACACAAGAAGAATCTAGGATTCTAGAAAATCTTTTAAAACATGTTGTGTAATCTTGATCTACACACCATATGGGGCCCCCTGGGTGGTGGTTTGGGTTCCAGGTAAGAGATAAGTATCGCACAATGTGTGTCTTTTCCTAAACGTCATGTGGCCTCTCCCTAGATACTCAGTGTGTACATTGGGAAATAAACAGACACAGGGAGGAGTATACAGACTTCCTACATGGCATGTAATCCACCACACATACAAGAATTAGACCATGTACATGGGCTAAGTCATGTAATGTAATATGGGTAGAGTACATGGGATGCCTACATATAATTTACTACTAAATGAACTTGTTTTTACGATACATTTTGTCTACATGAGTTGGAAATGGGGTTAGGGGACACACTATGTAACCCTTCTACACACCATGTAATCATTTCTAATTGTATTTAATCTATAGTCCTCTGTTTCTTGGACAAGATTCATTAGGGTTTGTTCCCATTATACTTTCCCGGAAGGTTGGTATAATATCATCTCTTAATCATAGTAATAATATACCTTCAACAATTATTCCTAGATAGAGTCAATTGAATCACTCCAATATTCCTAGAGTGAGATCCTATATTCATATTTTTTTCCCTTGGTGGAGTTCCTAGTATCGACATGACCAACACTATATGAGCGATGATCCTCTTCTTAGAGGGTTAATCCATATTGAGTTGTTGGTATCACCCCATGGCCCTGGTAGTGATCCTCACCTTATTAACATATCCCTTCAAACTATTGGAGTGTTATTTCTCATTACAATACTTGATGAGCAGTACCTCTTGGATAACATTCATCAGTGCTATCAGACTCAAGAGTGTGTTCTCCTGGGTGAGTTCTTCATGTAATCATCAAGATGGAATCCTAGGTTGGTATACTACGGTTGTGGATTACCTATAGACTATGTGTAGTTTTTTGTATATCTGTATATTCCTGTTATATTTTTTGTATACATATACCTATTTAGAGATGATTATACATTCCCATTTTGTATTCATTGTGGTTTCTCAGTGTCCTACTGAGTATTATTAAACTGCCCCAACATGATATTTTCATATATCTTTCATTTCTTGTGATAATGATTGACCTTTTGACAGAGTCCTAGGTGGACAAGGACTGGATGGTGCTTATTGAATGTTGGCAGAATGAGGTATGTTCCTCCATCTTTTAGGTAGTAGTCGTAGTACCATTACATTCAGGTTCGACTTGGGTTAAAAAATCTTTTTGGTGGGATTTTATTTTTCCTTGTTTACATTCCTTTTCATTATTCCATACTCTGGTTATGGGATATAGATGTATTCATGAATTGGTTTTTCATTTGTTTATTTATTTCAACATTTTTTGGGCTTGGATGTGTGTGTGTGTGTGTGTGTTTTTTTTTGTGTATTGGTACTTAGGAAATATCTCTTCTATTAGTGATATGCCTACTCAGTGCTAGTCAACATCCCCTGGCCTATTAGAGGCTTGCTTGGGGAGTCGCAACACATGCCCCACTAGGATGGGTCATGACCGAGTGACATCATATATGTTTGGTTGAACCTTAGTACATAGACTCTGTGATATTGGTTTGAGGTAGTAGTGTCAAGTGTTTCGAGTTTGAATTTCAGGCCATATACTGCAGTTTTCGGGCATCAGCTAATGTATCCTTACACAAGAACTTTGATCACCCACTTTATGACTCAGAATATGTGAACACAAATTAGAGGGAAAAGATGATACATTTATGTCATGGGAATGGGGTGTGTTTCCATTTATTTCAAGAGACATCTCTCCATATATACTAATTTATTGTGGTTGATCTTTTTTACATTCAGGATGCCTCCATGTTGTATACTATCTAGGATTTATCATGATGATCTGAAGGATGATCCCATTAGTGACAAGGCATCGATTTAGGGACCATTTCCGACGATGTTACCTATAAGTGGTGCACCAACCATACCACTTGTAGAAAAAAATGTGGTACTCATAGTACCAGCAAATGAGGTACATAAGCTGAGCATGCTTTATGAGTTTTAGTGGAAGGGAACCCTCAGGATATCAGGTGTTCTCAACCCATAGTTGGCTAACAACTTGCTTGAGTTGGTAACCTGGTTTTTCCATCTAGTCAGGACACCAGAAGATTCGATGGTGGTCATGGTAGCGAGCCTTCTTAATGGATCAGAAGGGCGATAGTGGGGTTTATTTACCCTGTCTTATAATGAGGTGACTCATTCATGGAAAGTGTTTTAGAACCTCTTTATATATGATTTCTCACCAGCTATGCTGAGTGTTGTATGTATCCAGGAGCTTCTAAATCCCCAGCAGTGTTGTATGACAGTGGCTGAGTATTCATCAAGCATTACCATCATATCCAAGTTTACGATAGATATGGTTTGAGATTAGTATTTTAGGACTATAAAATTAGATAAAATTTTACATAGAGACATAAAATACCATGTTATACCTATGGGAATTACTACTTATGATGGGGTCCTAGAGTGGAATTTAGTGTTTGATAGTTTCTAGGTTGAGATGTTTCAGAAGGAAGATGTCTACATTGAGAAAATAGGATCAAATACCTTGGCAGGAGGGATCCTACATCAGTCTTGGGGACTTGGACATCGATACATTTCAGTAGAAGGTCCCATGATAGAGGATCCTCAATTCATGGCTCCCAATGTGGGTTCAGTCATCCCAAAGTGAGATGGTACTACTCTTGTGATGGGAGAGGACATCTTGTATGAGATTGTCTAAACCATCAAATAGCTATTAGAGAAACCGTAGATGGGTCACCAAGGATGAGAAAATGGTAGGAAGTGGCATGTACAAATAGAGGTGGACATGGGAGAGAAGATGAGAGAGAAGGTGGAGGAGGTTGGAATTTTTTCATGTTACTACCACCAGCCCAAGGAAGTCCATACCAGGCTCGAGGTGTTAGAGGACAGGGGAGGGGATAGTTATAGGTGGTTGAAGCATATGACATGTATGTTCAAGGAACGATTCATGGTATGATATGTTTCTTTTGGACTTTAATTATAGTACTGAGTGTAAAATATCATTGTCCTTATTTTCTCTCTCCGTATTTTTTCCAAGACTTAGAGATTCCGGTTGAACAATTGACCAAACCGTTACATATGGATACTGCCACTGGACAAGACTCGGTGATCACACACTTATGGGCATAGGGTGACACATTTCTTAGAGGTAAGAGTTTTAGTTGTAATCTCCTGTTATTAGTGCCAGGTACTTATGAAATAATTCTTAGTATGGGTTTTTTTATCTACTATCCATTCCCAAATTGATTGTTTTAGGTGAAGGGTTCAGTGTGTCCGTAGTGATAGAATTAGGTTTTCTTTTATCTGTGTAAAGTAAACTGAGGTAGTGTATGATGGAATAGTTCATTAGAGGGTGGGGATGATTACTCATTAGTTGTAGATAATAACCCTTGGTGAAGTGGATGTCATGATTTTTTAGTTTCCTGCATTAGTGAAAGAGTACGAGGACGTCTTCCTAGAAGATGTTCTAGATTTACCTCCCCATGGAGAGATAGACTTCTACATTGATCTACACAATGGGAAAACTTTAATATCTTCTCCATCATATCATATGGCTACCATAGATCTTCATGAGTTGATGTTTCAGCTGGAGGACTTACAGAGGAAGGGATTTGTTTGACCCAGTGCTTCACCCTGGGCAGCCCCAATTTTGTTTTCTAAAAAGTAATATAAGATCCTATAGTTGTGTTTGAAATAATGATTCTTGAATTAGGTCACTATTAAGAACACTAATCCACTAATTAGGATCAATGACCTCCTTGAATATTTGAGAGGGGCATGATAGTTCTCAATGCTTGTTTTCAGATCGGGCTATCACCAGCTGTGAGTATGGTATGAAGATATAATAAAGAAGACATTCAGATGTAACTAAAATCAATATGAGTACATGGTGATACCCTTTGGTTGGAATAAATCAACATTAGTTTTCATGGGACTCATGAACCGGATCATACACTATTTCTTATCTTGTTTAATGGTATTCCTGATCAACGATAACCTTACGTACTTGGTATTTGAGGAGGAGAACGTGATACACATTAAGATGGTTCTAGACATACTCTATGATCACCAACATTATGGAAATCTCATGAAGTTCCTATTCTAGATACAGTTGGTCCACTTTTTGGGATATGTAATCTCATTGAATGGAGTGGCCATGAACGCATCCAAGATTTTGGCAGTGTTTTCTTGGGATCCACCCAAGAGTGTAAGGGAGGTGTGTATCTTCCTTATGTTTGAAGGATATTACTAGATATTCATACCTATTTTATCAATAGTATTAGAATCCATGACATCTTTTACTTGAAAGGGGAATCCTGTCATGTAGAAAAAGAAGTTCCAGCAAACTTTTAAACAGTTCAGGCAATGTTTGCAAGCGCTCATATGTTGATATTTTTTTGGAAGGTATCAAGTATGTAGTGTTCTATAAAGCATTTGGAACTGGGATTGGATGTGTTCTAAGGTAAATACCATTTGTGATTGAATTTGGTTCACTCTATTTTAGACTACTTGAGAAAAACTATGTGACCCATGATATTGAGTTACAAGAAATAGTCTTCACTTTGAAGATGTGGTGAATCTACCTTAGGTGCGTGTAGTTTATCTTCCAATCCAATCACAAGAGTCTCATGTTTATCTTCTCTCTAGAGGATCTTATCTTGAGATAGAGATGATGGATGCAGTTCCTATAGGATTATGATTTCTAAATTTTATGTTGTTCTGGCATGGAGTACATGGTATTAGATGTTCTAAATATGATATTTTGTTTGAAGTAATATAATGAGGAATCCAAACTGTTGGACTCATTGCAGTTATCCATTATGGATGGATACAGAGAATCTTACCTCCAGTTTATGGTTGTTACCCCTCTAATTTTATAGTGAGTCAGAGAGGAACAACATGGGGATTTTGATGTGAGAACCTATGTTCTTGAATATCCACTATAATTTCTTATGTTGTATATTCTAAAGGTGGGGAGCATGTCATTATTTTTAGAGGATGCATGATTGTACTGATGATGTTCTAGGAGGAGACTCTAAGAGAGATTCATACTACCAAATTGGAGGTAGCTCTAGGTGTGGAATATATGTACTAGGACCTCTGACATCACTTTTTTTGGCCAGGGATGAAGAAGGGATTTGTGGAGCTTTTTTTTCAATGCCTTACTTGTCAACAAGTGAAGGATGAGCACTAAGTTCTAGTAGGTTTTTTCCAAACCGTTGATGTGATAAAATGAAATTGGTATGGGATATATATAAGCAATGTGATGATAATACTGTGTACTTCTAGGAAATATGTTTCCAATTGGGTGATCATAGACCAACTAACCAGGTCATCCCACTTCCTAGCTATATGAGAGTATAGTTCAGTAGAGATCTTGAGATGCCTCTATATTCAATAAATGATTCTAATCCATGAGGTATTATCAATTAATTTTTTAATTTTTATGTTAACTTTACATCCCAGTTCTATAAGGGATTATAATGGGTGTTTGGGACTTAGTTATGCTTGAGAACAACATTTCACCACCAAACTAATTGCCAAAATGAGCGGACCATTCATGTTCTGGAGGAAATTTTGCAATCTTTCATGTTGGACTTTGTCTATATTTGGGAGGATTACCTACCACTAGTAGAGTTTCTACATAACAAAATCTATTATGCCACCATCATTATGGAACCATTCGATTCCTTGTACATGCGACACAGCAGGTCACCAATTTGCAAGAATCACCCATCAGAGTCATCACTCTTGCGACTGGAATTGGTGTGAGCTACAATAGAGAAGGTGAATATAATCCAAGGGTGGATGAAGATTTTTCAGATCATTCATAAGTCTTATTCTAAAAGGAGATAAAATAATTTTCAATTTGAAGAAATAAACCATGAGTTCCTATGGTTTTCAACATGACATGGATTACATAGATTGGTCCAAGGAGGAAATCTATATCTAGGGTTCATTGGCCCTTTCTTGATATTTTGTAGAGTTGGAGAGTTGGAATACCAATAAACTCTACACTGACAATTAAACCGGGTACACAATGACTTCCACATGACCTTCATGAGGAGGTTTGTGCATGACCCATCACACAATATAGATTTGGGAATGATAGACATAGAAGATGAAGCAACATTTTCTGATGAACCATTACACATCAAGGATTAGGGGGAGAGGATCCATCATGGGTGATTGATTCCTTTGGTGCAAGTCCAATGGCCACACGTGAGTCTTCAGGAGAGCACACAGTGGAAGAAGGCTTAGATTCATGCTCAATGCCCACATATTTTTGATTTTCCCTTGTTTTGGATTTTGGGGGGAGTAGATCCCAAATATGGGGAGAATTTATCATCACAAATTTTCCACGTATTATTTTGGATAGTATAGGAATTATTTTTGAGACCATCCGCTAAGGATGTGTGAAATTCCAACGCTCGATGTGCTCAGAATAAATGTTTGAAATATATTAAATATATTAAATATAATGAGCAGAAATTATTCATAATAAAGTTTAATAATGTCTAAAAGGGTGATCAGATTAGAAATATTAGGCTACTGTTGAGTTCAGATCACATGGTTTACCCTATGACAACTTAACATTATTCAGCATGGGTTGTTTGTGGAAAATTCATTATAGAAGTGGAAAAAATTAATATAATTAACTAAAATTATTTTATTTTTAATTATTGATGCAGTTATTGACATGTCTTTAAATAGAATATTATGGATTATTTCAATGGTGTGGACGCTCCTTTCCGTCACAGAGTCTAATGACTGAAAAAAGGAAATACCTTAGTCCAAAGTGATTCATCCTTTGAAGAAACATCAAAAAATCGACAAAGGGATGAACAAGGAGAACATTTCCCATAGGTCACGCAAGTTCCCTCATGGTCGTGCAAGTACACTTGTGCGCCGCCTAGTGGTCGTGAAAGTACTTGCGCACTGCTTAGTGGTCGTGCAGGTATACTTGCGCGCCGCCTCATGGTCGCCCATGTGACTTGCGCGACCTAAGTGATAACTGCCCGGTAACCGCTTAGGGTCTTCTCATGCCTATAAATAGACCCTGTGGGCCCCCCATTCGAGAGGATCTTTTTACAGAAACTCGGATTGAAGCTCCCGATGCCCATGTCTCTTCTCAAAGCTTCCAGAACACTTCTAAGGTAATTTTTTACCTAGAACGGAAGATCTAAAGAGAAGGAGGAATGCCTAAGTGTTGAAACTCATCAACACTTGCGCGCTTGAGTGGCCAGCCCTTAAGGGAACTGGTCACACTTGCGCGCCGCCTTATTCCTTCAATAGAACATGCGCGTCCCTTTTCTGGTAGAACCTCAGGGGGATTCTGAAGGCTTTAAGAAATAGTCGCTCAAGTATTTTAATGCTGGTTGAAAATCGCGCAAGTACCCCACATGTCGCGCGAGTATACTTGCACGACCAATACTTGCGCGCCCACACAATACTTGCGCGCCTTTCAAGACTTGCGCGCCCCTACTTGTTTGGGTGCCCATCTTGCCCATTTTACCCCTCTTAATCCATTTCACCTTTCCTATTCAAGATTCAGTCTTCAAGATACTCTTCAAAGCCATTTATGGCATGCTTTCTTGATTTGACTTCCTTATTTGAAAGGAATTCTGTGGAATATCTCTCAAAACATAGTGATTTATACATCTTTATGTCACCGAATATTGAGAGTTCATTCATTCAACCTCATCCTTTAAGATGAGAGAATCCTTATCATGGGTCTCCTTTTTTAGGAATAATCCTCAGTTATAAGTCCTTTAATCTAGGCATCCTCCTTAGGAGTAAGCCCCAAATTCTTAAAGTTCCCACACTTGGGCATCCTCCTCAAGAGTAAGCCCCAAGTCCTCTAATTTTGGGCATCCTTCTTAGGAGTATGCCCCGAGTCCCTTAATTTGGGCATCCTTCTTATGAGTAAGCCCCAAACCTTAATCCCTAACCTGGGTATCCTTTTTAGGAATAAGACCTAGTCATAATCTTGGGCTTCTTTTTCAGGAGTAAGCCCCAAGTCCCTTAATTTCTCTTAACCATTCCTAATTTACCCTTGATTTGGGTTTCCTTTTTAAGAGTAAAACCCAATCATAAGTCCCCTCCTAACTTGGGCATCCTCCTTAGGAGTAATCCCCAAGATTAGAGTATTCAAATCTCCATGAAGCACATATAACTTTATGGATCCTGTTCATGGATTTTCCCCCTAAAGTAAATCCTAAACTTCATTTATCTGGGCAGTCATACATACATAAGCCCCAAACCATTTCTTATGATTGCATCTTTCATAGAACAATTGTCTAATTTTTACCAATACCTCTTGTTTCTCACACCGAGCATGACTCACGTGAGCTTATAGTGTAAAAGTAATTATGACATCCTTCATTGAGCCATCAATCATAAACGTCATACTCCCTTACTCGAACTACGTGGGTTATGATTCCTTTCCCAAAACAAAGGATACATAGGTAGCTCATTTGCGGGTTCGATCCCAACTCTGAAATAATTCATGTCCTTCTGAATGACAATAAACTTCAAGTGCCCCACTGAGTGGCCTTAAAACCAGCCTGGTCATCATAATGACCAAGAGACTTTTATAAATGTTTTTAAGGATACCATTGACCAAGAATCTCTAAATAGATACAGATGATTCTCTATTGATGAAGATCCTCGAATACATATAAAAGATTCTATAAATTTCTTACATATTTAATCATTGATTGTTAAAACTAAAGGAAAGATCACTTTATACTTGGTAATGTAATAAGGATTCACGAACATAACTTAAATCTATAAAGAGAGTCCCGGAGTAGACAATAATTCCCCTCAAAAAGGTGTGATGAGTCCGACCTCCCATCCTCTCGACCAATGCAAATTCCTAAGCCTCATCAGTCCACAAGCTAATGAGTGCCTACCTTTGTAAAGTAGGTCCAAACAGATGTGGAATCATTGGATGTTTCCGGTTCTACGAATAAACCTGTTAGAAACCGATCAGAATGTTTGAATCTCCCATCCAGGAGGTCATCCCCGAATTTCGTGCGAAACAAAAATGGTGAACCCGACGTGAATCCTTAACCAAGTTAAAGTGATGTTCTTCTTATTTGTTAGGCCCCTTGGGCCAACAAAACAATCATTGACATGTGCTCATCCAAAAGATGCAGTGACCAGATTCATCTTGATTATGTCTGTTATATGGAACAAGCACTCTTTTCTCAAGATCTTATGCAAAATGGCTTTCCTTAAATTCACCCCTATGAATACTACTGCTGTGAACACCTCTACTGTGAGGTCTGCTGCTGTGAAAACCAATGCTGCTACTCCTGCTGGAACGTCGTCCGCTCTGAGGATGTCATCACCAACTCAGCTTCTTCAACGCTGGGTTTCTAATGCACTGGTTAAGGAGTACCATCGCAACTGTACTATCCCAACTCTGGAGGCCGCTCGTCAAGCCCTCCAAGTTAACAACTCTACCAGGTCATCCGGACAACGGTGGCCATCGATCAAGAAGCAGGCGGTGCTGACTACCGTCTCCAACCGTTTCGGGTCGTTATCCCCGGAACGCAATTTCAATTCACTCCCTTACTCTGAAGAAGTGAATGAGCAGGTCCCTCAGGGCCTTAATTCAAAAAGACAGGAGTCCTTCCCGAGGGCTCCCATCAACAATCACCGCCAGACTCGTGTGGTAGTGCGCCCTCAACATGATGAGGGTACCGACTCCAGGCATTTAGCTCAGATTCCTCAAACCCGAGCAGGCAAGATGAACCACCAAAGATGGAATCCGGTTAACAATAAGCAGGTTATCATCCCTTCCATCTCCGGAGAAGTCCACCAACCTAACTTGGTGGCGAACAACGAGCAGGCATACACACCTGCCCGTTTTAATTCCGCTGTCCAGCAGACTCGTCTGGCAGCATCAAGCCAATCCCGCCAGGCAATTCCAGCAGAGTACTATAGGCAGGAACATACACCTGATTATGCATCATCAGTTAGTCAGTAGGCTCGCCTGACTACATACGATGGATTTCACCAACCTAACATGGTGGCGGACAATGAATAGGCATACACACCAGCCCGTTTTAATTCCGCTCTACAGCAGACTCGTCTGGCAGCATCAAGCCAATCCCGCCAGGCAATTCCAGCAGAGTACTATATGCAGGAACATACACCTTCTTATACTTCACCAGTTATTCAGCAGGCTCATCTGACTACATATGATGGATCTCGTCAACCGCATTTGGAAAAGTGTAATTAGAAAGCACATACACCTGCTAATACTAATCAAGACTACCAACAGTCTCGCTTGGTAGAGCACGAAGAAGTCAGTCGGAAATCCCCAACGACAAACAAGAGGTAGACTGAACTCTCTGCCTCCACACATGAGTACTGTCAGGATTCACTGACAGGAAAAGGAGGACAGGAGTAGGCACATACACCTACTCCAAGCCCGGAATGGATGTATATCCCCGTTCCGTCGGCTGAAGTCACCAAGCATATTTTCTCAATGGTGAAAGAGCAGAAGCAAATTCCTGCTTATATTCTAGATGCTTGCCAGGATATCATAACAGCTTCAGCATCATCTCAGGGACAGACACATAAATCTATCCCTAGAAGTGGAGTGACACATCAACGATTCACTCCGGAACAGACACACACATCTGTTCCAGTCAAAGAGGGTTATGGGGCATACTCCCCCATATCATACGGACAACCAAGTCAGGAACATACACCTGATTTGAGTGGATATCGTCAACCTAACCTGACCATCGTTCCTGATCAGGCACATACACCTGCTCAGAGTAACCACTTTCGTCAACAAGTGGTTTCCAAAGTGAGTAAGAAGGCATCTAAGAAAAAGATCCGCCCAGTACAGTCAGGAGATCAAAGGCCAATCTGCAACAAGGACTTGCTCGATGCTGGAGTTCTTGAAACCCTCAGACATTTATGTGTTGGAATTCAAGGTTCTACTCCCTCAGTTCCCAATAACGGGAACATTAATTCTGAAGGTCTTCAACAGACACTTCCTCATGAAGGCTTTCTTCATGAAAATTCGGTCAATCTTGAAGTTTCTTCTTCAGATGAGAGCCACAGGAACCCTCTGTGTGGTCAGAAGACCAAGGAGTAAGAGATCTCATCTTTTACTGTAACCCATTATGGTGGTCCTCCCCATGATGATGAATTTCACTGCGAAAGTCCTCTCCGCAGTAGTGATTCACATTGCCTGGAAAATACTCCAGTGGACAATGTAGTGCCGAGAAAGCCCTCTTATCTTGAGGCACTTGGAAATGCGAAACCAGTCATGTCTGATGCTTTATCGCTAACAAATGAAATACTTTCTCAATCAGATGATAGCCCAGGGTGTAGGTCATTCTCCGAACCACACCTAAGTCATGCATCTTCTAGTTTGATCAATGATCTCTCTACCAATATTGTTGAATCTGATGAAGCAATAAGGAAACACCAACTCTGGTCAAAACAGGTAGAAGAATCTTCATTTAATGATAAAGAGGAAATGCTGGACATGAGGAAAAACTGGCAAAAGGTGAGGTACCAGTCATGTTTTGGCCTTTGTCTGACTCCCAGTACGACATTCCAAAGATATTGACGGATGATGGAATCCATGATATTCGTCTCAACATATGGAAAACTCTTTGTCTATTGAAGAAGAAGGTATTATGTTATGATGAATATGAAAATCATCTTAAGATAAAAGAAGGGCTACAACGTCAGATTGATTTGGCATCTCTATCAGTCCCTCGGTATCCGAAGGCTGAAAAGCAACAGAGAACCCTTCAACATTCATGCCTTGGCGCACTAAAAAAATTGCGTCAGTTAATTGCCAATGCTCTATCTGATGTTCATATCAGAGGATGGGGTGTTCACGGAGCACTACATTTCACAGTGCTTTCTAGTTAGCAAAGCCCGCCGAAAATGGTCTCATGCAATATTATTGCCCATGGCCGGCCACCGTCAATGGGCTTTGTTCATAATCAAAGGCTTGCTCAAGAACAGGCTTCAACTAGTTCCTCTCAAAATCAAGAATATACAGAACAAGTTGTTGAATTAATCCTACATCAAGAAGGTGAGAATATTGCACAAGACTCTCGTATGGAGCAAACACGTCATCAAATGATAGAAGTTTCGGAAGTCATCCAACTATCTGTGGAACCAGGTGATAAAAGTGGATATAGGTTAATGCATCCAGCTAATTTACGAACTAAGATTCGCAAGATCAAGAGAGATTTTAAGAAGATCTCAGACATAGCATGTCAAGAGATACCCCACCTTGTCAGACTAGGGACTTCTCTAAACCAACCCTTAGAGTCAACAAATGGGATTCGAGGAGTTGAGAGGAATCATCAGGAACATCCCCAGTTTACAAGACTGGGGACTCTTTCAAATCATCAATCCCCTCCTCAGAGAATATCGGTCTTTTCTCGATTGGGGAAGAATCCCTAAGAGGAACAAAGAGCAAAATTATTAGGAGAATCTCTCGAAATTATAGCTCGTCAAGAAGTTCCTAAAAGATTGAATCAACAAAAGGTAATGTCTCTTCAAAGACATAAAAAAAGACAATATCATAGAAATCTTGATCGAAGGGATGTGATGCATTATGCATCAATCAATGTCATCAATGTCGTTGTTGCTAATCCACCAGAGGAGGTTCACATAGGGGACTCAGATGAAGAGCGTCCTGCACAAGAAAACGTACGCACCAATAAAAATGAAGAAGGTGTGCGTACACGAAGTCAAATGATTACTCAGAACCTAGGTAATCCACTTTTTTCTCTCCAAAAAGGTATCCAACAAAGGGAAGGGAAAGAATCAGGTTACATATCCTTCCTCTGAAGAAGGTCAATCACTCTCATTAGAGAAAAGGTTTTCACAATAGGAGGAAGAAATGAAAGAATTAAGAAGGTTGAATGCAGAACTACTTCAGAGTAGTCTTCTTCTTAAGAATGCTGAAGTCTGACAACCGAAGGAATTTGTTGTAACTACTGAGATGGATCATGAATATCCTCCTTTATCAGTACACCCTCAGAGGTCTAATCCTATGGGTCAAACGCAAAAACGGTTGGCAGAACTACCATCAGTTGCAGCACCAACCACCACGTCTGTCCAAGCTCCATTCATTGCACCTACCCAAAACCAAGTTCAACCTGATGTTTCTCAAAAGTTTATAACTACTATTGAGTCATTAACAGCTCGGTTAGAAACTATGGAAGGGAAACGGCCGCAAGTTCAACCAGAAAAGAAAGTTTAACCTGAATGGGTAGATTCAATTTCTCCTCCATCCAGTTTTGGAAACCCTGTTTTCCCTACTTTCAATGGATCAGGCGACCCTGAACAACATTTGACGCATTACGTGTCTTGTTGTGATCCTATGATGGGAACTCCAGAGCAGCAAGAAGAAGTGAAACTCAAATGCTTCGTGAGAACCTTGCAAGGACCAGCTTTTGTCTGGTATACAAGCTTTCAATCCCGGTCAATCATCGGATGGGAAGATCTTCGTCAAAAATTCATTCTTCAGTTCAGCTCAACTTTGCCAAAAACAACAGTTTTCAATCTTACAAACTGCAAGCAAAGGGAGAATGAAAGAGTCTCTGATTTCATTGCTCGCTGGAAGGGATTAACGTATTCCCTGAGTTTAGCACTCCCTTAAGAGGAACTATTGCCAATCTGTGTGGCAAATTTGCGTGACGAATTACGCATGCCATTGATCCCTGTGAAATACACAGGAGGGTTTCGAGACCTTACATCAATCGCTCAGCAGATTGAAGATTCTCTTATATAGGCTAAGGTTAAATCTCGTGTAATTCCATCAACTCCAGGAAAAAGAATGGGTAAAGAAAAAACTGCTACAGTTATGCTTAAACAAGCACCTGTACCTATTTCTACTTCAAAACATTCATCTTCTCGAAGGGCTCCACCTTCTGAACGCCAATAACAAAGGTCATTTCGTCCAAA
This sequence comes from Viscum album, assembly GCA_963277665.1. NCBI lineage: Eukaryota > Viridiplantae > Streptophyta > Magnoliopsida > Santalales > Viscaceae > Viscum > Viscum album. Next base: position 74,226,940 of record OY728162.1, on the reverse strand, counting down.
TGATCAAAAAGATCAACGATGAAAACAATTTGAGGATTTGAAGAGTAAAAAATACTCTTTCCGAAGTGATAAAGTTCCTGGTTACTTCATTTCAGCTCTGGAAAATAATTTGGTTCAATTACCAGTGCCCAAGAGGCCAAACAAGGAAGGAGATGAAGACCGTCCCAATTATTGTCTCTTTTATCAAATGTTGGGGCATCCCATCCAAGAGTGGTTTGTCTTTAAAGACCTCCTGGAAAAGATGGTTGACTTGGGGAAAGTCAAATTGAAGGGTTATTCAGCTCATATAGCGTGTGTTACCGCTACAGATCCAGAGGAAGGAGGCAAGTGGTAGGAAGTCAAAAGCAAAACTGCGCAAAAATATGATGATTGGATGGTCAGAAAGACAATCAATCGGACCGATTCCATTTTGCGAACACAATTGAAGAAGACAATTGTGTCTCCTACAAAAGTTGTAGTGAAGCCTCCATCAAAAGACAAATCCTCAAAAGGGAAGTGCAATTCAAAGAAGAAAGAGGAATCAGAAGAAGATGAGTATGTATCGAGACCTAAGTTGTCTTTGACTCTGGAATATTTCATGCCATCTACTTCAATGCCACGGGCACCGCCCCTTCAAACGGCACAACCTAAACAGGCTAATCAGGTAGAGTCTTTGTCAGACGAAGAGTTAATCTTTGGTTCTGTTAATATGATTCAATTAATAGATCCATATTCTAGTCTGGATGAGCCTGAATTCCTGGTATCAAATAAGGGAATCCGAGGAAGTTCCAGAGGTACAGGATACAGGGGAATACGTGGATCTTTCCAAAGCCACTACTCCAATTCTACCCCTGCTAGCACTGTGTATGCAGCAGAAACTCGCGGTATAGCCTTTCAGCGAGCTCAAAAAGAACAAGCAAGTTCTTCTTCCAATAGTCAACTCAGTCTTGGCACAGTTATTTTCAAAGACCGATTGAAAATTCCATCTTCTTTATCTTAGCAAGTAAATGGATCTAATCGGTCTAATCTTCCAAAACCAAGGATTTTTCTAACTTCTATCCCAATACAAGATGCATCAGCTTCCAAAGAATCTGCTTCCATGGTACCTGCTAAACCACATATTCCTGTTGGGAAACGCAGACCTTTAGATCAAAAGTATGATATATTGGAACACTTGGCCCAAGTACCAGCCAAGTTATCAATTTTGGATGCTTTGAATCTGTCAAAAGATCTTCGGGAAGCACTCATCGAATCATTGTCAAGTCCTCAGGAGTTTGAAGCTGAAATTGCTGCAGCTGAAGTCTATCACATAGAGAATAATCCTGAAGAATGCCATGTAGTGATATCTTTTACTGATAAAGATGAATATGATGTTGTGCATGGGCACATAAAACCTTTGTACTTATCTGGAATAGTCAATGGTGTAGATATCTGAAGAGCTTTCATTGACCATGGTTCAAGAGTCAACCTCATGCCCATTCGTACACTTCATCGATTGGGCCTCACGGAATCTTATTTATCTCCTTCTACCATGATGTTACAAGGATATGATAAAAATGAACAAGAACCACTGGGCGAAGTTACACTCAGAACTTAGTTTGGAGATCTTGTATCCAATTCGGATTTCATGATTGTTGATCAAGACTCAGCTTTCAACGTCTTGCTTGGAAGACCCTAGCTACATCAGCATGCGACTATCCCTTCATCATACCATCAATGTCTCAAATACTATTTCAATGGTCAAGTGGGAACATTGTATAGTGATAAGACCCCGTTCAAAACATGTGAGTCTCAGTACATTGAGGCGGAATTTTATCACATGAAGGGAAGAGACAAATCTACAATGGTCCAGTATGACCTTAAAATGCATCTGCAGTGGTCCAGTATGACCTTAAACTGCATCTCCAATGGTCCAGTATGACCTTAAACTGCATCTGCAATGGTCCAGTATGACCTTAAACTGCATCTGCAATGGTCCAGTATGACCTTAAACTGCATCTCCAATGGTCCAGTATGACCTTAAACTGCATCTACAATGGTCCAGTATGACCTTAAACTGCATTTTCAATGGACTAGTATGACCTTAAACTGCATCTGCAATGGTCCAGTATGACCTTAAACTACATCTGCAATGGTCCAGTATGACCTTAAACTGCATCTGCAATGGTCCAGTATGACCTTAAACTGCATCTCCAATGGTCTAGTATGACCTTAAACTGCATCTGCAATGGTCCAGTATGACTTTAAACTACATCTGCAATGGTCCAGTATGACCTTAAACTGCATCTGCAATGGTCCAGTATGACCTTAAACTGCAACTACGTCCAACATGTCGTTAAAATGTAGGAAAGTCCCTTACGTCCGGAAAGACGTTAAACTGCATCATCCCTGGTCCATGCATATGACCATATAATATTTGCAAGTCCCTTATGTCCAGCAAGACGTTAAATTGTGACATCCTAACTACATGACGCTAAACTGTATAAAAGTCCCTCACGTCCGGAAAGATGTTAAACTATATAATCATCAATTTTCCAGTATGTCATTAAACTGCACCATCCACGGTCCATGCATATGACCTTAAACTATTCGCACTTTCGTCCAACATGACATAAATGGTGTGTTATTTTGTCCTTACTGCATGACATTAAACTGCACAGTCCCCCTTTTGTCCAATATGAAGTTAAACTGTTTTATCCCCATCGTCATAACTACATGATGCTAAACTGTACAGAAAATCCTTGATATGTCCTACATGACATTAAACTGTATTTTGTCCCTGCTACATGACACTAAACTGTGCAGCACCAATAGTCCTAACTGCATGACTTTAAACTGTATAGTCCCTTTATATGTCCTACATGACATTAAACTGTGTATCGTTAAGGTTGTTGTTACCTCTTGTTTCTCACACCGAGTATGACTCACGTGAGCTTAGAGAAAACATCAACCATAACACTCTCTTTGGGCCGCTAACCATGTTTAAGTCCCAACAACATTTTAATTAGATCGTTGTCCCCAAGAACAACTTGATCATTAATTAATTGTTTAATTGAACTACACAGACTTTGATCCTTTCCCTCTAGGCTGGGTATGTAGGCAACCTCCCAAGGTTCAAGCCCAAAAACAATCTCTTCACATTGGTTCACCACCATCTCATATGATGTTGATTCGTGAAACCGCCCCTGGAATCAATATCTTTAAATTGATTCACTTTCTTCCTTGTTATATGACGTTAAACTATGCAACACTTTTGTCCGGTATGACAATAAACTACAATGCTCTTTGATTTCCTCATTTGATAGGGAACTACTATTGACATTGATTTTTCAATCATGTTTTATTTCAAAAGACTACATGCATACATGGAAATGCCTAAACTTTTTATCTTGGGTTAAACCATCATTGTACTAAAGTCCCCTTTCACCCTTCACATGTACGAACCAAATTTGTACAAAGGGTAGTTCTAGAACTACATGGACTTGATTCCCATCCTTATGGGATACATAGGAACAGTCGAGTGTCCCTCGAATCCAGTCCCAAGTCTTTTGGGCCTAACCCCAAATTTCACTTTCAGTCCCTTGGCTGAAAAGTCCTCATGAAAACACACACTGTGTATTCATTATTATGGTCCGAACTCTATGACCCTAAACTAAGATCTCTCATAATTTCATCCTGCATGATGTTAAACTACATTTCAAGAACTATGTATTTCTTGATTCCCATTTTTATGAGATACGTAGTGAAGTCCAAAATTTCAATTCAGGACCCAGCCACAACATGATTATGGTTATCATTGACCTATGTATCTCTATATACATTGGACAATACCCATCTTTATGTGTTATAATCCAAACCTTAAATATTTTCAGATCTTCATAACCCTTTTCATGACTTCTAGTCACAAAAATGTCAAACTTCTGAGAATTCTTTTGCTTGACTATGAAGCACGTGCCCATAGGTGGCCTTGCATAAACAGTCCACATAACAGACTTTTTAGCCAAAAGATACTATTTATTTGACTATGCAGCCAATGCCCTTAGGTGGACCTGCATAATTCAACCCCCTAACGGGTTTGTTAAATGATGGTAACTTCATTCTTGGTAAGAATGCCTCTTTTGTCCTTATTTGTCTTAAACGACAGTATGTAGGGATCCGCAAAAAATAGCCATCCTTAACATATTTGTCCCATATCCTTTTTCATGATCTGAAAGTATTCAAGTCTGTGGTTTATTCTTCTTCCCTACGTTTGGGTCAGACCTTCGTAGGAGTGATATTCATCCAGTTCTTCAATAATCTTGTCTGAAAATATCTTCTCCATATTCAAGTACCTCTTTCCATACAACAAACTCTATACTTTAGAAAATTTGAATCTCCATAAACTTTCACTAGCTTTTAGCACTAGGAAATTAAATTTTTGAGAGTTCTTTTGCCTGACTATGCAGCACGTGCCCATAGGGGGCCTTGCATAAACAGTCCACATAACAGACTTGTCAGTCAAAAGATTCTATTTATTTAACCATGTAGCCAATGCCCTTAGGTGGCCCTGCATATTTCAAACCCCTAACGGGTTTTGTTAAATAATAGTAACTTCATTCTTGGAAACTACTTCTTCTAATTCCTTTTAGCTCTTTTTCAAATCATTCCTCAGATTAAAATATTCTTAAGCCATAGTTTACATATTTTCCCTCATACTTGAGTATGGTAGTATGTTTTCAGATGAACTTTCAAGGAATTGTGTCAATTCTAATCCATTTCGGTCAAAGCTATTTCGACCTTAAACATTAGCCCCTTTATGTCCGACATGCATTACTTTAAACTTCCAGATTTCTTGTTTTTCTTTTCACCTCAGAGTCAAATCTTCTTTTCTCTCCGGATCCAACTCTGAGGGGGAGACTTTTGTTGACGCTCCTTTCCGTCACAGTGTCTAACGACTGAAAAAAAAAGGAAATACCTTAGTCCAAAGTGATTCATCCTTTGAAGAAAAATCAAAAAATCGACAAAGGGATGAACAAGGAGAACATTGCCCATAGGTCGTGCAAGTTCCCTCATGGTCGCGCAAGTACACTTGCACGCCGCCTAGTGGTCGTGCAAGTACTTGCGCGCTGCTTAGTGGTCCTGCAGGTATACTTGCGCGCCGCCTCATGGTCGCCCATGTGACTTGCGCGACCTAAGTGATAACCGCCCAGTAACCGCTCAGGGTCTTCTCCTGCTTATAAATAGACCATGTGGGCCCCCATTCGAGAGGATCTTTTTCCAGAAACTCGGATTGAAGCTCCCGACGCCCAAGTCTCTTCTCAAAGCTTCCGGAACACTTATAAGGTAATTTTTTACCTAGAACGGAAGATCTAAAGAGAATGAGGAAGGCCTAAGTGTTGAAACTCATCAACACTTGCGCGCCTGAGTGGCCAGCCCTTAAGGGAACTGGTCACACTTGCGTGCCGCCTTATTCCATCAATAGAACTTGCACGTCCATTTTCTGGGAGAACCTCAGGGGGATTCTAAAGGCTTTAAGAAAGAGTCGCTCAAGTATTTTAATGATGGTTGAAAATCGCGCAAGTACCCCACATGTCGCGCGAGTATACTTGCGCGACCAATACTTGCGCGCCCATGCAATACTTTCACGCCTTTCAAGACTTGCGTGCCCCTACCTTTTTGGGTTCCCATCTTGCCCATTTTACCCCTCTTAAGCCATTCCACCTTTCCTATTCATGATTCAGTCTTCAATATACTCTTCATAGCCATTTATGGCATGATTTCTTGATTTGAATTCCTTATTTGAAAGGAATTCTATGGAATATCTCTCAAAACATAGTGATTTATACATCTTTATGTCACCGAAGATTGAGAGTTCATTCATTCAGCCTCATCCTTTAAGATGAGAGAATCCTTAACATGGGTCTCCTTTTTTAGGAATAATCCCCAGTTATAAGTCCTTTAATCTAGGCATCATCCTCAGGAGTAAGCCCCAAATTCTTAAAGTTCCCAAACTTGGGAATCCTTCTCAAGAGTAAGCCCCAAACCTTAATTCCTTGACTTGGGCATCCTCCTCAGGAGTAAGCCCCAAGTCCTCTAATTTTGGGCATCCTTCTCTGGAGTAAGCCCCGAGTCCCTTAATTTGGGCATCCTTCTTAGGAGTATGCCCCAAACCTTAATCCCTAACCTGTGTCTCCTTTTCTAGAATAAGACCCAGTCATAATCTTGGGCTTCCTTTTCAGGAGTAAGCCCCATGTCCCTTAATTTCTCTTAACTAGTCCTAATTTACCCTTGATTTGGGTTTCATTTTCAGGAGTAAAACCCAATCATAAGTCCCCTCCTAACTTGGGCATCCTCCTTAGGAGTAATCCCCAAGATTAGAGTATTCAAATCTCCATGAAGCACACATACCATTATAGACCCTGTTCATGGATTTTCCCCCTAAATTAAATCCTAACCTTCATTTATCGGGGTAGTCATAAATACATAATCCCCAAACCATTTCTTATGATTACATCTTTCATGGCACAATTGTCTAATTTTTACCAATAACTCTTGTTTCTCACACCGAGCATGACTCACATGAGCTTAGAGTGTAAAAGTAATTATGACATCCTTCTTTGAGCCATCAATCATAAATGTCATACTCCCTTACTCGAACTACGTGGGTTCTGATTCCTTTCCCAAAGCAAAGGATATGTAGGTAGCCCATTTGCGGGTTTGATCCGAACTCTGAAATAATTCATGTCCTTCTGAATAACAATAAACTTCAAGTGCCCCACTGAGTGGCCTTAAAACCAGCCGGGTCATCATAATGACCAAGAGACTTTTATAAATGTTTTTAAGGATACCATTGACCAAGAATCTCTAAATAGATACAGATGATTCTCTATTGATGAAGAACCTCGAATACATATAAAAGATTCTCTAAATTTCTTACATATTTAATCATTGTTTGTTAAAACTAAAGGAAAGCTCACTTTATACTTGGTAATGTAATAAGGATTCACGAACATAACTTAAATCTATAAAGAGAGTCCCGAGATACTCAATAATTCCCCTCAAAAAGGTGTGATGAGTCCGACCTCCCATCCTCTCGACCAATGAAAATTACTAAGCCTCATCAGTCCACAAGCTAATGAGCGCCTACCTTTGGAAAGTAGGTCCAAACGGATGTGGAATCATTGGATGTTTCCAGTTCTATGAACAAACATGTTACAAACCGATCAGAACGTTTGAATCTCCCATCCAGGAGGTCATCCCCGAATTCCGTGCGAATCAAATGGTTATCTACAAAAACCTGTAAACATTGGAAATCCATTGGAGTGCGATTCAAGGATTTTCTCTCAAGAAAATGATGGTGGATCGTGGATTGATGATCAATGCACCTCAGAATCAATAGATCATTCCAATGATGTTAGTGATTCATTGTTCATCATCAGTTTTGTAACTCAATTGAGGTAGGGAATGTAGTCTGATTTTTTTCATACTATCTTCTTGATTTCAATGAGAAAAAAATTCAATCAATGAATATATTAACCAATAGTTTGATCATTTTTCATAATGGATTATAATTATCAGGGTTCAATAGAATTTTCTTTGTGAATAATTTTTTATTCGTCAATTATCGTTATAATGGAAATGAACCAAGATATACGTGAACATCTATCGAGGTTCTATTTTCTTGATTTATTTTGTGCTTTTCTCCCTGGATTCACCATTCATTGTGGGCATTCTTCATTGGCCCACAGTACGATAATTTTCATACAAATCGATCATTTCACACTAGTTTCGTGGTAGAGTGATCCAAAATCCTAGATCTGGGATTGGTAAGGCACATCAATGGTGTGTTGATGGAGGAAAAAATGAAATGGAAAATTGTTGATAACCTATTTCATATTCTTTGGTGAGTAGTGAATATTGAGGATGATCTCATTTTACAATAACATAAAAGGCTTATATATTATTGATTATATGATGGAATGACTCAATGAGGATAAATAATTACTTTTTTGACAATGTGACAACCATATCTAAAGTCAGAGCATCAGCTAGATGCATGGAGAAAGAATCTGGGATTCTGGAAAATCTGATAGGACACAACATGCAAACCAGATCTATATGACATGTCAGGACCCCTGAGTAGCATCTAGGGTTTCTAGTAGGATATAAGTATGATATTTCTTTTGTATTCACCTACATGGAGTGTGACCTCTCCTTGGATACATGGCATGTACTTTAGTAAGTACAAAACATAGGGTGGAGTACACGGGATATCTACATGTTGTGTACTTCCCCACATGTATATAAGTAGGACCATGTACATGGCCTAACCCATATATAGGGACATGGGTATAGTACACTAGGTACCTACATGGCATGTACTACTATACAGACATGGTTTGATGACATGGACATGTTACATAGGTAGGAACTGGGGTTAAGGGACACAAAAAATTACCCCTCTATGCACTGTGTAATATTTTTTACATGGCTTGAATCCCTTGTCCTCTATATCTTAAAAAAGATTCTTTAAGGGTTTTTCCCATTATCCTTTCTCAAAATATTGGTATAGTATCATCTCCAACATCTAGGACAAAGATCCCATCAACATGACTTCCTGGATAGAGTCATTGGAATCTCTCCAAGATTCCCAATTTGAGATCCTATATACATCTTTGTTCCCTAGGTGGAGTTCTTGGAATCAATGTGATGAACACTATGCAGAAAGTAATCTGATAGTTAATGAGTTCATACATATTGATTTTTTGGTATCCCCCCATGGACCTAGAAGTGATCCTAATCTATTTATCATATCTCTTAGGATTATCATCATGTTCTTTCTCATGATAGGACCTAACGAGAAGCACCTTTTAGACGGGAATCATCAGTGCTACCATTCACGGGAGTGTGTTCTCCTAGATGAGTGATTCATTGAATCAGCTAGTTGGAATTCAATGTTCATATACTATAGTTTCGGTTTACATATATATTGTGTGTCTTTGTGGAGTATATCTAGATATTATTTTATATGTGTTATACACATATACCATTGTAGAGGTGATTTTACATTCCCTTGTTGTATGGTTTGTGGGTTCGAGGTATCCTAATGAGTATTTTTATACTCACCCCTACATGGGATTCCCCACATGTTTCGTGTCTTGTGTAGATGATCTACCTTTTGATATATTCCAAGGTTGGAAAAGACCGTATGGTTATTAGTGAGATTGAACAGATTGAGGTGTGTTCCTACTGCTATCAGACATCATTTTGAGTACCTTTACTTTTAGGTTGGACTTGTGTTACAGACTCTTTGTGATGGTTTGGAACTTGTCCATATTCAATTTCATTTACTTCATTTCGTACTATAGTTTTGGGATATAGATGTACTCATGCATTGTTTGTTTAGTTTTTTTCATTTCATAATTTTGTGGGCTTGGAGATGTCTGTGTGTGTGTGTGTGTGTCTACAAAAACATAGGCATTGCCACCCATGTTAGTAATATTCCAACATGGTGATACCCCCTTGCCACCATCCTATTAGAGGAGGGATTGGGGAGTCATGACATGGGCCCAACTGGTAAAAAACATGAAACCCTTCTCATCAGTTTAGAAAATGTAATAAAAGGAGAGATGCGTACCTCTTTACATCCTTAGTTTGAGGATTGTCGTTGATTTTGGAGAACCAAACCATTTATTTTCACTTTCCTCTCATCCCTGGTTCTGGGTGAAAGTTAATATAATTCATTCATCTATAATTGTTCTATCCTCAAAGATAATTAAAACTTATCAAGAAATATTATTAATAATTATTTGGACTCATTCTCAATATTCTTTTTGGGTATGTCTTCCTTCTTCCACTTGGTATTTATTTCAAATATGTAATTAAACAACTTTTTAAAGTCTCCTATAATGATGATGCACAAAATGTGAATTATTTTCTATGCTTCCTCATCCACTAAAGTGTTTTTCCACCTTAATACTCTTCTTTAATTTCATTGAGAGTTCTATCAAATTCACACTTCCATGGTTGGCCCATCATCAACTGCTTTCTCCTTCCTATCGCAACTAGAATATCCACCTTATGCATATTTGAAATCAATATTTTCTTCTTTTATTTCCAATATAGTTATTATGAGTATAACATGATTATTTTTTAAGTTACAACCACTGAGTTCCATATTTCTCCTCAAAAGTATTGAATCTATTTTACAACATAACTTCCTTCTTTGAAATGAAAGTTATTTTCTTATATGTTATCAGAGTATAGGTTTTCCTTTTGTCCTTTTCAGTACACTGGTAAAAAAATCTTTCCATCTATCCAAGGATAGTAAAATTAAAAAACCTCTTATAAAATCCATATCTCCACCAGTACAGAATTCATTTATCCCAACTCATTTTTCACATCGATTATAAATAAATGACATAAAAAATGATTTTTCACATCATTAATCTAATAACTACAATAGTAAATAAAAATGGCATAATTTCATTATATTTTATTAAATAACTGATGTGGAAAAAAATTCACATCTTTTTAACATTGGTTATTTAACCTTTAAAAATTTATTCAGACGCTGGGGCTAGTCATTTTGGTTTCATTATATCACATGGCTACCTTTGGATTTCTGTAAGGAGACTGACTCTCACCCTTTTATATTCAATAATTGACCACAAAATTCTTTATTCTTTAGTTGTATCCTCAAATATCTTAAATCATAGATCCATTGCCTAAAATTTCATCATTCATCAATCTAGTGGCCTTGAATCAATTCTAGTTGGAATCCACCTCTATCATTCACCATCACCCATCTTTGGACACTTTTGGTATATTATTTCCATTGGTTTAATCTTCTTAATTATCAATATTTTTGATATAAATTTATAGTTTATGTTTATTGTTTTGATTTTCCATTCATTCAAGGTATTTAAATTTGTTTTTACAAATTCAATTTCCAATTGATGTCACTATATCTTTTTTATTTGTAATCTTAGTTCATGTTATTCGTATATCTTAGATATTTTTTAGTAGATGAATTATTATTTTTATTTTGTAGAATTTTATTTTTTTTGAAATAGTGAATGGTCAATGAAATTATTTTTTTATCAAATATGTTGTATTTACGTTTTTAGAAAATATTAAATAGTAATTTTTATTATTATTTATATAATTATATATGAAATTAAATTTCAAAATATAATATTGTATTTTTAATTTTTTTTATATGTATTATAGATAATAATTACTTGATATTTGATTACTGAACTGTGAACAAGTGGTGAATATGACAAAGGTTTTTAATATTTTTTGGTATTTTCTAAATAAATTTATCAATACAGCAACTTGTTTCTCTATAAATTCTCGAAAACATTAAGTATGAAGAATTTGAAAATAATATAAATAAAATATCCTTTATTTTTTCATGTTTTAATCCAAATTATAGCACTTTGATTTTACATGGTAAAACTTTGATGAATTCCAGATCAATTGATGAGGATAATGATTTTCAAGATGGTATGTCTAATCAATTTGATGAAATAATTTTTGATATTAATGTATTGAAAATTGGGAATGAACATACAATTGAGTGTCTATAGGGTGATATTGAAAACCATTGATTATGGGTTGTTTTAAATTTAGTGTTTTATCAGCACTCTTATGATTGATTAACTTAAAGAAAAAATATGGATAGAGTGGCTAGATTTTTATACAGTTTCCACAACTATTGAAATTCATACTTCTTAAAGAGAATAATCATTCATATTTTCATTATAATATGAAGAAAATATTATTCTAGATGGGTTTGGGGTATAGAAAGATACATGCCTTCCTGAATGATTGTGTGCTATATTAGATGGAATTGGAAGGTTTGTAAGAGTTTCTTAATTGAAAGAAAAATCATAGGCTGGTTTAGTAGTTATAGTGACTCCAACCACGAAAATATGGTATCATCATATAATTACTCATTTGAAATTTTTATTTGAAAATTAAAATTATTAAAAAATATTAACATGGCATGAAAATGAGTGGATATCTGAAGGAAAATTATGAAATCTTTCTGATTGTCCACAATTGAAAAAATCTAAGCAATATTTTTCTAAACCTGAAAATGACGGTTGAAATCTCATACATGGACTGCATACAAATATAATTAATAAATATAAAAACCATAGTAAGAACATAGTTAATTGCCTATTTTATTTGTTATTTATATCTTGCATAATTAATATTTCATGAAGTGTAAATATATCTTGTTGATTTTAATGATTTATTGGGAAAACAACCTGAAAATTATATTAATTTTTTCATGCAACCACTTATTGATGATTTCTATATTTTATAAGAGAAAGGTATTGTAGTGTATTATTCTTATAAAATTGAAGATTTTTAACTGCATGGAATGATTCTGTTCCCTATAAAATACTTCTAAGGAAGGGTCAATTTTTCTAGATATAGTGTTACAGAACATAAATATTGTCCAATTGGTGAACAACAGACTTCATATTATCAACTTAAACATGGGATAAAATAGTTTACATATTTAATCAAAGGTTTTTTCTTATGTATAACTGCAATCAAAGATTAAAAAATTAATTTAATAGATCCTAATAATTTTATATCTCTTCAAGACCATTGAACCCAAATCAATATTTTGGGTGGGTGGAAAAAAATGATGTCACATTTTGAATGACCTAAAAATAAGGTAGTAATTGAAATATTTGTTAAAAAGATCAATATTTTTTGAAATTTAGAGATATTATGAGATCGAAAATTTCATTGATTCCATATATGTGGAGAATAATATATACAAAAAATTTATTGTAACATTTTTACTTATTAATGGAATTAATAAAGATTTTTTGAATGCAAGATTGGACATTCTCTCAATGGGAGTATGTTTGGAGTTAGCTCCCACTTTTGATGGAAGAATAACATACCTTCCTCTGGATTTTCATACATTATCTAAAAATGATAAAATTGTTTTTTTTTTCATAGATTCCGTGTTATCAATGTTCCGAAGGGTTATGATTTAAATTTAATAAAAATTATGTAACTAAAATATTTGATGTTTACATGTTTGAAATCTCCTAATTGTCACATCATGATGCAATAGTTCTGACCAGTTTTGTTGTATGTAATATTGTACATCCTTGTCTGAATAACTATCATGATGGTGTATTATTTTTCAATTCAATTTCTAATAATATTATTGATCTAATTTCATTGAAAAAATTGTACAATAATGAATTAGTTATAATTTCTAAACTAGAAATGTATTTTCCTCTTTGTTTTTTTAAATCATGGTGCATTTAATTGTTCTTTTTTAAGAAATAATTCTTTATTCCCCTATATATCTATATTGTATGTATTTTTTTAAAATTTATATGAATATATTGAATGGATATGTTAATAATTCATATCAAACTAAATCCTATATTATTTAGAATTGTATTTAAGAGTAGGTCATATAGATTAGTACATGATACTTTTTTGTAGTAGAGAGCTTTATTTTTCTAACATCTCTCTGCGAATGAGTGAAGTATGGGGGAAAGGACATACTTGTCTTGAATGTAAAATCATTGACTGGTGAACAGATATAAAAGGTAAATTTTTACATATTTAATAACATAGATGATGCTCAACTATATATAACATTTCGTATGAATGTGTTAACGTAATGTTATCCAATGAAGAATGATGTTTAGATTTTGAATGAGTATAAAAAATACTTTTTTATATTGTTTAAAGAGATCATGATTTGTATATTACATGTATCAGAAACATTTATATCATTAGTGGGAAGCCCAAGTTTAATTTTTTTGTTTATGTAATTAATGGTTATTCATTTCATATAAAAGATCATGGAAAAAAAATGATGTTCATAATAGTATGTATTGGTGTTCATGGATGAAATTTATTTTTTTATGTGCTAAATGCTAGAACCCAGTATCTTCATCAAGTGTGTATTATGATTTCAGTGAATAAATATCAGGGGTTTAATTCATTAAATTTTATTTTCTTGTGTTTAACTAAAAATAGTTTATCAGTAACAACATTGATAGATATTGTAAATTTAGAATGAAAGTATTTAATTTAAATAGATTAGAATACATAGTTGATCCTCTTACCATGTAAACACAAGGTAAATTTATTTTATATATCATTTATACATCCACTATATAGTGGGTTATCATTTTGAATGGTAAAAAATATTTTTGTGATGACAAACATGACAAAGATGCTTATTTATGTGACATACCTACTTTAATGTGAAAACTAATATAAAATATTTATTACCACATCATAGACATAGTTTTTGTTATATTTGGGGATCATGAGGAAATAATATTGTAAAGAAATCCATATGTATTGTCCAAATATTACAGGTAACATATATTTATTTCTTTTTTCCTTTTTAAAAATGCATAAAATGTCATATATATGATCATGTGTTTGTGTGTGTGTGTGTTTTATTCTTTAACATAAAACATATATTATAATTAATAAGCTAATTATTTTTAGATTTATTTAGTAATATTCAATGTATCTTTTATTGACACATGTTTACTATTAAATAACTTTTTTATTTTTTGATGTTATGGAAAAAAAATTAATTTTAAATATAATATTTTGAAAAATAATAAAAAAAATGTATAAAAGAGAATACAAAAAATTATTTTACTTTTTTGCAACAAATGGTCTAATACATTGTAGAAAAATCATTTACAGATGGTGTATTACATTGGATATTCCATAAAAAATATGATAAATATTATTTTCTAGTCTTTTCTTATATTGTTCATATCATTTAAAACTATTTATTCAATTTTTTATATATCAATTGGATTTTTTAAATCATTTTTTTCATTTTATCACTTATTAATTTTGTTTTAATTTTATTCAACTACTTTAAAAATTTAGGAATAAAAATATGCCTATTTTAGTTTAATTTTTATTGGATTATTTTTATTTTTTAGTTCAATTTTATGGTTAATTGTTGGATTTTTATATTTATGTACTAATTATTTATTACTTTGATCTAGAAGATAATGGAAGATGAAGCATCCTATTAATTGTGAGCTTCATGGGAGGACTGTACACACTATGTGCTGGACTGTACACATACTTCTATTTAGGAGCCTCATCATTCTTTTGTACAGGATTCATCTACTTCCAAAGGGGGCGATAAGACATTTAGGGTCTGTTCACATGGAAGGGTATGTTTACCAAAATTATAATTTTCTTGTAGCTAGGAAAAGAGGATACTAGTTGAATTTAATTAAAATTATATTCTTAGATGTTGAAATTAAAAATCAGGGAAGAATTTTATTTTATTGTAGGGTAAATGAAAAGATAGAATTTTTATTTTTGATTGGTGAAGTGTTGAAAATATAAAAATATCTCCATTATGGGAGAAAATTTTGGTGATATAATTTGTTATTATTTTACTTATCATGAGTTTATTTTACTAACAATGTTTTTACCTTTCTTATTAGATGAAATATGACATACCTAATACTGGAGTAGTCCTGAAGAAATGTTTAGAATTATCTACTAGGATAAGGATGTGTTTTGAATCAAACCTCACCTCAAATTTAATTTTTTAGGATAGAAAAAATCAATTCCATGTGATATATATAAATTTATATATAAAGAACATGTAATAATAATAATGAAAGTTGAAGACAATAAGTGTTTTTGGTGTGTTAAATGTTAGATTCTATTAATCTTTTTATATTAATGATCAATTTAATGGTCTATTTATTCTTAAACTTAATAAAAATGAGGAGATATAATTAGGAGTTACAATATGGAAATGTATACCCTCAAACATATCTCATGGATGGTATATGTTATTAGAAAAATAAATAATAGATAAAAAAATTCAAAACCTGAGAGTTGAGTCTTCAGGTTCAATTTAGAATTACCCTCTTTCCCCCTTAACTTGACATTAAAATTAGAAGAGGGATCATATGAGTTAATAGGGATAATATCTTTCATAATAGTTGATAATTTAAGATCATAGGATAATGAAAATTTATTTATTTTATTTATTTTATTTAAGTTTAATCCATTTTTTAATATATTGTGATTCACTAAATTTGTTTCAAATAACTGTAATAGGAATCGATTAAGGATAAGAGTGGTCAAGGGAACTTTATAGTTAAGGTTAAGAATGATGTTTTATCTACTATATTTGGAATTATTGAACAACTGGGTCACATACGAGGACACCTAAAATGTGTATTGGAAAAAAAGTGTTTTCTCTTTCTGGTGCTTCTTTAATTGGGAATCTTTATAAAATAAAAAATAATTATATTTAGAAGCTAAACATTAGTATATTGATATGAAAAAATGTATAGGATTATAGCTTTGATACCATTTGTGTTTTTAGATATGAAAAAATAATTTTTGTCTATTGATCTCACTCATCCACCTCCACCTACAGATCCAACTCCTTCACATCCTTCTACATATCCAACTCCTAATCCTTCTCTTCCATATCTTCCCATTAATTTTAAGTTAATATGTTGGGGATTCCCAAAATCATATTTTTCTTATGGGATTATATATTATATTGGGAATACCAATCAAAATCAACATATAGAGATTGATAATTTTAAGGTCATTGTACAAGATATTATAAATTGATTAGTAAGAATACAATTTCCTATAGTTGAGGTCACAACAGTCAGACAATGTATCCGAAAGTTTTTTGTCTATCCATCTAGAATTTTTCAAAAATATATTATTGAGGTATGTGAAATTTATTTCCTATATTTCATGATGGTGTTAAATTTATTAATATTTTAAAATTATTATATTTTTATTTTTATTGGAATTCATTAAAGGTAAATAGTTATCGTATAGAAGCCACAAGTATATGCATTTATGGATTCAGATACAACTTTTTTGGACATGATAGATTATCAAAATACACAAATTTTTGTTATAATTTTTTGAAATTACAATGTATACTAAATTTTTTAGATGTGCAATGATTTTTATGATTTCAAATTAAGATATAACGGAGGTTGTAACAGGATATGAGTACGACATCAACACTATGCAAGTATTTTTCATGTAGGTTGATTATCATATTTATTTTAATAATTTTAATTTATTATAACATAATACTAATATTTTATTTTTATTATGTATCTTTGTTAATTTTTTTATCAATATATGAAATTATTATATAGATTTTTGAACCCAAAAATTACTTCACCTCTATAGATGTAAATGAGTGATTCCAAAACAACAATTTATTTTGAATAATTATTTCAAAATAATGAAATAAATTGTTGGATGCTTCCTCATCTTCCATGGTATAGAATATATAATTCATATAGTGTTATATCTCTTCACTAAATAACCAATATCATTATATATTTTTTTTTGGAGTTTCCATTGGATGTTGGATGTTTTTTATCCATGTGGGAAGATAGCTTAATGGTCATGCTATATTTATGGTGATGTGTGAGATGATTTTAAGAATGTATAGAACATGTATGTTTAAATATTTCAATACTTTTATATATTATAATTAAATTTTAATTTATTTCATATATATAATTTTTATGCAAGGAATGCGATTAACTTTGAGAGACAACTAGAAATAAGTGTAAAGAGATTAGATATGTTATAATAAACGTGACTCCTCAACTATTATTCCAACATTTTTCTTGTAAGTACGTAAAAACATTAACTAATTTTTTTTTAAATATAAATTTAAAAATTATAAAGTAGTGAAGTAGTGTGGATACCATGTTATAAGATTCATGATGGGAATAATTTTAATTAAGATAGTGGAAAAATTCTAGAGGACTAGATTTTTTTATAATCATTTATTTTAATTTTTGTTTAAACATATTTAGAATAAATGTTCAATGAATTATTTTTAATATTAATATTTTTAATGACCCAAATAATTGTATTAGAGAAGATATCATACAATTAGAAAGATAATGTATGGAGCATTTGGCTATTCTGATTGGGTTTTAGTTTATTTTTAATATACATTGTAAAGTTAAAATACATTGATTTTCTGACGTTGTTTTCCAATTCTATTACAATTTTTTTTCTATTTTTGATCATATTTTATACTACTGAGATGGTGAAAAATATTTAATTTTATTTTAAATAATTATTTTCCATGTTATTTATTTTATAGTCAACTTTAAATATTTAAATATAATATTGTTCACATTGGTTTTCCAAAAACTGATATAATAATCTTCTTATAGAATCTTTTTTTTGTAAAATGGATGTTATAAATTATTTTTTAGATTATTATTCATATGAAATCCTAAAACACCCTCAAAATATGTACTTTTATAGAGTTTTCTATGACGTTTTATAAATTTTTTATCATGTCAGTTATGTAACAACTGACATAGTATTGTATTTTTTAGATCGATTTTTTTAAAAAACTGACGTTATAGTTTCTTTCACATCACTTTTGAGGAAACCAATATGGAAAACCAATTCCATATATATAACATTTATAACATAAATTAATATTAACTAACATGAATAAATTTTTGATAATGTCTAATGAAATAATGTTTTGAGGTATCTGAAGTTAAAACAAAAAAATAACAACATGAAAACCCCCTTTTACTAGTGCACTTATTAAAATCCCACGGTTTAGATATTTTTGAAGCATGTATTCATTAAATATTAATCCCTTCAACATATCAGTATACACCTATAATGTGCCCCATTTTTCCATAAAATTAAAACTTGGCTAGAACCTTCTCTTTATATCCTTTTCTTGTTGATTAATTATGATACTTCATTTTGTTCATAAATTCTAGATTTGATATTTGGATAAATTAACCCACTCATTCAGATTCAAAATTTACATATTTATTTTATTAATGATACCTTAGGAGGGATTCTAACCTTCTACCTACCTTTTGATGATTTTAAATCTGATTCAATCACTTTGATCTTCTTATATTATTATTTTAACTAAATAACCATCTTCTTATTCCCTATAAGAATGTTGTTTTCACTCAGGTATGGATCATTTTAATTTGGTCCAATTCTTAAATTTAGACCAAATATGGATTAATACTAAGTTTATGATGTTTTTTTGGGTTTCTAGAGCTGGTTCTAAGCTCATAACCCTGGCTGGTGGAGAAAATATGTTGGCCACATACTTAGTAGAAAAGGTGTGGGGTAAGCCATTGAGTTACTTCTAACTGTGTATAGCTAGATAGTGGGGTGGTGTAGGGTGCAAAATTTTCCGTAACTATAGTCCAAGGGATTTAATCCCATGATGAAATCTACAAGCACGTTACAGAGGTATTTTTCATGGTTGGTACACAGTTTCTCAGACTATGCGGCTTAACTATGAGGAATGCCCCTCCCTATAGCAGAATGTTCAACGATAGTGTGTATTTTATCAAACTGTGTGGCCAAACTATATGATTCCAATTTTGGGAGAATTTACGAAATTTCCCTTAAATAAAATTTCTTAAATCATCCGTCCTACCTTTTTTCTATCCAGTAGACAACCACCCTCCTTCTCCTCTTTTTGAGCTCCCTTGAAGCATTATTCTATCATTTGATCCCATGCACTGATCTGGTGTTCGCTTTGATCATTGTTCATCACATTGTATGGGTATCTATAAGAACATAATTTCCTTTTATTCATTTTTAATTTCTGTTATCCTTGATTATGTTATTGAGTTATATTCTCATATTTCTTATTCTTAATGTATTGAATAGCTCTCTAGATATCTTCCAATCCATGCTAATTAAAGGCTGATACTGGATGAGGAGAGTCATATGAGTATGTGATAGGTGTTCTATAACGCATCCCATAAAAATAATTACTTTATAAATTGTCATGTTCATGGTTCAATTTCATCAAGAGTTTACTATTTTATTAGTTTTAATTTCTTGTAGTCATTATAACCATATTATAAAATCGTTGTTAAAACATTATATATTTTTGGTGGTTACATCCACAATGTTGACCACCCCAAGTAAGGTGTTTCTTATATTTATAGTTTTAATATCTTGTTATGTGTGTATTCACCACCGTTAAGGTGTAATTTGGATTAACCCTAAATATGGTAAGCCCCCCATAATTAAATAACTATTGAATTTTGAATTCATAATAGGTTAGAATGGTGAAATTTCCATTTGACCCTTCTAAGGTAACATTTATAATTAATTAATGGATGTTAAATGGATGTATCTTAAATATAATGTGATATTATACTTAGAATATGACTTTTACATATTAAATATAATATAATTCATGGTTTAATTTCAATAGTACCCCTTTCCAATTATTATGGATGGTACTGGAATGGTCCAAATGAATTGATATGATTGAAATAAATTAATCGATTCCATATTTTACTAACCTTGTCACACTAATGAAAGGGAATGAAATGAACTAAATGAATACATATAATGAATGATTAATACATGGAAAAATTAATATAATGAATTGATTATAAGGTTCCTTGTATTTGGTCCTTGACATTATTATTGGAGTAGTCATATTCTATCCAACCGTGGATTCCCAAGGAAAGTCCTTGAGCACTCATGAACATCATTCCGATTTAAGGATTTTGATTTCCAAGGGTGAGACCCACCTTGAAACCTGATCCTAATTTATTTGTGGATTCTTGTTATGACACCATAGGATCCCTTTATTATCATTTATATGATTCTTTTGATACACTCCTTGGATCCAACATAAATTCTACTGAAATGAGGCACCTTGGATACACCATTGGGCCTAGTCACTAATTATCCTATTTTACCTTGTATGATTCCACAGACTTGATTATATTCAATATTTTAAAATTACATGGATTAATCTCCTTGGATTACACTCTATACCTATATCCATGAAACATTTATTACTTCAGTTTGCTTAAACATTGAAGCCAAGGTTTCCTCGGTCATCACCTTGGAACCAATTCATTATTAACATTACAGGATACCTTGCTATGACTTAGATCCTTCACTATTATCCTTTCTAGATTTTAGTGTTGGGAATACCACTTGTGATCAATTTATATAAACTATAACTTAACTAATTAATGAACTGGTAACATGTTTAGACACTAGCCATGGGCTGAAGCAGGTACTTGGTTATTTATTTTACTATACTTCATTACTTTAATATATTCATGATTGTACAATTATTTAGTTTATATAAAATGGGAAGCATGGTTTTAAAAATATTGGTGGTGGACTAATAATACATATATCAATGCTTATTCAAGATTACATTGGTGTCAGAAAACATTACATGTATGCAGGTGCTGATAAAGGGAAGTGTATTAGTTCAGAAACTTGATTTCTTTCAATCTTATGGTGTAGCTAGTAGTTGATGAACATGATGTAGATTGGGATTCTAGGGATAGTTTTAATATTAAAATTTTCTACTTTTGTATAGAATATATTATCTGCTACTTTTTATCCATATTTTACTTCTATATATATACTTGACATATGTCATTATCAACATTTGTATATTTTTATCCGTTGTTCGAGTTATTTCTTATTTTTGTATGCATCTTTTATTCTATCAGTTTCCATATATTTCTTCTTATTTTTACCTATTATTTTATGTATATAATGTGATAAAATCTGGTAATGAGGGCATAATCTCCCCACAAACACACCCTAGAACCTCTCTCATAGTTGTCAACATATGGCATTCGTGGACATGTGCTTGAGGCCATTTGGAAAACCAGGCTCAAGGGACCTCTGAGTTTATCAAAGTTGTTCCTTTCATGATTTACTATTTCTAGACAGTTGATGGGAAATAAGGAATGTGTGTTACATGGTTATAAGTTGTACTTGGGTCTATCTAACCCATGTTTAGGATAAATAACAATTTTCATGGATATTTATTTTTTATACTTTTTCCTATTACTATAGATATCATTTCACCATTGGGTTACACACCATCTATTTAAGGGATATTATTATTATTATTATTATTATTATTATTATTATTATTATTGGTAATTTCAATTCATCCTTGGCTCAATTATATGAGGGAAATGATCAATGTAAGATTCATCATTATAATCACCGATAATTAAAATTTCATGCATATTTTAATGCCATATAGGTGAATTTTACAACCTAAATTCCTTGATATGCCTATGATTGTTGAATAAAGATTATTTATACATTATTCTTATGCTTCTCTTTGGATATGATTGTATTATTTAAATTTTCAATTAAAAAATGTATGGGCTTCCATGGGTTAGAAAGGGTCATATACCGATTCAATCCATTAGATTTAAATTAAATGGGTGTGAGTTTCAGTGATAAGGTGTATGGGACTAGAATAACTTGGAACTATGATCCATTTTAAATGAACATTGATGTATCGAAATAAGAAACTAAATGCATAAAAATTATAAAAATACTTATTAAATTTAAATTTTTCTAGAAAATTATGAGTAAAGGAGTAGTTTACCCTTTATCTTTTGGAACCCCTATAATATAAACAAGAACACTTAACAATACCTATCCATATTAGCTGGTAGTTTGGGTAGTATACCATGGGCAGTTAGCCCTTTATTTATATTTTTCTTCCTCTAGTGTTTCTATATTATTAAATTTTGTTTTGAGTTGTGTTCTTGGCATTTTTAAGCCAATGCAGACATGATATCCTAGTGTCATGTCCCAGGAGGGTGACACTGAAGATGCCTTAAATGTTGCAGGACCTGAGCCACCAGTCTTTTCAAAAGGATTTACACTTGAGGAACCACATATTATACATTATTTGGGAAAATATTCTTATCTTTGTGATAGTTTTCTACGTCTGATGCAGACCCTGGAAGGTGTTCCTTGGCATGCACCTGAGATGGCTGATTTGACACACAAGTTTCAACAAAATCATCATTCTACATTATCAGGTGATGATAGTCTTAAGGATACTGATTTTAGGCTAGAGGATACCCTATATAACATTGAGAATCTAGATACACCTTAATAATTTAGGGTAATCCTTTCTATATATAGGTAGCAGGATTCATCCAATCATATATGGAATGTGATTACATAGGTTGGTCGCCATCAGGGCATGGCATGGACTGACTTTCAAACTTTTATATATGACTACTTCTTTCCTTAGTGTTGGGAGATTACTGGTCCAAAGATTCAATGAATCTAAATCAGGTTGTTAGGATATTTATGGAGTATTCAGTGCATTTCACTGAGTTGTAGCACACTACACCAATTTTAGATTGTGATGAGATTTCACGAGTTAGATGATTCAAGGACGGGCTTCATTATGTCATCCATACTCAGGTAAATATATTTTTCATACCTTATTTTTTTGTTATAGTCAACCATAATATTATCACTAATCATAACCTAAGGTAAGGTGATAATATTAGGAATGGAGGATCACTGCCGAGGTAGACCAACAATTATTCCTATAGAATAAAACGATCCCTTATTGTTTCTCATAAGGGAAGTGGTAGCTAGAGTAATCATACTAGTAACTATATGTTGTATTATAAGGGTGGATGATAGGGTAATGAGAATCATCAATTTGATAAATGTAATCTAGAGTTTTGGTCTTGCAGCCATATGTAGAATCATCCGATATTCTGTCAGAATGTTCCATCAGCTTCTAGTAAAAGAGGTTCTGCACCGGAGCCACCTTTAGGGGAATGTCCTTTTATGCCAAATCAGGTAGGGATTTAGAGTAGCACCGACAAGACCAGCTGAGAAGGAGGTCGTATCCATGGAATCCAGAAATCATATTATTATATGTGCTAGTAGATAATTCATGATCATGGTAGTCTATTTTTTTTACAACGATGTGGATCAGATCAATTTCATTCATTACAACTAATACCCAAGGTTCAGGATATAGGACTGTTTATAGTATGAGGTATTGTTCGAGTAGACTCCACTATAGTATCTTCTTTATTTGATACTGGTGAATCACATTATTTCATATATTTATCTATCTTGGAGTGTATAATTCTATAAATATTGTATTACTGTGGTGTAATGACCCTGGATACACCATTGGGGATATGGTTAGAGGCTGTATTCAAGTGTAGGGAATGTCCCCTTGAGGTACGAAGTTACCCTTTCTTATGGGATCTCTTTTTTCTTGACATTAAATTCATTGATGGAATTATTTGGAAGGATTTGTTGGTTCTATATCATGCCTTTGATGATTTATATCACCATAGGGTTTTGTTTACATCACCCAAGGGAATTAGTTATCTACACAATGGTGAGTGGGATGTCCAGACTAGTAGATGTGGACTAGAGAATCACATTCTGGGTGAATTGACTACCCATATTTAAAATATCTTCATGATGGATCTAGGTTTATATCCAGCTGAATTTCCTCTTGTAGTAGAACATTTTAGATATGTCTTTCCAGATGAATTTTCTAGATTACCTCATGAGAGAGAGATATAGTTTACAATTGATCTCATTCTAGGATTAAATCTAGTTTCCATTCATCTATATAAGATGGAACCTACTATGGTCTCTGACCTCAAGTAGTATTTAGAAGTTCTAGATACTAATTGTTTTATATATACTAGAACATCCTATTGGATTTCACCCATGTTATTCACCAAAAAGGGGGATGAGACCCTTCACCTATAAATGGATTATAGAAAGTTAAACCAAATGATGGTTAATAACAATTATCCACTACCTCTAATAGATTATGACATTTACCATCTCTGATGAGCTCGCGTGTTTTCAAAGATTAACTTGAGATCAGGTTATCATTATGTTCTAGTCAGGCCATCGTACATAGAATGTATGGTCTATAAGTGTACCTCATTATATCTTTCTATCTTACAAACATTCCTACCATTTTCTTGTCTCTAATGAATGGGATTTTCTATCCCTATTACGATTCATTTTCCATTGTCATTATGTATGACATCTTGGTGTACTATCAAACTCGTAGAAACCATTCTAAGCAAGTTGAGATAATTCTGAGTAAACTGATAGAGAATTATCGTTGTTCCAATATTGCTAAGTTCCACTTATAGATCGAACAATATAACATATTAAGTCATATTATGTCACGACCCGTCCTCGGGGCCCGTGCCATGACTACCCCAAGCCCGCCTTTCATAGGCCAGGGGCTGGCGACTAGCACTAAGGCGTAAATCCCGGTAAAAAGGAAGGCATTTCCTTTGTAAAGTAAACAAACACCAAAGAGTACAAGCGGATGTAAAAGTAAACACTAGATGAAAAATGGCTACAACAGTAAGTGTGGAAAGTAAAGGAGGCCGGAAATACAAGCCCAACTGTAAAGTAAAGTACAACTCAAAAAGGGAAAACAACAACTGAAAGAAAAGCCGCAGCGTCGAGCCGTCCTCTGGAATTCCCACCTGAAGGGTGAGTATGGATATCCTCCACAGCTCCTCGATCTAATCGTCCGCTCCGAGTACACCCCACCCAGTGGTCCACCTCCAAGTACCGTCCTGCTCCGCAATCCTTGACCACGATCAGCGATGTCCGTCGTCTGCAACCAACACAACATAGTGTGGTCATAGCCTGTGCATGGGTGAGTATAAGCTACTCAGTAGGGACCCCGAGACCCACGAAGGTCTCCTAAAATCTACAAAGGATAAACTACAAAGGATAATATACAACCAATAAGTAAAATCCGACACTGCTTAGGTATATGCCCATATATATACCTAAGTCATCAATTCCCGTTCGGCTCCAACATCCGAACCCAAGCACAACTCAGTCCACACAGGAAAGCAAAACGTAAATCCACATAGGATAGCACAATCTAAAAAGAAAATCAAAACGTAATCCACATAGGATAGCACAACATAATCCACAAAGGAGAGTAAACGGGATTCATCTCACACAGGTATACTTCTTCGAATGATGATAGAGATGATCACTAATCCATCTAAGTCGTCAGACCCACAAAGGATCGGAAGGTACTAACCCCCGCAATGACCCACACAGGATCTGTAGGCGCTGGCTCACACAGAACCGCTAAGCGCTGACCCACAGAGGATCGGATCCACACAGGATCTATAGGCGTTGGCCCACATAGGACCGCTGAGCACTAAAGTCGTCGTCGTCGAATCCACTGAGGATCTCTGCACAGTCGTCGTCGAATCCACTGAGGATCTCTGCACAGTCGTCGTCGCAGTCGCAGCCAGCACTAGGGTTCCCGCACACAGCAAGCTTGTTCGGGAGGGTCTTCTCCATGAGCCGAGAGGCTGATACATCAACTGACACATAGTCCAGAGTTGATGTATCAAAAAGTTCTGTAACGTCAACAGGAACTCAACGTCGCAGACGGCGCGTCGATCGGACACCCGGTCTGAGAGTTATTGTATTTTTCGTTCCAGGGGCCCGGTTGATTTTTAAGGCAAAACCAAGCCGACCATACTCCACCTGCGTGAAAACCTCGGGCAGAGTGATCCAAAAGATCCTTCTCACAAAGAGTAAACCACCAAAGTCGACGGCACGTCAATCAGACATCTAGAGCTTAAGATAAGAGCAATTCCGCTCCGAGGGCCCGGTTGGTTTCGTGGACGAACCAACCCGGCTGAACCCAAAGTATTCCAAAACCTTGAGTGTAATATTCCAAAACGGCCGTCTCGATCCAAGGATCGCGTTTCCACTGACGGCGCGTTGATCGGAGGCATGTATCTCAAGATACGGGAAAAAGACCAAAAAGGTCAAAAAACGGGGGGTCTGGGCCCGAGTCGACCCGACCCAACCCCCCTGGGTCAGCCCGAACCGGGTCAACGCACCCGGGTCCGGGTCCGACCCGGTTGGGCGTGACCCGGCCTAGCCTGGGCACGGCCCGGATGGCGGGTCGGCTCGGCCCGGCTCGGCTCAGCCGAGCGGCTGTGCGAGGGGAGTCCGGGGGCGGGGGCGCGCTGCCCCCATGTGTGAACACCGCGGCCCCCGTGGGGGGCCGCCCTTGGTTAGCTGACGCGAAAAGGACACGTCCCGTGTCTAGCCGGACCCGCGCGGTTGCGGGTCCTCTGGCCGCCGCCTCTGGCCACCGGCGCTGCCGCGCCGGCGACCCGCGCCGCCGGTGGAGTCCGCGGGCCACCAAAGTTTCTCTGGTGGTCCGATTTCACTTCCGTCTGCGTCGTAGCTCCTCCCGGGTCCTGTACTTCACTGCGGAATCAAAAAATCATCTTTGCGGCACGTTTTGTCATTGCCCGCCAATCCGCACATCAACGAAGAACTGTGGTGGGTTGTCGGGCCATGTTTGTTTGGCCCGCACCCTCCGCGTTAGGTGATAACAATCGGGAATAAAATATTCAACCCATGAAAAACAAACGAGGCACAATTTTAATAAAAATAAAATTGAACTTTGGTCTGGGTTCTTTATTTTAGATGATCAACCATGGGAATACACATTTCTTTCAAATAAAACCCCTACCTCGCCGTAGTCGTCGAGCGTGCGTTCTTCGCAGAATTGACTATCGCGGAAGAAGAGGATCATCGCGTCACAGAAGGGCGTCGCGTCATCTCGGAAGGGAGTCGCATCGACGATCTCCGAGGATCAAGAACATACAGATTTAATTTTAACAATTAAATCCATATTGAAGTTATAATCCACAAAGTAATTTAAAGGACCGCAATCCACTACCTTGTCGTTGTCGGTCAAAGGTTGTCGTGGGGTTGGATCGTCGTGGAAGAAGCGTCATAGAGGGAGAATTGTCGGCATTGCAGTACACGGCTTCGCATCGTCGATCTCCATGGGTTCGGCGTTCTTCGCGTTCTTCGTCGGTGGCCGACATTCTTCGCGAAGGAGGTTGAAGATCTTCAAGCTTCTCCCAATCCTCTCAACGCCACAAGTTCCAACAAAAATAAAATAAGAGTTATCTTATTTTATTAACGCACATGACATGTTTGAATTTCAAAATAAATGAAAAGAACAATTAATTCAATGAATTAATTGTAACAAATAAAATAGCCCAATTAAAGAGGGGCGTTAATAATTAAAAACATGCGTCGGTTGACTTTCATTAAAAGGAGGTTTTCGCCGGTGTGTTACTTATGGGAAAAGAAACGGTGGGGCTCATGCGGGCCCCACCTCAAAAATATCCTACCAAGAGGGTAGGATATTTTGGGTTCCACCCTATCCACTTCAACTCAGCTTAAACTACTTAAGGTGGTCTTTAAGCAGCTTTAAGTGAAATAAACTTAAAATTGTCGTACAACTTTTTTTTATTTCATAACATAAAACCCAAAAATTAAAAACCACAACTGAGCAAATGAAACTCTGGAAAATGTGTTTCTAAGCAAATACTGGTGCTGCGATTCCATCGGTGCCCTCAAAATTCGATTCCGAGAACCGGTTTCAATGTTAGAAAACCCTGCTCGTCCGTTCACTGAACGTACCCGAGCCAAACTTCAGAAAATGATTCCGGGCACACTAGGCCTCAGAATCAGGTGCCGTCAGAAACTGCGTTATTGTAAAATTCAAAATCAAATTAAGAAAAAAAAATTCCTTGAAATTTATGGGTCTTTACATTACTCCCACCTCAGGGCTTTACGTCCCCGTAAAGATACATCATAAACTAGAGAAACAAAAGTGGGTACTGAGCACGCATCTGAGCCTCCCGCTCCCAAGTGCTCTTCTGGAGGTTCCCTGCTGCCATCTGATGCGCACTAGAGGGATCGATCGTCCACGTAGGACCCACTCCTGTCGATCCTCGATCTCTACTAGGACCTCCGCAAAAGTCGCCCCATCATCAAGGTCCAGCTCCCCATGGTCAATGATGTGCGTCGGGTCGTGCATGTATCTCCTCCGCTGAGATACGTGGAAGATGTCATGCACCTGGTGCAACTGAGGTGGTAGAGCCAGGCGATAAGCCACCTCGCCAATCTTGCTGAGGACCTGGAAGGGTCCGATGAAGCGTGGAGACAACATGCCTCCTCGGAAAAATCTCCGTAATCCACGTCGAGGTGAGACACACAAGAAGGCGTGGTCACCATCCTCGAACTCTAGTGGTCTCCGCCTCCTATCAGCATAAGACTTATGCCGGCTCTGAGCTATCCTCATCCGCTCCTGGATGACCTGGACATTCTCTGTTGTGGCCCGAACCATATCTGGTCCCATGAGTGCTGACTCCCCAGGGTCTGTCCCGCACAAAGGAGATCTGCAAGGTCTTCCGTACAACGCCTCGTATGGTGCCATCCTGATGGTGGAGTGGTAGCTGTTGTTGTACGCGAACTCCACCAAGGGTAGGTGGTCCTCCTAGATGCAACCAAAGTCGAGGACACATGGGCGGAGCATGTCCTCGAGAGTCTGAATGATCCTCTCTGTCTGACCATCCGTTTGAGGGTGAAAGGTGGTGCTCAGACGTAGCTATGTCCCAAACGCCTCCTGTAATCTCTTCCAAAGCCGGGAAGTAAAGCGAGCATCTCGATCGGAGACGATAGATGATGGCACTCCGTGAAGCTGTACAATCTCCTGAACATAGAGACGCCCCACGCTCTCCACTGAGCCCTGCTCTCGGATGGGTATGAAGTGTGCCGACTTGGTATGTCGGTCAACAATCACCCAAATGGAGTCGTGACCTCTGGAAGTGCGTACAAGTCTAGTCACGAAGTCCATAGATATATTGTCCCATTTCCACTATAGAACCTCCAAGGGATGTACCAAGACTACTGGTACCTGATGCTCTGGCTTCACCTGCTGGCTGGTGAGGCATCGTGAAACGAACTCTGCCACAACCTTCTTCATGCCCTGCCACCAGTGCTGTCGTCTGAGGTCCTGGTACATCTTCGCTACTCCAGGATGTACGGCCAAAGGAGAAATGTGAAACTCTCTCAGCACCTCCTCCCGTAAAGCAACTGGTACCAAGGTACATCCTATGAAAAGGACGTCATGCTCTGCTCCAAGGGAGAAACCATCAGGTGTCTGACCTGAGGATATCTGTGCATGCCGCATCTCACAGTCAGCGTCCCCACATTGTGCCTCTCTAACCCGCTGTAGTAGTAGAGGGGTGACTGTGAGAGACTGAAGGAAGGCTGCTCCGTCCCTATCCACAAAGGATATCTGCAAGTTGGCTAGATGCTCTATCACCTCCTCAAGTAGCTGAATGCCCGTCCTCCTGCTGAGAGCATCGGCTACTACATCCCCCTTCCCAGAATTATAGACTATCTCAAAGTCATAGTTCTGGAGGAACTCAAGCCATCGTCGCTGTGTCAGGTTCAGATCCTTCTGCGAGAAGATGTACCTGAGACTCTGGTGGCCAGAAAAGACTGTAAAGCGCTCGCCCATCAGATAGTGCCGCCATGTCTTCAGAGCGAAGACCACTACTGCTAACTACAGGTCATTGGTAGCGTAGTTCTGCTCATTAGGCCTCAAATGACGTTATCCATAGGCGATAACCGCTCGCTCCTGCATCAGGACACATCTGAGTTTGGTCCCTGATGCATCGCAGTAGACTACGTATCCAACTCCTTCCTCAGGTAACCTCAAGATAGGTGCGTTATTTAGTCTCTGTCTCAGCTCTTGGAAGCTTTGCTGACATCTATCTGACCACACAAAGGGTTTCCCCTTCTTCGTCAAAGCTGAGAGTGGTACCGCAACTCTGGATAAGTCTGGTACAAATCTCCGATAGTATCCAGCTAGTCCCAAGAAACTTCGCACCTCCGTCACACTCCTGGGTGGCTCCCAAGCTACCACTGCCTCGATCTTCGCAAGATCCACCGCAACTCTCACCTCAGAGATGACGTGCCCCAATAATTGGACCTCACGTAACCAGAACTGGCACTTCGAGAGCTTTCCATAAATCTGGTGCTCTCGGAGTGTGTCTAGTACAACCCACAAGTGGTAGGCGTGCTCCTCCTCAGTCGTCGAGTATACCAAAATGTCGTCGATGAAGACCATGAAAAATCGATCGAGGTATGGCTGAATGATCCTGTTCATGAGGCCCATGAACACTGCTAGAGCATTGGTTATGCCAAAAGGCATAACCAAGAAATCATAGTGCCCATACCGACACCTGAAGGCCGTCTTCTGCACGTCCTCATCTCGAACTCTGAGCTGATGATAGCCTGACCTGAGGTCTATCATCGAGAACCACCGTGATCCCTTGAGCTGATCGAAGAGGACATCAATCCTCGGTAGCAGATACTTGTTCCTCACTGTCACCTGGTTCAGGCGACGATAGTCGACACACAGTCGCAAGATCCCGTCCGCCTTCTTGGTGAACAATATCGGGGAAGCCCAGGGTGAAACATTGGGCCAGATGAATCCCTTTCCCTGCAAGTCCTCCAACTGTACCCATCGCTCTAGAAGCTCAGCGGGGGCCATCCGATACGCTGGAGTGGATATCGGGGCTGTCCCGGGGTACAGACCAATATAAAAGTCTGCCTCTCTCCGAGGAGGTAGTCCTGGAATGTCATTAGGAAAGACGTCCGCATACTGATCCACAACTGCAGGAAAACTAGGACTCTGCACGTCAACTGCTCCTTGGATGAGGCTAGCCCACTAATGAGTGATGGCCTGTCCTCTCCTCTGCAGAAGTCCATCCTGTGCTGCAAAGGCTCCCTTCTCGTCGGTGAAGGTGAACCTGCTCCCGTTGGTGCGTACACATCGCACCTTGCGCCTAATACAGTCAATCTGATCATGAACTGTAGATAATCAATCCATGCCCATGATGACGTTGTAAGGCCTCGACGCCACTACAAGAAGATCCCAGCCGAAGCTCTCGCCTCCTAGAGTAAGCTCACACTACCGACACTAGTGCGTAATGGTCGAGTCCGCTCCCGTAGGAGTCTCTAGCCATAAGGATGAAGCCAATGGATCTGTCGGAATCTCAGAGATCCGAACAAGGGCAGTGGCTATGAGAGAGTGACTCACTCCTGTGTCTATAAGAACTGCAACAAGGGTGGAATAGACACAGATAGTACCTCGAATCAACTCGGGCACGCCGTGGTCATAGTCCACTACTGCCTGGAGTTGTGCCTGTCTCTGCCCGCCACCTCATGGTGGTCGGGGTGGCCCTCCTGGTGGTGGTGGTGGTAGAGCATCAAAGCGTCGCCCACCACCTGCCGCTCGGACAGCTCCTATGCCTTGTCCGCCTACTCCCTATGGACTTCCACGGTCGACCCTCTGCCTCCGCCTCGGTGGCCCCTCCACCATCTGATTCTCCTCGGCACAGCGGGTCGGGCAGTAACGAGCCATGTGGCCCTGACCGCCGTAGGTGTAGCACTGCCTGCCTCTCGAAAGATTGGCTCCACGCTGTGTGCCCCGCACTGCTGAGCCAGTGTCCTGAGTTCGTCTGTGTGAGGGTCTAGTCTTCCTGGACCCCTGAGTCATCCATCGACTGCCTGCTGTAGAAGACTCTGCTACCTGCCGCCCTACGGTAGGTCTCGCTGCTGATGAGGACTCAGTAAGAAAGCTCTCGATCAAAAGGGATCGCTCTAGTACTCCTGCCTGAGTCAGAATGCTGAGGGAGATCAGTGATGCCCTAATCTCGTGTCTCAATTCCTACTCAAAGGTCCGGGCCCGGAAGAAAGGGTCCCGTAACTTGTCGGTCGGGTAGGGAGAAAGATCGGTAAATCTCACCGAGTATTGGGCGACCGTCAAGCTACCCTGCCACAGGTGAAGAAGCTCCTGAATGCGCACCGCACGGAGGTTGGATGGGAAGAACTCCGAGCGGAAGATGATCTCAAAGTCTATCCAGAGGAGAGATGCCTCATCGTGCACCTGGATCATCAAGCTCCACCATAGGCCCACTGCTGCATGCAGTAGGCTCGCAGCGAGGATCACCATGAGGTCTGCTGGTGTCCTCACTACCCTGAAAACCCGAACAACTGCCTCCAGCCAGTCCTCGGCTGCCTGGGGGTCCGTCTCCCCATGGAACATGGGCAGTCGCTGGCATTGGAACTCGTGCAGAGCTCCAAGGCGACATGCATCGTCAGCGGTCATGGCGGGAAGCATCGGTGGCTCGGCGGGTAGAGGTACCGTCGATTCCTCTGCTCTCAAAGGGCCCTTTACCGAGGCCTCGTCGCTCGGTGGGCTATCGTCACGCTCAACTCACAGAACCCTAGGTAGCTGTTGTCGTGGGGCCATCCTGAAAAGGAAACAAGTGCACCACGGTCAGAACAGTATACCTGGTGAGCTGACACAAGTAATCACAAAGAATACTTGAAACAGACATGCAATCAATGTTTTCGTGCAATAAGTCGGAAATCAGAAGTCAGGGTCCTGGTGTATGGATACGTCAGCCGCCGCACCAACACTGGGCTCCCTGGACTGATATCCACACTCAATACACTTAACACTATTGCTTCTCATAGAAGAGTGATCAGAGTCTGCGGTAGAACCGAAATCCTTTGATACCAATTTGTCACGACCCGTCCTCGGGGCCCGTGCTGTGACTACCCCAAGCCCGTCTTCCATAGGCCAGGGGATGGCGACTAGCACCAAGGCGTAAATCTCAGTAAAAAAGGAAGGCATTGCTTTTGTAAAGTAAGCAAACACCACAGAGTACAAGCGGAAGTAAAAGTAAACACTAGAAGAAAACTGGCTACAACAGTAAGTGTGGAAAGTAAAGGGGGCTAGAAATACAAGCCCAACTGTAATGTAAAGTACAACTTGAAAAGGAAAAAACAGAAATTGAAATAAAATCCGCAGTGTCGAGCCGTCCTCTGGAAGTCCCACCTAAAGGGTGAGTACGGATCGCCTCCACAACTCCTCAGTCCAATCGTCCACTCCGAGTACACCCCGCCCAGTGGTCCACCTCCTGGTACCGTCCTGATCCGCAATCCTTGACCAGGATCAGCGTTGTCCGTCGTCTGCAACCAACACAACGTAGTGCGGGCATAATCCACAAAGGAAAGAAAAATGTAAATCCACACAAGATAGCACAATCCAAAAAGGAAAGAAAAACATAATCAACATAGGATAGAACAACATAATACACAAAGGAGAGTAAATAGGATTCATCTCACACAGGTATACTTCTTCGAATGATGATAGAGATGATCACTGATCCATCTAAGTCGTCAGACCCACAAAGGATCGAAAGGTACTAACCCCCGCAATGACCCACACAGGATCAGAGCCACATAGGATCTGTAGGCGCTGGCTCACACAGAACCGCTGAGCACTGACCCACACAGGATCGGATCCACACAGGATCTGTAGGTGCTGGCCCACACAGTACCGCTAAGCACTGATGTCGTCGTCGTCGAATCCACTGAGGATCTCTGCAAAGCCGTCGTCGCAGTTGCAGCCAGCACTAGGGTTCCCGCACACAGCAAGCTCATTCGGGAGGGTCCGCTCCACGAGCTGAGAGGCTGATACATCAACTGACACATAGTCCAGAGTTGATGTATCCAAATGTTCCGTAACGTCAATAGGAACTCAACGTCGCAGACGGTGCGTCGATCGGACACCCGGTCTGAGAGTTATTGGCATTTTCGTTCCAGGGGTCCGGTTGGGTTTTAAGGCAAAACCAACCTTACCATACTCCACCTGCGTCCAAAACTCGGGCTAAGTGAGCCAAAAGATCTGTCTCACAAAGAGGAAACCACCAAAGTCGACGGCACGTCAATCGGATGTCCGGAGCATAAGATAAGAGTGTTTCCACTCCGATGGCCCGGTTGGTTTCGTGGACGAACCAAACCAGCCGAACCCAAAGAAATATAAAACCTTGAGTGTAATATACCGAAACGACTGTCTCGATCCTAGGATCGTGTTTCCACTAACGGCACGTCGATCGGAGGCATGTAGCTCAAGATACGGGCAAAATACCGAAAAGGTCCGAAAACGGGGGGTTTGGGCCCGGGTCGACACGACCCGGGTCCGACCCGATTGGGCGCGAACCGGCCTGGCTAGGGCGGCCCATCCTAGCCTGGTCGCGACCCGACCGGTGGGTCTGCTCTGCCCGGCTCGGCTCAGCTCGGCCGAGCGGCCGAGCGAGGGGAGTCCGGGGGCAGGGGCGCGCTGCCCCCACGTGTGAACACCGCGGCCCCCGCGGCGGGCCGCCCTTGGTCCGTGGATGCTGCAAAGCCACGTCCCGTGTCTCACCGGACCCACGCGGTTGCGGGTTCGCTAGCCTCCACCATCGCGGCTTCAGCCACAGCGGCTCCATCCGGCGGCGCGCCGGGGCGCCGCCGGCGACCCGCGCCACCGGTGGAGTCCGCGGGCCACCAGAGTTGCTCCGGTGGTCCGATTTCACTTCCGTCTGCGCCGTAGCTCCTCCCGGGTCCCGTTCTTCACTACGGAATCAAAAAATCGTCTCTGCGGAACGTTTTGACATCGCCCGCCAATCTGCGCATCAAGGAAGAACTGTAGAGGGTTTTTGGGCCATGTTTGTTTGGCCCGCACCCTCCGCGTTAGGTGATAACAATCGGGAATAAAATATTCAACCCATGAAAGACAAACAAGGAACAATTTTAATAAAATTAAAATTTAACTTTGGTTCGGGTTCTTTATTTTAGATGATCAACCATGGGAATAAATATTTCTTTCAAATAAAACCCCTACCTCACCGTAGTCGTCAAGCGTGCGTTCTTCGCGGAATTGACCATCGCGGAAGAAGAGGATCGTCACAAAGCGGAAGGGCGTCGCATCGTCACAGAAGGGAATCGCGTCGACGATCTTCTAGGATCAAGAACATACAGATTTAATTTTAATAATTAAATCCATATTGATGTTATAATCCACAAAGGAATTTAAACGACCGCATTCCCCTACATTGTCGTTGTCGATCAAAGGTTGTCATGGGGTTGGATCGTCGCGGGAGAAGCATCGCAGAGGGAGAATCATCGGCGTTGCGGTACATGGCTTCACGTCGTTGATCTCCACAGTTTCGGCATTGTTCGTTTTCTTCTTCGGTGGCCGGCGTTTTTCGCGTTCTTCGCGAAGGAGGTTGAAGATCTACAAGCATCTCCCAATCCTCTCAACGCCACATGTTCCAAAAGAAATAATATAAGAGTTATCTTATTTTATTAACCCACATGACATGTTTGAATTTCAAAAGAAAAGAAACAAAAAATTAATTCAATGAATTAATTGTAACAAATAAGACAACCCAATTAAAGAGGGGCGTTAAGAATTTAAAACATGCGTCAGTTGACTTTCATTAAAAGGAGGTTTTCGCGGGTGCATTACTTAGGGTAAAAGAAACAGTGGGGCTCATGCGGGCCCCACCTCACAAATATCCTACCAAGAGGGTATGATATTTTGGGTTCCATCCTATCTGCTTCAACTCAGCTTAAACAACTTAAAGTGGTCTTTAAGCGGCTTTAAGTGAAAAAAAATTGTCGTACAACTTTATTTAATTTCATAACTTAAACCCCAAAAATTAAAAACCACAACCGAGAAAATGCAACTCCGGAAAAGGTGTTTCTAAGAAAATATCGGCGCTGCGATTCCATCGGTTCCCTCAGAATTCGATTCCGAGCACCGGTTTCAATGTTAGAAAACCCCGCTCGTCCGTTCATTGAACGTACGCGAGCCCAACTTCCGAAAATGATTCCGGGAACATCGGGCCTCGGAATCAGGGGCCGTCAGAAACTGATTTCTTGTAAAATTCCAATGAAAATTAAGAAAAAACAATTTCTGTGAAATTTACGGGTCTTTACATATTATCTCATATTATGGAGTATTTGTTCAACCATTTAATGTTAGTGATGTGGTTTGCTGAGATAATCCCATGAAATGTTCTGATATACAGAGATTCTTGGGGATGGATGGATATTACATTAATTTCATAAAGGAAGTATCACGGATTTCTAGACCAATTATAGGTCTTAAAAATAACATTTTCAAGTTCATGTGGCCAAAATAGTGTGATAAATCCTTTCCATAGATGAAAGGTATATTTTTCTTGACACATATTTTGATTCTACCAAATCCTAGTAGAGGCTATACAATGTTATCTATTGCATCCAAAATCAGGTTGGGTGTAGTGCTGATATAGGAAGACATAGTCATTTTGTATGGTTCATGGAAATTGAGGCCTCGTTAGTGAAATTCCTTGATTTAAGAGATTGATCTAGCTTTAGTTTTCCAGGACTTTTGTAATTGGAGATGCTATCTTATGGGTGACCACTTTGTGGTGTGTACAAAACACAAGATCCTCAAATATGTCTTTACACAATGTGAAATGTATTTTAGACCATGAATATAGGTAAAATATCTTCAGTAATTCGATTTTGAGCTTTCCTATTATACATGAAAAGGGAATGTGGTACCATATGTGCTGAGTCGAAAAAATGAGGCAACTACCGTGTCAGAAGACAATGGAAAATAGAAATTAATGGAAATATTTTCTAATATACATATGGAGTTTCATGATAGTCTCAAGAAATCACATCTATCATCATTAATAGATGCTTCTTACCACCTTGAGAAGGTGAATAGGAGGAAATTATTAGATCCTAAAGGATTGATTCTCTTTGATAGTATTTTAAGAGATGACCCACCTTCGGATTGGCCTGTTGATAGAGATGAAAACCTACATATATATGGACAGATTTGGGTTTCTATAGATATGTGATAGAAACTTATGTGGGAGTTCTAAGCATATAAATTGGAAGTTCATCCAGACATATCCAATATGTATTAAGACATGTGATACATGTATTAGTGTCCTGGGATGAAACATAAAAAAGGCTTTATTACTTGGTGTTCTGCCTGTTAAAATGTGAAGGAAGTGAAACTAAGACCTTCTGGATTATTAGAGACACTTATAGTCCTAGAGTGGAAATTAATATATGTTTACATGAACATTTTAATGAGATTATTTTGGTCTCCAAGGGGTAGTGACGTTTTGGGGGTATTCATTGATTGAACAACGATAGTATCCCAATTATTTTCTATGCGGCAGACTTTCTCAGTTGATGAGTTGGAAACATTGTATTTCTATGAGGTCATCTGACTTCACAACGTCCCTAGTACTATCCTTTAAGATAGTGGTTATCATTTCACAACGTGGTTCTAGTAGGGACTGTAGAATTCTATTGGATTACAGGTTCTTTTGAGCATATATTTTTATCCTAATACCGATGGATGGTCATAACAGATAGTAGATAATCTAGACCAAATAATATTCACATGTGTCCTTGACTTTAGTAGTTCATGGAAGAAGCATATCCCTCTCTTTGATTTTTTATATAATAATATTTTTTATGTGACATTTCATATGGATCCTTTTGAGGACTTATATTGTAGGCCATTCTATTCACCTCTAAATTAGATAGAGGCTAGTGAGGCAGCTCAACTTGGTCCTCATATCATACTAGAGAATTTAGAGAGGTTTTAACTAATAGGGAATCATATGTCTACTACATAGTCTATTGATAAATATTATGTTTATAATCATAGATGACCTCTAGAGTTCAAGTTCGGGGATCAATTATTTTCTTGGGTATAGCCCCATCTTGGGCATAGATAGAGATACAAAGGTACGAGAAGTTGTCATTGCACTTTTTCAGGTCATTTGAGATTTTAGATAGTTGGGATAATGTTCTATCAGTTGATATTAACTTAGATATATCATTCCATGCATTATGTATTCCACATTTCAAA
The DNA here is from genome assembly GCA_963277665.1 of Viscum album. Taxonomy (NCBI): domain Eukaryota; kingdom Viridiplantae; phylum Streptophyta; class Magnoliopsida; order Santalales; family Viscaceae; genus Viscum; species Viscum album. The sequence continues at coordinate 74,188,443 of OY728162.1, read as the reverse complement.
GCTTCCCTAGTTTCATAGAGACCTATCTCATACTTTTGATCCTGAGGAAGTTGATCTAGGTGAAAATGCTTCAATTGAGGAGTACCCCAATATACATTATCGACCGAAGACAAGAGGCTATCTATTTTTGGTTTTCCCCTCTAGTATGGATGTCATGGCAGCATGACTAGGTTCAAAATTATACTTGGGAGTAGTAGGTTGACGTATGATCCCAGTGGCCAGAGATTTTATCATACAGTTATTCACCTGCCTTAGAAGGTGAACATGTGGACGAGTTCCTTTAAGGGGGAAAGATTGTAATAAACTAGTTTTCCAATCAGATATTGATCCTTTTAAATTTGGGTGAATTATTTATTTTGGAACAAATATGGATTCTTAATGAGTTTATTATGTTTTTGTGGGAGTTTGAAGCTAGTTCGTAGCTCAGGTCCACATCTGGTGGAGATAATAGGCTAGCCTCATAGTTAATAGAAACGATGTGGGGATGATGTAAGGTTACTTCTAACCATGCAAAGATGGATAGTTGGGTAGTTTAGGTCTCACTAATTTCCTTTAATGTGCTCCAGGGGCAGCAAGACCATAGAAAAACATGCATACATATTTTAGTGGTGTTTTTCATGTGTGGTGCATGATTTCTCTAACTGTGTGGCCAATTCATGTGGAATACCCCCCCCCCCCCCATATAAAATATTTCATGGATGGAAAATGATTTGTAAAACTATGCTTCCAAACTGTTAAATGCCTATTTTTAGGTAAAATTATTAATTTGACCTTAAATGATTTTTTAACTAACCATCCTCCTTATTTTCTCTCTAGAAGATACCCACCCTTCTTCAACTCTTTTTAATCTCCCTTGAAGTTGTATTCAAGTATTTGATCAAGAGATTTGATTCGTTGTCTATTTCTATTTTGGTTTATGATGTTGGATGCATTTGGTATGAACTTAATTTTTTTTTTATTTCTCTTCTCCTCAATTAGGTTATTTATGTGTAGGATCATATGGCCTATTTTTTTGTCATTGAACAATTATTCCTATCTCTTCTTCCAAATAAGAGGCTAATACAAGATGAGGAGAGTAGTATGAGTATGAGGTAGGTGGTCCGTAACACATCCCTTAATATTTTTCATTTTATAAATAGTCGTGTGTAGATGCTAATTTCATTGGTCATTGACTATTAAATTAATATATCTCTCTTGTAGTAATTAGAACCATGTTCGAAGTCCCTTGTTATGGATGTTATCTATTATTGGTGGTTATCTCCACATTTTAAGCACCCTAAGAAGGTCGTTTCCTATATTTATGCTTTTAGTTGCCTGTTATGTGCATTAGCACCACTATTCAGGTGTACATCAACTTGACCCAATAAAGGTAAGCCTCCCCTAATTAAATGAATTTTGAATTTTGAATCACTGATTGGTTTGAAACATGAAATTTCTAGTTGACCCTTATAACATATGTGTTAAAATTAATTAAATATTGTTAAATGGATGAATCCTAAATATAACTAGCATGAATACTAATTATCTGACTTGGCCATATTAACTGCAATTGAATGCTTCTTTCCATGTCTATATCACCCCTTTCCACATATGATGTAACATTGTAAAGTGAAACTAATGAATTGAAATCACATAAATTGATTGAATGGTTGCATCCATTACTAGCCATATCAAATTAATGAAAGGAAATGGCAGGGACCAAATGAATTAATAAAATTAATGAGTAATATATAGAAAAAATAATACCAAAAATTTATTATAAGGTTCCTTGTATTTGGACATTGACACTATTATAGTAATGGTTAGACTTATAAGTCATCCTTGGATTCCTTAGGGAATGCCTTGAGCACTCGTGGATTCCATTTCAATTAAAGGATTATGGTTTCTATGTTTGATACTAACCTTGTAACCTGATCCTCATCTATCAGTGGCTACCCAATATGACACCATAGGATACCTTCTATATCATTTATAGGATTCCTTGGATACTCTCCTTAGATCTAGCGTGACTTCTACAAATAAGAGGAACCTTAGATAAACCCTTTTTACTAGTATCTTCTTATCCTTTTTACCTTGGTTACTTCCATAGACTCAGTAAGATTAATTATTGTAGAGTGACTTGAATGAAGCTCTATGGATTAAAATATTTCCATTTATCTTGGCTATAGTGATTACCTAACACGGCTCTATCCTTTATGTCAAGGCAGCCATGGTCATTACCTTGAAACCTATTCATAATTAACCTTACGTGGTTCCTTTATTTATCTTGGACCCTTTAAAAGTATCATTTAAGGATTTCAGTGATGGTAATACCACATTTGACCTATTTATATTAACTGAAAATTAATTATTTAATGAACTGGTTACATGTTCAGACACCAACTGAGGGCTGAATCAGGTACCCAAGTATTTACATTATTGTATATATTTATATTAATATAAGAATTCTAGAACACAATTTCAGTTTATATAACCTGGATAGGAAGTTATAGACACTATTTGTGGTGGGCTACGAAGATTATCTCACACCATATCTGGGCCTCCGTTGGTAACCGAGTAGATTAAATGTATGTCAGTGTTGACAAATGAAAGCATACCACTTTTAACAAATGATTTCTTACATTCTTTGGGTGGATCTAGTATCAAATAACCAATTTGGATCTTAGGATGTTGTGGATAGTTTTTCATTACTTTTTAAAACTTTTTTATATCATGTATTATCTACTTCTATGTATCCATGTTTTTTGGGATTTTATATACATTACATATATGAAAACTCTTCTTTTTATTACACATTAGTTCATGATTTATTACATAAGATTACAATTAATACCACCCAAAATATTGATATGTTTAGTTTCATTGGGAAACTAAGTTATATTATATAAAATTTTAAAATAGGAATAACATCATCTTTATTGAAAACATCCTTAACATGCTATCACTTTAAACAACATGGGATTACCTGTAGACACACATAATAAAACGGTGAGATATAAATCCAACTAAGGGAATAATAACAACATAACATAATACATTTTATAAAATATTCATATCAATGTGGAATAAAAGGAACATAAATAATAAGGCATGACATATCATGATAATTATAACATGGGAAACGTGGTCGTATCTTAAAACACTGCATCATAAATATAGGTCAAGGATTACATCCAATACATCATGATGAAAAACGTATCATAAAGGAATAAGGTTCACTCTCTATCCAAGAATGACATATCGTGAGAAAAAATAATTCCCAATGCATTAGAGCACTATATAATTTCGGGAACACCTGTCACATTCATTTCATTCTCATGAATAAGTGTGCCACATAGATCATAATACATGGAATCATATATCATCACATTTTATTACATAATAATGGGGTGATGAATACATAAATTTAAGACCCATGTCAAATATATATATATATATATATATGTGTGTGTGTGTGAATAAAGGTTAAATCCCTTAATAGTAAATTTGTATGGTATTCACTACACAATTGTTTTGGAATGAAAAACTTACGGTGAAATATCGGTTGCAAAACGACATCACTTAAAAATTAATAAAATGGGTTGACGAGAGATTAATGGGTATATAATAATCTTTACAAAAAATTTTATGTAATAGATACATGGAAATAAATTTCCCAACATTATCTATTGTAAATTGAAGGCATAAGATAATAAAAAAGACATAAATAAATAAAGAAGGTGAAGATACCTTACATGATTGTGTGACTCTAAATGATTTGGAGGAGTTTTTTGAGAGCTTGGGGGCACATTATGGGACTCTATAGATGGTATATAATATTAATTACATGATAAAAGATGTTTCAGTGAAGAAAAATGGGTTACTAGGTTTGTTTATATAGTAAATGAGTGGGGATTTATTTATTATTTCTAAAACATAGGTTTTGGACTCTTTGTAATAGAATAACCAAAACCAAATATCATACCATGGTCTTTCCCCTTGTTTTCTTCCAAATCGGATTAGTTTTACTTATATTATATGTATGATTGACTAAATAAAAAAATTCCCTTTCTTATGTGGAGGTGAATCAAACTCTTAATGAAATGATTTTTAAAACCATAAAATATATTAATGGATTTGGAGGATTCATAATAGATTTATAAAATTAATGAAAAAAACATAAAATATAATTATTTTAAATTGAATACATATATTTGGTATTTGATATATTTTACGATATATATTACATCACTTTTGGGTCATTATGATGTCATAATATAGAAAGTATATTTATAAGGTATTTATTTTTTTGAAAAATATGTCTGTCTTAGAAAATTATAAAAACTTCACCATTGGTTAATTTTGAAATTTTGATTCCAAAAACATTATTCATTTTATCTAAATAATTTTCCTAAAATGTGGGATTCTACTTTTAAAATAAATTTTACATTTATTAAGAAATGTTGTGTTTTGTGAAAATAACATCTTTCAAACCCTTATAAAAATTACGTTCGACTTCATACAAATTATATTATCATTTATATTTAATAAAAAATATTTAATAATAAAATTTAATTAAAATAATATTTATTTAAAAAATTCATTAATCTATTAAAATATGTCCCTTTATTAAATATTAATATTACCCAAAAATTCTATTTGTATTTTAATGTATAAAAAAATCATTTATAATCTAACTATAATATTATGAAAATATATCAATTATTCTATAAAAAAATAATGTAAATAATCATATTTCTAGATTCTTGATACATATCCATTTAATAAACCATAAAAATCCCTAAGAGTAAGGTGTGTGATGGTGATATTTTCATGGGGTGGTTCGGCGTACATGGTTTGAACCGTGATATCAATGAGCTTGAAATTCCCCCATAAACTATTTCTCTAATGCATAAGTTGTTGGATATCAACTTGGTCATGGTAATGGGAAAATCCTAGTGATGCTATCTCCCTCAGAAGCTCTGATAAATGGGATTTATAGGGTTTGATCCTACTGGTTTATTCCATCAATTCCATTTTCTATGTCAATTATATTTTTTAAAACCATATATTTATACTAATCATGTGATCACTATTCAATGACTATATTATCAATGCTAAAGATGATTGATGTTCATTTAAATCGGATAGGATATAATAATACCAAAGAAGTACATTTGTTTTCTATATCCATATTTCATTATAAAATGTTTAATTTGATTATAAGGGGAATTTTATTTATAACCATTTGGGTTGTTATAATCATCCCCTGTTAACAAATTTATCCCTAAATATTTTATTTACCCGTATTAAAATTGATGAGGGTAAATATATTTCATCACCAAATCCAGTTCCCACATTGCTTCTTTAATCATGTTGTTTCTCTATAATACATTGACCAGGTGCATTGCCATATTACATAGAACGTTTCTTCTACACTCCAATATCTTCATTGGATTCTCATAATAGGAGATTTAATTCTCAAAAATAACCACCTTTGGATTGGGTAGATTTTATGGTTATAGTCTTTAATTTCTCAAGATGGATATATGGACTACATCAGGTACTTGAGATAGGTTAGGTGGGAGTTCAAGTCAGTATGCCACTTCTCTGATATGATCAAGGATCTCAATGGAGATGATGTATCTTTTAATAAGCCTTCCCTTTTATCCAAAACTAGTGATTTTCTTCCATGAAGATATGTACTGGAATAGCATGTCTCCAACATCAAATTCTTGGTCTCATATATGATTTTTAGTATATATCTTTTTTCTACATTGAGAATCCTTGATGTGGTGTTTAATAGTCTTAACTATTTCCACCACTTCCTAAACCATTTTAGGATCGATTATTTTCTTTCTTAAACATCATCCAAACATGTAGGTGCTCTACACCTCTTCCCATATAGGGCTTCATAGTTACCCATTAGGATGCTTGAGTTGAAACTATTCTTGTTAGGGAATTCAACCAGAGTTTGATGTTGGTATCATCCTCCTTTAATGTCCATATAACATTATCAGAACATATCTTCCATTGTTTGAATAGTCAACATAGATTGGCCATCATTTTGTGGATGATAGGATGTAATGATGTTTGGATAGGTTTTTAGATAATTTTGAGACTTTTCACTAATTCAGAGGTGAATCTAAGATCTTGATCGGATAAAATCAATAGTGTTAATACATACAGTCTTACCACTCCACTTAAGTATATTCATTCATGTTGACTGGTGACAAGTCCCCTCAGATTGTAATAAATAATATGTGTTTCAAATATGATCCAGAATGAACCATATAAATTTTTTTCACCTAGATATCTTTAGATGTCTAGTGAGAAGTCTATGGTGATGTTTCCACATTTACATGTTGGTATGGGTAATTATTTCATCATCCCCTTAAACTTATGCCTTTCAGAATTTACTTTCTGATATACTAGGAACATTGATGTGTATTCAGTGATCTCCTTATTCATATTGTCCCGCTAATAGTGTTTGTTGAGATATCAATTTATCTTTGTGTTTCCTAAATGAATGGAGAGAGTCAAACTATGTGTGTCATACAACAGTTACTTCTTTAACATAGGATTCAATGGTACATATAGTCTTAAACTGAATCTCACAAATCCTTCTTCATTAACAATTAAATCCAAGGATTTCCATTTTCATCTATTTTCCACTTTCTTTTGAATTCTCACATTATTCTTTTGAGAATATTTTAACCTATTTAGAAGGGATGGTTGAGAAATCATTTATTAAAGGATTGAAGATGATATTTTATTTATGATTCCCATATCCATCATTACTAAATATAAGAAGATCAGATCCCTATCATTTCTCATAAATGATAGAATTTATGGATCCTTTCTACTTAGAGCATCTTCATCTTTATTATCATTCCCAAGATAGTAGTAGATTTTTGAGTCACAGTACATGATTAGATCTGACTGTCCCCATTGAAGAATATTCACTCTTTCTGTGTGAATATATACATAAGTATTTTTGAATCCGTATATATTTCACACTTCTCCACAAAGAGATAATGATGCCATATTTTCCAAGATATGATCATAGAATCAAACTCTAGATCATGTTTTGGGTAGTTCTGTTCCTGAACATTTAACTTCCTTGATTCATAGGCTATGAATTTTTCATTCTGCATTAAAACACAGTCCAAGACCTTCTAAAAAGCATTGTTGAATACTTTAAAATCATTACACTTATGGGTAGTGTGAGAATAAGAGTAGTGATAAACCTCATTTATTATTCCATAAAGCTCCCTTCAAATTTGTCATTCCAACAAAACATGACCATATTTTATGTTATAATGGATTTTAGGTTTGAAAATCATGAGATATTTTTTAAAAATCAACGGTAATACCCAGATAACCTAAGGAAACTATAGTTATCTATGGTAGATGTTTTCCATGAACATCCATCAATTGATTCTATTTTTTATGGTTCCATAGATATCCCATTTCTCAATATGATGTGTCCCAATAAAGAGACTTCCTTAAACCATAACTCACATTTACTAAACTTTTCATGATGCTTCTCAATTCTCAACATATTTATCATACGGCTTAGATTCCCCCCATGATCCTTCTCAGTTTTGGAGAATATTAGAGTATAATCTATTAATACCACCACAATTTTTTCATGTGAATCTATATCGAGTGTACTCATCATGTCAATGAATATTTTTGGAGCATTAGTGTGTTTGTATGGAATTACTATGAACTCATAGCACATGTACCTTGTACGAAAATTAGTATTGAGAATATCCTCTTTATTTACCTTGAATAAGAAATATATCGACCACAAATCCACCATCGAGAAGTATTTTAATCCAAATATCTGATAAAAAATTCATCAATTTGTGGTAGAGGATAGTTTTTTTTGTTGTGATCTGGTTGAGATCATGATACTCAATTCAAAGGTTCATTAACCAATCCTTCTTACTGAAGAAGGGGATTGGGGAACCCCATAGTGAATCACATGGTCATATGAAACATTTATCCATATTCTATTCTAGTTATTTATTCATCTCCTCAAGTTCCACAACATCCACTCTCTATGGAGTCTTGGATAACAGAAATTCCCTAGGTATAAGATCTACTAAAAAATCAACCTCTTGGCTTGAAGGAATACTAGGAAATTCCTCAGGAAACACATCAGTATATTCACTCAAAATAGGCATTCTCTTGGGGATGGATCAATCCTTAGACTCAATAATTTGAACTAGATACACATTCATATAGGGAAATAATATTCATTCTTGAGTTGTCGGTTCTAAAGAAGAATCATCATCCTCCTTTAACTTGTATATAATATGGATTTTATTTTCAATACGGAGAGTGATTTCTTTATCACAAAAATTTATGTTGTCATTATATAGGGAAATCCAGTCCATACCTAAAATTGAATTAAATCCCAACAAAGGTTGCCTGAAAAGGTTCACTGGGATTTTCATTCAACAAATTGTGATATTGGAGTAGTTATATAATTAAGATATAATAATTTACCTCTTTGTTTTCATCACTGAAAACTCTACTTACATACTTTGTGGTGGTGTTTGAATAATTCAGCTAATCTTTTGTGATAAGAAAGAATGTGTAGAACTGAAATAAAAATGTATGTTCACTATTAATGAATGAATAACTAGCGTACCATTCACCACTTTGAGGTCAGGATCCACATAAGCGGTTGTGATGGAAAAAAGCTCTACCTTACTACCATAGAGGTTGTTTATTCTCTTCAAAAACCCTTGGATTAGGTCAATGGTTTAAATATTTACCTAGTTCCTTGCTGTTGAAAAAAATGAACAATGCTCTTAGGGTTGACTGGATCATTACATTCTTCTATTGAATTAGTGGGTTTCTCCTATCGATAATTTATAGATAGGTTCCCTTCCTTCCCATAGATAAATTATATCCTCATTCCCCTTAGGAAATTTCTAGGGTTTTTCTTTCCACGCCTTTGACAAGTGGGATGATGAAATTTCTTGCCACTATTATATCTCTCCAATAGACATCCAGAGTTAATCTATACTTCCTATTTATTATCCCTATGATACCCTTGAGATTCTCCAATATCTATTTCACCATTGAGGGCACTTTGGACAATTTCCTCATTGATATCAAAGTCAAATATCACTAGGGATTATCATATACTATATTTTTCCCACTAATGAAGTGTTAAACCTTTCTTTCGAGGGTAAGGAAAAACTCAAAGATGAATCATGGAAGTATGGTGAAGTTTTCATTGTACACCCTAATTTATTTTTCATCATTTTACTGGAGTTAAAGGAAATCCATTTCCATTTTAAGATAGATAGTGTGGGTAAAATATTTATTGAAATCATTTTCTAGAATTACTTCCACAAAATTTCATTGATATTATCCTCAGGCTAATTATTCTTAATCAATTTCCACCCCTAATCATCTTTTCTCTACACATGATAAATAGCCAGGATAACCTTCTCTTGTTTAGAACATTAAATGATGGATAATATCTTATCAATGGAGTTGATACATTTTTCTATGATTAAGGGATTAGATGATCCATTGAAAGTAATAGACCTTTATCACATAATGGTATCAATAATAACCTTTTATTTATTAGGAGGATTTGGGAACTCCTCTTAATCAATGTTTATATTCATAACCTTAGTCTATTGAGAGAGTATCATAATAAAGTAAGTGATTCTTCCTCCCGCCGAGTTGGGCATATCACTAGGGCTTTCATCACCTTCCTTGTCTCATTGATTATTTTCCCAATTCCTCCTAATTATATCCATTAGATATAATAAAGGGGAAATTATTTGTGATCATTTTGAAACTAATAAACACATTAATGGAAATCTAATGACATTAATGGGATAACTTGTAAAATATAGTTATTTCATTTACATTTAAATTTCCATGCTTCAACCTATGTTATCTATGATTTATTTCCTAAAATATAACATTATGAGTAATTGTTTTATTCACATAATGATGGTTCAAAATGAGATTAGGAATTTTCAGAAACATATCCCCGAGTTGTGTCAAACTAGGTGTGCAGTAAGGGCCATTGTCATGTACCAGGTTATACTGAGTATAGCCTGACACACCATGGTAGAGTTTTCAACCTTAGGTACATCTATTATTTAGTGACATCCACTTGTAGTATCCATAGAGGTGTTTATTTTCTTGATAAACCAATTAATCTATACTTAAAATAACTTTAGGATATTTTCTTGTAATTATATTTTTCCCTAAGGATTTTGCTAGAGTTTTCTAATCCTCATATCAAAAATAAATAAACTTTTCCTTTTATAACAATTATGAAAAACCTTCTATTTTTTCATATTAATTCATGAATTATGAAATATATTTCACTTTATACAACTTACAATATTGAGAAATCATGTTTTTTGGGAAATTAGGTACATTATATAACAATTTAAAATAGAATAAATGATATTTTAATTGAAATATTCCTTAATATGATTTTACTTAAAACTACATGGGATAACCTATGGAAATATATATAAAATGGGTGATATATAAATCCCATTACATGAATAATCATGGAAAAAGGTAATATGGGTTGTAAAATAGGCATATCAATGAGGAATAAAAGTAACATGAATAATGAGAAATAATTTTCTATGATAATAATAACATGGGAATTATGGAAACAACATAGAACACTAAATCACAAACATAGGTCAAGGATATCTACCAAGAAATCAGGATATGAAAAGTCCCATATAAGAATTAGGTTCACTATTTATCCCAACGTGATGTCTTGTGCAGCTAAACATTACCCAGTTCATTGGAGAGCAATATAATTTCGGGTTCACTCATCACATTTATTTCATTCTCATGCATATGTGTTCCACATAGATCATGTTACATGGAATAATTTATCATCACATATTATTACATGAACACAGAGTGTGGAATAAATATATTTAAGTACCATGTCAAAGAGTTATATGTGAAAAAATGTTAACAATTATGATAGGAAATAGTATGGTATTTACTATATAATTGTTTAGGAATGTATTTTTTTGGTGAAATCTTTGAAGCATAACAGAATCACATAAAAATTCATAAAAGTGTTGATGAGAGAGGAAAGTACCTTTGAAAAATTGTAAATAAAATGGTCAGTAATAGGGAAATCGGAAAACATTTCCTAACATTAGGAATTGAAAATGTATTTCATAATATAATAATGAAACTTGAATAATGAATAGAAGGGGAGAATCCTTTACATGAGTGTGTGACTCTGAATGCTTGAGAGGAGCTTCGTGAGAGTTTGGGGGAAACTTGGGAGGACTATATAATGGTGAGGTCAGAGTAATTATGTGATGGAAGAAGTTTAGTGGATAGAAATGTGATCATGGGTGGGATTATATAGGAAATTAGTGGGCATTTCTTTATTATTTTTCAAACATAGGTTTTAGACTATATGATAAAATAACCAAAACCAAAAACCATCCCATGGTTTTTTCCAAGGGTTTCTAAAAAATATGAGTGAAATAAATTATTTAATAACTCCAAGGGATGAATTTTATAAAATAATACCCTTTATTAGGTGGATGCGAGTCATACTCTTAATGAAATCATTTAAAACACAAAAAATATATTAATGGTTTTGGAGTATTTAAATGGCTTTATAAATTTATTAAATTGTACTTAAAATATCATTATTTTAAATGGAATACTTATATATGGTCATTTATAAATTTTATATTATTTATTAAAACAACTTTGGTTCATTAATATGTCATGATAGAGAAAGTGTATTTTTATGGTATTTAATTTTTACCCAAAAACTCGACTCTCAGAAATTTATGAAAAATTATGTATTGGATAATTATAAAATTATAATTCAAAAAATAATAATAAATTTTTCTATTAATTTTATAAATACTTAAATTTTTATTTTTAAAATAAATATTACATTTATTAATAAATACTAGGGTTTTTTACAATAATAGATTTCAGACCCTTATAAAAATTACGTTTGAATACAAAAAAATAATATGATCATTCATATTTGATAAAAATACTTGATAAATATATTTCATTAATTTTATATTTATTTAAAACATCCCATAATTCATCAAAATGTTTTCTTTAATTGAATTTTAATATTACCCGAAAAGAGTTTTTTTATTGTATTAGAATAAAAAACAGTTATATAGTAACAATAATAGGATGAAAATATATCTATTTTTCTATAGAAAATAATATACATACTCATATCGCTGGGGTATTAATATATATCCCTTTAATACACTGTAAAAATCACAAATGATAATGTGCTCCATTGTAAGAATTTCATGGGGTAGTTTGACGTACAATGTTTGGGTCATGATCTCGATGAGCTTGAACATATCCTGTAAATGGTCTTTCTCATGCTTATATTGTTGGATCTCATCTAGTGCTTGGTTAAGGGAATGAATGATGATGATATCATCTTAATAATTTCTAATAAATGAGATTCATAGGGTACAATCATACTCGATGAGGTCATCACATCCTTTAATTGTGTCAATTGGATTTGTTACAACTCTATGTTTAAACTAATCAGGTGATCACTATTAAAAGGCCATATTATCCAGGGTAAATATTATTAATAGTCACTTAAATCTGATAGGATATAAAAAAACCAAATAATTAGATGTTTTTTCGATATTCATATTTCATAATAAGACATTTATTGAAATTTAAAGGGGAATTTTATTTATAGTAGTTCAGGTCATTACAACAAATATAATCATAAAATTTTGTATATTGTTCTTAGTTATTCAAGTTATTTAATAATAATATCCACTTTTTTGTATTATTATTTTACTTGTATTACTTATTCTATGAACCTATCATTATATTTATTTGTAGTGATACACTCTGTTAATGAGGGCATAGTTTTCACACATACACATCCAAGTCCCTCACTATTAGTCGGTAGCCTTCGACATTCATGGAGATGTCCATGAGGCCTTGTGTCAAACTAGGATTGGTGAACCTCAAAGTGGCCCTTGATTTTGGGATGCCAAAATCTAATAAAATATTTATATTCTAAATTTTCTTCTCTCATCAAGATTTTCATTTTGAGGGAGATTTATTTATTTTTTATCTCTCTCTATAACAATTTTCCTCCCTTTTTCTTATACATGTTCTTCATGCTGATCAAATTTTTCCTTCATTATGTTATCCTTAAGCTTTATGTAAAATTTTGAGGAAATATTAACTCTTTTATTCATATCTATCTCCATGAAAATATTTGATGATAAAAAGATCCACTTTGTGAATGCAACCCAGCTGATCCACCTCTGTATATATGGATTATATCTTATCATGATTTCTATATGAACAAAATTCCCATAGATGGCTTGATGATAGAGCTATATCTTCCTGAATAGTCTTAGAAATAGGTGTATCAATAAAATCATAATTTTAACCTAACCAAGGATTCAATGTTCATAGGATCTTTCTTCTTTATTTTATTTTCTTTTTTTAGATGTCAATAAGTTATTATTGTGTTGAGATTATAATGATTCTTTCTCATTTACTTCCCCATTTTCCCCATAAACAATCTCTAAAGTATTCCATATTTCAAAATTCATTACACAATGAAAACAAAACTTATTAACCTATGTACACAATTATCTTACCAATATCTTCATATCCTTATATCCTTTTCTCATTCTTTGATCTTTTTTCATATCTTAATCTCATTAATTAAAATCCATAATGTAATTTCCACAATCCTGTAGAAACAAAACCATATACTTACTTCAATCATATAAATTATATACATTTTTAAATGTCGTCCTAAACATGGGTTTCTTATGATCACAAAGAATAATGATAAAAATTTCAAGGTAGAATAAACATTCCGAAACTTCTGGCTCTAATTCTACTTATGAGAACCAAATTCACCCTTATGGGGGATGTATTAATCATGGTGACACTAAATTTTTATCTATTACTTTCTGGATCATATTATTACATTAACAAACACATTAATTAACTCAACCATTTCAATCAATAAATGAATGTGACCATACATCATGAACATATAAAGAATGTAAAGTATTCAAGGGAATCATGGTTTTACTTAGTTCACCACAAATGGCTAGTCCAAGGATCACAAACCAATGATGTGTTGGTGTGATAAGGTAAATAATAAACTAGTTCGGTTTATTAAATGTGATTTGATATTGACTTATAATTGATCATTTGTGAAATGCTTCTTTACTTTTCTCAAACAATTTTTACGTGAAGGACAATTAGTTTATAGAATTGAGTTTCACCTTCACAATTCACTAGAATGTGAATCAACCTATATTTTGTATTACACACAAGTTGTATTTTTATTTCTCGGTATATGTCATGTTATGGTCCTCCATTAATGAAATTATTTTCATTAATCCGAGATTGGACCAACTCCTTTGTAGAGTGTTCAGACTTGTTTCTTACTCATGAAATGCTAGATGGGAGGATTATCCTGTATGAGGATAAATTTATGTATTCTTATATTTTAATCACCAATATATTCTTATAAAGATAAGAATGACTATAAACTATAAGTATCGTATTGGTACCTTCTTCTTCAAATAGAATTTAATTAGGAAATCCAATATTTTCTTGTTGGGCCTCTTGCTCATGATGAACCAGATAAGGAAATGATTTTGTTCTTGATATATTTATACTAGTATGTGTAGATTATCTCCTTATTATTCATAAAACATGGTTCAGAACTATTGTCTATGACTATTTTTTTCTAGATTTTTAATATAATAATTAGGGTATCCACCTCACTTTCTCCCCAATACATCAGGTAGTATTTATTTATGATTGAATAATTCAATGAATCTTCAATGAATAATGTAGATAGTTACTAACTTCAAAATATTTAACAACTATCCAACATATAAATTCAAATATACACTGTAGATTATTCTCTATAATCCTCATTTATTATTTCAAAATACATTTATTCTTCACGATTTAATACAGTATACCTTTCTATATTTAAAATATGTATCTCCTCATTTTTGTAGCAAAATCATATTCTAATTAAATTCTACATTTATAATTTATTATCCATTTAATATAAACCTCCCCTATTGTCATATATAAAAACTTAATGTTTCCATGTGAGATATTTTTATATTTTACATCATGGAAATTGTGAAAAGTAAGTATTGAGAATAAACCACTATTTTTAAATCTCCGTGATCTCTAGGATTTAACCATCCATAATTAATAAACATTAAAAAAACAATATATGACTAGTTTAATACTATTTGAAGTATCTTACATAGTATAAATCCATGTATACACTCTTAGATTCTTAATTCAGATTTATTATTTATTTATTATATATACAAATTCAGACCTTCAATCCTCTATAAAATCATTCACAATATATTCACCATTTTAATGTCTTTGAATATCTGAGGTCCTATTTTTACTAATATCTATTTGAATCACTAAAAAATAATTACTGTTTTATTCTAATCAAAGAAAAACACTAAGATACTTTCTATAAAGTTTCTCTATTTTGTGCCATAATGTAGAATACTCATATGAAACCATAGGGTCACTTCATTAATGAGGTTATTCCTTATTTTTTTTTCTCCGCTCATATGTTCACTGTGTAACTATCTGATCAATTCATGATAACTTCTAGAAATTCAGCGTATGTTAATTTATTCTTTTAGTATTTCATTCTTCCTATGGTCACAAAATTTGATCTTTTGTTAGGTCTGAATCTATTGATGGTGAACCTGTCCTCATGTTTCCAATCTAGAAACTATGTGTCCAACCACACATGGAGACATCAAGTGTTCAGTTTCAGTTTTCACAGTCAATCAAACCAAGTTTGTAAGGTAGGTCAAAACCTCCTACTTGATTAATTTCATGTATAATGTTAGTTGAAATCATAATTTTTTTTACTTATAACTACTTATTATAAATTCCTCATATGATTGGTTATGGTTATAAATGTGTTTGGTCACTCTTTACTTTGATCAGTTCCATGCATGTGGTCAAATCAATCATGTTTTATTTACATACCACGAGGTTTGTGGTATATTACTCATGATACATAGACATACCATGAATCCATGATTGGTTATTCAAAAACATAGGATACTAGTTTAAATGTTAAAGATGACCCTCAATGACATCATTTCTAGTGGTGCATGTGTGATGATTGTTTTATAAAACCAATGAATAGTGCTCCTATTATGGATTTGTCCAACATTATCATCGGTCATGGATTTTCTATCTATTACTGTAACACCCCAATAAAATAAAATATATTAATTTTTGAGTAATTTTAATTATATTGATATATTTAATAGCACACAATACTGAGTTATCTTTTATTACATGAAATAATGATTTTCATCAATAGATTTTGTTACATTCAAGGCTGAGTTTTACCAAATACAATAAACATCAATATTTAAAATGAAAATTACCTTACTCTTGTTAAATTTCAGGTTATATGTAGGATTAAAAAACTTAGTAAATATATGGTTTAATTCATTTGTCACAAATAAATTAAAAATAAATTTATAACTAATTGAATATAAACATAATATTTTAAAAAAAACTATTTTTATGCATCAATGGTGTTTTATCATAAAAAATTAAATTAATTACAACTACTAGATGATATTAATGAAATTTATATATTATATATTAAATAAAAAAATCTATTCATCCAATATATCTAATTTGTATATGATAAGAACAAATCCAATTTTGTGCATAAATGATATATTTTTCTAAAGGTATATTTGTCTCTTAGTAATGGCACGGTTGTTTTATAAATATATTTTGACACATTGATAAATCATGTTTTAAAAAAAATATTTTCAAAATCATAATTTCAAATTTATCTTAGGGTGGCTTTTATTATTTTTATGAGAATTTTCATTTTTTGGTGAATAGTTATAAATACAGAATATTAATTTAAAACTACCTTTTTTGCCTAAATAAAATTTAACATTAAATTTTAATTTTAATTTTTTAAATGTAAAAATATATCAATTATACACATATTAATTCAATTTTTATCAATTTGATCGTTTTCATATTTAAATTAGATATAAAAACTAAGTAAACTTTTGAACATTTTCACATTAAATAGCCACTTCCATGTCCCATCTATAGGATTAATTTTAAATTACATATTTACAATTATGTGTTTTGAATTAGAGAAATGGTTCATTGTTTTGAATAAGAATTTTTTATAATGTATAATATGGTCAACAAAATTTTTGACCTAAATGATTACTAAAATAAGTTAAAATTAATTACAACGATTAAGATAAAATTAGTGTATTATGGGACTAAAAATTAATCATAAGAGAAAAATTCCCTATAAAATTTTCTAACACCCATTTAATTAAAATATTTATACATTATACCAAATATTATATATATTTGTCAATTATTTGATACAATTTACATGGAAAATCATGGGTTTGATTCTCAATTTTCAAAAATTACCAGAGTGCCACTCACCACACTTATAAAAGGACTCCCCCTCTCTTCTACACTTCATGAATTAAAACCACTTTGGTTCAGAAAAAAAACTACCCAATTGAATCCCCAACTTATGTAACTTCATCATATAGAGGGTACATTAAAAAGAAGTAATGTTTCGCTAAAAGAATTTTTATTGTACTTATTTATTCACATCCTTATTTAATTATTATACCATGATTAAATAATAACATAATATTATTAAATATATTGATATGTTATTAATCTACTAGTACAACCTTAAAATTTAAACACTCCAATGAAATGCGTTTTCAAATCATTAATCGTGTGTACCGCGGACTACCGCCTCACGAACCAATGACATTCATTTTTCCATTACCACTATTAAATTTTAGGAGTAATGATGTATTTATATGATATATAAGATATTTTTTATATTAATTTTGTTATTAGGATTCTATAATTATTATATCACTGAAAACTTCTTCCTTTCCATTTTTTGGGAATACAATATTGTCACTCTTGTGTACGGTGGACCACCGCCTCTCAAAGGGATGTGATTCAATCTAAATTTACGTGGAATGTATTAAGTATGGTTTCAAAATAAATATGTAATGTATATGAAATAATATTTATAATTTAATGATAATATATTTATTTTCTTTATTTTATTTATTTCAATATGATGAGAGAATGGAAACCACGTTCATGCATATGTATGACTCACCATCTCCATGAATGATGAAATTCATTTCCTATCACAAAATATTATGGATTAATGCAAATAAATATATAATTAATATATATGATTTTTAATTCATGGTTTAAATTATAGGGATAATTTATAAATTATATAAGTAGGAGTATCAATAAAATAACAATTCGAAACGTACATGAAAAACAAGGAAATTAACCCGAGAAATAAAGAAAATAATGAGATATTACTAATGAAAATGTGATAAAATGTCATAAAAGAATCATATATTATATTATAAATGTTAATATTGTTATTTTAAAAGTTAATAATATTATTAATACCATTATAATTTAGGTTAAATTTCTTTCAAACAAAAGAAAGCATAACTTAATGGATTTCATCTCAATTTACTTTCCATTGAGACTTGTTTGTTATTATGCACCCACCCACTTTCATGTGGTGTATATATTAGCCCATTACATATAAATTCATGGATATTTTACTCTTAATGTTGTTTCAATTTTTAATTGGAATTATTTTTTCTAATGGTAATTGACTTGAAAATTACCAAGTGGTAAAAGATATTGTGAAATCTATATTTATTTTGTGATTGTTAACTATTTATTAAAACATTCACTTTATTATAATATTTTTTTCCTTCAAAATTAAATTTATATTAAATATAGATATTCTTGTGTAATATATATGATTATTTCCTAAACCATATAACATTTTAACATATGTTGTTTACTTTTACTGTTATATGATTAACCGGGGAAAATTTTGATAAATATGTATCCTTTACTCAATACAAATATTTAATGATAAGGAATAGTATTTATAAAATAAATCAATTATCCATTATATGAGGAATGGTTTGGATATGTAGTGAATATTGGGGAATGCACATTATATATTTCTTTGATGCATTTACAGGTCTCATTATACAAAATAGTTGGCCAAATTAAATGTGTTTCTATATGTAGTTTAAAACTATCTGGAGGATGATCATTACAGTGAGGTTTTCAGGTTCTTGATACATGACATTCAATAATTAAGGATTTTAATTCTTTTATAATTCATTAATTATTATCCATGAAATTTTTTCTATGATAATATCTAAAGATTCATTTCATTCATTGTTTACTTATTAAATAGATTGTATTTTCAGTTACTTATCTGTTCATATTTTTTATTCCTCATCCAATTAATTAAATTCCAATTTCTCTCAATTATTTAACTTCCCATGTTGATTATTCTCATTTATTCAAGATATTTTCCATTGAACATAACCCTTATTAATAATTTGATATCACTCTTAGTTTTTTAATTTTCCCGTGATAAAAAGATGAATTCTAATGAGGAGTTTCAAGGATGTTGATCTTATACTTTATTTATTCTTTATTTTATTTATCCATTTTAAAATATGACTCATGTATGTAATTTGATATCTAAATCTAATAAACTTATTCTCTATTTAGGATTTTAATATTTTATCTATGTTAATTTAATGGTAGTAAGAACCAGTTCAATGCTTCTAGGGTTGGGGTCATTACAATTAGTTTCAGCGCAGATTTAGTAGAATCATTGGAAATAGATTTAGGATAAAATAGATTAGATAATATAACCCAATTATAGTCATTAGGGATATGTATATAAGAACATAATATATTATTGGTATTAACCGTTATGCTTCATTATGATGTGATCTAATATAGTTTATTCTCTTATTTTGAAAAATCTCTTAGTAGAAGGGATGGAAATTTCATCAATGCATGTAATCCATGGGTAAGAATGATCATTTATTTCATTGTTTTAATCAAATATTTTGAATGGATGTAGTCTCTCAAACATTATCTTCATATGAGGAAATAGTTTCTTTTTCTAAAAATATAGAGAATGAAGTATCCATGTCTTAGGGATTTAAAAGGATGAAATAGAAGAAGATTCCATCTATGTACCATGAAAAAAGGTATGTGTTAAAGAAGAATAATAAAACAAAACATTTTCCACCTATGGAAAAATATATAAATAAAAAACCTATAATTTTTTTGAATATATTGGGAGTATGTTTTATGTGTGTAAAGAATATAGACCAGAAAAGAGAGTGAAAATTGATTATGTAAAACACTGTGGTTCTGTGTTTCAATTTTAGGGATATGGGGAACTATGCCAATAAATTCCCCAAGAATCAATGTAATGACCCATAGAAGAATGGAATGAGATATGGATAACCTATTTAGATCACTATAGTTGAGGTAGAATTACCCAATGATGTGGTGTAAGGTACATTATTTATATCATTAAATTTATCCATTGATATATTTGAATCTAGATCATCACTGACTTTTATTCTACCCTATTTTATACGAAAATTACACATTTTCATTTTGACTTAATATGGTATTTGTCAGTCAAAACTCTAAATGGAAGTATCATTGAAAAGAATATGTGTATGGAAATCCCCATTTTGACACGTATATGTTATTCATTCACTAACATTATTATCATACCTATGGTTGAATTTTATATAATCCTTATTATGGAATTGATTTAAAAATATGATGCAAAATAATATTTCAAGAAAAAGGAAATGATAATTTTTTAGGAAGATGTAGAATTATATAACTTTATAGAAGATACTTCATCATCCAATACATATATATATCCACCCCATTAGCTCAACTAAATTATAATCTCAAGGACTAAGTTAAAAAACATCTAGATATGTGTATTCTATCCTTCAAATCTAGGATTTACCTATTATACATGAATACAATAAAATGTTTCCTAAATAACTACCTGGAAACCCCCTAGAGCATGAAGTGGAGTATTCCGTTGATTTAATACCTGATGAATGTCCAATATCAAAGACTCCCTATAGAATTGAAACAATGGGATTAGTGGATCTAAAGAAACAACTAGATGATTTGGGTGATAAGGGATTCATTTTCCATAGTGTTTCACAATACGGTTCTCATGTTGTCATCATTAATAAAAAATATTTATCCATGAGTATATGCCTTGATTATTGCATGAAAAAATATTTTAAAATAAATAAAAAATAACCACTACTTCTCATTGATGACTTATTTGATCATCTTCATAGAGCCCTAAATTTTTCAATAATTAATCGTCATTACGGGTACCACAAATAGTGATTTATGAAGGAAGAGTTTATGAATTCATATTTTCAAATAAGATATAGAAATTATGAGTTTAGAAAATTTACATTAGGATTGAATAATGAATCCTCTATAATTAGGGATATAATAAAGATATTATTCAAGTAATATCTTGATGATTTTTTGTGGTATTCATTGATCATATTTTGGTGTATTCTAAAATCAATGAGGACCACATGGATCACATAATGATCAATTTTAAGACTCTTATAAGGAAATATTCATATAGTACAATTATTATGTGTTTTTTTGGCTTTAAGAAGTTTTTTTGATCCATATTGTCTCCAAAAAATGAATCTCTATTTATCCTACAATGACCGAAGTAGTTATTGATTGGACAACATCTATAGACATAATTGAGTTATGCAGTTTCATTGGTGTGGAAGGTTACTATTGGCGGTTCTTTCAAAAAAATTCTTAATTGGTTAACCCATCAACCAATATTACATGTAATGGGGTGAGGATAGTTTATAAAACCGAATATGGAGAATTTTTTGACAAACTAATGAGGTGATTTTTCAATGCTCCGATTTTGAAACTACCATCTATAAGTGTTGGGTTTATGAGATATAGTGACGCACCTAAGAAGGGACTTGGTTGTTTCTTAATTTTAAAATATAATGTTATTCCATATACACCAAGGTAATTATACACTCACAATGAGAACAATACTACTCATGATCTTGAGTTGGCAATCATAATCTTCTCTTTGTAGATATGTATACATTATCATTACGGTGAAATATGTGAGACATACATGGATCACAAAATTCTGAAATAAGTATGTTCACATAAAGATCCCAATATGATACAAATTTTATGGATTGAGATATTAAAATATTACTATTTATCAATTCACTACCACCCAGGAATAATAAATATGGTATTGGATGCACTGAGTATGAAGGATCATGGAGTTATTACCCAAATGAGGATTGAGTGGGATCGTATGTTAATGTATCATGTAAATATGGAAAATGTAAATTATAAGTAATGAGAGACATCAATAATTCTTCAAATGATTGGAAATCCATATTTATTATAAAATATTAATAATTATCAATCGAATGATGGAAGTTTTGATATGAAAATTAAATCAATGAATAATGGGAAAAGAGCCGACTTATATTGTAAAGTAGGTGTTCTAAAATTTGGTAAGAGATTATGTATTCCTTATTTATATTATATAAAAAGATAATTGTTTAATGATGTTCAGAGTGAAAATATTTCTATACAGCCTAATATAACAAAGATGTACAAGGATTTTATGAAAAAAAAATTGTCAGTTAACATTAAGTGGGAAATTATAATTACCTATCCATATGCATGGTTTTATAACAACAGAAAACTCTGAGGTGGAATACTAGAGGAGTAATAAATCCCCTCCCATTTACTCTGTGGAAATGAGATTGCAGTACTATAGACTTTGTCATGGGACTACCAATGACTCCTCGAAAGAATGATGTAATATGGTTTATCATTGATCTCCTTACCAAATATGCACATTTCCTCAATATATAAAAATATTTACCTCTTGAGAACATTGAAAGGATCTATAATAATGAATTTTTGATACTTCTTGGGGAACCTTTATTAATTTTCTTTGACCCATATCCTCATCTTACATCATAATTCTATAAGTGTCTTCCAACATCTCTTGATACTGAGCTTCATTTGAGCAGTGCCTACCATCCTTAAATTAATAGAATGTGTGAAAGAATAATTAAAACAATGGGAGAAATTTTGAAGTCATTATCACTCTACTTTCAAATTACATGGGATTAATATTTAACTTTAGTTTATTTTTCCTAAAAGAATAGATTTTGTTCAAGAATTCAAATGACACATTTTGAAGAATTGTATGGAAAGAGATGTTGCACTCCAACATGTAGGGAAGAAGATTGTGAATGGGAAATTTCACGCTCAAAAGTTGTTGAAGAGACAACAATAAAGGAATGAAACTTAGTCTCACATTAAAGCCGCTCAAAGTTGGAAAAATATTTATTATGATAATTAAAGGATTGATTTGGATTTCTAACTGGGAGATCTTTTTTCTTGAAATTATCTCTATAGAGGGGTGTTATTCGGATTAGTAAGAACAGAAAGTTGATCCCAAGTACATTGGACCCTATGAAATTAAGAATGAATTATTATGGTTTACTACCATTTGAAAATGCTACGAAATCTCTCAAAAGAACACGATGAGTTTCATATATATATGATAATAATATATAATATAGACCTAACATATGTGTTATTCTATGACAAAATACATTCGGAATATGATATATCTTACTATAAAGAATCCATATAAATTGATGATACTATATTGAAAGAATTGATGAATCAAATGACTCATATGGTAATGTTACTCTGGAGGAATGAAAAAAATAGTGGATGTAATGTGAGAACCATAAGATACCATGAAGATTAACTACCCATATCTGTTTGGAAGGTAATATCCATGAAATTTCAAGGAAGGAATTTTTGTGTGAGAGAATAATGTAACACCCCAATACATTAAAATATATTAATTTAAAAAGATTTCAATTTTATTCATAACTTTTAGTGCATGCAGTACTGATTGATGTTTTATTACATACATTAATGAATTTATTTGATGGCATGTGTTACATTCAAGATTGAGTTTTACTAAATACTATTAAAAATATTATTTAAAATGAATATTAACTCATATACCTTAAATTTTAGGTTATAAATAGTATTAAATAATGTTTTGAATATATGGTTCAATTTATTTGTTACAGGTTAATTATAAATGGTTAAAAACCCCAATTTTATATAAAAGAAATATTTTTATATATAATTATTTTTATGCGCAAAAAGTTTTTTCATTTTAATAAATTAATTAATTACTATTTTTTTATTAAAGTAATGAAATTTAAATTTTATATATTCGTTAATTTTCTTTGATATTCATCCAATATATTTTATAGGCCTATCAAAAGAACAAATCATATTTTATGCATAAAAACACTATTTTTCAAAAGGTAGTTTTTCTGCCTTTTAATGGTGAGGATGTTTTAAGTATAAATTTTTATACTCTTATAAAATTTATTTGAATCAATTTAATTCATTTTTGAAATTTCATTTTCAAAATTATATTAGAGTTATTTTTTTAGATATTTTATTTATTGAGGAATAGTAAAAAATACTATATTTTAATTAAAAACTACGTTTACATCTAAAACTTTTATAATGTTGAGTTATATTTTTAACTTGTTTAAAAGTAAAATTTGATGAATTATACATCTATTAATCCAATTTAAGTCATTTTAATAATTTTTTCTTTAATTTACATATAAAAGTATAGTAATGTTTTGAACATTTGAACTTCAAAAACCCCATTTTTATGTCCTTGCTATGGGATTAATTTAAAATTTGGTATTTCCACTTAGGGGGTTTGAATTTGGAAAAATGGATTCCATATTTTTAATCAGAATAATTTATAATATGTAAAAATTAATTTATTACCACAATTACTAGTGAAAGTAGTTAAAATTCATTATAGTGATCAAGAGAAAAGTGTGCTTCACAAGGGAATCAACATTAAATTTAAGGGAACAAATGACTTATAAACTTATCCAAAACCCATTTTTTTGAAATATATTGACCTTTTATATTTTATTATAATGATTGGTTAATTATGAGATCTATTTAATTTGTATAAATTGTTGGTGGAATACTCCTTTTTCAAAAATTACAAGAGTTCCACTCACCCCATTAATAAAAAGCCTCGCCATCTGCTCCCCACTTCACACAATAAGAACAATTTGTTTCAGCCAATACCTACCCAATTCACTAAAAATATTCCCTAACATAATCCTAAAATACTTATCTTTGGCATAAATCCATCCTAGGGAGTCATTGGTCTAAACCTAAGGAGGATACCCATGGAAGAGGTAATGTTCTTCAAAAAGCAGAATTGTTTAATTTACTTCACCACCTCCTTCAATTATTATTGAAACATGATTATATAATAAACTTGATAAATTTAATATAATGATATTTTTTATGTTATTTTTATTACCTACCAATCCACACACTTCTATCTAATTGGTTATGAAATCATCGTGTGCGTGTACGGTGGACTACCGCCTCGTGAACCAATTTCATTTATTTTCCAATTATCACATTCAAAGTTCAGGAATAATGTAGTTTTTATAGTTTATATGTGATATATATTATATTTATTATGTTAGTATTCTTATTTAATTATTATATCAAGCATAACATTATGATTTCAATTTTTGGGAATATGATATGTTCGCTCGTGTATACGGCGGACTTCCACCTTGCAAAGAGAAGTGATTCATTCAAGCTTTACATTGAATGTATTAATGATGGTTTTAATAAAAATATTCGATATATATATAAAATAATAATGGTACTATAATTAATATATATATATATATAATTGATATTTATTTATTTTAATATGAAATGAAAATTGAAACATTGTTCCTGCATATGTATGGCCTACTATCTCCATGAGGAGTTTATTTCATTAACCATCTCCAAATTCTATGGATTACTCTAAATAAATATATACGGAATATATAATTTTTTATATAATTTTATATATTCATATTTTAATGAAGACATTATCTATGTAAGAGGAATAAAAAAAGAAAAGTCAAAACAACTTGAAAAAAGGACGTTAATACCAAAAAACAATGAAAATAATAAGAGATTATTAATGAATAGGAGATAAAATATTATAAAAGAATAATACCTGATATTATAAATATTAATAATATTCTGTGATATGTTAATAAAATTATTTAAATCATTATATTAGAGTTTAAATATCCCTCAACAAAAAGGGAGCATAAGATAAGGGATTTCATCACAATTTAAATTACATTAAGACTAATATGGTATTATGTATTAATTCACTTTTATATGGTGTATATATTGTACCTTTGACATTTAATACCATGAATTCATTATTATTCAAGGTGTTTTAATCATTAATTTGAATTATATCATCCAAGGGGGTTTGACACAAAAATTACCATGTGGTAAAAGTTATTGTGAAATCTCACTCTCAATTTTTGATTGTTAGCCTTCTCATAATATAATAACATTATTGTAGTAATTTATCATTGGAAATTCAATTTCTATTAAATATATATATTATGGTGTAAGTTATTGTTCTATTTCCAAAAGGTATACAATTTTAACATTTAGTTCTTATTCTGAATGTTATTTGATTAATAGTCAAAATATTGATAATTTTTTATCTTGTACTTAATATGGATATTTAATGATAATGAATATTTTTCATTAGTGAAATAGATTATTAAATTATAACAACCCTTCTCTTTATTACACACGTAAACAAGACTTATTATATAAAATTAACTTGATACAACATAAAATAATGAGTGTTCTAGTGCCTTTGGGGATTATGTACATTACATAACAACTTAGAACATAAAACACACAACATATTTGTTGGAAAATTAAATTATATAACCACAATAGTCCCTCATACTTAGCATGGCCTGGGATAACCTAAGGATATCTATAAGAAAAGGTTGATTTATAAAGTTCAGTAAGGGAGTAAACAATGTATAACATGAATAATATAATATACATTAGGAAATAGGAATATCAATGGAGAATAAGGGAAACATGAACATAAAGGCAACATAAATCATGATTATTACAACATGGAAATGTAGAAACAACACTCAATATGTTATTAGCATGATCCAATGCTCAATGCACATGGATCATGAGTAAAACCTTATTTCACTTAAATTAGCATGATTAAATTCTCATTTCACTTGAATTGGCATGATAAAACTCTAATTGCACTTCACAGATCATGATACTAATCTTTACCCAATGTATTGGAGCGCTATTAGGGAACACCCTTCATAAACATTTCATTTCAGGCATAAGTGTGCCACATGGATCATACAACATGGAATCATTCATCGTCATTTATTAAATGATAATTGGATGTGGAATACATACATTAATATTTATAATCAATAAGTAAATGTGCATAAAGGTTAATACCCTTGATAGAGAAATGTTTATGGTATTCACAACACAAAGACATTGGCTTGGAAAATCACGGTTCAATTTCAATAGCGTAATGACAAGAAAAAAGAATTCCAAAAAATGTTTTATGAGAGATAAGGTGGTGTCTAATAATATGTACATGAAATTTAAAGTAAGGGTTCATATAGATACATGTCCCAATATATGTAGTTGAATTTATATTCATAATACACAATAATTTCTTGATTGTAAATGATGAGAGAAAAATTCCTTACGGAATTTCAACATAGTAACGGCTGCACATAGGAGGAATTAATGAGAGAGAAAGAGGTGTCTCATAATTGAAAACATAAGGATGGTAATATAAGGGAGGTGAGAAATAATACCCCATAAAATTTTAATTGAAAGAAAAAGGGTATTACAACATAAAGAAACTTGGATGAAAATAAGAAAGGAAGGAATCCGTTACTTGGAAGTGTGATCCCAAAGTCTTTGGAGGGGCTTGAGAGAGGATTATTGAGAGCATGAGGTTCCTTGGGATCACCCAAGAGAGATGAGGGAAGGGGTCGGTTGAGCTCAAAAGGCTTTTAGTGAAGAGGAAGTGGGAGCATGGGTGGGTTTATATAAGAATTGGGAGGTAATTCATTATTATTTAGGTTTGGGTCACCACATATTAAACTAATCCAAGCCAAAAACATGACCATTGTTCTTGCCAATATTTTTTTTTCAAAGTGGAGTGAAAAACTATATTTTATATGTTAAATTTCCTAGCTTCTTAAAATAATAGGGTTTCGTGTGTGGAGGTGAGTCACACTCCCAAAAAAATCAATTTAAAAATGAGAAATGTTTTATAAGTCTTGAAGGATCCACTAAAGAATGTTAAAAAAAATAAAACAAAACTAAAATCACATTATATTAATGATACAACATATATTGGCCGAAAATAATGTTTATAATATTTTATTACATCACTATTGGGTCATTATGATGACATAAACCAATTTATATATTTTTAATGGCATTTAATTTTTACCCAAAAAATTCGACTGTCTCAAAAAATTATGAAAAATTAATCATTGGATAACATTGAAATCATAATTAAAAAAATAATAATCATTTTAACTAGATATTTTTCTATGTATGTGAATTTTTACTTTTAAAATAAATATCGATATTTATAAAAAATTCATGGGTTTTGAAAAAAAGAGCTTTCAAACATTAATAAAAATCACAATTGTATTCATAATTATTATACAGTCATTTATATTATATAAAAAATAATATATTAATATTATTTAATTAAAATATAATTTAATTAAAAAATTAATTAATTCATCATAATAGATTTCTTAATTGAATATTAACTAAAAATACTATTTGTGCTTTAAAGACTATTTACAATGTAAAAATAATAAAATGAATGTATATTCTTTATTATATATAAAAATAATTACCATTATCATAGTTCTAAGATATTATTACGTAACCCCTTATAACACCCAAATAAGATAGATGGGTAAGGTGTGCGATGGTGACAGACTCTTGGGGTGGCTGGGATAACATTGCTCGGGTTGTAATCTCTATCAACTTCCACTTCTCCTGTAGTCGGTTCCTCTTGAGCATAATGTGTTGAAGCTCTTCTTGGTCTTGTTTATGAGAAACGCCTAATGACACAACCTCCTTTCCGAGCTCCGACAAATGGGCTTCGTATGGGGCAAGTCTATTGTATGATTCCATTACTTCCTTTGTCTGAGTAAATTGGATTTTTTAAAGAACTGTATTTAAACTAATCATGTGATCACTTTTCAACGGCTATATAAGAAATGGTAAGAATTCGTAAATGTATTTTGAAATCTAAAAACCTAAAACCAATGAAGTGAATATTTTATATAACCATTTTACATATTTTGACATTTAATTAGATTAAGAGGCATTTTCATTGTTAAATGTTTAGATCATTACAATCTTCCCCCATAATAAATTTCACCCTCGAAATTTTCGTTTCCCATACTAAAATACATGCGGGTAATTTCTTTTTCCCTTACTTTGAATCCAATATTGCTTCATCAAACTTGTGGTTTCACCACATCACCTTGATGAGTGGCATTGTATTATTTCATAAAACATTCTCCAAATGATCTTAGATCTTCAGTGGCTGATCCTCGTAAGAGATATCATCCTCTAACTATACTACCACTGGAGAGAGTACATGTGAAGGGTCTCTTATTTACATCCTTAAGTGGGATACATGAAAGAAAACATGTACATTGGCCATGGTAGGTGGAAGTGATAGTTGATAGGCTACAACCCTGACACAATTGACCTGAACGATCATTGAAGTCAGTCAAAGTTTAATATTTATATTCCTACTTACTATTGTATATGTGGAAAGCAGGGTTGAACCCACAAGGAATGTAAATTTGGACACTAGTCTTCTAAAAAAATGGTAAACTCCTCTATTATTAGTATTGGGGTGATTTTTCTATTTTTTCACTTTGTATATATTATTATTATTATTTTTCCATTTATAATCATTATAGTGATAGAACAAAGGAAAACATGTTTAAAAACTAAATTGATGCTAACGATAGTTGTAAACATGGAATAATAGAGATATTAAACATTGATAAAAATGAGCAATCTATTAAAACTCTCTAGGAGTAATCTCCATTCTACTGGTTTTGAAGGTGTTTCGATTAACATATAGTTTGGTGTAGAGTACCACCATAAAGAGTATGACTCACCTCCCTCACTGGGAGTTAAGTAACACAAGTCAACAAAATTAAGAGTCCGCCACACCAAAATTAATCAACTGTGAACAATTTGAAAATTAACAGCAAAACAAACTCAACATAAGTCTAGAAGTCTTAAGAATTTATTAACTTTTGAAGATGTTTTCACAATCAATATTGCTAACTGATTTTGAGATTTTGAAATTATACTTTGATGGAGCAATGAAATTGAATGAATTCAGTATCGATCTCACCGATCAATACTGAATACATTAAAATGATAAAGTGAAATGATAATTTAATGATAACCAGTGGTACATAAATATATCCTCAAACTAGTAAATTAGCTAAACATCATCTCTATTATGTATAGTAAAACAATTCCATTACAAAAGAGAATACTTGAATGAAAATAGAGGAAGGAAACTCCTTCTTCTGACATGAATTTCTGCTCCTGGACCTCAGATCTCCAAGGAATGGTTCTCCAAGAGCAGCTCCAGAATTTTCCCCAGGTTTATTTCTCTACTTTCAAGAGAATGATCTAATCTATAATGTATATCATCCCCCAAATGTTCATCTCCACCATACCCTTCGAATATGCTGCTTTCTCTTTCTTAAGTACCCACTGTATTCTATTGCATGTCATCAGAACTCTTCACTGACTTTAGAAATCCTTAACTATTGCACCATACAAGTGGGTTTTTTTGCGACTCACACGTCGCGCTAGTTTTTACCTTGTAACTAACATCTGCTGAGTTAGTTAAATGCACCTAGATATTTTCCCTTCTCTGGAATGAACCTACTTGTGTTAAAAAACATCAATTAAAACTCGACAAAAGTTAATTAATATTTTGTAGTTATTATTTAAACTTTACTGTTATAATAATTAATAAAAAGTAATTAATGTTAATTAATAAATATCTTAAATTTTTTAATTATTATATACTAGATTAAATAGTAATATTATAGTTATTAAATATTTAATTAGATAAAAAATTTATGTTTCTAAATTATTATCATTAATTACGTTGTTTAATTAGTGTAAGTATTAATAATTATCCATAAAAAATATTTATTTCATATATTAGACTAATATGAATTATTTTATTTTATTTTATTAAAATTAAAGTGTTAAAATATTTATTTTAATTAATAATTTTATAAATTATGATTATTTATATTTAAATTTTATAAAATTATATTATTTTGACTAGTATTATATTTTATAACTTATCTATTTATTAATGTTATAAATGTTATATCTAAAAGATTATTATGTGGTATATAATATTAATTTGATTAATTTTTTATTTATTTACTTTTACTTTTATTATATTATTCTTATTGTATTTTTTATTAACTATTTCGCTTCCCCTGTGTATTTTTTTCAACACACACAAAGGGGAGGGTTTTATTTGGGATGCTTCCAGAGGAATCCCGCGGTAGTCCAAGCTCCTACAGGTCTAAGGCAGTGTTGGTTTCAACCGGCTCCTCCTTCGTGGTTCACAACACAATTGTTCAAGGAAGCGATAAGGGATCACAAAAAACAAATCACGGCGGTCCGACTCCTCCTTCATGAACCAGTAGGGTAAAACTTCAGCTCCAGCAAGTTGTGGGGAACCTTCTTCCGCAGCAGTGGCGTTGGCCTCATCTTCTCTAGATCCATGAATTAATAGTTCTGCTCATGCCTATGAAAACAAATTCAGGTGGCCCGAAACCAAATTCAATGACAGTGCGATAGCTTCATCCTGTGAGATTAGGAGGGAAAAAGATATTGGAACTCCACAGTAGGGCCGCGATGACATTCATCTCAAGCATTAGCACTCCTCGAGTGACGACGATGAGCTCAGATTCCCTCATGGAAAAAAAATCAGATGTGTGGTGCAGCCATACTACATTAAGGGGAATAACTATGGTTGTGGTTTGAAATTTGGGTGTGAAACTACAAAAGTTTTATTTTCTATTTCATGAATTGTGACAATTTATATTGGAACTATAGTGGAGAAAAAGTGATTTATTGTTCATGAATTGAGATCTCATCTACTAAGGACTCTACCATTCAACAGTTCTCCGAAAAATTTGGTCCTTTAACATTTATAAACACATTGAACTCTTCTTGTTGTTCTCTAATTTTAATGATTAATTGACCCTTATAAACATCAATAACATCACCACCTATAGCTAAGAAGGGCCTACCAAAGATTATAGGAACATCTTGATCACACTCAATATCTAAGACTAAAAAGTTTGTAGGTGAAAACAGATTCCCAACACTAACTATCAAATCATCTACCCTACCCACAGGATGAGTGAATGATCTATCAGCTAAATATAGTATGACTGTGGTTGGTTGAGGGTAACCCAACCTCAGCTGTTAAAACATTGAGTATGGGAGCAGATTAATTCTAACACCTAAATCACACAAACTGTTGAGTTGATCAGATTTTCCTAGTGTGCAAGGTATGACAAAACTACCTGGGTCTTTCAGTTTAGTTGGGATTTTCTTTTGAAGTATATCACTGAACTCTTTAGTAAGGCTGTAAGTAGCAAATTCTTCTAGATTTTTTTTGTCTGAAACATTTTTCTAAAGATATTTCAATTAAGATGGGATTTGAATTAATGAATGAATGAATGGAATGTTCACTTGAAGTTTAGAACTAAGACCAAGGAATTGAAGGAGTTCAGCCCTATTGTTACTTTGAGGGTTTAACTTCTCAGGTAAAGAGATGGGTGGGGAAATTTTTTTAAGGATAGTAGGTATATCCCTCACCTCTTCCTAAACTTTTTCATTTACATTAATCTTTTGATTTTTATATGATTTTTAAGATTGAGTTATTGGTGAAAAATTTAGATTTAGATCATTTTCACGACTTTTCTGTGAATCTACAGTATGTGAACAAAGCAGATTTCTTTTTCCAGATTGAATCATATTTTCACTTTGGGCACTTTCAGTGAGTTTCATAGAAACAGTTCTAGTATTAAACCGATTCCTAGTTACAACAGCCATGGCATTCTCCCTAGGTTTAAGTTCAGTGGTACTTGGAAGTCTACATTTTTTCCAAGACGAAAAATCTATAGCAGGATGACCTAACTATGTTTCCATGTTTTTCATTCTAACATCAGTTTCGATTTTGTCAGACATATATTGATTTTGATGTTTGGACATTTGAGTCATGTATATTTCTTCTTGAGAGTTGATCTTGTTCAAAATTAGATCAAGATTCGAAGACATGTGACTATCATTGATTCCTTGTACATTTGAAGACACACCACTCTGTTGATTTTGAAAATGTTGTCTTGGTTGAATCGAGTAAATAGGGGTAGTGGATTGTTTAATTAAGCCTTGATCATTGCAGGACAAATTTGGATGGCTCCTATAGCCTTGGTTATAATTATTTTAAAATGGATATTCTTTAAGAGGCATCCTAGGACCATAGTTAACAATGTTTTAATTTTCTTGTTGTTGGGATGGCATATCAATATTAGTACACAATTTTTTAGTATGCCCATACATAACAGACTGGACACACTGTTCCCTTAAAGATTGGTTAGTGTTTTGACATCCTAGTTGGTTAACAGTTTGTTTTTATTTCTGGTTCATTAATGATTGAAGTTGGTTGGTGATTTAAGCAAGTTGAGGTTGAGTTTCATTCCTTGAACATGTGTTTAGGTTAACATTTCTATTGAATCTTTATGTTCTTGAACTTTTATGTTGTGAATTCAAAGAAATATTATTAAAGATTTGTCTAAGTAATTCATCTGTCTTATCATTGTAATTACCCCTAGAAGCATGGTCAACTAGGTTCTTTCCAGAGGAGGAAAACCCTTTATAGAAGGTATCCATAAGGTGTGATAGGAATTGATTATGGGGACACTGCCTAAGCAGATCCCTGAATCTATCCCAAGATTCATGAAAAGCTTATCCATACTATTGATAAAAACTAGTTTTTTTCTAAGTTCACCTTTAAGTCTTTAAGGATAAAATTTCATAATTAAAGAGTTATACAGTTGATCCCATTCTTCGAAAATGTTCTCAAGTAGTCTCAGAAACCAATATCTAGCATTCCCTTTAAGAAAAAATAGATAGAATCTAATTCTATGTTCATTTTCTGTGATTCCTAGAAGAGGTAATTGTTGCATAGTATTGAAGAAGTATCCTATAAAGTAAAGGGAGTCCTCATTAGAGAGTCCATTAAAAGTAGGAAACTGAGAAATTTGTGATTGTTTAAGTTCATAATTTTTTCCCTAGGAGATACTCTAATGGACGGTGGATTTCTTATATCATTATGATGTTGAAACTCCCTCATCCTAGGCCTTTCATTTCCATCTAATAGTTCTGGATGATTTTGAATGTTGTTATTAGGAACTCTATTATCTAGGTTTTCTATTTTAGTTTATTTCTTATTTCTTAGAATAGTTAAATGTTTATCTAATTCAAGGTTCAAAGGCTCTAATCTAGCACTAGATGTTCCTGTGATCATGCAAACAACAGTAGATATTACTCAGTAGTAACAATTCAAAATGACAGGTACTAATTTTTTTTAAAAAAATTAATTTTTTCAATTTTTGAAAGATTTTTATATATGTTATTTTTCTTAGTTTTTTTAGAGAGTATGGCTTGTGCCTTCCCCAGAAATGGCATCGAAAACATTTCCAGAACCATCGAAGAATTCCGTCAAAGTTTAAAATTTCTATTCCTACTAACTACTGTATATGTGGGAAGTAGGGTCGAACCCACAGTGAAGGTCAATTTGGCCACTAGTCTTCTAATAACTTGGTAACCCCACTTTTGTCAACGATGGAGTGATTTTTCGATTTATTCAATTTTTCTATATATTTTTATTATTTTTCTTTTTATAAGTAGTAGAGTGACAGAACATAGGAAAAAATGTTTAAAAACTAAATTGAAGATAGAGATAGTTGTAAAACATGGAATAACAGAGATATATAATACAGATAAAAAAGAAAAATCTATTAAAACACTTGGGGATTAATCTTCAATCTACAGTGTTTGAAGTTGGTTTAATTCACTTATAATTTGTTACAGAGTACCATAGAAAAGAGTATGACTCACCTCCCTCACTAAAAGTTAAGTCAAACAAGTCAACCAATTTAATAGTTTGCCACTCAAAAATTAATCAACTATGAACTACTAAAAAATTAGCAGTACGAAAAACTCACCATAAGTCCTAATGTCTTAAGAATTTATTAACTTTTGAAAATGTTTTTCCAATCAATCTCGCCAAATGATTGTGATATTTTGAAATTAAAATTTGATTGAACAATGCAATTTACTGAATTCAGTATCGTTATCGCTGATCAATACTGAATGCATTAAAATGATAAAGTGAAATGAGAATTTAATGATAACCAGTGGAACTTCAAAATATCCCCGAACTAGAGAATTAGCTAAACATCATCTCTATTACGTATACTAAAACAATTCAATTATAAAGGAGAAGAATTGAATGAAAACAGAGGAAGGAAACTCACTATACTCCCAGGAATTGTTACTCCTAGACCTTGGATCTCCAAGGAATGGTTCTCTAAGAGCTGATCCAGAATTCACCCCAAGGTTCTTACTCTCCTTCCAAGAGAATGATCGAACCTCTAATGAATGTCATCCCTCGAATGTTCATCTCCTCAATCCCCTTAAAATCAATAACTTACTCTGTCCTAAGTATCCACCATCTTTAACTGCATGTCACCAGAACGCTTCACCGAATTTAAAAATACTCCACTATTGTACTGTACACGTGCGTTTTTTGTGACTAGCATGTCGTGCTAGTTTTTCCCTCGTAACTAACTTCTTATGAGTTAGTTGAATACACCTGGACGTTTTCTGATCTCTTGAATGAACCTGCACATGTTAATAAAATGAAAAAATTAAAACATGATGAAAGATAATTAATATTTTGCAGTTATTATTTTATCTTTACTTTTATAATACTTAATATAAAGTAATTAAATTTAATTAATAAAAATATTAAATTGATAATTATTATCTACTAGATTAAATACTAATATTATAGTTATTAAATCTTTAATTAGATAAAATTTATCATGTTTTTAGATTATTATTATTAATTATGTAATTTAATTAGTCTAAGTAATAATAATTAGCCAGAATAACATTATTCAATTCTTAAATTAGACTAATATCAATTATTTTATTTTATTTTATAAAAATTAAAGTGTTAAAATATATATTTAAATTAATGATTTTATAAATTGTGATTGTTTATATTAAATTTCATAAAATTTTATTAGTTTTACTTATATTCTATTGAATAAGTTATCTATTTATTAATGTTATAAATGTTATATATATTAGATTATTATGAGGTATATTATATTTATGTGATAAATTTATTAATTATTTACTATTAAATTTATTATATTATTCTTATTATATTTTTTATTAACTATTTCATTTCCCCCCTATCTTTTGTTCAGCACACAAAAAGAAGGGGGTTTTATTTGAGGTGCTACCAAAGGAATCTTGCAGCGGTCCAAGCTTCTGCACGTCTAAGGCAGTGTCTGCTTCAACCAACTCCTCCTTCATAGTTCACAACACAATGATTCAAGGTGGTAGTAAGGTCTCCCAATAAACAAGTTGTGGAGGCCCGACTCCTCCTTCACGAACCATCAGGGTATAACTTCGACTCCAGCAAGTGGTGCGGCACCTTCTTAAGAAGGAACGGCATTGGACACAACTTCTCCAGATCCAGGAACCAGTAGCTAGGCTCATTCCTGTGACAACAACTTCAGGTGGCATGAATCAAACTTGAATGATGGTACAACAGCTTAATCCTACGAGATTACGTGGGAAGAGGATACATGAACTCCGTAGTGGGGCCACAATGACCTTCTTCTCAATCTTCAACACTCCTCAAGTGACAACGGTGAGCTCAGATTCCCTCATGGAGTAAAAATCAGATCTGCGGTGAGGCCTTACAATGTGTAGGGGCCTAACTTTGGTGGCAGTTTTAGATTTAGGTGTGGGATTTTTTATTTTACGAATTGTGTTAATTGATTTTGGAACTAATGTGGAGAAAAAGTTGATTTTTTGTTGTGGTGAGGAACTGGGAAGCAGTAAGAGGGAAGTGGTGATGGGAATAAAATAATCTGTGTGTGTAGTGACTCACCGATAGAATAAATGGAAATGGTGGAAAAAAAAATTAAACTGATGCTGTATCGGTAGCTGAACAGGGTAGTTGTGAGACAGAAAATAGGATGGAATCGGTGAGTCAGTAACTCACTGATATAAGAAAAATTATTGGCGTGTGTCACTAAGGCTGAATAAAATGAACTATTAGTGAGCGCGTGAAAAAATTCGGTGTGATAAAATGAGAATGAAATGAGTTTCAGAGTGCGACACACCGATAAAAGAAAATAATAACCCACCCAAAATTAAAATAAAATAAAATAAAATTACAAGTCACCATTAGTATAAATAAAAATAAGTTTTGGTGAGTGCAAAGTATTGGAGAAAGGTGATATGCCATTAGTTAAAATAAAATAAAAGTCACCAAACATTTTAAAAACGAGATACCGAAGCCTATGTGAAAGAGATACCGAAGATAAAATAAATCGGTGTTACATGAAACCAATGATGTTTTGGGGGATTGGTGAGTCACAGACTCACCGATAGTTGAAAATAAAATTAGGACGCACTGATAAGAGGAATTAAATTGTGATTCAATGACTCACTGATAAATAAAAACGAATCTTTGTTAGATAAAAAAATGAGACACTGACTGTTTTAAAAAGAGATATTGAAACCAATGAAAAGGATCGGTGCGTTGCAACATCGGTGTTAGGTGAGAGACCAAATCTGTGTGACCCAGCATTGGTGCGTCACTCACCGATAGTAAAAATTAAAACATTAACAATATAAATTAATTTATAACAAAAAACTAAAATGAACAAAACATTAATTAAATAAAACAAAAGTAAAATCAACTAAATTGTTAAAAAATAAATAATCAACTGTAATTCAAAATCTAACTAAATTATTTAACAAACAAAAATTAAAAGTTACTTAATTATTAACTAAGAATATACAAATTAATATTATTTCACAACTCATACAAATAATCAACTGCCAACATGAAGTTAAAATTAACAGAAGATATTAAACAAAAAAGTTAGATAATTAAATGAAAAAAATGAAAACTTAAAATAAAAAACACATTATTTTATAAAACTTTAACTTAAACTCTAAACTTATTTAACAAATAGAGTAACTAGATCAGTAAATAAATAGATTTAATTTCTTTTAATAATTATATTTTAGATAGTAAAAATAAAAACTAAACTAGATTATTACAAATTAAATTGAACAATTAAATACTTAATCAACATTTAAAATTATTAGGAAGTAAACCAGATTAATATTTTTAAAATAAAAATTAATTTAATATAATTAAAATAATTAGAATAACTAAATAAATATTTAAAAGGCTAAAAACAGAAATTTATTTATTTAAAATGATTAATTAAGATATGTGGTGATAAAAATACTAAAGTGAAATTATTTAATAAAAAGTGTCAAAATAATTAATTAAATTGATAAAAATTAATTAAAATGATATAGAAAAACTATGTAAAAATATGTCAACATCAACAATCAAGAATCTCAAAGGGGACGATGTACCTAGGACTTAACTTCCCTTTCTTTCCAAACCTCATGACCTTCTTCCATGGACATATGCGTAGACATACCATGTTTACAACTTTGAACTCTGGGTCTTGTTGATGGTTATTTGCATAACAATTTTGTCGACTTTAGGTTTCCTTGATATGCTTCTGACTTTTTTTCACATTCTCAACCATTTCTCCAACCATTTCAGGTCATACCAGCTTATGCTCACCAACTTCATCCCAAAACATTGGTGTTCTGCACCTTTTCCCATAAAAGTGTTCATATAGTGCCATTCATATGCGTGAGTGGACACTATTATTGTAGGAGAATTCAACTAGTGGAAGATGTTGGTTTCATCCTCATTTAAAGTCTATAGAACAAGATTTTAACATATCTTACAGTTTCTGAATAGTTCACTCATATTTTCCTTCATTTTGAGTATGATAGGTCATACAGAATTTCATCTCAATTCATAGATCATGTTGGATACTTTTACAGAACTTCAAGGTGAATCATGGACCATGATCAGATATAACAAATAGTGGTACTCCATTCAGCCGTATAATTTCTTTGATGTAAATCAATGAAATTCGATCAAATGTTATGTCCACTAAAATTGTGATAAAGTGAGTTGTCTTTGTATGAAGATCCACAATGACCTATATAGCATTGTTTTTTCTAGATGTCCTTATATTTATAGTGAAAAAGTCCATGGTAATTTTCTCCAACTTTCATTTTGGTATAGGATGTGGTTTAATCATTCCCTTAGACTTTTTCCTCTCATCTTTCACTTGCTGACTACAAGGAACTTTGATGTATATTCACAAATATCCCTTTTCATATTGTCCTGCCTAAAGTTTTCTCAGAGATACCGATATATCTTTATTCTCCCTCGGTAAATAAAGAAGTTTGAGATATGTGAGTCATCAAGAAGCTCCTTCTTTATCTTTGGATCAAATGGAACATATAATCATGACCCAAATATCACAATTACATCCTTGCCAACCAAAAACTCTGAGGATTTTCCATTTTTGATAGCTTCCACCCTTTTCATAATTTCAACATCATTTCTTTGAGAATAATTTATTTTCTCTATGAGGAATGGTTGAGGAAACATTTCAGAAACGATTGATGATGTTCCTCCCTTCATGATTCTAACATCCATACTCTAAGAAATATATGAAGATTGGATCCTTTTTAATTATCATTATTGATAAAGATGTAGGTAATTTTCTACTTAGAGCATCTTACACCTTTCTTTCCTTACCAGGATGGTAGGATATTGAGT
This sequence comes from Viscum album, assembly GCA_963277665.1. Classification (NCBI taxonomy): domain Eukaryota; kingdom Viridiplantae; phylum Streptophyta; class Magnoliopsida; order Santalales; family Viscaceae; genus Viscum; species Viscum album. Next base: position 74,148,356 of record OY728162.1, on the reverse strand, counting down.
AGTAATGATACTTGATGAGATCTATCCATATTTTTTGGTGCATGTTATGCTCTTTTTGTGTGAATATATACTTGAGGCTTTTGTAGTCCGTATATATTTTAAACTTCTCCCCAAATAGATAATGCCGCCAAATTTTTATATCGATGATCACTACAACCAACTCCAGATCAATTTTTGGATATTTCTACCCATAAACATTCAATTTCATTGAATAATAGGCAATGAATTTTTTATTTTTCATCAACGCACATCCCATGACCCTCTTTAAAGCATAATTGTATACCAAAAAAGTTATCCACTTGTGGGTAAAATGAGCACAGGTGTAGTGATAATTCTTCTTTTGAACTCCTTGAAGCTCTCTTCACATTCATTAAGGCATTTAACATTACTCCGTTAAAAGTTATCTTGGTAAGAGGGTTTCACAATAGTGAGAAATTTCCCCCAAATTAGCAATAATATGCAGCTAACCCCAGGAAGCTACGGATATCCATTACCGATGTTGGCCTCGACCATATCTCAATAACAGCTATCTTGGATGGATCCATAGATATTCCACTTCTTGTAATGATATGACCCAGGAATGATACTTCCTTATACCATAACTCACACTTGATGTACTTTTCATAGAGCTTATCCTTTCGTAAGGTATCTAGTATAGTTCTTAGATGCTCCTCATGATCCTCTTTATTTTTATAGTATATTAGAATATCATCTATAAAGAATAACAAAAATTTGTCAAGGTAATCTATGAAGACTATATTCATCAAGTTCATGAATATTTCTATAGAATCAGTGAGTATGAAAGGCATTATTATGAATTCATAGTGCCCTTACCTTGTACAAAAGTCAATCTTAGGGATATCTTCTTTCTTCACCCTTACTTGGTAATACCCGGATTACAAATTCACCTTAGAGAAGTGTTGTTCTCTACATAGGTGATTGAACAAGTCATCAATTAAAGGTAGAGGATACTTGTTCTTTATTGTGATTTTCTAAAGCTCGATATAATCATTTCAAAGGCACATTGACCCATCCTTCTTGATGAAGAGGACTGGTGCACCCCATGGTGAAGAACTTGGGCATGTAAACTCTTTATCTGGATTCTCCTATAGTTTTTTCTTAAGCTCCTCAAGCTCCACAATAACCATTCTATACTGAGTCTAGGATATTGGAAATTCTCTAGGTATATGGTCAATTGATAATTCAACATCTTTTCTAGGTGGAATACTAAGAAATTCCTCGAGAAACACTTCAGCGAATTCCCTCATAATAGGCACGTATTCATGGATGTTTTCTTCCCTGGACTCAATCATCTGATCCAGATATGTGTTCTCATATGGCATTAGTATCCATTATTGAAATGATGGTGCTAAATAAGATTCATCTTTCTCCATGTACATGTATAGAATCGGGGGTCGATTCTCCATATGGAGATTTATTTCTATCTCATGGGAATTTATGTTGGATCTATATAATGAAAGTCAATCCATGCCATGAATTGCATCAAATTCTACCAGAGGGAGTATGAAAAGGTTTTTCAGGACGTTCACTCCACATATTATGATAGGGGAGGAGTTATATTCATGGGATGCAATGATTTCCCTATTTTCCATTCTCATCGACATCTTTACATGCATTATTTTTAGTGATGTTGGGATTGTTATACTAAACATTTGGGATATAAAATAATGTGTAGAACCAAAATTTAAAATTATTTTCACTATTATTTAATGAATAACTAGCATACCTATCACCACATCGTTGTCCAGGATCACATCAGTGGTATTGATGGGAATAGCTCACCCTTGTTGCATTGGAGGTTGTTGGTTTCCACTGAAAACACTTGGATTAGGGAACTAATTTTCAAAGTTCCCTAGTTATTTGAAGTTGAAGCAATGAAAAATGCATTGAGGGTCAAACGAAGTGTTCCTCTCCTCTATCATAGCCACATGTTTTTCTTTTCAATAGTTATTTTCTAGGTTCCCTTTTCATCCAAACCTAAACCATTTCCTTGTACCCTTTTAGAAATTTATAGGGTTCTTCTTTACACACGTTTTCCAAGTGGGGTGCTAGGTTCTCTTAGCACCATTTGATTTATCCATCATGCCGCTAGAATTGATTTCCACCTTACACTTCTTATCCCCTTGATACCCCTGATACTATCTACTTTCCATTTCGACCTTGATGGTACATCAGACAATTTATTCATAGCTATTGAAGTCATGGATCGCCAAGGCATTTTGTAGACTAGGTTTTATCCCACAAAATAAGCGGTCAAACATGCATTCGAGGGTAACGAAAATGTATGAGGAATATCGTGCAAGCATTGTCAAGTTTTCCTCAAACACACTGATGGATTTGTTATATTTTTTCTAGAGGTAATGGAATTCCCTTTCTATCTTTAATAAGAGGGTGTGTGGGAAATATTTATCGAAAAACATTTTCTGTAAATCCTTCCACTCTAACACCTCAATATCCACCTCAGTAATCATATTTTTCATCAATCTCCACCATTGATTAGCTTCAACATCTACATGATAAACATCCAAAATAACCTTCTCTTGTTTGGAAAATTAAAGGATAGAGTAGATATTTTCAATAGAGTTCATCCATTGTTTATAAATTGGGGGATCAGATGATCCATTAAAAGTAGGAGGTCATATTCTCAAGAAGCTCTCGATTGAGACTTGTTATTTCTTAGGGGGTGTTGAACATTTATCTCAACCCATGTTTATCTTCAAATCCTGAGTTAACTAAGAGAGTATTATGACAAAGATCATGATTCCTGCTCCCATCAGATTGGGATCTCATTAGAACAATCATCGCATTGATCTTTGCATCGGTTGTTAGCTGGATTTATCATATTATCGGCCATTGGATGGAATAAAAGCAAAGTTAGGGGAAACTCAAAAAGGTAAATACTTGGAAAAAATGGATGATATATAAATAAATTTAATTTCCTTAATATATGAATCTATAGGATTCAATATATGTTTTATATGGTCTACTTTCTAACATATATTATTAATGGAATTTATTAATTTCTTTAATAATGGTTCATACTAAGCTTGTGAATTTACCAAAGCATACCCCTCAAGAGTGTTGTAACCAAGAGTGCAACAACGCCCATTGTCATGTACCAGGATACCCTGGGTAAAGCCTGAAACTCCTTGTTAGAGTTTTCAGTCCTAGATACATTTGTGCCATATCTGCCTCTACATGCTCGTATTCATATCGGGATATATTTTCCTGATTAACCACTTACTCAATACATACCAAACTTTATTGATGCCTATATTATATTTAGTCTTATCCCTAAGGCTTCGAGTAGGGTTTTCTAATCCAAATACCAAGAATAACTAAACCTATCCTTTGATACCAACTATAACAAAATTTCACTTTATTACACACTTAAACATGATTTATTACACAAAATTCACATGATAAAACATATAAGTTCAAGAGTTAGAGTGTATATGGGGAATAGGAACATTACATAACAAATTAGAACATAAAACACACAACATATTTATTGAAAACTTAGTTTATATAACCCAAAAATTTCCTCGTACATAGGATTGTATGGGATAACCTAAGGACATGCATAAGAAAAGGGTGATCTATAAACCCCAATAAGGTATTAAACAAGGAATAACATGAATAATACAACACATGTTATGGAATTGGAATATCAATGGTGCATAATAGAAATATTAACATAAAGTCATGATAAAGCTTTATTACTACAACATGGAAATGGGACAACAACACCTAACAAAGTATTAGAATGAGACAAGGACCATTACAAAAGGTGCATGATTAAATCCTCATTTCACTTGAATAAGAATGAATAAACACTCATTTCACTTGATTTATCATGATACTAATCTTTACCCAATGCATTGGTGCACTATCAGGGTGCACCCTTCGTAAACATTTCATTTCATGCACAAGTGTTCCACATGGATCATACAACCTAGAATCATTCATCATAATTTATTCCATGATAAAGGGATGTGGAATACATACATTAAGCTTTATAATAAATAAGTAAATTTTCATAATGGTGAATACCATTGATAGAGAAATGGGTATGGTATTCACTACACAATTACATTGGTTTGGAAAAACATCGTGTAATTTTGGTAGTGTAACGACGAGACATTAGAATTCATAAAAATGGTTAATGAGGGAAAATGGGTGTATCATCATATTTAAATTAAATTTACATTAAGGGGTTTATATAGATACATGTCCCAACATAGGTAATGGAATTTATATTCATAATACAAAATAATTACTTGATTGTAAATAATGAGAGAGAAATTCCTTACAGAATTTCTTCAGAGTAATGGGTGTACATGGAGGCATTAATGAGAGAGAAAGAGGTATCTCATCATTTCAAAACAGAGGATTGGAATACAAGGGAGGTGATAAATCATACTGAAACATTTTTCGTTGAATGTAAAAGGGTATTACAACATAAAGAAACATGGATAAAAATAAAAAAGGAAGGAATCCCATACCTGGAAGTGTGATCCCAAAGGATTGGGAGGGGCTTGAGAGAGGCTTCTTAAGAGCTTGGGGAACCTTGGAGGATTCTAGAGAGAGGATTAGAGGGTATGGTCAAGCATCAAAGGCCAATAGTGAAGATGAATTGGGAGAGTGGGTGTGTTTATATAGGAATGTAGAGGAAATTCATAATTATTTAGGTTTGGGTCACCACACATTAAAAAAATACAAAAACCCAAACCAACCCATGGTTTTTTCCAAAGGTTAGAGGAAAAAAATATTTTATAAGTCCAATGTACAAACATCTTAAATAAATTGGGTTGCTTATGTGGAGTTAAGTCACACTCTCAAGGAAATCAATTTAAAATGTAAAATGTTTTATAAGTCCTGAAGGGTCCACTAAAGCATTGTAAAATAAATAAAACAAATCTAAAATCAGATTATTTTTATTTTAAAAAATATATTTTCCAAAAATAATTTTTATAGTATTTTATTACATCACTATTGGGTCATTATGATGTCATAAAACACATTACATATTTAAACGATATTTTATTTTTACACAAAAAATCGACTCTCTCAAAATTATGAAAAATCACCATTGGATAATTTTGACCTCCTAATTCAAAAAATAGTATAAATTATTTCTAAATAATTCTCTATGTATGTGAATTTTTATATTTAAAATAAAAACTGGCATTTATAAAAAATTCATGGGTTTTGACAAAAATGGATTTCAAACATTAAAAAAATCACAATCGTATTCATAATAATTATACGGTCATTTATATTATATAAAAACTAATTTACTAATAATATTTAATTAAAATATTATTTATTTAAAAAATCTATTAATTCTTCAAAACATATTTCTCAATTATATATTATCTCAAATTACTATTTTTTCTTTAAAAACTATTTACAATGTACCAATAATAAAATGAATGTATTTTAATTACTATATTAAAAAATAATGAACATAATAATAGTGCAAAGGGATTTTTACATAACCCCATATAAACAACGCATAAGACCGATGGGTAAGGTTTTCGATGGTGACAGACTCTTGGGGTGGCTCAGATAACATCGCTCGGGTGGTAATCTCTATCAACTTTCACTTCTCCCATAGGTGGTTCCAATCGAGCTTAACATGTTGAAGCTCGGATTGGGTGTGGTCAAGAGCAAAGCCCAATGACATCACCTCCTTTCTGAGCTCCGATTAATGGGCTTCATATAGGGAAAGTCTACTAGATGAGGCCATCACTTCCTTTTTTTTGATTAAATTGGATTTGATAAAGCCATATATTTATACTAATCATGTGATCACAGTTGAATAGCTATATTAGCAAGGGTAAAAATTCTTAACGATATTTTGAAATCCAAAAAATTAAAACCAAGGAAGTTCATATTTATATAACCATTTTACATAATTATTTATTTAATTATATTAAGAGGAATTTTCATTGATAAGTTTTTGGGTCGTTAAATAAATATTATATGAATGATTTATAAATGTTGTGATTGGTGGGGCCCATACATTATATAAACACTAGATTCATAGATAGGTCTCATCATAAAATCAATTGAAAAAATTAAATGGGTTTCAACCTATAGTGTTACGGTGTTTGGAGGATAGATCCTAATAGTAGATGTTTCTATATTCCTAATAATTGACATAAAATAATTAATCTTTTTTTACTTCCTTGATAATTACATCATTATTATCCATGAGATTATCTATATGATATTATATATGGAAGCATATAATTCTCAATTTAATGATTAAATGTAAAGTGTTTTCAGTTATTTACCATTCCATAATGATTATTCCTTACATAGACTTTCAAATGGAATTTGTACTCTATTATTTAACTTTACATGTTCATTATTCTAATTTATTCTTGATAACTTCTCCTATACATAACCCTTACTGAGAATTTGATCTCAACCTTAATCTGTTCCTCTCCCAAGGATATGAAGATGAATTCATGGAATTAGTTTCAAAGATGCTGAGAATTTATGTTAGTTGTGGTTTATTTTTATTTTACCAATGTAAAATGGGAATCATTTATGTAATATTGTTTATAAACTACTAAATTTATTTGTCCTTTGGGATTTTAATCTTTTATATACTTCAATGTAATTCTAGCAAGCATTAGCTCTGTGATTCTTGGATTTGGGTTGGTAAAACATAATTACCAATAATACAAACTCAACATCCTAGAAATGAAACATAGATCTCAGTACTAAGTTTTTTCATAGTTACCATAAACACACATCATCCCAAGCTCACTTTACTTCACACAAACTAGTGAAAAACAACATTATTTCACACATGAACTCATTCCCATCCATTTCACTTGCATATATTTTTTCTAACTCCCTCTACCAACACAGAACCTCCAATAATTAGCATATCCCTAGAAACAAAATTCACCACCATGTGCAATTTTCTTTTTTTGCCATATAAATGTTATGGAATGAATTTTACAAAATTAATTTTAACCATATTCATGAATAAATCACTTACATTAAACTAATTCACTCTATTCTTCCATTACACTGATGTTTTTAAAAAAAAAATTGCTAACAACATTTACCAAAGGAAACTGTATATTATCAATCAATATAACCAATAATGTAATTTTTATATCAGAAATATTTTTAATATCATAAATAAATAACCATTTTAAATGTAACATCATGATATTTTAGAGTATATTTATCTTTAAATAAATTTTTAATGTTCAAAAACTTACTTGACACACAACATATATCTTAAAACGAACTGTGATATATTATCGCCTAGCTAGTAAGCTGGGTGTGTGAATAAAAATAGTCACATTATGAAAAACACGTATAATGGTTTTATATAATAATTTTTTTGATTAATTGATAATAAATAAGTACACAATTTTACTTAAAGTCATTCTATGCTTTAAAAATATGTTTTCTTTAAAAATAGTTTTCTTTCATTTCACGAATACATATTATAATTAATCTATACAATTTTTTTGAAATTATTTTTTATGAAAGTAATATCATTTTTTAAATCATCATGTTAATATCATCATTGGTTTAATAATTTATATTTTCTAAAAATATATATTTTTTAGTGAATAGTGAAAAATTGTAATTTTTAAAGTTGTCATTAATTTTCATTAAATCAGTTAATTTTAAAGTCCAGATATATTTTTTGTTTTAAATTAAAGTAGAATGAATATTCATTAATTATATCTAATCCCATTGATTACATAGGAGTCAATATTATACTTGAATTTGGAATAATATTATTTATATGATTAAAAAACACATATTTATAGAAACTACTTTCATTATGTTTTATATATTTATATTAAATATTATTACTAAAAAAAGTAGAAATTGAATCCTAAATAATTTATTCTATATTTTAAATTATATTGTTTAAATTTTTTAAATAGTTCCCTTTTATTTTTTTCATTGTGGATAGTAACCATGGAAAATATTTATCACCTCAGTAAGAGTAAAACAGGAAAGACAAGGATAGAAATATGGGATAAGGCCCAAAAATCTCCAAGAAAACTTGAATTTATTTCATTTTATAGACTCCTTTAATCTATAATCATATTTTATTTTATGTTTTAGAAATTTCATGCCACTTTCCTTTGATAATGACCTTAATATTATTATAATAAAAAAATAAATACAAAATGCCACTCTCTTTATTTTAATATTCATAATATTATTTCATAGGGATATAAAGAGGTAATGATCAGTTATAAATGGTCATTTTAAATTTTTAATGATTTTTTATGATGTTAGTTAATTTTTAATTTTTAATATTTTAATAATTACCTTAATTTATTACGTAATACTAACATGATTCATGTTTAAGTAATATAAGAATTAAAATAATTTATATTTAAATTTTTTAAATGAATACAATTTGGAAGATTTTTTATTTTATATTATTTTTTAGATAAAATTAACATAGTATTTATATTGTAAATTTTTTATTCTAATTCCATCTCTATCATGATTTTTTATAGTCAAACTATGTGAATAGTCCAGAAGAGGACTTCAATGGTTTCTTATGATTAATTATGATTTATTAAATGATTTAAAATTAATAAAAATGATATATTTGGAACATTTAATGGTAGATGGTATATAATACTAACTATTATCAACTTATGTGTCTTTATTTATTTTATAGTAACTTTTGTGGCCCTTAAAGAGTAAAAATCATGAAATTATGTCAATCACCAAAAGGGATAACATTGGGATAAAACTCAATGATAGCGGTTAAAAAATCACCTAAACATGTATATATCTTATTTTATGAGAGTAACATGACTCATAGTAATCCTAGATATAAAATATATCCTCTTTTTACCACTTTAACAGGAAATTAAACTTATTATATTTGAATATTTTCAGTCATGTGTGTCCATTCTTTCATTATAAAAGCTCATCGCCACTTCACTCTTCCTTACACCACCATGATCCAATTAGATATAAAAACCAATAATTACCCCTTTTATAAAAATAATTTTATAATTTAAAGTGGTTATGCTATAATAAAATGTCCCTAACTAGGGTCCATAAGGAGGGATCTAAATGAAGTTCTTCAAAGATAAGATAATCATATTAACTGGGTATTTTAAATTTACATTTTCTTATACCTCCGTAAATTATGTCATAACCATTAAAAAATAATTAAATTGTTAACTAAAATATGATTAGATATTATTATGTTATTTTTATAACCTTATTCATATTTTTTTCCATCAAATGGAAAATAAAAGTGTTTCTCTCCTATACATGTGGGATACCACTACTAGGAAGCGATACAATTCATTTTCCATCACTACCACACGCAAATGATTATAATAATGAATTTTATAAATATATACAACTTTAATTATTTAATTAATATTATTTAATGATAAAATATTATTTATATTCCGTTCAATCTTTTCATTAGAAACAAAAAATAGAATTCATTTGTATGTATGGACTACCATCTTCAGGAATGGTGTAATTAATTTCTCTATCTCTACCTTTCATGGATGAAGATAAATATGTATATAATGAATATATATTAATTTTAAATAATAATAATTATTATATAGATTATGTAACCATTATCAATATGAAAGGACTATTACAATTTAATGATAATATATATGAATAATGAAACAGTAATCACCAGGAACTGGGATTTTAATAAATAATTGTAAATGAACGGGTGATATAATGTTATAAATAAAGCATATATGGTATTATAAGACTTTATATGATTATATTATATAATTATAATAAATATAAATTTATTATATGGGATTATTGAGAAAATATGAATCAAGTTGGAGATAATGTAAGTGTTCTTTATCTCAATATTGTTTCATTGAAAAATCTTTGATGTTTTCACCTATTTGTTTATTATAGGAGTATATAATGACCGCATAATTTTATATCACTGATCCCTATTAATTAATTTTATTTTAATTTACAATTTACAATATCGCATCTAATGTTTTTTATTTGAATTTTATTAAACTAATAAGGTTTTATCATCTACAGTTGTCTTCTTTAAGATGTATGTTATGTTATAATCCTATATTATTTTTTTGATGTGTATCTATGAACTCGTTGATATTATATATCATTAATGACCCTAATATCAGGTTATTTAATATTTCATTGTAGTTTATTTCTTTCATGGCGGTAATAATTTAGAAGATACCAAAGAAGTAAGGGTTTTACGATGCAATCTCATTTTAATCGAGAATGTTTGTGCTTAAATTTATAAAAATATTATTTGATCTATACATTAAAAATATAAAGTATTTTATTTTATTATGGTTATTTATGGGGATTTTATGTTTTCATTTCATTCTCATCTCCCAATGTACTCAAAATTCCAAAATAATATTTTTAAGGAAAATCAACATTTTTTCTTTTTGATTAGGAATATTTTTCTTCAATATCGATATTTTATTTATAACTTTTTCCATAATGTTTTTCATATAATAAAATTATTAAATAAAAAACATTACCCATTTTTTTAATTCTATTAATGGTTTTGAAATGAATTTTCTTCTCGTTTTATGAATGATTTATATTTACCAAATATCGGAATAGAATCATTATTTTAACATATACTACACTAACAGATTTTCCCAACATCATTAATACTCATTTAATTGAAGATTCCTTTAAAAAATTTTATGGTTATTTTCACAAAAAAAGTTCCATTAATAATTGGATTTCTTTCCCTAAATATTTAGATTTTTTTAGATTTTATATAGTGACATAAAAATGAAAAGAGTATTTTCATCCGGAAATGTTCTAGAGATCTTTTAAAATAAATTTTTCATCTATGATAACATCCTTAGATGTTTCTTATAATTAAATTGGTATATTATTATATGATACCTTCCTTGTTATTTCATTGGATAGTTTGTGATTATGATAATAAAATATCGATAAAACCATTTTATTTTATATGGGTAAAGGTATGATGAAATATTAAATGTTTTCATAATCTTTTTTCATGAATAAAAATAGATTATGATTAAGTTAGGGGTGTGTACATTATATCCCTCCAATTAATTGGGTAAATTTTAATGTTTTATGAGATCAAATGGTCCATGAGTGGATATATCAATCCCAAAAGAGTGTACACGGTTGGTTTCCCCATGTCCAAAAGTGGCTAAACAAAGGTTTTTCTAATCTTGAAGAAGGTATGCAGGTGGTTATCCCAAACCAAATATTTTTTCATTGTCTTGGTGGGTATCCTTGATATAATATTTTAGTGATTAGTATTATTCAACTATTTTTTGACATTATCTTCTTCAAATGTTATGTGACCCATATTATTTGATTCCATTAATATCTCTGTATTTTGAAATGGATTTTTTTTCATGATGCATGATTATTGTATATGAATCATTGGTTATGATTTATAAATGTTAATATCATGTTATTATAGCCTTATTATCATGTTATGATTAAATGATCATTAATATCTCCCTTTTTTACCCTTACTATGGATCAGATCACACTCTTTATTATGTTTTATTTCTATAGGATATAAAGAATATTTCTGAGTATGATATTTATAATATGGGTTATAGTTATAAATAAATAAATAGAGTAGATGTAGATACATTATGTAAAAATTATATATGTATTTATTTTTTCCAATAAACATAACCATTATGGTTTTTTCATTGATCATAATGATATGTAATGAAAATTACTCTTATAAGATTTAATATTTTTGTATTAATTTTTTGGTCACAATATTTGGTATCAGATCAAGTTTTAGTTATTTATTGAAACTAGGATAATAAAAACATAGTTAAAACCCTTATGATAAGCCTAATTTTAGGAGAATATCATATTTTATGGTAAATAAAGGGGTATCATTATTTATATAAAATAGATCCCTATTTGGATACTAAAAAGTGGATATTGTTTTGGTACATATGCACCTATGATTAATAACTATGAATGAGGTGAATTTGTTGTTAACTCAATCATCATTGATACATGATGAACAAGAATAAGACTATACACCTATCTAGACACTCCGCAGGGTTATTATTGTGATAATTCATATTTTTTTTAAAGACAATTGTGAAGTATTTGAGTAGATGATGACCACGAATGGCCTATACTAAGCAGAATGGTTCATAAATTGAAAATATAGTTTAATGATTTAGAAATTCTATAAATTAAATTCATAATTATATGATTTCTCACTAGGATTATTACTACTTATTTTATAATTTTTACTCAATGGATTAAACCAGTATGGGGTTTTTAAAACCTTGAATGTGATAGATGATGCAACAATTTTCCTCATGATAAACCAAATGAAATGGGAGATGAAATGTGAAAGATATTGATTATTCCAAACCCACTATCATTATATATGATTAAAAAATTGAACATATGTGAGTTTCCAAATTAACCAAATAAGATAAAATGTGAATTTCATGAAGGCCGTGAAGATAAGATGATTCAACTTCCTACATGTCGATAATATGGGAAAAATACATAGGGAAATTTCTTAATTGAATAGTAAGATATATTATGTGTATAAATTAATAGAATAAATTAATTCATTATGGAGTAAAAATTAAGTGTCTAATGGAGAGAAATAAAGTACAACCTAAGATACCATTTATAGTTTAATGACTATTTATGGGGATCTTGGGTATTATTCAAGTAAATACCCTAATCCAAGTGCTAAATCCTAGACCAAGGAAGAGCCTATGGTATGAAAATCATTGAAGTTAAATGATTGATGTATTTATTCATTGATATTTGATAATTTCCACACCTTGACCTATTCAGTTAATTTTTTTTGCCTTAATTTTTTTCCAGTTCAGGTTCATTCTCGAATGAAAATTTTCATTTTATGTAAAATAGTGTGTGTTTGGGTTTGACATCATTGGGAATACAGGCGAAGCACATTTTGGAAACCCCATGTGGATTATCCCAAGAAACTGTATGTCCCGTCTATCTTTGGAACATTAAAATGAGTAAACATGTAATTAAAATAAATATTAATTATTGTGTTTATTAAAATTTTTATTGTTAATATTTTTATTATTATGAAAATGAAATCAATACTTCTATTATTATTATTATTATTTAGATAATATTCATAGTAGTTTGTTTCTAGGTTTTATTTTCTTTTTTTTGTTTGCTTGTGGTTCTAAGAAGTACCCACAGAGCCCCCCTCTTCCTTTGCTATTGTGCACTACAGCTCAAGGTTTCCCCTCCCCTCATCCACTCATCAGAGCACCTTTCGTGGCCAGCCATCCTCCTGTCTCCACCCCCTGGACACAACCCCATTCCTCAGTAATCCCTCCCTATTTGTAGAAAGTGTAGCCGCGACACCCCCCCTCCTCTCTTGTCCAAACTGCGTGCACCTGCACCCTCTAACCAACCCTCTTGTTAGCAAAGCCTCCTCGCTGGTGACACCCTCCTATTACAGAGACCTCCACCAGTGATTTCTTCATCTCGATTTAGGGTTTTTTAGTTTACCACAAAACCTAGGTTTTAGGGTTTCAATATTTTTAGGGTCGATCATTAAATTGATTGTCTGATATGGTTGTTTTAGGTTATATTTAATCTCCCTTGGGTGATGTTGAGGGGAAATGGTGTTTTGTACCAAATTATATAATTTAATAATTTATTTTTGGTATGTTGTTATATTTCTAAATAGTTTTGAAGAATTTAATTATGTTCTTTATTTATTTTAATGATATTTTCATTGAGTTTTAGTGTGTTAGACCCTTATCGTACTACATCATGTAGCTTTTCCTTTTTTGTTAATCTTTTCTCAGTTTATAATGGGGGTTGTGGTTTGTGAGTCTATGGTACTTAATTTTTGGATTCATGTTATTTTATTTCTAAGTGTGTTATGATTTTCGTGGTGATTTTGAGTCATAGATTTTTATTACAGTGGATTTATAACATCTTCTAGGGAGCACACTCATATTATTAGGTATATATAAATATAAATATAAATATATTATATTATATTATATTTCATCCATGTACTTATTCCATCTTGGTGCGTGTAATATGTGCATTGGATTAAGGATATATATATATATATATATAAATGAAAGTATGTGTCTCCAAGCGGGTAGCATTATCTTCAAGTAAAAAAATTTCATGACGAGGAATATTCAGCTTTGTTCTAAATTGAGGTATGAACCCATTACACATATTCTTTACCTTTATATTTTCTTAATTTCATGATGTTTCCATCTTTCTTGATTGTTAATTAAACATTCGATATTGCTAGAATAATTTTAGCTTGTGAAATAAGGTCTTTTTTGAAGGAAATCAATTATATATTGTTTAATAGTTTTAATAAACTGTGTATTTTGTTATTTTGACCATGAAAATGGTGTGTGTTTTGCATTGATACATTGCGAGTGTGAATTTGACCATAAAAGGAGTTTTTGAATGAGTTTTTTGTCTGTGTAAAGTTGTTGGTGATTCATTAAAATTGTTTTTATAAATTTTTAATTGGTATTATTAAATAGTATTAATAATGTGAATCATGTTTTGGAAATTATTTTGAGGAGTGCCTGATTTTAAAATTGGACCATGATGTGGATTATGTTTTTCTAAGTTGAAAACACCATGTTTTAGTCAAATTTTCTGGGTTGGATATTTGAAATTATTAGTGATTTGTTATTCTATGTTTTGGTTTAAACAAATAGGTTATTCAAATTCAAAGTGTTGATTTCAGTCTTTTATTGTTTTTTTCACATTAGGTGCCTAATGGTATATGCCCCTTTGGCCCGTGTAATAATTTTTATGACTTAAATTGTGTGAGAAATTGATTAAATGGACTTCAAAATATGTGTTTGGTTGTGAAAGTGGATTGTGTGTGGTTATTAATAAAATGAACGGTTTTGTGAAATATGTTGTAAGGTGTTTTTGGTCATTTACATTGGTTTTGTTGGAAAACCCCACTTGAGTTGGGTATCTTTCCAAGTTGGTTGATAATGAGTTATGAGGGTCCTCGGTATGGGACTTCCCTCATATAGTAATTATTTTAAGGAAGGGGACTATCCTTGTGGTGGTCTGGGTGGTGCCAAATTGTGTGGTATGTTTAGTTATATATATATATATAGCTTGTTGTTTTAATTGCACAACACACCCCCCATGAGAAATATAACATGGGAACCTATTATAGAAAATAGGTTTATGGAGAATGATTACTGCACTAGTTAGATTATGCACTGCTAGTGGCCCATAGTATGGGGTATTTTTTTAATTATAACTATAGGATTGGGCCTCTCAACCAAGACATGTAGGGTGATGGTTATGCATTAAATAATTATGATGTCATCAAGGGAAGGCATACCATCAGGATGAGTCGAATGTATAGTAATCTCTAGTATTCTGCTAAGTTTAATGGATTTCCTCTTTTTTTAAGCTATGTGTACAACTAGTGTTGTTTCACTCGTTGTGTAAAAAATTATTCATTTTACCACATTTTGTATTTTTTTAAACTGTGAATGTGTGGTTGGGTTAAAATGTATTTTTAAAATGAACATTTATAAATAGAAAATACAACTCATATTTTTTCCTTCTTATACCATGTTTTAAATTTAGATGGCAGTGGATTATGTTTGTTTATTAAAAAAAATACAAAGCATTGAAAAACATATTTTTATATATTTTAGTTTAAAAATTCTAATAAAAGTGTATTCCTTTAAAAGAACATGAATTGGGAATAGAATTAGTCAGTCCTATCTACAGAGATTTATGACTCACACCTATAGTCTGTACTTGTTTTCACATTCTCTTACAGGTTCCGGTTTAGGTTAGGATCACCTTGGGCGATGTTTGGTTTCATTATCAGAGAGTAACCCATGAGGTTACATGGAGTTTTATTTATAGACACGTTATTCATGTTTTGGTTATTCCTTCTTATCCTGCCATTTATTTTTCTTTGTTCATTATATTTTATTTATACTATTTAGTTCTCTTTCATTGGGAGAAAGCATTACCAATTGTACCATTTTGAATCACTGGTGCTATTTTCCATCCTAGGAGGTTCAGGAATGCCTCCCAAGCCTTTCTGCAAATCAGCTCTTGTGATTGGTTTAGGGTCAACCCAGGTTGGTTCCGAAGAAAATGCTATCAGAGCTGGTTGGCTCTTAGTGAACACTAATTTTTAGAGATACCTTTTCAATTTGGGGCTTTCATGGTAGAAGGAGTAGAACTTTCAAGACTCGAGATGTTTGAACGGGAAGGATTTCATGAACACTTTCTCATTCTGATCCTCGGGTTACCATGGGATATCTGGTTTGTTAGTGTCTTTGTTGTTCTATTAACTTGTTTTGTGTTGGGAAATGAAAAGGGAGTTGTGAAAGTATCCCCATGACCTCGCAGGGTTTGGAAATCCATCTGGATTTGGGGATATTTTTCAAGACATCACTCCATTATAGTGGTGTGACTGGCATATGGGTGCTGCCCATATGTTTCAGTCACCCATCAGCACCAGTTCCCCCTTATGGATTGTTTGGGTCTTCTTTAATTCTAAGAATTGTTTTTTAATGTTTTATTTTTTAGGTTGTGAAAAGTTGAATTTAAAATGGAAATTACCATGTTTTGATTAAGTTCTTTGTTCCCTTGTTCCTTAGTTTTCTCCCCTATAATGGTTTTATGAATGCCCAAGGTGTAGCTCCGGGTGGTGTGCCCTTAGAAAATCCTTGGGTTGATCAGCCCAAAGACTGTATCCTCAAGTTTCGAAAATTTAAGCCTCCTCAATTTTATGGACAAGAAGATTCTCATAAGGCAGAAGAGTAGTTGTGGATTATTGAGAGTAACATCTATTTTCTCATGATTTCTAAGTCATTGATGGTGAAGTTGGATACCTTTATTCTTGAAGGTCAAACATGGAAATGGTTGAAGTCATTGTCTAAAAGAATGACTTGAATATATCTCACTTGGGAGTTATTCAAGTCGTCGTTCATCCAAAAATATTTCTCCACGGTGTAAAAAATTATGAAGAGGATGGAGTTTTATGGTCTTTAGCAAGGTGTTAGATTTGTGTTGGAATTATTTTTTCATTTCGGGGAAATAACTCTGTATGAACTAGTGTTTTTAGGGACGATCTCGTGAAATCTTGGTATTTTGAGTTTGGGATTTGACCTGATTTTCTATTAAAAGTGGAAGAGATCATCCTAACCACATTATTAGATGTTGTGAGGAAATCCTTTTTAGACGAATCTAAGTTAGCAAGAGAAAATAAAGTAGAGAATCCTCCCTTTCCATGGGAAGTATTGTAGAGGAAGGCAATAGAAAGAATGGTAAGAGACATGATGTTGGTGGATCAAACAATGGAATCAAGAGGCCTTTAGACCTTTAGTCATCTTTTTCAAAGCACAATGTTGTCATATGTCACCAGTGTGGTAGGAAAGTTCACAAGAAGCCGGCGTGACCGAGGGATTTGGGACCCTTCCACACTTATAAACATCTAGGTCACTTAAAACGATTCTGTTGAGGTGTTTCCAATAAGTGCATTGAATCCAAACATGGCTCGTCGAAGGTCACCTATACCCATCATTAAGAGTAGTAAAATGTTTGGGATCAGTTTGGGGTTTTCAATTTGTAATTATCCATATATGTAGTGGTCATATCTTTTAGTGTTATGGGGTGTTTTTTTCCATCATTGGTAATAATGGTTCTTTCGATCCTCTTTGAAACCATTGTTTTATTATAATTATGTTTCGTGAGATTCGTGTCTGTGTGTTATGTTTGGGAATTTCGGAAATGGGACAATGAGTTTAGAGATGATTCAATCATCATTGCTCCAGCCATAGGTCTTAGAGTGAAGCTGGCACATACTTAGGTGAATCCCAGCGATGTAAAAGGGCCTTTGTTTAACCGTTTTCATTAGTGTGGTATGGTTTGTGTTCTTCTAAGGGTGTGAAATTGTTTATATAGAGATGGGGGTGGTAGTCTTGATTCTTTTTCAGTTCCACCATTCCCACCCCCTCGTGTTGGGGGTCTTTGGCTAGTGTGTTATGTTTTCAGGTTCGGGTAATCTCGTTAATTTGTATGGTGGGGAGACCCACAGTTGGTCTCACAGAGTTACACTAGAAGTAATTTAGTGTTATCTCAATACTTATGGTTGGGATTCCATTTGGGCCTCCCTGTGTTAGTGTAAGAGTTTCTTTTCATTTATCAATTGGTGATGGGTGGTCTCGTGTGGAACCAACCAATTTTAAGTTCTTCCTCTAGAGTAAACATTGGGATTGGAATACACCCAACAGTTCCGCTAGACTAAGATTATCAGAATAAGTGTCAGAGGTGTTTTAAGTTTGTTCATTCCTTTTTTGAAATGGATGGTTTGGGTTCATCTGGGTGATGTTTAAGGTGATCATGTTATAAGGATGAGTTGTGTGGCATGGGTTTTCAGTGTCCGTTTGGATCGATCAACTGGAGGCACTTATACTTTTGGAGGTGGATGACACATAAGGAGCTTCATCTTTTGGTCTTGGTCTTGTTATGGATTTCTAGGGGCAGAAAGCGTTATGGTGGGGAGAATATTCACCACCCGACCTATTAAAATTTTAAATTTTATTATTTCATTACCCTTAAAAAATATGGGGTTTGGGTTGAGTCTCGAAAAAAATTATGAGTTTATGTCAAAAAGTGCACGTTTGGGTTTGATGTCTTCGGACGCATCGAAATAGCGCTTTTGGGAAACCCCATACGGATCTCCCCAAGAAACTAATTGACCCATCTGTCTTCATAAAATTAAAATGAGTTAAATAGTAATTAGAATTAATGGTAATTATTTTCTTATTTTAAATTTTTATTGTTACGAATTTTATTACTATGAAAATGAAATGAATTTTTTTTATTATTATTTAGTTAATATTTTTAGTAGCTTTCTTATTCTATATTTTCCTTTTTTTTCTTCTGGTTCCACATAGAACCCATAGAGCCTCCCTGTCTTCCTCCCCTCTTGTGCGTTGCAGCCTACGGTTGCCCCTGCCCTTTACCCCACGCCGGCGTACCACCATTATTTGTCCACCCTCTCATCGTGACACCACCCGGATAGAACCCCCCTTCCATGGCGGTCCCTCCCTGCATACAGCATGTAGAGCCACGACCCATCCCCCCCATCCTAGTAAACCCATGCATGCCTGTACCCTCTGGGACACCCTCTCACAGGAGATGCCTCCTCACCAACGACACCCTCCTCCGGTAGTGACCCCCTCCGGTGATTTGTTCATCTATATTTAGGTTTTTTTTTCAATTTACCCCAAACCCTAGGTTTTAGGGTTTCAATGTTTTTAAGGTTGAACTTTAAATTGATGGTCTAATATGCTTGTTTAGGTTTGATTTAATCTCCCTTGGGTGCAATTAAGGTGATATTTTTTTTCTCACAAATTTCTAGAATTTGATCGTCGATTTAAGGTATGGTTTTATATTGCAAAGTTTTATTTTCATCCTTTAATTACAATATTTATTTATTTTAATGATAAAATAGTTGATTTGAAGTGCATTGGACCATTATCATACCGCTTCAGGTATTTTTCATTTGGTTTCAATCATTTCGTAGTTTATAATTGGGGGTTGTGGTTGGTGAGTCTCTAGTAATTAATTTTGGGTACCTGGTATTTTATTGAAACTGTGTTAACCTTGTCACGACATTTCTGAGTCTCTGATTTTTATTGCAGTGGGTTTTGAATGTCTTCTAGGGCGTGCATGCATAATATTAGGTAAGTATATTTGTGTGTGTGTGTATGTATGTATGTGTGCTATGTATGTATGTATGTATGTATGTACGTATGTATGTATGTATGTATCTTTATACTATATATGTCCTCCATGTATGTATTCACTCATGGTGTGGGGAATAAATGCATTGGATCAAGGATATATATATATATATATATGAATGTATGTGTGTGTAAGTGGGAGGCAACATCTTCTATTTAGAAAGCGTCAAGAGGAGGGGTTTTCATCTTGGTTATAATTTTAAGAAGGAATCCATTTCATACATTCTTTAAATATATATTTCTTTGATTACATGATGTTATCACCTTTCTTGATATTTAATTATACACTCGATATAGTGATAATAATTTTAACTTGTGAAATAAGTTGAATTTTGACGGAAATAAATTACATACTATTTAATAGTTTTATTAAATTGTGAACATTGTGATTTTAATCAAGAAAATGGTGCATGTTTTGGCTTGATACATTGTGGGAATGCATTTGACCATAATAAGTGTTTTTGAATGAGTTTTGTGTGTGTAAAGGTGTGGGTTATTCCTCATAATTTTTTCATAAATTTATAAATGGTTTATTAAATAATATTCATAATGTGAAACTTTTTTTGGAAATTCTTTAGAAGAGTACTTGATTTTTAATTTGGACCTTGATGTATGTTGTGTTTTTCTTAGTTTCACACAACATTTTTTAGTCAAATTTTCCAAGTTGGATCTTTGAAATGATTATTGATTTGTTTTGGATTGGTTTGGTTTTAACAAACAGGTTTGTGAAATTCAAAGTGGTGATTTAATACTTTAAATGTGTTTTTCACATTTGGTGCCTCATGGTATATGCCCCTTCGGCCCGTGTAAGGGTGTTTCTGACATAAATGGTGTGTGAGATTGATTAAATGGACTTTCAAATATGTGTTTGGTTGAGAAAATTGAGTTTTTTTCATTATTAAAAAAATGAATGGTTTTTGTGATAGACGTTGTAAGGTATGTTTGGTCTTTTAGATTGGTTTCATTGCAAAACCCCACTTTAGTTGGGTATCTTTACTAGTTGGTTGATAATGAGTTATCAGGGTCCATGGTATAGAACATCCATCATATGGTAATTATTTAAACTTAGTGGACTAACCTTGATGTGGCTCAGGTGGTGTCAGATTGTGTGGTGTGCTTGGTTATATATGTGGGGGGAGGGTTGTTTGAATTTCACAAAACACCCTATTGAGAAATACAACATGGGATCCTATCATTGAAAAGTTGTTTATAGAGAAAAATTGCTGGAGTAGTTAGATTACGCACTGCTAAAGTCCCATAAGATGGGGGTAATCCTGTTATTATTGCTATGGGGTTGGTCCCCTCAACCAAGTCATGTAGGGTGATAATTGGGCATTAAGGTGTTATGATTTCATCGAGAGTAGGCATGTATTCAGGATGAGTCACATGTATAGTATGTTCTAGTCTTCCTCTGAGTATCTAGGATTTACCATGTTTTACCTCTACGAGTACTACTAGTGACGTTTCCCTCGTTGTATAGGAACGTATTCATGGTACTTGTTATTGGTTTTTATTTTGTAAAATTGTTAATGTGTGGTTAGTTTAAAATGTATTTTTCAATGTAAATTTTAAAAGAGAAAATAGAACTCCCATTTTTTCCTTCTTTTACCATCTTTTAAATTTAGAGGTAAATGGATCATGTTTTTTTGGATTTTTTTGAAAAAATACATTGTATGGGAAAACCACTTTTATATTATGTAGTTAAAACTTGCTAATCAAAGTCTTCATTTAAAGCATGTGTGTTGGGAATATAATTAGTCGGGTCTACCTACTATGTTTTAATACTCACACCTATAATACATTCTTGTTTTTTATTTCTCTTACAGGTATGAGTTCTGGTTCGGATCGCCATGGGAAATGTTTGGTTTTAGTATTCAGGAGTAACCCATGGGGTTACATGGAGTCTTAGTATTGTATAGGTTAGTCATGTTTTGTCCGTTAATTATTTTCCTATTTTTTATTTTCCTTTCATCATTCTATTTTATTTATACTACATAATTCTGTTTCATTGGGAAAAATAATTCAAAATTATAACCTGTTGATACCGTGGCACTTGTCGCCAGCCTAGGAGGATTGGGAATGCCTCTCGAGCAATTCCACATATTAGCTCAGGTGACCGGTTCATGGTCGACCCAGTATGGTTCGTGATAATAATTATGTTATATATTAATTTTATCATTGATATTTTGTATGTAAGAATCACAAAACATCTAAGGATTGTTCTATAGTATTTTTTCAATAAGGATTTGAAAACATATGTTGAATTGTATTGATAACCTAGAAAATTGATATTGTGGTAGGGTAATATTTTTTGAAAACTCGTGATCAAGGGATATATAATCCTTAATATATTCCTTATGTTGATATAATAATGATTATTTGGAATAAATAGCTCATTCATTTGGATAAATTAAATTGGATAGTTTGTGTACAGTTAATTTTTTAAAGATTTTATAATTTTATTATGGAGTTATAGTTATTTTTTATATTTATGGAAATAATTATCATATTTTATAGATTATATTATTATGGTAAATACATTTTTAGAATATGACCATCTGATCAATTAATATATTTTTTTATAATTGTTATGTTGATGGTGGAAGAATATGTTATCAAATCATTAAAATCATTAGGTTCTAATTTTGTCTTGGAATATTTTGAAATTTTTAACCATTTTTAATTTATAGAATTATTTAACATTCAATTTTCATTTCATTGTGAAAATTTTCAGGATTGGTGTATTAATTCTTTTTCATATTGGATAGCTTGTTCTAACCATTTCTATTTTGGTAAATATCTAAATGCAGGAGGAGTCAATTTTTATTATTTTATGGATCTTATAATCCATTCAATGTTAATTTTAGTAATTAACACATTAAAATGATTAATAATGGATATTTATATCATATATAATGAGGTGAAGAAGGCATATAAAATTTCTTAAGGCATGATCGATAGCTGAAATTATTATTATGGTATGGAAAGAAATCATGTAAGTGTGTTATCTCATATTCTCTACCTTTATGAAAAATTAATTTATTTAGTCAAGTAATATGAAGATAAATATATTTATTCTTTTGTGTAAAGTATTACTCAGATATAATGGTATTTTTTCTGGAATGTCATGAGTCCTACAGTGTTACATACTAGGTTTTAAAAATATATAGTTTGGAAATACTATAATTCCCAATAGTGAAAAGTAAATTTCTTATTATGATTTATTCTACATTACAGTTTTTTATTATGTAATGATACACAAATTATAGTAAGTGACAATTTAAATTTTCATGGAAGAAATCATTTAATAGGGATAGGATGAAATACCCTGCGATTTTAGAATATGTTTCTCTTTAAATATATTATAAGTGTTTTATAGCATGGTTAACATGAATCAAAGAGGTTAAAATGAACAATGATATATTATAACCTCATTATTAGATTCGTGATATGAATCAGAATAAAAAATATAAGAAAAATAATTATAAAGGTTTTATATAAATAAAATTAATTTATTAATTCGTACAAAATTAGTACATAATTTTCAGTAAATCCATCTTGTGTTTAAAAAATATTTTTTCTTCAAAAAATCTTTTTATTTTATTTTCTTCATAGACATTATAATTAATTTCTAACATATTATAGAGGTATTATATTATGATACTAATATTATTTTTTAAATCATTGTGTCACTATTACATTAGGGTGAATTCAGGCTATTTTTTAAAAAATATTTATTTTTCAGTTAATTGTGAATAGTATTTTTTTTTAATCTTCCATTATTTTTCATTAAATCAGGTAATTTCAATGTCCATTTATGTTTTAAATTGATGTAAATAAAAAATAATTCTCATTTAGTTAGATATAGTTTAGTTAATTAAATAAGAATCTAAATTATACTTGATTTTGTTATACTTTAATTTCTAGGTTGAAAAATGCATTTTTCTAAATGATGTTTTAATTTCTTTTTATGAATTTATATTATAATTTTTTCCACATCTTCTAGAAATTTAATCTTGAAAATTTTATGATATATTTGGAACTCAGAGGTTGAAATTTCATAAATAAGTTCCTTTTAATTTTTGTCATTATGAATAGTAATAGTGACAAGAATTAGTCACCTCGGTAATAGTAGGATGTGTAAAACATGGTTAAAACTATGGGATAAAGCATAAAAATTTCCCAAAAATCATACATGTATTTAATAGGATAAGTTAATTTTGAACATCCTAATCTTCTATTTTTAGTTTTGGAGAAAATTACCCTTTTCGTTGATAATAACCTTAACTTTACATTAAGGAATGATTAAATACAAATTTCCACTTTCTTTGTTTCAATATCCATAATATTTTTTCATTAGAATAAAAAGAGATAATTGATGGACTTATATTTTCATGAAAATGTTTAAATAATTTTTAATGATTTTAAATTAATTTTAATTAATAGTCCAATTTATTTCATTGATTAATTAAAATATGGGAATTTTTAATGGATAATTTTTTTTAAATGAATAAAAATGATAAAATTAGAATATGATGTTATTCATGACTTTATGTTTGAAACTATGTGTCTAAAATGACCTGCTTTTATAGGTAAAAATAAAATCAGTCATCCTAGCTATCACTTAACTAGAGGAGCTCCAAGACACTTATCCATCCATAAATGACCAGCTAGACAAGGAGGCCCCTTAGGCCTACAAGGGTAGAAGAGGAGAGTATATTGAGGGGGGAGGATCCCATGAAATTGGTGGGGAAA
The DNA here is from genome assembly GCA_963277665.1 of Viscum album. Lineage (NCBI taxonomy): Eukaryota > Viridiplantae > Streptophyta > Magnoliopsida > Santalales > Viscaceae > Viscum > Viscum album. The sequence continues at coordinate 74,123,760 of OY728162.1, read as the reverse complement.
GGCCCCCATGATCCCATGCATGTAAGCACCATACCATTTTTTGTGTGTGGAGTGTATATAAGATCCCATCTTAATAGAAAGATTTTGATTCTTATATTTCATGGGTTTTAATATATTCAATCTCCAAACTATTCTAAAAATGATCTATTGGTGAAATTCTACATGTACTACTTATTGCATAACCGAATGATGCCTCTTATCCAAAGTTGTGCTCTGTCTCACATGGATATTTCCTCCATTATTATCACCAATCAATATCATTATTCCATCATCTATATTCAAACTGGAAACCAAAATGTCCTCCATGGGGGATATTGAGCTTCATGTGAACTTACACACCTAAGTCCCCAAAATACCATGGAACACTTCAAGAAAATTTGGTGAACTCTGTGATTTCCACTTCAAAGAAAAATTTCCATACATGAAAGAAGTGATTTATCCATCCACTATGAGGGTCATATCACATTGATGAGATAACTCACTCATGCTACCTAAAGAGGCACTATGTCATTTGCCCTTCCCTTATGGGATTGTGTCCAAAAGAGATTGAATACAAGATGAAAAAAAGCGTGATCCATGTATGAATTTTCTACATGGGCGTCAAACAAAAAAATGGACACTATGGGAGATTCAACTACATGAGACTTTGAAAAATAAATTTTTGGAGTAATGAGAATTCGGATATGTGATGTTATGTGTAGATTCAGCTACATGTGCCTTTTTGTGAAATTATTACATTAGGTATAAAAGAATCGACTATGTGAATATCTGAATATGAACATTAAAAAAACCCATGTGCCACTACCATTAATTCATGCAAATAAATATTCAAATATAACATATCAACAGGAAATACACCCTTGGACATCGAGGATATTTAAACTTTTATATGAGTGTAGCTTTGAGGATTTTTTATAATATTCCATAATACATCAATAAAATCATTACCCTTTTGTGAAGAATATGAATAGTTTGATATAGAGAATGATAATAGATTTCATTGATAGATAATTATATTTTTTTAGAATATAATATACTTTAGATTCAATAATATATATAAGGACTTGAATCTTGTATAAATAAGTAGGCTATTTATTCTATGAAAAACATTAGAGGATCTGCTAGAAGACTATGGTTGCAGTATTGGATATTTTTACATTATTTTTATGCTCCTTTTTTATTATTATTTTATTGTTGTATTTATTTTAACCCTTTAACTTCAATTTACGCAACTTTAATAGATTTTTAGAAGAATTAAGTGATTGGGTGATGTGGAGTTGACCTAAAATTATGAATCTTTAATCTATTTTAAATTAAATTCATGAGCCTGTTTTATTTTTTCAATGGTTTTCAATTCATAAATTCAAAATTTATATTAATTATGATTTTGCTTAGGTTTTATTGTGAATTTTAATTATTTCCTTGATTAACAAATATTATCTCCTTCTTCATGGATTTAGATCAAAAAAATTGATTATTTTAGAATCAATTAGAGAAGTGATTAGTAATTACTTAGCATGTGGGGGAAAAATAGTATACAAAAATGTATGTTTGGGAATCTCAATACTAGATTCCATATTACCTAAATAATTCAAGGGAAATTCATTGTGGATTTATCACATTGAATGAATAAAAATAAATGTAAGTAAATTGTTAAATATTAATCTCATTAACATTGAACATGGTTAAGGGTGAAAAATGGGAAATGATTGTGAATTGTTTTATTAAATAAATTAGTAAATATAATAGATTAATTTTAAAATAAAAATGAATGAATTAAAAAATAGAGTCAAATCCTAATCATAATTTCTTTTCACTAATTTTATTTTTATTATCTGTGTCTATTCATTTCATAATCCAACAGAACATTTTCATACAATTTACTATTCCACCATGAAAACTAGAATTAAGAATAAATCCTTGGAAATAATTTTGATTCCTACAATAACTACACCCTTAGGGTAATTTAAAAATTTCCCACACACCATAGTTATTGTGCAAAATTTGTTTTTCCACTTTTGGGTAGTGAGTGCAAATCTAACCTACCACAATTCATTATTTTGACCTCCAATGAAGAATTATTTTCTTTTATTACTGATATCGATAATACTATTGTAGATAGTATTAGTAATCTTAATCTAGTAAAAAAATATTTATAGATAAGCCTTTAAGACTCTATTTAAACATCAAGTGTTAACTCAAAGCTGCCAAATATGGTAATAAACCCACAAAAAACTCTAAGGGGCCTTTCTCCCATACAATTTTCCAACCAACAAAACTACCTCGCTATGCCTGCTTCATTAAATGATTTTTAATTCCATGTCAATATGATTCTTATACTACAGAAATTTCATGGCCTTATAGGTGAATATAATAACCATCGTATTCAATAATTTATCTTTTTTATGTTCAAGATTCATGCTAAGTGGAGTAGCTATGTGGAAAGTCAAGTGAAAGGAATTCACCTTTTCACATGAGGGAGTTGTCAAGGAGTGGCTGAATAGTGTACAACTTAGAGATATCCATGACTAGGATGATATCCAATGTAGTATCATTTATATATTCTCCCCACCCTCATGGAGAAAAACAATAAGGATGGAAATAAACACCAACCAATAAGCTACTGGTGAGACCCTCTACAAGTACTGGAAAAAAATTCAAGATGATTTGGGAATGTTTCCCTCATCAAGTGGTATAATGACACCAATTTATATGATTTTTATAACAAGGAATACTATACAATGAGAAGAACCTATTGGATAAATAATTACTGGGCTCTTTTATTGACAAGTCTCCTATGAAATCTTGTAGCCTCATTTAAAATATATCATAGAATTTCCAATATTTTGGAAGAAGAGGAATGAGAACTTCAATTATTCATGAGGTAAGAACTTCTAAATTGTCACCTCTAATTGAAACTATACCTGAATAAATTAAAAGGATTGTAAGATATGTGGATGTAATAAAAGGGAATGAACAACCTAAACTATCTTTTTTATGGAGATTTTGTCAATCACCCCATCATTTTACTAGCCAACGTTTTGAGATTGAGGATATAATGAGTTTTTTAGCCACATTCCCACCAAGAAAATTCCATAAAAAATATTAAGGAGAGAAGGAAAATCTCAAAAGTGATTTTTTGGTCAATAAAACCAAACTAGACCCACATTTCCCAACCAATAACCATATAATCCTCCTTTTTAATAAAATTACTTGAACCCATATCCTTTAAAACATCCATATAATAATCCATAAAAATAATAAGATTATAAACCATAACCATATCAAAATAAATCCTATGAAGAAATAATATTTAATTCCCTACCATCTGAATGAAGGAATGGAAGAGATATTAAGGTATTAAAAAATATATTGAAGGAATTTCCAAATAAATTGTACTGTCTAATTGACATGGTGTCAAAAAACCACATATATTTACCATATTATATCATCCAAAACCCAAAGGAGACTATGAGAATGATAATAACAAGAATTGTAAAGGTCATTGAACCACATAATCACAATAAATTTTAAGATGAACTGAAAGAAGTTAATTATCAAAATTTGGGACAAAATTTGGAAAAATAGCCTACTCAACCAAAAAATTAAGGAAATAAGAAGGAATATTAATCTAGTATAATTTTTAAATGGAAATACATAAATATCTCTTGAAAATTAAACAAAGTTAGAAAAAGGATATTCCTCTTACATTCTATTCTAGTTTTACCAAATTAAAGAAGAATGTGGAAGAGAAAATTCATATAGAGCCCAAGGATACATTCTAAAACATTGAAATTAAAATTACTCCCTTGAATTTCATTTTATAAATTCTCTAATATGATACATTTATCTAGGATATTGTCACCAAAACAAATAGGCATAATAGAAATTAGATAATCATCCGAGGTAGGAGTGTCTCAACCATGATCACACAACAATATCCCAAAAAGTATCAATATCTAGAAATATTTTATATTCTCTGCAATATTGTCTCTTTAAACCTTCCTAATTCTTTTTTTGATTTTGGAGCGTCTATAAATTTCAAGTCTCATTATGTTTTTGAATCCATAAAAATACGTGAATTAAATCCCATGAGGGTGGATTTATTATTTTTATACATTTCCATGTTTTCTAGTAGGAGTCTAAGCATATTTTCTTGTTGGAATTGAAGGGGTAATTTTTTTAGTGGTCTTTTATGTTCTCATCAATGAGGAAAATAAAGCATTAGGCCATTCCCCAATCAAAATGGGTAGACCATTTATAAAGACATCCATATCACCGTGAATGAAGGAACCATCCCCATGGAACATGGTGATAATAATTTTTACATCAGTTTTTTTTAAAAAAAAAATAACCTTTCAAGAAGCCAGTCCCTCTTTGAAATATCTTAGGAAGAAGGTATAGATCCCATTGAATATTCCAGTATGATCCGAGAATTATTTTCCATAAGAGATCATTTTTTTTTTAAAACCCATAGAAAATAAGAATACTCAAAAGTATATAATTTTTTTATAGAAGTGTTAAGAAGAAATGACTTCTAATTTCATTGATAATTTATTGGAAGGAATGTTCATGATTCCATTAACATGGTAAATTAAATCTTTTAAAGTGGGGAATTTGAATGCAATCTCATCTCTAGAGAAACCCTATAATCTATAATTTAAAACTATCCCATATGATATATAATATGTGTATATTATATAAAGAGATATGTTTCTTGTGATCATAGAAAAAAAATTGTCTAAGATCCAAGAAAAAACCATTATTTAACTTTTTAAAAGAAATATCCAAGCTATAGTGTGGATATTAGGATTCATCCATGGAATTAATCCAAAAAAACGCTCACATGGAATATTTCTATAAGTGGATTTATGATATGTTATTTATACCTGAAGGCGGTTAAGCACAACCATTATGGAGGTTGTTAAAAATAAAGAGATAATTTTATTACAGCTGATATTATTAACCAATGTTCTGACTCATAATGGGTTATCGCCATCCATGTATTTTTTAAGAAAACTGGTTTAACAATTGTGGAAAATGAAAATAATTAATTTACTCACACGAGTGCTTAGAATAGTTTGAGGGTATTCATTAACAATAGAAATCTAAATCATGTATCCAAAAAATACTCCTACTCCATCCCATTCATTGACCAAATTATAGAAAGGATAGTGGGAAGGAAACATTAATATTTCTTATATGGGTTTTCAAGATATTTTCAACTACCAATTGCTCTGAAATTAAAATAAAAGACAATGTTCACCAGTCCTTTTGAAGCCATTTATTACAATAAAAGGCGTTTTTGTTATGCAATTTCCTATGTATATTTTAAATTTGTATGGTTAGTAAATTTTTAGATCATATTGTGGATAGTTTTTAGGTATTTATCAATGGATTTAATATTTTTTCCAATTCATTGGATCATTTATTGGGAAATATGGAAAAAGTACTAAGAACATTAATTGAGAAAAATATTTTGTTGATATTTTATAAGTGTCACTTTCTAGATGAGAAAGTTATTGTTATAGTTCATATCATTTAAAATAATGTCATTTTGGTAGATAAATCTACGGTTGAGGAGAAAATTTATTTTCTATATCCCACTTCTCTCATAAATATTAGATCATTCCTAGGCCATGTGGGATTCTATATAATATTATTAAAATATTTAAGTAATATTTCTATTTCTCTTTTAAGTTTTACTCTAAAATAAGTTGACTTGTTTTTAATAATTATTTCAGTAAATCATTTGATGAGATGAAATAAGAGTTTATTACCCAAAAAATAATGAAACCATTGAATTGGTAACACCAATTTGAGATACTTTATGATACATTAATCCAAGATTATGGAGCATAATGTTCCTAAAGAATTGAATAATGATCAAAAGTCATAACATATACCTCAATAATCCATGGATTCTACTTAGCTCGTTTACAAAAGCACTAAAAAATAGTTCATTGATGTTATTGTTTCATTTGATAATTTTATTTCTCATTTACTTGAAACTAATGTGATTACCATTTATTATCATTCAACACATAGGTACTTAACGAAGAAGGATGATACAAATAAAATTTTGGTAATATAGATACTAATATTTCAATATTTCAATCCTAAGATTATGTAAAATAAGGGATCTATAAATCAGGTAGAATATCATCATAACCGATTACCTAACTCTGTGGAAACATAAATTCCATAACAAAACCCACTATGTGATCAAATTAATGGAGAGTAAGTCTATAATATAGAAGGTGAAGTAACATAGTATGATGAAATAGTAAATTATATGGAAATATATTAGGTGTCATTTCCCCTTAAATGTCATCAAAATCACAAAGTCAAGGATTAGTCTAGATTATATATTTGGAAGGACCCATTCTTTTATAAGATATTTAATGATCATGTTTTAATAATGTTATTATCAAAAAGGTAAATATAAGTTGTATTTGATTTTTTCCTATAATTTAATATCAAGGCCACTTTGGACCTTAATGTACAAAAATAAAGTCTTGTAATTTATAATTTATTTTCAAAACATGTTTAAAAAATCTTAAGAGTATTATAAGAAATGTAAGGAGTCATTCTTTTCTAAAAATATTTAAAAATGTCAAGAGATAACTCAAAACACCATAATTTGTTTTTGAAATCACTGTGTTATGCATAATTAATTTTATGGGAACCCTTACCATGTCCTTCAAAAATTTATACATTCTACATGTGGTCGATTATGTCTTGAAATTCCTGGAATCACAGTCCACTAATACTGATGATTTCAATATTGTGTGTGATTTTTTAGGTCCAATTTTTTTGTAGGTTTAGAATAAAAAATACATTTTCAGTGTCCAAGGTACTCAATTTTTCAATGTAATAATGTAAGTTATTCCTAAAAAGCATGGGGTGTATCATGATACATATATACCATACTATCCCTAAACAATTGTCAATCTATAGTGTCAATATGGGAGATAAAATTTATTTTTGAGAACATAAATAAAACCAATCATAAAGATATAATACATATGATTGAAGAAAAATTTTGGCAACAAATAATAGTATAGAATACACTATTAGGCATGATACCATATCTGATGATTTATGGAAATCATTTCCATCTATCAGTGGAGTAGGAACAACGATCCTATTAGGATGTAAAAAGGATGAATTTGGAGTTAGAGAGTGATAGAAAAAATGGAAACTAAATTTACAATATCTACAAGATATTTGAATTTTGGCCTTTAAGAATATGAGAATTTATAAAGATATAACCTGAGTGGCACATAAAAAAATGATTCAACAATAGACATTTAAACCAAGAGACCAAGTTCTTCCCAAAAATTCCATATTAAATTTAATATCAAGGAAGATTCACTCTATGTGGGAATAAAATTTTATTATTAAACATGTCTATTCCTTTAGTTTTATTCATATAAATAAAATAGAAGAAGAAACTAGTTCAATTTTAATGGGAAAGGGTAAAAATTGTTCTGTGGGATTCTACCTCGAGAATCGATAGGGGAGATCATACATCTCCAACCCATCATCTAATTTCTTATCCTATGTTTAAGTTGAGCCAACAATGTTAAAAAAGGGGATTATGAGAGGCCACCGAGATTTATTACTTTTTTGGATTTAGGAGTATAGGACAAATTTACATCTCCCCTCTACCCCTTGAGCATAAATTAAATTTTTGTCACATCTATATCAATTTTTTGGTTAGAACCATCATGGAAGGAAGTCACCAAAAAACTCCTAAATAAAATTGATAAGAGAGGAATATATCTAAATGATAAAATATAGTTTATTCATAAATTATTTATCTCTAAAAATCCATACCTATTTCTGAAAATTTGTTTTAAACTAGAAATTCCAGAAGATGTGTAAAACTAGAAATTGTATGTTTGTGCTTTGAATTTATGATTTATATAACATAACATGGAGACAAGAGTATTTTAAGAATACTATAATGGATTGTTTTTTATTTAAATTATAATTATTTTGAATGATTAAGATAGAGAATTGAATTTTTTAGTTTTTCATATAAATTAAATTAATTAATCATGGTTTAGGGAATTATTTGGTTCATGTAAATTAAATTTCCCAACCATTTCTCATGGATTGAAATTCATAAATTTATATGAATTTATTTTTTAGTATTATTTATTAAATGACTGATTGAATAATATTACATGTTCTATTCTCAAAAGGATTTATAGATCAAATACTTTCTAGTTTTTCTTGATCATAATTATTGAGTGATATAGGGGCATGTCACCTTTTAAAACATTTATTGGAAATTCTCTGGATAATGATTGAAAAAAGACACATTTAACATAATTTATTCATTTTTTTAATCTCTTATCCTTGAGACCAACTCTTACATCAACCCTTGATTTTCTAATAGAGACCATTAATTAAATTTATCATAATGATACACATTTCAAGACATTTATATCTATTCATACCATCCATTCAATATTTTGATGACATTTTAGAATTAATGTGTGGGGTGAGGGAAGTAATGGTGAAATGGGTTTGATAAATATTAAGGGAAAAGTGTATAGTATTCATTTTTGGGTATAGAGAAATTTTTTTGATTCATACATCGTACTTCTATTTATTTAATTTTATTAAAAAAGTGTAACTTAGAAGAATAAAAATCACCATTACTATACCCATGATTTTTTTCATATGTGTTCTCGTGGTGGATGTTAGGTTTCTTCCAATAGTGAATTTTGATAATGTAAAAAATATATATATGAAAAATTGTTCAAAAATTTAAAATAAAAAAATAGAAAAAATTAAAATTTATTAATTAATTCATTATTTTATCATCGATCATGAACTTCTCTGTGATTTTAGGAAGTTTGAGTTATAAATTTGAAGGAAATATTTTCTTTAACCATTACTTTTGATATCATTATTTTTTCTTCGAATATAAAAGTCATATTCTGAATATTTTCGTTTTTTAAATCAATTCATACCAACCTTAAGCATCAATGTCATTAATTCCTTAATTGTGAAGTCTTATTTATTTTATGTGACTTATGTCTATAGATTGTGTAAAAAGTAGTACCTTCAAAATCTTAGGGAATAAATCATGTTATTATGATATGATCATAACTCTACATGAATTTGTATAATGAGTGTTAAGAGAAAATAATTCAAAGTGAGGTAGATCATGATTTGGTATAATTAATAATAATTAATTAAAAAGCATGAAAGAATGAAATGCTATATTCCACCAATTTCAAAAGAGATAAAGTAAAATTCTAGGAATGATTGTTTCATTCAAAAATGATAAGTAATATTTATTATTTATATGGAACATGAAAATTTGGGTAACATTGGAAATAATTTATTTTATAACATTGATAAAAACTATTAGAATTGGGGTTACTCATTAATTCAATGATTATATTCAATGCTTGAGGAAATTCCTAGTTCCAATATAGGTGTATTTTAAGCACTTGTATTCTCATGAAAATTTTGAAGCAATTTAAATTATTTTAAATGAATATTAATGAAAAATCCCATTTATTTAAATGATTAATTAAAATAACCTAATTTTAAAAATGAGTAATTAATGATGTTTAAATTGAATAAAATGTTATCATTTGAAATTTAGTTTAATCATGAAATTCTAGTTTAAACTGAGTGCATTAAATGATTAATTTTAACATGTAAAAAAAGTAAAATCCAACCTAGATAAACCTCAGATAGAGGGGATCCAAGCCATGAAGGGTTGGTCGGCTAGCCAAGGAAGCCCCTTGGGAGGGCTTGTATGGGTAATTGAGGAGAGCAGGCTATGAGGGGAGCTCGTGCAGTGTTTGGGACAAGGACCACATGGTCCCATGCATGTAGACACATGCCCATTATGTGTGGGTTTAGTGTATTTGTGATAACATCCCCAAAATAGTCTTCTAAGAAATAGATGTCATGAGTTGTAATATATTAATGCACCTGACCATGATCAAAACCTATGTGGGATAATAATTTCATGGGTACTCTTCATCACTTAATTGGATGACACTACATCACCTCAATCAAGCTCCCTAACAACACTATAGTTATTCCATGCAGGGAGATATTTGAACATCTTATATCATTAAAAAAACACCTTGAGTCTCATAGGTTATTTAATAATATATGTTAATCTATGTTTAAGGATTTTTTAAATCACATAATAATTCATTGATAAAATCACTGACCATTTCTGAATAATCGAAATAGGTAGATAAAGAGAATGAGAAGATATATCTTTAACCGATAATTAATATTCTGAAGAAAAAATTATACTATAGAGATGAATAAACATTTATGGACTTCTAGAAACTCTAAATAAGTTGGTTTTTTCTATTTTGAAAAAATAGTGGATCTATTAGAGGACTATTGTTGCTACGCCAGAATTGTTTTCTATTGAAATTTTCTTTATGCTCCATTTTCTATTCTTGTTTAATTATAGAATGTATTATACAATTATAACTTCAATTATTCATACTTTAATGTAGGGAATGAAGCATTACGTATTTGGATGAAGGTGAGGAGACAAAAAAATTGTGTTCCAAATTAAATTCAAGAATTTGTTTTATATATAGAATGGTTTAAAATTATTTATTTTAGAATTTAAATTGAAGAAGATTTTGTTATATTTATTTTTGATTTTTAATGATTTTATTGATTAATAAATCTTATATCCCACTTCTTGGTTTCAGATCACACTGATTGGTTGGTCAGGAGTGAAGTGGAAAAGTTATTAGTTATTACTAAGAATGTGAGGAAGGAACAATGGACTAACCTGGATGTTTGGGAATTTCAATATCAGAATTGGTATTTCCTAAACAATTCAAGGGAACTTATTGTGGATTTTTCACATTATAATAATAATAATATAATCAATGGCAATTTTAAATATTAATCTAACCATTATTGGATGTGATCAATGGTGAAAAGGGAATAACGACTAGTAATACTTTCCATTAACCATTCAATGAATAGAATATATTAACTTAAAAATGTCAATGATAACATTAAAAAAGGTGTTGTAAACAAAGCCCCCATAACTTGTCTCCATTAGATTTTTATAATCTATGTTTCTTTATTTAGAAATCCAAGCAATCTTATCCAAACAAATTAATTTTTCACTATGACAAATAGATTGAAGTAGTAATTATTGGATTTGACTTTTATTTCTACGAAAACTATGACATAAAAAGGAATTTAAAAATATTTTTCAAAACCTCATGATAGATTTTTCTTAGTAATGTTTAGTTATAAATGATTATTTAAAATATTAATGAATATTTATATTTTGTTAATTTAAATTTAATTTTTTGTAATAGAATAATTACCTTAAATGATTATGAAACACCAACATAAAGCTTGTTCAAGTAATAAAAAATAAAATAAACGGTTTTAAAAATATTAAAAGTAATGAAATTTGGATAAATTAATTTATTATATAAATATTTTAGATAAATATAAAATATTAGTAATTTTATTAAATTTTACATTTGAATCCAATTTCTTTCTTATTGTCTTTAAATATAAACTATGTTAATAGCGTTGAAGATGACTTTAATGATATATTATATTTAATAATTGTTTTTACAATGAAATAAAATTCATAAAATATTATATTTATCCCAATTAATGTGATATGGTTGACAATCTCAAGAGTTTTTCACTTATAGGTCACTTTCCATTTTATATTAACTTTCTTGACCCCTAAAGTGTTAAAAAAACTAGGATATTATGGTAATAATCCAAATGATTAATAGGGGTTAAAACTAATATATAAGGGTTAAAATTCACCTACAATTTTTAAAATTTTATTTAATGAGTGTATTCAGACTCATAATAATCCTATATTTAAAATATATCATCTTTTTTCACATTCACATTAAAACTAATTTATTATATTTCAGTATTTTATGTAATTCCAAGTGTTTCCCTTCATTCAATGTAAAAGGACACCATCCCTCATCTATTACATACACCAAATTGATCCACTTACCTCAAAAAACCCTTGAAGACCTCTTATAAAAATCATTATTGATATTTTTTTGGTGCTTGTCTCATCAAAATATTATCTAACTGGTCTATATGGGGAGTTCCAAAGCGGGTTCATCAAAGAGGAGGTAATCATTTAACGAAGGGTTTCATTTTAATTTTTCTTATAAATCCTTAGAATTTATCCTAACTCTTAGAACATAATAACATCACAATCTCTCATATAATGAAATGTTATTATGTGAATGTTATAACCTTATTTATCTTATTTTTTTTATAAAATTGGAAATGAAATATCACTTGTGTGTATTTGCAGACAACCACATCCACAAATCGGTACGATTTATTTTCTATCACTACTTCACATGGATATTTATAAATAGGTATTTGATAAATATATATGGTGTTTATGATGTAATTAATATTTTATTATGATAAAATATTCTTTTTATTCTTTTTATTCTTTTCATTATAAAATGAAAATAGTGTTCATACATACATACGGACTTCCATCTACTTGATTGGTGTAATACATTTTTCTATCTATACCTTATGAAAATGTTTTTATATATGTATATAATGAATATATATGATATTTATATCATTATTAAAATTCAAAAAATTTAAAAACCATGACCATTATTCTCGGATAATAACAAGCAAATTAAAACATACTTGAAAAATGAAAGAGTTATCATGGAGAACAATAATTTTAATAAATAATTATTAATGAATTGGTGATTGGATGTTATAAGTGTGTCATATATGGATTATAGGTATGTATATGGTTCTTTTATATAATTATTATAAATTTAAATTTATTATATAGGATAAAAGAGTTCTTATGAATCTTCTTAGACACATGTTAATGCTTCTTCATTTAAATATTGTTTTATTGAGACATATTTCATGTTATGCACATATTTATGTTTATGAGGTGTATATTTTTACGTATGTATTTTCATTTGGAGTCTTTTTATTTATTTATTCAATTTATCCCTTGATTTCCCCATGAGTTTGTAGCGAAAATAAGAGGATTTAGGATTAACATTAGGAGTCACATGGTTAGTGCATTATTAGAGGAAATTTTGCACCCTTTCCTTAAAAACAATGAATCCAGTTTCATTTTTGGATAGAGGATAACAACATGGTTTGTGTATGGTTTTTCAAACTTTGTGGAATAATAGTGATACTTGTTCCTCTTGGTCAGAGAGGGGGCATAGTATCCACATCGTTTGAATACTATGCGGATAAACAGTTAAACATGTCCAGGTCATTCAAAAAATGTAAAATTACCTTTATTAACTTTTCTAATTTCTCCCTAAAAAACCTCTCATTTATCACCATTCAGTATTAAAAAAATGGGATCCTACTACAAGCATTCATGGAGCCTTTTATCTTTAATTCTACGTTTATTTTGGCCCTATTTATTCTAGGAAATATCTGGTAAGTCCTTATCCTCTTGATTTCTCCCTTTTTCTAGGGTTCTTATCCCATATTTATTATGTTTCAAATTTTCAATGGGTTTTATGACTGAAGGTGGGTCTAATCTTGTGATTATACGTAATGTATTGATTTTTTTGTTCAATATTTTCTTGTTAGGACCTTTTGGTGGTGCATTTATGGCTTTTCCCCAATTTTCAGAAGCATCAATGTGAGAGGAAGGTGGTTCTATGAATCTAAATTATTAGATTATTTGGATATGAATTTATTAGTGCCAAAAAATGTTCTATGTATATTTTTTTGGTGTGAAGCATGTTTTGAAAATGGTTTAGCATGAATATATGATGAAATATGCTTTTTTAAAGATATTAGTTTTATCTCATATTACATCATTGTGGTGATTCCTAAATATGTTTTATGCATCATGTGAATGGTTTGTAATGTATTTTCAAATATATTTAAAGGTGATATTGTGTAAAAATTGATGTTTTCATGTGATATAAGTTTTTTTGAATATTGTTTTCCTTTTTCTGAACCATTATTATGTCTTGAAATTGTAAATAATTTTATGAAATTGGTTTTTGATGTGAATATGATTTTAAAAAGGTTATTTTCCCATTGATAGTGTTTGTCTTGAACATTTGTCACTCTTGTTATGTTTTAAAAATGGATTTCCTAAATTCTAAATGTATTGTGAAATGTATTACTAAATGGTTTTAATATGGAAATCTGTGATATCCTTTCATGCATACGATGCTTGGAATCTGTCAATAAATGTGTTAATTTGTGTGAGATATGAATGTGAACTTGAGAACAAATAGAATCAAGGGTACCTAGGTAGAATAATTAGAACTAGTATGCTAGTTGATCCAGAATTGGCTAAGTATTGGATTCATCTAGAAGGATTTATTATTTCAACAAAACCTAAATGTATGATATTATTAGAGTCCACTAAACCTTCGGATGAATTCCCCTCTACTAGATTATTCATGGGAACATTGTTCTGGAGACAATTAGACCATGGGATGTTTTCCCTTAAAATGGGTCATGCATGAATATTTTGTCTATAGTTTAGTGGATGATTTTTGTCACCAAGGTATGAGGTTTATAAGGACACTCTGGTGCTTATTACCTATAGGGATTTTCCAATAGTGCTCACATGTGACATGATACTGATGAGATGTTTTACTATCCATCGATATATGGTAGGCCTTTTTTATATTTCTATTTCCAGAAATATTATTTTTGAAAGGGGGTTTTCTTTAAAAATTGTTTCTTAAGAAGTTTAAATTAAATGTTTTCATAGAAATGATTTAATTATTTCAAAGGATATTTACATGTTGATATATCTAATAATTTTATATCATGGAATCCTTTCTTTTTGGTGGAATCCTACTGGGATTTGGCTCACTCCCTGCATAAAACTTTGGGTGTATGTGGAATTTGTTATGTAAGACCCAAGAAATGTAAAGATGTATCGTGGAGATGTTGGATCTAGTTTCTATAGTTCCACTACTTATAAGGGTTGGTGGTGGTGACTTGAGTTTGAGGATCCTCTTATTTCATTGTAGTTTTTTTTGATTTTTCATTGTCCCATTTTAGTTTTATCACCTTGGGTTTTGATTAATATTGTAAACATTGAATTCTAAAAATTATTGTACTTTATTTGGTTATGCTAATCAGTTATTGTGATGTTTATTTTTGTTGTATATTTATGGTTATCTACATGTGTGGAAATTTTACCAAAGCACATTTTGGATTCCAATGTACTAGTTTTGAGCCCATGGAGATTGGGAGTGACCTTCGGGAAATACCATGAATCAGGTCAAGTGTCGGGTTGGCTGGCATCCATGATTTGTTCGTGAAAAAATGGTATCAGAGTATGTTATGCTCTTTTGGGTAAATTTATTTGAGGATGATTTTGGATAGACTAGAGCTAGGAATGTGAGCGATTGCATTTCTGGATGTGAGTGTTTTTATTCCAACACACCTCGTGACAAGACTCAAGTCATCATGTGATTCTAGGAATGATTTTACTACTTTTCCAGGTGATATTTATATGTTGAAGACTGTATATAGACATTGGGTGGGGTGGAGTAGTTTGGTTCACCTTTTTATTGTGATGAATCTGGTTATGTTTTGATTTATGAGAGTTTTGGTATTTTTTATTGCTGACCATTTCTCAGAATGTTTGTTGATGGTTATACAAATATTTTTTCCTCGTTATTTCTTATTTAAGTAAAATTAATCCTTATAGAATTCTGGTATAACTACGGAAAGAGTATAGAGAGAGTTCTCCATTGCCATGTTAATATAGGTTAGTGCAAGCTATGGTTTTTTCTTTACATGATTTCAGACAAGCATTGCACTCTGGTTCTTCTATGGTTAGAGAAGATGAACCAAGTACTAGTAAGGATAATGTTCAAGAGTTCCACAAGAACAAGGCTCCTTCTTTTTGAAGTAGCACAAAACCTCCGGAAGTGGACGAGTGACTTGGGATGATAGAGAATATTTTAGAGTTCCTTGATTCTCTTAAGGATTTCAAGGTGAAATGTCCCTCGTTCTTATTGAAAGATCCCACTTAAAAGGGTTGGGACTCATTGGTGTATATAATAAATAATGGGAAGGTGAGTTGGAATGATTTCATGGTTGTATTTAATGAGCATTATTGTACAATGAGTTTGGCATTTTTTAGGTCCTGTGATTTTTTGTAGATTGGTCAAGGGGACCAGACTATGATGGAATATGCTAAAATATTTACATATCTAGGTCAGTATTCACCCAAGATCATTTCCAAATACTATATGAAGTCTCAAAATTTTGAGATGGGGTTGCAGTCATAGATCCAATCTTAGGTTTTCTTGTTCAATTTTAAAACCTATGATGGGGTTGTCAACAATGCTATGATAGAAGAAATTGATCACGGAGGAATGTCTTGTTTTTTTGGAAAAGTATCTATAGTGGCTAGTGGAAATTATTCTAAGAATAATTAGAAGAGATACAAGAAGGGGAAATGGGAGGTGTATGTTCAGGAAATCCTTCTTTGAAGCCTTTGTCTGAGGCTTCTGATGTTGATTCGGTCTTGTTCCATCAGTGGGGGAAGATAAGTACATGATGCCTTTATATTCATATCCACCAAGAACATTTCACTATTGAGGAACTATGAGTTATTTGAAGTGATTTTAAAAAGTTTTTCACTTATATAATAGTAGTGTAGGGTATGTGGATTCAAAGGGGATGAAATTCCAATCAAAACTTTCTAGGATAGTGGGTACTAAGTGGGTAGTTCATGGTGGTAGGTCTTGATCATCTTCTAGGCGTAGTTAGTTCAGGGTAGAATTGTAGGATAGTGGTTGTTCTCATGCTAAGGCTGAGATGAGGTAGATCTATATGGTGGATCAAGTTCTAGTGGAATCAGATGTAAGGAAAACAAAATTTGTAGGTACCTTTCAAATTGAATCACCTTTAGCTATTATTATATTTTATATAGGTGCCATAGTTTATTTTATCTTATCTCATCTTATGCATCTGTAAAAGTTGCTAACTAATCTTATTCCATATGCGATGGAGTTAGTAATTCTACTTGGAAAAAAGTGAGATAAAGGGTTTTGGAATTCTTCTCGGGAACTCATTGTGTTAGGGGTCAAGTTAGAATGGGATTTTTTGGTTTTATATATGGACCTTTTGGATGTGATCCTTGGAATGGATTTTATTATTTGTTTTCAAGTGAACATCAATTACTATTGGAGGAGAATGAGTTTTTTGGAACCTTATGGAAGTACCCATGTTTTCTAAAGACAATGGTATACTTGGTTGGGTTGTGATGGACCTCCAATCCATGAATTAGGAAACCACATCTTTAAGACCTCATTAATCACATTGGAGGATGGTGATGGTACTCCTGAGGGTGGATTTACCCATGTGGTGGATGAGTTCCTAGAGGTTTTTCAATAATATTTCTCATGTTATCCTTCATATCAGGATATAGAGTTAACTATTTATTTTTCTATGGGAACATGGTTGATATCTCTTCCCTAATACCATATTTCCACCATTGAGATTATAGAATTAAAGATATATCTGGATGATTTTTAGTCCAAATAATTCATTTGACTAAGTGTCTCCCCTTGGGGTGCTCTAGTTTTATTTGTGATGAAGTTTGATCGATTTATCTGAATGTGTATTGATTACAGAAAATAGAATAAGGTAAAACTAAAGAATAAATACCCCTTTCCCCATATAAATTATCATTTAAATTATATTAAGTGGTAAATTTGGTTCTCTAAGATTGATTTACTTTTCATGAATCATCAAGTCTTGGATAGAGAAGTGGATATTCCAAAAAAGGCTTTTGAAGTAGGTACAACCATTTTTAGTATGTATTGATTCATTTTTGGTGAAAACAAAATACTCTATTAGTCTTCATGGAACTCATATATAAGGTGTTCTATTAGTATCTCAATTCTGGTTCTCATGATATTTGTTGATAACATCCAAGTATATTCCATATTTGAGGAGGATCATGAGAAGAATTTTTGTCTTATGTAGGGCGCTCTTCGAGATCATCGCCTCTATGCCATGTTTAAAAAGTGCACCTTATAGACTAAAGAGGTGATGTTTCTGGGTCATGTGATATCAGAGTCAGGAGTTTTGGTGGACCCCAACAAGATTACTGCAGTAATTTCATGGGAAAAACCGAAGAATGTATTTGAGATCTGGAGGTTTTGGATTTGGTAGGATATAATAGGTTATTTTCCAAGATTTTCCGTGGCATGTGTCCTTAATGATGGTTATTACTCAGAAGGGGGGAAATTTTGAATGGCAACTAGAGTGGAAGGTTTCGTTTGAGGAAATTAAGTGGTGGTTAACCACAGTCCCGGTTTTGATTTATCCAGAATCTAAAATAAGATATGTGGTCTATAGTGATGCCTTAGGTAGGGGTATTGGGATAGGTATGATGTTGGGTGATCATGTGGGTTCTAATTTTCTCCCCATCTCTGACCACATGAATAGAATTATCCAACCAATTATTTGTACTTAGTAGTAGTGATACATTCGATAAATATGTGGCACTATTGTATTTTTGGGGAGAAGTTTGTGGTCTATTCAGATCATAAGAGCTTGGCCTAAATTTTCTCCAAAAAATATGAATTAGAGAAAATTTCATTGGGATGAGTATCTTTAGGTGTTTTATTTTGATATTTAGTATACCCCATGAAAATAAAATTTTGTGGCTGATGCTTGGAGTAGATAAGTGAATGTGTAATCTGGAAAAAGTTTGGTGATGAGTGGATGTTGATGGGAAATATTATTCAAATTCCCCGAGAGACCAAGGAGCATAGTGGAGGTGTGTTTTTTTTTAATGTGCATCTAGAACCTTCTCTCATGATTTTTATTCAGGAAGAGAATCCAAGAGATTATTTTTTCAAGTAATCTATGAAGATCCTTCATGGTGGGGAGATGCCTTGTGAATGATCATTGTCCCCTAAGTGAGTTTTGTGATTTAAGGGTCTCATTTTTGTTATCTTATCATTATTGAAGTTTTTGATGAAGGATATCCCCCAATATTAGTGGTCCATTAATCCTAGTGATACTAAGAAATAATATTATGTGAATCAATAGTTATGGTTACCAGGTATGAGGTGATATGTAGTTGACTTCATATTGTAGTGTTAAACAAGTTAGTATGTTAAAGTAAAACACCTAAGGCCCTTCAGTTTGCTTCAACTGATTCCCATTACAACCTAGATGTGGTATGAGATCGTCATGGACTTTATTTTAGGATTTCCTTATACACCCCATGGAAGAAATATCATTTGGTTGGTGATTGATCAACTAATCAAATCTCCCCATTTCAATCGAATCAGGGATTCAATGAATGTGGATGAGTTGGGCTGGTTGTATGTTCATAAGATTGTGAGGCTTCAGGGTGTTCCACATATGATTTTTTATAATAAATACCCTTATTTTACCTCACATTATTGTGAAGATCTTCATAAGGTGATGGAATAGTGGGACAAGTTGAGCCTAGAATACTCTCCTCAATTGGATAGTTAGAAGGAACGAGTGAATCAGATTTTGGAAGACATTCCCCTAGCAAGAATCTTGGATTTAGAAGACACATGGTATAGCCATTTGGGATTGGTTGAGCTTTATTTTAATAATAGTTACCAATACTCAATTTATATGTCTCTTTTTGAGGTGATTTGTGGTTAGTTTTGTCGATCACCTTTATGTTGGGATGAGGTGGGTGATACCTTGTTATAGAGACCAAGCCATGTGAAAGATAATTCTAACAATGTCAAGTTTATAAACCTATATTTTTTGATGGTTTAGAGTGATCACAAGTCTTGTGCTGATTAGATCCACTAATATTTAGAGTTTTCAATGTGTGATTGGGTGTTTGTGAACATGGAACCTTGCTTGTGTCATCCCCATTAGGGAAAGAAAGTAAATAAAACCCTGAGGTATGTCGGACCATTTGAGATTACTGAAAGCGTAGGTAAGGTGGTGTGTAGGTTATATTTTCCTTCTTAATTAACATCTATTCGGGATGTGTTTTATGTCACCAAACTAAAAAACTATAGCCCGAATAAGTCTTATTTGTAGAATTAGGAGGAGTTGGAGTTATTTCATGATCTGTCTATGTTTAAGTGATCGGTTTGAATTGTAGATTATTAGAAGAAAGTGCTTCATGTGAATTATATTATATTGGTTAGAATTTTTTTGAATCATGGAAATTATATACATGAGACTTGGGAGTTAATGAATTGGTTTGAAGAACAATATCGATTTTTTTATCAAGATTTAGGTTGAATTTATGGGGGTGTAAATTTTTCATGGTGGGGTGAATTGTCACATCCAAGTTTTCATTTTGAGGTATTTCTTTTTTTAACTTTGGTAAATAATTTATACCTTGTTTTCCCCATGAATTTTTAGATAAGAATTAAGGATTTAGTCTTTACATAATGTAGCTCATGGTTGGTACACGGTTAATGGAAATTCTACAACTATTCTTAGGAAATCATGTGTCCAATTTCATTTTTGGATAGTGGTGATCTGCATGGTTGAGGCAAGGTTTATCAACCCATGTGTGCTAACTGTGTAGCTTGTTCCTCTTAGGAAGAGAGGGGAACATGATTTCCACCAAAATTTCTTGGAGCCTTTGATCTTCAATCCTTGGGTTCTTTTTATAATGGTTCTTCAATGAAACATCATGTAAATCCTTATCCTCTATATTTTTTATTTTTCTATGGTTCCCCCCTCTTTCTTGATTTATAAATTTCTAGTTAGTTGTATGACATTAGGAGATTTTGATCTTATGTTTTTTGGGAAAGTATTGATTTTTTTGTTCAATATTTCCTTTTTTGGGTATTATGGTGGTGGAGTTACAGTTTCACGCCAATTTATAAAAGTATCCAAGTCATAGGTGGTTGGTTCAATGCCTATACATTTTTAAATGATTTTAATATTCTTTCTAGAGTGCATAAATCTATGGATTATTTTTGTGGTGAAAAACATGTTTTGGAAATTTATTAGCATGAATATGTAATGAAAGATGGATTTTGAATTAAAATTAGTTTTATTTAATACATGATCAATTTTTTTGTTTCCAAAATATATTTTATGCCTTTTTTGGAAGGTGAAAAATATTTTTCTAAGATATTTAAAGGTGAAAACAAGTTGAATGTGGGTTTCATTATGTGAAATAAGTTTTGTTGAATATTGGAGTCCTTATTGTGCAACATTATTATGTCTTAAAATTGTGATGACTTTTATGAAAATGGTTTTTTATGTGGATATGATCATAAAATGGGGATTTTCCAATTGAGAGTGAAAGGCATTCACATGTGTTTCTCATGTTGTGTTTGAAAAATGGATTTTAAAAATTGTGAAAGTAGTGTGAAATGTATTTCCAAATGGTTTTTCTATAAAAAGTAGCGATTTCATTGTATTATTATTATTCATGGAATGTGTATATTAAACTATTAATTTATTTGAAATGTGGAATTGAACATGGGCAAAGTGGTAATCCAAGGTACTTAGGAGGGTGAACTTGAACTAGTATGATGGTTGATTAAAAAGTTGATAAGTCTCGTATTCATCTAGGAGGATTTATAAATGCGAAACTAAATAAAAATGTGATATGATTGGAGACCACTAGACCATGGGATGTGTTTCTCTATAGTTTCATGGGCATGGGACCACTATTTTGGATATAATTAGGCAATGGGATACATTCCCCTCTAATGAATTTTGCATGAGGACACGGTTGGTATTTTTATAGATGATTTTTATCATCAAGGTTTGACATTTCTAGTAACCTACTAGTGCCTGTTACCTATAGGTATTTTTTCATGGTTCTCACTAGTGACACGATGCTTATGATATTCAGAACTAGACTTTGGTATATTGTATTATTTGTTTATATTTCTATTATAATGAAACATATTTTTGAAAAATGAGTTTTCATTAACAAATGTAACATGATAAGTTTACTTAAAAATTTTTATTATAAATTATTCAAATGATTTAATAAATAAGTCAAAGTTAATTTATCTTCTAACGTTATAGCACATGATCTTATCTTTTTGGTGGCATCCTACTAGGCTGTTCTCACACCCTGTATACACCTTTTCGTGTGTGTAGACTTTATTATGTACAAACCTAGAAAATGAAATATATATCATACTGATGGTGGAGCTGGTTTTTATAGTTCCACTCCTTGAAGGTGTTAGTGGTAGTGAATTGAGGATTATGATCCTCCTGTTTCATAGAGGTTTTTGGGATTTTGAGATTTTCCTATTTCAGTTGTATCCCCTTGGTTTTTGGTTAATGTTATAAAATTTAAATTCTGAAAATTATTGTACCTCGTCTTGTTATACTCATTAGTTATTGTGATGTTTATTTTTTTATTTATTCTTATCTTCAGGGTCAACAAAGTTCCTAAATAATATTTTTGATTCCCAAACACTAGTTTCCTACCTGTGGGGATTGGTAATGCCCTTCAGGCCATGCCATGTATTGAGTTAGGTGTCGGGTTGGATGGCATCCCAGATCAGTTCCTAACATATATACCTCCCAATTAAAATTTTACATCATTTTCCCTTCTTAATTCACTATATTTAAATTTAAAATTCAATATATTTTATCTAGTGTATTTTTTATTTGAATTTTATCAAATTGGTAAGGGTTTACCCTCTAAAATTGTCAACTCTAGTACATATGTTTTGTTATAGACCTATATTCATTTATTATTGTAAATAATACCTTTTTGATATGTTGTATCAGTAATACCCTTATTTTAATGTTATTTAATGTTTCATTTGAATTTATTTCCTTCATGGGGTTATGATTCAAAATTTTCCAATGTAGTATGGTTTTTATATTATAGTTTCATTTTAACAAGTATTATTTATGATTAAATATCATCTAATAAAATTAAATGATATATCATTCCCAAAACTTATTTATTTTCTTATCTTCTTATTTTAGAGATTTCATGTTTTACTTTCGTTTTCCTCTCCATAAGTACTCAAAAGTTTGATAGATTTTTTAAGTAAAACCGGACAAGATTTTCTCATTGGTCTGAAATATTTTTTTCCATGTCCATATTTTTGTTAAAATGTTTTCAAGAAATTTTCTAATATTATTAAATTAATTATTACCGATATCATTACAATTTTATAATTTCTATTAAATGTTTTAAAATTAATGTTCTTTTTCTGTTTCTAATATGATACTTTATACCAAAGGTGTGAATGAATTCTTTGTTTTAACATATACCTCAAAAAAATCTTTTCAACTATCCTGAAAAATGTTTGTTATATTAATTTACATGTTTCTATATATATTTTAAAATAATGTTTCTCCTTAATATTTTCTAATTTTTTATATTTTCAATATTGATTTCAAAATAAAAAGGGTATTTTTGTCCAGAAATTCTCCAATTATCATTTAAAGGCATTTTTCATATTTGTAGGCAACCTTTGATGGTAGATATAATTCATTGGGGATAATATCATTATTCTTTTTCTAGATGTCATAAGATTATGATGATAAAGAATTGACGTAATCTATTTTATTTTCCATGGTTTAAGTAATGAAGAAATGATAAATGATTTCATGATATTGTGTTATAAATATAAATTTATTATGATTATGTGATGTGTGGGTATGTTTTATTCCTTTAATGAATTGGGAAAAGATTATTGTTTTATGAGCTCAATGGTTACACTAGAGATTATCCCAAGCCCAAAAGGGGATATACAGGAGGTTTTCCCAAGCCCAAAAGAGGGTACATTAGAGGCTATCCTAAGCCTGGAGTAGATACACCGGTGGTTAGAGAAATCCTATCAAGTGAAAAATTTATTTGGGGAAAGACTTGGCCTCATAGTTCTATGATTATGATTACGCCACACTTTATTCCACTATTTTATGGCATGCTATTATTCCAATGTTATGATCTCATGGATCCTTTCCATTGATTTCTTTATGATTTATGTCTTATAAACTTATAATATTTCTACAATGACTCGTGATTTTGATCAATGAATTATTGGGTATGATTTTTAAATGTTAAGATCATGTTATCATACCCTTATTCTCATGTTATGATTAATTTTTCATTAATATCACCCTTGTTTAGCCTTACTGCGCATCTGATCTTATGCCATAATATATTTTCCTCAAGATATGAATAATAGTTTTAAGTAGGAAATTTCTAATATGGATGATAGTTTTGAAGAACTTAATGGGATATAATTTAGATATTTTATGTGCGGGTTTTTTATATATCCATGTTTCCACACACACTAAATTATTATGGTTATTTCATGGTTCATAATGATCTGTAATGAATATTCATCTAATAATATATAAAATTTATCTATGAATTTTTTTTATCACTATAGTCAATCCTTGGTTTCATCCACTAAAAATGGGATCTACGCAAACCTTCTTTAATTGGTGAGATCATGTCTCTAAGAATTGCATGTAATCATTCAAACAAAATAATAAGTGAAAATTTAAACTAAAATGATGTTATCATATGTTTTCTATAGTATCATGCATAAATACTATCCTCATGGGGTGATCCTAGGTGATCTAATAGTATAATCAGTTATATAACTAATTCTTAGGGGTATGAACCTATGTGATCTGGTAATATCATCATTATCCCCAACTGATTCCATGGGAGGTGATGTCAAGTAATAAAGTAATATTATGCTCAAAAATTGGTTCTTAGGGGTGTAAATATAGAAAATAAAATATTATCAAGCTATATAAATAATTCTTAAGGGGATAAATATAGGCAATTTAGTAATATATTCAATATTTATAGTCAATTACTAGTGGATTGACCCTAAGAAATCATAATAATCAAGATCCAATATTATTCCTAAGGTCTGATCATTAAAAAAAGTTATATCAAACATATCTTATAGATCAAAGTAACATATAAAAGTAACAAATATAGTTTATTCTCACTATTTATTTAGGTTCAATGGTCACACCCATAATAATCATTTCCCACATCTCAAGTTCACCCTCTCTAGGGTCAATGTATCATTTTGGTACCCACATGGGTCCCTTATGTATCATCCAAATCATGAAAACTCATAAGGGTACCTCAATATCAAAAAAAACTATTATTTTAACACATATCACTTATATGTAATTGTATCCATTGACATCTTCATAAATACATTACATCCTCACAGGACTCACAGGGAAATCCCCAATGGCATTACTCTAAAGAGATAGAAAAATTCATATCTCGAATCATAGGTTATCGCTAGGTTGGTCCACTCAGACAACCTAATTATATATTATTTAGGATTCTAACCACCCATGTAATATTAATCTCATTAGGGAAGTAACACTCTCCCAATAAAAATATCACTATCATGAAGGCTTTAAGGCATCTCAATGTTATCACATGGAAATTCCCTTGGACAATAGTCTCAATTCATCACTCCCTTTTTCTAGAGGTTACTAACATCACCTAACACTAGGAACACTATATAGTGTCCACTTACTTTAATTTAATAAACATATACCGTGTTCCAAGTGTCACAAGAGACATAATCATGCTCAAGGCTTTGGTCATTAGAGACTAAGGCAATTGATCTAGTTCACAAGGGTCCATTATGGTCCTTGGAACTTTTTTCAACTCATGCATGGTCATCCAATTTTAATTAAAGAATTTATATAATTTAAATAGTTTTATCTACTAGGGTGGTGATACCACACTTCACATTCCATATGATAAAATTCATAAACCACTAGGAAATTCTTAAGTACCACCTACCCTATTTTGGAGTTATCGCCTTCTAAATGGATTGTCTGGTAGCTCTCGCCTGATCCCATATGAGTTTATCCAGCTACCACCTATCATAAAAATTCCCTAAATCTAATCATAGAATCCAAATTAATTAATTGTAATCAAATTATAATTAATAAATCAAATATAATAAACTTTCAAAAAAGTAAAAAATAATTAATCAATTTATTCCAAAATAGAATAAACACCTTAGAATCACAAAGTCATAACCACTCACTAAAATCTTGATCCATAGAGGTCAATACACTACAAACACACACCCTATCTTATTAAAAAACATCCAATTAATCAATTACATCAAATTTAATTAATTTTATAACTAATATAGAGAGAAATAATTCCGAAAAAAGTTTTGGGTGCTCCTATTACACCAAAACCACAACCAAATGAATTTAGAATATCTACAATCCAATCCTGACACCATCTCAGGAGAAATACCTAATACACAAAAATTATTCAGGAGAAAAATTAATTTATTTTATTCTAAAACCCTTAAAATTTTCATTCAATGATGTGCCTCCATCAAAACGGCAGGCGATATCATGTA
This sequence comes from Viscum album, assembly GCA_963277665.1. Lineage (NCBI taxonomy): Eukaryota > Viridiplantae > Streptophyta > Magnoliopsida > Santalales > Viscaceae > Viscum > Viscum album. The sequence goes on along the minus strand of OY728162.1, from coordinate 74,097,406 downwards.
GACGTTTTACTGAGATGTCCTCTTGCTATTACATCAAAAAGTCCCAAAAAATTGAATGAATTCCCCGTTATCTAATTTAATTGACACTGAAACAGTAATTGGATGATATAAAAATCAGATCAAACAAGAGTAAAGGAATAATGGTGGAAGGAGAGTAATAATATAACATACAATTTTGAAAGAATCACCACAAAAACTACCTCACATCAATGGGAGACTAAAGGGAGGGGAGAGAGAGCCATTTATCACTTAGTTGTGTTCCCATTGATCAAGAACAAATTGGGATAGTCCCTTTGAATGAATATACCCCATACACCTTTCATGATGTGAACAGGTGTTCACACCACGAACCACCTAGGTATAGGTGGTATCCCTCTATTCTTGATACTTTCATAGCATTACCACTTGTTCACATTGGGAATGTGTTGTTACTACAATTTCGATGTATTTGTGCCACCGAAAGCTTCCTTAAAATCCTCTCAAACACTAGAGGAAACCATAAAACCTTAAACCTTTTCCAAATACACCATATAAAGACAATAAAACTCTCATTATTTCTTTACGAGTCTTAGTTATCAAAGTGAACCAACCACCAAAATAAAAAATTCAAATTACCCTTGAGTTTTAAATCTTAAAAGAGTATGGGTAATTAAAAATTTTACTTTAAAAAATCCAAAACTATTTCTTATAATATTTTTTCTATTTAAACTATAGTTTTTGTTAGTGATAATTCTAAGACTCTGTGGCATACCAAAATATCAACTTCAAGTTCTCTTATTTACTTATGTTTATTATCTCGTTGTATCATATTTAGTTACATAGATAATATCTAGACTACATTGGTATTGTTTATTGTTAATAAATTAAAATGGTTTAATTTTTCATGTTTTTGATAATATACATTATATCACTATTTATTTGTAGAGGAAATTTTCTTATTTAAATGTCCGGATCATTAAAATGATTATTTCACATTTCAATGTGGTGGTTTTGGTGAATGAGGATTGATATCTGAATATGATTTCTTTAAATGACATAAAAATCATCCTCATAGTTTATGAGATGTTTAAAAATAACTATGATTCTGTAATAAAGTATATTTCCATGGAATTTTCTTTCAAATGAATGAATAGTCTCACCATGGAGAAAAATTTAGAAGAAAATAAATTTTAGGAGGTGATGTCATTCCTTTCCTCATGCCTCAAAAGTTGAAAAGGTAAATATTAAAGGAAATATTCCACTCAAAATATTTCAATGTTTGAAGATTGAATTCATTATTTTAAATTGTTCAATCAAGTTTCTATATAATTGGGTGGTCATTAAATGGGGAATAAATCATAAATGTGTGTGGATAAAAGGAGTAAAAAATATAATTTCTTTAAAAATAATAACATGCCCTCATAAGAGGACAAAGTCCCAAAAGAATCTTTAGTGGAAGATGTTGGGTCTTGAAAATTACTTAATGATTATGTACTTATTGTTTTAATCCACAAAACATAAATTTAAGAGTGTAGTGAATGATATTATGTTGAAATTAATGGTGTTCTAAACCATAAAGAAATTTTGGATTCTTCAATTAGGGAAATTGATGTTTGTAGAGTGAAGAAGGAGAAAATTAAAATTTTGTCTTGTGGCTCCAAGTCATATATACATCAATAATACGAGAAAAATGATGCGTTAAATTTTGAAATTTATAATCATAATCATGAAAAGTAAAAGTACTTAATGAATTTTGATTAATATAATTTTAAAGTAAAATAGAAATAATGAATCTTTTATTTCATTAAAACACTATGAATGAAAATTGAAAATAAATTGAGGTGATTAAAGAGGATATTGTTAAATTATTCGAATCATGTTAAAATCCTTAAAATACTAATAATATATTTACACATATCAATCACTAATTATATTAAAAGATTAAAAATTTATGAATATCTAAGAAGTAATTCCCAAATTCCCACTATTCACAGATCAATACTCAAGATAGAACATAATTTTAATACAAATATAACACCTTATATATATATATATATCATAATAATCTTATTATTATTCAATTTCAATATTAAATAAAAAATTATATTTTTGTTTCAATGAATCTAAATTTATATACCTTATAAATAATTTAAATCTTATATAAAAGAAATAAAAAATATAAGAAGAAGTATAAACAAGTCACAAGACATTAATAATATAAAATATTTATATCAATTATAGGAAAACTAATATATATAGCTTTTGTTTTTAAAAATGTTGCAATAGTGGACAATTTATAAGGTTTAGAAAAATAATATAAATGTGGAACACTAGTACCATGAATTCAAATAACTATAATATTTGAAATTCCAATGATCATGTAGACCCCTGATTAGGGGGATTGAATCTGTAATAATCTTTTTCAAATTAATTTCTCCTGATATTAACCTCTAAATTTTTTTATAGATTTAATCCTCTCAACATTATAACTCAACCTCACTTTTATTCAAATCTAATAAAATTAAATCAAGGAATGCATGTTTTTAAAAAAATGATATCGATTTGGGTACCTAGACATTGTCATTTTAACTCTCATATATCCATGAATATACACTATATAATGATGTGAATACTAATGAGATAACTCCCATCAAGATCCTTCTATCTCCCAATATGAAATTATATTGGTTCCTATTAGTTATAAATATTTCTTATACTTATGATAAAAAAAATATTGAAAAATGATAATATGGTCACTAAATCCTCAGGTATAATGTTATTAAATAGGTGCACTCAATCTTTTGTAACTTTTTCTATTTCACCTCAGTAAATTATGTTTCTTTTTGGTTCCTCTATTCAATAATTATCTATCTGATACACCTATTTAAAAAAACCTATATCTAGTATGCTATCTGGATTAATTATTTTCATCAATCAAGTGATTTATTATCTGTATACTCAATCTATAAAAGAATCAATAATTTTACTCTCCAGAAATAACAATATTTTTAATAACCCTACACCCCTTAATATGGGTATACATCCTCTTAAAATCAGGGAGTACAAATAAACTCAAGTGTTGAATATCCCACTCAACTCCACTTTCCTCTGACCACCTTTAATGAATCAAAAAATTTGGATGCAACATACTTCATTAACGTTAACTCAAGTCTTGGTGTTAATGAATTCTTCAAAAAGTCTTCAAATCTATGATATATTTTTGAATTTTGATATAATAGCTCAACATATTCATATTTAATTTACATTAATAAGTTTTTTTAATTTCTCTCAAGTCTTTTTTATTTGAAAATTCATTCATGTTTCTCTAATTGTTATACTTAAAAATTTTCCAACATCTATAAATTCTTCCAACATCTATTTCCAGTAACAATTCATCTAGTGAAGCTTTTCTATTTCATATCTATATGATATCCATTTTCTCATGAACTCATATTTAGATATTACATTCCCAATAGCTTCTCCATATGATGAAATCACCTTCCTTCATTTGTTACATGTTTATCTGATGTTCCCTTGGATGTTTTCTTGGTCAAACATTTACATCAGTTCATTTGATAGAAATGGATTCCTCTATCTGAAATATCATTTGGGATTTATATACCAGACTGTCTTTGTCTAATCACCTTTATTTACTCAAGAATTTTTTTCCAAAACATTGTTTAGAAGTATTTTCCTATTGATACTCTATTTTATGAAAATATAATAGAATGTCTGGTGGAACTTCTTTAACTTTTCCTTCAGTCAGAATTACAAAATATTTAACTGATCAATCATCATCTAATCATAGCATTAGTGAAAAACTATAAGTGAAGTAACTCTATATATTCAAAACATTAAACATTATAAAAACTATATCTATTCATAAAATTCATCATAAACCATGAGAAATTTTTAGTAATCATGATGTTAGAAATATTGAGGATCATTAAAGCACTGTCTATCAATGTAAATAATTTAACTCAAACATCTTTGGATAAACCAATACTAGCATAAACTTGAAATCAAAATTATTCACCCAAAATATTGAAAAATTTAAATTAATATTTAATAAATCAACCCAAAGGATCTTCAAACTCCCCATTTATATTTTTTTAAACGTATCAAAAATTATTTTCTCAAATTACATCAATCCACAACCTTTCTCACCGAGAATGTCCTAACACCACACTATCAATTTAAGATCATTTTTTATATAATTATATCCCTTATTGATAATCTTGTTACGGAAATGATATTGAAAAACTCCCCCTAAATCATCTAAACTTATGTAATTTTAAATTATAGACAATATTACTCCCTCTTTCTTTTATAACACCTACTTGATATTCATAAAATATAAATTAAAGTGTTTCATTTATTCTCTCACCTTATAAAAAGAGTTAAAATTGACATAGTGTAAACATAAGAACTTTTACAAGTTATTTTTGGAGTCTAAACATTTTGTTTTTTCATTAATTACTGAAATCATTACCTTGGCATATATTTGTTGAAAATATCTGAAATTTCATATTTTATTGAAATAAAACCAAACATTTCATCTCTACTAGAAACTTTATTCTTGATGAAATGATATCTATTATCAATTGGTTTTAATAGGAAATATTTCATTAATTTTTTATATAGATCAATATAAATTAAATTATCAAAAATAATCTTTAATGTCTTCTCAAAATTTACTCATATATCATCTAGTGTATCTTTAATCTGCATCATTTAGGTGTATCCCTAGGTGAAACAACATTTTTCTCCTTCCACCGTAATCACTCTAACATATATTCATTTATTACTAAGTTATCTCACACAATATTCTCCCATAAATAAATTTTCTCCTAGTGTTAATTTTTTTTATTTCAATCTCAATCGCAATCAGCATGAGTGAACCCAAGAATGGTAAACTCGTTACTTTATCAATACATCAGTTCATAGTTTGAAGTTCTATTGACATATCTAAGGTTTATTTTTACTACTATCATGTGTGATTTTTTAGATCACTCTAATATCATTCACACATTGTTCCAACATATAAAATGCATGGTTCTAATGTATTATGATAGAGTGAATTTTAGATAAAATTCTAAAAATCCATCAAATTTAAAATTTAGACAGCTATATGTTTACTCATTTTTTTCCAATAGATATATGTGTAGATTCCTCCTTTGAATGTACCTTGTCAAAATTATTTAATAACTTTTTAAAATACATTTCATGTGAGAGGAATATGCTTCTTTATTTTTGATGAACTTGTAATCCCAGAAATAAGTTCAACTCTCAAATCATTTCCATCTCAAATTTACTCTTATTTTTTTAGAACATTATTCCCAATCATTATCCTTATCACAAGAAAAAATTATATAGTTAGTGTAAAAACTTAAAATAAGGGTAATTGTACTCATATATTTCACATACAAGTGGTTATCAAATTTGCATTTTGAAAATTTCAACTACATTAAGAAACCATAATGTTTTGAATACAAGGAACGAGTTGTATATTTCAATCCATATAAATGGTTATTTAGTTTTAAAAAACATGTTTCCATAAATATCATGTATAAACCCATTAGGTTTCTTAATATAAACATATTCTTTAATTTATCCATTAATTTATGTTGACTTAACATACATATAATTGTCTCTTTAATTTTCATGAGATGAAACATCCAAACACATTAGTATTGTTTCATGTAAAACAACAAGGGAAAATTTTTCTTCAAAATAAACACCTTCCACTTGTCAATAAACATTTTAAACATGTATCTCTTATTTTTTTGAAATTTGACCTTATTAATTAAGCATATTTCTAAGAAACCATTTTCTCTCTACAAGATTTATTCTTTTTGGTTGAGGAACAAGATCCTATTTATTATTTTTCTAACTTTTATCCAACTATTTATATATAACATTTTGTCCTAGTGTATGCTCAACTACTTTGAAAATTTATTGTGCTTCCACCTATGAGATAATATCATATGACTCTAAAAACCAAATTTCTATCTAATATAAAATTGAGATTCATGGTCACCAATGATATTTTTAGATTCAATCTGTTTTTGTAAATACTAAATTTTTTTTGGATTTATTCCTATATTAATTTCTTTATTACTAGACTGATTTGAGTAAACTTGTATGATATTATGATCATAGTCATATTCCTTCTCATAAAATTATATTGAAGCCGTAATGATATCTTTCATTACACTAACCTTACTATATTAAATAAGTTTTTTTAATGTGGAATGGTTTTCAATAAATTTTACATAAAAAGAATCATCCAACTTAAGTGGTCATTTATTCCAACAATTGAAACTTTTTCTTTTGGATGAATGTTCAATAAAAACACATTATTCTTATTTTTCATTAAAATTCATAAATCATGGTTATTTATCTCTACCTTGTATGAAATCACAAAAAAATACTTTATTTGTTACACTATATGATTTTTCTTATACCACATGTCATACGAAGTCATTTTTATTCTATTCTAAGAAAACATATATTATGAACATGTACTCTTTTACATACTACTTTTCCCTATAATATTATTAGAATTTTATATATTCAAGGAGCATGTTCTTCCTCTATAAAATAAAATACTATTTTTTCTTTTAACTAATCCATTTTTTGAGGAGTGTAGGGATCATTGTATTGATAGTTATTTCTGTGTTTCTTCAAGTATTCCTCAAAAGAGTTTCTTGCGTTATCCTTTCCATTTTCTATTATTTTATTCAATATATATGCACCCAGATCCTTCTCAACATCCCTTTTAAAACTTATGAAACTCTAAAACTTCTAGTTTATGTTTCATAAAAATTATATTGTTCATCTAAGTGGAATCGTCAATGAATTAACAAATTAAAAAACACCCTTTATTGATTGATATCTCATCAACCCACAGAAATATTAATGTATGAGCTCAAGTGGTCCAGTGGATTGGATTTCAACTTTCTTATGTCTTCCACTATTCATCCTTCTTTTTAAGAATGTTTTTCAAATAAAATCATATTTTCTCTTTAGTTGTGGTAGTACTCTTATAGAATATTCCTTAGAAATTGTGATTATACTCTTTTAGAAAAGGATCCAAGTCTTTGGTTCAATTTATTCTTTTCATCATTGGTATAGAAATAGAAGTAATTATTATTATCAATAATATAGAATAAATTGTTTCTAGTTTTCTCCCCCTTGGAGAATAATTTTATATTTCTCAAACATAAAATTATATTTAAATCTTCCTTAAAGATAACTTCCTCTACATAATTAAAATGTTATCTAAAAATCAGTATGTTTTATTGGATCCCATAAACAAACATAACTTCCTTTCATTTTAACTTCTGTGATTCAATATCATCCATACCAATTCCTCTTATTTTTATGGAACAATTTTTCTAAATGTAACATTTCCTCCATCATGTTATTTAATATTTTCTAATATTTTCACGTCACCTATCATATATGAGGATTAAAAAATAACTATAATTAATGTTTTATTCATTTTTATATAGTTTAGATAAATATCATCAATAAAATCAGTATCCTCAATTTTCCTTTCCCCAACATCTTTTTATTTTTTGATATAATTCAATTTTCCCTGTAATTATTTCCATTTAATATTAAGCATCATGATTTTGTTTGTCAAAATTTATATAATTTTCTTCTAAATAGTTAAATATTTTCTTCGAGGAAATATTTTTAACTTTTGATGACTACTATTTCTTTTCTTCTTTTAAATTTAGGTAATTTCATCCATCTATTTTACAATTTCTCCCTATCAATTCTTTCTTAATTCAAGGGAGAGGCATGATATTCTAGAAATAATATGTTTTATGTCTTTATATCCCAAAAAACCTAAAATTGATCTTCAATCAAAGTATTTTTTCCTATGGATAATTTTGTTATGATTTAATATACGTTATAGCATGTTATTTCCTTGAGCATGGGGAATCACTCATTCATTAGTTACTTTTAACTTCTATTGATGTGATGTTTTTATCAAATCCTTTCTCAACTAAAGATATACCATTGTTTATTATTATATATACATGGTTAGTAAAGTCATATGAAATTTTATGTTTATTGGGTGTAGACATCACCTAATTTTATGGAGGAATTTTTTTATCTACTTTAGATGTTCTGGTCTTTGCCTCTAAATATTTTTTGAAATTATTGTTTTTCTTCTCTAAGGTATTTTAAAAGTTGGGTTGTTATGATTTTTTTCTTACATATATCCTATTAGTTAATAGGATTTTTTTCATCAATATCTTCCATCATTTTTCCTTGTTTTGTAATTTTAAACATCAGTTTTTTAATTTCATTTACGTACACATATTCCTTTTAGAGGGACTCTTCATTTCCCCTATAATTATTTTAACATTCCTTCATTAATACTCTGTCTTATTCTTTGACTTTTTTTCTTTTATCAAGTCATGCATCATTTTTTTCTAAACTAATATTCCCTACAGTTTCTTAACATTTTTCTTCATTTTTTTTTCAAAAAATTACCTTTTTATTGTGAGCTATGAAGGTTCTAGATTTCTCTGTACATTAATCTTCTAATGATGTATTTTCAATCAATACATACTCTTACATTTTTCTGAATATACTTTTTTTGTTGCTGCCTATGAACTTTTTCTTAATCTCAGTAAAATTATTATCATCTGTAGAATATTTACATCACTTATTTCTCTAATTCTTTTCTTTAGAATTATCATTATCACATTCTCCATCTTTATTATTAGGGAAATTCACTGAAAATTATATTTTTTCTATACACAGAAAACTTTTAATTATGAGTCTTCCTTCATAATTACCTATAACTTTTTACAAATTTCTAGAGATAAGATATATATTGTTATTATTAAAATTAGTATAATATTCTTTATCTTCTAATTCACTATGACCCATTAACGTATTCTCTAATTTTGGGATATTTAGGTTTCTTGTAGTTTCAAAATTCCTCCCCACCTTAATCTTCTTCTTAAATACAATTGAATTCCTCATTTCATGTTCCACAAGCATGTTATGTAATTAATCAAGGGATAAATCATCTTTATCTTCTAATGTCTATAATTTAGGATTAAACATGTCTGGAAAGATCCTCTTCTATTTTTTAACAATAGTTGAATCTTCCAATAATTCCTTAAATCCTCTAATTTTTCTGATAATTTCATTTACTCACATGAAGTAGTCATCAATGGTATATTCGTTTCACCATATTAAAATATTTTAACTTGATTCTATCTATTTTAGGATTTTATTCCTTCACTTTTAAATTTCTATTGAAGATGATTTTGAGTTTTTTCCAATATCCTGTTTTATTTTAAGACTCATCACCTCCATATAATAATTTTAGGAAAATTAAATAAGAATTAAATTTGATAATATCGAATAATAATGAGATTCCTTTTGTCAGAAAATGTCATATGAGCATTAATATCCATAGGAAGAAGTCAAATTTTTTTAATATATCACTTTTAGTCTAAGGGAAAAAAGATTAGGTATCATTATATTTTTCCTTCCACAAAAATTGTTTTAAACAAAGGTAAGAATACCTCAACAATTAACTGATTTGATATTATTCATGATAAAAATAATACGAATCCTATAAAGGGAACTTTATCCTATGCTTCTAATTAATAGTCAAAGAAATATATTGACAACTAAAAAAGGGGATTTAATTAATGGTAATATTTTAAAACTTCTATCCTCTATAAATTAAAATTTGTAACTTTTTGAATATTCTATCCTTTAAACATTATAACTCAACCTTATTTAGAGGAAACGATAATAAAAAAATAAGGCAAAAACGTTTTGTGTATGGTTTGGTCTTAATTTAGATACATATTCCTTATCATGTGGACTCCTATTAATCCATATATATGCACTATATAGTGAATTAAATACAAATGATCCAACACCCATTAATCTCTTTTTGTCTCCCAAAATAAAATCATACTAGTACACACTTATTTACAAATAATACATGTAATGCCCCAACCCCAGAAGCCCAGAGTCGGTCCATTATTATGTATCATTGACATGATAAAAAAAGATCAAGTCTAAAAAGTCCGATTAGTTTAATATCCTTATAAGTACTAGATACATTCATAAGGTTTACATTATATCATAAAATAGAAAACTACAACAACATTGTTTCCATAGAAAACAATGAGATCCCATAGACTATCCTTGCAGGTCAATGATAATATATTTTTAAAGGATGGGGTTGAAGCCTCATTTTATTAATAAAGAAAATAAAAGACCTCTTTTAACTAGGTAGAGAGAGGCCCATTACATAGCCCGAAGGCCCAGTGGGTTTGTAGCACATTACATAGCCCTTAGGCCTAAATTTTAGGCCAAATTCCCAATCTATGAATAGTAACATGCATGCAACAGTACCTACATAGTACCACCGCAGCTACAGTGCCTTGCCGCCACTACACTGCCCACTGATCTATAGAATCACTACTGCTACAGTAAGGATAAGAATATAGGAAAAACATTCATAAATATGCATAAACATTTAAGGCAATTTTAGAAGACTCAAAACAAATACCTTTTAAACTATATGTTTAACATAATATGGCAAAGTGAAAATCGAATAATTCCATTTACTTATTCACAAGGATATTTTACTAGTTAAATAATCACATTCAATATCAATAGCCACTTTCATAATGATGGAATGCATAATGACAGACTTTCATAACCACAGAGTTAAAGACTTGTGTGAAGACTACAAATAATATTTGGTCAAGGCCTTGTTCCAAGACACATGTTTGTCTTATGATACCTACTGATGCATTGAGGAGCTATAGTGGGCTCCACTTGTCACTTAATATGTCCAATTCACTCCTAATATAAAATGGTTTAAACAAAACATAAACATTCGTATTAAAACTAGAATACAAAATGTCAATACCTTATTGATAACCATGAATAATGTAAAAATAACACATCCATATTCAAACATATTACAAAACCTTCAATAAAATATGGATGTTTTTTATCATAATAAATCAACTTCAAATAATCATAAAATCCATCAATGGATGTTGACATAGATGAAAAAAAACTTTTTTTAGAGAAATATATCTTCATATTTTGAAATCATTTTAGGGTCACATAATTATAAAGAAGATATTTATTTTGAAAATATTATTATAATATTTTAAGGGATGCTTCGATGATGTCATAACGGCAGAAAATAGCCACACCCTCTGTATAAGTTAAAAAACATTCTTAACTTAATTTTATCGAATAAGTCATAATGTACATTGTTTGAAAAACGACATAAGGATTCCTTTAAAAACAGATAAGTTAAAATGATGGTATAAATTAATTTACCCCATTTTCTAGTAAATAGTAAAAAAACTTGAAATAAATTTTTATGAAACAAGGATGTGGATGATAAAGGGTTCTGAGTAGATACTTGTGTAAAAACAACCTACGATAATAAAGAGATGTGAAATTAACCCTTACCTTGTACTTTTCCTTGATCGAGGGTATGTTAACCTCCTGTATAATGGTAAAACAATTGTTATTAAATTATATAAGAATAATATAAATTAATATGATATCATATATCAACTTTTAACATTGCTTTGTTAATAATATCTTAGTATTATCGTCGTCTCGGGTGTTAACTGATTTTTTTTTTCATTATATGCTTTATTATGTAAGTAATGTATTTTATGGATAGGATGTATTTTATTCATATTCAGAATGATATTATGTCTTTAAACATTCTTTTTAATCATCTAATGAAAATTAGACTTTAATGGATTACGATGGGGAATGAATCTCATCGCGTTCGTGGAGACTTTAATCTGTACGTACGCAAGAGCGACAATATCATTATTTTGATTTTAAAATAATATATAATTGGATGGTATATCTTATATACATAATCAATATCATGTTATATATATTATTTACATCAATTACAAGTCATTATTATAACTATCCAAATAATAATGTATTGAATAACAATTACACCACGACGTGGAGACGGTAAGCCATACGTACACACATATGGTGACATGTCATTTAAATAATGGATATAATAATGAATATGGTTTTACCATATTTATAATAAAATCATAGTATAGATAATATACTGGAGTTATTATTTTATAATGGAAAAAACAAATAAATAGGACGTGGAAGAAGAAAATAACTTCAAATAGGTGATGAAATATTTACCTCTTCTTCAGGTTATTCCTTTTGATTTGATCAAAAGGACTCCATAGGTTTGATTTATGACTGAATTAAGGCCTCTAGTATGAAGTTATGTTAGTTTATAGGGTATTTGGGCAGGTTTTGGCTCATCCAAATAGCATTGAAGGTGTGAATTAGAGAGAAGGGGAAGTGCCATTTTATATGAGGGGTGAGGGGAACCTTAGGAAAAGCAAGAAATACTATTTTATAATAAAATCATTTTCGGTTTCTAATGGATCAAAAAATAATTCTTTAAAGTATAATGTGGGTATGGATTGAAAAACACTCAACCAATAGGTTTTAGACTGGTTTGGGTTACTATATTAACTTTATCTTTTACATTTAACTCTTAGTTAAATAGTTTGACATTTACAATGTCTCTTTGTATTTTTATATTATATGGGTCATAAACAAACTATAAACATCCAAGATAACCCCTAGTGGTTCATTAATGATACACATATAATTATATAAGTCTTTTTTTGAACTATTGATTTTTAGGAATATAATATCAACTAATAATATAATATTTTTTAAAAAACCCTTTTATGTCAATTCTGACACTATTTGATATTTTGTTTTTGCTAAATTTATAACAGCATTATTACTTCGAAATTAATTTCTCCAACCAACCTTAACATGACATATTAACCTATAGAATTAGTTTAATTAATAAAAATTCGCAAATTTCATTTATTTGGATGTTTATAATATCAAATATTTTAATATTTCTTTAATTAGGTTATTACTGCATCATCATTGTGTCATAAATATATTAAATTATTTAATGTCGAAAAAATATATATAAAATAAAATTATGTAGGAAATCTATTTATCTTTCTAATTAATTTTTATAGTCGAATGTATCTTATGTGTGACCCTATATTAAAAATGGTTTAGTTATTAAACTTTGAATTTAACACTTTTAACTCTTCTTTGAATTAAATAGTAATAAATGTCCTAATCTAATCCAAGTTGACCTAAAGGATCATATTTTATTCCTAAGGTTGTTTTTTGGTCTAATTAAACTTATCCAATAGAATTAGGAAATGTGTTAGTGTAATAATAATATCTTTTTTACCATTAATTTCCCTATTTACTTTTAACCGTGGTAAATAAAAGTCAAATGTTACTATTCACCAAAAATTATTTTCATCTCATTGAACCACATTTTACTCATTAATGTCATCTGTGTCTCTCATATTTTCGAAATTCAACTCATAGAAGTAGTAAAATTAATTTTTATGTAAATTTGCAAATGCCTCTAAGAGGTGTGTAAAAGACAGTAACAAGTTCAATAAAATTTTTATATTTCTAAAATTTTATAAACTGACTCCAATAAATTACATTGAACTTATATAGGTATTATGTATCTATCTTGACATAAAATAAATTTAAATAAAATAAATAATTATTGAAATAAAAAGTCAGTTTTAAACAATAACTCAGTGTTTTTCACTATTCATCAAAAATTGAATGTTTTCAGAAAAATACCAAAATTCACCCTAAGATAATTTCAATATTCCGAAAAAAATGAAGTCCATTTAGAAAGATAAAATTTATAAAATTTCAAAGAGTGGGTATTACTATTCATAATATCTTGTTTGATTGGTCATGATGTGTTTGAATCTTAAAGTTGCATAAATTGAAAGTTATAACATTATTCAAAGGAAAATGTACTATGGAATCTTGGGGAGTTAAATTCTCCCTTCCATCAAATAATATATATTTGAAATTTCTACAATATTACTACATAAAAATATTTTGGTGGTTCTTCATCATAAGTTCATCGGGTTCCCATGTTGCCTCTTCCATCTTATGGTTTCTCCATAGAACTTTTACCAGACGAGTCATTCCTTTTCTCAACACTTTTTTTTTGTTTCAAGTACCTTAACATGCTCTTCAAAATAAGACAGATTAGGTTCCAGTTCTAATTCCACATTGGTAAGTACATGCGTTGGTTCAAGCATGTATTTTCTCAATAGTGATACATAGAATACATCGTAAAATTTGGAGAGACTTGGTAGCATTTCCAAATAGTATGTTAAAGCCTCAATTCATTCTAGAATTTCGAAAGGTCTAATGTACCTGAGACTTAATTTTCCCATCTTACCAAAATGTATAACACCCTTCCACAGAGATACCTTCACGAAAACATGATCTCCTATATAAAATTACAAATCCTTCCTTCATTTATCGACATAACTCTTCTGCCTATATTGAGACACATTTATGTGGGTTTGGATTACCTTCCCCTTTTCCATCGTTTCCTCAACATGTTCTGGGCCTACGAGGTTTCTTTCAGCAACATCATCCGAACAGGTTGGTGTGCGACATCTCTTTCCGTATAACACTTTATATAGTGCCATCTTAATTATTGAATGGAAGATATTGTTATAGGAAAATTATACCATAGGTAAATATAGATCCCACATACCTTGAAAATCAAGTGATCATGATCTCAACATGTCTTCTAAGGTTTGAATAGTTCATTTTGATTGTCCCTTAGTTTGGGGGTGGTATTTAGTTCTCAAATAAAGTTCAGTATCCAGAGCTTTCTGAATACTTTTCTAGAATCTTGATGTAAATTGTAGATCATGATCAGAAACAATCGATTAGGGTACTCCATGAAGTCTCACAATATCATTAATATATAGTCTTTCTATACTTTCAAGTGGTAAATATTCTCTTATAGAAATAAAATGTATTGACTTGGTTAGATGATCAAAAATTACCCATATTTCATCATTCATTCAAGGAGTCTTTGGTAGCCCCATGAAAATGTCCATCGTGATATCATCCCATTTCCACTCAGGTATAGGAAGAGGTTGCATGGCTCCTCTAGGTTGTTTCCTTCCCACTTTCACTTATTAACAAACCATACATCATGACACAAAATCACCTATATCTCTCTTCATGTTGTCTAATGTTCCTTCAAATCTCTATACATTTTGGTGATCCCAGGGTGTATAGAGAAATTCAACCTATGAGCATCATCCAATAATCCTCTTTTTAGATTAGTCATATCGGGAATACAAAGTCTCTTACCAAATTTCAAAATTCCATCATCATATACGAAGTCACTCAATCTCCCATCATTCACCGCTTTAATCTTCTTTTGAATCTCCTCATCATCAACCTGAGAAACTTTTACCCTTTCTAGTAAAGATGGTTTGTCAACCATTTCAAAAAGATTTAATGTTTCACCATCCATGGTTATTCCCATATCCATATTTATAAGATCCATGAAAATAGGATCCATTTAAACTCTCATCTTGTTCAAACCTACATGATCTTTTCCACTCAAAGCATTTTCCACCTTATTATCTTTACTCGGGTGGTAGGGTATCATTAAATAATAATCCTTGAGTAGTTCAAGCCATCTCCTTTTCCTCATGTAGAGATGTTTCTGTGATTAAATATACTTCAAAATCTTGTGATTAGTATAAATTTCAAAATTTTAACCATAGATATAGTGTCTCAAAATCTTCAATGTAATGATTACAACTTTTAACTCAAGATCATTTTTAGGATATTTTTTCTCTTGAATTTTCAACTGTCGTGATGCATGGGCAATAACTCTATCATTATGCATAAGGACACAAGCATGTCATTTCTTCAATGCATGACTATAAATAACAAAAACATCATTCTATGATGATAGAGTCAATATAGAAGAATTGACTAATCTTCTATTCAATTCTTCAAAACATTCTTCACACTATTTTGTCCAAAAAAATTTAACCCCTTTTCGTGTGATCTTTGTTAATGGGTTAGCCAGTGAGGAAACATTCTAGACGAAATGCCGATAATAACCTGCTAAACCAATAAAACTTTGTACCTCATTTATACTCATTGGTGTTTCCCGTTTGTGGATTTCTCTTTTATTATATGGATCAACAAAGATTCCATCCATAGAGCTGATATGACCATGAAAAGAAATCTATAGAAGCTAGAATTCACACCTGCTAAACTTCCCATATAATTAATTTCTTCTAAGAGTCTTCAGGATAATGAGCAAGTGATTTTCATGATCTTCATATCTTTTAGTGTATATAAAGATATCATCAATAAATACTACTAAAAAATCATCTAGATATTCATTGAAAACTCAATTCATTAGATCCATAAAGATAGAGGGTGCATTAGTCAATCCAAAAGGCATTACTGTAAACTCGTAATGCCCATACCTGGTTCAAAATTCTGGTTTCAGAATGTCTTCCTTATTCAAACACAATTGATGATATCTAGATCGAAGGTCAATCTTTGAAAAGTATTGATCTCCCTGAAGTTGGTCGAATAAATCATCAATTCAGGGCCGTGGATACTTTTTCTTTATTTTTATAGCATTGATCTCCCTGTAGTCAATACACAACCTCATAGATCCATCATTCTACTTAAGAAAAAGAATAGGGGATCCCCATGGAGAAACACTAGGGAAAATAAATCCCTTATTACTCAATTCCTCTAGTTATTTCTTTAGTTCCTCTAATTCCATGGTGGCCATTCTATAAGGGGTATTTGATATGGGCCTTGATCCAAGAATTAAATCAATGGAAATCTCAATTTCTTGTTCTTGAAGATGTCCAGTTAAATCTTCTGAAAAAACATCAACATATTCTTTTAAAATATGTACATCCTCTATTTGAACATTCCTTTCCTCACCCACAATTATTTCATTCTCTTACTCCCTAAAATTTGAATTTAGTTGACATATTGGAGGTGGATCTAGATAAGAATTAGGGGTGGTTATTCTTCACTAAAGATAAGGTGTTATTTATCATTGTTATCAAAAATATTAACCTCCTTCTTATTACAATAAAGTTTTTCATCATGGTCTAAAATTCAATACATACCGAGGATTATATCAAATTAAATCATGGGTATTATGATGAGATCAGTAGATAAACAACATTTATATGCCCTAATGGGGACTGATTCATAAATCTGTGTTGCAATGATACATCCCTTTAGAGTTTTCACTAAAAATTCCCTTGTTAAATAAAATCTTACATATTTAATTTTCCTAGAAAAGTAGGAAGATATGAAATAATTCGATGATCCAGAATGAAATAATGCATTTTCTAAACATGAGGAAACCATTAATCTATATACAACTACGACTTTTGAAGCTTCATCCTCAGCAGTAGTGATTACATAAGATTGGCCTTGATCCCTTGGCCTTTTCTGAGGTATGTTCCCCTTATGCTTAGGAAATTCATTTGCATAATTCCCCCTTCCTCTAAAATTGTAGCATTCAACATCAACAACCTCTTTCTTCCCATTGCAATCATGAGCTTGGTTGCCTTTTTCACCACACTTGTAAAAGAATCCCATTCCCTTCAAGAAAGTAGTAGGGTGTTTCTTCCCATATTTACTATAGGAAAGATATTCAACTTTTCCCTTCTTCCCATTATTTCCATTTCTAGAGTGTTCACAGATCTCTTCTTCTCTTGATTTTATTTAATGTCATAAGACTTAGGGAATTATTTTTATTTATTGATTCCACATGAGATAATATCTTCATATGAAGAGAAGTATTTTGAGACTAATTCTCGATGGAGAAATGGTTTTAACCCATAAATTAAATCATAAATCTTACGTCTTGGGTTACGTATATAATCTTCATCATGCCTCGCTATCCTTGTAAACATAGCCTCATATTTGGAGACATTCTCATCCTCTTTTTGCCTCAAACTCAGAAATTGTCTCTCCGTATCCACTCGATGGTCATGAGGAATGTATTTTTTTAAGAAAATTTCTTTAAACACCATCCATTCCATATTTTATACTACATCATCTTCCTTTTTATTTTGAATCAATAACCGCCATTGATCAACATCTCCAATGATTCTATAAACTGTAATGAAATTTTTTTCTCTTTTGCTACTCCCCAAGGCATGGAATATTTTCTCTAAGTAATATATCCATTGCTCAGCTACTAATGGATTTGAACTCCCCTTGAATGTTGGTGGATTTTTCCTCATGAAGTGATCTAACATTGATCCTCCACACTGTGGTTCAGGATGATCCATACGAGTATGGTTATTATTCATAACCTGAGTGAGTTGTCCCAATATAGTGAAAAGGTGATCACCACCAGTTGTATCACCAACTCCACTATAATTATCTTGAGTAGGAGGGAAATCTCTACATGGATTATGTGCATTGATATGGTTTTCATTACATCTATTAAGAACCATTTCTATACAAAGGCATAAACTAGATTAGTTTATGAATCGAAATACATAATTCCAAACATGTAAAATACATAAGAAAAATTGAACAGTTTATGGATATAATCCATAGTCCTAAAAAAGGTTTTCCTTAAAGAATTATATACTCATAAAACCTTCATAATAATTTGTAAAAAATAAAAATTATCTTAAGCATATCCCCTGGGAGTGTCATAACCCAGAGTGCAGCAAGGATCGTTGTTGTGCACCAGTTCTCGTTCGAGTCTAGCTCAAAGCGGTGTTTTCAGGTTTTACCCCTAGGTACATCTGTGCCAAAGCCGCCTCTAACTCCTCGTATCTATAGGGATGTATTGATTAGAAAAATCACAAAATCTCTACAATACCAGATTTTAAGGATGTTTTTCTATACTAATCCACAAAGTCTATCTTTGGGCTATGGTCTCTAATCATAGTTTACCTAAATCTAGTTTTCATGGTTTGTACTAAACTTCATCTGATACCAACTGTAACGCCCCGACCCCAGAAGCCCGGAGTCGGTGCATTATTACATATCATTGGCATGATCACAAAAGATCATGTCTCTAAAGACCGATTAGTTTTGTAGCCTTGGAGTACTAGATACATTAATAAGGTTCACATTACATTGTAAAATGGAAAACTTCAACACCATTGTTTCCATAGAAAAAAATGAGATTCCGTAGTCTATCCATGCATGTCAGTCATAATATACTTCATCACATCCTAGTAAAAATAATACATAGAAATTTTTGAGCTAATATGATCATTAGGGATAAAAATATTGCAGAAACCATCATAAATAAGAATAAACATTTGAGGAAATGTATAAGACTAAAACAAAAGCCTTTTAAACTTGAATATCAGCATAATATAGAAAATATAAAATAATATAATTCCATTTAATAATTCACCTGGATATTCTACTAGTCGAATAATCACATTCAATATCAATAGACACTTTCATAATGATGGAATGCATAATGTCGTACTTTCATAACCACATAGTCAAGGTCTTGTTCCAAGACTAAAAATAAGATTTTTTAAAGGCCTTATTCCAAGATACTCATTTTTCATATGATATCTACTAAGGCAATGAAGAGTTATAGCATGATCCACCCGTCACTTACTAAGTCCAATGCATTCTTCATATGAAAATGTTTAAACATAACTTAAACATTCGTATTAAAACTAGCACACAAAATGTCAGTACTTTCTCCAGAACCATGAATAGTGAAAAAAATAACACATCCATAGTCAAACATATCACAAAAACATCAATATAATATGATGTTTTTGTATCGTAATAAATCAACTTCAAATTAGCTTAAAATCCATCAAAGGATGTTGATATAAATGAAATAGAAACCTTTTTTAGAGAAATTTATCTCTCTATTTTGAAATCATTTAAGAGTCACGTAGTTATAAAAAAGAGATTTATTTTGAAAATATTATTATAATCTTGTAATGGATGTTTTGATGATGTTATAATGGTGGAAAATAGTCGCACCTGTTGTATGAGTTAAAAACCCTTCTTACTTTAATTTTGTCGAAAAGGTCATAAAGTACCTGGTTTGGAAAACGAAGGAAAGATTACTTTCAAAACATATGAGGTTAAATAAGGGTATAAATGAATTTACCCCATTTTCTATCAAAGAGTAAAAATGTTTTGAAATAAATTTTTATGAAACATGGATGTGGATGAGAAAGAGGTCCTAGTAGATACTTATGTAAAAACAACCTCAGATAATAAAGAGATTATGAAATTAACCCTTATCTTGTACTTTTCCTTGGTTGAGGGTAGGTTAATCTCCTGTATAATGGTGAAATAATTTTTAACAAATTATACTAGAATCATATATATTAATTTATATCATATATGATCTTTTAACATTTCATTGTTAATAATATCTTCGTATTATCGTCATTTCGGGTGTTAACTGATTCGTTTTCCTTTATATGATTTGTTACGTAAGTAATGTTTTCTATGGATATGATGTATATTATTCATATTCATAATTATATTATGTCTTTATAAATTATATTTAATCATCTAATGAAAATTAGTCTTCAATGGATTACGATGGGGAATGAATCTAATCGCGTTCGTGGAGATGGTAATCCGTACGTTCGCACGTGCGACAATATCATTATTTTGATATTAAAATAATATATAGATAGATGTTATATCATATACAAAGAATAATTATCATGTTATATTTATTACTTACTTCAATTACACATCATTATTATACTCATCCAAATAATAATGTATTGAATAACAATTACAACAAGACGTGGAGATGGTAAGCCGTACGTACGCACATATAGTGACATGTCATTTAAAGGATGGATAGAATAATGAATATGGTTGTACACTATTCATAATAACATAATATTATATGTATTATATTGGAGTTAATATTTTATAATGGAAACAAAAATGAAATAGGAAGTGGAAGAAGAAAAGAACTTGAAAGAGGTGATGAAATATTTATCTCTTCTTCGGGTTCTTCCTTTTGATTTGATCAAAAGGGATACTTAGGATAGCTTTATGACTAAAGGAAGGACTATAAGATGAATGTAGGAAAGTAGAGAGGGTATTTGGGTAGGGTTTTACCAAGCCAAATAGCTTTGAAGATGTAAATTAGAGAGAAAGGTGATGTGGCATTTTAGAAGAGGGGTGAGGGGCTCCTTAGGAAAAGCTAGAAATATTATTTTATAATAAAATCATTTTCGGTTTCTAATGGATCAAAAATGAATTATTTAAAGGAAATGGTGGGTATGGGTCGAAAACTACTCAACCAATAGGTTTTAGATAGGTTTGGGACACTATATTAACTTTATATTTTAGATTTAACTCTTAGTTAAATAGTTTGACATTTACCATGTCTCTTTGTATTTTTATATTATATAGTTAATAAAATTACTATAAACATTCAAGAGAACCCCAAGTTTTTCATTAAAAATACACATATCATTATATATTTATTTATCCTGAACCTTATAAATTTATTAATAGAATATAAATTAATAATATAATATTTGTTTTAAAAAATCTTTTATATCAATTTTGACACTATTTAGTATTTTTTTTATATATTCATAACAGAATTATTAATTAGAAAAAAATCCATCTATCCAACCCTGACATGTCATATAATCGTATATAATTAGTGGAATTCATAAAAAGACTCAGGTTACATTTATTTGGTTGTTTATAATATCAAATATTTTAATATTTCATTTATTAAGTAATTACTACATCATCATTGTGTCATAAATAAATTAAATTATTTAATTTATAAAAAATATAAATAAAATAAAATTATGTATGACATATTTTTATCTTTCTAATGAATATTTATAGTCGAATTTATCTTCTGTTTAAACATATATTAAAAATGGTTTAGCTATTAACCTTTGAATTTAACACTTTTAACTCTTTATTGAATTAAATACTAATAAATGTCCTAATTTAATCCATGTAGACCTAAAGGGTCATATTTTATTCCTAAGGGTGTTTTTGTTCAAATTAAATTTATCCAATATAATTAGGACATGTTTTAAGGTAATAATAATATCATTTTTACCTTTAATTACCCAATTTACTTTTAACCGTGGTAAATAAAAGACAAAAGTTACTGTTCACAAAAAACATTTTCATCTCATTAAACCACATTTTTCATATTGATATCAACTGTGTCTCTCATATTTTTTAAATTTCACTCACAGAAGTGGTAAAGTTAAGTTTTATGTAAATTTTCAAATGCTACTAGGAGGTTGGTAAAAGACGCTAAAAAGTACAATAAAATTTTAATATATCTAAAATTATTATAAACTGACTCTAATGAATTACATTGAACTTATATAGGTATTATGTATCTATTTTTACCTAAAATAAATTTTATAAAAATAAATTATTATTTAAATAAAAATACTGCTTTAAACAATAACTCGAGGTTTTTCACTATTTGTCAAAAACTGAACGTTTTCCGAAAAATACCAAAAATTCATTCTAGGCTAATTTCAATATTCTAAATCCAAAAATGATGTCCATTTTGAAAGATAAAATTTATAAAATTTCAAAAAGTTGGTATTACTATTTATAAAGGTTAGTTTTATTGGTCATAATGTGTTATAATCTTGAAGTTGCGTACAACGCAAGCTATTGCATTATTCAAAGGGAAACATACCGAGGAAGCTTGGGGTGTTATAATAATTATAATTTAAAGACAAAAAAATATATTAAAATTTGAAAATTTGGACACTAAAACAACTATCCCAAAATTATTTGTTTAGTACACTCAATCTATTTCACTAATTTCGAGTGCACCTCAATTTGGTAGGAATCTGCCTATTGCCTCTTTTAGATGATTTTCTTTAGGATTCACTTGTTCCCAATGCACCAATATCAAATAAATTATCTATGGTAATAATTTTTTCAGCTAATTTATTTCTTGGTTGGATACTCTCTCTAAAAAACTCCATCAATTTCACTATATAGAAATAATAGCATTATCAATGAGGCTTCACTTCTAAATATAGCCATGCTTCATATTAAAACCATTGATGAGGTGTATGAAATAATTTTTAATTTCCCACAAAACCAAATAGTCATTTGACCACCTTAAAAGCTCTTAATACTTATGAGTCAACATTATTTATTTCTGTTTCCTAAAATCTCCTTATAAATGACCTCATTAAAACATCATCAAATATCATCTAAATTGGTGAATTTTGAAAGAATATCTCAATATTTTCACAACATTACTAAAATTACAAAATTTATGTAAAGTCTCTAATGTTTCTATCAGGTGTATAAAATCTCATATTTATTTATCCAATATTGTTTTCTTCCTTTCCATCATCAAGAACTTCTTAAACGTCTTTATTTGACAACTCTTCAATCAGTGCTTCTTTTTTAGTTTCTTCTTTGTCTGGTAGCCTTTTCTAATGAACTTATGTTTGGAGATTACAAACCTAAGGGATACTCTTCATGATGGCATCAACTTCCATTATCTTGTTCTCATATGTTTTATATTCACATGGAATTTTTTTTGTCAAACTAATAAAATTGTTTTTTTTGAAAGAAATAGATTCCTGTATCTGATACATATCTATATATTTATAAGTCAAATCATATTTTTCCATTTAACTTGATATTATCTAGAAAATACCCAAATAAACTTCTAACCAAATTAGTCTAATGATTCTATATCTTATGAACTTAAAAACACTTATCTATTGTAATTTATACAATATTTATTTCATCCAAAATAAAAAATTCTCTAACAAATCAATCTATATCCAATAACAACATTATGGAATATAATTCATAATATAGAAAATATATGACTTTATTACTTCTATATTTATAATAATTGTATTGTTTTAGAACCTTAATTTTGAACCATGTGATATTTTTAGAGATCATGATGCTAGAAATGTATATGATCTACAAAGAATAATCTGGCACGGTAAATAAAATAACCCATACGTGTTCTGATAAATAGAAACTCATATTCATTAGAAATGAAAAAAATCAGATTGAATATTGACAAAAAATACAAAAAATATTTTCAAAATAATCCTAAATTATCTTAAATATTAAATGATATATTTATATGTTTAATTCCAAAATCATGGCTATGGTATCATCTAAAAAATTCAAAAACCCCCTCCCACACCATTCTTACTCTTTCACACACAGGGCTTCCAAACTCCGTATCATTAAACTCCCCAAACTAGAATAAATATGAACCCCATCCATGTTATTGGTTCCTCCTATTCCTTATCATCATTTACCTCTTATTCTAGTCATAAAAAATCCCCCTCTTACCTCAAACATTATAAAAACAATGGTATAATTTTCTAAGATGAATTTCTGATCTCTTATCTCACAAACCACATAAAATACCTTCCTCCCTCTCAAAAATATCCCATTTCCCCCCCATGAGTAGAGTTTATATAATTCCATTGAATTGAATACTTAGTAGGTATATATATTTCTAACCTATTTTTTATATTTTTAGGGAATTTTATCTTATAATTTTTTACAGCATGAATAAATTTTTATATTTATGCCATGTTTAGTGTATTGTAATGTTGGTCAAAATTACGAATTTATTTTGGATTCCCAATATTTTAGTGAAATGATATTTTTTATTAAACAAATAATAAATTATAAATGTAATTATGGAAAAAAACTCAAGTAATAATTTTGTCATTATAGGTTAAGGTCTGCGTTTTCTATAACATTGATTAAAGAAAAAGTGAGAAAAATACCAAGATAGAGCTTCAGATGAAACTTTTATTACTATGTCCCGACATAAAGGAATGTCACCAATATATAGGATCAAACTAATAAATATGGTCATCCAAGAACCAAAAATTCATCTATAAATTAATTGAGTATTTTTTTAAATACTTTATAAATTTAAACTCCTTAAAACATATGATACATTATTATTGTGGTATATTAACTTCAGGAAAAGTTTAGTTATAGAAGATTGAGTTGGAGTTGTGGTATAATAATCAAAGTATTCGTTTTAAAGAATCTAGAAGCTATCATAGATAATGAATTCTTGTATATTGATGTCTTTTAGTTAACAAAATATCTTAAAGGATACATAATTGTTACCATCCACTCGTGTTAGGTTTGTCTATTAGAATAAGATTGAGATACGTTTTGAAAGTAATTTAAGAGGAAATAAGCATAAATATGATTTTTCAATCATTAATATAATCAATTATAATTTTTGTTTAACATTACACTACGACTCGACATGATATTATTGTTAAAGTTCAATGATAATACTTTAAATACTTCCAAAAGTGTAGAGTTTAAAAAACCCAACCCTAGTAGCCCAGAGCCAGTGGTTTCTTTATACAACTAGAATATGATATAAAGAATCAAATCATTAAGGATTTAATAGTCTATTAGTGTTGGTAAACTAGATATATACTTGAAATTAACATTAAAATTGAAAACATAAAATAAACAATGTTTCTTCTCTAAGAACTCTATATTTCCCCTTACAATAACCGTACATATAAATCAAAAAAATACTTTCTGGTATCCTGGGAAATTAATCATATGAAAGGGGTGATCCTATATTCTTACCTAGGGTATGAGTACAAAGTAATATATCCTGAATAAATGAATCATAATCAATATTTAAAGGTAAATAACTAAAATACATTTCATTTAATAAAAAACATGAACTTAAGGAATAATATGGATGGAATAATTGATTACTAAAATAATTCTATATAAATAATCACATAAGTATGAAAATTATCCATGGATATAATAATTAATTAAATACTCACATGGAACATCCATAAATAATTTCATAGTAATGAAATTAATAATGTTAGATATATGAAACATACTGTCAAGACCTGTCATAAGAATATTCAGAACTATGAGTAAAACCCCTATTCAATTTTTCTAACATATTTATCTCTTCAGACCTACCAATGCATCGAGTGGATATGTAATTCCCCACCCCACCCATAACATTATAATTCAAATTAATTCCTAATATTAAATGTTTAAAATATAATCAACATATATATTATTTTTGAATAACTAACATATAATATTTTAATAAATACCCCAGTAAATAAACATAATCACATACCATCCCGATTAAAAGAGTGAATGGTAATAAAATTTTACATCCCCAATAAAACTAATCTTAAACATACAGATAAATAATAAGGATTGTATCAATAATGAATATACCCATTATAACCTATGTATAATAAATGGGTTGATGTCATTTTTGAATATAAATACTATAATAAGTTCACTAAACAATTAAATAAAATAACCATTTAACGTTGAAAATATTTTAAAAACTAAAATTTTACAAAATATTTTGAATATCCTTTTATTTTAAAATATCCTCTAAAACATATAAAGTACTCATTAGAAAATTTATTTGTCATGATGGTGTGAAATTTTGTTCATGGCATAAATATAAAAACAAATATTCCAATCACATTTTTAGTAAAATATAAAGAGTACTTATCGAGATAATTACAAGAATATTAATTACAGAAAAAATAAAATGGGTGAAAATTTATTTAATAAATAATTCTTAAAAGGTATATATATAATATAATTTTTAGAAAACATGGTTTTGATGAAAAATTATTTTCGATCAAAGAGAGAAATAAATTTGGATTTTCTTAAAATAATTTTCCCAATAATTTTATGTACCAAAGAGTGAGAAAATGTTGTTATCAGTTGAAAATTTCACATATAATCATATTATAATATAATATATTTATTTTAAAATATAAATATTGAATAATTTTTAAAAGGGATTCTTATGCAAATGTAATCCCAATAATCATGTGATTCTGAAGCAAAATCATACCATTTTGGTAACTTTTGAATCGTACGCCCCATAAAAGAACTAAATTAAAATGAAACATTTAATAAAATTAAAATAAATATACTAATGATTTAAAATATCAAAATATTAATATATACACCACAAAAATTAATATGTGGTGAATATGGCGTATGTCTCGCAGAAAGTAAAAGTGAGATAATAAACCCTTTCTTATGATTTGATTTCTATCATACTTATTCGATCCACTAGTTTCATAAATATAGGTTTATTATACATATATTAAAAAACTATAAACATGTATTTAATAACATATTTTATTTAATTATAAACTTTTATCACCCATTTGACGTCATTTATTTGTTAAAATCATTGTTTCGTGTGACAATTGATTCATTTTTCACCAATATTTTGGTTAGTTAAATTTTTCCCTTTTACATTGGTCATGTTTTAATTATATAAATAATTTTGAACTTGATTTAAATATCATACATATTCATTATATATTTATATATATTAATCTATAAAAGACATAGATAGAAAATGGATTGTATTGTTCATGAAGACGGTAAGTCATACGTATGCCTGAATGTAATTTCATTTATTATCGATGAATAGAATGATAGTGAAGATAATTTTAATTAAAATTCAATAAAACTTTTTATTATATATATATAATTTACATTAATTAAATTTATCCTTATTACCATCCTTGTAAAAAATTGAAAAACATTTCACATCGCAGTGTGAAGGACGTAGTCCACACATAAGCATGAGCAACGTTATAGTTTTCTTGTGGATTAGAAAGTAAGAAGTTATATGTAATATTATATTTTCATAATTATTTTTATGTCATAAATATTACATATATTATTTTATTTTAACCATAATACCATTTATATAATGTGTATTTGAAAAATGAATCACATCACTTCGCTAGGTGGTAGTCTGTTGAACACATGAGTGGTGTTGTCATATACCCAACAGAATGAAATGTAAGAAGATATATATGATATAATAATTATATAAGTATTCTAATATCAGGAAAATAATATATATATAATTTAAAATCATCATTATAATGATCCTTCAAATGTTTTTATGGAAAAGGAATTACATCAGTTCGTGAGGCGGAAGTTCATCGTACACATGATCGACAGATTCATTTACCATTTGATGGAAGTGGAGATGGATCTAGATTATTACATTATAGTACTTAAATCTCAGTATATATTGTATACTAATTTTATTATATTATCAAATGTGGATATTATTTTAATGAGGTAGTATAATAATTAAAATAAATACACATGTTTAAGAATTCTACCTCTTCTTCAGAGATCGTCTTTAGGATTATACCGATAGACTTATTAGGAGTCATTTAAATAAAAAATATTCCAATAGGATGTTTATATGGAATTATGAAATATATTTTGGTAGTTATTTGATGAAACAAATGGTTTTGGATGTGTGAAGAGTGGAGGACACAGGTGGCCTTTTATAAGTAAGGGAGAGGACACACATGGAATATTTTAAAAGATAATACAATACCAACATTTTCATCATTAAAATGGCATAAAATGATCATTATAAATCCTTGTATATATTAAGTTCCATATTTTCCATAACATGGTTGTTTTATTAGTTTTAGGCCATTTCAAACTCTTATCATATTATTTTAACCCCAGGTTAACCCATTTTTAACTTAACTATGGTAATTAATTTGTAATGTTTTCACTATTAATTATGGTAAAAAAATAATTTGACCATATTAGATAATTTATATTATTATTAGTCAAAATATTTATTCATTTCTTTCAAAATAAATTGACTTAAGTGGTAGAATAGGATTTAAAATTAAACTCCCAGGAGTGTCAAAAAAATTGTTTCTCAAAAGAATGATTATTAAATGTTTATGATTTTTTATATTATAATTCAATATAAAGTTTATTAAAATAACCTAAACTATTTAAATTTAAATATATTTCAAATAATTTTACTTTAAAACCAATTTAAAATAGAATTTTACCTTTGGAATAAATTAAAAAAAAAGTGGTTTTTCTATAAAAAACAATATTTTTCATTTTTCAGCAAAAAAATTAATCTTTTCATAAAATAATCATAAATTCATGAAAAGAAAATTTTAAATTCATATTTTAAAAAATAATTTTTTTAAATTAATATTTAAAATTGGTGAAAAAAATAAATTATGAGCACAAAATGAGACTAAACATCCTTTTAGAAATATATTTTTTTTAGAAAGTATTTCTTTTTCTTTCAAATTATTATTATTTAAATTCAATAAATAGATAATCATTGAATATATTTTATACAAGTTTAAAACATATAGTTTTCATTTTTTATACCTATTCATAACCACAAACTTAATAGAAAGGATATAATATTCATGTAAAGTAAAAATATTTTAATAAAGTATTTTTTTTCGTTTAAACCCAGTGTTGCATAGATTGCAAGGTGTTGAATAGATTGAATTTAATTAAAAATAAATATATCTAAAATTATTAAGGTGTTATATTATCTTCTAATATTTTTGTTTCATTTCCTAAATTTTATAAAATATGATATTCCTCATATATTCATGAGATTTTATTTTCTACCCTCATAAATAAAATGTGTTCTCGCAATTTAAACACGATATAATGAATCAAGGGTTTGATATTTGAAATTACATTTTTTGGAAAACCACATTGTAAAAAGTGTGAATAAAACAACCTCTTGATAAGAGATCAAGGTAATTATTAATTTCATCTGGAATAAATCATACCAGGCTTCCAAATAGGATAATATTAGTGAGAGGTGAGTATATGGACATTGATGGAATTTTTAAATAATTATAAAGAATGATAGTGATTAATGACCACAACAAATTGAATGATCTAGAAAATTTAATGACCATAAATTAATATATTTAATATTATTTAAGGGACCATTTGATTCATTGGAAATAATTATTCTATGATAATAATTTGTTTCAAGATCCTTTTCCTAAAGTTGAGGAATTCATTTACCATCTTGACTGAGAACATAAGAAAATACAATTACTTGATTTATTTATATTTTATAGGTGTAATATCGTCTTTTAGTGGTTCTTAGATAAATTCATACTTTATCTCTTACTCTCTTAAATTAATATAAAATATGTATCATTATTCCTAAACTATTTAAACTAATATTTAAGTTCTCGTTACATCAATAAAATAATGGAAAATAATAACTATTATCTATATATATTTTCCAAAAGAAACATAGATTGAATAAGTTATCAAATAAAATATATTAATCTCTAATACCCCATTAGATACTCCGAAAATTCAACTTAACACATTTCGTTAATGTTTAACCTTAAGACTCATCCAAAATATGTCTGACCAAATTTAATGTTAAAAAATTTAAAAGAGAGGTTACTAAATCATCATTATATTCTTCAGACAATATAAATTGGCTCTTAATGTCACATTCAAAATATGTAAAATCCTTGATCACCATAAAACCATAAATAAAACATTAATTCTTACAGAAATTAAAATGTCATATTCTCAAATATATTTATTAAATCCAAAAATGTAGTAAACTATAGAAAATATGACCAAAACCAACAAATCACTAACCAATTTCATAATCACCAATATTATCCCATAAGTATATATTTATAATTTTTATCTCAACAAATAGTATATATTAATTGTTATATTCTCTCAATCTTGTGTTTACTTGAAAGTTTAACTTTTCACTGGATCACTTTTCATGGTCATTAGTACAATCTAAAATATGCTATAATATACTTAAAGAAAAATTACTACAATATAATCCTTATACATTTCATAATTCTTATAACCATAATATCATTTATAAAATACTCCTATAACATAATTATTAAATCTAAATACAAAATCACTTTAATCATTCTACTTCGACCATTGAAATAAAACATTCTTGGCCTTGATCCCATTGATTATTCTAAGGTATATTCCCTTGATGCTTAGGGAATTAGTTTTTTTAGTTCCCCATATTCTTATAGTTTAAATACTAAATATTGGTATCATATTTATTTACCTTGAAACCATGATCATGGTTTCTTTTCTCTCCATGCTACTATAAAACTCCCATTCCCTTCAATAAAGTGATAGGGTGTTTCTTCCCAGTAATATTACAGGAGGGAAATCCATATTTACCTTCTTCACTTTACCTATGTTTTTAATATATCACACTCTTATTCACATTCATCACTTATTATAAAATAGACATAGAGAATTATTTCTCTCTCTTGATACCACATGATATTATGTCCTCGTTTGAGGAGAAGTTTTTGGATACTGGTACCCTTTGAATAATTGTTCTTGGACTATCAAATAAATGCTCAATTATTATATTTAGATTATGTATATAGTATATAAAAATCTATTATAACCTTTTAAACTTGTCTTCATACTTAAAAACATTTTAATATTCCTTTTTTCTTAGACATAGGAATTTTCTCTCTATATTTGTTCCATTCTTATGAGTAAAATAATTTCCCAAGAAGAGTAACTTAAAATACATCCATTTTTTATTTTCTATTTGTTAATCATATATTCTATTTTGAATCAATGAAAATTGTTTATATAAATATCTTGAAAGAGATAAACTTTCATAAAAACCACTTCTGTTTTATTATTTCCCGTAGAAAAAAATATATTCTCTAAGGATCTTATTCATTTCTCATCTATAAATGTATTATAATTCCTATTTAATGATGTATATTGTTGATCAATATGTATTGGATCAAAAGGAGGGTCCATACGAGAAAGATTATTGCTCATAACCTGAGTTATCTTCCCAAATATGGTTATAATTTTATCAGCCTTAGTTGAAGCTCTATCTCCAACTTCATTATCATTTTTAGTAGTTAAATCCTTAAATGGAGTTTGTGTGCTGATACGGTTTCAATTCCTTCTACTAGGAACCATTTATAAATAATGGAATACACTTGAATAGATCATAACATTATAAAACATAATGTATAAATCCTAAAATAGAGAAATACTTAATAGAAATTGAAATAATTATTTGTGGAAATTTTCAAAATCATAATCATTGTTTATTTAGTAATGTTTTGAAATCATAAAATATTTTAAAATCCATTGTAATGGTTTATAAATAAATTGTGAGTTATCTAAGGCATACCCCCCATGAGTTTCAAAACACTTGTGCAGTAAGAACCATTTTCATTTACCAGGAAACCCTTGAGTAAATCCCAATTTCCCTTTCCATATTTATTACCACTAGTTAAATCTATTACATAACAATGTCCACATATTGTATCCAAACCGGGATTTATTTATAGTAAAATCCACATAATATCAACCTAATCTAAACTTTAGAATATTCTTATATACTTATCCACTATGTATATCATAGGGTTATATTCCCTAATCTATGTTTTCTTAGATCTATTTCCCAATGTTTCTACTAAATTAATCTAATACCAAATGTAAATATCCCAACTATAGTATCCTAGAGTTAATGGTTACATTATTATATTTTCATAAGATGCATGGAATCATATTTCGATGGGCTGAATAGTTTATTAGTATTGGTAAACTATATACATACATGAAATTAACATTGCAACTAAAGACGTAAAATACAAAAAGTTTTTTCATTCAAAATACCATATTTTCCAATAGCATATCCTTGTATATCAATCAAAAAACACTTCCTGGTATCCTAAGGAAATAAAAAATAAAAAAGGGGTAAGATCATATGCTTAGTAAGTGTATTATTATAATGTAATTTGTCACGAAAAAATGAATAATAATCTATATATAAAGGTAAATAACTTAAACACATGAAATTTAATCAAAAACATAGACATGAAGAAAAATATAATAGGAATAATTATTGATCAATATAATTCTATATAAACAATAACATAATCATAAAGATAGCTATTGAAATTATAACTAATCAAACAATCACATTAATGAAAAATAAATTATCTCATAATAAGGTAATTAATAATTCTATACATCTAAAAAATACTTCCAATACCATTTATATTATATTTTAAAACAATGTGTAGAGTCCCATTTAATTTTTCTAACTGATTTTTCACACAAGACTTACTGATGCATCAATGGGATATGTAATTTTGGGCCCACCCATAACATTAAGAGACCAATTAATTCCTTACATAAAATGGATGAAATTTAACAAAAATAAACATTTATAATTAAAAACTAACATACAAAATGTTAAAACTTAATCCTATAAATAAAAATAATCTTAAATCATTTAGTGTAAAATGGTGAGTGGTAATAAAATTGTACATAACCAGTAAAATTGATCATATAACATCTATAGAAGTAATTAGTATGTAATAAATACAATATATCCCCAGTGTATCATAATTAAAATAAATTTGTTTATTTCATTGATTAATAGAAATATCATAAAAATATCATTAAATTTTTTTTGATGAAAACAACCTTTTTTCATTAAAAATATTTTTTAAAATATTCCTTATATAATATTCTTAAAATAATTTTCATTGAATATAACCATTTAAACATATAAATTATAATTTAAAACAATAGTTTTTAAAGATGGAATGGAATTTTATTCATGTTGTAAATGCTAAAACAAAGATTCCTTTTATATATTTAGAAAAATCAAAATAGTCCTTATTTTGAAAAACAAAAGTGAAGATTACATTCACAAATTTTTTTTAAAAGTTAAAATGGGTAAAAATAACGTTAATAACTAGTTGATAAAAGTTAAAAACAATTTTAGAAATAATTTATTTTGATAAAGAATTATTTTCAACCAAATAGAGAAATAATGTTGAATTTTATTTAAAACATTTTTTAATCATATTAAGTACCAAGGAGGGAATAAATTGTATTATTAGTTGAAAAAACTTATTTATAACCAAAGTATAATAATTTATATTGTGTTTAATATAAAAATGTCAAATAATTACCTTAATTAATACTTATATTAAAATCAATCATGAATACAGATGAGATTGTAAAATAAACCCTTACCACTTTGGTAACTTTGGAATCATAATTCTCATGAAATAAATAACATCAAATGAAACATAAAATACCATGAAGAAAAATATATACATGATATAAAATATAAAAATTTTCATTATATACTCCAATCAAAGGTATAAGTGGTGAATATGGTGTATGCCTCACACAAGTAAAAAAAAAGACAAGAAACCCTTTCCTTGGGTCTGATTTCTTTCAAATGTATTCGAACCATTTAAAAAATAATTATAGTTTTGTTAAAAATATATTAAAAACCCATAATCATATATTTAATACCATATATAGTTTAATTTTATAATTTTATAACCCATTTATTAAGATTTATTTTTTAGAATCACTTTTTAGGGTTATAATTGCCTCATTTTTCGTGTATTTTTTGGTTTGATAATTGTGATCCTTTAAATTTATTAATGGTTCCATCATATAAATAATTTTAATCTTTATATAAATGTAATTTATATTCATTATATATTTAATTATACAAATATATAAAATTTATAGATAGAAAATTGATTACAGCATTCATGGAAACGTTAAGTCATACGTACGCAGGAACGTTGTTTCGATTTTTCTCGACAAATAGAATGAAAAAAAATAAATTGTAATCCACCTTTAAATAATAATAATTATTTAATATATATATATATAATCTATATTAATAAAATAAATCATTATTACCATCCAAGTAATATTTAAATGAAAAAAAATCACATCACCACATAGAGGCGGTAGTCCACACGTAGACGCAGGAGGCGTTATTGTTCTCCAAATAATTTAAAGGTAAGAAGATATATGTGATATTATAATTATATAAGAATATTAATGCCATTAATATTAAATATTTATATTAATTTTAACCTTAATACGTTCTTTATAAATAATAAGTGAAAAATAAATCATAACACTTCGTGAGGTGGTAGTCCGTCGTATTCACGGGCAACATTATCATATCCCACACTGAATGGAAATTAAGATGTTATATGTGATATAATAATTCCATATTTTTAATAATTTCATAAATTTTATATGAATAATTTAAATCCATCATCATATATATCCTTTAAATGTTGTGAAAGAAAATTATTTATATCAGTTCGTGAGACGGTAGTCCGCCAAACATGCGATTGATGGTTTTGTTTCCCATTTGATGGAAGTGGAGATTGATCTAGGTTTTTAAATTAATATAATAAAATTTATTTATATATTCGATACTTTTTTTTCTTATATTATCATATTTTTTTATTATTTATGATGGTTTAAGAATAAATAATACAAATACACAGATTTAAGAGTTTTAACTCTTCGTCGATGAACCTATTTATTTTTGTACTTAAGTCCTTCTTATGAGGGATTAATAATATAAATAATTCATCTAAAATATGGGTATGTAGTTAATTAATATATTTTGGAGGTTATTTTTGGAATAAAATGGTTTTTTTATGTGTAAATAAGGGATAATATTGGTGTCTTCTCATAAGTGTGGGAGAGGACACACATTGAATTTTATAAAATATAAAGTAATACCGAAGATGTTATCATAAAAAATAAATATAAAATGAGTCATTATAAAAAAATAGGTAATATGGCATATATATCCATACGATAGGTTTTGAACATGTTTCAGTTCATTTTAAACCATATCATCTTAGTTTAACCCCCATATAAGCCCATTTTTACCTTAACAATGGAAATTAATTTGTACTTTTTCACTATTCATTGTGGTCAAAAATAAATTTTTTACTTATTATATAATATAAATTATTATTATTAAAAATATGTAATTCAATTTTTAAAATAAAATCAAAAAAATGGAAGAATAAACATAAAAAAATACCCATAGGTGTGTCAAAAAAATGGGTTTTGAAAGAAAAACTTTAAAATGTTTTAAAAGTTTTTATATAATAAATCAAAAATAACTAAATTCTAGTGACCAAAATTAGTTAAATATTAATATAACTGAACTAATTTTAATTCTAAAATAATTAAAAATATTATTTTAACCATGTAAATAATTTAAATGAAATGGGATTTTTAATAAGGAATTAGTATTTCTCACAATGCATCAAAAAAATTAATCCTCTATGGAAATTCACATAAATTGACCCAATTATAATTTAAAAATTTAGATTTAATATATGAATTTTATTTTTTCAAATAAATTTTATAAAATTGATAAAATAATACTTTTAAATTAAGTGTGGAAAGTGAGACCAACCCACCATTTAATGAAACATAGTTTCTCATAAAACATTTACTTTTCAATCAAAGGATTATTATTTTATTTCTAATAATTAGATAATATTATATTTTTCTACACATTTATAGACCATATAAATTTCATAATTTATGTATTCATATTCATACCCTCCAACATAATGGCTATATTATAATGTTCATGTTTAAATAATAATATTTTTTTGAGTATCATGTTTCATTTAAACATGGTGTTGTGTACATTGAAAGATATTGAAGAGACTCAATTTATTTAAAAATAAATATATTTTAATCTATTGTTCTGTTACAATATATTCTAATCTTGGTGTTTTGCTTCATATATTCTCTTGAATATAATGTTCCTATTGTAAAATATTGTGGTTTTACATATAGTTGAAGTCAAGGAAATCTAAAACCAACAAGTTGATTATGATTTGATGAAAATAATTTTTTGGGAATCTAACTTAATAAACATGAAAATATTTTAGTTCTAGAATCATACATTTGGTATTATTTTATAAGAAGTTACCATAGATAATTTTAGTTCATTTGAACATTGTTGAAGCCATGAATAAAACCAAGTGTAAGGTTACATAGGCATATCAAATAAAGTGATGGATTTGTTTATAATGTATCATATATAGAAGATAAATTTTGTATAACCATAAAATCTTGCATGGTGAGTTCGAAAGAGGAAGTAGTTAATAATTATTACAACTACAATTGATGTAAATCTGTATGTTTCAGATTGATAAAAGTATAATTGACTTATATGGTCAGAGTAAATGATAGATGAATCAATAAATGATGATGCAAGACAATAAAATTATAGTATTGATTGAAGGATTCATGAATTAATTGAATTATATAGAATTCCAAAATAATGTAAATGTAAGCCTAAGGTGGATTTGAGGTGGTATAAGTAAATTATGGATGTCCAAAATCACATATTTGAGAATAAGAGTTGTATGATTGATTTTTGGTAATGTTATATAGATAAGAAGTTAATGTGTTTGATTTAGCTGTAAAGTATAAAATAATATTATAATTCAGAATATCATTGTGATGATTATAATATGGATATAATAGAATAAATATCATGATGTTGAAGTCTAGATTCTATCCAATATTTTATTTTGATAAATTTTAATGGTAATATGAATACTGACTATGGTATTTTTAAAAGTTCACTGGGTCTTAATTAAAAAAATTATAATTAAGGAAGGTGAGAAAATAATATTTGACAAAAGATAAAAGCTCACACTCTTATAAATTCAAGATATTTCAAAGTGAATCAACATCTATAGATGGATGAATGATCACTCTAATTGAATTTGATGATTCATTGAGAGGATCAAGAATATGCACTGATAATTATACAGGAATGTTTTGAAAATCCCTTGATTAAAGGATGTTGAGGATCTATAATTTAATATTCCATAGTTCCATGTTGAGAAGATTTCACGAATAGAGAATTAAGAAGTTGGTGTGGATAACAAATATAATTATAAAACTAGTCTATAATCTATAAATTAATGCTCTTAAAATTAATTATATGATTAAAAAGAAGAAAATATGATTCTTAAATCTAAAACAATTGAGAAAGAAAGCAATTTTTTCCATCTTCCTATAGATACATAATTAATTATGAAATATTGAGAGAACGTGGACTATGTTCATGTAATAAAATTTGTTTATTAATTTGTAGTCAAATAAATACTATTGAAAAAGACTATATTTCATTATTATTTAGAGGAATCATAGATATTATTGGAGAACTTATTCATAATACATTTTGAAGGATCATTGAAGAGTTGGAGGAAGCCAATATAATTTTTACCAAACAGATATTATCAATAGATATCATTGGGTTACAGATGATACCATCATAAGTATTAGTTATGATACCTTCCAACAGAGTTTATATATAGAGACCCAATTCTATTACATAAAACATTTCATTATTTCAACAAAAAATAACCATCAGAGTACAAGCCAAGGATCGTTAGGTCTAGTGTCGTCGAAGACTAGGTACATATAACATAAAACATGGGGATAAAAAAACACTTATTTATTTAATCTCCATAATGGTATCCTAACTTCTTTTGAGCCCTTACATCTATTTAGGGTACCCTAGGGAACACTTGAACAAAGTAATGAGCTAAAAAGCCCAGTAAGGGAATGAACATAAGGATACACCTCGAGCAGATGAATTAATAGGCATGACATAATCAAAAGAATGAAACATATGAAATCATTTAATATAAGAATGGGAACATATAAACATGGAATCATATAAATGTGGTATAATATTAAATCATATCTTTATTACGCGTCAAGGCTAATGACCAATCCCGTTTCCCATTTTCGTATGGGTCAAGGATAACCACCAATCCGATTTCACATCGCATCTCATGAGACTTAACCTTACCCAATGCATTGGAGCGCTATCGGGGCGCACCCATCTCAACATATTCATGAATATCCTTGCAACCTAAACATTCTTACCACATATACAATCATACATATTCAACCATACACAAACATAAGGGTACCCATGAAAAGAATTGGGTACCACAATCATGACATCAATCATAACCAATGGGCGTATCATGAATGTGTCCCAATAAGAAAATAATTAGAAATACATGGACATTTCTAGGGTAAAATAGGCTTATAACATGGTATGTGGTATCAACCATATGTGATAAAATATGAGAGATGTATTTTGGAAACATTAGCATTAAAACATTTTTGTGCGGTTTTAAGGGAAATACCATAGAGTTTTTACAAATAGTAGAGAAGATATTCTTTTATATAAAACTAGAATTGATCCAAAAATGATTTCATATTTAAATTACCGAATTTACAAAGATAATGGTGTCTTAAAACAGAAGGTAAAGTCCTCTTGAAATTGGGTAGAAGTTCGGGAAGTTCCTTTAAAACAATTGATCTTATTGGGAAGTATTCGAAGAGAGATTCACTTATATGCTTGTATAACAACGAAAGAAAGTGAGAGGTGGATCATGGAACATGATATTGGGGAATATAAACAGAATGTTGAAGTTATACATAAATGAAAAGACCACAAAAAAATAAATATAGGGAAACCCGAAGGATTAAAGGAAGTTCAAGTAGAATCCATCATGGTTTATTGGCTTGATATCGTGTACAATTAAGAGGGCTTGATGAGAGAGATAAGGGGTTTATCAACACTTATAAGACATTAGGGAAGTATGGGGAAGGTGTATAAATGTACCCCATAAATTTTTATTACAAAAAAAGTTATAACATAGAGATCAATATTGATTATGAGTAAAAGGGGTAGGATCTCTTACCTTAAATCCGGTGGAGTTATCCACTTGATATTAATGACCCTTTGACCTCCTCTCTTTGAGATCCCTCTTAAGGATTTTGATTTAGTCCTTTTTGTAAG
This sequence comes from Viscum album, assembly GCA_963277665.1. NCBI lineage: Eukaryota > Viridiplantae > Streptophyta > Magnoliopsida > Santalales > Viscaceae > Viscum > Viscum album. The sequence continues at coordinate 74,057,907 of OY728162.1, read as the reverse complement.
AACAGTTGGCTTTGGACGTGGGGAAGGAGCTTGGGAGGATGTTTGGGAAGAATTTGGGGTAGGCAAAACGCTTGAGTGGTGTGTGGGAAAGAGGTAAAGAGAGGGGGTATTTATAGTGAGGGAGGGGAGGTTTTCCCCATTATTTTAAGTATTAGTTTATTATTATAGGCCAATAATATGAATAATTGAGAATTATCATCAAATATACTAAAATAATCAAGGATTTTTGGGGATTATCATCTTACATCAGCCAAACATCACCTATGATGAAATATTTAGCATTTATTGTAATTTATCATATTTTTCTATTCATCAAAAATTCAAGTATTTCAGAAAAATCCAAAAAATTCACCCTAACCATTTTTTGAGGTGTAGAATCCAAAAATCAAGTCCATTATTCAAAATTAATTTTTTTAAATATGATTATTTTAATATTTAATTAAAATCATTTTTTATTATCAAAAACTAGATTTAAAACATGAATTAACCCATTCTAAAACATAGGTTTGTTGTACTTCCAACTTGAATATAATTTTTATACTATCATAGGTGAGGTTACTATTCATCAGGGTATATCACTATTCATAAGGGTATGTTACAATTCATTAGGGTAGGTTACTATTCACTGAAAAATTATGTTTTTCTTATCGGACTTCCAAAAACCATCTTGAACAAAACCGTGTATGCCAAATTTTTGAAATTTCAAACACATAATTGACAAAATTATTTTCAATGGACACTTACCACTTAGTAGTTCAATATTATGTGATTTTATGGTATATTTATAAGAAGGGAATTTCCATTAAAAACATTGGGTCATTACATTCCTTCCCTCTTATGAAATTTCAACCTCGAAATTTCGTTTTACACACTAAGACAAAAATAGGTGTGGGTATTTTTCCTTAATTGATTCCTAAAATTCCCATGTTGCATCCTCAAACTTATGGTTTCTCCACAACACTTTGACAAGAAGGTTTGTCTTGTTGCATAGAACCTTATCTCTCTAATCTAGAATCTTTACTCGTTGCTCCTCATAGGAGAGATCATCTTCTAGCTGCACCAACTACGAGTTTATTATATGTGAGGGATCAGGTATGTACTTCCTCACGAGTGATACGTGGAAAACATCATGAACTCAATGCATATTTGGTGGAAGTGTAAGATGATAGGCCATGGATCCTATGTGATCAAGGATCTCAAAGGGGCCAATATACCTTGGGCTTAGATTCCCATTACTCCCAAATCACATGACTCTCTTCCATAGAGATATTCGAAGGATGACTTTATCTCCAAAGTCGAACTCCAAGTCCCTTTGATGGTTGTCAGCATAGCTCTTTTGCCACCATTGAGCATCATTGATGTGTTTCCAGATGACTTCAACCTTCTCTATCATCTCTTGAACAAGATCAGGTCCATGTAGCTTTTTATCTCCAACTTTGTCCCAACTAGTTGGAGTTCTACATCTCTTTCCATACAGTGCTGCATATGTAGCCATCTAAATACATGAGTGGAAGCTATTATTGTATGAGAACTCAACCAATGGGAGATGCTGATCTCAACCACCTTTGAATTCTAGAGATCAAGCTCTTAGAGTATCTTAAAGAGTCTGAATAGTCCTTTCAGATTGGACATCAGTTAGGGGGTGATAGGTCGTGCTGAAACTCAATTCAGTACCCAAATCACATTGAAGACTCCTCCAGAATTTATATGTATACCTTGGATCGCGGTTAGGGAAAATTGAGAGTGGAACACCATGCAGTCTCACCACTTCCTTCACATATAACATTGCAAGTTTTTCATGCAAGAGATCTTCTCAAATAGAGGTGAAATGGGATGTCTTGGTGAGTCGGTCAACCACAACCCATATCGCATTATATCCCTTCGACTTCTTCAAGAGACCCGTGAAAACGTCCATAGTAACATTTATCCATTTCCACATGGGTATAGTAAATTGCTCCATCATACCTTTGGACTTTTGTCTCTCAGTTTTAACTTGCTGACATACCAACCACCTTGATATATATTTCGCAATATCCTTCCTCATGTTATCCCAATAGAAGTGTTCTCAGAGATCACGGTACATTTTGGTACTCCCAGGATGGATAGAGAAGTTCGAGATATGTGTATCATTCAATATATCCTTCTTTATCTCTGGATCCGATGGTACACATAATCGTGTCCCAAATCTTACAACTCCCTCCTCATCAATTTTGAAATCAGAGGATTTCCCATTTTTAATATCTTCCACCCTTTTCTGAATTTCCACATCCTTTCCATGAGCAACATTTATTTTCTCCAAGAGGGATGGTTGAGCAATCATTTGAGAAAGGATTGATGATGCTCCTACCTTAATGATTCCTATGTCCACCCTTTACAAATCCAAGAAGATCATATCCTTTTCAATTCTCATCATTGATAAATATTTAGGATCCTTTATACTTAGAGCATCTGCCACTTTGTTTGCCTTACCGGGATGGTAGTGGATTGAGTAGTCAAAATCCTTAATGAGCTCTATCTATCATCGTTGGTTCATATTAATCTCTTTCTGTGTCAATATATATTTGAGACTCTTGTGGTCAGTATATATCTCACATTTTTTCCCATAGAGATAATGCCGCCATATTTTCAATGCAAAGATCTTAGCCGCCAACTCCAGATCATGTGTGGGATACTTTTTCTCATTGATTTTCAGTTTCCTTGTGTCATAGGATATCACATTATTATTTTTCATTAGCACACAATCTAATACTTTCTTAGAAGCATCACTATACACCGCAAAGAGTTCTCCCCTTGAAGGGAGTGTGAGTACCAGCACAGTGATAAGCCTCTTTTTCAACTCCATGAAATAGCCTTCACATTCCTATGTCCAGAAAAATGTTACTCCCTTACATGTTAGCTTGGTCTTTGGGTTTGAAAATTGTGAAAATTTCTTCATGAATCGTCGATGATACCCAGCTAGACATAAAAATCTACGGATCTCCATTACAGATGTTGGCCTCAGCCACACTTTAATTTCCTTCATCTTGGAAGGGTCTGCAAATATCCCTTTCCTGGTGATAACACGCCCCAAGAATGATAGATCCTCCATTTAGAACTCACATTTATAGTACATTTCATAAAACTTATCCTTTCGCAAAGTCTTTAACATAGTTTCCAAATTCTCCTCATGTTCCTCTATTCTCTTGGGGTATATCAAAATATCCTAAATAAAGATGACCACAAAATTTTTGAGGTAATCTCTAAAGACTCTATTCATTAAATCCATGAAAATTACTGGAGCATTAGTGAGTCTGAAGGGCATCAATATGAACTCAAAGTGTCCATACCTTGTTCAAAAGGCAGTATTGGGAATATCTTCCTTCCTCACCTTTAGTTGGTGATATCCCGACCAAAATTCCACCTAAATGAAATACCTAACCCCCCCCCCCCCCGAAGCTGATCGAACAAGTCATCTATCCATGGAAGGGAATACTTTTTATTTGTAGTGATTTTATTGAGATCATGATAATCAATGTAGAGGTTCATTCATCCATCATTCTTCTTGACGAAGAGGATTGGAGCACCCCTCGGTGAAGCACTCGGGGGGTATACAACCTTTCTCTATATTCTCCTGTAACTACTACATTAGCTCTTCCAGCTTTATGGTGTCCATTCTGTAAGGTGTCATTGAGATAGATAGAGATCCAGGGACAAGTTCAATTGAGTACTCAACCTCTCGGTCAAGAGGAATTCCAGGAAACTATTTGGGGAATACATCAGTGTAATCCCTCACGGTGGGCATGTATTCAATCATGATTCTCTCCTTTGTATCAATCATTTGAGCTAGGTATGCATGATCATAATGATGAAATATCCAAACCTAAGAAAAAGATTCTAAATAAGACTCCTCTTCCTCATTGCACTTGTAAGGAATCAGAGGATGCTTTGAGATGTGAAAAGTGATTTCCCTTTCTCGACAGTTGATGTTGGCTTTGTACAAAGATAGCCAATCCATGCCCAATATTGCGTCAAACTCCACTAAAGTAAGTATGATGATATTTTTTGGGAGGTTCAGTCCACAAACATCAACTAGGGAGGAGTTATAAACCATGGATGCAGTGATGGCCCCATTTTCTATTTTCATAGATAATATTTCCTCGAAATTTTGAGGTGGTTTTTGAATAGTTCTACTAAACTTGCATGATATGATAGAATGCGTAGAACCAGAATCAAATAGTATATTCACTATTCTTGAATGAATAACAAGAGTACCTGTCAACACATCATTTTATGGCTCCACCTCAGTAGTAGTGATAGAATAATCCCTTCCTTGTTGCCTGGGAGGTTGTTGTTGATTGCCTCTAAAAACCCTCGGCTTAGGGAAATTCTTCATATAATGACCGAGCTCCTTGCAGTGGAAACACTGCACTGTAGTCTAAGTGTGGTTTTGAACCTTCCTTTCTTATTCAACATTAGTAGGATTTTTCATATCCCTTCGGCAGTTCTTGGATTGATGACCAAACTTCCCACATTTGAAGCAATTCCTAGTTCCCTTAAGATAGTCAGCAAGATGGTTCTTCCCATAATTCATGAAAAGGGGAAAGTAAGGCTTCTTTCCATCATGGGATTTTTTTTGATGAACCATGCATTTTGTTCTCCATTTTCTACTTCTTGTCACTAGGACCATGAGACCACTGAGAGTCTCCCATATCCATTTCAACCTTGAGGGAACAATGGATAATCTCCTCATAGTTGTCGAAGTCTTGAATTTCCAACACTTTTCGTAGACTCGTCTTTATTATGCTAAAGAAGTGATCCACCTGGTTTTCAGTGTTCATGAAAGAGCTATAGGGCTACTATTCGAGCCTTGTAAAGATCACTTCATATGCCTTGATGGACTCATCTTCCTTCTGCTTGAGTCCAAGGAACTCTCTTTTCATCTTGAGACAGAGGGTTTGGGGAAAATATTTGTTGAAAAGCATCCTCTTGAATTCCTCTGATTCTATGGAATCAATTTCCTCTTGGGACTTCATATTCTTGATCAATGTCCACCACTGATCAGCTTCCCCATCAAAATGATATATTTCCATTACAACATTGTCTTCTTCTGAGCACTAGAGGACAGAGAAAATATTTTCAATGGAGTTAATCCATTGTTCTGCAATGAGGGGATCGGTTGACCCGCTAAACATGGGAGGCCTTTTCTTGATTAAGGATTCTATGACAAATTGCTCTTTATTTAGTGGAGGGGGATATTCCACCTGATTCAAGTTATTATTCATAACTCGAGCCAGGTGAGCAAGTATAGCCATGATGTTTTGAGCACCCGCTTCTGTCACATCAGGCATGTCATTAGGGAAATCATTACATTTCCTCTAACATTGGTTGTTGGAATCTGTTCTTCTATTTCCCGCCATTAACTAAGAAAAATAATTTATAATTAGAGGTCCAAAATACATATCTATTGAACATAAAAATAAAATTTGAACATAAAATTATGAACTTATAATGAAAAAGTATATCCTTACATGTGATTCCTTAGGTTTATATCTAGGTTAACCTCGATCTATTTCTTAACTTATATTCTCATGGGCTTCTTTTTTTCCCATAATAATGGTTTGTACTAAGCTTGTTAGTCTACCAAAGCATATCCCCCGAGAGTGTCATAACCAAGAGTACAGCAAGGCCCATTTTCATGGACCAGTTCTCGTTCGATACTAGCTCAAAGTGGTATTTTCAGGTTTTACCCCAATATAGATCTATTCCAGATCTGCCTCTACCTGCTCGTATCCTGACACGGATGTATTTTCTTGATAAACCACTTACTCTATACTCCCCAAAATTTAGGACAATTTTTCTATACTTGGTGTCATACTTAAAGTTCTCAATAATGTTCTCTATTTCAAATCTCCAAAAATAACAAAACCTGGCTCTGATACAAACTATAGTGACCCAAGCCTTTTACATAAAACATTTCATTATTTCAGGCATAAATAATCATCCGAGTACAAGCCAAAGATCGTTATGTCTAGTGTCCTGGAATACTAGGTACATATAACATAAAACATGGGGCTAAAAAAGCACTTCTTTATTTAATCTCTGTAATGAGATCTTAACTTCCTTTGAGCCCTTATATCTACATAGGGTACCCTAGGGAACACTTGAACAAAGGAATGAGCTAAAAATCCCAGTAAGCGAATGAACATAAGGATACACCTCAAGCACACGAATTAATAGGCATGTCATAAGGGTATCCAATGAATGAAACATATGAAATCATTTAATACAAGCATGGGAACATATAAACATGGAATAATATAAATGTGGCAGAATCTTAAATCATATCTTTAGTATGGGTCAAGGCTAACTTCCAATCTCGTTTCCCATTTTAGTATGGGTCAAGGCTAACCGCCAATCCCGTTTCACATCACATCTCATGAGACTTAACCTTACCCAATGCATTGGAGAACTATCTAGGTACACCAATATCAACATATTCATGAATATACCTTCCACATAAATATTCTTACCACATATACAATCATACATATTCAACTATACACAAACATAAGGTTACCCATGAAAAGAATTGGATACCACAATCATGACATCAATCATAACAAATGGGCGTATCATGAAAGTGTCCATATAAGGAATGAATTAAAAATACATTGACATTAATAGGGTAAATTAGTCTTATAACATGGTAATTGGTGTAAAAAATAAGTGATAACATATGAGAGATTTATTTTAGAAACATTAGCATTAAAACATTTTTGTGCGGTTTTAAGGGAAATACCATAGTGCTTTTACAAACATTAGAGAAAAATTTCTTCTATATAAAACCTGAAATGATCCAATAAGGTTTAAATATTTAAAATAAAGAATTTACAAAGACAATGGTGTCTTAAAATAGATGGTAGAGTTGTCTGAAATTGGGTAAAAGATCAAGAAGTTCCTTTAAAACATGTGTGCTTATTGGGAAGTATTCGAAGAGAGATTCACTTATAAGCATGTGTAACAATGAAAGAGAGTGAGATGTGGATCTTGGAACATTATCTTGGGCATATAAATAGAATTTTGAATTTCTAAATAAAATAAAAGACAATAATAAAAAGAAAGATAGAGAAACCCGAAGGAATAAAGGAAGTTTGGGTAGAATACATCATGGTTTATTGGCATGATATCGTGTATAATTAAGAGGGCTTAATGAGAGAGATAAGGGGTTTCTCATCAATTATAAGACATTAGGTCAGTATGGGGAAGGTTTATAAATGTTCCCCATTACTAGGTATTACACAAGAAGGCATAGCATAGAGAGAAATATTGATTATGAGTAAAAAGAGGAGGATCCCTTACCTAAATCTGGTGGTGTTCTCCACTTGATATTAATGACTCTTTGATCTCCTCTCTTTGAGATCCTTATTAAGGCCTTTGATTTTGGGATTTTGGTAAGACCAGAAGGCCTTGGACGTGGGGACGGGGTTTGGGAGGATTTTCTGGCAGAATTTGGGCTAGGCACAAGGATTGAGAGGTGTGAGGGAAACATGTAAGGAGATGGTGTATTTATAGTAAGGGAGTAATTGTTTTCCAATTATTTTAAGTATTATTTTATTATTTAAGGCCAATACTGTGAATAATTGAGAAGTATCATCAAATATACTAAAATAATCAAGGATGATTCAAGATTATCATCTTACATTAGCCATACATCAACAATGATGCAGTATTTAGCATTTATTGTAATTTTTCATATTTTACTATTCATAAAAAATTCATGTATTTCAGAAAAATCCCATAAATTCACCCTAACCATTTATCGACATGTAGAATAAAAAAATGAATACCATCTTTCAAAAATAATTTTCTAAATCTTATTATTTTAATATTTAATTAAAATCATATTTTAATATAAAAACAAGATTAAAAACATGAATTAACTCATTCTAAAACATAGGTATATTGTACTTCCAACTTGAATATTATTTTTATACTATCATAGGTTAGGTTACTATTCATTAGGGTATATCACTATTCATAATGGTATGTTACTATTCATTAGGGTAGGTTACTATTCACCAAAAAAATTATGTTTTTATTATCGTACTTCAAAAAAACATCTTGAACACAACCATGTATACTGGATTTTTGAAATTCCAAACACATAAGTGACAAACTAATGTTTAGAGGTCACTTACCATTTAGTAGTTCATTATTAAGTGATTTTATGGAATATTTATAAGAATGGAATTTCCATTAAAAACATTGGGTCGTTACATTAGATGTTGAGTTAAGAGTGAGATATTATCTTCTATTATAATTACTTTTCAACAGTAGTGATAAAATATGTGTCCCGTACTAAACCTAAACATAAATAATTAGTAAATGACCATGTTTGGAATTAACCTTGTAAAAATATCAAGTTTTCTTATCTATTTGTTTTATGTATTTTGAATTTATTCCAAAAATATGATATCCATTCATCATAAAAGGTTTAAGGGCACAAATACTAAAAGTGGTAAAATTCTATGAATGAAAAAATTAATTATAACATGTCTAAAATGATTCCATCCCCTCATCTGTGTGATTTATAGATCCCCTAAGAACTTCAATATCAAATTGTTTGATACCTCCCTAAAATAATCACATTCATCAAGACTTTAGTTGATTAAATAGATCATTTGATCATATTAAATCAATAATAGTCTATCTTGTTTTTGTAAAAAATTATACTAATTATCATTATGTGAATATTCGGTGACACTAGACTAAGTAACCCAGTCATGTAAGAACCTAGAAGCTTAATTCTATGAATATTAATTAAATTTATTTGGATATATTATTTTAACTCAACTATATCATATTTGTATTAAATATGTTTAACAAAAGTTATTTACCTAAATATACCTGAATTAAGAGAATATCTTTACTATGTTAAGACATGTAAAAATATAAATCTTGGATGATTAAATTTATAATAGGGAAGGATATTTTTTATTTGGAGTATATTCAATAAAATAATATATTGAATATTAATATAAATAATACTTATAATTAAATATATTTTGTTGTAAGTATTCAGGTAATTAATCAAAAAATCAGAAAAAGATAATTGATTTTTCCTTTAGAAGTAAATTATTAATGACAATAATTTCATCAATTGGTATCATAATTTTACAATAATTCTCAAATAAGTGAAGAAATTATAAATTCTAGAGAAACTCACACAATATAAGGAATTTTATTCTTCCTCATAAGGGGGGAAATATACTTATGAAAATTGTAGGAAGGATATATATGACATAAATGTATTATACTATCAATAATCATTTACAAGATTTAGAATCAATATGAAGGCATATAATCATTCAATGTAATTTAATATATTAATATGAAATAAAATAATTATATGTGTGAAGTATTATAAATTATATAAAAAGATTTATTTAAATTTTTATCAGGAGTAATAGATGAGGGATGTGCATCACATATTTATATAAATGAACAAATTATTATGGTATATAGGAAATTAATTAATTGTTAAGTGATCCTATGAGATCGGAATGGAGAAAAATATTTTTTCTATCTTAAGGAAAAAATAATCATGTTCATCCTAGTGTATTATCATTACTTCTAAAAGATTGTTAACATGTACCATCTATAAACAAGAATTTAATTTTTTTATTTCCAAGATTGGTTAGGATTTTGGTTTATGAAAATGAACAATTATTATTATATTTATATTAATAAGATGATTTATGGTTCTTCTAAAATTTTTAGTGACTGGTATATATTATATTTTAACAATACTATCTATAAAGTAATAATAATAAAGTAAAAAATAAATTATCTGAATTACACTTATATTTGACATTTTCACCCATGTTGAATTAATTAGAATCTCATTTAATGAATCTATAAATATGAATTTATTAATTATAATGATTATAAATCATTTTATGTATGTGAATAATGTTTATTATATAAAATGACCACATCATATTTTTAGGGTAAATGGAAATTAATTGATGATTTATTATAACTCATACATATTGATTTATATGGTCTCATAATTAAGGTAGCCCAGTGTGGATTATAATAATTCATTACCTTAAATAATGAATTCAGTTGGTATGGGTATGTTTATATTATAAAACACAACTATGAATCTGTTAAAATTTTAAAAATGTTAAAAAATAAATTATAAAATAAATGATTAAAAAATATATTAAGACCCTAAGATTTGGTTGATTTAGAGACTACTTGAGTAATGAATTTTTTGGACTATCTAAGAGATTATATTATTATATAAAAACTCACTACTCCTAGTGAAAAAAGATAAATATTATATCTAAAATGGGAAATAAAACTTTTATGGACATTGTTTAGTCAATGATTTGTCATGCAGACCATCTTATTTTCTTTTGGGTTAATGCTCCAGAAACTGTATTATTTCCCCTAAATTGTGTTCCATAAAAAGATATTTAAAATACCCCACATGATATGTGGACTAATAAGACTTTTAATTTATCTTTAATGAATATTACATTTTTCTAGGAATATAAGAGACATATTACCTCAAATTAATTTTAACCAAAATTAGATAAATTCTTATATCATGGTTATTCTAATGTGATAGTGGGTAATTATTTCTATAATCCATCAGAGAACAAATTTTCTTTTTCTTAACATGTTATTACTCTGGAAACGGAAGTTATTTCCAAAATATTTTTTAGAGTAAATTTGAGTTGCAAATTTGGAAGTCATTGAATAATTATTCCTCTAATATTGATCTCAATGTCATGTTCCATAATAATGATCCCATTTTATATCTATAATACATTCTTTTATCAAAAACAATATCTTTTTTTACATTAATTTTATAAGTAATTTTATAAAATGTACTCCCACTAAAATGTTGACCCCTTTTAAATTTATGTTGTATTAATTAACAATACAATATCTATATTTCACTAAGATTTTGGTCACTTTAGGATTTATCCAAAAACATAGTTATAGAGGTAGATTATAATTTTAATCATATCAGATATGAATCTTTTATAATTTAAAACAAAGGAATTTTTCCAAATCTGTCATATGGATACATTCAATATTATTCCTCTAGTATCCTCGCATGTGTTTCCTAACTAAGTTTAATCTAACAAAAATCCAAAAATATGGAACCTAAATCTAAAGGACACATCATTTATTTCTTCACTTATAAAAGATAATCTAGGGGAACCTTGCATTGGCATGAACCCTCATAGTTGTAAGATCAAGGCCATAAAAATTGTTTTATTTAGAAGATATATGACAATTAGTATTTTTTTAATAGGGTTTAATCTACACATATAATCTCATTTCATTCCCATTACATGTTTCCATAATTTAGGTAATTTGATTTTTAATATTATTCCTTACATTAAATCATTATTTTCAATCCATATTAATGTGTAACTCTTTACATAACCGACATCCTTTATTATTAACATAAATTAAACACCAAATTATACGTTCACATGTTTAAAAAATTATTTTGCCTAAAGTAAATGAAACCTTTTCATCAAAAGTATTTCGATCATATAAAATCACAAATCCCTATAAGAGTAAGCATGGATCGATTTGTAGGTGACCTTAAATTTTCTATATAGATCCTGAGCTCCTAGGCCAATGAGCAGTTCGACCCAAATTCCATATACCCACATTTATTTACTCAAGAGAGACCTTAATCCCCTAAAAATTCTAACATCTAATATATATAGTCTAATTTTCCACTAAATTTGAGATTTTATCCAAATAAATTCTAAATTCAAGTTATTAGTGAACTAAGTCAATTTTCATACCTGTCACGCAACTCTGTAATTGCATATATGGTAATTTAAAGAAGAACTTTGATTCATTTAAATAAAATCATACATAAAAATTCATAATATAAAATTTATATTGATGATTAAAGTTGAGAATAAACTAAAAAAACAAAAAATTGTGAAATTTTTTAATTATATAAACAATTTTTGAATAGTGCATACAAAAATTATAAATGCTTTTTAATTTAAGCATGAATAAACATGAAAAAACCCACTTTTATCCGATATAAACTTCTCATATTATCATTTACATAGTTTTAATATGAATTTATTTATATTATAAAATATATGATAACATATTGAAACTTTTTTTATTAAATAATAAACATTTCATATTTTATATAATCATTTTATATAAATTAAGCATCACATGTCTTTTTCATATGGGGTTATAATTTAAATTTATTATATATATTCAAAATTTTATTGTATATAAATTTAAAAAATTATACTTTTCCTTATTTTAACCATGTCAATGAACAGAAAACATAGGTCACATATACCAAAATGTTATTCAATCACCTGAAATATCCCCATCAAATTCAACATACATTTGGAGGATTCATTCCAAAGATGGTTTTTGGAATTTTAATGAAAAAAACATTAAAAATATACTCAAAACATCATATAGCACAACATGGTGTACACCAGGTGTAATATTTTCAATAGTTAACACTTTTCCTATTTTATAAAATCAAGTATCATTTTATTCTGTATAGTCATACATTGCAGGTGTTTTGGTAATGTGTTTCAATTAATTCAATCCATTTTTCTCCAACTGTTTTTGGGAACCCATGTATGTTTTGAGAGAAGTTGTTTTTAATGGCCAAGTCCTTATGAGTTTAATATTTTATACTAGGTTGATATATTTTGGGATATCATTTTTTCCTGTTAAGGTATTTTAGGTTTGTAATTTTTCAATGTTGTTTCAGGTAGCTTTTAGTGTTGGTTTCTTATTTTGGCCAAGATGTATCAAAAAAGAGATGGTGTTTTATAAATGAATCCAAATTTTCCAAAACAACTTGTATATTTTCACTATATTTTGGTTTGACCTAATGGTTAAGGTCGTCACTACATAGATCAGGGATGTCCATAGCATAGATCCATCATCTGATGATTCTCTATTATTCATGATTTCTATATTTTCCAATAATTATTGTTTCAAATAGATTACGGCATGGTTTTACTAAGTTAAGGATTAAAATACATATTTCTAGTAATTCTTATTCCATGTCCCTTAAAAATGAAGAACTAAAATCAGTTTTTCATTGAGTTATTCCATAGTACCTAGAAAACTCATTTTCTAATCTTCATCATTCATTCCAAAATAAATCCAAATATTGATATAACTACTGTGATACTATTGGATGTTTTATAGGTATAGTTATCATCTTAAATAAAGTGGAAAGAAAAATAATAAAATCAAAAACAAAAGTATTTATCTATTTGTATGTAATTAATAATAAAACAAAAATGAATGACCAGAATTACACCATGATTTTCAAGAATGTCAAGGCATCGCACGATCTTGATCGATAACACTAAAGAGAATCCAAAAAGTTAATCCCTATTAAGGTATCCCTAATAATGATGAGTCTCCTGAAACATGATAAGGATTCCATATTCTTCATGATTTACAATAACATTTATTAAAAAACAAGAGATCAAGAGAGCAAGATAGAGATTTTATTAAGGATTTTAGTACAGTTCCACTACATAAAAGAGTGTCACCCACTTCATGAGGATTGAACCAATTAATATAGGAATCTAAGAACAAAATATTAATCCATAATTAATTTATCATTTCAAAAAAAGACTTTAAATGTTTCATAAACAGACCCTAAATATATTACAAAAGTGTTTTTGATTACTTATTGAATTTGAAAAGTATATAAGAAATCACACCATGAAAGATTGATCAGTTTTGCATTCTTGATAAAAAACATATATACATGACTTCCATTTTACATTATAAAAATAAAACCTAGAATGAAAAAATTTATTACATCCATAATGATCCTTCAAATATTTCATCTTCATATCCTTTGAAAATTAGAAAATAATATAGTTTTAGATTAGATTCAAAATAAGGGAAACCATAAAATAGAATCTATCATGAATATGTAAGGCATAAACAACAATCCAGACTAAATTATCAATATATATTCCATTTAATCAATAAATTGAGACTTTTAATATATCCATGGAAAGTGAAAAATCACATGGATAATGATAACTAAAAGGGAAATTTACAATGTATAACATTCATGATTTTACCATCAATCCATAGAATAAGACATTATGAATCTTATAGTCATCTCATTGTCTAAGAAATATTTAATGTATGGGTATATGTACATCAACTACCCAAATATTATGACATGATCTTATAACCTCAGCCTATAAACCATACCAACTTGTTTTGTCTCATTATACCTATCAATGAATTTGGGGGTTATATATAATCAGGACAAACATATCACTTAAATATGTCCAATAAATTCTTCCAATGTTGAATCATTAATATAATTAATACTAATTATGTCAAATCAATTAATAAATATCAATATTGAATTATGAATATAGAACATAAATATTTCCTTATTAAATGAAATAACTTTCATTATATGCTTCCTTCAACTAAGATAACATATTAAAATGGTATACGGATAGATAAATATTAATTTTGTAGAAAAAATACTGAATATATCCATGATACTAAAAATATGTACATGAAGGATAACAATAATATCTAATTAATAACTAAGAGTGATAAAAAACATGATCATTAAAAAGTGAATAATCACAAATAATATATAATCCACAAATCATAAAAATATGATATAATACAATCAATTAATCAAAAATAAAGGTTTTAAAAAAGGACATAATTTTGAAAAATATAGGGGGAAATGGTAGTGTAATTTAAAAAATTATTTTCCATAAAACATTGCTAAATATTTTGAAAAAATAAATTTATATATAATTGATAAAATTAATTTTAACATTTTAGAAAATAATTCATTTTATATTAATATAAAAAAAACATTTATATAATAATATAAAAATAATTATTCATTGAAACCTATAGAATCATTTATTGGAATCTAAATAATGAATAATGGTCATGAAGGTGAGACACTTTGTTCATGTTGTATTTGTTGAAAAGAACATTACTTTTAAAATTTTGTAAAAAGAAGACAAATTATTTGGAAATATTTAAAAATATTACTTCATAAAACTATAAAATGAAAGTGAAATATTGTTGGAAATTACATTACATAATAATTAGAATGTATAAAATGGAATTCATGAATGATTTCGAAAATCATGACATGGATGAAAAATATTTCAGACCCAAAATGATAAATAATGATTTATTTTCTTATAAATCATTCTTTTGGTATTTCATGCCAAAGAGAGATACTTATAGAAGAAAAACAAAGAAAATATATAGATAAATATAATAGAATAATATATTTCTATTTTATGAAATAAAGGTAATTTAATTTTCCTAATGTAAATAAAAACATGAACAATCCATAATAAGATTTAGATTATAAAATAAACATTTTCGTTTTTATAAATTTCGAATCAAACCCACTTAAAATAGAAAGCATGAATTGAAAATTTAAATAATATGAATAAATATGAATTCTTGATATTTCAAAGGGTAATTATATAAAAAATATAAAATAAACAAGGTTCATAATATAAAATATATCTCAATAGAGTGGAATTAAGATAATAAACCTATACCTCATGTCCAACTTTCTTCTTATATGCTCTTAACCGTCTTAATAATAAATTTATATTTATTATACTTATATAAAATAACCATATTCATATTTATAATACTATAAATTATTAAATTATAACATTTTATCTACCATTTATTAACTACTTTTTATTTACGTCTATATCATGGGTGTTAGATGTTCCTTTTTTCATACATGTTTCAGTTTGGTAGTTTTGATCCATGAACCTTTTTCAGGGTTTCATCATTTTGAAAATATTAATCAAGTAATAAATATAATATATATATATTATATATAGTTTTATAACCATTCATATAAGGTAGTGATGAAAATTTTATTACATCACTTCATGGATATGGTAGTTCATACATAGGCATGAGTAATGTTCTTATTTTTAGAGGTAAGAATGCAATAAATTATATAATGATTAATCTTTCTATAATTGTATTTATATTATAAATATCCTATATATTCATTAAATATATCATTATGATTATCAATGTTAATCAATTTTGAAAAAGTAATCACAAAACTTTATGGAGGTGGTAGTCCACACATAATCACATGTAACGATATCATTTTCTAACGGATGGTTGGGTAAGAAGACATATAATATATTGTATTTATTAAAGCATAATTTCCTAATTAATATAATGTATAAACATTAATTAAATCATAATAACCAATCATTAAAGGTATTTAATAATCATTATACCTGAATTATAATAACATTTAATTATATATAAGATATTAATGTTATTATATTAGCATGGTTAGGTCATAAGTTAAAGACCTAGAAGAAGAAATAAAATTAAAGTAACCAGTTACAAGTTATACCTCTTATTTGGAGATCCTTCATTGGATTACACCTTAAAACTTCTTAAAATGGACTTGGGGGAAAAATAATAGATCTAATTATTGTGGAAGGAAACTAGGAAGGTGTTTGAGTAAATATTTATAGAACTAAATTTCTCATGAATAATGAGGAAGATAGGATATGTGGTTCCCCTTTATTATTGAGGTGGGTCTAAATCTAGTAAATATATGAAATAATAATATATAATATGTGTCTAACTCATATAAAATGGATTAAAAGATATTTTTATTAAAATATAAATAGAATAAGGTTTAAATAAATTCAACCAGATAGATTTATAAAACTATAAGTTTCATTCTAAATGTTATTATTTGGTTTTACCCTTCCTTAACTCTATTTATCCTTAACCACAGTAATAAATTTTTAAATACATAAGGTCCATGATAGACATTTTAAAAATAAAAAATGGCAATGAAAGGATAATTGAAGATTTTTTTAATTTATTCCATTCATTTCATTAATTATTTTTTTTATTATTTCCTAATTAATTGAAAATAATTTTTAACCATTAAATTCCATTTACGTTAATTTTTGGGACTATTCACAAATTTTTTTTAAAGGAATAAAGATAATAATAAAATTATAATATATATACATTAACACCTAAAAATACCTTCTAATTATTCATGAAATTATTTTAACACCATAATCCATACAAAAAAAATTCTTTTAATCTTATTAAAACTAGTTACTTTATTTTTTACTGCATTACACAAGCACGACGTCGGTGTTACGTAAGCATTATTGGTAGTTATACCATAAATAAATATTAAAAATAAATTAATAACAAAAAAATTAAATTATTAATATTCAATATAACTATTTATAACTATATATGACTTTATTAATCCTCAAATAAAACATATTAGATATATTAAAAGAATGAGAGTGACATTTTGTATTTATTCTTTGCTGAAAGGTATATAAATGGCATTATAAAATGAAAATTGAACCAAACTGAAATATATTATAATATAGGATGATTATGAAATAAATACACTAATAAAATAATATAAAATCAAGTTTTAGAGTGATATTGATGCAATATCCAGTAGTTTTAATTATGTTAAACCTATTTTACCATTTATCGTGGTGACTAATTTTTACTATGTTTACTATTTATTATGACCAAAAATGAAATTAAACTATATACCAAATTTCATCCTCATTATTATATTAATTTCATAAAATTTTCAATATTTATTTCCAAGAATTGGAATAAATTAATTCTAATATAAGTATGCAAAACACATCTAAATGTTTTCAATGATTACAATTTTTAAACAAAAAAATGATTTAACACCAAAACAAAATATAATGTTATTTCCCCTATATATAAATTTAATATATATAATGAAAGAATAATTATGCGAATTAAAATATAATATGTAATTTAATTTAATTATCTAATAAAAACAAAATAAATAATAGTTTTCACTATAATCTTTATTTTCACTATTCACCTAAAAATAAATCTTTTCATAAATAATCATAAAATTCACCATAATATAATATTTATTTTAAGATTTAGAAAATGATGCAAATAATTAAATATAAAATTTCTAAGAGAATAATAAATTAATTCTAATTACCTATGAATAAAATTCTTAAAACCCACTTTTAGATGAAAATTATATTCAAAGCATAAAATAATTTTACTCTTATTCTTTTCCCCGTAAAAACCATTATATAAATATTAAATTAATTTATTAAATTGATAATTTTTATTAATTAATACATATCTTATTTATACCACTTAAAAAGGTTCTCTATATTCATACCCATCGACTTGTTGGCTAGGTTATAACAATCATATTTAAATAATATTAATTTCTAGTTCATTTAAATTCAAGGTTGTGTGTGTAGTACACTATCAAAGATAGTGTTATTTTAAAATAAAATATAAACTAAAAAAATCAAGGTTTTAAATTATCCCCTTAATATAGAATTTTTTTCATTTCAATTTTAATTCTTCTTGTTTAAACTAATATAATAGTCATCGGATTTAGATTTTATCATGAAATTTAATTTTTAGGTTTTTCCGCGGAAAATTATTATTCTTGAACCATTATAAGTATATATCATACTCGAAAATGAGTTTCTAAAAACATATCACAGTATATTTGTGTTACTTTCGACATTATACTTTATATATTTATCATAAGTTTTATGGATTTTGAGAAATTATTTTTCCACTAGGATAGAAAATATGATAAAATTTACATACATTTTTCTTCCCATTCTGTTTCTATGATTTCATCCTTTTATAAGTATCATAAAGATAATTATTAATATTTCCTGAAGAAATCCCGGAAATCAACTTTAAATTGACTATAATATAATGAAAATGATGAAATTTGTTTCCCCTATCTAAAACAGAAATGGTTAGCCCAATCTTAAATAAAAACCAATGATCATCTTAAAACTTCTCCAATATATATGATTAAATTTTAACACAAAAATAAAAAAAAAGATCAAATATTCTTAATTTTATCCTCAAAAAAATTTATATATAATATAGTCACATAATAAAATATGTGTATTCCATACTCACATATCCTAAAATATAAGTGTAATATTCCCGATAAAAACTATAAAAAAAATACAATAAACTTCTCCAAGGATCACCTTGTAGTATCACATAATAAATTTAAATTAAATCTATACATTCCTTAATAAATATAACATTATAATAAAAATAAGTTCTAAAATTGATTGATTTCATTCAACATGGGTTTCCAAATTCACATTCCATGCAGTAAAATATTATTAAAATAATCCTTGGATATATCTTCCAAATCCTCATACAAAACTACCATTGATAAATACCAATTCATCATAATCATATATTATTCAATTTAACCATAATTTCCAAAAATTAAAATCTATAGAGGTTACATTAATACATAAGGAATATTTATTGATTGTATTTGGTCTTTGAATATTCAATAGATAATATATAAAAGGAGAAAATATTTTCAAGAAAATAAAATTCCTAATATCAAAATTCACAATTACAAAATTTCCTATATAACATATTTTAACTAAAAAATATTCGAGGATTATTTTTAATTTATTCTCATTCTCTTCATAATCCTTAGATTACTTTATTATATGACCAATAAATAACACATCAAAATTTTTAGAGTCATCCTTGATGCTTGGGCCATTGGATTTCAAAACTCCCCATATCCTTAAATTTAATGGTATATAAATTAATAGATTCTCTCTTACATTTTTAATTATAATCATGATTCCCTTTTATTGAAACTTATAAAAACTCACATTCCATTGAATAAATTACACAAGTGCTTTTTCCCACATTCTTGACATATAGGACATGGAATCTATTCCCTTCCATGGTCTTTATCATTTTAAATTCCATGAAATCGCAATTTTATCTTATTTTGTGTGTTAGGATGTTAAATTTGGATCATATTGTTTTTCCTAACATAAGATATCTGGTCAGTAATAATTATAATTTTCTTCCCTCTATGTTGTCTTCGGTTTGGTTTCTCCATATGGGTAAATATATTAAACCCAACCTAAGCTAGTTTCTTTAATATTTACATGATCTTCTAAATTCCAACACATAATATATTGGCTTACTAAACCATGAAATACCTACATAGGCCATGGTTGTTGATTTACTTCATTCCTCTAGGTTCCAAACCTAAAAATGGAACTCAATTAGTTATCCCAAATGCAACATTAATATTGAGAAATGGAATAAAAATCTATAGGAAGTTCTCAAATAATCTAAAGGATTGTCATATTTGTGTGTTATTTATGTTCTTCTAAAATCAAGTTCTTAGGGATCATATTAACTTTCATTGATACCAACTGAAGAAACGTTAAATCCAGTAACCTAAAATCAGTGGTTATTTATTACATTAGTACAAGATACAAGGGATTTACCCTAATGGATTGATCAATTTAGAAATCTACTCAAACTATAAATATACGTGACCTCTCTATTACATTAGAAAAATGAAACATATTATAAAAAAAATTATCACAACCTTGAAGATAATTTAAAGATTCATCCTTTATTTCATGGGTAAATGTAATCATAATTAATGTTTAGCTAATATTCTAAATAAGAAAAAGCATTTAAAATATATCATGAATTATTAATGTGTAAGCAATATTTAAAAGTAAAAAAATAAATAAATGTGTAATTTAACCAATTATTTGATATTAAAAATAAATTTTGGGAGAATAAAAATTCACATGGATAATAATAGAATAAGTTTTAATTATGAAAAAAAATAATATCATATATTCATGATCATACCATAAATGCCTTGATCAAGACATCATTAATCTTATAGTAAAGTACATGGAAAAGAAACTTTTATTATATGTGTATGTATACATAAATTACCAAAATATTATGAAATGATCTCATTACCTCATCCTATGCGTCATTCCAACTTGTTTCTTTTCTCATGACACCTATTAATTAATTAAGGAGATATATAAAATGATGCCTCAATGATTAGATAAATATGTCCAATACATTCTTTATATATTGAATCAAAAATATAATAAAAAATTAATATGCCTTTTTCAATCAATAAATTTCATTATTTAATCAAGATTAAAGAACATTAATATTTACCTAGAAAATTAAATTACTTTCTTAATAAGATTAAATTAAATAATATCATATATTTACATTTTTATAGTTAATAAAACATTAATATGGTATAAATGATATTAAATATTTCCACGGTATTGGAAATTTATCCCTAAAGTAGAAAAATAATGTCAAATGAATAATGGAGAGTGACAATAAAATGTTATCACAATAAAGTGAATGATCACAAATATAGTATAGTCCATAAATTATTAATGGATGATAGAATATCATCGATTCACTATAAATAATGGTTTGAATTATAGAAAATGATGATAAAATATTGATATAAAAATATAAGGGAATCTTTAAGATGAATTTACTTTAATCATGTATGACCTTCATGTAAAAACGATATTATAAATCATTTCCAAAATTCTTTTCATCCTTTTATAAAATAATCCCTTTAAATTTAATATAAACACTAACAAATAAATAAATAATAGAAAAATGATTCTCTTTAAAAAACCATGAATTTTTTTTGAGGAAGATAAATAATGAATAATATTTATATAGGTGATAAAATCCATTTACTCTATATAAATTAAAAATAATATTATTTTTACACTTTTCAAAAAAAAGCAAAAACATAAATTTTTCATAAAACATTAAAAATATTACCTTACAAAACCATTCAAATAAATTTAAATATGGTTTAAAATGACTTTATACAATAATTGGATAATCAAAAATAATATTCTTGATGCATTTCATAAAATATTTACATGGAAGAAAAATATTTCAAACCCAAAAGGAGAAATAAGGATTTATTAATTTACAAAACATTTTTTCAATATCTTGATACTAAATAAAGGAATGTTGCATAAAAAATAGGAAAATTAAATAAATAACAAAATAATGATAAAATACATGGGTTTTACAAAATAAAGTGTATATAATTATTCCAATATAAATATAAAAATGAGAAATTCAGAATAACAGTAATATTTTAAAACTACCCTTTAGAGTTTTAATAAATTTTGAATCAAAACACTTTAAAAGTTAAAACCTAAATTTAAAATTTAGAAACTATAAATAAATAATAATCCATGGTATAATATATCATTTGGATAATATATACCCCATATAAAATGAATTAGACATGCAATATCAAATATGTTTCAATGGAGTGGAATTGAGATGAGAAACCCTTACCTTAAGTCCTATATATAACACCCCGACTATAGAATACTAAGGTCAGTAGTTATTTTACATATTTGTAAATAAAATTAATGGGACTGCATCCTAAAGGATCGAATGGCTTAGTAGTCCTGGAATAATAGATGCATAAATGAGTCTCACATTACATCTAAATTCATGAAATATAATTTAATAATTATTATAAGAAATTTATTTGTTCTTCTAGTAAATCTATATATTCATTCATAAAAACCTTTTTGGTATCCTATGGAAAGTATAACATAATAAATGGTGGGATCATATGCTTAGTAAGGGAAATAATACAACATTAGATATCCTAAACTAACATAATATAAATAATATGGCTGAGATAAACAATAATCAAATATTTTAAATAACTAATGCCATAAAATGGGACTAAATCCTTAGAAAACATAACAACATAAATAATAACCCAAATAAAAATAATTAGTTTTTTAATGATAAAAATCATAACATCGTACATCATAACATTACCGTAAAGGCCTTATTCATACAAAACATATGTAAAACGTCAAGTCATGTGAAAACTACCCAAACTAGTCTATCTCATAAGACCTAATGATGTATAGAGAGGATAAAATTGGCCCCTCCCATCAAATTCTAATTCCATTTCATTCATCGTATAAAAGAGATGAATAATAATTCAATACATAATCAATATAAACATTTATATTTAAAAACTAGTAAACAAAATTTAAATATTTTCCTCTATAAATAAGTATAACATGATCATAATGTATCTAGGGTAATATTGTTGATGGTATCAAAATATTATATTCCGATTCAATCATAATATTTATAAAATAATTTAGCATGGATATAAATACTTTAAAAAGATCAATGGAATATTTCTTGAGAAAAATACCCTTTTAATTTTTAAATTCACTAAAAAATTAAAAAATATTAGAAAAAAAAATTTAGGAAAAAAACATGGAAAATTGTATTGTAATATTCAAAGTAAATAATTTTCATGGTAGAAGGAAAATCCATATGTTTGGTGTACATTAAACAAATATCTGGTTCACACCATCAATAAAAGGTGACTAATTTGGAAAATGAAAATATGATACATCTAAAAACATTTTTGGAAAATTCATCAATGGGTAAAAATTAATTTAATTAATATTTTTAGAATTGTAAAAATAAAATTATTTAAAACATTTTGAATAAAACGTGTTCATGGAAGAAGAAGATTATTGTCTGAAAGAGAAACATGGTTGGCTTTACATAAAAATATTTTTTTGGTATCCTCGGTACCTAAGAGTGGAAAATAATGTTAAATAATATAATCTTAAAAATAACGAAATTATAAAAAAATTTATTGGGTTTAAGAATGAAGTATTGTATAATTATTCTAATGAAAACTTGAAACAAACAATCTTGAATAAGGATGAGATTATAAAATAATCCCTTAAATCAAGTTCGACTTTAATTTTAAATAGTTTTAGCCTCAAGTGTAAAAAATTAAAATTTATTGTAGTTATATAATAGCACCATACACAGTCTTATAATAAAATATATTATCTACTTATAACATTTCATTATATGTTTATTAATAATTATTTATTAAAATCATCATTTTTTAGTGTTAACTATTTTGTTTTCCATGTATATTTTGGTTTAGTAGTTTGGATCCTTACATATTTCTCATGGTTACATCATATAAGGGATTTTAATCATGATATAAATATAATATATATTCATTAAATACATATTGTTAATCATCCTTTAACTTTAGATATATAAAAATGAATTAAAGTGGTCATGGTGATGGTAGGTCGTACGTATGAAAGACTGGCATTTTCAGTTTTTAAAATATTAAATGGAATAAAGAAAAATTGTAATTAAACATTAAATATTTTTTATTATATAATTATATCATATACATTCATTAAATATATCCTTATTACTATCCATGTAAAACATAAAAGGAAAATGAATCATATCACTTTGTAGAGGTGGAAGTTCAAATGTACGGCGAAGTGACATTATCATTCTCCCATAGATTAGAAGGTAAGAATATTGATATTATATTATAATTATATAAGTATAATTATTCTATAAATATCATATATATTCATTAATACAATATTTATAACTATCTAAGTAAAGTTGTGAAGACAAGTGAATTACACCACCACATAGAGATGGTAAGCCAAACGTGTGCAAAATTGATAGTTTTCACTCTCTCTAGGTTATAAAAGAGATGGAAAATGGTTTTACAAAAATAATAATAACATATAAGTATATTTATTATAGAATAATTATAATTTATGTAGGGTTATAATATATGTAGATGATATAAAAGAATAAATAAGTTCAAAAGAGTTGGTATTATTGGAAGAAAAACACCTATAAAATATTTATAATGATTTTAGGGATATATTTTTTAAGGTTTTGGTCAATATATTTGGCTAAATATGTCTTAATAAGTGAGGGAAGGGGGTTCCCTTTTATAATTTATGTTAGTGGCACACTTGTAATTTTTGATGTTTTAAAATTCTATTAAATAACATTATAGTAAAAACGTATCCAAAATGACTCCTATAATAATTTTATAGCATTAATGAATAAATAAAACAAAACAGTTATGTTTTATCATGTTTTATATCCATTTAACACTTACATTTATTTTAACCCTCTTTTAACCATTTTTAATCTTAACTATAGTAACAAAGATTCCAATCATAAAGGGTCATAATTTTACTTACAAGGTAAATCGTGGACATTAAATAGCAAAGGTATGATAATTTAGGCCATATATTATCCTTGTTTTCCTATTTAAATATTTCCATATTTTTTAAATAATAAAAGATTATTTTTCAAAAAAGATCATTATTTTCATTTTTAGCACAGTTTATTTATTTTTAATTTATGACATCAAGATAATAATGTAATAAAAATATAAACTTCTTAAACATTGATAATAATTTATATTAACCTATAAATTCCATGTTATGTAATAAATCTCCCAAAACAATATCAGTTTTAGAGTTTTAAAAAATCATTTACTTGATTTTCATAAGGCTTGGACATGCACTATAACAGTGTTGAATAAGAAATTATGGTCATTATTTCGTCACTAAAAATTGATAAAAAATTACCATGATAAAAAATCATATTTAAGATGAAATATTATAAACAAACATGAGTTTTTTACCTCTCAAAAAATATTATATATATTAAAATAAATTGAGTGACATTTGTTACTTTATCCTTTTCATAAATATTATAAAGGACAAAATCAATACTAAATGGAAAATAAGGTCATATTTTAGACGTTTTGATAATTATGGAACATATAGGCTCATAAAATGAAAAAAAGTCTAATCTTTAATTAATTTTAAGCCTTATCACGTTACTGATAAACTTATTTAACTCATTTCAACCCTATGGAGCTAACAAATTTTTACCAGAGTAACTATTCCTAATAACCAACAATAAAAGGGAAATATTTACCACATATGAATCTATTGATTCCAAATATGGTATTCCTATTTAATTATTCACATTATATAAATTTTATAATTTTTTTTAAATTAATACATATGAATCAATGAAAATTAACTTGTAGATAATTGTGTTTTTAAGAATAAAAATTAACTTATATACAAATCATGATAATTTATAATTTTAATGAAATTAATTATATTATTATAAAAAAATGGAACATATTTTACATTAATACCAAATTAAAAATTTACTAGGACTTTAAAATTATTTTATTTAATGAAAATAAATTATAGTATTTGAAAAATCAGTATCTTTCACGATTCATTCAAAGATCAATCATTTCAAAAAAAAACCAAAATTTTACCGTAAGATAATATTGATATGATGATTTAAAAAATAAAATAAATTCTGGAAAATTAATTTAATAAGATTTTATAATCATTTTTTTAAAAAATTCTTTAATAATTATATGTGTATAATGCTATTATTTCTCTTGAATGAAATTCTTACTGTAGTTGATTCTATGGTATTACATTATTCCCTAATTTTTAAAATTTATCCTCAAAATTTAAATAATGAAAAATCATGAATAGATTTAGGAATTTTTTTCATCATAACTTCTTCAAGTTCCCACATTTCCTCTTTTATCGAATGATATCTCCAAAGTAGCTTTGCGAGATGATTCATCTAATTCCTCAATACATATTTTATAGTGTCTAGAATCTAGAAAGGCTCTTATCATTAAGATTAATCAGGTTCAAATTATATTTACCTATATGTGATATTATTCATTGTATCTAGTGTGTACTTCCTCAATAAATAGATATGGAACACATTATGTACTTTAGAGAGGCTATATGGCCTTTCCAAATGATAGGACACAACTCAAATTATTTTAAGAATTTATAAATTTTGATGTAATTGGGGCTCGTTTTAATTATCATACCAAACCTTATAACACCCTTCAATAGAGATACTTTTGAGAAAATATGGTCTCCCATTTGAAATTCATAATATTTCCTTTTATTATCATTATAGAACTTTTTCCTACTTTGAGATGCTTTAATATAGGATTGAATATTATTTACATTTACTATTTCATCCTTTATAAGTTTTGGTTATATTAGTTTTCTTTCACCAAATGAATCCTAATCAGTTTTAGTTTGAGAGCTCTTTCCATACAATGATACATATGACTCCATTTGAAAACTCAAATGAATTCTATTGTTATCGGACAATCTACCAAAGGTAAATAATGATATCATATAACATTCAAGCCAAGGGAGAATGTCCTTAACATGTATTATAATGTTTTAATAGTACTCTTGGACTTCCCATCAATATGTGGATGTAGGAGATTCCCAAATTAATCTTAGTATAAATACACTTCTAAATAGTTATGGAAAATACCAATGTAAATCATTTTTTGTGATAAAAAAATTTGAAATATGTGTTCCATAAAGCCTTATAACTTCACTAGTATAGATTAATGAAAATTTCAAAAGAGGTAAATATTTTCTTATAGTTTGAAAGTTGTAATATTTGTACGATACTCAACAATAACCTATATAGTATCATTTCTCTTATGAGTCTTTAGTAATCCAGTGACAAAGTCCATAGAAATCACATCCCATTTATATATAAGAATATATATAGGTTTAATTAATCCTCTAGTATGTTTTCTATCAGACTTCACCTCTTTAAAAACTAAGCATCTTGATTAATTATCAGCAACTTCACACTTCATATTAACACACAAAAAATATTCCTTAAAAACCCCACACATCTTGCTGATACTGGTGTGTAAAGAGAAATTCAATCTATGAAAATTATTTAATAATTAACTTTTCATCACACACACATATATAACCTATAACCTATTTCAAAATTTAATAACCCCATATTCATAAAAAATGTCTTCTAAAATCCCATCATCCACAACATTAATTTTCTTTTCAAAATTATCATAATCATTTTAAGAAAATTCTATCCTTTCCAATATTGATGGTATTGACAAAAATTGAAAAGAGTGATTTTTCCCATTCTTTAATAATACCTATATCCATATTTACTGAATACTTTAACATAAGTTCCATTTAGATCCTTATTTTGTTCAAGACTCCATGATCATTCGATCTTAATGCTTCTTCTATCTTATCTTCATTCCCTAAGTGGTATTGTATTGTGAAATCATAATCCTCAAGTACCTCGAGGCATCGAATTTTCCTCATGATGATCTATTTTTATAAAAATATGTTTTTAAACTCTTATGGTCCTTTTATATCTCAAATATTTCTCTATAGAGATAATGTCACCATATATTCAATGAATATATTATAGCTTCTAAATCAAGGTCATGCATTATATATTTTTGTTCACTTATCTTTAATTACCCTGATGATAGTAAATAACTTTAACATTTTTTATAAGGATGCATCAAAGCCCTTTATTTTAGGTGTCATTATATATGATAATTGTATCACCATTATATGGTAGTTTCATCCTTGGAACATTGATCAACCTCCTCATTAATTCTTCAAAAACATTCATTACATTCCTCTTTCTAAGGGATCTTAAAACCAATACATGTCTTCTTGGTAAATGGATTTTCCAATTGGGAAAATTTTAAAACAAATCGTTGATATTAACCTATGAATATAGGGAAACTACATACCTAATTTATTTTTGTCGATGTAGGACATTATTTAACTTCCTTTTTTATATGATGGATCAACTAATATTTTATAATTAGATACAATATGGACATGAAAAGAAACCACTTAAAACAATAATTCTAACTTGCTAAATTTACCATATAACTCATTTTCTCTAAGAGTGTCAAGAATGAATTTTATATGACTCATATGCTCTTCATATATTTTTGCTTATACCAAGATATCATTAATAAATAACACAATATAATTATCAATAAATTCTTTGAATACTCTATTCATCATGTCTATAAAAATAGAGCGTTCAACAGTTAATACAAAGAGAATTAAGGTAAAATTATAATGTCTATACCTCATAAAAAATAATATATATTGAATATATCCCTTCCTAAATATCTATTGATGATTTTCATATCAAATCTCAATATTTACAAAATATTATGGACCATGAAATTGATGAAAAATTACATCAAAAATTGAATATGATAATTAATCATCATATTAATGGAATTTATTTCCCAATAAAATTAAGAAAAAACATAGTCACGTCCTTATTTTTCACAAATATAATAAGATATCCCCATGTAAATACAGTATGTCATATGAATCACATGTCACATAACTCGTGTAGTTATTCTTTAACTCCACAAGATCTATAGTGACTATCCTGTTGAGAGTATTTGGAATAGTTTTTTCATTAGGGATGAGTTCATTAAAAAACTAAGAATCACACTTTAGTGGGTATTCTATTTTTTCATCATGAAACATGCCTGTATATTCATTCATAATTAGAATATATTTTATCCTAGGATTAGCTTTCCCTTCCATAGGTTATGTATTATATTTTTATCCAAGAATATTATTATGTATATATTATATAAGTGGGTCTAGAAATGATTAAGATAATGTATTCTCCCCTCTAAATATGAGGTATTTCATACCATAATCACAAATTATAATATACTTTTAACAAAAATAAATTTATGCATTATAATATGAAAGCTAACATATAAAAAGAAGTGTGTCAAATTTGACCATATGTATGCTGATCAAGATTACAAATATGGTATATGTATGTGTCATAATGGGAACTGACTGACATAAATTTTTTTAGTATGATTTCCACTAGATGTGTTGACTGAAAATTCTCATCTTATGGTTTTAGTTAAATACATAATTTTCTTTCAAATCATAAAAGATATAAAAGTGAAAAGATCCAAAATCAAATAAATAATTAGATAAATCGAAGTCTATGATCAATATACTTCCTAATATATCTTTAGGAACATCAACCTAGGTTGTAGTGATCACATAATAATGGTCTTATTACCACGTCCTTTTTTAGGATAATTCCCTTCACACATTGGATATTTATTCTCATAGTTCCACATCCACTTAGAGTTCAAGCATTCAATATTGTAAAATTCTTCATTTCCCTGGAAATCATTTTCTTAGTGTCATTTATCTCCAGCCTTAAAGTAAACTCTAATTCCAAACAAGCATGTTAAATGGTGTTTCATTCCACATTTATTAAAATTTGGATATTACACCCTTCCCTTTATCCCTTTTTAATTATTTAATTTTCAAGATTTTTTATCCACCCTATTCTTATAATTTCTTCCATTAAATTCATAAGACTTAGATAATTATTTCCCTTTCTTGATAGAACATGATACTATGTACTTATATGATGAGAAGGTCTGGGAGATTAGTTCTCTTCAAAGTATTATCATTATACCATGAAATAAATGATAAATATTACTCTTTTTATTACTTATATAGTATGTAACATGCCTTGATATCCCCTTAAATTTGGATTTATACAAGGAAACATTTGCATCTTCCATTTTTCTTTGAATTAGAAATTATCTCCCTATATTCTCTTATTTCTTGTGAGGAACATATTTTTTCCTTATAAATTTCCTTAACATAACTCAACTCTAACTTCTATATTTACTCATAATGCTTAGTGTTTTGAATCAATGATCACTATAGATCTACATCCCCCATGAGATGATAAAATACCATGAAAAAAGTTTCCCTTTCATTACTTTATATGGAATGTAGTATATTCTCTTTATAACATATCAATTTCTTATTTACAAATGGATTAGTAGTATCATTTAGTGATAGATATTGTTGATTCATGAAGTGGTCCAACATCATCACACCACATTATTGATCAATGATATTCCCCATTAAAATAATGTTATTGGTAATAAAATGAGTCATTTTTCCCACTATAGTTATAATTTTTGCAACTCTAACTCCAAATCTAATTCTAACCACAATTTAATTATCCTTTCTAGGGGATTAATCTCTACATATATTATATGTATTGATATAGTTTTCATTGCTTCTACTATTCACTATTTATAAACAATGGAATACACTAGATTAAATCATAATGTTATGAAACATATTTTATAATTCTAAAACTAGAGAATTACTTGGAATAAATTGAAAATAAATTCATTGATAATATTAAAACTGTAAGATTATTATTATTTGAAATACTCCAAAATCATAAAAATATGTTCAAATATTTAATAAATGTTTGTAAATAAAATGTGAATTAACCCAATAATATCCCCCAGGGGTTTAAAAATAGTTTCACAAAAAGGGAACACTAATCGTTCACTAGAATTATAGCTAAAATATACCCAACCAAATATTTTCAAGGTTATTACCCCTATATGAATCTGTTAGAAAATTATATCTACGTGTTTTATCCAGATAGGGATGTGATTCAAGGAAAACCCTATAATATCTACCATAAAAAATATTGTGATATTATTCTACATTTAGATATATCATCATAGTTTGACATTATTCTATGTTCCCAAATTTATGTTTTCTAAAATCTAGTTAAAAAAATTTCTACTAACCTCCATTCGATTGCAGTTGTAACACCATAACACAATAATCCTAGATCCATTGGTAATTTTACTTCATGGACACAGAATGTGGGAGATCATATCCTAAATTATTGAATAGTTTTGTAGACTTGTTATAAAAGATATATATATGATTATCAAATTACATCTACAAACATGAAATAAAATATAATAATTCTTATGAGAAGTCTATTATTTATTCTATTAAATCCTTAAATTCATTCATAGATCCCTTCTTGGTATCATGGGTAAATAATAAAATACTAAATGGTGATCTTAGATGTTGGGTAAGGTAATGTGTGCAATATAATATATCATAAAATAAATAAAACATGGAAAATGTTTTCTAGATAAACAATAATACTATATTCCATATAACTAATAAATTAGAAAAGGGGACTAAATACATGGGTATCAAAACAACAAAAATAATAACATAGATAATAATAACCAGTTTTATAATGATATAATGAATAATGTCAGACAAAATAATATTACTATTAAGGAATTGTGCAAAGATAACATAGATAAATAGGTAATTCATTTTTCAAATACCCAAAATAGTTTGTATCATAATTCCTAAGAATTCATCTAGGGGATATAACCGGCCCTTCTCATTAAATACTAAGTCTATTTGATTCATAATATTAGAGGGATGAATAATAATTCAATACATAATCAACAAAAACATTCATAATAAAAACCTATCATAAGAAATGATAATTTTTTCCTAATCAATTAATATAACATGACCATTAGTCATCTATAGAAATATGGTGGACGGTATAAAACTTTTATATCCAAAATAAATCATAATATTTGTAAAATATTGTTGACATAGAAGAAAATACATTAAAAATATCACTGGAATATTTCCTTTTGAAAATACCATTTTCATTTTAAAAGACACTACAAAATTAAAAAAATATTATAATTTTTTTTGGAAATAACCATGGAGTCTTTAAAAAAATTATTCAAAACAAAGATTAGTCATAATGGGTAGAAAAATAATTTGTGTAGTGTATATTAAAATAAAAAATTATTACACACTATCAGTAAAAGGTGACTCGTTTGGAAAAAAAACTAGAAGATTATGTTTCCATGGTTATTTCCAAATAAAATGTTTGTAAGTAAATTTATACTCTATTATAATAAATTTAAATTTATTATAATTATATAAAAGAACCATATTCATACTTATAATATAATTTATTACCCACTTATAACATTTTAATACCCATTTTTTAATAATAATTTTTTAAATAATTTTTTTTAGTGTGAATTTTTTTTCTTTTTCAAGAAAGTTTCAATTTAGTAGTATTGATCCTTGAATATTTATCATAATTGAATCATTTAAATGATTTTTAAAATTTTATAATTATCATATATATTGATTATATAAATATTTTTAATCACCCTTCAAAGGTATCAATCAAAAAATGAATTATATGGTTTATGGAGATGGTAGGTTGTACTAATGTATGAATGTTCTTTTGACTTTTCAATGAATTGAATGAAAGAAATGTATATAATAATTAATAAATTATAAAATATTATATCATATATATCATATATCTTTATTAAATATATCTATACTATCATCCCTTTAAAATGGGAATGAAAAGAAAATCACATAGCCATGGGGATGTGGTAGTCCAAAGGTACACATGAGCGATGTTTTCATTTTCGAAATAATTAGAAAGTAAGATGGTAGATATTATATTATAATTAGATAATCATAACTATTTCATAAATATAATTTATTTTTATTTTTTTCCATATTGATAACCATCCAAGTAAATTAGTTGTGAAAATGGATTAAAACTGCTACATGGAGACGGTAAGTCATACATAAAAATGAATGATGTTTTTTCATTTATAAGGATGAAAAATAGATTAAATATGTTTTAACATAATAATAATAAAATTTCAATATATTTTTTTATACAATATTTATAATTTTATTATGTTTAAAATAGATTTATAGGATGTAGATGAAGAAATAAATTTGAAATAGTTGTAAAAATTATTACCTTCTCTTAGTGAAACCTCATTTCGATCCATTATTAAGGATCATATGGTTGGTATTTTTGGAATACCGAAACCTATATAATTTTTGTAATGATTTTGGGGATATATTTTTTAGGTTTCTTGAGATATATTACTCAATAGGTAATAATAATTAAGGGGAGGAGGAGCCCTTTTATATTTATGGTGAGTGTCACACTTGATATTTTTCAAGTTTTATAATATTATTATTCCACATTAATGTAGAAATGGATCTAAAAGTATTCATATTAATAGGTGATAATTTAATTTCTAAGTAAAACCAACCAATGAGTTTTAAATAATTTTTTAAGTCATTTTATCCCATATATTTTAGTTTAACCCCTTCACAAACCGTTTTTGATTTTAACCGCAGTTACAACTTTTTTAGCATTGAAGGGTTATAATTTTATTTATAATGTAACAATTCGATAATAATAGATCAAGTTATGACAGTTTTAAATATATATCATCCTAATTTTCCTCTTTAAATATTTTTATTATTTTTAATTAATTAAATAAAATATTATGGTTTATAAAATATCATTAATCTCATTTTTGTAACTATTCATTTAATTTTACTTTAATGACATGATGATAATAATGTAATTCAAATATAAACACTAATAAATCCATAATATATTATATTAATCTATAAAATTCATGTTAAA
The DNA here is from genome assembly GCA_963277665.1 of Viscum album. Taxonomy (NCBI): domain Eukaryota; kingdom Viridiplantae; phylum Streptophyta; class Magnoliopsida; order Santalales; family Viscaceae; genus Viscum; species Viscum album. The sequence continues at coordinate 74,023,863 of OY728162.1, read as the reverse complement.
ATATAAATCACACTAATATATTAGTTTTATAGTTTATTAAAATCATTTACTTGATTTTTCTATTGCTTTCTAGGCATTGTATCGGTGATACATATGAAATTAATGTAATTATTTCATCCCAAAAAATTAAAAACATTTATCATGATAAAAAAGTTAATTAATATTTTATGAAATAAATTATAAATTAACATTAGTTATTTTTATTCTTTTCACAAAATTTTATAGATATTAAAATAAAGACAGTCTTATTTTTACATTATCCTTTACATAAATATTATAAAAATAAAAATCAGTGATAAATATAATAAAAGCCATATTTTCAAATTTGAGATGATTATGAAATAAAAAAACTCATAAAATGAAACAATTTTATGTTTTTATTGAATTTTAATCCTTATCTTATTATTTTTAATCATTTATAATCCATTTTACCCTTAAGGATGTGACAAATATTTACCAGAGTTACTATTCATAAAAACCAAAAATAAAAGGGGCCTATTTACCAAATTTGAGCCTCCAGATTAAGAATACATTCTCCATTTTTCAGGATTCAATTTCTATAAGTAGTAAATATTAATTTTAATATAAATTCCTAAAATTGAATGAAAATTTGTTTTTACAAAAAATGGTTTTTTAAGCATAAAATTTTACATATATCAAAATTATGAAATTTATGATTAAAAGGAAATTATTTATATTATTATAAATAAAATTTATAATATATAGATTTTATACCAAATAAAACAATATAATGGGACATTAAAATTGATTTATTTAATGAAAATAATAGTCAATATTTGGAAAATTAGTATTTTTTACTATTCATTGGAAAATCAATCATTTCAAAAAAATCTCAAAATTTCACACTAAGATAATTTTGAAATGATTATTTAGAAAATAAAAAACAATTCATGCAAATAAAATTTATAAAATTTTATAGTTTCGTTTTAAGTCACATTTTTGAATGAAACTATGTGTATTGTGCTATTATTTCATTAGAAATAAAATATTATGATAATTAAATCATGGGTGTAACACAACTTGCTTTGTATGAACTATTTAACTCCCATATAATAAATTTTCATTTATTATAAATATATAAAAGAAACATATTCATAGTTATCATACAATATATGATTCAATTATGACATTATAACACCTATTTAGTAACAATACATTATAAAAACCGTTATCTCAGGTGTTAACTGTTGTTTTTTTCAAAAATGTTTTGGTTCAGAAGTTCTGTTCCATAAACATTGTACATTGTTTCATTATAAGTAGAATATTTATCAAATAATAATAATATTTTTACATTATATACAATTTTATAACCATTTATATTAGGTGGTGGTGAAAAATGAATTATGTCACTTCATAGAGATAGTAGTTCATACGTACACAATAGTAATGCTTCCATTTTCCAAAGGTTCAAATAAAAGAAGTTAATTAATGATTAATATTTATAGATTCATATTTATATCATAAATATCAGATATATTCCGTAGATATATCCTAATGACCATCCATTGAAATTAGAAATGGAAACCCAATCATGTCACTTTGTGGAGGTGGTATTCAACAGATTCCTAACTGGACATGGCCCTTTTACTTTGCCTATTTTTAGCCTATTTTGATTTCCCAGAGTTTTCCTAGGATTTTATGGAGAAATAGTGATTTTCGAGCTAGTGAGTTGGTGCTACATATTTGGTGCATATTTAGAAGAAACTGTGCGCCAAAAATTTTCAAACAGTTCATCCCATATGGTGGGTCTATCAAGGCCACATGGCTAGCACACACACCATTGCAGATTCTCTTAGAAAACCATGTAACTTACCCCTTCCATTAGACATATTCTAACACATGTTTAGAAAATGTTCTGGTATAATATGTATCCAAACTGGCAGTCTTCTAGGTCACATAAATAGTGGTATTTTACAGACTGCCCCTCTCAATTTTTGACAGAAATGATACCCTTTACTTCCCTATTCGAATCTCACACTAGTGGGGATTCTCCCACACATATCGCCTTGGTTCCACTCTTCCTCCAGGGTTGGGTATTTAGTTTTACTCAATATTTGAGGTTGATCTTAACAATTAAACTCTCTTTGCTCCCCCTTCTTCTTTCTTCAATTTTCATCTTGTTCTTATTCCTCCTTGGAATCCTATGACATATGGGCTGTGGTTCATTTTTTTAAAATTGGGGATCTTGATCTTTTATAATCATCCTTGGTTATTTTCTCTTCCTAGATAGTCTTATAAGTGTTTTTGAGTTTCTATTACCATGAAAATTAATATTTGAGGTAGGTTTTCCCTATGTCGAATATTTTAACTTGAATTTAATGATTTTTTTGTGTTTTAAATGTGTATTTATGCTTATAGATTTAAATTTAATTTTGATTTTGTTTATTTTTTTATTTGTCTTTTTTTGGAAAAATCATTCCAAACATATTTTTGTTTTATTCCCAACACCATTTGCTAGCCAGAGAGGATTGGAAACACCTATCAAGCCCTGTATCAGGCCAACATAGGAGACCAGGTTGGGTTTGAAGAGGATTATTTTGTGAAACAATTATATCATAGGAAGAATTCCCTTATTTTCTGAATATTTCTAGTAGTTCAGATCTAGGAGTTTCAGAATTTAAGTGGTCGGTCACTAGTAGGTTCTTGATCACTACCTATTGAAATGGACGGTTGAATTCCCTAGGTGGTCTGAGATGGATGTTCCCTAAAAATCCAAATGTTTATTATAAACGTTTTTGAGGAATTTTTTTTATAGAGTGTTTTTTAGCTTTATATTTGGTGAGTTTTTTTGAAACACTCTAATCTTTAGAGTGGTTATTTTTTATGAATTCAAAGTAATTCATGGTTTTTCTTCATGGTTTGAAAAATCATGTGCATAATAGTAAATTACCTTTATTTTCATTTGATATACTCACTTGAATGGGACACAGTCTGAAAAACCATATGTCCAAGAAATATGTGTATGTTTTTCTCTATATGTTTGGATTTTTGAATCATTGATTGCCAAATTTCAATTATTTATTTATGGGTTACGTATGGGTTGATTTGAGATATTTATTTTAGAATATAAAACGATGTTTGTTATATTTAAAATGGATTCTAAAAAGAAAATATGGATTTCTGAATACTATGTGGTGTTGTTTTTAAAATTTACAAGAAATTGATTAAAATTTTTATAGTTCTTTATTTTGGGATGATGAGAGGTTGTTTAAAAATATATTGTGGTTAATTTTTTTAAACTAATTTTGAAAATTACAATATTTCTTTTCTTCAAACATTGGTAATCCTATGATTACTCACATATATGTATTTTTATTTTTATTAGTATGTGTGTAGGTTCACTTCATCTAGTAGGGATGTATTACTATAAGAGGCTTCATGGAATACCAATGGTAGGAGTTTAGTTTATGAAGATTTTTTTCTTAATGAATTTTTTTCCAAAATCAATATTTAATTATTTGGAAGATGGGTGTGATGTGAATCATTTATTATTTGTTTTGGAATTTTCTTTTGAAACAATTGTTTTTTTGATTGGATGTGATGTTTAAATTTTTTGATTTTGGGTTTATGATTCATGATTGAGATGTAGATGTTTGGTCTGTGTTGTGTTCTAATATACTATGGTGCTTCTTGGATTTAGGGTATAAAACCATGGAGTCATATAAAATTCTAAAAAATAGTTTGTATTGATCCTCCCATCGTGTTTTTTCCAGTTCATTAATAATGACCAAATTCATTTTGTTTTTTCCGGATGTGAATCCTTATTGTCCTAAGTACCATGAATTTTTTTAAAAAGTCCCAGGAGTTGAATCCTCCTCATTTTATTGTGGAGAATTATACTGGGAAAGATGAAGAATGATTGTGAAGCATTGAGGAGATTATCATTCAACTTAAGCACCACAATTCTCTTAATCTCATGTTCCCAACCTTTATAATGTAAGGATAAGGATAAGAGTGGTGGAAAATAGTTTACAAGTCTATACCTTAAATGGTCCATTCATGGGAAAGATTCAACACCTTTTCATCTATAATTTCTTCTCTAAGGCTGTAAAGGTAATGAAAGGCATGGATTTGTTCTGAATCACTTAAGATGATATGATAGTTTTGGATTATACTAAGATTTTTTTCATGTTGTTTTCATATCTTTCAGTTTTTTCCAAATATGAATCCTTGAGGGATCGATTATTTGAAAAGGGCCTTCAACCAGAACTATTTTATACGGTTTCATCCTTTCATGACAATTATGAAAAATTAGTGAGGTTTTAATGTTTAGATCGAGTCTAACCTGTTTAGAGGGCTAGAGATGGTGGATATATTTTATATCCCTGAGATTAGTGATTGTTTCTCCAAAAAAGTAAAATGTAAGATAGATATTCTTGGCCTATTTGGGAATTAAGATGAGGAGTTCATCACATTTCATTTCCTTAGAATCATTCGAGAATAAATGATGAGTGTGCTATCAGTGTGTAACGATGGGTTACAAAAATCCATGCTGTCCAGAATCACCATTGAACTACCAAACCAATGGATGATTAGGTCCTCTATAATGGTTTATCCGGGGTATTTCTAGAAAATTACATAGATCTAGATCCACCCCTTTGAAGAACTCCCTCGCCTTTTTGGAGAATCATGGTACAGATGCAGACTCTTTTTAAAATTTATCATGCTATAAATGTTTTCCTTTTTAGGTATATTGAGTATGTTCAAGTGGAATTTTTTATTGAATAGGGTAAGATGTTGTGTAAATTTTGGTAAGTCATATTTTTAATATAGATTCCTTTAGGAAATTTAAAATCTTGTGGTTTTGGAAGTGGGAAGTTATTTATTTTTCAAGTCTTCTTTCATATCATGGGTTTTCATTTTATTAGTAATATTGTTTCAGTTTAAGGATCCAATTTTCAACTAGGTTTTTTAAATCATTGTTAGGTCATTGTGAAAGGCGATCATTGTAAACCTAGTTTCCCAAATCTCCAGGTGGGACAACTCCTTCGTCTCATCCCACCAGACCCCAACATTGGTATCTATATAGTCGAATATATGGCACATGATGGGATCCTTGTAAAACTATCAAATAAAACATAATGAGATCCTTTAATTATTTCTAATATAGGGGTCAGGGTGTTCCATGTTTTGGGAGTGTGTGTATTGAGTTGTGACTATCACTATCATTGATGGGAAGTTTGGAATCTTTAGTCTTGTTGATTGTTCCTTTGGATAACAGGCTAATTCATTGTGGTTGTTCTTATCGTATTTTGTGGATTTCATAATTTTGGTTTTAGGATGGGTTGTGATTTCTCCTTTATATTTTTTAAGTGGTTTATTATATATTTATATAGATTTCACCTTTACCCCATGTTTTGGTTAGTTAGATATTTTCGACATTATAGGATAATAAAGTGTTAGTGGTGGGGAAAATTGTCACATCCAAACCAAGATAAACCTTCTATTTTGACTATTTTTTGGTCTATTTTTGTATCCTTGAATTTTAATAGGTATGTATTAAGAAATGGTGGTTTTATGGCCGGTTAATGGGTGGAGCACATTTGGCACATTGTTAGTAGAAGACATGCTCCAACACTATTCAAATCATGTGGCTAAGACAGCAGGTTCTTCAAGGCTACATAGCTAGCATATGGTCGTGAAGGTTCCCCAGCTAACTATGTGGGTTTCCCCTTCCTTTTGATATAGGCTACTATGTGGTTGGTTCATGGTATATAACACCATACGGCTAAATTGTATGGACTACGAAGTCACATAAGAATTGTTATTTTCCCACTTTTTCCCACTCAATATTTTTCCCAATTTCACTCTTTCCTTCCCTATTCACCCCATCACTGGTGGGCCTTCTCCCACACCTCTCCCCTTGGTTCCTCTCATCATCCATGGTGGAATATTGATTTTTACTCATTATTTTAGGTGGGTCTTGAATGTTAATATACTGTTTCACCTCCTACTTCATTCATCTTTAATTTTCTTCTTGTTTTCAATCATCATATGGTTCTTATAACCTAGGGTTTATATTGTATTGTTTTTAAATTAGATTTTTGGATCTTTTAGGGTCCTCTGTGGTGCCTTTTTCATAATTAAGCTTCTCATAAGTGGTTATGATATCTCATTACATTTTCAATCAATATTTGTGGTATTTTTTTCTTATTCCCAAGATTTTAAATTTAAAATTTTAATTTCATTTTTTCAGTTTCTGTTTGATTTTTTATTAAATTTATATGATATGTCAATATTTTCATCCTTGGAATTGGGTTCTCCCTTGTTTTCTGAAATTTTATTCTAGCCTTTATCCATTATTTCATGGGTTCCAACCATTTTTTTGTATGTTTGTGAAAGAAAATACATTCTATTTAATTAAATTATTTTCCAATGGTTTGAATCATCAAAATTGGGATTTCATCGATGATGGGGAATAGTATTGGAATTTCAAAGGTTTTGGGAAATCATCTGTTTCTAAAGTAAAGGTGTTCCCATTTAGATGTTAAGGCCAAGTTGTCACATTGAATCCATTAAATAATAATAAAAACCCCCCTCTTAAGGAATGACAATCTCTATGTGTCATTTGTTCTATGTTCTTAGTGGAAGGAATTATACCTTGTATATTTACATTAGAATGGGTATGTAGATAAGGAGGTTGACAGGAGATGATATGTGGGGTTATGTTTGGTGAAAAATTCATGATGAGTATGCTAGTCAAAGATTTAAAAAGAATCACCTCAATTTTATGGTGATAGGAAGCATTGGGTGGTTAGGTGGGATCCTATATGCATATTCTACACTGGTTGAGGTTACACACTAGCTAGTGTCTTTGAATAAATAACCTAATTGACTACAGGATGTTCCACTCATTTGATCCATTTATGGTTTCTCATATTGTTTTTGTAGTTTTTGTCAATAACTGGTACCGATAGGGATTTTTTATGGGATTGTATTGATTATTTTTCCTATGGTTGTCTCGACCAGCACCTGAGATCCCATGATGCCTTGTTTTCCTATATTCTACCTTCTTCTATCTTATAGTATATATAAATTGAACTTCCTTTATCATTCATTACATTCAGAGAATTATTTTATCACTAGTTACTTTTCTTAAGGAATTTACAAAAAGGGTTTTCCTATTTTAAAAACATTTTATATTTGAAAAGTGATGGAAAGTATTTATTTTTTAAAATAATGTTAATTACTTATTTTTATTTTAGTTTGAAAATAATATTTTCATATGTATTGGTTTTTCAAACTATCATGGTTGTATTTTACTTTAATGGTAAGGAATAGGTCATTTTTTATCCTCGACACCCTACCAAGCATCTCGGTGTTGATGCCTACTTTATTTACCATTTTTCAGCTTCATGTTTTCCTCAGTTCTTGGATGATCATGGGGAAGATGTGGTTTTCCATTTAGAGTTTACCCATGAGGTCATGTAGAGGGTTGTTCGATATTCATTTATTTTCCGTTGTTAGTGTTATATTTTATTTATAACTTGTTTATTTATTTATCAGTCTCTTATGTGCTCAATTGTTCACAATTGAGTTTAATCTGATTTCAGACACTGGTTTCGGGTCTAGGAGGATCTAAAATGCCTATCGAGAAATGTTTTGGGAATTTTTTGGGTTAAATCATGTTGGTTCATAGAAATAAAAAAACCATGAACGATGGTGATAACAAAAATATATCACTTTGTGGCGACGGTTGTCTACTTGTATGTATGAACACGACATTAATTTAACATTTGATGGAAAAGGATACATATATGTTTTGTGTTGTCATAATAATAAATTTTTAGAATACAAAATATACTGATGTTATTATATCAACATGGTTAGGATAGAATTTAATGAGTTATAATAAGAAATAAAATGATAGAACTTGACTAAGAGTTATACCTCTTCTTTGGAAATCCTCTTTTCTCTTACTCCTTAGGCCTTTTAAGGATGGTATTAAGGGAAGAAGAGAAGTTGTATTAAGTGTATAAGGAATCTAGGAATGTATTTAGATAGATATTTTATTAAATAAATGGCTCTTTAAATGTGATTAATAGATGATAGGTGGTTTCATTTTATATGTGAGGTGGGTGGGAATCTTATAAATAAATGAAATATTAATATATAATATCTGTCTAAATATGGTGAAATAAATCTAAAGTGTAATATATTAGAATATAAGGATTAATGATTGGAAATAAATTAATAAAATATAATTTATAAAATTTTATGTGATATTTTAAAACTTATCTTTTTTTAACTCCTTCATTATCCCCATTTTACCACATCATTGGTAATTGAAATTTTCAATACTTAAGGGCCATGAAAGTAATTTTAAAACTTCTATGTAAAAAAAATATATCATTAATTATATTTTATAAATGTTCCTATATATTTTAATTATTATAGGGTTTTTATAATTTTTGAACATTAAATATAATTCAACGTCATTTTTAGGACTATTCAAAAACACTATCTTTAAAAGCATAAAGATATTAATGGGATTCAAATATAAATACTATAAACCGTAACAATAAATAATAATTATTCATTAAATTCATGTAAACCCATAATACATCCAAAAAGTACTTTTAATGTTTTTGACCCCATTTTCATTATGCTTGTAATATATTTCACAAGCATTGTGTCAGTGTTATATAAGCATTCTTGGTAATTATAACATCACTAAAAATAAAAAAATTTACTATCATAAAATAAGTTCTTCATCTTTAATATAAAAATTTATACCTATCAATAACTTATTTACTTCCAAAAAACATATTAGAGATATTAAAATAATGATAGTAACATTTTGGGTTTATTCTTTAATTAAAGTAATATAAATTTCATTATCCAAGCTATATAGTAGAAAAATTAAATATATTGAAATATATGATGCAATTAGTTTAAATAAAAACTTATTATAAAATAAATTATAGTTTTAGAGTGATATTAAAGCATTATCTCATAGTTTTAACTTTGCTTAACTCATTTTAGCCTTTATCACAGTGACTATTTTTTATTATAATTACTATTAATTATGAAAAAAATGAAATAAACCAATTTTGAAAATTTAAAACTCATGATTATAAATATAAAATTAAATTTCAACATTAAATTCCTTGAATCTTCAAAAATTAATGTTAATATAAATATACGAAACTCATTAAAATGATTTTTAGAAAAATACCCTTTTAAAAAATTTAAATGATTTTACAATAAATCATAATATATTTTATATTCAAATGGAAATAATTATATTTCATTAAACCAAAATTAATTTGTGTTACTTGAAATATAATTTAAAATAGAATCAAATTTTTTATTTAAAATAAAATAAATAATGGTTTTTTCCAAAATCAGTAATTTTCACTAATCACTTATAAATCATCCTTTTCATAAATTTTCCAAAAATTAACCATAAAATAATTTTGACATGATTATTTCAAAAATGAAGTTAATTTTTTAAAATAAAATGTCTAAACGTATTATAAATTAATTCTAATTTCCCATATATAAAATGTCTAAACCCCATTTTTAAGAGAAAAGTATTTTTTTAAGAAATAATTTGATTCATATTATTCTTTGTTGAGTAAAAAATTTATATAAATGTAAAATTTATTGGTTTAATTGATTATTTTTATTAAGTAAAGATTCTCTTACATATTATTCCTAATGTGTTTACGATTATTTATACTTTCTATCCCAATGGCTAGGCTATGACAATCATATTTAAATATTATTATTTCATAGCTTGTTTAAGCTCATGGTTGTGTGTAGTGTATGAAATCAAAAATCATACTATTTTAAAAGAAGATAATAACTAAAATCTCAGGGTATTATATTTAGACTCCATAAAAAATGATTCCATTTATCATAATTACCATTTAATGATTAAATGATCGTATCGAATGTTTAAACTCTTCATAGTCATCAACATGTAATGGTTTTAGATGTTAATCACAGTCATTGTAAAATATGGTGAATGAGCTGATCATTATCCTATAATACAATAATCTCATACATAACCACTGCAGCATAGTGTCTTATACTATGTCATGGTTCATATAATGATTGACCATGGAAGGGTCTAAATCATCATGATTATTCATTTTTAGTGCATATATTCATTAATATAGATATGTGTTTATGAATTCTAAAAAACATTTCCAATAATTAATTAAATAATTTTTCTTTGATTGAGTGGAGAAAATAATCTTATATATGTGTTATTTAATATTTATTAACAATTTTTATATGACTTTTTTGATTTTGGGTCTTTTTATTATGAATTAGTTATTTAAAAATTTTATTTATCAATATTCTATTGATTTTTTTCTAAAAAAATCTGCATTAACTGAAATTCCATTTATAGTATTCTAAATTATTTAAATATTTCTATAAATGTGATATTACTTCAAAAATAAATCGAGGGAAATATAATGATGTGTGACATTAGATAATTACTATTGTTATTTAGATAGGATCTAAAACTATAGAAGATAATAAAATATAATAAAATGACTAAAATAAAATACATGAAATAATTAATTTTCAATTAAATTATAATAAATTATGAATTTCTCAATATTATCTACTCCATAAAAAAATTAATAATTTTTCATACTTTAATGTAATGTACTTACATAAATTTTTATATACTACTTTCAATTAGAATTGTAATTATATTAAAATGATATATTTATATATTAGCTACAAATTTTTTTTTATTTTTTAATACTTATTAAATATTAGTATTATAATATTTTTTAAGATTGATCAAATGGGGATGTATGTTCATGAAAAAAAACTATAATGAGTTTCAAATAAGATAGATTTTTTGTAAATTTTTTGTTTAATAATGTTTTGGATGTTGGACTCATATGATGTCTTGTTTTAAATTTTTGGTAAGATAATGGTTAACTCATAATCAATTGAGTCATCATAACCGAAAATTTGGGTTTCAAAGTAACTACAACATTCGGAATCATAATAAGTAAAAACAAATCATATAAATGACTATAATGATATAAATAAGAGAAGTGGTATAAAGGGTTAAATATTTGATTAATTTTTTTATGAATATGTCAATGGTTCTATAGTAATGTAGAAATATATGGGTACAAGCTCACATTTAACTTCGATGAATAAAAATAATGGTTTTTAATGGAGAAAAAATGGCATGCGCGGGAGATTCCCTCTTTGAATTTGACGATGGCGAATCTCGGTTTCTATGACCTTGTTCTTGACTTCTTTAATGGAATCATTCAACCCTGAATGGGAAATGGCCTTCCAGGATGGTTTTGGTGCCTGAGGAAACTTGAACAAGAAAATCGATTTGAAGGATTCATCGGCTTCAAAGAAGAAGGGTCTTTCTTTTATGGAAGCGTTATCTGGTGTTGTTGATCCAACCAAGGATGTATTTGTCAGGCCCTCCATCATCTCGCAACTTGAAAATGTGGGTTTTCTGTGGATACAGATCATGAAGCTCATCAAAAGAGGCTTGATCTTTATATGTTCTCAATCCTTGGGCATGTTATTTATGAAAAGGGGGATAAACCTTTGTCTTATACTGATATCAAGAATAGAATTTCCCATTGCTGGGGGAATTGGGACTAGAGGATCATCCTAGTCGGGCATGGATTCTTTCACATAATTCTTCAATAAAAGGATGCCTTGAGCTATATGGAATATAGGGAATCTACAATTGAAGCATGGTTTTCTTCGACTTTCTGAGTGGGATGTTAATTTTAATCCCTACTAAATCAAGCAAACGAATGCACAATTATGGGTAAGGTTGCATGGGTTGAACAGGGTGTATTGGCATACTATGATTCTGAATGATCTTCCATATTGTATTGGTGCACCAATCAGAATGGATCACATGTCTATGGAGAGGGAATTGAGCTTATTTTCTCATATTCTTGTTGATGTTAACCTAGAAATCAAGAGGCCCCAGAGCATATCTTTCATTGATAATGGGAACAGATCAGAAGATAGAGTGGAATATGAGAATGTTCCACCCTTTTGTGAGGTCTTCAAGATGGTGGTTCACTCGGTCTCCAACTGCAGGGTACTCCTAAAACAGTTCACTGCATCAATGGTCGTGGAATGGACTGAAGTCATCAAAGGAAGGAGATTCAAAAATTCTATGCCTAAAAAATGGGGTTTTATAAAGGAGAAGGCAGGAACCTCTCTAGTCCCTTTGAAGATTCATTTGGATCCTAAACCAATCCAGACTGTAAGGAATCAATCTGGCCCATCTAATTCTGGGAAACAAACTTGGGCAGAAATGGTGGAGGAAGAAGAGGCTCAAGGTGTTGTTTCTCCCATTATAAACACTCTACATGAACAGGGATGTAAGGTGGAGGAAGTCCTGGGTTTATTAAATTCAAATGATATTTACAATTTTCCTTTTGATTTACAGAATCAAATGGTGGATGAATTCATTTCAATGGAGATAGTTAATGACATTAGGGACTTCATCTGTTCAATGGGGGATAGTGATTCTCCCACTGTGGATCCCCCAGGAACCAACTCAAATCTAGAAGATTCTCCTTCCACTGACAATTTCCTATTTTCTATTGGTCAGAATCATCCAAAAGTAGTTTTTGATTCTGCTGTTAAGATCTCATCAAGGATGAAAACTATGAAGCTCCGCCTATGAAAATAGTGACAGAGGATCACAATAGTATGGAATTTTTTACTATGACTCAAGCAGTTCAGTTCAGGAACTTCCAGGAATATCTGAGTCTCATTACAATGGAATACAATGATGGAAGAGTTTTGAATGAGAGAATTCAGAACAGGAGGGTTACAAGAACAATCACAATACCTCCAGCAATACCTCAGATCAAACAATCCAGACAGATCAGGTGAATATGGAGCTTTCTAAAGGGAAGGGCTCTATGAAAAAAACTGTTGATATAAGTGATCTTTTAGCTCCTAGAAGGAAGGCTGGCAGGGCACCTAAAAAGTATGGTGGCACAAACATGAGGGGTCTAAACCCCAACTCCACCACTAAATGAGGATTTTGTTCTAGAATTTCCAGGGTCTGGGTAATTCGGAAACATGCAGATCTATAAGGTTATTCATTCAGTAGCATAAACTAGTGCTATAGGTATGTCTAAGCTAAAAAAAAGTTTTACTCTGATATTGCTAACTTAGGGAATTTAGGGTTCCATCTAATTGATACCAACAGGTGTTCAACTAAGGTCAAGAGTCTTTGGGTGATGGTGCATGGCCCCATTGGCAACATCACTATGGTTTTATCAAGTGACTATAATGTCACATGCTCTTTTGGCTACCTCAGTTCCCATATCACATGTTCCTTTATTTATGCCCACAATATATATCAGGATCGCAAAAATCTATGGATGAACATTGCATCTCTCAAATCCACCATGACTCATCCTTGGATAATTTCAGGAGATTTTAATGCTATCTTGACTCCAGATGAGAAAATAGGGGAAATCAACAGCTCAATCTCATATAGGGAGTTCAGACTTTGTATTGATCAGAATGATTTTATTGAGATTAACTTGGTAGATTCCAAATATAATTGGTATAAGAATCACCTGAATAGATTTTTGGATAGAAAAATTGATAGAGCCTTTGTTAACGGGGACTCTTTGGACAACTGGGGTTAAATATCATGATCAACCCTGTCCAGACTCAACTCTAATCATCATCCCATCCTGGTGGATCTTAGTGAAAAGTAATACAAACCTCCTCTCCCTTTCAGGTTCAATGAGGATTGGGTATCCCATCTAGAATGCATGGTAATTTTTCATAGCACGTGTAATTCAGTGCATTTCAGGGATGATGATTTTTACTACAATACCACATTCATAATTCTGAAGAGGAATATTAGAATGCGGAGAATATTTTGTTTTAGTTCCCTTGATTCTGATATCTCTGCATTATAAAATTCTCTTCAAAGGGTTCAAGAGAATAATAGCAATAATGACTTCTCTGATAGAATTTCAGTGGAATGTGAATTCTCCCTCAATTTGAATAAACATCTTGAAATGAAGGATGCATTGCAATAGGATTCCTTTTGAGCCAAGTGGTTAATGGAGAGGGACAAAAACTCAAAATGTTTTAACTCTCTTTAAAGAATCAGGAGGGTTTATAAACCTCTCTCTCTAATTAAAAATGGGGACAGTATCATTGATAATCGAGTTGATCTCTCAATGCATGTCACTTCTTACTTCAAGGATCTCTTTAATGTCCCCCAATCCATCAATGAGCCTATGGATGGGTGATCCCAATAATGATGAATCAAGAGGAAAATTCTAATCTTACTGTTGTGCCCCTTGATCCAGAGATAAATGAGGCGGTCTTTAGCCTCAAGCCAGAGAGTGCACCTGGTCCTGATGGCTTTGGTAAATTCCTCTTCCAAACATTTTGGGATCTAATCCATGTGGAAGTTTGTAGGTTAGTCAGTCATTTTTTCAGAGGTGGATCTCTCCCTAAGGGTTTGAATGCTCAGTTTCTTTCCCTTATTCTAAAGGAGGATATTTCTAATGAAGTTCGTATCTTCAGTCCAGTGTCTCTGGTTAATACTATTTATAATGTTATTTTCAAGATTCTTTCCAATAGTCTTTCCTCTATGGCCTCCAAAATTGTCTCCCCAAATCAGTTCGGATTCATCAAGGGGAGATCAATACAAGACTATCTTATCACCTCCTCTAGGTGTGTTAATATTCTTACGAAACCCATCAGAGGTGGTAATATTGCTCTCAAATTAGATGTCAAGAATGATTTTAACACAATGTACTGGGGTTTTATCTACAAGATTCTTATCATGTATGGGTTTGTGAGGTCCCCATAAACTGGAAGGGGTATTTTTTCTCCTTTTCATTTCATGAGGGACATCTTCCCTTCAATTATTTGGGAGTTCTTATGATCGGGGGAAGACCCAAGGTCTATAATTTTTCCATGTTTGTGAGCGTGATTAAAAGACATCATTCTACATGTAAAGGTAAATCTTTATCAATGGATGGTCAGGTTTTCTTGGTGAAATCAATTATCGTCTTGAAATTTGTATATTATTTTGTTGTGTATAAATGGCCGTTTTCATTAATTAAGAGTATTAATAATTCTATTAAGAATTTTATCTAGAGTGGAAGCATATTGGAAATAATACTGGCAATAGTTCCATGAAATACGGTCTAAAAATCTCCTGACAAGGGTGGCATGGGTATACAAAATTTTAGGGGTTTTAATCATTCTTTGTAGGCCAGGCTTTTATGGAGACCTATAAACATGAAATCTACTACTACCAATTTTCGTCGGGCCAGGTTCTTTCACAGGCTTAAAATATGGAACTGTAATTATGTTAATTCCTCGGTGTGGCCTCCTTCTAAGAACATTTTTTCAAAAATTGATTTTGATTATCATTATCTTGTTTCAAGGATTCTTCTCTCCCTTTTTGGAATTAAAATTGGACTGGGAATCACTTGATTGATATGGTCATAGAGGGGGAGTCTAACCATGATTATGATTTTCAATCAATTAACATCTTGGATGTCTACATAATCTTCCAGCTCAGATTTCCTTGATCGTGGATGATTATTTATGGTCTTCCATGGGCGATTTTTCGAAATGGGAACCTACTTTAAATGGTATTATCACCTCCAAAGGGTATTAAAATCGTTTTATAAGAAGCTCAAATGATGTTAAATGGATTGGGAATTTGCAGAGGAACTTCTTAAGGCCTTCTCGGTCTATTATGGCTTAGAGGCTGGCTCAAAAGAAATTACCAAAAGATGATTTCTTATAGGTATGTGGTATCTCAATTTGTTCTATCACTGTTTTGTGCTTTCAGCATAGGGAAGATGTGGATTATCTATTCCTTAGTTGTGCTATGGCTTCGGTGATATGGAGGGAAGTTTTTGACATTTTTGAGGTCTCACTGCATCACTTCAACACAATTGAAGACCTCATTAAAAGTTAGCTCTCTTTAACTTTGTCACCAAAGCTTCATTTTCTGTTTCTTGATACTGTTGTGGAAGCTGTTCATTTAATTTGATTGTCAATAAACAAGACAAACATGTGTTACAACAATTCCGGTCTAGTGTTGTGCTGGTAGGAATCCTCATGGTTGTTTGTGAGGTGAAGACTCTGAAAGGTGTGTTTTGTGAAAATTCATTTCATGACTTATCAGTGGTCAATCAGATTGGGATGAAAGGTAATTTTTTTCCTCCACACAGATCATTGGAAGTTATATGGTAGGCTCCCTTTCTTGGTTGGATCAAAATCAACTCTGATGGTGCTTTAAGGGGAAATCAAGGGCCCTCTAGCATTGGTGATGTCTACCGAGATCATATGGAGAATGTTCTTGGGTGCATCTATGGATCATGTGGTTTAACCTCTTCCCATGAAGCAGAAATGTATATTGTCATTATAGCGGTGGAGGAAGCTGAGAATAGGGGTCGGAACAAGATCTGTATTGAATTTGATTCCATTGTTATTGTCTCAACCATTCATATAGGGGCCCTACATCTATCCTGGAAGCTCACCAATCGTTTGACTAAATGTGTGGACTCTCTATACTCAAAGGACCACTTTTTCACTCATGTGTATAGAGAGGCAAATGCGTTGGCAGATGGTCTTGCAAACAAGGGAATCAATGGGAATGATTTTTATTGGGAGGTAAATTTCCATGATGATCTTCTTCCATTATTTAGGAGGTACTTTTGAAAATATTCTATTTTTATACTTGTGTAACCTTTTTTATGATAATATAGTGATATTGTCTTTCCTAGAAGGATCTCAGTTTGTTAAAAAAAGGTTTTGAATGATCTAAGATGACAATGGAATATATTAGGACCTTGGTATATTTATCATATTATAAAATGACATTCTTTATGTTTTTAATTTTATTATATCATAGGAAGATTATTCTTGGGATTTGTAATAGTGGAATTGATTATTTAATTGTATTTATGAAGGATTTACATAAAAAATATAATAATATTCTAAATAATTAATATGAGGAATTAATATAGATTAATGATTTTAGATTATCATTCAACAAAATCCATGCATGTCATAAATATTGAAGTTTGTATTTGGAGTAAAATACAAGTTTTAAAGAGTGCAACATATGCAATACGTTTATATGGAAACCTAATAAATAAGGTATACTAAATCATGTTCTAAAAAAATTATGCAATTTTTTTTATTATTACAAGACATCAATGATTTTTCATGTCAAAAAAATTGGAAATTCATATGATATGAAATTATAAGCATAGAGAAAAAGACGATGATTATGATGATAATATAGTGAATCTTGTAGATGGATAATCATGAAGGAGAATTTAAAATGATATATTTTTATTTATAAATATAAATATATAACATGAGATTTGGTTTATCCTATGATGGTTTTAAATCGTTTGGAAAACTCATAATTCCCACAGTACATTTTTAGTTTTTATTTATACATATAATTTTTAACCATTAGTATTTCTGAAAACAAATAGTTATTATCTTCGTAAATATGGAACAACTAATATGTTAAATGATATATATGACTAATTCCAATCATTAATTTTAGAGTTAATAAATTTTTGGTTTTTTAATTCATTAATTATGATTCCTCTATGAAGGAATCATTTTAGAGGCATGATACAATTATGTGGCTGATAAATTATTTTCCAGTATATAGAATGATGTCTTGTTGGAGTATAAATTTTAAACACTCATGTTTATTTTTACAAATGATACATGACCTACGATTTTTAAATTTAGAATAATCTTAGATTTCATAGGGTGTCATATAAATCTATAAATAAAATATCCATATAAAATAAACATTGGTTATTAAAAATTTTCATCGATAATGAGAAGTTAATTCAATGTACGTTTGGAAGTGAGGTGTATAGAAACCCAAAATCATTAAAAGGATAACATAGGGTTAGATAATTCCCTAAATGAATACACCTTCATATTAATATCAAAATCCAAAGTTCTACATAAATCATTTCAAAACTCAATAATTATATATCCTAAATAACCTCAAAATTCATGTATTTATTTCTATTATTCCAAAATAGTGTTTCATTTTAAATCATATGTTATACGTAGGATTTACATATACCTCAACCTAATAAATCATTTCCCAAAATATCATTAATCACCTAAAAAACCTAAAAATTAATAAAACTTATCCTTAAATGTGTTTCCCAAAATAAACATAACATTCAACCATTAAATTATTTATGGAAAATAAATTTCATACTAACTGGTACATTGTATAGACTTGTGGTAGGCACTCCACCCTCGTCTCCCTTTATTTGTGGGTTAAATCCCTACAACCATTCCAAATATAATTAGTTTTCACCAGACTTATGAGTTTTATTTTTTAATATTTATTAATATATTTACCATAACATTCCAAAAAATATTATGAATAGCATCAAAATAATATAAATTATCAAATCCAAATTTAACAAATAAAGTATTCTATACAACTTATTTTTTCAAAAAAAAAATTAAATAATCTTAATTAACTATAATTACATCAACATCAATCATATATAAAAGATTTTTTTATTAAATCATTCGTTTTCCATAAAATATCACATTACTATTAAACCAATTTTCTATGTTATTAGTACAATTCAACATATTCTTGAAAATCTGTGCAGAAAAACTACTGTAGAAAAACATAGAGAAGTTCCACGATTCTCATAACTAGAGTACCATTAATAAAAATACTCTAATAACATAATTTTTGAATTCCAAAATGTAAACACTTCAATTTTTTCACATAAATTATTTTCATAACATAGTAAATTGGGAATTAATCCCTGTATTGAAGAATTTCCTCAAATAATGAAAATGTTACCTATATCTATGACATTAAACACTTAGTACTTCCATGGGTTGTACTTTATTTATGTGTTTCTTGTTAACCAAACTCTTCATTTTCCTTCTGTAATTAGTTTCCTTGTGCCCTCTTAACTACAGATAAATTATCTTCCAGATAATTTAAGGAATTTTCTATGGTGAATATTTACTTATTTTTTACATGTAGTAAATTGAATCTTAATTTTATATCAACTTTAACACTTTAACTTTCATAAGAAATCACCATTCCCTTCAATGATGTGTTTTTATAATCAGTTATGTTCCATTTTTTAATCGTAATATGATATAGATCATTTGGAATGATAATAAGATATCTAATTATTATAATTAGGTTAGGTATCTGCTTTGGAAAATCATTACATTTCCCATCACATTGGTTATTGAAATGGATTCTCTCATTTCTCACCATTAACTAAAATAAGACAAACAAGAGAAGAATACATTAACTAATAAACATATAAAAGAGAAACTTAATAAATTGTGAGGAATAACTTACAAATGATTAGTAAATCCTAACTTAGGATTCACTAGGTTACAATATAGGTTATCCATGGTAATGTATCCTATTAGGTTTTCTAACCTGAATTTTTTTTACGTCCTTCATAATGTTTCATAAATAGTTTGTGAATTTCCAAAGTATATCTCATAGGAGTGTCAGACTAGGTTTGTATTAAGGCCCATTGGCATGAACCTGGCGAAGATCAAGTACAGATTAATGCACCATTTTCATAATTATTACCCATATGTATGGCTATTCCAAATCCAATCCACATATATTATCAATATAGGGATGTAATTTCTTTAAACCTGCCCTCTTTATGATTCACCAAAATTCCCTGATTTTTGTTAATCATAGCTTTATACTTAAACTAATCCCTAGGGTTTTTACTAAAATATTCTAGAATGAATCCCCAAAAAATAATTATACCTTTATCTGATACCAAATATATAAACCCAAGGCTTTTACACATATTATTACACGATATCTAATATAAACGTCTATTAATTAAAACCCAAATAATATGAGGCCTAGTGTCTTTGGAATACTTGGTTCATAATACGTCAAAGGGAGAATAAAATTAAACATTTTTATTTTATTCTCCATAACGAGATCAAAAATCCTTTCATGTCCCTAAACTGTATGAGACACCCTAGGAATAACATAGAAAAAATTAGTGATCTAAAATCCCAGTATGGGAATAAATATGATAAGGAAGCATAACATGGGAGTCAAACGTATAACATAATATCATAAAGGATAAGGCACATGTGAAATAACATGCGAGAAAAAAATAAATAACATGGTATCATAATATCATGGAAATATAAGAATTGTGAAATAAATATATAAACTTAAATTAACATAATTCAACACTAAAATCATAGACAATAACACATAGTGGACAGAGTCATATAATGTATTAGGATTACTTCATAATCCTATACATTAAATCTCATGATACTAAATCTTTACCTAATTCATTTGAGCACTATCAAGGTGAACCTATCATAAAATATTCATGATTTATTATTTCTATAAAAATAGAAACCAATCAAAAGGAATAAAAATAATAATTACCCATGGATAAAAAATTGGTAGCATAATCTTGTCTCACATCATTATCAATGGAAATTTAATAAAGAAGGCATTTGAGAGATGAACATAAGGAATGTATTACCACATAAAAGTAAGTGATAATAATATTGGTATATATGCGAGAGATGTATATACATACATATATATATAATTTTGAAGCAGTTTATAACAATAAAGGTTGTCTTTGTCAATGAAAATTGGTTTAAAATATTTTATGGAACATTTCTTGAGGAAAATACCATTTTCCCAAGAAAAAAAATCGTTGAAATCTACACATTTACAAATTATTATAAAAAATATTTTTTTTAAAAGAATCACAGAGACTTATAAATTAATATTCAATTAATTGAGTTTCCATGATGGTGGGTAATTTCGTACATTTATTTATGTTAAAAAAGTATCTTTTCACACTATTTTAAAAGAGGTTAAAAAGTACCACGTTCAGAAATTGAAAAGAATATTTATTTTGAACCATATTGTAAAAATTTAATACATGGGAAATTTTTAATCAATCAATCATTTTGATAATTTTAAAAACATTTATATAAATATTTTTAGAAAACATGGATATGTAAGAAAAAGGATTTTCTATTGAAGAGAAAAATGAAGTCAACTTTTATTAAAAACATTTTCTCAATAATTTTAAGTACCAGAGAGGGGAAAATAATAAAATTAAATGAAAATTTCATAATTAACTATAGTATAAGAAAAATTTATTTTTTTATTATAAATTTATCAAATAATTTTCTATAATGTAAATCTCTGAAAAAACCCCGATTAAATTGAGATTGAAACACAACCCTTATTGCTTAGTAACATTTGGTCCATAACTCCCATGAATGAAGTAAGTGAATTATAACTTAAAATATCATTAATTATGATGTATTTATAATATAATATGTATAGGGGAACAATATACACCATTTAAAATAAATTATTTGCAGAAAAGAACATGTTTTTGAAAGAATGATGTTTTGGGATGAAACTCTTACCTCAAGTATAGGCTTTGTGGTGTATGTATTTTATATCCTACATAATAATAGAATATAAATTATTTTTTATGAATAAATATTTCAATGTTTAACATTTTTTCTTAAAAAATATAATTTTCTTATTTTCATGGCTTGTTTAGTTATATAATTTTTTATGTCTACATAAGTTGTTTTGAGGATGCCTAGTTCATAATTTTAGAATATCATCTGTCTGTTGACAATGTTAAAAGGGTTCATTTTTTAAAAATATAAAAAATAATTATCATAAATAATTATAAATTTTTATACATAAATTATATTTTAAAAAATAACCATGAATTATTCTTATGAAAAATTAACTATGTTTCAATCATGGAGATGGTAGTTTGTACACACGCATTTGTAACGTTTCCATTTTTCAATGTTCATAATAGGATTAAAGTAATGGTTATTTTCTATATATATTTTATTATAATATATTATATATCATATTATTTATATAAATACACTTATATATACCATTCAAGTTATTTGGTAATAAAAATATGAATCATATTGTTTCGCAAGGTTATAGTATGCCGTACACACAAACAGCGTTATCATTTTTTCATGGATTGAATGGTAATAAAATATATGATATATTGAGTGTATAGAATTATTAATATTTCACTAATATATTATATAAATATCAAATCCATCATAATTAAAATCTATGATTGGTGACTATGGAGAACAAATTACATCTATTTGTGAGGCAGTAGTT
The DNA here is from genome assembly GCA_963277665.1 of Viscum album. Taxonomy (NCBI): domain Eukaryota; kingdom Viridiplantae; phylum Streptophyta; class Magnoliopsida; order Santalales; family Viscaceae; genus Viscum; species Viscum album. The sequence continues at coordinate 74,001,638 of OY728162.1, read as the reverse complement.
CGTTGTACACATAAACAATGGGTTTGTTTCCAATTTAATAGAAGAGTTGACCAGTTTAGGATGAACCATTTACATAATAGAATAATATTATATGGTTTATTCTTATGTTATTATATAATCCTGATTTATTAATGTTTTAATTATTCATAATAATAAATAAAACAAATACGCTTGGTTAAGAACGATATATAATATTCGAACCAACTCAATATGATTGTACCTAAATCCATTTTATATGGAATTTATAATAAAAATAATGATTATATAACATGGGTAGGGAATTAATTAAGATATTAGATTAGGTATTGGAATAAAAAATGTGTTTTAGATGTTTTTAATGTATTATAGTGGGGTCTCCCTTTAAAAAGGGGGGAGAAGTTACATTCTTCTAAATTCCCAAAACCACTCAATAATGGGAATTAATTATCAATATAAGTGCCTAAAAAACTGAAAAATAAAATATTTTAGTAGATATAAATATGATATAAACCTCTAAAATTTAAACTATTTTTTTTAAAAATGTTATTGCATTTACTACTTCAGATTAAACCTTTATTAAAACAGATTTAACATTAATCATTATAACATATTTTTAATATATTTACTATTGATTATGACCAAAAATTAATTTGACCTTATTATTTAATATTAATTATTATTATTACAAAAGAAATTATATTATAAAATTAAATTCAAAAAAATTTTAAATTATAATTTTGAATTAAACATGAAAAATGTGTCAAAACAGTTTTTCAAGAAATTTATTTTTCAAGATTAAGGTGATCTTACACTAACTATATAAGAAGATATAATAATTATATGGGTTTAAATTAAAATAACTAGATATAAAATATATACATTTAAATTAAATACATACTTAATAGGGGTAATTTTAATTAATTAAAATGGAAAAACTTTATGGACATAAAAATTGTTTTTAGAAACCCGTATTTTTAAGAAAAAAATAATATTTCACCAAAATCTATATAACTGATTATTAAAATGAAATTATTTATATTATTATAAATAAAATAATTAATATCCAAGTTTAAAAACAAATACAAAATATAATGGTAGTTTTAAATTACATTATTTAATGAAATAAAGTGACAGTATTTGATAAATTGGTAGTTTTAAACATTTAATGAAAAATCAATCATCTCAAAAAAATCACAAAATTTCACACAAATTTTATTTTGATTTGAATATTTCAAAAAAATCATAACATAAAATAAATTTTCTAAATTTTATAAAAATGAATTATAATATTTTCTCAAAAAAATAATAAAAACATTTTTGAAAGAAACATGTTTTTTGAATCATAAAATATATTTATTAAAATTTGAGTGCTTATTTCCTAAAAAATTATCAATAGATTTATATCAATTAATACCTATATATTTATTTGAAAAATTATCCAATAATATTCAATCCCACCAATTTAAGGGTTAGGTTATAATAGTTCTGTTTAAATAATAATTTTTTAATCATATATCGTGTTTGTTTTAAACATAGTGTTGCGTGTTGAATATGCTATTGAATGTAGAATTATTTTAAAACATCACAGTGTTATAATGTATTTTATTTATTTTAAGGAATGAATTATTATTTTAGAAAGATAAGTTTATTTCATAAAAAAATATTAATATCAATAAGGATATTTGCGTTAAATATAGAAAAAGAAGTACACTCGTTGATTTACCATATTGGTTATTAATATTATTATGTAAATATTTAGTAATAATGCACATTGGAAAAATTATATATAAAATGATTCTTTCAAATATTTTTAATATCAAGGCCTTGATAAAGGATGATTTTTTGTCTCAACATAACTTGATTTATTAGGATATCAAGCCCGAGCTTCATCCCTAGTTAGTTGGTCAAAGTAGAGGGATGGTTTCTCATGCTTGTTATTCCCTGACTAATACAAATAAATAATAAATCTTAATGGTTTAAGAGAACTAGTAGGTTATATATGGTTATTCAACTAATATATTAAAAAGGTTTAATAATTAATATGTAAAAATTACATCTTTAAAACACATGATTATTGTTTCTTTGTACATTTGTTTCTTATAATGACTATTTAACATTTATTAACAAATAATTTAAGGGTTTTTTATTTTTATATGTAACTTTTAGAGATATTGTTGTATTAAAATACTCAATTTAATATCTATGAATACAATATAATAATATGGTCTAATAATTCTTAATGACTTCGGAAAAGTCATCTTTTTAAGTTGCATGTTGCACCTTATTGAGAATCTTCCAATAATAGTTATTCTCAGTTGTCCGATTTTTTATCTTTGGATAAATCCCATTGAATGAAATTTATATACACTTAATTTTTATATGAGTAATAATAATTATCCTAAGGTTTCAATTGATAAATTTTATTTATCCCAATAGTGAATGATTATTTGATCAATGAATTTGGGTGTTGTTATTTTGAGATTTGATCAACCAATGAGAACTAATAATGATCAATATGAGATAAATAAACAACATTTTTCATCACTTCAATAGCCTAGGAGAGTTTTTTATCTAAATATTTTTTTTAATTTTAGTTATAAAGGGTGATATATGAGGCTCATCATGATTGTTTTCAATTGTGGAGTTGTGAATGAATACATAAAACAAGTATCACAATTATTTTTTCTTTATTTAATAATATGAATAATCGATTTTTCTTTAGAATGTATTATTTTATAATAAACTTATGTAAATTAGAAAAAATGCATCATTTTTACCAATTTAATGGAAAGTGAAATTACATTACAAATATTTTCTTAGATGGTTCAAATTACATGTAATAAATTTAAATTGTCAATATACCTATTTTTTATTCATTATTACTTATAGTAAATTTAAATATTTTAGGATGGGAGTTTATCAACAAAATCATTATCTTCTGATATTAGAGCAGTATAATTTGAACAAAATATTAGGGTATATAAGTGTGGTATAATACTATTTAATGGTTATAAGATCATTATAAATTTTCATTTAGATGACATAAAAACTTAAACTAACAATGTCATATAAAATGTAACAAACTATTGTTATGTGAATGAATCTGATAAGTGATATCCTTATGAATATGTATCTTATTAATAAATTGTAGTGAAGATCATAATATCAGATTATCACTCTCAGGATTTATTTTATAAGATAAAATTTTAATGGTTTTTTTAATTTAAATTACATGGAATGTATGTAGAAAACATAGGATTTATGAAATTATACATAAATTGAAACCACCAAACAAAAGATCTATATATTTTTTCATCACAGGAATAACGTGTAATGTATGAATATCATCCATTAACACCTAAATTTAGTATTTTGATAGATGATATTCCTAGTAATATATTCAATATATTCCCCAGTAATATAGATATTTTAAATGCTCTGTGTGGTGTTAACAAAAATATTTCATATAATGATAATAATAAGGTAATTATTAGACTTCATTATAGATCTGAATTTTTGTTGAAAAATATAAAAAAGTAAATAAAAAAATTATTTATTAATTGAAATTAGAATAATTAAATATTTAATTGTTATAAATTATTTTATTATTCCCATTTAAAAATAACTCACATTTTTAGAGATTATACAGTGTTAAAAACGCATGATATTAAATAGGTTCTGTGATAATAAGTGTATGAATCAATCAGAAAATATTGACTCACTAATCAATGTTGTGTTTATAACATTATGAATTTTTTAAAATTAATTTAATAAAATTGATTTTTTTATTTTAACAATTATTTCTAGTATCGTCACCTAGGAGATATGTGTCTTAATCAAAGAGAATTGTTGATAATCACCCTTCAACTATTATTCAATAAACGGGGGACAAATGTTAGGTCTTGATATGGTCAACATGAAGTACTAGATCAAATAAATTACCATTATTTAATGTTCCTTCTTCTATTGTTGAACCCATTACTCATTAACAAGTGTATTATCGAATTTTTAGGATACTAGTAAGCATTGATCCATATTTCTGCTCACCGATATATGTTCCACCATGTTGGAAATATATGAACCCCCTCCCCTACCCCCATATTATATAATTTATACTCCAAAATATTGTTATCCATTTATGAAATAGAAATGTACTCTAATTTATCCTTCCTCTCTAAAATATAGTTCTTATGATAATTCTCAACCTTCTAATCATCCTCCTTTAGATAAATATAAAATATATAATTCAAAATTTAAGGGCAAATGTTTTTCTCTGGTACATGTACTAATATTTTTTATTTTTTCAAATTTGGATCAGAAAATTAATGGTATGTACCCACACACATTTATGTGTTATCAAATAGGTAAACTTTGATAACAGTTTAATATAATTATGATATGAATATGATTGGAAATATTATATTGGAGTGAAAAAACTTCATGGACATGCATGTATAATATAGTGATATTACCCTAGCTTAACCATTGAGTTGGAACTAGTGGAAAAAATACCTTTATCAATATTTTTATATTTTACCTTTAATGTTGGTTTATAACCAATTTTAATATAGAAAACATTGAAATCAGGGCTTCCCACATTAGTTTTATGAAAACTGAAATTTAAAACCCTTCTAAATGGGGAATTACTCGGATCATTCGACATATTTATTTACAAACCCAACATGGAAATATTCCTAGGAGGGATTTCAATATCATTTTATTAAAAGGAAAATTGAAAATTTTCCTCATAATAATTCCATTTCAATTTTATAAAAACAATATGTCAACAGAACGTCAATATCCCAAGGTAATTAAAAGTCATTTCTATAAAACTGACATAGTAAGTCTTTTTCAATGTCATGTTTTAGTGAAAACCAACATAGAAATCCTTCTTGGGTGATTTAAACATCATTTTTTGTATAAAAATGATGTTGAAATTTGAAAAAATAAAAAAAAAATTATTAAAATTACCTATTCTTGAAATCTTCAAGCTCAATTTAGAAAAAATATAGGACAAATATACTGCAGATACATCAAAGAAGTAATTAAACTCGTTGAGAAATTTTAAAATAAATATTATAAATATAAAACTAAATGAATCTAAATACAAAAATAATTCAAACATAGAAAAATTTTATGCAAATAAATTTTGAAGGTATTTTGGGACATTTTGTGTATATGAAGAAACATAATTAAAAACATACAAAATAAAGTCTTAGAAATTTAAAAAATAACAAATTTGTTTAAATTAAAAGTGTTGTAAGGAAACTAAAATTTTAAAAATCTGTTGTTTTTTGTCATTATTATCTGATACCTGAATCGTAAAACCTAATATCCAAATTCAAAATTCCCTTATTGACTATTAAACTATGTTTATGGAACCATATTTTAAAAATAAAAACTTCAAATATTTATAAAAAACCAATTATTCACTAATATACAAGTTATTTACCTAAACATTCGAATGATTAATTTTTTTTAGATCAACTGTAGGATAGTAAACCATGTTTAATGCAATCAATAAACTATTGAAATTTCAAATATTAATTATCAAAATTAATTTCAATTAAAAAAATTTTGATTAAAGAACTAAACACATGGAATAAACCATACTTCTTTAACATTCGTCTAAATTTTATTTGAAATCAAACTATAAAGTACATGACTGATACAGTTTACTTTTGTTAAAATAAAAAAAATCAAATGTGCACTAAAAAATAAAATATTCAGAATTGATAATAGAATAATAAATAGTTGTTTGTAATTATATATTTTTTCAAACCAATCAAGGAATAGAAAAAAGGAATTGTGATGTTTGTGTTTTCTAATCTTTCAGATACATATTCTATTTTGGTTTCTTGTTTCAAATAGTTCACTTCTATTGAGAAAGATTATGGGTTAATAAAATCATAAACAGAAGTAAAATTATATTGGATGAAAATAAAATAGGGAGAAATAATTATAAAATGAATAAATTAAGTTAAAAGAAAATATTTTTACTTAGTGAAAATAAATTAATAATTGAAATTTACTTACATGGAAAAAAATAGAAACACTTATATAGTGAGTTGATCACCCTGTACAATATCAATGATTTCAGTTTTAAAAATATTTAATGCATGACCTATTATACATACATCATCACTCAATATAATATTATAATAATTATCTAATATAGATCAAAGATGCGAAAACAATATTACCCAATCAGCTTCCTATGGAATATTTGATGGTACCGAAATCCAAAAATTTTCTTTCCTTTACATTAATTCCATTGATATAAAATAATCATATATAACGTAATGGTAATAAAATATAATAAGTTTTTTAAAATTTAATGATAAATAAAAAATAAAAATAGACTAATTCCACACATGTTATCTGGCAGGAACAATCATAAGGCCAAAGTAAAATAAATGGTCAATACTCTATCTAACTATAGACACATCCTTAGTAGGTAGTGGAAGTAGAGTAGTTGGATCAATAATATCATTTAATAATACTCGTACATAACCTGACTATATATCCTGATGATATACAAAATCTACCATATAATGTAAAATTATGCATGCAATAATATGTGCATGGGGATCCTCAGTAAGCAAATCATTGAACACAATTAGGTTTAAATGAGGAGGTGGTGGATATCGGTAGGAAGGCTACACATGTTACGATTGATGTACTGGCTACATCTATCTCATACCATCTATAATCATAGCTAATATAGATTATTTAATCCTATCCTATATCAAACAAAAAAGAATCTATTTCTTCACTATATCATACCCCTATCTATATCGCAAAATTGGTATATACAAAAATATTTTTAAATATAACACTCTCCTTATACCCAGTTATGTGGTTAGGGTGTTCCGAATTTCCAAAACCAACAGAAATAATATACTTCCTATCCTTAAAGATAATTTTCCCATGTGTCATTTTCTCTTAATGTTCCTCCTGAAGTGATATTATCCAATGTAATATTCATAAAATAAATTTAATAAATATTAATATTGATAAAAATTAAGAATAAATTACAAACAATATTATCAGTTACATCCTTTGTTTTATAAGTAATATACTATAACTTTTTTAATAGTCTTTCCATTTTCCATTTTTCATGATGAGTGGGAGGAAATGGAGGGTTGAGTAGAACCTCTTTAAAGCCGCTAGTTAACTTGGCTCTTAACTCAATGAGATTTTAATCAATAATTTATTCCTATATTCAAGGATACCCTCCTCGTGAAAATGTATGATGGTAAAATTTGGGAGAATGTGTCTCTTGGTTTGTTTTTTGGGAAACCTCTTACATAAGAAAAATAATAATTATAATGTAATGAATAATAATTAAAGAAATAAAATTTTCAAAGAAGAAAACATATCATAAAATCATCCTCATGTATACTTAAGAAAAAATTTTATCATGTCTCTATATCTATAAACTCATAGGTAATGCATGAATATTTTTATTTTTTAATCTAAAGAAATAATATTTCTAGTAAATGTTTTCTTAAAATATCCTTTTCTTGTTACCAAAAAGGATTAACACTTATTTTTAATTCCTTTTATCTCTTAAAAGTAAAAAGTATTCTGTAATTTAATAAATAAAATATTATGAAATAAATAATATTTAAACCGTTATAAATATAAATAATTATGTTTAAAAATATTATTTTAAGGCTCCCATAAATGATCTTCCACTGATTGGTTTATGCTCCTCCAATTATGGTGTAATATATTTTCCCTACACTTACTTTGTATAGCTTGGTAAGTCTTAAACTATGTAGAATTTGGGATACTTGGTATGTCGTTCTCATCAAAGTTAATTATCACCATTTTCACTCCACATGTGACTAAAAAGTTTTATAGACAAGTAGTCACATGCCTACCGTATTTAGGATTAGTCCTCTCTTGAAAATAATAAGAGTTGAAAATAATATTAAGAAATATGTTTAATTTCATTAAAAATTTAATTACTATATATATATATATATATGAAAAATTGTATATTATTTTATTACTTAGCCTCAGTTTCTATCATTTTGAAATATGAATGCTACCTCAAAAAAATCAACATGACCTCTATATGATTAAAATTAAATAACTATAATAAATGAAAATTTCTTTTTTCATAATATAAAACAAAATCAATTTATAAATGAAAAAAATGAAGCAAAAAATATTTAAACCACAAGCATAATATAATAATAAAAAATGTATAAATACAAACTATTATAACGAAAGACAAATTATAGTCACAAACAATTTATTTTAATGAAAATAATTTAACATTAAAATAATTTAAAAAAATTATAATTTATTTTAAAATGTATAAAAATGATTGGATGAATTCAATTTGTAACCAATAGATAGTTAATTTAAATTCAAAAAAAATATATTATAAAATTTTGACCCAAATAGATATTGGATAACATTTAAATCACTCGAAGAAAGTGCAAACATGGTCAACACTGCAAGATTCAAGAGAAACATGTAAGAAGATATACAAATAGATAATTTTATCATACATTAATTCTTAATAAATAATTTATATATTTAAAACATTTTGAAAATGAGATAAATGTTACAAAAAAATTATTCCAAATTCATTATATTGATAGAAAGAAATTATAAACGAAAATATTGATGAATAAAATAACTTAAAAATTTGGAGGTTAATAATGAAAAATAGATTATAAATATTTACTTAAATAATTATGAGATTAATTCTGTCTTTTCTCATATCCCTTTAAGGTGAACATTTCATTAAATGTGGACAATGATTGAATTATTTTCATTGTTATCATTTGGAAATCTTGTAGTATATGAATAAACCACCCATAAATCCATAACATCATCATCATCCGCACCACCAAAATGAATTTTTTACATTTTCAAAATAACGAACCACTGATCATTCGAGGGATCAATAACATAAAATATTTTCTTCTCATGTGTCACCTTGATAAATGCTTCCTCTTTAAAACAAAATCTCTTCAAATTCTCACGTGTAATTCCACAATCATAATGTTTCATGACACTATTAATATTAACATATTTACACTTAAACAATTTTACTTGAAATTTATTAAAACTAATTTCCCATATATTCTCAAGAACTATAAAATATATCATTGATGTAGATGTTGAGTTTTTATATTTTTCAATCAAAAAATTCAATTCTTCAGTGATGACCATTACCCACAATATTTTGAATAGTAATCTTATCATCTTTATTTTTTGTGTGAAATGTGTAACCATTAATATCAAAATAAGACCCTGTGATCACATTAAGATGAGTTCCCCCTATCAACCATTTAACTTCTTTTTATGTATATAAATTTTTGTTTAATTTCTCTTTATATCATGAAACTAATGTCTTTTTGTGATCAATCATCAACCACTTTTTATTTATTTTTAGAAATTGTACCTTTAATCCAAAAATATGTGATGATATATATGGTCGGACATTATATGTGTTTTTTAAAATTTATAAATTTTCCAAAATCACTTTATCATGTGGAATTAACTTCACCTTTAAGCCATGAATCCCTCTCTCTTCACTATCAACTACCAATTTTTGAGATATTGGGAGACCAGTATGCATCACTTCATACAAATAATCTGTACAAAACTCAATAATATCTTCTAATATATATTTTTGAATAACAGAGGCCTTCGATAGATGATGGTTTTTAATATATACCTTCATAATTTTTATGTATCTTTTATAAGGATACATACAATATAAATAAACTGGCCCTTGTATTCTAATCTCTCACACAAAATAAATCACCAGATAAACCATTATATCAATAGACATTAGAGGGAAACACATTTCATTATAAAAAATTATGAGAATAGCATTATTCACCAATATATCTAAGATATTTTGTTTAATTAATTTTATATAAATATATTTTAAAAAAATAAGATAACTTGATGATAGTCTTTCTGGTAGGTATAGGAAATGTACCACATGGTGTGACTAGAAGTTATGGAATCAATATAAGACAGTCATGATATTTTGTACCTATTAATTTAAAATCCATACCTGAAACAAAATTATTCACCTATGAATAATATATACTAGTTTCTTTAATATAATGTGAACACTAACAACAATTCATGTGCTCACTCTTTCTTAATGTGCGAAAAGATAGAGGTAAATATGTTTTGTTTCCATTCATAGTGGGAGATAACTCCAAACATATTCCAATAGATATCAATTCCAATCTATCATTCTATAAATATTTTATCTCTCATTATATTTCTAGAATTTTCCAATCAAAGAATCACATATGTTTTTTTAACATCCATAACATCAATATTATGTTTTATCTCCAAAAATATCCATTAAAGTGGTTTCAATAAGATATAATTTTTCTTTTATATAATTTTTTGATGACCATAAAATCTTTTATTTCCAAATATAAAGTAGATATTTTTCAAACTGTCATAATATTATTAAACTAAAAATGTTTGTAGGGGTTGATTATATTTTAATAAACCGTTAAATACTTTTTTTAATCTATGACAATGATGGGTAATTAAAAAAAATATTTGATTTTCCATGTACACTACCATTATTTCATTCTGCAATTGATAATATGAATTATCTTCTTAAAAAATTCGACATTCTTTATAACCCTTAATATTGAATCAAGATTATTTTCTATATGCTGGAATGACATTTTTAGTAAACATTATCATAGAACACAAAATAAAATACTCATTATTGTATGAATCAAAAACTATAACACATGTATCACATATAAATTGAAAACCATCAATCAATGGTGAAAGATACATGATTAGACAATAAAACCCCATATTTTAATTACATTTTAATTGTATTAAATGTTCATTTTTGATCTTATGGACTTGAGTTAGTGGATTTTAATTTTGAACGTCCATTCTAATCATTTGTGCCCTTCATGCCTAATGTACACCAATTTAGGCCCAATTATTAATCTGATTTTAAGGAATTTAATTATCTATATTTTAATTTTTTATTTTGGGAAAATGGATATAAATATCAATAGAAACATTTTTCATTCAGGGATAAATGGAGTATTCATAAAGGATAATGGTGGTTTTTGGAAATAAAAGGAAACAATTCTGGAGAAGGCAGATTGGAACCAGCCCATTGATGAGAATGTGGGGCCCACAATACAAACCCAATGAATCCCAACATTCGTTGGATTCAAGAAGACATGTATATTAACAAATAATTCTTCATTATCTGGTGCTAATTCAGCCTCCATGTTGGTTATTAAGGCGGACTAATTAGAATATCAAAATATGGGACGGAATCAGTGACCTAGAATATTATCCCACTAAATCGGCCATAACTCCAGATCCACAACTCCAAATGGGCCCCAATGTTACAAGTGGTTAGTATACATACGGGGTTCCATTTTCGGCTTATATGTCCCACTCCGATTCTCCCATCTAGAAAGTTCTTTTGACACTTATGTTCGGTAGATGCAAGCTGGCTTCCACTTCAGGTTAATGGAGGGAATCAATTTTTATCCACAACTTTCCACCACCCTAAGGATTAAATTAATTTAATAACTGGGCATATATTTATTGAGGCTTGGCCTAAGGATTCCCAATTTCTAATTTAATGTAGTGTTGGTGATGGTTAATACATCTCTTTTTTTTTATGTAATGTTATTATGCCAAAGTTCATTTGTGATGTTTTCTATTGCCTTGTAAGTTTCTTTTTGTATTCCTATGTTCATAATAAATACTTTTCTTTTCTATTCTTCCCATTTAATTAATTAAATCTCTATAATCACAAATAATAGAGATATAAATATCTTTTGGTGAATTATTTCACCCATAGTTGTGAATTACATTGACATACACGGAGAAGTGATTGTTATTTCTGTGTTTTTAATTTTTTCAATCCAATTCTTGTAAGATATATTACTCCTACCATTGAGAGTATACCCTACAACCTGCACCATTTCCTCAATGCAAGAGGGGGAAAACCAAGCCTGAATTGAGAGAAAAATTGAGGGAAATATTCTCACAAGTCAAGTGGAACATTCCATTTCGCGATGCAATCAAAACCATGCCTACCTACTCAAAGTACCTTACGGGATATTGTACTTTTAAAAGAAATTTTTCACTTAAAAACTATACCCTTTTGGCTGCTAAAGTGAGTACCACCATTCAAGGGACCATTCCTCCTAAGTTGAAAGACTCGTGTAGCCCTTAAATTAATGTTGAACTTAGAGAGAGAAAAGTTTTTAGGGCCTTGTGTGACCTAGGTGCTAGTGTCAATCTCATTACCTATAATGTGTATTTCTAGATAGGCCTAGAAGAGATCCAACCCACATCTGTCACACTTCAACTTGATGATCATATAATTAGGGTTCGAAAGGGGATTTTAAAGGGCATTCTAGTAAAGGTTGAAAACATCATCCATCCTACCGACTTTATTATCCTTGACAAAAAACCAAACTTAGGAAACAAGGAAAAAACCCCAATCATCCTTTGTCCTCCCTTCCTTTCATCGATCAACTATGTTATCTGAGTCCGAAATGGGAACATGACCATCACATTTGGAATCTTGAGTCTAAACTTGATCATCTATAATGAAAGATCACAAATTGAGGATGACGAAGACATTCATCAAGTAAACATGATAGTAAGAATTGATAATGAATCCATAGAACATAAAAGAATATTTTACGGATGATTAAGTCAGGATGAGATTGATTTCCTTTGTTCATTTGAAGGATGTTTTTCTCTTTGGCATAAATCATTTTCAAATTACTCTAATGATGATGTATTAGGTCCAACAATTTGTTAAACCTTTCCAAAAACCAATTTCATAGAGACAAATCAAACTTCTTTCCCAAAATCTGATCAAACCAATCTTGTTGTTGAAACATCTACACATGGGGATTCGATTCTTTCTAAAACTCTAGGAAACAAAATTGATCATGATCCAATATCGCAATATTCTGTTGAAATAATGAACCAACCTGATCTTGAATTGAAAAAACATCCTTACGCACAAAAGGTGTTCCTTAATAAGAGAAAATAGAACATATCCAATATTCATTTCTTGTTATCTTCAAGCTGGTCATGAGAGGATGCTTCTAGATGTCCTTAGGATACATACGAAATCCATTGGTTGGAACCAGTTTGATAGTTCTAGATTTATCCCATTAATTGGCACTCATAAGATTGTTCTTGAATCTGATTCAAAGCCATGTCATCAACCTCAATGGAGACTCAATCCTAATATCATGGAGGGAGTAAGGAAGGAACTTCTGAAATTGTTAAAAGCTTTTATCATCTATCCAATAGTTGAGAGTGAATCGGTGAGCCCAATCAAAGTGGTTCCAAAAAAGGCTGGCATCAGAGTGATAACCAATAAGGATGAAGATATTGTTCCAACAAGGGTGAGTAGTAGTTGGAGAGTCTGCATCAACTATAGGAATAAAAACTCATTTACCAAGAAGGACCATTTCCCCTTACCATTCATTGAACAAGTCCTTGAGAGAGTGGCATGTCATTCCTTCTATTGTTTCATAGATGGGTACTCAGGGTATAATCAAATTGAGGTCTCCCTAGAGGATCAAGGGAAGACTACATTCACATTTCCATTCGGTACCTTTTCTTTCTAACGCATGCCCTTCGGGTTATGCAACGCCCATGGAACATTCCAATGGTGCATGATGGGAATATTCTCAAACATGGTAGGGGATTTTCTAGAGGTCTTCATAGATTACTTCTCTGTGTTTGGGGATACATTTGAGGGATGTCTGATGAATGTGGAGAGAGTATTTTCAAGATGTGAAGAAAATAATCTAGTTCTAAACTGGGGAAATTTCATTTTATGGTTAATGAGGGACTAGTTCTAGGCCATTTGGTCTCAGGTATGGGGATTGAAGTTGATAAAGCAAAGGTTAACATAATTCATCACCTTTAATCACCCAAACCTATTAATGAAGTGAGTTCATTCTTAGGACATTCTGGTTTCTATAGAAGATTCATCAAGGAATTTAGTTCAATCTCTAAACCACTTTATTCTCTCCTAGTAAAGGATGCTCCATTTGTTTGGACAGAAAGCTATGAAGGTTCATTCTCAAACCTAAAATCATCCCTCACCTCTCCTAGCATTATGAAATCTCCAAATGAGAACCTTCCATTGGACCTTATGTGTGATTACAGTGACTTTTATATAGGATCTTTATTAGGAAAACGTTGTGATAAAACTCATTATGTCATTGCTTATGCAAGAAAATCCTTAAATGATTCCCAAATAAACTACAGAACCACTGAGAAGGAGTTTCTTGCTATTGTGTTTCCTTAGAAAAGTTTAGGTCATTCCTCTAAGGATCCCCCATCACCATTTTCATTGACCATTCTACACTAAAATACCTCTTCCAAAAACAAGATTCTAAGAAAAGTCCAATTAGGAGGGTCCATCTCATACAAGAATTTGACCTCACAATCAAGGAAAAATAGGGTGTTGAAAATGTTGTAGCTGATAACCTCTCCAAAATATAATTCAAAGACAACTCAAATCATCTTTCTGTGTCTAATTCATCTCCTGATGAACACCTATATTCTATGAGTGACTTACCTTGGTATGTCGATGTAGAAAACTTCTTAGTTACAGGAGTCATTCAAAAATTCATGGGACTCAAGATATAAGGAAATTCCTTTATGATGTTAAGGACTATGTGTTTGATGATCCATACCTCACTATGTTCTGCCCTAACCAAGTCATTAAGTGGTGTGTCATAGAATCTAAACAAGAGTCCATCATTAAATTCTCTCATAGTGAGGCATGTGGAGGTCACTTTTCCTCTAAGAAAATATAGCATCCCAGACTTTTATTACATTACTATTACATCATTTTAAAGATAAAAAACATAATAGTATTACACATAGAGGATCCAAAGGTTTAGTGTCTTGGGAAAACAAGGACCATACATAACAAATAAAACAGCAAGAAGAAACATATATTTAATTTCTTCTTCTCTATATTCATGTTGGCACTTGTCCTCTCATTAGTACATGTAACCACCTGAGGATATACATAAAAAGGGATGAGATAGTGGCCTAGTAAGAGGATAGATAAGACCATCATAGCATGGGGTGATCATAATCATAACATGGGAAAAGATCATGAAGATGAGAGGAAACATAAATATAAGACTTGGAATATGGAAATGTATAAAAATGAAACATCATGTCTTAGTTTTTAACTACCACACATACTTGTGAACCATGCTAGCATCTTTTTCACACATCATTTCACATTTACTCATGAGATTCATCACTTTACCCAATGCATTGAAGCACTGTATAATTCCGGGCGCACCCATCACATCATAACATTATCATTTACATGCATGCCACATAGAACATATATCAATAATGAACATAACTAACCAATGGAAATGAATGGGTTTCATCTCATAAGAACACATTCATAAACATTGGGTTCCCAAAACAAAGGGGGAATAGCATACTTGATATAAGAACCATCAACTTTGAAAGAGAAGTAAAAGGTGAGTTCTAAAAAGAAGAGTACTATTGGAATATATTATGTTTCACATAAACAATAGTGGTAAAAATGTATATCTCATATAAGTAAATACAATGATTAAAAAAATATTTTCAAGGAGTAACCATATCAAAAAGTGGTGAAAGAGGGAGAACCCGAAGAAATAAAATTGTGTTCGAGATTTTCCCCTAACCTTGTTTCTGAATGCTTCCTTCTATTTAATTACCTGTATAATGACATTATATTCAATAATTAGAAATACATAACCTTTTTTTACATTAATATGGTTAATTATGGTTTCATTATGTGATTTTATGTGCCTTTGGATGAGTTATAGAGTTTAAAAACATTATTCGAGAATGTTTGTTTTTATGGTTTTCTTGAGTGGGTCACTTGTATTCTTAAATTAAAGTTTGGGTAGAACATGGGAAAACATCCAGAACGTATATTATATGTTATTAATTACATTCCATAATTTAAAATGATCCTATAATGAGATATATTATATACCATGTGGATGAATCATTAGATAAAAATTAAATGAAGATTGTTTGGGTTAATTTGGGCGTTTTTTGGATCACAATGAACTTGTTTTAACTTATCACATAGCAATATGGCCATAGGTTATTTCTAGAACATTAAATAGGAAATAATACATATTAAAAATTCTATTTCAATCGTAAAAATGGTTTCATGACCAGATCTGAAGGTAGAAATGGAAGAAGAAACATGTCATTCTTAAAGGTGATAAATTAACACCTCACGAACAATGTTCTATTTAATAAAATAAAAGGAATAGGGAAAGGGGGTTGGATAATATAATATCCTATTATAATCATAAAATTATATTAAATGTATAATACTGGTGTTACAATACCATTTGGATAAAGATTGGTGGGGAGAGATCAAGAAATGAACATGAAATTGAAAGAAAAAAAAGGAGAAGAGGGAGAGAAATTACATCTTAAATCCTCCTCTTGAGATCCTCCTTAATGAAGCTAGGCTTGGTAATACAACAGTACTGCAGTAGTACTGTATCAGTACTATAGCAGGTGTTAAGCAGGTACTGTAGTGGAACTGTGCAGTACAATAGCAGGTAGTGTATTGGAAACTGTAGTAGTCACTGTTTGGGACTATAGTAGCTGGAAATATGCCCTCGTATGGGCCTTCAGGCCACTGATTTGGTCCATGGGTCCTTTGAGGACTTCGGGCCACCCAGGCCTTTGGGTCAGTAATACCTTAGGGCCACATCAAGGCCTTTGGGCAACCTTTAAGTGTAGATGAAAACTAGACAACCTACAAGGAACAAGCTCTACAAAGAAGATGTCCAAGGAGCTTTCACCACAAGGAGAAGCTAAAAGGATTACAAGAATGAGATTGTATGGAACCTGCCATTGGTAAAATCCTATTCATTCATTGTAATGCCTATCCGAATAGCCATGCGAAGGTGGAGAGCTGATTTCATGATGAAAATGTTGGGTAGGAGAAGTTCCAAATAGTTAGTCTGGGATGTATGTAATGTTTGAAGCCTACGGGCAATGAATTCCTCTAAAACTGATGGGCCATGTAATACTTACACCCACATGATTTTTAAGGGTTCCAACTCACCCCTTGAAATTAGGATTATCAAAAATCAATAAAAAAATGAAGGCCTTCGGGCAATTGGAGGAAGGGTGGCATTTATAGTGGAGGGGAGAGGGGTATCCTTAATATAAAATTCATTAGTTTATTAATTTACCCTGAGATAAGGAATTGTTAGTCTTGAATGACCAAGAATAGTATTTGTAACATTTGATCTTGAAAAAATTTGGCTTACATCAACAGAACATCCCAAATGACTCTATAATTAGATTATTTAGCATATTTTTGTAAATTACGGTATTTCACTATTCATCAAAAATTCAAGTATTTCAGAAAAATCCCCAAAATTTACCCCAACAATTTTTCTACGTATAGAATCCAAAAAATAATTCCAATTTTCAAAATTAATTTTCGAAATATTATTAATTTAATATTTAATTAAAATCATATTTTACTTAAAAAAAATATTTTTAAGATCAAAACTGATTTTATAGTGCTTTCAAAAATTATGTAGGGTCTTATAAGATTATCTAAAAAATATAAGACAATGATTTGATAAATAATGAATACATTTTAGGAAAATACATTTTATTTTAAATTAGTTATTTATAATTAATCATTTATGACTTACAAAAATCCAAAACGTTTACTAAGGTCAAACTATCACTTTCTAAGATGTCTACATTTTATTTAATTATTCTTGGGTATGGTTACTCTTATGTTGGATGATTGACTATTCATAAGGTTTATATTACTATTCATAAGGGTATGTTACTATTCAAAAGGGTAGGTTACTATTCACTGAAAATTATTTTGGTTTCAATAGACTCCAAAAATCATCTTGAACACAACCATGTGTGTCTGATTTTTGAAATTCCAAACATAAAAGTGACAAACTTGTGTTTAAAGGTCACTTATCACTTAGTAGTCCATTATGTTAGGTATTCATGTGATTTTATTATTTAATTATAAGAAGTGAATTTCCATTGATAAAATTTGGGTCGATACATTCACCCCCCCTTAAGAAATTTTGCCCCCAAAATTTTACTTTACACAAACACGTGA
Source organism: Viscum album (assembly GCA_963277665.1). Classification (NCBI taxonomy): domain Eukaryota; kingdom Viridiplantae; phylum Streptophyta; class Magnoliopsida; order Santalales; family Viscaceae; genus Viscum; species Viscum album. Next base: position 73,983,472 of record OY728162.1, on the reverse strand, counting down.
GGGTGTTTATCCTTCATTGCCTCTTCTGGTTCCCAAGTTGCTTCCTCAAGCTTATAGTTCTTCCACAACACTTTGACAAGATGGGTTGTCTTGTTGTGTAGAACCTTATCTCTCTGATCCAAAATCTTTACTGGCAGCTCCTCAAAGGAGAGATCATCATCCAGCTGCACCACCTCTGAGTTTAGTGCATGCGAGGGGTCTGGTATGTACTTCCTCCATAGTGATACATAAAGAACATCATGAACTTGATCCATATTTGGTGGAAGTGCAAGATGATAGGCCACAGCTCCTATGCGGTCAAGGATCTCAAAGGGGCCAATATACCTTGGGATTAGCTTCCCTTTCTTCCCAAATCGCATGACTCTCTCCCATGGAGATATTTGAAGGAATACTTTATCTTCAATGTAGAACTTCAAGTTCATTAGATGGTTGTCATCATAACTCTTTTTTCTATCTTCGAGCATCTTTGATGTGTTTCTAGATGACTTGAACCTTCTCTATCATCTCTTGAAAAAGATCGGGTCCAAGTAGCTTCTTTCTCCAACTTCATCCCAACAGGTTGGAGTTCTTCATCGCTTCCCATAAAGAGCTTCATAGGGAGCCATCTGAATACTTGAGTGGGAGCTATTGTTGTATGAGAACTCAAACAATGCGAGATGTTGATACCAACCACCATTGAATTTCAAGAGTGTAGGCTCTTAGCATATCTTCAAGCGTCTGAATAGTTCTTTCAGACTGGCCATCAGTTTGGGGGTGATAGACCGTGCTGAAATTTAATTCAGTACTCAAAGAATGTTGAATTCTCCACCAAAATTTAGATGTGAACCTTGGATCACGGTCAGAGAAAACTAAGAGTGGAACATTGTGCAGTCTCACCACTTCCTTCACATATATCCTTGCAAGTTGTTCAAGAGAGAGGTATTCCCGAATAGCGATAAAATGGGCAGTCTTGGTGAGTTGATCAAACATAACCCATATCACATTATTTCCCTTCGACATCTTCAAGAAACCCATGAAAAAGTCCATAATAACATTTTACCATTTCCACATGGCTATATGTAATGGTTGCATCATACCTTTGTACTTTTGTCGCTCAGCTTTAACTTGCTGACATACCAAGCACCTTGATATATATTCCGCAATATCGTTATTCATTTGATCCCAGTAGAAGTGTCCTAAGAGATCATGATACATCTTGTTACTCCCATGATGAATAGAGAAATTTGAGCTATGTGCATTGTCCAGTACCTCCTTCTTTATCCCGGTTGATAAAGGCACACAAAGCCACATTCCAAACCGAGTCACACCATCATCATCGATATGGAACTCTGTCAGCTTCCCTTCCTTTACTGCATTCACCCTCTTTTGTATCTCCACATCATCCCTTTGTGCTTCCTTAATCTTCTCTAGGGTGGACGGTTACACAGTCATTTGGGAAAGGTAGGATGTATCCCCAGCCCTTATGATTTTCAAATCCATTCTTTGCATATCCAAGAAGATAGGGTCTTTCTCAATCTACATCATGGATAGAGTAGCAGGTTCTTTTTTGCTTAGGTAATTAGCTACATTGTTCACCTTTCCATGATGATAGTGAATAGAGCAATCGTAATCCTTAATTAGCTCTAACCATCTCTTTTGATTCTTGTTGAGCTCCATTTGTGTGAATATATACTTCAGGCTCTTCTTGTCGGTGTATATGCCACACTTCTTGCCATAAAGGTAGTGCCTCCAGATTTTCAAGGTAAAAATCACGGCTACCAGCTCTAGATCATGTTTCAGGTAGTTCTTCTCACGTATCTTCAACTCTTGTGAGGGTTAGGCTATCACATTTTCATTTTTCATGAGTACACAATCCAAGACTTTCTTTGAAGAATCACTGTATTTCACAAAACTTTCTCCACTTTTCGGTAGTGTGAGTACAGGTGCAGTGATCAGGCTTCTCATTATCTCCTTGAAGATTCCCCCACATTTTTCTTTCCAGATATACTTTACCCCTTTCCTTGTTAACTTAATTAGCAGGCTTGACAATCATGAGAAGTTTCTCACAAAACGTTAGTAGTACACTACTAATCCAAGAAAACTACGGATTTCTGTGACACTAGAGGGCCTGGGCCATTCCTCAATCACCTTTTTATTTAAAGTATCCACATAAATTCCATCACTTGTGATCACATGTACAAAGAACGTGACTTGATTCATCCAAAAGTCACACATGCTATAATTGGTGTACAACTTCTCTTTTCATAATATCACCAAAACAAGTCTTAGATGTTCTTCATGTTCCTCCTTTATATTGGAGTAGATAAGAATATCATCGATAAACACTACCACAAATTTGTTGAGGTAATGTCTAAAGACTTTATTCATCAAATCTATGAAGATTGCAGGTGCATTAGTAATTCCATTGGGCATCTCAAAAAACTCATAGTGCCCATACCTTATTCTGAAGGCAGTCTTCTGAATATCTTCCTTCTTCACCTTTACCTGATGATATCCAGAATGAACATCTACCAATGAGAAGAATGGAGAACATCTTAACTGATCGAAAAGGTCATCAATCCTTGGAAGAGGATATTTGTTCATTATGGTGATCTTGTTGAGTTATTGATAATAGATACACAACCATATTGTTACATCCTTCTTCTTCACAAAGAGCACTGGAACACCCCAAGGTGATGCACTAGGGCGTATGAACCCTTTATCCAATTGCTCTTGCAGCTGCTTCTTTAGATCATTTAGTTTGATAGGAGCCATCCTATAGGGACACTTCGAGATAGGATTATCTCCATGTATGAGTTCAACTGAGAACTCCACCCCACGATCCGGGGGAATTCTGGGTAACTATTCAGGAAATACGTCATTGTATTCCCTCACAATGGACATTTCATCATGTTTGGAACTTTCCTTCGACTCAACCATTTGGGCGAGGTATTATTTTTCATAGGGAATCAACACCCACACCATTGAAGTATTTCTCAAAGGAGATTCATTATCATCCTTGCATTTTAAGAGGAGCATGGAATGGTTAGGAATATGAAAAGATATTTCCTTTTTTCGATTGTTGATATGTGCTCTATATAATTAGAGCCAATCCATTCCCTTTATAGAATTGAATTCCACCAAGGGAAGTATTACATGATTTTCTAGAAGAATCTTCACACATACGCCAACAGGAGAAGACTTAAACACTTGGGTTGCAATGATTGCACCACTTAGTGTTTTTACACATATCTCTACTTCAAGGTTTCGAGGCTTCGATTCTATATTTCTTGCAAACTTGCAAGATATAAAAGAATGCGTAGAACTAGAATAAAATAATTCTTTTTCCATTCTTGATTGAATGGGAATTATACCTTGTATGACTTCATTATCATGCTCCACCTCTACAATAGTGATGGCATAATCCTTCCCTTGTTCCTTTGGCTTTGGTGGTTGCTGATGTTGATTACCCTTGAAAACTCGAGGTTTAGTGCACTGGTTTGCATAGTGCCCTAGCTCACTACAATTGTAGCATTGAACAATGAGTGTTTCTCTCATTTCATCGGCTATATTATCCTTCGTTTCCATGTCTTTTCAAAACACATGATCATGATGTCCATATTTCCCAATCATGATGCATTTCCCCATCCCTTTGAGGCAGTTCACATGGTGCAACATTGCACATTTTTGGCATGTGGTTTGGTGATTTTTCTCCCCACCCTTATCATTATATCCTCCATCTTGAAACTCCAACTTTCATTTCTTATCCCCATAGCCATGTTACCATTCTCCAAACTCTATCTACACTTTTAGGGAACATCGAAAAACATCTTCACAACTCCCAAAGTCTCGAATTGCAAGATCTTTTAGAAGGTGTGGTTTTAATCCACAAAATAATCTATCAATTTTTCTATAATTGTTGATAAAAAACCAAAAGTGTATCTTACAATCCATGTAAAATTCACTTCATTGGTTGTGACAGATTCTCCTTCATTTTTTCTAGAGCTCTATGAATTATCTCTCCATCTTCGTGCGAAGAGTTCTTGGGAAATACTTATTAAGAAACATTATCTTAAAGTATTCCCATTTTATCTCTTCAATTCCCTCCCTTGGATTGGTGTTCTTAATCAAATCCCACCATTGATCGGCTTCTCTATCTAAATGATAAATGGATAGGGTCACCTTCTCCATCTCAGAACAGTGATGCACATAATAGATTTGGTCCATGGATTTGACCAACTTTTTCACAACTAGTGGATCAGAGGATCCAGTAAACGTCAGTGGTCGTTGCCGCATAAAACATTTGATAGCCAGTTGATCCCTCTTTTGTGAAGGATGATGTTCCCCATTATTGTGGTTATTGTTCATAACCTAAGATAACTGGGTAAGAATCACCACGAAGTTTTGAACTCCACCTCCCAAATCATTGGGGATGTCATTCAGGAAATTGTTGCATTGGCCCTTGCACGAGTTTTTGGCTTTATTTCTCCTGGTTCCCACCATTTTATAAAATAGAAAAGATTAGAACAAAACATAAGTAAACAAGTCATGAATAACTTATTCATTTAAAAAATTACTCCAAAAACATAACGTATGGGATCCCTATGTAAATATTTTTGTGTGCATATTTTTACTTAGTCACATTCTAGTGGTTTTTCTCTAGGGTTAACTAATCCTAATTCCCAAATTAACTAAACCATTACTCTGATACGATATATAGAATCTTGGCCTTTTATTACATTAATATTAAATAATTTTATAGATAAACAACATAACAGTATTGCACATAGAGGATCCAAAGGTTTAGTGTCTTGGGAAAACTTGGACCATACATAACAAATACAACATCAAGCATAAACATTTATTTAATATCATCTTCTCTAGATTCTTATTCACACTTGTCCACTCTTTAGTACATGTTGAAACCTGAGTATATACATAAAAATGGGTGATTTAGAATCCCATTTAAAGGATATATAAGAACAACATAGCATGGGGTGATCATAATCATAACATGGGAAAACTATCATGAACATGAGAGGAAGCATAAATATAAGACATGGAATGTGGCAATGCATAAAAATGAAACAACATGTCTTAGTGGTTAACTACCACGCATACTTTTGAACCAAGCTAGAATATTGTTCACACATCATTCGACGTTTACTGATGAGATTCATCACTTTACCCAATTAATTGGAGCACAGTATAATTCCAGGCGCACCCGTCGGTTTGAAACATTCATATTGCGCTATATAATTCTGGGCGCACCAATAAAATCATAACATTATAATTACATTCATGACAAATTGAACATATATATATAATTAACATAACTAACCCATGGAAATGAATGGGTTTCATCTCATAAGAACACATTAATAAACATTAGGTTCCCTAAACAAAGGGGGGATAACATACTTGATATAAGAACCATCAACTTTGAATGAGAAGTAAAAGGTGAGTTCTTAAAAGAAGAATTTTATTGAAAAACATTTTGTTTCACATAAACAATAGTGGTAAACATGTATATCTCATATAAGTAAGGACAATGATTAACAAAATATTTTTAAGGAGTAACCATATCAAAAAGGGGTGAAAGAGGGAGAACATGAAGAAATAAAATTGGGTTTGAGATTTTCCCCTTACCTTGTTTTCGAATGCTTCCTTATCATTAATTTCCTGTATAATGACATTATATTGATTAATTATGGATCCATAACCTTTTTTAAATTAATTTGGTTCATTATGGTATCATTAAGTGATTTTATGTGCCTTGGGATGAGTTATAGAGTTTAAAAACAATATTCGGGAATGTTTGTTTTTATGGTTTTCTTGAGTGGTTCACTTGTATTCTTAAATTGAAGTTTGGTTCGAACATGGGTAAACATAGAGAACTCATATTATATACTATTAATGGAATTCCAGAATTTAAAATGATCGTATAATGAGATATATTATATACCATGTGGATGAATCATTAGATCAAAATTAAATGAAGATTATTTGGGTTAATTTGGGTGGTTTTTGGATCACAACGGACTTGTTTTAATATATTACTTAGCAATATGGCCATAGGTTATTTCCAAAACTTTAAATAGGAAATCATACATATAAAAAATTCTATTTAAACTTTAAAATTGGTTTTATGACCAGATCTGAAGGTATAAATGGAAGAAGAAATCATGTCCTTCTTGAAGGTGATAAATTAACACCTCACGAACAACGTTCTCTTTAATAAAATAAAAGGAAGAGGGAAAGGTGGTTGGATGATATAATATCCTATTAGAATCATAAAATTACAGTAAATGTATAATAATATAGATAAAATACCATTTGTATAAAGATAGTTGGGGAGAGATCAAGAAATGAACATGAACTTGAAAGAAAAAAATAATGGAGAAGAGGGAGAGAAATTACCTCTTAAATTCTCCGCTTGAGATCTTTTTTAAGGAATCTAGGCTTTGTCCTTTGATGAGACCAGAATCTCTTGAAAATGGGAGAGGGGATAGGGAAGATATTTGGGTAGAGTTTATTGAAGGTTTGGATCTTGAGAGGTTTAAGTAATTGAGGGTGTGAAGGGTGGTATTTATAGTGGAGGGGAGAGGGGTTTCCTTAATATAAAATTCATTAGTTTATTAATTTACCCTATTATAATGATTAGAGAGTCTTTAATGACCAAGAATAGTAATTTTATAATGTGATCTTGAACCAAGTGGGATTACATCAGTAGAACATCACAAATGAATCTATAATTAGTTTATTTATATTATATTTGTAAATTACGATATTTCACTATTCATAAAAAATTCAAGTATTTCAGAAAAATACCCAAAATTTACCCCAACCATTTTTCAACGTGTAGAATCCAAAATTTAATTCCAATTTTTCACAAATAAATTTGTAAATATTATTAATCTAATATTTCATTAAAATCATAATTTACTTTAAAAAATAGTTTTTAAGATTAAAACTGATTTTATAGTGCTATCAAAAATTACGTAGGGTCTTATAAAATTATCAAAAAACTATAAGACATTGATTTTATTAATAATTAATAAATTTTAATAAAATAAATTTTCTTTTAAATTATTTTTTTATAATTAATTATTTATTACTTACAAAATTCCAAAACGTTTACTAAGGTCAAATTGTCACTTTTTAAGATGTCTAAATTTTATTTAATTATTAATGGGTAAGGTTACTCTTATGTTGGATGATTTTCTATTCATAAGGGTCATATTACTATTCATAAGGGTACGTTACTATTCATAAGGGTAGGTTACTATTCACCAAAAATATTTTTGTTTCAATAGACTCCAAATATCATCTTGAACACAACAGTGTATGTCGGATGTTCGAAATTTCAATCACAGAAGTGAAAAAATTATGTTTAAAGTTCCCTTATCACTTAATAGTTCCTTATGTTTTGTTTTCATGTGATTTTATGACATTATTATAAGAAGGGAATTTCCATTGAAAAACATTGGGTCATTACAGAAAACATCTTCTAAGATTCGTTAGTGTGTTCTCTTCATGGCCTACCCTCTCAAGGGACTCCTACACATTTTGTCAAATATGTCCTATGTGTCAAGAAGTAGGGTCTATCATGAAAAAGTAATCAGATTCCACTCACCCCTATCTTAGAGAATGAAATATTTGACTATTGGGGAATCAATTTCATTGGTCCCTTCCCAAACTCAAGGGGATATTTGTAAATCCTTTTAGCTATCGATTGTGTCTCCAAATGGATTGAGTCCATTCCAAAAAAATCCAATGATCATAAAACTGTGATTAGATTTCTCTAGAAAAACTTCCAATTTAGATTTGAAATTCCTAGGGCTGTCATTAGTGATCGTGGAACTCATTTCGGCAGTCATCCTTTCTCATCACTCATGGAAATGTCTAGAATTTCTCACAAAGTGTCCACTGCATACCACCCACAGACTAATGGTCAAGATGAGTTAGCCAATCGATAAATCTATAAAATTATTGAGAAAACATTTAACCCATCTAGGAATGATTAGTAAAGAAAACACTTAGATACTCTTTGGGCCTATCTAACCGCATTTAAAATCATTTATGGAATGTCCCCATATTGGTTGGTTTATGGAAAAGCATGACATTTGCTAAAGGAAATTCAACATAAGTCTTTTTTTGGAAATTAAGATAATGAATTATGACCTCTCATTGGCCGTAAAAAAAAGGAAATTAAATCTTAATGAACATGTGGAACTTAAGATGGAGGCCTATGAAAATTCAAGGATCAATAAAGAAAACATACAATCCTACCAATCTTGAAACCTTAAAACCAAACACGTTGAACTGTGAAAACCTATTCTGTTGTATAATTCAAAACATAAAATACACCCAAGAAAATTGAGGTCCAGATGGTCTGGTCGATACATAGTGGATAAGGTTTACCCCCATGAGGCTGTGAAATTCAAGATCCCACCAATGGTCAAACATTTAAAGTTAATGGTGATAGAGTCAAACCATTCATAGAACCATTCCAAAAACATGAAGTTGATGAATAATTGAGTGAACCTACCTTAGATAATGAAAATAATTAATCGATTAGGGGTTGAAGTCAGATAATGACATTAAACAAATCGTTTCATGGGAGGAAACCCTGGTTTTCAAGTTTCTAATCATTTTTCTGTTTTAATCAACTTTATATTTCAAATAGGATTAGTGGATCATTTTGATATAATTTTTTTCTACCTCAGAAGGTTGACCAATTCTTCTCTTATGAGTATGGATGGGTATGAAAGGGGAGAACTGTATTCATTTGTGTCACGTGGTGTGATACCTGAGTACTACCTTACCCAGAAATTAAAAATAAGGCACTGTATCATTAGTTGATTTAAAAAAAGGAAAACCATAAAAATAATGAGACTTGGTATTCAATAAATTTTTGTGTTGTTTTTTTGTTTGGTTTGTTCTTGTTTTTATTGTTCATGGGCTATTTTTGGGTGATAAATATTCAATCAAGGAGGTTCTTACATCTCCCATTAGAATAAAGAGTGATTTGGGAGCACCACAATCATCCTTATGAAGCAACTAGGTGAACTTGTTCCATGCCATTTCCAAATCATCCCCCCACCCGCTTTCCCTTCTATTTTTTTACGAAACTTGGGAAATTTTCATTCTAAGTTGCGGGGTGTAGAAACAAAGTGTTTGTAAAAAAAATAATGAGAAAAAAGAAGTAAATTTTTTTATAATTTATATAATAACATCATTACTCACATTAAAATTACATAGAAAATAATTTTTTATTTCCTTGACTATTAATTTAATTCATGATTAAGTTTGCAAGAATTGATTTTGTAAGTGTGGTTTTCCAAAGATAATTTTCAACATTTTTATTTTCATCAATTAAATAAAAAATCCACAATGCACATTCTCTAAACTGTGGGGTACTAACTTGAATTCTCAGGGTCCCATAATAAATAGCATAGGCTGGTTTGAATTTTATGAATAATATTAGTCTTAAAAAAATAAAATAAAATAAAAATTTGCATGTAGAGTAATGGATTAATAAAATGTGAGGCTTTCAGCACATGGAAATCGTGACTCTAGAGTTTTATAGCCCTGATATTTTTACTCTATCTCTATTTTTGGTAATATGACTCTATTTTTGATCAAGTTAACTCAAGATGATTCCTTAGTATGTGGGCTTCACTTGGTTCTCTAAGGCCATTGAGCCTGGGAGTCATTGGCAAAGTCATGCTATATGGGTTAATTTGATTAACTTAAATCTCAATTACTATGGAAACATTGAAAAAAAAATCAAAAACAAAGAATGATGAATACTCATATTAGTATTAAAGGTGATTTAACCTAGCATTTCCATGATTTCCCCGTTGAATGAAAATAAACCCCCATGTCTATTGTGATTCACAACCCATCATTTCACCTAATTGAATTGAATGAACTATGATGATGGATTTGATCAAATGAATGGGATTTGGATTGGGATATACAATTAAATTTATCTTGTTTAAATTATTTTGATAGGTTATAAAGACATATTTGGGTGTATTATAAATTTTGAGCACTGTTTGTTATAATATGTTTGAAAAAAATAATTCAAATATAATCTTCGAATTTTTTTATAAGGACTAGCAAATCTCAAGTTGGGGGGAGTGATTATACAATAGAAACACATATTTTAATTACATTTTAATGGTATTAAATGTTATTTTTTGATCTTATGGTCCTGAGTTAGTGGATTTTAATTTTGAACATTCATTCTAATCATTTGTGCAGTTTATGCCTAATGTACTCCAATTTAGGCCCAATGATTCATTTGATATTAAAGAATGTAATTATCCATATTTTAATTTGGTATTTTTTGAATTGGATGTACACATCAATATGAACATTTTTCATTTAGGTATTAATAGAGTATTTGTAAAGTATGATGGTGATATTTGGCGATAAAAGGAAACAATTTTGGAGAAGGTAGATTGGACACTAGCCCACTGATGAGAATGGGGGGCCAACAATACAATCCCAATGAATCCCAAATTTCATGAGATGCTAGACGACATGTATAGTAACAAATCCGTATTCAAGATCCAGTTCTAATTCATCCTCCATGGTGTTTACTAAGGCATCCCAATTAGAATATCAAAATTTGTCCCAGAATCTGCGGCCCAGAATGTTATCTCACTAAATCGGCTATAACTCCCGGTCTACCACTCCTAATGGGCCCAAATTTTAAATCCGGTTAGAAGACCTCTGCTGCTCAATATTCATCTTCTATGCGCCACTATAATTTGGCCAAGTGGAAGGATCTTTCGTTGTGTCTATTTGGTGGCTGCGAGATGATTTCCACTTCGGGTCAATGGAGTGAATCAATTTTTATCCACTACTTTCCACCACCCTAAGGCCTAAATTAATTAAATAATTGGGAATAAATTTACTAAGTATAGGAATAAAGATTCCCAATTTCATATTTCAGGTAGTTCTGTTGATGGGTAAGACATATCTTGTTTTTTATGTAATGTTATTATGCCAAAGTTCATTTGTGATGTTTTCAATTTCCATGTAAGTTTCTTTTTGTATTCCTATGTTCTTAATCAATATATTTCTCTTATATTCTTCCAATTTATTTCAATAAAACTCTATAATCACAAATCATATTCATATATCTATGTTGTGGTGAATTATTTCACTCATAGGTGTGAATTTCATTCACAAACACGGAGGAGTTCTCATTATTTCCGCAGTTTAAATTTTTTCAATAAAATTCATTTAAGACATCTTCTGCCTACCATTGAGAGTATACCATCAATGGAGGGATAATAAATTAATGGGATGATCTTATGAATATGAAAAAATCTGGATTTAATGTTATTTCATGAACTAATTGTTTTTAATTGGTTAACTTGTTTAAGACTTCCATTGTTCAGTTATTTCCACTCTTCATCTTCACTGTGTTTGAGGAAGCTAAATCCATGTACAAAAATCACCATATACCTTGGAGGGAACATGAATTTGGTTCTATATGTTTTTAGGGGATTATTAATTGATTTTATTTAGTATAAAACAAGAAAATGATGATGGAAGTGTTATTTTTAAGAATGGATTCATCAAGAATTAACAAAACCAAAATTGTTAAAAGAAGTAAAATTCATTCAAACCACCCTAAGAATAATCCTATGATCAACCCATTTTCATTAATTTGAATTCACTTACATTTCTTAGTTTCATTAAACCAAATAAAATCAAAACCAAGTTGGCAACTTCATATCCAAAAATCCATCTCATAGGTTGTGCATCTTAGGTATCTTCTTAGGTCTTAGTGGATTCGACAACCCAAAATGGACTACAAGGATCGTTCTACCTTCATCTCTTAGGTATATTTGAGCATGAATCAGTACACTTGAATAGTGTTTCCTAGTTTTTTAGGTCTATAAATCATTAATATCAACCTAAAATTTTTTATTCTTCTAATGATTATATCATTAATTAATTCTTCAATGTGATCCTTTATCTCCTGATGAATATTGTCATCAACTGTATATGTTGAATTTTTTATTATTTCACCATACCATATACAACATGTATGATTATGGATAAAACAATAGAAAATAATATGATCCTTGATTTCTATGGAATTTTAATTTATCATATCCAAAAAGTTTTGGTGTAGAAGAAATAAAATATTAGTTTTGAAGATTACAATTAGAAATTTGCAAGGAATCATTAACTCATTTTTCATATTCATCAGTGGTTCTTCATAAATGTATCAAATCATGAACCATTAATTAAAAAATATCACAATATAAAAGTTTAATATATTATAAAACATAAACATTTAAATATATATATAAATATATAAATTTTAAACATAAAAACATACAATCAAAACAATCAATTATTGACAACTATTTCATCATAACAAACAATTATACATAATGATCAAAACATATCACTGGAAAATTTAAATACAACTGATTAAATATATATAAAATGGATAATTCAAACATACAAAAATTTTGACCAAATAATATGTCTTAAAGATATTAAAAATTAAAAATAAGAAAAAAACAATTTATAAATTAAAAATATGAAGAAGAAAACAATTTCTACGACAAAAAAATTATAACAACAAAAATTTAGAAACATAAAAAATTATAAATAAAAAATATTCTAGAAAAAAAAATTTGTGACAAAAAAATATAATATTAATAATTCATAATATTAAATAAATTATTACATAAAGATTATAATTGATAAAAAAATTATACAGAAATGAATAGATCAATCAAATTTATCACTAATAGATAATTAATTTATCTTCAAAAATAAATTTAAAAAATACTAAATTTTGAGGTCAATAATGAAAATTTATTCTTGACTATCGATTAACTCACATTAATTTGGTGGAAATAAGGAGAATTATGAATGATTAAATAAAAACAACTGAAAAAAATAAAGTAAAAAAGAAGAAACTAACAAAAACAATAAACCACAGTTGTGGATCCACTAAGATAGATCATGGATCTTGACATAAGGAAAATGGATTGAATAATGAGAAAAAATGTGAAATTATGATGAAAAATTTCTAGAATATAGGATTTATTGTCATAAAATTCTTTTGTGAGCTTTCATGTGTCATCGTCAGACGAGAGGATTGGTTTCGATCAAAAATGTATTGAGGGTTTCTCAGTCCCCTATATTATTTTAAAATACTTTTAACATCATTTTTTTATAAAATCAAGATTAAGAGTAATTTTTAAAACACTTATTGTCATTTTTTATAAAAATTATGTTAAATGTTATTTTGAATTACTTTAACATCTATTTTATAAAAAAATCTTAAATGTTATTGGCATCAATTTTAATGTCAATTTCTTAAAATATTATGTTAATACATAAATTTTGAATTCCCAATGTCTACTATTGTGGAAAAAAATAAATAATAATATTAAAGATAAATAATGGGTCAATATTTGGGTAAATATTAATTTATATAATTACATTTATTTTTTTAATTAAATAATTTATTTTTTTGAATATATGAAAATTCAATGCAAATTTCTTGATATTGAAATGGAAATAGATACTCAGTTAATCGAGTTAGGAGAGATGTGATGATCATATAAAAAAATATCTATCTCATTTAGAATCATAGAAGGTATACAGATTTCATGTGTATTTTCTACATTCAGGGTTCAATAGTAAATCAATATTTGGGAATGATTTCCTAATAGAAAATGTCAATATTTTTGGTATAATTGGACATTGTTAATAATTATATTGTTTTATTAAACATATATATCATATCCACTCCTCCGCTAGTACCCCTCCTCATTTAAAAATTAATAGAAAAAGTGACCATGGAGTCTTTTTTGCAATGTGATTAGGGTTGGAAACTATCCCCTATTGTGGAAAACACTGAAATGGGAAGAATTTTTGTCATTATATGAAGAATATAAAGAGTGAATTTAAAAAACCACCAGAAAACATTTTCACATAATATAAATGAAACCAAACCATCCAACAATATATTAAATGGAATAAACAATCTACAAAGTAAATACCAATACCAAATTAAGGCGCTGACTCCAAAGAAACTCCAATATCCAAGCTATTAACTCATATATCAGTCCCCATAACCCTATAAATGACCTCAAATTGTTTATTTATACATAAGGTGATAATATATATACTCAGTAGGATGATACATAAGGTGTCCAATGAAAATTTGAAAAATTAATACTAATGAATGAGTAAAAAAATAGTATAACCAACAATCACACTGAAATTTCATCTATCCATACCAAACTCACAATGTATCACTCACTAAAAAACACCATCAAGTAGTAAGATAATAAAAAATGAATAATTTAAAAAGGAACCCTACATCTACTTCCCCCATTGTATTTCCACACTCATCACCCAAAATCAAAAATCATGTGCTCCCAAACCTACCATTCTATCTCATCACTATGCATATATGTGTCTCTAATGTGGGTTGGGTAGCAACCTAACCTACCATAGCCTCCCATAAGGACTATTATCTTATGTTGGCATTAATTTCATCATCTACATACATCATTCTACTACCAAAACATCACACATCCATCCAAAAAATAATTTCTACAATAGCAATGTATAATGAATGTGAACGACATCGAAATCATTCCCTCCTCCAACAACACAAGACTCCAACTACAAATCACATCCTCCCATATGTAGGAATCTTCACCAATTGTGTCATCATCGGTAAATACTCACCACCAATTTTATACCGCTTCCAAATACTATTTATGCAAGAATATTAGGGATGTCAAGGAAATTATTCATCTATTCCTGACTATCCAGATGTTGGAAAAAACACCTCCAAAATTATTTAAGTGTCGGTATATCGTAATTGACAAGTGTGGGGTGTATATAAAATTAACATTGAAGTACATATGTACACGCACACATAGATCACATCCCTACCTAAAGGTTTCACATCAATACTTCATCATCTCTACCATATCATCAACACCATATTGTCATTACCACATACTGCCACCAATAATATATAACCAACCACATATAACAACCACACACAACCCACAATTTATTTTCATTCAATCAAAGATCCCACCCCTTAATATATTATCACATCACAAGCTAACATTCATTAATTAATCCATCTGACATAAAAATGGATGATAAAACCGTGTATCAAACCTCTATATTTATTTCACATTTATATACATCCCATTCATATTTATTCAATTTGTTAAACCAGTTACCACATGTAAATTCCAATACACTTATAAAAAATTATATCCCACACAGTTACCCTTTCATTATTAACAATTTCATATTTTATCACAACTGGTATACTACAACAAGGAATCACAAAATAACAAAACCACATCACAACAAAACAAATTAAAAATCATGCTTCTATTCCCACAACACATCCCACACTTTAATAGGTAACCACCAACATAACACAATCCCCAAATGGACATACAACCATAAGGACAATGACAAACAAACTATAAGTAAATGATAGAAAATTTCCAAACTATTTAAATCCATAATTAATTAAAGGGGGGATTCTCATTAATTAATTATCTTGTTCATGGTTATTTTCACTTAATTTCTAAATTCAGACTCAAGTATTTTCTTATCTACATATATGATCTTAAACATTTATGAGTGTTTTGTTTAACAATTTAAGGGTTCTAAATCCATAGAAAAGGTTTATAATTCATGGTATACTAAACATACATTTCTCACAAGGTTATATCTTTCAAGAGAGAATAATATCAAATAGCAAGAAAAAAATTAAACACTCGAGATTACATGGAATCCCTTCAAATTAAATTTAATATGGTTCATTATATTTTTATTTAATCATTACCACCCTCCCATTCAAAAAAAAATTAATCTAATTTCACAAATTCACAAAATAAGAGGAGAACACATATCCTCTACATAGAAAACAAGTGTTGAAATATGCTATACCAAAAATATGTGAAATCATTATGTGAATTCATAGATGTCATGAAGGTAATGTATTAATCAACCCTACAACACTTTTAGAGAATATAAGAATACATGTGATAAATGAACTCCTACATCAAATGAAACACACTATTGTAGAAAATAGATTGGGAACCTAGATGTTGAACATGCTTGTAATCCTAGGAAAAAATGATTTTGGTGAAGGAAGAAAACTCTCAGGGTTTTGGTTTTTTTAACTATAAGGATAAAATAAAAGACTCAAATTTAATAAATCCTCAAACTTTAAGAAATCATATAAGTAACTTGGAATAATTATAAAGATTAACATGTTCACCCTCACATTTTATCATTTATTTAATTTTGATTCATTTAAAACTTGTGTAATGACCCATTTAAAACCAATGGATTTAAGGAATTTAAAAATTAGATTTAATCCCCACAAAATGGATTATAAAATCATTTATTTAATCTTTAAATCAAAAAATTTAGGTTAAAATATGTATTATTGTTATTATGGAAAAAAAATTCATTTTGAAAAAATAGGAAATTTTGAAAATTGTTGATCCAACTGTTATATGGGATGGACATCATAAAGAAATTAACTAACCACAAGAACTAACCAAAGAACCCTTATTCGAAACCTACTAACCAGTAGAATAAACCAACTGAACACATTAAAGATCCATCATACCACAAGAGGTAACCAATTGGCCATGTGAAGGAACCCAATATTCCCAAGAAGGAACCAACTAACCATAAGAATAAACAAACTGACTAAATGAAGGAACCAACTGATTACAATAAGAAACTAATTAACTGAATAAAGGAACCAAATAAACATGAGGAGAAATAAATTAATCCCAATAATAAAATAACTATCCACCAGAAGAATCCAACCACTCATAAAAAGAAACCAACTAATGGCATGAAAAAAATATCCAACCGCATGAAGAAGATAACATGCAATAGGAAGGAACCAACTAAATGTATGAAGAAACCAACCTACCACATTAAGGAACCAACAAACTACATGAAGGGACAAGAGACTACATAGTCAGTCAAGTGATGTTGATATAAAACATCAAAATCTCAAAAACCACAAACTCCCTTCTGACACTTCCAGGCCTTAGGAAATCATAAAGAAAATATTTTTGGGACCCAGGATATTAAATTAGATTCCACTAAATCAATTCTCAACATCAATAAACAAAATAGAACGTGGAAATAAAATGGAATGGGGGTTCATAAAATCACCCAATAAATACCTATCAAGTATCTCACTATAATAGTAACACAGCCACACATCATAGGATAAAAACAAATAACTAGATAACATCATCAAATAAGGGAGAGAGTTAAGATCAAATAAAGAATAAGGATAAACACATCATATCAACAAAATGAAACAAGTAGTGTAGCACAATTAAAGAGATCAACCATTAAACAAATCAAGGTATTGGTGTGCATCTGTGACTCCCACTCCCATGTACCCTCATAAAAACCACCTTTTATTCATCAAGAAACTTCCCAAAACCAAATGAGAAGTGTCTCAAAATACCTCAAACATCACACCTTCCTCCTATAATTAGAGAACAGAGGCATTGATCAAACTATCCTTCAATAGTAAAAATTAATCTAACACTAATAAATCTATATAAATGTATAGTTTTTCTTCGTAAAATATCTTAATGGTGCTGAAATCCAAGAGAATTAAAATACAATCCTCTTCTAATACCACACAAGACTAAGGATCAACAAACCATTGCTAATTTCATCGGTTTTTTTCAAGAAACAACTACCTCAATCTGTGATGGATCCATAGTAACACCCAATTGAGACACCTCAAGTATAAGGAAGTTCACCTCCTATGTCCAAAACATGTGCTTGGATAAATTTCAATAGAATTTATGGTGTTGAATAACCAACAATATGGTTCTGAGATACTCGACATTATCTTCTTCTGTCCTTTAGTATATAAGGATTTTATCAATGAACTTGTTCGGGAACTCAAAAATTATAGATTTTATAAGACACATAAACACAAATTATATGTTCCTGACATCAAACAAGATGACCAAAAACTCAAAGCTTCCACTCCTGGATTAGAAATAAGTCTTCCAGATATCCCTGCCTCCAACCCCATTTGGTAATATCCTGACCACAGAACAATATTTGAAAATTAATTGGACCCCTTTAGCTAGTCAAAAAGACAATCTATTCTTATATAGGGTAATAGTCATTTACCATCACCTAATTCAACTTTCAGTTGTCCATCCATAGCCTCATACTTCCATCCACCTTCTTTGAAAAAAAAAACACTATAATTACCAAAGGGGATACACTCAGCCAACAAAATCACTAATTCTATAAATAATGGATCTAATGTCTTAACTAACACAGTTTTATGGGTGCTATATGATAAGGGTCCACTAAAATTGGAGAAGAACCCAATTGTCACTCTATGACAAACTCAAACACATGTTTAGGGGGGTAGTTTCCTAACATCATCTGGGATGACATTGAGAAATTTATCAATAACCCTGGGGTCTCCACTATTAATTTCTCTATTAAAAACTTTATTAACTGAGATAAAAGATGCATTGAATTCCTATAACCTATCTTATTTTTATTTAGTCTAATTAAAACCTCCCACTATCACTCAATATTGAAAACATTATGTTTTCCTAAAACAATAATTAAATTCACATAGAGATTATAACCAATCCATATTAAGGAAGACATCATATGGATACATTTGTAACAAGAACAAACTCCCCCATTGAATTTTATTTCCACATCATTAGTTTATAACCCCATCACACATCAAATAATAAATTTTGGCCTCTAAATAGTGTGGATAACACTGGGTAAATGGAAATACTCTCCTCTTATAGTCCAAACATGTGGACTAGATCTGATGAAATAAAGTTGTGGAAATATCTAGAATAAAATAGAGAATAAACTAAAGTATATAATAAAATGATCATACTGTGAACAACATCTGGTCCCTCTAACATTGTTAACTACACATCATACACTTATATTCATTCAACTCCTCTAATTGACTATAAGCGGCCTCTAGATCCTTGCTCTAGTCTGATCCCCTAAAGAGAAGGACCATTGTGGAGCAGGCCTCAACCAACTCCATCTCATCTTGGATAAAAAAAACATTACATGATTCTGTTTTTATTGTGGCTAGAGTGGGTCTAAACGTCCTAAAATAAACGTTCCTCCATGAGAATTCAATAATAGAGGTTGACAGTGACCATAACCTCTATAGACAAATCAAATGAATGGAAATCCACTGGTAGATGATCATTGAGCCACCAAACATAAAAAATAATGTAGCAGACTAATATAATAATCTAATATCTAAAAAAACCTCAACATCCATGACATATATGATCATACACCTAAAGATCATCATTTTTAGAATCTCTATTGACATTCCTCTAGATAAACTCATCCCTAAAAGTGCATCTACTAAATCACTTTCACCTTCTAATACATTTTAAAATACACAGGAAGTGCTAAAGGGGTGACTACATATATTATTTCTAGATTTAATGAATCTAAAATACAAATTGATATATTCACCTTATATGGAAGGAGATCTAGAGAAAAACACATAAGGTATTTAAATGGAATATCGATCTCTCACATGATCATGCTCCCCTGCATGTGGGATAATAACTCTTTCCTCATTTGTTCTTTTTTCAATTATGATGATAAATCAAGATGAAAATACTTATGGTGTTAAACATAAGAAATATTATTCTCTTTTATCTCTACATGTTGAAACATCCACCATTGGCGTGATGCTCTCCACATTTGAATGACTGCTAGAAAAACCAAGTACTCAACTTTAGCTAGTATCAAACTAAATAAAATCATAATCTCTTCTATCTAATGCCTCATCTCAGGATCACACAAACTCTCATCATACTTCTCTTGGATATAATTTTGTAAAGCATTCAACTCCCTCTACCATGTCTATTTAACCACTTCATATTGATCTTTTGATGATTTATTGGATCAACCTACAAAACATGTACCTCCTGATATGTACACTGATGATGATGAGGATCCATATCTAGAAAATAAAATAGAAAAAGGCCAAATCCTGATATCAGGGAGTTTATTTATATAAATTAATTAAATCCATTTTATTCCCAAAAACGCATTGTTCAATCATAAATGAAAATAATAATTTTCATATTCCTCCCCTAGGTACCTATCCTATAATCAGTTTTATCTCACCTTGGGTTTTTAGTAAGATTTATGTGCCAACATCTAACCACCAAGGCCCCTAAACACCAATTCCATAAAGAAACTCCTTTCCTACATATCACACTAATTTTGACTAATGATGTTCCACTACAATTATCATAAAATCTGCATGAAAACCTAACTCAGAACATTATCTTATATATATACCAAAACCTTTTATAACACTCTGTCATAACCCCCCTAACTAGAACCCCTCCTATGATGATGGTGAAGAAAAGGGGTGACCAATAAGTCCCACATCATGTAGTCCTCTACTTAGTGACTATCACCAAGGGTGTGAAACACTAAAATAGTCTTCGTTATAAATAATGTATGAAAGGTATTGAGAGAGGAGATAAAAACCCCTAAAAATTGTATAACATAATATTATTGAAACCTAACCATCCCACCATGTATGTCAGGAAATAAAAACAAATCCCCCTAATTAAATACCAAAAGAAAAATAAGGTAGAAACCCCACAACAACTCTGATTTTCCAAAATATTAATGCCCAAATCAATCCTAATAATCTTCTAAAGAACAATAAAAATGGATATATTGAGGTGAGAGAAACATTTTTACTCTGTAGAATCATAATCAGAGTCTTATATGAAAATGTGAAAACAGAATACTAATACACCAGTGAAAAAAAATTAAAAAGAACCTAGACATGTCATCAATCTATCCCAACCTCACTCTGGATCACTCACCAAATAACACTATAAAGTAGAGAGATAATAAAAAGAGAACTTTGATAAAGGAATCTTGAATCAAATTCCATGTGGATTTTTTTCCCCCACACCCCAACATTAAACATCTTGTTCTATCATACCTTACACGTTATATCAGCACTACATATCCATTAACCTTTTATATGGGTTGAGTAGCAGACCTACCTACCCCAGCCTCCCTTGGGGCCCGTTATCCAATGAATGGATCAATGTAATTATCAAAATTGATCATTCCACTAACACAACATCACACATCCATCAACAACCACTACTACAAATACAGCTTTTATCAGCCATAGAAAAGTCGATTAAAAATGCTAAAAAAGAATTGTTAATCGAGGAGAGGATAAAGGGGGGTCCCTTTTATCATCACTCTAAAAAGTGCTGATAAATTCCCCTTTTATCAGCACTAAAAAAAGAACTCATAAAAGACCCCATTATCAGCACTTTTTTTAGCGTTGATAAAAGTCAAAAAAATAAATAAATAATATAATACGGGTGGATCTTTTAATAGCGCTTGAACCCCCCTTTATCAATGCTAGGTGGACACCCCTAACGCTCTCCCATAAGCTACCCTTACCTCGCATCCCCACACATGCACACCCCTTTGTTTCTACCCAAACTCAAACACGCGACCTCCCCCCTTTGACGGCTGAACCTTTACCACTAAGCCATTTCGTTTTTTCTCTATTTAATGATATATAATTTTATTTATATATATATATAGTAATATTTATTCATATATTAATATAGATTCATATTAATATAAATATATTTATTCATATATTAGTATATATATTCATTGGAATATTAATATATATAAATATTTATTTGTTTATATATATATATTTTGTTATATTTTTTTATCCGTATATTTATTTTTATATTGATATATATTTATAAGATTAGTTTTAAATACATTTATGAAATATGTTTTTTATTTGTGTCTATAAATAAATATATATATATATACATACAAACTTATATACCATACACACACACACACACAGACGCATATATATTTATGAATAAATACATATATATGTGTATTTTAAAAGCCATTGAATGTTAAAACGACCATAATTTATAATCCATAATCCAGTTTCAACTCCACAACCAGTAAAATCGATGAAAATGAAACAATATTCGATATGATATGTGGTATAGGCCTAACTGACATCCGGATCAGAAGTTATACTTGTTTGAATGTTAACAAATTGGGGTATCCCGACTAAAACAATATTTTAGAGGCCTTATGGGTCTTTTTTGCCACGAAAAATGTGGAAAATTCTTTTCTAGGTCACTATCACGTAGATATTGTTGCAGGCTTCGATTTAAAGATGTTGTAGAGCTTAAACAGACACCCGGATAAAATGTTGTGTTTTTTTGATGTTTGAGTAACATTTTTAACTTATTTTAGATCTTTTATTAATTTTTTTGATTTTTTTGTGTCTTTAAATTGTCATTAAATTATTATTAATCAATAATAATTAACAAATTATTAATTAATAATATTTTGTAAAATATTTTAAATCCATTTTCACTAAAGTTTTTATATATTAAATGTAATTGTCTATTTATAATTATCAAAAATATATTTAAAAAATATATATGATATTTATATCAATATAAATATACTTATATGATAATATTTTATTTTTCATGATTTTTTTTAAAACGTAAAATTTATCAGTAGTAGGAAAAAGCACTGATAAATCCCCTCTTTATCAATGCAACTAAAAGAAGAACTGATAAATGGGTCCCCATTATCAGTGCTAAAAAATGTGCTGATAAAGGGGGGCATTTATCAGCCCTAAAAAAACCTTGATAAGGGGTCACGTTTAGCAGCGCTTTTTTTAGCGCTTTTAAAAGTACCCCTTTATCAGTGGTTTTTTTAGCGCTCATATAGGCCCCCTTTATCAGCACTTTTTTAGGGCTGATAAACGGGTAGTGCTTCCCTTGCCTATTTTTTTAGTAGCGAACTTCATATGTATAGTGGTATTGTATCATGAATATAAATGGAATCAACACCATAACCTCCTCCTACCATTCATGACCCCCACTACATATCACATCCTCTTATCATCAATAATAATAAACAATTGTTTCATAATTGGTTGATACCTACAACCATCTAGGTATCTCCACCATATAAATTTGTTGATGGAAGATTGGGGAATATAGTGAAATTATAAACTTATTCCTCACCATTCGGATTTTGGGGAAAACTCCCCCAAATTTTTTTTGGTGTTGGTTCATTGTAATCGATGAGAGTGGATAGTTCATAAAAGTTACATCAAAGTATAAGTGTTTGTGAATATGTGTGTGTCTATATTTATAAACATTGATAACACACAATCTTGGACTAAAATTTTCACTTAAATATATCACCATATCAACCTTATCATTAACACCATTCTATCTTTACTGCACACTTCCACCAACTAGATGTAACCTACCACATAGAAAAACCAAAAACAACTAACAATTTCATGTGTTTCAATTATAGATCCAACCATTTCTATATTATTACATTACCATAAACCATTCACTCATTAAACCATTTAACTTCAGTTTTTATAATAACCCATTGTATCCAACCATCGTATTTATTTCTTATTAAAGTCCATCCTATTCATGATTATTCATTTTTTCAAACTTATTACCATATGTAAATTCTACTCTGGTTTTAATAAATTATTGGCCACAACATTATTCTTTCCTCATTACTAATTTATAGTTCTATCACTACCATGATACTACAATAGTTTTCACATATAATTTTAACCATATCATAACAACCAGAAATTAACCACTATGATTTCATTGACCACGGTGAATCATACTCCTGAACTGGTCAACACCACTATCACTAAATCCACACAAATTTCATGAAACCACAAGTATAATAAAAATACTCTTACAGTATGCAATATAAAATTTTTAAAACACAATTTTTTTAATTTATTTAATTGAGGTCTTTCTCATTAATTCATTATATTTTGTATGGGTGCTTTTATATAGATTCCACATTCACACTCAACTAGTTCATTAATTGTAAATATGTTCTTAAAAATTTGTGCATGGTTGGATTGAAATAGAAAGTGTTCTCAATCTACACTAAAGGTTTAAAATCTAGAGTATCCTCAACATTCTTATCAAAACTAGTTATATGTTTCAAGAAGTAATAATCCTAAATAATAAAGAGATACTTAAACACATGTGATTACACCCATTCTCTTCCATTTAAGTTCAATATATTTCATTATCCGTGTTATTTAATCCATACCACCCACCCAATGGAAAAAATACCATGTAAATTGCAGAAATTCACAATATAAGTGGAGAAAAAGGATCCAATACCTATAAAAGATGTTTTAAAACACACTAAACCAAAAATAGAAGAAAAAAGGTGACTTAAATACCTAGGTAATATGAAGTTAATTTCTTGATCAATAAAAAATACTTTTAGATGGGGGAAAATATGAAAGATAAATGAAATAATATCTTAAACATAGCGCGCTAATATAGAAAACAAAGAGGGAATAGAGCAGTTGAACATTCCAAGAATCCCAAGAAGGAAGGAACCATGTGAAATCAAATAACTCTTAAGGCTCAAGAACAGGTTTATACTTCATCATGAATCAAATAAAACAATTAATTAATAAAATGGAAGAAACACACATAGTTTAAAATTTTAGATATAGATCTTGGAATAACTCCGAAGATTAACATTTACATACTTCCATTTAAATTATTATTCATTTTGGAAACATTTAAAACGTTTGGAATGAACCATTTAAAACTATGGGATTTAAGGAATTCAAATTATAAATTTAATCCCACAAAAAAAATATTTTGAAGAAGAATAATTAATATTTAAGTATTATATTTTATATTAAAAACATATTTAACAACATTCTAGAAAATAAGCCGATATTGGACATTTAGGAAAATTTTCAAACTGTTGAACAGACTGTGAGAAGGGATTGACCACATAAAGGAACCAAATAACCATAATAATAATACAATTTATCATAAAAAGAAGTCAATCGAACACATGAAGTAATCAGTTGACTACACAAGGGAACCATTTTTCAACAAGAGAAAACCAAATGACTAAAATAAGAAGCCAAACTAACACATTAAGGAAGAAATTGAATAAAATAAGGAACCAAATGCCCACAATAAGAATCCAACCAACCATATAAACGAACAAAATAACCATAATAATAAACCAATTGGTGATAAAAATAAATAATCCAACCATAAGAAGAGATTAGATAACCTTAATAACAATCAAATTGAACACATAAAGAAACCAACTGAATACCAGAAGAAGGAAATTGATTACAAAAAGAAACCAATTAACTATAAGAATAAACAAACATACCACATGAAGGAACTAACTGACTATATGAAGGGACCAAAAACTGCATGGTCAGTCAAGTGATCATGATAGAAAACCTATAAATTAAAAAAATTAAAAGTATAGAGACCCTCCTATTTCAAACATTAATATTACCACATTTTTTTAGAATACTTAATACATTACAAAAATAGAAACCCAAATAATGTATTATTTTAGTGAATTTGAAACCATAGAAACATAAACACTAGTACATAGGTGAGATAAATTATCTACCACTGGGTTCTTCATGACTAGAACCCTTCTTAGACACATCATACTTGATACATATCTTCATAACCTATGGAATGTAAAAATAAAAAGGGGTGGCCTCAGATGCTTAGTAAGGGTAATCAATGGAGATATGAAAACATAAACACGAGCATAAGGGTATGAGAACAAGATCCTAACATTATAATTTCATACCCTTCATATCAAAGATCCTAAAATGAATCATGGAAATAATATTTGTAGTTCATAAGATATGAATCAAAAGGGAATCCAGAGGATAATCCATGAAAGTATAAAAAAGGAATAAGACATAGATTTTTTGAATACACATAAGCATATAAAATTATTTCTATAGTATTCAAGGATTATTTAAAAAACTGTCATAGTAGTATGGGATCACTATCAATACCATATTGGTAGTCATGGTTCACTCTCATGACTATCCTAGTTGTCAAAGTTTACTACCAAGACCATCTTAACATACAGAATCATTTATTGAAATGACTTCACTCCCCATTCCATCCATGTATATATCATGAGATATAAATCATTACCCTGTGAATTAGAGGGAGATATAGGTCTCACCCATTTATTAACAAAATCATAGTAATGTGTTTCACATGATCATAAAAAAATAATATCATTAACCATGAAATGAAATGGGTATCATAAACATGCAATGATATCATAACCTATGGAAAATAGACATGTTTCATAATCATTTCACCAAATAATATACCATGAAAATAAGTGTGTTTCGTAATCATATAACATGTGAATTATAAATGGGTTTTAAAACAATCATTCCATTAAAATATAAATCATTTAGAGAAATAATTTGAATTAAACATTTGGATAATTTCCACAAAAATTCATTAGTAAAACCAATGGATGTCATCTTAGATGTAAAATAATTTTCAAATATATTTTAAAAACATTTATTGAGTAAAATATCCTTTCTTCTTTTAAAAAATATTTTTAAAACATAAAACAAATTGAAAATCTTTTTCTCTTAAAATAACATTAAAAACATATTAATGAATCTTTTCTCCCCTTATTCCCTTAAAAGGCAGGTTTGCGTATAATATAATATTGAAGGAATTTGGGTCATTGGATGGAATAATTCAAAACCATAAAACATTTTTAACAACTTTTCTCTTTAAAATGAACATAAAATATAATTTTAATTTTTTTTAAAATTTGGTTTTTTTATAAAATAGTTTCTCGATCGAAAAGATAAATAATGTATGATTTCTTTAAAAAACAATTTATCACTAATATAAAGAATAAAATAGTAGATAAAATGGTACTAATACCTAAATATATCTTTAATAACTTTAGGATAAAGAAATTAATTAGAGTTTTTGAGATATGGATCATAATGTTTCATCAATTAAAGAATAATCACAAGCAATCTCAATAAATGATGGGATTGTTGCAACAAACTCTTACCACTTTGATATCATTGAATACAACTCCCCATGTAAGAAAATGAAATAAAATAAATAATAAAATATCATTAAAAAATCATATTCATGAGATAAAATTTCAATGGTAATGATATACACATCATTGAATAATATAGTTGTATAACATGACATTTGTCTCAGAGAAGGAAAATTGAGACAAAATTACTTTACTGATTTGGTTACTTTTGAATCTTAATCCCCATGAATGATAGATCATAAAATTGATACTTAAATACCCATTAATTTTAGGATAATAAAAATATAATATATTCATGTTAATTATATACACCAAACAAAATAAATGAGTGTTGAATGAGTTATAAATCTCATAGAAATAAAAGTGTGATAAGAAAACTCTTACATTATTTCATGACACTCTTCATACTCATTCAAACCTCAAGTATAACAAATATAAGTTTATATTTAATATATTAAATATAAATATAATTATATCTAATCCCATATATGAATTTATTAGGAAATTATATTACTAATTTATTTGGAAATCAATGTTAATGTTAGGTTTTGGGTAATTTATTCTTTTCTTTTCATATATGTTTTGACTTATTAACCTTGACCATATTACTTAGATCAGGTTTTAATTATTTAAATAATGTAAAAAATTATATAACTATAATATATAATTAGTATATAAATATTTATCGTCACCTATAAATTCTATAAAAATTAAATGAAGTACACTCTTCATGTAGATGGTAGGTCGTACATGCACATGAACATTACTTCCATTTTATATTCATTTTGAAAGAAAAAATTAAATGAAATATATTTATATATACGTATATATAATATATAATTTCAGAATAATTTATATTTTTTATTTATCATATAATTTTCTTAAAACTATCCTCAGTAAATTCCATGTAAATTGTGAATGAATTACATCACTTTTGGGAGGCAGTAGTCTACATATCCATAAACGAAGTTATCATATTAACAAAAAATGTAATGCATGAGGGTATGAGTTATATAATATTTCTAGAAGAATAAATAAATCATAAATATCATATATAAAATCAAAAAATAGTATTCCATATTTATATCCAACCATGATATGTGTTAAATGAAAAATAAATGATTTCGTTTCATAAGATCATAGTCTGTCACACACACGAATAGTAAGTTCAATACCAATTTGATAGAAGTGTGTATAGGTGTAGGTTGAAAACATAAAATAAATATATATTAATATATATATAAGAATATTTATGATTTTTCTATTATTTTGCAACCATGTAACAATAAAAAAGTTTGGCGTGGAGAATGAAAATAAATCAAAAGATCTTGTGGAAGGATGTTACCTCTTCTTTGGGTAACTCCTCTTGGTTCTCACCAAAAAGATTATTTTGTTGGATTTATGCCTAAAGATAGGATTATATTATGAAGGGAGGTAATTTTGAATGATATTTGGGTATTTTTTTCAATCCAAATGGCCTTGAGATGTGTGAAGAAGTTAGCGGGTAAGTTCCCTTTTATAGTGGAGGAGGAGTGACATTCTTGTACATATAAAAAGGTAAACACTATTGAGAGTCCTCCCTTACATAATGTGACCTAAATAATTGACCAAATTAGATAGAAGATTTGAATTGGTATAAATATTTCCACAAATGTGCAATTTTATATTTTATTTTCCCCCTTAAATTAATGATTAACCACTAAGTAATTGTGTTTTTACCATAATCGTTGTAATTAAATTTACTTAATTTCACTAATATTTTTTATCAAAAAATATATTGATATTATTATAAATAATATATTATTCTTATAAAAAATATGTAATCCCTTTTTCCAAATTATAATTACATTAGTGGAATAAATTTTATTTAAATTAATCTCATGGATATGTTGTGATGGTGGGTTTTTAAATTGAAAACATTAAAGGTTTGAAATGTTTATATATACAATTTCAAATTGAAAATTATTAAAATTACCTAAATTAGATTAATTGATGTAAAATTATTATAATTAATAATTAAATCTATAATAAAATATAATTTATCAATATAAAAAAATTTGATGAAAAATATTTTTGAAAGAAAATTCAGTTTTTCACTATTCATCTAAAAATGAATTTTTTCAAAAGAACCCAAAAAATCACCATAAGATAATTTTTACTTTTGGAATTAAAATTTAAAGTTTATTTTATCAAATAAAATTTCTAAATATATCTAAAAATAATTTTATTACTATTCATTGAATGACAAAAAAAGTTTTTCATTTGAGAAAATGGTATTTCCATACCTATAAAGGCTTTTCCTAAACAATATATATTGCTAATATGTTTTATCTATATAAAACCATTAGGATTTATCTTTTAATATTAGTTATTACTATTCATATTAAAATGTTTAATTTCTAGGTTATAACTTTCTCATTTTAATTATTATAATTATAAAATGTTGTTTCATAGAAACTCAGTGTTGCGTGTAGCGTAAGACAAGTTGTTGATGCATTCAGTGCAAGACTAACTTATTGTAGTGAATAAATAACACATAACATGGTATAGTTTGTTACTCAATACATAAAAGAAGACTAATTTATTCAAAACAAATGTTCTAGAAAACTCAGGGTGTTACATTCTACACCTCCGCCTAAAATGATTTTATCCCTCAAAATTCATCATTCTGATACAAAAAAATGAGGATACTTCAGATTTATAATATACTCATGTTACCATATATATTATTAAAACTGGTGATTTCATCACTAAACATTGTCCAGGTGATTGGTCTGGTTTCATAGAACTTTCTCTATATGAGGCATAATTTCATCTTGTTGTTCCTTATAAGAAATATCATGCTCTAGTGATAGGATATCTGAGTTCAGTACATATGAAGGCTCAGGTATGTACTTTCTAAGAAGATATACAAGGAACTCATAATCGAAATGAGAGATATTTAGAGGAAGTTACAAGTGATAGACTATTATCCCAATATGATCAATAATTTTAAAGGGACCGATATAACTATGGCTTAGTTTCCCTTTCTTCTTGAATCTCATAACCATCATCTATGGAGAGATTCATAGGAACACCTTCTCCCCAAATTCAAATTCTAGATCACATCGATTATTAACTACATTTATTTATGCCATATATGATCTTCCGTGATGTTAAACTAAATGGATCTAACCTTCTCAACCATTTTTTCAATGATCATAGGTCCTAACATCATTCTTTCTCCAACTTCATCCCCGAAATTTGGAGCTCTAAAAATATTTCTATATAAGGTTTCATAAGGATCCATATAATTTCATGATTAAAATATATTATTACTAGAAACAATCAACTAGAGAAAGGTATTAATCATTACCACCTTGGAAATCCAAATAATGATATCTCAACATATCCTCTCAGGGTTGGAGTATTCTTTAAAATTGACCATCCATCTGAGGATGATAAGTAGTGACGAAACATAATTATATATCAAGTGCTTGCTGAAGAATTCACCAAAACATTGAGGTAATCCTTGGATCTCGGTTGGATATAGGAAAATTTGTTACACCATGAAACCTTACAACTTCCTTAACGCATATCCTAGAAAATTGATCTCGGGAGAAGTATTCTCTGATAGAAATAAAGCATTCTGAATTAATAATGTGATCAAATAAAACCCATATCAAATTAAACCCTTTAGAGGTTTTGGTGATAAAAATGACAAAATATATAGTTATTTTCTCCCATTTCCATTCTAGTATGGGTAATGGATGTAACATCCCCTTATACTTTTGTATTTTATCCTGAACATGATGGAATACCAAGCATCGAGCTACAAGGTCTATGATATCCCTATTCATGCCATCCCACAAGAAGTATTCATTCAGGTCTCTATACATATTTTCACTTCCAAGATTAATAGAGAATGATTAGATATTAGATTCCTCTAATAGATACTTCTTCAAACACTCTATGGATGGAACACATTCATGATTATAGAAACTTATCATTCCATCCTAGTGAAGTTTAATCTTAGGAACATTTCTAACTTTCTTCTATTGTTCTATATCATCCTTATATACCTCATTATTCTTAACTTGGATAGAGGGATTTACATTAAATTGATAAAGATAATATTTTACCCTTACTTCAATATTTCTATATCCATCCTTGGAAAATATAGAAATATTATATCTGTTGATATCCTTATCCTAGATAATATGGCATGATCCTTTTGACTCAAATCATTGGCCAACTTGTTTCCTTTCCTATTGGTGGTAATGTATTGAGAATTCATAGTCTTTTCTCATCTATAACCATCTTCTATATCACATATTCAACTCCTTATATGTTAATATAAATTTCATACTTTTATGATTAGTATATATATAACACTTAATTCTTCTATATCATTAACGAAAACATTACTTCTACTAACTTCAAATCATGAGTTGTGTAATGTTTCTAGTGAATATTCCATTTTCATCAACCATAGTGTATAACAATGCTATTCTTAATGATAACACATCCCAATAACTTATTATATGTATCGATATATATATTTTATTCCCTTCTCTAGTACAGGTTAATGTAAGCACAAGTGCACTTAAAATCCTTCTCTTTAGTTCCTTAAAATTTTTCTCACATTCATTTGTCCATAGGAACATGGAACCCTTTAAATTTACATTAGCCATAGGACTATATATTATTGAGAAATTATCCACAAACCATCAATAATATCTAGCTAACCCAAAAAAACTATGGATCCCAGTCACCATGGTTATTATAGGAGAATATTCAAAATCCTATTTCTATGATGGATCTACTTTAACACCCTCTCTTTAGACTATATGACCTAAAAATGAATATTTTTGCAACCAAAGGTCACACTTTGAAAATTTTTCATATAGTTTCTCCTTCCATAGGTTATTTAGTACAATTATCAAGTGTTCATCATGTTCTTCCTTTCTTTTTTAATAGATAATAATATAATCTATAAAGTCTACCATAAATTGATTGAGATAATATATAAAGACTATATTCATCAAATCCAGAAATATATCATAAAATTTAGCAAAACCAAAATGAATAACTATATATTCATAGTGTTCATACCTTGTATGGGACACTACCTTTGGTGTATCCTATTTATTTATTCTTGATTAATGATGTCCCCAATGAAGGTCAATCTTGTAAATGTATTGATATCTTCATAGTTGATAAAACAATTCATCAATAAGGGGAGGAGGATACTTGTTGTTGATTGTGATATTTTTCAAATCGTGATAATAAATGCCGATTCACATTGATCCATCTTTCTTTTTCACAAAAAGATAATGTGCTGCCTAAGATGACACACATGGATGAATTAATCCCTTATCATGTTTTTCTTAGAGTTTATTCTTCAATTCATGTAACACAATTGTGGATATTATATATGGATTCTTTGAAATTGTTGTGGAGCAATTTATGAGATCTGCTAAGAACTCAACTTCATGTTTTAGAGGAAGGCTAGTCAATTCTTCTGCAATGACTTCCTCAAATTCTTGAACAATAGGAATATCATCGATGTTGATTTTATCCCCAACCATTTGAGAAAAGAAAACCTTATGGATGGTAATTAAGACCCATACACTAGATTTAATCTCCATAAAAAGTTCATACTTACTGTCACATTGATATAAGATCATTGGTTGGTCTGCAATATCAAACGTAACATCACTTCATCGACAATTGATGTGGGATTTATGCAGAGAAATCCAATACATGCCTAAGATGACATCAAATTCAACCAAAGGAAGAATAAAAATATTTATAGAAATTACATTTCCATAGATGTAAATCGGATAGGAATCATAGACTATATATGTAACCATTGTACTATTAGGGGTTTTCACTACTAATTCCAAATATAATAATTTTGGTGGAATCATAATACACATTGTAAATTCATTAGATATTAAATAGTGGGTAGATACACAATCAAGTAAGACATTATTAGTTCTATAGTGGATGGTAAGTGTACCTTTCACCACTTCGTTATTTAAGCCCTTATTAGAGATAGTGATTTCATGATATTTCCACTATCCCTCAGCTTAGGTGGTTGCTGACATCGATCATCATCATTAACCTTATATTTTGGGCACTATTAGGCATAATTCTAATTTTCCTTATACATAGAGCACTAATGTAGTGGAGGTGCATTCTGTTCATTTTTAACTTCATTCACATTGTTATCTAACTTCTTCTCATCACTTTGGGGATCAAATAACCAATAACCATCCCTTTTGAACATAAATTATTTAGCAGGACCCTCAATAAAATATCATCCATCCTTCTTTTAAAACTTAGATCCTAAAGAAAATATCATCTTCTTTTCTTCATGGTTTTTAGATTTTCCATTGAACTATGTCTTACTTTTTATGTTAAAACCATGAGATTGATCCTTAAATATTACCTCCATTTCAGCCATAATTGCACTACAGACAATATATTCATATTTACTAAAGTCTCCCATGTACAACAGCCTTATGAGACTTGAATTTAAGACAAAAAGGATCCTATAACATTTGTTCAGTTTGGATTATAATTCCAGAAGTATAACACAAATGCCTTGTGAAATTAACCTCTTAGGTTCCAATAGATTCATCATCCCAATAATTTATCTCAATAAACTCTTTATCCATCTTTGTATAAAGAGTAAATGGAATGTACTTATTGGAAAAAATATTCTTAAACTCATCCCAATCTAGGGATTCAATTCCATCTTGTTGCCTCGAATTCTTGATTAGATTCCACCACTGGTCCACTTCACCTTCTAATTGATAAACAACTTGAATGAATTTCTCAGGTTTTGAGTACTGGATATCAGAGAATATATTTTCAATGACATTGTTACATTGTCTAATAACATATGAATCAGAAGAACGAATGAACGAAGGTATATTCTTCCTTATGAATGAGTCAATAGATTTTTGTTCCCTATTTTTCTCAATTGTATGTCTTGTATGATTCATAACATGAGAAATTTTGGTGAGTATAACAATGATATTTTTCATTCCAACTACCATAGAATTAAAATACTCATGAGAACAATCATTTCATTGTCTATCACACTCAGTATTTGCATGGTTCCTTTACGTTACATCAATTGACTATAACCCAAAATCATAGAGTAAGAAATAATAATCATAGCAGGGAACTACATAATCGTGAAAAAAACACTTATAGGATTTTTAAATCATGACATATATTTTAATTTATGATTCCTCAGGTTTATCCTATGTTTTTTAGTGCCAACTTATATTTAAATCCATCATTATAGATCAAGAAAATTTTGTGAATTCCCAAATAATATCCCCCAACAATGTCAAACTAGGTATATAGAAAGGCCCATTCTCATATACCAGTTACAGAACGAATTTATCTCAATATGGTGTTTTTATGGTTTTACCCCTATGTACATATATTCCTGATCCAAATAAACCTTTAAAATCTTTATAGATATGTATTTCTAGGAAAACACTCAATCTATCCTTAATAAAAATTCCAAGACATTTTCTTATACTATTCCTCTTCCTTAGACTTATCCTTAAGCATTTTTATAGGGTTCTCACTATGGTTTTCTAATCCTATTTCACAAAAGTTAAATAAATTTTTTCTTTAATACCATCTATACAGACCATCTATTTTCATATATTAACATTAAATTATTTTATCAGAATACTTAATACATTGCACAAACAGATTCCAAAATATTTTAACTGTTTAGTGGCTTTGTAATAATAAAAACAAAAACACAAATACATAAGTGAGCTATATTATCTCCCACTAGGATGTTCATGAATATAAATATTCTTATAAATATCATACATAAAACATATCTTCATGACTTGGGGAAAGAAAACATAAAAAGGGGTCAGCTCAGATGCTCATTAAGTGTAAACAAATGAGATATGTAAGCATAAAAATGATCATAAGAGTATTAGAACCCGAATATAACATTTTGAATATCATACTCTTCATATCAAATATAATAAGCTTGAATCATCGCCTAACTATTGGTATTTCATAAGACATGAATAATAAGGGAATAAAGAGAATATTCCATGAAAGAGTTACATTTGAATATTATATAGATGTTTTTAGACACATAAGATTATAAAATGATATCCATAGTAGTTAAATATTATTTATAGGGACATTGTAGTAGTATGGGTCCACACCCCTTACCATCTTTGTAGTCATGGTTCACTCCTATGACCATCATAGTAATCATCATTCACTCGAATGCCCATATTAGTGGAAGAAGTCCTTTAATTAATTGAGTTCACTTTTAATTATAGTCGTGTCTATCTCATGAGATATAAATCATTATCAAATTAATTGGTGGGATATATTGGTCCCCCCCATCTCTTAATGAAATATTATATATGTGTACCATAAGATCATAAACAATCATATTTTATCCCATGAAAATAAATGGGTATCATAAACATGTAACCATATCACAATCATTGTAAAAGATACATGTTCCATAATAATTTCATCAAATTATAACTCATGAAAAGAAGCAAGTTTCATAATCATATAACCTGTGAATGAAAAATGGGTTTCATAAGCATCATGTCATCAAAATATAAACCATTCAGAGAAATAATTTTAATAAAATCATTGGATAATTTTCCCATAAGGGCATAAGTTAAACCAATATATTCCATATTAGATGGAAAATAATTTTCAAATATCATTTAAAAACTTTTCATGACAAAAATATCTTTTCTTTATTAAAACACTCTTTTTAAAACATAAAACTTTTTTCGAAACATTTTTCCTTAAATACTACTCTGATAACTTGTAAATGATGCTTTGAAAACCATAAAAATATTTTAAATCATTTTCCTTTTGAATTTATCTGAAAATATAATTTAAAAAGCATTTTTGGACACATTTTTATGAAGAAAACATATTTCCAACCAAAGAGAGAAATAAGGATAGATTTTCTTAATGAAAATTCTCAAATATATTAAGTACCAAAGAGTGGAAATGGTAATAATACATTAATATATCTTAAATAAATTTTGTATAAGGAAATTAATGAGTTTTTTTTGGATATTTATTATAATATTTCCCCAATGTAAGAATAATAATAATCAATCCTAATAAACGATTTGATTGTTGCAATACACTCTTACCCCTTTTGTAACATTGAATAAACCCTCCATGTAAGAAAATGAAATTAAATAATGATTAATATTACATGAAAATAACTAAATTCATTATAAAAAATGTATAAGGGTGGTGAATACACATCGTAAAATAATATAAGTACATAACATGGAATGTGTCTTGAAGAAGGCAATTTGAGAAAAAACACACTTTACTAATTTGGTAACTTTTGAAACATAAAACCCATGACAGAGTGATCATAAAATCGATATGAAAATAACCATAAATTTAAATATAAGAATAATTTAATATATTAATGGGAATTATATACACCAACCAAAATAAACAAGTAGTGAATATGTC
Source organism: Viscum album (assembly GCA_963277665.1). Classification (NCBI taxonomy): domain Eukaryota; kingdom Viridiplantae; phylum Streptophyta; class Magnoliopsida; order Santalales; family Viscaceae; genus Viscum; species Viscum album. Next base: position 73,946,908 of record OY728162.1, on the reverse strand, counting down.
ATAAATCTCACAGAAATAATAGTGAGATGAGAAAACCCTTACTTTATGTCTTGACTCTCATCATACTCATAAAAACCTCCTATATAATAGATATATGTTTTTTATAAAAATAAAATATAACCATATTACTATATATAATACCATATATTATTTTATTATGGCATTATATTACCCATTTATTAATAATTTCATGTTAATATTATGGTTTGGGAAATATCTACTTTGTTTTCGTATATGTTTTGACTTATTACACTTGATCCTTTTACGTAGATCATGATTTAATTATTTCCAGAATGTAAAATATGATATAAATATAATATATATTAATTATAATAATATTTATAATAATATATAAAAATTTTATATATGAAATGAAATACATTATTCATGGAGACGGTAGGTCGTACGTATTCATGAATGTTGTTTCCATTTTATTGTAGTTTTGAATAAAAACATGTAAATGATATATATGTGTATATAAAAAATAATTACAGTAGATTTATTATTTCATATTTATCATATATTTTTACTATACCCAACCTTAATATATTCCATTAAAATTTTGAATGAATCACATCGCTTTAAGGAGGCGGTAGTCCACACATCCACAAACAAAGTTATAGTATTTACAAAAAATGGAAAATAGGAATTTATGTATTATATAATAGTTAAAAATGAAAAAATAAATCATAAAAATAATATATAACATTTTAAAATATTATTACCCTCATAATTCCAAACCATTAGATGTGGTCAAGGAAAAATGAATGACATCATTCCATGAGGTGGTAGTCCATCGTACACATGAATGATTTGTTAGTTACCCATTTGATGGAAGTGTGTTTAGGTATAGGTATAACCCAGAGAATAAAAGTATCTAATAATTTTTCGGGTACTAAGGTTAGTATATAATCATGTAATAATAATACTTTAGGTGTGGATAATGAAAATAAAACAAAAGAGCATGTGGAAGGATGACATAAAAAGATGTTCATTTGATCAAATAGTATTTCCGAACATATAAAGACTTTACCTCGGAATTATATATTATCAATATGTTATATCTATATGAAACCATTAAGAATAATATTTTAGAAAATATTAATATTAATATTACTAAGATTAATTTCTAGGTTATAACAATTTTTTAAGATATTTATAATAATAAAATATTGTTTTAGAGAAACTCAATGTTGTGTGTGACGCAAGCCATGTGGATGTTGAGTGTAGTGCTTCATTAACTTTTTAGAGTATAATGAAATGTGAACTTGGTGTAGCATGAAATTTAATACATCAAATAAAATTATTTTATTATAAACAAGGTTTTTAAAAACTTTGTGTGTTATAATAAGGGCCTTAAACTACCTCCAAACTCATTCAAGACTTAGGAAGTCACAAAGGAATGGTTTTAGGGACCTGATACAGTACATCATCTAACGAGAATAAAAAATAATATTTCAAATAAATAACATTATACATTGGGTATTACTTCAATGTTTGAACATGATAAAAAATAAGTGAGATATAAATTTATCTTCCATATACACATACATGTATTTGGATGGTCTTATGTGATAATTTATCTATTGTTTCCGTAACTATGTAAAGAAATAAGTATTTATTGTTTAGGGGTATGTTTCATGTTATTATTTTTTTTGTTAAAATTATAAAAAAAATAAGTATCTTTAATAAATGTTGAGACACACAACAAAATTTCGAGTATTTTTCATAATAAAAACTATATAATTTTCTATTTAAATAGATATTGTTATAGATATTTTCATACATACACTAAATAAAATTCTTTGGAACATCTTGATGATTAAAAATTATACATTTTATATCAAAATGAATCTCTAACATCGTGTATTTGGTGAAAATCGTGAAGGAATAATTTGATGCATCCCAAAAAATATTCTTTTATCAAGGTATTAATATTAATAAAATTTTATTCCATTATGCCAATTTCATATTACGAAGTCTCAATTAGACAAGGGTGTTGAGAGATATGGTATATATTAAAATAAAAATCATGATTTTTATGATATGAGTTAGAAGATGAGTATTGAAAAAGGTAAATTCTAATGTAAGAGTTTTTGAATAATATTTCCATATTTTTTTTACTGGTTCCACAAGATCCATTATCTCCACATTATGCTTGAATGAAATTGATTCGAGTAACTAATGATATTCACTTCACACATTCCACCCCATTTGTTGGTGAGTATGAAGATGACAGTAAGGGAAATGATGTTCAAGAAGTTTATGGTGGTAATGATGTTACACGCAACATTAGCGTTTATGATACTGGTTGTGGGGTATGTGGTGGTGACATTATTGGTGATCATAAAATTCATATGTGACTTATATAGTTCTTTATTAGTTTAATTCATGTGTTCTAGGGTAAGTAAAAATAGTGGTCAATTTATTTTCCATATTTGATACACCAACCATGCATTTTTGTTTAATTATTATATTATTTCGATATTATAGGATAGGTTGGTGTTATATGAGGTTATTAGTTACTAGATAGTGGATATTTATTGGTAGTATCATTATCATCAGTTATTTGATATCCATTTTAAAAAAAATATGAACTCTTTTTTATCACTATATTTTCCATAAAATAATTATATATGTTAATTATCTCTAATAAAAGAAGTGTAAAATATAACTTTTAAAATATATTTTTCAGGATTGAAATAAAAAAGGTACATGATGGCGCAATCATATTTCCAAGTTGATTCAAATAAATGAATTTGAATAAGTGATATCACTATATATAAATAAACTAATCTCGTTAAAATTTGGTATGTAAGTAATCAATATTTATATGTATTGTATAATTATTTTGTGTGTGTGTGTGTGTCTTTGTATATGATTTATATTGTATATGCATGTGGTTTATATATTTTTATATCAAAGATACCTATTTTATAAATATATTTGGGTACTGATTTGATAATAATTCTATAAATGGATAGTTTTGGTGTTCTGTACTATATAGTCATTATGTTTTCAAATATTTTGATTCATTTATTTTTATGAATGAAAATACTCAAAATGAAAACCTTATTTAAAGACAATTCATTTTATGTTATTGATGTAAAATGATAATTTAATTAATATTTTTAGATTTATTAAGAATAAACATACAATGTGGGTTGTGTTTCTATATATATCTGTTTCTTTTTCATGTATGCATTCATGTGTGTGTGTTCATGTATTTATTTAGAATATTTTCCATAAATTGATAAATTTGATCTTATATATTTTATAGTCATTATACTACTGAATCTTGGAAATTAGAGTATGACTTACAAAAAACATGGGCATCATAAAACAGGGTAGGACAATATAGTCCAGAGTTTAAGACCTTCTTATCCATACTTTGGGGTCCAAAGTCTCCACCACAAACAATTGTATGAAAAAAATGAAAAATATGATCAAACTCATGATGGGTCACACATCCCTTAATGACTTGATAACGACATATATATATATCAAAGGTAAGGATCATACCACACATAAAACCTAAAGTCAATCATAAAAATTTATAAATGATTTTTCATAAAATTTGTAGGAATTTTAGAGGAAACAAGGTAGTACACAAAATTTTCATACCAAAGATGCATACCTAAGATGACATAGATATTATCATCAGGGAAAGTGTCTCTAAGTGGTAATGGGAGCAAGGTTTCACCTTTTAGTGTGTTATAAATCCTACTCATTTTTTCTTACTCTGAGTTATCTAAACCCTTCTAATTATTTATCTCAATATCAAATTCAAGAAGATTTATAATCCATCAGATTAGTGTGGTATTTTCATCAAGATTTTTCAAGTGGTACCTCAGAGATTAATGATCAGAAAAAAATACATCAGAGCCTGATAAATATGAACATAACTTATCTAAATCAAATCTAACTGCAAGAAACACATTTTCTGTAATGGTGTAATTTTCATAGGCTGAATCCAAAGTCCTTAATGTATAAGAAATCACATGGGACCTCCCTTCCAACCTCTAAGATAACACATATCCAATTGAAAGGTTTTAAATGTCACACATAATCTCGAAAGGAATCTCCCAATGTGGGGGTTGTATGATTGGTGTAGTATTATGTTGCTTATTTATCTCATCAAATGATACCTTGTACGAGCTTTCAAAAAACAAGTCAATATCTTTTTGAACCAATTGACATAAGGGTAGAGAGATTTTACTAAAATATCTGATGAAACATTGATAAAATTATTCATTCCCTAGGAATGATCTAAAATCATGCACACATGAAGGATATGTAAAGGATAAAATAATATCTACCATAGATCTTTCCACCTCTATTCCATGTTTTGTCACTACATGCCTAATAAAATAACATGCTCTGCCATGAAATGAAAATTTTCAAAGTTAAGAACTAGATTCTTTATAATAAAATGATTCAAAACCAATCCCAAACTATAGATACATTCATCAAATTAATATCTACACATTGTAAAATAATTCAAAAATACCTCCATGAAGGACTAAAAGAAAACCGAATAAACAATCACCAAGTATCTCTAAAAAGTACTAGGGGAATTGAAATGTCCAAGGGAAATACTTTTTCAGGAAAATTTATTGATTAGATTGGTGATTTTTGTCTTCTCATGATTCTTCAGATCAATAGTGACCTGAAAATATCTAGAAAATCTATCCAAGAAATATTAGTGTGTCTTCCCATCTAGTGTCTCAAGAATTTGATCAAAAAATGAGAGGGGAAATTATCATTGATAGTGTATTGATTTAGTTTCCTATAATCAATACACACATGACAACTATTTTTCACCCTCATTAGAACAAAATCCACTCTATAATTTTTCACAACAGTAACACAAATTTTCCTAGGCACATCCTAAATAGGGCTCACCCACTGGGAAAATAAAATTGGATAAATGATCAATTCCCAGAGAAAAATTTCAATTTTTTTTAAAAAAAATTTAGAATAGTCAGATTAAGTATCCTTTGTGGATGTCTAACTAGTTTATCCCCATCCTCTAAAATAATAATATGCATGCAAGTGGAGGGGATAATATATACTCTATCAACCAAGGTCCACCTGATTTCTATAATGTTATCCCTAAAAATATTCCAACGTTTTTGTTGATTTTAAAAAGGGAGATAGTTAGAAATTATAACAAGTCATCTCTCAAGACTCAAAAAGTATGGATATTTGAGATTTGGTGTAAATTTATTGAGTTCCAATGTAAGGGTTGGTGTATGGATGGATAATTTGTAGGGAATAAAATATGGGAACTATGAATATCAGTATCAAAATAGACATCATCAAAATCAAATAATGATGAATAAATCTATAAATATACTAAAAAACCATATCATAATCAGAGTGAACATGATCAGAATTAGAATATGAATCCACATAAAAATAAAATATAAGAGAGGTGTTTGTATTTAAAATAGGTTAGGAAGTGATATTAGACATCAAACTATAACCATTCATCATATTCTTTATAAGAATGGAACAATGAAAATCCATGGGGTTTTTATGTGGTGGTTCAAAATGAGAGATAAAAAATATAAATGGTTCTCTGAGAGGTACTTCTTGGAGTTCATAGTAATAAATATCAAAACTTTATCTCCAAAATCCATGTAAAGTGTACCCTCAAAGAAATTTATGATCATTTTTGCAGTTTGGAGGAAGTTCCTACAAAGGAAAATGGGATCATGAGAATTTACCTAATCAACCACCATGTTAAGAATGTAGAAATATGATGGAAGGATCATCTCACTTACCTGAACAAGTACATCATCAGGGAATCCTGCTAGATATGTTGTAGAACTATTCACCAACTACACCACAAATCTTATTAGTTTCAACTCACCAACCAACAGAGAAGATAATATAGAGTTATGCATCACATTTATGGAGCCTCCCAAATCACATAACGCCTAAAAAGTGTAACTCCCGTATGGTGCATGGGATGATGAATGCCCTTAGATCCTTTCACTTTGTTGGGATTTCATCATTTTGTGTAATGAGTTAAGAAAAATTCATTCCAATATTGACCCTCTCATTTCCCTTGATCCCTCTTTTATTAGAAAATGTTCTTTTAAGAATTTAGAATACCTCAGGATTTTCTTAATGGACTCAATAAGGGGGATGTTTACCTCAACACACATGGATGTTTCCAAAAACAATTTTTTGACCACCTCTTCATCTATATTTTTTGTTATAATAGGTCTCTATGGAAAGGGAATGGGTTCAAGAGTAATATCATCAATTTTCTTCTTACCTTCTCCTTTCTCTTTTGGTTCCTCATTAGTTTTTCTTGAATGGGGCTTCTTTGGGGTTAATGTGAATCCATGTGGAATGATAGGTTCTCATGTATCACTTTTTTTCTTCCCACTTCTCAATGTGATAGAAATGAAATTATCATTGGGATTTGGAACTGGTTGAATGTAGGATGTCAAGAGTTATTACTTACCAATTTATGGAGTATGGTGGAAATCTATCTCATTTGTGTATCTAACTCTCTAAACTCTAAACATTGACTATTTAACTCATTATATTGATTAGGAAAATTTTGATTCAAAAGGTAATCAATATTAGAATCCGACTTTTGTTGAGAATTATATTTTTTTGACTTGTTGGAGCTTTGGAATCAAATATCATTTGGGTTTGTTGAAATTTTTGTGGGTAGGGTGAAAGTTGTTTAATGTTTTGTTGAAATGGTGGCCTTTGTTTTTTTCTAGATCCATTACCGATGTTGGGTATATCCTTCCACACTTGGTTATACATTGGTGAAACGGAATCATTTCTATTATATGTATGGGGTTTTTGTTTCTACAAATATTGTCTCTCAGGGAATATGATTTTATAATCCTCTATCTCTTGTAATTGGGTTCAATGATCTGTTTGGTGGTCTGTTTCAATGAAGATTTCATAAGTCCTCACAGGAGTGGGTTGGGATATATCTTGATACAATGTAATATGTCTCACCATAGTGTTTAATTATTCAAAATTAATATCTATTATATGATTTTCAAGAGAATTTGGTCTTACATGATGTGCTCCTCTAACTTGTGGTGCACCTCTATCACCAAAATGTTGGGAGTTTTTTTCCATATTTTCAATAAATGCATGTGAATCTATTATTTATTTTTCATCCAATTCTCCTCTAGCTATTTCATCCCCCATAAATTTATCCCTAGGTTTGAGACCTTCATATACGTACTAGATGAAGAGTTTCTCACTGATTTAGTGATGTGGTGGCTTGCTCAAAACTTCTTAAATTTCTATTAGTACTCATAAATTGAATCCTATTGTGAATTATTGATCCCTAATATCTCTTTTATAAAAGATGTTGTCCTTGATTCTAGAAAAAAAATCTATATGAAATGATGTTTTAGATCATTCCAACATGGTACATATTTAGGTTATAAACAATACATCAAATCATTAATAGTTCCGTTAAGTGAGAATGGGAATTATCTTATTTTGATTTTTTATTCAAAAAATTTATTTATTATAGGGTTGAGAAAACAATATTAAATTCTTTTAAATGTTTGATTGGGTCCTCTCTACGGAGGCCATCTAATTTTAGAAAAAGGTGTAACAATACAGATTTTGGTTTCAAGTCTGATTCATGATTTGGGTATGAAATAAAATTGTATTGATAGTTAATATTCAATGTATAAAATTCATGAATGTTTATTTTAAGTTTATTATTATTATTTTTAGTCATTGATTCTTATTTAAGGTTTTATTCAAAAGTGTTTCCAATTTCAATGTTCCTAGAATAGAGGAATTCTCCAATTGGATGAATATTGAAACTTTCTATAGAATGAGACTTTATGATTCTATACATAAGGTTATATTCAACATAGAGTAATGATTTAAGAGATCATCATGAAAAGTTCATGTAATAAATAAATAAAAATTGAAATAAATAAAATTTTACCATAGTTAAAATAAAATAAATTTTATTTTATGGTACCAAAATAAAAGAACAAAAACAAGGGAAAATGAGGAAAGAGAAAGAAGGAATAAATAAAAGAAAAGTGTAATGAGATGAAAAATAAAAAATACCTATATTGGGTTGAATAAATTTGTTTCCACCTTGGTAATACTGCCAATTTGAAAGGCTATTTTATTATATCTCTCAAATGTTGTTTGGTTTTTGGTGATTCAGGTGTAGTAGAGTGGCTGGCCAAGGTCCTCTCTCAAAGGAGGAAGTAATTAAAATGACATATTAAAGTTATTTTTAAAATAAAATAAAATAAATGAAATAAATTACATGAAAGGATATAGGATTTTTTATTTTTTATAAAATATATAGAAGTTTTTTAAAAGAATATTTTATTTTTTTTGTTTTGAAATGAGATTGAGAAAACCCAACACGAATGTGTTTTATTTATAAAATATTTTAGAATGAATTAGAAATATAACAATACCTCTTCACTTAATTATTAATAATTATCATTCATATTATAATTTACTTAATTATGATCCATTAATTTTTTAATCCTTGAACCATATGATATTTTACCTCAACCAAAAATATGAAATGAATTAAACCCTAGTTTATCTTTAGAAAATGCAATCATAGAACCCTTATTTGATTATAATGACAAGGATAGATTATGGTATTTTTTTAATTAGGGATCATATCTATAATAGAAGTGAGGATGAATTGTATTTATGTATTATTATTTAACTTGAAAAATTTATCATGTCTATTTTTTACTAATTAATATTGCATCTCAAAAAGTTACACATTACTCAGCCACGTGAGTTTTTTGTTGGTTTTTCAATTTCTTTCATAGTTTATTTTAATTTAAAAACATAATTCATGTATCATATTAAGTGAATTACAATATCTTATTTATTCAAAACAAATAACTGAGTAATGTTATAATTAGATCAATTATAACTAAAAACTATTCTTTTATGGGCGGTGTAGTCATCAAAGAAACATTTTTCACTCACAAAGGTCATAGAGAGGGTATCAGACAATATTTTTTCTCGTACATAGTTAAATCCAAAAAAAGTAAAATAAATAATAAAATAATTAATATAACAAAAGAAATGGAATAGAAACTAAGAAGTATATTATGAAAACAAAATCATTACTACTTAGATGAGAAGAAGAAGGATTTGATAAAGGTACCATTACTTCAAGAGATATCCCTCTTAGAATAAATATAGTGAATCTAATTTTATTCTTCCCTAAATCTCATAATTCACATCCCAGACCGCTTAAATTAATAAAAACACACATTTATAGTGTTGATGGGTGGCGAGGGTTTCAAAAATTCTAAAGTGTGAATATGAAATTCAGATAAATATTTTAAAACAACATTCACTGATTGTTTGACCTCAAAATTCATGAACCATATATAATTATAGAAGGATTATTTTTGAGAAATTGGGTATTCTAGTTTCTATCTAAATTTTGTCTCAAACAAAGAATGGATGATGAATTAAGGGCTCAAATACTGAATTTTTGTTCAATCTGTTGACTCCAGACCATTTTTGACTTCATTTCCCATTTACTCTAATAAAATGCATGTTTTATCCCTAATTTCCCCAATTAAAGTTTTATCATGTTGAATAAGGAACAAGTTTACAGAGTTTTACATAAAAATAAGTTAAATTAATATATTTATATTTAAAATACTACAGTTCACTTTAAAGGGGTAGAACATGAATTTTCATCAAATTTTAAAAAGAATGATCTAATCCCAATAATTCCATAAATAAACATATTTCACATGATGTGGGGAAATTATTTCATTTAATATCAATAAAATTGTGTTTTATGAATTTTCCATAATATTCAATGGTGGTGCATCAAAAAATACGAAGGGATCTCTGTTTATTGCTCATGGAGTGAACAATGGAAACATATACAATATGGTATAAAATATCATGGATAGGGTTTCAATAAAAAAATTCTAATAGAGATAATTTTTATTTGGAATTATAGGTTATTAAATATGAGTGAAAAGGATATAAATGTTATTACAACAAAATTAATGTTTCTAAAGATGATTTCAATGTAAGTTATCCTATGTGAACATTGTATCTTTTTAAAGAAAAAAATAATTATTTTAATAAAGGAGTCTAAATACAGAAGGATGGAAAAGTATAATTTGTCCAAAATGATGTTTAATGGCTTGTAACAACACATTATATAAGAGGTTCAATATATAATTTTAAATTTATCAATTCCACAAAATGGAAGTCATGAGTTTACTTTCTAGAAATAAATTATCATGTATTTAACATCTTTCAAAATTTGGTGACTGTGGTGGAAAATGATTCAAGATAAAAATTGGAATATTTGAGATATAAAAATGGATTAGAGTATGAAAGAAAAGTGGTTATGGAATTATATTCGAATAATGGAATTCCGTGGGAGAAGACACTTCTGGGTACACCCTAATAGAATGGTGTACATGGAATGGAAAAATAATAATTTTAATTAATGTTATTGGAGTATAAGTTTGGACTGAAATATACATAATAATTTATGGTAAAAGGTAATGAATATGGAATATTATCTTATAAATAATATTCTATCTATACCAAAAGTAGAACAACATCTTGAGGCGATCTGGTCAGGAAGAGAGTTAAGACGCTCTCATTTACAAGCATTTGGTATTTTTCATATGTGCATACAGATATTAATGGAAGGGATAAAATAGATAAAAAATCCAAATAATACTTATTTATTTGATATATTGATGAGGTGTTTTGATATTTATTCTATGATGATGAGAACAATAATATCATTAAAATAAAAAAAATTTAAATTTAATGAAGGTTTCTTGTGCAAGGGCCTACAAACAAAGGAAATATCTGGTGGGAATAAAGAATCAGGGTATCTTGTGAAAGTGAGTCTTGAAGGTGTGCCTAAGAATGTGAGACCATAACTAGTGGAACCTAATCATCATGTGTATTTTAGAAAAACAATAAGGCTGATAATATTTCTAAAAAGATATTCATCATCCATACACTATTTTTTATTAGTAGACATTGGGGAGAAAAAATGATTTTAAGAGAAAATTTAATTAAAGGAGTTGAAAAAGTAGCAACTAGCAATAAAGGAGAGGATTTATTTATTACATTCTATCAATAAATGGGAGTCAAATTCTTTTACAATGGTAATGAAATAAATTTAGAACAAATGGGTACATCAATTCAAGGAATATCATGATGGTAATATTAGATATAAGAAAACTCTGGTGGTGAATGGATTTCAACAAAAGTAACATGTGGATTTCACTAAAATTTTCTTATCAATAGTGAAGATCACCACTATTTAGGTAGTTCATAGTATTGTTTAATAAAATTATTTTCATTAAGAATCTTGATGTGAAGATTTATTTCCTTTATGAATATTTCTATGAAGGTTTCTATATATAGAAATAGATGTATTTCATGAGTCAAGAAAGAAATACCCATTGTGAAAAATTTATAATAGTTTATATGGATTGAAGAAAGAAACAGAGAAATGGAATAATAAATTTTATTAATTCATGATTAAAAATATATTCAAATGATTTGAAATTGACTAATGTTGTTATTTCTATAATTTTTTTATAAATAAATTTTATTTCTTCTATATATGGATGACATGATCATTACAGGATCATGTATAGAATGAATTTATGAGTAAAAGGGGTAGCTGGTAGAGGATTTTAATATGAAATATATTTCAGAAGATTGAAATGTTATAGAGATAAATATCCATAAAAAATGAGTTATTGTAACCATGATGTTATCATAGGATGAATACATTGGAATTTTTTTGCTATGGTTTAGTATTATAGAATAAAATCTGGCTTATCTTCCCCTATGAATTCATTTTATGTTATGGACAGAGAAAGCATAGAATATAATAGAAGAATTTGTGTGTGTATAAATTGTTAGTTATGTATCATTTGTTGAAATATTAATGTGTTTCACGGTTTATACACAACTAGATATTTCTTATATAGTGAGATTTGTGATCATGTTCATTGATAACCCTAGAAAACAACATTAGGAATCCATGAAGCAGATATTAAGATATTTGAAGGTAATTATGAAATTATTAATGTTCTATAGTAATGGAAATTCGTTACAAGGTAACATGGATGCTGACCTTGAAGGTGATTTTGATATTAGGGGGTGTATCACAAGTTATGTGTTTACTTCTATAGGAACTAAAGTAAGTTGGTTATATGAATTATAAAAGCTAATGGCACAATTCACCATAGAGGAAGATCACATTTTTTATAATAGAATCCAAAAAGGTGATAGTTTTACTAAATAACTTCCTAAATTAGTTGGATAGAAATAAAGAAAAATCCATTCCACTATAATAGTTAGAGTAGTCTAAATATTTCAATGAACCCAGTTTCTCATGATAAGATGAATCATATCAGTTAAAGTTCTAATTTATCATAGGCTTAATACAGGTTGGGTTATTGATATTATAAGAGATTTGAGGGATCAAAAATCTTACTTCTGTGTTGATTAAGTGAATAGTGATTGAGAAATCATGGACTTTTTGTTCCTCTATTAGTCTTCCTAGATTAATAGATTTTGATAGATATAATATATAAGAACATTTTAGGAGAATTTAAGGTAAATTTTATGGTATTTCAGGAATCATTAGCTTGAAATTTTATCTTTAAAATAAAATAATTATTCCTTTCATAAATCGATAGATTGAAATTTAGGATATATTGGAAATTCTCCCATTGGTGACTATATAAAGGGAGCATCACATATTAAATAGATTATCTAATATGAAAAAATGTAAGGATGATAGTTTTCTAGATCAAATTTCATGTGGAATATTGTTTTAACAGTGTAGGATAATTAATCAGATAAATTTAGTCCTAGTGAAATAAACCCCCACAATACACTAGTCTAGAATCTATGATGGAGGGTATTGTAGCCATGTGGACTTTACCAACTCATCCACTATATTAGTGGGGAATACTATACATTTCTAGTACTAGAGTAATATGGGTTACTATAGAATCATGTTACATTATGATATCATACTTGAGATAGGTTTTTTGATTATATGTTGTGTGCCCTAGAATTTAATCCTATAAAATAGTGAAATAATTTCCCATATTTGTGGATATAGTGATTTTCCTCTAACCATGTAAATATATGTGTTCACATTATTTTTCTTCTCCTTATATTTTATTTTTCTCTCATTTACACTTACCCTAAGATTATTTATCATTGTTACAGCCTAAACTTTTTTGTAATAAATACTTTATAATAGTGGGTTTAATTGTGATCACAGAGTAGAAATCAAAGTATTCCTACCTTTAAAGGTATCCATCTGCTAAAATGGAATATTTGAACACTTATATATAGGCACTTCTCCTTCAATTTAATACAATAACCTCTTCTTAGAAGGTGAATGAAGGGAAGGCAATGACTGACCTTCATATTTAAAGAGATATCACCAATAACCAAAAATGAGTTTTATAAACTCAATTATATATGAATTATGAACTAAATGAATGAGATTTTTTAATTTCATTTTTTTTATGTATTATGAAAAAAAACTCTTTGTATCCCATTATAACAATTGAAATGGTTCATAATTTGATTAATGTGATTTCTAAACTTATTTAACAAATAATAAACCACTTACACATCACCAAAGAATGTGTGACAAGCCAAAAAATTTGATAATAAATTATTTTGTTGAATGATATCCCATATAATTTACTATGAAGACTATAATATATTATCAAGAACTATAACATAACACAAACCAAAAGGTTTTGACATTCACCACATCATATTTTATACTATAGTGTATAAATATAATACCAACTACCCAAATCAATGGGGGAAACATAGATTATAGGTTATGTTCACCTAACATTTGAATGTAGAGCCAAATTAATAGATAATTAAAATATTATTGATATTTATCTATATAGTATAACTCAACTAAACAATCCCATGCTCATTGCACATGATTCATTATCATCTTAAGAAAAAATTATTCCAAACATCTCAAAAAATACAAAATCATGAGAAATAAAGCATAAAGATAAAACCCTATAATGAAAATAATATATCCATTGATGGTTCCCCAAGACCCACCATACCTATACCCTTATCCTAAATATCCACACAATATAGAGAATCAAATTTATTGATCTCAATAAAAAATACTAGAATCTTTTATAAAGATTTAGGTAAACATCCATTTGAATGATTCAATAACAAAAATTCATCCATATAAAAAGCATTTTAAAGAGATTTGTAGAAATCATTGTTGAATGTAGGTAAATTAAAGGGTAATATTATAAATGAATGTCTCTAAAGTGATTAAATAAAAATTTTTACAAAATGAAAGGATCCCACAATATTTTTTATACCATAGAGGAGGGTTTCTTTTATGATTTTATGATTTATTTAGGTGAGTTAATAAATATGAAAACTCACTCCATATCCTCTTATTTTCAGTTTTTGGAGTTTGAATGTATATTTATAGTCATTTAATTAGTGAATTCAATAAATGCATGCCTAATTGGGGTAATATAGTGTATTCTTGTGAGGTTTAAAAACCAACATATTTCTATTTTTAATTTACTTAAAATGAACAATGTTTAGATTAATGGACATGGTCTTACAATAGTGCGGATTCCATTATTAAAAATAACCAAAATAGAAATTAAACCATGTAATGGTAAATTTTTTACGGATTTGGAAGTAAAAATTTTAATTTTAATAACTATATGTTATGAAGCACTCCTTTGAGAAACATTTCACATTATCAATTAATTTAATTAATACACTCACTTGTCCCACAATAATTTATTCTTTCCCCCCAAAAACTATTTATGAGTTTTTAACTTTACTAATCATGTATCATAACCACAATTTTGGTGATATTTTTAGTTTTTTTATAAAAATTTCATGTCTATTTATTAATTAATGAATTTTTATATTCTACGAAGCCTAAAACTTTTGATGATTCTCCACATCTTTTGAAATCTAGTTTTCTATTGATTAGTCAACCATTGTGAAAATAGGCATGGTTGTATACCTATAAATAGTTCAATCCAATAAATCCAAAATATCTTCAAATTATTACTTAAACAACTACATTTAAATTTAAAGTATTTATATCTTGATAATGATAATATGTTTCATGTCATTGTTTTTAGTTCACTCCCCCTAGACCATGAATAGGAATTTACTTATCTTATAAATTAGTGTAATATATCATTGATATAGACACCTACTAATATTCTTAGTATTATACTATTAATTATCGTATATCGCATATTATTAACCAACATCATCAAATAGGTGATCCAAATGGATATATAATTGAAGCCAATATACTTGATGTTATTAAAAAATGGTTAAAAGAATAGTTTATGTAACATTATAATCCATTACTAACTAAACTAACACATGTGGAAGGACCATTTTCCTATATCATTCATTGAACATATGCTACGTTAGTTTATGAGAGAGTCTCACTGTTATTTTCTTCATTGGTATTCTAGATATTTTCATATCCATATTTCTCTTGAGGATCAAAAAAATATCATCATTTTCCCATTTGGAACATTTTTATATAGGATCATGTGATTTGATTTATACAATGGTCTAATTAATATTTAGTAATGAAATGTAAATATTTTTTCGAATTAATTAGAGAATTTCAAGGAATTTTTCATGTATAATTTTTTCTTATATGGGTCCTCCTTCGATGACTATTTAAATAGTTTATGTGTTTCCCTCTATTATAAAATTATAAAGAATTTTGTATTAAATTATGAGAAATTTAATTATTGGGTGTGACAATGGATTGTACTTGGAAATGTTATTTATTGGGATGATATAAATATGGATAAATTAACATTAGATGTAATATGTTCCTTAAATTTATCTATAAGTATTTGGTATATTTTATTTTTCTAAGGTCATGTGGTATCTAATAATTTTCCATTTTAAAATTTAGTAATATTTAAAACCCTCTATTTAATTTACTCTAAAAATATGTGGAACCAAACATTAATGAGAATGATGAGGTTGTGTTTAATAAGTTAAAAAGTATTCCCACATCACTCCAAATAATTGGAGGACATTATTATGATTTACCATTTGATATCATGTATGATAATCCAAACTATGAAACAAGAGTAGTCTTATCAAAACATTTCTACCAAGATCCATATGTAATTTCATATACACCACACACACAATAGACCCTACCTTGGAAATTTACACCATAACTAGAAAAAAAAATTACAATTTTATTTTCCTTAGATAAATTTAGTCCTTTCCTTCTACATTCCAAAGTGATTGTGTTATTTAGACCTTTAAATCATCATGCATAACTATAAGAAACTATCATCCAAACCATGAATCATGCATTTGAGTTTTCCCCTTAATGAATTTAGTTTATAAATTACGGATAATAAATAAGTTGAAAATGTGGTTCCTATACATATCATTTGGATTTTTTCAACCCCCAACATTTACTCATCTCCGTATATTCCCATAAATGAAAAGTTTTCCATTTAAAACCTATACTAAATGCATGTTGTTATTCCATAGAATGAAAAAATGTGAATCATTTAGTATTGTCTTTTATTTCTTCCAAATAAATTAAAAATCAACATTTCATCTTAAAAAATAGTCTCTTTTGTGAATTTTTTATGACCCTTACATAAAAAAAATGTAGTGATAAATCTATAAATTTTTGTGTTTCTAATAATTAGTTTTAGACCATCATCAAATTGTGTCATAATCATTAATGTGGGGGAATTTTTTTTACTAGATAGAATGCAAGGATATTTATTATATATAATTTTAAAAAATTTGTTTTGGGATTCCAATGATTTTTTGGAGATTTTCATAGCTTTAAAATTATATTAAATACATCTAAAAAAGTAAAATTTAAATAAAAACTTATTATTATATAAGATTAATTATTAGTAATACATTGACTTCATAAGGATATTTCTTAGTTCATTTTTTAACTTTTACATTAATTTTGTGGTTGACTAGGTGTCTAAATGGGTATAAGTGCAATACAAAATTATATATGATTCTAAGGTTATTTTAGGGTTTTTTATAACCAAAATACATTATAGGTTTGGATTACCTAGTTTCATCATTAGTGAGTAAGGTTCCCATTTCTCAAGTAACATAAAGAAAGTGATTTTACATGGACATGGGATTGGGAATCACGTTTTGATAGGATACTACCCCAAAAACAAGGGGAAAATTGAGATATCATTACTAAAGAACTGGACTTTAGCAGTGCTAGAAAAATCCATCAACATTAATAAAAAACATTGTTGATCTAAGAGGTGATAAAATGGGGTCCCTTTTATTAGTGCTATAAAATCACATATAAAATTAGTCATTTATTAGTGACATAATTAGTACTAATAATGACACCCCATTATCAGAACTAATTATAGTACAGATAAAGGTCATATTGATGCATTGTTATATTGAGATTACAATAAAATACATTAATAAAAACAGGTAATAAAAAAGGGAAGGAATATAAAATACAAGATAAAAAAATTATTAATTAAATTGAAATAAAAATTATATCACAAATACAAATAAAACTGTATTATAGATAATTCACATATTGTTTGGTATGATCACACTAAAAATTACATTTTATCAAAAACATTCAAAAACATCAATGGTCTCATTGTATTTGGCACCTGACGCCCCCCCCCCCCCACCAAATATAAACAGACCGATCATGCTATCAATTGATAAAAATAAAACCTCAACTCGATCTAAATAATACTACATTATAATAAAATAATTCATAGCATAGAAAGACTATAAACAAATAAACTAAACATAAATATGAAATTATACATTTATAAAATAACATTTTTGAATTTATAATGGAAACATGGGGAAATACTGAGAACATCATGTATCATATTTTGGTCCAACTTGTTCCTATACATAATAAATAAATTATGGATTATTTTTCTAATGTTTCATAACAATATGAATGTGTTTACTCAGTTTTGAGTATATAACTTTTGGTTTTACTAAAATGTATTTTAAAACTGAAAACATTTGCTTTGAGTAATACTAGTCACACCATAAATTGTATTGAGTTATGCATAATTCCTACATGTCATAAATTAATTTCGTATCATTTTACTAAATTATCAAAACAACCCAAATGAGTTTTCATAGTTTTGAGTTTGTCACTTTTTATAATAAAATATCATTTTAAACTGAAAACACCCACTTTGAGCTGTACTAGTCACATATTCTTTTAGTTTCATGTGATAATAATTCTTAAACATCACAAATGACTTATGAATCATTTTACTTATTTTCAAGAAAATATGAGAACATTTCATTTGTTTTTAGTGTGTCACACATGTTTTGAACTAAAATATAAATTTTAAACTAATAACGAACACTTTGAGTCATAATAGGCACACTGTGTATTAGATAAAGGATCAAGTGATCCTGAAACATCACAAATGACTTATCTATAATTTTCAAATAGTATCAAAACAATCCAATTATGTTTTCGTAGTTTGATGTATGTCACTTTTCTTTTTTACTAAAATTATAATTTTAAATCAAAACACACACATTGAGTCATACCAGTCACACCGTTCATCAGATTGAGGTACAGTTGATTTCTATATATCAAAAATTAATTATGGATCATTTTTATACAGTAAAAAAATAATTCAATTTTTTTTTTTAGTTATGATCATGTCACTTTTGGTTTTTTACTAAAATTTCATTTTAAACTGAAGACATAAAATTTGAGTCATACCAATCACATCATGTGATAGATTGAGGTGTGACTAATTCATAAACTTAAAATTTTATTTCTGATATTTTACTAAATTATAAAAAGAAATACAAGATTGTTTTCATGGTTTTTAATGAGTGACTTACATTTTGAGCTAAAATGTAAATTTTAGACTTATAACTATCATATAGAGTTATACCAATAACACCTTGTATCATTTGAGGTGTGGTTGATTCCTATTTTTCACAAATGATTAATGGATCATTGCAATAATGTATCAATCAATCTAAATGTGTTTTATTAGTTTTCATTATCTCACTTATCTTTTTTACTAAAATTTCAATTTTAAATAAAAAGACTCTCTTGGAGTCTTACCGGTCACACCGTGTATTATATTGAGGTGTATCAGATTCTTAAACATCAGAAATAATGTATAGATCATTTTTAAAAATTATAAAAACAATATTATTTTGTTTTATCAGTTTTGGTCATGTCACTTATGGTTTTTAATAAAATGACATTTTAAACTGAAAGTATGTAGTTTGAGTCATATTGGTAAAATTGTGAATTATATATAGCTAAATATAATTCCTATACATCAAAAATTAATTATGGATATTTTTCATAAATTATGAAGACAATATGAGGTCATTTTCTCATTTCTCAGTGAGTGACACATGTTTTGAACTAAAATGTCAATTTTAGACTAATCACAGTCACTATGAGTCATACCAAGAACATTGTGTAATGGATTGAGGTATGGATAATTAAAAGATATAAAAAATTACTTATGCTTCATTTATATATTTTATCAAAACAATTTGAATGTGTTTTCTTAGATTTGAGTGTGAAAAATTGTGGTTTTTACTAAACTAATTTTTTTAAAAAAATATGTAATTTGATAAAAATTGGTCATAACATGCATTGGATTGAGGTGTGTATGATCCCTACACATAAAATATTATTTATCTATAGTTTTCTTAAACTATCAAGAAAATCTGAATATTTTTTCTCAGTTTTGATTATGTCACTTGTTTGTTTAAATAAAATTACATTTTAAAAGGAAAACACCCGCTTTATGTCATATTTGTAAAATCATATGTCGGATTGTTGTGATTATTATTTTTACATATAAAAAATGATATATGAATAATTTTGAAAAGTTATTCAGACAATCCGATAATATTTTCTCAATTTTTTGCGAGTTGCACATGTTTTCAACTAAAATTTAAATTTTAAACTGATAGTAGACACTCTGATTCATCTTGATCAAACTTTATATCATATTGAGGTTAGGATAATTCCTACATGTCAAAATTTTATTGTTTATCATTTTTCTAATGTGTAAAAACAATGAAAACAGGTTTTTTATTTTTTTGTACATCACATTTTATTAATAAAATATCAATTTCAAATTAAAATACACACATGGACTCATACCAGCCACACCATGTATCATATTGAGATGAAGATGATTACTACACATAAAAAATGAATTATGGATCATTTTACTAAATTTTAAGAATAATCTGAATGTGTTTTCTTAGTTTTGAGTATGTCAATTTTTATTTTTTAAAAAAAATATCAATTTAAATTTAAAAGAAACACTTATAGTTGTACCTGTCATAAAATGCATTGGATTGAAGTCCAGTTGATTCCTACTAATCATAAATGGATTATGGATCATTTTTAAAAAGTATAAAAACAATATTAATATGTTTTATTAGTTTTTAGTATGTCACTTTTTTTACTAAAATTCAATTTTAAACTAAAAACACACACATGAGTCATACTGGTCACATCATGTGTCAAATTGTGGTTTGGATTATTCCCACATAACACAAATTACTAATGTATAGTTTTCTAAAATTTTAAATACATCCTAAGAACATTTACTTTATTTCTAGTTAGTTATATTTTCTTTGAAAAAAAATTTCATTTTTTTACTGATAACGATGACTTTGAGTCATATTGAGCACACCGTGTATCAGATTGATGTACAGTTGATTTTTACATGTCAAAAATGATGTTTGGATCATTTTCCTAAAGTATCAAAACAATATGAATGTGTTTTCTCTATTTTTAGTTTTTAAAAAATCTATTTTACTAAAATATGAATTTTAATTAAAATACACATTTGGAGTCATACCAGTTACATAGTGCATTAGATTGAGTTGTAGCTAATTCTTACACATTAATAATTCCTTATGGGTTATTTTCCTAATGTAAGAAAATAATATATATTTTTTTTATTTTTTTAGTTGGTGAAGTGTGCTTTGAACTAAAATTTAAATTTTAAACTAAAAACATAAACTTCAAGTCATAATGA
The DNA here is from genome assembly GCA_963277665.1 of Viscum album. Lineage (NCBI taxonomy): Eukaryota > Viridiplantae > Streptophyta > Magnoliopsida > Santalales > Viscaceae > Viscum > Viscum album. Next base: position 73,925,768 of record OY728162.1, on the reverse strand, counting down.
GAACACTGTGTATCAGATTAACGTGTGGCTGATTGAGTTGTGTTTGATTCCTAAACCATTCATAATAATTTTTAGTACATATATTTTGGGAATTCATACTTTGTATTCAATAATTGAAAAATAAATTGGTAGATTCATTATTATGATTCAATTCATGTTTCAGGAAGCATGGGGTTTACTCTTCCATCCAGAAGGAAAATGTTCTCTATTTTCTAGCTTGATGTAGATAGTTGAAAGAAAAATATGAATTTCTAAAATATATGTGACAAAAAAATAACCAAGTATTATATAAACATGATAAAAAAATTAAAAAACATAGTGGATAAAATTATGGAAAAAGAAACTAAAAAAGTAGTATGAATTAAAATTTTCATGATTTCTGTATACATTCTTAACCTATTTCCTTATTTTCATTATCTTATTTTCATCATCAATTCCAATCTATCATGATAACAAGTAGCTTCAAACAAACCACTCCAATTTGATCAGAAGAATCCACTTATATAATAAATAATCTTCTTCTAGTAATACTATAAAGAAATAAATTAAACATAAATATGAAACAATACATTAAAAAAATTCAATATTAAACTAAAACCCCACAATTTGAGTCATATTGAAAAAACTGTGAATCAAATTTAGAAAGGGATAATTCCTACACATCAAAAATTACTTATGGATAATTTTTATAAAGTATCAAAACAATACAAATTTGTTTGATCAATTTTGAGGTGTTACTAGTGGTTTTTACGAAAATTTCATTTTAAACTAAAAATAACCACTTTAAGTCGAATTTATCACATCGAGTGTCAGTTTAAGGTGAGGATAATTCCATCATGAAAAAATGACATATGAATAATTTTACTAAATCATCAAGATAAATTGAGAACACTTTACTAATTTTTAGTGAGCTAAAAAAAAGTTGTACTAAATTGTCATTTTTAAATTAATAATAGAAACTTTGAGTTATACCTGGCACATTGTGTATTCGATTGATGTGTGGCAAATTCTTACACGTCAAAGATGTCTTGTGATTAATTATTCTAATGTATAAAAACAATATGAACATGTTTAATCATTTATTGTTATGTAACTTTTCCATTTAACTAAATTGTAAATTTTAAATTTAGAACTTGCACTTTGATTCATATCGGACAGACTCTGTATCAGATCAAAGCACATTTGATTCTTACATGTCAAAAATGACTTATGGATCCTTTTAATAATGTACGAGATAAAATGGTAATGAAATTAACTAAAAAATGTTGATAATGTGAGGAAAAAATCAATTAAATAAGTATTAGTCATTCACTTCTTTATGATTCATGTATCTATCCTGACATCAAGTATGCCGCCAATTTTTTCTAAAAATATATAATTCATCATGTGAATATGAGGAATGTGGAAAGTCTAGGTAGTTCTAGAAAAATATAAATAAATAATGATTAATAAACATTTTAAATTAAATCGTAATTATCTTTAAAAATACCTCTTTGGAGATGGTAGTTTGTTGATGGTATATGAAAACATTCATAAATTTGTAAACAAATAACCATAACATTTTACATTGGTTTGTTTTGAACACTGAAAACAAAAATTAATAAAAAAAATTAATTTTTTATATATGTTTTAACAGTGAAATATTATTATATATAACCTAATACTTATCCACTTGTAGAATTCGATAGGCTCCTTTTATCCATGGATTGTCCCAATTCCATTATTTTGATATAATTAAACATCAGCCTATCATAGCAAAAATTTTATTAAAACATAATATAAAATATATAACATTCTGTTTAGTTGTTCAATTTTTCATGTAGTGTATTATAAATTGATAAACACCAAAACTTGTAGTTCATTTTTTGTATCCATGCATTAAATCCAGAATATAAATCTTTGGAGTATCCAAATTGACTATAATGAGTAACCAATGTAGCCTAAAAAACAAAACATAATATGTAATGAAATTAATGATAATATATTTGATACTATTAAGTTATATAGTTTTACCCCTATATTTTGGGTATTAAGAATAGTTTTTCATTTTTATGTTTTCTTTAAAATATTGTGTCTAGTTTATACACTATTCCTTCATATTAATTTGGCTCCGATGAGAATATTTTTTTTAAACTAATTTGAGGACTGATAAAACCAAATTTTTATATATAGGGTTTAACCTTCAAATAGTATTAACAAATATACTATAAAAAAATAATTAATAGTATGTAGTCATAATTATTATATTTGATTTTCTATTAGAAAAACAACTCCTGAAAACATGCCACATACATCTATTAACAACAATGGGTCCTATTCATTATTTCTTGATGAATACAATTATATTCTCAAGATAAATATAGTCTATAATGGAATCTCCATATATCTATTCTTCAAAATCATTTTGGGTCATATCACCACTTTCTAACATTGTATCCACATAAACCTTTAATGACAGTAAATATGAATGTTTAACGGGCATGGTAAAGGTACATTGTGAATATATTTTCAATTGGTTTGGTTGATAGGTTAGATCTCTTTGATTTAACCTTTTGTTTCACCCCAAAACCATTGTCCATCTATACTAACATTCATCAATTTAGATATTTTTTTATTAATTATTAAATGTTTTTTGTGAAAAATAAATTAGAAATAAATACATCTAATTAGACATGTTTTTTTTACATGATCTAACTTTCATACTAAGAATGTTCAAATAGCTTGTTCGACAATATGAATATATGCATCATCATATGGAACAGGTAGCTTGGAACTCAACAGTTTTGATATGTTAATGACTACTCTCAAATAACCTATTATAATTTTCATGTTCTGTATAATATATCCTTTTATATTGAACATGATATCCCTCGTGATAAGAAGATGGGTAGTGTTGGTAGATATAAATCACAATCATTTTCAACCTATATAATATGAGTACTGGAAAGGTATCATGGTTTTCTAGATTCAAATTTCACAAAAAAAATTATTAAAATATTGATTTCCACAACTAATACGTCTTTTTTAGGGGAAGGAATTTCCTCAAAGATGGTGGGGATGGGGGATATTTATATAGTTGTTTTTCATGTGTTTTTTATTCTCTTTGATTATTTCCCAAAACATTTTCTAACAACTCTGACAGCCAATTATATTTCTCTTCTAGATAATATAATCATGCCATTAACACTTGAATTTTATTATCTTTATCCCCCAATTCATTTATTTTCTCAAAATATATTCTGGGAACCTCTAATGTGACCATAATATTTTGGATGCTTGAAGGACATTCATTGTAATTGTTCATCGGGTATAGATGATGATGATTCTTATTTATTAGTTGGATAAAAAATATATAAATATAAGTAATAATTTTTATATAACACCTGTTTAATTTTAAAAAATTATTATGTAATACTTACACTTATTTCCTACACTTTTTTATGTATCCATTTATTAGTATCGCTTCTTTATTTACATGTGTGTCCTTACATAGAAAACGATGTGGGATGGAAGTGGTTTTTTATTTCCATTCATCGATCTACATATTAATAGAATAATATGATTATATTTTTTTCATGTAATATTAAATTGTTATGGTAGAATTAAAATACAAACCAATTTCTTTCAAGTGAAGCATACCCCATACTTTCTTTATGGTGGGGGTATGATGGTTTTTCTAACCATTGAATATTTTCATCACTCGATATCTATTTTAAAAATGAAGAAATCTTAATCAAAGTGATTAATACATGTATTTTAAATAAATTTATTACCATTAAAAAATTACCTAAAAATATATCCCCTCATGATGACCAATAAATGCATCACATGCTTTTTGGTTTCTCAAGTGTGTATACATCTGTCGTGGGTGACAATTTATTTTATCTTTAGGAAATTTGAGATGGTACTATGTAAAAATTTTATGAATGAATATATGAGCCTTTATTGTGATAATTAAATAAAATTTCCTTCCTAATTCTTAAACTATAAATAAAATCTCAAAGGACAATGAAGAGTAAGTCAACATTTCATTATTTTTTTATTTATTAAAATAAAAAAAGTATATCATAATTTAACTCAATTATCTTCACAAATTAGTGTATTAAGACTGGTCACAACATTTTGTGATGAATCTACCTAAATAAACATGCACATATGATTGGTGATATAAATTTAACTATTAAACATAACCTTTGGGGAAAATAGGATGTCTATGTGATTTCTATCCTACCTATAATTTGATTCATTTGTTTCACACATTAATAATTTTTACTAACACTATCATGCTATGGTATCCTGTTTTTATAGAACATTGGTTTTTCACTATCAACAATTTTTTTTCTTTAACATCATCAATATGTTGTTCCTCGGGATTTGTATCATCGACATGTACAGAGGTTGTTGTTCTTATGCATTGCGAGCACCAGCATGTTTAAAAAGTTATTGTTCCTAAGGATTGGGAGCATAAGTATTTTTAAAAGTCATTATCTACAAAACTAGATAAAATTTTAATTTAGATTACATAAAAGTAGTAGTGAATATATAATAATATTAGGTAACACAACTTATATTACAAAATAAATTCACATTATTATTGAACTCTCTTTTTTTTAAAGGTTGAATGGATTTTACCCCACTATCAAGTGTCCAAATCCACTCACTGTGGTCTCCCTTGACATAAAAGACCTCGACTACATTGGGACTACTATGAAATAACTGAGGCATCCGAATGAATGATTTATCCTCAGTTTAATTCACAATTGAAAATTCAATGGATTTGATCAATAAACAATTGACCACATTATGTTTGAGGGATCTAAAACATTAAATACTTGTACTACCTTTGATTCCATTATAAATGGTTCTTATTTGAATCTTCCTTACTAAAATACACTTTCATGAATCCTAATTCATCTATTTTAATAAAACGTCTCTTATAAACCCTCTTTGGTTGAAAAATCATCACATGGGATGTTGTATAATCTTACTCCCATATTTGTTTGATGGTTCCAAATTATGAGATATTCGCATAAATTGGATTATTGTCTTTGGTACCAGATATATGCATCGCTTCATCCAAAAAGTGTAACTCAACTATTTTACATGTTACATAGTTCATCATGTTCATTTTTATATAATTTATAACCATTAATTACATAACCATTATAAGATAATAAATGCGCACTTGATGCTTTGGTTGGTAATTGAAGATGTTATGAAATGAAATCCATATTTTTAGATTAATTTTAAAAAATATTGTCTCAAAACCATCATATAAACTATTGATTATTTGTTTTTTATATCCATATCTCATCCCTTTATGGATTTAAATGCCTAAATATTTCATTGTGGGTTTCAATGTTTAGGGAAACCTTTAAACTTTTTTAAAAAATGTAAAGGTGAGCCCACTCCCAATCTGTAATAGTAATTGTGACAACATCTATTCATGATTTCCTTCAACCAAAACTTTCCTGGATTAATGATATTTCAGTAGACCAATGCCTTCCAAATTGGAAAGGTAGTCGGTACAGAATTCAACACCTTCCTCAAAAACATATCGCTTTGTGGTATACCCATCTATTTAACTTTCATTTTTTACATACCATTTAAAAATATTTATATATAATTAAATGGGGTACATATATCTATAATATATAGGGCCACATAGTATAATCTATAATACTAATTTAACCGTAAAGTTAACCATCATATCATAGAATTTTGGTCGGAGAAAAATCATTAATTCACATAAAATGTTAGCAATTTTATTTTCCATATTTGGTAATTTCATCGAGTCTATAACTATACCACATATTTATTTGAAATATATATATATATATATCTTGTTTGATGTATTATATAAATTCTTGTGAAAATGAAATGTAATGATACATTCATTAGATCTTGAATAAAAACATGATATACATGTTATTTCAAACCATTTAACTTTAACTTTGTCATTAACATGATATTATTGATTTTTTATGAATACCCCTATAAAACATTAAATCATTAAAGAAGATTAAAAAACTAGTATCTCTCTTTCCAAGAAATATTATAAGAATCTAGAGTTACAAAATTCTATTTTTCACTTCTCACTGGTGATAACTATTCTCATAATCTCATGTCAATCATGTCCAACCTATTCTTAATTCCATCTTTTTTTTGTTGGGTTCATTTAAAAACATTTCAATGACACTATCACATAACTTTTTCCAAACATGCATAAATTCATGAAAATGAATGATGTACAAACAATTCATGTATGGTAATTCAAAAAACTAATCTCTTTTTCAAACTATTTTTAGTATGGTTTTTTAAAAAATGTTTACCAAAAGTGGTTTCTATATCATTTTCCTTCTCAAATAGTTGATCACCTGTTCGGGGAGACGGTGATGTAATTTCTCCTAAAACCCCATAAAATGATTTCATCCATTATCAGTACTTATGTAATCATTGTAGAATTTTTTTATACCATACAAAAATAGTATTCAATGTATGATTCAACCTAATAGACTGTGTACCAGACACTCTTGAGTTCCATAAATTTTATATAGTTAGAATTTTAAAAAATCATGAATGTTATTTATCATCCAATACAATATCTCTATCAACTTTAAATCAGCATTTATATAAGATTCATACAATGTAACACTTGAATACCCCAATAATTTTAAATCTTAGATCAATGGAGCTGAATAAACATCAATATCATTACTCAATTGTTTTGGTCTTGATATTAGTATACATAACATAATCCATTTTATCATGCATAACCATGTTGAAAATATAATTTTTAATAACATTATTATCCATGTAATGTGAGTTATGAATTTATAATTAAAAGGATTCACTCTATTTATAGATAGCTTAAGATGAAGGTATATTGTCTCATTTCCAAATTCTAGATACTCATGATCAATTATATTCCATTGAGGAGAGTCTTTAGGGTGATGAAGATTCCCATCATTATTTCTTATATCTATAATCCATATTAATTTTATTGTAGTATCCTCACTTTCAAATAAGTTCCTAAACTATGTAATGATTGTAAAGTACTATAAAAATTTTATAGTACCTTATTCATATATCTTATATCGGGAAAGAACCAGACTTTAGAAAATTTTTAAGTGAATTTTAGTCCTTTCGAAAGAGTATACAATCTATTGGATAAGAATATAATCATTTAGAGATCATAACCATTATGCATAGTATTTTTTAGAATCATATGTTTGGAATGGAATCTCATTATCTTTTGGGATAATATAATTCAAGAGATCATGTAGTTCAAAAAATGGTGTCACTCCATATGTTGCCAACTTTTAAATTTTATAGATTCAGTATGGATGAAAATTTCATATATTTTGTATAACCAGCATATAATGGTGTCTTTTCATTACTCTAACATCTCAAATAATTATGAATAATCTTGAGGGTCATCTTCAACTTTTATTAACATTTAATCAATAACACATTCATATTTTTCACACATATAATGACATCCTTGATATGGTCTTCATCATTGTCCACACTTGTAAACATATCTAATGATCCATAAAATTGAGTCTCATCCTAGTCACTAGATACATTCAGTTTTTACCCATGTTCAGTCCAACATTTATAACTTCAATTTATTTTGTATCAAATAATGTGCTCTTCCAAAACCTCTAGACTAATTAGTCTTGAATAACAATAGTTTAAACACAAAAAATAGATTTCCAAAGGGTCATATTCATGATCATTTACAATATTGATAAACTCTTTAAACCCATCCACTCTTTTTTATACAATTGGTTTCCATTCATTATCGATTCATATCCATCCTATTTGATTAAGTAATATTAATATTTAACAAAGTTAATAAAGTGTAAAACCATTTCATAGAAAAAGTTCATCTTATGATTAAAATATTAATGTAAGGTAATATTTATAATGGTAATGATTTAAAAGAAATAAATTGGTTTATTAATTGTTATGATTTTACAAATGTGGGTTATAAATTTTATTTTCTATATTATATAAACCGATTATATTATCTATTGGACTAATTTTGGTCCAAATAGAGACATCTCCCCTTTTAGAACCCAACATAGAAATGATCAACATATGGAATTTAATAAAATGCTTCAAAACTAGTTATATATGTCAATGCCTGATAAAAAATTTTATATATAAACTATAATTGGTTAGATTTAAACTTTTATCTCTCAACATTTGGAACAATATACTTTCCATATTTCAATTTTCTGAAAAGAAAAAAATACTGAAATAATATACTCTAATGGTCACTAAAAATAAAATAGACATAGTAATGATAGGTTTTAAAAAGACATTGTTGTTCTAGTATATTGGAGTAGGAGGGACAAATAGAAGAAAAAAGGATGAATTGTTTGATTTTAATCCCCGAGAGTAGGAGGGAAACATGGAGCTTAGAGTTGATTACCATTTGTACCCCAAAAAACATTTCCTACTTATCATTTTTAGTCCCCACTATATATGATAAGTAGGAAGTTTTTTTTTGATTTATAGCTAGGATATTCATGCAATTAGAGTGAGAATTAATGGTGAATGAGAGAAAATGAATGTGAATGTGAGGGAGAGAATGAACCACCAATAGATCATGGAAAGATAGATTGGGCGGAACATGGGAGTATAAGGGATACATAAAACATATATCCATTTACTAGATGTGCACTTCCAAAAAACCTTCTTACTTATTATAACATCAAGTTACCTGATTTTATGTATCTCCATTCTCCATGAAATTTTTATACTTTAATTGGGTGTGTATTTGGAGTCTTTAAGATAGAAAACATTTTCTATGAAAAAGTACCTAATTTTTAGTGATGTGTGTTTATTTTAATTAATGGAGGTAGGGTATAAATTTGTTAAAAGTTTTATGGGTTTCTCCCCATGTTCGTAGAACGGCCGAGGTGTTTGGGGTTTTTTTTTCACGAATTTATTTTTTTATACTCTGGTTGATTATGTGGATTGTAAAGGGGTTGTGAGGTGTGTTCTTGGTCAGCAGTCACAATTCATGAACATTGTACACATTAGGAAGTATTACACATTGTGTAATGGTTACATGATGTGTAATTTGAAACAAAATGTTTCTAATAAAAAGTTGATGGTTTTTTTCACATATTTTATCCATGATGATTACAAAATTTTTAAAGGGATTATACATGGTTTAATTTTCAATATCAGGGATTTTAGGGTTCCATTTGAATAAAATTTCATTTCCTTCATCTAAATCTCCTTTATATATTGATGTATAAGGATTATCTAGGGACTTTTGGAGGCCCTTCATCATCTGGATTGTTCTTTCCATCATCGGATCATCATATTGAGTGACTTTAATTTCTATATATGAATATTTAATTCTTATTATTAATTTCATTGGCCATGGTATCATTGTGGAATTTCATTATTTGATCTGTTAGTCTATGGTGATGATTGATTTGTTTCTATTCTAGTCATGTGGTGCAATCTTATTCAAGAGGGATGTTTCTTTGGTTGGTTTTGGTGTGGTGGGTGTGTGTCCTTGAGGTGTGTGTTGGTTTTCTATTCTTTTACAACACTTTTTTTTATTTGAATCAATTATACGATATATGGGTTGGTTTTAAGGCCTTTTTTAATCCTTTTGTGGTGGGTTTGGATGTGGGCATGTATGACCTCATGTTTTGAGGTATGTGGTTCCATCTCTTTCTTGTATTGGATGAACTATTTTAATTCTATTTTCATAAATTGGTTTATAAAAAACTGACCTGATTTTTTTGTGTGGGTAAATAGATTTCTGATAAAAGGTGGTTTTCCCTCATTTTTTGTAAATTGAAAAGGGGTCTTTTCTAATCATTGGAATGATTTATAAAATGTAGTACATGGGAATCCTTGGGTATTTAGTTTGAAAGTGTATATTAGGGACATCATTCATATGTCCATTAAGAGGTCTTCTCCTTACACTTTCCTCTACTCCTTAGGACCATTTTTCTAGGGACTTGTTCTTGACAACTCTGTGGGGTCCACTCATGGGGTGCTCCTCTACTCATTAGGCTTGTGTTCTAAGGACATGATGTCCAGTAGTCGTTTTTTGGGGTATAATTAATCTACTAGCCTGAAATGTTGAGTATCTTGGCATTATTTACCTATTCTTGGATTTGTATTGTTTTTTATGTGATATGAATTTGTTCTTATTTGGTAAATGATATTGGGAATTTTTATTGAAATTGATATACCATTCACTATTTTTGAATTTTCAGGAAACAAAAAGGAACATTATTTACAATTATTTTTATATAACTAATTTTTTTCTTATCATTCATTGTTTTATTTTAAATGATCATACTTATGTTGTTTTTAAAAAGACTTATTATGAAGCACCTAGGTGGGACCCTGCTGATCATGTTAGCTAACACCCTGCATACATATTCAGTGGTGTGTAAACCTTTGTATGACTCTCGATGCATAGAAATTCAATGTGCCACAGTGAGGCAGTGTAGTTTCTAGTCAGTTATGTCTAGGTAGCTGTTAGTGAGATGTTGTGGGTTTTTTCACACTATCACATTGAGTATAAGTTTTGGTTTTGTTGTCCTTTGATGTATGGGCTTGTAGTTGGAGTTTTTACTTTCTTTTAGTTAGTTGGTTTTCGTTGTTTATTTTTTTTATTGAATTTATATATTTCTTCTATAGTTGTCTCTTTTATTTATATATGTGAAATGTTGTTGCTTCTGGTTATATTAAATCATTTCCTCTAGTTTTTTTATGATACCCAAGATCTAGTCACAAACCAATGAGGATTGGGAGCAACCTTTGGGTATGTGATGAGTATGGTTAGGTACCAGTTTGAGAGGGTATTTTGGTCTATTCATTACAGTTTGTTATCAATGGTAGCATGGACGATTCAATTCCATTATATGTCTGATATACTATAGATATGAATTTGGGAACCTGAGAGGTATACTAAAGTGAGTTATTGGCCAGCTCTTACTCTAATCATATATCAAGTTACCATGTGATGGTTTTCTCCTATAATGAGTTTTGATGTTAATCACCTTTTTTATTATGGGTTCTAGTTTCCATTGACATTGTTCTATCATATGATTGTATATTCTATTTCTATGTAAAGTGGTATGCCTCTAAAAGATGAGTTCTATGAGTTTCTCAAGAAGTTGTAGCTGATTATACTAAAGGAAATCCTTTGATATATCGTAATCTAATTAAGGATATTGTTTGGGTAGATTTTAATATTGATCATAATGTTCCACGAGTTGAGAACACAACCATTGAGGTGCAACGAGGATCAGGATGATATAGGGATCGATCATGGGAGTTCTTGCATAACAAGGCACCTTCATTTAAAGGTAAGAAGGAACATCATGGGGTGGAGTATTGGCTGGACAAGATCGATCATATCTTAAAATTATTAGATACACCTGAGAGTATCAAAGTGTTTTCTACTATTTTTAACTCAAGGATCTCAAAAAGATGTGGTGGGATTCCATGGTACATGCTGATAAGTATGTGGGATTGAAGTAGAAGGGTTTGAATACTATCTTCTTCCATTATTTTTTTCTAGACTCACTGATGATAGAAAATTCTTTAGAGTTCCTCTATTTATATAAAGGTGAGTATTCAATATTTTCATGCACTAATAATTTTTCTGAGTATGTTTTTTTTACACCAGAGGTTGTGAATACTAACTAGGTGAAATCTCATAAGTATCTGCGAGGTTTAGAACTATATATTAGATCAAAATTATTTATACAAAATCATTAAAAATACATAGATATATTGGGTATGGATATAATGGTATAAATGAATATGGGAGGTAAGATTGGATCATCTTCCTCTTATCTTCCACCTATTGTTAGCTGCAGCGGCGTGCTAGGGAAAATGATAAAGTGGAAATATAATCGTAGGAGTGGAGAAGGTCTTTCTCAGTGGTAGACCTCCTTAGAACCTTCAATTATAGATAGTAGTATTACTCTGGGTTGATATCTATGTGGAAATATCAAATACACCTTATGTTCTTTTCATACACTAGTAAAGATGTGTAATAACTGAGGGCATTTAGGTAATCCACATCACTTCTATAATGACTTTTCTACTCCTCAATATGGTCATGGATCGTTTGATCCAAAGGCTATAACAGCACAATAAGATGCTTCAAAGACTATAGAGTTCTAACCACATGCCTTAGGATTGAATCACCTTTACACCAAAGATGAGTTTCTAGTGGAGGTAAATATTTTCCTAGGGGTAGTTAAAGGAGCCATATTTATTTCATCCTCAGTAATAAATCCTTTATTTCATGCTTGTTATTCCCAATCATTTATATCTAACTGGTTTATTTATTTTCTTAACCTACTGATGGATGTCATGTCCTTTTTATGGAGTTAGTGAAACCTCTTATGAAGAGTAAATAATAGGGTTTTTTGTGTCCTTCTTGTGCGTTATCTAGATATGATACTAAACTACTCTAGTAATTTATTATTCTAAATTTGGATTTGTTTGATTTCATTATCATGATTGATTGTCTTGTCACTCATCACGATAAAGTTTATTATTATCATCAATGTGCCTCATTTGTTTTGGTTGATAAGAGATCACAGGTATTTTAGGGAGAGTGGGATGTAAGGTTTGGTAGTGTAGGACCTTTCTACTAAGAGCTCTGGAATTTATTGTATGTTGTTATAGTTGAACCTGAGGATGTTTCTTCTATTGTTAATATTTACACCATTGTTAGGGAATTCGTAAAGTATTTCTAAATAATTTCTCTAAGATCCCCTCAAATAGAGTGGTATATTTTATGATTGACCTTGTTCTAGGGATGAAGTTGGTATCAATAGCTTCTTATCGTATAGAACCAGTAGAGCTAAAAGAGATCAATATTTGTTTAGAAGATCTAGGGAAAAAGGGTTTTGTTCACCCAAGTGTTTCACCTTGGGAAGCCCCAGTACTCTTTTCCAAGAAGGTAGAGAGTTCACTCTAATTTTCCTTTGACTATCAAAAGTTGAACCAGGTATCAATTAAGAACAAGTATAATTTTCCTCTTGTGGATGGTTTTTTTAATATGTTAAAGGGGGAAAAAATTTTCTCAAAGATTGATCATTAGTCAGTTTATCACCAACTTCTTGTTTGGGAGTGTGATATATTGAAGATAGCTTTCAGGGAAGGTGTGGAAATTATGAATATCTTGTAATTAATTTGATCTAACTAACACTCAAGTAATTTTCATACATTTGATAAAATTAATATTCCAATAGTATCTTGAAACATTTTTTGTAGTGTTTGTAGATGAATTTTTTGTTTATTCAGGTTTCAAGCATGATCACGAGTACTATCTAAGTTTGGTTTAGAAATCCTTAGAAGTCCCCATTTGTATGGAAATATTTTGAAGTTTAATTTAGGGATTCAATATGTAAAGTTCATGGGTAACATGATTTTGAAACAAAGCTTGTCAGATGATCTTGATATGTTAAAGGTTGTCTTGTCTTGGGAAGAGCCACAAACGGTCTTTCAAATTTAGAGATTCCTTGGTATTTCTGGTTAATATCGATGGTTTTTTTAGGATTTATTGAAGTTGGAAACACATTTGACCTCTCTTATTAGGAATGAGATGAAATTCATATGGGATGTGAAGTGTAGGTCTTCTTTATATAAGAGGAAATAGCTTCTGACATCATCTCCTATTTTGATACTACCTAATACTAGTAAGGGATACATGGTTTTATATGATTCTTATAGAATAGGATTAGGTTGTGTGCTCATGAAAGATAGTCATGTGGTGGATTATGGTTCTTTATAGCATAGAATGAATGATAATAATTACCCCACTCATGATTAATAGTTTTCTATAGTTATGTATGTGCTTAAATTTTGTCGGCATTAACTTTTTTGGAAAAGGTACACTGTTGTTTCTGACCATAAGAGATTATGATATATATTTTCTTAGAAATAATTGAACTTTAACCAAAGGTGGTGGGTAGAATACCTTTATACATTTGAATTCAATATCACCTACACCACCAAGAAAGGTAATGTCCTTACATATGTTCTTAGTAGCAATGAACCCTTGCAAGCTATTTTGGAATTGAAGAATAGTGAAACCCTATGGTTATTTTTACTCAGTTACATATGGATTCTTATGAGTATATTTTAGGTATGGTTCTCACCAGAGTTCAGTTATCATGATCTCTCCTTAATTCTATATTGCAGAGTCAGTAGTAGGATGAAGACTTAACTGGAATTCAAGAAACCCTATATGGTTGGGAGAACATTTCAGGTTGATCTCTTTCTTCATATGGTATACTCAACTTTAGGGATATTTTGTTATCCTAACATCAGTAATGAGCCCAGTTTTGTTTAAATTTCATAGTTACTAATGTGTAATTAATCCAACAACAATGAAGATTTATTATGACATGAGACATTGATTCTGGTATCTAAATATGAAGCATGAAATTACAGACTATGTGCCCATTGTTACACCTATTGGAAGATAATAATAGAGCATCTAAAACCGTATGGATTACTTCAGCCAATTCTAGATCCTGTTTGTAAATGGGATGAGGTATCCGTGAAATATGTTTTCAGATTAACATGGAATCCCCAAGGATGAAATTAAATCACTGTGGTGATTGATCTGTTGAAAAATTCATCTCATTTTATTATGATCCAATGCACTGTAAAAGTTGAAGATCTTGGTAATTTGTATGTACAAGAAGTTATAGGGTTACATGGGGTTCCATTTGTCATTTTTTTTAGAAAAGGTTCCTAGTTTTAGTTAGATATTATACAGAAGTCTCTGAGGGGTGATGGGGACTTAGATCAATTTAATTAAAACTTATCATTCATAGACAGACAGACATACGGAGTGTACTATTCAGATTCACGAGGATATTATTTGTGCAGGTATCATGGATTTTAGGGGATCTAGGGAAATCCAACTCAGACTGATTGAGTTTTTGTATAAAAAATTGTTATCATTCATTAGTCAGAATGAATCCTTTTGAATATTTTTATGGTATCTCGTTCAGGTCACCTCTTTGTTGGGTAGTGGTGAGTGATGCTTCTTTGGTGGTACTAGTTTGTTTAGGAAATATCTGAAAGGATTCAGGATATATGTCGGCACTTTTATACAGCATAGAGTCAGAAAAAATATTATATGGATCACTAGATTAATCCTTTTTAGTTTTCCATAGGTTACTAGGTTTTCTGGAATGTTTTTCCATGGATAGTTCATCATCATCTCAAAAAATAGGGAATTTTGGCTTTAAGGTTTGGGGAACTATTTGAAATTATTGAGCGACTTGAGTGGGTTTCTTATTAGTTGGAATTATCAGCTCAGATGACAAGAATTCATAAACTTTTCCACATATCACTACTCAAGAAATGTCACCCTAAACCATCTCATGTTCTTAGTTGGGAATAGATTGAGTTGGAGCCAGATGTATCTGTTTTCAAACATCCTATGGAGATAATTAACTCTCAAGTGATAGTCTTGTGTGGGGAGTCAATTCTATTGGTCAGGGTTTTATGGTGGAACGGATCGGATTCTCATGAGACATGGGAGGGTGAGTTATTAATGAGGGAGAAATGGCCTGAACTCTTTACCAAATTTAATTCTTCCACATGACATCCTTGAAATAGAAAGTCTTATGGTGTAGAGTTTGTTACATCTTGTTTCTCTCTTTCATGTATTTTCCTTGTCCTTGCTATATTTGTTCTTTAATTAGGTGAATCTTGGGACTACCAAGGATGAAGAACATTTATTGAGAATGATAACATGAATTTTAAGGATTTATTCTTGATTCAATTAATGGAGATTGGGTAAAAATGTGTTAACGGTTTTGTGGCGTTCTCCCTATGTTTGGAGAACAACTGGGGTGTTTGGGGAGTTTGTGTAAGAATCAAAATTTTATGCTATGTGATGGGAGATTAAATGGTATGTAAAGGGGTTACATGATGTGTACATGGTCACCAGACATAATTTGTGAACATTATACACATCGTGGAAGGAGTACACATCATGTAATGGTTACATGATGTGTAATGTTAAAAGATTAGTTTTTAATAAAAATGATATGGGTTTTTTAGTTCTTATGATCCGTGATGATAATATGATGTGTAAAGGGGTTACATGCCTTTTAATTTTCATGAGATGGAATTTTATTATGCTGGTTTTCTGAAATTTCATTACATTTATCTTCATCTCCTTTGTCTCTTGATCTTGAAGGCTTATCAAATGATTTTGGTAGATTTCATTCTATCTAGATTGATCTGTTGAGAATTTGATCATCATAGTTGTTATTTTTCATCTCTTTAGTTGAATAGGTATTTCTACTTCTTTGTTGATTTGATCATGGTGGAACTAAGGTGTTGTTCTTTCAAACCCACTAATCTATGGGGTTGATTTCTTTGTTTTTATTCTAGTCTCATGGTGAGTTGTGTTCTAGGGGTCATTTCTTTGGATGGTTATGGTGTCGCAGGTGTGATTCCATGAGTTATGGGTTAATTTACCCTTCTCTTCCAACCCTTTTTGTAATTGAATCATTTCAAATATGTGTAGGTCTTTTCTAGGGCCTCTCTTGTCATTGTTGAATCCTTTTTTGGTGGTTTCCATTATTTGATGTGCGACCTTAGGTTTTGAGGTAGGTAGTTATGTCTCTATCCTATATTGGATGGAATATATTGCATATATTTTAATAAATTGATTTATAAATAAAATTTCATGATTTTTTTGTATGTGAAAATGGATTTGTGATAAAAGGTTGTTTTCCTTGGATTTTAGTAAATTGAAAAGGGATATTTTCTAAGAATTGAAATGATTTATAAAATGTAGCACATGGTAATCCTTGGGTACGTAGGAGTAAGGTTTAGCTTAGGTCCATCATCTGTTTTATTATCTATAGGTTTTCTCTTTGTGACTTCCTCTACTCAAAATGAATGTTGTTTTATATACATGTTCTTGACATTGGTCGGGGGTTTACACATGGTGTGTTCTTCTTATCCTTAAACCTATTTTCTAAGGACATACCATGTACTATTCATTTTTTGTGATACGTGTAGTCTTCTAGCCTAACTTGTTGAGTTACTTGGAATGATTTTCATGTGCCTGGATTTTTATTGTTTTGGATGTGATATTCATGCATTTGATTTTGATAAATGATAATGGAAATTATGCTTCAAATTGATATATCTACTTTATTTGGAATCTATAGAAAAAGGGAATATTATTTACAACACTTTGATATAACTTCTTTACTAATTATTATTAAAGGTTTTATATGAAATGGGTATAGTTGGGTTGTTTGTATAGAGTCTTGTTATGGAACAGATGGGTGGGACCCTCCTAATTCTGGTAGAACACTCCCTGTGTACCTCTTTAGTGGGGCAAAAAACATTGTATGTCTTTCGATGCATGGAAGTTTAAGATGTCGCAGTGAGATGGTGAGGTTTCTGATCATCTATATCTAGGTAACTAGTGGTGATATAGCGGGGGTTTTCCCATGATTTCACATGGAGTAGCATTTCTGATTTTGTTTTCCTTTGATGTTTGGGCTTGTACATGGAGATTGTAGAAGCTTTGAGATTTTTGGTTTCTACTGTTTTATTATGTTTTAGTATACATATATTTTTAATCTATAGTTGTCTCTTTTATCTACATATGTTCCATGTTGTTGCCTTTGGTTGGGTAAAATCATTCCCTATGGTTGTTGTGTGATGCTTGGGTACTATTCGTCAGCCCATGTGGATTGGGAACACCCTTCGCGTATGTGACGGGTTGGGTCAGGTACCAACTTGAGAGGTTATACGGGTTAGTTCATTACACTTATCATTTGAAGTCACTACCTTACATGATAAGTGGGCAGGGGTTTTGTTGTGCAGAATTTGGAGATCCATGCGATCAGAGGGGGAAATAATGATGAATGAGTGAAAATGAACATGTAGGTAAGGGAGAGGGTGATCAAAAAGTGTCTTGAGGAAAGAGATATTAGGTGGAGAATCTGTTAGGTATATCGGGGAAAAATAATATCACTTATATACATGTTTTTCAATCCATTTGGGAAAAGTTAAAACAAACAAAGTTGTCTGAGGGGAAGAAACGGATCACAAGTGATCATATACCTTGATTTTAATATATAATTACAATTTCAAGACAAAAAAGCTAGATAAAATTAAAAATAAGACAAATATATTGATAAAAACATAAAATTTTAAAAAATATATATTTAAACAAATAAATGATTATAATTTCCCTTCTTCTTGTATGGTGACAATTTTTAAAAGAAAAGAAAAGGAATTTTTTTAGAAATATGAAAAAAATGACCCTTATTAAAAATATTGTTCTATAATACTCAATTATTCCAAATAAAAAAATTATAAATTTAAATTGTATCATGGAATTTTAAATAAATATATTAATCTATATAAATAAATATATATTTTTTAAAAAATATTTATATAATTATATATATTTACAAATATCATTATATAATCAAAAATATATTTATTAATTTATTTAAAAATATTTTTATTTATATATTATTATTTAAATATGTGTTGATAAATATATATTTACTAAATAAATTTATCATTATATAAATTTATATATTAATATATTAAATATATATTTTTAAATATATTTATAAATTTTTACTATTATTATATATAAATTATGTAACGCCTCGACCCTAGTTACCTAGAACCGGTGCACTATTACATAACATTGGCATGATCACAAGAAAGATCAAATCTCGAAAGACGGATTGGTTTAGTAGCCTTGGAAACACTAGATATATTCATAAAGTTTTACATTACATCATAAAGTGAAAAACTACTACAACAACATATTGTCTCCATAGTCCACACTATTAACCCCTCATAATATCCCTGCAGGTCATTCATAATTTACTTCTTCACATCCTGGGAAAATTAAACATAGAAAAGGGGTGAGCTCAAATGCCCAATAAGGATAACAATATAGCAGAAACTTTCATAAATAAGAATAAACATTTAAGGCAATGTATAACTAAAACAAAATCCTTTTAAACTTGAACTTCAACATAGTATGGCATAAATAAAATGAAATAATCCCATTCACTTATTCACATGGATATTCTACTAATTTAATAATCACATACAATATCAACAACCACTTTCATGATGATGGAATGCATAATGCCAAACTTTAATTTCTGTGTCAAGGCCTCGTTCCAAGACCTAAGGTATAATTGTAACCGGAACCCAACCCGGAGAGCCTCTGTAACCAGACTCCAACCCAGAGTGCCTCTAATTACTGGACACCAACCCGGAGTGCCTCTAATAACCAGACACCAACCCGGAGTGCCTCTAATATCTGGACACCAACTCGGAGTGCCTCTAATAACCGGACACCAACTCGGAGTGCCTCTAATAACTGGACACCAACCAAGGAGTGCCTCTAATAAATGGACACCAACCCGGAGGGTCTACTGTAACCGAACCCCAACCAGGAGGTCTTACTTTTACCGGTCCCCAACCCGAAACATACTAGCCCAACACATTCATCTTAAGAAGAGGATGAAATATAACACAAAAATTTGTATTAAAACGTGCATGAGAAATGTGAATACTTTACCCATAAACAATGAATGGTATAAAAATAACACATCTATAGTCAAAAAAAACACAAAACCTTCAATACAATATAGATGTTTTTTATCATAATAAATCAACTTCAAATAACCGTAAAATCCATCAAAGGATGTTGACATAGATGAAATCAAAACACTTTTTAGAGAAATATCTCTTTTTTTATTTTGAAATCATTTAAGAGTCATATATTTTTAAAATAAAACATTTTCTTTGAAAATATTCTTATAAGCTTGTAAGGGAAGCTTTGACGATTTTATAACAGCGGTAAATAGCTGCACCCACCGTATAAGTTAAAAAACCATTATTACCTTAAATTTGTTGAAAAGGTTAAAAGTGCCTAGTTTAGAAAACGATGGAAAGATTCCTTTCAAAACACATAAGGGTATAAATTAATTTAATCCATTGTGTAGTAAATAGTAAAAATGGTTTTAAATACATTTTTAAGGAACATGTATGTGGATGATAAAGATATCCCAGTAGATAATTACGTATAAACAATCTCAGATAATGAAGAGATTGTGAAATAAACCCTTACCTTGTACTTTTCTTTGGTTGGGGGTAGGTTAACCTCCTGTATAATGGTGAAATAATTGTTATTAAATTATAAAAGAATCATATACATTAATATTATATCATATGTTATCTTTTAATATTTCTTTGTAAATAATATTTTATTATTATCGTCGTTTTGGGTGTTAACTGATTCGTTTTCCTTTATATGTTTCGTTATGTAAGTCGTGTTTGTTATGGATAGGTTGTATCTTATTTATATCCAGAATGATATCAAGTCCTGAAACATTACTTTTAATCATCAAATTATAATTATTTTTGAATGTATATGATGGGGAAATGAATCTCATCATGTTTGTGGAGACGGTAATCCGTACGTATGCACGAATGCTACTTCCATTTCATTTTTCATTTTAAAAGGAATAAAAACCAAAAGATACATAGGTATATAATTATTCAAGTATAATATAATATCTTATATGTGTTACTTATGTTCATTATCACCATCCTTTATACCTTCCATGTATGGTATTAACGAGTCATATCAATTTGAGGGGGCAGTAGTCCGCACTTCCTCAAATCAAATTATCATATATATATATATATATATACAACATGAAACGAATAATGGTATGATATAAAATGGAATTACAGAAGATTATATATAAAATAAATATCATTAATATCATATTTAATTATAGTTCCATCATAATGGCCACCATGAGAGGTGGTAGGAGATAATTGAACAATCATCGCTTCGTGAGGTGTTTGGTTGCTATCCAAAGAAACATTATGTTCATCACCCATTAGATGGATGTGTGTGTATGTGTAGTTATAATAATTCAAATAACATTATCCTAGTATATTTAGGATACTGGTTTTGTAACAAAAGAAAATAATAAGAAGATTTTAGGGGTTGGAGAAGTAAAATAAAAGAAAAGAATCTAAGAGAAATCGTTACCTTTAATTTGGTTAACTCCCTTTGGTTTGAACCAAAAAGGACACTTGAAGTGCATTATGCCTAAGGTAAGGCTTATAAAATGAGAATAGAGCTGTATTCAGCTTAATTGGGAAGAGTTTGGACGAGCCTAAAGGCTTGGGAGGTGTGATGAAATGGTTAGAAGTGGTGTCCTTTTATAAGGGGGAGGAGGGGCTCTTTAGGAAAATATAGAAATATTATATTATAATAAATTCATATTAGGTTTATAATGGCTCCAAAGTGGATTATTTAAATTTTAAGGTGGGTATAGGTCGAAAATAACTCAACAAATAGAATTTAGACAGGTTTGGGTCACTATATTAACCTTATCATTAAGTATTAACTCTAAGTTAATTAGTTTCACTTTTACAATGTCTCTTTGTATATTATATGGTTAATAAACATACTATATACATCCAAGAGACCCCCAAGTGGTCCATTAATGATATACCTATCATTAAATAAGTCCCTTGGCCGAACCTTAGATATTTAGGAATTTAATATCAATTAATAATATAATATTTGTTTTAAAAACTCTTTTATGTCAATCTTGACACTATTCAATAGATCATTTTTGTGAAACTCCTAACAGAATTATTACTTTGAAAAAAGTAAATTAAATCAATCCTAAAATGTCTTATTATCCAATTAAATTAGTTTATTTCCTTAAAAGTCTCAAATTATATTTATTTGGTTATTTATAATATTAATTATTTTAATTTTCCACTATTATGGTAATTACTTCATCATCATTGTGTCATAAATAAATTAACTTATTTAATGTCTAAAAATTATAAATAAAATATAATTATGTAGGAAATATCTTTATCTTTCTAATGAATATTTATAGTCTAAAATACAACATATATTACCCTATGTAAAAATTGTTTTACTAAACGATATATGCTTGTGTCATTTTTGTATTCATTTTAACTTAATTAAAATAAAGTGTCCCTATCACCTACAAGTGGCTCCATGGGGTCCCAAAATCGACCCAAAGATGCCCATGGTCGGAAATGTATCCACAAATAAGGTTAGGATACGTTTTAGGGTACTTTAGTATTATTATAATATTATTTTTTAATCCTTATTAATTGGATTTACCCTTAACCATGATAAATAAAATATTTACCGCAGTAATTATTCAATATTTCTAAAAATAAAAGTTACCTATTTACACAATTTGAACATACTGATTCCAAATATGGAATCCATTTTTCCAAATTCAAAACACAGAAGTGTCAAAAATTAATTTAAAATTAATTCTCGTTGTTAAAACAAAAAAGCGTGTTTTTAAGAGATAATAACTATCAAAAGATTGGCACTTGTTTATGTCTGGTTTAATTATGAAATTATGTCCAATGACAACCATTGAATTAAATGGTAAAACTATATTCTAAATATACTTTAAAACCACTCAAATTCATAATTTATCAATATTAATTATTTTGATTAAAAAAGTTGTTTTTAATTAAAATTTAGTAATTTTCACTATTCATCAAAATATGAAAGTTATCCGAAAAGTACCAAAATTTCACCCTAGGATAATTTCAATATTCTGAATCCAAAAATGATGTCTATTTTAAAAAATTCCCAACATATAAGTTTCATTAATTAATTTTTTAATTAATTCCCACAGTCACAACAAATAGCATGTTTTTAAGAAATAATATATATCAAAAGATTGACAATTGTTTAGGTCTAATTTCAAAGTGAATTTAATTCTAATGAACACCATTGGATAAAATGGTAGAAATATATTCTAATTATACTTAAAAATATCTCAATAATATAATTTATCACTATAAATTATTTTGATTAAAAATGATGTTTTGAAGTATTTTTCACTATTCATAAAAAGCGGATGTTGTCAGAAAAATACGAAAAATTCTACTTAGGATAATTTTGATATTACGTATCCAAAAATGAAGTCCATTTTTAAATATAATATATATATAATTTCAAAAAGTAGGTATTACTATTCATAACTGCTAGTTTGATTGGTTGTGGTGTGTGTTAGAACTCGAAGTTGCGTACAACACACGCTACTATATTATTCAAAGGAAAGCGTATCTTGGAAGCTTGGGATGTTTCATTGTAAATTATTGATGTCTCCATTCTAAAAAGTAAATTTTTTAGTCAAATTGAATATATAAAAGTCTAAAATATTGGATTTAAAAAGGGTTCACTGTTAAAAGTTGGTAAAATTGCAATACTGAAAATGAATTTGTTCTTACATTATGTCTAAGAAACTCATAATATGGATTCTAGAATTATAAGGATTATATAAAGTTTAAAATTTAGTTAATACTATTCATAACCTCTTTTGAATGGCTTGTTTGGTAAGTCATGGTGTGCTTGAACTTGGTGTTGCGTGTAGTGCAAGTTATTGTATTATTTTGAAGATATAACACACTATGGAATCATGGGGTGTTACATTCTCCCCTCCTTCAATAAATTGTGTCCTCGCAATTTGAAATTGTTCTTCAAAAATAAAAGGATGAATATAGAAAATATCTTTGTGGGAAAACCCACATCGGAAATTGGGTTGATAAAGTTTAGTCTTAATGAGAGGAAAAGAGAAATGAAAGGGTCACCACCAAATTATGATCTCTATTAGGAGAACATTGGTGGTAATTAGAGACATATAATTGGAGGAAAAACGTAAATATTTATAGGTAGTGATTGAGGTTATAAATCACAAACAAGTGTAAAATTTAGAGCCTTAAATTCATCAATATATGATGATTTAAAATACCATCGGTTCATAAAAACATATGGTATTAAGACAACACATTTTTTTAAGATCCCTTCACTAAAGTATAAGAATTAATTTCTTCATTGAATAAGAGAAGAAGAAAAATATATACTTGACAAGTAGAGTCTCAACATTTATCTAAGTTCTACAACAAACTCATCTTTTACTCTAATAGATAATAGAACTTATAAATAATATTCTATTTATCCTATTCGTATAGGGTTAAAAAAATGAATTTATAATTCATCTAGAAGAACCATTAAAAAACAGCATTATTCAAACCAGGACATCACGAGGGTCAGTGGTAGGTGATACACCCTTGTCGCCCTTCGGTTGTGGGTTCAAGTCTCGCGGCCTTACCGGATGTGACGGGTTGCCGCCCGACCTCCGGGTTGTCCTTTTATGGGAATCCAAAATAATACAAACTAGAACTATCCAAAATACATCAGTCCAAAATTTATAAGGAAGGTAAACACAATGAAGATTCTTTTTTTTTTGTCGTGTAATAACATGTGATCACCGTCATCATGTATTCTTTTAAAAACACTGTAACATCCTAAATTACCATAAAACCGAATTGATTACATTCATGATCCCTTATTACTTATAGAATAACAGATATACTCCATCAATCCAAAAATGTTTTAAACCCCAAAAATGATGGAATATACAAATCATTAATCAGTTTCAAGGTAGTCAAGAGTATCCAATATAATTTATTCAAATCAATCATTTATTATTCTAAAATCACTACCTCGGTATCAGAACCATATTATGGTTTCTCTTTCTCTCAGCCATATATTTTCCAAAAATTTAACTTGATATTGAGTCACTTTTCGTTGTTCCACACAATTTCAAGTCCATAATGAAATAGTACTGCAGTACAATCCTTATATACTCCATAATTATTATAACAAGTACGTTGTTGATACAACACTCAAATGACATAATCAACATAAGAACTCTAATCACTCCTCTTCATCTGTGGTAGTATCATAACTTGATTATTATCAAATAGCATCATTTGCGGCATAGTATGATGACTGAGACATAGGTTCGCGTAGTGTCCAAAATCCTTGCAAATGAAGCATTGTACATTTGAAACCATTTTTTTACCCTTGCAGTCACGTACATTGTGCCCTTTTCCTCCACACTTATAACAAACTACCATTCCTTTCAGGCAAGTTCCAGGGTGATTCTTTCCACAGTTATCACATATGGGAAAATTCTTCTTTCCCCTCTTCCCTTTATCCATCTTTCTCTCTTCCATCGTTTTCTTCTCTTGCTTCCCTTCAAAGTCATAGGACTCAGTAAACTCTTTACTTATCTTATCAACACATGATATTATTTCTTCATATGATGATAATACATGTGAGACTATTTCTCTTATAAATTCTAGCTTAAGACCATGAAATATATGATCCTTCTTTCCCTTTGTATCATGTGCATTGCTAGAGTTCTCATTCCTTCTACTGGGGGTCATTTCTAAAAAATGACAGACACTAGATTAGTTTATGAATAACAATACCTAATCCCAAACTTGGAAAACATAAATTAAATAGTTTATGGATATAATCCATAATCATAAAAATGTCTCTTTTGAGGAGATATATACTCATAAACCCTTATAATGGTTTGTAAAGAAAATGAAAATTATCCTAAGTATATCCCCCATGAGTGTCGTAACCAAGAGTGAAGAAAGGCCCGTTGTCGTGCACCAGTTCCCATTCGAGTATAGATCAAATCGGTGCTTTCGGGTTTTACCCCTAGGTACATTTGTGCCAGAGCCGCCTCTACCTGCTCGTATCCATACAGGGATGTTTTTCTCAGAAAACTCAAAAAACCTCTACAATACCAAAATTCTAGAAATTTCTTCTATACTAATCCTCAAGGTCCATCTTAGGTCTATGTTCTCTAATCAGAGTTTATCTAAATCTAGCTTCCAAGGTTTGTACTAAACTTCCTCTGATACCAATTGTAACGCCCCGAACCTAGTTACCTAGAGCCGGTGCATTATTACATAACATTGGCATGATCACAAGAAATATCAAATCTTGAAAGACCGATTGGTTTAGTAGCCTTGGAAACACTAGATATATTCATAAAGGTTTACATTACATCATAAAGTGAAAAACTACAACAACATATTGTCTCCATAGTCCACACTATTAACCCCTCATAATATCCCTGCAGGTCATTCATAATTTACTTCTTCACATACTGGGAAAATTAAACATAGAAAAGGGGTGAGCTCAAATGCTTAGTAAGGATAACAATATAGCGGAAACTTTCATAAATAAAAATAAAAATTTAAGGTAATGTATAACTAAAACAAAATCCTTTTAAACTTGAACTTCAACATAGTATGGCATAAATAAAATGAAATAATTCCATTTACTTATTCCCATGGATATTCTACTAATCTAATAATCACATGAAATATCAATAACCACTATCATAATGATGGAATTCATAATGCCAAACTTTAATTTCTGTGTCAAGGCCTCGTGCCAAGACCTAAGGTATAATTGTAACTGGAACCCAACCCGGAGAGCCTCTGTAATCGGACTCCAACCCAGAGTGCCTCTAATAACCGTACACCAACCCGGAGTGCCTCTAATAACCGGACACCAACCTGGAGTTCCTCTAATAACCGGACACAAACTCGGACTGCCTCTAATAACCGGACACCAACCCGGAGTGCCTCTAATAACCGGACACCAACCCGGAGTGCCTCTAAAAACCGGACACTAACCGGAAGGGTCTACTGTAACTAGACCCCAACCCAGAGGGCTTACTTTTACCGGCCCCCAACCCGGAACATACTAGCCCAACACATTCATCTTAAGAAGAGGATGAAATATAACACAAAAATTTGTATTAAAACTTGCATGCGAAATGTGAATACTTTACCCATAAACCATGAATGGTATAAAAATAACAAATCCATAGTCAAACATATCACAAAACCATCAATACAATATATATGTTTTGTATCATAATAAATCAACTTCAAATAAGCATAAAATCCATCAAAGGATGTTGACATAGATGAAATCAAAACTCTTTTTAGAGAAATATCTCTATTTTATTTTGAAATCATTTAAGAGTCATATATTTTTAAAATAAAACATTTTCTTTGAAAATATTCTAATAAGCTTGTAAGGGAAGCTTCGACGATTTTATAACAGCGGTAAATATCCTCACCCACCGTATAAGTTAAAAAAACATTCTTACCTTAAATTTATCGAAAAGGTTAAAAGTGCCTTGTTTGGAAAAGGACGGAAATATTCCTTTAAAACACATAAGGGTATAAATAAATTTAAACCATTTTGTAGAAAATAGTAAAAATGTTTCTAAATACATTTTTAAGAAACGTGGTTGTGGATGATAAAGAGATCCCAGTAGATAATTACGTATAAACAATATCAGATAATGAAGAGATTGCGATATAAACCCTTACCTTGTACTTTTCCTTGGTTGGGGGTAGGTTAACCTCCTGTATAATGGTGAAATAATTGTTATTAAATTATAAAAGAATAATATACATTAATATGATATCATATGTGATCTTTTAATATTTCTTTGTAAATAATATTTTAGTATTATCGTCGTTTCGGGTGTTAACTGATTCCTTTTCCTTTATATGCTTTGTTACGTAAGCCATGTTTGTTATGGATAGTTTGTATCTTATTTATATCCAGAATGATATGAAGTCCAGAAAAATTACTTTTAATCATCAAATGATAATTATTCTTGAATGGATATGATGGGTAGATGAATCTCATCATGTTCTTGGAGACGGTAATCCGTACGTACGCACTAATGCTACTTCCATTACATTTTTCATTTTAAAAGGAATAAAAACCAAGAGATAAATAGGTATATAATTATTCAAGTATAATATAATATCTTATATGTGTTACTTAGGTTCATTATCACCATCCTTTATACGTTCCATGTATGGTATTAACGAGTCATATCACTTTTAGGGGGCGGTAGTCCGCACTTCCTCAAATGAAATTATCGTATATATATACAACATGAAACGAATAATGGTATGATATAAAATGGAATTACAGAAGACTATATATAAAATAAATATCATTAATATCATATTTAATTATAGTGTCATCATAATGTCAACCATGACAGGTGGTAGGAGATAATTGAACAATCATCGCTTCGTGAGGCGTTTGGTTGCCATCCACAGAAACATTATGTTCACCACCCATTAGATGGATGTGTGTGTATGTGTAGTTATAATAATTATAATAAAATTATCCTAGTATATTTAGGATACTGGTTTTTTTACATAAAAAAACAATAAGAAGAGTTTAGGGGTTGGAGAAGTAAAATAAAAGAAAAGAAGCTAAGAGAAATCGTTACCTTTAATTTGGGTAACTCCCTTTGGTTTGAACCAAACAAAACTCTTGATGTGCATTATGCCTAATTTAAGGCTTTTAAAATGTGTATAGGGATGTAGGGAGCTTAATTGGGCAGAGTTTGGACAAGCCAAAAGGCTTTAGAGGTGTGAGGAAATGGTTAGAAGTGGTGTCCTTTTATAAGGGGGAGGAGGGGCTCTTTAGGAAAATCTAGAAATATTATTTTATAATAAATTCATATTCGGATTCTAATGGCTCCAAAGTAGATTATTTAAAGATTAAGGTGGGGATAGGTGGAAAATCACTCAACCAATATAATTTAGAAAGTTTTGGGTCACTATATTAACCTTATCTTTAAGTATTAACTCTAAGTTAATTAGTTTCACTTTTACAATGTCTTTTTGTATTTTTATATTATATGGTTACTAAACATACTATATACATCCAAGAGTCCCCCAAGTGGTCCATTAATGATATAAATATCATGATATAAGTCCCTTGGCTGATCCTTATATTTTTAGGAATTTAATATCAATTAATAATATAATATTTATTTTAAAAACTCTTTTATGTCCATTTTGACACTATTCAATAGTTGATTTTTGTGAAACTCATAACAGAATGATTACTTCGAAAAAAGTAAATTAAATCAATACTAATATGTCATATTATCCTATAAAATTATTTTAATTATTTAAAAGTCTCAAATTTTATTTATTTGGGTATTTATAATATCAATTATTTTATTTTTTCACTATTATGGTAATTACTTAATCATTATTGTGTCATAAATAAATTAAA
This sequence comes from Viscum album, assembly GCA_963277665.1. Classification (NCBI taxonomy): domain Eukaryota; kingdom Viridiplantae; phylum Streptophyta; class Magnoliopsida; order Santalales; family Viscaceae; genus Viscum; species Viscum album. The sequence continues at coordinate 73,896,697 of OY728162.1, read as the reverse complement.
TTATTTAATGTCTAAAAGTTATAAATAAAATATAATTATGTAGGAAATATTATTATATTTCTAATTAATATTTATAGTCTAAAATCCAACATATATAACCCTATGTAAAAATTGTTTTGCTAAAAGATATATGCTTGTGTCTTTTTTGTATTCATTTTAACTTAATTAAAATAAAGTGTCCCTATCACATACAAGTGGCTCAATGGGGTCCCAAAATCGACCCAAAGATGAAACTGGTCGGACATGTATACACCAATAAGGTTAGGACACGTTTTAGGGTAATTTAGTATTATTATAATATTAATTTTTAACCCTTATTTACCGGATTTACCCTTAACCATGGTAAATAATATATTTACCGCATTAATTATTCAAAATGTCTAAAAATTAAAGTTACCTATTTACACAATTTGAACATCCTGATTCCAAATATGGAATCCATTTTTCCAAATTCTAAACACAGAAGTGGCAGAACTTAATTTAAAATTAATTCTCGTTGTTAAAACAAAAAGCGTGTTTTTAAGAGATAATAACTATCAAAAGATTAGCACTTGTTTATGTCTGGTTTAATTGTGAAATTATGTCCAATTACAAAAATTGAATTAAATAGTAAAAATATATTCCAAATATACTTTATAACCACTCAAATTCATAATTTATCAATATTAATTATTTTGATTAAAAAAGATGTTTTTAATTAAAATTTAGTAATTTTTACTATTCACCAAAAATATGAAAGTTATCTGAAAAGTACCAAAATTTCGCCCTAGGATAATTTCGATATTACGAATCCAAAAAATGATGTCTATTTTTAAAAATTTCAAACATATAAGTTTCATTAATTAATTTTTTAATTAATTCCCGCAGTCACAACAAATAGCGTGTTTTTATGAAATAATATATATCAAAATATTGACAATTGTTTAGGTCCAATTTCAAAGTGAAATTAATTATAATGAACACCATTGGATAGAATGGTAAAAATATATTCTAATTATAAATTAAAACAACTCAATAATATAATTTATCACTATAAATTATTTCGATTAAAAAAAATTTAAGTATTTTTCACTATTCATAAAAATTAGAAGTTGTCAGAAAAATACCAAAAATTATACTTAGGATAATTTCGATATTCCGTATCCAAAAATTAAGTCCATTTTGAAATATAATATATATATAATTTAAAAAAGTAGGTATTACTATTCATAACGGCTTGTTTGATTGGTTGTGGTGTGTGTTAGAACTCGAAGTTGCGTACAACACACGCTACTATATTATTCAAAGGAAAGCGTATCGTGGAAGCTTGGGAAGTTTCACTGTAAATTTTTGATGTCTCCAATATAAAAAGTAATTTTTTTAGTAAAATTGAATATATAAAAGTTTAAAATATTGGATTTAAAAAGGGTTCACTATTAAGAGTTGGTAAAATTGAAATACTGAAAATAAATTTGTTCTTACATTATGTCTAAGAAACTCATAATATGGATTCTAAAATTATAAGGATTGTATAATGTTTAAAATTTATATAATACTATTCATAACCTCTTTTGAACGGCGTGTTTGGTAAGTCATGGTGTGCTTGAACTTGGTGTTTCATGTAGTGCAAGTTATTGTATTATTTTGAAGAAATAACACACTATGGAATCATGGGGTGTTACAAATTACTTTGAAAAACATATTTATATACACATAATCCGAATTATTTATACAAACATAATTATTTATATTCTAAATTATTTATAAACACATAATCAAAATTATTTATATGCACATAATCAAAACTATCGGTTCAATGTAATCCAAATTATTTATAAATTATTTATAAAATTTATTTATTCAAAATTATTAATTCCCGATAATAAAAATATTAACTAAATTTTATTAATTCAAAATAATTAGTATTTCAAATTATTAATTAAAATTTTTTATTAAATAAAATTAAATACTTATTCACATATAATAATTTAAAATAATTATTAATTCAAAATTATTAATTAGTTATTTGTATAAATTATTACTTCAAGACAATAAAAATTATTTATAATCAAAATTGTCTATAATAAACATTTTTTTAAATTATATATAATTATATATATACATTTGATACAAATTATTAATATTTTTTTGTGATTATTACCAACAATGGTGTAGACCATTGATTAAAATCCATGGTCCCAAAATAATATTATAAAAAATGTCTACATGCACGAAAAGAAGTGTGTTACAATGCTAAAAATTGGTACCAACAATATCCCTAAAGATGAAAGATCATTTAAAAGTCACCTTTTTTGTCTTCTTCCCCTTCTTCTGGAGCCACCCTGGTGTTTTGGGTGTATGCCTCTCTTCCACTGCTTAAGAGCTTACCAAGCTTCATCCTGATCATTCATGCCTGATAATTTATGCTCCTTATCATGAGGCTTAATGAATCTCGTGAAATCATTTTTAGTATCAGAACATATCCATCTTGATTTGAGGAATTACCCTTTAGATAATAGTATATCATTTCTTAACATTACTAATGTTTGAGGATTATCATTCAACTTGAAAAGGTTCATGAACTTTTCAATGTTCCTCATAGATGATTTCCTTACTATTAAATATATTTAAAATATCCAAAAAAACTAAATTCATTTGTACTGGGACTAAAAACTAGTGGGAAAATGAAAATCTCATTATTTACTGCCTTCTCTTACGGTGTACCACTTGTAACTAGAAAACCTGATGCATCCTCAAGACCAGCTTAATCATTTTTATGAGTTTCTATAATATTCTCATGCGAGGCATGTCTATCCATTATTAGAGAAACTATGAATTTATTAAAATTGACTAGCTTAAATACCTCTTCATCCACATGTATAAGAAACCCTTAAACTGAGGTGTTTGAATCATTATAAAAAGGCTTTTGATAAGATTCTTTAGGATATAAATAATAGATACTGTAGAGATTCCGGAATCCTTTAGTGTAGACAGTGTAATAGTTAGAGTATCAATAATGATAGGTTCAGCCTAGAGAGGAGAACTCTCTTTCACCTTATTGGCCACCTTCTCCTGAACTTTCACTATATTAAACATTTTTTCTTCCTTATTAAGGGGTACTCTTGGCATCTATGATTTTGGAGAAGTGATCATCTTATTCTTACCTTTCTGAATAATATAGAAAATGAAATACTTCTCTAGATTCATTTACCTATCAATAGTGTTTAGATCATACTGTTCGAGGTCTAGGTGATTATGGGTCACCCCTCCACAATCCACTTCCTCTTCATCAACATAATAATGCGATGAATGCAGATGATCCTAGATATTGGAGGACTCCCCTTATCTCTACAAATATTAATCCTTTGGGAATTATCCTTTGAACACTAAGCTTTGGGATCCTTTATAATAAAAACATGACCACCAACAATCTCACCGATCTGAGTTTCATGATAGTTTTATAAGCCCAGAACATGCCTCAAAATAGTAGCATATAATCCATTACCATTATTGATGCTCTTTTCCCCTACGGAATAGAATTCCTAGGAATATCATACCTTTTTTACCCAAAATCCATGTGCTTAGAAGAATATGCTTTCATTTTCAAAGGTCTTCTACAATCATTTCCCTAGTTCCCTTCTAGGCTACATTTCAAATATTTAATGATTCAATGAAAGGAATCTTTCTAATTCCCAACCAAATTATATTCCACAAAAATTTTGAGGAGCCTTTTTATAATATACTCTAAGATTAATCTAATCGTAATGAGTTGAGATAATTACCTTATCTATATGACTCTTTCTGACATCTATTTCAAATAAGATTATGATATTGTAAACAAATCTAACAATATCAGTCTCCCTATCAAGGAAGATCGGTACTCCTATTGATATTTCAATGTCATTGATAATCTTTAGGTGCCATAGGATCTAGTTGATACCATATAGAAGTATCTATACACACGAAAATGTGTTCTTGCCATTGGCCAGATTAAAATCTTACGATCATTCGTGTGCCCATTTTAAAAAAAATGTTATGTAATCCCATTTCATGAAAAGGGATGAAAGTACTTGGAAAACACTATTTCACCCTCATGAATAGTCATATGGGAATAATATTAATAAATAAAATTTATAAAAACTACTATAATTCAAAGGATTGTAACATAACGTGATGGTACAGAAAACGATCCTTGGTTCAATAGAAATCCCTCCTTGGTTCTATGAAAAACAAGCCAGAAAATGATTCTCGGTTCATCATCTACACTAAAAAATGATCTAACAAGAATTGAATAAAGGCGTCAGGTATGAGTAAGTAGCAGAAGCTGAGTGTTTATCAAGGGGTCATCCAACGGAGGTTTGATTAATTTTTTTTAATGTGACGAGATACGATGGGGTGGGAATCAAATTATTTTGGATCATGATTAAAGTGAAGAAAAAATAATCACATGACATACCTTTTTAGAGAATTGATTAGTCGGGAATATTGATGAAGAGTGCCTTTATGAGTGCCAAAATTCTAACCCTAATATGCTACATTTTAACAGTGCTTTCAAAAAAGCGTAGATAAAGAGTAGTTTTATCTGAGCTAGAATTCTAACCCAAATAAAGATACATTTTATCATTGATTTCTTAGCACTGATGGTGGTCTCGTACATTTTTTATTTCAACAAAAAAATATCTACTGGTGTTAGGTTCCTGGGCTACAGGCTTTTTAATGAACTTCATGTCCACAGGGCCTTCAGACCACCAAAAACATGTGGCTTATCCCTTAGGGGCTATGACCTTCCCTTTCGAGTTTGTGTTTTGCATTTCAATGTTTTGTTTTAATTGTACACATAAGTAACTATAATATATCATTATAATTATAAAAATATATATATTTAAACGATATTTATATATAATTATAAATATATTTATATAAATATATATCCTTATACAACTAAATTTATATATATTTATATATATTTATATAATTATATATATTTTTATATTTTTATATTTTTATATAATTATATATATTTATTAATATATAAATATATTTAATCATAAATATAATAAATATATTTATCATTTGAGTATATTTATTATAATTTTTTAATTATTTAAATAAATAAATTTTATATAATTGTAAATATATTTATATATTTATATATATTTAACTTTAATTATACTTATTTAAAAAATTATATATATTTCTTAATATATAAATATATATAATTAAAAATATAATTAATATATTTATTATTTAAACATGTTTACTATAATTTTATAATATTTTAAATTATATTTATTTATTTATAATTTTATAAATAATTTCATAAACATTATATATTTATAATTTTATAATTAAATATTTAAATTTGAAAATTATTAAAAATTCATTTATACAGATTAATTATATATGTTTCAAACATATTTTAAATGTTAAAACATGATAAAGAAAGAATAATAAATACTATTTATATAAATTAAAAACATATTGAAAATATTACATGAATAATAAATAAATATACGTATAAATACATATTAAAAATGACTAAAAATATTTTTAACATTATTAATGAATATATAATAACAAATGAACAAATAAAATTAAACAAATAACAAAAATATTTAAAAGTGATTTTATTACATTTACGTGAAGTACAGACACATAACAAAGAATAAAAATGAATAAATAAATGATATTAATTATATAAATAAAAAAATTACTAAATAAAATAAATTTGACTATTAAAAATATTAATAGGTAAATTAAATCTAATTAAATTAAACACACAGACATACATACACACATACACATACATATATACAATTACACATATCTACATATATTTTAAATTATTTAATATCAATATAAATCTATATTTAAATAAAAATATTTATTTATATTTTATATATTTTTGAATATAAAATATTCATATATTATATATATCTTAAATATGTACACATATTTCAAATAATTTTTATAAACAAACTATTAAACCTTTTGACTAATATAAATGTATTAATTTTTTATATATAAAATTATGAAAAAAATATTCTTTATTTATTAAAAGGTATATATATCATATTTATATATTATATTTACATATATATACTTCTGTAATATAAATGTCATTTAAAAATATATAGATATTTATATTTAAATTAAATTACTCACTAAAATCTTTATCAATGCTGAAAAAAGTGCTAACAATGCTTTAAATTTAAATAGTGCTAAAAAAAGAGCTGATAAATGTGGTGACCTCTTAAAACATTAGAAAAAAGCACTGAAAAAGGATAAACTTTTATTAGTGCACTTATTAGTGCTGATAAATGATAAAATTTTCATCAGATTCTGTGAGAGATGATAAAATCCCCCCTTTATCAGTGCATTTTTTCTAGAAATATTAATGTTCAGAACTAGATAATGGATGATTTATAGTAGATTATATATCAGGGCGGTGAAACAAATACTCAAAAAATGGAATAACCCAAAAGGAAAGATTGGTGTCTTAGATTCAATGATGCATTGTGGGTATACCATGCTTCATTCAACACTCTCATTGGTATTTTACTTTATCATATATATTTTTGAAAAAATTTCATCTCATTGTTGAGGTGGTTCAAACAATAAGGTTATAAATAAATATAATCCTAAATTTTTTTTGTAAGTTCTCAGATGAGATTATAGACTCAAGAGTCGGAAAAGATTTTTTGAGATGCTTATAAAAATTCATAAATCTATAAAAAAGAAAAGTTAGGAAACCTATGATCATATAATACTTCACCATAAGTTCCACACCAAGGGATATGTTTTATTATATAATGCAGAGTTAACGATTCACCATACATGTTCTATCCCCATTGGTTTAACTCATACATTATTATTAATGTTTATCCATTTGGGTTTGTGTAGGCATTAGCAGGCATCACGACCCTAAGATCTTTATCCGCCATCATTCTAGTATAAGGACCTCCTCTCCAAAAAACAATTATTATTTAATTCATAATAATAATAATAATAATGACTAAATTGTTTCTATTGGTCAAATACCCTTTTCATGGATTGATGAGGTGGAAAATAATGTAAATCCCATATAGGAAATGTGGGTAGAATCATCATAGCTCATCCTTTATAAAAGGAGACTTGGGAATTTGAATTTTATATAAAAAATATATTTTCCTAAAAATTTTTAATGTATTTTAAAAATATATTTATTTAGTAAAATTTTTATATTATATATAGATAACAAAATCAAAAATAAAATAAAATAAAATTCTTTATTAAAAATTACGCATCTCATGATTAGTCATAAAAGTTGGATTTCCCTTTTTCAAAATCCAAATGGTTTCTTTCACTTAGAGTTTTCTTACTTCGATCAAACCAATGTGTTCTTTTACTGAAACTATTAGATAAAATTGGAAAGATGAAAATAAATTTGGTTACATAAATAAGTGATGATGATATTTGTTATTTGTTTAATTCATTCAATCAAAAATTCTGTAGATAAAATTTCCCAACATCATTACTGCATGGATGTAAATTTTTTTTACCATCATCCCTAAAATATTTGTAGAATCCTTGAGGGAAACTTACACCAAGAACTCTAGACTAACTAGTGTGGTTGGATCAAACCCTTTTTGAAAATGAATTAAATTCAAACATCAAGATTCATTAGGTCTTCTCCATATGCCTGATTATTTTTTTAATAATAAAAAGGGTTTGAATCAAAAAATAACCAAGAATATATATTTTGAATCACTCAAATTAATGAACCCAAACATGGTCAAACATGGAAATTTTGATGGAAATAACTTCTCTATGGGGAAGAATGTGATAATGTTTCTTCTTATAGTGCTGAATATTTTTTACATTCAAGAATTATATCTTCCTCCCATTCCTGATGAGCCTACTCGAAATCTTGATGTCACACCCATTGACATGAATGATTTCAATCGCATTTGAGCAATAAGGAATAAATGTGAATTTGATCAATTTTTGTTTCGAGGACATATTCTCAACACATTATCAAATTATATTTATGGATATTTTCACAAAATGATGTCTGATCGAGATATATGGGATGTGCATGAGTTATAGTAAAAAAATCCAAGGAAGAATGTACCAATAAAATTTATTTTTTTAATGTATCTAAAAATTAAGATATTTAATAATAGGGTGGTGCAAGAGCAAGTTCATGGGATAAAATATATGACAAATTAACATCTTTTCAATAAGATTAATATACCAAAAACATTCCAAGTTGGTGAAGTTATTTCTAAATTCCCACCTAAGTTGAATGTTTTGTAAATCACTCATTAATGAGAGTGAGGATGCTTCCCTGGAAAAATTGTAAATGATTTTATGCATTAATGAATAATCAATTTTGAGAGATGTGGGTATGTATTCAAAATTTTATATGAATATTAATATCTTTGAAGTAAAGGAACAAATGAACTCTTCCTTATATGTCAAGAAGAAAATTTATCTATTCATAAAGAAAGTAAATTCTTCCTTTAATAAATAGGAATGATTTATCTATTTAAAACTAGGGAATTCTGAAAGGGAATATCTCTATTGAAATAAATTTGATAAACACTCTATAAATATGGTCACTAAAGAGAATATAGTTGCAATGATATCTGAAGTCAATATGATTTCTAGTAAGATTCAATGTTGGCTTGATTATAGATCAATGGTTCATGTGTCCAAAGATTTTGTGATGTTCAAAACATTTAATGATTATAATATCATGAAGGAATTACACCTTGGAAACAATGCATGCATCAATGTTAGCAGACAAGGAAGTGTGAAGATAGACTTTAATTCTAGGAATAAGTTGACTCTTCTTAATGTGTTGTATGTACCTGAAATTCAAATGTTTTTATTTTCGATCAATATTCTATGTAAGAAGTGATTTTGAGTTTCATTCGAATCCAACAAGGTTATCTTGCCAGAGGTAGGAATTTTTGTGTGGAAAGTCTAATAAAATTATGCCATGTACCAATTATCCATTGATAATATCATTGAATCTAATTCTTACTTTATTGATCCAGCTAATTTATTGAATGATAATTTACAAAATTCAAAATAAAATTATTCAAATGTAATAAATAAGTTAAACTTAATTAGCTTTGAAATTGAATTTAATAAATGTGAAATCTGAATAGAATCTAAAATAGATAATAAACATTTTCATAGGGTTTAAATAAATTATAATAAATTGTATTTAGTACATTATCATATTTTTTTATTTAAATTTTTTATTAACTCATGGAGGAAAAAGTTATTTTATTAATTTTTTTGATTACTGGAGTAGATATTTATATAAATATTTTCTTAAAACAAAGGATGAAGACATTAAAATTTTTATGAACTATAAAGGAGATGTTTAAATCAAATTAAACATAATGATTAGTGTATTAATCTAATATTGTGGTTGGGAATAATTTATGAATTATTTTAATGCTTTTTTTAAAGAAAATGTTATAATAAATCAAAGTACTTATCCTTACACACCTTAGTAAAATTTCAGAGTAGAAATTAATAATCGTAATTTAGTATAAATGGAAAATTTCATGATTATTAAATCTAATATTTTATTAATTTTATGGGGTGATGATTTATTGGTTTCATGTCATATTTGTATTAAGATTTACTATAATAAAACTAAGTTATCCCCTTATGAAAATTAGAAAGGAAGAATACCTAATCATTCATATTTTAAAGTGTGGGAGTGTTTAGCTTACTATAGATTTCTTAATCCTAAAAGAACTAAAATCAGTCCTAGAGAATTAAAGGTGTTTTTTAATATATTAAAAATTGAAAATCATATAGAATTATGTATTTGGGAACTAATATAATTATTGAGTCGAGGGATGTATATTTTTTTCAAATGATATTTATAAATATGATATGGAGGAGGTTATTCCTCATACCACAACCTCTTGTACTCCATCTAGTTCAAATACAATAGTTGAGAATAATGATGATTATCGAGTTAAACCTAAATTTAGTACAATCATTAGTTAGTATAAACATCTACATCAATATTTAATTATTCCTGATTCAATATTTTTTTTATTTAGGTTTATCAAAATAATCAACTTCTAAATAAGTATCCTATATTATTGACTATAGAAGATGAACCAAAGACATATACAGAAGCTTTGAATTTTAGAGATGTTTCAATATGGAAAGATGCAATTAATAATGAAATAGATTCCATTATAGGGAATAATACTTGGGTAATTATAGATTTAAATAATATCTCTAGAAAGGTAACGGTAAATTTGATTATATTATTTTAGATAATGTATTTACTCATAAAAATGAGGATAACTGTGTTTGTTCAAAGTTTAAAAATGAATATGGAGTTATTAGGTGTTTATATGTGGATGATATTTTAATTTTTTAAAATAATATTATTAGTGTAAATGAGGAAAAAATTAATATATTCACTATATTTAAAATAAAGGATCTTGGAATAGTTGATACTATTCTAGGTATTAATGTTAGAAAACATGGTGGTGGTAATTATTAAATACAATCTCATTACGTAGGAATAATTTTTTTTAAAAATAATCGTATTAGTTTCAAGGATGATAATATTCAATTTGATTCTAGTGTTAAACTATTTATAAATACGGGAATATTCATTGAACAAATTTAGTATGATAGTGCAACTGGTTTGTTAATGTATTAATTTCATTTCACTAGACCAGGTATTAATTTAATGGTGTGTAACATCAGTAGATATACCAACAATCATGGTGTAGATCATTATAGATATATAATAAGAATCTTTGGACACTTACGAAATACCAAATATTTATGTTTATACTATAATGATTATTAGCCAGTATTAAAAGGATATACTAAAGCGAGTTGGATTACATGTATTAGTGATAAAAATTCCACATCCATATGGTTGTTTTCTCTTGAAGGATATTATATTTCATGGGAGGAAAATAAAAAAATATGTATTTCAAAGTTGACCATGGAGTTAGAGTTTATCACCTTAGTGGCACATGTAAAGGAATTTGAATGGATTAGGAATCTATTATTGGATATTAGATTATAGCCTCGTATGATTCCTCATATATCTATCAGTTTTAATAGTGCCGTAAATTTATCAAGTGAATATAGTTTCATGTTCAATGTAAATTCTAGACATATAAGTTAGAGACCTGATTATGTGAGATAATTATTACAAGATGGTACCATAACAATTTTTTATGTGACATAATGTAAAAACGATATAGATCTATTCAAAAAATCTCTATCGAGAGAGATCATTCATGAAAATAATAAAGATATTGGGTTAAAACTGATAGATAGAATCTTTTTTGTAATGGAAACCCAATACATTTCTTTAGTAGATCAAAATAAATTTTTTAATGGGTAAAAACAAGTTACAAATATGATTGTTGATATTGAAAATTATAACTGTAACTACTTGGTTTCAATATATTATATTATCAAAATATCATGAGTTATAAATTATTAAATAAAATTAAGACTCAATAAGTTATGTTTTATAATAATAGAACCACATTGTAATATCTTTCCTATGTAAACAGAGAAGTTGTTTTACTTTTTAAAAGAGTTAATAGGATTAATCCTTAAAATTTTCATGAAAAGTATATAATCACATATCCATAAAAGTGCTAAAAATGATATTTTGGATGGAGATTTAATTATAAGTGTTATAACTCGGTTTTATCTTAAATATTAACAAGTTTAATTATTATAAAAATTATAAATCTAATAAAAATTTGAGAAACTGATACTATATAATGGTTTAAATCCAAATATACCATTATTCTGAATAATGACTTAGTTGTGTAAGGATAATTAATATTTCTAAATAAAAGTGGGGGGTTATTTTAGTTTTATTTATAATAATAATAGTAAAGAATAAATTTTTTTGATTGGTCAAAACACACTTTCCTTAGATTGATGAGTTGGAAAATAATGGGAATACCACATTGGAAATGTGGGTGGAATTCTCATAGATCATACCTTATAAGAGGAGCCTTGAGAATTTATATTTTCAATAAAAATTTATATATTCCTAAATTATTTTAATTTTTTTCGAAAATATGTATATTTAGTTAAAAAAATTTATATATATATATAATATAAAAAACAAATAAAAAAATAAAATATTTTATTAAAAACAACTAATAGCATGATTAGTCATAACATTTGGATTTCAATTTTTCAGAATCTGAATGGGTGCGCCCACCAAGTGTTTTCTCAATTTGGTTGAAACAATGTGTTATTTTTCAGAAATTGTGAGATAAAATCAGTAAAATTCACACCAATTTTGATATATAAATAATCGATGATGATATTTCTTATTATTTTAGTCACTTCAATCCCAAATTATCCATATAAAATTTTCTAACCTCAGTATTGTGGAGATGTTAGTTTTTGGCAACCATAATCCCCAAAATCTTGGTGAAATCCTTAAGGGATGCATATTCCGAGAACCCCAAACTGACAAGTGGGGGTGGATAAATCTTTTTTTGATAGATAATTAAATTCACACATCAGGATTCATTTTTTTCTTCTATATCTTCCTGGTTATTTTTTCAATAGAAACACCCTACAAACCTTCTCTCCAACCCACTCTAGATGTCATTAAAAAACCTTGTCAGTGACCCTATGTCATGTTTCTTCTTTCTCATGCATGTAATTCCGCAAATCAAATCTCCCCCTATGCCTATAGTAATTTAGAGCGCACTAGTGTGCATAAAACCAAGTTTCACCCACAAATCATCCACTCTGATAATTTATCACATGTGTTTTCATTAGAGGCATCCCATGTATGATAGTATGAGGTTCACTCACAATTAATGGTGGTTCCACGAGTAGGGTGGTTTGCTTCATATTTTTGTGATTTTTATATATGTTTTTTAAAAAAATAAAATAATCACAGATTGATTTTCCATTAAACTAATACAAAAAGAAGTGACTCACCAAAATGGATTTTTGTTTAAACTAAAATACATTCTAGCATATTCTGTATTTTCCTCTCATTAACTAGGGTCAATGACATGGAAATCCCGGATGAATGAGTTAACTCACAAAATTCCTTTAAACTTTATTTTAGCGGTATATATTTTGGGGAGAAACACTTTTTCCCTTATTTTTAGGAATGATCCATTTCTATAGTTAATGCCTTTAACCCATCCCCCTATAAAATCCATCCACCCATACCCCTTTTCCTCACTTAATTCATCCCATATCTCTTTAAATTCCACTCTCCCTCTCTTTCTCAAAGATTCTCTCGGTTTTTTCTCCCTTGTGTGCGACATTTTTGGTGGCTTTAAATGAGTGAGGAATTTTAAAAGAAAAATTTAGAGGCATTTTTTAATTATTTATTTTAATTTAGTTTATTTATTTAGAGGCTTTATTTTTATTTAGTTCTAAATATTTTATTTTCTTAGTTTTTTAGTAATTTAGATAAAATTTATAAATAATTTTTTATGTTAGAACGTAAATTATTACTATTTAATTATGACATATTAGTAAATAATTTAAAATTAGTCATAGTAATGGATTTATTATTATAATAATATTAGTATTTAGTATGGATTATTAGTTTTTATAAATTAGAGACATAATTAATAATTAATATTAACTAGATGTTGAATAAATATTAGTGAAATAATGATTCTATAATAATTAACTATTAAAAAACTAATGATAAACTAATTCTAAACTAGTGATTAAGTATTTCTTAAGTAATGAATTACTAAGAATTAACTTAGGATTAAATAATTATTAGATGATAAATAACCTTAGATTAACTTAGAACCAATTAAGGATAAAATAATGATTTACTAATGATTAACTAATATTTAAATAATGGTGAACTATTAATTAACCAATGACTAAATATTAAGTAAGTAATTAATAACTATCAATTATGTAATGATTAATGGGTGATTAACAAATTAGTAAGGCATAATTTACTTAATATTAACTAATTTGTAACTAATAATTAAATAATAATTAAATAATGATTAATGATATATTAACTAATGATTGAATAATAATTAACCAATAAATAATTAAATTTAAACTATTAATTTATAGATAATTGAAAATAATGTAGCTACTTTATATATGTTAATTAAGTATTGATTAATAAGTGATTAATGAATGATTAAGGGATAATTAATTTTAGATTAACTATTTATTAATGGATGAATATGTAATGAATAACCAATTATTAGAGAATGATTATTGAATGATTAGAGAATGATTAACTAATTATTAATGAGTAATTAAAGAATGATTAATCAATTATAAAGGAATGAAAAACATAGGATTAATTAATGATGAGGTAAATATTAACCAATAATTAATTAGGGATTAACTATTAATTCACTAAAAACTAACTACTTAAATAATGGTTAGATAGTAATTAACTAATAATGAACTTTAAAGTAACTACTTCATAACTACTAATTATTTAATGATTAACGAGTGATTAATGAATGATTAAGGCATAATTAACTTTGGATTTACTATTATTTAACAAATAGTTAAGTAATGATTAACTAATAATTATGGAATGATTACATAATGGTTATTCAATTATTAAGATATGATTAACATAAAAATGATTATTGATGAAGTACATATTAAAAAATAATTAGTTAATCATTAATTAGTAATTAAATATAAACTAACTACTTAATAATTATTAATTAACCAGTTCTAAATTAATTATTAAAAAGTAATTAATGACTCATTAATGAATTATTAAAGATTTATTAACTTAGTATTATGTAATTCTTAACATATGATTTAGTAATTCTTAACATAAGATTAATTAATGTATAATAATTGTTTAACATTAAACTAACAACTAAATAACTATTAATTTATGAATGATTAGGAAATTACTAAGTAATGATTAACTAAGGATTAACTTAACATTAAATATTGATTAGCTGTTAATTTACTTCACATTAACATAGAATTAAATTAGGATGAATGAGGGGTAATTTAATGAAAAATAGTCTTAACTGCATACCTGATTTTTCACTCCTATGATTTAAATTATTCATACCTTATTGAACACCTAGTATGACACTCTCAGGGGATATATTTTAGATGATTCAAATTCTCATTATAAACTACTGAACATATCTTTAGGAAGATTAAAATTTTCAATATGAAATATTAGTGTCATCTTTGAGGATATAAGAAAACATTATTAAGTTTTAGTAAAGTAAATATTGTGTGGTTATCTGGGAAATGATATATATATATATATATATATATATCACTAGTGGATGTAGATCTAGCATAGATGTACCAAAGGGTAACAACCCCAAAAAATGTTATACTGATCTATACTCTATCATGAACTAGTGTACAATAATGGGGTTTTCTTCACACCTAGTTTGACAATCATGGGGGATATAATTTAGAAGATTCATATCCTATTTATAAACTACTAAACATATATTTAGAAATATTAAAACTTATACTAAGAAACATTAGTTTTGTCATTATGGATATAAGAAAAAATCCTAAAGTTTCAGTAAAGTAATGATTCGGTGATTATCTATGTATTTAAATCCCTTTTTAGATAATATAATTGGATGTGGATCTGAAATAGATGTACGTGTACTATGAAACATTAGTTTCATATTTTATAACATTGGAAAACATTTTAAAATTTCAGTAAAGTAAATATTGTCTGGTCAAAACTATAGGATTATCCCTCATTTTGAATATTATTTAATATATAATAATATTGATCTAAAACCATTTTTCACAGAGAAAATAATTTTTTCCTATTTCTACCACTACAAGGAAGTAATTCAAAATGATCAATGAGATTTTTGTTGAATGAAAAAATCAATAATGGTTATGGTATATGATTTTTTAACCCTGAAATAAATTCACAAAATAATTCAGGGATATTTAAATATAGGACCCATTCAAGAGATTCATTCCATTATTTATATATGTTTATAATTCTAAGATAGGCTATGTAATATATCTTTTCCATTAGATGCTAATGAATAATTGATTAAACGAACTAATTTATTTATACAATGTTCCGAAACGTCCATGATGGAGTTATATGTTGAGGTTTTTAGTGTCCAGCAACAACATCCAATTGTATGATTATATAGGCATACAATAGTCATAGAAGGTGGTCCATCCCAAGAAAATGATCTTATTCTTAGTAATATTTAGTAAGACAAACAAATTAAACCCCAAAATATATTGCAAGATCATTTTGATGATGAGGAAGTTTCCAATGATGGAACAAATGAAGAAAACAATAATGATGAGGAGGAAGCTACAAGAAGTTATGGTGGAAGTTTCTAGAAATGCAGTAGTTATACAACATCCTTTATACACAAGAAATCATCCACCACTCTTCACATCTTGTTCAAAAGAAATGGTATATTTTCAAAAATTCAACTATAATGTTATAATTCCTATAACTAAGTTTCCTAGATTTGTAGGGGATATATTTAGTGAATAGGACAAAACATTATATGTTATAAGATATTTTATAGGAAAATATAACAAGAAAAAGATGCAAAAAAATTTCATATTGAGAGACACTATAGATATTTAGTTTAGAATTGTATCTATACAAAACACATAATACAGTGTGGCAAATATGGGGATGATTATACATTTTTCTATAGGGTGATTCCTAACATTTCTTTTCTAGGTTAGAGAATTTCTAAGATTAAGGATTCTCATACTTGAATTCATCCAAACCTAACACAAGATAATACAACATTGGGTACTGAATTTGTTTCATATATTCTTATTGATATGATTAATAAATTCCATGAAGTGTATGAATCACTTGTTCGGGAGGGGATATAATAAAATATTGGTTATAATATTTTCTATTCAAACGCATGGGTGGTGAAAAAATGCAATTTTTCAGGTGTATAGTGATTAATAGGACTCCTATCAGGTGTTTCTGCAATTTCTATACATAATAAGACACAATGAAAATTTTTTCTACCATATTGATATGAATTAACATTTGTCTCAAGATAATCAACTTGATCCATCTCATGTCAAATTTCATCGATTGATCTGGGAATTACTTCTAGGTATTCCTGGGATTCATTTCTCCAAAACAATTTATAAAAAATGATGGGACGTTTCTATATGGAAAATATATGGGCGTATTTTTTATTATGGAAACCCAAGATAGAAACCATCCACCTAAATTTCTTTCATTTTTCATTACAGAGAATGAAAATTATGAATCATAAAGTTTTTTGTTTATAATGTATCAATAAACATTTAACCTATATTTTGGGTGTCTATATAATATCTAATCATCATCAGGAAATTAATGTAGTAATAAATATATATTCTTTTATATAGATACCCCTAAATTCATATCATCAGTTCTACATCAGACACATTACTAGAAACATGTAGAAAACCTTCCATGATGAACCTATATAGAAGGATATCACAAGTCTTGGTAGATAATAACTTTCTTATTTTTTTAACTATTTCTATATAATTATATAATTTATGTATCTAAAATATGAAAAATTTAGAGTAGAATATGGGTCAGATCAATGAAGGTTTGAATAGTAATTTGAAGAAATATTTAGGGCTAATCAGGTAGTGTATGATTATATGATGTGGATTTATAAACAAAAATGGACAATGGCAAGTGATTTGGGGGAGATGTAGGAACACATGATCAAAAAAATTATGGAATTTATAAATGGAATCATAAATGGATTGATAAGTTACCTATAACTAGCCTAGTTCATGATACCATTAATCATTATGTCAAGTACATACATGAAATAAGAAAATAGATAGATGATGGGGTTTAGTATGGGCTAAGGTATTGATAAAACATTTAATGAGTGATTCAAAATTAAATTAAGGAATAGTATACTTATCAAGTGTGCCTTTTCAACCAATAAGATTGCCAATTTAAAGTGAAAGAGTGTCAGGACTATATTATTGGTAGCAACAGTTGAGCCATGGTGGTATTACTAGAAGCAAGGCATTGTCAATACGAAAAATTAAATACATTTTGGATTCATTTTGAACATGCCACTGCAGAATGTTATTTGGTAAACACATCATAGGAATCATATGTCGGTCCATTATATTGGTTGGACACCATTGTTAACTGTTATGTTTCACCATGGATGCATATTGGGAAGTTTTAAAATTTCCCAATGCCCAAACACCATCTGATATTGATACCCAAAATAAATAGCTTATGATAGTAAGGGATACTATAATCAAGTAGGATGTAGATTGAGGTGGACTAGCGTCAAGAATAAGGGAAACTTTTTAGATCCATCATTTTTCTTAGGGAAGGTCATAATAAAAAACAATACCCTAACATTAATGGATTGAGTTAACCCTCTCATCCATAATAATCTATTTCCTCCAATTGAAACCATTCATATTATCAAATACATGGTTTTAATATAACATCATTCATTTATTTTAAATATGTGAAATTTTTAATAGTTTTACTATGAAATAATAAACCATTCATAAATAATACAACAACTTACATAAATCACACATAAGCTAAACATGCCTAAATATTTTATCATTACAATAAATAAAACATTATTCTACTCATAATCATACATATAATTTGCTATGGAAGTTGGAAAATTAAAGGATTGAGATCCAAATATCAATAAGGGAAACCGACATGTGAAAAAAATATCACCCTTTACAAATTATTTTCGCATGATACATCCATTTTTTTAATCATAATCTGGTATTCAGAATAAGACTTTCGTATTAAAATAACTAAGAATATGAAACATGAATGTGATATGACATTAATGTATAATAAAACTATTCATGAGTACACCATGAATAAATTTTGAGAGAAAATAACCATAAAATATACCATCATGTGAAAAAATCATATATAAATTAAAAAACATGCCATTTTGGATTTAACATATTGGTATATGTTCTAGACATAAAATAAATACCTAGTCCATAAGAAGGATCCAGGTTATATAACTTATGTGTTCACAAATCTATTTTATGTGAGGTGATATCGATTCATGAGGTTTGAAATATTATGGTGCATAACCACACCATTATCATCACATTATACCTCTAGTTATTATTATACCATACCTATATCATTATATATTCTATCTAGTCATTTTGTCTAATTATACATTTATTGAGCATCACCTCCTTGTTTTCCTCAAAAAAAAGACTAATAATTAAGACTAACACATTTCACTTACATGTAATAGAGATAACCATCACCCTTGAGAATGGTGTAGTTATGATCAATATTTCTACCCAGGGTGACGTAGTTATAATACCCAAACATAGAGACTAACTTGATCTTGTACATTGATTGTTTAGTCTTGAATTTATGGGGGATGACACTACCAAATATGGAGGCTCTCTGTCTATGATCTTGTTGGATGTTCTCTTTGCACATTTACTCATTGATGGTGACGAGAAGACTATCATGCATCATGTATTAGGATATATCTTGTTGATCATTGGAGGGAAATGGTGAACTGATCAATCTGTTATGTATGTCCACATGATGTATTTGGGGATAATAGATGACTTTTATCTGGCTAGGAGATAATATTGGGCTTCTTCATGCTTACCAAACACGTATTATGGATTATGTGTGGCATATCGATCAGATCACAATGGTCTAGGGGTATGTGTCATCCTCATTTAGATATGGGAATGGAAGAACATCCCACCCTTATCCCTTATTGTTATTCGTATGGAGCTTCATATGGATGTATGTGATATTCCATGTCGACATTATTATGATCACTCAAATTTTTTAATGATAATATGAGTTATTATAATCTATTTTATATTATCTACCTCTTTCAATATTTTACATTACAGGTGGAGTTTGTAACACCACTTCATCAAGACTCTGAGACATAATTTTGGGGCATAAATTCTCATATTGGATAATCTACTACCCACCAATGTATGTATATAAATTCTTTTTTTGACTAAACAATTTCATAATATTATAATTTTTTTAAATTAGTAACAAAATATTTTAACAAATCTCACTTGTCATTTCAGATTCCAGGGATTCCATACTTGCCTCTATTAGACCAACTACCCATATACTGAACTGAGGGGCCTCATGATTCCATAGTTTTAGTTCCTCTTTTTCACTTTCATATTTTTTATCAGGACCTGGATGATAGAGTTATTCACTAATTTTTATTTGAATAACATATCATATTTATGCCTAGATAACCAGTTATTCTTCCTTCCATGAAGCTGACGAGGAGGAAGGATGTCTTCTAGTGTTGATGAAATACGGAGTATCTTGACCTCTAGTAAATATGTTCATTGTTTTGTATCATGGTAATGTGTAAAAAGTAATTCCATATATCATAGCAGCTCGAGTATGATCTAGGTATATGATTAAGTATCCACTATATCTTACAATGCACAAAAAAAGATTCAGGATCCGATAATTCAAAACATTACATCAGTTTATTATTTGTACTCTTCTTATTCATTTTGAATCTCTATACGTCTTACTCAATTGCAACATATTATCAATATGTCTAATCTCAAGGAGGATGGGTGTTTAATCTAGGAAGTGTTCCATACTATAGAGGATGATATGATGCCAGTATATTGGGTTCTATGTGATAATATATTTGATCTTATACCTCAATGATATGATGTTTCTATCGTGGGACAGTTGGTTCCCCATTAGGAATCTCTTTTCAAAGCTACTGATGTTGAGGAACCAGGATGGTGACAACATAGACTGCATCTTGCCGCATAATAGGGAATTTATATTCCATAGAAAGTGTCCATACCTTTATAATTATAGCCTCAATAGATTTTAAATTTACACCTGGAGGCATGGGATCCATTTATATTATCAGGATATCTATAATTTTCACTGGGTATATCTTTTCTAAGCTCATATAAGGGTTCATTTCCCACACCTCCACATTTTGTGATTGAGCCCTCACCGGCCTAATGGTTCACCCAATAGACAATGGGAAGTCCATCCACTTACTTAGTATGAGAAGGATCAGGTTCACATGATGAATTCAATATGCCATCTCCTCCTAATGGATCACAAGCAGAGAATCGTAAATTTGAGGTTCTAGTTCCCAAGGAAGATCCCTCTCCATCCCATCATACTCTACCCCAGCACAGAGGTTGGTGATCTCAATATGGGCATCCCACTTACACACCATAATTTGGGATGGGACCTCATCATAGATAGTGTCTATAATCATTAATTTATTTGTTTTCTATTAAATTAATCGATTTGAAACAAAAATGTAATATATACTCGATATTATTTTCTGTCTATTAAATTTATGAAACAATTTTTTACTGTCAACCATTTATTACGTGTTTATCCAATGTATTAATTTTCATTTTTGTTTTATTTATATTTTATATTATTTAAGATTTCATAGTTGAATACTTGAAACAAAGGAAAACTTTTTAAATTTCAAGAACATAACATTAAAATATTTTAAATATAAACAATAAAAACAATCTAATGAAAACATAAAAACATAGCCTTAAAAAATGAAAATTTGTTAAAAATAAAAAAAATCACCAATGTGATAAACCAAAATTATTTTACATGACAAAAATATTAGTGATTACAAACATAATATTTACACATTAAAAAAATTATGCATATAAATTATATAATATTGAAATCTATATGAAATTTAAAATATTTAATAAACATATAATAAGTAATTTAAAATTAATGGAATGTTAAAAAAATATAAATACAAATGTAATTTTTTTTTAAAATAATATATTTTTTCAATAAAATTACATTTCATTAATTATATTTATGAAATTATATTTAATTCTAATTATTTTTTTATATATTCCATAATTGTGTCAAATTTCTATTGGATTGTATTTCTAAAACTTATTTTTTATAGACATTCTAAGTCTCCTACATGAAAAAAAAATTTTTTTCATATATTTGAGTTTTAATGCATATAAATTATAAATTTTAAATGAAATATAAATGAAATTTAATAAACTAACACAACATATACAAATATTTTAAAATAAAAAATCATAAATATAAAAAAAATGTACTTCTTACATGCTTTATTTCTTAAAAATATAACATTTACACTTTAAAATTTAATTGGAATAATTCTTATTAAGTATTATATAATTAATTAAATTACTTTGAAGTATTATTAATTTTTCTATTATAATTAAATGTTAGAAACTAAATTATTAATTTATATTAATTATATTATAAAATTTTTATAATAATTAAATTTTAATAATTAAGAACCCATTTTGTGAAGTTATGGTAGCAGCACTATAGTGGTACTGTTGAAGCACGGTAGATAAGATGGAATTGTAGTATGGGTGACACTAAAGCTGTTGTGGGAACTATATAAATAACTAAAGTAGATATGGTACTGTAACATGTATTGTAACTGCTCATGTACTGTAGTAGTACTATTCAACGATGTTCCTTTAGGACAAAAATATGGCACTTCAAGGCCATGTAATAAGATCTAATTGCCACTAGGCCAACAATCCATGTAATGGGTCTCCTCTACATAGAATAAATAGGTCCATTATTTCAAAAAAAATCATTTCCCAATAATTTTATACAATCATATAAATTTTAAATTTATTAATTGATTTTTTCTTGGATTTGGACAAAAGCATTATGGTTATTTACTCCTTTTCGCAAATTTTTCAACAAAGGTGGAATGAGTCTTCATGAATTTGGACTGGCTGAGAAAAGGACCATGGTGTGAAATCCATACAAAACATTGTGTATTGTTTTTTAAAAAATTAACCTAGTATTTTATATTATTTTCAACAAACATATCTATATATATTCACTTTTTAGTGATTAGAAGAGTGATGTCGCTAATGAAAACACATTGGATTTATCTATACTTTTTCACTGGAACAATCACACATTGGATTAAACTAATTCCATGATAATACTATACAGTCTAAATGTAAATAGGAATGCAATGTGGAAATAAGAAAAATTAGATCTGAGCATCTTGTATTTGAATTCTTCAATGACAATAATGAATATAAGGTACTCTTTGGGAGACATTAGTCCTTTGAAAACTACCTTATATCAATGAATGATTTTATTATTGGTGTGGATAATCAAAATATTATATTTTATCAAACACCATTATGTTTTTGACTTAAATTCATCCTTTTTTGTGGAATATTAAATAAAATTATAAAAGTCAT
This sequence comes from Viscum album, assembly GCA_963277665.1. NCBI lineage: Eukaryota > Viridiplantae > Streptophyta > Magnoliopsida > Santalales > Viscaceae > Viscum > Viscum album. The sequence goes on along the minus strand of OY728162.1, from coordinate 73,873,453 downwards.
CAGAGGCTACATCTGTGATCTTGTTGAATGGGGTCATTCTGATCCTATCCAATGGGGATTCTTTGTGCCTATAAAGTCCATCATCAATTTTATACAACCACTATTAAGGTTAAAGTTCCTATCTATTGATGGATCAAAGGTTTATATCTTGTTTAAATATTAAAAACATCATTTCTTCTACTTCTTTTTTGTTTCCATTGGGTACACAAAGATGGGGTACACCTCAAAGGTAAAATAAAATAATTATATATTATCATGAAATATGACCCATGGATGTGAGAAAAAGACCTAAAGTTTTCCATCATATCTGAGTAAAACAATAAAAAGTATAAAGATAAAATTTCTAAATCCATAAACATGCAATCCTATTCTGATCAAAACAAAGTCATCATGTTGGTGTTGCCAGTTTTTATATCAGACTATGTCACCCTTTCACATTTTAAAGATGTGTAATTTTTTTTTCAAATTAAATATTTGTGGATCAAGGAATTATGATGTTGACATGGTTGGACCACCAATGGTGATGGGTGAATCTCATATGGTGAAGGATACACCTCTTATGGAAAAGGTCGCATCATTGGAATTCCCTCATGCAACGATTAAGGGAAATCCAACATTTTTAACCAGTCCTAACTAGATCTACTCTGATCTACATAATCATGTTACCTCCCCAGGAAATGATTTATCAATTCACCCCCCCTTGGTTGACGAGGAATTTTATGAGTTTGTAATAGTGGGCTCAAAAGAAATCCAGACATAGATAATGATAGGTAGAAGAGATAGTGGTACTGATCTTTCTATTTTGGATCCTATCAACTCCAAGAGAAGTAACGGGGCCATGTAATTCAGTGATCGATTCTCTACAATTTAGAATGTGGTGGACAATTGGTACTTTTTAGAATACTAAGATTTTATGGATAGAATTAACCAACCCCACCTATTTCAATGAAAATACTAAGTTGTAATTGTCGTTGGCATATCAACCCACACAAATTTAAATTGCTCCAATGAAAGAATCTTAAAATGTGCTTGATATGTTTTTTTTTTGTTTGAACTCATATTGAATTGAAATTACCTGTGTGGTGTATCAATGAAGGTTGGATTTCATAGTTTTATTCTAATTATTGGACAGGGTCAGAGTGGTGGTTTCTATCTTCTTTGGAAGGAGAACATGGATGTAAGAGTGGAGGGTTTTTATTTGAATTGCATTTCCACTTTTATTCACCATCTTAATGCTTCTATATAGTCATTTTTTTATATTGTTATCCTGAATATAATTATAAATATAGATCTTGGGAGATGATTAAGTCTTTGTGAGAGAGTCTTTTAGAGCCTCCTCTTATTATAGGGGACTTTAATGAGATCAAGTTTCATCACAAGAAAATATAGGGACATATCAAGCCTTAAAAAATGATTCGGGACTTCTTTCAAGTTATCTAGGTGGTTGATATTTTGCACCTAGGTTTTTTAGGCAACCCATTTATGTGGTTTCATGGGAAATATTAAATCACTAACATTAAGGAGATGTTGGCCAGGTTCCTAGGCTCAACTGAATGGGTTAACATCTTTAACCATCTCTAGGTGTCTCACCTTGACCCTGATATGTTGGACCACTCCCCATTCCTCATAAAATTTTACCTTGATGGAAGAAGATTGAGACAATAGAAGATCTTTAGATTCAAAAGGTTTTGGTCAAGGGGGATGTAATGTGGGCATGTTATTTGATCTGAATGGATGATGGGGGTTCCAATGTAAAACAAATTATTTACTAGGTGACCTCTAAGATGATTCTTTCAAGTAATAAGAAATTATTCTAGTCTGATCCTCATTTTTTCTCTATTAAAATGAGGATAGATGAGATTTATTCTATCCCCCATAGAATGTGTTTTTATCAAAAATTTCAAATACGGAAGATGATTTGGATACTATACTCAGAAACAAATAAATCTAATGTTCCGTGAATGTGATTGATTCCCATGACATGGAATGTGACTCTAATATTCTATAATTTCATCAAAAGGCATCTATAAGATGTCAAGAAAACCACATCTCCTTCCTCACTACCACTGATAACAAATCAGTTTTGAATTAAAGCAAGACCCATGACATGATCTTTATGGGTCCCGTGATTCCTCTATATCTGTGGATATTGCATATTGTATTAACCATGTGGATAAAAATTAGAAAAACTAATATCTTAATTTTGATATCACAAATGGTTAAATTCTATTGTCCCTAAAACGAATCCATTCTTCAAAGGTTTCGAGCCCTGATGGATTCCATGCATAGTTTTTCAAAAAAGTATTTTCACATTATCATACCTAACATCATATGTCATGGGGGAGATATTTATATGGGTAAATATAACTCCAATTATATTAATTAAACTCTTATTACCTTCATTATGAATATGAAATAACCTTCTTTAGCTTTATAATTTTGGCCCATTAGTCTTTGAAATGTGAGGAATAATTTTTTTTCAAAGATCTTGGTTAATTGTCTGTGTGTGCAGTGTTATTTTATTCCGATGTGATTTATTTCCAAAAATTATTTTATTTCGGATGAAATTTTTTACTCTGTGAATCAACGATCTACATCCAAAAGATTTTTCAAGGAATGGAAACATTATGTGATAAAAGAATATTATTGGTAGGAATGTTCTTCCCTCCAATTTTTGTTGGAAAAGATTTTATTTTTCTTCCAATGGATTGATTTTATGGTGAAATGTGTTGTCACAATTTACTTTAGGATTTGGATTAATGTACGTCTTTCACAGTTTTTTCCCACACTAAGGGTCTCCTCTAGGGGGACCCTCTATCTCAATTCCTTATTATTTTGGTGTATAATGTTTCCTCTAATATTATTTCTTTGGAATCTAGGGAAAACATTTTCCTGGTGTGAAAGCTTATACACATAGGACACATGTTTCTTACCTTTTCATTACTGATGAAATCATACTTTTTTCGAGGGATTCCTTGAAAGAATGTGGCTCTATTTTTATCTTGATTCACATATACAACATGGATTCTAGGAAGATGGTCAATCTCACAAAATCAAAAATTATTTTAGAAAAGGTGTTCCTCTATATAGGAAGGACGAAATTCACAAGACCTATGGTATCTGGGTGGTTGATAAGTATCAAAAATATCTTGGGCTCCCCAAAGTCATTGGATATTCAAAAAATGGTTTTTCTAAAGAATTTTTTATTGGGTGGAAAAAATATGTGGATGAAATTTTAATATTATTTATAAGGTAAGAAAGGAAATTATTATTTATTTCATGGCCTAATCTATCCCAACATATATTATATCACTCTTTAAAATTCCTAGTTTAATTATCATTCAACTTCACTCTTTTATGGCTAATTTTTAGTGCGTAAATAATAATGGTCAGAATAAAATCCATTAGATTTCTTGAGAAAATATTTTTCATGAAAAATCATGTAGGGGGTGGGATTCTGGGATATGATCCTTTTCAATGATTCTCTTCTTTTTGATAAGGGTTAGAATATTATTCAACCCCTAAATTACATGTGTGCAAAGGACTATTTTTAAAAATATTCCCCACAAGATGATTTTTAGAGAGCTTGTTTGTGCCCCTTCCCTAGTTTTTTATGGAGATTTATTTGGTTCCTATGCGAGCTATGTTTTCATGGTCTTTATTTTAGGATTGTTTATGGGGAAATGGTTATGATATGGAAGGACACATGGCTAGATTATATTTTCAGCACTATGGCGACTTCTCCTATGGTCACATTCTTGGATGATACTACGGTCCTCTCCTTATTTAATGATGCATGTAATGATTGGTGTGCTAATAAACTTTGGTCCTGGGTTAAGGATAATAATATGAATATCATTCTTTTTCTCTCATGTATGAGGAATCTTGGGCCATATTGATTGTGTTAGAGTAAGGAGACTTCTGTCTCTTACTCAGTCAGGTCTAGTTAAAAACTAACACTCAACTTTCTATCCTTGGGGTGGAATTTTGGAAAAATATTGGGTGAATCACAGTCCCTCCCAAGGATCAGTTCTTCTAGTGGAAATATTTCTCAATGATCCTCCATTCTATGTAATTTCATGTTTTTATAATGTATTTGATGATGTGATATGTCCAATTTATTTTTCCAACATTGAATCCTCTATTCATTGTATCATTATTTTACCTAGGTCTTGTCCCTTGTGGTGGGAAAAATTCATATGTATATTCCTACCAAGATGTGGTGTCTATATTTATAGTATTACTATGAAAATGGGCTTTATTTCTTTTATTTAAGACCATGATTTCCTGGAATGTATGCTTTGACAAAGAAGGAATAAATTTTTCTTAAATAAAATGGAAAAACCTAGAACCTTCTAGATTGAAGGGGCTAGTATTTGGTGGGCTTCTAGGAACCATAACTACATTCAATAGGATAACATAGGTGCACCGGTTATTTCAGGTTCCTATATTACTCCCCCCATGGGAGTCTTGAAGATTAATATATTTTTGGGGATGGCATTATCAACATTGGAGTGGTCACTCCTAATTCAGGTTGATTCATTCTTATGACATGTTATAATTATTTTACTAAAAATTGGGTGCTACTAGTCACAAAGGCCCAAGACATTATTTCTAGGTTTGAACATGCTATTTAAATAATATGGAGCTATATCATTGTAGACGGGAACTAACTAACTATTATTAATGATATATCTTCATTATAGTTGGGTTTCCGAGCGTTTGGTTAACTCATTGTGAATATTCACTCCATTAGCCTATTATTTTCTTGATGGTCTTTCTCTTTAAGAAAATGGAAGGGGATTAGAGTTCCCCACCAGTTGTTAACTTGTGTTGTCTCTGATGATTCACAACTATGATTAGATGAGTTTTCTATTGGTATAAACTATAATATTTCTTGATTTTCAATCATTTAATTAAATCTCTCTTTCAACTTCAAAAAATATGTTTTGCAATATCTATTTGTGTTAATATTTATTTATCTATAATTATATATACATTTGTGTATTTATATATATTTATATATAATTATCTATTTTTATATATATTTATATATATTATGTGGATATATGTGTAGTAATATGTATATATATATATATGTTTATTTTTCATTATATATAATTATATATTAATATATATATATATTTTTGTTTTCATGTGTTTTTTTACTACATGGGTGCTTTAAATATTTACAGTTTTATTTTGACTGATTACATTTGCTCAAAATTTTTTTATGTATTTTTATATGCTCAAATTATTTAATGAATAGTATATTGTTCTATTTAATGTGATTATATAATAATTATTTACCTCATGTTTAATAATCTTTTAGTATTTAAATTTTAATTTTTTTCTACCATTAGTTTAAAAAAATTCAAGTGTTAGTCCAAAGATTTTGCTACCGTTATTTTACAATTTGTGCTACAGTCAGTTAACAATTTCTACTATAATCAATTATACATTTATATAACCATTATTTCAAAAAAAATATCATTAGTTCACAATTTTTTCAACTATTATTTCAAAAAATTTGTTACCATAAATTCAAAAATATGCTACAATTAGTTAAGAAAATATTCAATTTTCGGTACAAAATATCTTACTATCGATTCAATAAATATGTTACATTAGTTCATAAAATATGATATCATCAATTCATGTATACTACTATCAGTTATTAATTCTTAAACCATCAAACATGAGTCTTTTAATGGTGTCGTAAATACTAGGTTCTTTAATTTCTACTATCATTATTATGTCTAAAATTTATTATTTCAAAATTATTTCTATAAAATAAAACATTTTTTAATATATTATTGGTTTTTAAATTAACTATAAATTATTTTGATACTTTTTTCAATTTATTTTAGAGTGTTGAAATTAATATTGAGTGATGCTTTAATACTTTTTTATCTTTATAGAAAATATTCACAACATGTTTCTTGTACCTTTGAATATACTTTTTGTTATGTTTTTTGTTTATTTTAAATGTCATAGAATTAATGTTAATTGTCTCCAAACTTTTTCATTGTGTTTTTAAACTCTTAAAAGTATATTTATTACATTAATATTTAATGAATTATTTTATGAATTATTTTTATACAGTCAAATTTCTTTCAAAACTCATGGAACTATTTGACTATGTATAATGGAATTAGTTTGAACATTTAATTTTTAATTTCTTTGAATAATTTCAAAAAAATTAGCTGAATTATTCAAATTGGTTTGAATTCATTTAATAGTTTAAGATTATTCTCAATATTTGATAAAAAATTTGACTCTGTTATTATTATTAATATTATAACTCTTGCATGAGTTCTTAGTTCTTGTAAGATTTTTTGAATTTATATGACGGTCTTGGAGGTTGAATGGAATGATACAATGATTAAATATGATTACATACGATTACATATGTTGATAAACTCTATTTACTTGTAAAAATACAAATATTTCGCACCCTAAAATCCTCAAAGTGATCTTGTACACATTTTTTCCATTTCTGACAATCTCTTAATGGATGTACCTAAACTACTTCAACTTCTGCAGCCTTGATGAGATGAGATGATCCAAAACCCAAGATCCAATGTTAATGATTCTTTTTTTATCTATCTATTTCATTATGGTCTATTTTTTCTATAACATTACTTCTCAACTATCAATCATGATTTATCTGTTAGTTTATGCTTTTACAATAAAAACATATTCTCTTATTTTAGGTTGTGACTAGTGTATTATAAAGTTAGGTCATTTAGGTTATAACTCCAATATTCTAAAATTCAGGATAGGTTATAGCTTCCTCAAATGGTTTTTAAGGGTTATGAATATCCATAAAAAAAAGTTGTGTATTTTTTGTTACACCTCCACAATAAAAGGTACATGTTTTATCGAGTAATGATTACACTTAAAAATCAGGTGGTAAAAATGCACCTATCACTGATTATAGAGGTGTAAGAGCAGACTAGGTCCAATTTGGATGGAACTACTACAAAAATTATTTTTTGTTTCTTTCATTTTTATTTACACATCTATATAACTTTAAATAATTTAAAGGCCTACTCACCATTATCTAGTCCTTCTTCTATTTTTTTGTCTAACAATTGGTGTCAATGGTTAAACCATTTAGGAATTTTCAATTTAGCTCTATTTGTATTTTTTCTTAATCTATACCTAGAACTCAAAGTATAGGTATAATGATTCTTTAATATGGATGGAGGAAATCCTAATGATGAGTAGATTCCTCAGAAACCTCATCATTTTGATGGTAAAAATTATGGTGATTGAAAAACCAAATTGGAATCTTATCTGAATAAATTGAGCATTGGTCATCAGATGAGAATATTAGAACATTAATATTTACATGATTATAATCCTAATAGTATTATAAGAAATTATGCACCTAAATATGTTTTGAATTATAATTTTATGAATATTTTATGTGTTTTTATTAATAGATGTATTTTATTAATGTACCTTCTTTTAAGATAGCTCCTAAGATCTAGAATATTTTTCACGTAACACATCTTGAATCCAACAAGTTGATTCGAAATAATCATCAAATACTATAAATAGAGTACCAATATTTCGAAATGGGTGAAAATGAGATTTTCAACTAGATGTTTCACCGGTTCACTACTATAGTGAAATCATTATATTATTATTAAAATATGAACTTGACATGAAGAAAATTACTAAATAATAGACTTCAAAAGGACTAGTGTTACTTAAAAATCTCAGATAAATGTTTCTCTTATCTCTTCTAAATCAAAGGAATAGAAAATTGACAAAGTAGAAATAGAAAATATAATAAAGTGGATTTATAAAATTATGAACTGGAATAAAAATTTCAAGAAGCGACCAAGTAGATATTAATAAAATGACTAAAAATAAAATAAGGGTATTATTTGTGGACCAGATGTAACTTGTTATGAATATAGATGGAAGGGTCACATCAAACCTAACTATCCAAAATTGAAACAATAAGGGAAAGATAAGGTATACAAGAAGGGGATGAATCATGCTTATCATTATGGATGAAGTTTCACCGAATTATCTAATTCATGTAACGAATCTAAATGTGAGAAAGTGGATGTAACAAAATATTTGGTGGTAGTAAATAAAAACATGGTATGTAATGATTCTAATTATAATTACTATTATGATAGTGATGGTTATAGATTTAATGAAATTTATAAATAAAATTAAAAGATTTAAAAATATTTTTTAATATTTGTTGAGTTGTATAAATAATTAAAAGAAAAAAATAAGAGGATTATCATGGAAAGTAATAAGGTAATAAGGAGAATGATGATATTAAGAAATAAAAGAGACATTTTTCTTTGTGTTCTAAAGGTAATATCTATGATGATTTTGAGTTTATTCAAGATGAGAATGATAACTTTAGAAAGGAAGTTATCATCTTAAAAGAAATTTTATCTATATTGGATCAAGGAAAAGAAAAATATGAAAAGGTGATGGCTATGCTGAAACCAATTAAAGAAAAAAAATATTTTGGATATAATCTATATATTACTATGCTATATAAGACTCTTTTTATTACAATTTATGCTTCAAATTATTCTTATGTTATATTATTTTAGTGTAAGATTCATGGAAATTATGATAATTAATGTTCTATTATAATTTCTCAATCTCTTTGATATACTAGAGATTTTATTTTAAAAAAATTATCTATGATATTAACTTACAATAAATGTGTTGAATCCTTTTGGACACTAAATATTTCAATTTCAAACACAGTAGAACACAAAATAATAAGGGTACCAAAATTGTTCTCTTCATAATTTATCTTTTCAATATAACTTCCATAAATATATGAAGGAAACATCGTACATGGAAAAAAATCAATTCCCAAAACATGAATAGTGACCTATCAAATTTCCCCTCTAATACCAAATGATATGGAGGCTCTATCACTTTTGGAGATAACTATGAGGGAAATGTTAAAGTTTTTGGTGAATTGATTATTTCAAATGTTGTTTTAATTTCTAAAGTTTCTGATTTAGAAGGCCTAGAAAATAATCTAATTAGTATCTCAAATGTTTTTGAAGGTATTATGAATGTTGTGTTCAAATAGGATAAATTTATAATTTTTAAAATAATTCTATTTTTTATCAATATAGAAAGGATAATATTTCTATTTATTTATATGATCAGTCTAATAAAATTGTTATGCTTCTTAATGATATATAAAAATATTATGTTCTGTTGAATATAAGGATTAAACATTATTATTTCAAAATGATACATAAATTATCCATTTAAGGACATGTAATTTATTTACCCAATTTGATAGTATGAAATGAATTTTTATTATTTTTTCTTAAAATGAAAGCAGCATAATGAATCCATTAAATCAATCAATAATGTTTCTTATTCTAGACCAATTGAATTGTTGCATATTTATTTTTTTTTTTTGATGAAAACTCCATGTTTGGGTGGTAAGAAATATTTTTTTGTTATTGTTGATGATTTTAGTATATTTACATGAGTTCATTTTATATCTTATAAGCATGTAACTTTGGATAGATAAACTAATTTTTTTAAGATAGTTCAATATATTAAAGGCTTGTTAATTGTTTCCATTATAAGTGATAAAGGTTGTGAGTTTGTTAATTTTGAGTTTTATAAGTTTTATGGAGATAATAATTATGTTTAGAACTATTCTACTCATAGAACTCCATAATAAAATAGTGTTATAGAAATGAAAAATCAAACTATTTAAGAAATAGATCAAAATATGCTTAATGAATATAGTTTTCCTAAGTATTCTTGGGTAGAATATATTAATATTTTTTTATGTCTTGAATAGATTTTATGTTAGACCCTTGTTGAAGAAATACCCTTATAAATTTTTTATTTGTATAAAATCAAGGGTAGGTTTTTAATTTTTTTGGTTGTATTTTTTATCTTGAATAAAAAGGATCATTTAACTAAGTTTGATTTGAATATTTTTGATGGTATTTTTGTTGGTTATTATTACAATAGTAATTATTATAAATCTAATATTAATAATATCACGACCGTTAAAGAATTTTTGCATATAATGGTTGATAAATATCGTGATGTTCATAAATCTATTTCGGAGAACGTTGAAGTTGATTTTAGGGATTTCAACATTGGTCAAGATAAAATCTTTGATAATGTATATGTTGCAGTGATAAAAATGATTCTAAATCTTATATTATAATCTATAGGATTCAAAAAGTTCATCCAATTGATAATGTGATTGGTAATATTAGTTCTGGTATCAAAAATCAAAATTCTATTTTAAACTTCTTTTCCAACTCTAATTTGGTTTCTGTTCATGTTCTAAATAATGTTATAGTTTCATTAACAGATCCTAATTTGGTTGTTTTTATAAAATACATTCTTAATACATTTTTTATAAATAATTTTTTTCTTTAGTTTAATTTCTTGAAGATATATAGGTAATCAGAACTATGTGAAAATTTAGAAACAAGAATGATGAATTTTGATAGATTTTCAAAAATAAATATAGACTTTTTACTCAAGGAATATGTCAAGAATAAGTTTGATAGGAGCCTAATAGGAGAAATAAATTTCTTTCATAGACTTAAATTTTCAAAGAGTAATGATGTTATCTTTTATAATGAATCCATGTATACTAAATAGTTGATTAAAAGATTTGGTCTCAATTCTTTTAAATATTTGAAAATACTATGAGTACTAGTTGTAAATTAGATATTTATGTTACTAGAAAATTGATTGATATTAGATTTTATAGATTCATAGTAGGTATATAAATTTATTTAACTACATATATACCCAATATCATGTTTAGTGTTTTTTATGTGCAAGGTTTCAAGATCAATATAATGGGAGTCATATTAATGTCATGGGAGGAATAACCAGATAAGTTAAAGAATTTTTAGATTTGGTTTGTTTTATTCTAAGTATAATAGTTTTAATTTAATATCATGTCTCAGCTCTAATTTTGGAGGTTTTAGAATTCACAGTAAAAGAACATCAGCTATATTTCATTTTCATGGAAAATTATTATTTTCATAATCTTCTACAAAAAAAATTGTGTATTTTTTATCTATTATTGAAGCTAATTATGTTTCTATTTATATTTATTTTAGTTCAAATTTTATGGATTAAGAAAACTTTAAGTGATTTTGGTATTTATCTTGATTAGATTCCAATTTATTTTAATAATACATCTATAATTTCTATTTCCAAAAATCTTTTTCGGTATTCTAGATCAAATCATATGAATGTTAGATTTTATTTTCTTAAAGATCATGTGAATAAAGGTGATGTTTTTTAGAATTTATTTATACAGATAATTAGTTTACATATATCATTACTAAGAATGTATACTTTTACCAGTTTGAAATTAATTAAATTTGAGCTTGGTAGTTGTAATCTTAATTATTTTATCTTTTCATGTGTATAGAGGGTTTCGTTTTTTTTACAAAATTGGGGGAAAATAAAATTTTTTTTGTTTTAAATGGTCCTTTGTTTCCTAAAAATGGGAGAGATTATTTTCATGTCTTTTTATATTGATTACATGGGTGCTTTAAATATTAAGTGTTTTATTTTGGTAGACTAAATTTCCTCACATGTGCTTTTAGTTTTTCTTGTGATTCATTTTTTTTAAATTTATGGTTTATTGTTTTATTTAATGTGATAATATAATAATTATTTATTGTATTTTTAATAATTTTTAGCATTTTAATTTAAAAAAATTCCACATTTAGTTCAAAAACATTACTACCATTAGTTCAAATGTTTTTACAATGTTAGTTAAAAATTTTGTTTTCATTAGCTAAAAATTTCTACTACCCGAAACTATAAATTCCCATTACCATTAGTTAAAAAACATTCAACCATTAGTTCAAAATTTAATCTATCATTAGGTAAAATTTTCTTCTATCATTAGTTAAAAAAATATGTCAGTGTAATTTCAAAAATATGCTACCATTAGTTCAAAAACAATATTCTACCGTCAGTTCAAAAATACGATACCATCAGTTGAAAAAATATACTTCCATCAGTTCAAAAAAATATGTTCCCACTTATTTAAAATGTATGCTAGTGTTAGTTTTTAAGATTTTAACCATCGGGCATGTAACTTCTAATGGTACCTAAAATACAAAGTTATTCAATTTATTCTACTACTCCTAAGTCTAAATTATTTTTATTTCAAAATTATTTTTATCATTTTTCAATGTTTTTTATATTTTATTCATTTATAAATTAACTATAAATTATTTTTATTCGTTGAAAAATTATTTTAGACGGTTTTAATTTATATTTATTGAGGATTTAATACGTATTTTTTTCTCCATATAAAATATTCACACCATGTTTCTTATAAATTTGAATATAATATTTTTTGTATGTTCTGATTATTTTAAATGTAATATAATTAATTTTAAATTTATATGAACATGTTAAATGTGTTTTTAATGTCTTAAAAGTATATTTACTTTTAAAATATTTATTTTATGAAATTTGGAAGCGTTTTTCATATTCAACATGATTGAAAAACTAATGGAACTAGTTGACTTGGTATTATATAATTAGTTTTAACATTTAATTTTTATTTTTTTTTATTAATTCCAAATGGTTTAGAAGATATATTTATACTAGTTTGAATTATTTTGATATTAATGGAATATATTTTATCTCAGATAATACTATTTGTCCCTATTATTATTATAACCATTTGAACTAGTTATCTAGTTGTTGTAGGCGCTAAAAAAATTATATAATGGATTTAGAGGATACATAGAAAGATACAACGATTACATGTAATCATATAAGATGATACAATATTTTGACTTGAAGAAATACAAATCTCTCACACTCTTTGAACCTTGAATTCATCATGTACGCATTGTTTACCATTACAGGCAATCTCTCAAGAGTCGTACCTAAAATATTGCAACTTATACTTCCTGGAAAAGATGAGCTAATCCAATAATAAATTACCAATGTTGGTTATTATTTGTTTTATCTATCTATTTAATCCTGTTTAATTGTTTCTATGATACTAATTATCACCTCTCACTCATTATTTATCTATAGGTTTATTCTTTTCCCATAGAAAATCATTCTCTTCTTTTGGGTTGTGACACTGTTATTTTTAAAATTGGGTCATTTAGTTTGTGACTCCTAGATTCTAAAAGTTGGGGTATGTTAGAGAATCCACAAAAAAATATATGGTTAGTGACTCGCCTAGAAAAATTAGGTGTGTATTTATGGTTATACCTCTATTATAAAAGGTATGTTTTGTATCAGATTATTATTCCCCTTAAAAATGAGGTAGTGAAAATGCATATCTTGTTGAGTAGACTAGGTATAATTTTAAACTGAACCAATATAAAAACATTCTGTGTAATCTACCATTTTAATTCACACTACTTTACTGATCTAAACTTTTTAAAGGCCTATTCCCCTCCCCCCAACTACTCTAGTCCTTCTTTCATTTTTTCCAACCTTACAATATATGTTTCTTTATATATATTTATGTTAACCTATATATATATATATATAATTATTTGTATTTATTTATTTATATATTTATTTTTCTTTATATTTATTTATATATATTATGTGGGTATATATATATAATATTATATTTAACAATATATATACACACACACATTTATATGTATTAATATATATTTCTGAAAATTTATTATTAATATATTTTTACAGATATTTTTATATATTTATGAATATTTATTTTCATTGTTATATATTAGGTCAACATATATTCATATACAAATAATTATATGCAATTAAATTATTATATGAATGTATTTATAAATTATGAATAAATATATGTACAGTTATGTAGGCATTTACATGTATTTATATGTATATATATAAGTATATTAAAGTCCATTCAGTCGCCACATGAAGATCTTGGTGGACTGTTAATGGCTTTGCAACATAACCAATAGATACAGGGTTAAAATCTCATCCTGCATATATATATTCTTGATTATAAAGGGTGGGTTTGGTGGGTCAGGGCGTGGTGGGCCTAGGCTGGGTGGGAATGGGAAAAAAAGTAAAAAAATTGAAATTTTACATTTTTAAAAATAAAAAATAATTAAATAATTAAATAATAAATAATTTGACTAATAAATAAAAATAAAAATAAATAATAAATAAAAATATAAAAATATAAAAATTAACAATCGTTTCCAAATATTTAATGGGGGTATAGTTTTCCCCTAATAAAACTGCTACTAAATAAAAACCACAATGAAAAAACCTCCACTAAATGAAAAATAAAAATTGTTTTGAAATCCATTTTTTATAGCGGAACCATGCTCCTACTTTAGTTCTAATTTATGTGTTACCAAATATGTAATCCTGCGTAGGAGATCAACAAAGAACTTATTTATTAGAAATTTGATTGAATGCCTTATAGAATCATATGCCGCTTTCTAGTGAATTCAGAATAAATAAATATATTAATTGAAAAATTAATACTTGTGGTGTTTTCTATTCAAACAAGCGTCAGTGATTCCAAAAAATCAATATCATGTGAACAAATTCAGTAGATAAGTATACCTAAAATTTTTGAGAAACTTGTCATTATATTTTACCAAATTATTCTATGCTTAATTATCATCAAAATTATTCATCAAATAAAACAATGAAATATTGGATAATTTATATAAAATTTTATATTATTTTATTTCATCTAAGAATTACACTAGATGACATTCTGATTAAATTTAGAATTAATAATAATTTGATAAATAAATATTTACATGTGAGAATAAATTATTTGGTATCATATGCACTTGAACGGGTGTCACAACATTGATATGTCCATCCAACCTATCTCCCGTCCCTTGGATTAATTTTAGTTAATTTAAATATTTTTTAATTTATACATTATTAATTTTTTTAATCATATAAAAAAATCTTCATCATAGAAATTCTTCTAAGAGGATATTCCCTCTGTCTACACACATTCCCCCTCTAGTTCGGACCTACTCACCTTGTCTATGGATTTTAATAGTATTTATATATTTTTAAATTTAGAAATTCATGATATATCCCCTAAAGAGATTGATTTAGGTTAGAAAGGAAAGAAAAAATTGAAAGAGTTCATATTATTACAGTAGGTGATTTTTTATTACATGAATTTAGAGACACATAGAAGTTCAATAATTCAATAGTCGACATCATATTTTTATAATCAATAACTACTCTAAGTTCATGGTAATAGGTATAATATTTCACTACCCATAAATTATCCTAATAATTTTTTTTATTTTAATGGTTATAATTTAAGATAATGTTATAATCCAAGGTAGAATACTTTTCAATATTTAATTGTTAGTTAATACCTATGATTGGATTATTCTTATGATCAATATATTCTTGAAAATTTAACACATTTTAACTCAATTTTTATTCTATGTTATAATACATTTTAGAAAAAATTGAAAAATGTGCTATATAGTTTCCAAACAATGTAGAAAATGAGACATTATGCACACTAAAAAAAGATACTTAATTTTATCAATTACTAAATGAGATAACTTGATTTTTAATTCCTGAATTAATTAATCTATATACTATTCATTATTTTTCCTTTGATTTTTGGTCATAAACCTTTTAAATTTTTAAAATTTTAAAGTATTTGGTTTTTTGGAAGGTTGGATTATGGTGAATATTATCCATGCGGTGACCATGTGGATGGGGTCTGTAAAGTGTTAATAGAATTTTTTACAATTTCCCAAACTATACGTGCCAAATGTGTGGGTTCCCTAGTGCTCTTAGTGAAGAGAACACAGTTGGTTCATGGTTTGGATAAATTATGAGGCAATAGTGTGTACAACCAGGTTCTTAAAAAATAGAAAAATAACAAACCTACCTCTTATTTACCCGTAAATAGAACTCTCACCCCCTACCTCACACTCTCTCATGTGACCCACATCTAGATCCAACCCACACATGTACCTCCCCTCCTCATCTCCTATGAATTTTAGAATATTTATCTTGTAGTTTCATATTAAAATCATTCTATTGAAGTTCCATTTTCCTCCTTCGCCTTCCTCTCATTTTAAGTTTTTCTTTCCCCATTTACTATGTGTTACCTAGGAAAAAATTGATGTGGTTTTTTTATATCTTGTGTCTATTCAGCAATTCCATCCATGCTCTCATCGTTCATGAAACATGATGAAGTTCTCTGATCTATAGGTTTCCAAGGTAACTAACACAGTCTTAAAACACTAGTAGACTATAAGAATCAAATAAAGTAACTGTTTCGGTGCGGATGTGCGTCGGGTTACGCTGTTCCGCCAGGACGTGTTCGCGCGTGCACCCGTCAACCCGAGGGGATGGGCGCGCGGCTTGTGGTCCCGCAGTCCCGCTTTCCAAGGGCGGGCGGCATCCGTCCCTTATTCAGGGGCGTCTGCTCCTTGATCGAAACCGGGATGATGGGATGTCGGCTCCTCCTTCCTTGGACGTCTCCTCGGAACTTGTCGCCTAATCCGGGTCTCCCTCATAGACTTAAGAATGTTCGTGAATCTCGTTCCCGGCGCCATATCTTCATGGACACCGGTTAATTACGCTGCTTCCGCCCGGACGTTCCAAGGAGTCTGGGCGGGGCAGCAACCTGCGGTGAGAAGGCCGGGTGGCTCTGGGTGCTGGGGGCGTGTCGTAACACTGCGGCTCTGCACATCTGTCTTCCGTCCCTAATAGGGCTTCTCGAAGGCATGATGGCCTGAGGCATCCCGTACTAGGTGCGGGGAACTGCGTCACCTGAGGTTTTCCTCAGCTTCCCGTGTTTATCACGGGGTATGCCGCGAGTTTAACGTCCAGCGGGGACGGCATCGGACCGATCAACACGAAAAGTGGATCAGATGACGGAACCCCTTGCGGGGAACCTCCGACGCTGGGGCCAGCACATGGGCGGCTTCCCAAGTAACGTGGAGTGGAGTGAAGTGGCATGACCCCACCGGGATGTGGCGGCCCGGGTAAGGATCAGGATGGATGATGGAGTAAAGAGCTTGGACCCCAGAGGGGCTTCCTACGTACCGCGCGTTAACACGGATCAAAGTCAACGTAGTTCGGGCATACAGTTTAACGTCATGCTGGACGTCGGCAAGCCGACTCACGAAGAGGTCTAGGCCGCCGGGCGGAGGATTGAACCGAACCACCTCGCACAGAGGGGGATGGAACGGCCGGGTGGATCACAGTTTCACGTCATGCTGGACGATAAAAGGAGAATGGAAAAGGGGGGCTGTGGGGAGGCACCGCGGAGATACACACGGGCAGTCTCCCACAGGGGCGGATTCATAGGTGAATCAACGCAAGCGTGGACCCTGGAGGGGTCCACTGATGGACGAACCGACGTAAATACGACCGGGACGACCAGGTGGTGGGCTTGGACCTCAGGGAGGCTTCCTACGTACCCTGTATAGAAGACAGGGATCAAAGTCCACGTAGTTCATTCTGTCAGGACTTACGCACTTGGGGCAGCCCGGTTGCGGCAAAACTCAGTTGGAAGGGACTTGGACCGAAAGCGGAAGACACCTCGATCCCAGTCAGACCCTCTACTGGCTTCGGCCGTGGGGAGGCGCAATGGAGATACACATGTGCAGCCTCCCACGAGGAACTAGGGGTTTGTAATACCCTGCCCCCGTAGGGAAAAGCCACTCCCATTAAATCGTCCCAAAAAGGGGGACAATCCCGACATCCCTGCAGAGACGAGCGGGTGGGGGCCATGTCCAAACCGGGGGAGACCCTGCGTGCAGAGCACGGGATCAGGTTGCGGACGGTTTAACGTCTTGCCGGACGAAGTACAGTTTAACGTCATGTGTTGAGGACGAAGCGGACGGTTTAACGTCTTGCCGGACGAAGTACAGTTTAACGTCATGTGTTGAGGACGAAGCGGACGGTTTAACGTCTTGCCGGACGAAGTACAGTTTAACGTCATGTGTTGAGGACGAAGCGGACGGTTTAACGTCTTGCCGGACGAAGTACAGTTTAATGTCATGTGTTGAGGACGAAGCACTTGGCAGTTTAACGTCTTGCAGCGCGGACGATGGGGGTTAGGCAGTTTAACGTCGTGCAGCTTGGACGGATGGGCAGTTTAACGTCATGCTGGACGAATATGCAGTTTAACGTCATGCTGGACGTATGCGCAGTTTAACGTCATGCGGGACGAATATGCAGTTTAACGTCATGCTGGACGTATGCGCAGTTTAACGTCATGCGGGACGAATGCGCAGTTTAACGTCATGCTGGGCATAGGTTGCCGGACGATGGGTGCGTGTCACTTCGCACGAACCTGGAGGGCCGCACGGGAAGACAACGCACGGTGCGGGCACCCAGGATGAGGATCATCGGGCGCCACGCAGGCAGGTGCCCTCAGGGGGTCGAGGGAGGCGACCCTGGCGGATTGCGCGCAAAAGAGGAGCTTTGCGCGCAAAACCGCGGGTCGGCGCGCAATCGGGGCGGCTGGCGCGCAATTGGGCCAGCGCCTTGCGCGCGGATGCTTGAGATTGCTCACACCGGGCTTCGGATAGCGCGCGGGGGCAACGGCTCATTCTCTAATGAATGGCCACTTGAAAGAGGGGGGGGGTGCGCGCAATCAGGCCGGATTGCGCGCACCCCTGGGGCAATTGCGCGCAAGCGGGTTCTTTTGCGCGCAAAGGCCTTAGGGTGATTTGTTATTCAAATGAAAGGAGCCAGCGGGGATTGCGCGCGAAGGCGGACCCCGAGGCTTTCTTGCGCGAAAGAAAGGAGGTTACCTGGAGTTCGTCATTGCGCGCGGAAGGGGTTGAATTGCACGCACGAGAGACGTTTCAACTTCCAGCAACCTTTAAAATGTTGGGGGTCGCCTTATATTTATAGGCAACCCCGGGCGCGGAATCCAGGGTGCGAGCGCGAAATTCTTCTCGCGGGCGCGGAATCGGGCGCGGCGCGCGCAAGGGAGTCGCGCGGACCCGCGGCGCGCAAAATTGCGCGCCGGACCGGCGCATTGCGCGCATCCCGGGGGGTTTGCGCGCGGAACATCGCCTTTGCGCGCGGGCCTCTAAAATTCCGCGCAAGGCCTCCGGGCCCTCCGAAACGTTCTTCCGACTCCAAATATCACTTCGCTTTCCGCATCCGGAGCTTCGTTTGGGACCAACGGACTTTTCCGGCGTCTACAAAAGCCCCCCCTCGGAATCTGATCGGCGAGAGGTCGCAACGATCGGGTTCCGAGGGAGACGCCGGAATGCCGAAGTCCTGGGCGGCGCGGGACTTAGGCGCGCAAAAAAGGGGCGCCGGTCGCGAAATTCGCCGCTGCGGTCGCGCAAAGCGCTTTCCGCGCAGCGCGGACCCGGCCTCGCCTATAAATAGGGGCGCTGGGTCCCGCGTTCCGTACTCTGGCCTTCCGCGCGATAAGCTCCAAAGCTCTCGTGCGCGAAATTGCCTCTTCCGGTCGCGAAATTCGCCCGATCGGCGCGCAAAACCGTCCGGATTTCGCCTGTTTTTGCGCGAAAACCCGGAACTTTGCGCGACAGTCTTCCCAATTGCGCGCCGTCCACTTGGATTGCGCGCCACCTCTCAAACTTTTCCACCAGCCTCGTCCGATCCCGCACGCTTCATCCCTTAAACCCGCACGACTCCCGAATCTTCCGAGATGGCCGCGCACAGAGGAAATGAAGGGGATGCCGCCACTCGCAGAGCCGAGATGGCGACGAACGAGGAGGTTTACGGAGCCAAGGAGATTGTTTCTAACAATCTATCCTTGTTCGACTTACTAACGCCGGCCCAGAAGACATATCCACTGTCGGACAACCTGCCGCTCTGGAACTTTGGCCTCCTGGATGAGGTTCCAGTGCCAGGGTTCGAGGTTGATGCGCCGCGGACCTGGGTGACTCGGGAGGACGAGCTTCACCGCTATAACATCACCAACAATGGGCATCCTGCCAGGGAAACCAGGCACTTGGATGTCTACGTCCTGAACCCGAGGACGCGGACCATTGACGGGGGTGAGCCTACTGCGGAGAATTCTCCAGCCCTCTACTCGAGCACATACCGTCAGAGTGTCACTGACGACACCAAGGGCTGGCTGAAGGACTGGGACTTGCGATCTGGGGGCAACTTTACCAGTGAATGGGCCTGGGCGTTCTGGGTATGCCACATTTGCGATCACTTCGCAGAGGAGCTGCGGTACATCGGCCTGTTCGAGGCGGTGTGGACGTCGCAGTTCCACTTCTACCAGCAGTCTGAGCTCGGGCCGGAGCTGTTCACTCGCTGGTCCCCGGATACCAACACCTTCCATCTTCACCATGGGGAGGTCGGCATCGGTCTCTGGGACATCCACTGCATCGGAGGTATCCCGCTGGAGGGCTACCAGTACGATGAGTTCCTGCCACCGAAAAACATCTGGGAGGACAGGTCACGGACTCCCATTCTGACCTGGCATCTTCTTGACCTGGCTACGCAGCGGCTCGGGATCAAGGACTTCCAGAAGGACATAGCCTACAAGGAGTGGTTCGGCCAGTTCTTGGAGCATGACCCGGCGGTCAAGATGCCAGGCAGGGGGAAGCGGTGCCCGACCGCAGCTCAGAGGAGCCGGAACGGGTCGTACTGGCGGGTCCTGGAGACGGGCGATTACCACTCATGGGGGTACCGCGTCATCGAGGCCCGGGACCCGAACGTCCGGTACGCGGCGTTCCTGGCCGCCTTTCTGAGCGGGTGGCTCCTGCCAGTGCGGGATGCGAGGATGGGCGTCCGCCCGGCGACACTGGCGATGGCGGGCGCCATGGCTGCCAATAAGAGGTACAACCTCGGGGTCCCAGTACTGGCGAGGCTATATGCCATTCTGGGACGCATCTCACGAGGGGGGTCGCCACGAAGGATCTGTGGGCCCTTTCAGTTCTTCCACGGCTGGGTGGCTGCTCACCTTGGTGGGTATACGTTCCCAAACGCCATCAGTCCTCCGGGCAACGGCCTGCGACCCTCCCTGCTGAACATTGCGGGGGTCGCTCCGATGACCCTCAGTGAGGAGGGCGTGAGGGTTCGGATTGGCAATCATGCCAATTTCAACTTCAGCCCGTTCCCCACTCCCGTCGGCCAGATGATCGACAACGGACAGGGCCCGCTGGAGCAGCATGAATACTTCCTGAACATGCGGGGCGGGGTGCTCGTGGCTCGGATCGACGGGAAGGTGATCTGCGAGCCTTACGTGCCGACCCGGTTCGCCAGGCAGTTCGGGTGTCTTCAGCGGATGCCGAAGAGGGTATTCACCGCTGTCCGGGAGGAGACGAACCCTTGCGTCCTTCGCCAGATGTGGCTGATGTTCGTCGCCTTCGGCTCTGGCGACGTCATCACTCTCCCTCCTACCGGGATCGACGCAGGCTTGGCAACCGAGTATGCCGAACACTGGGCCATCGCGTACCCTGAGGGGCTTCTAAGGAAGCCAGTTCGGCGGCTCGAGGTCACCCGTGCGGAGACCGGGCGTCAAGGGAGGAGGCGAGGCGCCGCCACACGGGGGAGAACGGAG
The DNA here is from genome assembly GCA_963277665.1 of Viscum album. Lineage (NCBI taxonomy): Eukaryota > Viridiplantae > Streptophyta > Magnoliopsida > Santalales > Viscaceae > Viscum > Viscum album. The sequence continues at coordinate 73,851,933 of OY728162.1, read as the reverse complement.
GCGCGCCAAGCAGCGGGGCCGGCGCGAGCAGGGACTTCGGCGGCGGGCGCATCGCAGGCTGCCGCCACGACCTCGGCGCCCAGAGAGGGGGCGCATGCGGCGGTCGAGGAGCGGCCCGGGAAGCAGGTGAGGCGTCTGCTCGAACCCTCCCACGATGCGGTCTTCCCGGCGCTGTGGTCGGCCTGGATGACCCTGCGGCAGTCACTGGGGACCGACGTCATCTGGCGAAAGATACTCAGAGAAGGAATCTATCTGCCAGAGGTCGGGCGCCTCCAGATCACCGACAGGGTGGACTTCAACCGGCAATATGCATATCTGACGGCCATGGACGAGTACGCGCGCCAACGTGGTCAGCGTGCGGAGCCATCCCTTCTGGTGAAGGTGATGCTCGGTCTCGAGCCCGCTCCAGAACAGATGCCGCCGGGAGAAGATGACAGTAGCGACTCCGAGGAGGAGGAGGAAACGGGGGAGGATGAAGGCTCCGAGGGAAGGTCCCATCGGGGGAGCCCACGGGAGAGTGGCGAGGTGGCCGGCTCTGACAACGTTGATGTCACTGAGCTCCTCGAGGTCCGCTTCTATCCCTACTCAACCTGCTTCATCCATTCTCTTATGCAGCTTCTAACCCGTTTCTCCATCCTTCTCAGGAGCACACGGATGTCGGTCAGGCGTCCTCAACAGGAGTAGGAGAGGCGCCAGCAGGACAAGGCGGGGGCCAGACACCTATCATCGAACTGTCAAGTGCTAAGGGGTCCCCTGCTGCAACTGTTCCTGCGGCGACCGGGGTAGCGGAAGATGACGCTCCGAACTCCCGTAAGTCTCCCTACTTTACTGCTGGTGCTTGCCATTGACGATCCGTGACTAACCATGGCATGCCCCGCGCAGTGATCTCAACATTGGAGGCTCGTCGGGTTGCCGAACCCGGGCCATCTACAAGTGGACCAGTGGTGGACATGCCGCCTGCTCCGGAACAGACCTTCCAAACCGAGCCGGCCCCATCAACTGCTGATCAGGGGGCTCCGGACGCCGGCGGTGCTGACATCGGAGAGAGGTTGGGGGCTGACGAGGGTGTCGGCGCCGCTGGGGAGAGAGAAGAAGGTTGCCCGGATGTTGGGGAACCTATCCCTCGTGAGGACCTCCCAGGGGCGGACCCTGCAGCAAACCTGCTGGCTGCCTTCCCTGCTTACCGGCCTGCCGACCCCGAGGAGATGGATGACTCGGACGCGGAGGCGGTCGAGGATAGCCGGGTAACGCGACGCAGGGGGTGGAAGTGCATCCAGCGCTTCCTCAAGCGAGACCCATCGGAATGGCTGGGGCGCATGGGATCACTTCAGACCTGGCTGCGCTTCCTGTGTGCCGGGGGAGCTGATGCTCAACGCCTCCATCTGACGGTCCGTGATTTCATGGCCGAGAAGATGCGCGAGAGCCGCCGGCGTGCCGACGTCGCACAAAGTCGGGACATGTCGGAGAGCACGCAGGCGCTCATCGCGGCAGAGCAGGAAGTCTGGCGCCTCGAAGGGCAGGCGGCAGAGAAGGAGGCCTTCGTCGCAGCATGTACCGAGCTTGTGGAGCAACTATCGGCACAACTGATCGACGCTCAGGTACAGCTGACGGAGGCGGGACAACAGATGGTCACACTCCAAGTCGAGCGGGAGCGCGCACAGGCCAGGATTGACGAACTGCGTGCTGCGACCGCTGACGAGGAGAGGGCACGCAGAGAACGAGAAGCAGCCCTGGAGGCCGCCAGCCAAAGGGTAGCGGCATTAGAAGGACTTATCCAGCACGCTAATCCCTAGGGGCTTTGTTTTTTGCCATTCCTAGAACATTTTGCTTCCGTTATTCAATATTTCGATCCATTTGCATGAATCAATATATTTATCTGCGTCTTTCGGTTTAATATGCTCAACCACAATTCGTTGTCTTGCGGGAGTGTTAACCGAGCATCAGGCATCCACAATTGGGCCTGGGTTTCTGGAGAAAAGAGGGAGGTCATTCCTAAGAAAGGAGACCTCAGACCTAATCAATGTACCATCCCCCCAACCTGTTCCAACACACGAGCGGGACAATGCTAGGGGCGTTGAGATTTTATCCGAACATAGGGAAATGAGAAAAGGTGAATCGTGTGTCCCGAATCCAGACATCCACAACGGTCGGCCTTCCAGGAAATTCCCAAGACGGTAGGCGGACAGTGGATCGACCATAACAACTGCAATAGACGGACCGAAAAAGGCCATCATTCATATTGCAGGAGGCGGACCACATGTCATCATGAATACCGCTTTGGGGTTCCTTCAGACACAAGGGCGGAAAATCCAGATCAACAGGGCATGCGAAGCGTGGGGCGAAGTGACGATTTGTTCGGACAGAATCCAACGCTCTCAAAATTGCGCCACCGTGGGGAAAACGTATTAGGTGGATGCACTAATCTGGCCGTGAGTCACCTCAATCCTCAGACAGCATCTCTCTGACGAGGAAACTGTCGCTTCCCATCCTTGCGATGGGGCATCCCGAGCTGAATCGGGGAGAATATCACAACTGCACCACTCTACCCGAAGTCAGGCCAGACGGCCGGCGACGAGGAGGGGCGGGACTTATCGATCCCTGAGGCTGGACCCGAGTCGAAATGCCCGGGCGTTCCTACGTACTCCATTAGGCTGGAGATCAAGCCACACGTAGTTCTGAGAGTGCAGTTTAACGTCATGCAGGACGTAGGACCCCATTTGGGGTAGATCTTAGTTTAGGGTCTTAGAGCTCGGACTATAAGGGCTGGATCTTAGTTTAAGGTCTTAGAGCTCGGACCATAAAGGTGGAGGATCTTAGTTTAAGGTCTTAGAGCTCGGACCATAGGGCTAGAGGATCTTAGTTTAAGGTCTTAGAGCTCGGACCATAAGGGCTACGGGATCTTAGTTTAAGGTCTTAGAGCTCGGACCATAAGGGCTACGGGATCTTAGTTTAAGGTCTTAGAGCTCGGACCATAAGGAGCTAAAGGATCTTAGTTTAAGGTCTTAGAGCTCGGACCATAAGGAGAGATCTTAGTTTAAGGTCTTAGAGCTCGGACCAGAAGGGGAGATCTTAGTTTAAGGTCTTAGAGCTCGGACCATAAGGGGAGATCTTAGTTTAAGGTCTTAGAGCTCGGACCATAAGGGGGGATCTTAGTTTAAGGTCTTAGAGCTCGGACCATAGGGGGAGATCTTAGTTTAAGGTCTTAGAGCTCGGACCAGAAAGACTCAAAGCACGCCACATCGTGGTCATATCCCCTGGATATGCGAATATGCACTGAGGGATAGTGTCAAGAGTGTCGAGGTTTCGCCTGGTCAGAATGGGAGGTGGAAAATGTGAATCATGCGGCCATTCACTCAAGGACTGGGGGCACCGGTGTAACGATATGGGAGTACTGCCGACCGTGGCGGAAAAGCAGCATCAATATCGCACTAACCGTTGGTGGAATGAGGCAGCAAACGAGCATCGACCGCTCAATCGCAGGATTCATATCGATTTGCTGCCAGAGGCCATTGGGGGTACCGGCCCGAGTCGGTGGGAGAGCACTGAGGCATTGTGTCCGAACCGTTCACGGGGGCTCCACCCAGGGCGTAGACGATGGGTCCGAATGAAAGGGAGCACGAAGCCTGAAAAGTGGAGGAAACCTGACCAAGCGGATCCTGACCCTCCTGGCAATAAACCAGAGTACTCTTGACACCGGTGGACCACGGCAAGGGGTCGGGGAACACGCCTTGAGGGTGACCTGAAGGCGGCGGATTTCCCAGAGAAGGGGGAATCTCTAAGAGGTGGGGGGCTGGACCCGAAGTTTCAAACATCCGGGCGTTCCTACGTATCCCATAAGGATGGGAATCAAGCCGCACGTAGTTCTTGAAGCGCGGTGCAACACAATCGGGCACCAGCGCGGGGAAGAGTGCGGGTCTGACCCTCGCACACATAAGAAGCGGCATTTGATATTTCTTGTTTGTCCTTAAAGATGAATGGTTTTTCTTTGTGCGGCGACATGCCTGTGATTGAGAAATCTCTGGCGTCGCCGCAATAATCAAGCCACGGAAGGCATTGATGAACGGCGTGGTCATTAACCAGCGCCCAACATGAGTGTCCCCTGAGGAGGACATCACGATGCAGTGCCGTTTTTCTCGTCGGGCGGCCAAGACGATCACAGTTTACGGTCGTGTGGTAGGACCAGACAACACAGTTTAAGGTCGTGTGGTTCGGACCATGGAGGAATCCGCTTACCGCGGTACGGCGGACACGGCGGAGGTGGGAACATACCCAGCCCTGCGGTCACGCACGATTCCAGGAGAAGAGTCTTGGGATAGGGGTCTGCATATGTCCATCACCCGAGGGGCAGAGATGCTAGCCTCCAGATATACTGGGCCCAGAACGCAATTGTTCGGGCGACTCCTTCCTCCTTATGGGGACGAGGGTCCAGCTACGCATGGCCCTTAGGGAGGATATCTGCATATATCCTTGGTGCTCAGATCATGGGAGCCTCGAACGACATCATTACCCTGGTTGGTCTGCCTAACGTGTAGAGGCGTACCGGAGGTCAGTATGAAGAGAGTGTCAAGATTCCACTGCAACGCACAAAGGCGGAGTGTGATGAGGACTGCGCAACCAATGTTCAGAGCCTGAGAGAGCTGATATGGCGATCAAGGACGTTGCTGACGCATTCGCAACACAACATCCGATCGCGTCAGCCTAAGACGGGGCAAGCAAACGAGCATCAACCGCTCAATCGCAGGATTCATATCGATTTGCGGCCCAAGACCCACCGGTAAATCGACCCGGAGCGGTGGGAGAGCACTGAGGCATCGTACCCAAACCGCTAACGAGGATCCCTTCGAGTGAGGGCTCGAACAAGAGGAAGCGCGGGGCCTGACAAGCAACACAGGACTTGTCGGGATTGAATCTGACACTACGAGTCATAGACCGAAGCACCCAAAACATGTTAACAGATCTCCGGAAAGGGTCGGAGGACTCACCCTGAGAGCAACCGAAGGGGGGCAGATCCCCGTGATCAACCAAGAGACGGGGATGGACCTGAGACACAAGCGTCCAGGCGGTCCTACGTATCCCATAAGGATGGGAATCAAGCCATACGTAGTTCTGGAAAGGCAGTTTAACGTCATGCAGGACGATGAGGGGTGTGAGGTAGTCCCACACACGGGGGAGGCGTACGGCGCGGCCAGTAGACCGACGTGAATGAGGACATAATCCCCCGCTCACGCGATACGCCTCGCACAAAAAGGAGGGGAACTGGGGCCAGAGGCCCAACGCGGGATAGGGATTCCCGGGAAATGGGGCTGGGCCTGAAACATAATGTCCAGGCGGTCCTACGTATCCCATAAGGATGGGAATCAAGCCATACGTAGTTCTTGAAGTGCAGTTTAACGTCATGCAGGACGATGAGGGAAAAGGAAGGGGGGAGCAGAAGGCATCCCCAAACGTGGAGGGGGGCGTACAGCGTGACGAGCAAACCGACGTGAATGAGGGCATAGCCTCGCACTCACACCATACGCCGCACACCCGGGGGCAACTGGGCCAAGGGCCCGAGATGGGATGAAAATTCCCGAAGGATGGGGCTGGGCCTGAAACACGAGGGTTCAGGCGGTCCTACGTATCCCATAAGGATGGGAATCAAGCCGCACGTAGTTCTTGAAGTGGCAGTTTTACGTCATGCAGGACGAATGCTGAACAGTTTAACGTCTTGTAGCTCGGACGTAGTGCAGTTTTAGCGTCATGCGGGACGAAGCACTTGGCAGTTTAACATCTTGCAGCGCGGACGAATGCTGAACAGTTTTAACGTCTTGTAGCCTGGACGAATGCAGTTTAACGTCGTGCAGGACGTGTGTGCAGTTTAATGTCTTGCTGGACAAATGTGCAGTTTAACGTCATGCTGGACGTAGTGCAGTTTAACGTCATGCAGGACGAATGTGCAGTTTAACGTCATGCTGGACGTAGCGACACTCAGGCAAAGTATTGCTTGAGGAACCTAGCGTTGGTGGGAGGAGTGACACGCTCACCATCCATAGTCGCTAGGGAGTACGCGCCATTGGGATAGACCTTGTGGACAACAAAAGGTCCCTCCCACTTGGGCTCCAACTTGGGTGGCTTCCTGCAGGGGATCATCGGCGCTCTTAGGGCTAGCACTAGATCACCCTGCAGGAAGGAGCGGAGGCGAACCTTCTTATTGAAAGCTCGAGCCATCCTGCTTTGATGCCTCTCCAAGTTGTGCAAAGCGCGAAGTCTATTCTCATCCAGTGCTTCCAACTCGACTAGACGGGCTTCAGCAACTCTGTCCGGCGCTTGCTGGTCGTAGACCGCAGTGCGCAAGGACGGTAACTGGATCTCGATGGGCAGGACGGCCTCAGCTCCATACACCAGGGAATAAGGGGTCATCTGGGTGGAATTGCGAGTCGTCGTCCGATAAGCCCAGAGGGCGTTGGGGAGCTTGTCCGGCCAACTCTTCTTGTTCTGACCAACCATCTTTTGCAGAATGTTAGAGAGGGTTTTGTTAAACGCCTCGATCTGTCCATTCGCCTGCGCATGATAGCGAGATGTATGGTTCGAGCGGATGTTATACTTGGCGTACAACTTCTTCAACTCGGCTGCTCGGAAATTGGTTCCGTTATCCGTGAGGATAGCGTGAGGCACTCCAAATCGATAGATGATGTTGGAGGTCACGAAGTCAGCGATCGAACAGGATTTGACCTCTCTGAGCGGAATCGCTTCTGCCCATTTGGAGAAGAAGTCCGTGGCGGTCAGAATGAACCGGCACTGGCGAGCTGTCGCCGGCGGGTAAGGTCCCACAATGTCCAGTCCCCAGACTGCAAAGGGCCAGGAATACCTTGTGGTATGGAGAGGCTCCGGCGGCCGATGCACAAAGTTCGCATGAACCTGGCACGCATGGCACCTCCTGGCGTACTCGATGCAGTCATGGATCATAGAGGGCCAGAAGTATCCCAACCTCCGAATCTGGTGGGACAGCTTCGGCCCAGTCTGGTGGGCGCCACACGAACCAGCATGAACCTCTTGCATGACTCGTGGGATCTCGACTCCCTGAAGGCAACGGAGGAGAACACCATCAAACCCGCGCTTGTAGAGGATCTGCTCCAGACCGGGACTGCTCTGGAGGACAAACTGCGATGCGCGGCGTCGAACTCGCTCGCGCTCGGCCCGATCTGACGGAAGAATGCCATGTTGGAGGTACTCAACCAAAGGCGTCCTCCAATCAGGGGCTGATCCGACTGTCATATCTGGGGTACTCGGGGCTCCGGGCATAGGGGCAACCGTGGTGAGGTTACTTACCAACGGGCCGCGATCTTCTTCCGGGATAACGGGAGCGATGAGCCTGCGGCGCGTCACGCGGACGATCAGGTTGTCCTGTTCAGGCTCCGCAAGTGACGCAGCAAGGCTGGCCAAAGCATCTGCTCGACCGTTCTGCGACCGGGGAATATGGACAATTTCTGGCCGAGAAGGGAACCGGGCCATCAGAAGGAGGGTGCACTCCAACAATGGCACAAGTTCCGGCTTCCTGACAACATAGTCGCCATTGATCTGCTTAACGACCAGCTCGGAGTCCCCTTTCACACACAGATGGGGCACGTCGATCTCGAGAGCTAACTCGAGGCCGGTGATGAGGGCATGGTATTCCGCCTCATTGTTGGTACAGCCCTCTGACAACAGGAAAGAGTATGGCAGCACGGCTCGCTCCGGGGTAATGAAGACGATGCCCAAGCCCACTCTATTGAGCTTGGGATTATCGAGTCTTCTACCGGTGGGGCTCCGGGAGGCACCGTCAAAGTGCATCTGCCAGCATGGATCGGCTCGATCAACCGAGAGAATGGTCTCATCAGGAAAGCCTAGATCCAGCGGCTGATCCGCGGAGGTCGGGTGAGCGGCCAGAAAGTCTGCCAACGCTTGCCCTTTGATGGCCTTCTGAGACACATACCTGATGTCGAACTGCTGGAGAATCACAGCCCACCGCGCTAGACGGCCAGTCAACATAGGTCGGCTCAGGATATATTTCAACGGGTCTACCCGAGAAACCAACTGTACCTCATGGTGCTGCAAGTAGTGCCGTAATTTCTGTACGGCAAATACGAGCGCCAGGCAACTCTTCTCGATGGGGGAATACCTAACCTCCGCATCGAGGAGCATGCGACTGAGGTAATAGAGGCTATTCTCTGTTCCCTCGTTGTTCTTCTGGGCGAGAAGGGCACCCAGGGACCGTTCCAGGGCGGTCACATAAAGGACCAGCGGCTTTCCGGATACGGGCGGCATCAGGACCGGAGGTTGAAGCAGGTACTGCTTGATTTCCTCGAAAGCGGTCTGACACTCTTTATCCCATACATAGGTGGCACCTTTCTTCATAAGCCGAGAAAAGGGCTTACACTTGCCGGCCAGATTCGCGATGAATCGGCGTATATAGGCTAAGTGGCCTTGGAACCCTTGCAGTTCCCGGACGGTACCCGGGGGAGGCATCTGGCTAATCGCCCTGATTTTCTCTGGGTCGATCTCAATACCCCGGTATCTTACCACAAATCCAAGGAACTTTCCGGAGGTGACCCCAAAGGCACACTTCAACGGGTTCATCTTCAGGCAGCGAGACCGGAGGAAGCTGAACACTTTCTCAAGATCTTTGAGATGGTCCTGACGCTGGCGCGATTTGACAACCAAGTCGTCGACGTAGCATTCCACCAGTGTGCCGAGGATTGGCTTGAATATGCGGTGCATCGCCCGTTGGTAGGTGGCACCTGCATTCTTCAGGCCGAAAGGCATGACCCGGTAGCAAAAGGTACCTTGGGGGGCCCTGAAGGCAGTGAACTCCTCATCCTCAGGGGCCATCCGAATCTGGTTGTATCCGGAGTATCCATCCATGAAGGAGAGGGCTTGGAACCCTGCCGTGGCATCAATCAACAGCTCTGTCACTGGAAGGGGAAAATCATCCTTCGGACAGTGGCGGTTGAGATCGCGGAAGTCGATGCAGACTCTAATCTGCCCGTTCTTCTTCCTGACCGGCACAATGTTGGCCAGCCATTTGGGGTACTGAACTTCCCTCACGAAGTTGGCTTTGATAAGCTTGTCAACTTCGGCCTCAACCATGGCACCATGGGATGGGTGCATCTTCCTGGGAGGCTGCTTGAACCCGCGATGGTTCGCCGGGAGACCAAGGCGGTGGACGGCTACCTGAGGATCTAGCCCCGGCATCTCGTCATAGCCCCAAGCGAACACATCACGGTGCTGCTTGAGAAAGTCCATGTACTGCTGCCGCTCCTCAGAGGGCATGGCGGCACTAACCAATGTGGGTCTTGGATCGGCCTCGGTTCCAAGGTTCACCTGCATTAACTCATCGACCGTGGCGGGGACGCCCTCCTCAAAGGCTGGGGGTGCATCTTCCACGTCCTCTCCACTTGGGGAGGGATCAGCCACGGGAGAGACTGCGTTGGAAACTGCATTGGGGCTACCAGGTCCTGCTGGGCCACTGGTGTTGGCGCGGGCGGTTGCGGTCATCTCATCAGGAGACTCGCGGACCGTCAAGACCATGGCGACGTCCAACCGGTGAATCGGGAGGACGTAAGCGTCATCCAGACCTGCCCAGGGATCGCTTGCAACAGCGACAGGCTCAACCTCACCTGCCAGGATCTGCTTATCCTTGCTCTTGTAATAGTCCGCGTCCAGATAGCGGGCTTCACATGAGGCAAAAGGAGAGGCATCTCCTTGAAGCACGCCTACTCGACCATTAATGGAGTATTTGAGGCATTGGTGGTATGACGAGGGAACCGCCGCATGAAGGTGGAGCCATGGCCTGCCCATCAATGCGTTATACGCAGTGTCCTGAGAGACTACCATGAATTCGGTGTTGGCAACCAAGTCACCGAACTGGGTCTTCAAACGTATCTTGCCGACCGGGGTTTGCTCGGTGCGGTCGTACCCCTGGATCCTGAGGTCGGAGGGAATCAAGTCATCCTCAGACAACCCCAATCTCCGGAGCGTCCGAGTTGGAATCAGGTTAATCCCGGACCCCGTGTCGACAAGACAACGCCGGACTTCAAGGCCATTGAACTGGCCAGTGACATACAGCGGACGAATATGTCCCTGTATAGGAGGGTCTTCATCCTTACCAGAGAACGAGATAACTGCCTGACATTCGGCGTCCTCGATCGTCTCGGCGTGAAAGGCCTCTGCAGCCGCAACCTCTGTCTCAAACTGGAGGGGGCTCTTCAGGGCTTCAGCGAGTGCCTCGCGCATCTCAGATGACATGCGCAGAGCCTCAAGGATGGAGAGCCTTGCTGGGATGTCGGCCAAGTGCTTCAGGACATCATACTTTTTGGCCAAGCGCGAGCTCCTGGTTGCAGGAGATTGCTCTGCGGTTGGTGGCATGACGGGCCTTACCGGTTGGATCGGCGGCCGACTGGTACTTGGCGCATCTCGCTGTTCACTGGTCGCAGTCCGGGAAATGGTCACCGCACTGGAGTCAGGAGGCCGGGATGGACTTGTGGCAGGGCGGAGCTGGTCGCGACGCGGCTGAGGCGGTTCTGCCTGGTCCCACACCACAAACAGTGGCGGAGGCGAATCCGTCATCCCCGGATGGGGAGCCTGCGCACGTTGAGCTCGATCTTGAGCCTGCTGCCTAGTCTCAGTGGCGTGCACGGCCTGGCTGGAGGTACCAACGACCGTGCCCCGGCGACTCCTGCTACTGCGGTTCTTCCGACGGTGGCGACGACCGGGGACACTAGGAAGGTCCACCTGGTGTTCTTCAACGTCGGGAACCGAAAAGGGATTTACCAGCTCGACGGTGTTAACCGAAGCGTACCCAATACCGTCATCGGACGAGTCATCCATCACCGGGCGGATCCGAGGAGGGACCCCCATCTCCGGGGGCATGAAATCGCCGAGAGTACGGGATAGTGGCGGAACTGGCGGGGCGCGTTCTTCCTTCTTGCGCTGCCGCCGTTTGCTCCTCTTGGAGGAGGCAGGCTGGGACGACGCCGTTTGCTCCTCTTGGAGGAGGCAGGCTGGGACGACGACGCCGAAGCAGCACCCGCAGATTCTGGGGGCTCAGGCTGATTCAAGCGCGCACGGATGATTCCCTGGGCGCGAATGGTCGTCTTGCGGGCCATCCAGTTATTGTACTTCTGGGATCCGCGGTTGGAGACCAGCTGCCATTCGTCCTCGTTGCCACTATCGTCATCTGATCCCACGAATACGCCCGCCACTTGTGCTGGAGCTGGGCCCAACCTGATTACATTGTTGTTAATCTGGTCTTGGAGCCAGTCCTTGAACACATAGCACCGCTGGATGGTGTGCCCCAGGGCTCGATGGTAGGGGCAGTAGCGGGGGTTATCCGTGAGATGTGCCTCCTCTGGCTTCCAACACTCAGGCAGTCGCACAATCCTCTGCTCCAGGGCGCTCCGGAAATAACTGGGGACCTGATCCTCATGGAATGAGTACGTCAGGTGTCGCGGGCCCCTGGGAGCACGGTCTTGACGAGGGGCTGGAGGGGCCTGCCGAGGAGGTGGACCCTGATTATCTCGCCTAGGTTGTGGCGGTACATTACGCGGAGGGGCCGGCCGGTTCTGAGGCTGCCGTTGCTGGGCCGGGAACTGAGCCCGTGGAGGCGGATTCCTGTGAGGCTGCGGAGCTGGCCTCACCGGCAGCAGCTCCAACGGCCTGGGAGCCTCTATCTGGGCCACAGCAGCGGGCTCAGCCCTGCTGGCTCTCCTTGCAGGAATCATAGGAGGCAGCGGGCGTGCCTGGCTGGCCTGTTGCAGGGCTTCCTCAAGACGTTGAGCTTTGTCTGAGAAGTCCCTGAACCCTCCGGGGTAGTTCTGAGTAATCAGGGAAGGGACCAGCTCGGTCTTGACGTTCCCGACGCACATTGTCAGCAACTGCTCTTGAGTCAATGGCATGTCAAGGGAATACGTGAGACCCTTCCATCGGGCGACGAAGTCCGCGACTCGCTCATCAGGCCTCTGCTTGCACTTGAAGAGGTCTGCGATACTCGTCTTCCGGGTCGTGGAACTGAACTGGTAGAGGAACTGTCTACGGAGGTCCTCCCAGCTGGTTACCGACCCGACGGGGAGCTGGCTGTACCAGACAAATGCTGGCCCTTCCAGTGTCTGAACAAAGCAGCGAAGCTTAGCGGCCTCCTGCTGCGCCGGAGTCCCCAACATAGGCCCGCACCTCGAGTTGAAGTGGGCTAAATGCTGTGGCGGATCTCCAGTCCCGTTGAAGGGGGCGAAAGTGGGATTCCCGAATCCCGGAGGCGCCGGCATGTCATCCACCCATGCTGGGTAGGGCTTGCCGTCCGGTGGGATCGCCACCTGCCGAGTCTCCAAGGCTTCCAAGCGGGCAATGAGTGCCGCCATCGGATCGTCCGGACATGGGTTCCAGTCCTGGCGAGGATCTCTAACCACGAGCGCATTGCATGGCCCTTCAATCGGGTCGTCGACCGGGTCGTCGAACTCGGCAGCTCGTGGGATGGCGGGCGGAGCGGCCCTTGGGGCAGCGGGAGGAATCCGAGCGGGATCTCTCAGGTAGTCACGCCGCTCGGGAGGGTGTGGCGAAACATACCGCGCCCTCTTGCCGTAGGCAATGGCCTCTCTCCTGTCGGCGAACACGGCGTAATCACGGTTGCCCGGGAGAGTCTCATCGAGGGGTGGTTGTTCCGGTCCCTGCTGTCCTGGCCTGGGATCACCGTAGTCAGGCCGTCGTTCTGCAGCGCGCTCGGCGAGGAGCTGGTCAACCAGCCTCTTCTGTTCGGCGAGCTGCTGACGTAGCGTAGCCTTCTCGGGATCCTCCTCTGCCCTCCGCATGGAGGCAGATGGGTCGGCGGGCCTTATAGCCTCGCTGTGCTCTTTTCCTTTGCTGACGTTTCGGCTCAACGTCAGTGCTTCAGTGGGTGCGGGGAGCCCCAGGAGGTTCCTCTGATGACGAGTAACTCTCACTGATGGGTCTGACGACGGCTTGTCTTCGGGGGGGAAGCCCCCGTCGAGAAGTTCCAAGTCGTTCCCCTCTCCCGACAGGTCAGCCATATTGACCGTTCCTGTCCCTGGGGATATACCCTCAGGGCCACCCAGCGAATCGGGCTGTCGGCGGATCACACTGAAGCGTAGGGCAGCGTACTGCCCCCATCCACGGATATACACGTGGGGAGTGGCTTCCTCGATAACTTTGCGGAGTGCTTGAAAACACTCGACGCATCGTTGTTGGAGGGCCCCGTGGTGCCCAAATGACCCGGGGTGCCGAACCGCGGGGAGCATGGCCAGGTCAATTTGACGGCACTGCTCACCAATATCCTCCAGGTGCGCTTGACTCCCGGGGTATGGCATTTGTAGGCAGTGAAGACGGGAGTGAGTCTCCCGGAGAGTTCGGCGGAAGCATTCGAACTCATCCGGGGTGAGCGATTCGGGTGCATCAAAGCCCGGTCCTGCGACTGGCCAAAACTTCTCAGGGAAGTGGCCCTCTGCAAGAACGGTCCAGAAGCTCCACGATTCAAACTCGGGACCCAGATCTCCTTGGTCCTCTTCCATGGCTGGGAACGGACGGGGAACTGGTAGTGGTGCCGAGGCGGGCCGTCGGGCCGACGGGCTGGCCGGCGGCGAATACGGCGAGCAGGCCGATTGGCCTCCATATCCCGGGCCTCCCCCTGAGGGTGGCGGTGCCCCAGCTACCACATCACGATAGGACGGGCCGGCGAGCGAACATCCTGCCGTAGCATCGGTGCTCGCCGAGGGTGCACCAGATCGTGGTTCGACCGTCGATCCCCAGAAAAAATCTCCGGCTTCTCTGATCGGGGCGGAAGGCACTTCCGGAGGGGCCGGTACCAACCGCAAGCTTGATCCTTGGGGGTCTACCAGGCCCTCGTTACTCCGGATATACCTTCGGAGAGAAGCGGGGATCACATCGATCTCGCTCTCGGGGAGCACGAGGCTGACGTGCCGCATTCCTACCCCTGCCCTTGACTGGCGGGATTGGGGAAGGGGCTCTGTCGCCGAATCGTACTCCGCCTCTGAGTCAGAGAAGCAAACCGGTCGGATCTCTGTCCGGAATTCCGTAACATTCTTCCCTCGGCGTCGACGCCTTGCCTTCCTGCCCCTGGGTGGTTCTTCGGGGCAGGGCTGATCTCTGTCCTGGCGTCCTCCGGCCGCACTGGTGCTGGGGCCAAGAGGACTGGGAACCAAGGTGCGAGGGGCACCGGGACAGATATCAAAGGGGACGCGGGGAGAGATGATTCCGGGCAGGCCTCCGGGCCGGGATCGGGAGGTGGGATGACCCATGCCTCCTGGATCGACCACACAGAGTAGATCCTGCCGGTGAATAGCGCTGCCGCGAGGTGGTCCGCGGTGGCTACTACCAGTGCCAGCAACCGGGAGAGTCAACCCAACCTGCCTTTGGGGCGGTCGGGGCCTCGATCCGGGTCGGGCATAGGAGTTCCCCCGCTCAGGATGCACAGAGGCCTGGCGACTGGAGCCAGCAGTGGCTTGGGCCAATGCGGCCGCTGTTGCTAGAGCCCCAAGGTGGGCATCCTCTTCCGCTCGTGCCCGACGTTGGCGTCGAGACAGACGAGTCGGGATGAGCGGCGCGGGCAGGTGGAGAGCCTGTTCCTCGACTTGAGGGGCCTGGCGGCGATGTCGTCGTGGCCTGGCGGGAGCCCTTATCGTGGATCCCTGGAGCGGACCTCGGATAGGGTGATCCTGGGCATCTCCCACCTCATCCGCGTAGGGAAGGGAACTGTCAGAGCGCTCCGGGGATAAGCTCCCGAAGCGGTTGGACGTTGAGGTAGGCAGCGGTGCCTCCTTGCGCGGCCCTCGGGGGCGGCGGTGGTGGCGAGGCGCAGCCTCCTCAAGGTCCAGGCGAGCCATTTCCCTGGTGGGGATGACTCCCTCTTCCTCGTATCTCCGCACCAGGGTGTTGATCACCCTTCTCTGGATGACCTCCGAGGGGGAGAGAGGGCGTGGTCGTCCCGCAATTGCGGCTGCTGGGACGGCTGCGGAACGGGCGGGACCGCGCGGAGTAGCCGCGTCGGTGTTTCCCCTGTCCCTGCGCCAGTGGGCGGGTGGCGATCGGGCACTGGATCGGGCGACCTGATTTCTGAAAGCAGGGAGAAAGACCCGTTAACACTGACAGGAAAAAGGAATCGACAACCAACCATTAGCGCCACGACGCCTTCCGTGGGGGGAACCCAGGCCCTCGACGTTGCGAGACGGAGTGCCCGATTTCACTTCCCCAGCCCCTGGCGGGTAAGACTGAATGCTTGGCCGGGCAACATGCCGGTCTTCCAACACCTCTGAAAGCCATCGGTCTTCATGTCGAGGAGAAGAGATTCACGTCGGGTTCACCATTTTTCTGTTTCGGTGCGGATGTGCGTCGGGTTACGCTGTTCCGCCAGGACGTGTTCGCGCGTGCACCCGTCAACCCGAGGGGATGGGCGCGCGGCTTGTGGTCCCGCAGTCCCGCTTTCCAAGGGCGGGCGGCATCCGTCCCTTATTCAGGGGCGTCTGCTCCTTGATCGAAACCGGGATGATGGGATGTCGGCTCCTCCTTCCTTGGACGTCTCCTCGGAACTTGTCGCCTAATCCGGGTCTCCCTCATAGACTTAAGAATGTTCGTGAATCTCGTTCCCGGCGCCATATCTTCATGGACACCGGTTAATTACGCTGCTTCCGCCCGGACGTTCCAAGGAGTCTGGGCGGGGCAGCAACCTGCGGTGAGAAGGCCGGGTGGCTCTGGGTGCTGGGGGCGTGTCGTAACACTGCGGCTCTGCACATCTGTCTTCCGTCCCTAATAGGGCTTCTCGAAGGCATGATGGCCTGAGGCATCCCGTACTAGGTGCGGGGAACTGCGTCACCTGAGGTTTTCCTCAGCTTCCCGTGTTTATCACGGGGTATGCCGCGAGTTTAACGTCCAGCGGGGACGGCATCGGACCGATCAACACGAAAAGTGGATCAGATGACGGAACCCCTTGCGGGGAACCTCCGACGCTGGGGCCAGCACATGGGCGGCTTCCCAAGTAACGTGGAGTGGAGTGAAGTGGCATGACCCCACCGGGATGTGGCGGCCCGGGTAAGGATCAGGATGGATGATGGAGTAAAGAGCTTGGACCCCAGAGGGGCTTCCTACGTACCGCGCGTTAACACGGATCAAAGTCAACGTAGTTCGGGCATACAGTTTAACGTCATGCTGGACGTCGGCAAGCCGACTCACGAAGAGGTCTAGGCCGCCGGGCGGAGGATTGAACCGAACCACCTCGCACAGAGGGGGATGGAACGGCCGGGTGGATCACAGTTTCACGTCATGCTGGACGATAAAAGGAGAATGGAAAAGGGGGGCTGTGGGGAGGCACCGCGGAGATACACACGGGCAGTCTCCCACAGGGGCGGATTCATAGGTGAATCAACGCAAGCGTGGACCCTGGAGGGGTCCACTGATGGACGAACCGACGTAAATACGACCGGGACGACCAGGTGGTGGGCTTGGACCTCAGGGAGGCTTCCTACGTACCCTGTATAGAAGACAGGGATCAAAGTCCACGTAGTTCATTCTGTCAGGACTTACGCACTTGGGGCAGCCCGGTTGCGGCAAAACTCAGTTGGAAGGGACTTGGACCGAAAGCGGAAGACACCTCGATCCCAGTCAGACCCTCTACTGGCTTCGGCCGTGGGGAGGCGCAATGGAGATACACATGTGCAGCCTCCCACGAGGAACTAGGGGTTTGTAATACCCTGCCCCCGTAGGGAAAAGCCACTCCCATTAAATCGTCCCAAAAAGGGGGACAATCCCGACATCCCTGCAGAGACGAGCGGGTGGGGGCCACGTCCAAACCGGGGGAGACCCTGCGTGCAGAGCACGGGATCAGGTTGCGGACGGTTTAACGTCTTGCCGGACGAAGTACAGTTTAACGTCATGTGTTGAGGACGAAGCGGACGGTTTAACGTCTTGCCGGACGAAGTACAGTTTAACGTCATGTGTTGAGGACGAAGCGGACGGTTTAACGTCTTGCCGGACGAAGTACAGTTTAACGTCATGTGTTGAGGACGAAGCGGACGGTTTAACGTCTTGCCGGACGAAGTACAGTTTAACGTCATGTGTTGAGGACGAAGCACTTGGCAGTTTAACGTCTTGCAGCGCGGACGATGGGGGCTAGGCAGTTTAACGTCGTGCAGCTTGGACGGATGGGCAGTTTAACGTCATGCTGGACGAATATGCAGTTTAACGTCATGCTGGACGTATGCGCAGTTTAACGTCATGCGGGACGAATATGCAGTTTAACGTCATGCTGGACGTATGCGCAGTTTAACGTCATGCGGGACGAATGCGCAGTTTAACGTCATGCTGGGCATAGGTTGCCGGACGATGGGTGCGTGTCACTTCGCACGAACCTGGAGGGCCGCACGGGAAGACAACGCACGGTGCGGGCACCCAGGATGAGGATCATCGGGCGCCACGCAGGCAGGTGCCCTCAGGGGGTCGAGGGAGGCGACCCTGGCGGATTGCGCGCAAAAGAGGAGCTTTGCGCGCAAAACCGCGGGTCGGCGCGCAATCGGGGCGGCTGGCGCGCAATTGGGCCAGCGCCTTGCGCGCGGATGCTTGAGATTGCTCACACCGGGCTTCGGATAGCGCGCGGGGGCAACGGCTCATTCTCTAATGAATGGCCACTTGAAAGAGGGGGGGGTGCGCGCAATCAGGCCGGATTGCGCGCACCCCTGGGGCAATTGCGCGCAAGCGGGTTCTTTTGCGCGCAAAGGCCTTAGGGTGATTTGTTATTCAAATGAAAGGAGCCAGCGGGGATTGCGCGCGAAGGCGGACCCCGAGGCTTTCTTGCGCGAAAGAAAGGAGGTTACCTGGAGTTCGTCATTGCGCGCGGAAGGGGTTGAATTGCGCGCACGAGAGACGTTTCAACTTCCAGCAACCTTTAAAATGTTGGGGGTCGCCTTATATTTATAGGCAACCCCGGGCGCGGAATCCAGGGTGCGAGCGCGAAATTCTTCTCGCGGGCGCGGAATCGGGCGCGGCGCGCGCAAGGGAGTCGCGCGGACCCGCGGCGCGCAAAATTGCGCGCCGGACCGGCGCATTGCGCGCATCCCGGGGGGTTTGCGCGCGGAACATCGCCTTTGCGCGCGGGCCTCTAAAATTCCGCGCAAGGCCTCCGGGCCCTCCGAAACGTTCTTCCGACTCCAAATATCACTTCGCTTTCCGCATCCGGAGCTTCGTTTGGGACCAACGGACTTTTCCGGCGTCTACAGTAACTAAACCTAACCCACTCAAGTACACCAGAATGAACCCTAGATAATACCCAAACTAATATTGATCAAAATCTATCTAACTACACACATAACTATTATCTCCCTTATTCCAACCACAAAACATTATACATAGTGCCCACTCTAACTTTTTTGGAAGATGTTGTGCTTGTTTTTATCTCCCTTGTTTATTTCTATTTCTTACTATTTTTAGACATTATTTTCTTATTCGTCCTTGTTTATTTATTACATTTTAGTCCATTTCATTTAATTATTTTGGGTTTCATTATTAATATAATTTTTAAAGTGAGAAAAATTTGAATTTCAATGTCATGTTTTAAATGGATTTTTTTATCTAAAAAGGAGATTCCTAAATTTCTATTTTTAATAAATGAGGATTATTCTATATAAATTAATTTCAACTAGGTTTTTTCAATTAAGGAAAACTAAATGATTTATAAAAGGTTTACAAATGATTCATTAAAATATATTTTGGTTTAAAAGACATGTTTTGAGAAAAAATCATGATTGGTTTTCTTAAAAAGGTATAAAAAATATTTTAAAAATGTATTTGAAACTAGCATATTTTTAGTTTTTTTTAAGAGAAGCATGAACTCTATGATGATTACCTACACATCTATCGAGATCACGCCAAAATCACACCACTTCGTGTTTATATACTTAGTGAATTTATAGGATATGGATTTGATTCACTAAATGGATTTTGAGTTTTAATAGATCATGGCCTTAGGTAAAATATGATATTTTTACCTAGTATGTTAGTTTTTATTTTTATATTTCTATAAATTTATCCACATGGTCTATTTTCTAGCTTTTATCTGTAGTTATTGAAGGTGCACTTTTATGTGGAGTTGTAGAAGTATAATATAAGGTGTTATTTCTATAGTGTACATTGGAGGATGAGATTAGGGATTTATTTTGAATTTAATATATCTATTGATTATTTAAAAAAATTTACCTTGTTTATTCTTCCTATTTATTTTGTCATGGATGCCCAACTTACAAATGATTCATGTTAGGGATTTTAGGAAAACATTAATTGTGTGTCAACTCTAATTTAAGGATGAAATCATCTCCAAAGATTTATATTTATTCCTATGATGATTTTCATTATCCTAGGGGTTGGGTATTCTTATTATGTTAGTAGTGAGTTGGGTTGACTGACGGTTCGGGTGGTAGCTCAGGCTAGTTAGCCACAATCTGAGAAATATACTTCCACATTAGAGAACAAAATATTTTCAACAATGAATGAGGTAAATAAAATGTTTGAAATTAAAAAATAAAGCAATTAAAATATGTATCCTACAATAAAATATCTATAAGATATTAATGAAATTTTAGTTTTATAAATAAAAAATATAAAAAATCAAATTAACGATCTAGAAAATCGAATGATTAAAATAGTCAAATTATCCTCCTCACTAAAACATGATGATCTAATTTAGAAAAATTATTATGAAGGAAATATATCAAAGGTTCCATATGAACAAAATTTATTTTATGAGTCTATTGATGATCTTTTTTTGATAAATCTATCTTATTATAATACTATATATTACTCCTCCACATCAAAATTTGATTCTTCCATTCTAATCACATTTAAATAATATGAGAACTCAATTATACACTTCTTATAATATAATGGTCCCTCAAAAAACGTGACTTAATATCCCTATTCTATGATTTCACAAAAATTATAACCTCAATTAAGAATATAGGCCTTTGATTTATATTAACTTCCACCTTTTAAGGATGAAAACTCATTCAAGGATGAAGAGGACATTGAACTGAGACCCTTGTTTACTATGATAGAGTCAGAATTCAATCAAGACACCATTTATTTCCATATATAAGAGGAAATCACATCAATTAACCTTAAAACATATATTTATGATGATAATTTGGAGGTAGAAACAACATATACAATAGAAAATTTAAATCATTTTAAGCTTCAACAAATCTGTCAATGGAGGTGGTGGTGCACACTCACAATTTTCTAGAAAAAGTGGAATAATGGGATTACCTGTAGGATCCTGATATCATTATTATACATGTGTCTATGGTTAAACATAATGAGATAAATATAAAATGAAATTTTAGTGGAGTCAATATTCCTAATATTATGGAGTCCCCTACTCTACTAGAGTTTATCCTACTGGCTCCATGTATTAAGGCTCATTCAAAATCACCTAAAATACCCATAAAGCTAACCATACTCTTGACTTGAGAGTAATAAAATAAATTTTAAACAATGTAATATGTTTTAAATCAGTAGAATTCCCAATTTATGTGGTCATTAATGAAAAATAAAAATGTTACATTATCTACCGAAACACTACATTTAAGAAAGTGATGAATCTAATCCAATCATTAAGGGAGTTTGGAACAAGCATTTTTTCTCTGGGAAACAATGAATAAATTGATCTTATTGATTATCATGTTGATTCCCATTGTAAAAACATAAACTATTCACTGATTTTTCCTTCATATGAGGTTTATTCGTATATTTTTGATATTGGTAATTTTAATTTCATTCCACCCATCTATTTTTCAAACAAGGTGTCATTGAGATATTATGTTTTCTACATGATAAGTATTTTCTTATTGGATTCATGAAACACTCCTATGATGAAAAATAATATGTTTGGTATGCATTTTCTTTTGATTCTAGTAGAGTTTCATCAGCATATGACTAAAGATGAATTAAACGTATCACTCAATGGGAGGAAACCCATCATTGGTTAGTTTTTATTTCACTAAATTAAGTTTTATTTCATTTAGTTTTACGGTAATAAAATTTAATTCATTTACCATAAATTTTTTTATTATGGTGTTATATTAAAGAATAATTCATCAAAAATATTTTTACCATCCGCATGATTTTTTTAGTGATCTTTTTTGATATGATGTGAGTATTTTTTATTTATGTGTAGACTTACAGGTTAAATCATTTTAGAGATTTGTTATATACATTCAACCTCTCAAAATATATCTGAAATTACATAGGTAATATTTATATTTTCTATTATATTTTATTTATTATTCATAAAAGAACATGTAATATAACTAATTAAAAAATGATAAGAATGAAAAATGAAGAAAAGAACCTCCTTGCCATTATTGAACCAACATGTGAATTGTTGTATTTATAGAGTGACACTAACAGTTACATACCAATTGTGACCCTTGTCAGTATAAGAACATGATTCCCAATTGAAATTATTTGATCCTTAATTCCATGATTTATTTTATTTTTTGTATCATTATATGATTTGAAAATATTTTCTGAAAAACATTAATAATTCGTAGACACGTATTTTCACTAATGTTGTATGGGTTGTCCATTATTTAATTTTCATACACATAAGGATTATAGTCTATTTTTACATAAATTCATACTTTCTTTTTCTTTATGTAATATTGGCCATGTTATCTCTTCGAGAACTTTTCATATTTTTTCATCAAAGTGATAGGTATTTTTAAAGTTTCACTGAAATAATTTAAGCATTTCAATGTTTTATTTATCCCCTTTGACCCGCTGAGGTACCCATTAATTTTCACAAATCTATTTCCTTTAGAATCCATGAAAAGTAATTTTTATGATGATCCCAATATTTGATAATCTTCTTTATAAATATAATGAACTAGTACTCGCCCGTGCATTTGCACGGTGATAAAAAAATTTAGTTCTTGCGTTCTCACGACGATATGGTTCACTGCTTTTATTGAGACAATAAAATATTTCAATATTAATAATGAAAATGAATATTCAATATTTTGAAATATCAAAATAGTGATTCTTATTATTGGAGTACAATTGGACAAAATGGACAAACCAATAATAGTAATGTTTATAAATTTGTAATCACAAGTATTGTACATTATAATGGTATTAGAGTCGATTGATTATAGACACCAACAAAGTCCTTTAATATCAAAAATAAATGTAGAGGATATTGTATACACCAATAAAATAGTTGAATAAAACACATGATGATATTTTTCTAAGACTTTACACAACAGTAGAAAGGAGAAGTTATATTGGAACATGATTGAAATTTTATTCTCAACAATTTTAAATAGGTAACCTGAAGCAACATACATTTAGAATAATAAAAGGAATCAAAACCAATGAAACATGCACATCGATAAACCCATTTTGATAGATGAATTATGATTTAAAAAATCAAAATAGAACTTCATGTTTCAGAAATGGTTACATCTAGAAAAAGGTGGGTTTAAAATCAGATATTTACTATTGTTTTTAACAGCAATCAGTATCCCTTTTTGCTGTTTTGATTATATCCTCCTAGTAATGGATTGATCTACTCTTGTAGTGGACCGGCAATGCTATAGGAATGGTGTGGGTGTAGAGCAAAGGGCCACAAGATTAAATGGATCCATTCTGAATATATTCTTCAAGGGACAGTGTGTACTTCCCGTTGCACCACTTTGCTTCCACCAACAGTGCCGTGAAAAAATCATCCCACTGCACCACCAGCCAATAAATTATCACAATTCTATTAAAAAATATAAATAGAAGTAGAAAAAATTAATATTTTCTACTCAAATGACTTAATGAAAATTAAAGACATTGAAAGAAATAATCATGTACCTGAGTAGATGATATTTTTTTATTTTTTATAGCAATTCTAGAGTCCCTATTGCATTTTACTCCTAAAGTCCCTGGGCTGTGATATCCCTAGATCAATAGTGTACAATTAAAAAAAAATCAATAACATTACATCACTTTCAATTTAATTGCCTCATGTAATCCCCATGACATTATTGCTGTGAAATCAATGTGAGAAAGAATCCAATAAAAATGAAAGATAAAACTCAATAATAAAAACAATCTAAACAACTCCAAAATAGAGTACATATCCATCATATATATTTATAAGAATTGAAAAAAAATATTATTATATATGAATTTATTGTAAATGATATCAAGGTGCAATACCAAAATAGGATAAAATATGTTGCATCACATAACCTAAAACTATCCACACTAAATGAATTTTGTTATAAAAATCTACATTTAGAATCTGGCCACAGAAGTTAGTAGTGAAAAATTAAAAAATGACTGACATGAATCTCACTCTCATATGAAGAAAAAGATGATGAATGACATGAATTAAAATATAATCTGAATATGACTCGATTCTTGCCCAAACAATAAAATATTTCCAAACATGTAGATCAAGTTCAATTTAACCCAGCATAAAATCACCACCTTTCAAATCTAAAAAATTATTAATGAAAATTACCAGGATATTTAGAAATTTATAAAGATAAGAAATTTCATTAAAATTCTTATAAATTGGAAAAAAATGGGCTTACCAAACATGTAGATCAAGTTAAATTCAATCCTTTATACAATGACCATCTTTTAAATAACTGAAATTGTTTTAGAAAAAATGTAATGAGGGTGATACAATAAACAAAAAATATTTCATGTAGACAACTGGAACATAATTGCAGAAATAAATGATACAGAAATGGAATAACATAATGATCAGCCATATATATCAATTAAAAATTGAAGAAAAAAATGATACAGAAATGAAGAAAATAGAAAACAGAAGTTTAGAAAATGAGTACAGAAGTTTACATATTGAGAAGTTTCTATTGTAATAAGTTGTCGCATAACACCTAACTAGAATGTGTATCTACTGTATAGAAAAGAGGGTGCCTATGAACAACAGTATGCTTATCTTCCTCCACCAGGACCATCATCGAGTTTGTAATGCAGACATATATGTAACCGAATTACTGAATAACTGGAACAGAAGTTATGAAATTGAGTGTTGAGAGTTTCAACTTCAATATTTTCACATGTTTTTACATGTTACCGATCCGAACATTGGTTTTGGTATCTATTATACAGATATCCCCGGTTCTTTGGATGTTTTGTAGCACTATGTACATTTTTTAGAACCACAATTTCTTGAGTGTAATATATTATAACAGAAAACATACCATTTATCTTCCTTGATGGTATGTTTGTTTACCCCATCAAGGGTGTTGTGAGAAGGAATCTTTTTCAAAACAGACCAGAAATATTCATATTGTTGCAATAACAACAGAAAGTCACACATAGTTTCCCAGCACTGGCCTTATTCCTATCACTATCCTCCTCTTTCCTTTCATTCCCTCCATCTTGACCGGCCCTTCCCATACCCTCTTCTCTATTTTCATTAAAACCTCCCCATTCCCTAGCCCTCCCCTCCCCTCCCTCCATCTTTTCATCACCTCCTTTCCCTCCCAGCCCCTGGCCCTCCTTTCCCATCCCCTCTCCCTCTTTTCCCCCTACAGCCCCCTCCCCCTAGTCATCACCCTCACCTCCCCTTCCCTCGATTCCTTGCTGTCCAGACCCTAGAATCAGATAAGTTTTTGCAGTCTTAAAGAAATTAAATATGTCTCAGATGTCATCATATTCATGGAAGTGCACCAAACTGTTATTTGAAATAAAATCATTGACATGGTCTGTTACCGTAAGAGAAGACCATCATGAAAAGACGCGTTCAACCCCAATCCCACCGAAACATAGCTGTCCTACCACCATGAGAAGTAAAATACTATGTTGAAATTGTTATTATTTCTATCTATGACTTTTGTGGAATTTTGAATGCATATTTTCAAAAGTTGAAATTCATGGAGATATAGTCTTACCTTATAAGGCCCCAGCCATAAACCTTACTTAATCTTGAGTTATTACAAGATTTCACATTGAGGATCTTTTCCGGTTTACAGTTTTAGAGAATTAGATCATAAAACATGCATTATATTCCACATTTAAAAAAATTGGTTACATAAATATAGTATTCATTTTTCCCATAAACGAAAACATATTTAAAATAAAACATGGATTCTTTCTTGACACTTCCTTGACACTATCATCATATCATGTACCTTTCCCTTGACTTGTGAAAAACATTTAAAAAAAATGGGATGAGCATAAAAAGCTCAGTAAGGGATACATAAAGAATGAAAACTGTTAGTTTTTCAAACATCAAGTAAACCATGTATACTTTATCCAAGTAATACCTTCACCGTTATGAAGTAGTAAAAACTCTTCACTGAATAAAATATCATTACTTACCATTTTGTAACCAAAAGATTACCACAAAACCCATATAAAGAACACATAACATATAAAGGTAACTTTGGACATAAACATACTTAAGTGGAATAACCATACGGTCGACTTCCACATATATCACTTAATGGAATATCCATACGGCCGATTTCCACACATACTTAATGGAATAGCCATACGGCCGACTTCCATACCCAATGCATTGGAGGTTATAACCTAACCACCCGTCCTGGTATTTACGGCACCACCCGTCATATGGTTTATAACATAACCACCTGTAAAATGTCCAAGTACCATCATTACACATAAAATATTGAAAATATAAACATTTCAATAACAATATTTCATTTGCAATCACAATAAGTAATTCCAAGATATTGAATTAATCAATCCATTTTCAAAAACCATTTAAAAGATATTTTTGAATCAATGTGTCCCGTACCACTTTGAAGCTTTTAATGGAATTACAATTTTAAAACATTAATGTCCATATAAATAAATACTGAAAACCATTTTTAAAACTTGGACATTAAGGATAAATATTTAGAATAATAAATCTTTAAAACATTTAAAATGAAATTTATTGTTAAAGAGTTTTTAACAAAATAAGAGACTCTTGAATACAAATATTTGTGGAATAACTATTAATCTGAACTTTATAATATCATGAGAATAATGGGATTCATGATATAAAATTTCAGTGGATATTAATCACACCGTATAAGTGTGAATTGGTTCATAACAACAATTAAGTCTCAATGGAAATGTAAATTGAGATGGAATCCATTATAAAGATGGTATCCTTAAATTAAGGATAAATCTATCACATAATTATGTGTGAGAAATACAAATAAACCCAATATAAAGGGATTTTATGTGTGAAAAAATCATAGTTCATTCACACATATTCATAGGATGACATTTTCAAGAAGTACAAGTTGAACCCAAAGAAATCGAAATTGGGTTAAGATGTTCCCTTGTAAAAATTTGACAGCCTTACGGCATCACTTCAAAATTCAGAAAATTAGTCAATGAGAGAGTGAATGGTATCTCATCACTTAGACATAAACTTTACCTCAGTGAGGATATAGAAGAACATATCCCAACATAATAACATGTAAATTAAAAGACATAACAAAAGAAGTCTTTTAAAAAGAGGAGGGTGAAAGGTCCCCTTACTGAGTTGGGTAACTTTTGAAATGTACACCCCATGGAAGATTGGTCATACAAAATTGATGTAAATACTCATAAAAGAAATTATATTACACAAAGATTAGAATAATGGGTAGTACATATACCAATCAAAGGAAATGGTGGAAAATGTAGCATAAATCTCATTGGAATAAAAGTGAGACAAAAAATCTCTTACGAAAACTCGGCAGCCTAACAGCGCCACTTAAAATTTCAAAAAATGGGTTGATGATATCAAATAGGGTATCTCATCATATTAACATAAAATGTACAGAAAGATTAATATAAAATAACATCCCAATCATAATAAATATAAGCTTAAAAAGAATGACATAAAAGAGTGTACTTAAAAAGAAAGAGAGGAGTAGGATCCCTTACCTCGTGTCTGACTTGACTCGATCGTTCTTTAATTTCCGGAATAATAAATTTGAGTTAATTTATACTTCCTTAAGAACATTTTTCAAGTTTATTATTCCTTTTATATCACTTATTACCATGTCATGAACACTATGTTATTATTTAAGCTAATAACGTTCGTTTAACGATCATTGGTACTTGAGTCAAAAATAAACTCTTTATAATTACAAGTTGTTCATGTGGTAAAATATCCATTATATCCATAATTGTACTCATTATTTAGATATCATATATATCATATATATCTAGTATATTCATGAATTTATAACATTACATAACATTTAGAGTTAAGAAATGAAATGCACCGTTCATGGAGACGGTAAGCCGTATGTACACATGAACGCTACTTCCATTTCAATTTCATATTTAATGGAATTAAAAAATAATGATACATAATAGTATTTTAATTACAGTATGGAATCATATATAATTTCATTAAATATATCATTTATACGTACCACATATGGTATTAACGAATCAAAACACTTTGAGGGGGCGGTAGTCCGCACTTCCTAAAATGAAGATATCGCGTATACCCATAATGGAAGCCATAAAGGTATGCCATAAATTAAAAATAAAGAAGATTAAGGAAATAATAAACATATCATGTACCATATATAAATGTAGTGACATCATAATGGCCACCATGAAAGGTTTTAAAAGAATATTGAACATTCATCATTTCGTGAGGCAGAAAATCACCAACCACAGAAACAGTATGTTCTTTAACCATTAGACAAAGGTGTGGTTAAGTGTAGCTCGAATCCTTCTTATAAAAACATACTAGTATATTGAATATACTTGAGTTGTTACAAAATAAATGAATAAAAATATTTTAGGGGGTTGGAGAAGAAAAATAAAACAAAAGGACTCAAGTGAAGACATTACCTTAAAATCGGGTAACTCCCTTTGGTTTGAGCTCAAAGGCTTCCATGGGAAGACTTCTTCCCAAAGTGAGGCTTATAAGAGTTAAAGAGGGATGTGTCGAGACAAAATGGGCAGGGTTTGGCCGAGCCAAAGGCTTTGGAAGTGTGGGTAAGGAGGTAGAGGTGGGGGCCTTTTATAAGAGAAGAGGAGGGGCACTCATGGAAAGTAAGGAAATGTAACTTTATTTTAGAATGAGTTTCGGATTTTAATGGTCCCACATTGATGTGTTTCTAAGATAAGGTGATACGTTTTTGAAATCCACCCATCCAATAGGTTTTGGACATGTTTAGGTCCTAGATTTTACATTATCTTTCAATTTTATTTAAATCGTTAAATAATGAGGTCATCACTGCATCATCATGATGTCATAAATAATTTAATTTATTTATTGTCCAAAAATTATAGAAAAAATACTATGATCTAGGAAATCTTTTTAGACTTCCAATTAATCTTTATAGTCAAAACTCTGACTTGTATAACCCCATGTAAAAATTGTTTTAGTAAAATAACTCATGTTTGTGTCATTTTAATTTTAATATTAAATAAAAAGGTATTAATGTCATTTTCCAACCTAAGTGGCTCCATGGGGTCCCCAAGTTGACCCATGGATTGTCTTGGTCGGACATGACTCATCCAATGAGGGTAGGACATGTGTCTAGGTCATTTCATTTTATTAAAACATTATTCTTACCTTAAACTACACTAATGACCTTTAATCACGATTAAAAACATAAAAGTTACTATTCACAAAAAAATTATTTTAATCCCATTGAACCCCATTTTACTTCTTAATGAAAACCATGTATGTTGGATTTTTGAAATTCAAAACACAAAGGTGGAAAAATTTCATTTAAATGGAAAATCAGTTTTTACAAGTACCACTTAGTGGTTTCACTATTCATCAAAAATTGATGTTTTTCAGAAAATTACCAAAAAATCACCCTAACCTATATTTGATATTCTGAATTCAAAAATGATGTCTATTTTACAAAATTAATAACATATAAATTACATTAATTAATTTAATAATTAATTCCCGCTGTCAGAACAAATAGCATGTTTTTGTGAAACAATATATATCAAAGATTGACACTTGTTTAAGCCAAATTTCAAAGTGAAATTAATTACAATGACCACTATTTGATTAAATGGTAAAAATATATTCTAATTTCACTTTAAAACCAATTAAAAATATATTCAAATAATAAAAATAAATTAGATTAAAAAGAGGTTTTGAGTTAAAATTCAACATTTTTCACTATTCATTAAAAATTGAACTTTTTTGGAAAAATACCAAAAATTTACACAAAGTAAATTTTGATGTACCAATTCTAAAGAAGAATTTTATTTTGTCAAATATAACACATAAAATTGTCAAAAAGTGGATTTAAAAAAGGTTCGTCATCAAAAGGCGGTTAATCGACCTTTTAAAGAATCTTAGAATGTCTATACTTAAAATTGGATTCATTCGCATTTTTAATCCTCTAACATTTATTGTAAAGAGTAAAAATATTTTACAAACATATATAATCATTTTGTAGTTAGTTCTGTTCATTCCCGCCATTACAACGGCTAGGTGTTAACTACTATTTAAAATAATATTATTTTATTATTAGAGTGCAACGTAAGATTCCCAAGAAACTCGTTGTTGCGTATTGGGTATGCCATCGAGCATAGCGTCCCCTTTAAAGTAATATTAATATTTTATTCAAAAAACATGGATAAATATGAAAATGTCATATTCTTTATTTACCTAGGGTGTTACATCCTTCCCCCCATTTGGAAATTGCGTCCTCGCAATTTTAAAATTGGGCTTGGAAACATCCTTGAAAGTCCCGCATCGGAACAAGAGTCGGTAAAACAATCACTTTAAAATAATGAAAGAGAAGTATAGAGGTCACCCGAGTTAACCCATACTAGGATTCCATGTAGGAAAACATGGACATGGAGGAGAAAACATAGGGTCATGTTATGATGGAGAGTGATAGAAAACATGTCTAAGAGAATGTTAACCATAAGAAAATCACAAATTTGTGATGGGTTAAATGGTATTCGATTCCCCAGTAGGAAAAGTTAACAGAAAACATTTTTGTTTTAAGTTACTTTTTATTGAGGAATTTATTCATAAGGAAACATAATTACTTATCATGTTGACTTTCAACTTTTATTAGATTTCTTACACAAACTCATATTTTCTCCAAAAGACGAGTATTTAGGAAGAATTTTTCACATTAAGAGTACTATAATCAACTTCTAGAGAATTACCTAATCCACAAGAGAGAACTATATACTTCCCATGTCTTTAGACTCTAACCAAAACCAAAAATGTTAGTATAAGATCAGATAATCCAGAAAAGGATAACCCTTTATAAAAATAAAATTTATTCTTAATCTCCAAAATTTGTCCAACAAAACCCAAAGTTCAACGAGGACCATTCGATAAACAATTTGTCCATAAAATTCTTCAAAGTAAACCAAATTAAGATTGAAACCCAAATATTTGTAGGATTTAGTCACATAGTCTTCCAAGTTAAATTGTAACATTTATCTCGAAACAACACCAGTTGCTCTAAAATTCTCGTATTGAATAGTAATTAACCTAATCACAATATCCTCCATGATAGGTTAATAATTTTCATAAATAACCCAAAATCAACTTACTCTTAATTCATAAAGTCAGCTAACTAAAAAGAATAAGTCATACAAACCAGGGACTTCACGTAGTCCAGTGGTAGGTGATAAATACTTGTTGCACTTTGGTTGTGGGTTCGATTCCCACAGCTTTGTCCGACACGATGGGTTGTCACACGGTCTGTGTGTTGTCATTTTTCAAAACTATATAATTCTAAAATAATTCCCCAAAAAGAGGTAAAATCATTAAAAATAACCATATTATAATTTAACCTCAATTTTATCTCATTCCTTTCACATCCATCATAACATATAGTAACCCATAATTACCTCAAAAGTTAGGATCATATAAACCCAAATGGTTCTTTATAACTATGTCCACAAAAGAAAAGATAACTATTCCTTGAATAAAATTTTCATATATTAAACATCAGGGTTACACATACTATAAAAAGTCTTCTAATGTAATCCCATCATCAAAAGAAATTTAATACTCTTATTAATTTCACCATAACTCTAGAAGCCCTTGTATATTTACTTTTTACTCATTCAACATTCTTCATGATCCATTAACCATTAATTTCCAACTTATTCTAAAATACTTCTTTCCTACAATAAAAATCATGAATCATATCCTAAGATTCCAAAATAGGAAAACAAAAGTTATGGAATAATCCATACCTTTGATTGGTCATTGTCTGTTTCTTCATCCTCAATTGGAATGGCATTAGGTATTGGTAAATGAATATTTGTACGATCTCGGTGATCCCATTCACGAAACTTCTTCATAGGACATGTGTTTGCATAATGACCATGCACACCACATTTAAAACATTCAATTGATCCCTCAGAAAGAACTTCTTTCCCTTTCCATGAGTCAACTGGATGCTTCCTTTTTCCATGACAGGTTCTTGCTTTATGACCTTCATTTCCACATCTATAGCATATTTCTGTCCCTTGGAAACATTTTCCTAGGTTTTTCTTTCCACATTTTTGACACATAGGTTTTTGAACAGACTTACCTTTATGATTATTACCAGTAGTTCCGTAGGGATTTTTTTCTCGCATGTATGATGCCTTATAGAAATCAGCAAGGTTTAGGTGGTCAATCATGACTCCAGATAGTTGGTTGAGGATAAAACAGGAGTTCTCATTGTAGCTCCCATATCATTCAGTTACTTTCTCAAAAAAACTGTCACAGTTTCCTTCACATCCACTATTACTTTGGTGCCTGCTAGATCCAGCCATTTACTAAAACTAAAAAGGTCAACGTGAGTATATCAACAAAACCATCATGTACTAATGAGGAAGATAAACACTAAGATATACTTTCTCATTCACTTTATCTAAAACAAGGACTCTTTCTGAAATCCTAACCATTATGGTAATGTTACTTATGCTTAAAGAATACCCTAAACTCTAAAGATATCTAAACCGACCTTTGATACCAACTATAAGGCCCCGGCCTTAAACCTTACTTAATCTTGAGTTATTACAAGATTGCACATTGAGGATATTTTTAGGTTTAGAGTTTTAGAGAATTAGATCATAAAACTTTCATTATATTCCACATTTAAAAAAAATGGTTACATAAATATAGTATTCATTTTCCCATCAACGGAAACATATTTAATATAAAACATGGATTCTTTCTTGACACTTCCTTGACAATATAATCATATCATGTACCTTTCCCTTGACCTATGAAAAACATTTAAAAAAAACTTGGGATGAGCATAAAAAGCTCAGTAAGGGATACATAAAGAATGAAAACTGTTAGTTTTTCAAACATCAAGTAAACCATGTATACTTTATCAAAGTAATACCTTCACCTTTATGAAGTAGTAAAAATCTTCACTGAATAAAATATCATTACTTACCCTTTTGTAACCAAAAGATTACCACAAAACTAATATAAATAACACATAACATATAAAGGTAACTTGGGACATAAACATACTTATGTGGAATAACTATATGGTCGACTTCCACACATATCACTTAATGTAATAGACATACGGCCGATTTCCACACATACTTAATGGAATATCCATACGGCCGACTTCCATACCTAATGCATTGGAGGTTATAATGTAACCACCCGTCCTGGTATTCACAGCACCACCCGTCGTATGGTTTATCACGTAACCACTTGTAAAATGTCCAAGTACCTTCATTACACATAAAATATGGAAAATATTAACATTTCAATAACAATATTTCATTTGAAATCACAATAAGTAATTCCAAGATATTGAATTAATCAATCCATTTTCAAAAACCATTTAAAAGATATTTTTTGAATCAAAGTGTCCCATACCACTTTGAAGCTTTCAATGGAATTAAAATTTTAAAACATTAATGTACATATAAATAAATACTAAAAACCATTTAGAAAACATGGACATTAAGGATAAATATTTAGAATAATAAATCTTTAAAACATTTAAAATGATATTTATTGTTAAAGAGTTTTTAACAAAATGAGAGACTCTTGAATACAAATAATTGCGGAATAACTTTTAATACGAACATTATAATATCATGAGAATAAATGGATTCATGATATAAACTTTAAAAGGATAGTATATACACCCTATAAGAGTGAATTGGTGCATAACAACAATGAAGTCTCAATGGAAATGTAAATTGAGATGGAATCCATTATAAATATGGTCTCCTTAAATTAAGGATAACTCTATCACATAATTTTGTGTGAGAAATAAAAATACATCCAATATAAGGGGATATTAAGTGTGGAACAATCAGAGGTAATTCACACATATTCATAGGATGACATGTTCAAGAAGTACAAGTTGAACCCAAAGAAATCGAAATTGAGTTAAGATGTTCCCTTGTAAAAATTCGACTGCCTTACGGCGTCACTTCAAAATTCAGAAAATTAGTCGATGAGAGAGTGAATGGTATCTCATAAATTGGTCATAAACTTTACCTCAGTAAGGATATATAAGAACATATCCCAACATAATAAGATGTAAATTATAAGACATAGCAAAAGAAGTCTTTTAAAAAGAGGAGGGTGAAAGGTCCCCTTACTGAGTTGGGTAACTTTTGAAACGTACACCCCATGGAAGATGGGTCATACAACATTGATGTAAATACTCATAAACGAAATTATATTACAAAAAGAGTAGAATAATGTGTTTTACATATACCACTCAAAGGAAATGGTGGCAAATGTAGCATAAATCTCACGGGAATAAAAGTGAGACGAAAAATCTCTTACGAAAAATCGGCAGCCTAACGGAAACACTTAAAATTTCCAAAAATGGGTTGATGAGATCAAATAGGGTATCTCATCATATTAAAATAAAATTTACAGAAAGAGTAATATAAAATAACATCCCAATCATAAGAAAGATGAGCTTAAAAATAATGACATAAAAGAGTGTACTTAAAAAGAAAGAGAGGAGTAGGATCCCTTACCTCGGGTTCGACTTGACTCGATCGTTCTTTAATATCCTGAATAATAAACTTGAGTTAATTTCTACTTCCTTAAGAAACTTTTTCACGTTTATTATTCCTTTTATATCACTTATTACCATGTCATGAACACTATGTTATTATTTTACCTAATAAAGGTCGTTTAACGATCATTGGTACTTGAGTCAAAAATAAACTCTTTATAATTACAAGTTGTTCATGTGGTAAAATAACCATTATATCCCGAATTTTATTCATTATGTAGATATCATATATATCATATATAACCAGTATATTCATGCATTTATAACATTACATAACATTTAGAGTTAAGAAATGAAATGCACCGTTCATGGAGACGGTAAGCCGTACGTACGCATGAACGCTACTTCCATTTCTATTTCATATTTAATGGAATTAAAACATAATGATACATAATAGTATTTTAATTAAAGTATGGAATCATATATAATATCATTAAATATATCCTTTATACGTACCACATATGGTATTAACGAATCAAATCACTTTGAGGGGGCGGTAGTCCGCACTTCCTAAAATGAAGATATCGAATATACCCATAATGGAAGCCATAAAGGTATGCCATAAATGAAAAATATAGAAGATTAAGGAAATAATAAAAATATCATGTATCATATATAAATGTAGTGACATCATAATGGCCACCATGAAAGGTGTTAAAAGAATATTGAACAATCATCGTTTCGTGAGGTAGAAAATCGCCAACCACAGAAATAGTATGTTCTTTAACCATTAGACGAAGGTGTGTGTAAGTGTAGCTCGAATCCTTCTTATAACAACATCATAGTAAATTGAAGATACTGTAGTTTTTACAAAAGAAATGAAAAAAAATAGTTTAGGGGGTTGGAGAAGCAAAATAAAATAAAAGGACTCAAGTGAAGACATTACAGTAAAATCAGGTAACTCCCTTTAGTTTGAGCTCAAAGGATTCCTTGGAAAGACTTCTTCCCAAATTGAGACTTCTAAGAGTTATAGAGGGATGTGGAGAGACAAAATGGGCAGGGCTTGGCCGAGCCAAAGGCTTTGGATGTGTGGGTAAGGAGGTATAGGTGGGGGGCCTTTTATAAGAGGAGAGGAGGGGCACTCTTGGAAAGTAAGGAAATGTAACTTTATTTTAGAATGATTTTCGGATTTTAATGGTCCCACATTGATGTGTTTCAAGGATAAGGTGATAAGGTTTCCAAATCCACCCATCCAATAGGTTTTGGACATGTTTAGGTCTTATATTTTACATTATCTTTCAATTTTATTTAAATCATTAAATAATGAGGTCTTCGCTGCATCATCATGATGTCATAAATAATTTAATTTATTTAATGTCTAAAAATTATAAAAAAAATAATATGATGTAGGAAATCTTTTCATATTTCCAATGACTATTTATAGTCCAAAATCTGACTTGTATAACCCCATGTAAAATTTGTTTTAGTAAAATAACTCATGTTTGTGTCATTTTAATTTAAACATTAAATAAAAAGGTATTAATGTCATTTTCCAACCAAAGAGGCTCCATGGGGTCCCCAAGTTGACCCATGGATTTTCATGGTAGGCCATGACTCATTCAATGAGGTTAGTACATGTGTCTAGGTCATTTCAGTTTATTAAAACATTATTCTTACCTTAAACTACACTAATTACCTTTAATCGCGATTAAAAACTTAACAGTTACTATTCACCAAAAAATTATTTTAATCCCATTAAAACCCATTTTACTTCTTAATGAAAACCATGTATGTCGTATTTTTTAAATCCAAAAGACAAAGGTGGCAAAAATTCATTTAAACGGAAAATCAGTTTTTACAAGTACCACTTAGTGGTTTCACTATTCATCAAAAATTGATGTTTTTCAGAAAATTACCTTAAATTCACCCTAAGATATATTTGATATTAAGATTTAAAAAATGATGTCTATTCTAAAAAATTCATAACATATAAGTTACATTAATTAATTTAATAATTAACTCCCACTGTCAGAACAAATAGCGTGTTTTTATGAAACAATATATATCAAAAGATTGACACTTGTTTAAGTCAAATTTCAAAGTGAAATTATTCCAATGACCACTATTTTATTAAATGGTAAAAATATATTCTAATTTCACTTTAAAACCTATTCAAAAGATAATCTAATCATATAAATAAATTAGATTAAAAAGAGGTTTTGAATTAAAATTCATCATTTTTCACTATTCATTAAAAATTGAACTTTTTCAGAAAAATACCAAAAATTTACACAAAGTAAATTTTGATGTCCCAATTCTAAAGAAGAATTTTATTTTGTCAAATATAACCCATAAAATTGTCAAAAAGTGTATTTAAAAGATGTTCTCCATCAAAAGGTGGTTAATCGACCTTTTAAAGAATATTAGAATGTTTATGCTTAAAATTGGATTCATTCGCATTTTTAATCCTCTAACATTTATTGTAAAGAGTAAAAAATATTTGACAAACATATATAATCATTTTTTAGTTAGTTCTGTTCATTCCCGCCATTACAATGGCTAGGCATTAACTAGTATTTAAAATAAATTATTTTATTATTAGAGTGCAACGTAAGATTCCCAAGAAACTCGTTGTTGCGTATTGGGTATGCCATCGAGCATAGCGTCCCCTTTAAAGTAATATTAATATTTTATTCAAAAAATGTGGATAAATATGAAAATGTCATATTCCTTATTTTCCTGGGGTGTTACATACCTGGACAGTGATATTCATCGCATCAGTGGGTGAAGTTACAGTTCTTGAAATTTTTCCTGGAAAGGTTCCAGATGTCGCATCATTAAATAGGATCCATGTACACATATCAAAGTATTGGGGAAGCTCCAATGTACCCGAAAAAGTGTAACTAATTTCAACTGTCTTTATTCCATAAAAAAGGAAATATACACATTTTGAATTTAACATTCTCTTAAAATGATATATAGAAATAGAAAATATGAATAGTTGAAGTAAAAGAAACATACACTTAGAGACATTCTAACAGAACAATATTAGGGTTACATAAAATATAATTAATTTCATCAAACGTACAGAAAGTCTGATGTCTACAGAAAGATGGTAGGATAAATGAAATTTTGTTCTAGTAATACATAAATGTTTGACAATAGTAACAGGGAACCAGGTTGGAAAGATTTACTGATAGGTCATTAATAGTACAGATGGTGATAGGAAAATTCCCAATACAAGGCCTTGATAGACCCCTCTATCAGCACTTATTTGCTGCAGTCAGTCCCCTTGTGCTCACTTATCCATCTATGGCTCGTCGAGGGGAGTACCACAACTTCATGATCTCGGGTTGTCTTCACATCTCTTCATATTATGTTGAATTTGTTCTTCATTTTCAAAATCTGACAGGTGGTTTTTCTACATGTAGAACAATTGGACATTAATATGTAGGTAACATTTCCTGAGATGTTAAATTGGTGAAACATATTGAAAAACTGTCTAATAAGAATGATTTTCATTAAATAATTCTTGAGATATTATCATAAATAGTCAGGCTAAGATTTTTTTACTTGAGTAGATACCATATCTGACCCCGATACAGCTATTCCTGAGCTACCGTATGAAGTAGAACACCCATCATCATGATGTTGATATAAGTGGAAGCAGAAAAGAGTTTTAGACAAGGTGTTTCATGTTTTGGTTCATATAAATTGAATCAATATAACTAAAAACCACCATGTTATTTTCAATCCCACCACCCAACTCTATAGATCCACGGCTCTGATGTTTCTTTGTTGTCATAAACAGATCGAATTAGTTGTGTATAATCATTGGTATAGTATGTTGAGAGCGCTATAAAATTTCACCTCTTTTTGCTCAAAGTTTTCATTGAAGCTACGAATGTACATCTCATTGTCACTGATAGAAAGTACGTTGTAGTTATTCTATTCAAACAAAAGATAACGGTTTTGAATATTAACAGTAGTTACATCAATTGAGAATAAATAATTCTTTTACTTGAATACTTCCAAATGTTGATCGAAACCGCACTCATCATCATCCTATTTTTAATAAGATAACAAATGTCAGTTATCAGTTTGCATAAATAAAATCAAATGTTATAATAAGATGCGGCTACCTGTATCAAAGCAGCTCCTAAATTTGGAGTTGTCTCATGTATGAACTGCATAACTTGTTTGTCGAACATAACAACTGAAAATGATCCTGTCTTATCTGCAACCATTAGCTGTACCCTAAACCTATTCGATATATTATTAAGATTTCATAATGAGTGGATGAAAGTGTATCCTAGCAGAAGAACCATGTTGTAATGTTATAATATTTTAAAATAAAATAGTTGTTGACCTGGCAGTGTAAGTTTTTGGAGATAATTTTCATTTTTGGCACCACAATGTTCCATTTAAATTGTGATCCTTTTTCATGCAAGAGTCAAAGGACTTGTAAAACAAGTTGTGGGTGCTTTGAATTTTTAGTAATGTTGTTCAAATTAAGCATCTTGTAGGCTACAGTAGATTGGGTACATTAAAAAATATTTAATGAAACAAAGATAAAGTTTAAGATAAAAGTAAATGAAGATTTACATATGATAAGAACATAGTACTTACATGTTCAATGTTTTTTTCATCAACAATGTACTTTTTGTTACTCCAATATTGTACTTCTGTAGAGGGGTCTAGTTTTTTTGATGGGGGACTGTGTTACTTGGATGACAATATGTACCCAAACCTACAGAATCCGTAATTGGGAAAAAATAAACAGGCATCATAAAATGTATTATAGCAATGGACTACAAATAAATATAGATATTTATATTATAAAATACTTAAAATACATACTAAACCTATTTCTAAAGTTTTCAACTTCTATAATGTCCAGGTTGTACAAAATTTTGGATGCCTGAATAGAAGGTGTCACAATAACAGCTCCTTTAAATTATATGAAAACAATTTTAGTGAACCCTTGGTTGAATATTACAAAAATAAAAATAGATGTAGTAACGAAAAATAGGTTAAATGTGGACCGATACTATACTGGTGAATTTTTTAACCCGGATGAGTTATGAGATCAGTATGTTAGGTAAGTCCTTATGTTGTTCCAAATAAGTTGACATCTCAGAAGCATAATTTCCCCATAAGCTGCAGTGAACTTGAAATCCTCTGGAAGAAAAAAAATGCATTATTCATAAATTTTATATGAATATTCAACGTCACAGTAGTACTATTTTGAAATCACTTTTCATCCTCAAGAATAATTTGCATCCTAATGCTTGAATTTCCCATTGATTGCACTGGCTTGGAGTATTGCAGAAGCCCAATGATCTATAAATCATAAAACACAGAAATAAAAACAATGAAGGGGGAGTTAGATTGATTTGGAAAAGACTATCTTGTTGAATATGATAACATTGAATACAACACTATTTCAATGAAATGCAATGGAAGTATACCTATGAGATTAACATCTGGTATAGTCATCTGAGAAATGTAATTAAATTAAGTGAAATTAAAACTGAACAGAGGGAGTTCTGCATCAGATGGATGAAGAAACATTGTTGATGTGAATAGCAATCGGCATGCATGTCGATTTGCCAAGTAACATCCTTGATTTTGAGCAATTTGAAAGTTTTGAATGTAATAGCAGAATCCTTCACGCATGAGATCTTTGAACATAATGATAAGATGACGGTTAGTAATTGAACATTTTACCTTTGTACCCTGGAATGATAAAATATAATGGTGGTTGTAATTGAGATATAATATTTGACAGAAGACATATATTTTAATGAACTTATTGTATTGAAGTAAGATAACAGAATTAAGGTGTAACGATTTAAAACACGGACCTCTGTATCTCCAAGTACAAAATCGATAGCAACAATATTGTTAATGTTTTTAGATGAATAACTGCACCAAATGTTCAACACACGTACATGTATCTTTAGAGTTTTATTTGACTTTGGCGAAATCTCACACAATGGGGTTATTGATCTGGACATCAGTTTTTTATTCTGTACATTCACAATTTGTATATAAAGACAACTAAATCATAAGATAAGGAAGAAACAGAGTTACATAGATCACATTATATAGAAAAATTAAAAGATGAATAGATAAATTTAAATGATACCTAAGACAGGTTATCAAATATTTCTTTATAGACAATATTGTGTGTGTAATCAGCAGCTATGCTATGGCTATCTGCAACTATTGTTTTCAAACCAATCGGTGAGGTGACCCTAGAAATAGCCACATATAATTGCCCATGAGAGAACACAGGCCTGCGTAGAAATAACCCAACTGAAGAGAAAGATTGTCCTTGACTCTTATTAATAGTCATAGCATAAAAAACTATCAAAGGATATTGTCGTCTTTGTAATTTGAAAGGCCATCTAACATCGGATTGTGTCATTGTTAGTCTTGGAATGAATTCACAGTACCCTGAATGATAGCCAGTTAAAATTTTTGCGGTAACGACATGGTCTCCCAAGTGTGTAAAAATCATTCGAGTGCCATTACATAGACCAACTGATTGATCCACACTCTTTAACAACATGACAGGAACACCAATCTTCAGACTAATTTTATGTGCTTCTAATCCAGAGATATTAATTCCATTTAAAAACTCAGATGTGTATATATTTTTAGGCCTATCTAAATCAAAACTGGCATTGCAAACACTATCAGAGCTGAAATAGTCTCTGTTATCTACATTTGTGAGAGATAGCATGTAGTCATTGATTTCTTGAACATCATCACGTGTTGGAGCTAGAATCACTTTGTCCTTTAGATAGCAGACATCATCCTAATGGTCTGAGAAAGCAGGATATGTGAAGTCAACAATTTCTTCCAATTTATTATTGGTTGATTTCAGAAGATATTTTTCTGGTATATGAATTTCTGATTCACCGTCATCTGGTTTTCCTGTGTTACCATCACCAATATCTAACACCCACTTTGAAAAGGTTTGTAAGTCATCAGAATGTGTATTGGCAGTACCAGATTGCAGTCTCATGTTTTTTGTTAGAGTTAAGACTCTCCATTGTTTCCAAAGAAATGGTGATTTGATACTTGCAAGAACAATGTCATTTCTATTTCCACCTGGAATAACTGGTAGAATTTGATAGAAATATCCACCCAATACAACTGTGATCCCTCCAAATGGTAATTACTTATCATTGAGATTTTTAGTTGTCATTATATCTCTCAGGGTATGGTCCAGAGCCTCAAAACAGTACTTGTGAACCATGGATGCCTCATCCCAAATAACTAGTTTTGTAATATGTAATAGCTTGTCTATGTCATTCCCTTACTGAATATTGCAAATAGATTGCTCATTAACAGATATTAGAATACGAAATTTAGAATGTGTCATCCTTCCACCAGGATGTAGTAATGATTCTATTCCACTTGAAGCTAGTGCCAGAACAATACTTCCCTCTGATCACAGCAATGATGTGAGTACTCTCCAAATAAATGTTTTACTGGTCCCTCCGTATCCATTCCAGAAGAAAAAACCCCCACACACTGATGATATTCAAGACAAAATGACATCTATAACATTTTTTTGTTCACTGGTAGGCATACTCTCTAAATTAATGTAATCATTTCAAAGACCCTCTCTGTTGTAGTTCAGTTCCTCCGCAATTGAATGATTTGTAACAGTGTCAATTACAAAATCTGAAACAGGCATAGGGGGAAAACTCTGAAGAGACATGTCGTTGCTTCGTAAAATGTCATTGCTTCATAAAATGTTCTCTATTTGATACAGTGCAAACATGTTCCTCTTTTCATCAGTGAGAGTGAGATCTATAGAAAATTTCAAAACTTTAAAGAGATGTCCGAATATAATAGTAAAAAATGAATTACAATTTGTTCTAGGAACAAAAATAATTACGTAATACAGAAAACTTTCATTACAAAAGCAGCACAACCATTCGGTTGTAACATAGAAATGCCCAAAATGTTTTTCCATACATGACAGGGACTACTAAAATTGCATGATTGACATGCAGTTTTTTCATATTAATATACATAAACATTAACAGAATATAACATGGATTAAAGAAAAAATTGTAGAATAGTGTAGAAAAAATGCATGCAGAACCATGTCATTTACAGTTCTGCAAATAAATGCAGTTATGTAATGTATACTAATGTATTTTTCCGACTTTATTGATATCTTTTCACTCTCCATATGTAAATGGATGAGTATGAGTACAAATCAAAGGATTCCAGATGCTAGATACATTGAACTAATTAAAAACTGACAGATACTACACAGAACACTCGAGTATAAGTATATAATCCATCTATAACCATGTCAAATAATAGAATACGAAAGTGTATACCATTTGATAATTGTTCACCTAGGACAGATTTATTAAAATATAGTCATAGTTAAGAGTATAAATATTGTTACATCAATAGCTACATGTATTAATTAAACTAACAGCTTGCATATTCATTAATAGCGTTAGTGATTTTAACAGCATACTAGAAGAGTAAAAAGACTTGTAAACAGTATAGGAACAAAACACTAAAGTATTGACATCGTTTGAAAATTTGGTTGTTAATTTGAATTATACCTTTCATTTTAAGCCTTTTTCTTGAAAAATATAAGATATCTTCAGAGATAATATTGCAAGTTTCATTCCAAACATTATCTGGATGAGAAATGTTATTTGATATTAGCATGCTTGAAAATACTCTGCGTAGACAGTGGCCCATTCCCCATTCTGAGACCTCTTTAATAGCATCAATGAATTCTCGGTCATCCGCTAGAAGACCCATAGCAGAACATGGCTCCCTAAAGGTGCCATAAATAATGTTGTTGACAGTTTTCAAATCATCATATGATGTGGCTCCTTTGATTTTTGTTAGAAGGATTTTCAGGTAGTATAGCTCTCCAGTGGTAGGAGGCACATAGTAGAGTCAACCAATACTAAAACCTTGTTTTCAGGGATGCAATTTCTTGTCCTGAGTATGAAAGACAAACCTAGTCAGGTATTATGTGAAAGTTAAATATCTACCTTCTGGGGATGCCAAATTAGATTTAAACCAAGAAGTGATCATAGTCTCAACAACATTTATGCCAGTTAGGACATCTTCAATTCAGGCATCGTCCCTATATGTCACAGTATGTTGCCCAGGTAAATGATAGTGAAGCGTGTCGATAGGTGGATATATGTAATGTATATCATAAGAGATGATCTTCCAGGATGCCTCACAAGGTGATATGTAGCGACAGTTATAATACATCTTAATTTCATCAGTAGTGTTGTCTACGCCTATTTTACTGTTGGTTTCATTAAGTGTTGTC
The DNA here is from genome assembly GCA_963277665.1 of Viscum album. Taxonomy (NCBI): domain Eukaryota; kingdom Viridiplantae; phylum Streptophyta; class Magnoliopsida; order Santalales; family Viscaceae; genus Viscum; species Viscum album. The sequence goes on along the minus strand of OY728162.1, from coordinate 73,808,628 downwards.
ATTACACGATCATTTCCCTTGCTTATATATTTAAAGAGGTACTTGATAGAAGATTACTGGTTGCAGACCTCAATATTTAGATGTGCTTGATACCTGAGTAGAAAAACTGGATTGTATGGTACCACAAAATTATTATCTAACTGAACACCATTTTTATGGATTGATATACCGTTATCCCTTCTACGATATATCACATGACTGTCGTTATCTATTGTTGTATCACCAAAAATAATTTCGGTAACTACTTAGAGCATTTTTCATTTTTTATACAAGGAGAATATCGTCTGGCATCTCCACAAGGGACGTGGAGCATATAGTTTTTAATTGCTTCATGTATTGATGGGTAGGAAATTTTATCTGGAATCTCAGCAGACTCAACTCTGTTAACATCTGATGGAGTGATAAGTTTGTTTTCATGACAAAGAAACAATTAATTGTGGACATGTGGAAATCCTCGTTTTTGGAATTCAATGGTTTGAACAACTATAATGGAAAAACAGAAATAGGTTTTTTCAAGTTAAAATTAGGTGATGTAATAAGAAAGAATAAGCTGAAAATAATAAACACTAATAACAGATCTTATTACTTAAACATAATGAACTGTCATATACTATCATACCTACCCTTGATTTTCCAAATATACAATGTTCTCTTAAATATTTTAGAAGATGATCGACCTTTATATTGAATACTCGAGATAGTAATTGTGGACAGTCAGCTGGACGAAGATTATTGTGTGTAACAAATCTACTGATTTCTGGAAATATTGGGTAACATGTAAACGTAAGGAACAAATCTCGATACCCTGCCCGATTACAAATTGACATTGCATCCTGATAATTTTGAATCATATATCTTGTACCACCAGTAAAAGAAGAGGGAAAAATGATTTGCTTACCGCAAGAGGACCCTTCTTGATCACCTCGAATGAATGAATCATGAAATCCATTGTAGAGGTCGACTTGTAGCCGCTTCTGGGTGAAACAAATATATGATAGTCTCTAAGACTCAATCATTGTGTAAGAATCAATGATAAACTGTTGTAGTAGTCTTCTAGAATATAGAAAAATGGACAGTTCAATGTCACAGATTTGCAGGTGAGAAGAGAAATATTCTCTCATTGTAACCTTTCTTATCCTAGTACTGGTAGTGAACGTTGTAGCGTGATGCATTACGTTGTCAACATATCCATCCTGGCCACTAAGGAAAATCAATGGATATTGTAACAGTAGATAAAAGGGTGAAGCTCATCAATTTGTTACAACGCACCACATTTGGTTTGAATGACGATGTCATGTTCTTGGTTTAAATCTTCAACATCTCTAACAATAAGCATGACAATTTCAGATATTTTCAGTAAGTTATGTGTTGCCTCATGTGTATGTCTTTTCTTAAGTAGGTGTAGCGTTAAGTTTGGAACATCTTCACGATTCAGGACATCTTTTGCTGATATGAATTGTTGAGCCAAATCATTGTTCTCATGTAGCATATGTTGCAACTTCTCAACAATATTGATGTTAATAACTGATTGAAGATTCCTGCCATCAGAGTTGGAAGAGATATTTGTGTTAGAAAAATACAATGAATTGCATCCTCTGTAAATTTACTGAAATGAATTTCAGAAAAACCTCATACTACTAACTCTATTTTGGCACTCATGTTCTATGTCAAACACATATAGTTGGGAAAACCTTCGGGGTTGTCCATCTACCAGACAAAAACTGCCTATGCGATGGTAGTTCTGTCCATTTAATCTGAATATTGTTGGGGCTCTACCATTGTTCAAAGACTTATCAACCTTCCAACCGATAGATGTGAATGAAAACATAGAATTAGAAAGATTTATATTTTCTTGGAAAGCTCGTTCTTGTGAAGAAGTTCGATTGAAAACCAACATCTGTAGGTACGGAGGAGGTGACAGAAGAAAATCAAAATAAATCTTTCCCATAGAGCCGTATAGAGAAAATCGTGAGGTTTGTTGGTTGCTGCATTTTCCATTTCTCTCGTCATACCACATATTTTAGTAACAATACTGGCATACATATGTGGGGTCTCTGATATCTGAGTACACTAAATGGTGGGGAAAATATTATTTAAAACAACATTAAATTTGCAGATACTGTACTCAAATAGTATTTGATTTATGATATTAATAATGCTGGAGTACTAAAATCAATAACTTGTGTTCTCCACAATGTCTACTTCTAATGAGTTTCCTACAGAAGTCGATGAAATGTAAATACAGTTTGTGATATCGTGAATAGAATGTTATAATATTTGAAGATCAATTGGTTAGTCAACAATCCCAAGGATTGTGTAGCTGTGCTGACGAAATATCTATCATTTGAAATGTTCTTGAAATATGAGAAGGAAAATATTATTGATTAGAATAATAAGTTACATTAACTTTATGTAATTACGATAAACAAATGAAGAAATCTATATTAGTTTCTAAAAACCTTATTACATACCTGTCAATGATGCAGTAGTGTATTGTGGTACATCAATATTTGGAAGACTTAATCTGTACACATAAGATAGAGTAAGAACTGAAATTTAACTGACATGTCGTATTTAAGTGTATTAGTCATGCATACTCTGTCGAGTTGAGTACTGCAGATTCAGTGAGATTGCTGTCCTCATTCAGCAGACCTAATACGTAAATTGATAGAAGTTTTTGATGGTCAGTAATTAAATGTTTGGCCCATTTTATGGTCATAAAATTTAACAGACAGTAGGCATACTAAAAGGTATAGTAGAGAGGGTGTGGTGTATATGTTTTCGTTTTTTTTTTCCGGAAATCATTGTCGACTCCGTACGACTTACACTTAGTACTATAAACAAAGAAGTAACAAATTAGGAGTAGTCTTCACTCATTGGAAACAATAAGCTTTTCATAGCATTTGTCAAATGAACATACCATTAACACATATAGGTGACAATCGTAATCTTTGGTCTGTATGTCCGACACCATTCGATGATAGTGTCTGAATATTTGGACTGCTAGTGGAGATGGTAGAAAGCATTGGAGAACCTACAGTACCCAATAGTATTGTTACTAAATTGATTTTCATGCAACTCATATAATGATAGAAGTACAGTTAGTATTTACATTATTATAAAACTAAGACAGTACTAACGATTTTCTTGACGTTGCTGGATGAGTAGTCTTCTGTGGATCCTTGAATCTCTAGAGTTGGAAGGCGTTTCCATGGTTCTGTTGCTTTTCTTTGTACATAATTGTGTTGGTGGCATGGAAAAAATATATTTTGAAGAGATGATAATTTAATATAAAATTCTTATAAATAGGAAGACAATAGTGTTACTCTTTAAATTTGTAGCTCAGTTTAAATGTTTAATATTAACACAATAGACATGAAAATATTCACTGGAGCTACTATACATTAAAATACAAGTTTTTAATATAATGACCAGTTAACGATAAAAAAAATGTACATAAATTGGTTTTCAACCATATTTATGAAGCGATACCTGTGTGAAAATAATTGATGCCCCTCAGATGATAGATGGAAAATGATGTTTTCAAAGCAGTCGTATATTATCACCGACAAGACTGCAGCTCTATGTGTTAAGTATGAACGATGTAATGGAGCATTCAAATATCTCACATATCCAAAAATTGTATACGTGGAATGAATATTAGTTAACGGTTAGGCAAAAAAACAAATATCTATCAAAGAAACTAAACATTCAATGTCACGTGGGATTGGAATTTCTATATACTTGAAATGAAAATAAGTACGCCAACAATGGTGCGTGCATAATATATAAGGAACTATTTCACAGTAGCTGCCATACAAGTGTCAGAGTGTTTGATGTTTGTATGTGATGTTATAGATTCTGGAATGCAGAGTCAATGTACTAATTATGTTTCAGATATCCAAAACTGGTCTATAAAACAGAGATCTAATGATAGTTGAAAACGATATACTCTTATTACAGTCGTAATAAACATCTAAAATATGCAGTGCAGAGTGATAGAGAATACATTACATTGTTAGTAGACAACGGATCTATATGGAATAAAAGGAAACCCTACTCGCAAGGCCGGCGATGAAATAGAGATTTGGGATGTCTGTGATGGTATCCCCGAAATCGTTTTCCAGGATGGTTATGGCAGCAACGATGCTTCCGGGGAGGGTATGTGGGAGGAGAAACACAGAATCGACCAGTGAAGTATTGAATCGGGCTTCTGTGAAACCCTATTAGTTCCCTAACAAGCCGGTATAGACAGTTTTCTGATATGAATGCATCGAGTAGGTAGAAGTGATTATGGGATACCTCAATCACCGCTGTAAATTTGAGGAATCGAACAGCATACGAAATGCGGGGGGTGATTGGAGGAATTGAAAAGCGGCAAATGAAATGCGGCTACAGAAAATGTGTGGAGAGATTAGAGGTTTGAAAGGAACTCCTATAAATGAATTAGAATGATATCCATGAATGAACGCCGCTAAGTAGAAACCCAAAGGCTGGTTAGAGGAGGAGAAATTTCCAGTGACGTGAGTTGTTGGCTCAGAGCTCGGATAAAAGATGTTGAAAGATGAGCTCGACAAAGCAATCAAACAGCGTCGGACGAAACAAGAATAGAGGAAATGCGGGGGGGAGCTAAGCGGAAGGAATCGAGGTCAGATCTGTGGTTTGGGATGAAGTGTGTGAATAACCTCGGAGATTGGAAACCCAATGCCACGAAGGAGGAGGAGGAAATTCCAGGGAAGCGGTAGGACGCGGTAAAAGTGATTCTAGAGGAGCCCGATATCATGGGGCTAAATCTGGAAGAAAATTAGGTTTTAGGAGACGTGGATTCATGCCGAGCGGACACGTCAGCTGGTAAATACCCAGCTTGAGTATATATAGTGGATATTGGAATGATTATTTTCAATATAAATGTGAGGGAGAGTGTTAATACTTGAAAGGGTTATTTGATGGATAGTGAGTCATTTGATGCACATGGATAGATATTATTTCACCCTAGATACTTATGTTATTTTTCATAGTAACTCCATTCATTTTATGAATTTTTATTTGTTAATATACATTCTTTTTTTATTGTAATAATTACTACATTTTATGGTTATTATTTAGTAACACTCACCTACTTCTTTATATAAGTCCTTCAAAATGTTCACAACATTTAGTTCTATAAGCACATACTCCAACATCACAAACCCTTTCTCCACCTTCTCCTTAATAAAATGATACTTGATTTCCTTGTGATTTTTCCTTGAGTGATGGAATGGATTTTTTATGAGACATATAGAACAAGAATTATTAAAATGGATTCCAATCAAAGACTTCACTTCCACTCCCAAACCATCAAACTGCTGCTTCATCCACAATTACTGTTTTCACGGTTGAGTAGCTGCAATATATTCAACTTATGTAGTGTTCAAAGAATTGAAATATTGTTTCTTTTTGATAAATGAAATAAAAAATTCTCCAAGATAGAATGCACCACCTAACATTGATTCTCTACCATCCGTTGATCCTTCCCAATCAACATCTATATATCCTAATAAATATTTCTGAGATTTTTCATTTTTCAAAAACCAAAATTCATCATGCCCTTCATATATCGAAGTATTATTTTCACTAAAATAAAGTGGATTTATTTGGGATTACGTTGATATCATTTTTCTTGGAATTCTCCAAAAATAATATATGGTCTTTTTACTATCAATTACAACTGAATTCAAATAATTTTATTGTATTTTGTGATATTAACTGCATTTCCTTCATCATCTCATGATAATTTCATCTTGGTAGCCACTGAAGTCATCATCTCCTTAGAATTTTCCATTCAAAATATTCTTAAAACATCCTTGACATATCTATATTGAGATATGATTATGTAATTCGTTCTTTTTGTCACTTGTAAACCAGGAAAAACATCATTTCACCAATCATTAACACTTTCAAGTCATTTTTCATGAATTCTGTGAATTGTATACACATTGTGTCATCTGATCCACCAAATATTATATCATAAACATATACCATCACCATCATCCTTTTATTAGTTTCAATGTTGAGATATAGATCATAATTAACTCCACCATGTTGAAAAACAATCTTCTTCAAAAACCGATCTAGTCTTGAATACCATACTCTTAGCACTTACTTCAACCCACAAAGATCCTTTTTCAACCAACATGCTATGTTCTCATATTTATGAAAGAGAAAACCATATGGATTCTCAATATAAACTTCTTCTTCCAGAACCCCATTCAGAAATATAGACCTCACATCCAACTAGATAACATTGAACTTTTTTTGAACTACTATGGCCAAGAATTGTCTAATTATCTCTATCCTCACAAAAGGTATAGGAATTTCATTAAAATAGATACCCTCTATTTGGGACTACCATTTTCAAACTATTTGTGCTTTTTTTCAAATCATTGGTTTATATTCATTCATCTTGTTGCAAAAGAGCCATTTAATATTGATGGCATTCTAATATTTTAGACTCACAAAATATCCCATGTCGGATTATTATCAATTTGGTAAATCTCTCCATTCATATCTTGGACCCATTTATCATCTCCATATTCTTCCTCAAAAACTTTAGGCTCTACCTATGATAAGAATGAGGCTTATTGTAAATTCTTCATCCTCTTTGTCTGCACTTTCACTATTTGATCACCAATTATGTTATGTCTACCAATTTAAACCCTTATCTTCTATATTTGGGAATATACTAGTTTGTGATAATTATTTTCATTATCTGAATCTTCTTTAAATCATCCACTGGAAATATTAAAACTCATGGTCTACTTATCTTCACATCACTATCCCCCTAAGACTGATCATGTATTTTCTGAACATTTTTCTTATTCTCTTCTATAGTTACATCATTTCATTCAATGAACTTTACCATTCACTTATTGAAGTATTTATATTATTTTCTTTTCTTTGAGTAGACAATAAATACCCCTTCACCTCCTTAGGATTCAAAATTCATTTGTTTATTCTTATTGAGAATGAAACACTTACTTCTGAATTTTGAACAGTACTTCAACATTGGATTCATTCTTTACCATAGATCATATGGAGTCTTCTCTTCCATAAGACATAATAAATCTCTATTTTATGTGTATGTTGATTTTATCACTTCTTATTTCCAAAAATTCTCTAGAATGTCTTTCTCACAGAGAATTATTCTTCACATGTTGTTGATAATTCAATTTCTTCTCTCAAATACTCCATTTTTTTGTCGATTTATTACTATTGAAACTTGGTGCCTTATCCCATGTTTCTCAAGATAATACTAAAATTTTTTATTTTTGAACTATGTTCCATTATCTATTCATATCTTCTTAGATTTTTTGACTAAGAATCTTTTCATCATCCCTTCGATATGTTGTTATGAAACCGAACACCTCTGATTTGTGAGTGATGACTGAAACCCATGAAAATCTGCTAAAATCATAAATAAATATTACATAATATCTCCTACCATTGGTATATCTTGGTTAAATTGATCTATACATAGAAATATGATCCAATTCAAACACTTTTTTTAACCTTTTCCCTTTATCCTTATTTGTATTTCAAATGATCTTCCCTTGTTGAAAAGCATCACACTTATGGGTATAGTAATATGGTAACCTAGGGTGGTATTCAGTAGCATCACATTTCAATAGTTATTCCAAATAATTTTTGATCAAGTAACCATGAATTTTATTCCATAACTTATTTTTTTCTTCCTTAAATAAAAAGGAACATAACTTTTTCTCCACTTACTAGGTAAGGATTCTATTTCGTACACTTTCCCTACATAACAATTTCACCACCTTTTACCTTAATGATACAAAATTTCATTGAAAATTTTATGGAATATACTAAGTCACATAGTGTACTTACACTTTACAGGTTGCGACTGAGACATTCAACAACCAAGACACCAACACTTCTAATGTATTTTCCCCTAAACATGGCTTTTCTTGGGCCAATAATTCTCAAGAATTCATCGTTAACAATTTTTACAATACCTTCCTTATTTTATCTAATTCATGTTACTAGTTCCTTATTTCCAATAATATGATAGGTTAATCCACTATCCATGATCCATATTCTAATGCAATCTGATTCTTTGAAATCTATCACTACAACCACTGTATATTCATCTCTTTTATTTCTGATCCACGTATTTGAATGATATTATTGATGATACTCAGAGCATGATGGACCACATTCACCTTGTAATGTTGCAAATAAATTTTGTTTTTTCATCTCATTTGATGATAAATTATGTTTCAACTTATTAACACATTCAATATGCTTCAACACATTTTTATGCATTGATAATGATCAATATCTTTCCATGTGTATGAATCCTCTACCCTGAAAACATTGACCATCAAACGATGCCTTGGAATATTGTGTTCTGTATGGATTTCTCGGTTTGTATTATTCTCTTCTATACCTATTGGATATGGAATATAAATTTTTTGAGTGTCCCATATTTCCACAATAATAACCTCTCATGTTGGGTGCATTCTTATATTGATATAGTAAAATACAAGTTATCCCTTGGGTTCTCTGACTCTTATGGTTCTGATTCGTACACAAATCAATATTCAACCTTATTTTGGGATCTGGTAGTCTAAATTCAACCATTACTACTTTCTATTTTTGATCAATCTCAATACTAGTTGTATTATTCTGACAAAATCATTTTTTCCCTAACAATCCTTTTTCAGCTTTACTATAACACTAGATTCTACTTTTACTTTTTATACTGCCTCTGTATCCTACTTTTACAAAATCTAGAGTTTCTCCTAATCTTTTCCTTTCCTTTTCATACTGACAACTTCCTCTTCAAGTTTTTGATATGATTGATTTTATCCTTTCTAGTATTAGACAAACTATTGATATCTCTTTTATGTTCTTTTATTTTGATTTTTTAACTCAACATAATTTTCTATGTTCACTAGCATTAAAGATTTCAGACTTTCAATTTCAAACCAAAGCTCAGACTTCTATTATTAATGTTGTTTCATATAAAGTTTGGCACCATTAACCACCCTATTGCATTTTATTGGTTTGGAACTCCCAACATCTATCTCTTCAAGTGAATCTTCTAACATGATATAAGTTAAACTATTCCTCTGACTTATCTATTATCATTGTCATTATCTTCCATTGTTTGGGAATTTCTAAAAATTTCCACCATATAATTTCATTAATGATCCTTATAGTCCACTAATTCATCTACCTCAGATTATTTTGAACTATCATCTTATTTTTAAAGAAAATTATTCTATTAAAATAAAATTCTATTGGTACTCCTAAAATATTTCACATTGGATAAATACTTCATTCCATGAATTTCATCATTTTCTTCGTCATCATTTTGAATTTTTTTGTAAATTTGTTGTAATATTTCAAATCATCTCACATCAAAAGAATTCAAGTAGAATTTTCCATTTGAACATACATCTTCTTCTCTGCATATTTGAGTAAATAAATGAAATTAAATCATCCACATTATCTTCCTCATTACTATATTCAATACTGGGCTTCTTTAATGTCTGTTAATTCTACTTCGTTGGACTTCCCCTTTTCCAAAGCATAATTATCATCATTTCTCATCTTGTATGTAACAAGATTATTATGCAAGCTATCCAGTATCAACAGCTTCGAATATTACTAATTCAAAATATAAATTTTTAGATTAATCTAAGGTGGTAGTTTTCATAGGATGCACTTAACAATATTTATATCAATGATAATTTCTCTAAGACCACACGGATCTTCCACAACGATATTCACCCAATCAGGTAAAGAATCAACAAATTCATTAGGGTGCATTATCAGATCACCATACTTGTTTCATAGAACCTTTAGTTTTACTTCTTTCACATTTGACTCACCCTTATGATTATTTAGAAACATTCCCAATATATCATGTGATGACTTACATGAAAACACCTTCATATATATTTCATTGGATAGGTCTCCCCCTAAAGCGTTGATTTCTTTAGCATAAACATCTAATTATTTGTATTCTGCCTCTCATAAAACATTACTATCCATATTGATATAAATACCATGAATTGAATCTATAAATATAATCAAAACCAATGACCGAAAGAACTGTTGAATTTGATTCTTCTATAGCTGAAAATTATTTCCAACAATAATCAGAGTCCCTTTATGATTAATAGATTCCATTTCATCAACTGATAGAGAACCAATAACTTTCAACCTTTAGCTATGATACCAATTATTATCCCAAATAGGATAAATAACCTTATAGGGGGTGAATAATGGTATGATAGATTTAAAAAATAACCCTTCAGGTCATATTTCATTTTTAAACAAAACACTCTTCTCTCTATTTCCCATTGCAATGTATGAACAGAAATGAAATCATGCATGAGACAATTATTTTACTTGGTTTATGCTCACTGGGCTATAGCCAAGGAGTATACAATAGAAATGTGTTGATGTACCACGTCCACTAAGGTTCACTACCAAAATAAAAGGTTCGGGGTAGATAATTTCTATGTCAAATCACACTACCTTTATAATGTTCAGGATTAGCTCATTTCTTTACAAAGGGTCACTCCCTAACTAGCATTAGATGGATAAATCCCAGTGGAGAGAATTGCCTTACTCCACATCCTTTTGTCACTACTCTGTAAAGGATCCACATAAAATTTATGGACTTGTAGGTCGCTTTAATATTAATAATGAATGCATCCCCAACTATTGGTAGATGCTTTATTGATGTCCTTTTTTCACCTAGTATATGGAATCTACATTTCCTCATTCTGTTAGTTAATAGAAATTTCTTTTTCAAACTATTTTAGACCCTCTATGAACTTTCTTTCTTTTTTCACAAACTACCTAGGATCCTCTATAAACATATTTGCACTGTGTGGCGTGGATGCTTTGCGGTCACCTTTTTCTTCATAGACCTCCCCTGCTTTGTGGAAAACATTTTCTTTGAGGACCACATCTTCTTCTTGGTCCCTTTTACTTTATGATCTACCAATCCTAGAAAATACCTTTCTTTAACTTTTCTCATGAAATTCCTCCTTCATGGAATTGATCCACATTAACTACTTCCTATTTCACAAAATCCTCCCTTGAAAACTACTTCAGAATTCCCTGAATTATTCTATTTATGATCTTAACTAAGGAAATTTTCTCTATCTAATGAATTTATTATGGTCCTTTATATTGAAAAATAAATCCCAAAAAAACCCACTAATCACAAATACCCAAAACTATAATGTGGGACAACCTTCATCATGAATTGATATACAACCCACATAGTGACTTAATCATTTTTGGCATCTATTATATTCCACAAATGGAAACCTTATGTGGCTATGAAAGTCCCTACCTCTTAACTGCAAATGACAATAATCCATTTAAATATGAGATTCTCATGAACTACAAACCTCTTCCTAAAAAATTCCCCTACACGGTTCACATAATGCACATCGCAGTCTTCATAGCATAGTTATGCTAATATACAGTACGTGAACTCCATGCTTCATGGTCCATTAATAGTTTTCTATGAAATCCTTTTCATAAAACATTACTTTACCCTAAAACAGAATCTTTATTTTGAGGCACAAAAATTTTGCAAACACTAGGAAACTATACAACCTTAAACACATTTTCTTTGGAAACATCAGTCATACTGATTCACAGTCATCTTGATTTTTCAACAAAAAAAATCACCCCAAAAACACGAAGTTAAAACTTGAGGGTTTTTCCTAGACATATTCTTCATCATCTCACAAATTATCAAAGAAATTGTATTTTAATTCATCTTCCCACATTAAATCAGAATCTCTAGTTTTTTCATTCACATTATTAGTGGTATTTTCAATGGAAAAAGGTATTTTATAAGGAAAAATATTCATTTAAAATACCTAATTCTTCAATGGGTTTAGTACCAACTTCATTAGATAGTTATAATAGTGATTTATTATCTAATGGGTGCCTCATAGAGTCAATAATGTTGAATTAGATAGTGATATCTCAAAAATCCATGGTGGGTGTCCCTTTATGGACATTAATGATGGTTTGGACCATATTTAAAAAATTTCACCCTGAATTTATGGGTGAGTGTTATAGGGACTTTTATTAATCCCTATTAAGCACATATATTTCAGCTTGGAATAAGAGTTCTTTGAATTTTAAAAGGATATCTTCCAGAACTCTTATTAGTTAAACTATTGATCTTTTTGTAAGTTATTCCACCACTCAGGTGGGATTCAAGTCTCCTATATGAAAATAATTATATAATAATTGTGGTAATACAATAATAAATTCACCTAGATCACATAAAGAATCTATAAATTTAAAACAACCAATGGTGCATGGAATGGAAAATATATCTGGAACTTAACATTTGGTTGGAAATCATTATGTGATAAGAGATGTGAAAATTCTTACCATGTTTATACCCTCATTACCTTGAATTATTCTATTCATGGTGAAAATATCCTTCCAAATTTTAGAATACCTTGTATTTTTTTATACTTCAATTATGGGGGTATTAATTTACACTTTTTGGAAGGTGTCTATAATTTATTTTTGAAGCGATGCTTCCTACAATCTCTTTGATTATATCAACCTTAAAACAAATTGTGGGTGTAGGTTTTTATTACCCTTTGATATCTTTTAAATGGGGTTTCTTATCTATTCCTTTTTGGCCTATCCTTTTCATCCTCCTCTTTCATTTCTTTTTCATGGTGTATTTTCAAAGATTTTTTAGAATTACTAACATCATTCTCACTCAGCACAAGTAGTCTTGTTTCTGGTTCATGGGTTGTTGGAGGTGGGACTTCCTTCCCACATTTTTTTGTTATCATGCTAACATTATCCTTGGTATCTGGGATCATGTGAGAAGGGAGTTTCTCTTGATTTTTTTAGTAAGTCCTTGAGACTGTCAAACTTGTTGGAAAAATATTTTATGGTGTCTTTTAGAGACTCAAACTAATATTGTTGGTATTGATTTTGAATAAGAGGTTATTCCCTTAGGGGTGGTTTTTCATAGGGTCTTTAGAAAGTGTGTGTTTAGTTTTAATAAGTCCAGTTATAATATTTCTTTTTTTTATATGGTAGTGGTTTTTTGAATTGATACTAGAATTGGGGTTAGTTTTGGAACTAATATTTGTTATATGGTTTGGCTTGATTCTACTAATTTCTAAATACATATTACACTTGATTATTCACTCTCCATACTTTATTTTTTGAATTTTGTAGCTAAACTTCTACTACACCACATTCCATTCCATATACGTCATCACAATAGTCAATGAAATGATTAGTTGATGTGTATAAACCATACACCTTATCCAGTGCTTGTTGCTTGCTCACTTATTTCTAGTCCATATATATCAAAAAACTGGTTAGCTATCCAATTTTAGTTTCTAATAAGGGTGATGGATGTGAAGTTATTACCTCACGAATGCCTCGTGTTGTAGTACCTCTTGTACTCTATTGAGATTTGTAAGAAATCTTCTCAATCAAACCCTTGGAGTTTTCTAGCGGTTTTTTAATTAATGTTCCTCCTAATGATAGATATAGAACGTTTTTGTCATTTTCCATTACACCTTGAAAAAATAAAATAGGGAAGTCATGCTTCTAAATACCTTGATATGGGCAGCTTGCATGTATATTCTTAAATCTCTCCCATTACTCACAAAGGGACTCTCTATATGACTATATGATGGTATAGATTTTATTTATAATGCTTATTCTGTTGGAGGTGTGGGAGAATATTTTGATGAATCATATAATTAATTCATTAAAATCTTGTATATATCATATTTTTAGACAACACAACCTTTATTTGAAAGTACGTTCCAATGAAATTGGGAATGACTTCCACTTTACCAGCTCCTCAGCAACTCCATGGGGTCTTAAAGTATGGAAGACATATGTAAACACTTTAATATATTTTTTGGGTCTTAACCTTCCAATCCATGATATTTTGGAATAAATGAGACAATTTTAGATATAATATAAAAATAATTTTATAATTTTTTAATGGTAAGTTAATTTTTTAGACTAAGTAAATGTGGTGTCAGTGGTCTCTAAGGTTTTGGTTGTGATTTATACGCATGATGAGAGGCTCTGAGTAAACACTTGAAATTTCACTCTAAATTTTAAGAAAAATCTCCTCAAATTAAAATTTCATATTATATTTTATAAGTCTATTCAATAACTTTCATTCAATTTTATGATCTGGGTGAAATTCTCAATGTTTGTGATTCTAGTCAAGCAGTTTGAAAAAAAATTCTCGGCACCACCCCTCAGTAACGGTGCCAAATTTTGACATGAGTCAATCCTGAGGAGTAGATAAAATAACTATTTACTATGTTGAAATGTATTATAGTGTTTAACCTAGTTTTTCTTCATATGCGATCAAACAAATTCACTTTTTTCAATTTATGTTTGACAAATAAATTGGGGTTGTTTTTTAAATTTTTTAATTTTGAAAATTATATAAATAAAATAAAATAAATGTTTGACACAAATTGATGAAGAGGGTGATGGGGTCATGGTGGGAACACATTTTTCAATGTCATCATGTTCATAAAAATAATTCCCCCTCTCTTCATATTGAAAAATAATTCAAATACTCATCGATCGAGTTTTCAATCACCCTTGGTTGAAGGAAGAAAATGGAAACCACTCTTATGTGCATGAAAATCAGTAAATCATCCCCAAACTACTAATTAAAGTCTCAATAAATAATAGTTTCTATTTAAAAATATATAAAAAATTGACTTATTCTACACACATTCCATCAATCTATATACACTCTCCACTTAACATAATATACTCGATTGAGACAAATTACACTAGTTGAAGGGAGATTAAACAGATTCACCCAAAGCTAAAAATAATGAATGACCCCAAAATAATAAATACAGTCACATTAAGAAAATTTTAAACCAATAAAAATACTATCATTAAATAGAGAAATATTGTTTTAAATTAAATCACATGACTCTAACATTACAAAAGGAAAACTCCCCCTTCCGTAATAACCAAAAAAAAATTACCCCTCCATGTGAAGGGTAATAGAGTTGAATGAGGAAGGAGAGATCATTAAGAAACTAATAAAATAGGAAATCCAAAATCCATAAAACTTCATGTTTCCAATTCTCTATCTTATCCCCTTTTTATCCTTCTTCAACAACTTTTAATATAAGTGGATACACATATTTATAGGGTTAAGGGGTGGAAAATTTCTCTAACATCCCAGTCTTGACATACATAGACATTAGATTTATTTTGAGGTATACTTAATACATGACACAAACATATTCCGAAATACCGTATTAGTTTAGTTCCTTTGGAAACTGGAAAACATAAACAACTGGTTTATAAAACATCTACATTGTCTCCTGCTTTATCCTTCATAACTAGAACCCCTTTTTGACACATCTTACTTAAAACAATTCTTCAAATACTGGGGGAAAAGAAACATGAAAAGGGTGATCTCAAATTCTAAGTAAGGGTAAACAATGATTACATAAAACAAGTCACAAACAAAAGAATTTAAAAACATGAACATAATGGTTAAATATCAAAATATTGAGTCATGAAATTAATCTTCGTAGTACGTAAGGCATAGATTATAAAGAAACATTAACAAAGATAAAATAACATTGGCATAAAACATGTAATTGCAGAAAACTAAAAAGAATATAATATTATTTCCATAGTATCCAAGGTTTTTTTCCAAGACCATCATAGTGGAGAGAGTTCATTACTAGACTGGGATTACTTGTTGTTCCATCCATGTATTACTGAACTGGATTTACTTGTCATTCCATCCCTATATTATTGAACCAGATTTATTTGTTGTTCAATCCCTATCTTATAAAACCATATTTACTTTACATTTCATCCATGTTTATCTCATGAGATATAATTATTTACCCAATTCATTAGAGGGAGATATAGGTCTCATCTATCTCAAAGTGAAATAATTATTACATGTGCCACAAAAACATTAAAACCTTCACCGTAGAAAAACCCATGAAATAAAATGGGATTCTTAAACATCATTCCATGAAAAATAACATTCCATCATAAACACAATCAAATCATAGTAGTAATAGGGATATAAATATAACCCTAATTAGATAGTGTCATCTTATATGGAAAATAATTTTGAAAAAAACACTTGAAATCAATTCTTAAGGAAAATATCATTTCTTCATCAAAAACGTTTTCCTTCCTCAAAATGCCAAATAATTTACAAAAAAAATTATATTAAAATAACCTTATAATATTTCCGGGTAATATTAAATAAAATGCAGAATTATGAAAGAGTAAAAAAATTCATGTCGTACAAGTTAAAAAGAATTCTTCTCATACTTTTGCTGGAAAAGTCAAAACGTACCTCATACCAAAAATGACAAAAGCTTTCATTCATACCATTTATTAAAAATCCAAAAATTGGTAAAACAAATTTTAAAAAATTATAAATGTATATATATATAATATTTTGAAATATATATTTCGGAGACACAAATGTGGATGATAAATATACCCCAGTAAGTACTTAAAATAAACAATCTCAGATAAAAATGATATTTTCAAAGTTATTCCTTACTAATTTATAATCAGTAAAATTGAATTCATAATAAAATAAAGAAACTAATATTAATATATAAATATCATAACATTCATAAGGAGAATAATAAAAATAGTCATGGGTAACATAAAAACCACACAAAATAATTATATGATGTATAAGGCATAAGTCCCATATAAATAAAATTGAGACAAAATAATCTCATACCTTAGATATGATCTACTTTATATGTATCTGAAACTTCTATATAATGATTAAAATAATGTTATTTAATTATTATATAATCATGTTCATTTTTATAATGTTATATATGATCATATTCTTCTTTATTTTCTTGTAATAGTTTATTACTACTCGTTATTTGGGTTTTAACTACTTTAGGATCGTATGCATGTTTTGTCGAATAAGAATTGTTTCTCCTTATTAAGTAATATGTATATAATTTTAAAATGACATTAACATAATAAATACCATATTTATTTATTATTTACATATATATTATCATTCTTGAATGGTTATCATGTAGAGTGAATCACATTGCATCGTGGAGACTGTATGTCGTACGTACGCACGAGGGACGATATCATTGTAATAATTCCTGAAGGGTGTTGAATTAGATGGTGTAATATATTTCAGAATCAATATAATTTTATAATAATAATAATATATAGTTATTAAATCTATTTTTATACCCATCCATATAAAGTGGAGGTGAAAAACATATTACACCATGGTGTGGAGACGGTAAGCCGTACGTATGTATGTGTGGTGATTTCATTTTTATTGGGATGGATAGAAAGTGGAATATGGTAGTTTCATTATTATAATAACATCTATTTATATAAGTGATATTGTAATTATTATTATATAATTAAACAACTCATTAATTGTAAGTAGAAGAAGAAAAAATATGAAAGAATAGGTATAAGATATTACCTCTTCTCTGATGTTCTCCCTTTAGATCTCCTCTTAATGGAAATAGTGTTGGCATTTGGAGAATACCAAAACCTTTAGAATGTAATTATTGAGTTTGAGAAGAGAAATGGGAAGTGTATGGATGAAACATATGGCTTAATGATTTATGGATAAATAAAGGAGGTGTCCTTTTATAATTGGTGTCAGCGACACTTTTAGAATTTCTGAAACTATTAATTTATTATAATTTTAAAATAAATTAAAATACCTCAGAAATGAGATATATCTGAAACGTAGAAATTATATTATTGTAATATAATCAAAAAATAAATATTATACAGGTTTTGATGTTAATTTAAACATTATAATTTTAATTAACAAATATTTATTCTATTTAATTTTAATTACGATAAAAAATGTTTCATTATTAAAAGGGTAAAATGTTTAGTTATTTTATTTTTAGTATAACATAAGTGAAAATTTTATATCTTTTTAAACCATATCATAAGTAATATATATTTTTAAAATTGTTTTATTATTTTTAAATAATTTTATAGTACGTTATTTTAACAAAATATCAATTATGTCAATTTTGTAACTATTCATTTGATTGATTTTTTTGAAATATCAAGATAAGGTTTTATCCTAGAACCAAATATTTTATTATATCTCTAATGATTCAAGGTCATATATAAAATTAATTGGACAAATTAATTATCCTAAATTATGTTTATTTTATTATTTTAAATAAAATTTATTTGATATCTCCATTATTATAATAATTACATCAATCATTTTTATTTAATATACAAATTTGTTGAGTAAAAATTAAAAATAAAATTTTATAATGAAGATAAATTTAATATATTACATGATAATATATTTAGTTAAATTTATCTTCTATAAAATAAATTATTAAATATGTTAAACTTATTTAAGTATGAATTTGACAACTTTTACATTACTTTAAATAAATTAATATAAATGTCATAATATATTATTTTAGGATTAAAAGGTTCACTAACATGACCATTAGATTATTATGGTCTATATATAATCTACCAATAATATTTTTTCATTCGTGTGGAAATTTTTATGGTTATTAGGATTTTAATAAAAATTGTTTCATTGATTTCTCAACAATTAATTATTTTTCACGTCGTCAAAGAATAAGACTTTAAGGTAATTATTTATTTCCTACAAATTAAAAATAAATTACCATGATGTATATAATTATATTATATTTCCATGGACTATTTATTTTCTATGATATCACCTGGTTATCCCTATATTAAAATTATTATACATATAAGGAATGTGAGTTTGACATTTTGCCACTTTCACTGGTTTTATTAATATCTATGTCATTTTCATTGTCATGTGGAGATTAAATAACTTTGTTTTTAAAATAAAATTTTAAGTGTATAGTTTTATTCATAAAATCGGATTTTGGATGATATTTGGAAAATTTTATTGTCTTTATAATATTATTTGTTACACTAATTTACACAATTTACCATTAAACGCGTTGATTAAAAATTGTCGTAGTTACTATTCATAATAATGAAAAAATAAATTTAAAATATTAATATAATTTGGACTCCCTAATTCAAAATATAGATTCCAATTTTCAAAATTCAAAACATATAATTTTTAGTAATTAATTTAAAACTAATCTCATTGTCAGAAAAATAATTGGGTTTTGGTTAAAAGTTAAAACTTTGAAAAAGATTGAAATGTTTTTGCATATGAATTCAATGTAAAATTAATGAATATTAATTAATGTTTTTTAAAATATAAAAATATATTATATTTATACTTTAAAACCAGTCAATAATATATTTTAACGAAATAAACTATTTCGATGAAAAAAGTTTTTCTCAATTAAAAATTAGTGTATTTTTACTATTTATTAAAACATGATTATTATCATAAAAATATCAAAAATTCATTCAAAATAAAATTTTATATACCACATCCAAATAAGATGTTTATTTTGTGAAATTGAAGTTATAAACATGTTAAAAAATAGATTTAAAATGGGTGTGCCATCAAAAGGCGGAAAAACAATTTTTTTTTGAAAAAAAACTTCTTTTATCTGAAAAAATGAATTTGTTCTTATATCATGTTCTAGAAAATAAATAACATGAATTTTCATTTTATCAAGTTAAAAATTTGTTTAATACTATTCATAACTTCATGTTTATATCCCATTTAATAATAATATTTTAATAATGTATTGTTGTTTAGTGAAACACGACATTGCATACAATGAAAGATTTTGAGGAATGTCTCTCTTATGTGTAATGAAAACCAAGTAAGTGTTGTGTATAGTGAATGATTCCTTTGGTGTTTCTTATAACATAATAAAAACATAGTTCATTTATACGTTGAAGAAAATCTATACTCGATGTTGTGGGTATCTTATGCCAACTCGGTGTTTTGTGAAATGAATTCTACCAAAATAACTTAAAATTGTATATAACACAAGCCAATAATAGTTTGTGTATAGTTAAAGATAATAAGGTGTTTAATACAGTTCAATCTAATATTTTTGTAGTTTAATACAAAATACATCAATGAAACTAAAAAGAAAATATCTCATAAAATCTCGGGGTGTTATAATTTCCCTCTAGTTTGTTTCCACTGAAAATTTTAGTTTATTTAAAATTGTAAATGGATAATTATTGGGAAGGTTTCTTCATAAAACATGTTAGTATATCTCTTGGAAAAGTATCCTAAAAATTTTATATTCCTTGAAAAGATATATAAAAGTTTATGCTCTAATTACTCAAGAACACTTTTTGGCTGAAGAGACTCCTCAACTTTCTCTATTTTGGCGAATTTAATAGACACATTATTGAGTGAAATTATTCATTAAATTTAATTTAAAAATTATTCTTAAAGTAATATTTCTAATAGATCTTGAATAAACTCATTTAATCTTATTTATCTCAGGTTATTCCCAATTTACTGAGGTAGGGTCCAATGTGTCTACTAGAAATATTTTTCAAATTGATCGATTTTTTTGGGCCTCTAGAAGTATGAATGAGATATGGGTATAGAATAATAGGTTGAAGACCATGAGAAAATGAAACCTACAAATTTATTTACCCTTATTGGTTCAATATTTTAATTGTTATTCTCAAAATACTGAAGTGATAAAAATATGTTAAAATCCCATAATTAATCAATTTTCACATTTTAGCACAAAACTCACCCAGAATCCAAAAATGATGTAATTAAAATCAAAATTTTAAAATATTTAGGACTAAATAATTGAAAATGAATAAAAAAAATTTAAATATTATCTATATCACTCTCACCATGGATTTTATCCAATCCAAGAGAACATGATTTTGAGAACAATAATCCTTTAATCGTCACATTATTGGTTGTTCATATTCAACAAATATCTCTATGAATATTAGATAAATTAGTAGTATAAATTACACTTTTAATGATTTATTTATACATTCTTGAACTATTTACCTATATCCATTATCTCAATATTAGCCTTAAAGTCTATTCTCTCACTAGTACAAGTAGCTTCGGAAATGTTTTTCGCTCTACCAGAATCTGTAGTGAATAACCCTTTATTATACTTATCCTTGAGAAATATATTAAAAATAATATACAAAAATTATGATACTAATTATTCACATCTCAAATGTATCTCTGATTTCATTTCCAAAACTAGATCACAATTATAATAGGTAATCATAGAAATTTTATATCACCAAACATTCTGACACCATATACTATTCCCACTCATCTCTAAACAAATTTGGTTCTTATTTTTACTATGTAGATTTTTAGAAATTGTGGTAGTATTAATAAAATATAAGAAAAAATTTAATAACAAATATTTTTAATGATATTTTAATTACCATTATAAATTACAAGTTCAAGGATGTTAGTATTTTGATGTTATCTGATATATTTCATAAATTTTTAAATATAATATCCATAATATTTATCGCAATTTTTTTTATACACTACAGAAATATTGAAAAAAATATTTTTATTGTCTTTAAATATGTTTTGATAGTTAATATTACTATATATACTATAATGTTCTTCCATTTTAATAAATCTATAGCCTTATTATGTTCAGTCACTCAACTCATACAATGATTTAGCATATATTTATATATCACCCTATCATAAAAAAATCCCATTAAAACATCTAAAACATATAATTCAATCTTTTTCTATAAAATATTGAATATAGTGCATTAAAAATTCATAATAAATATCATATGTTGTTGATTTTATAGAAATCCATGCATTGGATCCAAAAAATAAACATTTTCAGTATCCAAATTTATTACAATTAGCATATAAATATTCATAAAAAATAAAAACAATTAAGTAATGAAAAAAAGAAAAATATATTTCATATGATTATATTATATATTTTTACCCCGATATTATATAAATAAATAATATTATTTCATCTACTATTTTCATATGAAATGATTCTCTTAGTGCATCATTTTACTTTTCAATTAAATTCAATTTGAATTAAATTTCATGAATACAAATGATACAGGGATTAATGAGTCCAAATCATGCTTCATAGGGTTTTCCCATTATATAGTAGAAATAAATAATCTTGTAGAAAATATGAGTACTTATTATCTCTAATGAACATACTAGAAGATTTTTCGGATAGATGAATTATGAAAATGTACCTCATGTATGTATTTAAAACTAAGAATCTCACCCATTCAAACATGATAACCTCATTTATACTCTTCATACAAACTACATATGTAATGAAATCTCCAAATATTTATTATTAGTATTGAATTTAGGACATATTTTCATATTTGAATGTTTTTTATACATGAACTTGTAATTATAATATATATAGCATGGGAAATTGAGAGGAGAAGGTACTCCTAGATGGACCTTTTGATTTCTTGGTTGATTCATTGGATGTTCTTGATCTGACCTTCGGTTATCCCATCGTTTTATCTTTTTGTAATACCATACCTCATTTTAGAACTTTATTTATCAATTTTTATAGACTTTTCATTTTGAAAATTAAAATTTAGTATATACTTCCATGCTACAAAATTTCCAATTGCATTATTGAACATAGTAACATCTAGATCATCAAGGGGAATAGGAAATTCCTTACTCGACTGATGAGCTACTTCAATCCACAATCTTGTGAGATATTTTGGGTGTTTTTTTGTTTTCTATTATATATCCTGGGATACTATACATTATACACCATTAAACAAGGAGATACATGGGTATTGATAGATATAAATCACATACAACTTCACCCTATTCAATTTTACTAATATAATGTTATAAGAGGTTGTTTGATTTATATTTAGGATAAATTATAATGAAAAAATTGATTACCTTGGGAAAGGTAAGTGTTTGATGGGAATGGATAACCATGGAGTTAGTGGGGTTATTGGGATCTTTATGTACTAATCATTGTTACACTATCGGTTTTGTTTGATCCTTTTATATATATTGGTTCGTCAAACTAGACCAAACAATAATATATTTATAATCATCTATTTGTGCTTACTATCCTTTTATTTTCTCGTATGCATCTCCTTTCATATTTTTATTCTCAAATCATGTTTTAGGTGGCGCCCCAAAACCTACATCTCTAACAGTACCCTATTGTTATGGATACATCATAGCTATTAAAATTAGTTTTTTAGGTACATTTGGTGCTGATTATTGAGTCTAAACCATATAAAAATATATTAACATAAATAGATATTTTTATTTAATGATATTATAAATCATAATTAATTTCTATTATGTTATATTTAAACATGATTTTCATACTACTTGTTTGTTTTCATAAACTAGTTTACCCTCCTTATTTATGTGGACTTCATTCCTTAACAAATGATATGGGATAAAAGTGGATTAAAAATTTTATTCATCAATATTCATATATAAAAAGGAAAATATATTATTTCATATCAAATAATAGTTTTATTATAGATTGAAAATACATATGATTTTGTTTTCAAGTGTAGCATACCCCATATTTTCTTTATGGTATAGGTACATTGGTTTTGTTGCGTGTTCATATTTCAACACTCATTTTTTATATCATAAATTAATAATTTTTAATCAATGTGGATAAAATAAATATTGTCAAAAATAATTATCGAATGCATTTCACCTGAAATGATTTATCATCACAATGAATCATTAAATATTTCTATGTATCTTATTTTAAAATGTGTGCATACAGAAATGGTGGGTGTGGGTTTACTTTATCATCGGTATCCTTGAGATGATACTTTATAAGAAGTGTACATAATCCTCTCTAAGCTTTTCCAGTGACCATTATGATATATTTCTTATGGAAAGAATTAAAAATAATCAAACTCTGCATTGTATAATGAAAATTAAATGAATGTTTCATTATTAATTTTTTCGATAAATAGAGAAAGTATATCGTAATATAAGATTAATATCTTCCAAAAGGGATTCCTTCAATATAGTAAATACATCGTGCCACTTATCTATATCAATTAGAACATTCATTTTTTTTGTGATCCCAACATAACTAATGAACATTAACTTTTTGTAGTCAATAGGTTGGCAGCATTGATTCCATAAAATCTCAAATTTTATACCCTTGTTTCTTACCTTGATTATTTTATTTAACATAGTAATGCAATATCATTCTTGTATTTTTTATCAACATGTTTTTTATCCCAAAATATTCTTATAGTTTCAGCATCAATCATTTTTTCTTTCTGGGGATTAGTAACAATCATCATGTGACGATGTCATTATCTTCATGAGTAGTTAAAAATTTAATTTGGATTATGCAAATGCAATAGATAACATATAATATTATGTGGAAAAGCATAGTATATTCAAAATAACATTAACCTATTAATCGAACATTATTTTTTTCATTAAATTTTGAAGGGATATCACTCCTCTATCAAGTATCCAAAATTCCCTATTTGTGGTCGAATCTAAAAAACAATGAATTTTTTAAATTGATACTTTCATGAAATGATTTTGATATCCAAATGAAAGGGTTATCTTTAATTGAAGTTTCTTCTGACCCTACCATTATTTTAGTCACTAATAGGAAAATTGACCAATTCTTATTTTCTAGATCTGTAAAATAAAATATTGTCCCAAATTTTGATTCCATTAAACACATCTCATCCTTAAACCCTTCAATTTTGAATTTCACCTTCATTAAGCCTAATTCATCTAAAATAATTCCACTCTTATTATCAAACCAATTTCAATGGATAAACAATAGTTGAAATATTGTATGATCAAACACGCATATCTATACAGTGATGCCAAATTATAGCATATTCGTATAAATTAGGTTTCTATACTTGGAACCAGATACATGCTTCTATACTTCCACAAGACTAACTCCACATTTTTCCATCATACTATGTTCATCTTGCTCATTTATATATAATGTATAAATGTTAATTAAAAACTAGTGTAAGATATAACATTCACATTTGGTCCCTTATCTATCCATCAAAGTCGTTTGAAAATTAAATTCATATTTTTTTATAAATACTTATAAATATGATCTTGAAACCATCCTATAAACTATTGATTATGTGTATTTAATATCCATACATTATATCTTGATGGATTCAAATTTATATGAATTAATTTTTTGGGATTAAACATATGTATAAATTTATAACTATTATATAATGTTTAAAGGTGATATTTCTCAAACTCTATAATGGTAATTGTTATAATATATATTCTATAAATACCTTCCCCCATGAGGCGTCCACTATGATGATACATTGGGAGACTGATGCTATCATCATTTGATTGGTAATCAGTGCATAATTCAATATATTCTTTGACAATATATCATTCTACAATAAAACATTCTAGCCAACATTGATTCTTGAAAAACCCTTTATAAATATTCATATATCATTCAATGGGGTATATCTATCTAAAATTGATAAGGCTACATAGTTGAAACATTATAACCATGTGAATCATTTTGTCGAACATTATATCAAAGAATGGTGGTGGGAATAAAATCTCTAATTCAAAAAATATTAATGAAATATACTTTTCCATGATTATAAACTTCTTACGGTCTATAACTTTACTACATATGGATTTAAAAAGGAAGTGGATTTTGGTTAATGTATGTACTAGATTTTTAGGTAGAATCAAATTCAAAGCAATGAACATCAAATATTTTATCAAAACATGAAAACCATGTGACTTTAGATCCTATATCTTTAAATTAGTCACTAAATTAATATTTTTTATATTTGATGAATACCTCTCAGGAACTTATACACCATTAAGAAAATTCAAAAATTGAAATCCTTCTTATCTAGATAGAGTTTAAGTTGTAGGAGGAAGAAAATTATTCATTTCACAATTCACCAGTTCCAGCTCTTCCCTTATCCCCATTTCAATCGTGTACTACCTATCCTTGACGCCATATTCTTTTATTATGAACATTTAGTAATGTTCCAATATCACTATCAAATAAATTTTTGCTACATGCATGATATAAAAAAATATGTGATGTTAAAAAAAATCTAGTATGGTAATTAAAATAAAAATTTATAAAATTCCACAACCTAATTTCATAAGGTTTTTCAAAAATATAATCAAAAATAATTTCAGTATATTTTTTCAATCTCAAACAGTTGATCTCCTTTTAGTGGAGATAGTGTTGTGACTTATTTTGTATTCCCATTGAATGATGTCGTACATAACCATTATTTATGTTATAAAGATAAAAATTTCTGCTATCCTAAAAATACAGCCTTCATGGAATATTTTAATCAAAATAAGTGTGTGAATTATATTCAAATGGGACACCCCAAGATTCTTTTAATGTTATAGATAGAAATTTTTTCATAAGATGGAAAGTCATTTTTCATTCTAAATAACATGGATATCAACATTAATTATTCACTTTTATGAGTATCATGTCATGTGACAACTATATCGCACATTAATTTTAGATCATATATCAATGGATCCAAATAGACATCAATGTCATTACCAGGTAGTTTTGGTCTAGATAGTATCAGAGGGAACGTGATACTTATCCCAATTGGTTTGGACTAGGCAAGTAAATCCAAGAGATTCAAGATCAAATCTAGGTGGAGGAATATTTCTGGGTACTATTTCAGGTGTTATTCTGTACTATAGTATCCAGAACTATTTATTCATTTTGGCCTTGACGCCACCGATTTGGTCCTTGAGTCCTTTAAGGCCTTCGATCCTTCCAAGGCCTTAAGGCCAGTTAAGAATTTGGGCCAACTCAAGGCCTTTGGGCCACCACAAGGCCTTTGGGCCACCTCAAGGCCTTTCGGCCACCTCAAGGCCTTTAGGCCACTTGAATATGTAGATATACTAGACAGATTACAAGGAAAGAGGATCCATATGAGGATTCAGAGCAGGCGCATTCACCGGAGCAGAGCTAACCATACTTGGAATATTGAGTGGGTATGGCATTTCCATCAATACTAGTCCTGTGAAGATCAACATAGGAAATCTATCTAACCAGCCATGCGAAGGTGGAGAGCTTACATCACAACATTTTCTGGGGAGGGGCAGTTACAAGTTGTCTTGTTTTTGTTGATTTCATAAGACCTACAGGTCATGTAATGTCACTTAAGCCTTTAGGCCTTATAAGGGCTCCTCGTCATCCCTTTAAAGGGGGTTACAAAAATAAATAAAAATAGAAGGCATTCTGGACATTCTGGAAACATAATGTATTTTTTCTTTATTCCTAACCATGGTGGAAAGTTATAATTTTTCAAAAAATTGCACATTTACTATGAGTACAAATTTTTACACCAAAATTATTTATTCTGTATTTATATAGAACGAGAAAGGGGTTTCTTAATTCATTTTATAATTTAGGAAAGTTGTTATAAATTTTCTTCCAGTGAGGAGATTCTATTCGAGGATATAGTTTCCCATCTTTAATTCTTGTATCTGCATGTTGTGTCTATTTTTTTTGCATTTTCATGACATCTATATAGTCTTATAATCCATGTAATGATTGGAAATAACCATAAATATTTTGAAGGACTTTATTATTCATTATTGTAACAATCCACACCACACATTAGGAATTTTTAAGTGATTTATGGTTCTTAAGAAATTATATGAAATCATTTCGATTGGAATATATTTTTTAGAGATCATTCCCATTGAACACAGCATTATTTTAGAATTATATTTCTAAAAAGGAATATCATTTTTTTCTATAAGTATATCATTCAAGAAACCAAGTAGTTCTATGAAACTATTTTCACTCCATCCACTAGCATCATTAAAATTATATAACTAAAATATAGCTTACAATGTTGTATATTTAGTACAACTAGTATAAAATGGTCTCTTCTCACAACTATTTAACTTCTAAAAAAACTTTGTACAACCAAAAAGGTCAAATTTAATTTCAATTTTCATTTTATTCTATACAATATCTATCATCATTTACATTGGTTTTCATATGAAATGATCCATAAATCACAGTATCATCCCACTCGGTATGTACATTCAGTTTATCCCCATGTTTAGTCTAATATTTATAGCTATAATATATTCTATGAAAAATAAGATCTACTTCCAACTCTTCCAAAATAAGTTTTCTTGAAAAACAATAATGTAAACACAAACAAAGGATTTGAAAAGGGTCATATGTATCTTCTACTAAAAACTTTATGAACACTCTGACACATTCCTCATACACTTTTTTAATTAGATTAGAACCCATTCATTTTCAACTCATATCCATTCTATTGGGTTCATAAAATATTCATTTTGTACAAAATATAAATAAATACAAAAAAGGTTTTCCTAATCAAAGGATAAATTTATAAATATTTCAAATTAGGTAAACCCATCATTTGAATGTTATTGGTGATTATTCCTAACAAATTATCATTTTACCCAAGGGTGACATGAAAAAAAACTTGTGTTAAACATGTGGTTGTTGGTTGGGGTTCTTGAGTTGATGTTTTGTTGGACAAAAATGAGATATTTTAAGCATGATTTCTATAAATTTGATAGGTTGTAGACCAACAAGAGGAAAGTGTGGATTTTTATTCATTTCTATACTTTGTACATAGTGCGCCAGGTGTTGTTTTAGAGATAGGGTACATAAGAACCGATGTTTCTGATCTTTTATCAGATAATGAAATAATAAAATTCAATAAAAGTTGAAAAATAATATTAATGGGATCAACAGATATACTCATCTCAAAATAATGATCGGAATATAATCCCAACTACTTGGGATAACCTGAACACAAAAATTAACCTCAGTGGAACCAATAGAGAGAATCAACTCAAGAAAAATGTCAAATTAGAAACTGGGAATAAGGTTTAAATAATACGGAAGAAAATATGGATGTTTTGAATGGGTTCGGCAAAGAGAAACAAATACTACGAGTGAATATTTATTTAAATGGGGAACTATAAATGAAAAAATATTTGAATTAACCTAATTAATAATGATCTATAACTTTATATTGCGTACACTCACATTTTTATCATTCTTATAAGATGGAATTTTTTAACTCACAATGAGTTTAGTGGTCTGTGTTTGAAATTTTATATCATGGATGTTCACAATAATGAAAATGTTAAAAGGATTAGGGTTATTTTCACTATTAATAAAAGAATATGGGTAGAATTATTTGAATTCAATCCATGAGATCTATAAGGATACCTTGAACGTGGTTTCGTCTCTATCATGTTTGAAGTTCGATTTGTGCCCTCATTCCAAAATTACCTCATGATTTGGAAGGAGTGGGAAATTTTGGGTAACTAAAACATATAACTAAGAAAATTTCATGTATGATTAATTGAAGGATATCTCATATTATTAGATATACAAGATCTAGAAAAAGTAGTGAGTATTTGAAATCATATTTGGAATTTGTCCACTAGCAAGTATTAGTCACCCAAACTTGAATTCAAAATAAAATAGTGAGGCTGAGAAGAATCGAGAAGACCGATATAAGCATGAGTTTTGTATTTAACCAAGTGATATCCCCACTTGATAAGGACCTTGTTATGACTATAAGAAGAATTTTTTATGTTGGTTCCATATCAGGTCTTTGTTAAGTAAGTGACGCACGTTGAGGATAGTATCCAAAATATAAATACACTGATAAAGGAGAACATTTGATTTAGACTAAATATATAAATTTTAAAAAATGGATATACATAAATGTAAATTAATTTACAAGAAGTTATAAAAAATATAATTAAAAATGATTCAAAAATCTAATTCTAATAAAATGGTAAAAAAATAATATCTCAAAATATTTTTAAGGAATGGGATATTTTTGAAAAATGGTTTAAATTAGAAAATAATACCATATACACTTCTTATGAAATTAATCAACATGATTTTAAAAAATAATCTTCATCCTATTTAAAGGTTTACTCTATATAAATGGAAAAAAATCTAATTTAAAACTATGGTTTATAATGTTTTATGGGGTGATCAATAAATATGTTAACCTGTATAAATTAAATTAATATGATAAATTTAATAGTTGGAAATAGTTATAAACATGATAAATATTATAAATGTTCTTATAAGATTTTGTAAAACATTTTTCTAAATATATCAATAGTTAATGTACATAGTAACATAATAAAGAAACTAAAATAGGTGTCCGATTTTCATATGGATTCATATAGAGAAGTGAATCAGGGATGGAGGGTATGGGTATTTTAGAGCAAGGAGGCAGTATATATGAACCTATAAGAAGTATTTGTATATGAAGATTGTGTAAAAATAGATGTACCGGTGATGGATACTGTGAAGCATCAATGGTCTGATGTAAAATAAGATCACTCACACACCATTCAAATCCATTAAAAAAATTAAAAAACATCCAATGAAGAAATAAAATTTTGAAATAATTAAATAGAATAAATGGTGAATAATAGGACACATATCATGGGTTTTGAAATTGTCAATTTATTCAATGAGAGAGAGGGAGATTGATGGTGATGTTTCAATTCACTGAGAGTATGAATGGTGTGAGAGATGGATACCTCTGTTAGGTTTATATTTAAAAGGTTGTAAAGTTTTTATCATTGATTTTTAGAAAGTGCTCATAAAGACCCATATTTATCAGTGCTTTATATTTTAGCACTAATAAAACCTGTGTTTATCAGTGCTTTTTTTAAAGAACAGATAAAATCTATATAAAATAAATTTAAAAATATTAATAGAATATATGTAAAAAATTAATAAATAATAATAAATGTAAATCTTAATTAACCTTATTAATGAATAGATAATATAAAATTCATGATTGTTATAAATGGGTGAATTTTAATTACTAAAAA
This sequence comes from Viscum album, assembly GCA_963277665.1. Classification (NCBI taxonomy): domain Eukaryota; kingdom Viridiplantae; phylum Streptophyta; class Magnoliopsida; order Santalales; family Viscaceae; genus Viscum; species Viscum album. The sequence goes on along the minus strand of OY728162.1, from coordinate 73,777,739 downwards.
TGAATAGAGTTCAAAAAATTAAAAAAAATGGATGAGTTTTATTAATTATATAAATTATTAAAGAAAATAAAAATGAATATATATATCAAAATTTAATGAATACATATTAAATAAGTACATTGCAAATATATTAACAACCATAAATGTTAATGACTGAATATATATTAATAAATATTAAAAATGAAGAAATTATAGAAATTTAAAAAAAATATTAAAACAGAATAAATTATAAATAAAATTAAAAAATAACTAAAAATATGAGTAAAAAAATAATACTAAATAATATTAAATGAATGAATTTTAAAATGAGTGAAAATTAATAATTAAAAAATTAGTAGATTGTAAAAATATTACAAAAAATGATCAAGTGTTATTGATTATATATTTTATTTAAAAATTAAAAACGAATATATGATAAATTGAATATTAATACATATTAATTATATAAATTAAAACCATATTAAAAACATTTAATTTTTATGAATAAACATGTATAAATAAATATTAATAATTTATAGAATTATAAACATATTAAATAATGAAATATTGAAAATGGGTAAATTACAAAAATATTAAAAAACAAAAAATATTATTAATGAACAATTAATTTAAAAATTGAATAAATTTGAAAAATTATTAAAAAAATATTAAATAGTGTATATTTAAAAAATATAATAAATGAATAAAATTTACTACTCAAAAACATAATATATATTAAATATATCCTGTAAACAAATATAATTCTAAAATGAATATTAAAAATGCAATAAATTAAAAAAATATTATGTGTGTATATTCGATATAAAAATACATTAATTAAATATATATGTGTTTTATATTAATGTTACATTCATTTGAAATATGTCAAATCGAAAAAACAAATGATATTTAATTAAACATCCATTTACTTGATAAATTCATTTAATATTTCTAATTGATATTAATTTTTCATTATAAATCATTTTTCACTAAATATATGACTTGTTTAATGTAAACATACATATTTTATATTACAAAAATCATATTCAATGAAATATTATATATATATATATGAATATATTTCTATATTAAAGATATTTAATATATTAATGAATAATTATGTATAAAAAAATTAAAATGAATAAATCACAAAATATTAAATAAATACATATTTAAATCAATAAATTATAAAAAAATGTAAAAAACACTTTACATTTTTAATGAATAAATAATTTTAAATTAATTAATGTTAATAATGAGTGAAATTTAATTAAAATATGAATAGATTGAAAAAATATTAAAAAATTAAAAAGATATTAATTGTATAAAATTTTTAAAAAATAAAAATGTAGATATATTTAAACAAAAATGAATATATATTAATTTTGTAAATTAAGACTATATTAGAAATATTAATTTAAATAAATAAATATAAATAAATATAAATAAATATTAGAAATTAGTAAAATTAAAAAAAAAAATTAACAAAATAAAAAAATGAATAAATTTTAAAAATATTAAAAAATTATTAATGAAACAATAATTAATAAAAATAAATAAACTTCATATATATATATATTAATTATAAAAAGTAATAAATAATATATATTAATTTTAAAAATTTAAAATGTATAAAATGTAATAATTAAAAAAATATTTTATTGAATATTAAATGTTAATAAATAAAATATAAAATGATAATATTTAAAATTTATATTATTTTTTTATGCTTTTATCTATAAAATTAAATTAATTTCATATATGTATATTTGTAAAATTATTGTATGACATCTTAAGTGTAACATCCCAGGTAAATAAAGAATATTACTTTTTCATATTTATTAATATTTGTTAACAAAATATTAATATTACTTTAAAGGGAATGCTATCCTCGATGGCGTACCCAATACGCAACAATGAATTTCTTGGAAATCTTATGTTGCACTCTAATAATAAAATAATACTATTTTAAATGGTAGTTAATGCCTAGCTGTTGTATTGGCGGTAATAAACAGAACTAACTAATAAATGATTATATATGTTTTTCAAATTTTTTTATTTTTATCCAATAAAAGATAAAGGATTAAAATAAGAAACAAATTCAATTTTTGGCATAGATACTCTATTATTCACTAAAATGTCAATTTATCACCTTTTGATGGTGAACCCTCTTTGTCACGAACCAGCCTGGGTACCCCGGTAACCCGATAACCAAGCTGGACCTAACATAGACCAAAGGGCATTCCTGATCCCCACGGGTCGGTGACTAGCACCTGGCATCGTACAACATACAAGTGGGAACGATTTTGCCACAAGAATGCGGAAGAAAAAGAAAATAAAGCAGTATGCATAACATAAGATACTCCACTGGGAGTGATGTACCAGAATACAACATGGCACAAAAAGCCTAAAGTACAACAACCCATGTTCTAAAGATGGGAAAAACAACCCCAAGGTCCCCATGGACACAACTCACCTAAACCAAAGATCAATAGCTGGATCCACCTCCAAGAGATTCCTTATCTTTGCTCGAGCCTGGAAGAAGGAAGTCTACAAACACTTGAAGGAAAAAGTAGGGTGTGAGCCTCACCCTAGTAGGATACCACCAAATATTCCTTAACAGATTCCAAAAATAGATTAACCAAAGAAAAGCATTCAATTTTAAAATACAGAGGTTTAGAAACACAAAATCATATTTCAACAAACATGCTATACATTTTCATATGATGGAAAAATTACTTTAAGTAAAGGCTTTCCAAAACATGAAATATTTCTAAAAAAAGGGCTTAAATAAAACATTTATATAAAACAATTTATATAAATTCAACAGGCATGTAAAAAGTTCCAAAACATTTGTATGCATTTATATCTCAAATATAAACAAACAAGTGAGCAACATGGTCATCTGCCAAAAGGTATGATAGTATTAATCAGTTATAAGATTCAACACTCTCTATGTGAACTCAGCAAAAATGTGTATACACACGTCCCTATGACAATTTCCAAAGGAGACTCGTCACCAACCTGTATGGGATGTGACCTACTGCATGTATATTTTAGAATGTTGTTATAGCGTAGAGTGTATCCAAATAACTCACTAACTACCTAAGGCTTTCATGCGCTCTTAAATTAAGGGTGAACTATTTTAAGAATGCTTCAAATACGATCAATCTCATTCTTCTATTTCAAAAGTACCAATTTAATTCCATTTAAAACCAAAATAGGTTTTATTCAAAACATGCCTTTTTCACAAGATAAAACCAATGTGTTTCTATCAAATCATTCTAATCCATTTTCATAAGTTTGAAATCCATTCAAAACCAATTCTATCATTACACATTTAATTTCCACAATTAAATTCCACAATTTAATTGAAAACATTTCCACCAAATCCATAATTTAAAAACAACAATTTAAATCAGCCAATTTCCATAAACATGCCCAATTCATTGGAATTGGGGTTTTCCCAAATTTCTATGCCAAAACCATTTCAAATATCTCAATTCAACAGAATCGAGTTTTTATCAATTAATTGAAATCAACTTGAGCAATTGAATTTAAATCAGTAGTTGAAATAAATCAATAAAATACAATGATAAACAATTTTGCAAGTCGGGACGGAACCACCTACCTCGATGTTTTTGACCAAAACCACAAAGGTCGAGAACGCTCAAGAAAACCGAGTCTAGTCTTCAAGAACCCACCTTAGATCTCTTCTCCAGTAAATTTTAAGACCAAATCTCATCAAGTTTGGTACCACACACTTATATCTACCCATAATGAGTGTAGATCTAAGAAACCGAGAGAAGAGGAGAAGTAGATCTAGGTAGATCTAAGAAACCAATCAGGAAAGAAGAAGAATGATCACATATCTTGAGAATCCTGCTTCGATTCACCAAGAGGAGCCTTTGGATCATCTCCGAAACAAATGGAGAACCTTCTATGACCCCAAGAGACGACAAATCCTGAGTTAGGGCCACTTAGGATAAAAAATGAAGCATTTAGAGGAAAAACGATCGAGATCCACAATTTAAGGATCTAAATTTATGTGACCGCACGGTTTGTCCGCATGATTTGTCATACCGTGCACACACCGTGTGGATATCACTGTCCATGATTGCTGGTCCGCATGGTTTACCAAACCGTGTGCACACTGTGTGTACCCCACTGTCCAATGCTGCTAGGTTGGCACAGTTTGATCGCATGGTTTATCAAACTGTGCACTAACCATGCACAATCCAATTCCTTTTTTGTTTCACATAAAATTTCACCCAAACACACCCCCAAGTCACTACTCCAAAACAAAGGAACTTAGAGACAGAACCTGAAAACGTAACGGGATGTTACAACCTCCCCACCATAAGATATTTCTTCCCCTGAAAGCCTATGAAGAAACCTCCACGTCAAAAAGATGAGGCCACTGCTCTCTCATTAGGGCCTCCCATTCCCACGTCTCATGAGAATATGAACCATGCTTCCAAAGTATACAGACCAGAGGAATCGTTCTCCCATGAAGTACCTTGGTTTCAGAATCAACAATCCTGACTGGTCGTTCAGTCACAGATAAATCTGGTTCAATTTCATGATAAATCCAACTCACAACATGAGATGGATCAGAGAGGTACTTCTGCAGCTGTGATACATGGAACACATTATGTATCGATGTCAGCTGTTGTGGTAGAGCTAGATGGTAAGAAACTTTTCCCACAAGACCAATAACATCCAAAGGTCCCACAAAACAAGGAGAAATCTTCCCTTGCCTCCCAAGCCGTTAATGACCCAATCGGGGTGAAACTTTCAAGAACACCTGGTCACCAACTGAGATCTCTAATGGTCTACGGCGACTGTCAGCATAAGACTTGTACCGACTCTGAACTTTAAACCTTATTTGATGAATCAAGTGGATATTAGTTGTCGTCTCTTGGACCAAACTCGGTCCTACTAAAGAACTTTCATCAATCTTATACCAACATAAAGGGGACTTATAAGGACATCTATACAAAGCCTCAAAAGGATCCATTTTGATCGCAGATTGATAACTGTTATTATAAGAGAACTCAACTAGCACCAGATGATAATCCTAAGATCCACCAAAGTTGATAACACAAGCATGGAGCATATCCTCAAGGATCTGAATAGCTCTCTCCATCTGGCCATCTGACTGTGGATGGTAGGCCATTCTAAAAAAGACTTGAGATCCCAGTGCCTCCTGAAGGCCTCTCCAAAATCGATAAGTAAACTAAGGATCCCTGTCAGAGACTATAGCAGACGGAACACCGTGAAAATGAACAACTTCTTTCACAAAGATATTTCCCAACTCCTCAAATTTGGTTGTATCTCGAATAGGTATAAATTGTTCCAACTTGGTCAGTCTATCGATCACAACCCATATCGCATTCTTCTTACCCTGGGTTTGAGGTAACCAAACCACAATGTCCATCGAGATTTCATCCCACTTCCATGTAGGGACTGGAAGTGGTTGAAGTAAACCCAAAGGTTTTTGGTGCTCGAATTTCACCTGCTGGAATGTATATAAATGAGATACAAACTCAACAATGTCTCATCTCATACCTGGCCACCAAAACGGTCACCGCATATCAAAGAACATATTCGTGGTTCTTGGCTGTACCGCCCACTGAGAGTTATGGAAAACCCCCATCACATCCTTCCTTGCCGATAATGGCACAACACAATGGTTTTGATAACATAGGTCACCCTCTTTGGAGAACGACCATAGGGTGTCGATCTCCCCACCATAAAGAGAGTCCCTAAAGCTATGGAATTTATCATACAATTGTTGTACCTGAAGAATCAATTCGAGGAGAGCAGAAGTCAAATGAACACTGGAAAAAGAAACTTCATTCCCCTTCCACTGAACTCCAATATGCAACTAAGAAAAAGATCCATCAAACTCCACTCTTCTGAATATTCTTTCATAGCCTGAGATGGAGGTTTCCTGCTTAACGCATCTACAACTACATTCCCTTTCCCAGGGGTATAGGCATGGTCAAAGTCAAAATATTTCAGGTACTCCACCCAACACCTTTGGTGAATATTCAAATCTTTTTGGGAGAAGATATAACTCAAGCTCTTGTGGTAAGAATACACAGTAAACCATTATCCATAAAGGTAATATCTCTAACACTTAAGGGCGTGCATTACAGCCGCAAGTTCAATGTAACGACCCAAAGTTTTATTAATGAAAATCCCTCTTGATCCAGTTAAATGTCTCTTTATGAAAAATGTTTTTATAAGATGTCAACTTCTTTGGTTTTATGTTAAGATTTGTGACCGTTACTTTTATAGTCATTGAACAGTGATCACATAAGTAGTATAAATATATGGCTTTAACGAACCCAATTTTACTCAGACAAAGGAAGTGATGGCCTCATCCAATAGAGTTGCCCCATACGAAGCCCATTTGTCGGAGCTCAGAAAATAGGTGGAGTCTTTGGGCTTCGCCCTTGACCAAGCCCAAGCTGAGCTTCATTATGTCAAGCTTGAACGGGACCATCTACTGGAAAAGTGGAAGTTGATAGAGATTACCACTCGAGCGATGTTATCCGAGCCGCCCCAAGAGTCTATCACCATCGCACACCTTACCCTTAGGTCTTATGTAGCTATTTTAAGGGGTTATGTAACAAATAATTATTACTATGTTCATGTACATTATTTTTGTATATAATAATGAATATAATTTCTAGTCATTTTTGATACATTGTAAATAGTTTTTAAAGTACAAATGGTGTTTTTGGTTATTATTTAATTAAGAATTATATTTTATTAAATTAAGGTATTTTTGAATTAAATAATATTTTAATAAAATATTATTATTAATATTAAATTAATTTTTAAATATAAATGATCTTATAATTTTATGAATGCAATTAAAATTTTTATTAAGGTTTGAAAGCCATTTCTGTCAAAACCCGTGAATTTTTTATAAATGTCGGTTTTTATTTTAAAATTGAAAATTCACATATTTATAAATTTATTTAGATAAAATAAATATTATTTTTGGAATAAGGACGTCGAAATTATCAAACGGTGATTTTTCATAATTTTCTGACACCGTCAAATTTTTGGGTAAAAATTAAATACCATTTAAATATATAATGTGTTTATGACATCATAATGACCCAATGGTGATGTAATAAAATACCATAATCCTTATGTTCGTCCAATATATGTTTTATCATTAAAATAATGAGGTTTTGGGTTTGTTTGACTTACTTTTCAAAGCATTAATGAACCCCTCAAGACTTATTCAACACTTTGCCTTTTTAAATTAATTTCCATGGGAGTGTGACTCACCTCCACATAAGCTACCCTAATTTTTTAATAATTTCGGACCTTGGCCTTATAAAATATTTTTTTCCTCTTTCCTTTTCCAGAAACCATGGGCAAAAACCATGGGATGGTTTGTGGTTTGAATTATTTTAATATAAGGGGTCCCAAACCTAAATAATAAAGAATTCCCTCACATTTCCTATATAAACCCACCCAAGCTCCCACTTCCTCCTCACTCAAAGCCATTGGAGTTCGTCAAACCTCTGCCCAACTCTCTCTATAATCCTCCCAAGGTGCCCTAAGATCCCAAGAATCCTCTCACAAGCCTCTCTCTAGCCTTTGGAATCACACTTCCAAGTAAGGGTTTTTTCTTCCTTTCTCTTTTTTTGTCAATTTTCTTTAAGTTGTATTGCCCTTTTAATTTCAATTATGAATGTTGGGGTATGGTTTCTCACCTCCCCCATACTTCCCTCTTATTGTTTGAATGATGGGAGACCCCTTTATGTCTCATTAGATGCCTCCCATGTACACCTGTTACTATACAGAAATTCCGAAAGGAGCTTATCTCTCTTCTTTTATATTCAAGCAATACTTTTTTATCATGAATCTAAATTCCTTTTCAATTGTTGGGACATTTATCTATTTTACCTCCTTACTGTCCATTACATGTAAATATGATGAGGAACCCCTTTCTCTATCATCAACCTTTTTAATGAATTCTTATGTCACGCCGTTACGCTGCTGAAATCGCACCGACTTTCTAAGCCAATGTCTTTGTGTAGTGAATACCATTCCCATTACTCCATCAAGGGTATTAACCTTTATGCACATTTACATTTTGATTGTAATGTTTCATGTATGAATTCCACATTCCTTTATCGTGGAAGAAATGATTATGTTTTATGAATCCATGTTTTATGATCCATGTGGCACACTTATGCATGAAATGAAATGTTTAAGAAGGGTGCACCCTTATAGCGCTCCAATGGATTGGGTAAAGTATAGTATCATGATAAGTCATGTGCAATGAGTGTTGAATCATGTTAATTCAAGTGTAACAAGGGTTTTCTCATGCTTCAAGTGCAATGAGGGTTTACTCATGCTCCATGTGCAATGAGCCTTGGCTCATGCTAATTCAATGTTAAGTGTTGTTGCCACATTTCCATGTTATGATTATCATGCTTTATCATGCCTTTATGTTCATGTTACTCTTATATTCTATTGATTTTCCTATTGCCTAACATGTATTTTACTCATCATGTTATTCATTGTATACTCCCTTACTGGGCTTTATAGCTCACCCTTTTCTTATGCATGTCCTCAGGTTATCCCATGCAATGCTAAGTACGAAGGAATGTAGTGGTCATGTAAATGATGTTTTCAATAAAGATGTTGTATTTCAAGTTTAATGTTTTTTATGTAATGATCCTAAGCCCCAAATACACTAAACCTCTCGATCTTCTTTGTTGAATCAAGTGATGTTTTATGTAATAAAGCATGTTTAAGTTGTAATAAAAAGCAGGGTTGTCATAGTTGGTATCAGAGGATAGGTTTAGTTATTTTTGGGATTAGGAAACCCTAGCATTGCCTTAGATACAAGACTAATTATAATAAAAACATCCCTAAGTTTTGGTAAATACTATGTAAGTGGTTTATCAAACAAATACATCCCTGTCTGGATACAAGCAGGTAGAGGCGGCTCTGGCACAGATGTATCCTAGGGGTAAAACCCAAAAACACCGCATTGAGCTAGACTCGAACAGGAACTGGTGCACGGCAATGGGCTTTGCTGCACTCTTGGTTACGACACTCCCGGGGGATAGGTTTTGATAAATTAACAATCTTAGTATGAACCCTTATTAAGGGAAAAATGCCCCTAAGAATATATGTTAGAGGGTAGATCATGAAAAGCCTAGATTGAATCCTATAGACTAATGAGTTAAAGAGATTAAAGTGTATTTATAAGTCATCAAATTTTGTCTTTGGATTACCCTTTATGTGTTACCCATAACTTTCCTTTTATTCCATCCAATGGCCGGTAATAGGAGGACTCGGGCTAACAGCTGTTGTGAAGATCAGTGTGATGATTGTACTAATGAGATGCCCAATCCAATGGGAGCAGGAATCACGAACTATGTCACACTTCTCTCTCAGCTTACTCAGGTTTTGAATAGAAACACAGGTCAAGAGTAACGTTCAACCCCCCCTAATAAAGAACAAGTCACTATTGAAAGCTTCATGAGACAAAGGCCTCCTACTTTTAGTGGATCATCTGATCCCACGATCACTGAACAATGGATCAACTCCATTGAAAAGATATTCTCCATACTCCAATGCTCTGAACAAGAGAAGGTTCTCCTGGAATCTTATCATATGGAGGGTGAATCTGATCAATGGTGGACGTTGATCAAAAATACGAAGCATGAGGAGGAGATCGAGGCTTTGGAATTGAAGGAATTCCAGAAGATGTTTTTCGATAAATATTTTCCGCGTACCATCCATCTTAAGATGAAAAGGGACTTCCTTTCCCTCAAGAAGAAGGATGAAGATTCTGTGGGAGCGTATGAGGCAAACTTCACAAGGCTTGCACGATACGCTTCTGTCATTGTCGTTACCCCCGAATGCAAGGTTGACCGCTTCTTTGTTGGGCTGAAGCCTACTTTGCGGAAAGCATTAGCGATCTGTGACTTCGACAGTTATGAGGAAATTGTCCGATGTGCCCTCAAAGTTGAAATGGAGGTCGGAGAATCACAGGGGTATCATGGGGACAAGAAGCGTAAGGTGGAATTCAATGCTGGTGGTCCGATGGATAAATCCAACGACCTTAAGAAGTTCCAGCACCCCACTTGCCAAAAGTGCTGAAAGAAGCACCCTGGAAATTGCCTTATGGGGATGAGAAAATGCTTCAGGTGTGGAAGAGAAGGACACCAAGCTATTAACTGTCGGCAAGAAGGACCCACAGCTACGACAGAGGAGAGGAATGCTCTGTTCGAAGCTCAACATGTTGTTCAATGCTACAAATGCAAAGAACCGAGTCATTTTTCAAATCAGTGCCCTAATCCAAGGGTTTTCGGAGGCAACCAACAACCTCCAAGACAGCAAGGAAGAGCTTTGGCCATCACTTCTGCCGAAGTGAACCCCGACAACGAAGTGGTGACATGTATGCTTGTTATTCATTCAAGAATAGTGAACATACTTTTTGATTCAGGTTCTACGCATTCTTTTATATCTCAAAAGTTTAGTAGAACAATCCCAGCACCACCACAAATCATGGAAGTAAAGATGTCAGTGAGTACGGAAAATGGGGCAATCATTGCATCCCATGAGTATAAGTCCTCCCCTGTTATAATCTGTGGATTGAATTTCTTGGAGAACCTCATCATACTCCCTCTGGTGGAATTTGATGCAATTCTTGGCATGGATTGGCTTTCCTTCTATAGAGCCAACATAAATTGTCGGGAGAGGGAAATCACACTCCATATGGAGAATCGACCCCCGATTCTTTACAAGTGTCAGGAGGAAGATGAATCTCCTTTAGCTCCATCATGTCAAGCATGGATATTACTACCTTATGAGCACGCATATCTGGCTCAGATGATTGAGTCCAAGGAAGAAACCACCCTTGAAGAAATTCCTATTGTGAGGGAATTCACTGAAGTGTTTCCCGAGGAACTTCCTGGTCTTCCTCCAAGAAGAGATGTTGAGTTCTCAAGTGAACTTATACCTAGGGTGCTACCAATATCCAAGAATCCATATAGAATGGATGTTGTTGAGCTTGAAGAGCTGAAGAAACAACTACAGGATAATCTGGATAAAGGGTTTATATGCCCAAGTGCATCACCATGGGGTGCACCAGTCCTCTTCGTCAAGAAGAATGATGAGTCAATGCGTCTTTGCATCGATTTTCGTGAACTTAACAAAATCACGATAAAGAACAAATATCCTCTCCCAACAATCGATGACTTGTTTGATCAGCTGCGTGGAGCACAATACTTCTCCAAGGTGGACTTGCGGTCGGGATATTATCAAGTAAGGGTGAAGAAGGAAGATATCCCCAAGACTGCTTTTCCTACAAGGTACAGGCACTATGAATTCATAGTAATGCCTTTCGGACTCACCAATGCTCCAGAAATATTCATGGACTTGATGAATAGAGTCTTTAGAGATTACCTAGACAAATTTGTGGTAGTCTTTATAGATGATATTTTAATATACTCCAAAACCAAGGAGGACCATGAGGAGTATTTATGAACTGTACTGGAGACTTTCTGCAAGGAGAATCTCTATGCCAAGTACAACAAGTGTGAGTTCTGGTTGAAGGAGGTCTCATTCTTGGGCCATATTATCACAAGTAATGGGATATCTGTGGACCCCTCCAAAACAGATGCAATTGAGGGATGGCCGAGGCCAACATCGGTAATGGATATCCGTAGATTCTTGGGGTTAGATGGATATTATCGACGATTTGTGAGAGATTTCTCACAATTTTCCAACCCTCTTAGCAAGCTAACTCAAAAGGAATGTAAAGTTTCCTTGGAGTGATGAATGCGAAGAACGCTTCAAGGAGTTGAATAAGAGGCTTATCACTGCACCCGTGCTCACTTTACCCACAAGTGGGTAACTTTTTGTGGTATTCAGTGATGCCTCAAAGAAGGTCATAGGATGTGTGCTAATGTAGAATGATAAAGTGATATCATATGCCTCAAGGAAATTGAAAATCCATGAGCGAAACTATCCAACACATGATCTGGAGTTGGCGGCGGTGATCTTTGCCTTGAAAATCTGGCGGCATTATCTCTATGGAGAGAAATGTGAGATATATACTGACCACAAGAGTCTTAAATATATCTTCACACAAAAAGAGCTTAATATGCGCCAAAGAAGATGGATAGAGCTCATCAAGGATTATGACTGTTCAATACATTACCACCCTGGGAAAGTGAAAAAGGTGGCGGATGCCCTAAGTAGAAAGGATCCATCTATTCTATCAATGATGAGAATTGAGAAGGATCCAATCTTCTTAGACTTGATGAAGATGGATGTGGGAATCATAAAGAAGGGAACATCATCAATCCTTTCACAAATGATTTCTCAACCATCTCTTTTGGAAAAGTTAAAGGATGCTCAAAAGGATGATGCGGGAATTCAAGAAAAAGTGGAAGCTATCAAAAAGGGAAAATCCTCAGAGTTTAATGTTAATGAAGAGGGAATTGTGCGGTTTGGGAAAAGACTATGTGTTCCATCAAGTCCGGAGCTGAAGAAGGAACTTTTGGATGATGCACATAGTTCAAATTTCTCTATTCACCCAGGTAGCACAAAGATGTATCGAGATCTCTGAGAAAACATTTGGTGGGATAATATAAAGAAGGAGATCACTGAATATACATCAAAGTGCCCGGTGTGTCAGCAAGTGAAGGCAGAGTGGAAGAAGTCTAAGGGGATGATGCAACCATTGCCCATACCAGAATGGAAATGGGAGAACATCACCATAGACTTTGTCACCGGACTTCCAAGGACATCCAAAGGCAACAATGCAATCTGGGTTGTTGTGAATCGTATTATAAAGACTGCACACTTCATTGCTATTTGAGAGGATTTCTCTTTGGATTAACTAGCACAGATATATATCAGGTAAGTGGTACAGTTGCATGGACTACCAATATCTATTGTTTCTGACCGAGATCCAAGATTCACCTCTATGTTTTGGAAGAGTCTTCAATATGCTCTGAATACTGAACTGAACTTCAGTACGGCCTATCATCCTCAAACTAATGGCCAATCCGAGCGGACTATCCTAACACTTGAGGACATGTTGGGAGCATTCTCAATGTACTTTAAAGGATGATGGGATCAACATCTTCCACTGGTTGAGTTCTCTTATAATAATAGTTTCCACTCAAGCATCCAAATGGCACCATACGAAGCCCTATATGGGAAAAGGTGCAGAACACCGACATGTTGGGATGAGGTCGGTGAACGTAAGATTCTTGGACCAGAAATGGTCGAAGAAATGGTGGAGAAGGTGAAAATCATTCAGTAGCATATCAAGGAAGCCCAAAGTCAACAGAAGAGTTATGCAGATAATCGTCGACGAGACCTTGAGTTTAAAGTCGGAGACATGGTGTTTTTAGGAATATCTCCGTGGAAGAAGGTCATGAGGTTTGGAAAGAAAGCGATGTTTAGTCCAAGGTACATCGGCCCCTTCGGGATTCTTGATCATGTTGGGGATGTGGCCTATCGACTAGTACTTCCACCTACTATGGCCAAGGTACATGATGTCTTTCATGTATCCCTCTTAAGGAAGTACATATCGGACCCTTCACATGTACTCTCTTCCGAGGTGGTACAATTGGAAGATGATCTTTCTTATGAGGAGCAACCAGTGAAGATCTTAGATCATAGAGAAAAAGTACTACGAAATAAGACAATGCCCCTCATCAAGGAGTTGTGGAGAAACCACAAGTTTGAAGAAGCAACTTGGGAGTCGGAGGATATAATGAATCTGAGTTACCCACATTTGTTTTAGTGTGGGAAAAGGAAAATTTCGAGGGTGAAATTTCTTAAGGGGGGAATATTGTAACGACCCAAAGTTTCATTAATGAAAATAACTCTTGAACCAGTTAAATGTCTCATTATGAAAAATGTTTTTATAAGATGTCAACTTCTTTGGTTTTATGTTAAGATTTGTGACCGTTACTTTTATATTCGTTGAACAGTGATCACATGAGTAGTATAAATATATGGCTTTAACGAACCCAATTTTATTCAGACGAAGGAAGCGATGGCCTCATCCAGTAGAATTTCCCCATACGAATCCCATTTGTCGGAGCTCAGAAAAGAGGTGGCGTCTTTGGGCTTCGCCCTTGACCAATCCCAAGCTGAGCTTCGTTATGTCAAGCTTGAACAGGACCATCTACGGTAAAAGTGGAAGTTGATAGAGATTACCACTCGAGTGATGTTATCCGAGCCGCCCCAAGAGCCTGTCACCATCGCACACCTTACCCTTAGGTCTTATGTAGCTATTTTAACTGGTTATTTAACAAATAAGTAGTACTATGTTCATGTACATTATTTTTTTATATAATAGTGACTATAATTTCTAGTCATTTTTGATACATTGTAAATATATTTTAAAGTATAAATGGTGTTTTTGGTTATTGTTTAATTAAGAATTATATTTTATTAAATTAAGGGATTTTTTAATTAAATAATATTTTAATAAAATATTATTATTAATATTAAATTAATTTTTAAATATAAATGATATTATAATTTTATGAATGCAATTAATATTTTTATTAAGGTTTGAAATCCATTTCTATCAAAACCCATGAATTTTTTATAAATGTCGGTTTTTATTATAAAAGTAAAAATTCACATATATAAAAAATTATTTAGATAAAATAAATATTATTTTTGGAATCAGGATGTCTAAATTATCCAACGGATAATTTTTCATAATTTTCTGAGACAGTCAAATTTTTGGGTAAAAATTAAATACCATTTAAATATATAATGTGTTTTATGACATCATAATGACCCAATGGTGATGTAATAAAATACCATAATCCTTATGTTCGGCCAATATATGTTTTATCATTAAAATAATGAGGTTTTGGGTTTGTTTGACTTACTTTTAAAATCATTAATGAACCCCTCAAGACTTATTCATCACTTTTCCTTTTGAAATTAATTTCCATGGGAGTGTGAGTCACCTCCACATAAGCAACCCTAATTTTTTAATAATTTAGGACCTTGGCCTTATAAAATATTTTTTTCCTCTTTCATTTTCCAGAAACCATGGGAAAAAACCATGGGATGGTTTGTGGTTTGAATTATTTTAATATAAGGGGTCCCAAACCTAAATAATAAAGAATTCCCTCACCTTTCCTATATAAACCCACCCAAGCTCCCACTTCCTCCTCACTCAAATCCATTTGAGTTCGTCCAAAATCTGCCCAACTCTCTCTAGAATCCTCCCAAGGTGCCCTAAGATCCCAAGAAGCCTCTCACAAGCCTCTCTCTAGCATTTGGAACCACAGTTCCAAGTAAGGGTTTTTTCTTCCTTTCTCTTTTTTTGTCAATTTTCTTTAAGTTGTATTTCCCTTTTAATTTCAATTATTAATGTTGGGGTATGGTTTTTCACCTCCCCTATACTGCCCTCTTATTGTTTTAATGATGGGAGACCCCTTTCTCTCTCATTAGATGCCTCCCATGTACACTCGTTACTATACCGAAATTCCGAAAGGAACTTATCTCTCTTCTTTTACATTCAAGCAATACTTTTATATCATGAATCTAAATTCCTTTTCAATTATTGGGACATGTATATATTTGACCTCCTTACTGTTTATTACATGTAAATATGATGAGGAACCCCTTTCTCTCTCATCAACCTTTTTTATTAATTCGTATGTCACGTCGTTACGCTGCCGAAATCGCACCGACTTTCTAAGACAATGTCTTTGTGTAGTGAATACCATGCCCATTCCTCCATCAAGGGTATTCACAATTATGCACATTTAAATTTTGATTGTAAAGTTTCATGTATTAATTCCACATTCCTTTATCGTGGAAGGAATGATTATGTTTTATGAATCTAGGTTTTATGATCCATCTGGCACACTTATGCATGAAATGAAGTGTTTTAGAAGGGTGCGCCCTTATAGCGCTCCAATGCATTAGGTAAAGTATAGTATCATGATACATCATGTGCAATGAGTGTTGACTCATGCTAATTCAAGTGCAATGACGGTTTACTCATGCTTCAAGTGTAATGAGGGTTTACTCATTCTCCATGTGCAATGAGCCTTGGCTCATGCTAATTCAATGTTAAGTGTTGTTGACACATTTCCATGTTATGATTATCATGATTTATCATGCCTTTATGTTCATGTTAATCTTATGCTCTATTGATGTTCCTATTTCCTAACATGTATTTTACCCCTCATTTTATTCATTGTGTACTCCCTTACTGGGCTTTATAGCTCACCCTTTTCTTATGCATGTCCTCAGGTTATCCCATGCAATGCTAAGTACGAAGGAATGTAGTGGTCATGTAAAGGATGTTTTCAATAAAGATGTTGTATTTCAAGTTTAATGTTTTTTATGTAATGATCCTAAGCCCCAAAGACACTAAACCTCTCGATCTTCTTTGTTGTATCAAGTGGCGTTTTATGTAATAAAGCATGTTTATGTTGTAATAAAAAGCAGGGTTGTCATATTCAAGGTCATGGGTAGGATAGTTTTTCTCATGAGTCTTAAGCTCATGAGAGCCATAGGCAACAACATGATTACCCTGCATGAGGAAACATCCCAAACCTGAACCCGATGCATCACAGAAGACCACATAACCTATCCCAGCCTTAGAAAGAGTTAACTCCGGTGTAGTAGTCAGAAGATGCTTTAGCTCAACAAAAGAACTCTGACATTTATCATACCAGGAAAACTTCACTCCCTTTTGAGTTAGTGCAGTCATTGGAGAAGCTAACTTTGAGGAGTCTTTAACAAATCGGCGATAATATCTTACTAAGCCCAAGAAGCTCCAAATCTCGAAAACATTTCGTGGTTGTTCCCAAGTCATTACAGCCTTCACCTTTTCAGGATCAACTAATATTCCTCGTTCTGACACAACATGTCCCGATAATTTCACTTCTTGAATCCAGAAATCGCACTTCAAAAGCTTGGCATAAAGTCGATGATTACTTAGAAGACTCAAAAATGTTCTCAGATGATGCACATGATCCTCCTCAGATTTGGAGTAGACAAGAATGTCGTCCACAATGACCACCATGAAAGCATCTAGATACTCAAAGAAAACTGTTTTCATCAAATCCATGAAAACTACATGAGCATTTGTTAGGCCGAAGGGCATAACAAGGTACTCATAATGGCCATACATACTCTGAAAAGCGGTTTTAGGAACGTCATATTCTTTTAGCCTCAACTGATGGTAACCAGATCGAAGATCAATTTTTCAAAACCACTTTCCCCTTTAAATTGATCAAACAAATCATCAATTAGTGGTAACGGATATTTGTTCTTTATCGTAACTTGATTGAAATTTCGATAATCAATACATAAGTGAAGAGAACCATCTGCCTTCTTAGCGAAGAGAACAGGTGCTGCCCATGGAGACACACTCGGGTGTATAAATCCTTTCTCAAGAAGATTGTCTAAATGAGACTTCATTTATTTTAGTTCATCTGGAGCCATTCGGAAAGAGGAAATAGTAACTGGTTGAGTACCAGGCATTAAGTCAATAGAAAAGCCAACCTCTCTTACTGGTGGAAAACTACAGAAGTCAGAAGGAAACATGTCTGGAAACTCAACGATGATTGGAGGAAGATCACCACACATTGAGTCTCTCTCCAGATCAAAAGAAAACACTGATATAACATTCCTTAACTCTGGATTAGAGGGGCCGGCTCTGCTTGACCTTGGGTCCCATTCTCCTTGAAAAACCAGAGACACACCACTGAGTGTAGTTAGGTAGACCTGTTGAAGATAAGAATTGATTCGGGCTTTATTGGCAATGATCCAATCCATCCCAAAAATTACATCAAAAGATTTCATGTCAAGAACCAAGAAATTCCAAGTATGATCAACACCTGATAGAGAGAAGACACAAGAAAGACTACGAAGACCCTTCTCTCTCATAACACCAAGGGGTGTAGTAATATCCATTACACAAGATAAAAGCTTCATATGCAGATTAAGAAGATTAACAAGATGACTTTAAATAAAAGAGTGAGATTCACCAGTATCAAAAAAGAGTTTTCAATAAAGACGAACCTATAAAAATGGTACGTCTCACATTTGCAGGACCTGTATCAACTACCTCTAGCGACTCTTCCACTGCGTGAAGAAGATTTATTCTGGATGCTTATGGCCGTAACCATTTTGCGCGTGAAGCATTTGTTTTCCCCGCAGTATTTGGAGGTGATGATGATCATGTTCCACTACACAGGGTAGAGAAGCGATGGCAGAATCTTTGTAGGTTCCCTAAATGTCCCCAGGAGCTACAGTTCTTGGGTGCCTCAGTGAAAACCCTCTTAGAATGTCTTGGCTTCCCATAGTGATATCAAGTCAAGGAAGCCTCTCCTAGTGCTATCGGAGGTCTGTAATGACTCTATTGCTGAGAACCACCATGAGAAACATCGTTCTTCTGTTTTCCTTTAATGGAACCAACACTCCCACTAGGAGGGAAAAGAACCTCCTTGAACCCCAACATTCCTGACAAATCCATCTCACCCATCATTACTCTATCTGGCACATCGGCATAAGTGGGTAGCTTCAGTAAGAAAACCTGATAAAAAATATCTGATCGAATCCCCAACTCAAATCATGAAGCTTTCATCCTCTGATTCAATACAATTTCAGGGGAAAACTGTACCAGCTCATAAAATCGATTTGAGTACTCAGTCACGGTTTTTTTGGCCTGCTCAAGTTTGAAAAACTCCACAGCCTTGGACAACATAATAGATTCTAGATAGAACTGATTAGTGAAAAGAACCCTAAAGTCTTTCCACTCCAAACCCTCATGTTTCCCAGCCATCATCATCATGTACCACCATCTTCAACTTGGTCCCTCTAGTACGAAGGTGGCACATTTCACCTTCATCGCATCAGGTGTCTCCAAAAACCCAAACGGACATTTGATCTTACTCAACCATTCCTCAGCATGTTGAGGATCAGTGGAGCCTTTGAAGACTGGTGGCTTCTGGCGTAGAAAAAATTGAGAACGAATTAGGAGAATATCACTCTGAGGATCTATAGCTGGAGTCTGAATAGGGATTGGAGGTGGTGCATGTCCCAGAGTATGGACAGTGTGAAGAATCACCTCTACCATACTTGGATCCACAATAGGACTTGCTTACTGATATTTAGCAGCAGCCTCTTTTTGGATTTGAATTCCATGTATCCTCAGAGGCATGATGTTATGCAACAACAACAGACCACGAAGAAGAAATTATATTAACACTCAACCTGAGTAACGAGAAAAACTATTCTTAAAAGAAGGGATAAAAAGATTTGGATTCCACTCTATCCAAATCATAATAGGGAAAAGTATAGAACTAATCCACAGGTTTCCTTCCCCTATCCACCCTTGGCAACATAGGGTTCATTGCGGTGAGAGCTGGCCAGACACTCAATCACAACTACCTCCTAAGTCTCGACAAGAAAACTCAAATGCATACTATCATCAAGGCAAGATGTTTCAATCTTCCTTTGATACCAGTTTTTCATGAACCAACTCGGGTACCCTAGTAACCTGATAACCAAGCCGACACTGACATAGCCCAAAGGGCATTCCTGATCCCCACGGGTCGATGACTAGCACCTGGCATCGTACAACATACATGTGGGAACGATTTGGCCACAAGAATGCATAAGGAAAAGAAAACAAAGCAGTATGCATAACATAAGAAACTCCACTGGGAGTGATGTACCAGAATACAACATGGCACAAAAATCCCAAAGTACAACAACCCATGTACTAAAGATGGGAAAAACAGCCCCAAGGTCCCCAAGGACACAACTCACCAAGACCAAAGATCAACAGCTGGATTCGCCTCCAAGAGATTCCTTTCCTTTGCTCGAGCATGGAAAAAGGATGTCTACAAACACCCGAAGGCAAAATTAGGGTGTGAACCTAAGCCTAGTAGGTTACCACCAAAGATTCTGTAATAGATGACAAAAATAGATTATTCAAAGAAAAGATTTCAATTTTCAAATAAACAGGTTTGGAATCACAAAAGCATATTTCAACAAACATGCTATACATTTTCATATGATGAAAAAATTACATTAAGCAAAGGATTTACAAAAGATTTAATATTTCTAAAACAATGTCTTAAATAAAACATTTATATAAAACAGTTTATATAAATTCAGCATGCATGTAAGCAGTTCAAAAACATTGGCATACATTTATATCTCAAATATAAACAAACAAGTGAGTAACATGGTCATCTTCCAAAAGGTACAATAGTATTAATCAATTATAGAATTCCGCACACACTATGTGAATTCAGAAAATATGTTTATACACACGTCCCTATGACATTGTCCAAAGGATACTAATCACCAACCCTCCGGGGATGTGACCCGCTCCATGTATGTTTTAGAATGTTGTTATAGCGTAGAGTGTATCCAAATAACTCAATAACTACCTAAGGCTTGCATGCGTTCTTAAATGGTGGGAGAAATATTTTAAGAATGCTTAAAATATGATCAATCTCATTCTTCCATTTCAAAAGTTTCAATTTCATTCCATTTAAAACCAAAATAGGTTTTATTCAAAACATGCCTTTTTCACAAGATAAAACCAATGGGTTTCTATCAAATCATTCTAATCCATTTTCATAAGTTTGAAATCCATTCAAAACCAATTCCATCATTACACATTTCATTTCCACAATTAAATTCAACAATTTAATTGAAAACATTTCCATCAAATCCACAATTTAAAACCAACAATTTAAATCGGCCAGTTTCCGTAAACACACCCAATTCAAGGGAATTGGGGTTTTCCCAAATTTCTATTCCAAAACCATTTCAAATATCTCAATTCAATAGAATCGAGTTTTTATCAATTAATTGAAAGAAACTTGAGCAATTGAATTTAAATCAATAATTGAAATAAATCAAGAAAATGCAATGATAAACAATTTGGCTAGTTGGGACGGAACCACCTACCTCGACATTTTTGACCAAAACCACAATGGTCGATAACGCTAAAGAAAACCAGGTCTCTTCTTCAAGAACCCACCTTAGATCTCTTCTCCTAGAAAGTTTAAGACCAAATCTCTTCAAGTTTGGTACCACACACATATATCTACCCATAATGGGCGTATATCTAAGAAATAGAAAGAAGAGGAGAAGTAGATCTAGGTAGATCTAAGAAACCAATCCAGAAAGAAGAAGAAAGATCACATACCTTCAGAATCCCGCTTCGATTAACTAAGAGGAGCTTTTGTATCCTCTCCGGAACAAAGGGAGAACCTTATCCTACCCTAGGAGAAGACAAATCCTGATTTAGGGCCACTAAGGAGAAAAAATGAAGCATTTAGAGGCAAAATGGCCGAAATCCAAAATTTAAGGATCTAAATTTATGTGATTTCACGGTTTGTCCGCACGGTTTGTCAAACAGTGTGCACACTGTGCGGATCTCACTGTCCAAGATTGCTGGTCTGCACGGTTTAGTCGCACGGTTTACCAAACCGTGCGCACACTGTGCATACCCCACTATCCAGTGCTACTAGGTTGGCACGGTTTGATCACACGATTTATCAAAGAGTGCACTAACCGTGCACAAGCCATTTACTTTTTGTTTCACATAAAATTTCACCCAAACACACCCCCAAGTCACTAATCCAAAAATAGACACTTAGAGAAAGTACCTGAAAACGTAACGGGTTGTTACAACTAATGTGACATCTGGTCCCCAGTGACAGTACAACCACCCCGCCTTAACATGGTCGTCGGGTCCTGGCCCACCAAGTACCACCAGTTGCCCTGCTGACATGTGGTGCCCACCCCAGGGTCCACCCACATTCCCGAATGGGTTATCTGACTAATGGCAGTCCACACAGGCCAACACATGTCCTTTCTAGTGTGTTTTATACTCACTCACACACATCCTGAGAAACTTCCCAGGAAGTCACCCATCCTGATCACTACTCCAGGCCAAGTATGCTTAACTGTGGAGTTCTAATCAGGTAGACTCCCGAAAAGGAAGTTGCACCTTGTTGACATTAGTCTTATCATTCAGTCATTTAACACTTTATCATTTGGGGGTGTTACAATCACCCCCCCCCCCTTTAGAGCACAACGTCCCCATTGTCGGCCCTATATCTCAACCCAGGCAGTGCACCACACTTAAGGATGGGTTCCTCTTCTGATACCAAATGTGACCATTGGGACCCAGTGACAGCACAACCACCCTGCCTTAACATGGTCATCGGGTCTTGGCCCACCAAGTACCACTAGTTGCCCCGCAGACATGTGGTGGCCACCCTAGGAGAAGAAAAATTCTGAGATAGGGCCACTTATGAGAAAAACGATGCATTTAGAGGCAAAACGGCCGAAATACACAATTTAAGGATCCAAATTTAAGTGAGCTCACAGTTTGTCCACACGGTTTGTCAAACCGTGTGCACACCGCGCAGATCTCAATGTCCTGGATTGCTGGTCCACACGGTTTAGTCACACGGTTTACCAAACCATGTGCACACCGTGCGTACCCCATTTTCCAGTGTTGCTAGGTTCGCATGATTTGATCACACGGTTTATCAAACAGTGCGCTAACCATCCACAAGCCATTTCCTTTTTGTTTCACTTAAAATTTCACCCAAACACACCCCCAAGTCACTACTCCAAAACAAAGGCACTTAGAGACAGTACCTGAAAACATAACGACTTGTTACGACTAATGTGACAACTGGGCCCCAGTGACAGCACAACCACAACGCGCCTTAACATGGCCGTCGGGTCCTAGCCCACCAAGTACCACTAATTGCCCTGCTGACATGTGGTGCCCACCCCAGGGTCCACCCACATGCCTGAATGGGTTATATGAATAATGATAGTCTCCATAGGCCAACACATGTCCTTTCCAGTGTGTTTTGTCCTCACTCACACACACCCTGAGAAACTTCCGAGGAGGTCACCCATCCTGATCACTACTCCTGGCTAAGCACGCTTAACTGTGGAGTTCTAATTAGGTAGGCTCCTGAAAAGAAAGGTGTGCCTTGTTGACATGAGTCTTATCATTTAGTCATTTAACCCTTTATCATTTGGGGGTGTTACAATCACCCCCCCCCCCATTTAAAGCACAACGTCCCCGTTGTCGGCCCTACATCTCAACCCAGGAAGTGCACCGAACTTAAGGATGGGTTCCTCCTCTGATACCAAATGTGACAACTGGGCCCCATTGACAGCACAACCACCCCGCCTAAACATGGTCGTCGGGTCCTGGCCCACCAAGTACCACCAGTTTCCCCACAGACATGTGGTACCCACCCTAGGGTCCACCCACATGACCAAACGGGTTATCTGACTAATAACAGTCCCCATAGGCTAACACATATGCTTTCCAGTGTGTTTTTTCCTCACTCACACACACCCTAAGAAATATCCCAGGAGGTCACCTATCCTGATCACTACTCCAGGCCAAGCACGCTTAACTGTGGAGTTCTAATCAGGTAGGCTCCCGAAAAGAAAGGTTCACCTTGTTGACATGAGTTTTATCATTTAGTCATTTATCCCTTTATCATTTAGGGGTGTCACACTCTTTAAATATAGTTTTGGTCACTCTTATAAACTCTATTAGACCAAATAAATTTCTTCTTTGAAATCAGGACATCAAAAATTACTTTGTCTAAATTTTTGGTAATTTTCCGATAAAGTTCATTTTTTAATGAATAGTGAAAAATGTTGTATTTTAATTCAAAACCACTTTTTAATCTAATATATATATATGATTAGATTATCTTTTGAATTTGTTTTAAAGTCAAATTATAATATATTTTTAACATTAAATCCAATAGTGATCATTAAATTAATTTCACTTTGAAATTGGACTTAAACTCGTGTCAATCTTTTAATATATATTGTTTCATAAAAACACTCTATTTGTTCGGACAACAGAAATTAATTATTAAATTAATTAATGAAACTTATATTTTTTTAATTTTGTAAAATAAATATCAGTTTTGAATTTGGAATATCAAATATATCTTAGGGTGATTTTTAGGTATTTTTTTGAAAAACATCAATTTTTGATGAATAGTGAAACCACTAAGTGGTAGTTAAAAAATTTATTTTTCGTTTAAATGAAATTTTACCACCTCTGTGATTTTAATTTCAAAAATATGACATACATGGTAGTCATTAGGATGTAAAATGTTGTTCAATGGGATGAAAATATTTTTTGGTGAAAAGTAACTTTTTTGTTTTATTAATCGCGATTAAAGGTAATTAGTGTAATTTAAGGTAAAGATAATGTTATAATAATATGAAATGACCATGAAACATGTCCTAAACTTATTTTATCAATCATTTCCGACCAAGACAATCCATGAGTCAACTTGGGGACCCCATGGAGCCACATGGGTAAGAAAATGATATTAATAACTTTTTATTTAAAGTTAAAATAAAAATGTCACAAACATGTATTTTTTTACTAAAACAATTTTTACATGTGGTTATACAAGTCATATTTTTTACTATAAATAGTAATTGGAAAGATAAAAATATTTCCTATATAATATTAGTTTTTTTATAATTTTTTAGGCATTAAAAAAATTAATTTATTTAGGACACCATGATGATGTAGTGATTACCTCATTAATGAATGATTTAAATAAAATGAAAAGATAATGTATAATCTAAGACATAAACTGGTATAAAACTTATTGGATGGGTGGATTTTTAACCCTGATCACCTTATAATAAAAATATATCTTTTTTGACCTTTAAAATCGGGAAATCATTTTAAAATAAAGTGGCATTTCATGACTTTCCAAGAGTGTCCCTCCTCCCTCGTATAAAAGGCCCCCACATCTACCTCCTTACCCACACCTCTCAAGCCATTGGATTGGACAAAATCTGATCATTTTACCTATCCAAATCCCTCTCTTCATCCTAGAATCCTTTCCGTAGGTAGAAATCTCTTCAAGAAACCCATTTGGTTCAAACCAAGGGGAGTTACCCAATTTAAAGATAATGTCTTCTCTTATGTTTATTTGTTTTATTCTGCTTCTCCAACCCCATAAACTATTTTTATTCCTTTATTTTGTAACAAAACTAGTATCTTAAATATAATAGGATGTTTTTATGTGAATTATTAGAGCTACACATACACACAGCTCTGTCTAATGGTTAAATAACATATTGTTTCTGTAGATGGTGAATTGATGCCCCACGAAAAGATGATTGTTCAGTCTTCTCTTAAAACCTTTCATGGTGGCCATTATGATGCCACTGTATTTTATATGTTATATATATGGTATTTATGTTTTCTATATTCTTTTCTATTTTATATTTAAAACATAACATTATTCTTTGCAAGTTGTTCAAATGCGATAATTTCATACGAGAAAGTGTGGACTACCACCCCCTCAAGTGATGTGACCCGTTCATGCAATACGTGGAATGTATAAAGAATGAAATTAATGAACATATGTGACTTATATGACATATAAATTATACTGTAATTGTAATATATATATATCCCTCATTTATTTTTAATTCCATTAGTATGACAAAGAAATGAAAGAACCGTTCATGCGTACGTACGACCTACCGTCTCCATTAACGGTGCATTTCATTTCTTTTTATCTCCAAATGTTATGGAATAGTATAAAATGAATATATACTGGATATATATGATATTTAAATCATTAATACTATTCTGGAGTTGATTTACTTATAACGACATGGAAAATACTTTTCCAACAAGTTCATTTTTCACTCATGTACCAAACATCGACAAAAATGTCTGATATGAACTCACATTATTAACCAATTATTATAAAATTATAATATTTGAAATGAACTGAATAATAATATTTAAATGAGTTCTTTAAGCAATTATAAATTTACCATATTTTATTATTCAGGAATATAATGAAATGAATAAGACAAGTCGGACTTGAGGTAAGGGATCCTACCTCTCTCTTTCTTTTTAAGTACTCTCTTTTATGTCATTTCTTTTAAGATCATCTTTCTTATGTTTGGGGATGTTATTTTATATTCCTCATTCTGTAATTTTATGTTAATACTATGGGATACCCTATTTGATCTCATAAATCTATTTTTTGATGTTTTAAGTGGCGTCGTTGGGCTGCCAAGTTTTCATAAGGGATTTTTCATCTCACTTTTTTTTCCTATGATATTTATGCTACATTTTCCACCATTTATTTTGATTGGTGTATTTAATTCCCATTATTCTACTCTTTGTTTAATATAATTTTGTTTATGAGTATTTACATCAATTTTGTATCATCCTTCTTTCATGGGGTGTACGTTTCGAATATTACCCCAAGTTGGTAAGGGAACCTTTCAAAATCCTCTTTTTAAAGGACTTCTTTTTGTTAGTTCTTTTAATTTCCATCTTCTTATTTTGGGATATGTTCTTATATATCCTATTGATGTAAACATTATTTCTAATTGATGAGATTCCTTTTTTTATCTCATCAACTCATTTTCGTAATTTTAAAGTGACGTCGTTAGGCTGTCGAATTTTTACAAGGGAACCTCTTAACCCAATTTAAATTCTTTGGGTTCAACTTGTACTTATTGAATATGTCATCCAATGAATAAGTGTGAATGAAATATGGTTTTTTACACTTAATAACCACTTATATTGAGTGTATTTATATTTTTCACCCATAATTGTGAGATTGATTTATCCTTAATTTAAGGATACCCTCTTTATAAGGGATTTCATCTCATTTTACAATTCTATTAAGACTTCATTATTGTTATGCACCAATTCACTCTTATATGATGTATATACTATACTTTGGCATATTATATCATGAATCCCTTTATTCTCATTATATTATAAAGTCCTGATTAAATTTTATTCCTCAAATATTTGTATTCAAGTGTCTCTCATTTTGTTAAAAACTCTTTAACTAAAATATCCTTTTAAATGTTTTAATGATTTATTCTTATAAATATTTCTCATTAACATCCATGTTTTCAAAATGGTTTTTAAGGATTTATTTACATGGATATTAATGGTTTAAAATGTTAAAAGCTTCAAAGTGGTATGGGAATTTGTGTCAATCTCCTTTCATTGAATAATATTTTGTTTTATACACAAATTTCTTTTATACGGTGTATAAGACCCTTTGAATTTTCATTTCATTCAAATGGAATCTTTTTCTATGAAGAGTTTTACCGAACGACAAAAATTAATGTTTCTTTTAACGTATGCGGTGACAACGACCTTTTCCGCCACCGTGAGTACTATTTGACATTTGTCTTCTTTAACAAGCCATAATGTTTTTAAAAGAAATTAAATACCATATACTCTTTTATGTATTTTGGTATTGAAAATGGTTTTGATAATGGATTTATTATGTCAAAATATTTAAGTGATATATTTTGATTGAAATATTGAAATTTTTTCATTCCATTATATTTGTTTTATGTATTATGATTTTGTAATGGAACTTAGACATTTGACGGGTGGTTAACTGATAAACCATATGACAGGTGGTGTTGTGAATACCAGGATGCGTGGTTACGTTATAACCTCCAATGCATTGGGTATGGAAGTCAAACGTATGGCTTTTCCATGTAGTGATAGGTGTGTATGTTGACCGTATGGTTATTCCATTTAATTATGTCTATGTCCCAAGTTACCTTTATATGTTATGTGTTCTTTATATGGGTTTATGTTAATATTTTGGTTACAAAGGATAAGTAGTGGTATTTTATTCAGTGAAGAGTATTTACTAATTCATAAAGGTGAAAATTATTACTTTAATAATGTATTCATGGTTTACTTGTTGTTTTGAAAAACTAACAGTTTTCCTTTTTTGTGTATCATTTAATGGGATTTTTATGCTCATCCAAAGTTTTTGAAATGTTCTCCACATGAATTAAAGATGAATAGGGTCAAGGATCGAATCAAGGAAAGACATTTTATCTAAAACATGGAACTCGACATGTTTCTTTTTAATAGTTTTTATTTTATAGAAAATTTGTAGAAGAGTCTACTTTGTAATCTTTTGAGATGTAATAGATATGTTCTAATTCTCTAAAACTCTAAAATTGATAAGATCTTCTATTTAAATTATTCATTTAATTCATGATTATGTAATGTTATAAGGTCTAGTCCTTATAGTTGGAATCAGAGGTCGGTTTAGACAACTTTAGGGATTATGAGTTTTTGTTAGACACATGGTTAGTCCCTATATCTATTATTTCAGTTAAATCCTTGTTTTATAACTTTTTTCAGGTCAAGTAAATTCAGTTACAAATGGAAGGATGAGGATCTCAAACGAAATTCATATCTCTTCCTGAGGACATGCTTGCAATAATTATTACAAAGTCATGTTTGGATGATTTTGAAACATTTTCTAGCATACAACTCACTTGCAAGCAGTTGTTTGAGATATCAAACACCTCCACTATACCTTGTTATCATCGTGGATCATGGATTGTATTTAGACAAATACCATTTTCATGATATTCTCATATTTTAAAGTAAGGTAAATATTATCAAGGCATTTTCCAATATTTTACGTTATCACAAGATTTTGAAGCATATTATGATTTTAAAAAAGATACTGAAGAAGGAGACACTTGTGCAACCTATTTATATTTTATTTTACAATATAGTCTCTTAGCATATACCTATGGAATTGTAAAAGGACCATTAATTGAATGTTTCAACTCAAATTCGGTCCGACTGTTATATAGAAATCATGTTTTATCAAATGTCTTGAAATTATATGTTATAAACGATTATTTTCCAAAACTATTTTTCGTGAACACCCATATGACCCATGTTGTACAAGGTGTTTTTGGATGGTGGAAGCAAATGATTTTGAAGGATCTACAAATCCTTGTTGCAATGCATGGACCTTCTACCTACATGAACAGGATGACGATGAAACCAAATGGACACCATGATCAAGGAATGATGTTCTTCATTTTTTGGAATCATTTTATTTTATCTTATGGTGGTGAAATAAGACTTCAAGAATTAAGATGTTGAGATCATAATGAATTTGGATGAAAATGAGAGGTATAAGGAAACCATTAAGGTTAAAACATTTTAGGGTTATTTTTGGAGTTTTATAAAAAGGACAGCCCATAGGATGGGTGACAACCCGTTGCATCTAGTAAGGCCGCAGGAATCAAACCCACAACTGAAGGGAGACAAGGGCACAACGCCTACCACTGGACTATGTGTAGTCTCTTGTTAGTATGACTTATTCTTTTTAGTTATATAATTTTATGAAACAATAATAAGTTGATTTTCGGTTATCTAGGAAAATATTGACCTATCATGGAAGATATATGATTAGGTTAATTAATTTTCAATATGAGACTTTAAGAGAAATTGATGTTATTTGGAGATAAATTTTAATTTTTACCATGGAAGACTATGTGATTAAATCCTTCAAATATTTGTGTTTCAATCTTAATTTGGTTTAGTTTGAAGAATTTAATGGACAAATTTTTTATCGTATGGTCTTCGTTGAACTTTGGGTTTCATTGGACAAATTTTAGAGATTAAGAATAGATTTTCTTTTTATAAAGGATTATCATTTTGTGGATTATCTGATCTTTTTCTAACAATTTTGGTTTTGGTTAAGGTCTAAAGACATGGGAAATATATAGTTCTCTTTTGTGGACTAGTTTATTCTCTATATGTTGATTATAGTGCTCTTAATGTGAAAAATTCATCCTAAATACTCGTATTTTGGAGTAAAAAATGAGTTTGTGTAAGAAAACTAGTAAGAGATGAAAGTCTAAACAACAAGAAAGTATGTTTCCTTGTGATTTTGTTATGCTCATAAATAAATTTTTCAATGAAAAGTAACTTAAAACTAAAATTTTTTCTGTTAACCTTTCCTAATGGGGAATCAAATACTGTTTAACCCATTACAAGTTTGTGATTTTATGGTGGTTAACTTTCACCTAAACATGTTTCTATCACTCTCCATCAGAACTTAACCCTTTGTTTTTTTCCTTCCATATCATTGTTTTCATGGAATCCTAGTACCTATTGTCTCGGTTGACCTTTGTACTTTTCATTCATTATTTTAAAGTGATAGTTCAATTTACTCCTTTTCCAATGTTGGGCATTCAATGAAGTTTCCAAGACCAATTTTAAAATTCCTAAGATGCAATTCCCAAAAGAGGGGAAGGATGTAACATCTCAGGTAAATAAAGAATATTAATTTTTCATATTTATTAATATTTGTGAAAAAAATATTAATATTACTTTAAAGGTAACGCTATGCTCGATGGCGTACCCAATATGAAACAACGAGTTTCTTTGAAATCTTAGATTGCAGTCTAATAATAAAATAATATTATCTTAAATGGTAGTTAACGCCTAGCCGTTGTAATGGCGGTAATGAACAGAACTAACTAAAAATGGATTATATATGTTTTTCAAATATTTTTACTTTTATCCAATAAAAGATAAAGGCTTAAAATAAGAAAAGAATTCAATTTTAAGCATAGATACTCTAATATTTACTAAAATGTCAACATATCACCTTTTGATGGTAAACCCTCGTTAAATATAGTTTTGGTCACTCTTATAAATTCTATTAAACCAAATAAAATTCTTATTTAGAATCGGGACATCAAAATTTACTTTGTGTAAATTTTTTGTATTTTTCCGATAAAGTTCATTTTTTTAATGAATAGTGAAAAATGTTATATTTTAATTCAAAACCTCTTTTTAATCTAATTTATTTATATGATTAGATTATCTTTTGAATTGGTTTTAAAGGGAAATTATAATATATTTTTACCATTTAATCCAATAGTGGCCATTGGAATTAATTTCACTTTGAAATTGGACTTAAACTAGTGTCAATCTGATATATAATGTTTCATAAAAACACACAAATTGTTCTGACAACGGGAATTAATTATTAAATTAATTAATGAAACTTATATGTTTTTGATTTTATAAAATATACATCATTTTTGAATTCGGAATATCAAATGTAGCTTAGGGTGAATTTTTGGTATTTTTCTGGAAAACTTCAATTTTTGATGATTAGTGAAACCACTAAGTGGTATTTAAAAAACTAATTTTTCATTTAAATAAAATTTTACCACCTTTGTGATTTGAATTTGACAAATACTAAATACATGGTTATCATTAGGATATAAAATTTCGTTAAATGGGATGAAAATATTTTTTTGGTGAATATTAACTTTTATGTTTTATTAATCGCGATTAAAGGTAATTAGTGTAATTTAAGGTAAAGATAATGTCATAATAATATTAAATGACAATGAAACATGTCCTAACCTTATTGGATAAATCATGTCCGACCATGAAAATCCATTTGTCAACTTAGGGACCCCATGGAGCCACTTGAGTAAGAAAATGACATTAAAAACTATTTATTTAAAGTTAAAATAAAAATGTCACAAACATGTATTGTTTTACTAAAAAAAAATTTAAAAGGCATTATACAATTCATATTTTTTACTATAAATAATCATTGGAAATATAAAAATATTTCCTACATCATAGTATTTTTTTATAATTTTTATACATTAAATAAATTAATTAATTTATGACACCATGATGATGCAACAATTACCTCATTAATGAGTGATTTAAATAAAATGAAAAGATAATGTAAAATATAAGACATACACTGGTCAAAAACCTATTGTATTGGTGTATTTAGAACCCTTTTCACCTTATCCTAGAAATATATCTTTGTTGGACCTTTAAAATCGGAAAAGAATTTAAAAATAAAGTGACATTTCATGACTTTCCAAGAGTTCCCCTCCTCCATCTTATAAAAGACACCCACCTCAACCTCCTTACCCACACCTCTCAAGCCATTGGATCGGCCATAATCTGATCCTTTTACCTCTCCAGATCCCTCTCTTTATCCTGGAAGCCTTCCTTTAGGGATAAATCACTTCAAGAAACCTTTTTGATTCAATCCAAGGGGAGTTACCCGATTTAAAGGTAATGTCTTCTCTTATGTTCATTTGTTTTATTTTGCTTCTCCAACCCCCTAAACTATTTTTATTCCTTTCTTTTGAAAAAAACCATTATAATCAATATACTAGGATGTTTTTATGAGAAATATTCTAGCTACACTTACACACACCTCCGTATAATTGTTAAATAACATACTGTTTCTGTGGATGGAGAATTACTACCTCACAAAACAATGATTGTTCAAACTTCTATTAACACTTTTCATGGTGGCCATTATGATGTCACTGTATTTTATATATGATATATATGGTATTTTTTTCTATATTCTTCTGTATTTTATATTTAAAACATACCTTTATGCTATTCATGTTGTGCAAATGCGATAATTTCATACGAGGAAGTGTGGACTACTGCCCCCTCAAGTGATGTGCCTCGTTCATGAAATACAAGGAATTTATAAAGAATGAAATTAATGAACATATGTGACCTATATAAAATATATTTTATACTGTAATTGTAATATAAAATATATATATATCATTTATTTTTAATTCCATTAATATGACAAAAAAATGAAAGTAGTGTTCATGCGTACGTACGACCTATCGTCTCCATGAACGGTGCATTTCATTTCTTTTTATCTCTAAATATTATTGAATAGTATAAAATGAATATATAATGGATATATATTATATTTAAATCATTAATACTATTCTGGAGTTTATGTACTTATAACTACATGGAAAATTCTTTTCCAACAAGTTCACTTTTGACTCATGTACGAAACATCGACAAAAACGTCTGATATGAACTCACATTATTAACCAGTGATTATAAAATCATAATATGTGATATGACCTGAATAATAATGTTTAAAGGAGGTCCTAATGAAATTATAAATTGACCATAGTTTATTATTCAGTAATATAAATAAACGAACAAGACAAGTCGGACTTGAGGTAAGGGATCCTACCTCTTTATTTCTATTTATGTACTCTCTTTTATGTCATTTATTTTAAGCTCATATTTGTTATTTTTGGGGTTGTTCTTTTATATTAATCATTTTTTACTTTTATTTTTATAATATGGGAGACCCTATTTGATCTCATCAATCCATTTTTGGAAGTTTTAAGTGGTGTCGTTAGGCTGTCAAGTTTTCATAAGGGATTTTTCATCTCACTTTTATTCCTGTGAGATTTATAATACAATTTCCACCATTTATTTTGAGTGGTATATGTACTTTCCATTATTCTACTCTTTGTGTAATATAATTTCGGTTATGAGTATTTACATAAATTTTGTATAGTCCTTCTTTCATGGGGTGTACATTTCAAAAGTTACCCAAGTCGGTAAGGGAACCTTTCACCCTCCTCTTTTTAAAAGACATCTTTTTGTTAGGACTTTTAATTTACATCTTCTTGTGTTGGGATATGTTCTTATATTTCCTTATTGATGTAAACATTATATCCAAGTGATGAGATTCCTTTTTTTATCTCATCAACTCATTTTCTGAATTTTAAAGTGATGTCGTTAGGCTGTCGAATTTTTACAAGGGAACCTCTTAACCCAATTTCAGTTCTTTGGGTTCAACTTGTACTTATTGAATATGTCATCCAATGAATATGTGTGAATGAACTCTAGTTTTTTTACACTTAATAACCACTTATATTGAGTGTATTTATATTTTTCACCTTATAAGATCGATTTATCCTTAATTTAAGGATACCTTCTGTATAAAGAATTTCATCTCATTTTATATTTCTATTGAGACTTCATTGTTTTTATGCACCAATTCACTCTTATATGGTGTATATACTGTCCTTTGGAATATTATATCATGAATACCTTTATTCTCGTGATATTATAAAGTCCAGATTAAATGTTATTCCACAATTATTTTTATTCAAGTGTCTCTCATATTGTTAAAAACTCTTTAACTAAAATTTCATTTTAAATGTTTTAAGGATTTATTCTTATAAATATTTCTCATTAATATCCATGTTTTCAAAATGTTTTATAAGGATTTATTTATATGTATTAATGGTTTAAAATGTTAAAATCTTCAAAGTGTAATGGAACTTCGTCTCAATCTCCTTTCATTAAGGCATATTTTGTTTTATACTCAACTTTCTTTTATACGGTGTATAAACCCCTTTGACTTTTCATTTCATTCAAAGGGAATCTTTTTATAAGAAGCATTTTACTGAATGAAAAAAAGGAATTTTTCATTTAAATTATGCGGTGACAATGACCATTTCCACCGCTGCGAGTACTACTTGACCTTTGGCTTCCTTAACAAGTCGTAATGTTTGTAAAAGAAATTAAATACCATATACTCTTTTATGTATTTTGGTATTGAAAATGGTTTTGATTATGGATTTTTTATTTCAATATATTTAAGTGATATATTGTGATTGAAATGTGTAAAATTTTTCTTTCCATTGTATTTGTTTTATGTATTATGATTTTGTAATGGTACTTGGACATTTGATGGGTGGTTACCTGATAAACCATATAACGGGTGGTGCTGTAAATACCAGGACTGGTGGTTACGTTATAACCTCCAATGCATTGGGTATGGAAGTTGGTTGTATGGCTATGCCGTGTAGTGATATGTGTGGAAGTCGACCGTATGGTTATTCTATTTAAGTATGTTTATGTCCCAAGTTACCTTTATATGTTATTTGTTCTTTATATGGGTTTATGGAAATCTTTTGGTTACAAAGGATAAGTAGTGGTCTTTTATTCATTGAAGAGTATTTACCACTTCATAAAGGTGAAAAGTATTACATTGATAAATTATTCATGTTTTACTTGTTGTTTTCAAAAACTAACAGTTTTCCTTTTTTGTGTATCCTTTACTGGGCTTTTTATGCTCATCCCATGTTTTTGAAATGCTCTCCACAGGACTTAAAGATGAATAGGGTCAATGATGGGATCAAGGAACGACATGCTATCTAAAACATGGAACTAGACATGTTTCTTTTTAAGCGCTTTTATTTTATGGAAACTTATTGAAAGTGTCTACTTTGTAATCTTTTGAGATGTAACAGTTATGTCCTAATTCTCTAAAACTCTAAACCTAAAAAGATCCTCTATGTGAATTATTCATTTAATTCATGATTATGTAATGTTATAAGTTCAACTCCTTATAGTAAGTGTGACATATTTAGTCACTTTTTTAATTAGTAATTAAATATTTTTTATTTGATATATATGTCGAATTGAAAAAATAAACAATAAAGATAAAACAATATGTATTGATTAGTAAATATTTTTAAATTAATATTAATTATTTTTAAATATATTCATTAACCTTTTTCACTAAAAATAAAAAATATAACTTTATATAATTTATAATACATATTTTTATTATACAAATAATATTTATGAAAATTATATATGTATATATATATATAATTTTTATTTTATAAAAAAGGTTTAACTAAAAATTTTATATATCATGTGAAAATATATATTTAGTCATATATAAATCATTTTAATAAAATGTGATATATTTTTGTCAATATAATTATATATATATATATTAATATATGACTTTCAATGATATAATTTTTTTGATGGAATATACCATTTATCATTGCTAAATAAAACCAATGATATAGGGTGACTATTATCAGCATTAAAAAAAGTGTGGATAAAGGGTTTTCTCTACAACACTTTTCTGGTAAAGGTAACCCGTTAAAAACATTTTTTAGCCCCGATAAAGGGTACCTTTGTTAGTTCTTTTATTAATCACTGATAAAGGATTATACTATTTATTTTGGGTTTTGTAGTAGTGGTTGGATATTTTATAAGAAATATTTGAGTAATGATTAACATCAAAGAACATGACTTTATGAAATTTTTATAAAATTTAGAATTGGTAAAAATTAGGTAAATAAATATTCAAATATAGGGATAAAATAATTTTCGTCACATGTGCTTGAATGAGAGACATAACTCTGATGCATCCATACTTACTATCTTACCTCGCTTAGTTTATTTGTAGTTAACTTAAATATCTAGTTAATTTTTAGGATCTTAGTTTTTTCAGTCATATGACATATTCATTGAACTAAATATTCTTCCAAAGGGATATCCCCAATGTTTACAGACATTCTCCCAATGATTTAAACCTACACACCACTTCTATAGTAGTTAATAGGTTCCATAAATTTATATAGTGCATACCAATACATTCCAAATTTAGTTATATTTTTTTTGTTAAAAAAATCTTTTCATGGTTTTTATCTATCTCTCCATTTATAGTAATTTTTATGTTAAAAAAAACTCATGTCATGTGTTCATTGTTCTCATAGAATTTATTTAAAATTCATGTTGAATTTATACAATCTAAAGTCTTTAAACAATCAAAAATGAAGTTATTTTATTCAAAGAATGTGATTATGGAAAAAAATAAATTTTACTACCAAATTGGGATTAAAACACAATACCAATGGGCCAATCATTAATGGTGGGGTGACAAGTGGTGTTTTGGTATGTGATTAATCTAGTTATACTCTATTTTTTATTATGTTTTTGTTTAGCTTATTTCCTTTTAACCTAAATTAAGGTGTTAGAGTATGTTATTTCTCGGTGAAGTTCCCATTGGAACATGGAGTCACACTAAGAGGTGGTTGAATCGGTGTAGAACAATTTTAATTCTTTCAACTTAAAATTTTAACCCCTTTTTTATATTCAAAAATATATCTCAATTAATATATATAGACCTTTTTATACATACCTATCAAAAAACACCACATGGAAATAATTAAATAAACAAGATATAGTAGCGCATGGTTTTTTTATGAGGTCTAACACCAATGTGGAATTCTACTCCATTCTATGTTCTGGTGGGGACCATGACACATATTTCTACTATTATGACAAGTGGTTGTAGAGGTAATGTTATTATCATAAACCCTAGGGAGTAATCAGCCACCATACAAAAGTTTTATGGGAAGGAATCACCACTTACTCAAAAATATATTTTTCTAGGTTCTTTATATTTTTTCTCTCCAGTATTTTGCCTCCCAACTGGTTGATCATGGAATATAATAGTATCCTAAAATATTCAAAGATAATTTTTAAAGAAATTATAAACATTATATTCCTTATTTATCAAGATGACTTTGTATGAACTATAATATTTTCTTTCTTAATTAGAGTATTCATTATCCAGTAGAGACTCCAGTATAGTTTCATGCACGTTGATCTCTTCAAGTAACCAAACATATGAACCATATTCAGGATTATTATAGTCAACCATACTGAAAAACTTCTTCAAATATGTTTCATGAACTTCCACTACTTTAAGTACTTCAATTTTTGGAAATTATATAGGTTATCATTGAACATTGGTCTTGCATACTAACTTTTGGTTCCTTAAATTTTATAAATCTCTAGTAGATAATTTAGAACTTCATGTTCAGGATCCTCAATTATTTGACCCAGATTATTTTTCAAACTGGTTGGTTGGATTATATTTAACTCTTCTAAATATTTCATAACTAGTAGTCGAAACTAAATAAATATAAAAATTTAAATATTGAAACTTACTTTGATAAATGTAGTGGATTTGAGTTCTAAATTCTAATTCTTCCACTTTTTTAAAATCTCAATTACCCACCTTCAAAGCCTCTAAAAATATCAAAATTTAAATTTATCAAGGATCCCATATATCTTATCATAAAAAATAATAAAGTATTACAAAATTATTGACTATAATCAAACATAAACTTCATGATTTTTTAATCTTGATGTCCTACTAATCATCATCAACTTGACTTTTAATTCACATAAACATCATGTTAAATCTATTAGAAACTTTTTGTTATTTATCTTATAATTATTAAACTTCAAGTTATTATTTTTCCTCTACATTACTAAATCATATGCATCCATCATAACTTAAAATGTAATCTGAATGTACTACTAAACTTATAGTGTTATCCTTTCATTGCTCCAACGCATTATTCAATCTATAGATTACAGAATCTTACCTTCTATTTTAGATACTAATCATCTTAAATTTTGATTTTCCTAGCCTCAAAAATGTTATAATTAGCTTTTCATCTCATCTTGGAATGTATTAGCATCTAATCATCTTTAATTACTGCACTATTTAACTTTTGATCTTCTGGACATAGGCAAATTATCATTTCAAAATACCTTCAAGAATTAACTCAACCAACTTTGTAACACGCCAAGAATTTAAAAATAAATTTAATATAGAATTCATGAAACACTGATTCTCTACAAAACATAACGTTATTATGACCTATCCAATACACACAATTTTTCCACTTCTATAATTTGAATTTCAAAAAAAACTGACATACAATGTTGTCTTCAGTATGATATTTAGAGTCTGATAAGACAAACATAATTATTGATGAATAGTAACTTACCCTTTAGAATAGTAATGAATAGTAAATCGTCCAAAAAAATAGATACTCCACCCATGAATGTATAAATACAATTTAGACATCTTATAAGCGAAAAAATATCATAGTATAAGTATTGGTATTTTTGAATTTCATAAATATTTTAATTACAATTTCATGATTAATTTAATAATTTAAAATAGAAATGTATTTTCTTAAAATGTAATCATAAATTGTTACCTTATTGTAATATGGTTATAAGATCATTTTATGGGACCCTGATTAATTTCTCAAGGTGTATAAAAATGAGTTATAGTTTTAAAGTTAATTTTATGGAATAAATTATGATTATATTTAACAATTAAATTAAAATTATTTACAAAGTTATTTTCAAAAAAAGGATTTTATTTTTTAATTCTACACATAAAAAAATGGTTGGGGTGAATTTCTGGGATTTTTCTAAAATAATTGAATTTTTTTGAATAGAAAAAAAGAGTTTTCAGTTTTTTGTATGTTTAATTACATCATAATGATGTAATAATTAATATAAAATGATTTCCAACTTTCTTATAGTATTATATGACATTAGGTGTCCAGAGTGGCTAATACCATGGGCCAATACCATGGGAAACACCATGGTGTTTCAAAAACCACTAATGAGGTGTCCCTTTAAATTAATAAAAAACTCCCTCTCATATACTATAAATACCCACACAATGCTTTATTTTATTTTAATAAAAACTTATTATCCTCAAATATTTGGAATTTCTACCTCCCTAGGTGTCCTCAAGCCCCAAAAATCCCAACCTTCAAGTTTTAGGAGTTACTCTACAGGGTAAGGGAATCTATCACCCTTCTCTTTTGAAAGATTTCATTACATGTTGTTACTTTTAATTTAAATTTGATTGTGTTGGGATATGTAATTCAAAATCCCACTTATTTTCCATGTTATGTAATAATTCTAAGAAAACCATTTTTATTTCATCAAAATATTTTATGAAATTTATAGCGACGAGGTTAGGCTGTCAAATTTTCATAAGGGATCTCTCAAATTTTATTTTGTTTTCAATTTGCTTTATTTTATTTTTCATTACTCAACTCATGTAATATAAATGTTATGATGAATCTAGTATATTACATATAATTTAATTTTTTCCGGATAAATTAATAATTACTCATCATCTCTCCTTTCCCATAATTTTATACTAAAAATGATAATATCATCCATGATGTGCCAATTTACCACATTCAAGGATGATGGGTTTTAAATTTATATTACCATCTTCAATTATGGTCATGAAATCATAATTACAATTTAACTAGAATATAATATATGTATCATGTCTCATCTATGGTTAAAGAATAATTTTTTACACATTGTTTTGATTTATAAATCAAAATGAGTTCATTGTGTTCAAAAACTACCAATTAACCCAAACAGTTGTCATTAAATAATTTATATAATGATTCATCTTCAATCCATGTAACAAAATTAAAATGACAACTATATACCCTTTTTCATGTTCTCTAATAACATATTACTTCAATTCTATAAACCCATCCTCATTTGACATGATTCTCTATTCATGTAAATAATTATACATATCATGAAACAAACGGACCCGAAGAATGAAATTGAACCTCTTAACCCATAAAAAATTCCATGAATGAACTTAATAAGGTTATAATAAATCAATTAAATGTATAATAGGTTCTATAAATATTAATTAATGAATTTAACTTTTTTATCTAGGGCACTAAGACCAAGTAAAGAATACCATCGGACTTAAGGTAAGGGGTTTCTTCATCTCACACCCATTTTTTTGAGATATTCATTATTCACTACTACTAATTGTGTATGGTGTATATATACTTCCCATTTATTTTTCATGTCATGAATATATTTATTTTTAGGATAATAATTATATAATTTATTATTATTAATTTTGGGTCATATGATTCAATTGATTAAATTTTTTTATGTATTTTCTACCCGAATGTCCATTTTCATTGGGGTTACTCTTATTCTCTACTCACCTGAATGAAATTATTATTTATTCTTATGTGCTCATCATAAATTTTGTATGAATGTTCTATATATTTGTAATAATTATATTCCTTCATTGTTTTATGGGTATTTATATGTTTTAAAAGGGTCTTTTAAAACTTCTTCCTGAAATACAAGCTCGATTTAAGGAATATCTTGAATTATAACTTATTTTTAAGGTCACTATATAATCTATTTTAAGTCATATTTATCTTTATAAAATCACAAACTTTAAAATGAGAAATATATTTTCGTTAATTATTGGTTTTATTAAATCCAAAATTCCTTTGCGCTTTAAAATCCTTTAATATCATCCTTAAACCGCAATAAAATGTTTTATTTCTAATGCTACTTTAAAAACTCTTTTTAAATGATTTCACATAAAAAATACATTATTTAA
Source organism: Viscum album (assembly GCA_963277665.1). Classification (NCBI taxonomy): domain Eukaryota; kingdom Viridiplantae; phylum Streptophyta; class Magnoliopsida; order Santalales; family Viscaceae; genus Viscum; species Viscum album. Next base: position 73,736,952 of record OY728162.1, on the reverse strand, counting down.
GACTAAAATATAATTTCAATGATGTTAACTTTTATTTTCCTGTATTTATATGTTTAAAATATTATTCATAAAAAATAAAAATGATTGTCTGAAAGAACTCTACTTTCCCAGGTAAAAATGATTTTTCCCATCTCACTTTAACTTTTTTGAGACATATTCATCATTCACCACTTACTTATTACTTTTGGTGTATGTAATTATCTTTGGTATATCATATTAAGATTATCTTTATTCTCATGATATTCTTAGGGATTGTGATTTGAATGTTTCAAGGTGGTATGGTACACTTTGGAATGTTTAATGATTATTTCTTCGATAATTTTTCAGTGCACTCATTTTAGAGTATCTTTATTTATGTCAACATCCTATGATGAATCTTATATTTCATATATATTTATCTCCTATGATATAATCTATAAATTATTTTTTTGAATGCTTTCTAATTATTTTGAATGTGGATGTTCTATCTTGATATCATTCACCATATTACTTTGAATGGTTAGTGTTTAGCTTTAATGACTGGGGAAAGTTGTTTACATTTCATATGTTAGTTTGAATATGAATGTATATGTTTTTTATGTTTATCCCCATTCATTAAAATAGATAATTATACATATTATTTTATTGATGGGGTATATTATAGCCCCTCGATGCATCAGTAGGTCTCATTAGACAAACTAGGTTATGACACGAGGCCTTGACAAAATGGTTATTTGTGGTCTTGGCATGAGGCCTTGATGGTGTGGTTATGATGTCCAGAATATTAATTTCCCTCCTTATGAAAATATTATTGATATTCCATGTGGTTATTTGACTAGTAGAATACTCATGATTATGCTTTATTATGGAATTATTTAATCAGATCTTATTCCTACCATAAGGCGTTTGAGTTTATTTTTAAAATCATGTGTTTTAGTTATTCAGCATGCCTAATGTTAATGTTTATGTTATCTTCTACTTTATTTTTTTCCATTAATAAGCATTTTATATCACCCATTTCTTATGTTTCATTTTATCAACATATGAAGAAAATTATTCTGATAGGCTTGTAGGGATAAACATAGAGTTTTGGATGTTCCCAATAAAACATATATGTTGTATTTCCTTTCAAGTTGTAATGTTGAACCTATGTATCTATCCAGTTTTCCAAAACTACTAAACTAATTAGTCCTTTAGGATCTGAGTCCTTGTAATCATGCCAATGTATTAAAATAACACACAGCTTCTGGGCTTCTGGGGTTGGGGCGTTATAGTTGGTATCAAATGATGTTTAGTAGAAAACATAGAAAAAATAATTAGAAAACACAGATAAGGTAACAAACCCCTAAAATAGTCTTTTAGGATAAACATAAAAGAAAATACTGGTATTTTGGTAAGGAATATACAATGTGGATATTTCTAGAAAATACATCCTTTTTTAGATACTACAAGTGGATGTGGTTCTGGCATAGATATACCTTGGATTGAAAAATTTGACAAGGAGTCTCAGGTTTGACCTGGGGTATCCTGGTACACAAAAATTTGAATTACAACACACCTATATTGACACTCCCAAGGCATATTCTTAATATAATTTAAATTTTATTTACCCACCATTATAAAGGATTTATACCCCCAAAGTAACCAATGTATATCGTTCTAGGATTTACAATGTATATATTTATGCTATGTGTGACACCGTGTATAGAGTCATAGAGAGTTAACAATTTTATGTACTAATATGTAATATGGAATTTATTATAAATGTTTCTTAGTATAAAGAATGAGAACTCCACCAATTCACGTGATGTGAAGAGTAAGAAGGATCATATCTCTAATGTTCTTAATCCATCATTTCAAAAGAAGATTGTTTACCAAGTATACTCATCATATGAGGAAATAGTATCATGTGTTAATAAGGTATGTAATTACTTCTCCAATTCAAATGGATTTTAAGGGATGAAAAGGAAGAATAGGATGGCCATGAAAAATATGTATAATGGGAATAAGGGATAGAAGGGTTCTCCCACATGTGTTAACTGTGGAAATAATCATCCTGGTAAATTATTGAAGGGAATGAGTGTTTATTATAAGTGTAGAGAAAAAGGAAACCAAGTTCATGATTTTATGGGTAAGAAAAAAGTTTACAATGTACAATTATTCAACTACAATGAGATGAGACACCATGAGAATCAATGTCCCATGTGTCAAAGGTATACCCCCAAATGATGATTCTACATAATGATCATGTTATGTTACTTCCACATATGAAGTATAATTATTAATTTTCCTTGACAAGAATCATATGATTTGAATATTTTTTCATTAATGTACTGGTTATAAGAATTTTGGAATATATGATGATTGTACTCCAATACATTTTCATTGAGGATTTGAAACCATAAGTTAGATGGTGCCAAGAAAAGATATTGGGTGGAATTTAAACTTTTTGGAAAATGAATGATTAAGGGAAAGAAAACCCTTAATATATATTATTTGGAGATAATTATGAAGAAATTATTATTTTGGATAATTACTTACTACCTTGGAAGGATTATTGACTTGTTAAGAATTGGTATATTCTATCATCGATGGAGTTTACATCACTTTTATATTTAAGGAATATATCCAATAATATGTATCTTACTTAAGAAATGTGGAAGAATTCATGTTTCTAATATGGTTTTTATGGTAATTCAAGTTGATTCCATATTTCAAAAGGATACATGATGATGTTATTCAAATATTTGGAATGTGAAATTCTAGATCTGCTTCATATTGATTAAGGGTTAATGATAAGATCATCTTTTAAATTAAAATACCTTCATTCGAAAGTGTTGAATCATTATATTTTGGAATGTTAAACCATTTATGAAGTGGATTAAGTTGATCGTGGTATGATCTTTTATAGGTTAATTTATTACTTCATCATTTCGTTTAACTTGTGTTAAGTGATGAAGTATAGATATTTCACCATACAATCAAAGGATTAGTTTGAAAATAGAAATGTATATTTATACTATTATAGAGTGGAATAATTTCTCAACTCAATGAAAAGAGTCTTAAATAAAAAAATTCCTATTATAATAATATTTTATAATATAGATGAATTTTTTTACAGAAGTTTATATTTTTATATTAAAAAAAATTCATCCGAACTTATTCTCTATCACGTTCCATCCGAACTTCATAGCTAGATTTTTATTCCATGTCCAGGTTTTTAATTTTAACTAATGTCACCTCATTCTAAAGCCTAAATTTTGTGGTGACCACCTCATTTACCTTAACCCCTTTTAGGAGGATATTTTATTAACCCTATTTCCAATGTGGGTTTCCCACAAGATACTTTTCAAGAATCAACCTTTAACTTTTGAAGTGTAGTTTCAAATTGCAAGGAAACAATTATATTGAGGTGGGAATAATTTAACACCCCTAGAATTTACAAATAGATTTAATATCTAATTCATGAAACATTGAGTCTCTACAAAACAACAATTTATTATAACCTATTTCATAAACATAATTTCGTCACTTCTGTAATTTTGTTTTTGAAAAATAATGACATACACGATTATGTTCAATAATATATTTAGAGTTTGATAAGACAAACATATATTTTAATGAATAGTAAAATACCCTTATGAATAGTAACATACCCTTGTGAATAGCAATGAAAAGTAAATCGGCCAAAAAAATAAAAACTCTACCCATGAATATATAAATACAATTTAAAAATCTAATAAGTGAAAAACAATCATATTATATGTATTGGTATTTTTGTATCTCATAAATATTTTAATTAAAACATTATGATTAATTTAATAATTTAAAACTGATATGTACTTTAACAAAATTTAATCATAAATTGTTAATTTTTTTTCTTATTGTTATAAGATAATTTTATGGGACCATTATTAATTTCTAAAGGTGTTATAAAAGAAGTTATAGTTTTAAAATTATTTTTTTGGAATAAATTGTAATTTTATTTATAAATTAAATAAAAATTATTTAGAAAATTATTTTTAAAAAAAGGATTTAATTTTTGAATTCTACATGTCAAAAAATTGTTGGGGTAAAGTTTATTTATTTTTCTAAAATACATGAATTTATTATGAATAATAAAAATACAGTTTTGAGTTTTCGGTATGTTTAATGACCTCATAATGATGAAATAATTAATATAATATTATGGTCATATTTTTTACATTAAAATATGACAATAGGTGTCCCAAGTGGATAATACCATGGGTAATAACATAGGTAAGCCCGTGGTTTTGCAAAACAAAACCACTAATGAGATGTCCCTTGAAATTAATAAAAACTCCCTCATATTTACTATAAATAGACACTCATTACATCATTTTATTTCATTCAAAACTCATAATCCTCAATGATATGGTACTTTTACCTACCTATGAGTCCTCCCAAGGTTTCTTGAAGCCCCCAAGGTCACAACATTCATGTTTTAGTAGTTACTCTATAAGGTATGGGAATCTACCACCCTTCTCTTTTGCAAGCTTTCATTTTGTGTTATTATTTTAAATTTCAATTAGATTATTTTTGGATATGTAATTACATATCCCCATTACTATCCATGTTATTTAGTAATGATGGGATTTTCATTTTTCTTTCTTCAAAATATTTTATGAAATTTTAAGCGACGTTATTAGGCTGCTGAATTTTCGTAAGGGATCTCTCAACTTTTCTTTTATTTTCAAGTTCTTTTCTTTTCTTTTATTTCCTCACCTAGATTCATCCAAATGTTTTAATTACTATAGTACCTTACATTGACTTTAAATTTTTCATGATAAAGGAATAATTATTCATCATCTCCCTTTTACCATTCTTTTATACTAAAAATTAAAACACCATCCGAGATGTGCTAATTTACCACATTCATGGACGATGAGTGTTCAATTTCAGTTACCGTCTTCAATTAAAGTCATGAAATCATTATTATTGTTGAAACAGACTTTAATATATTTATTATGTATTATATATAGTTTTGGAGTCTTTTTTAACAGATTTTTTAATTTATAAATCAAAATGAATTTGTTGTGTTCAAAAACCACCAATTAACCCAAATGGTTATCATTAAATAATTTATATAATGATTCTTCTTCACTCCAAGTAACCAAAATAAATTTACAACCATGTAACCTTATGTATGTAAAATAATAACATATAACTTGAATTCAGGACAATCATCCTCATTTTACATGATTCTTTGTTCATGTATATAAGTATAACGATCTTTAAACAAATGGACCCAAAAAATGAAATTAAACCATATTAACCCATCAAAAAGGCCATGAATGAAATTAATAAGGTTATAATAAATCAATTACATGTATAAAAGGTTATCTAAATATTAATTAATTAATATAATTTGGTTATCCAAGACACTAAGACCAAGTGAAGAACACCATCGGACATATGGTAAGGGGTTTCTTCATCTCAAACCCATTTTTGTGAGATATTCATTATTCACTACTAATAATTGTGTAAGGTGTATGTATACTACACATTTATGTTACATATCATGAATATATTTATTTTTTGTATAATAATTTTATCATTTATTATTATTAATTTTGCGTCATACGATTCAATTTATTATAATGTTTTAAGTATTTTATACCTAAACATCTATTTTCATTCGGGTTGCTCTTATTTTCTACTCACCTCAATAAAATTATTATATATTCCAATTTATAACTCATAAATTCTATTTTAATTTTCTTTATATGTTTACTAATTATAGTAATTCTATATTTAATCAGGATTTATATGTTTTAAAATGATCTTTCAAAAATTCTTCCTGCGATACAAGCTCGATTCAAGGAACTTCTCTAATTATTACCTATTTTGAAGTTCACTGTATAATCTATTTTAGGAAATATTTATGTTTATAAAATAAAAAAAATTAACATGATAGATATATTTTTGTTAAATTAGAGTTTTATTAAAGAAAACAAGCCTTTGAGCTTCAAAATCCTTTAATATCTTCCTTAAATCGCGCTAAAATATTTTATTTCTAAAACTTTTTTAAAAACTATTTTTAAATGATTTCAACTAAATAAGACATTATTTAGGACTCAAATATAATTTAAATGACATATCATTTTATTTTTTTGTATTGACATGTTTACAGTCTTATTTATTGACAAATAGAAATGATTGTCCAAAAGAACTCTTCATTCCAAAGTAAAAATGATTTTTCTCATTTAACATTAACTTTTAGGAGATATATTCATTGTTCACCACTTAATTATTACTTTTGGTGTATGAAATACACTTTGGTATATCATATCAATAGTTTCCTTATTCGCATGATATTATAATGGATTATTATTTGAATGTTTCAGGGTGGTATGGGACACTTTGGAATGTTTAAGGATTATTTCCTCAAGAATTTTTCAATTCTCTCGTTTAAAAGTATCTTTATTTATGTCAACATACTTTGATGAATATTGTATTTTATAGATATTTATATATTATTATATCATCTAAAAAATATGTTGTTTATGGGTTTCTTATTAGTTTGAATGTGTATATTCTATCTTGATACCATTCACCATATTACTCTAAATGGTTGGTGGTTATGTTTAATGACTGGGGAAAGTTATTTACATTTCATATGTTAGTTTCAATATGAATATATATGTTGTTTATGTTTATCCTAATTCATAATATGAATTCATTGGACTTATTATGTGGTGGTTGGGGCCCTCTATAGCCCCTCAATGCATCTGTAGGTCTCATGAGACAAACTAGGTCACGGCACAAGGCCTTGACAAAATAGTTATTTATGGTCTTGGAATCAGGCCTTGATTGTATGGTTATGAGGTCCAGAATATGCATTTAACTCATTATTAAAACAGAATTGATAGTTAATGTGGTTATTCGACTAGTAGAATACCCATGATTGTGTTTTATTATGGCATTATTTATTTAGCTCTTATTCCTGCCATAATGTGTTTGAGTTTATTTTTAAATGCATGTGTTTTATTTATTCAGCATTCCTAATGTTAATTTTTATGTTATCTTCGAATACATTTCTTACACTTACTAAGCATTTCATCTCACCCCTTTCTTATGTTACATTTTTTTAGGACATGACGAATTTTATTATGACTGACGTGTAGGGATAAACATAGAGTTGTGTATGTTACCAATAAAACTTATATGTTTTATTTCTTTTCAAGTACTATTGTTGAACATATGTATCTATCTGGTTTTCCAAAACTATTAAACTACTTATTCCTTCAGAATGTGATTCCTTGTAACCATGCCAATGTATTAAAATAACACACTGGCTTTGGGCTTTTGGGGTCAAGATGTTAGAATCTTTAACATGAATTTTATCCCCCACCTTAACTTATATTGATCTACACCAATCTAAAATAATTTTTTGTATTTAACTTCATTAGGGTCGTACAATTACACTTGCATTACTCTGATATTTTTTTTATTTACATCAACCAACATTATCATCATTCTTGATTGCTTCCACTTCTGAACTCATTATTCAGCTGATGGTTTCATCTTTTAGATAAATTCAATATTATTATTCGAATAATTATTCCTATGGAAATTCTTTTACACCTTAAAAGGATAATTATTTATATAATAAATATTTAATCATATATATCTCAATATTACTTTAATACTTTATTAAATATTTATCCATTAAAACTTTTAGATTATTCACCTACAATCTTAGTGAAACTCTATATTTTGGACTCAACATGAATCCAGAATGGTTATCAAACAATTTTTATGTTTGCTATATTGAAAACCCACTAAAACACAATCAAAATTAAGTTTTTAAAACATTATGATAGTTCAGTCCTAAAAACTACTTCATATTGATGATTCCCTCAAGCATAGTATCCTTACCTCACCATGAAACCTCCAAATAGTAACTTATGGAATGCTAAATGTATTTCACATATATAACCCTTATGTAATATTTATTAACTCTTAAATATCTTGTAATGTTTCCCTTTTTATAATTTCCAATTTAAATAGTACTAAGACTCTTAAATATCCATCTGAGGTTTTTTGCTTTTCGACATTTCAATTTGAGCTTCAAAAATATATTCTTTTTGGTCAAATATCTTATGTTATAATAAATAATTTTATTGTTATTTTAGTAAACAGCATAAAGATTCTTCAAATCAGCTACCTTTTGTACCCCTTATATTCCAAACATGTAATTTCTAGTAGTTCTTGTAACTTCTCAATAAAATTTTAACAAGATTTTTTAAAATAGATTTAAGACTTTCTTCTGAGTAACCTTCAATGTTAACCTCTTCATAAATTACTGATTCTAGGAATCATCTTAAGATATGAAAGTATCTTATATCATCTATGTGTGACTTATGAATAAGGTGTATTCTAAAATTATAACTCCAAAATATAGATTCCATCAACTTAACTCCATTAATGTCATCCAAATATATTTCAATCATCATTTTCCATTATTTATAAGAACAAATAAATATTATCAAAAAAATGTAGTAAGAACATGCAGTTGATAGTACTTTCATAATCCTTTATCACTTGTCATAGATTCATTGTAACTACATATCAATAAATCATCAGATATTACTACTTTTGAATATATCCATTTTCAAAGATAGGTAGCATTAACTTTAAATACAACCTTTACTCAAATTCACTACTTCAAGAAACATGTTCTCTTTATCATATGGAATAATCCTATAGACTCCAAATCTTCTTTAGTATTAAATTTTAGAATTAGATCTAGACTCCTACCTCTATTCTGGAGTGTTAACTTCCAAAATACCATTAACTAGATCCATATTTATCTTAAATCACTTCCTTACCATAATCATTTACTTTACCAACTACTTAAAATAAATACGATACTCATGACCATAATCCATCAGGTTATTTAATATCCCCCTTTGGATTTCTTATCAATACCTAATACACAATAAATTAAATGATATTATATGTTTTTTCCATGTTTCTCTCCCCCACATTGATAATAAATTCTATGATTCTTTCCTATACTCAATTTGAAATTCTTGAATAAGGTAAAATAACACTCATATTATGCTTTATTCACAAATAAAATTTCATCTTCTCCCCATATATTATTTTTTATATAATGTAAAACCTGATTTACCTAAGAAAAGTATGACACTGCTTTGCTAAATGTGATGATCCATAAATTAATCAATTCTAAGTCAACATGGTAAATTATTGGTGTGGAAAACAATAGGTTTTAACATATACATCAAAATTATCTATAAATAATTCTTCATGTGGTACCAAATCAAAAAAATTATTTTAGAGGATGTTCAAGAAGCATTAAATTAATCTCTTGCATTCATATTAATAAACATATTAAAAATATTCAAACCAAAGTTATAATGACCTTGAATCTAGTAACCTAGAGTGAGTGACTACTTTATCATATTGGTAGAATATAAAAGGTAACACAGTATATAGGATCGATTGGTTTATCAATATTTAGATACTATATGAATACATTATTTCTATATTACATTATAAAAATTGAACATATCATTAAATTATTTCCTGCATTATTGAAGATCACTCTATGATTCCTTCTTCATATCCTGAGGAATGGAAAACATAATAAAGGGTGAGACCATATGATTGGTAAGGAAAAGTGTACAATGTATTTTATCATGAGTATATGAGGCATAAAAATATGGTAGACTGATTAATCAATAAATATGTCATTTAACTAATAACCTATGCTAAAAATATATCCATAGAAAATATTAACAAAACAATCGCATGGATAATTATAATCATAATATTAATGAAGGAAATATATAATTTAGAACATCATGATATTAACATCAAGGCCTTATTAAAATCCATAATTAACTTTACCATCAAGTCCATACACAAATACATTTCAATGAATGGGTAGGTATACACCAAATACCCAACTAATGTGGCCAACTACTTGTCTCCTGATACCCATCGATACATCTAGGGTTTATCAATAACTGGGCTCTACCTATCACTTATATAAGTCCAATTCATTCCTTATATATTGAATCAACAATATAATACATAAAAATATTTCTTATTAATAAATAAATATTCATATTGAATCAAGAATACATAACATAAATATTTCTTAGTAAATAAAATAAAATTATAAAAAACTCTTTTCATCTAACATCATATATTAAAATAGTATATAGTTTAGGATATATCAAATTATTATTAATGATAACGGATATATCCACGGTTCTGATAATATGTACATGAAGGATAGAAATAATGTCTAATTAATAAATAAGAGTGATAAATAACATGATCATAAAAAAGTGAATTATCTCAAAATAAGGTATAATCGGTAAATGAGTAAAAGGTGATAGAAGTCCATAAAATCATCACAAATGAAGGTTTGAAATAAAGGAAAGTATTTTGATAATTATTGAGTAAAATTTAAGAAAAAACTCAAAAAGTCATTAAATCCATTGTAGCTTTTTTTAAAAAAAAATGATGTTATAAACCATTTCCAAAATTCTTTTCAAACTTTTAGAAAATAATTCCTTTTTATTTTAACATAAAATTTGAAAACTCATAGAATATTCAAATGGTAATTTATTTTAAAACCATATAAACTATTATAGGAATATAAATAGAGAATAATGGTCATGGAGATTATAAAAAATTTTCAATACATATACATTAAAAATAAAATTTCTTCCACACTTTTATAAAAATAAAAAAATAGCTGGTTTAAAAAATTTAAAAATATTAATTTTAAACCTTTGTATAAAAGTAAAAGTTAGTAAAAAAATACCTTAATAAATAATGTAAAAATAGGTAAATAAATCCATAATTGTTTTTAATTATATGGATATGGATGAAAAATATCCCTAACCTAAAATAAGAAATCAGGTCAGTTTTTTTTAAATGCTCTTCCAATATTTGGGTAACAAGGAGATGGAAATTTTCAAGAAAATATAGAAACTGAAAAAAAATTATATAGTTAAATATTTATGTTTTAAAAATATAATTATTATATAATTATTTTAATGTAAATTTAAACATTAACAATTTGAATAATAGTGATATTATAAAATAAACTTTTTAAAATTTAATAACATATGAATCAAAAAATTAAAAAAGTGAAAATAGAATTTAAAATTTAAAAACCATTAATAAATAATAATTAAAGATATGATTTTTAAATTGATTAATATATTCAATATATAAATGAAATTAGTTTCGTAATATATATGTATCAATGTAGTGTAATTGAGATTAAAAACTCTTACCTAGGATTCATGCTTAATCATGTGTCTTATATCCTCCTAAATAATCAATTTAAATTTATTAAATAATTTATTAATAAAATTTTAATATATAATTAATTTGAGAACATTTTCATCTATACTCTATTTTAAGGTCTATTTATAATCATTTTACATCAATTCGTTAAATAGTTCTTGCTTATGTCAACCACTTAAGGTTGTTCAGTTAATTTTTCCAACACTACTATGATATATTAAATTTGATAAATGATTTATTAAATGGTTCCATAATCTTTATAATGATAAAAATATCATGAATATAATTTTTATTCATTCTATATTATTTTATAACCAACCATGAAAATTGATAATAGAAAAACGAAATATGTCTTTCATGGTGGTGGTAGTCTGCACATACGCATGAGGATGATTTCATTTTTCTAATGGAAAGAAATGAAATAAATTATACGATGATTAATATTAAAAAAATAATATTTATATAATAAATATCATATATATTCATTAAATCTCTCCTTATGGTCATCCATGTAAATTGAAAATTAAAAATGAATCATGTCACTTCATGGAGGTGGAATCTCACACGTACGCACGAGTGACATTATCATTTCCCAATGCATAGAAGGGTAAGAAATTAGATGATATATTATATATTAATAATAATAATTATATCATAAATACCATATATATATTCATTAATGTCATCTTTATAACCTTCTAATGGAGGCGGTGATGAAAAATGAATTGCACCACTATATAGAGACAGTAGTCTATATGTTCGCATGAACGATGTTTTTATTTTCCATGGGATGGAAAAGAGGAAGAAAATGTTTATAAAATTATTATAAAAACATATAATTATATTAAATATACTTATTTAATTATGTTGATATTGTTATTTTAAATTTTTAGTATGCTTAATAAGAAAGGAACTTAGAAATGCTCGGTAAGAACATATACCTCTTCCTTTGGTATTATCAATTGAATTACGCCTTAATCATTCTTTTGAGAGATTTTATGGGGATACCATGACCACTATATAAAATTAATGAACTTTTTAAAGGTATTTGGGTAGTTCTTGGTCAATCTAAATTCCCTTAGAAGTGTGTATAAGAGAGGACATAATTTTCCATTATATCTTGATAATTTTATAAAAGTGAAAGTATTTATAAAATTGGTATTTTTAATTATTCACCCAATGCTCAAAAATTTCTTAAAAAACTAAAAAAAATCACCCTTAAATAGTTTTGAAAAGTATAATTAAAAAATGAAATTCATTTTAATAAATTGAAATTATAGAATTTTTTAATTTATTTTTTAATCATGTTCTTGAAAAAAGTTATGTACATTATGCTATAGTTTCATTAGAATGAAAAACTTACTTAAAATAATTGAAACTCGAGTGTTACATACTTACACAATTAAAAACATTCATCCTTGAAATTTATAAAATGTAACATCAGAAAAAATTTGTTTATTTATTAATAATAATTTTATTAGGTTCCCCCATTCCATCATCTATATTATGATTTATCCAGAGTACTTTTCCAACTGAGACATCTGACTCTAGAACGCTTGTTCTATAGTGTCAAGAATATAGATAGACTCCTCATAATAAAAAGAATCAAGATCTAATTACATTTAGTTTGAGTTATTTACATGTATTTGGTCTGGAATATACTTCCTTAATAATGATATATAGAACACATCATTCACTTTCGATAGGTTGGGTGGCATTTCCAAATGACATTCCATGGTTCCAATTCTTTCCAAAATCTCAAAAGACTCTATGTACCTAGATTTAGTTCCCATTTCTTATGAAACCTTATAACACAATTACATATACATAAATTTAATAAAAAATAATTCCCGTTATGAAATTCCAAATCCTTCCATTGATTATCTACATAAATCATTTTCTTACTTTGAGATACCTTGACATGACTCTGAATTGTTCCCACTTTTATTAAGGTCCCCTCAAAAGGTTCGTAGCCTAAAATATTACTTTCACCAAACTCATCCTAATAAGTTGGTGAATGATATATTTTTGTAGAAAATGTTTTGTATATTGTAATTTAAATGTTTTAATGGAAACTATCATTATATGAAATATCACCAAATGTAAATACCAATACCACATACCTTGAAAGTAAATTCATCACAACCTAATAATGCTTTATAATGTTTGAATAGTCCTTTGGTTCTATCAATCTATCTAAATATGATAATAATCTCTCAAATATATCTCAATTTCGAGATCCTTCTAAATACCTTTTTACAATTTTTATGTAAAGTGTGGGTCATGATTAGATACAATCGAAAAAGGTGCATCATAAAGTCTCGCAACTTATTTTTATTGAATTGTGTGAGGAGATCAAGAGGTATATCCTACCCTATAGAAAGGAAATATGCAGACTTAGTAAGGTGATAATAAATAAACCATATGGAATCATTTATTTTTGGATTATTTTGAAATATAATGAAAAAATCCATAGTAATATCAACCAACTTCTATATAGTAATAGGGAGAGGTTTCATAACTCATTTATAATGTTTTCATCAATTATTTACCTATTGAAAAACCAAGCATCTTGATACATTGTCAGTAATTTATTTCTTCATATAATACCACAAAAATATTATCTTATATCAATATACATCTTAGTATAGATTAATATGAGCTATGATATTCATCTAACAATTCTATTTTCATCTCAATTATGGATGTAACACATAAAAGATTTCTAAATTTCATCATACCATAATCATAAACAAAGACTGCAAAATTTGAATCATTCATGAAATTAATTTGCATTTTTAACTCTTATCATCAATATGAGACCTTTTTATCTTCTTTGATAATGATGGATTTGATGTCATTTGGAAATGGAGTGATGTTCCCCTTCCTGGATGATTCCCATATCTGACATTAATATATCCATGAATATAGGATCTTTTAAAATCCTAATTTTTATCAAAAATCCATGATCATTCCTAGCCAATGCATAAAAAACCTTTTTTCCTTCCAATTAGTAGTGTATTGAGATATCATAATACTTGAGTAAATCTAGTCATCTCCTTTATCTCATGTTGAATTCTTTTTTTGTGAAAATATTTATTTAAAAATTTTGTGATCCTTATGTATCTCACATATTTCACCATAGAGATAATGTGTCTATATCTTCAAGTAAAATATTATAGTTTTCAAATCAAAACCATGTGTAGGATAATTATATCCATGGATATTTAACTACCTTGATACATAAACAACAACTATTTCATTCTTCATAGGGACGCATTTGACTGCATTCTTTGATGCATCACTATATATTACAAAACCATCCCTTCTCGATGGTAACTTTAATATCAGTGCATTAACCAATATCCTATAAATTTATTCAAAACCTTATTTATATTCTTCTATTCATATGAACTTAACCACTTTACATGTCAACTTGGTTAATGGGTTAGCTAATCGATAAATATTTTGAAAAAAGCATTTATAGTAACCTGTTAATCCAAGGAAACAACATATCGTGGTCATGTATTTTGGTGTAAGCCATTCTTTAACTAACTTTGTTTTTAAAGGATCATCTAATATTCCATACTTAGAGACAATATATCCAAAAAAGAAAATTCCTAAGTCTAGAATTCACACTTACCAAATTTCTTTTATTACTCCGTTCCTTTGAGAGTTTCAATAAATATTGTCAAATGGATTTTATGCTCTTCATAGATTTTCTAGAATTACAAGATATTATTGATAAATACCATAATGTAATTATCAAGATAATATATCATGACCCAACCCATATGGGCCCACCTAGTCTGTAGTAAGCTAAGAGTGACACCCCAAGGCCATCTTTAATAGGCTAGGGGTTTGAAACTTTCACCAAGTAGGAATAATACACGCATGGGAGGCCTTATTCTAAAGTACCTACACACACACAAACACATATCTCCAATCACCAATATAATGTAAGAAGATAAATAACTGATACTTTAAATGCATGAATAACATATATCCTATATTAGAGTATAATAAAATAGTATAAAAATATACAACGGTTGAAATACCATCCCACCAAAACTATATTGAAGTCAAACCTTCTAATAAAAAGTAAAAAGATAAAAAATTTCAGTTATGGGGTCTATCCAAATTCATTCTTACTCAACTAAGCACCACCTAATTTTATTCCATCAAATAATCTATCAAAAGGAATTCTATATTTATAAATAATAACACATGTGGGAAGTTCCCATGTTGGGGTGAGTTAAAACATACCCAGTAGGACACCTCAAAATAACTCAACACAAAGAATCAAAGAGAGTGCTAGATCTATATCACAAAATAAAGTGAGAGTGATAAGAAAAAATTAGGTATACTCAAAGGAATACTTTAAGTCTTGGGATAAGTTATTTACCCACTACCATGTTATGTATTCTATTCAAAGACTCGTAGTAAATATTGTTATGATTACTCAACCCACGGGTCTTGGAAACACCAATGACACTCAGAAGACCAAGATACCTAGGTAGGGAATCACACCTAGGGCCTATGGGGATACCTGACCCTATCTAGAATAACCCACTTGAAAGGGGATAACATGCCCAAGATATTGATCAAGGTATACATGACATAACCAATAGAAGAAAGAGATAGAAGACCACACCCTGGATTGTGTGGAAGGATATCCATCTCTATCCAGAACTATCGCACATAAATTATTTCTCATCTAACAATCAGGATGATATTCCTCACCACACCCTTGTTGGAAAATAAATAAGGGAAAGAATCCATACAAAAAAATTTCAAGGAAACACCATCATACTAAAACTGAATCCATCCTAGAAGTCCCATGGAATGTTGAAAAGGTACAAGTTTGTGCGATATTTTCTCAACCTGAATGGCATGTTGTCGTAAAAAGGGTCCACATGGTTTGTTTTCTTCCAAATATCACACTATGTTGATCATAAGTTTACTAAAAATCTTGATATTTCACGATTCTACACATATGTCATTATCTCCTCTCCTTTCAGTGCAAGTCAAATCCAATAATACCACATATTATGTGCATCATATCAGAGTCTTCATTGTCTAACTTCTAGAAACAAACTTCTACAAAATCCATCTCACAAAATCATTGTCACCCACACCACCATAATATTTCTATCATCACCACCATACCTCTGTTACATCATTGATCTTGACATTGATCTTGCATAAAAAAGCTATAGAAACATTTAATCATACACATCATGTAATAGGTCCCCAAATATATTCATATCACCGGTCGATTGGAATGTTGAAAAAGAAAGTAGAACAAAGGGAGAAATGCATGAAAAATAAAGGTGATAATCCATCGAGTTCATTCTTCAGTTGGACAATGTATATGAAATCCAAAGAATAGGGAGAATAAACAAAATATCAAAAATAAATATCAAATTCTTAATTCCATGAAAATGAAACATTTAATGGATAAATCATTATTGAATGATTCTTGAATTAATTTTTAATTAAAATAATTTTTGTTCATCACAAAAATAAATAAAAACATATAAAAAAAACAGAAGCTCTATATTGTGTTTTATATATAATTGGATGAGATAGATCCCAAAATAATGAAACAACAATAAATAAATTTACTCTCTACGAGCTCTAAGGATCCTCAATTCCATTTAACTTGGACTAATCAGATCAAGCCTCTATCTCCGTATTTTTTATCTCCTGACTAGGTGGAATGATCCACCCTCAGTACCAACAAGAAAATAGAAGCTTAACCTCACCCATGATCATCCAAAAATGTATAGAAAACATTGAATCAAAAAAATCATAAAATAGAGTAGGGTAAAATTGATTAATAGGGGGATAATTGAGTTAACATCTCATTAAAAACCCGACATAATGATCGCATGCATTTTCCCCTTTGAACCATTAATGATTCGATAAGATTGTTGTTAGTTTTTTCCATTTAAAAATGAGCATGTCATCACTATTCCCTCCACCATAACTATGGTGTTATTGAAACACTGAGAAAAATAGGGAGCCCCTATGGTGTTTTCCCCAAATTTTAGGTGTTTTCCATCACCAGAGCCTCCAAAATGTGCATGGTGAGGTGACTGTGGCCATGTTCCAGAGTCGCTATCCCAAAGATCTATACCTTTGTCTATGCCCTGACCTCCTTATTTCCCCTTGTTTGTTTTACATAGGTCTCAATAAATACCACTACAGATTTCACTATGATTATGGTTTATCCCTTTATTGACATAAGGGTTTCCAAAACACCAAAAACTATATTAAAATATCAGAAGGAATTACCCAAACATGGATCAATCTAAAAACTTATAGTAGAATATAGAAACAAGACTAAAAAAATAAGAAACCCATTCTGACTTCATGGATCACTCTGAAAATATCATTTAATTCATTCTAAAGTATTAAAAATGAAAATATATTTTCTACATTCCCCCCACCTCCACGATTCTCATCATGAAAAAAAAACCTATGTCAATCATGTAGGCGATGGGTGAATCTAGCTATTAAATAGTGGGGGAATGGTTTCAGTGTAACACCTATGTAAAACTGATACATAAATGACAGTAAGTTGCGCCTTTATTTTAAGGATCATGAATGATTAAAACTCTATAGTTAAGTGAGTATTTTCTTGAAGTAGTTTCAGGATGGGTGACATCCTTGTAAGTTTCTGAGGGTGTGTCTGAGTGAGGATAAAACAAACTAAAAGATAATTTTTTGGTCTATTGGGAAAAAAATAATTTGATAACTAAACCTAATGGGTAATATCATGTGGTGTGTTGGGAAGGAAACCAAGGTATTATAGGAGACCCATGGAGTCATATGACTAAACTTATGGCATGGGGATGTCAGGTTAAGAAAAATAGTACCATAGCCAATACCCAACTGGATGTGAAATAACACATCCTAAGATTAATACTCGACAAAATATTCTTTGGTTCATTGAACCAACATGAACCACATTCAACAGAGTAAAGTAGGAATGTAATTTAAGTAGAATTTTTACATGGTTTGACCCCTATGTGGGAAACATACTCCTTATTTTTTCATATTATTATCTTTATCCACAAATTGTTTCACTATGAATTTTATTATCAATATAAGCGGATGTGGGTTTTTTATACTAACTCACTCTCTATATATCACATAAGAAATTGGTCATTATATTAAATAAGTGATATATCCCTCTCTATATTTCACATGTGAAAGGATCTTTATATTTTTTCCCAGGGTCATCAAATTAGAATCTCATAATCTTGTCTTCTGAGCTTCAATCCTCTTTTGAAGTGGATAAAAAATTTATCTAGGGATGTATTTTCATCCAAAAATTGATCCACTTTTGTAATAATATAGATTCTTCGGCTTCCATCTAGTCTTTATGAATTATACATGAAACCTGACCTCTATATTATCCTCAACATCATAGTTCTTTTATAATCTGATTATTGGGAACTCTAAAATCATAACTTCAAGAATAAAACCCTATAATATATATTACCTAGAGAATATATCATAAAATAAATATCTCCTAAAAATATTTTCTAGAGATATAACATGAACAATCCTTACACATGTTCCAACTCACTCACTTCTTATTCACATCTTTCATAACCTACCATGACTCAATAGTTCATCTTGGGCAGAATTAGTCAGCATCATCATCATTCTATTATCTTTCTCTTCTTCTTCTTCTAATCCCAAATAGTTTTTCCATCTTGTACCAATTAGATAAAAAAATTTCTTCCTATAGATAGCTTCTGATTTACCTCAGTTTTCACTACTTCTTATTTGATAGGTTATTTTATTCTCTTAGATTAATCATTGCTTCTTCTTTAAGAGGGATTCTTTAAGAAATCTCATTTACAAATCTTCACTACAACAGATCCTTCTCATTCTCACATTCCTTTATTTCTTTATTTTATCAATTTCACAAACACGTAAGTGACCGAAATAACTTTCTTCATTCATTTACAATATCCATAAATGGGATACATGGATACATTGTTACTACTATTCAAAAATCAATAATATAAAATATTCACTTCAGAACCCTCATGATGTTTCATGCACCTATTTCACCTAAAAATATATTCAAAAAATACCTTTATTTATATCATCTCTCATGGATGAATATATTATTATTCTATTCTTCAATAGGTTTAGAACCATATTACTTAATATAAACTTTATATTATCTAAAAATAAATAATTCATTAAAGAATATATATATATATATATATATATTATATAACAACAAAATCAGTGGTGTAGATCACCTCATCTCGACATGATTGTGTCCATGAAGAATATGTACAAACTCAGGATGAATCTATGAATAATAGCTTGAATATCAACTTTAATCTCATCTTCTCATGCTTGATTCACAATTATTTAAACATTATCGTATAGCTCAATCATCTACTCAAATTTTTCTAAATTGTTCATTAAAACTCATTAAGTTTCTTTTTCTTTATCAAGTAATTCTTTCACTAGATATTCTCAAACTCCTGCTTGAATCATGACTATAAATAAAATCATGATATTCATAACTTGATATCAGAATTTCATAATTTTTATATGTGATTTTTATCAAAATATAAAATTCTGGAAACTCAATTTCATACTTAAACAAAATATCTCAAATTTTTCTTTTTTATTCGATCTTCTTCTCCAAGAATTAAAAATTAACTCTTGTAATTTTTATACTTAAATCATAACCCCTTTTAGATATTTGGTAAATTTAAAACACATTAGGCTAATTTTTAATCATCCTAAATCATTTCTTATTCATAATACTAAAATCTTTAATTTTATATTTTTATAAAAAAACTAAATGTTGAAGTCATATATAGGTTCAGAGAATTTATATGTTGGCTCATGAATTCATACGGTGCAGTAAAATTTCATTTTTCCTGACTTCGTAGTCATACGAAGTCACAAAGTAATACACCCTTATTCATAGTCATAAAATTTTTAACATAACACATTTTATAAGACTTTAATGTCTTATGAAATAGAAATCATAATTTCATAAGTCATTGGAGGTCTTATAAAATTTCTAAAGTCTTATAAAATGGCATGAAGTCTAAATAAATGACTTGAGTTCATACGATACAACTTTGAAGTCCTATTTAATAATTTAACTCTTATGATATTATTATAAAGACATTTGAAATATGAAAAGTCAAATGAAATGTTCAATTCATAGGATTTTAATACTTATCCAATTTTTAACATAAACTCAAAAATCTATAATTTATCAAATAAATTAAAAAAAATCTTACAGTGGATCAAGGGATTCTTAAAACTTCTTAAAATATCATCCATGGTTTTCTCTCAATGATTTCAGTATATTTTAACACTAATATCCTTGGAATTTATCCTATATTCTTCAACACTTCAATCTTCCATTTTATTATTTCTTTTTCTTCTTTGAAAAACATCTTACAAGTTATACATAGTGGTCAACTTATAAACGATTTTTAAATGTTTTATATAGTACTTACACATCCTTGGTACTTGTATTTGTCATGAGGACCAGCTCAACAATCATAATATGTTATATCCTTTATCTTTCATTCACTTTGGTTGCACCTCTATTCTTCTATACCCATAATAAATAGGAAGCCTCTTCATTTCATTTTCCAACATGATATATATTTACCTTTGACTATACAAAGGAATGTAACTACTTTATTATTTAGAAAACCTTAACTTCATATTGAAAACAAATACAAATCAATTGGATCCAGATCCAATGGCAATTTAGAGATACACAGAATTTTTTTGGAATGTGGATTATTCGATATCATGTTAATAGAATATTCAAACTATCATGAGTTTCCTACATGGAAAAGGATTTTAGTGGGTTCAATAGTATGAAGTAAAAAAACAAATTTTCATCCCTATTGATGCCCAAATTTCTCATGGTCCTCTACATGTAATTTTGAGGTGTTAAAGGGGGTTAAGAGGAAGTTCATAGGTGAGTAGAAAGGAATAATTAGATTTGGGTAAATAATTTTATTCAGAAGCACAAATCACATCATGACCATGTGCATTGAACCATTTTTATTGCCTAGATAAGGGGATATCTCTTTGTTTGATTGGTTCCACCGTGATTTATTGAGTTTTGGAGTGACACACCGAGTTATGTCGTGATGTGTTGGTCATGATATTCTAGTGTACCTCTTGATGACTATGTTTGGTCGTTGCATCATGATGCCTAGGATTTTGAAATTGGAAGCATTGTTGAACCATGAGGGCCTTGGATATAATATTTTTTTGTTTCTTTTTTTAAGATGGTTGTGTCATGGAAATATAAGTTTTATTGTTGTAATTTATATTTCACTATGTTTATGTCTGGGGGTATCTGGTTTGAGTGAGGTAGTCTAAGAATTATGTCCTGATCTTGGAGGTTTCAAGTTTTTCAATGTGGAAAGGAGTTTTGTGTCGTGATATTCCTTGAGTATATAAATTTTAAATAGTTGTTGGATGAATTTAAGGTGATATATAATAGGATATTATTCCATAATTTTCAAGAGGCTTAGTTCACATGGCAACATTTTATTGTGACGCATTTCACAATGTGGTAATTCTTTAACCCTGAATTTTTAATATAAATTTTTAGTGAATTATAAAATTATATTTAATTAACTTGGATCTATTAAAACCCTATTAATTTTTTTGTTTGGTTTTGGAATTCCTCATCCCTTGTTGAATCTTTATATTTGGACTTTCATGTCCATAGTACCATTTTTTCATGACCCATCCCAATGGGGTTCATGTTTCGACTCCCCATGACCACCTCCAATAGGCAAGGGGATGGTGACTTGCACTGAGTAAGCATATCACTAACATGGGAGGTCTTATCCTAAGTACATATACAATGAACACTTATCCAAGCCTATACAATGCTGAAATATAAAAAAAATTGAACAACCATGCATGCAAACATCTAAATCCCACAACTATATATAATAGTATGTATTTGAAATTAAATAGGGCCAAATACAATCCCAACACGGAGTCCAAAAAAAACTCCAACTTAAATGTAAAACTAGGAATTCTATAAGAATATTTTAGGAACAAACATCGGTCTATCTAGTCTTACTAATAATTATATAGTCTTGGTCCTTCAAGGAATCTATAAATGGGTCAATAATTTACACAAGAAATGACACGTGTGGGCCACACCTATGTAGGAGTGAGTATAAAAATACCTTGTAGGACCCCACGAAACCACAAAGTTTATAAAAATGGAAATATAGTCAGTTTTACACAAATATATGTCTGTAAAACATATAATAATAATATCCTAATATACTCAACAAACACATGAAGTCTAAAGGTAAGTTTCAACTATAGTATACCAGCCTAGGATTCAAGATTGAAGATTCTAAAAAGTACTCATCTGGGAGAACAAACTACTAAGTCTAATTTTACTGATGACACCCGTCTAAGATGTAGTAATCATTGAGTCATTCTATTAGAATTATATGCTATAAGTCCTAAGTGATACGATACACATATGAGGATCACTCCCAAGGCCACGGGTATACCAACAACCTAATCTGGATTAACCTTCTAAGTAAATGATCGACGCCCACATAGTGTTGGTCATGATGATACCTAGAACTACACCTATTAAATGAATAAGAATAGGGGATCTTTCTCTAGGACTCATAAAAGGATTCCAACAACTCTATCCAAGAATTAATACTAAAGGGATTGTGGTCCTAGGAGTAAGAGGTGATCCCATACTAACCCTTGGGGAATTGATGTGGGGAACGCATCATATTGAAACTTTTCCAAGATACTAAGGACAAGTTATCCAACTCATCTTTTAGAAAGTGCATGGCATGTAGAAGGGTTACACATTGTTCCCATTGACCTTGGGTCTGACCCATGTAAACATCCCATGTCACATGCCTATGTCTATGTCCGTGTAGAAGAACACAGTCTGTCTGCTAACCATGTAATTTACCCATGTACGAGTAAAAAGATTAGACCAAGTACTTGTCCATTCCATGTACATGTAGGGGAGTATACAGCGTTCTCCAGCCTATGTACCCCTACCTATTTCCATGTACCCTCTGAGGTACAAAGCGAGTCTCCAAGGAGAGGACACACAATGTGTGACCCAGTCACATGTCATGTGATAATTATCTATCTCCTGAAACACTAGCTGATATAAAGGGGTTCCTAAATGACATCTGGCTCCACAATAAGTTTTATTTAGTGAAAAGTTTTTCAGATATCCAAATCTGAAATCCCCATTGTCATCTACTCGTCCCAGTCCTAGATCTTCTACTGTTGTCACTATTCACACCTGTGGGACTCAGATCTGATTCAACCGAGGTCAGTCATCCCCATAGAATTGATTTTTGGTGATATTGTTTTTTTAATAATATAGAACCTCCATCATATTCTTTTTTATAAAAACCATGCTTGTACATACAAAACTAGTCTCGATCCACTAATTGTTTTCATCATCACATGATACTTGTACTGTACCGAGTCTGGATTTGCAATATTGAATTTTTGATCCAATAACCTGGCATGAAATTTTTGATTCCTTGGTATTTCGGTTGAATCACCATGAAAACAAGACCCCAATAATGAAAACATATATAAAAAATGGAGAAATTCAAAAAACACACAAAGTAGGAATGAACAGTTTTTGTGTTCAGTTGTCCTCTATTTGTTGTCATTAGAATGACAAACAAAGAACAAAAATCAAATAAAAAATTCCCCAATAAGAATCCCTGCAATAATCCCATCCTACAAGATGGATGAACTATAGATCAATCTATTGGTTTATTGGTTCATGTTCATCAAGGAAATTAATAACTTTAAAAGAATCCAAATAAAAAACATCCTACCTTGATTTCTATTGATCGCTGATGAAGAATGAAGTGGAATCGTTTTCGTTGGTGATATCCTTCGATTCTGTTGCAAGTCGATCACCAATCATGGATCTAGTCACCGTTCTTCTTAGGGAGATCCTCCAAGCTATCTCCAATGGCTCTCCAATGGCTCCAAGGTTATGTGGCTAACCCTAGTATTTCACCATACTAGTCTACTTAAAGACTCTCCAATCGATGTGTCAACAAAATAGAACTTAAATAATTTATTTAATTATTTTATCTATTTCTACACCTATGATGACGTTTCTACAAACACCATGTGCTGACCATGTAACAACCCAAACTATTATAAATAATATTCCACTTTTAATTTATGTAAATGTATTATAATATAATATTGTTTTAGAAAAAATTTGCACTTATTTTTTTATTATATCCACTTTGATTTAATTAATAATTAAGAATCATTACCATTGATAATATGGACGTTGAATAGTGATCATATGATTAGTATCAATATAGGGTTTTAACAAATCCAATTGACACAGACAAAGGATACGCTATACTCAACCAGTAAGATCGTACCCTATGAATCCCATTTCTCAGAGCTTCTGAGGGAGATAGTATCATTGGGATATTCCCTTTACCAAGCCCTATCTAAGATCCAACAACTTAGGCATGAAAAAACCATTTAAGGGAGAATTTAAATCACATCGAGATCACATCCCAAACCATGTTTGTTGAACAGCCCCATGAAAATCCCACAATCACACACCTTACCCTTAGGGAATTTGATAACATATTAAAGTCATATGTATCAATACCCTAGAAATATGAGTCTGTAAGTTATTTTTATAGAATAATTAATATATTTTTATCCTTTTATTTTTACATTATAAAGGATTTTTATTTTGATTCAAGAAGAAACAAATAGTGTTTTGGGTATTATTCAAATTCATTTAAGGAATTTTATTATGGATTAATGGATTTTTGAAATAAACTATATTTTAATAAAATATTGTTATTAAAAAAATTTAAATATAAAATATCATATATATTTTTTGAATTCCAATGTAATTTATGTAATGGTTTGAAAAGTGTTATTATCAAAAACCCTATGATTTCTTAATAATTGTTGATTTTATTTTAAAAGTTATAATTCAAATATCTATAAAATTATTTAGATAAAATGAATATTGTTTCTGGAATCATAATATTTAAATTATCCAACAATTAATTTTTCTTAATTTTCTAAGATATTTGAATTTTCATGTAAAAATTAAATACTGTATAAATATACTTTGTGTATTATGACATAATAATGACCCAGAAGTGATGTAATAAATACTATAAAGTGTATCCACACCAAAATATATGTTTTAACTTTAAAATAATTAAATATTATGTTTATTTAATTAATTTTATTAATCCATTATGATTCCTCAAAAACCATTAACATATTTAAAGGTTTTAAAATCATTTCTCTAATAGTATAAATAACCTCCACATAAGAAATGGAAATATTTTATTAAGCTAGTACATTGGACATATAACATAATAGAATTAACTCCCATTTTGTGCCAACCATGGGAAAAACCATTGGTAGTTTTTTGGTTTTGGTTATTTTATTTTGTAGAGTCCAAAATCAAAATCATAAGGAAATCCCCCACATTTCCTATATAAACCCACACAAGATCTCATTTATATTCACTCATTGTCCTTGGATCAAATACATAATCTTAACTCCACTATATAGAGTCCTACAATGATTCCCCCAAGTTCTCAAGAATCCCCTCCCAAGTATTTGGTGTCACGCACTCAAGTGAGGGATTTTCCGCTATCTTATTTTTATCAAGCACTTCTTTTTGTTGTGTCTCAAAATTTCCTTTCTTGATCATGTTGGGATATGATTTTACATAACCAAATTACTTTAAATTTTATGTATAAATTATTATATCTTCCATTACCTCTCATTAATCCTTCCATTATCTTTTATATACACTCGTTACCATGCCAAAATTTAGTAAGGGGTCCTCAACTTCTCTCCTTTATTAAGGTTTCTTAATTATCTTATGCCTCTTATTTTTAATTTCATATGTTGGGATATGTTTTTACATGTCCCTATTACTTTCCATCTGATTTCTATGTGATGAGAGACCCCCTTATCTCCCATTAAAACATTTTAATGAATCTTTAAGTGACGTAGTTATGCTGTCAAAATCTCAGAGTGATTTTCCCATACCGAAACAATTTTGTTGTGAATATCATAACCATTTCATATCAAGGGTGTTAACATTTAAGAACATATAATTTTTATTAGAGACATAAATATATTTATTCCACAATAATTGGTCATGGAATAATTTATAATGATGAAAGAATCCATGTTGTGTGATCTATGTGGTGCACTTAATCATGAGAATGAAATGAATGTGATGACACTACTTGAAAATAGGTCTTTAACAGTGCTGTTATTTATCAGAATTAGAAGAAAACACTGATAAATGTCATAGTTATTAGCACTGATAAATATTTATTTTATCAACACATTTTTGGAACTGATAAAATGAAATAATTAAATAAATAAAAATGTGTTTAATAAAAAAATATGAAAAAAATTATTTACTAAATAATTATTGACTAAAATGAATTGATTTATTATACATTATTAAACATTAAACATTTTATTAATTAGATAATTATTATAATTAATGTTATTAAATAGTATATATTAAATATATAGATATATATTAATATATATAAATATTATTTATATATTACAAAATATTTATGTGCTTTACGTTAAATTTCCATATATTTATTGAATAATGGTATATAATAAAAAATTAATATGAATTAAAATTATTGACTAATTTCATAGTACACAACATATAATTGAATGCCATTTTATTTTTCAATTTAATATAGATAAAATGTGTGTTCTGTTGATTTTACATTTATGAAATTAATGAATTTTTAAATACAATATGCACAAACACAGAACTTATCCATTTTTTCATTATTGTTAAAGTGTACCTATATTCTCAATTTATTAAATTTCACTCTTTTTTAACATATATGAATGCCTTAAAAATTATACATTAATTAATAACTTTAAAAAAATATATGTACAATAAAATATATATATCAATATATTTATAAATTTACATTAAATTTATTTATACAATTATATATTTTTAATTATAAATAAATAAATATTTTTTAAAAGTACTTGTATAATTATGAATAAATAATTATATATATTTAAATAATTATTAAATTTGTAATAAATTTACTTAAATAATGAATATATTTACTATATTTATATTTATATGTATTAAATATATATATATATATAATTATATAAATATGTATAATGATATAAATAATAATTTTCAAAATTATTTCTACAATTATATATAAATATTTATAAAATTATAATAAATATATTTAAAAAGGAATATATTTACTATATTTATATTTACACATATTTATTAAGTATTTATAAATATTAACAATTTTTTATTTATAATTATAATTATAAATCCTTTAACAGTGCTTCAGTAACAAGTGCTGATAAAAGAATCTTTATCAATGCTTTTTCGCACTGATAAAGATGAGGATTTATTAGTGCTAAACAAAGTGCTGATAAAATAATCATTTATCACTGCTATAAGTTTAGAATTGATAAAAGTTTTCCAGTCTATTTTAATAACTATAACCATTTGTGAACCTATCGTGATATAGAAGATTTCTGCAGAAGACACCCATTGCCAGTGTTCCTCCATAGTGAATTGAAGTTTGAATCTCACCACTCGACTTCAATTGAAAATCTCGTCTGATATCCAAAGAGGGTCTTAAATTTTATTCAAACTAGTAAGGTAGGCCTTCTGATTTTCTTTGTGTATTTTCAGTTTCATTTTTATTTCTTCTTCTACAATTTTTTTATGATTCATTGTTTATGATCTATTTTTTATGATTTGTTTGTGATCTGTTGTTTAGGGAATGATTTGTGGTCTATTGTTTGTACTGACTACTGATATATGGTTTTTTATTTATGACACTGAACCTTGGACTTATTTAGTGTTTTTTTACTGTAATGTTTTATATCTTCTTACTAAATAATTTTTTCATATTTGTATATAAATGCATAGAAATTTTTATGTATCTTATTTTTTATTGACTACTGATTTGAATCACATTGGAGGTTCCCAAATGATTATATATATGTTGACACCTTTCATTGACACTTCAATGGACATGAAGCTTCAAATTATATTTTTCAGGAACCAAGTTACTGGAGTGATGTATGTTCCTATATTGGTAATATGTATCATAAGATCTTGTTCCTATTATAATTCACTATAAACTTTAGTTTTGTTATAGAGTATATTCCAAGGGACCATCCCCAGTTAATCACATGCGATTTTATCATGTCAATCCTTCCCTTTTTGAATCATTATGGTGACTTTAGTTCACATAATGTTTGAATATAATGTTTTTATCTATTTGATATTTCTTATAGATTCATAAGTTAAGGAAATAAATTTAATTATTAAGTTATCCTTTTAATTTAATTTGATTTCCCCTTTATGAGTTTAATAGTTTAAAAAAACTCATCCCTAATTTTCTCTCTATTCTAGAAAATGGTCAAAATATGAGAAATCAGGTAAACAATTAATGTAGTGGGAAATGTGATGACTGCCCCAAAGAGATGTTGAACCAAATGGGAGAAGTAATAAAAAACATCCTAATTATACTCTCTTAGCTAACTCGAGTTATGAATGAAAACATGGATCAGGAGGAGCATCCAAATGCCCGTAAGAGTGAACAATTTTTGATTGAGACCTTTATGCAACAAAGGCCTCTGAATTTAAATGGATCATGTGATCCCTTAATCATGTAATAATGTATCAAATCCATTGATAAGATATTCTACATCCTTCAATGTTATTAACAACAGAAGGTTATACTGGTTATTTATCATATGGAGGGAGACACTGGTCAGTGGTGGACACTGATTAAGAATACAAAGCCTGGGGAAAAATCGAAGTGATGGATAGGAAGTATTTCTAAAAAATATTTTTTGATAAATATTTTCCTCACACTCTCCATCTTAAAATTGAAATGGATTCTCTTGACCTCCAAAAAAATACAATGAATCTATTGGAGAGTATGAGGTAAAATTTACAATACTTGCATGATTGGACTCGGGATTTATCATTACCCACAAATACAAGGTTGATCTCTTCTTTTTTGGGATAAAATATACTCTATGAAAATACCTAGTAAAATGTGACTTTGATAGCTATGAGTAAATTGTTATATATTACCACAATGGTGAAATTGAGGTCAGATAATCTCAAGGGTATCGCGTAGATAAGAATAATAACTTGGAGTTTAATTTTGGAAGTCCGATGGATAAATCTAATAGTGATAAGAAATTATAGCATCCCACTTTTCAATGGTTTGGAATGAAGCACCTCATAAATTTCCTAAGGGGAGAAAATTTCTTTAGGTGCGTAAAGGAATGGCATGTAGCCAACAACTACCAACAATAGAAACCCACTTATACAAAGTAGGAAAGAAGTGATCCAATCAACTCTCAATGCATTGTTCATTCCTTCAGCTGTAAGGAACCAAGTAAATTTCTAAATCAATACACTAATCTAAGGGTTTTAAGATACAACTAACAACCTCAATGGTATTAAGGGTGATATTTTTTCATCACAAACATTAAGGTGAATCCTGACAACAAAGTGGTGACAGGTACGATGTTTATTCATTAAAGGATATCAAATGTAATTTTTGATTATGGTTCTACGCATTCCTTTATATCACAAAAGTTCAGTATTTCTATTCAAACACCACCAAAAAGCTTGGAAGTGGAGTTATTAGTAAAAACATAAAATGGGAAATTATTACATGTTTAATATATAACTCTTCCCTTATCATAATTTGTGGGCATAACTTCCCATGTAACCTTGTTATAATCCATTTGGTGGAATTTGATTCAATTATGGGAATGGATTAGCTTTACCTATATAGAACAAACATAAATTTCTGTGAGAAGGAAATCAATCTATGTATTGTGAATCGACCACTGATTATATAAATGTTTAAAGAGGAGGATGAATCTTTTTTAGCACCAAAATATCATGAATGGATATTATTTCCTTATAAGAAATAATATCTAGCTCAAATGATTAAGTCTAAGGAAGGAACCATACTTGAAGACATGTATATTGTGAGGGAATACACAGATTGTTTTTCCAAGGAATTTCCTAGTCTTCATCATAACCAGGAGTTTGGATTTTCAATTGATCTTATACCTCAGGCATTACCATTATCAAAAACTCCATATAGAATGGATGTTGTGGAACTTGACGAGCTAAATAAAAAACTACACGAGAATCTAGATCAATGGTTCATATGCCCAAGTTCTTCACCATGTGGTTCACCAGTCCTCTTATTCAAGAAGAAGGATGGTTCAATATTCCTTTTCATTGATTATTTTGAGCTCAACAATATCATGATAAAGAACAAGTATCCACTTCCACGTATTGATAACATGATCGATCATCTATATAGAGCATAATACTTATCTAAGGAGGACCGAAAATCAGGATATTACCAAGTTAGGGTGAAGAAGGGGGAAATACCCAAGACTACATTTCATACAAGGTATGGGCACTATTATTTAATATTGAATCCTTTTGAGCTCACTAATAATCCAAAAATCTTTATGGGAGTGATGAATATAGTATTAAACAATTATCTCAAAAAATGGTAGTCTTTATAGATGATATTCTAATATACTCCAAAACTAGCGACTAGAATGAAGAACAACTTAGAATTGTGTTAAAGACCTTAAGAAAAGAGAATCTCTATTCCAGGTATTGAAAATATGAGTTCTTGTTGAAGGAAGTATAATTAGTAGGGTATATCATCACAAGAAATGTGATATCCTTGGATTCTTCAAATATAGACGTAATTGAAGTATGGATGATACCGACATCTCTAATGGATATATGTAGTTTACATGGGTTATCTATGTATGATTGTCGATTTGTGATAAATTTTTCATAATTTTTAGACCCTTTAACCAAGCTAACATGGAAGGGAGATATGTTTGTTTTTAGAATGATGAATGTGAATAGAGATTCAAGGAATTGAAAAGGATTCTTATCACTGAACCTTTACTCACACTACCTATAAGTGGAGAACTTTTCATGGTTTCCAATAATGCTTCGAATAAGCTAATAGGTTGTGTGTGTTGAGTCAATAAGGTTTTCATTATAACTTTTCTATTCCTTCTTGTTTTGAAAATCACAAACACCATATACTTAAGAAAATATAAATTTTATCTTCATAAGGAAAATTTACTTCTTTAAGGAAATTTACCCTAACCTAAATTTTCTTATACATAGCAATATTTTTTTTAGTATAAAAACCGGATTCTTAACCAAAATTCCGGAATCATATAATGTAAAGATTTGGAGCATTCTATTTTTTTAGGATCTGAAATCTGGATATGAACTGTTATGAAGTTCCAATCCAAATTCCTAACTCTTATGAAGTTCAACTCTAAACTTTCATGAGTTCGACTCCAAACTCTTATGAAGTTCGACTCTGAACATTCATGAGTTTGACTCCGAACTCTTAATTAGTTCGACTCTGAACTCTTATGTAGTCTGACTCCGAACTCTTATAAAGTTTGACTTCGAACTTTTATTATTTATACTTCGGACTCTACAAGTTCAGATTCCAATCTCTGGTGAAACCAGACTCTGAATTCCTATAAAACAGAATCCGAACATTTCGTAACATAGAATCCAAACATTTAATTTGCTTACACTCCGAACATAATATGGATTTTACTTACAAATGATTCATTACAAAATGATGACGTGCATTCAGTTATACTTGGTTTGTTATTAAATGATGTCATCTATTCTGTTTCTAATTAATCGTTGCTTGAGTTACACGTGTACAGGTCCCTCCGAATTTCATGGAAAATATGACCATTGGAGGAGGGAGCTGACCGTTAGAAGTTTTTCTATAAATAAGATCCCATTTGAAAGATCTCAATAAAAACAAGTTGATTGATCTAGAGACCACACGCTGTTAAGGTAATTTCTAGAGAGAAAATATTTTCATGCCTTGTGCGTACTGAAATTCTCATTCAGATTACTTTGTGTGACTCTGAATGTTGGTGATTACATTTGAGGACTTCCTGGGATAGGAAGACAGAGGTGACGACTACCTTAAAGTTCGAGGGCTTCTTTGCTGAAGAAGACCGAGGTTCCAACTACCTTGATGGTGAAGGCTTGCGAGGATAGCAAGACAGAGATTCTGATCTTCGTATCGAGGTCTTACCTTGTTGTGGGTTAGACAGGCTTGCTTGAAAGTATAAATCATGGGACCTTTATCCAAGTTTGTTGGATACCCTTCTCTTTGGATTAAAATACTTATATCTTGTTACTTGTAGTTTTACTACATGTTTTTCTGCTGCATATTGTATTTTAAGGAAAGTATAACCTTATTATATTTCATTACACTTGTACTCTGATTAGTTTAGACTCAATATGCTTTATGGTATAATCTCATATTATAAAATTTAGTTAAAATTTTCCAATTGGTGTTAGAGGTGTTTTAAATTCGCTAAGTTTAACTTTGTTAGACATAGATTTTACCTTGTCTAAGGAATTTACTAAAGTGTACAATTCACCCCTCCCCCTCATGTATATTGAGCATCAACATCATTATTCTGATCCTAAAATTGGTATTAGAGCGGTTTCTGAAATACTTATACTCATGTATAAGTTTTTCTAGCTCATTTTTCATTATTCTTCATCCTTTCTTAGAGAGATTTTTCATTCAAAACTTTTTCATTCCGAACATTGTCATTCTAAAATTTTTCATTCCGAACTTTTTCATTCCGAATTCTCATTCCGAACTTTGTGGTTACAAACTTTTTCTATTAACTGGTTTGGTATCCAAGATTATTTTAAGGATGGCAGGAATCAATGTTGCTTTTATTGACAATCTAAATCCTACAAGACCACCAATATTTGATGGTAATGACTATGAGTACTGGAGAGATCGAATGAAGACATTTTTATCAATACTGGAGTAAATAACTTCGTTATGCTTACTGGTGATTATAAAATTCTTGATAAGGAAGTTATAACTTTCACTAACAAGGAAAAGCAAGATTATCAACTCAATTATAAGGTATGCAATAACTTGCTTTGTTCAATGACTAGAAATATATATAGCCAAATTTCTTCTTGTGAAGCATCTAATTGTATCTGGAAGACATTAGAATTTACACACTTTGGCACTTCTAAAGTAATTTAGACTAGGAGAGCTATGCTTAGAGCTGAGTATCATGGATTCAATTTTCCGTATAGAGAACCAATTTGAAAAGTTCAACAGATATTTATAACCATAGTGAATAGCTTAAAGTCTATGGGAGAAAAAGGGTTAGATAATGAAGGTATTGTGGATAAAATAATTGATATTATGCCCAATGAGTGGGAATCCAAAAGAATAGCTATTGATGAGAATAGGAAGGTGTCTCAAATTTCTTTTGACGAACTATTTGGAACTCTTCTCCAACATGAAACAAGAATGAAGAGAGATGCTGACAACATCAAAAAGAATAATGGGAATGGTAATGTTGTGTTCACAACAACATCAAATCATATGAAAGCTAAGACTCCTTAAAGAGTAACTAGATCCAAGTCTATGAATGTTATTATCCAATCCGAATCTAGTGATAGTGATGTCTCTGAAAACGAGTTAGCAAATCTCGCTCGAAGGATGAACAAGATAACTGGCCATAGAAATTTCCAATACAACTATAATAAAAAGGAAAAGAAAGATTGCAAAGATGGAGAAGTTACTTGTTATGAGTGCAAGAAGGCTAGACATATTAGACCAGATTTCCCCTTGCTGAAAAAGAATGAATGGAAAGAAAGGAATTCTGAAAGGATCAGAAAGAAGTATTATAAAGTCAAAGATATGATTGTTCTGAAAGAAAATGACACCTGGAGTGCTAGTGGTGGTGAATCTTCAGATGAATCTTCTGATTATGAATCTTCAAGACAGAAGAATCTTGGTCTTATAGCAAGATTACCCATTAACAATCATTCTTTTATGGATAAGGTACGAAATGTTGAATCATTGACCAATGTTTCTTTAAATTCTAATGATAGAGAATATTATAACTCTTCTGATGAAGAATCCTCTTCTGATGAAGAAAATACATTACCTACCTATGAAGTGGTTTCTAGGTTGGCTGAACTTTTTGAAATTGATAATTCCAAACTCAATGAAAAACTAGATAAGGAAAACTCTAGGAATTTTATTCTTACAAAAGAAATATCAGATCTTACTAAAGATCTTGATAGGAAAAATTCTGATTTTATAAATATTTCAAAAAATATTGAGGAAGTAAGTTCTGATAAGAACAAACTTTCTAAAGAGTTAGAAAAATTAATTTCTAAGAAAAGTGTCTTCGAGCCTAGCTCTAGTTTTAAATCTAATTATTTTGAATATAAAAACTTGGTTATAAAACTCAAGTCCAAAATCTTGTCTTTAAAGAAGTGTTTATCAAACTTTACCCATGGTAATGAAAATTTTGATAAAACGTATTCTCAAATATGACCTTTAAGAAACAAAACCGGATTTTGTTATACCCATGCAAAACCAACTTTTAGTAGTAACTACTTTGTCCCACAAAGTGCTCCATTTTGTACCAAGTGTCAATATGGTGGTCACTGGGCAAAGAATCGTTCCTTAAACAAAACCCAATCTTTAGGTTATCATAAGGAATATTTTTCAAAGAAGATGTGGGTGCCCAAAATTTTGTTATCTGGAAATTTCAGATCCAACCTAATTTGGATTCCGAAAGTCTAATTATTTTCTTGATTTCAGGAAGATAAAGGGAATACCAACAATAATACATGGTACATGGATATTGGATGTTCCCGGCACATGACTGGTAACAAAAGATATTTTGAAAAGATTATCAAAACAAAAGGAGGAAAGGTAACTTTCGAAGATAATGCTTAGGGAGAAATTTATGGTATATGTAATATTGTTCTTCATGGTAAAACATTGATTTCAAATTTTCTTTTTGTTAAGGGTCTTAAACGCAACCTCATTAGCATAAGTCAGTTATGTGATGAAGGGTACCTTGTGAATTTTAGGAATGATAAGTTCTTAGTTCACAATTCCAAGGAAGAATTTACTCTCTCAACCAATAGGCAAGAGAATGTTTGCACTTTGAACCTAGAAGACCTTAGAAGCCATGATTTACCTTGCATTAGTGAAATGGAAGAACATTCTTGGTTATGACATAGAAGATTAGGTCACTGTAACCTTAGAAAATTATGTAAACTCTCTAAGAAGAAACTAGTTAAGGATCTACCGGAGCTTAGATTTGGTTCTTCTAAAGTTTGTGATCCTTGTCAATATGGAAAGCAACATAAATCTAGTTTTAAATCAATCGGTGAAGTCTCAACAACTGATGCATTACAGTTGGTACACATGGATATTTTTGGTCCAACACAAACCCGAAGCATTGGAGGCAAATACTACATGTTTGTTCTAGTTGATGTTTACACAAGATTTATATGGGTCTATTTTCTAACAAAGAAGTCTGAAGCTTTTTCTTATTTAAAAAGTTTTAGAGCCCAAGTTAAAAATGAGAAAAATCGTCCACTGAAAACTATTCATAGTGATCATGGAGGAGAATTTCAAAATTCGGATTTTGAAACCTTTTGTAGTAGAAAAGGTATTACTCACAACTTCTCATCACCTAGAACTCCTCAAAAAATGGTGTAGTTGAAAGAAGAAATAGGATTCTTTAAGAGATAACTAGAACCATGTTGATTGAATATTCTATAGCTAGACATTTCTGGGCTGAAGCTGTAAGTACTACTTGTTATACTATTAATCGAGTTTAAATTAGACCTTTTCTTAATAAAACTCATTATGAGTTATGGAATGGTAGAAAATTGAACTTTACTACTTCAAGGTTTTTGGTTGCAAAGTATTCATTCTGAATACTAAAGATAATCTACATAAATTTACACCAAAATCTGATGACGGAATTTTCTTAGGATACTCCACAACTTCATAAGGATTATAGATTATTCAATAAAAATACTTGTACTGTTAAAGAAATAGTGCATGTAAAATTTGATGAGTCAGATCCTTTTGTTTTCAAACCATCCCAACCTACATCCTCAGATGTGATTTCAAAAACTGGTTGTCAACCTTTGACAGAAGATCATTCTGATAAGGAAAATTTTCAAAATGATACTTCTTGAAACATTTACTCTAGAAGAATTTCTACCCTATGTTGATGAACAGGTTTTACAAAACCCAAATCAGGTGTTTCTTAAGAATCACACTAGTGATAGCATCATTGGTGATGCAAATCAAACTGTAAGGACTAGAAGTTCATTAAGAAATTAAGTATAACATCTAGCATTTCATTCCCAATTAGAGCCAAAAATAACTGATGAAGCTTTAGGTGATAATCATTGGATCAAAGCCATGCAAGATGAACTAAATGAATTTAAAAGGAATAAAGTCTGGACCTTTGTTGAAATCCCTAAAGAATCTTCTATTATTGGAGTAAAATGGGTCTTCAGAAATAAATGTGATGAAAATGGAGTCATAGTAAGGAATAAAGCTAGAATAGTTTCTAAAGACTATAACCAGCAAGAGGGAATAGACTATGATGAAACCTATGCTCCAGACATGAATCTATTCGTATTCTACTTGCCTTTGCAGCTTTCTTCAATTTTAAACTTTATCAAATGGATGTAAAATGTGCTTTTCTTAACGGTTATGTTCAAGAGGAAGTTTTTGTTGAACAACCTCAGGGATTTGAAGATACAAAACATCGTGATCATGTTTTTAGACTTACCAAAGCTTTGTATGGTCTTAAACAAGCCCCACGAGCTTGGTATGATAGACTCACAGGATTTTTGCTTCAAAATAACTATGTTAAGGGAAATATAGATCCAACCCTTTTTATAAATAAAGATAAGAAAAATGTTTTGATTGTTCCAATTTATGTTGATGAAATCATATTTGGTTCAACTCAGCAATCATTAACTGATTCTTTTGCAAGTCTAATGAAATCAGAGTTTGAAATGAGTATGATTGGTGACTTATCTTTTTTCCTTGGTTTTCAAATTTCTCAAAATCTAGAAGGAACCTATATATCTCAATATATGTATATTAAAGATCTTCTCAAAAAGTATGGTTATGACAACACTAAGAGTATAAGAACTCCCATCAGTACCTCAAACTCCTTATATCTTGATGAAGCTGGGAAACCAGTAGATCAAACATCTTTTAGAGGTATGATAGGTAGTTTACTTTACTTAACAGCTAGTTGACAAGACTTAATGTATTTAGTATGCTTATCTGAAAGATATCAATCCAATTCTAAGGAATCTCACTTAAAGACGGTGAAAATAATTTTTTGCTACCTAAAGGGAACCATGGATCTAGGATTATTTTATACCTCTGGAAATGATGTTGTTCAAAAAATATTTTTGGATGCTTATTTTGGTGGATGTAGAATGGATAAAAAGAGTACATCCAGAACCTGTCATTTCTTAGGAGATTCTTTAGTTTCTTGGTCATGTAAGAAGAAACATTCTATAGCACTTTCCACTGCTAAATCTGAATATGTAGCAGCTGGAAGTTGTTGTACTCAAGAGTTGTGGATGCAACAGACACTCACAGATTATGGCCTGAGTTATACTAAAACTCAAATTTTTTGTGATAACATAAGTGCCATTTACCTAAGTAAGAACCATGCACATCACTCTCGTGAAAAACACATAGATATTAGGCATCACTTTCTTAGATATCACACACTTAAAGGATATATCATTCTTCAGTTTATCGGAATGCAAGATCAACTTGCTGATATTTTCACAAAATCATTACCCTCAGATAGATTTGAATACATTAAACAAAAGATCGGAATGATAACTGTAAGGTAATCATTTTTCATTAACTTCTTGTTGAACATTTCTCCTAACATTAAGAAACTCCTTTTCATAGGGGGTACATTTGTTTGTTAGTATAACTAAATTTTTTTGTAATCCATTTTTTATACTTAGTGTAACTAAAATTTTCATAGTTAGGTTTTTCAAAATTTTCGGAACTAAAGTATCCGGAATGGAAATTTCTGAAACTAAAATTTCTGGAATGGGAATTTCCGGAACTGAAACCTTCAGGATTTAAATTATCAGAATGAAAACATCCGGAATGAAGATTTTTGTACTGGAACATTCGTAATGAGTCTTTTTTTAAAATTTATTTCTTTAAGAAGAATATTACCAAATATGAACAATGTTTCTAGCCAATCTGAAAGCTATTATTTCCTTATTTATAGTTTCATAATCATATTTTCCTTGCTGGTATTTTCCTGTTTTTTGTATAAAAAATATTCAGATTCCAGTTTTCCTCAAATCCGGATGTTTTCCTTAAAACCTCAAAAGATCGGAGTCATGTTTTCCTTGTAGAAATGTTCTCAACCATCAGATCAGATCCAAAATGTTTTCAACCATTAGATGGATTTTGGAAGACCAAAGGTCACATCCATTTCCTATAAAAAGGTGACACCAATACTCATCCCACATAATTTTTGAAATCTTTTGCATCTCGAAGCCCTTCTGCACTTCTTAAGACCAGTTCCGAACATTTAAAAGCCGTTCCGAATCTTTCCGAATTCTTCACTCCGAATGTCTATTGAAGCCAAATCTCAAGATATGTCATCTGCGAAACTAATTTCTAAGTGGTTAGTCTTCAAAGAAAGGTTAGTTCATCCAGATTTCTATAAGCTTGATTCTATTGTAACCAAGAATATAAAGTTGAATGGTTGGGAAGATATTTTCCTGTTCAAGTCAGAAAAGCAAGATCAGGTGTATACTGATTTGTTGAGAGAGTTCTATGACTCTGTTTCCTTCCAGTTGGAAGATGGCATAGAATGGTTTTCTTTCAAATCTTATGTAATGACTTATAAGCTTTCATACACCAAGGCTGTGAGCTTGGTTGGTTTGTCCTATGAGGGGGAAGCTAAGTTTTTCTCACACAAGCTTCCAGATGAGCAAGGAAGTTTCAACATGGTGAAGGCCTTAAAATGCCTTAGACTTAAGGATGATACAACTGCTAAGATTGCTCATCTCACTCCGAATAACAAGATTCTTCAACTTTGGGTGCATGTTTTTCTCGTTTCGAGAAGAGGGGACAAAGATAATTTGAAGAAAAGTGATATCTATGTTTAATATTTCTTGGTTAATCTAAGAAAAATTAATTTTATGAGGCATGTCTTGATTATGATCAGGAACATCACGGAAGGGAATTTAAGAGATCAGATAATTATGTACCCTTCTTTACTATCAAGGCTGATATTTTGTTGCTTAGAATCCTTAAAAGTTTCATGAAAATCAAAAGTCCGGAATTGCAAGCTTATGCTAGTTAGTGATGATACTCTGAATAGAATGAAGATGGGTTTTTCCAATGAATCTGGAGAATTTTACCCTCTGTCTATGGAAGAGGATTAAGCAGCTCAGAAAGAAACACAAAATCTAGAACCATCCAAAAAGAAAAGGAGGAAGAGAAAGGTTAAGGAAGTGGTTGCTGATGAAATGAATCCTCAGGATAATGAAACTCAGTCTGGTCCCCCCAAGCCGAAGAAGTAGAAAACATATACAGATGAAGTCACGAACAAGTGGAGGGAAGATAAATAGAAGAGGAATGAAGGGTATCCACAATTCATATTAGACCCTGCAGAGGCTAAGGATTTAATGGAAAGAGTTACGGAAGAGCTAGAGAAACAATCCAAAGAGAAGAAATTGAAAAGGAAAGTGTCTGAAGCTGAAGTAGTGCAATCTTTGCTAAGATCTATAGAGTTAGCTTCTGAACTAATTCCGGTTCCGGAATCATTCCTTGTAGAGCCTTCTTTACAAGAAACTCTAGCCAAGAGTTATACCACTCCTGAAAAATTGAAGGGTAAATAAGTAGTTGAGGAAGCTAAAAAAGAAGTTGTTGAAGAAGTAGAAGAATAACAAGAAGAATAAGAAGAAGAAGAGGGAAGTGAAGATTTAGATGCCTTGATAAAACAAGTATAGGATTATAATGATAAGGCTGAATCTGCAAAGTTAGTAACTCCAAGAAAGGTAGATGAGAAAGCTAGTAAGATTGATGATAAGAAACAGCAAGAAGGAGAAGAAGAAAATGTCTTGAATGATGAGGAAGAATCTTATCATAAGAATTTTCTTGAGGAAGGTCAGGAAAAACTGAAACTTGTTGAAGAAAAAATTATTCAAGTGTCTGAATCTGAGGAAGTATCCCCTAAAGAGAAATCTTTTCCGAAAACCGATTAGGGGAAGAAAACTCTTATGGAGACACCTATAAAAGATGTCATCAGGAAGAAAGAGGTTGGTGGAACTTCTAAAAGAAAGTTGATGCAAGATAAAGAAGATCAGTCTCCAAGCAAAGTTTCTGATTCAGAATCATCATCTAATGGGCATGATTTTTTGTTTCAATCTCTGAAGAAGTTGGTAGATAGCATTCCGATTTTTCAAACAATAGATTCCAGATGCTAGATGCTGGAACAATGTATGAATCAGAAATGAATTCTTTATCCATGGTCATGGATAAGTTTTTTAAAGTTGTAAGTTGAACAAAAAAGTTTTCTTATCGATTATGATGTGCATAGAAAGTCCTACAGTAAGGTAACCAAGTGGTCTAAGAGTGTTGATGAAGACTAAGTTCACTTTGATAATTTTTAGGCTGAAGTTCAAAATTATTTTGAAATGGAGGATAAAAAGGTTAATGATATTTATGAAAGAATGACCCAGGAGAAAAATTCTCGGAATCAATAGGTAAGGGACCAGAATGGGAAGCTCAACTCAGTATCTCAGAATTGGAGAACTGAAAGAGATTTTCGGATTTAGTTTCAGCAGAAGTTGGAAAACCAAGATGAAATAATAAAGTTGCAGAAAGAAGCCTTGGAGGCTCAGGCAGAATCATTAAAAATCCAACAAGAAAAGGTAAAATCCCTGGAGAGGCAATGTGAGGAAGACCAAAGAGATTTGAAGAATCTCAAAACCTTGTTAAAGAAGCTCATCCCGAAGGAAAAAAGAAGACAAATGAACCCACTCTGACCTTTTGTTGTAATTGTCTTTCTTTGTAAAATTATCCAACTCTAATGAAATTATTATTTGGTTGGTTGTATTTTTTCATATACTAATGTTTCAGGTACCAT
This sequence comes from Viscum album, assembly GCA_963277665.1. Classification (NCBI taxonomy): domain Eukaryota; kingdom Viridiplantae; phylum Streptophyta; class Magnoliopsida; order Santalales; family Viscaceae; genus Viscum; species Viscum album. The sequence continues at coordinate 73,695,459 of OY728162.1, read as the reverse complement.
ATTTTGATTTCCATTCTCTTTATTCTTCTTGAAAATCACAAAGGGGGAGAAGGAAAAAGAACTACTCCTAAGGAGGAGAAAGGAAAATTTTCAAAGAGAAATATCCATAAAGAAAGGGGGAGTTTCCCACTATGAAGTTTTTGATTTTTACAATAATGAAAAATTCACTCCGGAAACTCAGAATACAATCCTTAGAGTTTCAATGCCTAAGGTGGAGTTAGTTGTATTCATTTTCATCCATGAACCAAGAGAGATAAGTTTTAGTTTCAAAGTCTAATGAAATTTTTCAGAGTCCTTATATTGTTTTTCGTAAGGTTGTTTGTTCTTTCCAAAAAGGGGGAGATTGTTGAGTCAATAAGGTTTTCCTTATGGGTTTTCCATTCCTTCTTGTTTTGAAAATCACAAACACCTTATTCTTAAGCAAATATAAATTTTATCCTCATAAGGAAAATTTACTTCTTTAAGTAAATTTACCCTAACATAGATTTTCTTATACATAGCAATATTTTTATTAAGTATAAAAACGGGATTCTTAACCAAAATTCCGGAATCATATAATGTAAATATTTGAAGCATTATATTTTTTTTAGGATCTGAATTCTGGATATGAACTGTTATGAAGTTCTAATCTGAATTCCAAACTCTTATGAAGTTCGACTCTGAACTTTCATGAGTTTGACTCTGAACTCTTATGAAGTTCGACTCTGAACTTTCATGAGTTCAACTTCGAACTCTTATGTAGTTCAACTTCAAAATCTTATGTAGTCCGACTCTGAACTCTTATGAAGTTCGACTACGAACATTTATTAGTTCGACTTCGGACTCTACAAGTTCAAATTCCGATCTCTACTGAAACCAGACTCTGAATTCCTATAAAACAGAATCTGATCATTTCTTAACATAGACTCTGAACATTTAATTTTCTTACACTCCGAACTTAATATGGATTTTACTTACAAATTCTTCATTAAAAAATGATGTCATTCATTCAATTATACTTGGTTTGTTATTAAACTATGTCATCTATTCTGTTTCTAATTAACCATTGGTTGAGTTACACGGGTACAGTTCCCTCTGAATTTCATGGAAAATATGACTGTTGGAGGAGGGAGCCGACTGTTAGAAGTTTTCCTATAAATAGGATCTCATTTGAAAGAGATCAATAACAAGAAGTTGATCGATCTAGATACCACTTGTTGTTAAGGTGATTTCTAGAGATAGAATCTTCTCATGCCTTGTGCGTGCTGAACTGCTCGTTCAGATTGCTTCGTGCGACTCCGAATGTTGGCGATTATATTCGAGGATATCCAGGGATAGGAAGAAAGAGGTGCCAACTACCTTGAAGTTCGAGGGCTTCCTTGCTGAGGAAGACAGAGGTTCCAACTACCTTGAATTTGAGGGCTTACGGGGATAGCAAGACAATGATTCTGATCTTCGTATCGAGGGATTACCTTGGTGTGGGTAAGACCAACGTTCTTGAAAGTATAAATCAAGGGACTTTTATCCATGGTTGTTGGTTACCCTTCTCTTTGGGTTAAAAGACTTATATCTTGTTACTTGTAGTTTTACTACTTGTTTTTCCGCTGCATATTATATTGTAAGGAAAGTATAACCTTCTTATATTTCCTTACACTTGTACTCTGATTAGTTTAGACTCTATACGCTTTAAGGTATAATCTCATATTGTAAACTTCAGTTCTAATTTTCCAATTAGTGTTAGAGGTGTTGTAAATTCGCTAAGTTTAACTTTGGTAAACTTAGATTTTACCTTGTCTTAAGAATTTTTTAAAGTGTAAAATTCACCCCCCCCCCCCTCTTGTATAGTGAGCATCTGCATCATTATTCTGATCCTACAGTGTGTTAATGTATAATGAAAATATCATAGCCTATGCTTCAAAGAAATTCAAAGTTCATGAATAGAAATACCCAATGCATGATCTAGAGTTAGCTATAGTGATCTTCATTTTGAAAATATGGTGGCATTATCTCTTTGGGGAGTAGTGTGAAATATATACAGATCCCAGGATCCACAAGAATATATTCACACATATAGAGATGAATATGTAACAATGAATATGGTTAGAGCTGATCAAGGACTATGAGGGCTAAATTCCCTACCATCCTGGTAAAGAAAATAAAGTGACAGATTCTCTAAGTGGAAAGGATCCATCAATTCAATCATTAATGAGAACTGATAGGGATATGATCTTCTAAAATTTATAATGGATGGATAGGGGAATCATAAATAAAGGAACATCATCAATCCTTTCACAAATGATCTCTCAAACATCCCTTATGAATATGTTAAAAGATTTTCAAACGGATGATGCGGGAATTAAGAAGAAAGTGAAAGATATAAGTAAAAATAAATCTTTGGAGCTCAATGTTAATGAAGAAGGAGTTGTAAAATTTGGGTCAAGAATATGTGTTCCATAAAATCATGATTTAAAGGAGTTGTTGGTTTATCCACATAGATCAACCTTCTCCATCCACCCAGGAAGTGAAAAGATGTATTAAGATCTCTGAGAGAACTATTGGTGGGACAATATGAAGAAGGATACCAGATAGTATACATCAATATGTCTTGTATGACATAAATTGAAAGATTAAAGGAAAAAATTCAAGGGGATTATGTAACCATTACCCATACCTACAAGGAAATGGGAAAAAATCACCATGGCCTTTTTTTCTGGTCTTTATAAGCCATCAAGTGGGAATAATGCTATATGGTTTATTGAGGATCTTCTTAAAAAAATCCCACTTTATTGAGATTCAAGAGGATATATCACTAGATCAACATGAACATATACATATATATATATATATTAGATAAGTGGTAAGGCTGCCTGGAGTACCACTATTGATAGTATCTGATCGAGATCCAAGATTCACCTATATGTTCTGGAAGAATCTTCAACACACTCTTAGTACTGAGCTGAAATTTTGAATGGCTTATCACCCTCAAACTCATGGCCAATATAAGAGGACTATACAGACACTTTACTAAATTTTGTGAGTATACTCAATTGACTTAAAAGGACGATGGTACCAACATCTTCCTCTGGTCGAGTTCCCATTCAATAATAGTTTCTACTCAAGAATCCTAATGTCTCCCTATAAATCCCTTATGGGAAGAGTTACAAAACACATACATGTTGGGATGAAGTTGGGGGACACATACTACTAGGTCTTGAAATAGTCAAGGTTATGGGGGAAAAGTTTAATATCATTCAGTAACACATCAAGGCTTCTCAGTCTAGACAAAATAAATATGATGACAATAATTGATGAGGCCTATATTTTGATGTTGGAGACAAGGTATTCCTCCGCATATCTCTATGAAAGAAAATAATGAGATTTTGAAAGAAGGGAAGTCTTAGTCTAATATACATCGTCCCCTTTGATATCCTTGATCACATCGGAGTGGTGGCCTATCGACTAGAACTCCCACTGAACCTATCTCAAGTATATGATGTATTACATGTATCCCTCTTGAGGAATTACATTTCAGATCCCTTACATGGAATCAATCTATTGGTGGTACCATTGGATAATGATCATTCTTATGAGTAGTATCAGGTGATGATCTTATATCATAGAGAAAAAGTTCTATGAAATAACATAATTCACATTGTTAGAGGGTTGTGGAAAAAACGTTTCAAGAAACTAAGTGGGAACCAAAGGAAGTAATGAAATAGAGTTACTCTCATCTATTTTAGTGTGTGAAAAAACTTTTGAGGGAGAAATTTATTAACGGGGGAGATTGTAATGACCCAAACTATTATAAATAAAATTTCCATTTTGATTTAATTAAATTTATTATTATATAATATGGTTATAGAAAATGCATGTACTTATTTTGTTTTATTATATCCAATTGGATTTAATTAGCTTTTTAGAATCATTAATTTTGATAATATAGTAATTGAATATTGATCACATGATTTGTATAAATATAGGGTTTTAACAAATCCAATGTCCACAGAAAAAATAATTGATGGCCTCAACCAGTAGAATTGCACCCTATAATTCCCATTTATCAAAGATTTTGATGGAGATAGTGTAGGTTCCGGGCATAGCAGAAGTGCGTTTGTGGGTTAGCCCAACTTTAATTTTAACATTAAGCAACATTCAATCTGAGATCTATCATGATTTAAAACACCGAATCTTCGGAATAGAACAAGGAATGAAAAACTTAAGATGGTATCCCGGAACAATATAGATAGGATCATCATATGTTGGTTATAATTAATTTAATTAATTCACAAGAATTACCTTGGTGGAATTATTTCTTCGTTGATGTCTCTGGTCATGATCCTATGATCCGTCATTGTGTCATAGAATCCAAGTGTAGGATTCCTATAGCAGTGATCCACACATGTGCCACGTATCTCTGGACGTCACCGAAGGGATCTCTGGGTGCTAGCGCGGAAGAGCCAGCGCTTGCAATGTCCGCCTTCAACTGCCTTGATCCAGTAGAGGATCTCGCTCTCGTAACTTGAGGGAATTCTAGGATGAGAGGGAATTAACTCTTGGCATGAGACTATTTCCAAATCCATTGTGCACAACATAATGTCTCAGGAAAAGTGATGGGGTTGTGAGGATATTTATAATTGGGTTTGAGGTTAATGGAGTTATGAAAATAAATAATCGCATTACGCGTTTTATTTATTTCATTAACTATTTTTGAAACCCAATGTCAAATTATTAATTCCTTGACATGTTCCCACGCTTATTATAATTAATATCATTTAATAAAACAATATTATATCCTCAAAAACTCGACTGGAAAACTACTCCGCATGTAATAATTAATACACGGCATGTTCTTGTTTTCCATAAAACTACACGTCGTGTATATTTAATATACACGGCGTGTACTTTTATTTTCCATTTTTCTCCACCATATTTATTCGACCTTGAGTAATGTCTATTTATTTGTTAAATAAATGTAACTACATTACTTGCTAATAAATATATTATTTCACCCACAATATATTCTCCCGAATAACTAGTGTTGAAATATATGCGATCAGGCATCCTTAAATAATTATTAAACCACAGTCGGGAATAATATTTATTTAACTTGTTAAATTAATATTTAACTGAGATACATGGACAAACATAGTGTGTGACCCTCTAGGCCTATTTTTCAGTGGCATTAGGCGAAGCCTGCCTAAAGTCCATGGTTGGCGTCTAGCAACACGCCAAGGCACCCATAGAGAAAGAAGTTAGTGCCGCAATGACGCGTCACCTCCTACGAACGCTTACCGTGTAATATAATCCCTTTGTCTCGATATCTCTAATAAAGCAGGATGCATGCTAGTGCCATCAACACATGTGCTCAATTATTCTTTCTTTGACTTCCCGGAATTGAACTCTCACATACCATACCATGGCCATGGATTTTTTAGGCTATATCAATTCCATCAAAGGTATTGAGATATCTACTTCCGTTATTGAACAGAAAGGACAAATCCTTTCTCACATTATCTATTAATGCAGTATTACTTATGACACACCCAACATATCCTACCTCACTATGAACAGTGTGTCATCACAGTTTTCGTCTATACATCTATGTTTGCGAGTTGTAATACCCATTAATAATAATCTTAAACTCTAAGGACCAATACACACGTCCGCAGATAGGAACATCCAATGACACTATGAAATGTGGATTTCCTACTGGAGGGTCTCGTTCTCATAATATCTTCCTGGATATTACCAAGGACGCACACCATGAGAAGGTGCCTCAAAGTTTTATAATTCCTCACCCCTAATGGCCTGTATTATTTGTGTCCATCAAATAACATCATCCGGACATAGAACTTATATTCAAGAACAGTGTTATGGAACTTCTGGGTTCTTATCATAGCAGGTATCTGCTATGACCCTTTAATGAAACAGCCATCCATAGGACATTATCACATGCATTGTCAGGTAGAATAACAAACAAGATGTGATAAGTATTTTATTAATGAATAAAGAACAAAGTAGTTGGTTCTAGGCCACCAACTCCAACATAATCCCTCTTGGACTAGAGACAACTGCTAACAACCTTTAACCTACTAGCCCTCACATGTTATTCATGCTTCTACTGAGATAGGACTTTAGTCATGGGGTCCACCACGTTCTCTACCATGGACACTCTGCTCACTGCAACTACACCCCTTTGATAGAAATCCCTCAAGAGGTGATACTTCCGGAGTATGTGCTTTGTCCGTTGATGTGACCTTGGTTCTTTTTCAAGAGCCACCACTGTAGTATTATCACAATACAGTGTAATGGGATCTTCACTGCTAGGAAACAAATCAAGATCCTAGACAAAGTTCTGAATCCAGATGGCTTCCTTGGCTGCATCATAAGCTGCTATATATTCGGACTCCACTGTAGAATCGGTGACAACTGGCTGCTTTGAACTCTTCCAGCTCACTACTCCTCCATTAAGACAGAAAACATATCTAGATTGCAACTTCAGATCATTCTGATCTATTTGAAAACCATCATCAGAATACCCCTTAATGACAAGATCCTTGTTCCTCCATACAACAGTAACATATCCTTTGTTCTTCTTAGATACATAAGGATAGTCTTAACAGTAGTCTAATGTTGTTATCTTGGATCTTCTTGATATCTTCCTACCATGCTTAGTGAATAGGAAACATCAAGCCTGGTACATAACATGGCATACATGATGGATCCTATAGCCGAGGCATATGGGATCTTGCTCATCCTATCTTTCTCTTGTTGTGTCTCAGGAAACATTTTCCTAGAAAGATGCAATCCATGTGACGCTGGAACCAATCCTCTCTTGGATTATTGGATACTAAATCTCTTTAGTATCTGGTCAATGTATGTACCCTGACTTAGTCCAAGAAGCCTCTTGGATCTGTCACGAATGATCTTAATCCCTAGAATGTAGGCTGCTTCACCTAAATCTTTCATGGAGAAGCACTTGTTCAACCAGTCCTTAACTGACATTAAGGCCGGTACGTCATTTCCAATAAGAAAAATTTCATCAACATATACTACTAGGATAATGACCACATTCCCATTAAACCACTTATAATCCCATTGCTCACATTCATTCACAATGAGACCAAATTCCATTATGGCTTCATCAAATCGAATGTTCCATGACCTGGATGCTTGCTTCAATCCATAAATGGATTTCAGCAACTTGCAAACCCATTTGGATTCACCTAGTGTTACAAACCCTTCTGGTTGTGTCATATAGACATCTTCATGAAGGTTCCCTTTAAGGAATGTTGTTTTTACATCCATCTTCCAAATCTCATAGTCATGGTAAGTTACTATGGAATGTATGATTCTTATGGATTTAATCATGGAAACTGGTGAGAAGGATTCATCATAGTCAATTCCTTGATGCTATCTGAATCCTTTAGCCACTATCCTTTCTTTATAGGTGCTAACATGACCTTCCATGTCCAGCTTTCTCTTGAATACCCATTTTCATCCAACATGCTTTACATCAACTGGCTCATCGACCAAAACCCAAACATGGTTCTGATACATGGAATCCATCTCAGAATTCATAGCTTCTAACCATCTTGCAGCTTCTGAGCTTTCTACTGCTTCCTTGTAGGTGAGAGGTTCATCATTGTCCAACAATAGTGATTCACCATCCTCAGTGACTAGGAAACCAAATCTCTCTAGTTACCTTACCTCTCTTGATCTCCTACGCAGTACTTGTGTTTCTAGAACCTCTTCCACGGGGTCCTGTGGAACTTGTTCATATACCAACTCTTGTGTTCTTGAGCATCAACACTATCGAATTCAATATTGCTACAACTATCCTTCTTGAGGATGTGCTCCCTCTCAAGAATGATGGATTTTCTAGAGACAATCAATTTCTTGTCTTGAGGGTTATATAGGTAATATCCTTCCTTTTCCTTGGGATATCATATAAAGATACACTTCGTGCCTCGGGGTCTTAGTTTGTTTCTTGATAAGGCCTTAACAAATGCCTCGCATCCCCATACACGTGTATGTGAAAAAATGGGTTTCTTTCCACTCCATAACTCAGAGGGAATTCCATTTGCTGCCTTAGTTGGTACTCAGTTTATTTTTTATTCTGCAGTTTGTAATGCATATCCCCAAATGGATAATGGAAGATCTGCATGACTCATCATCAACCTCACCATGTCCAACAAGGTGTGGTTCCTCCTTTCACAAACACCATTCCACTGTGGTGTATAAGGATGAGTGAGCTGAGATAGAATATCAGACTCCTGTAGAATATTGATGAACTCTTGGTTCAGATATTCTTCACCTCGATCCGATAAAAGCTTCTTTATCTTCTTACCAAGATGATTCTCTACTTCATTCTTGAATTCTTTAAATTTCTCTAAGGCTTCTGACTTATACCTCATTATGTAGACAAATATGCATCTACTCAAATCATCAGTAAAAGTAATGAAGTAAGAATATCCACCTCTAGATTCTACTGGAAATGGTCTACATACATCCGTGTGTACCAATACTAGAAGCTTTGTGGCCCTTTCACCCTTTCCACCAAAAGGCGGCTTTGTCATTTTACCTTGTAAACAAGTGTGACATCTATCAAGTGGTTTTAGCTCACTTGAGTCTAAATAGCCATATTGATAGAGCTTTGTCAAGCACTTATCATTTACATGACCAAGGCGGTGATTCCACAATTGGGTGATGTATGAGTCATGTAAGTTTTTTTCATTATCGATTGCCAAAACATGGTTTTCATAATTTAATACATACAAACCATTATTCAAATGTGCCATACCATAACATATGTTGTTCTTATAAAAGAGACAACCCTTATTTACAAACAAGAAAATAAATCCATCCATATCCAAACAAGATACATAAATTATGTTCTTGGTAACACTCGGCACAAAATAACAGTTTTGGAAAACCAAAATCATGCCAGTGGGCAATGAGAGGTGATATTCACCAATAGCCAATGCAGCCAACCTAGTGCCATTGGTAGCTCAAAGATCCACCTCTCCTCTGGAGATATTTTTAAATCTACTTGGTTCTCGCATTTGAATACATATGCGAGCCCCACAAGCTGTATCTAATACCCAATGTGTAGAAATAAAAATATTTCACTCGATAAAAAATGCACCTTTAGCATCCCCACGCTTCTGGGTGCAGTTCCTCTTCCAGTGGCCCTGTTTTCCACATGGAAAACACACTGCCTCTCATTCATTGCCCTGCCTATGGATCTTACCATTCTTGGAGGGATGGTTCTTCTGGGATTCAGACCATTTATAAGTCTTTGGCCCCATTTCTTGTTCTTTTCTTTTCTTATTCACCATATGGATCGCGGGTTTTTCATGCCCAATGTCCTCATCTACCTGGAAAATCAAGGTCAGAAGCTCCGATAAAATCTTCTCATTTCCACTTATATTATAGTTGAAAATGAAGCTATAGAAGGTCTTGGGAAGTGATTATAGGATGACATCTCTACGCAACTCATCCGGGAATTTAATCCCTAACATGTTCAGGCATTCAATGTAGCCAATAAACTTGACTACATGAGGCCCAACTGGCACAGACTCTCTAAGCATAGTTTTAAACAAATCATTGGAGATCTCATACCTCTCCTGTCTCGCCTTCTCTTGGTAGAGATCCTTAAGGTGATACATCATGATATACGTGTCTATGTTTTCATGTTACTTCAAGAGCTCATTGAACATGGCCGATAGTATGAAGCATTGGACTTCTGTGGCATCATCCATGTGTTTTATATAGAGATATAATTCCTCATCACTGGCCTCTTTGTCAGGCGCAACTGGAATAGGCTCTTCCAGCACATACAATTTCCTTTCGTGGCGAAGGATGACGCGTAAACGCCTCTGCCAGTCTTGGAAATTGGTGCTAGTGAGAAGGTTTTCCTTCTCAATAATGGTTCGCAATGATATTTTTGAAGTCATTTTCTTGTCATTTATACAAATTAAGATGATAAAAGGTTTAGTACATTATTACAAAACTGAGAAAAATAAATAAATTAATGCTTATTAGTCTCCCACTATTTTATCGAAATACAATAGCCCTCACCATTGATTTCGGAATATTCTGTTGCCTAGATATTCTAGTGAAAAGGATCCATATTTCCCCTCTCATTACCCCAACTAGGGACGGTCAGGCAACTTTAAGGGTTTTAGGTAGGCATTCCAAATGCCAACTGCATTAACTCACAGCTCCTTGATCCGCTGAGTGGACTCCCTAATCCAGAAATCCTTTTATTTTGGATTTCCTCAACCTTTGCCTCTTGGTCACACCAAGTCCAACTGTGGCAGTCAACCCTTGATGCGAACCAAGTCAACTCAACCCAAAACCTTGAATTATAATTCCCTGATAATTGAAATCACCCCAACTAGGGTTGGTCAAGCACTTTGAACTATGGTTCGATTCTAACCAAGATTGTCGAAGGCTATACTGACTTAATATTTATTTTGAGGGATTTTATCCTTATACATAAATTTACATTTTATTATCTTTTATTACATGCTTGTTAATATTATGTGGGATTTACTTAAGTGATTAACCATGTCAAATATAATATTCATGTATAAGTCAGTTATATTTTACTTCCATCTTGCATGCTCATTTAATTCATTAATTGTGTGATCGTTACAACACACCCATAGTAAATAAACCATGTAACTGACAGAAATAACATAAATGGTATGATCATGAGCTTTTCTATTGGTTAGTTTTTCTAGCAGTTGATAAACTAACCCAAGACCTAGGGGAGAAACACATCTAACCTTTCGGGTTTCTGTATACAGCTTTCCACCTGTCCACCTTTGTATCTCCTTGGATTGGTTTCACCTTGGCTCCTGACTAGAGCCACCTCCACTAGCTTAGGAGATCCGTCCATTAAATATGCATCTATCTCACATGCAGGTGAGGGGTAAAAGGGGTTTTTACATAAAAGAATCCTTGGGCGCATAGGCCCATCATATTAATGAGGAGATGGATTGTAGGCCAACAAATTTAATTTAAATAAATAAATTAAAAGAAACCATTCACATACAAAGGTCTCGATCTAGATCATGATCATCCAGACATGCAACGATATTTACACATAAATAAAACTAGAATTCAATTATTTAATCATTATTGTTTAATATAAATCACACTCAAATCAATTAATTATCTTTAATTAATTAATCCTTTTATCTTAAATCTTTTTTATAAATATCCTTGAGATTCTCATCCATTATAATTTTAAACAAATAAATTCATTTAAATTTATCCTTGTATGTAACTTTTACCTTGGTGGAAACCCGGTGAATTCCCATTTATTACGCTGATTTTAAATTAAACACATATATATAAAACACCTATCACGTGTTGTGCCTCAGCTTTACGCCTGAACCATGGTACACGTCTCAAGGGTTTGTATAATAAAATAAGAAATTTTAATAAATCTGCGTAATTTGGGTAGGTACACGGCATGTAGTTCCGACTATAGGGCATGTACTTTTTCTTCACTGTCCACCCAAAGTATATGCCCAGGGACATGGCGTGTTAATGTAATTCAGAAATTTTCAGAGTACACGACGTCTTAAATTCTTAGAAAGAATCCAATACATGACCTGATTTGGCGGATCAGTCAATGAATTGAACATAGACAACGCGGTGTGTACTTCTAAATACACGCCATGAATTCTAGTATTGTATAGCCAGAAACATTTGGCTCCTCTGTATGAGTTCCTCTATTTTATTTTAATCAAAATTAAAAGAAAAATTCATTTCTGTGAGGTGAATGAGAAATGAGGGAGGTGGAATGGATCTCGATATTCAGATTTCCAGAATGATTAAACATGAATTGAAATAACTAAATTATTAAATGCGTAAATCATCAACTAAAAACTAAATAATTATAATCAACAATATGACCCCTCTGATACCACTTGTAGGTTCCGGGCATAGTGGAAGCGTGTTGGTGGGTTAGCCCAACTTTAATTTTAACATTAAGCAACGTTCAATCCGAGATCCGTCACGATTTAAAATTCCGATTCTTCATAATAGAACAAAGAATGAAAAACATAAGATGGAATCCTGAAACCATATAGATAGGATCATCATATATTGGTTATAATTAATTTAATTAATTTACAATAATTACCTTGGTGGAATTATTTCTTCATTGATGTCTCCGATCACGATCCTGTGATCCATCGTTGCGTCGTAGAATCCAAGTGTAGGACTCCTCTAGCGGTGAACCACATGTGTGCCACGTATCTTTGGACATCGTGAAAGGGATCTCTGGGTGCTAGCGTGGAAGAGCCTTCGCTTACGATGTCCGCCTTCAACCGCCTTGATTCGTTGTAGGATCTCTCTCTCGTAACTTGAGTGTGTTCTTGGTGGAAAGGGAATTCTCTCTTGGCTTGAGAGTATTTCCAAATCCAATGTGCACAACAAAATGGCTTAGGAAAAGTGTTGGGGTTGTGAGGAAATTTATAATCGGGTTTGAGGATAATAGAGTTATGACAATAAATAAACGCGTTACACGTTATATTTATTTCATTAAATCTTATTGAAACCCCATGTTGAATTATTAATTCCTTGACATGTTTCCATGTTGATTATAATTAATATCATTTAATAAAACAATATTATATCTTCAAAATCCCAACTGGAAAACTACACAGCGTGTAATAATTAATACACAGCGTGTACTTGTTTTCCATACAACTACACGGCATGTATATTTAATATACATGGGGTGTACTTTTATTTTCCATTTTTCTCCACCATATTTATTAGACCTTGAGTAATGGCTATTTATTTCTTAAATAAATGTAACTACATTACTTGCTAATAAATATATTATTTCTCCCACAATATATTCTCTCGAATAACTAGTGTCGAAATAAATGCGATCAGGCATCCTTAAATAATTATTAAACCACAGTCGAAAATAATATTTATATAACATGTTAAATTTATATTTAACTGAGATACGTGGACACACATAGTGTGTGACCCTCTAGGCCTCTTTCTCAGTGGCAATAGGTGGAGCTTGCCTAAAGTCCAAGGTTAACGTCTAGCAACACGCCAAGGCACCCATAGAGAATGAAGTTAATGCCTCAATGATGTGTCACCTCCTACGAACGTTTACCATGTAATATAATCCCTTTGTCTCAGTATCTCTAATCAAGCGGGTTTCATGCTAGTGCCATCAACCCATGTGCTCGATTATTCTTTCTTTGACTTCCTGGAATTGAACTCTCCCATACCTTACCATGGCCATGGATTTATTTAGGCTATATCTATTCCATCAAAGGGCCTGAGATATCTACTTCTGTTATGGAACAGAAGGGAAAATCCTTTCTTGCATTATCTATTAATGGAGTATTACTCATGATGCACCCAACGTATCCTACCTTGCTGCGAACAGTGTGTCATCACAGTTTTCATCAATACATCTATGTGCACGAGTTTTAATACCCATTAATAATAATCATAAAGTATAAGGACCAATACACACATCCGCAGATAGGAACATCCAATGACACTATGAAATGTCGATTTCCTACTGGTGGGTCTCGTTCTCATAATATCCTCCTGGATAATACTAAGGGCGCACACCATGTGAAGGTGACTCAAATTTTTATGAGTCCTCACCCCTAATGGCCTATATTATTTGTGTCCCTCAAATAACATCATCCGGCCATAGAACATAAATTCAAGAACACTGTTATGGAACTTCTGAGTTCTCATCATAGTAGGGATCCGCTATGACCCTTTAATGCAATATTTTTCCTTAGGACATTATCACATGCATTGTCACACAGAAGAACAAACAAGATGTGATAAGGCTTTTATTAATGAATAAAGTAAAAAGTGCTTGGTTCTAGTCCACCAACTCCAATAGATAGTATCATTGGGATTTTCCCTTGAACAAGCCCATTCTGATATCCAACAACTTAAGCATGGGTGGAACTATTTATGGGATAAGTTCAAGATCATTGATATCACAACTCGAACCATGTTCACCAAACCACCCCATGAAAGTTCCACCGTTGCACACCATACCCTTAGGGAATTTTATGACATATTAAAAGGATATGTATCAAGACCCTATAAATATGAGTAATTACATTATTTTTTATATAATAATGAATATATTTTCATCAAAAATTTTTTACTTTATAAAATATTGTTATTTTGATTCAATAAGACACAAATAGTATTTTTTAGTAATTTTAAAATTCAATTATGGAGTTTTTTTGATTAATTAATGGATTTTTTAAATAAATAATATTTTAAAAAAATATTATTATTAAAATAATTTTATTAAATATAAATTCTCATATAATTTTTATGAAGTCAAATGTAATTTTTATAAGGGACTGAAAACTTTTATTGTCAAAAAACCAAGAATTTATTAATAAATTTCAATTTTATATTCAAAGTGAAAATTCACATATTTAGAAAATTATTTAGATAAAATGAATATTATTTTTGGAATCAGAACATCAAAATTATCAAATGGCCCATTTTTCATAATTTCCTAAGAGAATCGAATTTTTGAGTAAAAATTAAATAACATATAAATATACATTGTGTATTATGATTTCATAATAACCCAAAAGTGATGTAATAAATATTATAAATGATATAAACTACATAATATGTGTTTTTAATTTAAAATAATTTTATTTTATATTTATTTTATTGATTTTATAAATCCATTATGAATTCTCTAAAACCATTAATATATGTTAATATTTTAAAATCATTTCTTTAAGTGTATGACTCACCTCCACATAAGAGATTGAATTATTTTTTTATGTTCGTACCTTTTCCTTATAAAATAAATGAAACCACTCCCATTTTTCAGAAACCAATGGAAAAACCATGGTAAGGATTGTGGTTTTGGTTATTTTACTTTGTAGAATCCAAAACCTAAATAATAAATAAATCCCCATTATTTCCTATATAAACACACCGAAACTCTCATTTATATTCACTCAAACTCCTTGGAGAGTTTACATACTCTGAACACCACTCTATAGTGTCCTCTCAAGATTACTCCAATCTCTCAGAAAGCCCATCCAAGCATTTGGATTCACACACTCAATAAAGGGATCTTTCACTCTCCTCTTTTTATCAGGCACCTCTTTTTGTTATGTCTCCAAATTTCATTTTTTTACTTATTTTTGGTTATTTTATTACATTTACCCCTTAATTTAAATTTTATGTTTAAATGATGATATCTTGTTTTCAACCTCATTAATCCTTCCATGATCCTTTATGTACACTTGTTACCATGCCAAAATTTCGTAAGGGGTAATCACCTTCTCTCTTTTATTCATGTTTACTTATTATATTATGCCTTATATTTATAATCCCTTATTTGGGGATTTGTTTTTACTTTTATATATTACTTCTCATTTTATATCTATGTGATGAGATACCCCCTTCACTCTCATCAACACATTTTTATAATCTTTAAGTGACGTAGTTATCCTGTCGAAATCTCACCATGATATTTCCATGTGAAAACAATTGTGTAATGACTACCATAATAATTTATTATCAAGAGTGTTCACATTTATTCACATATAATTTTGATTGGGGACTAAAATATATTTATTCCACACTCCTTGATATGTTAATAAGTTATGATGGTGAATTAATCCATGTTGTTTGATCTATGTGGTAAACTTATGCATAAGAATGAAATAAATGTGATAGGTGCTCCTGGAAATATATAGTGGTCAAATGAATTAGGTAATGTTTAATATCATGATAAATCATGTTGGGATAGGGAGTGAACCTGATTACTTTCTAGGACTTCTCTAACCATGAATTCTTGGTGGTTTATCCTTGACCAATTTTTATGATGTAATTTTTACCATATTTCTCATGTTATTATTATCATGTTATATCATTTCCCATTGTTCATGTTTAGGATTCCTTATCTTTTTATGGTCCATTGAGATTCCTATTGTATAACATGTATCTCTTCATTTCATTTTTATTCCCTTACTAGTCTTTATAGCTCGCCCCTTTCATATGTTTGTCCCCAATTTATCCCGTGCAATTTTAAAAGTCAAAGAAATTTTATAATCATGATATGGAATTTCTCAATAAAGTTGTTATATCCCATTTACAAGATGTTATTCTATATAACTAAATCCCAAAGGCACTAGAAATATTGATATTTTAGGTTGTATTATGTGAACTCTTATGTAATAAATATTGAATTAATGTGTAATAATGACTATGGTTGTTATATACCAAGGTTAAGTTGTGCCTATAGTAAAAGCTACATTCAAAACACAATGGTGCCCTCAAATTTCTAAATCGGCCTCCTGTTTAGAAGTTATTACTATTTTCCATGAAAATAATGTGTTTGTGTGTGTACTATTTAACATAATTAATATGTTTTTAACATTTATTCTAGGAACACAAGGCCTCAGAATCACATGTTGTCTCAGCACCTGGTCTCGAAAATAATCCATACAATATCCAAAAAAATACATAGAAAATATGAGTCATTAAATTCTCTTCAACTTTGGAATTTACATCCAAAGAATCCAAACCAAGGGATCATAAAGAAAAGTGGGTACTAAGCATGAATTAGAGCCTCCCGATCTCGTGTTCTCTCCTGGAGATTCTCATGCTACCACTGGACATGCACTAATGAATTCAATCATTTTTTCACTCTAAGGCGGTGCATGTGGGCATTTGGGGAAAATGCAAAATGGACCGATTGGTGATAAGAATTTTTATTTTATTATAGATAATTTCATGTCACCATTTTTATTTCATCTTGATCCACATCATTAACATTTAGGGGTAATTAGATTGACCCCATGGGGACTGGGTGGTTTATCCCTTTTGAATTATGAAGGAGATTCCATAATTGAATGGTCCCAGTGGGTGATTGCAGGGGGTTAAGTATTTTTTCAATCAGTCCTCTTAGGATATGAATTCCACAAATAGTCTCTAATGGATTTATTAGTGGAGCTAGAAACACCCAAAGACCCTAATTTTCATGATTCATGGACCTTATTTCCAAAGGAAGGTGGTCATTGGATGACAATGTGGCAAGTGACACTTGAGGACTCCATTGGTCATGAAGATTGGAGGTCATTCTCATCACACCCTTTTGGGGGAATTATTTCCTATTATGGGACTCTATTAATGATTTAAGTTGTGTTCATATGTTCTTGGATCCTTGGTTCAATATTAAAGAGTGTATCCACGTGCTACCCCTAGTTCACAGGATCATCATGGATATATATGGACTTGATACTACAGAGGAAATATTGACTTAATCCATGAAAAAAAGGTGCTCTAGGGTTTATTGTCATCTGAGAGGGATGGAATGTCCCTTGATATTGGGATCAAACATTTAATATGTGATTAATACATATCCTCAAGAGAGGAATCAGATCCCTCATAGTTTGACTAACTCGAGGTTTGGACCTGGGAGGAGGCCTATTTATTGGGTGCATAATTGGGATGGGCCCGTTTGGAAGGGGATCCCTTTTGAGCTCGATCCTTCAAGAAGGTTTCCTACGTATCCTATTTTGAAAAATATTCATGGTTCTTATAGTTCATGATGGGTTGGGGCTTATGCATGGAAGCTTATCATTTGATGGAAATATGATTGGGTGAACCCTTTCGGAAGGGAACCCCTTTTGAGCTCGAGCCTTCAAACATGCATCCTACATATCCTGGTTTGAAAAAGAATCAAAGATCTCATAGTTTATGATGGATTGATTGTGTGGATGTTGTGATCATCACAAATCTATAAGCCCATGTGAGTCATACTCAATGTGAGAAACAAGAGGATGTGAGAGATTCAACCAACCACACACCTTCTCTCCTGCTGATGGGAGTGGTCAGGCCTACAGCGGCAGATGTTGAGGTGACCGTGAGAAAGGGTGAGGAGTGATGAACCTTTCAATGTGGGATGAAATTGGAGGTCATACATCTCAACTCTCATAAGATTAGGGACTTACCTCAGTTGGATTTCCCCTAAAAGCACTCTATAAATGGGGAGGAATGCCTCTTATCATCTAAAGGAGAAGCAAGCATGATTCCTTTGCTTGATCACCATTCTTCATTTAATGGAAAAGTAAGTGATATTCCTTAATCCCTAGAATGGGGAGGTTTACATTTGCATCATAAGGTTTGACTCTGGGTTACAATTGGAATGTAGACTCACATACATCCTGGGAGTCTGAACCGTTGTGTGGAAAACTTCCGTGACTCTGCTTACCATGGGTATGTAAACTCAGAGGGGAATTCTAATGCACTTGATGGTCTGATCATACGGTTCTAGTGGATTTGGAGGAGAATTTGTCTTGATGTTGGTTGATGGGTTCATGGAGGAGTTGTGGAGGACTATAGGGTAATGGAGGGGCGAGATTGGAGCCGGAGGGAAAGACACCTAAAGACGCCCCATTCTACATACTGTTTTCTCATACCAGATGGGGGTATCCCCACATACCATAGTGTTATGTGGGTAGGGGGGTCGTTCGCATACCTAAGCAGTATGTGGGATTGGGTATGGACCACTGCATACCAAAGTGGGGTGTGGTCCTAGATGCGGTCCACCACACCATTTTGGGTTCCATCTGCGTACTGATGCAGTATGTGGTGTGGGGTTTGATCCGCATAGTGATGTACTATGTAGAGTTATATATTGAAGGAGGTTCATAGAACATGTAGTTCATTGGGAGTTAATACACAAGGATTCTATGGTTTGAAATGACACTATTTAGGTTCACGGTTTACCCATTATTATTAAGATCCTTTCTTTATAGTTCGTGATTGATTATACATATGGAAAAGTGATTCGCAGTTTTCACTTCGTCAATGATTTGAAACCGAAGTCGGAATCCTCTTTAAATTCTTTCTTCTAACCTCTAGAGTCTCCTACAATCTTTCTTCATCCTTCCCTATATTCTTCCTCCTGTGCTCCTTTTATAGAGAATTGGTGGAATCATATATGTGGGCATACAGAACCATTTGTGGAACCTATGAAGATAAATCACAATCAACAGAAGAATCAGTCAATAGGGGTTTGCGGAGGAGTTCTGGTTCATGGTTCATGGTTCAAAGAACCCTACCATCTTGCATCATCTGTGAATTGTACAGTTTGTAGAACAATATGTGGATGTCCTTCCCATGCCTGATTCTACCAAGGATGTAGTTCATGGCTTCCCGGGTCTGTTTTCCATCACCCCACAGGCCAGCGCCCTGTGGGTCATTCCATGTACCGGTGGTTCTCGTTTCTTATGCTCCATGAACCTTTTCCAAAAATGGTACACATGTCACTTAAATCTCTTGAAATTTTCAATTTCCTCAAGCTTCCTCTAAAATTTGTGATTCAATTTGCATCTATTTTCCTTAATGATCCTATGGTAATTATTTCTTCATTCTATAAAGTGCTTGTGGGGGTATTTATTTCCCCTTGTGAAGTTTTCGAGGCCCTAAAATTCCCCTCATCAGAATGGGGTCCATTCAGAATGAAGAGGAGGCTTTTCTGATGTAGAAGCGGTCCTAAACTGTAGTGGTTTGTGGTAGAATAGATAAATCCAATAGGAAGGAACCACGCCTATTTATAGGGGCCCAAGTTATTTATCTTTTATCATTTCCCATGAAGAAAAGTTCTCTCAGCCTCCTCTTCAAATTCTCTGCATCCGCGTACCAATTCCTTTGTGAAATCCACATTCATGAACCACTTTGTACATTATGCAAACCAAACTCTTAAAAATATATTTTTCACGTGAACTTAATTTTTGGTTTCTTAAACAACGTTGCGGAATTTAAAACTAAATTCCAGACTTCTGTGTAGGATAACGCTACACGTTTTATATGTTCTTCACACCAAACATAAAATGGAGAACTAAACATTAAGCCTTTTTAAACCGAACTTAAACTCTTAATAAAAATTCTTTTCATATCATCATGGTGAGGCCTTGGTTCACGGTTTCTTCTTTCTATGAACCCCCATGTTCTTTTCCCAATGTTCTGCAGGCCAGTTACTTACAGGACATTCACCTACCACAGCTATACATAGGGTTTTGCTTCTACGTACCATCAGTATGCATAAAGTGGTCTCTTTATACTCTTAGTTTTTGTGAAGTGATTTTCATGTACAATTTATGGGATTAGTACGCAGAACCCCATGCAGACCCTCTTTTAAGCCCCTTGACCATTTTTTGGCCTTTATCCAACATCTGTCTCAGTGGAATGACTTTTTATGGGCTTTTGGATCTTTCTATACAGGCTTTAATGGCTCTTCCATAGACCGTTGCTGATGTCGTTGTTCCTTCTGAGGCTACCACTACTACCCATCTTTCTACAACTGATGAAAGGTTGAAGAACATGTTAGACTTGGTTGATGAAAAAATTGTGGTCATTCGATTGAATCAATCTTTGGAAAATATGCTTATGGTTATTGAAAGGGAGTACCAAGATTCATACAATCTTTTAACATAAGGGTTTGGACTATTTTCTGATACATCAATTACATAACCAAATCAAGCTGATCATCCTGCTTCCTAAATAACTAACACATCCATCTTGAAGGCCATGATTTCTTCTAGGGGATGGTACCTACAAAGATATTTTGATGTTGGGTCCCTACTGAGATACGAACCTCAAACCTTAGGGGAGGTGAAACGGAATCTAGATAAGATATTCCATTGTTATCAAATCATTGTACAGAAGTCTACAACGAATGAACAACATGGCTGGTCATCCATGAGGTATCTTCGCTTTGGAGGCTCGTTTGGTATAGACCGGGGGTGGCCCTTTTTGATTCTCAAGATTTGTGAAGAATTTCAGGTTGAGCTATAGGTCTTGGGATTATACGAGGATGCCTGGGTATCTCATACATACACTCACCGACCGAACTCCCTTATATCATAGCTCATAAGATAATAGAGCATAGACACCAATACCTTTAATTTAACCCATGGGGAAGTTGCCATTAGTATTTGGTATATTCGGATGATTTCAGGAGACCCTATTGTTGGGGATATGTATGATGAATTCAAGTCTCCATCCTATTCTATGTACAAAGAGGGGAGGACTCCTCCTTTGTCCAAGAAACTCATTATTCAAGTGAAGGAACTTTTAAAGTAATTAAATCCTTGTCTAAAGAAGAACATTCCTTTTTTTTTAATGTTTTGGTTCTTTTATTATGAAAATTGGTATATAGCCCAATCCACGCAGACCCAGGGCATGTCCTACCAAAACAACCCAGAGACGAGAGGGTACCTATTGACCTACCTTGGAATATGGGAAATTTCATGAGTGTGGATGGTGTTGGAACCATAAAAATTTTATAAAATAAATAGAGTATGGTTTTTTTTTGTTTCCAATCCTCATTGGATATTCAGAATGTTTGATGGGAAAGGGATCATATAGTTCAAGTAGACAACAGTATTGAGGGTGGCATCATTTACCAATGTTTGCCAAATTTTTGGGCCTAATAATCAGAAAATAGAGAAAAGTGTGTTCGGCAAAGGAAGTTGTGTGCAATAATGTTGGTGTTGTGGAAACTTGTGTGAAAGGAATGTTTCAGGATCAAAACATAGAAAAATAACAATGGTATGTGGTGTGTGAAAAATCTGGATATGTGCATGAAAAATGGTTCTTGCGCTAAAACCATTGTGCATAGAATGAGAGTTTTTGCACGACACTGTGGGTTTTGTGCACGGGGGTCAGTGATGCCTATAAATAAGAGGTGACCCCCCTCATTTGTCATAGTTGAAGACTTAAAGAAGATCTGATCTCTATTGCACATAAATATTGTGCGAAAAGAAAGTTGCGCATAAAATCAGTGGTGGCGCGTAAAAGTTGTATTTTCATGTAAAAGTAGAAGTTGCGCGTAAAAGTCAACGTTTCTTGTAAAAGCTGAAGTTGTGCTTAAAAGTTTTTGTTGCATGAAATATTTCCACATGAAAAGAAAATATTGCACTCCAATAGTGGATCTTGCGTGAAAAGGATAATATTTTATGAAAAGGTAAGATTTTTCGCACGTAGTGTAGGTGTTGTGTGCAATTGTCAGTGTAAGATGAATACATGTTCTGAATATCCCGTTTAGTGGTTTAGCGCTTTAAGTGCGTCAATTCAGAGCATCAATGAAAGAAGTGTCCTGTGCTGAATAGAGATAAATAATTCAATGAAAATCTAGTGAAGCAACCTTCAAGTCGATAAATTGGGTTAGACTTCTCACAAGGCAGTGATGTAAGAGGAGTCGACGGAAGTGATCTGAGGGATGTGGTGAGATTTCCCTGAACCATTGTAAAGGTAGTGTGCTTAGAACATAGTGATTGTGACCAAACCTTGTAATAAAAAAACTAGTGAAGATTAGTGGATTTATGTATGACTGTCACAATGTCGGTGTATGATCCTTGGTTGTATCCCTTAGTGGTGAACAAAGTAAAAGTGTTGTGTGGTCACTAGGCATGTGATTGTTTTCTTTTTAATCTCATTAGTCTTACGGGTTTAAAGAGATACTACCAATGTGGAAACAAGATCATTATTTTAAAAGAAAAATTTGACACCCTAATTCACCTCACCCATCTCAATGTGTCCCAGGGTCCTACAAATGGGAGATGATCCCTAATGTTGACCAATTATTTCGACTAGCAGCCTTCTTTCCCATGATTTTGAGTAGGTGGATCTTACTAGTACAAGAATCCAGTGGTTTGAGAGCCTCAAATTTCATCAAGGCCATTCATCTAGCTACTGGTAGATGCATTAATCTAGTTTTTTCAATGCTGGCCAAGATTTATCACTTGCTGGGCCGGATCTGCAACGGGGGGGGGGAACCTTACCAGAATATTGGGCCCTTAAAAATCCATTGGGACAGGATAGGTTCTCAAATAGGAGGTTATACTTTTATTAATTCCTTACCAATTCTACATTCCATCCTAGGACTGTATCTCCAGAGTACTAGTGGGGTTATGCAAATAGCTTGGTCCTCGCATGATAAACAAGATAAGAAGACCAAAAGGAAATATTAGGACTTAATGGATTATCTCAAAGTCCACAAATGTTTCTCTTATCATCCTTATGATTTCCATACTAGTACTATCATGAATAAATTATCTGACGACTTTTTCAACCAAGGATACTTTTTTTCTTTGAGATAAGACGTTTCAGTTACCCGCACCAGAGGGGAGATCATCTTCATAGAATATACATCTTGTAGATTTAGTAGTCAATTTAATTGTGTCTATAATTTGTGTCCTCCCGAACTCAATAGTTCCTATAAAGAGAAGCATATGATGAGAGCCCATCAATTGTGGCTGATGTTTACCTGGTAGGATACATAGTGCCAGGATAGACTTTTGAACTCTGAGGATTCCTACCCTTCCTCACCAGAAGCTATGCTGAGGCCTGGGTTAAATCAAATCCCAATAGTCATTTAGCTTATCTAGTTCCTATCATAATAACTTCAAAGGAATCTGGGTCCATGGGTAAGGATAATAAAAAGGGAGTTTTCATGTACTCTCGTCTAGGAAAAGTCCTTCAAAAGCCTCTCGGTTCTCCTACAAGTAAAGTTGTGAATGATGTGCTCATGACTTCACAAGAAACTAAATGAGCTATTGATGCTTCTTTTGGGATCCCCCCTTCTATCCATCCTAAGGCTAACTTTCCTATGGCCTAGATGTAATGGGACCTTTTAAAAGGCCGCCAATCCACTCGTGATCGGTCCCATAGTGATTTATGGAAGCTCCTCCGGACTAGGGAAGTTGCTCTTACTGGCATTTGTTATGTTTTAGGACATTTTGATGTCTCTTTTTATGAGGACCCTGAGAAGGTGGGTCGTTACCTTGAGGATCTTGAGATCCTCATCCATTCCCAAAATGGTTTCTGAAAATACTCACACTAGGTAATTTCCATGCTATATCCAAAAACTGATGATGAGGATGACGATGTTATTGGCTCACCTATTGCGGCTACCGTGGGACAAGCTTATTACCTTATCCCAATATCCTAAAATAATTCATCTCTTGGGGTTCTCAAGTCTGCAAGAAGACCCAGGAAACATTTGCGGCTGATGAAACTTTATCCTCTTCCACGAACCAATCTTCCAGTACTAGCTATCCCAATCACGACTGCATTTCCAGATCCATGGAGGGTCTGGGATTAACTAAGGGTGAACGATTTTGATGAAGATGTTTTGAGACTACATCATGGAGGATGTTTTGACCTTTCAGGTTTTGGAGGATCTATTTCCCCTACTGATATTTCTGTCGAAGAAGACACTAATGAGGTGGATGCTTACATGAATTAAATAGACAAGTGTCTTCATGCTCCCAAAGATAGGCATTTCTTGTCTTACTGAGTAGCACTGATGTAAGTACTCTCATGGTCAATTACTATTGAGGGATATGTTGTTCTATCTACAAACCCAAGATTTATATTAATTTTTTGTGGAGACGTTCAAGGTACCCCCTTATTGTAGGAGCTTTCAAGGTCTCATAAAATGCTTCTTTGCCAAATTTATTTCCCTAGGTAATCTGTGGCAGGGGAATTCACCCTACCAATTATGGGGGGTGCTGAAAAAGGATCCCCTAGAGCCTGAGAACACATGGAAGTAATGATTGTAGACCCTTCCAGGGTATTTCCCCCTCCATCTCCCCTAGGTTTTCATTTTCAGGAACCTTCTTTGCAATAATCGAAGAAACACAAGAAGGAATCCTAACTATCAACATGCATTATGAGAGGAATCATAAGTAAGTGGTTTTTCACCTAGTGTTTGAATTGAGTACCCTTATCTTATTGACTCACTGTTGTGTGCATATTTTGATGCAGGGTCTATCGACAACCAGATTGAAGTTTCTTAGGCATTTACGGATCTTGTTCCCTTTATGGAAGAGGAAGGGTCGCCAACCATTATGATTGACAAAAGTAGAGGAATAATTCCAAACAAGGAGGCTGGGGGTATTCTTGGCCCTTTAGGTATGCCTTCTCCAACTTGAGCAATATATTCCTCAATAATAGAAGAATATCCAGAAGTTGATGTCTTGTTTGAACACATAGAGCCTGTTCCCATAGAGATAGACATGACAACCATTATATCCGGGGTCGAATCTAGTGAAGAACCCCAAGACCCGATAGGGGCTTTAAGTTTTCAGTAACCAATCATTTCTAGTCAAATGGGATTTCCCCCTATAGAGGGAGTCTCTTCGGAGGTTGATACTCCACCTACACAAGTCGACTCTACCTATGTAGAAGTTACAAACACATGGGAGGCTATTACCCCAGCCTTTGAAAACATGGAGCAGGCTATTGTTCCTTTTTTCCCAGTTCTAAGAGAAGTCATGTTTATAGCCCTCGGAATTACATGGCTAGTACCCTTCTCTGTACTGACTATCCCTCTAGGTCGTATATCAGTAAGCAACCATCTAGGGGATTCTCTAGGGATTTTTTTGTCTGATTGGACATGGTCCTGGGACAGCAATACTCCCAATCGACTGTGGGGCGCAACTGCTGATTGAAGATGTAGTACCACCATTTCCAAGTAGAGATATTACTAAGGAGTTGGGTGGTACTAAAGTCATCTATCCTCTATTATCATAATTTAAACGACAAGAATTAGCAATTTCAGTGGAATCTCCCCCTCTTCCCTCCATTGAAATCATCATAGGAAAGGCTACTAAGGGTTTAAGTCATGTTGTATCTTCTAAATTGACTACTTATCTTATGATTTTCATACGTGTTTATATCTCTTAATTATGGAACGACTCTAAGACTAACCAATAAGGAATTATCGAAGTTCATCCAATCCATCAAAAGGCATGGAGGAATGTTTGAAGATTAATCTCTCAGACTCCATTGGCTGATATTCCAACGAAGTTTCCAAAACTACACTACTAGTTTGTGGTCATGGGATTTGGTGGATTTGACTATCAAGGAATCTATGATATAGTGAGGTAGGTGGTGGCTACTTGGGAAGAAACTGGTACACTTGAGTCTAAAATTTCAACTGCAGAGTCGGCAACTCACCTCGCTGGTATGCAGGAAATTTTTATTGATGAATATGCCAATCAAACTAGAGCAGTTGTGAGATTTCAAAATAATCTCATGAAGTAGAAGTCCCTAATATAGAAACTCAACCAAGAAGTGGAGAAACAGATCCAAAAACATGAGATACTTAAGTAGGATCAGGCCCAAGCCACTGTCATCATTGAGGAGTGGTGATGGTAGATGAATGAAGGTTAAAGTACTAGTCTTGAATATATGAGGGACACAGAGGCACTGCGGGCAAGAAAGGAGGTCAAGACCACGAATTTGTTAAAACGTTTTTAATCCATTGAGGTGTCACATCAATTTTTTATGTAACTTTGTGATTCTTCCAAACTTCTCCTGTAATGATCATGTCCCACTTTCAAGTAGAGTCTCTAGGTTGTGGATTCTCTCCATGCCTTTATGAAATAAAATGGAATTATTTTTCCCTCTAATGATTCTTATTTTCATTTTATTGTCATAATAATTAACCATATAACCATTATTTTTATTAGGTATTAATTTTATACCATAATTCAAAACTAGAATATTGAAATAATTAAGTCAGGCTCTAATTTTTTCCTGAGATGGGGGACATAGAGAGCATAGTTTGATTATTGCTGTAGTTTTTTGGAAAACCTCACAAATATTTTTGTGTCTTTTCCATTATTACCATAATTGTTTCCTAATCCCATTTGTTACGAGCTTAATAGGTATAACTTGGATTTTTATTAGGCCACCCTTTATGGGTTTTCAAAATAACAATCTTTATGTATCATTTTAATAATTCATAGCTAAAACTCTTTTTCCTAAACCATAAACAGTATAGGTTTAATGAGCTGGTGATTTACTTTTATCCATGGGTGCCTCTGCGGGTTTTCACTCTGGTGAGTATTATATATTTTTCACTGGAGTTTTATATTACTGCCTATCAAACTTATTACTGGTTTTTAGGTTAAGTGGCTTTGACCATACTGGATGAGGCAGGGGCCCCAATCCAAGATTCATCAATCGTGAATGTCCAAATAATATCATACATTAATAGGGGTTTTTATTGACCCTAACTTTGTAAATTTTTGATGTATATGAGGCTTGAGATCTATTATAGGCATACAGAGGTATGAGAGGACTCTCCTATGGATGAATTTTCTTTTGGTTGATGGATATTTTGTAGGCGGCATATGCAGATCCACCGTGGCATAATGTGCATAGACAAACAAGGGTGTCCATATAACACTGGCCTTCCATTTATGATGGTCATGATGGATTGTAGAGATTGCAACCTTTTTGGACATGTCATATTGGCTTAAGGAAGGGGTGTTCCCAAATATGAAAAGGCGAATTTCTCCATCTAAACAATACCAGGAAAACCAAAAATAAGTGGAGCATTTAATATTTTTGTTCATGGATTATCTTTTCACATAGGTATGGGGCTTCTCTATTTTTGTAGAATGCTCACGAGAGAATAGAGGTGGATCAGGTCCGGATGTTCTGAAATATCAAGAATGTGGGTAGAAAGGATGATGTAAACCATGACTTTGAGAGTTCTTGAATCTGGAGGGATGTCACGGGGCTTGGGAGCCATTAGGTATACCACGGTAGGATAGGACTCTCTTGAGGAAGAATTTTCCTTTCATTAATGGTTGTTTTGTAGGAAACATATGTAGATCCACCAGGGCATGATGTGCATAGTCAAACAATGGTTTTCGTGGGGCATTGGTCTTCCATCTCTGATGGCCATGGAGGGTTATGAAGATCCAATAGTACTCAAATCATAGAGTTTGATGTGTGGCGGGAGTGTATCCAGATACATTACAAACATCCAGGATATGATTCACCCAAGGGATCAAGTAATTCCCTTCATAGATTTGGCTCATACATAGGGTGAGGCATCGGTTTCATCTATAGAGAACATTGCAGATTAATGTCATATTGTAAGAACATGTGGTAGCTTATGGGGAAGGGAACCATAACATCCATTTTAGGTTCATACTGATAGGATTGAACTCCTGGACTAATTTTCCATGATGTCATGGTGGATCCCTGGATGATGTCTCTAAGCTCATGTGAGCAATAATCGGTGTGATAAACAAGGTATTATGAGGATTTTAGGACACAACTTAAGAAAGGAATAACCAATGGTAGGGAGATTTCTGTGCTTAAACCAATGTTATACAGTTTAATGTCATGTAGAAAGGGAAAAATTTAACATAATTTTTCATCATGTGGGGTGGACATAGGGTAAAACCGACATTAAAGAAGGGAAATACAATCCCACGTAAAAAGTCTTATAGATAGGACTTGTCCAGGGATTCTCTGCTTTGATTCAATTTGTGCATAGAGAAAAAGACATTTCAATATACTCTATAACTGAGTTCTGATCGTAGAATTTGGGTTATCTATGCATATTTTTTGGGGGAAACCATTTTATTTGGGATTCCTAATGAATATTCTTGTTGGAGGTTTTCCCTTACATAAGAAGTGAAGGAATTTTGTTTGAGGAGACTAAGCTAAGATAAGAATTTAAGCATTTACATTGTGTGGTGTAGTTGAATGTCAGGCTATGGAGACACTTTTATCCTCTCATTTTAGCATTGTGTGGTAAGGATGTTGGTTAAGAGTTTACCATCATTTTGTGGAGAAATGTTTTCACAAATATCATAAATATCTTAGAGTTAATTATGTTCGGGATATTCTGGTGTTCCTCAGACATGATTAGTGACTGAAGGTGTAAACCATAGTCCCAAGGGGCCTTGGATTAGAAAGAATATCATGGGTCTTGGAATCCATTGGGCGTACGATGTAGGAAATAACTCTCTTGAGGATGAGTGTTCCTTCGGTTGATGGCCATTTTGTAGGTGACATATGCAGAGCCACCAGAGCAAGATATGAATAGTCAAACAAAGGTGTCCATAGGAAACTGGCCTTTCATCTCTGATGGATGTGAATATTTAGGGGGACCTAATCATTATCAGAGTATGGAGTTTGAAAAATAGGAAGGATGTGTTTGGGAAAATAAGAAATATCCAAACCATGATTAGTCATGAAATACTGAATATTTTTCATAGATCTGACTCATATGTAGGGGGAAGCATGATCTTTTGACTCTTTATGAGGGTCAGAATTCAAAAATGGAATATATGTCATCTCTTTTTGTTTTTTGTGTAGGAAATTGGGGGCAGGTTTCGGATCTTGTAATGTTGATAATCGGGATGCACATGAATCTTGAGGGACCCTGTAGTTTAATGTCATGTGGTTAGGTACTTTCATGGCTTCCCACATGAAATTATGACCTATGCGTGGGGAAAGTGGCATTTTTTGTTTGGGTGGCTGGATTGGGATAGAGGATCTGGGCATCACGGTGTATCATGCACGGATAAGAATCAATTAAAATGTACTTCTAAATGTTTCCTATAGAGGTCTGGCCCACCTTTAAGAAAATTATAGGGAATTTTTATTTAATTGGTGGTTGGGCCTAGATGTTAAATTCAGGCATCACTACATATCCTACAAGGTTAGGAATCAATTCATACGTAGTTATTTGGAAACTGTGTAGTTTAACATCTTGTAGTAAGGATGGATTCGATACAGTTTAATTTCAGGTGGATAAGAAAATTTTAACCTTTTAATTTATTATTGTTTGATTATGAAGATTTATGATATGTGGTTTAACATCTTACAGCTTGGACACTTTGTTGTGCAGTTTAGAGTCAGGCAGCGAGGACATGATGTCGTCGTTACACGAAGTACTTCTTTTGAAACCATGAATTAGTGGGAGGTATGAGGAGTTTTCCATCCATTGATATCAAGGCATAAGATTCATTATAGTATAACCTATGTATGACGTATGGTCCCTCCCACTTTGGTTCAAGATTTGGGGGTTTCTTCTTGAGTATCATCGGGGTTATTAGGACCAACACCATCTCTCCTTCAAGGAATGACTAGAGGTGAACCTTTTTGTTAAAGGCTTGTGCGACATGATTTTGGTAGAGTTCCAAATGGTTCAAAGTGTGCATCCTTTTCTCATCTATCTACTCAAACTAATTAAACCATTTTTGGGATTTCTCATCCATGGGCAGTTGATCACAAATGGAAATGTGTAGCGATGTCAACTGAACTTCGATGAGAAAAACCACCTTTGTCCCGTATAATAATGAGTATGGGGTTTCTTGGGTGGAATTTCAGGTTGTGGTCTAATAAGACCATAATGCATAAAGCAGATTGTCTAGCCATGATTTATTATCCTATCCACCATCTTCTAGAGCATATTGGATAGAGTCTTGTTGAAAGCCTCTATCTTCCTGTTGTCCACTGCATGGTAGCAGGATGAACGATTGGCTTTGATTCCATACTCCTAGTATAACTTTTCCTACTTAGCAGAGTAGATGTTAGGGATATTTTCTTCCAGTATTGTATAAGGGACATCAAATCTGTTACTGATATTGGATTTCATAAATCTAATAATTGTTTTCCCCAACCTCTTTAAGGGGTATGGCTTCGGCCCATTTGGAGAAGAAGTAGGTTTTTGTGAGAATGAACTTGAATTGTTTGGATGTGTTGGGAGGTTATGGTCCCAAAAAATACACCCCCATGCAGTGAATAGCCAAGATTACATAGTTATGTGAAGTAGATATGGGGTTTAGTGAATAATATTAGCACGAACTTGGCAGGAATGGAACTTCTTGGTGAATGTAGCATAGTCTTGTATCCTAGTGGGCCAATAGTATCCAAGCCTTTGAATTTGATGGGAGATATTGGATACTGATTGGTGTGCTTCACAAGCTCTGGAATGCACTTATTTAATGATGGTAGCAGTATCTTTTGCATGGATACACCTCTTGAGGACCCTTTTAAGGCCTCGTCTATAAAGAACATTTTCTTGGTTTGTGCCATTATATAGGAAAAAATGTACTGCCCGCCTCCAGATTTGTTCTCTTCCAGCCCTATCTAGTGGGAGTTCCCCCATTCGGAGGTAATTTTCAATGGGATTAATCCAACCAGTGGTGTGACCATAAGGCCCATAAATAGGTCTAATATCACCAATTTCCACTATGTTGTTCTAAATGTACGACAAGACCATTCAATGGTGGGAAATTATGATGAATGTTTCATCCTTCTCTAGATCATCCAGGATTGTGGCTGCATTTTCCAATATAGCAGCTTGAGCATTTTGTGACTGGGGGAATAATTCAGCCTTGTTTCTGATGGGAGTTCTACCACCATTTCTCAAACATGGTTCATCAAAGGTACTAATACTTATTTCGTAACATGAAAGTCACTATTGAATGACTTTATGACAAGCTCTGAATCACATTTTATCTTTAGGGGTTCGGCTCGTGCATGAAGTGCCAACTCCAGTCCAACAATAAGGGTCTAGTACTCCTATTCATTGTTTATGCACCCTTTTTATTGTAGGAATGAGTAAGGTAAGATGTCCTTTTGTGGGATATGAGTATGATGCCCATCCCTACTTTGTTGATCTTGGGATCCTCCAAAATTTTCCCTGTCAAGATTCTGTAGGCATCATCGATGTACATTTCCCATTCCTGGGGTCTTTCTTGGGTGGATAATACATCTTTATTAGGGATTCTACTATCTAAGGGGTCATTTCTTCTGGGGGGTTCTCTTCTAGGAAGCCTTCTAACTCTTGGACTTTAATTGATTTATGGGGAACATACCATATTTAAAACTGTTGTAGGCTAACTTCCCACTATGATAGGTGTCTAGTTAGCATGGGATGACTGAGGATATACTTGATCAGGTTGTAGTGGGAGACTAGATAGACTTCATGGTGTTGTAGGTAGTTCTTGAATTTTTGAACCACGAATATTAGGGCTTGTTAGTTCTTTTTTAATCTTTAATATTGAGTCTCAACAACAATCATTGTTCGGATGAGGTAATATAGATTGTTCTCACTACTATTATCTTTCTTCTGTGAATGGAAAGCGCCTAATGATCATTCCAAGGTGATATCGTACAAAATGAGTGGTATCCCCTCCACTGGAGGCATCCATACCAATGGGATTATGATATATCTTTTTATATTTTTGAAGTATTCTTGACAATCATTATCTCACCCATATGCAACCACGTTCTTCATTAACCTGGTGAGAGGTGGGCACTTACCTGCAAAGTTGGCTGTGAAGTGTCGAATGTAGTTCAAGTGTCCCAAGAGACTCCTTAATTTGGTAAGGTTATGAGGTTAATACATACCAAGGATGGAATTTTTATTCTTAGGGTCAACTTCTATCCACGATGGCATACGACGATGCAAAATAATTTTCTAGAGGTACTGTGAAAAGAAAACTTTAGGGTATTCATCTTCAGACTGTGCTATCATAGGTTATTGAAGAGTGTTTCAAGATATATCAGGTGATTTGAGTGTTGTCATGATTTATCCACTAGATCATCAACGTATCACTCAGTGAATTTTCCCAAAAGGGCTTGAAAATGCAGCACATGGTGCGCTGTTATGTAGCACCTATATTTTTCAAACCAAAGGGCATCACCCTATTATAGAAAACTCCCTGGGGGCCTGAAATTAGTGTGTTTTTCATCTCCTTAGGCCATTTGGATCTGTTTCTATCCATAATAACCATATATGAATGAGTTTTCCTCGTATCTGGTGGTCATATCGATCAAATATTATTTGATCAGGACTGGGAAATCATATTTCGGGAAGTGCTGATTGAAGTCCCTAATGTCAATGCAGACTCTAATCTGCCCATTATTAATTTTTAGAGGGACTATATTTTCTAGACAAATCAGTTATTGGATTTCCAAAATTAATTTAGCTTTGATTGTATTTTCAAATTCAGCCTCTATTTTTGAAGCTTGTGTTGAGTGGATCCTTTTGGAAGCCTTCCTATAACCACGATGGTCTTTCGACAGACCCAGATGATGAGTGTAAACCTTAGGATCAAGGCCTAGAATTTATATGTAGTTCTAGGAAAATACATTTTTATTCTTCTTTAGGAATAATGTATTTGCCTCTTTCTCCGCAAAAGGCATAGCCACACTAATTAGAGTGGGATGCGGGTCATCTTAGGTGAACAGGTTTATCTCCCTAAGTTCAATGATTGTAGTGAAGAAACCTTCATTGAATGTGGGAGGGAAATATTTGAGGTCTTTTTCTTCTTATGTTTCATCATTTTATTCCTCTTCAAATGGAGAGAGGATTCTATAGATGAACTCTCTAGAATTGGGAGAGAAATTGCAACTCTGATTTATAGAGACTAAAACCTCTTTTTCCCATCTGGTCGTGGGGCATTCCCTAAAGAGGATGGAATTTCATTGAATTCTTTCAATGACAAAAATTCATATTATAACTTAGTAAGTAAGGTGGGAACAGTATAGGGACCCTATTTTGGGCTTGAAGAATCTTTTTCTTGGCCTTTCCTATCATCATAGGGGCCAACGTGCTTTTCAGTGTCTTTGGACATTGTGGCCATAATGGGAATCATAAAGATGGATGAGTCCATATCTAATCTTGAACATATGCACTAAACCTAGTTTATTGGTAATACATACTCTTCCCCAAGTATTTTGAAGGGATCTATGGGATCCATTTACAATCCATTTAGGGTAGTGACCCAATAAACATCATCTTCAAAAGACTGCTTCTCTTTCTGTTCATAGAACTATACATCGATGTAATGCAACTCACATGATTTGATTGGGGATTTATTGGAATGAAATGTCATATTTTACCTATTAGCACAATATTTTATGCATTTATGGTATGATGATGGAATCACAACATGTTGATGAAACCAACGCCTTCCCAATAGGACGTTGAAGGTCGTACATTGTCGTGCTACCAGAAAATTAGGATCAGACACAAGGTCATCGAACCAGGTTTTAAGATTGATTTTTTCTAACAACTTATTCTCACTTTTGTCATATACTAGCAGAGTTACGGTGCAGGGTTTCAGACTATCCCCATTGTTTCCTAACCGACAAAGCATTTGCAGCAGGAGGAGGTTGACACCATAGCCATTTTCGATAAATATTCTTTTAACATCAATGACATTTATCTTTACAGACACATATAAGGGTTTGATTTTCCCATGAATGATGGAATCTTAAAACTAATCTATGAAGGAGATGGTGGCACATCATTATATGGGATTAGTCTATATCTGATAGAATTCGATAGCTGTTACTTCATCCTTCAATTCTTGGGGACTTATTAAGGCTTTGATGAGTGCCTCCCTGAGGAATATGGATAGAATCAGGGCATCCATGATCGATATAATTTCTTGTACGGAGGATAATTTCTTTAGAATATCAGGTTTTTTCTCTAAAGGTAGGAACTTCTTGGCTCGGGAAGGATCTTTCCTTGGCACTTTAGGGGCTTGGGGTTTAGACATAGATGGTACGACCTCTGTGATAGGATATGATGGTGTTGATGTGCCAAATCAGTCTACCTGTATGCCCTAGGCGATTGGACATTTATTCTTCCTCTGAAAGATACTTCAAGATGTTTGGGCTCGTATTTCTTCTGGTGGGGGTGGAGAAATGTTCCAGTTCCGTTGTGTCTAGAGGAGGGTTCTTCTGTGGGTTTCTATAACATTAATAGTTTGAGTTAAGGCATGACTGAAAATTTTAATCCAGCCATGATCACGCCTTCCAGGAAACCCTTAGCCTCTACAGCCTCTTCTTCTAGCTCTTTAATTAGACATAGGGAATTTAGGTTCATTGTAATAGTCTTCCTTAGATATGGGGTCCATAAAGTGAATGACATTAATGGGTCCAAATATTAGTTCTTGATTTGACAATACTTCTGTATTACCTTATTCTTTTAATGGTGTCGTTTGGAGGGGTGGTTCTTATTGAACCATTTGGCTGGGTGGTACCTATTGTGTTGTTTGGCAGGGTAGTGCCTATTGTTCCATTTTGTGGGGCGGGGCCTGTTGGTTCAAATATACTATAATGAAGTCCTAAGTTATCAATATAGGCATTGTATTTGGTG
This sequence comes from Viscum album, assembly GCA_963277665.1. Classification (NCBI taxonomy): domain Eukaryota; kingdom Viridiplantae; phylum Streptophyta; class Magnoliopsida; order Santalales; family Viscaceae; genus Viscum; species Viscum album. The sequence continues at coordinate 73,660,469 of OY728162.1, read as the reverse complement.
TTAGCTCATCTTCTTTCTTCTACATTCTTCCCTTTATTCCATCAGAGGATTGTGGGGCTGGGGATGATGGTTGTGTTGCATCAAGAGGTATTGGGGGCACAGTTTGTTTCTTCAACTATGCCTGGAGGATTCCAAGAGCTTGGTTGACTATTTTCTGAGTCATCCAACTGTCAAAATTTTGCCCCTTTTTGCTGGTGACTATTTTCCATTCCTCTTCCTCTCTTAGGTCTAATGAGGAAACATATGGCACTTGTGCTAATGGTAGACCCAAATTGACTTATATGGAATCCACCATCTTTTTTAGGATATCCTTGAAGATGAATCACTTCTGGATGGTTTCCCCAGTATCCATTGATAGGTAAAATAATTTAGAAGGTTGTTGAGACCCACTTAATCGGATGGTTTTAGCTCTATTATCCAGAGCAAGTTTCGATTCATGGTGGCTATGAAGTACCCATAGACCTGGTCATCTCAGAACTAGTAGAATTTATTTCTCTATTCCTCAATCTGATTTATTTTATCACCCATTTCCTCAACTTGTCGATATGGGGGTGTCTATTGGAGTTTAGGGGTTCCTTCCTGGATTGGTGGAGGCCTCACAACTGGAGTTGGTGCTGGGGTGGCTTAAGCATGATAGAATCCAATTCATCTTTTCTTTTTCTTTTCCCTAGGGTTTAGGGGGCCACCCAAGACTTGAGATTGGTCCACTCTAAGGATTATTATATCCTTTGGGAAATGGAGGAGAAATATCAAAACCCACTTGTGTACTTCACTGGGATAAACAATGTTCGCAATTCCTCATGAAGATTATCAATGCACATAGTTAGAATTTCATCCTAGGGGACTAACTGGTTCAGGGAGTAATTCATTTCTTTCTATTAAGCGATGAATTATGAAACTCTTTCATTCGCCCACTACATGAAGTTCATGAGATCACTGACCATTGTCTTAGGAAATTTTGAACTGAACTAGAAGAGAAATTGTGGTTAGAGCTCCTCCCAACTTGTGATTGAGTTAGCTGGAAAGCTAGTATACCATATAAAGGGTGAGCCCTATAGAGTTCACACAAATCACTTGAGTTTCACTGCTTCTTACTGCTCCGGGGTTCCAATAATTGGGTCACAGTAAGAGGCATAGTGCATTAGAAGTTGTTTTGGGTCCCCCAAACCATTGAACATTGGGAATATGTGGTTTTCAAAGTTTTTTCATGGAGGAACATTTCTCACCCAATCAGGGTAAGGTTTGCATTCTGGTTTTTTTAGAGTGTGTCTCCCTTCCATAACTTCTAGTCGAGCTATCAGTTGCATGATGGTATTCAAGAACCCTTGATGCATATCCTTCTGTACTTGATCTTGTACTGGTGTTGTAGGGGTAATGGCTGGACATGCTGGCATTGTTGGTATTTGGGGAGAATACCCAGCTAGGGGTAGCCTTTGTGGGTTTTCCTGATTTATTCTAGCTTATTTTCTTGTGGAGAGAAGTCTTGATTTACTTTCAGGGCCGGATTCAAGTAGTTTGATGGTCTCTGTGCTGGATTGGATGGGAATCCAAGCTTAACATCATTTACTAAGATGAATAACTATGGTAGGGGAACCACTTTCGGGAGCACTTGTTGACATTCCACCAAAAAAACTCATCTGAAAAGATTGCTCTTGTGACACAGTTCAACATTGATTATCATGATCTCTTTTATTTATTCATCCTACTTGGTGAATATTTCTTCGAGTGTGAGAGACACTTTCTCAGGGGGAGTAGGATTTCGGTCATATATGACTTAGGATTTATTATTCTCCTTGTTGGGGATTCATGTGGGATGTAATGGTGGATTAACTAAGGGATTCCCAAATTTGGGAAAGCTCTCTAGTTTCAGGTATGTACACTATCTTGCTCTATGTGGGATACCATTGGGAGGGAACCATCTTCTCTTACATCCTCTCCATTTGTATACTTTCTTGTGAGATCCATGGGGCTTTCATTTACCATATTCATTGATGAATACCACATTGGGGATGGTGTACCTGGTACCGAATGGTAGAAAATATTTTTTTATCCTTTGTTGGAATTTCTCCTTTCATTTTATGGTATTCTATGGGATTCTTGGAGAAAATTGACTCGAAGAGAGCCCTAATCCGACCGTGTAATGTTCCTTCATCTCAGAGGGTATGAACCACGAGATAGGGTTCAATAGGTGACCTCTTTGCTCATTGTTCTTCCCATATGAGAGAAGAAAAACATCTTTTGTGTGGGAACTTGAGGTAAAAATTCATATAGCCTTGCGGCCTGGGGTTTCTTCCATTCTTTCATTGATGCACTAAGTCCTGTATTTTTTGGTCTAATGGGGGAATTTTTTTTTAAAAATCCCCCCATCCCTATATGTTGGGGATGTTCCCATATTGCGGTGGTATCCACCACTATTACCACCTTTTTTATTTCACGCACTCCCATGAGGGTGTGAGATGATTATGGAGTTGGATCTATGTGGGATTTATTGGATTTTGAGGACATGAGAACTACTTTTCTAGTTGTCTTCCCTTAGGTGGGAATCCTTTTGGATGTTCTCAGTTTCATGGATTAGGAGCTTCTCGATGGCTTGATCTCACTGGGCCTAACACGTTTGAGATATAATCCAGGCTGATTTTTGTTGGTTATTCCATCTTTACTGAGTTGGGATTTCATTTGATTGCTACCTTTGGCTGATGAAATAGATAGATTTCATTTACAATGTGGTCTACTGGATGGGACATGGGGTGAAGTATAGAGCTCCATGTTCTTCCCATCCCCGAATATGAACTTCAGATGGGGCATCACCGAGGAGGCAATGCAACTTGTGTAGTACTTGGAGGAAAGTTAGTTCAAGGTTTTTATTTTGCCTTTTTGATCATGGAAACCATGCAGATGGGAGGGATTTCAAGTCGATTAGATGGTGAAGCTCTCCTAATATGTTGACATGGTATGCATACCCTTCAAAGGACAAGAACATTTCTTTTTGTTGGAGAAGAGTCGTCCACATATTGAGGATAATGTTTTGTATACATTCCTCTGAAAACTCCATTGGTATATCAAAGTGAGAAGTGGTTGTGGTAAAATACATCACTGGTATATTATTCATAGCTAGTTGACTTCTCATGAGAAATATATCCTTCTATTGTTCTTCTGGGGAGTCCTCTACTTGATATGCCCATCTTGACTGCTTCTTAATAATTTCTTTCCTAGAAGTAGGGATGGTAGGAGCCTAATTGATATGTGAGTGGTGTAGGGTTGGATCAAAAGATGAGTGTGGCCCTGGACCATCCTCTATTTGATAATGGATATCGATTATCAAAGATAGAGTTTATGACATGCCTGGCTCCATTTTTTTGAGCGCCTCAGCGTAGGAGGGTCTTCTCACCATTTTTGTGACAAGTGAAGGACCATCTTGCCAACATAAATTTTGATTGTGGGGAGGAACTTCACAATTGATGATAAAATAGTGAGTTCTACCATTGAAAATTGATTCCAAACCATAAGGAATGTCCCTATGGCGTATACCATAAGGAGGACCTTCAGGGTGGGCTAAAGTGAGTGGAGGACCTTCTGGATTCTTGATGTCACTGAGCGGAGGACCTTCTAGATGAATTATATGATGGAAATGACTACTATCAAAACATGATATCTGGATGTAGGGAGAATTTATGCAGTGTACTTCTTGGGGAGGGCCTCCAGGATGTACTTTAATTAGGGGAGTACCTTCTCATTTCTTGATGTTTCTATGGGGAGGAACTTCACAGAAACTGCCATTACTAAGAGGGCCTTTGCAATGGATGTCGGGATGGTGAGGACTACCATTAGGACTTAACGTTCGACTTCAAGGATAATCATATATACAATGTATACCCTAGGTAGGGCCATCAAGGCGGATGAAATTAAGGGTAGGACCCTCTTAATGCTTGATCTTCAGGCCAAGGGGAGGGATACCCTAACACACATCAGGAGATAGGCCCTCATGATCATTCATTACTAGTCCTTGGAGTAAGACCTTATGGGTGCTATAGGGAGGACCTTCAGGGCAACTGGTTACAACATTGTGGGGAGGGCCTTCACAAATGTAACTACCACTTCCATAATTTGGTAATGGACTGACATGGTCCTGATCCTTTATTGATATATGCTCGAGGCCATTAAAAAATCTAACTCTCAGTAGAGAATGATCATGTATATGCTCTTCTTTTTCCAGTTGCCTTTGGTGCATTTTATTCTTGGGTTCTCTCTTGCATGTAACTAGGGTCATTTTCTATTGGTAATGGCCTACATTTATGGGTCCATATTTTGTTGGTTCCCGTGATGTTTTCGAGATATGTCAACGAACATCTTGAATTTTGACAGGGATATATGCCTTCCCTATAGTGGCCCCCACATTGGACCACCATCCCACAATTGGAATGAGTATTTGTGTCCAATTCATCTATCCATGAATCATGGGATATTGTCATCGACCCTCCTGGATAGGAGTATGGAAGCATAAATGCTCTGGAGTGACTAACCCATTTTGTGGGTAAGTCATTGCATTCAAGGAAACTTGGTCATGGTCCTGGTTTATTGCCTTTTCTTCCAGTGAAACGATATCATGGCATGTTTTTAGTATATTTTCTTGAATCAACATCTTATATTCCATCATTTTATAGATGTAATGAGATATATCTTTCTATAAAATGGGTATGATGGAAAATTTCGATGTCAAAGTAGGAGTTTTTTCCTGTTTCGGTTCTCCATATGTTACCAGTGGATACTGGAATTTCTCCTATGTTGGGATTGAGGAACATGTCTACCACTAGTTTTATTCTCTATTTTACACCATATGTTTCTAGTTGTATTTATATTTTTGAGTAGGAATTTGATTCTTATTGCTTGCCACATTATTTGTCTCGCGGGCTTTGTATTCATCTATATGAATTTAACTCTTCTAATATTTATTTGATGACTTATTTGGATGATGGGTATGATATGCATTATTAGGTATTTGTGCCTTTCTGTAGCTGGTTTCTGCATTATTTTGATTATGGGATTCTAATGCATTAACAGATGTCAGCATTTTCCTGTAATTTGTCACTCTTTCTGCACGACAGGTTCAGCGACCACTAGATGAAAGGTCTGCATGCTTGTATTGTGCCGCCCTATTTATGTGGTGGTCTTTATTGGAGGGGGTAGAGTTATATGTATTCCTATTAAACACTTCCATGTTTTTATGGTAGAGATCCTCCTTTGGAATTAGGGTGATAGCTTATTCCAGATTGTATGTATGCTGCCCTCAGCGGGTACCCTGAGGGGCCTATGTATTTTAGACTACAGAAGGTTTACACAGTATAAGATCCTCTTCATAATGAGGATAAATGGTCCTCTGGTGTTGATAGCGATGCTCTATGGAAGGGGGGTCTAATTGTAACCCTTTTGCAGCTGATATGAAGTCATTGGTATCGACTTCATCTGCCTCCCTGAGATAAGGGAGTACTTGTTGTCACGTTTCAAGGATAGGCTCTCGAAATGGTTTGAAATGACCATAGGGGTCGCCATGTACTGGGGCTTCGGCCATGGATGAGGTGGCATCTGGTGATATTTTGTATATTGGAGGGCTTTTCTTTCTGCCTCTGGTGTAGGGATATTACCATTTTGGTGGTACTCTTTAATCAGCGTGTTGGATACCCAACGTTGAAGATGATGGGTTAGAGAGGGTGTCATGCTCTTCATCGGGGCCCCAGCCACCTATGAGATCGTTTAGGTGTGTGTCTTCATCGATTCTTATGATGTCATTTGAATTGAATGTTACTCTGTGGGAGTTTGAAATACTTATATGATATATAAAGACAACAAAAACTCATTAAAGTATCATATCTTGAACATATACATATTTAATGATTCATATTTTCCCCCTTCCATTCTCTTTTTTGTGGGGCAAAGAGGCTTGGGTGGGGTAAACTGTCACCTTGGTTGAGGATTCTCATTGGGTTCTCCATTTTTTTTTTCTTTGAGGTGGCATGTGTGGGCGCTTGGAGAAAACACAAAAATGATCTGATGGGTGACAAGAATTTGTCTGTTATTATAGAGACTTTCACATTGCCATTTTTGTTTTAGCCTGATCCACATTATTATCCTTTATGGAGAATTGGGTTCACCCTGGAGTTTATCATCATCCAGTAGGGACAGAAGGTGTTTTGATGATGGGATTGGTCCCATAATATAGTATTCCTACATATCCCCAAGAGATAAATCAAAGCTCGTGTAGTTCGAGTAACATGAGTTTTGGACTCGGGAGGAGGCCCATTCATTGGGGGCATACTTGGGGTGGACCCATTTGGAAGAAGACCCCCTTTGATTGCAGGCCTTCAAGTAGGCTTCCAACGTAACTTGGTTTAAATAGAAATTAGAGTTATGTATTTCATGATGGTTTGGGGTTATGCATGGAAGCTGCCCATTTGAGGGGAACATGATTGGGTGAACCCTTTTAAAAGGCATCCCCTTTTATATCAGGCCTTCAATAATACATCTTGCATATCCTGGTTTGAATAAGAATCAAAGCTCTCATAGTTCATGATTGGTTGATTGTGTGGATGTTGTGCTCAACACAAATATCTAGGACCACATGATTTATACTTAGTGTGGGAAATAAGAGGATGTGAGAGATTCAACCAAACACACACCTTCTCTCCCACTAATGGGAGGGGTCAGACCTATGGTGGAAGAAACTAAGGTGATGGTGGTGAAGGTGTATAGCGATGAATATTTTAGTGTGGGATGACATTAGAGTTTATGCAGCTCGGCTCTTGGAAGATTAGAGACTTACCCTAGTGAGAGTCCCCAAAATGAGCTCTAGAAAAGGGTAGGAACGTTACCTATCATTGAAAGGAGAAGTGATCATTATTCCTTTGACTGATCATCATTCCTGACTGACTGAAAATTAATATTTTTATTTATTTTGAAAATGCTACCAGACAAAAAAACCTAGAAGAAAATCAAATGATCTCCTTTAATCCCTAGGATGGGGAGCTTCACATTAGCATCCCAAGGTTGGACTCTATGTTACCATGGGAATGTAGATTCATAGACATCCTGGGAGTCTGAACCATTTTGGGGACAACTTTTGTGACTCCACGTAACATGGGTATATAGACTCAGAGGGGAATGTTGATGCGCATGATGGTCTGATCATACGGGCCTGGTGGATTTGGAGGAATCATCGGCTTGATGTCAATGGATTGGTTTGTGAAGGAGCTATAGAGGAATGGATAGTAATGGAGGGGTGAGATTGGATAGAGTGGTAAAGACACCCAAATACACCCAATTTTGCTACTATATTCTCATTTGGGATGGGGGAGCCTTGTATACTATAGTGATATGCAGGTAGGGGGGTTTCTGCGTACTAAAGCAGTATGTGGGCTTGGGTATGGACCACTATGTACCAAAGTGGTGCATGGTCCTTGATGTGGTCCACCATGAAAATTTGGGTTCCATCTACGTACTGGTGTAGTACATGGTGTGTGGTTCGATCTGCATAGTGATGCACTATGCAAAGCACTGTATTGAAGGAGGGTCCTATAACCTATGGTTTGAGGGGGAGTTCATTTGTAAGGATTATATAGTTTTAAATGACACCAATTGGGTTTTCGGTTACCCATTAATATTAAGTTACTTATTTTATGGTTCACGGATGTTTATACCTACTAAAACATGATTTGAGGTTTGCACTTCAATGATGATTCAAAACTGAAGTCAGAATCCCCTCTCAATTCTTTTTCCAAACCTATAGTGTCTTCTTGGACATTTCTTCATTTGTCTTTCTCTTCTTCCTCTTTTTCTCTTTTTATAGAGAATTTGGGGAATCATAACAATGGTAATATGACATCATTAGTAGAATCCCATAAATATATATCTCAACCCATAGAATACTCAGTCAGTCAAGGTTTTTGGAGGAGCAGTGGTTCGTAGTTCATGGTTCATGGAACCCTTCCATATTTCTTCATCCGTGAACTTCCATGTTCATGAGATGATATTTGGATGGCCTTCTTGTGCTTGATTCCCCTGATTATGCATTTCATGGATTCCTGGGTTTTCTAGCCATCACCCTATGGGCTAGCACCCCGCAGATCCTTCAACATACTGGTTGTTCTCATTTAATGTACTCTTCAAAACCATTCCTAATAATGGTATGCAGGTCACTAAAAACTCTAGAAAAATTCAATCTCTTCAAGCTTACTCTCAAATTTTTTATTCAATTTTCATCTATTTGCCTTTTTGAACCTATGAGAATGCTTGATTCCTTATGAAAAGTGCTCGTGGGAGTATTTATTTCCCATTGTGAAGTTTTCAGGACCCTACAATCACCTATGAAGGATCCCCTATTACAGATATTTGATCTCTTCTAGGTACTTAGAAAAGGTATCTCCATCCTTGATGTCTATCTCATACCAACTGATAATGTGTGATGGTTCATGCATGTATCTCCTTAGTTGTGACATGTGGAAAACATCAGGTACCAGGTCTAACTATGAAGGTAGAGCTAAGTGGTATGCCACCTCACCAAATCTACACCATATCTAGAAAGGTCCAATAAATCTTAGAGATAACTTTCTGCCCAAGAAAAATATCTATAATCCTCATCTAGGTGAAACTCATAAGAATACATGGTCTCCTTCCTCAAAATCCAAAGTCCTCTGTTGTCTATTTGCAAAAGAATTATGATGGTTATGAATTGTATTCATTTGATCCTGGATGATCTGCACCATCTTGGTAGTTTATCACACCAACTCTAGTCCCATGAGTGTCAAATCTCTTGGGTCATTCTAGTGAAGTGGTGACCTACAGGGTCGCCCATACAAATCCATGAATAGTGAAATACTGATGGTGGAATGATAACTATTTTTATAAGAAAAATACACTAGTGGTAGGTAATCCTCCCAACTATGGCCAAAGTCTAACATGAAATCCCACAACATGTCCTCGGAACCTAAATGGTCTACTAATTTTAGTAGTCGGTTTAGGGATGAAATGTCATCCTCAAGTGTAATTGATTCCCAAATTCCTCCATAAATTTCTTCCACAACTGGGATGTGAAGTGAGTATCATGGTTAGAAATTATTGTTTATGGAACTTCATGGATTTGAACTATTTAATGCACATAGATCCATCCCAAGATCTCTCTTGAACATTGCTCCCAAATTTCTAAGAAGTGGGTCGACTTGGTGAGTTGGACTATGATCAACCATATGGAATATTTTCCCCAGGACATATGTGGTAATCTCATCATGAATTCTATAGATATCCCATCCCTCTTCTACTCAGTAACCTCAAGGGGTTGAGTTAACCCCGTTGGAACTTAGTGCTCAACCTTCATTTGCTGACAAGTAAGGCCTCGAGAGACAAAATTTTCATCTCCCTTCTTCATCCTTGGACACCAAAACTAATGTTGGGGGTCCTGGTACATCTTTTCAACACCTGGATGTATCTCCAAAGGTTTCATATGAAACACTCTCAAAATCTCCTCCTATAAAGTAACTGGTATCATTGTGCATCCTCTAAAAAGAACGACATGCTCCCACCTTTATAAAATCCATCTAGAGAATTTCCAGAAGATATCTGAATACGTAGGGTCTCATAGTCATTATCCCCAAGTTATGCCTCCCTGACCCACTATCAATGTGGAGGGGTGAAAATCATCGACTGGAGGTAAGCTACTCAATATCCATAAACAAAGGACAAATCAATGAGACCAACTACTATGATACCTCATTCAGTGACTACAAACAAGATCTCATGCTGAGATAATCTGCTATCACATTCCCCTTCTCAATAGTATAAACAATTTCAAAGACATAATCTGGGAGGAACTCTATCCATCACCTCTATCTCATGTTAATATCCTTCTGAGAGAAGATATACTTGAGACTCTTGTGATCATAGTAGATGATAAACTACTCACCCATCATGTAGTGTTGCCATGCATTTAGTGTACCACTGCTAAATCATGATCATGGGTCGTATAATTCCACTCATGTGGTCTCAATTGATGTGAACCATAGTCAATCACTACCTAACTATACATTATAAAACAACCAATCCCTATTCCTGATGCATCACAAAACACTACGTAATAGACACCCTAATCTAAAAATATCAATATGGGAGCACACTTCAAAATCTGCCTCAACTGCTAAGAATTAAGCTGGAACCTTTCTATCCAAACAAAGGCCAAGCCTTTTGGGTCAAATTTGTAGTGGATACTGATATCCTAGAGAAATCATGAATGAATCTTCAATAATAGCCTTCTAACCCAATGAATCTTTGCACCTTCATCATGCTCTTATGGGGCTCCCAAGCTACACCACCTCGACCTTGGCTAAATCCACTACAACTCCATATTATAAGAAAACATAACTTATAAAGTGGACCACTTGAATAAAAAACTATCACTTTGAGAGATTTTCATAAATCTGATGACTTTAGAGTATGTCTGGAACTATCCACAGGTTTCTCGCGTGCTCTTCCTTAGCTGACCGTGTGTCAGCCTCACTTCGAAACCTAAGGGGTCTCTATCGATGGAACTTGTGAAGTGTGATCAGCTTTTGTGCATCATATTTTGGTACTGCAGGTACCATGTGATTCTCCAAATGTTGTGGTATAGTTGTTTCACCACCTGAAGGTTACATCTTGGGAACTAGTCCCTGTATTGACACCGCATCACTAAGAGGATCATCCTCATTGTCATAATATTGAATCCTAGCCAGCATACATCGTGGAGGAATCCTGAAATAAACAAGATGTTCTAAGGCCAATGATTATATCGAGAGAGATGTTCCAAGAAGGACATGGAAACACAACCCATTCCTATATGAATCATGAACCATTGTTTTCCCTGCAAGCAATGTTTTTATGTACTGAGTTGAAAATCATGTAGTAAGAGTCTTGGTGTATGGATACGTTAGCCACTGCACCAACACTGGAGTCCCTGGACTAAGAGATGAACTCAAAAAACTTAACACTATTTCCCCAAACCAATATCATAGATGTTGGTCCTTAGGTATAACTGACTTCTTTGATACCACTCTATCAAGACCCATCCAAATGGGTCTCACTTCAAAACTCTCTGAGCCCACCTCCAATTGGCCAAGGGATAGAAACTAGTGCCGAGTAGGCTTATCACTAACATGAGAGGACATAGCATAATCACTTGTACAGACACACATATTTACAATCCTATACAATGATGAAATGTAAAAACAACCAAAAAATTCATGTATGAATCTAAATTCCACAACTATAGTACGACAGAATGTAATGTAATGTAAAAAGGGCCAAATATAATCCCGACACAAAGAGTCTGAAAACAAGTACAACCTTAAAATAAAATTGGGACTGCTATCAGAATACTACAGTAACACACCACACTTTGTCTGGTCTCACTAAGTCACTTGAATTGGGTCCTCCCCATGTAAACGACCGGTGTCACATGCTCATGTTTGTGTCTGTGTAGAAGTACATGGAGTGTCATCTACCACTATAATTTACATGTGTACGAGTACATGGTTTATCCCATGTAATTTTTTAGGTCGTGTTCATGTAGGGGATTACACAATGTTCTCCAACCAATTTACCCCAACCCGTGTCTGTGTACCCTCTGAGGTACACACTGATTTTTTGGGGAGAGGTCACACGTTGTGTGATACTTACCATTCTCTTGAAACCCTAGCCACTGTAAAGGGGGGCCCACATAGTTTGTGGCTCCAAAGTACATGTCATGTAGTGAATATTTTTTTTCATAAATCCATATCTAGAATCCATTGTTTTCGCCTCGCACACCCGTATATGCCACCATTCACAGCAGTGGAACTCAGATCTGAGTCAACCAGGGATGATCATCTCCAGAGAAGTGATTTCAGGGAATCCTATTCATTCAAAAATCATCCCAAACCTACATCATTGTCATTCATGGAAAAACCATGCTCATGAATTCCCAAACATTCTCAATCTACTCACTGTTGTCATTATCACGTGATCCCCATGTTATCTCGAGTCTAAATCATTGATATTAAATAATTGCATCAAGAAACAAGTGTGAAATGATCAATTCCTAGGTATTTGGGTCAAATCACCGTGAAAACAAAACCCCAATGTTGAACACTTGTAGAAAAAAGGGAGAAAATAAAAAAACACACAAATTAGGAACAAAATTTGGTTGTATTTTGTTGGCCACAATTCACTCTCATTAGAATGAAGAATGAAGAACCAAAATCATATAAGAAATTTCCCAACAAGAATCCCCTCAATAAACCCATCCTACAAGACGACCAAACCACAAATTAATTTTTTGGTTGATTAGCCCATGTTCATCATAGAAATTAAAAACAATGATAGAATAAAAATAAACAAATGTCCCACCTCAATTTGGATCGATCTCTGATTAATAAAGAATTGGCGTCTTTGTCATTGGTGAGATCCTTCAATTCAGTTTCACATCAATTTTCAATACATGATCTAGTCATCATTTTCCTAAGGGAGATCCTCCATGCTCTCTCCAACGGTTCTCCAATGTCTCTAGGCTTATCTGGTTAGCCTTGGGATTTCCCCATAGTAGTCTACATAAAGACTCTCCAATATTTGTGTCAAAAAAATAGAAATAAAAAATATATTTAATTATTTTATCCGTTTTCATGCTTGTGATGTTTTTTCCACAAACTCTCTATGCTGAACAAGGTTAAGTTAGACCTAGGGAAAACACCATGTTCTAAACTCAACGGTGCCCTCATATTTTTGATTTGATACCACATTTATGATTTATTTCACTTTTTCTATAACACTACAATTGTATGCTATTTAATATATTTAATGTATTTCAATGATTTATTTTGGGTACACTGAGCCTCATAATTGTGCCCCATCTCAGCATCTAGTCTCTAAAATAATCCATAAAATATCAAAAAAAAATGTGTAAAATCCAATTCATTACAATGTTCTCCATATTTCCTTCATTATTCTCTTGTTTCTTATTGACAGTGTCATTCGATTATGAAATTACTTTTTTATAGACCTACACCACACTACAATAATGATAGAACAAGTTCAAACCTAAGATAAGAAGGTTTAATGTTCAGAAGGAATTTTATTAAAACCTATTCTACTAAAGAAAAGAGAAAAGAAATGGTCAGTGAAGTAGAAGTGTGTGTACATAATAAAAATGAAAAGAGGGAATGTGGTGTTAGTCTATTTAGATATTAATATTATGTGTAGAATTCATGCTGAAAGATGGTTGAGTGGGACTGAAATTTATGTGGCCTATTGAAATTATGAAACTCAAGAGAATTAGTTAAATAGGACATTCTACTTGGAATTAATTCACAAAATCATCCAACTGTGAATATCCATTCAACAAGCCACATTTCTCAGTCCATAGAATTGTTGTATTGGGTGAAGTAGTTCAAAAATATCATGAATTTTTTTTCTTATATCAAAACATAAACTAAAAACAATAATGAAATTAAAGGATGAAAATATCCAGGAAGGATAGAAAGTAATCTCAAAAACCAAAATCAATAAAAAGAAAATATAAACAAACCAAAACATTTATATTACTCTCAAACCATGTTTAAAATGAATAAGGATAACATACGAAAAATGATATAGATATATTAAAAGAAATGAGATAAAAAGAATGAATTGTTTTCTTCCAAGTTCAGATACCACTACCCCATCAATCTCAATCTTTGTTTCACCTTGAAGCATAGAACATGACTCCCGACTCATGCCATCAAATATCAATTTGGATAGTCACTAGTTCTCCATTACCCAAAAAAAATTCAGTTGGTGAATGAGTTCTAACCTCAATTGATTATTGTTACACCCTTCCCCCCTTTTATAGAGGTTCATGATCTTTATTACATCATAATTATCATGACCCGGAATTTTGAATAATGTATTGTTTCCTACAAATATATGTTTTACTATGTCATAATCAATAAAAATATATCAGTTAAAATAAAATGTGAACATCAGGTTTTGATTGTTATATGACTGTTGGTTAATATGAACATTGGAAATAATAATAATTTTTAACATTATAATTATTATTTTTAAATAGAAATGATAATTGAAAATTAATGTAGAATGAATAGTTGATGGCCTCATCCAGTAGACTCGAGTCGTACAAATTCCATTTTTCAGAGCTTCGGACGAGGTAACATCACAAGGCATCGCTATGGACCAAGCCCAAGCGAAGCTTTAACATGTTAAGCTTGAATGAAATCACCTATGGGAGAAGTTAAAATTAGTGGATATTACCACTCAGGTAATGTTATGTGAGCCACCTTAAGAGTCTATCAGCATCGCACACCTTACCCTTAAATCGTATGCGAGTGTTCTAAGGTGTAATGTGTCAAGGTCCTTGATAGTTAAAATTTAATCCCTTTGTTTTAATAAAAAATTAATTTCATCATTTCCATTTTAATAATATATTTTCTTAATAAAATATATGTTTAATTGAGAAAAATGTTATTAATTGATTTTAGAAGTAAACAAATTGTACTTTTCAGAGGGATATAAATTATTATATTAAAATAAGGGTTTATTAATAATTTTTATTATAATGAAATAGTTTTATATAAACACTCCTGTTTAATTACAAATGATAAAATAATTTTTTTTCAAGTGTCAAAAATTACACTATGCAGGTTACTATGTATTTTTCTATCCGCTGTTATTTTTAATAATTATGTATTTTTATAGTTAAAAGTTGAATTTCTCATATGTAGATATTTATTATTATAAAAAAACGTAATTTTTGAATTCCTAAGGTCGATATTATGTTATAGTGAATTTATAATTTGTTTATAAAATATTTTATTTTTGGTGAATAGTAAAAATACTGTTTTGAGTTTTTTTATGTTTAATGACATCATTAGTAATGTAATAATGATGTAATAATTATATAATAATTATATAATAATAATTTAATAATTATGGTAGACTCTTGAGGAATAAAATATGATATGAGGTGTCCCAAATGGCCAATACCATCGGAAAATTCCATGGGCAAGCCCATGGGTTTTCCAATACCACTAATGAGGTGTCCTTGAAAATTAATAAAAAAACTCCCTCTATTTTACTATAAATACTCACTCATTCCTTTTTTACTCTTTATTCCAAATTCATCCTCCACAAAGTTATGCTAGTTTTTTTCCAAAGAGTCATCCCATGGTGTCATCAAACCCTCAAGGTCCTGGTCATAGAGTTTTAGAATTTACTATTCAGGGTAAGAAAATTCTCATCTTCTCTTTTCCTTTCAAGTTATCTTTTTTGTGTTATGTCTTTCACATTTCCATACCATGTTATTATTTACATTTTATTTTTTTCCTATAATTTATTATGAGTCTTTTATGAATGGGTTACTCTTTTCCACTCTCTTTTTAATGTTTTATAAATCCATGTTTCATACCTGTTATGCGATAGAATTTTCATCTCAACATCTCTCTTTTTCACAAGAAATTCATTTATCTTATATATGTGAATACCCAATACTATTTTATTTCAAGGTTTATTCATCAATACATAAAAATGATTTATTTGATTCTATAATTTTCATAGATAAAACCATCATCCCCTTTCTGTGGGTTATAAATAACATAATGAACATGTTTTTAAGAACTTTTTAAAACACAATGATTTTGATATGAAAATCATTTCTTTTATTATCCGTGGGTTGTTTGTGAAATATTTAATTTTGATCTATGTGTCTCATGTAAAAATAAAGACGTATTAAGGGTTTTTTCTGATTGTTCTCTAATGTATTAGGTAAAAAAATTAATCTCTAGAGAAGAAAAGTTTTACGATACCTTGGTGAATAACCATCGTAATTTTTATTACACCTTGGAGATGGACCATGGTGATATGATTATGAATGTATAAATTAAATTTTTTACCCACATTTTCAAGTTATGATTCAATATATTATTATTATATTCCTCTTCATATTTCCTTTACAATATTCTTCATGTTCTTGTTGTTATTACTCATGTTCATATGTAAACTATTTCACTTTTTTTCCTTATTGGAACTTCTACTAACCCTTCCCTTTGATGTATGTCCCCTGGTTATGAGATGTAGTAAATGTATATAGGATTAACCTTGGAGTATTATTTCATGTTGAATAGAAGAATTTTTTAGTTTGTCATGTATTATATACCTTATTTCCAAGACACTAAACTTTAAAGGATCCTCTATTTATAAAATGTCATGTTAAGTTATGTAATAAAAAGGAGGGATTCCATACTTGTTATCAAAGGATAGTTTAGATATTTGTGTAAATTAAGATGTGAAAACTTTAGGAAGAACCCTATAATAAATTTTAAATATAGGAAAACTTTCTAGTTTTTTGTTAAAATATTAAGTAACCGGTTCCTGAGAAAATAAACCCCTCTTTGGATATGAACAAGTTGATGTGGCTCTGGCACAGATGTATCTAGGGGTAAAACCCAAAAATTCCACTTTGAGATAGACTCGAACAAGAACTTGTGCACAAAAATAGGCCTTGCTGCATTCTTGGTTTGACACTCCTGTGGAATATTTTGGTTAATAATACTCTTTTTATGAACCATTATGAAGGATTTATAGAAAATGTAATTATTGAAAATGAATAACATCTTTAAGCGTGATGTTTTAAGTCATAAAAATCCTTTATAGTTATTATATTATGAAATGAAACAATTTTATCACTATGGTTTTTTTCTTTTATAAAATGGTGGGAAATATTAGGAACCATGAAAATGGTGAGTTTAATAGACCATACACTGACAGTCCTCGGATGGAAACCAGAATGGAAACTTTCATAAGAATGATAAATAAAATTACTCAAGTTATGGGAAATAAATTGAATCAAGTTGAGATACCAATTTCACCAAGAAGGGAACAACTTTATATTGAGTCTTGTATGCATCAACAACCACCAAAATTCATTAGATCTACTGACCCTTTGATTACGGAATATTAGATAAGTTTTATAGAAAAGATCTTTTCTATAATTTTTAGTTAAGAAGAAGTGAAATTCACCCTTTCTATTTACCACTTAGAGGGAGAAGTTGATCAGTGGTGGGAGCTGATTAAAAACATGTGGCCAAGAGGGGATATTGAAGCTATGGAGTGGGAAGAGTTTAGAGGGATCTTCTTAAATAAGTATTTCCCTTGTTCGATGTGAACAAAAATGGAGAATGAATTTCTCAAGCAGTAGTAGAAGGAGAATGAATATATGGGAAGCTATGAGATAAACTTCACAAGGATTTCACATTACACCTATAGATTTTTCATGGATAATAATGGTAAGGTTGATAGATTAATCGGTAGACTAAGACCTCATCTACAAAAGAATCTAGCCAATTGATATTATCACAGCTATGAGGAGATCGTACAAAGTTTTATGAAAGTAAAACTGGAGTTCGGTGAGACACACTGGTCACATAAATCCAATAAAAAGAATAGATCAATGGATCCAAACATAGGGAGTATTTTTTATCATGGAAGAGGTGGAAAGTAAGTGCAACTCCCCACATGTAATAAATGTGGGAAGAAGCATTCAGGTAACTACCTACTATGGAGTGGGAAGTGTTACAAGTTTAGAATAGATGGTCATCTCACTCGTAATTGTCATAGTGAGGTGAAGCCTCAACTTACCAACCATAAAAAAAGGGAAGATGGTGTAGGACCTACCTAGAGTCTAATGCTTTATGTGTGGAGAGCTTGGGAACTTTTCCAATAACTGTCGGAATCCGAGTGCAGTGGAAGAGAATCACTATCAGCCTTAGTATAGGCCACAGGAGAAAGGTATTTCTTTTTCTATCATTAAGGATGAAGTTGAAGCTCCAAACGATGTGGTCATATGTACTGTTGTTGTTCTTTCAATGATACCAAGTACTTTGTTTGATTCTAGTTCTATGCATTCCTTTATTTCTTCTAAGTTTTCAAAGAATATAGAATCAATAACTGAACTACTAAAAGTAGAGTTATCAGTCAAGACTCTTGGATGGATTATCCAAGAATAAATAGTTTTTAGAAACTCTTGTATTTCCTTTAGCGAGCATAATATTATCGCAAATCTAGTAGTGATTACCATGTTGGAATTCGATATTATACTAGGTATGGAGTGGTTCTCAAAGTATAATGCAAAGATCAAATGCATAAGCAAGAAGTAAACTACATTGAAAATAATGAGAAAAAAGAAGTAAAATTTATTTATTATTCATATAATAACATCTTTACTCACATTAAAACTACATAGAAAATAATTTTTTATTTCCTTGACTCTTAATTTAATTCATGATTAAGTTTACAAGAATTTATTTTTTATGTTTGGTTGTCCAAGGAGAATTTTCATCAGTTTTATTTTCATTAATTAAATCAAAATGCCACAATGTACATCCTCTAGACTATGGGCTACTAATTTTAATTCTTGGGGTCCCATAATAAGTAGAATAGGCTGGTTTGATTTTGATGAATAATGTGAGTTTACAAAAAATAAAAATAAACATTTGCGTGTAGAGTAATAGATTGATAAAATTTGAGGCTTTCAGCACATGGGGATCGTGACTCCAGAGTTGTCTAGCCCTGATATTTTTACACTATCTCTATTTATGGTAATATGACTCTATATTTTATCATGTTAACTCAAGATGATGCCTGAGTATGTGGGATTCACTGGGTTCCCTAAGGCCTTTGAGCCTGGGAGTCATGGGCAAAGTCTTTCTACATGGGTTAATTTGATTAACTGAAATCTCAATTACCTTTAAAATATTCAAAAAAAATCAAAACAAAGAATGATGAATATTCATATTAGTATTAAATTTGATTTCACCTAGCGCTTCCATGATTTCGCCCTTGAATGAAAATAAACCCCCATGTCTATTGTGATTCACAACACATCATTTCACCTAATTGAGTTAGATAAA
Source organism: Viscum album (assembly GCA_963277665.1). Taxonomy (NCBI): domain Eukaryota; kingdom Viridiplantae; phylum Streptophyta; class Magnoliopsida; order Santalales; family Viscaceae; genus Viscum; species Viscum album. The sequence goes on along the minus strand of OY728162.1, from coordinate 73,641,519 downwards.
TTATGATGATGGATTTGATTAAAGGAATGGGATTAGGATTGAAATATTCGTTTAAATTTATCTTGTTTTAAATTATTTTGATAGGTTATAATGATATATTTGGGTGTAGTTTACATTGTGAGCACCATTTGTTATAATATGTTTGAAAAAAAGAATTCCAATATAATATTTGAATTTTTTTATCGGGACTAGAAAATCTCAAGTTGGGGGGAGTGATTAGAAAATAGAAACACATATGTTAATTACATTTTAATGGTATTAAATGTTCATTTTTTGATCTTATGGTCCTGAGTTAGTGGATTTTAATATTGAAAGTCTATTCTAATCATTTCTGCACTTCATGCCTAATGCAATCCAATTTAGGCCTAGTGATTCATTTGTGATTAAGGAATATAATTATCCATATTTTAATTTTGTATTCTCGAAATTGTATATACACATCAATATGAACATTTTTCATTCTGGTATTAATGGAGGATTTATAAAGTATGATGGTTATATTTGGCGATAAAAGGAAACAATTCTGAAGAAGGTGATTGGACACCATCCCACTGATGAGAATGGGGGGCCAACAATACAAGCCCAATGAATCCCAAATTTCGGGAGACGCTAGAGGACATGTAGTGTAACAAATCCATATTCAAGAGCCTCTTCTAATTCATCCTTCATGGTGGTTATTAATCAATCCCAATTAGAATATCAAAATTTGGGCCAGAATCAGCGGCCCAGAATGTTATCTCACTAAATCGGCTATGACTCCCGGTCCACAACTCCCAATGGGCCGAAAGTTTACATCCGGTTAGGAGACCTCGACAGCTTTATTTTCTTCTTCAATGGGACTCTATAATTCGGCCAAGTGGAAGGTCCTTTAGACGTGTCTGTTCAGTGGATGCGAGCTGATTTCTACTTCAGGTCAACAGAGGGAATCAATTTTTATCCAATAATTTCCACCACCCAAAGTCCTAAATTAATTAAATAAATGGGAATAAATTTACTAATGATAGGAATAAGGCTTCAAAATTTCTTATTTAAGGTATTGGTGTTGATGGGTAAGAAATATCTTGTTTTTTATGTAATGTTATTATGGCAAAGTTCATTTGTGATGTTTTCAATTTCCATGTAAGTTTCTTTTTATATTCCTATGTTCTTAATAGAAATCTTTCTCTTCTATTCTTACCATTTATTTCATTAAAACAATATAATCACAAATCATAGTCAAATCTCTATGTTGTGGTGAATTATTTCACACATAGGTGTGAATTTCATTCACAAACACAGAGGAGTTCTAGTTATTTCCGCAATTTAAATTTTTTCAATACAATTCTTTTAAGCCATCTTCTGCCTACCATTGAGAGTATACCATCAATGGAGGGATAACCATTTAATGGGATGATAATATGAATATGAAAAAGGAAGTATTTAATGTCATTTCATGACCTAATTATTTTTAATTGGTTAACTAGTTTAAGACTTTCATTCTTCAGTTATTTCCACTGTTCTTATTTACTATGTTTGACGAAGCTAAATACATGTACTAAAATCACCATATATCATGGAGAGATCATGAATTTGGTTCTATAAGTGTTTAAGTGATTATTAATTGAGTTTATTTAGCATAAAACCATAAAATTATGATGGTAGTGTTATTTTGAAGAATGGATTCATCAAGAATTAATAAAACCAAAATTGTCAAAAGAAGTAAAATTCATTCAAACCACCCCAAGCATAATCCTAAGATCAACCCATTTTCATTAATTTGAATTCACTTGGGATTATTAGTGTTATTTAAAACAAATTAAAATCAAAACCAGGTTGGCCACTTCATATCCAAAAATCCATCTCATAGGTTGTGCCACTTAGGTATCGTCTTTGGTCTCAGTGGATTCGACAACCTAAGCTTGACTACAAGGATCATTCTACCTTCATCTCCTAGATAAATTTGAGCATGAATCAGTACACCTGAATTGTGTTTCCCAGTTTTTTTGGTCTATAAATCTTCCACATCATCATGAAATATTTTTTTATTATTCCAATGACTATATCATGAATTAATTCTTCAATGTGATCCTTTATCTCATGATGAATATTGTCATCAACAGTAGATATTGAATTTTTTATTATTTCACCGTACCATATCCAACATGTATGATTGTGGATAAAAAATATAAATTGATATGATCCTTGATTTCTGTGGAATTTCAATTTATCATATTCAAAAACTTCAGGCATGGAAAAAATAAAATATTAGTTTGGAAGATTTAATTTAGAAAAACGTAAGGAATCATCAACTCATTTTTCAAATTCATCATTGGTTGTTCATAGATGTATCAAATAATGAACCATTAATTACTAAATATCAAAATATAAAAGTTTAATATATTATAAAACATAAACATTTAAATATATATATAAATATATAAATTTTAAATATAGAAACATACAATGAAAATAATCAATTATTCATAAATATTTGATTATAACAAACAATTATACATAATGATAAAAACATATCATTGGAAAATTTAAATACAAGTGATTAAATATATATTAAATGGATAATTCAAACATACAAATAATTTGAACAAATAATTTGTCTTAAAATTTAAAAATGATAAATAAGAAAAAACAATTTATAAATTACAAAAATGAAGAAGAAAACAATTTCTACCACAAAAATATTATAACAAAAAAAAATTAGAAACATAAAAATGTATAAATAAAAACTATTCTAGAAAAAAAAATTGTAGTGGAAAAAAGTATTATAATAATAATGCATAATATTAAATAAATTATTACAAAAAAATTATAATTGATAACAAAATTATACAAAAAATGAATAGATCAATCAAATTTATCACTAATAGATAATTATTATCTTAAAAAATAAATTAAAAACATACAAAATTTTGAGTTCAATAATGAAACTTTTATCCTGACTATTGATTCACTCACTTGAAGTTGGTGTAAATAAGGAGAATGATGAATAATTAAATAAAAACGAGTGAAAAAAATAAACTAAAAAAGAAGAAACCAACAAAAACAATAAACAACGGTTATGTATCCGTAGAGATAGATCAAGGATCATAGCATAAGGATAATGTATTGAAGAATGAGGAAAACAATGTGAAATGATGATGAAAAATTTCTACAATATAGGATTGAGGGTCATAAAAGTCCTTTGTGATCCGTCATGTATCATCGTTAGACGAAGGGATTGGTTTCGATCGAAAATGTATTGGGGGTTTCTTGGTCCCCTGGAATCTTTTAAAATAGTTTTAACATCGTTTTTTTATAAAATCAAGATTAAGAGTAATTTTTAAAACACTTATTTTCATTTTTTATAAAAATGAAGTTAAATGTTATATTGAATTACTTTAACATCTTTTTTATAAAAATCAATCTTAAAAGTTATTAGCTTCAATTTTTAGGTCAATTTCTAAAAATATTATGTTAATAATTTAATTTTGAATTTCCTATATCTATTAGTGTGGAAAAAAATAAATAATAATATTTAAGATAAATAATGGGTTAATATTTGGGTAAATATTAATTTATATAATTGTATTTATTTTTTTAAATACTTTTTTTTGAATATATGAAACATCAATGAAAATTTATTAATATTGAAATGGAAATGGATACTCAGTTAATTGAGTTAGGAGAGATGTGAAGATAATATAAAGACATTATCTATCTCATTTAGAATCATAGAAGGTATACAAATTTCATGTGTATTTCCTACATTCAGGGTTGAATAGTAAATCAATATTTGGGAATGATTACCTAATAGAAAATGTCAAGATTTTTGGTATTATTGGGAATTATTAATAATTATATTGTTTTATTAAACATATCTATCACATCCACCCCTCCACTAGTACCTCTCCTCAGCTAAGAATTAATAGAAAAAGTGACCATAGAGTCTTGTCTGCAATGTGATTAGGGTTGGAAACTAGCCCTAAGTGTGGAAAACACTAAAATGGGAGTCATTTTCGTCATTATATGAAGAATATCAAGAGAGAATTTAAAATACCACCAGAAAACATTTTCACATAATAAAAATGAAACAAAACCATCCCACCATATATTAAAAGAAATAATGAATCTCCAAAGTAAATACCAATACCAAATTAAGGAAGTGACCCCAGTAAAACTCCAATATCCAAGCTAATAATTCATATCTCAGTCCCCATAACCCTCTGAATGACCTCAAATTTTTTATTTATACATAAGGTGATAATATTTATACCCAGTAGGATGATACCTAATGTGTCCAATGAAAATTTGAATAGTTAATACTAATGAATGAGTAAACAAATAGTAGAACCAACAATCACATTGAAAATTCATCTATACATCCTAAACTCACCATGTATCACTCACTAAAAAGAAGGATCAAGTAGTAAGATAATGAAAAAGAAAAAATTTAAAAGGAACCCTACATCTACTTCCCTCATTGAATTTCCACACTCATCACCCAAAATCAAAAATCATGTGCTCCCAAACCTACCATTAGATCTCATCACTATGCATATATCTGTCTCTGATGTGGGTTGGGTCACAACCTAACCTACCATAGCCTCCCATAAGGCCTAGTATCTTATGTTGGCATTAATTTCATCATCTACATATACCATTCTACTACCAAAACATCACACATCCATCCACAAAATAATTTCTACAGTAGTAATGTATAATGAATGTTAATTACATCGGCATCATTCCCTCCTCCAACCACACATGACTCCAACTACAAATCACATCCTCCCATATGTAAGAATCTGTACCAGCTATTTCATCATTGATCAATAATCACCACCAATTTTATACCTCTTCCATATACAATTTATGAAAGAATATTATTTATGTCAAGGAAATTATTCATCTATTCCTCACTATCCAGATGTTGGGAAAAACACCTCCCAAAATATTGCAGTTTTGGTATATCATAATTGACACGGGTGGGGTGTATATAAAATTAACTTTAAAGTATAAATGTACACACACATATGACACACAGCCCAACCTAAATGTTTCTCATCAATAATACATCATCTCTACCATATCATCAACACCATATTTTCATTACCATATACTGCCACCAATAATATATAACCTACCACATATAACAACCACACACATCCCACAATTTATTTTCATTAAATTAAAGATCCCACCCCTTTACATATTATCACATCACAAGCTATCATTAATTAATTAATCCATCTGACATAAAAATTGATGAAAAAACCTTGTACCAAACCTCTATATTTATTTTTCATTTATGTACATCCCATTCATATTTATTAAATTTTTTAAACCAGTTACCACATGTAAATTCCAATCCACTTCTACTAAATTATATCCCACAACATTACCCTTTCATTATTACCAATTTCATATTTTATCACAACTGGTATTCTACAATACGGAATCACACAATAACAAAACCACATCACAAAAAAAACAAATTAAAAATCATGCTTCTATTCCCACAACACATCCCACACTTTAATAGGTTACCACCATCATAACACAATCCCTAGAAGTACATACAACCATAAGGCCAACAACAAGAAAACTAGCAGTAAAAAATAGAAAATTTCCAAAATATTTAAATGCATAATGTATATAAAGGGGGGATTCTCATTAATTAATTATCTTGTTCATGGTTATTTTCACATAATTTATAAATTCACACTCAAGTAATTTCTTAGCTACATATAATTTCATTAACTTTTATGAGTGGTATGTTTTACAATGTAAGGGTTATAAATCCATAGAAAAGGTTTATAATTCATATTATACTAAACATACATATCACACAATTTATATCTTTCAAGAGAGAATAATATCCAATAGCAAGGAAAAAATTAAACACTCAAGATTACATGGATTCCCATCAAATTCAATTTAATATGGTTCATTATATTTTTTATTTAATCATCACCACCATCCCATTAAAAAAATAAATCTAATTTCAAAAATTCACAAAAGAAGAGGAGAACACATATCCCCTACCTAGAAAAGAAGTGTTGAAATATGCTATACCAAAAATATGTGGAAATCATGATGTGGATTTATAGATGTCTTGAAGGTAATGTATTAATCAATCATACAACACTTTTAGAGAATAGAAGAGTACATAAGATAAAGGAACTCCGACATCAAATGCAACACACTATTGTAGAAAATAGATTGGGAACCTAGATGTTTAACATGCTTGTAATCCTAAGAAAAAAAAGGACTTTGGTGAAAGAAGAAAACTCTCTGGGTTCTGGTTTTTTTGAACTAGAAGGATACAATAAAAGAATCAAATTTAATAAATCTTCAAAAATTAATATATCATATAAGTATCTTGGAATAATTATAAACATTAATGTGTTCAACCTCACATTTTAACTTTTATTTAATTTTGATTCATTTAAAACTTGTGTAAAGACCCATTTAAAACCAAAGGATTTAAGGAATATAAAAATTAGATTTAATCCCCACAAAATGGATTATAAAATAATTTATTTAATCTTTAAATCAAAAATTTTAGGTTAAAATATGTTTTCTTATTATTTTGGAAAATTTCTTCATTTTGAAAAATTTGGAAATTTTGAAAATTGTTGATCCAACCATGAGAAGGGATGGACTTCAGAAAGAAATTAACTAACCACAAGAACTAACCAAGGAACCATTATTTGAAACCCACTAACCAGTAGAATAAACCAACTGAACACATTAAGGATCTATCTAACCACATGAGGTAACCAATTGACCACGTGAAGGAACCCACTAAGCACAAGAAGTAACCAACTAACCATAAGAATAAACCAACTGGCTACATAAAGGAACCAACTGATTACAATAAGAAACTAATTAACTGAATAAAGGAACCAAATAAATATAAGGAGAAATAAATTAATCCCAATAATAAATTAGCTATCCACAAGTATAATCCAACCAATCATAAAAAGAAACTGACTAATCGCATGGATAAAAACATCCAACCGCATGAAGAAGCTAACAGACCATAGGAAGGAACCAACTAAATGTAAGAAGAAACCAACCAACCACATGATGGAACCAACAGACCACATGAACGGATAAGTGATTCCATATTCAGTCAAGTGATGTTGAGATAAAACACAGAAATCTCAAAAAATAACAGATCCAAAATCTCCCTTCTTACACTTTCAGGCCTTAAAAAATCATAAAAGAAAATGTTTTTGGGACCCAAGATATTACATTAGATTCCACTGAAATAATTCTCAACAACAATAAACAAAATAGAACATGGAAATAAAATGGAATGGGGGTTCAAACAATCACCCATTAAATACATATCAATTATCTCACTATAAAAATAACACAACCACACATCATAGGAACAAAAACATTACTAGAAAACATCATCAAATAAGGGAGAGATTTAAGATCATATAAAGCATAAGGATAAACACATCATATCAACAAAATGAAACAAGCAATGTAAAACAATTAAAAAGATCAACCCTTAAACAAATCAAGGTATTGGTGTGCATATGTGACTCCCACTCACAAATACCCTCATAAAAACCACATTTTATTCATCAAGAAACATCCCAAATCCAAATGAGAAGTGTCTCAAAAGACCTCAAACATCACAGGTTCCTCCTATAATTAGAGAACATGGGCATTGATCAACCTATCCTTTAGTAGTAAAAATTAATCTAACACTAATAAATCCATATAAATGTATGGTTTTTCCTAGTAAAATATCTTAATGGTGCTGAAATCCAAGAGAATTCAAATAAAAACCTCTTCTAATACCACACAAGACTAAGGATCCACAAACCATTGCTAATTTCATCAGTTTTTTACAAGAAAAAACTACCTCAATAATTTATGGATCCACAGTCACACCCTATTGAGACACCTCAAGTATAAGGAAGTTCACCTCCTATGCCCAAAACATGTGCTTGTAATAATTTCAATAGAATTTATGGTGTTAAAGACCCTACAATATGTTTTTGAGATACTCTACATTATCTTCTTCTGTTTTTTAGTATATATGGATTTTATCAATGAACTAGTTCGGGAACTCAAAAATTATAGATTTTATAAGACCCATAAACACAAATTATGTGTTCCTGACATCAATCAACATGACCAAAAACTCAATGTTTCCACACCTGGATTAGAATTAAGTCTTCAGGATATCCCTGCATTCACCCTCATTTGGAAATATCCAGACTGCAGATCAATCATTGAAAATTAATTGGACCCCTTTAGCTGGTCAAAAATATAATCTATTCCTATAAGGGGTAATGGTCATTTAACATTACCTGATTCAACTTCCAGTAGTCCATGCATAGCCTCATACTACCATCCACCTTCTTGGAAAAAAACACTAGAATAACCAAAGGGGATACACTCAGCCAAAAAAATCACTAATTCTATAAATAATTGATCTATATTCTTAAATAATACTGTTTTATGGGTGTTATATGATAAGGGTCCACTAAAATGGGAGAGGCACCCAGTTGTGACTCTATGCCAAATTCAAACACATGTTTAGGGGGTAGTTTCATAACAACATCTGGGATGACATTGAGAAATTTATCAATAACACCAGGGGTCTCCACCACTAAGTTCTCTATTAAAAACTTTATTAACTAAGATAAAAGATGCATTGTATTCCTATAACCCATATTATTTTTCTTCTCTCTAATTAAAACCTCCCAATATCACTCTATATTGAAAACATTATTTTTTCCTAAAACAATCAGAAAATTCACACATAGACTACAACCAATCCATGTTAAGGAAGACATCATATGGATACATTTGAAACAAGAACAAACTCCCCATTGAATTTTATTTCCACATCATCAGTATATACCCCCATCACACATCAAATAATAAATTTTGGCCTCTAACTAGTGTGGATAACACATAGAAAATGGAAATCCTCTCCTCCACTAGTCCCAACATGTGGACTAGATCTGATGAAATAAAGGAGTGGAAATATATAGAATAAAAAAGAGAAAAAACTAAAGTATATAATAAAATGATCATACCTTGAACAACATCTGGTCCCTCTAGAATTGTTAACTCCACATCGTACAATTATATTCCTTAAACTCTTCTAATTGACTACTGGAGACCTCTAGATCCATGCTCTAGTCTGATCTCCTAAGGATAAGGACCATTGTGGAGTAGGCCTCACCCAACTCCATCTCATCTTGGATACTAAACAAACAGTGGATGATTCTGTTATTATTGAGGATAGAATGGATCCAAACTTCCTATAATAAACGTTCCTCCCTGAGAACTCAAGAATAGATGTTGACAGTGACCATAACCTCTATAGACATATCAAATGAATGGAAATCCACTGGTAGATGATCATTGAGCCACCAAACATAAAAAATAATGAAGCAGACTAATATAATAAACTAATATCTAAAAAACCTCAACATCCATGACATATATGATCATACACCTAAAGATCATCTTTTTTAGAAGCTCTACTGACCTCCCTCTAGAGAAAATCATCCCTGCAAGTGCATCTACTAAATCACTTTCACCTTTTGATACATTTTAAAATACACAGGAAGTGCTAAAGGGGTGACTACATATATTATTTCTAGATTTAATGCATCCTAAATACAAAATGATATAGACACCTTATATAGATGGAGATCTAGATAAAAACACATGAGGTATTTAAATTAAATATCGATCTCTCACACGATCATGCTCCCCTGCAAGTGGGAGAATAACTCTTGCCTCATTTATACATTTTTCAATGATGATGATAAATCAAGATAAAGAATACTTATGGTGTTAAACCTAATAAATATTATTCTCCTTTCTCTCTCCATGTTGCAACATCCACCACTGGAATGATGCTCTTTATATTTTAATGACTGCTAGAATAACCTAGTACTCAACTTTATCCAATATCAAAATAATAAAATCATAATCTCTTCCATCCAATACCTCATCTCAGGATCACAAAAACTCTCATCATACTTATCTTGAATATAATGTTGTAAAGAATTCAACTCCCTCTACCATGTCTATTCAACCACATCATATTTATATTTTTATGATCTACTGGATCTACCTACAAAAAATCTACCTCCTGATATTTACACAGATGATGATGAGGATCCATATCTAGAAAATAAAATAGAAAAAGGATTAATCCTGATAAAAGGGAGTTTATTTATATAAATTAAATAAATCCATTTTTATTCCCAAAAACACATTTTTCAATCATAAATGAAAATAATAATTTTCATTTTTCTCCCCTAGGTACCTACCCTGTAATTAGTTTTATCTCACCTTGTTTTTTTTAGTAAGATTTAGGTTCCAACATCTAACCACCAAGGCCCCTAAATACCAATGTTATAACAGAACTCCTTTTCTACATATCACACTAATTTTGACTAATGATGCTCCACTACCATTATCATAAAATCATCATGAATTACTAACTCAAAACTTCGTCTTATATCTCTACCAAAACCATTGATTACACTCTATCATAACCCCCCCTAAATAGTACCCCTCCTAGGATGATGGTGAAGACAAGGGGTGACCAATAAGTCCCACATCAAGTATTCCTCGGCTTAGAGACTATCACCAAGGGTGTGAAACACTAAAATAGTGTTCATTATAATTAATGAATGAAAAGTATTGATAGTGGAGATAAACAACCCCTAAAAACTGTATAACATAATATAAAAGAAACCCAACCATCCCACCATATATGTCATGAAATAAAAACAAATCCCCCTAAGTAAATACCAAAAGAAAAATAAGGTAGAAACCCCACAACAACTATGATTTTCAAAAATATTAATGCCCAAATCGATCCTAATAACCTTCTTAAGAACCATAAAAATGGATATATTAAGGTGAGAGAAACATTTTTACTCTGTAGGATCATACTCAGGGTCTCCCACGAAAATGTGAAAACAGAATACTAATATACCAATGAACAAACATAAAAAAGAACCTAGACATGTCATCAATCTATCCCAACCTCACTATGGATCACTCACCAAATAACACTAGAAAGTAGTGAGATAATAAAAATAGAACTTTGATAAAGGAATCTTAAATCAAATTCCATGTGGAGTTTTTTCCCTCACACCCCAACATTAAACATCTTGTTCTATCATACCTTACATTTTATATCATCACCACATATCCATTAACCTCTGATGTGGGCTGAATAGCAAACCTACCTACCCCAGCCTCCCTTGGGGCCCATTATCCTATGAATGGATCAATGTAATTATCATAATTGATCATTCCGCTAGCAAAAAATCACACATCCATCAACAACCACTACTACAAATATGGCCTTTATCAGCGCTAGAAAAGTCGATTAACAATGCTAAAAAAGCATTGTTAGTCGAGGAGAGGATAAAGGGGGGTCCCTTTTATGATTACTCCGAAAAGTGTTGATAAAGGACCATTTTATCAATGCTAAAAAACGTGCTGATAAAAGAACCCTTTATCAGTGCTTTTTTTAGCGCTCATAAAAGTCAAAAAAATAAAAAAAAATAAAAAAAATAATATAATATGGGGGGAACTTTTAACAGCGCTTGACCCCCATTTTATCAATGCTAGCTGGACCCCCATCACACTCTCTTGCAAGCTTCCATTACCACACATTCCCACACATGCACACCCCTTTTCTTCTACCCAAACTCGAACCCATGACCTCCCCCCTTTCACGACTGCACCTTTACCACTAATCCATTTCATTTTTTCTCTATTTAATGATATATTAATTTATTTATATATATATATAGTTATATTTATTCATATATTAATATAGATTCATATTAATATAAATATATTTATTTATATATTAGTATGTATATTCATTTGAAGATTAATATATATTTATATTTATTTATATATATATTTTTTTATAATTTTTTATCCGTATATTTATCCGTATATTAATATATATTTGTAAGATTATATTTAAACACGTGTATGAATTATTATTTTTATGTTTATTTATAAATAAATAAATATATACAAACATACTTATATATACACACACACAGAGACACATATATATTTATGAATAAATACATATATATGTGTATTTGAAAATCCATTGAATGTTAAAATGACCATAATTTTTTATCTAGAATCCCATTTCAACTCCATAACTAGTCAAATCGAATAAAATGAAACAATATTCGATATGATATGTGTTACAGGACTAACGGATACCTAGATCAGAAGTTATAATTATTTGAATGTTAAAGAATTGGGGTATCCTGACTAAAAAAATATATTTTGGTGGCCTTCTGGGACTTTTTTGGACTCAAAATGTGGAAAAATCATTTCTAGGTCACTATCATGTAGATATTGTCACAGGCTTCGATTTGATATGTTGTAGAGCTCAAACGGACAGCCGGATCAAAATTTATGGACGTTTAAAGTTTGAGTAACATTTTTAACTTATTTTAGATCTTTTATTAATTTTTTTGATTTTTTGTGACTTCAAATTGTCATTAACTAATTTTCACTCAATAATAATTTAAAAATAATAAATAAATAATATTTTGTAAAATATTTTAAATACATTTTAGCTAAATTTCTTATATATTAAATTTAATAGTCTATTTATACTTATTTTAAACATATTTAAAAAATATATATTATTTTTATATCAATATAAATATACTTATATAACAATATTTTATTTTTCATGATTTTTTTTGAAGCATAATATTTATCAACAGTAGGAAAAAGTGCTGGTAAATCCCCCCTTTATCAGTGCAACTAAAAGAAGCACTGATAAAGGTGTCCCCATTGTCATCACTAAAAAAAGTGTTGATAAAGGGGGGAATTTATCAACACTAAAAAAATCCCTGATAAAGGGTCACTTTTAACAGCACTTTTTTTAGCACTGTTAAAAGTTCCCCTTTATCAGTGGTTATTTTTGCACTCATAAAGGGCCCCTTTATCAATGTTTTTTTAGCACTGATAAACTGGTAGTGCTTCCCTTGCCCGTTTTTTGTAGTAGTGAACTTCATATGTATAGTGGTATGGTATCATGAATATGAATTGAATCAACACCATACCCCCCTCCTACCATTCATGACCCCCACTACATATCACATCCTCTTGTCATCATTAATAATCAAAAATTGTTTCATAATTGGTTGATACCTACTACCATCTATGTATCTCCACCATATAAAGTTGTTGTTGGAAGAATGGGGAATATGGTGAAACTATAAATTTATTCCCCACCACTCGGATGTTGGGGAAAACACCCCAATTTTTTTTTTGTTGGTGCATTGTAATTGATGCAGGTGCGGAGTTCATAAAAGTAAAATGAAAGTATAAGTGTTTGTGAATATGTGTGTTCCTATATTTATAAACATTGATAACACACAATATTGGACTAAAATTTTCACTAAAATACATCACCATCTCCACCTTATCATTAACACCATGCTATCATTATTGCACGCTTCCACCAAATAGATGTAACTTACCACATAGAAAAACCAAAAACAACTGACAATTTCATGTGTTTCAATTATAGATCCAACCATTTCTATATTATTACATTACCATCAGCCATTCACTCATCAAACCATTTATCTTCAGTTTTTATAACAACCTATTGTATCCAATCTTCGTATTTATTTCCTGTTAAACTCCATCCTATTCATAATTATTAGTTTTTTAAAACTTATTACCATATTTAAATTCTTCTATAATTTTAATAAATTATTGGACACACCATTATTCTTTCATCATTATCAATTTAAATTTATATCACTACCATGATACTACAATAATTTTTCACATATAATTCTAACCATATCCTAACAACCACAAATTAACCACCATGCTTTCACTGACCACGGTGAATCCTACACCTGAACTAGTCAACACCACTATCACTAATCACCACAAATTGCAAAAAACCACAACTATAATTAATATATACTAGAAGTATGCAATATAAAATTTTCAAATCACATAAATTTTTAATTTATTTAAATGAGTTCATTCTCATAAATTCATTATATTATGTATGGGTGCTTTTATATAGTTTCCATATTCACAGTCAACTAGTTCATTAGTTGTATATATGTTCATAGCAATTTGTGAGTGGTAGGGTTGAAATTTAAAGTGTTCACATTCTACACTAAAGGATTAAAATCCATAGTATCCTCAACATGCTTATCAAAACTGGTTATATGTTTCAAGAAGTAATAATTGTAAATAATAAAGATATAGTTAAACACATGTTATTACACCCATTACCTTACAATTAAGTTCAATTTATTTCATTATCCATGTTATTTAATCCATAACACCCACCCAATGGAAAACATGCCATGTAAATTGCACAAATTCACAATATAAGTGGAGAAAACGGATCCAATACCTATAAAAGAAGTTTTAAAACACACTAGACCAAAAATAGAAGAATAAAGGTGACCTAAATACCTAGATAATAAGAAGTTAATTTCTTGATCAATAAAAAATACTTTTAGATCGAGGAAAAATATGAAAGATAAATGAAATAATATCTTCAACATGGCACACTATTATAGAAAACAAAGAGGGAATAGAGAAGTTGAACATTCCAAGAATCCCAAGAAGGAAGGAACCAGGTGAAATCAGATAACTCTTAAGGCTCAAGAATAGGTTTATACTTCATCATGAATCAAATAAAAAAATTAAATACTCAAATGTAAGAAACACACAAAGTTTAAAATTTCAGATATAGATCTTCTAATAACTCTGAAGATTAACATTTCCATACTTCCATTTAAATTATTATTCATTTTGGAATCATTTAAAACGTTTGGAATGAACCATTTAAAACTATGGGATTTAAGGAATTCAAATTATAAATTTAATCCCACAAAAAAATATTTTCAAAAAGTATATTTTTAATATTTAAATATTATATTTTATGTTAAAAACATATTTCACATCATTCTTGAAAATAAGGCTATATTGGAAATCTAGAAAAATTTTCAAACTGTTGAATAGAATTTGAGAAGGGATTGACCACATAAAGGAACCAAATAACCATAATAATAAAACAATTTATCATAAGAAGTAGTCAATCGAACACATCAAGTAACCAATGGACTGCATGAGGGAACCATTTTTCAAAAAGAACAAACCAAATGACTAAAATAAGAAGCCAAAAAACCACATTAAGGAACCAATTGAATAAAATAAGGAACCAAATGCCCACAATAAAAAACCAACCAACCATATAAAGGAACAAAATTACCATAATAATAAAACAATTGGTCATATGAAAAAATAAACCAACCATGAGAAGAGATGAACCAATCTGAATAAGAAAGAAATTGACCACATAAAGAAACCAACTGAATACCAGCAGAAGGCAATTGATTGCAAAAGGAAACCAATTAACTATAAGAATAAACAAACTTACCACATGAAGAACTAACTGACTATATGAAGGGACCATAAACTGCATGGTCAGTCAAGTGATCAAGAGAGAAAACTTATAAATTAAAAAAAATGAAATGTATAGTGACCCTACTATTTCAAACATTAATATTACCAGATTATTTTAGAATACTTAATACATCACACAAATAAACACCCTAATAATGTATTACTTTAGTGAATTTGAAACCATAGAAACATAAACACGTGTACATCAGTGAGATAAATTATCCACCACTGGGTTCTTCATGACTAGAACCCTTCTTAGACACATCATAAATGATACATATCTTCATAACCTAGGGAAAGTAAACATAAAAATGGGTGGGCTCAGATTCTTAGTAAGGGTAAACAACGGAGATATGAAAACATAAACATGAGCATAAGGGTATGAGAACATGATCCTAACATTATAAGATAATACGTTTCATATAAAAGATCCTAAAAATGAATCATGGAAAGAATATTTGCAGTTCATAAGATATGAATCATAATGTAATCCAGAGCATAATCCCTGAATGCATAACAAAAGAATAAGACATAGAATTTTGGAATACATGTAAGCATATAAAATTATTTCCATATTAGTTAAGGATTATTTCAAAAGCCATCATAGTAGTATGGGCTCACTACCAATACCATATTGGTAGTCATTGTTCACTCTCATGACTATCCTATTTGTCAAAGTTTACTCCCAAGACAATCTTAACATACATAATCCTTTGTTGAAATGAGTTCACTCCCCATTCCATCCATGTATATATCATGAGATATAAATCACTACCCTGTGAATTAGAGGGAGATATAGGTCTCACCCATCTATTAACAAAACCATAGTAATGTGTTTCACAAGATCATAAAAAAAATATCATTAACCATGAAATGAAATGGGTATCATAAACATGTAATGATATTATAACCTATGAAAAATAGACATGTTTTGTAATCATTTCATCAAATAATATCCCATGAAAATAAGTGTGTTTCGTAAGCATATAACATGTGAATGATAAATGGGTTTTATAAGCATCATTACATTAAAATATAAATCATTTAGAGAAAGAATTTGAATAAAACCTTTGGATAATTTCCACAAAAATTATTTAGTAAAACCAATGGATGACATCTTAGATGTAAAATAATTTCAAAATATATTTTTAAAAAAATTATTGAGGAAAATATACTTTCTTCTTTTAAAAATTATTTTTAAAACATAAAAAAAATTGAAAAGCTTTTTCCCTTCAAATAACATTAAAAAAATATTAATGAATCCTTTCCCCCCTAATTCCCATAAAATGGGGGTTTGCTTATACTAAAAAATTGATGGCCTTTGGGCCGTTGGATGGAATCATTAAAAACCATAAAACTTTTTTTAACATCATTTTCCCTTTAAAATGATCTTAAAAATTAATTTTAAAAACATTTTTTAAAATGTGGTTTTTTATAAAGTAGTTTCCAGATCGAAAAGATAAATAAAGTATGATTTCCTTAAAAAAAATTTATCACTAATATGAAGAATAAAAGAGTGGATAAATGGTATTAATACATAAATATATCTTTAATACCTTTAGGATAATGAAATTTATTAGTGTTTTTGAGATATGGATCATAATGTTTCATTAATTGAATAATAATCAAAAGCAATCCCAATAAATGATGAGATTGTTGCAACAAACTCTTACCACTTTGATAACATTGAATAAAACTCTCCATGTAAGAAAATGAAATAAAATAAATAATAAAATATCATAAAAAATAATATTCATGAGATTAAATTTCAATGGTAATTATATACACATCATAGAATAATATAGGTGTATAACAAGACATTTGTCTTAGAGAAGACAAATTGAGACAAAATTACTTTACTGATTTGGGTACTTTTGAATCATAAACCCCATTAAAGAGAGATAATAAAATTGATACTTAAATACCCATTAATTTTAGGATAGTAATAATATAATATATTCATGGGAATTATATACAGCACAAAAAATAAATTATTGATTAATGAGTTATAAATCTAATAGAAATAAAATTGAGTTACGAATACCTTATTTCTTGACACTCTTCATATTCATTCAAACCTTAAGTATAATAAATATAAGTTTATATTTAATATACTAAATAACCATATTATTGTATCTAATACCATATATGAATTTATTATGACATTATATTACTAATTTATTAGGAAATCAATGTTAATGTTATGTTTATGGTAATTTCTTCTTTTCTTTTCATATATGTTTTGACTGATTACTCCTGAACATATTACATAGATCAGGATTTAATTATTTAAATAACGTCAAACATGATAAAAATATAATATATAATTAGTATATAAATATTTATCAGAATATAAAAATTCTATAAAAAGAAAATGAAATACACTCTTCATATAGATGGTAGGTTGTACATGCACATGAACATTGTTTCCATTATATTTTCATTTTGAAAGAAAAAATTAAATGAAATATATTTATATATATGTATATATAATATATAATTCCAGCGTAATTTATATTTTATATTTATCATAGAAGTTTATTAAAACCATCCTCAATAAATTCGATGTAAATTGTGAATGAATTACATAACGTTTGGGAGACAGTAGTCTACACATCCATAAACGAAGTTATCATATTTACAAAAAAAATGTAATGCATGAAAGTATGAGTTATATAATAATTATAGAAGAATAAATACATCATAAATATCATATATAAAATTTAAAAATAGTATTCCACCATTATATCAAACCATGATATGTTGTAAAGGAAATATAAATGATTTCGTTTTATAAGATCGTAGTCTGTCGCACATGCAAATAGTAAGTTCATTACTAATTTGATAGAAGTGTAGGTAGGTGTAGGTTTAACCCTTAAAATAAATATATAGATATATATATAAGAATATTTATGATAGTTCTGTTATTATATAACCATGTAACAATAAAATTTTTTGGCGTGGAGAATGGAAATAAAACAAAAGATCTTGTGGAAGGATGTTACCTCTTCTATGGGTAACTCTTTTTTGGTTCTCACCAAAGAGATTCCTTGGTTGGATTTATGCCTAAAGATAGGATTATATTATGAAGGGAGGTAATTTTGAATGATATTTGGGTAGATTATTTTCAATCCAAATGGCCTTGAGATGTGTGAAGAAGTGAGCGGGTAAGTTCCCTTTTATAATGGAGGAGGAGTGACATTCTTGCACATATAAAAAGGTAAACACTATTGAGAGGCCTCCCTTACATAATGTGCCTTCAATAATTGACCAAATTAGATCGAAGATGTGAATTTTTATAAATATTTCCATAAAATTCCCTTTTTATATTTGTATATTTTATTTTCCCCCTTAAATTAATGTTTAACCACTAAGTAATCTTATTTTTACCTTAATCGTTGTAATTAATTTTACTTAATTTCACTAATATTTTTTGCCAAATAATAAGTTGATTTTATTATAAATTATATATTATTCTTATTAAAAATATGGATTCAATTTTTCCAAATTATAATCACATAATTGGCATAAATTTAATTTAATTTAATCTCATGGATATGTTGTGATGGTGGGTTTTTAAAGTGAAAAAGTTTAAAGGTTTGAAATCTTTTTATATACAATTTCAAAGTAAAAATTATTAGAATTACCTAAATTAGATTAATTTATGTAAAATTTATATAATTAAAAATTAAAACAATAATGAAATATAATTTATCAATATAAAAAAAATTTGCTGAAAAATTGTTTTGAAAGAAAATTCAGTATTTTCACTATTCATCTAAAAATGAATTTTTTCAAAAGAACACAAAAAATCACCATAAGATAATTCTTATTTTTGGAATTAACAATTAATTTTTATTTTATCAAATTAAATTTCTTAAAATTTCTGAAAATAAGTTTATTAATATTCATTGAACGTCAAAAAAAAAGTTGTTCATTTGAGAAAATGGTATTTCCATACCTATAAAGGATTTACCAAAACAATATTTATTACCAATATGTTTTATCTATATGAAACCATTACGATCTATATTTTAATAGTAGTTATTAATATTGATATTAAAATGTTTAATTTCTAGGTTATAACTATCTCATTTTAATAATTATAATAATAAAATGTTGTTTCATAGAAACTCAGTGTTGCGTGTAGCGCAAGACAAGTTTCTGTTGCATTTAGCACAAGCTTAACTTATTGTAGTGTATAACTAAAGCATAACATGGTATAGTTTGTAATGCAATACATAAAAGAAAACTAATTTTTTCAAAAAAGGTTTCAAAAAACCCAGGGTGTTACATTCTACCCCTCCGCCTAAAATTATTTTCTCCCTCAAAATTTATCATTCTGATACAAAAAAATGAGGATACATTTGCCTCATAATATACTCATGTTACCATATGGATTATTAAAACTAGTGATTTATTCACAAAACATTTCCCAGGTGATTGGTCTTGTTTCATAGAACATTCTTTATATGATGCATAATTTCAACATGTAGTTCCTTGTAATAAATATCGTGCTCTAGTGATAGGATCTCTGAGTTCCGTACAAATGAAGGCTCAGGTATGTACTTTCAATGATGATATACAAGTAACAAATAATAGAAATTAGAGATATTAGGAGGATGTTACAAGTGATAGACTACTATCCCAATATTATTAGTAATTTCAAAGGGACTGATATAACTATGGCTTAGTTTCCCTTTCTTCTTGAATCTCATAACCATCATCTATAGAGAGATTCATAGAAACACATTCTCACCAAATTCAAATTATAGATCACGTCGATTATTATCTACATGTACTTTATGCTGAATATGAGCTTCCATGATGTTATACTAAATGGATCTAACCTTTTCAGCCATTTTTTCAGTGATCTTAGGTCCCAATATCTTTCTTTCTCCAACTTCATCCCGGAAATTTGGTGCTCTACATCTCTTTCCATATAAGGGTTCATAAGGTGACATATAAATGCTTGATTAAAATATATTATTATTAGAAAAATCATCTAGAGAAAGTTATTGATCCTTACCACATTTGAAATCTAAATAATGATATCTCCACATATCCTCTAGGGTTTGGATTATTCTTTAAAACTGACTATCCATCTGAGGATGATAAGTAGTGATGAAACCTAATTATATATCAAGTGCTTGGTGAAGAATTCACCAAAACATTGAGGTAATCCTTGGATATTGGTTCGATGTAACAAAATGTATTACACCATGAAACATTAGAACTTCCTCAATGCATATCCTGGAAAATTGATCTAGGGAGAAGTATTCTCTGATAGAAATGAATCATTCTGAATTAATAAGGTGATCAAATAAAACCCATATAAAATTAAACCCTTTAGAGGTTTTGGTGATTACAATGACAAAATATATAATGATTTTCTTCCATTTTCATTCTAGTAGAGGTAATGAATGTAACATCCCCTTATACTTTTGTATTTTATCCTGAAATTGATGGCATACCAAGCATCGAGATACATGGTCTGTGATATCCCTATTCATGACATCCCACAAAAAGTATTGATTTAGGTCTATATACATATTTGTACTTCCAAGATGAATATAGAATGATTAGATATTAGATTCCTCTAATAGATACTTCTTTAAACACTCTATGGATGGAACACATTCATGATTATAGAAACTTATCATTCCCTCTTGGTCAAGGTTAAACTTAGGAACAGTTCTAACTTTCTTCTATTATTCTACATCTTCCTTATACACCTCATTATTCTTCACTTGGATAGAGGGATTAACATTAAATTCAGAAAGATAATATTTTCCCCTTCCTTAAATATTTCTAGATCCATCCTTGGAAAATATAGAAATATTAAATCTTTTGATATCCTCATCCTAGATAATATGGCATGATCTTTTTGACTCAAATCATCAGCCACCTTGTTTTCTTTCCCAGGGGTGGTAATGTATTGAGCAGTCATAGACTTTTTTCATCTATAAACATCTTATATATCACATATTCAACTCCTTATAGTTAATATATATTTCATAATTTTATGATTGGTATATATATCACACTTAATTCTTCTATATCTTTAACGAAAAAATTACTTATACTAACTTCAAATCATGAGTTGTGTAATTTTTCTCATGAATATTCAATTTTCATCAAACATAGTGTATAAAAATGCTATTATTAATGATAACACATCCCAAAAACTTATTATATGTATCTATATATTTATATTTCAAACCCTTCTCTAGTATAGGTTAATGTAAGCACATGTGCACTGAAAAACCTTCTCTCCAGTTCCTTGAAATTTTTCTCACATTCATCTGTCTAGAGGAACATATCTCCCTTCCGATTTACCTAGGCCATAGGACTAGATAGTCTTGAGAAATTATCCACAAACCATCGATAATATCTAGATAAACCAATAAAACTATGGATCCCAGTCACCATGGTTGTTCTAAAACAACATTCAAAATCATTTTTCTATGATGGATCTATTATAATACCCTCTCTTTAGATTATATGACCTAAAAATGAATCTTTTTGCATCCAAAGGTCACGCTTTGAAAAAATTTCATACAGTTTCTCCTTCCTTAGGTTATTTAGTACAATTATCAAGTGTTCGTCATGTTCTTCCTTTCTTTTTGAATAGATAATAATATCATCTATAAAGACTACCACAAACAGATCAAGATAATATATAAAGACTATATTCATCAAATACAGAAATATAGCCTAAAATTATCAATACTAAAAAGATTAACTATATATTCATAGTGTCCATACCTTTTATGGGATAATATCTTGGGTGTATCCTCTTTATTAATGCTCGATTAATGATATCCCTAATGAAGGTAAATCTTGTAAAAGTATTAATATCTTCATAGTTGATAAAACAAGTCATAAATAAGGGGAGGAGGATACTTATTATGGATTGTGATATTTTTTAAATCTAGATAAACAATGCAGATTCGCATTGATCCATCATTCCTTTTCACAAAAAGATAAGGTGCACCCTAACGTGACACGCATGGATGAATTAATCCCTTATCATGTTTTTCTTGGAGTTTCTTCTTCAATTCATGTAACAAAATTGGGGATATTATATAGGGATTCATTGAAATTTTTGTGGATCTATTTATGAGATCTATTGAGAACTTAACATCATGTTTTAGAGGAAGGCTAGTCATCTGTTCCGAAAAGACGTCCACAAATTCCTGAACAATAGAAATATCATCGATGTTGATTTTATCCCCAACCATTTGAGATAAGAAAACCTTATGGATGGGAATTAGGACCCATAAAATGGATTTAATCTCCATAATAATTTCATACTTACCGTCACATTAATAGACGATCGTTGGTTGGTATGCAATATCAAATGTAACATCACTTCCTCGAAAATTGATGTGAGATTTATGCAGAGAAATCCAATACATTCCTAAGATGACATCATATTCAATCAAAGGAAGAATGAAAATATTTATAGGAATTAAATTTCCATAGATGTAATCCAAAAAGGAATCATAGACTTTAGATGTAACCATTGTACCATTAGGGGTTTTCACTAATAATTACACATATAATAATTTTGGTGGAATCATAATAAACAATTTAAATTCATTAGATATAAAAGAGTGGGTAGATACACTATCAAATAAGACATTATTAGTTCTATAGTGGATGGTAAGTGTACCTTTCACCACTTCTTTATTTAATCCCTCATTAGAGATACTGATTTCATGATATTTCCCTTGTCCCTCGGCTTAGGTGGTTGTTGACATCCATCATCATGATTAACCTTATATTTTGGGCACTATTAGGCATAATTCTAATTTTACTTATAATTAGAACACTAAATTAGTGGAGGTGCATTCTGTTCATTTTTAACTTCATTCACATTGTTATCTAACTTCTTCTCATCACTTCGGCAATCACATAACCAATAACCTTCCCTTCTTAACTAAAATGTATTAGGAGGTCGCTTAATAAAATTTCCTCCATGCTTCTTTTAAAACATAGATCCAAAAGGAAATATCAACTTCTTTTCTTTATGGTTTTTATATTTTCCTTCGAACTATTTCTTACTTTTTATGTGAAAGCCATGAGATTGATACTTAAATCCTACCTCTATTTCATCCATAATTTCACAACTCACAATCTATTAATATTTACTAAAGTTCCCTATGGAAAACACACTTATGAGACTTGAATTTAAGCCAAAAAGGATCCTATTAAAATTATTTTTAGTTTGGATTATAAATGTCTTGTGAAATTTACCTCTTAGGTACCAATAGATTCATCATCCCAATAATTTAGCTCAATGAACTCTTTATCCATATTTTTATAAAGAATACAAAGAATTTACTTATTGAAAAATATATTCCTAAACTCATCCCAATCCATGGATTCAATTTTATCTTGTTTCTTATAATTATTTATTAGATTCCACCACTGGTCCACTTCACCTTCTAATTGATAAACAACTATAATGACTTTCTCATGTTTTTAGTACTGGATAACAAAAAATATAATTTCAATGATATTATTCCATTGTTTAGTAATAGGTGAATCAGAAGAACTAATGAATAAAGGTATATTCTGCCTTATGAAGGACTCAATAGATTGTTGTTCCCTATTTTTCTCAATTGTATGTCTTGAATGATTCATAACATGAGAAATTTTGGTGTGCATAACAATGATATTTTTCATTCCAACTACCATAGAATTCAAATAATCATGAGAACAATCATTTCATTGTCCATAACACTCAGTATTTGCATGGTTCCTTTTAGTTCCAACAAATGACTATAACCCAAAATAATAGATTAAGAAATAATAATCATAGTGGGGAACTATATAACCATGAAAAAAACTTATAGGATATTAAAATCATGACATATTTTTTAATTTATTATGCCTTAGGTTTATACTAGGTTATTCATTGACAACTTATATTTAAATCCTTCATTATGGATTAAGAAAATTTAGTGAGTTTACAAATAATATCCCCCAATAATGTCAAACTAGGTTTATAGTAATGCCCATTCTCGTGCACTAGTTCCGGATCGAATTTATCTCGATACGGTGTTTTTAGGGTTTTACCCCTATGTACATCTATTTCAGATCCAAATCCACCTGTACAATCTATATAGATATGTATTTCTTGGAAAACACTCAATCTATCCTTAAAAAGGATTCCAAGACATTTTATTGTATAATTCCTCATCCTTAGACTTATCCTTAAGCATTTCTATAGGGTTCTCTCTATGGTTTTCTAATCCTATTTCAAAAAAGCTAACTAAAATTTTTCTTTAATACCATCTAGAGAGATCATCTATTTTCATACATTAATATTAAATTATTTTCTTCAGAATACTTAATACATTACACAAACAGATTCAAAAAGATTGTATTAGTTTAGTGCCTTTGTAATAATACAAACAAAAACACTGATACACAAGTGAGCTTTATTATATCCCACTAGGTTCTTTAAAAATATAAATATTCTTATAAATATCATACATAATACATATCTTCATGACTTGGGGAAAGGAAACATAAAAAGAGGTGAGCTCAGATGCTCATTAAGTGTAAAAAAATGAGATATGTAAGCATAAAAATGATCATAAGAGTATTAGAACACAACTATAACATTTTGAATATCATATCCTTCATATTGAAGATCATAAGCATGAATCATCGCCTAAAGATTGGTATTTCATAAGACATGACTCATAAGGGAATAAAGAGAATATGCCATGAAAGAATGACATTTGAATAATATATGGAAGTTTTCAGACACATCAGCATATAAAATGATATTTATAGTAGTTAAATATTATTTATATGGACATCTTAGTAGTTTGGGTCCACACCCCATACCATATTTGTAGTCATGGTTCACTCCCATGACCATCATAGTAATCATCATTCACTTCAACAACCATCTCAGTGGAAAAAGTCCTTTAATTAATTGAGTTCTCTCCTAATTATAGATATGTCTATCTCATGAGATATAAATCTTTATCCAATTAATTTGTGGGAGATATTGGTCCCCCCATCTCTTGATGACATCTTATATATGTGTACCACAAGATCATAAACAATCATATTGTAACCCATGAAACTAAATGGGTATCATAAATATGTAACCATATCATAATCCGTGTAAAAGATATATGTTCCATAATAATTTCACTAAATTATAACTCATGAAAAGAAGCAAGTTTCATAATCATATAACCTGTGAATGAGATATGGGTTTCATGAGAATCATGTCATCAAAATATAAACGATTCAGAGAAATAATTTGAATAAAATCTTTTGATAATTTCCCCATAAAGGCATAAGTTACACCAATATATTCCATATTAGATGGAAAATAATTTTCAAATATAATTTAAAAACATTTCATGACAAAAATATCCTTTCTTCATTAAAAAAATCTTTTTAAAACATAAAACTTTTTTCAAAACATTTTTCTTTAAAAACTACTCTGATAACATATAAAGGATTCTTTGAAAACCATAAAAATAATTTCAATCATCTTCCTTTTAAATTTATCTTAAAATATAATTTTAAAAACATTTCTGGACACATTTTTATGAAGAAAATATATTTCCAACCAAAGAGAGAAATAAGGTTTGATTTTCTTAAAAACGTTTTCTCAATTATCTTAAGTACCAAAGAGTGGAAATGATAATAATACATTAATATATCTTGAATGAATTTTGTATAAGGAAAATAATGAGCGTTGTTGTGATATATATTATAATATTTCCCCAATGTAAGCATAATCATAAGAAATCCTAAAAAATGATTCGATTGTTGCAATAAACTCTTACCACTTTTGTAACATTGAATAAACCCTCCATGTAAGAAAATGAAATTAAATAATGATAAATATTACATGAAAATAACTCTATTCATTATAAAAAATTTATAACAGTGGTGAATAAAACTCGTATAATAATATAACTACATAACATGGAATGTGTCTTGAAGAAGGAAAATTGAGAAAAAAACATACTTTACTGATTTGGTAACTTTTCAAACACAAACCCCATGAAAGAGTGATCATAAAATCGATATGAAAATAAACATAAATTTATATATAAGAATAATATAATATATTAATGGGAATTATATACACCACCCAAAATAAACTAGTAGTGAATAGGTCATAAATCTCACAGAAATAATAGTGAGACAAGAAAACCCTTACTTTATGTCTTGACTCTCATCGTACCCATTAAAACATCCTATATAATAAATATATATATTTTTATAAATATAACATAGAAGAATATTACTATATATAATACCATATATTATTTTATTATGGCATTATATTACCCATTTATTAACAATTCCATGTTAGTGTTATGGTTTGGGTAATATCTGCTTTGTTTTTGTATATTTTTTGACTTATTACTCTTGATCCTTTTACGTAGATCATGATTTAATTTTTTCAAGAATGTAAAAAATGATGTAAATATAATATATATTAATTATAATAATATTTATAATATTATATAAAATTTTTATATATGAAATGAAATAAATTATTCATGGATACGATAGGTCATATGTATGCATGAACGTTGTTTCCATTTTATTGTAGTTTTGAATAAAAACATGTAAATGATATATATGTGTATATAAAAACTAATTGTAGTAGAATTATTATTTAATATTTATCATATATGTTTACTAATCCTATCCTAAATATATTCTATTTAAATTTTGAATGAATCACATCACTTTAAGGAGGCGGTAGTCCACAAGCCACAAACGAAGTTATAGTTTTTACACAAAATGGAAAATAGTAAGGTATATATTATATAGTAGTTAAAAAAGAAAAAATAAATCATAAACAGAATATATAACATTTAAAAATATTATTACCATCATAATTCCCAACCATTAGATGTGTTAAAGTAAAAATGAACAACATCATTTCATGAGGCGGTAGTCCATCGTACATACGAATGGTAAGTTTGATACCCATTTGATGGAAGTGTGTGTAGGTGCAGGTATAACCCATAGAATAAAAGAATCTCATAATTTTTAGGATACTGAGGTTATCATATAATCATATAATAGGAATAGTTTAGGTGTGGATAATGAAAATAAATCAAATGAGAATGTGGAAGGATGCCACCTCTTATTTGGGTAACTCCACTTGGTTTTCACCAAAGTGATTCCTTGGTTAGAATTATGCGCAAATGTAGTCTTTTAGGATTAAGTTAGGGAATTTGGTAGTATATTTGGGTATAATTTTTAAAATCCCAATGTC
Organism: Viscum album; assembly: GCA_963277665.1. Classification (NCBI taxonomy): domain Eukaryota; kingdom Viridiplantae; phylum Streptophyta; class Magnoliopsida; order Santalales; family Viscaceae; genus Viscum; species Viscum album. Next base: position 73,613,756 of record OY728162.1, on the reverse strand, counting down.
TTTAGAGGTGTGAATAAGTGAGGGGATTTGAGTTCACTTTTATATAGGAAGAGGAGTGGCATTATTATAAATATTAAAAGGTAAAAATTATTGAGAGATCTCCCTTACATCATGTGCCTACAGTAATTTTCAAAATTATAAAAAATAGGGAAATATTTCGAAATATTTTCATACAATTTAATTTTTTCATGTTTCTATGTTATTTGTACCCTTTAATTAATGTTTAACCACTATGTAATCACGTTTTTACATTAATCAATGTAATTAATTTTAATTACTTTCACAAATATTTTTAGTAAATTAATAAGTTGATATTATTATAAATTATTCTAATTCCAAATATTGAATCCATTTTTAAAAATTATAAACACATAAGTGGAATAAATTAATTTTAAATTAATTTTAAATTAATCCTATAGACGTTTCATGACTGCCGGTTTTTAGGTGGAAAGTTTAAAAGTTTGAAATGCTTTTATATCCAATTTCAATGTTAAATTGGTTCCAATAAAATAAATTAGATTAATTTCTGTAAAATTTATATAATTAAAATATAAAACCAAATTAATATATAATTTAACAATATAAATAAATTATATGAAAAACATTTTTGGAATTAAAATTTAATAATATTCACTATTCATCCTATAATGACATTTTCCAAAAAAGTCATAAAAATTAACCCTATGATAATTTTGAAGTTATAAAATCAGAATGAAATAAAATTTTAATTCTATAAGTTTATAAAATTTATTTTATTATTATTCAAAGGATGACATAAAAAGATGTTCATTTGATCAAATAGTATTTCCAAACATATAAAGTCTTTACTTGAGAGTTATATATTATCAGTATGTTTTATCTATATGAAACCATTAAGAATAATATTTAAAAAAATATTAATATTAATATTACTATGGTTAATTTCTAGGTTATAACTATCTCTTTTAGATAATTATAATAATAAAATTTTGTTTCACAGATACTCAATGTTGTGTGTGACGCAAGCCAAGTCGGTGTTGAGTTTAGAACTTGATTAAATTTTTATAGAGTATAAAGAAATGTTAACTTGGGGTAGCATGAAATTTATTAAATCAAATAAAATTATTTTATTATAAAAACCCTTTCTAAAAACTCTCTGTGTTATAAGAATGGCATTAAACTCCCTCCTAACATGTTCAAGCCTTAGGAATTCACAAAGTAATTGTTTTTGGGACCCAATACAGTACATCATCTAACCAGAATAAGAAATAATAGTTCAAATAAATATCTTCATACATTGGGGATTACTTCAATGTTTGAACATGATAAAAAATAAGTGACATATAAATTTATCTTCCATATACACATACATGTATTTGGATGATCTTATGTGATAATTTATCTATTTTTTCCTTAACTGTGTAAAGAAATAAGTATTGATTATTTATGGGCATGTTTCATGTCATAATTTTTTTTGTTAAAATTATAAAAAGAAATAAGTATCTTTAAAAAATGTGGACACACACAAAACAATTTCAATTATTTTTCATACTAAAAACTATATAATTTTCCATTTATATAGATATTGTTATAGATATTTTCATACATAGACTAAATATAATTCATTGGATCATCTTGATGATTAAAAATTATACATTTTAGGTCACAATGATTCTCTACCATCGTGTATTTGATGAAAATCATGAAGGAATAATTTGATGCATCCCTAAAAATATTATTCTATCATGGTATTAATATTAATAAAGTTTTAGTCCTTTATTCCAATGTCATATTACAAAGGTTCAATTAGACAAGGGTGTTCAAAGATATGGTATATATTAATAGAAAAATAACGAGTTTTATGATATGAGTTAGAAGATGAGTTTTGAAAAAGGTAAATTCTCATGTAACAGTTTTTTAAGATTATTTCTATATTTTGTTTACTGGTCCCACAAGATCCAATATCACAACATGATGCTTGAATGAAATGGATTCGAGTAACTAATGATATTCACTGCACACATCCCACCCCATTTATCGGTGATTATCAAGAGCACAGTAAGGGAAATGATGTTCATGATGTTTATGGTGGTAGTGATGTTACACGCAACATTATCATTGATGATACTAGTTGTGGGGTAAGTGTTCGTGACATTATCGGTGATCATACAATTCATTTGTGACTTATATAGTTCTTTATTATCTTAATTCATGTGTTCTAGTGTAAGGAAAAGTATTGGCCAATTTATTTTTCATATTGGAAACACCAACCACGCTTTTTTGGATAATTAATATATTATTTCGATATTATAGGATTGGTTGATGTTATATGAGGTCATTAGTTTCTAGATAGCGGATACTGATTGGTAGTATAATTATCATCAATTATTGGATATCCATTTTTTAAAAAAATGAACTATTTTTTATCACTATCTTTTCCATAAAATAATTATATTTATTAACTATCTCTAATAAAAGAAGTGGAAAATAACACTTTTAAAATATATTTTTCAATATTGAAATTAAAAAGGTACATGATGAAGCAATCATATTTCCAAGTTGATTCAAATAAATGAATTTGAATAAGTGATATAAAAATCTATAAATAAAATAATCTCATTAAAATTTGGTATGTAAGTAATCAATATTTATATAGATTGTATGATTATTTTGCGTGTGTGTGTGTGTCTTTGTATATGTTTATATTGTATATGCATATGGTTTATATCTTTTTATATCAAAGATACCTATTTTATTAATATATTTGGGTACTAATTTGATAATAATTCTAAAAATGGATAGTTTGGGTGTTCTGTACTATATAGTCATTATGTTTTCAAATTTGTTGATTCATTTATTTTAATAATTGAAAATACTCCAAATAAATCCCTAATTTAATGACAATTCATTTTATGTTATTGATGTAAAACGATAATTTAATTACAATTTTTAGATTTATTAAGAATAAACATACTATGTGGGTTGTGTTTCTATACATATGGGTTTCTTTTCCATGTATGCATTCATGTGTGTGTGTGCATGTATTTATTTATAATATTTTCCATAAATGGATAAATCTGATCTTATATATTTTATAGTCATTATACTACTGAATCTTAGAAATTAGATTATGACTTACAAAAAACATGGGCATTATAAAATAGGTTATGACAATATAGTCTAGAGTTTAAGTCCTTCTTATCCATACTTTGGGGTCCAAAGCATCCACCACAAGCAGCTGTATGAAAAAAAATGAAAAATATGCTCAAACTCATGATGGGTCACACATCTATTAATGACTTGATAACGACATATATATATCAAATGTAAGGATCATACCACACATAAAACCTAAAGTCACTCTTTAAAATTTCTAATTGATTTTTCTTTAAATTTGTAGGAATTTTAGAGGAAACAAGGTAGTACACTAAATTTTCATACCAAGGATGAATACCTAAGATGAAAAAGATATTATCACTAGGGAAAGTGTCTCTAAGTGGTAATGGGTCCAAGGTTTCACATTTTACTGTGTTATTAATCCTACTCATTTTGTCTTTCTCTGAGTTCTCTAACCCCTTCTTATCCTTTATCTCAATATCGAATTCATGAAGAATGAGAATCCATCGGATAAGTGTGGTATTTTCATCAAGATTCTTCAAGAGGTACCTCAGAGATGAATGGTCAGAAAAAACAAATACTTTAGAGCCTGATAAATATGAACATAACTTATCTAAATCAGATATAACAACAAGAAGCACATTTTATGTTATGGTATAATTTTCTTGGGCTGAATCCAAAGTCCTTAATGCATAAGAAATCACATTGGACCTCCCTTCCAACCGCTAAGATAAGACATATCCAATTGAAAATTTTTATATGTCACACATAATCTCGAAAGGAATCTCCCAATGTAGGGGTTTTATGATTGGTGCAGTATTTTGTTGCTTATTTAGCTCATCAAATGATACCTTGTATAAGTTTTCAAAAAATAATTCAATATATTTTTGAACCAATTTACATAAGGGTAGAGATATATTACTGAAATATCTTATGAAACATTGATAAAATTATTCATTCCCTATGACTGATCTAAAATCATGCACAAATGAAGGATATATAAAGGATAAAATAATATCTACCTTATATCTTTCCACCTCTATTCCATGTTTTGACACTACATGCCTAATAAAATGACATGCTTTGCCATGAAATGAAATTTTTCAACTTAAAAACTAGATTCTTTATAATAAAATGATTCAAACCCATTCCCAAACTAAAGATACATTCATCAAATTAATATCTATACATCGTAAAATAATTCAAAAATACCTCCATGAAGGACAAAACGAAAAACAAATAAATACTCACTAAGTATCTCTAAAAGGGACTAGGGGAATTGAAATTTCCAAAGGAAATACTTTTTTAGGAAAATGTATTGATTAAATAGTTGAATTTTTTCTTCTCATGATTCTTCATATCTATAGTAACCTGAAAATATCTAGAAAATCTATCCAAGAAATTTTAGTGTGTCTTCCCATCTAGCGTCTCAAGAATTTGATCAAAAAATTGGAGGGGAAATTATCATTGATAGTGTATTGATTTAGTTTCCTATAATCAATACACACATAAAAACAATTTTTCACCCTCAATGGAACAAAATCCACTCTATAATTTTTCACAACAGTAACACAAAGTTTCCTAGGCATGTCCTAAATAGGGATCACCCACTGGGAATCTAAAATTGGATAAATGATACATTCCCTGAGAAATTTTTCAATTTGTTTTTTAAGAACTTTTAGAATAGTTGGATTAAGAATCCTTTGTGGATGTCTAATCGGTTTATCCCCATCCTCCAAAATAATAATATGCATGCAATTGGAGGAGATAATATCAACTCTGTCAACAAAGGTCCACCTAATTTCCCTAATGTTCTCCCTAAAAATATTCCATCGTTTTTCCTGATTTTCAAAAGGGATATAGTTATAAATTATAACAAGTCATCTCTCAAGACTCAAAAAGTATAGATATTTGAGATTTGGTGTAAATGGATTGAGTTCCAATGTAAGGGGTGATGTATGGATGGATACTTTTTAGAGAATAAAAAATGTGCACTATGAACATCAGTATCAAAATATACATCATCAAAATAAAATAATAATGAAGAAAATATATCAATATACTCAACAACCATTTCATAATTAGAGTGAACATGATCAGAATCAGAATATGAATCCACATAAAAGTAAATTCCAGGAGAGGTTTTTGGATTTATAATATGTTTGGAAGTGATATTAGACATCAAACTAAAACCATTGATCATAATCCCTATATGAATGGAACAATAAAAATCCATGGAGTTTTTATGTGGTGGTTCAAAATGAGAGATAAAAATTATAAATGGTTCTCTAAGGGGTACTTCATGGAGTTAATAGTAATAAATATCAAAACTTTATCTCCAAACTCTATGTAAAGTGTACCCTCAAAGAAATTTATGATCATTTTTAGAGTTTGGAGGAAGTTCCTACCTAGGATAATGGGAACATGGGAATTTACCTAATCGACCTCCATGTTAAGAATGTAGAAATATGATGGAAGGATCATCTCACTTACCTGAACAAGAAAATCCTCAAGGACTCCTGCTGGATATGTTGTAACTCTATTCACCAACTACACTACTACTCTCATTATTTTTAACTCACCAACCTATAGAGAAGATAATATAGATTGATTCATCACATTTATAGAACCTCCCAAATCACATAAAGCCTCAAAAAGTGTAACTCCCATATGGTACATGGGATGATGAATGTCCTTAGATCCTTTCACTTTGTTGGAATTTATTCATTTTGTGTAATGAGTTAAGACACATTCATTCCAATATTGACCCTCTCATTCCCCTTGGTCCCTCTTTGATTGGAAAATGTTCTTTTAAGAATTTGGAATTCCTTGGGATTTGCTTAATGGCCTTAATAAGGGGGATGTTTATCTCAAAACACTTGGATGTGTCCAAACCCAATTTTTTAATCACCTCTTCATCTATATTTTTTGTTATAATAGGTCTCTTTGGAATGGGAATGGGTTTAAGAGTAGTATCATTAATGTTCCTCTTACCTTTTCCTTTCTCTTTTGGTTTCTCATTAGTTTCTCTTGAATGGGTCATCTTTGGGGTTGATGTGAATCCAAGTGGAATGATTGGTTCTAATGTATCACTTTTTTACTTCCAACTTCTCAATGTTATGGAAATAAAATTATCATTGGGATTTGGAATTGGTTGGAAAGTAAGATGTCTGGATTTATTACATACAAATTTAAGGAGTATGATGGCAATCTGTCTCATTTGTGTATCTGACTCTCTAAACTCTGAAGATTGACTATTTAACTCACTATGTTGATTAGGAAAATTTTGATTCAAAAGGTAATAAATATTAGAATATTAATTTTGTTGAGAATTATATTTTTTTGACTTGTGGGATCTTTGGAATCAAATATCATTTGTGTTTGTTGAAATTTGTGTGGGTAGGGTGGAGGTTGCTTAATGTTTTTTTGAAATAGAGGCCTTTGTTTTTTTCTAGAGCCATTCCTGAGGTTGGGTATATCCTTACACACTATGTTATATGTTGGTGAAAATGGATCATTCCTATTCTATTTATGGGGTTGTTGTTTCTACAGATATTGTCTCTCAGGGAATATGATTTTATAATCCACTATCTCTTGTAATTGGGGTCAATGGTCAGTTTAGTGGTCTGTTTCAATGATGATTTCATAAGGCCACACATGATTGGGTTGGGATATATCTTGATAAAAAGAAACATTCCTCACCATAGTGGTTAATTATTCAAAATTAATATCTATTATATGATTATCAAGAGAATGAGGACTTAAGTGATATGCTCCTCTAACTTGTGGTGCACCTCGATCACCAAAATATTGGGAGTTTTTTTCCATATTTTCAATATACGCATGTGAATCTATTATTTCTTTGTCATCCAATTCTCATCTAGCTATTTCATCCCCCATAAATTTATCCATAGGTTTAGTACCTTCATATACGTACTAGATGAAGAGTTTCTCACTGATTTAGTGATGTGGTGGCCTGCACAAAACTTCTTAAATTTCTATTAGTACTCATAAATTGAATCCTATTGTGCTTTCTTGATCCCTGAGATCTCTTTTAGAATAGATTTTGTCCTTGATTCTTGAAAAAAAATCTACATGAAATGACGTTTTAGATCATTCCAAAATGTTACATATTTTGGTTATAAATAATACATCAGATCTTTAATAGTTCTTCCAAGTGAGAATAGGAATTATCTTATTTTGTTTTTTTATTCAAATAAATTTCTTTATTATAGGGTTGAGAAAACAATATTAAATTATTTTAAATCTTTTTTGGGTACTCTCAAGAGAGGCCATCTAATTTTAGAAAAAGGTGTAACAATCCAGATTTTGGTTTCAAGTCTGATTCAAGATTTTGGTATCAAATAAAATTGTATTGATAGTTAATATTCACCCTATAAAATTCATGAATGTTTATTTTATGTTCATTATTATTATTTTCAGTAATTTTTTCTTATTTAAGGTTTTATTCAAATTTTCTTCCAATTTCAATGTTCTTAGAATAGTGGAATTCTCAAATTGGGTAAATATTGAAACTTTCTACAGACTGAGACTTTCTGATTCCATAATTATGGTTATATTCAATCATAGAGAAAATATTTAAGAAATCATCATGAAAAGATCATGTAATAAATAAAATAAAATTGAAATAAATATAATTGTACCATACTAAAAAGAAAAGAAATTTTATTTTATGGTACAAAAATAAAAGAACAAAAACAAGGGAAAACGAGGAAAGGGAAAGAAGCAATAAATAAAAAAAGAATAGAATGATCTGAAAAATAAAAAAATACCTATGTTGGTTTGAATAAATTTCTTTCCTCCTTGGTAATACTACCAATTTGAAAGGCACTTTTATGGTATCTCCCAAATGATGTTTCGTTTTTGGTGATTCAGGTGCAGTAGAGTGGATGTCCAAGGTCCTCTATCAAATGAGGAAGTAATTAAAATGACATATTAAAGTTATTTTGAAAATAAAATAAATTAAATGAAATAAATTACTTGAAAGGATAGGTGATTTTTTATTTTTTATAAAATAAGTTGAAGTATGGTAGAAGAATATTTTATTTTTTGTGTTTTGAAATGAGATTGAGAAAACCCAACAAGAATGTGTTTTATTTATAAAATATTTTAGAATTAATTATAAATATAATTATACCTCTTCACTTAATTATTAATAATTATCATTCAAGTTATAATCCACTTAATTATGATCCATTAATTTTTTATCCCTGAACCATATGATATTTTACCTCAACAAAAAATAAGAAATGAATTAAACCCTATGTTATCTTTAGAAAATGCAATCGTAGAACCCTTTGTTGATTGTCATTACAAGGATAAATTATGGTATGTTTTGAATTAGGGATCATATATATAATATAAGTGAGTATGAATTGAGTTTAAGTATTATATTTGAACTCGAAAAAATTATCATGTCTGTTTTTTTTACTATTTAATATTGCATCTCAAAAATTTACACATTACTCGGCCACATGAGTTTTTTTGTTGATTTTTAAATTTATTTCCTAGTTTATTTTAATTTAAAAACTTAATTCATTTATCTTATTATGTGAATTAAATTATCTTATTTATTCAAAACAAATAACTGAGTAATGTTATAATTAGATCAATTATAATTTAAAACTACTCTTTCTTGGGCGGTGTAGTAATCATAGAAACATTATTCACTCAAAATGGTCATAGAAAGGGTATAAGACAGTATTTTTTTCGTACTTAGTTAAATCCAAAAAAAGTAAAATAAATAATAAAATAATGAAAATAATAGAAGAAATGGAAGAGAAACTAAGAAGTATATTTTGAAAATAAAATCATTACTACATGGAGGAGAAGAAGAAGGATTTGATAAAGGGATCATTGCTTCAAGAGCTCTCCCTCTTAGGATAAATAAATTGATTACAATTTTATTCTTCTATAAATATCCTAATTCACATCCCATACCCCTTAAAATGATAAAAACACACATTTATAGAGTTGAGGGGTGGCGAGGGTTTCAAGAATTCCAAAGTGTAAATAGGAAATTTAGATAAATATTTTAAAACAACATTCACTGATTTTTTAACCTCAAAATTAATGAACCATATATACTTATAGAAGGATTATTTGTGACAAATTGGGTATTCTAGTTTTGGTCTGAATTTTGTCTCAAACCAATAATGGATGAAGAATTAATGGCTCAAATACTTATTTTTTGTTCAAACTGCTGAATCCAGTCCATTTTTGACTTCATTTCCCATTTACTCTAATCAAATGTATGGTTTATCTCAAATTTACCCAATTAAAGTTGTATCCCATTGAGTAAGGAACATGTTTATATTGTTTTACATCAAAATAAGTTAAATGAAAATATTTATATTGAAAATACTAAAGTTCACTTTAAAGGGGTAAAACATGAATTTTCATCAAAAATTAAAATGAATGGTATAATCCCAAAAATTCCATAAATAAACATATTTTACATGATGTGGGGAAATTATTTCATTTATTATCAATAAAATTTTGTTTTGTGATTTTTCCATAATATTCAATGGTGGTGCATCAAAGATTACAAAGGAATCTATGGTTATTGCTCACGGAGTGAACAATGGAAACATATACAATATGGTATAAAATTTCATGGACAGGGTTTCAATAACAAATTCTAATAGAGATTCTAAATTTTGGAATTATAGGTTATTCAATATGAGTGAGAAGGATATAAATTTTATTAAAACAAAATTAATTTTTCTAAATAAATTTTCAATGTAAGTTTTCCTATATTAAAATTGAATCTTTTTAAAGAAAAAAGAATATTTATTTTATGAAACGAGTCTAAATAAAAAATGATAGAAAAGTATAATTTGTCCACAATGATGTTTAATGGCTTGTAATAGTGCATTCCATAAGAGGTTCAATATATTATTTTAAATTTACCAATTCCAAAAAATGGAAGTCATGAGTTTACTTTCTATAGTTAAATTATCATGTATTTAAAATCTTTTAAAATTCGGTGACTGTGGTGGAAAATGATTCATGATCAAAATTTAAATATTTGAGATATGAAAATGGATTAGAGTATGAAAGTAATGTGGTTAAATAATTATATTCTAATAATATAATTTAGTGGGAGAAGACACTTCTAGGTACACCCTAATAGAATGGTGTACTGGAATGGAAAAATAATAATTTTAATTAATGTTATAGGATTATAAGTTTGGACTCAAAGATACATAAGAATTTATGGGAAAAGATAATTAATATGGAAGATTATCTTATAAATAATATTCCATCTATACCAAAAGTAGAACAACTTCTTGAGGTTATCTGGTTAGGAAGAGAGTTAAGACTCTCTCATTTACAAGCCTTTGGTTTTTTTATATGTGCATACAAATACTAATGAAAGGAATAACATAGTTGAAAAATCCAAATAATACTAATTTATCTGATATATTGATGAGGTGTTTTGATATTTATTCTATGATGAGGATAACAATAAGATCATTAGAATACAAAATTTTAAATTTAATGATGGTTTCATGTTCATGGACTTACAAACAAATTAAATATCAAGTGGGAATAGAGAATCAGGGTATCTTGTGAAAGTGAGTCTTGAAGGTGTTCCTAAGAATGTGAGACCGTAACTAGTGGAACCTAATCATCATGTGGATTTTAGGAAAACAATAAGATTGATAATACATCTAAAAATATATTCATCATACTTAAACTACTTTTTATTAGTATACATTGGGGATAAAAAATGATTTTAAGAGAAAATTTAATTAAAGGAGTCGAAAAAGTAGCAACTAGTTATGAAGGAGAAGATTTATTTATTACATCCTAACAATAAATGGGAGTCAAATCCTTTTACAAAGGTAATGAAATAATTTTAGAAAAAATGGGTAAATCAAGTCAAGGAATATCATGATGGTAAGATTAGATATAGGAAAAGGCTGGTGGTGAATGGATTTCAATAAAAGGAACATGTGGATTTCACTAAATGTTTCTCATCAATAGTGAATCTCAACACTATTTAGGAAGTTCAAAGTATTATTTCATCAAATTATTTTCATTGAGAATCTTGATGTGAAGATTCATTTCCTTTATGAAGATTTGTATGAAGGTGTCTATATATAGAAAATAGAAGAATTTCTTGAGTGAAGAAAGAAATACCCATTGTGAAAACTTTATAAAAGTTTGGGTGGATTGAATAAAGAAATAGATAAATGGAATAATAAATTTTATTAATTCATGATTAAAAATATATTCAATTATTTGACATCGACTAATGTTGTTATTTCTTGAATTTTTTTATAAATATAGTTTATTTCGTCTATATATGGATGACACAAACATTGCAGGATCATGTATGGAAAAATTTATGAGCTAATAGGGTAGTTGGTAAGGGATTTTAATATGAAATATATTTTAGAATATTGAAATATTATAGAGATAAATATCAAGAAAAAATGAGTTATTGTAACCATGATGTTATCATAGGTTTAATACATTGGAAATTGTTTGAGAAGGTTTAGTATTATAGAAGAAAATATGGCCTATATTCCCCCATGAATTCAGTTTATGATATAGAAAGAGAAAGCATAGAATATAATAGAAGAATTTGCGTGTATATAAATGGATATTTATGTATCATTTGTTGAAATATTTATTTATTTAATGGTTTATACACAACTACATATTTTTTATATAGTGATATTTGTGATCTTGTACATTGATAACCCTAGAAAACAACATTGGGATTCCATGAAGCAGATACTAAGATATTTGAAGGGAATTAAGAAATTATTTATGTTCTATAGTAAAGAAAATTCATTATAAGGGAACATGGATGCTGACCATGAAGGTGATGTTGATAGTATGGGGGGTATCACAAGTTTTGTGTTTACTTCTATAGGAACTACAGTAAGTTGGGTATATGAATTATAAAAGCAAATGGAACAATACACTATAGAGGAAGATCACATTTTTTTAATAGAAACAAAAAAAGTGATAGTTTTACTAAATAATTTCTTGGATTAGTTGTATAGAAATAGAGAAAAATCCGTTGTACTATAATAGATAGAGTAGTATAAATATTTCAAAGAACCCAGTGTCATGTGATAAGATGAATCATATCAGTTAAAGTTTCAATTTATCATAGGATTAATACAGGTTGGGTTTTTGATATTATAGACGATTTTAGGGATCAAAAATCTTACTTTTGTGTTGATGAATTCAATGTTGATTGAGAAATCATGGCATTCTTGTTCCTCTATTAGTATTCATATATTTATAGAGTTTGATAGATATAATATATAAGAACATTTTAGGAGAATGTAAGGTAAATTTTATGGTATTTCAGGAATCATTAGCTTGAAATTTAATATTTAAAGGGAAATAATTTTTCCTTTCATAAATCAATAGATTAAAATTTAGGATATATTGGAAAATCACCGATTGGTGACTATATAAAGGGAGAATCTCAGATTAAATAGATTATCTAATATGAAATAATGTAAGGAGGTTAGTTTTCTATATTAAATTTCAAGTGCAATATTGTTTTAATAGTGTAGGAAAATTCATTACATTAAGTTAGTCCTAGTGAAATAAACCCCCCCTATAAACCACTCTAGAAACTACGATGGAGGGTATTGTAGCCATGTGGACTTTACCAACTTATCCACTATATTAGTGGGGAATACTATACATATCTAGTACTGAAGCAATATGGGTTACTGTAGAATCATGTTACATTAAGATATCATACTTGAGATAGGTTTTTTCATTATATGATGTGTGACCTAGAATCTAATCCAAGAAAACAATGAAATAATTTTTCATCCTTGTGGATATAGTGATTTTCCTCAAACCATGTAAATCTATGTATTCACGTTATTTTTCTTCATCTTATATTTTATTTTTCTCTCATTTACACATACTCTAAGATTATTTATCATTGTTTCTACATAAATTTTTTTTTAATAAATACTTTATAATAGTGGGGTTAATTGTGATCACAGAGTATAAATCAAAGGATTCCTACCTTTAAATGTATCCACCAACTAAAATAGAATATTTGAACACTTTTATATAGCCACTTCTCCTTCAATTTAATACTAGCACCTCTTCCTAGAAGGTGGATGAGGGGAAGGTAATAATTGAACTTAATATTTAAAGAGATATCACCAATAAACCAAAATGAGTTTTATAAACTCAATTATACAAGAATTATTAATTAAATGAATGAGATTTTTGAATTTAATTTTTGTTATGTATTATGAAAAAAACTCTGTATATCCCATTATAACAATTACAATGGATCATAATTTGATTAATGAGATTATTAAACTTATTTAACAAATAATAAACCATTTACACATCACCAAATAATGTGTGAAAAGCCAAACAATATGATAATAAATGATTTTGTTAAATGATATCTCATATAATTTACTATGAGGACTATAATATATTATCAAGAACCATAACATAACACAAACCAAAAGGTTTTGATATTCACCACATCATATTTTATAATAGAGTGTATAAATATAACACCAACTACCCAAATCAATGGGGGAAATATAAATTATAGGGTATGTTCATCTAACTTTTGAATTTAGAGCCAAATTAATAGATAATGAAAATATTATTGATATTTCTCTATATTTTATAACTCAACTGAACAATCCCATGCTCATTGCACATGAGTCATTCTCATATTAAGAAAAAATTATTCCAATCATCCCTAAAAATACAAAATCATGAAAAAAACCCATAGATATGAAACCCTATAATGAAAATAATATGTCCATTAATGATCCCCCAAGACCCACCATAACTATACCCTTATCCTAAAGATCCACAAAATATAGATAATCAAAATTATTGATGTCAATAAACAAATACTAGAATATTTTAAAAAGGTTTGGGTAAACATCCATTAAAATGATTCAATAAGAAAAATTCCTCTATATTCAAAAATTTTCAAATAGATTTTTAGAAATTGTTGATGAATGTAGGTAAATTAATGAATAATGTTGGAAATGAACGTATCTAAAGTGATTAAATAAAAAAATTATAAAATGAAAAGATCCCACAATATTTTTTATTTTTTATACCATAGAGGAGGGTTTATTTTATGATTTTATGATTGATTTTGGTGAGTTCATTTAACGCCCCGACCCTAGTTACCCAGAGTCGGTGCATTATTGCGTAACATTGGCATGATCACAAAGATCAAGTCTCGAAAGGCCGATTAGTTTAGTAGTCTTAGAAACACTAGATACATTCATAAGTCTTACATTACATCATAAAGTAAAACAAAACTAAAAAACCATCATGTCTTCATATCCCCTCATACTATCCCTTCAGGTTATTCATAATATACTTCTTCACATCCTGGAAAAATAAAACATTGAAAGGGGTGAGATCAGAAGCTCAGTAAGGATAACAATATTGCGGAAGCTTTCATAAATAAACATTAACATTTAAGGCAATGTATAACTAAAACAAAAGCCTTTTTTAACTTGAACTTCAGCATAATATGGAAAAAATAAAATTAAATAATGCCATTTACTTACTTACATCGATATTCTACTAGTCGAATAATCACATGCAATATCAATAACCACTTTCATAATGATGCAATGCATAATTCCAGACTATCATAACCACGTATCCAAGGCCTCGTGCCAAGACCACAAATAAGATTTTTTCAAGTCCTCATGCTAAGACACTAGTTTTTCTCATGAGACCTACCGATGCATCGAAGAGCTATAGCAGGCTCCACCCGTAACTTATTAAGTCCAATGCATTCCTTATATGAACAGGTTTAAACATATCATAAACCATAACATAATCGTATCACATAAAACATGCATAAAGGAAACATAACATCTCCAAATTTCTATCAAAAGATATCAATACAACACATTGATATAATAAAACACTTTCAAAACCATTGTCAATACCAAAATAAAAGAAAATTAAAACTTGGTATTTATTTTTCATTTAAAAAAAGTTATGGCTTGTAGAGGAAGCCAAAACTCAAATAATGGTCACGGCGGCGGAGAAGTCGTTGTCGCCGCATATGTACGACCAGAAAAACATTGCTTTTTGTCGTTAAGTAAAATGATTCGTATAAAAAGATTCCTTTTGAATAAACATAAAAGTCAAAGGAGTTTATACACCGTATAAAAGAAATTTGTGTATAAAACAAAATATGCCTCAATGAATAGAGATTGAGAAAAAGTACCTTACAAGGATAATTTTTAAATAGAATAGATATATTATGTGTATTCACTATATGTACACATAAATAAAGTATTAATACAATATAGGACATAATAATATCATGACATAATTTTAAAGTAGGAGATTAACCTAAAGAAAGGAAATTGGGTTAAGAAGTTCCCTTACCTCATTCCGACTTGACTCGACCGCTCTTTAACATCATGAATAATAAACTAGAGTTAATATCTACCTTCATAAGAACCTTTTTCAAGTTCATAATTCCTTTAATATCACCTATTACCATGTCATGAACATTAAGTAATTATTTAAGTTAATAACGGTCGTTTGTCGATCTTAGGTACTTGAGTCAAAAATAAACTTCTTATAATTACACTTTGTTCATGTGGTAAAATATCCATTATGTCCATAATTATATTCATGATGTATATATAATATATATCCAGTATATACATTCATTTATAATATTACAAAACATTTATAGGTAAGAAATGAAATGCACCATTCATGGAGACGGTAAGCCGTACGTACGCATGAACGCTAATTTCATTTCTATTTCATATTTAATGGAATGAAGTTATAATTATATAAAGGTATAATTTAATTCCAATATAATATAATGTATAATACCATTTACACCATTCTTTATACATCCCACATATGGCATTAACAATTCAAATCACTTTGAGGGGGCGGTAGTCCGCATTTCCTAAAATGAAATTATCGCGTTTACCCATAATGGAAATCATAAAGTATGCCATAAATTAAAAATAAATAAGCATAAGGAAAACATAAACATAATATATATATATCATATATGAAAATTAGTGTCATCAAAATGGCCACCATTAGAGGTGTTAAAAGAATATTGAACAATCATCATTTCGTGAGGCAGTATTTCGCCACCCACAGAAACAGTATGTTCTTTAACCATTAGACGAAGGTGTGTGTAAGTGTAAACCAAATACTTTTCATAAAAACATCCTAGTATATTTTAGATACTGGTGTTTTTATAAAATAAATGAATAAAAATAGTTTAGGGGGTTGGAGAATAAAAATAAAACAAAATAACATAAAAGAAGACATTACCTTAAAATCGGGTAACTCTTTTTGATTTGAGCCAAAGGCTTCCTTGGGAAGAATTCTGCCCAAAGTGAGGCTTCTATGATTAATAGAGGGAAGTTGAGAGAGTATTTGGGCAGAGTCTGGCCCAGCCAAAATGCTTTGAAGGTGTGAGTAAGGTGGTAGTGGTGGGGGCCTTTTATAAGAGTAGAGGAGGGGCACTCTTGGAAAGTCATGAAATGTTACTTTATTATATAATGATTTTCAGATTTTAAAGGTCCCAAACATATATATTTGGAAGATAAGGTGATAAGGGTTCGAAATATACCCATCCAATTGGTTTTTGACAGGTTTAATTCATATATATTACATTATCTTTTCATTTTATTTAAATCATTAATTAATGAGGTAATCGCTGCATCATCATGGTGTCATAAATAATTTAATTTATTTATTGTCTAAAAATTATAAAAAAATATATCATGATGTAGGAAATCTTTTTAGTTTTCTAATTAATATTTATAGTCAAAAATATGACTTGTATAACCCCATTTAAAAATTGTTTTAGTAAAATAACTCATGTTTGTGACATTTTCATTTTTACTTTAAATAAAAAGTTATTATTGTCGTTTTCCTACCAATGTGGCTCCATGGGGTCCCCAAGTTGACCCATGGATTTTCTTGGTCCTCCAAGACTCATCCAATAGGGTTAGGACAAGTGTAAAGATCATTTCATATTATTATAACATTATCTTTACCTTAAATTACACTAATTACCTTTAATGGCGATTAATTAAACTTAAAAGTTACTATTCACCAAAAATTATTTTAATCCCATTGAACCACATTTTACTTCCTAATGACAACCATGTATGTCAGATTTTTGAAAATAAAATCACAGAAGTGGTAATATTTCCTTTAAATGAAAACTCGGTTTTTTTTAACTACCACTTAGTGGTTTCACTATTCATCCAAAATTGAAGTTTTTCAGAACAATGCCAAAATTTCAACATAAGCTATAATTGATATTCCAAATTCAAAAATGATGTCTATTTTAAAAAATTCCAAACATATAAGTTGCATTGATTAATTTTATAATTAAATCCCGCTGTCACAACAAATATCGTGTTTTTCAGAAACAATATATATCAAAAGATTGGCAATTTTTTATGTCCAATTTCAAAGTGAAATTAATTCTAATGACCACCATTGTATAAAATGGTAAAAATATATTCTAATTATAATTTAAAACCACTCAATAGTATAATTTATCACTATAAATTTTTTTGATTAAAAAAGTTGTTTTTAAGTATTTTTCACTATTCATAAAAAATTGGAAGTTCTCAGAAAATTACAAAAAGGTCAACATAGGATAATTTCGATATTTTGAATCCAAAAATGAAGTCCATTTTGAAATATAAAATATATATAATTTCACAAAGTGGGTATTACTATTCATAATGACTATTTTGATTGGTCGTAGTGTGTTAGAATCTCAAACTTGCGTACAATGCAAGCTATTGTATTATTGAATGAGAAGCGTATCATGGAAGCTCGGGGTGTTACATTTTTCCATCCTTCAATAAATTGCGTCCACGCAATTTGATATTTTTCTTTGAAAATAAAGGGTTTAATGTAGTAAATTATTTTGTGGAAAACCGACATCGAAAATAGGGTTAATAAAAATATAACTTTAAAATAAAGAAACAGAAGTACCAAGGTCATTCGAGATAGCCCATAATTGGATTCTATGAAAATATGGATATGGAGGAGAAACAAACCATCAAGGTCTGATGGAGAGTTGTAGAAATCAGCATTAGGAGAAAGTTAACCACAAGAAAATCACAAACTTGTGATTGGTTAAACGGTCATTGAATCCCCAATTGGAAAAGTTAACCGGAAATGTTTTTGTTTTAAGTTACCTTTTATAATGCTTAGGATTTTATTTAAGAGATTTACTACGAACGTAAGGAAATATAATTACTTGTCATGTAGACTTTCATTCTTTAATAAATTTTTACCATAAACCCATCATTCACTAAAAGAGATAATATAACTCAAAAATATTATATTTATCCTATTACTTGAAAGGTTCCAAATATTAACACTCACCATTTAGATTAGGAAAACTATTTTGTAATAACCAGGGACTTCCTGTAGGCTTGTGGTAGGTAATAAAGGCCTGTCGCACTATGGTTGGGGGTTCGATTCCTATAGCTTTGTCCGACGCGATGGGCTATCCCCCAACCTGTAGGTTGTCCTTTTCCTAAAACTATAGTATTATAATATTCCAAAAATAATATTCATAAATGTTTTAACCTTAAACAATACTATTCAAGGTTCAACTTAATCCATTCCAAAATACCTCTTTCTAGATTTTCTCTAAAAGGTCTCTAAATCCCAAAATCAATTGTAACATTAGATTCCCCAAACAAAGTAAAGTTTCTCTTATTGTCGCATACTAAAAATATGATTACCTTCATCATATTAAAACAAAAAGTACTGGAGTACAATCTTTATATATATCACATTATTATTATAACCAGAATATATTCCTTGAGTCCAAAAGCACTAATACATTAATTATTCCTCTTCAACTGTAGTAATATCATAAGATTGTCCTTGATCCCTTGGCCTTTTCTGAGGTAAGTTTCCCTGACACTTAAGACATTCATTTGCATAATTCGCCATTTCCCTAAAATTGTGTCATTCAACATTGATAGCCTCTTTCTTTCCCTTGAAATCACGAGCCTGGTGACATTTTTCTCCACATTTATAACAAACTCACATTCCTTTTAGGCAAGTACCGGGGTGATTCGTCCCACAATTATCACATAATAGAAAATCCTTCTTTCCCTTTTTCCCTTTATCTATCTCTTGTTCCACCATTCTCTTCTTCTCTTGCTTTATTTTGTTGTCATAAGACTTAGATAATTCCTTTTCTGTCTTGATAGCACACGAGAAAATATCTTCATACGATGAGAAGGATTGTGATACTAAAGCTCGACAGAGAAATGGTTTTAACCCATAAAAGAAACGATCAATCTTACTTCTTGGGTTACGTATATAATCTGCAGCATGCCTCGCTAACCTTGTAAAGTTAGCCTCATACTTTGTGACATTCTCATCCTCCTTTTGTCTCAGACTCAAAAATTTTCTTTCCATATCTGCTCGATGGTCACGAGGATAGTGTTTTTCTAAGAAAAGATCTTTGAACTCCATCCATTCCATATTTGATACCTCATCATCTTCCTTTGTGTTTTGAATCAATGACCACCACGAATCAGCATCTCCAGTGAGCCGGTAAACTTCCATGACAACCTTCTCCCTTTCGCTACTCCCCAAGGCATAGAATATTTCCTCTAAGGAGTTTATCCATTGCTCAGCTACTAAGGGGTTTGTAATTCCATTGAATGTTAGTGGTTGTTTCCTCATGAAGTGGTCTAACATTGATCCTCCACATTGCGGATATGGGTGCTCCATACGAGTAAGATTATTATTCATAACCTGAGTTAGTTGTCCCAGTATGGTAATAAGTTGATCAGAACTAGTTGTATCTCCAGATCCACAATATTTATCTTGAGCAGGAGGGAAATCCCTAAACAGAGTGCGTGCATTGATACGGTTTCAATTCCTTCCACTAGGTGCCATTTCTAAACAAAGGCATAAACTAGATTAGTTTATAAATCAATATACATAATTCCGTACTTGTAAAATACTTAACATAAATTGAACTATTTATGGATATAATCCATAATCATAAAAATGTTTTATTTGAGGAAGTATATACTCATAACCCTTCATAGTGTTTTGTAAAGAAAATGAGAATTATCCTAAGCATATCCCCCGGGAGTGTCGTAACCAAGAGTGCAGCATGGCCCGTTGTCGTGCACCAGTTCCCGTTCGAGTCTAGCTCAAAGCGGTGTTTTAGGGTTTTACCACCAGGTACATCTGTGCCAGAGCCACCTCTACCTGCTCGTATCCATACAGGGATGTATTGCTCGGAAAACTCATAAAATCTCTATAATACCAAAATTCTAGGAAGTTCTTCTATACTAATCCTCAAAGTCTATCTTTGGGTTATGTGTTCTAATCAAAGTGTATCTAAATCTAGCTTCCAAGGTTAGTACTAAACTACCTATGATACCAACTATAATTCCTCGACCCCAGTTACCCAGAGTCGGTGCATTATTGCGTAATATTGGCATGATCACAAAGATCAAGTCTCGAAAGACCGATTAGTTTAGTAGTCTTGGAAACACTAAATACATTCATAAGTATTAAATTACATCACAAAGTAAAACAAAACTAAAAAAACATCATGTCTTCATATCCCCTCATATTATCCTTGCAGGTCATTCATAATATACTTCTTCACATCCTGGAAAAATAAAACATTGAAAGGGGTGAGCTCAGATGCTCAGTAAGGATAAAAATATTGCGGAAGCTTTCATAAATAAACATTAACATTTAAGGCAATGTATAACTAATAAAATCTTTTTTTAACTTTAACTTTAGCATAATATGGAAAAAATAAAATTAAATAATGCCATTTACTTACATGGATATTCTACTAGTCGAATAATCACATGCAATATCAATAACCACTTTCATAATGATGGAAAGCATAATTCCAGACTATCATAACCACATAGCCAATGCCTCGTGGAAAGACCACAAATAAGATTTTGTCAAGGCCTTGTTCCAAGAAACTAGTTTGTATCATGAGACCTACCGATGCATCGAGGAGCTATAGCGAGCTCCACCCGTCACTTATTAAGTCCAATGCATTCCTCATATGAACAGGTTTAAACATATCATAAACCATAACATAATCGTATCATATAAAACATGTATAAATGAAATATAACATCTCCACATTTCTATCACAAGGTATCAATAAAACACATTGATATAATAAAACACTTTCAAAACCATTTTCAATACCAAAATAAAATAAAATTAAAACTTGGTATTTATTTTTCATTTAAAAAAAGTTATGGCTTGTAGAGGAAGCCGAAACTCAAATAATAGTCACGGCGGCGGAGAAGTCGTTGTCTCCTCATACGTACGACCAGAAAAACATTACTTTTTGTTGTTTAGTAAAATGATTCTTCTAAAAATATTCCTTTTGAATAAACGTAAAAGTTAAAGGGGTTTATACACCGTATAAAAGAAATTTGTGTATAAAACATAATATGCCTCAATGAATGGAGATTGAGACAAAGTACCTTACAAGGATCATTTTTAAATAGAATAGATATATTATGTGTATTCACTATATTTACACATAAAGAAAGTATAAATACAAGATAGGACATAATAATATCATGACATAATTTTAAATTATGAGATTAACCCAAAGAATGGAAATTGGGTTAAGAAGTTCCCTTACCTCTTGTCCGACTTGACTCGACCGCTCTTTAACCTCCTGAATAATAAACTAGAGTTAATCTCTACCTTCTTAAGAACCTTTTTCAAGTTCATTATTTCTTTTATATCATTTATTACCATGTCATGAACATTATGTAATTATTTATGTTAATAACAGTCGTTTGTCGATCTTAGGTACTTGAGTCAAAAATAAACTTCTTATAATTACACTTTGTTCATGTGGTAAAATATCAATTATTTCCATAATTATATTCATGATGTATATATCATATATATCCAGTATATACATTCATTTATAATATTACATAACATTTAGAGGTAAGAAATGAAATGCACCGTTCATGGAGACGGTAAGCCGTACGTACGCATGAACGCTACTTTCATTTCTATTTAATATTTAATGGAATGAAGTCATAATTATATAAAGGTATAATATAATTCCAGTATAATATAATGTATAATACCATTTACTCCATCCTTTATACATCCTAAATATGGCATTAACGATTCAAATCACTTTGAGGGGGCGGTAGTCCGGACTTCCTAAAATGAAATTATCACGTTTACCCATAATGGAAATCATAAAGTATGCCATAAATGAGAAATAAAGAAGAATAATGAAAACATAAAAATAATATATATATCATATATGAAAAATAGTGTCATAAAAATGGCCACCATTAGAGGTGTTAAAAGAATATTGAACAATCATTGTTTCGTGAGGCATTATTTCACCACCCACAGAAACAGTATGTTCTTTAACCATTAGATGAAGGTGTGTGTAAGTGTAAACCAAATACATTTTATAACAACATCCTAGTATATTTTAGATACTAGTGTTTTTATAAAATAAAGGAATAAAAAGTGTTTAGGGGGTTGGAGAATAAAAATAAAACAAAAGAACATAAAAGAAGACATTACCTGAAAATCGGGTAACTCTTTTTGACTTGAGTCAAAGGCTTCCATGGGAAGAATTCTGCCCAAAGTGAGGCTTCTAGGAGTAAGAGAGGGAAGTTTAGAGAGTATTTGGTCAGAGTTTGGCCGAGCCAAAAGGCTTTGAAGGTGTGATTAAGGTGGTAGTGGTAGGGGCCTTTTATAAGAGGAGAGGAGGGGCACTCTTGGAAAGTCATGAAATGTTACTTTATTATATAATGATTTTCGGATTTTAAAGGTCCCAAACTTATATATTTCTAGGATAAGGTGATAAGGGTTGGAAATATACCCATAAAAGTGTATTTTGACAAGTTTAAGTCATATATATTACATTATCTTTTCATTTTACTTAAATCACTAATTAATGAGTTAATCGCTGCATCATCATGGTGTCATAAATAATTTAATTTATTTATTGTCTAAATATTATTTAAAAAATATATCATGATGTAGGAAATATTTTTAGATTTATAATTAATATTTGTAGTCAAAAATATGACTTGTATAACCCAATTTAAAAATTGTTTTAGTAAAACAACTCATGTTTGTGACATTTTCATTTTTACTTTAAATAAAAAGTTATTATTGTCATTTTCCTACCAAAGTGGCTCCATGGGGTCACCAAGTTGTCCCATGGATTTTCTTGGTCGGCCAAGACTCATACAATAGGGGTATTACAAGTGTAAGGATCATTTCATATTATTATAACATTACCTTTACCTTAAATTACACTAATTACCTTTAATCGCGATTAATTAAACTTAAAAGTTAATATTCACCAAAAATTATTTTAATCCCATTGAACCACATTTTACTTCCTAATGACAACCATTTATGTCATATTTTTTAAAATAAAATCACATAAGTGGTAATATTTCATTTAAATGAAAATTCATTTTTTTTAACTACCACTTAGTGGTTTTACTATTCATCCAAAATTGAAGTTTTTCAGAACAATGCCAAAATTTCACCCTAAGCTATAATTGATATTCCGAATTCAAAAATGATATCTATTTTAAAAAATTCCAAAAATATAAGTTGCATTAATTAATTTTATAATTAAATCCCACTGTCTCAACAAATAGCGTGTTTTTTAAAAACAATATATACCAAAAGGTTGGCAATTGTTTATGACCAATTTCAAAGTGAAATTAATTCTAATGACCAACATTGTATAAAATGGTAAAAATATATTCTAATTATACTTTAAAACCACTCAATAGTATAATTTATCACTATAAATTATTTTGATTAAAAAATTTGTTTTTAAGTATTTTTCACTATTCATAAAAAATTGGAAGTTCTCAGAAAATTACAAAAAGTTCAACTTAGGATAATTTCAATATTTCGAATCCAAAAATGAAGTCCATTTTGAAATATAAAATATATATAATTTCAAAAAGTGGGTATTACTATTCATAATGGTTATTTTTATTGGTCTCGGTGTGTTTGAATCTCGAACTTGCGTAAAATGAAAGCTATTGCATTATTGAATGAGAAGCATATCATGGAATCTCGGGGTGTTACAGTTCATAAATTTGAAAACTCACTCCATATCCTCTTATTTTCATTTTTTTGAGTTTGAATGTATATTTATAGTCATTTAATTAGTGAATCAAATAAATACATGCCTAATTGGGGTAATATAGGGTATTCTTGTGAGGTTTAAAAACCAATATATTTCTATTTTTAATTTACATAAAATGAAAAATGATCAGATTAATGGACATGGTCTGATAATAGTGCAGATTCCATTATTAAAAACAACCGAAATAAAAATTAATGCATGTAATAGTAAATTTTTTAGGGATTTTGGAAGTAAAAATTTTAATTTTAATATATTTATGTTATGAAACACTCCATTGAGAAACATTTCACATTATCAATTAATTTAATTAATGCACTCCCTGGTCCCACAAGCATTTATTCTTTTCCCCCCAAAACCATTTATGAGTTTTCAACTTTACTAAAAATTTATCATAACCACAATTTTGGTGATATTTTTAATGTTTTGATAAAAATTTCATGTCTGTTTATTAATTGATGAATTTTTATATTCTAAGGAGCCTAAAACTTTTGACGATTCTGCACATATTGTGAAATATAATTTATCTTTTGAGTAGTCGAACATTGTGAAAATAGGCAAGGTTATAAACCTCTAAATAGTTCACTCTAATAAATCCAAAATATCTTCAAATTATTACTCAAACAACTACCTTTAAATTTAAAATATTTATATCTTGAGAATGATAATATGTTTCATGTCATTGTTTCTAGTTCACTCCCCCTAGACCATGAATTTGAATTGAATTACCTTATAAATGAGTGTAATATATCATTTATATAGACACCTAATAACATTTCTAATATTATACTATTAATTACCATATATCGCATATTATTAACCAACATCATCAAATAGGTGATCCAAATGAAAATATAATTGAATCCAATATATTTGATGTTATTAAAAAATAGTTAAAATAAATTATGGACTACGGGAATCATCAATATAATAAATAATATATTATGAGTCATCCTATTTTATTTTTTTCATAATAAAACTAGTTTGGAAATTATTAAAAATAAAAATAATGAATTGGTACCAACCAAGCTGAATAACAGTTTATGTAACATTATAATCCATTACTAACTAAACTAACACATGTGGAAGGACCATTTTCCTATATCATTCATTGACCATATGATATATTAGTTTATGAGAGATTATCACTGTCATTTTCTTCATTGGTATTCAAGATATTTTCATATCCATATTTCTCTTGAGGATCAAAAAAAATATCCTCATTTTCCCTTTTGGAACATTTTTATATAGGAGCATGCCATTTTATTTATACAATAGTCTAGTTATTTTTCAGTAATTAAATGCTAATATTTTTTCAAATTAATTAGAGAATTTCAAAGATGTTTTCATGTATAATTTTTTCTTATATGGGTCCTCCTTTGATGAGTGTTTAAATAGTTTAAGTGTTACCTCTATTATTAAATTATAAATAATTTTGTATTAAATTATGAGAAATTTAATTATAGGTTGTGATAATGGATTGTACTTGGAAATTTTATTTATAGGGAAGATATAAATATGGATAAATTAAAATTATATTTAAAATGCTCCTTAAATTTCTCTATAAGTATTTGGTATGTTTTATTTTTCTTATGTAATGTGGTATTTAATCATTTTCCATTTTAAAATTTAGTAATATTTAAAACCCTCTATGTAATTTACTTTAAAAAGATGTGGAATGAAGCATTAATGAGAATGATGGGGTTGTGTTTAATAAGTTAAAAAGTATTACCACATCACCCCAAATAATTTAAGGACATTATTATGATTTACCATTTGAGATCATGTATGATACTCCAAACTATGAAACAAGAGTAGTCTTATCAAAACATTTCTACCAAGATCCATATGTAATTTCATATACCCCACACACAATAGACCCTACCTAGGAAAAGTACACCATAACTAGAAAAAAAATTAATACAATTTTATTTTCCTTAGATAAATTAAATTCATTCCTTCTACGTTCCAAAGTGATTGTGTTATTTAGACCATTAAATCATCATGTATAACTATAAGAAACTAAAATCCAAACCATGTATCATGCATTTGAGGTTTCTCCTTAAAGAATTTAGTTTATAAATTAGGGATAATAAATAAGTAGAAAATGTGGTTCCTAGACATATCATTTGGATTCTTTCATCCCCCAACATTTAGTCATCTCCCTATATTCCCATAAATAAAATTTTTTCCAATTAAAAACTATACAAAGTGCAAGTTGTTATTCCATAGAATGAAAAAAATGTGAATCATTTAGTAGCATCATTTATTTCTTCCAAATAAATTAAAAATCAACATTTCATCTTAAAAAAGAGTCTCTTTTGTGCATTGGTGATGACCCTTAAATATAAAACACATGTAGTGATAAATCATTAAAGTTTTGTGTTTATAATAATTAGTTTTAGACTATCCTCAAATTTTTTCATAAACATTAATGTGGGAGAAACTTTTTTAATAGATAGAACACAAGGTTATTTATTCTATATAATTTTAAAAATTTGTGTTTTGGGATTCCCATGATTTTTTTGATATTTTTATAGTTGTCAAATTATATTAAATACATCCAAAAAAGTGAAATTTTAAATAAAAACTTATTATTATATGGAATTCATTATTAGTAAGACATTGACTTCATAGGGATATTTCTTAGTTCATTTTTTAACATTTACATTATTTTTGTGGTTGATTAGGTGTCTAAATGGGTATAAGTGAAAGCCACAATGATATATGATTCTAAGTTTATTGTAGGGTTTTTATAACAAAAATACATTATAGGTTTGGATTACCTAGTTTCATCATTAGCGAGTAAGGTTCCCATTTCTCAAGTAACATAAAGAAAGTGATTTCACATAGACATGGGATTGGGAATCGAGTTTTGATAGGCTATTACCCCAAAACCAATGGGAAAATTGAGATATCATTACTAAAAAACTGGAATTTAACAGTGCTAGAAAAATCCATCAACCTTAATAAATAACATTATTGATCTAAGAGATGATAAAATGGGGTCCCTTTTATCAGTGCTATAAAATCACAGATAATATTTGTCATTTATTAGTCTTATAATTAGTGCTAATAATGACACCCTGTTATCAGCACTAATTCTAGTATAGATGAAGGTCATATTGTTGTATTGTTCTATTGAGATTATAGTAAACTACATCAACAAAAACAGGTAATAAATAAGGGAAGCAATAGAAAATACAAGATAAAAAAATTATTAATTTAATTGAAATAAAAATTATATCACAAATACAAAGAAAACTATATTATAGATAATTCAATTATTGTTTGGTACAATCACACTAAAAATTACATTTTATCAAAAACATTCAAAAACATCAATGGTTTCATTGTATTTGGCACCTGACCCCCCCACAAATTTAAATAAACTGATCATGGTATCAACTAATGAAAATGAAACCTCAACTAAATCTAAAAAATACACCATTATAATAAAATAAATCATATGTTAGTAAGACAATAAAAAAATAAATTAAACATAAATATAAATTTATAAATTTATAAAATGAAATTTTTAAAATTATAATGGAATATTTGGGTAATACTGAGCACATCATGTATTATATTTTGGTCCAACTAATTCCTATACACCATAAATAAATTATGGATAATTTTTATAATGTATCAAAACAATATGAATGTGTTTACTCGGTTTTGAGTATATCACTTTTGGTTTACTAAAATGTATTTTAAAACTAATTACATGTGCTTTGAGTAATACTAGTCACACCATGAATTGTATTTAGTTATGGATAATTCCTACATGTCACAAATTAATTGCATATCATTTTCCTAAAGTTTCAAAAAAAATCCAAATATGTTTTCTTAGTTTTGATTTTGTCACTTTTTATAATAAAATGTCATTTTAAACTGAAAACTCTCACTTTGAACTATAATAGTCACATATTTTATCAGTTTTATGTGATCATAATTCTTAAACATCACAAATGACTTATGAATCATTTTACTAATTTTCATGAAAATATGAGCACATTTCATGGGTTTTTAGTGTGTCACACACGTTTTGAACTAAAATATGAATTTTAAACTAATAACGGACACTTTGAGTCATAATAGGCACACTGTGTGTTGGATTTAGGATCAGGTGATCCCAAAACATCACAAATGACTTATCTATATTTTTCAATTAGTATGAAAACAATACAATTGTGTTTTCTTAGTTTGGAGTATGTCACTTTTCTTTTTTACTAAAATTTTAATTTTAAATAAAAACACACAAATTTAGTCATACCTATCACACCGTGCATCAAATTGAGGTACAGTTGATTTCTATATATCAAAAATGAATTATGGATCATTTTTATAAAGTAAAAAAATAATTCAATTTTTTCCTAGTTTTGATCATGTCAGTTTTGGTTTTTTACTAAAATTTCAGTTTAGAATGAAGACATAAAATTTGAGTCATACCAATCACATCATGTGATAGATTGAGGTGTGACTAATTCATAAAAATAAAAATGTATTTCTGATATTTTAATAAATTATAAAAAATTCATGATTTTTTTCTTGGTTTTTAATGAGTGACTTACATTTTGAGATAAAATGTGAATTTTAGACTTATAACAGTCACACTGAGTTATACCAATAACACCTTGTATCAGATTGAGATGTGGTTGATTCCTACATGTCACAAATGATTAATGGATCATTGTAATAATGTATCAATCAATCAAAATGTGTTTTATTAGTTTTTAGTATCTCACTTATCATTTCACTAAAATTTCAATTTTAAATAAAAATACACTCTTGGAGTCTTACTGGTCACACCGTGTATCAGATTGAGGTGTATCCGATTCTTACACATCAAAAATAACTTTTGTATCATTTTTAAAAATTATAAAAACAATATTATTGTGTTTTATTAGTTTTGGTCATGTCCCTTGCGGTGTTTAATAAAATGACATTTCAAACTGAAAATATGCATTTTGAGTCATATTGGTAAAATTGTGCATTATATTTAGCTAAATATAATTCCTACACATCAAAAATTAATTATGGATATTTTTCATAAATTATGAAGACAATATGAGGTCATTTTCACATTACTCAGTTAGTGACACATGTTTTGAACTAAAATGTAAATTTTAGACTAATCACAGTCACTCTGAGTCATACCAAGCACATCCTGTAATAGATTCAGGTATGGATAATTACAAGATATAAAAAATTACTTATGGTTCATTTATATATTTTACCAAAACAATATGGATGTGTTTTCTTAGATTTGAGTGTTTAAATTATGATTTTTACTAAACTAATTTTTAAAACTAAAAATATGTAATTTGATTAATATTGGACATACCATGCATTGGATTGAGGTTTGGATGATCCCTACACAAAAAAATTATTTTTTGATAGTTTTCTTAAACTATCAAGAAAATATGAATATTTTTTCTTAGTTTTGAGTATGTCACTTGTTTGTTTAAATAAAATTACATTTTAAAAGGAAAACACCCACTTTTTGTCATATTGGTCACATCATATGTCGGTTTGTTGTGAGAATTATTTGTACATATAAAAAATTATATATAAATAATTTTTCAAAGTTATTAATCCAATCCGATAATATTTTCCCAATTTTTAGCGAGTTGCACATGTTTTCACCTAAAATGTAAATTTTAAAATGATAACAGACACTCTGAGTCATCTCAAACACCCTTTATATTATTTTTAGGTGAGGATAATTCATAAATGTAAAAATTTACTTATCGATCATTTTTCTAATGTGTAAAAACAATCAAAATTTTTTTTTTATTTTTTTGTACATCACCTTTTTTTAATAAAATATCAATTTCAAATAAAAATACAAACATGGACTCATACCAGTCACACCATTCATCGTATTAAGGTGCATATGATTACTACACATAAAAAATGAATTATGGATCATTTTACTAAATTT
This sequence comes from Viscum album, assembly GCA_963277665.1. NCBI lineage: Eukaryota > Viridiplantae > Streptophyta > Magnoliopsida > Santalales > Viscaceae > Viscum > Viscum album. Next base: position 73,583,490 of record OY728162.1, on the reverse strand, counting down.
TCATAATAATCTGAATGTGTTTTCTTAGTTTTGAGTATGTCACCTTTCATTTTTAACAAAAATTTCAATTTAAATTTAAAAGACACACGTATAGTCATACCTATCATAACATGCATTGGATTGAAGTCCATCTGTTTTCTACTAATCATAAATGTATTATGGATCATTTTTATAAAGTATAAAAACAATATTAATATATTTTCTTAGTTCTTAGTATGTCACCTTGGTTTTCTTACTAAAATTCAATTTTAATCTAAAAACACACACATGTGTCATTCTGGACACATCATGTGTAAAATTGTGGTTGGATGATTCATACATAACACAAATTATTAATGGATAGTTTTAAAAAAATTCCAATACATCCTAAGAACATTTACTTTATTTATATTTAGTTATATTCTCCTTGAACAAAAAAAATCAATTTTTTAACTGATAATGGTCACTTTGAGTCATATTAATCACACCATGTATCAGATTGATGTACAGTTGATTTATACATGTCAAAAATGATGTATAGATCATTTTCTTAAAGTATCAAAATAATATGAATGTGTTTTATCTATTTTGAGTTTTTCACAAATATATTTTATTGAAATGTGAATTTAAATTAAAAATACACATTTAGAGTCATACCAGTTACATTGTTCATTAGATTGAGTTGTAGCTAATTATTACACATTAAAAATGACTTATGGGTGATTTTACTAAATAACCAAAATAATCTATTTTTTTATAATTTTTTTAGTTGGTGATGTGTGTTTTAAACTAAAATTTAAATTTTAAACTAAAAACATAAGCTTCGAGTCATAACGAGAACACTGTGTATCAGATTGAGGTGTGGTTGATTGAGTTGTGGTTGATTCCTAAACCATTCATAATAATTTTCACTACATATATTTTACGAATTCATACATTTTATTCAACAATTGAAAAATGACTTGGTAGATGCATTATTATGATTCACTTCACGTTTCAGGAAGCATGGGGTTTACTCTTCCATCCAAAAGGAAAACGTTCTCTATTTTCTATCTTGATGTAGATAGTTGAAAGAAAAACATGAATTTATAAAATATATGTGACAAAAAAATAAACATGTATTATATAAACATGATAACAAAATTAAAAAACAAATTAGATAAAATTGTGGAAAAAGATACTAAATAAGTAGTAATAATTCACATTTTCATGATTTTTGTATAAATTCTTGAAATTTTTACTTATTTTTATTATCTTATTTTTGGCATCAATTCCAATATATCATTATAACAAGTAGCTTCAAACAAACCACTCTAATTTGATCAGAATAATCCACCTATATAATAAATAATCTTATGCTAGTAACATTATAAAGAAATAAACTAAACATAAATATGAAACAATTCATTAAAAAAAATTCAATATTAAACTAAAACCCCAAAATTTGAGTCATATCAAGAAACTTTTTCATCAAATTTAGTGAAGGATAATTCCTAAACATCAAAAATTACTTATGGATAATTTTTATAAATAATCAAAACAATACAAATTTGTTTTATCAATTTTGAGATATTAGTAGTGGTTTTTACTAAAATTTCATTATAAACTAAAAAAACCACTTTAAGTATAGTTTGTCACATCATGTGTCAGTTTAATGTGAGGATAATTCCTACATGAAAAAATGACTTATGAAAAATTTTACTCAATCATCAAGATAAATTGAGAACACTTTACCAATTTTTAGTGAGTTAAAAATGTTTTGTACTAAATTGTCAATTTTAAACTAGTAACAGACACTTTGAGTTATACTAGGCACATTGTGTATTAGATTGATGTGTGGCTAATTCTTACACATAAAAAATTACTTATGATTCATTATTCTAAAGTATCAAAAAAATATGAACATGTTTAATCAATTATTGTTATGTAACTTTTCTATTTTACTAAGTTGTCAATTTTAAATTTAGAACATGAACTTTGAGTCATATCGGAAACAATCTGTATCAGATCAAAGCGCGGTTGATTATTATATGTCAAAAATTACTTACGGATCCTTTTACTAATGTATTAGATAAAAATGGTAATGAAATTAACTAAAAAATGATGATAGTGTGATGAAAAGATCAATTAAATAAGTATTAGGCATTCAATTCTTCATGATTTATGTATATATCCTGACATCAAGTATGCTGCCAATTTTTTCTAATGAAATATATTTCATCATGGGAATATGATGAATGTTGAATGTCTAGGTAGTTCTAGAAAAATATAAATAAAAAAATGATTAATAAACATTTTAAATTAAATCGTAATTATCTTTAAAAATACCTCTTTAGAGATGGTAGTTTTTTGATGGCATATGAAAAATTTCATAAATTTGTAAACATAAAAACCATAATATTTTTTATTGGTTTGTTTTGAAAACTAAAAAAATTAATAAAGATAATTAATTTTTTTTATATGTTGTAATAGGGAAATATTATTACATATAACCTAATACTTATCCACTTGTAGAATTCGATAGGCTCCTTTTATCCATGGATTGTCATAATTCCATTATTTTGATAACAATTAAACATCAGCCTATCATAAATTTTTTTTTATTAAAACATAATATAAAATATTTAACATTCCTTTTAGTTGTACAATGTTTCATGTAGTGTATTATAAATTTATAAGCACCAACATGCGTAGTTCATTTTTTTGTATTCATGCACTAAATCCAGAATATATATCTTTGGAGTATCCAAATTGACTATAATGAGTAACCAATGTTGCCTAAAAAACAAAAAAAAATATGCAATGAAATTATTGATAATATATTTGATATTGTTAATTTATATATTTTTACCCCTATATTTTGGGTATTAAGAATAGTATTTCATTTTTATGTTTTCTTTAAAATATTGTGTCTAGTTTATACACTATTCCTTCATATTACTTTGGCTCTGATGAGAATATTTTTTTTGAACTGATGTGAGGACTAATGAAACCAAATTTTTATTTATATTGTTTTCCCTTCAAATAGTATTAACAAATATACTAGAAAAAATATTTAATAGTATGTAGTCATAATTAATAAAGTTGATTTTTTATTGGACAAACAAGTCCTGAAAACATGCCTTATGTATTTATTAACAACAATGGGTCCTATTCATTAATGATTGATGAATACAATTATATTCTAAAGATAAATCTAGTCTATAATGGCATCTCCATATATTTGTTCTTCAAAATAATTTTGGGTCATATCACCACTTTCTAACATTGTATCCACATAAACCATTAATATTAGTAAATATGAATGTTGAATGGGCATTGTAAAGGTACTTTGTGAATATATTTTCAATTGGTTGGTTGATCAGTTAGATCTCTTTGATTTGACCTTTTGTTTCACCCCCATACCTTTGTCTATCTATACTAACATTCATCAATTGAGATATTGTTTTGATTAATTATTAAAGGTTTTTTGTGAAAAATAAATTAGAATTAAATACCCCTATTTCGACATGTTTTTTACAAGATCTAACTTCCATACTAAGAATGTTCGAATATCTTTTTCGATAGTATTAATATCTGCATCATCAAGTGGAACAGGTAGCTTGGAACTCGACACTTGAGATATGTTAGTGATTAATCTCAAATAACCTATTATAATTTTCATTTTGTGTATAAAATATCCTTTTATATTGAATATGATATCCCCCGTGATAAGAATATGGGTAGCTGTTGGTAGATATAAATCACAATCATTTTCACCCTATATAATATGAGTACAAGAAGGGTATCATTGTTTTCCAGATTCAAATTTCACAAAAAAAATTATAAAAATATTGATTTCTACTATTAATACATCTTTTTTAAGGGAATGAATTTCTTCAAAGATGGTGGGGGTGGGGGTCTTTATATTGTTGTTCTTCATGTGTTTTTTATTCTCTTTGATTCTTTCCCATAATATTTTCTAACAACTCTTACAACCAATTATATTTTTCTTCTAGATAATATAATCAGGCCAGTAACTCTTGCATTTTATGATATTTATCCCCCTATTCATTTATTTACTCAAAATATATTTAGGGAACCTATAATGTGACTGTACTATTAGGGATGCTTCAAGGCCATTCATTGTAGTTGTTCATCGTGTATAGATGGTGATTATTATTATTTATTAGTTGGATAAATATATATATATATATATATATATATAAATAAGTAATAATTTTTATATAACACCTATTTAATTTTAAAAAATTATTATGTCATACTTACACATGTTTTCCATATTTTTTTATGTTTCCATTTATCAGTATCACTTCTTTATTTACACGTGCGTCCATCCATAGAAAACTAAGTAGGGAGTGGTTTTTTATGTCTATTCATCGATCTACATATAAATAGAAGAATATAATTATATTTTTTTCAACTAACATTAAATTTTTATGGTATAATTAAAATACATATCAATTTCTTTCAAGTGAAGCATACCCCATCATTTCTTTATGGTGGGGGTACGATGGTTTTTCTACCCATTGAATATTTTCAACACTCAGTTTCTATTTCAAAAATAAATAAAACTTAATCAAATTGATTAATACATTTATTTTCAATAAATTTATTACCATTCAAAAATTACCTAAAAATATATCCCCTCATGATGAATAATAAATGCATCCCATGCTTGTTGGTTTCTCAAGTGTGTATATATCTGTGGTGGGTGATAATTTATTTTATCTTCAGGAACTTTGAGATGGTACTATGTAAAAATTTTATGAAAGAATCTATGAGACATTAAAGTGATAATTAATTAAAATTTTATTCCTAATTCATAAACTATAAATAAAATCTCAAAGTATAATGAAGAGTAAGTTAACATTTCATTATTTTTTTATTTAGTAAAATAAAGAAAGTATATCATAATTTTACTCAATTATCTTCCCAAATTAGTGTCTTTAGACTAGTCACAACATTGTGTGATGAATCTATATCAATCAACAAGCACATATGAGTGGTGATCTAAATTTTACTACTAAACATAGCCTTTGGGGGTAAACAGGATGTCTATGTGAATTCCATCCTACCTATAATTTGATTCATTTGTTTCACACCTTAATAATTTTTACTAACACTATCATGCTATGGTGATACTGAATTTTATAGAACATTTGTTTTTCACTATCAACAATTTCTTTCTCTTCAATTTCATCAATATGTTGTTCCTTGGGATTGGTATCATCGACATGTGAAGAGGTTGTTGTTCTAATGCATTGGGAGAACCAGCATGTTGAAAAAGCTATTGTTCCTTAGGATTGGGAGCATAGGCATTTTAAAAAGTCATTATCTACAAAATTTGATGAAATTTTAATTTAGATTACATAAATGTAGTATTGAATATATAATAATATTAGGTAACACAATTTATATTACAAAAGAAAATCACATGATTATTGAACTCTCTTTTTTTAAAGGTTGAATGTATTTTACCCCACTATCAAGTGTCCAAATCCATTCATTGTGGTCTCCCTTGACATACAAGACCTCGACTGCATTGGGACCACTATGAAATGACTGATACATCCCAATGAAAGATTCATCCTCAGTTGAATTCACAATTGAAACATCAATGGTTTTGATCAACAAAAAAAAATTGACGACATTCTGTTTAAGGGATCTAAAACGTTAAATACTTGTAATAGCTTTGATTCCATTATAAATGGTTCTAATTTTACTCTTCCTTACTAAAATACACTTTCATGAATCCTAATTCATCTATTTTAATAAAAATTCTCTTATAAACCCTCTTTCATTGAAAAATCATCACATGGTATGTTTTATAATCTTACTCCCATATTTGTTTGATGGTTCCAAAGTTTGAGATATTCACATAAATTGGATTATTTTCCTTGGTACCAAATATATAAATCACTCCATCCAAAAGTGTAACTCAACTATTTTACATGGTACTTTGTTCATCATGTTCAATTTTATATAATGTATAGGCTTTAATTACATAACCATCATAAGATAATAAATGCGCACTTGGTGCTTTGGTTGGCCATTAAAGTCATTATGAAATGAAATCCAGATTTTTAGCTTAATTTTTAAAAATATGGTCTCAAAACCATCATATAAACTATTTATTATTTCTATTTTATATCCATATTTCATCCCTTTATGTATTTAAATGCCTAAAAATTTCATTGTGGGTTTCAATGTATGGGTAAACCTTTATACTTTTATAAAAAATGTAAAGGTGATCTCACTCTCAATCTGCAATAGTAATTGTGACAACATCTATTCATGAAATTCCTTCAACCACAACTTTCCTGGTTTAATGATATTTCAGTAGACCAATGCCTTCCACATTGGAAAGGTAGTCAGTACATAATTCAACGGCTTCCTCAAAAACATATCGCTCTGTGGTATACCCTTCTATTCAACATTCATTTTTTACATACCCTTTGAAAATATTTATGTATAATTAAATGGGGTATATAAATATATAATATATAGGAACACATAGTATAATCTATAATACCAATTTAACCATCAAGTGAACCATCATATCAAAGAATGTTGGTAGGAGTAAAATCTCTAATTCACATAATATGTTAGCAATTTTATTTTCCATAGTTGGTAATTTCCTCGAGTCGATAACTTTACCTCATATTGATTTGAAAAATATATATATCTTGGTTTATGTATTATATAAATTCTTGGGGAATTGAAATGTAAAGATAAATTCATTAGATATTGTATAAAAACATGATAGACATGTTATTTCAAACCATTCAACTTTAAATTTGTCATTAACATGATATTATTGATTTTTTATGAATACCCCTATAAAACATTAAATCATTAAAAAAGTTAAAAAACTAATATCTCTATTTCATAGAAATACTGTAAGCATCTAGAGTTATAAAATTCTGTTTTTCACTTCTCACTGGTGATAACTATTCTCATAATCTCATGTCAATCATGTCCAACCTATACTTAATTCCATCCTTTTTTTGTTGGGTTCATTTAAAAACATTTCAATGACACTATCACATAAATTTTTCCCAACATGCATAACGTCAAGAAAATGAATGATGTACAAAAAATTCTTGTATTTTAATTCAAAAAAGCTAATCTCTTTTTCCAACTAGTTTTTGTAAGGTTTTTCGAAAAATGTTTACCAAAAGTGGTTTCTATATCATTTTCTTTCTCAAATAGTTGATTACCTATTCGGGGAGAGAGTGATGTACTTTCTCCTAAAACCCCATAAAATGATGTCATCTAAGATCAGTACTTATGTTATCAGGGTATAAATTTTTTATATCCTATAAAAACAGTATTCGATGAATGTTTCACCCTAATAGACTGTGTACCCTCTTCACAAATGGGACACTCTTGAGTTGCATAAATTTTATATAGTTAGAATTTTAAAAAATCATGAATGTTATTTATCATCTCATACAATATGTCTCTCAAATTGAATCACCATTTATATAAGATTCATACAATGTAACACCTGAATACCCCAATAATTTCAAATCTTAGATGAATGGAGCTGAATAAACATCAATATTATTACTCAATTGTTTTGGTCTTGATATTAGCATACATAAAAAAATCCATTTTTTCATGCATAATCATGTTGAAAATATAATTTTTACCAACATAAAAAGCCATGTAATGTGAGTTATGCATTTGTAATCAAAAGGATTCACTCCATTTATTAATAGCGTAAGATGAAGGTATATTGGCTCATTTCCAAATTCTGGATACTCATGATCAATTATATTCAATTGAGGAGAGTCTTTAGGGTGATGAAGATTCCCATCATTATTTCTTATATCTATACTCCATGTTAATTTTATTGTAGTATCCTCACTTTCAAATAAGTTCATAAAATATGGAATGATTTTAATGTACAATAAAAACTTTATAAGACCTTATTCATGTTTCTTATATCGGGAAGGGCCACACTTTAAAAAAAAATTAAATGATTTTTAGTCCTTTCAAAAGAGTATACTATGACAACCCTACTTTTTTTACAAATATAAACATGATTTATTACATAAACTATTCACTTGATACAACATGGATGATAGAGAGGTCTTTTGTATTTGGGGCTTAGGATCATTACATAACAACTTAAAACATTAAAGACAACATCTTTATTGAAAACTTCCTTTGCATGACCACTAAATTCCCTCGTACTTATCATTGTATGGGATAACTTGAGGACGTGCATAAGAAAAGGGGTGAGCTATAAATCCCATAAAGGGAATAATCATGGAATACATGAGAGGTACAATACATGTTAGACAATAGTCATATCAATAGAGCACAAGAAGAACATTAACATAAAGGCATGATAAATCATTTTAATCATAACATGGAAATGTGGCAACAACACTTAACATGGAATTAGAATGAGCCAAGGCTCATTGCACATGGAGCATGAGTAAATCCTAATTGCACATGAAGCATGAGTAAACCCTCATTTCACTTGATTTATCATGATTCAACACTCATTTGACATGACATATCATGATACTATTCTTTACGCAATGCATTGTATCGCTTTAAGGGTGCACCCTTCTTAAACAGTTCATTTCATGCATAAGTGTGCCACATGGATCATAAAACATGGATTCATAAAACATAATAATTTATTCCATGATAAAGGAATGTCGAAGTCATACATGAAACATTATAATCAATAAGTAAATGTGCATAAATTTTAATTCCCTTTATGGATAAATGGGTATGGTATTCACTACACCATGGCATTGGCTAAGAAAATCAGTGCGATTTCAACAGCGTAATGGTGTGACATAAGAATTCATAAAAAATGGTTGATGAGAGAGAAATGGGTTCCTCATCATATTTAAATGTAATGGACAGTAATGAGGTCATATAGATACATGTCCCAAAAAATTTAATGTAATTTAGATTCATGATACAAATGTATTTCTTGAATGTAAATGAGGAGAGAGAAGTTCCTTTCATAATTTCGGCATAGTAACGGGTTTACATGGGAGGAATTTAATGAGAGAGAAAGGGGTCCCCCATAATTCAAACATAAAGAAAGCAGTATGAGAGAGGTTCAATACCATACCCTAATATTCATAATTGAAATTAAAAGGGAAAACAACTTAAAGAAAATTGGACAAAATGAGAAAGGAAGAAAAAACACTTACTTGGAATTGTGCTTCCAAAAGATTGAGAGAGGCTTGAGAGAGGATTCATGGGAGCTTGGGGAACCTTGAGAGAATTATAGAGAGAGTAGGTCAGAGGTTGGACTAACTCCAAAGGATTTGAGTGAGGAGGAAGTGGGATCTTGGGTGGGTTTATATAGGAAAGGTGAGGGAATATTTTATTAATTAGGTTTGGGACCCCTTATATTAAATTAATCCAAACCACAAACCATCCCACGGTTTTTGCCCATGGTTTTTTGAAAAGGGAATAGAAAAAAAATATTTTATAAGTCCAAAGTCCTATCTTCATAAAATAATAGGGTTGCTTATGTGGAGGTGAGTCACACTCCCATGGAAAACAATTTAAAAAGACAAGGTGTTTAATAAGTTTTGAAGGGTCCATTAATGCTTTGAAAAGTAAGTCAAAACAACCCAAAATCACATTATTTTAATGTTAAAACATATATTGGACGAAAATAAAGCTTATAGTATTTTATTACATCACTATTGGGTCATTAAAATGTCATAAACACATTATATATTTAAACAGTATTTAATTTTTACTCAAAAGTTTTACTCTCTCAGAAAATTATGAAAAATTCACCGTTGGATTATTTTGACATTATGATTCTAGAAATAACATTTATTTTATCTAAATAATTTTCTAAATATTTTAATTTTCACTTTTAAAATAAAAACCGACATTTATCGAAAATTCACGGGTTTTGACGGAAATGGCTTTCAAACCTTAATAAAAATTACAATTGCATTCATAAAATTATATGATCATTTATATATAACAAAATTAATTTAATAATAATTATAATAATATTTTATTAAAATATTATTTAATTCAAAAATACCTTAATTTAATAAAATAGAATTCTTAATTAAATAATAACTAAAAACACTATTTGTACTTTAAAAACTATTCACAATGTATCAATAATGACAAGAAAGTATATTAATTAAAAAAAATATTGTACATGAATATAGTAATAGCCATTTGTTACATAACCCCTTAAAAAACCACATAAGATCTAAGGGTAAGGTGTGCGATGGTGACAGACTCTTGGGGTGGCTCAGATAACATTGCTCGAGTGCTAATCTCTATCAACTTCCACTTTTCCCATAGAAGGTCCCGTTCGAGCTTGACATGATGAATCTCAGCATGGGCTTGGTCAAGAGTGAAGGCCAAGGACGCCACCTCTTTTCCGAGCTCCGACAAATGGGCTTCGTATAGAGAAATTCTACTGGATGAGGCCACTGCTTCTTTTGTCTGAGTAAATTGGATTTGATAAAGCCCTATATTTATACTAATCATGTGATCACTTTTCAACGACTATAAAAGTAACAGTCACAATTCTTAACATAAAACCAAATAAGTTGACATTTTATATAAACGTTTTACATAAAGATATATTTAACTAGATTAATAGGGATTTCTATTAATGAAATTTTGGTTCGTTACATATTCAATCCTTTGGATAGGAATATAATCTTTTAGAAATCATAACCATTAAGCATAGTATTTTTTAAGAATCATATGTTTGGAATGGACTCTCATTATATTTTTGGATAATATCATTCAAGAGATCAAGTAGTTCAAAAAAAAGGTGTCACTATATATGTTTACAACTTTTAAATTTTACAGATTCAGTATGGATGAAAATTTCATATATTTAGTATAACCAGCATATAATGGTGTCTTTTCATTACTGTAACTTCTCAATTAATTTTGAATAATCTTGAAGTTCATCTTAAACTTTTATTATCATTTAATAAATACCATATTCATCATTGTTCACACCTATAATCACATCCTTGATATGGTCTTCATCATTGTCCACACTTGTAAACATATCAAATGATCCATAAAATTGATTCTCATCCTAGTCACTAGATATATTCAGTTTTTACCCATGTTCAGTCTAATATTTATAACATCAATATATTTTGTATCATATAATGTGCTCTTCCAACACCTCTAGACTAATTATTCTTTAATAATAATAGTTTAAACAAATAAAATATATTTCAAAAGGGTCGTATTCATGATCATTTGCAATCTTGATAAACTCTTTCAACCCATCCACTCTTTTTTATAAAAATTTTTTCCATACATTATCGATTCATATCCATCCTATTTGATTAAGTAATATTAATATTTAACATAGTAAATAAAATATAAAACCATTTCATAGAAAAAATTCATCTTATGATTAAAATATTAATGTAAGGTAATATTTATAATATTCATGATTTTAAAGACATAAATTGGTTTATTAATGGTTATAATTTTACAAATGTGGGTTATAATTTTTATTTTCTCTATTATATGAACCAATTATTCTATTTTTTTGGACTAATTTTGGTCCCAATAGAGATATATCCCCTTTTAGAACCCAACATAGAGGTGATCAACATATGGACTTTAATTAAAAGCTTCAAAACTAGTTATGTATGTCAATGATTGATAACTACTTTTATACATAAACTATAACTGGTGAGATTTAAAATTTAATCTCTCAACATTCGGAACAATATACTTTCCATATTTCAATTTTTCAAAAATGAAAAAATATTGAAATAATATACTCTAATGGTCACTAAAAATAAAATAGATAAGGTAATGATAGGTTTTAAAAATACATTATTGTTATAGTACATTGTAGTAGGAAGGACACATAGAAGAAAAATGGAAGAATTGTGTTCTTTTAATCTCTGAGAGTAGGAGGGAAACATGGATCATAGAGTTGATTACCATTTGTGCCCCAAATTTTTTTTCCTACTTATCATTTTTAGTCCCCACTATACATGATAAGCTGGAAATGTTTTTGTGGTTTATAGCTAGGATATTCGTGAAATTGGAATGAGAATTAATGATAAATGAGTGAAAATGAATGTGAAGGTGAGGGAGAGAATGACCCATCAATGGATCAAGGAAAGATATATTGGGCGGAACATGGGAGTTTAAGGGATATTTATAACATATATCCATTTTCCAGATGTGCACTTCCAAAAACTTTCCTACTTATTATAACATCAAGTTACCTGAGTTTAGGTATTTCCATTCTCCATGAAATTTTTATACTTTAATTGGGTGTGTCTTGGGAGTCTTTAGGATAGAAAACATTTTCTATGAAAAATTACATAATTTTTAGTGATGTATGTTTGTTTTAATTAATGGAGGTAAGGTATAAATTTTTTAAAGGTTTTATGGGGTTCTCCCCATGTGTGTAGAATGCCTGAGGTGTTTGGGGTCTTTTTTCTAGAATTTATTTTTTTGTGCTCTGATTGATTACACGACATGTAAAGGGGTTGTGCAGTGTGATCTTGGTTAGAAGTCACAATTCTTGAACATTGTACACATCATGAGGTATTACACACTGTGTAATGGTTACATGATGTGTAATTTGAAAATATCTATTTCTAAAAAAAAGTTGATGATTTTTTTCTCATTTTTTATCCATGATGATTATAAAATTTTTAAAGGGATTATACATGGTTTAATTTTCAAGATCATGGATTTTATGGTGCCATTTGAATAAAATTTCATTTCATTCATCTAAATCTCCTTTAGATATTGACGTATAAGGCTTATCTAGGGATTTTGGGAGGCCCTTCATCATATGGATTGTTCTTTCCATCATTGGATCATCATATTGGTTGATTTTCATTTCTATATATAAATATTTCATTCTTATTCTTAATTTCATTGACCATGGTATCATTGTGGAATTTCATTATTCGATTTGTTAATCTATAGTGATGATTGATTTGTTTCTATTCTATTCATGTGGTGCGATCTTATTCCAGAGGGACGTTGCTTTGGTTGGTTTTGGTGTGGTGGGTGTGTTTCCTTGAGGTGTGTGTTGATTTTATATTATTTTACAATGATTTTGTTGAGTTTAATCAATTATACAATGTGTGGGTTGGTTTTAGGGCCTTTTATAAATCCTTTTGTGTTCTGTTTGGTTGTGGGCATGCATGACCTCATGTTTTGAGGTAGGTGGTTTCATCTCTTTCTTGTGTTGGATGAACTATTTTACTTCTATTTTCATAAATTGGTTTATAAAAAATTGGCCTTGTTGTTTTGTGTGTTTAAATAGATTTCTTATTAATGCTGGTTTTCCATCATTTTTTGTAAATGGAAAAGGGGTATTTTCTAAGCATTGGAATGATTTATAAAATGTAGTAGATGGGAATCCTTGGGTATCTAGTTGGAAAGTGTATATTTGGTACGTCATCCATATTACCATTGAGAGGTTTTCTCGTTACACTTTCCTCTACTCCCTAGGACCATTTTTTTAGGGACTTGTTCTTGATGTTATTGGGGGGTCCACTCATGGGGTGATCCTCTACTTTTTAGGCTTGTGTTCTGAGAACACGATGTCCACTAGTCATTTTTTGGGGTATAATTAATCTACTAGCCTGAAATGTTGAGTTTCTTGGAATTATTTGCCTATTCTTGGATTTGTATTTTTTTATGTGATAAGTATTTGTTCTTATTTGGTAAATGATAACGAGAATTTTTATTGAAATTGATATACCTTCCTCTATTTTTGCATTTTCAGGAAACAAAAAGGAAAATTATTTACAATGATTTTGATATAAATAATTTTTTTCTTATCATTCCATGTTTTATTTGAAATGATCATACTTATGTTTTTTTAAAAAGACTTATTATGAAGCACCTAGGTAGGACCCTGCTAAGCATGTTAGCTAACACCCTTCATACCTCTTTAGTGGTGTGTAAACCTTTCTATGCCTTTTGATGAATGGAAATTCAAGGTGCCACAATGAGGCGGTGTGGTTTCTAGTCAGCTAAGTCTGGGTAGCTGTTAGTGAGATGTTGTGGGTTTTCCCACACTATCACATAGAGTATACGTTTTGGTTTTGTTGTCCTTTGATGTTTGGTCTTGTAGTTAGAGTTTTTAGTTGTTTTGAGTTAGTTGGTTTTCGTTGTTTATTTTTGTTATGGAATATATATATTTCTTCTATAGTTGTCTCTTTTATTTATATATGTGAAATGTTGTTGCTTCTGGTTATGTTAAATCATTCCCTCTAGTTTTTTTATGATACCAAAGTTCTAGTCACAAACCCATGAGGATTGGGAGCAACATTTGGGTATGTGATGAGTCTGGTTATGTACCAGTTTGATATGGTATTTGGGTCTATTCATTATATATTGGTATCAAAGGTAGTATGTCATAAAGATTCATTTCAATTAGATGTATGATATACTAGAGATATGAATTTTGGAAATTGAGAGGTATATTAAAGTGAGTTATTGTCCATAACTTACTATAATCAGAATCAAGTTACCATGTGATGGTTTTCTCCCATAATGAGTTTTGTTGTTAATCACCTTTTTTATTATGGGTTCTAGTTTTAATTGATATTGTTCTATCATATGATTGTTTATTCTATTTCTATGTGAAGTGGTATGCTTCTAAGATGAGTTCTATGAGTTTCTCAAGAAGGTGCAGCTGATTCTACTCAAGGAAATCCTTGGATATATCATAATCTAATTGAAGATATTGTGTGGGTAGCTTTTCATATTGATCATAATGTTCCACAAGTTGATAACACAGCCATTGAGGTGCAACGAGGATCAGGAGGATATAGGGATTGATCATGGGAGTTCCTGTGTGACAAGTCACCTTCCTTTAAAGGTAACAATGAACATAATGGGGTGGAGTATTGGCTGGACATGATCGATAATATCTTCAAATTATTGGATACACCTGAGAGTATCAAAGTGTTTTCTACTATTTTTTAACTCAAGGATCTCAAAAAGAGGTGGAGGGATTCCATGGTACATGATGATAAGTATGTGGGATTGAACTAGAAGGGTTTTAAGACTATCTTCTTCCATTAGTTTTTTCTAGACTCAATGATGATAGAAAATTCTTTAGAGTTATTCTCTTTATATATAGGTGAGTGTTTAATATCATCATGCACTAATAAGTTTGCTGAGTGTGTTTTTTTACATCAGAGGTAGTGAATACTAACTAGGTGAAATCTCATAAGTATCTGCAGGGTTTACAACTAGATATTAGATCAAAAGTATTTATACTAAATCATTAAACATTCATAGATATATTGGGCATGGCTATGATGGTATAAATGAATATGGAAGGTACGGTTGGATCATCTGCCTCTTATCTTCCACCTAGTGTTAGCTGCAGTGGCGCGCTAGGGAAAATGATAAAGTGGAAATATCACCGTTGGAGTGAAGAAGGTGGTTTTCAGTGGTAGGCCTCCTTAGCACCTTCAATTATAGATAGTAGTATGACTCTGTCTTGATATCAGTGTGTAAATATCAAACACACCTAATGTTCTTGTCCTACACCAGTAAAGATGTGTAATAACTCTAGGCATTATGGTAATCCACATCACTTCTATCATGACATTTTCTACTCCTCCATATGGTCAGGTATTTTTTGATCCAAAGACTATAACAGCACAATAAGATGCTTTAAAGACTATAGGGATCAAACCACATGCCTTATAATTGAATCATCTTTACACCAAAGATGAGTTTCTAGTGGAGGTAAAAAAAATTCTAGGGGTAGTTAATGGTGCCATCTTTATTTCATCCTCAGTAATAAATTCTTTATTTAATGATTGTTCTTCCCACTCATTTATATCTAGTTGGTTTATTTATTTTCTTACTCTACGGATGGAATTCATGTCCTTTTTTATGGAGTTAGTGAAACTTCTAAGGAAGAGTAAATAATAGGGTTTTTGGTGTCCTTCTTATGCGTTATCTAGAGATGATACTAATCTATTCTAGTATTTTATTATTCTTTATTTGGACTTGTTTGATTTAATTATCAGGATAGATTGTCTTGTCACTCTTCATGATAAAGTTAATTATTATCATTAGTGTGTCTCATTTCTTTTGATTGATAGGAGATCATAGGTGTTTTAGGGAGAGTGGGATCCATGGTTTGGTAGTATAGGACCTTTCCACTAAGATCTATAGAGTTTATTGTATGTTGTTATAGTTGAACTTGATGATGTTTCTTCTAATGTTAATATTAACAGCATTGTTAGGGGAATTTATAAAGTATTTCTAAATAATTTCTCTATGATTCACTCAAAGAGAGAGGTAGAGTTTATTATTTGACATGGTTCCATGGATGCAGTTGGTATCAATACCTTCTTATCATATGGAACTAGTAGAACTGAAAGAGAAAAATATTTTTTTAGACGATCTGGTGAAAAGGGGTTTTGTTCACCCTAGTGTTTCACCTTGGGAATCCCCAGTGCTCTTTTCCAAGAAGGTAGAGAGTTCACTCTAATTTTCCATGGACTATCAAAATTTGAACCAGGTAGAAATTAACAACATGTATGATTTTCCTCATGTGGATGGTTTTTTTAATAAGCTAAAAGGGGAAAAGTGTTTCTCAAATATTGATCTTTAGTCATTTTATCATCAACTTCTTGTTTGGGAGTGTGATATATTGAAGATAGCTTTCAGGAGAAGGTATGGACATTTTGAATATCTTGTAATTAATTTGTTCTAACTAAAACCCAAGTAATTTTCATACATTTGTTGAAATTAATATTTCATCAGTATCATGAACCATTTTTTGTAGTGTTTGTAGATGAATTTTTTATTTATTAAAGTTTCAAGCATGATCATGAGTACTATCTAAGTTTGGTTTCAGAAATCCGGAGAAGTCCCCATTTGTATGGAAATATTTTTCAGTTTCATTTATGGATTCAATATGTTAAGTTCATGGGTGACATGATTTTGAAACACAACTTGTCAGATGATCTTGATAAGGTAATGGATGTCGTGTCTTGAGAAGAGCCACAAAAGGTCTTTTAAATTTATAGATTCCTTGGTATTGCTAGTTAATATCGATGGTTTTTTTAGGATTTATTGAATTTGGCATCACATTTGACCTCTCTTATTAGGAAGGAGATGAAATTCATATGGGATGTGAAGTTTCGGTCTTCTTTCTAGGAGCGGAAATAGCTTCTGACATCATCTCCTATTTTGATACTACCTAATACTGGTAAGGGATACATGGTTTTATATGATGCTTTTAGAATTGGTTTAGGTTGTGTGCTCATGAAGGATGGTCATGTGGTGGATTATGGTTCTTTGTAGCATATAATTCATGATAATAATTACCCCACCCATGATTTATAGTTTTCTATAGTTATGAATGTACTTAAATTTTGGTGGCATTATCTTTTTTTGGAAACGTACACAGTTTTTTCTTACCATAAGAGTTTAAGATATATATTTTCTCAGAAATACTTGAACCTTAAATAAAGGTGGTGGGTGGAATACCTTTATACATTTAAATTCAATATCACCTACACCCTAGGGAAAGGGAATTCCATTACATATGTTCTTAGTAGGAATGAAACCTTGCAGGCTATTTTGGAATTGAGGAATAGTGAAACCCTATGGTGATTTTTACTCAGTTATATGTGGATGCTTATGAGGATATTTTAGGTATGTTTCTGACCAGAGTTCAGTTATCTTGATCTCTCCTTGATTCTATCTTGTAGATTCATTAGTAGGATGAAGACTTCAGTGGAATTCAAGAAACCCTATATGGTAGGGAGAACATTTCAAGTTCATCTCTTTCTTCAGATGGTAAATTCAACTTTAGGGTTTTTTTGTTATCCCAACATCAGTAATGAGCCCAGTTTTATTTAAATATCATAGTTACTAATGTGTAATTAATCCAACAACAACGAAAATTTATTATGACATGAGACAGTGATTCTGGTATCCGAATATGAAGCAAGACATTACATACTATGTGCCCATTGTTACACCTGTTAGCAGATAATGATAGAGCATCTAAAACCTTATGGTTTACTTCAGCCAATTCATGATCCTGTTTAGAAATGGGATAAGGTATCCATGAAATATGTTTTCAGATTAACATGGACTCCCCAAGGAATAAATTAACTCAATATGTTGATTGATCTGTTGAAAAATTTATCTAATTTTATTATGTTCCAATACACTGTAAAAGTTCAAGATCTGGGTAATTTGTATCTACAAAAAGATATAGGGTTACATGGGGTTCCATTTGTCATTGTTTTTAGAAAATGTTCCTAGTTTTAGTTAGATATTATAGAGAAGTCTCTGAGGGTTGATGGGGAATCAGATCAAGTTAATTACAACTTATCATTATTAGACAGACAGTCATGCAGAGTGTACTATTCAGATTCTGGAGGATATTATTTGTGCATGTATCATGGATTTTAGGGGATCTTGGGAAATCCATCTCAGACTGATTGAGTTTTTTTATAACAAAAGTTATCATTCATTAGTATGAATGAATCCTTTTGAATATTTTTATGGTATCTCATTCAGGTCACCTCTTTGTTGGGTAGAGGTGGGTGAAGCTTCTTTGGTGGTACTAAGTTTGGTTCAAGAAATGTCTGAAAGGATTTAGGATATATGTTGGCACTTTTATATAGCACAGAGTCAGAAAAAGTCCTATATGGATCACTGGATTAATCATTTGTAGTTTTCCATAGATTACTAGGTTTTTAGGAATTTTTTTCCAGGGTTAGATCATCGTCATCTCAGAAAATAGGGAATTTTATCTCCATATTATGTGGAACTATTTGACATTATTGAGTAGCTTGAGTGGGTTGCTTATTAGTTGGAATTATTAGCTCATTTGACAAGAATTCATGAACTTTTCCACATATCACTACTCAAGAAATGTCACCCTAAACCATATCATGTTCTGAGTTGGGAATAGATTGAGTTAGATCTAGATGTATCTATTTTCAAACATCATATGGTGATAATTAACTCTCAAGTGAATGTCTTATGTGGGGAGTCAATTCTATTGGTCAGGGTTTTATGGTGGCATGGATCGGATTCTCATGAGACCTGGGATTGTGAGTTATTAATGAGGGAGAAATGGCCTGAACTATTTACAAAATTTAATTCTTCCATATGACTTCCTTGGGATATAAAGTCTTATGGTGGAGAGTTTGTAACATCTTGTTTCTATCTTTCAAGTATTTCTCTTCTCCTTGCTATATTTCTTCTTTAATTAGGTGAATCTTGGGACTACTGAGGATGAAGAACATTTATTGAGAATGATAACATGAATTTTAGAGATTTATTCTTGATTTAATTAATGGAGTTTGGGTATAAATGTGTTAAAGGTTTTTTAGGGTTCTCCCTATGTTTGGAGAACAACTGGGGTGTTTGGGGAGTTTGTGTAAGAATCTGAATTTTATGATATGTGAAGGGAGATTAAATGGAATGTAAAGGGGTTACACGACGTGTAATTGGTCACCAGACATAGTTTGTGAACATTATACACATCATGGAAGAAGTACACATCATTAAATGGTTAAATGATGTTTAATGTTAAAAGATTAGTTTTTTAATAAAAAAAGATGGTTTTTTTAGTACCTATGATCCGTGATGATAATATGATGTGTAATGGGATTACATGACTTTTAATTTTCATGAGAAAGGATTTTATTATGCCGCCTTGCTGAAATTTCATTACATTCATCTGCATCTCCTTTGTCTCTTGATCTTGAAGGGTTCTCAGATGATTTTGGTCGATTTCGTTCGATCTAGATTGATCTGTTGAGCATTTGATCATCATAGTAGTTAGTTTTCATCTCTTTTGTTGAATAGGTATTTCTACTTCTTTGTTGATTTGATCATGGTGGAACTATGGTGTTGTGATTTAAAACCCCCTAATATGTGGTGATGGTTCCTTTGTTTCTATTCTAGTCTCATGGTTAGTCGTGTTCTAGGGGTTGTTGCTTTGGTTGGTTGTGGTGTCACAAGTGTGATTCCATGAGTTTTGTGTTAATTTACTCATCTCTTCCAACCCCTTTTTTAATTGAATCATTTCTAATATGTGTAGGTCTTTTCTAGGGCCTCTGTTGTCATTGTTGAATCCTTTTTTGGTTTTTTCCATTATGGGATGTGCGACCTTAGGTTTTGAGGTAGGTATTTATTTCTCAATCCTATATTGGATGAAATAAATTGCTTCTATTTTTATAAATTGATTTATAAATAAAATTTCATGATTTTTTTGTCTGTGAAAACGGATTTGTGATAAAAGGTGGTTTTCCCTAGATTTTAGTAAATTGAAAAGGGGTATTTTATAAGAATTGAAATGATTTATAAAATTTAGCACATGGTAATCCTTGAGTATGTATGAGTAAGTTTTAGCTTAGGTCCATCATCTGTTTTATTGTCTGGAGGTTTTCTCTTGGGGACTTTCTCTACTCACAGTGAATGTTGTTTTATAGACATGTTCTTGACATTGTTGGGGGGTTTACTCA
Source organism: Viscum album (assembly GCA_963277665.1). Lineage (NCBI taxonomy): Eukaryota > Viridiplantae > Streptophyta > Magnoliopsida > Santalales > Viscaceae > Viscum > Viscum album. The sequence goes on along the minus strand of OY728162.1, from coordinate 73,563,004 downwards.
AGGGGTGTTCCTCTACTCCTTAAACCTATTTTCTAAGGACATACCATGTACTATTCATTTTTTGTGATATGTGTAGTCTTCTAGCCTAACTTGTTGAGTTACTTGGAATGATTTACATGTGTCTGGATTTTTATTGTTTTGGATGTGATATTCAAACATTGTATTTTGATAAATGATAATGGAAATTATGCTTCAAATTGATATATCTACTTTATTTAGAATCTATATAAAATTTGAATATTATTTACAACACTTTGATATAACTTCTTTACTGATTATTATTCAATGTTTTATATGAAATGGGTATTGTTGGGTTGTTTTTATAGAGTCTTGTTATGGAACAGCTGGGTGGGACCCTACTAAGTATGGTAGCACACTCCTTGTGTACCTCTTCAGTGGTGCTCAAACCTTTTTATGTCATTTGATACAGGGATGTTTAAGTTTCCACAAGGAGATAATGAGGTTTCTGGTCATCTATGTCTGGGTAACTAGTGTTGATATAGTGGGGGTTTTCCCATGATATCACATGGAGTAGAATTTCTGGTTTTGTTTTCCATTGATGTTTGGGCTTGTACTTAGTTTTTGTAGAAGCTTTGAGATGTTTGGTTTCTAATATTTTATTCTGTTTTGGTATACATATATTTTTCATCTATAGTTGTCTCTTTTATCTATATATGTACCATGTTGTTGCCTTTGGTTGGGTAAAATCATTCCATATGGTTGATGTGTGATGATTGGGTGCTATTCGTTAGCCTGTGTGGATTTGGAACACGCTTCATGTATGTGATGGGTTGGGTCTGGTACCAACATGAGAGGTTATATGGGTAAGTTCATTACACTTATCATTTGCAGACACTGCCTTACATGATAAGTGGGCAGGGGTTTTGTTGTGCACAGTTTGGAGATCCATGCAATCAGAGGGGGAAATAACGATGAATGAGTGAAAATAAACATGTAGGTAAGGGAGAGGGTAAACAAACAATGTCTTGAGGAAAGAGATATTAGGTGGAGAATATGTTAGGTAGGTCAAAGAAAAATAAGATCACTTATATACATGTTGTTCAATCCATTTGGGAAAATTAAAAAAAAGTTGTCTGAGGGGAAGAAACAAATTACAGGTGATCATATACCTTGACTTTAATATATCATTACAATTTCAAGAAAACAAATCCAGATAAACTTAAAACTAAGACAAATATATTGATACAAATTTAAAATTAAAAAAATATATTTTTTAAAAAATAAATGATTATAATTTCACTTCTTCTTGAATGGTGACAATTTTTAAAAGAAAAGAAAAGGAACTTTTTTAGAAATATGGCAAAAATGACCCTTATAAAAAATATTGTTCTATAATACTCAATTATTCTAAATAAAAAAATTATAATTTTCAATTGTATCATTGAATTTTAAATAAATATATTTAACTATATAAATAAATATATATATTTTTAAAAAAAATTACATAATTATATATATTTACAAAATATCTTTATATAATTAAATATATATTTATTAATTTATTTAAAAATATTTTTTATATATATTATTATTTAAATATGCGTTGATAAATATATATATTTTTAAAATAAATTTATCATTATATAAATATATATATTAATATATTAATTATATATTTATAAATATATTTATAATTTTTTGTTATTATTGTATATAAATTACATTGAAAAACATATTTATATACACATAATCAGGATTATTTATATACACCTAATTATTTATATTCTAAATTATTTATAAACACATAATCAAAATTATTTATATACAAATAATCAAAACTATCAGTTCAAGGTAATCCAAATTATTTATAAATTATTTATAAAATTTATTAATTCAAAATTATTAATTCAAGATAATAAAAATATTAATTAAATTTTATTAATTAAAAATAATTATTATTTCAAATTATTAATTCAAATTTTTTATTATATAAAAATAAATACTTATTCCCACATAATAATTTAAAATAATTATTAATTCAAAATTATTAATATGTTATTTATATTAATTATTAATTCAAGATACTAAAAATTAATTATAATCAAAATTCTCTATAATAAACATTTTTTAAATTATATATAATTATATATATACATTTGATACAAATTATTAATATTTGTTTGTGAATATTACCAACGGTGTAGACCATTGATTAAAATCCATGGTCCTGAAAAAAAAATAGTATAAAAAATTATATACATGCATGAAAAGAAGGGGGTTACAATGCTAAAAATTGGGACCAACAATATCCCTAATGATGAAAGATCATTTAAAAGTCAAATTTTTTGTCTTCTTCCCCTTCCTCTGGATCCACCGTGGCATTTTGGGTGTATGCCTCTCTTCCACTGGTTAGGTGCTTACCAAGCATCATCTTGATCATTCATGCCTGATAATTTATCCTCCTCATCATGAGGCTCAATGAATCTTGTGAAATAATTTTTAGTATCAAAACATATCCATCTTGATTTGAGGCATTACCCTTCAAATTAAAGTTTATCATTTCCTTAACATTACTAATGCTTGATGATTTACATTCAACTTGAAAAGGTTCAGGAACATTACCATGTTCCTCATAGATGATTTCCCTACTATTAAGTCTATTTAAAATATCTAGAAAAGTAAATTCATTTGTACTAGGACTAGAGACTAGTGGGACAATGACAACCTCATTATTTACTACCTTCTCTTACGGTGTACCACTTGTAACTAGAAAACCTGATGCATCCTCAAGACCAGCCTGATCAATTTTATGAGTTTCTATAATATTCTCATTTGAGGCATGTCTATCCATTGTTAGAGAATCTATGAATTTATTAGAATTGACTAGTTTAAATACCTCTTCATCCACATGTATAGGAAACCCTTGAAATGATGTGGTTCAATCGTTATAAAAGGCTTTTGATAAGATTCTTTAGGATATAAATAAATAGCTACAGTAGAGATTCCATACTCCTTTAGAGTTGATAGTTCAATAGTTGGAGTATCCATAATAATAGGTCCAGCCTAGAGAGGATATCTCTCTTTCACCTTATTGGACACCTTCTCCTTATCTTTCACTATATTAATCATTTTTTCTTCATTAATAAGGGGTACTATTGGAATATATGATTTTGGAGAAGTGATCATATTATTCTTACCTTTTAGAATGATATATAAAAGTAAATAGCTCTCGTGATTCATTTACATATCCATAGTGTTCAGAACATACTGTTTGAGGTTTGGGTGATTATTGGTCTCCCCTCCACAATCCATTTCCACCTCATCAAAATAATAATCCTATGAATGCAGATGATCCGGGATTATTGGAGGACTCCCATTATCTCTACAAATATTAATCCACTGAGAATTATCTTTTGGACACTATGCTCTAGGATCCTTAACAATAGAAACATGACCACCAACAGTCTCACTGATCTGGGTTTCATGATGGTTTTCCAAGCCCAGAGCATGCCTCAAATTAGTAGCATATGATCCATTGCCATTTTTGATGTTCTTTCTCCCCTATGCAATAGAATTATTAGGACTATCATCCCTTTTTTACCAACAATCCATGGTCTTAGAAGAATATGCTTTCATTTTTAAAGGTCTTCTATAATCATTTCCCTAGTTCCGTTATAGGCTAAATTTCAAATATTAAATGATTCAATGAAAGACATATTTCTAATTCCCAACCAAATTATATTCCTCAAATATTTGAGGAACCTTTTCATACTCCACTGTAAGATTAATTGAATCATAATTAGTTGAGGTAGTTACCTTATCTATGCGAGTCTTTCTGAAATCTATTTCAAATATGATTATAACATTTTAAACAAATATTACCATATAATTCTCCCTATCAAGGAATATAGGTACTCCTATTGATGTTTCAATGTCATGGAGAATATTTAGGTGCCATAGGATCCAGTTTAGACCATATAGAGGAATCTATACACACAAAAATGTGTTCTTGACATTGGACAGATTAAAATGTTATGATCATTCATGTGCCCATTTTTAAAAAATATGCTATGGAATCACATTTCAAGAAAAGGAATGAAATTATTTGAAAAACACTTTTTCACCCTCATGAATAGTCATATGAAAATAGGATTAATAAATAAAATTTATAAAATCTATTAGAATTCAAAAGATTCTAACATAATATGATGGTACAGAAAATGATCCTCCGTTCAATGGAAATACCTCCTTGGATCTATGAAAAACAAGCTTGAAAATGATTCTTGGTTCATCATATACAATAGAAAATGATCTAACAAGAATATAATAAAGGCATCAGGTATGGGTAAGTAGTAGAAGCTGAGAGTTTAGCAAGGGGTCATCCAATGGAGGATTGATTGTTTTTTTTTAATGTGATGAGATACGATGGGGTGGGGATCAAATTATTTTGGATCATTATTAAAGTGAAGAAAAAATATTCACATAACATAACTTTTCAGAGGATCGATTAGTCGAGAATATTGATAAAGAGTGTCTTTATCAGTGGTAAAATTCTAACCCTAGAAAAGATAAATTTAATCAGTGCATTCAAAAAATCATAGATAAAGAGTAGTTTTATCAGAGCTAAAATTCTAACCCCAATAAAGATACATTTTATTAGCACTGATGGTGGTCTCGTAAATTTTTTATTTCAAGAAAAAAATAGCTTCAGGTGTTGGGTTCCTGGGCTACAGGATTTGTAATGGACTTCTTGTCCACAGGGTCTTCAGACCACCAAAAATGCATGGGTTATACCTTAGGGGCAATGACCTTCCCTTTTGAGTTTGTGTTTTTCATTTCAATGTTTTTTTGTAATTTTACCCATAAGTAACGGTAATATATCACTATAATTATTAAAATATACATATTTAAAAGATATTTATATATAATTATAAATATATTTATATAAATATATATCATTATATAATTAAATTTATATATAATTATATATAATTATATAATTATATATATTTATTAATATATAAATATATTTAATTATAAATATAATAAATATATTTCTCATTTTAGTATGTTTATTATAATTTTGTAATTATTTAAATAAATAAATTTTATATAATTGTATATATATTTATATATTTATCTTTTATTATACTTATTTAAAGAAATTATATATTTTTTTAATATATAAATATTTATAATTATAAATATAATTAATATATTTATAATTTAAACATATTTACTATAATTTTATAATATTATATATATACATTAATTTATTTATAATTTTTTAAACAATGTTTTAAAAATTATATATTTATAATTTTATAATTAACTATTGAAATTTAAAAATTATTAAAAATTCATTTATACAGATTAATTATATATGTTTCAAACATATTTAAAATGTTAAAACATGATAAAGAACGAAGAATAAATACTATTTATATAAATTAAAAACATATTGAAAATATTACATGAATAATAAATAAATATACGTATAAATACATATTAAAAATGACTAAATTTTTTTAACATTATTAATGAATATATAATAACAAATGAATAAATAAAATTAAACAAATAAGAAAAATAATAAAAAATTATTTTATAACATTTACGTGAATCACAGACACATAAAAAAATAATAAAAATGAATAAATAGATGATATTTATTTTATAAATAAAAAAATTACTAAAAATTAATAAAATTGACTATTATAAAAATTAATAGTTAAATTAAATCTAATTAAATTAAGCACACAGACATAAATACACACATACACATACATATCTACAATTACACATATCTATATATATTTTAAATTATTTATTATCAATATAAATCTATATTTAAATAAAAAAATTTATTTATATTTTATATATTTTTTAATATAAAATCATCGTATATTATATATATCTTAAATATATACACATATTTCAATTAATTTTTATAAACAAACTATTAAACCTTTTGACTAATATAAATGCGGTAATTTTTTATATATAAAATTTTGAAAATACTATTCTTTATTTATTAAAAGGTATATATATCATATTTATATATTATATTTACATATACATACTTTTGTAATATAAATTTATTTTAAAAATATATAAATATTTATATTTAAATTAAATTACTCAATACAACCTTTATCAATGCTATAAAAAGTGCTAATAATGGTTTAACTTTTAACAGTGCTAAAAAAAGCTGATAAATGTGGTGACCTCTAAAACCATTAGAAAAAAGCACTCACAAAGTATACCCTTTTATTAGTGCACTTATTAGTGCTTATAAATGATAACATTTTCAGCACTTTCTCTGAGAGATGATAAAATCCCCCCTTTATCAGTGCATTTTGTTTAGAAATATTAAAGTTCAGCACTAGATAATGGATGATTTGTTGTAGTTTATATATCAGGGAGGTAAAAAAATACTCAAAAAATGTTATAACCCAAAAGGAAAGATTGGTGTCTTAGATTCAATGAAGCGTTATGGGTCTACCATGCTCCATTCAACACTCTCATTGGTATTTTACTTTATCATATAGATTTTGGGAAGAATTTTCATCTCATTGTTGAGGTGGTTCAAACAATTAGGTTATAAATAAATATAATCCTAATATTTTTTTGTAAGTTCTCAGAGGAGATTATAGAATGAAGAGTTGGAAGAGAATTTCTGATATGCTTATAAAAATTTATAAATCTATAAAAGAGAATATTTAGGAAACATGTGATCATATAATACTTCACCATGAGTTCCACACCAAGGGAGAGGTTTATTATATAATGCAGAGTTAAAGATTCACCATACATGTTCCATCCCCATTGGTTTAACTCATACATTATTATTAATGTTTATCCTTTTGGGTTTGTGTAGGCATTAGCGGACATCATTACCCTAAGATCTCTATCCACCCTCATCCATATAGAAGGACCTCTTCTCCACACAAATATTATTATTTTATTCATAATAATAATAATAATAATAATAATGAAAATTTTGTTTATATTGGTCAAACACCCTTTTCATGGAATGATGAGGTGAACAAAAATATAAATCCCACATTGTAAATGTGGGTAGAATCATCATATCTCATCCCTTATAAAAGGAGACTTGGGAATTGGAATTTTAAATAAAATAAAATATTTTCTTAAAAGATTTTAATATATTTTAAAAATATATTTATTTAGTAAAATTTTTATAATATATATATATAACAAAACAAAAAATAAAATTAAATTAAATTTTTTATTAAAAATTACTCATCTCATCATTAGTCATAAAAGTTGGATTTCACTTTTTCAAAATCCAAATGGGTTCCTCCACTTAGAGTTTTCTTACTTCAATCAAACCAATGTGTTCTTTTACTGAAACTATTGGATCAAATTGGTGAGATTCAAATAAATTTGGATATATAAATAAGTGATGATGATATTGATTATTTGTTTAATTCCTTCAATCAAAAATTTTCTAGATAAAATTTCCCAACATCATTACTGCATGGATGTCAATTCTTGGTGACCATCATCCCTAAAATATTGGTACAATCCTTGAGGGAAACATACACCAAGAACCCTAGACTAACTAGTGGGGTTGGATCAAACCCTTTTGGAAAATGAATTAAATTCACACATCAAGATTCATTAGGTCTTCTCCATATGAATGATTATTTTTTTAATAATAAAAAGGGTTTGAATCAAAAAATAACCAAGAATGTGTATTTTGAATCACTCAATGTGATGAACCCAAACATGGTCAAACATGAAAATTTTGATTGAAATAACTTCCCCACGTGGAAGAATATGATAATGTTTCTTCTTATGGTGTTGAATATTTTTTAAATTCTAGAATTGTATCTTCCTCCTATTCCTGATGATCCTACTCCAAATCTTGATGTCACACCCACTGACATGACTGAAGTCGATCGTGTTCGATCAATAAGGAATAAATGTGAAGACGATCAATTTTTGTGTCGAGGATATATTCTCAACACATTATCAAATTTTCTTTATGTCTATTTTCACATAATGATGTCTAATCGAGATATATGGGATATGCATGAGTTAAAGTAAAAAATATAGGACCCCGAGACACCCTGAGAGGGGAGGGGTGAATCAAGGTGAAAACTTTTTCTTATTAAAGTTCTGGATCTTGTTCCCACGTTGGTAGGAACAACTTAAATCTATACGAAGGATATGATCAGCAATGAAACATTCACATGCAGAGAGATGATACAACTATTTTTACTTGGTTCACCACTAAGGGCTACGTCCAAGGAGCATACGTTGATAGGGTGTCGGTCGTACCTAAATCCACTATGATTCACTAGCTGTAGGTTAGAAAGGTTTGGGTACAGTCACTCTGTCCCAGGCTCACTGCCTTTACAAAGGTTTAGGAAAAGCTCACTAGTTCCCTCGGGTCACTCCCGTTGACTCCCCCTGGCTCACTGTCGTTGGTGAAGTCACACTCAATATATAGACGTGAAGGTCTCTTCATCATTGCATAAGAATGCATCCTCTGTTTAATGTAGATTCTCTATTAAAGTCCAATTCTCACAAGAAGATGAATATCAATTTGTGTTGAGGGTACCGGGCAATCTTCCAGCTTTTGTGCAGCTTCAAGAGGACAAATGTACTTTAACAAAACTGGAGCACTTCTCCAATCCCGTTGCGCAAGTTTCAATCCCAGTGCGCAAGTGACACAAAACAACTTGCACGACACTGCCTCTTTCAACTCTGAACATGCGTGATGTTGCACCTTTATCTCCCCAACCGCCTTGGTCGCGCAACCAACAATCGGCGCGCAACCTCTACTTGAACGACCCAACTACCACTTGGATGGCTCAACCACCTACGCGATGAGATCTTGAAAAATCTCTAAGTCTTGAACTCCGTGAGAAATGAGGAGGGGTGGTCCAGTATTTATAGGAAAACTGGACCCCCTGCGTGGAGGTGCGCAAGTCCCTCATTGGCGTGCAAGTCCATCTATGGCGTGAAAGTCTCATCTCTCTTAACCTCTATCGTGCTACTCACTTGCGCGACCCTCTTTCCTTAGCCAAATTTTTAAGTTCTGTTCTTGGAAAACAATAGGCGCACAAGACCGAATCCTTCTAGGTACCAGCGCGCAAGTTCTTTCACGGCGTGCAAGTACACTTGCGCGGCCTAACCAACACTTGCGCGACCCTTATCCCTTTGCCATATTTTTATGTTCTGATTCTCAAAAACATATGGCGTGCAAGTTTCCTATCCTCCAAGACCTCGTCGCGCAAGTCCCCTTACCAAAAACATTTTTCTTTATTTTTCAATTTTTAGGCCCAAAAATTTGGCAAACGCTGGGAAACGGTGCCACCTTCACTACTGTTGTCTGCTTGAACGGTATGATCTCTTTGCTGGTACACATTATGAACTTCCACTGAGGATTGACAACAAACACAAACCGTATGCCAAATCATGCTTAGAAGACCCTGGTTCCAACAATCTCCCCCTTTGGGTTTGTTGGGAATCAAAAAATAAATTCACTAGATCTGCATCCATGCAGAATTCAAAAACGCAAGAATCAACTCAAAAACACAAGAATCAACTCAGCCAACACTCTAAGTCTACGTGAGCAATGCTCGGTGTAGAAAACAAGAGAGGAAGCATGAATTGGGTTCCATTGTTTTTGGAATTCTCCATGACGCCCGATGTTTTCCTTCTTATACTTCTCATCACAGAAGCATTTCTTGCCTTGAATTTATTCCTTTCTCCCCCATTGACAATAAATCCAAAGACCAATAAGTTGTTCAACGTTCAGCTCAAACGATACTCCCCCTGGATAGTATCTCCCCCATAAACCTGCATCACAGCCATAAGCAGATAAAAACAGTTATAACAAATGGGGAGAGGGGATTTCCGGAGCCTCCTTATGTAGTAGGAGGTGGTTGAACATCGAGGTTCAACCGATGCTTCTCAAACACAGCCGCAGACAATGGCTTGGTCAGGATATCAGCCACTTGCTCATCAGTTCCAACATGATCCATTCTAATCACGCCTTGTTCAACATTCTCTTTGATAAAATGATACCGTATTTCAATATGTTTTGTACGAGAATGCTAAACCAGATTCTTCGTAAGATCAATTGTGCTTTTGTTATCACAGTAAATCACCATTGGTTGCTGCACCTTATCACCAATATCTGTTAGTTTCTACTTCATCCAAAGAAGTTTAGTGCATGCCTTTTTGGCAGAGATATACTCAACTTCAGCAGTACTAAGATAAGTACTTTCTTGTTTCTTGCTCAACCAGCCAACACATTTCTACCCAATATAGAAAGATCCACCACTAGTGGACTTTCTGTCTACCACATCACCAGCCCAGTCAGCATCAGAAAATGCAGATAATTCATTGTCCATGCCTGCAGCAAAAAATAACCCGAAGTTATGTGTACATTGAATGTAAATCATGATTTTTTTTACTGCCGCCATATGTTCCTCTTTTGGATTACTCTGAAAGCGGGCCGCAAGGAATGTAGAAAAGACAATATCTGGCCTTGTCGCTGTCAGATATAGTAGGCTTCCAATGATCATCCTGTACATGGTGGGATCAACAGAGTCCCCATCCTCATGCTTTCCAAGTTTAGTTCCAACTGCAATCGGAGTTGACATTGGTTTGGAGTCTTGCATATTGAACTTCTTCAGCAGCTCTCTTGCATATTTTTCATGAGAAATGAAAGTGTATTCCTTCTTTTGAATCACCTGCAGCCCCTAGAAATATGTGAGCTCCCCAATCATAGACATTTCAAATTCTGATTTCATGTGGTTGGAAAATTCATCCACTGATTTCTTCCTGCTGCCACCAAATATGATATCATCAACATAGACTAGAACCATGAATTGATATTTTTAAGAATTCTTCACATAGAGATTGTGATCAACTCCTCCTCTTTTGAATTCCAACTTCTTGAGATAAGAATCCAGCCGTGAGTACCACGCCTGTGGTGCCTGCTTCAAACCATAAAGAGATTTCTTCAGTTTGCAGACCTTTGTTTCATCTGTATCCAAAACAAATCCCACTGGTTGATCAATGTAGACTTCCTCTTCGAGTACACCATTCAAGAATACTGTCTTGACATCCATTTGATATACTTTATATCCTCTTTGGAGTGTCATTGTAAGAAAAATCCTGATTGACTCCAGTCTATCCACTAGAGCGAAGGTTTCTTCAACATCAATTCCTTCAATCTAGGAGTATCCTTTACATACCAGTCGTGCCTTGTTTCTGATGACACTTCCATGTTCATAAAACTTATTTTTGAAAATACATTTGGTACCAATCACATGGTGACCTTCGGGTCTTTGGACAAGATCCCATGTCTGATTCTTTTCAATCTGATCTAACTCTTCATTCATGGATTTTACCCAGGATTCATCCTTTGCAGCTTCTTCAAATGAGGATGGCTCCACAACTGAAAGAAATGAAGATGGTGTGTTATTCCTCATCCTCCTTGTATTTGTAGGTTCATTCCTGTATCTAATTATGTTAGATGGATCAATTTCTGCTCTTCTATTTTTCTTATGAGGTTCAGTCGCATTCTCGCCATTCAAGATTTCTACTTCAGATTCTTCGTCTGAGTCAACATCATGATGTGACCCCGGAGTGTTTTTTCCACCTTCATCTATTTCCGTATTTGTATTTATTCGATGTTCACATTCATTCTCATCTTATATCTCATCAGCATAGGTACTATTTGAAGTATTTGGATTTTTTCTTTCAATGATATTAACATCATTGCTTCCCACAATCCTCCCCAAGCGTTTATTGAAACACTTGTAAGATTTGTTGTTCATTGGATACCCAAGAAAAATTCTTTCATCAGCATTGTCACCATACTTTCCTTGGTTTCCTTCTTTATTCCAGATTAAACATTTTCTTCCAAAAACACAAAAGTATTTCAATGAAGTCTTCCTTCCATGCCACAATTCGTATGGTGTCTTCATTTCTCCCATATAAAGCCATGTTCGATTCTGAATGTGCACTGCAACCTCAACAGCTTCCTTCCAGTAATGGTGAGAGATACCACTCTCCATCAGCATAGTCCTAGCCATATTGTTGACCTATCGATTTCAGTGCTCAACAACTCTATTTTGTTGCGGAGTTCTCACAGAAGCTACCTCATGCTGTATTCCATGTTTTTCTAAGTAATTTTCAAACTCGATGGACTTGTATTCCCCTCCATTGTCAGATTGCAGGACTTTTATTGTCCGTCCAGTATCATTCTCGGAAATCCATTGATAAGTTTTCATACAATCAAGCACTTGTCGCTTCCTGTGGAACACTATTACACAAGCCATTCTGCTATAATCATAAATGAAAAGGATTAAGTACCTTTCTCCATAGGTTCCAGCAACATTTATTGGGCCACATACGTCTGTATGAATGAGATCAAGAAGATGCGATGCCCTTCTCTTCTTTGGCTGATATGAACTACAAACTAGTTTCCCACGAATACAAGCATCACAAGACTTTTCCCGTTCACATTTTAGAATGGGAATATCCATGACTATATTCAACGTAGATATCTTTTCCATGTCTTGTTGGTTAATGTGCCCCAGCCTTCGATGACATAAATTGTTTTCTTCTTCAACAGAAAAATAGAAAGAGTTCACTTTGTTGTCAACTTGATATAAGTTTCCATCTGTTCTACAACCTTTCGTAAGAGATTTTCTTGTTTTTCCTTTTATGGTGCAGCCTTTTTGATTGAAGGTTACTATGAGCCCTGAGTCCCAGAGTTGACTTACACTAAGGATATTGTGGCGTAGACCATCCACATAAAGAACCTCAGTCTTCTTCAGCTCCTCGTTGGTGAGTGCAGTATTGCCAATGCCTTTAATATTCAAAGCACCATCATTACCAAACTGTACTGTTCCATCAACCTTCTTTTCAATTTTAATCAAAAGCTCAGAATTTCCCATCATATGGGAAGATCATCCACTATCAAGGATCCAGGTGCTGCTACTCTTTGTATATTTGAGTGCTACTTCTGCAAGATTGGATTTCTCGATCTTCTTCTTCGCTTTCCATGAGATATTGGATTGAGCATAGGATACTGGTGGCCTTTTAATACATTCTTCCACATAATCTGATTCTTCATACCCATAATCTTCTTCCAAAGGGGAAAACTATTTGTGAGAACAAAATCATCAGGAGGATGAACACTGTCACATCTTTGAGTGTTGTATGAATTTCTCCTGTCGTATCACTGCCTGCAATATATAGCTTTATGGCCAAAGTTAGAAAAATAAAAACAGTTACCATAGAAGCTATTTCTTCTATAAGATTGAGGATGTGAAATTGGTCTCCTTTGTTGACTTCCCAGATCTTCTCCATTCATGTAGCTCTTTGCCTCTTCGCAATATGACATGGTATGGCCCAGATAGCCACAGAACTGACACTTCATGTGAGGGAATGTCTTCTCACCTAAATTTCTCCTCATACCTTCATCCTTGTGAGAATAGTTGAAATGCCTATCATTTCTGAATGTTTGATGATAACTGTAAGTTATCCTTCTATTTTGGATTAAGGGTTCCTTTTTCAGCACTTCAGGTAATGTTTCAACATGTTCAACCTTTGTTTTTTCTTTCTTTTGGCTCTCTTTATTTCCAACAGTTGATGTCTTTGCTTCACAACCAATTCCACTCTTTCCCATGCAGGCAGGTCTTTGAACGCTCATGATTTTTTCAACCCCATCTAAACCACATTTGGCTCTTGCTAGTAATTCTACATCTGAGAATCTTCTAAGTGGTATTTTCATCCTTGATTCTTTTGAAAATGATTTAGTCTCAAGTTTACTCCTAATAGTAACAACTTCCTCCTCAAGACCCTCGGCAGTCTTGGACTTTTCTTCCAGTCTTGACGTGAGGTCATTGATGACCTTTCCCTGCTCTTCAATTATCATCTTTAGATCCACTACATCATCATTGCTTTCAAGTATTTTACACTGAAATTTAACAAATTTTTCCAGACATTCAATTTCAGCTTTAAGTTCATCAACATATTCTGATGATTATTTAACCATTTCCTTCCACTTATCACATATCTTATATTTACTCTCAATCTTGGAGAAAACATCCTTATTTTAAATATTTGGATTACCAATAGCAGTAGTCTGATTATTTATGCCTTTATTGATTGAGGATTCTGATATTTCAGTGGTAGCCATCATGGAGGCATGGTTTTCTGTTTTAAATTCTGGTTCTTCTTCCTGAAAAAATTCAATATCATCATCTTCTTCTTCACAGTCAAAACTCTTACCCTATATTTTCTTTCCAAATTAGAAGTCACCCTTTTTGAAAAACCATTTCTGAGGCTTCTCAATGTCTTCAACTTCACTCTCATTATCATCTAACATTCTTTGGCACTGAGAGGAAATGTGCCCAACTCTTCCACAACGGAAACATGCAAGAGGTAGCTTACCTCTAAATTTACCTTTTCCCTTTTTCAATTTCTTGGCGATGAGGGAAAGAATTTCTTTTTCTTCGTCATCTTCACCACCACTGTCTTTTCAAATTTTCAGTTTTTCCATGGATTTGAATGCCATTTCCTTGCTCACGCGAGTCGTGGCATCTTCGGGTTTGACTCTCATCTCATATGCCACTAAACTACTTAACAAATCATCCAGAGATAGTTTAGATAGATCTATTTCTTCAAGTGTTGACACCTTTTCATTGTACATGGGAGGAAGTTTTCTCAAGATTTTCTTTACGATATCAATGTCTTTGATTTCTTCTCCAAGACCTCGAATTGCTCCCACTACTTCAGTAATTCGATTAAAAAATGAATCTGCATTTTCATTGGGATGCATCTTTAGGTCGTCAAACCTGTTGTGTAAAACCTGAAGTTTTTCCTCCTTTACCTTGCTATCTCCTTCATAAATGTATTCAATTTTATCCCACATAGACTTTGATGAAGTGAAACTCATCACCTTTAGAAAGATCTAGTCAGAAAGAGCTGTCGTGAGTGCATTATGTGCTTTAGCATCTACATCAAGAATTTTCCTGTCTGTGTCAGTCATAGCCAGGCCTGTTGGATCAGTGACTTGTATTCCTTACACAGTATAAAACAAAACATCCATTCCAAGAGATCCTAGATGATATCTCATCCTATTCTTCCAGATCTGAAAATTATTTCCATTGAAGAGAGGGACTCTCCTAACATTTACTGCATTCTCCATGGTGACAAAGGACAGATTCAAAGCCAACAACCTTTACCCTTTGATACCACTTGTAAGACCCTGGGACACCCTGAGAGGGGAGGGGTGAATCAGGGTGACAAATTTTTCTTATTAAAGTTGTGGATCTTGTTCCCACGTTGGTAGGAACAACTTAAATCTGTATGAAGGATATGATCAGCAATGAAACATTCACATGTAGAGAGATGACACAACTATTTTTACTTGGTTCACCACTAAGGGCTACGTCCAAGGAGAATACGCCGATAGGTTATCGGTCGTACCTAAATCCACTATGCTTCACTAGCTATAGATTACAAAGGTTCGGGTACAGTCACTCTTTCCCAGGCTCACTGCCTTTACAAAGGTTTGGGAAAAGCTCACTGCTTCCCTTGAGTCACTCCCGTTGACTCCCCCTGGCTCACTGTCGTTGGTGAAGTAACACTCAGTTTATAGACGTGAAGGTCTCTTCATCATTGAATAAGAATGCATACTCTATTTAATGTAGATGATCTATTAAAGTCCAATTCTCACAAGAAGATGAATATCAATTTGTGCTGAGGGTACCGGGAAATCTTCCAGCTTTTGTGCAGCTTCAAGAGGACAGATTTACTTTAACAACACTGGTGCGCTTCTCCAAGCCCGGCGCGCAAGTTTCAATCCCGGCGCGCAAGTGACACAAAAGAACTTGCACGCCACTGCCTCTTTCAACTCCGAACTTGCACGATGTTGCGCCTTTATCTCCCCAATATCCTTGGTCATGCAACCAACAATCGGCGCACAGCCTCTACTTGCGCGACCCAACTACCACTTGCGCGGCTCGACCACCTGTGTGACGAGAGCTCGAACAATCTCTAAGTCTTGAACTCCGTGAGAAATGAGGAGGGGTGGTCCATTATTTATAGGCAAACTGGACCCCCTGCGCGGAGGCGCGCAAGTCCCTCATTGTCGCGCAAGTCCATCAATGGCGCGCAAGTCTCGTCTCCCGTAACCACTATCGTGCAACTCACTTGCGCGACCCTCTTTCCTTAGCCAAATTTTGAAGTTCTTTCCTTGGAAAATAATAGGCGCACAAGACCGAATCCTTCTAGGTACCAGCGTGCAAGTTCTTTCACGGCGCGCAAGTACACTTCCATGGCCTAACCAACACTTGCGCGACCCTTATCCCTTTGCCATATTTTGATGTTCTGATTCTCAAAAACATATGGCGCGCAAGTTTCCTATCCTCCAAGACCTCGGCTCACAAGTCCCTTTTCCAAAAAAAATTCTTTATTTGTCAATTTTCAAGCCCAAAAATTTGGCAAACACTGGGAAACGGTGCCACCTTCACTTCTGTTGTCTGCTTGAACGGTATGATCTCTTTGCTGGTACACATTCTGAACTTCCACTAAGGATTGACAACAAACACAAACCGTATGCCAAATCATACTTAAAAGACCATGGTTCCAACAAAAAATCCAAGGAAGAATGTACCAACAAAATTTATTCTTTTAATGTATCTAAACATCAAGATATTTAATAATAGGATGTTGCTAGAGGAAGTTCATGGGCTAAAATATATGTCAAATTAACTTATTTTCCTTAAGATTAATATACCAAAAACTTTCCATGTTGGTGAAATTATTTCTAAATTCCCACCTATGTTGAACTTTTTTGTAAATCACTCATTAAAGAGAGTGAGGATGCTTCCCTAGAAAATTTTCAAATGATTTTACGAATTAATGAAGACTCAATTTTGAGATATGTGGGTATGGATTCTAAATTTGATATGAATATTAATATCATTGAGGTAAAGGGACAACTTTACTCTTCCTTAGATGTCAAGAAGAAAATTTAACTATTCATGATGAAAGGAAATTCTTCCAATAATAAATAGGAATGATTTATCTCTTTAAAACTAGGGAATTCTTAAAGAGAATATCTCTATGGAAATAAAGTTGATAAACACTCTGTAAATATGCTCACTAAAGAGAATCTAGTTGCAATGATATCTGAAGTCAATATAAATTCTAGTAAGATGCTATGTTGGCTTGATTCTGGATCAATGGTTCATGTGTCCAAGGATTGTTCGATGTTCAAAACATTTAATGATTATAATATCATTAAGGAATTACACCTTGGAAATAATGCATTCATCAATGTTAGTAGACAAGGAAGTGTGAATATGGACATTACTTCTAGGAATAAGTGGAATCTTGTTAATGTGTTGTATGTACCTGAAATTCAAATGTTTTTATTTTCTATCAATATTCTATGTAAGAAGTGATTTTGAGTTTCATTTGAATCTAACAAGGTTATCTTTTCAAAGGTAGGAATTTTTGTGCGGAAAGGCTACTCAAATTATGGCATGTACAAATTATCCATTGATAATATGATTGAATCTTATTCTTACTTGATTGATCCATCTAATTTATGGAATGATAATTTACAAAATTCACAATAAAATTATTCAAATGTAACAAATATGTTAAACTTAATTAGCTTTGGAAATTAATTTAATAAATGTGAAATAGGAATAGAATCTAAAATTGTTAAGAAACATTTTCATAGGGTCTAAATAAATTCAAATATATTAGAATTAGTACATTCTTGTATTTTTTTATTTAAATTTTTTATTAACTCATGGAGGAAAAAGTTATTTTATTAAATTTTTTGATTACTGGAGTAGATGTTTACATATATATCTTATTAAAACAAATGATGAAGACATTAGTATTTTTATGAACTATAAATCAGAAGTTTAAATCCAATTAAACTAAATGATTATTGTATTATTCTAATATTGTGGTTGTGAATAATTTATGAATTATTTTAATGAGTTTTTAAAATAAAATGTTATTCTCAATCAAAGTACATCTCCTTACACACCTCAGTAAAATTTCATAGCAGAAATTAATAATCCTAATTTAGTAGAAATTGAAAATCGCATGATTAATAAATTTAATATTTTATTAAATTTATGGGGTGATGATTTATTGTATTCATGTCATATTTATATTAGGATTGCCTACTGTAAAACTAAGTTATCCCCTTTTGAAGATTATAAAGGAAGAATACCTAATCATTCCTATTTTAAAGTGTGGTAGTTTTAGCTTACTATAGATTTCATTATCCTAAAAGAACTAAAATCAGTCCTAGAGAATTAAAGGTGTTTTTTTATATATTGAAAATAGAAAATCATATAGAATTATGGATTTGGGAACTAATATAATTATATAATCGAGGGATGTATATTTTTTTCAAATAATATTTATAAATATGATATGGGGGAGGTTATTCCTCATACCAAAACCTCTTGTACTCCATCTAGTTCAAATACAATAGTTGAGAATAATGATGATTATCGAGTTGAACCTAAATTGGGTATAAGAATTAGTAATTATAAACATCTACATCCATATTTAATTTTTCTTGATTCTATAGTTTTTCTTTATTTAGGTATATCAAAATAGTCAACTTCTAAATAAGTATCTTATAGTATTGACTGTAGAAGATGACCCAAATACATATACAGAAGCTATGAATTTTAGATATGTTTCTATATAGAAATATGCAATTAATGATGAAATAGATTACATTATGGGGAATAATACTTGGGTAATTATTGATTTAAATAATATATCTTGAAAGGGAATGGTAAATTTGATTATATTATTTTAGATAATGTATTTACTCATAAAAACAAGGATAAATGTGTTTGTTCAAAGTTTAAAAATGAATATGGATTTATTTGGCATTGATATCTGGATGATATTTTAATTTTTCAAAATAATATGATTAGTGTAAATGAAGCAAAAATTTATATATCCACTATATTTAAAATAAATAATCCTAGAGTAGATGATACTATTCTAGGTATTAAAGTTAGAAAACATGGTGGTGGTAATTATTAAATACAATCTCATTACATAGGAAGAATGTTAAAAAACATGATCGTATTAGTTTCAAGGATGATAATAATCTATTTGATTCTAGTGTTAAAATATTCATAAATATGGGAAGATTCATTGAAATACTTTAGTATGATAATTCAATTGGTTTGTTAATGTATTCATTGCATTTCACTAGACCGGATATTACTTTTATGGTGTGTAAAATGAGTAGATATACTAGCAATCATGGTGTAGATCATTGTAGATGTATAATGATAATATTTGGAGACTTAAGAAAGACCAAATATTTAAGTTTATACTATGATAATTATTTGGTTTTATTAAAATGATACACTAATGTGAGTTGGATTACAGGAATTAGTGATAAAAAATCCACATCCATATGGTTATTTTCTCTTGAAGGTTATTCTATTTCATGGGAGGGCAATAAAAAATATATATTTCACAGTTGACCATGGAGTCAGAGTTTATCACCTTAGTGGAACATATAAATGAATCTGAATAGATTAGGAATCTATTATTGGATATTAGATTATAGCCACGTATGATTCCTCATATATCTATCAGTTTTGATAGTGCAATAACTTTATCAAGTGAATATAGTTTCATGTTCAATGTAAATTCTAGACATATAAGTTAGAGACCTGATTATGTGAGATAATTATTACAAGATGGTACCATAATAATTTTTTATCTGAGATCATGTAAAAACCATATGGATCCATTTAAAAAATCTCTATCAAGAGAGATCATTCATGAAAATAATAAAGATATGGGATTAAAACCCATAGAAAAAATCTTTTTTGTAATGAAAACCCAATACATTCTTTAGGTAGATCCTAATAAATTGTTTAATGGGTAAAAACAGGTTACAAATATGATTGTTGAAATTGAAAATTATAATTGTAACTACTTGGTTTCAATATCTTCTATTATAAAAATATGATGAGTTATAAACTATTAAAAAAATATTATGACTCAATGAGTAATGTTTTATAATAATGGAACCACATTGTAATATTTTTCCTATGTAAATAGAGAAGTTGTGTTACATTTTAATGGAGTCAATAGGATTACACCTTAAAAAGTACATGAAAAGGATATAATCACATATCCATAAAAGCGATAAAAATGATATTTTGGAGGGAGATTTAATTATATGTGTGATATCACTTGTTTA
This sequence comes from Viscum album, assembly GCA_963277665.1. Lineage (NCBI taxonomy): Eukaryota > Viridiplantae > Streptophyta > Magnoliopsida > Santalales > Viscaceae > Viscum > Viscum album. Next base: position 73,542,762 of record OY728162.1, on the reverse strand, counting down.
TCTTAAATATTAACAAGTTTAATTCTTATAAAAATTTGAAATATAATAAAAATTTGAGATACTAATACTATATAATGGTTTAAATCCAAATATACCTTTATAATGAATAATGACTCAATTGTGTATGGATAATTAATATTTATGAATAAAAGTGGGGGGTTATTTTAATTTTATTCATAACAATAAAAGAAATGAATAAATTGTTTTGATTGGTCAAAACACCCTTTCATTAGATTGATGAGGTGAAAAATAATAGGAATAACACATTGGAAATGTGGGTGGAATTCTTATAGATCATACCTTGTAAAAAAATCCTTGGGAATTTATATTTTCAATAAAAATATATATTTTTTCATAAATTATTTTAATGTATTTTGAAAATATGTATATTTAGTAAAATGTTTTTCTATATATATATACATTATATAAAAACACAAAAAAAATAAAATAAAAATAAAATAAAATATTTTATTAAAAAAACTAATAACATGATTAGTCATAATAGTTGGATTTTGATTTTTCAAAATCGGAATGGGTGCGCCCACCCCGAGTTGTCTCATTTTGGTTGAACCATTGTGCTCTTTTTTAGAAATTGTGAGATAAAATAAGTGAGATTCACACCAATTTTGATCTATAAATAGTTTATGATGATATTTCTTATTAGTTTAGTCACTTCAATCCCAAATTATCGATATAAAATTTTCTAACCTCGGTATTGTAGAGCTGTTTATTTTTGGCGACCGTAATCCCAAAACTCTTGGTGAAATCCTCAAGGGAAAAATATACCGAGAACCCCACACTGAGAAGTGGGGGTGGATAAATCCCTTTTTTTGATAGATAATTAAATTCACACATCGAGATTCATTTTGTCTTCTCTAACTTCATAGTTATTTTTTCAACAGAAACACCCTACAAACCTTCTCTCCAACCCACTCTAGATGTCATTAAAAAACCATGGTAGTGACCCCATGTCATGTTTCTTCTTTATCATGCATGTAATTCTACAAATCACATCTCCCCTTAAGCCTATAGTAATTGAGAGCGCACTAGTGTGCATAAAACCAAGTTTCACCCACTAATCATTCACTCTGACACTTTATCACATGTGTTTTCATTAGTGGCATCCCATGTGTGATAATTTGAGTTGCACTCGCAATTAATGGTGGTTCCACGAGTAGGGTGGTTTGCTTCATATTTTTGGGATTTTTTATATACGTTTTTTGAAAAAAATAAAATAATCAAAGATTGATTTTCCATTAAACTAATACAAAAAGAAGTGACTCACCAAAATGGATTTTTGTTTAAAATACAATACATTATTGAATATTCTGTATTTTCCTCTCATCAACTCGAGTCAATGACATAGAAATCCATGTTAAATGAGTTAACTCACAAAATTTCCTTTCAACTTTATTTTAGCGAAATATATTTGGGGATGAAACACTTTTTTTCCTTATTTTTAGGAAAAATACATTCTTATAGTTAATTACATTAACACATCCCCCTATAAAATCAATCCACCCATACCCCTTTTCCTCACTCAATTCATCCCTTATCTATTTAAATTCCACTCTCTCTCTCTCTCTCAAAGATTCTCTCAGTTTTTTCTCCCTTGTGTGTGACATTTTTGGTGGCCTTAAAGGAGTAAAGAATTTGAGAAGAATCATTTAAAGGAATATTTTCTTATTTATTTTAAATTTGTTTATTTGTTTAGTGGTTTAGTTTTTAGTTAGTTCTAAATATTTTATTTTCTTAGTTTTTTAGTAATTTAGATAAAATTTATAAATAATAGTTTATGTTAGAAATAAAATTATTATTATTTAATTATGACATATTAGTAAATAATTTATAATTAGTCATAGTAATGGATTTATTATTATAATAAGATTAGTATTTAGTATGGATTATTAGTTTTTATAAATTAGAGACATAATTAATAATTAATAATAACTAGATGTTGAATAAATATTAGTGAAATAATGATTCACTAATAATTAACTATTAAAAAACTAATGATTAACTAATGATAAACTAATGATTAAGTATTACTTAAGTAATGAATAACTAAGAATTGACTTAGTATTAAATAACTATTAGATGATAAATAACCTTAGATTAACTTAAAACTAACTTAGTATAAAATAATGATTAACTAATGATTAAATAATAATTAAATAATGGTGAACTATTAATTAACCAATGACTAAATATAAAGTAAGTAATTAATAACTATTAATTAAGTAATGATTAATGGGTGATTAACAAATAAGTAAGGCATATCTTACATAATATTAACTAATTTGTAACTAATGATTAAATAATAATTAAATAATGATTAATGATTTATTAACTAATGATTAAATTATAATTAACCAAAAAATAATTAAACTTTAACTATTAATTAATAGATAATTGACAATAAAGTAGCTACTTAATATCTATTAATTATGTATTGATTAATAAGTGATTAATGAATGATTAAGGGATAATTAATTTCAGATTAACTATTTATTAATGGATAAATATTTAATGAATAACCAATTATTAGAGAATGATTATTGAATGATTAGAGAATGATTAACTAATTATTAATGAGTTATTAAAGAATGGTTGATAAATTATAAAGGAATGAAAAACATAGGATTAATTAATGATGAGGTAAATATTAACCAATAATTAATTAGGGATTAACTATTAATTCACTAAAAACTAACTACTTAAATAGTGGTTAGATTGTAATTAACTAATAATAAACATTAAAGTAACTACTTCATAACTATTAATTTTGTAATGATTAACAAGTGATTAATGAATGATTAAGGCATAATTAAGTTTGGATTAATTATTATTTAACGAATAACTAAGTAATGATTAAAAAATGATTAACCAATAATTAACGAATGATTACATAACAGTTATTCAATTATTAAGATATGATTAACATAGAAATGATTATTGATGAAGTACTTATTAAAAAATAATTAGTTAATCATTAATTAGTAATTAAATATAAACTAACAACTAAATAATTATTAATTAACCAGTTCTAAATTAATTATTAAAAAGTAATTAATGATTCATTAATGAATTATTAAATATTTATTAACTTCGGATTATGTAATGCTTAACATATGATTTAGTAATGCTTAACTTAGGATTAATTAATGTATAATAATTTTTTATCTTTAAACTAACAACTAAATAACTATTAATTTCTGAATGATTATGAAATTACTAAGTAATGATTAACTAAGGATTAACTTAACATTAAATAATGATTAGCTGATAATTTACTTCAGATTAACATAGAATTAAATTAGGATGAATGGGGGTAATTGCATGAAAAATAGTCTTAACTGCATACCTGATTTGTCACTCCTATGATTTATATTATTCATACCTTATTGAACACCTAGTATGACACTCTCAAGGGATATATTTTAGATGATTCAAATTCTCATTATAAACTACTGAACATATCTTTAAAAAGATTAAAAATTTTAATATGAAATATTAGTGTCATCTTTGAGGATATAAGAAAATATTATTAAGTTTTAGTATAGTAAATATTGTGTGGTTATCTACGAAATGATATATATATATATATATATCAATAGTGGATGTAGCTCTAACACAGATGTAACAAAGGGTAACAACCCCAAAAAATGGTGTATTGATCTATACTCTATCATGAACTAGTGTACAATAATGGGTCTTTCATCACACCCAGTTTGAAAATTTTGGGGGATATAATTTAGAAGATTCATATCCTCTTTATAAACAACTGAACATATCTATAGAAATATTAAAACTTATACTACGAAACATTAGTTTTGTCATTGTAGATGTAAGAAAACATTCTATTGTTTTAGTAAAGTAAAGATTCTGTGATTATCTATGTAATTAAATCCCTATTTAGATGATATAAGTGGATTTGGATCTCGAATAGATGTACCTAGGGGTAACAATCCCAAAATAGAATATTGAGCAAGACTCAATCAGGAATTAATGCATGAAAATAGGACTTATTATACACCTAGTTTCAAAATCCCAAGGTATATCCTTTCGATCATTCACATTCTATTTTTATACTACAAAAAATACCATTAAAAAAATTAAAAAGTGTACTATGAAACATTAGTGTTGTATTTTATTACATTGGAAAACTTTTTAAAATTTTAGTAAAGTAAAGAGTGTGTGGTCAACGCTATAGGATTATCCCCTATTTTTAATATTATTTAAAACCATTTTTCACAAAGAAAATCATTTTTTCCTATTTCTACCACTACAAGGAAGTAATTCAAACTGATCAAGGAGCTTCTTATAGAATGAAAATATCAATAATGGTTATGGTATATGATTTTGTAACCCTGAGATAAATCCACAAAATAATTCATGGATATTTAAATATAGGACCCATTCAAGATATCCATTCAATTTTCTATATATGTTTACAATTATAAGATAGGCTATAGAATATATCTTGTCCATTAGATGCTAATGAGGAATGGATTAAACCAACTACTTTATTTATACAATGTTTAGATACTTCCATGAAGGAGTTATATGTTGTGGTTTTTAGTGTTCAGTAGCAACATCCAATTGTATGATGATATAGGCATACAAGAGTGATAGAAGATGGTCCAGCATAATAAATTGAGCTTATTCTCTATAATATTGAATAATAGAACCAAATTGAACCCCTAAATATACTATAAGATCATTTTGATAATGAGGAAGTGTCCAATGATGGAACAGATGAAGAAAACAATACTTATGAGGAGGAAGCTACAGAAGTTAGAGTGGAAGTTTCTAGAAATGTAGTAGTTATACAACATCCTTTATACACAATAAATCATCCACCACTCTTCACATCTTTTTCAAAAGAAATGGTATATTTTCTAGAATTCAACTATAATGTTATCATGCCTATAACTAAGTTTCCTAGATTTCTGGTGGATATATTTAGTGAAGAGGACAAAACATTATATGTTAGAAGATATCTTATAGGAAAATATAACATGAAAAAGATACTAAAAAATTTCATATTGAGAGACACTATATATATTTAGTTTATAATTCAGTATATACAAAACACATAATACAGTTTGACAAATATGGGGATGATTGTTCATTCCTCTAGAGGGTGATTCCTAACATTTCTTCTCTAGGTTAGAGAATTTCTAAGATTAAGGATTCTCATACTTGCATTCATCCAAACCTAACACAAGATAATACAACATTGGGTACAGAATTTGTTTCATATATTCTTATTGATATGATTAGGACATTCCATGGAGTGTATGCATCTCTTGTTCGGAAAGATATACAAAAAAATATTGGTTATAATATTTCCTATAAAAATGCATGGGTGGTGAAAAATGCAATTTTCAAGGTGTACGGTGATTAAGAGGACTCCTATTAGGTGTTTCTATAATTTTTATACATAATAAGACACAATGAATAATTTTATACCATATTGATATGAATTAAAATTTGTCTCAAGATAATCGACTTGATCCATCTCATGTCATATTTCATCGATTGATCTAGGAATTACTTCTAGGTATTCCTGGTATTCATTTCTCTAAAAAATTTATAAAAAATGATGGGATGTTTCTCTATGGAAAATACATGGGCGTATTTTTTATTATGGAACCCCAAGATAAAAACCATTCACCCCAAATTCTTTCATTTTCCATTACAGGGAATGAAAATTATGAATCATAAAGTTGGTGTTTATAATGTATTATAAACATTTAACCTATATTTAGGGTGTCTACGTAATATCTAATAATCATCATGAAATTAATGCAGTAATATATATATATCCTTTTATATAGATACCCCTAAATTCATATCATCAGTACAACATCAGAAATATTACTAGCAACATGTAGAAAACCTTCCATGATGAACCTATATAGAAGGATATCATGAGGCTTGGTAGATAATAACATTCTTATTTTTTTAACTATTTCTATATAATTATAAAATTTATGTATATAAAATATGATAAATTTAATGTAGAATATGGGCCAGATCAATGAAGGTTTGAATAGTGATTTGAATAAATCATTAGGGATAATCTTGTAGTGTATGATTATATGATGAAAATTTATAAAAAAAATGGACAATGGAATATGATTTGGGGGAGATGTAGGAACACATGATCACAAAAATTATGGAATTTATAAATAGAATCATAAAGGGATTCATAAGTTACCTATAACTGGCCAAGTTCATGATACCATTAATCATTATGTCCAGTACTTACATGAAATAAGAAAATAGACATATGATGGGGTTTAGAATGGGGTAAGGTATGGATAAAACAATTAATGAGTGATTCAAAATAAAATTAAAGAATACTATACTTATCAAGTGTGTATTTTCAACCAAGAAGAATGTCAATTTGAAGTGAAAGAGTGTCAGGACTATATTACTGGTTGCAACAGTTTATCCATAGTGGTATTACTAGAAGCAAGTCATTTTCAATATGAAAAATTCAATACATTTTGGTTTCCTTTGGCACATGCCATTACAGAATGTTCCTTGGTAAACATATCATAGGAATCATATGTCGATCCATTATATTGGTTGGACACCATTGTTATCTGTTATGTTGCACCATGGATTTATATTGGGGAGTTTTGAAATTTTCTAATGCCCAAACACCATCTGATATTGATACCTAAAATCAATAGGTTATGATAGTAAGGGAGACTATAATCAAGTAAGATGTAGATTGAGGTGGAATAGCATCAAGAACAAGGGAAACTTTTTAGATCCATCATATTTCTTAGGGAAGGTCATAATAAGAAACAATACCCTAACATTAATGGATTGATTTCACCCTCTCATCCACAATAATATATTTCCTCCAATTTGAACCTTTCATATTATCAACTACATAGTTTTAATATAACCTCATTCATTTTTTAGAATTATGTGAAATTTTTTAATACTTTTACTATGAAATAATAAACCATTCATAAATAATACAGCTACTTAAATAAATCACACATAAGCTAAACATGCCTAAATATAATATCATTACAATAAATAAAACATTATTCTACTCATAATAATAAATATAATTTCCTGGGGAAGTTGGAAAATTAATGGATTGAGTTCAAAAGGTCAATAAGGAAAACCGACATGCGAAAAAAATATCACCCTTTACAAATTATTTTCAGATGATACGTCCATTTTTTTAATCATAATTTGTTCTTCAGAATAAGCCTTTCAATTTTAAATAACTAGGAATATGAAACATGAATGTGAGATGACATGAATGTATAATAAAACTATTCATTAGTAAACTATGAATAAATTGTGAGAGAAAATAACCATAAAATATACCATCATGTGAAAAAATAATATATAAATTAAAAAACACGCCATTTTGGATTTAACATATTGGTATATGTTCTAGACATGAAACAAATCCCTAGTCCATAAGAAGGATCCAAGTGACATAACCTATGTGTTCACAAATCTATCTCATGTGAGGTGATAGAGATTCATGAGGTTTTACATATTATGGTGTATAACCATGCCATTATCGTCACATTATACCTCTAGTTATTATTATACCATATCTATATCATTCTATATTCTATCTAGTCATTTTATATATTTATACATTTTTTGAGCATCACCTCCTTGTTTCCCTCATAAAAATACTAAGACTTAAGATTCACACATTTCACTTACATGTGGTAGAGATAACCATCACCCTTTAGAATGTTGTAGTTATGATCAGTATTTCTACTCAGAGTGATATAGTTATAATACCCACACATAGAGACTAACCTAATCTTGTACTTTGATTGTTTGGTCTTGAAATTATGGTGGATGACACTACCAAAGATGGAGGTTCTCTATCTATGAGTTGGTTGGATGTGCACTTTGCACATTTACTCTTTGATGCTGACGAGAAGACTATCATGAATTATGTCTTAGGATATATCTTGTGGATCATTGGAGGGACATGGTGTACGGATAAATCTGGTATGCATGTCCACATGATTTATTTGGGGCTAACAGATGACTTTGATCAGGCTAGGAGATATTATTGGGCTTCTTCATGCTTACCCTACACGTATAGGGAATTATTTGTGGCATGTCGATCAGATCACAATGGTGTAGGGGTATGTGTCATCCTCATTTAGATATGGTCATGGAAGAACATCCCTGTCACGAACCGAATCGGGTCGCCATCCGAACCGACGCCCGACTCGGCCTGCGGCAAGGCCCGAAGGGCGTTCCCGATCCCCACGGGCTGGCACAAGTGCCCGGGTATCAAAATAAACTTTGGGAACGATTTACCCGAGTAAATAAATATAAAGCAGCCAACCAAAGTAAACCAAACAAAAGTAAAGGTCACAGGCAAACATGTAGTTGACCAAACAGGTTTTTGGTTCACAAGTATTCAAAACTCAAATAACACTAAAACAAGATGACCAAAAACCAACCTAAGGACTGTCGCCTGGTGTGAGGAAACTGCCTCTAAGCCACCACCAAAACGCCACGTAGAGAGTCCTGCTAACAACCTGAACCACTGCTCCCAAAAGCTGGACCCCTACCTGTATCAGAAGTAAACAAGTCTACTTTCACCCAAGGGTGTAAGTAGGGTGTGAGCAATCGCCCAGCATGATATCACCAATAAAAGATTCCACGCACAACTATCAAAAGACAACCATTTGCAATGCTGAAATAAAGATAGAAAGAAGTGAAAAAGAAAATGGTTTTCATAAAATTATTTAAAAGAAAGGCAGTTCACGATAAACACATTAGGATAGCAGTTCAAATGACATATCACGTATCAGCATGCACGCAAAGTAACAGGTGGCACCAAAGGATGGGAAAGGCCCTATGGGTACTAGAACTAGTGGGATCCTGAAATGTCGTGTCTCGGTGAAACGTGGCTTAGGCGGCCACGACCCTCAGATAACGTGGCTTAGAAGGCCACGACCCTCATAACACGTGGCTTAGAAGGCCACGACCCTCAGATATCATATGTTTAGTTAGTGTTGCAGTCGTCAAACCTGCCAGTGAAACCGGGTCGGGTCATCTCCGGAACACTAGCTCACTAGTCTCAGTCTCCCCACCTAATACCCCGGCTTCCCTCCTTGTGCTCACCTAAAGATCAAAGTCCATATAGCATGTCACATTATCGCTTAGAGCCAAACTTGTCAGCTGCACACTGATATCCTCTTTGGAAACCACACTCACACACCAAAACTTCCTTTTTCTTTTTCCTCTTTTAAAAAAAACCTAAACTACACTGCACAGCTTATAAATAATACTAAACAGCCAAAGTGAGTTTCCGCAATAAAAGAAATGGACTTGCACCACACAAATAGACCACTGGAAAATTAGATGCACACATTTAAAAAGGTAATAAAAACTAATTTTTCAATATGGAAACTAATTAGCAGGGTGCGAAAAAAAAATAATTAAACCGACACGCAAAAGTTCTCCAGATGATAATTGAGTGTGGAATCACCAACCTCAAACAGGAACGGGAAAGGACACGGCGCAAGACTCCAGTTGCGCCACGGTCGCACCGTCTTGAGCCGTCAACCCGGTCCTAAAAACAGCAGAACGCTCAACGGGCTCAATAACATTGTTTAATAATAATAAAAATGATAATAATAATAATGTAAAAAAATGATAATGAAAATAACAGAATAATAATAACAATTATAATATAATAATAACCACAATAATAATATTAATAATAACAACACAAATAATAATAATAATAATAATAACATAATAGAATAATATTAATAATATAATAATAATAGAAATAATAATAGTAATAATAATAATAATTATAAATAATAATAATAACAATAATATTAATAATAATAATAATAATAGCATAATAATAATAATAATAATAAGAATGGTAGTATAATAATAATAGTATTATTAACATAATAATAATAATAACAATAATATGATAATAATAATAATAATAATAATAATAATATGATAATAATAATAATAATAATAATAATATAATAATAATAATAATAACAATAATAATATAATAATAATAATGATAATATAATAATAATAATGATAATATTATTATTTACATAATTATAATAATAACATATTAATATTTATAGTAATGATATAATAACTAACATATTAATAATAATAACAAAAGAAAACATAATATCTTATTAGATAAGTTAAAATAATAAAATGAAATAAGAAAATAAAATAAAATAAAATAAAAACAAACAAACCGGCAGGGGCAGCCCGAGGCGGAACAGGAGAAGCGGCTGAGTGGGGAGGTGGCGCGTCGGCTGGCGGAGGAGGAAGGAGAGCGGCAGGGGGAGGCTGCGCCGGCTGGGCGGAGGAAGGCGGCCGATCGGGTGAGGGCGCAACAGCGCTGTCCAGCAGAGCGGAGGAGGAGGAAGAAAAAGAAAGAAGAAGAAGAGAAGAGGAAGAGGAGAAGAAGAAGAAGAGAAGAAGAAGAGGAGAAGAAGAAGAGAAGAAGAAGAAGAGAAGAAGAAGAAAAGAGAGAAGAAGAAAAAGAGAAGAATAGCAGCAGGGGGGGTTGCGTCATCGTCGGTGCGGAGTCCGGCCGAGGTGGTGTTGGAGTGGCGCAGCAGAGGAGGGATCTGGGAACGAGCAGGCGAGGTGCGGTGAGGCTGGTCCGCTGCGGGTGTAACAGGGACGGCCGAGCGGAGGGGTGGTATGGCGGCAGGGGGAGAAGCCGGAGAGATGGAGAAGAAGAAGAAGGAGGAGAGGAGGAGAAGAAGAAAAGAGGAAGAAGAGGAGGAGGGAAGAAAAAAAAAAGAAAGGGAAAGGAGGCGCGACAGGCGAGGGAGTGCAGGAGTGGGGAAAGGTGAGGAAGACGGCACCGGCAGGATGGGTGCGCCGCTGGTGGGGGAGAAAAATAAAATAGAAGGAAAAACGTGGGGAGGAAGGAAAGGAGAAAAAAAAGAAAAAAAATAAAAAGAAAAGGATGGAAAAAAATGAGAGTGGCGGCGGCTAGGGTTTCCTAGGGGGAAAGAGTTAAACCAATTAAAATAAATTAATAATATTAATGTCATAATAATATTTGAAATAATGATATTAGTAGTAATAATAATAATCACAATCTTAATAATAATAATCGCATAACAATAATAATAATAATAATAATAATAATATCATAATAATTATAAAGATAATAATAACAGTAATAATAATATAATAATAACAATAATATAATAATCATAATACAATAATAACCACTGAAACCATCGTAAAATTTTATCTGGTTATTTAACGTACAAGCATCGGCACCACGTGCCGAGCGACATGAAGCCAATGCGCACATATCAGCGCACATAAAAATAAATTTTATCCAGCTTGCTCGTGCCTTGCGTGCATGCCAAGAGATGTAAGGCCAACGCGCATTTGTCAGCGCCACTGCGGAAGCCTATTGTCGACTCAGCCCACACTCCAACCACGCAATTAAATAAACTGGTAATTAAACTCTGAAATAAAAATTTAAAAAATTAAAGTCGTACCTCTATAAGATGACCGGGCGTGACAATTCTCCCCACCAGGAAAACTTTCCGCCCTCGGAAAGTCAGCTCAAAGCCTGATCAGAGAATAGAAATGGGTACTCCTGCTCAACCCATGACTTCCGCTCCCAAGTCTCGTGTTCATCATTCCCGTGCTGCCAAATAACACGCACCAGAGGAATGGACTTTCCACGCAACACCTTTTCCCGAGAATCCACTAGACGCACTGGTCGCTCGACCACAGACAAGTCAGACTCTATCTCCAGCTCCTCCCAATTCAGCACATGCGACGGGTCGGGGTTTTACTTCTTTAGTTGGGAGACATGAAATACGTCGTGAATCGACATCAACTGTGAGGGCAAATCTAACCTGTATGCCACTTTGCCAATCCGCTCAAGAATCTCGAAAGGTCCGACAAATCTCAGTGTCAGCTTCCCCTGTTTCCCCAAACAACGGTGACCCAAGCGAGGGGCCACTTTCAGGAACACTCTGTCCCCCACTGAAAACTCGAGGTCTCGTCGCCTCTGATCTACATAAGACTTGTGGCGACTCTGAGCTGTCAACAACCACTGCTTAATCAGCTTGACCTTCTCAGACGTCTCCTGAACAAGACTCAGTCCCAAGAGCGAGGCCTCTCCTACCTCAGCCCAACACAGAGGAGACCGACAAGGTCGGCCATAGAGCACCTCAAAGGGTGCCATTCTGATGGAAGACTGGTAACTGTTATTGTAAGAAAACACGACCATCCCCAAATGGCTATCCCATGAGCCTCCAAAATCTAACACACAGGCTCGGAGCATGTCTTCCAGAATCTGATTCGCCCGCTCCGTCTGGCCATCGGTCTGAGGATGGTATGTCGTGCTCATCTTAATCTGCGACCCCAAATCCTTCTAGAGGCCTCCCCAAAACCGTGATGTAAAGCGGGGGTCCCTGTCAGAAACAACTGCCGACGGCACACCGTGTAGTCTGACCACCTCATGAACGTACAAGCGGCCCAGTTCCTCTACCTTCGATGTATCTCTGATCGGAATAAAGTGAGTAGACTTGGTTAAACAGCCAATCACTACCCAGATAGAATTCCTCCCTCGAGGTGTACGAGGCAAGCCAATGATGAAGTCCATGGCGACCTCATCCCACTTCCAGGTAGGAATGGGTAATGGCTGGAGCAGGCCAAATGGTCTCTGATGCTCTGATTTCACTTGCTGGCAGGTGTAACATCTGGATAAGAAGTCGGCTATGTCTCGTCTCATACATGGCCACCAGAACTGATGGCGAACATCGTAATACATCTTGGTGGTACCAGGGTGGACGGCCCACTGCGATTGGTGGCTATCCTGCATCACCACCTTTCGCAGTGTCAACGGCACTACAACACGGCCCTTGAAGCATAAGACCCTCTGGGAAGACAAAGTCCAATCAGAAGGAGTCTCCCCACCATGAAGAAACTGCATAGATCGCTGACAAAATTCATCACCAGGCTGCTCTTGCTGAATCAACTCTAGAAGGGCAGGAGTCAACTGGATGCTAGCCAAGAAAGTACCTCCACTGTGCTCCCTGCTCTCAAAATTCATCTGGGCGAAGAGCCCCATCAAAGTCCACTCATCGCTGGACTTCCTCAATGCCTGCACTGGTACTTTTCTGCTCAAAGCGTCAGCTACCACATTACCCTTTGCAGGGGTATAGACAATATCAAAATCAAAACCCTGCAGGTACTCGACCCAGCGACGCTGCCTCAAATTGAGATCCTTCTGAGAGAAAATGTAGGCCAGGATCTTATGGTAAGAGTAGACCACAAACTTCTCCCCAAAAAGATAGTGGTGCCACGTCTTCAAAGAATGCATCACTGCCGCCAACTCTAAGTCGTGAGTCAGATAGTTCTTCTCATGCGTCCGGAGTTGGAGAAAACCATAAGCCACAACATGGTCATCCTGCATGAGCACACATCCTAGGCTCGTACCTGATGCATCACAGTACACCACATAGCCCTTTCCTGACTCCGGTAAGGTCAACACAGGTGCGGTGGTCAACCGCCGCTTCAGCTCCTCAAAAGATGTCTGGCACTGTGGGCTCTACTCAAACTTCACCCCTTTCTGGGTGAGTGCCGTCATGGGGGAGGCAAGCCGCGAGAAGTCCCGGACAAAGCGCCTGTAATAACCAGACAAGCCCAGAAAACTCCTGATCTCAAACACATTTCTCGGCTGCTCCCAGGACATAACTGCTCTGGTCTTTTCGGGATCCACTGAGACCCCTTGTTCTGAGATGACATGCCCAAGAAACTTCACTTCCCTGATCCAGAAAGTTCACTTTGAGAGTTTGGCATACAGGCGGTGATCCCGCAAGGTGCCCAAAACAACACGCAGGTGATGCTCATTCTCCTCCTCAGATCCATAGTAGACCAGGATGTCATCCACGAATACCACGACAAATGAGTCGAGATATTGGTGGAACACCCTATTCATGAGCGCCATGAAAACTGCAAGAGCATTTGTCAGTCCGAAAGGCATGACCAAGTACTCGAAGTGACCGTACCTTCTTCGGAAAGCCGTCTTCGGGATATCTGCTTCTCTCACCCTGAGCTGGTGGTATCCCGAACGCAAATCAATCTTGGAGAACCACTTTTCCCCCTTCATATGGTCAAAAAAATCATCAATTCCAGGCAAAGGGTATTTATTCTTGATGGTTACCTTGTTCAACTTCCGGTAATCAATGCACAACTGAAGGGTTCCATCGGCCTTCTTCGCGAATAAAACCGGTGCGGCCCAAGGAGAGACGCTCGGGCGAATGAATCCTTTGGATTCCAAATCGTCCAGCTGTATCTTTAATTCCCTCAATTCGCTGGGGGCCATGCGATATGAGGGAAAAGATATAGGTTGTGTTCCCGGCGCCAACTCAATCGAGAACTCCACGTCTCGCTCTGGGGGTAAGCCAGAAAACTCATCTGGGAAGACCTCTGGGATCTCATCCACTACACGAGGTAACCCGCCCTGTGAAATACCACCATCGTCCTCCAGCGCGAGCGACGACAACTGATAAGCAAGATTTCCAAGCTCAGGGAGTGGAGGTCCCGCACATCCCGACTGAGGATCCCATTCTCCGTGAAATAACTGAGGAGTCCCATCTGGTGCTGTAAAGCTGACTCGGCGTTGATAGAAATCAATGTGTGCCTAGAAGCGCACCATCCAGTCCATACCAAGGATCACATTAAATAGGTCCATGTCAAGGACCAAGAAATCCCATTCCATCTCAACTCCCGACACAGAGAGTGCGCACAATCGACACTTAAGGCCTTGCTCCCTCTTTTTCCCCAACGGTGTTACCAACTCCATAGAAAACGATAACAGATCGGTTGGTAGGTTCAGAAGATTCACAAAACGAGCATATATGAAAGAAACTGAAGCACCAGTATCAAATAAAACTGCAGCTATAGAAGATGCAACCAGAATAGTACCTCGAACCGTCGAGGGCCCTGCATAAGATCCCGCTGGTGCCTGATCCACAGCATGCAGTTGCCTGGTCCCTGCCTAAGAACGACCGCTCGCCTGAGGCTCTGCCCTGATATGGCTCTGCCCTGAAGACGATCTGGTCCTACCACCACACCCACCAAACTGAGATCCTGTCGTCCTGGTCGGCTCTGACTGAACTGATACCCCTCTAGAAGCCACTAATCCAGCCCCACTCTGATAAGGGTGTGCAGTCCTGCAGAAGCGCTGTAGATGTCCCACAACTCCACATTCATGGCATGGTTTGGGAGGGTATGGACAAACAGGTCGGATGTGCCCTGCCCTTCTGCACTGATGGCACACAACGGACCCCGCACCAGAAGCCCCAGATGAAAACTTCCTGGGAGGATGACCTGAGCTGCCATCACCCTTCTTCCATTGCTCATCGCACTTCCTCTTCCTCTCAGATGAACTGCCACTGCCAAGCCCTGACACTGATCTAGAAAACCCCGACTTTCCCTTCTGGTCAATCTCGGCCATACAAGCACGATCGACCACCTCAGCATAAGTCTTCATCTTGAACAAGAAAACCTGGGAGTGAATTTCTAGTCGAAGGCCCTTCTAAAACTTCCGAGCCTTCAAGAATTCGCTCGAAACTATCTTAGGTGCGTACCGTACCAGTTCAGCAAAGCGATTTGCATACTCCATCACTGTATGATTCCCCTGCGATAGCTCCATGAACTCCCGAGATCTAGCATAGGCTACAAAATCTGGACAATACTGCTCGTTGAAGATACCCTTGAAATCCTTCCAGCTCATGTGCTCATGCTTCCCAGCCTGGACCACTGATTCCCACCATCTGCGACTGGAACCCTCCAGCTAGAACGAGGCGCACTTCACCCTGACTTCCTCAGGCGTGTCAAGGAAATCGAACATGCGTTCTATCTTTTCAAGACACTCCTCTACCTCCTGAGGTTCTGAACCACCTCGGAAAGAAAGAGGTTTGCTCCTCAGAATCTCCTGAGCTCTATCCTTCCTGGAGCCAAATTCTTCCCCTCTAGCTGGAACAGGGGCGGGGGTAGGAGTCGCCCCTTGTCCTAAAGCCTGAATGGCTCGGACCATCGCCTCAACCAATCTCTGATCAAGTGGCGCGGGAGAACTCTCTCCGGCTTTCTCCCGTGGATGCATGGGAACTCTCCGGGGAGGCATCTTACTGAAAAATAGCAGCAATCAAGAAAGAAAACCATCAATAAAAATGGAATAAATTTTTCCAACAAGAAAAACATTCATCAATAATCCAAACATGCAAAAACGAATCCATATAAAAGCTTTACTTTTCTTACCTGGTGTCCACGTACAGTCTGCAGCCTGCACGTCCCACCCAGAAAATCAATGAAGCAAGCACCCTGACATCCCATGGTGACTCAGTATCGGTCACGAGGCGTGCTAGCCAGGCACCCTACTCGCAACATGAATTCTGAGCCCCGACAGACCCAACTCATGTATAATCCAACTCATCCCAAATAACATAAACCACCAACAAAACCTGCCTTTGATACCATTTTGTCACGAACCGAATCGGGTCGCCATCCGAACCGACGCCTGACTCGGCCCGCGGAAAGGCCCGAAGGGCGTTCCCGATCCCCATGGGCTGGCACAAGTGCCCGGGTATCAAAATAAACTTTGGGAACGATTTACCCGAGTAAATAAATATAAAGCATCCAACCAAAGAAAACCAAACAGAAGTAAAGGTCACAGGAAAATATGTAGTTGACCGAACAGGTTTTTGGTTCACAAGTATTCAAAACTCAAATAACACTAAAACAAGATGACCAAAAACCAACCTAAGGACTGTCGCCCGGTGTGAGGACATCACCTCTAAGCCACCACCAAAACGCCACATAGAGAGTCCTGCTAACAACCTGAACCACTGCTCCCAAAAGCTGGACCCCTGCCTGTATCAGAAGTAAACAAGTCTACTTACACCCAAGGGTGTAAGTAGGGTGTGAGCAATCACCCAGCAGGATATCACCAATAAAAGATTTCACGCACAACTATCAAAAGACAACCATTTTCAATGCTGAAATAAAGATAGAAAGAAGTGCAAAAGAAAATGGTTTTCATAAAATGATTTAAAAGAAAGGTAGTTCAAGATAAACACATTAGGATAGCAGTTCAAGTGACATATCACATATCAGCATGCACGCAAAGTAACTGGTGGCACCAAAGGATGGGAAAGGCTCTATGGGTACTAGAACTAGTGGGATCCTGGAACGTCGTGTCTCGGTGAAACGTGGCTTAGGTGGCCACGACCCTCAGATAACGTGGCTTAGAAGTCCACGACCCTCATAAAACGTGGCTTAGAAGGCCACGACCCTCAGATATCATATTTTTAGTTAGTGTTGCAGTCGTCAAACATGCCAGTGAAACCGGGTCGGGTCATCTCCGGAACACTAGCTCACTAGTCCCAGTCTCCCCACCTAATACCCCGGCTTCCCTCCTTGTGCTCACCTAAAGATCAAAGTCCATATAGCATGTCACATTGTCGCTTAGATCCAAACGTGTCACCTGGACACTGATATCCTCTTTGGAAACCACACTCACACACCAAAACTTCTTTTTTCTTTTTCCTCTTTTAAAAAAAACCTAAACCACACTGCACAACTTATAAATAATACTAAACAGCCAAAGTGAGTTTCCACAATAAAAGAAATGGACTTGCACCACACAAATAGACCACTGGAAAATTAGATGCACACATTTAAAAAGGTAATCAAAACTAATTTTTCAATATGGAAACTAATTAGCAGGGTGCGAAAAAAAAGAATTAAACCGACATGCAAAAGTTCGCCAGATGATAATTGAGTGTGGAATCACCTACCTCAAACAGGAACGAGAAAGGACACGGCGCAAGACTCCAGTTGCGCCGCGGTCGCACCGTCTTGAGCCGTCAACCAGGTCCTAAAAACAGCAGAACGCTCAACGGGCTCAATAACATTGTTTAATAATAATAAAAATGATAATAATAATAATGTAAAAAAATGATAATGAAAATAACAGAATAATAATAACAATAATAATATAATAATAACCACAATAATAATATTAATAATAACAATACAAATAATAATAATAATAATAATAACATAATATAATAATAATAATAATATAATAATAATAGAAATAATAATAGTAATAATAATAATAATTATAAATAATAATAATAACAATAATAATAATATTAATAATAATAATAGCATAATAATAATAAAAATAATAATAATAACAATAGTAGTATAATAATAATAGTATTATTAACATAATAATAATAATAATATGATAATAATAATAATAATAATATGATAATAATAATAATAATAATAATAATAATATAATAATAATAATAATAATAACAATAATAATATAATAATAATAATGATAATATTATTATTTACATAATTATAATAATAACATATTAATATTTATAGTAATGATATAATAACTAACATATTAATAATAATAACAAAAGAAAACATAATATCTTATTAGATAAGTTAAAATAATAAAATGAAATAAGAAAATAAAATAAAAAACAAACAAACAAACCAGCAGGGGCGGCCCGAGGCGGAACAGGAGAAGCGGCCGAGTGGGGAGGTGGCGCGTCGGCTGGCGGAGGAGGAAGGAGAGCGGCAGGGGGAGGCTGCACCGGCTGGGCAGAGGAAGGCGGTCGATCGGGTGAGGGTGCAACAGCGCTGTCCAGCAGAGCGGAGGAGGAGGAAGAAAAAGAAAGAAGAAGAAGAGAAGAGGAAGAGGAGAAGAAGAAGAAGAGAAGAAGAAGAGGAGAAGAAGAAGAAGAGAAGAAGAAGAAGAGAAGAAGAAGAAAATAGAGAAGAAGAAAAAGAGAAGAAGAGAAGCAGGGGGGTTGCGCCGTCGCCGGTGCGGAGTCCGGCCGAGGTGGTGTTGGAGTGGCGCAGCAGAGGAGGGATCCGGGAACGAGGAGGCGAGGTGCGGCGAGGCTGGTCCGTTGCGGGTGTAACCGGGGCGGCCGAGCGGAGGGGTGGTCTGGCGGCAGGGGGAGAATCCAGAGAGATGGAGAAGAAGAAGGAGGAGAGGAGGAGAAGAAGAAAAGAGGAAGAAGAGGAGGAGGGAAGAAAAAAAAGAAAGGGAAAGGAGGCGCGATGGGCGAGGGAGTGCAGGAGCGGGGAAAGGTGAGGAAGAGGGTTCCGACAGGATGGGTGCGCCGCTGGTGGGGGAGAAAAATAAAAGAGAAGGAAAAACGTGGGGAGGAAGGAAAGGAGAAAAAAAAAGAAAAATAAAAGAATAGAAAAAATGAGAGTGGCGGCGGGTAGGGTTTCCTAGGGGGAAAGAGTTAAACCAATTAAAATTAATGTCATAATAATATTTGAAATAATGATATTAATAGTAATAATAATAATCACAATCATAATAATAATAATCACATAACAATAATAATAATAATAATAATATCATAATAATTATAAAGATAATAATAACAGTAATAATAATATAATAATAAAAATAATATAATAATCATAATACAATAATAACCACTGAAACCATCATAAAATTTTATCCGGTTATTTAACGTACGAGTATCGGCACCACGTGCCGAGTGACGTGAAGCCAACGCGCACATATCAACGCACATAAAAATAAATTTTATCCAGCTTTCTTGTGCCTTGCGTGCACGCTAAGCAACGTAAGGCCAACGCGCATTTGTCAGCGCCACTGCGGAAGCCTCTTGTCGACTCAGCCCACACTCCAACAACGCAATTAAATAAACTGGCAATTAAACTCTGAAATAAGAATTTAAAAAATTAAAGTCATACCTCTATAAGACGACCGGGCGTGACAATCCCACTCATATTCCATATTTTTATTGGTATAGAGCTTCATATGGATGTATGTGATGCTCCATGTGGACATTGGTATGATCACTCAAATTTTTTTATAATAATATGAGTTCTTATAATGTATTTCTTATTATCTACCTCTTTCAATATTTAACATTACTGGTGGAGTTAGTAACCCCACTTCTCAAGACTCTGAGACACAATTTTTGGGCATAAAGTCTCATATTGGATAATCTACTACCCACCAATGAATGTATATAAATTCTTTTGTTGACTAATCAATTTCATAATATTATCATTTTTTAAAATTAGTAAAAAAATATTTTTACAAATCTCACATATCATTTCAGATTCCAGGGATGCCATACTTGCCTCTGTTAGACCAACTACCCATATACTAAACTAAAGGGCCTCATGATTCCATAGTTGTAGTTCCTCTTATTCTCCGTCATATTTTTTAGCAGGACCTGGATGATAGAGTGATTCACTAATTTATATTTGACTAACATATTCTATTTATGCCTAGATAGCCAGTTATTCTTCCTTCCATGAAGCTGATGAGGAGGAAGGGTGTTTACTAGTGTTGATGAAATACTGAGTATCTTGACCTCTAGTAAATATGTTCATTGTTTTGTATCAAGGTAATGTGTAAAAATTAATTCAATATATCATAGCAGCTCAAGTATGATCCATGTATAAGATGAAGTATCCACTATATCTTACACTGCACAAAAAAAGATTCTGGATCCGGTAATTCAATAACCTTACATCAGTTTATTATTTGTACTTTTCTTATTCATTTTGAATCTCTTTACGTCTTACTCAATTGCAACATATTATCAATATGTCTGATCTAGAGGAGGATGGGGGTCTTATCTAGGAAGTGTACTATACTATAGAGGAGGATATGATGTTAGTATATTGAGTTCTATGTGATAGTATATTGTTCTTATACCTCAATGATATGATGTTTCTATCTTGGGAGAGTTGGTTCCTCCTTAGGAACCTCCTTTCAAAGCTACTGATGTTGAGGAACCAGGATAGTGACAACCTTGACCACATCTCGCCACAAAATAGTGAATTCATATTCCATAGGAAGAGTTCATACCTTTATAATTATAGCCTAAATAGATTGTAAATTTACACCAGGAGGCATGGGATCCATTTATATTATTAGCATATCTATAATTTTCACTGGGTATATCATTTATATGATCATATCAGGGTTCATTTCCCACACCTCTTCCTTTTATGATTGAGCCCTCACAGGCCTTATGGTTCCCCCAATAGATGATGGGAAGTCCATCCACTTACGTAGTATGAGAAGGATCAGGTTCACATGATGACTTCAATACGCCACCTCCTCCTAATGTGTCACAAGTAGAGAATCATAAATTTGATGTTCTAGTGCCTGAGGAAGATCCCTCTCCATCCCATCATACTCTACCCAAGCACAGAGGTTGGTGATCTCGATATGGGCATCGTATTTACACACCATAATGTGGGATGGGACCTCATCATAGTTAGTGCCTATAATCATTAATTTATATGTTTTATATTAAATTAATGTATTTGAAACAAAAATTTAATATATACTCTGTATTATTGTTTGTCTATTAAATTTATGAAATAATTTTTTACAGTCAAACATTTTTTACATATTTATCCAATGTTTTAATTTTCATTTTTGTTTTATTTATAGTTTATATTTTTTAGGATTTCACAGTAGAATACTTGAAACAAAGGTAAACTTTTTAAATTTAAGAACATAACATTAAAATATTAAAAATATAAATAATAAAAACAATCTAATTAAAACGTAAAAACATAGCCTTAACAAATGAAAATTTGTTGAAAATAAAAAAAATCACCAATATAATAAACCAAAATTATTTAACATGACATAAATATTATTGATTACAAACATAATATTTACAGATTAAAAAAATTATTCATATAAATTATAGTATATCGAAATCTATATGAAATTTAAAATATTGAATAAACATATAAGAAGTAATTGAAAATGAAAGGAATATCAACAAAATATAAATAAAAATGTAATGTTTTAAAACAATAATATATTTTTTCAATAAAATTACTTTTCATTAATTATATTTATGAAATTAAATTTATTTTTAATTATTATTTATATATTCAATAATTTTGTCAAATTTCCTTTGGATTGTATTTCTACTACTTATTTTTTTATAGACATTCAAAGTCTCATACTTGAAACATTATTATGTTTCATATATTTTACTTTGAAAGCATATAAATTATAAATTTTAAATAAAATATAAATGAAATTTAACAAACTAACACAATATATACAAATAATTTAAAATAAAAAATCATAAATATAATAAAAAATAAAATTTTCTTCTCACATGCTTTATTGCATAAAAATATAACATTTTCACTTTAAAATAAAAATGGGAATAATTATTATTAAGTATTATATAATTAATTAAATTACTATGAGGTATTATTAATTTTTCTATTATAATTAAATGTTAAAAATTAAATTATTAATTAATATTAATTATATTATAAAAATTTTATAATAATTAAATGTTAGTAATTAAAAACCCATTTGGTGCAGGTGTGGTGGCAGCACTATAGTGGTACTGTTGAAGCATGGTAGATAGGATGGAATTGTAGTATCGGTGACACTAAAGCTGTGGTGGGAAGTGTATAAATAACTAAAGTGGTGATGGTACTGTAACATGTATTGTAACAGCTCAAGTACTGTATTAGTACTATTCAATGATGTTCCTTTGGGACAAAAATATGTCACTTCAGGACCATGTAATAAGATCTAATTCACACCAGGCTAACTATCCCTGTAATGGGTCTCTGCTACACAGAAAAAACAGGTCCTTTATTTCAATAAAAAAATTATTTTCCCTGAAATTTTATACAAACATATAAATTTTTAATTTATTAATTGATTTTTTTTGAATTTATATTTATTTACTCCTTTTCCCAAATTTTTCAACAAATGTGGAAAGGGTCTTCATGCCTTTGGACTGGGTGAGAAAAGGACCAAGGTGTGAAATCCATTCAAAAAATTTAGTATTATTTTTTATAAAATTAACCTTGTATTGTATAAAATTTTTTTAACAAACATATATATAAAAAATCACTTTTTAGTGATTAGAAAAGTGATGTCGCTAATGAAAACACATGAGATTTATCTAGCCTTTTTCACTAGAACAATCACTCATGGGATGAAACTAATTCCATGATAATACAAAAAAGTCTAAATGTAAATAGGAATGCGGTGTGGAAATAAGAAAAAATGGATCTGAGCATCTTCTATTTTAATTCATCAATGACAATGATAATTAGAAGGTACTCCTCGGGAGACCTTAGTCCTTTGATAACTACCTTATATCAATGAACGATTTTATTATTGGTTTGGATATTCTGAATATTATATTTTACAAAACACCATTATGTTTTTGACTTAAAGGCATCCTTTTTTGTAGAAGATTAAATAAAATTATAAAGTCATCAGAGGCCACATCAGTGATCTTGTTGAGTGGGATCATTCTGATCCTATCCAATGGGGATTCTTTGTGCCTATAAAGTCCATGATCAATGTTATAAAACAACTAATAAGGTTAAAGTTCATATCTATGGGTGGATAAAAGGTTTGTATCTTGTTTGAATATGAAAAACTTCATGTCTTCTACTTCTTTTTTGTTTTCATTAGGTATACAAAGAACGGATGCACCTCAAAGGTAATAGAAAAATAATAAAATATTATCATGAAATATGACCCATGGATGTGAGAAAAAGACCTAAAGTTTTCCTTCATATCTGAGTCAAAAACTAAAATGTATAAGGATAAAATTTCTAAATCCATAAACATGCAATCCTATTCTGATCAAAACAAAGTCATCATGTTGGTCTTGCCACTTTTTATATCATATTATGTCACCCATGCATGATTGAAAGATCTGTAAAAATGAGTTTTCAAATTAAATATTTGTGGATCAGGGAATTCTAATGTTGACTAGGTTAGACCACCAATGGTGATGGGTGTAGCTCATATGGTGAAGGTTACACCTCTTATGGAAAAGGTCACATCTCTGGAATTCCCTCATGCAACTATTATGGGAAATCCATCTTTTTCAACCAGTCCTAACTAGATCTACTATGATCCACATAAACATGTTCCCCCCCCCCATGAAATGATTTATCTATTCACACCCCCTTAGTTTATAAGGAATTTTATGAGTTTGTAATGGTGGGCTCAAAAAAATGCCAGACTTAGATAATGACAGGAAGAAGAGATAGTGGTAATGATCTTTCTATTATAGATCCTATCAGCTCAAAGAGAAGTAATGGGGCCACGTAATTCAGTGATCGATGTACTACAATTTAGAATGTGGTGGTTGATGGGTCCTTTTTGGAATACTAAGATTTTAATGATATAATCAACCAACCCCACCTATTTCAATGAAAATAATAAGTTTGAATTATTGTTGCCTTGGAAACCCACACAAATTTTAGTTTCTCCAATGAAAGAGATCTTAAAATCAAGGTAGTCAAACTTGGCGAGTTTACTATTCATGCTTAGTATCAAACTCGTAGACTCATAGTAAACTCGTGTATTAAGTATTTGGACTCGGTGTAAACATGCCTGGGTCACAGGGTAGACTCGAACTGTAGACTAGCGATATTAACTACCATGCTTAAAATGGCCTTGATATGTTTTTTTTCTTTAAACCCATATTGAATTGAAATTACATATGTAGTGTATCAATGAAGGTTGGATTTTATAGTTTTATTCTAATTAATGGACAAGGTCACATTGGTGGTTTCTATCTTCTTTAGAAGGAGAACTTGGATGTAAGAGTGGAGGGTTTTTCTTTGAATTGTATTACCACTTTTATTCACCATCTTGATGCTTCTATATGGTCAATTTTTGTTTTATATAGTTATCTGGAATATATTTATAAATTTTGATCTTGGGAGATGATTAAGTCTTTATGAGAGAGTCTTTTAGAGCCTATTCTTATTATAGGTGACTTTAATGAAATCATGTTTCATCACAAGAAAAGAGAGGGACATATCAGACCTTAAAAAATGATGTGGGACTTCTTGCAGGTTATCTAGGTGGTTGATATTTTTCACCTAGGTTTTTTAGGCAACCCATTTATGTGGTTTCATGGGAAATATTATATAACTAACATTGAGGAGATGTTGGACAGGTTTCTAGGATCAACTGAATGGGTTAACATCTTTAACCTTCTCTAGGTGTCTCACCTTGACCTTGATATATTGGACCACTCCCCATTCCTCATCAAATTTTACCTTGATTGAAGAAGACTGAGACAATAGAAGATCTTTAGATTCAAAAGGTTTTGGTCAAGGGAGATGTAATGTGAGCAAGTTATTCGATCTGAATGGATGATGGGGGTTCCAATGTCAAACAAATTATTTACTAGGTGGCCTCTAAGTTGATTCTTTCAAGTAATACGAATTTATTCAAGTCTAATACTCATTTTGACTCTATTAAAATGAGGATAGATGATATTTATTCTATCCCCCAGAGAATGTATTTTTATCCAAAATTTCAAATATGGAAGATGATTTGGATACTATACTCAGAAACAAATAAATCTAATGTTCCATGAATGTTATTGATTCCCATGCCAAGGAAGGTGACTCTAATATCCTATAATTTCATCAAAACACATCTATAATATGTCATGAAAACCATATCTCCGTCCTCACTACCACTGATAACAAATCAATTTTGAATTAAAGAAAGACCCATGACATGATCTTTATGTGGTCAGTGATTCCTCCATATCTGTGGATATTGAATCTTGTATTAACCATGTGGTTACTAATTAGATAAACTAATATCTTACATTTGACATCACAAATGGTGAAATCCTATTTGCCCTCAAAAAAATCCATTCTTCCAAGGTGTCAGGACCTGATGGCTTCCATGCATTGTTTTTCAAAAAGTATTTTCACATTATCATACCTAACATCATACGTCATATGGGAGATCTTTATATGGGTAAATATAACTCCAATTATATTAATGAAACTCTTATTAACCTCATTATGAATATTCAATAACCTTATTTAGCTTTGTAATTTTGGCCCATAAGTCTTTGAAATGTGGGGAATAAATTTTTTTCAAAGATCTTGGTTAATCGTTTGTGTGTTTAGATTCCCTCCATTGTTTTGAAAGAATTAGAGTTCTTTTATTCCGAAGTGATTTATTTCTGAAAATTATATTATTTCTGGTGAAATTTTTTACTCTATGAAACAACTATCTACATCTAAATGATTTTTCAAGGAATGGAAACATTATGTGATAAAATAATGTTATAGGTAGGAAGGTTCTTCCCTCTAATTTTTGTTTGGGAAGATTTTATTTTTCGTCCAATGGATTGAGGTTATGATGAAATGTGTTGCATCAATTTACTTTAGGATTTGGATTAATGGAAGTCTTTCCTAGTGTTTTCCCACTCTAAGGGTCTCCTCCAGGGAAATCCTCTCTCTCAATTCCTTATTATTTTGGTGTATAATGTTTTATCCTATATTATTTGTGTGGAATCTAGGGAAAACCTTTTCGTGGTGTGAAAGCTTGTAAACATGGGCCACCTATTTCTTATCTTTTCTTTACTGATGAAATCTTACTTTTTTCGAGGGATTCCTGGGAATAATGAGGCTCTATTTTTATCTTGATTCACATATACAACATGGATTCTAGGAAGATGGTCAATCTCACAAAATCAAAAATTATTTTAGCACAGGTGTTCCTATATATAGGAAGGATGACATTCACAAGACCTCTGGTATCTAGGTGGTTAATAAGTATCAAAAATATTGTGGGCTCCCCATAGTCTTTAGATATTGAAAAAAATGGTTGTTCTTAAGAATTTTGTATTGGGTGGAAAAAATACATGGATGAAATTTTAAAAATATTTATAAGGTAGGAAAGGAATTTATTATTTATATCATGGACTAATCTATCGCAAAATATATTATGTCACTCTTTAAAATTCCTAGTTTAATTATCATTCAAATTCACTCCTTTATAGATAATTTTTATTGGGTAACTAATAATGTCACAATAAAATCCACTAGATTTCTTGGGAAAATATTTTTCATGCAAAATCATGTAGGGGGTGGGATTCTAGGATATGATCCTTTTCAATGATTCTCTTCATTTTGATAAGGGTTAGAATATTATTCAACCCCTAAATTACATGTGTGCAAAGGACCATTTTGAAAAATATTCCCCCCAAGTGGATTTTTAGAGAGCTTCTTTATGTCCCATCCCCAGCTTTTATGGAGAATTATTTGGGTCTCATGAGAGCTATGTTTTCGTGGTCTTTATTTTAGGATTGTTCAAGGGGAAATCATTAAGATATGGAAGGATACATGGCTAGTTTATATTTTCAGCACTATGGGAAATTCTCCTATGGTCACTTGCTTGAATGATGCTACGATCATCTCCTTATTTAATGATGCAAGTAATGATTGGTGTGCTATTAAACTATGGTCTTGGTTTAAGGATAAGAATATGAATATCATTATTTGTCTCCCATTCATGAGGAATCTTGGGCCATATTGGTTGTGTTAGAGTAAGGATACTTTTGTATCTTACTCAGTCAGGTCTCGTTACAAAATAGCACTCAACATTATATCCTTGGGGGGGGGATTTTGGAAAATTATTGGGTGAATCATAGTCTTACCCGTGGATCAGTTCTTCTAGTGGAAATATTTCTCTATGATCCTCCCTTCTATAGAATTTCTTGTTTTTTATAATTCATTTGACGATATGATATGTTCAATTTATTTTTCCAAGATTGAATCCTCTATTCATTATACCATTATTTTACCTAGGTCTTGTCTGTTGTGGTGGGAAAAATTCATATGTAGATTCCTACCAAGATGTGGTGTCTATCTTTTCAGTATTACTATGAAAATGGGCTTTTTTACTTTAATTTAAGACCATGATTTCCTAGAATGGTTGCTTTGGGAAAGAAGGAGTGAATTTTTCTTAAATAAAATGGAAAAACCAAGAAACTTCTAGATTGAAGGGGCCAGTATTTGGTTGGATTCTTAGAACCATAACTACATTCAACAGGATAACATAGGTGCACTGGTTATTCCAGGTTTCTATATTCCTCCACCCATGGGAGTCTTGAAGATTAATGTGGATGCATCCATTTCTCGTGATGGCATTATCAACACTGGAGTGGTCACTCATAATTCTGGTTGATTGATTCTTATGACATGTTAGAATTATTTTACTAAAAATTTGGTGCTACTAGTCACAGAGGCCCAAGACATTATTTCTAGGTTCGAACATGCTATTAAAATAATATGGAGTTATATCATCGTGGATGGGAACTAATTTACTATTATTAATGATATATTTTCATTAGAGTTGGGTTTCCAAACGTTTGGTTAACTCATTGTGAATATTCACTCTCATAGCCTCTTCTTTTCATGATGATCTTTCTCTTTAAGAAAAAGGAAGGGGAATAGCTTTCCCCACCAGTTGTCAACTTGTGCTCTCTCTGTTGATTCACAACTATGATTAGATGAGTTTTCTATTAGGATAAACTGTCATATTTCATTATCTTCAATCATTTTATTAAATCTCTATTTCAACTTCAAAAATATTTGTTTTCCAATATATATTTATGTTAATGTTTAATTATATATAATTATATATATATATATATATTTGTGTATTTATATATAATTATCTATTTATATATATATTTATATATATTATGTGGATATATGTGTAGTAATATGTATATATATATTTATATTTGTTTATTTTTCTTTATATATAATTATATATTAATATATATATATATATATTTGGGTTTTCATGTGTTTTTTTACTACATGGCTGCTTTAAATATTTAGAGTTTTATTTTGACTGATTACATTTACTCATATTTTATTTAAGTATTTTTATGTGCTAAAATTATGTAATGTATAGTATATTGTTCTATTTAATGTGATTATATGACAATTATTTACCACATGTTTAATAATATTTGAGTTTTTAAATTTTAAATTTTTTCAAACATTAGTTTAAAAAAATTCAATTGTTAGTTCAAAGATTTTTCTACTGTTAGTTTAAAATTTGTGCTACCGTCAGTTAAAAATTTCTACTATAATCAATTATACATTTATACTACCACTATTTCAAATAAAATTATCATTAGTTTACAATTTTTTCAACTATTATTTCAAAAAATATGTTACCATAAATTCAAAAATATTCTATAATTAGCTAAGAAAATATTCAATTTTCGGTTAAAAATATCTCACAATCGATTCAATAATATGTTACATCAGTTCAAAAAATATGATATCATCAATTAAAGTATACTACTATCATTTATTAATTCTTCAACCATCAAACATGTGACTTTTAATGGTGTTGTAAATACTAGGTTCTTTAATTTCTTCTATCATTCTTAATTCTAAAATTTTTTATTTCAGGATTATTTCTATAATTTAAATCATTTTTTTAATATTTTATTGGTTTTAAATTTTACTATTTATTATTTTGATACTTTTTTCAATTTATTTTAGAGTGTTGAAATTAATATTTAGTGATGCTTTAATACTTTTTTATCTTTATAGAAAATATTCACAACTTGTTTCTTGTACATCTGAATATACTTTTTGTTGTATTTTTTATTTATTTTAAATGTCATATAATTTATGATAATTGTCTCAAAACTTGGTCATTGTGTTTTTAAACTCATAAAAGTATATTTATTATATCAATATAAAATGAATTAATTTATGAAGTATTTTTATACAGTCAACTTACTTTCAAAACTCATGGAACTATTTGACTAGGTATAATGGAATTAGTTTTAACATTTAAATTTTAATTTCTTTGAATCATTTCAAAAAAAATATAAAGTATTTAAATTGGTTTGAATTCTTTTAATACATTTAGATTATTCTCAATCTTTGATAATAAAAAAATTGACTCTATTATTATTATTATTATTATAACTCTTGCATGAGTTCTTAGTTTTGGTAAGCTTTTTTGAATTTATATGATGGTCTTGGAGGATGAATGGAATGATACAATGATTACATATGATTACATATGATTACATATGTTGATACACTCTATTTACTTGTAAAAATACAAATATTTCACACTCTGAAATCCTCTATGTGATCTTGTACACATTTTTTTCCATTTCTGACAATCTCTTAGGGGATGTACCTAAACTACTTCAACTTCTATAGCCTTGATGAGATGAGATGATCCAATACCAAAGAACCAATGTTAATGATTATTTGTTTTATCTATTTATTTCATTATGGTCTATTTTTCTATAACATTACTTCTCAACTATCAATGAAGATTTATCAGTCAGTTTATGCTTTTCCAATAAAAACATATTTTCTTATTTTAGGGTGTGACTAGTGTATTCTAAAGATCGTTCATTTAAGTTATGACTCCAATATTCTAAAATTCAGGATAGGTTAGAGCTTCATCAAAAGGTTTTTAAGGGTTATGAATCTCCTTAAAAAAATTTGTATTTTTTGTTACACCTCCAAAAAAAGGTACATGTTTTATCGAGTTATTATTCCACTTAAAAATCAATTGGTGAAAATGCACTTATCACTGAGTATAGAGGTGTAAGATCAAACTAGGTCCAATTTGGATGGAACTACTGTAAAAATTATTTTTTGTTTCTTTCATTTTTATTTACACTTCTATATCACTTTAAATCATTTAAATTCCTACTCACCATCATCTAGTCCTTCTTCTATTCCTTTTTGTCTTACAATTTTTGTCAACGGTTAAACCATTTAGGAATTTTCATTTTACCTCTATTGGTATTTTTTTCTTAATATATACCTAGACCCTAAAGTATAAGTATAATGAATATTTAATATGGAAGGAAGAAATCCTAAATATGGGTAGATTCCTCAGAAACCTCATTATTTTGATGGTAACAATTATGGTTACTGAAAAACCAAATTGTAATCTTATCTGAATAAATTGAGCATTGATCATCAGATGATAATAATAGAACATTAAAATTTACATGATTCTAATCTTAACAGTATTATATGAAATTATGAATCTAAATATGTTTTGAATTATAATTTTATGAATATTTTATGTGTTTCTATTAAAAGATGTGTTTTATTCATGTACCTTTTTTTAAGATAGCTCATAAGATCTAGAATATTTTTCAAGTAACAAATCATGAATCCAACAAGGTGATTAGAAATAATCATCAAATTCTATAAATAGAGTACTAATATTTCCAAATTGGTGAAAATGATATTTCAACCAGATGTTTCATTGGTTCACTAGTATAGTGAAGTCATTATATTATTATTAAAATATGAATTTGACATGAATAAAATTACTAAATAATAGACTTTAACAGGACAGGTGTTACTTCAAAATCTCAGAAAAATGTTTCTCTTATCTCTTCTAAATCAAAGGAATAGAAAATTAACAAACTAGAAATAGAAAATATAATCAAGGGGATTTATAAAATTATGATGTGAAATAAAAATTTCAAGAAGTGACCATGTAAATACTACGAAAATGATTAAAAATAAAATAAGGGTATTATATGTGGACCGGATGTAACTTGTTATGAATATAGAAGGAAAGGTTACATCAAACCTGACTGTCCAAAATTGAAACAATAAGGGAATGATAAGATATATAAGAAGGTGATGAATCATGATTATCATTTTGGATG
The DNA here is from genome assembly GCA_963277665.1 of Viscum album. Taxonomy (NCBI): domain Eukaryota; kingdom Viridiplantae; phylum Streptophyta; class Magnoliopsida; order Santalales; family Viscaceae; genus Viscum; species Viscum album. The sequence continues at coordinate 73,511,137 of OY728162.1, read as the reverse complement.
AATTTTCACCAAACTATCTAATTCATGTAACGAATCTAAATTTGAGAAAGAGGCAGTAAATCAATATTTGGTGGTAGTAAATAAAAACTTGGTATGTAATGATTGTAATTATAATTACTATTTTGGTAGTGATGGTTGTAGCTTTAATGAATTTTATGAAGAAAATGAAAAGATTTAAAAATATTTTTTAAGAGTTGTTGAGTTATATAAATAATTAAATGAAAAAAATAAGAGGATTATCATGGAAAGAAATAAGGTAATAAAGATATTGATGCTCTTAAAGAAGAAAAGAGAAAATTTTCGTTGTATTCTAAAGGTAATATCTATGATGATTTTGAGTTTGTTGAAGATGAAAATGATAACTTAAGAAAGGAAGATATCATCTTAAAAGAAATTTTATCTATATTTGTTCAAGGAAAAGAAAAATATGAAAAGGTGATGGGTGTGATGAAACCAATTAAAGAAAAAACTGATTTTGGATATAATCTGTAGATTACTAAGCTATATAAGACTATTTTTATTAAAATTTATTCTTGAACTGATTCTTATGTTATATTATTTTAGTGTAAGATTCATAGAAATTATGATAATGAATGATCAATTATAATTCCTAAATCTTTTTGATATACTATATATTTTATTTCAAAAAAATTATCTATGATATTACCTTTCAATAAATTTTTTGTGTCTTTTTGGACACTGAAGATTTCTATTTCAAACACAGTCGAACACAAAATAACAAGGGTACCAAAATTGTAATCTTCATAATTTATCTTTTCAATATAACTTCCATAAAAATATGAAGGAAACATCTTACATGGAAAAAATAAATTCCCATAACATGAATAGTGACCTATCAAATTTACCCTCTAATACCAAATGATATGGATGCTCTATCAATTTTGGAGATAACTATTAGGGAAATGTTAAATCTTTCAATAAATTTATTATTTAAAATGTTGTTTTAATTTATAATTTTTCTTATTTAGAAGGCCAAGAAAATAATCTAATTAGTATCTCATGTCTTTTTGAAGATGTTATGAATGTTGAGTTCAAATATGATAAATTTATAATTTTTAAAATAATTCTACTTTTTATCAATATAGAAAGGATAATATTTCTATTTATTTATTTGATCAATCTAATTAAATTGTTTAGTTTCTTAATGATATATAAAAATATTATGTTCTATGGAATATAAGGATTAAACATTCTCATTTCAAAATGATACATTAATTATCCATGTATGGACATGTTATATATATACCCAATTTGATGGTAAGAAATGATTTTTTGTGATTTTTTCTTAAAATGAATGCAGTATAGTGAATCATTTAAATAAATAAATAATTTTTCTAATTCTAGACCAATTGAATTGATACATCATTATTTATTTTTTATGATGAAAACTCCAAGTTTGGGTGGTAAGAAATATGTTTTGGTTATTCTTGATGATTTTAGTATATTTACATGAGTTCATTTTATATCTTATAAGCATGTAACCTTCTCTAGATAAACTAATTTTTTTAGGATAGTTTAATATATTAAAGGATTGTTCATTGTTTTCATTATAATTGATAAAGGTTGTGAGTTTGTTAATTTTTAGTTTGATAAGTTTTTTGGAGATAATGATTATGCTTAAAACTGTTCTACTCATAGAACTCCATAACAAAATAGTGTTATAGAAAGGAAAAATCGAACTATTTAGGAAATAGCTCAAAATATGCTTAAAGAATATTGTTTTCCTAAGTATTTTTGGGTATAATATGTTAATATTGTTTTTTATGCCTTGGATAGAGTTTATGTTAGACCATTGTTGAAGAAATACCCTTATAAATTTTTTAGTGGTATAAAAACAATGGTTGGTTTTTTATTGTTTTTGGTTGTATTTTTTATCTTGAATAAAAATGATCATTCAACTAAGTTTGATTTGAAAAGTTTTGATGGTATTTTTGTTTGTTATTATTATAATAGTAAATATTATAAATCTAATAGTAACAATATCTTGAATGTTAAAGAATTTTTGCATATAAAGGTTGATAAATATCATGATGTTCATAAATCTATTTCGAATAATGTTGAAGATTCTTTTAGGGATTTCAATATTGGTAAAGAAAAACTCTTTGATAATGTATATGTTTCAGTGATCAAAATGATTCTAAATATTATAGTATAACCTATAGGATTCATAAAGATCATCCAATTGATAATGTGATTGGTAATATTGGTTCTGGTATGAAACATAGAAATTCTATTTTAAATTTATTTTCCAACTCTAATTTGTTTTCTATTCATCTTCTAAATATTGTAATAGATTCATCAACAGATCCTAATTAGATTGTTTTTATAAAATACGTGCTTAATAATTTTTTTAAAAATACTTTTTTTATTTACTTTAATTTCCTGAATATATATTGGTAATCATAACTAAGTGAATCATTAGAAACAAGAATGATGAGTTTGGATAGATTTTCAAAAATAAATATAGACTTTTTACTCAAGGAATATCTCAAGAATAAGTTTGATAGGAGCCTAATAGGAGATTTAAATTTGTTTCTTAGACTTAAATTTTTATAGAGTAATGATGGTATCTTTTATAATAAATCCATGTATACTAAATAGTTGATTAAAAGATTTGGTCTCAATTCTTTTAAATCTTTGAAAATGCTATGAGTACTAGTTGTAAATTAGATATTTATGTTCTTATAAAATTGATTGATATTAGAGTTTATAGATTCATAGTAGGTATATTTATTTATTTATCTACATCTAAGCTCGATATCATGTTTAGTGTTTTTTTATGTACAAGGTTTGAAGATCAATATAAAGGGAGTCATATTACTGTCATGGGAAGGATAACTAGATAAGTTAAAGGAATTTTTATCTTTAGTTTGTTTTATTATAAGTATAATAGTTTTGATTTAATATCATGTCTCAGCTCTGATTTTGGAGGTTATAGAATTCAGAGTAAAAGAACATCAGTTATCATTCATTTTCTTAGAAAATTATTATTTTCTTAGACTTCTATGAAAAAAATTTCTATTTTTTATCTACTGTTGAAGCTAAGTATATTTATATTTATATTTTTTTAGATCAAATTTTATGGATTAAGAAAACATTATGTGATTTTGGTATTTAACTTAATTATATTCCAATTTATTTTTATAATACATCTACAATTTCTATTTCAAAAAACCCTTTTCAGTATTATAGATCAAATCATATGAATGTTAGATATTATTTTCTTAAAGATCATGTGAATAAAGGTGATGTTTTTTATAATTAATTTATACAAATAATTTGTTTACATATATCTTTACTAAGAATTTATACTTTTACTAGTATGTAATTAATTAAATTTGATCTTGGTAGTTGTAATCTTAATTATATTATCTTCTCATGTGTATAGAGGGTTTCGTTTTTTTTTACAAAATGGTGAGAAAATAAAATTTTATTGGTTTTAAATGGTCATTTGTTTCTTATAAATGGGGGAGATTATTTTCATATCTTTTTTAGTTTTATTACATGGGTGCTTTAAATATTAAGTGTTTTATTTTGGTAGACTAAATTTCCTCACATGTACTTTTAGTTTTTTTATGATTAATTTTTTTAAAATTTAAGGTTTCTTGTTTTATTTAATGTGATAACATAATAATTATTTACAGTATTTTTAGTAATATTTTATCATTTTAATTTAAAAAAAATCCCACCATTATTTAAAATGTTTTTACAATGTTAGTTCAAAATTTTTGTTTTCATTAGCTAATAATTTCTACTATGTGCAATTATAAATTTCCCTTACCATTAGTTAAAAAATGTTCAACTATTAGTTCAAAATTTCATCTATCATTAGTTAAAAATTTCTTTAATCATTATTTAAAAAGAAATATGTTAGTTTAATTTCAAAAATATGCTACCATTAGTTCAAAAACAATATTCTACCATCAGTTCAAAAATATGATACCATCAGTTCAAAAAATATACATCTATCAGTTCAAAAAATATGTTACCACCTGTTCAAAATGTAAGCTAGTGTTAGTTTTTAATTTTTTAACCATCAGGCATGTGACTTCTAATGGTACCTAAAATACCAAGTTATTCAACTTATTCCACCACTCCTAAGTATGAATTATTTTTATTTCAAAAATTATTTTTATCATTTTTCCATGTTTTTTATATTTTATTCGTTTATAAATTAACTATAAATTATTTTGATTCTTTGAAAATTTATTTTATACTATTTTAATTTATATTTAGTGAGGCTTTAATACCTATTTTTATCTCCATATAAAATATTCACATCATATTTCTTATAAATTTAAATATAATCTTTTTTGTATGTTTTGATTATTTTAAATGTAATATAATTAAATTTAAAATTCTATGAACATGTTAAATGTGTTTTTAATGTCTTAAAATTATATTTACTATTTGAATATTTATTTTATGAAATTTAGAAGTGTTTTTTTATATTCAAAATGATTGAAAAACTAATGGAACTATTTGACTTGGTATTATATAATTAGTTTTAACATATAAATTATAATTTTTTTTATTCATTTCAAATGGTTTAGATGATGTATTTAAACTGGTTTGAATTATTTTGATATTAATGGAATATATTTTATCTCGGATATTTCTGTTTTTCCATATTATTATTCTAACCATTTGAACTAGTTATCCAGTTGTTGTAAGTGCTAAAAAATTCATATAATGGATTTAGAGGATATATATAATGATACAACGATTACATGTTATCATATATGATGATACAATATTTTGACTTGAAGCAATACAAATCTCTCACACTCCTTGAACCTTGAAGTGATCATGTATGCATTTTTTACCATTAAGGGTGATCTCTCAAGAGTTGTACCTAAAATACTTAAACATATACTTCCTTGAAAAGATGAGCTAATCCAATAATCAAAAACCAATGTTGGTTATTATTTGTTTTATATATCTATTTAATCCTGGTCAATTGTTTCTATAATACTAATTATCACCTCTCCCGTATTCTTTCTCCATAGGTTTATTCTTTTGCTATAGAAAATCATTCTCTTATTTTGGGTTGTGACACTCTTATTAAGAAATTGGGTCATTTAGGTTGTGACTCCTAGATTCTAAAAGTTGGGGTATATTAGAGCATCCTCAAAAAAATTGTATGGTTATTTACTCTCCTAGAAAAATTAGGTGTGTATTTATATTTATACCTCTATTATAAAAGGTATGTTTTGTATCAGATTATGATTCCCCTTAAATATGAGGTAGTGAAAATGCATCTCTTATTGAGTAGACTAGGTCATATTTTATACTGAACCAATATAAAAACTTTCTGTGTAATCTACCATTTTAATTCCCACTACTTTACTGATTTAATCTTTTTAAAGGCCTATTCATCTCCCCCCCCCCCCACTCCTCTAGTCCTTCTGTAATTTTTTCTGATATAACAATATTTTGTGTCTTTATATATATTTATGTTAATATATTTATATATATATAATTATATGTATTTATATTTTTACTTTTTTATTTTTTTTATATTTATTTATATATATTATGTGGGTATAAATATATAAACTATTATATTTAACAATATATATACACACGCATTTATATGTATTTATATATTTTTATGAAAATTTATTATTAATATATTTTTATAGATATTTTTATATATTTATGAATATTTATTTCCATTGTTATATATTATGTCAACATATATACATACACAAATAATTATATGCAATTAAATTGTTATATGAATTTATTTATAAATTATGAATAAATATATGTACAAGTATGTATGCATTTACATGTATTTATATGTATATAAATAAGTAGATTAAAGTCCATCCAGTCGCCACATGAAGATCTTGGTGGACTGTTAAAGGCTTTGCAAAATAACCAATAGATACAGGGTTAAAATCTCATCCTACACATAAATATTCTTGATTATAAAGTGGGGGTTTGGTGGGTCAGGGCGTGGTGGGCCTAGGTTGTGTTAGAATGAGAAAATAAGTAAAAAAAATTATATTTTACATTTTAAAAAATAGAAAATAATAATAAATAATATGAGTAATAAATAAAAATAATAATAAATAAAAATATAAAAATATAAAAATTAAAAATCGCTGCTAAATATTTAACGGGGGTATAGTTTTCCGCTAAGAAAAGTGCTACTAAATAAAAAACCCCCGTGAAAAAAACTCCACTAAATGAAAAACAATATTTTTGAAACCCATTTTTTATAGTGGAACCATGCTCCTACATTAGTTCTAATTTATGTGATACCAAATATGTAATCTTGAGTAGGCGAACAACAAAGAACCTATTTATTAGAAATTTGATCGAACGCCTGATAGAATCATATGTCTCTTTCTAGTGAATTCAGAATAATTAAATATATTGATTGAAAAATTAATACATGGTGTGTTCTCTATTCATACATGCGTGAGTGATGCCAAAAAAGCAATATCAGGTGATTAAATTCAGTAAATACATATACCTAAACTTTTTTAGAAACTGGTCATTATATTTTACCAAATTATTCTATGCAAATTGTCATATAAATTATTCATCAAATCATAAAATGAAATATTGGATAATTTATGTAAAATATTAGATTATTGTATTTCATCTAAGAATTGCACTTGATGACATTCTGATTAAATTTAGAATTAATAATAATTTGATAAATAAATATTTACATATGAGAATAAATTATTTTGTATCATATTCACTTTAACAGGAGTCACAACTTTGATATGTCTATCCAACCAATCTCCCTTCCTTTGGTTTAATTTTAGTTAATTTAAGTAGTTTTTAATTTATACATTATTAATTTTTTTAATCACATAAAAAACATCAACATATAAATTCTTCTAAGAGGATATTCCATGTGTCTACACACATTCCCCCTATTGCTCAACCCTACTCTCCGAGTCTATGGATTTTAATAGTATTTATAAATTTCTAAATTTAGAACTTCATGATATATCCTCCAAAGATAGTGATTTAGGTTAGAAAGAAAAGTAAAAATTGAAAGAGTTCATATTATTACACTAGGTGATTTTTTATTACATGAATTTGGAGACACATAGAAGTTCAATAATGGAATGTTCAACATCATATTTTTATAATAAATAACTACTCATAGTGCATGGTACTAGGTATAATATATCACTTCCCATAAATTACCCTAATAATTTTTTTATTTTAATGATTATAATTTAAGATAATGTTATAATCCAAGGGAGAATACTTTTAAATATTTAATTGTTAGTTAATACCTATGATTGGATTATTATTATGGTCAATATATTCTAGAAAATGTATAACATTTTAATTCATTCTATCTATCTATGTAATAATACATTTTAGAAAAAATTGAAAACTACGCTATATAGTCTCCAAACATTGTAGAAAATGAGTCATTAGGCACACTAAAAAAAGATACTTAATTTGATCAATCACAATATGAGATACCTAGATTTTTAATTCCTGAATTAATTAATCTATATACTATTCTACATTTTTTCCTTGATTTTTGGGCATAGACCTTTTAAATTTTTAAAATTTTAAAATATTTGGTTTTTTAGAAGGTTGGATTATAGTTAATATTATCCATGTGGTGACCATGTGGATGGGGTCTATAAAGTGTTAATATCATTTTTACCAATTTCCCAAATCATACGAGCCAACTGTGTGGGTTCCCGAGTGTTCTTAGTGAAGATAACACAGTTGGTTCATGGTTAGGATAAACTATGAGGAAATAGTTTTTACAACCAAGTTCTTAAAAAATTGAAAATTAACAAACCTCCCTCTTATTTACCCCTAAATTGAACCTCCACCCCCTCCCTCACACTCTCTCATGTGACCCACATTTAGATCCAAACCACACATGTACCTCCCCTCCTCTTCTCCTATGAATATTAGAATATTTCTCTTGTAGTTTCATATTAAAATCATTCCATTGAAGTTCCATTTCCCTCCTCCCTCTTCCTCTCCTTTTAAGATTTTCTTTCCCCCTTTACTATGTGTTACCTAGGACAAACTCGATGTGGTTTTTTCTTGATTTCTTGTGGCTTTTTGGTAATTTAATCCATTCTCTCATCATTCATGAAACTTGATGAAGTTCTATGATCTATAGGTTTCTAAGGTAACTAACACACTCTTAAAATACTATTAGACTATATGAACCAAACAAAGTAACTAAACCTAACCCACTAAAGTACACCAGAATGAACCCTAGATAATACCCAAACAAATATTGATCAGAATCTATCTAAATACACACATAACTATGATCTCCCTTATTCCAACCACAAAACATTATACATAGTGCCCACTCTAACTTTTTTGGAATATGTTGTGATTGTTTTTATCTCCCTTGTTTATTTCTATTTATTATTATTTTTATACAATATTTTATTATTCTTACTTGTTTATTTATTTCATTTGAGTCCATTTCATTTAATTATTTTGGTTTTCTATATTAATATCATTTTTAAAGTGAGAAAAATTTTAATTTCAATGTCATGTTTTAAATGGATTGGTTTATCTAAAAAAGGGATTCCTAAATTTGTGTTTTTAATAAATGAGGATTATTCTATATAAATGAATTTCAACTAAGTTTTTTCATTTAAGGAAAAACTAAAAGATTTATAAAAGGTTTCCAAATAACTCATTGAAATATATTTGGGTTTAAAAGACATGTTTTGAGATACCATCATGGTTGGTTTCTTAAAAAGGTATAAAAACATATTTTATAAATTTATTTCAAACTAGCATATGTATATTTTTTTTAAATAGAGAAGCATGAACTCTACGATGATTACCTACTCGGCTATCGAGATCACGCCAAAATCACACCACTTAGTGTTTGTAGACTGAGTGACTCTATAGGTTCTGGCTTTGATTCACTAAATGGATTTTTAGTTTTAATTGATCATGGACTCATGTAAAATTGGATATTTTTACCTGGTATGTTAGTGTTTATTATTATATTTCAGTAAATTTATCCACATAGTCTATTTTATAGATTTTATCTATAGTTATTGGAGGTGCACTGGAATGTGGAGTTGTGGAAGTATAATAGAAGGTGTTGTTTCTATAGTGTACATTGGAGGATGAGATTAGGGATTTATTTTGAATTTATTATATCTATTGATTATTTAAAATTATTACCTTGTTTATTCTTCCTATTTATTTTGTCATGGATTCCCAACTTACAAACGATTCATGTCAGGGATTTTAGGAAAACATTCATTGTGTGTCAACTCTAATTTAAGGATGAAATCATCCCCAAAGATTTATATTTATTTCTATTATTATTTTCATTATCCTAGGTGTTGGGTATTCTCATTAAGTTATTAGTGAGTTGGGTTCACTGATGGTTTAGGTGGTAGCTTAGGCTAGTTAGCCACAATCTAAGAAATATAATTCCACATTATTGCACAAAATATTTTCATCAATGAATAGGGTAAATAAAATGTTTAAAATTCAAGAATAAATAAATTAAAATATGTTTCCCACAATAAAATATCTATAAGATCTTAATGAAATTTTAGTTTTATAAATAAAAAATCTATGAAATCAACTTAACGATCTGGAAAATCAAATAATTCAAATAGTCAAATTAGCCTCCTCACTAAAACATGATGATCCAATTTAGAAAAATTATTATGAGGGAAATATTTTAGAGGTTCTATATGAACAAAATTTATTTAATGAGTCTGTTGATGAGATTTTTTTTGATAAATCTATCTTATTATAATACTATATATTACTCCTCCCAATCACAATTTGATTCTTTCATTCTAATCGCATTTCAATAGTGTGAGAACTCGATTATACACTTCTTATAATATAATGGTATCTTAAAAACGTGATTTAATATCCCTATTATATGATTTCACAAACATTATAACCTCAATTAAGAATATAGGCCTTTTATTTATATTACCTTCCACCTTTTAAGGAAGAAAATTCATCCAAGGATGAAGAGGACATTGAACTAAGACCCTTGTTTACTATGATAGAGTCAAAATTAAATCAAGACACCATATATTTCCATATATAAGAGGAAATAACATCAATTAACCTTAAATCATATCTTTATGATGATCATTTTGAGGTAGACACAATCTATACAATAGAAAATCTAAAACATTTTAAGCTTCAACAATTCTGTCAATAGAGGTGGTGGGGCACACTCACAATTTTCTAGAAACTATGGAATAATGGAATTACCTGGAGGAGTTTAATATCATGATTATTCATGTGTCTACGGTTAAACATATGAGATAAATATAAAATGAAATTTGCGTGGATTCAATATTCCTAATATTATGGAGTCCCCTGCTCTACTAGAGTTTATCCTACAGTATTCATGTATTGAGGCTCATACCAAGTCACCTAAAACACCCATAGAGCTAACCATACTCTTAACTTGAGATTAATAAAATAAATTTTAATCAACTTAATATGTAATAAATCAGTAGAATGCCTAATTTATGTGGTCATTAATGAATAATAACCATGTTACATGATCTACCCAAACACTACATTCAAGGATGTGATGAATCTAATCCAATCATTAAGGGAGTTTGGAACAAGCATTTTTTTCTCTAGGAAACAATGAATAAATTGATCTTATTGATCATCGGGTTGATTCCAATTTTAAAAACTTCAATTATTCACTGAAGTTCCTTCATATGAGGTTTATTCATATATTTTTGAGATTGGTAATTTTAATTTAATTCCACCCATCTATTTTTCAAACAAGGTTTCATTGAGATATTATGTTTCTTGCATGATAAGTATTTTCTTATTGGATTCATGAAACACTCCTATGATGAAAAATAATATGTTTGGTATACATTTTCTTTTTATTCTAGTGGAGTTTCATCATCATATGACTAAAGATGAAGTAAACATATCACTCAATGGGAGGCAACCCATTATTGGTTAGTTTTTATTTCACTGAATTTAGATTTATTTAATTTAGTTTTAGGGTAATAAAATTTAATTCATTTACCATAATTGTTTTTATTATGGCACTATATTAGAAAAGAATTCATCAAACATATTTTTATCATCCGCATGATTTTTTTTAGTGATCTTTTTTGACATGATTCGAGTATTTTTTATTTATGTGTATACTTCCAGGTTAAATCATTTTAGAGATTTATTATATACATTAAACCTCTCAAAATATATCTGAAATTATATAGGGAATTTTTATATTTTCTAGAATATTTTATCTATTATTCATAAAAACATGTAATATAACTAATTAAAAAATGATAAGAATGAAAAATGAAAAATTAACCTCCTTGCCATTATTGAACCCACGTGTGAATTGTTGTATTTATATAGTGACACTAACAGGTAAATACCACTTGTGTCCCTTGTCAGTATAAGAACATGATTCCCAATTGAAATTATTTGATCCTTAATTCCATGATTTATATGATTTTTGGTATCATTATATTATTTGAAAATGTTTTCTTAAAAACTTGAATACTTTTTGGACACTTATTTTCATTAATGCTTGTATGTATTGTCCATTATTTAATTTACCTACACATAATGATTCTAGTCTATTTTTATATAATTTCATACTTTCTTTTTCTTGATGTAATCTTGGCCATGTTATCTCTACGAGAAATTTCTATATGTTTTCATCAAAGTGATAGGTATTTTTAAAGTTTCATTGAAATGATTGAGTCATTTCAATGTTTTATTTATCCCATTTGATCCACTACGGTACCCTATAATTTTTACAATTCTATTTCCTTTAGAATCCATGAAAAATAATTTTTACGATGATCCCTATATTTGATAATATTCCTTATAAATATAATGTATACTTGCATGATGAGTTTCAATATAAGTGTGGGGGAGAGAGTTAATCATGGAAAGGGTTGTTTGAGGGATAGTGAGTCATTTAACACAAATGGATAGATATTATTTCATCCTAGATAAATATGATCTTTTTCATAGTAACCCCATTCATTTTATGCGTTTTTATATGTTAATATACATTCTTTTTTATTGTAATAATGACTTCATTTTTTGGTTATTATGTAGAAACACTCACCTTTTTTGGATACCTATAAAATTGATAACTTGTTACTCTATGGGCTGAAAAGGTTTCATATAACCTACTTTAGTTGATTTTTTATATATTATGAGTTTATTTTGTACTATTCCTTGGAAAATTTTCTTACATCTATTTCATGGGCGTTTAGAGTTAATACGCACATGTTTATCTTCCCCTTAATTTAGTGATTTATGTCCCCTCAATCATCTTGTATTTGTTGATATTATAATTTTATTACTGAAAAGAAGTGTGTAAAATATGGGGGAGTGAGTTTTTAAGGAATAAATTTGTATTTACATTTATCATGATTTTATCTCAACATTAAAAACTTATTTTTTCACAAAAAACTCTAAAACAGTTATGACTCACTATCCCACAACCTCAGAGAACATTAGAATGTAATGTGATATCCTTGATATTCGATCATTTTTTTAATTTTCATAGGTATAGATGTGAAATTCATGGTAATTTTATTGTAATCAATAATGTTTATGAAAATTGAGCATAGATTTGATCAAAAATTATTTTGAATGATGAGAGTCACGGAGAGGTAGGACACATTATCTATGAGTGTGAATTCTTTTTATGGAAAGAATGTGATTGGAAGGGATATTATTTTTTAAAATTAGGATTTTAAATGAGGCATTATATTTTTTGGTTAAACTAAATTTAAATTGTTTGAACTTGTGATATTGTTTTTCTAGGTAAACTAAGGTTGAATTCATGTGTTTTTTATTATTTTACATGGGAGTGTAAAAATTTAAGTGTGGGGGATTTGATGCACTTGGAAATTAATAAATTTTTTAAAAAATATTTCCAATTCAATATTTTAAATGATTTCAGTTTTTTAGGTTATTTTTATATTTTCTTTATTTTAGTTATTTTTATAATTTTAGTTACACTACTACAAAACCCGTAAAAAGCAGTGATAGCATTTATCAGTACTAGATAAAAATGTCGATAAAGATACCCTTTATCAAACCTAAAAAATAATATTATCATTTTATCCTCAATTCATTTTATTATTTCTTCTCCCTCACTACTTTATGATATTTTCTGAAGCCTAGTTGGTTTTAGGTTCTAAATTTATAATTTCTCAATTCGTATGGTGTTCAAGTTCAATTTAAGAGAAATATATCATCATTTTTATGCACTTTATTCATATATGTATGTTACTTGTAGTTAATTCAATGTTTCCACATTCTTCATAACATACCTTGGATGATTGATTTTTTATCATAGATTTATTTAATAATTATGTGTATTTTGTGGGTTATAGTTAGTGTTATATAAAAATTTAAAAGGTTATAAATGTTTTGTTTTCTTAAAATGGAAGGTTGTCATTTTTTACAATTAAATGAAATTTAAAGTTTATGGTATGTTTTTTATATCTAATTAAATGTCTAAAGAGTCTCATTTAGTGATTTTAAATATTTGAAATGGGTTTAGTCTACTATGTGAATTAGTATAATGTTTTATGTAAAGGTTGATGTACGATATAGTTTTTGATTTTGGTTACATAAAAATCATATATATTTTCATTGATTGGTTTACCTCTCTAGTTATCTATAATTTATGGCTTTAACCATTCATGGGATTTTATATGATGCTTCATACTAATTTTAATTGAATAAAACATCATATGGTTATATAATTTATTTTGAAAATCAAATTAAATTTTAAAAGGTGATGAATAAAAGGGGATTTAAAATTTTTATTCATAATAATTGTTCCAATGGTTTATTTTATTTATTAAAAACAGAGTTAAGAATTATTTAATTTTAAAAAAATACAAACAGAGAGTTATCAAAAATTTCAATTTTTATTTACTGTAGATACCCACTGTGAGCCTTTGATAAATAACTCCTATTTCACTAAAACATTTGTTCCCTTATTATAAACCCTTGAGTTTTTTTCATTGGTGACTTATGTATTGATATGGTTGATGGAATCACATTAATATATATATATATATATATAAGGTATTATAATAAAGGTTATTTTGGGATGTGGGATAGATTTATATTCATTATAATTGTAACCTCACTTCTCATTGACTGCTTCATGGAAATACTCGGAATATTATTGTGAGATTTAGGGAAGTTTGTTATCCAGTCATTATTATATTAACTAAATCCCCTTTGGCGATGGATAGGTCATTTTGGGGCGACTCTAGTGAAATTATTTGAGGGAAAAAAGATGATTTTGATTTTCGACCAATATTTCAAACTTGATCATGTCTATGATCATGCCACTCACTGAGGTGTTTGGGGTTATCCACATTGGCTGGTATGAGTGGGCCTCATTGGCCATATCGAGTGATCCAAAATTATAGGTATGAGTGAGGTGACCATATTATAAATAGGTGTGGTTCTCTCATCGCTGGAAATTAGATAATCCACATTCTACTCTCTTGAACTTGTTAGAGGTTTTATTCTTGATTATTTTTATTCATTAGATGCCTTTTATTATTTTCATTTAGTGTTTCCTTAATAGTGACCATTGATAATCTACTTTATTGAAACATTTCTTAATTTATTTTGATATTTTTTCTTTATTTATTAAATTATATTCATAGTGATTGACTGATTTATTAATTAAAATATAGAAGGATTTATCCGCATTCATAGATTTAATGAATTATCTTGTAATAATTATTTTTGAAATTTAAACTTCTATATGATTTTTTTAAAAAAAATTAAAAATTGTGATTATAAAAATTTATAATAAAAAGGAGAAATTTTAATTATTCATTTGAAATTTTATGATATAAAAGAATTTATTTTTCACTTTATTGTGATATTTTTGTGACAGTCTTAATGTTTTGAAATTTTTATTTGAAATAAAAAAATATGTTTTAGTGTTTTAGTATTTTTAAATGTGAAAATATTGGGATAAATTGTTATATGTAAAAGTGAATTTGAAAACACAAGGTTTTAAATAGAATAAATTGAAACCTATTTCATTATGGTCACATTATGATACTCTAGAAACGTAATTATATGATCTGAATTCATTGAATAATTTTCATTCTTATTTTGAACATGACATATGTCAATTTAAAAATTATTGTACAATTTAATAAACTTGATTAAAGTTTTAGATATAGTGGAATCCTAATTAATGAGGGTTTGGTACTTTATTTTATAGTTTTTTGTAAAATTTATAATTATATTTAATTTAATTAGTTTGAATAGATTTTTTATAGGTGATTACTAAAGATTTTATGGGTTCCATACACTTTCATTAGTTTCATAGTATTTTATGAACTTTTATTTAAAGTATATTTAACTAGTTGAGAACTTGAATTATTTCAAAAAAATGGAATTTATTTTATTTGGTACCATTTATTTTGGTTTATAGGAATCTACAGTTTGAAAGTATTCATTTTTAATAAATGTTTTTAGTTTTAAAATATTGGAATTGGAATGAAAGGTAAATATTTTTATTTCATTTGTTATAGTGAATAATTTTTTAATTCAAATAATTTGGTTAGGTTCTTTATGATTTTTTTATAAAAAAAATTATTGATATTTAGTTTGAATCATTTGAAGTTTCTATGGATGATAGTTTTCTTTATGGGTCTGTTTGAGAATAGAGGATTTATAATCTGAAATTTTATCCCAAAATTATAAGTAAAATGGTTTGGGGTATACTCTAAAGTTTTATTTATATATGTGAATTACTTTAAGAATTTGAATACATAATTGTTCTATTAATTTGTTTTGAACCTATTATAATTGAAATGTTTAAGTCATTCTAATGTTTTTTCTTTTAAATGTTTTAAATTTTTTAATTAATTTATATTTATAGTGTTCATGTATATATCTAAATTCTATGATTTCAATGTCTAGAGATTAAAAAAACTATTAATTTTTAGTATAAATGGTACTTAAATACTTTATTAAATGATTTTTATTATGAAATGAAAAGTTTTAAATAAATATTTGTAGTTGGTTTTTTCTTGAGTTAAATTATAAATTGATTTTCAAAGTGACTAAAGGTAATAATTATTGAATAAAGTCTCATTTGTGTATATCAAACTGGTTACTGTTTTTATATATACAGAATTTTATTTCTAATGGGATATTTTAATGATTTGTGAAGTGTTTATGAATTAAATTTAATGTTTTAATTTCGTTTTTTTTGGATGTTTTATTCATAATAAAAGAAATAACTATATTGAATATGAAAACATAATTGTTCTTTTTGTTTCAAATGATTTCTTGTAAATAAATTAGTTTCCTTATATTTTAATAAACAAATATTATTTTCCATAACCTATTATTTATGTAATGTTTAGTTTTGGTGAGTATATTTTTTTAGAAAATCATTTTATGATATTATAATTTTAAACTCCTTTTATTTTTTCTTCATATAACTAGTTTGTGATTTTTATGGTTATATGAAAATTGTTTTGGTTATGATTTAATTCATTATGAAATAATTTTTTTTGCAATATTTTTATTATTTATGATGGAGCTTTGAGTTAGACTAATTTATAGTTACTCAATTTAGTATGTAATTATTAATATAAAATTATTTACAAGATGTTTTAGGGGTTTATATTGGTTCAGGTTTCATGTGGATGAAATAATGATAATTTAGGATTGAAATATGTGCAATATGATACAATTATCATATTTGGTAAGGGTTTGATATATTTTTCTTATGAATTGTAAAAATGGAATATTTAGTTTTTAAATTTCCATGAAATTTAATATGTTTTGTAAAAAAAGTAATAGAATGAGTAAAAAACAATAAAACATGTTTAGATAAGCTAACTTTCACTTAGAATAAGTGGGTTTTAGATTGTAAAGTGTATTAGGAAATTTTAATGATATAATTATGAAATATTGGCATCAAATGGATATTTACAATAGATGAATGGTCTTCAAGAAAAAATACATGGTTAGTTTACATTATTTATTTTTATGAATACATGTACAAAATATAATTATTATTTTGATCAATTAGGTATCATTACGAATGGTTTTAGTGTATCCCATAAAATGATCTAATTTAAAACCCATTTTTCATGGACACATAAAGGACTAGAAGATAGTACAATAATTTTATAAAGTTTAATATAAAATACCCTAACTATACATGTGGTATGGATTTTATTAAGAAATATAAAACTCATTTGGATATACCTGTGAAGGTTTTGAGAACTAGATGTGAGAGATTCATTATAGTGATCTATGTCATTTTTAGAGAAGGAATCATGATGTTTTGGAACTCAATGATGTGCCAACTTAATTTTTTGTAAGGTTTATTAATGGAAAGTATTTTTGGTGTTTTTAAAGAAATTTAATATATGATTTTTATATTGTATGATATGTGAAATATACCAAAGATTGATAACTCTACTATTTTTAAAATAGTTGTTCTTTAGTGGGTTATAGTAAAAGTATATTTATTGTTACTATTATAATACATGATTTAGAATAATCTTAAAAAAAGAGAGTAACATGGAATCCAAAATTCATATCATTTTGGAAGGGTATAAGGACATTCTTTTCATAATGGTATTAAAAGAAGTGAATGTATTTTATGTATGAGATCTAGAAAACAAGAATTTTCCAATTGTCCTGTTGGAGACTAAAACAATTGTAGGGTCAAATGAAAATCTAATCAAGTATAACCCTTTCATTGGGAGACCATAATAATTTCATGTATATCCCAATTTAGACAATTTATTGTATGTTAGAGGGGACCAGAAAGTGGGGATTTGGATTCATGATAGAGTAACCAAATTCCATCATCCTTTAAAGAAAATAAATAGTGTTTAATGACCAAGTAAAAGTGTTTTGAAATATATTATTATATTCAGCATAATATTATGTGTTATATACTATATTAACATACTAAAAATTAAATGTTTAACTACTCATGTAGATAACAACTTACACACGTGATGATGTTACTGATCCCAGGGAAGAACAGTCAGTTTCTACTGAAACTATAGAATTACTAGGGGATCAAAAACATATTAATGAAAAAACAACAATGATATAGAATAATTATGTTGAATAAAATTATCAAGGAAAGAATAAATGGTATAAAATTTAGGGTTTGCTGGAATCAATGCGGCCAACCTATTGACCCCAAAAAGTTAATGTTCATTAGTTATGTTGGGGTCACAATAAGAATGACTATACTAATTGATATATATTTGTGGCACCATTTCTAGTTAGTAATGAAGGAACCCCTTTGGGAAGTTATTAAGGTAATATTATGATATAATTTCCCTATTTTATTGAAAAATTATGTAATGTAAAATTGATTTTCTATTCATTATTCTTTAGAGTGTTTATTTATTACAAATTATTTTCATAATAAATGTGACTTAATGGCCACTGTAAAAGCCCAAATAGTATTTAGGAAACTTCTTACCAAGATTCATCTTAGAGATATTGATCCGAAAGGAAATTCTTACAAACCAGCTATGTATGCACACATTATAAATCGAGAAAAATGGAATTCTTTAATCAGTATTTACAAAGAGAACTTGTTTTAGGTGAATTGTAGTCTATAATATATTATTTAACACTATTTATTTTATCCAATTTCATTAAAAATTGTTAATTTATGAAACAAAAAAGGAGTTTTTAAAATAAAAATTGTGCATAAAAAACAATATACCCCTAATGCAAAGTAGGGATAGGGTATAATTCACTAGATAAGAAAATGGTATGTATTTTAAATCTAAAGTAAATTTTTTATGTGATCTGAAAAAATATATGTTCCTTTTTTATATGTATATTGACGAATCAAAGTCCCTAGCCACTTCTATACCATTTCATGTGTTATGGAAGGGGGTCTTGTAAATAAAGGGGGTAAACTAGTTGATGAAAACATAAAAAGAAGTATGGGAAACATGTATAAATGGACATAATAGTAATTTTTTATACATTATAATAGTATTACATAATAATATATCTTTATTTACATTAATGTTTTATATGGTTTAGGTGCTATAATGGACAGTGATCGTGCCTTAAGAAAAACAACTTTCGGTAGCTTTAAAGTGTATAAAACAATATGGGTGCATCAAAGGTGTAGGTTTTGGAGTGTCATGTCGAATATATTTTTAGAAGAAAAAACCATAATAAGTTTCATATCATATGATGGGCTTGTAGGTGAAAATAGATACTTGACATGATATTATTTTTTTTAGTCTATTTTGGTATACCAATATATGTGAAAGGATCAAATAAATCCAATAGAGGAACAAAAATCATCACATGAACTACCAAATAACCCCACTAGTTGTGAGGCTAGTCATCCCCCTTAACATTATACCTTACTTGAGGTACTTCTGATAAATTTATATTACCAAAATTATGCAGGGTAATGTTGTATGTGATTTCTATCTATCAACACCCTCGCACCACCTTATTGTTGGGGTTATAGTTTATAATACCTCAGGATACATGCTACACAACAAAAACTCCAAAAATATAACATGAGATTTGGGATTGAAGTAGCTTAAGAATTTAACATTGAGTTTTATATTCCACTTAATGATCCAGATATTACAGTTTTAAATGATATTATTAGATCATTCATAGTATGGTCATCCAATCTTATAAAGATTTTAAAAAAAATCAAATGAAGAACATGTAACAGTTGATGAAAAAGGTCTAAAGTAAGGTATGGTAATACATATGAATAAAATAGTAGGTAAACGGAAGGAAAAATCAAGATAATCCATTGAATCAAACATGAAATCAAAAAAAAAATTACTGTTGGGAGTACCTTATACCCTCTAGTGCCACTAAAAAATATATTATTATTACAACTTCATGAAGACACCACATTAAAATATTGAGATGTTTCCAACATTAAATATGAAGAATAAATATTTGGAATTATCATTATAGACATGATTGTCCAAGATATTATAAATGGTATTCTCAATTTTTAATGGTTTGGTGTCTCAGTTTTGAATACATACATAAGGTAAAATTTCATAATACGTCTTTCCAACAAATGATCTACTATATTAATTGAATTCAATAACTATTCATATTTTCTATATGAATTTATATCACTACTATATAAAGGAAAAACTCGGTGAAGAATGATTTGGATACATTAATCCTTGAATTGTTTCTACAGAAAAATTTATTTGGAGTTGAAATAAATAGATAAGAAAAAATATGAGCTAAGTGAGGAGTTTGAGAAGAAAATATTAGATGAAATACTCTTTTTGATTCCTATAATGTAGGGGTAAAATTCTCCAATCTAGTCATATAAAATATATTTTTAATTTTTTCATTACTTATTTGTTTTTTTAGGAAGTACTAAATACTAATCGAAATCAATTTTGATACACTAAATATTTATTTATTGGATTTAATGCACAGATTTCCATAAAACTGATAACACATGATGTTTATTGCGAATTTTTAATGAACAAAAATAATCTTTTTATAAATAAAATTTGAATTATATATTTTAGTTTGTATTTTAATTAGAATTTTATTATGATAGAGTGATATGTAGAAATAGGTTAACCCATGGTATGAGTTCAGTGACTCAAAATAAGAATCCTATGGATTTCTTCAAACGTAAATAGATTAAAGTGTATATAGGAATATTTAACTATCAAAACATATTTCAAAATAATTTACTTATTTCAGTCTATATTTTGATTGTGTCTGAAGAAATATGAAAATAGCAGTTGTTGATATTATGTTTTCTAATTTATAAAATATTTCATATACCATCAAAAACTAGCATCCATAAACAGGTAATTTTTTAAGGTAATTTAAATTTCATTAAAAATATTTCTTAATCTTCTATTTGTCTATATTTTCTCAGAACTATCAATATTTACAAAAATCTACATACTCAAAATAAGAAGTATATTTTTTAGAGATAATTTGAAAGCATACATGGTGTTGGAATGTTTTCTAGAATCAAATTTATGTTATTACCTACTATTATTGTGATCTAGTAAAAGCTATAACCTTAGTGATACACTTTGAATGTGAACCATTAGTAACATAATGATTATATATTATTTTTGATATATTTCTCAAAAATAATTTTAATAGAGGAAATTGATTTGTTTAGAAATTAATTGGAATAAAACATGGTTCTAGAATGTATACAGACATCATGAACATGTGACATCTTACTACTTATTTAGTTAATTTTCTCATCATTTATTATATTTTTTTAGTTAATTTATTGATCATTTTTATCTGATATTTATTATTTTAATTTAAAAATGAGTTCAAAACACACATCACATGATCAAAACCAAGAAAACAAATTTATATTGTTTTTATAATTTAAGAAAATGGTTCATAAGTCATTTTTTATGTGTAGGAATTTATCGCACAACAATCTGGCTCCCAATGTGGTCATTATGACTTGAAGTGTTTGTTTTCAATAAAAAAGTTTCATTTTAGTTTAATACACATTTCACATATCCAAAACTAAAAAAATTATCTTGGTTTGTTTTTAGACTTTAAGAAAATGATCTATAATTTATTTTTGATGTATAGTAATTGACTTTATGTCAATCTGA
The DNA here is from genome assembly GCA_963277665.1 of Viscum album. Taxonomy (NCBI): domain Eukaryota; kingdom Viridiplantae; phylum Streptophyta; class Magnoliopsida; order Santalales; family Viscaceae; genus Viscum; species Viscum album. Next base: position 73,489,481 of record OY728162.1, on the reverse strand, counting down.
CGCCTGATATGGTTGTTATTCCTAAAAGTGTCTGTTTTCATTATAAAAGTATCATTTTAATTTAGAACACACATCACATTCTCAAAAACAAGAAAATGAGATCAATTTTTTCAAAATTTAAGAAAATAATCCATAATTTATCTTCCATGTTTAGGGATTCACCACACTCCAATATGACACTCGATGTGTTCTGTATGACTTAAAGTGTGGGTATTCAATATAAGTGTAATTTTAGTTTAAAACATTTGGAATATCACCAAAATCAATAAAACATCCACATATTGTTTTTATTATTTATTTAAGTGACCCATTATTTATTTTTGATGTGTTGGAATTGGTTGCATGTCAATCTGATACCTGATGTGGGTAGTATGACTCTAAGTACTTGTTTTTAATATAGAAGGGTCATTTTAGTTTAAAACATGAATCACATTCTCAAAATTGATAAAATGGACTTAGATTGTTTTTAAACTTTATGAAATGGTCTATAATTCATTTTTCATATGTAGGAAACAACTCCATATCAATATAATAGATGATGTGATCTATATGACTTAAAGTGTGTGTTTTTAATATAAGTTTCATTTTAGTTTTAAACATGTATCACATAGACAAAACCAATAAAATGTTTTTTTATTATTTTAAAAATTTATAAAAACTAACCATAATCCATTTATGATGTTTTGGAATCAACCGAACATCAATCTAACACATGATGTGGTTAGTATGACTTGAAGTGTTTGTTTTCAATATAAAAGTGTCATTTCTGTTTAAAACTGCCATCATTTTACCAAAACTAAGAAAATGGTCTAGATTATTTTAAAATTTTATTATATAAATCCATAATTATTTTATGATGTGTATGAATTGATTGTACATAATTTTGATAGATGATGTGGTCAATATGACTTGAATTGCATGTTTTCGATATTGAAGTGTCAGTTTAGTTTAAAACGTGTATCACATATCCAAAACTAATCAAACAAGATTGTATTTTTTTTAAACATGAGTAAAATGGTCCATAATATATTTCTAATGTGCGGGAATTTAATTCACATCAATCTAACACAGGATGTGGTCAGTATGACTCAAAGTGTGTGTTTTTAATATAAGTGTCATTTATTTTAAAATTCACCTCCCATGGAAAAAATCAAGAAAATGAGAATATATTATTTTTAAACATTTATTAAAATGATCTATAACTCATTTTTTTTGTATATGAATTAATTGCACGTCAATGTGAAAGATGATGTGATCAATATGACTCAAAGTGCGTGATTTCATTATAAACGTTTCATTTTAGTTTAATTTTTTTTTCACGTATCCAAACCCAAGAAAAATACCTAATATTGTTTTTATATTTTAGTAAAATTTTCCATCCTTCATTTTTGATTTGTAGGAGTCAACCACATATCTATTTGACACACAATTTGGTTGGTATGACTCAAAGGGCGTGTTTTCAATATTTGTCATTTTAGTTTAAAAAGTACCTCATAGAGAAAAAACAAATAAAAATATATCATATTATTTTTCAAATTTATTAAAATGATCCATAATATATTTATGTTGTTTAGGAATAAACCGCATGTCCATCTGACACATGATGTAGTCAGTATGAATTGAAGTATGTGTTTTAATTCTATGTTCCATTTTAGTTTAAAACATGCCTCGCATATCCAAAACTATGAAAATGTGATCATATTGTTTTCAAAAAATTTTAAAGTGATACATAATAAATTTTTGACATGTAGTAATTTACCTCACATAAATTTGACACACTATATGGTCAGTATGACTTAAGGTGAATGTTTTCAATATAACTGTAATTTTAGTTTAAAACATGCCTCACTAATAAAAACAAATAAAATGAGAATAGTTTGTTTTCAAACATTGTAAAAAATCCATAATTATTTTTTTTTCTATGTAGACATCAATCACACGTCAATCTAAAACAAGATGTGGTCGGTATGAATCAAAGTGTGTGTTTTCAATATAAATTTCATTTTAGTTTAAAAGTCCCCTCATATATCCAAAAACAAGAATATGTGTCTGTATTATTTTAAAACATTATTAAAATTATCTATAATTCATTTTTGATGGGTATGAATTAATGGAATTTCAATCCAAAAAATGATGTGGTTAGTATGACCCAAAGTTCAAGTATTCAATATTAAAGTTTCATTTTAGTTTAAAATGTGTATCACATATCTCAAACCAAGAAAATGATCTCAAATGGTTTTCTAATTTTAGGTAAATGATCAATAATATATTTTTTATTTGTAGGAATTGACTTCATGTAAATCTTACACATTATGTGGTCGGTATGAATCAAAGTGTGTGTTTTCAATATAGTTTTTATTTTAGTTTAAAGCACACCTCACATATCCAAAACCAAAAAATTGTGATAATATTGTTTTAAATGTATAGTAAATGATCCATAAAATATTTATGATTTGTAGGAATCAATTTCATGTCAATATGAGAAACAATTTGGTTGGTATGACTCAAAGTGTGTGTTTTCAATATAAGTGTCATTTTAAATTAAAACATGACTCATGTAGAGAAAACCAAGAAACAAACTAGGAAACCTTTCAATCCTAAGTAAAATTATTCATAATTATTTTTTTATTTGCATGAATCAACTCCATGTCCATCTGACACACAATGTGGTCGGTATGACTCAAAGTGCCTTTTTCTAATATAAGTGTCATGTCATTTTAAAACATGCATCACTTAGCCAAAACTGTTCAAACAAGCTTATGTTGTTTTCAAACATTAGGAAAACTATCCATAATTCATTTTTTATGTTTAGGAATTGACCACACATCAATTTGACACATGATGTGGTCGATATGACTCAAAGTGCATTTTTTTAATATAAGTGTCAGTTTAGTTTAAAACACACCTTAAATAATAAAATCATAGTAAATGAGATTCAATTGTTTTCAAAAAAAAATTTAAATATCCATACTATATTTATGATGTGTAGTAATTGATCTTACTTCTATTTGAGACACAATTAACTGATAATTTCATTAATATATAGGATAATTGACAATATAATTTATCATATGTGAATTATATAACATTAAAATTATAATTTTTTAATTTTTTTAATTAATTTTAATAATTTAAATATTGGTTTCATTATAGGGATATACTTTTAAATTGATTTTTATTGTTATAAAGAGTCTTTCAGTTTTTATTTTTTATATGGGTAGTAATTTTTTTGGTTAATTGTAACTATGAGATTAATGTAAATATTTGTTTTGTATATTTTTTATTAGAATGATAATGAAATGGGTTATTTTTATTCCAATATGGTTTACTATATATTTATATTCATTTTTATGAATTCTTATTGGGTTTGACTTTATAGGGTAGTTTCATGGATGTTGTAGGGATGCAACTATGTAGCAGCTAAAATTACCCTTATCATCACTATGTGAAGCGGTGATAAATGACACAATTTATCAGCACTAAATAAAAATGCACTGAAAAATATACACTTTATTATCATTTCTAAAAAATGTTGATAAAGGTTAATGGATTTTAATATCTCTAAGATTTTTAGTTCTTTTAAGCGCATATAAAGCTTATTTTTAGCACTGTTAAAAGCATGTTTTGTAGTAGTGTTAATTATATATTAATTTATTATTTATAGTATGTATTATGTTTATATATTATTACCATATATTATTTATATCCCAATATATTATTATTAATATTTTTATTATAATTATTGGTATTATTTTTATTAAATTATATTAACATTTGTTAGTGGTGGTATTATTATTTTAATATGTTTATAGTTATCTAATAAACATTATTTTATTTTATTTTTAACTTCTCCATCAATTAACGTCACTACCCTATGTTGATGTTACCATCCTCCCTCATCCTTGTAGTAGGATGATTCCTCCTCTATTATTCATGACCTCCTCTCTACGCAACACCCCCACCAACCTCCTCTCCATCCCACTCCATGTTGTGACTCGCTAATCATGAAGAGAAAAGAATGTAGGAAGAAAATGCTAAGAAAAATGGGCTTTATTTAAACTTCAACAAATCTTGAAAAAACAACCCATCCAATCCTGTATCTCTACAAATAGATCTCTTGAGTCTCTCTCACCGAATAGAGGAGATCTCTTGGCTCAGATAGATAAATACAAGAGTCTCTATAAGGCCTTTACATATAATCATGGTGGGATGTGTCCTTGTTTGATAAAACTCCTCCACCAATCCCTACCAACCATTAGAATTCAAATATTTCATCTAAATACACTTTTGAAAACTCAAATGACTTCCAAAAGAATAGTTGTTGGACATGTGAAATATGCATCACCGAAGATGGAAGTCCTCCATGGTCGGTGTGGTTGGTGCACCAACCACCAACCAAGGTGGTGAGATATTATCTCCATAAATTATCCCCCTCCATATGAAATATCATTAAGTATATAAAAAGGTCTATATTATCCTAATAAATCACCTTTTTAACAAATCTTTTGGGCTCTCCTTCATGTGGATCATCAAAAGTCTCAGCAACTATCGATCCATCACTTCACATATCCAATGATAGTGATTATAGATATACTTCTAGACATCCTTATAGCTACCCCTAATTAGTCAAAAATAGGTACTCCAACTATGAATATTTTAATAAAGGAATCCTTCCTCATGAAGATCTCCAATCATTGTAAATGACTTGTTTTGGAGGCAAAACATCACCAAGATCCTATGATGGTTATGCAACTTCATGTGGAAGGGGTTGAATCTTCCTTTACTGTGTCTTGGTCTACTACTAATGAGTATTCTTACACCTCATCCTATTCATTGAAATGTGGTTCTAGTATAGGTGTTATATGATAAATGTATTCCTTGAAACTTTCCCTTTGATACATTCTAGAATTTTGAATGTCCTTAATCGTATGGTTCTTGTGGAACATGATATATTTTATTTTGAGAACCCTTTTCTCCTTTAAGTCCAAAGGATTGTGTCTGAACTCGTCATCTCTATAGTTAATGAAGATTCCCAGATTATATCTCCCATATATATTTTATATGAGATATTTGGATACATGTGTAAGTGAATAAAACAAATACTTGTAAATAAGAGTAAGAGGGATTTTACCAAACCATCTCTTCTATGGAATCTTAAAATTCAGAAGGACTGATAGTGATTTGTTGATGAAATAGCACGAAACCTGAACTTCTTCTCCCATAATATATTTGGATTATTATCCAAACTCATCATTATTCTAACCTTCTCCATGATGTCTTTGTTCATCCTTTCCACAACTCTGTTGTTTTTTGGGGTGTGTGGGATTGTCCTCTCATATCAGATGCCTTGACTCCTACAATAGGCATAATATTCCCTAGATGTGTACTCTCTTCCATTGTATGAATAAATAAAATTCATCTTATTTCTAGTTTAATGCTCCACCATGGTGTGGAGTAAATTATATAATTACATTTATTGTTCCTTCATCTATAAAGATAACACTCACACCCTCAAGATGAATCATCAATAAAGGATATGAAATATTTGTAACCTCCTAGTGAATCCACCTCTAGGGGTCCATATAAATCATATTTCACTAGATCCAGAAACATTTTTCTCCTTCATAAATAATTATTGAATGAGACACTATGTTTCTTTCCATGCAAGCATTATTTTCAAGGATAAAGTGATGAATCCTTGTTAATACTAATTTACTTCTTCTTCATCAGGGTAGATATTTCTCTTTCACTCAAGTGAAAATGTCTCATATGCCTCATAGTGGATGAAATCTCCCCTTTCACTATGTTTAGGATATCTTCACATAACTTCACATGATTTTTGTACAATGTGCTGCATATATGTCCTCGGGTGATGATGATGGCTCCTTTCATCATCTTCTATGATCTATTATTGAATATGTTATCATAGCCCTATCGATTAAAGGATATTTCTGATAACAGTTTGATCTAAGGGATTAGAACATGTAAAACATGTTTTGGGGTGATTTAGTATCCAACGTTATTCTTTACATGGATACCATCCATGCCAATAATCTCTCATGAACTGGTATTTCCCATTTTTACTACACCAAATTCACTATCTTGATAAGTCAAAATTACTCATGATGTAGAGAGATTTGATAAAATGATATAGTATCAACCCATAATTCTATGTCTTGTCCTAATGTGTGGAATAATTTATCTTCTTTGTATTTTGAGTAAATTATAACTTCTCTGGAAATTCCTGTGGGTGAATCTCTATTTCTTATTTATTGGTTATTACTTTTCCACTTTTCTTATAGAAAATTTCAACAGTTATTCTTCATGTTTCCCTCCATTCCATAATTTTATCATTTGTAGGATGTTATCCTACCACAGGTCGACCTTACTCTTCTTTGTATTTATCCTCTACTTATTTCCCCTATACCTTTTCCTTGTTGTCTAACTCACTTCTCCGAGACAAGCACATGCATTTGGTTATAACTTGCATCCTTACTTTGAGCCTCCTCATTGAGTAGTGTATCTATTACCCATCCCATGGTATGTTTGCCTCTAGGAACTGTGTAATTGAGCGGGACCACAAGAATATCATAGATATTGGGAAGAGTGCATAGTAGGTGGTTTGTGTGATCGTGATTGGTTGGAGTCTAACCTACAACCACAAATTGAATCAATAGGCTTTAGAACTTTCTAGTGTACTTAGCTATAGATATTCCACTCTATAGTCAAATATTCATCAACTGACTCAACAAGATGATCTTTTTTCAGTGGTATTTGACTAATATATATTTTACAACATTATCCGAAGTTTTTATGATCTATTCTCTTTTGAAATATAGTGGTAGATGTTGTGATTTATCCATTTGTGTATTCGAACAATTGTCTTCCTTTCAGCTTTTTCCTCTATACTTTTTTATTGGTATTGGGTTTGACTTCCTTATTCTAAATGGGTTCAAAAATATCATTATTAATAAGGATATATTCCATTCAAGACTTCAAAATGGAGTAGTTCAATGAAGCTAACATGATCACCCCTCCCACGGATGGTCCCTCGATTGAATTTAAATTCTGTACAAATATTTCAAAACATAGAAAAATAAATCTCACTATTGTGTACATAGTGGTAAAAATGGTGGAATAAATTCCTGGAACATCAAAATCATACACTGATTCATCAAGATATAACCAAATAAGTTTCATTGGCTAAGATCGACTGATAATGCGTTGATTCTGTGGAATAGATTTCTCTTAGTGGTGTAGCATCCAAAAACTCTCCATAAATGTCGTCAGTTCTAGAACAAAAGTGTCTACTCTAAAAAATTGGTATTGTAGCAACTAATCTTTGAATAAGATTTTATCAGGCCTAGGGATCTCATTTTGGATCCATTTTCAATGTTATTTTCTCTATTGGAATCATCTAGAAATAAAATTATAGAATATTCCATAAAAACATGTTTTTGGGAAACTTGAATTTTCTAGACACTAGAAAATATCCACTACACATCATTATTTTTCCTCAAATAGATTTGATACCACTTATTTTTATTCACTAATCATGAAGAGAGGATATTGGAGGAATAAAATGGGAATAAAAATGGGATTTATTTAAACTTGAACAAAGATTAAGAAACATACTCACTACACCTCTATCATTAAAAATGGAGCTCTCAAGGCTCTATCATCAGATATAGAAGCTCCCTTGGATCAGATTAATGAATTCAAGAACCTCTCCAAGGCCTCATTATTTATCCAGGGTGGGGGAGTCTATGTCTGACACAACTCCTCCACAAATCCCCACCGACCATTAGACTTAAAATATGGTATCCACCAACATCATTGAAAAATACCATGGATACCAAAAGAATAGTTAGTACACATGTGAAATATGCAGCACCCAAGATGGAATTCATCCATGGTTGGTGTGGTTGGGGCACCATCCACTAACTGAGTCAACTAGATATTATCTCCATCACTCAATAAGGTTTTTAAAAACACTATCAGTGACCCCTAGTCATATGGCCTCCTTCTTTCCTACCATGAAATCATGAAAATAAAATCAACCATTATACATTCTCCCCACATGCTTGTAGTGACTAGGGAATGCCTTTTGGGCCTCTCATCATCGTGAAACAAACTAATTTTATCCACATAGTATCCACATCCTGCTCACAAATTTTGAACTAGGCAACTCCATTCTACAAAAAGGTGATGCAAGAAAGGCTGTTTTTTAGTGGTGTGCATAATTTCTCACATGATTTTTTGTGAACAATGTGCATCACCAGTATCCCATATGAGGATAAAGGCATAATTCATGGTGGTTTGTTCATGTCGACAATGTGTATAGGGGTGATCAAAGTAGAAATGTATTGCAGTTGGTGATCATCATTGATGACTTGAAGTGATACTTTTGTCGAAATAACTACTTTAGATATCACAATTAAAAGTGTTGAAAAAGATATTTTTCAATGAAAAGAAGATGCTGAAAATATTAGTGATGTCAGAAATGATTGGTATTTATTATTGTTAAAATATAATGCTTAAAAAGGGATCCTTTATCAATGATTTTACTATATCTCTAATAAATGAGGCCTTTATCAAAGTGATGATACAAGATCTCTTTATCATCACTTTATTTTAGAAATGTAATCAAAATTTTGAAGGAACTTTTAGAATCATATGAGTTTACATATTCCATCATACACATCAATTTAACTTTTCTAATGATTCTATTTTCATCAAAATCATATAAAAAAATGCAGACTCGTGATAAACTCATTGGCATGTGAAGACTCCCTACATCCATCAAGTGAACCAGAAAAATGTTTTTTATAATATAAAATCAGAGGAAGTGGATTTAACAAAACCTGAAGGGTGGTGCACCTCACATCACATACCTTCTTAGGTTTTAATTTTTTGATTCAGTCTCCTCCACTCCACACTAACTCCTACCCACCACTACTGATCTGCTCCTCTAATGGTTCCTTTCATGAAACAAATCGACCATTGCTGATAAAATTTCACTTAATGTTCCTCTAACTCAACCTCACATCACTCACATGATTGAGTGATGACCCATGAACTCTCATCGTACACAAAAGAGTGACAGGGTTCTTGTGTTTCTTATTTCATCATTTTTTCTTCCTCTACTTAACTGGAAAAATTTCAACTCATGGTAATGTAAGCTGTAGAGAGCCAACGACTGACATACATAGACATTAAATTACTTTTACGGAATACTTAGTACATAACAAAAATAGACACACAAGGACCGTAATACATTAGTGTCTTTGGAAACTCAGAATATAATCTTCTAATCGTGGTGAAAGATCTTCAACATCTCCCATAAAGATCTTCCATTTTTTTCTTACCTAAAACATTTCTTTATATCCTGGGGAAAAGAAAAAATAAAAGGGGTGAGCTCAAATTCCCAGTAAGGGTAAACATAGAGAACATAAAAAAATCCGTAAACATTTGAATGCAAAAACTTGAACATAAAATCTAAACATCAAAATCTTTAGCAAAGACAAGAATCATGGAAGTACGTAAGGCATATATCCTAAGGGAACATCCATCATGATAAAATATCATGGGAATAAAGAATGTAATTTTGGAAACCATTAAGCACATGTTATGATTTCCATAGTAGCCAAGACAATCATAGTGGACAAAGTCCCTTTCTGAATCGAGTTCACTCCTCATCTCAGTCCTATAACACTGAACCAGATTAACTTACCCTTCTAGCCATGTCTATATCATGAGATATAAATCTTTTCCCAATGCATTGGAGGGAGATATAGGTCCCACCCATCTCATAATGAAATAATTCTTACTTGTGCCACAAAATAAACATACATCATTCATAATAACCCAACGAATGAAATGGGTTTCAAAAATATCATCTCATTATCACATAATCCATATAAAATAAATGGATATCATTTAAGAATAAGAAAATTGAAACCATGTAAATCATAGAGACATTAAACATGAAACGGACACTTATAAAATAATGTCATCCTAGATGGAAAATTGTTTTGATAAAACATTTGAAATGAATTCTTGAGGAAAATATCCTTTCTTCTTCAAAATCATTTTCTTTTCACTTAATGTCATGTAATTTTAAAAGAAAAAGATTTTGTTTAAAATAGTCGTGAAATATTTTTGAGGAAGCTTCATGAAAATAAGGCTTTATAAAACCTTAAAAATCCATTCATGTCGTATAATTTAAAAAAACATTCCTCTCGTACTTTTGCCGGAAAGTCAAAAAGTACCTTGTAAAAGAAATATTCCATACATACCATGTATTAAAAATAAAAAATGGGTAAAAGGAACTTTAAACATACATGAAACCATTTTTAGGAATCATGGAATTGGATGAGAACAATAACCCTAGTAAATACTTACGAATAAACAATCTCGGATAAGAACGAGATTGGAAAATTTATCCCTTACCTTAGGTCTGATATGCTTCGTACATTTCTGAACCTCTTGTATAATGATTTAAATAATGTAATTTCTCTATTATAGAATAATATTAATTGTTATGATATCATATATTGTTCACTTATGACTTTATATTACCCGTTCTTTTGTAAATTCCATGTTAAAGCAGCGTTTTGGGTTAAATCGTTTTATTTATCGTACGTGTTTTGTTGTTCTTGATATTATTATTGATATCCTGATTTACATAATTCCAGAATGTAAAACATGATTTATAAATAATATATATTTCAGTATATACATATATATATGATAGATCGATTAAATGAAATGAAATACACCGTTCATGGAGACGGTAGGCCGTACGTACGCATGAACGTTGTTTTCATTTCCTTATTAAATTGAATGAAATTAAGTAGATGACATATATATATATATATATAAATCCAGTATCATTATTATGTGATATATTTCATGATTACTTATTATATATACTTTATAATCATTCATGAATGGTTAACATGGAGAATGAATCTCATCGCATCATGGAGACGGTATTTTGTACGTACGCACGAGCGATGATATCATTCCCATGATCGTGGAATTGCATTGGAGTGTATGTATACTATTTAAAAATCAATATAACTTTACAATAATCATATATATTTATTATTTACACCATTATACCCATCCAAGTAAGGTGGTGGTGGAAAATAGATTACACCATGGCGTGAAGACGGTATTCCGTACGTACGCACGCGCGGTGATTTTGTTTTCCGTAGGATGGATAGATGGTGAAATAGGGATGTTTCATACTTATAATAACATATAAGTATATGAGTGATACTGGTGTTATTACTTCACACTGAAACAACTAAAGAAGAATAAGTGGAAGAACAAATAAAGTTGAAAGAATCGGTAACGGACATTACCTCTTCTTTGAAGCGCCTCTTTGAGACCTCCTCTTAGGGCACTAACATTGGTCTTTGAAAAAGACCAGAACCTCTAGGATGTTTCTAGGGAAGTGGAGATGATAATTTTTCAGGGGTTATCCGATATTGAAGGCTTAATGTGGTTTGAGGAAGAGAGGGAGGAGGTGCCCTTTTATAAGGGAGGAGAGGGGCACCTTAGGAAAAACTAAATATATTATTTTATTATAAAGTCATATTTGGTTTTTAATAGCTCCAAATTGATTTATTTCGAATCTAAGGTTGGTATGGGTATAAATACTCTCATAAAATATAATTTAGACAAGTTTAGTGTTCTATTTTAACCTTATCATTTAGATTTAACTTTAAGTTAAATATTTTTACTTTTACCGTGTCTTTTTTTTCTTACACTATAAGGTTAATAAACTTACCATAACAAGACAAAAGAACCCCAAGTTGTTTATTATTAATATATATAACCTTATCTAAGTCATTTGGCTGAACCTTAGATTTTAAGGAATAAAATAACAATTATTAATATAATATTTTTTTAAAAAACTATTTTATGTCAATTTTGATACTATTTGGTAATTGATTTTTTTGAAAATAATAATAGAAATCTTAATTCTAAATAAGTTAATTAAATCAATACTAACATGTCATATTAACATAGAAAATTATTTTAATTCATAAAAAGTCTCAAATTACATTTATTTGGGTATTTATAACATCAATGAGGTCAATATTTCATTAATAATATAATTACAGCATCATCATTGTGTCATAAATAAATTTAATTATTTAAAGTCTAAAAATTACAAATAAAATAACATTATGTAGGAAATATTTTTATATTTCTAATAAATATTTATAGTCTAATTTATCTTATGTATAACTCTATATTAAAAATGATTTACTTATTAAACATGGATTTTAACTATTTTAACCCTTCTTTAAATAAATTAATATTAAATGTCCTAATCTAATACAAGTGGGCCTAAATGGTCATATTTTATTCCTAAGATTGTTTTTGGTCGAATTAAACTTATCCAATAGAATTAGGACATGTGTTAGGGTAATAATAATATCATTTTTACCCTTAATTACCCTATTTACTTTTAACCGTGGTAAAAAAAAGAAAAAAGTTACTATTCACCAAAAATTATTTTCATCTCATTGAACCACATTTTACTCACTGACATCAACCGTGTCTCTCGGATTTTTTAAATTCCACTCATAGAAGCGTTAAAATTATGTTTTATGTAAATTTTCAAATTCTCCTAAGAGGTGGGTAAAAGACGGTCAAAAGTTCAATAAACTTTTTATATATCTAAAATTATTATAAAATGACTCCAATGAATTTCATTTAACTTATATAGGTATTATGTATAAATTTTTACCTAAAATAAATTTAAATAAAATAAATAATTATTTAAATTAAAAGCCGGTTTTTTAATAGTAACCTAGTGTTTTCACTATTCATCAAAAATTGAAAGTTTTCAGAAAAATAACAAAATTTCATCCTAGGCTAATTTCGATATTTCGAATCCAAAAAATGAAGTCCATTTTGAAAGATGAAATTTACAAAATTCCAAAAATTGGTTATAACTATTCATAACGGCTAGTTTTAATAATATTTTATTAGCATATCGTTTTTAGTGAAACTCGGTATTGTGTACGACGCAAGCTATCAAGGAAGGTCATGATTGCGTGTAAAGCAATCCAAGCTAGTTTTGTGTGTAGTGAAAGATCCCTTTGATGATTTATATAACATAAAAACAAAATATTTCTCATAAAAGTCTCAAGTGTTACATTTACCCCCCTTAAAATGAGTTTCACCCTCAAAATTCGTCGGGGTTATAAATGGTTTACTACTCAACGGTTTCTTTAATAGAAACCCACATCGTAAAAAGGAATACCAAAACATGGCTTTAAAACTAAAGTATGAAATGTAACAGTTACCCAAATTTACTAATCACTGGGTTTCCACATAGGAGAACACAGGTTAAAATATGGATATGGAATAGAAATATAATCGTCATGTTCTGATGGAGAGTAGTAGAGAACATGGCTATGAAAAATCCAACAATCACAAAGCCATAAATTTGTGATGATCTAGGGTACCATCTAATTCATCGGATATAAGGGCACTAGGAAAACATTTTTGGTTTTCAATATCATTTCCCTAAAGTTGAAGAATTTGAATTAGAATAAATACTTCCTTTATTTTGGTACAATCTCACTATTGTTTTTGCTTTGAACAATTTCCACTTCATCTCTTAAAGAAATGAAGATGAATTTGTTATTAGTGAAGTGTTAACAGATCATGTGATAGAATGATGGGTCATTCCATCTGTTTCAAACAAATGGTTAGCAAAACTTATCAAATATACATAAGTCTATCTATGGTGAGGTTAATCGTATATGATTCCAAAAATGATCTTATACTTCATATATCATACCGCTTAATAAAATAGAACTAGTTTCCACTAACCAGGGACTTCCTGTAGGCCAGTGGTATGCGATAAAGGCCAGTCGCACTTCGGTTGTGGGTTCGATTCCCACAGCCTTTTCTAACGCGATGGGATATCGCCCATCCTACAGGTTGTTCTTTTTCTAAAACTACATTACTATAACATCCCATTAATAATATCGAAAAAACATTTATCCTTAAACAATACTAACTTATGTCCAACATAATCCATTCCAATCTTTAGGCTTATCCATAATACTGCAGTCCACTCTCATAATATAGTGAAAACGATTACCAGAGGTTTCATATAACAAGAATGTTAATATCATCGTTGATCCCCATATATCATAAGATATGTCTTGTTGGTCACATTCCAAACATTCTAAGGCCTTAATCATGTATTCTCTTGAAAAATGAATACCCATTGAATCTTAGTGAAAACATGAGTGCTTTCAAAAGTTAAATCTTTCCATATAACAAAACCCCAAAATTCAATATAATCAAACCATGATATAACTGTTTCCTTATATCAATCATGAGCTCATGAATACTGTCAAACATTTCATTTTCTCTTTATATCTTCATTATGCGCATATCATCTTCTTTCTAAAAATATGTCAATCACATTACATGGTTACCAGTACCATAAAATTATTCAAAAACCACAATATACCAATGCATAATTATTCCAATATTCCATGATACTATATACAACATTATTTTTGAATCCCATTACATAAAAACTTAATCATTCCACCACATCGTTGTCATAGTCAACATCGCCAATAGTGATCGCTTGTGACTTCCCTTTGTCCTTTTCCTTAAGTGGTTGCTCATGTAGATCATCATTAACCCTTGGATTAGAAAATTTATTAGCATAATGCCCCATTTTATTGCACTTGAAGCATTGAAGTGTTCGTGGTGCGTTCTCCATAGTCTTTTATTTATTCACACCATTAGCAACCCTTTTTCTATTACTTCGAAACTCAGCTGCTTGATGACCTTCTTGTCCATACTTAAAACATTTTCTAGTCCCTTTAAGACAATCTCCACCATGCTTCTTTCCACACTTTGAGCATAAGGAAACATTCATCTTCTTTTCACCATTATTCTGAGATTTCTTCTAGAACTCCATCTTTCATTTCATTTCAAAACCATGAGATAGATATGTAACACCAACTTCCATTTCTATCGTAATAGCACAACCCACACTTTCTTCATAGCTACTGAAGTCTCTTATAGCTAATTCCCTTTGAATATTGGGTTTTAAGCCACTGAAGAATCAATCAACTTTACTTGCAGGTTGGATGATAAAGCCAGATGCATACCTTGCAAGCCTTGTAAAATTTTCTTCGTATATACCAACAGATTCATCATCCTTTTTCTTTAGTTCAAGAAACTCCTTATCCATATTTGTTTGAATAATACAAGGGAAGTACTTATTGAAAAATAAGTTCTTGAACTCGTCCCATTCCATGAACTCAATTTCATCTCTTGGCCTCGTATTCTTCATAAGATTCCACCATTGATCAGATTCACCTTCCAAACGATATACTCCTAAGATGAATTTATCATGTTTAGAAGATTGAAGAACTGAAAATATCTTTTCAGTGGTATTGATCCATTTTTTAGCAACAAGTGGATCAGAATACCCATTTAAAGAAGGTGGATGTTGCCTCATGAAGGACTCAATAGAATATTGTTCCCTTCTCTGCTCATTTGGAAGTACAGAATGATTCATAGCTTGTGTAAGTATAGCAATAAGATTTTTCACTCCATCTACCATATTTGTTTGTTCATGAGGACAATCATTGCATTTTCCATTACATAGATCAACACGGTTCCTTCAGGTTCCAGCCATCGTCTAGAACCCAAAAAGAATAGTGTGAGAGGCAAAAATCACGATAGGGAAAACCACATAATAAAGGGGGAGTACCTTCAATATCTAACATCTTAGGATACCGTAATTATAGTACTATAACCTATAATTATACTTAACCTTAGGGACATCCCTACACATACCTTAGAAATATCTCTAGGGATCTCACTAAAGTTCTCGCATCCTAGTTTCCAAAGGATGACTAAACCTTCCTCTGATACCAACTATAGATACCCAAAGATTGACGTACATGGACATTACATTACTTTTGTGGAATACTTAGTATATAACAAAAATAGACACATAAGGACCATAATAGTTTAGTGTCTTTGGAAACATAGAATATAATCTTCTAATCGTGGTGAAAGATCTTCAACATATCCCATAAAGATCTTCCCTTTTTTCTTACCTAAAACCTTTATTTATATCCTGGGGAAAAGAAAACATAAAATGGGTGAGCTCAAATGCCTAGTAAGGGTAAACATAGAGAACATAAAACAATCCATAAACATTTGAATGAAAAAACTTGAACATAAAATCTAAACATCAAAATCTTGAGAAAAGACACGAATCTTGGAAGTACATAAGGCATATGTCATAAGGGAAAATCAATCATGATAAAATAGCATGGGAATAAAGCATGTAATTGTGGAAACAATTAAGCACATTTTATGATTTCCATAGTAGTCAAGGAATTGCTTCCAAGACCATCTTAGTGGACAAAGTCCCTTTCTGAATCGAGTTCACTCCTCCTCTCAGTCCTGTAACACTGAACCAGATTAACTTACCGTTCCAGCCATGACTATCTCATCAGATATAAATCTTTACCCAATTCATTGGAGGGAGATATAGGTCTACCCATCTCATAATGAAATCATTTTTACTTGTACCACAAAATAAACATAGATCATTCATAATAACCCAACGAATGAAATGGGTTTCAAAAACATCATCTCATCATCACATAATCCATATAAAATAAATGGATATCATTTCATAATATGAAAAGTGAAACCATGTAAATCATAGAGACATTAAATATGAAACATACACTTATAAAATAATGTCATCCTAGATGGAAAATGGTTTTGATAAAACATTTGAAATGAATTCTTGAGGAAAATATCCTTTCTTCTTCAAAATAATTTTCTTTTCACAAAATTTCATGAAATTTTAAAAGAAAAAGATTTTGTTGAAAATATTCATGAAGTATTTTGGGAGAATCTTCATGAAAATAAGGCTTTATAAAACCATAAAAATCCATTCATGCCGTATAAGTTCAAAAAACATTCTTCTCGTACTTTTGCCGGAAAAGTCAAAAAGTACCTCGTAAAAAAAAGATTCCATACATACCATGTATTGAAAATCAAAAATGGGTAAAAGGGACTTTAAATATACATGAAACCATTTTCAGGAAATATGTACATGGATGAAAACAATAACCTTAGTAAATACTTATGAATAAACAATCTCGGATAAAAACGAGATTTGAAAATTTATCCCTTACCTTAGGTTCGATATGATTAGTACGTTTCTGAACCTCCTGTATAATGATTTAAATAATTTCATTGACTTATTATAGAATAATATTCATTGTTATGATATCATATATGGTTCACTTATGACTTTATATTACCCGTTCTTTTGTAAGTTCCATGTTAAAGCAGCGTTTTCGATTAAATCGTTTTATTTATCATACGTGATTGGAATTGTTGTTCCTGATATTATTAATTATATAATCATTTACTTAATTCCAGAATGTAAAACATGATTTATATATAATATATATTTTAGTATATACATATATTTATGATAGATCAATTAAATTAAATGAAATACACCGTTCATGGAGACGGTAGGCCGTACGTACGCATGAACGTTGTTTTCATTTCCTTATTAAATTGAATGAAATTAAATATATGGCATACATATATATATACATAAATCCTGTATCATTATTATGTCATATAATTCATGATTACTTATTATATATACTTTATAATCATTCATGAATGGTTAACATGGAGCATGAATCTCATCGCATCGTGGAGACGGTATTCCGTACGTACGCACAAGCGATGATATCGTTCCCATGATCATAGAATTATATTGGAGTGTATGTATAATATTTCATAATAATTATCAATTTACAATAATAATATATAGTTATTATTTAAACCATTATACCCATCCAAGTAAGGTGGTGGTGTTAAATAGATTACACCACGGCGTGGAGACGGTATTCCGTACGTACGCACGTGCGGTGATTTCATTTTCCATAGGATGGATATATGGTGAAATAAGGTTGTTTCATAATTATAATAACATATCAGTATATTATTGATACTGATTTTATTACTTCATAATGAAACAACTAAAGAAGAAGAAGCGGAAGAAGAAATAAAGTTGAAAGAATCGGTAACGGACATTACCTCTTCTTTGAAGTGCCTCTTTGAGACCTCCTCTTAGGGCACTAAAATTGGTCTTTTAAGAAGACCAGAACCTCTAGGATGTTTCTAGGTAAGTGTAGAAGAGAATTTGTCAGGGTTTGGCCGAGATTGAAGGCTCAAAGTGGTGTTAGGAAGAGAGGGAGGAGGTGCCCTTTTATAAGGGAGGAGAGGGGCACCTTAGGAAAAACTAAAAATATTATTTTATTAGAAAGTCATATTCGGTTTTTAATAGCTCCAAATTGATTTATTTTGAAGCTAATCTGGGGATGGGTCGAAATCCTCTCATCCAATAGAACTTAGACAAGTTTAGGGTTCTATTTTAACCTTATCATTTTGATTTAACTTTAAGTTAAATAATTTTACTTTTACCGTGTCTTTTTGTTTTCTTAAACTATAAGGTTAATAAACTTACCATAACAAGCCAAACGAACCCCAATATGTTTATTATTAATATATATAACCTTATCTAAGTCATTTGGTGGAGCCTTAGATTTTAAGAAATAAAATAACAATTAATAATATAATATTTGTTTGAAAAACTATTTTATGTCAATTTTAATACTATTTGGTAATTTATTTTTGTGAAAATCATAACAGAAAGATTAATTCTAAAAAATTTAATTAAATCAATAATAACATGTCATATTAACATATAAAATTATTTTAATTCATAAAAAGTCTCAAATTACATTTATTTGGGTATTTATAACATCAATTATGTCAATATTTCATTAATAATATAATTTTTGCATCATCATTGTGTCATAAATAAATTAAATTATTTAAAGTATAAAAATTAAAAATAAAATACCATTATGTAGGAAACCTATTTATCGTTCTAATTAATATTTATAGTCGAATTTATCTTATGTATAACCCTATATTTAAAATTATTTACTTATTAAACATTGATTTTAACTATTTTAACCCTTCTTTTAATAAATTAATATTAAATGTCCTAATCTTATCCAAGTGGGCCTAAATGGTCATATTTTATTCCTAAGGTTTTTTTTGGTATATTACACTTATCCAATTGAATTAGGACATGTGTTAGGGTAATAATAATATCATTTTTACCCTTAATTACCCTATTTACTTTTAACCGTGGTAAAAAAAAGAAAAAAGTTACTATTTATCAAAAATTATTTTCATCTCATTGAACCACATTTTACTTACTGACATCAACCGTGTCTCTCAGATTTTTTAAATTCCACTCCCAGAAGCGGTAAAATTAAGTATTATGTAAATTTGCAAATTCTCCTAAGAGGTGGGTAAAAGACGGTCAAAAGTTCAATAAAATTTTTATATATCTAAAATTATTATAAAATGACTCCAATGAATTTCATTGAACTTATATAGGTATTATGTATCAATTTTGACCTAAAATATATTTAAATAAAATAAATAATTATTTAAATAAAAATCCGGTTTTTAAATAGTAACACAGTGTTTTCACTATTCATCAAAAAATGAAAGTTTTCAGAAAAATAACAAAATTTCATCCTAGGAAAATTTCGATATTATAAATCCAAATATGAAGTCCATTTTGAAAGATGAAATTTACAAAATTCCAAAAATTGGTTATTACTATTCATAACGGCTAGTTTTAATAATATTTTAATAGCATATCGTTGTTTAATGAAACTCAGTATTGCGTACGACGCAAGCTATCGAGGAAGGTCGTGATTGCGTGTAAAGCAATCCAAGCTAGTGTTGTGTGTAGTGACAGATCCCTTTGATGATTTACATAACATAAAAACAAAATATTTCTCATAAAAATCTCGGGTGTTACATAATCCAATCGATTTGTCTATATGATTATTTTTTTGTTTAAAATTTATTTAATGTGATCTAACTAGTGCATGAATTTTTTATTTAATTTTCGTGATTTTACATGTGAATTATTAGTCTAAATATAAATTTTAATTTTCTTGATTTTGATTTTTATTGGTGTGATATTAATTGGTTGTATGATGCTAATTTTTATTTTTATTTTTACTTTGAACGGTATATGTTTAATATTAGATGTGTATGAGATTATTTATTATTAATTGTGGTAATATATATATATATATATATTTGTGTCTCTGTGTCTCTGTGTTCAAGGTCGAATGAGTGATTTCTGTTTGTTGAAAGATAACCTGTCGAGATGGTTCTTTTAGAGGATTATTTGCAAATTTGGAATTCAGTTTTCAATGCAGCTTGGTTTGAACATTCTTACTAAAAAATAGAGTTGTATGAGGCCTATTTTTTTATTCAATTTATTAAATGGATTTTAAATTCACTATAGTGTGATGGAATCTAGTTTATTCACTATGAACTAGTTTCTTGAATATTTTTTCAATCTAAATTGTATTAAAGTAAACTCTTTTGTGCCTATGATTCAAGTATATGAGTCAAGTTTACTATTCTCAAATGAGTCTGAGTGGACTCTAGAGTTTGAATAAGGAGTATCTTACCATTGGTAAATGGGTCCTTTATCAGATCTTTTGGTAGATCTAGAAAATGGGGTCTTTATTAATGATTTTAGCGGCACTCATAAAGGATATGCACCTATTACAATGCTACAGCAGCCCTGTAGTATCCCTATAACACCAAACATAATATGAATCCAAACAAATAGAAGTGAAAATATACATTAAAGTATATTTAAATAAAAATATAACATTGTACTACAATTTCAATCCAAAATTTACATACAAAATATTTATATTAATGTGATATCTATAATTAATCCAATACCATTTCAACTAATATAGAAAATAATAACACTTATAGAAAACCTTCTCCAAATATCAATATCTATATAAAATCATGTCCCTGTAATGAAACCAATATTTATTTTAGTTAAAATAAAAAGAAAATTAATGTTATACAATCCACATATGATAAATTATATTGTTAATTATTGTGTGTGTGTGTATATATATATATATATGTATATTAGTTACATTATGAGTTAATTGTGCATCTAATTGAAGTACGACCAATTCCTAAACATCTAAAATTATTTATGGGTTACTTTTGTAAAGTTTGAAAACAACCTAAGATCGTTTTCTCAATTTTGGCTATGTGATTCTCATTTTAAACTAAAATGGCCCTTTTATATTGAAAATGTGCATTTTAAGTCATACTAGACACATCGTGTTTTAGATTTATATGTAGTAAATTATTACACATCACAAATAAATTCTGGATTTTTTCCTACAGTTTCAAAATAATATTAGCTTGTTTAGATGTTTTTCTTTATGTGATGCATGTTTTAAACTAAAATGACTCTTTTATATTGAAAAAATGTTCTTTAAACCATATCTACCACATTATTTGCTGGATTGACATGTTGTCAATTAAAACTCATTGAAAATGAATAATGGATCATTTTATTAAACTTCAAAAACAATCAAAATTGTTTTTATTAGTTTTATCTATGTAACACGTGTTTTAAACTAAAATGGAACTTTTATATTTAAAACACACACTCTGAGTCATACCTGCCACATCGTCTGTTGGATTTATGTATGGTCGATTCTTACACATTACAAATAAATTTTGGACCATTTTTATAATTTTTGAAAACAATATGATCTATTTTTCTTATTTTTGGATATGTGACATTTTTTAAACTAAAATAGCACTTTTATATTAAAAACACAAACTTCAATTCATACTGAACACATCGGGTGTCAGATTAACATGTGTTCAATTAATTTATGTCACAAATGAGTTATGAATTTTTACCCCAATGTTGTAAAATAATCCAATTTGTTTCATTGTATTTTTTCTATGTGATTTATGTTTTAAAATTAACAGGATTAATTCATTATTTTAATTCCTCAAAGTGGTTAGGCTAGATTTTTTTATAACTACATGGATGGGGATATACCATCATGAATCTGAAATGGAATAGATGATCCCATCTTCCAAGATATTATAAATATCCTTCTTTAAAACCTTTATCATGGTTGGATTCATCCTCCTTTGGTGTTATCTAATAGGTTTGGAATCTCCCTTAATAATAATTATATGTGGGCATATTTTTTGGTTTATTCATGGGATATCACCTGAGCTCTACCATATTTCTTGTATATTATCTCTCAAAATCTCAATAAAATATTCTTCTTGGGTTTCAAATAGATTATTAACAATTATCACTAGTAGATTCCCTCCCTTCATGAGGTACAAATACTTAAAATAAGTGGGGGTGGTTTTAATTCTATTTCTGGGGATACTCAAGGGATGAAATTAACTTATGGTTCCCCACCTCCAAAGGTTGGACCTCCTTCACATAAAAATAATATCATATTTGTTATACCAACTAGGTTAAATACCCTGAGAGGGGGTGAATCAGGGTATGAAATATTAAGACAACTTCTTATTAGGATCTTATTTCATTGTTAAAAAATGCTTGTATCTATATTTCCCATAGAAATATACGAACAGAAATGAATTCGGGCATGAGACACAACAATTTTAATTTTTTCACCCTCACTGGGATATATCTAATGATCATACAACAACATTGTTTTTATGTACCAAATCCAGTAAGGCTCACTGCAAAAATACAAGGTCTAGGCTATATAACTTTTATACCTAGGCTCACTACCATAACAATGTTTAGGGTTAGTTCACTACTTTCCCAAGGGTCACTCCCTAAATCTATTTTGATGAATCACATCCAGTGTAAAGGATTACATTTTTCCTCTTCCTTTTCTCACTACCCTGGAATAGATACAAACACAATTTATGGACTTGTGGGTCTCTTCATTATCATTAATGAATACATCCGCAACTGTAGGTAGATGCTCTGTTGATGTTTTGTTTTCATCCAATAGAAAAAATAAACCTTTCCACCTGCTGTTAGTTTTTCAAAATTGCTTTCATGAAATATTTTAGTCCCTCCACAAATTTTCTTTCTACCTCTATGAACTACCTTGGATCCTCCACAAACAACTTTTCACAACAAGACGTTAGTGCTTCGTGGTCACCATTTTCTTCATGGACATCCCATGCTTCATGAATGGACTTTTATTTGTATCATTCCTCTTATTCATGGTCCATTTTCCCTTGAGCGATATTGATCCCCAAAAATCCCTTTCATGAACTATTCCCATGAATTTTCTACATTACAGAATTTATCCTCGTAATCAATTTCCTCCTTCATGGAATCCTCCCACATAAACTAATTTAAAATTTTCTGAATTATTCTAGTGATGATCTTCTCTAATTAAATTATATCTATCTAATGAAGTTATTAGCATCCTTTATATAGGAAAATAAATCCCACAAAACCCTATAATCCCAAATAACTAAAATTCCAATGCAGAACATCCTTCACCGCGAACTACTATGTAGTATGCATGGCACCTTAATCCTTTTTGGCAGTCATTATCTTCTATAAACAGAAACCATTTTCTAGTCTAAAAATCACCACCTATTAACTGAAAATTAAAATCCTCCCACAAAATATTAATCTCCTACTAACTGATTTCTCTACATGGTTCACATAGTGCACTTTGCGGTCTGCATAGCGCAATTGTGCCACTATGAGGTCCACAAAATCCATGCTTTGCAGTCTATGAAATGTGGCCCACAAAATCTTTTTTAGAAAACATTTATTTATAATAAAACAAAATCCTGATTTTGAGGTCCAAACTTTTGGAAAACACTAGGAAACTACACAACTTTGAACTCATCTTCTTCGACAACACCGACCATACTGATTCGTGGTTAGCTATTTTTGTCAACAAACAAAATCACCATAAAACCCCAAGATGACACCTTGAGGGATTTATACCCAAAAAATACCCATTTGAGTTTGTTGAAAACACATCCAATTTTTTTTACACCTTCATGCTTCTTCCATATTCTACCAAAACTCACTTCTTGCAATTTTCATAGTGATCAATGATTTACTCAACATAAACTCTAAACCCACATGATCGATGCTTGGCATGAGAAACAAGAGTATAATGAAAATTTCATCATTTAATCACATCATTCAAAACCAATAAACTACTTTCATCATGAACACCATATTTTGTTATATATAACCATTGGTCGATTATCTTTAGCATTATCAGATTTAAAACTCCACCTATCATCTTCTCCCACTGTCTTGATTAAGATATTTTCTCCCAATTTAAGGTCATAACTTCTCCCCCATTTTCAATGAACCCAAAGGTCGCATCATTTGGGAATGAAACCAGGTAAAGAATACATATCATCACATTTAGTGAAAAAACACATCACACCTCAAAGAGAGGGGTCTCACATCCACACTTTCTCAAGTAAGCGGAGTCAAATGAAATCCCAGATACAGTCGATATCATTCCAACACTTCTTTGTGTAAGTCCTTCAAAATGTTCACAACCTTTAGTTCTATAAGAACATACTCCAACTTCACAAGCCCTTTCTCAGCCTTCTCTTTAATATAATGATACATGATTTCCTTTTGATTTTTCCATGAGTGATGTATTGGATTATTTATGAGTCATATATAAAATGAATTATTAAAATGGATTCCAATCAAAGACTTCACTTCAAATCCCAAACCATCAAACTATTGCTTCATCCACAATAACTGTTTTCATGGTTGAGTAGCTAAATTATATTCAACATATGTAGTGTTCAAATAATTGAAATATTTTTTATTTCTTATCAATGAAATAAAAAATTTTACAAGATAGAATGAACCACATAACATTTATTCTCTACCATCCTTTGATCCTTCCTAATCTACATCTATATATCCTAATAAATATTTCTGTGATTTTTCATTTTGAAAAAAACAAAATTCATCATGCCCTTCATATATCGAAGTATTATTTTCAGATAAATAAAGTGGATTTATTTGGGATTACTTTGATATCATTTTTCTTGGAATTTTTCAAAAATAATATGTGGTCTTTTTATAATCAATTACAACTGAATTCCAATTATTTTATTGTATTTTGTGACATTAACTTCATTTCCTTCATCATATCATGATAATTTCATCTAGGTAGCCACTGAAGTCATCATCTCCTTAGAATTTTTCATTTTAAATCTTCTTAAAACCTCCTTGGAATATTTATATTGAGAAATTATTATGTAATTCATTCCTTATGTCACCTGTAAACCAAGGAAAAACATCATTTCACCAATCATTAACACTTTGAAGTCATTTTTCATGAATTCTATGAATTGTATACACTTTGTGTCATCTAATCCACCAAATATTATATCATCAACATATACCATCGCCATTGTCCTTTTATTAGTTTCAATGTTGATATATAGATTATAATCAACTCCACCATGTTGAAAAACAATCTTCTTCAAAAACAGATCTTGTCTTGAATACCTAACTCATAGCACATGCTTTAACCCACATAGATCCTTCTTTAGCTGACATGATATGTTCTCATATTCATGAAATAGAAAACCATATGGCTTCTCAATATAAAATTCTTCTTCCAGAACCCCATTCAGAAATATAGACTTCACATCCATCTAGATAACATTGAACTTTTTTTCCACTACTATGGCTAAAAATAGGCTGATTGTAACATCCCAAGTAAGTAATGAATAATATATTTTTTTATCTATGTCTATTTATGAATTATATAGTGTTTTAGATGTTTAAAATGAGAATATATCCAATCTTAAGCATGGAATACTCTAATATTTTTTAAACGATTTTTTACTACCTTTTGATGGAAAACCATTTTTAAATAAAACTTTTGAAAATTTTATAAGCTCTGTTCGTCAAAATAAAATTATTCATTAGAATTGGGACATTGAAACTTACTTTGGATTAATTTTTGGTATTTTTATGACAATGTTCATTTTTTAATGAATAGTGAAAAATACGACATTTTACTTCAAAACTAATTTTTCATCTAATTTAATTATATGGATAGATTATCTTTTTAATTGGTTTTAAAGTTTAAATAGAATATATTTTTACCATTTAATCCAATAGTGGTCATTGGAATTAATTTCACTTTGAAATTGTACATAAATAATCGTCAAACTTTTGATAGATATTGTTTCAAAAAAAACACGCTATTTGTTTTGACAACGGGAATTATTTTTAAATTAATTATTACAATTTCTGTTTCTGGAATTTGGTAAAATGGATTCCATATTAGGAATCATAAGGTCCAAATTATGTAATTAAGACTCTTTTGTTTTTGGACAATATGAATAGTAATGACGGTAATTATCTTTAATCACTACTAGAAAAACAGGTATTTGCGACGGGTCATTTGCGACGAGATCCCGTCGCAAATGGGTTTTTGCGACGGGGGCCCATCGCAAATGGCCCGTTGCTGAAAATGGCGTCGCAACAACACTTATTTGCGATGGGCCCGTCGCTAAAGCCTTTTTTGCGACGGGTATTCTCCCCGTCGCAAATAGTACTCCGTATATTTGTAAAAAACTTTTAAAATAGTTTTTGCGACGGGACCCGTCGCAAAAACTATTTTAAAAAAAATATATTAATAAATTATTTTAATGCATATAATAATAATACTATTTGCGACGGGCATGGTATCCCGTCGCAAATACTATAAAAAAAATAAAAAAATAAATTATTAATAAATTATTTTAATTAATATAATAATAATCCAATTATAATTCAAAAATAAAAAATAATAAAATATTAATAAATGATTTTAATTAATATAATAATATAATTATAATTCACAAATAAAAATAATAAATCATTTTAATTAATATAATAATAATAGAATTATAATTCAAAAATAAAAAATAATAGAATATTAATAAATTATTTAATTAATATAATAATATTAGAATTATAATTCATATATAAAAAAATATTAATAAGTTATTTTAATTAATATAAAAATAATAGAATTATTTTACATTCAAATATTAAAATAATTCAAGTATTACAAAAAAATATAATTAAATTATAATATTATAAAATTTTAATATATATATAAAATTTATTATTATAAAATATAAATAATATTATTATTCATATTAATATTGTTATTTAAAAATATAATATTATTAATATTTTATAATGAGACAGAAACTACGAATAGAAAAAAAATCATATTTTGATTTCACAAATTTTATAACATAAATACAAACTCTAATCTGAAGGAGGGGGAGGTGGGGGATCTGCAGATGGTGGTGGAGGAAACTCCATCCCTAAAGCATGAGTGAGTCGGCGCATGTACTCCATCTGCTCCTGATGTTGCTGCTGCCACCGACTCCTCTGCTCCTCGTACAGCTGCTGCTGGCATCGACGCTCCTCCTCATGCTGCTGATGCATCTGCTCCTGCTCCTGTCGGAGACTCTCTATCAGTGCAGTCTGAGATCGCAACTGATCCTCATACTGTATAGTAGAAGAAGATGCACGAGCTCCTCTCGAGCTGGACGCTGACATCGCAGCACTACCATAATAATCTCCGGGAGTCAGTCGAGAGCCGATACCAACTACCCAGCCCTTCTCGAAGGCATACTGGGTGGCCTGCATCCATGCCGCCTCATCAAACTGACGGCCAGTGGTCTGATCTGATGACTCGGCCTGACTCTCAGGTTGGGCCTGTGACGCTGTGACCTCATATGACTCCTGTAGTTGGAATTTAAAATTAAAATTGTGAATATATTATATGCAGTTAATTTTTAAACTTGAAAACAAATAATACTGACCACGATGTGATGCTGACGATCACCTCTGAGCTCCCCAGTAGCAGGATCACTATACATCCTCCGATATACGTCATACTTCGTAATATCAGGGTGCTCGACAGCCTATAAGAATAAAAAATAAACTATTAATATTTATAGTTATATAAAATATTTATAAATAATGTACGTACCAGATGCTGTCTATGAGTTATGAAAGAACGACTCCCAGCTCGATGAGTCACCTCCTGTCTCCCCCGATTCTACCTCCCCACCGATGATCTCCTCTGAAAGGAACCACTCAACCAGTGCTCACATAATCCATCCCATACATGGGATGAAATGTACTCTGGTCGGTGTGCTCTACATGACTCGTCCAAATCTGACACTCGTGCTTTCTTCATCGCAGTTTTTCTTAAATTCTGCAAAAACTGACGAAGGCGATCACGCATGGCCACCTCCAATGCCTCGTGGATGGCGTCACACATGATATCCTCGATCGGATACCATAAAACCTACAAATAAATCAAAATATCAAGTTAGAAATGAAATAATTTTCAAAATAAAAATTATTTATTTACGTACGTACCAACCAATGGCCGAACATGGCCTGCTGCACATCAATGGGAATCTGCTCCCATGTGGTCCACGGCTGAGAGAAATGGTTGCGCAAAATAGCGCTGCCCTGTCCGACTGCTATATGTGGAAAACTGTAAAAATAATAAACATTTATTATGTGAATAGATTAATGAAATCTTAGTCAAATCCACAGGTTATCACACAGGTTATCACACCTCCATGTTCGTGGATCAAACCCAATACGTGGACGTCGCTCGGGGACGGGGTCAGGAATCATCAATCGTGCAAGACCGCGCCCCCTCCGCGTACTCCCTGGAGCGCCTTCAGGCTGAGGGTCATCTGTCAGCAACTCATCCGCATCGAAGGTCAGTTCAGCATCCGTCAACTCACGAAATGTGGCGTCGTCCATCTGAAACAGAAAATGTTAATGTTAGCAAATAATTGATAATTACTATTATATATACTTATATACATATTATGATTGTATATAAATACCATGGAATTCTATCAGTGTTCATCTTCATCATCATCTTCATATATGTCAATGTCATCTTCATATTCCTCCTCAACATCATCGATATCCATTCGAGTTACAGTTGCTTCATCTCTTACCATTTCAAATTCATATGTGACATCATTAACATCATCGTCATCACCGACTCTTAAATGTGGGGTGTCGTCATCGATACTCATGTCTCTTTGTAAAAAAGATTGATTTTGAGTACTCTCTTGAAAAACTTCAATTCTTTGCACATCAGTGAAAGCACATTCACTTTGACTAAACTGATTGTCTCGAATTTTGATTTTTATTACACTCCACCAATCATTCAAGTCTCTTGATGTAGAACAGTACTTTGCGTAATAAACTTGATATGCCTGTTGAGCCAATAAGAATGGTTCATTTACTGCGAGAACACTTTTACATTTAATATTGATGATTCCATGAGTCGGATGAAGACGCACGCCTCTCTCTGTATCCAACCACCAACATTTGAACATGGTTATGTAATGTTGTCCAAGATAACAGAGTTCAATGATTTCATCAAGTATGCCATAAAAGTCAACTTCATTTTCTCGATGATGAGATCCTCTCAAGCTAACTCCACTGTTCATTGTTTTTTTCGATTCCCCATATGCATGTGTGTGGAATCGAAATCCATTCACCACATATGCATTATAAGTTTTAACAAGTTTGGAAGGTGGGTTACTCAATACACACAGCCGTTTGTCAATTTTATCAGCATGTCGAGACACCTGAAAATTTGTGAAATAATTATCAATATAGTAAACTATACATTGAATGAGTTGCTAAAAGATAAAGAATTTATGTTACCAGTTTTTGAAACCACTGAGAGAAATTTTTCAGTCGACGTTCTTCGAGAGCAGCTGCTGTAATTTGTGGAATTTGTTTTTTGATATGATTATCATACAACCTATAAAAACCAAAGTTATTTACTGTAGCATAAATGATAGAATAAGTGATATAAACACTTACAGTACAACTGATGTCATCTCTTCACAGTTGAGCAGAACATACGTATGAGCTCTATGATGTTCATCATCTAAAAGCCAGCGTTCATAAACTCCACCAATACCAAGCTCTGACTGGTTGAAAACAGATAATTGATTGTCGATTTCATCAATATTCCTCTCGTTCCATCCCATTAGGTTTTGTATTGAAGGATACTCAGATTCAAAATAATGGGAGCAGAAAAAAGATATTTCCTCTTGAAAATAAGCTTCTACAATAGATCCTTCAATAGATGCTTTGTTACGTACATTTCTTTTCAATTTTTGCATGCATATTTCAAATGGGTACATCCATCGAAACTGTACTGTACCTCCACATTTGGCTTTATATGGAAAATGTAACATCAAATGTTCCATTGAGTCGAAGAAATATGGCGGAAATATTTTTTCCAGTTTACATATAATTACAACAACATCTTTTTCAAGTTTTCCTAGAGCATCATAATCTGTTGTAGCCGCACAAATTTCCCGAAAAAAATGAGACATGTCTGTTATGGAATCCCAAATCACAGAATTCAACAGACCTCTTAATCCAATGGGTATAAGTCTTTCCATTATAACATGACAATAATGACTTTTTAATCCAGTAATATGACCATTCTTTACACATCTACCCAAATTGGAAGCACAGCCATCTGGAAGTCTCAAATCTACAATCCACTGACAAAATAATAAACAGTTTTCTTTAGACAGTGTATAAGCTGCTTTTGGTTTCAGTAACCTTTATGTTCTGACATTCTCAAACAGTTCCAATTCTGGACGCCTGCAAATTTGGGCAAGATCTAAACGTGCATTTACATTGTATTTGCTCTTTCTTGGCGTATCCAAAATAGTATGAAACAAATTATCAAAACAGATCTTCTCAATATGCATGACATCTAACATGTGTCGGACCAACAAATCAGACCAATATGGAAAATCCCAAAATATGCTACGTTTAATCCAATTGTGTTCTTTCCCAAAACCAGAAATTTTCTGTTGGTTTATTGTGGTACCAAAAGTGATGGGAGGTAATGAAAATACAACTGATTTTAACTCCGAACCTGATAGCAGTTTTGGAGGTCCATCCCTTTCAACTATTCCTTTTCTGAAATGAGATCTGTTTCTGCGAAAAGGATGATCAGCTGGAAGAAATCTGTGATGAAATTCAAAATAACAAGGTTTCTTTCCATGAATGAGCATAAATGCTTTATTCTCTCCCATACAGTAAGCACATGATTTCTGACCATGTGTACTCCAGCCAGATAACATCCCATAAGCCGGGAAGTCACTTATTGTCCACATCAATGCTGCTCTCAGTATGAAATTCTGTTTCGTTGCAACATCATATGTATTGACACCAGTACTCTACAATAAATTTAATTCATCAATCAACGGTTTCAAATAAACATCAATATTTTTCTTCGGATGTCCTGGAATTAGTAAAGTCAAAAAGATATATGGCTCCTTCATCATCATCCATGGAGGTAAATTGCAGGGAGTTAATAAAACAGACCAACATGAATATTGACTACCATAAGATCCAAACGGACAGAAACCATCAGTGGAAAGGCCCAGTCGAACATTTCTAGCTTCTAAAGCAAAGGATGGATGCACTCTATCAAAATGTTTCCATGAATCACCATCGGCTGGATGATTCAAGATTTTATCGGTTGAAATATTCTCTTTATGCCATGACAACATTGTCGTTGTATTCTTAGACATGAATAAACGCTGAAGTCTGGATGTAAGCGGAAAATATCTCAACTGTTTTACAGGAATCAAACCAGACTTCCCGTGTTGTCCTTCTTTATATCTCAGTTGCCCACATGTGGGACAACTATCCAACGACTCATTTTCCCCAGAATATAAAATGTAGTCATTTGAACATGCATGAATCTTCTGACAAGTAAGTCCTAGATTTTGAACCAGCCTCTTACTCTCATAGTAATTTGCAGGTAAAACATTTCCTTTGGGTAACAGTGTTTTAAGCAAAGAAAATATCTGGTCAAAACAGGTGTTTGACATTCCGTTATCTGATTTGATAGCCATAAATTTTGCAACTGCTTCTAATTTTCTCATCTTGCAGCCAGGATATAATGCATCCTCAGCAGACTTCAACAACTCATAAAATTCAGATGGTACCAACTCAGGATTTGAAGCTATATCAGCTGGAGTTTCTTTATGTTGAACAGATGAACCTGCAACATCATGTACTAAATCTTGAAACTGGGATGGATCTGGAATCAAGTTGGTATCACCTGCTCTGGAACTGCGTTCACCGTGTTGATACCAAAAAACATAATCTGGTTGAAAACCAAAATGCAAGAGATGTTCTCCCACTTTGTCAAACGTGTCAGACGTTCTCAATGCACATTTTCTACAAGGGCATTTTATTTTTCCTTCTGAAACAAATTCTGGATTTGATGCCGCAAATGATAAAAAAAGTCTCCACACCCTCTACATATACTGGATTTAAACCAGAACAATTTGGATTTCTACGTTGATTTATCCATATGCGGTCACCTAATAATGATTTTTGACGACCTCGTTGTTCCATATTTCACTATAAAATATAAAAGCATTAATGGTTTTGAATAATTTGTTAGAAAAAACACTCAAGCTAGGATAATTATAGAGTTTAGATCATACACGATTGACGCAAACTTTTTATTGAGATAGACCTAAAAATTGACCCTTTAAGAATTAAATATGTTGAGAATAAAGCAAAAAATGTTACAAATATTGATAATTTTAATATTATATAAATTTTTTATTATTTTCATAGTACTAATATTATTGGTAATTAATACTAATTATTGGTAATTATTACTAATTATAGGTAATTATTGGTAATTATTGGTAATTATTGGTAATTATTGGTAATTATTGGTAATTATTGGTAATTATTGGTAATTATTACTAATTATTGGTAATTATTACTAATTATTGGTAGTTATTGCTAATTATTGTTAATTATTACTAATTATTGTTAATTATTACTAATTATTGGTAATTATTACTAATTATTACTAATTATTAGTAATTATTACTAATTATTACTAATTATTGGAAATTATTACTAATTATTGGTAATTATTATTAATTATTACTAATTATTCCTAATTATTTTTAATTATTACTAATTATTGGTAATTAGTACTAATTATTACTAATTATTACAAGTTATTACTAATTATTGGTAATTATTACTAATTATTACTAATTATTACTAATTATTGGTAATTATTACTAATTATTGATAATTAATACTAATTATTGGTAATTATTGGTAATTATTACTAATTATTGATAATTTTTACTAATTATTGGTAATTATTAGTAATTATTGGTAATTATTACTAATTATTACCAATTATTACTAATTATTGGTAATTATTACTAATTATTGGTAATTATTACTAATTATTGGTAATTATTGGTAATTATTGGTAATTATTGGTAATTATTGGTAATTATTGGTAATTATTGGTAATTATTGGTAATTATTACTAATTATTGGTAATTATTACTAATTATGGGTAATTATTACTAATTATTGTTAATTATTACTAATTATTGTTAATTATTACAAATTATTGGTAATTATTACTAATTATTACAAATTATAACTAATTATTACTAATTATTACTAATTATTACTAATTATTGGTAATTATTACTAATTATTGGTAATTATTATTAATTATTACTAATTATTCCTAATTATTGTTAATTATTACTAATTATTGGTAATTAGTACTAATTATTACTAATTATTACTAATTATTGGTAATTATTACTAATTATTACTAATTATTAGTAATTATTGGTAATTACTACTAATTATTGATAATTAATACTAATTATTGGTAATTATTCTTAATTATTATTAATTATTGATAATTATTACTAATTATTGGTAATTATTATTAATTATTACTAATTATTACTAATTATTACTAATTATTACTAATTATTGGTAATTATTACTAATTATTACCAATTATTGGTAATTATTGGTAATTAATACTAATTATTGATAATTATTACTAATTATTGGTAATTATTGGTAATTATTGGTAATTATTGGTAATTATTACTAATTATTGGTAATTATTACTAATTATTGGTAATTATTACTAATTATTGGTAATTATTACTAATTATTGGTAATTATTACTAATTATTGTTAATTATTACTAATTATTGTTAATTATTATGAATTATTGTTAATTATTACTAATTATTACTAATTATTACTAATTATTGGTAATTATTACTAATTATTTGTAATTATTATTAATTATTACTAATTATTCCTAATTATTGTTAATTATTACTAATTATTGGTAATTAGTACTAATTATTACTAATTATTACTAATTATTACTAATTATTGGTAATTATTACTAATTATTACTAATTATTGGTAATTATTACTAATTATTACTAATTATTACTAATTATTGGTAATTATTGGTAATTATTACTAATTATTACTAATTAATACTAATTATTGGTAATTATTGGTAATTATTACTAATTATTGATAATTATTACTAATTATTGGTAATTATTACTAATTATTACTAATTATTACTAATTATTACTAATTATTACTAATTATTGGTAATTATTACTAATTATTGGAAATTATAACTAATTATTGGTAATTATTACTAATTATTACAAATTATTACTAATTATTACTAATTATTACTAATTATTAGGAATTATTACCAATTATTGGTAATTATTGGTAATTAATACTAATTATTGGTAATTATTGGTAATTATTGGTAATTATTGGTAATTATTACTAATTATTGGTAATTATTACTAATTATTACTAATTATTACTAATTATTACGAATTATTGGTAATTATTACTAATTATTGGTAATTATTCCTAATTATTGTTAATTATTACTAATTATTGTTAATTATTACTAATTATTGGTAATTAGTACTAATTATTACTAATTATTACTAATTATTACTAATTATTGGTAATTATTACTAATTATTGGTAATTATTGGTAATTATTAGTAATTATTGGTAATTATTACTAATTATTACTAATTAATACTAATTATTACTAATTAATACTAATTATTGGTAATTATTGGTAATTATTACTAATTATTGGTAATTATTACTAATTATTGGTAATTATTACTAATTATTACTAATTATTTGTAATTATTACGAATTATTGGTAATTATTACTAATTATTGGTAATTATTACTAATTATTACTAATTATTACTAATTATTACTAATTATTGGTAATTATTCCTAATTATTGGTAATTATTACTAATTATTTGTAATTATTCCTAATTATTGGTAATTATTCCTAATTATTGGTAATTATTCCTAATTATTGGTAATTAACGGTAATTATTGGTAATTATTGGTAATTAGTGGTAATTATTGATAATTATTGGTAATTATTACGAATTATTACTAATTATTCCTAATTATTACTAATTATTACTAATTATTCCTAATTATTCCTAATTATTCCTAATTATTACTAATTATTACTAATTATTACTAATTATTACTAATTATTACTAATTATTGGTAATTATTGGTAATTATTGGTAATTATTGGTAATTATTCCTAATTATTACTAATTAGTGGTAATTATTAGTAATTATTACTAATTATTACTAATTATTGATAATTATTAATAATTATTACTAATTATTGGTAATTATTACTAATTATTGATAAGTATTACTAATTATTGGTAAGTATTACTAATTATTGGTAATTATTACTAATTATTAGTAATTATTACTAATTATTGGTAATTATTACTAATTATTGGTAATTATTACTAATTATTACTAATTATTCCTAATTATTGATAATTATTGGTAATTGTTCCTAATTATTAGTAATTAAATGAATAATTACCAATAATTACGAATAATAACATTATTAGTATATTTTATTATTAATATTAAAATAATATAATTTTCTAATTTATATACAATTCTCCATTCATCTGTATGTTTTCTATCTCCACATACAAATAATACATGTGGAGACAGCAAACACACAGATGAAAAGAGAATTGTATATATAAAAAAAATTATATTATTTTAATATTAATAATAAAATATACTAATAATGTAATAATGTTATTATTCCTAATTATTGGTATTTATTACTAATTATTAATATTTATTCTTAATTATTAAAAATTATTACTAATTATTCCTAATTACCATTAACTATGAACAACACTAATAATTTAAATTTATTAAGTAACAAAACAATGTAAACATAATTAAATTACAACTAATTAAGAATAATTGAAACTAATAAAATATTAAAAATAAATATTAAATTAAAATGAACATAAATACCTTGAAAATTGACCTTCTCTGATCGTTCTTCAAAACTTTAATATCAACTCCGGAGAAAAAAATTAAACTTGAAAAAAACTGAACTTTAGAAATAAAATTTTGAGAGAAGAAGAAGATGGAGTTTGAGAATGATTTGAAAAAAACGGATGGGGGTATTTATAGGTTAGATTATTTGCGACGGGATACCCGTCGCAAATAGTATTATTTGCGACGGTACCCGTCGCAAATAACTTAGCCATCATTTATTACGATCAACGGTTAAATAGTTATTTGCGACGGGTCCCGTCGCAAATAACCACCTGCCAACATACTATTTGCGACGGGGAAATATTCCCGTCGCAAATACCTTTTACCGCCGCCGGTTATTTGCGACGGGAATATTCCCCCGTCGCAAATATGTTTCCCGCGATTTGGCGCGCAACGCGCGCCAGTTCTTTTGCGACGGGGAAAACAATCCCATCGCAAAAGGCTACTTATTTGCGACGGGCAAATACCCCCGTCGCAAATAAGTTTTTAACGGGGCTATTTGAGACGAGATTTATTCTCGTCGCAAATAACCCGTCGCAAATACCCTTTTTTCCCGTAGTGAATTATCGTGATTAATTAATAATCGAGTAGTTAATGGTAATAAAATAATAGCATAATAATATAAAATTACCCCAAAATGTGTCCTAATTCTAATGGTTGTGTCATGGTGGACCATGGGATGCCTTGTGCCAAACTTAGGGACCCCATGGAATCACTTTTGGTTGATAGTGACACTTTATCGTTTTATTTTTAAAGAAAGAGAATATCACAAAAGTATGTAACACCCAAGTAAAACAGTTTTAATTTTGTATACATAAATGATCTCTTAGACTATAAATAGTAATTGTAAAGATAAAAATATTTCTTACATCATAGTATTTTTTTATAATTTTTAGACATTAAATAAATTAAGTTTTTTATGACGCCATGATGATGCAGCGATTACCTCATTAATAAACGATTTAAATAAAATGAAAATATAATGTAAAATCTAGGACTTACACTTGTCAGAAACCAATTGGATGAGTATATTTCAAACCCTTATCACCTTATCCTCGAAATATATCAATGTGGGACCTTTAAAATCCAAAACTCATTTTAATATAAAGTAACATTTCTTGACTTTCCAAGAGTGCCCCTCCTCCCTCTTATAAAAGGCCCCCACCTCTACCACCATACCCACACCTCTCAAGCCATTGAATTGGCCAATCTCTGCTATTTGTATCTCTCCACATCCATCTCTTAATCATAGAATCCTTACCTTAAGCATAAAGCTATTCAAGAAACCCTTTTGGTTCAAACCAAGAGGATTTACCTGATTTAAAGGTAATGTCTTCACTTGTGTTATTTTGTTTTATTTTGCTTCTCCAACCCCCTAAACTCTTTTTATTCATTTTTTTGTAACAACACCAGTATATTAAATATAATAGGATGTTTTTATGGTAATTATTTGAGCTACACTTACACACACCTTCGTCTAATGGTTAAAGAACATATTATTTCTGTGGATGGCAGATTTCTGCCTCACAAAATGATGGTTGTTCAATCTTCTTTTAACAACTTTAATGGTGGCTATTAATATGTCACTCTATTTATATATGATATATTTTTATTTTATTTTTTCCTTATGCTTCTTTATTTTTCATTTATGTCATACCTTTATGGTTTCCATTATGGGTAAATGCGATATCATCATTTTAGGAAGTTCGGACTACCGCCCCCTCAAAGTGATTTTATTCGTTAATACCATATGTGGGATGTATAAAGGATGGAGTTAATGATATTATATATGATGTTATACTGTAATTATAATATACTTTTATATCATTATTATTTCATTCCATTAAATATGAAATATAAATGAAAGTAGCGTTCATGCGTACGTACAGCTTACCATCTCCATGAACGGTGCATTTCATTTCTTACCTATAAATGTTATGTAATATTATAAATGCATGTATATACTGGATATATATGATATATATGATATATAAATCATGAATATAATTCTTGATATAATGGATATTTTACCACATGAACAACTTGTAATTACAAGAAGTTTATTTTTGACACAAGTGCCAAGGGTCGACAAAACGTCCATTATTAACTTAAATAATTACATAATGTTCATAACATGGTAATAAGTGATATAAAAGTAATAATTAACTTGAAAAAGGTTCTTAAGCAAGTATAAATTAACTCTAGTTTATTATTCAGGAAATTAAAGAATGATCTAGTCAAGTCAGACATAAGGTATGGGACTTCGTCTCAATCTCCTTTCATTGAGGCATATTTTGTTTTATACAGAACCTTATTTTATACGGTGTATAAAACCCTTTGACTATTACTTTTATTCAAAAGGAAACGTTTTATATGAAGCATTTTACTAAACTACAAAAGGGAATTTTTTTGTCTTACATATGTGGCGACAATGACTTCTCCGCCACCATGACCATTATTTGAGTTTCAGATTACTCTACAAGCCATAACTTTTTTTTAAATGAAAAATAAATACCATGTTTTACTTTTATTTTATTTTGGTATTTAAATTTTTTTTGATAATGTTTTGATTATATCAATGTGTTTTTGATTTCTAGTTAATGAAATGTGGAAATGTTATGTTTTCTATAGGCATGTTTTATGTGATACGATTATGTTATGGTTCTTGCACATTATTTATGAAGACGGGTGGTTCCATGATAAACTAAGGGCGGGTGAGCCCGTGATAGCTCTCCAATGCATTGGATAATGTGATGCGGTTAAACACTAAGGTTTTCTCCGAAGATATTTAGGTAATATACTATGATGGGTTTTTCCAAACATAACCATGAGGGTTACTCCCTATGTAAGAATGCTATGAATGCCTCAAGTTACCTTTATGTCTTATGATTTCTATGATTTATTCATGATTTGATGAGGAATGTTAAAGTGCTTATGTTTTATGAGTAAAGTATTATTTCATTAATTATTATGTATACATGGACTAATGTTTTAATTTCCTACTTTTATATCCCTTACTGAGCATTTTATTCTCATCCCAAGTTTTTGAAATGTTTTTCACTGGTCAAGGGAAAAGTACATGATGTGTTGATAGTGTCGAGGAAGTGTCATGAAAGAATCCATGTTTTATTTTAAATATGTTTCCATTAATGGGAAAAGAGATTATTGTCTTTAATGTAACCACCCTGTTTAAATGTGGAATGTAATGCATGATTTATGATATAATTCTCTAAAACTCTAATCCTGAAAAGTTCCTCAATGTGTAATCTTGTAATAACTCAAGATTAAGTAATGTTTAAGGCTGGGGCCTTATAGTTGGTATCAGTGGTCGGTTTAGATAACTTTAGGAGTTAGAATTATAATAAATGATTATCCAAAAATATTTTTTTATGGTCAAATTGAAATGATATAGAATTTGAAGATTACTATGTTGCTTCATCAAAGACATGTTTGTTCAAAATAGTTTTCCACAGAGGAAACAGGGAAGCAGTGCTAGGAAGGCATACATGAGGAAATGACCTTCCGAATCAGCATCCTGAGATGGTCGTAATTGGAACTGAATAGTTTGTTGCAGTAATGGTGCAGTTGACTCTAGCGATAAATGGTGGTTGGATCCATGCACGAGATTATCCAGATCAACCGCAGAGGAACATTTTAGTAGTGGAACATTTCATGGGGAAACATCCTCCATCATTCATAGGATCATTTGACCATGTGCTTGTTGACGGGTGGATTAATGCACTGGAGAATATTTTCGATGTCAGGGGGTGTTCAGAAAATCAAAAGGTTAGTCTTGAAATTTACCGTTTGGAGGATGAAGCAGATCAGTGGTGGCCGATGGTTAAAAATATTAGGGACACTGATGAGATTGATGCTCTCGACTGGGATGAATTAAAAGGTATGTTTCTTGAGAGGTATTTTCCTAATTCTGTTTGACTTAGGATGGAAAAACAATTTTTGGAATTGAGGCAAGAGGATGACTCAGTGGCTGCTTATGAAGAAAATTTCACTCAATTGGTGAGGTATGCTTCAAATTTTATCCGAGACCTTGATTGTAAAATCAATCATTTTTACTCAAGATTAAAGCCAAAATATCTAAGGGCTTTAGCTTCTCGTGAGTTCAAGTGTTATGAAAATCTTTTTTGATGTGGTGAGAAGGTGTAAATAGAGTTTTCTGATGATCAAGTGTTCTATAAAAACCAATAGAAGAAGAGACCGAGGTGGCAGGAGAAAGGGAAGAGTTATTCAAAAAGGTATGATAGTAAGAAAACTGTGTTTCTAGTTTGTGATAAATGTGGTAAAAGTAATGATGGTGAATGTCTTCTAAATTTTGGAAAGTTCTATGAATGTGGTAAGATGGGACATAAGGCTCGTGATTTCACTGAAAAATATCAGGGTTAGGGTAAGACCAAATTTTATTTACAGTTAGTGAAATGATTCAATTGCAATGAGATGGGTCATTATGAAAACGTGTGTTTGACAAAGAGCTCAAATGATGGGAAGAAGTTAGACTAAAAGCATAAAGGTGTGGTGAAATCCTTTGAAACTACTTTTGATGATGTTGGGCCATCAAATAAAGTGGTATCAGGTACTTTTTTTATTTTCTCAGATTATACTTATGTGTTGTTTGATTTGGGGTCTACACATTCTTTCATCTCTGAAAACTTTTCAAGTAAATTGGGAATTCTATCTCAAGAAATGACTCCTGAAATTGTGGTAAAACACCTGGGGGAAATGTTGAGGCAAAAAGAATTTATAAGAGTCTTTATATCCTTATCTGTGTAAAGAACCTACTTTCAAACCTTATTGTTTTACCTCTAGTAGAGTTTGATGTTATCTTGGGTATGGATTGGCTCTCTGTTGACCATACTAAGATTGATTTCAGAGCTAAAGATGTTTCTTTTCAGAAAGACTTTCATTTTGTGTACATGAATGAACCCTTACTGTTGATAACATATTAGGAATTTGAGAATCTAGTAAAAGATATAAATGAATGTTACCTTACACATATTGTTGAAAATAAAGGAACTGTTCAGATTAATGATGTGCCAGTGGTAATTGAGTATCCTGAAGTTTTTCCTGATGAGTTTCCTGGAATAATACCAAATCAGGAAGTTGAATTTACTGTTGAATTAGTTCATGATTCTAAGTCAATTTCAAAACCCCCTTATCGAATGGCTCATATTGAACTTTTAGATTTGAAGGATCAATTGTAAGATTTATTAGAGAAAGGTTTCATTCGACCAAGCACATCACCATGGGGTGATCCTGTCTTATTTGTTAAAAAGAAATATGGTTCAATGGGACTTTACATTGATTATAGAGCCTTGAATAACATCACTGTTAAGAACAAATGTCCTTTGCCTCATATCGATGATTGTTTTGATCAGCTCCAGGGAGCTTAGTATTTTTCAAAGATTGTCCTGAGATCGGGGTACCATCAGTTGAAGGTAAAGGAAGCATATATTTCCAAGACCACGTTTCGTAAAAGATATGGCCATTATGAAT
The DNA here is from genome assembly GCA_963277665.1 of Viscum album. Taxonomy (NCBI): domain Eukaryota; kingdom Viridiplantae; phylum Streptophyta; class Magnoliopsida; order Santalales; family Viscaceae; genus Viscum; species Viscum album. Next base: position 73,447,655 of record OY728162.1, on the reverse strand, counting down.
TTGTATTTATGCCTTTTGGGTTAACCAGTGCACCTGATGTCTTCATGGACCTTATGAATAGAATTTTCCATGAGTTCTTGGATAATTTTGTGGTTGTTTTCATTGATGATATTTTGGTGTTTTCTAAAATTAAAGAGGAGCATGAAAGTCATTTAAGGGTTATCTTTAAAACCATAAAAGGAAAGAAACTCTATGGAAAATTCAGAAAGTGTGAGTTTTGGTTGAAAAAAATTTCTTTCCTTGGTCACATTATTCCTAAAGATGGGATAACTGTTGATCCTACAAAAACAAAGGTTGTTGAAGAATGGCCAAGACCCAAAAATGTAACTGAGATTCGTATTTTTCTTGGTTTGGAAGGCTATTACCGAAGGTTTGTTAGAAATTTTTCATGGTTATCTAGTCCAATGATTGAGCTAACTCGAAAGGGTGTTAAGTTTATTTGGACAAAATATGTTTTCAGGAATTGAAAAAGAGATTTGTGAATGCTCTGGTTTTGGCACTACCTTATAGGAATGGTGAGTTTTTTATCCACAATGATGCTTTATTGAAAGGACTTGGTTGCGTCCTAATGTGAATTGATCAGGTAATTTCTTATGTTTCACGTCAGTTGAAAACTCATAAGGTAAATTACCCTACACATGATTTAGAATTAGCTACTATTGTTTTCGCTTTAAAAATTTGGAGGCATCATTTGTATGGTGTAAAGTGTGAAATATATACTGATCACAAAATTTTAAAGTATATTTTCACTCAGAAAGAATTGAACAGGAGACAGAGGAGATGGTTAGAATTAATCACGGATTATGATTTCACAATTCATTACCATCCGAGAAAATCAAATAAAGTGGATGATGCTTTGATTCGAAAAAGTAAATCTCCATTTCCCATGTTACGTTTGGAACGTGATCCTTTGGTTAAGGATTTGATGAACATTGGCATAGAAGTTGTTGGTGCGGGATGTTCTTCTGTTTTGTTTCAGGTATCAGTGAAATATTCTCTATCAGACAGAATTAAGCAAGCACAGAAGTAAGACAGTGAGTTGCAGAAAAAGGTAGAGATAGTTAAGAAGTTTAAGTTGCCGGAATTCAACATTGATAATGATTGTGTTTTGAGATTTGGGAAAAGATTTTGTGACTCGTGTGATTCACAGTTAAAGTGAGAGTTGTTATGTGAAGCTCATCATTATCTGTTTTCAGTTCATCCTGGAAGTACTAAGATGTATAGAGATCTTCAAGAGTATTACTGGTGGGATGGAATGAACAGATATATTGCTGATTTTATTGTGAAGTGTTTGACTGGTAAACAAGGTAAATCAGAGCGGCAATTACCGAAAGGGATGCTTCAGCCTTTACCAGTGCCAAAGTGGAAATGGGAGAATATAACCATGGACTTCGTTGTGGGATTGCCAAAGACACCTCGAGGTAATAATGCAATCTGGGTTATTGTTGATCGCTTGACTAAATATGCTCATTTCCTTGCTATACGAGATACTTTCTCTCTAGATCAACATTCTTGTTTGTATCTTAAAGAGATAGTTAGGTTACATGGATTTCCCCTCTCCATTGTATCTGATCATGATCCCAGGTTTACTTTTAACTATTGGAATGGCCTTCAAAAGTCATTGGGTACTGAATTAGATTTTAGTATAGCTTTTCATCCTCAATGAGATAGGCAGTCAGAATGAACAATTCAAACTTTGGAGGATATGCTACGTGCTTGTTCGATGGATTATTAGGGAAGTTAGGACCAACATCTTCCTTTGGTTGAGTTTTCTTATAATAACAGTTTTCATTCCAGTATACAGATGGAACCATTTGAGGCATTATATGGGAAGCGGTGTCGAACTCCAGCTTTTTGGGATGAAGTGGGTGAAAGGAAGTTGATGGAACCAGAATTGGTAGAAGAGTTGGCAGAAAAAGTTCAGCTGATATAGAAACACATGAGAACAGCTCAGAGCAGGCAGAAAAGTTATGTGGACAACAGGAGGAAGGATCTCTTTTTTAAGGTAGGTGATCATGTCTTCCTCAATGTTTCACCATGGAAAAGTGTGATGGGATTTGGTAACAAAGGAAAGTTGAGTACAAGGTTTATTGGACCATATGAAATTCTGAAGAGAGTTGGATCAGTTGCATACCGAGTGGCTCTACCTCCGAGTTTATCTCAGGTACACAATTTTTTTCATTTTTCAATGTTAAGGAAGTACATGCTAGATCCATCTCATGTTTTGAGTCCAGAGGTAGTTCAGATGAAAGAGAATCTATCTTATGAGGAACAACTGGTCCAGATTATTGACCACAGGGAGAAAGTGTTATGGAATAATGTGATTCATCAAGTAAATGTTTTGTGGAAGAACCACATGATTGAAGTGGCAACATGGGAATCTGAAAATGCAATGAGGGATAAATACCCCCACTTAATTAATAAGTAAATAAATTGTGGGGACACAGTTTTCTAAAGGGGGGAAGGATGTAACTTCCCAAGAAAGTAATGAACAATTTTTTTCTTATCTATGTCTATTTATGAAATAGATAGTGTTTTAGAGGTTTAAATGAGAATATATCCAATCTTATGCATGGAATACTCTAATATTTTTTTAAATATTGTTTTACCACCTTTTGATGGAAAACCATTTTTAAATCAAAATTTTGACAATTTTATAAGCTCTATTTGTCAAAATATACTTATTAATTAGATTTTGGACATTTAAATTTACTTTGTATAAATTTTTGGTATTTTTATGACAATGTTCATTTTTTAATGAATAGTGAAAAATAATGCATTTTACTTCAAAACTGATTTTTCATCTAATTTAATTATATGGATGGATTATCTTTTTAATTAGTTTTAAAGTGTAAATATAATATATTTTTACCATTTAATCCAATGTTGGTCTTTGGAATTAATTTCACTTTGAAATTAGATATAAACAATCGTCAAACTATTGATAGATATTGTTTCAAAAAAAACCCGCTATTTGTTTTGACAATGGGAATTATTTTTAAATTAATTATTGAAATTTATATGTTTGTAATTTGGAAAAATGGATTCCATATTTGTAATTATAAGGTCTGAATTATGTGATTAAGACTCTTTTGTTTTTGGACATTATGAATAGTAACGACTGTAATTATCTTATATTGTAATGATTAATTAGTAATCGGGTAGTTAAGGGTAATAAAATAATAACATAATAATATAAAATGACCCCAACATGTGTTTTAATGATACTGGTTGTGTCATGTCCAACCATGGGATTCCTTTTCCTAAACTTAGGGACCCCATAGAATCACTTTTTGGTGATAGTGACACTTTATCATTTTATTTTTAAAGAAAGGAGAGTATCACAAAAGTATGTAACACCCAAGTAAAACAATTTTAATTTTGTCTAGATAAATGATATCTTGGACTATAAATAGTCATTGGAAAGATAAAAATTTTCCTACATCATATTATTATTATTATTTAATTTCTATATATTAAATAAATTAATTTTTTTTGACACCATGATGATGCAGCGATTACCGCATTAATGAACGATTTAAATAAAATGAAAATATAATGTAAAATCTAAGACTTACACTTGTCAAAAACCTATTGGATGAGTATCTTTTAAACAATTATCACCTTATCCTCGAAATATATCAATTTGGGACCTTTAAAATCCAAAACTCAATATAATATAAAGTAACATTTCTATACTTTCCAAGAGTGCCCCTCCTCCCTCTTATAAAAGGCCCCCACCTCTACCACATTACCCACACCTCTCAAGCCATTTTCTCAGACAACATCTTCTCATTTTATCTCTCCACATCCATCTCTTAATCATAGAATCCTTACCTTAGGCAGAAAGTTCTTCATGAAACCCTTTTGGTTCAAACCAGGAGGAGTTACCCGATTTAAAGATAATGTCTTCAATTGTGTTCTTTTGTATTATTTTGCTTCTCCAACCCCCTAAACTCTTTTTATTCCTTTATTTTCTAAAAAAACCAGTATCTTCAATATACTAGGATGTTTTTATGGGAAGTATTCTAGCTACACTTACACACACCACCATCTAATTGTTAAAGAACATATTGTTTCTGTGGATGGTGAATTTTTGCCTCACGAAATGATGATTGTTCAATATTCTTTTAACACATTTAATGGTGGACATTAAGATGTCACTATATTTATATATTATATATATTATTTTTATGTTTTCCTTTTGCTTCTGTATTTTTCATTTATGTCATACCTTTCTGGTTTCCATTATGGGTAAACGTGATATCTTCATTTTAGGATGTGCGGACTACCGACCCCTCAAAGTGATTTGATTCGTTAATGCCATATGTGGGATGTATAAAGGATGGAGTTAATGATATTATATATGATATTATACTGTAACTATAATATACCTTTATATCATTATGATTTCATTCCATTAAATATGAAATAGAAATGAAAGTAGTGTTCATGCGTACGTACGACTTACCGTCTCCATGAATGGTACATTTCATTTATTACCTCTAAATGTTATGTAATATTATAAATTCATGTATATACTATATATATATGATATTTATGATATATAAATCATGAATATAATTCTGGATATAATGGATATTTTTCCATGTGAACAACTTGTAATTACAAGAAGTTTATTTTTGACTCAAGTGCCAAGGGTTGACAAAACGACCATTATTAACTTAAATAATTACACAATGTTCATAACATGGTAATAAGTCGAATAAAAGGAATAATGAACTTGATAAAGGTTCATAAGAAAGTTGAAATTAACTCTAGTTTATTATTCATGATATTAAAGAATGATCGAGTCAAGTCGGACACGAGGTATGGGACTTCGTCTCAATCTCCTTTCATTGGGGCATATTTTGTTTTATACACAACCTCCTTTTACATGGTGTATAAACCCCTTTGACTTTTAATTTTATTCAAAAGGAATATTTTTATATGAAGCATTTTACTAAATGACAAAAGGGAATGTTTTTGTCATACGTATGCAGCGACAATGATTTCTCTGCCGCCGTGACCATTATTTGAGTTTCTGCTTCCTCTACAAGCCATAACTTTTTTTAAAAATGAAAAATAAATATCATGTTTTACTTTTATTTTATTTTGTTATTGAAAATGGTTTTGATAATGTTTTGATTATATCAATGTGTTTTTAATATCTTATGATTGAAATGTGGAAATGTCATGCTTCCTTTATACATGTTTTATGTGATACGATTATGTTATGGTTCTTGGGAATTGTTTATGAAGATGAGTTCTTCTGTGATAAACTAAAGGCGTGTGAGCCCGTGATATCTCTCCAATGAATTGGGTAACATGAAGGGGTTAAACCCTAAGGTTTTCTCTGAAGAGATTTAGGGAATATACTGTGATGGGTATTCCAAACGTAAAAATGGGGGTTACTCACTACGTAAGAATGTTATAAATGCCTCAAGTTACCTTTATGTCTGATGATTTATATGATTTATTCATTATTTTATGAGGTATGTTAATGTGCTTATGTTTTATGAGTAAAGAATGATTTTATTAATTCTTATGTATACATGGACTAATGTTTTCATTTCGTACTTTTATATCCCTTACTGAGCTTTTTGTGCACATCCCAAGTTTTTGAAATGTTTTTCACAGGTCAAGGGAAAAGTACATGATGTGTTGATAGTGTCAAGGAAGTGTCATGAAAGAATCCATGTTTTGTTTTAAATATGTTTCCTTTGATGGGAAAAGTGATTATTGTCTTTAATGTAACCACCTTGTTTAAATGTGGAATGTAATGCATGATTTATGATCTAATTCTCTAAAACTCTAAACCTGAAAAGATCCTCAATGTGTAATCTTGTAATAACAAAAGATTAAGTAATGTTTATGGGTGGGTCATTATACTGATTATCTCTAGCCACACAAAAGGAACAAAAATTTCATTAAAATAGATACCCTCTATCTGGGACTACCCTTTCCAACTATTTGTGTTTTTTTTTCAAATCATTTATCTGTCTTCATTCATCTTATTGAAAAAGAAACATTTAATATTGTTGGCATTATAATCTTTTAGACTCAAAAAATATCCCATGTTGGATTATTATCATTTTGGTAAAGCTCTCCATTCATATATTCAATCCATTTATCATCTCCAGATTCTTCCTCAAAACGTTTAGGATCTACCTATGATAAAAATGTTTCTTATTGTAAATTATTCATCCTCCTTGTCTGCACTTTCACTATTTGATCACCAATTATGTTATGTCTATCAATTTCAACCCTTATCTTCTATATTTGGGAATATACTAGTTTGTGATAATTATTTTCATTACCTGAATCTTCTTTAAATCATCCACTAGAAATATAAAAACTCATGGTCTGCTTATCTCTACATCATTATCCCCCTCAGACTGATCATGTATTTACTGAACATTTTTCTCATTCTCTTCTATAGTTACATCATTCATTCAATTACCTTTACCATTCACTTATTGAAGTATTTATATTCTTTTCTTTTCTTTGAGTAGACAAGAAATATCCTTTCACCTCCTTAGGATTCAAAATTCATTTGTTTATCCTTATTGAGAATGAAACACTAACTACTGAATACTGAAAAGTACTTCAACATTGGATTCATTACATACCATATATCATGTGGAGACATCTCTTCCATTAGACATAATAATGCTCTATTTTATTTGTATACTTTTTTTATCACTTCTTATTTCTAAAAATTCTCTAGAATGTCTTTCTCACAAAGAATTATTCTTGACATGTTGTTGATAATTCAATTTATTCTCTTAAATACTCCATTTTTTGTCGATTTATGACTATTGAAACTTGGTGCCTTATCCCATGTTTCTTAAGATAATCCTAAACTTTTCTATTTTTGAACTATGTTCCATTATCTATTAATATCTTCTAGATTTTTTGACTAACCATCTTTTCAACTTCCCTTTGATATGTTGTTATGAAATTGAACACCTCAGATTTGTGAGTGATGACTGAAACCCATGACATTATGCTAAAATAATTAATAAATATAACATAATATCTCACCTCATTGGTATATCATAGTTAAATAGGTCTGTACATAGCAATACGCTCCAATTCAAACACTTTTGTTAACCTTTTCTCTTTATCATTATATGTCTTTCAAATGATCTTACCTTGTTGAAAAGCATCACACTTATGAGTATAGTAATGTGATAACCTAGGGTGGTATCGAGTATCATCACATTTCAATAGATCTTCCAAATAATTTTGGATGAATTAACCAAGATTTTTATTCCATAACTAATTTTCTTCTTCCTTAAATAAAAAAGAACATATCTTTTTCTCCACTCACAAGGTAAGGTTTCTATTTCATACACTTTTCCTACAAAACAATTTCACCATATTTTACCTTAATGATACAAAATTTCTTTGAAAATATTATGGAATATACTAAGTCAAATAGTTTACTTACACTTAACAGGTTATGACTGAGACATTCAACAACCAAGACACAAACACTTCTAATGTATTTTCCCCAAAACGTGGCTTTTCTTGGGCCAATAATTCTCAATAATTCATCATTAACAATTTTTACAATAAATTACTTGTTGTATATAATTAATGTTACTAGTTCTTTATTTCCTATAATATGATAGGTTAATCCAATATCAATGATCCATATTCTAATGCAATTTGATGCTTTGAAATCTATCACTGTAACCACTGTATATTCATATCTTTTATTTCTGATCTATGTATTTGAATGATATTATTGATGATACTCAAAGCATGATGGACCATATTCACATTATAATGTTTCAAATAAATTTTTTGTTTTCATCTCATTTGATGATAAATTAAGTTTCTACTTATGAACACATTCAATATCCTTAAAAAAAATTCTGCATTGATAATGATCAATATCTTTCCATGTGTATGAATCCTCTACACTGAAAACATTTACCATCAAATGATTCCTTGGAATATTGTGTTCGATATGGATTTTTCTGTTGGTATTATTCTATTTTATACATATTGGATATAGAATATTAATTTTTTGAGTGTCCCATATTTCCACAATAATAACATCTCATGTTGGGTGCATTATTATATTGAAATAGTACAATACTAGTTATCCCTTTTGTTCTATGACTCTTCTGGTTCTGATTCGTACACAAATCAATATTCAACCTTAGTGTGGGATCTTGTAGTCTAAATTCAACCATTACTACTTTATATTTTTGATCAATCTCAATAAAAGTTGTATCCTTCTGACCAATCATTGTTTTCCAAAAAATCCTTTTTCATCTTTACTATAACACTAGATTCTGTTTTTACTTTTTATATATCCTCTGTATCCTACTTTTCCAAAATCAAGAGTTTCTTTTAATCATTCACTTTCCTTTTCATACTGACAACTTCCTCTTCAAGTTCTTTGATATTATTGATTTTATCATTTCTAGTTTTAGACAAACAATTGATATCTCTTTTATGTTCTTTTATTTTGATTTTTTAACTCAACATAATTTTCTAAGTTCACCAGCATTAATGATTTGAGCCTTTCAATTTCAGACCCTAGCTCAGACTTTTATTATTCATGTTGTTGCATATAATGTTTGGAACCATTAACCACCCTATTGCATTTCATTGTTTTGTCACTCCAAACATCTATCTCTTCAAGTGAATCTTCAAATTTTATATAAGGTAAATTATTCTTTCGACTTATCTGTCATAATTGTCATTATCTTCCACTGTTTGGGAATTTCTGAAAATTTCCACCATAGAATTTGATTCATGATCCTTACAGTCCACTAATTCTTCTACCTCAGATTATTTTGAACTATCATCTTCTTTTTAAATAACATTATTCTTTTAAAATAAAATTCTATTGATACTCCTCCTACATTTAACATTGGATGAATACTTATTTCCATGAATTTCATCATTTTCTTCATCATCATTTTGAAAATTATTTGTACGTTTGTTGTAATATTTCAAATCTTTCCACATCAAAAGCATTCAAGTGGAAGTTTCCCTCTGAACTTACATCTTCCTCTATGCATATTTGGGTAGAGAAATGAAATCAAATCATCCACATTATCTTCCCCATTACTATCTTCAATAGGGGGCTTCTTAAAGTCATTTAATTCCACTTCTTTGGACTTCCCTTTTCCAAAGCATCATTATCATCATTTCTCATCTTGTATGCAGCAAGATTACTATGTAAGCTATCCATTGTCAACACCTTTGAATCTTAATATTTCAATATATAAATTTTTAGATTAAACTAAGGTGGTAGTTTTCATAGGATTCACTTAACAATATATATATCATTGATAATTTCTCTAAGAGCACTAGGATATTCTACAATGATATTCACCCAATCAGGTAAAGAATCAAAATATTCATTAGAGTGAATTATTAGATCACCATACTTGTTTCATTGAACCATTAGTTTTACTTCTCTCACTTTTGACTCACCCTCATGATTATTTAGAAACATTCCCAACATATCATGTGATGACTTACATTAAAACACCTTCGTATAGGCTTCATTGGATAGGTATCCCCCTAAAGCATTGATTTCTTTAGCATCAACATCAAATTATTTTTGTTCTTCTTCTCATAAAACATTACTATTCATATTGATAGAAATACCGTGCATTGAATATATAAATACAACCAAAACCAATGATCGAAAGAAGTGTTGAATTCCATTCTTCTATAATTGAAAATTGTTTCTATCAATGATCAGAATCCCTTTATGATTAATAGATTCCATTTCATCAACTGAGAGAGAACCAATAACTTTCAAACTTTAGCTATGATACCAATTATTATCCCAACTAGGATAAATAACCTTATGGGGGGTGACTCATGGTATGATAGATTAAAAAAATAACCCTTCAGATCATATTTCATTTTTAAACAAAACACTCTTCTCTCTATTTCCCATTGTAATGTATGAATAGAAATAAAATCATGCACGAGACAATTATTTTATGTGGTTTACCCTCATTGGGCTATATCCAAGGATTATACAATAACAATGTGTCCATGTACCAAGTCCACTAAGGATAACTTCCAAAATACAAGGTTCAGGCTAGATCATTTCTATGACCAATCTCACTACCTTTATAATGTTTAGGATTAACTCATTGATTTACCAAGGTTCACTCCCTAACTACCTTTAGATGGATCAATCTGAGTGGAAAGAATAACCTTATTCCACTTCCTTTTCTCACTACTCTGTAAAGGATCCTCATAAAATTTATGGACTTGTAGGTCCCTTCAATATCAATAATGAATGCATCCCCAACTATTGGTAAATTCTCTATTGAAGTCCTTTTTTCACCCAGTAGATGGAATATACATTTCCTCATTCTATTTGTTTATAGAAATTTCTTTTTCAAACTATTTTAGTCCCTTTATGAACTTTATTACTTTCTTCACAAACTACCTTGGATCCTATGTAATCTAATTTGCACTGTGTGGCATGAATGCTTTGTGGTCACCTTTTTCTCCATGTATCTCCCCTTCTTTGTGGATGACATTTTCTTTAAGGACCACATCTTCTTATTGGTCCCTTTTCCTTTATGATCAGCCAATCCCAGGAAATTCCTTTATGTAACTTTTGTCATGAACTTCCACCTTCATGGAATTGATCCCCACTAACTACTTCATATTTCACAAAATCCTCCCTTGCAAACTACTTTAGAATTCCCTGAATTCTTCTATTTATGATCTTATCTAAGGAAATCTTCTCTATCTAATGAATTTATTATGGTCCTTCATATTGAGAAATAAATCCCACAAAACCCACTAATCACAAATACCCAAAACTCTAATGTGGGACAACCTTCATCATTAATTGATATACAACCCACATAGTGCCTTAATCCTTTGTGGCATATATTATATTCCACAAATAAAACCCAATGTGGTTATGAACATCCCTGCCTCTTAATTGAAAATGACAAGAATCCTTTTAAATATGATATTCTCATGAACTACAAACCTCTTCCTAACAAATTCCCCTGCACGATTCACATAGTGCACTTCATGGTCTGCATAACATAGTTACGCTAATATGCAGTATGTGAACTCCATGCTTCATGGTCCATGAATAGAAGTCTGTGAAATACTTTTCATAAAACATTACTTTACCATAAACCAAAATCATTATTTTGAGGCACAAAAATTTGGAAAACACTAGGAAACTATGCAACCTTAAATGAATTTTATTTGGAAACATCATTCATATTGATTCCCAATCATCTGGATTTTTCAACAAAAAAAATCACCCCAAATACACCATGTTATAAAATTGAGTATTTTTCCCAAACGTATTCTTAATAAATTCAAAAATTATCAAAGAAATTGTATTTTACTTCATCTTCCCATATTAAATAAGAATCTCTAGTTTTTTTCATTCACATTTTAGGGGTATTTTCAATGGGAAATGGTATTTTATAAGGACAAATATTCATTGAAAATACCTAATTCTTCAGTGGAATTAGTACTAACTTCATGGGAGTGTTAAAATAGTGATTTATTATCTAATGTGTGCCTCATAGAGTCAAAAATATTGAATTGGATTGTGCTATATCAAAAATCCATAGTTAGTGTCCCTTTATAGACATTAATGATGGTTTGGGCAATATTTAAGAAAGTTCACCCTGAATTTATGGGTGAGTGTTATGGGGTCCTATATTAATCCCTATTAAGCACATATAATTCATCTTGGAATAAGATATATTTGACTTTTACAAGGATATCTTCCAGAACTCTTGTTGGGAAAACTATGGATCTGTTTTCAAGTTATTCCACCACTCAGGTGGGATTCAAGTCTCCCATATGAAAATAAGTATATAATAAGTGATGTAATACATTAATAAAGTCACCTAGATCACATAAATAATCTATAAATTTAAAATAACCAATGTTGCATGGAATGGAAAATATCTCTGGATCTTAACATTTGGTTGGAAACTATTGTGTGATAAAAGATGAGAAAATTCTTTCTAAGTTTATACCCTCATTACCTTGAATTATTCTCTTCATGGTGAAAATATCCTTCAAAATTTTATAATACCTTGGATTTTTTTTATACTTCAAGTATGGGGGTATTAATTTACACTTTTTGGAAGGTGTCTATAATTTCTTTTTGAAGCGATTCTTCCAACAATCTCTTTGATTCTATCAACCTTATAGGAAATTGTGGGTGATGGTTTGTATTACCCTTTGATATTTTTCAATAGGGTTTCTTATCTATTAATTTTTGGCATATCCTTCTCATCCTCCTCTTTCATTTCTTCTTCTTGGTGTATTTTCACAAAACATTTAGAATTACTAACTTAATTCTCACTCAACACAAGTAGTATTATTTCTGGTTCATGGGTTCTTGGGGGTGGGAGTTCCTTCCCACATTTTTTTATTATCATACTAACATTATCCTTGGTATTTGGGATCATGTGGGAAGGGATTTTCTCTTGATTTTTTTCGTAAGTACTTGAGACTATCAAACTTGTTGGAAAAATATTTTAGGGTGTCTTTTAGAGACTCAAACTAATATTGTTGGTATTGATTTTAAATAATAGGTTATGTTCATATGGTTGGTTTTTCATAGGGTCTTTAGAAAGTGTGTGTTTAGTTGTAATAAGTCTAGTTATAATATTTCTTTTTTTTTTTGATATGGTGGTGGATTTTTGAATTGATACTAGAATTGAAATTATTTTTAGAACTAATATTGTTAAGAGGTTCTGGCTTGATTCTACTAATTTCCAAATCCATATTACACTTGATTATGCACTCTCCATACTTTATTTTTTGAATTTTTTTTGCTAAAATGCTACTACACAACTTTCCATTCCCTATAATTCATCACAATAGTCAATGAAATGATCAGGTGATGTGCATAAACCATATACCTTAGCCAGTGCTTGTTGCTTACTCACTTATTTTAAGTCCATATATATCACCAAACTGGTTATCTATTCAATTTCAGTTTCTAATAAGGGTGATGGATGTGAAGTTATTACCTCATGAATGCCTCGTGTTGTAGTACCTCTTGTACTATATTGATATTTTTAAGAAATATTCTCAATCAAAGCCTTGGATTATTATAGATATTTTCTAATTAATGTGCCTCCTAATGATACATCTAGAATGTTTTTTTCCTTTTACATTACACCTTGATAAAATAAAATAGGGAAGTCATGCTTCTAAATTCCCTGATATGGGTATCTGGCATGTATATTCTTAAATCTCTCCCATTAATCGTAAAGGGTTACTCTATATAACTATCTGATGGTATAGATTTTCTTTATAATCCTTATTCTTCTAGAGGCTTGGGAGAATATTTTTATGAATCATATAATTAATTCATTAAAATCATGTACATATCATATTTTTAGACTATACAACCCTTATTTGGAAGTTCCTTCGAATGAAATTGGGAATGACTTCCACTTTACCAGCTCCTCCGCAACTCCATGGGGTCTTAAAGTATAGCAAACATATGTAAACACTTTAATATTTGTTTGGGTCTTCTCCTTCCAAGCCATTATATTTTGGAATAAATTAGATAATTTTAGGTATAATGTCAAAATAATTTTATAATTTTGTCATGGTATGTTAATTTTTTAGATTACGTAAATGTGGTGTCAGTGGTCTCTAAGGGTTTGGTTGTGATTTTTATCCATGATGAGAGGCTCTGAGTAAACACATGAATTTTCACTCGATCTTTCAAGATAAATCTCCTCAAATTAAAATTTCAAATTATATTTTATATTTATATTAAATAACTTTCTTTCAATTTTATGATCTGGGGGAAATGTTCAATGTTTGTGATTCTAGTCATTCAGTTTGAATAAAACAATTCTCGACACCACCCCCAGAAACAGTGCCAAATTTTGACATGAGTCAATCATTAGGAGTGGATAAAATAACGGTTTACTATGTTAAAATGTATTATAGTGTTTAACCTAGTTTTTCTTCATATGTGAGCAAACAAAATCACTTTTTTCAATTTAAATTTGACAAATAAATGGAGGTTGTTTCTAAAAATTTTTAATTTTGAAAAGTAAATAAATAAAATAAAATAAATGTTGGAAACAAATTGATGAAGAGAGTGATGGGGTCATGGTGGGAACACCTTTTTCAATTTCATCATGGCCATAAAAATAATTCCCCCTCTCTTCCTATTGAAAAATAATTGAAAGACTCCTCGATCGAGTTTTCAATCACCCTTGGTTGAAGGAAGAAAATGGAAACCACTTCTATGTGCATGAAAATCATTAAATCATCCCCAAAATACTAATTCAAGTCTCAATAAATAATAGTTTCTATTTAAAAATATATAAACAATTCACTTATTCTACACACATTCCATCAATCTCTATACACTCGCAACATAACAGAATCTACTCGATTGAGACAAATTATACTAGGTGAAGGGATATTAAACCGATTCACCCAAAGCTAAAAATAATGAATGACCCCAAAATACTAAATACAGTCACATTAAGAGAATTTTAAACCAATAAAAATAAAATCATTAAATAGAAAAATATTTTTTAAAATTAAATCACATGACTCTAACATTACAAAAGGGAAACTCCCCCTTCCCTAATAACTAAAAATTTGTACCCCTCCATGTGAAGGGTAATAGAGTTGAATGGGGAATGAGAGATCATTAAGAAACTAATAAAATATAAAATCATAAATCCATAAAACTTCAAGTTTCCAATTCTCCATCTTATCCCCTTTTTATCCTTCTTCAATGCCTTTTAATATAAGTGGATACACATATTTATAGGGTTACGGGGTGGAAAATTTCTCTAGAAGCCCAGTCTTGACATACATAGACATTAGATTTATTTTGAGGAATACTTAATACATGACATAAACAGATTCCCAAATACCATATTAGTTTAGTGCCATTGTAACTTGGAAAACATAAACAACTGGTGTATAAAACATCTACATCGTCTCCTGCTTTATCCTTCATAACTAGAACCCCTTTTTGACACATCTTACTTAATACAATTCTTCAAATATTGGGGGAAAAGAAACATTAAAAGGGTGATCTCAAATGCTCAGTAAGGGTAAACATTGCTTACATAAAACAATCCAAAAACATAAGAATTTAAAAACTTGAACATACGGTTTAAATATCAAAATCTTGAGTCCTGAAATTAATCTTCATAGTATGTATGGCATAAATCATAAAGAAACATTAACAATGATAAAATATCATTGGAATAAAACATGTAATTGTGGAAAACTAAAAAGCATATAATATGATTTTGTATAGTATCCAAGGTTTTCTTCCAAGACCAACATAGTGGACAGAGTTCATTACTAGACTGAGTTTACTTGTCGTTCCATCCATGTATTACTGAACTGGATTTACTTGTCATTTCATTCCTATATTATTAAACCTGGTTTATTTATTGTTCCATCCCTGTATTACAAAACCATATTTTCTTTACATTTTATCCATGTTTATCTCATGAGATATAAATATTTACCTAATTCATTAGAGGGAGATATAGGTCTCATCAATATCATAGTGAAATAATTCTTACATGTGACACAAAAACATTAAAACTTCCACCATAGCATAACACATGAAATAAAATGGGATTCTTAAACATCATTCCATGAAAAATAACATTCCATCATAAACACAATCAAATCATAGTAGTAATAGGTATATAAATATAACCATATTTAAAGAGTTTCATCTTATATGGAAAATAATTTTGAAAAAACACTTGAAATCAATTCTTGAGGAAAATACCCTTTCTTCTTCAAAAACGTTTTCCTTTCTCAAAATTCCAAATAATTTTAAAAAAACATTTTATATTAAAATAACCTTATAATATTACATGGGAATATTCAATGAAATAAGGAATTCTGAAAGAGTAAAAATTTGTTCATGTCGTACAAGTTAAAAAGCATTCTTCTCGTACATTTACTGGAAAAGTCAAAAAGTACCTCATACCAAAAATGACAAAAGCTTCCATTCATACCATTTAGTAAAAATCCAACAATGGGTAAAACAAACTTTAAAAAATTATAAATTTATATAAATAATAATTTTAAATACATATTTAGGAAACACGAATGTGGATGATAAATATACCCCAGTATGTACTTACAAATAAACTATCTCAGATAAAAATGATATTTACAAATTTATCCCTTACTAATTTATAATCAGTAAAATTAAATTCATAATAAAATAAGAAATGTAATCTTCATTTATAAATATCTTAACATTCATCATAATAATAATAAAAATATTCAGGGGTAACATAAACACCACACAAAATAATTAGATGATGTATAAGGCATAAGTCCCACATAAATAAAAGTGAGTCAAAATAATCTCGTACCTTAGATATGATATGCTTTGTATGTATCTGAACCTCCTGTATAATGATTTAAATAATTCTATTTACTTATTCCATTATCATGGTCATTTTTATAATTTCATTTATGATCATATTCTTCTTTATTTTCTTGTAATAGTTTATTACTACTCATTATTTGTCTTTTAACTGCTTTATGATCGAATGCATGCTTTGTCGAATACGTTTTGTTTCTCCTTATTAAGTCATATTTATATAATTTTAAAATTACATTAACATGATAAATACCATATTTATTTATTATGTACATTTATATAATCAGACATGAATGGTTATCATGTGGAGAGAATCACATCGCATCATGGAGACAGTAGGTCGTACGTACACGCAAGGGACGATATCATTCCCATAATTCTTGAATGGTATTGAATTAGATGGTGTGCTATATTTAAGAATCAATATAATTTTTTAATAACAATAATATATTTTTATTACATCTATTTTAATACCCATCCATGTAAGGTGGAGGAGAAAAACATATTACACCATGGTGTGGAGACGGTAAGTCGTACGTATGCATGTGTGGTGATTTCATTTTTCTTAGGATGGATAGAAAGTGGAATATGCTAGTTTCATAATTATAATAACATTTAATTATATAATAGATATTTTAATTATTATTCTATAATTAGACAACTCATTAATTTTAATTAGAAGAAGAAATAAATATTAAAGAGTTGGTATAAGAGATTACTTCTTCTCTGATGTTCTCCCTTTAGATCTCCTCTTAATGGAACTAGAGTTGACATTTTGAGAATACCAGAACCATTAGATTATAATTATTGAGTTTGAGAAGAGAAATTGGAAGGGTATGGATGAAATTTAAGGCTTAATGTTTTTTGGATAAATGAGGGAGAAGGTTTCCTTTTATAATTGGTGTGAGGGACACTTGGAATTTCTGAAACTATTAATTTATAATAATTTTTAAATAAATTAAAATACATCCAAAATGAGATATATTTGAAGCTTATAAATTATAAGATTGTAATATCCTGAAAAAAATAAATATTATACAAGTTTTGATGTTAATTTAAACATTATAATTTTAATTAAAAAATAGTTATTCTATTTAATTTTAATTACGATAAAAAATATTTCAATATTAAAAGTGTAAAATGTTTACTTATATTATTTTAAGTATAACATAAATGAAAAATCTATATTATTTTATACCATATCATAAGTACTATATATTTTCTAAATTGTTTTATTATTTTTAAATTATTTTACAGTACGTTATTTTTACAAAATATCAATTATGTCAATTTTGAAACTATTCATTTCAATGATTTTTAGAAATATCAAGATAAGGTTTTATCCTAGAACCAAATATTTTATTAGATCCCTAATGATTTGAGGTCATATATTAAATTACTTGGACTAATTAATTATCCTAAATTATGTTTATTTTATTATTTTTAATAACATTTATTTGATATCTCGATTTTTACAATAATTAATTCAATGATTTTGGGTAATTATTTAATATACATATTTGTTGAGTAAAAATTAAAAATAAAATACTATAATAAAGATAAATTTAATATATTTCAGGTTAATATATTTAGTCAAATTTATCTTCTATAAAATAAAACATTAAATATGTTAAATTTATTAAAGTATGAATGTGACAACTTTAACATTACTTTAAATAGATTAATATAAAGGTCATATTCTATTATTTTAGGCTTAAAAGGGTCACTAACATGAGATTTGTATTATTATGGTCTATATATAATCTACCAATAATATTTTTTCATTCATGTGGACATTTTTATGGTTATTAATATTTTAATAAAAATTGTTTCATTGATTTCTCACCAATTAATTATTTTTCACGTCGTCAAAGAATATGACTTTAAGGTAATTATTTTTTTCCAAAAAATTAAAAATAAATTACCATAATGTAGATAATTATTTTATATTTCCATGGACTAATTATTTTCTATGATATCACCTGGTTATCCCTATATTAAAGTTATTATACTTCTAAGAAATGTGAGTTTGACATTTTGTCACTTTCATTGGTTTTATTAAAATCTATGTCATTTTCAATGTCAAGTGGAGATTACAGAACTTAGTTTTAAACATAAAATGTTAAGGTTATAGTTTTATTCATTAAATCTGATTTTGAAATATTTTTGTGAAATTGTATTGTCCTTATAATATTATTTGTTACACTAATTTACCCAATTTACCTTTAACCGCGTTAAATAAAAATTGTCGTAGTTACTATTCATAATATTAAAAAAGTAAAAGTAACATATTAACATAATTTAGAATCCATAATTCCAAATATAGAATCCATTTTTCAAAATTTAAAACATAAAACTTTCAGTAATTAATTTAGAATTAATCTCATTGTCAAAAAAATAATTGGGTTTTGGTTAAAAGATAAAACATTGAAAAAGATTGAAATGTTTTTGCATATGAATTCAATGCAAAATTAATGAAAATGAATTAATTTTTTAAAAAATATAAAAATATATTATATTTATACTTTAAAACCATTCAATAATATATTTTAACAAAATAAATTATTTCGATGAAAAAACTTTTTTTCAATTAAAATTTAGTGTATTTTTACTATTCATTAAAATATGATTATTATCATAAAAATATCAAAAATTCATTCAAAATAAAATTTTATATACCACTTACAAATAAGAAGATTATTTTATGAAATTAAACTTATTTACATGTCAAAAACTAGATTTAAAATGGATGTGCCATCAAAAGGCGGAAAAACATAATTTTTTGGAAAAATACTTCTTTTATCTGAAAAAATGAATTTGTTGTTATATCATGTTCTAGAAAATAAATAAGATGAATTTTAATGTTATCAAGTTAAAAATTTGGTTAATAATATTCATAACTTCTAGTTTATAACCCATTTAATAATAATATTTTAATAATGTATTGTTGTTTAGTGAAACACAGTATTGCATACAATGAAAGCTTTTGAGGAATGTCTCTCTTGTGTGTAACGCAGGCCAAGTCAGTGTTGTGTGTATTGAATTCCTAATTTGGTGTTTCTTATATCATAATCCAAACTTATTTCATTTATACATTGAACAAAATCTATAATCAGTGTTGTGTGTATCTAACGGAAACTCGGTGTTTTTTGAAATGAATTCTATCAAAATAAATTGAAATTGTATGTAACACAAGCCAAGAATAGTTTGTTTATAGTTAAAGCTAATAAGGTGTTGCATATAGTGCAATATAATCTTTGTTTAGTTTAAAACACAATACATAAAAGAAACTAAAAAGAAACTATCTCAAAAAATCTCAGGGTGTTACAATTTCCCTCTAGTTTTTTTCCACCGAAAGTTTGAGTTTATTTGAAATAGTAAATGGTTAATTATTGGGAAGGTTTCTTCATAAGAGATGTTACTATA
This sequence comes from Viscum album, assembly GCA_963277665.1. Taxonomy (NCBI): domain Eukaryota; kingdom Viridiplantae; phylum Streptophyta; class Magnoliopsida; order Santalales; family Viscaceae; genus Viscum; species Viscum album. The sequence goes on along the minus strand of OY728162.1, from coordinate 73,427,830 downwards.
TCTCTTGTACAAGTATCCTCAAAATATTATATTCTTTGAACACATATATGAAAATTTATGCTCTAATTACTCAAGAAAACTTTTTGGATTAAGAGACTCCTCAACTTTCTCCATTTGTGAGAATTTAATAGACAAATTATTGAGTGAAATTATTCATTAAATTTAATTTAAACATTATTCTTAAAGTAATATTTCAAATTGATCTTGAATAACCTAATTTAATTGTATTTATCCCATGTTATTTCAAATTTACTGAGGCAAGGTCCATTGTGTCTACTAAAAATATTTTTCAAATTGATTGATTTATTTGGGCCTATAGAAGTAAAAAATTAGATATGGGTATAGGATAATAGGTTAAAGACCATGAGAAAAGGAAACCTAAAAACTTATTTACTCTAATTGGATCAATATTTTAAATGTTATTCTCAAAATAATGAAGTGATAAATATTTGTTAAAATCCCATAATTAATTAATTTTCACATTTTAGCCCAAAACTCACCCAGAATCCAAAAATGATGTAATTTAACTCAAATTTTTAAAATATTTAGGATTAAATAATTGAAACACGAATAAAAAAAAATGTAAATATTATCTCTATCACTCTCACCATGGATTTGATCTAATTCAAGAGAACATGATTTTGAGAACAATAAGCCTTTAATCGTCACACAATTGGTCGTTCATATTCAATAATTATCTCTATGAATATTAGATAAATAAGTAGTATAAAGTCACCTTTTAATGATTTATTTATACATTCTTGAACCATTTACCTATCACCATTATCTCAATTTTAGTCTCAAAGTCTAATCTCTCACGAGCACAAGTAGCTTCGGAAATGTTACTAGCTCTACCAGAATTTGTAGTGAATAACCCTTCGTTATACATATCCTTGAGAAATATATTAAAAATAATATATAAAAATTTTGATAATAATTATTCACATCTCAAATGTATCTTTGATTTCATTTCCCATACTAGATCACAATTATAATAGGTAATCACATAAATTTTATGTCAGCAAACATTCTGACACCATATACTACTCCCACACATCTCTGAACAAATTTACTTCTTATTTTGAGTATGTGGATTTTTGGAAATCGTGGTAGTACTAAGAAAATATAAGAAAAAAATTAATAACAAATATTTTTAATGAAATTTTAATTACCATTATAAATTACAAGTTCAAGGATGCTAGTATTTTTATTTTATATGATATATTTCATATATTTTTAATTATACTATCTGTAATATTTATCTCTATTTTTCTTTGGACACTACAGAAATATAGAAAAAAATATTAATATTGTCTTTAAATATGTTTTGATAGTTTAATATTACTGTATATACCATAATGTGTTTCCATTTTAATAAATACATAGCCTTATTATGTTCAGTCACTCACCTCATACCATGATTTTGCGTATATTTATATATCACCCTACCATAAAAAAATTCTCATTAAAAAAAATAAAACATATAATTCCATTTTTTTCTATAAAATATTGAATACAGTGCATTATAAATTCACAATAAATATCATATGTTGTTGATTTTATGGAAATCCATGCATTGGATCCAAAAAATAAACATTTGCAGTATCCAAATTTATTACAATTAGCATCTAGCACTTCCTAAAAAATAAAAACAAATAAGTAATGAAAAAAGGAAAAATATATTTTATATGATTATATTATATATTTTTACCCCTATATTATAAGAATAAAGAATATTCTTTCACCTATTATTTTCTTATGAAATGCTTCTCTTAGTTCATCATTTTACTTTTCAATTACTTTTAATTTGAATGAAATTTCATGAATAGAAATGATACAGGGATTAATGAGTCCAAATCATGCTTCATAGGTTTTCCCATTACATAGTAGTAATAAATAATCTTTTAGAAAATATGAATACATATTAACTGTAATGAACATACTCGATCATTTTTTAGATAGATGAATTATGAAAATGTACCTAATGTTTGTATTTAAAACTAAGACTCTCAGCCATTCAAACATAATAACCTCATTTATTCTCTTCATATCAACTACAGATGAAATGAAATCTCCAAAAATTTATTATTAATATTTAATATAGGATATATTTCCATCTTTGAATGTTGTGTATACAAGAACTTGTAATTGTAATATATATAGCATGGGGACTAGAGAGGAGAAGGTACTCCTAGATGGTCCTTTTGATTTCTTAGTTGATTCATTGTATGTTCTTGATCTGACCTTCTGTTTCCCATTGCTTTATCTTTACGTAATACCATACCTCATTTTAGAACTTTATTTATCAATTTTTAAAGACTATTAATTTTGAAAAAAAATTGTTTAGGATATACTGTCATGCTACAAAATATCCAATAGCATTATTGAACATAGTAACATCTAGATCATCATGTGGGATAGTAAATTCATTACTTGACTAATGAGCTACTTCAATCACCAATCTCGTGTGATATTTTGGGAGTTTTTTTGTTTTGTATTATATATCCTGGGATATTATACATTGTACACCATTCAATAAGGAGATACATGGGTATTGATAGATATAAATCACATACAACTTCACCCTATTTAATTTTACTAATATAATGTTAATAGAGGTTGTTTGATTTATATTTAGGATAAATAGTAATGAAAAAATTGATTACCTTGGGTAAGGTAAGAGGTTTATGGGAATGGATAACCTAGATGTTAGTGGGGTCATTTGGATCTTCATGTAATAATCTTCGTTACACTATCGGTTTGGTTTGATCCTTTCATATATATTGGTTCGTCAAACTAAACCAGAAAATAATATATTTCTAATCATCTATTTGTGCTTACTACCCTTTTATTGTCTCATATGCATCTCCTTTCATATTTTTATTCTCAAAATATGTTTTAGGTGGTGCTCCAAAACCTACATCTCTAACACTACCCTATTGTTATGGATACATCAGAGCTACTAAAATTAGTTTTTTAGGTGAATTTGGTGGTGATTATTGAGTATAAACCATATAAAAAATATATGAACATAAATAGATATTTTTATGTAATGATATTATAAATCATAATGAATTTCAATTATGTTATATTTACACATGATTTTCATACTACTTGTTTGTTTTCATCAACTATTTTAACCTCTTTATTTATGTGTACTTCCTTCCATAACAAATGATGTGGGATAAAAGTGGCTAAAAAATTTTATTCATCAATATTCATATATGAAAAGGAAAATATATTGTTTCATATCACATAAAACTTTTATTATAGATTGAAAATACATACCATTTTCTTTTCAAGTGAATAATACCCTATATTTTATTTATGGTATAGGTACATTGGTTTTGTTGCATGTATTTTTTTTCAACACTCATTTTTTGTTTCATAAATTAATAATTTTTAATCAATGCGGATAAAATAAATAATGTCAAAAAAAATTATTGAATGCATTTCACCTGAAATGATTTATCATCACAATTAATCATTAAATATTTCTATGTATATTATTTTAAAATGTTTGCATACAGAAATTTTGGGTGGGGGTTTACTTTCTCCTCGGTATCCTTGAGATGATACTTTATAAGAAGTGTACATAAACCTCTATGAGCATTTCCAGTGACCATTATGATATATTTCTTATAGAAACAATTTAAAATAATCAAACTCTATATTGTATAATGAAAATTAAATCAATGTTTCATTATAAAATTTTTCGATAAATAGAGAAAGTATATCATAATATTAGCTTAATATCTTCCAAAAGGGTTTCCTTCAATACAGTCAATACATGGTGCAACTTATCTATATCAATTGGAACATTCATTTTTTTGTGATCCCAACATAACTAATGAACATTAACTTTTTGTATTCAATAGGTTAGCTACATTGATTCCATAAAACCTCAAATTTTAAACCCTTGTTTCTTACCTTGATAATTTTATTTAACATAGTGATGCTACATCATTCTTGTATTTTTTTCAACATGTTCTTTATCCCAAAATATTCTTATAGTTTCAGCATCAATCATTTTTCTTTCTGGGGATTAGTAATAATAATCATGTGACTAAGTAATTATCTTAATGAGTAGTTAAAAATTTAATTTGGATTATGTAAATGCAATAGAGAACATATAATATTATGAGGAAAAGCATAGTATATTCAAAATAACATTAAACTATTAATCAAACTTTCTTTTTTTCTTTAAATTTTGAAGGGATATCACTCCTCTATCAAGTATCCAAAATTCCCTATTTGCGGTCCAATCTAACAAACAATGAATTTTTGAAATTGATACTTTCATGAAATAATTGTGATCTCCAAATGAAATGGTTATCCTTAATTTAATTTTCATCTGATCCTACAATTGTTTTGGTCACCAATGGGAAAATTGACCAATTCTTATTTTCTAGATCCGTGAAATAAAATATTGTCACTACTTTTGATTCCATTAAATGCATATCATCCTTATACCCTTCAATTTTAAATTTCACCTTCATGAAGCCTAATTCATATACATTCATTCCACTCCTATTATCAAACCATTTTCAATGGATAAACAGCACTTGAAATATTGTATGATCTAACAGGCATATCTGTTTAGTGATGCCAAATTATAGCATATTAGTATAAATTAGGTTTCTATACTTGGAACCAGATACATGTTTCTATTCTTACACAAGACTAGCTCCACTTTTTTCCATCATACTATGCTCATCTTGCTTATTTATATATAATTTATAACTATTAATTAAAAAGTAGTGTAAGATATAACATTTACATTCGGTCCCCTAGCTATCCATTAAAGTCGTTTTGATATTGAATACATATTGTTTTATAAATACTTTTAAATATGATCTTGAAACCATCTTATAAAATATTGATTATGTGTATTTAATATCCATTCATTATATCTTGATGGATTCAAATTTCTAAGAATTAATTTTTGGGATTAAACATATGTAGAAACCTATAACTATTATATAATTTTTAATGGTGATATTTCTCAAACTCTATAATGGTAATTGTAATAAAATATGTTCCATAAATACCTTCCCCCATGAGGCATCCACTATGATTATACTTTGGAAGACTGATGCTATCAACATTTGATTGGTAATCAGTACATAATCCAATATATTCTTTAAGAATATATCATTATACAATAAAACATTCTATCCAACTTTGACTCTTAACAAACGCTTTATAAATATTCATATAACATTCAGTGGGGTATATCCATCTAAAATTGATAGGGCCACATAGTTGAACCTTTATAACCATGTGAATCATCAGGTGGAACATTATATCAAAGAATGGTGGTGGGAATAACATCCCTAATTCACAAAATATTAACGTAATCTCCTTGTTAATGATTAGAAACTTCTTAGGGTCTATAAATTTACTCCATATGGATTTAAAAAGAAAGTAAATTTTGGTTAATTTTAGTGTTAAATTTTTTGGTAGAATTAAATGCAAAGCTATGAACATCAAATATTTTATCAAAACATGAAAACCATGTGATTTTAGATCCTATATCAACAAATTATTCACTAAAATGATATTATTTATATTTGATTAATACCTATCAGGAAATTTTACACCATTAAGGAAATTCAAAAATTGAAATCTTTCTTGTCTAGATAGAGTGTAAGTTGCAGGAGGAGGAAAAGTATTCCTTTCACCCTTCACTAGTTCCAACTCTTCCCTTAACCCCATTTCAATAATGTACAACCTACCATTGATACCATATTATTTTATTATGAACATTTAGTAATGTGACAATATCACTATAAAATACATTTTTTCAATATGTATGATATCAAAAAAAATATGATGTTGAAACAATTCTAGTATGGTAACTCAAATAAAAATTTAGCAAATTTCACAATCTAATTTCATAAGGTTTTTCAAAAAAATTATCAAAAATAATTTCAGTATATTTTTTTGATGTCAAATAGTTGATCTCCTTTTAGTGGAGATAGTGTTCTGAATTATTCTGTATTCTCATTAAATGATGCCGTACAGGACCATTATTTATGTTATAAAGGTAAAAAAAATTCTATCCTAAAAATATAGCCTTCAAAGAATATTTTAATCAAACTAAGTGTGTGAATTATATTCAAATGGGACACCCCAAGATTCTTTTAATGTTATATATAGAAAAATTTCCATAAGATGGAAAGTCATTTTTCATCCCAAACAACATGGATATCAACATTAATTATTCACTTCTATGAGAATCATACAATGTGACAACTATATCCCACGTTAATTTTAGATATTAGATCAATGGGTCCAAATAGAAATAAATGTCATTACCAGGTAGTTTTGGTCTACATAGTATCAGAGGGAACATGAGCCTTATACCAATTAGTGAGGACTGGGCAAGTACATCCAAGAGACTCAAGATCAAATCTAGGTGGAGGAATATTACTGGGTACTGTAGCGGGTGATATTTGATACTATAATAGCTAGAAATATTCATTCATTATGGCCTTCAGGCCACCGATTTGGTCCTTGAGTCCTTTAAGGCCTTCGATCCATCCAATGACTTCAGTACAGTTAGGAATTTGGGCCAAATAAAGGCCTTCGGTCCACCACAAGGCCTTCGGGCCACCTCAAGGCCTTCAGGCCACTTGAATATGAAGATATACTAGACATATTACAAGGAAAGAGGCCCTATATAAGGATTCAAAGCAGGCACATTCACCATAGCAGAGCTAACCAGACTTGGAATATTGAGTGGGTATGGAATTTACATTAGTACTAGTCCAGTGAAGATCTTCATAGGAAATCTAGCTTACCATCCATGCGAAGGTGGAGAGCTGAAATCACAACATTTTCTGGGGAGGGGTAGTTATAAGTTATCTTGTTTTGGTTGATTTCATAATACTTAAGGGTCATGTAATTTCACTTAAGACTTTAGGCCTTATAAGGGTTATTCCTTATACCTTTAAAGGGGGTTTCAAAAATAAATATAAATAGAAGGCCTTCAGGCCATTCTAGAAACATAATGTATTTTTTCTTTTTGTAGAACCATGGTGGAAAGTTATAATTTTTCAACAAATTGTCCATTTACTATGAGTATAAATTTTTACACCAAAATTATTTATTCTGTATTTATATAGAATATGAAGGAGGTTTCTTAGTTCATTTTCTAATTTAGGAAACTTGTTATAAATTTTCTTCTACTGAGTAGATTCTATTAGGGGTTGTAGTTTCCCATCTTTAATTCTTGTAACTGCATGTTGTGTCCATTTTCATGCATTTTCCAGACATCTATATAGTCTTATAAGCCATTTAATGATAGGAAAGTACCATACATATTTTTAAGGACTTTATTATTCATTCATTAATCAATCCACGCCACACATAAGGAATTTTTTAAGGGATTTATGGTCCTTATGAAACAATATGAAATCATTTTGATAGGAATATATTTTTTAGAGATAATTCCCATTGAACACGACATTATTTTAGCATCATATGTGTAAAAATGAATATCATTTTCTTCTATAAGTATATCATTCAAGAGACCAAGTAGTTCTATAAAACTATTTTCACTCCATCCACTACCAGCTTTAAAATTATATAACTAAAATATAGCTTACAATGTTGTATATTTAGTACAAATAGTATAAAATGGTCTCTTATCACAACTATTTAACTTCTCAAAAAACATTGTACAACCACAATGGTCGTATTTAATTTCAATTTTCATTTATTCTATACAATATCTATCTTCAGTTATATTGGTTTTCATATCAAATGGTCTATAAATCGCAGAATCATCTCAATCAGTATGTACATTCAGTTTATCCCCATGTTTAGTCTCATATTTATAGCTATAATATATTCTATGACAAAAAAGATCTACTTCCAACACTTCCAAAAAAATTCTTGAAAAAAAGTAATGTAAACACAAACAAAGGAGTTGAAAAGGGTCATATGTATCTTCTATTAAAAACATGACGAACTCTCTAACTCTTTCCTCATACTCTTTTAATTAGATTAGAACCCATTCATTTTCAACTCATCATCCAAATATATATTTTTATTAAAAATTCCACTTTAAGGGGAAGTGGGAAACCGAGTTCATAGGAACATTCAATTTCAACACATATCCATTCTATTGGGTTTATAAAATTTTAATTTTGTACAAAATGTAAATAAATACAAAAAATGTTTTACAAATCAAAGGATAAATTTATAAATACTTATAATAAGGTGAAACCATCATTTGAATGTTATTGGTGATGATTCCTAACAAATTAGCATTTTACCCAAGGGTGACATGAGAAAAACAACTTGGGGTAAACATGTGGTTGTTGGTTGGGGTTCTTGATTTTATGTTTTGTGGGACAAAAATGAGATATTTTAAGCATGATTTATATAAATTTGATAGGTGGTAGTCCAACAAGAGGAAATTATTGTTTTTTATTCATTTCTCCACTTGGTACATGGTGTGTTAGGTGTTGTTTTAGAGATAGGGTACATAGGAACTGAAGTTTTTGATCTTTTATTAGATAATGAAATAATAAAATTCAATAAAAGTTGAAAAATAATCCAAATGGGATCAATAGAAATCCTCATCTCAAAATAATAATTGGAATATAATCCCAAATACTTGGGATCACCTGAAAAAAAAATTAACATCAGTAGAACCAATATAGAGAATCAACTCAAGAAATATGTCAAATTGGAAACTGGGAACAAGGTTTAAATAATACAGAAGAAAATATGGATGTTTTGAATGGGTTTGGCAAAGAGAAACAACTATTACGAGTGATGATTTATAGAACTGGGGAACTATAAATGAAAACATAGTTGAATTAACCTAATTAATAATAATCTAGAACTTTATATTGTGTACACTCACTTTTTTATCATTCTTATAAGATGGATTTTTTTAACTCACCATGAGGTTAGTGGTTTGTGTTTCAAATTTTATATCATGGATGTTCACAGTAATGAAAATATTAAAAGTATTAGTGTTATTTTCCCTATTAATAAAATAATATGGATAGAATTGTTTCAATTTAATCCATGAGATCTATAAGGATACCCTGAACTTGGTTTCTTCTCTGTCATGTTTGAAGTTCGATCTGAGTCCTCATTCCAAAATTACCTCAGGATTTGGGAGGAGTGGGAAATTTTGGGTAACTGAAACCTATCACTAGGAAAATTTCATGTATGATTAATTCAAGGATATCTCATATTATTAGATATACAAGATCTAGAAAAATCAGTGAGTATTTGAAATCATATATGGAATTTATCCAATAGAAAGTATTAGTCACCCGAACTTGAATTCAAAATAAAATAGTGAGGCTGAGAAGAATTGAGAAGACCGACATAAGTTTGAGTTTTGTATTGAACCAAGTGATATCCTTGCTTGATGAGGACCTTGTTATGACTGGCAGAAGTATTTTTTAATGTTGGTTCCATATCAGGTATTTTTTAAGGAAGTGACGCACATTGAGGATAGTATCCAAAATATAAATACAATGATAAAGGAGAAAATTTGATTTAGACTAAAGATATAAATTTAAAAAAAAAAGTATATATATAAATGTAAATTAATCTACATGAAGTTATAAAAAATATAATAAAAAATTATTCAAAAATCTAATTCTAATAAAATGGTAAAAAATAATATCTCTAAATATTTCTAAGTAATGGGATATTTTAAAAAATGATTAAAATTAGAAAATAATACCATATACACTTCTTATGAAATTTATCAACATGATTTTAAAAAATAATCTTCATCCTATTTAAAGGTTTACTCTATATAAATTGGAAAAATTATAATTTAAAACTATTGTTTATAATGTTTTACGGGGTGATCAATAAATATATTAACCTATATAAATTAAATTAATATGATAAATTTAATAGTTTGAAATAGTTATAAACAAGATAAATATTATATATATTCTTATAAGATTTTGTAAAACTTTTTTCTAAATATATCAATAGTTAAAGTACATAGTAACATAATAAAGAAACTAAAATAGGTGTCCAATTTTAATATGGATTCATATTGAGAAGTAGATCAGGGATGGAGGGTATGGGGTATTTTAGAGTAAGGAGGCAGTATATATGAACCTATAAGAAGGGTTTGTATAAGTAGATTGTGTAAAAATAGATGTGATGGTGATGGATAGTGTGAAGCAATAATGGCTTGAGGTAAAATAAGAACACTCACACACCATTCAAATCCTTTAAAAAAATTAAAAAACATCCAATGAAGAACTAAAATGTTGAAATAATGAAATAGAATAAATGGTTAATAACAAGTCACATATCATGGGTTTTGAAATTGTCAATTTGTTCAGGGAGAGAGAGGGAGATTGATGGTGAAGTTTCAATTCCCTGAGAGTTTGAATGGTGTGAGAGATGGATACCTCTGTTAGGTTTATATTTAAAAGATTGTAATTTTTTTATCATTGATTTTTAGAAAGTGCTCATAAAGACCCATATTTATCAGTGCGTTATATTTTAACACTAATAAAACCTTTATTTATCGGTGCTTTGTTTAAAGAACTCATAAAATCTATGTAAAATAAATTTCAAAATATTAATCAAATATATGTTAAAAATGAATAAATAATAATAAATGTAAAACTTAATTAACATTATTAATGAATAGATAATATTAAATTCATGATTGTTATAAATGAGTGAAATTTAATAACTAAAAATGAATAGAGTTCAAAACATTAAAAAAATTAATGAGTTTTATTAATTATATAAATTATTAAAGAAAATAAAAATGAATATATATCAAAATGTAATGAATACATATTAAATATGTACATTCCAACCATATTAACAACCAAAAATGATAATGAATAAATATATATTAATAAATATTAAAAATGAAGAAATTACAAAAATTTAAAAAAAATTAATATTAAAAAAGAATAAATTATAAATAAAATTAAAAAATAAGTAACAATATGAGTAAACAAATAATACTAAATAATATTAAATGAATGAATTTTAAAACGAGTGAAATTTAATAATTAAAAAATCAGTTGATTGTAAAAATATTACAAAAATGATCAAGCGTTATTGATTATATAGATCATTTAAAAAGTACAAACGAATATATAATAAATTGAATATGAATACTTATTAATTATATAAATTAAAACCATATTAAAAACATTAAATGTTTAAGAATAAACATGTATAAATAAATATTAAAAATTGATAGAATTATAAAAATATTAAACACTGAAATATTGAAAATGAGTAAATTAACAAAATATAAAAAAAAATTATTAATGAATAATTAATTTAAAAAATGATTAAATTTGGAAATTTATTAAAACATTATTAAATAGTATATATTGAAAAGAAATATAATAAATGAATAAGATTTAATACTCAAAAACATAATATATATTAAATATATCATGTTAATAAATATAATTCTAAAATGAAAATTAAAAATGCAATAAATTAAAAAAATATTATGTACGTGTGTTCTAAATAAAAAAAAACATTAATTAAATATATATGTGTGTGTGTGTGTGTGTGTGTGTCAAATTAATGTTACATTAATTTGATATATGTCAAATTGAATAAACAAATGACATTTAATTAAAAATCTGTTTACTTGATAAATTCAGTTAATATTTTTAATTAATATTAATTTTTCATTATAAATCATTTTTAACTAAATATATGACATTTTTAATGTAAACATACATATTTTATATTAAAAAATCATATTCAATGAAATATTATATATATTAATATATATATATATATTAATATATTTCTATATTAAATATATTAAATATATTAATGAATAATGATGTATAAAAAACATTAAAATGAATAAATTACAAAATATTAAATAAATACATATTTAAAATCAATAAATTATAAGAAAATGTAAAAAAACACTTAACATTAATAATGAATAAATAATATTAAATTAATTCATGTTAAAAATGAGTTAAATTTAATTAAAATATGAATAGATTGAAAAAATATTAAATCATGAATAAGAGATTAATTGTATAAAATTTTTAAAAAATATAAATGTATACATATTTAAACAAAAATGAATATGTATTAATTTTGTAAATTAGGACTATATTAATAAGACTAATAGTTAATAAATAAATATAAATAAATATTAGAAATTAAGAAAATTAAAAAAATATTTAACAAAATAAAAAAAATGAATAAATTTTAAAATTATTAAAAAATTATTAATGAAACACTTATTAATAAAAATAAATAAATTTCATATATATATATATTAATTATAAAAAGTAATAAATAATATATATTAATTATAAAAATTGAAAATGAATAAAATGTAATAATCTAAAACATATTATATTAAATATTAAATATTAAATATTAATAAATAAAATATAAAATGATAATATTAACAATTTATATTATTTTTGTATGCTTTTCTCTATAGAATTAAATTAATTTTATATATTTATACTTGTGAAATTATATTATGACACGTTAAGTGTGACATATTTAGTCACTTTTTTAAATAGTAATTAAATATTTATTATTTGATATATATGTAAAATTGAAAAAACAAACAATAATGATAAAACAATATGTATTGATTAATAAATATTTTTAAATTAATATAATTAATTTTTAATTATATTAAAAACCTTTTTCACTAAAAATATGAAATATAGCTTTATATGATTTATAATACATATTCGGTATTATATAAATCATATTTATGAAAATTATATATATATATAATATTTATTTTATATGAAAGGTTTAATTAAATATTTATTATATCAAGTGAAAATATATATTTAGTCATATATAAATCATTTTAATAAAATGTGTTATATTTTTATCAATATATATATATATATATATGAATTTTAATGATATAATTTTTTTGAAGGAATATATGTTTTATCATCGCTAAATAAAACCAATGATAAAGGGTGACCATTATCAGCACTAAAAAAGTGTTGATAAAGGGTGGTCTCTACAGCACTTTTTAAAGTACTGGTAAAGGTAACCGGTTAACTACATTTTTTAGCCTTAATAAGGGGTACCTTTGTTAGTTCTTTTATTAAGAACTGATAAAGGATTTTACTATTTATTTTGGGTTTTGTAGTAGTGTTTGGATAATTTATAAGAAATATTAGAGTAATGTTTAACATCAAAGAACATGACTTTATGGTATTTTGATTAAATTTTGAATTAGTAAAAATTAGATAAATAAATATTGAAATATGGGGATAAAATAGTTGGAATCACATGCACTTGAATGAGAGACATAACTCTGATGCATCCATCCTTACTATCTTCCCTCCCTTAGTTTATTTTTAGTTAATTTAAATATCTTCTTAATTATTAGGATTTTAGATTTTTCAGTCATATGACATATTCATTGATCTGAACATTCTTCCAAAGGGATATTCCAAATGTTTACACACATTCCCTCGATGGTTTGAACCTACACACAACTTATATAGTAGTTAATAGGTTCCATAAATTTATATATTTAGTGTGTTGCAATAGTTCATACCAATACATTCCAAATTTAGTTTTGTTAAAAAATTATTTTCATGTTTTCTATATATCTCTCCATTTATAGTTATTTTTATATTAGAAAAACTCATGACATGTGTTCATTGTGCTCGTAGAACTTATTTAAAATTCTTGTTGAATTTATAAAATCTAAATCCTTTAAACAATCAAAATGAAATTATTTTATTCATAGAATGTGATTATGGAAAGAAAATAAATTTTACTACCAAATTGGGATTAAAACTCAATACCAATGGGCTAATCATTAATGGTGGGGTGACAAGTGGTTTTGGGTATGTGATTAATCTAGTTATACTCTATTTTTTCATTATTTTTTTGTTTAGGTTATTTCCTTTTAACCTAAATTAAGGTGTTAGAGTATGTTATTTCTCTGTGAAGTTCCCATTGTAACATGGAGTCACACTAAGAGGTGGTTGAATCGGGGTAGAACAATTTTAATTCTTTCAAATTCAAATTTTAACCCCTTTTTTATATTCGAAACTCTATCTCAATTAAGATGTATAGACCTTTTTATACATACCCAACACACAACACCACATGGAAATAATTAAATAAACAGGATATAGTAGCGCATGGTTTTTTTATAAGGTCCAACCCCAATGTGGAATTCTACTCCTTTCTATGTTCTAGTTGAGACCAAGACACATATTTCTACTATTATGACAAGTGGTTGTAGAGGGGAAGTTATTATCCTAAACCCTAGGGAGGAATCATCCACCATACAACAGATTTATAGGAAGGAATCACCACTTAATCAAAACTATATTTTTATAGGTTCTTTATATTTTTTCTCTCCAATATTTAGCCTCCCAACTGGTTGATCATGGAATATACTAGTATCCTAAAATATTCAAAGATACTTGTTAAAGAAATTATAAACATTATCTTCCTTCTTTATCAAGATGACTTTGGGTAAAATATAATATTTTCTTTCTTAATCAGAGTATTTATCATCCAGTAGAAACTACGGTACAGTTTCATGCACGTTGATCTCTTCAAGTAACCAAACATATGAAACTTATTCAGGATTAGTATAGTCAACCATACTCAAAAACTTCTTCAACTTATGTTTCAGGAACTTCCACTACTGTAAGTACTTCAATGTATGGAAATTATATAGGTTATCATTGAACATTGGTCTTGCATACTAACATTTGGTTCCTTAAATTTTATAAATCTCTAGTAGATAATTTAGAACTTCATGTTCAGGATCCTCAATTATTTGACCCAGATTATTTTAAAAACTGGTTGGTTGGATTATATTTAAATCTTATAAATATTTTATAACTACTAGTGGAACCAAAATAAATTTACAAATTTAAATATTCACACTTACTTTGATAAATGTAGTGGATTTGAGTTCTAAATTCTAATTCTTCCACTTTTTTAAAAACTCAATTAACCCCCTTCAAAGACTCTAGAAATATCAAAATTTAAATTCATCAAGGATCACATATATATTATCATAAAAAATAATAAAGTATTACACAATTATTTACTATAATAAAACTTAAAATTTATGATTTTTAATCTTATTGTCCAAATAATCATCATCACCTTTACTTTTAATTCACATAAACGTTATGTTAAATCTATTAGAAACTTTTGGTTAATTATCATATAATTATTCAACTTTAAGTTATTCTTTTTCCTCTACATTACTAAATCATATGCATCCATCATTACTTAAAATGTAATTTGAATGTCCTACTAAGCTTCTAGTGTTATCCTTTCATTGCTCCAACACATTATTCAAACTATATATTACGGAATCTTACCTTCTAGTTTAGATACTAATCATCTTAAATTTTGATTGTCCTAGCCTCAAAAATGAAATAATTTCTTAGCTTTTCATCTAATCTTGGACTGTATTAGCATCTAATCATCTTTAATTACTGCACTATTTAACTTTTGATCTTTTGGACATAGGCAAATTATCATCTCAAAATACCTTCTAGAATTAACTCAACCAACTTTGTAACAAACCAAGAATTTAAAAATAGATTTAATATAGAATTCATGAAACACTGATTCTCTACAAAACATAACGTTATTATGACATATCCCATAAACATAATTTTTCCACTTCTATAATTTGAATTTTGAAAAAAACTGACATACATGGTTGTGTTCAGTAAGATATTTAGAGTCTGATAAGACAAACTTAATTATTGATGAATAGTAAAATACCCTTCTAAATAGTAATGAATAGTAAATCTTCCAAAAAAATAGAAACTCCACCCATTAATTTATAAATACAATTTAGACATCTTATAAGTGAAAAATTATCATAGTATAAGTATTGGTGTTTTTTAATGTCATAAATATTTTAATTACAATTTCATGATTAATTTAATAATTTAAAATAGAAATATATTTTCATAAAATGTAATCATAAATTTTTCCCTTATTTTAATATGGTTATAATATCATTTTATGGGACCTTGATTAATTTCTCAAGGTGTTCAAAAATGAGTTATAGTTTTAAAGTTGTTTTTTGGAATAAATTATGATTTTATTTAAAATTAAAATTAAAATTATTTAAAAAATTTATTTTCAATAAAAAGCATTTTATTTTTTAATTCTACACATAAAAAAATGTTTGGGGTGAATTTTTGGGATTTTTCTAATATACGTGAATTTTTGTGAATAGAAAAAAAGTGTTTTCAGTTTTTAGTATGTTTAATGACATCATAATGATGTAATAATTAATATAAAATTATTTCCAACTTGTTTATAGCAAAATATGACATTAGGTGTCCTGAGTGGCTAATACCATGGGCCAATACTATGGGAAAGACCATGGTTTTTCAAAAACCACTAACGAGGTGCCCCTTGAAATTAATAAAAAACTCCCTCTCATATACTATAAATAGCCACACATTGCTTCATTTTCTTTCATTAAAAACTTATAATCATTAAATATATGGCATTTTTACCTCTCTAGGTGTCCTCCCAAGGTGTCCTCAAGCCCCAAAAATCCAAACCTTCAAGTTTTAGGAGTTACTCAACAGCGTAAGGGAATCTACCACCCTTCTCTTTTGCAAGATTTTATTTCATGTTATTATTTCTAATTTAAATTGGATTTTGTTGGGATATGTAATTCCATATCACCTTTATTTTCCATGTTATGTAATAATTATGAGAAACCCCTTTTTTTCATCAAAATATTTTATGAAATTGTAAATGACGCTGTTAAGGTGTCGAATTTTCATAAGGGATCTCTCAAATTTTATTTTATTTTTAATTTCCTTTATTTTATTTTTCTTTACTCGACTCATTTAATCAAAATATTGTGGTGAATCTAGTATCATACATATAATTTAATTTTTTCATGATAAATTAATAATTATTCATCATCTCTCCTTTCCCATAATTTTATACTAAAAATGAAAATATCATCCGAGATGTACTAATTTACCACATTCAAGGATGATGGGTTTTCAATTTCTGTTACTGTCTTCAATTATGGTCATGAAATCATTATTAAGGTTGAACTAGAATATAATATATGTATTATGTATCATCTATGGTTAAAGAATATTTTTTACACAAGGTTTTTATTTATAAATAAAAATGAGTTCATTATGTTCACAAACTGCCAATTAACCAAAACGGTTGTCATTAAATAATTTATATAATGCTTCATCTTCAATCCAAGTAACCAAATTAAAATTACAACCATATACCCTTCTTCATGTTCCCTAATAATATATTACTTCAATTCTGTAAAACCATCCTCATTTTACATGATTCTCTATTCATTTAAATAAGTATACATATCATGAAACAAACGGACCCGAAGAACGAAATTGAACCTCTTAACCCATAAAAAATGCGATGAATGAACTTAATAAGGTTATAATAAATCAATTAAATGTATAATAGGTTCTAAAAATTTTAATTAATGAGTTTTATTTTGTTATCCAGACCACTAAGACTAAGTAAAGAATACCTTCAGACTTAAGGTAAGGGGTTTCTTCATCTCACTCCCTTTTTTTGAGATATTCCTTATTCACAACTACTAATTTTGTATGGTGTATATATACTTCCCATTGATTTTTCATATCATGAATATATTTATTTTTAGGATAATAATTATATCATTGATTATTATTAATTTTGGGTCATACGATTCAATTGATTAAAAAAATTAAGTATTTTCTACCCGAATGTCCATTTTCATTGGGGTTGCTCTTATTCTCTACTCACCTTTATGAAATTATTATTTATTCTTATGTTCTAATCATAAATTCTGTGTGAATGTTGTATATATTTTTACTAATTATATTCCTTCTTTATTTTATGGGTATTTATATGTTTTAAAAGGGCCTTTCAAAAATTCTTCTTGAAATACAAGCTAGATTCAAGGAACATCTTGAATTTTATCTTATTTTGAAGTTCACTCTATAATCTATTTTAAGTCATATTTATCTTTATGAAATCAAAAACTATAAAATGAGAAATATATTTTGGTGATTTTTTGGTTTTACTAAATCCAAAATTCATTTTCACTTTAAAATCCTTTAATATCTTTCTTAAACCACAATAAAATGTTTTATTTCTAATGCTTCTTTAAAATATCTTTTTAAATGATTTGACCTAAACAAGACTTTATTTAAGACTAAAATATAATTTCAATGACGTTAACTTTTATTTTCTTGTATTTATATATTTACAATATGATTTCATGGAAAATAAAAATGATTGTCTAAAAGAACTCTTCATTCTAATGTAAAAATGATTTTTCCCATCTCACTTTAACTTTTATGAGATATATTCCTCGTTCAACAATTACTTATTACTTTTGGTGTATGTCCTTATCATTTTTATATCATAGAAAGAGTATCCTTATTCTCGTGATATTCTTAGGGATTGTGATTTGAAAGTTTCAATGTGGTATGGTACACGTTGGAATGTTTAATGATTATTTCTTCAATAATTTTTCAGTGCTCTCATTTAAAAGTATCCTTATTTATGACAAAATCCTTTAATGAATCTTGTATTTCATAGATATTTATATCCTATGATATTATCTAAAAAATATGTTTTTGAAAGGTTTTTGATTAGTTCGAATGTGGATGTTCTATCATGATATCATTCACCATATTACTTTGAATGGTTAGTGTTTACGTTTAATGACTGGGGAAAGTTGTTTACATTGAATATGTTAGTTTCAATATGAATATATATGTTTTTTATGTTTATCCCCATTCATGAAAATAATTAATTGGACTTATTATTTGATTGGTGGGGCCTACTATAGCTCCTCGATGCATCAGTAGGTCTCATTAGGCAAACTAGGTTATGGAACGAGGCCATGACAAAATGGTTATTTGTGGTCTTGGCATGAGGCCTTGATGGTATGGTTATAATGTCCAGAATATTCATTTCCCTCATTATAAAAATAGAATTGATATTTCATGTGGTTATTTGACTAGTAGAATACTCATGATTATGTTTTATTATGGAATTGTTTATACAGCTCTTATTCCTACCATAATGTGTTCGAGTTTATTTTTAAAGGCATGTGTTTTAGTAATTTAGCATGCCTGATGATAATGTTTATGGTATCTTATACTTTATTTTCTACCCTTACTAATCATTTTATATCACCCCTTTTTTATGTTTCATTTTATAAAGATATGAAGAAGTTTATTATGACAGGCATGTAGGGATAAACATAGAGTTGTGGATGTTTCCAATGAAACATATATGTTGAATTTATTTTCAAGTTGTAATGTTGAACCTATGTTTCTATATGGTTTTCCAAAAATACTAAACTACTTAGTCCTTCAGGATCTGATTCCTTATAATCATGCCAATGTATTAAAATAACACACTAGTTCTAGGCTTTAGGGGTTGGGGCGTTATAGTTGGTATCAAATGAAATTTAGTAGAAAACATAGAAAAAATATTTAGAAAACATATATTAGGTAACAAACCCCTAAAATAGTCTTTGAGGTTAAACATAAAAGAACATCATGGTATTTTGGTAAGGAATATACTATGTGGATATTTCTAGAAAATACATCATTTTCTGGATACTACAAGTTGATGTGGTTCTGGCATAGATGTACCTTTGATTGAAAAATTTGACAAGGGGTTTCAGGCTTGACCTGGGTTATCCTGGTACACAACAATGTGAATTACAACACACCTAGTTTGACACTCTGGAGGGATATTCTTAGTATAATTCACATTTTATTTACCCACCATTATAAAGGATTTATACACCCAAAGTAACCAAAGTATATCGTTCTAGGATTTTCGATGCATAAATTTTTGCTATGTGTGATACCATGTTTAGAGTCATAGAGAGTTAAAAATTTTATGTACTAATATATAATATGGAATTTATTAGAAATGGTTCCTAGTAGAAAGAATGAGAACTCCACCAATACACGTGATGTGAAGAGTAAGAAGGATCGTATCTCTAATGTTCTTAATAAATCATTTAAAAAGAAGATTGTTTCCCAAGTATCCTCAAAATATGAGGAAATAGTATCATGTTTTAACAAGGTATGTAAATACTTCTCTAATTCGAATGGATTTGAAGTGAAGAAAAATAATAAGAGGATGGCCGAGAAAAATATGGATAATGGGAAGAAGGGATAGAAGGGTTCTCCCACATGTGATAACTGTAGAAAGAATCACCCGGGTAAATGATTGAAGGGAATGAGTGTTTATAATAAGTGTAGAGAAAAAGTAAACAAATTTCATGATTGTATGGGTAAGAAAAAAGATTCCAATATACAATTCTTTAACTATAATTATATGGGACACAATGAGAATCAATGTCCCAAGTGTCAAAGGAATAAACCCCAAATGATGATTCTAGATAATGATCAAGTTATGATACTTCCACAGATGAAGTATAATTATCAATATTCCTTGTCAAGAATCATATGATTTGAATATTTTTTCATTAATGTACTGGTTATAAGAATTATGGAATATTTGAGGATTGTACTGCAATACATTTTCATTGAGGATTTGAAATCATAAGTTAAATGGTTCTAAGAAAAGATATTCGGTGGAAGTTAAACATTTTGGAAAAAAATTTATTGAGGGAAATAAAACCATTAATATATATCTTATTTTGAGATAATGATGAAGAAATTATTATTTTGGATAAGTACTTACTACCTTGGAATGATTATTGACTTTTCGAGAAGTGGCCTATTCTATCATCGATGGAGTTTACATCAATTTTTTATTTAAGGAATATATCCAATAATATGTATCATACTTAAGGAATGTGGAAGAATTCATGTTTCCAATATTTTTTTAATGGTAATTCAAGTTATTTTGATATTTCAAAAGGATACATGATGATGTTATTCAAATATTGGGAAGGGGAAAATTTAGATCTGCTTCATATTGATTAAGGGTTAATGATAAGATTGTCTTGTAAATTAAAAGACCTTCATTCTAAAGTGTTGAATCATTATATTTTGGAATGTTTAATCCTTTATAAAATGGTTTATGTTGATCATTGTACGGTCTTTTATATGTTAATTTATTACTTCATCATATAGTTTAACTTGTGTTAAGTGATAAAGTATAGATAGTTCAAGGTACAATCAAAGGATTAGTTTGAAAATAGGAATGTATATTTATACTCTTATAGAGTGGAATAATTACTCAACATAATGAAAAGAGTCTTAAATAAAAAAATTTCTATTATCATAATGTTTGATAATATATATGATTTTCTTTACAGAAGTTTATAGTTTTATAGTAATCAAACTTTCATTCGAACTTATTCTCTATCAAAATCCATCAGAACTTCATAGTTAGATTTTTATTCCATGTTCAGGTTTTTAATTCTATCTAATGTCACCTCATTCGAAAGCCTAATTTTGGTGGTTACCAACTCATTTACCTTAACCCCTTTTAGGAGGATATTTTATTAATCATATTTCCAATGTGGGTTTCCCACAAGATACTTTTCATGAATTAACATTTAACTTTTGAAGTGTAGTTTCAAATTGTAAGGACACAATTCTATTGAGGTGGGAATAATGTAACACCCCCAAAATTTACAAATAGATTTATTATATAATTCCCGAAACATTGAGTCTCTAAAAAACTACACTTTCTTATAACCTATATCATAAACATAATTTTGTCACTTCTGTAATTTTATTTTCGAAAAAAACTTACATACACGGTTGCGTTTAGTAATGTATTTAGAGTTTGATAAGACAAACATAATTTTTAATGAATAGTAAAATACCCTTATAAAGAGTAACATACCCTTGTGAATAGAAATGAAAAATAAATCAGCCAAAAAATAAAAAATCTACCCATAAATATATAAATACAATTTAAGCATCTAATAAGTGAAAGAAAATCATATTATAAGTATTGGTATTTCTGTATGTAATAAATATTTTAATTAAATTTTTATGATTAATTTAATAATTTAAAATTGAAATGTATTTTTATAAAATTTAATCATAAATTGTTAATTTATTTTCTTATGGTTATAAGATAATTTTATGGGACCATTATTAATTTCTCAAGGTGTTATAAAACAAGTTATAGTTTTAAAATTATTTTTTTGGAATAAACTGTAGTTTTAATTAAAAATTAAATTAAAAATATTTAGAAAATTATTTTCAAAAAAAAGGATTTAATTTTTTAATTCTACACGCCAATAAATTTTTAGGGTGAAGTTTTTTTATTTTTCTAAAATACTTGATTATTTTATGAATAGTAAAAATACAGTTTTGAGTTTTTGGTATGTTTAATGACATCTTAATGATGCAATAATTTATATAATATGATGGTAAGGTTTTTTACATTAAAATATGACATTAGGTGTCCCAAATGAATAATACCATGGGTTAATACCATGGGTAAGCCCATGGTTTTGCAAAAAACCACTAAAGAGGTGTCCCTTGAAATTAATAAAAACTCCCTCACATTTACTATAAATACCCACTCATTACATTGTTTTATTTCATTCCAAACTCATAATCCTCAATTATATGGTATTTTTACCTCCATATGGGTCCTCCCAAGGTGTCCTCAAGCCCCCAAGGTCCCAACATTCATGTTTTAGTAGTTACTCTATAAGGTATGGGAATATACCACCCTTCTCTTTTGCAAGCTTTCATTTTGTGTTATTATTTTTAATTTCAATTAGATTATTTTTGGATATGTAATTAAATATCCCCATTACTATCCAAGTTATTTACGAATTATGGTATTTTAATTTTTCTTTCTTCAAAATATGTTATAAAATTTTAAGCGATGTTATTAGGCTTCCGAATTTTCGTAAGGGATCTCTCAACTTTTCTTTTATTTTCAAGTTCATTTATTTTCTTTTCTTTCCCCACCTATTTTCATCCAAATGTTGTAATGACTAAAGTACCTTACAAAAACTGTACTTTTTTCATGATAAATGAATAATTATTCATAATCTCTCCTTTACCATCCTTTTATACTAAAAATGAAAACACCATCTGAGATGTGCTAATTTACCACATTCCAGGACGATGAGTTTTTAATTTCAGTTACCATCTTCAATTAAGGTCCTGAATTAATTATTATTGTTGAAAAAGACTATAATATATTTATTATTTCTCATATATGGTTCTGAAATATTTTTTAACACAATTTTTTGATTTATAAATCAAAATGAATTTGTTGTGTTCAAAAACCACCAATTTACCGAAATGGTTATCATTAAATAATTTATATAATGATTCATCTTCACTCCAAGTAACCAAAATAAATTTACAACCATGTAATCTTATGTAAGTTAAATAATAACATATAAATTCAATTCAGGACAATCATCCTCATTTTATATGATTCTTCATTCATGTATATAAGTTTAACGATCTTGAAAGAAACACACCCAAAAATGAAATTAAACCTCTTAACCCATCAAAAAGTCCATGAATGAACTCAATAAGGTTATAATAAATCAATTACATGTATAAAATCTTATCTAAATATTAATTAATTTAATTTAATTTGGTTATCCAAGACACTAATATTAAGTGAAGAACACCATCAGACTTAAGGTAAGGGGTTTCTTCATCTCACAACCATTTTTTCTGAGATATTACTTATTCACTACTACTAATTGTTTATTGTGTATGTATACTACAAATTTATTTTCCATATCATGAATCTATTTATTTTCTGGATAATAATTTTATCATTTATGATTATTAATTTTGGGTCATACAATTCAATTTATTATAAAGTTTTAAGTATTTTTTACCTGAACATCTATTTTCATTTGGGTTGCTCTTATTCTCTAATCAGATCAATGAAATTATTATTTATTCCAATGTATAAATCATAAATTATATTGAATTTTTCTTTATATGTTTACTAATTATAGAAATTCTTTATTTTATCAGGAGGTATATGTTTTAAAATGATCTTTCAAAAATTCTTCCTGCGATACAAGCTCGATTCAAAGAACTTCTCGAATTCTTACCTATTTTGAAGTTCACTATATAATATATTTTAATCCATATTTATATTTATAAAATCATAAAATTTAACATGATAAATATATTTTGGTTAAATTAATGTTTTATTAAAGAAAACATGCCTTTGCGCTTTAAAATCCTTTAATATCTTTCTTAAATCGTGCTAAAATATTTTATTTCTAAAACTTCTTTAAAACCACTTTTTAAATGATTTCAACTAAATAAGACTTTATTTAAGACTAAAATATAATTTAAATGACATTATATTTTATTGTTTTGGATTTACATATTTACAGTATTATTTCATGACAAATAGAAATGATTTTCCAAAAGAACTCCTATTTCCAAAGTAAAATTGATTTTTCTCATTTAACTTTAACTTTTAGGAGATATATTACTTTTTCAACACTTAATTCTTACTTTTGTTGTATGAAATACACTTTTGGATATCATATAAATAGTTTCCTTATTCACATGACATTATAATGTATTATTATTTGAATGTTTCAAGGTGGTATCAGTTACTTTGGAATGTTTAAGGATTATTTCCTCAAGAATTTTTCAATTATCTCACTTAAAAGTATCTTTATTTATGTCAAAATACATTGATTAATATTGTATTTTATAGAGATTTTATATTATGATATCATCTAAAACATATGTTTTTGAAGGGTTTATTATTAGTTTTAATGTGTATATTCTATCTTGATATCATTCACCATATTACTCTAAATGGTTAGTGGTTATGTTTAATGACTAGGGAAAGTTATTTACACTTCATATGTTAGTTTCAATATGAATATATTTGTTGTTTATGTTTATCCTCATTCATAATATGAATTCATTGGACTTATTATGTGATGGTTGGGGCCCTCTATAGCCCCTCAATGCAGCGGTAGGTCTCGTGAGTCAAACTAGGTCATGGCATAAGGCCTTGACAAAATGGTTATTTATAGTCTTGGCACAAGGCCTTGACGGTATGGTTATGATGACCAAAATATGAATTTACCTCATCATGAAAACAGTATTGATAGTTCATGTGGTTATTCAACTAGTAGAATACCCATGATTATGTTTTATTATGGCATTATTTATTTAGCTCTTATTCCTACCATAATGTGTTCGAGTTTATTTTTAAATGCATGTGTTTTATTTATTCAGCATGCCTAATGTTAATTTTTATGTTATATTCCACTATATTTCTTACCCTTACTAATAATTTAATCTCACCCCTTTCTTTTGTTTCATTTTATTAGGATATGAAGAATTTTTTTATGACTAACCTGTAGGGATAAACATTGAGTTGTGTATGTTCCCATTAAAACTTATATGGTGTATTTCTTTTCAAGTTGTAATGTTGAACCTATGTATCTATCTGGTTTTCCAAAACTATTAAACTACTTAGTCCTTAAGAATTTGATTCCATCTAATCATGCTAATGTATTAAAATAATGCACAGGCATTGAGCTTATGGGGTCAAGGCATTACAAACTTTTACTTGAATTTTATCCCCCACTTTAACTAATATTGATCTACACCAATCTAAAATAATGTTTTTTCTTTAACTTCATCAGGATCATAAAATTACACTTACATTACTCTGATATTTATTTTATTTACATCAACCAACATTATCATCATTCTTGATTGCTTCCACTTCTGAACTCATTATTTAGCTTACGGTTCCATATTTTAGATACATTCAACATCATTCTTTGAATAATTTTTCCTATGGAAATTCTTTTACACCTCAAAAGGATGATTTTTTATATAATAAATTTTTACTCTTATATATCTCAATATTACTTTAGTACTTTATTAAATATTTATCCATTAAAACTTTTAGATTTTTCACCTACAATCTTAGTGAAACTCCATCTTTGGGACTCAACATGAATATAGAATGGTTCTCAAACAATTTTTATGTTTGCTATATTTAAAACCCACTAAAACACCATCAAAATTAAATTTTTGAAACACTATGATAGTTCAGTCCTCACAACTTCTTTATATTGACGATTCCCTCATGCTTAGTATCCTTACCTCATCATGAAACCTCCAAATAGTAAATTGTGTAATTCTAAATTTATTTCAAATATATATCCCTTATGTAATATTTATTAACTCTTACATATCTTGTAAGGTTTACCTTTTTAGAATTTCTAATTTAAATAATACTATGACTCTTACATATCTATTTGAGGTTTTTTACTTTACGAAATTTCAATTTGAGCTTCAAAAATATATTCTATGTGGTCAAATATCTTATGTAATAATATATAATTTTATTCCTATTTTATTAAAAAGCATAAAGATTCTTCAAATCAAATACCTTTTTTACCCCTTATATTCCAAACATTTAATTTCTAGTAGTTCTTGTAACTTCTCAATAAAATTTTTACATGTTTTTTTAAAATAGATTTAAGACTTTCTACTGAGTAACCTTCAATGTAAACCTCTTCATAAATTACTGATTATAGGAATAATCTTAAGATATGAAAGCATCTTATATCCTGCAAGTGTGACTTATGAATAAGGTGTCTTCTATAATTATAACTCCTAAATATAGATTCCATCAACTTAACTCTCTTAATGTCATCCAAATATATTTCAATCATCATTTTCCATTATTTATAAGCACTAATATAGAATATCAAAAAAATGTAGTAAGAACATGAAGTTGATAGTACTTTCATAATCCTTTATCACTTGTCATAGATTCATTATAACTCCATATCAATAAATCATCAGATATTATTACTTCTGAATATATCCATTTTCATAGATAGGTAGCATTAACTTTATCTTAAACCTTTACTCAAATTCATTACCTCAAGAAACATGTTCTCTTTATCATATGGAATAATCCTATAGACTCCAAAACTTCTTCAGTATTAAATTTTAGAATTAGATCCATGCTCTTACCTCTATTCTGGAGTGTTAACTTCCAAAATACCAATAGATAGATCCGTCTTTATCTTCAATCACTTCTTTACCTTATTCATTTACTTTACCAACTACTTATAATAAATACAATACTCATGACTATAATCCATTGGGTTATTTAATATACCCATTTGGATTTCTTATCAATACCTAATAAAAACTAAATTAAATGATCTCATATATTTTTTTCCATATTTATCTCCCCCACATTGATAATAAATTCTTAGATTCTTTCTTATCCTCAATTTGAGATTCTTGAATAAGGTAAAATAACACTCATATTATGCTTTATTCATAAATAAAATTTCATATTCTCCCCCATATATTCTTTTTTATTTAATGTAAAACATGATTTACCTAAAAAAGTATGACACTGCTTCTCTTAATGTGATGATCCATAAATTAATCAATTCTAAGTCAATGTGATAAATTCTTAGTGTGGAAAACAAGAGGTTTTAACATATACATCAAAATTATCTATAAATAATTCTTCATTTGGTACCAAATCAAAAAAATTATTTTAGGGTATGTTCAAAACACTTTAAATTAATCTCTTGCATTAATATCAATAAAATTATTAAAAATATTCAGACCAAAGTTATAATGACCTTGAATCTAGTAACCTAGAGTGAGTGTCTACATTATCATATTGGTAAAATGTAAAAGGTAACACAATATACAGGATCGATTGGTTGATCAATATTTAGATACTATATGCATACATTATTTCCATATTACATTATAAAAATAGAACATATTATTAAATTATTTCTTGCATTATTGAATATCACTCTAAGATTCCTTCTTTGTATCTTGAGGAAAGGAAAACATAATAAAGGGTGAGACCATATGATCAGTAAGGAAAAGTGTACAATGTATTTTATCATGAGTATATGAGGTATAAAAATATGGTAGACTGATTAATCAATACATATGTCATTTAACTAAAAACTTATGCTTAAAAATATATCCATGGAAAATAACAACATAGCAATCACATGGATAATTATAATTGTAATATTAATGAAGTAAATATATAATTTAGAGCATCGTGATCTTAACATCAAGGCCTTATTCCAAGCCATAATTAACCTTACCATCAAGTCCATACACAAATAAATTTTAATGAATGGGTAGGTATACACCAAATATCCAACTAATGTGGCCAACTACTTATCTCCTGAGACCCATCGATAAATCTAGGGTGTATCTATAACTGGGCTCTACCTATCACTTATATAAGTCTAATTAATTCCTTATATATTGAATCAAAAATATAATACATAAAAATATTTCTTATTAATAAATAAATATTCATATTGAATCAACAGTACATAACATAAATATTTCCAAGTAAATGAAATAAAATTAAAAAAAACTCCCTTGAACTAACATCATATATTCAAATAGTATATAGTTAAAGAAATATCAAATTAGTATTAATGAAAACAGATATATCCATAGTACTGAAAATATGTACATGAAGGATAGAAATAATGTTTAATTAATAAATAAGAGTGATAAAGAACATGATCATAATAAAGTGAATTATCTCAAATTGAGGTATAATATGTAGATGAGTAAAAGGTGATAGAAGACCATAAAATCATCATAAATGAATGTTTGAAATAAAGGAAAGTATTTTGATAATTATAGAGTAAAATTTAAGAAAAAATTAAAAAAATGCTTAAATCCTTTGTAACTTTTTTGTAAAAACGAAGTTATAAATCATTTCAAAAATTCTTTTCAAACTTTTAGAAAATAATTCCTTTATATTTTAACATAAAATCTGAAAACTCATAGAATATTCAAATGGTAATTTATTTTAAAACCATATAAACTATTATAGGAATATAAATAGAAAATAATGGTCATAGATATTGTAAAAACATTTCAATACATATACATTAAAAAGAAAATTGCATCCACACTTTTATAAAAAGTAAAAAATGGATGGTTTAAAAAATTACAAATATTAATCTTAAACCTTTGTATGAAAGTAAAAGTTAGTAAAAAATACCTTTATAAATAATTTAAAATTATATAAATACATCCATAAAACAATTTTAAGAATATGGATATGGATGAAAAATATCCCTAACCTAAAAGAATAAATCATGTCAGTTTTTTTTTAAATGTTCTTCCGATATTTGGGTAACAAAGAGATGGAAATTTTCAAGAAAACATGGAAACCAAAAAAAATAAAAAATATATAATTATATATTGAGTTTTTAAAAATATAAATATCATATTTTTTTTAATGTAAATTTAAACATTAACAATCTAGATAATAGTGATATTTTAAAATAAACTTCTAAAAATTTAATAACTTATGAATCCAAAAATAATAAAAGTGAAAAATTTAATGTAAATTTTAAATACTATTAATAAATAATAATTAAGGATACAATATTTAAATGGAGTAGTATATTCACTATATAAATGAAATTAGTTTTATAATATATATGTATCAATGTAGTGGAATTGAGATTAAAAACTCTTACCTTGGATTCCTGCTTAATCAGGTGTCGTATATCTTCCTAAATAATTAATTTAAATTTATTAAATAATTTATTAATAAAATTTTAATCTATAATTAATTTAAGAAAATTTTCATCTATACTCTATTTTAAGGCCTATTTATAATCATTTTTCATCCATTCATTAAATAGTTCTTTCTTATGTCGACCACTTAAGGTTGTTCAGTCAATTTTGCCAACACTACTATGATATATTGATTGTGATAAATTATTTATTAAATGGTTTCATAATCTTCATAATGATATAAATATCATGAATATAATTTTTATTCATTGTATATTATTTTATATCCAACCATACAATTTGATAATAGAAAAATGAAATATGTCTTTCATGGAGGTGGTAGTTTGCACGTATGCATAATGATGCTTTCATTTTTCTAATGGATAGAAATGAAAAAAATATATTATGATTAATATTTAACAAATAATATTAATATAATAAATATCATATATATTCATTAAATATATCTTTAAGTTCATCCATGTAAATTGAAATTTAAAAATGAATCACATCACTTTGTGAAGGTGGTATCTCAAACGTACGCAGAAGTAACATTATCATTTCCCAATGCATATAAGGGTAAGAAATTAGATGATATATTATATCTTAACAATAATAATTATATCATAAATACAATATATATTCATTAATTACATATTTAAAACCTTCTAATGGAGGCGGTGATGAAAAATGAATTGCACCCCTATATGGAGACAGTAGTCTGTATGTTCGCATGAACAATGTTTTTATTTTCCATGGGATGGAAAAGAGGCAGAAAATGTTTATAAAATTATTATAAAAACATATCATTATATTAAATATACTTATTTAATTATGTTAATATTGTTATTTTAAATTTTTAGGAGGTTTAATAAGAAAGTAACTTAGAAATTCTCGATAAGAATATATACATCTTCCTTTGGTATTCTCATTTGAATTGCACCTGAATCATTCTTTACAATATTTTTTGGTGATACCATGACCACTATGTAAAATTAATGAAATTGTTTAAGGTATTTGAGTAGGGCTTGGTCAATCTAAATTCCCTTATAAGTGTGTATAAGAGAGGACATATTTTTCCCTTTTATAAGTGAGGTGGGTGGAAAACATGTGAATACTTGAAATTTTTTTATAATATATGTATCACTAAATTAAAGTGACTAATAATTATCATATATTAGAAGATAAAAATTTTGAGGTAAAACAAATGAAACTAATGATATTTAATCATGTATTTTTTGTTATCATGAAGCCTTATCCCTTTATTTTTAACCCTTAAAACATATTTTACCCTTAATCGAGGAGATTAATTTTTCCCATGGTTACTATTAATTATGAAAAAAAATTCAGTTGAACTAATTAAATAATTTTAATTATTAAAATTAAAATATTTAAACAGTTTTCAAATATTTAATTTCTATAATTGGGAAAAAATACTTTTAATATAAGTTTACAAAATGAAAAGGAAAAACCATTTTTGGGAAAATACTTGCATAAGAATAACAATTATTTTGTACAAAAATAATTTATGATGATGATTACCATGGAACTAATTGTATTAGGTTAAAAAGGATATTTATTTGAATTTTAAACCAAAATAATTGAAAGTGACCTTGTGAATAATTTTTTAAAATAGAACCAAAAATAGTTTTTATTTTGAATAAAAACATTTTATAGATTTCAATAATGTTAAACATAGAATTATAAGTTCAAAATTATATTTTTAAATGAATTATATTAATTTTTAAATATATATTTGGTCTATATAATGGTTTCATAAACTTTCAAGTCATTCCTATATCCTAATAATTTCATAAAATAGAATGTATTTATAAAATTGTTATTTTTTATTATTCACCCAAAATTAAAAAATTCACCCTTAAATAGTTTTGAAATGTTGAATTAAAAAATTAAATTCATTTTATCAAATTGAAATTGTAGAATTTTTTAATTTATTTTTTAATCATGTTCTTGAAAAAAGTTATGTACATTATGTTATAGTTTCATTAGAATGAAAAGCTTACTTAAAATAATTGAAGCTCGAGTGTTACATTCTTACCCAACTAAAAAATTTCATCCTTGAAATTTATAAAATGTAACATCATAAAAAATTTGGTTATTTATTAATAATAATTTTATTAGGATCTCCCATTTCATCCTCTATATTATTATTTCTCCAAATTACTTTACCAAATGAGGCATCTGACTCTTGAACGCTGGTTCTATAGTGTCAATAATATAGATAGACTCCTCATAATAAAAAGAATCAAGATATAATTACATTTATTTAGAGTTGTTTACATGTATTTGGGCTAGAATATACTTCCTTAATAATGATATATAGAACACATCATCCACTTTTGATAGGTTGTGTTGCATTTCCAAATAAAATTCCATGATTCCAATTCTTTCCAAAATCTCAAAAAACACGATGTACCTAGACATAGTTCCCATTTCTTATAAAACCTCACAACACACTTACATATACATAAATTTATAAAAAATAATCCCCTTCTTGAAATTCCAAATCCTTCCATTGATTATCTGTATAAATCAATTTCTTTCTTTGAGCTACCTTGACGTGACACTGAATTGTTCCCACTTTTATCAAGGTCTCCTCAAAAGGTTCTTAGCCTAAAAGATTACTTTCACCAACCTCATCCTAATAAGTTGGTGAATGATATATTTTCATAGAAAATATTTTATATATTGTAATTTAAATTTTTTTATTGAAACTATTATTATATGAAATATCACCAAATGTAAATACTAATACCACGTACCTTGAAAGTAAATTGAGCACAACCTAAGAATATCTTATAATGTTTGAATAGTCCTTTGGTTCTATCCATATATATGAATATGATAATAAGTTCTCAAATATATCTCAATTTCAATATCCTTCTAAATACCTCTTTATAATTTTTATGTAAAGTGTGGGTCATGATCAGATACAATAGAAAAAGGTGCATCATAAAGTTTCACAACGTAATTTTATAGAATCATGTGAGGCGATCAAGAGGCATATCCTACCCTATAGAAAGGAAATGTGAAGACTTAGGAAGGTGTTAATAAATAAACCATATAGAATCATTTATTTTATGATTGTTTTGAAATATAATGAAACAATATATAGTAATATCAACAAACTTGTATATAGTAATAAGGAGAGGTTTTCTACTCCTTTAAAATGTTTTCTTTAATTATTTACCTATTGAAAAACAAAGCATCTTGATACACTGTCAACAATTTATTTCTTGATATAATACCACAAAAACATTATCTTATATCCATATATATATTAGTATAGTGAAATATGAGCTATGATATTCATTTAACAATTCTATTTTCATATCAATTATGGATGGAACACATAAAAGCTTTCTAAATTTCATCATAGAATATTCATAAACAAAGACTGTAAAATTTCAATCATTAATGAAATTAATTTTCTTTTTTAACTCTTATCATCAATATGAGACCTTTTTATCTTCTCCGGTAATGATGGCTTTGATGTCATTTGGAAAAGGAGTGATGTTCCCATTCCTTGATGATTCCCATATCTGACATTAATAAATCCATGAATATATGATCTTTTAAAATCCTCATTTTTATCAAAAATCCATGATCTTTCCTACCCAATGCATAAAACTTCTTTTTTTATTCCTATTAGTGGTTTATTGAGATATCATAATCCTTGAGTAAATCTGTCCATCTCCTTTATCTCATGTTGAGTTCTTTTTTGTGAAAATATTTATTTTAAAATTTGGTGATCCTTATGTATCTCACATATTTCACCATAGAGATAATGCGTCTATATCTTAAAGTAAAATATTATTGTTTTCAAATCAAAACCATGTGTAGGATAATTATATCCATGGATATTTAAATATCTTGATGCATAAACAACAACTATTTCATTCTTCATAAGGACACATCTAAATTCATTCATCGATGCATCACTATATATTACAAAACCATCCCTTCCTGATGGTAACTTCAATATCGGTGCATTAACCAATATCATGTACAGTTCTTCAAAACCTTATTTATGTTCTTCTAACAATATGAACTTAAACACTTTACATGTCAACTTGGTTAATGGGTTACATAATCAAGAAATATTTTGAAAAAATCATTTATAGTAACATGTTAATCCATGGAAACAACATATCGTGGTTATGTACTTTGGTGTAGGACATTCTTTAACTACCTTTGTTTTTGATGGATCGTCTAATATTACATCCTTAGAGAAAATATAGCTCAAAAAGAAAATTACTAAGTCTATAATTCACACTTAATAAATTTATTCTATTACTCCTTCCCTCTGAGAGTTTCAATAAATATGGTCAAATGGATTTTGTGCTCTTCATAGATTTTCTAGAATTATAAGATATTATTGATAAATACCATAATGAAATTATAAAGATAAAATATCGTGAACCAACCCATATGGGCCCACCTAGTCAGTAGTAATCTAAGAGTGACACCCCAATTCCATCTCTAATAGGCTAGGGGTTTGAAACTATCACCAAGTAAGAATATTACACACAAGGGAGGCCTTATCCTAAAGTACCTACACACACACACACACATCTCCAATAACCAATATAATGTAGAAAGATAAATAATTGATACTTTAAATACATGAATAACATATATCCTACATTAGAGTATAATAAAATAGTATAAAAATATACAAAGGTCGAAATATAATCCCACCAAAACTATAATGAAGTCAAACCTACTAACAAAAAGTAAAGAGATAGAAAATTTCAACTATGGGGTCTATCCAAATTCATTCTAACTCAAATAATCACCACCTACTTTTGTTCCACCTTATAATATATCAAAAGGAATTCCATATTTATAAAAAATAACACATGTGGGAATTTCCCATGTAGGGGTGATTAAAACATACCCAGTAGGACACCTCAAAATCACTAAACACAAAGCATCAAAGAGAGTGCTAGCTCTATATCACAAAATAAAGGGAGAGTGATAAGAAAAAATTAGGTATACTAAAAGGAATACTTTAAGTCTTTGGGTAATTTATTTACCCACTACCATTCAAGGTATTCTATTCAAAGACCCGTAGTAACTCTTGCTAATATTACTCAACCCACGGGTCATGGAAACACCAATGACACTCAAAAGAC
Organism: Viscum album; assembly: GCA_963277665.1. Lineage (NCBI taxonomy): Eukaryota > Viridiplantae > Streptophyta > Magnoliopsida > Santalales > Viscaceae > Viscum > Viscum album. The sequence continues at coordinate 73,393,143 of OY728162.1, read as the reverse complement.
CAAGATACATAGGTAGGGAATCACACCTAGGGCCTATGGGGGATACGTGATCCTATCTAGAATAACCCACTTGTAAGGGGATAACATGCCCTAGATATTATTCATGGTATAATTGAAATAACCTATAGAATAAAGAGATAGAAGACCACACCCTGGATTGTGTGGAAGGATATCCATCTCTATCCAGAACTATCACACATAGAGCATTTCTCATCTAATAATTAGGATGATATTTCTCACCACACCCTTGTTTGAAAAGAAATGAGGGAATTAATCCATACTAAAAAAAGATCAAGGAAAAACCCTCATAATAAAACTGAATCCATCCTAGAAGTCCCATGGAATGTAGAAAAGGCACAAGTTTGTGCGATATTTTCCCAACCTAAATGGCCTGTTGTTATAAGGAGGGTCCACATGGTGTGTTTTCTTCCTAATATCACACTATGTTGATCCTAATTTTACTAAAAATATAGATATTTCATGATTCTACACATATTCCATTATCTCATCTCCTTTCAATGCAATTCAAATCCAATAATACCACATATTATGTGCATCATATCAGAGTCTTCATTGTCTCACGTCTAGAAACAAACATCCACAAAATCCATCTCACAAAATCATTGTCACCCACACCACCATCATATTTATATCATCACCACCATACCTCTGTTACATCACTGATCTTGACATTGATCTCGCATAAACAAACTATAGAAACATTTAATCAAACACATCATGTAATAGGTCCCCAAATATATTCATATCACTGGTCGATTGGAATGTTGAAAAAGACTGTAGAACAAAGGGAGAAATGCATGAAAAATCAAGGTGATAATCCATATAGTTTCATCTTTAGGTGGCCATGTATATGAAATCCAAAGAATAGGGAGAGTAAAAAAAATATCCAAAATAAATATCAAATTCTTAATTCCATGAAAATGAAACATTCAATTTATAAATAATTCTTGAAAAATTCTTGAATTAATTTATAATTAAACTAATTTTTGTTCATCACTAAAATACAGAACAACAAATAAAACAACAATACAAAAGCTATATCTCGGGTTAGATATATAATTAGACAAGATAGATCCACCAATAATTAAACAAGAATTAATCAATGCAATCTCTATGAGCTCTAAGGATCCTCAATTCCATTAAACGTCGACTAATCAGATCAAGCCTCTATCTCCGTATTTTTGATCTCCTGACTAGGTGGAATGAACCACCCTCAGTACCAATAAGAAAATAGAATCTTATTCTCACCCATGATAATCCAAAATGTATATAAAACATTGAATAAAAGGAATAATTAAATAGAGTAGGGTAAAATTTATTAATTGGGGGATAATTGAGTTAACATCTCATTAAAAACCCCACATAATGATCGCATGCATTTTCCCATTTTAACTATTAATGATTCGAGAAGATTGTTGATAGTTTTTTCCATTTAAAAATGTGCATGTCTTCACTATTCCCTACACCATGAATATGGTATTCTTGACACACTGAGAAAAATGGTGATCCCCTATGGTGTGTTCCCCAAATTTTAGGTGTTTTCCATCACCACAGCCTCCAAAATGTGCAAGGTGAGGTTACTGTGGCCATGGTCCACAGGGACTATCCCCAAGATCTATGCCTTTGTCTATGCCCTGACCTCCCTGTTTCACCTTTTTTTTTACATAGGTCTCAATAAATACCACCACAGATTTCACCGTGAGTATGGTTTTTCCCTTTCTTGACATAAGGGTTTCCAAAACACCAAAAATTATATTAAAATCTCATAAGGAATTACCCAAACATGGATCAATCCAAAAACTTATAGTAGAATATGGAAACAAGACTTATAAAATAGGAAACCCATGTTGACTTCATGCCTCACTCTGATAATATCATTTAATTCATTCTAAAGTATTAAAAATGAAAACCGATTTGTTGCATTCTCCCCACCTCCATGATTTTCTTCATGAAATTAAAAACCTGCGTGAATCATGTGAGCGATGGGTGAATCTAGCTATGAAATAGTGGGGGAATGGTTTTAGTGTAACATCTAAGTAAAATTGATACATAAATGATAGTAAGGTGCGCCTTTCTTTTAAGGATCATGAATGATTAAAACTCTATAGTTATGTGAGGATTTTCCTGAAGTAGTGTCAGGATGGGTGACATCCTAGGAAGTTTTTGAGGGTGTGTGTGAGTGAGGATCAAACACACTAAAAGAATATTTTTTGGTCTATGGGGAAAATAAATATTTTTACAACTAATCCTAATGGGTAATATCATGTGGTGTGTTGGGAAGGAATCCAAGGTATTATAGGAGACCCATGGGGTCAGATGACTAAACTTATGGCATGGCGATGTTAGGTTAAGAAAAATAGTATCAGAGCTAATACCCAACTGGAAGTGAAATAGCACTTCCTAAGTTTAATACTCAACTAGATATTCTTTGGTTCATTGAACCCACATGCACCACATTCAAGAGAGTAAAGTATGAAAGTAAAGTAAGCAGTATTTTTATAAGGTTCGACCCCTGTGTGGGAAACATACTCCTTATTATTTCAGATATTTATCCTTATCCACAAATTTTTCCACTATGAATTTTTTATCAATATAAGTGGATGTGGGTTGTTTTTATACTAACTCACTCTCTCCATATCAAATAGGAAATTTATCGTTATATTACACAAGTTATATATCCCTTGCTATATTACACATGTGAAAGGATCTTTATATTTCTTCCCACGGTCTTCAAATTGGAATCTCATCATATGGTCTTCTGAGCTTCTATCCTCTTTTTAAGTGGATAAAAAAATTATCTAGGGATTTATTTTCATCCAAAAACTAATCCACTTTTTCAATAATATAAATTCTTCGGCTGCCATCTAGTCTTTAATAATTATACATGAAACTTGACCTCTATATTATCCTCAGCATCATGGTTCTTTTATAATCGGATTATTGGGAACTCTAAAATCATAACTTCAATGATAAAACCCTATAATATATATTACCTAGAGAATATATCATGAAATAAACATCTCCTAGAAATATTTTCTAGAGATATAACCTGAAAAATCTCTACACTTGTTCCAACTCACTCACTTTTTATTCAAATCTTTCATAACCTTCCTCGACTCAATAGTTTATCTTGGGAAGACCTGGTCAGCATCATCATCCTTCTATTATCTTTCTCTTCTTCTTATTCTATTCCCAAATAGTTTTCCCATCTTGCACTTGTTAGATAAAAAAGGTTCTTCCTCCAGATAGCTTCTGATTTCCCTCCGTTTTCACTACTTCTTCTTTGATAGCTTATTTTATTCTCTTAGCTTAATCATTGCTTCTTCTTTAAGATGGATTCTCTAAGAAATCCCATTTACAAATCTTCACTACAACAGATCCTTCTCATTCTCACATTTCTTTATTTATTTATTTTATCAATTTCACACACATGTAAGTGACTGGAATAACTTTCTTCTTTCATTTACAATATCTTTAAATAGTATACATGGATACATTATTACTACTAGTATAAAATCAATAATATAAAATATTCACTTCAGAACCCTCATGATGTTTCATGCACCTATTTTCACCTCAAAATATATTCAAAAAATAACTTCATTTATTTCATCTCTCATGGATGAGTATATTATTATTTTATTCTTCAATAGGTTCAGAACCATATCACTTAATATAAACTTCATATTATCTAAAAATAAATATTTCCTTAAATAATATATATATATTATACAACAACAAAATTAGTGGTGTAGATCACCTCATCTCGACATGATTGTGTCCATGAATAATATGTATAAACTCTGGTCGAATCTATGAATAATAGCTTCAATATCAACTTTAATCTCATCTTATCAAGCTTGATTCACAATTATTTAAACATTGTTGTATAGCTCAATCATCTACTCAAATTTTTCTACATTATTCTTGAAAACTCATTAAGTTTATTTTTCTTTATCAAGTAACTCTTTCATTGGATATTCTCAAACTCCTACTTGAATAATGACTATAAATAGAATCATGATATTCATAACTTGATATCACAATTTCATAATTTTTATATATTATTTTCATCAGAATATAAAATTCTGGAAACTCAATTTCATAATTAAACAATATATCTAAAATTGTTCTTCTTTATTCGATCTTCTTCTCCATGAATTGAAAATTAACTCTTGTAATTTTTATTCTTAAATCACAACCCCCTTTAGATATTTGGGAAATTTAAAACACTTTAGGATAATTATTGATCATCCTAAATTATTTCTTATTCATAATACTAAAATGTTTAATTTTATATTTTTATAAAAAAACTAAGTATTGAAGTCATATATAGGTTCAGGGAAGTTATATGTTGGCTCATGAATTTATATGGTGATGTAAAAGTTCATTTTACATGACTTTGTAGTCATAAGAAGTCAAAAAGTAATACACCCTTATTCATAAGTCATAAAATTTTTAACATAACACATTTGATAAGACTTTGAAGTCTTATGATGTAGAAATCATAATTTCATAATTCCTTGGGGGTCTCATAAAATTTCTAAAGTCTTATAAAATGGCATGAAGTCTTAATAAATTACTTGAGTTCATACAATACACCTGTGAAGTCTTATTAAATAATTTATCTCTTAGTATATTATTATAAAGTCATTTGAAATATGAAAAATCAAATGAAATGTTCAAATTCATAGTATTTTAATACTTATCCAATTTTTAACTTAAACTCCAAAATCTAGAATTTATCAAATAAATTAAAAAAATATTCCAGTGGATCTAGGGATTCTTAAAACTTCTTAAAATTTCATCAAAGGTTTTCTCTCACTGATTTTAGTATATTTAAACCCTAATATCATTCGAATTTATCCTATATTCTTCAACACTTCAATCTTCCATTTTATTATTTCTTTTTCTTCTTTGAAAAACATCTTACATGTTGTACATAGAATCCAACTTCTCGATAATTTTTTAAATGTTTTATATGGTACTTCACATCCTTGGTACTTGTATTTGACCTGAGAACTAGCTTAACAATCATCATATGTTATATCCTTTATCTTGCATTCACTTTGGATGCACCTCTATTCTACTATACCCATAATAAATAGGCAGCCTCTTCATTTCATTTTCCAACATGATATAGATTTACCTTTTAATATACAAAGAATCTAACTCCATTATTATTTATAAAACTTTTCTTCATATTGAAAACAAATACAAATCAATTGGATCTAGATCCAAGGGGACTTTAGAGATACACAGAATTTTTTTTGGAATGAGGATTATTCGATATCATGTTACTAGAATATTAAAACTATCATGAGGTTCCTACATGGAAAGGGATTTTCGTGGGTTCAATATTATGAAGTAAAAAAAACAAATTTTCATCCCTATTGATGCCTAAATTTCTCATTGTCCTCTACTTATAATTTTGAGGTGTTAAAGGGGTTAAGATGAAGTTCATAGGTGAGTGGAAAGGAATAATTAGATTTGGGTTAATAATTTTATTCAGAAGCACAAATCACATCATGACCATGTGTATTGAACAATTTTTTATTTCCTAGATAAGGGGATCTCTCCTGGTTTGGTTGGTTCCACCGTGATTTATTGGGTTGTGGAGTGACACAATGAGTTATGTCGTGAAGTGTTGGTCATGAGATTCTAGTGTGCCTCTCGATGACTATGTTTGGTCATTGCATCGTGATGCCTAGGATTACGAAATTGGAAGCTTTGTTGAACCATGAGGGCCTTGGATATAATATTTTGGTGTTTCTTTTTTTGAGATGGTTGTGTCATGGAAATATTTGTTTTATTGTGGTAATTTATATTTCACTATGGTTATGTCTGTGGGTATCTAGTTTGAGTGAGGTAGTCTAAGAATTATTTCGTGATCTTGGAGGTTTCAATTTTTTCAATGTGTAAAGGAGTGTTGTGTCATGATATTACTTGGGTATATAAATTTTAAATGGTTTTTTGATGAATTTATGGTGATAGATAACAAGATATCATTCCATAATTTTCAAGAGGCTCATTTCACCCAACAACATTGTATCGTGATGTATTTCATCACGTGGTGATTTTTTAACCTTGAATTGTTAATATAAATTTTTAGTGGATTATAAAATTATATTCTATTAACTTGGATATACCTTTGAATTCTTTTGTTTGGTTTTGGCATTCCTCATCCCTTGTTGAATCTTAATACTTGGACTTTCATGATCCATGGTACCATTTTTTCATTCCCCATCCCAATGGGGCTCATGCTTCGACTCCCCATGCCCGCCTCCAATAGGATAGGGGATGTCAACTTGCACGGTGTAAGCATATCAATAACATGGGAGGTCTTATCCTAAGTACATATACACATGAACACATCTCCAAGCCTATACAATTCTGAAATAAAAAAAATCAACAACCATGCATGAAAACATCTAAATCATACAACTATATATAATAGTAAGTATTTTAAATAAATAGGGCCAAATACAATCCCACCACAGAGTCCAAAAAAAACTCCAACATAAAAGTAAAACTGGGAATTCTATCATAATGTTGTAGGAACAACCCTCGGTCTATCTAGTCTAACTAATCATTATATAGTCATGGTCCTTCAAGGAATCTATCAAAGGGTCGATAATTTACACAAGACATGACACTTGTGGGCCACACCTATGTAGGAGTGAGTATATAAATACCTAGTGGGACACCCTGAAACCCAAAGTATACAAAAATGGAAATATAGTCAGTTATACACAAGTATATGTCTGTAAAACATATAATAATAATATCCCAATATACTCAACAAACGCACATAGTATAAAGGTGAGTCTCAACGGTAGTATACCAGCCTAGGATTCAATATTGAAGATTCTAAAAAGTACTCATCTGGGATAAAAAACTACTGAGTCTGATTTTACTGATGACATCCATCTATGATGTAGTAATCATTGAGTCATTCTTTTAGAATTACATGCTAGAAGTCCTAAGTGATACGATACACATATGAGGATCAGTCCCAAGGCCATGGGGTATACCAACAACCCAATCTGGATTAACCTTTGAAGTAAAGGATCGATGCCCATGCTGTGTTGGTCATGATTATACCAAGAACTCCTCCTATAGAATGAATATGAATATGGGATCTTTCTCTAGGACTCATAAAAGGATTCCAAAAACATTATCCAAGAATTACTACTAAAGGGATTGTGGTCCAAGGAGTAAGAGGTGATCCCATACTAACCCTCAGAGAATTGATGTGAGGAACGCACTATATTGAATATTTTACAAGATACTAAGGAAAAGTTATCCAACTCAACTTTTAGAAAGTGCATGGCATGTAGAAGGGTTAGACATTCTTCCCATTGAACTTGGGTCTGACCCATGTAAACATCCCATGTCACATGCCTATGTTTGTGTCCGTGTAAAAGTACACAGTCTATCGGCTAACCATGTAATTTACCCATGTACCAGTACACGGATTTGCCCAAGTACTTTTCCAATCCATGTACATGTAGGGGAGTACATAGCATGCTCCAGCCAGTGTACCCCTACCCATTTCCATGTACCCTATGAGGTACAAAGAGATTCTCCAAGGAGAGTTCACACACTGTGTGACCCAGTCACATGTCATGTGATACTTATATATCTCCTTAAACCCTAGCCTCTACAAAGGGGGTCCTAAATGACATGTGGCTCCACATTACGTTTTATTTAGGGAAAAAATTTTCAAAATGTAACACCCTGACTCCAGTTACCTAGAGTCGTTGCATTATTACGTAACATTGGCATGATCACAAAAGATCATGTCTCGAAAGACCGATTATTTTAATAGCCTTGGAAGCACTAGATACATTCATAATTGTTACATTAAATCATAAAGTGAAAAACTATAATAATATAGTCTCCATAGTCCACACTCAAATCCCCTTCATACTATCCATATAGGTCAATCATAAAATATTTCTTCACATCCTTGAAAAATTAAAACATAGAAAGGGGTGAGCTCAGATGCTCAGTAAGGATAACAATATAGCGGAAACTTTCATAAATAAACATAAATATTTAACGCAATGTATAACTAAAACAAAAGCATTTTAAACTTGAACTTCAACATAATATGGCAAAAATAAAATGAAATAATGCCATTTACTTATTCACATGGATATTCTACTAGTCTAATAATCACATAAAATATCAATAACCAATTTTATAATGATGGAATTCATAATGCCAGACTATCATAACCATGTATTCAAGGCCTCGTGCCAAGACTACAAAAAAGATTTTGTCAAGGCCTCATGCCAAGACACTAGTTTGTCTCATTAGACCTACTGATGCATCGAGGAGCTGTAGCGGGCTCCACCTGTCACTTATTAAGTCCAATTCATTCCTTATATGAAAAGGTTTAAACATATCATAAACCGTAACATAATTGTATAACATAAAACATGCATAAAGGAAACATAACATTTCCAAATTTCAATCACAAGATATCAATAAAACACATTGATATAATAAAACATTATCAAAACCATTTTCGATACCAAAATAAAATAAAATTAAAACTTGGTATTTATTTTTCATTTAAAAAAGTTATGGCTTGTAGAGGAATCCAAAACTCAAATAGTGGTCACGGTGGCGGAGAAATCATTGTTTACGCATACGTAAGAAAAAACATTCCCTTTTGTCGTTTAGTAAAACGATTCGTATAAAAAATATTCCTTTTGAATAAACATAAAATTCAAAGGGGTTTAGATATCGTATAAAAGAAAGTTGTGTATAAAACAAAATATGCCTCAATGAAAGAAGATTGAGACGAAGTCCCTTACAAAGATCATTTTTTTTAAATAAAATAGATCTATTATTTGAATTCACTATAAGTACACATAACGAAAGTAGAAATACAATATAGGGCATAATAATATCATGAAATAATCTGAAAGTAGGAGATTAACCCAAAGAACCGAAATTGGGTTAAGAAGTTCCCTTACCTCGTGTTCGACTTGTCTCGATCATTCTTTAACCTCATGAATAATAAACTAGTGTTAATTTCTACTTTCTTAAGAAACTTTTTCAAGTTCATTATTCCTTTTATATCACTTATTATCATGTTATGCACATTATTTAATTATTTAAGTTAATAACGGTCATTTTGTCGATCTTTGGTACTTGAGTCAAAAATAAACTTATTATAATTACAAGTTGTTCATGGGGTAAAATATCCATTATATCCAGAATTATATTCATGATTTAGATATCATATATATCATACATATCCAGTATATACATTCATTTATAATATTACATAACATTTAGAGGTATGAAATGAAATTCACCATTCTTGGAGATGGTAAGCCGTACGTACGCATGAACGCTACATTCATTTCTATTTCGTATTTAATGGAATTAAAACAAAATGAGATATATATATTATAATTATAGTATAATATATATGTTATATAGGTCACATAAGTTCATTAATTTCATTATTTATACATTCCATGTATTGCATGAACGAGTCACCTCAATTGAGGGGGTGGTAGTCCACACGTCCTCAAATGAAATTATCGCATTTGCACAACAAGAAAAGAATAAAGGTACTCTTTAAATGTAAAATAAAGAAGTTTGGAGAGGAAATAAATATAATATATATCATAAATAAATATAGTACCATCATTATGGACACCATTATAGGTGGTAGGAGAATATAGAACAATCATCGTTTCGTGAGGCAGTAATTCGCCATCCACGAAAACAGTATGTTCTTTAACCATTAGACGGAGTTGTGTTTAAGTGTAGCTCAAATACTTATCATAACAAAATCCTAGTATATTTATAAAACCGTTTTTGTTACTAAATAAAGGAATAAAAAGAGTTTAGGGGGTTGGAGAAGCAAAATAAAACAAAAGAGAATAAGTGAAGACATTACCTTTAAATCGGGTAACTCTTTTTCATTTGAGCCAAAGGCTTACTTGGGAAGACTTATGACCAAAGTGAGGATTCTAGAAGTAAGAGAGGGAAGTTGAGAGAGTATTTGGGCAGAGTTTGGTTGAGCAAAATGGCTTTGATGGTGTGAATAAGGTGGTAGAGGTGGGGCCCTTTTATAAGAGGAGAGGAGGGGCACTCTTGGAAACTCATGAAAGGTTACATTATTATGAAGTGCTCTTCAGATTTAAAAGGTTCTAAAATTATATATTTAAAGGATAAGGTGATAAGGGTTCTAAATAAACTCATACAATAGGTTTTTTACAAGTTTATGTCTTATATTTTACATTATCTTTTCATTTTATTTTAATCGTTAATAAATGAGGTAATCGCTGCATCATCATGGTGTCATAAAACATTTAATTTATTTAATGAATAAAATTTATAAAAAGAATATCATGATGTATGAAATCTTTTTATATTTCCAATGAATATTTATAGTCAAAAATTTAACTTGTATTACCCCATGTAATAATTGTTTTAGTAAAACAACAAATGTTTGTGACAATTTTATTTTTACTTTAAATAAAAAGTTATTAATGTCATTTTCTTACCCAAGTGGCTCCATGTGGTCCCCAAGTTGACCCATAGATTTTATTGGTCGGCCATGACTCATCAAATAAGGGTAGGACAAGTGTAAAGGTAATTTAATATTATTATAACATTATATTTACCTTAAATTACACTAATTACCTTTAATCGCGATTAATAAAACTTAAAAGTTACTATTCACCAAAAAAATATTTTAATCCCATTGAACCAAATTTTACTTCATAATGTCAACCATGTATGTAGGATTTTTGAAAATCAAATCACAGAATTGGTAGTGTTTCATCTACACGATAAATTAGTTTTTAAACTACCACTTAGGGGTTTCACTATTCATCAAAAATTGAAGTTTTTCAGAAAAATACCAAAAATTCACCCTAAGCTATAATTGATATTCTGAATTCAAAAATGGTGTCTATTTTACATAATTCCAAACATATAAGTTTAATTAATTAATTTAATAACTAATTCTCTTTGCCGCAACAAATAGCGCGTTTTTAAGAAACAATATATATCAAAATATTGACAATTGTTTATGTCTGATTTCAAAGTGAAATTAATTATAATGACCATAATTGGATAAAATACTAAAAATATATTCTTATTATACTTTAAAACCTATCAATGGTATGATTTATCACTATAAATTATTTTGATTAAAAAATTTGTTTTTAAGTATTTTTCACTATTCATAAAAAATTGGAAGTTCTCAAAAAATTACAAAAAATTCAACTTAGGATAATTTCGATATTACGAATACAAAAATGAAGTCCATTTAGAAATATAAAATTTATATAATTTGAAAAAGTGGGTATTACTATTCATAACAGCTACTTTGATTGGTCGTGGTGTGTTAGAATCTCGAACTTGCGTACAATGCAAGCTATTGCATTATTGAAAGAGAAGCGTATCATGAAAGCTTGGGGTGTTACATTCTCCCCTCCTTCAATAAATTGCATCCTCGCAATTTGAAAATGTTCTTTGAAAAAAAAGGTTGAAAATAGAAAATACCTTTGTCTAAAACCCACATTGGAAATAAGGTTTATAAAATTATAACTTTAAAAGAAAGAAAGATAAGTACAAAGGTCACCCGAGATAGTCCATTCTATGGTACTATGAAAATATGGATATGGAGGAGAAAAAAACCATCAAGGTCTGATGGAGAGTTGTAGAAAACCGGAATAGGAGAAATTTTAACTACAAGAAAATCACAAACTTGTGATTGGTTAAATGATCATTGATTCCCCAGTAGAAAAAGTTAACCGAAAACGTTTTTGTATTAAGTTACCTTTCATAAATTTGAGGAATTTATTTAAGAGATTTACTAAGAATGTAAGGAAATATACATACTTGTCATAACTTTTTACCACAAACCCATCTTTCACTCAAAAAGATAATAGAACTCAAAAATATTATATTTATCCCAATCGCACAAGATTCCAAATATTAACACATACCATTTAGATTAGGAAAACTATTCTGTAATAACCAGGGACTTCCTGTAGGCTAGTGGTAGGTAATAAAGGCATGTCGCACTATGGTTGTGGGTTCGATTCCAATAGCTTTGTCCGATGCGAAGGGTTATCCCCCAACCTGCAGGTTGTCCATTTCCTAAAAATATAGTATTATAATATTCCAAAAATTATCTTCATAAATGTTTTAAACTTAAACAATACTATCCGAAGTTCAACTTAATCCATTCCAACCTTTATAGTTATCCAAAATACCTCTGTCCAGACTTTCTCTAAAAGGTCTCTAAATTCCAAAATCAATTGTATCATCAGATTCCTCAAACAAAGTAAAGATTCTCTTATTGAAACATACAAAAATATGATTACCTTCATCATATTAAAACCTTAATGAAAACAACAAGTACTGCAGTACAATACTTATATATATCACATTATTCTTATAACCAGAATATAATCCTTGAGTCCAAAAGCACCAATACATTAATTATTCCACTTCAAATGTAGTAACAACATAAGATTTTCCTTTATCCCTTCACCTTTTCAGAGTTAAGTTTCCCTGATGCTTAGGAAATTCATTTGCATAATGCCCCATTTCCCTACAATTGTAGCATTCAACATTGACCGACTCTTTCATTTCCTTACAATCACGAGCCTGGTGACCTTTTTCTCCACATTTGTAACAAACTCACATTCCCTTTAGGCAAGTACCAGGGTGATTCTTCCCACAATTATCACATAATGGAAAATCCTTCTTTACCTTTTTCCCTTTATCTGTCTCTTGTTCCACCGTACTCTTCTTCTCTTTCTTTACTTTGTTGTCATAAGACTTAGAGAATTTCGTTTTTGTCTTGATTGCACAGGAGACAATATCTTCGTACGATGAAAAGGATTGTCATACTAAAGCTCGACAGAGAAATGGTTTTAACCCATCAATGAAATGATCAATCTTACTTCTTGGGTTATGTATATAATCTGAAGCATTTCACACTAATCTTGTAAAGTTAGCCTCATAATTTGTGACATTCTCATCCTCCTTTTCTCTCGGACTCAGAAATTTTCTTTCCATATCTGCTCTATTGTCACAAGGAAAGTATTTTTCTAAGAAAAGATCTTTAAACTCTCTCCATTCCATACTTGATACTTCTTTATCTTCCGTTGTATTTTGAATCAATAACCACCATTGATCAGCATCTCCAGTTAGGCGGTAAACTACCAAGATAACCTTTTCCCTTTCACTACTCCCCAAAGCCTGAAATATTTTCTCTAGGGAATTTATCCATTACTCAGCTACTAAGGGATTTGTACTCTCATTGAATGTTGGTGGTTATTGCCTCATGAAGTGATCTAACATTGATCCTCCACGCTGCGGATCAGGGTGCTCCATACGACTAAGGTTATTATTCATAACCTGAGTGAGTTGTCTCAGTATGGTGATAAGTTGATCAACACCAGTTGTATCACCAGCTCCATTATAATTATCTTGAGCAGGAGGGAAATCCCTACATGGAGTGCGTTCATTGATAAGGTTTCCATTCCTTCCACTAGGCTTCATTTCTAAAAAATGGCATAAACTAGATTAGTTTATGAATCAAAATACATAATTCTATACTTGTAAAAAATTAACATAAATCAAACTATAATAATAAAAATGTTTTCTTTGAGGAAGTATATACTCATAAACCCTTTATAATGGTTTGTAATGAAAATGATAATAATCCTAATCATATCCCTAGGGAGTGTCGTAACCAAGAGTGCAGCAAGGCCCGTTGTCGTGCACCAGTTCCCATTCGAGTCTAGATCAAAGTGGTGTTTTCGGGTTTCACCCCTAGGTACATCTGGGCCTGAGCCACCTCTACCTTCTCGTATCCAGACAGGGATGTATTGCTCGGAAAACTCAAAAAATATCTATAATACCAAAATTCTTGGAAGTTATTCTATATTAATCCTCAAAGTCTATCTTTGGGCTATGTGCTCTAATCAGAGTTTATCTAAATCTAGCTTCCAAGGTTAGTACTAAACAGCTTCTAATACCAACTGCAACACCCTGACTCCAGTTACCTAGAGTCAGTGCATTATTACGTAACATTGGCATGATCACAAAAGATCAAGTTTTGAAAGACCGATTAGTTTAGTAGCCTTGGAAACACTAGATACATTCATAAATGTTACATTACATCATAAAGTGAAAAACTAAAATAACATGGTCTCCATAGTCCACACTCATATCCCCTTTATACTATCCCTATAGGTCAGTCATAAAATATTTCTTCACATCCTGGAAAAATTAAAACATAGAAAGGGGTGAGCTCAGATGCTCAGTAAGGATAACAATATAGAGGAAACTTTCATAAATAAACATAAAAATTTAAGGCAATGTATAACTAAAAAAAGAATTTTAAACTTGAACTTCAACATAATATAGAAAAAATAAAATGAAATAATGCCATTTACTTATTCACATTAACATTCTTCTAGTCGAATAATCGCATGCAATATCAATAACCACTTTCATAATGATGAAATACATAATGACAGACTATCATAACCATGTAGCCAAGGCCTCGTGCCAAGATTACAAATAATATTTTGTCAAGGCCTCGTGCCAAGACACTAGTTTTTCTCATGAGACCTGCCGATGCATCGAGGAGCTATAGCGGGCACCACCCATCACTTATTAAGTCCAATTCATTCCTTATATGAAAAAGTTTAAACAAATCATAAACCATAACATAATCGTATAACATAAAACATGCATAAAGGAAACATATCATTTTCACATTTCAATCATAAGATATCAATACAACACATTGATATAAAAAAAACATTATCAAAACCATTTTCAATAGCAAAATAAAATAAAATTAAAACATGGTATTTATTTTTCATTTAAAAAAATTATGGATTATAGAGGAGTAGAAACTCAAATAATGGTCACGGTGGCAGAGAAGTCATTGTCACTACATACATAAGACAAAAAATTCCCTTTTGTTTTTTAGTAAAATTCTTTGTATAAAAAATATTCCTTTTGAATAAACATAAAAGTCAAAGGGGTTTATATGCTGTATAAAATAAAGTTGTGTATAAAACAAAATATGCCTCAATGAAAAGAGATTAAGACAAAGTCCCTTAAAAAATCATTTTTTAAATAAAATAGATCTATTATGTGAATTCACTATAAGTAAACATAAATAAAGTAAAAATACAAGATAGGTCATAATAATATCATGACATAATTTGAAAGTAGGAGATTAACCCAAAAAACGGAAATTGGGTTAAGAAGTTCCCTTACCTGGTGTCCGACTTAACTCGATCATTCATTAACCTCATGAATAATAAACTAGAGTTAATTTATACTTGATTAAGAACATTTTTCAAGTTCATTATTACTTTTATATCACTTATTAC
The DNA here is from genome assembly GCA_963277665.1 of Viscum album. Taxonomy (NCBI): domain Eukaryota; kingdom Viridiplantae; phylum Streptophyta; class Magnoliopsida; order Santalales; family Viscaceae; genus Viscum; species Viscum album. The sequence goes on along the minus strand of OY728162.1, from coordinate 73,377,712 downwards.
AATGTTATTCACATTATTTAATTACTTAAGTTAATAATGGTCATTTTATCGATGTTTGGTACTTGAGTCAAAAATAAACTTATTATAATTACAAGTTGTTCATGGAGTAAAATATCCATTATATCCAGAATTATATTCATGATGTAGATATAATATATATCATACATATCCATTATATACATTCATTTATAATATTACATAACATTTATAGGTAAGAAATGAAATGCACCGTTCATGGAGACGGTAAGCTGTACGTACGCATGAACGCTACATTCATTTCTATTTCGTATTTAATGGAATGAAATCAAAATAAGATATATATATTATAATTATAGTATAATATATATGTTATATAGGTCACATAAGTTCATTAATTTCATTCTTTATACATTGCATGTATTGCATGAACAAGTCACATCAGTTGAGGGGGCGGTAGTCCACACTTCCTCAAATGAAATTATCGCATTTGCACAACATGCAAAGCATAAAGGTATGCTTTAAATGTAAAATACAGAAGCTTAGAGAGGAAATAAATATAATATATATCATAAATAAATATATTTCCATCATAATGGCCACCATGATAGGTGGTAGGAGAAGATAGAACACTCATCGTTTCATGAGGCAGTAATTCACCATCCACAGAAATAGTATGTTCTTTAACCATTAGACGGAGGTGTGTGTAAGTGTAGCTCGAATAATTATCATAAAAATATCCTAGTATATTTAAGATACTGGTATTGTTACAAAATAAAGGAATAAAAAGAGTTTAGGGGGTTGGAGAAGCAAAATAAAACAAAAGAGAATAAGTGAAGACATTACCTTTAAATCGGGTAACTCTTTTTGATTTCAGCCAAAGGATTCCTTGGGAAGACTTCTTCCCAAAGTTAGGCTTCTATGAGTAAGAGAGGTAATATTAGAGATTATTTGGGCAGAGGTTGGCTGAGCCAAATGGCTTTGATGGTGTGAATAAGGTAGTAGAGGTGGGGGCCATTTATAAGAGGAGAGGAGGGGAACTCTTGGAAACTCATGAAATGTTACATTATTATGAAGTGCTTTTCAGATTTCAAAGATCCCAAAATTATATATTTCGAGGATAAGGTGATAAGGGTTCTAAATATACTCATACAATAGGTTTTTTACAAGTTTAAGTCTTAAATTTTACATTATCTATTCATTTTATTTAAATCGTTAATTAATGAGGTAATCGCTGCATCATCATGGTGTCATAAAAAATTTAATTTATTTAATGTATAAAAATTATAAAAAAATATAATGATGTATGAAGTATTTTTATCTTTCCAATTAATATTTATAGTAAAAAATTTAACTTATATTACCCCATGTAATAATTTTTTTAGTAAAACAACACATGTTTGTGACAATTTTATTTTTACTTTAAATAAAACGTTATTAATGTCATTTTCTTACCCAAGTGGCTCCATGGGGTCCCCAAGTTGACGCATTGATTTTATTGGTCGGCCATGACTCATCCAATATGGTTAGGACAAGTGTAAAGGTAATTTCATATTATTATAACATTATATTTACCTTAAATTACACTTATTACCTTTAATTGAGATTAATAAAACTTAAAAGTTACTATTCACCAAAAAATTATTTTAATCCCATTGAACGACATTTTACTTCCTAATGTCAACCATGTATTTTTGATTTTTTAAAATCAAATCACAGAAGTGCTAATGTTTCATTTACACAAAAAATTAGTTTTTAAACTACCACTTAGTGGTTTCACTCTTCATCAAAAATTGAAGTTTTTCAAAAAAATACCAAAAATTCACCCTAAGATATAATTGATATTATAAATTAAAAAATGGTGTCTATTTTACAAAATTCTAAACATATATATTGAATTAATTAATTTAATAATTAATTCTCGTGGTTAAAAAAAATAGCGTGTTTTTAAGAAACAATATATATTAAAAGATTGATAATTGTTTATGTCTGATTTCAAAGTGAAATTAATTCTAATGACCACTATTTGATAAAATGGTAAAAATATATTCTAATTATACTTTAAAACCTATAAATGGTATAATTTATCACTATAAAATATTTTGATTAAAAAAAGTTGTTTTTAAGTATTTTTCACTATTCATAAAAAATTGGAAGTTCTCAGAAAATTACAAAAAATTCAACTTAGGATAATTTCGATATTCCGAAAACAAAAATGAAGTCCATTTTGAAATATAAAATTTATATAATTTCAAAAGGTGGGTATTACTATTCAAAACGGCTATTTTGATTGGTCGCGGTGTGTTAGAATCTCAAACTTGCGTACAATGCAAACTATTTCATTATTGAAAGAGAAGCATATCATGAAATATTGGGGTGTTACACAGAAATACAAATCTAAAATCCCCATTGTCATCTACTCGTCCCAGTCCTAGATCTTCCACTGTTGTCACTATTCACTCCTGTGGAACTCGGATCTGAGTCAACCGAGGTCAGTCATCACCGTAGAAGTGATTTTAGGTGATCTTTTTTTGTTAATCATCCAGAACCTCTATCATCTTCTTCTGTATGAAAACTATGCTTGTACATACAAAACCAGTCATGATCCACTCAATTTTGTCATCATCATGTGATCCTTGTACTGTACTGAGTCTGGATTTTTGATATTGAATTTTTGATCTAATAAACGGGCATGAAATGTTTGATTCCTTGGTATTTGGGTCCAATCACCAAGAAAACGAGATCCCAATAATGTAAACATATATAAAAAAGGGAGAAAACCACAAAACACACAAAGTAGGAATGAACAGTGTTTGTGTTCAGTTGGCCTCTATTTGTTGTCATTAGAATGAAAAACAAAGAACAAAAATCAAATAAGAAATTCCCCAATAAGAATCCTTGCAATAAACCCTTCCTACAAGATGGCTGAACTGCAAATCAATCTATTGGTTTATTGGTTCTTGTTCATCAATGAAATTAAGAACTTTGAAATAATCCAAATAAAAAAATGTCCTACCTCGATTTGGATTGATCTCTGATGAAGAATGAAGAGGCATCATTGTCATTGGTGATATCCTTCGATTCTTTTGCATTTTGATCACCAATCATGGATCTAGTCACCATTATTCTTATAGAGATCCTCCAAGCTCTCTCCAACGGCTCTCCAATGGATCCAAGGTTATGCGGATAACCCTAGGATTTCACCATACTAGTCTACTTAAAGACTCTCCAATCGATGTGTCAAAAAAATATAACTTAAATAATTTATTTAATTATTTTATCTATTTCAACACCAGTGATGACTTTTTGACAAACACCATGTGCTGACCATGTAACAACCCAAACTATTATAAATAAAATTCTACATTTAATTTATGTAAATGTATTATTATATAATATAGTTGTAGAAAACAAATGCACTTATTTTTTTATTATATCCTATTTGATTTAATTAATAATTAAGAATCATTACCATTGATAATATAGACGTTGAACAGTGATCATATGATTAGTATAAATATAGGGTTTTAACAAATCCAATTGACAAAGACAAATGATATGCTATACTCAACCAGTAGGGTCATTCCCTATAAATCCCATTTCTCAGATCTTCTGAGGGAGATAGTATCATTGGGATTTTCCCTTTACCAAGCTCTATCTAAGATCCAACAACTTAAGCATGAAAAAACCATTTATGGGAGAACTTCAATCTCATCGTGATCACATCCCAAACCATGTTCGTTGAACCGCCCCATGAAAATCCCACAATCACACACCTTACCCTTAGGGAGTTTTCTAGCATATTAAATTCATATGTATCAATAACCTATAAATATGAGTATATAAGTTATTTTTATAGAATAATTAATATATTTTCATCCTGTTATTTTTACATTATAAACGATTTTTATTTAGATTCAAGAAGAAACAAATAGTGATTTGGTTATTATTCAAATTCAATTAAGGAATTTATTTTTATGGATTATGGGATTTTTGAAATAAATAATATTTTCATAAAATATTATTATTAAAAAAAATTATTAAATATAAAATATCATATAATTTTTTTGAATTCATATGTAATTTTTATAATGGTTTGAAAAGTGTTATTATCAAAAACCCTATCATTTCTTAATAAATGTTGATTTTATTTTAAAAATTAAAATTAAAATATATAGAAAATTATTTAGATAAAATGAATATTTTTTTGGAATCAGAATATTGAAATTATACAACAATTAATTTTTCATAATTTTCTAAGATAGTTGAATTTTCATGTAAAAATTAGATACCCTATGAATTTACTTTGTGTATTATGACATAATATTGACCCAAAAGTGATGTAGTAAATACTATAAATTGTTTTCACACCAAAATATATGATTTACCTTTAAAATAAATATATTTTATGTTTATTTAATTAATTTTATTAATCCATTATGATTCCTCCAAAACCATTAATATATTTAAAGGTTTTAAAATCATTCTTTTAATAGTATAAATAACCTCCACATAAGAAATGGAAATATTTTATTAAGTTTGTACATTGGACTTATAACATAATGGAATTTACTCCCATTTTGTGGAAACCATGGTAAAAACCATTGGTAGTTTTTTGGTTTTGGTTATTTTATTTTGTAGATTCCAAAACCAAAATCATAAAGAAATCCCCCTCATTTCCTATATAAACCCTCCCAAGCTCCCATTTATATTCACTCACACACCATGGATCACATACATACTCTTAACTCCACTATATAGAGTCCTATAAAGATTCCCCCAAGTTCTCAAGAATCCCCTCCAAAGTATTTGGTGTCACGCACTCAAGTGAGGGATTTTCCACTCTCTTATTTTTATCAAGCACTTCTTTTTGTTATGTCTCCAAATTTCCTTTCTTGATCATGTTGGGATTTGATATTACATAACCAAATTACTATAAATTTTATTTATATATTAATATATCTTCCTTTAACTCTCATTAATCCTTCCATTATATTTTATATACACCCTTTACCATGCCAAAATTTAGTAAGGGGTCCTCAACTTCTATCATTTATTAAAGTTTCCTAATTTAATTATGCCTCTTATTTTCAATTCCTTATATTGGGATATGTTTTTACATGTCCCTATTACTTCCCATTTTATTTCTATGTGATGGGAGATCCTCATATCTCCCATTAAAACATTTTTATGAATCTTTAAGTGACGTAGTTATGCTGTCAAAATTTCACAGTGATTTTTCCATACCGAAACAATTGTGTAGTGAATATCATAACCATTTCCTATCATGGGTGTTCACATTTATGAACATATAATTTTTATTGGGGACTTAAATATATTTATTCCACAATACTTGGTCATGGAATAATTTATGATGATGAAGGAATCCATGTTTTATGATCTATGTGGCACACTTAATCATGAGAATGAAATGAATGTGACGACACTACTTCAAAACAGGTCTTTAACAGTGTTGTTATTTATCAGCACTAGAAGAAAACACTGATAAATTTAATATTTATTAGCATTGATAAATATTTATTTCATCAACGCATTTTTGGAACTGATAAAATGAAATAATTAAATAAATAAAATATGTTTTTATTAAAAAAATATGAATAAATTTATTTACTACATAGTTATTTATTAAAATGAATTGATTTATTATACATTATTATATATTAAACATTTTATTAATTAGATAATTATTATAATTAATGTTATTAAATAGTATATATTAAATATATAGATATATATTAAGGTATATAAATATGATTTATATATTACAAAATATTTATGTGCTTTATATTAAATTTCCATATATTTATTGAATAATGGTATATAATTAAAAATTAATATGAATTAAAATTATTGACTAATTGCATAGTACACAATATATAATTGAATTCCATTTTATTTTTCAATTTAATATAGATAAAATGTGTGTTCTATTGATTTTACATTTACTTAATTAATGAATTTTTAAATAAAATATGCACACACACAGAACATATCCATTTTTTCAATATTGTTAAATTGTACCTATATTCTTAATTTATTCAATTTAAATCTTTTTTTACATATATGAATTCCCTGATAATTATACATTCATTAATAACTTTGAAAAAATATTTGTACAATAATATATATGTATATATATATGTCAGTATATGTATAAATGTACATTCAATATATTTATACAATTATATATTTATAATTATAAATAAATAAATATTTTTTAAATGTATTTGTATAATTATAAATAAATAATTATGTATATTAAAATAATTATTAAATTTTTAATAAATTTACTAAAATAATGAATATGTTTACTATATTTATATTTATATGTATTAAATATATATATGTATATTTATATAAATATGTATAATGATATAAATAATATTTTTTAAAAATATTTCTACAATTATATACAAATAATAATAAAATTATAATAAATATATTTAAAAAGGAATATATTTACTATATTTATATTTATACATATTTATTAAGTATTTATAAATATTAAAAAAATTATCTATAATTATAATTATAAATATTTTAACAGTACTTCAATAACATATGTTGATAAAAGAATCTTTATCAATGCTTCTTCACACTGATAAAGATGAGGATTTATCAGTGCTAAACAAAGCACTGATAAAATAAATATTTGTTTGCGCTATAAGTTTAGCATTGATAAAAGTGTCCCGATCTATTTTAAAAACTATAAACATTTTTGAACCTATCGTGATATAGAATATTTCTGCAAAAGCCACCGATTGTCAGTGCTCCTCCTTAGTGAATCGAAGTTTGAATCGCACCACTTGACTGCCTTCGAACATCTCGTCTGATATCCAAAGAGGGTCTCAAATTTTCTTCAACCTAGCAAGGTAGGCCTTCTAATTTTCTTTGTGAATTTTCAGTTTCCTTTTTTATTTCTTCTTCTAATATTTGTTTATGATTCATTATTTATGATCTATTTTTTATGATATTTTTGTGATATGTTGTTTATGGAATGATTTGTGGTCTATTGATTGTATTGACTACTGATGTATGGTTTTTTTATGACACTAAACCTTGGATTTATTCATTGTTGTTTTACTGTAATGTTTTATATCTTATTACTAAATAATTTTTTCATATTTGTATATAAATGCATATAATTTTTTATGTATATTATTTTTTATTGACTACTGGTTTGAATCACATTGGTGGTTCCCTAATGATTATATATATGTTGACACCTTTCATTGACACCTCAGTGGACATGAAGCTTCAGATTCTATTTTTCAGGAACCAAGTTAGTGGAGTGATTTATGTTCCTCTATTGGTTATATGTATCATAAGATCTTGTTCCTATTATAATTCACTATAGTCTTTAGTTTTCTTATGGGGTATATTCAAAGGGACCATCCCGAGTTAATCACATGCAGTTTTATTATGTCAATCCTTCCCTTTTTGAATCATTATGGCGACTTTAGTTCACGTTATGTTTGAATATAATGTTTTTATCTATTTGATATTTCTTATAGACTATAAGTGAGTGGGTTTTAATACTGGCATGACATGTATGTGTGTCTATATTGGTATTTCATCATTTATGTCCATAGTTTTTTGTCTAACAGGTATGCTTATATCGGGTAATGATGATTTTGGGTCTGCATGTCCATTGACCTAAAGGGTCATGCTATAATTTGGTTCAGAAAATTATATAATATAATGTTGATCTAATTTTCATTATTCCTTTTAGAGTTTTTTTATTTTAAAATATTTTCTTCAATGTGTCATTTCTTTGCAAGAAGAGCAATGACGTTGTCTCTTCTCAATTATAGATGTATTCTTGTTGTTTTCATAGTATAATCATTTTCCATATAATTAATGTATTGTTTCGTATTTATGTTCAATTTTTTTATTTTTAGTATTACTCACACAATAATTTTTTTCTTATACATGTGGATTATTTTTTTAGTTTGTGCGCTCTATCCAACTTTCATGCTCCTTCTCTCTTAAAAACTTTTCAGCCCTACAGTTCATCACTTTCATTCAAGTTACCTCCACTGCCTTTGCAATAAAATCAACTGTGCTTCCTCTTCTCAATCACAGAGGTAAACTTGTTGTTTAAACAGAGAAATCATTTTCTATTGAATTAATTTATTGTTTCATATGCATGTTTAATTTATTTCACTTTATTATTACTCACATAATAATTGTTTTCTTATATAGGTGGATTCTTTTGTTTGAGTTTGGGTGATATATCTTATTTTCATGCTCCTTCTCCCTTAAAACCTTTTCAAACCTAAATTGGTTCTTTTATCACTTTCTTTCAAGTTACCTCCAATGCATTTATAGGAATAGAAATGACACTTCTTATGCTCAATCACAGAGGTAATCTTGATGTTACTAGAGTAAAATAATTTTCCATATAATTAATGTATTATTTCATATGTATGTTTAATTTATTTCTTTTTATTATTACTCAAATAATAATTTTTTTCTTATACAGGTTGATTCACTTGTTCGAGTTGGGGTTCTCTATCGATCATTCATCCCCTTCTACACCAAAAACTCTATAAAATTATTCTCTCACAAAACCTTTCACTCATAGAGTGTGTATATTTATCACTTTTTTTCAAGTTCCCTCCACTACCCAATCATAGAGGTAATATTGATATTTTCACTATAAAATAATTTTCCATATAATTAATGTATTATTTCATATTTATTTTTAATTTATTTCTTTTTAGTAATACTCATAATAATATTTTTCTTACACAGCCAGATGCTTATTTTTGAGTTAAGGTGGTTTGTTCGAAACTACTCATACAATGTTGGTAGTTTGATAAAGAAAGTCAATGGAAATCATGGTAACATTGACAGTTATGATTTTTTTGAATGTATCTAATAATTTTTATTTATGTACTTCTATAAACCAATTTATAAAATTTCTATAATGTAGCATTTTTTTGGATATTTGTGTTATAAATTTAATTTGATTTAAATTCTGTATTATGACTTGTTTTTGTTGATATCTAATGAGTTTCTGGTGTGTTTTTTGGGTTGTAGTGTACTGTTATAGCACACTACAGTGGTGTTGCAGTGTGGTGTAATAGAAAACTACAGTATGACCCTTTATCAGTGCTTCCAAAAGGTCTGATAAAGGGTTACTTTAGTGGCACTAAATTAAAGCGTTGATAAATGACCTCTTTATCAGTGCTTTTGAAGCACTGATAAAAGTCATGGGATTTTATGGTCTCTCATGTTGTCAATGCTTTTATATTGCCGATAAAGTCCATTTCTAGCACTGTTAAAAGCTAGTTTTATAGAAGTGTAGATGCACCTAGAATTATAATGCATTGGGTAATTTTTAGTATCATGATATTTCATGTTGGGATTGGGAGAAAACCTAATTCCTTTATAGGGATTTTTCTGTGATGATTTCTGGGTTGTTTATCCTTGGCCCATGTTTATGATGTAGTTGTTTCCACATTTTCCATGTTAGGATTATCAATCTATATCATGTCTCATTTTTCACAGTTATGATTCCTACTTTTTTATACCCCATTGACTTTCCTATTTTCAAACATGTATCACCTTATTCCATTTTTATTCCCTTAATGGTCTGTATAGCTCACCCCTTTCTAATGTTTTTTCCCAGGTTATTCTATGTAGTTTTAAAATCCATGGAAATTTTAGAAGCATATTAATGAAGTTTTCAATAATGTTGTTGTATCCCATGTACTCAATGTTATTATATGTACCTAATTCCAAAAGACAGTAGACTTATCAATCTTTCCAGTTGTATTATGTGATCTTATGTAATAAATCATGAATTAATGTGTAATAAATAAAAGTGTTGATGTAGTTGGTATTATAGAAAAAGTGTAGTTATTTTTGAGTTTAGGACTTGAAAACTCTTGAAAAAGGACTTAGGGATAAGTCTAAGTACAAGAAAACTTCCCTAAATTTTGGTAATTATATAGTAGGAAGTTTATCAAGAAAATATATCCCTGTCTGGATACTACAAGTGGATGTGGTTTTGGCATAGATGTACCTGGGTGTAAAAAATATGAAAACATGTGTTGGGCCTAACTCGGTGTAACCTGGTATAAGACAACGGGCCTTACTGCATACCTAGTTTGATACTCCCATTGGAAATTATTTAGTAAATTCATAAGCTCATTACAAACCATTATTAATGGAACAAAAAAATACCCACAAGAGTGTATGTTAGAAAATAGATCATGGATAACATAGATTGATGCCTATAAATTCATAAGTTAATGAAATAATTTTAATTATTATGTTATCCCTTTAATTTAATTCGATTTCCCCTTTATGTTTTTAATAGTTTAAAAAAACTCATCCATAATTTTCTATCTATTCTTGAAAATGGTCGAAAATATGAGAAATAGGGTAAATAATTAATGTAGTGGGAAATGTACTGACTGCCCCCAAAGAGATGTTGAACCTAATGGGAGAAGAAATCAAAAACTTCCTGATTATACTCTCTCAGCTGACTCGAGTTATGAATGAAAACTTGGATCAGGAGGAGCATCCAAATTCCCCTAAGAGTGAAAAAGTTGCGATTGAGACCTTTATGCAACAAAGGCCTCTGAATTTTAATGGATCGTGGGGTCCCTTAATCATGGAACAATGTATCAAATCCATTGATAGTATATTCAACATCCTTCAATGTTATGAACAAGAGAAGGTTCTACTGGTTTTTTATCATATGGACGGAGACACTGGTCAGTGGTGGACATTGATCAAGAATACAAAGCCTGGAAAAAATCGTAGTGATGGATAGGAAGGATTTCTAAAAAATATTTTTTGATAAATATTTTCCTCCCACTCTCCATCATAAAATTGAAATGGATTATCTTGACCTCCAAAAAAATACAATGAATCTATTGGGGAGTATGAGGTAAAATTTACAAGACTTGAATGATAGGGCTCTAGCATTATCATTACCCACAAATACAAGGTTGATCTCTTATTTGTTGGGCTAAAATCTAGTCTATAAAAATCCCTAGTGAAATGTGACTTCTATAACTATGAGGAAATTGTTATATATTACCCTAAAGTTGAAATCGAGGTTAGATAATCTTGAGGGTATCGTGGAGATAAGAAGAAGAAAGTGGAGTTTAATTCTGGCAGTCTGATGGATAAATCTAATAGTGATAAGAAATTATAGCATCCCACATTTCAATGGTTTGGAAAGAAGCACCTCATAAATTGCCTAAGGGGAAAAAATAAATTCTTTAGGTGCGTAAAGGAATGGAACCTAGCCAACAACAACCAACAGTAGAAACCCACTAACACAAAGGAGGAAATAAATGATCTAGTCAACTCTCAGTGCATTGTTCATTCCTTCAACAGTAAGGAACCAAGGAAATTTCCAAATCAATACACTAATCTAAGGGTTTTAAGATACAGCCAACATTCTCAAAGGTAGAAAGGGTGATCTTTTTCCATCACCACCATTGAGGTGAATCCTGAAAACAAAGTGGTGACAGGTACGCTAGTTATTCATTCAAGGATATTAAATGTACTTTTTGATTCTGGTTCTACGCATTCCTTTATATTACAAAATTTTAGTATAACTATTCAAACACCAGCACAAAGCTTGGAAGTAGAGTTATTAGTAAAAACTTCACATGGGAAATTATTTCATATTTAGTATATAACTCTTCCTCTATCATAATTTGTGGGCTTATCTTCCCAAGGAACATTGTTATACCCCATTTGGTGTAATTTGATGCAATTATGGGCTTGGATTAGCTTTACCTATATAGAACAAACATAAATTTCAGTGAGAAGGAAATCAGTATATGTATTGTGAATCAACCACTGATTCTATAGATGTGTAAGGAGGAGGATGAGTCTTTTTTAGCACCAAAATCTCAAGCATGGATATTATTTCCTTATGAGAAATAATATCTTTCTCAAATGATTAATTATAAGGAATGAACCATCCTTGAAGACATGTATATTGTGAGGGAATACACTGATTGTTTTTCCAAGGAATTTTCTGGTCTTCATCCTAACCAGGAGTTTGGATTTTCAATTGATCTTATACCTTAGTCATTACCATTATCAAAGACTCCATATAAAATGGATATTCTAGAACTTGAGGAGCTGAATAAACAAATACATGAGAATCTAGATCAATGGTTCATATTCCCTAGTGCTTCACCATGCAGTTTACCAATCCTATTTTTCAAGAAGAAGGATGGTTCAATATTCCTTTTCATTGATTATTGTGACCTCAACAAGATCGTGATAAAGAATAAGTATCCACTTCCACATATTGATAACTTGTTAGATCAGCAACATGGAGCACAATACTTCTCTAAGGTGGATCGGAAATCAAGATATTACCAAGTTAGGGTGAAGAAGGAGGAAATACCCAAGACTAATTTTCATACAATGTATGGGAACTATTATTTAATAGTGAAGCCTTTTGAGTTCACTAATACTCCAAAAATCTTTTTTGGATTGATTAATAGAGTCTTAAACAATTATCTCAAAAAAATTGGTAGTCTTTATAGACAGTATACTAATATACTGCAAAACTAAGGACTAGAATGAAGAACATCTGAGCATTGTGATAAAGACCTTAAGAAAGTAGAATATCTATTCCTAGTATTGAAAATATGAGTTCTGGTTGAAGGAAGTATAATTACTAGGGTATATCATCACAAGAAATGGGATATCTTTGGATTCTTTAAAGAAATAAGTAATTGAAGGATGTATGAGACCAACATCTGTGATGGATATATGTAGTTTACTTGGGTTATCTGGGTAATATTTTCGATTCGTGATAAATTTATCACAATTTTTAGACCCTTTAACCAAGCTAACTTGGAAGGGAGATATGTTTGTTTTTAGAATGATGAATGTGAATAGAGATTCAAGGAATTGAAAAGGATGCTTATCATTGAACCTTTTCTCACACTACCTATATGTGGAGAACTTTTCATGGTTTCCAGTAATGCTTTGAAGAAGGCAACAGGTAGTCTGTTAATGTATAATGACAAAGTCGTAGCCTATGATTCAAGTAAGTTCAAAGTTCATGAATAGAAATACCCAATTCATGATCTGGAGTTGGCTATAGTGATCTTAATTTTAAAAATATGGTGGCATTATCTATTTGGGGAGAAGTGTGAAATATATACGGATCACAAAATCCTCAAGTATATATTTGCACATATAGAGATTAATATACACCAACGAATATGGTTAGAGCTGATCAAGGACTATGAGTTCTCAATTCACTACCATCCTGGTAAAGAAAATAAAGTGGCAGATGCTTTAAGTAGAAAGGATCCATAAATTCTATCATTAATGAGAACTGATAGAGATATGATCTTCTAAAATTTAGAATGGATGGATAGGGGAATCATAAATAAAGGAACATCATCAATCCTTTCACAAATGATCTCTCAATCATCCCTTCGAAAGAGGTTAAAATATTTTCAAAGGGATGATGTGGGAATTAAGAATAAAGTGAAAGATATAAGAAAAAATAAATCTTTGGAGTTCATTGTTAATGAAGAAGGAGTTGTAATATTTGGGTCAAGAATATGTGTGCCATCAAATCATGCTTTAAAGGAGTTTTTGGTTTATATACATAGATCAACCTTCTCCATCCACCCAGGAAGTGAAAAGATGTATTAAGATCTCTGAGATAACTATTTGTGGGACAATATGAAGAAGGATATCATAGTGTATACATCAAGATGTCTTGTATGTCATATATTGATAGATTAAAGGAAAAAATCCAAGGGGATGATGTAACCATTACCCATACCTACATGGAAATGAGAAAAAATCACAATGGACATTTTTACTGGTCTTTAGAAGACATCAAGGGGGAATAATGCTATATGGTTTGTTGTGGATCTTCATAAAAAAATCCCACTTTATTGAGATTAAAGAGTATATCTCACTAGATCAACTTGCACATATATATATATATCAGATAAGTGGTAAGGCTTCCAGAAGTACCACTATTGATATTATCTGATCAAGATCCAAGATTCACCTATATGTTCTGGAAGAATCTTAAACACACTCTTAGTACTGAGCTGAAATTTAGAATGGCTTATCACCCTCAAACTGATGGCCAATATAAGAGGACAATCCAGACACTTTAGGAAATTTTGTGAGTATACTCAATTAACTTAAAAGGGTGATGGGACCAATATCTTCCTCTGGTCGAGTTCTCATAAAACAACAGTTTCCACTCAAGAATCCAAATGTCTCGCTATAAATCCCTTATGGGAAGAGGTACAGAACACCTACATGTTGGGATGAAGTTGGGGGACATATACTACTAGGTCTTGAAATAGTCAAGGTTATGGGGGAAAAGTTTGATATCATTCAGTAACACATCAAGGCTTCTTAGTGTAGACAAAATAATTAGGATGACAATCATTGATGAGGCCTATATTTTGATGTTGGAGACAAGTTATTCCTCCGCATATCTCCATGAAAGACAATAATGAGATTTGGAAAGAAGGTAAGGCTTATTCCAAGATACATCATCCCCTTTGATATCCTTGATCACATCGGAGTGGTGGCCTATCGACTAGCACTCCCACCGAACCTGTCTCAAGTATATGATGTATTACATGTATCCCTCTTGAGTAATTACATTGAAGATCCCTTACATGGAATCAATCTATAGGTGGTACCATTGGATAATGATCTTTCCTATGAGGAGTATCAGGTGAAGATCTTATATTATAGAGAAAAAGTTCTATGAAATAACACAATTCACCTTGTTAAAGGGTTGTGGAAAAAAAGTTTGAAGAAACTACGTGGGAACCAAAGGAAGTAATGAAATAAAGTTACTCTCATATATTTTAGTGTGTGAAATAAAACTTTTGAGGTAGAAATCTCTCAAGGGGGGATATTTTAATGACCCAAACTATTATAAATAAAATTTCCCTTTGGATTTAATTAAATGTATTGTTATATAATATGGTTATAGAAAACACATGCACTTATTTTGTTTTATTATATCCAATTTGATTTAATTAAGTTTTTAGAATCATTAATTTTGATAATATAGTAATTGAATAGTGATCACATGATTTGTATATATATAGGGTTTTAAGAAATCCAATTTCCACAAACAAAATAATTGATGGCCTCAACCAGTATAATTGTACCCTATAAAGCCCATTTATCAATGATTTTGATGGAGATAGTGTCACTGGGATTTTCCCTTAACCAAGCCCAATATGATATCCAACAACTTAAGAATGTGTGGAACTATTAATGGGATATGTTTAATCTCATTTATATCACGACTCGAACCAAGTTCACCAAACCGCCCCATGAAAGTTCCACCATCGCACACCATACCCTTAGGGAATTTTCTGACATATTAAAAGGATATGTATCAAGACCCTAGAAATATGAGTTAGTACATTATCTTTTATACAATAATGAGTATATTTTCATCCAAATATTTTTACTTTATAAAAGATTATTATTTTGATTCAATAAGAAACAAATAGTATTTTTCTGTAATTTTAAAATTCAATTGCGGAGTTTTTTTTATGAATTAATGGATTTTTTTTAAAAATAATATTTTAATAAAATAACATTATTAAATAATTTTTATTAAATATAAATGATCATATAATTTTTATGAAGTCAAATGTAATTTTTATAAGGGTTTGAAAACTTTTATTGTCAAAAAACGTAGAATTTCTTAATAAATGTCAATTTTATTTTCAATGTTAAAATTCACATATTTATAAAATTATTTAGATAAAATGAATATTATTTTTGAAATCAGAACATCAAAATTATCTAATGGCCAATTTTTCATAATTTCCTGAGACAATCAAATTTTTGAGTAAAAATTAAATAACATATAAATATACATTGTGTATTATGATTTCATAATAACCCAAAAGTGATGTAATAAAAATTATAAATGGTATAAACTACAAATTATATTTTTTGAATTTAAAATAATTTGATTTTATGTTTATTTTATAGATTTTATAAATCCATTATGAATCCTTTAAAACCATTAATATATGTTAAGGTTTTAAAATCATTTCTTTAAGATTATGACTCACCTCCACATAAGAAATGGAATTGTTTTATTAAGATCGTACCTTTTCCTTATAAAATAAATGAATCCACTCCCATTTTTCAGAAACCATTGGAAAAAACCATGGTAAGTTTTGTGGTTTTGGTTATTTTACTTTGTAGAACCCAAAACCTAAATAATAAAGAAATTACCATTATTTCCAATATAAACACACCAAAACTCTCATTTATATTCACTCAAACTCCTTGGGGAATTTACATACTCTGAACGCCACTATATAGAGTCCTCCCAAGATTCCCCCATTCTCTCTGAAAACCCCTCCCAAGCATTTGGATTCACACACTCTAGAAAGGGATATTTCACTATCCACTTTTTTTCAAGCACCTCTTTTTGTTATGTCTCCAAATTTCATTTTTTTGCTTATTTTTTGTTATTTGATTACATTTACACCTTAATTTAAATTTAATGTTTGTAACGTCCCGGTTCCGGAAGCCACCCAGAGGTGCCCCGTACCCGGTTGGTCACAGGGGCTCAAGCGAATTTCTCCAAATTCCAAAGGTTGCCGACTAGCAGTGAGGGCCATGGGATTGAAAGTGGGGAAACTATTCCCTCATTGGAAGAGTACACAGTGGAAGAAAAATAAACATGAAATAGCAGAAGCAGTAATAGCTAAAAATATAACAGCGGATGACTAAATCAACAACTGGAGCACATAAGTATGTATGAAATAATTCATGATACATAACTAGTAAATCATCCAAACAAGTCACAATTCTGGAAAACACTACAGTACTAAAACAAGTACAAAAGAAAAGTAAACAGCTCCTCCGCATCGCAAGCCAAATCTTGGTCCCATGCTCTCCCGATCCAAGCAATCAAGTTCTAGAAGTCGAAGGGTGCTTTCCCTTGTCTATACCTGCAACAACATAGTCTTCTTGGGCCCAAAAGCATGTCCCAAACAGGGTGTGAGATAAAATCCTAGTAGGCATTCACCCAAAGATGTGTACCTAACAGTCAGTGAGAATATGGCAGGTAAATGTAAAATAAGCATTAAACAGCAACAGCAAGCAGTAGGCAATAAATAGTAAGCAGTAAAACAAGATGATACATAGTAGCAATCAATCCACAACAAATCAACAGCAGTGAAACAAACTGCTAAGAAGCTGGAAACCCTCTGGGAAGTACTCGCAGCCATCCCCTTTCGTCCTATCCAAGAAGTACCACAACCCTCTGGGCAGTGCACTCAGCCTAACCCCTCTGGCTTGGTCATACGAATTTATGACTCTCTGGGGAAGCTCACTTGGTCAATTCCCCTTATATTCTAGGGTAGTTAGAGACTCTCTTGAGGAAGATCATGTGGTCTAACCCTCTTATCCCCAAGGTATAGAGAATCTCTGAGGAAGCTATCTCAGTCAATTCCTCCTATAGCCTCAGGTATACCACAGTCTCTCTAAGGAAGCTCACTCGGTCAATTCCTCCTCTCTCCTGGGAAGGCTCTTAAAGAGATACAAACAAGGTAAGACTCTATGAGGAAGTTCACTCGGTCTACCCTCCTATAGTCTATAAAATCCAAGACTCTATGGGATATCACTTGGTCTATCCCCTCTATAGTCTGTAATATCTAAGACTCTCTAGGAAGCTCACTCGGTCTATCCTTTATAGCCTATAGCACCAGGTTCTCTCAGCCCCATTCCAGTCAGTGCATAATAATGCAATAAGGCCAAATTACACCTATAGAGCTACTTGGCTAACCAAAGTACACCTATAGAGATACTTAGATAAATAGTCTACAAGGAAACAAGCATGTCATGAGTTTCACTTCAACCTATAACCACGAGGCATGAAAAAAGGTGTAGCATCCAAAGGCAAACAAGACACAAAAGTAGTAAATAGAACAAATCAAGGGAAAAACATCCAAGAACAATAATTATCTTCTAAAATGGTCAAATTACCTCTACATAAGCATACAAGCAAGGTAGGAAAACCGTGAAGGAAAAAAGGGGTAACACACAATACCCCGTTCATGGGTATCGGTGGAAATTCGCACATAAACACAGAGATTTTGAATGGTAAGTCACAAACCACCTACCTCAATCCTAGGAGATCGATATACTTGAACCACGATGGATGATTCTCCCTAGAACGTCGTAGTTCTGAGAAGATGCACAAAATGTTCATCCTTAGATAAAATGAGAAGGAGGAAGAATTGGAAAACAAGGCTCTTGCAGATGGAAGAACTCACCGCTGCGCTTCCAACGCAATAGATAGAGCTCGAATCAGAGAATGGATGAAGGATTAGGAATCCAGAGAAGTTTCATGGTCGTACGACGTCTCCTGGTCAAACCAGACCTAGAAGAAGACGATAATGGCGATTAGGCACGACCCCAGTTCGATTAGTGAAAAAAAGTACACAGCTTGTATTTTTAAAGTACATGGTGTGTAGTGGGTTTTTCTGTACTCCGCCAAAATCAGCCTCCACATCACCCCTACACACCATGTGTGTGGCCCGGACATGACCAGCACACGGATTCGAGTGGGAAAAGAGTACATGGTGTGTACTCAGAAAGTACACGGCGTGTACTTTAAAAATTTTCAGAAACTCCAAAAATTTCTCAAAACCCCAGAAAAGGAAAGACATACCTAGAATGAAGATACGTGTTCTTACAAACTTCCCCATTAAAAAAATTTGTCCCCTAATTTCCCTACATAGATGTAGAAGAAGAAACCTCGAACAGCTCTGGCCACTACGATCGAACCTCAGCCTCCCTCTCCCAAGTCTCATCCTGTACTCACCCGTTCTGCCATAGCGCTCGTACCAGAGGAACAGACCGGCCTTGGAGAACCTTTGTACTATGATCGACAATCTAGATAGGATTCTCTTCAAACGACGCATTCTCTTTGAGCTCAACCTCCTTGGTCTGAAAGACATGAGACGGGTTTGAAAAGTAACGTCGGAGCTAAGAGACATGGAAGACGTCATGCATAGCCTGATACCTTTGAGGTAGTTGCAATTGATTGGCAACCGGACCAACTCTCTCCAATACCTCATGTAGAGACTCGTAGCCTGACGTACATGGAAATTACATTACATTTTCAGAATACTTAGTACATAACAAAAACACACACACAAGGATCGTAATAGTTTAGTGTCTTTGGAAACTCGAAATATAATCTTCTAATCCTGGTGAAAGATCTTCAACATCTCCCATAAAGATCTTCCTTTTGTTTATACCTAAAACCTTTCTTTATATCCTGGGGAAAAGAAAACATAAAAGGGTGAGCTCAAATTCTCAGTAAGGGTAAACAAAAGAAATATCAATCACATCATATACATAAGCATATAACTTTTGGAAATCTTAACCTGTAAAAGAGATCATAATTTCATAACATGGGGTAAATCATAGTAGTGAAATGTAATCTCAATAATCATAACATAAAACATGAAACTTTGTGGCATACACAAATAATCATAGAGAATCATTTCTTATTAGTCAAGACTCATTTCCAAGACTATCTTAGTGGACAAAGTCCATTTCTGAACCGAGTTACCCTCATTTCAGTCCTGCTTCACTGAACCGGTATAACCTACCGTTCCAGCCATGTCTATCTCATGAGATATAAAATCTTTACCCAATGCTTTGGAGGGAGATATAGGTCCCACCAATCTCATAATAATACCATTATTATGTGTTCCACAAAATCATAAATCATACATCATTGCATAACCCATGTAATAAAAATGGGAATCTTAAACATCATGCCATCATAACATAATCCATATAAGATAAAAGGACATCATAAAAAAATAATTCCATCATAACATAATCAAATAAATGTAAAAATAGGAATAAAAACAAAACCCTTTATTATCTTATATGGAAAATAATTTTGATAAAACACTTGAACTCCATTCTTGAGGAAAATATCATTTCTTCTTCAAAAACATTTTCCTTTCTTAACATGTCATAAAATTTTAAACGAAAAAAAGTTGATTAAAAATAAACTTGAAAACTTGTAAAGGAAGCTTCTTGGAAATAATGTTTTAAAAATCCATTCATGCAGTATAGGTTAAAAAAACATTCTTCTCATACTTTTGTCGGAAAAGTCAAAAAGTACCTCGTACGAAAAACGACAAAATATTACTTTCATATCTTTTACTAAAAACTCACCGAAGGGTAAATTTAGATTTAAACAATTGTAGGTGGATGGAAATAACATTACATATTGAGGAAACATGGATTTGGATGATAAAATACACCCCAGTAAATACCAAATTATAAACAATCTCGGATAAAAATGAGATTGTGATATTTTCCCTTACCTTAGGTCCGACTTGCTTTGTAAGTGTCCGAAACTCCTGTATAATGATTTAAATAATGTTATCGACTTATTCCAGAATCATACTTATTTTTATGATATCATATACGGTCATATTCTTAGCTTCTTAGTAGTAATATTTCATTGCTACTTGTTATTCGGGTGTTTATAACTTTTTGTTCTTATGCGTGTTTTGTCGAATAAATTATTATTCTTCTCTTTAAGTTATATATACCTCATTTACAGAATGGTATTAGTGTAATATATATAATATTCATTCATTCAATTCATTTATATAATCATTATTAAATGAATATCATGTAGAACGAGTCGCATCACATCGTGGAGACGGTATTCCGTACGTACGCACGAGTGATGATATCGTTCCTATGATCGTGGAATTGTATTGGAGTATATTTATACTATTTAAGAATCAATATCACTTTATAATAGTCATATATGGTCATTATTTACACCAGTATACCCATCCAAGTAAGGTGGTGGTGGAAAATAGATTACACCACGGCGTGGAGACGGTATTCCGTACGTACGCACACGCGGTGATTTCTTTTTCCGTAGGATGGATAGATGGTGAATTTGGGTTGTTTCATACTTATAATAACATATCAGTATTTTAGTGATACTGATGTTATTACTTCATAATGAAAAAACTAATGAAGAAGAAGTGGAAGAAGAAATAAAGATGAAAGAATCGGTAACGGACATTACCTCTTCTTTGAAGTGCTTCTTTGAGACCTTTTTTTAGGGCACTAAAATTGGTCTTTGAGGAAGACCAGAACCTCTAGGATGTTTCTAGGGAAGTGGATAGGGTAATTTTTCAGGGGTTGGCTGAGCTTGAAGGCTCAAAGTTGTGTGAGGAAGAGAGGGATGAGGTGCCCTTTTATAAGGGAGGAGAGGGGCACCTTAGGAAAATCTCAAAATATTATTTTATATTAAGGTCAAATTAGGTTTATAATGGTTCCAAAGGGTCTTATTTCGAAAATAAAGTGGGGATGGGTCTCAATACTCTCATACAATAGTATTTAGACAAGTTTAGGTTATTATTTTACCCTTATCAATTAGATTTAACTCTAAGTTAAATAATTTAACTTTTACCATGTCTTTTTGTTTTCTTACACTATATGGTTAATAAACATACCATAACAAGCCAAACGAACCCCAAGTTGTTTATTATTAATATATATATCCTTATCTAAGTCATTTGGACGAACATTATATTTTTAGGAATTAAATAACAATTAATAATATAATATTTGTTTTAAAAACTAATTTCTGTCAATTTTGACACTATTTGGTACATGATTTTTATGAAATTCATAACAGAATGATAAGTTCGAACCAAGTTACTTATATCAACAATAAAATGTTATATTAACCTAGAAAATTAGTTTAGATCATATAAAGTCTCAAATTACATTTATTTGGGTATTTATAACATCAATTATGTCAATATTTTATTAATAAGACAATTACTGCATCATCTTTGTGTCATAATAAATGATAATTATTTAATCTCTAAAAATTCTAAATAAATTCCTATGATGTAGATAATTGTATTATATTTCTGGAGACTATTCATGTTCGAAGTTTCATGAAGTTTATCACTAGATTAAAATTATTATACTTATAAGATTTAAGAAAGTGACATGTTGTCACATTCTTTGGTTTTAATAATAATTAAATGATTTTCATGGTCAAAAGTCCATAAAATGAATCTAATCCGACCCTTAGTTGACATAAATTATATTAAATGGTAAACATATATTATATTTATAATTTAAAACCATTAAATATTATAATTTAACCACATAAGATATTACGATGAAAAAAGTTGTTTTTAATTAAAATATAGCGTGTTTTTACTATTCATTAAAATGTGAAAGTTATCAGAATAATATGAAAAATTTATCCAAAGTAAATTTTTATTTCTTGATTCCAAAGAAGAATTTTATTTTTTCAAATTTAACTTATAAACATGCCAAAAACTATATTTAAAGTGGGTGCGCCATCAAAAGGTGGCAAAACTGCATTTTTTGAAAAATACTTATTTTACCCGAAAAATTCATTTTGTTCTTATACCATGTTCTAGAAAATGTGTAAGATGAATAATAATGTTATAAAATTAAAAATTTAGTTAATACTATTCATAACGGCAAGTTCATGAGAATATTATAATAATATATCACTGTTTATTAAAACCCGGTATTGCGTACAACACACGCTATCGAGGAAGGTCGTGATTGCGTGTAATGCAAGAAAAATCAGGGTTGCGTGTTGTGAAAGAATCCTTCATTGTTTCGTATAACAGAATCCAACCATATTTCATTTATACATTGAATATATATATATATATATATATATATACTCAATGTTGCATAGAATAACTATTATCAAAATTGTGTGTAACACGGTCCAAGAATAGTGTTTCGTATACTGCAAGCTAATACGGTGTTGTGTATAGCTCAAGGTAATATTGGTGTAGAATACAACACAAGACATTAATGAAATTAAAATAATATTTTTCATAAAATCTCGGGGTGTTACATTCTACCCGCCTTAAAATGAATTTCTCCCTCGAAATTCGTCAGGGTTATAAATGGTTTACTACTTGAAAAGTTTCTTTAATAGAAACCCACATCGTAAAAAGGAATACCAAAACCAATCTTTAAAAACAAAAGTATGAAACGTAACGGTTACCCAAATAAACTAATCACTAAGTTTCCACATAGGTGAAAATATGGATATGGAAGAAAAATCTAACCATCATGTTCTGATGGAGAGTGGTAGAGAACATGGCTATGGAAAATCCAACAATCACAAATCCATAAATTTGTGACGATCTAAGGTACCATCTGATTAATCAGATATAAGAGCACTAGGACAACATTTTTGGTTTTCAAGATCGTTTCCCTAAAGTTGAAGAATTTGAATTAGAATAAATACTTACTTTATTTTGGTACAATCTCACTATTGTTCGTGCCTTGAACAATTTCTACTTCATCTCTTAAATAAATTAAGTTGAATTTGTTATTCGTGAAGTGTTAGCAGATCATGTGATAGAATGAAGGGTCATTCCATCTGTCTCAAACAAAAGGTTAGAAAAAGTTATTAAATATACATAAGTCATTCTACAGTGAGATTAATCATATATGGTTCCTAAAATGGACTTATACTTCATATATCATACTGGTTAATGTAATAAAACTAGTTTCTACTAAACAAGGACTTCCTGTAGGCCAGTGGTAGGCGATAAAGGCCAGTCGCACTTCGGTTGTGGGTTCGATTCCCAGAGCCTTGTCCGACGCGATGGGTTGTCGCCCGTCCTGCAGGTTGTCCTTTTTCAAAAGCTATATTACTATAACATCCCATCAATAATATCGAAAAACGTTTTATCCTAACTTTTGTCCAACATAATCCATTCTAATCTTTAGGATTATCTAAAATACTTCGGTCCAATCTCATAGTATAAAGAAAATGATTACTTGAAATTTCACAGAACAATCACGTGAATGCCATCATTTATCCCCCATATATCATAAGATATATCTTGTTGGTCAAATTACAAACATGTGAATACCTTAATCGTGTATTCTCTTGAAGAATGAATACCCATTGAACCTTAGTGAAAACATGAATGCAGTTAAAAGTTAACACTTTCCACATACCAAAATCCTCAAAATTCTATATACTCAAACCATGATATCACTTAGTCCTTATATCAATCATGAGCTCATGAATACCGTGAAATATTTCATTTTCTCGTTTTCCCTTCATTATGTTCATATCATCTTATTTCCAAAAATATCTCAATCACTTTGAATACCACATTAGACCAATACATAAATATTTCAATACTCCATGATACAACATTATTTTGGAATCCCATTACATAAACACTTAATCATTCCGCCACATCGTTGTCATATTCAACATTGCCAATAGTGATCGCATGTGACTTCCCTTTGTCCTTTTCCTTAAGCGTTTGCTCATGTCGATCATCACTAACCCTTGGATTATGGCATTTATTAGCATAATGCCCCATTTCCTTGCACTTGAAGCATTGAAGTGTTGGTGGTGCGTTCTCTGCAGTGTTTGCTTTATTCACATCATTAGAAACTCTTTTTCCATTACCTCGACACTCAGCTGCTCGATGACCTTCTTTTCCACACTTAAAACATTTTCTAGTCCCTTTAAGACAATCTCCACCATGCTTCTTTCCACACTTTGAGCATAAGGAAACATTCATCTTCTTTTCACCATTATTCTGAGATTTCTCCTTGAACTCTATCTTTCGTTTCTTGTCAAAACTATGAGATGGATAAGTAACACCGACTTCCATTTCTACCTTGATAGCACAACGCACAATTTCTTCATATCTACTGAAGTCTCTTATAGCTAATTCCCTTTGAAGATTTGTTTTTAAGCCACTGAATAATCGATCAACTTTACTTTCAAGTTGCATGATAAATCTAGATGCATACCTTGCAAGCCTTGTAAAATTCGCTTCATATATACCAACAGATTCATCATCCTTTTGCTTTAGTTCAAGAAACTCCTTCTCCATCTTTGTTCGAAGAATACAGGGGAAGTACTTATTGAAAAATAAGTTCTTAAACTCATCCCATTCCATGGACTCAATTTCATCTCTTGGCCTCGTATACTTGATAAGATTCCACCATTGATCAGCTTCACCTTCCAAACGATATACTGCTAAGATGACATTATCATGTTCAGAACATTGAAGAACTGAAAATATCTTTTCAGTGGTACTGATCCATTGTTCAGCAACAAGTGGATCGGAAGTCCTACTGAAAGAAGATGGACGTTGCCTCATGATAGACTCAATAGAATATTGTTCCCTTCTCTGCTTATTTGGAAGTCCAGAATGATTAATAGCTTGTGTAAGTATAGCAATAAGATTTTGCACTCCATCTCCCATAACATTTGTTTTTTCAGGAGGAAAATCATTGCATTGTCCATTGCATTGATCAACATGGTTCCTTCGGGTTCTATCCATCATCTAAAACCCAAAAAGAATAGTGTGAGAGGAAAAACTCATGCTAGGGAAAACAACATTATAAAGGGGGAGTATCCTCAATATCTAACTTCTTAGGTTAAATTCTATGATCGTTACCGTAGTTCTAGGACTGTATCTTATACGTATACTTATCCTTAGGGACATCCCTAGACATACCTTAGAAATATCTCTAGGGATCTCACTAACGCTTTCGCATCCTAGTTTCCAAAGGTTGACTAAACCTTTCATCTAATACCAACTGTAGAGACCCGTAGCCTGACGTACATGGACATTACATTACATTTGTGGAATACTTAGTACATAACAAAAACACACACACAAGGATCGTAATAGTTTACTATCTTTGGAAACTCGGAATATAATCTTCTAATCCTGGTGAAAGATCTTCAACATCTCCCATAAAGATCTTCCTTTTTTTATACCTAAAACCTTTCTTTATATCCTGGGGAAAAGAAAACATAAAAAGGTGATCTCAAATGCTCAGTAAGGGTAAACAAAAGAAATATCAATCACATCATATACATAAGCACATAACTTTTGGAAATCTTAACCTGTAAAAGAGATCATAATTTCATAACATGGGGTAAATCATAGTATTGAAATGTAATCTCAATAATCGATAACATAAAACATGAAACTTTGTGGCATACACAAATAATCATATAGAATCATTTCTTATTAGTCAAGACTCATTGCCAAGACTATCTTAGTGGACAATGTCCATTTCTGAACCGATTTACCCTCGTTTCAGTCCCGCTTCACTGAACCGGTATAACCTACCGTTCCAGCCATGTCTATCTCATGAGATATAAAATCTTTACCCAATGCATTGGAGGGAGATATAGGTCCCACCCATCTCATAATGATACCATTCTTATGTGTGCCACAAAATCATAAATCATACATCATTGCATAACCCATGTAATAAAAATGGGAATCTTAAACATCATGCCATCATAACATAATCCATATAAGATAAAAGGACATCATAAAAAAATAATTCCATCATAACATAATCAAATCAATGTAAAAGTAGGGATAAAAACGGAACCCTTTATTATCTTAGATGGAAAATAATTTTGATAAAACACTTGAACTCCATTCTTGAGGAAAATATCATTTCTTCTTCAAAAACATTTTCCTTTCTTAACATGTCATACAATTTTAAACTAAAAGAAGTTGATTAAAAATAAACTTGAAAACTTGTAAAGGAAGCTTCTTGGAAATAATGTTTTAAAAATCCATTCATGCAGTATAGGTTAAAAAAACATTCTTCTCATACTTTTGTCGGAAAAGTCAAAAAGTACCTCGTACGAAAAACGACAAAAGATTCCTTTCATATCTTTTACTAAAAACTCACCGAAGGGTAAATTTGGATTTAAACAATTGTAGGTGGATGGAAATAACATTACATATTGAGGAAACATGGATTTGGATGATAAAATACACCCCAGTAAATACCAAAGTATAAACAATCTCAGATAAAAATGAGATTGTGATATTTTCCCTTACCTTAGGTCCGACTTGCTTTGTAAGTGTCCGAACCTCCTGTATAATGATTTAATTAATGTTATTGACTTATTCCAGAATCATACTTATTTTTATGATATCATATATGGTCATATTCCTAGCTTCTTAGTAGTAATATTTCATTGCTACTTGTTATTCGGGTGTTTATAACTTTTTGTTCTTAGGCGTGTTTTGTCGAATAAATTCTTATTCTTCTCTTTAGGTTATAGATACCTCATTTCCAGAATGGTATTAGTGTAATATATATCATATTCATTCATTCAATTCATTTATATAATCATTATGAAATGAATATCATGTAGAACGAGTCGCATCACATCGTGGAGACGGTATTCCGTACGTACGCACGAGTGATGATATCGTTCCTATGATCGTGGAATTGTATTGGAGTATATTTATACTATTTAAGAATAAATATCACTTTATAATAGTCATATATGGTCATTATTTACACCATTATACCCATCCAAGTAAGGTGGTGGTGGAAAATAGATTACACCACGGCGTGGAGACGGTATTCCGTACGTACGCACGCGCGGTGATTTCTTTTTCCGTAGAATGGATAGATGGTGAATTAGAGTTGTTTCATATTTATAATAACATATAATTATTTTATTGATACTGATGTTATTACTTCATAATGAAAAAACTAAAGAAGAAGAAGTGGAATAAGAAATAAAGATGAAAGAATCGGTAACAGACATTACCTCTTCTTTGAAGTGCTTCTTTGAGACCTTCTTTTAGGGCACTAAAATTGGTCTTTGATGAAAACCAGAACCTCTA
This sequence comes from Viscum album, assembly GCA_963277665.1. NCBI lineage: Eukaryota > Viridiplantae > Streptophyta > Magnoliopsida > Santalales > Viscaceae > Viscum > Viscum album. The sequence continues at coordinate 73,349,966 of OY728162.1, read as the reverse complement.
GGATGTTTCTAGGGAAGTGTAGAGGAGAATTTGGTAGGGTTTGGCCGAGCTTTAAGGCTCAATGTTGTGTGAGGAAGAGAGGGAGGAGGTGTCCTTTTATAAGGGAGGAGAGGGGCACCTTAGGAAAATCTCAAAATATTATTTTATATTAAGGTCAAATTCGGTTTATAATGGTTCCAAAGGGTCTTATTTAGGAAATAAAGTGGGGATGGGTCGAAAAAATCTCATCCAATAGGATTTAGACAAGTTTAGGTTATTATTTTACCCTTATCAATTAGATTTACCTCTCAGTTAAATAATTTAACTTTTACCGTGTCTTTTTGTTTTCTTACACTATATGGTTAATAAACTTACCATAACAAGCCAAAAGAACCCCATGTTTTGTATTATTAATATATATCCTTATCTAAGTCATTTGGACGAACCTTAGTTTTTTAGGAATTAAATAACAATTAATAATATAATATTTGTTTTAAAAACTAATTTATGTTAATTTTGACACTATTTGGTACATGATTTTTATGAAATTTATAACAGAATGATATGTTCGAAACAAGTTACTTATATCAACAATAAAATGTCATATTAATCTATAAAATTAGTTTAGATCATAAAAAGTCTCAAATTACATTTATTTGTGCATTTATAACATCAATTATGTCAATATTTCATTAATAAGACAATTACGTCATCATCTTTGTGTCATAATAAATGATAATTATTTAATCTCTAAAAATTCTAAATAAATTACTATGATGTAGATAATTGTATTAGATTTCTGGAGACTATTCATGTTCGAAGTTTCATGAAGTTTATTACTAGATTAAAATTATTATACTTATAATATTTAAGAAAGTGACATGTTGTCACATTCTTTGGTTTTAATAATAATTAAATTATTTTCATGGTCAAAAGTCCATAAAATGAATCTAATCCGACCCTTAGTTGATATGGGTTTACTTTTAGCCATAAAATATAATTTTGGCATGTGTTAGGGTAATTTTATAATATTATATCTACCCTTAATTACCCGATTTACCTTTAACTATGATAAATAAAATTTACCGTAGTTACAATTCATAATTCCCGAAAATAAAATGTAGCCTATTAACATAATTTGGACCCAATGATTCCAAATATTGAATCCATTTTTTAAAATTCAATACACAGAAGTTGCATAAATTAAATTAAAATTAATCCCGTTGTCGAATAAAAACGGGTTTTTGTTTAAAACATTGCAAAAGATTAAATTGATTTAACCTACGAATTCAAGGTAAAATCAATGCTAATGACATAAATTATATTAAATGGTAAAAATATATTCTATTTATACTTTAAAACCATTCAATATTATAATTTATCCACATAAGATATTACGATGAAAAAAGTTGTTTTTAATTAAAATATAGCGTGTTTTTACTATTCATTAAAATGTGAAAGTTACCAGAATAATATGAAAAATATATCCAAAGTAAATTTTTATTTCTTGATTCCAAATAAGAATTTTATTTTGTCAAATTGAACTTATAAACATGTCAAAAACTATATTTAAAGTGGGTGCGCCATCAAAAGGTGGCAAAACTGCATTTTTTGAAAAATACTTATTTTTCCTGAAAAATTTATTTTGTTCTTATACCATGTTCTAGAAAATGTGTAAGATGAATAATAATTTTATAAAATTAAAAATTTAGTTAATACTATTCATAACGGCTAGTTCATGACAGTATTATAATAATATATCACTTTTTATTAAAACCCGGTATTGCGTACAACACACGCTATCGAGGAAGGTCGCGATTGCGTGTAATGCAAGCCAAGTCAGGGTTGCGTGTTGTGAAAGAATCCTTCGTTGTTTCTTATAACATAATCCAACCATATTTCATTTATACATTGAATATATATATATATATAATCAATGTTGCGTAGAATAACTATTATCAAAATTGTGTGTAACACTGTCCATGAATAGTGTTGCGTATACTGCAAGCTAATACGGTGTTGCGTATAGCGCAAGGTAATATTGGTGTAGAATACAACACAAGACATTAATGAAATTAAAATAATATTTTTCATAAAATCTCGGGGTGTTACACCTCAAACGGCCCGAAGTACCGCGGTGAAGGATTACCCTATCTATGAATCCTCTTGTTTCCCGATCTCGGTCCGACACGCAGGAAAACCTGATCTCTGACCTCGAACTCCAGAGGTCATCTTCGCTGATCAGCATAAGACTTCTATCGAGACTGTGCTGTAGCCATCCTCTTGCGAATGAACTCTATCTGCTCTGTGGTCTCCTGAACAAGATGAGGTCCTAGAGAAGCTGCATCTCCTGCCTCTAGCCAGCATAAGGGTGATCAGCATGGCCTACCGTACAGAGCCTCATATGGTGCCATCTGAATGGTTGCCTAAAAACTGTTGTTGTATGCGAACTCCACAAGAGGTATATGCTTCTCCCAAGAACCACCAATGTTTAAAATTCTAGATCAGAGCATATCCTCAAGCACCTGGATCGTGCTCTCGGACTGGTCATCAGTCTGGGGATGGTATGTTGTACTCAAAAGTACCTATGTACCCAAGGCCTTCTGAAGTCCCTACCAGAAGCGAGAGGTAAAATGTGTATCCCTGTCTGAAACAATGGAGTGTGGAACTCCATTTAGACGTACAATCTCTTAGATTTATAGTCATCCCAGATCATCAACATTGAAGGTTTCCTTGATCAGCAATAAGTGTGGTACCTTTATAAGCCTATCAATGATGACCCAAACAACATTACTTCCCTAAGGTGACCTCGGTAACCCGGTCATGAAGTCCATCACGACATCGTTCCACTTCCACTCTGGAAAGGATAATTGCTATAAAAGCCTTGCTTGTCGCTAATGCTCTGTAGTCAGCTACTTACAAGTAGAACATTTCATGACAGAACCAGCAACATATTTCATCATACCTGCCCACCAGTACTGGCGATGAAGATCACAAAACATCTTGGTGACACCAGGATGAACTGCCCAAACTGAGGAATGAAAATCCCGCATCAGCTCCTCATGTATGTCTAATGGCACTCATACGCGTCCCTAGAAATGCAAGATCTCATCCTTGCCCACTGTCCATCCAGGAAGAGGGTCCCCTCCTGACACACTCTCACGCAGGACTAAGGCCTCTAAGTCTGATATTTGCCTCATTCGTACCCGATCAAGAAGTGTAGAGGTAACAGCCACAGAAGATAGGGCAGTCTGTCCCTACCTGTCATGAACCTCTAGATGCATCTCAAAGAACAGAGCCATAAGCTGCCACTCACTACTCGCCTCCTAAACTGCATAAATCTGAGTTCTTCTGCTCAATGCATCAGCCACTGTGTTGCCCTTTCTTGACATATAGGTGAGCTCGAAGTCAAAGGACTGAAGATACTCGACCCACCTGTGTTGTCTCAGATTCAGATCATGCTGAGTGAAGATATACTTGAGACTCTTGTGGTCGGTATAAACCACAAAGTGCTCTCCCAGAAGATAGTGTCTCCGACAGCGTAAGGCATGAACAACTGCGGCCAACTCCAGATCATGTGTCGGGTAGTTCCTCCTGTGTGGCCTCAAATGGTGAGACCCATATGCAACGACTCCATCTCCCTACATAAGCATAGCTCCTAGCCTGATACCCAAAGCATCAAAGTAAATAGTGTATCCATTGCTCAGATCTGGCAATACTAGTATCAGTGCTATTGTCAACCTCCCCTTTAGCTCTTGAAAGGCTGACTCACAAGGATCTGACCATAAAAACTTTTCCCCCTTCGTGGTCAGACCTATCAACGGTGCTGCTAGGCATGAGAAGTCTTGAATGAAGCGTCTTTAGTACCCAGCCAGCCCTAGAAAACTCTACACCTCAAAGACGTTCTTCGGCTGCTCCGAGGAAACTACAGCCCCCACTTTCTTTGGGTCTACTGAAACTCCTGTCTTTGAGATGACGTGACCCAAGAAGTGAATCTGATCCATCCAAAAGTGGCACTTCAAGATTTTAGCATACATTTGATGCTCTCTTAGTGTACTCAGAATGATTTCAAGATGTGTGGAATGGTAGTGCCGAGTGTGAGAGTACACCAAGATATCGTCCATGAAGACTACGACAAAGGAGTCCAAGTACGGATGGAACACTCGGTTCATCAGTGCCATGAAGACTGCAGGCATGTTCATAAGACCGAACAGCATGACTGTATACTCGTATAGACCATACATACTCATGAAGGCTGTAAGAGGTATATCAGATGGCCTAACACTCAACTGATGATAACCGGACCACAAGTTGATTTTTGAGAACACTCGGGCTCCTCGAAGCTGATCAAAGAAGTCATATATCCTCGGGAAGGGATATCAGTTATTGACCATCAACTGGTTCAACTTCAGATAATCCACACGAAGTTGAAGGGTACCGTCTGCCTTCTTTGCAAACAGGATAGGTGAACCCCAAGGAGAGGTGATGGGTCGGATGAAACCCTTTGCCTGCAACTCCTCCAACAACTTCTCGATCTCCTGCAACTCAGGTGTAGCCAGCCTATAAGGAGGGATGGACACCGGTGCCACTCCTAGCACGAGATCAATCAAAAATTCAACCTCACACTTTGGAGGTAAACCTAAAAAGTCCTCTGGAAAGACATACTTGAAATAATCCACCACTAGGGGAAAGTCTAACTATGAAGTCCCCTAGTCATCCAGATAAAGACTGGAAATCTAGGCTGTAACTTCCCCTAGCCCATGATGCTCTAGTCCAGCTCTACCCGCCTAGACATCCCACTCACCTCTATGAAGGAAGGATCCACCCTCTGGTGATACAAAACTCACCCTGTGGCGATAGAAATCGACGAATGCCTAGAAAGGAACTAACCAGTCCATCCCTAGAATGACGTCATAGACCGTCATCTCTAGAACATAGAGGTCCCATAAGAAATGACACCTTACAACCTCAAGAGGGCATTCTCTGCACTGACGTACACTATATTTACTCATTCCCAAAGGTGTGTCAAGAGTCAATAAGTTAGCAGACGAAAAGATACAGAGCCCAAGGCTCTCCACAACAGCAACAGAGATAAAGCTATGGGAAGAACCAGAATAGAAAAGGACTGATGATAAAACCGAGGCTACTAAGATCGTACCTCAAACTATAGAAGGTTCGGGAACCTGCTCTTGATAGGTCTGCTCCGTGGTGAAGGATTGTCCTGCACCACGGACCTGCGCCCCTAGCTGATCACTCTGAGCTGCTCCACTCTACTGTCGTTGATGACCTGGGACTGACCACCACGGTCGCGACATCCACCTCAGCCCAAATGGCCGAAAGAACTCCAGTTCCCTGACTGGTGGGAAACAGGTGAATCATCTCCAGAACATGGGGTCATAGAGGAACCCCTACCACCCGATGAAGGTGAGAAGATGTGACAGAAACGCTGAATATGGCCCATCTTTCCGTAATACCGGCACTCCATTGGATATCTCTGGCACTGAGGCCCAGTATGCCCACTCCTACCGTACTTGTAGCATACAACCTGGCTGTCAGAAGAAGCATCCCGTGAACCCCAATCCCCTCGATAAGACTCTCTGCGACCCTTCCTACTGTCCGTAGGAGGAACACCAGCTCTGGATGACGAACCGCCCTGGATCACTACTCCAAAATCCCTCAGATTGCACTCAGTAATCAGCTCCTAGTTGACGATGGAGGATATAGAAGTCACCTAGAAGATATTCACCTGGGAAAAGATCTCTTTCCTGAGACCGTCCTCAAACTTCCTAGCAAGAAACAAATCATCACCTGCTGGGATTGGTGTGAAATGATGCAGCTCAATGAAGCGAGACAAGTACTCCATAACAGAAAGAGTACCCTGTTACAGGCTCATAAACTCCCAGGCTCGATTGGCCCTCAGGGTCTCTGGATAGAAGTAATCGTAGAAGGTGCATTGAAACTCGTCCCAAGGCATATCCTACTGCCGCCCTGACCATGAGATCACCTCCCACCACCTCTTGGAGGTGTCCTAGTTCATGTAAGTATCCCTCTTTACCCTTTTCTCCGAAGTGATCTCTATGTGCTCAAAGATGGTCAGTGTGGCCTCTATCCAAGACTCTACAGCCTGGGGTCCTCCATCCCCTGAAAAAGTAGGAGGATGCTGCTACTGGAAAACCCACGTCAACTCATCCATTGATGGGGTAGGAGGCAACGCTCCCTAGAAGGTTTGTATCATCCTAAGTAAGTCCTCCCTAAACTACGCCTCAATGACTACAATGGGTATAACTGTTGGTGCCAAGGCTGTCACAACAGAATGATCTGCCGGAGGTCCCTGGTTGGCCATATCCGGTGTCTAGTCACTATTTGGCAACGAATGCACGACCAGAGGACGTATCGGAGGAATAGATCTGGAAGATCAAAAACACACCTTAGATCTGTATTAACAAATATTGAAAACACTGGAGTACAAAATGGGAACAGGGGAAGAAACTAACAAGTTTAGAAAACACGACTACACGGCGTGTATAAAAACTACACGGTGTGTCTACTTAATCCATTAACATGGGCATGTACCCATGCCCGACAGGTCGTGTAACACCCCAACCTACACGGCGTGTTGTTCCCACACATGGTGTGTACTTGGACCCTAAACCCCTACCCGAGTCTCCTTACATGGCTAACCCACACGATTCAAACTAACCTCAGACTAAACGGCGTGTTCCTTGGGACACAGTGTGTACTAGGCACTATCTCGATGGCCAGTGTTGTTAGTTACACAACCTTCTACATGGCTGACCCTTACACGACGTGTTCTGAACAAACACAGCGTGTATAGGAGAAGGTGGCACCATCCTGTGTTGTTCGTGACACGGTCGGATACCTGGACAGAACTATACAATGTGTTCCTTTACAACATGACATGTTCTACTCAAGCTTCCCCGACCCGTGTTTTTAGTGACACGGTTGAGTACAAGGCTCTACACTACATGACATGTATATACTGTACACAGCTTGTTCCTAAAGTTATTTCTAGAAAATCATGTTTCTTCTCACATGGTCAAAGACATGGCCTGAAAAACCACAGGGCGTGTAACCAGAAAGTACACGCCGTGTACTCTGGGTTTTTCTGGGCAGTAGCTTAGAAACCACAAAAAGGCCCAGAAACACTGAAAACAAGGCAAAGAGGTGCCAAATTCTGATCTGTGGGGGGCCATACTCCCCACGAATCAAAGCTTATCATCCCCTATAGGCATAGACAAGAGGAAATAGGATTATGATCCACCAATTTCTGATTCAAGAGGTCCCATAACACCTCAAGAATCAAATTTTGGTGTTCATTTTTTAAATCAAGGTACAATACAACAATTATATAACAAGGAAGTAGAGATTCTATCAAGCATCTATCACAACAGCATGAATAATCTACACAAAGTCTATCACAACAGCATGCAATCACTAATGCACCATAAATGGCATGGCAAGAATGCATGGCATGTGATTTCTACAAGTGCCTATATGATGCATGAGATGGAATACCCTCATCTCATTGGGTTGTGACAGAAATAGAACCGTAATATCAAAAAAAATATTACAAAGCATGTGAATCACTCTAGGTAAAATTGCATCAATCGTAACATCTCAAGACTAGAAAACTGCAATAAACGAGGTAGTGTGGCTTTTCCCTGTACACGAGTTAGCTACTCTCAGGCACATCTTATTACCAAGTACCGAATCCATCCTATCCCTGGCTATGTCTCCAAACAGTAATGCAAGAGATTAGAATTCCTCTGATACCACTTTGTAACGTCCCAGTTTTGAAAGCCACCCAGAGGTGCCCCATACCCAGTTGGTCATATGGCCTCAAGCGCATTTCCCCAAATGCCAGAGGCTGAAAACTAGCAGCGAAGGCCTTGGGAGTGACAGTGGGGAATCTATACCCTCATTGATAGAGTACATAGTGGAAGAAAAATAAACATGAAATAGCGGAAGCAGTAATATCCAGCAATATAACAGTGGAAGACTAAATCAACAACTGGAGAACATAAGTATCCATGAAATGATGCATGATACATAAATAGGAAAGCATCCAAACAAGTCACAATGTTGGAAAACACTACAGTACCAAAACAAGTACAAAATAAAAGTAAACAGCTCCTCAACATCATAATCCAAAGCTTGGTCCCATGCTCTCCTGCTCCAAGCAATCAAGTTCCAGAAGTCATAGGGCTCTTTCCCTTATCTATACCTGCAACAACATAGTCTGATTGGGCCCAAAAGAATGGCCCAAATAGGGTGTGAGATAAAATCCCAGTAGGCATTCACCCAATGATCTGTGTCTAATAGTCAGTGAGAATATGGCAGGTAAAAGTACAATAAGCAGTAAACTGCAACAACAAACAGTAGGCAATAAATAGTAAGCAGTAAAACAGGATGATACATAGCAGCAATCAATCCACAACAAATCAATAGTAGTGAAAAAAATAGCTAAGAATCCAGAAACCCTCTGGGAAGTACTCGTAGCCATCCCCTTTGGTCCAATCCAAGAAGTACCACAACCCTCTAGGCAGTGCACTGAGCCTAACCCCTCTGGATTGGTCATTAGAATTTATAAGACTTTCTGGAGAAGCTCACTTGGTCAATTCCCCTTATAGTCTAGGGTAGTCAGGGAGTCTCTTGAGGAAGATCACGCGGTCTAACCCTCTTAGTCCCATGTCCTAGAGACTCTCTGAGGAAGCTATCTCGGTCAATTCCTCCTATAGCCTCAGGTATACCACATACTCTCTGAGGAAGCTCACTCGCTCAATTCCACCTCTAGTCTAGGAAGGTTCTTTAAAGAGATTCAAACAAGGTAAGACTCTATGAGGAAGCTCACTCGGTCTACCCTCCTATAGCCTATAAAATACTAGACTCTCTGGGAGCTCACTCGGTCCATCCCCTCTGTAGTCTGTAATATCTAAGACTCTCTAGGAAGCTCACTCGGTCTATCCCTTATAGTCTATAGCACCAGGTTCTCTCATCCCTGTGCTAGTCAGTGCATAATAATTCTATAAGGACAAATTACACCTATATAGCTACTTGGATAACCAAAGTACACCTATAGAGCTACCTTGCTAAACAGTCTACAAGGCAACAATCACGTCATGAGTTTCACTTCAACCTATAACCACGAGGCATGAAAACAGGTGTAGCAGCGAAAGGCAAACGAGACCCAAAGGACATAAAAAGAAAAAAGCAAGGGAGAAAACATCCAAGCACAAAAATTATCTTCTAACATGGTCAAATTACCTCTACACAAGCATACAAGAAAAGCAGGAAAACAGCGAAGGCAAAAATGGGTAACACACAATACCCCATTCACAGGTATCGGTGGAAATTCACACATAAACTCAGATACTTTGAACGATAAGGCACAAACCACCTACCTCGATCCTAGGAGATCGATATACTTGAACCATGATGGCTGATTCTCCCTATAACATCATAGATATGAGAAAACTCAAAAAAAGTTCAACCTTATATAACTTGATAAGGAGGAAGAATTGGAAAACAAGGCTCAATCAGAAGGAAGAACTCACCACTGTGCTTCCAATGAAATTGACAGAGCTCGAATCGGAGAACAGATGAAGGCTTAAGAATCTGGAGAAGTTTCATAGTCGTACGGCGTCTCCCGATCAAACCATACCTAGAAGAAGACGATTATGGAGATTTGGCGCGACCCCGGTTCGATTAGTGAAAAAAAAGTACACGACGTGTATTTTTAAAGTACATGGCGTGTAGTGGGTTTTTCTGTACTCTGCCAAAATCGGCCTCCATGTCACCCCTACACACTGTGTGTGCGGCCCAGACATGGCTAGCACATGGCTTCGAGCGGGAAAAGAGTACACGGCGTGTACTTCAAAAATTTCCAAAAACTCAAAAAAATTTCTCAAAAACCCAGAAAAGGAAAGACATACCTGGAACGAAGAACTGGGTTCTTACAATGTTTAAATAATGATATATTCTTTTCACTCTCATTAATCCTTCCATGATCCTTTATGTACACCTATTACCATGAAAAAATTTAGTAAGGGGTCCTCACATTCTCTCCTTTATTCAAGTTTACATATTATATTATGCCTTATATTTATAATCCCTTATGTTGGGATATGTTTTTACTTATATATATTACTTCTCATTTTATATCTATGTGATGAGAGACCCCCTTCAGTCTCATCAACACATTTTTATAATCTTTAAGTGACATTGTTATCCTGTCGAAATCTCACCATGATATTTCCATGTTAAAACAATTGTGTAATGAATACCATAATCATTTCCTATCAAGAATGTTCACATTTATTCACATATAATTATGATTGGGGACTTAAATATATTTATTCCACACTCCTTGATCGGTTCATAATTTATGATGATGAATTAATCCATGTTTTATGATCTATGTGGTAAACATAAGCATAAGAATGTAATAAATGTGATAGGTGCACCTAGAAATATATAGTGATACAATGAATTGGGTAATGTTTAATATCATGATAAATCATGTTGGGATAGGGAGTGAACCTGGTTACTTTCTAGGACTTTTTTAACAATGAATTCTTGGTGGTTTATCCTTGACCAATTTTTATGATGTACTTTTTACCATATTTATCATGTTATTATTATCGTGTTATATCAATTCCCATTGTTCATGTTTATGATTCCTTCTCTTTTTATGGTCCATTTAAATTTTTATTGTATAACATGTATCTCCTCATTTCATCCTTATTCCCCTACTAGTCTTTATAGCTCGCCCCTTTCATATGCTTGTCCCCAAGTTATCCCGTGCAGTTTTAAAAGTCAAGGAAATTTTAGAATCATGATATGGAATTTTTCAATAATGTTGTTGTATCCCATGTACAAGATGTTATGCTATATAACTAAATCACAAAGGTACTAGTCATATTGATATTTTAGGTTGTATTATTTGTACTCTTATGTAATAAATCATGAGTTAATGTGTAATAATGAATATGGTTGTTATATACCAAGTTTAAGTTGTTCCTAGGGTGAAACCTACATTGTAAACTCAATGGTGCCCTCAAATTTCGGAATAGGGCTACCATTTAGGATTTATTACTATTTTCCATGAAAACAATGTGTTTGTGTGTGTACTATTTAATATAATTAATATATTTTAAACATTTATTCTAGGCGCACAAGGCCTGAAAATCACATGTTGTCTCAGCACCTGGTCTTGAAAATAATCCATACAATATCCAAAAAAATACATAGAAAATCTGAGTCATTAAATTCTCCTCACCTTTGGAATTTACATCCTATGAATCCAAAACAAGGGATAAATAAAACGAATTGGGTACTAATCATGAATCTGAGCCTCCCACTCTCATGTTCTCTCCTGGAGATTCTCGTGCTACCACTGGACATTCACTAAAATAATCAATCATTTTTTCACTCTAAGGCGGTGCCTGTGGGCGTTTAGGGAGAACGCAAAATGGACCGAATGATGATAAGAATTTTTCTATTATTATATATTATTTCATGTAACAATTTTTATTTCAGCTTTATCCACATCATTATCATTTAGGGTTAATTAGATTGACCCCATGGGGACTGGGCGGTTCATCCATTTTGCATTATGAAGGAGATGCCACAGTTGAATGGTCCCAGTGGGTGATTGCAGGGGGTTAAGTATTTTTTTCAATCATTCCTCTTAGGATATGAATTCTACAGATGGTCTCCAATGGTTTTATTAGTGGAGCTAGAAACACCCAACATCCCTACTTTTCATGATTCATGGACCTTATTTCCAAAGGCAGGTGGTTGTTTCATGATAATGTGTCAAGTGACACTTAAGGACTCCATTGGTCAAGAAGATGGGAGGTCAGGCTCATAACACCCTTTTAGGAGAATTATTTCCTATTATGGGACTCTATTATAGATTTAAGTTGTGTTCATATGTTCGTGGATTCTTGGTTCATTCCCAAATAGTGTATCCACGAGCTACTCCTAGTTCGCAGGATCATCATGGATATACATGGACTTGATACTACAGAGGAAATGTTGACTTAATCCATGAAAAAAGGTGCTCTAGAGTTTATTGTCATCCGGGAGGGATAGAATGTCCTTTGTTATTACGATCAGACATGTAATATGGTATTACTAAATATCCTCAAGAGATGAATCAGATCCCACATAGTTCGAGTAACTCGAGGTTTGGACCTGGGAGGAGGCCCATTCATTGGGTGCATAATTGGGATGGGCCCATTTGGAAGGGGACCCCTTTTGAGATTCATCCATTAAGCAGGCATCCTACGTATCCTAGTTTGAACAAGAATCATGGTTCTTATAGTTCAGTTTGGGTTGGGTCTTATGCATGGAAGCTTCTCTTTTGAGGGGAACATGATTGGGTGAACCGTTTCGGAAGGGAACCCCTTTTTGAGCTCGGGCCTTCAAACATGCATCCTACATATCCTAATTTGAACAAGAATCAATGTTCTCATAGTTCAGAATGGGTTGATTGTGTGGATGTTGTGATCATCACAAATCTTTAATCCCATGTGGGTCATACTCGGTGTGAGAAACAAGAGGATGTGAGAGATTAAACCAACCACACACCTTCTCTCCCACTGATGGGAGAGGTCAGGCCTATGGTGGAAGAAGTCGAGGTGACAGTGAGAAAGGGTGAGTAGTGATGAACCATTCAATGTGGGATGAAATTGGAGGTCTTACAGCTCAAATCTCAAAAGATTAGGGACTTACCTCCGTGGGAGTTCCCCTGAAAGCACTCTAGGAATGGGTAGGAATGTCTCTTATAATCTAAAGGTGAAGCGAGCATGATTCCTTTGACTGATCACCATTCCACATTGAATGGAAAAGTATGTGATCTCCCTTAATCCATAGAACGGGGAGGTTGACATTAGCATTATAGGGTTAGAATCTGGGTTACAATGGGAATGTACACTCACATACATCCTGGGAGTCTGAACCATTTTGTGTAATACTTTCGTTACTCTTCTTACCATGGGTATGTAGACTCAGAGGGGAATGTTAATGCACTTGATGGTCTGATCATACAGTTTTAGTGGATTTGGAGGAGGCTTTGGCTTGATATTGGTGGATGGGTTCATGGAGGAGTTGTGGAGGACTGCACGGTAATGGAGGGGTGAGATTAGAGCTGGAGGGAAAGACACCTAAAGAGGCCCCATTCTGCATACTATTTTCTCATACAGGATGGGGTTATCTCCACATACCATAGTGTTATGCGGGTATGGGGGTCGTTAGCATACCTAAGTAGTATGCGGGCTTGGGTATAGACCAATGCATACCAAAGTGGTGTGTGGTCCAAGATGTGGTCCACCACACCATTTTGGGTTCTATCTGCGTACTGATGCAGTATGCGGTGTGGGGTTCGATCTGCATAGTGATGTACTATGAAGAGTGCCATATTGAAGGAGGGACATAGAACTTTTGGTTCATGGGGAGTTCATCCATGGGTATTTTATGGTTCCCGATGACACTAATTAGGTTCATGGTTTACCCATTATTATTAAGTTCCTTCTTTTATGGTTCATGACTGGTTATAACTATGGAAACGTGATTCATAGTTTTCACTTCATCAATGATTTGAAATCGAAGTCGGAATCCTGTATAAATTCTTTCTTCTAACATCTAGAGTCTCCTATAAGCTTTCTTCATCCTTCCCTCTATTCTTCCTCATGTGCTCCTTTTATAGAGAATTGGGGGAATCATATATGTGGGCATGTAGAACCATTTTTGGAAGCCTATGAAGATAAATATGAATCCATAGAAAACTCGGTCAATAGGGGTTTGCGGAGGAGTTGTGGTTCACGGTTCATGGTTCGCGGAACCCTACCATCTTGCTTCATCTATGAACTGTAGAGTTTGTAGAACGATATGTGGATGTCCTTCCTGTGCTTGATTCTACCAAGGATGTGGTTCATGGATTCCCGAGTCTATTTTCCATCACCCCATAGGCCAGCGCCCTATGGTCCTTCCATGTACCGGTGGTTCTCGTTTCTTGTGCTCAATGAACCTTTTCCGAAAATGTTGCACAGGTCACTTAAAACTCTTGGAAATTTCAATTTATTCAAGATTCCTCTCAAATTTGCGATTAAATTTTCATCTATTTTTATTAATTAACCTATGGGAATTATTTCTTCATTCTATAAAGTGATTTTGGGGGTATTTATTTCCCCTTGTGAAGTTTTCAGGACCCTAAAATTCCCCTCATCAGAATGGGGTCCATTCAGAATGAAGAGGAGGCTTTTCTGATGTAGAAGTTGTCGTGAACTGAAGTGGTTTGTGGTAAAATAGATAGATCCAATAGGAATGAACCACACCTATTTATAGGGTCCCAAGTTATTTATCTTTTATCATTTCCCATGAAGAAAAGTTCTCTCGGCATCTTCTTGGATTTCTATGCATCTGTGTACCGATTCCTTTGTGAAATCCACATTCACGAACCGCTTAGTACATTTTTCAAACCAAAATCATAAAAATATATTTTGCACGTGAACTTAATTTTGGGTTTCCTAAACTGTGTTGCGATATTTAAAACAAAATTCTAGACTTCTGCATAGTAGAACACTACACGTTTTATATGTTCTTCACACCAAACTTAAAACAAATAACTAAAAATTAATCCTTATTAAATCAAACTTAAACTCTTAATCAACATTCTTTTCATATCATCATGGTGAGGCCTTGGTTCATGGTTTCTTTTTTCTATGAACCCCCATGTTCATTGGCCAATTCTCTACGGGCCAGTGCCTTATAGGACTTTCACCTACCATGACTATACATAGGGTTTGGCTTCTACGTACCGTCAGTATGCTTAAAGTGGTCTCTTCATACTCTTAGTTTTTTTGAAGTTATTTTCATGTACAATTTGTTGGTTCAGTACGCGGAACCCCATTCAGACCCTCTTTAAAGCCCCTTGACCATTTTTTTGGCCTTTATCCAACAATTGTCTCATTGGACTGAATTTTTATGGGCTTTTGTATCTTTCTATATAGGCTGCAATGTCTCTTCCACAGACTGCTATGGATGTCGTTGTTCCTTCTGAGGCTACCACTACAACCCCTCTTTCTACCACTGATGAAAGGTTAAAGAACATGGAAGACTTGGTTACGGAAAAAATTATGGTCATTCCATTAAATCAATCTTTGATAAATATTCTTACATTGAGTCAAAGGGAGTACCCAATATTCATACAATCTTCCAACTTAAGGGTTTGGTCTATTTTCCGATACATCGATTCCATCACCAAATCAAGATGATCATCCTTCTTCCTAGATAACTAACACATCGATCTTGAAGGCCTTGATTTATTCCATGGGATGGTACCTCCAAAGAGATTTCAATGTTGGGTACCTACTAAGATACGAACCTCAAACCTTAGGGGAGGTGAAACGAAAACCAGAAAAGATGGTCCATTATTATCAAATCATTGTACAGAAGTCTACAGCGAATGAACAGCATGGCTGGTCATCCCGGTGATATCTTCGCTTTGGAGGCTCTTTTGGCATAGACTGGGGGTGGCCCTTTTGGATTCTATAGAGTTGAGAAGAATTTCATGTTGAGCTGTAGGTCATGGTACTATACGAGGATGCCTGGGTATCTCATACATACACTCGCCGACCCAACTCCCTTATTTCATAGATCATAAGATAATGGATCCTAGACACCAATACCTTTAATTTAACCTATGGGGATGTTGGCATTAGTATTTAGTACATCAGGATGATTTCAGGAGTCCCTATTGTTAGGGATATGTATGATGAATTCAAGCCTCCATCCTATACTTCGTACAAATATTGGAGGACTCCTCCTTTGGCCAAGAAACTCATTATTCAAGTGAAGGAACTTTTAAAGTAATTAAATCCTTATCTAATGTAGGACATTCCTTTTTTTGAGTGTTTTGGTTCCTTTATTATTAAAATTGGTATATATCCCAATCAACGCAAACCCAGGGCATGTCCTACCAAAACAACCCAGAGACGAGAGGGTACCTATTAGCCAACCTTGGAATATGGGAAATTTCATGAGTGTGGACGGTGTTGGAACCACAACCATTTTATGAAAGAAATGTAGTATGGTTTGTTTTTGTTTTCAATCCTCATTGGATATTCAGAATGTTTGATGGGAAATGGATCATACAGTTTAAGCAGACAATAGTATTGAGGGTGGCGTCATTTACCAGTGTTTGCCAAATTTTTGGGCCTAATAATCAGAAAATGGAGAAAAGTGTGTTCGACAAAGGAAGTTGTGTGCAAGACTATTGGTGTTTTGGAAACTTTCATGCAGAGAATGTTTCAGGATCATAACATAGAAAAATAAAAAAGGTATGAGGTGTGAGAAAAATCTAGAGATGTGCGTGAAAAATGGTTCTTGCACAAAAATCTTTGCGTGTAGAATGAGATTTTTTGCGTGACACGGTGGGTTTTTTGCAAGGGGGTCAGTGATGCCTATAAATAAGAGGTGACCCCCATCATTTGGCATGGATGATGACTTAGAGAATATTTGAGATCTATTGAACATAAATACTGTGCGAAAAGGAAGTTGTGTGTAAAAGTTATGGTGGCGCATAAAAGTTTTATTTTCACGTAAAAGTAGAAGTTACATTGAAAAGTCAAAGTTGCGTGTAAAAGCTGAAGTTGTGCTTAAAATTTTTTGTTGCAAGAAATATTTCCACTTGAAAAGAAAATCTTGAACTCTAACAGTGGATCTTGCACGCAAAGGGTAATATATTATGAAAAAATAAGATTTTGCGCACATAGGGTAGGTGTTGTGCGCAATTTTCAGTGTAAGATGAATACATGTTCTAAATATCTTATTTAGTGGTTCAGTGCTTTGAAGTGCATAAATTCAGGGCATCAATGCAAGTAGTGTCTCTTGCTGAATAGAGACAAAGAATTCAATGCAAGTCTATTGAAGAAACCTTCAGGTTGATAAACTGGGTTAGACTTCTCACAAGTCATTGAGTTAAGAGGAGTCGACGGAAGTGATCTGAGGGATAAGGTGAGCTTTCCATGAACAATTTTAAAGGTAGTGTGCTTAGAATATAGTGATTGTGACCAAACCTTTTAATCCAAAAACTAGTGAAGATTAGTGTATTTATGTATGACTGACACATTATTGGTGTATGCTCCTTGGTTGTATCCCTTAGTGGTGAACCAAGTAAAAGTGTTGTCCGGTCACTAGGCATGTGATTGTTTTCTTTCTATTATCATCAGTCTTACAGGTTTAACGAGCTACTACCAATGTGGGAACAAGATCATTGTTTTAAAAGACAAGGTTGACACCCTAATTCACCTCACCCATCTCATGGTGTCCCGGGGTCCTATAGATGTGAGCTCAACCCTAATGTTGGCCGATTATTTTGACTAGAAGTCTTCTTGCCCATGTTTTTGAGTAGTTGGATCTTACTAGTACAAGAATCTGGTGGTTTGAAAGCCACAAATTTCATCATGGCCATTCAGTTTTCCACTGGTAAATGCATTAATCTAGTTTTTCCAGTGTTGTCCAAGATTTATCACTTGTTGGGCTAGATCAGTGAAGGGGGGAACCTTACCAGATGATTGTGCCCATCAAAATCCTTTGGGGATGGATAGGTTCTCAAATATGAGGTTATACTTTTATTAATTCCTTACCAATTATACATTCCATCCTATGACTGTATCTCCAGAGTACCAGTGGGGTTTTGCAAATAGCTTGGTCCTCACATGATAAACAAGAGGAGAAGACCGAAAAGAAAGAGCAGGATTTAATGGACTATCTCAAAGTCCACAAATTTTTCTCTTATCATCCTTATGATTTCCCTACTAATACTATCAAGAATAATTCATCTGAAGACTTTTTCAAGCAAGGATACTTTTTTTCTTTGAGATAAGATGTTCTAGTTACCCGCACCTGAGGAGAGATCATCTTCATAAGATATGCACCTTGTAGATTTAGTAGTCAATTTAACTATGTCTATAATTTGTGTCCCCCCAATCTCAATAGTGCCTATCAAGAGAAGCATCTGATGATAGCCAATCAATTGTGGCTGATGTTTACCCGATAGGATACCGAGTTCTAGGTTAGACTTCCGAACTCTGAGGATTCCTACCCTTCCTCACCAGAATCTATGTTGATGCCTAGGTTAAATCAAATCCCAATAGTCATTTAGCATATCTAGTTCCTATTTTAATAACTTCCAAGGAATCTGGGGCCAAGGGGAAGGAGAAGAAAAAAGGGAGTTGTTAGGTACTCTCGGCCAGGAAAAGTCCTTCGAAAGCCTATCGGTTCTCCCCCATGTAAAGTTATGAAAGATGGGCTCATGAATTCACAGGCAACCGAACTAGCTATTGAAGTTCTTTCTGGGATCCCCCCTTTAATCCCTCTTAAGGCTAACTTTCTGGTGTCCTAGAGGTAATGGGACCATTTGAAAGGCTGTCAATACACTCGAGATCGGTCCCATAGTGATTTATGGAATCTCCTCCGGACTAGGGAAGTTCCTCTTACTGGCATTTGTTATGTTTTGAGACATGCTGATGTCTCTTTTGATGAGGATCCAGAGAAGGTGGGTCGTTACCTTGAGGATCATGAGACCCTCATCCATTCCTAAAATGGTTTCTACAAATACTCTCATCAGGTACTTTCCATGATGTATCTACAGACTGATGATGAGGATGAAGATGTTATTGGCTCACATATTGCGGCTACTGTGGGACAAACTTCTTACCTTCTCCCAATATCCTATAATAATTCATATCCTGGGGGACTCAAGTCTGCAAGAAAACCCAGGAAACATTTGTGGCTGATGAAACTTGCTCCTCTTCCCTGAACCAATATTCCAGTACTGGCCATCCCAATCATGACTGCATTTCCAGATCCCTGGAGGGTCTGGGATAAACTAAGGGTGAACAATTTAATGAATATGTTTTGAGACTACATCATGGAGGACGTTTCGACATTTCGGGTTTAGGAGGATCTTTTTCCCCTACTGATATTTCTGTCGAAGAAGAGACTGATGAGGTGGATGCATACTTGAATTAAATGGAAAAGTGTCTTCATGCTCCCAAAGATAGGCATTAATGGTCTGACTGAGTAGCACTGATGGAATTACTCCCATGGTCAATTACTATTGAGGGATAGGTTGTTCTATCTACAAACCCTAGATTTAGATTAATTTGTTGTGGAGACGTCGAAGGTACCCCCCTATTTTTGGAGATTTCAAGGTCTCGAGAAATGCTTCTTTCCCCAATTTTTTTCCCTAGGGAAACTGTTGTAGGGGAATGCACCCTACCAATTATGGGGGGTGCTGAAAAATGACCCCCTAGAGCCTAAGAACTCATGGAAGTAGTGATCGTAGACCCTTACAGGGTATTTCCCCCTCCATCTCCCCCGGGTTCTCTTATTCAAGAACCTTCTCTACAAGAATCGAAGAAACATAAGAAGGAATCCTAACTATCAACACGCATTATGAGAGGAATCATAAGTAAGTGTTTGATCACCTAGTGGTTGAACTGAGTACCCTTATCTTAATGACTCACTGTTGTGTGAATATTTTGATGCAGGGTCTATCAGAAACTAGATGGTATTTTCTCAGGCATTTACGAATCATGTTTTCTTTATGGAAGAGGAAGGGTCGCCAACCATTATGATTGAACAAAGTAGAGGAATAGGGCCAACCAAGGAGGCTGGGGGTACCGTTGGCCCTTTACGCATGCCTTCTCCATCTTTAGCAATATCTTCCTTAATAATATAAGAATATCTATAATTTGATGTCTTGTTTGAACATGCAGAGCCTATTCCCACAGATATAGACAGTACAACCTTTAAGTCAGGTGTCAAATCTAGTGAATGAACCCCAAGCCCAAAAAGATGTATAGGGGCTTGAAGTTTTGAGTAACCAATCATTTCTAGTCAAATGGAATTTTACCCTATAGAGGGAGTCTCTTATGAGGTTGATACTCCACCTATACAAGTTGAATCTTCCTCTGTAGAAGTTACAAACACATGGGAGGATATTGCCCCAGCCATTAAAAACCTGGAGCAGGATATTGTGCCTTTTTTCTAGTTATGAGAGAAGTCATGTTTGTAGCCCTCATAATACCACGGCCAGTACCCTTATCTGTACTGACTATCCCTATAGGTCGGATATCAGTAAGCAACCTTCTAGGGGCTTCCCTAGGTATTTTTTTATCCGATTGGACATGGTCCTGGGACATCAATACTCCCAATCGACTGTGGGGTGCAACTACTGATTGAAGATGCAGTACCACCATTTCCAAGTAGCGATATTACTAAGGAGTTGGGTGGTATTGAAGTCGTCTATCCTCTATTCTCATAATTGAAACTACAACCAGTAACAATTTCAGCGGATGCTCCCACTCTTCCCTCCATTGAAATCATCATAGGAGAGGTTACTAAGGGTTCAATTCATGTTGTATCCTCTAAATTGAGTCCCTATATTATGATGTTCAAACATGTTTATATCTCTTCATTATAGAATGACTCCAAGACTAACCAATAAGGCATGATCGGCCTTCATCACATCCATCAAAAGGCATGGAAGAACGTTTGAAGATTAATCTCGAAGACTCCATTAACTGATATGCCAGAAAAGCTTCCAAAACTACACTACCAGTTTGTGGTCTTGGGATTTGGTGGATTTGACTATCATGGTATCTATGATATAGTGAGGTAGGTGGTGGCTGCTTGGGAAGAAACTATTACACTTGAGTCTCAACTTTCTACTGCAGAGTTGAAAACTCACCTCACTGCTATAAAGGAAATTTTTATTAATGAATCTGCCAATCAAACTAGATCATTTGTGAGGTTTCAAAATAATCTCATGAAGAAAGAGTCCCTAATATAGAAACTAAACCAAGAACTGGAGAAACAGATCCAAAAATGTGAGCAACTTAAGTTGGAGTAGGCCCAATCCACTGTCATCATTGAGGAGTAGTGATGGTAGATAAAAGAAGGATAAAGTACAAGTCTTGAATCTATGAGGGACATGGAGGCACTGCAGGAAAACAAAGTGTTCAAGACCACAAATTTGTTAAAACCTTGTCAAGCCATTGAGGATTCATAACAATTTTTTATGTAACTTTGCGATTCTTCCAAACTTCTCCTGTAATGATCATGTCCCACTTGCAAGGAGAGGATCTAGGTTTTGGATTCTCTTCATGCCTTTATGAAATAAAATGGAATTATTTTTCCCTCCAATAAATCTTATTTTCCTTTTATTTTCATAATAATTAACCATATAAACATTATTTTTATTAGGTATTAATTTTAAACCATGATTCAAAACTAGTAAATTGAAATAATCAAGTCAGGCTCTAATTTTTACCAGAGATGGGGGACTCAGTGAGCACAGTTTGATTATTGCTGGAGTTTTTTGGAAAACCTCACAATTTTTTTTTCATATTTTCCATTATTACCATTTTTTACTAATCCTATTTGTTATGAGCTTAACAGGTATAACATGTCTTTTTATTAGGCCACCCTTCATGGGTTTTCAACTTAACAAGCTTTATGTCTCATTTTAATATTTTATAGATAAAACTTTTTTTCCTAAACCATAAACATTATAGGTTTAATGAGCTAGTGATTTACTTTTATCCATGGGTGCCTTTGTGGGATTTCACTTTGGTAAGTATTGTATATTTTTTACTGGAGGTTAATAGTACTACCTATCAGACTTATTACTGTTTTTTAGGTTGAGCAGCTTTGACCAAACATGACGAGGCAGGGGCCCCAATCCAAGATTCATCAGTAGAGAATGTCTAAATAATCTCATACATTAATTAGGGTTTTTTATGATCCTAACTTTGTGAGTTTTTTATGTATATAAGGCTTGGGATCCATTTTAGGCATACATAGATAGGAGAGGACTCTCTTAAGGATGAATTTTCTTTTGGTTGATGGCTATTTTGTAGGCGGCATATGCAGATCCACTGTGGCATGATGCGCATATCCAAACAAGGGTGTTCATAGGACACTGGCCTTCCATTTCTGATGGTCATGATGGATTGTGGAGATTGCGACCTTTCTGGACATGGCATATTGGATTATGGAATGGGGTGTTCCCAAACATGAAATGGGGAATTTCTTTATCTAAACTATACCAAGAAAACCAAAAAATAAGTGGAGCATTTAATTTTTTTCATTATTGGATTTACTTTTCACATAAGTATGGATCTTCTTTATTTTGTAGAATGCTCAAGAGAGAATAGAGATGGATCAGGTCAGGATGTTCTAATTTATCAAGAATGTTGGTAGAAAGGTTGATGTTAACCATGAATTTGAGAGTTCTTGAATCTGGGAGAATTTCATGGGGCTTGAGAGTTATTAGGCATACCAAGGTAGTATAGGACTCTCTCGAGGAATAATTTTCCTTTGATTAATGGTTGTTTTGTAGGAAACATATGTAGAGCCACTGGGGCATGATGTGCATAGTCAAACAAAGGTTCTCACGGGACACTGGTCTTACATTTCTGATGGCCATGGAGGGTTAGGAAGATCCAAGAGTACTCAAATCAAAGATTTTGATGTGTGGTAGGAGTGTATCCAGACACATTAGAAACATCCAATCTAGGATTCACCCATGGGATCAAGTAATCCTTTACATAGATCTAGCTCATACATAGGTTGAGGAATCAATTTCATCTATAGAGTACATTGCAGATTAATGTCGTATGGTAAGGACATGGGGTACCTTATGGGGAAGGGAACTATAACATCCCATTTAGGTTCGTACTGATAGGATCGAACTCCTGGACTAATTTTCCATGATGTCATGGTGGATCCTTGGATGAGGTCCCTAAGCTCATGTGAGAAATTATCGGTGTGATAAACAAGGGAATATGAGGATTTCAGGACACCACTTATGAAAGCAATAACCAATTGTAGGGTTAATTCTATGCTTAAACCAATGATATATAGTTTAATGTCAGGTAGAAAGGAAAAAATTTAACATAATTTATCATCATGTGGGGTGGAAATTGGGTAAACCCGACATGAAAGAAGGGAAATACAATCCCACTTAAACAGTCCTATAGATAAGAATGGTACAGGGATTCTCTGCTTTGATTTAATTTGTGCGTAGAGGAAAGGACATTTCAATAATCTCTACGGCTGAGTTCAGATCGTAGAATTTGGTTTTCCACGCATATTTTTATGGGGAAACCATGTTATGTGGTATTCCTAATGAACATTCTTTGCGGAGTTTTTCCCTTACATAAGAAGGGAAGGTATTTTGTTTGAGGAGACTGAGCTAAGATAAGAATTTAAGCATTTCCATTTTTTGGTGTAGTTGAATTTCAGGCTACGAAGACACTTTTATCCTCTCATTTTAGTGTCATTTGGTAAGGACGTTGGTGAAGAGTTTAGCATCATGTTGTGGATAAAAATTTTCACAAATATCAAAAATATCTTCGAGTAAATTGTGGTCAGGATATTCTGGTTTTCCTTAGACATGATTGATGACTGAAGGTGTAAACCATAGTCCCAAGGATCCTTGGATCAGAAGGAATAACATGGGTCTTGGAATCCATTGGGTGTACGGAGGTAGGAAAGAACTCTCTTGAGGATGAGTGTTCCTTCAGATGATGGCCATTTTGTAGGTGACATATGCAGAGCCACCAGAGCAAGATATGAATAGTCAAACAAAGGTGTCCATAGGACACTGGCCTTTTATCCCTAATGGATGTGAATATTTAAGGGGACCTAATCTTTATTAGATTATGGAGTTTGACAAATAGGAAGGATGTGTTTGGGAACATAAGAAATATCCAAACCCTGATTAGTTATGAACTACTGAATCTTTTACATAGATCTGACTCATATGTAGGTGGAATCATGATATTTTGACTCCTTATGAGGGTCAGAATTCAAACATGGAATTTATGTCATCTCTTTGAGTTTTTTGTGTAGGAAATTGGGGGCATGTTTCGGATCTTGTAATGTTGATAATCGGGATGCACATGAATCTTTAGGAACCCTGTAGTTTAATGTCATGTGGTTAGGAACTTTCATGGATTCCCACATGCGATTCTGACCTATGCGTGGGGGGAGGGGCATTTTTGTTTTGGGTGGCTATATTGGGATAGAGGATCTGGGCATCACTGTGTATCCTACATGGATAAGAATCAAGCCAAATGTAGTTCTAAATGTTCCCTATAGAGGTCTGGCCCATGTGTAGGGAAATGAGAGGGAATTTTTATTTGATTGGTGGTTAAGCCCATATCTTAAATTCAGGAGTCACTACATATCCTTCAAGGTTAGGAATCAATTCATACGTAGTTATTTGGAAACCGTGTAGTTTAACATCTTGTGGTAAGGATGGATTCGATACAATTTAATGTCATGTGGATAAGAAAATTTTAACCTTGTAATTTATCATTGTTTGATTATGAAGATTTATGATATGTGGTTTAATGTCTTTCATCTAGGACACTTTGTTCTGTAGTTTAGAGTCATGTAGTGAGGACATGATGTCGTCGTTACACGAAGTACTTCTTTAGAAACCTTGCATTAGTGGGAGATAAGAGGAGTTGTCCATCAATTGATATCAAGGCATATGATTCATTATAGTATAAACTATGTATGAAGTATGGTCCCTCCCACTTTGGATACAGCTTTGGGGGTTTCTTCCTGAGTATCATTGGGGTTCTAAGGACCAACACCATCTCTCCTTCAAGGAAAGACTAAAGTTGAACCTTTTTGTTAAAGGCTTGTGCGATCTGATTTTGGTAGAGTTCAAAATGGTTCAAAGTGTGCAGCCTTTTCTCATCTATCTAATCTAACTCATCAAACCATTTTTGGGATTTCTCATCCCTGGACAGTTGATCACAAATGGAAATGCGTAGTGATGTCAATTGAACTTCGATGAGAAAAACCGCCTTTGTCCTGTATAATAATGAGTATGGGGTTTCTTGAGTGGCAGTTCAGGTTGTGGTCTAATAAGACCATAATGCATAAAGAATATTGTATAGTCGTGATTTCATATCCTATCCACCATCTTCTAGAGTATATTTGATAGAGTCTTGTTGAAATCCTCTATCTTTCTATTGTCCATTTTATGGTAGCAGGATGAATGATTGGCTTTGATTCCATATTCCTGTTATAAATTTTCCTACTTAACAGGGTTTAAGTTAGGGCTATTGTCTTCCAGTATTGTATGAGGGACACTAAATCTGTTAATGATGTTGAATTTCATAAAGCTAATAATGTTTTTTCCCCAACCACTTTAAGGGTTATGGCTTCAGCCCATTTGGAGAAGAAGTAGGTTTTTGTGAGAATGAACTTGAATTGTTTGGATGTGGTGGGGGGATATGGTCCCAAAAAATCCATCCCCCATGCAGTGAATAACCAGGAGTACTTAGTTATGTGAAGTAGATATGGGGTTTACTGAATAATATTAGCATGAACTTGGCAGGAATGGAACTTCTTGGTGAATGTAGCATAGTCTTGTATCCTAGTGGCCCAATAGTATCCAAGCCTTTGAATTTGTTGGGAGAGATTGGATACTGATTGGTGTGCTCCACAAGCTCTGGCATGTACTTATTTTATGACGATAACAGTATCTTTTACATGGATACACCTATGAAGGACCCTTTCAAGGCCTCGTTTATAAAGAACATTTTCTTGGTTTGTGCCATTGTACAGGAAAAAATGGACTGCCCGCCTCCAGATCTGTTCTCTTCCAGCCCTATCGGGTGGGAGTTACCCCATCCATAGGTAATTTTCAATGGGATTAATCCAACCTGTGGTGTGAACATAAGGCCCAGAAATAGGTCTAATATTAGTAATTTCCTCTTTATTATTCTAAATGTACGGCAAGACCATTCAATGGTGGGAAATGATGATGACTATTTCATCCCTGTTTGGATCAGCCAGGGTTCTGGCTTCATTTTCCAATACATCAGATTGAGTATTTTGTGATTGGGGGGGATAATTCATCTTTTTTTTTCTGATTGGAATTCTTCCACCAGTTCTCAAACATGGTTCATCAATGGTACTAATACCTATTTCTTAACATCATAGTCACCATTAACTGACTTGGAGACCAGATCTGAATCACCTTTTATCTTCAGGCGTTCGGCTCGTGCATGAAGTGCCAGCTCCAGTCCTATAATAAGGGTCTAGTACTCCTCTTCATTGTTTGTGCACACTTCTGAAATTATGAATGAGTAAGTAATGATGGCCTTTTGGGGGATATGAGTATGACACCCATCCCTGATGTGTTGAGCTTGGGATCCTCCAACATTTTCCCTGTCAGGCTTCTGGAGGCATCATTGAAGTACATTTCCCCTGCCTGGGGTTCTTCTTTGGTGGAGAATACATATTTTTTAGGGATTTCACTATCTAAGGGGTCATTTCTTCGGGGGGGGGGGGGTCTCTCCTAGGATGACTTTTAATGATTGTCATTTGATGGATTTATGGGGCATGTACCATATTTTATACTATTGTAGGCTAACTTCCCACTGTGATAAGCATCTAGTTAGCATGGGACAACTGAGGATATACTTTAGCGGGTTGTAGTGGGAGACTAGATGGACTTCATGGTGTTGTAGGTAGATCTTGAATTTCTGAACCACAAATATTGGGGCTTGGTAGTACTTTTTTAGTCTTGAATATTGAGTCTCAACATCGATCATTGTTCGGATGAGGTAATATAGACGGTTCTCGCTACCGTCGTCATTCTTCTATGTGTGGAAAGCGCCTAATGATCATTCCAAGGTGATATCGTACAAAATGAGTGTTATCCCCTCAACTGGAGGCATCCGTACCAGTGGGATTATGATATATATTTTGATATTTTTGAATGATTCTTGACAATCATTATCTCACTCATATGCGACCCTGTTCTTCATTAACCTGGTGAGAGGGGGCACTTACCTGCAATGTTGGCTATGAAGTGCCTAATGTAGTCTATGTGTCCCTAGAGACTCCTTAATTTAGTAAAGTTATGAGGTGGATACATACCAAGGATGTATTTTTTCTTCTTAGGGTCGACTTCTATCCATGATGGCATACGATGAAGCCGAAGAATTTCCTAGAGGTAATGTAAAAAAGAAAACATTAGGGTATTCATCTTCAGACTGTGCTATCATAGCTTATCGAAGAGTGTTTTAAGATATATCAGGTGATTTGAGTGCTTTCATGATTTAACCACTAGATCGTCAATGTATCACTCGGCGAATTTTCCCAAAAGGGCTTGAAAATGTGGTGCATGGTGTGTTGATATGTAGAGCCTATATTTTTCAGACCAAAGGGCATCACCCTATTAGAGAAAACTCCCTATGGGCCTGAAATTAGTGGGTTTTTCATCTCCTTGGGCCATTTGGAACTGTTTGTATTCATAATAACCATCTATGAAAGAGAGTGCCTCATATCTCGTGGCCGCATCGATCAAACATTTTGTGATCGGGACCAGGAAATCATATTTTGGGAAGTGATGATTAATGTCCCTAATGTCAATGCAGACTCTAATTTTCCCATTATTCTTTTTGAAAGGGACTATATTTTCTAGCCAGATTGGATATTGGACTTCCCAAATGAATTTAGATTTGATTATCTTGTCAAATTGAGCCTCTATTTTGGCAGCATGTGTTGAGTGGGTCCTTCTAGAAGCCTTCTTATAACCATGATGGTCTTCCGACAGACCCAGATGATGAGTGGAAACCTTAGGATTGTGGCCTAGAATTTATATGTAGTTCTAGGAAAACACATATTTATTCTTCTTTAGGAATAATGTATATGCATCTTACTCCTCAAAAGGCATAGCCACATTAATTAGAGTGGGCCGCGGGTTATCTTAGGTCAACAAGTTTATCTCCCTAAGTTCAACGATTGTAGTGAAGACACCTTCTTCAAATGTGGGAGGGAAATATTTGAGGTCTTCTTCTTCTTCTTTTTCATGATCTTATTCCTCTTATAATGGATAGAGGATTCTAGAGATGAACTCTCTAGAGTTGGGAGAGAAATCACAACTCCGATTTATAGAGACTAAAACCACTTTTTCCCAACTGGTCATGGGGCATTCCCTAAAGAGGATGGAATTTCATTGATTTCCTTCAATGACAGGAATTTATCTTATACCTTAGTAAGTATGGTGGGAACTATACAGGGACCCAATTATGGGCTAGGAGAATCTTTTTTTGGCCCTCCCCTATAATCATAGGGGCCAGCGTGCATTTCAGTGTCTTTGGACCTTGTGGCCATAATGGAAATCATGAAGATAGATGAGTCCATTTCTAATCTTGAACTTATTCACTAAAACTAGTTTATAGGTAATACATACTCTTCCCTATGTGTTTTGAAGGGATCTATGGGATCCATTTACAATCCATTTAGGGTAGTGACCCAATAAACATCATCGGCCAAAGACTTCTTCTCTTTTAGTTCATAGAACCATACATCGATGTAATGCGACTCACATGATTTGAATGGAAATTTATTGGAATTAAATGTCCTATTTTACCTATTATCATAATATTTGATGTATTGATGGTATGATGATGGAATCACAGTATGTTGATGCAACCAAGGCCTTCCCAACAGGACGTTGAAGGTCATACATTGTCGTGCTACCAGAAACATAGAATCAGACACATGGTCATCGAACCAGGTTTTAAGCTTGATTTTTTCCAACAGCTTCTACTCAATTTTTTCATATCCTAGCAGAGTTATAGTGCAGGGTTTCAGACTATCCTCATCATAGACTAACTGATAAAGCATTTGCAGCAGGAGTAGGTTGACACCAGAGCCATTTTCGATAAATATTCTCTTAACATCAATGACATTTATCTTTATAGACACATATAAGGGTTTGATTTTCCCTTGAATGATGGAATCTTAAAACTTATCTATGAAGGAGATGGCGGTGTGGAATTCTTCAGGATTAGTCTCCATCTGATTGACTTCGATAGCCGTTACTTCAACCTTGAATTTCTGGGGACTTATTAAGGATTTGATGAGTGCCTCCCTGAGGACTATGGATAGAATTAGGGCATCCATGATCGATATACTTTCTTTTAATGAGGATAATTGCTTTAGAATATCATTTTTATTCTCTAAAGGTAGGAACTTCCTGGCTCAGGAAGGCTCTTTCATGGGCACTTTAGGGGCTTGGGGTTTAGACATAGATGGTATGACCTCTATGATAGGAGATGATTTTGTTGATGTGCCAAATCAGTCTACCTATATTCTGTAGGCGATTGGACATCTATTCTTCCTCTGAAAGATACTATAAGATGTTTGGGCTCGGATTTCTTCTGGTGAGGGTGCAAAAATGTTCTAGTTCCTTTGTGTCTAGAAGAGGGTTCTTCTGTGGGTTTCTGTAACATTAACAGTTTGAGTTAAGTCATGACCGGGAATTTGAATCCTTCCATGATCATGCCTTCCAGAAAACCCTAACCCTCTCAGCCTCTTCCTCTAGCACTTTAGTTGGACATAGGGAATTTATGTTCATTTTAATATTCTTCCTTAGAGAATTGGTCCATCAAGTGAATGAAATTAATGGATTCAAAGATTAGTTCATGACCTGACAATACTTCTGTGTTACTCTCTTCTTCTAATGGTGTCGTTTGGCGGGGCGGTTCTTGTTGTACCATTTGGCTGGGTGGTACCTATTGTATTGTTTGGTGGGGTGGTTCCTGTTGTTCCATTTTGTTGGGCGAGGCTTGTTGTTTCAAATATACTAGAATGAAGTCCTAAATTGTCAATATCGGCTTTGGCTTTGGTGTGAGCTCATCTTCTTTCTTCTACTTTCTTCCCTTCAGGCCCTCAGAAGATTGTGGGGCTGGGGATGATAGTTGTGTTGCATCAAGAGGTATTGGGGGCACAGTTGGTTGATTCAACTATGCATGGAGGATTCCATGAGCTCGGTTGACTGTTTTCTGAGTGATACAACTGTCAAATTTTTTCTCCTTTTTGCTGGTGACTATTTTCCATTCCTCTTCCTCTCTTAGGTCTAAGGAGGAAACATATGCCACTTGTGCTAGTGGTAGACCCAACTTGACTTATCTGGAATCCACCATATTTTTTAGGAGATCCTTGAAGATTAAGTACTTCTGGATGGTTTCCCCAGTATCTAGTGATAGGGACAATAATTTAGACGGTTGTTGAGACCCACTTAATCGGATGGTTTTAGCTCTATTATCCAGAGAAAGTTTCAATTCATGGTGGCTATGAATTATCCATATACTTGGTTATCTCAGAACTAGTAGAATTTATTTCTCCATTCCTCAAACTAATTTATTTTATCACCCATTTCCTCATCTTTCCGAGATGGGGGTGTCTATTAGAGTTTAGGGGTTCCATCCTAGTTTGGTGGAGGCCTCACAACTGGTGCTGGTGCTGGGGTGGCTTAATCATGAAATAATCCACTTCATCTTTTCCTGTTATTTTCCCTAGGGTTTAGGGGCCCACCCAGAACATGAGTTTGTTCCACTCCAAGGATTATTATATCCTTTGGGAAATGGAGGAGAAATATCAAAACCCACTTGTGTACTTCACTAGGATAAGCAGTGTCCACAATTTCTCATGAAGATTATCAATGCACATAGTGAGAATTTCATCCTAGGGGACTGGATGGTTCAAGGAGTAATTCAGTCCTTTCTATCAAGTGATGAATTCTGAAACTCTTTCATTCGCTCACTGCTTGAAGTTCATGATATCACTGACCATTATCTTAGGAAATTTTGAATTTAACTGGAAGAGAAATTGTGGTCGGAGCTCCTCTTAACCTATAATTGAGTTAGCTGTCAAGCTAGTATACCATACGAAGGCTGATCCCTATATATTTCACACAAATCACCTGAGTTTCACTACTTCTTGCTGCTTCGAGGTTCCCTTAATGGGGTCACAATAAGAGGCATTGTGCATTAGAAGTTTTTCTGGGTCCCCCAAACCATTGAACATTGGAAATATGGGGTTTTCGAAGTTTTGTCATGGAGGAACATTGCTCAACCAATCAGGGTAAGGTTTGCACTTAGGTTTTATCGGAGCGTGTCTCCCTTCCATAACTTCTATTCGAGATATCAGTTGCTTGATGGTATTCTAGAACCCTTGATGCATATCTTTCTGTACTTGAGCTTGTAATGGTGTTGTAGGGGGAAAGTCTGGACATGCTAGCATTGCTGGTATTTGGGGAGAATACCCAGCTAGGGGTATCCTTTGTGGGTTTTCCTTAATGTATTCTAGCTTATTTCCCAATGGAGGGAAGTCTTAATGTCCTTTTGGGGCCGGATTCAAGTAGGTTGATGGTCCCTGTGCTAGATTGGATGGGAATCTAAGATTAACTTCACTTACCAGGATGTGTGCCTGTGGTAGGGGCACATCTTCTGGGAGCACTTATTGACATTCCACCTAAGAACATCATCTGAAAGGATAGCTCATGTGACATAGTTTGACATTGATTATCCTGATCTCTTTCATTTATTCCCCCTTCTTGGTGAATCATTATTCAAGTGTGAGAGACACATTCTTAGGGGGAGTAGGATGTAGGTCATATATTACATGGTATTTTTTATTCTCCTTGTTGGGGATTTGTGTGGGAGGTAATGGAGGATTAACTAAGGGATTCCCAAATTTAGGACAGCTCTCTAGTTTCAGGTATGCACACAATCTGGCTCCGTGTGGGATACCTTTGGGAGGGAACCATCTTCTCTTACATACTCTCCATTTGTATCATTTCTTGTGAGATCCATGGGGCTTTCATTTACCATATTCACTGATGCATACCACATTGGGGTTGGTGTACCCGGTACCAAATGGTAGAAAAGATTTCTGCATCCTTTATTGGACTTCCTCATTCCATTTTGCGGTATTCTTTGGGATTCTTGGAGAAAATTGACTCTAAGAGAGCCCTGATCTGACCTCTTAATGTGCCTTCATCTCGAAGGGTATGAACCACAAAATGGGGTTGAATAGGTGACCTCTTTGCTCATTGTTCTTCCCATACAGGAGAAGACATACATCTGTTGTGTGGGAACTTGAGGTAAAAATTCCCCCAGCCATGTGGCCTGGGTTTTCTCCCATTCTTTCATTGATACACTATGTCCTAGATTTTTTGGTCTAATGGGGGAATTTTGATTTAAAAACCCTCCATCCCTGTATGTTGGGGTTGTTCCCGTATTGCAGTGGTAACTACCACTATTACCACCTTTTTTATTTCACGCACTCCCATGTAGGTGTGATCTGAGTATGGAGTCGGATCTATGTGGGATTTATTGGATTTTGAGGACATGAGAACTACTTTTCTAGTTGGCTTCCCTTAGGTGGGAATCCTTTTGGATGTTCTTAGTTTCTTGGATTAGGAGCTTCTCGATGGCTTGATCTCATTGGGCTAAAAACTTTTGAGACTTACTCCGGGCCAATTTTTGTTGAGTATTCCATCTTTCCTGAGTAGGGATTTCATTTTATTGCTACCTTTGGGTGATGAAATAGAAATATTTCATTTCCAATGTGGTCTACTGGATGGGACATGGGGTGAAGTATAGAGCTCCATGTTCTTCCCATCCCCGAATATGAACTCCAGATGGGGCGTCACCGAGGAGGCAATGTAACTTGTGTAGTACGTGGAGGCAAGTTAGTTCAAGGTTTTTATTTTGCCTTTTTTATCATGGAAACCATGAAGATGGGAGGGATTCCAAGTCAATTAGATGGCGAAGCTCTCCTAATATGTTGACATGGTATGCATACCCTTCAAAGGGCAAGAACTTTTCTTTTAGCTAGAGAAGAGTCGTCCAAATATTGAGGCTAATGTTATGTAAACATTCCTTTGAAAACTCTATTGGTATATCAAAGTGAGAAGTGTTTGTGGGAGAATACATCACTGGTATATTATTCTTAGAAATTTGTCTTCTCATGAGAAACATATCCTACCATTTGTCTTCTAGGGACTTCTCTACTTGATATGCCCAGCTTGACTGCTTCTTAATAATTTCTTTCCCAGCAGTAGGGCTGGTAGGAGCCTAATTGATATGTGAGTGGTGTAGGGGTGGATCAAAAGATGAGTGTGGCCCTAGCCCATCCTCTAGTTGATAAAGGATATCACTCATCATATATAGAGTTTATGACATGTCTGACTCCATTTTTTCGAGTGCCTCAGCGTAGGAGGGTCTTCTCACCTTTTTCGTGACAAGTGAAGGACCTTCTTGCCAACATAAAATTTGATTGTGGGGAGTAACTTCACAATTGATACTAAAATAGTGAGGTCTACCATTTAAAATTAATTCCCAACCATAGGGAATGTCCCTATGGCGTATACTCTGGGGAGGACCTTCAGGGTGGGCTACAGTGAGTGGAGGACCTACTGGATTCTTGATTTCACTGAGGGGAGGACCTTCTCAATGACTTATATGATGGAAATTACTACTATCACAACTTGATATCTGGATGTAGGGAGAATTTATGTAGTGTACTTCTTGGGGAAGGCCTTCAGGATGTACTTTAATTAGGGGAGGACCTTCATAGCAACTGCCATTGCGGGGAGGGCCTTTGCAATGGGTGTCATGATGGTGAGGACTACCATCAGGACTTAACGTTCGACTTCAGGGAGAATCATATATACAATGTATACCCTAGGGAGGGCCATCGAGGCAGATAAAATTAAGGGTAGGACCCTCTTACTACCTGATCTTCAGGTCAAGGGGAGGGATACCCTTACACACATCAGGATATAGGCTCTCATGATCATTCATTACTAGTCCACAAAGTAAGACCTTGTGGGTGCTATGGGGAGGACCTTCAGGGTTGTTCGTTACAAAATTGTGGGGAGGGCCTTAAAAAATTCAACTACCACTTCCATAATTTAGTAATGGGATGATAGGGTCTTGATCCTTTATTGATATATGCTCGAGGCCATTAAGAACTATAACTCTCAGCAGAGCAGGATCATGTATGTGCTCTTCTTTTTCTAGTTGCCTTTGGTGCATTTCATTCTTGGGTTCTCTCTTTCATGTAACTTGGGTCGTTTTCTATTGGTAATGGCCTTCATTTTTTGGTTCCTATTTTGTTGGTTCCTGTGATTCTGTCGAGATATGTCGACGAACATATTGAATTTTGGCAGGGATATATGCATGCCCTAGAGTGGCCCCCACATTGGACCAGCATCCCCTAATTGGAATGGGTAGTTGTTTCCAATTCAGTTATCCGTGAATCATGATATATTGTCATCGATCATCCTGGATAGGATTAGGGAAGCATAACTACTCTGGAGTGACTAACCCATTTTGTGGGTAAGTCATTCCGTTTAAGGAAACTGGGTCATGGTCCTGGTTATTCGCCTTTTCTACCAATGAAATGATATCTTGGAATGTTTGTAGGATATGTTTTGGAATAAAAATCTGATATTCCATCATTTCAAGGATGTACTAAGATACATATTTGGATGGAATGGGTATGATGGCACATTCTGATGTCAGAGTAAGAGTTTTTTCCTGTTTTGATTCTCCATATGTTACCAATGGATACTGGTAGTTCTCCTGTGTCGGGACAGAGGGACGAGTCTACCACTAGTTTTCTTCTCCATTTTCCACCATATTTTACTGGTGGTATTATTATTTATGAGTAGGAATTTTCATCTTATCGGTTGCCACTTTATTTGTCTCGTGGGATTTGTATTCATCTATAAGAATTTAACTCTTCTCATATTTCTTTACTGCCCTATATGGATGGTGGGTTTGATATGCATTATCAGGTATTTGTGCCTCTCTGTGGATGGTATCTACCTTATTTGGATTATGGGATTCTGATGCATTAACAGATGTCATCATTATCTTGTAATTTGTCGCTCTGTCTACACGATGGGACATGCGAGCACTAGATGAAAGGTGTGCATGCTCGTATTGTGCCACCCTATTTATGTGGCGGTCTTGATTGGAGGGGGTAGATTTATATTTCTTCCTGTTAAATGATTCCATGTTTTTATAAAAGAGTTCCTCCTTAGGAATTAGGGTGATAGCCTATTCCAGATTGTATGTCTGCTTCCCTCAGTGGGTTCCCCTAGGGGGACTATGTCTTTTGGACTTCAGCAGGTTCACTCAGTATAAGATCCTCTACAGAATGAGGATACTTGGTCATCTGGTGTTGGAAGCGATGATCTTTGTAAGGGGGGTGTGAGTGGAACCCTTGTGCAGCTGAGATGAAGTCATCGGTATCGACTTCATCTGCCTCCCTAAGATAAGGGAGTACTTGTTGTCACGTTTCAGGGATAGGCTCTCGAAACGGTTTGAAATGACCATAGGGGCCGCCTTGTACTAGGGCACCATCCATGGATGAGGAGGCATCTGGTGAGATTTTTTAGATTGGAGGGATTTTTTTCGGCCTCTAGTGTAGTGATATTACCATTTTGGTTGTACTCTTTAATCATTGTGTTGGATACCCAATGTTGAAGATGATGGGTTGGAGAGGGGGTCATGCTCTTCAACGGGGCCCCAGCCACCTATGAGATCATTGATTTGTGTGTCTTCATCCATTCTTGGGATGTCATTTGGATTAAATATTACTCTATGGGAGTGTGAAACACATATATGACATATACAAACAACAAAACCCCATTAAATTATCATATCTTGAACATATGCATATTCAATGATTCATCAGTACCCCCTTCCTTTCTCTTTTTTTTGTGATGCGAAGAGGCATGGGTGGGGTAAACTATCACCTTGGTTGAGTATTTGCATTGGGTTCTCCATTTTTTTTCTCTTTGAGGTGGCACGTGTGGGCGCTTAGAGAAAACACAAAAATGTTCTGATGGGTGAAAATAATTTCTCTATTATTATAGAGACTTTCACATTTCCATTTTGGTTTTAGCCTGATCCACATCATTATCCTTTAGGGAGAATTGGGTTCACCCTGTGGGGATAGGGCGGTTTATCCCTTTTTAATTATGAAGGAGGTGCTATAGTTGAATGGTCCTAGTTGGTGATTGTGGGGGTTTAAGTATTTTTGCAATCGGTCCTCTTAGGATATGACTTCCTCAGATGGTCTCCAATAGTTTTATTCATGAATCTAGAAACACCCAATGGCCTTGGTATCCATGATTCATGGACCTTCTTTCCAAAGGTAGGTGCTCGTCGGATGACAATGTGGCCAATGACACTGAAGGAATCCATTGTTCAAGAGGATGGGATTTTGGGATCATCACACCCTTTTAGGATAAATTATTTCCTATTTCAATAATCTCTTATAGATTTAAGTCATTTTCATATGTTTGTTAATACTTATTTCATTCCTAAAGAGTTTATCCATTGGTTACCTCTAGTTCACAGGATCATCATGGATATACATGGACTTGATTCTATAGAGGTAATGTTGACTTAGGACATGAAATAAGGCGCTCTGGAGTTTATCATCATCCAGGAGGGACAGAAGGTGGTTTGATGTTGGGATCGGTCCCATAATATAGTCTTCCTACATATCCCCATGGGAGAAATCAAAGCTCGTGTAGTTCGAGTAACTTGAGTTTTTGACCCGGGAGGAGGCCCATTCATTGGGGGCATAATTGGGGTGGACCCATTTGGAAGGGTACCCCTTTTGTGCATGGGCCTTCAAGAAGGCTTCCAACGTATCCTGGTTTGAATAGAAATTAGATTTCTTGTATTCCATGATGGGTTGGGGTTATGCATGGAAGCTTCCCATTTGAGGGGAACATGATTGGGTGAACCCTTTTAGAAGGTCACCCCTTTTGAGCTCGGGCATTCAATAAGACATCCTACATATCCTGGTTTGAATAATAATTAGAGTTCTCATAGTTCATGATTGGTTGATTGTGTGGATGTTGTTCTCAACACAAATATATAAGCCCACATGATTTATACTTGGTTTGGGAAACAATAGGATGTGAGAGATTCAACCAACCACACACCTTCTCTCCCACTGATGGGAGAGGTCAGGCCTATGGTGGAAGAAACTAAGGTGATGGAGGTGAGTGTGCGGAACAATGAATATTTCAGTGTGGGATGACATTAGAGGTCATGCAGCTCGAATCTTGGAAGATTAGGGACTTACCGCAGTGAGAGTCCCTAAAATGAGCTCTAGGAAAGGGTAAGAACGTTTCCTCTCATTGAAAGGAGAAGTGATCATTATTCCTTTGACTGATCATCATTCCGAACTGACTAAAAATTAACATTTTTATTGATTTTGAAAATGCCACCATACAAAAAAAACCCAAGAAGAAAATAAAATGATCTCCCTTAATCCCTAGGATGGGGAGTTTCACATTAGAATACCAAGGTTGGACTCTATGTTACCATGGGAATATAGATTCACAGACATCTTGGGAGTCTGAACCATTGTGGGGACAACATTTGTGACTCCACTTACCATGGGTATGTAGACTCAGAGGGTCATGCTGATGCACTTTATGGTCTGATCATACGGGCCTGGGGGATTTGGAGTAATCATTGGCTTGATGTCGATGGATTGGTTTGTGAAGGAGGTATAAAAAACTGGATGGTAATAGAGGGGTGATATTGGATCCAGAGGGAAAGTCCTCCAAATATGCCCAATTCCACGTACTATTTTCTCATGTGGGTTGAGGGGATCCCTGTATACTATAGTGTTATGCAGGTGTAGGGGGGGGGGGGGTTTCTGCGTACTAAAGAAGTCTATGGGCTTGGGTATGGACCACTATGTACCAAAGTGGTTCACGGTCCTTGATGTGGTCCACCACGACACTTTGGGTTCCATCTACGTACTGATGTAGTACATGGTGTGTGGTTTGATCTGTATAGTGATGCACTATGTAGAGAATTGTATTGAAGGAGGGTACTATAACCTATGGTTTGAGGGTGAGTTCATTTGTGAGTATTATATAGTTTGCGATGACACCAATTAGGTTTGTGGTTACCCATTATTATTGAGTTCCTTCTTTTATGGTTCACGGCTGGTTATACCAACTAAAACGTGATTCGAGGTTTTCACTTCATTGATGATTCAAAACTAAAGTCAAAATCCTCTCTGAATTCTTTCTTCAACCCTATAGTGTCTCCTTGGCCCTTTCTTCATTCGTCCCTCTCTTCTTCCTCTTTTTCTCCATTTATAGATCATTTGGGGAATCATAACTATGGGAATACAGGACCATTAGCAGAATCCCATAAAGATATATCTTAACCCATAGAAGACTCAATCAATCAATGTTTTTGGAGGGGCAGCGGTTCCTAGTTCATGGTTCATGGAACCCTTCCATATTACTTCATCCGTGAACTTCTGAGTTCATGAGACGATATGTGGATGGACTTTCTGTGCTTGATTCCCCTGATTATGCATTTCACAGCTCCCTGGGTTTTCTAAACATCACCCCGCGAGCTATCACCCCGCAGGTCCTTTCATATACCGGTTGTTCGCATTTAATGTACTCTGCAAACGTTTCTTAATAATGTTATTTGGGTCACTTAAAACTCCAGAAAAATTCAATTTTTTCAAGCTTCCTCTCAAATTTTTTATTCAATTTTCATATATTTGCCTTTCTAAACCTATGGGAATGCTTGCTTCCATATGAAAAGTTCTCGTGGGAGTATTTATTTCCCATTTTAAAGTTTTCAGGACCCTACAATCACCTATGAAGGATCCCCTATAACCGATATTTGATCTCTTCTAGGTACTCAAAAAAGGTATCTTCATCCTTGATGTCCATCTCGTACCAACTGATAATGTGTGATGGCTCATGCATGTATCTCCTTAGTTGTGACATGTGGAAAACATCAGTTACCAGATCTAAATACGAAGGTAGAGCTAAGTGGTATGCCACCTCACCAAATCTACACCATATCTAGAAAGTTCCATTGAATCTTAGAGATAACTTTCTACCCAGGAAAAATATCTATAATCCACATCTAGGTGAAACTCATAAGAATACATGGTCTCCTTCCTCAAAATCCAAAGTCCTCTATTGTCTATCAGCAAAATAATTCTAATGGTTATGAATTGTCTTCATTCAATCCTGGATGATCTACACCATCTAGGTAGTTTATCACACCAACTCTGGTCCCATGAGTTTCCACTCTCTTGGGTCATTCCAGCAAAGTGGTGAACTATAGGGTCTCCCATACAAATCCTTGAATAGTGACATACTGATGGTGGAATGATAACTATTTTTATATGAAAAATACACTAGTGGTATGTAATCCTCCCAACTATGGCCAAAGTCTAACATGAAATCCCACAACATGTCCTCCAGAACCTAAATGGTCTACTAATTTTAGCAGTCGGTTTAGGGGTGAAATGTTGTGCTCAAGTGTAAATGATTCCCAAATGACTCCAGAAATCTCTTCCACAACTGGTATTTGAAGTGAGTATCATGGTTAGAAATTATTTTTTATGGAATCTCATGGATTCTAAATATCTCATGCACGTAGAGGAATCCCAAGATCTCTTCTAAACATTGATTCTGAATTTCTAAGAAGTTGGTCAACTTGGTGGGTTGGACTATGATCACCCATATGGAATATTTTTCCCTGGACGTATGTGGTAATATCATCATGAATTCCATAGATATCATATCCCTCTTCTACTCAGTAAACTCAAGGGATTGAGTTAAACCCATTGGAACTTAGTGCTCAACCTTCACTTACTGACAAGTAAGGCCTCGAGAGACAAATTTTGCAACTCCCTTCTTCATCCTTGCACACCAAAACTGATGTTGGAAGTCCTAGTACATCTTTTCCACAAATTTATGTGTCTGCAAAGGTGTCATTTGAAACTCTCTCAAAAGATACTCCTATAAAGTAACTGGTATCATTGTGCATCCTCTAAAAAGAACGACATGCTCCCACATTCATAAAATCCATCAAGAGAATTTCCAAAAGATATCTGAGTGTGTAGGGTCTCACAGTCATTATCCCCAAGTTGTGCCTCCCTAACTCACTATAAAAGTGGAGGGGTGAAAATCAACGACTAGAGGTAAGCTACTCAATATCCATAAACAAAGTACAAATTCAATGAGACCAACTACTATGATACCTCATTCAGTAACTACAAACAAGATCTCATGCTGAGAGAATCTGCTACCACATTCCCCTTCTTAAGAGTATAAACAATTTCAAAGTCATAATCCTAGAGGAACTCTATCCATTACACTATCTCATGTTAATATTATTCTGATAGAAGACATACTTGAGACTCTTTTGATCATAGTAGATTATAAACTACTCACCCATCAGGTAGTGTTTCCATGCATTTAGTGTACCACTGCTAAAACATGATCATGGGTCGTATAATTCTACTCATGTGGTCTCAATTGATGTGAACCATAGTCAATCACTACCTACCTATACAGCATAACAAAACCAATCCCTATTCCTGATGCATCACAGAACACTACGTAATAGACACCCTCATCTAAAAATCTCAATATGGGAGTACACATCAAAATCTGCCTCAACTGCTGAGAATTCAGCTGGAACCTTTCTATCCAAACATAGGCTAAACCTTTTGGGTCAAATTTGTACTGGATACTAATATCCTAGAGAAATCATGAATGAATCTTCGATAATAGCCTACTATCCCATGGAATCTTTTCACCTTCATCATTCTCTTAGGTGGCTCCCAAGCTACACCACCTTGATCTTGGCTAAATCCACTACCACTCCATATTCTAAGAAAACATGTCTTAGAAAGTGGACGACTTGAATAAAAAACTATCACTTTGAGATCTTTTCATAAATCTGGTGACTTTGGAGTATGTCTTGAACTATCCTCAAGTTTCTCACGTGCTCCTCCTCAGCTGAACGTGTGTCAGTCTCACTTCAAAACCTAAGGGGTCTCTATCGATGGAACTTGTGAAGTGTGCTCAGCTTGTGCGCATCATCTTATGGTAATTCGGGTACCATGTGCTTCTCCAAAAGTGGTGGTATATTTTTTTCACCACATAAAGTTTACATCTGGGGAACTAGTCCCTATATTGACACCGCATCACTAAGAGGATCATCCTCATGGTCATAATGTTGAATCCTACCGGGCATACATCATGGAGGAATCCTGAAGTAAACAAGATTTTATACAGCCAATGATTATATCTAGGGAGATGTTCCAAGAAGGACATGGAAACACAACCCATTCCTATATGAATCATGAACAATTGTTTTCCCTGTAAGCAATGTTCTCATGTACTGAGTTGAAAATCAGGTGGTAAGAGTCTTGGTGTATGGATACGTTAGCCACTACACCAACACTAGAGTCCCTAGACTGAAATATAAACTCAAAACACTTAACATTATTTCCCTAAACCAATATCATAGTCTTTGATCCTTAGGTATAACTGACTTCTCTGATACCACTCTATCAAGACCCATCCAAATGGGTCTCACTTCAAAACTCTCCGAGCCCACCTCCAATTGGCCAAGGGCTAGAAACTAGTTCTGATTAGGCATATCACTAACATGAGAGGACTTATCATAATCACTTGTACACACGCACACATTTACAATCCTAT
Source organism: Viscum album (assembly GCA_963277665.1). Taxonomy (NCBI): domain Eukaryota; kingdom Viridiplantae; phylum Streptophyta; class Magnoliopsida; order Santalales; family Viscaceae; genus Viscum; species Viscum album. The sequence goes on along the minus strand of OY728162.1, from coordinate 73,308,529 downwards.
ACAATGATGAAATGTAAAAACAACCAAAAAATGAATGTATGAATCTAAATTCCACAACTAAAGTACGAAAGGATTTAAAGTAATGTAAAAAGGGAAAAATATAATCCTGACAAAAGGAGTCTAAAATCAAGTCCAATATTAAAGTAAAACTGGGACTGCAGTCAGAATACCACAGTAACAAACCACAGTTTGTCTGGTCACACTAATTCACTTGACTCGGGTCATGCCCATGTAAACGACCTTTGTCACATGCTCGTGTTTGTGTCCATGTAGAAGTACATGGCGTGTCAGCTACCTCTATACATTACATGTGTACCAGTACATGTCTTATCCCATGTAATTCTTTAGGTCGTGTTCATATAGGGGAGTACACGACGTTCTCCAACCCATTTACCCCAACCCGTGTCTGTGTACTCTCTGAGGTACACACTGAGTTTTTGCAGAGAGGTCACACGCTGTGTGATACTTACCTTTCTCCCAAAACACTAGCCCCTGTAAAGGGGGGCCCACATTATTTGTGGCTCCAAATTACATGTCATGTAGTGAATAGTTTTTCATAAATACATATCTGGAATCCATTTTTTTTGATCCCACACCCGTATATGCCACCATTCACACCAGTGGAACTCATATCTAAGTCAACTAGGGTTGATCATCTCCAAAGAAGTGATTCCTATGAATCCTATTCATTCAGAAATCATCCCAAACCTTCATTGTTGTCATTCATAGAAAAACCATGCTCATGCATGCCCAAACAATCTCAATCTACTCACTGTTTTCATTATCACATGATCCCCATGTTGTCTCGAGTCCAAATCTTTGATATTAAATCATTGCATCAAGAAACAAGTGTGAAAGGTTTAATTCCTAGGTATTTGGGTCAAATCACCATGAAAAAAAACCCAATGATGAACACATGTAGAAAAAAGGGAGAAAATAAAAAAACACACAAATTAGGAACAAAATTTGGTTGTGTTTGGTTGGCCACAATTCACTCTCATTAGAATGATGAATGAAGAAAAAAATCAAATAAGAAATTTCCCAATAATAATCCCCTCAATAAACCCATCCTGCAAGATGACCAAACCACGAATTAATTTTTTGGTTGATTGGACCATGTTCATCATAGAAATTAAAAACAAGGATAGAATATAAATAAAAAAATGTCCCACCTCAATTTGGATCGATCTCTTATGAATAAAGAATTGGTGTCTTTGTTTTTGGTGGGATCCTTCAATTCATTTTCACATCAATTTTCAATCCAAGATCAGGTCATCATTTTCCTAAGTGAGATCCTCCATGCTCTCTCAAACGGTTCTCCAATGGCTCTAGGCTTATCTGGTTAACCTTGGGATTTCTCCATAGTAGTCTTATTAAAGGCTCCCTAATCATTGTGTCAAAAAAATAGAAATAAAAAATATATTTAATTATTTTATCCATTTTCATGCCTGTGATGACTTTTCCACAAACTCTCTATGACGACCAAGGTTAAGTTAGACCTAGGGAAAACGCCATGTTCTAAACTCAACGGTGCCCTCATATTTCTGATTTGAGACCCCATTTATGATTTATTTCATGTTTTCTAGAAAACTACATGCACATTCTATTTAATATATTTAATGTATTTGAAAGATTTATTTTGGGTATACCAAGCCTCATAATTGTGCCCCATCTCAACATCTAGTCTCTAAAATAATCCATACAATATCAAAAAACAATACATGTAAAATACAATTCATTACAATTTTCTCTATATTTCCTTCATTCTTATCTTGTTTCTTATTGAAAGTGTCATTGGATTATCAAATTATTATTTTTTATAGACCTACACCACACTAGTATAATGATAGAATAAGTTCAAACCTAAGATAAAAAGGTTTAATGTTAAGAAGGAATTTCATTAAAACCGATTCTACTAACTAAAATATAAAAGAAATGGTCATTGAATTAGAAGTGTGTATACATAATTAAAATGAAAATAGAGCATGTGGTGTTATTATATTTAGATATTAATGTTATGTGTAGAATTCATGTCAAAATATAGTTGAGTGGGACGAAAATTTATGTGGCCTATTGAAATATGAAACTCAAGAGAATGGGTTAAATAAAACTTTTTACTTAGAATTAATTCACAAAATCATCCAACTGTGAATATATATTCAACAGGCCTCATTGCGCAATCCATAGAATTGTTGTATTGGGTGAAATAGTTCAAAAATATCATGAAATTTTGTTTCTTCTATCAAAACATAAACTAAAAACAATAATAAAATTAATGGATGAAAAGTTCCATGAAGGATAGAAAGTAATCTCAAAAACCAAAATCAAGAAAAAGAAAATATAAACAAACCAAAACCATTTATTACTCTCAAACCGTGTTTAAAATGAATAAGGATGACATAAGAAAAATGATACATATTAATAGAAAGAAATGAGATAAAAATAATGAATTCTTTTCTTCCAAGTCCAGGTCCCACTCCCCCATCAATCTCAATCTTTGTTTCACCTTGAAGCATAGAACATGCCTCCAGACTCATGCCATCAAATCTCAATTTGGATATTCGCTGGTTCTCCATTACCCAAAAAAATCAGTTGGTGAATGAGTTCTAACCTCAATTGATTATTATTACACCCTTCCCCCATTTTAATGAGGTTCATGATCTCTATTACATCATAATTATCATGACATTGACTTTTGAATAACATGTTGTTTTCTAAAAATATATGTTTTACTATTTCATAATCAATAAAAATATATCAGTAAAAATAAAATGTGAACATCGGGTTTTGACCGTTATATGACTGTTGGTTAATATGACCATTGGAAATAATAATAATTTTTAACATTATAATTATTTTTTATAAATATAAATAATAATGGAAAATTAATATATAAATAATAGTTGATGGCCTCATCTAGTAGAATCAAGTGGTACAAATCCCATTTTTCAGAGCAGGGGATGAGGTAGCATCACAAGGCTTTACTATAGACCAAGCCCAAGCCAAGCTTCAACATGTTAAGCTTGAATGAAATCGCCTACAGGAGAAGTTCAAATTAGTGGAGATTACCACTCAGGTAATGTTATCTAAGCCGCCCTAAGAGTCTATCAGCATCGCACACCTTACCCTTAAGTCGTATGCGAGTGTTATAAGGGGTTATGTGTTGAGGTCCTAGATACATAAAATTTAATCCCTTTGTTTTAATAAAAAAATTATTTCATCATTTCCATTTTAAGAATAGATTTTCTTAATAAAACATATGTTTAATTAAGATAAATTTGATAAATTGATTTTAGAAGAAAAAAATTGTACTTTTTAGAGAGATATAAATTATTATATTAAAATAAGGGTTTATTAATAAAGTTTATTATAATAAAAGTTTTTTATAAAAACACTCATGTTTAATTAAAAATGATAAAATAAATATTTTTTCAAGTGTCAAAAATTCTACTATGTAGGTTACTATGCATTTTTCTATCCACTATTATTTTTAATAATTATGTATTTTTATAGTTAAAAGATGAATTTCCCATATGTAGAGATTTATTATGATAAAATAAATGTAATTTTTGAATTCAAAAGGTCGATATTATGTTATAGTGAATTTATAATTTTTTTATAAAATATTTTATTTTCAGTGAATAGTAAAAACACAGTTTTGAGTTTTTTGTATGTTTATTGACATCATTAGTGATGTAATAATGATGTAATAATTATGTAATAATGATGTAATAATAATTTAATAATTCTGGTAGACTCTTGAGGAATAAAATATGATATGAGGTGTCCCAAATGGCCAATACCATAGGAAAATACCATGGGAAAGCCCATGGTTTTTCCAATACCACTAATGAGGTGTCCTTGAAAATTAATAAAAAAATTCCCTCTCTTTTATTATAAATACTCACTCATTCCTTTTTTACTCTTTATTCCAAATTCATCCTCCACAAAGTTATGCTAGTTTTACCTCCAAGGAGTCTTCCCAAGGTTTCATCAAGCCCTCAAGGTCCTGATCATAGAGTTTTATAATTTACTCTTCAAGGTAATGGAATTCTCATCTTCTCTTTTCCATTCAAGTTCTCTTTTATGTGTTATATCTTACAAATTTCCATACCATGTTCTTATTTTCATTTAATTGTTTTCCTCTAATGTATTATGAGTCTTTTATTAATGGGTGACTCTTGTCCCCTCTCTTTTTAATGTTTTATAAAACCATGTTTCATACCTGTTATGCTACAAAATATTCATCTCAAAATCTCTCTCTTTTTCCCAAAAAAATCATTTATCTTCTTTATGTGAACACCCAATACTATTTTATTTCTAGGTGTATTCATCAATAGATAAAAATTATTTATTTTATTCTAGAATTTACATACATAATACCCTCATTTCCTTTCTGTGGGTTATAAATAACATAATGAACATGTTTTTAAGAACTTTTTAAAACACAATGATTTTGATATGAAACTCATTTCTTTTATTATCTTTGGGTTATTTATTAAATATTTGATTATGATATATGTGTCTCATGTGAAAATAAAGACATATTAATGGTTTTTCTTGATAGTTCTCCAATGTATTGGGTAAAGAAATTAATCTCTAGAGATGAAAAGTTTTATGATACCTTGGTGAATAACCTTAAAAATTTTATGACACCTTGGAGATGAACCTTGGTGATATGATTATGAATGTCTAAATTAATTGTTTTAGCCACATTTTCAAGTTATGATTCAATATATTATTATTATATGCCTCTTCATATTGCCTTTAATATATTCTTCATGTTCATATGTAAACTATTTCACTTTTTTCCTTATTGGGCCTTATACTAACCCTTCCCTTTAATGTGTGTCCCCTAGTTATGAGATGTATTAAATGTAATTATGATTAACCTTGAAGAATTATTTCATGTGTATTAGAAGAATTTTTTAAGTTTTCATGTATTATTTACCTTATTCCCAAGACACTAAACTTTAAAAGATCCTCTATTTGTAAAATTTCATGTAATGTTATGTAATAAAAATGAGGTATGCCATATTTGGTATTAAAGGATAGTTTATATATTTGTGTAAATTAAGATATGATAACTTTAGGAAAAACCCTATAGAAAATTTTAAATATAGGAAAACTTCCTGGTTTTTTGTTGAAATATTAAGTAAGCATTTACTGAGAAAATAAATCCCTCTCTGGATACGAACAAGTGGATGTGGCTCTGGCACAGATATATCTAGGTGTAAAACCCAAAAATACCACTTTGAGATAGACTCGAATAGGAACTAGTGCACAAAAAATAGGCCTTGCCACATTCTTGGTTTGACGCTCCTGGGGATATGTTTGATTAATAACATTCTTTTTATGAACCATTATGCGGGATTTATAGAAAATGTAATTATTGAAAATGAATAACATTTTTAAGCATGATGTTTTTAGACATAGAAATCCTTTAGAGTTATTATATTATTAAATGAAACAAGTTTCTCACTAAGGTTTTCTTCTTTTATAAAATGGTGGGAAATATTAGGAACCATTAAAATGGTGACTGTAATGAACCATACACTGACAGTACTCTGATGGAAGACAGAATGAAAACTTTCATATGAATGATGAATCAAATGACTCAAGTTATGGGAAATAACTTGAATCAATATGAGATACCAATTTCACCAAGAAGGGAACAACTTTCTATTGAGTCCTTTATTCATCAACAACCACCAACATTCATTGGATCTACTGAACTATTGATTACGGAATAGTGGATGAGCTCTATAGAAAATATCTTTTCTACAATTTTTATTTAAGAAGAAGTGAAAGTCACCCTTTCTATTTACCAATTAGAGGGAAAAGTTGATTAGTGGTGGGAGCTGATTAAAAACATGAGGCCAAGAGGGTATATTGAAACTATGGAGTGGGAAAAGTTTAGAGAGATCTTCTTAAATAAGTATTTCCCTTGTTCGATGAGAATAAAAATGGAGAATGAATTTCTTGAGCAGAAGTAGAAGGAGAATGAATCTATGGGAAGCTATGAGATAAACTTCACAAGGATTTCACATTACACCTCTAGATTTTTCATGGATCCTAATGGTAAGGTTGATAGATTCTTCAGTAGACTAAGACCTCATCTACAGAAGAATCTAGCCAACTGAGATTATGACGGCTATGAGGAGATCATACAAGGTATTATTAAAGTCGAACTGGAGTTCAGTGAGACGCACTAGTCACGTAAATCCAATGAAAATAATAGATCAATGGATCCAAACTTAGGGAGTATATTTTATCAGGGAAGAGGTGGAAAGTAAGTGAAACTCCCCAGATGTAATAAATGTGGGAAGAAGCATTCAGGTAACTAACTACTCTGGAGTGGTAAGTGTTAAAAATGTAGAATTGATGGCCATATCACTCGTAATTGTCATAGTGAGGTGAAGCCTCAACTTCCCAACACTAAAAAAAGGGACGATGGTGTAGGACCTACCTGGAGTCTAATTCTTTATGTGTGGAGATCTTGGGAACTTTTCCAGTCACCGTATGAATCTGAGTATAGTGGAGGGGAATCACCACCAGCCTCAACATAGGCCAAGGGAGAAAGGTCATTCTTTTTCTATCATGAAGGATGAAGTTGAATATCCAAACGATCTGGTGATAGGTACTCTTGTTGTTCTTTCAAAGATACCAAGTACTTTGTTTGATTCTGGTTCTATGCATTCCTTTATTTCTTCCAAGTTTTCAAAGAATATAGAATCAATTCCTGAATTTCTTAAAGTAGAGTTATAAGTCAAGACTCCTGGAGGGATTATCCAAGAATCAATAGTGTTTAGAAACTCAAGTATTTACTTTAGCGAGCATAATATTATTGCAAATCTAGTAGTGATTCCCATTTTGGAATTCGAAATTATACTAGGTATGGAGTGGTTCTCAATGTATAATGATAATATCCAATGCATAATCAAGGGAATATTAGTAGTCTTGAATGGAAAACCTACTGTTATATTCCAAGGAGAGATATCTTGACCTGATATTTATCTAAAAGAACCTCCTATATCCTTATTTATAGAGTTTATCGGTGAATAAGAATAAAGAAATAAGTGTATAAGGATGGATAATGTCCCCATCATTCAGGAATACATTGAAATATTTCCTAAGGAGTTAACTAGACCTCACCTAGAAAGAGAGGTAGAGTTCTCCATTGAACTCATGCCTGGTTTCAAGATGATTTTAAAAAACCTCATGTATAGTGGCGAATGTGGAGATAAAGTATTAAAGAAGAAACTCCAAGATCTTTTGTAGAAGGGGTTTATCCAACCTAGTGTGTCTCCTTGGGGATCACCTATTCTATATTTGAATAAGATGGATGGATTGATGTAGTTATGCATTTATTATAGAGAATTAAATAGGATCACAATAAAGAAAAAGTACCCACTTCCAAGAATTTATGATTTATTTGACCAGCTTCATGGGGCTCAGTTCTTCTCCATGATTGATCTTTGATCTGTTTGTCATCAATTGAGGGTGAATAAAGAATATATTCCAAATATAACCTTCTAATAAAGATATGGGCATTAGGAGTTTATTTTTATTCTCTTCATATTGAATAATGCACCTACTTTTTTTATGGATTTGAGGAATATTGTCTTTAAAGACCACCATCATAACTTTTTGGTAGTTTTTATTAATTACATTATGATATATTCCAAAATTCAGGAGGAGAATGAAGATCATGTAAGGGTTTTATTGAAAACTCTGAATAAGGATAGGTTATTTGTAACATTTATAAAGTGTGAGTTTTGGTTATAGAAAGTTGATTTCTTAGGGAAAATTGTTACCAGTGAAGGAATCTCAGTTGACCCTACAAAGACAAAGGTTTTATAGGAGTGGCCTCATCCTACAATAGTAACTGAGATTCTTAGTTTCCATGGATTAATGAGATATTATAGGGTGCTTGCAAAAAAAATTCATGAATTTAAAATCCAATAACCAAGTTAACTTGAAAAGGTTTCAAGTTCATCTGGATAAAGGAGTGTGAATAAAGTTTCCAAGATTTGAATAAGATATTGGTTATTGCACCTATGTTGACTCTACCCTCAATCAAGGAAGTATTTTTTATTTTTAGCAATGCATCTCGGAAAGGGATTGGGTATTTACATATGAAAAATTACAAGGTCATTACTTATGAATCTCGACAGCTAAAGCCTCATGAGCAGAATTATCCTTCGCATGATCTTGAGCTAGATGTGGTTGTTTTTTTCTCTGAAGATATGGAGGCATTATATTTATTGGTATAAATGTGATATATACACATTACATCAAATTTTGAAGTATATTTTCATCCAAAATGAATTAAACACGAGACCTTGGAGATTGTTAGAACTTCATAAATACTATGATCATTCAATTCATTATCATACTATAATTGAAAATAGAGTTATTTATTCATTATGTAGGAAATACATTGTTGTTCTAGCAATGATAAATATTCAAGGAACTCCCTTGATCAAAGACCTAGTGAAATTGGACATGGAAATTATAAGGGAAGGGACATCATCAACCCTATCCTTAATGATTTATCAACCATCATTATAAGAGAAGATCTAGAAAGATCAAAAATATGATCCTTTATTATTGTGTAATTTTGAGGATGTAGAGGATGGGAAGTTTCTAAAGATCAATATTTATCAAGAAGGTGTACTAAAATTTTGTACAAGACTATTTTTTCCATTTATTCTGGAAATAAAGATGGATTTAATGGATTAATATCATAAATATACATTGTCTATACATCTTGGAAGTATGAAAACCTATAGGGACCTTCGTGATCATTATTGGAGGGATAATATGAAAAGGGAGATTGCTTACTACACTACAAGGTTCTTGGTATGTCATTAAGTGAAGGTAGAGTGACAACTTTCTAAAGAGGTATTACAACCACTACCTATACCGGTATGGAAGTGGGACAATATCACTATGGAATTTGTCATAGGACTCCTAAGAACTTCCAATGAAAATAATGTGATATGGGTTATAGTGGACCGTATCACCAAGACTGACCATTTTATCTCTATTTATGAATATTTCTCTCTTGATCAACTTGCCAATATTTTATTGAAGGAAGTGGTAAGGCTACATGGAGTTCCACATTCTATCATATCTGATTGTGATCTAAGGTTCACATCAAAATTATAGAGAATTATTCAACATTCCCTATGTATCGAATTGAATTTCAGTATGGCCTATCACCCTCAAACGGATGGCCATCTAAAAGGACTATTCAAAAACCCGAGTACATGCTAAGAACATGATAAATGGAATTTAAAGGTGGATGGGATCAACATATTCCATTAGTTGAGTTCTCTTACAACAACAGATTCCACTCGAGCATTCAAATGGAACCCTATAAAGCTCTTTATGGGAAGCGATGTAGAACTCTTACTTGTTGGGATGAAGCTAGTGAGAGAAAGATTCTTGGTCTTGATATTGTTCAAGAGATGATAGAAAAGGTTAATGTCATCCAACAACCCATTAAGGCTGCTTAGAGTTGGAATAAAAGCTATGCCAACAACCATCAAAGGGACATAGAGTTTGATGTTGGTAATAAGGTATTCCTCTGAATTTCTCCATGGAATAGATTCATGTAATTTTGAAATAAAGTTAATCCCCTCCCCAAGTACATTGGATCCTATGAAATCCTTGATCGCATAGAAGCAGTGGCATATCGGCTGGAACTTTCTACAAATCATGAACAAGATCATGATGTATTCCACATATCACCCTTGAGGAAGTATATACCTAACCCTTCACATTTACTAAATCAAGAGGTGGTACAATTGGAAGAAGAAATCTCTGATGCGTAGTAGTCGGTGGAAATCTTGGAATGTAGAGGCAATGTTCTATGCAATAAGACTACCCAACTTGTTAAATTGTTATGGAGGAACCAAAAAATTGAAGAAGCTGTGTGGGAACCAGAGGAGACTATGAGAAAAAAGTACCCACAACTTTTCTATTCTAAGGTAATGAGTTTAAGTTTCACAGAATAAATTTCTTAAGTGGCTGAGAATGTAACGACCCGAACTTTTGAATAATATGTTGTTTCTTGAAAATATATGTTTTATTATTTCATAATAAATAAAATATAGAAGTATAAATGAAATGTGACCCTCAGGGTTTGATCGTTATATGACCATTGATAACATGACGGTTGGAAACAATAAAAGTTTTTAACATCATAATTATTTTTTATAAATAGAAAATATAATGGATAATTAATGCAGAAAAAAGAGTCGATGGCCTCATCCAATAGACTTGGCCCATATGAAGCTCATTTTTTGGAGCTTGGGAAGGAGGTAATGTCATTGGTTTTTTCTCTAGACCAATCCCAAGCTGAGCTTCAACATGTTGAGCTTAAATGAAATCACCTATGGGAGAAGTTCAATATAGTAGAGATTACCACTCTGGCAATGTTATCTAATCTACCCTAAGAGTCTATCACCATCACACACCTTACCATTAGGTCGTATGTGGGAGTTTTAAGTGGTTATGTTCCTAGTCCCTAGATACGTAAAATGTAATCCCTGTTTTTAGTAAAAATTTTATTTCATCATTTCCATTTTATGAAAATCTTTGCTTAATAAAATATATGTTTAATTGCGACAAATTTGATAAATTGATTTTAGAAGTAAAAAATTGTACTTATTAGTGAGATATAAATTATTATATTAAAATAATTATTTATAAATAATTTTTATTATAATAAAATAGTGTTATAAAACACTATTTTTTAATTAAAAATGATAAAATAATTTTATTTTTTTCAAGTGTCAAAAAATTTAATATGCATGTTACTATGCATTTTTCTATCCACTATTATTTTTAATATTTATGTATATTTATAGTTAAAAGCTAAATTTATCATATGTAGATATTCATTATGATAAAATAAATGTCATTTTTGAATTTATAAGGTCGATATTCGGTTATAGTTAGTTAATGATATTTTTATAAAATATTTTGTTTTTTGGTGAATAGTAAAAATACAGTTTTGAGTTTTCAGTATGTTTAATGACATCATTAGTGATGTAATAAGGGTGTAATAATTATATTCAACTCTCGAGGAATAAAATGTTGTGTGAGGTATCCCAAGTGGCCAATACCATGGGAAAATACCATGGGAAATCCCATGGTTCTTCCAATACCACTAATGAGGTGTCCTCAGAAATTAATAAAAAACTCCCTATATTTTATTACAAATACCCCCCATTCCTTCACTTATATTCATTAAAAATTCATCCTCAATGAATTTTTTCTATTTATACCTCCCAAGGTTTCCTCAATCCCTCAGCTTCGCAATCTTAGTATTTTAGAAGTTACTCTTCAAGGTAAGAAAATTCTCAACTTAACTTTTCCTTTCAAGTCCTCTTTTATGTGGTATGTATTTCAAATTTCCATAAACTTTTATTATTTACATTTTATTATGTCCCTCTACTCTATTATGAGTCTTTTATTAATTGTTGACTCATGTCCCCTCTCTTTTTAATTTTTTTATAAAACCATTTTTCATACCCATTTTATTGTAGAATGTTCATCTCAAAATATCTCTCTCTTTCTCAAGAAATTCATTTATTTTCATTATGTGAATACCCAAAACTCTTTAATTTATAAGGGTATTCATCAAGATGTAAAAAAAATTATTTTATTTTTTAATTGACATACATAAAACCCTAATTCCATTTTCATGGATTATAAATGACATAAGGATCATGTTTTTAAGATCTTTTTAAAGCACCCAAGTTTTGATATGAAATCCATTTCTTTTATTCTATTTTGGTTACTTATGAAATTTTTAATTATGATATATGTGGATCACATTAAAATAAATAAATATAAATGTTTATCATTGATAGTTCTCCAATGAATTAGGTAAATAAATTAATCTCAAGAGATGACAAGTTTTACGATACCTTGGTGAATAACCTTAGAAATATTTAGGATACCTTGGGGGTGAACCTTGGTGATATGCTTAAGAATGTCTAAATCAAATTTCTTATCCAAATTTTCATGTTATTATTCAATATATTTTTATGATATGCCTATTCAACATTCCTTTATTATATTCATCATGTTCTTATTGTTATTTCTCAAGTTCACTTGTAAATTGTTTCACTTGTTTTCCCTTACTCGGCCTTCTGCTCACCCTTTCCTTTGATGTATGTCCCTAGGTTATGAGATGAAATAAATGTACTTAGGATGAACCTTTAATAATATTTTTATGTGGAATAGAATAATTTTTTATGTTTTCAGGTATAATCTACCTTATTTCCTTTACACTAAACTATAAAAGATCCTCTTTTTGTAAAATTTCATGTAAAGTTATATAATAAAATGGTAGGATTCCATATTAAATGAATGGGGTATTTTAATATTTTTCCTTTTATCACCCATCCTAAAGTAATAGTAGAACTCCCCAACCAATTATTCCACATTTTCATGCACTTTTTTGTTCCTATTATCAACCAATTTATTCCTCGAAATTTAATCATAGTATTTTCAATCTATCACATTTTTCTCCTAATAAAATTCGTGAATTTAGGTTCTCCCATTTGATTAAAACTCCAAAATCATAGACCATAACTTCTTTAATCATTAATAATTTCCCAACTTGGTCCGGATTCCTTTAAGTTTTGGTTACTAGCATCTTTTTTCAAAGTCATCAAATCTCATATTCAACCACACACATCCTCAACATGATTCATTAAAGCTCAATTGATTCTCTTTTAGTTCAGACAAAAAGAATCAGTGAATCGAGATCCCCAATTATCTCTCCAATTTATATTCGGTGATCGACCACAAAGTCCATCGCTATGTTTGCATATAATAGTGGTGATGGTGGTCAAACAATTAATCTTGTTAATGATCTATCGACTTTTCTCATTTTTGGTTTACACTTCATTTAAGGATTTCATCAAGTACCCAGTGTACACCCATGTTCATTCTTGTAAGTATAGCACTCGGAAACTTGAGGCCTTATCATATTCAACAATTAGTACCTACATACAATGATAGAACTTGTGAACACATTTTCCTCATACCTTATCAACTAGATATTTGAATGATTCAGTTCATCTATCAAGGGTCATGTTCTCCAACCACGTGATTTTTCTTCAGTTCATTAAATCCTTATCCCTTTATTTTTAACCCTTTTAAATTATTTTACCCTTAACCGATGTGATTAATTTTTACCAAGGTTTCTATTCATTGTGACAAAAAATTTTGTTGAACTCATTAAATAATATTATTTATTCCAATTAAAAATATTTAATTTATTTTAAAATATTCAATTCCAATAATTGAAAAAAATTAATGTAAGTTCACAAAACACAAAGTAAGTTTTTTTTAGAAAAATTATTGCATAAGTATAAAAATGATTTTATACAAAAAATCATTTATAATGTATATTTACAATAAATTAATTGTACTAGTTTAAAAAAAGTATACTTACTTTCGTTTTAAACCCAAAAAAAACTGAAAGTGGATTTTAGATTGCTTAATTAAAATAAAATAACCAAAAAAATTTTTTATTTGTATAAAAATGTTTCTTAGATTTCAAAAATGTTAAACATAGAATTATAAGTTCAAAATTATATTTTTAAATGCATTATATTACTTATAAAATATATATTTTCTTCTAGATAGACTTTTTTTCATATATTTGGTCTAAAAAAATTTAAAATATTTTAAGTCATTCTTATATCCCGATAATTTCATAAAAGTGACAATATTTATAAAATCAATATTTATCACTATTCACCTAAAATTCAACTATTTTAGAAAAATCTCAAAAATTAATGTCCACTTGTATGAAGTTTTACATGACTTCTAATGATTGAATAGTCCTTTAGATTTTTTCATTGTTTCGACCCGATTCGCGTCATACCAGGGAAACAATGGCCCGATAGATAGAAACCAATTGTTCATTGTTATGAAGGGTTTCACGTTGAGTTCACCATTTTTGTTTCAGATCAAGGTGCATAGTGTCCCTTTTTGGTGTGAGAGATGGACACACAAGGATTGGATAGTATATCCCTTTTTTAATGTCGCAAAGGAGGTGCCAGATTTGACTGTTCTTAGAGGGCGATTGTAGGGGGTTAAGTGTTTGGTGAAATCGACCCACATCAGGTACGATGTCCTTAGATGGTCTCCAAAAGTTTTATTCACATAGAAAAAAAAACCAAAATACCTTTTATACATGATTCATGGACCTTATTTACCATGGAAGGCACTCGTTGGATGAAGATTTATCCAACAATACTTAAGGACTCCATTGGTCGAGAGGATGTGAGGTCGGGCTCATCACACCCTTCTGGGGGAAAATTATTACCTATTTTGGGACTCTCTTATATATTTAAGCAATGTTCATATGTTATTAAATCCTTGTTTATTTCCCAAGAATGAGTCCATGGATTACCCTAGGTTGAAAAATCAATCATGGATATACATGCATCAGGAATTACTGATACAATGCTTGTTTAAGCCATGTGATCAGGTGCACTAGAGTTTATCATCATGCATGGGGGAATAAAGTTGTTTTTGTTATAGATATTGAACCCATAATATGGGATTCCTGTGTATCCTCATGATAGTAATCATAACCCATGTATTTATGTGCCACTTAAATGGACACGTCACCTTTTAAGGTCATGCGATGAGGACCTATCCATGCAATTTAACATCATGTAGCTAGGATGTCTAGGAAGAATATTCCTATTCAAGATTTCATGTGGGACTTATACTAAAGTGTCCTAGGATTTTTAGAAGAGTCATGGTCTCTGGGGTGGATAGGACGCTACTAGGGATATTTCCTAGAGAACACTAAGGTGATTTGGGTGTCAGGTTTGAACCTCAGGGAGGCTTCTTACATATCCCAGTTATTTGGGAATTAAATCCCTTATATTTCAGTTTAAGTTGAGGATTAAACCATATAGGAGACCCTATTTGTTGGTGGAATTATTGGGGATAAACTTTTAAAATGATCCCCTTTGAGATCATTCCTTTAGATAGGCATCTAACATATCCTATTTGGGTCAGGAATCAGAGTTCTCATAGTTTATTTTAAGTTGGATATTATACCATAGAGGAGGCCCTATTTGTTGAGGCATGATTGAGTCTAACCTTTTAAAATTATCCTCTTTGATCTCAGGACTTTAGAAAGATATCCTACGTATCATGTTTGGGGCAAGAACCAGAGTTCTCATAGTTCATTTTAAGTTGGGACTTATACCGTAGAGGAGTCCCTCTTTGGGTTTATAAGGATGTCATGATCACCACCAACCTCTAAGCCCACATGAGTCATTCTTGGTGTGAGAAACATGAGTAGGAATTGGAGCTAATGATCTCACATCCCCCATCATCTACTAATAGATGGCACTAGAGATCAAATGGAGAGAGAGAGAAATAAGGGATTTGAATGTTCCAATTTCTTCTACCGTGTTGATATCCAGGATAGCCACATCCGATTATCTAACCAGACATTTATTAGGATGATACTAAGAGTAGTATGAGTGCCACCTCTTGTGGAAAGGTTATAGACTTACCTCAGGAGTAGTGCACAAAAATGATTTTTGGGAAAGGGGAGAAGCATCACTCCTTGATGAAAGGAAAATCAGGTATGATCCCTTGGACTTTTCACTATCCCTCATTGAAAGGAAAATCCATTGATTAACCTTAATATCTATAATGGTGAGTTTCATGTTAGTATCTGATTTTATTCATTTATTCCTACCTTTTTTATACTCCCTCTAGTAAATTTCATGTAAAAGTTCATAATTGGTGTGAGATACTCATTATTTATTACTAAATATAATTTTTTAGCATTATTTGAATAATTCCATTTGAGTTAGGTTACTATTTTAATTATAACTCTCACCCTGATTATCCAAATTTCATGTTTCTTGTTATTTAGTCTTCCTCATTAAATATAAAACATTTTATTAGAAGATATCTTGGGCCAATTCTTCCATTTTAATGGTCATATGATCCACACAAAAAGGATCAAATAATCTGTGAAGAAAATGGACCATTTTTTAAGATAGAATTATTGGGTTAACTCCAGATTTTCAAATCATTTAATTCTCCTCCAATGGTTAGGGGAAAATTCAATTCATCTTTTATAAAAAATTTAAGGCCCAAATCCAAAAATAAGAGGCCCAACTGATGAATTTTAATTCATCCCATCATTCTGTCCGGGAATTAAAAGTAGAAAAAATTTATGGACTTTTCTCCTAATATAGACTTCAATGCAAGCTGATATTTTTCAGTGTGAAAGAAGATATTTAGTTGGCCGAATTTTTTTAAGAAATAATTTGGATTTGAAGTCATATTCCTATTCATAAATCCATTCACATTTAGGCCAACAAAAAAGTCTGGATTGAAATGGATAAATTAATATTGTTTAATCATACCACCATAAGTTTGGATCCTGAATTAAAATGGCCACCAAATTTTCAGAGTAAAAATCACACATGTATTTATATAAATTTGAATAAGAATATTTCTGTAGATTCTTCTATCTGAAATATCAAATTAGCGATGCAAGTGGAGGTGTAGTTTTGGAATGCAAATAGCCTACAACATTGGGCTATAAATACATCCTTCTCCTCTCCTTGCAAAAGGATAGAATTTTAGAAGAGAGGATCATATATTGGCATGATAAAAGCCTTGAAAAAGTCTTGGGAGGACCTTCCATACTTAAGTTTTTACTTGATAAACCATTCCTTCTCTCTTTGTTTTCATTTACTTTTGTGTTCTTTATTGTTGTAATCTTGTAAGTATTTGTTTTGTAATTATATTTTAATGAAAGTACCTTTCCCATAAACTCTTATTATCATCTTCCCTATGTTTTGAAATATTAATTTTATTTAAATTTCTTAAATCATATTAAAAATAAATCCCTTCTCTTTCTTCCTCATTCAATTTAAATTCTATTTTTAATTCTCATCACCTTTTGTGTGTGTGTGTTTGGCCCACAACTCTTTTCTTATTCATTTATTTTTCTTATCTTATTAATTAATAATAATAATAAAAATAAACTAGATAACTAATCATTTAAATGGCTGGGTAAATCTCTCATTGGGGTGAGTTATATGTTTGGTGTGTTAATTGATTGAGAACTTTTTCTCGATGAATATTCTTTGAATTAACATTGTGTATGTTGGACTTAACATGTCATGTATTAATGACATGTTTTGTTTAATGAGTTGATTACATGGATTATTGGAACCATAAATACACTACTATATACAATATATGCTTAAGATTATAACCCTGAGTTTAGTTAAGGTTTGGATTAAATCTTTAACACTTGGGAATTCCAATCAACGTCAACTTCTTACATGGGTGTTAATTTAATGCAATATAAAGCAAGGATCAAGGATATCATAAGCTTAACTACCTAATGACAAACTCACCCGAATCTTTATCAAATTGTTAAATAAAACACTAATCATTAATCACTTCATTTAAGGTCTGTAAACAACCCCCCCCCCCCCAATCAAAATACAATCAACTAAAAACAATCGACTATTAAAAATGTATCATCGTCGAGGATTCAACCTGAGTGATGTTATACACATTAGCAGAGCACTAGAACATTGAATGGTTGATCAGTGACAATTTTTTTTTCTTTCAAATGGATCCGTTTCTAGGGATGGTTCTACTAAGTGGTTGTTAGTTTCTAGTTATTGTAAAAAACAAAATTTTAAAAAAAATTGAAAAAACACACAATGAAAAACACATCTTCCTCTTCATTCCAAAATCTCTCTGAATGCCCCGTAGCCTCTAAAAAAACCCTCAGATTTTTTTGACCCTAAAATTGAGTGAACACTTCACCAACTTAGGAGGAACATTAGGGATAATCAAATAAATCAAGAACGAGTCCTTGTCCAACCAATTGAATTAGATATGGCTAATCCTAGGGAAAAAACACTTAAAGAACTTGCTGACCCTGATATGAATTACCAACCCCTTCATATTCAATATCAAAACATAGAGGCTGACTTTGAACTCAAATCAGGTTTGATTCATCTTCTCCCTCATTTCTATGGGCTAGCTAATGAGGATCCACATCTCAACCTTAAAGAGTTCCAAGTGGTGTGATCTACCATAAATCCTCAAGGGGTTTCTGAGGAACAAATCAAACTCAAATCATTCCCTTTCTCCCTAGATAAAACTGCCAAGTCATGGCTCTACTACCTCCCTCCTGGTTACATGAACTCATGGATTGACATGAAGTGACTCTTCTTAGAGAAATTCTTCCCTGTTTCTCGTACTGCTTCTATCAGAAAGGAAATAAGCGATACCCATTAATTCCCATATGAATCACTCTATGATTACAGGGAGAGGTTCAAAAATATTGTTGCAACCCTCCCACACCACCAAATACCTGACCAAATCTTGATCTAATACATATATGAGGGGTTATTTTCTATGGAGAGAACTCTCATTGATTCTGCAAGTGGTGGTGCTCTTGTTGATAAAACTCTTATAGCTGCAAGAGATCTCATAAGAAACATGGCTACAAACACACAACAATTCCATAATCAAGAACATGCTCAAATAAAAAATCCCAAGAGAATCAATCTGTAGAGCCCAACAAGATGACCGAGTGGATGAGTGAACTTACAGGTCTTGTGAGACAACTAGCTGTGGCGGCCAAATCCCCAACCTCATCTTCTCCACAATCTTTGTTCCCTGGACCTATCAAGAACTTTGGAATCTACAATTCTCCATCTCATCCAACTCACACATGTCCACAAATTCAAGAGGATAAATCCAATTCATCCAGACCAATGGATCTTAATGCAACATATTCTCAGTAGAACCCCAACCCCCAACAATCAAGTCGGTTTGTTAGAAACTTCAACCAACCCCATTCTGAGCCCTTATCATCTATATATAACCATAATTTGAGGTATGGTAATCCCATTTCTCATCCCCCTCAATTACCTCATCAAAATCCAAACCAATTCCAATACGGTCAAGGTGGTGGTAACTTCCATCAACCTTATCCTGTTGTTCCTCAACCTCAATGGAATAATCCTCCTCCTGGATTCCACTATCCTAGTGAGCCTTCCCAATTCCCAAACTAGTACAATCACTTTACCAATAACAAAATTCAAGGTAATCCCAATTTGGGACAAGCCTATTCTTCGAAGAAACAATGGGGAAGTGTAGTGGAAGATATTTCCTCTTTCACCCATTCCATACTTAAAAACATTGCAACCCAAATTGGTCAACTTGAATCCCACCTGAGCCAACAACAACAATCAAATTCTTCCCAAATCACAGCTCAACTATTACCCAACCCCAAGGATAATGAAAGTTCAATTTCACTTAGATCGGGAAACCAAATTTCTATGCCTCATAATAAGTCCTCCCACTCCCATTTAAATGTTGACCTAAAAATTTAAAATAAAAAAACAATAAAAGGAATCTGAATCCATTCCCTCACCTTTGTCCATTCTACTTAGGAACTCAATTCCTTTTCCTCAAGACATTTCTAATTCAAAAAAGTCCTTTGAACTGGATCCTAAAATTCTTGACATGTGTAGACGTGTTGAAGTCAATATTCCCCTCTTAGATTCCATAAAACAAATCCCTATGTATGTCAAGTTTCTTAAGGAATATTTGACTCATAAGAGACAACTTAGTACCATTGAGAATGTTTCAACACAATAGTCTATTCTCATAAAGTGCAAGGATCCAGGGACATTTATGGTTCCATGCCAAATTGGAAGTTCCAACTTCGATGATGCACTCGTAGACCTAAGAGCCTCGATAAATGTTATACCCAAGTCTATATTATCCAACCTTGGTTTAGGTCCCTTACATCCAATAAGTGTTTTCATCCAATTATCCAATTGAATCCCAACCAGTCCTAAGGGAACAATTGAGGATTTCTATGTCCGACACTATAAAATATTTCATTTTTTCCAATGGGGACATATCTATTGGAAAAATCGTATTTTCTATTGGTAAAAGGATTTACCAACATATATGTCCTTATCACTAAATTGTTGGTAAAAACTCTCTCTAAATGTTTTTGTGACATATGAAATAGTTTTGTATTAATTATAATTATACCAACAGATAATAAATATGTTGGTTAAAGTGTTTAACAACATGTTATGGTGAAAAATTTATCTGTTGGTAATAAAATTAACAACATATAATATAAATTTGTTTATAAATTACATTTTAATAAAAATTATAAATTTTTATTACTAGTAAAATTTTGTATTATATTTATTATTTTATCATATATAATACATAGGTTTTAATTATTAAAATGGGAAATATTTTAACACATGTTCAAACATATAAAATAATTAGTTATATTAATAATGAAATATTTTATACAAAACGTTGGATCCCCTAATCCCCCAATCCCCCCACCCCACATTGGATCCCCCAATAGTATCCACCCCATCTAGGTGACCCATACATGCCAGTAACCCATCCATGCCATCTAGTCATCACCAGCTTCAGTTCCCCAACCATGTTAGAACCCCATTCATGCCATCTGGTCAACTCCAACTCCATCGACCTGCTCCAGATAAAAGCAGGTTCAACTTAACAGATATGTTTTTTGTGGTCTCATGCACATCCTAATCCACCACCATACTAGAAGGCCAAATATTCTTATAATACATCTCTAGAATCCATCCATGGTCTTCCAACATCAACCTACTTCTATAATAATTCTATAGAAAAGAATTACTTCACCAAGTTATAATCAAAACAAAACAAACAAAATAAATAAATAAAAACTCAGGCAGTGCTTCGAGATATACATTTGGAACAAAAACGCAACCAATTCAAAAAAAAATTATGAACCTAAACTGAATCTTATACTCCTCTAGAATCCATCCATTATCTTCCAACATCGATTGTGGTTGTAGTGATTCACAAAGGAAATCTATTTCTCTCACACAACCAGCAATGTTACCTTCACACTTTCTAACTACAAGCATTAATATACCAATAAGATATCAACATTAAATCAAAATCCAATTTCATTTAATTTAAATTGTAGGTGATTTTGTGAATGAAAGACTTCCATTTTTATAAGTGTTTCAATACCTGCAAGTACAACTAACTCTTCTAAAAGTGAAATAATCTTTACAATATCAATTATTTTTTATATGGAAAATGTGTTAAAAACCAGATGACAAATAACAAAAAGAGTCTAGACTTAAAGAATACAATTCTAACCAAGCTAGGTGCAGTGAATAGGATCTTGAAACTTTCCAATTCCGAGACATCATAACACTATGATAGAATCACTAAAACCCATACAAAGAACAACATACTAAACCTCTAGTATCTTCCTTTCATCCTTATCATCACAAAGAAATAAAACACTCCTAATCCATCTATCTTCATAGCATTATATCATCAATAAATTACAAAAACATTGAGAGAAATAGTTACAAAAATACAATCAACGTTGCAAAAAACTCACCTTGAACCTCTCTTAACAGATCAAAACTGATACCACAAACATACAAGATGATAAGGTGGTACTCAGATTCAGGAATATCCAAGATTAGTCAATCAAAGAATCAAGGTAAAATAAATTTGAATCCTACAAATCATGTTGTCTTTACCTGGGAAAACACTCATTTCACCTAGAGACCCAAAACATATACAAATGTCATATCCACCTCAGGATTCTTTGTAGCAGTGATGATCAAACACCCACAACCTTGAAGAAAAACAGATTACTCTACCTGTATATGCCCCTTTCATCACATGGATTCACAATCCAAATAACAATCATCATTAAGAAGAAACAATTCAAATTCAGCATCATACTATAATAAGATTAGATGCTTCATCAGGACAAGGAACCCACTCTCACTGCCATAGGCACGATAATTAAATTATGATATTTTATACCTTCATTTAGCAATTCAGATAATCATGCCTCCATCCATCAAGTTTCAAACTGATCCTAGACACCCACTAAGCTTCAAAACAAACACCCTCATGAAAAACCGGCAATAGCCACACTAAGTCACACCTTACAGATCCTACATGATAAAACCAAATACAGTAGTTGTGAACCCAACTCATGTATTCAAAATCTACATAAATCTATAAATTACACTTATGGACATTAGAAAAACCGTTCAAACACCATATGGAATCTATAACCAACAGTGAATCTATTTTTGGAAAACTAAGACATGCCATAGAAAAAAACCGCAACACTAACTACAAGACTTACTAAACCCAAATATGTCAAATGAATAATGTACCAATCATATTCTTCAACTAGATGCAAGAAAAAATTTAAACATTTAAAAAACCCCAACCTATTTTAGTTGGAATTTTACAAGATATAAATTTTAGACTGATAATTCCAAATCAGAAGAATAATAGAGAGGAGGAAGGGTGATATGTGTTGCACTAACCATTTACACAATATTCACAGTGTGTTCAAGGAACATGATGTAGAAAATAATAGAAAAGTTACTCTGACCATTTACACAATGTAAACCATGTCAAGGAACATGTTGAAGAAAATTACAAAATCATTTATGAATATAGTAAATGAAATAACTTTCACAAACCATAAGTTATCACTATCATGGTTTACACTGGTATCCCCATAACCAGTGTAAACCATAGCCATAAGCTATCAATTTTTACATGTTTTACACTGTAAGTGGGGTAAACCTTTTCCCATGTACTCATGTAAACCATAACCATATGCTATCACCGTCATGGTTTACAAAATTTAATGATACCATTTACCTCACTACTAGTGTAATCCATGTAAGGGAACATGCTGAAGCAATTTTTCACTGCATAATAAACAGGGTGATATGCACCATACTGACAATACTATAAATTTTCAACAAATAAATGAAATAGGAAGAAAGACGTACATGTATTGAGATATATTAATTATATGTAGACCATAGAGAACTATGAGTTCTAGATGATTACATCTAGATTCTATTAGAGGAAGAAGGCCTTGCATATATTGAGTTATACCAAATAATCTTTTTTAGATCAAATACCATAAAATTAAATCATATACATTTCATACATAGGTTTATTTCAAAGGATTTGTGTAGAAATTTATAATCCTTTCTATAAAATTTCTATAGGATTTGTTATGAATCAGTGGAATCTTAATAAGATCGTAGTACCTTAAAATCTTCTTATTTACTTTTTAACGTTCATTGGACCCTCGATAGTTGGTCCCTCTATGAAAAATATATAAGGAAGATGTGATAGTGAAATTATAATGAGAAAAAAAATAATTCTAGAAAAAAACTGATTAACAAACCATGGATACTTGAGTTGTCTCAGCAACGATATCAAATGGAATTGAAGATTTTGGAAGTTGAGAGCATTTCCACAGTGGTGTTATAATGCATGGGAACCCCATTGGATGATATGGATGCACATTCCATCCAAGATCTAGAAAAAGATAATATTCTATAGAAAGGAGATCATATGGGAGTGTTGTTTTCCCCATTGAGTTTTCTTGAAGGGATTGTTCACTAAAGCTAAGAAATGGCCCATGTGTTATGATAGGAGGAGATGAAATTCAAATATGATTACTCGAACCTTCACTAGAAAGATCATATTTATGAGAAACATGTTGATAATGTCCTAGAACAGGTAATAATGTTGTTGTTGATGCTACAATCCCTTAGCACACTATTTAAAATAAAATTTGTTACAGATACAGGATAATAAAACAAGTTGAAATCAATATTCTTAAAATAAATAGGAAAAAATATGATAGGATGTATGATAAAAAAACATAGTTGGCTGATCAAAAATACGTAAAACAAAAACTTTTAAGTGCATTGAATAGCGAATTTGTAAATAAATTAATCTTTGACAATAAATATTGTTCACAGATAGAGAAAAAAAAATAAAAACTGACCAGTGAATAACATGAAGGTTTCTGAAAATATTCTTTGAGGTGAAAGCCCAAAAATATCATAGGATTTATTATTGAATACATTTCACTTTGATTCTTGTATAATATACCACACATAAGTAATATAATTTGACAACATTTCTTACACTTGGATTAAAGATTGATATAAAATTTATACATTTAACAACATAATGAATGAAATGAATATCAATGAGCACTAATGAATAATGACATGAAATAAGTATAGAAATTACAATTTATAGTCATGTCGATGAAGAAATAGGGGTGGTGATCGGGAGTCGAGAGCTTTGATTGAGTGGCTAGTTGAGATCTAGGGTTTTTTCTAATGGTGTTTCCAACTGATCCACTGTAAGTTCTAGATATTTTGGCTAGAGGTTGCTTCGAGGGCGGTGCTACGGTTGTGGTATCTGGTAACCCTGATCATGTCCCTCCTAAACATGGGATGAAGATGAATATTGATGAGAATATAGAGACAGTGGGGCAATTCAACGATGTAAGAAGGGGACATACTTTTTCAAATGCACTTAATAATGACCCTCTAAAGCTATTTACTGATTCTAAGGGTAATCGAGTATGAAAAGTAAAAAAATCTGAGGATGGGATCCATTCAGTTATTGAAAATTAGGTTTCTATTAAACAAATTATAGATCTATTCAAATTCTATTTAATTGGTACAATAATCTATGCTAGGGGAGATAAGCTCCTAAGAGAAATTGGAAACGATAAAGGGAACTAGAAATTGGAAGTCGATTCCTATCAGGAAGGGATGCATTCGTATTCTTTTCAACTCTAAGGTTGATCTTATAAAATCTTAGAATTTATGGAATTATGATCTGAAACTTAGAGTATTGTGACTATTGAAATGGGTTTTTAATTTCAATCCCTTTTCTTAGAGACATACCAATGCACAGATTTGTATTCATGTGCATGGTATTAATTGGGCCTATTAGCATTCTAAAATATTAAATGATTTTGATTCATGTTATAACCCCTTTAAATATTGACGGGAATACAGTTGAAGGGGAGCTTGGTTGTTATTCCATAGTCCTTGTTGATGCCATTTTTTACTCTTCTCTGCTTGATTCTATATCATTACTAGTTAATGATAACAAGACAGAGGTCAGTTCTAAATATTAATTCATCTTTTCCTTTTTTAATGTGTTTAAAATTGTTAGGCACTTTATTTGAAACATTAGAGTCGTGAAAAATCAAGTTCAGTCTATGAAGGATGATCTGTGCAAAGTTTTGAAAAGGGTTGTTAATAGGAGAAATCAGACTATGGAGGTGAATTTTGAAAAATGTGAATTATCAAGTATGTAAGAGGAGGTTCACTTGGTGTCTGAGAGCCCTTGTATAACTGAAACTAAGGAGTAAGATCCTAAACCTAGCAGCATCACTATTGGGGAGTTTACCTGCCTAAGAAATACCCATTATGTAGGTGATTCTGAAAATGTTGTGCTTGTCTCTAATAATACCATTCTGAGAGTAGAAGTAATTATGGATGATGTCACATTCATTAAAAAACCAGGGGATGATTTAGCTGTTGACCTTGGATCAGAGAGGCCTGTTGAAGGGTCTTCGAAGCTTTCATGGGGCCAAATGGTGGAGGAGGAGGAATCTGAGCATAATATCATGGATAAATATGTTCAGGTCTATGTAATGAATTCACCTATGGATGGTGGTTTATCTACCCAGGAGGTGGATCACTTTTGGATAATACCATGGAAGCAGAAGAGGCTGATATATTTGTGAAGGACTTTATTACATAAGGTGGAACTGCAGACCTGGATCTGATAGATCTGTCTTTATATGGGTGGATCTATAGCCCAGATACTAAGGATATTGAAGTTGAGTCGATGGAATTCCTAGAATCTCTTAGTGTTGTGGACATTGAATCCTTGAGTAAAATAATACCAGGCAGACCTAAGGGAACTTCTGAGAAAAAGGATCGAGGTGATGGTAAGAAAAAAGGTAAATCTATGTTCAAATGAATATGCTATTATGTAACTATAGAGGGCATCCTAATTCTAATTCATCCAATACTCTTAGAAGATATAATTATAATTATAATTATAATATATAATTTTAATCCTAAAAAAATAGGGGTGGCGATTAAAAAAAATTAATATTAGGGCATACCTTGCATGGGGAAGGCTGGGTGGGGAAGGTCAGTGATGGTTGAGGGTTGAGCAGGGATGGTCAGGGATAGCGGGGGTCAAAGAGGAAGGCCGGGGAGGTCAGGACATGGGTTGGATGGGGGAGATGGGATGGGGATGAGACAGGAAGGATGAACGGGGAGGAGAGGCGGGGATGGGAAGAGGAGGTGGGATATGAGAGGCAAGACAGGGAGGGGGAGAAATGGGTATGTGGGACGGGGGAGGCGCAACAGGGACGGGACGGGGAGGCATGACGGGGATGGGATGGGGAGGCTGGATGGGACGGGGGAGGCGGTATGAGGGAGGGAGAAGTGGGGGAGCAAAACAGGTGAGGTGGGAGATAGGATAGGTTTCAAACGTATTATTATGATTAATAAACTATTTAAATTTTTTACTTATCTCTATTATTATTGAAAATATATTTTAAATTAATTCAAAATACTAATATTTTTAAATTGAATTTTGTTTATTTGTTTCAAATATTTGTTAAAAAAATTTTTTAAAAATTATTTGGAATGGATTTGAAATTATTTCATATGAGTTTTTTAGGGTTTATGATAATATTTAAAATATATTTATATTATCTCATTCATACAGACACTAATACCCTTCATTTTTTTCCACAATTAGTAAATTGGGTGTTAATCAGGTGTGGCATTCAAAAAACTTAGGTAACATGTTAATAGATACACACACGATATATATTTGTATATTTTTATTTATATACGTATTCATTCCAACAAATATTTTTCATTTAATAGGTATTTTAATTCCATGTATAAATATATATTTTTATTAAAAAATTATTTGTTTTTATACATATATATATTCATATAGTTTGTATAAAATTTAATTATAAAACAATTTATTATAACAAATCATTATAATGGTAAAACAATTATTGGTAATAATAGTTATTAATAACATATTCATGTGTTGGTAAAAAAAATGTTTGTATTAAAATGAAAAGATGAAAAATTTAACTATTAGTAAAATATGTGTTGGTATTGAACAGTTAATACCAACAGATATACCTATCAGTAAAATCAAATTCTGGTAATTAATGTTAATACTGAAAAAACCAAATATCTATTGGAATTAATCATTTTCCCCAACAGGTATATTATTTTTCACTAATTCTCTGTTGGTAAAATCCACTTTTTTGTAGTGCGAGTCAATGATCTTATCTTCCTAGATGACTTCTATGTCCTTGACATGGAAGGTGAGACAACTTCTTTCCAATCTCCTCTGATTCTAGGAAGACCTTTCCTTATGAAATCTAAAACCATAATTGATGTCCATGATGGCATCTTGTCCATGGCATTTGTTGACCAACTGGTCAAGTTCAATATTTTTCAATCCATGTGATAACCATCATAGAATCAATATATATTCTCTATCCATGCTTCCTAAAGTCTCCCTGAGAGTGTGTCGAATCCCAATCTATCATATTATTCATGTTCTACTAATAGAAGAGTTTGTGAATATTTCATCCTCATTAACCAAGTCATAAATGGAGAAGTTGATGTTGACATTACAAATAAAAACTCCATTGATCTAAAGGATCTTGAAAAATCTTTGGAATACCATCTCACCTCTAACATCCACTACTGCAAATAGGACGATAATGGGGAAAATGAAATAACATGCTCATTTATTGATTCAGATCACATTATCCAACATTATTCATTTCTTATCCATGATTCTAAAAATTCTGTTAAATGTGAGGTGAAACCGGAACCAATGTGTTTATATTGTCCCGATGGAAGTGACGTTTGTGCTTTTTATTCCCTAATTAATAAAGTGATCACTAGTGAGGTTGAAATTGAACAATATTTAGAATACAACATTGATATTAATGATATTGAAAATTTTATTCAGTCTTATGACTTTAATGGTCCTTATTACTACACATCGGTAAGTGATGAAATAAATTATTTACAAACAATCGAGATCTCATACTCTGATTTCATGTTATCTGAACCTTACAAAAACGAACCATCAAAATTGAAGCATCTTCCAGAATTTCCGAACATAGAAAACAAGAACTTTTTGGAAAACATCATTCCTAAATTTAAAGACCAAAGGGAGGATATCCATATTCTATTTCCACCTCCATTTAATTGAATGAAAAAAATCAATGAAGGGGATAAATTATCCAATTAATAATAAAGCATCCCAAAGGGGAAGTTTTTCATGAAGCACTTTGGAGTTGAGAAAATATGGTATCTACCATTGGACTATGGGTAGTCCACTATAACTATCTAGATGTAGACAAATAAATGCAGTGCCTCTTGGGAGGCAACCCAAGTTTTCTTTTACTTCTATGAAATTTTAATTTATTTTTAGTTTTTCATTAAATGAATAATGATTTTTGTTTTTATTCTCTTTTAGGTAATGTAGATTTTTCAAAGAATCACTAGGGAGGACACATTCCCCAAGAAGCCACCGACTTCCATCAGATCCAAAACTTCTACAACAAACACACCATTGGATGGAGACGGTGACCCACCAAATCCAAACAAGGGTCTCCTCTTTCCCTTCAACTCTCTCTCTCTCTTAATCTCTCCACCTCTTTCTTCTTCCTCCTCTATCTTTCATTTTTTTACCACTTTATTCATACAACCATTTCATTTTCTCTTTCTATTTTTTGTGGGTTTTTATTTTAAAAACACTAAAAAACTAATATATATATATATATATAAGAGTCATACTTACTCACCATCTAGTTTTTAAATTTTGTCCAACCATTTTGGGGAGTCAAAATACAGGTTTTCATCTCAATTTTTTTTTATTTTCATCATTAATTTGGATAAATAATATTATTTCAAAACCAAAAACTTTGTGATTCTTAGTTTTAGATTTGTAAAGTGATTTTTACCAACTGTGAGGATCAAAATTAGCTTTCACACCACGGTCACCTATGAAACTCTTTTCATTTTGTGCATTTTTCACCCTTGATTGTGAGTCTTGAGTTTTTGGGCCTTTGATCTTAATTTCCTAATTTTGTGTGAATTAATATCATAGAGGAATTTTGTAAACCTCATGAGAATCATAACAGAAAAATAGCCTCTCATTACCCTTACATTAATACTTCTTTTGAAATCCCATTGGAGCCTATGAAAACCTTTTCTTTGATATCCACATTACAAGCCCAATACCTTATCCCACCCAAAATGTACATTGATTTTCATGGAATAGTTTTTTTAAATTTAAGTGTGGTGGGATTGGATTTCATTTTGGGTACCCTTTATTGATTTTACCATGTTATCATATGCTTGAGGGAAAGCATCCATTTTTGTGTGGGGGAGAAGTTTTCATTAAGTGGGGGTTTGGAATTTATATATTTTTATCTTGTTCAATTCTTATTGAAAAGTGTTCAAAAAAATGAGGGAAAAAATCAAAACAAAAACAAAATAATGGGTTGTGTCTTGGGTGGGTCAGAAATCACTTTTCCTCAACCATTTATCTTGTTATGACTATTACTATTATTGTCATGAGGAGATCAAAAATGGGTTGGGAGATGAGTTTGAGATATTTTTCAAGTTCAAATTTTGAAAAATTCAAAAAAATAATACTTATGTCATTGGGAGAAGTTTTGTGTTTTGTAAATATGTCATCTTCCCATCCCCTTAAATTTGTCTTTTCCCCCTTTGTGTCTTTCTTCACACAATTGTTCCCTTGTAAATATGTGTTTCCATTTCTTTTCATATTTTATTACAAAAATATCATGAATTTCTTTTTCCATGTTGGTGTTTTACCCCTATTTCTACTCTTTCTAATACTGAATTCCTTCCATCCCATAGCCGCAAAAAAACCCCTTCAAAAGGCCTCTTGATTCATGTGCACTTTAGGATAGGGAATGGAAGTTGGGATCTCTTTCGAACTCTATGACATTCACTTTGGTTTGGTGAATTAGTGAACCTTCATAAATAAATTTTTATCATCTTGAGATTAGTGATTTTTGAGTGCCCACATTTTCCATTTCTAAATTTAAGAATAAAAAAAGATTAGTTTTTGAAACATTTTTTCTGTAAATATTTTTGGTAGAATTCAATGTGGATGAGTGAAATAGTCTAAACCTCCCCTAATTGGTGAAAACAAAATTTTAATATTTATTTGAAAGTAAAATTAATTTTGTTATGTTTTTATATTTATTGTAAATGAGGACATGCACAATACTAAGTGTGGGGAATTTGATGTTATTCATTTATTCATAACTTTTTGTATACTCCCTCTAGTAAATTTCATGTAAAATTGCATAATTGGTGTGAGATACTCATGATTTAATACTAAATATAATTTTTGAGCACTATTTGAAAAAGTCCAATTAAGTTGTTTTACTATATTAATTATAACTCTCACCCATATTATACAAATTTCCTTATTCTTGTTTTTTAGGATTCTTCATTCAATATAGAATATTTCATTAGAATAGATCTTGGGTCAATTCTACCATTTGAATGATCATATGATCCACACAAAAAAGTTCAAATAATTTGTGAAGAAACTGGACCATTCTTGAAGATAGAATTACTAGGCTCACTTCAGAACTGTAATCCTTTAATTCTCCTCCAAAGGTCAGAGGACAATTCAATTCATCTTTGACAAAAAATTTAAGGCCAAAAACAAAAAACAAAGGGCCAAACTGATGAATTTAAATCCAGCCCACGATTCTGTCCAGGAATTAAAATCATCACACATTTATGGAATTTTCTCCTGATATAGATATCCATGAAATCTGATATTTTGTAGTGTGAAATAGAAGATTTAGGAGGCCGACTTTTTTGAAGAAAGAATTCATATTTTAAATCATCTTTTTATTCATATATCCATTCACATTGAGGCCAATGAAAAAGTCTGGATTGAAATGGACAGATTAATATTGTTTAATAAAACTGCCATAACATTGGATTATTAAGTCCAATGGTAGCCAAATTTTCTGAGTATAATGAAAAAATGTATATATATAACTTTGAAGAAGAATATTTCTCCATATTCAGTTGTCTGGAATATCAGATGGGTGATGTAAGTGGAGGGTAGTTTTGGAATGAAAACATCCGACAACATTAGGCTATAAATACATCCTCCTCCCCTACTTGAAAGAGGATGTAATTTCAGAAGAGTGGATCATATATTAAAACGACCAAATCCTTTACAAAGTCTTGGGAGGACCTTCCACACTCAAGTTTTCACTTGAGAGACCCTTCCTCCTCTCTTTGTTTTCATTTTCTTTTGTGTACTTCATTATTGTAATCTTATAAGTCTTTGTTTTGTAATCCTTTTTTAATACAAGTACCTTTCCCATTAACTCTTATTATCATCTACCCTCAGTTTTGAAAAATTAATTTTCTTTAAATTTCTTAAATCATGTTAAAAATAAATCCATTCTTCTACTTCCTTATTCAATAGAAATTCTATTTTTAATTCTCATCACCATTTGTGTGTGTGTGTTTATCGCACAACTCTTTTATTATCCCTTTATTTTTATTCTCTTCTTAATTAATCATAATAAACAAAATAAACCAAATTATTAATAATTTCAATGTATGAGTAAATCTCCCATTTTGGTGAGTTATAATTTAGGTATGTTAAGTAATTGAGAACTTTTTCTCGATGAATATTCTTTGAATTAATATTGTGTGTGTTGGACTTTACATGTCATGGATTAATGAGTTTTTTTGTTTAATGAGTGGTTTACATGGATTATTGGAACCATAAATACACTACCATAAACAAGATATGATTAAGATTAGAACCCTAAGTTATGTTAAGGCTTGGATTAAATCCTTAACACTTGGTAATTCCAATCATTGTCAACTTGTGACATGGGTGTTAATTTAATGCAATATAAACCAAGGCTCAAGGATATCACAAGATTAACTACCTAATGATTAACACACCCTGATATTTATCAAATTTTTAAATAAAACATCAATCATTAATCACTTTATTTAATCTCTGGAAACAACCCCCCACCAATCACAATACAATCAACTAAAAACAATCAAATATTGAAAAAGTATCATCACCGGGGATTCGACCAGTGTGCTTCAATAGACATTAGAAAAGCACCTGAACCTTGAATAGTCGATAAGAAACAATCGGCCACACTTTCAATATCCCATGGTTGGACCCAGTCCTCGGGAATGTTAACTTATGGGCATTCTGGGGGTCCACATCATTGTGAGGATTACCTATATGACTATGTTTACCATGGGTATGTAAACTCAAAAGGGCATGTTGATGTGCCTGGTGGTTTTAACATTCAGGTTTGGTGGATTTGGAATAATCTTTGGCATGATACCACTGGACTGTTTCATAGAGGTATTGTAGAAGAAGTGGCTGAAATGTAATAAGTTTATAAAAACTATAGAGTGGAACATCCAAGGGTGCCCCATTCCACGCATTGTTTCTTCATGTAGGATGGAGGCCTTCCCACATAGCATGTTGCTATGTGGGTGGGGGAAATATCCATGTACCATGATGGTACATGGGCCTTTATGTGGTCTGCCTGGTGTTTTTCTATGAGGTACTACTTTCCGACCAAGTAGCATGATACTAAGTGACACCGAGTTCTGTCCTCATAGCAAGGTGCTATAGGGTGCAGGGTTCCATCCGCATAGCCTTGTGCTACAAAGAGTGACAGTGTGAATAATGGTTGATGATCCTTCAGTTTGTGGGAAGTTCATTAACCACTAGGATATGGTTTTTGGTTCTCCAATTAGGTTCATGGTATTCCAATTAATATTATGTTTCCTTATTTTTATGTTATTTGGTCGGTTTATACACACATGAATTCATCAGAGGAGATATGTGCCTTGTAGATTGATCTATTTATATATCTATCTCACAGATCCATCCAATCCTTTGGAGTCTAGTCCTTTTCTAAGATCCCTTCAGGTTCCTTTTATAGATTTTTGGGGAAGAGGTATCTATGGATCTCTTGACACCTTTTACAGAATCCTATTAGGGGATCACCTGGCCCACGAACAACTCAATCATCAGATGCCCACAGGGTAGTGGTTCGTGGGAGTGGAAACCACTTCCTCAATCTCGCGAATGAATTCTTCTTGTTCACAGGTTTCTAATGGATTTTCCTCATCCACAAACTATTGAGTTCACAGGGATAGTATTCGAGGCCATAATTCTCCACCTCTATTTCTTCAATGATGTGGTTTTCGAGGGCGGTATGTGGGGTCAAAAATCTATGCCTTGATTTTTCCAATGACACATTTCCTGATGGCAGTACATAGGGTTGAAATTATCTACCTTGATTATTCTAATGACATGGTTCATAATAGTGATATAGTTATCTACGTTTTGCATACTACTTGGTTCACTAGCCAACGCTCCATAGGCTAGTTCCTCACGGGTTTCCCAATCTATCGGTTCATGGTCGGCATCTTCCACGTACCATTTCTGGGATTCAGTATGCAGATGAGTTATTTTCTTTTTCAAACTTTTGTTTCTTTGAAAATTCTCTCTAAATCTTTTATCCAATCTGCTCTCAGTGAAAAGCACTCTGCAAACTGCTCTCAACTCTCCTTGCTTCCGTGTACCGAAGATACTGCCTGAAATCATTCATCCATGAACCGTTCCATGCATTCCATGAACCGAACACCATTCACAGTCGTCCTCATACATGAACTAATTAATTTTTAAATATGAAAATTGTACTTTTTATTTTCAAATTGAACTTTAAGTCTTCACACTATAAGATTTTGGTAACCATGTAGTAAGGATCATGGTGCAGTTCACCCAATCCGAAAACTATTTAGTTCATTGGCCAACTCTTCATGGGGTGTTCCATGAACTATTAGTTCATAGGGAATGCCATCTCCTAAACGTGTCTGGGGTTCAGTACATGAACTTATTTATTGTACGGACTCATTTTATTCATTTTAGTCCTTTTCCCATTTTTTACATTCTCCCAAATATTTTATTGGGATAACATTTTGTGTGGTCTTTTTGTGCAGAAACAATATGGCTCTTAAACTTATCTCAATAGAAGAGACTAGGAGGAGGGAGGATATGGTTTAGAACATAGAAGACAACCTTCATTCTTACATCATTCCTCAAGAGGGTATCCTCAGAGATCTCGTCTCACTGGAGCTTATGGATTATCCACTATCTGTCCAGTTGTCTCTTTAAAACTTCAGCCTCCAAGACAACATTCCTTTTCCACTTGTTGACTGAAGAAAATTCACTATTCATCTTGAGATGTCTTGAGAATATAACAGGATGAATAATCTCTCCATGGGGGAAATCAAGACAGATTCAAGCCAAGATGACATATTTTTATTGAATGGCTCCATGTGGATGCAGAGCAATCAATGCTGCTATATTATATATTCTGAGTCATTCATTTAGGACTACCCAACTATTATTAAATTTTCATGAATCAATCCCAATGGAGGGTTTATTTAAAAATAGTATATCTGATCTAGATGGTGCTTTTATGTTGAGTGGGCCTAGGCCTTATGGGAGAACCAAAACTACATGGAGTTCCATAATCAGTTGGAACCTATTAGTCTACATCAAGTGGTATGGGTCTCCTAGTTTTCCATCTATTCACCAGGTGAAGTGCTGCTTAAGCTGCTCAACCACTAGTGTTCGAGAACTAACACCATTCATTTCTCTCATGGTGAAGTGGGTGTCATTTTATGGGATGTCTACCAGGTTGGGGGACTTCCCATCCTTAGTGAAATGTACGATGAGTTTCTTCCTGCAGCCAGTACTTGGGAGAATACTGAACTGCTACCTCCATTGGCGATAGATTTACTAGTCCTAGCAGAGGGACTACATAGTCATCCCCTTCATTCCTTCTCACTGATTTCATTTTAATACTGGATAGGATCATTCTTGTAGGCAATAAATCTGAAACCTAAAATCCACTGTAGTCAAACTCATCAAACTCAATAGAATTGGAAAATGTTTGGCTCATACTATGCTACCCTCGAGACGGGTCACTACACCACCTAGGGTTATGAGGTCTGAACAGACATCTCTCCATATCTCAGACTAGCAGGTTTCTTTTCCATGTTCTATAGTGGATGGATCTTCCCCTCTCACGATGTATGCACTAGTGTATGGGCCTGCACTTTAATGATGGTGGCCACATAGGTGGAGGAACAACCCATCCACCTAGCCACCCCCACCCTTGCCTAAATTTATGAATTGTTAGGGAAGATACAAGAAGTAAAGCCTTTGCATCATATGGGTGGGATATTTAAATTTTTATGGTTGGATGGAAAATAATTTCCCCAGTTATGAGAATCACCATACCGCAATGGTTCCTCATTCTAAATTCTACCCAACCCTTCTAAGAATTGTCGCCATTTATACTAGATCTTTGAATGTTGATGGAGGAGTCGAACTAATGAGTAATATTTCTTAGTTTTCTTTTTCACCATACCTTGTTCCTTATAGAATAATGGCATATTATGGGTAGGGCTCTTTGAAAGCACGTTCATACCATGTGGCACTTTGGGATGGAATCTTAAACGCTCAAATAAACAGGAGGACAGTCTATCAACCTTATGTGCCCTACTAGTTTTCCTGGTAGTTTGGATGTCTGTAGCGAGTCACACTCCTCCTGGTTACCTTGGTTTAGAGGGAATCTCTCTAGAAATACTTCGTCATCTATAGTGGATGGTGATGCAGGAGGACTCTAGCATTCATGTCTTTATTCCTCCCAAAACAGCCTATACTTACTTATCAATGGATTATTCCCAACATTGGGTAGTGTGATATCCTGAAAATATAATTTATAGTCCACTATGATGGGTACAAAGACCCTTGACTACTTATAGTCACATTTTACCTGTGCCAGCTATATTATCTTGCTCCATTCTTGTTTCTTGAAGGTGTGTTGTTCGTCGTCGCATTCATTTGGAGTGGGCTTCATCTGCCCGACCTATCCTTATAGATATTGATTCATACCTCGTACCTTCTGCTAATACATTTTATGGTCTGAATGAAGCTTGTTCGAGTAGAACATCATTGAATACCCCTGAAGTTGTGGTCGGCCCCCTGATCTTGGTTCCAGATATCGACTCACCTACAGAGTAAGAAGGGTCCCCCACTTGGGTGACCCAACCTTGGGCAATTCCATCCATTGTGGTGTCAGTCCCTAACAACATACCTATTGTGGAAAATAAATAGATTTAGGGTTACAATACTATTGGGAGACACTGAACTGTGCAAAGACAGTCATGGATTTGAATCTGTACTATTGTTGTTGAGACTCTTCTTCGAGAGTCTATTGACGAGGAAGACACCCTTCGGTGGATATTTACCAACATGGGTTCTGGAAACTTCAACAATCAAAATCTTCACCAGCTCATGCACCATATTGTCATAGTTTGAGAGGGTCTAGAAACTTTTTAAGATAGCCTCTCTTAGTTTAATGATTCTCACCACAAAAAAAAAGACCTTTTTAGATCTTACCGAAGAGATACATCACCTATCATTTGAGGAGGAAAATTTTCTTGACCAAGTGTTTACCCATACAGAATATCTATGTGAGTGAGAGGCTCATATAGCTAATATTAAGGCATAAATAGCATCAACATCTATCAATATTGAAGCTATTAAGAATAAGGGGTGAGAGCTTAGGGCCGTTATAAAACAAGTATGTCCAGCGGTTGAAGCTAAAGCTACCCAAAGGACTACTCTTGATGGAATCTATCATAAAATTATTGATTTATTAGAAAGAGATAATTGGGCTTCTTTGTAATCCTTTTAATTACTTTGTACCATTGTCTCCTTTTACTCTGACATTGAGGAGAGGTTCCAGGTTTTGGATGTCCTCCCCATCTTCATATGATGATATTAGGATATTTTTCTCTCTAATTCTTCTCCTTCATTTTCCCCCTAAAATATCAATAATTTATGATTAGCTACATTTTAAACCATAATCTCAACTGAATATCAAATTAACTTACAACCTGAGATAATTAAAATAGTCAAATCATGCTTTATTTTTTTACTGAGTCGTGGGTCTCAGCAATCATAGTTTGACTATTTCTAGGGTTTCATGGAAAGAACTAAAAACATTGTGTATTTTATATTATTACCCTAATTGTTTACTAATCCAGTTATATTGTGGAATTAGTGGGTATAAATTGACTTTTTCATAGGCTGACCTTTGCAATTTTTCAACCAAACAAGCTTTGTATGTCTTGATTTTTTTTTGTCAACATTTTTTCCTAAATCGTATGTAACATAGGTTTAGCAAGATGGTACTTGAATTTATTTCTAGGAATCCCTTTGAGGGTTTTCATTTTGGTGAGAATTGTCTCTTTCATGGGCAGTTTGAAGACTTACAAACTAGACTATCATTAGTGATGTTTTAGTTAGAACAACTTGTACCAAGACTAATGTTTTTGGTTGAGTAGTTTGGATCGTGATTTTCAAGGTGAGGACCCCAATTTAGGACTTGTTAACTAAGAATGTTTTGATAAATTTCAAACATGGATAAGGGATTTTTCTTGACCCTGAATTTTGTTTTTTGGAGAGTGCGATATGATATTTAGTATGGAAGCCCTGGGAATACAGAAGTAGGGAAAGCCTCTCTTAAAGATGAGTTTTCCTTTGGTTAACAAGTCGTTTTTGTGGGCCATTTTTGCATATCCAATAGGGCATTATGTGCATATTTAAAAAAAGGTTTTCTTAAGATACCATCCTCCCATTTTGATGGCCATGAAATATTATGGAAATTTGTGTTTGTTTCACTGTTGAAGACCATAGTGGGAGGCCTGTTGGGAGAATGATGTCTGGAAGTATGGGGCATTTTCATTGGTTCTGGTCTAAAAATTTCTCCCATGTAAATTTAACTTGTGTAAAGGAGGTATAATGTTTGGTGTATTTTAACATCATACAACTTGGACTTTTGAGACTTATGGTTTGAATTTTTTTACTCTAACTAGGGGATAAATGATCTACCTTTCTCATAGTGGGCTGACCAGAAATTTCATATCAATTTTAGGAATAAGAGGGGAGAGAGTATGTAAACTATAATCCAAAGGGTTTCTAAAACTAGGTAATGAGGTGAGATATAAATTTCGGAGGGGTGTATGAAGGTAGGAAAATACTCTTTGGAGGAAGAACATTCCTTTGTTTTATATACTGTTTTTTGTGGGAACATTAAGCAGAGTCACTAAGGCATTGTGTGTATCGTCAAACAAAGGTGTCTGCAGGACACTAGCCTTCCATTTCTGATGGCCATGGGGGATTATGGGGATTAAGACCTTTCTTGACATAGAGTATGGTGTGTGAAGAGGGGTTCCTTAACATTAAAAGGGAGTATTTCAGGTTGAACTTTACTAAGAATACTAAGAATAAGTGGATGCATTTTTATCCTATCTATAGAGACCCAAAGCTTGACATACATAGACATTACATTAATTTTGTGGAATACATAATAAATGAAAAAACAGAATCCCAAAGACCGTATTAATTTAGTGTATTTGGAAACTCGGATCATAATCTTCTAATCATGGTGAAATATCTTCAACATCTCCCATAAAGCTCTTCCACTTTGGTTTTCTTACCCAAAACCTTTTTTTATATCCTGGGGAAAAGAACACATAAAAAGGGTGAGCTCAAATGGTAAGTAAGAGTAAAAATGGAGAACATAAAACAATCCCTAAACATTTGAATGTAAGAACATGAACATAAAACATCAAAATCATGAGTAATGACATAAATCTTGGCAGTGCATAAGACATAGATCAAAAAGTAACATTAACCATTATTAGATAGCATGGGAATAAAAAATGTAATTATGGAAACCATTAAGCACATGATATGATTTTTATAGTAGCCAAGGCATTGCTACCAAGACCTTCTTAGTGGAAAAAGTCTCTTACTGAATCGAGTTCACTCCTCGTTCCAGTCCTGTATCACCGAACTGGATTAACTTTCCATTCCAGCCATGTCTATCTCATGAGATATAAATTTTTACCCAATGCATTGGAGGGAGATATAGTTCCCACCCATCTCATAATGAAATAATTTTTACATGTGCCACAACATAAACAGAAATCATTAATCATAACCCAAATAATAAAATGGGTTTCATAAACATAATCCCATCATAACATAATCCAAATAAAACAAATGGATATCATTTCATCATAAGAAAAGTGAAACCATGTAAATCATGGAGACATTAATAATGAAACATAAACATATGATATGATGTCATCTTAGATGGAAAATGGTTTTGATAAAACACTTGTAATGAATTCTTGTGGAAAATATCCTTTCTTTTGCAAAATCATTTTCTTTCCACAAAATGCAATGTAATTTTAAATGAAAAGTATTTTGTTGAAAATAGTCATGAAATATTATAGAAGAAGCATCATAAAAATTAGGTGTTATGATACCGTAAAAATCAATTCAAGCCATATAAGTTAAAAAAAACATTCTCCTCATACTTTTTTCAGAAAAGTGAAAAAGTTCCTCGTATGGTAAACAAAAACAAGATTCCTTCCATAACACAAAGTAAAAGTTAAAAAGGGGTAAACATGACATTAAAAATAAATGGAAGAATATAAAACACTTTATGAAAAAAAAATTATGGGAATGGATGAAAAATATAACCCTGGTAAATACTTACATATAAGTAATCTCAGATAAAAATGAGATTGAAAAATTATCCCTTACCTTAGGTCTAATTTCTTTTGTACATGTCTGAAACTCCTCTTCTTCAATGAGCCTCCTCTTAACCTCCTATTATGGCACTAAAGTTGGTCTTTGAAGAAGACCAGGACCTCTAGTAGGTTTCTATGGAAGTTGAGAAGTGAAATGGTCAGGGTTTTTCTGAGCTTGAAGGCTCAAATTTGTGTGAAGAGGAGAGGGAGGAGGTTCCCTTTTATAAGGGAGGAGAGGGGCACCTTAGGAAAAACATAAAATATTATTTTATAATAAATTTATATTTGGTTTATAATGGATCCAAAGTGTCTTACTTTGAGTCTAGGGTGGGGATGGGTCTAAATCCTCTCAACCAATAGGTTTTATACAAGTTTAGGTTACCATTTTAACCTTATCATTTATATTTAACTCTAAGTTAAATAATTTAACTTTTACCGTGTCTTCTTGTATTCTTACACTATATGGTTAATAAACTTACTATAAACTGCCAATAAAACTCCAATTGGTTCATTAATGTCATATATATTATTATATAAGTCTTTTCACTGAACCATATATTTTTAGGACCATTATATCAATTAATATTAAAATATTTGTTTTCAAAACTCTTTTATGTCAATTTTGACCCTATTTGGTATTTTGTTTTCTATAAGTTCATAAAAGTATTATTATTTCGAAACAAAATTCATCTAACAAACCATAATTTGTTATATTAACTTATAAAATTATTTTAATTCATAAAAAGTCTAAAATTACATTTATTTGGGTATTTATAATATCAATTATTTTAATATTTCATTAATTAGGTAATTAGTGCATCACCATTGTGTCATAAATAAATTAAATTATTTAATTTCTAAAAATTATAAATAAAATAACATTATATAGGAAATATTTTTAGATTTATAATGAATATTTATATTCGAATTTATCTTATTTATAACCCAATATTAAAATTGTTTTAGTTATTAAACTTTGATTTTAACTATTTTAACTCTTCTTTAAATAAAATAATAATAAATGTCCTAATAAAATCCAAATGGACCTAAAGGGTAATATTTTATTCCTAAGGTAGGTTTTGGTAGAATTATACTTATCCAATAGAATTAGGAGATGTGTTAGGGTAATAATAATATCATTTTTACCCTTAACTACCCAATTTACTTTTAACCGTGGTAAATAAAAGTAAAAAGTTACTATTCACCAAAAATCATTTTTATCTTATTGAACCACATTTTACTCCTTGATATTAACCGTGTCTCTTGGATTTTCTAAATTCCACTCACAGAAGTGGTAAAATTAAGTTTAATATAAATTTGCAAATTCTCCTAGGAGGTGGGCAAAAGACAGTGAAAAGTTCAATAAATTTTTTATATATCTAAAATTGCTATAAAATGACTCTAATGAATTACATTGATCATATATAGGTATTATGTATCAATTTTGGCCTAAAATAAATTTAAATAAAATGAATAATTATTTAAATAAAAATTTAGTTTTAAACTATAACTCAGTGTTTTTCACTATTCAGCAAAAATTGAAAGTTTTTAGAAAAATACCAAAAATTCACCCTAGGATAATTTTGATATTCTGAATACAAAAATGAAGTCCATTTTGAAAGATAAAATTTATAAAATTTAAAAAAGTGGGTGTTACTATTCATAACGGCTAGTTTATATAATATTTTAATAACATATCATTGTTCAATGAAACTCGGTATTGTGTAAAATGCAAGCTATCAAGGAAGGTTGCTCTTGCGTGTAATGCAATCCAAGAATAGTGTTGCATATACAACAAGCTAATACACTGTTGCGTATAGCGCAAGATAGTCTTGGTGTAGCATACAACAAAAGACATCAAAGAAATTAAAAAGAATAATTCTCGTAAAATCTCAGGGTGTTACATTCTACCCCCTTAAAATGAATTTCACCCTTGAAATTAGTCGAGGTTATAAATGGTTGTCTACTTGAAAGTTTCTTTCATAGAAACCCACATCATTAAAAGGAATACAAAAAAATAATTTTAAAAAGGAACGTTAGAAACATAACGGATACCCAAAGTAACTCATCACTGGGTTTCCACATAGAAGAATATTGGTGAAAATATGGATATTGAATAGAAATCTAACCATAAAGTTCTGATGGAGAGTGGTAGAGAAAATGGCTATGAAAAATCCAAAAATCACAAAGCCATAAATTTTTGATGATCGAAGGTACCATCTGATTCATTAGATATGTGAGTACTAGGACAACATTTTGGGTTTTCAGGATCATTTCCCTAATGTAAAAGAATTTTTGAATTAAAAGAAATAATTACTTGATTTTGGTACAATATAACTATTTTTTGTGCCTTGAACAATTTCCACTTCATCTCTTGAAGAAATGAAGTTGAATTTGTCTTCTGTGAAGTGTTAGCAGATCAAGTGATAGAATGATAGGTCATTCCATCTGTCTCAAACATATGGTTAGCAAAATTTATATACATAAGTCCATATATGGTGAGATTAATCATATATGGTTCCAAAAATGGACTTATATTTCATCTATCATATCTCTTAATAAAATAAAACTAGTTTCTACTAACCAAGGACTTCTTGTAGGCTAGTGGTAAGCGAAAAGGCCTGTCACACTTCGGTTGTGGGTTTGATTCCCACAACCTTGTCCGACGCGGCAGGTTTTCACCCGTCCTGCAAGTTGTCCCCTTTTCTAAAACTACATTATTATAACATTTCTACAATAATATCAAAAAAAGTTATAGCCTTAAACAATTCTATATTATGTCTAAATTAATTAATTCTAATCTTTAGGCTTATCCAAAAACTTTGGTCCAAGCTCATAATATAAATAAATCGATTACTTGAAAGGTCGCATAACAAGCAAGTGAATACTATAATTTATCCACCATAAAAGATATATCTTATTGGTCACATTCCAAACATTTGAATACCGTAATCATGTATTCTTTTGAAACATGAATTAGCATAGAACCTTAGTGAGAACATGAATACTGTCAAAAGTTAACTCTTTACACATACCAAAATCCCAAAATTTCTATATACTCAAACCATGATATCACTTTGTCCTTATATCAGTAATGAGCTCATGAATACTATAAAAAATTCCATTTTCTCTTTATCCCTTAATTATGTGCATATCATCTACTTTCCAAAAATATTTCAATCACTTTTCATTGTTATTGGTACCATACAATTATTGAAAACCAATACATAGATATTCCAAAATTCCATGATACTATAAATGATATTCCATGATACTATTTTGAAATACCATTACATAAACACTTAATCATTACACAACATCATTGTCATACTCAACATCACAAATAGTGATCGCATGTGACTTCCTTTTTCCTTTTCCTTAAGAGGTTTCTCACGTCGATCATCATTAACCCTTGGATTAGGGCACTGTTTAGAATACTACCCCATTTCCTTGTACTTGAATCATTGATGTGTTGGTGGAGTGTTCTCTATAGTATTTTCTCTATTCAAATCATTAGAAACCTTTTTCCCATTACTTCAGCACTCAGCTACTCAATGACCTTCTTTTCCACACTTGAAACATTTTCTAGTACCTTTTAGACAATATCCACCATGCTTCTTTCCACACATTGATCATAAAGAAACATTCACCTTATTTTCACCATTGTTCTGAGATTTTCCCTTGAACTCCATCTTTTGTTTTTTGTAAAAACCATGAGATGGATATGTAACACCAACATATAGTTATACCTTAATAGTAAAACTCAAAATTTCTTTATATCTACTGAAGTCTCATATATATAATGCCCTTCTAAGTCTTGGTTTTATGCCACTGAAGAATCAATCAACTTTACTTTCCGATTGGATGATAAATCCAGATTCATACATTGCAAGGCTTGTAAAATTCACCTCGTATATACCAACAGATTCATCATCCTTTTTCTTAAGATCAAGGAACTCCTTTTCCATCTTTGTTCGAATAATACAAGGAAAGTACTTATTGAAAAGTAAGTTCTTGAGCTCATCCCATTCCATGGATTCAATTTCACCTTGGGGACATGTATTCTTAATTAGAGTCCACCACTGGTATGCTTCACCTTCTAAACAGTAAATAGACAGAATTACTTTTTCATGTTCCGAACATCAATGTATGGAAAATATCTTTTCAATGGCACTGATCCATTGTTCAGCAACAAGTGGATCAGAAGACCCACTAAAACAAGGTGGATGATGCCTCATGAAGGACTCAATAGAATATTGTTCCCTTCTCTGCTCATTTGGAAGTCCATAATGATTCATAGCTTGTGTAAATATAGTAATATGATTTTTCACTCCATCTCCCATAACATTGATTTATTTAGGAATACAATCATTGCATTCCCATTACATTGATCAACATGGTTCCTTTGGGTTCCAGCCATCATCTAAAACCCAAAAAGAATATTGTAAGAGGCAAAAATTATGCTAGGAAAACAACATAATAAAGGGGGATTTATTTCAATATATAACATATTAGGTTTAATTATAATATCGTTACCATAATTCTAGGATTATAACCTATACTTATACTTAACATTAGAGATATCCCTAGACATACCTTAGAAATATCTCTAGGGACTTCACTAAATTTTTTTCATCCTAGTTTCCAAAGGTTGACTAAACCTTCGCTCTGATACCAACTGTAGAGAAACAAATCATGAAATACATGGACATTACATTACTTTTGTGGAATACTTAATACATGAAAAAATCAGATTCCCAAAGACCATATTAGTTTAGTGACTTTGGGAACTCGAATCATAATCTTCTAACCATGGTGAAAGATCTTCAACATCTCCCATAAAGATCTTCCCCTTTGTTTTTCTTACCTAAAACCATTATTTATATCTCGGGGAAAAGAAAACATAAAAAGGGTGAGCTCAAATGCTCAGTAAAGCTAAACTGGAGAACATAAAACAATCCCTAAACATTTGAACATAAGAACATGAATATAAAGAATCAAAATCATGAGTAATGACATAAATCTTGGTAGTTCATAAAGCATAGATCAAAAAGAAACATTAACCAAGATAAAATAGCATGGGAATAAAACATGTAACTGTGGAAACCATTAAGCACATGATATGATTTCTATAGT
Source organism: Viscum album (assembly GCA_963277665.1). Lineage (NCBI taxonomy): Eukaryota > Viridiplantae > Streptophyta > Magnoliopsida > Santalales > Viscaceae > Viscum > Viscum album. The sequence continues at coordinate 73,263,608 of OY728162.1, read as the reverse complement.
ATTCAAGGCATTGCTTCCAAGACCATCCTAGTGGACAAAGACCCTTACTGAATCGAGTTCACTTCTCATTCCAGTCCTATATCACGAAACAGGATTAACTTTCCATTCCAGCCATGTCTATCTCATGAGATATAAATCTTTACCCAATGCATTGGAGGGAGATATAGGTCCCACCCATCTCATAATGAAATCATTCTTATGTGTGGCACAACATAAACATAAATCATTCATCATAACCTAATGAATAAAATGGGTTTCATAAACATCATCCCATCATAACATAATCCATATAAAACAAATGGATATCATTTCATCATAAGAAAAGTGAAACTATGTAAATCATAGATACATTATACTTGAAACATACACATATTAAATAATGTCATCTTAGATGGAAAATGGTTCTGATAAAACACTTGAAATGAATTCTTGAGTAAAATATCCTTTCTTTTTCAAAATCATTTTCTTTTCACAAAATGCCATGCAATTTTAAAAGAAAAGGATTTTGTTAAAAATAGTCATGAAATATTTTAGAGGAAGCTTCATAAAAATTAGGAATTATGAAACTGTAAAAATCCATTCATTCCGTATAAGTTAAAAAACAGTCTCCTCATACTTTCTTCAGAAAATTCAAAAATTTCCTCCTATGGTAAACAAAAGAAAGATTCCTTCTATAACATAAAGTAAAAGTCAAAAAGGGTAAACATGACATTAAAAATACGTGGAAGAATATTAAACACTTTATGAAAAACATTTTATGGGTATGGATGAAAGATATAACCCCAATAAATACTTACGTATAAGCAATCTCAGATAAAAATGAGATTGCAAAATTATCTTTTACCTTAGGTCCAATTTCGTCTGTACATGTCTGAAACTCCTCTTCCTCGACGCGCCTCCTCTTAACCTCCTCTTAGGGCACTAAATTTGATCTTTGAAGAATACCAGTACCTCTAATAGGTTTCTATGGAAGTTGAGAAGTGGAATGGGTAGGGGTTTGCTGAGCTTGAAGTCTCAAATTTGTGTGAAGAGGAGAGGGAGGACGTACCCTTTTATAAGGAAGGAGAGGTGCACCTTGGGAAAAACTTAAAATATTATTTTATAATAAATTCATATTTAGTTTATAATGGATCCAAAGTATATTATTTCGAGTATAGGGTGGGTATGGGTCAAAATCCTCTCAACCAATAGGTTTTAGAAAAGTTTAGGTTACCATTTTAACTATATCATTTAGATTTAACACTAAGTTAAATAATTTAACTTTTACCGTGTCTTCTTGTATTCTTACACTATATGGTTAATAAACTAACTATAAACTACCAATCGAACCCCAATTAGTTTATTAATGTCATATATATTATTATATAAGTCTTTTGGATGAACCTATTTTTTTAGGGCCATTATATCAATTAATATTATAATATTTGTTTTAAAAACTCTTTTATGTCAATTTGGACACTATTTGGTATTTTGTTTTCTATAAATTAATAAAAGCATTATTATCTCGAAAAAAATTCATCTAACAAACCATAATTTGTTATATTAACCTTAAAAATTAGTTTAATTCATAAAAATTCTAAAATTACATTTATTTGGGTATTTATAATATCAATTATTTTAATATTTCATTAATTAGGTAATTATTGCATCACCATTGTATCATAAATAAATTAAATTATTTAATGCATAAAAATTATAAATAAAATACCATTATGTATGAAATCTTTTTATCTTTTTAATTAGTATTTATAATATAATTTATCTTATGTATAACCCTGTATTAAAAATGTCTTAGTTATTAAACTTTGATTTTAACTATTTTAACTCTTCTTTAAATAAAATAATAATAAATTTCCTAATCTAATCCAAGTGGACCTAAAGGTAATATTTTATTCCTAAGGTTGTTTTTGGTCGAATTATACTTATCCAATAGAATTAGGACATGTGTTAGGGTAATAATAAAATCTTGTTACCCTTAACTACCCCATTTACTTTTAACCGTGGGAAATAAAAGTAAAAAGTTAATATTAACCAAATAGTATTTTTATCTTATTGAACCATATTTTACTCCTTGATATTAACTGTGTCTCTCATATTTTCAAAATTCCACTCACAGAAGCAGTAAAATTATGTTTTATGTAAATTTGTAAATTCTCCTAGGAGGTGGGTAAAAGACGGTGAAAAGTTCAATAAAATTTATATATATCTAAAATTACTATAAAATGAATCTAATGAATTAAATTGAACATATATAGGTATTATTTATCAATTTTGACCTAAAATAAATTTAAATAAAATAAATAATTATTTAAATAAAAATTCGGTTTTAAACTATAACTCGGTGTTTTTCACTATTCATCAAAAATTGAAAGTTTTCATACAAATACCAAAAAATCACTCTAGATAAATTTTGATATTTGGAATCCAAAAATGAAGTCCATTTTGAAAGTTAAAATTTATAAAATTTCAAAAAGTGGGTATTACTATTCATAACGGCTAGTTTATATAATATTTTAATAACATATCGTTGTTTAGTGAAAATCGGTATTGCGTACAACACATGCTATTGAGGAAGGTTGCTCTTGCGTGTAATGTAATCCAACAATATTGTTGTGTATAATACAATAAAATAAGGTTATGCGTATAGCGCATGATAATATTGGTGTAGCATACAACAAAAGACATCAAAGAAATTAAAAAGAATAATTCTCATAAAATCTCGAGGTGTAACACTATCCGCATGGGTTCTTTCCATACACTGGTCTAACCCTTGCACATGCAGGGATGAAACAATTATATTTCATGGATGGACCTGAAACATGAGGTTTAGATTTTACTATACATCTTACTATGATAGGAATCAAGATGGATATAGTTCTTTTATGTTTTATCCATATGAGGATCTGGTTCAAGCCTATGAATGGGGCACCTATTTTTTTGCACACGGGGTTACCAATGAAGTGGTACTCACATTGAACATTCCTATAATGATTCTTTTCATGTGTAGGAACATGAAAGAGGACATTATTTGGCATGTTGGGGCCCAATAATGAACACTTATTGTCGAGAATCATGCAGTTTTAATGCCATGGAATTTGGACATTGATGTAGAATTCCTAATTAACTAGAAGATAGTTAGGACAAGGTGTTCCAACATATTGAAGATGTGGATGGGGAGGAAATTGTGAGTCATGGTTTCAAGGTATCTTGGATTAGGAGAGATTATACAGGGCTTGGAAGTTGTTGAGAATATGAAAATAGGAAAATAATCTCCTGAGGATGAATTTTCATTTGGTTGATAGGTCATTTTGTGGAAAACATATATAGAGCCATTGGGGCATTGTGTGCATAGTCAAACGAAGGTGTTTGTAGGACACTAGCCTCCCATATCCAATGGTCGGTGAGGTTTATGAAGATCTGAAATTTCTCAAAGCATGGAGTTTGATATATGGAAAATACATGGCTGGATATGTTAGAAACGTTCAGTCCATAAACATCCATAGAGTTGGGAACTCTTCTACATAGATATAGCTGCACGAAAGGTGGGTCATTTTGATTCCCTTATTAGAGTGGGGCCTGATTCTGAAGATCTGAGAGTCCCAGAATTAGGCTCCCTACATAGGTTTGGCCCATGCATAGGGAATAGGGAATTTTATCTATTTGGGGGTACCTTGAAGTTTAATGTCATATGGTTAGGACTTTAGGTTTCACTACATGGAGGGGGATACTCTAATATGCCTTTTAAATTCATTCTATCTAGACCAGTCATTATGGATTGACTTTCCCTAGATTTGTGGGGAATCCCCTGCTGAATTTCTTAATCCCACATGAGCTATACTCAGTGTGAGAAACAAGGGTCGGTAAGGGTTTCACTCCACCTCCTAGGGATGGAAGGATCCAAGAAATGAGAGTTATTGGGTAATGCATTTTAATGTCATGCAATGAGGACATGGGTGACTTGTTGTGAATGAGATAGCTACTATGGATCCATGCATTTTTAAGTCCTGCAAAAATGATGTTTCCAGCATTTTTTACTATCGTGTTCCATGGAAATAATATCAAAGGAATCATGGATAAATATGGACTAATCAAATCAGGATATCCCTAGTACACCCAGGACATGAGAGGGGGAAGGAAGTGTAAACCATGATTTTGGGAGACCTCAAATCAGGAAGAGTGATGTGAGGCTTAGGATACAATGGGCATACATAAGTAGGAAAAGCCTATCCTGAGGATGAATTTTCCTTTGGTTGACAAGAAATTTTGTGGGAAACGTATGCAGAACCACTGGGGCATTGTGTTCATATTCAAACAAAGGTTTCTGCATGACACAAGATGTCTATTTCCAATAAACATGGGTAATTATGTGGATTTGATATTTCTCAAGGCATGAAGTTTAATGGATGAAAGGTGGATATCTTGGTGTGTGATAAATATCCAAACCAAGATCAGATATGAGTTATGAGATCCTCTACATAGATCTGATTTGTATATAAGGGAGGGCATGATCTTTTGCCACTTTCTGGATATAAGAATCTAGATTTGGAATATCCTAAATCTATTTACATTTCACATGTAGAATATTGGCGGAATTTTTTGTTTTATTTTTCATGAATAGACCTAGTATTTTCCATCTGAGTGTTGCTAAGTATCTCATCATATCAAAAATTAATCCACATGTAGTTCTTGAGATACCTTATAGTTTAATGTTGTGTGGTTAGGACTTCTTTGGCCATGCAGTTTAATGTCATGTAGTTAGGACTCATGAATTTCCCTGCACAAGTCTATTATATATGTAGGAGGAGGCATTTTTTTCATGGCATCTGGACTAGGATATAGGATTTGGGCATCATTATGTATCCAAAAAAGGTACGAATCAAGACACATGTAGTTCTGGTTTCCCATGTAGTTTATTTTTATTTGGTAAGGATGAGAGTAAACCGATGTGAAAAGGATGAGGTGGGTGATGTGTCGATCTTGAACCTCATGGAGGTTTCCTATGTACCCCAGTTAGATCGGAATCAAATTCTTTGTAGTTCTAAAAACATGTTCCCTATACTGATCTATCTCATGTAGAGGGAGGGGACATTTTTTTGAATGGTGGTTGGACCATGATGAAGAATTTTGGTGTCCCTATGTATCATACAAGGGTAGAAATCAAGCCACATGCAGTTCTTGAAAACTCTTCATATCAGTCTGGCCTGTGCATAGAGAGGGGAGGAATTTGTATCATGTGGTGGCTAGAACAAGACTTAGGGTCAATTTGTCTCTATGTATCCATTGAGGGCAGTAATCAAGCCATGCATAGTTCTTGAGGTACCTTACAGTTTAATGTTGTATGGTTAGTACTTTTCATGGATTCCCCTGTATATGTATGGCATATATGTAGGGAAAGGGGCATTATTGACTTTGGCTAGTGGGTGGACCAAGATGTCAGATCCAGGGGTCACTACATATCCCATTAATGAATGGGAATCAATCCACACATAGTTCAAGGATACACTCCCTGTTCTGGTCTGACTCATACATAGGAAAGGGAATTTTTATCTTACCCTTCCATGAATTTGACTCATGCAAGATAAATCACTATTCAAAACACAATAATCTCCATGCAGTTTAATGTCATGTGGTTAGGACAATTTGGAAAAGAAATTTAATGTTGTGCAGTCAAGAATTTTGTGGTCCTATTAATTTTAACATCATGTAGATAAGATTATTATGGTGTTATTCATTTTAACATTGTGAAAATAAGAAAATTGTGGAGCTATGCATTTTAACGTCATTCATCTAAGGAAATTGTGGTTCTATTCATTCTAACATCGTGAAACTAAAATGATTGTGGTGTTATGAATTTTAATGTTGTGAAGCTAAGACGATTTTTGTGCTATGAATTTTAACATCATGTATCCAAGAGGATTGTGGTATAATTACACAAATTATTTCTTTAGTAACCTCACATTTGTGGGAGATGTGGTGAGCTTTCCATCCATTAAAATTAAGGCATATGCTCTATTGTAGTAGACCTTGTTAATGGAATATGGTCCTTCCCATTTTGGCACCAATTTCAGAGGTTTCTTTTTGAGTATCATTAGAGTTATAAGGACCAACACCATATCTCCTTCAAGGAAAGATCGAAGGTGAACCTTTTTGTTGAAGGCTTGTGTGATCCAATTTTGGTAAACTTCCAAATGGTGCAATGTATGAAATCTTTTCTCATCTAGTTTCTCCAACTCATCTAATCACTTTGGGGATTGTTTATTTGTAGAAATTTGATCACAAATGATAACATAGAGAAATGGTAATTGAACATCAATGTGTAGAACCACCTTATTCCCATAAATTAATAAATATGGGATTTCTTGAGTGGTGGTTCATGTCGTGGTCTGATAAGCCCACAGAGTATGGAGGAGCTTATCCAAACATGATTTCTTATCCTTGTCTACCATCTTATATATTATATTAGATAGGGTCTTATTGAAGGCCTTTATCTGCCTGTTGGTAGTTGTATGTTAGTGGGATGAATGTTTGGATTTGATTCCATACTCATGATATAGCTTGTTCAATTCCATAGAGCATAAATTGGTTCCATTGTCCATTAGTATTGTATGAGGGACACTGAATCTGGTGATGATGTTGGATTTTACAAATCTAGAAATTCTTCTTGCGTTGACTTCTTTAAGGGGTAAAAATTCTGTCCATTTAGAAAATAAGTCAGTTTCTTTGAGAATATATTTGAATTGTTTTGTCGTGATGGTAGGATATGGTCCCATGAAATCTATTCCCCATATAAAGAATTTATAGGAGTAATTAGATGTGCGAAGCAACTCAGGGGGCTGGTGGATGAAGTTTTCATGAACTTGGAAAGAATGGAAATTCTTGGTGAACGTGGAACAATCATGCATCATGGTGGTATAATAGTACCCAAGCCTTCAAATCTATTGTGAGAGCTTGGACGCTGATTGATGTGATCCATGCATGTTCTAGCATGCACTTATTTCATGATGGCAGTGGTATCTTTTCTATCAATTCACCACAGAAGGACTTTATCAAGACCTCTCTTGTAGAGATCCTTTGGATGGTTCATTCCATCGTATATCAAAAAGTTGTTTACTCATATTTGGATATGTTCCCTTCTATCCCTATCTGGTGGGAGCTCTCCCCTTTTAAGGTAATATACAATGGGAGTCATCCAGCCAATGGTAGGCTTATATGACATAGAGATGGGACTAATTTCATTGATTTCTTCTATGTTAGCTTGAATGAATGGTAAGACCATCCATTTGTGGGAAATAATGATGAATGTTTTGTTCCTATTTGGGTCGGCCAAAGTCATGGCTGCATTTTCCAATGCATTGGTTTGCGCATTTTGAGATCGGGGGACATAAGTCAATGTTGGATCTGATGAGAATTATACCATTATTTCTCAGGCATTTTTCATCAATGGGATCAATTACTCTTTCTTAATATCATATTCACCATTGAATTTCTTGATGGCTAGTTTTGGATCACCTTTTATCTTGAGGTGTTCAGTTTGAACTTGGAATTCTAGCTCCAAGCCTGTGATAAGGGCCTGGTATTCTACTTCATTATTTATGAATCCATCAGATAGTATGAAGGAAAAGGGAAGAAATTATTTTTTGGGGGATATGAGTTTGACTCCCAGCCCCACTTTTTTTATTTTGGGGACTTCTATTCCTTTTCCTTTTGGGCTTCTGAAGGCACCGTTGAAGTGCATTTCCCATATTTGGGAATTCTCTTGAATAAAGAACACTTCCTCATCAGGTAGCTCAACATATAATGGGTCCACCTTTGTTGAGGAATTCTCTACTAGGAAATCTAAAAATTCCTAACCATTGATGTCTTTATGAGTCTTGAATCATATATCAAACTACTACAGGATGACTGCCCATCATGGTAGGCATCTAGTTAACATTGGACGACTGAGAATATACTTGAGTGGGTTCCTATGTGAGACCTAATGGACTTCGTGCTGTTGTAAGTAATGCCACAGCTTATGAACTATAAATATTATTGCAAGGAAACTCTTATCAATATTTGAATAATGATTATCATCATCGATCATGGTTAAACTAAGTTAATAGAGACTATTCTCGTTATCTACGTCATTCTTCTGTGAGAGGAAGGCACATAGGTATTGATCCTAGGTGGTCACATACAAAATGAGTGGTCTTCCTTTGACATGCTTCATTAGCATCAATGGGATTAAGATATATCTCTTGAGATTGTTGAATTGTTCCTAAAAATCATCAATCCATTGGTATTCCACCCCTTTCTTCATCAACCTAGTGGAGGACAATCATTTTCCTTTGAGGTTTTCTATGAAGTACCGAATGTATGCCATGTTTCGTTAGAGTCCTCTCAACTAAGTGAGGTTTTGGGGAGGTGGCATACATAGGATGGCCTTTTTCTTCTCAGTTTCAACTTCAATTCCAAGATAGAGTACAACAAAGACAAGGAATTTTCCCATGGTAACACAAAAAGAACATTTCAAGGGGTTCATTTTTAGATTATGTTGTCATAGTTTAATGAAAACTAATTCAAGATCTGAAAGGTGATCCATGAATTGTCATGACTTAACTACCAAATACTTCACAGATCATTTAATGAACTTTCCTAGGAAGGGTTTGAAGATGCTCTTCATGACGTGTTGATATGTGGCACTAGAATTTTTCAAACTGAAATGCATCAATTTATAACAAAACACTCCTTGGAGATCCTTGAAGGCGGTTGATTCATCATCTTCCAAGGCCATTCAGTTTTTATTATATCTTAAATATCCATCCATGAAATAGAGATCCTAAAATCTGATAGTTGCATTGATCAACAATTTTGTGATCGGGACTAGGAAATTGTCTTTTGGGAAATGTCGATTAGGATCCCTAAAATCCATGAAGAATTTGATTTTACCATTTTTCTTCCTAACAAGGATAATATTTTTTATCTATATGGGGTATTGGACTTCTTGAATGGTGGTATCTCTAATTATCATGTTGAATTTAGCCTCTATTTTTGCAGCATGTGTCGGGTGCGTCCTTCTAGTGGCATACTTGTAACGACGATGGTCTTCTGGAATGCCTAGGTGGTGAGTGTCCACCTATGGATCGAGGGATTTAATTTTTGTATAATTCCTAGTGAAAACATCACAATTATGCTTCAAAAAAGAGGTGTATACTTATTGATCATCAGAAGTCATGGCCTCACTAATTAGAGTGGGTCACAGGTCTTCTTTTGTACCCAAGTTAATTTCATTGAGTTCATCAATGGTGGTAGAGACTCCTTTCTCAAATGGTGGAGGGGAATACCTTAGGTATTCTTATTCTTCCTCTATATCCTCAACATATTCCTCCTCTTATTCTAATGGGGAAAAATTATTGAGATTATTGTTCCATAATTGAGGGAAGATTTTAAATTTTGGGGTCTTGGAGGTGAAGCTGCCTCTTCCACCTCAGCCTTCGGCAAGGGCTTCTTCATAGAAGATACAATGGGGGTAAAATATTTTCCTTATCTTCTTTGAGTGACAAGAAACTTCCCTCTTCCTCAATAGGTGGGGTGTAGATTTTTTGGTGTTTTGATGATGGTTTGGGTGCATCTTCATTGTAACCCAAGCCATTATCTTGGGAGCTAGTGAGAGTTTCAACATTAGCAGGCTCAACGACTGTGACCGAAATCATGAGGACTACTGAATACACATTAAAATTTGGACTCGTGCACTCAATCTGATTGATGAAAAGTACTTATTATTCCCTGATATGCTTGAGGGTATTGGCTGGAACCATTTATAAACCTTTTGGGGAAATAATCCAATCCACACCATCAACCATAAGTCACTTCTACTTTGGCTCATTGAACCCTGCATCAATATAGTGTTATTTGCAGAGGATAAATGGGGCCTTATCAGTATGAAATATCTCACTCTTTCCATTAATGATATATTTTAGGCACTAATGGTAAGAGGATGGGATTGTTGTCTGTTTATGAAACCAAGGCCTTCCTAGCAGGGCATTTAAGTCCGTATTATTTCATACAACCAAAAATTCTGTGTGAGCTATGAGGTCACCGAACTGAGTTTTGAGCTTGATTTGGACTAACGGATGCTACTCACTTTTGTGGTAGCCCAAAAGAGTCATGGTTAAGGGTGTAAAATCATCCTCATTTCATCCTAGATGATGAAGTGTTCATAGTGGGAGGATATTAACTCCACATCCATTTTCAATCAAGAATTTTTAGATATCAACATCATTTATCCCGCCAGACACCTATAAGGGTTTGATGTGTCATTTCATGATGGAATATTTATCTTGATCTGTAAAGGAGATAATTGCATGGAATTCTATAGGATTAGTATCTATTTAGTAGACTTTAGTATCTTCTACCTCGTCTTCAAAATCCTAGGGACTTAGCAATGCTTTAATGAGTGCTTCCATGATATCTTCCGATAGATTTAGTGCATCCAGGATTGATAACTTGGCTGGTATTGAAGATAACTACTTTAGGATATAATATTTCTGATTTAAAGTTCAGTTCTTCCCATCTCTAGTATTATCGTTAAAATTTGATTTAGGTACTTGAGAATTTGATGATGATGGGTCTGGAATTGGGATCAGAACCGAAGGATCTTTCTCCCTTTGTGAATTGGGTCGGGCGGGTCTGCTCACATGGCAAGGCCAATTAGTCACATGTTCTTCCTCTGACATATATTCCATAAGTATAGGATAGGGGTGGCTTCTTTTTGGGGGAATAGAATTTTCCTAACCCTATTGGATCATCAGGAGGGTCCTTCCACGTGTACTTGAAACACTGAATGTTTGAGTGGGGGTGCAGCCATAAGCTTGATTTCTACCATGGCTGTGTCTCCCTTGATATCCCTAGCTTCAGTGGATTCTTCAACTGGCCTCTGAATTATGTGTGGTGAATTCTTTTTGATAACCATATTCAACATAAGATAATGGATCCATTAAGTGGATGAAATTGACAGAGCCAAAAAATCATCTCATCTTCTGATGATGACTTTGCCTCACTATTTTCCTCTGGTTGTGCCATTCGGTGGGGTGGTTCATGTTGTGAAATTTGGTGGGGAAGTGCCTATACTTATAATTCCAATGGAATTAAATCTTAAAATTTCAAGTCTAACTTTGTCTTTGGTGAAGTTTCATCTAGCTGCTCTTGTTTTCCTTCCTTCTCATTGGAATGATTTTTGGGTAGTTGACATTTTGAGGATTTTGGGGTCGAGGATGTCGATTGTGTTGCATTAGAAGATGTTGGAGGCATAATTGGTTTCTTTAACTATTCATATAGGATACAATAGGATCATTTTATTGTTTTTTGTGTCATACAACAATCAAAATTTTTCTCTTTTTTGTTAACAACTTTTTTTCAATACTCTTCTTCGTCTGGATCAGTGGTGGAAACATACGCCACTTGCACTGGCGGTGGTCCCAGCTTGAATTTTCCAGAATCTATCATCTTTTGAAGGAGGTCCTTAAAGACAATGAACTCTTGGAGGATATTTCCAAGTATACGATGGAGGGGATGATAATCTGGTCGGTCATCAAGACCTACTTCATCATCCCTCTTTGGCTCTTGAAGTTAGAGAAGGTTGCAATTCATGGAGGCTACGAAGTAGCCATAGACTTGGTCATCCCAAAATGAGTAAAAAATATTTATTCATTCCTTGAATTTATTTCTGTTATCCCCCCTTTGATAATCTTATCAAGGCGAGGGAGGTTGCTAACATCTAGGACGATGCATGGTTTGGTGCAGGCCTTAGAGATGGAGCCAACATAGGGTGTGGCTTAAGCAAGACAGAAGATGCTTCAGCTCTTCCCACTCTTTTCACTGGGGATGATGGGGCTACCTGGGACTTGAGATTATTCTATTTCAAGAAATCTTCTATCCTTTGAGTGATGACGTAGAAGTTCCAGAACCCACTTGTATATTTCACTGGGATGAGGGGTGTTTAAAACTCATCACGAAGATTATTGATGCATATGGCCAATATCTCATCTTGGGGAAGTGGCTAGTTTAAGGAGTAAGTCAAACCTTTCCATCTAACAATGAAGTCTAAAACTCTATCATTCTCTCACTATTTACAGTTCATGAGGTCACTAACTACTGTTTTTGGCAACATTGATCGAAAATAGAATGAAAACTGGTGCAGGAGATCCTCCCAGCCTGTTACCAAATTAGCTGGAAAACTGGTGTACCACACAAAGGCTGAACCATGCAAAGTTTGCACAAATAATATGAGCTTCATAGAATCTTATTCCTATAGGGTTCCCATTATGGGGTCGCAATAAGATGCATAGTGTATTAGATGTTGCTCCGGGTCCCCTGATCCATTAAACACTGGGGATATGGGGTTCCTGAAATTTGGTGGCAGTAGAACATTGCTTACCCAGTCGGGTAAGGTTTCCATTCTTATTGTATCAGAGTGTGTCGCCCTTCCATGTCATCTAATAGAGTCTTCAATGGCTTGATGGTATTCATGAGCCCTTGATGCATGTCATGTTGAACCAGAGCATGAGTAGGTGTAGCAGGGGGTAGGATTTGATATGTCGACACTTCTAGGACTTGGGAAGGATACCCAGCCAGGGTAATCCTTTTTATATTTTCATGATTTTTTGTGGTTTCTTCTCTAATGGAGAGAATTTTTGATATCCTATCTGGATTGGGTTTAGGTATACTTATAGTCCCAACACTTCCTTGAATGATCTATCCATCCTTTCTTCATCTTTAAGGATGAGATCACAGGGAAGAGGTACATCTGATGGAAGTGTGTGTTGAGGCTCTACCTGGGTAACATACCTAGTAGGATGACTTGATCATATCAACTTAGCATTGATTATTCTTAGCTCTTTCATTTCTTCCTCATATTGATCAAATCTCTCCTCAAGTGTGAGGAAAGCATTTGTGTTGGGAGGAGGTGGTGGGTTCTATGAATCCGTATTATTGTTCTTCTCCTTATTGGGGATTATTAAAGGAGGAAATGAAGTTTTAGTTGAGGGAGTGCCTATATTTAAGGAGGACCATTGGTTCTGGGTATGCAGTATTTCATGATCAGAGTGGACTACCTCTGGAAAGGAATCATCTTCTCTTACATCCCCCTCATTTGGATTATCTTCATTAAGGTCCATGGGATTGAAATCCATGATATTCTTTAATGCATACCGCATTGGGGGTGCCATACTAGGTACCAAATTGTAGGAGGGTGTCTTGTGTCCCTTTTTAGATCTTCTCCTTCCATTCTGGGACCCTCTTCAAGTTTCTCGGTGAAGAGTGACCTGAATGGAGCCTTGACTTGACCTAGAAGTATGCCTCCACTCTGGGTGGACATGATTCATGAGACAGCATAGAACTAGTAACCTCTTTATTTTTTTTTGTAACTAGGTGGGAAAGGACTGACTTTTGTTGGGTGAGTGGTTAAGGTAAAAATTCCTGCATCCCTATGGGCTAGGGTTACTCCCATTCTCCCATTAATGTGTCTTGGCCAGTATTTGTTGGTCTTATAGGGTAACTTTTTGTTAAAAATTCCCCCAAACCTGTCGGTTGGGGTTGCTCCCATACCACGGTATCCACTTCTTCTATTACTTCTTTCTTGATATCACTCATTCCAATGCGGTCTTGAGCTAGAAATGGTGTCAGAGCTTCATGTGAATTATTTTCTTCTGAGGACATGATCAATGCTCCTTGGTTGTCTTCCCTTAGGTGGGAAGCCTACTGAATTTTCTCAGTGGCCTAGTTTGGGAGCTTCTTGATGGATTAATCTCATTGGTCCTGATGTTTTTAAGACTTATTCAAGGTCGGTTCTGGTCGAGCGGGCCACTTTTCCTGAAAAGGTACTTTATTTGGATGTCGTCCTGGGATGATGATGTTGTAGGATGCCATTTCCAATGGGTTTTGCTGGATGGGATGTTGGGTGAAGTGTAGAGATCTATTTTCTCTCCACCCTCATATGTGAACCCCATATAGGGCATCATCTATGAGGAAATGAAATTTATGCAGCGTGTGGAGTCAAGCCAACTCAAGGTTTTTATTTTGACTTTCTGATTGTGGATATCATGCAAATGGAAAGAAATTTAGGTCAATTTTCTAAAAAATATCCCCCAATAGACTAACATGGTCTGTATAGCCGTCATAGGTTATAAATTTCTATTTCAACTGGTGAAGAGTTTTCTAGATATTTAGGCAAATTTTATGCATGAATTCTTCTGACAAATCTTTTGTGATGCTGAACTGAGAAGTGGTCGTTGGCAAGAACATAACCGATATGTCATCCATTTCTAGTTGTCTTCTCACAAGCAGCATATTATGCTATTTTTTTCCAAGGATTTCTCTACTTTTTTTACCCATCTTGGATGCTTTGTGATGATTTCCTTCTATGTAGTGGGGCTAGTAGGGAGTTCATTGACATATGAATGGTGTGGTGGTGGATCCAAGGATGAGAGTGTCCCCAGTACATATCCTGGATGAGAAAGGATGTCACATGTCATTGATAGAATTTCTAGCATATCTAACCCTATCGTTCCAAGCACCTCAGAATATTAGGACTTTCTCATATTTGGACTGGCACGGGGAGGAAATTCGCAGCCGAGGGTGTGGTGGCAAGGAATACCATCGCAACTTAGCATCTGACTGTTGGGATATTTTCCATGGTGTGTACCCTGGGGATGACCTTTAGTGTGGACCGCATCAAGGGGAGGAACTTCTTGATTCTTGTTTTCATTGTAGGGAGGCCCTTTCCAATGACATCCATCATGTCGAGGACTACCATTATGGCTTGATGTCTGGATGTAGGGAGAATATCTGTAGTGTGCATTATAGGGAGGACATTTAGGATGCACTACAATGAGGGTATGACCTTCTCATTTCTCAATGTCACTATAGGGGGGTCTTCACAGTGACTGCCATCATGGTGAGGACTACCATCCTATATTGATATCCAACTACATGCGAAACAATATCTGCATCATATACCCTAGGGAGGACCATCATGGAAGACAATAGTAAGTGGCAGATCATCTTGATGTTTGATATTCTAGTCAAGGGGAGGGATACCCTAACACGCATTAAGAGATAATCTCTCATGATCGAACATTTTTGGCCCATGGAGTAAGCCCTCATGGGTGCACAAAGGATGACCTTCAAAGTTGTTGGTAGCAAAATTATGGAGAGGACCTTCGCAACTGCTACTGCTACTTCAATAATTTGGTAATGAATCGATAGGATCTTGATCATATATTGATAATGTCTTATGGAATCAAGAACTCCATCTTCTGGAAGAGTAGAATCATTAACATGATCTTTATTTTTAAGTTGCCTTTGGAACCTTTCATTTTTTGGTTCTCTATTGCGGGCGACTGGGACCGCCTATTGTTGATAAGGCCTTCATATATGGGTCCCCATTTGGTTGGTTCCCATGATGTCTTCGGGATATTTCGAAAAACATCTTTAGTTATGGAAGTGATATATGTCTTCCCTGGAGCGGCCACCATGTTGGACCGGTGTCCCCTAGTTGGAATGGGTGTTTATTTATGATTCAGTTTTCCTTGTATCATGGAATATAACTGTTGATCCTCCTGGACTGGAGCAGGGATGCAAGTCTGCTCCGAAGTAACCATCTTATGTTTTGGATGAATCACCCCACCTGAGGAAATGGGATCATGGTCCCGAATACCTGTTTCTTCCAAAGATGCGATGACATCTTAAAGGGTTTAGAGGATATATTCTATAATCAATGTTTGATCCTTCATCATTGTCAGGATGTGATGAGATACATCTTTAGCTAGAACAGGTATAAATTCCCATTCCAATGGTGAAGCAGGAGTTTGTTCCTACTCTAGTTCTCCATGTATTGATAGTGGGTACTGGATGTTCTCATATGTTGAGGAAGAGGAATGAGTCTACCCTTGAATTATAGCCAGGATACACCAGCTACTTTCTCCATTTGCCACTATATTTTATTGGTAGGCTTTATATATGTGAGAAGGATTTTTCTTCTTCTCATTTGACATTGTATTTGTCTCATGATCTTGATGCACATCTTTAGGGATTGAACTCTTCTTATATTTTCTTACCACCATATTTAACTGGTGGGCTTGGTATTGGTAGGAAGGAATTTACATCTACTTGTTGATTTCCACTATATTTTACAAGTGGGATTCATATGCATTGGTAGTATTATATGACTACCCATAATTTTTATTATTTATTTATATGGCATCCTTAGTATGTGTTAGAATGAATTTTCACTTTCTTGTAGCTGGTTGTCATCTAATTTCGATGGTGGGATTCTTGCACATTTGTAGGGATTTGCATCCACCTATAATTTTCCACCCTATCTGTGATACGAGACCAGCAAATATTGGTGTGAATTTCTATCGACTCATATTGTGCCACTGTATATATGTGGTGGGCTTCAAAAGATGAGGCATAGTTGTATGCCTTCCTGTGGTATGATGTCACGTTTTTATGGAGGATCTCCTCCTCAGGAATTAGTGAGATGACCTGCTCTTGATTATGTGTTCGCCACTCTCGGTGGGTTTCCTGAGGGGTCTGTGTCTTTTGGGCTTTAGTAGGTGCCCTTAGCATGAGATCCTCTTCATAACAAGGATATTTGGTTGTATGACACTTGTGGTGACATCCTCCAGAAGGATCCCTCGAGCTGGGTTCCTGTGCAGCTGAGGTGAATTCATTAGTGTCGACTCCATCCACCTCCCTGAGATAATGGAGGAACTCGTTGTCACGTTCTGTGGATAGTTTTCCAAAAATATTTGAGACACCCAGTGGGGGAATCCTATGATATATTTCTATCCATGACTAAATAGAAAGTTTAAAAGCTTTCACTGATAGGAGTTCATGCTTTGCAGCCTCCACTATAGGGAGAGTACCATTTTGGTGGTATTATTTGATCAGCATGTTTGAAACCCAGTGTTGAAGATGCTAGGTTAGTGAGGGAGTCATGTTCTTCATCAAGAACCCATAATCTTGTGCAGTCACTAAGACATGTGTATGAGAAAACTGTTGGGATTCCATTTTATTGAAGGTAGATCTGTGTAATTCCTGCAATAGATATGACATATACTGAGAAAAATACCCTGTAAAAGTATCATCTCATGATCACATGTATAATTGATGATTTTTCTTGACCATATTTCCTCTTGAATATGAAAGGGGATTAAGGTGGGGTGACTCACCACCTTGGTTAAATATTTACGTCAGGTTCACCATTTTTTTTCAACCCAATTCACGTTGTACTAGGGAAAACAAAATGGCTTGAGAGATAGTAACCAATTTTTTGTTATTATGAATGGTTTCACAACAATTTCACAATATTTTTTTTCATGAGGTGCATCATGTCCCTTTTAGGTGGGTGAGATGGTTGCACCAGGACTATAAGGTATTTTTTTTATGTTGAAAAGGAGGTTCCATAGTTGACTGGTCCTGGTGAATGATTACAAGGGGTTATATGTTTTGTGAAATCAACCCACATCAAGTATGATGTCCTCAGATGGTCACCAATGGATTTATTCATAGAGGAAAAAACTCCCAATTTCCCTTTTATCCATGATTCATGGACCTTCTTTCCATAGGTAGGCACTCATTGGATGGTGATTTATCCAACGACACTTAAGGAGCCCATTGGTTGAGAGGATGGGAGGTTGGGCTCATCACACCCATTTGGAGGGAAATTATTGCATATTTTGGGACTCTCTTATAGATTTAAGAAATATTCATATGTTAATGAATCCTTGGTTATTTACCAATCATGTGTCCATGGACTACCCTTGGGTTTCAAAATGAATCATAGACATACATGGATCTGTAATTACTACGGAAATGCTAGTTTAAGCCATGTGATGAGGTGCTCTGGATTTTATCAAAATCCAAGGGGGGCGAAAGTTGTATCAGTATTGGGATCAAACCCATAAGATTGGATTCCTCTTTATCCCATTGAGAGGAATTAGAACCCACGTATTTCAGTACCACCTAACTGGACAAATCTCCTTTTAAGGTCGTGCGATGAGGACCCATCCATGCAGTTTAATGTCATGCAGCTAGGACATCTAGGAAAAATATTCCAAGTCAATATTTTAGGTGGGAATTACATTAAAGTGGACCAGGATGCTCCAAAGAGGCATAGTCTCATGAGTGGATATAGCCCTACTAGGGATATGGCTCGAAGAACACTAGGGTGATTTGAGTGTTGGGTTTGGACCTTAGAGAGGATTTCTACATATCCTAGTTAGTTGGGAATCAAATCCCTCATATTTTGGTTTAAGTTGAGTCTTATACCATAGAGGAGACTCTGTTTGTGGGGGGCATGATTGGGGATAACCTTTGAAAAGTATCCCCTTTGATATTAGGCCTTTAGACAGGCATCCTACATATCTTGTTTGGGGTAGGAATTAGACCTCTTGAAGTTCATTTCAAGTTGGAGATTAGACTGTATAGGAGGCCCTATTTGTGGGGAAATGATTGGGGATAACCTTTGAAAAGGATCCCCCTTGATCTGGGTCCTTTAGACATGCATCCTTCATATCCTTTTAGGGGTAGGAATCAGAGTTCTCATAGTTCATTTTAATTTGGGGATTATACTGTAAATTAGGCCTTGTTTGGGGTTATGTGGACGTCATGATCAACACTAACCTTGAAACCCATGTGATTAATTCTTAGTGTGAGAAACAAGAGGAGGTAGTGGATCTAAAGATTTCATTCCCCCTATTATCTACTAATAGATTGTACTAGAGCCAAAAGCAAGAGAGGGGGTGATTTGAATGTGCCAATTTCTTCTGCCATGTTGTTATCTAGGATAGCCACATCTGATAATCTATCCAAAATTGTCTCATGATGATCCTAATAGGAGAAAGAGTGCCACATCTTGTGTAATGATTAGGGACTTACCTCAGGAGGAGTTCCCTAAAATGAGTTCTGTGAAAGGGGAGAAGTATCGCTCCTCATCAAATGGAAAAGCAGGCATTATCCCTTTGAATTTTCATTGTCCATCATTTAATGGAAAATCCAATTATTACCCTTGATCCTTATAATGGTAAGGTTCATGTTAGTATTATAAGGTTGGATCTCATGTTACCATGGGAATATAAACTTATATACATTACAAGGGTCGGCACCATTGTGGGGATTACCTACATGAATCCACTTACCATGGGTATGTAAACTCAAAAGTGCATGGTGATGTGCCCAGTGGTTTTACAATTCAGGTCCAGTGTCTTTGGAAGAGGCTTTGGCCTGATGTCATTAGACTAGTTTGTGGAGAGACTGCGGACGAGGCGGCTGAAATGGAAGGAGATGATCGAAACTAGAGAGTGTAACATCTGAGGTTACCCCATTATGCATACCATTTATTCATGTGGGATGGGGGCCTCCCCACATAGTGTGTTTCTATGCGGGTGGAGGAACCATCCATGTACCATGATGGAACACAGACCTATATGTGGTTTGCATAGTGTTTTTCTACATGGGACCAGTTTTCAGCCGCGTAGCATGATGTTACGCAGTGCAGATTTCCATCCACGTATAAAGGTGTTATGCGGTGCAAGGTTCCATCCACATAGAATTGTGCTACATGGAGTTCCAGAGTGAAGAAGGGGTTTTGATCCTTTAGTTTGCATGACATTCATCAGCCACCAGGATATGGTTTTCAATTCACCAATTAGGTTCATAGTTTACCAATTAATATTACATTTCTCTCTTCTTATGCTATATGACCGGTTTATGCCTATGGGAATTCATTGGAATTGGTTTTTTCATCATTGATCAATATCTTTAGAAATCCATCTCACAATTTCGTCTAATCCTCTGGAATCCAGTCCTTTTCTCAGCTCCTCATGGGTTCCTTTTATAGAGTGTCATGGAAGTTGAATCTATGGTTATCTTAGAACCTTTTATGGAGTCCCATGGGGAGATCACTCGGCCCATGGATGACTTGGTCAATAGAGGCCCATGGGGTAGCTATTCAAAGCGGTGGAAACCACCACCTCAATCCTGCAAATGAATTTATCTTGTTCGCAGAGTGTAGTTGGATTTGCATCATATGTGAACTATTGAGTTCATGGGGACATTATGAAGGGGTAGAATTATCCACCCCTATTTCTCTAATGATTTGGTTCACAGGGTCAAAATTCTCCACCTTGATTCCATCAATGATACAGTATGCAACAGTGGTACGTGGGGTCGAAATTCTTCACCTTGATTCTTCTAATGACACGGTTCATGAGGGTAGTACGAGGGGTTAAAATTTTCTGCCTTAATTCCTCTAACAACATAGTTAGTAATGATGGTACTATTGTCTTCGTTCTATGTACTGCTCTGTTTGTTGGCCAATGCTCCGCGGGCCAGCACATCATGGGTTGTTGCGAACTATCAGTCTACGTCCGGTGTCTTCCGTGTACTGTTTCTGGATTCAGTATGTGGATGGACTATTTTCCTTTTCCAACTTTGTCTTCTTCAACAATTATCTCTAAATTCTTCATTCAATCTATTTTCTTTCCTTCAACAAAATTATGGGAGAATTTATTTTCCCTTTTTAAAGTTTTCAGGACCCTACATCCATCTATGTGAGGATGATAATAAATGATCAAATATATCTTAGTTCAAAGAGACTTCTAAGTATTTTTTCTGAATTTTTATGTAAATTTTGGTTAATTATCAGATACATTCAAAAAAGGTTCACTATAAAGTCTCACTACTGCATTTATGTATAGTTGTGTGAGGCACTCAAGAGGTAGATCCTTATAGAAAGGAAATGTGCTGACTAGGTAAGGTGATAAAAAGTGACTCATATGGAATTGTTTCTTTTAGTAATATTTTTAAATACAATGTAAAAGTCCATAGTAATATCATCAAAATTATATATAGAATTAGATATAGGTTTCATGACTACTTTAAGATTTTTTCTTTCAACATTTACCTACTGAAAAACCAAGAAACTTAACACATAGCCATCAATTTCTTGTTTCATATTATCCCACAAAAATTGTTTTATTATATCCTTATAAGTTTTGAAATAGAGATATATGAGTTATGAGATTCATCTCAAAATTCCCTTTTCAGATCAAGTATAGATGTAACACATATCCTCTTTCAAAATTTCAGAACACAGTCTTTATAAACAAAGTCTACAAAATTCCCAACATTCAAAAAACAAATTTTATTTTTTAAACTCTTTACATTAATATGGGACCTTTGTGTCTTCTCTGATAATGATGTTTTGTAAATAATTTGGAAAAATAATGATATTTCCCCTTGGTTGATGATTCCCATATCCAACTTTACAAAATCCAAGAATATACTATCTTCTCCAATCCTTTTTTTTTTTATCATAAATCCTTGATTTGTCCTAATAAATGCATTGAACAACTTATTTTCCTACATAGGGTGGTAGTGTATTGAGAAATCATAATCCTTGAGTAAATATATCCATATACCTTATCTCATGTTGAACACATTTTATGAAAAGATTTATTTCAAAATTTTTTGATTTGTATGTATCTCACATATTTCATCATATAGATAATGTATCCATATCTTCATGGAAAATATTACAGTTTTCAACTCAACAACATGGATAGGATAATTCTATACAGGGATCCTCAACTGTCTTGATGCATAAACAACAACTCTTTCATTCTATACAAACACGTATGAGGGTCCATTCTTCGAGGCATAACTATATATCACTAAACCATCCCTTCCTGATGGAAATTTTAATATTAGTGAATTAACTAATCTCCTCTTTAGTTCTTCAAAAAATTATTTATATCCTTCCAACTATATTAACTTATCTCTTTTACATGTTTACTTTTTTTAATGGGTTAGATAATCATGAAATATTTTGAACAAAACTCCAATAGTAACCTTCTAATCCAAGGAAACTACATATCTTGGTTATGTTCATTTGTGTAGGTCATTCTTTAACTACCTTTTTTTTGAAGTATCAAATAATATTCTATCCTTAGAGATAATATGATTAAAAAATGAAACTTCCTAAGGATATAATCCAAACTTACTAAATTTACCATATTACTCCTTTCTTATGAGAGTTTCAAGAATGATTCTCAAATAGATTTTATGCTCTTAATAACTTTTTGAGAATTCCAAGATATAATAAAAAAACCATAATGAAATTATCAAGATAATCTATCATGACTCAACCCATAGGGTCCCACCTAGCTAGTGGTAAGCTGAGAGTGACAACCTAAGACTGACTCTAATAGGATGGGGATGGAAACTAGCACCAAGTTAGAATATCACACACATGGGAGGCCTTATCCTAAAGTACATGTACACACGCTCACATCACCAATAACTAGTATAATTTAGGAAGATAAATAATTGATACTGTGAATGCATTCATTACATCTATCCCACATTAGAGTATGAAAAATGTGTATGAAAAGATACAAAGATCCAAATACAATCCCATCAAAATTGTAAGGAAGACTGACCTGCTAACAAAAAGGAAACAGACACCAAACTACAACTATGGGGTATTTCCATAGTCTATCTAGCTCAACTAAGATCCATCTACTCTTATTCCACCTAAGACTCTATCAAAAGGCCTTCTATCTATATAAAAAATTATACATGTGGGCAGTTCCCATGCAGGGGTGAGTTAAAACATACCAAAGTTGGACATCTCAAAAACACCAAACACAAAACACCAAAGAGTGTTTCATCTCTCTATCACAAAACAAAGGGGGAGTTATAAGAGAAAATCATATATACTCAAAGGAATAATCAAACTCTTAAGGTAAGGTTTGTTCCCACTACTAGCCTAGGGATTCTATTTGAAGCTCCATTGTAATTCTTGCTGAGAGAACTCACCCCATGGGTCTTGTCAATACCAATGACACTCACAAGACCACTAAGATACACAAGTAGGGAATCAAACCCAAGACCTATGGAGGATTCCTGAACCTATCTAGAATAAACCACTAGGAAGGGGATCACATTCCCTAGATATTGGTTATGGGATACATGACGCATCCTAGGGAAGAAACAGATAGAGGATCACACCCTGGACTACATGGAGGGATACCCAACTCTATCCATAACTTATACGCATTGGGGATTTCTTATCCACTACTCAAGATGAGATTCCTCACTATACCATCATGGGAATAAAAATGTGGGAAAATACCCATACTAAGAACAGTGTAAGGAAACACTCTAATTCTAAAATTAAATCTAGCTTAGAAGTCACATCGAATGTAGAAAAAGTACAAGTTTGTGCTCTATTTTCTTATCTTGAAAGGACAGCCTTCATAAGGAGGGTTATAAATGATGTGTGTCCTTCCTAAAAACACACCCTGTTGGTCATAATTTTCCAAAAACTCTATATATTTCATGATTATTTTCATGTGCCACTCTCTCCTCTTCATTCATTGCGATTCTTATCCAAGAAACCCACATATTATTTGGACCATAATAGAATCATCATTTTTACACCTCTAGAAAGAAACATCCACATGATCCAAGTCACAAAACCATTGTCACCAACACCACCATCAAATTTTTATCATCACCGCCATGACTTCGTCACATCTATGGTCCTAACACCGAACCTACCTAAGAAAACTGTAGAAACATTGAATCAAATACATCACGAATCAGGTCCCCAAATATATTTGTATCACTAGTTGATTTGAATTCTAACAATGAATTTAGAACAAAGGGAGAAATTCATGAAACACAAAGGTGAGAATCCAACTAGGGTCATGTTTGGATGACCAATGTTGATGAAATGTAATGAATAGAGAGAATAAATAAAATATCTAAAATAAATATCAAATTTTAATTCTATTAAAATGCAAAATTTAATGGATAAATCAAGAATGAACGATTCATGAATTAATTTCTAATTAAATTAATTTATGTTCATCATAGAAATAAAGAACAATGTATAAACCCACAAAACAAAAGCCTTGTCTCAAGTTAGATCGATAGTTAGAGGAGATGATGTCTGCAATAATTGGATAAGAAGAAATACATGCACTCACTACCATATCCAAGGATCCTTAATTCCTTTCAACATTGAACAACGGGATCAAGCCTTCGTCTCCCTAGATTCTATCTCCTGACTATGATTGATGAACCTCCCTCAGTAGCAACAAGAAGAGGGATCTTGTTCTCTCCCAAGTTCATCTAAAATTTCTGGAGAACATAGAGTAAAAGGAATCATTAAAGAGAGTGGGTTAAAATTAATTAATAAGGGAAAGAATTTAGTTAAAATCACATTCAAAACCTCACATAATGATCTCATACATTTTTCCCTTTTAACTGTTCAATACTCGAGAAGATCGTTGACATTTTTAGCTATTTCTAATCCAACCTTTCATCACTATTCGCTCTACCCCGACTAAGGTGTTCTTGACACACTAAGAAAAATGGTGATCCCCTATAGTTTTCTCCCAAACATTTTTGTAATTTCCCCTCACCACTACCTCCAAAATGGGCATGGTGAGGTGACTCTAGCCATGGACCATAGGTACTTTCTCCGAGCTCTATGCCTTTGGGTATGCTCTAGCCTCCTAGTTTCACCTTGTCCATTTTACATAGGGATCATTAAAGAACACCACATCTTTCACAATGACTATGGTGTATCCTATTTTTGAAATATTGATTTCCAAGACACCCAAAAGTATATTAAAATATCATAAGGAATTAACAAAACATGGATGAGCCCAAAAAATTAAAGGATAATTTGGAAACAAGGCATAACAAAATAGAAAACCCATATTGACTCAATGCCTTACACTAAAAATTTCATTTAAAACAATACAAAGTATTAAACAATTAATATAGTGTCACTACATTCTCCCC
The DNA here is from genome assembly GCA_963277665.1 of Viscum album. Taxonomy (NCBI): domain Eukaryota; kingdom Viridiplantae; phylum Streptophyta; class Magnoliopsida; order Santalales; family Viscaceae; genus Viscum; species Viscum album. The sequence continues at coordinate 73,238,747 of OY728162.1, read as the reverse complement.
ACCATAGGGCTTTTAATCTTGAAAAGAAAAAACCTACACACATTAAGTAAGAGATGGGTGACACTATATATATAATAGCGAGGGAATGGTTTTAGTGTAACACTCTAGGAAAAGTGAGACTTAAAGAAATAAATGTTACTAAACATGTCAATATGGTGCACCTTTATTTTAAGGGTCCTACCAAATTATAAATCTATAGTAAAGTGAGGATTGGCCTAAAGTAGTGTCAGGATGGGTGTAAGTTTCAAAGGGTGTGTGTGAGTGATGATAAAACGCATTGAAATAACATGTGTTGGCCTATGGGGAAAATAATTAGTTTGATAACTAACCCCAGTGAGTAATATCATGTGGTGTGTTGGGAAGGTAACCAAGGTATTATAGGAGGCACATGGAGTTAGATGACTAGTTTCAAGGCCTAAGGAAGTTGGGTCATGAAAAATAGTATCAGATCCAATACCCAGTTGGAAGTATAGTGGAACTTCCTAGGTTTAATACTCGACAAGATCTTCTTTTGTTCATCCAACCCATATACACTATATGAAAGAAAGTAAAGTAAGAAAGTACTTTACGCATTATTTTTATAAGGTTCGACCCCTATATGGGAAACCTACTCCTTACTATAGCTGATTATTATCCCTTTACACAAGTTTTTCTACTATGAATATGATTATCAATATAAGTGGATGTATGTTGTTTTTATCATAACTCATTCTCTCTATATTACATAGAAAAGTGATCACTATATTACATAGGTGAAATAACCCTCACTATATTACACATGTGAAAGGATCCTTACAATTATTCCTGTGATCTTCAAACTAGAATCACATCAGGTGGTTTTCTCAGCTTTCATCCTCTTTTGAGGTAGACAAAAATTTTATCCAAGGATGTCTCTACATCCAATAACTGATCCACTTCCTCAATAATATATATTCTTCGACTGTTATCTAGTATTTAAGAATTATACATGAAACTTAGCCTTTGTACTATCCTCATCTTCCCAGTTCTTTTATAAACAGATTGCTAGGAACTCAAAAATCATAACTTCAAGAATAAATCCCCATAATATATCTTACTTAGTGAATATATAAATAAATGAACAGTTACTCAAAACCTTTTTTGGAGATATAACACAATAAATCTATGGCCTTGTTCCTACTCACTCACTTCTTATTAAATTCTTTCATAACCTACCTCAACTCACTAGTTCAGCTCAAGAAGCCCTAGTCAGCATCATCCTCCTCTTCTCTTTCTCTTCATATTCTTATGAAACCATATAGTTTTTCCATCCTGCACCGGTTTGACAGCTTTTCTTTTTCTTCCTTAAGATAGATTTTGATTTTCATTGGTTTTCACTAGTTCTTTGATAGGTTCTTCTATTCTCATAGATTACTCCCTACTTATTCAAGATGGATTTTCTCTAAAAACCCAGTTAAAAGTCTCCACAATAATAGATCCTTCTCATTCTCACATTTCTTTCTTCATTTATTTTATCAGTTTCACATGAACATATGTAACTGTAATAATTTTATTCTTTCATTTCAAATACCCATAAATGGGATACATGGATATATTCTTGATACTAGTCCAAAAAAACTATTATAAAATATTTAATTTGGGTCCCTCATGATATTTCATGCACCAATTTTTCAACTCAAAAGATATTCCAAAATTCCCTCATTTAACTCATCACTCATGGCTGAATATTTTTTTTATTCTTCAATAGGCTCAGAACTATATTTCTCTAAATAAAATCCATATTATATAAAAATAACTCTTACTTTCAAGGTTGTATATATTATAAAATATAAACATCATTGATACGGATCACCTCATCTTGACTTGAGTGAATCCATGAAAAATATATACAGGCTCAGGTTGAATATGTGCGCAATAGATTGTATCTCAACTTCAAGCTTCTCTTCTCAAGCATGAATCACAATTATTTAAACATTATTGTATAACTCAATCATCAACTCAACTATATCTACATTATTCTTAAAAACCCATTATGTTTCTTTTTCTTTATCAAGAAACTCTTTCACTTGATCTTCTTGATCTTGTTCTTGAATCATTCTTATAAATATCATCATAATATTCATAACTTGATAGCACAATTTCAGCATTTTTTATCTGATTTTCATTAGAATATAAAATTATGAAAACTCAATTTCACAGTTTAAGAAAATCTCTCTAATTTTTATTCTTTATTTGATCTTCTTCTCCATGGCTTTAAGATTATCTCACATAATTTTTAATCTTAAATCACAAACCCTTTTAGGTTTTTGGGAAATTTAAAACACCTAAGAATACTTTTTTTCATCCTAAAGGATTTATTCTTAATAATACTAAAATCCTTAATTTTATAGTTTTCATAAAAATTTATAAGTGTTAAAGTCATATGATGATCCAAGGAAATTATATGTTGGCTCGAGAAGTCATACATTGTAGTAGAAGTTCATTTGGTATTAATTGTAGTTAAAAAAATTCACAAATTCATACACTCTTGTTCAAAAGTCATAAGGTTTTTAGTAGAACACATTTTTTAAGACTTTAAAGTCTTATGAAGCAGCAATCTTCATTTCATAAGACTTTGGAAGTCATAAAAAACTATGAAGTCATATAAAATGGCATGAAGTCCTAATAAATGAATTGAAGTTATATGATACACCTCTGAAGTCTTATGAAATCATTGAACTCTTATGAGATTCTTCTAAAGTGATTCGAAATGTAAAAAATCATATGAAATATTTCAAAAGTCAAATTAAATGTTCAACATCATAGGATTTCAAGGCTTATCCAGTTTTTAACTTGAACTAAAAAATCTAGAATTTATCAAATAAATTAAAAACATCTTCCAGTGGCTCCAAGGATTATTCAAACATCTTAAAGTTTCATCCACGGTATTCTCTCACGGATTTTAGTATCGTTAAACATTAATAGAATTTGGATGGTTCCTCTATTCTTCAACACATCAATCTTCCATTTTAGTCTTGCTTTTTCTTCTTTGAAAAACATCTTAAAAGTTGTATATAACAACCAAATTCTCAACACCTTTGTAAATTTTGTATATAGTACTTACACATCCTTGGTACTTGTCTTTGACATGAGGACCATCTCAACAATCATCATATGTTATATCCTTAGTCATGCATTCACTATGGATTCACCTCCATTCTTATATACCCATAATAAATGGGCATCCTCTTCACTTCATTTTTTGACATGATATGGGTTTTCCTTTGAATATACAAGGGAAGATATCTCCTTTACTATTTATCACACATTAACTTACTTCATATTTAAAACAAATACAACTAAAGTGGCTCTAAATCCAAGGGAACTTTAGAGATACAAAGAATTTTTTTTGGGGAATGAGGTTTATTTGATATCATGTTAATTAAATCATAAAACCATAATGAGTTACCTGCATAGAGAAGGATTTTAGCTGGTTAAATATGATGAAGGAAAAAAACAATTTCCAGCCCTGTGGCCCAAATTTCTCATGGTCCTATACTTGTAATTATGAGGTGAAAAAGGGGTTAGGGGGAAGTTTGGAGTTGAGTGGTAAGGTATAATTAGAGTTGGGTTAATAATTTTAGTTAGAATCACAAATCACATCATTACTGAGGGTGTTACACCATTGTTTATTGTCTAGAGAAGGGGATTTTTCATGGTTTTCTTGGTTTCACCGTGATTGATGGAGTTGTGGAGTGACGCATTGGGTTATGTGGTGGAGTATCGGTCATGAGATTCTAGTGTGCCTCTGGATGACTATGTTTGGTTGTTGCACAATGATGCCTAGAATTATGATATGGGAAGCTATGTTACACCATGAAGGCCTTGGCCATGAGATTTTGGTGTCTCTTTGTTTGAGATGGTTGTGTCATGGTAATATTTTTTACATCATGGAAATTGATATTTCACTATGTTTATTTCTGGGGTATCTGGTTTGAGTGAGGTAGAACAAGGATTATGACATGATATTTGGGGATTCAAGTGTTTCGATGTGGCTAGGAGTGTTGTGTCCTGATCTTTCTTGGGTGCATAAATTTTAAATGTTGGATGAATTTGAAGTGAGTGATAACAAGATATAATTCCATAATTTTATAGAGGCTCAGTTCACCTGACCTCATTGCATCATAATGCCCATCATCACATGGTGCTTTTTTATCCCTTTTAATATAAATTTGAGTGGATTATAACATTATCTTCAGTTCCCTTGGCTCTATTCAAACCCTATGCATCCTTTGGATCAGTTTTGGTAAAACTATCCCTTGGTGGATCTTAATACATGGCCTTGCATGATCGATGGTACACTTATCTCCCTCTTTCCTTCATTCTTATCTTATTTCTTATTGACAATGTCATTGTATTATCAAATTATTTTTTATAGACCTACACCGCACTCATATAATGATAGAACATGGTCGAACCTAAGATAATAAGGTTGAATGTTGAAAAGGGATTTTATTAAAACCTATTCTAATAAAAACATGAATAAAAGAACTGGACATTGAAGTAAAATTTTGTGTAGATAATTGAAATGAAAAAGTGGGAATGTGGTGTTAGTATATTTAGATATTAAGGTTATGTGAATGACTCAGGCTGAAATATAGTTGAGTGGGACTGAATATGACATGTCCTATTGAAAGTATGACACTCAAGAGAATGGGTTAAAAATGACTTTATACATGGAGGTCATTCACAAAATAAATTTTCATTCAACTATGAATGTCCATTCAAGAAGACTCATTGCTCAATCCATTGATTTATTGTATTGGGTGAAGTTGTTCAAAACTATCTTGAAATTCAGTTCTTCTATCAAAACATCAACTAAAAACAATAATAGAATTGAAGGAAGGTCCTAGAAGGATAGAAAGCAATATCGAAGAATGAAATGAAGAAAAAGAAAAATTAAACAAACCAAACCAATTATATTACTCTTAACCCATGTTTACAATGAAGAAGGATAACATATGAAAAATGATATAGAGATATAACAAGAAATGAGATAATGAAGAATGAATTATTTTCTATAAATTTCAGATCCTAGTACCCCATCAATCTCAAGCTTTGTTTCATCTTGAACTCCAAAACGTGCCTCCCTGCTCATGCACTCTAATCTTGATTTTCATAGTCATTGGTTCTCCATTACATAAATAATGTCAGTTGGTGAATGATTTCTAACCTCAATTGATTTTTGTTACCCCCCCCCCCTTAAAGATTCCCCCTATCTCTGTTTCATCATAACTGAATAGGAGATTTAAATATTATTTAGCTTTCTGACACCCCTACTAAAGTAATATCAGAACTCCTAAACCAATTATGCAACTTTCACATGCACTTTTTTTCTCCTACTATCAACCAATATATTACTCAGTATTTTACATTAATTTTTTCCAACTTACACCTTTGTCTTCAATCCAAATTCTTTGAATTCAGGTTCACCCATTTGAATCACACTCCAAACTCACACACCAATACTTCTTTAATCATTAATTGATTCCCAACTTGGAAAACCAGCATCTTTTTCAAAGCTAGCAAAGATCATAATCAACCGCACTCATCTTCAACATGATTCATTAAATCTCAATTGAGTCTCCATAAGTTCGACCAAAAAGCATCAACAAATCGAGATCCTTAATTATCTTCTTCAATTGATATTTGATGATCAACCCCAATTCTCATCTAATAATGGAGATGGTGTTCATACAATTCATATTTGTAATGAGATATCAACTTAGGCAGGCTTTGACTAACACTCCATTTGAGCATTTCATAAAGCACCTAGCATGCACCCATGTTCGTTCTTGCAACCATAGCACTCGGAACTCGAGGCCCCGTCATCTTAAACAGTTAGTACCTAAAAACAACAATAAAACTAATAAACACATTTTCCTCATACCTTGTCAATTATATATTTGAAAGATTCAATTCATCTAGCTTCGGTCAAGTTCTCAGACCATGTGGTTATTCTTCAGTTCATCGAAGCTCCTTTATCGACTGATTTCACTTCAACCAAAAAAATTTCTTAATCTTTTGAAAGTATCCTTTATTGTTTCAAATCAGATTTTCAAAATTTCTCTATAGCTCCAACTGATAGCTTCAACTCCCTTTGTCAAACATAATTTTCAATAGAAGATGGCGGAAGAAATCACAACCGATCACCTTCATAGATCATAACACATCACAAGACTTGTTCAACCTCCCTATAATGAAAAATCTAGGGTTAAGCTCAAGCGACCACAGCATGAGATTATAGATTTGAAATCATTATCCATTACCAATCCCTTTTTCAATTCCCTTGACCTCAACTTTGGTTTGATGAGGTTTGGATGAAGCTTGACCTTCACAGCGGCAATGCAAAGTCTTTTGAAAATTCCTCTCTTATGTGATCCCTTTCTTATGTGGCTTCTTTCACATATTGTTACTCATATGTAACAACAAAAACACATATATGTAGAAAAACCTATAGAAAAGATTTAAGCACTTAAGAAAATTAATTGATATGAAATGAAATGAATTAAAATCATATTAAAATAAAAATAGGTTTAATTAGAGACTTTCCAACTTCATTAATAAAAAAATTCCAATAAAAGATATTCAAAATAAAAACCATGGAAAACTATAAGTATTAATTAAAAAATCCTAAAACCTCAAAATATATTCATGAAAATATATTTCAATTAAAATTCAATGCAAACAACTAAAATTTTTTATCTTAAAATATATTACATTTAAATCAAAGTTCTCTTGATAAATTTATCACCAAAACACCTATTTTCATGAAAATATTAAATTAAATAAAATATTAAAAAAATATTAATATTGAATATATTGATAATAAGGACTTATTTTCACACCAAAATCACAAGGATTTAATAAAATAGATGTCGCTAAATGTATCAAAATAAATCTGTATAAAACTTTAACACATTTAAAGTATTTCTTGTTCTAAAGAATTATTCAATTAATCATATCCAGTGAAAGGGAATTCATCTTAAAAATGAAAGAATTATAATTCCAACCATTTGGTGATTTTTAAAATTGTTTCCCCCATGAAATATCTTGAGTAAGTATGAATGATTATTATCTTAAAATAATGAATTTGTGATGAAAATATGGCTTCTTATTTTAAAATAGATGATTGAATTTGAATATTTTGAATAGATTTTAACCAACTTAATTTTTCATTCAATTTTTCCATTGAATTGTTATATTTATTCATGGTAAAAATTCACACATATTTTAGCAGCTTATTATAATTAGACGCAACTAGAGGATGAGTAAATGTAATAATAAACTTATCCAATAGTTTAAAACAAAATAAAAAGTTTAACTAGGATTAGGAGTTCAATTTCATTACATTTGAATAAAAATATTATTAATTAAATTCTAACCAATAAATTCAAATTCAATTAAAATTGAAATCTTAATCCCAAAATTTCACCAAAAACAAAAAAAAAATCAAGAGAAATGGAAAAAAAATGTTTCCCAATTGAGCCCATAGAGAATATAAATGATTAAACCCCTCAAAGTGGAAAAAATGGTATATACTTTATAAAAAAACTAAAGCTTGAAAACAGTCAATTTTGAAGAAGATTGAGGGTATTTCTGATATGAACTCCATGAAATATAATTTAACATAGTTTAAGACCTCCCCCCCCCCCACACACACACACTTAAAACTCAGTATTGTACCTTATGTTGAAACAAAACATGATATAACAATTAAAATAGATTAAGATCAAATATATTTTCAATTAAATAGTCAAAAACACATGTATAAGGGTCACAATCTGGATCTAAAATCATATTTTCCACACATGCAGCAAATAGAAAACTCAAATTATGAAAAAGGTAGTTTTCTAGATAACTATATAAAAAACATGTTCAATGAAAAAATTTCAATGAATGTGTGTCTTTTAAAGTTAAGGTTTTAAAATATATTCAATGATCCACAAAAAAATCATGCAACGAGGGTAATTTTAGCATATAAAGTCATCCAAACATAAGCAGTAATTACAAGGAGTTTTATATAATTATTTTAGTATGTATTATAACTTTTCAAAACAATTATTTTATCCATTTTAACCATAAAATAGTGGAACTTTTTCAGTAAATAAAGGTGAAAAAACAAATGTAAAATTGAATTGATTATCCCCAGTAAGTGAAGATTGTCTTTTTTAACAATAGAAAATAACTCTTCCCTTCTTTTACACTTGAGAAAGACATATGATTACCCAATTCTAACTCCATAGTTGATAAATGGTGAAGTGATTGAAAATTACTCAAGTATTCAGATCCTATTATCATTTAAAACCCATTGATTATTTTCTCTAATAGGTTCTGAAATTCCACTCCCAAATTGTTTTCACAAACGTTTCAATTTTTTTAATGAACACTAAGAAGGACTTGATTACATGAACCCAATTATTCTAAGTATTGAAAGATATCCAAAATTGTTTTATTAAGTGTAACATGCTACATTTTCCATTTAATAAAAAATGATTAATTAAAAAATAAAATATCCAAGACAAAAATAAAAGTGTTCATGAAATTTCATTCTGGGTAGTATCATTAATTTTCAAGGAATTTTAGAAAAATTTCATGTTAAAAAATGATTCCAACTAGCAATAACACTTTTAAACAACTTCAAAATTACCAAATAATCCAAATAAATTTTTAGGGTTTTAAGAAACATTTTAATTTTTATTCAAAATGGTTTTCAACAACATAGATTAACATAAGAAAAACACCTATTTTGTATTAAAGGAGATCAACTTGAATTTAGTTTATAGATTAGACATTTTCAGCTAATAGTTATTAACAATTTTCACAATAGTCATTTCTCCCCCGCAATTAGTTTTCATCCATGTATAGATTTTAACCATATTTTAGGGAAGCAATCAGTCACTTAAATGGATTTAAAATTTCAAAATAGAATGAAAAGTTAATGAAGTAAACTCCCCTGATATCTGACATTGTTCCTTTAATGCACAGCCCAATGCGCACTCTCCTTTAATACTTTAATCTCCTTTTGTTCTATTCATTAAATTTATTACAAGAGTAAAATTTAATTATCCATAAATACATTAAACCATTAAAGATTAATAATTAAATAAATTTTAAAAGCAATTGAATGTGTCAATGAAACTTTTAGCCACTGATGAAAGAATTGTTACTTTAGAGGACTAATTTTTTTAGCATTTCATATCAGAGAAAAAATGAGCAAGATGGAAGCTACACAAAATCAAGAGTGGGGGATTTTTTTTAATGAAAAAACAAACAATGTTTTATTAAACCATAGGATTACTCCCATGAAACACTAGTTTTAAAATATTACATTAGACTTTCATAGAAACTAACCATAGCTATTAGGAGGATGTGGTTTCATATATAAAAACTACCACATATTAACATCCCAAATGTTTTCGAGTGAGAAATAGATTTTATGGGAACTCAATCCTCTAGAAAGATAATTGAATACATTACAAATTAAAAACCTTCTTGGAAACTCTTATTTATAGTTATGAACAACTTGTTATCCACTTCTGTAATTAATTCATAATTAATGCATTTCTTACTTTCTTGAAGGAACATCATAATATAGGGTGTTTCTAGGGGTATGGCATGATTCATAAAACTATATTCTATATTTTCAACCTCTATGTTCTCTAAAAGAAAGGTAAACATGGATGTGTTTTGAAAAATGGATTTAGGAAGAGGTTTTTAAATAATGCTTTGAACAATTTTTGAATCTTTAGAGATTGAAAATAAATCCTCTTCCAAGTTACTCTTGAATCCTAAATGAATTTCAACACCCAAAATAGTTGAAGAAAACATTTAAAAACATGGAAGAATTAAACTTTTTTCATTATGAAAACATTCAAATTAAAGTGTTTTTAACCATTTATTTTCTTCTAAAAATTCCTCAATTGAAAACTGAAATCCAACAATCTCGGATTGAGAATAATTATTTCTACTTAATTAAAGTATTGTGTGCTTAACTTATGGTTCAAGTTTTAAAACTTTATCCCCCAAGAAAAATAAAAAAAAGACTTTCTAGGAAACATTATAGAAGGATAATTCCAATTTAGTCCCGTTGAGAATAAAACATGAAATTTTTATATTTAATATATCCTTCCTTAATTGATTAAAAGTTGATTCCCCATCATAATTAAATTATAGAGTGAGGTAATTGGGGAAAAGACAAAGGAATTAATGTTATTTATCCTAAAAAGAAAAATCATTTAAGTAATCTAATTCAATTTTAGTGTAGAAAGTTTCAATTCTAGTTCTAATAAAATCATATTCCTAAGATTCCAGATTGAATGAATTCTCCCAAAGTTGATCAACACTAATTTCCATTTATTGGAAAAAATCCTAAGAGGAATCAAAAGTGAGAGGATAATAGAATAAGTGCTCATAAATTAATCTTTCTTAAAATTTCACTATGTCATCCTTTTCATCAGGAACCAATTCAAAAATCATGGGTTTCATAGTTTTATAATAGGGATGATCACACTTAATAACAATTTTAAAATTTTCAAAATCATTTTTTTTTTCAAATTGTTGATTTCTTCCAAAAATTACCCAACTTATATCACTATCTAATTTCTTAATATTTTAATAAAAAATGCAGAACATTTTTTAAAATTTATGTTCTTGTTATCAAGTTTCTCCTCAACTCAAGAAACAATTCCAAAAATGATTTTGAATTTTTCTAGTTTAGGTGAAATAATAATAATGGGATATTTTTATTCTTCCACCTCTAAAACCTCTTTAATGTATTGATGTAGTCTTTGTTTGAAAATTTACTCATTGTTAGATTAAATCTCACTAGTTTTTTCATCTTCCTCATTTTCTATAGTATACTCAATCTCAAACTCCTCTAATTCATTTTCGTAATTACTTATTTCCATTTCTTCTTGATCTTGTTCTTTCATTTGTTAACCATGATCCCACATTTTAGTTTGTAAACTTTAGATTATTATTTCTTGGGATCCTTAGTATTGGTCAAATTAATATTTTATTTACATCATCATTTTTCTCTGAACTAAATCATCTTCAAGTTGGGGATCAAAATAGTCTTAGGTTTCTTGAATTTTATTGGGATTACATGGCTGGTTATAAGCACATTGGAAAACAGTATTCCCATAACAAACATAAAAACACAATAAATCTGATTTTTTTTATTCCAAAACCCAAAATAATACATTAAAAATAAGAACCCAGTAACAAACTCAACTTTAGAACTTTCAAATAATACAAATAGAAGATAAGAGTAGTGATTTAAATCTTAAACACACAGTAAAACATCAATAGATTTTAAAATTTCATCCCCTACTAAGAGTGAAAACAATATAGTTTTTTTATATTTTTTATATTTCTTTATTTTATTTGATTTTTGAAACACTAATAAATCTATCACCAAGGATTCCATGGAAACAGTGCCAAAATATTACTATTTTTTTAGACTATTAAATTATTTATTTATAAATATACATAGCACTAGTATAGTGATGAAGTAGGTTCAAACCCAAGGGAATGAGGGTGAATATTTAAAATGTGTCTTATTAAAACATATTCTATTGGAAAAATCATAAAATAAATGGCTGATGAAGTGTAAGTGTGTGTACAAAATTGAAATAAAAAAGTGGGTGTGCAATGTTAGTATAATTATATACAAAGGTTATGGGTATGAGTTATGTTAAAAGATAATTGAATGGGAATGAAATTGATGCCACTTATCGAAAGTATGATTCTTGAGGTAATGTGTTAAAAAATACTTCCTACTATAAATTTATTCGTAAAATGAATTTTCATTCAACAGTGAATGTGCATTCAAAAAGTCTCATTTCTCAATCTGTCGATTTATTGTATTGAGTGAAATAGTTCAAAACTATCTTAAAATTGGGATTCTTTTTTTGAAACATCAACCAGAAATTAGAAAAAAATTGAAGGAAGAAAAGTCCTAAGATGGATGGAAAGTAGTAATGAATAAATAACGAATAAGAATATATGAACAAGCAAAGACCATTATATTCCTCTCACTGAAGTTATCTACAGTCCATGTTTGAAATAAATAAGACCAATACAAGAAAAATTATATAGAAATACAACAAGGAATGAGATAAGTAAGAATTCATTAATCTTTGTCAAGTTTGAATATCACTCCCCCATCTATCTCAAGCTTTCTTTCTCCTTGATATGCATATCATGGCTCCCAAATCCTTCCCTTTTCTCTCAATTATGATAGTCATTGGTTCTCCTCTACTTGAAGAATTTTAGCTTGTGAATGGGTTCCAACCCCAATTGATTATTGATTCACCCCCCTTTTAAATTAGTTCTCAACCAACTTACTTTCTACCACCTCTATTTTTTCATAGCTTAATGGGAGAATTTAATATTTGGACTTCTATCACAATTGATGTAGTTATAGAAAAAATCCCCAGCTATTTTTTCCACTTACACATGCACATTATTTCTCCAACTGAAAACCAATTTATTCCTCAACATTTTACATTAATTATATTCAGCTGGAACCATTTTCTTTACCCCACCATCCTTGAATTCAGGTTTACCCATTTAATTCGCACTCCAACTCATAGATCAACACTTCCTTAATCATTGATCGATTCCAAACTTATTCCTACTTCTCTAATGTTTGGCTAACTAGTGTCTTTGTTCAAAGATGGAAAATCTCATCTTCAACCATACCTTTCCTTAACACATTTCATTAAATCTCATTTGACTCTCCTTAATTTTGAGTGAAAAATATCAACATATCTATTTAGACCGAAAATGATTGTCCCACTAGTGAAGTGATAATATCAAGATAAAATAAAGTGAAAAAATAAGTAAGTAAATGAAACTATATGTAATGTGGAAAAAATACCAAAATAAAATGGGTAAAAATCCATAGGTAAATAGACAGATCTCACGCTACACCAAATTCATCATTTAATGGTGGTTTCTTAAACTGCCGTAAAAAAATCAAAAACATTTAGTGGTAGTTTCTAAAAAACAACAACTAAATCTTTCAAAATTCCTTTAATAAAACTTCTTCCACCGACTTCCCCCCCCCCCACCCACTCCCCCGAGCCTCTTGAGCCCCAGAATTGGAATTCATCCCCACTTATCCCCTGATTAATCATTGTTGGCCCCCTTTCTCCCCCTTCTCCCCCACACTCGATCCCTCGTCATCATCCCCTCATTTTCCCCCAAGCCCCCAAGCTCGATCCCTCACTGTCTTCCCCTATCCCACTTCAACCCTCACTACCACCCCTTCCCCCTCTCCATTATTTCACTACTATCCCTCATTACTACCCCTTCCCCCTTGCCACCTTGAACCCTCATCACCGCCCATTTCTCTCTTTTATTGTTGATTTTTCTCCTCGCCCTCCATACCCACACAACCTATAAAAATCTTAACCCTATTTTGGTTGTTTAGTTTATTTATTTTTGGTGTCTATGGTTTTTGAGCATCTATTGAATTCAATCCTTTCTATAACCAATGACGGAGATGAATTTCTATTGATTCCAGGTTGTTTTTTGGTTCATTCTTCCATTTTGGATTGATTTTAATTTGGGTTTTCTTGGTTTTTAGGTCTCAATTTATTCTATAGGGTTTCTTAGACCTCATTTTAGTGGGATAATGCCATTATTTTCAAAGGTGGTGAGTTTCAAGTAGTTATCCCTTTGTTTTGGGCCTTTAAATTTTAGAACCTTGTTTTCTTTAATTTTAAATCCTTCTTTTAGACATCAAATTATAATAATAATTATGTTCAAAAGGTATTTGATGTGGAAATCAAGTTTCAATTGATTTCCACTTCAGTTTTATGAATTTTCTCTAATTTAAAGTTTATTAAAGGCCTTCAGGGAACCACAAGGTCTTGATTCCGCCTCGAGGCTTTCGGGCCTCGTGAATTTGTGCTTAATGGACTGGGTAGTCTCTATAAAAAGAAGACTCCAGATGAGGATTCAGAGTAAGTGCATTCACCAGATCAGAAGCTAATGGATTTTGAAGAAAGATAGGGTATGACATTATCATTGGGATCATTATGTGTATGAACGGGAAGCCAAGTCGAATATTCAACCGAAGGTGGAGAGATAACATCACGATGCAGAAGCTAGGGAGGATCAGTTTCATGTAGTTATAGTCTGGATATTTCCACTAAGACCTAAAAGTCATGTAATCTCTAAGCCTATGAGCCATTTAAGGGTCCCCCATAGTCCCTTAAAATGGGTATTATAAAAAATCAATAAAAAGAAGGCCTTCAAGCCATTTGGATAAATTATGTTAAAATCCTAATTTAATTCTTTTTGGACACTGGACATTTTTTAAACACTCAGACAACCTTTAATTAATAAGTTAAATGTTTTAAGATAGGTTTTTGTTTTAAAAGTGGGTTTATCTCTTGTTATAATTTTTTTTATTAAAGTTATATGCTTTTAAAACATAAAAATATTATTATAAAATTGAATAATTGTTAGGAATTAAAAATGATATAGGTCACATAATTATCAAGAATAAAAAATATTTGTTTAGAAGAGGATACTTTTGGTCACTTAAAATAAATTATACATCTATCTATAATGTATAAAAAAATTAAACATGTTAATATTATCGTATTTAAATAGATTTTTATGTATGAGTTGTTTAATTTTAAAAAAGTAAAAGTTATATTTGTTTATGTGTGCAGTCATTCATTATCATACCTATATTTTTTTTGTCAGTACTATGCATATGTTATCATTTCTAAATTTATTTTTCTACTCTAATTTTTTAAAATATATGTTCTAATGTTATTTTTATTTGTTTAAATGAAATTAATGTCAAGGAAGAAGCATTTCAAGGTTCCTAGTAAACTCTAAGATGATGTTCCCTCGAACACAAAGACATATTATGATCCGTTAAGATCCCTCCTTATAGAATCTAGGACACCCTTCATCTACTCCTCATCAGCATTTGGCATACCCTCTATCTCCCTTTTGCTAGTGTTTGGCACAACCTCCATCTTCATCCCATCAGCATCTGGTAGAATGCCTCTAGATTTAGCAGGTTTAAGATGTGGAGACTCCATAGGGTGGGAATAGGTGGTTACTCCTATTTCATCTAGAGGATATTAGAGGGTGAAGGTTATAGGTATAAGTTTTAATGAGAATAAAGGTATTGTAATTTTTTTATACTAATAACTGTTTTTTTCATAAAATATGGAAATAATGTTACCATGAAGAAAAATATTATTATTTTAGATGTTTATAATTTGAATAGATTGAAGATTTTTGTCCCATTTAATTTTTATGGGGTCCTCACAGATGATGTTGCAGGATTATTTATCCATATTCTAGTTTAGTTGGTGTCTAATCCAGTTACCCTTCCAATTATATAGTCTAATTGGAGTTATATGCATTAATATTATAAGAATGAAGTATTTGATTCCTAGATAAAGGTAATTTTAATACATTATGTATCAATTTAATGCCATTAGTTAATTAAATTATAATATTTTAAAAAATAATATCATTGTATAAGTGTTACTCCTCTTTATCGTTGCTGATTTTATTACATGAATGGATGTTGAAAATATTGGGCAAGAAATGAAATATTTTTAAATGATGATTATGTAATGAATTAAACGATAAATCATTAACTACTAAACAAAAATATGATAAGGTACTAGAAGGGGTACCTAGAGAGTAGTGGAAGGTGTTTATTGATATCCATCTCCCTGAGAAGTACATGGTATTTAAAATTATATAATTATATTCATCTCATTTTATATATAAGGATGTGGAATTTCATACATTAATATTAAATCACAAGTTATTTATTTCAGTTTGTTTCAATAAAAAAATGTATCATGTTGAGCTAAAAAATCCATCCTCTGCACTACTGGTTCAAAGATTTTTTTAATAAACAAATTGAATATGGTAATATTTTCATTATATTAAGTATTTATAAGATAAAATTATCAATTTCATATATCAAGTTGTTTATTTATATTTGTTTAATGTAGTCAAAGAATTTAGGGAACCAAGTCTCTTGAATGAAACATTTTTTGGATTTTCTTATGAAATTTGATGGGAGTTACGTGAATGATCATACCAAAGAAGTTAGGGTATGATTTATTTTTTCATTATAATAACTTATTTCTAGTTTTCACTTTGTTAATATGTATTGAATTAAAATATGACTGATTTTTGATTTATAGGTAAAAATAAAAGAAATTTGGTATGTCAATCCTACATAGTCCTTAGTCTCTTAGGATGATCTAGTTTGTCATGTCCTTGGGAAGGAGAATACTGGTCGTGTGCACGGGATGGGTTCAAGACTAGTACCGTATGTGGTCTCTGGATGGTCATTGGTGATTGGATCTACATATACTCCTGATTGTAGTTACTTCCTACCCCGATATTCCCATAGGTATTTTATGTCAATACAACAACTTGGGGTCTTATATACAGATATAGGATGGAAATATCATTGATCTGTAGAGAGCATTAATTGATTTATATCAGAACATGACTAGATGTATCCCTAGTGATATTACATTAATGGATGGTTTGAGTGACCACTTAAATCACATAACTTCACAATCATTTAGTACACAAAAATTTTATTGGTTTTAATTTTAAATTTAAATATATATTACAGTTTAATTTTCAAGAAATGTTTCATACAAGTATCAGTATTAGGGAATGGATATGGAGACAAATATGGTGTCGATCTTAGATTGTCAGATAGTGATGAGGGTTGACTTTGGATTTGGTGATGGTGATGTGTAATTAAACTCATGAATTACTAACACAATGACATGGTGATCGAGACACCATGTTTTTGTTTGAGGTTGGTATTTTTTTTTACAAATATGTTTATTTGACATTCCATGGATGCTTTAGTTTTCTAAAACTCACCTTTTATTCAATATTGACTTATATTTTCCAATATTGATGAAGTTAAATTGGTTTACATTATTTTGATGTTTCCCAATATTGATATAAACTGTTTTTCTATTGTTTTCTATGTTTTACACATGTAAAAAAAATGTGTACAATTTATATGTCTGATAAAATGATTAAGAGACTCTTTTTAATAAGTTTTAGTCAAAGTGATGTTTTGTATTTCTATTTGATTTCTAAATGATTCTAAGTAGAATATTTTATGGATTTAAGGGGGTTCTTATCAAAGGGTGATTGGAGGTTGGTTGGGGAATATGATTTAATGTGTTTTATGGGAATTATTATATGACTTATGATATGTTTCCTCACTTCCATTATCTAGAATCATAGGAACCCTAAGTATCTAGGTTAGATATTGAGGAATAGTTGTTATGATAGTCATAATGAGACTCTGAATAGTATCCTATTGTGAATGAAAAGCTCGAGATATGGGGAGTTCTACCTAGTGAGGCTAGGTTTGAGAAAATCAGAAGGTTATATGTTAGTAACTTCATCAATAGGTCATAAGATATTTCCACATGAGTATGTCTAGGATTTTCTCACTTAAACCTATGAAATTTCTCATGATATATAAAATTTGACATGACTTTCTTATTGTTCAGAGTTTATTACTTCATTGGATACTTTATTATGATTATAATACTTGCCCATGATTTTTATTATATTGAATATACTCTTTGATCATTTCCATTCCTTTATCAATGATATTTATTCATTATAATATTAAATTCACTATGTTACTTGTATCTTTTAGCATTATTTCTTTACTTATGTCATTTTTCCTTGGTTTTAAGACATGGGATACTTTTTAGAGTTTTTTTATTTTTACTGGTTTAGTTTTTTACTAATTTTGTTTTCAAATGGGTTTTTATTTAAATGAAAGACTAAATATTTTAAAGAAATTTATCCCTTTCTTTTGTTTCTCTTATTTATATACCCTATTTTAATATATCTTAATATTTAATTTTTTGAATGTTAAATATGTGTATATTATAGTATGCCTTGTTTCATTTCTCCTTATATCTATTTTTTTTATTTTGGTATAGAAGGAAGTCCAATGTGTGGATGCACCATGCTCTAATTTTGTCATTTTGTTAATGGTTATAATTTGATATTTGTACTATTTTTTATTTTTATGGGGTTGTAGTTTCTATAGCTGTAAATATTTTTTTAACATTACTGTATAGAGGTGGTTAAAATTGATGCTATATATGTTCAAAAAAATTATCAGTAGTTTAAATCGCCACTATATTTGGTCAAAAAAATTAGTGGCGGTTTAAAATGACATTAACTCCTCAGTAGTTTTTGAGTTGAAATACCACCACTAAAAATGAAATAACCACCACAAAAAAAATTATCACACTTCCCAGAAACTACCACTAAATTGGAGAAACTGATGCAATTTTTATGTTGATTCCAACTTCAGCGATGTTTTTAAAAAACTACCAAGGAAACATTTGGTAGTAGTTTAAACCTCCACTAGATGCCTATTCTATTGTAGTGTCACTATAGTTAAAAGTGGGAACATACTCCCTCACTATTAAAGTAGAAAACACTCATGAATATCTCTCTTGAATATGTGGGGAAACCACCTCACAAAATACTACACACACAAAATATGATGGTTTTGAGAAACCTGGTGAAGCTAAAGCTGCAACCACTAGGAGATAGCCCCATTTATAGGCTTCTTCATCTGCTTGCTACTCCTCTCCATTGGGTGGTTAGAAAGGTTGTCCACCAACCTCATGAAAACATCAATCCACCCCCTTTGACAAAATAGTGTGGCAGAATTGTTTGTGGAAAAAATAATTCTTTTGACATATCACCCACTTGAAGATTGACTACGAATCAATCATATCTCCATGCATCCTTTATATTTTTCAAACAGGCTAATCATTTATCTACGAGGACAATCAGGGATCTACACCATCTAAACTTATCAAAGTCAATAAACTACATCAATCAATATTCTAGATTTTCTTTAGTGTGAATTTTATACATTTCTGCACTTCCTTCTTCCACCACATCTTAGAGAAAACTAATATTCTACCCCAATGTGATTCATTATAAATGAAAAGATGGATTATTTGCAATTTTCATGGTGATATAACTGTCAAAAAATAATAGAATCTACTCATATCTATTCTTGATCTCCTCAATAAAACTTCTTCATCAAAATTTCCTCTTTGCAAACCTATGTAGATTCCATGCACTCCACTTCCATCCTGGATAAATCCACAAATCACTGTAAATATGAAATCCATCTCACATCTTCTCCTACAAGAGTAAACATATTAACATTAGTGGATCTTATCCAGTTAAAATCACTTACAAAACCTGAATAAACAAATCATTTGATAGTAAAATCTGATATTCTATAACATAATGAATCATCTGAGGTTTCTTTGATGTATGTCATGATCCTATTCACAATGTTCCATTGATTCCATCCTAGATTCTCTATCTAGCGACTAACTGTTACCACTACATGAAAAATGTATGATTTATTATAAACCATAGTGAATATAAGACTCCCCACTAATAATACATACAATACTCAAGACATCTTCATCCTATATTCTTCACTAATAGGACTCATAATAGAGGATAAAATGAAATTAACATGAAGTGGGGTGGATATTGGCTGACAATCATTCATGTTGAAGCATTTCAAGACTTTACATAAGTAATTATTTTGTGATATCCAAATCTTTCCATTATTTATGTCTTAATAAATCTATATTCCAAGAATCTTGTTTGCTGGTACCAAGTCCTTCATATCAAACTCTCTAGATAAATATTTCTTTGTCTCTTGGATCAAATCATTATTGGGGCTTGCAAAAAACATTTCATCAACATATAGATGAATAATGATGAAATTATTACCATCCAAACCCAAGAAATAAGAATAATGATATAAATGAATTCCATTGTATCCATGTCTCTTGATATAGGAATCAAATCTCTTGTACCAACACATAAATGCCTATTTTAGACTGTATAGATATTTTTTCAACCTGAAAACCATGTTATCCTTGCCTTATTATGAAAAACCTTCTGGTTAGAGCATATAGATATCTTTATCAAGATCACCATGGATAAAATTATTCTTCACATCTAACTTCTATAGATGTAAAGTATATATATCACACAATTCTAGAACTATCTGAATAGTCATGAATCTAACAACAGGATAAAATGTATCATTTAAATCAATACCTTCCCTCTAAGAATATCCTTTGACCAACGATCTTGGATGATATCATTCCACATATTCCTTTCCATCTTGTTTGATCTTAAAGACCATTTTTTCTGATATCCTTCTTTCAATGAGGTTATGGATCAAGATCCCAATTCTTATTCTTGTGAAGGGATTCAAGTTCCTTTTTCATCGCCGCCATCCATGAGGATACATTTGGACTCTAGGTCACCACCAAAAAACAATATGGATCTTCATCCTTCATCAATAAATAGTATGAAATATTACTCTCAGTGACATTGTTTGACTGTCAAAATGGTGATCTTTTCTTCTGAGTTGACTGACATGGTCCAGACTCAACAAGTACTTGATCATCATGCTCTAGTAATGCCTCAGATAAAATTGGTTCTTCCTTGTATTTTTCCTCCACCTAGACATTTTTAGTTTTTGTATTCTATTTCTCTATGTATCCATCAATTTTCATTTTAACTTTGTCTTTGACAAAAATTTCATCTCTCTTGATGATAAGTTTAAGGGAAGTTGGGTCCCATAAATGATACCCCATCAAACCATAAGTTTACCCCAATAAAATATATTTTC
The DNA here is from genome assembly GCA_963277665.1 of Viscum album. NCBI lineage: Eukaryota > Viridiplantae > Streptophyta > Magnoliopsida > Santalales > Viscaceae > Viscum > Viscum album. The sequence continues at coordinate 73,217,977 of OY728162.1, read as the reverse complement.
TTATTCTCGAATCCAACTTTGATCTTTTCTGGTCATTAAACAATGCATATACATGACTTCCAAAAGTATGTAACTAAGAATAGTCAGTAGCTTTACCAGAACATGTCTTCATCAATATCTTTAGATCAATTACCATTTAAAGAGATCATTTGATCATATAAAATTTGGTATTCAATTCCCCTACAAAAAATGTTTTAGCAATTCACAAAGTCTTCAAAAATTACCTTGTTTTATACAAAAGGGTTTTGTTCATCCTCTCTTCTACTCCATTTAATTGATGAGTGTATGCCCCCAAGAACTATCTATTTACACCTTCTCATTGATAAAAGGTATCAACCTCATTGTTTGTATATTCTCCACCATTGTCAGTCATCAAACATTTGGTCTTCTTTTTAGTTTCAAGCTCCTTTCACATTTGAATTTTTTAAAGACTTCAAAAAAATCCATCTTACTATTAATTAGGTACACAAAAAATATCCAATAATAATCATAAATGAATGATAGAACATGATTTTATCCTCCTAGGGATATAAATAGTGCTTACCAAATGTCAGAATGAATCAATCCTAATATCTCCTTGTGTCATGTTGTTGAAAACCTAAACTTTAACCCATATCACTTGCTCAAAACAAAATGTTCGCAAAATTTTAAAGAAACCTTTGTAATCCTAAAAAATAACTTTTGATATGAAATAATATTTTGGTCTTATTCTAACAAATAGAAAATATTCTGATGGCATAACTTCATCAACATTTATGTCGAGGTAGTTGATGTGACTACTATCTCCACCTCCTTATATGTTTTACCTATAAGAACTTAAAGGTTATTTGAGATATTCTCTACCTTCATCACCAAAATCATGCCCTCCACAATTCTCATCACTCCATTATCGATGTGATTCTTGTATCCAATGTCATCAAATTGTCCCAAAGACAATATTTCCTTCTTCAATCCCTTCACATGGAATACTCCATGGATGGTTCATACCATGGAATCATGCATTTTCAATTTGATGGTACTAATTCCAATGATCTTTAATGTGTGATTATTCCCTATATACACAAATACTTCCAGGATAGTTTCATACTAATAAAATCATTCCCATTGAGACTTCATGTGTCATGTTACTCCCGAGTCGATTATCCATACGCTGTTGAGATGCTTCCAACTTCTAGCAGTCATCACTGCTTCACTAACTAGTATATCTTCATGTCCAGAAGTACTCCCCACATTCCTAGAGAGCTATTTTAAATACTATTCTTATTAAAACAATCCTTCTTAACATTCCCCTTATTTCCAAAATTGTAACATATGAAATTCTTCTTCTTACTCCTTGATTTCTAACTTCCCTAATTTTGGATCCCACTGGAACCATACTCTATAACCCTTCCTCTCTACATTAATGAAGCCTCTTCCTACTATGAAATTGATTGTATTTACTCCTTCTTCTTGCACAAAATTTATTATTCAATAACTATAGCTATAACATCATTAAAGAGAAGCATATCTACCAGTACATTGTTGGTGGTGATGATGATGAGTTGGTTATAAGAATCTAAAAAACTGTGGAGAAGAATCTATGCATGTTCGATATCCATAATTTTATAGACCAATTCCATGTGCTGAGAGAACAAGGTATTGAGGTTGTTGATATAGTCAGTCACCGATGATAACTCCACCTTTCTAATTGTGTACAATTTTATCTTTAGGAAAAGTTTTTTGTGAAGTGACTTGGCCTTGTATAGCTTCTTCACAATATCCTATATTTCCTTCATTGTCTTTTTCTACACAATGCAAGAAAAGATCATATCTTCCAAAGAAAAAAGGATGTTGGAACTAGTATTATCATCCATTTCACTTCATTTTTCCTCTTTCACTCCCTTCGGTCTTTTTATAATTTCCAATAAGAAATTATCCTTCTACAACACTTCATACATCTTCATTTTCCACAATAGAAAATTATTCTAATTGAATTTCTCAATCTCAAATTTTACTACCATCTGGACTAATAATTGGTCTATAGCCTCCAATTTTTCACAATGGTGTATTTTATTATCTCAATAATTTATTTCTATTGTCACAAATCAACCAGAGTTGCAATCATAGAGCATACTCAAATTTATGATAATTACTAATACCTAACAAATTGAATAGTACTGGGATAAAACCTACCTATAATACCACTTTTTGGGACTGAAAATAATTATCCCACTGATTTATAAATAATATCATGATAAACTAAAATGTAAAAATGTGGAAATAAATGACACTAGAAGTAATATGGAAAACCCCCCAAAATGAAAGGCGTAATGTCATGGGAAAATATAAGGATCGCACTATGGTTAAAAGTGGGTACACACTCCCTCACTATTACAAAGAGAAAACCCTAAAAAATATCTCTTTTTAATGTATGGGTAAACAACCTAACAAAATACCGCACAAAAAAATGATATCTATTCCTCCACCTATTGTTCCTCTTCACTGGATGGTTGGAGTGGCTATCCACCAACCTCATAACAATCTCAACCAACCCCCTTTGACAAAGAGGGGGGAAGAACTATCCATGGAGAAATAATTCTACTGACGTGATTGGGATCCTAAATTTTCTTCTCCAATTAATATTCGATGAATGGCCTCAACATTCATCAATAATATTTCATAATACAATTATGATGATGATCAAACTATTCATCTTCATAACAGTTTATCGACTTTATTCAGAATTGGATGATACTTCCTTTGAGTATTTCATGAATCACGAAGAATGAACCCATGTTCATTCATGAAATTAGAGCACCTGTGAACTCGAGGCCTTATCAACATCAATGACTCTTACCTGGAAATAAGAATAAATCCTGGGAGTAAATTTTCATCATCCCATATTAACTAGATATCTGACATAATTGGTTTAATGATCTTGAGCTAGGTTCATAAACCATTCAATTGTTATTGATTTAATCAAATCTTCTTTCTTTACTAATTTTCATTTATCATAATTTCAATATTCATCCTAGAATCACTAGTAATAATATTTCTTTATTATAATTATATTTTCAATAGTTCTACATATATCCATATAACAGCATCAAATCTATTTATTGAACATGGTTTGTGATGGGATAGAAAAGATGAAATCATAATTGATCACCTTTATAAATTAGAGAACCTCACAAACATTTTCTATATTCCCTTGATTTTGTTGTGTTGTTTGTTCCTGGTAAAGAGGAGATTGGTAATTGGGATTTTGTTTATCAAATTGTTGTTAATGTTATGATATTATTGAGTTTTTGTGTTGCTAGAATTTTGTTTTGTAATGTCAGTGGCCTTGTGTGTTTGGCTTGGTGTGGTGAAGGAGGGGGATAAGGTTGTGTGTCTATTGTTGTGGTGGTTTAGAGAGGTTGATTTAGCTATATAAGTTAGTGTTCTAGGAATATGAAATGTTTCTAAAATGAATGAAATTAAAGATGAGAGTGGATTGTGTTTATATAAAGGAAGAATGGAAATTATAAATAAAGCAGTGTATAATTGGTAGGTATTAAATGGAAATGTGAATGTTGAATTGGAATTAGTTATATAAAATTGCAGTTCCATAATAAATGTAATATTCCAAGTAAAATATTAATGTAGTGTTAGTAATGAATTGTAAAATGGGAATTAGTGTGGGAAATGTGTGGTGATGGTGGGGCTGGCATGTGTTGTGGTTGGAGGTTGGAGAAGTTGGTGATGTGCAATGGAAATGGTGTGGTGATATTTGTGGTTGAAGATGTTTTTTATTCGTAAGTATACCATTACAATGGGATTTTGAGTTATATTATATCCATTTTATTTTATATTATTTATTATGCACCACCACTTGAGTCATATTTTATTATCGGTTTCCATATGAGACTTTGGGTTTGGGGTATATAGAACCCTCGTTTTTAAGTACATTACCCTTTATTTATGTACTTGAGGTTTGTAAAATACTTGGGTTAAGTTTAGGGAGTTTTAGAGCTATTTAAAGAGGTGCAATATTTGTACATGTTTAGTAGAAACCATACACCATCTCTAGAAAACTATACAACATGTTTTGGGAGTAACTGGAAAGGTTTAGGGTTGGTGCACAGTTTAGAAAAATTGTGTGAGTGCATAGGGAAACCATACAAATTGTAATATATTCAAAAGAACAATTGGATAATGGGTTTTCTAACCATGAGATACAACCATGCAAAGGGAGGCCTTGAGACAGTTGCACTGTAGGGTTGGCGTGTGGTTTTTAAAATCATGAAACGTATAGTTGGCACTCTAAAAATCATGGATCTAATCCGAATAAATCCTAATAAGAATAATTGTATGCCTAATTCTCTAGGGACTTGAACTCCTCTCCCTCCCTACACTTGAGATAATATTCTATTTAATCTATAAGTGACTTTTAGAAAAATCAAATCTTGTTTGAGATCCAAAATCACCAGCAAGTACCTATTATTACATGTTCTTCTTATATGTATTCTTCTCCTCTCTCCTAGAACCATAGATATAGTATGTTATGGATATATATATATGTTCCTTGATGGTAATCTTGATGAGATATGATTTAATCTATTGAAGGGAATATGATACAAGCCTAGATATAGAGTTTTGTCATGTTGTTCTTCATTTTCGCTAACTGTTGAGAGGTAGTTGGATTCTCTCTCATCTTTACATGACTTATAACATGAAGTATTAGTTTTAATTAATTTTTTTGGTTGAAAATTTGGTTATAATAATGTTTGATTCTTAATGGAAAACCCGTTTTGGTTATGACATTGTAATTTTGGGAAAATTGTTGGTTTTCATAAAACACTATTTATTTATAATTTTAAAATGAAAGTTTTAAAATTATGGAATTTTTTTGATGAAAAAAGTAGTTTGATGAGATTGTTTTAGGAAATAATTTGTTTTATGGGAAAGGGTATTTGGAATGGGTTTTGGAATACATTGTTTTCATGAGTTCATTGCTTTTAAAGCGGCCTTGTAGAAGGGGCGTGTACCATTGAGGTACAATAAAGTGACCCTATAGAAGGGTAATGTTCCATTGGGGCACTTAGATATTTGTCACTTTTTAATGACTTGGTGAATCAACTAGATAACACTTATGAGTTTGTAACTATCATTTGGAATGCATGTGTGTGTGTGGAAACACATGAATGGGTACACCGAATAACATGAAATGGTTTAGAACTTGGTAATTGTTTTACCTTGTAACTTATTTATAGTTTTGAAATAAAATATTTAAACTAATTTTAAACTATTTTATAAAAAAAATTCTACCTTTTTTCCTAGTGTCATGATTTGGGAAGTCATTGTGGAAATATTATCAAGTATATACTCACCCCCTGCTTAGGAACCTCAATGAATTTTTGGATGACATCTATTGGGAAATAGGTTAAGGGAAGGTATCATATTTCTCTGGTGATGCATCTTGATACTATGGGGATATAAAGTGGATTTGGAGCTTATATATTGGTCTATTGTTTATAGGGATTATATTATTTGGGTGTATTTGGGTCCTGGGGTCTCTTGGAATTTTTCTGATTGTTGTCTTTTATTTCTATTGGTACTTAGATATTGTTGTTTACTATTGGGTATACCTTTGATTTTATTTTTGTTCATACATCATATATAGGATTGGATGTTTATTTTTTATGTTTGTATGAATGTTTTATTTTAATGAAAAATCACCCCCAACATTCTTTAAATCCTATGGAATTTATTTCCAGCCTTTGGTGCCTTGGGGATGTCACCTAAGTCTAGTAACTCACCCATCATTTCTCAAGAAAATGAGGAGGGGTGGGGTGTTACAAATGATATTGGTTTTGTTCATTCCTTGAATTGGATATGAAATCAGTCTTGGTTGGTATGTCTATACCTTGGGATGATAGCAAGGATATAGGAATTTTAGAACTTGAAATGTATGGCATTAAAATATATAGTTAAACTATTTATAATGAACTTCAATTTACTAGGGTGTTCAGGTACAAAAGTGTTTTTATACACCTCTATGCGAGTTCTCACATCATCATCATGGGTTTAGCCAATGAGTGCAGCATATCATGCATTGGTGGTTATACTTTCCACTAGTATTGCATTATTCATTTGTAAATATATTATTTATGGTAAATGGTAAACATAGTAATAATTTTTGATTTTAAAAAGTGAAACTTGTAATGATTGTTTCTTATGGTGATTTGAAATGTATTAATCCTTCATATTCTAGGGAGTTCTTGAAAAAATGATGTTTTTTCTTAGTTTTAGAGATGGAACCTAGCAGACATCTTCAGAATCAACCAGAAGAGGTGTTGGAAATGTGGTTGCACCTAAGACACAAGTGAACCCAGAGTTGGTCTAAAGCATCTTTTAGGATTTTTAATCTATAGATAGAGTAAACCAGAATGATGAGCCTCGATAGGTGGACCAATTATTGAAGTTCCAAAATAATAATCCTCCAATATTTAAAGGGTATTCAGAACCTAAAAAATAATATGTATAGCTGAATTAGATGAATATAATTTTTGATTTTTCGGGAACACTAACTGAGTTAAAATATAATTTAAAAACATATATACTAGATGTTATTCCTCTCCAATGGTGGGATTTACTTGTTCAAGCTAAAATTGATCAAGAAATTTCATGGGAATATTTTGAATAATTTTTTTAACATCCTATTTTATCCTCTCACCTTCTAGATTTATATAATAATATATATCTTTATCTTGAAGAAAGATAATCTATTAGTAATAGAGTATGTGGCTAAATTCATTAATTTAGTCCATTTTCCCCATAATTTTATGAAAGTGCATCATTTAAGGCATGATTTTTTATATTTAGTCCTATTAATGGAAATTATCTCAATGATTTCCATCCTTTTTAACATAGAGTACACAGATATGGTCAATAGATAGACTATAGTAGATTTAGATATCTTGGGAAATACGGTCAGAGGAAGCATGTTTATTCCCATGAGAATAGGTGGGAACACTAATTCTAGGAATAAGAGGAAGAGGTAAACATACTTTCAAAGTGGTGGTATGTATCATAATCAAACAACAAGATTAGTTAGATTCCCTCTTCTACCCCAAAGTAAGTAAGGATGTCTCCAATGTGGCTCCTTTGATCATATCAAGCGAGACTGCATGGTACCACCAAGAGAGTGTCACAATTGTTATAAGATGGGACATATACAATGCTATACTTATAGTATACCAAATCTCAGTATTGTGAATACATCTTATGACTCTCCAACATCATATTCTTTAATGGGAATATCTCATAAGAATAATCCCTATCCTTAGAACCAAGGTAGTCAAGGTGATTCTTGGAACACTATAACTCCTCAGCAAAGAAAATATCAACAGCGAAATAAGGTGCAAGGTAAAATGACTAATCAATTGTATAGTGTTGATAATGTCATAATAAATGATCAATATAGACCATCGATGGTGTGAGGTACAATTCAATTTAATTTTACCCTTACGCACGTTTTGTTTGATACAGGAGAATCCCACTATTTTATTGCTTCTCACATTGTCAATATTATGGTTTATAATATTGATATAATTCCTTTTGATTAAAAACTACAAACTCCCCCTGGATAATAAGAATGTAGATTTTTTAAGTGTATAGCATGTATGATGACTATCAATGGGGAAAATTGGTATGGGACTTCTCTATACTTGATATGGACATCTATAATTTGATTTGTGGAATGGATTGGTTGAAAACATCCCAAGACCATATCAACTGTTATGCTCAACAAATGAGTTTTATATCTTCTAATGGTGATAAAATCTCTTTAAAGGATATTGGGAAATGGATATAAGAAGAGTATGACCTTTTATAATTGTGGTTGGAACTATATTCTATCAATTGGTAGTGGTGATGTTATCATTTGTGTATGAGATTGTAAATAGGGATTTTCTGACCATAGTTGTCAAGTTTCCTGATGTATTTCTAGATAATTTATCTGGGTTTCCACCCAAAACGGAAGTGGAATTTTTGATTTACATACTTCCATAGACTAATATAATTTCCCTTATGTATTATAGGATGGAATAGATTAAACTGAGAGAATTTAAAGCTTATCTTGAATAGTTACAAAGAAAATGGATTATTTGACCGAGCACATCCCTATGGGAGAAACTCATTCTTTTTTATAAATTAGGAGGATGAAACTCCTAGGTTTTCTATATATTATCATAATATTAACCAAGTTAAAATAAATAATTAGTATCCTCTTCTATGAATTGATGATATGTTTGATTGATTTATGGCAGCCATTGGTTCTCTAAAATTTACTTATGATCGAGCTATCACCACCTTCAAGTTTAGAAATAGGATATTCTAAAGACAGACTCCATGAATAGATATGGACATTATGAGTTTGTGTTTATTCCCTTTGGTCTTACAAATGCACAAATTGTCTTTATGGAATTGATGAGTCGTAACTTTTAGAGGCATTTAGATTCTTTTGTGGCGGTGTTTATTAATGACATTTTAGTGTATTCTAGGATAAGATAAGAACATGTGAAACACTTGGCTATAGTGTTGGGCATCTTGTCGGAGAATCACCTTTATTATATGATATCTAAATGTGGTTTTTGGATATAAGAGGTGTGTTTCCTTGGTCATGTCATTTCCAATAAAGTACTTTATGTGGATCCTGAAAAGATAGAGGTTGTTATCTCAAGGAAACCACTAAAGAATATCTTTTAGATATGTAGTTTCCTTATCTTAGTGGGATATTATAGATGATTTGTTTGTGATTTTTCATGTATTTTTATCACTGATTATTGGCTTTAAAATAAAAGGTGTTCTATTTCCATGGAATGATGAATTCTAGAAATATTTACAAATGTTAAATGTTCACCATACATAATCACTTATCTTGATATTGTTAGAGCTAGGATAGAGATATTTGGTCTATTATGATGCATTGGGATATATGTTGGGTTTTGTTCTCATGTTAGGAGATCATGCAGTAGCTTATGGAACATGAAAGTTATGGTTTTATGAGAAAAAACTAACCAACACATGATTTTTAATTAGCTTCAATGGTTTGTGATTTGAAAACGTAGAGTTAATATCTTTTTCGTGAGAAATATATGGTATTTACAGATCATAAGATCTTAAAACACATTTTCTTACAAAAGGAATTGAAGTTAAGGAAATGAATATGGATGGAATATTTTCAAATATTTTATATTGACTTGATGTATACACTAGATAAAGGGAACTCTATAGCTGATGTATTAAGTAGAAATTTGTATAACCTAATGGATAAGGTGACTTAAGATAAGTGGTAGCTAAAATAAGTTATAATTGATATGCATCTATATTGTGTAGAGAAGGGTAATGTTGCATTTTTTCATTCTGGTTTTAGTTATTACTAATTTAGTTGAGAATTTTAGAGAGCCTCATAATCTAATCCTGAATGTGTTACCATATATTTGAAATCAAACGGTAGGGATACCATTGAGTGATGAAAGATATATAGGAAATTTTTGTTATGGTTTAGAGATCATATTTTGGTTCCCCTATGTTTTCAAGAATAAATTATAAATTCCTACCAGCATTCATAATGGGTTTCTCATCTATGAATATAGAAAATGTATAAAGCATTGAAATAATAGTTTTAGTAGTTTATCTTGAAAAGAGTTGTAGCAGAGTATTTTCTCGAGATGCCTCACATTTTAGTAGGTTAAATAAGGGAATAAACAACCCACTAGTATATTGAAATATTTACCTATACTCATGTGGATTTGGGATAAAATAACCATGGATTTTATGATATGTATACCAAGAACTGTTAGGAAACACGATGTTATATGGGTGATTATGGGTTGGCTCACAAATTCAGATCACTTCTTCCTTATTCATGAACCTAATATGGTGGAATATTTAGCTAAAATCCGCATTCAAGAATTATTAAATATTTATAGGATTCTATTCTCGATTGTAACTAACTGAGAATCTATGTTCACATCTCATTTTTGGAAATCCTTATAGAAATACCTTGGAACTTAGTAAACCATGAGTACAGCTTATCAACCTCAAATGGATAGATAATCTAAAAGGACGATCAAAATTTTTGAGTACATTCTTAGTGATTTCTAATATATTTTGGTGTCTCATGGGAGGATAACATATCATTAGTAGAGTTATCATACAATATTAGTTATCAAGAATCGATAAATATGGATCCTTTTAGAATCATTTCATGGTTGTCCTTATCATTCTCCACTTTGTTGGGTGGAAATAGGTGAGACTTTACTAATTGGACCTAGCCTTATTCGTGAGAGAATGAATAATATTCAGCTGATGAGGAAAATGATGGAGATAACTTAGAGTTTTTAGAAATTGTATACCGATGATCATCAATGACCATTATCATTTGAGGTGAGTGACCATGTTTTCTTGAAAATCTACCCAAGGCTTAGACATCATTATTTTGTTAAATAAGTAATGTTTCTTCCTCAATATGTTTTCCCTTTTGAGATACATGAATTCATTTGTGATGTCTCTTAATTAATTTCATTTCCACCAAAATTAAGTATAGTGCATAGCATGCTTCATGTATCTCAATTGAAAAAGTACCAGCTTAATCCTACTATGTGATTTGATGAGACCATGCTGATATTTAACTAGATAATACATTGATTCATTTTCCAATGTGGATTGTGGAAAGGTAGGAGAAACTATTGCATTGTAAAAGAATTGTTTTAGTGTATATTTTATTGATATATGGATAGATTCAAAAAGAAACATGGGATCATGAGAAGGAAACATTAGAGAATTTCTTGGAACTTATAAAGAATAGCTCTAGTTTTCTACTTTATAGGGACAGAAAGACCAATATTGGGGAGAATTTAGCACCCCTATTTTTAGGTACATAAACCTTTATTTATGTACTTTGATCTTATAAATGTATCAGGTTAATTTTTCAGAGTTCTAGGTGGTATATACATGTTTTGGAGGTGTTTATAGAGGTTTATAGTTTTTTTATAGTTATTAGAGACTATGCACCACCTCCAAGAAACCATGCAACATGTTTTGGGAGTGACTGGGAAAGAACAAGGTTGGAACACAATTTGGCCAAACTATGTGAGTTCCTAGGGGAAATCGTGTAACTTGTAATAGAGAGAAAATCATGGTTGGTTTATGTTTTTTCTAACCATGTGATCCAAATATATGAGGGGAGTCATTGAGATAGTAGCATTTCATGGTTGGAGAATGGTTTTCCAAACTGTGTGGCCTAATCATGAGGCGTATAGTTGGCACTCTTAAAATCTTGGATCAAATCCAAATTAAGACTCATAGGCCTAATTATTTTCCTAACTCTCTAGGGACTTGAGGTCCACTCCCTACTTAGGGTTGAGAGACGATTCCCTTCTATTCAGAAGTGAATTCTATGTGAATTAAATTGCATTAGAGATTCCTAATCATTGTTATGTACCCATTCTTCTCCGCTATTCATATATATATTCTTCTCTTCTCTCCCAAAACCATAAATATAGCCTATTATGGATGGGTATTTATGGTAATCTTGATGATATGTGATTTAATTTATTTAATGGAATAATATAAAAGCATAGATTTAGATTTTTGTAGTGTCATTCTTAATTTTCACCAACTGTTGAGAGGTAGGTGGCTTCTCTATCATCTCTACTTGGATTAAAACTTGAAGTATTTGTATTGATTAAATTTTTTCATGAAATTATAGAGTGACACATGTGTGATTCTTGAAGGAAAACCCTTTTTGGTTATGGCATTGTAATTTTGGTAAATTGGATGGTTTTTGAAAAATACTCTTTGTTTATAATTTTAAAATGATAGTTTTAAAATTATTTAATTGTTTTGATGCACATAAGTTGATTGATGAAGTGGTTTCAAGTGAGAATTGGTTTTATGGGAAAGGGGATTTGGCATGGGTTTTGGAATACATGGTTGGTGTGAGTTCATTGTTTTCAATGTGACCCTATAGAAGGGCCATGTGCCATTGGGGTACTATGAAGTGACCCTATAGAAGGGGAATGTGCCATTGGGGAACAAGGACAATTATCACCTTGTGATGACTTAGTGAATCGATGAAGGACTACTCATTAGTATAGAATTTTTATTTGGAATGAATGTGTGTGTGTGTGGGGGAGTGTATTGAAAAATGGGAATGGGTATTCCAAAAAACATGTATTGGTTTTTAAAATTTGATAATTATTTCCCCTTGTAAATTCTTTTATAGTTTTGATATAAATTTATTAAACTAATTTTAAACTATTTTATAAAAATTGTGGTAATAATTTCTTGTCCTAGTGGTGTGAGTTGGTAAGTCATTGGGGAAATCCTTCTAAATTTATATTAACCCCTTGTTTGAGTACCCCAATGTGTTTTCAGATTTTATCTATCAAGACATGGGAAAAGGTAAGGTATCGTATTTATCCAATTACTTTTTTTGATTACGTGGGCATAGTGGGTGGAGTTATATTTTGGAGCTTGGTTAGGTGTTTCTTTGGATTATTTCATTTGGGTGTATTCAGATCTTGGAATCTCTTTTAATTTTTCTAATTGTTTTATTTTGTTTTTTGTTGGTACTATGATATTATTGTGTATTGTTAGGTATGAATTTTGTTATATAATTGGTCATACATCATATAAAGGGTCAGATGTTTATTTTTTATGTTTTTATAAATGTTTTATTTTAAGGGTAAATCATCCCCCAATGTTTCTTGAAGCCCATGTAATTTACTACTAGCCTTCGGTGTCTTGGGGATGTCACCTAATACCAATAACTCTTCTATGACTTCACAAGAAAATAAATAGGGGTAGGGTGATATAGGGAATATCCCCAAAATCCAAGATTTATTTGATTCATATGGATGACTAATCCTCCTTCCCCTCTCTCTTTTCTATACATAGTGTTGACTATGATGGCCCAAGGCTGTGATATATAGCTTGTGATGGTCCAAGGTTATGTAGTAATGAGTTGATTAGGTGAATAAGAGATACATGTGAAGTGTTATGAATATTCACTAGAATACACGATCTTGGTAGTGTACTATACCATGTCATGTTCTATACTAGTATTAAACACTACAAACTAAAATTCATTTTGTCTTTGTGTTGTGCATGGACTTGTATGTTTTGTGATAATGTGCCAGATCCTTTGATCTTCCTTTTTAATATCTATCATACTCAGTTTTTCATAATTAAATGATGATGTTGAGGAGTTTGAACATATAACATAATAGTTTAAGAATTAAATTATAATTAATGGGATGGAGCATAATGTTTCAAGAGTTGAAAATTTTGGAGTGTTTGTATGGAACACTCAATCAATGTATGGCAAAAAATTTAGTTATGTGAGGCCTATAAATGATGGATTAATCCTCATGTAATGTGTATAATTTTCTAATATTTGATTCCATATATTTTATTTCTTCAAAGTAAGATTATTATTTAACACTCATTTTCTCTTACCTGTGAACAAGATTCTAGAAAAATATGGTAAGAAAGGTGATCCTTATCATGCATTAGGAGATTCATGCATCCCATGGATATTTTAAGAAGAACCATTCATTTTTTCTAATTCTCAGTCATCATTTTCAAACTTAGGTAGATGATACGAATCAGCAAAGAATACAGTATTTCATTATTTTATTTATTTTATTATTCATTCTAAATATATAGACATATCATGGGATTTACAAGTTTGGGAGTTATCTTCCACTATGTTTTGAATGATAATAATTCCACTAAAATAATTTAATGGTATCAATTCCTATCTCTCAACATTTGGATTTATTTTTTAATGAACATAGAAAACTAGAAAATTAGTATTATAGAAACCACAACATAGTCCACTGTGAAATGGAAATTTTAGTTATTGAATTTCTAGAACCATGACATAAGTGTTATGAAAAATATCCATAGAAGAACCTCATAAAAAATAGAGAATCATAATTAAAATCACTATAATAGGATCAAAAGTTTTCTACATTATGGTTATAGAAATCCTAGTTTTAGACCACACTATAGTGAATGTTAACAATTTTTTGCTCAAAACGGACTATCATTAGTATAAAATTAATGTGGTTAGTATGAAATATGATCCCATAATACCACGAAATCATATTCAAGTTCATGATGCCATAATATACCTAAAACAACACGGTTATTCTAAAAATATCCTTTTACTGAAAACAACATATTAATATGGTCATTTTTATGGTATGGTCGCAAGACCAAAATGTATTGGTATCATAGATAATATAGATGGCATTTCCCATAAAAATATTAAGTGTATTTACTTGGTTAAAATAAGGTGAATCACAATAGTGTTTCAATTGATTTATGACTAGATTATAAATGTAAATATAAAATATTTATATTAGTAACCATATTTGAAAAATATGTGATTTCTATAAATGGTTGCATAATTTATGAAATGTTTATTATTTTATATTAAAAATATACATGAATGTCACGCATTTCTAAAATATGAAGGAATTCATTAGAAAAATATGTAAATAATATTGTAAGATTTTATATTAGATAAAAAATAATTATTCATATTTAATTGTGCCAAAATTATAAAGTGTTTATAATTTATTTAGGAATTATTCATATATTTTTATCTCATGTACGAATTTATAAATTTTTTACTTATTTTGTTTAATTACCTGCTTTATTATTCTTGAATATAAATGTTATATTATGAATTGTGATTCATGATTTAGTTTAAATGTGTTAAACTGGTTATTTTTATTATCATACATGCATTTATGGAGTTACATGATGTGTATGATAATTGATTTAGTTTTATTCTACCTTTACTTTGACTTGTAATAGGTTATAATATTGAATGAAAAAGTTAATTATATTTTATACATATTAGTCATTAGAATTATGATAGAATCAAAGTATCTATTGGGTAAATAAATGTGGGTAGAGGGGCTTTAAGTTAGACTAGTCACTAGCTCGGTAGATTAGGATTTTTCATGAAAAGTGGGGGTTAGATGTTTATTACTATGTGCTTACTCTTATAGGGATTATTTAATTCATATAATTTTAATCCTTTACATGAAATGGTTTCATGTACCTTATGCATAGGATGCATTTGGAGATGCGTGAATGCGGTTGGATTTTAATATGGGTTATTAACACAAACTACAAGTTTTTATAATGATTTTCATATCAATATGGTTTGACCACATTGATTTGGAGGAAGGAATATGATTCTAAAATAAATCATTAAAAGCATTCGTACATATAAAATTAATACATGAAATAAGATGGTAAGATTATAAATCACCTTAAAAATTACCAAGTGTTAGATTACTTATAAGTAAAACACTTATCATGACCTCGTTCATTCACCTGGGTAGGTTCCTGATAAATCTAGGTTCCCATGGAATATCTTGTATGAATGTAAGTAATTAGCAAGCCAATTAGAAATAAGTGACCTTTTTTTATTTTATTTGTATTATACTTATTTGGGAAATCCTTGGGATGGATACCAGAGGAATAGTGTTGAGTTTACCCTTGTAATGTATTGGGAAATTAGTTTTTCACTCAAATATCAAAGATTCAATATGATATGACTAACATGATGGTTTACCTAGATAGCTAAGTGATGAGATAAATGATAAAGAGGCCCAAAGCATAAAAAAATATAGATCTTGGACCATTAATGGATATGATGTAATTAAAAGGGGTCTCTATTTTTGTGGGATAATATTTAATAAAATTCCTTATCAAATGAATTTATAACATGATACACATCTGATAAAATATTATATTGTAGATAAAATAGCATCATTATCATTGAAAATAACGTTTAGATCAATATTTGAAAAAAGAGAAGCTTAATGGAAGAAACATGTTATACTGTTATAGAAACATAAAAATTGTTCTTAAGTAAGAGGTAAATTTTTATGTGTTAGAGAAATCCCTTCCCAAGAAACCAAATTATGAAGTTATTTAATAGGATAAATTTTATTCTTTTAATAAGAATAAATGGATTCACCTAATGTTTAAAATGAATTAAATGAAAATTTAACTAAGAAAATACAATTTATACTCATATATTCAATATGATTGGTTATTTAATGACTCGTAGATATAATAAGTTTCCTTCACATATTGATCTATCTATAGGATTTATTTTTGAAGTATTATTATAATAGTTCTGAAAAATATGAATGAGTTCCACAAATTTCTACCCAATCACCTAACAATTATAAGGATTGTTGAGTAATACATGAGATGTGTAGACTCTTCTATTGTGCTGTAACATCCTAGATTGGGTCCCACATTGACTAGTTCCCCAAGATAAATCAACATAATAACTCAGGGGCACCTCCCCATATGCTAGAGGTTTCCAACTAGAGGCACAGGTTTATAGTGATGCAATGGGGAGACTATACCTACTTATCGGAGTACAAAAAAACTAAAATAATATCAAATAATATATAAACGAACCTAATGTGAAATGGAATAACAAATGGAAACTACCAATAATAATCAAAGGGAAACATGATACAATAATGATGTGGACACTCTACATTTCAGGTAGTCATATAGTAAAAAACCCAAATGCCAAAACTAGGAAAATCCCCAACATGGTTCTGAGTCCACAACCATTCTTGACATCCCATGATCCAACCCAACAACCTATGCATAAACCGAAACCCAGGATCCAGGTCCCTATCCTAAAATTTTACTTGAAACAATAACATCTTCTGAAGTACCCAAGTGCCATGGTGGCCCGATCAGGGAGCGACTACAACTCAGTAGGCCACCACCAACAGTATCGAAAAAAAATTCAGCCTAAAAAATTATTTTCAAATAACTAGAGATAAAATGAATAAATAAGGTAGTAAAAGAAACATGTTTCTTAATTAAACATTTATTAATTATCCATATACCATAGGGGTTAACCATTTTAATTCACAAGGGGCACTCATTTATCATTTACATAATTATTTGTACCATAAATCATCATTTCAAATACCCATTTCTTACATCATATAAGTCACAAGTTGAAAAACAAGGATCATCAATCCAAGTATCCATTGGGTTTTCAACACATCATGTTTGACCATACAAACCATTTATTATAAGGGTCACAGGTGGTAAAACAAGTAGCATTAGTCCAAGTATCCAACCGGGATTCAAAACACTATGTCTTACCATCCCAACCATGATATGGAATGCCATGTCCATACCCTTGGATTTGGGACCATTATTCCATCCTCTGAAAACTATAGTGAACCAAGGAACCTAGAGCATCAATACGAATTTCCCAAAATCAGGGAGTGGAGCATCAGTCCAACATCCCAAAATAATTAGTCACTAGTCGAAAAACATGGATTATCAATACATGAATCTATTCAGGATTCAACACATCATTACTGACCATCCCCAACCATTCCATTATCAATCATTTCCATTTTTATCACATCATTTATAAAAATCCCAATACCCTTAACCCCTCATCATTTAAAAAGGTCATAATAGACCTTTAAAACCAAACATTTCTCAATATTACCCAACCCCTTTTTCACAATTTCATAAAACACCACTTAAAACATTTTGAAACTACCCCTGAACAGGTTCTTTCACTTTGAATATCAAAAAAATGCCTAAGGAAATTCATTCCCTTCAATTCATTAATAGAAACCACCATGTAATTTTCACATGGGGTAAACCACATCCACAATTCAAAAAATCATTTGAAAACTAATAAGAACCCCCTTTTAATTACTTTTAGGTAAACACCTCATTTTTAAATATTACCCAATTTCAAAACATCATTTTATTTCATTGAAAACCATAAATGGATCAAAATCCAAAACACATCATTTAAGCCAATTTATAAACTCTTAGGAATTTTAGAAAATCAAATATATAAAAATTCACATTATCCTTTTCTAAACTTTTACCAATTTATTTTACCATTTTCATGGCTTTGTAATACACCATGGGTATCCCTAGGTCTGGTGTCAAATCATCAATGTACCCAATAGTGTCTCTGAAGAGTCTCACATGCCAACTAAATTCCCAATTTACTTTCCTTAGAAAAAGATATGAAAATGAAAAAAGTCATCTCAAGGGAACAATCACATACACTAGTGAAATATAAAGACTGAGAAAAAGATTATAGAGAACCTGTCTCATGATCGTAGACAACCACTCATCCAACAAAAAACCATTCATTCAAACTAAAACAATCTCAAACACAATGACAAAGAACACCCTGGAAAACAAGGGTCTATAGATTTAGAAGAAGAGGAAATAACTCACTAAGACTCTTAGAAAAAGGAAGGGAATGGATTCGAAGAATCAACAAGAGATTAAATTAACAACCAATGGAAATATAAATACCTAAGAAATGAGGTAGAATCATCCATGGAGGAGGGAGTATCTCATGATTTTTCACCCTTGTAGTAAGGGGTCAAATTAGGGAGAAAATCAAAGGATAAACCTTAAATAACTTGGGGGGATGTCATTTCTCCCACGTTTTAAAAGGTCCATGGTTTGGTTGTATGGTTGGCCAAACCATGTGACAACCATGCATCTCCCTCTATCCAAGAGGGGTCCAGGGTACATGGTCTAGCTTGGCCATCCACAAGATTTGGAAAAACCATGTAGATTTCATGCACCTACCTCTGTCCATGGGACATGTCCACATAGGTGTCTAGAAAGGCTTTCACGGTTTTCAAACCATGTGAGGGTCATTTCCTCAGATCTATCTAAGACACCCCACCCTCGCACTATTATGGATCATAGTTAAAATAATCCTGGGCTAACCATGAAACTTGAATATTTTGTCTTCTTTTCGGAAATTTCACGTCTTTAACCCTCGAGACACCCCAAGACCTATCATACTCCCTAGAAAACACTCCATTAACCAATTTAAAGGTATTTTAATCAAAATTTATACATGGGAGTACCTCATATCAGGGTAAGGATCATACAATCACCACCATATAACGACTCTTCATTGAGATAAATTCCCAAGAATAACCAAGCCTCGAAGAAAAAAGGCCATGCCATGAGGCCCACCTATCAACTTATCTCTCTCAATTTTCCTCCTAAACCCGACCATGCTATCACAACACTCAGACCAAAGAAATGGTCCTACCCTGAATAATTTTCCCCATTGTGATCCAAAACACATACCCTATTCTTCTCAAAGGAAACATCGACCAAAACCCGAACATCGACCATAATAACCCCATAAGTAATCCAATGTAACGTTTCCTACATCGTGACATAGAAAAATTTTATACATAGCACCACACCACCATGGAAGAGTTCCAACCAACATCGGCACTCATCGTCATTGATTAAAACCCACTAGAATTTATGCACACCCACCGTCCATTAACAACTAAAAACCAATAATCGTTCTCCTTAGAATTTTGATATCATTCCAAACATGCATCCATAATTTTCATGATGAAATTAAATATGTAATTTCCAACTCACCCCACCCATTCCACACATTAACCAAAGTCGGACTATCCCTGATTGACCCATCCTAAAACCATCTGGTTCCATCTATTGGTATTTCATCACCTAACCTGATCATAATTCCTTCAAATTTAAAGGCATTCCTCAAATACCCAAACACACCCATTGAAGTTTGTACCTAACTCATAGTAAGATTCCATATTAAAAACTTCCACTATATTAAAGCCACCATCAGGCTCTAACACAACCATCGATGCACCTCCAATATAATTACATCATATTTGTTTTAGAATCCCCTCAATCCTAAAGCCAACGCTCATCTTGGTCAGCTAAAACACACAACTCTATGATCAAAATCCCTAAGTAATATAGGAGCACACATCATTGGTTATTCACTAGAATCGCAATGCCACCCTGACCATCCCATGATCAACTCCACACTTCTACAGTTCATTCAACATGAGGTTCATACTCTCGTAAGACACACATGACTCCCCCCTTTATAATATAATTTTCATCACCTCTCTTAATAAACTCCAACCATCAATTACCACAATAAGCCACTGTTGATCCCAATAAGTGGATATAACTATCTCACCCTCACTGAAGAGAAAAATACAAAACATTATCCATCATCCATTCTTAGATTATAAGAACAAAACTTGTGACAGTTTCCAACATCTGGTCCTTCACAAGGACTGCACTCAAAAATAGCTGGTGGATCACCCCCACCACTCAGATTTACTTACCTTACTCCAAGGGTAAAACCATCTTGATGAACCTTTATTTAACCGAAGTAAAAAGTATCTTAGATTGTATCCAATTCTCTCTCTCGATGTAACCAAGATGATATCAAGATGTTTCGCATGGTATTCTTTAATATGACAATACACTAAGATTTCACTGATGAATACCACTACAACTGATTCATTACCGACATCACTACTCATTGTGTAGTGAAACATCATTCCCTTCAGATACCCTAGGACTCCCTGTCCATGTGTGTCTCTTCAAACACCATATTTCATGATTCAATATGGATTTATTAACCAAAACTCACCATTACCTAAAAATTATCTACCAAATAGTTTTGAATTTAACATTCTCTAGGGAACTACCTCCACCGCACTACTTGAGGTCCTCTACCACAACTCGAATGATTCCTATTGAAAATTCACACTATAGTGACCCGAACCATTTACATATAACATTTCATGAATTTAAGCATAATTAATTATCAGAGTACAAGCCAAGGATCGTTAATTCTAGTGTCTTGAAAGACTAGGTACATAAAACATAAGACATGGGCTAAAAAACACTTCTTTATTTAATCTCCTTAATGAGATCCTAACTTATTTTGAGCCCTTACATCTGTATAGGGAACCCTGGGGAACACATGAACAAAGGGATGAGCTGAAAAGACCAGTAAGGGAATAAACATAAGGATACATCTTAAGCACATGAGTTAGGAGGCATGACATACTGATATCAAAAACATGGAACATATGAAATAATACCATATAATTATGGGATCATATAAACATGGAATCATATAAATGTGGAATAATCATAAAACATTTCTTTATTATGGTTCAAGGATAATTGTCAATCTTGTTTTCCATTTTAGTATGGGTTAAGGCTAAATGCCAATCCCGTTTCACATCGCATCTCATGAGACTTAACCTTACCAAATGCATTGGAGTGCTATCTAGGTCCACCCATATCAATATTTTCATGAATATTATTGCCACATAAATATTATTTCCACATAAATATTCTTTCCACATAAATAATCATACATAATCAACCATACATAAACATGAGGTTACCCATAGAGAAAATTGGGTACCACAATCATGACATAAAGTATAACTAATGAGTGTATCATGAGATTTTCCATGAAAAAAAGGGATTAGAACATACATGGACGTTCATATGGTAATATAGGCATATAAAATGGTAGGTGGTAATAAATATAAGTGAAATCATCTATGAAATTTATTTGTGAAACATTAGCATTAAACAATTTTTGTGTGGTTTTAAGAAAAATACTATAGAGCTTTTAAAATAGTAAAGAGGATGTTATTTTATATAAAATCAGAATTGAACCAAGAAGGTTTTAATAATAAAAATAATGATTTTATTAAAACACTGGTGTCTTAAAACAGATGATATAGTGCACATGATATTGGGTAAAAGTTTGGGAAGTTCTTTTAAAATGAGTGTGCTTATTGGGATGTATCGAGGAGGGATTCACTTAACAGAATTTATATCCCCGAAATAGAATGAGAGATGGATCTTGGAACATGATTTTGGAGAATATAAACATAATTTATAAGTTTTACATAAAAATAAATTACAACTACATTTTGGTAAAAAGAGAAATAGAGCAACCTGAAGGAACAAAGGTAGTTCGGGTAGAATCCATTACAGTTTATCAGAATGGTATCAGGTGTAACTAAGATAGATTCATGAGAGATATAAGGGGTTTCTCATAACTTATACAACATTAGGTAAGTATGGGGGAGGTGAGAAAACATACCCCATAACTTGGTATTACACAAAAAAAGGAATAGCATAGAGAACAATCTTAATTAATAGTGAAAAAGAGAGGATCCCTTACCTTAAATCCATTGGTGTTATCCACTTGTTCTTAAAGACCTGAATAAAAAAATATAGGCTTATTAATTAATAATTTCATAACCTATTATATATGTAATTTATTTATTATATCCCTTTTTATTTCATTAAAATCCTTTTCTATTAGTTATAAGGTTCAATTTCATTGTTCGGGCTCGTTTGTTTACTTGGCTTTAAAAGACCGCTTCACTTATATTCAAGTTTGGATTATATGTAAGAGGAAAGTGGTTTTCCAGAATTGAAGTTATATTATTTAGTTCACATCCAAGAGATTACATGGTTTTAATTTTAATTAGTTTACTTAGAGTGAAGTTGAATTATTATATATATAACCTTGGTGATAACCGTTTTTGTTAGTTGGTGGATTTGATTACAAAGAACATGTTTTTATTTATAACTTAATAAAATTTGTACAAAGGGATTACATAACCAAATAAAGGATATATGACATATATAATAATCTGTTTCAACCATAACACAAATGGTTTCATGACCATAATTAAAGATAATAATAGAAATTGATAAACTATTTTCCTTGTAAGTGCTAAATTAGCACATCTCAAATGG
Organism: Viscum album; assembly: GCA_963277665.1. Taxonomy (NCBI): domain Eukaryota; kingdom Viridiplantae; phylum Streptophyta; class Magnoliopsida; order Santalales; family Viscaceae; genus Viscum; species Viscum album. The sequence continues at coordinate 73,195,282 of OY728162.1, read as the reverse complement.
TGCTTTCATTTCTTTCAAATAAAATGGTGGATAAAGGATAGAAGATAATGAAATATACCATTATCATGAATAAATTATATTACATGCATGTTACTGGATTTATCATACTATTATGGTGAAAGGAGAAGAGGAAATAAACAAAAAGAAAGAGAACATAAAAGAAATAAAGGAATTGGAAAGAGGGATTTTACCTCTTGAGACTTTCTCCTTTGAGAACATCTTAAGGTTAGAGGTAATGGTATTTTGAAGAGGATAGGAGCTTTTGGACGTGGGTAAGGATCTTGGGGATAGATTTGGGTAGAATAATGGCCAGGCACATGGCTTGAGAGGCGTGAAGAGAAGAGGGAGTGAAGGAGGGTTTTATAGTGGAGGAGATGAGGGATTTCATAATATTATAATCATTAATTTATTATTTCTTCACAAGATTTTGAATAGTAAGTATTTCATGACCAAGAATAGTAATTTTATCATGTGGCCCCAAACCAAGTGGGATTACATCAGCAGAACATCATTAATGACTCAATAAATCCCTTATTTATCTTTTATTGTAAATTATAGTATTTTACTATTCATAAAAAATTCAAGTATTTTGAAAAATCCAAAAAATTCACCCTTACCATTTTTCGATGTGTAGAATCTAAAAATGAAGTCCATTTTTCAATAATAATTTTCTAAATATGATTATTTTAATATCTAACTAAAATAATAATTTATTATTAAAACCAGTTTTAAAACATTCATTAAGTAATTCTAAAATATAGGTATATCGTACTTCCAACTTGAATATTATTTTTATACTATAATAGGTGATGTTAATATTCATTAGGGTATATCACTATTCATAAGGGTATGTTACTATTCATTAGGGTAGGTTATTATTCACCAAAAATTAAGTTTTTCTTATTGACATTCTAAATAACTTACTGATTACAACTGTGTATGCTGGATTTTCGAAATTCCAAACACAGATGTGTCAAAATTATGTTTAAAGGTCACTTAGAACATAGTAGTTCATTATGTTGTGTTTTCATGTGATTTTATGACAATCTTATGAGAAGGGAATTTCCATTGAAAACATTGGGTTGTTATATTCTTCCCCCATTATTAAATTTCACCCTAGAAATTTTATTTTACATTCTCAGACAAAAAAAGGCATGGGAACTTTTCTTTCATTGCTTCCTATAGTTCCCATGTTGCCTCTTAGTACTTATGGTTTCACCATAGTACCTTGACAAGATGAGTAGTCTTGTTGCGTAGAACTTTGTCTCTACGATCCAAGATCTTCACTGGTTGCTCCTTGTAAGAGATATCATCTTCCAATTTTACCACCTCTGAAGAGAGTACATGTGAAGGGTCTAGTATGTACTTCTTTAAGAAGGATATATGAAAGACATCATGTACTTTAGACATGGTAGGTGAAAGTGTCAGTCGATAGGCCACAACTCTGACTCTATCAAGGATCTCGAAGGGGCCGATGTACCTGGGACTTAACTTCCCTTTATTCCCAAACCTCATGACTTTATTCCATGTGGATATTCATAGAAATAACATGTCTCCAACTTTGAACTCAAGGTCTCATCGACAGTTATCTACATAACTCTTCTGTTTATTTTGTACTGCCTTGATATGTTATTGAATGATTTTCACCTTCTCCATTATTTCTTTGACTATTTCAGGTCCTGGTAGCTTATGCTCACCGACTTCATCCCAACACATCGTTGTTCTACACCTTTTCCCATAAAGGGATTCATATGGTGTCATTTATATTCTCAAGTAGAAACTATTGTTATAGGAGAATTCAACCAGTAGAAGATGTTGGTCCCATCCTCCTTTGAATTCCATTGAACATGCTCTCAACATGTCTTCCAATGTCTGAATAGTTCGCTCAGATTGGCCATTAGTTTGAGGATGATAGGTCATACTGAAGTTTAGTTCAGTGGTTAGAGAATGTTGGAGACTTTTCCGAAACTTTGAGGTGAACCTCGAATCATGATCGGATACAATAGATAGTGTTACTCCATGTATAATTACCGCTTCTTTGATGTAAATCTGTGTAGGTTGATCTAATGAAAAGTCCTCTCGAATATTGATAAAGTGAGTTATCTTCATAAGATGATCCACAATAACCCATATAGCATTGTTTTCTCTAGATGTCCATGGAATTCTAGTGACAAAGTCCATGGTAATGTTCTCCCACATCCATGCTAGTATGGGTTGTGGTTGCATCATCCCCTTAGACTATTGTCTCTCAATATGAACTTTTTGACATATGAGGCACTTTGATGTATATTCGGAAATCTCCCTTTTCATATTGTCCCACCAATAGTTTTCTCATAGATCTCGATACATCATTGTGCTCCCAAGGTGGATAGAGAAGGTTGAGCTATGTGTATTATCCAATAGATTCTTCTTTATCTTTGTATCAGATGGTATACATAATCGTGTCCCAAATATTACAACTCATTCTTCATCAATTTTGAAATAAGAGGATTTCCAATTTTTAACAGCTTCCACCCTTTTCTGATTTTTCACATCCTTTCTTTGAGCATCCTTTATTTTCTCCAAGAGGAATGGTTGAGCAATCATTTGAGAAAGGATTGATGATGTTCCTCCCTTAATGATTCCCATGTCCATCCATTACAAATCTAAGAAGATCGGATCCTTTTCAATCCTCATCATTGATAAAGATGTCGGATCCTTTTTACATAGAGCATTTGCCACCTTATTTTCCTTACTAGGATGGTAGTGGATTGAGCAGTCAAAATCCTTGATGAGCTCTATCCATATTCATTGGAACATGTTAAGCTCTTTCTGTGGGAATATATATTTGAGACTCTTGTGGACAGTATATATCTCACATTTTCCTCGTAGAGATAATGCTACCAGATTTTCAATGCAAAGATCACAGCCGCCAACTCCAGATCATGCGTAAGATAGTTTTTCTCATGTATTTTCAGTTTCCTTAAGTCATAGGCTATCATTTCATCATTTTTCATTTGCACACAACTGAATCCTTTTGTATAATCATCACTATACACCACAAAGAGTTCTCCACTTGAAGGGAGTGTGAGTAATGGCATAGTGATAATCCTCTTTTTCAAATCTTTGAAACAATCTTCACATTCTTGTGTCTAGAAAAACTTAACTCCCTTCCATGTCAGCTTGTTCATTGGATTTTACAATTGTGAAAAGTTCTTCAAAAATCGTCGATAATACCCAGCTAGACCCAAAAAGCTTTGGATCTCCGTTACAAAAGTTCACCTCGACCACTCTTCAATTGTCTTTATCTTGAAAGGGTCCACAGATATCCCATTCCTGGTGATAACATGCCCCAATAATGATACTTCCTCTATCCAAAACTCACATTTACTATACTTTTCATACAACGTATCCCTTCGAAAAGTCTTTAACACAGTTTTTAAATGCTCCTCATGTTCCTCCTTTCTCTTGGATTATATCAGAATATCATTAATAAAGACAACAAAAAATTTGTAAAGGTAATCTCTAAAGACTCTATTCATTAAATCCATGAAAATTACTCAAGAATTAGTGAGTCCGAAGGGCATAACTATGAACTCATAGTGTCCATACCCCGTTCGAAAGGCATTCTTGGTAATATCTTCCTTCATCACCTTTAGTTGGTGATATCATGACCAAAGGTCCACCTTAGAGAAATAACTAGCCCCACGAAGCTGATTGAACAAGTCATCTATCCGTGGAAGGGGACAATAGTTCTTTATTGTGATTTTATTCATCTCACGATAATCAATACAGAGGCGCATTTATCTACCCTTCTTCTTGACAAAGAGGACTAGAGCACCCCATGGTGAAGCACTCAGTTGTATAAAAACCTTCTCTATATTCTCCTGTAACTTCTTCTTAAGCTCTTCCAACTCTATGGTGGCCATTCTGTAAGGTGTCTTTGAGATTGGAAGAGATCCAGGGATATGTTCGATTGAGAACTCAACCTCTCGGTCAGGTGGAAGACCAGGAAAATCTTCATGGAATACATTAGTGTAATTCCTAATGATGGGAATGTCTTCAAGAATGATTCTATCCTTTGTCCCAATCATTTGAGATAGATATTCTTGCTCACAAGGAAGTAGTATCCAAACTTGAGACAAAGATTCTAAAGGTGACTCATCTTCCTCCTTACACTTGTGAAGAATCGGAGGATGCTTTGGGATGTGAAAAGTGATCTCCCTTTCCCAAAAATTGATGTTGTCCTTGTACAAAGATAGCCAATACATACCCAAGATAGCGTCGTACTCCACTAAAGGAAGTATGATGATATTTTCTGGGATGTTCAGTCCACAAACATTAACTGGGGAAGAGTTATAAACCATGGATGCAATAATTTCCCCATTCACTATTTTCATAGATAATTTTTCTCCAAATTTTGAGGTGGTGTTTGAATAGTTCTACTAAACATTCAAGATATGAAAGAATGTGTAGAACCAAAATCAAATAGTATGTTCGCTATTTTTGAAAGAATAATAAATGTACCTATCACCACATCGTTTTCCAGCTCCAACTCAGTAGTAGTGATAGCATAATCCCTTCCTTGTTTCCTTAGAGGTTGTTGTCGATTGCCTCTGACAACCCTCATCTTAGGGTAATTGTTCGCATAATGCCCAAGATCCTTGCAGTTGTAACACTACACTGCAGGCTAAGTGTTGATCTAAACCTTCTTTTCTTCTTCAACATTAGTGTGATTTTTCATATCCCTTCGGCACTTCTTGTCCAGATGACCAAAGTCTCTGCATTTGAAGCAATTCTTAGTTCCCATGAGACAGTCACCAAGATGCTTCTTCCCACATTTTTTGCAAGGGGAAAGTAAGGCTTCTTTCCATCATGGGATTTTTTTGATGAACCACCCATGTTGTTCTCCATTTTTCACTTCTTGTCACTTGTCACATGAGACCACTGAGAGTCTCCAATCTCCATTTCAACCTAGAGGTCACAACGGATAATCTTCTCATAACTGTTGAAGTCTCGAATCTCCAACACTTTTTGTAGACTCATCATTAGTCCGCTAAAGAAGTGATCCACCTTTCTTTTAGTGTTCATGAAAAAGTCAGAGGTGTGCCTTTATAGACTTTTAAAGTTCACTTTATACACCCTAATGGCCTCATATTCCTTCAACTTGAGTCCAAGGAACTCTCTTTCCATCTTGAGACGGAGGGTTTGAGGAAAGTATTTATTGAAAAACATCCTCTTGAATTTCTCCCAATCTATGGAATCAATTTCCTCTTGGGACTTTGTATTCTTGATCAGTTTCCACCACTGATCAGCTTCTCCATCAAAACGATAGAACTCCATTACAACTTTCTCTTCTTCCGAGCACTGGAGGACAGAGAAAATCTTTTCAATGGAGTTAATCCATTGTTCTATGAGGATGGGATCAGAAGACCCATTAAACATGGGAGGCCTTTTCCACACAAAGGGTTCTACAGAAACATGCTCTTTCCTTAGAGGAGGAGGACAGTCCACCTTATTCAAGTTATTATTCATAACTCGAGCCAGCTGAGAAAGTACTCCCAGGAAGTTTTGAGCACTCACTTCTGTCACATCGGGCATATAATTAGGGAAATCATCACATTTCCTATAACATTGGTTGTTGGAACATGTTTTTCTATTTCCATCCATTAACTAAGAAAAAGAATGTATAATTAGATGTCTTGAATACTTAGCTATTGAGCATAAAAAGGAAACTTTGAACATAAAAGTATAAACTTATAAAGAAGAAATACATCTTGACTTGTGATTCCTTAGGTTTATATCCAGGTTATCCTTGATCTATTTCTTAACTTATATCCTTATGGGCTTATTTTTTCCCTTAATAACAGTTTGTACTAATCTTGTGAATCTACCAAAGCATATCCCATGGGAGTGTCATAACCAAGAGTGTAGCAAGGCCCATTTTCATGCACCAGTTCCCATTAAAGTCTAGCTCAAAGGGATGTTTTCAGGTTTTACCCCTAGATACATCTATCCCAGTGCCTCCTCTACCTATTCGTATCCAGACAGAGATGTATTTTCTTAATAAACCACTTACTCAATACTCACCAAAATCCAAGAATGTTTTCTTATACTTAGTTACATCCTTATGGTTCTCACTAAGGTGCTCTATTACTAATCTCCAAAAATAACAAGACCATCCTCTGATACCAACTATAGTTACCCGATCCTTTTACATAAAACATTTCATGATTTTAAGCATAATTAATCATCAGAGTACAATCCATGGATCGTTAAGTCTAGTGTATTGGAATACTAGGTACATAAAACATAAAACATGGGGATAAAAACACTTCTTTATTTAATCTCCATAATGAGCTCCTAACTTCATTTGAGCCCTTATATCTGTATAGGGTACCCTGGGGAACACATGAACAAAGGGATGAGCTGAAAAGCCCAGTAAGGGAATGAACAAAAGGATACATCTTAAACACATGAGTTAGGAGGCAGGACATACTGATATCCAAAACATGGAACATATGAAATAATATCATAAAATAATGGGATCATATAAACATGGAATCATATAAATGCCGCAGAATCATAAAACATTTCTTTAGTATGGGTCAAGACTAACTTCTAATCCCATTTCCCATTTTAGTACGGGTCAAGGCTAACCATCAATCCTGTTTCACATCGCATCTCATGAGACATAACCTTGCCCAATGCATTGGAGCGCTATCTGGGCACACCAATCTCAAAATTTTCATGAATATTCTTAACACATAAATATATTTTCCACATAAATATTCTTTCCACATAAATAATCATATATAATCAACCATACATAAACATAAGGTTACCCTTGGATATAATTGGGTACCACAATCATGACATAAAGAATAACCAATGAGTGTATCATGAAAGTGTCCATGAAAGAAAGGGTTTAGAACATACATAGACGTTCATAAGGTATTATAGGCATATAACATGGTAGGTGGTAGAAAATTGATGTGAAATCATATAAGAAATGTATTTTAGAAACATTAGCATTAAAACATCTTTGTGTGGTTTTAAGGAAAATACTATAGAGCTTTTAAAATAGTAAAGAGGACATTATTTTATATAAAATCATAATTAAACCAATTTGGTTTTGAAAATAAAATTACAGATTTTATTAATAAAATGGTGTCTTAAAATATATGATATAGTGAACATGATTTTGGGTAAAAGATCGGGAAGTTCCTTTAAAACGAGTGTTCTTATTGGGATGTATCGAGGATGGATTCACTTTAAAGCATGTATATCCCTAAAATAGAATGAGAGATGGATCTTGGAACATGATTTTGGAGCATATAAACAGAATGTAGAAGTTTTACATAAAAATAAAAGACAACTACATTTTGGTAAAAAGAAAGATAAAGCAACCCGAAGGAATAAAGGAAGTTTGGGTAGAATTCATTACAATTTATCGGCATGGTATCAGGTGTAACTAAGAGAGATTGATGAGAGAGATAAAAGGTTTATCATAACTTATAAAACAATAGGGCAGTATGGGGGTGGTGATAAAACATACTCCATCACTTGGTATTATACAAAATAGGCATTTCATAGAGAACAATCTTGATTAAGAGTGAAAAGGAGATGATCCCTTACCTTAAATTTGTTGGTGTTCTTCACTTGTTATTAAAGACCTGAATAAAAAGATTTAAGATTACTAATGAATTTGTACATAACATCTTATATATGTAATATATTTATTATAACCCTTTTTATTTCATTCAAATCCTTTTTTATTAGTTATAAGGTTCAATTTCATTGTTCTGGCTCGTTTGTTTACTTGCCTTTAAAAGATCGGTTCACTTATATTCAAGTTTGGATTATTTGTAAGATGAAAGTGGTTGTCCAGAATTTAAGTTATATTGTTTAGTTCACATCTTGGAGATTACATGGTTTTAATTTCAATTAGTTTACTTAGATTTAATTTGAATTATTATATATATAAACATAGTGATAACTGTTTTTGCTAATCGGTGGATTTGATTACAAAGAACATGTTTTTCTTTATAACTTAATACCATTTGTACAAAAGGATTAAAAAACAAATATAGGATATATTACATATATAATAATCTAGTTCAACCATAACACAAATAGTTTCATGACAATAATTAAATATAATAATAGAAATTGATAAATTGTTGTCCTTGTATGTGCAAAATTAGCACATCTCAAATGGTGCTTTAATTTCTTCAAAATAAAAGGGTGGGGAAAAGAGAGAAGATTATGAAATATACCATTAGCATGAAAAAATTCCAGTACATGTATGTTACGGGATTTATCATTCTATTATGGTAAAGGGAGGTGAGGAAAGAAACAAAAAGAAAGAGAACTTAAATGAAATGATGGAATTGGAAAGAGGGATTTTACCTCTTGAGACTTTCTCATTTATGAACCTCTTGAGGGGGGAGGTCATGGTATTTTGAAGAGGATAAGAGAATTTGGATGTGGGGAAGGATCTTGGGGAGAGATTTTGGCAGAATAATGGAAAGGAACAAGGCTTTATAGGAGTGAAGAGAAGAGGCGGTGAAGGGGGTTTTATAGTGGAGGAGAGGAGGGATTTCATAATATTATAATCATTAATTTATTATTTCTTCACAAGACAATGAATAGTAAGTATTCCATGACCAAGAATAGTAATTTTATCATGTGATCCCAAAACAAGTGGGATTACACCAGCAAAACATCATTAATGACTCAATAAATCCATTATTTATCATTTATTGTAAATTATTGTATTTTACTATTCATAAAAAATCAAGTATTTCAGAAAAATCCAAAAAATTCACCCTAACCATTTTTTGACGTGTAGAATCCAAAAATGAAGTCCATTTTTCAAAAATAATTTTTTAAATATGATTATTTTAATATTTAATTAAAATAATAATTTATTTTCAAACTAGTTTTTAAAAATTTATTAACTTATTCTAAAATATAGGTATATCATACTTCCAACTTGAATATTATTTATATACTATCATGGGTGAGGTTACTATTCATTAGGTTATATCACTATTCATAATGGTATGTTACTATTCCTTAGGGTAGGTTACTATTCATGAAAAATTATGTTTTTCTTATCGGACTCCAAATAACTTATTGATTACAACCGTGTATGCTGGATTTCCAAAATTCCAAACACAGAAGTGTAAAACTTATGTTTAAAGATCACCTAGCACTTAGTAGTTCATTATGTTGTTTTTTCATGTGATTTTATGACATAATTATGAGAAGGGGATTTCCATTGAAAAACATTGGATCATTACACATAGTCCATCACACCAATCCAAAACCAAATGGTATCATGAATATTCAACATGCATCACCATAATTTTCACCGAAGATGGCATGTGTTGTTTTTGAGCCACCTTTTTACATATCCCAAATGGAATCATGCATCTCTAACATGTACCCAACATCCAAACCTCAAAAGAAACCTGAAGTTGCATACCTTCCTATGATCCTTCACTAAACCCAAATCTCGATCCCTTGTGTTGTACATCAATGGATCTAGGCCCAGATTCCCACTCACATAACCAACCATGCCTCCTCGCCTATCCACCTCATCAGACTAAAGTCATTCATGGTGTTTCCATACAACCACTCAACTTGTTTCACACTTCAAGTCCAACCATGTGACCACCCTCCACCTTGGCTGTCACACCTAAATTAATCATTTTTCTATGCTCTAACTTCCCTTGTCTCGTCCATCCAAAGTCAACATTGATTCCACTTTGAACAATGTTAGAACAACCAAGTCAAGAACCCCAAATGATCTTACCCCATGAAACCCACCTTCAAGACAACCTCATGAACTCAAGGTGCTTTCATTAGGAAAGAAACCAAAGTCATACCCATGCCTTTTTTTAGAAACCTGATGGAACCTACCGTTCATAAATTCCACCTCTGAAGCATTCCCTCATTCTTCAGGTTCCAAAGTACCTGCAACACTGGGCTAAATTTCCTCTTGGTTACCTTCACTTATCCACAACCACTATCTCATGGACACAACCTGATTCATATTCCCAAAACCAATGGATATCTTCCACATATCCCCCTTAGGCAAAATCCCATACTAAGAAGCACCCTTCATTTCCCATTACCAAAATACCAAAACATAAACCTATGCCTCGCACACCCAAAATAGTTTAAAACCTGACCGACCTCCCTCACTGGTATCCCTTTAAATTCCCAAGGTACCGACTCTATAAACTAGATTCATTTCAATGAGGGTATCTAGGTTATCCCACTGATCCATACTCATCAAATCTCACACAATTCACTGCTAATAGGTATCACTCTTTCCCCCATTCTGAAACAAACTATGTATAATGCACTAAGTGACTATTTACTCTAGGTCCCACACCAAATATATGTGACCACATACATCAGCACTACAAGCCAAACACCCAATATAGTGTCCAAAATGCAACTCAGATGATCTAAAATTGTAAGGTTTACCACATTTATGTTATAAAAAAAATTAAAACCTTAAGGTCACAACCTAACCAAAGTCACAACAAGAAAAGTTTAACTATATGAAAAATCCAAACCCATCAAGGTCTCACAGACTATAACCCAAGGTCTCAAAACTAGGGCACTCTCACTACCCAAACCACCCACATATAGAGTTTAATCACAACACTAGGGATTACTAAACCATTTTCACAAAAGGTACCATCATTACACATTCCTCTTTAATTAAATTTACATTTTAAAAACCTGATAATTCACATTTCAAAGATTTCCATTTACCAAATATTTCAAAAATCCCATCTTTATTAAATTTCATAATTCATGGTTTTTGGTAAAACATCATGTCATTCACAAGTTAATCAAAGGGAACATACAGATGACCCATCAATCCTATGTGCCTAGCATGATGCATGAACCCACATTCCCTCTCATACCATACTAATCCAAGAGATAAAACATCATAAATCAATAAAATCACATCTAAGTTCACCACTTGAGGTAGAAATATCAATCAATGGTAAAATCACTATAAACACCAATTATCACCCATGTAAACTCATATTTTCCCCTATACATGGGGCTGAAGGCACACAGGCACAGGATTATTACCAAGATCTAACAAGATCCTAGTTTTCTATTTACGATTCCCAAATATTAATACAAAAGATACCACCTATGATGCCACTTTGGAACATCCTTCCCCGGGTGCCACTATAATTGGTGCCTTGATTCGGATCACCACATGAACATAATTACCCCTCCCCATATGCTAGAAGCTACCAAATAGAAGTGTGCATATATGGTGATGCAATGGGGAGACAATACCCACTTATCATTGTATTAAAACAACAAAAATAATATCAATAGTTATAGAAACCAACATAACAAAAAAATGTAATAAAAAACAACAAATTCTAATAATAATCAAATGAAAACATGATACAATAATGATATAAACACTCTATATGTCCAGTATTCATATAGTAAAAAAATACCAAAAATTGGAAAATCCCCAACATGGTTTTGAATCCAAACATGGACCTAACATCTCATGCTACAACCCAACAGGCTATGAATAAACCAAAACCCAAGAGTTAGGTCCCTTTCCTAAACCTATACATAAAATAATAACATATTCTTGGGTACTTGGGTGCCATGGTATCCTGATAAAGGTGTGAGTGCAACTTAGTAGGTCACCACCAATAATGTCTAAAACAAATACCAGTATAAATATTAGTGTATGTAGATAACTAGGGATACGATGAATAAATAAGGAAGCAAAAGAAACAAGTTTCTCAATTAAAAATTTATTAATTAGCCATATACCACAGGGGATAACCATTTTAATTCATAAGGGGAATTAATTTATCCTTCTAGTAATTATTCATAACATGGATAATCATTCTAGGAACTCATTTCTTACATCATCGAGGTTGCGGGTCAAAAATCAAGGAGCATCAGTGGAAATATACAACCGGGATTATGCATGTCATGCTCAACCATCCAAACCATTTATTATATGGGTCACATATCAAGAAACAAGGAGCATCAGTTCAAGTATCCAACTGGGATTTAGAACATCATGTCCATCCATCCTAACCACGATATGAAATTTCATGTCCATACCCTTAGATCTAGAAGCATTAGTCCATCTTATGAAAACTAAAGTGCATCGGGGTGCTTGGAGCATTAGTTTATCCCACTTAAAACCTGGGGGTATAATGTTATTCCAGCATACAAAAAACATTAGTCAGAGGTCATCAAACATGGAGCATCAATCCATGAATCCAACTAGGATTTGACACTTCATGTCTATAAATCCCCAATCATTCCATTATCAATCATCTACATATATATCACATCATTTATCAAAAATTTGATACCCTTAATCACTCATCATTTACTAAGGTCTAATGGACATTTAAAACCAAAAACATCTCAATAATACCCAACCCCTTTTTCACATTTCATAAACACCACCTAATTTTTTTTAAACCACCCCTCAATAAGGTTCTTTCTATTTGAACATAAAAATAAGGCCAAATGCCATCCATTACCTTTGATTCATTAAAATAAACCACCATGGAATTTTATCAAGGGGTAAACCACACCAAAAATTTAAATAATAATTTAAAATATAATAATATCCAATTTTTAATTACTTTATAGTCAACACATTCATTTTAACCATTACCCACATTCAAAATATCATTTTTTCATTGAAAACCATAACTGGATCAAAACTCAAAACACATCATTTAAAATATTTCAAATCCTCTTAGTAACTTCACAAAATATTATATAAAAACATTTCAATTATACCTATATTAATGTTTATCAATTCATTTTAAAGTTTTCAATGGTTTGGAATACACCATGGGTATCCCTAGGTATGGCGTCAAATCATCAATAGACCCAATGAGGTCTGTGAAGAGTGTTTCACACCAACTACATGCCCAATTTACTTTACTTATCCTAAGATATGAAAAAGTAGAAAGGCTTTTGAAGGAAATAACCACATGAAAAAGGTAAATATAAATACTTTAGGTAAAATATTATAGACCATCTACCTCATTCTTGTATAGAACCACTCATCCAACAACAACCCTTGATTCGAGCTAAAAAACCTCAAACAACAAGAAAAATAACACCCTAGAAAACAAGTGTTTATAGATTATAAATGAGAGGAAATTAAACATACAGACTCTTACAAAAAATGAAAGTAAATAGATTTGAATAATCACTTTGATCTTTAATTCACAACAAACAGCACTCCAAATCCCAAATAAATGATGGCGAATCATCCCTAAAGGAGGGAGGAGCTTCTGCTTTATCACCCTTGATATAGGGGGGTGAATGGGGGAGAAAATATGGGGAGAGACCTTAAATCCTGAGGGAAAAAAAGTTCATTTAAACACTTTTTAAAAGAAGCACGGTTTTTCCAAATTGTTATCCAAACCATGTTCCAACAATGCATCTCTCTCTTTCCAAGAGGGGGCTAGGCCACATGGTCTGGCTGAGCCATCCACACAATTTTGAAATTCCGTGTGGATCATGTGCACCTACCTCTATCCAAGGGGAACAATGGAATGGTTGTTTGTGAAGGCCTGCATGGTTGTCAAACCATGCGAGGGTTGTTTCTTTGGATCTTTCTGAGACCCCCACCCCGTATGATTATGGAACATGGTTAAACTAACCATGAAACAACCATAAAACTTTTATAGTTTGGATTCTTTTCCAATATATCACATATAGAACCCTCAATACACCCCTAAGACCTATCATACTCCTCAAATAACACTCCATTAACTATTTAAAAGTGAGTTTAACCAAAATTTAAACCAAGGAATACCTTGTTTTGGGGTTGGGATCTTACATGTATTGATAGCACAGATGGGTAAAAATTTAATCCAGAAAAAGAAGATTGGAATTTTGAATAGATATCCTTGATCATTGAAACCCAAAGGAGGTTTCAATAAGGTGGAGAAATGTTTCCATCCAAAATACTTGAAAGGGTTTTTGAATCACAAATGAGAGTCCATATTAGGTATTTTAGTTATAAGAAATAAATTCTTTGATTTTTAATGGTTTATGATAACAAATACATTTTTTACAACTATTGAAAATAAACAATAGTTCAAAATTAAGGTAAGTATCAATGGAACTTACAATTTTTATTCAAATTATGGATAAAATTGTTTCTATATTAAGGAATTGAATAAAAATAATTATTTTAATTCTTTGATAAATATAAATAAAGGATGTGTGTTTTCATATTATTTATTTTATGTGATGATATAATTTATTTTTATAAAAGTAGTTATTATAAACAATATGAGATGATTATTCGATACATATGGTTTATGATTAATCAGGTTCTATATAATGGTTTGAAATTATGATAATAAAAAAATTATTTTTATTTAGGATAAAATAGTTTATCCAAGATGTTTTTTAAAATAAGAGAGAAATATTCCCCAACACCTAATAGTGGAATGTTTTAAAGAATAAAGCCTACTTTTTGAAATACTACTCCAACCACAGAGGTTGTAATATATGACATGGGTATAAAAGTTTATTTTTTAAGTACTACCACTGTAGGAAATAAGAGTTAATTTCCTAAACACAAAGAGTTTGGGTATATTATCATGATATCTAAATAGAATATATTTTTTAAGAGATTATTAGGAAAATATTTGGGCTTAAAGAAGTTCAAGTGAAAAAAATAAAAGATCATTCTAGTTAAAATTAAAACTCAATGTCACTTAATGTCCTAAAAAGAGTTTAGGATATGTCAGAAAAGATAAATGTAAAGAGATACATTTAGTTATTGTAACTAATTTAATTTCACTTTAGATTATAAAATAGGTTAATATGTATTGGTAATGATAAAATAATGTAAACAGTTTCATTTAGTTAAAAAAATTTATCTCGTAGAAAATGTTTAAGGGAAGGTTCCAAGAATGGTGATGATGATGAACTTATAAAGAGTTTTAGGTATATAGAAGAAGTAATTAAAATCGTAACATTGGATGTTATGAATTAAAGGAGTTTTAATACTATGCTCAAAGAGTTGAACCTTAGGAATATTAATACTAAGTCTCACTATTATTCAAATAAACTTTCTGCATATATGTTACTCACTGAAGAAGTTTAATGGGAGGTTTTATCAAATTGTCATATAGATATGTGGAAAGAATCACATATAGATATAATAAGTTTAAAAACCCTAAAATTTCATCAAAAATAAGGCTATTATGGAATTCTATCTTATAAGATATTATATTAAATAATCCTTTATATGTTTTTTTATTGTTCTTAAAAGAATTTAATAATATAAATGTATCATGTTATACAAAATACACTCTCCAATGTATTATTCTTTCATGTTGGATATATATATTTTGTGAATTGAAATTGTAATTTTCCTCTCAAAGTATGGCTGAGTTATCTCTAATTAATGTTAATCATGGAGTACTATTGGTTGTGATGAAATTTTAAAGTTACCATGGGTAGAATTTTATATAGAGATATAGAATATTTTCTTCAGACAAAAAAAGGGTTTTGTGTGTTGGATGGCCTTCCATGTATACAACATGGAATGTTATACACTAAGTATTTAGTATATTAGGATTGTATATTTTATATTTAATCCCCATATACAAGGTTGGAAATATACATATCATGTTAACTTTAAAACTTTTATACCTTCCCCATGTTATACCTATTTCTAATCCGATCAATGGATGGTTGGGTATGTTGCTGATCATGTCATCAGTTGAGGCACAACTGGGGTGATATTTTTCTTCTATATGAGTATGAAATCTTGACCCTTTATGACCTTGATTAAGATATACTAAGGAAGTGTATGGATATGGGTATATAAGTTATATATGATGTGCTAATCTATTTGGATGATGGGTATGTGATGTTCTCATCGATTTGGGTAAATGACATGTGATGTGTTCATCCATTTGGTTATTTTATACTTGAATGAATGAGAACATATTACTTTGATATATGGTATTGACATACTCAAAGTCCCATGGTGACTAGATGTATTGTAAAAAGGGAATATATGATTATTAATACTCTTATATGATACAATTGGTAGAAAAGGGTATAGAGATACAAGTGTTTGATATAGATCACATCAGATCCATTTATAGCTTTAGTGGATTGATTCTTTAATAGAGGATACTCTTTTCTGGAATTTATAAATTGAGTAATTTATAATTTTGGTAATATTATAAAGTCTTTGGGGTCACACTTTGTGGTTGTATGAGTGAGGATTAGGTTTATGAAATAAACTCTGAGAATTTCCCTAAAAGTTTTTCAAAGCATGTCTAGAAGAAGATATGTATGGATTTTTCACAATTGTTATATATGATTTATCATATGGTGAAAATGTATGATATATTTTCTTAAATTAGTTTTGTATGTGGCTCCAAAAGTTGTTAGATATGATGTGACATAAGGTGAAGATGCACTAAGTCTATAAGGATTTTGTGTATATAGGATATTATTGGTAATATGCAATAAAATGAAAGACCATGACATAGTAGGTTATACTATATCAGAGTCTATGATAGTATCGAACATGGCATAGTTATAGTAATTATGTTGTGGTGTTTTGTATAACCTTTCATGTTATGAAATAACAAGTTGGTTCCTTTAATATTATATTCTCGGTTGTTTGTCATTTGATGATGATTATGAGGAGTTTGAATATATCACATAATTATTTAAGTGTTAAACAATAATTAATGGGATTAAAACAGAAAATTCAAGAGGTGAAACATTTGGATAATTTGTGTGAAACACTCAGTCAATGTATGGTTAAATGTTTGGTTTTTTGAGTCTTGTATATGGTGGTTTAATAATCATGCATTGTGTGTGGAATTAGAATATGTGATTCCTTATATTAAAGATCCCCAAACCAATATTATTCTTTACCAATCATTATCTAATACCTTTGAACAAGTTTTTATCAAATTTTTGTTAGTAGAGAGATTATTTCTGAGTGTCATGAGTTTTTTGTAGTTTGTGAATACCCTATGAGGAATGGTTCATTTTTTCATCTTAGTGGTCAATATCAACTCGTGTGGATAATTTGGATCAATATAGAATGAGGTATGTAGTCATTTTATTTATTTTATTATAAATTTCTAACATATTTATTATTATTAGGTTTTTTGGGTTTTGTAGATTTCTTCTAATATGTTTTTGATGATATACATCCCTCTAAAACCCTTTAGGGGGAAATGAGGTTGATGTACTTCCCGATGCGTCATGGTCATCATCCAATGTAGTATTCTTGTATGGTTATGTGATAAGTATGTGGTATGAAGTTGAGTTATGTGGTATATTATTTGGTATATGGTGTGTGGATGTGGTATGTAAGTTATGGATATTTTATGGTTATGTGGTATACAGATATTTTGGTCTATAAGGGATGTGATAACTAGGATGTATATCATTGGGGTGTGAGGAAAACTAGTTCATTGGGGAAGTGAGTGTGTGTAACTTTAATTATTAGATTCCATTGATTACTATGTTACTATATTTTATATGGGTTTAGTGAGTGAACCTTGGTGAGGTTGGGTGGTGGTTGGCCTAATATAGGTGATGGTTTGGTTTTCTCGTTTATTTATAGAGACTTTAGTATGCTTATTCCATACTTTCATGAGTGATTCTGGTGATAATATTAATTATTACACTTTTATTCTCACACCTATATCCTATTTTTTACATATTTATAGGATGAAGATGGTGATTGGGTTGGAAATTACTAGATTGTGGCGTGGAGTTGGCTAGTGTTTGGGGGTTCTTCTATAGGAGTTGCTTATTTTGATTATTTATTTGGATAATTTTTTATGGAAGACATTACATGCATTGTGATATTTTTTTATTTTTTATTGTATGGATTTCATTGGTTTATTTTCTTTTATTTACTAGGGTTTATAAGGGAATTGATCCTATTACATGTGTTTGATACCCTTAGTGCTAGTCATCAATACATGGTGTAACACCCCCTGATTTTAGTATTTATTTCCCTTTTAAATAAACCTTATAGAATGTGATACATGTAACAATGAACCAAATGAATAATGATTTATACCATTATGGTATACTATTATAATACAAAATTAAATAAATTACATGACAAATAAATGAAACATAATTTGTAAAATTACTAATGGAATGAAACCACAGGTAAATAAAACTACCACATGGTTGAAATTTTCATCATCATGATCAGCCATGAAGATAATATCATTGATGATAACTATATAAAGAATGAAAAATTATAGAAATATGATAAGAATTTTGATAATGAAATTAGATAATAGGAATAATAATTTTTGATAATTATGTTAAGCTATATATAGGGATGTAATATAATTATTATATATATATGGTCATTGGTTGTATAGTTGATGGACATATGGTCATTAAATATATGAGAATTGGATATATAATTGATGTATAAAATTTATATCTAATAGTTATATTAATGTTTTTTAATTATTAGTAATAAATTAACATCTTATAATTATTTCTAGAATGAAATTAAAGGATAATAATTAAAAAATGATTTATTATAAAAATATGTATTTTTATTTGTTATATATTAATATTAATTATAAATAAATATTTTATGGTTTAATAAAATTGAAATAAATATTATAATAAAAAATGGTTTATAAAAAATAATGTTTAAAAGATAATAATTGGATGTGATTAAAATCATGTATTGTTAAGATTTAGTTTTCTAAGTGTATTTTTTCTTAATAAATTAAATTGATTAATTTTAAAGGATGATTATAATAAAATTTAATGCTTATATCTATAAAAAATATTTTAAAATCATTTAATTAGAAATTAGTATGAAATAATATTAATAAAACTCAATGTTTAAAAAGTCATTTTCTTACAAAACATTTTTTTATATATTTTATAGCTTCATTTAAAAGTTAAATTTATTATATTTATAAATTGAATTATATAAGATGGATTAAATTTTTGGAATCATCGCACCAAAATTAGGCAATATGTGTTATATAATATTTTTAGTAAAAAATAATAATTATCAATTTATATAATTAAACAACATAAAAAAGAGGTAAAGGGGAGTAAAAATGACACAGATTGAGTTTTTTATAGTTAAAATGATATAAAATCATTATAAAAGATATTTTTTGGGTTTTGGATTAAATCCTACAAATATCACTAACATTTCCTTACCTAAATCACCTAAATCCATTATTAAATACTAATTTGTTTTATAAGTATGTTTTTGTAATGGTGACAAAAAAACAAATGGTCATTATAAAGTTACATTGTTATCGATAAATTATCGAAAATATGCTTGTCATAAATTATATTCTCACAAACCATACCCATACCTTATATAAAATGAACATGGGACGAAATAAATCATTTAAACACAATTATACCAAAACCTTTAATAATCTAGGAATTATGAACTTTTTATCAAATAATGAGGATCTACATTTTCATTATGAAACTTGTATAAAACAGTCAAAATTACTAACATAAAATGATGATAATAAACAATAATTGTATAATATATGTATAATAAATGATTATAATTTAATAGTTTAAAGGGAAATATATATGAATAAGGTTGTTAAATAAGTTATTAATATGATTTTTTTATTTTAAAAGAGGTTAAAGCGCTTTCATGGAAGTCGGGAATAAAGTTAAGGGTTTCTCATCTCAAATTCCCTTCATTGAGATGCATTACATATTCACCACTTTTTTTATTTTGTGTGGTGAATATAATTTCCATATATTTATTTTATCATAATTTTCATTAAACTAATGGTATTTACAAATCTATAATTTATTATCTCTTTCAAGAGATTTTGATTTAAAATCTTTCAAAGATTTAATGTTTTTGTTTCCAATATCACTTTGAATCAAAACTATCTATGTATAAATTTACATAGGGAGAATTCATGTTATTTATCTATAAAATATAATATATTTTCTTCTCCTTTGGTTATTTTTCAAGTTTACATTTCTCTTTACCATTTCACCTCCCTTTGTTTCACAATTCAACCGAAAGGATGCTTGAAAGCAGAGTCGGCCTTATCTCTTTTTTCTAGTTAGGAATATTTCTCCTCCATGTCCATATTTTTTATATTTATTTATGTATTTACTTTCATTTAATTATATGATTATTTAAGGCCAATTTCTATTAAATTTAAATTTATTTTTAAAAATCATGAAAGGAATCTTTTTTTACATTTTCGGCATGGTCACTTTCCCCCAACATTTTCTTTTGTTTTCTTTAAAAAGATTCCATTTCATGTTTATAAAATTAACTAAATTAATATTTTTTACTTTCTCATTATTTTTGAAAAAAAATTATATTATAAATTAAATCCTTTTAAAATAAAATTTATCCAAATTTAAAGGAAATTTATTTTTATTTTTCAAAGAATTTTTTTAATTCTATTATATTTTTTTTATTTATGTCAATCCCTTTAATGTTTTTTATGTTTCATTAGAGATTTTTTTCAATGGAATCATCTACTTTATTTCTCTAGATGATTATTTTTTATTACTTTTGATGATTCTTATGAAGCCTATTTCATTTTCATGGGTTAATTATTCTATAATGGAATTATGAATGTTTTCAAAATCATGTGGAACACATATTTATGGTTTTTATTATGAGATAGGTTGAACCCAAATTATATATACTTAAATGAATTGGGTAAAGATTTATATCTCATGAGATGACATGTAAGATATTGGGGAGGGAACCCAATCTATAATGAGACACTTTCCACTATGGTTATTGGGATTAAGAGTGAACCTAATCTAATATAGGACATTTTACACTATGTTATTATGGACTTGGAAGTGGGCCTTGAAATAAGTAATAATTTATTATTATTTTATATTTTCCCCTTCTTCCAAAAAATTCCTAGGTTATTCCACATTCTTATGATATGTTTCAGTGGATTGTGGTAATTGTGTCAGGATTCCACATTAATATTCCACATTTCTCAAGTTATGTTTAAATCCTAATGACATTATTATGATTTTCAATCCACTTATTATTGGGTATGATTTTCTTATGTTTCATTCATGTACATTGATTATATTCACATACCCACAAGTTTATCTTATGCTTGATTATGATCTTTGATTGATATCTCTTATGTTTACCCTTTTTTGAGCATCTGATCCCACCCTTTATTTTGTTTCCATTCCCCAAAAAATGAAGAAGTGTTTTATTTATCATGTGCCTAGAAGGGTATAATGTATGAAGATTATTTGTAGGAGATATTGAATAATGTTTGGAAAATATTTTTTTTCTGAATCTAATCTCCCAAAAAATAAACCTATGGGTTCTGGGGTGTGATTTATCTGGATATGTAATGAATAATCATATAAAAGGATATAATATGTATGTATGTTATGGTATCATTATCTCGGTTGGTATGAGAGTAGGGTTTTATCAATTTTGGTAATTAAGTTATTAATAATAAGAGGATATAACTTAAAACAACTTATGTTGGGATAAAAGTGTTGTAGTATGAACCTAAAATGTCATAGGTTGAAATGAAAGTGTCATATTTTAGAACATATTTAGATTGAATATACTTATCATGTAATTGGTTACTCTGGTTATTATTACTCGATACTCACACTATGATTTTTTTAGTAAACAGGTAGCTCTAGGAGGAACTGAGTAAAAAATTATTGTAATAGACAATGAAATGATTTTCCTAATAAGAAACCAAATGGGGTGAGAGATGGAGTAAAAAATCTCAGGGCATTTCTCACCCAACTTTCTCAAGGTATGAACAATAATATGAATCACATAAAACTCCCAAACTTTCCAAGGAAGGAACAACTCTCCATTGAGTTGTTAATGTGGTAATTTCCACCCTCCTTCAGTGGGTTTTCTAATCCACTAATTTCTATGAAATGAATTAGTAAAAAAATTCATTTTCCATTCTCCATTTCTCAGAGCATAAAAATTTTGTTTTAATTATTTATCTCTTAGAAGGTGAAGCTAATCAATAGTGGATTCACATTAAGAATATGAGGCAAGAGGAAAAAATTGACTCCATGGAATATTAAGAGTTTAAGAATCTGTTTTTTAATAAATATTTTCCTTAAACTATTAAAACTAAAATATAGAGAGAATTCCATGAACTGAAACAAATGGAAGATAAGTCCATATGTACCTATGAAGACAAATTCATAACACTTTCAAGGTATTATTATGGTTTTATCACTAACCCCAAAAGAAAAATCAATAATTTCTTTAGTGTCTTAAAAAAATTATCTGAAAGGTGTTGGATATAAGGGAATTTAGAAGCTATGAAGAAACTGTTTGATGTGCTCTCAAGATGGAAATGAAAATTTGAGAATCTCATTATTCTCATGGTTTGGGGGGTAAATAAGAGAAAATTATATTTTAATAGAGGATTAAATGGTAAAACCTGTGGAGGAAAAAAATCATCTTCTTATAAGCTAAAAATGTGGGAAGAAACATAGAAGTAATTAACTCAAATGGATGGAGAAATGCTTCAAGTGTGGAGGAGAAGTCCATCAAGAACATGAATTTTAAAGACATATAAAGAGTACAACCAATGAAATGGATAAAAATAAAGGTAAACCTAATTCTCCTCTCACACTTTAAGGTTTCAATTATAAGAAGTATAGACATTATGAAAACTATTGCACCATTCCAAGGGTTGATAACGATAATTGATGTGAATTAAATCAAAAATAAAGGGAGAAATGGAAAGTATATATAATCATAACTACTGAAGTGGGTCATAAAAGGGTAGTGGTGAATGTTATAATCATCGTCCACTCAAGAACTTAAAATGTATTATTTTATTCTAGTTCTACCAACTTCTTTATATCTAGAAAGTTTGATAAGGTAATAAAATCACCACCATAATGATTAGATATTAAATTATTAGAGAAAGATCTTAGTGGTATGATGATTGCACAATATGTTTATAAATTCTCTCTAATATAAGTTTATGGGAATGGGCTTCCAGTAAATCTTATTATTCTCCCTTTAGTAAAATTTGATGAAATTTTGGGCATGAATTTTCTCTCTCTTCATATATCCTATATTATTTTTTGGGATGAAGAAATCACATTTAATATCCCAAACCCCCTATGATAATTTATCGATGAATGTCTGACTATAAACTCCCTATAGGAATTACTTCCCTTATATGGGTCTTAATTCCCAATCATTGGGGGTATTTTGATTAAATATTTTGGGGGAAAATAAATATTTATGATATGGTAGATGTGAATTAATACATTTATGTCTCTCCAAAAGATTTTCTTAGTCTTCCTCTAGATCATGATGTTGAGTTTTCCATAGAACTCATACTTGGTGGTATAGAGCACACAGCAGAATCCTGAAAAATTGGGAATTTAAAATTTTAATTTTATGATCATCATCGTAACATCATCTCTAAAATAAAATATACTCGATTACAACCCAAATATCTCACATGAATTAATTAAGAATAATAATTAAATTGAATAATACCCCATTTGATATAAATCTGCTCTCGATAACCACTCATCACTGGTGGTCATTGCTTAAAGGAACAAAATTTAGGTCCCTATAGATAATCCAAAAGCACTTCAAATGCATGTGGGATCATTTATCATCAAAATTTTGCTTCTATCGTAGAGATATAATGATGACTTTGTTGTCTCGACAATCACTATTACGTCATTTCATATATCCATAAAGGATATCTTCAATCAATTGCTTGGAATGAGATATTCTCTCTCTAGGAAGTGGGAGAGAGGAGAGATGAGAAATAAAGATCATCATATGAATACTTCCTCTCATGATAACTTCCTCCTATTTATATAGTGAGGTGAAGAATACCTGAACATGGCTCATCGGCCCTTGAATATTCATTACCCACCAAATAAACCATAAATGATGTGTAATGACCAAATAACCATGTAAAAAATGTCATTTATATTTTTATCACTTACCTTTAATATAATAAATATATTACATGATAAAAATGATCTATAAAACTCAACTCGCTATTCCTGGAGATATTAAACAAACCATGAATATTAAAATAATATTCATTCATTAAATATTTTTCCATGTATTCACTTAATATATTGTGAATAATTTAAATCAATAATTTCAATACCAATTATTCTAAACTATAATAATGTGAATTTATTTATTACTTGGTGATATTATATTTACGAACAACCTTGAACCCCATGGCGGGGCTGACCATTTCCTATACTCTTATTCATTAAAATAGGCAAGACTTTTTAATACGGTTAGTGGGTGATCCTCAAGACCCTTATCTCGATAGCATTGAATACTATTCATGGATCTGGAGTAGATTCTAACAACCCATTAATGCCCCTAAATAGATAAGGAAAATTCATAGAAATGAAAACCTTTCATGTAAACATATATCATGTAATATAATCTATTTATCTCTCAATATCTTATAAAATAGTATACACACTTCACATCATCATCCTTTATTTATTTTTCATTGACCTAACTAGATGAACTTACCTTCTTATACCATGGCCATGTATTTAGTGAAGGTACTACCATCTTGGTCAACTAGACCTAATATATCACTTCCTTTTAGAATAGAAAATTTTTATCTTTATTATTCAATCAATTACATGTCATCAATGATTCACCCAATACAATTTCCTTCATTATAACATCAATTCCCTAGTTTTCATCTTTCATCAAAGTAAGTGATCAAATAGTAAACACTAATAATAATCTCAAGACAATGGATATTTATATGTTCTTATAGATAGAAACAACAAATAACACATGAAACATGTGGTGTTCCTATTGGTGGTTCAGTCCTCATGATCTCATCTACTCGAGATCACCAAGTATGAACTTTATGAGAATAAGTCTCAATGATTACGAGACCTCAGTACTTGATAGTCATGCGTTAATTTTTTGTAGTTAGTATGATGTATCTAGACCATATAATTTTTTTTTTAATATTACTGTTATGGTATTTATAGGTTCTAATTATAGCTTAGTAACTATTATAACCTTCTAAAATGAAAAATAATCTAGGGAAATTAACAAGTAAATAGTGGTTGTGAAAATATCAACACTATTATAGTATGTGTACATCATGTAAAACTCACTATATATATGATATGGTAATAAAAAATTAATTTTTAGGTTCGGTATTGGTAACCCACTATTAAAACACTCCCACTTGAACTAGATAAATTTTTTTACTAACCTTGTTAGCAGTCACATGATAATATCATACTTCTATTGAGTTATGGATTTATTTGTTGGTCCTTCCACATCTCCAATGCATGGAATTTTATTATCTATGAATTCAAATCCTTGAGTAAGACTCCTCAAGAAATGAAATCCCCTGGATATATTCCTTTTTTATATTATAATAAACATAACATATTGGATAGTATTAATAGTAGGATTATCGTAATTAATTTTATGATATAACTTTACATAATAAGTGAAAATCTAATAACTGGAACAAATCATTACATATTTCACACTACTTCTTAAGCTACATTAGAAGGTGACACACACGTGGTATTTGTTTATATGGATTCCACTAACTTAAATGAGATTATTTTTCTCATTAAATTTTTCCAGACTGATATATTAGATCATATTGACCATAAAGAATACTATTTTCCCACTTAAACTAGTTTCCCTTCCTCTTTAAATACCATGTACATGTCCCTTGTACTCTCTCAGGTATAATCAGATCATTCATACTTCTTCCTATATAGTTTTTCTGGACATAACTTATATTTTTCTACCATAAAGTATATATTGGTGATAACATATCTTGTACATAGCATGGAATATGTGATTGATCCATCACAGAAGCGTATAAAATTCTACTTTCCACATTAAAATCCTCCTATGTCTCATAAATTTATTCTTGGAGATATTTATACCATGCGAAATTGGAAAACATTCTCTCTTGAATCCTTGTAACTTTTCTTTTTTAATACCTTATTAGTATATTTATTTTTGAGTTGGTCTAAGGAACCCATTAGATCTACCTCAATATATATCATTCTATAAAACTTAGTTTTCTACTTTAATTCAAACTCTAGAGTGTTATATTCATTCTAGTCTTAAATAACTATAAGACCAATAGTTGTTTTCCAAATTTTATCGAACATATTTTCAATTTGAAAATAGTATCACTCCCACTTACCTCTTATAGATATGGAAAAATAGTGTTTACAGATGCTCAATTACAAGAGGAGAGGTGAATTGTAATTTTAAAAACATTCATTTTTAACATTAAGGAAAACTATATTTAACAAAGTTAAACAAGGTAAATTTCCAAAGACTCTTTTAATTCTACAAAACAAATTTACTTAGGTTCCACAAATTTGAATCCAAAAATGAAATTAAGAACAAATTTCTTAAAAGTAGATTCCACCTTAAAGCGTATAAAATCTTATTTATTAGATTAAGTAAAGTATAAGAAAGTATAAGAAAGTTATTCTTTCTTCCTTTATCAAAATACAGCAGAAATAAAAGTTGAAACAAAAAAAGGAAACAAGTAGGAAATATTTTCACCCAAAGAGTAGGGTATCAAAAAACCTTGGATAAAGGTCCCTTGATTTATACATTCAAGAAATTATTTCATACCCACACCAGGGTAAACCCTTGATAAGATTATCGGAATTTGTCTTGTTATCCCCTCAAGCCCTCAAACTTTAAGGTAGTCAGCACCTCTATCTTCCTATCCCCAGAAGCACCCAATTATTATTAGAAAAAATCAGAGTCGCACGAAGAAATATGAACAATATGTTCATGACTGAATGAGATGTTCATGAAATTCACAAAGAATGAGAGTATTTCTATACCTAGAAATCACTTAACATCATGTAATATATAGGATCATTGAATTTTTAATATGAATTCTGAGGAATTCAGAGTCTGAATTTTAGAGAATTATGAATTTTAATTTTATTGAATTTGAGGTCTGAATTTCAGAGAATTATGAGTCTGAATTTTAGATAATTTTGAGTCTAAATTTAAGATAATTCAGAGTCTGAATTTCAGATAATTCATAGTCGGAATTTCAGATTATTTGGAATCTGAATTATAATGAATTTAGAGCCTGAATTCTAAGGAATTTAGAGTTAGAATTATGAGGAATTCAAAGTCGAAATTTTGAAGAATTTGGAGTCTGATTTCTGAGGAATTCGAAATCTGAATTCTAAGGAATTTGGAGTCTGAATTCTGAAATAATTGGAATTTGAATTCTGAGGAATTCGGAGTTTGAATTTCATAGAATGCATAATCTGAATATCAGAGAATTTGGAGTCAATAAACAAAATACTATATATCTAAGGAGCTATAATATTCTGAGGTTTTATATAAGAATCCTAATTTTTTATTTAGTAATAAAATGAGTTTGGTTTTGAGACATTATAATATGAGGAAATGAAAACCAAGGTAAGGACAAAAAATTCTTTAGAGAAGGGAAATTTTCCTTAAGAAAATAATCCTTAGAGAAGGATAATTTTCCTTAAGATAAAGTGTTTGTGATTTTCAAAACATAGAGGAATGGAAAATTTATAAGGAAACCTTATTGAATCAACAATCTCCCCCTTTCTGGAAAGCAAAAACAACCTTTCAAAAAAGAATATACGGATTATGAATTTTCTTTATGAACATTAAAATAAAACTTATCTCCCTTTACATATTAACCATGATGAATATCACTAACTCCCCCTTAGGTTTTAAAATCCATAAGGATCATATTCTTTACTTATTTTAAGAAAATATTCATTAATTAAACTCCACATTACTTAAACTCCCCCTTTCTTAGGGAATTATCTTCTTTTATACTTATTATTCTTTTGATCATTCTTTTCTCCCCCATTGTGATTTTCAAAAAGGAATAGTGTAAATTGAAAAAAATTGGTACCTGAAAGATTATAACTATACAAAACAAAATAAATGAAGTATATTAAAATTTCCTTATGATTATAATAATTGATACCAGGTAATACAAAAAAAATATCAGAATTTAGAGGAAAAATTATTCATCATTCTTTTCCTTCGGCAAGATATTCCTCACAGTAGCCTTAAACTTCTTAATCTCCTAATAATCTTACTTAAACCTCTTCATCAACTGTTCCTGATCATGATTTTTCTTTTCTAGAGCCTTTATTTCTTTCATCCTGAGACTTAAGAATTTTTTCCGGAAACATTACTATATCCTGTTGCTGATTGAGCTTTTCATCGATATTTATCCTGATTTCCTTTTCTATCTTCCAATTTATAGCAACTGAATTTAACTTCCAATTCATATCTTTATCCTCTTGTTATGAGCTACTTGTTCATGGATCATATTCTCTATAAAACTTGTTGTAAGATTTTTGATTCTATCATCTAACTTGTTATAATCATATTTCACTAAGTCTTTGAAGTCATAATAAATTATCAAGTATTCAATTATTCTTTTAGACCACTTTGTAATTTTTATACAAGATCTTCTATGAGCATCATAACTGATATAAAAGGTTTTGTAATCTGCCTTGAGCTTGATGAATTTTTTCATGAGAATGCTTATAGAATCTAACTTCTAATTAAAGTATGGTTGAAGCAACTGGAATATCAAATCAATACTCAGAAACAAGGGAATGGTGTTTACTAACTTCTTCAAAGATTTCACAACAAAATCCTGACCCATGGAAGATGATTCATAATCTGACTCCCTTGAAGGTGAAGATTCTTTTTCTAGATCTACAGCCTTCCTCTTGGATGATTCAACAGTATCCTTCTTAACCACCGCAACATTCTTAGGTGTTTTATGAATCACCTATTTTCCTTTTTCTACTTTATAAATAGTCTTTACAGCCTTTGGAGATTCATGTTCACTATCTAAAAGTTGGAAAAAAAATTCTTCATTAATCACTTCTTTCTCAGTATCTCCCTTAAGATCATCAGGTTGGATGAATTCATGATTACTACATTCATCATCATAAGATTTGTTAACCTCTTAATGACACTCATCCTCTTTTCCTTGAGAAAACATTTTAGTTTCTTCAACCTAAGAAGTCTGGATTGAATGATTTTCAGTACCTTCCTATTCATTATATTCTTCAACTTTATTTATAACATCATCACTCTCATAATCTTCTTCTTCTACTTCTTCTTCCTAAACTATTTCTTCTTACACATTAAGTTCCATAATTATGACTTTCTTTCCTAGAGTCTCTACTGGTAGATTCTAAGTATAACACTATGATATTAGAAAAAATTGCCTGATACATGATGATTTAGGATTTGAGAGTTCCATTCTTGATATTGGTTATATTTATAAGGATATACTTCACAATATTTATCTTCCTTAGCTTAATAAAAAAATCCAAGATAAAGATGTCACCTTTCTTTAAGGATTCCTTGTATACTTTTCTCAGAATTAGGAAACCTTGTACCCATAATTCTAACAATATAAAGTTTTTTGAGAGATGGTTAATCTTTAGTGATTACTCCTTTGAATCCAAATAACTTTATTGCATTTTCCTTATCAAAACTTGCTAACTGATATGGTGGCTTTTGAGTGTACAAAATCACTTCACCTTCATATGAAATTGCAATTATATTTACTGGCATGTTGAAATATAGGGAATAGGTTTTCCCATAACTCTTGAAGGAAAATTTGTCTCTTCCACCTTCATTAAAAAAACTTATTGTATCGTATAATTCTATAAGAAACTCTAGGTAAACTGGATCCTGCATTTTTGGATTTTCTATGCAAAATCTCTCCCATCCATTCAGTTTAATGTTTTTCTTAATCAATTAATTATACTTAGCGAAGAATCTTGGATCAACTAACCTTTCCCTATATATTTTCCATTCCTTTACTTCCTTGGTTAAAGACATTTATTTATATTGGGAGGATTCTAATGATATCCAAAGTCTAATCAAACTTGGAAAAGCAGAACGAGCTTTTTGAAGAGACGCAGAGCCTCGGCAAGAAATATTTGAAAACTGATGTGGGGCGAGGAATAGGGGGCCTTTATACAGGCTTTGAGGCAATTATTTGAATTCCCAATTGAATCCAATTATTGAAAAGAGTACAAACTGATCTGACAGTTGATATGAAAGCTGAATAATGATTTGGTAGGTCTCAATCTTTTGAGGTTTTAAGAAAAAATTAGGATTTAGGAAAAATAAATTTGATAAAATTTTTCTTAAATACCAACTAGAAAAAAATTAATAAAGAAAACTTAAGTAAAGAAACATACCTTCCATATTGCCAAAAAAAATTTTAGTAATGAAAAATATTATTCTTCGGGAATTTTAAATTCTAAAACCTTTTATTATGCAAAGGAAATTTTTGACTCTAGAATTTTGGGTTCTGAAAAATTTTGGTTACAAAAAAATTGATTAAGGAAAAAAAATTGGTTACGAAAAATTTGATTAAGGAAAAAAAATTGGTTACGAAAAATTTGATTAAGGAAAAAAATTAGTTACGAAAAATTTGATTAAGGAAAAATTTTGGTTTACAAGCAAATTTACTCCCCCTATGAGAAGGAGTTACTTAATATAAGGAAATTGGTTTCAACAAAAAGTTAATATTAAATATTACCTTATAGTTATCATTCCTAACTTTTGTTTAATATATTCAAATATATTGAAGGGTAAATATTTTCTAAAAATATCATCATGTTGATCTTGCATTCTTATAAATTGAAGAATGATATCTCATTTAAGTGTGGGATCCTTAAGAAAGTGGTGCCTAATATCTATGTGTTTAGCATGAGAGTGATGTGCAGGGTTTTTTTCATAGGGAAATGGAACTAGTGTTATCACAAAATATCTGTGTTTTGGTAAAACTCATGTCATATTCTGTGAGTGTGTGTTGCATCTACAGCAATTGGGCACAACAACTTCCAGTGGCTACATATTCAGCTTCAGCTGCGCAAAGTGCTACTGAGTGTTTCTTTTTACATGACCAAAAAACTAACAAATATCCTAAGAAATGACAAGTTCTAGATATAATTTTTCTATCCACTCTACATCCACCAAAATTAGTATCTGAAAATCTTTTTAAAACAAAATTATTTCCAGAAGTATAGAAAAGTCCTAAATACATGGTTCCCTTTAAATATCAAAGAATTATTTTCACTACTTTTAAATGAGATTCCTTTGGATAATATTGATATATTGAATATAACCATACTGAAAACATTATATTTGGATGACTAGCTATCAAGTATAGTAAACTTCTTATCATAGATCTAAATGATGTTTGATCTACTGGTTTCCTAATTTCATCAAGATCAAGAGAATTTGAGATACCAATTTAAGTGCTTATAATTTTAGTGTTTTCATATCTATACTTTTTAAGAAGATATTTAATATACTTATGTTGTGATATATAAGTTCTTTATAGTTTTTTATAAATTTTAAAACCTAGAAAAAATGTTAACTCACCCATCATACTCATTTTAAACTCATATTTCATTAGATTCAAAAATGAATTAGTTAATGATTTCTGAGTTGAACCAAATATAACATCATCAATATAAATTTTAATAATCAAAACATTTTCCTTTTATTTATTTATAAAAAGATTTGGATCAACAATTCCCTTAACATAATTTTTTTGTAATAAAAATCATGTAAGTTTATCATACAAAGCTCTAGGGGCTTGTTTAAGTCCATATAAATCTTTGGTAAGTTTGAAAACATGTCCAGAATTTGTGGGTCTTCAAAACTGGGATTCTTTTCAACAAAAACTTCCTCTTAACCATATCTATTAAGGAAATTACACTTCACATCCATTTGAAAAAGTTTAAAATTAAAGAATGCTGCAAAGGCAAGTAAAATGTGAATAGAATCAATTCTAACTACTGGATCATAGGTTTCTTCATAGTCAATTCCTTATTGTAGATTATATATTTTAGCAACTAATCTATATTTATTTAATACTATGATTCCATTTTCATCACACTTATTCCTGAAGACTGATTTTACTCCAATTATAGAAGTTTCTTTAGGTCTTTCAACCAAGGTCCAGACTCTATTCCTTTCAAATTAATTTATCTCATCTTGCATGGCTTTAATCCAATCATCATCACCTAAAGAATCATTAGTTCTCTTTGGTTCTAATTTGGAAAGAAATTCTATATGTTCTAATTCATTTATTAAGGAAATTCTAGTCCTTTCAGGTTTATTTACATAACCAATGATACTATCATTGGGATGATTCTTAAGAAGCAACTGATTTGGATTTTGTAAAACTTTTTCATCAACATACGGTAGAAAATATTTTGGGGTAAATGCCTCAGAAATATTTTCTTGAACAATTTCCTTATTATAAGAATCTTCTATCAAGGGTTTTTAATCAGTTTTTTAAAAAAATTAGAGGATGTAGGTTGGGGTTGTTTAAAAACAAAAGGACCAGTTTCATCAAATTTAGCATGAACTGTTTCTTAAAAAGTACAAGTGTATTTATTAAAAACTATATAAGCCTTATAAGTAGTAGAATATCTTAGGAAAATTAATTTATCAGATTTGGGTGAAAATTTATGTAAGTTATATTTAGTATTAAGGATGAATACTTTGCAACCAATACTTTTAAGTAAGAAAGTCTAGGTTTTCAACCAGTCCGCAATTCATAAGGTTTTTTGTTAATAAAAGTTCTGATTAAAACTTAAATTATAGTGTAATAAGTAGTACTATTAGCTTCATCCCAAAAGTGTTTATAAATAGAATATTCATTCAACATTGTTCAAGTTATCTCTTAAAGAATTTGATTTTTTCTTTCAACAACACCATTTTGTTGAGGAGTTCTTGGGGTTGAAAAGT
Organism: Viscum album; assembly: GCA_963277665.1. NCBI lineage: Eukaryota > Viridiplantae > Streptophyta > Magnoliopsida > Santalales > Viscaceae > Viscum > Viscum album. Next base: position 73,162,392 of record OY728162.1, on the reverse strand, counting down.
TATGAGTAATTCCTTTCTTACTACAAAAAGTTTCAAAATCTAAATTTCAAAATTATTTTTCATGATCACTATGAATAGTTACTAATGGAAGGTTTTTTTCATTTTTAACTTGGGATCTATAAGTTTTTAAATAATAAGAAGCTTTATATTTCTTTGTTAGAAAATAGACCCACATAAATCTAGTGTAATCATCAACTAAAACAAATACATAGTATTTTCCTCCAATACTTCCAATTTATATTTGACCAAAAAGATCCATATACACTAACTATAATGCATCAGAAGTTGAGACTTCACTGACTGATTTAAAACTTGATTTATATTTCTTTACATATTGACAAGGATCACAAACTATTGAAGAATCAAATCTAAGCTCCAGTAGATCCTTAAAAATCCATTTATTTGAGTGTTTTCATAGGTTCCTAAGGTTAAAATATCCTAACCTTCTATGCTATAACCAATATTGGTCTTCTATTGCACTAAGGTAGGGTATATATTGGCTCCTAAGGTCTTCTATTTTTAGTGTATATACATTCTCATGCCTATGGGAAGAAAGCATAAACTTTTCCTTGGAATTGTGAACTAAGCATTTATCATTCATAAAATTCACAGGGTAACCTTCATCAAATAATTGACTTATGATAATGAGGTTTTTCTTAAGAACATTAAAAAATAAAACATTTGAAATTAATTTTTTTCCAAGAAGAACAAAGTTACTTATACCAACAATTTATCCTTGAGCATTATCTCTAAAAGTTACTTTTACTCCTTTCATCTTGATAATCTTTTCAAAGAAGTTTTTGTTACCCGTCATAAGCCGGGAACATCCACTACCCATGTACCATGTATTGTTGTTGGTAATTTCTTTATTTTCTAGAAAATAAAAGAGTTAGACTTTCATAATCTAAAATTTCTTGGATCCGAAAATTTTAAAAAGTAAAATTTTTGGAATCTACATTTTCTAAGAAAAATAAGATTTAGGAAAACCTAAATATTGGTATTTATTTAAAGAACAATTTTTCTCCCAATGTCCACCACACTGACATTAAGTACAAAATGTAGCACTTTTGGGAACAAAATAATTATTACTAAAAACTTGTTTCGAATGTGTATAACCAAATCTAGACTTATTCCTTAAAGGATGAATTTGAGAATACAACTTGTCAAAGTTTTGATTATCTGAAGTAAAGTTTGAGATCCATTTCTTTAAGGAAAATATTTCTAACTTTAGTTTAATAACCATGTTCTTACCCTGAAAGTTATTAGTTTTAGAGCTAGAGTTATCATTTAAAATATTTTTCTTAGAAATAATATTATTAAGATCTTTATAAATTTTATCCTTCTCAGAGTTAATTTCCTTAAGGTTTTTAGAAATGCTTTCAAAATCAAAATTTTTTCGATCAAGATCCTTAGAAAGATATGATACTTCTTTAGTTAAAATAGAAATTCAAGAATTTTCTTTCTCAATCTTTTCTGTTATTTTATTATTTTCATTTTCAAGTAGTTTGGAAAACCTAGACACTTCTTCATAAGAAGGTAAAGAGTTATATTCATCGTAAGATGATTTTTCATCTAAAGACTTATAATATTTATCATCAGTATAATTTTCATTCAAAGATAAATTAGTAATATATTTGGCATTGTGTACCTTGTCTATTAGAAAATGATTTTCAATGGGTAGTTTGGCTAGTATACCAAGATTCTTATGAATAGAAGATTCATACTATGAGGATTCATCAGATGATTTACCGTCACTGGAACTCTACATATCATTAGCCTTTAATACTTTATTATCTTTAGACTTTTAATATTTCTTTCTCTTCCTCTCAGAATTATTTTACTTTTTATCTTTTCTCTTGAGAATAGGACAATCTAACCTAATGTGTTCGGCCATTTTACACTCATAACAGGTTAATTCAAAATCTCTTTTTTTCTTTCTTTATTTCTTCTTATATCTATACTAAAAGTATTTCTTTCCCACTATTTTGTTCATCCTTAGATCAAGAGTAGCTAATTCATATTTAGAATGTTTACTTTCACTAGTCTCATATAGAATAGTGACTTTCTTGGACTTAGATCTTGTAACACTTTCTGGATTCTTGACTTTAGTAGTAGTAAAGGTTACCCTTCCATTTCCATTTTTCTTCTTATTTATATCATCATATCTTTTTATTTGCGTCTCATGTTAAATAATGGTTCCAATAATTTTATCAAGAGTAATATTGGAAACTTTTATGTTCTCCTCAATGGTTGTTCTTTTGGATTCCCACTCATTGGGCATAATATCTATAATATTTTCCAAAATAATTTCATCATCTAAACTTTTTTCTCCCATATATTAATGATTTTTTAAAATTTTCATAAATCTTTGTTTCACTTTGCAAACTGGTCCTCCATAGATAAAAACAAATCCATGATATTCTTCTCTTAACATTGCTCTTCTGGTCACTATCACTTTTGAAGTTCCAAAGTGTGTAACTTCAAGTTTCTTCTAGATTCAGTAGGAAGCTTCACAAGAATATATTTGACTATATATATTCCTGGTCATAGAACACAACAAAGTATTGCGTACCTTTTAATTTATTTGATATTATGATTTTTTCTGATTGGTGAAGGATTTGAATTCCTTGTCTATAATTTTTTAATAACTAGTAAGCATAACAAAATTGTCTACTCTAGTGTTAATGAAAAAGGTATTTATTTAATATCTCTAGTACTCATAATCATTACCATAAAAAATTGGTGGTCTAGTAGGATTATTGTTGTCAATGAAACCAATATTTATACTTTCTATTCTATAAGAAAATATCTTTTCCACAAAAAAATTTAGTTGTAAGAGTTTATAAGTAAAGATAAAATAATTAAACAAAACTAGAATAAGAAAAGTTCAGGAAGAAAATAAAACGTGAGCAAGGAAACTTATATGTGAGTATAATTATTTCAGATACCTCTTTATTATAGGATCAAAATAGTGTTTGTATATTCTTAATTACAAGAGGGGGTAAATTTTAATTTTAAAAACTTTTGTTTTTAACACTAAGGAAAACTATGTTTAACAATGTTAAACAAGGTAAATTCACTAGGCCTCTTTTAGTTCTACAAAACAAACTTTTTTAGGTTTTGGGAATATGAATATGAAAATTAAACTTGAGAACAATTTTCTTAAAGGAAGATTCAACCTTAAAGAATATAGATTCTTATTTATTAGAGTAAGTAAAGTACAAGAAAGTATAAGAAAATTATACTTTCTTCCTTTATCAAAATATAGTGGAAATAAAACTCAAAACAAAAACAAGTAACCAGTAGGAAATCTTTTCACCCAAAGAGTAGGGTATCTAACAACCTTGGATAAATATCCCTTGATTTAAACTTTCAAGAAATTATGACTTACCTACACCAAGGTAAGCCCTCGATAGAAATATTAGAATCTATCTTACTATCAGTACAATCCCTAGAATTTTAAGATAGTCAACACTTATTTATTCCTATCCTTGAAATAACTTGATTGTACTCAGCAACAATCAGAGTCGCACGAAGCAAGAAGAACAAGATGTTCAGGGTTGAAGAAGATGTTCACAAAATGCACAAAGCATAAGAGTCTTTCTCTCTCTAGAAATAAATTCACAGCATGTAATCTCTAGTATCTTGGAATGATTCATAGATAATGATATTGTTCAAATGATCTCTTATTCATAGTAAAAACATCAATTATTGACTCCCCCCTCCAATGGTCATATTTTTCGTTGAATCTTAGAGGGACTGTTACATGTATCACTCAACCAACGGTTGGTTAGAAACAAATTTTATGACATCATTTCATAATAAAAACATGTGTAAGGAAAATTAATTATCTTAACCAAATATGAATATCCAAAGTCTAAGAAAAATAGAATTTGTAATCTAATAATATTAACAATTGGATTCTATAAAACATTGATATTTAGATTCTGTTTTACCAAGAATTTAGAATATGAATTCAGTACATTTGGAGTCTGAATTCTGAAGAATTCAGAATCTAAATTCTAATGATTTTAGAGTCAAAATTATGAGGAATTTGATGTCTGAATTTTAGAGAATTTGGAATCTGAATTTTAGAGAATCTGGAGTCTGAATTTCATAGAATTCTGAGTCTGACTTTTAGAGAATTTGGGGAATTCAGAATCTGAATTTCAGAGAATTCAGAATCTGAATTCGGTGGAATTTGGAGTCTAAATTTTGGGAAACTCAGAGTTTAAATTCTAAGGAATTTGGAGTATGAATTCTAAGGAATTTAGAATCTAAATTCTTAGGAATTTGGAGTCTGAATTTTAGAGAATTCATAATATAAATTTTAGAGAATTTAGTGTGTAAAAATAGAAGACTCTATATCCAAGGAACTGTAATATTTTGAGGTTTTAGGTAATAATTTGAATTTTTTATTAAGTAATAAAATGAGTTTTGTTTTGAGACATTATAAAATTAGGCAATGAAAACTAAGGTATGGATAAAAATTTCTTTAGAGAAGGGAAATTTTCCTTAAGAAAATAATCCATATGGAAAGATAATTTTCCTTAATAAAAAGTGTTTGTGATTTTCAAAACATAGAGGAATGGAAAATTCAAAAGGAAACCTTATTGCCTCCACAATCTCCCCCTTTTTGGAAACAACAAAAATCTTTAGAAAAAGAATACAAGGATTAATAATTTGCTTTATGAACTTTAAAAGAAAAATTATCTCCCTTTACATAAGAACCATGATGAATACAACTAACTCTCCTTAGGTTTTGAAATCCCTAAGGATCATATTCCTGAATTCTTTTAAGAAAATATTCATTAATTAAAATCCCCCTTACTTAAACTCCCCCTTTATTAGGGAATTCTCTTCTTTTATACTTAGTATTATTTTGATCATTCTTTTCTCCCCCTTTGTGATTTTCAAAAATGAATAGTGGGAATAGAAAAAATGTTACCTAAAAGATTAGAACTATAAAAAACAAAATAAATGAAGGACAAAAAAATCATTATGATTGGAAAATTTGATACAGGGTAATACAAAAAAAGATCAGAATTGAGAGGAAAATTATTCATTCTTATTTTCCTTTGAAAATATCTTCCTGAAAATAGCCTTTAACTTCTTGATATCCTTATGATCTTCCTAAAACCTCTAGATCAACTATTCATGATCCTGATTTTTCTTTTCTAGAGCCTTGATTTTTTAATCTTAAGACTTAAGAATTTTTATCTGAGACTTTATTATATCCTCCTGCTGATTGAACTTTTCTTCTAACTCTATACTAAATTCTCTTTCTCTCTTAAAATTTATAGTAATAGAATTTAACTTCCCATTCAGATCCTTATCCTCTTACTTCTGAGCAATTTTTTCAGGTTTATCTTCTCTATAAAACTTGTTGTAAGATTTTTTATTCTATATTTTGACTTATTAAAATCATAATTAATTGACTCTTGGAATTCATAAAAAATTATCAAGTCTTAAATTATTCTTTTGTAACAATTTGTAATTTCATTACATTATCTCCTATGAGCATCATAACTGGTATAAAAGGTCTTGTAATTTTCCTTGATCTTGATGAATTTTTACATGAGCATGCTTATGGAATCTGACTTCTGATTAAAGGAGTGTTGAAGCAACTAGAATCTCAAATCAATACTCAGAAACAAGGGAATGATGTTTACTAACTTCTTTAGAGATTGAATAAAAAAATTCTAACCCATGGAATATGATTCAAAATATTATTCCCTTACAGGTGAAGATTATTATTTTAGCTCTACATCCTTCCTCTTGAATGATCCCGCAGCATCCTTCATAACCACCACATCTTTCTCAGGTATATTATCAATATCCTATTTTTCTTTTTTTACTTTTTAAATAGTCATTGTAGCCTTTGGAGATTCATGATCATTATCTAAAAGTTAGGAAATTTTTTCTTCATCAATCTCTTCTTTCTCAGCATATCCCTTAATATCATTAGGTTGGATGAAGTCATGATTTCCACATTCATCATTAGAAGTTTTGTTAATCTCTTCTTAACCCTCAACCTATTTTCCTTGATAATTTTCTTTATTCATCCTCAGAATTCCGGATTGAAATATTTCCAGAAATACTTTCCTTCTCATGACATTATTCAACTTGATTTATAGAATCATCACTCTCATCATCTTATTCTTCTTCTTCTACTACTACTTATTCTACTGGAACTATTTCTTCTTCCACTATAGGTTCTGGAATTATGACTTTCTTTCCCAGAGTCTCTATTTTTACTGGTTCTTTGAGAAAGGATTCTGGAACCCAAATCTTTTCAGAGGCTTTCTCAGTAGCCTTAACAAGTTCTTGAAAAATCTCGGTTTCTAAAATTTTCTTCTTTTGTTTCTTTTCTTTTTCATTATTCTCTATCCCTTCAGTAGTTTTAATCTTTAGGTCCTTTTCCTCAAAAAGATCTAGGCCAAAATTAGAATCTCATTATTTCTTATCCTTCTTCTACTCCCTTCACTTCCCTACTACTTCATCGGGTAAAGTCATTTGTGTTTTCAATTTTGGTGGAGCTGACTGCGTTTTCAAAAACTGTAGGCTTCTCTTTGATTTCTGGTTTTTTTGCTATATATTTTTCTGAGATTTCTTGGAAGTCTCTCATACTTCCACTTTCTTATCTATAGCTTCAATCTCACTTTCTGAAATATCATAAAATTCTCTGGACTTGGTATTGAAACCGACTTTCATTCTCCTCAAGGTGTGATCACTTAGTAGAAAGATATTGAAACATCATGGTTTGGAGAAGTAGAGAATTTTGAACAATTCTAAGCATAACACTATGATCTTAGACATAATTTCATGATACATGATGATCTGGGATTTGATAGTTCCATACTTCATATTGGTAATTATTAGAAGGATATACTTCACAAGATTTATCTTCCTCAGGTTAACCAAAAAATCCAAGATAAAGATGTCACTTTTCTTTAAGGAGCCCCGGTCTCCTTTTCTATGAATGAGGAAACCCTATACCCATAATTCTAACAATATGAGGTTTTCTGAGATACGGTTAATCTTTATTGATTTTACTTCTTTGAGTCCAAGGCACTCTGTTGCCTTTTTTTTCTCAAAACTTCATGACTAATCTGGAATCCTGTGAGTGCAGAAAATTGCATCACCTTTATAAAAAAATCCAATAATATTTTCTTCCATGTTGAAAAATAGAGAATAGGTTTTCCACTTTCTTTAAAAAAAATTACTTTATTGTAGAATTCTATAAGCAACTCTGGGTAAACCGGACCTTGAATTTATTTCTTTGCTACATAAAATCACTCTCATCCATTCAGTTTAATATTTTTTGTAATCAAGGAATTATACATATCAAAGAATCTCAGATCAAATAACCTTTCTCTATATATTTTACATTCCTTGACATCCTTGGTTGAATACATATGTTTCTATGGGGAGGCTTCCAATGGCATCCATAGTCTGAGCAACAAGATAAAAATCAATAACAAAAATTTAAGTAAGGAAACATACCTTCAAGATTGCCAAAAAAAAAATTTTTTAATGAAACATATTATTCTTGAGGAACTTTAGATTTTGAAACCTTTTATTAAGAAAAGAAAAATTTTGATTCCAGAATTTTGGGTTCTGAAAAATTTTGTTTATAAAAAAAATTGATTAAGGAAAAAACATTTGGTTACCAAAAAATTGATTAAGGAAAAAAATTGGTTTTGAAAAAATAAATTAAGGAAAAAAATTGGATACAAAAAATTTTATTAAGGGAAAAAATTGGTTATGAAAAATTTTATTAAGGGAAAAAATTGTTTACAAAAAAATTGATTAAGGGAAAAAAATTGGTTATGAAAAATTTGATTAAGGAAAAATTTTGGTTTACAAGAAAATGTACCCCCCATATGAAAAGGAGTTACTTGATATAAGGAAATTGGTTTCAACAAAAAGTTAATATGAAATGTTAAATTATGGTTCTCATTCCTAACTTTTGTTTAATGTATTCAAATCTATCGGAGGGTAAAGATTTTGTAAAAATATTAGCAAGTTGATCTTGCATTCTGATAAATTGAAGAATGATATCTCCTTTAAGTGTTTGATCCTTAAGAAAGTGATGCCTAATATCTAAGTGTTTTGAATGAGAGTGATGTATAGGCTTTTCTCTTAAGGAAACAACACTAGTGTTATCACACAATATTTGTGTTTTGGTAAAACTCATGTCATAGTCTGTCAGTGTGTGTTGCATCCACAACACTTGGGCATAACAAATTCCAGCTGCTATATATTTAGCTTCAGCAGTGGAAAGTGCTACAAATTTTTGGTTCTAACATGACCAAGAAACTAACAACTCTCTTAAGAAATGACATGTTCTGGATATAATTTTTCTATCCATTCTACGTCCAACAAAATCAGTATCCAAAAATCTTTTTAAAACAAAATTATTTCCATAAGTATAGAAAAATCTTAAATCTGTGGTTTTCTTTAAATAATGAAAAATTATTTTCACTACTTTTAAATGAGATTGATTTGGATTATATTAATATCTTGCACATAAAAACTCTGAAAACATTATGTTTGGACCTCTATATTTCAATTATAATAAACTTCCTATCATACCTCTAAATGATGTTTGATCTACTGGTTTCCCAGATTCATCAAGATCAAGAGAATTTGAGGTACTGATTGGAGTGCTTATACTTTTAGGGTTGTCATATCCATACTTTTTAAGAATATATTTAATATACTTATGTTGTGATATATAATTTCCTTCTAGTTTTTAAGAAATCTGAAAACCAAGAAAAAATGTTAACTTACCCATCATACTCATTTCAAAATTAGATTTCATTACATTCATAAACTAATCAGTTAAAAATTGATGAGTTAAACCAAATATAATGTCATCAACAAAAATTTGAATAATCCAAACATTTTTCTTATCTTTATTTATAAAAATAGTTGGATCAGCAGTTCCCTTAACATAATTATTTTTTAACAAAAAGCTTGTAAGTCTATCATACCAAGATCTAGGGGCTTATTTAAGTCCATATAAATCATTGGTAAGTTTGAAAACTTGTTCAGGATGTTTTGTATCTTCAAAACCATGTGGTTGTTCAACGTAAACTTCCTCTTGAACATATCCATTAAGGAAAGCAAACATCACATCCATTTGATAAAGTGTGAAATTACAGAATGCTGCAAAAGCAAGTAAAATGTGAATAGATTCAAGTCTAGATACTGGAGTATAGGTTTCTTCATAGTCTATTCCTTACTTTTGATTATATAATATACCAACTAATCTAGATTTATTTCTTACTATGATTCCATTTTCTTCACACTTATTCCTAAAGACTAATTTTTCTCAAATTAGATAAGTTTCTTTAGGTCTTTCAACCAAGGTCCAGACTTTATTACTTTCAAATTCATTTTTCTCATCTTGCATGGATTTAATCTAATCATCATCAACTAAAGCTTCATCAGTGCTTTTTGATTCTAATTAGGAAAGAAATTATAAATGTTCTACTTCATTTCTTAAGGAACTTCAAGTCCTTACAGGCTGATTTACATCACCAATGATACTGTCACTTGGATGGTTCTTAAGAAGAAACTGATTTAGGTTTTGTAAAACCTATTCATCAACATATAGTAGAAAATATTCTAGGGTAAATGATTCAAAAATATATTCTTGAACAATTACCTTATTACAATAATCTTCTATCAAGGGTTTATAATCAGTTTTTGGAAACACATCTGAGGATATAGGTTTGGGTTGTTTAAAAACAAAAGGAATTGTTTCATCAAATTTAACATGAACTGTTTCTTTAATAGTACAAGTGTTTTTATTAAAAACTCTATAATCCTTAGAAGTAGTAAAATAGCCTAGGAAAATTACTTCACTATATTTGGGTTCAAATTTATGTAAATTATCTTTAGTATTTAGGATGAATACTTGGAAACCAAATACATTGAAGTAAAAAGGTCTAGGTTTTTGACCAGTCCACAATTCATAAGGTGTTTTGTTAAGAAAAGGTTTAATTAAAACTATATTTATAGTGTAACAAGTAGTAATAATAGATTCACCCCAAAAGTGTTTAGTAATAGAATATTCACTCAACATGGTTCTATTTATCTCTTGAAGAATTTTATTTCTTCATTTAATAACATCATTCTATTGAGGAGTTCTTGGGGCTGAGAAGTTATGAGTAAAGCCTTTATTACTACAAAAAGTTTCAAAATATGAATTTTGAAATTCTCCTCTATGATAACTATGGATAGTTATCAATGGAGGTTTTTTCTAATTTTTAACTTGGGATCTATATGTTTTGAAATAATAAAGATATTCATATTTCTTTGCTAGAAAATATACCCATGTAAATCTAGTGTAATAATAAACCAAAAAAAATACATAGTACTTGCCTCCAATACTTTCAGTTTGTGTTGGAACAAAAAGATCTGTATGAACTAACATTAATGCATCATAATTTGAGACTTCATCGATTGATTTAAATCATTATTTATGTTGTTTTCCATATTGATAAGGATCACCAACTTTTGAATAATCAAATCTAAGCTCTGGTAGATCCTTAACAAGTCTTTTCTTTGACATTTTTCATAGGTTCCTAATGTTAGAGTGTCCTAACCTTCTATACCATAACCAATATTGGTCTTTCATTTCACTTAGTCATGGTATATCTTGGCTCCTAAGGTATTCTAATTTTGGTGTATATACATTCTCATGCCTATGGGAAGAAAGAATAAAATTTTCCTTGGGATTGTGTACTAATCATTTATCATTCCTAAAATTCACAAGGTAACCTTCATCACAAAATTGAATTATTCTAATGAGGTTATCCTTAAGACCCTTAACAAATAAAACATTTGAAATTAATGTTTTTCCAAGAAGAACAATGTTACCTATACTAACAATTTCTCCTTAAGAATTATCTTTGAAAGTTATTTTTTCTCCTTTCATCATGATAATCATTTAAAAGAATTTTCTATTACCAGTAATATGCTAGGAACATCCACTATCCATGTAACATGTATTGTTATTGGTAATTTATTTTTTTTTCTCAAAATAAAAGAGTTAGACTTTTGGAATCCAAACTTTCTTGGATCCAGAAATTTCAGAAAGTAAAATTTTAGGAATCCACATTTTCTTTAAAAAATAAGATTTATGAAAACCTAATGATTGGGTTGTGTTTAAAGAACAATTTTTCTCCCAATGTCCACCACATTGGAATTTAGTTCAAAATAGAGCACTTTGGGGAATAAAATAATTATTACTGAAAATTGGTTTTGAATGTGTATAACCAAATCTAGACATATTCCTTAATAGAAAAATTTGAGAATACATCTTTTCAAAGTTTTCCTTAACATAAGTAAATTTTGATAGGAATTTCCTTAAGGAACTTATTTATGACTTTATTTTAATAACCATGTTCTTATCCTCAAAGTTATTAGTTCTAAATCTAGAGTTAGCCTCTAAAATATTTTTCTTAGAAATAACATTTTCAAGATCTTTAGAAAGTTTATCCTTCTCAAAATTAACTACCATAAGGTTTTTATAAACACTTTAAATATCAAAAAATTTCTGAACAAGATCCTTAGAAAGATTTTATACTTATTTAGTTAAAACAAAAATTCTATAATTTTCTTTCTTAAGATTTTTCTTTGTTTTACTATTTTCATTTTTAAGAAATCTAGAAAACCTAGACACTTCTTCATAAGAAGGTAAAAAATTATCTTAATTAGAAGAAGATTATTCATCTAAAGGCTTATAATATTTATCATGAGTATAATTTCATTCAAAGATACATTAGTGATTTATTTTTCATTGTGTACCTTGGCCATTAGGTAATGATTTTCAATGGGTAGTTTGGCTAGTATACCAAGATTCTTTTGACTAGAAGATTCATACTCTGAGGATTCATCAGATGAGTCACCACCACTATAACTCCACATATAATTAGCCTTCAAGACTTTATTATCCTTAGACTTGTAATATTTCTTTCTATTCCTCTCATAATGCTTTTCCTTTATATCTTTTCTCTTAGGCATAGGGCAATCTGGCCTAATGTGTCTGTCCCTTTGGCATTCATAACAGGTCACTTCAGAATCTATTTTGTACTTTCTTTCTTTCTACTAATATCTATACTTAAAGTATTTCTTTCCCACAATATTTTTCATCCTTCAATCAATTTTTTCTAATTCTTCTTCATAATGTTTACTTTCACTAAATTCATATAGAACAATGACTTTCTTAGTCTTAGATATTATAACCCTTTTAGTGGTCTTGAATTTAGTAGTAGTAAAGGTTACACTTCCATTATCATTTTTATTCTTATTCATATTAGCATCTCCTTTCATTATTGTCTCATGTTGAATAATGGTACCAAAAAGTTCATCAAGAGTAATATTGGAAACTTTCATGTTCTCATCAATGGATATTGTTTTTGATTCCAACTCAATGGGATTAATATTTATAATATTTTCCATAATAATTTCATCATCAAATCCTTTTCCCCCATAGATTGAAGACTGTTTACAATGGTCACAAATCTTTTTTTCACAATAAAAATTGGTTCTCCATAGAGAAAAACAAATCCATGATATTCTGCTATTAAAATTTCTCTTCTAGTCTCTATCACTTTTGAAGTTCCAAAGTGTGTAAGTTCAAGTTTCTTCTAGATGAAGTTGGTAGCTTCATAATAAGATATTTAACTATATATATTCTGGGTTATATAACAAAACAAAGTATTGTGTACCTTGTAATTTAGTTGATATTATGATTTTTCTTGGTTGGTGAAGGTTTTGACTTCTTTTTCTGGAATTTTGTAATCACTGGTAAGCATAAAGAAATTGTCTACTCCCATGTTAATGATAGAGGTCATCATTCTATCTCTCCAGTGCTCATAATCATTACCATAAAAATTGGTGGTCTTATGGGATTAAGGTTGTCAATGGAACCAATATTTATACCTCCCATTCTATAAGAAAATATATTTTCCACAAATCCTGTTAGTGGTTACAGTTTATAAGAAAAGATAAAATATTTAAGAAAAAATAGAATAAGAAAATTTTAGAAAGAAAATAAAACTTGAGAAAGAAAACTTATATGTAATTATAAGTATTTCAGATACCTGATGTGATACCAATTGTAGGATTGAAATAGTGTTTGCATATGCTCTATTACAAGAGGGGGTGAATTGTAATTTTAAAAACATTCATTTTTAACCTTAATGAAAACTATGTTTAACAAAGTAAAACAAGGTGAATTAATAGAGCCTCTTTTAGTTCTGCAAATGAAACTTTCTTAGGTTCTGGAAATATGAATCTGGAATTGAAACTTAAAAAAAAATCTTAAAGGAAGATTCTACCTTAAAACGTACAGAATCTTATTTATCAGAGTAAGTAATGTAAAAGAAAGTATAAGAAAGTTATACTTTCTTCCATTATCAAAATACATCGAAAATAAAACTTGAAACAAAAGAAAGTAACAAGTATGAAATATTTTCACCCAAAGAGTAGGGCATCTAAAAACTTTAGTTAAAGGTACCTTTATTTATACTTTCTAGAAATTTTGTCTTTTCCACACTAGGGTAAGACCTCAGTATGAATATCAGAATCTGTCTTGATATCCCCGCAAGACCATGAACTTTAAGGCAGTCAGTACCTTTGTCTTCCTATCCCCAAAAACCATCAATTGTACTTAGCAACAATCAGAGTCACGAGAAGCAAGCTGAAAAAGATGTTCAGGGCTGAACAAGATTTTCATGAAACACACAAATCATGAGAGTCTTTCTCTCTCTAGAAATCACTTCAAATCAAGTAATCTCTAGGATCCTGGAATGATTCGTATATAATGAGCTTGTTAAAATGAGTTCTTATTTATAGGAAAAACTTTAATGGTCATCTACCTCTTCCAACGGTCATATTTTTCCTTGAATCTCCAAGGGACCTATACATATGTCACTAAACCAATGGTTGGTTAGAAAGAAATTTTATGGAATCATTTCAAAATAATAACATGTGTAAGGAAAATTAAATACCTTAACCAAATATGAATATCCGAAGTCTAAGAAAATAGAATTTGGAATATAATCATATTAACAATTGGATTCTATAAAACATAGATATTCGGATTCTATTTTATAATGAATTCAGAATCTGAATTCAATAGATTCAGAGTTTTAATTATAAGGAATTTAGAGTGTGAATTCTGAGGAATTAAGAGTCCAAAATCTAGGGAAATTGGAATTGAAATTTTGAGTTATTTGGAGTCTGAATTTCATAGAATTTGGAATCTGAATTTTAAAAAATTCTGAGTCTGAATTTCGGAGAATTATGAGTTTGAATTTTAGAGACTTCAGATTCTGAATTTCAGAGAATTTGGAGCCTGAATTTCAGAGAATTCGGAATCTAATTTTTGAGGAATTGATATTATGACTTAAATGTATGAATTTTGAGGAAATTGGAGTCTAAATTCTAAGGAATTCGAAGTCTGAATTCTGATGAATTCAGAATATGAATTTTGAGGAATTCAGAGTTTGAATTTCAGATAATTTAGAATCAGAATTTCAGATAATTCAGAGTCTAAAAACAGAAGACTCTATATCCAAGGAACTATAAGATTCCGAGGTTTTAGATAAGAATTTGATTTTTTTATTTAGTAATCAAATGATTTTGGTTTTGAGACATTATAAAATGAGGAAATTAAAACCAAGGTAAGGATAAAAATTTCTTTAGAGAAGGGACATTTTCCTTAAGAAAACAATCCTTGGGGAAAGATAATTTTCCTTAAGATAAAGTGTTTGTGATTTTCAAAATATAGAGAAATGGAAAATTCATAAGGAAACCTTATTTACTCAAAAAAAATTCATTCCAAATTAATAATCTATGATTTTGTTTCTTACTTCAATCTAAAAATGTATTTTTGTAACTTGAAACCCATATTGGAATTCAATGGTGTCACCAACCCCTTCTAGTTGCAACATATAGACACTTTCTAAAATTAGTAGTCTTGACATATAAATCAATTAAGCCTTATTGGAACCACTATTATAGCATCCATGTAATATTAATCTCGAAAACCACTGTAGTATCAATATTTAAAACATTCAAAATACTAAGCACCTGCACCTTGATACATGGAATCCATTATTTAATTTTAATTGAACTTGTCAATCTTATCTTGTTGAAATTTACTTCTTACTTGTAGGATTCAATGTTCTTAATGAATAAAGTATCACCGGTCATGGTGATTATAAAAACATTATCATGGTTTTATATTTTCTATATAATATGGGTCTCGGGAACTTCTTTTTCCACAATCTCTTGTGGAACTTGTTCCTATGCTAACTATTTTTAAACCACCCGCATTGGCTAAATCTAATCTAATATTACTTCCACTATCTAAAATAGATATTTTCACCCATTAATATAAATATATTATATCACTTGAATATAATTTTTCTATCATAGGTATTTCTATAATATCCTTATAAACCTTTAGGATAATTACTTTTGATACGCATTGTGTTTTTCTTGATGCAAGTTTGTTTATATCCTTAATAAACCCTTTGCATCTAATTATGTGTTCTTATGACAAAATGGATTTATATAATACTATAACTCATATGATATCCATTTTTCAATATAGTTGTATTATGGTTATGGGATTATTCTACTATTTTCAAAGCATGTCTCAAAAAATAATAGAAGTTTCAGCATTGCATATGAATCTCAATATTGACACTCCTTTTACATAAATTTCAACTCTTATGTGTATAAGGAAATTTATGTTTAGGAATCACTCCATGCAACATTTTAATGATTAATGTTTTCATGTAAGGATCATCATTGATCCTCTTAATAACATCATGACTTTGATGTATATACAGAAATTCATGTTTAGGAATTACAGTATACTACCTTATAATGACTAATCAATGCTTGGTCAAGTATTATTTGGCACACGGGTTTGAAGAAACTCATATATTATAACCATGAATATACTATAATTCACTTTTATATTCCTTACAACTTGTTAAGGAATATCATCAAGTATATAAGTTTACCTCTAACTTAACCTTATAATATTTCACACCCTCTAGCTAAATAAATTTTGAAATATTTGTGGCCTTTATTTCTAAAGGTTTCTTTGATCAAAACTAGATAAGTAAATGTGTTAATAATAACTAAGGTATTTGTCTAAAAATAAGTACAAAATCACAATGGGAATATCCTTTAAAACTACTTAGTTTTACTAGAAAAATAATTATCTTTCCATAACTAGGTATAATTGAGTCATACATTTTATATTTATTAGTTATGACCAATGATTCAAGCATTACTAAAATATAAGTTGAGTATTAGAAACCATAAAGAAAATTAATTCCAAAATAAAATAATATATTCTTATGTCCAATGGAAATTTGAGATAAATGTTTTAGTGAAACTTTACAAAAGTATATCTTGAATCTATAAACATGAAATT
The DNA here is from genome assembly GCA_963277665.1 of Viscum album. Classification (NCBI taxonomy): domain Eukaryota; kingdom Viridiplantae; phylum Streptophyta; class Magnoliopsida; order Santalales; family Viscaceae; genus Viscum; species Viscum album. The sequence goes on along the minus strand of OY728162.1, from coordinate 73,145,915 downwards.
TGGAATTTGTATACTTCTCACCACTGACTTATAAATCACCCTTTATTAGCCGCTTAGAGAAATTCACCCTACTTCTTGTAATGTTTATTTTCATAATTGGTTATGTTATTTAAATACACATATATGATAGGTATATTGTATCTAATACCCAAGATTTTTAAAACATAAATCACATATGATGATGAATATACATTAAATGGAATACTATTCTAGCTTCTACTTTAATTAATTCTATTTTATCTTCCATGGTATTATCTAGTAACAGATGAAGAAAATAACATCTTGTATAATTATCATCCTATTTTATTTGAAGGTCATTATTAAGGTACATTTGGAATCACACTTTCCATTGGTCTTTTTTCTTTTTATTTCTACTTGTTCACCCCAAAACTAAATATTATACTTTCTTTAAGTTTTTATTTACTTTCCACACCTTACCCAAAAAGTTATGAGGTGTTTTTATCTATATGTTCATTTTGTAATATTAAAAAAAACTAGAGTAAGTGGGTGATAAAAGTATTAGAAAGGGATGTATTGAAAGATCGTGATCCATATTTCAATTTACACATATCCAGTGTAATCTTCACCCGATTCATATCTCGCATCACTTTCTCTTTAAAGACTTCTCTGGGATAAGACAACATATGAAATCATCTACATCCTAATATTGTTTCCAAAAATCACTGCAAATTGAATAATTAATTATGATGTACACATAAAATACATCATATATGAGTTTCCTATAATAATATTTCACACCCTCACTTCCTAATGTGGCTCAACATATAATTTGGACCGCAACACATAGAATTTCATATATTGTTGAACTATGCACAAGAGATTTTCCTAATTTTGGAAATGTGCACTAGGGTGGACTTATTCTTTGTCCAATATTAATCATAGTGTATCTATGGTATTACTAGACATTGTTTTTTAAATAAAATATTAGTAGACAAGTGCTTCATATTTGTTATCTATTTGAAATTACTGTTTCTTTTAATCATTTAATTCTCATACTATTTTATCAAACACTAGTAGCCCTCACTATTAGATTCAGAATACCTTATCGCTTGAGTATTATAGTGGAAAGGATCTTCGAAATGCCTCCTCATATTCTAATATATAGCTGTTCCACTAATTAGAGATATTCCAAGGAGGAATTTGACAGTTTGGCTACATTAATTTGTGGCTATTTGAAATTTTGAGTGAAGTCCCAACTTCTATAAATCAAAAACATGTTTACTCAATACTTTTCCTCTAAAGATGCAACATGTTAGATATAGGTACTTATTTTCTTCCATTTTTAATTAATTCAAACCATATCTCTCATAATAACTTCTCATTGGTATGAGGTAACCTCAACTATGGTTGATGAGCACCTTGTACACTCGGTTTTTTTCAAATTCAAAAAACAGAAGGTGTTACTAATGTCATTCGAGAGAATCATTAATTATCTTGGTATTGTCAAATTAAAAAACTAATAATCATTCGAATATATAAACTACCAAAGTGTAGAATAGTCATGAGATAAGGTCGATCCAATGGGGAAAAGGGTTATAATGATTCAATATTTTTTATGGTTTTTTGTCATAATTAAAACTAAAACTAAAATAACTAAACTACATTGTGAGTTGGATTGGACAGACTCAAAAGAAATAAAAACAGATGAATGGAAGTGAGTTGATATTGAGGAGGGTTTTTATTAAATTTATTAATCACGGTATTTCATGGGTATCTAGTGTTGCTTCTCATCCTCCACTAGAACTATCTAAATCATCCAACTCTCTTTGTGTGGTTTCTTATAACTGATTGGGATGCACAGGGATTAGTCTTGAAACTGGTGGAAAATTTGAGGTCATTTTTTTCTCTCCCACATCTGTTTACCACATTGAGGTTCCTACCTTAAATTTCGTCACTTTTTTATTGCATTTAGGGGATATGATTTGTTTTTAATCAATGCGGTATTAATTTAGAATAGTGGGTAATCATCTATATTATTGAACTGACCTCTCCCTAAAATAATTAGCTATCCATGATTAATCTCTTAATTAATATGGATGAATTAAATGTATTTTAGGGAAAGAAATAGCTAATTAGTGAAAAAATCAATGTGTTCTTTAAAACTAAAAACATATTCCTTACTCTCACAGCGACATATGAAATCAAAATCACAGACCAAAAATTAAAACATAAAAAAAAAACCAAAATATGTAGCAACACGGTTGATGATAGCTGACTTCCTCCTACTGGTTCTATCAAAATATTATATGGTTTCCCCTCAGGGTATGGACTCTCACCTCTGTGCAGTAGTGGTTGGTATTTATAGAGAGAATTATCTCTCTATCTTTTGAAATATCCCAATTGATAGTTTCTCCCTCTTTCCAAATATTCATATCTCACAATGTAAATCTTTTCAGTTCTTTGTCTTCGATGGCATTAGAATTATTCTTGGATTATTCATCATTGACTGGATCTACCATGTTTTAAGGGATGTGATTGACTCTTTATTTGGTGGAAAAGGCCCATGTACCTATTTTTATTAGAAACTCTCGAGGGAAGTTGTGAATCCTGTGCAAATCATTTCTCACGGTGCACCCTATTTATTCTTATTTTTATTAAAACTGGACATGGTGCAGTGTGTGGGACCACGGTGTAGCCTGTTGTAGCATAGAAAATGCGGCTGGTGGTGTAGCTTAGCTGGTCTGGTGGGTACAGTGTAGTGGGTGTTTGAAGGAGATGACAAGGACATGGGTGTCTGAGTGTAGTGGGCCTTCCCCATGGGCCTACTAGGTCTGGCGACCCTCCTTTGGGTGGGCTATACGGATCCTATAAGTTGAGGGCTAGAATGGGTTGACCCATTTTTTTGGAAAACCCCCTTTATAATTTCCACCTACATAAAACATAAACAAATCTACTAAAAATATAACCAGGTAAGACATGAATTTTTAATTCTTTTTATTTCTTTTTCCATAATGTCATTTAAAAATAAAAATATCCAAAAATGGATATTATTAATTAAAACATAGCTATTGATTTATTAAAAACAATAACATAAATGAACTAATTTTTTTAAAATTGTATGCAAAATAAGAGCTCATCAAATCCCCCACACTTAAACAATGTTTGTCCTCAATGATAAATCTCAACTAAGAATTACAAAGTAAATATCCATTCTACCAAAATTAAAAATTAAAAATTAATAAGATAAAACAATTATCAATGGGGTAAAGAATTTTAAAGAGTCACATAATGAAAATGATTTCAATTCACCACTAGACACATTTCTTTTGAAATTACCAAGAAAAATAGTGGGGCTTTTCATCTCTTCCATTCAAGATTCCAAATTTATCATTATTAACATGTCATGTTGTGATTTATCTTACCATTTTTTTCTTCTTCCACTACCATAGATCTGGATAAGGGATGCATCGGATTTTATCAGTGCTAAGCAGAAAGTGCAGATAAAAGGGGGCCTTTATCAGTGCTATTTTTTGCGCAGATAAAAGTTTTTAATAAAAAATATTATTAATTTATATAGAAATATTATATTTATATTAAAAAATAATGTTTATTTGTATGAATTGAATAAGAAACACATGTTTATAATTAATATTTTTTTTAATAATTCTAGTATATATATAATAAATTTAATTAAATAGTAAATATATTTATTATATTTATTATATTTATTATATTTATTATATTTATTTATTTATTTATAATTATATATTTATAATTATATATTTATGATTATGTATAAATAAATTTTCAATATATTTATTTATGATTTTATATAAATACTTTTTAAATATGTATTTTTATAATTATAATTATAAATATATATATATATATAAATAAATATATATATAAATAAATATATGTTTCCAATGAATTTGTTCAATTAATGCATGAATATAATTGACGTTCATATGTTATGTATTCATCATGAATGTTCATTTATAAATTACACTATTATTACTATTCATGTTTTCCATATATATGATGACTCATTTTTTATGAGATCTATACTTTACTCGGTGTATATGATTCATTCATGTTCTTATGAAGCTATTATGTTTTCATAAATACTTAAAATCACTATAAATATATTTATTTTATTTATAATTATAAATATTTACTTATCAATGATTAATTTTTTAAATATATTTATAATTATAATTATATATAACTAAATATATATATATTTAAATAATTAAAAAATTACAATAATTTTTTTAAATGATAAATATATTAATTATATTTATAATTATATATAAATACCTTTTAAATATAATTATTTATAATTATAATTATATATACATATATTTATTGTAATTTTTTTAAATGATAAATACATTTATTATATTTATAATTATATATACACTTTTTATAAAATTATAATAAATACATTTATTGTAATTTTATATATATATATATATATATATATTAATATACGTATATATATATACATATAAATTTATTTATAATTATATACAAATATTTAAAAATATATTTAATTATAATTATAATTATAATTATATATATATTATATAATTAGAAAATTATAATAAATATATTTATAATAATAATAATTTTATAAATATATATAATTATAGAAATATATTTATAAATATATTCAAATATTTATAATTATAATTACAAATAATTTATTTGTGTGTAAATAATTATAAAATTATAATAAATATATTTATTATATTTATAATTATAATCATAAATAAATATATATTTATTTTTAGTCATAAATATAAATATATATATATATATAAATACTTATGAAATTAAAATAAATATATTAATTATATATAGTCATAAAAATAAATAAATAAATAAATATTTATATTTAAATACTTATGAAATTATAATAAATATATTAATTATATATATATTTTTTATAATTTCAGAATTATTTAAATAAATATATATTTACATTTAAATAATTATGAAATTATAATTAATATATTTATAATTAATATATTTCGAGTCTTGCCACACTCGAAATTAGCTGGGTGCTTGTGCCTCACAGGTGGAGGGTTGGACCTAGAATAAGTGTGGTGTGATGCTCACCTATACCTTGTTACTCGTATAACACGTTTGTTAATGAGCCTGCACCTGAGTGGTAATGGCTCATGATTGGCATCCAAAAGACCCATGATCAAATTCGGGCAGGCCCCCTAGGGGGATTTATGATGTGGCAGTGATGAAAAAATGACATAGATAGGCAATGATGTAAGCATGATTCTAGAGGGTCATGATGCAGACATGATGTAGGCCAGGTCACGCAGACGAGATGATGCAGACATGACGCTGCACTAGGATTTTGAGCCATGTTATGGGCTTCATTTCCACTGGCCCTACGAGCCATGTACTAAATAAATAAGGTTTGATGGGTGAGTTATCCCATTGGGGGGCTATGACCCACCTTTCTGGGTTGTGTGTGTGGTGTGCATCTTTGAATGTAATTGTACCCCAAAGCACCTTATATGTGGTTGTGTGTGTGTGTGTGTGTAAAATTATAATTATAAATATAATAAATATATTTATTATGATTTCCTAATTATTTAAAAATAAATATATATTTATTTAAATAATTTTGAAATTATAAAATATATATATAATTAATATATTTATTTTAGTTTCATAAGTATTTTAATATATATATATATATATATATATATATTTATGACTATATATAATTAATAACTTTATTTTAATTTCATAAGTATTTAAATATATATATGTATATATATATTTTATATTTATGACTAATTATAATATATATGTAATAAATAGATATTTATAATAAATATGTAATAAATATATATTTATAATAAATATATATAAATTTATAGTCATTAAATAATTATAAAATTATAATAAATATATATAAATATAATTATAAATAAATATTGATATATTTAAATAATTATAAATTTATAATAAATATATTAATTATATATAATTATAGATATAATAAATATATTTATTATAAATTTATATTTATAAATAATTATTTATTTATTAAATATGTAAATATAAATATTTATTTATTTATTTATAGTCATTATTATAAATAATTATTTATTTATTTATTATACATAAATTTTATGAATATATATAAAAATATAAAAAATTTATTATCATTATAGTTTTATCAGCGTTTTATGTTTTAGCGCTGATAAAACATACCTTTATTAGCACTTTTTAGCTGGCGTTGATAAAAGGTTTATCCACTTTTATAAATAAACCCTAACATTCTTCTTCTCCTCTTGCATGCCTCAAGCTCTCGCGGAAGCTGAACCATGCCTCCTCCTCCTCCGATGCTGACTACTCCTCCACTACCACTGTCCCTGACTCCTCCTCCTCCTTTGCTATCGAACCCTCATCCCCCTGGCTCTCATACACAGGTTTCAGGCTCCACATCATCTTCAGGGTCAGTGTTCATGATTTTTACTTATATATAATGCATTTTCAGTGTCATATAAGATTTCACATTGGTGTTGTGTTAGCTTATACCCCTAGTAATTGTTTCTATGATTAGTGGATGTTTTTTTGGTCAGAGAATCTCGACTCAGATGTTTTGTATTGCTAAAGAGATTAAATATTTGTCATCAGTTTTACTATCCAATTTATATATATGAACATGAGATAACCATTTTGGAATCATTGTATTGTGGATTATTTTGATTATATAATTCAATAATTGTTCCCCATATGAATTCTTTTAATGTTGGGGATCATTCTTTCTTTATTTTATAAATTAATTAAGGTATTGTAAAGGCTAATCAAGGGTAGTGAATTTTTATATAATTCATGTTCCCTATTTTTTGAGACTGTGGTAATAGTGGAAAATATGCGTCTTATGTGTGGATGTTTTAGCTACACAATGAATGATTTCATTCTAAGTGTTGTATTTATAGTCACTCGAGTTTGTCAGGTATTATTTAGAGTTCTATAGCCTATAGTGTATGATTATCTAAATTATCATGACTGTCTTCTTGAAATTATGGTGGATTGGGTAATCGATAAGCATTGGGTATGTTGTATAATGGTTTGATGATTTTGACAATGTTTCATGATACGATCATAGGTTTATTTAATATGAAGAAATCATATCACAACCAGTATAATTTTAACAATTTATTTGTGCATTTGGTTTTTATGTTTCTCAATAAAGGTGTGTTCTATAATGCTCTCTTTGGTGGTACCCTTCATTATGGGACAATATAAGGATGATGTTAATGGTTATTGGTTTTCTTCATAATATGTGGATTGATGATTAATATTTATAAAGATAATTGGTGTCGAATCAGGGTATAATCTACATGACAAGAGATTACACCATTTTCTTTATCCATACTAGAATAACAACTGGTATAGATATTACTATGAGGAGCTTAAAATATCTATCTCTAGTAGTAAGAGATAATGTAACCCTAGTAGTATAGAGATTACATGGCTTAATTATTGATAAGATGCAGCAGCTTATATTTTTCAAAAGTAAGTGATAATTTATTTTTTATTATTGTAGGTTTTGTTCCATTATGTTGGAAAAATTGTAAATTTACTCTCATGGATGACCTTATAAGATGCAACAGCTTATATTTTATGATGCTCATTATGAGAAGAGACCATATAATCAGTATTAATACCACCCCTAGTATAGAGACCCATGCTTATATATATATATTACATATTAATAGATATCATAGATGTATTTCCCAAGGATTTCTCTAGGTTACCACCTAAGGGATATGTTGATTTTATGATTGTACTCATACCAGGTGGGGATCATATATATATTCCACCATATAAGATGGATCATATAGATCTATGAGAGAAGAAGACTCAATTGAACAACTTTGAGGTGAAAGGGTTTGTATGAATGATTGTGTCCCCTTGGGGTGCCTTAGTTTTTTTCATAAATAATCAAATGGATCATTGAGAATAAGTGTAAACTATTAGAGGTTATACTAAGTTATAAAAATGAAATTATATCCACTTATACATATTGATGGGATATTTGATCAACTTTGTCACGACCTGTCCTCGGGGCCCATGCTGTGACTACCCCAAGCCCGCATTCCATAGGCCAGGGGCTGGTGATTAGAACCAAAGACATAAATTCTGATAAAAGGGAAGGAATTGCCTTTATATAAGAAAACAAACACCACAGAGTACACAAGATGAAGTAAACACTAAGTAAAATGAGTACAAAATTAAGTGCTGGAAAGTAAATGGGCCAGTATACAAACCCAACTGAAAGTACAGAACAACTGAGAAAAGTAAAGTACAAAAGCTGAGATGTAAACAGCAACCACAGAGACATCCTCCGGAATTCCCACCTGAAGGGTGGGTATAGATGGTCTCCTTAGCTCCTATAATCTGTCCATCCACTCCGTGTATGTCCCGCCTGATAGTCCACCACTGGATATCGTCCCTCTCTAAAATCCTCAACCAAGTTCAGGGATATCTCTCGTCTGCAACCAACACAATGTAGTGCGGGCATAGCCCATGCAGGGGTGAGTATACGATACTCAGTAGGGACCCCGTGACCTCCAAAGGTCTCCCAGAATCCAGAAAGGATAAACCACAAAGGAAAGATACAAACATGAAATATCAACCAACTCTACTTGTGCATATTCCCATACATATACCTAAGTCATCAATTCCAGTTCGGCTCCAACTCACAATCCCAAGTACAACCTAGTCCACACAGGAAAGCACAACCCAATCCACACACGAAAGCACAACACAATCCACACAGGAAATCTAAACCCAATCCAAACAGGAAAGTACAATCCAATCTACACAGGAAAGCACAACCCAATCCACACAAGAAATCAGGTCAATCATATTGATGATAATGAATGAAGTCAAGACTCAGCTCACACAGGTATACTATTCATGAAGATGGGTGAAGATGATAGATGTAGCCTTTGAATCATCCTCCCTACCAAACCCACGTAGGATCCAAGTACAGAATTTATTGTTGTTGAACCCACATAGGATCCAAGTACAGTAACCATCGTTGCCGAACCCACATAGGATCCAAGTATAGTTGTCATCTTTGCCGAACCCACAGAGGATCCAAGTACAGTCGTCCTTGCTGTCGAACCCACATAGGATCCAATTACAGTCATCCTCTTCATCGTAGTCGTAGCCAGCTCTAGGGTTCCAGCACATAGCACACTCGATTTCAGGAGGGTCCGCTCCTCGAGTAAAAGATTGATACATCAACTGTCGAAAATTCCATAGTTGATGTATCCCGTAGTTTCGTCCTACTTCATAGGGTAAAAACAAGAAAAACATTCCCAAGTCATGGAGAACAAGACAACCAAGCGATTTTCCTAAAGTAAACGGCGTTTAGATAAGCGATACAAACTGTGTCATCAGACAATGGGTACTTCCCATGTGAAACGGTCTGTGTCGTAGGGCTGGTCAGGTAGATAAGTAAGTGCATGGCGTGTGGTATGCTTATATGTCGTGTCTAAACCACTAGGGTCAGTTCCATGTGCACTGGCCATGCCTGGCTGTGTGGTGGAGTACATCTCTTTTTACTCCACCCTGTGTCTGTGTATTCCCAGAATACACACCGAGTCATCATGAGCCACTTCTACCATGGTTAAGTTAGTACACATTTTGCCTCTTGGTCGTGTGGTTCTTCCCATGTCTGTGTGTCTCCCAAATTACATGTTGAGCCTCGAAAAGCTGCTTCTGCCTTCCTATGAAGTGAATACATGCTGTGTTACTTTTCTAATGTCTGAAATGAAAGCCACAGTACACTTTTACTATACGTTGTGTGCTTCTGGTGTACATGCTGTAATTTTCAACAAACGATGCCTCTGGCCAGCACGCCTCTCGAGGTGTCTGTTCTTTATTCCAATGATCCGATTTCTACAAAACTTCCACTTCTAGGTCGCCCCGACACTCCGAGGCCTTTTATGATGTCTTCAGGCCTCCGATCTGTTCCTAAAACATAAATTTATTCACCACTCAAGAACGCTTGAAGAACTCCACATATTCACAAGAACGGCGAAGGAATTGGTTCGTGTTAGTTTGGTCTGGTCCCTTCCGCATTAGTCTGATAACAAGTGGTTTAAGATGAACAAAAACATGGAATAAAAACCAATCATCACCCAATCCAAACACACCCCTACCCCGTGACATGATCTGTAGAGAGGTGGCATCACTCATTGACGTCGGAAAGGTGATGTCTTCATTTGAGAATTCCCTACAGCAGTGTCTCCTCCCTTGATGGAGAACTGAGAAGCATTATTCATCGATAAGGATGGTCGTTCTTCATCAGAGGAAGAAGTTCTTAAAAGCTTTAGAGCTCTCCTCCCAAATCCTCCCCACACAACAATTCTAACCAAAAATAAAATTAGCTTCCCCTTATTTTATTTTACTTTGCCATGTATTTCAAAAACATAAAAAAAAATTAAAACATAGTTAAATTAATTGAAGAGGTTTAATCAATTAATTTAGTGTGTGTTGGAATGAATTAAAGTGAGAGAGGAGGAGTTACTTAATTAAGTTCAAGAGGTTTTCCAACATTAAACACATGGAGTTTAATGGGGGGTTTTATGGAATGTGAAGGGTTGGGGCTTGTGGGGGCCACACCTCACATTTATCCTCACATGAGTAGTTAGAATGCTATTGGGTCCCACCCTAACTTCCCCATGTAGGATAAAATCACCTTAGTTTTAAATAAAATTATACCACAATTTTATTCACTTTTTATTTAAACCACCCCTTTTTTAACAAATCCTCCCAAGCAAATGCATCTTCAGTAAATTTCCTCCTAAGCAATTACCAGTGCTGTAGTTTCATCAGTGCCCTCGGATTTCAATTCTGAGCACCAATTCACAATATATAAAAACCCACTCGTTCGTTCACTGAACGTACCCGAGATAAACTTCAGAAATTGATTCCGGGCACACCGGGCCTCAGAATCAGGTGCCGTCAAAAATTGTGTACTCGTAAAATCCCAAATAATTTAAGAAAAAAAATTCCCTTGAAATTTACGGGTCTTTACATTACTCCCACCTCAGGGATTTATGTCCCCGTAAAGCTACATCATAACCTAGGGAAACAAATTAGGGTACTGTGCACGCATCTGAGCCTCCCGCTCCCATGTGCTCTCCTGGAGTTTCCTGTGCTGCCACCTAATGTGCACTAGATGAATAAACCATCCACATAGGACCCACTCATATCGATCCTCGATCTCCACCGGGACCTCCGCAAATGTCGCCCCATCATGGATGTCCAGCTCCCCATGATCAATGATATGCGTCAGGTTGTGCACGTATCTACTTAGTTGAGATACATGGAAGACGTCGTGCACCTGGTGCAATTGAGGTAGAAGAGCTAGTTGATAAGCCACCTTTCCTATCCTGTTGAGAACCTGGAATGGTCCGATGAAGTGCGAAGATAACTTACCACCCCGCCAAATCTCCGTAATCCACATTGAGGTGAGACCCATAAGAAAACGTGGTCACCATCCTCAAACTCTAGTGGTCTCCGCCTCTTATTAGCATAAGACTTCTGTCGGCTCTGAGCAGTCCTCATCCACTCTTGGATGATCTACACCTTCTCTGCCATAGCCTGAACTATCTTTGGTCCTACGAGTGCTGACTCCCCAAGGTCAGTCCAGCGCAAAGGTGATCTGAAAGGTCAGTCATACAATGCCTCATATGGTGCCATCCTAATGGTGGTGTGGTAGCTGTTTTTGTATGCAAACTCCACCAAGGGTAGGAGATCCTCCCAGCTACAACCAAAGTCAAGGACACATGCACGGAGCATGTCCTCGAGTGTCTGAATAGTCCTCTCTGTCTGGCCATCCGTCTGAGGGTGAAAGGCGGTGCTCAGATGTAGCTACATCCCAAGTGCCACCTGCAACCCCTTCCAAAGATGAGATGTAAAATGAGCATCTCGATCGAAGATGATAGACGATGGCACACCATGAAGCCGTATGATCTCCTGAACATAGATGTGTCCTAAGCTCTCCACTGAGCCCTTCTCTTTAATAGGTAAGAAGTGGGCCGACATGGTGAGTCGGTCCACGATCACCCAGATGGTGTCGTGTCCTATAGATGTGTGTGGAAGCCCTATCATGAAATCCATAGATATCCCGTCCCACTTCCACTCAGGGGCCTCTAAGGGCTATACCAAGCCTACTGGTACCTGGTGCTCTGCCTTCACCTACTGGCAGGTGAGGCATCGTGAAACGAATTCTGCCACAGCATTCTACATACTCGGCCACCAATGCTATCGTCTGAGATCCTAGTATATCTTCGCCACTCCCGGATGTACCACCAAAAGGGAAGTGTGAAACTCCCTCAGCACCTCCTCCCATAATGCAGCTGGTACCATGGTACGTCCCCTGAAAAAGATGACATGCTCTCCTCCTACAGAAAATCCATCAGGTGCCTATCCTGTGGATATCTGTGCACGTCGTGTCTCATAGTCAACTTCCCAACGATGTGCCTCCCTGACCCGCTGAAGTAGCGGAGGAGTGACTGTGAGTGACTATAGAAAGGCTTCCCCATCTCTATCCACGAAGGATATCTGCAAAGTGGCTAATTGCTCTGTCGCCTCTCCAAGTAGCTGAATGCCCAACCTTCTGCTGAGAGTATCAGCTACTATGTTCACCTTCCCAGGAGTATAGACTATCTCAAAGTCATAGTCCTGGAGGAACTCGATCCATCGCCGCTATCTCAAGTTAAGGTCCTTCTGCGAGAAGATGTACCTGAGACTCTGGTGCTTAGAGTAGACTGTAAATCTCTCACCCATCAGATAGTGCCGCCACATCCTCAAGGAAAAAACCACTACTGCTAACTCCAGGTCATGGGTAGTGTAGTTATACTCTTGCTACCTCAACTGTCGTGAACCATAAGAAATCATCACCTTCTCTTGCATCAGGACACACCTGAGTCTGGTCCCTAATGCATTGTAGTAAACTACATACCCTACGTCCTCCTCTGGTAGCCTCAAGATAGGCGCACTAGTCAATATCTGTCTTATCTCATTAAATCTCTGCTGAAATCTATCTGACCACACAAAGGGTTTCCCCTTCTTCGTAAAAGCTGTAAGCAGTGATACAACTCTGGAGAAGTCTGGCACAAATCCCTGATAGTACCCAGCCAGACCTAGGAAACTTTGCACCTCCATCACGCTCCTGGGTGTCTCCCAATAAAGTATTGCCTCGATCTTCATAGGATCCACATCAACTCCCGCCTCTGAGATGACGTGCCCCAAGAAGTGAACCTCTAAAATCCAGAACTGGCACTTCAAGAGATTACCATAAATCTGGTGCCCTCAGAGTGTATCCAGGACAACATGAAAGTGGTAGGTGTGCTCCTCCTCAGTAGTCGAGTAAATCAATATGTCATCGATGAAGACTACGACAAAACGATCGAGGTAAGGCTGGAAGATCTTGTTCATGAGACTCATGAACACTACTGGAGTGTTGGTTACGCCAAAAGGCATAACTAAGAACTCATAATGGCCATACCGACACTTGAAGGCCGTCTTCTACACATCCTCGTCTCACACTCTGTGCTGATGATAGCCTGACCTGAGGTCTATCTTTGAGAACCATCGTGCTCCCTTGAGCTTATCAAAGAGGTATTCAATCCTCAGGAGTGGATACTTGTTCTTTATGGTCACCTGATTCAGGCGATGGTAGTCAAAACATAGTCGTAATCTCCCATCCACCTTCTTGGTGAATAAAATCGGAGAAGCCCAGGGTGAAACACTGGGTCGGATGAATCCCTTGCCCTGAAAGTCCTCCACCTGTACCCGTAGCTCACGAAGCTAAGAGAGAGCTATCCGATATGCTGGAGTGGATATCGGTTTTGTCCCGGGGTACAGGTCAATGTAGAAGTCTACCTCTCTGCGAGGAGGTAGTCTTGGAACTTCATTAGGGAAAACGTCCACGTACTGATCCACCAAAACCGGAAAACTCAGACTCTGCACATCAACCGCTCCGAGGATTAGACTAGCCAACTGATGTGTGATCGGCTGCCTCCTCCTCTGTGTAAGTCCATCCTATGCTGCAAAGGCTTCCTTATCACCAGTGAAGGTAAACCTAGTCCCGTCCATGCGGATACACCGCACTTCACGCCTAATGCAGCGGATCTGATCATGGACTGTAGACAACCAGTCCATACCCAAGATGATTTCGTAAGGCCTCGACGTTGCTACAAGAAGATCACAGCCGAAGATCTCACCTCCTAGAGTAAGCTCACATTGCTGGAACCAGTGCGTAATTGTCGAGTCTACTCTCGTAGGAGTCTCTATCCATAAGGATCGAGCCAACGGCTCCATCGGAATCTCTGAGCTCCAAACAAGGGAAGCGGCAATGAAATAATGACTCGCTCATGTGTCTATAAGAACTATAGCAAGGGTGTAGTAGACATAGATAGTACCTAGAATCATCTCAGGTGGGCCGTGGTCATAGGCCTTGACTGCTTGGAGCTAAGCCTGCCCCTGTCTGCCAGCTTCCTGTAGTCGGGGTGGTCCTCTTGGTGGTGGTGGTGGTAGAGGCTCGAAGCGTCGTCCACCACCTGCTGCTCGGCCAGCTCCTCTGCCTCATCTTCCAGCTCCCTAAGGACCACCATGGTCGAACCTCTGCCTCTTCCTGGGTGGTCCCTCAACTGTCTATTGCTCTTCTACATGGCGGGTCGGGTAGTCATGAGCCATGTGGCCCTGCCCGCCGCATGCATAGCACTACCTGCCTCTTGTATGACTGGCTCTGCTATGTGTGCCCCGCACATCTAAACCAGTATCCTGATGTCTCCCACCTGATGGCCTGGTCTTCTTAGACCTATACGACATCTATCTACTGCCAGTTGTAGAAGAATCCGCTATGTGTCGCTCTGCAGTAGGCCTCGCTGCTGGCATAGGCTTAGCAAGGAAGCTCTCCACAAGAAGGGTACGCTCCAGTACTCTTTCCTGTGTCAGAATGATGAGGGAGATCATCAAATCCCTGATCTCATGCCTTAGTCCCTACTCAAAGGTCCGGGCCCGAAATAATGGATCTCGTACCATGTCCGTGGAGTAGCGCGAGAGGTCAGAAAATCTCACCGAGTACTAGGCTACTGTCATGCTGCCCTACCGCACCTGTAGTAACTCCTGGATGCATACCGCACGGAGGGTGGCTGGAACTAACTCCGAGCGGAAGAGGCTCTCGAAGTCTGTCCATAGTAAAGATGCCTCATCGTGCACCTGGAGCATCAAGCTCCACCATCTACCTACTGCCACGTGCAGGAGACTCATGGAAAGGATCACCATAAGATATGCCTGGGTCCCTACCAATCTGAAGACTCGAACAACAGCCTCCAGCCAATCCTCTACTGCCTGAGGGTCTGTCTCTCTACGTAACTTGGGTGGCCTCTATCGTTGAAACTCGTGCAGTGCACTCAGGCGATGTGAACTCTCAGCTGTGGGGGCTGGTGGAATCGGTGGCTCGGTGGGTAGTGGTACCGTCGGTGCCTCTGCTGTAATGGGGCCCTGCACCGAGGCCTTGTCGCTCGGTGGGCTGTCATCTTGCAGGTAACTGGGAACCCTAGATGGCTGTTGTCATGGGGCCATCCTAAAAAGAAACATGTGTTCCACGGTCAATACAGTATACCTGGTGAGCTGACACAAATTAATCACAAAGAAAACTTTTGAAACACTCATGCAATTAGTGTTTTCGAGAACTAAGTCGGAAATCATAATTTAAGGTCCTAGTGTATGGATATGTTGTCCTCCACCCCAACACTAGACTCTCTGGACTGATAACCACACTCAATACTCTTAACACTATTGCTTCACAGAAAGAAATTATTAGAGTCTAGTGTTCTTCATCAAAACCTCCCTCTGATACCAATTTGTCATGACCCATCCTCAGGGCCCATGTCATGACTACCCCAAGCCCGCCTTTCATAGGCCAGGGGCTGGAGACTAGCACCAAAGTCATAAATCCCGATAAAAGGGAACGCATTTCCTTTATATAAGAAAAAAACACCATAGAGTACACAAGATGAAGTAAACACTAAGTAAACTGAGTACAAAAGTAAGTGTTGGAAAGTAAATGGGCCAGTATACAAACCCAACTGAAAGTACAGTACAACTATGAAAAGTAAAGTACAAAATCTGAGAAGTAAACAGCAACCACCGAGACATCCTTCGGAATTCCCACCTGAAGGGTGGGTACAGATGGTCTCCTCAACTCCTCGAATCTTTCTGTCCACTTCATGCACATCCTGCCTGATAGTCCACCACTGGATACCATCCTGCTCCAAAAGCCTCAACCACGGTCAGTGCAGTCCGTCGTCTGTAACCAACACAATGTAGTGTGGGCATTGCCCATGTAGGGGTGAGTATATGATACTTAATAGGAACCCCATGGCCACCGAAGGTCTCCCGGAATCCACAAAGGATAAAACATAAAGGAAAGATACAAACACAAAATATCAACCAACTCTACGTAGGTTTATACCCATACATATACCTAAGTCATCAATTCCAGTTCGGATCCAACTCACGAGCCCAAATACAACCCAGTCCACACAGGAAAGCACAACTCAGTCCACACAGGAAAGCACAACCCAATCCACACAGGAGAGCAAGTCAATCATATCGATGATAATGACTGAAGTCAAGACTCAACTCACACAGGTATACTATTCATGAAGAGGGGTGAATATGATAGATGTAGCCTCTGAATCATCTTCCCTGCCGAACCCATGTAGGATCAAAGTATAGAAGTCATTGCTGCCAAACCCATGTAGGATCCATGTACAGTAACCATCATTTCCAAACCCACGTAGGATCCCAGTACAGTCATCATCGCTGCCAAACCCATGGAGGATCAAAGTACAGTCTTCCTCGCTGCCGAACCAATGTAGGATCCAAGTATAGTCGTCCTCATCGTCACAGTCGCATCCAGATCTAGGGTTCCCGCACACAGCACGCTTGATTCCGAGAGGGTCCGCTCCTCGATTCAAAGATCAATACATCAAATGTCGCAAATTCTAGAGTTGATGTATCCTGTAGTTCTGTCCCATTTCATAGGGGAAAAACCAAGAAAAATGTGCCAAAATCACGGAGAACAATACAACCAAGACATTTTTCTAAAGTACACAGCGTGTAGATGAGTGATACATGTCGTGTCATCAGACACCGGGTACTGCCTGTGTGAAACGGCCTATGTCGTAGGGATGGTTGTGTAGATAAGTAAGTACATGGCATGTGGTATGCTTACACACCGTGTCCAAACCTCTAGGTTTGGTTCCATATGCGCTGGCCATGCCTGGCCGTGTGGTGGAGTACATCTCCATGTACTCCACCCCGTGTCTGTGTATTCCCAGAATACACACCGAGTCATCACGAGCCACTTCTTCCATGGTGAAGGTTGTACACGCCGTGCCTCTTGGCCGTGTGGTTCTTCCCGTGTCCTTGTATCTCCCGGATTACATGCCAAGCCTCACGAAGTGGCTTCTTCCTTTCTATGAAGTGAATACATGCTGTGTTACATGGATGTGTATTTCTGTATGTGTCCATGTATTTTCCATGAATACATTCCATGTACATCAAAGCCTCCTCTCAAAAATAGTGTGGGGAGTACACATCGTGTGTCTAGAGTCACATGCCATGTGTTACTTTTATAACATCTGAAATGGAAGCCACAGTATGCTTGTACTACACAGCGTCTGCATCTGGTGTATACGCCATGTATTCTGGAATTTTCCTGAAACAACACCTCTGGCCAGAACGCCTCCCGAGGTGTCCGTTCTTCATTCCAATGATCCAATTTCTACAAAACTTCCGCTTCTAGGCCGACCCGATGATCCGAGGCCGTTTACGATGTTTTTGAGCCTCTGATTGGTTTCGAAAACATAACTTTATTCACTGCTCAAGAACTCTTGAAGAACTCCACATATTCACAAGAACGGCGGAGGAATCAGTTCATGTTAGTTTGATCTGCTCCCTTCCGCATTAGTATGATAACAAGTGGTTTAAGAGGAAAAAAACATGGAAGAAAAAACAGTCATTCCCCAATCCAAACACACCCCTACCTCATGATGTGATCTGTAGAGAGGTGGCATCGTTCGTTGATGTCGGAAAGGTGACGTCGTCGTTTTGCGAATTTCCCACGGTGGTGTCTCCTCCCTTGATGGAGAACTAGGAAGCATTCTTCATCAATAAGGATGGTTTTTCTTTGTCAGAGGAAGAAGTTCTTCAAAGCTTTATAGCTCTCCTCCCAAATACTCCTCACACAACAATTCTAACCAAAAATAAAATAAGCTTCCCCTTATTTTATTTTACTTTTCCATGTATTTTAAAAACGTGAAAAAAAATCAAACACTTAGTTAAATTAATAGAAGAGGTTTAATCAATTAATTTAGTGTGTGTTGGCATAAATTAAAGTGAGAGAGGAGGAGTTACTGAATTAAGTTCAAGAGGTTTTCCAACATTAAACACATGGAGTTTAATGGGGGTTTTAGGGGTTTTAGGGAATGTAAAGGGTTGGGGATAGTGCGGGCCCCACCTCACATTTATCCTCACATGGGTAGTTAGGATGCTAGTGGGGCCCCCCCTAACTTCCTCATGTTGGATAAAACCACCTTAGTTAGAAATAAAATTGTACCACAATTTTATTCAGTTTTTATTTAAACCACCCCTTTTTTAACAACTCCTCCCAAGAAAACGCATCTTCAGTAAAGGTCCTCCTAAGAAATTATTGGCGCTGTGGTTTCATTGATGCCATTGGATTTCAATTCCAAGCACCGATTCAAAAGATAGAAAAACCTGCTCGTTCATTCATGGAACATACCCGAGATAAACTTCGGAAATTGATTTCGAGCACACCGGGCCTCAAAATCTGGTTCCGTCAAAAACTGTGTACTCGTAAAATCCCAAAGAATTTAAGAAAAAAAACTCCTTTAAATTTACATGTCTTTACAAACTTTTAGGTGCTAAAGTGTTCTCTAAAACCGATTTGATATCAGAGGGTCAACAAGGATTCTTCCTGATTGGAAGCGCTAAGAAGGCCTTAACCAAGAATGTGGTATGGTTCCTTTGCTTAGATGTTCATGAGAGATCATTATAATATCTTAATTGGAGATTTATGAAAATTCCAATCTTAACCATAAATGAGCTAGGTAATGAGTATGGATTATATTGTGATATACCAGGAGTCAGGATTTGAAAACTTTCAGTTCATGATGGTCATGTGGTTTCTTATGGGTCTAGAGAATTAAGGACACATAAGATAAAATTCCCAAATACTTTCCTATATTTGGAAATAGTGGAGTTTTCCATGAGGTGTTATTTGTATTATCTTTAGGGTGAGATATTTTTGGAATACACTAAAAAATTATTTGAAATATATTTAATCAAAATGTGAAATGAACTATTGATAGTGGAGAAGGTTTGAATAACTATAGTCATTTAACTTTGACCTAATGTATACCCTCAATAAGGGGAACCTTTTTTTTTGATGTACCATATTGGAAGGATCAAGATTTATTAGTACATGATTCAAGCATCAAGTGGAAGATGGTTTCCCACTTTGAATATATGTGACTTTATGTTCAAAATTATTATGGACAAGTGACACGTATGTATTTATCTATCACTTATTCACTCCTTATTAGTATTACAAGAGTAAACTATAGGATTCATACTATTTATTAATGATTGACATGATAAACCCTTTATAGATTTATATTTTATAAAATGTTGGTTATTTTTAATTCATGCATCCTTTATAAAGTGTCTCTCTTGGGATTTATGTCTTTTTGAAAATGCCTAAATTCCTCTTTTAAAATGATTCAAGTGTTTTGAAATGTTTCTTAAAAATTATATGTGTTCAATATGACCTTTTTTGGTTTTAAATAGATTTAAAATGATTTAAGAAAAATTAATTGGGGTTTTGAGAAATAGTGTTTGGAACCTATTGGTTTATTTTAAAAAGGGTGTGTTATTTTAAAGATGAATATTTGTAAATGTTTGTTTTTTTAATGGGATTTCAACTATGGTTTTATAAATAGTTTTTAAAGGAGGGTTAAAGTCTATAACTTTTTTATCCTTGGTTAATTTTTATATCAACATTTTGTATATTTATTTTGTAAAAAATTAATATCACTGAATCAAATATGATGGATATGAATAAAGAATGGATGGATGCCAATCATCTGACCAAAGAGTTAGAAGATAGAGTGAAAGAATTCATAAAGTTTGAAAAAGATCATGCATATGACCCTTATCAAATCCCTTTTCCATTTTACACTATTTTTATTCAAGAAAAATTATTCTAGAGGAGTTGTAATAACACTTGACCTGTCACTGAATAGATCAAAGTTATAAATATTGGTATAAACACGGGGAAAAACTGAATGTAGCTAGTAGATGGGATAAAACTGCATTTTATGGATCATCTAATATGATTAAAAGTGTGGACAATGAAGAAGTCTATATTGAGTATGCCATTACAGATTTGAATGATGATGAATATTGTATTGAGTAAATGATGAGGATAGTTGAAAATGAACTTCAAGATTTCCTAAAATTGTTTGAGAAGTAAAAGAGTTGTGAAAAGACATTGTTGTATTGTGGTTTCACTAAATATACAACATTTTTAGCCATACTGAAGCTGTATAATTTGAAAGTAGGTAATGAATGGAGTGATTCTAGTTTTATAGAATTACATTCTCTCTTGAATGACATAATCCCAAAAGATAATGAGCTCTTGAGCTGAAACATATGATACCAAATGAATGTTGTGCTCAATGGGTATGATCTTGGAAAGAATACACACCTACCCGAATGACTTTATACTCTTACGCAAGGAACACAAATAACTTAGATAATGCTCAAATTGTGGTTCTTCTCGATACAAGAAAGATTAATTCGGTCCTATGAAAGTTTTCTAGTACTTTATAATCATTCTAAGGTTTAGGTGCCTATATGGAAGTGAGGATACTATAGGGAAATTGACCTAGCATGAAAACACAAGAAATAATTATGGGAAACTATGTCACCCAGCAGACTCTCCTCTGTGGAAGATAATTGATCATTAGTATCCTGAATTTGGAATTGAGCCGAGAAACCTTCATCTTTCGTTATGTATAGATGGAGGGAATCCTTTTGGTTTTCAAAGTAACACTCATAGTACATGGACGATGATGTTGGTAAATGATAACCTGCTACTGTAGTTATGCATGAAATGAAAATACATCATTTTATTTATGATTATATCAGGACCAAAATAATTGGGTAATGATATTGATGTTTTATTTGGATCCATTGATCGAGGATTTGAAATTATTGTGGGATTCAGGTGTTATGTTGTATGATGCTTACAAAAATGAAGATTTCACGTTGAGATCCATGTCTTATTGGACGACAAATGACTTTCCTTATTATGGAATTTTATTAGGATATAACATTAAAGGAACTCAAGGGTGTCCCATATGTGAACAAGGTACACAGTCAATTAGGATGATACATTTATCGAAAGATACGTTTTGAGGACATCACAAATTTCTACCCCAGTAGCATATGTATCAATCTTGGATGACATCATTCGATGGAAGTTTAGAAGAATTTACAAGACCATATCCACTAATAGGTGATAAACTATTTGAAAAAGTAAAAGATTCAGACACTGCTTTTTGTAAACAATTTTCAAAAAACCTTATGAAACCCAATTGGAAAAAGAGATCATTTTTTTTAATTATCATACTGGAATTGTCTGAATGTCAGTCATTTTCTTGATTTTATGCATGTCGAAACAAAATTGTGTGATATTTTCATTAGCACTTTGATAAACACACCTAGCAAAATGAAAGATATAATTAAGGCTAGGTTGGAAATCAATGACATGGGAATACAAGAAGTGTTGACACCAGTGAAAGGTGAAAATGAACTTTTCTTCCTCTAGCTACTTACACTCTTTACAGGAAGAAGAGATATCAGTTTTGTAACTTCTTGAATGATGTAAAGGTTCCAAAGGGGTATTTATTGAATATCAAGAACATCAATTCAATGAACAATTTAAATTTAAAGGGTCTGAAATCACATGACTGCCATTTTTTATGAAAGATCTAATGCCTAAATCTTTACGTCACATTTTTTCTAAGAATGTCCATCATACATTAACCAAGATTTGTTTCTTATTCAAAAATATATGAAGAAAAGTTATAGACCTAGTGAAATTTTTGACAATGTAAATAGAAGTTTTCATCATATTATGTGAATTGGAAATGTTCTTCCCTCTAACATTTTTTGATATGATGGTTCAGTTGGTGAGAGAGATTCGACTATGCAGTCCTATACACTATAGATGGATGTACCCCATTGAACGGTATATGAATATTTTGAAAGGGTATGTCAAAAATCAAATTCTTCTAGAGGGTTGTATTGTGGAGTGATATATTATTAATGAATCCCTTGAATTCTATATTGAATACCCTTTGAGTGTGGAAAGCATTGGACTAATAAAATCTCAGCACACTAGGAGGCTTGAGGGTGAAGGAATTTCTAGAAGAGATATTTTCACGATCAATATTACAGATTGGGAGTAATTCCACCTTTATGTATTTCATAACAAGATTGGAGTTTCTCCCATATGTTGAAACCCACAAAAAAATTCTTAGTCATTTGAATCCATCAATGGATGAAAGATGGATATCAAATACACATAATCAACATCTTATAATTTGGTTTAGGACCATATTTTAAAGGAGCTAGATGAAAATATAGATTCAATTTTAGAATGAATTTGATGGATAGCTGGAGGACAAAATGTGTATGTATTATCTTATAATGGTTATGTAATTAATGGTTATATGTTCTATACAAATGAGCATGATGAAGACAACATCATGAAAAATAGTGCAGTTACACTTGTGGCTAAAGAGATGTATGTTTCTAGTATTAAGGAAAGAAATCCAATTTACATGAATATTTCATACTTTGGCATCATTAAAAAAATATAAAAGTTGGATTATACAGAATTCCAAGTGATGGTTTTCTAATGCAAGTGGGTTGATAACAGGAGTGCTGTTAAAATAGATGAATTGGGTTTCGTGAAAGTTGATTTCAGTAAAAAAGGGTACAAAGACAAACTGTTTATAATGGAAACAAAGGTAGTGGAAGTATTTTATATTCCATATCTAATAAATTGAAAGTGGTCAATTTTTCTATTATCGACCAAAACCATTGAAGGATCAGATGAAAATTTAACCAAGGATGACCCTTTCATTGAGACATTGGAATCATTTCATAGTAGTCCCAATGTAGATGACATTTTTTTGTTAGAGGAGACCATAATGAAAGGATTTGTATCATCAATAGAGGGTTCAAATCCCTTAATCCTTTAAAAAATAAAAATATAGTTCAATAATCAGGTTACATTTTTTTTGTAATATACATCATGTCACATCATGTTATTATCTGTTTGCTACTACATTTATGTAATCTAAATTAAATGTAAAACCAATTCTAAAAATAATGAATTTTTCACATGTTGGTGCTCCCAATCCTAAGTAAAAATAGGTATCTTAACCTACTATTGCTCTTAGTGAAGAGGAATGACCTTCTACACATGCTGGTGCTCCTATTCCAGAGGAACAGCAGGTTTCTCAAGCTAATAATTCTCCTAGTGTAGTGGTGCAAGGACCATCTAAAAATGTTGATGCTACCAATCTAGATGAATATATTGACAATTTTGATTCTGGGAAAATGGTAGGTGATGAAGGACTAGTGTTGCAGAAAAAATAGAAGCAACGAAATTTGATGGTGTTAGTAAAAATCATTAAGGCAAAAGTCAAAGGAATCAAAGTTGAGGTCGGATGGAATGTGTGGGGACAACATGTTAACCTCAACAAGGCCATGTTCAGCGGTTATATTGGAATCTTCACTTAGCATCACATATCTATTGATGAAGATTAGTGGAACCATGTTGTGCCCAGGATAAATACACTAATGTGGGAAGATATTATGGTAACATTATGATATAATTTCTTTATTTTACTAAAAAATAAAATAATGAAACATTGACTAACTATTCATTATCTATTGTAGAGTGCATTTATAGTAAATGACTCCCACAAGAAGTATGTATTAATTCTTTCAAGAAGGATTCAGGATTTATCACAATTATAACATGAAATCGTCTTCAAGATGATGAAGGGAAAATAAACCCACACCCACCAGTTATCTATGCACACCTAATAACCCAAGAAGTGTGGGATACATTTACAAGATGTCGTGTAGATGTGTCTTTTCAGTTACATTGTGGCTAGTAATACATTGTTTGATGATACATGTATTCATCAATTTGATTAGAAATTTATTATTTATGAAACAACAACTGAGTGGTGGAAATAAGGAACGAGCAGAAAAACCATTGTATCTCTACCGTAAAGCAAGGATGGGGTATGCTTCACTTGAAAAAAAAATTGGTATGTATTTTAAATCGACTGTAATACTTTTATGTGACATGAAAAGGCATCGTATTTATGTTCCACTATTTATATTTAGATTGATGACTTGAAATCCAAATAAAATTCCATCCCACACCATGTGATATGGAAGGGGGAACATGTAAATATTGATGGGATACTAATTGATGAAAACACACAAGAAGTATGGGAGACATGTGTATGTATTACATAATAAATATTTGTTTTTCTTTAAATACATACTACATAATAATGATCACTTATTTTCATATATTTTCTATCTGATATAGTCATAGGAATCAGTAACACCTTTTTAAAATGAACACAAACTATCAGTGGCCTTGAAGTGACTTGAACAATATGGCCACATTAGAGGTGTGGGTTTTGGGGTGACACCCCAAACATATTTTGAGAAAAAATAAGAGGACAGTCAAAGTGAATTAATAAAATAGATGAGAGAAAGAATATATACCCTTGAATGAAAATTCTAATGGTAGAGAGAGATTGTGTAAAATTTAATGGGTGAGAGGCAAAGAAAAGAATAAACTCAAGAACAACCACCATGTAAAGATCCCCCCCCCACCAGCTATGAGGCTAGAAATTCCCCACAAAGAGATGTCTTAGCATAGGTAATTAATGTTCTAATAAATGTTTATATGAAATATGAATCAGATAGACACTAATACCTTTCTTGTACTAATATTCTACAAGGTGATAATGATTGTGATTTATATATAGCAATACCCAACCATCGCCTTGTGGAGAAGGCTATGGTGTTCAATATTCAAAACAACATGCTATACAATAGAAAACTTCCAATATATTATGTGAAAGTGTCTATTGACATATACCATGAGCCGAGAGTAGAGCTACCTCTTCTAATTCATGAGGATGATATTAATATGGTCAAAAAAACTATTAAATAATTCATCTAAAGGTCATCGCATCTTGTAAAAAATCCTGTCTACAAGGAGGTATTCATTTCCAATTTACTTTTCATGATAAACCTTTAAAAATTAATGAAAAATGGTCTGAACTGATAAATGTTATTATAGAAAAACAAAGTGAAGGGGATGAAATGAAAGACCATCTCAAAACAATCTAAATGACCGACCAAATGATCAAAAATATCTACCAAAACAAAAATTAACCCAGCTGTCCTATATCCAAATTTACTATCATTGAAGGTTCATGTGGATACAAAGTTAAAAGATGGTCACAATCACATATTTCATTTTGAAGAAAATATGTATGGAGAGAAAGATCAAGCCTTCATTAGTGTTGATAGTGAAACTAAAATCCTTCACTATAAATGGCTAGGCGGTTCAGTTGTAGATGTATAAATGAGGTATGTTTTCATGATTTAATTTTCCAAAAGATGATATATTGTGTTAATTATGACAAATTAAATTTCATATTTTTGGTAGGCATATATATGAAAAACAATTGAAGATATTTTAACATGAAAAAAATTTGGAGTTTTTAGTCCTAACATCACCTCTATAACCCAAAAAGAAATAGATAGAAAAAATGGTGAAATAGTGGAAGGTCTGATCAAATCGTTTCAAATCAAACTTTTGGATGATAGACTCTATTAATAACAACGATGCAGAGGTAAGAATCTAAAATTTAATAATATAAAATATATTTACATTTCTTTAATTACTTATTCCTTTTTATGTTTTTAAGCAGAATTGGATTCTCATTACAGTAAACTTTGATACTCTAAAGATTTATTTCTTGGATTCAATGCATGGATATCCAAAAAACCATACACAAATGATGGATTTTGTTAATTTTTAATACATTGCATCAAACATTTTAGAACTAAACATCAAGTTATATCATTTTTATTATCTTTTAATGATGATTTTGTTATGACATGGTGGTGTATCACAATCGTGAACAACAAGGAATAAAGCCAGCGGCTAAACACAAGGACAAACATAAGTTCTATGACTAGGTAAGTATCAGGGTATCTATAATAATATTTCACTATCCAAACACATATAAAAACAAATAACTTATTCTACTCAATTTTTTTTTAGTTTCTGAAAGAAACCAAGGGAAAATATTTCAGTTATTAGGTTTTTAAATTTTTGATAGAGATCATATTCCATGAACACACTATCATCCCTAGAAAGGTATTTTTTAAGATAATTAATATTTCATTTAAAATATTTATTAATACTTTGTATATTTAAATTTTTCTTATAATATTATGATTGTTGAGAAGACTCATATTCAAAAGACAATATATATGTGATTAGAAACAAATGGGAAGCATACCTGATAGAAGAATGTACACAAATAGCATAAATATGTGAATTCCATAGAAGTAGCATATTGTTTCATATTTATTTTTAATTTACTTATTTTTAATATTACTCACCTAAGAATTTTTTTCTTATATAGGTGGATTCCATTGTTCAATTCTAGGTGGTTTTTTCAAAGATGCTCATGCTCATGAGAGATTGTACTTTGAGGCTGCAACTGAGATAATGACTTTAAGGAAATGGGTCAAGAATGCATAAAGGTGAATTCCTACTACTTATTTAATTTATTAATTTTTTCATCATTATATATACTATATGTAAGTTACTATCCTTATCATTTTTATCTAATATTAATTTATATTTTTTATAGATCTTTTGGGAAGTTATATTTACCTTTTAACTATCTACAACAAGACAGAAAAGAGAGAACATATTGAATGAAAAGTATGACTTATCAGTAATTTAATGAATAATATGAATTCCCAAAAGATATTTCATGATTATTTTCCTAAAAAATTCACTAATTGTCCACATATCAATCATCTTCACCTAAATCTGATACATAATATGCTTTGTATGAATCGAAGTGTATGTTTTTAGTTTATAATATTCTTTAATCCTTTAAGATTCGTGTATTTTGAACTAACATGATTTGATCCATGACTCATGATTATGATCAATGATATATAGGGTAGGAATTTATAATGTCAATATCTTCTTATAACATCAATATGATCATGTTGTCCTTATATGATCATTGATATCTCCCTTGTTTACACTTATTGAGAATCTATGATCAAACTTTATTATGTTTCATATACTTAGGTTATTAATAATGGTTTTATAAATGATTTTTCTAAGATGGTTTCTAGTAAATAATAACTTAATGAGAGACTCTTATGAAAAAGTTCGTTATGTTTTCATGTTTCCAAAAGCACTAGACCAAAACTATTATGGCATGAATCATTATGTTATGTAAAGAATATTAATCTACTAAGATTTTATATCTATGTATGAAATGTATGGGTCAATATAGTTGGTATCAGAGCAACTGACCAACTCAAAATTGATCAAAAATAACAAGAGACCAGTATCATTCAAAGTGTGTCTTTTTATTTAAAAATGACATTACTTTTAGCAAAAAGAACAAATGGAATACTAAAAAAATGAGAAAATGCATTCATATTGTTTTGATATTTTAATAAAACTATTCATGAGTCATTTTTTATTTTTATAAATAAACCACACCTCAATCTGATGCATGATATGGCCGATGTGACTTTAAGTATGTGTTTTCATATTAAATTGACATTAAATTGAGAAAAAAGAACAAGTGAAAAACTGAAAATCAAGAAAACACAATTGGATTGTTATGATACTTTAGGAAAATAATCCATGATTCATTTTTTACTTTTTTTAATCAACCACATCTCAATATGATGCACAATGTGACCGGTATGACTAAAAGTGTCTATTATCAGTTTAAAATTGAATTTTTAGTTCAAAATGTGTCACTCACTAAAAACCAAGAAAATTTACTATGATTGTCTTGATAATTTAAGAAAAATATTCATAAGTTATTTTTGATGTGTATTAAGTATTCTCATGTCAAACCGATGCATGATGTGACCGGTATGTCTCATTGTGTGTTTCCAGTTTGAAATGCCATTTTAGTAAAAAAACACAACTAACATATTGAAAACTATGAAAACATATTCATATTGTTTTGATACTTTATGAAAATAATATATATGCCATTTTTTATGTGTTGGAATCATCCACACCTAAATATGATGCATGGTGTTTCCAGTATAACTCAAAGTGTCTCTTTTTATTTAAATTTTACATCAATTTATGTAAAAAACAATAAGTGACATAATCAAATGCATTTTGATTATTTTGATATTATATAAAATTGATCCATAATACCTTTTTGATGTGTAAGAGTCAAAAAATCTCAATAAAATTCACAGTATGACTGTTATGACTCTAAAAGTGTCTTTTTATCTAAAATTGACATTAATTTATGTAAAAAGAACAAGCGACATATAGAAAACTGAGTAAACGCATTCAGATAGTTTTGATAATTTATGACAATGATACATGAGTCATTTTTTATTTTTAGAACTCATCCTCACCTCAATATGATCCATGGTGCATTCGGTATAACTCAAAGTGTATCTTTTTATTTAAAATTGACATGAATTTAAGTAAAAACAAAAAGTGACATACTCTAAACTGAGAAAACACATTTGGACTATTTTTATATTTTACTAAAATGATATATTATTCAGTTTTGGTGTATAGGAATCATAAAAACCTCAATATTATACATAGTGTGGCCGTTATAACTCAAAGTGTCTCTTTTTATTTAAAATTGACATGAAAGTAAAAACAATATGTGTCCTACTGAAAACTAAGTAAACACATTTAGATTGTTTTGATATTTTAGAAAAATGATCTATTAGTCATTTTTGAAAATTAGGAATCATATTTACCTCAATAGGATGCATGGTGTGTATGTTATAACCCAAAAGTGTATTTTTATTTTAAATTGACATTGATTTAAGTAAAAACAACAAGTGACATATTGAAAACTGAGCAAACACATTAAGATTGTTTTGATATTTTAGGAAAATTTTATATTAGTCCTTTGTGATGTGTATGAATTATTCACACCTCAATAAGACACATGTTGTGTCCAGTATCACTCAAAGTGTCTCTTTTTATTTAAAATTGACATTAATATAAGTAAAAACAACAAGTGACTTATTAAAAACCAAGAAAAAACATTCAGATTGTTTTGATATTTTATGAAAGTGATCTATTATTAATTTGTGAAATGAAAGAATTATTATCACCTAAATAAGATTCATGGTGTATCCGGTATAACTCAAATTGTATAATTTAATTAAAAACAACAAGTGACATATTGAAAACTGAAAAAATGCATTCAGATTGTTTTGATATTTTAGTAAAATGATCTATTTTTCATTTTTGACATGTAGGAATCAGACTCACCTCAATATGATGCAAAATGTAAACGGTATCACTCAAAGTGTCACTTTTTATTTAAAATTGAAATTAATTTAATTAAAAACAACAAGTGACATACTGAAAACCGAGCAAACACATTCAAATTATTTTGATATTTTAAAAAAATTATATATTAATCATTTTTGATATGTAGGAATCAGTCGCACCTCAAACTGATGCACAATGTGACCATAATCACTCAAAATTTGTTTTTCCAATTTGAAATAATATTTAATAAAAAACACAACTAACATACTGAAAACTAAGAAAACTGATTTAGATTGTTTTTATACTTTAGTAAAATGATCCATTGGTATTTTTTAACAGGTAGGAATCAGCTTCACCTCAATACGGCGCACAGTGTGGTCGGTATAACTCTAAATGTGTCATTATTTAAAATTGACATTAATTTTAGTAAAAGAATAAGTGACTAACTCAAAACAGAGAAAACACATTCCGATTTTTTTGATATTTTAGGAAAATAGTCCATAACTCATTTGTAATGTGTGGGAATCAGCCCCACCTTAATACGATACACAGTGTGACCGGTATAACTCCAAATGTGTCATTTTTATTAAATATTTACATTTTATTAATGTGTCCTTTCATATTAATGCTTAATTTATTTATTTATAGTATTACTAAAAAAATATTTTTTTTCTTATATAGGTGGAATATTTTGCTCAGGTAGATATGATCTTTTCTACAACAGATACCATGGGAAGAGGGGATCACGGGCATCAAAAGATGAAATATTTATGTTTTAGAATTCTTATTGGATAATTGTAAATGTAATTATATAAAACATTTTGTTTGAAATGTAAATAGTAGTGTTTTTTGTATATACCATGAGTGGAATTTTTTTGTATTCATGATTTTATTTAAATATATATAGAATTTTTTTAAATTATAGAATTGTTTAAAATTATTGGGAAATTATATGTTTTTGCAAGTTTTTTGCTTCTGGTTTTCCTAATGCGGGCGGTTAGGCCTTTATCAATGCTATTTTTAACGCCGATAAAGGTGATCTTTATCAGCACTTTTTTAGCACTGTTAGAGGTCATTTTTTCACACTGTGAAAGGCCATATGTGTAGTATTGTTCTCTCATCACTTAAGGTAAAATTTATGTAAATTCTCTCTCATATGAAGAGTACATGCACCATACTTATAAATTTTAAAATGATCTACCTTCTCCACTTAGTAGAGGAAAATTTTACTAAAAATGGAGATGACTTAGAAACATAGGATCATATGATTTTGATGGTAATAGATTGTAGTAAATTCATTTATAAAATGTAAGGATAAAAAAGGAGGCTAATCTCTAAGTGATTCACATGATAAAAAAAGTAAACAATGACATCCCTGTTTTCCAAAGGGGATATATTTTCCTACTTCTCAAACTTAAGTAAGGTCATGATCAAAATAAGCACAATAAATGAGTTATCACTCTAATCTTTAATCCTTTTTAAATATTTTAATTTTTTCAAAAATTGAATTTGGGTAAGTCTTACATCCATCACCCAACCCCAAATGATAAAAATTTGTGGTCAAGTGATGGTGATTTTTTACCCTCCATAACTCAGACCATATTTTTTCATTTTTTTTATTTTTTTTATTTTTCTAGAGGGGTAAACAATATAAATAAAGAAAATTAAAATTATCATTCTTTCACAAAATCTAATGAAACAACCAAAACATAGTCTCTTAAAGTAATATATCCCTTTTTCCATGAAATTCATCCTCCCCGCAATTAAACTTTAAAAATCATACAAAACACTAGAGTAAGGGTAGGAAAGGATAAATAGGATTGAAAAGTGGATATTACTATCAAAGAAAATTAATGATATATAAGGGTTTAAAGGAGGATTAATATGAATAAGTTATCAAGGATAATGGATAAATCAAAAAAAATACCTCAATCATCTTTTTTGTGAATTTGTACGATCATCATTTTGAATAGATCAAAAATAAAATCATAGTAGGTAACATATCCCATGTTATATAATGAAATTTAATAAAAAATATTAGAAATATTATCTTATAGACCTTTTGGAATAATAAAATTTAATTAAGGAAAATAAATCAGAGCATGTGTCATAAAAATAAATAAATCAAATTTAATTTCCAAAATTAAAAGCATGAAAGATGGAAGGGAAATTTCAGCAACATGTGACTATAAAGAAAAACATGATTCATTGATTTAAAATTCCTATATTTCACACTAATTATTCAATTTCCTTATTTTACTTGTTTAATTCCATCAATTGGAAAATTAAAACATGGAATATTTGAGTTCCTAACAATCTTAAGTATCATTGATCAAAAGTAACCACTAATATATGTGTGTCATGCATATTTATCAATGGATATCGAGAAAAAATGATTTAAAAATTTATAGGGGAGAAAAAATAAATACTATAAATTAAAGCATAATACCATTTCGGTTTGAAGTTCTTTTTCTCATGTATCTTCCTACCATTGTGCTTGTTCCCATGATCTTTATAGACCTAAAAATGAAGTTAAAATAGTAAAATCACATGTTCATGCATTTAAATTTATAAAATTATTGGTGGAGGTTCCAAAAAAAACCTAAAATTAAATATTAAACTGATAAATAAATTAAATAAAACTAGGGTATCCTCATGCAAAGCACTTTTATTAAGGTTGTTAATCTCAAACTTCCCTATTGGGTTACGTAATAGGAGTAGGTTATAAATCCAACCATATCATATTGAACCAATTATGTATTTATGAAAATTATATTGTATCTATTCTAATATTCCTCCTTATTAAAACCTTCTTTTCTTCTTGTTGAGTGAAGTATCATGAAGTGGACAACCCCAAAGTTTGGAATAAAAGATCTTGGGTAGTCCAAATAGGGTACCACGCTTCTTTTACTTCTTTTGGTGACTATTGTTTGATTTCTACACTCAACTCTAAAATTTCATCATATACCCTTTCTTCTTCATGGGTTTGATCTTCCATAATTTCTAAGGTAAAATTACAAATTTTAGGAGCCCCTTATTCTTCCTCCTTATTTTGATCTTCAGTTTCAGTAGTGGATGGTTCTTCCTAATGGTCTTTTTCATCCTATTTGGCACTAAATATAGAAAAGTTATAATAATAATTATAAAAGTGGAATAACTATAATTCATGGTCATATTAATTTTTGTACATGTATGGATCTTAAAATTGGGCCTCCTCCTTGGTTCTATCCTCCAATTATTCAACTTATTTATAAATGATTTCCATAAGTAACATCCCTTCTTTGAACTAAAATTCCATTTTTTGGAGGGATGTTTCTAGACTTGGGTGCGTTTATGGTTCTCTTTTTTTGTTTTGATTCTCCCATCCAGGGATGTAGATTTCTATATTTATCTTTTCAATTCATTCTGGGAGGATTAATAGCTTGATTTCTAATCAAATCTGGGATTTCATCTTTCCATGTTCCTAAAACCAAAAACTAAAAATACCTAGTTCATAAAATAAAACAATAGTGAAAAAGATCTTAATATAAAACCAGAAAATAGAAAAGATAGGGTGAAAATACATGTATAACTATTGAATTTATAATGCCTAATGACTCAAAAACAATACCAGTTTTGACATCTCCTAAGAACATAATTAATTATCTTAGTGATGTCAAAATATAAATTTTATAATCACTTAAAAATACTAACTGCAAAATATTATAATAGTGATGATATGAGAGTAATCCCATGAGGAAAAGGGTTATAATGATTCAATAGTTTTGGCAGTTTTTTGTCATAATTTAAACTAAAACTAATATTTTAAACTACTTTGTGATTTAGATTAGACTAACTCAAAAGGATTAAAAATGGATAAAGGGGAGTGAGTTGATATTGAGGATGATTTTTCTTAAATCTATTCTCCATTAGATTTCTTGGGTATCTTATGTTTATTCTTAACCTCCACTAGAACTATCCAAATTAGCTGGATCTATTTGTGAGGCTTCCTATAACTGATTTGGATTCATTGGGATTAGTCTTGAAATAGAAGGTGAATTTGAGGTCATATTTCACTCTCCCACTTCCCTTTACCACATTTAGGTTCATCCCCCTAAATGTTGATGTTTTTTCTATTCAATTAGACGATATGATTTATTTTTAAATAAAGTTATATTAATTTAGAACAATGGGTACTCATCCCTTTTATAGAACTCACCTATCCATCAAATAATTATTTATCCTTAATCAGTCTTCCAATTAATATGGATTAAATAAATGTATTTTATAGAAAGGAATAGAGAGTTAGTTCTAAAATAAATGTGTTGTGAAAAACTAAAAACATGCACCTTACTCTCACAATGACATACGAAATCAAAATTATACAAAAATAATCAAAAAATAAAGGAAAATACTAAATACATAGTTACATGGTTGATGAAAAATTTCTTCCTCCACTTTAGATTCAGATGTCAGGTTGAGATCTTCGGCTACCTCCTACATTAGAAATGGAACCTCATCCTAGTTCTTTGAAAATATGATATGTATTCCCCTATTTTCTTGGACTCTAGACTCTATGTAGGAGTGGATGGTATTTATAGAGAGAATTATCTCTCTATTTTTGAAATCTCCAAAGAGACAATTTCTCCCTCTTTCCAAATATTCATATATCTTGTTGTAAATATTTTTAGTGCTTTGACTAAGTCAAAATTTGAATTATTCGAGGATTCTTCATGGTTGGATGGTTCTCCCCTATTTTAAGGGAGGTGATTGACTCATTATTTGGTGGGTGAGGACCACATACATGTTTTTATTAGAAACTCTCGATGGAAACTATGAATCCCATAGATAACCTAAAAACATCATGTATTTAAATTTTCAATAACTTGAACTATAAGGAATAGATGAACTCATTGTGGTACATCCATTACATGGTTTTTCATGGACAAGGTGCATCTATTATAGCCACATCACAACCTCATTCTCTCAAAACATGGATTTTGTCATTTGAGCACCCACCATGGTACAATATTTCCTCCACAGTGCAGAACCCGGAATGCAAGTTCTTATTTTTCATGGATATGGAATAAGTTTATTACCACAACAGAACAATCAACTTCACTCATAATTGAGCTGCTTCCATTTGAGGGTCACCCATAGTGTATCTCTTCTTCCATGGAATAACCTATTTTTTCTTATTTTTCTTCAAACCATCCTTGGTTTAGTGTGTGGAATCACAATGTTGCCATTTTTTCATCTTAGGATTCTCTATTTACTACACCACATGGGAAAAATATGCAGTGTTGTGGTCTTCAGAATTTTAGTGGTGTGAGCTCCTTCTTCTCTATCTATATTGGTGCTACAACAAAGAATGTGTAGCTAGAAGTGTAATTCAGCTAGTTTACAGTGTGGCTTTGACTTCTATGGCTTAGTAAGTTTCATAGGGATATAACATGAATGTCATCCTAAGAAAATGGTTTTTCTCCTTGATACCACCCAAATAGGCTTTCGCTATGCACTTGTTTGGCTAGTCGACCCTCCTTTGGGCTAACTATGTGGCTCTCATCCCATATATTGAGGGATAACATGAGTTTTCCCATTTTTTATCCAACACCCTTTACAATTTTAACCTACATAAAACATAAAAAATAATAATAAAAATAAAACCAAGTAAAACATGTATTTTTAATTATTTTTATTTATTTTTCCATAATTTTATTTAAAAATAAAGATACCCAAAAATGAATATTATTAATTAAAATATAGGTATTAATTAATTAAAATCAATAACATAAATGAATTAAAAATTTAAAAATTGTATGAAAAATAAGATCTCCTCAAATCCCCCACACATAACCCATGTTTTTTCTCAAGCATAAATATAAACTAAGAATTAAAAAGGAAACCCCCATTATACCAATATTTAAAATTAAAAATTAATGAAACAAATCAATTATCAACGGGGGAACAATTTTCAGGTGTCACATAAAGAAAATGATTTTAATTCATCACTAGACACAATGATTTTCAAATTCCCATAAAAAATGGTGGGGCTTCTCATCTCTTCAATAAAGGTTTCTTAACTTATCATTATTAAAATTCAAATTTCCTATCTACCTTAACATATTTTTCTTCTCTCATCTCTCAAGGTAAAATGTATGTGAATGTTTTATCATACCATGAGTACATGCACCATACTTTTTAATTTAAAAATGATCTAGTTTAACCAATTAAAAGAGAAAAAATTAGCAAAAATTAATAGTAATTTGAAACTTATGATCATATGATTCTAAGGCTAAAGTATGGTAGAAAATTAATGTATAAAATGTAAGGCTCAAAATGGAGCCTAATCTCTAATTGTTAAGAATAATATATAAAGTAAACAATGATATTCCCCTTTTCAAAAAGTTATATGTTTCCCCACTTCCCAAGATTAACTATGGTCGTGATCAACATAAGCATATTGAATGAGTTAACCCTATAAATTTTATTTATTTTTCAATTTTTCCAATTTTTTAAAAATTAAATTTGGAAAAGTCTCACATTCATCACCTGATCCCAAATCATAAAAATTATGGTTTAAGTCATGGTGATTTTTTACCCTCCCTAATCAACCCACATTTTTTCATTTTTTTATTTTATTATTTTTATATAGGGTTAAATGATAAAAAAATTGAAATGTAATATGATATTTATTTCCCAAAATCCAATGACACAACCAAAACATATTCTCTTAAATTAGTATATCCATTTTCCCATGAAATACCTCTCCCCTCATGCTTATGTTTTAAAAATCATACAAAAAATTAGAGTAAGGGTGGGAATGGGAAAATAGGCCTAAAAAGTGGTTATTCTTATCAAAATACATTTATAGTATCTAAAGTTTAAAAGGAGAACAAATTTTAGGTAGGTCTCAAGGATAATAGATAAATAAAAAATACCCCAATCATCTTTCTAGTGAATTTGTACAAACATTGTTTTGATAAGATCAAAATAAGATCCTAGTAGGTAACTTATCCTAAGTTATCTCTATAAATTTACAAATAAATATTGGAAATATTATAATAGAAACATCTTGGGAATAAGATCATGTAATTAAGGACAATCACTCATGGAATTTGTCATAAAAATCAATCAATAAACTTTAATTTGTGAAAATCAAAGCATGAAAGATGGAGGGGAAATTTTAGTAACATGAGACTAAAAATTAATATATTTTTCATTGATTTCAAATTCATATGTTTCACTATAATTAATCAATTCCCCCATTTTAATTATTTAATTCCATCAATTTTAAAATTGAAACATTTAATCTTGGGGTTCCTAACAATCCTGAGCATCATTGATCAAAGTATGAACTAATCTAAGTGTGGAATGCATATATCTCATTAAAGATCTTGATAAAGTACATATAGAAATTATAGGGGAGTAAAACAAAATACTAAAAATTAAATCATTTTCCCCTTTCAATTTGAATTTATTTTTCTCTTGTAGATTACTTCCTTTGTGCTTGTTCCTAGGGGATTAATGAACCTGAAAATGAAGTAAAAATAGTTAAATCACATTTTCCATGCATTTAAAGTTCTAAAATGATGGGGGGAGGTTCCACTATAACCTAAAATTAAATATTAAACAAGTAAAAAAATTAAATAAAACTCAGGTTACCTCTTATAATGTTATTTTATTAATTTCACTAAGCTTTACCTTACCTCTTAGGTTATACAGTAGGAGTAGAGTATAGATCCATCTATATTTTATTGAACCAATTCTATATTTGTGAAAAATCTAGTGTAAATATTCTATTATTACTCCTTGAAAGATCCTCTTCTTGTTGAGTGAATTACCAAGAAATTGAAAACCCCAATGTTCAGGATAAATTCTATTGTGTTGTCCAAATAGGATACCACTCTTCTATTCCTTATTTTAATAGTTGTTGTTCAATTTATGTACTCAACTATAACATTTCAGAAACTAACATTTCTTCTTATTATTCTTTATGGGGATAATATTCCATAATTTCTAAGGTGAAATTCTAAATTTCATCAACCCCTTATTCTTCCTCCTTTTAATCTTCTGTTTTAGTAATGAAGGGTTCTTCCTCTTGTTCTTCTTCTTTCTCTCAGTAATAAAGTAGGTTTCCTATATGGAAAAGTTATAATAAGCATTGAAAAAGTGACTTTTCTTAGATTCATCCTAATATTTAGTTGTGACCTTTGATGGATATTTAAGTTGGGCCTTCTCCTTAGTTTCATCATCCAACTCTTTAACCTCTTTATCCAAGATTTCCAGAAGTATCATCCCTTCATTGGACTGAAATTCCATGTTTTGGAGGGTTTTTGTCAAACTTGGGTGTGGTTGTGGTCTTATTGGGTTACTTTGATACTTTCATAAATGGTTTTGGATTCCCCTCTTCATTTATTAAATTCTTTGTGAGAGTCTTGATATATCAATTTCCAATAAGATGTGGGCTTTCATCTTTCCATGTTTTTGAAACCAAAAAACAAAAACTCCCAGTGTTTAAAATAAAACAAGAATGAAAAAAACCTAATCTAAAATTATAAAATAAAAAATATATAGTGAAATTATTTTTCAAACTATTGAATTTATAGTACTTTACTCCCCAACAATGATATCAGTTTTGACACTGCTTGAGAGTGTCGTTAATTATATCAGTGATGTTAAAATACAAAATTTATAATCACCCAAATATACTAACTAATAGAGCATATAATAGTTATGATACAGGGTTTATCCCACAAGGAAAAGGGTAATAATGATTCAATATTTCCAATTGTTTTTTATAATAATTTAAACTAAAACTAAAATAACTAAACTAATTTGTCAGTTGGATTAGATTGACTAAAAATAATTAAAAAAGGATGAAGGGAAGTGAGTTGATTTTGAGGATGGTTTTTTCTTAAATTTATTAACTGTGAGATTTCATGGGTATCTAGTGTTTCTTCTCATTATCCACTATAACTATCCAAATCATCTATCTCTCTTTACGATGTTTCCTATAACTGTTTGGGATGCATAGGGATTAGTCTTAAAACCGAAGGAGGAGTTGAGGTCAGTATTTTTTATCCCACTTCACATTACCACATTAAGGTTTGTACAATAAATTTCATCACTTTAACTATTAATTTATGGGATATGATTTTTTTAATCAAAGAGATATTAATTTAAAATAGTGGGTACTCTTTCCTTTTATCTGACTCACCTATCTCTCAAATAATTATATATCCATAATTAATCTCTCAATTAATATGGATGAATTAAATGTATTCAAGGTAAAGGAATAGAGAATTATTTATAAAATAGTTGTGTTCTTTAAAACTAAAAATATATACCTTAATGTCACAATGATATATAAAATCAAAATTACACAACTAGATCAAAATACAAAGAAAAATCCTAAACATGAAAAAACACAGTAGATGATAGTTAACTTCCTCCACATTCACTTCAGATGTCAGGTTGAGATATCTAACTGCCTCCTACATTAGCAATGTAACTTACTCCCAATTCTGTGAAAATATGATATGGGTTTCCCTCTAGGTCTAGACTCCCAACTCTATGCAGTAGTGGATAGTATTTATAGAGATAATTTTTTCTTTACATTTTGAAATTTCCTAAAATATAGTTTCTATATCTTTCCAAATATTCATATCATATTATGTAAATAATTTTAGCACTTTCAATTGGTCATAATTTGAATTCTTCTTGGATCTTTCACGGTTGGATTGATCTCCCTTATATTAAGGGAGGTGATTGACACCTTCTTTGGTGGGTGAGGCCCACATACCTATTTTTATTAGAAAATGTCGAGGGAAGATGTGAATCCTATCGATAACTCAAAAACATCTTTTATTTATGTTTTCAGTAACTTGAAACATATAGCATGGGAAATGACATTGGAACATAGAGATTGATTAGTTTTTTATGGCCACAATGCATCTATTGTAGCCTTAAAACAACCTCATTCTCTCTAAACACAGCTTACGCAATTTGGTCACCCTCTACGGTGTATTTTCTCTCCAATGGTGAAGTACATAGCTAGAAAGTTCTTATTCTTAATGGATGAAATTTAGTTTACTTACCATGAAGAAACACTTTTCTTCACTCAAAACTAAGATACTTCCATTTGAGGGTCACGCACGACACAACTCATCTTCCATAGTGAAGACTATTTATTCTTTTTTCCTTCAAACCGACCATTGTGCAGTGTGTGGAACCACGATGTAACCTATTTATTTAGTTTGGGATCTTATATTGACTAGACATAAATTAGAATCTTATAGTGTAGTGGTTTATATAATTACAGTGGCAGTGAGCTCATCCTCCTCTGGACATGGTGGTGTTGCGTCATACAAAGTGTGGTTGGCTGTGTAGCTAAGCTGGTCTGTAGTATGGTTTTAGCAGCTATGGTGTAGCGAGTATCTGAGGGGTATGACACGAACACCGGACTAAGACGTTGGCATTTTTTCAAGATCATAATACCCATGAAAAATACCACATCCCACATCTATTGTGAAGAATTTTGATCTCCACTATTTTAATTAACTCATCCCCACTACTCAACAATAAACTAGTGGATGTTGGAGGATGCTAGCCACCATCGTTCCCCTGCCAATGCTGATGAATCACTCCTCCCATTATCATGTCGACCCGTTCCCCACATGCCTACATGCTCATTCTAATTATGCTCCACTATGACACCCATGTAGGCCTTCCCACTGGGCCTTATTGGCTGGTCGACCCTCCTTTGGGCTAGTTATGTGGCTTTCAGCCTATAGGTTAAGAGCTAACATGGGTTGGTTCATTTTTTGGACAACCCCATTTACAATTTCCACAAACATAAAACATAAAAATACTAAGAAAAATAAATCCAAGTAAAACATGTATTTTTAATTTTTTATTTCTTTTTCTGTAATCTCATTTAGAAATAAAAATAACTAAAAATGAATATTATTAATTAAAACATGTGTAATAATTAATTTAAAAATATAACATAAATGAATTATTTTTTTTAATATTGAATGCAAAATATGATCTCATAAGTTAAAAATTAATATTTCTTGGAGGGTTTTATTATTTATTGACGAATGGAATCATTTTATATCTGATATTCACATACTATGTGATCACACTCACAACATAACTATAAAATAAATATAAAAACATTTATCTCATCTTAATTTTTTTAATCCAAACATTAATTTTTTATTATTTTATGTGATTACACTCACTTTTATTCTCACAAAATAATAATAATAAATGCATAAATTAAATAAAAAAAGAAAATAATCTTGATCATTTGGTGTCAGTTGATCCATTTATGCTCAATGAATCAATTGTGACCCTAGGGGTATAATATCTGAGTCGTTCCTATCTCGTATCATAGCTTACACCCTGGTTCAATGTTTCCTCATCTTGTCTATAATACCGCCTCATCTCGACATGGTTCACATATTATAACATCCTCATCATAACACATTAATACTCACACACTGATAAATGGGTATTAGGAATGCATAATACACATGCAACACAACTTTCATGGGCGTGTATGACCTTATACATATTAGGCGAGGAAGATGATGAACATACCATCATAATAAATTAAATTATTAAATGTTTCAGAGGTAATTGAAATAAATAATTAAATAAATTAAATTTCAAACATACATTGGTCGATCTTTGATAAAGATCAGTCAATATACAAATTAAATGTGCAATAAAAATTAAATATGTAATAAATTTATGTCGAGGTAATTAATTGAATTAAAATAATTCATTTCAATTTTAATTCAAATAAAAAATGGTGAATAGTCCCAAATTAAAATTTATTATAATTATAAAATTTAAATTAATATTCATTATGTTTGAATTTTTTTCGGGCCCTAGGTAGCACATAAAACCCCCAAAAGGGGTTTTGGGGATTTATTGAGCCCAAAATTGGTCGGGGGGTTTAGGTAGGGGCCAACCTGACTCATACTAGGTCTGGATAACCTGGTTGGCTATGGTGCAGCTAGAAGGTGGAACCCCACATGGTGGTAGGTCGAAGAGCGTTGATCAGATGGAGGCCTCCCATAGTGGAGGGTTGGCCGACAGATGTGGGTGGCCCGGGCGGTAGATGTCAGTTGGAAGGGTGTGGGGCTCAGGTCTGGATGGTAAATGGAAAGGGTGATGCTAGTGAGAGCACCA
The DNA here is from genome assembly GCA_963277665.1 of Viscum album. NCBI lineage: Eukaryota > Viridiplantae > Streptophyta > Magnoliopsida > Santalales > Viscaceae > Viscum > Viscum album. Next base: position 73,103,950 of record OY728162.1, on the reverse strand, counting down.
CTCAGTGGAGGGGAGATGAAAAAACAATTGGATTATTAATATTATTTTAATATGGGTATCGTTTTCCCTTAATAAAATAGTATATATTTTATTTTATTATTATTTTTATGTTTCTTCTCATGGACACCCGTCCCCATTAGGCCTTATCCCCCTTTTTATTTTTTCTGTTACAAGTTCTCATTGTCCAGTGGCCACCCCAAATTATTATTTTTTTAATTTTTTTTCATTTTATATCTAAAAATATAAAGCCTATAACATTAGACCATTTAATTTTTTAAATAAAAAAATTCTACAGCCTTGTGGAAATTTCACCCATTTAAAAACCTTATTATGGCCCCTAGAATACCAACCATAATACTAGGGTTCACCAAAATATGGAACTATAAATTGATACTAGGTAAGAATAACATATATGTTCTTAAAAAAAATACCACGAAGCTGATATCGATTCATCTTGTGATCATCAAATGACCAAACATCATCCATCCAATATTAGATTCGATCATCGTCTATGATATTGGTACTATAGTTATTTCTTCTACATGAATTTAATGCAAAATTAATTTTTCTTTGATTAAGACTTCACTTGATCCCTCTGATACCATTTGATTGTAATAGGCATGTAGTAGAATCCTGAAAAATCAGGAATTTAAAAGTTTAATGTTGCAATCGATGTTGTAATGTCATTTCTAGTATAAAAACTAAATGTTTAGAACCCAAGGATTTTTCAAGAACAAATTAAGAATAAATTCAGAACAAAAAATAAATCAAATAATAAATCATTCAATCTGAAGTCACAATCAACAACCGCTCTTCACTAGTAATGATTTCTCAAAGTAACTGAAGATGGATCCCTCTAGATCATCTATTCATGCATCAAAATTCCATGGGAGCATCGATTGTCAAAATTATAGTGCTAGCACAGAGATCCAACGATTCCTTAAACATCCCAATGATTACCATTATGTCATTACATAAATACGCAAAGGACATATTCAATAAATTTCTTAGAATGAGAGATTCTCACTCCAGGAAGTGAGATATTGGAAAGAGGAGCTATCAAAATCATAGGATGAATAGTTCTTATCAATAGATCCTCATCCATTTATAGAAAGATGAAAAATACTCGAAAATGGCTCCCCAACCCATGAATATTCATTAACCGCTAAAAAAACCATAAACGATTTGTTATGACCAACTAATCATGTCAAAAATTTCATTTATATTTTTATAACTTATCTATAATCTAATAAATTTATTATGAGATAAAACCGAGCCATTAAACTCGACTAGTTATTTCCGAAAAAATTAAATGGACCTTGAATATTAAAATAATATTCATTAATTAAATATTTTATAATCTATTCACTTAGTATATTGTGAATACTTTTAATAAATAAATTCAATACTAATTATTCAAAACTCTAATAATAAGATTTTATTTATTACTTGGTGATCTTATATTCTTGTACATCCTTAGACCCCATGGTTGGGCCCACCATTTCCTATACTTCTATTCATTATAATATGTTAGACTTTTGAATATTCTTAGTTTCTAACCCTATAGTCCCTTATCTCGATAGCAGTTAATACTATTCACATACTAGGAGTGGAGTCTAGTAAACCATCGGGGCCCCTAAAGAGATAAAGAAAATTCATAGCAACAAAACCCATTTATATGAACACACATTGTGTAATATAATCACTTTATTTTTTGATATCTCATAAAGTAGGATGCACACTTCATGTAATCATCATTTCTTGCTTTATTGTTCATTAACTTAACTTGATAGACTTACCTTATTTTACCATGGCTATGGGTTTATTGAAGGTACTACCATCATAGTCAATGAGGCCTGAGATATCACTTTCTTTCGGAAGTGAAAAATTTTATCTTGATTATTCAATCAATGAAATACCACCAATGACACACCCAACACAATCTGCCTCACTATGACATCAATTCCATAGTTTTTTTCCTACATCAAAGTATGTGATAAAATAATATGTATTGATAATAATCTCAAGTTAGGAGAACATTAAATGTGTTTGTAGATAATAACAACCAATGAAACATGAAACATGTGGTGTTCCTATTGATGATTTTCTCCTCATGATCCCATCTACTTGAGATCACCAAGTGTGAACTTCATGATAATAATTCTCAATCCTTTTCAGTCCCCAACACCTAATAGTCATACATCATATGTGTCCAAACAGTATGATGTATCTTGACAACAGGACATGTGTTTAAGATTAATTTCATGGTATCTATAGATTATCATTATATCATGGGAACTACTATGAACTTTTGATATGACAAGTAATCTATAGTCATTACCTACATGATATGGTAATCAAAATTAATGTTTATCTTGGGTCTAGGGCACCCCCCATTACAACATTACTTTGGTCTATGCCTATATCAATAACTCATTATAGAATGACCCTGATTGAATTGGTGTAATTGAAGAAGAAACTCATAGAGAATCTAGACATGGGTTTTATATTCCCAAGTGCTTCATCATGGGATGCACCAGTGCTCTTTGTTAAGAAAAAAAATAGACCAATGTATCTCTGCATTGATTATCATGAACTTAACAAGATCATGATCAAGAACATATATCCCTACTACCAAAAACAAGTTTTAGCTATTTTTTTCAGAAAAAGAATCTAAATTTTTATTTAACCACATTTTCTAAAACTGTGGATAAATTTTAATTTAGGTGCATTTTTTTAGTCACATTTTAAAATGTCATTAATTTTTAATTTAGCTGTGTTTTAAAATATGGGTAAATTATATATGTTTGTGTGCATGTCTATATATATATATATAACAATTTACACACACACACAAATATATTAATTTATATATATTTTTGTGTGTATTAATTTATAATATATATATGTGTGTGTGTAAATTAATATTTTATTATATAGATAAATATATAAACTTATAAGTATTTATACACACACACACACAAATATATTAGCATATAACATAAATATAATAATATATATATTAATATATCTATATATATATATAATCATGTTAATTTATGTATATATATAAATATAATATATATATATATATTAATTTATAAATTTAATCGTATTAATTTATATGTATATATAAATAAATTAATATACATACATATATATGTTTGTGTGTATATAAATTTATAATTATATTTATATTAATATAAACACACACACAGATATATATATATATATATATGTTAATTTGTATATATATATAAACATATTGATAATATTTCATATATAATAGTATTAAATTAAAAATAAATCATAGACACACACACATAAATTTACAAACATAAAAGTAAAAACATAATTATATTTAATTAATAATAACTAAATAATTGATTATTAATACATATATATAAATTAATAAGCATATTTATATTAAATTATAAATATATATATTAACTTTTATATATATATATATATATTAGTTTACACATATATATATAAAAATATAATTATATAAACTATCATTAATATATATATTTATATATATTAATTTATAAATAAACTTATATATATATATTAGTATAAATATACATATATATTAGTATAAATATACTTAAAAGTTTGTATTAATTTATATATATTAGTAAAAATATACTTAGATATATTAATATATTAATTAATATATAAATATATAAATGTAGTAACATATATTTAAATATAATATTGTATATTTATAAACAAATAAGAACACCCAACTGAGCGGCCCAAGAGTTGCAAAATACATAAAACATTGCAAGTTTAAACGCTCGATGCTGATATAATTTTAATGTGAGCGGCCCTTGGGTGAGGTGATAGAGGGGCGGGTGGGCATTGGGTGAGTTGGAAAAGGGTGGGACACAGCTAGAGTGTTAGAAGGTGGGAGTGAGAGGGATGTAGATGATAGTGTGAGAGGAGTTGGGACATGGGTGTTAGGCAATTGTTAGAGGGTAGGAGATAGGATGTCAAACAATAAAACTAAGGGATACAAATCGTTTTGGGTGTGGAGCCTAACAGCGTAGCAGAAGAAACTACAAAACATCTAAAAATTCACCTGAAGGATTTTTCAATCTGAAGTAACTTTACACATCACTTAGAAGTATTTTACAACACACCCAAAGGATTTTTCCCTCAACACCAGGATAAATTTTTCACTAACTCGAAGCCATTTTTCACAGACACATGGACATACCATTTTTTTGTATCACTGATTATCACAACTAGGATATGCCACTTGATCTTTGCAACTAAGGGGAATTTTGATACATGGATCTCCATCATGGATCTTCTTCTCATGTCATCGTTGAAAATTATCTCTCCATCATCACATTTCATCATCTTCACCATGCTTTGTACACCTTTGTTAGAGTTGGGAAATCACAAAGGCATCACCCCCATCATTCCCTCTCAAAGAAGCTACATCTCTCAAGCCCTCTTTGTTGAAAGTAGTCTGGTTTATCCTATTTATAAGTGTGGCACATGGGTCTCAAAAAAATATCTATTATTTTTTTTTAAAAACTCTCTATCTTTTTTCAAACTTTCTCATCCCACGTATCACTCTCATTTTCCAAACACTCTTATCTCTTTTTCTCTCTCTCTTCCATATTCAAATTTTAAAATTAAAAAAAAATATTCACCTTGATTTAAAATTTTTATACCCCACTACAATCTCCACCATCATCGCAACAACGATCATCAGACTCCACCGTCATCAACTCTATCATGATCACATCTTTCACATCAACTACACTTTAGTCAAATATTCATCTGCATTGGATCATCCATGTCAAAAATGACATGATTTATCACACCCATTACAAGTTTCACCTTTTAATATCTCTGATAAACTCCTAGATGTGACTCTTTCACTACATATGGATATTCTAAAGCCAAAACCGTGGACCTCCTATGATGCGAGTTATTGGGTGTTGAGCCTAGTAGTGAAGCAGAAGCAGTCACAAAACACAAAAAAAATTCACCTTAATTATGTTTTCACCTAAAGTAATTTTACACATCAGCCGAATTAATTTTAAAACACAACCAAAGTATTTTTCTCTTAACAACTGGAAAAAAAATTCACTCACCCAAAGGCAGTTTTCACACACACCTGCACATACCATTTTGGTGTACCATTGATCATCATAACCAGATCATTCCATTTGATCTCCAAAACTAAGATTATTTTTGATACATGACTCTCCATCATGGATATTCTTCATAGGCCATTGTCAAATATTCTCACATCATCATCGCATACCATCATCTTCAAATCTCTTTATATGCCTTTTTTTTATAGTTGTGAAACCAAAAAGGTGGAACCCCCTTCGTTTCCTCTCAAAAAGGATACATCTTACCTACCCTCATATTTGAAAGTAGTATAATGGATTATTTTTATAAGCAAGGTATGTGGGTCTAAAAAAATATATCCTATTTTTTTTCAAAAACTCTATCTTTTTGAAAACTTTTTCCATCCCATGTATCAATATTATTTTCAAGAACTATTATACCCTTTTTCTCTCTCTCCCATATTCAAATTTTAAATTCAAAAAACCCAAAAAAATCAATGGTGTTGCATGCGACTCCTAATGTAATATCATAGGGAAGAAGTGGAGTTGGGGGGAGATTGTTAGATGAAATGGATGGGGCATTTCATGGTTTTTAAACAGTGGGAGAGGTACATTGTATGGATTTTAGAAGGTAGCGATGGGATGCGTATTGGGAAAATGTCAGACAGGTTTGGGGTAGTAAGATGAAGGGTGTGATTGTGTTTGAGGGTGGGATGCAGATGGTGGTGTAGTGTGGGATGTGGGTGTCGATGTGAGAGAGGGTGGGATGTGGGTGTTGGGAAACTATCAGAGGGCAGGAGCTGGGCTATTACAGGAATTACAATTTTATTCATAAAATAACTAAATAATTTTTTTAGTGGGACCATATTTTTTAAGGTTTCTATTGATGAGGTGTGTAAAAAACATGTGCAATACCAACTTGGAAATGGGAGTAAAATTCACAAATATCCCCATTATAAAAAGAGGCATTAGGAAGTTTTTTTCCATATATATATATATATATATATCAAAAAATGGTTTTAATGTATTTTTAAAATATATATATTTAGTAAAATGTTATATATATATATATTATATATATATAACAAAAAAAAATATCATATTTTATAAAAACCGACTAGTGACAAGATTAGTCGTAACATTTGAATTTTGAAATTTCAAAATCTAATCGGTTGATTCCCTATAAAGGATTCCTTATTTAGATCAAATAATATTATTCTTTTATTGAAATGGTGGTATCAAATCAGTGTGTATCATTCCAATTTTGATCTATAAATAATGGGATAATGAGATAAACAATAATTAATATCTTCAATTTGAAATTATCTTGATAAATTCTCCCACCATTATCACCATGAGGCTTTTAGAATTTGGTTTTTCACATTTCCAAACATCTTGGTGAAATCCTTGAGTGAAATTACTCTTGAGAATCTACACAAAAAGTGGGGGAGGATCAAACCATCTCGGAAAGTGAACTTCATTCATGCATCAGGATTCAATTTTTTTTGTCTTTTTCATCTTCCTTCCTATTTTCCAATAATTAAAAGAGTTTGAAAAATAAATAACCTAGAAGATTTATTATGAATCCATTAAAGTGATTAATCAAAACATGGTCAATCTTGACTGTTTCGATGGAAATTAATTCTCCTGATTTCAAGATAATATGAAGTTAATTATTATAGTGTTCAAGATTTATTGCATTCTAGAACCAAATATTCCTCACATTCCTGATGATCCTACTCCAAATCCAAATGGAACACCCATTGACATGACTCCAGTTTAAAACATTCAGACAATGAGTAATAATCATAAAGACGATGAGGTTTTGTGTTGAGGAAATATTATCAACACATTATCAAATCATCTTTATGACTATTTTCACCAAATAATGTGTGATCAAGATATATGAGAGGCACTCAAATTAATGTAAAAATCTGAGGAAGAAGTTTCTAATAAATTTATTATTAAAAAATATCTTAACTTTAATATGTTTGATAACAAACTGGTGTTGGGGAAATTTCACGAGCTCTATGTTATAGAAAAAAAACTTCTTTCCATTCAAATTAATATAAAAAAACTTTTCATATTGGTGAAATTATTTCTAAATTACTACCTATGTGGACTGAATTTGGAAAAATCACTCATTAAAAGAGTTAAAATATTTCCTTGGAACAATTGCAAATGCTTCTTTTCATTGAAGAAGAATCCATGTTGAGATATGTGGGTATAGATTCACAATTTGATACTAAGGTTAATATCATTGAGGGAAAGGAACCATTGAGAACTTCCTTACATGTCGATAAGAATGGTTAAAAATTCAATAATAAAGGAAATATTGCAAAAAAATAAAGGATAATGCTTTGTTTGTGGAAAACTAGGGAATGTAACAGAATTTCGCCTTCAAATGAAAGTTGAAAACCCACTAAAATATTATGAATGAATAAAATCTAGTTGTAATGATATTTAAAGTCAATATGAATTTAATGAAGTTAGGATGGTGGCTGAATTCTGGACAAATGAAGCATTTTTACAAGGATCAATAGAAGTTCAAAATATTTGATGATAGTGCTATTGTGAAAAAAGTACACCTTGGAAATAATGTATGCATCAATGTCACCATACAAGGAAGTTTGAAACTATACTTTACTTATGGGAAGAAGTTGACTCTTCTAAAAGTGTTATATGTACCCGAAATTTAAAATAATTTAGTATATTTTGATCTTCTATCTAAAAATTGATTCTAGGTTTCATTTAAATCCTAAAAGATTATCTTATTGAAGGGAGAAATTTTTGTAGGGAAGGGATACTCAAATGATGTAATGTATCAATTTTATATTAATAATATGATTTAATATTCTTATTAATTGATCAAGTCCTATAATTTATGGGATAATAATTCAAAACATGTTAATTATAATTCTTTAAAAGTAATGAAAATTTTAAACTTAATTAACTTTATAAATGAATTTAATAAATGTGAAACGTGTATAGAATCTAAAATAGTTAAAAAATCATTTCAAAGTGTTTAGAGAAATTCTAATATATTATAATTACTACATTATGATATTTTAGAATTAAATTATCTGTTAAATCATGGAGGAGAATTTTATTTTATTACTTTTTTTATGATTGTAGTAAATATTTACATATATATCTTCTTATAAAAAATGATAAATCCTTTAATATGTTTAAGAAGTATAAAGCTGAAGTTGAAAACTAATTAAACAAAAGGATTAAATTATTACACTCATATAGAGGTGGTGAATACTTTATAAATGAATTTATGAGTTTTTTGAAGAAATTAGTATAATTAATCAAATTAATGCTCCTTACACACCTCAAAAAAATGGATTAACTGAAAGGAACAATTGTAATCTAGTAGAAATGGTAAATTATATGATAAATAAATCTAAGTTACCATTAAATTTATGGGGTGAAGCTTTATTGGTTTCATGTCATATTCATAACAGGATTTCTTCTAGGAAAACCAAGTTATCCCCTTATGAAATTTATAATGATATAGGACCTAATATTTTATATTTTAAAGAATTAGGGTGTTTAAATTACTATAGTGTTCATGATCCTAAAATAACTAAAATTGTTCTTAGAGTGATTAATTTTTTTATTGGATATAAAGACTATAGAAAAGAATATAGAGTTATGAATTTATAAGCTAATGTCATTGTTGAATCAATGGATGTAGAGTTTTTTTTAAAAAATTATAAAGATGATGTGGATGAGGTTATTCCTCATATCCTTATCTATTTCCATCTAGTTCAAATACTATAGTAGAGAATAATGATGATTCTTGAGTTGAACCTAAACAAACTAAAAGAATTAGGGGGGAGAAACATCTATAACCATATTTTATTTCTCATGATTCAATAGTTTTTCTTGTTGACAGAGATTAAAATAATCATCTTTTGAATATGTATCCTATGGTATTGACTATAGAATATAACCCAAATAAATATAAAAAAATATGAATTCTAGAGATGTTTCATTCTAGAAAGAAGTAACTAATGATGAAATGGATTCCATTATGGGGAATAATAATTTCTTTATTATGGATTTACCAAGAGGCTTGATGCACATGTAATTCACTAACAATTTTTTTTCATTTTTAAATTAGTTTTAGTTAAATCATTTAACCATTTTTAATATTTTTTGTTTATTTCAAAGTTTTGTAGTGTTTTTATTATTTTTTATAGTTTTTAGTTTTTTTTATTTTATTATTAGTAATTTATTATTTTATTAGTTTATTTTAATTTTACATATTTTTATTTTTTATGTATATAATTATTAATTTAATTTAACATATAACTCTAGTATATTAAATTATATATATATATAATTCAATATCTTTAATTGTATTATTTATTTATTATTTTTATTAGTTTTTATTGATTTTATACATTATTCACATTTAATATCTAACACTTTTTAATTTTAGTAGTTTAATTGACATTTTTTTATGATTATTTTTTAGTAATTAATTTAATTTTTTATATTAGTATTATATATTTTTTGTATTTTATTTTCAATATTTTTAGTCTTAATAAAAGTATTATTAATTTTATTAGTTTTTTATTTTTATTAAATTAGATTAATATTTAATAATATTATTATTATTATGTGTATAGATTAAAATTTTATCTAACTAGTAATTGTATTTTATATAATATTATATCAAACTTTATATACCTATATATATTTATCTAGTCTAATTTATTTTAGTTGATTAATTATTTTCTTGAGTATATTTTAATATTACTACTATTATTTTAATATAACATTTATTAATATTATGACATTAACTCTTATTAATTGTTTTTTCATTTTTATTTATTTAATTACTTATTTAAATGTAGAAGATCCAGGCCCTTTGGATCATCTAGGCTGGCAACCCTCTCCTTTAGAACCCACTAGGAGGGTCGGCCTCCTTCCTTTCATCTACATCAACCCTAGCCACCAACCCCCATTCTCTCCACCCGCAGTAGCAGGTTCTCTTTATTCCTTCAGTGTGCACAAGAGGGAAGCCATGCTGCACCACCTTCTTAATATCAGAAGGTCACCACCTCCTCCTCCTATAGACACCACCTACAAATTTCCCCCTCTTATGTGCACACTACCCCTCCATCATGCAGTACCAACCCACAACTCCTCATTCTCCCCCACCTCAACACAAAGCAGCTCCTCCATAACCAGCCTGCACCACCTTCCATAGTAAGAAGCCTCCCTCCATCCATTGTGCATCAAACAAGCTACACCCTCCTTTCCACTAGGCACACCGCCATCCTTTGGTTCTTTGGATTACTACCGTTACACCCCTTTTGGGACCATAACTGATTGGCTCACTGGTGAAGTGATAATCACGAGAAGAAATAAAGTAAAAAATACAAAAATAAATAGACACCAAATGTAATGTTCCCCCCCCCAATGAAAGGGGTAAAAACCCATGGGAAAATAGATTTATCACTATGGGTAAAATTGGGTACTCACTCCCTCACTATTATAAGAAAAAAACTATAATAAATATCTCTCTTAAATAAGTGGGGAAACTACCTCACAAAATACCACTCAAAATGAATAACTGTTGGTGATGAGAACCTTAGTGAAGTTGATGATCAAACCAAGGGATCACACTCCCTTTCATAGGAAATCCTTACCCCCTCCTACTTATCTTTTTTGGATCAGTTTGTGGGGTTGGACACCCACCACACGCCATCCACCTCCACCTCTATTAATAAAAAGGGGGTGGCCACCATCCGTAGAAGGATTCTACCAACACATCTCCCACTTGAAGATTTGATTGAGAAATAATCACATATCCACACATTCTTTCTATCTTACAAACATGATACTCACATCTCTACGAGGCCTCTTGAGGAATAAACAATCTAAACTTATCAGAGTTAACTACCTTCATCAGGAAATCTTTCATATTTTCTTTAGTATGAATTTTCTACATGTTCACACTTCCTTCCTCTACTACATCTCAAACAAAGTGATATTGTACCCTAATGTTCTTCTTCATATAATGAAAATATATATTTCTTGAAATGTTCAAGGAACTTTGAATGTCATAAAATATTATAATTTGTTCTTGTATATGCCTGAGATCCTCCAACAAATTTCTCATACAAATTGCCTCTTTGAAAGATGGTGTAGTTGCCATGTACTCCACCTCTATCATGGATAAATCCACAACTGACTATAACTTCGAAATACATCTCAAATATCCTTTTTAAAGAGTAAACACATAACCAATAGTGGATTTCCTTCGGTCAGAATCACCTACAAAATCTGAATCACTATAGCCTATGATAGTGAAATATGATCCTCCATAACATAATGCATCATTTGGGGTCTCCTTGATGTATCTCAGGATCCTTTTCACTATTATCTGATTCTCCCATCCTAGATTATCCATGTACCAACAAACTGCTCCCAATGCGTGTGAAATATATGATCTAGAACAAACCATAGAAAACAACAAACTCTCCACTACCGATACATACGGTACTCAAGACATCTCCATCCTCACTAATTCACTACTAGGAATCACTACAGAGGATAACATGATATTAATAGGAAGTTGGGTCGAGATTGGTTTACATACTTGCTTGTTTAAGCATTTCAAGACTTTATATAAGTAATTATTCTATGATAGCCAAATCTTCCCATTATTTATATCTTGGTAAATCTGTATCCCAAGTATCTTGTTTGATGGTCCCAATTTCTTAATATCAAAATCCCTAGAAAAATGTCCCTTCTTCTCCTGAATCTGATCATTGTTGGGGCCTGCAACCAATATTTCATCCACATACATTAGAAGAATGATGAAATAATTGTCATTTGAACCCCTAAAATACGCATAAGAATGTGAATGAAGTATGTTGTATCCAAGAATCGTGATATAGGAAAAAAATATCTTATACCAATACCTCGAAACCTTCTTGAGATTGTACAAAGATTTTTTCAACCTACAAACCATGTTATCTTTTCGTTCTTCTAAAAAACCTACTAGTTGGAGCATATATATCTCTTCGTCAAGATCGCCATGAAGAAAAGTAGTCTTTAAATCTTGTAGCTCTATATGAAATCTATATATAGAAAACATTTCCAGAACTATCCAGACAATCCTCAATCTAACAAAAGGAGAAAATATTTCATTAAAGTCAATACCTTCCTTCTGAGAATATCTTTTGACCATCAGTATTGCATGATATATTTACACCTAGTCCATTCCATCCCAATTGATCTTAAAGAACTATTGTTTCTGATATCCTTCCTTCCATGAGGTAATGAAACAAGATCCCAAGTCTTGTCCTTGTACAAGGATTCAAGTACCTCCTATATCACCACCATCTATGAGGATACGTCTAGACTCTGGGTCGCCTCCACAGAACAATATGGATCTCCATATTCCATCAATAAACAATATGAAATATTTCTCTCAATGACATAGTTTGAGTTCCATATTGGTGATTTATTCTCCTAAGTTGACCATCATGGTCCATACTCAATCAGTACTTGATCTTCATGCTCTGGTAATGCCTCATAGGAAACTAGTTCTCCCTTGGTTTTTTCCAGCACTTCAACTATTGTAGTTTCTGTATTATCTTTCTCCAAGTCTTGATCAATTATCATTTTGACCTAGTATTTTGTAAAAATGAAATATATGCTAATGATAAGTTTGTAGGAAGTGGGGTCCCACATAGGATACTTCTTCACACCATTAGAATACCCCAATAAGATATATTTATTGGGTCTTGAATTCAATTTTGATCTTTCTGGGTCATTAAACAATGAATATATTGGACTTTTAAAAGTATGTAACCAAGAATAGTTAGTGGGTTTACCAGTCCACATCTCTATTGGTGTCTTCAGATCAATCACCATTGAAGGAGATATGTTGATCACATAATAAGTAGTATTCACTAATTATACCCAGAATGTTTTTTCAATTCCTACAGTCTTCAACATCACCCTTGTACTATCCAATAGGGTTCTATTCATTCACTCTTTCACCCCATTCTATTCAGGAGTGTACGCCACCATGAACAATCATTGGATTCCTTTATGTTGACAAAAAGTATCAAACTCTTTTCTTGTATATTCTCCACCATTGTCAGTACTCAAACACTTGATATTTTTTCCAGATTCAAGTTCCTTCCAAACTTTTAATGTTTTAATGACTTCAAAAACATCTACCTTCTTCTTGATTGGGTACACCCAACATCTCCTAGAATGATCATCAATAAAGGATACAAAGTATCGTGCTCCTCCTAAGGATATAACTGGTGCTTGAAAAATGTTGGAATGGATCAACTCTAAGATCTTATGACTTCTTATTGTTGACATCCCGAACATTAACCAGTGTTTCTTGCTCAAAACAAAATGCTCACAAAATGGTAAGGTTACCTTTGTAAGTTCAGGAAATAATTTCTAATCCAAAAGAATCTTCAGGACTTATTCTGAAATATGGATAAGCTTCTAATGCCATAATTTCATCAATGATTTTGTTGAGGTAGTTGATACAACAAATATCTCTACCTCCATGTGTGTTTCACCCATAAGAACATACAAGTTCTCTGAGGTATTGTATACCTTTATTACCACAAGCGCACACTTCATAATTATCATCAATCCATTCTCAATGTGAGTCTTTCATCTAATGTCATCAAATTTTCCCAAATATAACATGTTATTCTTCACGACATTCATATGGAATACTCATTGGATGGATAAAAAAATACCATCATGCATCATTAGTTTGATGATACCGAATCCAAATATCTTCAAAGTTTGATCGTTCCCCATGAACACAAGTCCTTTCATGATATTTTCATACTAATAAAACATTTCTTGTTGAGACGTCATGTGACATGTTTCCCCTGAGTCTATTATCCATACATTATTGAGATGATTACTACTTCTAAAATTCATCACAACTTCACTGACTAATATATAAAAACTTCTATAAGTACTCACCACATTTCTTCCCAAGTCATATTTTTGGCTCCCACTGTAACCATGCTCCATATTCACATCTTCCTCTCTTTCGCCAATTGTCAGTTGGGAATTATCATTTTGAAACACTACCTACATCTTCATTTCCCATAATGGAAAATTATTCCCATTGAATTTTTTGATATCGGATTTCAACACCATATGGACACTACATAAGTCCAAAACATCCTCCATTTCATAATGGTGTATTTAATAATCTCAATAAAGTTTTTCTGAAGTGAAAGATCCAAGGGATTTGTAATCACAGAGCGTACTCAAAATTATAAAAATTATCAATACCCAAAAATGTGAATAGTGCCAGGTTAGAACTGTAACGACCCAAAGTTTCATTAATGGAAAATCTCTCTTGATCCAGTTAAATGTCTCTTTATGAAAAAAATTTTTATAATATTTCAACTTATTTGGTTTTATGTTAAGAATTTTGAGCGTTGCTAATATAACCGTTGAATAGTGATCACATGATTAGTATAAATATAAGGCTTTAATGAACCCAATTTTACTCAGACAAAGGAAACGATGGCCTCATCCAGTAGAATTTCCCCATATGAAGCCCATTTGTCGGATCTCGGAAAAGAGGTGGCGTCTTTGGGCTTCGCCCTTGACCAAGCCCAACCTGAGCTTCATTATTTCAAGCTCAAACATGACCGTCTACAGGAAAAGTGGAGGTTGATTGAAATTACCACTCGAGCGATGTTATCCGAGCCACCCCAAGAGTCTTTCACCATCGCACACCTTACCCTTAGGTCTTATGCGGCTGTTTTAAGGGGTTATGTAACAATTAATTAATACTATGTTCATGTACATTATTTTTGTATATAATAATGAATATAATTTCTAGTCATTTTTGATACATTGTAAATAGTTTTTAAAGTACAAATGCTGTTTTTAGTTATTATTTAATTAAGAATTCTATTTTATTAAATTAAGGGATTTTTTAATTAAATAATATTTTAATAAAATATTATTATTAATATTAAATTAATTTTTATTAAATATAAATGATCTTATAATTTTATGAATGCAATTAAAATTTTTATTAAGGTTTGAAAGCCATTTTTGTCAAAACCCGTGAATTTTTTATAAATGTCGGTTATTATTTTAAAAGTGAAAATTCACATATTTATAAAATTATTTAGATAAAATAAATATTATTTTTGGAATCAGGACATCTAAATTATCCAATGGTGAATTTTTCATAATTTTCTAAGACAGTCAAATTTTTGGGTAAAAATTAAATACCGTTTAAATATATAATGTGTTTTATGACATCATAATGACCCAATGGTGATGTAATAAAATACCATAATCCTTATGTTCGGCCAATATATGTTTTATCATTAAAATAATGTGATTTTGGGTTTGTTTGAATTACTTTTCAAAGCATTAATGAACCCCTCAAGACATATTCAACACTTTGCATTTTTAAATTAATTTTCAATGGGAGTGTGACTCACTTCCACATAAGAAACCTTATTATTTTAAGAATTTCGTATTTGGGAATTATAAAATATTTTTTCCTCTTCCCTTTACCAAAAACCATGGGCAAAAACCATGGGATGGTTTGTGGTTTGGATTAATTTAATGTAAGGGGACCCAAACCTAAATAATAAATAATTCCCTAACCTTTCCTATATAAACCCACCCAAGCTCCCACTTCCTCCTCACTAAAATCCTTTTGAGTTCGTCCAAACTCTGCCCTACTCTCTCTAAAATCCTCCCAAGGTGATCCAAGCTCCCAAGAATCCTCTCACAAGCCTCTCTCTAGCCTTTGGAAGCACACTTCCAAGTAAGGGTTTTTTCTTCCTTTCTCATTTTTGTCAATTTTCTTTAAGTTGTATTGCCCTTTTAATTTCAATTATGAATGTTGGGGTATGGTTTCGTACCTCCCCCATACTGCCTTATTATTGTTTTAATGATGGGAGACACCTTTCTCTCTCATTTAATGCCTCCCATGTACACCCGTTACTATGCTGAAATTCCGAAAGGAACTTCTCTCTCCTCTTTTATATTCAAGCAATACTTTTGTATCATGAATCTAAATTCCATTAAAATTGTTGGGACATGTATATATATGACCTCCTTACTTTCCATTACATTTAAATATTATGAGGAACCCCTTTATCTCTCATCAACCTTTTTTATGAATTCTTATGTCACGCCTTTACACTGCCGAAATCGCACCGATTTTCTAAGCCAATGTCATTGTGTAGTGAATACCATGCCCATTTCTCCATCAAGGGTATTCACCTTTATGCACATTTAGTTATTGATTGTAAAGTTTCATGTATGAATTCCACATTACTTTATCGTGGAATAAATGATTATGTTTTATGAATCCATGTTTTATGATCCATGTGGCACACTTATGCACGAAATGAAATGTTTAAGAAGGGTGTGCCCTTATAGCACTCCAATGCATTGGGTAAAGTATAGTATCATGATACATCATGTGCAATGAGTGTTGAATCATTATAATTAAAGTTCAATGAGGGTTTACTCGTTCTTCATGTGCAATGAGGGTTTACTCATGCTCCTTGTGCAATGAGCCTTGGCTCATGCTAATTCAAGGTAAAGTGTTGTTGCCACATTTCCATGTTATGAATATCATGCTTTATCATGCCTTTATGTTCATGTTTCTCTTATGCTCTATTGACATGCCTATTGCCTGACATGTATTTTAATCATCATGTTATTCCATGTGTGCTCCCTTACTGGGCTTTATAGCTCACCCTTTTCTTATGCATGTCCTCAGTTTATCCCATGCAATGCTAAGTACGAGGGAATGTAGTGGTCGTGTAAAGGAAGTTTTCCATAAAGATGTTTTATTTCATGTTTTAAGTTTTATGTAATGATCCTAATCCCCAAATACACTAAACCTCTCGATCTTCTTTATTGTATCAAGTGAAGTTTTATGTAATAAATCATGTTTAAGTTGTAATAAAAAGCAGGGCTGTCATAGTTGGTATCAGAGGATAGGTTTAGTTATTTTTGGGATTAGGAAACCCTAGTAAAGCCTTAGATACAAGACTAAGTATAATAAAAACATACCTAAGTTTTGGTAAATACTAATTAAGTGGTTTATCAAACAAATACATCCCTGTCTGGATACGAGCAGGTAGAGGCGGCTCTGGGACAGATGTATCCTAGGGGTAAAACCCGAAAACACCGCTTTGAGCTAGACTCGAACAAGAACTGGTGCACGACAACGGGCCTTGCTGCATTCTTGGTTACGGCACTCCCGGGTGATATGTTTTGATAAATTCACAATCTTATTATGAACCTTTATTAAGGGAAAAATTCCCCTAAGAATATATGTTAGAAAGTAGATAATGAAAAGCCTAGATTGAAGCCTATAGACTCATGAGTTAAAGAAATTAAAGTTTATTTATAAGTCATCAACTTTTGTCTTTGGTTTACCCTTTATGTGCTACCCCTAAATTTCCTTTTATTCCAGCTAACAGCCGGTAATAGGAGGACTTGGGCTAACAACCGTTGTGAAGATCAGTGTGATGATTGTACTAATGAGATGCCCAATCCAATGGGAGTGGGAATCGCGAACTTTGTCACGCTTCTCTCTCAGCTAACTCAAGATTTGAATAGAAACACAGGTCAAGAGGAACATTCAACCCCCCCTAAGAAAGAACAAGTCGCTATCGAGAGCTTCATGAGACAAAGGCCTCATACTTTTAGTGGATCATCCGATCCCACAATTGCGGAACAATGGATCAACTCCATTGAAAAGATCTTCTTCATCCTCCAATATTCTGAAAAAGAGAAGGTTATCCTAGCTGCTTATCGTATGGAGGGTGAAGTTGATCAATGGTGGACTTTGATAAAAAATACGAAGCCTGAGGAGGAGATCGAGGCTTTGTAATGGAAGGAATTCTGGAATATGTTTTTTGATGAATATTTTCCGCGCACCCTCCGGCTTAAGATGGAAAGGGACTTCCTTTCCCTCAAGCAAAAATATAAAGAATCTGTTGGAGCGTAAGAGGCAGACTTCACAAGGATTGCACGATATGCTTCTGTCTTTGTCGTTACCCCCGAATGCAAGGTTGACTGCTTCTTTGGTGGGATGAAGCCTAGTTTGCGGAAAGCATTAGAAATACGTGACTTCGACAGCTATGAGGAAATTGTCTGATGTTCCCTCAAGGTCGAAATGGAGATCGAAGAATCACAGGGGTATCATGGGGATAAGAAGCGTAAGGTGGACTTCAATGCTGGTGGGCTGATGGATAAATCCAACAGCGCTAAGAAGTTCCAGCACCCCACTTGCCAAAAGTTCAGAAAGAAGAACCCTGGAAATTGCCTTAAGGGGATGAGAAAATGCTTCAGGTGTGGAAGAGAAGGGCACCTAGCTGTTAACTGTCGGCAAGAAGGACCCGCGGCTGCGATAGAGGAGAGGAACGCTCCGTTCGATCCTCAACGCGTTGTTTAATGCTATAAATGCAAAGAACCGGGTCATTTTGCAAATCAGTGCCCTAATCCAAGGTTTTTCAGAGGCAACCAACAACCTCCAAGACAGAAAGGAAGTGCTTTTTCCATCACATATGCCGAAGTGAACCCCGACAATGAAGTGGTGACAGGTACGCTAGTTATTCATTAAATAATAGTGAACGTACTTTTTTATTCTAGTTCTACGCATTCTTTTATATCTCAAAAGTTTATTAGAACAATCCCAGCACCACCACAAATCATGGAAGTAAAGATGTCGGTGAGTACGGCAAATGGGGAAATCATTGCATCCCATGAGTATAAGTCCTCCCCTGTTATAATCTGTGGATTAAATTTCTCGGAAAACCTTTTCATACTCCCTCTGGTGGAATTTGATGCAATTATTGGCATGGATTTCCTTTCCTTATATAGAGCCAACATAAATTGTCGGGAGACGGAAATCACACTCCATATGGAGAATCGACCCCCTGATTCTTTACAGGTGTCAGGAGGAAGATGAATCTCCTTTAGAACCATCATCTCAAGCATGGATATTATTACCTTATGAGTGTGCATATCTGGCTTAGATGATTGAGTCCATGGAAGAAACCATCCTCGAAGAAAGGCCTATTGTGAGGGAATTCGCAGAAGTGTTTCCTGAGGAACTTCCTGGTCTTCCTCCAAGAAGAGATGTTGAGTTCTCAATTGAACTTATACCTGGGGCGCTACCAATATCCAAGACTCCATGTAGAATGGATTTTGTTGAGCTTGAAGAGCTGAAGAAACAACTACAGGAGAATCTGGATAAAGGGTTTATACGCCCAAGTGCTTCATCATGGGGTGCACCAGTCCTCTTCGTCAAGAAGAAGGATGGGTCAATGCGGCTTTGCATCGATTATCGCGAACTTAACAAAATCACGATAAAGAACAAGTATCCTCTCCCAATAATCGATGACTTGCTTGATCAGCTTCGTGGAGCACAATACTTCTCCAAGGTGGGCTTGTGGTCAGGATATTATCAAGTAATGGTAAAGAAGGAAGATGTCCCCAAGACTGCTTTTCGTACAAGGTACGAGCACTATGAATTCATAGTAATGCCTTTCGGACTCACCAATGCTCTAGAAATATTCATGGAATTGATGAATAGAGTCTTTAGAGATTACCTTGACAAATTTTTGGTAGTCTTTATAGATGATATTCTAATATACTCTAAAACCAAGGAGGACCATGAGGAGCATTTAAAAACTGTACTAGAGACTTTGCGCAAGGAGAAGCTCTATGCAAAGTACAGCAAGTGTGAGTTCTGGTTAAAGGAGGTCTCATTCTTGGGCCATATCATCACAAGCAATGGGATATCTGTGGACCCCTCCAAAACAGATGCAATTGAGGGATGTCCGAGGCCAACATCGGTAACGGATATCCGTAGCTTCTTGGGGTTAGCTGGATATTATCGACGATTTGTGAGAAATTTCTCACGATTGTCCAACCCTCTTACCAAGCTAACTAGAAAGGGAGTAAAGTTTTCTTGGAGTGATTAATGTGAAGAAAGCTTCAAGGAGTTGAAAAGGAGGCTTATCACTGCACCTGTGCTCATTTTACCCACAAGTGGGGAGCTTTTTGTGGTATTCAGTGATGCTTCAAAGAAGGTCTTAGGATGTGTGCTGATGCAGAATGATAAATTGATATCCTAT
This sequence comes from Viscum album, assembly GCA_963277665.1. Classification (NCBI taxonomy): domain Eukaryota; kingdom Viridiplantae; phylum Streptophyta; class Magnoliopsida; order Santalales; family Viscaceae; genus Viscum; species Viscum album. The sequence continues at coordinate 73,083,693 of OY728162.1, read as the reverse complement.
GCCTCAAGGCAGTTGAAAATCCATGAGCGAAACTATCCAACACATGATCTGGAGTTGGCGGCGGTGATCTTTGCCTTGAAAATCTGGAGGCATTATCTCTATGGAGAGAAATGTGAGATATATACTTACCACAAGAGTCTTAAATATATATTCACACAGAAAGAGCTTAATATGCGCCAGAGAAGATGGATAGAGCTCATCAAGGATTATGAATGTTCAATACATTACCACCCTGGGAAAGCGAACAGGGTGGCAGATGCACTAAGTAGAAAGGATCCAGCGATTCTATCAATGATTAGAATTGAGAAGGATCCAATCTTCTTAGACTTGATGAAGATGGATGTGGGAATCATAAAGAAGGGAACATCATCAATCCTTTCACAAATTATTGCTCAACCAACTCTTTTGGAAAGGTTAAAGGATGCTCAAAAGGATGATGTGGGAATTCAAGAAAAAATGGAAGCTATCAAAAAGGGTAAATCCTCTGAGTTTAATGTTAATGAAGAAGGAATTGTGCGGTTTGGGAAAAGACTATGTGTTCCATCAAGTCTGGAGATGAAGAAGGGACTTTTGGATGATGCACATAGTTCAAATTTCTCTATTCACCCAGGGAGCACAAAGATGTATCGAGATCTCCGAGAAAACTTTTGGTGGGATAATATGAAGAAGGAGATCGCTGAATATACATCAAAGTGCCTGGTGTGTCAGCAAGTGAAGGCAGAGAGGCAGAAGTCTAAGAGAATGATGCAACCATTGCCCATACCAGAAAGGAAATGGGAGAACATCACCATAGACTTTGTCACCGGACTTCCAAGGACATACAAAGGCAACAATGTAATCTGGGTTGTTGTGGATTGTCTTACAAAGACTGTACACTTCATTGCTATTCGGGAGGATTTCTCTTTGGATCAACTGGCATGGATATATATCATGGACGTGGTATGGTTGCATGGAGTACCACTATCTATTGTGTCTGACCGAGATCCAAGATTCACCTCTAAGTTTTGGAAGAGTCTTCAACATGCTCTGAATACTGAACTAAACTTCAGTACGGCCTATCATCCTCAAACTGATGGCCAATCTGAGCGGACTATCCAAACACTTGAGGACATGTTGAGAGCATGCTCAGTGGACTTTAAAGGAGGATGGGATCAACATCTTCCTCTGGTTGAGTTCTCTTATAATAACAGTTTCCACTCGAGCATCCAAATGGCACAATATGAAGCCCTGTATGGGAAAAGGTTCAGAACATCCGCGTGTTGGGATGAGGTCGGTGAACGTAAGTTGCTTGGACTAGAAATGGTCTAAGAAATGGTGGAGAAGGTGAAAACCATTCAGCAACATATCAAGGCAGCCCAGAGTCGACAGAAGAGTTATACAGATAATCTTCGATGAGACCTTGAGTTTAAAGTTGGAGACATGGTGTTTTTATGCATATCTTCATGGAAGAAGGTCATGAGGTTTGGAAAGAAAGGGAAGTTAAGTCCAAGGTACATCGGCCCCTTCGAGATTCTTGATCATGTTGGGGTTGTGTCCTATCGACTAGCACTTCCACCTACTATGGCCAAGGTGCATGATGTCTTTCATGTATCCCTCTTAAGGAAGTACATACCGGACCCTTCACATGTACTCTCTTCTGAGGTGGTACAATTGGAAGATGATCTTTCTTATGAGGAGCAACCAGTGAAGATATTATATCGTAGAGAAAAAGTTCTACGAAATAAGACAATGCCCCTCATCAAGGTGTTGTAGAGAAACTACAAGTTTGAAGAAGCAACATGGGAGTCGGAGGATATGATGAAGCTGAGTTACCCACTTTTGTTTTAGTGTGGGAAAAGGAAAATTTCGAGGGTGAAATTTCTTAAGGGGGGAATATTGTAACGACCCAAAGTTTCATTAATGGAAAATACCTCTTGATCTAGTTAAATGTTTCTTTATGAAAAATGTTTTTATAATATGTCAACTTCTTTGGTTTTATGTTAAGAATTTTGACCGTTGTTAATATAGCCGTTGAACAATGATCACATGATTAGTATAAATATAAGGCTTTAACGAACCCAATTTTACTCAGACAAAGGAAGCGATGGCCTCATCCAGTAGAATTGCCCAATATGAAGCCTATTTGTCGGAGCTCAGAAAAGAGGTGGTGTCTTTGGGCTTCGCCCTTGACCAATCCCAAGCTGAGCTTCATTATTTCAAGCTCGAATGTGACCGTCTATGGTAAAAGTGGAGGTTGATTGAAATTACCACTCGAGCGATGTTATTTGAGCCGCCCCAAGAGTCTGCCACCATCACACACCTTACCCTTAGGTCTTATGCGGCTGTTTTAAGGGGTTATGTAACAAATAAGTAATACTATGTTCATGTACATTATTTCTGTATATAATAATGAATATAATTTCTAGTCATTTTTGATACATTGTAAATAGTTTTTAAAGTACAAATTGTGTTTTTAGTTATTATTTAATTAAGAAATATATTTTATTAAATTAAGGGATTTTTTAATTAAATAATATTTTAATAAAATATTATTATTAATATTAAATTAATTTTTATTAAATATAAATGATCTTATAATTTTATTAATGCAATTAAAATTTTTATTAAGGTTTGAAAGCCATTTCTGTCAAAACCCGTGAATTTTTTATAAATGTCGGTTTTTATTTTAAAAGTGAAAATTCACATATTTAGAAAATTATTTAGATAAAATAAATATTATTTTTGGAATCAGGATGTCGAAATTATCCAACGGTGAATTTTTCATACTTTTCTGAGACAGTCAAATTTTTGGGTAAAAATTAAATACCGTTTAAATATATAATGTGTTTTATGACATCATAATGACCCAATGGTGATGTAATAAAATACCATATTCCTTATGTTCGGACAATATATGTTTTATCATTAAAATATTGTGATTTTGGGTTTGTTTGACTTACTTTTCAAACCATTAATGAACCCCTCAAGACATATTCAACACTTTTCCTTTTTAAATTAATTTCCATGGGAGTGTGACTCACCTCCACATAAGCAAACTTATTATTTTAAGAAGTTCGGACTTGGTCCTTATAAAATATTTTTTTCCTCTTCCCTTTTCCAAAAACCATGGGCAAAAACCATGGGATGGTTTGTGGTTTGGATTAATTTAATGTAAGGGGACCCAAACCTAAATAATAAAGAATTCCCTCACCTTTCCTATATAAACCCACCCAAGCTCCCACTTCCTCCTCACTAAAATCCTTTGGAGTTCGTCCAACCTCTGCCCTAATCTCTCTAGAATCCTCCCAAGGTTCCCCAAGCTCCCAGGAAGCCTCTCACAAGCCTCTCTCTAGCCTTTTGAAGCACACTTCCAAGTAAGGGTTTTTTCTTCCTTTCTCATTTTTGTCAATTTTCTTTAAGTTGTATTGCACTTTTATTTTCAATTATGAATGTTGGGGTATGGTTTCGCACCTCACCCATACTACCCTCTTATTTTTTGAATGATGGGAGACACCTTTCTCTCTCATTAAATGCCTCCCATGTACACCCGTTACTATGCCGAAATTCCGAAAGGAACTTCTCTCTCCTCTTTTATATTCAAGTAATACTTTTGTATCATGAATCTAAATTCCATTAAAATTGTTTGGACATGTATCTATATGACCTCCTTACTGTCCATTACATGTAAATATGATGAGTAACCCCTTTCTCTCTCATCAACCTTTTTTATGAATTCTTACGTCATGTCGTTACGCTGTCGAAATCACACCGATTTTCTAAGCCAATGTCATTGTGTAGTGAATAACATGCCCATTTCTCCATCAATGGTATTAACCTTTATGCACATTTACTTATTGATTGTAAAGTTTCATGTATGAATTCCACATTCCTTTATTGTGGAATAAATGATTATGTTTTATGAATCCATGTTTTATGATCCATGTGGCACACTTATGCATGAAATGAAATGTTTAAGAAGGGTGTGCCCTTATAGTTCTCCAATGCATTGGGTAAAGTATAGTATCATGATACGTCATGTGCAATGAGTGTTGACTCATGCTAATTCAAGTGAAACGAGGTTTTACTAGTGCTTCATGTGAAATTAGGGTTTACTCATTCTCCATGTGCAATGAGCCTTGGCTCATGCTAATTCAATGTTAAGTGTTGTTGCCACATTTCCATGTTATGAATATCATGATTTATCATGCCTTTATGTTCATGTTTCTCTTATGCTCTATTAACATGCCTATTTCCTAACATGTATTGTACTCCTCATGTTATTCCATGTGTACTCCCTTACTGGGCTTTATAGCTCACCCTTTTCTTATGCATGTCCTCAGGTTATCCCATGAAATGCTAAGTACGAGGGAATGTAGTGGTTGTGTAAAGGAGGTTTTCAATAAAGATGTTGTATTTCATGTTTTAAGTTTTATGTAATGATCCTAATCCCCAAAGACACTAAACCTCTCGATCTTCTTTGTTGTATCAAGTAATGTTTTATGTAATAAAGCTTGTTTAAGTTGTCATAAAAAGCAGGGTTGTCATAAGAACCTTCCCTTTGATACCACATGTTAGGACTGTAAATGATTGGCCCTATCACAACCCGTCCCCCGGGGCCCGGGTTGTGACTACCCCAAGCCAGCCTTCCATAGGCCAGGGGATGGAAACTAGCACTAGAAATGTGTGTCCCTAAAATGACAAGGCATTTCCTTTAAACCAATACAAACACATAGTCCAAGAACACAACAATATACAAACATGAAGTAAAACTGTAGTAGTGAAACTATGTACTAAAAGTAAAGGGGATTGAATACAAGTCCAACTGAAAAGATAAAACTACAAGAAAAATAGTAAACATCTCCTGAGATCGTCCACCAAGGATCCTACCTGAGGGGTAGGTACAAATCATCTCCATAGCTCTCCACGTCAACTATCATTGTCATGTACCACCTGGTCTTGGCTCTTATAGTCGTATCTAAGCTTCTCTTTGTCTGCACAAGACACAACAAGGTGCGAGAGAATCCCATGAAGGGGTGAGTATAACAATACCCAGTAGAGACCCTGAGTCCCCCGAAGGTCTCTCATAATTCCACAAAGGAAAACCACAAATCATGATCTCAATCACAAAGCACAAATCAAAAGACTCATCTCAAACCAGGTATACAACTCAGAGTTCAAGAATAATGATGATTAGCCTAATTCTATATCATTTTATTCGGTTAGAAAGTTTCCACAACTGAACCACGGGGGAGTTATTCCATTGTCGATCCACACAGGGTCATATATTGTTGATTCACAATGAGCCTCTCTTAGGTTGTTCCTCGTCGAGTCACACACTTCTGATCCACACAGGGTCACTAGAATGCTGATCCACATAGGGTCTCTATGATTTTGATCCACACAGGGTCTCTAGATGATGATCCACACAGGGTCTCTATTATTCTAATCCACATAGGGTCACTATTATGTTGATCCACATAGGGTTTCTATGATGCTCATCCACACAGGGTCTCTATGATGCTGATCCACAAAGGGTCACTAGATGTTGATCCACACAGGGTCACTACTCAGATGACAGCCACCCACAGGATTCCCCACACCTGGTGCACTTGAGTTCTATAGTATCTTCTCCTATGGATATCATTTATGCCTCAACTACTATGAAGTTCCACAAAGGAGATACTCAGATGACAGTCAGCCACAGGATTCCCCGCACCTGGTGCACTTGAGTTCTATAGTATCTGCTCCTATGGATATCGTTTATGCCTCAACTAATATGAAGTTCCACAAAGGAGTAAACCAAAAGATTGTCATGCTGTAAGGGTTCCAACGCAACAGACGGTGCGTAAATCAGACGCTCAGTCTGTGAGTTATAGGCATTTTAGTGTCAAGGGATCGGTTGGATTCGGGTACAATCCAACCCATCCATACTCCAACTTTATTCAAAACCCAAGTGGAGTATCTCAAAAGGACTATCACATCCCAAGTATTCCAACACCGCAAACAGTTCATCAAACAGACATCTGGTTTTCAAGATACGGCCTTTTAAGCGTAACTGGGCCGAAATGTGTCTGGGTGTAACGTCCCGACTCGGAAGCCACTAAATCGGTACTCCGAGCCGGTTCACCACAAGGCCTAAAGCGCACCTCCCCGTATGCTAGAGGTAGCCGACTAGTAGTGAGGTCTTAGGGTGTGATAGTGGGGAGACTATTCCCTCATACCAGAGTAAGCAAACAACAGAAATAACTAAGTATCACACACAGCGAAAAGTAAACAGAGTGTGGAAGCTGTAAACAACTAAAATAGAACAACTTGTAATAGAAAAATGTTGTAAAAGCCTGAACAACTATGAAATACAATACAAAATTGGTCACCCACTGGGCCGACCATACAAATACAAGTACAAAAGAAACTGAAAGTAAAAGTACAGGGCTCTGCTACTAAATCTGATCCAATCCACATACCTGATCTCTAGACACTGTCGAACTGCAGCATCCTGATCAGTAGAACCACTCAAGCAGATCTGCACGATCATGCAACACTAAGCCTCATCCCTATCCACTATGCAACCTGTGCTCAACATGAAAAGTAGACATAAGGTCTATATGTACACCGAGGTGCACGTGTAGGGGTGAGAAATAATCTCAGTAGGGCATACCGACAAGCAACCTACAACTATGCTACTAAAAGTTTATGCAACAACAATGTACTCAGCCTAACTGGGACACAACAACAGGAAGTAAACCAAACGTGCAACCACAGTTGAACTCAGTGTATGTAATCCCTGTCAACTAGGAAAGTGCCACCATGGATGTGCATATCTATATACGTATACATGTATAGTCCCATACCTATACACATATACACAAATATGAATATTCATGATGAAATGATTAAAATAACAAGAAACAACATCAGCAGTCAATCCTTGGTACCATAAGCCCGATCTCTTGGACATCCAATTCAAGGGCATTGAGCTAGATGTAGTTCCACTCAATCTATATATCAAATAAGTCAATCTCTGGGTCCGTAATACCATCGACATGTACCTGCTTTGGCCAACGCCGGAGATATGCCTCTGAACTATCTAAACAAAGACAAGCTATCCTCTAGTTCAACTAATAAATCACAAGCAATCAGATAACACAACAGGTAACCCTCTAGGAAGTACTCACAGCCAACCCCTCTAGTCCTAACCAAGAAGTACCAAAAACCCTATGGGTAGTGCACTCAACCTAACCCCTCTAGTTTGGTCATACGAAATTATAAGACTCTATGGGGAAGCTCTCTCTGTCAATTCCCCTTATAGTCTAGGGTATTCAGGGACTCTCTGAGGAAGATCACGCGGTCTAACCCTCTTATAGCACCATGTTCTAGAAACTCTCTGAGGAAGCTCACTTGGTCAATTCCTCCTACAGTCTCAGGTCTGTCACAGACTCTCTGAGGAAGCTCATTCGGTCAATTCCTCCTCTAGCCTGGAATGGTTTAAGGAAATTCAAACAAGTAAAGACCCTCTGAGGAAGCTCACTCGATCTACCCTCCTATAGTCTATAATATCCAAGACACACTGGGAAGCTCACTCGGTCTATCCCCTGTAGTCTATAATGTCCACGAATCTTTGGGAATCTCACTCGGTCTATCCCCTATAGTTTGTAATGTCCAAGACTCTCTAGGGAGCTCACTCGGTCTATCCCCTGTATTCTATAATGTCCAAGACTCTCTAGGAAGCTCACTCAGTCTATCCCTTATAGTCTATAGCACCAGGTTCTCACGGTCCCATGCTAGTCAGGTCATAATAATTCTATAAGGACAAAGTGCACATATAGAGCTACTTGTCTAACCAATCTACAGAAACAAGCATGTCAAGAATATCATTCCATCCTACAGTCACAAGGCATGGAAAACAGGTATAACGGCCAAAGGCTAACAAGACCCAAGGGTCGTAAACAGAACAAGGCATGGGAAAAACATCCAAGCATAACAATTATCCTAAAACATGATCAACTTACCTCTACACAAGCATACAATCAAGGAAGGAAAACAACAGGGGAAAAACAGTAAACATGCAATACCCCGTTCATGGGTATATTTGTGGAATTTTCATATAAAACTCGAGTACTTCGAAAGGTAACGCACAAACCACCTACTCAGTAACACAAGTAATAGTAGGCATCCCAACAAACAAGAAATAAATCTCATGTCAGGCTCACCATCCACCAACCAGGAAGCGCCTCTAGTAAACACTACAGCATCAGCAAAACCAAGTCAGATATAAACAAACAGTGAGGGTGGCCCGAAAGCCCAACCCAACAATACATCCAAATATGAAAGGGATTTTCAGTTTGGCATGGGTTATACGTGACACTTGATCACCATATCCACCCAACCTGACATAACAAATCAGGGTCGTTCAACGAACAATCACCCACTAGGTCCCTCAAGTCAAACACTGAGGAAGTATCATACTCTGGATTCTCCAGGTAAACATGAGTAAAGGCATCCTACGCGGGATACTTAGTGAATATTAAGGGAGGAATCATACACAAAATCCTCAAAGTAATGACAACATAGGCATTCCATAACATGAGTCCTATCAAATGAAAAATAGGAGATAGATCCAATAAGGAACTCCCAAGGTCAGTCCACAAGTAAAGGCATCCCTCAGGGGATCCTTAGAAGTATCCAGTCTCACAGAATCATAGGCCAGAAGGGAATGTCTCACAAGGGTAAATTCCTCTAAATAATAGGTTATGGGAGATATCTCATAGCTCAAATCCTATTAAATGTCTCAACTAAGTTGGTTCGAACACCCAACCTGTCATCCACACCAAGTCTCACTCTCAGGTGACAACTGAACTTGATAAGTGGAGGAAGAACCACTCTATTTATATAGAACCCCTAAAACCACCTTTATATGACCTCAAAAAGTCAAAATTATTCCACCATTGTGATCTACACGAAAAAACGCTCATAATCGACTACTCACATTCCCGAATCTAACTTCTAGAGCCCAAGATATCTCAAAATTACTAAATTGAAGTAGTACATGACTAGAGCACAATAGGCCTGCCTGTGTAATAGTACACAGCATGTACTTTACTATACGTGGCGTGTACTATTCACAAAAGGTTACACCGTGTCCGTTTTCACCCAAACACATGCCCATGTACCACTACACGGCGTGTACTCCTTAAAAACCACTATTTTGTGTTCTATTTCACACGGCCAGCCACACGGCTACCCACTACATGGCGTGTACTCAAAGTAAATGGAGTGTAATTAATAAAACTTCATCTTCCTCGAAAGAGAAGAACACATGGTGTGTTCCCTTGGAACACACATCGTGTATATTGTGTTTTCCGATGGGAAATCCTTAAAAATGTCTGATTCGTCCGTTTTCACCCCTGAAACAATAGATCGAGCCCCATGGGAATAAAAGCAAGAACTATAAGGATTTAAAGGCTTAAAACAACATTTTTAATGGGGATATATGGCGAAAAACATAAACGGCCCTACCTTCGGGTGGAAACCGCCGAAGCTTCAGTTGATTTCACGGCTCATGGTTGCCGCACGCCGACTCAACGCGTCGAGAGCTTCGAATTGGTACCTCTCTCTCCTTCCTTATCTCCCATTTTCTCGATCTCCAAATTCTCCCATAGGTCATGGCCAAGGAGGATCAGCATAGAATATGTTCACAAGGAGGAGGAGGAAATAAGAGAGAAGAAAAGAAAAGGAAGAAAAAGGGGCTCAGGCCGGCCCTGCTGCCCAACATGAGTTTATGCCTTCCCTAGGATAAACTCCCCATTCTAGACTCAATGGCATAAACGGAATCTCAATATAACACTCATTTTAAAAGTTATTTCCAAAAGAACCTACGCGAATAATTTAATATTTAATTTAATAATATTAAATATTAAATATTCTTCCAAAATTCAAACAGCTCAGATTTCCTTCAAACTCTTATCCTAGGGTAAAATCCCTATTATGGGACCAATGGAGTTGTCAAAAAAATTATCCGAGATTTGATGGTAGGGTAAAATGACAATTTTACCCCTCATGAGCATCCAACAGCAAAAATTCAAATTTATGTTCAAAACGACAGTCTGGAGAAACACGGGTTCTTACAAACTCTCCACCATAAACCTTCTTGTCCCCAAGAAGCCCCGAAAAAGGACCAACAGCAGGACCAACAGCCATGCCCCCAACCCGAGCATCTGCACAACCAAGCTACCTGGACCGTCCAACGACTAGCCTTAGCATTAACAACCACTTACTACACAGAAGATATTCAACTACAACCAATTGGTACTCCCCACCATAGGAATACCCTTGTCATCGTGTTAAAAGAATACTCTGAGCTCAAAAGCACCTAGAAAACACTGATGTTTGACCTAAACATGGAAAATCACCCTCAAAAGGCAAAAGTTGCACTCCCCACCATATGGATTTCCTTACACTACTTCGAGAGCATAACCAGAATAGGTTCCATCTAGCACACAGATGAACATTAAGAAAGAAAAAGGTGCTTGATGTAGGGTCGAAGCCCTCTCGGCATACTGAAGATGAATTAAGATATCACATGATCGTCTATTATAGGAGTATACTATGATTTCACTGAAGGTGTGTCCAACTCCCTACGAGCCATGCTAACATCCTTCCAAAACCCAACCAGGATTCAAACATGGGTCAACCATTTCATGGTAACCCGTAATTTCACAAAGTCACCTCTACAATAGAAACATCGAAAACATTGATCGACCAAGCCAGGCACCCGAAAGGGCCTACTCATCAAAACCAGTCATGAAAACAAACACCGCCAAAAGGGATTGGAAAACACTGGCCAACCTTCTTAGCCAGGTTTCCCTAAAACAGAACAAACATCGATCGATAAGTGTTCGATTCATAACCCAGGGTCTCTAGGTCTTCCACCTAGCCCTATAGAAAAAGCCTCACAACTTGGTCACAAGGTCTAACCACCTAGCCCAAAAGATCCAAAACCACTCAGAAGATGGTAAAGATCAAAATGACCCAAGAAGGTCAAAACTAAAACACAACCTACAAGGGCCCCGATCCTCTCTAAGAATCCTCATATGGAACGACTCCTTGGAGTTCACAAACAAAACAGAAGAGACAGGTTGAGCTAACACCCATTGGGTATCTGTATACAACAAAACCACAAGGAAGTCCAATTCACAAGAAAAGCCTTGGTATCTATCAACATCGTTCTCAATGATCCGACTAGATAACCATAGACCCGAGAAACGACACCCAATAAGGGGTTAAACAAAAAGGAATCACGTGCCACATAGACCAACTAGGGTTACTTTACCACTTGTGAAAAAGGACTGAGTCATCATCCCTATCAAAAATTCCTTAACGTAGATCCCCATAACCTGCCATCAGAGTAAAAATTATTTGTAAGCAGACCCAAAAGTCTCAGTCTTCAGTAAAAACGCACACTAGCAGGCCTATATACTGTGAATCCTACGTTCCTAGTATGATGCATGAGACGCCTCTTGCATTTTCCAAACAAGAGTTGAAATCTATCCCTGGCATCTTACCAATGGCCAAGAGCTAGATATCCATAGTAAATAAAAACACCACACAACATGTGATTCGCTCAAGGTGAAAATCATATACAATAGTAACATCACAAAATCAGAATAGCAATCCCAAACCCTTGCAACCAGAACTTGTTACCAGAACAAGTGTTCACGACGCACCAGCCCGATATCCATCACAGGTACCGACACATTCCTAATAATCCTATCTACCATATCCCAAATACTAAAGACCAAGAAGGAAAACTCCTCTGATACCAATTTGTAACGTCCTGACCCAAAAGACACTAAAATGGTGCTCCGATCTGGTTCACCACAAGGCCTCAAGCGCGCCTCCCTATACGCCAGAGGCTGCTGACTAGCAGCGATGGCCTATTGTGTGATAGTGGGGATACTATGACCTCATAGCAGAGTAAGAAAATACTGTAAATAACTAAGTATCATACACAGTGAAAAGTAAACATAGTGTGGAAGCAGTAAAAAAATGAAATAGAACAAGCTGTAATAGTAAAATGTTGTACAAGCCTGAACAGCTGTGCAATACAATATAACACTGGTCAACCACTGGGCATACCATACAAATACAAGTACAAATGAAACTGAAAGTAAAATTATAGGGCTCTACTACTAACTCCGAGTCAATACATGTACCCGATCTCTAGACACTGTCGAACTCTAGCAACCCGATCAGTAGAACCACTCAAGTAGATCCACTCAATCATGCAACACTGTGCCTCAGCCCTATCCACTATGCAACCTATTCTCAACCTAAAAAGTAGACATAAGGTCTACACATACATCAAGGTGCACATTCAGGGGTGAGAAATAATCTCAGTAGGGAACCCTGACAAGCAACCTACAATTGTGCTGCTAAAACTGTATGCAACAACAATTTGCTCAGCCTAGATGAGGCACAACAAAAGGAAGTAAACCAAATGGGAAACCACAGTTTAACTCAGGGTATGAAAACCCTATCAACTGGGAAAGTGCCACCATGGATGTCCATATCTATATACGTACACACGTATAGTCTCATAACTATACACATATACATAAATATGAATATTCATGATGAATTTATTCAAATAACATGAAACAATATTAGCAGTCGATCCTTGGGACCATAAGCCTGGTCTCTTGGACATCCTATTCAATGGCATTGAGCTGGACATAGTTTAACTCAAGCTGTATATGAAAAAAGTTGATCTCTGGGTCTGTAATCCCATCGACATGTACCTTCTTCGGCCAACACCGAAGATATGCCTTTGAAAAAGATAAACAAAGACAAGATATCCTCTAGTTCAACCAATCAATCACAAGCAAGTAGATAACACAATAGGTAACCCTCTGGGAAGTATTCACAACCAACTCCTCTGGTCCTATCCAAGAAGTACCAACAACCCTTTGGGTAGTTCACTCAGCCTAACCCCTCCGGTTTAGTCATACGAAATTATAAGACTCTCTGGGGAAGCTCACTCGGTCAATTCCCCTTATAGTCTAGGGTAATTAGGGACTCTCTGTGGAAGATCACGTGGTCTAACCCTCTTTTAGCTCCAAGGTCTAGAAACTCTCTAAGGAATCTCACTCGGTCAATTCCTCCTATAGTCTCTGGTCTGTCACAAACTCTCTGAGGAAGCTCTCTCGGTCAATTCCTCCTCTAGCCTGGAATGGTTTAAGGAAATTTAAACAAGTAAACACCCTATGAGGAAGCTCACTCGGTCTACCCTCCTGTAGTCTATAATATCCATGACTTTCTGGGAAGATCACTCAGTCTATCCCCTGTATTCTATAATGTCCAAGATTCTTTGGGAAACTCCTTCATTCTATCCCATGTAGTCTATAATGTCCAGGACTCTCTGGGAAGCTCACTCTGTCAATCCCATGTAGTCTATAATGTCCAAGACTCTCTGGGAATCTAACTCGGTCTATCCCTTATAGTCTATAGCACCAGGTTCTCACAGTCCCATGCCAGTCAGTGCATAATAATCCTATAAGTCCAAAGTACACCTATAGAGCTACTTGGCTAACCAGTCTACAGAAACAAGCATGTCAAGAATATCATTCCATCCTATGGTCACAAGGCATGGAAAACAGGTATAATGGCCAAAGGCTAACAAGACCCAAGGATCGTAAACAAAAAAAGGCATGGGAAAAACATACAAGCATAGCAATTATCCTCAAACATGATCAACTTAACTCTACGCAAGTATACAAGAAAGGCAGGAAAATAACAGGGGAAACGGTAAACACGCAATACCCCATTCACAGGAATTTGTGGAATTTGAACATAAAACTCAAGTACTTAGAAAGGTAAGGCAAAAACCACCTACTCTGAAACACAAGGAACAGTAGGCATCCCAACAAACAAGAAAGATGTCTCACATTAGGCTCACCAGCAACCAACCAGGAAGCACCTCTAGTAAACACTACAGCATCAGTAAAACCAAGTTAGATATAAACAGATAGTGAGGGTGGCCCGAACGCCCAACCCAACAATACATCCAAAGCCCAAAGGGATTACCAGTTTGGAACAGGTACTAGGTGACACCTGATCACCATCTCTACCCAACCGGACATAACAACTAAGGGTCGTTCAACCAACAAGCACCCACTGGGTCCCTCAAGTCAAACACTGAGGAAGTATCATACTCGGGGTTCTCCAAGTAAACATGAGTGAAGGCATACTACGTGGGATACTTAGTGAAGAGTAATAGAGGAATCATACAAGAAATCCTCAAAGGAAGGAAAAAATAGGAATTACATAACATTGGTCCTATCAAAGGAAAAACAGGAGAGGGATCCTATAAGGAACTCCCAAGGTCCGTCCACAAGTAAAGGCATCCCTCAGGGTATCCTTAGAAGTATCCGGTCTCATAGACTCATAGGCCATAAGGGAACTTATCACAAGGGTAAATTCCTCTAAATCATAGGTTACGGGAGATATCTCATAGCTCAACCCCTATTAAAGGTCTCAACTAAGTTGGTCTGAACACCCAACCTGTCATCCACACCAAGTCTCACTCTCAGGTGACAACTGAACTTGATGAGTGGAGGAAGAACCCCTATATTTAAATAGAATCCCTAAAACACCCTTTATATGACCTCAAAAATTCAAAAGGATTCCACCATTGAGATCTATGCATAAAAATGCTCAGAATCGACTACTCACAAGCCCAAATCTGACTTTCAGAGCCCAAGATATCTCAAAGTTACTAAATTTAAGTAGTACATGGCCAGAGCACAATGGGCCTACCTGTGTAATAGTACACAACGTGTACTTTACTGTACATGGAGTGTACTATTCACAAAAAGTTACGTCATGTCCATTTTCACCCGAACACATGCCCATGTACCACTACACGGCGTGCACTTAAAGTACACGACGTGTACTCCTTAAAAACCACTATTTCGTGTTCTATTTCACATGGCCAGCCACACGGCTAACCACTACACGATGTGTACTCAAAGTACACGGAGTTTAATTAAGAAAAATTTTTCTTCCCTGAATGGTAAAAACACACAGCGTGTTCCCCTGGAACACACACCGTGTATACTGGTTTTTCCGATGGGGAATCCCTAAAAACGCCCGATTCGCCCGTTTTCGCCCCTGAAACAATTGATCGAGCCCCATGGGCATAAAAGCAAGATATGTAAGGATTTAAATGCTTAAAAAAATGATTAACATGGATCTAAAGTTAAAACATAAAATTCCCTACCTTCGGGTGGAAACTGCTAAAGCTTCAGTTGATTTCATGGCTCACAGTTGCCGCACGGCGACTCATCACGTTAAGAGCTTCAAATCGGTACCACTCTCACCTTCCTTCTCTTACATTTTCTCAATATCCAAATTCTCCCATAGGTCACGGACAAGGAGGAGTGGCATAGGAGACATGCGTAAGGAGGAGGAGTAAAGAAGAGAGAAGAAAATAAAAGTAAAGAAGAAAAGAAAAGGAAGAAAAGGGGGTCTGGGCCCGCCTCGGTGCCCGACATGAGTTTATGCCTTCTCTATGCTAAACTCACCATTCCAGACTCAATGGAATAGACAAAATCTCAATTTTATGCTCCAATTAAAAGTTATTTCCAAACGAACCTACGTGAATAATTTAATATTTAATTTAATAATATTAAATATTAAATATTCCGCCAAAATTCAAACAGCTCAGATTTCCTCCAAACTCCTGTCCTAGGGTAAAATCCCTATTCCAGGACCAACGGAGTTGTTAGAAAAATTATCTGAGATTTTATAGTAGGGTAAAATGAAAATTTTACCCCTCATGTGCATCCAACAACAAAAATTCAAATTTCTGCCCAAAACGATTGTCCGGAGAAACACGGGTTCTTACATTGGGTCCGGTCCGACCCGGCCCAGACTGGTTGGGCTGGGCCATGGAGAGCTTGGTCCGCTGGGCTGTGGACTAGCCTAGCCCACCCTAGTTGGGCTGGGCCACGGTGGCTCGGCCTGCCGGTTGGTGTGACCCGCATGAGGGTCGCGTGGTCCACCTCCCAAATGGCTCAAAGAGTCGTTCGGATCTTAATTGGTGGTGTCAGGGGGCGCCACTTGGCTATCCATGGGACCTATAGGGAGAGGGTCCCCTCCCTTCTATGTGGCTTCAAGGATGTGGCCTGCCTCCCTGTGGTGCATGACGGCGCGCCACCTCCCGCCTCCGCGGCTAGCCGAGAGCCAGCCTCTTGTCCGTTCGCCGTAGCACCGAGCAGCGTCTCCCCCCTTCCGCAGCCGGCGAGCATCAGTTGTCGCCGCACCAGTTTCATGCCGGTGGATCTTCAACAGGCCATTGGGTGAGCTATGGTGGTCTATTTTCCCTTCCGCTCGTGCTTACAGACCTCCTGGGATGCTGTTGTCGCTGCGCGGCTCCCGAATTCAAGGTTGTATCGAATTTCTAAATTCGTCCCCTGAAGAACACGACAAGACCAAAGTGGCGGAGGGTCTGGGCCTTGTTCGTTTTTCCCATGACCTCTGCATTAACATCTTGAAAAGTAGTAGAAATTTAATTCAACAAAGATAAACTTAAATAATAAACCCCCTACCTAGAGATTCGTTGTTGGCTACTATGGATGATGGTGCTTCCACATTCGAGGGTATTACAGACAAAGGAGAAGGTTTCCGTGCATTGTCATTCATCAACCATCGACCTTCAGATCAATTCCTCAACCAATGTCGCCAAATCATCCATTCTTCATTGGAAGAAAGTTCACCAGTGCTTCGTCGGAGCTCACCACCAAATTCCTCCCAAATCTCCCTTTTCCCACATTTTAATAAATCAAAGTTAGAGTTAAAGAATTTATTCATCATTCAATTAAGAGCCCATTAATTGGTGAAATTAAGGAGTCACATTAATTGAAAATGGTGTGGTTACACAATAGATGAGTCAAGCCATTAAATGTCTTGACAACCCAGTGGTCCTGCTACCTCCGCTCAACTATTGGAGAAAAATAAAAATAAAAATTCTTATTATTTTATTATTATTTAAAAATTCTAAAAACTACTTTTTTCTCCCAACCTATTGTAGTCGAAGTGAAGCCTCCTTTAAGAGAATCTCAGTACTACGGATTCAATAGTTTCCTTGGATTTTAATTTCGATCATCGGTCCAAAAGTTAGATAAATGCCTCCTATACATTTACTGAACGTACCTTAAAAAACTTCAAAAATTATTTTTGGGCACACCGGGCCTTGGAATCATGCACCGTCAATTTTTTCAGACTCTTAATAATCCCAAATAATTAAAAAAATATTACATGGAATTTTTGGGTCTTTAAATTCTCTCTATCTTAGGGATTCTTATCCCCAAAAGCTACAAAAAAAACTAGGGAAAAAAATTGGGGTACTAAGCAAGTATCTAAGCCTCTCGATCCCATGTTCTCTCCTAGAGATTCTCATGATTCCATCAAACTCACACCAGAGGAATCGACTGCCCATGAAAGACCCACTCCTGTCGATCCTTTATCTCTACTGGGAACTCCACAAACATCACCCCATCGTCAATTTCCAGCTCGCCCCAGTCGATAATGTGGAATGGATCATGCATGTACCTCCTCAACTGCGACACGTGGAAAACATTATGCACCCAGTGCATCTGTGGGGGAAGAGCTAGATGGTAAACCACCTCGCCTACTCTGTGGTGGATCTGAAAGGGTCTGATGAACCTCAGAGATAGTTTGTTGCCCCGAACAAACCGTTGTAATCCTCATCAAGGAGAGACTCGTAGGAAGATGTGGTCTCCCTCCTCAAACTCTAAGGGTCTCCATCTCCTGTCGGCATAAGACTTATGCTGACTTTGTGCAGTCTTCATCCTCTCCTAGATAATCTATACCTTCTCCATGGTAGCATGTACCAACTCTGGACCCATGAGTGTTGAATCCCCTGGGTATGTCCAATAAAGGGGTGATATATAAGGTCACCCATATAGGGCCTCAAATGGAGCCATTACAATGGTGGAGTGATAACTGTTGTTGTATGAAAGCTCCACCAGTGGAAGGTAGTCCTCCCAACTACATCCAAAATCAAGGACACAAGCACGAAGCATGTCCTTGAGTGTCTGTATGGTCCACTCTGTCTGACCATCTGTCTGTGGATGAAAGGTGATACTCAAACGTAGCTGAGTCCCAAACGCCTCTTGAAATCCCTATAACAAGCAGGATGTAAAACGTGTGTCGCGATCTGAGACGATCATCGACAGAACTTCATGAAGTCTCACAATCTTTTTAACGTATAAGAATCCTAATCCCTCTACTGATCCTTGCTCTCTAATGGGTAGGAAGTGTGCCAAATTTGTGATTCGGTCAATGATCACCCATATAGAATTGTTGCCCCTGAACGTACATGGTATCCCTGTCATGAAGTCCATAGAGATATCATCCCACTTCTACTCTGGTACCTCAAGTGGTTGACCTAAGCCTACTAGTACCTAATGCTCGACCTTCACTTGCAAACAAATAAGGCATCGAGATACAAACTCAGTCACTGCTTTCTTCATCCCTAGCCATGAGTACGAACAATGGAGGTCTTGATACATCTTCACCACTCCAGGATGTACCGCTAAAGGGGATGTATGGAACTTCCTCAATACCTCCTTTCATATTATCACTGGTACCACGGTGCACCCTTTGAAGAGAATTATGTGTTCCCCACCTTCAGAAAATCATTTAGGAGCTTGTCTTTAGGATATCTGAGCACGTTGGGCCTCACAATCCTCATCCCCAAGTTGTGCCTCCTAAACTAACTGAAGGAGTGGGGGAGTGACAATCATATACTGGAGGTAAGTTTCTCCATCTATATCCACAATGGATATCTGCAATGTTGCACTACCAAAAAAACAGTTTTTCGCAGGGCCCCCCCTTTATAAGCGCTAACAAAAAAGTGCTGATAAAGGGAGCTCCTTTATCAGTGCTTGTTTAGTAGTGCTGATAAAGGGGGGTCCTTTATCAGCGTTTTTTTAAAAGCACTGATAAAGGGTCGATTTCAAAAAAAATTTAAAAAAAATATATTAATATATAAATATATAAATATATTTATATTGATAAAAATATAATATATAATTTTTAAATATATTTTAGATAATATAAATGTACATTTACACTTAATATACTTAATATATAAGATATTTAGTGAAAATGGCTTCTTAAAAAATTTTAAACATATTTTTAATTAATAATTTTCTAATTATTATGGAGTAATAGTCATTTAATAACAATTTGAAGACTAAAAAATTAAATAAATTGAAAAAAAGATCCAAAATATGTTGAAAACGCAACTCAAACTTCAAACGGCCATAACTTTTGATTTGGGTGTCCATTTGAGCTCTAACACATATCAAATCGAAGCCTGCGACAAGATCTATGTCGCTTTGATCGGGAGATCCCACTCAAGGGTTTTTCGAGGCCAAAAGAGGCCCAGAAGGCCTCCAAAACTGAGTTTTTAGTCGGGGTACCCCGATTATTTAACATTTTGTGGATTTTCAGCCTCATTTAAGGGGGTATTATTAACTTTTTTTTGGTGGCTACAGAATTTATTCCAAGTTATTACATTCATATTGATATTATGTCTTTGAAATTTCATCGTTTATTATAATGCACAGCAATTTATAATCAAATATATAACTATATGTACATATTTTTTATATATTCACACCTAAAAATTTAATTATAAATATAAATAATAAAATATATTTACATATAAAATATATTAGCTTTATCTAAATAATAACTAACATCCATTTTATTTAAAATAAAAATATATGAATATTTATATTCCTATATATTAATCTAACTATATATATATATACATATTAATCTAACTATATATATATTAATATAATAACTATATATATATTAATATAACTACAAATATATATATTAGTATTACTATAAATATATATATTAATATCACTATAAATATATATATTAATATCACTATAAATATATATATTAATATCACTATATATATATTAATATAACTATATATATGTTAATATAACTATATATATGTTAATATAACTATATATATATTAATATAAATATATATTACTATACGAATAAATATAACTAAATATATAGAGAGAGAGAGATATATATATTAATATAAATATATATATATGTATGTATACTAATATAATTGTATATATATATATATATTAATATAACTATATATATTATAATATAACTATATATATATATTAATATATATATATTACTATACGAATAAATATAACTAATTATATAAATATATATATATATAGATATCATGAATTGGAAGACAAATCAAAATAGAGTAGTGGTAAAGGCTTAGGTGCGCAGGGGGGAGATCTCGAGTTCAAATCCTGGTGGAGGCAGTGGTGCGCACGCATGGGGGAATATGGGAGAAAGCACAGTTAAAGGGTGAAGGGGATGCATGGGGCTCTATACAAGGGCAGAAAAGCGCTGTAAAAGGGGTGGCTCAAGCGCTATAAAAGCCCCCTGATTGGTAGTATTTTTTAAATTTTTTTACATTTTTTTAAAAAAAAATTTAAATTTTTTTTAAATTTTTTAATTTTTTGTATTTTTTTTTTACCTTTTATCAGTTCTTTTAAAAAAGAGATGATAAAGGAAGCGCTTTTAAAAAAGCGCTGATAAAGGAAGCGCTTATATAGGGGTCTTTTATCATCGCTTTTTGGAGTGTTGATAAAGGGGACCCCCCCCCCCCTTTATCTTCGCTAGCATTATCAGCACTTTTTCTAGAACTAATAAAGGCCATTTTTAGCACTGATAAAAGACATATTTATAGTAGTGTTGCTAGATGTTCTATCACCTCACTCAACAACTATAGACTAGACCTCCTGCTAAGTGCGTATAATACTACGTTCCCCTTCCCATGAGTGTAGAAAATCTCAAAGTCATAGTCCTAGAGGAACTCCAACCATCATTGATGTCTCAGGTTCAGGTATTTCTATGAGAATATATACCTAAGACTCTTATGATCAAAGTAAATAGTAAACCATTCACCCATCAAGTAGTGCCTCCAAATCTTCAGCACAAAGACCACTCCTACTAACTCCATGTCATGGGAAGCATAACTCTGCTCAAGATGTCTCAACTTCCGTGAGCCTTTGGCGATCGCTGCTCACTCCTAAATCAGAACACAACCCAGTCTAGTCCCTGACATGTCACAGTATACTACATACCCAATGCCCTCTTATGGTAGCCTCAAGATGAGAACACTCTTCAATCTCCACCTTAGCTCCTGGAAACTCTACTGTCACTTATCCATCCATATGAAAGGTTTCCCCTTCTATGTAAAATCTTAAAATGGTGTCGCTACCCTGTAGAAGTCAGGTATGAATCTGTGGTAGTACCCAGCCAATCCTAGGAAACTACACACCTCGGTCACACTCCTGGGTGGCTACCAAGAAAGCACTGCCTCTATCTTCTCCAAATCCACTACAACTCCAGCCTCCGAGATGACGTTCCACAGGAAGTGGAATTCCTGTATCCAGAACTAGAACTTTAATATATTTCCATAAAGTTGGTGCTCTCAGAGTGTTTCCATAACTATCCGTAGGTGTGTGGCGTGCTCCTCCTATGATGCCGAGTATATCAAGATGTTTTCAATGAAGACCACCACAAAGTGATCGAGGTAAGGTTAGAAGATCATGTTCATGAGCCTTAAGAACACTGTCGGAGCATTGGTCACACCGATTGGCATCACCAAGAACTCATAATAGCCATACCGATATCTGAAGGTCATCCTTTGTACTTCCTCATCCCGTACCCTGAGCTGGTGATAGCCTGTTCTAAGGTCTATCTTCAAAAACCATCGACCTCCCTTTAGCTGGTCGAAGAGATCATCAATCCTCGAGGGTGGATATTTGTTCTTCACAGTTACCTAGTTCAAGCGCCGATAGTCTACACAAAGCCTCAGACTCCCTTCCGTC
Organism: Viscum album; assembly: GCA_963277665.1. Lineage (NCBI taxonomy): Eukaryota > Viridiplantae > Streptophyta > Magnoliopsida > Santalales > Viscaceae > Viscum > Viscum album. The sequence goes on along the minus strand of OY728162.1, from coordinate 73,061,728 downwards.
TTCTTGGCAAACAAAATCAGGGATGCCCATGGAGAAACACTGGGCCTTATAAACCCCATTTTCAGTAGCTCCTCTAATTGTACCTGTAACTCACAAAGATCTGTGGGTTCCATCTGATATGCTAGAGTAGATATCGGTGTCATCCTAGGGTAAAAGTTGATATAGAAGTATACCTCTCTATGAGGAGGTAGTCTTGATACATCATCAGGAAATAAATCAGCATATTGGTCAACCACTACAGGATAACTCAGACTCCTCACATCAACTCCTCTGAGGGTAAGGATAGCCAACTGATGAGTGACCGACTGCACCCTCCTCTGAGTAAGTCCATCTTATGCTTCAAAGGATCCCTTCTCATCGGTGAAGGAAAACTTGGTCCCATCCTCTTAGAAACACCGCACTTTATGCCTAAAACAATCAATCTGGTCATGGACTGTGGATAGCCAATCCATACCAAAGATGACATCGTAAGGCCTCAACACTACTACTAGGAGATCCCAACTGAATCTCTTGCCGCTTAGAGTGAGATCACACTATCTGCACTAGTGTTTAATCATTTAATCTTTTCTCATTGGAGTCTCTAATCTTAAGGATCGAGCCAACGACACCATCAGAATCTTTGAGCTCCGAACGAGTGTTGAGGTAATAAAAGAGTGAGTGGAACCTATTTCTATAAGAACTGCAGCTAGGGTGGAATAGACACAGATCATACCTTTAATCATATCTGGATCACCGTGGTCATAGGCCTCAACTACCTAAAGCTATGCTCGTTCATGTCTAACTGCTCCTTAAGGTCAGGGTGAACCACCTGGAGGTGGTGGCGGTAGAACCTCAAATCGCCGCCCACCGCTTGTTGCACGACCTTATCCTATACCACATCATCCACCCTACGAACATCCTCGCTCGATTCTATGCCTCTGCCTTAGTGGTCCCTCGACCATCTACTGATCGTCAGTACAGTGGGTCAGGCAGTCACGAGCCATGTGGCCCTGCCTGCCGCACGTGAAGCAATGTCTTCTCCTCTGCAGGCCTGCTCTACCTCATGAGCTCTACACCTTTGACCCTACATCACGGGGTCTTCCTACAGAAGGTTTATCCTTCTTGGACCTTTGTGTCATCCGCCTACTTCATACTGTAGATGACTTGGATACTTTTCATCCAGTGGTGGCTCTCACTGTTGGTGTCTACTCAACTAAGAAGCTCTCCATCAATAACACTCGCTTGAGCACTCCAGCCTACGTCTGAACATTGAGCGATATCATCGACGCTCTGATATCCCACCTGAGACCCTGCTAAATGGTATGGGACCTAAAGAAAGGGTCTCATACCATGTTATTGGGTTAGAGTTAGAGGTCAGTAAACCTTGTCGAGTACTAGGCCACTATCAGGCTACCCTGCTACAAGTGCAGGAGCTCCCGAATACACATAGAGCATAGTGTCGCTGGAACAAACACTTCCATGAAGATTCTCTTATAGTCCATCTAGGTGAGGTTCGCCTCATCGTGTAACTAGAGCATCAGGGTCCACCATCTCCCTGATGTTCCCTAGAAGAGGCTAGCATCTAGTATCACCATATTCTCTGCTAGTGTCCCAACTAGGCGGAAAACCCATACCACAGCCTCTAGTCAGTCCTCAGCTGCCTAGAGATTTGTCTCTCCTTGAAACCTCATAGGCCTATTCCACTAGAACTCATGTAATACACTCAGTCAGCGTTCACCATCTACTAGTTGGGCTGGTGGAAACTGCTACCCAATAGGTGGTGGTGGTGCTGGTGCACCATCCGAAAGTGCCATCATCGTAGGAGGGACCTACACTGAAGCCTCATTTCTCAGTGGGATATCATCATGAACTCTCTCTAGAATCCTAGATTTCTGTCTATGTAGAGGCATACTAAAAAGAAAAAGGTGTTCCATGGTCAATATGTTATACCTAGTGAGTTGACTCAAAGAGATCAAAAGTAAAACATTTCCATAACACACACAATCAGTGTTTTCATGCACCGAGTCAGAAATCAGAATTTAGGGTCCCATTGTATGGATATACCGGTTGCCGCACCAACACTGGACTCCCCAAACAGAAAACCACACCCAAATCACTTAACATTATTTCTCCTTTGGAAAGATCAGAGTCCTAGTTCTTCGGTAGAACCGACTCATCTAATACCACTTTTTCCCGACTCATCCCCCGGGGCCCATGCTGTGACTATCCCAAACCCGCCTTCCATTGGAGAGGGGTTGGTGACTAGCACCGGAAAGGCATATCCCTAAAATGGGAAGGAATTTTCTTTAAACCTGTGCAAACACATGGTCCAAGAACACAACAAGATGAAACCATGAAGTAAAACTACACTAGTAAAAGTGTGTAATAAAAGTAAAGGGGCTGGAATACAATCCCAACTAAAAATATACAACTAAAACAGAAAATAATAAATAGATCCTGAGATCATCCACCAAGGATCCTACCATAGGGGTAGGTACAAATCATCTCCACAGCTCTATGCGTTAACTATCACCGCTGTGTATCACCTGGTTCAGGCTCCTATAGTCTCAGTCGAGCTTCTCGTCATCCGCACAAGACACAAAAAGGTGCGAATGAAGCCCGTGTAGGGGTGAGTATAACGATACCTAGTAGGGACCCCGAGACCCCCAAAGGTCTCTCAAAATTACAAAAAGTAAAACCACAAAGCATGATCTCAATCAAAAAGAACAAATAAAAAGACACATCTCAAACCAGGTATACAACTCAGAGTTCAGAAATAAATATGATTAGCCTAATGTTATATCATTTTATTACATTAGTAAGTTTCCACAAATAAACTACGAGGGATTTTTTCCATTTTCAATCCACACAGGGTCGTATATCGGTGATCCACGATGGGATTCTCTACAGCTGGTTCTCATCATGTTGCGCACTTCTAATCCACACAGGGTCGCTAGAATTCTGATCCACACGGGGTATCTATGATGCCGATCCACACAGGGTTGCTAGATGCTGATCCACATAGGGTCGATATGATACTGATCCACACAGGGTCTCTATGATGATTATCCACATAGGGTCTCTATTATGTTGATCCACATAGGGTCTCTATGATGATGATCCACACAGGGTTGCTAGATGCTGATCAACATAGGCCCACTACTCAGATGATAGCCAACCACAGGATTCCCTACACCTAGTGCACTTGAGTTATGTAGTATATACTCCTATGGATATAATTTTGGACTCAAATACTACTAATTTCCACAAAGGAGTAACCCAAAGAACCATCATGTCGTAAGGGTTTCAACTCAACAGATGGAACATCAATCAGATGCTCGGTCTGTGAGTTATAGGCATTTTAGTGTTGAGGGCCTAGTTGGATTCGGGTACGATCCAACCCAACCATAATCCAAATTTCTCCAAAACCCATGTCGATTATCTCAAAAGTACCATCACATCCAAAGGATTCTAATACAGCATACGGTTCATCAAACGAACATCCGGTTTTTAAGATACGGCCTTTTAAGTGTAACTCAACCGAAAGGGGTCCAGGTTAGGTCCAACCCGGCCCGGTTGGGCTGGGCCATGGCGGCGTAGCCTGTCGATTGGTGTGACCCGCATGAGTTTCACACAGTCTACCTCCTAAATGGCTCAAATAGTTGTTCGACTCTTAATTGGCGGCATCAGGTGGCGCCACCTGGCTGTCCATGGGACCCACAGGGAGCGGGTCCCCTCCCTTCATCGTGGCTTCAAAGTCGCAGCCTGCCTTACCATGGCGAGTGACAAAGTTCTACCCCCTGCCTCGATGGATGTATGAGAGCCATCCACCTATCCATCCACTACGACGTCGATCGGCGCCGCCCCCCTTCCTTGGCCGGAGAGAACCGGTTGTCGCCTTCTCCATTGGCACCAGTCGTCGGTGCCGTCGTGCCGGTGCTGCGCCAGCAGATCTTCCATGGGCCACTGTGTGAGCTCAGGTGGTCTATTTTCCCTTCCTCTCATGCCTATGGTCCTCTTGGGATGCCACTATCATTTTTCGGCTCCCGGATTCAATGTTCTGTCAAATTTTTAAATTCATCTCCCGAAGAACGCAACAAGAACGAAGCGGTGAAGGGTACGGACCTTGTTCGTTTGGCCCATGCCCTCTGTGTTAACATATTAACAAGCGGTAGAAATTTAGTTCATCAAATATAAACTCAAATAATGATCCCCCTACCTCAAGATTAGTTTGTGACCACTACGAACATTGGTGCTTCCATATTCGAGGGTAATGTGGACGAATGAGAAGGTTCACGTGCATTGTCATTCATCGACCATCGACCTCATGATCGATTCCTCAACTGGTGTCATCAAATCCACTGTTCTTTGTTGGAAAAAGTTTCTTCAGCACTTCATCAGACCTCACCACCAAATTCCTCTCAAATCTCCCTTTTCCCATGTTTTAATAAAACAATGGAAGAGTTAAGTAATTAATTCATCATTCAATTAAGCCCAAATGGCCTAAAAACCTACATTTTTATTTATTTTTGATAACCCCCCTTTCAAGGGATGAGGGGGAACCCTTACAAGGCATGTAGGCTCAGAGATTACATGGCCTGTAGGCTTAGGATATTACATGACCTGAAGGTCTTATGGAATTCAACACGACTATCTACAAGGAACTGCCCCTCCCCAGCATCTGCATCATGATAGTAGCTCTCCACCTTCGCATGGCCGTCTGGATAGGCTTCCCATGTAAGCACAGGCTAGTTCTAATGGAATGAAAATACCCTCTCATTCTGAAAAATCTATTTGGTTCTGCTCTGGTGAGTGCACCAGCTCTGAATCCTTTTCTAGGGCTGCTCTTTTTTATAGTGTGTCTGGGGAAACTGCATGTGGCCCGAAGGCCTTAAGGTAGCCCGAAGGCCTTAAAGGTGGCCCAAAACCCTACTGACATGAAGGCTTGGGTGGCCCGAAATCCTTAAGGGCTCCAAGCCCAAACCGGTGGCCCAAGGTGAATAGTTCCAGATTCTACAATACAGAATAGTACCTCCTACAGTAATTACTACAGTGCCTTCTATAGTACCCACACAGTGTACAGTTCCGCTAAAGTACCTGTATAGTGTACATTTCTTCTACAATACCCACATAGTGTATAGTTCTGCTATAGTATTGCTAAAGTACCCTAGAAATATGCGTTTACCTGGTTTTGAACTTGGGTCTTGTTGATGCACATAAGGATACCTCACCAACTAGGTTGAGGCTCATGTGCTCATCATTCAATTAAAGGCCCATTAATTGGTGAAATTAATGAGTTGCATTAATTGAACGTGGTGTGGTTACACAATAGTTGAGTGAATCCATTAAATGGATTGAAAACCCAGCAGTCCCGCCATCGTCGTTCAACTGTTAGAGAAAAATAAAATTACAATTTCATGTTATTTTATTATTCTTTAAAAAGTTTGAAAATTAACGTTTTCTCCCGACCTACTGTAGTTGAAGTGAAGTATCCCTTAATTGAATCCCGATGCTATGAATTCAACGGTGTCCTCATATTTGAATTCTGAGCATTAGTCCAAAAGTTAAAAAATGTTTCTTGTACGTTTACTGAACGTACCTTAAAAAAAGTTAAAAAATTCATTCCGAGAACACCGAGACTCGGAATCACATGTCATCAATTTTCATAGACTCTTAATAATCCCTAATAATTTAAAAACATTAGATGGAATTTTTGGGTCTTTATAGGCCCACTGGTGTAGTGATAATCATGAGATAAAATAAAGTGAAAATGAGGAAATAAATGGACACTGGATGAAACGTGGAAAACCCCCAAATTGAAAGGGGTAGAAAACCATGGGAAAATAGAAGGGTCATTATGGGTAAAAGTGGGTACACACTCCCTCACTATTACAAGGAGAAAACCATCATAAATATCACTATTGAATAAGTAGGGAAATCACCTCACAAATACTACTCGAATAATAATAGACTACCAGTGATGAGAAATTGGATGAAGCCAATGATCAAACCAAGGGATCCCACTGCCTTTTATAGGCAATACTCACCCTCATCTACTATTACCCATTGGATTAGTTGGTGGGGTTGGCCACCCACCACACACCATACATGTCCACCTCCATTGAAAAAAAGGGGAATCCACCATCCGTGGAAGGATTCTGCCGAAAACCCCCTCTCTCCATCATCCACTTGTTGCCCCACACTAACCTCAATTCCTCTCTGCTGCTTCACCAACACCACCTTCCTCTCCATTGTAGCAGGGTAGACCCCACAACATCCCTCCTATCCTTCATATGAGTTGAAATTCCCATCACTAAACCACACCAAGCGGGCCACTACCCTCCTCCTACACCCCTGCACACCAAAACCAGGTGGCCAGACTTTGCTTCAACACCATCAGGTGCGCATTTGGTTTTTTACGTGTCTCATTTGACATCATAATGTGCATAGAATTCTATTTTAATTAGGATATCAATGGGAAGTGAGTGCTCTATGTGATGAGATTGTAGATTTAAATGATCATTATTTCAATAATTCATGTATATTTTTCATGATTTATCATTTTATTATAGCATTTGATTTTTCAGTCATGATGTCAGGGTAATTTTTTATTTTTAAGGATCTTGACTAAGTATTTTTAATTAGTGCATGTTCCATGTTCATATTTTATTTTATGATTAATTATAAGTTGAATTTATTTTAACTGGATATTTATCTGCATAAATTACATTTTCACAGAATTTAATATTGAAAATTAAAAATATCCATTTTAAATATTAGTCAATTCTATGATACTGAGAAAGTTAATTGTTTTTACCAACTATAATGAAAATATGTGGAGAAACTTTGTGAGAAATGGGTTGTGTCATTTTCTGATTCGTTTCATACTCAATGTGTATCTTAATTCATATTTAGCACTGGAAAATTAGACCTTAAATAAATTAAGAGATAAAAAAATAAGCCTTTAAAAATGGATTTATAAATTTTTTATTCGGAGATAATTGAGTTAGATAAGTATTTGATCATAGAGGAAAATAATTTTTTATGGATTCATAGTAATTTGATTATGACATAAAAATCCCATACACATATTTCTGATAAAATTTATTTGACTTTGTTTAATTGGAAATTTATTCCATTTCATTCGCTTTCTCAAATTTTTAGTTTTATAAAAATAATTTAAAAAAAGTGATAGGAATTACCTCAATTGATTATATACCTGAACACTGTCAAAAAAGATAAGTTTAGTAAACTAAACCCTATGATCTCAATGTTTCTAACTTTCTCACCACTATTACAGTAGACAATGGGTTATTAAAATTTGAAAACTGGATACAGTGCAATGAATGTAACAAATTTCTATCGTTGTTTTCAGGGAGCACACACACATATAAAATTAATAGAATCTCAATTAGACATTTCTTTAGGCATCATTTTCCAAAATGGTGGACACTTGTAATTCATATCCATTAAAAAACGATCCACCTCATGATCAAGAAATAAAACATCAAAGAAAAGGGAAATAAAAAATTGGTAGCTCTTCTAAAAACCAAATGCACCCATAGGAGGATAGCGTTGAGTATCACATTCCAATGCTTCCCAGTGTACAAGTCTATCCCCTTTTTCAAAATTTTCTCAATAATCCCAAACCATGGATTACTATGGGATAAGAATTGAGATCCAAAAAAAATTGGAGTTATCTCAAGCATAACATGACCCATAATTTAAGCAATGTATTTTGAACAGAATCCATCAATGATCAACCTACTCCAACAGCATGCACATTTTCATGGCTTGAGTAGTGAAGAACCTTATATGCATGTGAATGGATTTTTTAAAGATCGTGTCATGTTTAAATATAATGGGTTGAGTGATGAAGCATTGATCTTGATAATTTTTCCATTCTCATTACAAGGAAAAGCTAAAGATTGGTTTGAATGTCTTGACCCAGATACAGTCTTCACATGGGAGGTGATAAGAAGAAACTTTATTAATAGATATTACATAAATTCACAATCTTTGTAAAACAAGAGATACCTTGACTCTTTTTTCCATAATGAATAAAAATCACTAGGAGAATCTTGAGAAAGATTCAAGTCCATGTTAAGGAATTATTCTTATCATAGAATAAAGTTGGTGAACCAGTTTCAAGCTTTATACTATGGACTTCAACATGATAGTAAGTCAATAATTAATACAACTATTGGAAATTTATTCATATATATGGATCCTGAAGATCTATAAACATTAATTTAAAACATGTAAGAACAAAATTTCCAGTGTCGAGAGGATTTTTCAAGATGTAAAGAAGGAGTGTATCAATTTGATTCTCACACATTCATGGTCTTACAATTTAAAGCTCTCAACCAGAGAACTAGAAACTTGTATCTAATTCCACCTAATCCAGTCCATGTAGTTTAATATGAAAACTTACCACACTATAGTGGTCCTCATGATTATCCCATGTGTTCATATAACACATATAAGAACAATATGTTTGAATCTAACTTTTTTAGCTACAATAGATGAAATTATGGAAATAAATACAACACAAACTAGAAAAGAAATAACCAAAATCAAGTTTGAAAGGAACCAGTGGATACTCAACCAATGAACCAGAATATGGGTCCACCTATGTTCCCTACTCAATATTCTTTTAGAACCACCATGAAATCACAATAGCAAGGATCTCAACATAAATATCAACCACCATTTCATCAATAACAATAATACAAGTAGCAAAAAAAACAACTGAATTTTCCCCTCCTACAATGAAAGGTCATCAATATTGGGGAGAAACTATAGAAAAATTAATGATGTCCAACAAATCAAGGTTCAAGTCACAATATATGGAGACCCACAAATTGAAAACAACAACCCAAAACTTGAAAACAATAACCCAAAACTTACATGCATCTGTGCACATCATTGAAAATCATGTTGGTTAGTTATCCAAACTAATTCAATACCAAAAATAGGGAACTCTACCAAGTAACACAAGATTAAACCTAAGATAATATGCAAAACCTATCCCATTATATAGTGGAACACAATTACCAGATCGCCAAATTCCTGATGCTCAACCAATAGAATAGACACATACACTTTCCGTTGAGAATGGTAATTCAATAGAAAAATAAATTCAAGATGAAGATAAAGAGGAATATGATCAAAATGAACTTGAAAAAATTGAAAAGGAAAGAAAATAAAATGAAAATGAGGAACTCAATGAAAGAGTGAAAGTTAACATGCCACCTCCACAATTTCCACAATGAATTAAGTAAAGAAATATGGATGCTCAATTTTTGAAATTAATCGAGATTTTCAAGAAGCTTTATATAATTATTCCATTTTTGGAATCCATCATACAAATTCCCAACTAACAAAATTTCTAAAAAATAATCTGTCAAAAAGAAGAAAGATATATAATGTTGGAACAATTGTAATGCATGAGGAATGTTTAGCAGTGATACCTAGATATATAACTCCTAAATTAATAGACCCAGACAGTTTAATTATTTATTATAATATTAGAGGATGTCAATTTGGGGGAGCTTAATGTGACCTCAGAGCTAGTGTAAACCTCATTCCATCTGGAGTTATTGAATAGCTAGGAATAAAATAATTAAATCCAACTAGGTTCACCTTGAAAATGGAAGACTGATTAGTGAAGCATCCTTAATGAATTCTAGAGGATGTGATTGTCAAAGTTGATAAATTTTACTTCTCGGATGGTTTTATTATCCTTGATATAAAATATGATAAGGAAATATCCCACTCATTATTGGGAGACCTTTCTTAGAAACATTTAGAGCACTAGTTGATTTCTAATATGGAAAATTAATTTTTATAGTTAGGGAAGAAAAAATAACATTTGATGTCTTGAAACCTATGAAAAAACCCTCTACTTATGACTATAATTTCATGGATATGATAGAAGAATGGGATGAGTTAGTAATTGATGTGCTGAATCTCAAGGATTTGTACAAGTAAAAGGAGAATTGAACTAAATCAATATAAGAATTTAAATTCATTATAGACATAGTCAATCCTTTAGATAGATAAGAGTTCACCTCTTTGACCCCATCACTTGAAAATCCACCAAAACTTGATATTAAACCTCTTCCACATAACCTGAGATATAGATACATGGGATATTTAAACACCTTTCCATTCATCATAAATGTTAATATTTCTAGAGAAAAAGAAAGTAAATTTCTCAATTTTATATCATAAAGGAATCCAGAAATAGGATGGACAATTGATGGTTTAAAAGGTATAAGTCCCACTATCTGCACTCATGGAATACATATGAAAGTTAATTAAAAACCTTTTTGGAATCCAAAAATACACCAAACACCTCAAATGAAAGAATTATTCAAGAAATATTTCATTAAACTTATTGATGTGGGTTTAATATTTTCTATCTATGATAGTTAGTGGGTTATCCCATTGCTAGTGGTACCTAAAAAGGGCAGAACCATAGTAGTTAAGAATAATAAAGGATAATTGATACCCATAATAACAGTGATTGAATGGAGAGTTTTCATTGATTATTGAAAATTGAATGATGCCATCAAAAATTATCACTTCCCATTACCATTTATTGATCAAAATCATTGAACGACTGGAAGGAAGAGATTACTATTATTTTCTGGATGGATACTTAGGTTATAATAAAATTGTGTTTACACCATAAGATCAAGAGAAAAGAACAATCACTTGTATATATGGTACACTATCTTATTAGAGAATGCCTTTTGGAATACAAAATACACCAAAAATATTTCAAAAATGCATGATGGAAATATTACAATACATTATTGAAGAGTTCTGAAGATATTCATGGATGAATTATTTTTTTATTGTAATTCTTTTAATTAATGATTGGAACACTTGGATAAGTTTTTTTTTGTATGAAGAAAATAATATGGTGCTAAATTGGTAAAAATATCACTCCATGGTACAAAGTGGGATAGTGTTAGGTCATATAATTTAAAATAAAGTAATTAAAGTTGATGTTTCCAAGGTTAATTAAATATTTGAGCTACCCATTCCTACTTTAGTTTATTCAATTAGAGGTTTTATTAGGAATGTTGGATTCTACTGATGTTTTATTATGGATTTATCTATTATTTCCCACACCCTTACCACTCTATTCGAAAAATATGTCACATAACACTTTAGGCCTGACTACTAGGATACATTTAAATTATTAAGGAAATGCTTGGTTGATCCCTCAATAATGATTTCACCAGACTAGGAGCATCCATTTGAGTTAATGTGTGATTCTAGTGATTGGACAGTTAGTGATGCATTGGGAAAAATGAAAGAAAGTATATTTAGATCGATCTATTATGATATAATCATATTGAATGAGGCTCAACATAATTATAAAACAACTAAAAAAGAGTTTCTAGTAGTTATATTCACATTCGATAAATTCCAATCATACATGTTGATCTCCAAAGTTACTATGTATACAGATCACTCTTCCCTGTGGTAATTGATAAATAAGAAATATGTGAAGCCAATACTCATTCAATGGATATTGTTAATTTAAGAACTTGACTTTGAAGTCAAGGATAAAAAGGGCACTAACAATATCATTTTTTAAATAGGTAGGAGGAAATTCCACCATTATTAAACCAAGGAAACCCTCTTTTTCATACTTGATTAGAGTGGAACCCATTACATCTATCTGGAGGCCCTAAACCATAGGTAAATGATGACTAGAAAACCCTGATCCATTGTACTTGTTGTTCCCATCACACCTAAGTAGCATCTATCACCATCATCAAGATCCAATGTCATCGAGAGACCCATAGAATTCCAACTTTTTCTCCCCCACCCCACAAAGGTTCATAACTGGACCAGCCTCTATCTAAAGTATGCCATTGTTACTGAAAATAAAGGTCACACCACTGCCAAAACCGCTAAGCCCACCTATCACATCGTTCCCCTATCATCGGCCATTGCCAATAGACCCGAATGAAAAAAAAATATTTTTTTTGAATGAATCACTCCATTACTACTGGGATGATCCATTACTTTTTAAAGATTTTTTAGATAGAATGATTAAAATATACATCTGAGAAGAATAATTTGATAGTGTTTTGAATTTTTGACATGCTAAAGAATCTGTAGGAAACCATTTAATTCACTCTACAAATATAAAAGTGTTATAATGTGGTTTTTACTAGCCTACCATGCATTAGTATATTCATGATTTCATCATGAATTATGATAAACGTAAAACAACTGGTGGCATAAGTTTGAAGTGTGATATTTCAGAACATCTGATCATGGGTGTTGAATTTTTTTACATATATAGAATCTAATTCATGGGTCATTTTCCTAAATATTTTGGAAAATCATACTTCCATGTATTTGTTGAATAAGTATTAAAGTGGGTGTAAGCTGAAGCATTAATGTAAATAACACTCGAGTTGACAATAAATTTTTAAAGAAACAAATTTTTACACAGTTTGGGATTCCAAGTCTCATCATCAGTGACTGTTGAACCCACTTCAATAATTTACCATTTTAGAAGCTGATGACTCTCCTTGGATATAACCACTACATGAACACCCCATATAATCCATAGACCAATGTCCAAGACGTGGTTTCAAAAAGAGAAATTAAAATTATTTTAGAGAAAATTATTAGTACACATCCAAAATATTGGGTAAACAAACTTTATGATGCACTTTAGGCTTATAGGACTATATAAAAAAAACCTATTGTAATTTCCACTTATCACTTGGTATTAAAAAAACTTGACTTCACCATGTAAAACTAAAACAAAAAAGATTATTATCCTATAAAGAAGCTAAATTTTTATTTTAAAACATCCAAGAAAAGTTTTTTCTATATATGAATGAATTAGATGAGATGAGGAGGGTGGTTTATGAAAACTCTTTGATATATAAAGAGAAAACTCAATCTTGGAATGATAAACAGATCTAAAAAAGAAGTTTTTCATTGGAAAAAAAAGTTATACTCTTCAACTCAAGACATCAGATCATGGAAGGAAAGCTAAAATAAATTTGGACGGGTCCCTACAATATCACAATTGTTTATCACCATAGTGTTGTTGAAATATCTAATGGTAAGATGCCTCTATTTAAGGTTAAATATCAATGGATTAATCTTTATCACACTTATGATACAATAGGGGTCATTTAAGAAGTTCACTTAAAATGAGAATGTGTTTGTCTCGATAAAGACATAAAGCATAGTGATTCCTCAGAGGTAACCCATGTTTTGTTCTTTTCATCATTTTTATTAGTTCTAGTTTGTTTTTTGAAAGAAATTGGGAATGTGTATAAAATTTTCAGATACTCCCCACATTTGTTGTGAATTTTTTGTTCTCCCTCATATCTTCTTTAATCTATATGATCTTTGGTGTTATCTTTATGATATGATTCAGGTATGTAAATTCAATGTGTAGATTTTATAGGTAAATACTTTTTGGAGCTTTATTGGATATAAGAAGCATTTCCACATCTATCTACACTTACTCAAGGAAGTGTTTTATTATATTTTATATTTTATGCATCCAAAAAACACCATGTAAAACAACTAACTAAAAAAATAAAAAATTGAAAAATGAAAGAAAAAAAATAACATTCTGGTCATTGATGAACCCACATAAAAGTTGATGTATTTTTTCATAACATGGTCATAGAAATATCACTTATCTCCCTGAGTAGTTCTAGCACATAATTCCTTTTTTACTTACATTGATTCTTGATACCTTGATTTAAATTATTGTTTATATCATTCCATTCTTTGAAAATATTTTCCTAAAACTCATTTATTTTTTTAGACACTTATTGTACTCATGCTCATTTTTATTTTCCAACATTATATTTCCATACCCATGGGGATTCTGGACCATTTTTTCATCATCTCCTATTTATCTTTTTTGTGATGTAATATAAACTATGTTATATATTTTAGAACTTTCCATGTTCATCCGTCAAAGTGATCAGAATTTTGGAAGTTGAATTAAAATTACTAAAGCATTTGTTTGATTTATTTATCCCCTTTGACCCATTGATCCACCCATATATTTTATCTATAATGTATCCCTTAGAATACATTAATAATATTTTTAGGATGAACTCACAACCTATACTCTTACCTACCCAATTATTGAATATTTTCATGATGATTTTAAATCTAATTATGGGGGAGAGATTTACTCATGTAGAGGGTTTTTTGATGGGTTGTGAGTCATTTGATGAACAATGATCAAAATTATTCCATCATGATTATATGCATTATATTTTACAGTAACCACATGTATTACATGAATTTTGATATGGGAATATAAAATATTTTTGGTTACAATAATGAATACATATGTGGTTATTATGCGGTAACACTCACCTTTAGGGATATTTATAAAAGTGATAACTCGTTACTCTAGGATCTAGAGAGTTGTCTATTTGACCTGCTTTCACTAATATTCTATTGAGTATGAGATGTTATTTTCTTTTTATATTGTCATATATTTATTTCATGGGGGTTTTGGAGCTGTTACTCACCCATTTACCTATCCATTATTTTTGAATGAGTTGGTAACCCTGAAAAAATACAAAAGTGAGAGAGAGATATATATAAAATCAAATATTTGAGAGATTAATTGGATTATAATATTATTGGGGACAAAAAAATGTTTTAAATATGGGAAATTTATATTTTTAGGGACATATTTGGATTGACACTAATCATGAATTTATTTCAAGATACAAACCTCATTATTCCAAAATTGTCAAAAAATAATTATAACCCACTATCCTATAGCCACAGAGACATTTGAAACTAATATGAAGCCCTTGAGTTTGGTGAATTCATTTTGTTTCCAGTATTGGAGATATGAAACTCATGGAAATACTGTAGTAAGCATGCATGTGTATGAAAATTTAGCATAACTTTGTCAATGAATTTTTGTGTGCAATGAGAGTGGTGGTGAGGTAGGTAACATTGATGAATGTTTATAGTTTTTGTTTTGTAAAGAATGTGAGTGGAATGGGAACTATTTTGAAAATTGGAATTTTAAATGAAGAATGATATTTTATAAGGGATTGAAAAATTTTGAACTTTTAATTTTGATGTTTTGATTGGTCTACGAGTCGAGTTATGTATTCTCTCTGATTTTTTTACCTGGTGTTAAATAGTTTAAGCATGGGGGATTTTATGCACATGGATTTCACTTACATTTTAATAATTTTCTAACTTAGTTTTAATTAAATAGTTTAAGCATTTTTAATAATTTTTTATTTCATATTTGGTAGTGTTTTTATTATTTTAATAGTTTTTAATTTTTTATATTTTAATATTAGTAATTTAGTATTTTATTAGTTTTCTTTAATTTTAAATATTTTTTATTTTTATTATGTATGTAATTTTTAATTTAATTTAACATATAACCCTAGTATATTTAAATATATATATATATATATAATTATATCTCTTTAACTATATTAGTTATTTATTATTTTTATTAGTTTTTGTTGATTTTATGTATTGTTCACATTTAATATTTAACACTCTTTAAGTTCAGTAGTTTAATTAATATAATTTTTATTATCAGTTTATTAATATTTTTTAATAATTACTTTAATTTGTTATATTAGTATCATATATTTTTGTATTTAATTTTAAATTTTTTTAGTATTAATAAAATTGGTATTAATTTTATTTGTTAATTATTTTTATTAAATTAGAGTAATATTTAATAGTAGTATTATTATTATGCTTACAGATTAAAATTTTATCTAATTACTACTTATATTTTATATAATAATATATCTAACTTTATGTACCTATATATATTTGTATATTATAATTTATTTTAGATTATTTGTTATTTACATGAGTATATTTTATTTTTAGTAATATTATTATAATCTAAATATTATTTATATTATAATATTAACTATTATTAATTGGTTTTCTGCATTTCTTAATTTAATTTCCTATTTAAATAGAGGATATTTTGGCCTCCTAGATCATCTAGGTTGGCAACCCTCTTTTTCACCACCCACCAGTAGCATTGGCCTCCTTCATCTCGTCTACATCAACCTTAGCAGTCGGGCACCATCCCCTTCTTCCTATGGTATTCACTAGAGGTAATCCATGCAAAACCTCCTTAATATAAGGTCACCTATTCCTATGCCTAAAGACACTGCCTACGCAGTGCCCCTTACTTTGTATGCACCACCCTTCCATCATACAGCACCAAACCATAGTGCTTCTTTCTCCATTAACTCATCACCACATTGTGTCGCTCCTCCATAACCAGGTCGCACCACCTTCTATAGTGAGCCGCCTCCCTCTATAAAATGTGTATTAGTTGAGCCACACCCTCCTCTCCACTAGGTTCTCCTCCATCTTCTAGTTCACCGGAGTGAATCCGTGACACCCCCCACCCCTCCTTCATCCCTTTGTTGCACCACACTAGCCTTCATTCCTCTCCACTACTTCGTCAGTGCCTCCTTCCTCTCTAATAGAGTACGGAAGACCCCACGATGGCCCTCCTATTTTTCATTTGAGGCACACTGCCCCATCACCAAAACACACCAAGAGGATGACCACCCTCCCCCTACACCAACACTAGGTGACTAGCCCCCACTACAACAACATCGGGTGCATAGTTGGTGTTTTGTGTGTTGCATGCAACATCATCACATGTTGAGAGTTTGCTTCTCATTCAGAGATCGATGGATGATGAGTGTGATGCGTGGTGAGATTGAAGACCAACATAATCATTATTTCAATAATGTGGGTATATGTTTTGTGATTTATCATTTTATTACTGCATTTATATTTTCGATCGTGATTTCAAGGTAATTTTCTATGTCTCAGGATGTTGACTGATTAATTTTAATTATTTCACATATGATATTGATATTTTATTTTGAGATTAATTAATGGTTTAATATATTTTAACTGGTTATTTATTTTCTTAAATTACATTTTCACTAAATTCAATTTTGAAAATTAAAACAGGCCATTTTAATTATTAATTGATTCAGTGATAATAAGAATGTTAATTGTTTCAACCAACTATAGTGAAAATAGGTGGTAAAACTTTAATTTGTGGGAAATGATTTTTTTCATTTAAATAATTGGTTTGGTACTCAACATAGCTCCTAATTTATTTTTCAAATAGTATAATGAGGCATTAAATAAATTAAGAGATCAAAAAGTAGTCCTCTAAAAAAGTATTCATAAATTTTTGAACCAATGATAATTGAGCTAGATAAATATTTGATCTAGAGGAACATATTTTCTCATGTCTGCGTATCAATCTGATTATGATGTCATCATCCCATACAAATTTTGATTATAAAATTTCTTTATCCTTGTTTAATTTCAATTTTATTCTATTTCGTTCACTTTCTAAAATTTTTAGTTTATAAAAATAATTAAAAAATAGTTAGATATTCCATTAATTGATTGTCTCCCTAAAAACCATCAAAAATAGATAATATTCGTGAACTAAACCCTATGATCTATGTGGTTTGACCATGATCACCACTTTTACAATAGAAAGTGGGTTATTAAAATTTACAAATTGGATGCACTACTATGCACATACCCAGGTTCAAAACCTATTGGTTTTAAATGGGTTTTTATAAAGAAGTATGATTCCAATGGTAACATTTAAGATTTTAAAGATATATTGTTTGTTAAAAGTTTCAAAAAAAAGGTATTAGTTATTTTGATACTTATTCTCATGTAGATCATATTACCTTGATATGTATTTGTATTTGAATTAGTTTCAATTAATTATTTTTGTTTCCATCAAATGGATATTAAAATTTTCTTTTTAAATAGAGACTTTAATGAAGTTATTTTCATGGAACAACCATAAGAGTTTTTTTACAAGGTAATGAAAATAAAGTATGTAAACTAGTTAAATTTCTTTATGGCCTTAAAAAAGATCTTAAGAAATGGCATGAAAAATATTATTCTATTATTTTTTCTAATAACTTTAATCATAAAAATTCAGTTAAATTTGTTTATTAAAAGTTTAAAAAAGTATATGGAGTTATTTTGTGTATATATGTGGATGATATGATAATTTTTGGAACCAATATGATTTGTGTAAATGAGACAAAAAATTATTTATCCTCTATGTTTAAAATGTAGGATCTTAGAAAAATTGATACTATTCTAGGTATTGAAGTTAGAATACAGATCAGGGGTTATTATTTAGGTTAGTATCATTACATAGAAATAATGTTAAATAAATTTGATCATCTTGTTTTCAAGGATGATAATAATTCATCTGATTTTAGTGTTAAACTATTTATAAATATGGGTAGAGCTATAACACAACTTGGGTATGCTAGTGAAATTGGTTCTTTAATGTATTAAATGCATTGTAATATACTTTATATTGATTTTTTTGTATGTAAAATGAGTATATATACTAGTAAAATTAGTATGGATCATTGGAGATATATAACGAGAATCTTTGGATACTTAAGAAACACTAAATATTTAAGTTTATACTACAATGATTATCCAGATGTACTAGAATTATACACCAATGTGAGTTGGATTACTATTATTGGTGATAATTAATACACATATTTTTGGTTTTTTACTCTTTTTGGTTGTGTTGTTTCTTGGGTGATAAAGAAACAAACATGTATTTAACATTCGACTATAGAGTCATAGTTTATCACCTTAGAGGCATGTGAAAAGGAAATTGAATGGATTAGGTATCTATTGTTGGATATTATATTTTGGCCTTATCTGATGCATCTAATATCCATCAATTATGATATTGAAGAAACATTATCAAAATCATATAGCTTTATGTACAATGGAAAGTCTATACATATAAGTTTAAGACATGATTATGTGAGGAAATTGCTACAATATGGTACCATAAAAATTTTCTATGTGAGATTATGTAAAAAACTTGTGAATCTATTTACAAAATCTCTATTGAGAGAGATTATTCATACAAATAATAAAGATATGTGGTTAAACCCCATATAATAAATAATTTTTATAATGGAAACCAAACACTTTCATTAGTTAAATCCTAATAAAAGTGTTTAATAGGTAAAAATGAGCTACGAAGATTATTACTGACATTGAAAATTATAATACCAACTACTTGGTATAAATATCGTCCATTATGACTAGATTTTGAGTTATAAACTCTTAAAAAATATTAAGACTCAATGAGATATTTTTTCTAATAATGTAAGTACATTGTAATATTTTTCCTATGTGAACTTATAAGTGGTGTCACTTCCTATAAGAGTTAATGAGTTTACACCTTAGAGAGTTCATAAAAAGGATATAATCACATGGCCATAAAAGTGATACAAAATGAGATGTTGGATGGAAAGATAATTATATATATTATATATTTGGTTTATCATAAAGTTTAATAAGTTTAATGTTTCAACAACTTTTAAATCTTATAATAGTTTGATATATTAACACCAAGTGAATGTATAAATCAATATATACCTTTATTATTCATGATGAATCACCTGTGATATGGAGAGTTAATATTTATGAATAAAAATGGGGGATTGTTATAATTTTATTCATCAAATAAATAAATAAAAATGTTTGTGGAGAGACCCATATTTTTTGAGGTTTAGATTGATGAGGTGCACAAAAAATATGTGAAATATCATATTGGAAATCAGGGTAAAATTATCAAATCTCCTCCCATATAAAAAGTTCCCTTGGGAAGTGGTTTTTCCATAAAAAAATATGTTGGACCAAATTATTTAAAATTATTCTTAAAATGTATATTTTTAGAAAAATTTATATATATATATATATATCATAAAAAACAAAATTAAATAAAAATATTAAAAATATTTTTTAATAACCAATGAATGATGAGATTATTCATAGTATTTGGATTTAATAATTTAGAAATCAAATCAGTTTCCTCCTTCTAGAGGTTTTCCTGTTTTGATCGAATCAAAGTTACCTTTGTTAAAAATGGTGAGATAAGATCAGTGTAAATCACTCTAACTTTGATCTATAAATAATGGGATTATGAGATCATTAATAATTAATCTCTTTAATCTGAGATTCTCTACATAAATTCCCCCAATATCAACATGTGTACCTGTTGAAATTTGGAGTTTGGTAATTCCAAAAATCTTGGTGAAATCCTCATGGTAAATTTCCATCAAGAACCCTACACAAAAAGTTAGGGTAGATCAAACCCTTTTGTATAGTGAACTTCATTCATGCATTAAGATTAAAAATTTTGTTGTCTTATTCATCCTCCTTCATATTTTCCAAAAATATAGTAGAAACAGGAGGGATGAAGATTGGAAATGTTGTGTGGGAATCATGACATGGTATCAAAGGGTAGGAGTGGGGTTGGGATGTTAGGTGTCAAGCGATTTCCAGACATAGTGGGGTGGGTTGCTGTAGGGATTTCATATTGTGTGGGTGAGATTTTTCTATAGGATTTTGTTTCCCAGGAATAATTATTTTTAATTTTATTACATGTATATTCAATATATTTTATATTAAAAAAACAAATTATTATATATTTTTCATTTTTTTCATGGTTTTGATGTAATAATGTCCTAGAGTATACATCTCATTGATAAAGTCATAACAGTTCCCCACTATGATGAGAACCTTGAATTGAAATGATCATATTCTTAAATAATGTTCTATGGTTGGAAGATGTACTATGATGGGACACATAGTACTTATATTGTTACGTGAGAGTACTCATAAGTGGTGGATACTTCTTCTCATGAAGTTTGAACTTAGTAATCTTCAAGTCAAGATATTATGAGAACAGTACCACCAGTAGGTATTCCATATATTTTAGTGTCATTTGATATTCCTATTTATGAGTATGTATAATGGTCCTTAGAATTTAATATTATCATTAATTCATGTCATGACTTGTGCAATTATATTTTCTGATGAAAATCATCACACCATATGTTCGTGGTGAGGTAGGGTATGTTGGGTGTGTCATAATCAACATGTCATTAATGGACAATTCATGGAAGTATTTATCTCTTCTATCTTTATGGAAGCTGATATATCTTCCCTTTTATTGTAATAGAATCATCAACCTAAATTCCATGGCCATGGTGTAAAAATTTGTTTATTTCAGATAGTAAAAGAAAGACATATCGAGCATATATGTTGGTGACATAGATGTGGAACCTTCTTGATGAGATATTATGATAAAGATATTATATCACATGGTGAGCATTTATATATGGTTATCATCATTGGAACATTAAGTTATTTCTCTTGGGTGCCTTAACCCAATTCTAGATAGTAATCTTGGACTTTAGGCAAGATCACTTAATTCCAATAAGAAGGAATCTTAGAGGGTCACACACTAAGTGTTATTGATGTTATAAATTAAATTATAAGTGTATTTAATTAATAGAATAAAAAATATTCTCAATACTGATGAATAATTTTATTCACATTTTATTGATCAAAAATATTTATTGGTGAATAAAACATTTATTTTGGTATTCAATAAATGCCAAGGAGTTCAAACGGAACGAGATTGTGTCCGGTGATGAATATTTATTTACAAGCCAGTAAATAATATTTATCATATGCACATGTTGGATCATGATACAGAATAATAATTATATTATTATTTTATGGCATGGGGTTTATTAATAATATGATATTATTTTAATGGATGACATGCGATTAAAATATTCCTTAACCTAAACACTGGCTCTATAAATAGTATTTTATGGATATTATGTTGGGTTAATAAAAATTAGAGAATTGTTTTACACAATGAATTATATCTTGACACCTCTTTCCCTCTCCCTCATAAGAATTAGAAATGAGAGACAGATTCCTTCAAGACCGAAGGATTAGTGATCAACACAAACAATGTAATATAATTGATTCACCATGCTAGAACATGGATTTTGATTGGAGTTGATTAGAGATCAAAGGAGAAACAATTGACCACCATTAGAGGGATTCTATCCTTGTATCCTCATAGTATAATAAAGGAAAACTGAAATATGATTTTTGAACGATCAACATCCACCTCGAAGAAAGATCGTAATACTAGGTATTTTCTTTCTTCTGATCTAAATAAATTGAGTGTAAATTTAATTTGAAAGATCCTATATTGTGGTTTCAGGAATTGAAATATTAAAAGAAATTTTAATATATATCCCCCACTATAGGATTCTATTATTCACGAAACCTTGAAGTGGTATCAGAGGGGTCAATTTTTAAATTCATATTTATTTATTTTATTGTTAATCTATACACAATCATTGTTTAATGTTTTAATTTCATATTATTCATTAATTAATTAGATTTGAATTATCATGTTATTGATATATTAATATTGTTTTTTTAGTGTTTCATTTTCTTAAACGTCTAAGAAGAGATAAAGGACAACCAAAGATTCTATAATGAAGTGCCAAAATAATTTCCAGTAAAAAAGGGTTACACAATGTTTAGTTGTTGTACATATCATGTACCCATGTACACTTCACCCAGACATGTAGAGGGATGCATGACATGTTGAGAAGTTAATTAAACATAGTGAATTTATTGCACACTGATTAGACACTGTAAGATGATAATATTCATTGCTAATATATGTAGTTTTCATGTTCCTTTCTATTCATAAATACCATTTTAGTGCATTTTACATTTTGAACACCCATTCTCATCATTTGTGCACTTCATGCCTAATGTGCACCAATTTAGGCCCAATGTTTCATCTGATTTTGAAGAATGTAACTATCCATATTTTAATTTGATATTTTTTTAAATGGATATTCACTTAATTATGAAAATTTTTTATTCAGGGATCAATGGATTATTAATAATGGATGATGGAGATATTTGGCGATTAAAGGAAACAATTCTGGAGAAGGCAGATTGGATATCATCCCACTGATCGGACTATGAGGACCACAATACAAGCCCAATGAAGCCCAAAATTTATTTAAAGATATAAGACATATAGGGGAACAAATCAGTCTTCTGTAGCCAGTGCTAATTCGTCCTCAATGGTGGTGATTAACGCGGCCCAAGTTGAAGATTTAATTTTGGGCCAGAGTCTGCGGCCCAGAAAAACAGCCCACTATTTCAATCATATCCCCAGAACCACAAAGTATTTTAGGCTGATATTTTACATGATGTTAGGGGACATCCGGGGATTCATTTAAGTATTATAGGTCCCACTCAAATTCGGCCTTCTAGAAGGTTCTTTATGCGCGTCTTTCAGGTGGATGCAAGCTGGCTGCAACTTCGGGGCAAGAAGTGGAAAAGTCTCTCATCATTAATGTTTCACCCACCTTTCCCCAACATAATTAATTAAAGGCATATGGGATGTTGGGGGCTCGGCCAAGGATTCATTTTTTACTATTTAAGGCAGGAGTGGTGGTGGATTTAGGGATGTTGGGAGCTTTTCTTTCATTGTAATGTTATTATGCCAAATTGTCCTTGTAGCGTTTTTCCTTCTCATGTAAGTTGTTTCAATCGCCTTAGTTTTCAATAACACTTCTTCTTCTTCTCTTATTCTGTTCTTCCTATTTTTAAATTGATACCGTTGCCTCAATGTGTGAATTTATTCACACCAAACCTTGTGATTTTGTTCACACAACGGTGGAGTGATTGTGTTTTTGTTTTTGTTGTTTTTTTACTTCTTCAATTCCGCCCCAATGAGTCTACTTTCCGATTCCTTTGAGATCATAGAATCAATGGAGGGCTAACCCCTTATGGGTTGGTCATAGGGAGTTTCATGGGGAATATTGGATGTTATTTTATGATCTAAAATTCTGTAATCATTTCATTAATTTAAGATTTCCATTTGATGATTAATTTCTTCTTCATCTTCGCCAACTTTAACATTGACACATTTCGAGTTCTAGTACGATCCAATTCCTTGGAGTGATCATTAAATTGATCCTCTAAGTGCATTGGTGATTAGCCTTGGAATTGTGTAGGGATTAAATTGGTGAATGATGTTGAGGAATTATATCATTTTTTGGATATGTCTTGAATTAGTGAAACAAACGTTATAAGAAAATAAATACATCCAATCTAACCCTAGTAACAACTTAGGATCAACTCATCTCCATTAATTGTTTTAGACTAAGTAAGTGTATGTTTTAATTTATTTATTTAAATTAAATCAGTAGTTATTAAAATAAAATTATTCCAAAAATCTGGCTACTCCATAGCCAAATCCTTCCAAAATCAGAGTGTCTCTCGGTTTCTTCTTCGGTCCCTGTGGATTCGATCCCTACCTGTACTACAACGACCGCATACCTGTAGGGTAAATTTGGGCGCAGACCACACACTATGTGTAGATTGATCCAACCTAACATATAAGATGTTAGATTACACATCTTGTAGCTGATTTACAGGTCATGTAGTCTACATGGGTTAGCAAGGTAAATCATGCAATCCTTAAGGTCGTTATACATGGTCAAACCATGTGATACTGATACCTTGGATAATTTATTGTATAAAAATTGTGTATGTTGTGTATATATCATATAGTTCATTATTTCCCACATCCAAAATACCTTCTAAATACCCAAGTGTTTATCTCGAGCACATGAAAAGTGGATACACGGTGTTTAGCTAGAATATACACACTATGTAGTATGGCTGTGTCAACATACCGAAACCCCAAGAATGTAACCCGAATACATGAAAACTTAGGTACATGGAATGTAACTAGATAGTACACAACATGTAGTCTCCCAATTAATGGAAGAATTAAAAATTAAACTAAATTAAAAAATTATCATTAAAACTATGTTTATTCGATTGGAACATTAAGTGTTTGAAAATTTAATAATTATTTTAAAGAATGTTAAATTCTCAATTATTTTATAGTAATAATATATAATAATTGGTTCTTACGTTTATTTTCCATTAATTTCTTAATTATTGTTATCTCCAAAAGGATTCAGATGGTCATTAAGATAAAATTGAATTAATTAATTAACTAATGCAAGTATGTTTTTCTTAATAATAATGAACTAATAAGAAATTAATGTTAACCAGTTTAATTTTTTGTATGCATTGCATATATGGTTATTCATGAGCTAGACCAAGATCATTGTATGTGTTGGAATTTATTTTATTTTATTTAATGCATGGTTTTACAATATTAATAATTAAATTACTTTGATGGCTTGTGATTTATCCCTCCCTCCATTATTATATAGGTCATGTATGCCCATGGTTATTTATGTGATCCCCATTAATAAATCCTTTGTTTTCCCACACCTATGTGGGAGTTATAAATATACGTAATTAATAGAGTATCCCAATGTGTATAGAGGCAGTTCAATATAGAACTATAATGATTCCAACTCATGAGATACACAGGTGGATAGGTGGAAGGTTGTAACTTATGCCAAGACCGATAATAGGAGTTATTTCCCCTAAGTGAATCGTTTATTTAATGTTCACTCATTAAATAAACATTTAGATAAGATCGTGATCAGGTAATTTATTTATTTATATCTATACTTTATTTATTTTATGGATGAAAGACATTAATCACATAAATAAATGAATTAATGCATAAAGATGGAATTTAAATAAATGGATTATGCATAAATTTTATATCCAGTATGGTTGATTAATTAATTAAAATAAACTTAATATTAAAAATAACTATAAAGGATAAAACGAGATAAAATTTATTCATAATTAATTAAAATACCTCAACCTAATATTAATTCAGACTAATCCTTCCATTACTTGATTGGGAATGAAACATGTAACTAAGTGTAGTACATGGAAAAAGTAAAGACACTTACATTTCTCCGGGAGTTATCATGAGGGTTTTGGGTTGACTTAACTAAACTTGTATTGATTTTAAGATCCAAATATTTTTCAATAAAAATTTGGAGTCAAGTGATAAGAAAATTCAAACTAGGGCTTTAGGATAGCGGAATCCACCCAACAGATCAAGGATCTACAAGCCCATAGCTAGCAAGACCGCCTACATAATTATTTTTTTATGGTTTAAATGGAAACGGTATAGATTATTAATAAAAGTAATGGGGATTATTTCTACTAGAATTTATAGAAATTATATATTCTAAGTTGAATGGTGAGGGATATTGAGACTTGATAAAATAGTTAAAGATTTAATAAAAATCAATTACTTTATTATTTCTCCCAAAATTTTTAATTAATAAAGGTGCTAATAATATTATTTTTAAATTGTAGAATAAAATGGAATGTTCATCATACACACTATACCTTTGTTCTATATTAGATAAATACATCATCCTCAATGACAGTAACTTCTAGGAATGATTCAGTTGCCTTCGGGTTGTGTTACTCCATGAACAGGAATCTTACATGCTAGAATCCTCAATGACTAATCTAACTTCCATGAAGGCAAGTGATGAATTGTTCCTTATATATGAAAAATATTTGAGTGATGTTGTTGAAATTAAATATTTTATTCATTCATATATGTCTAGTGAAGTCATGAAGTCTTATAAAAACATGGATCCATATAGAATGCTTCATAACCTCTGAGATTTATACCAGAAGAGAGCTAGACAGTAATGGTTTGATATTTCCAAATAAATATTTTATATTAATATTATGTAGGGTGCACTATTTTTTCCACACATAGCTAAGCTCATTGTATATATTGAGAGCCTAGAGGTTTTATTGTTTAAACTCCCATAATAATTTCATACCAATCTCATTATGGAATCACTCCCTCAATGGCTCTAGTTTTTTTGTTAATTTTAATATGAAAACATTGAGAAGTATCTTCCAGATCTTATAACTCTTCTTTTTCAAGTAGATATTGAGATGAAATATGAAAATACTTTGGTCCTTATAGTGAACAAAAAAAATGGTAAAGTGAATAGATCTAAGTCCAAAGCTTCTTCACAACGTTCCAAGAATAAAAAGATCAAGGAGAAATATAGGGAACAAGATGTTGTCTCTTTTTCATGTGGCAATAAAGTCTGCTAGAAGAAAAATTGCACCTGAAAAAAGAAGAAAGGGGAAGCTTCATGTGAGTTTGTTATCAAGTGTAATTTATCTATTTCTACAAATTGGGTATTATATAAATCTTTTGGTACTCACATATGTATTAAAATATAATAACCAATTAGATTTAGGAATATTGACTAAGGAAAGGTCGATATATGGGTTTCCAAAACTAGTAAAATTTCTTTTATAGCTATCGGAGACTACCACCTCATGTTTTCAACTGGGATTATCTTGGTTTTGAAATATTTTTATTTTGTGCCTTTATTTACCAAAAACATTATATCAATATCTAGACTATATATAGATGGTTTCATTTTCAATTTTGAAAAAAAATGTTACTACTTTTATAAAGATACCATTTTTATGGTAAGGAACATTTAAATAACAATATTTTGTGTTATAATAAATGAACTAAGTAATGGAAATCAATAACGAAACTAATTCACATGACTCATACCACACCCAACTTTAGCATCACCAGTTAGGTAATGTAAATGAAAAATGATTGAATAAATTACATCAAGATATATATTTAGATTCTTTTGAACTAAAACCACTTGGAGCATGTCATGCATGTTTACAAGAAAGAATGAATAAATCCCCATTTAATGGTAAAGGTGAAAGGGATAAAGAGATTATTGAATTAGTTCATACTAATGTGTGTGGACTATTTCCTATTGAAGCAATGGGTGGGTACTCATACTTCATAACTTTCACTGATGATTTTAGTAGATATGTATATGTCTACTTAATGAGGTATAAGTTGGATTATTTTGATAAATCCAAGGAATATGATAATGAAGTTTATAACCAGATTGTTAAGAATATTAAGAAAATAATCTTAGACCGTGGAGGATAATATCTTAATCAAGAATTCATTGATTATTTATGGGAGTTTGGGATACTATATCAACTCAATTATCCTTATAAGCCTCAGTAAAACAATGTAAGATAAAGGAGGAACTACACATTTTTATACATGGTGAGATCAATGATGATTCATGTGAGTCTTCCATTATCCTTTTGGGGTTACACCTTAAAAATATCAACATACATACTAAACTGAGTTCTAATTAAAGTGAAAGACAAAATACCATAAAAATTATGGAATAGAATGAAAGTCGTGTTGTATTACTTTCATTTGTAGGGTTGTGAAGAATTTTTCAAGGCCTTTTCAGGTAACAATATTATACCCTAATGGAAAAATTATATCTTTATAGGATATCCTAAAGAAACAAAGGGATACTACCTATACAAAACTTCATAGAAAAAGGTTGTGGTTGACAGACATCCAATATTTCTTGATAAGGATCTTACCTCTAAAAGAGATTTTGGGAGAAAGATATACTTTAATGAAGTCTAGACTCAAGATATACAGGATTTAGAACAAGAAAAAATTTCAGAAATCCCTATGGAAGAAGAAGTTATTCTAGAGACACAAGTACTACATAGAATTACTAGAGAGGTTATGGAATTAGAATGATATGGTTTTCTTATCACTGAGGATTGTGACTCATTATTTGTTGATAATAATAATTCTCTAACCTACAAGGAAGTAGTAAGTGACACAGATGTTTATAAGGGGCAAGAATCCATGAATTTTGAAATGGATTCCATATACCAAAATCAAGTTTGGATTTTTGTAGATACCACAGTGGATGTAAATCCTATTGGTTTCAAATGGGTATTCAAGAAGAAACAAGACATTAAAGGAAAATTTAGTACCTATAAGGCATGAATAGTTGAAAAAGTCTTTAAATAGAATCAATACATTGACTATGATGAAACCTTTTCACTATTAATAATGTTGAAATCTATTAGAATTATACTTACCCTTACGGATTAACATGACTATGAGATTTGAAAAATGGATTTCAAAATAGCTTTCCTTAATGGTAACCTTTAGGAAGATTTCTATATGATGCAACCCAAAGGGTTTGTAAACCCAATGTAATCTAATAAGATATGAAAATTATAAAAATAAATTTATGGATTAAAGAAATAATATATTTCATGGAATATTAATTTTGATGAAGCTATAAGGGAATTTTTTTTCATAAATAATGTGTGTGAGCCTTGTGTATAAAAATGGTTTAGTAGAAGTGTATTCATTTTCTTAACAGAATATGTTGATGACATATTACTTATTTGAAATGAAATACCAGTCCTACAATCTATTAAGGTGTGGTTGAATAAATGCTTCTCTATGAAAGAATTGGGTGAGGAAAAATATATTCTTGGGATAATGACCCATAATGATAGATCCAAGAGGCTTCTCAGCCTAATTAAAAGTGAATACATTGACAAGATACTAAAGATATTTAGTATGGAACATTCCAAGAGGGGATTGTTTCTAATGTCACGTAGAATTCATCTTTCCAGGAAAATGTTTCCTTAGACACATGAGGAAATAATAAAAATTGAAATGATTTCATATACATTAGTAACTGGTTTAGTCATGTATGTTATGATATGTAATAGGCTAGATATCACCTATTCATTAACTGGGGTAGGAAGATATCAATCTGACACAAGAATCTACCATTGGATAGAAACCAAGACTATCCTTAAGTATATGAGGCATACTAAGGATATGTTCTTGGTTTATGGAGTAAATGAGGAACTATTCATCAAATTATATGCATATTCTAGTTTCCAAACTGATCAATATGACATGAAGTCGCAAAAGAGATACATATTCACTTTGAATGGAGGTTATGTGAGTTGGAAGAGTTCAAATAAGGTTATGGTCACAAATTCTATAGTAGATTTTGAGTATATTATGTCTTATGAGGTAGAAAAAAGAGTATTATAGATGAATAACTTCATCCAATGTCTTATCACACTTTATTGTGATAATAATATAGTGGTGGATCTTATAAAAGAGACAAGGTCATATAAACAGACGAAGCACATAATGTGGAAGTATCATCTCTTGAGGGTTTTTTCTCAAAGAGGTGAGGTTACAGAGAGAAGTATTTCTATGTAATACAACATGTTTGACCCCTTGACTAAATCCTTAACTCAATAGAAGCATGATTATCAAGAGAGGTTTAGTGGACTAAAAGTCATATGCAGTTGGCTTTAGTGATGGTGGGAGTTTATTGGGGTTTGTGTCCTAGGACCAAATATTTGTACTTTGATTAAATGTATATTCTATGTGTTGAATTTTAAGAAAAATAACTTATTATATATTTTCATTATTCTTCATTACTCTAATGTAATAATGTTCTAGAGTATGCATCGCATTGATAAGGTCATAGAAGTTCCCTAGTATGATGAGAACCTTAAAGTGCTATAATGATATTCTTAAATAATGTTATGTGGCTATATATTGTGATATGATGGGACACATAGTACAAATATTTTCAAGTGTTATTAATCATAAATAGATGATGCTTCTTCTCATGAAGTTCTAACTTTTAATCTCCAAGACAGGAGATTATGAGAACAGACTTGCCAGTAATAATTCTGCATGTTTTGGTGTCATCAAATATTCATATCTATGATCATGTGTAATAGTCCTTAGACTTTAAAATTATCACTAATTAATTTCATGGCTCATGTTCTTAGATTTTTTGACAAAAACTGTGATGCCATATGTTCACATCGAGGTAAGGTACATTGGTTGTGTCATGATTGACATTTCATTAATCTATAATTCAAGGAATGATTTATCCCTTCCATATTTATAGACACTGATATATTTTACCTTCGATTGGAATATATCCATCGCCCTAAATTCAATGTCCATGGTGTAATTATATGTTTATTTTAGATAGTCAAATAAAGACATATCGAGTATATAGGCCGGTGACACAGATGTGAAACCTTCTTGATGAGATATTATGATAAATTGATTATAATATATAGTGAACATTCATATGTGGTTATAATCATTGCGATATTAAGTTCTTTATTTTGGGTTCCTTGACCTAGATAGTAATTTTGGACTTTAGTAATGTCTGCATAATGTCAACAAGAAAGAATCTTAGAGATTCACACACTAAGTGTTACTGATAATATCGATTAAATTCTAAGGGAATTTATTTAATAGAATAAATATTATTCTCAAGATAAAGGAAAAATTTTATTCATGTTTTATCAATCACAAATATTTATTGATGAATAAAATATTTATTTATAAATAAAATACTTATTTTAGTATTTAATAAATGAAGAGATGTTTTAATAGACCAAGATCGTGTCTTGTGATAGATATTTATCTACAATCTAGTAAATAATATTTATTTTATGTGCGTACTGGAAATCACCACAAAATATTATTATTATTATTATTTCATGGGGTTTATTAAGAATATGATATTATATTAAGGGCTGAAATGTAATTAAAAAATTTCATAACATAAACCCTAGCACTATAAATATTTCTTTATAGTTATTGTGTTGGGTTAATTGAAAATAGAGAATTGTTGCACACAAATAATTCTCTCACAAATCCTCCTTATCTCCCCCTCTCAATAATGAGAAATTCAAGAGAGACTCCTTCAAGACCAAAGTATTAGCAATGAACACAAACAATTCAAGATAATTTTTTTCCGATCCATGAACCAAAGATTGATTGGAATTTCTTGAAGATCAAAGGAGCATGTGTGGGTCACCACAAGAGTGATTCTACCATTTGATCCTTACAGTGCAACAAATGTAATCAAAAAGAAAATTTTCAAATGATTAACATTCACATCAAAGAAATATCCTAATCAATGGTATTTTATTTCTTTAAATATAAATAAATTTCTTTTAAATTTAACATGAAAGATACTCTATTGGGTTTTCAGGAATTGAAATATTAAAATAAATTTTAATATATCTCCCACACTGTGAACGTTCATAGTTCCTGAAACCTTTAAGTGCATCACTATTAGATGATGGTGGTGGGATTTGTATCAAGAAACTATCATACGGGTGTGGGATTTTCATATGGTGGGAGTTGGTGTGTTTAAGGGTGGGATGTAGATGGTAGGGTAGTCAAATAGTGAGATTGGGTGTGTCAAATGGTGGGATGTAGATAGTGGTGTGTTAGGAAACTGTCAGAGGGATAGATATGGGTTGTCAGATGGTGGAAGAAGGTGGGATAAAAACTAAAAGTTTTGTGTGGGACTCATGATTCCGTATAAAAGGGAAGGAGTGGGGTTGGGATGTTGAGTTTTAGGTGATTATTATATGGTGGTGTTTTCTATACAAGCCAGGAAAACAAGAGGAAGAAAAATGGAACACCAAAATGAAATATATTTCAATATTTTATTTCACATATATTCATGGGATAAATTTCCCTAAATTTTATAGTCTTTTCAAAAGAAATAAAAATAAACCAAAAAATTGAATTAATTGAATAAAACAATAAATTTCTTGAATTAAATGAAACAGACACTTAGAAAAGGGGGAAACACATTGGGAAGATCCATATTGCTGCACACTTCCTCCCATATTGAAAACCCAACCAACACCCCTCTTATTTTGGTTTTTATTTCCAAAAATCCCCTTTAAACAAAAAAATGCTTCATTCCAAGCATCATTCATAGTTATTTGAATTCATCTGTCAGTAATTCCTAAGTGAAAATATCAGCCACATGTTTCATAGTATGGAAATATTCTAATTTTATCATTTTCTGCTTTACTTAATCTCTTAGAAAATTATAAATGGTATCAATGTGTTTTATTCTTCCATACTACAGCGGATTTTTAGCTAGTTCTCTTACTGACTTATTATCCACATATATGACTTTGGACCCATCTTGCAGATGCTTCAACTCATTTATTAGGTTTCTCAACCAAATTCCTTCAAAAATAGTAGATGATGATACTACATACTCTACTTCACATGTGGATAGGGAGATCATACTCTTATTATTTGAATTAAATGTGAAATAAATCATTCTAAGAAATAATACATACCTAGTTGTGCTTTTTATTTCATCTTGTTCACCTCCCAAATCAGTTTATGAGTATCCATATAACTTTACTTCATCATTGTATAGATAGAAAAGAATAAATACCACTATTCCTTTGATGTTCTTGAGGATTATTTTTGAAATTATCCAATGTGATTCTTTTGGTGCCTCCATGTACCTTCTTAGAATTGAAACACTATAGAAAATATCTGGCCTTGTGATTGTGTGGTACCTCAAGCTTCTAATCAGACTCTTGAACAAAGTCGAGTCAATGCTTCTTCCTTTTTTATCTTTTTTCAATTTTAAACCTATCACTATAGGATTGTTTATAGTATTTCCATTGACCATCCTGAACTTTTAAAGAAATTACTTAGCATACTTCTTCTAATATATATAGATACCAACATTTCTTCCCTTTACTTATATAATGAGGAAAAAATACATGAGACCTCCATCGGTCATATCGAACTCCATAAAAATATACTTATTTAATTCAATGAACATCGATTGAATGTTCCATAAAAACAATAATTCATCAATATACATGTATGTTATAATTATATCACCACCAAAATTATTCTTGATGTAAACTGCATTATAGACATTGGGTGAATCCATTCTCTTGAAGATAGTTTTTGATCCATTCATTTCAAAAATATGTATCTTTCTTCAACCGATAGAGATCTTTATTCATTCGATACACCTTATGTTACTCTCCTTTCATAAAAACCCTCCAGGAAGGTTAACATAGACCTATTCCTCTATAATTCTATTCAAGAATGCATATTTAACATCCAATTGGTAGATCATCCAACTATGATGGACTGTAAGGGATATATTCATCCTCACAGTGTCAAGGAGAGAAACAGGAGTGAATACTTCTTTACATTCCACCCCATACTTCTATTTATACCCCTTTTCTACAAGACTTTCTTCTTAGTGATTGATCTCTCCATCATCATTTCACTTAATCTTGTACACCCATTTGATGCTAATTTTTTTCTATTAGGAAGGGTATTCATCTCCCATGTGTCATTTTTCTCTATGGAATAAAGTTATTCTTTCATAGAAATTATCCAACATTATTATATTATGGATTATTGAAATGTTATAGGATCATGATATGCATACAGGTAGAAAATATTTACCTCTTTTATTTTCTAATAGATGTTGCTTAAGATTTTAATTTTTATAGAAACCATGGGTGAGGATGAGCTGACCAAATTTTGACTTAATGGAGTGGTTTCAAGAGTGATGGAATGTACTCCTGTACTTCTATCTACTGATGATGTGCTCGAAGAAGGTGTTGTGTGTGTTTTCTCCTTATGATAATGCATTTCTTCAAGATCTTCTATTTTCACTAGAATATATTTTTTCTATTCTTCATCATTCCATTTCCAAGCTTCATGTTCACTAAATATCACATCTCTACTCACCACTAATTTATTAGTTAGTGGATTAAAGATATTGAAGGCTTTAGATACTTCACTATAGCCAATGAAGATGAACTTTTCTCCCTAATCATCAAGCTTATGTATTCTTGCTTATGGAACTTTATCATAGGTGAAACACCAAAAGATTATTAGTTAAACAATGCTCATTTTGTATCCTCTCTACAACTCTTGTGGTGTCAAATTTCTGATGCTCTTGGTTGGACACCAATTGATCAGGTAGGTAGTACATGAAACTGCCTCTGCTTAGAATCTCTTTAGAAGGCCTTTATCTTTTAGTATGGTCCTCATCATGTTGAGGATTGTGTGGTTCTTTTATTCTATAATTACATTATACTATGGCGTGTAGGTTGCAGTGTATTGCTACTTGATTCTTTGTTCCCTACAGAAATCTTGAAATGCATTTGAGGTGTATTTTTCACATTTTTCAAATCTGAGCACTTTGATTTTTTGACCACTTTTTTCTTCAACACGAGATTTGAAAATTTTAAATATAGTAAAAGCAGAATATTTTCCTTTGATGTAATACACCCAAAGTTTTTTTTCTGAAATCATCAATGTGGATAATAATGTAATTATGACCTCCAATTGAGTATGTTTCAAGTGGTTTGAAAATATCAGTTTGAACCAACTAAAGTGTCTCCTTTTCTCTTTGGTACACTCCAGTTGGGAAGGAATTACTTTATTGCTTACCGAGTGTACACTACTCACAAACAGGATTTATAACTTTAATTTCCGGCAAGACATGCACCATGCTTGATGAGGATAATATTTTAAGGCTGCTAAAATGGAGATGCCCAAAGTGAAAATTACATCTCCATGAGTCATTCTTCATGAGTCCAAAGAGACACTCCTCATCCTTTCTGTTAATATGTAGTAGAAACATGTGATTCTTTTCCATTTGGACATGAGAAATAAGTCTCCTATGAGAATTTATTATATATATATAATAGTTCTACATGTTTATTCCATACCCCTTCTCAAAAATTTGTCTAATACTAATAATATTATTTTTCATGTTTGGTACATAATACGCATTAGAGATATAATTCAACTCACCATTGTTCTGATAGATTTTATTTTTACCTTTTCCAATCTCGGATAACTTGATGAGTCTCTAAAAATCACGTCACTGTGAACTTATTCTGTGAGTTCCTTGAACAATTATTTGTTACCACTCATATGATTTCTTGCACCCGTGTTGAGATACCACACATATGGCTATTCAAATGCCTTTGTTTTTGTGATGATGAGTGTGGTTATTTCTTGTTCATTGTGAGATGCCTCATCATAGTTGGATCATTTTTTTGATCCATTTTTCTCCAACACTCATAAGCATAATGTCCAAATTTCCTGTAATTGGGAACTGAACATTCTTTGTGTTTCCACGACCACACATGAATCGATATCCACCATTTCCTCTTCCAAGGAAGCTAGTAAAATGTTGTTGTTTTTATTGATGGCTTGGATGATATTCATGCCCTCTGCCTCTTGCACGATTACTAGTGTCATGACTACCTCGTTGTGAATGGCCATTATTTTGTTCTTGTAGAGTCAACTTAGAATCTAAGTAATTCTCAATCATTGAACCCACATTCTTTTTCATTCATTTATCCTACACTTCCAAAATCCCATAAATTCTTCAATGGACAGTTTTTCTAAGTCATTTGACTCTTCGATTACAACAAAAACATGATCAAACCTGGTTGTGAGAGATCATATTTATTTTTCAATTACATGAATGTCTTCCAAATTTTCACCATTTTTTTCAAATTGTTAATAATAACAATTAAACATGATAAGTAGTTAGAGATACTCTCACCTTCCTTCATGTGCTACACTTCAAACTCCACTCTTAGTGTTTGAAGATGAACCCACTTCACTCGATAAACACCCTTGAATATAGTTTCTAGTGTATCCCAGTCATGCTTTCTTGATGGTGCTTCAACAATATTTTCAAAGGTTTATTCATCCAACCCTTGATAGAGGAGGAACAACTACTTTTTGTATTTCATACTTTGATTATTGAGAGTAGTATTTTATTCATTTGTGAAGATGGATTCTTTCTCTATAGTGGGTATTATATACCCATCAGTGACTATTTACCAAAGTTCTTATGATCTGAACAACACCATCATTTGGATGCACCACGTTTTATAGTTGTCATTAGAAAACATAGGAACTTTCGGTTGTATTGTGGAGGCAATCTTCAGAAATTTGAGGATGTCTTGGTTGATTCCTTTGATACCAGTTTATTGGCTATACAATCTTGGAAAATGAGAGGAATAAAAATGGAACACCACAAAGAAATAGCTTTCAAGATTGTATTTCACATAGATATTTTCATGGACTACATTTTACAACAATTTATAGGATTTTATAAAGAAATGAAAACACACCAAAAAAATTAATTAATTGAAGAAAAAATTAAATTTATTGAATTAAATTAAATAGACACTTGGGAAAGGGGAAAATTTTCATGGGGAATATCCATGTTGCGATGTGATTCCTTCTGTAATGAAAACCTAATTAGAGGGATATCAAATGGAAGGGGTGGGATGTTTCATGGATATCATATGGTGGGGGTGGGACATTGGGTGGATATCAGACAGTAGTGGTAGGATGCATATTGGGAAACTATCAGATGGGTGTTGGGTTATCAAATAATGGGAGAAAGTGTGTCTAAGGGTGGGATGCAAATGATGTTATGGCATGGGATACATGTGTCAGTGTGAGAGGGGTGGTCTATGAGTATTGGGTAACTATCATAGGGTGGGACACAAGTTTTCATATGATGGAATTAGGATAGATACAAATTAGTTGTGTTTCATGGGACTCTGTTGGAACCATGGTTGTTCTTTGCATGAATTGGAGTATGGTTTGTGTTTGTTTTCAATCCTCAGTGGGAGTTCAGAATGTGTGCCAGTAAAGTGATCATACAGTTCAAGCAAACAACATTATTGAAGGTGGTGACATTTCCCATTTTTTCCAAATTTTTGGGACTGAAAATCAGAAAATGAAGACATGGATTGTTGGTAAAAGGAGGTATGTGCAAAGAGGAAGTGGTGCGCGAAAAATGTGGGTTGTGCGTGAAATATTTGAGTTATGCATGAAAAACAGTGTGATGCACAAAATAGTGGAGCGAGTTTTTTCACGTAGGTAGTGTTTCAGAATCAGAATGCTGGAAAATGGAAAAGGCATGGGATATGTGAAAAACATGGAGATATGCGTGAAAAATGGTACCTGCACGAAATATTATGAGCCGAATGAGAGGTTTTTTACGCTACAGGGGGTTTTGCGTGTGGGGGTCTGAGATGCCTATAAATAAGAGTTGACCCCCCTCATTCCATATAGCTGAAGACCTAGAGAAGATAAAAGTGTTGATGCGTGTAAAAGGTTCGCGAAAATGGAGTTGCATGAAAAATTCTGAGCTACATGAAATATTCTGGATTGTATGAAATATTCCGAATTGCGCAAAATATTTCGAGGTGCATGAAATATTTCAGCTTGCATGAAATATTCCGGCTTGAGTGAAATATTTTGAGTTGCGTGAAAAATTCCGGCTTGCGCGAAAAATTATGAGCTACACGAAAAAGGAGAGGTTGCATGAAAAAGAAATGAAGTTGCGCGAAATATTTTTCCGCGTGAAAAACATGTATTGCATGAAAAAGTGATAACTTGTGAGAAAAGGGTAGGTGTTGCACGAAATCATCAGTGTAACCTGTTTTCACGTTTTGATTATCTGGTTTAGTGGTTCAGTGTGTTCAAGAGCATCAATTCAAGACTTCGATGCAAGCATAGTCTCGTGCTGAGTAGAGACAAAGAATTCAATGAAAATCTATTGAAGAGACCTTCACATCTATAAATTTAGTGGGTCTTCACTAAAGGATGTGAGCTAGGGGAGTCAACGGGAGTGACCCGAGGGACACAGTAGGCTATCCCTGAGCATTTTTAAGGGAAGTGAGCCTAGGACAGAGTGAATGTTCCTGAACCTTTGTAATCCACAACTTGTGAAGAATAGTGGAATTGGGTACGATTGACACACTGTCAGCATATGCTCCTTGGACTTAGCCCTTTACAGTGAACCAAGTAAAAGTGTTGTGTCATATCGTTTCTTTTAGTTGTTTGATAGATATAACATGTTCCTACTAACCTGGGAACAAGATCCACAACTTTAAAAAGAAAATGTTGACACCCTGATTCACCCCTCCCCTCTCAGGGTGTTCCGGGGTCCTTCAGACTCATGATGCAGTATCAAAGGGTAGAGGTGGGGTTGGGATGTCAGATGTCAAGTGATTATTAGATGTGATAGGGTGGGACATTGTAGGGATTTCAGATAGAGGGGGTGGAAAACTATAGGGATATTATATGGTGGGGTTGGGATGTTTCTTCATTATTAGAAAACATCATTAGGATGCGTATCAGGAAATTATTAGATGGGTATAGGGTAGTTAGATGGCAGGAGCATGTGTGTCTGATGGTTAGATGCAGACGGTGATGTTGCATGGGATGTGGGTGTTAGGAGGTGTGTTAGAGGGGATGAGTAGGGGTGGGGTGGGAGAGTGGGTGAGAGTCCAGGTGGTGTCAAATTTAAAAAATTACCCACATTTATCTAGAATTAGGGTACATATTTTATCAATTTATCTATATTTTTAAAAACATTTGTAAATCATGTGAGACTAAATAAGTCGCATTTAAAAACATGTTTAAATTAACCATACACCATTTTTTTGTGCATTTAAAAAATTTAGGCAAATACATTATCTTGTGGGGTAGTCAGAGGAGGGGAAAGGTGTGTATGTGGTTGGGATGCAGATATCGGTGCAATGTGGGATGCAAGTGTCGGTGTGAGAAGGGGTGGGATGTGGGTTTTGAGAAACTATCAGAGGGTGGGAGAAGGGATGTCAATCAGAATAATCAGGTAGGATATAAACCATAAGTGTCACATTGAACTCCTAACATAGCATCATAGGGAAGGAGCCGGGTTGGGATGTTGGGTTTTAGGTGGTTTTCAGAAATAGTAGGGTGGGATGTTGTAAGGCTGTCAGACAGTGGGGGTGGGACACTACAAGGTTGTTAGATTGAGAGGATGAGACATTGTGTCACAACCCAACCCACCAGGACCTACCTAATTAGAGGTAATCCTAGTTTTACTCCCTAATCCTACCTCTAATGGGCTAGGGGTATGTGACTATCACCAAGTAGGCATATCACACACATGGGTGGCCTTAGGCTAAAGTACATGTAAACATGCATATATATCCACACGCTAGTATAATATATAAAGGTAAATAAATCATACTGTAAATTCATTCCTAATATCTATCCCACATCATAGTATAATGAGAAGTATGGTATAAATATAAAGGGCCAAATACAAGCCCACAAAAACCACAAAAGAACCCAACCTACTGACAATACAGGTGAAACTACCCAAAAGGAACTCCTAGATCCATATAAGGTCATTATTTCATAAATAAGAACCACCTTCTCCTAATCTACTTAGGAATCCAATGAAAGTCTCATCTTATTCATAAGAAATTAAATGTGTGGACAGATCCCATGAAAGAGTGAGTATATACATACCTAGTAGGATACCACAAAATCACAAAACATAAAGCATAAAGTGAGTTGTTAACTCATCACCATGAGGATATTTAAATCAAAAAAAGATAAATAATAATAACATAAATAACCCATATATGATCAAAGGTAGACACTAAGTTTTAAGGTGAGTTCATTCCCTCACTTATAGCCTAGGATTCTATTAGAGGTCTAGAGAAACACTCATCTGGGAGAACTCACTCCAAAAGTCTTTCCATCACTGATGTCACTCATCCAAGAGGTCTCAATCATTGAGTATTATTATATTGATGGAAAAAATCCAATATAATATACTCATTAGGTCTTTTCATGAATAATCAGGAAGTAAACTGAGAGGGATCATATGAGATACTCACTTGATCTGACTATACCTCACCGGAAGACAACAGGTGCCTATACATAGATAGGGGATCACACCCAGGGCCTATGGGGTATACTTAACTCTAACTAGAATAACATGATAGATAGGGGATCAAGACTATATATATTTTTCACATGATTCCTGAATCCCATCCTAGGGAAGAATATAATGGGAATGAGGATACAACCCCTAAGCTTCACAGTGTGATTCCTATTCTAGTCTGTAGAGGTGATATTGTCCAATGCTCTGAAAAAATGCTACATAGAACTCTCATGGTGATGGAATGAGAAAAATTACTCAATAATGAAAGAATTATGAAACACATTCACATAGATAAATTTCTAGGGAAATCACCCAAGCTTATAACAGATTTGAACTGAGAAGGGAAAGGGATATAACTTTCCCTAAGAGAAGTACATGACATATACATAGGGTTATATTGTGTGTCTCCATAATTTTGGAACTACCCATTCTCTTCTGTCTCATAAGGAATGTATTTATTAAAATAAACATCAGAACAATAGGGGTACATTTCATGTAGAGGTTTGTCTAGCACTCAGTGTGTCATCTAGTCCATCCCATGTACTATGGTTCATTCCCATATACTTATGGTGTGGTCATGTACACTAGCCATGTTTGATTATTTTTGAACTACATGAGGTATACTCCATGTCACATGGTGTATAGGGGATTAGGCCAGAAGTCAACATATTCTATCTTCCCAATCCCGTATACCCCCTGAAGTTCACGACATGTGTCCCAACACACATGATGTTTGAGGTCACATGGCCTCCTAGGCATGTACTCCCTGTACACACTGAGCCATCTGCCAAGGGTTATAGGAACATTGATCAAACAAACATGATTTGTAATTCTACATGGAATTATGGGCATGTACTCACTATAAACACTAATATGACAGGATGAGTATAAGGTCTCGTGTTTTTTTGGACTGGAAATTTGAGTAGAAATTTGAATTTTTTCTATCAAATGCTTGTAAGGGGTAAAATGGTATTTTACCCTATAATATGATCTTGGATAATTTTTATGAACACTTTGTTAGTCCCAAAATAGGTTTTTTTCCCTAGGATATAAGTTTGTTGGAATTCCAAGTTTTTCAAATTTTATTGGAATAATTATTAATTAATATTGAATTAAATAAATATTAATTTATTCATGAAGGTTCATTCAGCCATATCTTTTGAATGGAGAATCATATTGAGATTCTGTCTTTAGCATTAAGTCTAGAATTTGGATTTTTTCCTAGGTGAGACATAAAATCAATTTGGGCACTGGGGTTGGGCCAAGGCCCATTTTTATTTTTCTTTTCTTTTCTTTTATTTCTTTTTATTTTATTTCTTTTCTTTCTTTTCCTCACTTTCCTTGACGTGAACGCCCCTACGGCTTCCCCTTCATGTGAACATGATATGGGAGAGGTATAGGTATAAATATAAAAATATGTAGAGATATAGTGGTTCTTCTATGGAGCTCGGGACACGTTGAATCGTCTTACGGTAACCATAGACCGCAGAAATGGGTGAAGATTTGGCGGATTCTGCCCATAGGTAGGCCATTTTTAAGTTTTGATATAAATCCCTATAGATTAATTATTTTAATGTTTTAATACCATTTTTTTGCTTACTTAGGACACATTTAAGGTCATTCTACTTCTTTTTGGGAGAAAATGTTGCTTTTGAGGTGTTTCTGAGGTTTTCTGTTTAGGAAAAAACATCTACCGAACATATGGTTTAAAGAACACATGACGTGCATTATTCCTATTTGGGGAAGATAAACTTTTTGAAGTACACAATGTGTATAGTTCATACATGCCGTGTACATATACTCATCTATGTAGTTGAGTACTTGGCCAGGTTTCCCATGTAATGGGATCATGTCATGTGTAATACACAGCTAGACCCTGTGGGGATCACATGTCGTGTAGAAGTACACAGACAGGCCAAAAACATGACCAGGCCAGGTGAGGCAGAGAGGAATGTAACCTGTTTAGGTAAAAACCTATATAACCATCTTACACACTATGTACTTGGATGTTTACATGCCAAGTCTATTCGGAGTACACACCCAGGTGGGGCTTTGGGAGTACATGTCGTGTCCTTAGGGAGACACACTGCGTACTTCCCCTTTTGCAACACTTTTAGTTTTTTCATTTATTATCACCCATGAGTTGAAATTGAACCCAATATTAGTCCATTGTGAGTAAAGTTCCATTTATATTGTGATGGTGAAACTTGTGGAGTGATATGAGGACTCCCGATGGGTTTTTTTTTGGATTCTACCAAAATAGAGAGGTTCTTCCTGTGGGATTCTAATTCAATTGTCTCCTAATAGTGATATCTATTCTGAGATGATCCATGAGTTATATACCCTAACCGATGAGTTTTTAGCTTTTCCCTTGAGTTAGTCTCACTTGAGAGATATACCCTTCTCACCTATGAGTCTAAGATATCATTAGTTCCAAGTATCCCCTATAGGATTCCTCTATTTACGTTCTGACCTAGAGGATCCCTTGTAGGATGCCTCTAGATTCTTATACGATTATAGAGGGTCACCTATAGGATAAATTCACCTATGTGTTGTTCTAACGATCTTGTGTAGGATGCCTCAATCTTTTTTACCATTCAAGGATCCCATGTAGGATTCCTCCATTACCTTTACAAGTAAGGGTTCTAAGTATGATTCATTCACTTATGTATGAACCTTGAGAACCCTACATAGGATTCCTCCTTTACATTTTTTGCTGAGGATACCAAGTAGAATTCTTACTAGTGTTTGAATTGAGGGACCTAGTGGGTTCCCCATTATTTGACCAATGCTGAGATGGTACATTGAGTTTGGGTAGAGACAGTAGCAGATGTCACCATAGAACTCATGCCAAACTTTTAAGCCCAGGGGGATATGGCAGCAGTGTTGGGTTTAGGCGTTTGACCACCCTCACTCTTTTTTTTTTGCTTTCACATGTTTATTGTTGATGCAGTGGTCATATCCAGAGGTGCTTCCTGGTTTGTGTATATTGAGCATGAATCAAGGTGTCTTTATTTCTATTTGGGATTCCAAGACATGGTTTCCTAGGATCTGGATTCTAAGCCATATTGTTTTCATATTTATTTTTATACCCAGAGATACTACCTAGGATCTAGCTATTGATCCTATGTGTTTTTATTATTTTATATTATTGGGATTTCTATAGTTGATTCCTAGTATTTGGATATTGAGTATGAGATTATGAAATACGGGCATGGAATCCCTACTAACGATATTCATATATGATTATTCTCTCCTGAGTGATGAGGATGATTTTTCTCTCCTCTGTTTGATATGTAATGAGGATGATTTCACTCTCCTATATTTTCATGTGATGAGGATGATTATTTTATCCTAGATATGGGAATTTTTTCCCGGATGATTATACTTGTGGATGATTACACTCTCTTAAGGAATAGGGTTGATTACGCTCTCCCTAATTGTTTAGTTTACAACGGTGTTGGGCATGGCGTCTCACATCATTGGATACCCAGAATTATTATGATCTTCTAAATGATAGGGATGACTCTTCTATTAATTATTAAAGACTCTTGGTATAGGCATGGCATCTCACCGATGAGTTCTCCTTACATATCACCTAAGGGCTAGATCCTTAGGGATTATCCAAGTTCTGAATGTCATGACCACCTATGGATCGAGACCTGGGGTTTAGACATTGGATTTAATTTACAAGTATTGAGCATAATAGAGTCTTTCTTAGTGACCATTTATAGTATTTCTGGATGTACTTCCCTATAACCTGTCTTACAGTGATTGGAGTTGAGCATGAGTGAACCCAGGTGTAGGACAAGTATCCCCCTATGGTGGTGTGGCTTTCTCAAAGACATTTTCATCATTGGATAAATCATGTATATTTCAATTGGGATTATAGACCCATAGATTGATGTAGTGATACACATCTTTAGTGGAATGGTTTCCTGCTCAATTCCCTTGCACAAGATGTACATGCGATTAGGGTTACTGACCTAAGGATCAACTGCTGATTGATTTTATGTCATTTCTTTCACCTTACTCATGAATATGCATATTTATTTACATATGTATAGGTATGGTATTTTAAATATATATATATATATATATAAATACATATAAATATGGATATACAAGATAGTAGTTTCCTAGTTGATCGGGATTACGTACCCAGGGTTCAACTGTAGTTTCACATTTATTTGTTTTATTTATCTTTTCAGTCAATTCTCGGCTAGGATAAGTATATTTATTTTTTATGCACTTGTGGAACCATATTTTATAGGTTGATCATCGAGGTGGCCTACTAAGATTATTTCTCACCCTTTCACATGAACCTCGGTGTATGTGTAGACATTGTGTATGCTTTTTATGCTGAGTACAATTGCATGGTAGACAGGGATAAGGCCTAGAGTTTTATGTTCAAATGGATC
The DNA here is from genome assembly GCA_963277665.1 of Viscum album. NCBI lineage: Eukaryota > Viridiplantae > Streptophyta > Magnoliopsida > Santalales > Viscaceae > Viscum > Viscum album. The sequence continues at coordinate 73,016,928 of OY728162.1, read as the reverse complement.
TACTCATGTGGGTTCTTCTATTTAGGAAAGTGTAGTTATAAAGTGTATAGATACTGGGTACGTGGTATGGATCAGAGTTAGTAGTCGATCCCTATACTTTTATTTCAGTTTCTTTTGTACTCCGATATCTGTTTGGTCGGGATAGTGGGTGAAAAATGTTGTATGTATGGCATAATTGTTCAAACTTTTGTAGAATATTTATTTATTATTACAACATGTTTTATTTTAGTTTATTTATTGCTTCCACAATCTATTTATTTTATTTTGTGTATAATAGTTAGCTATTTCTATTGTTTTCATACTCTGATATGAGGGAATAGTCTCCCCACCATCACCCCTAGGCCCTTGATACTAGTTGATAGCCTCTGGTGTATGGGGAGGAACACTTAAGGCCTTATAACCAACCATCATGGGGAACCATTTTAGTGGCATTCCGGATGTGATGTTACAAATTAGTATCAGAGGTGTTCTTTTCCTAGTCTTTACTATTTGGGATATAGTATATAAGAGTGTTAGGAATGTTTCAGAAACTATGATGGATATCAAACTGGTGCGTTGAGAACACTTCTTCTGGTAAGAAGTTATGGTTTCCCGGGTATGGGATTACTATTCAGATTTGCGATGTTATAATTTTATATGATTTTTGCATTGATCGATGCACATTTTGTATACATGTTATGATTTATTGTGGATTTACATATCTTGTCCCATTTTATGGAGGATAGGGATGGATTTTGACTCTTGGATGGAAAAGGAAAGAAGCATCTCATGCATCATATTTGGCACGTAGGATTCACATCATATAGGCCTTCTAGTATGTGATTTTACTGATGGTAGTTATCCAATTGTTTAAAGTGTCAAAAAACATAAATGGTATTTTATCATATAGGATTTCAGTGTAATTATAATTAATTGATCCAAATTGTATATATATTTATTCTATTAGCAGGTTATGCGGATCTATGTTTAAGAATTGGTGTGAGGCTAATGACTCGCTCCTCATGAATGGGAGGTTCGGTGACCCTAGTAGGTTGATATGAAATGTGATTCCCTTCTATTGTACCCATTGTAGGGTTTTGTTTCTTAGGTCATGGTTATCTATTTAGATCACTGAGTATGATTATAATGGATACCAAGACCTTTCTTATGAGCTGGACCTCCAGGGTGTATTTCCATATGTGGATACCCGATAAGTGTCAATTCAGTTTCTCTTATGCAATGTTATTGTGACCTCTAGGGAGTAGTTCCTTATAAGGATGTTTAGTGGGGACCATGCCCTTATAGGTCATGTTTCCAGTTTTGACCCCTGTAGGTCATTGTAATCTTTACCTTTCTTAGAGGGGTTTGATATTTTGGGCTAGGTGGTTAGACCTTGTGACCTAGTTGTGAGACCTAACTAGTAGGGATAGGTGGGAGACCTAGATGCCCTTAGTTTTTACTCAAACCCTTGTAGATAACTGTATTTTTTTCTAAGTAAACATACATTAGAGAGGTTAGACCGTGTTTTTAGATTCTATTTTAGGAAACGATCTTTATTGTACATTTTTTTTGAGATCAAGGATTTGTGGGTGCTTGAGTTTTGTGTTATAGGCATGTTGATGAATTTAACATTTGATAATAACTTTTGGTGATTTGGTATTAAGACTGACTTTGACGGGAAAGACTATTCTAGTGCTTGGACTTGTTGATTAGTGTTTACACTATTAATAATATAGTCAAAGTGTGGGTAGATGCTTGTGACTATAACAACACTGAGTGATGAGCTATCATGGAATAAATTGCTGCACGGGTGAGGGGATCAATTTTGAAGAGGAGTTCCAAGGGAGATTCTTATCCTTATAATTGAAGAATTGCTGGAGTTTGAGTCGGGTGATAAAGGTACATGATAGTTGTGCATGGTACCGTTTGAATCTTAATCGGTGAGTAGATGGGTGAGAGATAAGGACTGATGTTTTCCTGAATTTTTTCAATGTTAGTTGCTCAGTAGTTGTGGTTAAATGAATAATGTCACTCTATGGTAGAGGTGACATCAATAATAAATGTGAAACCATAAGATGGTTGACCCAAGGTTGAATCCTAGTTAGGTATTGACATAATACTGAGTGTGGATTAGAGATAACTATTCACGCCTTTTGATGGAATCTTAGTATACTTCTAGTCAGATACGATCATGTTATATCTTGAAATCATCTTGAGTACATTGATAGAGAATCATCCCTAGACCAAGCTTCTTTTATTTTTAAATGTATTCCCTTAATTGATGAGGAAACCTATTGAGGTTGTGCTCGAGGAGCGTTGTAAGGTAATACATATGGTGGGGAGTACACTATTGGTCGTTTGAGGGTGGTGATCCTCATTTCAGTTGAACTTTGGTGTTTTCCATGGTCTATTAGGCTCAAAGTTTGGTTTAATATGATGATAAAGGTATTACTATGGCGAGGAGTACCAGATTGGTCTCAGATAAATGTCTTCCATGTAAGAGACTATTGTTGATGCTATGAGGGTGGCTATTGAATAGTCCAAAAAATTGTTTATATAGATGATTGGGTTCAGATCAAGGCTTAAAGTCTTACCCCTGGGCTTCTCAAGGATGATAAGGTTTATGGTGGGGAGATTGTAAGGTCCTGTGTTTTTATGGATTGTAAATTTGAGAAAAAAATATTTTTGTTATTGAATGGTTTTAAGGGTTAAAATGGTCTTTTACTCCTATAGTATGATATTAGATAATTTTTATGGCCACTCTGTTGATCCTAGAATAGGGTGTTTACCCTAGTACAGGATTTTGGTGGAATTTAGAGCCATTCAAATTTTAGCGGAATAATTAATATTTAATATTTAATTAAATAAATATTAATTTATTTGTAGAGGTTTATTCAGACTTATATTTTGAACAAAGCATCAGATTGAGATTCCATCTCCTCTGTTGAGTCTGGAATGGGTTTTTTTCCTAGGAGGGGCATAAACTCAATTTGGGCATCAGGGCTGGGCCTAGCCAGACCCCCTCTATTCCTTTATTCTCTTCTATTTTCTTTCTTTTCTTTATTTTCCTCTCTTGGATTCTCACACATGACCTTGTGAATTCCCCTTCATGCAACCATGAGATAAGATAGGTATATGTAGAAAGTTAAAGAGAGAGGGAGAGGTAGAGGTATCACTATGGAGCTTGGGATGTGTTGAATCATTGTGCGACAACCAGTGACCTTGGAAACGGGTGAAGCTTCAGTGGATTACACCCAAAGGTAGTCTATTTTTATGTTTTGATATAAATCCACATATATTGATATATTTATATTTTTAATAAAAAAAAATTTACTTAGGACCCCTTGAGGTTCGATCTACTTCTTTTGAGGTGAAAATGGAGGTTTTGGGGTGTTGTGGATATTTTCTGTTCGGGAAAACCCATCTACACGGTGTGTGGTTCAGAGAAAACACACCATGTGTTCATCCTATTTAGGGAAGATTAACTTTTCAAAGTATAGGCTATGTATGTTTCATATATTCGATGTATTGGTACTCGACTCTGTATTTGAGTATCTAGCTAGGTTGACCATGTAAGGGGCACATGCCATGTGGAATACATAGTTAGACCCCGTGGGGGTCGCACAACATGTAGAAGTACACGACTAGGACAAATACATGGAAAACCCAAGTGAGGGACACGGGAAGGTACCATGTGTATGGTAAACTTCATTTACCTATCTTAAACACTGTGTACTTGGGCATTTACATGCAAACTCTGGCTAGAGTATGTACCCAAGTGGGGCTTTGGGAGTACACATTGTGTCCTCAGGGAGACATGTCGCGTACTTTCCCTTTTGCATCCCTTTTAGATTTTTTCATATCTTTTCACCCCAAAGTAAAAATTGAACACCAAGATTGGTCCATTATAAGTATCTTTCCATGTAGATTATGATGGTGAAACTTATGGAGTGATATGAGGACTCCTAATGGGTGTTTTGGGGCTTCAATCTAAACAGAGAGTTTCTTCCTATGGTATTTGAATTTAGTTTTCTTTTGAGAGTGAGACATGTTCTGAGATGAGCCATGATATATCTCACTTGACTAATGACTTTGAAAATTTTCCCGTTAGGACATCTCCCTTGAGAGATGTTCCCTTCTGGCCTATGAGGCCAAGAGATCAGTTGTTCTGAGGATCCCCTCTAGGATTCCTCTGTTTATGTTCTAACCTAGAGGACCCCTTATAGGATGCATCTACCTTCTTATACGATTATAGAGGGTTCCCTATAGTATTTATTCGCCTATATGTTGTTCCAAGGATCCCATGTAGGATTCCTTAGTCTTGATACCATTCAAAAATCTCATGTAGGATTCCTCCTTTACCTTTACAACTATGTATTTCAAGTAGGATGTCTTCGCTTATGTATGGACCTTGAGGATCCTGTGTAGGATTCCTCATTTAATTTTTTTCTAAGGATACCAGGTAGGATGCCTCTCAGTGTTTGACTTTAGGGGCCTAGTGGGTGTCCTATTGTTTGATTGAACCTAAGTTAGTATGCCAGGTTTGGGTAGAGATGGTAGTGAGTGTCAACTTAGAACCTTTTCCAAACTTTTAAGCTCATGGTGCTATGGAAGTAGTGTTGGGTTTAAGCTTCAGTCACCCTCACTCTTTTGTTTATACTTTCATATATTTATTGTTGATGTAGTGGGGATATAAATAGGTGCTTCCTGGTTAGTGTCTATTAATCCTAACATGAGGGATCTTTCTTCCTCTTTGGGATGCCCATACGTGATTTCCTGAAATCCAGCTTCTAAGTCATGTTGTTTTCATATTTATTTTTATACTTATAGGTACTACCTAGGATTTTTCTATTGAACCTATATGTTTTTATTATTTTATATTATTGGGATTTCCATTGGTGTTTCCTGGTATTCGGTTATTGATCCCGATATTATGATATATGGGCATGATGTCCCTAGAAATGATACTCGTGAATGATTACACTCTCCCAAGTGATGAGGATGATTTCTCTCTCCTCTGTTTGATATTTAATGAGGATGATTCCACTGTCATTTGTTGGAATTTGATGAGGATGATTAATCCCTCCTTGATATGGTCATGGAGTCCTTAATTATTATACTCATGGATGATTATGCTCTCCCAAGGGATAGAGATGATTACGATCTCCCTGATCGGTTAATTGACTGTAGTGTTGGGAATGGAGTCCCAAATATTTGGATACCAAGAATGATTATTATCTTATAGATGATATGAATGATTCTTCACTGATTTATTAGAGATTACAAGGGTGGGAATGATATCCCACTGGTGATTTCTCTTTATAGATCTTCTAAGGGTTAGACCTTTAGGGATTATCTGAGTTCAGAATGTAGTGAACACCTACTGACTGAGACCTAGGGATTAAACATTAGACTAGATTTACATGACATGAGAAGCATGGAATCTAGATCGGTTACCATTTATAGTATGTTTATATTTACTTCTCTAGAATCATTCTTATAGTGATTGTAGGTGAGTACGGGTGAACCCAGGTGTAGGATGAGTATCCCCCTTATAGTGACATACCTTTCTAAAAGAAATTTTTTTCATTAGATGAAGAAGGTATAAGTCGATTGGGATTACAAACCCATATATTGACATAATTATACATGGATTGAGTGACATGGCATCCAACTCAATTCCCTTGCACAGGATGTCCAAACGATCATGATTACGGACCAAATGATCAACTTATAATTGGTTTAATGTCATTTCTTTCACCTTACTCATGAATACACATATTTATGTATATATGTATAGGTATGGGAATATATATATATATGGATATCCATGATATCACTTGCCCAGTTGACTAGGATTATGGACCTGGGGTTCGACTGTGGTTTCATGTTTATTAATTTTAATTATCTTTTTAGTTTAGTCTCAACTAGGTTGAGTATATTTCTTTTACATGAAATTGTGGAAGCATATTTTATAGGTTCATTAATGGGGTGGCCTACTGAGATTATTTCTCACCCATAAACATGCACCTCAGTATACATATAGACCTTATGTATTATTTTTTAGTTTGAGTATAGTTTCATAGTGGATAGGGATGAGGCCTAGAGTAACATGTTCAAGAAGAACTACTCATGTGGATTCTTATATTTCGTCTAGTGTAGTTTGAAAATTTCTATAGACTGGGTATGTGATTTGTCTTGAAGTTTGTAGTAGATCCTTTTACTTTTATTCTAGTTTATTTTGTACTCATGTATCTATATGTGCATCCCAGTGGGTGACCAGTGTTGTATGTATGGAATAGTTGTTTGGGATTTTGTTTCATTTTCATTTATTATTACAACATATTTTATTTCAGTTTATTTACTTATTTTATACTCTATTTATTTTCTATTCTGTATGATACTTAGCTATTTATGTTATTTTCTTAATCTAATATGAGGGAATAGTCACCCCAATATCACCCCTTTGGCCCTCGCTATTATTCAACAGCCTCTAGAATATGTGGATGTGCTCTTGAGGCCTCATAACCAGTTGGATTGGGGCACCAATTTGGTACCAACTAGGTTGGGACGTTACACTGAGGGTCACATAGTGTGTGATATTTAACTTGACACATAAAACCTAGTCATTGTACTAAGGGAATGGTATGAAGTGTGTTTCTCTGAACTACATGGTGCATAGTTAAGAAATTCCTAAAAACTACTGGTCCTCAAGATGTTCCACTCACACCACCTCCGCTACCTTCAGGACCACTAGAAAATGTGGTGCAATGCCTAAATCTAGGTTTACTTGTCCTTGAATATTATAATTTTTTGGATTCCAGTTACTAATTTTATTTGGTAATCACACCTCATCACTCTATATCACCAAAGTTCCAATCCCATGAGATTTGGGTCTCTGATTCAAACCACAATCACCCATAGTCATTATTTCACCATGTCTGTACCATCAATACCAAACCTGAACCCTTAGTAATGATTTTTTATTCCAATGAATGATTTTGAAATAATTATTCATCAATTATTTTTCAAACTTCCAGCCAAAATAGTTTACAATGATGAATGTGTAAATAATGGTGGTGGAAAGGCACAAAATATAAACATGAGGAATGAACCTTGACCAATTTTTGGATTGGGATCAATATGTTATTATTAGAATGATTAATTAAGAATAAATAAACATGTATTATTGAGCGTTATCAATTATTAATTCCAAGAAGATAAAAACATCAACTGTAATAAACCATCCATCCGCAAATAAATTCTTGTTAGGTTAATTGATTCAATTTTTGCATGGGATAACAAAATAGGATTAATAAAAATAAAACAAATGACCCACACAAAGTTTTTATCAATCACTATGGAAGAAAATTTCCACATCATTGGTCATTTGTGAGATCCATGAACTCATTTGGCACACTGATTGTCAACCTTTGATTCATTTTCATTAGCCTAAAAATTCTCCTCCAATGGCTCCTCTTAAATCTCTAGGGTTATGCAGATAAAACTGGGAATTTTTTATAATGGGGATTAAATAGAGGTGGTTGGTGATAGAAAATTAAATAAAAAAATAAATTATTTAATTAATTAATTTGTTCACCATCCTCTCATGCTACTTCTTAACAAAATTCCTAACATCAGTAACTATTATGTTGCACTTAGGGAAAAACCAATAATCTATATTTAATAGTAGTCTTATATTTCTTATCTATGACTCCATTTGAGAGATATTACATTATTTACAAAAAAACTATTCATGCGTAATATAATATATTTAATATATATATTATATCAATTATCAGGATCTCCTAAATCCGAAGATATTCCTTGAAATATTCCAAAATCTTATAATATAAAAATATAGTCGTTACATTCTCCCCACCTTCAAGGATTTTTTTCTTGAAAATAAAAAACCAACTTAGACAAGAGGGTGCTGATCTTTCATATGGATTTTCCACTCTAACAATCTCTCCTAGAGGTTCTCATGTTGTCAACAAACATGAATCGAAGGAAAACACTTACCCATGAAGGTAATTCTCCTCTAAGTTCTCAAACACCATTAAGAACTTTGAAAAGGTGACTCTATGTTTTATTAATAGCTCATCCCAGCTACCATCGTGCAATAAGTCATGCACATATCTACTCAACTGCGACATATGGAATACATCATGCTCCTGATCTAACTATATCCATAGGGTTAAGAGGTATTGCACCTCGCTAATCCAACATAGTAATTGAAAAGGGCTTATGAACCTTAGATATAGACTACCATCCTAAAAAATTATCTTCATCCCTCACCAAGGTGAGATCTTAAAGAACAAATGATCCCCCTCATTAAACCACAGAGGCCTCCATCATCAATCCACAAAGGAATACTGATTTTTTTGGGTTGTCCCTATCCACCCCTAGATGAACTGAACCTTTACTACCATTTCTAGCACAAACCCTAGCCCCACAAGTGTTGTTTCCCACTGGTTTTTACTAGTAAAATGGTGACCTTCATGGTCTCCCATACATGGACTTGAATTGAGCTACACCATTGGGGGAGTGGTAATAGTTGTGATAAGAAAATTCCACCAATAGAAGATGATCCTCCCAGCTATTTCCCAAAACTAACACGAAAACTTGAATCACGTTCTCCAAAACCTTAAAAGTTCAATTTTACGTAGACATATATCATGGGTAGAAACAGTACATTCAACTAAAATTTATTCCCAAATTCGTCTGCACCATCTTCATAATCATGAAGTGAAGTGAGCATCATAGTCTGAAATGATCGTTGAGGAAAAAACTTGAGGCCAAACTACCTTATATACACAAAAACATCCCAAACACTTCACTAAGATTCACTCTCAAGATAGTTAGAAAGTGGGAAAACATTATGAGTAGGTAAAATATCACTTAGATAGAATCATGACCTCTCACTCATTGTGGAATCTTCAGCATAAAAACCACAAAGATACCATCCCATTTATACTTCCATCCAGGAACCTTTTCCTCCACCTATAGGTATGTGAGACATCAAGAGTTAAATTCTACAACATGCTACAATATAATTGTCCACCCAACATGATTCCAAAGGATCCTGATATATCCTCACCTCTTATAAATGTACTACTAAGGTAAATCATGAAACATCCTTATAACCTCCTCCCACAATATGAATTTTGTCATCTTCTATCCTCAAACAAGTATGACATGCTCTCTATCTTCAGAATATCCATCAAGAACATGTATAGTGGATAACTAGTCATGAAATATCTTTTAATCAATATCCCTATGTTGTACCTCCCTAGATCACTAAATAAGTGGATGGGTAACAATCATCAACTAAAGGTATGTTGCATCGTTATTGTTTTTAAGGGTCAAATACATAGAGAGAAACTAATTCATCACCTATCTTATCAACAGTTAATAGAAAATCTTATTGTGAGAATCTTATACCATAGACATACCCTTGGGTGGATCCTAACATAGCACTTCCCCAACCTTTATTAGGCCCACTACCACTCCCATGTTTGAGGGGACATATCCCAAGGAGTGGACTTCCTAAATCTAGAACCAATACTTAGAGAGATTCTTATAAATCTAGTACTCTATAAGAATTTACATAACTATTCTCAAGCGCTTCACATGCTCTACCTATGATGTTGAGTACACTAGGATGACATCAATGAATACTAATATGAATTGATCCAAGAAGGGTTGAATTATCTGGTTCTTAAGTCTCCCAAACACCATTGGGGAATACAACATGCCAAAAGGTATCACCATAAACTCAAAGAAACCATAGTGGATTTAGAAATCCACTTTTAGTATATCCTCTTCAAAAACCTAGAGTTAGTGATAACCCATCTTGAGGACAATATCTGAAAACCACTTTACCCATAACTATAGGTTGAATATGAAATTGATTCTTTGGAGTTGACACTTCTCCCTAATAGTCACCTAGTTTAGGTGATTTCAATCCAAAACTAACCTCAAGTTCTCATCCCCCATCTAGGTGAACAACAACAGGATACCAAGTTAACTTACTGGTTCTAAAAAATAACCTACAATATAGAACCACACCTTTAACTCTCATAGCAACATGAGGTCAACCAATATACTAGAATAGATATTGGGTTCTCCCTGGGAGTAGGCCCATGCATTAAAAAACTTTTGAGGGGAGGTAAGCATGTAACATCCTTAGGGAACATTTATTTATACTCTTATAACATATTAGGAAACTAAAATATCACAACATACACTTCTCTAAGGTTCATGCTATAAAAATTATAATAATTATGTTGTATCTTCATGCACACAATCTCATCCTACTCTTCATGGGATTCCTTATTACAAAAGAAGATAATTTTCATTCCACTAAATCGGGTACACTAAAATCCTCACTAGTAGTAGTAAATTGAGAATGGATAACAGGAAACTAGACCATACCAAGGAAAATATCATAGGGTACCACTATTAATATGAAAATATTCCACAAAAGAATCTCTCTCCTACCAGAGTCAAGTCACACTATTGGAAAAAGTGTTTGATCACCAAAATTTCTTTTCTGGAGCCACCAAACAAATTATTTAAGCTAAAGGGATCTATTGGAATCATTAGGTCTAAAACAGGTGATATGTTTAGGGAAATTTTTCTTGTGGATGTAAAATAAAACCATAGTTGGATAAGAGAAGACCATGTTGTACCTCAATCCATAGTCGAAGCCTTTAGATAACAAGCCCCTACTACTCAAATCCATCCTTTTCCCTTTTCTACCTATTCCCCACAACTAGGTCTTACTATGAAACCTTATCACATCAAAAATACCTAAAATATACAAGTCAAAGGAACTCATCCTCCATACCTTGACATTGTCCTCTTTTAGTGGAACTAACTCACCCACGTGATTTTGAATCAAGTCACAAGAACACATCTTTATGGGAAAAGTATCCCTATGAATTTTTTGCCCTAAGTCATGTAAAAATAACCAAAACAAAGATCTACTAGTTCCCTATGTATCCATATAGAATTATTGCCTCCAAGACCAACATCAATAGGGGTTATATCCAAATGGGGCATTCGAACCCTTGGCTAGCACCAGTCCTCTACCACCCGAGAAAGGGGGGTCTATCTCACCATGTAACTTGGGTGATATATATCTTAAAAAAATCATAAATCACACTCATAATACATATGTCATATTCAAATACCATTATAAAAAATTTCTACTCAAGATGGTAGGGAGTATCTTTCTAAACCATCAAAGTTCATTCAACGTGCTACAGAACAAGTGGAGACATTGCTCGTTATCCACCTGGAGGAACCACATCCTGTATAGGTCCATAAAATGAATCATAATCACTATTCAGATCACAATCATGATCTCTCTATGGAATCCTATATGGATATCATCATGGATTCATTTCGTGATAGTCAAAACTCACCACAATCAAAAGAGAAAATCCATGGAGTTGACATAAAAAGGGTATGGAACAACAAACCATTCATATATGATGCATGTACCAATGGTTTCCCTGTAACTAGTGAATACATGTATCTAATCAACAAAAAAGATATCATAGTACTAGTGAATAGATACACCATTTTCCACACCAATGCTAGGTTCTCTATCCATAAATCTTAACTTGAGACACTTTAACATTATTTCCCTCATTCCCAAACCACACCTCACAGCTACAAAATCTCCAAAATCTAATCCTAAGATGATCTACTCTAATACTATTTTATCATGACCTAATACACTGGGTCCTTCTTAGCTAGTGTTAAGCCTAGTGTGAATCCCCAATCCCACCTCTAATAGGTCAAGGGATGGCGACTAGCATTGAGTAGGAATATCACACACATGGGAGGCCTTAACCTAAAGTACATATACACATGAAATAATATTTATACACCAATATATTAAAAAAAGTTAAAAAATCATACTATAAATGTATGTGTATAATCTATCCCACATCAGAGTAGAATAAGTACAATAGAAGTATAAAGGGTAAAATATAATCCCACAAAATCAAAAAAGAACCCAAACTGTTGAAATCATGGGGGAAACTATCCAAAATAAACTCCTAGATCCATCTAAGTTACATCTAGCATAACTAATCTCTAACTAAGCTCCACCTACTCTTAATCTACCTAGGACTCCATCGAAAGGTATGTCGTTTGTATAAGACATGATATGTGTGGGAAGAGCCCATGCAGGGGTGAGTATATACATACCTAGTAGGACACCCTTAAGTCACCAAAAAAATCATCAAGTGATTATTTATCTCATCATCTTGAGGATATTTCAATTATAAAACAAGACATAATATTAAAAAAACAACCCAAATATGCTCAAAGGTAGACACCAAGTCTCAAGGTTAGGCCATACACTCATTGTCAGCCTAGGATTCTACTAGATGTTCATAGTAACACTATTTTGGGATAAATCAATCCATTTTTCTTTCTATCATTGATGGAACATATCTGACAAGTCTCACTCATTGGGTCTTACTTTACTGATCATGCTCATTTTAGAGAACACACTCATTGGGTCTTTCCTCAGTGAAGAATTAAGGAAATCGAGAGGGATCATCTGAGATACTCACTTGATTAGACTACATTTCACTAGAAGAAAAAAATATTAAAACACTAATAGGGGATTACACCCAAGGCCTATAGAGTATACCTAACCCTAATTGGAATAACATGTTAGATAGGGGATCAAACCCCTATATATTGGTCATGTGATTCCTGAAACCCCACCTAGGGAAGAAGATGATGGGAATGAGGATATAACCCCTGGGCCATGCTATAACACTTAAATATTTTATGAAATATTTTTTTCAAATTAATTTAATATTTCTTATATTTTTCATTACACATAACACATGGTTTAACTTGCCTTACACGTGACACTGAGTTTAAACGTAACGTTTCATACTATTAAAATATTGTTATAAAATAGTTATCTCATAGCCATTGGAATTGAGGGTATGAATATAATTAACTAAATTATGAAAATTAATGGTTTCCACATGTATATAAAATGAATTCTTTTGTGACAAATTAATTTTAAATTAAAATAAAAATTAATTAAAAATAAAGGAAATCTTTTTCTAAAAAAATATTTTTATGTAAACAAACACGTTTTACATCAATAAATTAAACTAAACACTTTTATTGAAATATTTTAACTAAATTTATATAATATATATTCAATAAACTATTTAAAAATCATATTATGTGTTTTCTAGATAGGACATAATAATAAATCCAATTTTGCACTTAAAATTGTATTTTTCTAAAAAGAAGTTTTGTCGCCTTGCGTTTATTTTTAAAAAAATTGAAACTTTTAAAAAATATATTTTAAAAAATAAATTTCATTTTTTAAAACATAATTTCAGAATTATTTTATGGTGAATTTTTGAGAATTTTCTTAAAGGATTGATTTTTTGATAAATAGTGAAAATTCTGAATTTTAATTGAAATTTGACTTTTCGTTTAAATTATCTATAATGTTAAATTATATTAAAAATTAATTTTAAATTAATTTTTTTAAATTTTATATATATATATATATATATTATTCCAATTTAGGTCATTTTAATCATTTTGTTATTGAATTTTGGTATAAAAACCTTGTAAACTTTTGAACATTTTCTCTTTGAAAACCCACTTTCTCATCACATCTGTAGGATTAATTTTAAATTAAAAATTTCCACTTATATGAATTTAATTTGTAAAAATATATTCCATATTTGGGATCATAATAATTTATTTTATTTAATAATTTTAACTTATTTTTTCCCATAATGAATAGTAAGAATACTAAAAATTATTTGTCACAGTTATGGTAAAAATGGGTTCATCGGTGGTTAAACTAAATATATAAGGGTTAATATGACTTAAAAACTTTTCAAAAATCAATTTTATAGTAATATTTAGATTATATAATTTCTAAGTATCAATAAAATTCAGTTTGGAGTCTTTTTTCATGATAAAAACATGGGTTCAACTTTTTCTTTTAAAATAATTACAAGTTTTCCACTCACCCCACTTATAAAATGTCACTCCCTCTCCTCTCTTATTCACACCTTAAAACCCTTTCTGGACAATACCTAAACAAATAGCTTCCCAAATTCCATCCTATAATCATAGAATCATTATTTTGGGTATAAATTCATCATATGAATTCTTTTGATGCAAACCTAAGGAGGTTACCCAAAGAAGAGGCAATGTTCTTCAACAAGCATTTTTATTTTATTTATTACTTCACCTCATTAAATTATTGTTAGAAAATTATGATTTAATAAAAATAAGTATATTAAATATTATAAGATATTTTTATTCTGATTTCATGACATAAAACCATATCCAATTCCATAATATAGGTTGTGAAGTCATTATTCATGTATATGGCGGACTACTACCTCGCGAACTGATGTCATTATTTTCCATTACTACCCCTCATAGTTGGGTATTATGATGGATATAAAGTATATATATAATATTTGTAACATAATTAAATATCAATATTAATTATATTATACTTGAAATTTTTAATTCCCATTCTATAGGGGATACAATAACATCGCTTGTGTGTACAACAAACTACTACCTCACGAAGCGATGTGATTCGTTTTTCATTAACATTTTATATGGAAGATAATAAGAGAATATTTAATGAATATATGTGATATTCATGAAATAATTATGATATTAATTACATATTTATCATTATAAAAATATAATATATCATTTTATTTCTTACCTTTTCACTCACTGAAAGATGATAACATCATCCGTGTACTTATAGAATATTATCTTCACAAAGTAATGTGAATTTATTTTTTCATCACAACACCATGTGGATGATATGTATAAGTATATTTGAATAAATAATATTTTATTTATGATATTATTATAATTCTTTAAAGATAAAATATTACTTACCTATTTTCCACAATGATCGTTGAAAAATAGAAATGTTACCCATGTGTACGTACAACCTACCGTCTCAATAATCATAACATAATTTATTTCTCAAAAACATATTTAATAATTTATATTAAAATTATAATTGATATATAAATATTATAATTATTTCTTTTTTATAATTATGGATATGATGGAAACATGGTCAGTATAAGCAGACAGAAAATAACAAATCAAAACATATATGAAAAACAAATTGGTTATTACCTGAAACGTGATTTTAAAAAGGAATTGGTAATAAGAGAGTAATAAATGGTCATAAATAAATCATATATGATATAATATATATAATTATGGTTCTATAATAGATTTATAATAAACTTATATTTATTATATTAGAGTTTCGAATGTGTATGAAGGAAGTTGAGACTTAAGGTAAGGTATTTCTAGTATCTCTTTTGTTTCTCAGAGACATTTGAAAGTCCACAACTAATTTATTTTGTGTGGTGTATATACTAACCCTTGGAAATTTTATATCATAAAATTCATTATTTTAGTTATATTTAAAGTTTTATTTTATTTTATACGTTATTGTATATTATAATTCAAAATATCACTAAAGCGGTATGGGATTTCCGTCTCACTTTTTACTTCTGCGAGACACATTCCATATTCACAACCTATTAATTTTATGTGGTTTTTATAATAACCATGAAAAATAATTATAATTATTTTATTGAAAATTATTTTGATTTAAATATCCATTTTATGAACTCTTTTTTAAGATGCTTATGGTTTAAAATTTAGCAAAATCGGTAATGGATTTTTGTCTCAATTTTTCTTCTTTGAGTCAGATATTATTTTATGCATCTATATTCTTTAATGAGGTGTAATACAGTCTATTTGACATTTAATATCATGAATTTATTTAATATCATGATATTATATGTTTCATTTAATTTTATATATTCATGGGTCTTATGATTCAATGTGACCAAAGTGGTAATGGTTTTATAATACAATCTTTTCATTTATCAAAATTGTGTATGATTATGATTCCAATAATTAAATATTATGATCTATCTCTCAAGAAACTCATGAATTTTATTATGCTTTTTTATTTCATAACAATACATTTTTTACCTTCATTTTACTCTCTTTATATACTTAAGAGTTCAAAATAATTTTTTTTAATAAAAAACGCCTTTATTTCTCTCTTCCGATAGAAATCTATTTTCTTCCAAAACCATGTTTTCTAAAAAAAATTACAACATTTTTTTAACATTCATAAAATGATTTATTAAAGAAATTTTTACCCATGTTTTAATTTTTACAAAATTTTTTGAGAGGAATCTTCATTTTATTTTCCAAACAATACCCATTTTGATTTTACTGAAAATATGAAACAAATCTTTATTTTAACATGTATGTAACGAATGTAATTTTCCACCTTCATGACCATTATTTTATTTTAAGTTTACTTTATAAATTTTTGAGATTATTTTTTAAAAAAATTATGATTTTTTTTATTTTAAATAGGGATTTTCAATAAAAATTTATTTTCCTCAATATATGTTCCAAGTGATCTTTCAAAATCATTCTTCATCTAAAATGATATCCTTTGATGTAACTTATAATTTTCTGGGGATATGAACCAAGGATACAATTATTATTCTTTCTCTAAATGATTTATCATGAAAATATGTTTATTAAACCCATTTCTCTTCCATGGGTTATACCATGATAAAATTATTATGAAACCCACTTCTTTTCATGGGTTATTCTATAATGAAATGAAATGATTATGAAACCTGTATTTTTTTCATAGGTTATGATATGATGAATTTTTTATGAATCCCATTTCATTTCATGGTTTATGATACGATGAATTTTTTATGATCATGTGTAACACATACATATGATTTACATTCTGTGAGGGGTGAGACATATATCACCATACAATGTATTCAGTAAATATGGAAAAATAATGAGTAAATATGTTATGTGTGAACTTGATTACATGTTCACAATGCTATGTGTGAACCTGATTGCATGTTAACAATGTTATGTGTGAACCTGATTACATGTATACAATGTTATGTGTGAGCCTGATTATATATTCACAATGTTATGTGTGAACTTGATTATATGTTCATAGCATTATGAATGGAACTATCTTTAATGCTCATAATGTTATGTGTAGACCATGTTGCATGTCTATAAGTTTATTTGAGGACCTTATTTCATATTCTTAACATAATGAGTGAACCTATATCTATTTATAAATGTTCATAATGTTATAATCTTATGTATATGACACAAATCTATGTCTTATACCAATGTTATTCTCTCACAAATCATGTTCTTTGATTCCCTTATGATTTATATCCTATGAACTACCAATATTTATTTGATGACTCAAGATTATTATCTCTAATATGTAGGGTATGGTTTTAAAATGTTGTGTTAGTGTTCTCAAACCCTTATGTTCATATTATGCTTATGTATCTGCCTTGTTTACCCTTACTGAGCATCTAAGATCACACTTTATTATGTTTATTTTCCCCAAGTTATGAAGAAAGATTTTAAGTAGGGTATGTTTGTGAAGAGTACTAATGGGGAAGATATATATGGGAGATGTTGAAGATATTTCACCAAATTATAATATTATGTACTTAGTATCCAATGTCACTAAACTATTACGGTCCTCAAGAATTTTTCTGTGTAATGTATTGAATATTCATCTAAAAATATGTAATATCTATGTATGAGAAGCATGGGTCACTATAGTTGGTATCATAGGAATAATTTAGTAAAACTTTTGAAACTTGGATGATAGTAAATGAACATGATCCCTAGGGATATTTATAGGTAGGTGTATAGGGATATATATAAGTATAATTCTAAGGATGATTCAAAGTATAGGAAAATATATTGGAATTTTGGTAAAGGATAGATCATGTGGTTCCAAGAAATTACATCCCTATCTGGATACTGAAAGTGGACATGGATCTGGAATAGAGGTAACTAATTTTAATAACTCTAAAAAGATCACATTGAGCTAGACTCAATCATCACCCAGTGTATGAAAATGATCCTTACTGCACACCTCATTTAATACTCATAGTGTATGTTCTTTGGAAATATATAAAATATTTATGAACCATCATGAAGGTTTTAAAAATATGATGACTATGAATGACATAGGAAAAACCTAAGATGTTGTATATTAAAAATAAATTATCATGATTTATATATCATATAATTTATTTTCATGATTACTTGGTTTCCCATTATGATTAGTATTGCTCGCACTGTGATTTTTGGTTTTATTCAATGAAGGTAACTAGAAGGAACGAATTTAACATTTAATGTGATGGATAATTTTATAATGAGCAGCCAAATGCGATAAAGACTAGAGTGAATGATATTTTTATTACGCCTAATAATTTACCATGGAACATGATTAATAATGTGACCTTAACCAACTCTTGGACTCACCAAAGAATAAAAGGATATAGTTCACTGAGAGTTTGTGTAGTGGAGAACATGGAGGAAATAAGTTTTAGTTTCCTATATGTCTATAATGTGGAAAGAATCAATCAAGGGAATGTATCATAGGGACAATAAGATGTTTTTTTTTGTTTTAAAAAATTCCAAAATGAAAAATGAAAATTTCAGTTAATTCATTAGATGAGAATAATGGTATCCCTATGGTATCATCGAATGTGTAATGTTTTAAATGTAGAAAGTATAGTTATTATGAAATTTTATGTCATAAGGGGAAATCTTGTGAAGAGAATCAGAAAGGTTGTACGAGTAATGGTTTTGTTATTGATGATGAAGAAAGTATGAATGGTTATAAAAGGAAAGGTTTATTAAGAAATAAGATGAAAAATCATATTTAATGGTTTAGGAATGAAGTAGAATGATTTAAGTGTTTAGGTATTGTAATTAAATAACTATGAAATATATAAGGATTATTTAATATAAGTTTTTCATTAATGATTTTTAGGAATATATTGAATGGTGATGATGACCTAGAAAAATGATTTAATGGAAAGGTGATATTCATGGAAAACACATGATTAATATAAATATAACCCTTAATATGTTCTTGATTTTGAGATAACTATATTGGGATAAAGTGATTATTGATATGGATAAAGTAAATTGGATGGTAAAAATTTACTTAGAACTGATTAAAAATTTGTTGAAAAATTGGTTTATGATATCATTGAAGGAGTTTAAAACATTTTTTATTAAATTAATATATCAAATAATCTATTTTTTACTTAAGTAATAAGGAAGTATTTATTTTTTCAATAAGGTTTTATGTAATTCAGTTTATTACCATGTTTCAAGAGAATACATGATAAAGGTATTCACAAGTTTGGTATGTTAAAATAAAGAGAAACTTTATGATATATGTGGGATCAATGTTAAGTTTATCAGCAACCTTATTTATAAATTTTGAATTTTTAAAGGGTTATAGGGTTAACCATTTATGTAATGGTTTATGTTTAACTTTGGATGAGGTTTTAGAGATTAACGTACTACTTCACTGTATGAAGATTTATCTATATTGGATAACCAGTTATAACCTTATTTTTAAAACTAGAGATAGAATGATTGTCTTATAAATGTATTATGGATCTTATTTAGTGCTTCATATATAAAAAATTCATATCTTAGAGTAAGATATGAAGTGGAGATTGATCAAGTCACAGCCAAAAGATGAAAATGAGCCTATGAAATAAAAAGATATCAAGTAAGTACATTTTAAAATGTTCTCAATATAGATGTAAAAGTAATTCCCTAAAATTAGTAAAAGGATATTGAAATAAAATTTTGTCTTTTTATCACCATTTTGATGATATCAATGAGATTTTTCATGTCTCTTTGGTTTATGGATCTGCAGTCGTTAACTTTATCATGACCATGTTCTCTATCACTCTCTATTAGTATTTGGATGTTATTTTTCTCTTATATTTCAAATTTTTAACTTCCCAAATATTTTATACTATTTGGAAACCTAGTATGTGTTATTACAGATGATTTTATCACATACTTATCTCTCTTTTAAGAGGATTTCTTATTTATCCTTTTAATGATGTGGGAATCTATGAATGAATTTCTAAGTGTTAAACCTTTGATGACTGAGTTGAATTTTAAGGGTAAAATCATTTTAAGGGGAGTGGAATGTAACACCCTGAGATTTTTTGCAATATTTTTTCCAAATTAATTTAATCGTTTCAATATTTTTTATTACAGTAACACTAATTTTATCTTGCATTACATGCAACACTGAGTTTAAACGAAACCTGTCATATTATTATATGATAGTTATATATTATCTATTTCTATTAGAGGGTGTGAATAAGATTAACTAAATTATTAAAATATTTGGTCTTTAAATTTCTATAAAATTAATTATATGATGACCAATTAATTAAAAATTAAAATAAAAAAACAATTTGAAAATAAAGGAAATATTTTTCTAAAAAAAAAATTATGAAAACAAACACATTTTACCTAAATAAATTAAAAAACACTTTTAGTGAATTATTTTAATTAAATTTATATAGTATATATTAATTAAACTATTAAACATTCATCTTATGTGTTTTATAGATAAGATATATGAATAAACACAATTTTATGCTTAAAAACTATATTTTTCTAAAAAGAAGTTTTGTCGCCTTTTTGCATGTTTATTTTAAATCTATTTTTTTGAAAATTTAGAAAATTTGTCTTAAAAAAATAAATTTAATTATTTAAATCATAGTTTAACGATTATATTAGGGTTATTTTTTGGGATTTTTTGAAAAGATTAATTTTTTATAAATAATGAAAAATACTGAATTTTAATTGAAAACTGTATTTTTCATTTAAATTATTTATAAATTTAGATTATATTTTTAATTGTTTTTAAATTAAAATTAGTTCAATTATATATCTAATAATCCATTTTAGGCTGTTTTAATCATTTTACTATTGAATTTTGATATAAAAATATTGTAACATTTTGATCATTTTCTCTTTGAAAATCCACTTTATCATCACGTCTACAAGGTTCATTTTAAATTGAATTTTTTCTCTTATGTGAATTGAAAATTTAAAAATAGATTAAATATTTTTAATATTATTAATTTATATTTCTAATAAGTTGAAATTATTTTTTTACCCTAATTAATAGTAAAAACAGTAAAAATTATTTACTGAGGTTAAGGTAAAAATGGTTTACTATGGGTTAAACTAAAATGATAAGGGTTAAAATGACCTAACAAATTGTATAAAATATATTTTATGGTCGTATATAGACTCTATATTGTTTATTTATCTATAATAATAAATTTTTTATCCTTATTTTGTGACAAAAATGTGGGTACACCTTTTTCTTTTCAAAAAATTACAAGTGCGCCACTCACATCACTTTTAAAAGGACACCCCCTATACTCTATTCTTCACACATTAAAACCATTTTTTTAGATAATACCTGAAAAAACAATTTATAAAAATACCTCATCTCATACTATAAGAATTATTTTAGTAATAAATCCAACCTAGGAATGGTTTTGGTGAAAACCTCAAGAGGCTACCAGAAGAAGAGTCAACGTTCTTCATTGGTCGTTTTTATTTCATTTATTCCTCCAACTACTTAAATTATTATTAAACCATTATGATATAATAAATTAAATATATACCATATAATTATATTTTTTTTATGTTAATTTAATTACCTACAACCATCTCCACATCCATCAAATGGGTTACAAAATCATTATTTGTGTGCACGACGGGCCGCCGCCGCACGAATCGATACCATACATTTATCAATTACCACCTATCACGGTTGGGTATAATGATGGATATAAA
Source organism: Viscum album (assembly GCA_963277665.1). Taxonomy (NCBI): domain Eukaryota; kingdom Viridiplantae; phylum Streptophyta; class Magnoliopsida; order Santalales; family Viscaceae; genus Viscum; species Viscum album. The sequence continues at coordinate 72,995,145 of OY728162.1, read as the reverse complement.
ATATATATTATATTTATAACATAATTATACTTATTTATTCATTATATCATATATATATTTTTTACTTTCCATCTCGTAGGGGATACGATAATGTTTCTCATGTAGAGTAGACTATCACCTCACGAAGGGATGTGATTCATTTTTCATTAAATCTTTACATTGAAGATAATAAGGAAACATTTAATGAATATATGTGATATAAATGGAATAATTATAATCTTAATTACATACTTATAATTCTTAAAAGATAATTTATCATTTACTTTCTTACATTTTCACTAATTGAAAGATGATAATGTTGTTCATGTACGTGTGGACTACCGCCTTCACAAAGTGTTGTGACTCTATCTTTCATCACCATGACACATGGATGATATGTATAAGTATATTTAAATAAAGAATATTTTATTTATGATATTATTATCATTATATATATATAATATTACTTTCCTCCTTTCCATAATGATCATTGAAAAATAAAAACGTTACTCATGCGTACATACGGTCTACCGTCTCTATGATCATAACATACTTCATTTATAAAAAGCATATTTCATGATTGGTACTAAAATTATAATTGATTTATAAAAATGATAATTATTTAATTATTATTAGTCTGGATATTTGGTAACCAATATCAAATTATTCATACTAAAAATAACAAATCAAAATATATACGAAAAACCATATAGTTCTTACCCAAAACATGATTTTAATAAGAAATTTGTAATAAATGATTAATAAATTGTAATAAATAAATATTATATGGTATAATATATATAATTATGGTTCTATAATAGATTTATGATAAAATTATATTTATTATACAAGAGGCTTCAACGTTTATGAATGAAGTCGAAACTTTAAGGTAAGGGATTTCTAGTATCTCTTTTATTTCTAGGAGACATATGAAAATTCACCACTAATTTATTATTTGTGGTGTATATACTGACCCTTGTACATATTATATCATGAATATCCTTATTTTCATGATATTTAAAGTTTCATTTTATGTTATTATTTATTTTTGATTATGATTCAAATTGTTAATATAGCAATAAGGTATTTTTATCTCACTTTTTACTTCCATGAGACACATGCCTTATTCACAACCTATTTCTTTTATGTGGTGTGTGTAATAACCATAAATATATTTTATTATTATTATAATAAAAGGTATTTTGATTTACATATCAATTTTATGGCCTATTTTTCAAGAGGATTATAGTTGAAATGTTAGCAAAGCAGTAATGGATTTTTGTCTCAATTTTCCTTCTTTGAGACATATGTTATGTTATGCAGTTGTCTTATCTAATGAGATGTGTATAAAAAAACATTTTTATTTTAATATAATGAATTTATTTATTCTCATTATATTATATATTTCACTTAAATTTATTCTTTCATTGGGCTTATAATTTAATGTTACCAAAGTGGTAATAGTTTTATGATACAATATCATCGTTTATCGAGATTGTTTATGATTGTGATTCTAATGATAAAATATTTTGATAAATATCTAAATAAAATCATTAATTTTATTATACTATGGTTATTTTATGATAATACATTTTTTCCATTCATTTCACTCTCTTTATGTACTCAAGAGTTCAAAATAATTTTTTTAAGAAAAAAAGACTTTATTTCTCTCTTCGATTGAAAATATGTTTTCTTCTAAAACCATGTTTTCTAAAAATATTTTACAAAAATGATTTTAAAATTATTAAAATTATTTATGAAATAAATTTTTACCCATGTTTTACTTTTTTTAAAGTAATCTTATGTCATTTTCCAAACAATTATCATTTGGTTTTTACCAAAAATGTGAATGGAATCTTTGTTTTACGATGTACGTCATGAATGAAATTTCATATTGTCATAAACATTATTTACTTTGAATATTACTTTATACTTTATCAAGTTTATTTTCAAAGAAAATGATTTTAAAAAAATTTATGATATTTTTTATTTTTAAAATTCATTTTTAAAGAAAATTTATTTTCCTTGAGAAGTGTTCCAAGTGAACTTTCAAAATAATTCTCCATATAAGATGACATCATTTGATGAAAATTATTCTTTACTGGGGATATGAAGTAAGGATACCATTCTTATTATTTATCTAAATGGTTTATCATGAAAATATTTTTTTGAAACTTTTTTCTCTTCCACAGATTATACCATGATAAAATTTTTATGAAATCCACTTCTTTTCACAGGTTATTCTATGATGAAATAACAAAATGATTATGAAACATGTATCTTTTCCACAGGTTATGATATGATGAAATGTTTATAAACCCCATTTTATTTAATGGGGTATGATATGTTCGATTTTTAATGATATTTTGCCACACATACGTATGATTTTCATTGTGTGATGGGTGGGACCTATATCTCCCTCCAATGCATTGGGTAAAGATGGATAACTCATAAGTAAATATGTTAAGTTTGAAACTGAATAGATGTTCATAATTTTATGAATGAAACTAATTACATGTTCATAATTTTATATATTTACCTGATTACATGTTCACATTGTTATGAGTGATCCTGATTACATGTTCATAATTTTTTGAGTGAACCTGATTACATGTCCACAGTGTTCTGCATGGATCTATCTTTCATGTCTATAATGTTATGCATGTAACTAGTTGCATGTCCATAATTTTATATGAGGTCCTGATTTCATGTACTTAACTTAATGATTAAACCTATATCTATTTATAAATGTTCACAATGTTATAAGTTAGTGTGTATTCCAAAGATCAATTATGTATGCTAATGTTATGATCTCATGGATCATGTTATTTGATTCCATTATGATTCAGGTCTTGTGAACTGCCAATATTTATGCCATGACTCAATATTATGATCTTTTATATGTGGGGTATGGTTTTTAAATGTTATTCTCTTGTTCTCATACACTTATGTTCTTGTTAAGCTTATGTATCTCCCTTTTTACCATTACTGAGCATTTGAGCTCACACTTTATTATGTTTCTTTTACCTAGGTTATTAAGAAATGTTTTAAGTAAGTTATGTTTGTGAAGAGTAATAAAGGGGAATATCTTTATGGGATATGTTAAAGATCGTTCACCAAATTATAAGATTGTGTATCTAGTCTCCAAAGGCACCAAACTATTATGGTCCTCAGGAATGTGTTTGTGTAATTTATTGAATATTCATATAAAATGATGTAATGTATATGTATGAGAAACCTAGGTCACTATATATATGGAGGGATTCCTACTCTAGTCCTCTAAGTGGATCTTGTCTAATGATTTGAATAAAATGCCACATAGAACACTAATGGTGGTGGACTATGAAAACTGACTCTAGAAAGATAAAAGGAGGTAACACATCCACACATATATGGTTTTATAGAACTCACCCAATCTCATAATAGAGTTGAATTGAGAAGGATAATGAATCTAACTTTCCTTGGGAGAAGTACACAGAGTTTCCACTAGGGTTTCATGATGGGTAGAGGTCAGTCTAGTACTCAAAGTGTCATCTGCTATAGCCCATGTACTATAGATCATGCCTGTGTACTCAAGGTATTCCCATATAAATTGGTCACGTCCAATTATTTTTGAAGAACACAGGGTGTACTCTACATCAAGTGGTGTGTAGGGACTTGGGTCAGTACTTGACATAAGTTTTCTAACCAAGCCCATGTACTCTCTAAATTACACAGTTTGTGCCCTGACAAACATGGCGTACAGAGCCAGATGGCCTCCTAGAAATGTACTCCCTATACATGTTGCTACATTCTCCAAGTGTTACAAGATGTTTGAATATATACATGTGGTGTTTAATTCTACATGACTTCCTAGGTGTGTAGTCCCTATACATTTTGAGTCGGCTGGATGAGGGTCACATGGAATGTGATATTTAACTTGACACATAACCCCTTTCTAATGTACATATGGAACTACACAGTGTGAGTTTCCATGAACTATATGGCATGTTGTTCATAAATTCCTAGAAACCAATGAACCTCATGTGGTTCCACTCACACCACCTCTACTACCTTAAGTACTACTATAAAATATACAACAACACTCAGATATGGGTTGATTGTGCCTTGAATTTCATCAATGGTCAGATTCTAACCACCTATTTTATTTAGTAATTTCCTCCTGGTGTTCTGTATCAAAAATATTCCAAACCCACAAGCCATGGGTCTATGATTTGAACCTCAATATCCCATATCCATAACTACACCTTATTTTTTCCATAAATCCTAAACATGAACCCTTAGTGATTATCCATTATGACAAATAAGGATTGTTTGATGATCGTTCATTGGGTATTTGTTGAACTATCAGCCAAAATAATTTCTGATGATAAACGTGTGAATAATGATGGTTTAATGGTGCAAAACATAAACATGATGAGTGAACCACAGACAATGTTCTAGTTAGACTCAATCCTTTTCCATTAGAATGAAAAGTGAATAATAAATAAATCTATATTATTATGAATATTAATTCCTATTTCTAGGAAGATAAAAAAAATAACCTGTAATCAACCATAGATATATGAATCAATTATTATTAGGTTAATTGATTAATGTTATACATAAGATAAAAAATGATTAATCCAATTAAAAAAATCACTACATTGATTTTTGGATAAAACATTGATGAAGAACAGTTCCACGTTGTCGGTTGTTGGAAAAAACCTATAGACTCCTTTGTCATGCCAATCATCAACCATCAGTCTGATATCATTATTCTAAGATCATTCCTATAATGGATCCTATCAAATACATAGGGTTATATTGATAAACCTAGGGATTTTCTAAAATAGGGATTAAATAGAGGATTTTAGTGATGGAAAAATAAATAAACAAATAAATTATTAAATTTTTTTATTTATTCACTATCTTTTCGCTACTTCTTTTTAGAAAAATTCACAACACCGAAAAATATTATGTTATTCCTAGGTTAGAACCCATATTCTTTATTTAATGGTGGTATAAATTTTATCATCCAAGAATCTGTTTGGGATATATTCCATTATTTTTTTAAAAACTACACACACATGATATAATATATTTAATATTTTTACTATATCAATTCTAAGGCTCTCTAGGCTCTGTAATCCTATTATAACTTAGTAAATATCTCCAAAAATATTCCTTGAAAAATTCAAAAGTCTTATAAGGAAAAAAAGAGTCATTAAATATTGTAGGTATATCAGATGGTGGGGGTGGGATATTGTGTGGTTGTCAAATGGCGGCGACAGGATACGCATTAGGAAACTATCAGATGGGTGAAGGGAAGTCAGATGGTGAGAGAAGTTGTGTACAAGGGTGAAATATAAGTGGAAGTGAAATATGGTATTCAAGTGTTGTGATACATGTTAGAGGTAAGGATCAGGGGTGGGATGGGAGGAGTTGGTGAGTGATAGTATGGTATCAAAATTAAAAAAAATCCCACATTTATCTAAAACATGGGAACATATTTTATTGATTTACCCAATTTTTTTTAAAATTTGGGTAAATCATGTGAGGATAAATTATCAACATTTAATAACTTGGTTAAATTTTTCCTACATAATTTCTAGGTGATTTTACAAAACATAGGTAAATACATTAGCTATGTGAGACTCATGAAACATTATTAGAGGGAAGGAGTGGGGTTAGAAAATTGGGTGTCAGGTGACTGTTAGACGACAAGGTGGGATATTGTATGGTTACTGGATAGAGGGTGTGGGACATTTTAGGGATATCAAAAGACATGGGTGGTACATTTCATGGCTTTTAGATGGAGACAGTGGGATGTATATCGGGCAACTGTCAAATGGGTGTAAGACAGTTAGATGGTGGGAGAAGGTGTGTCCGAGGGTTGGATTTTGATGATGGTGTAATGTGGGATGTGAGTGTTAGGATATGTGTTTTAGGGAATGAGCAAGGGTGTGATGGGGGTATTTAGTGATAGATAGGGTGGTGTCAAACTTTAAAAAAATTACACATATTTTTCTAAAACATGGGTATAAATTTTATCAATTTACCTACATTTTTGTAAAATGTGGGTAAATCATGTGAGGCTAAATTATTTTTGTTTAAAAACTTGGTTAAATTATCCATACATGATTTATTATTGTTTTTACAAGATTTAATTAAATGAATCAGCCACATTTATAAACACATTTAATGTAAAAAAAACACATCTAATTATGTTTTTTTGTAAAGCCCCTACCCTATATTGATGACATGTTTGATCAACTTCAAGGGGTTAAATACTTATTAATGATAGAATTTTGATCTTGTATATCATCAATTAAGGATAAAAATTGAGTAAATAACCAATATATCTTTAAATAAAATATATACACTCTATTAATTCATAGTAATTCCATTTGGACTTATAAATTCCCCTGTTATCTTTATGGATTTGATGAATAGATTTTTTGTAGATTACCTCAATAAATTTTTAGTAGTATTTAAAGATGATATTTTCATATATTATAAGATAAAGGAATATTATAAAGATCATTTAAGTATTTTTCTAAATACCTTTATAAAGGAAAAATTATATTCCAAATTTAGTAAGTTTGAATTGTTTCAATAGAAAGTATCATTCTTGGGTCATTTAAATAGAAGTGGGGGTATATTTTTTGCATCCTTAAAAGATATAGTTGATTGAATAATGTAAATGAATGACCATTGTTATAGAGATATATAATTTTTTTATTGAATAGATACTATTGACTATTGATAATTCTTTCTTTTGAACAATCCTTCAGATAACCAATCAAAAGAAGTCATTTCAGAATCACCAAGCAGAAATCGATATCGGATGGAACTCTCCGAAACTTAATATATCAGAACTTAGAAGGAAAAAATTACACAAAATAACCATATAAAGTCAAAATAACTTAAAAACTATTCAATATAAAAAAATTAAAGTAATTAAAGTAAATTTTTTCACAAAAAAGAACACTTTGGTTTTATGTAGTTTGGAATGTAAGTCATATGTTTACTGGGGAAACATTACAATATTCCATTTCTATGAAAAGAAAACCTTAAAACTTAGTGAATTAAGGATTCAATCAGTTTACTGTAATGTAGATAATCATATTTAGTTCAACATACACATCAAATGGGCCCCACCCTCCATATATGGTGAGTAACTTCCGATCATCCAGATGCACCAACCTCCGAGAAGTGTAGGAGTTTATTTGTTCCACTGTTATCACATCCATTCTCCAGTAACAATATTCAATGTGTTTTATTCCTTAGGTAAACTAGAAAACACCTCATATTCAAACTGAACATTCCCATATTCTAGAATTATAATCTGAAATATTCTTGAACAATACCACATGCACTTAGAACCATCATAAGAACTCCCTTTTGAAACTACATCCTTTTAGAACACTGAAGGTAAATAACCATTTATATCACTTCAAAAAACAGAATATCTTAAAGAACCACTCCTTATAGTTTATAAACTTCATTCAAATAAATTAGGCTTAAAACATTCATAAAAATCTCCCACTGGAATACCACTTCAGATAAAAAAACAGTACTGCCTTCAACTTTCACAATACACCCTTTAATTCATGTTGCATATATTGCTTCTCCATCTCCTTAAATTCACCCAATATAAATGGAGGATTTATGTTTCCTCATTATTTATAGACTCAAACACTTGTTAAATATATCCATTGGGTTATGATTCTAAGATTCCTTCTGTAACACCAACTCACCATCTTCCATCATCTTCTGGATGTAATAGTACTTTAGATCAATGTGTTTGGTCCTTGAATGAATCTTAGGATTCTTAGAAAAATTAATTTCACTATAAATATCATAGAAAAAAACTTTTCCTATGAATATAACCTAGTTCTTCAACTAAATTCCTTAAAAATTCCATCTCCTTGCTTTCTTCCATAACATACATATACTCTTCTTACATTTTAGACAATGAAATCATTGGATGTAACCAAGATATCCCACTTACCAAAATTCCTATAAAAGTGTAAACATATCTTGTCATTATATTTTGAGAATTAGAATCACCCTCAGATTTTGTATCAACAAAACCAAGTAACATATCATCATCTCTAAAACAAAGAGTTGTTCCTTCCATTACTTTAAGATACTGAATAATCCACTTTATAGTTTCCCAATAAACTTTCCCCATATTTTCCATAAACTATATGACCACTCCCACTACATTAGTGACATATAGATGTATAAACCAAATAACATACATCAAAATTCCAACTATTGAGGTAGAAGTAACTTTATCCATGTACTTATTTTCTTCTCCTGTTCATGGTGTATGCTCCTTTGAATGTTTAAAGTAACAAACCAGAGGAGTTAAGACATGATTACATCCACTCATTTTGAATATCTTAATGATCTTAGAAATTTAATACATCTATAATAAAACAAATCTTAAAGTTTTCTTATCATGTTCAATACTCATTCCCAAGATCTTCTTAGATTCACCAAGATCTTTTGTTTCAAACACCCCTGATAGATCATACTTTAACTTCCAAATCATCTGACTATTCAAATTTACTGATAATATATCATTCATATATAAAATAAAGACAATGAATAAATTTACACTAAAATCCTTTTGATAAAAATAGTGAACAAGTTTACAATGATTGAAACCTTTTTATTATAAAAGGAATCAAAATTTTGGTTCCAAAACCTTAATGGTTATTTCAAACCATAAATATTCCTTCTTAGTTTATACCCGAAGCCCTAATTAATATATTCCATGAAACCAATAAGTTTATTCATATAAATTTATTTCTCTAAATCCCTGTGGAGAATGGTCATCTTCACATCCTTTTATTCAAGGTTAAAAAATAAAGAAAGTGACCAAATATAAACAATTCAGATGGTATTTTGTTTACTTACTAGAGAGAATATCTTATAGATATAAATACATTCATCCTATTAAAACTATTTCATAAACATCATTGATTTATATATATATTCTTTCCATAATCCTATTATTTAAATTAGAATACCCATTTGTTCTCAAGTTATTTCTTCCTAGATGATAATTTTGTTATCTCTCAGGTGTTATTCACTCATAGTGAATCTAACCTTTCTGACATTTCTAACTCCCACTTTTCAAAATCATCCAAAGTATTTATTTCATCCAGACACTCTAGTTCTCTTAAATGCATTAGAAGTAAGAAACTTAGATAAACTCTATAACTTTAAATAAATCACTTGGTCCTTTATTATCTCTTCAAATTAACCAATGATTTAGCTTCTTTAGGAACTATAACTTCTAAAACTTCAAATTTCAAAACTCTTGATTGAGCTTCCATAATTCTAGATCTTTGAGATATAGTTTCTACTGGTTGAACTTCTAAACTCTCTAAAATACCTTCTGAAATTCCTTTCAGAATATGAGATCTTATATTAGATTCAGATACATATGATATTTCTATAATATATGGTCCTTTAGAACCACCATTCAGATCATGTTGAAATGAAGTTATGTCTTTAACCTAAACCCCCTTTCCCTTTAATTTCCAATTTTCCATAATATTTTCTCATTGAAGAGAACATTATAACTTTTGGAAACTTTATTCTTTTCATTATCCCAAATATAAAAACCAAAGTCTTTATCTTCAGAACCTATGAAGAAAAATGCTCAAGATTTAAATTCAATATTATCAATTTATTTATCATCCACCAACATATAATATAAACTTATAATAACTCTGAGGTGATAAATTTTTAGAAATTTTATAGACCAAATTTATTTTGGTAACTGTTGTCCAACTAGTGTTGGTGGACTTTTATAGATTAAGTAATTTTCTGTCCCTACTACTTCCACCCAAAACTCTTTGGGAATTTTTGAATTTAGTATCATACTTCTTGTTCTTTCCATCAACTTCTAATTAATTCTTTCATTAATAATATTTTTTAGGGGTTCCTGAGATAGTCTTATCATGATAGATTCCACTTTTATTATAGTAATTCAATAAATTCCTTCTAGTAAACTCATAATCATTATTTAATATCATATATTTTATCTTGATTTCAATTTATCATTCCACCATTTACTTCTATTAAAAAAAGATTCCAAATATTTCAATTTTATGTTTTATAAAGTATACCCATACTTTACTTGTGAAACCATTAATGAAGGTATTAAAGTAACTAGATATCTTAAAAGAATGAATTGGGGCAGGTCCCCAAACATTTATATGAACCAAATATAGATTTTGGCATTTAGGTGTCCTTCCAAAAAAGATTAAATGACACCTTTAATTGATTAATGAGTATAAAACTATCACATATTTAAAAGTTTGACTAATCTAGATTTAGTATGCCTATATCTTCTATAATCTTCATACCTTTCTCACTGAGGTACCCAAACCGAATATACTAAATCTATGAACTTATGGAAGATTTTTTTGTTGAAATTAATGCCCCAACTTCCCTTATGGTCATATACAATGATCCATCTTTTAAACATCTAGATATGACAAGAGAACCACAATTAATCTCTCATACTCCTTCGATAAATCTCATTATGAAACCTACTTCTTCTAGATGAACTACTAAAATCAGGTTCTTTAAAAGTCATATAACATTCCAAACTACCTTCAGTATAAGTTAACTCTCATTCTTCAACTTAACTTTAACGTATCCCTTTCCTATAACTTAAAGGGATTAATTATCAACATGATACATGATATTAAATTTTTAGGATACATAATTTTATATACACCCTTTTTATTTTATGGAATGGAAAGAATCTCTAGAATCTATAATCCTTGATTCCATTTTTGTATAAACATTCACAAGTATATTTAAACTACTTTATATTACTACACTCAAATATCCAAAAATAATTCCTTCTGGTGGTTTTCTTTTTATCATGAAAATATTTCTTCTGGTGACCTCTCTTTCCACAATTCCAATATACATGCTTGCTTCTTGAAGACTTACCTATACTCTTCTCTCTTTATTTACTCTCTAAATGCTTCTAATTCTTCTGATGGGGTGATAATCCCCTTATTTACATATTCAATACAAAATTGGAAGATGTTTCACTCTCTTTCCCTTAGAGTGACTCATTAAGAATCATGTTTCAAACATCAGTGAATACCAAATCATTATTTCCACTTGAACAACTTAAAACAGTTACCATAGCGTCCTAAGATTTTGGTATATATGATAACAATAAAATAACCCAAAAATAATATGTATATGTAACCTTTTATAGACTCCAGATATCCCCAAATTAATTTTAAGTCATTGAACATACCATTTGTAGATATTACTTCTAATAAACTCATGGATTTACAAAGGATGGACTTGGTAATCATGATAGAGGTGGAAATCATACCTTTTCAAAATGACTTCTCAACTATCCATCCATGTGAAGACCAAATAGGTGAAAAAGGATGATATGGATCTATAAAAGAGGGTAAGGAATATTCCATAATTCAACCTTAATAATATTGGAATTATAAGATTCGGGAAATGAATATGTGTACCTTCAATGCTAGAATTGAAGAAAGATATTTTGGATGATATGCACATCTCATTATTCCATATCCATATTGAAAGCACAAAGGTGTATAGATATCACAATTTCAAGGATTAATTTTAGTGGGACAGTATGAAGAGGTAGATTATAGAGTATATATATCAATGGTTGGTATGCCAGAAAGTTAAGGTAGAATAATAGAAGTCTAATGGGATAATGTTACCATTACTCATTCATTTATAAAAATGGGATAACATCACCATGGATTTTGTTATTGGTCTTACTAATACCTATAAAGTCCATAATTTTATTTAGGTTTTAGTTTATTGACTTACTAATTCAATACATTTCACTATTATTCAATAAATTTTCTTATTTGATCCATTTTACAAGATATATATAAAGGAAATGATAATAATATATAGAGTACCACTCTCAATTGTATTTGATAGAGATATGAGGTTTACCTTGATTTTCTAGAGACGTATTTAAAAATTATTGGCTAAAAATATAATATTAAATATAACTTATCATACTCAAAATGATAGTCAATCTAAAATTTGTCGTGAGTGGGTTATTTTGTCTTAACACCTAGATTTTCTTTGACTACCAATAAATAAATATATTTTGATATATTTATATGTATTTTTCTTACTATATAGTGTTTATACTTATATATCCACTATTTTAAACATAATTTCCTTATATTATATGTCATATTAAATGGTCATAGTAGTTACAAAGTTATATTAGGAGCCTTGAGATATTGTGATAGTAATCTAATTTTTTTCCTATGATTATAGATACATCATATTGACAGGACATGGGATGTATGAATAATAGATAATGGTTACTCATAAGTATTTATCCTTCTTCTCATGAAGTTTGAACTTGATGATGTCAAGTAGAGGAGATCATGAGGAATAAACCACCAAGGAACACCACATGTTTTAGGTGTCATTGTTTGTTCTTATCTATGAGCATGTATATTGGTCTCTTAACTTGAGGTCATTATCAATGTGTGACATTTGATCATGTAATTTAATGTAATATAAAAACCATGGAATTGATGTTGTAGTGAGGTATCTTGTGTTGGTTTTGTTATTTATAGTATGTCATTGGTTAAATGATCAAGATAATATTTTTTTTCTTCCAAGTAAAGGAAGAGATATCTCACTTCTAGTTGACCTGGATAGTAATACGTTCATTAAATCCATGTCCATGGAAAAAGAGGGTAAGTTGATCCAGTAAGGTCATACAAAGAATAAATAAATAAGGTAAATATGGTGACATAAGTTATGCATCATGTTTTATGAGATATCGGATGACAAATAGATTATATTACATGGCATGTGTTTTTAGGAGAGTTTCTCAATGTTATGACTATAACTTATCAACTTAGAGGCCTTGATGGGTTACTAGACTCTACTTTTGGTCTATAAGTAGTAATAAATCCTATAGATAAAAATACCTAAAGGGAAACACACTGAGTGTATTCAAGAGTTTGGCCTATTGTAAATGAATAGGAGTTTTGGGCATGGTGGGATCCACCATGGGGTTTAGGTGATGTTCAAGTTTGATTGATCACTGGGAAATAAATAAATTCAATTTTATTAGAGTTTTGAGTAATTATTTTTTAATTTATTTACTAAATATATTCATAAATAATTAAGTGAATAAAAAATAGATATTTTTTGAATGATTATTATTATTCAAGGATGGTTACCATTTAATGGGAGAAGTGAGTTGAGTTATTGACTAAATTTTTATCATTAAACATATATTTTTTGTTACAAGTATGTGATAAAATATATATGACATTAATTGAATTGTTTCTAATTAATTTAGTGTTATTAAGGGGTTATTTGAGGGTTTAAGTTACTTAAGGGCCTAAGTGCAATTTTTGAGAATTTAAACCTACATATTTAAGACATGAGAAGCCCAAATTCTAGGAACTATTCATTCCATTGAATTTGAGATCCCTCTCACTTCTATACCTAATTCTATAGTGATAAATAAAATATATGATCACCCAAATAAAATTTATTTATCCCAAATCAATGGAATTGTGCTTAGGTGAACTTAAGGACATTGGAAACATCTTCATTTCTCTTCTCTAGCATGTGAAAATTGAAGATGGACATTTTAGAACATTATTAAAGCATGTATGGATGATCTAAATGGATTTAATATTTATTACTTAAATAAATGATAAATGGAAAAGATTATAATACACTTTCATAAAAAAATAGAATGAGGTAAGGATTTAATTTAATTTTCATACTTAATTCCTTTCACATGAGGTACTCGGGTTGTAACCGGGCATTGTGCATCTCTAGTAAAACCATTATCACATTCTAACTCATGATAAAATTTTAAAAATAGGATGTTTCATGATTCTGTATCATTTCTAGTACCAAAAAAAGACAATTCAAACCCTAGATGATATATTGAGATCCTATTTAATGGATTTCAAAGGAGGTTAGGATAAAAAAACTTCCAATAGTATAGTTCTCATATAATAATAGTTTCCATTATAACATTCAAATAGAAACATATGAGGATCTGTATAAGAAGTGTCATAGAACATTAATATGTTGGATTTAAGTCAAATAGAAAAAGATATTGGGATCATATCCTTCTCAATAAATGATAGAAAAGATTCAAACCATTCAGTGAAATATTAATACTACAAAAAATTGACTGAAGAGATTTACTGATAATTATAGGTTATATTTTGAGTTCAAAGTTAGAGATAAGATATTTATTAAAATATCACCATGGAATAAGTTTATGATATTTTGGGAGAACGGAAAGTTGATCCCTAAATACATTGATTCTTTCAAAATCCTCAATTTTGTGGGAATGATAGATTATCACCTTGAACTTACAGTAAACCTCTACCAAGTGTATGATGTGTTCTATATATCACTTTTTAAAAAGTACATACCTAAACCTTCACATGTATTGAACTCATAGGTATTACAACTAGAACATGATAACTGTTATAAGGAATAACTAGTATAAATTCTAGATCATAGATATAGAGTACTATAAAACAAGACCAGACAATGGTTTAAAGTTATATAGAAGAATAATAAGTTTAAGGAAGCTACATGGGAACCTATAGATGTAATGAGGCCAAATTACCCTCGTTTTTTTCTCATATGAGTAATGAAATTTAGAGGGAAAATTTCTTTTAAGAGTGATAGAATGTATCACCCCATGATTTTAGTAAGTATTTCCCTTTAAATAAATATTATAGCTTGTGATACTCGCAACATCAAACCAAACAAAAAATTATTTATTTTATTATGGTTTAATATTAAAATACTAAATTAAATACATTATGAGATAACTAAATAAAATATAATTAGTAAAATTACTAAATTAATGAAACCATAAGTAAATAAAACCACTATAAGGTTGAAACTTTCATCATCATGATTTACTATAAAGAGCATACCAAAAATGATAACTATAAAAAGAATGAAACATGTTATAAATATGATAAAATCTTGAAAAAGAAATAAAATAATTAGATGAATGATTTTAGAGATGTATATGGGGATATATATATGAATATAACAAGATTGTTGTATATATGTTCATTGGTTATATATTTTTTGGACATATGGTTGTTCGATATATATTCATTAGATATATGGTTATTGGATATATGGTCATTAGATCTACCTATATCCAATATTTGTATTAAATTTTTGTAATTATTAGTAATAAATTAAAAATTATATAATTCACATATAATAAATAATTCTATAATAAAAACAATAATAATTAATTAAAAATATTTATTATAAAAATATGTATTGTTATTCATTAATAATATTATTATTATTAAATTCATATGGGGTGGTGTTTGGGTGTTAAATACCATGTAATCCTTTATAAAAAAACCCGATATCAATTCAGAGTAGGGGATAATCTTTGAAGTTATTGTAGAGGTATAGTATTGATACTGTAGCAGAAGTACTATTCACATGAATTGGTCTTTCATGCCACATAATTGTCCTATAGACCACATGGCCTTCGAAATATCAAAGTTCTTCAGGATATAGGGCCTTTAATCCATAATTAGTAAGGGCATTAGGATAAAGGGCCTTTAGGCCATCATCGGTGGGTATAAAGTGACCGGGTGGGATCATACAAATTGCTTGATGTAATAGACCGGCAATGCATCTTTGTGACACGCAAGCACTATCAAGTGGGAATCCTCGAAAGAGGCATGGGTGTGACTGTTCCTATCAACCAATAAGTCATATATCCCCATATATTTCTAATTTAGTATTGATGTATACTTTTTCATGTGATTATCAATGTAGTGGGTTAGTTAGATGGTGTTACGCAATAGACAAGTGATATAGTGAGGTGCTACATAGGTATCACCTAGAGGGCAGCTTGAAAGAGAGATATGTGTGTTGAAACTTATAATCTAAACCACTTCCCACATGACTCTCAAATTTGGGATATAGGGGTGCCCTAAAAAGTTATGTTGAAGGCTAACACAATGAAACAATTCTTAGTGGGGGTGATTCAACTTTCAGATTGGTAATATGGTGTGATGATTACTAATAGGGGTGGTGAGTCATAAGATAAGGGACATGATAGGAAAAAGTATTCTCATTTTGGGGAAACCATGTATTCATCCTTTAGAATACTTGTACTTTGGGTCTCCCATGTTTAAATGTCTCTAGCATCTAGGCCTTCAGGCCATGTATTGTAATGAAATAGGTCTAGAGGGTTCTTTTCATTCCATATAGGGATGGATAAGGCTTGACTATAATGACCTGCCAATTCTCATAGGCTTGAGAGCTCAACGAATCATTATTAGGCCTTAAGAAACATCCCCAAGGTGCCAAAGGCTGGCAATAAATGTCGAAGGGTTTCACAACAAGTGGGGGACGATTTACCCTTTAAGAATATACCACAGAGCCAACAAGCATAACCAAAAAAATCTACTAAATGATGCATGATAAAATCTAAGACAACTCAACCATTTATTTTATCAAAACCCATCCAAAAGTACCACAGCAGAAACCAATACTAAATCATAGTAAACAACGGAAAGACAAACTAAAAGACCACAAGACGACAACCCAATTCCATTCTCCACAAGATCCAAGATCCAACATCACGAACCAGCACAAGCATACCTAAGTATTACTACAAACATGTGATGCTCTACCTTTTCCAACATCCCGGTACATAACATCTGCAAAAGCACCAACTTGCCAAAGTAGGGGGTGAGTAATTAAACTTAGTAGGTTTTCCCCAATGACTTCCCAACCCATACCTCTAGGATAAAACATGTTGGCACATTTATATAAAACAATTCCAAAGAAGTTCACAATAAACAAGTTCCATGTAAAAACTATTTTCCAATAAAACCATCTTTCTCAAGAAGAGCAACCAAGCAAGGTTTCCAATCAAATTCACATTTCCATTTTGGCACATCCATTCCGTTTCACAAATCCACACAACTAACCATGCATGCAACCTGGACCTCCCTATACTCGCGAGTGGTGAGTTATCCTTCCACTAAGTCGTCACTTAGTGGACTACCTTGATGGGGGAACTTCACGACCTTATCCATCCCAACCTATTGATGGGGGAACTTCTCACCCTTATCCATCCCAACCTTTTCATGGGGGTACTTCTCGCCCTTATCCATCCCAATGCATATGAACACACACCACAACCCATGCAATCCATGCCCAAAACCAAGTGTGTTCAAAACCTTTCAATAAAGCATCACCCTTTTATTGAAAACCATTTCATTCAAGCAATAAAACCATAGCCAATTTAAAATCACCATTTTAAATTTACTTCAACAACCACTTTCCAAAAACACACAATTTTCATCACCTGTTACTAAAAAGGGGTTTCAACCATTCTTTAACAGGAGATAAACAAACCATTTCAATCAAGGAAAACAAATTGAAACTAAGCCTTAAAGTTCTAAGAAAGAGGAATCAAGAGTGAAGCCACCTACCTCAAAAAAAAGGCAAAACCAAGAAACGGACAAAGAATGCTCAAGAACACCAGGTCAAATATCCAAAAATCCACCTTAGATATATTCTCCTAACAAAACCAAGACCAAATCTTGTCATATTTGGAATCCACACACTTAGATCTACCCATAATGGGAGTAGATCTAAGAAACCGAGAGAAGATGAGATGTAGATCTGAGTAGATATAAGAAAACGATCAAGAACGAAGGAGAACAATCACATACCTCAAGAATCTGGCTTCGATTCTCCAAGAGAAGCCTTCGGATCACCTCTCAAACAATTGGGAACCCTCTTTGACCTTAGGAGAACCAAAATCCCAAGTTAGGGCTGCTTAGGAGCTTTAATGAGGCAATTAGATTCAAAACTAGTTAGATCCACAATTTAATGATCTAATTTCAAGTGACTGCAGGTTAGTTCACATGGTTTGGAAAAGTGTGTGATAACCGTGTGTTAGCTACTGCCTCGACCACCCTTCTCGCATGGTTTGGCCGCACGGTTAGACAAACCGTGCGCCGACCGTACGGAAGCCACTCCCTCCAAGACCCACTGCGCATGGTTTGGCCGCACTGTTAAGACAAACTATGCGCCACCCGTGCACCTTCTCCTTTGCTTCAAACTTCAATCCAGGATCTCCCGACTCTCCCATACATCGCCTTTAACTTTTAAAACCAAGAAAAGAATCATGTAAGGGTTAAATACTAGAAACTGGGGGTACTGCATTCTCCCCACCATTGGCCTTTCCATCCCCATAAAGTAGAAAAACAATGCTTGTCTGAAAGAGTTCTGGCCACTGCTCTCTCATTTCTCTCTCACGTTCCTAAGTCTCTTCCTGAATATGGCCATGTTGCCACAAAACCCACACTAGACCGATGCTTTTTCCACGCAAGACTTTATCCTGCCTATCCACAATCCGCACTGGGATATGTACCAACAAAGCATTCGGCTCAAGGTCGACATGATCCCATCTGATCACATGGTCAGGATCGGGTTGATACTTCTTCAACTGAGATACATGGAACACATTGTGCGCCAAACTGAACCATAGTGGTAATGCCAACCGATATGCCACCTCTACAACCCATTCCAATATCTCAAAATTGCCTATATAATGAGGAGATAATTTTCCCTATTTCCCAAAACAACGATGTCCAAGTCTTGGAGAGATCCTCAAAAAGACATGATCACCCACTATGAATGACAATGGTCTTCAATG
This sequence comes from Viscum album, assembly GCA_963277665.1. Lineage (NCBI taxonomy): Eukaryota > Viridiplantae > Streptophyta > Magnoliopsida > Santalales > Viscaceae > Viscum > Viscum album. The sequence goes on along the minus strand of OY728162.1, from coordinate 72,976,406 downwards.
GTGATCTGCATAAGATTTCTGACGACTCTGAGTCGTCTCCATACTCTTTCTAATCAACTGATTCTTCTCCATTATTTCTTGTACAAGATTCAGCCCGATTAGTGAATTCTTGCCTGTTTCCACCCAGAAAAGTGGATAACGACAAGGACACCCATAAAACGCTTCAAATGGAGCCATGTGTATTGAGGCCTGAAAACTGTTATTGTATGAGAACTCCACTAGGGGTATATGCTCCTCCCATAAGACACCAAATTCCATTACACAAGCCCACAACATTTCTTCCAATGTTTGTATCGCCCGCTCGGATTGCCCATCCGTCTGGGGATGATACGTCGTGCTCATCATCAACTGAGTCCCCAGGGCTTGGTGTAATGATTTCCAGAAATGAGATATGAACCTCGAATATCTATCTGAGACTATAGACATTGGTACCCCATTCCTCTTTACCACTTCTCAGATATAGATTTTTTAATGATCTTCCACTGTATGAGTTTCACGAATCAGGATGAAATGGGCCGACATGGTTAGACGATCCACTATCACCCAAATGGAATCGTGTTTCCAGACTGTTCTTGGAAGACCTGTAACAAAATACATTGCTATCTGCTCCCATTTCCACATTGGGATAGGTAAATACTGTAACATACCATCTAGTCTCTGATGCTCTGCTTTAACCTGCTGACAAGTTAAGCATCGCGAGACGAACTCGGCTACTTTCATTTTTATGCCGCTCCACCAAAAATGTGCCTTTAGCGCCTTATACATCTTCTTATGTACCCAGATGTATAGCCCATCTTGAATGGTGGTAAGCATTAAGTAGTTGTTTCAGACAAACTATAGGTACAACAATCCGATCTCTGAAACATAAAACTGAACTCGCTTCCAGTTTCCAGCCATCAATGGTCTCCCCACCATTGAGCTTTGAACTCATTACCAGACATTCCGCATCAGATGTTTGTGTCTCTTTGACCACTTTTACCTGATCAGGAACAATCATAGTTGAAAATAAAATCACAATATTACCTCGGTTTTCACATTCCATATGCATGTCGGCTAAGACCGACATCAATTGCCATTCGTCTGAAGCTTCCTTTTCCAACTGAGCATACGAATTCCTGCTTAATACATCAGCCATCGAATTTCCCTTACCCAGTGTATAAATTAAGTCAAAGTCGAAAATTTAAAGATACTAAATCCATCTCCTTTTCCTTATATTCAAATATCGCTGTGATAAAATGTGTTTCAAGCTTTTGTGATCCATAAACACAGTAAATTTCTCACCAAAGAGATAATGACACTAAGTCTTCAAGGCATGGACAACTGCAGTTAACTCAAAATAATGTGTTGGTTAATTCTTCTCATGAACCCTAAACTGCCTTGAACCATAAGCAACAACATGGTCTCCTTGTATGAGAACACATCCCAACCCTGATCCTAAAGCATCACAAAATACCACGTATCCTTGCCCGAATTCTGGAAAGATTAAGATAGGTGCTGATGTAAGGTGAACTTTTAACTCTTGAAAAGATCTCTGATATTCCTCAGTCCATTGAAATGAACTGTTCTTCTTTTTCAATGCTGTCATAGGCAAAGCTAGTCGTGAAAAGTCATGGACAAAGCATCGGTAATAACTATCTCGACCAAGAAGACTTCGTATTTCAAATACATTATTCAGTGGGTGCCAAGAAAGAACAGCTTCTATCTTTTCTGGATCCACTGAAACACCTTTCTTAGAAATAACATGGCCTAGAAAACATACCTCTTGTATCCAAAAATAGAACTTTGATAATTTGGAATACAACTGATGGTCTCTCACGATTTCCAACACTATCTCTAAGTGTTTTTCATGATCAGCCCTTGTTTTTGAATACACTAATATGTCATCCACAAACACCACAACAAAAGAATCTAAATATTGCTAAAATATCTGATTCATCAAAGCCATGAAGACCATTGGTGCATTTATTAGACCAAAAGTCATGACTATATATTTATAGTGGCCATATCTACTTCTAAAAGCTATCTTTGGAATATCCTCCTTCTGAACACACAATTGGTGATATCCTGATCGCAAGTCAATCTTGGAGAACCACTGAGCTCCCCTTATTTTATCGAACAGATCATCAATGCGTGGAATTGGATATCTGTTCTTTATCGTAACTTTATTAAGTTTATGATAATCAACACACAGCCGAAGAGTTCTATCTGCTTTCTTTACAAACAAAATTGGTGCTGCCCACGGAGACACGCTTGGCCGAATAAAACCCTTGCTTTTCATCTCCTCTAACTGCACTTTCAATTCCCGTAACTCTGGTACTGGTCCCCAGAAGGAGATCAATCGTAAACTCTACTTCTCTTACAGGTGGTAATTCTGAGAAGTTTTCAAAAAAAACATCAGGAAATTGATCCACCACAACTGGAAAACTATTTTCCTCACTCTCTTCCAATGATGCCAAAGTCAATGCTGCCAATTGGTAACAAATTGTTTCCACCATTAGTTCCAACAAGCTCTTTGCACCTTTATTGACCATTCTCTCTCCTTTGAAGAGATACTCCATGTCGTCCTCAATCGTGAAACTAACCATTCTTCTATAATAGTCGATTTGATCCTTAAACCTTATCAACCAATCCATACCCAGTATTACATCATAGACATCTATTTCCAACATGGAGAAGTCCCATTTCAGATCAGATTCATTAACAGTTAAACCACATGCTCTACACACGAAGGCTTGACGTTTTCTTTCACCAAGAGGAGTTTGTAGTTTCAAGACAGAAGGCATCATTTCCATTTTTAAGTTCAGAAAATCAGTAATACAAGATGCAGGAAAGTAATGTGATTCACCAGTATCAAACAACACTTTCATGAGGGTAGAATTCAAAAGAATCGTACCTCTCACCATAGATGGTCCAGCCTGATCATTGACCATCATCTGTTCGGCTCCATACAATTGCTTTATTGCTGCACTTTTCTCCTTATTGCCTTGTTGAGATTTACCAACCTGAGGAGTCATGGTATTCCTAGAATCACCATAACTAGGTTTGTTCTGCTAGTGAGACTGATTTTGTTGTCCTCGCCTTCTCGAAGCATACAATGCTTCTAACTCATGGGAAGTGTCACGTACACCCGACCTCAGAGTATGTCTACAATAGCACTATAGAAGCCCCATCTACTTGCAATTGTGACATTTTCTAGGTTGCGCCATACACTCTCACTTTATGTGATCATTTGATCCACATTGAAAACACCCAGCATTCATCATGGGTCATGGAGGAAGATTCACCAATCCAACCATCTAATTCTGATTCGCACTCCCACCTTGGAAATAGGTGTCCCTCTTCTGCTTGTTCCCAGCATTAGAGTTCCCACCCGTTCCCATGGGTATCATCATACTTCCTCCTCCCATAACTCCTGAGATGTCTCTTTAAGCTATTGTTACTCTATTTACCATTTTTGTATACTCTGTAATATAGAGCACAGTTATCTTCGAGCTAACCTCCTATCGCAACCCTGATTCAAAGATGCGTACCTTCAACGACGCACTTGCAGCAACTTCTGGTGAAAAGCGCACTAAATTCATGAATTTAGCCGCATATTCTGTGATAGAGAGATTCACATGCTTCAGGATGAAAAAGTTTGTCGTCCTATGAATCTTGAATGTGTGAGGATAGAGTTGTTTATTTAACAACTCCTCAAATTCCTCCCATCCCAGGCCTTGATCCACCTTAGCCTGTACCACTAGCTCTCACCACTGTCGTGCAAGATCCTCCAACATATACGTCACCAAATTTACTTTTAGTTCTGCTGGTGTACTGATGAAATCGAAGATACGATTCATCCTACTCAGCCACACCTCTGCTCTTTCTGGTTTCAAATCACCCCGGAAGATGGGTGGATTCTGCTTCTGGAACTGGACAGAATGGTCTACATGCCTTGACTCATCCCTCTAATTCCCTGTGTCCACATCTTGGAATTCTTGAATGATACTCTGAACAAACTCTTGGTTCACACGTGGTTCAGGTGAAACCACATTCTCTGCAGCTTCTTTAGGTTGGTTTCTATTACGCCTAACGGGTGCCATTTTCTATACAAACAACGCACACCATTAGTCTCACTTCCTAGCAACTGAAGGCTTAGCATTTCAATTTCTATCACATCAACTATCACATAATTGTTTTCTATCCATCAAGATTTTCCATGTGTTCGACCATTTATTAAAACATTCAACATACTTTTTGAAAATCAATCCATTTTCAAAATACACCAAATACCCTGTTCTCAAAGTCTTTCGATTGAAGACAATTTCTGTATTTTTTCAAAAATTCTCACCTTTCACAAAATTCTTATTCATTCCTCACAATGAGATATGCAATCCTAGTGAGAAGTCATTCCTCTACAATGCATGTCATGCTCCTCTCATTGGATAAACCCACGACAATGAGATTTCCAACATTCTAGAAGTGTATCAAAAACACTTATGTACCCAACACCCTGGTAACTTGAAGTTCAGCATAAACGGGTTAGCTACGTCCTTCTATGATATACATTTCAAGTTCCAACAATCTTACTCCTATATAATATGACCACCCAAGGAATAGACAAGAAGGAATTTCAACTCAAAGACCATGAACATCGATGACCACTTATTAGGAAAGGACCGAACAAGTTGATACCATTTATAATGACCTGCCAATTCTTATTGGCTTGAGAGCTCAACGAATCATTATTAGGACTTAAGTGACACCCCCAAGGCACCAAAGGCTGGAAATAAATGTTGAAGGGTTTAAAAACAAGTGGGGGGCAATTTACCCTTTAAGAATATACAACAGATCCAACAAGAATAACAAAACAAATCTACTAAATGATACATGATAAAAGCTAAGACAACTCAACCATTTATTTTATCAAAATCCAGCCAAAAGTACCACAGTGGAAACCAACACTAAATCAGAGTAAATAGCGGAAAGACAAACTAAATGACCACAAGACGACAGCCCAACTCCATGCTCCACAAGATCCAAGCTCTAACATCACGAACTAGCCTAAGCATCATGAAGTAGTGCTATAAACATGTGACATTTTACCTTTTCCAACATCCTGGTACATAACATCTGCAAAAGCACCAACGTGCCAAAGCATGGGGTCAGTAATTAAACTCAGTAGGTTTTCCCCGATGACTTCCCAACCCATTCCTCTAGGATAAAACATGTTATCACATTTATATAAAATAATTTATATAAAATAATTCCAAAGTAGTTCACAATAAACATGTTCCATGTCAAAACCATTTTCCAACAAAACCACCTCTCTCAAGAAGAGCAACCAAGCAAAGTTTCCAATCAAATTCAAATTTTCATTTTGGTACATACATTTCGATTCACAAATCCACACAACTAACCATGCATGCAACCTGGACCTCCCTATACTCACGAGTGGTGAGTTATCCTTCCACTAAGTCGTCACTTGGTGGACTACCTTGACAGGGGTACTTCACGACCTTATCCGTCCCAACCTATTTATGGGGGAACTTCTCGCCCTTATATATCCCAACCTTTTGATGGGGGTACTTCTCACCCTTATCCATCCCAATGCATATGAACACACACCACAACCCATGAAATTCATGCCCAAAACCATGTGTGTTCAAAACCTTTCAATAAAGCATCACCCTTTTATTAAAAACCATTTCATTCAAGCAGTAAAACCATAGCCAATTTAAAATCACCATTTTAAATTTACTTCAACAACCACTTTCCAAAAACACACAATTTTCATCACCCATTACTAAAAGGGGTTTCAACCATTCTTTCACAGCAGATAATCAAACCATTACAATCAAGGAAAAAAAAATTAAACTAAGCCTTTAAGTTCTAAGAAAGAGGAATCAAGAGTGAAGCCACCTACCTAAAAAAGGCGAAACCAAGCAACGGATGAAGAACGCTCAAGAAAACCAGGTCAAATCTCCAAAAACCCACCTTAGATCTCTTATACTAACACAACCAAGACCAAATCTCTTCATATTTGGCATCCACACACTTAGATCTACCCATAACGGGCATAGATATAAGAAACCTAGAGAAAATGAGAAGTAGATCTGAGTAGATCTAAGAAAATGATCAAGAACGAAGGAGAATGATCACATACCTCAAGAATTCAGCTTTGATTCGCCAATAGAAGCCTTCATATCACCTTAGGAATGATGGGAGAACCCTCTTTGACCTTGGGAGAACCAAAATCCCGAGTTAGGGCCGCTTAGGGGCTTTAATGAGTCAATTAGAGGCAAAACGAGTTAGATCCATAATTTAAGGATATAATTTTAAGTGACCGCACGGTTTTTTTGCACGGTTTGGAAAAATGTGTGCTAACTGCGCATTAGCTACTCCCTCGACCACCCTTCTCGTAGGGTTTGGCTGCACGGTTAGACAAACTGTGTACCGACTGTGTGGAAGCCACTACCTCCAAGACCCATTGCGCACGGTTTGGCCGCACGGTTGAGAAAAATCGTGCACCGCCTGTGCACCTTCCCCTTTTCTTTAAAATTCAATCCAGGATCTCCCGACTCTCCCATATGTTTCCCTTAACTTTTAAAACCATGAAAATCATCAAGTAAGGGTTACATACCAGAAATCGGGGGTACTACATCGACCCACTAGGGTGTTTGGGTCTGTGTTTTTTTTGGTTGCTTATAATCCTCTATATCTATAATAATAACATTATTATTATGATTAAATAATAATTTAATGTGTTTAAAAAATTAAAATAAATATTTCGATATCAAAAAATTGATAAAATTTAATATCTAAAATATAAATAATGGGAGTGATTAAAATCATTTAATGTTTGTAGTGTTTCTCAAATAATAAATTTTCTAAGTGTATTTAGATCTTGATAAATTAACTTGATCACTTTGATAGTATGATACTAATAAACCATAATGCTTATATGTATAAAAAAATATTAACACAAATTTAATTGGAAATTTATATGAAATAATATTAATAAAATTTAATGTTTAAAGATTCATTTTTTTTTAAAAACATTCTTTTATATATTTTATATTTTCATTTAAAATTTAAAATTTTCAAATTTATAAATTGAATTATAATAAATAAAGAAAACATTTATAATCCTTGTGTTAAAATTAGGCAAGAGGCATCATCTTATATTTTTATTAAAAAATAATTACCATGGTAAATAATTAAACAAGGTCAAAAGTGTTAAAAATAGGTGAAAATGACATGGATTGAATTTTTTTATCATTAAAATGATATAAAATAATTCTATAATACCTTTTTTGGTGTATGATTCAATAAAACAACTCTAAAAAACATTTCCTTACCTAACACACTTAACGCCCATATGATTTCCTCTTTACCCTTCACCAAACTCAAGTTTCTTAATAAATTTACCTCATCATCACTTATAAAAATATCACTCCTCAACACAACCAAAACCATCATTATAATTACAAATCCCAAAATTATATCCCCATTTTTTATAAAAAACAACAAATAAAAAAAATAAATAGTAGTTTATGTGGATGAGAAAATAATTAGAAAAATAATAAAAAAATGTAACAATGAAATGAAATGAAAAAAAATAAAGCAACACCTAATTTAAACAATAAGAATAATGAATCATATATAATAATAAAAATGGATAATAATTCTTGATTATATGAATTAAAAATCACAACATGCTAAAAAATACAAAAATTTTAAAGAAATAAACAAATATTTTAAAAATTAAGGTATACCCCCCCATCAAAGATCTCCTCATTTTCAAAATATATGCAAGTGGAAGATTTATTTTATGAAAATATTCTCTAAAAAATTCTTTCTAAGATCCATGAAATAGGTTAATAATATTAAATGAATTATAAATTGCATTCAATAAATGTAAAAAAACTAATTAGAAAGTACTTTATATTTTCCCACATTGAGAAATGTCCTCATGATTCCATCATTACAAGTAAATATTTAATCTTTTAAAACTTTTTAGCACCTAAAGGCTTTATAAATATATCAACTAATTGATATTCAATGGTAACCCAATCTAAATTAATATTTCCTTTTTAGTGCATGATCTTTGATAAAGTGATACCTCACTTAAATATTCTTCATTAAAGAATTTTGTAAAGGGTTCTTCAAAATAGATATGGTTGATGGATTATCATAAATAATCAACATCCTTTCAAAATAAATATAAAAATATAATTAAGTTTATTTAATCCAAAAAAAATTTGTATAGAAACTTACTATTAAAACATACTCAAATTATGCTATTGATAGAGAAAATAAAATTTTCTTCTTTAAATTTTATGAAACCAAAATATTTACTAGAATTTGAAACATACCATTTGTTATTTTCTATATATTTTTCACCCTCCAAAATATAAATCTAAATAACTTATCAACTCAAAATATGTATTTAATGGAAATAATAATCCAAGGTTAACAATACCTTTCACATACTTAATAATTATTTTTACTATATTCAAATGTATTTACTTTAGGTCAGCCTAAAATCTTGCACAAATTCAAACGCTAAACATAAAATGAGGATATTAAATATAACAGACTTCAAATCATACCTCTAAAAATCGTATAATTAACTGATTTTCAGTATAATTTTTATCCATTCTATATGCAGTACTCATTGAAGTATACATAATTTAACAAGAATAAATTTTAAAAATCTTCATAGATTCCTTACCATGCTTACTTTGATTTAGTAAAATTTTATGAATTTCTAAAAAAATAACTTGATTTATCTTATGAAACTCATGTAAAAATCATTAGTCATCAAATGTAAAACTTACTTATAAATAAATTCACAATATAAACTAAATATTATATCATATATATAAATATAAAAAATTAGAATATGCTTGGAATACCTTTTAATAAATAAAGTGGGATCAAATTTACCTTTAACAAAGTCATTTCTCAAAAGAAACTATAGAAACCACTTAGACCAAGCTTGGTATACCTATTTCAATCAATAAATACCCATATAAATCTTAAATATGTGGCTTGGATTTTTCTCATGCTCAAATCTAGGTGGTTGTATTATATAGGCCTTCTCTAAAATAAATTAGTTAAGAAATGATCCTTTTACATCCATTTAATATAAATTTAATGATTCATATGTTTCATAAGCTAATAAAATATAAATAGATTCCAATCTTGTAACTGGTGTGAAATTCTCACCATAGTTAACATCTTCCTCTTGACTATAACCTTGAGTAAAGAATCAATCCTTGTTTCTTACAATCTGTCCAAATTTATAAAGTTTATTCCTTAAAATACACTTAGTTTAAACCACTATATTCTTTTTGGGTGTGTTACCCCCTGATATTTTATGAAATATTTTTTTTAAATCAATTTAATTTCTTTGATATCTTGTGTTACATGCAACACTGAGTTTTAGCGAGCTGAAATATACTTTTAATATTATTATTTTAAGATGATCATTATAGCTTAGTAATTAAAATTGGAAGTATGAATATGAATAAGAAAATTTTGGAAATTAAGTGTAAATATTTTAGTTAAATAAAATATATTAATAAAAAATTACTTAATTCTTGGTAATTTCTTTATATACTTTGAAAATACATTTTTCTCAAAGAATTAGTTTTATTTCTTTTTATGATGAAACAATAAAATTAATTTTTTAAAATTTTATAAAATTTATTTTAAAAAATAAACATTATTTTTTGAATCAACATGTCAAAATTATATTAGGGTGATTTTTTGGGATTTTTTTGAAAAGTTTTCTTTTTTAATGAATAGTAAAAAATATTGGTTTTAATTAAAAATTACCTTGTCGTTTAAATAATTTACAAAGTTATATTTTATTTTAAAATTATTTAAAAATAAAATTAGATCAATTATATTATAATTATTACAATTCAGGTTATTATAATCAATTTAATATTTAATTTTTATGTTAAAACTTTGTATACTTCTAAAATATTTCTCTTTGGAAAACCAGTTTTTTGCCATGTCTATGGGTTTTATTTTAAATTAAAATTTTCCACTTACATGAATGTAATTTGATAAATAGAATAGATATTTATAATAAGAATAATTTATATTATATAATGAGTTAAAATTTATTTTTATTCATAAATAATAGTAGAAACAGTAAAATTAATTAATTATTGTAGTTAAGGTTAAAATAGGGTTTTAAACGTTACATACACATGTGTTAAAATTAATTTTTCAAAAACAAAGGAATTTTATTTGATAAATGGTATTTAATATTTATAATCAGTTCTTAAAAATTATCTAATAAGTCACATTTTATTTTTAGGCTTAAATGATAAATTACCTAGCTAAATAAAAAGAGAATAGTTACTCTAGTGAAAACTAAAATGGTAAAAATTAGTAAATTTAGAGTATAAGAGAATAAAATGTTTAAAAATGTGTATTTTTTTATTTTGTAGGTTTTTATTGAACATATAATCCATTAAATCTATTATTTATCAATTTTTGTGGCACAAGTCTTGAGAGTGACTACCCATTATTGAATAGTTTTGGGTATTTACATAAATGTCACTCCTCCTCAATTAAAAAATGGGATCTCCTCCCCTCACTTATTCACACATATTAATACTTTTTTTTAAAAAAATCCTACTATTATATCCAAATAACATCATTAGACACGTTCTAGAGCTTATGTTATTCCTCATAGATCAAACCTAGGGTCCTTAATATGACATCTAAAGGTGGTTTTTCAAGGGAAGGTAATTGTGTTCACTAAGATCCTTTTTAATTATTATATAACCACCTTAATTCATGTTTTAATAACTAAAATATAATAAATCAAGTATATAACATATAATTAGATGATTTTATGTTAATTTCATAACCTATATCAATCTTCTCTTCCATCAAATGGGAAATGAAACTGTCGATTGTGTGTACGATGGACTACCGCATCATGAACTGATGTAATTAATTTTACATCCCCACCTCTCATAGGTGGATATAATGATGTATTTAAAGTATATATAAGATATTTATGACCTAATTATACTTATTTAATTATAATATCCCATATACCTTCTTAGCTTCCAATCTGTTGGAAAATTATAATATCGCTCATGTGTACGTGTGGACTACCGCCTCCACAAAGTGATGTGATACGTTTTTTATTTTATTTTTAAATGGAAATTAATAATGATTTATTTAATAAATATATATCATATATATGGTATAAAAATTATCCTGTAAAATTTATTTAAGATTTACTTTTCTTTTGTTCCATCCTTCGAGAAAATGGAAACAACATTCATGCGAACATACGACCTGTCATCTCCATGAAAGGTGTAATTTGTTTTCTATCACTAAATTTTATATATTACTATAAATAAATATATAATTAATATAAATTATATTTATATCATGTATAAAATTATCAATTTTATGGAATAATGATCAAAGTAAAAGGATCAAAAATATGAAACCAAAACATATATGAAAAATGAAGCAGTTATTACCCTAAATGTGATTTTAACAAGGAATTTTAATATATATGTAATGAAAGGTCATAAGTAAATAATATAAGGTATCATATTTATGAGTATATTTCTATAATATATTTATAATAAAACTATATTAATTATACAAGAGGTTTGAATGTGTATGAATAAAGTTGTGACTTGAGGTAAGGGATTTTTATCTCACTTTTATTTTCGTGGGACACATGTCATATTCACCACTTGTTTATTTTATGTGGTGTATATATTGAACATGAATTTATTTTATGATAGTTTTAATGATGATTATGGGATATAAATATCCATCTATGTTTATTTATTTTATGGGTCTTACGATTAAAAATATGCTAAGGTGGTAAAGGTTTTATGTTACAATCTCATTGTTTATTAGGATTGTTTGTGATTAAGTTTCTAATAATGAAACATTATGATCTTTCACTCAATAAACTCATGAATTTTATTAACCTATAGTTATTTCTAGATAATAATTTTTTTCATTTAATTTTCCTCTCTTTAATTACTCAAGAGACTGAAAGAATTTTTGTAAGAAAAATTATATTTATTTCTCTCTTCGGTTGAAAACCATTTTTCTTCCATGTCCATGTTTTCTAAAAAAATTAATAAAAATTTTTAATATTATAAAATGATGTTTTAAATTAATTTTTATCCTTTTTTATTTTTAAAAAAATTTCAAAAAGGAATCTTCTTGGCATTTTCCGAACAAGGTACTTTTGACTTTTTATAAAAAATGTGAAAGGAATATTTATTTTAATGTGTATAGAATGAAAGGTATTTTTCACTATCATGAGAAATAAGTGAATTAAAGCTTACATTATAAGTTTATAAGGTTATTTTAAAAGAAAATTTTTTATTTATAATTTGATAAATTTTTATATTTTAAATAATTTATTTCAAAATCGAAAAGATATTTTCCTCAATAAATGTTCCAAGTAATCTTTCGAAATTATTTTCCATATAAGATGAAATCATTTAATGTCACTTAAGATTCACTAGGGATATAATCTAATGATAACATCCTTAATATTTATTTTTATGGTTTATGTTTATAATGAAAATATATTTATGAAACCAATTACTTTTCCATAAAATATGTTATGATGAAATGTTAATGAAACCCATTTCTTTTGTATGGGTTATGCTATGATGAAATGATTATGAAACACATTAAATTTATGTGGTTTATGATACGATGAATGTTTTATGATATTATGTCACACATATATATAATTTTTATTATTTTATATGTGGTATATATATATCTCTCACTAATTAATTGGGTAAGATTGACATCTCATGAGATAAATAGGACTGGAATGGGGATTTAACCCAGTTTAGTAATGGACTTTGTCCAATATCATAGTATTGGGAGTAAACCTTGACTACTATAATGGTTTTTGGGAGTTAAATAATTCCTCTATGATATCATTGGAAATGATCATTGACTACTAAGTAAATTATTTTCTATGAATATATGTATTCCAAAAATCTATGTCTTATGCCAATGTTATGTTCTCATAGCTCATGTTTTTTGATTCCATTATGATTCATTTCTTATAAACATCCAAGATTTATACCATGACTCAAGCTTATGATCTTTGACATTTAGGGTATGGTTTTCAAATTTTAATCTCATGTTCTTATACCCTTGTTCTCATTTTATGTTTATGTGATCATTGATATCACCCTCATTTACCCTTATTGATAATCTTAGATCAATCTTTCATATATTTCCATTACCTAGTTTATAAATAAAGTTTTTATGCATGATATGTTTAAGAAGGGTTCTAGTTATGATGAACTTATACAAAGAAAATTTAGTAAACTTATGAATCAATTTTTTATGTATACATTTTTTGAAATAAACTAAACATTTTTGGTTATTATGTATGTTTTTGTAAGATTAAATAAATATTCATCTATTAAGATGTAATATATATGTATGAGAAGTTTGGGTCTTCAAATTTTGTATTATAGGATAGGTTTAGTTAAAATTTGGAAACTAGGATGAAGAAGATTTAGTGAGATCCCTAGGTATGTGTACAAAGGATAATTCCAAGTATATAAAAATGTCCTAGAATTTTGGTGAAGGATAGAGTTAGAGGTTTCCAAGAAACTACATCCATGTATAGATATTATAAGTGGGTGTGGATCTTGCATAGTTGTACCTAGGGGTAATGACTCTGAAAAAGGTGCATTGGGATTTAACCTGATTATCACTTGGTGCACAACAATGGGCCTTGCTGCAAACCTGGTTTAACACTCCCAGGGGATATGTTTGGGAAATTCACAAACTATTTATGAAACATCATGAAATATTTGAATAGATAATTATCATGAATGGCCTAGGTAAAACCAAAGGTTTCATATATTGAAAAGAAAGTGCCATGATTTAGATATCCTATGAATTATTTTTCATGATTAATCATGTTATGACCCCATCCCTCCAGAGATATAGCAATGAGGGGATAGAGAAAATGACCCATGTGTCCCACCTCAGTAGGCCTTAGGTTCGAAACTAGCACCGAGAGTATAAAAATATCCTGAAATTGGAGGAATTGCCCTCTATAATAATATAATATCAAGAGATAATATGAATCATCCACAAATAACTCCATGAAATAATATAAAAATGAACCAAATCCATCCCACGTTCACGTATGAGCTAGTAATGTCCAGCACAGTCCACATAATCCTCCTAGAAACCTAAAAACTATTTTATATACATTGGGTGAGCATATAGGTATACTCGGTAGGAAAAAGAGTCTTTCATACACATGTGAAATAAGTATACTAATGCACCCATGTGAAAACAGCAGAACCAAAAACTCCTAAATAGGTCCATTATCCCTCCCAACCTCACTAAGGAACACTCACCAAATAACTCAAGTCGGGTAATATAATATAACATGAGTCACATCAATAAAGGGTACCCTACACCACTTTCTTTCTAGTATGCCACTCTCACACCCCAACATTATACATCTCGGATCTCTCATATCTTCTAAATACCACACCACCCCACAATAATGGTCACAACATATATCACCCAAAAACACCTGGGCTTGCCACCCCACAAGCATGGTCACATCACATCTCTCCCAAAGACACCTAGTCCAAAAAACATCTGCAAATATAACCATAGTAGTATATTATCTTGAAAATGAAGGACATAAACCTCATTCCCTCCTACCATGCACAACCCCCACCAAAAGCCACATCATCCTATCTCATCCTGCTAGCAGACACCTGGGCTACATCACATCTCTCCCAAAGATACTTGGGCTCATCACTCAACAATCACTAACACATCACATCGCACCCGAAGATACCTAGGCTATTACAAACACCATTTAGTGAACTATTATACCTCTAATCATCACATATTTTTCAATACCTACCTCACCTAGAAGAGAGAGCATGAAAGAGAGGGTACCCATCCATCTTTCCTCCTAACTGAATGTTGAAAAAAACACCCCTCATATAAATATGAGTGTCGGTACTTAGTGATTGACGTTAGTGGGGTGCATATAAAAATAATAAGAAATATGAAAGTATATACATATAGCCACACACAATCCCAGACTATGGTTTCACAACCTAACACTGACCAAATCACAACAGCATACCCACTTTTTCTGCCACTTATAATTTCATAACACCACACAAGACATGATCCATAATCCATAGTCAACATTTCTAACCAAACACATTATCCAACCTATTCATTTCATTATTAAGAATCAACCACATTTAATCACACAACCCATAATTTATTTATTCATTATCCATTTACATCTCATTAACCAAACTAAACCCCAAACATTTCAATCATTATTAAATAATTATTTTATCACTACCAGGTATCTAGCACAAAACAAAAACATATCACAAATAGCTTATCATCTCTTTCACACCAACACCTCACCACACCAAAATCAAGGCCAACCAACCATCATGTCACCCACAAAGGCATGGATAAACAACCACTAACTCACCACCCCAAAACACAAACAAACAACCACTACCTCACCTCCCCAAAAGCACAACCATATCTCACCCATCAGCACCACATTGCATTGCGAACACACAGTGCCTCCATATAAGCACGACCATGCATCATACACATTAAAGAACGTTTTCTATATTTAACAAAGGTGATTTTATCACATTTCACTTTATTTTAGGGCTTTCATCACACAAGCCATAATCCTAGGGAAACCATTTCATTATCCAAATATAATTGGTTAGACAATTTATATTTCAGGGTGATATCACAATAATCAAAAAAATACATCAGTCACAACACATATCATTCAGTGAAAAAAAATTCCCCAATGGCTACAAATTTTAATAGAGCATCAAGCTCATACAACCACAATATCACAATTATATAAAATCTATAAAATCATGTGAATCATTCCCTTTCCAATTAAATTTGAATTAACTAATTCTATATCTTTGATTAAGAAAACAAAACTATAATTGATAGGTAAACAAAATTAGACCCCTCAATTATGATACATAATAAATAGAAATGAGGTATTCCCAACCACAAAGAAGATTTTCCAACTCATTGTGCACCGTAATGTGGAGAAGAAACACATGAAATCCACAATTTCACATGGGAAACCATGGATCAACCTACACCACACCCAAATGTAATCAAAACATATCCCAACTCACACCCCAAACCAAAACAACATTGCCATAGTGAATCCCTAGAAGAAGAATGGGAGAAAAACAAGGGCATAAAAGGGATATATTGCCATGGATCATAGATGAATAACCATCGAAACTAATGGATCAAACAAGGGATAAGTGGTCTTGAAGGTATCCTCAAGGTGCCTAGGGTTCATCTATAATGAGAGAGAGAGAATCCATGTAAAAATGAGAAAAATAATCTAAGAAAGGAACTTAAAATCTATAAATACACTGCTTTCATGTTCTGTAACCATTACACAACATGTAATCATTGATATTTCGAAAAAATTTAGCTTTAGTAGAAAATTCAGTTGCCTTGGGATTTATTTAATACACGTTGTGAATTCCACTTACATGATGTGTAATACATATCATGGGTTACCCCTCTTTCTGATTTATAACCAGTGAACCATTTAGTTTAACTATTCATGCACCATCAGTTAACATCATGTAAACATTACAAGATGTGAATTACTAACTGCAACACTCCTATAGCCCCAACTTCTATTAAAATCTCCCAAAACCTCCCTTGAACACCTCCAACCACAAAAACCTGAAAATCAATGATTTGAGAAGGCATGTACCATTATATAATATACCTATAAAATTATTCTTGCCTTCAAGAATCCAAAACCAAGACTATAAGCAAAAAGGTTCCGAACAACCACTTCATGAGATACCTCTCAAGGATCTCATCATACTCCAAACGATACCATTATCAAAACACTCCAAACCAAAAGGCCACAAAACATCTTTCCCAACCTTATCACCATATAGACACATCACCACAACCATAAAACCTCCACAAAACCCAAACCAACAATTCCACAACCAATAAACCACACATCCCAAACATATAAATCAAAACAAATCATCCTCCGTGTAAAGATAATATCTGCTCTAAGAAGCACTAAATCTTCTACATGGTTTTAATTTCATCGTAGTTGATGCATCTCAATTATAAATCAGGTCCTCAACTTTTTTATATGTCATAACATTATCACAAATCATACATCAAGGAAAATATTGCATCTCATAAAACAAAAAGATCCAAACATTAAATCACTAGAAAAAAAAAAGAAAAGGAAAATGTAAGAACTCGAAGCTTCGGTTTCAAGTACAGATCTCTTTTACGGTATTTTTAAAGAAAAATGGAGAATCTGGAAATTTTAAGAGTACACACTGTGTACTTTATGAGTACACATCTTGTACATTATGAGTACACATCGTGTACTCCTCGGCCATTCGAAGCCATGTGTTGGCCGAGACTGGGCCACACACATGGTGTGTAGGGGTGACGTGGAGGCCGATTTTGGCAGAGTACAGAAAAACCCACTACACACCGTGTACTTTAAGAGTACACGTCGTGTACTTTTTTTATTTTATTTCATTAATCGACCTGGGGTCGGGTCTAATGACGGAAAACATCTTCTTCTCTGCCTAATTCCGTCCAGAACGTCCGAGGAGGCCGTTTCTTCTCCGAGCCACCGATCTGTCACTGGTTGTCCGAATCAAACTTCGTTGGTTGCAGAAGAATCATAGTGGTGAGTTATTGGTTCTTCTTTATCCTCGTTTCCTAATTCTTCCTCTCATGTGAGTTATCTGAGTTTGAACGTTTTATAATTTTTTGTAGATCTACTCCGTTATAGGCTGATTCACAGGCCGAGGTTCAAGTATATCAATCTCTGAGGATCGAGGTAGGTGGTTTGTTGCCCTACGTTGAAGTTATTTGAGTTTTGGTTGCAAAAGTGTTGGATACCCATGTGTCAGGTATCCTGGGTTTAGGATTTTACCCTATTTTTTATCTACCCTAGATTTCTTGTTATCTTATGATGAATTGCTACTATTATATTCTTGGTTTCTTGATTGAGGATCACTCCACGGGTGTTTCTCCCTCTGTATGGTTGTTTATCGCCGTTTGGCACCATTTCGCTGTGAGGAAAACCCTATTGCAGTTGTTAGTTTCTTATTATCAATGATTGCATGTTTTTCCTGTAGTTTAAATTCTTTTGTTGCATGGTAGCTATTAGCCAAGTAGTTGTTTAACTTACTTAGGGCTGCTAACAGTTGATTACGCACGAATAGACTGCTCAGGGCTATGAGAACCTGGTGCGGGAGATCAAAGAGGGAATAGATGATTAAGTGCTTCCCTAGAGGGTCTGTTGGTTTTAGTTTCGTACGTAGGACCTACAGGAATAGGACTTTGTGCTTCCCAAGAGTGTTCTTAGTTACCCACACATCGAGACAACAGGAGGAATTAGACGTAAGTGCTTCCTCAGAGAGTCTGTAGCTATTGTTGCAAGACCAAAGAGGAATTAACGTGAGAGCTTCCCAGAGTGTCTATGCCTTGTTTGATTACTGTACTATAGGGGTCTGCTAGTTTAAGCCACCCAG
Source organism: Viscum album (assembly GCA_963277665.1). NCBI lineage: Eukaryota > Viridiplantae > Streptophyta > Magnoliopsida > Santalales > Viscaceae > Viscum > Viscum album. The sequence goes on along the minus strand of OY728162.1, from coordinate 72,957,783 downwards.
ACAGTTAGTGTGAATTTTGATGGTTGGTTGTGATGAGTCCACCAATCCAAAGAACAAGCTTGGGTTTTGTACTGCTTGTGTTTAGGTAGTCTTTTTAGATACCTACTGTGTTTCCTACTTATCATGGAATAGAAAACATTGCTGGTTTTTCTCTAGTTGTGTAATTAAATGATTGTGAATGGTAATTGGTAGAATTGTTACTGCATTTATTTACCTTTACTTTTGCTATATCACTCACTGACAGTAGGGCACAAATCTTGTGGTGGTTGCCTACTGGGATTAGTCTCACACCTTGTTTGGGTCCTTCTTTTCAGCCCAAACAGATTATATGGTTGCAGGTATAGGTAGGGATTGTGTCCCTTCTACCTCAGGTACATGATTGCTGGTTGGAGCTAGAGAGCATGGGATGGGGCCTTGGACCGCGATGCTGTTGGAGTTTCTGTTTACATTTAGTGCTTTGGTTTCAGTTGTATTTCATTACGTTGTTTTGCTTACTGCTTTCTATAGATACATGTACCATTCTTCATCATTATTATATCAGGCATTGCTTTTACTTTCAGTTCATTTGTTGCATGGTATTTATTGCTTCCGCTATTGTTTATGCTTATTCTTCCGCTGCATACTTTACCAAATGAGTACATAGTTTCCCCACTGACTCACCAAGGCCCTCGTTGTTAGTCAGCATCCTCTGGCATTTGGGGAAACGTGCTTGAGGTCATGTGGCGAACCAGGTACGGGGCACCGGTTATGCGACTCCGGACTCGGGTCGTTACAAAGTGGTATCAGAGGAGTTTTCTTTCTTTACTATTGCTTACTATTTTACAACAATAGCTAGGGATAGGAAGAAATGGGTAGTTAGTACTTAACTGTGCCTGGGAGTAAATAACCTGTGTACAGGGAAAAGCTACATTACCTCGAAATTGCAATTTTCAGTTTTTTCAAGTGTTACAGTTTATTATATTTCACCGTTGGGTGATGCACATGTTTTTTGTTGTTACAGTTTATATGATTATGGTTCTATTTGGTTGCAACCCGATGAGATAAGGGTGTGTCATCTCATGCATCATATAGGCACTGTGTAGGAAATCACTTGTCATGCATTTTACCATGCCATCTAGGGTGCATTAGAATTGCATGCTGTTGTGATAAATGTTGTGATAGATTATGCATGTCGTTGTGGTAGTTGCTGTGATAGGAATACTTGTTGCGCTGATAGAGTATTACTTATTTTACAGCCTATTTAGCTTGGACGCCAAGCTCTGGTCTTGGAGGTGTTATGGGCCCTCGAGGATCGTAATTTGGAGGATCATTGTTTGTTATGCTTTTTACTTGTTGTATGCATTATTATGATGTCAGGCTTTGATTCGCGGTGAGTATGGGCCCCCACGAATCGGAATTTGGCACATAGCTGGTTGTTTTTCAGTGTTTCTGGTGTTCAGAGCAGTTTCAGAGCTACTACCCAGAAAAACCCAGAATACACGACGTGTACTTTATTCATACACACCGTGTAGTTTTTAAATCGTGTTACTATCTGTGTAAAAAAAACATGGGGTGTTGGAAGGTCTTCGGGGACACGTCATGTACCATAAGTACACACTGTGTAGTAGTCAACCGTGTACCCAGCCGTGTCACTAACAACACGGGTCAGGGAAACTCATGTAGTACACGTCGTGTGTTATAAGAACATGTCATGTAGTTTTCTCCTAGGTACCTGACCATGTCACGAACAACACAGGTCGGTGTGATCTATCCTTATACACGTCTTGTTTGTTCGGAACATGCCATGTAAGGGGTTACCCATGTGGCTGGCCGTGTAACCTGCTACACAGGCTGTCGAAGCCTGGCTCGTACACACCGTGTCCTTAGTGCACACGCCGTGTAGTTTAGAATTAGGAGGACTGTATAGGTTAGTCGTGCAAAGAGACTCAGGCAGGGGAGTGGAGTTCAAGTACATGTCGTGTTTCGGGACAACACGCTGTGTAGTCTGGACCGTTACACAACCAGTGGTGGCAGAATTACATGACCATGTAAATGGATTTAACAAACACGCGGTTTAGTTTAATATACACACCGTGTAGTTCAGTTTTTCAAATTTAGGTGTTTCTCTCTCCTGTTCCCATTTTGTACTCTTGTTTTTTATGTCCTTGTTGATCCTAAATCGGAGGCGTGCTTTTGATCTTTCAAGGCTATGGCAACAAGACATCCTCTCGTTGCACATCAGGAACCAGGCGGTGACCGTACGCCTGATACGACAGACCAAGGACTACCAGTAGTTCCGCCAATTGTCCCAGATATGGAACCTGTAGTGATTCCAGACACTGGTGCAGACGCTCAGTTCAGAGAGGGTTTCATGAGGTTTATGCAGACCTTCCAGTGAGCTCAGCATCCTATCCCGTCTATGGCAGAGCTGACACGAGTCTTCTAGCAGCAGCATCCTCCCACTTTCACAGGGGATGGAGGACCTCAGGTTGCAGAGTCATGGATAGAAACCATGCTTTCCATCTTCGAGCATATGAAGACACCCCCAGACAGAAGGGTGAAGCTCGCAACTTACATGCTGCGAGATTATTCTAAAAGATGGTGGGATGTAGTCTCATAGGCAGGGTGCTAGTGGACTATGGATTGGGATGAATTCCAGCATACGTTCTACGAATACTTCTATCCAGTGACTTTGAGGGCCGACAGGGCTAGGGAGTTCATGAACCTGTAGCAGGGTACTCTTTCGGTTATGGAGTATTCCTCCTGCTTCACTGAGTTACAGTGTTTCGCTCCCGTTTTGGGAAATAACAAGCTGTTTTGTGCAAGGAAGTTTGAGGAAGGCCTCAAACCAGAGATCAGATCGCAGGTGAACGTTTTCCAGTCGACTTCTATTACTCTGATATTTAACCAGGTGCTGATCACCAAAAGAAATCTGAGGGAGACTGGAGCTGTTGACCAGGGCGGTTCAGCATCCAAGGCTGATTCATTTCATACTGACAGTAGGAAGCGCCACCGAGAGTCTACTCGAGGTGACTCGAGGAAGCGAGGTATATCTTCAGGTATATGAGATCTTCCTTCTGGAAACCCAGTGGTGTGCTATCAGTGCATAAAGAACGGGCATAAGAAGCCTCAGTGCCTAAGAGATCCAATGGAGTACCAAGCTTGCGGCAAGATGGGTCATCTGCAGCGTTTTTGCAGGGTTCTTCTTCCAGCGGCTAGTGAAGGAGGATCTGTTTCTACCCCTCATTCAGGAGTAGGATTAACAGTCCCGCAGCAGACTGGGGGCTGGAGTTCTTCGGTTCGTGCAGGCCAAGGTAGAGGTCATGGATGCAGTAGTCAGGCTCAAGGGGGATCAGCTCAGGGATATCAGGCTGCTACACAGTGCCGCGGTACTGGCCAGATGTTTGCAGTAGAGCAGATCCATCGGGAGCAGGATCCTGGACCTTCCACAGTTTGAGGTACGATCTTAGTAGCCTCAGTTTTATCTTCATCCCTTTTCTATAATGGTGCTTCACACAGATTTATCTCTATTTCTGTCATGGAAAGTCTTGAGCTCTTTGTCTTTTCGTCAGCTGACATGTTGACTCTCGACACGCCCTTGGGAACGAGGATATCTAGCGTACGTCAGTGCAAGGAGTGCCCTCTCTAGGTTGCAGGGTATCATTTCCTATGGGACCTCTATGTCCTGGAGATGACGGGATATGATGTCATTCTCGGTATGGATTGGTTGGTTCCCTTCCAGGCAGTCATCGATTGCTATCGCCGAAGGGTGAGTTTTGTATCACCAGAGGGTGAATCTTTCCTTCATAAGGGCGAGTGGAATGTTCAGGCGAGTCGAGTCGGACTCGAGCATCATGGGCTAGGAGGAGTTACGGCCCATATTTCTAGTCTTTATCTGGATGACCAGGGGACTTCATAGTTATATTTTCCTCCAGTGGTTGATCTCTTTCTAGATGTCTTTACAGAAGACTTTTCAGGTTTGCCTCCGAATCGTCAGGTAGACTTCTCGATTGAGCTCGTGCCAGGAGTAGCACCGGTGTCCATTCCTCCTTATAGGATGGCTACACCTGAGTTACAGGAGCTCAAGAATCAGTTGGAGGAGTTGAAGACAAAGGGTTTCATCTGACCCAGTACTTCTCCTTGGGTTTCGTCTATCCTATTCGTGAAGAAGGTAGACGATACCCTTAGGATTTGCGTGGATTATCGGAAGTTGAACTAGTTGACGGTCAAGAACCGATGTCCCTTTCAGAGGATTGATGATCTCTTTGATCAGCTTCGAGGAGCTCGGGTGTTCTCAATGATCGATTTGAGGTCTGGTTATCATCATTTGTACATTAGGCCTTCAGATATACCTCTGACAGCCTTCAGGAAAAGGTATGGCCTCTACGAGTATACGGTTATTCCGTTCCTCCTTACGAACGCGCCAGCAGTTTTCATGGCACTGATGAATCAAGTGTTCCATCCTTACTTGGATTCCTTCATCGTGGTCTTCATGGACAATATCTTGGTGTACTCTCACACTCGACACGACCATGAAACCCATCTTGAGATTGTTTTGAGTACACTGAGGGAGCATCAGTTATATACTAAGCTCTCAAAGTGCCACTTTTGGATGGATGAGATTCACTTCCTGGGTCATGTCATCTCATAGACAGGAGTATCAGTAAACCCAGAGAAGGTGAGAGCAGTAGTTTCCTGGGAGCAGCCGAAGAATGTTTTCGAGGTATGGAGCTTCTTGGGGATGGCTAGCTACTATAGGCGGTTTATATAGGATTTCTCATGCCTAGTAGCACCGTTGATGGGATTGACTAAGAAGGGAGTGAAGTTTGTTTTGTCAGAAGCCTGTGAATCAGCCTTCCAAGAGCTGAAGGGGAGATTGACTTCAGCACCGATTCTAGTTCTGCCAGAGCCAGGTAAGAGTTATACAGTTTTCTATGATGCATCTGGCATCGGGATTGGAGCAGTTCTTATGCAAGAAGATCGTGTTGTCGCGTACGGATCTCGGCAATTGAGGCCACATGAGAAGAACTATCCTACGCACGACCTGGAGTTGGCAGTTTTTGTTCATGCTTTGCGTTGTTGGAGGCACTATCTCATGGGAGAGCATTTCGTGGTATATACTGACCACAAGAGCCTCAATTACATCTTCACGTAGCATGACTTGAATCTGAGACAGCGGAGGTGGGTCGAGTACCTACAATATTTCAACTTCGATCTTGCTTATACACCTGGAAAAGGCAATTCCATAGCAGACTAACTAAGTAGGAGGACTTAGTTGCAGGCAGTTCAGGAGGCCAACAGTGAGTTGCATCTCATGGATCTGTTCTCTGAGATGCATCTGGAAGTGCACGATAGACCGGGTCAGACGGTTATTTCTTCTGAAGCTGTTACCTCTACCCGTTTTGATCGAGTTCGAATGAGATAGCTATCAGACCCTGAAGGCCTAGTCCTACGGGAGGGTGTGTCAGATGGAGACCCTACTCTAGGGTGGACAGTGGGAGATGACGGGGTGCTACATTTTCATGGTCGCGTATGGGTTTTAGCGGACATACGGGAGGAGCTGATGCGGGAGTTCCACACTTCATCTTAGGAAGTTCATCCTGGTGTCACCAAAATGTACCGAGACTTGCACCATCAGTATTGGTGTCCAGGTATGAAGAAGGATGTGGCTGGTTTTGTTATGAGCTGTTCCACCTGTCAGCAGGTGAAGGCAGAAAATCAGCGACCAGTAGGGCTTTTGCAGCAGTTACCGATTCCTGAGTGGAAATGGAATGATGTTGCGATGGACTTCGTGACAGGTTTACCGAGATCGCCTCGAGGAAATGATGTGGTTTGGGTTATAGTGGACAAGCTCACAAAGGTTGCACACTTCTTGCTGATCAAGGAGACCTTCAGTGTTGATGAGCTGGGACGGTTGTACATCAGAGAGATTGTACGTCTGCATGGAGTTCCACACTCTATTGTTTCAGACAAGGATGTGTGTTTTACTTCGCACTTCTGGCAGGGGCTATAGAGGGAGTTGGGTACACAGGTACTTTTGAGTACAGCATACCATCCCCAGACTGATGGCCAGTCTGATCGTACAATCTAGGTGTTTGAAGATATGCTCCGAGCTTGCATTCTCAACTTTGGCGGTTCTTGGGAGAAGCATATTCCTCTGGTGGAGTTTGCCTACAATAATAGTTTTCAGAAGACTATTCAGATGGCACTTTACGAGGCTTTGTACGGTAGGCCATGCTGATCACCTTTATGCTGGCTAGAGGCAGGAGAGGCAGCTTTGATAGGACCTCGTCTTGTTCAGGAGACCTCAGAACAGATAGAGTTGATTCGGAAAAGGATGGAGACAACACAGTCTCTGCAAAAGTCTTATGATGATCAGCGAAGACGACCTCTGGAGTTCGAGGTCGGGGATCAGGTTTTCCTGTGTGTCGCACCGAGGTTGGGACACAAGAGGATTCAGAGACAGGGTAAGCTTTCACTGAGATATGTCGGGATGTTTGAGGTTCTGGAGAGAGTCGGGCTGGTTGCTTACTGGTTGTAGTTACCTCAGAGGTACCAGGATATGCACGACGTATTTTATATTTCTCAGCTTCGACGGTATTTCTCAGACTCATCTCATGTTTTTCATCCCGAGGAGGTTGAGTTGGAGCAGGAAGCATCTTTCAAGGAGCATCCTATCAGGATTGTTGATCGTAGTGCAAAAGTACTTCGTGGTCGGTTTGTTCCTCTGGTACGGGTGCTATGGCAGCACGGCCTTATACAGGATGAGACTTGGAAGAGGAATAATGATATGCGATCACAGTGGCCAGAGTTGTTCGAGGTTTCTTCTTATATGCCTTTCTAGGGAAATTCGGGGATGAATTTCTTTAAGGGGGGAAGTTTTTAAGAACCCAGAGCTTCGGTTTCAGGTACGGATCTCTTTTACGGGCTTTTTAAGAAAAAATGGAGAATCTGGAAATTTTCAGAGTACACACCATGTACTTTATGAGTACACTCCGTGTACTCCTCGACCACTCGAATCCGTGTGTTTTCCGAGACTAGGCCACACACCCGGTGTGTAGGGGTGACGTGGAGGCCGATTTTGGAAGAGTACAGAAAAACCCACTACACATTGTGTACTTTAAGAGTACACGTCGTGTACTTTTTTTATTTTATTTCATTAATCGACCCGGGGTCGCGCCTAATGATGGAAAACATCTTCTTCTCTACCTAATTATGTCCATAATTTCTGAGGAGGCTGTTTCTTCTCCGAGCCACCGATCCATCACCGGTTGTCCGAATCAAACTCCGTCAGTTGCAGAAGAATCGCAGCGGTGAGTTCTTGGTTCTTCTTTAGCCTCATTTCCTAATTCTTCCTCTTGTGTGAGTTATCCGATGTTGAACGTTTTAGACATTTCTATAGATCTACTCCGTTCTAGGATGATTCATGGGCCGAGGTTCAGGTATATATATCTCTGAGGATTGAGGTAGGTGGTTTGTTTCCCTATGTTGATGTTCTTTGAGTTTTGGTTGAAAAAGTGTCAGATACCCATGTGTCGGGTATCCCGGGTTTAGGATTTGACCCTATTGTTTATCTGCCCTAGATTTCTTGTTAGATTATGATGAATTGCTACAATTATATGCTTGGTTGCTTAATTGAGGATCACCCCACGGGTGTTTCTCCTTCTGTTTGGATGTTTATAGCTGTTTGGCACCGTTTGCCTGTGAGGCAAACCCTATTACAGTTGTTAGTTTCTTGTTATCACTGATTGCATGTTTTTTCTGCTATTTAAATGATTTTGTTACATGGTATCTATTATCCAAGTAGTTTTTTAACTTACATAGGGCTGCTAACAGTTGATTATGCATGACTGGACTGCTCAGGGCTGTGAGAACCTGGTTCGGGGGATCAAAGAGGGAATAGACGATTAATTGCATCCCTAGAGGGTATTTTGGTTTTAGTTTCCTAGGTAGGACCTACGGGAATAGGAATTTGTGCTTCCCAAGAGTGTTCTTAGTTACCCATGCATCGAGACCACAGGAGAAATTATACGTAAGTTCTTCCTCAGAGAGTCTATAGCTATCGTTTCAAGACCAAAGGGGAATTGACGTGAGAGCTCCCATAGTGTATGTGCCTTGTTTGATTACTGTACTATAGGGGTTTGCTAGTTTAAGACACTCAGAGAGTCAGTGTGAATTTTAATGGTTGGTTGTGATGAGTCCACCAAGACAAAGAACAAGCTTGGGTTTTGTACTACTTGTGTTTAGGTAGTCTTTTTAGATACCTGTTGTGTTACCTGCTTATCATGGAATAGAAAACCTTGCTGGTTTTTCCCTAGTTGTGTAATTAAATGAATGTGAATGGTAATTGGTAGAATTGTTACTGCATTTATTTACCTTTACTTTTTCTATATCACTCACTGACAGTAGGGCACAAATCTTGTGGTGGTTGCCAACTGGGATTAGTCTCACACCCTATTTGGGTCCTGCTTTTTCGCCTAAACAGATTAAATAGTTGCAGGTATAGGTAGGGATTGTGGTCATTCTACCTCAGGTACTTGATTGCTAGTCGAAGCTGGAGAGCATGGGATCGGGCCTTGGCCCACGATGCTGTTGGAGTTGCTGTTTACATTTAGTGCTTTGGTTTCAGTTGTATTTCAGCATGTTGTTTTTCTTACTGCTTTCTATAGATACATGTACCATTCTGCATCATTATTATATTAGACATTGCTTTTACTTTCAGGTCATTTGTTGCATGCTATTTACTACTTCCGCTATTGTTTATGTTTATTCTACCATTGCATACTTTACCAAATGAGGGCATAGTTTCCCCACTAACTCACCAAGTCCCTCGCTACTAGTCGGCAACCTTTGGCATTTGGGGAAATGCGCTTGAGGTCATGTGGCGAACCGGGTACGGGGCAGCAGTTATACGGCTCTGGAATCAGGTCGTTATAGAAAAACTCAAAAAAAACTATGGGTATTATGAAATCATATGGGTATCTTGGTCTGAAGTACTCTCATCTAGGACACCATGCATCTAAAATACACAAATGAAAGAAATGACTTGTTGATGCATCACTTTCTCTTAAAAATATTGGATCTGTGCTATTCACTCCATGAACATCGCGCCATCCCCGATATTCAACTCCCCCTAGTAAATGAGATGGGAGTAATCGTAAAGATACTGATGAAGATCAGAGATATGGAATATTCTATGGATCTTCCCCACTCGGTGTGGAAATACCAACCAATGTTCCACCTCAACAACTCACACCAACACCTCAAAGGGCCCAAAAAACCTAGGAGAAAGCTTAATCTCTCTACAAAACCTACACTGCCTATATAGAGGGGAAAACTTAAATAATACAAGGTCCCCAACCTTAAACTCCTATGGCCTACTTTGAGATCGGCATAAGACTTATTCTAGTACTATACTAGTTTCATCCTCTCATAAACAAGATGATCATTCTCTTCCATGCTCTACACTACATCAGTACCAAGAACTGCTATCTCCCAAAACTCTATACAAAACAACAGAGAATGACATGGTCTCCCATAAAAATCCTCAAACGGGTCTATACCAATGGATTAGTGATAAATATGTATGAAAACTTGACTAAAGTCAGGTTTCAAACCCAAGATCCACAAAATTCCAAGACGTACACACGCAACATATCCTCTAGTGTCTGTATGGTCCGCTCCATCTACTTGTCCATCAATTAGTAAAAAGTAGTGTTAAGGTGTAACTAGGTTCCAAAAATAATGTTGCAATACCCTCAAGAATTGTGAGGTAAAATTTGAGTCCTGATTTGAGACAATAGAGTTTAGAACTTTATGAAACCATACCACCTCATCCACATACTTCTTATAAAAATAATCAACTATGCAGAACTCCTGGATCATTAAGAAGTGGGAAGATTTCATCAACTAATCAATAATTATCCATATAGAATCACAACCTCCTTGATATATGGGTAATCCTATGTTGAAATCCATTAATATTTCATCCCATTTCCACTCAAAAATATACAAAGGCTACAACAAACTTCTAAGAACATGATTCTTGGCCTTTACCTACTAAAAAACCAAACACTTTTCCACAAAATCTGCCACTACTTGTTTCATCTCAAACCACAAAAAATGTATCCTCAAACCATGGTACATCATGGATACTCCTGGGTTTCCATTAGTGATCTATGAAACTCATGAAGGAATCCATTATTCATCACCACTAGAGAAAAAATCCTCCCATGAAATAGAATCCAATTATAATCATCCTCCAACCATCCCTCCATAGCATCACCATGACCAACATGTTCTTGCATCACCTTTTCCTATAAGTATCTACATAGAGACTCCTCCACATCCCACATTAGTGAAAAATGCATCATCATCTAAAATAGATAGGCTCTATCAACATCCACCCTTTCATCTAAGTGTAAGGATGTAAAATCCTCCATTTCCTTCCAAGCATCCCCACACTCATGAACAACATCCTTCCCCAACTTCCTACTCGAAGAATCATCCAAAAAATTACCTTTTCCTAAGGTGTAAGAGATCTCAAAATCATAATATTGAAGAAACTCCATCCACCACCACTACCAAAAATTTAGGTCATGCTGAGAAAATATATACCTCAAACTATTATGATCTGTGAAGACCATAAATCATTCCTCAATGTGGTAATGTCCCCAAAAATTCATCATAAAAATAACCACTTATATATCCATATCATGGGTGGAATAGTTACGTTCTTGGGGATATAACTACATATAACTATAAGAGATCATTTCCCTTTGTTTCATCATCATGCATCACAATACCATATAGGAAGCATCACAAAACACCTCAAACATAACACCCTCCTCATGCAACAGAATTGCTAGAGTAATGACCAACTTTCCCTTTAGGTAATCAAATTCTTCCTGGCACAAATAAGTCCATAAAAAATCCTAGTCTTTCATGATCAATATTGTCAATGGGGCTACAACTCAAGAGAAATCAGGAAAGAACCTATGATAATATCCAAAAATAACTAGAAAACCATGAACCTATGTCATGTTCTTGGGTATTTCCCAAGAAACAACTATCTCAATCTTCAACGGGTCTACTAACACACCCTGTTGAGAGACCACATGCCTGAATAAGTGAACCTCTCTAGTAAAAAAACTTACACTTGGAAAAATTCCCATAGATTTGGTGGCATCAAAGAACCTACCAGACAGCTTTGAGATGATTTGCATGCTCCTCCTATGACTTTGATTAGATCAATATATGATCGATGAATATGATGATGAACTGATCCAGGACCTCATGGAACATAGAGTTCATAAGACCTGTGAACATGGCTGGTGTATTTATAACTCTAAATGGAATGACTACAAACTTGAAGTTCTCATACCTTCATTTGAAGGAAGTCTACAGGATATCCCCATTATTTACCCTCAACTGGTGATATTCATACCATAGATCAATCTTAAAAAACCAACTCTCCCTGCCCATCTGGTAGAAAATATCATCTATACTTGGAATAGGGTAATAGTTCTTGATTGTTGCCTGATTCAACCTCCAGTAGTCTATGCACAACCTTAGACTACCAATCACCTTTTTAGAAAACACTAGAGCACCCCCATAGAGACACATTAGGCTGGATAAAACCCTTACAAATTAGATCATCTATCTAAATCCTTAAATCCAACAACTCATAAGGTTCCATCTGATAAGGATCCATTGAAATCAGAGAATAAACAGGATACAAGTTTATCCTGAACTCAAAATCACATTGAGGGGGTAGCATCAAAACCTCCTTAGGAAAAACATCAAGAAACTCCCAAAAGACCATGGGTACCTCCACTATACCAATGTCCACTAATTACACAAAAACATCATCCATAAAATAAATGAGGGGCTCCACACATTGATTTCCCACATGACAACCCCACTCGCCAATGAAAACCACATGATATCTATCCACATTCAAGAACACTAATCTCCTATAAATGAAATTGATATCAAAAAACATAAAATAAAACTAGCCAATGATAAGGATAACATCATATGGATACATCTGTAGTGAGAAAATATCCCAAAAAAATTGATGTGGCCTCATCATCATTTCACACTCTCGACATAATCGAACAAGATGGTCTAGCCTCCAACTGGCGTAATCAACACTAGGGACATGAGAAGAATTTCTAAATCTAGTCCTATAGAACAGACTAAAGATATTTCAATAAAGGAGTTTTAAGCTCCTAAATCAAATAAGGAACAAAAATGGTTCTAAAAAAACTGATCATACCTCTAACGTTATCTAGCCACTCTAGGACTACCACCTACACTACGTGAAACTGATCACACCCTACTCTATCTCCATAAACATGAGGATATTTATCAGGTTAGACTTTTCCATATTTATCTTGCCTCAGCAGAATATAAGAATGTTTCCCCTATTGCTAAAATGGTCTCACTAGAAACTACTACTGAAGTTGGCATTAAACTTCCCACTTTCACTAAACTAAAATAAGAGAACCATTGGGCACTGGTTCTGGTGATGTCCATGAACGCCACAACTAAAACGCACTTTCCTGATATCTCCAAGAAAATAATGGAAACCAATATCCTAGAAGGCCAAAAGGTAAACTGCTAAGGTTGAATCCACACTGATTGAAACCTTAAAGGATCTAGAACCTAAAACCTACCATTGAGAACTCTACTCCTCAAGGAACCCTACTGGTTCCCCTATCATAGAAAACCTTCTCACTACTTCATCCACTCAATCACCTCAGCCTTATCATGAACCTCCAGATATATTGGAAACATAAAAGGAGTGACTGCATAATGGATAGAAGGATTAAGTGCCTTCTTAAGACGTCTCACATGAAACTCCTCATCTAAAAAAATATATTGGGAAAAGTGTAAAAGGTTCTTAAACTTTATTCTTAACTCTCACTCTAACATAATCCCCTATTGAAGAGAAAGAAGTTCATAGCACTTCCCTACCTTCATGGTCAATGAAAGGAACTCTTCCCATAACTCTTTCTGAAAATCAACCCATGAAACATCTACCTCCTTTCACTCACCATAACACAATGTCCACCTATGACACATATCTCCCCACATCTGAAAAACTTCCAAAGGGATCCAATATCCCACTGGGGCTTGAATCAAACTAAATGTGATCTCAATATCCTCTAACTAGCTCTCTATCTTCGTATCTAAAACACTACCCGTGTACTTCCCTAAAGCCTTCCTCTAAAAAGTGAATAATTCCCTCTACCAAGCCTCATCCTCCTCTATTGGATCAACTCTATAGTGATCAATTGGATCAGACTACTTGACCTCAAATTCCTAAGCTATATGAAGATGATGAATATGATCCATAGTTGAAAAGTGAACAAGAATTTCTATAGATTGATAGTATTAAAAAAAATTAGATTCATTTTAATTCACTTTATTCATTTTAACCTTCTCAAAACAACCCAATTCAAATAATAACACAAGTCATCATGATGCACGTACCTCTCTTAGTTCTATACCCTGAAAATAGGTCTCCTTCACTTGGTCATTCAATAAGCTTAGATTTTATGCACTAGATAAAAGGGGGCCCTAAAATATCTTGTCCTAGCTGATATCCCTTGACTATGTCATGTACCAAGGTCAATTGGAACTACTTCTATACCAACCCATGAATTCCCCACTATGAGTAAATCCAAACTCTATTCGATATATCAACCATCATCTCTAATATCACTCTGTCCTAAACCACTCCCATCAATGATACCACAATGATGGGAGAGAGATAATGCCCTCAAACCCCACCTCCAGTAGGCCCTGGGTTGGTGACTAGCACCAAGGGTATAAAAATATCATGAAATGGGAGGCATTACCCACTATAATAGTATAATATCGGGAGATAATATGAATCATCCACAAATAACTCCATGAAATAATATAAAAATAAACTGAAACCGTCCTACATTCATGTATAAATAAAACTGATACTGATAAAATTATCCAAAGTAAATACCCAAAAGCAAAGCTAAAGAAGTAACACTGTAGTTATCCAAAAGTTTGAGCTATTAATGTCCAGCACAATATATGTAATCTTCTTAGAAATGTGGGAAAAAAATTATGTGAGCATATAAGTATACTTAGTAAGAAAACAAAAGTCACTCATACACATGTCAAAGAAGCATAATAATGAACCCTTGAGAAAACAACAAAACCAACAGCACCTAAATAGGTCAACTATCCATCCCAACCTCACCAAGGAATGCTTACCAAATAACATAAGTCAAGTAATATAATATAACATGAGTCACATCGATAAAGGGTACCCCACACCACTTTTTTGCCAATATGCCTCTCTCACACCCCAATTTCATATGTCATGGAACTCACATATCTTATAAATACCCCACTGATTTACAAGCACAATCACAATACACCTCACCTGAAGATACCTGGGCTCACCACCCAAAAATCATGACCACATAAAATCTCACCTAAAGACACAAGGACCACAGCAGTAGGGTATCACAAACATGAAATACATCAACCCCATTCCATTATCCTACCATGCATGACCCCCACCGTAAGTCGCCTCATCCCATCTCATCCTACCCGTAGACACCTGGGCTACATCACATCTTTCTCGAAGACACCTAGGCTCACTACCCCACAAGCACAGCCACATCACATCTTTCCTGAAGAAACCAGGGCTATATCACAACTTTCTTGAAGACACCTAGCATCACTTCCCTATAAGCACAGCCACATCACATCTCACCCAAAGAAACCTAGGCAATCACAACCACTATCTAGTGTACTATCAAACCTCTAACCATCACAGCCTATGCAATACCTACCTAATTTTAAAGAGAGAGAGAGGGAAAGATCAAGTACCCATCCATCTTTCCTTCTTATAGGATGTTGGGAAAAACACCCCTCATATAAATATGATTATTGACACTTAGTGTTTGACATGGGTGGGGTGCATATAAATATCACAAGTAATATATAAGTGTGTGTGTATATATATATATACACAAGCCCGACCAATAGGTTCACAACCAAACACTAACCAAATCACAACAACATCTCTACTTTCACTGCAAACTCTAAATGTATAACACCACACAATCCATGATCCACTAGCCACATTTCATATTTCCAACAAAACCCATTATCCAGCCCATTCATTTCATTATTAAGAATCAATCACATTTAATCCCATGGCCTATCATTTATTTATTCATTATCCATTTCCATCCCATTAATAAACTGAAACCCCATCCATTTTAATCGTTATTAAATAATTATTCCATCACTACCTAAGAATCTAGCACAAAGAAACCACACATCATAAGAATCTCATCATCTCCATCACACCACCACCTCACTGCCCCCAAAAACATGGCCAAACAACCACCTCACTGCATTAAAATCACATCCAAACAACCACTGCCTCACCTCCCCAAGAGAACGGCCAAATAACCACCACCACATCACCCCAAAATCACATCCAAATCTTACCCATTAGCCCTGCATCTCATTTCAAACACACATAACCTCCCCACAAGAACATCCACACATCACAACACATCAAAGTCCATTTTACATATTTAACAAAGGGTATTTTATCACATATCACTTTATTTTAGGGTTTTCATCACACAAGATATAATCTTGGGGACAACATTTCATTATCCCAATATAAGTTATTATCCAATTTCCATTTAAGGGTGATATCATAACAGTCCTAAAAAATATATCATTCACAACACATATCATTCAATAAAAAAACACCCAATGACCACAATTTTTAGTGTATCCTCAAGCTCGTACAAACACAATATTACAATCAAATCAAAGTTGTAAAATCATGTGAATCATTCCCTGTTTTCACCTTCAATTTAAATTAATCAATTATTTATTTTTTATTAAGATATAAAAACTATAAACCATAGGTAAAAAAATCGAACCCCTCCCATATGACACACAACAAAGAGAAATGAGTGTTTCCCTACCTCAAAGAAGCTTTTCCAACTCATTGTGCACCACATGGTGGATAAGAAATTACCAAAAATCACAACTTCACATGGGAAACCACAGATCAACCTACACCACTCCCAAATATCATCAATACACATAAAAATCACACCCTAAACCAATATCACCACAATGAATCTATAGAAGATGAATGGTAAAAAACAATGGAATAAAAGGCAGAACTCGCCACGGATCTCCAAAAAACAACCATTAGAACCAACATATCAAATAATGGAGAATAGGTAATTAAGGTATCCTTGGGGTTCCTAGGGTTCATCCAAGATTAGAGGGATAGAACCCATGAATGAATGAAAAAAATTAATTGACAAAAAAACTTAAAAGTTGGAAACCCTCCAGTATCATGTAATGTATCCATTACACGACATGTAATCCTCATGTTTCCAAAAATATTCACCTTTCACTAAAAAATAAATCCCCTTATCTTTTATTTAATACTAATTTTGAATTCCACTTATATGATGTGTAATAGATCTCATGGGTTCCCCTTGTGCATGATTTATATTCCACGAACCATCTGACTTCACAAGTATTGACCCATAAGTTCACATGGTGTAAACATTAAACTATGTGAATTACCTTTTAAAACACTCTTGCTTCCACAACCTTTATAGAAAACTCGCAAAACCACCCCAAAACACCTCCAACCACTAAAAATGTAAAATTAATGGTTTGAGAATACATGGGATGTTTCAAATCACTCTGATCAATGGTTCTTGATAGTCATGTAAACCATTTTGTATTTAGTAAGGAATTGAATATAGAATGATGATGTTGAGGTGGTAATAGGTGTGCTCAAATATTAAAGTATATTATTTGATCTTGGTTATATAAATTCACTTATATCATGAAAATTATTTAGGAATGATAATTACTACCCTCTTAAATTAGATGTTGAATTAGTATTGAAAACCCCTAATGTAATAATGATCACATCTCAGTGTCTATGATTCTTCTCTAGTTGAAATTTATTGGAATGTGCTTCCATAAAATCTTGTTATGATTCTTCTCAGTGTATATGATTCTTCTCAGTGTCTATGATTCTTCTCTAGTTGAATTTTTTTTTCTTAGGCATGGATTGGATTTCTCTACATAAATCCCACATAAATTTCTAAGGAATAGAATTAAATTTTAATATTCGAAACCAACCTATGATATTATATTAGTATGAAGAAAAATATGAACTTATAATAGTGATCACATCCATTGTATGAATCTTTATTACTATTAAAAAGGGGTATTTATCTTAGATGGTTTGTTATAAACTCAACATCAATGATATACCTACATTTTTATGAATTTTTTGATGTATTTTTTAAAGAGTTTACAATTATTCCATAGAATCATGAAGTTGATTTTTTAATAGAAATAATACCTAGTGTTATTCCAATTTCAAATACTCTCTATAGAATAAACCTGATTGAGTTGCAATAATTGGAGAAGCAAACCCAAGATAATATTGATTAAGTATTTTTTCAGAAAAGTGTGTCACCTTGGGGTGAATCTATTCTTTTGGTTAAGAAGAAATATGTATTGATGAGACTCTACATTGATTTTTAGGAACTGAATAAGATCACAATCAAGAACAAGTATCATCTGCACTGCATTGATGAATTTTTTAGCCAACTTCATGGAGCTAAATAATTTTCCAAGATTTTTCTTCATCTTAGATATCATAAATTGAGGTTTAAGAATGAGGATATACCTAATACAATATTCTATACTAGGTATGGGCACTTTGAATATATAGTGATGGCATTTTTTCTTACTAATTCCCCCACTATCTTTATATATTTAATGAATAGTGTCTTTAGAGATTACCTAGATTAGTTTTTGGTATTCTTTATAGATGATATTCTTATCTATTCAACGAGAAAGGAAGAGTATGAAGAAAAACTTGAGAATTGTGTTGAAGATCTTAAGGAAGGATAAATTGTATGCAAAAATTTACAAGGTGTGAATTTTGGCTATAAAAACTTTCATTTTGGGTTATATAATATCAAGAGAAGGTATATCGGTGGATCCATCAAAGATGAATGTTATTGAGAATTGGACCATACCAACCACTGTGACTAAGATCCATATTTTTTTATTTTAATATATATTATTGACTCTTTGTGGAAAATTTCTCAATACTATCCACTCACAAAGTTAACTCGGAATGGGGCCAAGTTCCTTTGGATAGATGAATTTGGAAAAAAAAATTAAGGATTTGAAGAGAAGGTTTGTCAGTGAAACTATGGTTGCATTACCCTATAATAGAGGATCGTTTTTAGTCAATAGAGATACATCGAAGAAGGTATTAGAATGAATCCTCATGAAATTGATATGGTGATAGCTTATGCCTCTTGAAAATAGAATGTTCATGAGAAAAATTACCCAACTCGTGATTTGGAGTTATCTATGGTAATTTTTTCATTAAATATATAGATGAGTTATCTTTATAGGGAAAGGTGTGAAATATATATTGATCATAAAAGTTTAAAGTATATATTCACATAGAAAGAGTTGAATATGCACTAGAAAAGATTGTTGGAGGTGATTAAATATTTTAATAGCTCAATACATCACCATCCTTGGAAAGTGAACAATGTATCTAATGCTTTAAGTCCAAAGGATAATTCAAGATTATCTAAAATGTGGATGACAAAAGATCTAATATTAATATATTTTAAAATTATTTATTTATAAATCTTTAAGAAATGGTATAAATATTATATTTCTCAAATAATTGTTCAACTATCTATCTGGGTAAAGATTAAAGAGGCATAGAAGGAATATTAAGAGCTTCAGAAGAAGGTGAGAAATGTTCTTGAGTTTAACCTTTATTATGATGGAATGATAAGGTCCGGGAACCATGTATGTGTTTCATCCATACCCAAATTTTTTTAGGATCGAAATAAGAATTTAGATGCTCAATATAAAGAGGGGGTGAATTGTATACTTCAAAAAAATTCTTCAGAACTTTTAAAGATGGAATAAAACTTTCTATTATTTAACAATGTTAAATAAGGTAAATTCATAAGACCTCTTAGTTCTACAAACTTTATAGATTCCGGAAATATGGTTCTGAAAATGAAACTTATGAGAAGTTTACAAGTACAAAGATTCTACCTTAAATCATATAGAATATTACTAATTAGAGTATACAAGTATAAGAAAGTATAAGATAGTTATAATTTCCTTTATAATAAAAATGCGGTGAAAAACAAACTTGAAAAAATATAAGTAACAAGTATAAAAACATTTAACCCAAAGAGTAGGGTATCCAACAACCTTGGATAAAGGTCCCTTGATTTATAATTTCAAGAAATTCTGTCTTACCCACACTAAGTTAATCCCTCGATAGGAATATCGGAGTCTGTATTGTTATCCCCACAAGACCTTGAACTTTAAGATAATCGGCACCTCTGTCTTCCTTATCAAGGAAGTCCTCGAACTTTAAGGTAGTCAACACCTCTGTCTTCTAATCCCTGTAAGCCCTAGATTTTACACAGCAATAATCAGAGTTTCATGAAGCAAGCTGAAAAAGATGTTCAGTATGCACAAGGAATGAGAGTATCTCTTTCTAGAAATCACTTCAACAACATGTGGTCTCTAGAGTTGTAGAACAGTCATCAAAATTTCTGATCTCATTCAAATAAGCTCTTATTTATAGGCATTTTCCAAATGGTAGGCTCCCTCCTCCAATGGTCATATTTTCCCTTGAATCTTAGAGGGACCTGTGCACATGTCACTCAAAAAACGGTTAGTTAGAAATAGAATGCACGACATTGTTTCATAACTATAACATGGGTAATTAAAATAATGTTTCTCTATCAAATCTTTTTTTTGGAGTCTAAGGAAAAATAATGTTCAGAGTCTAAAAAAAATTGGAGTCTATATTAGATGGATATTTGGATTCTGTTTTCCAAGGAATTCGGAATCAGAATTCTATAGACTTCAGAGTCTGAATTCAGAAGAATTCAGAGTCTGAATTATAAGGAATTTGGAACCTAAATTCTAAGAAGTTCGGAGTCTTAATTCTAAGGAATTCGAAGTCTAAATTTCAGAGAATTTAGAGTGTGAATTTCAAAGAATTAGGATTCTGAATTTTAGAGAATTCGGATTCTAAATTTCATAGAATTTAGAGTCTAAATTTCAGAGAATTCAGAGTTTTAATTTCAGAGAATTCGTATTCTGAATTTTAGAAAATTCAGAGTTTGAATTTTAGAGAATTCAAAGTCATAATTTCAGAGAATTCAGAGTCTGAATTTCAAAGAATTCAGAGTCTGAATTTTAGAGAATTAAAACTCTGAATTTTAGAGAATTCTGAGGTTTTAGATGTGAAACCAAATTTTTCACTTAGGAATAAAGAGATAAACTAAATTATGAACAATGAAAAACAGGTAAGGATAAATTTTCCTTGGAGAAGGAAAATTTTCTTTATTAAGGAAAAACTGGGAAAGAGGAAAATTTACTTAAAAAAACTTAGGGAAAATAAAATTTTCCTTGATATAGAGTGTTTGTGATTTTCAAAACATAGAGGAATGGAAAAGTCTTAAGAAAACCTTATTGACTCAACAATATCCCCCTTTTAGGAAAGCACAGACATCCTTACTAAAAAAAATATAAGGACTTTGAAATTTTTATGAGCTTGAAAATAAAAACTTATCTCCCTTTACTTATGGATCATAATGAATATGACTAACTCCCCCTTAGGCTTTGAAATCCATAAGGATTTTATACTTGATTTCCTGAATGAGATTTTACATTTTCTTGAAAACAAAAATATTCATGATAAAAACTTTTCCCTTAGATTAACTTCCCCTTGCTTAGGGAAATTTCTTCTTTGCTTAGTTTTCTTTTTTGTCATTCCTTTCTCCCCCTTTGTGATTTTAAAAAAGGAATGAAGGGAATGGAAAATAAAATATGGTACCTAAAATATTATTACTAAAAAACCAAATATATGAAGTGCAATGAAAATTTCACTAATATTGAAAATTTTGTACTATAGGAAAATACAACAAAAGATCGGATTTGAATGAAATTATCCCTCTTTCTCCTTTGGCATTACCTTCTTTACAATAGTATTGAGCTTCTTGAGTTCCTTGTTATCATATTCCATGTGCTTGAGTAGCTGATCTTGATCTTTAGTTTTCTTTTCCAAGGATTTAATTCGTTCTTCTTGATCCTTATGCATATCATCCTGAGCCTTCAAGGCTTCTTCTTATTTAGAAAGTTTTTCTCAAGTTCGATTCTAAGATCCCTTTCCCTCTTCCAACTCTGAGCAACTGAATACAATTTCCCATTTAGATCTTTCACTTATTTCTTCCGAGTAGTGTCTTCAAGAGATAGATTTTATTCAAATGACTTTGTGAGATCTTTGAAATTAGCATCTTTGATTTCAAAAGAATCCTTGACATTATCTTGAAACTCATCGAAATTTCTCATCGCTTCAACAGTTTTCCTTGACCAACTAGTCATCTTATTGCAAGATCTTTTATGGGATTCATAATTAATGAAAAAAGTTTTGAAATCAGCCTCAAGTTTGATACACATATCCATCACCATGGATACTGAATCTTTTTTCTGATTTAAGGAATGCTAAATCATTTGGCATCTTGAATCTATGCTTAGAAATAATAGAATATTACCTACCAGCTTCTTCAAATACTGAACAACAAAGTCATGTCCAAGAGAAGATGATTCTAAATTCAAATGTTTTATTGATAAGGATTCCTTTTCAAGAACATCATCTTTCCTCTTTGATGAAGCACCAACATCTTTATTACTGACCAAAGACTTGGTAGGATTATCAACCATCACCTACTTTCCCTTATCTGTTCTTGAAATTATTTCTTCTTGTTTAGGTGATTCATGTTCACTATCAGATAACTGAACAATCTTATCATCATAAACTTCTTCCTTCTTAGATCCTACCTCAACACCCTATGGTTGTATGAAATCATGATTGCTACTTTCTTCTTCAGACAATTTATTTACTTCTTCCTCACCCTTCTTATCTTTTCTTGGGGTGGAAAGTTTGAAAGACTCGGCTTCATAAGTTCAGATTGATAACTTCTCAGAAGGACTCTCCTTATCATGATAATATTCTACTTGGTTTATCATATCTTCGGTATCACCACTACCTTCTTCTTCTTCTTCCACTTCTTCTTCATGCACTATTTCTTATTCTTGATCTCGCTCCTGAATAACCAACTTCTTTCCTGAAATCTCTAGGATTAATTCTACTAAAAAGGATTTTGGTATCGGAATTTTCTCAAAATCTTTCTTAGTATCCTTAAGAAGAGATTGAACTATATCAGCCTCATACATCTTCTTATTTTTCTTATTCTATTTTTATTTCTTCTCAAGCTCTTCAGTAGCCTCTTCTTTTAATAATTTTGCTTCAGCAAGGTCCAAGACAAATTTAGGCTCCCCTTGTTTTTTTTCTTATCCTCTCTCTATTTTGAAACTACCTTATCAGGATAAGATTTTTACTTCTTTGACTTCAGTGGTGCAGATTGAATTTCCTTGGAAACATGATTTTTTCTTTTCTCTTTAATTTCCTTTACCTTCCTCTTCCTCCCTCCTTTCATGGAGGTTTCAGCAAAAATAGGTTTCTTTAACAAAACTTCAACTTATTCATTTGATAAATCATAAAACTCTCCGGATTCACTAGAAAATCCAATTTTCATTCTCCTTAGAGTGTCATCTCTTAGCAACATTATCCTGAAATTTCTTGACTTCAATTTGCATGAAATTTTCATTGATTCTAAACAAGAAACAATGATCTTTGATAGAATTGTCAGATACATGATAATCTGAGACTTTAGATTTCCATTCTTGATATTCTCAATCATAACCAAAATATACTTAACCAAATTCAGCTTTCGAAGGTTCACTAAGAAATCCAAAACATATATATCACTTTTCTTCATAGTATCTTTATCACCTTTCCTCGGAATGATAAAGCCTTGAAACAAAAGTTCAAGAATCTAGAAATTTGATGAAAGATGAAGAATATTTGGAGTTTTGACTCCAACCAAACCAAGGAACTCTATGGACTTATCCTTATCAAAGCTTCCTTCAACATTAGGTTACTTATGCGAACAAAATTCAGCTTCTCCTTCGTAAGGTATTCCAATCAAACTAGATGCCTTATAATAAAAAAGAGAGTAAGTCTAACCATAACTCTTGAAAGAAAATTTCTCTTTTCCTCCTTGATTGAAAAAATATACGAATTCATAGAACTCTACAAGCAACTCCAGAATCACCGGATCCTCTGCCTTGGGTTTAGATACAGTTATACTCTCCTAGCTATTTAACTTTATGTTCTTTGAGATGATTGAATCATACTTATTAAATAAGTCCGGTTCTACCAACCTTTCATGATAAATCTTCCATTCATATATTTCCTTTATATTTGACATTTCTTTATGAGGAGATACTTCTTTATATATTCAGAACTAAGGAAGACCTGATAAATTTGGAATGGTCTTAAGTAGGAAGGGCAGAGCTTCAGCACGCAAGAGCTTGGGATTCAATGTGGGACAACCATCATAGGGTCCTTTATATAGGAAATTTAAGTGACGGTTCAACTTCCCTGATTGATCCAACAGTTGAAAACTTCTTGAGAATATCTAGCATTTGAGGTGATATCCAAATAAGAATTTTGATAGATTCCGATCTTTTGAGGTTTTTAATAAAAATATTCAGATTTAAGAAAAAGTGAATCCAAAAATTTTGAAAAGAAAATGAGAATTCCAACAAGTAAAAGATGATTACGAAATTCTAGGGAAGGAAACATACCTTTCGGGTTGCTAGGAAGATTATTTGTAATAAGTAAAATTCTTCTTGAAGAACTATAGATTCTAAAATTTTTGATTATGAAAAAATTTAGATTATAAAAAATTTAGATTATAAAAAATTTAACTATGGAAATATTAACTACAAAAATTTTGACTATGAAGATTTTTAACTAACAAGAAAATGTACTCCTACTATGAAAAGGAGTTTGTTACTGTAAGGAGATAGGTTTCAACAAGAAGCTAATAGAAAAAATTACCTTATATTTATCATTCCTAACTTTTTTTTAATGTATTTAAATATATCAGATGGTAAAGATTTTATGAAAATATCAGAAAGTTGATCTTGTATTCTGATAAATTAAATAATGATATCTCATTTTTGTGTGTGATCCCTAAGAAAGTGATTCTTAATATCTATGTGTTTTTTCACGAGAGTGATATGCAGGGTTTTTCTTTAAGGAAATGGCACTAGTATTATCACACAAAATTTTTGTTTTGGTAAAACTCATACCATAGTTTGTGAGTGTGTGTTGCATCCACAATACTTGAGCACAACAACTTCCAGCTACTACATATTCAGCTTCAGTAGTGGAAATTGCTACTGAGTGTTTCTTTTTCCATGACCAAGAAACTAATGAATCTCCTAAGAAATGACAAGTTCTGAATGTACTTTTCCTATCCATTCTATATTCACCAAAGTTAGAATTTGAAAATCTTTTTTAAACAAAATCATTTCCAGAAGTATAAATGAGTCCTAAATCCATAGTTCCCTTTAAGTAGAAAAAAATCCTTTTCACTAAATTTAAATGAGATTCTTTAGGATTGGATTGATATCTTGCACACAAGCTTACTGAAAACATTAAGTCTGGATGACAAGCTGTCAAGTAAAGTAGACTTCCTATCATACCTCTAAATGATGTTTGATCTACTAGTTTCTCAGCTTCATCAAGATCAAGTGAATTTGAGATACCAATGGGAGTACTTATACTCTTAGTGTTGTTATATCCATACTTTTAAAGAATATATTTAATATACTTAGGTTGAGATATATAGGTTCCTTCTAGTTTTTGATAAATTTGAAAACCAAGGAAAAATGTTAACTCACCCATCATACTCAATTCAAACTCAAATTTCATTAGATCCGCAAAGGAATCAGTTAAAGATTTCTGAGTTGAACCAAATATAATTTCATCAACATAAATTTGAACAATCAAAAAAAGTTCTTATATTTATTTATAAAAAGGTTTGGACCAGAATTTCCTTTAACATAATTGTTTTGAATCAAAAATCTTGTAAGTCTATCATACCAGGCTCTAGGATCTTATTTAAGTCCATACAAGGCTTTGGTAAGTTTGAAAACATGTTCAGGATGTCTTGTATCTTCAAAACCAGGTGTTTGTTCAACAAAAACTTTCTCATGAACATAAACATTATGGAAATCACATTTAACATCCATTTGAAAAAGTTTAAAATTGAAGAATGCTGCAAATTCAAGTAGTATATGAATAGATTCAAGTCTAGCTATTGGATCATAGGTTTCTTCATAGTCTATCCCTTCTTGTTGATTATAGCCCTTAGCAACCAATATAGCTTTATTTCTTACTATGACTCCATTTTCATCACATTTGTTTCTAAAAACCCATTTTACTCCAATAACATAGGTTTCCTTAGGACTTTCAACCAAGGTCTAGAATTTATTCCTTTCGAATTCATTTAGCTCTTCTTGCATAGCTTTAATCTAATAATCATCACCTGAAGCTTCATTAGTGCTTTTAGGTTCTGATTGAGAAAGAAATGCTATATATTCTACTTCATTCCTTAAGGAGATTCTAGTCTTTACAGGTTGATTTACATCAAAAATGATACTATCACTGGGATGATTCTTAAGAAACAACTGATTTGGGTTTTGTAAAACCTGTTCATCATCATAGGATAGGAAATCTTCTCGGGTAAATGCTTCAGAAATATTTTCTGGGACATTTTCCTTATTAGAAGGATCTTCTATCAAGGGTTGATAATCAGTTTTTGAAAACACATCTAAGGATGTAGGTTGAGGTTATTTAAAAAAAGGATCAGTTTCATCAAATTTGACATGTACTGTTTCTTCAACAGTAAAAGTGTTTTACTGAAAACTCTATAGGCCTTAGAGATTATGGAGTAGCCAAAAAAATTCCTTCATCAAATTTTGGTGTGAATTTATGTAAGTTATCTTTAGTATTCAAGATGAATACTTTGAATCCAAATACTTTAAAGTAGGAAAGTATAGGTTTTCTACCATTCCATAACTCATAAGGGGTTTTATTAAGAAAAGGTCTAATCAAAACTCGATTTATAGTATAACAAGCAGCACTTACAGCTTCAGCCCAAAAATGTTTGGCTATTGAATATTTACTCAACATAGTTCTAGTTATCTCTTGAAGAATTCTATTTCTTCTTTCAACAACACCATTTTTTTGAGGAGTTCTCAATGCTGAGAAGTTATGAGTAATGCCTTTTTTACTACAAAAAGTTTCAAAATCATAATTTTGAAATTTTTCTCCATGATCACTATGAATAGTTATCAATGGAATGTTTTTATCATTTTTAACTTGAAATCTAAAACTTTTGAAATAAGAAAAATCTTCAGATTTCTTTGCTAGAAAATAGACCCATATAAATCTAGTGTAATCATTAACTAAGACAAATATGTAATATTTTCCTCCAATGCTTACAGTTTTTGTTGGACCAAAAAGATCCATATGCACCAACTATAATGCATCAGTGGTTGAGACTTCATTGATGGATTTAAAACTTGATTTATGTTGTTTTCTATTTTGACGAGGATCAAAAACTTTTGAAGAATCAAATCTAAGCTTCATTAGATCCTTAACTAGTCTTTTCTTAGAGAGTTTTCATAGGTTCCTAAGGTTACAGTGTCCTAACCTTCTATGCCATAACCAAGAATGATCTTCCATTGCACTAAGACAAGGTAGATCTTGGCTTCTATAGTCTTATAAGTTTAGAGTGTAAACATTCTCTTGCCTATGGATAGAAAGAATAAACTCTTCCTTGGAATTGTGTACTATACACTTATCATTACTAAAATTCATAAGGTAACCTTCATCACATAATTGAGTTATGCTAATAAGGTAGTGCCTAATATCCTTAATGAATAAAACATTTTAAATCAAATTTTTTCCAAGAAATACAATATTACCTATACCAATAATTTCTCCTTGAGCATTATCTCCAAAAGTTACTTTTCCTCCCTTCATCTTTATAATATTTTCAAAGAAGTTTTTGTTACCAGTCATGTACTTGGAACATCCACTATTAATATACCATGTATTGATGTTGGTAATATCTTTATTTTCCTAAAAATAAGAGTGTAATACTTTCAGAACCCAAAATTTCTTGGATTCAGAAATTTCAGAAAGAAAAATTTTAAGAATCCACATTTTCTTTGTAAAATAAGCTTTATGAAAACCTAAAGACTATGTTTTGTTTAAGGAATAATTTTTTTTCCAATGCCCACCACACTAACACTTAGTTCATAATGGATCACTTTGAGGAATAAAATAGTTGTTACTAAAAATCGGTTTTGAACTGGTATAAGCAAAACCAGAATTATTCCTTAGAGGTAGAATTTGGGAATATATCTTATCAAAATTTTCCTTACCTAAGTTAAAGTTTGAAAAAATATTCCTCAAGGAAAATATTTCTGAACTCAGTTTAATAACTAAGTTCTTATCCTCAAAAACACTAGTTTTAGCACTAGAGTTAGTCTCTAAAACATTTTTTATAG
This sequence comes from Viscum album, assembly GCA_963277665.1. Taxonomy (NCBI): domain Eukaryota; kingdom Viridiplantae; phylum Streptophyta; class Magnoliopsida; order Santalales; family Viscaceae; genus Viscum; species Viscum album. The sequence continues at coordinate 72,930,177 of OY728162.1, read as the reverse complement.
AAATTATTTTTTATGGATCCTTAGAAAGTTTATCCTTATCAAAATTAACTTCCTCAAGGGTTTTTGAAATACTTTCAAAATCAAGGGTTTTCTTATCAAGATCTTTAGAAAGATATAATATTTCCTTAGTAAGAATAGTAATTCTAGAATTTTCCTTATCAATATTTTTGTTGATTTTAGAATTTTTATTGTCAAGGAGCTTAGAAAACCTAGAAAATTATTCATAAGTAGGTAAAGTATTATCTTCATCAGAATAAGATTCTTCATCTGAGGATTAATAATATTTACAATCACTATAATTAGCATTCAAGGATACAATGATTATGGATTCAACATTGTGTACCTTGGATATTAGAAAATTATTTTCAATAGGTATCTTGGAAAATAAACCAAGATTCTTCTATCCAGAAGATTTGTACTCTGAGGATTCTTCAGAAGAGTCACCACCAATGAAACTTCAGGTGTCATTGGATTTCAAAACATTTTTAGATTTATCCTTGTAGTACTTCTTTTTATTCCTCTTAGAATGCTTTTCCTTTCTATCTTTTCTCTTAAGCATAGGATAGTCTGGCCTTAAATGCCCTGCTCTTTTGCATTCATAGCAAGTGACTTCTGAGTCTTTCTTGTCCTTTCTTTCTTTCTTATTATATTTATACTGAAAGTCTTTCTTCCCAACTATCATGTTCATCCTTCGAGCAAGATTATCTAGTTCATTCTCAGAATGTTCACTTTCACTTGATTCAGATAAAATAGTGACCTTCTTCGACTTGGATCTAGTAACCCTTTCAGGAGTCTTGGATTTCATATGATTTTAAGTAGTTGTAAAAGCAACACTTCCATTTCCATTCTTCTTCTTATTCATATCAACATCTCTCTTCATTCTAGTCTCATGTTGAAAAAGAATTCCAAAAATATCATTAATAATAATCTGTGAGACCTTCCTATTCTCATCAATAGCTATTCTCTTTGATTCCCACTCATTAGGCATGATATCTATAATTTTTTCCACAAGTGCCTCATCATCTAAACCTTTTCCACCCATGGATTGTAAATTATTAACAATAGTCATAAACCTTTGTTGTACCTTGCACACTGGTTCTCCATAAGGAAATAGAAATCCATGATATTCTTCTCAAAGTATAACTCTTCTAGTTTCAATAACTTTGGAAGTTCCAAGATTAGTAACCTCCAATTTATTATAAATACAATTTGTATCTTCAAAAGAAGAAGTCTGGCTATATATATTCCTAGTCAGGGAACACAAAAAAGTATTGTGTACCTTGTAGTTTAGTTGATATTCTGACTTTTCTTGATTAGTAAAAGTTCTGACTTCCTTTTCAGGAATCTTGTAATCTCTAGTAAGCATTTCAAAGTTGTCCACTCTAGTGTTAATGATAAAAGTCTTCATATGATATCTACAATATTCATAATCATTCCCATCAAATATAGGTGGTCTAGTAGGATTAATATTGTCAATCGAACCAACATTCATTCCTGCCATATAAAAGAAAATATCTTTCCACACAAACTTTGTTAATAATAGAAGTTTTTAAACAAGGATAAAAATTCTTAAGAAAGGAAAAATAGAACAAAGGAAACTTGAGAAATAAAACTTATATGTGAATATAAGTATTTCAAAGACCTCCTCTGATACCAATTTTAGGATCGAAATAAGAATGTAGATGCTCAATATACAAGAGGGGGGGTAAATTTTATACTTTAAAAATTTTCTTTGGAACTTTTAAAGATGGTATAAAACATTCTATTGTTTAACAATGTTAAACAAGGTAAATTCACAAGACCTCTTAGTTCTAAAAACTTTCTAGATTTCAAAAATATGGTTCTAGAAATGAAACTTATGAGAAGTTTACAAGGACAAAAATTCTACCTTAAAGTATATAGAATCTTACTAATCAGAGTATAAAAGTATAAGAAAGTATAAGATAGTTATACTTTCCTTTATAATCAAAATTCAGTGGAAAACAAACTTTAAACAATACAAGTAACAAGAATAGAATCTTTTAACCCAAAGAGTATGATATCCAACAAACTTGGATAAAGGTCCCTTGATTTATACTTTCATGAAATCTTGTCTTACCCACACCAAGTTAAGCCCTCGATAGGAATATCAGAGTTTGTTTTGTTATCCCAAAAAGCCCTCGAACTTCAAGGTAGTCGGCACCTCTATCTTCCTTATCAAGTAAGTCCTCGAACTCTACGGTAGTCAGCATCTCTATCTTCCTATCCCCAGAAGCCCTTGATTGTACACAACAACAATCAGAGTCGCATGAAGAAAGATGAATAAGATGTTCAATACGCACAAGGCATGAGAGTATATCTCTCTATAAATCACTTCAACAGAATGTGGTCTCTAGAGTTATAGAACAGTCATCAAAAGTTCTAAGATCGTTAGAATGAGCACCTATTTATAGGAATTTTCCCAATGTTCAGCTCCCTCCTCCAATGGTCATATTTTTCCTTGAATCTCAGAGGGACCTGTACATGTGTCACTCAAAAAACAGTTGGTTAGAAATAGAATTCATAACATCATTTCATAACTATAACAAGGGTAAGTAAAATATGATTGCTCTATCAAATATATTTTTTGGATTCTAAAGAAAAATTAAGTTTGGAGTCTAAGAGTAAAACATTCAGAGTATATATTACATCGATATTCAGATTCTGTTTTCCAAGGAATTTGGAATCATAATTCTATAGACTTCAGAGTTTGAATCCTGAGGAATTCGGAGTCTAAATTATAAGGAATTTAGAAACTATATTCTAAAGAATTTGGAGTTTGAATTCTAAGGAATTCGGAACCTGAATTCTAAGGAATTAGGAACCTGAATTCTAAGTAATTTAGAACCTGGATTCTAAGGAATTCAGAGTCTGAATTCTAAAAAATTCGATGTCTGAATTTCAGATAATTCGGAGTCTAAATTTCAGATAATTCGGTGTTTGGATTTCAGAGAATTCGGAGTCTGAATTTCATAGAATTTGAAGTCTGGATTTCAGAGAATTGGGAGTCTAAATTTCAGAGAATTAAGAGTTTGAATTTTAGAGAATTTAGAGTCTGAATTTCAAAGAATTTGGAGTCTGAATTTTAGAGAATTTGTAGTCTGAATTTCATAGAATTCATAGTCTGAATTTTATAGAATTCAGATTCTGAATTTCAGAGAATTCCGAGTCTGAATTTCTGAGAATTCAGAGTCTGAATTTCAGATAATTTTGAGGTTTTAGATGTGAAACCGAATTTTTCACTTAGTAATAAAGATATAAACTAAATTATGCACAATTAAAAATAGGTAAGGATAAATTTTCCTTAGAGAAGGAAAATTTTCTTTATTAAGGAAAAACTGGGTAAGAAGAAAATTTCCTTAAAAAACTTAGGGAAGATAAAATTTTCCTTGATATAGAGTATTTGTGATTTTCAAAACATAGAGGAATGGAAAAGTCATAAGGAAACCTTATTGACTCAATAATGTTAAGAAGTACTTTTTATAGGAATCTCATGGTTTGTCATTATATATTCATCCTATAATTACACAAAAGTATATAGATTTGAGAGAATGTTTCTGGTGGGATGAAGTGAGGAGAGGTATTATAGAATATGTATCTTGGTGCTTAGTATGACAGTAAGTTATTTCTAGGAGACCAAAGTATAAGGGGATGTTACAACCATTACCCATACTAGAATGGAAATGGGAAAACATGACCATGTATTTTGCTGACAGACTCCCAAAAACATTTGAAGGGAATAATGCAATATGCGTTGTATTCGATCACCTTATGAAGTCATCACACTTCATTACTATCAAGTAAGATTTTTATTTGTATTAGATTTTCATGATATGAATTAAGGGAGTCGTAAGGTTTCATGGAGTACCATATTCTACTATATTCGACCGGGATTTGATGTTTACCTCAATGTTTTGGTGAAGTCTTCAATAGGATTTGGATACTAAGTTAGGTTTTAGAATAAATTATCATCCTAAGATAGATAGTCAGTATAATAGAACAATAAAAACCCTAGAGGATATACTAAGATCTTGTTCTGTGGAATTCAATGTTGCTCAAGAAAAACACCTTCCTCTAGTTGAGTTTTCTTACAGTAATAACTTTTACTCAAGCCTTAAAATGGAGAACTCTATGGAAATAAGTGTATAAATACAACATTTTTAAATTAATTTGGGACATAATATGGTGGAAGAAATGGTAGATAAGGTTATATCCATTTAGAAACACACAAGGTTATCACTAAGTCCATAGAAAAGTTATATTGATAATCACCGACATGATATAGAATTTGAAGTTCATGAGAAGGTTTTTCTATGACTTTTTCGATGGAAAAAGGTTATGATATTAAGAAAGAATGGAAAACTAAGACCTAGGTATATTGTTAATTTCTATATTCTTTTTTTATTAAGTTTGGTTGTATATCTCTTAGAGCTTATGCCTAACCTCTCTCAAATCTATAATATATTCCATGTATCTCTCCTAAGGAAGTAAATAACTTATCATTCACATGTACAAAACTCAAAGTTCATACCAATGGATCATGATGTTTACTATGAAGAACAACATTTATAGATTCTAGAACATAGAGATAAATTTTTACAAAACAATACCACTCGCCTAGTTAAAGTTTTGTGGTGAAACCACCAACTTGAGGAAGATATGTAGGAACCTGAGGATATGATGAGGAAGAAGTATCCTCAGTTGTTTGTATCAAAGTGATGAAATTTTTAGGGAGAAATTAATTTAATTTGTGGTAGAATGTAACACCCAGATATTTTATGAAATAGTTTTTCAAATAAATTTAATTTCTTTGATATCTTTCATTACATGCAACATCTAGTTTTAATGAACAGTAATATACAATTAATATTATTATTAAAAATGATAATTGTAGCCTAGCCATTAAAGTTAGTGGTACAAATAAGAATAATTTTTTAAAATTATGTATAAATGTTTTATATAAATAAAATATATTTATAAATAAGTACTTATTTTTTTGTAAATTCTTTATACGCTTTGAAAATACATTTTTCTAAAAAAATGTTTTTTATTTTTTTCATGAAAAAAATAATAAAATTAATTTTTTACATAGTTATAAAATTTATTTTAAAAAATTAAAATTATTTTTTGATTAAAGATATCAAAATTATCTTATAGTAAATTTTTTGGATTTTTTTGAAAAGTTTAATTTTTTAATGAATAATGAAAAATACTGGTTTTTTATTGAAAACAACCTTTTCATTTAAACAATTTACAAAGTTATATTTTTTAAAAAAATTATTGGAAAGTAAAATTAGTTCAATTATGTTTTAATTAGTCCAATATAGGTCATTAAAATCAATTTAATATTGAATTTTGATATTAAAAGTTTTTATACTTATGAAGACTTTCTCTTTGGAAAAACGCTTTTTCATCATGTCTAAGGGTTTTATTTTAAATTAAATTATTCCAATGTAATTTGATAAAATTGATTCAATATTTGGAATAATAATAATTTATATTATATAATAAGCTTAAATTAATTTTTTTCATAAATAATTGTAAAAAAAGAAAAAATAATAATTAGTGTGGTTGAGGTTAAAATGAGGTTTTGCATGTTACATGAATTTGTATTAAAATTTATTTTCCACACATATAGGAATTTTATTCGATAAATTTTTATTAATATTTAAAATCAGTGTATCTTAATTATATAATAATTATTATCTTTGTAGTCTTAAAGGATAAATTACCCAGGTAAATAAAAAGAGACTAGTAACCGTGATAAAAACTAAAATGGTAAAAATGAGTAAACTTAGTGGCTAAGAGAATAACAAGTTTAAAACATGTGTATTTATTGTGATGGAGTTTTGGATTGACCATATAATCCCTCCACTCTATTATTTATCTATTTTTTAGTCACGTGGATTGAGAGTGACTTCCCATTATTAAATATATTTGGGTATTTACAAAAATGTTACTCCTCCTCAGTTAAAAAGGGGACCTCCTGTCATCACTTATTCACGCCTCTTAAACCATTTTTATTAACCAAAATAAACCAAAATATCTACTCAAAACCCTTATTAATGTTTTATAGATTATTTTATTTTTAAAATACCAACCCTATTGTCCTTAATAAGAGATCCAAAGGATGTTTTTCTAAGTGAAGGTAATCGTTTTCACTAAGCTCTTTCTTTGTTACTTCTTCTCATACTACCTTCATTCATGTTTTAATAATTACAATATAATAACCCCAGTATATAAAATATACTTATATGTTTTTATGTTAATGTAATAACCTATATCCATCTCCTCTTCCATCGAATGGGAAATTAAATCTTCAATTTTGTGTACAACATACTACTGCCTGGTGAACCGATGTAATTCACTTTCCATAACCACCTCTAATCGGTGGATATAATGATATATTTAAGGTATATATATAATATATTTATAACATAATTATAATTGTGAAATTAAAATATCACATATACCTTCTTACCTTCCAATCTATTGTAAAATGATAACATCGCTCGTGTGTATGTGTGGACTACCGCCTCCACGAAGCGATATGATACATTTTTTATTTTATTTTGACATAAATGGTAATAAGGATAGAATTAATGATTATATATGATATCAATGATATAATAATTATCCTTTAAAGGTTAATTAATATTTACCCTTCATTAATTCCATCCGTATAGGAAATGGAAATAGTATTCAATGCATACATATAGCCTACTATCTCTATGAATAGTGTAATTCATTTTATATCTCTAATTTTTATAGATTCATATAATAAATATATAATTAATATATATAATATTTATATCATAGTTAATATTTTAAATATTTTTTAACCATGATCAAATTAAAAGTAATAAAAATACTAAACCAAAAAATACCTGAAAAACAAAGCATTTATTACTCAAAACATGATTTTAACAAGGAATTGTTAATAAACATGTAATAAATGGTCATAATTAAATAATATAGTATGATATATATTATTATTATATAATATATTTAAAATAAACCTATATTTATTATAAAATGGTTTTTAATGTGTATAAAGAAATTCAAGACTTGAGGTATGGGATTTTAATCTCACTTTTATTTCTGTGGAACACATTCCATATCCACCATTTGTTTATTTTGTGTGGTGTATATACTAAACATAAATGTATTTTATGATCCTTATCATGATAATTATTGGATATAAATATCCATCTATGGTTATTTATTTCATGTGTACTATGATTTAAAAAATACTAAGGTGGTAAAGGTTTTATGTTACAGTCTCATTATTTATCAATATTATTTATGATTAAGTTTTTGATGATGAAATATTATGATATATCTATCGAGAAACTCATCAATTTTCTTATAATAATGTTTTTTATAGATAATACATGTTTTAATTTCATTTTAATCTCTTTAAGTACTCAATATATATAAATAATGTTTTTAAGAAAAATCATCTTTATTTCTCTCTTCAATCAAAAACCCTTTTTATCCCATGTCTATGTTTTCTAAAAATGTTTTAAATAAATAATTTAATTTTATAAAATGATGGTTTAATTAATTTTTATCCTTACTTTAATTTTTATAAAATTTTCTAAAATGAAACTTATTTTTATTTTTTCGAACGAGATACTTTTTAATTTTTACCAAAAATGTTAAATTAATATTTGTTTTAACATGTACGGAAAGAATAGTATTTTTCTTTCATCATGACCACTCAATGATTTAAATATTTAATTTTAATTTTTCATGGTTATTTTAGAATAAAATATTTTCTTTAAAATTTGATAAATTTTTAGATTTTAAATAAGTGATTTCAAAATGTAAAGGGTATTTTCCTTAAGAAACGTTCCAAGTGATCTTTCAAAATCACTTTCCATATAAGATGGAATCCTTTGATGTTACTTAATATTTAATGGGGATATAATCCAATGATAGCATACTTATTATTTCTCTATATGGTTTATGGTTTTGATTAATATATTTTTATGAAACCTCTTCATTTTCCAAGAGATATTTTATGATGAAATCATAAAATGTTTATGAAACCCTTTTTTTTACATGGGTTATGGTATGATGAAATTTTTATGAAACCCATTTAATTTCTATGGGTTATGATATGATAAATAATTTTTGATCTTGTGGAAAAAATAGGTATGATTTTCATTATGTGGTGGGTGAGACCTATATCTCCCAGCAATGCATTGGGTAAATATTGATATCTCATGAGAGAAACAAGACTAGAATAGGGAGTGAACCTTGTTTGGTAAGGGACTTTTTCCACTATGATAGTCTTGAGAGTGAACCTTGAATACTATAATGGTTTTAGTAGTAAACCCATTCCACTATGATATCCTTTACAATGATCCTTGACTACTAAGTAAAAGATTTTATATGATTATGTGTATGCCCCAAATTTATGTCCTATAAAAATGTTATGTTCTCATAGCTCATGTTATTTGATCCCTTTATGATTTGAGTCTTATAAACTGAAAATATTTATAACATGACTCAAGATTATGATCTTTGATATGCAAGGTAACTTTCAAATTTTAATCTCATGTTCTCATAACCTTTTTCTCGTGTTATGCTTATGTGGTCATTGATATCTCCCTTATTTACCCTTACTGGGCATCTAATCTTACCATTTCTTATGTTTCCTTTCCCTAAGTTATAAAGAAGAATTTATGTGTGATATGTCTAAAAAGGGTTCTAGTTATGAAGAAATTTGTGGGAGATGATGTAGTTTACTTATAAAATAGTTGTTTATATATCCATGTTTTGGAATACACTAACCCTTATAGTTATTATGTGAATTTTTGTAAGATGAAATTAATATTCATATATTAAAATGTAATATATATATATATATGTGTGTGTGTGTGTGTGTGTGTGTGTGTGTGTGTGTGTGTGTATGTATGGTAAGTTTGGGTCATTATAGGGTGGATTGACCACTTCCCAAACTTTGTTCCTTGAAAATTGGTTAAGAACCTCTTACCTATCCATAACCTAATTTAGGACTTTCAATGAACCTGTGATATCATTTATAATAAATATTTAAATGAAATTAAAATGTGCATAGAAACTCCTTACCAAAATTTTAGATTTGACTCTTGAATAAATATTACCAATAACTCTTTTAATATTGTGATTTTGATTGATGTTTCCCCTCAACCAATGCATCAACCACTTGATTCTGATTTTCTATAGAAAAAGGATCTCTAAAATTGAATTCTTTAAAGTCTTATTCAAACTGATCTTATTTAGTATACTTCTGCTTAGAATAATTTTCATAAAATTTGATATGAACTGATTTTTCAATAAATATAGTCTTTTTATTATAAACTATTGGGACAAAATTTACCTAAATCACACTTATAGGGGGTGAATTAGGGTTCAAATAAATTTTTTTGGGTTCTCTAGTCCATATGGGTCTTGTTCCACTATAATAAGCAGAATAGTCAATCTCTCATTCACTTACACCATCAATCTAATAAAATAATAAATATAAATGTAAAAATGTAAATTACACAGAACACAAGTATTTTACTTGGTTCACCACTAAGGTATAATACAAGGATTATACCCATGATAATGTGTAGGTATACAATAATCCACTATATAAACATTTTCTGAATAAATATTTTTATGTCACACTCACTCCATGCCAAAGTGCACAACCCTTATAAGTAACTATATAGGGTCACTTATAATCCATTGGTTGTTCTATATTCTTATCCTACATATACTAATTCGGTAAAGGATTTATTAGTTTATATAATTGAAGTTCTCTTCAATGTATTATAGACATTAATATATGTTCCTAGTTAGTATAAGTTTCTGAGACACCTTGTATCTTCACCTTCCAAATAGATACTCTATTATGTTCTACTTTATTTCACTTACCTTATTCAATCATAGATGAGATCAACTCCTAGATGTGAGTGTTTAATATTTTTCTTCCAAAAATATCAAAATAACGTCAATTTTTCTTTATATGAAGATAGTTAAAATCTTGAATTACCTTTTCACTATATTCTTATTCTTCATCCAAGTATAGTAGTGACATTCCTTCCCCTTATTCTCCAGGTACTTATCTCCTTTTATCAAAAATAGATGTTTCAAAAGAGTCCTCTATAGATATTCTCTACTATTATTCTTATATTTGGATATAACAATATGATCAGGACCCTCTCTTTTTATTCTGAACTAGATATTCAATTATGTTCACTTCTATATATTGTTCCAGAACTACTACAAGAAGTTTTATAGACCTTTATACAACCAACCCTTTGATCTAAGGGTTGGGATTAAATCGTATTCTCTTAATTATTCATGATTATTCTGAATTTACCAAAAAGTTTAATGTGTCAATTGAGTTCCATTCAAACTGAGTAAACTCTTGAAATCTCATCCAAAATGTTCTTATTTTAATTTCCCATAAAAATGACCAAATAATCTAGAAACTGCTACTGGTCATCATAGGATGGAAATATTGGGTGAAATGAATTCTAAAAATTAAAACAAATAAAGTTTGATGACATAATAAATACATATCAACATAATTTTATTGAATCATTATGAATATAAAAAGATATTAAGAAATAAAATTGGAGTTGATATTTGATAAAGGGGTATGGAAATATCTCGGTGTGATTCCCTATGTCTCCTCCCCTTAGATTGAGTGTTTTTTTATTACTCCCTTTATTTTAATAAAGATAAAGTGCTAAAATACACCCTTTATTTTTTTATTTGTGGAAATAAACCTTTCTCCCCTTACTTTAATGGTATTAAGCATCCATTGATGAAAACCCCCCACTTTTTGGTTGTTATTATCCATCCTCATTGATTTTTAGTGGTTGTATCAAGAAACTTATTGTGGAATAATATGAGAATAATATATGTTTTCTTGGAAAAAATACTTATAAATTCACTCCCTTATCTCTCTATAAAGATAGTACAATTTAGAGTAGATATAGAGAGGAAAGGAGATGAGAGCCTTTGAGATTGAGAAATTGAAATGAGCTCTTGAAATATGGATTAGAGAATATCACTTTGACTCATCATTGGCATGCTCCAAATATTTTTTTCAATCCATTATAAAACTTCAAGCCAATAAATAATCATATTTATATCCTCCAAAATTTTTGGGAACATTATGGAATTAAAGGGAGTCATTAAGCCTCAAAAAACACCGAATAAATGTTGTAGGGTCCACCAAAGAGTTATTTTTTATTTTTTTTCTTGATACCTATTAACTACCTGTTAAGCTCCACCCACTGGATGGTGGCATGCCTAGATCTTGATGCTTCTATCCAGATTACATTGGTTACCCAATGGGAAGCATCAGCTACCCAGTGGTGTTGATATATCCTTAGAGCTTCAACTTTGTTGCCACTGACTAGCCAGTAGCTATCCACTGGAAATTTGATGGACTTTATACAACTTTGAATCATTGTCTATTAAGTGACAGTTGTCTGGTTCCCTACACTATCTAGTTGGGGAGGCCTAAAACTCGTCAAAAATCAACATATCCCTTCATTCTTCAATCCAATGACTTTGTATAATCCTTCAACTTCCTTCCATGATGTTAACATGTGATAAACTATGGTATAATACCTTAGCAAGATTCAATAAATATCCCTTTAATTGATTCATAATGTTAGTGCATGGATTCTTTAATAATAACTTTCATCCACTCAAATGTAACCGTTAGATACAAAAATGAGTTTTTTTATCAAGAAAATACCATAAGAGAGGGAGGGGGAACAATAATATCCCCTTTTTTGATGATCACAAACACTTTAACATAAAAAGATACATCAAGTGTAAATAAAGAGTAAAACATATAGCAATGTATTCAAGATATTTAAAACAAGATCTTAAATATGCTTAAGAAATAAATCAATATTCCAAGATGATTTAGAAATCATTCCAAGAGTAAATAATTTAACTTCCTTATTTAGAAACAATTAAAAAACATATATAACAATAAATCATTCAATCTTTGATACTATACAAAACTCCTCCCCATTTTTTATTATCAAAAAGAAAAAATTGAGAGGAATATAATGAATAATACATATAAAAGTGATACCGGAATAAAATATAAGAGAATATAGACATGCAATACTATATCCCCCTAAATGATTATCATAAAAATTAAATATTACAGAATAATCCATGCCAAACATAGTAAATTTATAAGGTAGAAATAAGTAAAGTGTATGATATTTATTATATATATACCATTAAAGTTTAAAAAACACATCATCTCACATTATAAGGATATTCAAAGAACCTTTTCAAAAATAATTTCAAAAATTAAAAAGATAACAGAGGGGATAATATCAATATTTTACAACGATAATATTTTAAAATGAGATCCAAAAATTAAATTCAAAATGAAGGTTTGAAAAATAAATTTGTAGATAAATGAAGAAGGGAAAAAATATTAATTTTAAAATAAAATTCAATATAAAGAGAATAAAGAAGAATAAGAAATTTGAAAAATCTAACTTATCCTATTTAATTAAATTAAACCTTTCAAAAATAAAACATATATTTTCCTTCCATCCAAATCAATGAGGTAAGTCCAATATAGAGAAAGAGAGAGAGTGGGGGATATCTAGAAATGAAGTTCAAGAGGGGTGAATTTATAACTAATAATAACTAGACCTCCAAGAAGAATATATTTTAAAAAAATAATAATTTATGAGAAGAATAAAAATATAATCAATAATTTTCAATAAAAAATGTTTTAAAAATATTTAAGAGGGAACTTAAAATCTAAAATGATAAACACTTTCCAATTAAAAAACAACGATGAGTTTTTTTTAAATATGTGAACTCTCCCTTAGAAAAAAATTTAAATAAAGGTGTCACAAAAACATTTGAAAATAAACTTCAAGAATGTAATATTTTAAAATCATTACATGAATAAATAAATTTATTTACAAGATAAATAATATCACAAATGATATTATAATCATGAACATTGACTTTTCTCATACCAAAAATTATAAAATTATAAATATAAAATAGAATAATGAAAGAAGATAATAGAAGAATAAAATAATAATAAATACCTTCCCTTTTAGAGTTAGATAGTCTATTTTCATTTAGAATCCACTATATGAAATGTTAATAAGGTATAGTGGCATATCCCTGTAAAATCTCAAATGTCAGTTCCTTTTGATACTTATATTTTGGGTCTGAAATTTTTAGCTAAAGGATATTTAGGTACTCAAACTTGTTTTGTATAATATTTTCTATTATAGATATGAGGAGAAATATGAATATATTTAGGTCTCATATATCTTTCATTTTTACAATCACACTCATAAATAAGATACCCACATTTTTTATAATATTTGAAAAAATTGTTTTGGGAACATCCCTTTATAAAAATTGTTTTTTGAGAAATATTATTTGAATTTGAAAAACAAATTCCAAAATTTCCTTTAGTATAACATTTATAAATGAATATCATACTTAGATATATATCACCATTGATTAATTGAGTGAGAGTGTTTTTAATATCTTTGATCATGGATTCAAACTTTTAAACATTAGGATGATCTTTTCATTTCAAAAAAATCTTCCATTTCTTTGAAAAAAATTCCCTTCTATTTAAGAAGTTATTCATTTCCATTAATGTAAATTCTAAATTTATTTATAAGTTCATTGTAAAAAGACAAGAGTTTGAAAAAATATTTTTCAAGATCATCTTTCACTAGTTCCAGTTCTTAATAATTTAGTTGTATTGAGTAGTAAAATGAATAGGAAGAATAAGAAGATGAGGATATAGAAGATATAAGATAATTTATATAATTAACCTCATCATTTACCTAAATTTGCACCATAAAGAATTTAGGACTTGAATCACTTGACTATGTTGTGGAGGTTGAGACCATAGAGTTGTTTCTAGCACTCTAAGTTAATAATTTAACGGATTTATTTCCATTATTCTTCTATTCCATATTTTTTTTATAAATGGGAAAATTTGTCTTTATGTAAACCTTTTTTATTATTTTTATCATGTCACTTCTTGTACATGAATTTTATTTTTCCTTTTTTCATGTTGAGTTTACTTCTTTTGCTTCATGAATTTGTTCAATTTCTTTACTAGATGTTAAAATTTGGTCTCTCTTATGAATGAGACATAATCATCAATGGATTTAAAGGTAATAGTTATTTTTTCTTCTTTGGATTACTTGGCCTATTTAGCTTCTTTTTCAAATTGATTCTTCAGGATAATTTTATAAATCATGAGTCATCCAATTAGTTCCTCTAGTTTCATATTTTTTATATCTTCTTCTTGTTGTATATTTGTCAAATTTTGTTCCCAAGATCTTTCTAAGACCTAGATAATTTTATATAATAAGTTTTATTTAGACAAATCATCACCAAGAGACTTTCAACCACTGAAAATGTTACTAAATCAAGTAAACATATCAAAAATAGATTAGTTTTTATCCATAATAAAACTTTAGAATTTTTGTTTATATAAATCAAGATTAGTATGTTTGAATTTTTTTGTACCTTCATGAGTAATTTATAATAGTTTTCAAATTTCATGGGTGCTTTTACAAGTATATATTCTATTAAATTCACTTCAGTCAAGATCGTAATGAAGAGAATTCATGTTTTTTCATATAATTTAAAAGAAACTATATCATGGGGTGTAAATTTATCTTTTAGTTATATTGTAGGGGTATAACCATGTAGAACCATTTTCCAAATAGGATATAAAATGTTTCTAAGAAAATATTACATGTATGTTTTCCAGTAAGAGTTATTTGTTCCATAAAAGAAAAGTGCATGAGTATAAAAGGTAGAGGCTAGCATATAATTCTACTTTGGAACTGATTGAGGTTTAAAACAAACTAACTTTTTTTAAAACTAGTATATTTTAATAAAAACAAAAATATCCCATTTGACACCAAATATTGGTTGGAGTAGGATTACAAGAGGAGTGAATTTCCTCTTAAAAATTAAAACAACTAAAGTGTGGTGTTATAATAAAAGCATATATATGTAATCTTATCAAATAATTTTGAACATAAAAAGTGATTTGGAAATAAAATAGGATATAAGATTTAATAAAGGAGTTCACAAATAGATCAGTGAAAACCCTTATGTCCCCTACCCTCAGGTTGAGAGGTTTTTGTATTTCTCTCTTGATTTTAATGGAGTTTAAGTAAGAAGATCCTCGATTGGTTTTTGGTTTTTATAGTAATAAATGCATCCTCTCTTAATTTAACAGTGGTAAAAACTCATTGATGAAGATCCATCACTCTATGGTTATGAGAGCACATCCCGTTGTTTTTAAATAGTTGTATTAAGAAACCTATTTTAGAAGAATATAAGAATAAGAGATATTTTCTTAGAATGTGTCCATTAAAAATCATCTCCCTTATCTGTCTATAAGGATGGTAAAATTTATATGGGAGATATAGAGGAAAGGAAATGAGAGTCTTTGATATTGAGAAATTGTAACGCCTCGACCCCAGTTACCCAGAGTCAGTGCATTATTACATAATATTTGCATGATCACAAAAGATCAAATCTCGAAAGACCGATTAGTTTAGTAGCCTTGGAAACACTAGATACATTCATAAGTATTACATTATATCATAAAGTAAAAAAACTACACCAACATATTGTCTTCATATCACCTCATACTATCCTTGCAGGTCATTCATAAAATAATTCTTTACATCCTGGGAAAAATTAAAACATTGAAAGGGGTGAGCTCAGATGCTTAGTAAGGATAACAATATAGCAGAAACTTTCATAAATAAACATAAAAAATTATGGAAATGTATACCTTAAACAAAATCCTTTTAAACTTGAACTTCAGCATAATATTGAAAATATAAAATTAAATAATTCCATTTACTTATTCACATGGATATTCTACTAGTTGAATAATCACATGCAATATCAATAACCACTTTCATAATGATGGAATGCATAATGCCAGACTATCATAACCACATAATCAAGGCCTTGTACCAAGACTACAAATAATATTTTTTCAAGGCCTTGTTCCAAGACACTAGTTTGTCTCATGAGACCTATCGGTTCATCGAGGAGCTATAGCGGGCTCCACCCGTCACTTACTAAGTCCAATGCATTCCTCATATGAACTGGTTTAAACATAACATAAAAATTCATAATAAAACTAGCATATTAAATGTCAATACTTTCTCCATAAACCATGAATGGTATAAAAATAACACATCCATAGTCAAAAATATCACAAAACCTTCAATACAATATGGAAGTTTTGTATCATAATAAATCAACTTCAAATAAGCTTAAAATCCATCAAAGGATGTTGACATAGATGAAAACAAAACTATTTGAGAGAAATATCTCTTTTTTTAAATCATTTAAAAGTCACATAATTATAAAAGGAAACATTTACTTTGAAAATATTCTTATAAGCTTGTAATGTAAGCTTCTATGATTTTATAACGGTGGAAAATATCCGCACCTACCGTATAAGTTAAAAAAAATATTCTTACCTTAATTCTATTAAAAAGGTTAAAAAGGACCTTGTTTGGAATACGACGGAAAGATTCCTTTATAAACATCTTATAAAAAGTCAAACAAGAGTATAAATGACTTTAACCCATAGTCTGTAAAATAGTAAGAATTATTTGAAATACATTTTTAAGAAACATGGATGTGGATGATAAAGAGGTCCCGATAGATAATTATGTATAAACAATCTCGGATAATGAAGAGATTGTGAAATAAACCCTTACCTTGTACTTTTCCTTGGTTTATGGTAGGTTAACCTCCTGTATAATGGTGAAATAATTGTTATTAAATTATAAAATAATCATATACATTAATATGATATCATATATGATCTTTTAACGTTGCTTTGTTAACAATATCTTAGTATTATCGTTGTTTCGTGTGTTAACTTACTCATTTTCTTTTATATGTTTTGTTACATAAGCCATGTTTGTTACGGATAGGTTGTATATTATTCTTATACAGAATGATATCAAGTCCTTAAACATTATTTTTAATCATCAAATGAGAATCATACTTTCATGGATACGATGGGGAATGAATCTCATCGCGTTCATGGAAACGGTAGTCCGTACATACGCACGAGCGACAATATCATTCTTTTGATATTAAAATAATATATAATTGGATGGTATATAATATATACAGAATAATTATAATGTTATATTTATTATTTAAATCAATTACATATCATTATCATACCCATCCAAATAATAATGTATTGAATAACAATTACACCACGACGTGGAGACGGTAAGCCGTACGTACGCACGTATGGTGACATGTCATTCAAAGGATGGATAGAATACTAAATATGGTTATACCATATTTATAATAACATCACAGTATATATAATATACTAGAGTTATTATTTTATAATGGAAATAACAAATAAAGAAGAAGTTGAAGAAGAAAGGAACTTGAAAGAGGGTGGTGAAAACATTACCTCTTCTTCAGGTTCTTCCTTTTGATTTGATCAAAAGGGATCCTTAGGTTGGCTTTATGATAAAAATAATTCCTCTAGGTTGAAATGAGAGAATTTTTGAGAATATTTGGTCTGGTTTTGGCCGAACCAAAAGGCTTTGAAGGTGTGAATTAGAGGGAAGGGGGAGTGCCCTTTATAAGAGGGGTGAGGGGAACCTTAGGAAAAGCTAGAAATATTATTTTATAATAAATTCATATTTAGTTTCTAATGGTTAAAAAGTAAATTATTTAAAGGATAAGGTGTGTTTGGGTCAAAAACAACTCAAACAATTGGTTTTAGAGAGGTTTGGGTCACTTTATTAACCTTATCTTTTAGTTTTAACTCTTAGTTAATTAGTTTGACATTTACCATGTCTCTTTGTAGTTTTATATTATATAGTTAATAAACATACTATATACTTCCAAGTGACCCCCAAGTGGTCCATTAATGATACACCTATCATTATATATTTCCTTAGGCTGAACCTTAGATTTTTTAAAATAAAATATCAATTAATAATATAATATTTGTTATAAAAACTCATTTATGTCAATTTTGACACTATTTAATAATTGATTTTTGTTAAAGTCGGAACAAATTTATTAATTCGAATAAAATTAATTTAAGTAATCCTAATATTCCATATTAACCAATAAAATTCGTGGATGTCATCAAAACTTTCAAATTATATTTATTTTAACATTTATAATACTAATTATTTGATTCGTTCATTACTAAGGAAAATACTGCATCATTATTGTGTCATAAATAAATTTAATTATTCAATGTCTAAAAATTGTAAATAAAATACCATTATTTAGGAAGTATTTTTAGCTTTATAATTAATATTTATAGTTGAAAATATAACATATAGAACCCTATGTAAAAAAAATTTTTCTAAAAGATATATGCTTATGTCATTTTTGTATTTACTTTAACTTAATTAATATAGTGTCATTATCACTTACAAGTAGATCCATGAGGTCCCAAAATCGACCCAAAGATGACCATGGTCGGACATGTATCAACCAATTAGGTTAGGACACATTTTCGGGTAATTTATTATTATTATAATATTATTTTTTTACCCTTATTTACCGGATTTACCATTTGACCATGGTAAATAAAATATTTACCGAAGTAATTATTCAAAATGTCTAAAAATAAAAGTTAACTATTTACAAAATTTAGACCTCCTGATTCTAAATATGGAATCCATTTTTCTAAATTCAAAACACATAAGTGGGAGAAATTAATTTAAAATTAATTCCCATTGTCAAAACAAAAAGTGTGTTTTTAAGAAATAATAACTATCAAAAGATTGACACTTGATTATGTCCAGTTTAAATGTAAAATTATGTCCAATGAACAAAATTGGATTAAATGGTAAAAATATATTCTAAATATACTTTATAACCACTCAAATTCATAATTTATCACTATTAATTATTTTGATTAAAAAAAGTTGTTTTTAATTAAAATTTAGTAATTTTTACTATTCATCAAAATATGAAAGTTATCATAAAAGTACCAAAAAATCACCCTAATATAATTTTGATATTAAAAAACCAAAAATTAAGTCCATTTTGAATGATAAATTTATAAATTTTTAAAAAGTGGGTATTACTATTCATAACGGCTAGTTTGATTGGTTGTAGTGTGTGTTAGAACTCGAAGTTGTGTACAACACACGCTACTGTATTATTCAAAGAGAAGTGTACCGTGGAAACTTGGGGTGTTACATTCTCCCCTCCTTTAATAAATTGTGTCCTCACAATTTTAAATTGTTCTTTGAAAATAAAAGGTTGAAAATAGAAAATTCCTTTGTGGGAATTCCACATCAGAAATTGGGTTAATAAAATTTAGTTTTAATAAGAGGAGAAGGCGGATGAAACAGTTACCACCAAATTATGATATCGGTTAGGAGAAAATTGGTGGAAATTAGAGAGACATAATTGGATTAAAAACATAAATATTTATAGGGAGTGATTGAGTTCATCAATCACAAACAATTGTAGAATTGTGGGCCTCAAAGCCTCCAATCTATGATGATTTAAAATACCATCGGTTCAAAAAAACATAAGGTATTAGGATAACACATTTTTTGTTTTAAGATTCCTTACCTAAAGTTTAAGAATTTATTTCTTCATATAATAAGAGAGGAAAAAAATGTATACTTTTCAAGTAGAGTTCCATCCTTTAACTAATTTCTACCACAAACTCATCTTTCACTTTAAAAGATAATAGAGCTTAAAAAAATATTCTATTTATCATGTTCGTAGGTTTCCAAAAAAAATGAATTTATAATTCATCAACCAGGCCCTTTAAAAAACTACATTATTCAATCTAATACATCACATGGGTTAGTGGTAGGTGATACACCCTTGTCGCCCTTCGGTTGTGGGTTTAATTCTCGCGGCCTTGCCAGACGTGATGGGTTGCCGCCCGACCTCTGGGTTATCCTTTTTATGGAAATCCAAAAATAATCTAAAACTAGATTTATCCAAAATACTTATGTCTAAACTCACAGTCCAAAATTTATAGGAAGGATAAACACAATGAAGATACTTTTTTCCATGAAATAACATGTGAACACCTACATCATGTATCCTTTTAAAACACTACAACATCCTGAATTACCATAAAACCTTATTGATTACATTCATGCTCCCTTATTCATTATAGAATACTGGATATACTCCTTCTATCAAAAAATGTTTTAAACTCAAACAATGATGGAATATACAAATCATTAATCAGTTTCAAGGTAGTCAAGAATATCCAATATAATTTATCCAAATCAATCATGTATTATTATAAAACCACTACCTCAGTATCAGAACCATATTATGGTTTATCTTTCTTTCAACCATATATTTTCCAAAAATTCAACCTGCTATTGAGTCACTTTTCTTGGTTTCACACAATCTCAAGTCCTTAATGAAATAGTACTACAGTACAATCCTTATATACTCCATAATTATTATAACCAGTACATCGTTGATACAACACTCAAATGACATAATTCTTTAATAACAACATAAGAACTCTAATCATTCCTCCTCATCTGTGGTAGTATCATAACATGATTATTATCCAATAGAATCATTTGGGGCATACTCTTATGATTAGGAAATTGGTTTTCATAGTGTCCCAACTCCTTGTAGACGAAGCATTGTACATTTTAAACCTTTTTCTTACCCTTTTAGTCACGTACATGGTGTCCTTTTTTCTCCACACTTAAAACAAACTCTCATTCCCTTCAAAAAAGTTCCAAGGTGTTTCTTCCCACAGTTATCACATATAGGAAAATTCTTCTTTTCCATCTTCCCTTTATCCATCTTTCTCTCTTCCATCCTTTTCTTCTCTTGCTTCCCTTCAAATCCATAGGACTCAGAGAATTATTTACTTTTCTTTTTAACACATGATATTATTTCTTCATATGTTGAGAATACATGGGAGATAATTTCCTTTCTAAATGTTGTCTTAATACCGTGAAAGATATTATCCTTCTTACTTTTTGGATCATACGTATTTTTGAAGTTCTCATTCCTTCTACTGGGTGCCATTTCTATACAATGGCATACACTAGTTCAGTTTATGAATTCGAATGAATAATTCCAAACTTGTAAAATACCTAACGTAGATTGAACAGTTTATGGATATAATACATAATCATAAAAATGTTTTCTTTGAGAAAGTATATACTCATAAATCCTTCATAATGGTTTGTAAGGAAAATGAGAATTACCCTAAGCATATCCCCCAGGATTGTCGTAACCAAGAGTGCAGCAAGGCCCATTTTTGTGCACCAGTTCCCTTTCGAGTCTAGATCAAAGCGGTTTTTTCGAGTTTTACCCCTAGGTACATTTGTTCCAGAGCCGCCTCTACCTACTCGTATCCATACAGGGATTTATTGCTTGAAAAACTCACAAAATCTCTACAATACCAAAATTCTAGGAAGTTCTTCTATACTAATCCTCAAAGTCCATCTGAGGTCCATGTGCTCTAATCAGAGTTTATCTAAATATAGCTTCCAAGGTTTGTACTAAACGTCCTCTGATACCAACTGTAACACCCCGACCCCAGTTACCCAAAGTCGGTTCATTATTACATAACATTGTCATGATCAAAAAAGATCAAATCTCTAAAGACTGATTAGTTTAGTAGCCTTGGAAACACTAGATACATTCATAAATCTTACATTACATCATAAAGTAAAAAAAATACAACAACATCTTGTCTTCATATACCCTCATACTATACCTGAAGGTCATTCATAAAATACTTCTTCACATCCTTGGAAAAATTAAAACATTGAAAGGGGTGAGCTCAGATGCTCAGTAAGGATAATAATATAGCGGAAACTTTCATAAATAAACATAAACATTTAAGGCAATGTATAACTAAAACAAAAGCCTTTTAAACTTGAACTTAAGCATAATATGGTAAAGATAAAATAAAATAATTCCATTTACTTATTCACATGGATATTCCACTAGTCGAATAATCACATGCAATATCAATAACCACTTTCATAATGATAGAATGCATAATGCCAGACTATCATAACCACATAATCAAGGCCTTGTGCCAAGACTATAAATAATATTTTGTCAAGGCCTTGTGCCAAGACACTAGTTTGTCTCATGAGACCTACCGATGCATCGGGGAGCTATAGTGGGCTCCACCTGTCACTTACTAAGTCCAATGCATTCCTCATATGAATAGGTTTAAACATAACATAAACATTCATATTAAAACTAGCATACAAAATGTCAATACTTTCTCCATAAACAATGAATGGTATAAAAATAACACATCCACAGTCAAAAATATCACAAAACCTTCAATACAATATGGAAGTTTGGTATCATAATAAATCAACTTCAAATAAGCTTAAAATCCATCAAAGGATGTTGACATAGATGAAAACAAAACTACTTGAGAGAAATATATCTTTTTTTAAATCATCTAAAAGTCGCATAATTATAAAAGTAAACATTTAATTTGAAAATATTTTTATAAGCTTGTAAGGGAAGCTTCGACGATTTTATAACGGCAGAAAATAGCCGTACCCACCGTATAAGTTAAAAAAAGACATTCTTACCTTAATTTTGTCGAAAAGGTTAAAAAGGACGTTGTTTGGAATATGACAGAAATATTACTTTATAAACATCTTATAAAAAGTCAAAAAAGGGTATAAATGACTTTAACTCGTAGTCTGTGAAATAGTAATAATGATTTGAAATACATTTGTAAGAAACATGGATGTGGATGATAAAGAGGTCCCAACAGATAATTACGTATAAACAACCTCAGATAATGAAGAGATTGTGAAATAAACCCTTACCTTGTACTTTTCCTTAGTCAAGGGTAGGTTAACCTCCTCTATAATGGTGAAATAATTTTTATTAAATTATAAAAGAATCATATACATTAATATGATATCATATATGATCTTTTAACATTGCTTTGTTAATAATATCTTAGTATTATTGTCATTTCGGGTGTTAACTTACTCGTTTTCTTTTATATGTTTTGTTACATAAGACGTGTTTGTTATAGATAGGTTGTATATTATTATTATAAATAATGATATCAAGTCCTTAAACATTATTTTTAATCATCAAATGAGAATTATACTTTCATGGATACGATGGGGAATGAATCTCATCGCGTTCGTGGAGACGGTAGTCCGTACGCACGAGCGACAATATCATTCCTTTAATATTAAAATAATATATAATTGGATGTTATATCATATATAAAGAATAATTATCATTTTATATTTATTATTTACATCAATTACATGTCATTATAATACCCATTCAAATAATAATTTTTTGAATAACAATTACACCACGACGTGGAGACGGTAAGTTGTACGTACGCACGTATGGTGACATGTCATTAAAAGAATGGATAGAATCTTGAATATGATTGTACCATATTTATAATAACATCAAAGTATATATAAGATAATGGATTTTTTTTAATGGAAATAACAAAGAAAGAAGAAGTTGAAGAAGAAAGGAACTTGAAAGAGGGTGGTGAAAACATTACCTCCTCTTTGGGTTCTTTCTTTTGATTTGATCAAAAGGGCTCCTTAGGTTGGATTTCTGATAAAACTAAGGCCTCTAGGTTTGATTGAGGGAATTTTAGATAATATTTTTTTAGGTTTTGGCCGATCCAAAAGGCTTTGAAGGTGTTAATTATAGGGAAGGGTGATTGCCCTTTTATAAGAGGGGTGAGGGTCACCTTAGGAAAATCTAGAAATATTATTTTATAATAAATTCATATTCAGTTTATAATGGTTCAAAAGTATATTATTTAAAGGATAAGGTGGGGATGGGTCGAAAACAACTCAACCAATAGGTTTTAGATAGGTTTGGGTCACTTTATTAACCTTATCTTTTAGTTTTAACTCTTAGTTAATTAGTTTAACATTTACCATGTCTCTTTGTATTTTTATATTATATAGTTAATAAACTTACTATATACTTATAAGCGACCCCCAAGTGGTCCATTAATGATACACCTATCATTATATATTTCCTTAGACCGAACCTTAGATTTTTAGGAATAGAATATCAATTAATAATATAATATTTGTTTTAAAAACTCATTTATGTCAATTTTGACACTATTTAATAATTGATTTTTGTTAAAGTCTTACCAACTTTATTAATTAGAAAAAAAAATTAATTTAATTAATACTAAAATGTCATATTAAACAATAAAATTATTTTATGTCATCAAAACTTTCAAATTATATTTATTTTAACATTTATAATACTAATTATTTGATTCTTTCATTAATAAGGAAAATAATGCATCATTATTGTGTCATAAATAAATTTAATTATTCAATGTCTAAAAATTATAAATAAAATACCATTATGTAGGAAATTTTTTTATATTTATAATGAATATTTATCTTCAAAAATATAACATATACAACCTTATATAGAAATTGTTTTACTGAAATATATATGCTTATGTCATTTTTGTATTTACTTTAACTTAATTAATATAAAGTGTCATTATCACTTACAAGTGGATCCATGGGGTCCCAAAATAGACCCAAAGATACCCATGGTCGGCCATGTATCAACCAATAGGGTTAGGACACGTTTTAGGGTAATTTATTATTATTATAATATTATTTTTTACCCTTATTTACCGAATTTACCCTTTAACCATGGTAAATAAAATATTTACCGAAGTAATTATTCAAAATTTCTGAAAATAAAATTTACCCATTTACAAAATTTGGACCTCATAATTCTAAATATGGAATCCATTTTCTAAATTCAAAACACAAAAGTGGAAGAAATTAATTTAAAATTAATTCCCGCTGTCAAAACAAAAAACGTGTTTTTAAGAAATAATAACTCTCAAAAGATTGACACTTGCTTATGTCCGGTTTAAATGTGAAATTATTTCCAATGACCAAAATTGGATTAAATGGTAAAAATATATTCTAAATATACTTTATAACCACTCAAATTAATAATTTATCACTATTAATTATTTCAATTAAAAAAGTTGTTTTTAATTAAAATTTAGTAATTTTCACTATTCATCAAAATATGAAAGTTATCAGAAAAGTACCAAAAATTCACCATAAGCTAATTTTGATATTACAAATCCAAAAATAATGTCCATTTTGAAATATAAAATTTATAAAATTTCAAAAAGTGGGTATTACTATTCATAACGGCTAGTTTGATTGGTTGTGGTGTGCGTTAGAACTCAAAGTTGTGTACAACACACACTACTGTACTATTCAAAGAGAAGCGTACCGTGGAAGCTTGGGGTGTTAAAGAAATTGAAATTATATCTTTAAATAAGTCTTATATAAGAGCACTTTTATTCATTTTTATCATGCTCCAAACCATTTTTTCAATCTTCCATAAAACTTCAAGCCTACAAGGACTCTTATTTATTGCCTCCAAAATGATGGAAACATTCTAGAAATCAAGTAATTCATTAATAATAATCATATGATAGAGAAATTATATGGGTTCCACCAAATATTGATTTTTTTAATTGAGGATTGATTCCTACTAGCTACCTGATAAGCTCCATCAGTTGGCCAGTGTGATTCCTAGAGCTCGATGCTTCTGCCCAACTACCACCAATTAACTAATGGGATGCACCAGCTACCCAGTTTTGATGCTATAGCCTTGGATCTTCTATATAATTGCCACTATCTAGAAATTAGCAATTCATAAATTGGAAAATGGATTTTCTATAACTTTTTCACACTATACATATGGAATCAGTTTCCCAGTTCCCTGCACCGACTAGCCTGTGAAGCATGTAACTCTTCATACACCACTGTATCCTGTCATGCTTCCATGCAATGCCTTTTAATAATCCTAAAACTTCCTTCCATGGTATCAAAAACATGAAAAATTATGGTTTAATCCCTCAAAAAGATTCAATAAATATCCATTCAATTTATTTATAAGTTAAATACATGAATGCTTTAATAATAATGGTCATCCACTCAAATGAAACTATTATATACAAAAAATGAGTGTTTGTGATCATGAAAAAACCATGAGAGAGAGAGGTAAAACAACCTCATGTTAATGATATAGATTCCTCTTCCATATTTTGGTCTTATTTTTACTCACACAAATCATAGTGTGGTATTATTCTTTATCTCATGATTTCAAATCAAAATCCAAATCAAAAATTTTCACAAAATATCTTCTATTTAGATCATTGAATGTAACAACATGATTCTATAGATTTTCTCAATGATAAATATGTAACAGTGTGTATATATTTTTCATAATGTGTAATTAATTTTTATATAAAAATATCCATGGGATCAACATTCATGTCCTTTCACATTTCTTTATGTCTCTACATCATAGTGTGACCCCCTTAAATCATATTTTTTGATTTACTAACATTTTATCTTATACGTTGTTATCCATGAGTTATGTAATGGTAATATAGATATTGTAAAATCCACTAAAAATTTCCATATTCTAATCAATACATCCTTTATTTCTCACACAATGTGAATGAATATTTCATATAACCTTCATAATATAGCCATTCCTCTCATGGCGGGAAAGATGCTCACACTTTCTATTTACAATGTAGCCTTTCTTCCCACAATATAACCCTTATGTAAGATTTTATTTACCATTACATGTCATAATATTATTAAATAATTTATTACATTTTAACTTCATTTAATTTCTTATGTGTGTTAGTCATGGTCTGATCTCCTCTTCCACAACATTGCATCTTCTAAGAAAACTTCTTACACATATCGAGTGTATCCTATCTTTACCATTTTCGTATTCTATTTACAAAATTTTATCTTATATATAAAGGGAATATTATTTTGTTTTCTATTTCACTTACTCTTACTAGAATAAAACCATATGTATTTTAGGACTTTTCCATTTTCTCAAACTACAACTCCTTTCACAGTGTGGCTTTAAACCACACAGCATGGCATGCACTTCCTTTATAGATCTTCACTACACTTTCCAAATGATTTCATGAAAACCAAAATATACCTCTTAAAAATATATAGCCTTGATAAATAGATATATCAAGGTATATCCCCACAATTATTTCCATGTTAAATTGTTATTTGTATCTTTCATATCTTACAATATACATCTTAACTCATTGTCAACATATTTTACAACTTTTGTCATTATATCTAACACACAACCTCCAGGGTAAAACATTCTCCCACTTTTTATTTTATTTTTGAAAATACTAACTTAAATCACACTTATACTTAATAATATAATTTTTTTGAAATGAGGTATGTATTTAAGGTTCCTTTTATCCACTCCCATTTTCAATAAAATACAATGGGTTCAACTATGTTAGATAATTCATTTTAATTTTCTCCTCCACCATAGGGTTTCTCTATTTTTTTTAAAGTTCTATCCCCCTATAGGTTATAAATACATGAGGGTACCTTTTTATCTATACTCCCCCTTTGTCTATATAATACTTGTTCCAGATTTTCAATGATCTCTACAAAAGTATTATTTGGATAAGTTGATTCTTTAACTTCTAAAATCTTGATGGGAGGGATTGTTCTACCTATTAGTCATGAACTCCTTCTAATACCATTTTATACCATTAGTTTATATCCAAATATTTTACAACCATATGAAAATTACGATTAAATAAATTAGGCTATTATATCTAATTCTAAACCTTCTTTACTTTTTGGTAATTTATCTCCATATACCATCTTCTCTCCTTTAGACTCTCCCAATAAATTTTTGAATAAACCTTTGACTCTTTTACCACCTATTGATACATATTTTTTGGAATATAATTATATATTTACACCTTAGCCTTTATTCTACTTGTTGAATAACAAGGTTTCATATTTTATCCACCTTTCAAGATCTGATCTAATTTCTCTTTCCAATACCATTTTACTCATGGATTTTAAGCGAGTAAATTTACCAATTGGAATTGAGACATTAACAAATACTTTAATCCTGTAGAGTTGTAACTCCATGTGGGAAACAATAGTTTAAGTCAACAATATCAAAGTTGTCTATGTCACTCTCTTACTTCCATAAACACTATAAAATTAATATTTCTTTACTTTCTTCAACACATCATGTGATCTAAATCTTACATACACAAAACCACATTAAAAAGAAATAAATTAACAAGTGTATGAGTCATAACACATGTTGTACTAATTGATACCACTTGTATTTAATAAATTTGTAACACCACATGATATCCATTATCCTTTCTATCTTTACAGGATCCTTCTTTATTTGATACAACTAGACAACATTTGAGTTATCATTAACAAATATCCTTGAATTTATTCAACTCTTTACACCAAGTGTTGAGATAATATTCAATTTTTTGAAACCATTTTTTGGTTAAGGGTCCTTATTATTGGAAGATTTTGGTATCCAAAAAACCAATCAGTTGATACCATATTGTTAGTACATTAAATAAAATCAGGAAATTTGTGATAATTGATTATTTATAATATAGTTTTTCTTCACCTTATTTGTGATCTAATACCACTTGAAATATGAACTTATATCACTTGTTGAAAACCTAAGATTTCTTGACACCACTGGATATTTTAGATCAAATTTTGAAACCTCTTTAGATTTAAATCAGTCACTACATCATGTGTAATTATCCATTACAGAATGAAACTTCAAGATTTATCTTTGAAATTTTAAGTAGATATTTGAAACCAATTAATGAGTCAGATAATGGTCCTAATATTACTTTAGATTTTTGTTCAAGCCTAATACTAATTGGGAACTTAAATAATTTTTACTCTACTTGTTTCATTTTTCTCTTTTCAGCATAATCACATCCTCTTTCAACTCATGCATATTTTATTTTAGAATAATATATAAGATCCTATATTTTTAGAGAGGTATGAATTATTTAAATTTATTTACTAAACTCTTGTTTTATTCTAATGAAATTTCCTAAGGTATTAAGGGAGGATTAAGTAGTGTTTAGGGCTTGTTCAAATCTCTGAGATCCAATTTTTGGAGAAAATAGGTGACACACATTATGAGTGAACATTTAGTGCTAGCCATGCACCTTAATTGTGCAGCCTATAGGTGATTTCACATGATTATTTTAACCATGTGGGGTAGGCCTCATGACCATACTAAATGGTGTAGACTTTTTGCAAAAACTAAACACATGGTTTGTCTAATTGTGCACCTAGACATGAAAGGATGTTTGGCTTCTAGATAGAGAGTGTGCATAGGCCATGTATAGTTAGTATAATTGTGCTCTAGTCCATGTGATGGATGTCTCCTCTTGGAAAGTACTGACACATGGTTGGCGCACGGTTAGTCTAATTGTGCGGTCAAACCGTGCACCCCTTTTTTGAAGGGAGAAGTGAAAAATCTTTCCTCCTTTCCTCTTAAAAATAAAACCTCTTTTATTCTCCCTCAAATATGTAGTAAGGAACCACTCAATATACCCCTCTCCCACTACCTAGGATTTAAGCATCCTCCCTCATGCATTATCATATTCAAGTGTCATTTTTCACATTGGATTTCCATCAGTAAGATCTTCAATTTTCTTTCTTCATTCCTTTGTTTCTCTTTCTGTATTGAATGTTAAATTAGTGTGAGATAATATTTCTTATTTTAAGGGTATTTATCTATTTCTATATTTTCTCTTGTTTTATTCTGAGTTAAAGGTTTATAATGTATATGGACTCTACTACCCATCTAAGTTAGGTGGTCTAGCCCTTTTCCCTAAAAATATTGATGTTTATATTATGAATTTTCATGCCACATGCCAAATTTTCTATAAAACTCCATTAAATGTTTAATTAAATTATTAAATTTTTAAAATTTTTATCACTTGAAATGGGTTTTCCTTTTACCCTAAATAGCACCATCATAGAATTTTTACCTCGATGTGAGCCACCCCATTACGGTGTGTCACTTTAATGTTCCATGAATGTTATGCCTTGAAATGAAATTAAACCTCCTTATGAGGTGTATTGAATTGGATTTGAAAAATGGATTGATTAAGTGGAATTAAATGAGTATATTGATACCCTACAAGATCTCCTAAGACTAGGCTATGTGATTGAACCAACTTCTAAGGTGAATTAACTTGCTTATATAAATGGAATGGCTAATTGATACAAATGAAATGTGAATGGCATGGTCATGTCACATAACCCCTATTTAATTATAAAATGTGATCATGGATATTATTATCATGATGGATACTTGATGAGTAATTATATCATTTTTTAGTATGGTCACATGAATTGAATTATATTAAAGGTGAGGCATGCGTTGATCGATACTTGGACTCCCATTATGGTTTTCCTTGGATGGGAACATGAGACACCACTAATTAATTGATGTGTCTTCCAAGTGAACTACAACTATTGGATTTGGTCTTTGTCTTGGATTGTGAATGCTTCATCCTGGAATCAAGGGTTCACATATATTTAATAAAATTAAATAAATTGAATGCCTTGGGTGGTTCTCCTTAGGTTCAGCTTGATATTATAGACTAACTTGGTTATTACCTTGGGATCCTTTTAAGTCTAGCATTGGGGCTACCTAGGACATGCTCCTAAGGATCAGGTAATATTTTCCCTATTTAAGGTGAACTTATAAGGGTACACCTTTGTGGACTTCACATAGTTTATACAAAATAAATTCATGGAGCTTTAGAAACTTACGTGACTATCACCACTCATGGATGCCTTTGTTGAATACCTAGGGTCCTGACCTTATAAACATAAAACTAAAATGTTAAATTATCATACACATTCTGGATTAGACTGACACAGGTAGTATGAAAAAGGTGTACCATGAGAAACTTAGTTTTACATGGTTATTTATTTACTATATTACATTTATAATTACCCATACATTGCTTATTGTATATTTAAGGACTGGATAGTGTTAAACACCATTGGTGGTGGCCTACTGAGTTTTACTCACACCCTATTTGGGATGCTGATTGGTACCCAGACAGAATTCATGGATATGGGTTTGGATAAATGGAATCATCCATCTATGGATGATTGATTTTCTATTCTAGGATGGAGTATGGGTGTAAAGTATTGAGATTATAATTGTGATGATATTAGTGATAAATTTTTCTTTTTGTTTATTTTTTATAGCATGTATTGTGTATTCCTGACACCATATTCCCTCTTATATCCCCCATTTTTAAATAGCATCATGACATCATTACTTTATATATGATCTTATCCTATTTATTTTTATTATATCTAAATGCTTTAATATTATATTATCATTCATTTATTATGTTTCTACTATTTACTATTTTATTGTACTATTGTTTTACACTCTGATCATGAGGGTATAGTCTCCCCACCATACCATCATAGAACCTCACTATTAGTTATCAACCTATTAAATACAAGGAGATGTTATTGAGGCTAAGTGGACAATCATGTTCGGTTACTTATGAGTGAACTGGGTCTAGGACATCACAAAGTGGTATCACAGATTCTTTTTCCTTTTTTATTACTATTTAAAGTTATTAGACACAAGGCTATGAATGTTTCAAAAAAATTTAATGATCTTGTTCCTAGGAGTAGTTGATCCGTATAAAGTGAAAATCCAAATTACCTAGGATGGGACTTATTGTTCTGGTTTTTACCTATTACAGTTGTATTGATTTCACCATTAGGTAATTCACATTATTTATGGTGTTTATCTTTATTATAGATTTTATTTTACCCTTGACCTGGTATGGTCATGATGTATTTTCTTATGCATCATTATAGGAACACCTAATGATTTATATTCCATGCATCTATCATGCCATATTTATTTTAGTGTGTGAATTTCTTGAAATATGGTGTGGTTCCTTGATTTATATATTGTAATTAGTCTAACAATTCTTACAGAAAGAGGATAAATAATTGGTAATTAAAGTGTT
Organism: Viscum album; assembly: GCA_963277665.1. Taxonomy (NCBI): domain Eukaryota; kingdom Viridiplantae; phylum Streptophyta; class Magnoliopsida; order Santalales; family Viscaceae; genus Viscum; species Viscum album. The sequence goes on along the minus strand of OY728162.1, from coordinate 72,898,178 downwards.
TGTCTCAACCTAAATGGTGTTTTCCTACATATCTTGAAGGTGGAACTTTAATTAAACAATATCTTAGGTTTGTTCTATATAATTGTGGTTACATGAGATAAAATATTAGTTGATATCAATTACATTAATTCCGATTGTAATTTATAAATCTTATACTAATATAAATTAGGAATGTCAATTCATCCAATAAAATCATTGTCTATAACCTTTTATATCTCAAGTCTGGATGTAATAGGTTTGGTTGCAGTTACATGATGTACTAATTGTAAATTATAGAGTTATAACTTTATAACTTTGTAATAGTAACTTATCTAACTGTACCATGATAAGTATAAATGTATATGTGAAATTAATGGCTCTTAAAAGTTAAAATAAATGGTTTTTGTTAAATGGGGATTCTAATTGCAACTTAAAGAGTGTTTTTCTGTAAAACTTGCAATTGAAACTCCATATACTGGAACCTCTAACGCTGAATAGAGAACTTGACCATGACCTGACAGTAGTAGTGGGTAGTTGGTAGTATCTCTTATAGTCCCTTATAATCTTCTATTCCACCCGAACCTGGCTTTAGAAATAGGAATATGGTTGTTTACTCTTATATAGGAAGGACTTGTATTTGTACTATTATTATATTGGTGGTATTATATGTTATCAAATCCTTTTTTGATGCATGCATTTGGAATTTTAGAAATATTCTACTATGGAATCCTCAAGTCGTACACCAAGAGGGTGGTGACGACCATGCTCCATAGGTGGTGGACCCTGATCCACCAGTATTACCTATTGTAGTTTTACTTATGGAATCTCTTTATATTCCTAATATGGTTGTCAATGATCAGTTTTGAGAGGGTTTATAATAACTAGTGTAGTTTATATAGGGATATACATGGATTTATCCTTCAATGGTAGAGTTGGATAGGGATTTTTAGAAGTTATACCCTCCTAAATTTCTTATGGGAAGGCAGTCCCCAAGACAATGAATCATAGATAGAGTTCATGTTATCTATCTTCAATCGTCTATAGATTCCTCCCAAAATGTGGGTTAATATTGAATTGTGTATACTTAGAGGATCATCCAAGATATGGTAGGATGTTTTGACCTAGGCCAAACAAGATTGGGTTATGGTCTGGAGGGATTTACAGATAGCCTTTTGGGATTATTTATTTCCTAAGACACTGAGAAATGACTGAGCTAAAGAGTTTATGCACCCTGGGTAGGTAAATTTATCGATAATGGATTAATCCACTTGTTTTATGGAACTTTAGCATTTCGTTCCTTCTATCCTTTGTGATGAGATATCCAGGTCTATGAGATTTGAGGATGGTTTCACATATTCCATCTAATCATAGGTGAATGTATTTCATTTGATGACCTTCACTAATATAGTGAATAGTCCCTTATCACTAAGTGTAACCCTAGAGAAGTTGATGGTGGGGCATAGTTTTTCAATCCATCAGTAGGAAAGTAGTTTTTCTGGTAGTAGGAAGTAATTTTTTGATCCTTATCATGAAGACAATAGTTGTTAGAGTGTGTACCATGGTATACATGTGATTTGTTACCAATGAGGTAGGCCAGGACACATGAATCCCCACTATAGAAAAGACCCATTTTAGTGTTGATCTTATGGAAATATGGGTCATATTCTGAACGTTTTAAAACATTTCCTTCAGTGTTTAGTGAGAGAGGATTTGTACCAACTCAAGGTTCTAAAGTAGGATTAGAAACTCCTCATCAGGTAGAGAGATAGACCACTAGTGACCAATTAGGACAAAGAGGTAGTCGTAGCTGAGGGATCTTGACACCAGTTATACAGCACCAGCAAAGTGGCCCTACCTAGGTTAGTCAGGTTGTATCTTAGGGTCACAAATAAGGCCAAATATATTCAATACATCTGAAACCCAAGGATTATAATGTTGATCTATCTATAGTTATAGGTATGATTTTAAAAGCCTCTATTTTAGTGTCTGTTTTATTTGACATAGGTACTTCCCAATCATTTTATCTATGGAAATCATGGAAATACTTATGCTTAATATTTAATATTTCTATAGATTAATGACACTTGAAACTCTACTGTGGGTCCAATGAGAGAGTGTACACAAATATAGGGACTTCTCCCTTGAGATTGGCGACTGTCTCTTCTTATGGAACCTCTTCATCCTCAAGATGATAGGTTTTTACATCATTCTCAGGATGGACTGGTTGGTTCCTTACCATGGTCATGATGATTCCAATTACTGAAGGATGACCTTCACATAACTCGATGGTAGTATCTATATTCACAATGGAGAATTGTATATTCAAGAAATTTGATCTACACTTAACCATCATGGGTTGGGTGGAGTGGAATCCCAAATTAAAAGTCTCTATATAAATGACTAGGGAATTTGATATACATATTTCCCTCCTGTAGTGGATCGTTTCAGGGGAAACTTCCCTAATTAATTTTATGGGATACCTCCTGATAGAGTAGTAAAGTTTACAATTGAACTAATTCCAATAATATCCCTAGTATCTATCCCTCTTTAATGGATGGCTACCATTAAGTTTCAAGATCTCAATAGGTGATTAGAGAATTTTTCAAGTTAAGGGGTTTATGCGATCTAGTACTTCACCATGGAGTTCACCCATGATTTTCTCTAAGAAGGTAGATGAGACCCTCAAGATTTTCATGGATTGTCATCGGTTGGCTCAATTTATGGTTAAGAACCAATTTCTACTTCTTTGTATGAATGATATATCCAATAAGATTTGAGGAGTTAGAGTTTTCTCAAAAATTTATTTGAGGTTAGGCTATCATCAGGTACATTTTAAGCCATCAAAATATATAATGCATAACATTCCATAGTAAATATGGCTTGTATGAGTATTTGGTAATGTCATTAGGTCTCAAAAATGTACTAGTATTTTTTATGGCACTAATGAATCAGTTTTTTCGCATGTATTTGGATTCATTTGTGGTAGTCTTTGTGGATTATATCATGGTGTACTCATGGACTCGATATTATCATGCCAAACACATTGAAATCATACTGAGTATAGTAAGAGAACACCAGCTATATGTTATGCTCATAAAATGTCACTTTTGGATTGAAATTTTTCACTTACCAGGCCACATAATATCTGAATTGGGAGTATCTTGGACCCAGATATGGTGAGATTCATGGTTTCCTAGAAGCATCCCAAGAAAATATTTTATATTTGGAGCTTCTTGGGGTGGTTGGGTATTACAGGTGTTTTATTAAGGATTTATCACACCTTAAATCACCTCTCACTAACTTGAAAAAGAAGGTAATCAAATTTGTATGGTATGAATCATGTGAGGAAGACTTTTAGGTGTTGAAAGGAAGATTTAATTCAGCACTGATCCTAATTTTACCTAATCCCAGAAGAAGATATACGGTTTACTATGAAGCATCAGGCATCAAGCTGGGAGCTTTACTAATGTATAGAGATATATTCATTACATATAGACCTCTCTTGTTGAGACCACAAAATTTTAATTACCTGATGCATGATCTTTAGCTAGAAATAGTTGTTCATGTCTTGTATTTTTTGGAGGCACTACTTTCTAGGAAAATGATTTTTCATATATATGAATCATAAAATTATCAAATACATATTCACCTAGAATGACTTGAATCTCAGGCATAAAATATTGGTTGAATACCTATAGTATTTAGAGTTTGATCTTGCTTATATACCTGTAAAGGTAAATATATTTGTTGATTCTTTGAGTCAGAAAACTTAGACACAGGAGGTTCAAGAGGCTAGTAATGAGTTTAAGTTGATGGCTCTCTTTTATGAGATGTATCTTGAGATTCATTAGATACATGGGTAGCCTATTATTATGGATTTAGTAGTGGACTCTTCACTTTTAGATTGATTGAATATGATATATATTTCTAATCTCGAAGGTCTAGTCCTAAGTGAGATCATTTCAGGTGAGCACCCACTTCTTATTTGGGTTGTGGAGGATAATGAGATCTTGCACATTCATGGAAATGTTCGGATACCTACATACATGTGACAAACGGGCCCTAGTGACAGCACAACCACCCTGCCTTAACATGGTCGTCGGGTCTTGGCCCACCAGGTACCATTAGTTGCCCCACAGACACGTGGGGCCCACCCCAGGATCCACCCACATGCCTGAACGAGTCATCTGACTAATGACTGTCCCCACAGGCCAACACATGTCCTTTCCTGTGTGCTTTGTCCTCACTCACACACACCCTGGGTAACACATGTCCCCACTCACATGTCCTTTCCTGTGTGCTTTGTCCTCACTCACACACACCCTGGGTAACTTCCCAGGAGGTCACCCATCCTGATCACTACTACAGGTCAAGCACGCTTAACTGTGGAGTTCTAATCAGACAGCCTCCCGAAAAGGAAGGTGCACCTTGTTGACATGAGTCATATCATTTAGTCATTTAACCCTTTATCATTTGGGGATGTTACAATCACCCCCCCCCCCCCCCCTTAGAGTACAATGCCCTTATTGTGGACCCTACATCTCAACCCAGGCAGTGCACCGCACTTAAGGCTAGGTACCACCTTTGATACCAATTGTGACAACCGGGCCCCAGTGACAGCACAACCACCCCGCCTTAACATGGTCGTCGGGTCTTGGCCCACCAGGTACCACCATTTGCCCCACAGACACGTGGGTCCCACCCCAGGATCCACCCACATGTCTGAACGGGTCATCTGACTAATGACTGTCCCCACAGTCCAACACATGTCCCCATAGGCACCTGATGGTTTCTCCCTTGGAGCAGAGCACGATGTCCTTTTCAGAGGACGTACCTTGGTACCAGTCGCTTTACGAGAGGAGGTGCTGAGAGAGTTTCACACTTCTCCTTTGGCGGTACATCCTGGGGTGGCGAAGATGTACCAGGATCTCAGACGACAGCATTGGTGGCCGGGCATGAAGAAGGATGTGGCAGAGTTCGTTTCTCAATGCCTCACCTGCCAGCAAGTGAAGGCAGAGCATCAGGTACCAGCAGGCTTGGTACAGCCCTTGGAGGTCCCGGAATGGAAGTGGGACAACATATCTATGGACTTCATGACTGGACTTCCACGCACTTCTAGAGGTCACAACTCCATTTGGGTGATTGTTGACCGACTCACCAAGTCGGCACACTTCTTACCCATCAGAGAGCAGGGCTCAGTGGAGAGCTTGGGGAGTCTCTACGTTCAGGAGATTGTACGGCTTCACGGTGTGCCATCAACTATCGTCTCCGATCGGGATGATCGTTTTACTTCCCGGCTTTGGAAGGGGTTGCAGGAGGCGTTCGGGACGCGGCTACGTCTGAGCACCGCCTTTCACCCTCAGACGGATGGTCAGACGGAGAGGACCATTCAGACTCTTGAGGACATGCTCCGCGCATATGTCCTCGACTTTGGTCGCAGCTGGGAGGACCACCTATCCTTGGTGGAGTTCGCGTACAACAACAGCTACCACTCCACCATCGGGATGGCACCATATGAGGCGTTATACGGCATACCTTGCAGATCTCCTTTGTGCTGGACAGACCCTGGGGAGTCAGCACTTGTGGGACCAGAGATGGTCTGGGCCACGACATAGAAGGTCCAGGTCATCCAGGAGAGGATGAGGACAGTTCAGAGCCGGCAGAAGTCTTATGCTGATAGGAGGCGGAGGCCACTAGAGTTCGAGGATGGAGACCACGTCTTCTTGCGTGTCTCACCTCGATTGGCCGAGGCGGCAGGTTTTCTCCACGCTTCATCGGACCTTTCCAGGTCCTCAGCAGGATTGGCGAGGTGGCTTATCGTCTGGCTCTGCCACCTCAGTTGCACCGGGTGCACGACGTCTTCCACGTATCTCAGCTGAGGAGATACGTGCATGACCCGACGCACATCATTGACCATGGGGAGCTAGACGTGGATGATGGGGAGACTTTTGCGGAGGTCCGAGTAGAGATCGAGGATCGACAGGAGCGGGTCCTACATGGATGATCGATTCCTCTAGTGTGCATCAGATGGCAGATCGAGAACCTCCAGGAGAGCACTTGGAAGCGGGAGGCTCAGATGCGTGCTCAGTACCCACATTTGTTTCCCTAGTTTATGATGTATCTTTACGGGGACGTAAAGCCATGATGTGGGAGTAATGTAAAGACCCGTAAATTTCAAGGAAATTTTTTTTCTTAATTTTCTTTGGAATTTTACAAGAGCGCGGTTTCTGACGGCACCTGATTCTGAGGCCCGGTGTGCCCGGAATCATTTTCCGAAGTTTGGCTCGGGTACGTTCAGTGAACGAACGAGCGGGTTTTTCTAATTTTTGAACCGGTGCCCGGAATCGAATTCTGAGGGCACCGATGAAATCGCAGAGCCGGTATTTGCTTAGAAACGCCTCTTCCGGAGTTGCGTTTTCTCGGTGGTGGTTTTTAATTTTCGGACTTAAAGCTAAGAAATAAAATAATTGTACGACAAACTTTATTTTATTTCACTTAAGCCACTTGGAAGCCACTTGAAGCCACTTAAAAGCGGCTTAAGCTGAGTTGAAATGGATAGGGTACTATCCAAAAATATCCTACCCTCTTGTTAGGATATTTGTAAGGTGGGGCCCGCATGAGCCTCACCATTTCTTTTCCGCTAAGTAACGCACCCGCGAAAACCCATCATTATGAAAGTCAACTGATGCGTTTTCTTAAATTCTTAATGCACCATTTAATTGGGCGGTTTTATTCGTGATTTAAATGGGAGGTTTCTTTCGTTGAATTAATTCTACGAATTAATGGGTCGTTACTTACCTCTTTTTCGTTTGTTAGCGTAATAATAAAATAAGACCAACACGACTTTTGGAGGATTACACCTTGAGAGGTTTTTGACAGAAGTTCTTGTGCCTTCACCCTTCTTCGCGAAGAACGCGAAGAACGTGAAGAACGCCGGCCTCCGACGAAGAATGTCGAACCCGCGGAAATCGACGACGCAACGCTGTGTGCCGCGATGCCGACGTTTCCTCTCCCGCGACGTTCTTCAGCGACGTTCCTTAATCCGCAGCAAAAACCTTCGATCATCCGTTGAGGTGAGAGTTTCGGTTTTCTTTTAATTTTCCTTTGTGGTTTTTAACTCAAGAAGGAATTAATTATTATTAATTAAATCTTTTTGTTCTTGAACCTCGGAGTTCGTTGACGCGACACCCTTCCGCGACGACGCGACGCCAGATACCGCGATGACGCGACGATCACCTCCTTCCGCGGTGACCAATTCCGTGAAGAACCCACGGGCGACGATTTGACGAGGTAGGGATTTTTATTTTGTAAATACCCCTTTTTATATTCCTGTGAACGTTTCTTTAAAAATTAAAGAACCGGATTCATATAAACAATTTTTAATTTATTAAAATTGTTGTTTCATGTGTTGAATATTTTCTCCCATTGTTATTAACTAACGCAGAGGGTGCGGGCCAAACAAACACGGCCCGACAACCCTCCGTCGTTCTTCGTGGTTGTGCGAATTTGGCGGGTGATGACAAAACGTGACACAATGGCGTTTTGATGATCCCGCAGTGAAGAACGGAACCCGGGAGGAACAACGGCACAGACGGAAAGAAAAACGGACCACCGGAGCAACTCCGGTGGCCCGTGGAAGTTACCGGCGGCACGGGTCGCCGGCACGGCGGCGCCGGTGGCTGGAGGCGGCGGCGCCCCGGCGCACCGCCGGACAGGGCCGTCGCGGCTGAAGCCACGTCCGCTTGACAGCGTGGCCCTTCGAGGGTCGTGGCACCTCCAAACTGCGGGGGCAGCGCCCCGCGGCACCCGAGCGCTCGGCCGCTCTGCCGAGCCGAGCCAGGCCGGTCCGACCGGCCGGGCCGCGCCCTGGCCGGGTCGGCCAGGGCCCGGACCCCCCGTCTTCGGACCATTTTCGGTCTTTTGCTCGTAACTTGAGCTACGGGCCTCCGAACGATGCACCGTCAGTGGCAACGCGATCCTTGGATCGATACGGTCGTTTCGGTATATCGCACTCAAGGTTTCGGAATACTTTGGGTTCGGCCGGGTTGGTTCGTACACAAAACCAACCGGGCCCTTGGAGCGAAAACGCTCATATCTTGAGCTACGGACGTCTGATTGAAGTGCCGTCAACTTTGGTGTATTCCTCTAAGTGAGACGGATCTTTTGGCTCACTTCGCCCGAGGTTTGGACGCAGGTGGACTACGGTCGGGTTGGTTTTGCCTTAAAAACCAACCTGGCCCCGGGGACGAAAAAGCCAATAACTCTCAGAACGGGCGTCCGATTGACGCGACGTCTGCGACGTGGAGTTCCCGTTGACGATGCGGAACTTTTGGATAAATAAACTTCGGACATTGTGTCAGTTGATGTATCAGCCTCTCGGATCATGGAGCGGACCCTCCCGAACGAGCTTGCTGTGTGCGGGAACCCTAGAGCTGGCTACGACTGCTACTTTGACAGCGACGACTGTGCAGAGATCCTCAGTGGACTCCGACGACGACCATGCAGAGATCCTCAGTGGACTGCGACGACAACTGTGCAGAGATCCTCAGTGGACTGCGACGACTACAGCACTGAGCGATCCTTTGTGGATCAGTGCTATAGGTCCTGTGTGGGCCCAATCCTGTGTGGGTCCGATCCTGTGTGGGTCAGCGCTCAGCGGTTCTGTGTGAGCTAGCGCCTACAGGTCCTGTGTGGGCCCGATCCTGTGTGGGTCTTTGCGGGGTTTAGTACTTATCGATCCTTTATGGGTCCGATGACTTAGATGGATCAGTGATCATCTTTATCGTCATCCTAAGAAGTATACCTGTGTGAGCTGAATCCTGTGTTACTCTCCTTTGTGGATTGTGTTGAGCTATCCTGTGTGGATTTACTGTTTTACTCTCCTTTGTGGATTGTGTTGTGCTATCCTGTGTGGGTATACGTTTTGATTTCCTGTGTGGACTGGGTTGTGCTTGAGCTCGGACATTGGAGCTGAGCGGGAATTGATGACTTAGGTATATGTATGGGAATATACCTAAGCAGTGTAGGGTGTTACTTTGTGATTTTATCTTTCCTTGTGGTTTATCCTTTGTGGATTTCGGGAGACCTTCGGGGTCTCGGGGTCCCTACTGAGTAGCTTATACTCACCCCTGCATGGGCTATGCCTGCACTTCGTTGTGTTGGTTGCAGATGACGGACAGCACTGATCGTGGTGGAGGCTTGCGGAGCAGGACGGTACCTGTAGGTGGACCACTGGGCGGGACGTACTCGGAGCAGTCAGGTGGACCCGAGGAGCAGTAGAGGCTATCTGTACTCACCCTTCAGGTGGGACTTCCAGACGATGGCTCGACGCTGCGGATTTTCTTTTCAGTTGTTGTTTTTCCTTTCAGTTGTACTTTACAGTTGGGCTTGTATTTCCGGACCCTTTTACTTTCAGCACATCTTGTTACAGTTTTCACTTAGTGTTTACTTTTCCGCTTGCTTACTCTGTGGTTCTTGTTTAATTTTCAAAGGCAATGCCTTCCCTTTTTCCGGGATTTACACCTTGGTGCTAGTCGCTAGCCCCTGGCCTATGGAAGGCGGGCTTGGGGTAGTCACGGCATGGGCCCCGAGGACGGGTCGTGACAATACATATAATAGGAATTGATGTTAGAGTATCATGCCTCTATTTGGTTAGTATATCCCAGTATTAAAAAGATGTATTATTACTTACACTACCAGTATTGGTGGCCTAGTATGAAAAGATAGATATTTGGATTTTTTACTCAGTGTTCCACCTGTCAGTAGGTGGAGGTGGGACAATAATGACTAGTGGGGATTTCACATCCATTTCCCATTCTTAAGTGGAAATTGGATTCCATAACTATGGATTTTGTGATGGGATTACCAAAATCCCCTTAAGTAAATGATTGTGTATGGGTTATTATTGATTGGATAATGAAGGTAGACCACTTATTTCCTATCAGGGATACCTTCTTAGTGGATGATATAGGAAGGATATATGTCATGGAGATCATAATCCTTCATGGAGTTCCAAATAACATCATATTTAAAAGGGACACTTAATTCACATCATAGTTCTCATAGGGGTTGTAAAAGGCTTTGGGTTCATAGGTACTTCTGAGTACTTCCTATCACCCTCAAACTGATGGGTTTTCTGAGAAAACAATACAGGTTTTAGAGGACATGATCTGAGCATGAATCCTTTATTTTAGAGGTTCTTTGGAAATAATTTTACCTCTTACTAAATTTTCCTATAATAAAAACTTTCAAGTGACTATACAGATTGATTATTATGATTCCCTATATGGTAGATCATTTTGTTCACCCTTGTACTATTTAGAGGTGGGAGAGGTAGCATTACTAGGACCTCATTTCATCCAGGAGACCTCTAAGTAGGTACATATTATCAAGAATCATATGGATACAACTTGGTCTAGGAATAAGTATTATGTTGATCACCATCGAAGACCTCTAGACTTCAAGTTTGGGGAACAAATATTCTTATATGTTTTTTCTAGACCGGGACATCAATGAATCATAGAAAAGGTAAATTATCACTAAGATTCATCATAAATTTTAATTTTTTGGATAGTTTTATATTAGTGGATTATTGAATATCACTCCCACAAAGATATAGGGGTATGAACAACATATTCCATGTTTCTCAATTGCATCATTATCATTCAGATCCATATCATGTATTTTATCCTCATAAGGTTGAGTAGTGGGTTGATACTTATTTTGAGGAGAAATGAATCATTGATTAAATCGTGAAGGGTCTAAGAGGTATGTTAATTCCTCTAGTACATGTACAATGGAATCATGTTCATGTATAGGATGAGACCTGAGAGTGAGAGGTTGATGTACATGATTGATTGTTGAAACTATTCTCAAATGATTCTTCATCACCCTATGAAAGGTAACTTAGGAATGATATGTTGTAAAAAGGGGGTTATAAAATCTTAGTTTTTAGAGAGGTTGAGATTATTTAAATTTATTTATAAAATATTTTTTTTATTATAGTTAATGTTCCTAAAGGCTTAATGGAGGATTCAGGAGAATTTAGGATTTTTTTAGAGCCCAGAGCTCTGGTTTTTGCAGGAAATAGGTGAGACACATAATTTGTGCATAGTTAGTGCTAACTTCTCCCCTCAACCATGTGGTTTGTAGCTGGTGATACATGGTTAATTTAACCATGGAGGTAGGCCGCATGATCATGTGAAATTTTTACAACCTTTTATAGAGGTGAAATGTATGGTGGACATAATTTTTTTCAAATTATGTTCCTATCCATGTAAGGCTAGGTGTATTTTGGATAGATATTATACATGGGTCATGCACAATTAGTCTAACCATGTGCTAGGTTGTGTGAGGGATGTATCCTCTTAGATAGTAATGGTGCATGGTATGGTTGGCACACAGTTAGTTTAACCATGTGGTCAAACCATACACCCCTATTTTAAAGGGTGAAATTACAATTTTTCCCTCATTTCCTATTAAAATTAAAACCTTTTTTATTCTCCCTCAAATACATAGTAGGCCACCACTCAAGCTCCTCCTTCCCTCTTTCTATTCTTTGAGCATCCTACATCATACAATGTTCTATTCAAATTTTATCTATCACATTGGATCTCTATTACTAAACTCTTCAGTCCTCTTACTTACTTCATTTATTTCTCTCACTGTATTGAATTATAAATTCATGTGAGCTAATATTCCCTATTTTTAGGGTATTTGTCTATTTCTCCATTTTATCTCATTTTAGCCTAATAAATGATGATAATGAACTATGAATCTACTACCCGTCTAAGGCAAGTGTTTATCCCTTTTCCCCTAAAACTATTTCTATTTATATTATTCATCATCATGCTACACATTTTAATTTTCATGTGAGGCCCTTAAATTTTGAATTAAATTATTAAATTTATTATCACTTGAAATTTGTTTTCTTTTCACCCTAACTATTATCATTGGATGATATTTACCTCAATACAAGTCTCTCCCTTAGGGTGTGTCTCTTTAAATGACCATGAATTCTATGACTTGAAATGAAATTAAACCACATTTTGTGGTGGGTTGAATTGGATTTAAAAAATGGAATAGTTATAAGAAATTAAATGAATGGAAAGATACCTTGCTAGGTATCCTAAGACTAGGCTATATAATTGAACCACTTTTTGAGGTGAGTTGAATTTATTATATAAATAAAATAGAAAATTTATACAAATGAAATTTTAATGTCATGTTCATGTCACCTAGACCCTATTTAATTATAAAATGTGACAATGGATATTATTATTGTTATGGATGCTACATGTGTAATTATATCATTCTTGATTACAGTCATGGACCTTGAATTACCTTAAAGGTGAGGCATACCCTAGGTGATACATGGATTCTTCTTGTGGTTTTCCTTGGATTGGATCATGGGATTCCACCAATTTATTGATTCATCTTCCAAGTGAATGACCAAAATTGGATTTGGTCTTTGTATTAGATTTTGAATGCCTAAACATGGTATCAAGGGTTCACCTATATTTATAGAAATTAAATAAATTGAATACCTTGGATGATTCTCCTTATATTTAGATTAATATTATATAATTCTTTGGTTTTTACCTTGGGATCCTTTCAGGTCTAGCACTAAGGCTCCTTAGTACATGCTCATAGGGCTCGGGTAGCATTTTCCCTCCTTAGGGTGAACTGCCAAGGGTACACCCCTATGGACTTCACCCTATTTATAAAACATAAATTCCATGGAACTTTGGAAACTTACATGACTATCACTAGTCATGGATTCCTTGTTTGTATACCTCAGGTCTCGACAATATTAATAAGACCTAATATGTTAAATTCTTAAAGACATTTGAGTTTAGGCTAAAGCAGGTAGTATCAAACGGGTGTCCCATAAGGGACCCGATTTGACATGATTATTTATTTATTCTATTACATTGATTATTACATAAAAACTGAACATTTTATATTAATATACTAGATAGTTCTATACACCATTGGTGGTGGGCTACTGATTTTTACACACACCATGTTTAGGCCACTTATTAGTACCCGGGCATACTTTGTAGATAAAAGTTGTGATAAAGTGAATAACCCATCTATAGACACTTAATTTTTTTTGCTAGTATAGACTATGGGAGAACAAGATAGTTCTTGTTCTTGTAATTCTATTAAAGATAGATTTTATCCTTCTTATTTATTTTTTATAGCATGCATGGTGTATTCATGCTACCATGTTTCCCCTTGTATCTCCCATTTTTTTATAGAATCATGACATCATGACTTTGTATATGATATTATCTTGTTGATTATTATTATATCTAGATTATTTACTCTTCCAATTCCATTCATTTATTATGTTTTTATTTTTTAATATTTTATTGTACCATTGTGTTATAATCTAATCATGAGGGTATAGTATCCCCACTGTACCATTATAGACCCACACTACTAGTTGGTAGCCTCTAATATATGGGGAGTAATGATTAAGGCCACATTCCCAACTAGGTTTGGTTACTTATGAGTGAATCGGGTATGATACGTCACATAATTACCCCATAGATTGTATCTCTCCCTTAAGTCAACATCAATTCAAACAATAGTTAAAAACATTTAACACATGGGGGGAGTGGTACCTATAACATCCTCATTTTAAGGAATGTGGTTGGTTTGGGTGAAACAACCCTTTATTTACCAATTCCTTCCAAGCCTTATATGTGGTTATTCTTAAAATAATACTTGTGTATATTTTATTCTAGATTATCCCTCCTGAATTCCTCATCTTCCTTGTAATAGGTTCCATTTCAGTTGTGATATTAATCCCACTTGTGTAATTTTCCTCTAATTAGGCATTTTTATTGCATCCTTAAAAATACTTCCTCCACCACTGGAAGGCTCTTCCACTAACCTCTAATAATTTCCTTGTGGTATTATTTTTTAAAACACTAAGGCATTCCTCATATATATCCTCTTTAATTTTCATATGATCCACCTTATAATTTTTCAACTTTGGTGGGTCTTTCTTTCTATGCACTTCATTCTTTCTTGAAACTGAATAATATTTCTTATTTTTATTCCATATATACTTTAATTCTATCTATAAGGTCTATTGTGAGTGAAACATCATTGGTTATTTATTCACATTTCATTTAGAATCATTATTTTTTTATAAAATAATAAGTTTTTTTTTCCATCACAACACATTTTCTTTCAAAGTAACATATCTTCATGTATATCATAGGAATAGAGGATTTACTTATGAATTATTTTTCTCCTTAAATACTGTAATTATTTTATATGTGTCCATGGTTATCATAGATAAAAAAATTCTCATTAAAAACATACCATGTGTTTTTACTTCTCAGTTGAGATATTGATGCAGTAGAATTCAATCCAATTTTTGAGCCCTTGGGCTTCTAAACACACACTCATGGTGTTCCCTAATCTTCAATAATAGTTTCAATTTTTAGCTAATTTATTTTAATATTATGTACTTCTAGATTTATTAAGATTCTTCTAATTTAACACTGATTCCATATTTCTATATTTTTGGAATCCACTTATTGATGTTGTTATGGGAGGAATATTCATCTTCTCATTATAATTTCTTAACCTCTCTCTAAGTTACTTTATTTTATCATAATTATCCTTTAATTGGGAATCTATTTATTTCATATTTGATCTAGATTCATTTATATATTTTCTTCCCTATTCAAGTTGTGTCCTGAGATGGATAATTATATATTTCAATTCTTTCTTCATAGACATTTGTTTACCTATATCTTTTTCAAGTTCTTAAAATAAGTCATGTTTTCTTATTATATTTTCACACATATTCATCATGTACACATTAAAGTACACCTCTAATCTCTTAATCCTTTTTTTATCCTTGGAAATACATTTTATAAATGCATAGTTCACTTTATGAATTATTCCCCACCGATCCACCTATTCTTTTAAGGATTGGATATCATCTTGTTTTCTACATGAACCTCTATATTGGAAAATTATGTAGTTTTCAGATCATCATTAAAATATATAATTCTATCAGTACCTTGGTGTGACTCTAAATTTTTATTTTTTAAAGAATCATCTAAAACATAGTATAATTATATTTAACAATATAATCAAAAATGATAATCTTGATTTGATATTTTATCTTACTTGGAGTATTCTTCTTATTTTCATTCTTATTTCTATTTTATATAAGGAATAATTCACTAGATTTTGAGGATAACACCTTCACCACCTTACTTCTATTATTTTATCATAAATAATTTTGATATTCTTACATATATTGAATGTATTAGCATAGTGTGATGTGTTCTTGTATACTCCACTAAGCAATTATCCTGTTAAGATCTTTTATATCCTTACATAACTCATCCTTTCTCTATACTTAGTTAAATTATAATCTTTAAGAATTTATTCCGTAATATCCTTTCCAAAAACATGTAGAAACATAATAATTTCAGTTTTTATTACCATAAATGTTAATTCTTCTAAAAATATAGGCATCATCATTAATTCTATATCGGAAAAAAATCTAAAAAAATAGAATTAGAGAATGAACTTTATATCAAAAACTTTTGGATCTGATACTACTTTTTTGGACCATATTTACCTAAAGCACCTTGATTAGGTGGGTGAATCATGTTTCACATCAATTTAAAATTTTCAATTCCTTTTGGTCATCTGGTCCATATGGATCCCTTTCCCTTGTTAGAAGGAACATGTTTAATCTCTCATTCACTTATGTTAGAGATCTCATAGAATAATAAATACGAATGAAAAAAATGAAAAGTATACAGAACATAGGGATTTTAATTGGTTTCATAATGATGGATAATCCAAGGAATATAAACACATTAATTTTCTAGAGGAATAAGATCCAATATACTCACTTTTAATGGATGCATGTTTTTAGGTCACAATCACTCCATACTAAGGTACGCAACCATTACAAGATTTTGTAAAGTATAATTGAAAATATAACGAACACTCACTATTAATCTCATATGCTCACTTATTTATTGAATGATTGGGAAATTTATGGACTTAAGTTTTCCTTCAATAATTTAGATGCATAAAGGTTTGTTCATGGTCAATATAGGTTATTGAGATGGATTTCACCTTCACTTTACAAATAGGTAATCTATTATGATCCACTTCACTATACACCCCTTATTTAATCCCATATGAGATAAAATCCTTGATGTGAGGGATGAATCTTTGTCTTCCAAATATATCACAACAACAACACTTTTTATCTCGATCCAGATAATTCTAAACTATAATTATCTTGTTTCTCTCTGTTATTCTTCTTTAATCAGGTATAGAAATGATATTCCTTCCTCTTCTTATTCTAACACTCCTCTACTTTATCTAATATGGATGTATTAATAGAATACTTTATGTATATTGTATCTTCCTCTTCTCATATTTGAATATAATAATATGATCAAGAAACTCTCTTTTTCTTCTTAATAAAATATTTAATTTTATTCATTTTTAGATTTTTTTTCTAGAACTGTTACAGGATTTTTTATTGACCTTCATACAACCAACCCTTTGATCTAAGGGTTGGGATCAATATACCTTCTACTAATTCTTTATGATCATTCCTAGTATACCATATGATTTAATGTGATCACTAAGTTCTATTCAAACTCGATTAAACTCCTGAAGTAATAGTTAAAACTTTGTTATTTTAATTTACCATTGACACTACTAGATAATATTGAAAAAAATTGTTCACAATGTGGATTCATTAACCACAAAGTTTTATTCTTATACCTCACCCTAATCATGGCATGTTATAATTCTATAAGGTGTGATGTCTAGTCAAAATCCAGATCCATAATTTTTTCAAAATATTTTTTATTTAGATCACCAAATATTGCGATATGATTCTCTAGATTTTCTCAATAATAAACCAATCATAGAATTTATATCTACTTCATGGAATGTAATTTATTTTTGTATAAAAATATAACCTAACTCAAAATTCAAAAACCTTCTTATATCTTTATGGATTAACATTATGGAATGGCCCCCTAAAATTGTATTTTATGATTTATCATAATTTTATCCTTTGGGGGGCATGGGAGTAGGCACAGATTGATTTGGTTCAGTTTTGAATAAAAAAATAAATCACAATTTTATTTTCAATTTTTATACATAAAAAACAAAACTATTTAATATTTTCTTGGTTTGGATTAAAAAAATTATAAACCAATAATTTATGGTTTGGTTCACTCTAGATTTTGGATTGACCTACTTTTTGTGACAACATCCAAGATATGGATCTATAATATTTAATAATGATTTGATAAAAATATGAATAGAATTTATACATAATCATTGACATCGTTATATAATATTACCCTTTAAATTCTATCAAAATAAAACATTCATTCATTAATGGTGACTAAAAATAAAATTTGAAAAGGGTTTGGATATTGGAATTGATGATTAGGGTGACCCGATAGAAAACTAGAAATTTTTGTTTTTTTAATAGGGATAGTTTTGAATAATAGGTGTAGTTTGGATTGGATATTATACCAAACCACAAACCACAAGGGTCTATTCAATTTGTACCACAAACTAAACTATAATTAAAAGGATATTATTTCAGTTCGGTTTGGTCAGGTTTGTAGTTTGGTTTGGTTTGGGAAGTTTTTTCCCACCCATAGTGGTGTGATCCATGATCTGAAGCATGGTAGTATCCTTATTAATAGATCCAATAAAAATAAACTAAGTTTTATAATATTGTTTCATATTTCTCACATGGTGTGAATGATTCTTCTAAATAACCTTCACGGCAAGGACATTCCTATCGTGATGTTAAATTTTCTCATGTATTCCCTTTAAGATATAGTCCTTCTTCCCATAGTGTTACCCTTACATAAAATTATGTTTACTATTATGTATCATAGTGTTATTCAATACTTTTTTTAATTTTTACATCAATAAATTTTTTATGTATTCTATTCATGATGTGATCTCCTCATCCATAGTGTGATATATTCCAAGAAAACTCTTACACATACTAGGTGTATCCCACCTTTTCCATTTTCATGTGCCACTCCCATAATTTAATATTTCATATACAACGAAGTTTATTACCTTTTACACTTCACTTACACATCCCAAAAATTAAACCTTACACATTTTTAGACTTTTCAATTTTTTCTAAACTATAACACCTTTCACAGTATGACTTCATTCCTCATGGTATGACATGCACTTAATATATTTGCTACCAACATTTTTCAAATGCCTTCATGAAAACCAAAATACACTTATTATAAATATATAAACTTAATATATAGAAATATCATGGTATCTCTCCACTAGTACTTATATCTGCAACTCTTCTCTGGATCTTCCATATCTTTTAATATTCACCTTAACTTGATGTCAACATATTCAATTTCTATTGTCAATAAATCCAATACACAACCTCCTATTTATAACATAAAATATTTAATATGTAATTATACTATAATATCCTAGAAAAATACCATCGTTATATTTGGAATTATATTTATCCAAACTATCCCTAGTGTTGAGAATAAAAACTTTACATACAAAAAATATGAAATAACCAACCTTAAATTTCATTCCCTTCCACAACTAATTAGGAATATTCTTTTGAATAATACTAATAATAATTTTATTTAAAACATTAAAATATATATTAACAGATTATTACCCAAAATATCTAGGTAACCCATACTCACATAGCATTATCCTTGACATTTATTGAAGTGTATTATTCTTCCTTTCCACTAATCCATTTTGTTATAGAGTATTGGGGGATGAAAATTATAAGAATAACTATTCTTTTCATAAAATTTATCTAGATTCTAAAATTATACTCTTCTATTATTATAATATAGATAATCATATATCCTTTCTAATTTTTAACTAAATTGTAATAAGCATAAAATTTAGATAAATTTTCACTCTTGTGAACTAGAAAATATACCCAAATAAGACTATCCACAATAAAAAATGCATACTTATTTCCTCCAAGGATAGTGGTCTAAAGAGGTCCAAATAAATTAAGATAAAGTAACTAAAATGGTGTGATGATGTTCAATTGCTTGATAAGGATAAAAAAACTCCTTGTGTTTCTCTTATTTTATACACAGATCACAAGCATGATATTTTTCCACCTAACATTCTAGTTATTATAGTACTATTTGATGTTTTGGAAGTATATAAATCATCCAAGAGTTTATATGTATGAGACTATTATTCCATAGTCTAATATATATTGGTACAAAATTTAAACACTTTACATGTTTCACTAATAGTTTATCATGTCCAATAGAATAAATATTCTAATTATGACTAGTATAAAATAATATATAATATCCTTTAAAAACAAGGAATTTATCATTATGAAATTTCACATCCATGCCATCATTACATAGTTCAAAAATTCTAATAGAGTTATGTTGTAATCTAAAAATATATATACATTTATTAATAATAGTATAATTTTTTAAACCAACTCCATCAAAACTTTTTACAATACCTTTGTAATTATCTCCAAAAGTGATAATGCCTCCATCAAATCTATTATGATAAATAATGTTTGATGGGTCTTTAGTTATATTCTTAGAGCATCCAATATCCATTTACCAAAAAAATTTATTGATACTTGAAATTAATATTCTCTAAAAAACAATTAGTAAATAGTTTTGGTACCCATGAAACTTTGGATCCAATGGGATTAGTTAAACTATTTTTAGTACCCAAATAGATTTCAAACAAGTATTAATAGGAATTCTACAAGATAAAGATTTAGAGATATATGCTTTAGTGTATCCCAAATACTGTGGATATATAATAGAGTATTCACTATCATAGATTCATTGAATCTGATATTTGAAATAAATAGGATTAGAAATATAACCATTTTAACTTTTTACAAATAAATTATGATACATATAAGGTAGTTGAATATCTTAACCAATTCCATTATTGTTTATGGTTACCTTTTCCATTGACATTATCTTATCATAAATTTATCTTCCTTGAACAAAAGTTAACAAACTTTCCTTTAGAATTTTATAATCCTTCTTAGGATTTTAATTATCATTTTGAATGACATAAAAATCATCAAAAAAAATTTCATCCATGCTAGAAGTGTTGATTTTAATATTCTCATTAACTTGAGAAATAACCTTTTTTCCACAACAATTTTCTTAATGCTTCCTTTAAGTTCCTTAAAAAACTCATGAATTCTAATAATAACTCTTTGCAACTTTTTAATATTTTCATTCAAACCATCAATACTAGTTCTATCATAATAAGATTTGATATTGGAATCAAGGTTATAAACAAAACTAGAATCACTAACCTCATTCATAGTTTCCATGAAACACAAGTTGATATATTATTTCTCATTTTATAATTATTCACTTAAGTAGGGGTCTTTAGTAAATCTTCATCCTAAATATAATTCCATTTTCTATTTATTCTTGATATTTTTTAATTTCCTTTCATTAACTAGTCTTAGAAAACTATACTTAATGTGGAGTTTTTTTCTATACTCATAATAGGTGATTTTAGATGAATTTAAATTAGAATTAGAACTACCTTTCTTATATCCTTTGTGATCATATCTTTGATAGTCCCTTATAAATCATTTTTTAAAACCTTTATTTCCTGTTATGTATTTGTATAATCTTTTAAAAAGTTGAGCTAATTCATATTATCCACTTCCCTAATCTAGGAATCAGAAGAGTTTAATAAAGTAACATTTAAAAATTTAAATGATACACCTTTCCTTTTAGAAGTATCTTCTTTAGTTATGTTCTTAAAATCCAATTCATATTAAATAAGTGAACCAATATCAAGTGTGTGCTCCTTAAAAATATTTATTTTGTTAATGGCTACCTTCTTGGTGTGCCACTTCTTTAGTAGTGATCAAATAACTCTTTCAACCATAAATTTGTTGTTAAATGTTTCACCAAGGGCATTAATTCCATTCAAAATTTTTGTGAATATATGGAATATTTAGCTTACTATCTCATTTTCTCCCATATTGAATTCCTGTTACTCTTCATGAAACATTCCAAGATTAGTCCTTTTCAACTTTTCAATGCCATAATGACTAATTTTCAAAATTATCCAAATATCATGACCATTTTTACATTCAAAAACATGAATATATTTTTTTTAATAGCACAATAAATTATATTCATGATTTTATAGTTAATAATTTACATAAACACATCATTTATAGTAATTGTATCATGGTATGTCTCTGGTAGTTTATCAAGTTTTACCATTAAGTTCCAATATTCAATTCGCAACTACTTAAGGTAGGCTTCCATTCTTGCTAGCCAATAACTATAATCTTTCACATCAAAGAAAGGTGGTATCTGTGGAACTCATCCATAATTTAAACCTTGAAATTATATCTAAAATAATCATTCCCATAGATTATTAATTCTAGGATATGGGTAGAAATAAAATATAACAACTATCCTTTCAAGGAACAACCTCAATATAATTTTTTCTGAGATGTTAATATGTTCAAAAGTCAAGTGGGGTGAATTGACCAATTTAATAATAAAAAAAATTGTGGAAAATAAATATGAACATAAAAAAAATATAGTAGTTTGGAACATAAATATATTACATCTACTCTCCATACCCCTAATCTCTTAGAGAGGTATGGTGCAAACAAAAAACTAAATTTTCAAGGGTAATCATAACCCAATTGAAATATTCCTTTTCTAGTGTAGGCACAACCAATGTATAAAATTTCCTTTTATAGTATAGGCAAAACAAATTAAAATATTTACCTTTTATAGAAGTGTAACCAACATAGAACATGATTTTGTGAGGAAAATCATAAACCATTTTACAATTAAAACAAAAAAGAAAATATTAAAAAAATACAACTCAAAACCACATAACCTTATTTAAATAGGGAAGTATTGAATTAGTAGTAGATATATTATTATTCAATGAATCTTAGTATATTGATGTTCTCTCAAGAATATAAATGGTGACTGTGATTATAATATTATAAATTATATTATTTTTTCTCCTTTTTATTTTTCAAAAGTTGATGATTTTATCAATCTCTATTTATAGATATATATTCCAACAATCAACATATTTAGATATTCATAACCATCGGAGTAATACTTTCTTGAAAGCCTATAATATAATGAATTGTGATTCCTTATGTGATATGGTTCATACCCTGACATGGCCAAATAAGGTATTGTTGGATTGATTTTAATTGTGAACCTAGGGTTTTATATGGTTAAATAAAGAATAATTTGATGTGAAAATTGTTTACTTTATTCTTTTAATTTATTCTTTATGAAATTATATACACTAATATATAATGAATATTGTGTTAGACATCATTGGTGGTTGTCTACTAAGTTATAATCACACCCTACTCGGGATGCATGATCGGTACCTGAATAGACTTCATGTTTTCAAGATAGGATAAGGTAAAGACACCTATATTAGATAGATGAGTTGGGATGGAGCATGGATGATGGAACCAGACATGATATCAGGACCCAATTTAGAGTTTTCAATGTCTTTATTTATTTATTTTTTACATTTGACACTTGACACATATAAATAATGACATATTTACTACTTTGGTTTTTGATATTATATTCATGTTTTGTATTATCAAGTGATACAGGTTTTTATTGGTTATGGTGTTATTCTGGTTGTTGTTTATCATCAGTTATCTATTATTTATTTATTTATACTATCGTTCTATTTTGATAAAGAGGGTATAGTCCCCCCACTATATCTATATTATACCCTCAATTATAGTTAGTAGCATCTAGTGTATGGGGAGCCCTGCTTGAGGTTATGTGACCAACCAGCTTAGGGCACTAGTATATGGCACCTTGATCATGATGTTACAAAGTGGTATCATAAGAGGTTTTCTTTCTTTTTTTCTTACTATTTGGGAAAGTTAGATTGTATATTAGGATGATTTGATCCTTGGTTATGAGATTGTTCATGGGAGTATTTAACCCATGTATGGGGGGAAACCCAAGTATCCATGGTGGGATTATTTTTATTGATGTTTTTTGTTATAGTTGAATGTTATTTCACCTCAAGTGATGCCCTTGTTGAGTGATATTATTACTTTAATAGGTTTTATACATGGCCCAGTATGGTATGATATTTTTGTATACATTCATCATTTAATGCACTTGGGATTTATTGTGACATGCATCATTTTATGCATGCATGGAAAAGCAAGTTTTGGGTGAGCTGTTTAAGTAAAATTGATTTTCTTAACCTGTGAAATTTAAATAGAAATGGAACCTAATATGAAATTAAAAATTGTAAATGATGAGAAGTATGATAAATGAAATGGATAAATGGTTTTCTAATGGTAAAACTTAATATATGAAAGAAATAACCTATGTTGTCCATGACCGAGGAGAGGGATGGTTGAGGATAGTGGTAGTGCCTCAGTTTTGACCATGTAGTGGGATATAGGGGATGAATTGTTATGAATTTATGTGAATAACTCTTATATAAATGTGTTAATAGTGTTTTATGTGTCCTAATACATTTTTTTTCATTGTAAATAAATTCCTCCAAGATGATACTTATTGATAGGATGATAGGAGGACATGGTTGGAAATGTGCTTCCAGAAGTGGAACCAGAGGCTCTGATAGTTCCAGGTGAGGAATACAGAGAGAAGTTCCATGAGAACTTTTCTCGCTTTATATAATTTATGGAGAGGGACTCAGGGCAGGTTGTTCAGAACATGTATGACTTGAAATCAGAGTTCCAGTTGCAGCACCCTCTAACATTTACTAGAGAGGGTGGACTTGAGGCATCTGATTTTGGGATTGAGTCTATCCATATGATCCTTGGCAACTTAGAGATTCCTATAGAGAATAGAGACAAACTGGAAGCTTATAGTATATTTGTTCAAGTGAAGAATTAGTGGGACATCCAGACTTAGTATGGATAACTAGAGAATATGGAGTGGAAGGACTTTCAGTAGAAGTCATAGGATCACTTTTACCTTGAGATGCTCAGGCATGAGAGGGCAACGTATTTTATAAGGTTGACCTAGGGGAGTGTTTTTGTGATGTACTAAACTATTTACTTTACTGATTTTTATTTCTTTATTATATCATTGGTAGTATATGAGGAAATTATGATGAAACATTTTTAGAATGGTGTTAAATGTGAAATTAAGTACCAGGTTAACATATTTAGGTGGAATAAGTTTTATGAGGTGGTGAATCGGGCTCTCATATATGAGGGGAACCTGAAGGAGGCTTCCAGTGGAGGATAGGTGGTTTCTACTGGATGACTAGGAGGGATTTCTTTCGAGGGTAGGAATCATTTCTTTGAGAACATCAATTAGGGAAATAGAAACCAGAGTGGCCAAGGATAAGGATTAGTTACTCAAATTAGAAACTGTATATTTACCACCAGTGTGCTAGGTTAGGAAACATTCAAACCTAGTGTCTACTACCACCATTAGATTTCCAAGCTTAATACAGGATGGTTCATCTTCAGAGGTATTGTAGAAACCCTCGACCCATGGGTAGTGATAGAGGATCCAAGTAGATCCAGAACACTGGGAGGGGTTCTTATACCCCATATTAGTA
Source organism: Viscum album (assembly GCA_963277665.1). Lineage (NCBI taxonomy): Eukaryota > Viridiplantae > Streptophyta > Magnoliopsida > Santalales > Viscaceae > Viscum > Viscum album. The sequence continues at coordinate 72,873,554 of OY728162.1, read as the reverse complement.
TGGAAGTGGGGGTTCTACTAGTCATGGAGATTGAGGCAGTAGATTTGGTACTTTAGGGAAAGAGTTATTATATCAGTAGAGTGGTGCAGATCAAGGGACTAAGACTGTGGAATAGGGAAGAGGTGCAGGACAGTTGCATACAGTTCAGCCTACAATTATGGATATAAAGTTTATACCATCAAAAGTAATAGGTACTATTCTTATAGATTCTACAATTATTAGTGCGTTATTTTTTACAATAGCCTCTCATTTTTTTATATTTACAAAATTGTGAAAAGGTTGACTATGACGATGGATTTTGTGAGCAGGGTTATGAAAATCGATACACCATTGTTGGTATGGTCGAGAGACATATGTTTATTAAAGGGGTGTTCTCTCAAGGTTGGAGAGTTTCATTTTATATGGGATATATACATACTTGATATGTATGATTTTGAATTAATTTTGGGTATGGATTGGTTGGTATCATATTGATCCCACATTGATTTTTACCACAAGAGAGTGGAATTTACATCTTTTGAGGAAAACAATTATGTTCACCATGGAGAGTGGGATATCCAGGTGGTTCTTGCAGGGCCAATTCAATTGAAACTAGGGGAGCTCACTGCTCAGGTTTCTAGTCTGTTTTTAGATGATGGGGGTGTGAAGAAGAATGTATTTCCACCCATAGTAGAACAGTTCTAGGATTTATTTCTTAAGGAATTATCAAGGCTTATACCTAAAAGGGATTTGGAGTTTATGATTGAGATTATTCTTAGAGTTGAGCCAGTTTCCATTACACCTTATAGAATGGAACCAATTGAGCCTCAAGATATTAATATTCATCTATAGGAAGTGATGGATAAGGGATTTATCCTTTTGAGTACATTGCTTTGGGGTTCTCCAGTCTTGTTTGCTAAAAAGGTTTATAGAACCTTATTCTTATGAGTTGGTTACTGGAATTTGAATCGGTTGATAGTGAAGAACCGGTATCCTCTTTCACATATCAATGATCTATTTGACCAATTGAGTGGATCTTTTGTTTTCTCCAAGATTGAATTTTGGTTAGGGTATCATTAGTTGAGAGTTTGACCTTATGATATACCATTGATTTATTTTAGAATTATATATGGACTTTATGATTTCATCATGATGTCATTTGGGATAAAAAATTCTCTAGAAGTATTTATGGACTTGATTAACTGAATCTTCCACCCATACCTGGATCATTTTGTGGTTTTTTTAGATGAAATCTTGGTTTACTCCAAGACTCAAGAAGAACATTCTTAACATCTTGGCATAATCCTGAGTACACTGAGAGAGAATCGGCTATATGCCAAACTATCTAAGTGTCAATTCTTGATAAACTGAGTACATTTCTTGGGACACATAATCTCATAAGAAGGTGTGTTAGTGGACCTAGAATAGGTGTAGGTAGTGGTTACTTCATAGCATCACAAGAATTTTTTTGATATATGATATTTTTTGGGTTTTGGGGGTTATTATTGGAGGTTCATCCAAGATTTTTCCTACTTTTTATCACTACTTTCTAGATTGACCAATAATGGGATCAAGTTTTAATGTTTCGTTTCATGTGAGAATGCTTTCCAGGAGTTAAATAAGCATTTGACTACTACATCGATCTTGATCCTACCCGAGTCGAGTGTAGAGTATACAATGTTTTGTGATCCATATGGAATAGTACTTGGAGAATTGTTGATGTAGGGGGTGAGTTGTGTCATATGGGTCATGGTGGTTGAGGCCTCATGAACAAAATTACCCTATGCATGATCTCAAGTTAGTTGTGGTGTTTTATTCCTTGAAGCATTGGCAGCATTATCTGTTGGGTGAAAATTTTACTATGTATAGAGATCACAAAAGTTTAAATTATATCTTTTCACAATGAGATTTGAATATTTAGTAGCAGATGTGGGTTTATTATATGAATTCATTTGACTTTGACTTGGAATGTACACTCGGTAAGGGAAACAGTGTTGTTGGTGCTTTGAAAACTCAGAATCAGGCAGTTCAGGAGTCCAGTTCTAAGTAGAAGATAATGACCATTCTAGTAGAGATGTATATTGTGGTTTGAGAGGGAAATGATCAAATTAACCTCATATCAGTATCATTTGAGTCCACTCTTTTGATTCAGACTAGGGAGAGATAGTATGAGGATTCAAAGTGTCTACAATTGAGTGAAATCCTTGAAGGTGGGGAATTTCATTCAGATTCACTACTACAAATATGACCTATATCAGTGCTAGAAAAGTGCATTAACAGTGCTAAAAAAAGTGATGCTAATAAAGGCGAAGATAAAGGGGGGTCCATTTTATCAGTGCTCAGAAAAGCGCTGATAAAAGCCCCTTTTAACAGCGCTAAAAAGGCACTGATAAAAGGAGTCCTTTATTAGTGCTGAAAAAATCACTGACAAAAGGGGTCCTTTATGAGTGATTTTTTTAGCACTGATAAAGGACACCTTCTATCAATGATTTTAAAAAGTGTTGATAAAAGTTAAAAAAATTAAAAAAAAATAATAATAATAAAATAATATATAATGTGTGGGGAGGATCTTTTAACAGTGCTTGACCCCCCCCCCCCCCTTTATCAGCGCTAGGAAGACCCCTCCCACTCTCTCGTGCACTGCCCTTACAGTCATGACTCGTCCCCTAGGGCCCGTGTCGTGACTACCCCAAGCCCGCCTTCCATAGGCCAGGGGCTGGTGACTAGAACCAAAGGTGTAAATCCCTAAACTGGGAAGGCATTGCCTTTATAATTGAAAACACACACAACAGAGTACACAGATAAATACAAAACACTAAGTAAAACTGTATAACAAGAGAGTGTTGAAAAGTAAAGGGGCTGAAAATACAAGCCCAACTATAAAGTACAAGTACAACTAAAAAGGACAAAACAACTGAAAGGTGAAAAGTATCTCCTGGATCATCCACCACATATCCTACCTGAAGGGTAGGTACAGATAGCCTCCTCATCACACCATGTTTGTTAGTCTCCTCCAGGTACCGACTCGTCGTGAGGTCCACCTTTGGGTACTGTCCAGTCCTTGCACACTCAGCCTAGGTCAGCGTTTTCTGTCATCTGCATCCAACATAATGAGGTTCGGGCATAGCCCGTGTAGGGGTGAGTATAACGATACTCAGTAGGGACCCCGAGACCCTCAAGGTCTCACAAAATCCAACAAGGATAAACCCTAAAATATGAAATCAACATATAGCCCCACTTAGGTATATGCCCATACATATACCTAAGTTAACAAGTAATCCATCTCAATCATGAGGAAAACACAAAGTTACTGACTCGGATCACATAGGTATACAAATATTGTAGAGAGATAGAGATGATCATATGTAGCCACTAAATCATCTATTCTATCGAAACCACATAGGATCCAGGAACTGTTATTCTGTCGAACCCACACAGGATCCAAGAATAGAAGTCAGAACTGTCGAACCCATACAGGATCCAGGAATAGTACTCAGAGTTGTCGAACCCGTACAGGATCCAGGAACAGTCGTTAGTGTTTTCGAACCCATACAGGATCCAAGAACAGTCATCAGTGCTGTTGAACCCACATAGGATCTAGGAACAGTCGTTAGTGTACAGCCAGCCACAGGGTTCTGCACGAAGCATGCTTGATTCCAGGAGGTTCCACTCCTAAAGAAGAGTGTCGATACAACAACTACCACAAAGTCCCAAGAAAAATTATCTCAAATGTTCTCCACATAATATGGGTCTAAATGAAAAAGATGGCGCGTCAATCGGACGTTCAATCTGTGAGTTATTAGCCATTTAGTTCTGAGGGCCCAGTTGGATTCGTATACGATCCAACCTGACCATATCACAAATAAACCCCAAACCCTAGTGGGGTATACTCAAAGGGATGGATAAGCTCCAAGATTTCCATCACCGCTAACAGATCGTCAAACGGATGTCCGGTACCAAAGATATGGCCAAAGAAAGTAAAGGGGTCGGTAGTGGGCCCGGGTTCGGTCCGACCCAGTCAGACCGACCCGACCCGACTTAGTCTGGGCCGACCAATTTCGGGTCGACCTATGCTGACCCAATGGGTCCAGCCTGGCCCATTGGGTTTGGCCGGAGCTGGGGGCCGGTTCGGCCCGGTGCGACGCGAGGGCGCGGCTCGGCCCGGAGGGCGCAATCGGGATAGTTCGGCCAGGGCGTCGTGAGGGGGCCAAGACACCGGCTTGGCCGGGAGGCCATGAGGCCGCGAGGGAACTGGGTCGCTGACTTGGCCGGGAGGCCACAAGGGGGCCATCTTGGGGAGGCGCGCGGGGTGCACGCAGAGGCCTGCAGGCGGCCGGTTCGGGCAGGGCGCGGCCAGCGCGGGCCGGCGTGGCTAGGAGCCATGCGAACAGGCGGTTCGGCGGCCAAGAGGCGCGCGGCCAGGTCAGCCGGTGGGAATCTGGGAGGCTGGTAGGTCGGAAGGATGGCGGCGGTCGGGAGTCAGGCGGTGCGGGCCGGCGGTGGTGCGGCCGGGGTGGCTCGGGCGGAGGTCCGCGATTCGGCCCAGAACACCAGAGCGTCGCGGGAGTGGCGCAGTTCGCAGAGGCCACGGGTAGCACGGCCTTTGTTTTCTCTACTTCTGTCGCCTCATTGCTTCATATCCAAGCCGAAGTTCAATCATAAACAAGTTCGCCAGAGGGGTCGGGCCATATTGGTTTGGCCCGCACCCTCCAAGTTTAGGGTGGTATCAATTGGTTCATCAAGAGGAAGAAATTTAAACTTTAATTATTCATACAATCCACCGCAACAATTCCTTTCATTCAAAGAAGAGAAAAGGAAATAAGAATTACACAAAACAACCCCCTAGCTTTGTTCAATGTTTGTCATTGTTCGTTGACGGAGTTGTGGAAGTCGGTCGTCGAAGACATCTCGCGACGGTTGAAGCTTCAAGGAAGAAGTTGAAGAAGGTAGGCATTCTGAGTTCTTCATTCTTCATTGGGAGATGTGGTTATTCCTTGGAGAAAACTAATTCTCCCAAGCTCTCCTCTCAAAGGGTCCCATCAAATGAGAAATTCCAACAAAAAATAATAATAGATTGTCTATTATTTTAGATGTTGGCATGAAATTCAAATGGAGAATTAAATTAATTAGATAGGCTCTCCTTAATTAATTCAAGGGGTTGGCACAAGGAATTAATTAGGGGAGGTGAAGAGGATCTCCCTCATTAATGAGGGAGAGTTGAGAGGTTTTACTCTCCTCCATCAATAGGGGGTTAAGCCCAATGTGGTCCCCACACCGTAACCTCTCACGGGAGGTTATGTTCAGGTGGGCCCCACCACCATAACCTCTCATGGGAGGTTAAGGTGTTGTGGTCCCACCTCCAACTCCCATGAGGAGGTTTTAACCACCAAACACCACATGGAGGCTCTAATAAAATAAAGTGAAAACTCACTTTATTTTATTACTTTCCACAAAAACCCAAAATCTAACTTCTACTCTCGACCAACTACCGTCGAGATGAAAGTCTCCTTTAACAAATACAAGCACTAAGAGTTCAACGGTGCCCTCAGATTTCAATTCTGAGAACCGGTTCAAAAGTTATAAAAACTCGCTCGTACGTTTACTAAACGTACCCGAACAAAACTTCAGAAATTGATTCAGGGCACACCGGGCCTCAGAATCATGTGCCATCAATTTTTGTGGACTCGTAAAATTACTATGTATTTAAGAAAAAAATCCATGGAGTTTCTGGGTCTTTACACTTGCCCACACATTGCCCAACCTGCTCGCGTGCACCTACATGCTTCCACCCGAACTTGAACCCGCGATCTCCCCCTTTACAGGTCTGCACCTTTAACACTAATCCATTTTATTTTTTCTCTATTTAAAGATATATATATATATAGTTATATTTATTCATATATTAATATAGATTCATATTAATATAAATATATTTAGTTATATTAATACATATATATTTATTCATTTATTAATATATATATATATATATTTATTTATTTGTATATTAATATATATTTATATTTATTTATATATATATAGTTATATTTATTCTTATATTAATATAGATTCATATTAATATAAATAAATTTATTTATATTAATATGTATATATTTATTCATATATTAGTATATATATATTTATTCATATATTAATTTATATTTATATTTATTTCTATATATATTTTTAGTTATAATTTTTTATCCATACATTTATTTGTATATTAATATATATTTATATGATTAGTTTTAAATACATTTATAAAATATTTTTTTTATGTGTGTTTACAAATAAATAAATACATACATACATATATACAACACACACACACACACACACATACACACATGTATATATATTTACGAATAAATACATATATATGTGTGTGTGTGTGTGTGTGTGTATTTGAAAAGCCATAGAATGTTAAAATGACCATAACTTCTAATCCATAAGTTCATTTCAACTCTACAATAAGTCAAATCGAAGAAAATGAAACAATCTTTGATATGATATGTGGTACAGGCCTAGAGGACATTCGGATTAGAAGTTATACTGGTTTGAATGTTAAAAAATCGGGGTATCCTGACTAAAAACTTAGTTTTGGAGGCCTTCTAAGCCTTTTTGGGTCTTGAAAAATGTGACCCAAGGTTCCCTTCTATCATTAGCGCATGGAGATCATCGCAAGATTTGATTTGATATGTTGTAGATCCCAAACAGACACTCGAATCAAAAGTTGTGGTCGTTTGAAGTTTGAGTTACATTTTCAACTTATTTTAGATCTTTTATCCATTTTTTTGATTTTTTGTGTCTTCAGATTGTTATTAAATTATTATTAATCAATGATAAATAGGAAATTTTTAATTAATAATATTTTTTAAAATATTTTAAATCCATTTTCACTAAATTTATTATATATTAAATGTAGTAGTCTATTTATACTTATCTAAAACATATTTAAAAAATATATATTATATTTATATCAATATAAATATACTTACATAACAATATATTATTTTTAATGATTTTTTTTAATATAAATTTTATCAGCACTAGGAAAAAGCGCTGATAAATCCTCCCTTTATTAGCGCTACTAAAAAAGCACTGATAAAGGGTGGCACTTCCCTTGCCCATTTTTGTATTAGTGATTGGACAATAGATGAGGATGCAATCATCTATGTAAGAAATTATGTTGTTGGGATTATGATTATGCGGGAGGATCTGATGTTTGAAATTCATGCCTCGAAGTGGGCAGTGCATCCAGGTTTGACCAAAATGTACTATGACCTACATCAATAGTATTGGTTTTTGGGAATGAAGAAGTAAATTGCAGGGTTCATGACATGATGTTAAACCTATAAATAGGTGAAGGTTGAGCATCAATGACCCGATGGATTACTAAAGTTATTTCACATTCCATAATGGAAGTGGGATGACATTACCATGGACTTCATGGTGGGTCTCCTAAGGGTGCCTTGAAATAATAACTTTATTTGGGTGATTGTAGACTGATTAATGAAAGTATCTCATTTCTTGACTATATGGGAGACTTTATCAATGGATTGGTTAGGGGACTTATACATTTGGGAGATATTCCATATACATGAGGTTTTATAGATCATAGTTTTAGATAGTGAATCGTATTTCACTTCGCACTTTTGGAAGGGATTATAGAATTTTTTTGGTGAGCGGGTATTTCTGAGTATGACTTTCCACCCATAGATAGATGGGAATTTAGAGCATACTATATAGGTTTTGGAGGATATGCTACGGGCATGAATCCTAGACTTTTTTGGGTCTTGAGAAAGGCATGTAGCACTTTTTTAGTTTTCCTATAATAACAGTTATCAAGAAACTATTCAGGTGGAACCATATGAGGAACTTTATGGTAGTCCATGAAGATCATCTCTATGCTATATGGAAGCAAGTGAGTTAGAGTTATTGGGACCAAGTCTCATGCAGTAGACATCAGAGTGGGTTCAGCTGATTTAGAAACATATATCCATTGATCAAAGTATATAGAATTTATATACTGATTGAAATCAACAACCCCTTGAATTTTTAGTGAGTGATCATGTGTGTCTTTGAATGTCACCTATATTGGGTAACCCTGGGATTTGAAGATATGGAATGTTGGTTCCAAGGTTTGTCAGACCTTTTGAGGTTGTGGAGAGAATCGGTCTGGTGGCATGCTGATTGGATCTTCTATAAAGGTATAGTTATATGAATTATGTTTTTTACATGTCATGGATATGGAAGTATCACCCCGAACCTTCTCATGCGATTTATGTTGATGATGTTAAGCTTGAGACTGATGCGTACTTTGAGGAGCATCTGATTCGTGTTATGGATCATAGTGAGAAAGTGTTTTAGGGAAATATCGTGATGATAGTTCAAGTATTGTGCCAACATGGCCATGTTCTGGAGGAAACATGGGAGAGATAATTAGATATACTGGGTCAGTGAACTAATATTTTTACCTTGAAATCATAGATATGTTTGGGAGTACAACTCAAGGACGAGCTGTTATAAGGTGGGGATATTGTAAGATCATGACCTTTCTGAAGATGTGTTGTATTCATTTTTAGGTACTCTTTTACCCTTATTTTGAGTAAATCATGGTTGGATTTTTGTTTGGGGTTTTTTTGGGTGAAATTGGTGAATTTTGGAAGCCCATGGGGCTGTGCACAGTCAGATCATGGTTAGGGAAAATTGTGTGGCTTTCCCCAGGAAACTATGCACTATGTTTAGTGAGATAGGAGGTGGTGCACAATTGGCACATGGTTTTTTCAAATCATGTGGCCTCTATCCTAAAACCATTCACTCATAAACAAAGTGGTTTTACATGGTTGGTTCGTGCTTTTTCAAACTGTATGAGAAACTGTGTGCCCCTAAGAAGAAGCACATGGTTAAGTCGCAAGGTTTGGAAAATCATATTCCCATAACCGCGTTGTCATGACGTGTAAAACTGATTATATTTTTAAGGTTGATTTGTAGTCTAGGGAAGACCCTAGGTCATCTCTCAAGGAGATTTTGAGGGTTTAGAGTCTGTGTTTTTACTATGAAGTACTAAAATAGGGGGTGGTTTTGAAAACAGTTTTAGGATGAAATTACTTAATTAAAAGTTTATAAGTTGAGAAAACAAATAGATTTTGAAAAATATGAGATAAAAGGGTTCATTTTTATTTCACTAAAAATATTTCAAGTTCATTTTTCAAAGATATTTATTTAGTTTTGGAGTAATTCCTTGGTTGAAATTAATTGGAATCCTGATTAATTCCTAAGCTTTTATTTCAATGATTAGAGAACCAAACTATGATGTAACAATCACATTGTCAAGGTCCAGAACTTATGCATGGAATAAGATATTCAAAATCATATTTAAATCTCAAGAAGGTGGGTATTAAAATGATTCTTGTGTTGTCCAATCAGAACAACACAAGTCACACACTCAAAACCTCACACCGATTGGTTAGAAATTAAGATTATCTCAATCACAAGCATCAAAATAGGAATTAAAATATGGTATTATGTAAGATACATGGAAATAAATGTTGCCACACCAAAATTACTCTAAACCAGTATCTAAAATAAGAATTGGAACTCCATTAACATGTGTGTAGCTCCCTCACAATGAACGTCCACCGTTTAGCTCGACATTGGGAGGAGGAGGTAGCTCGGGTGGAACTCCTTCTTAATTATTGATCCCCCTATGAGGATAGGGGCCTCCAAAACTTAAAATATGAAGAGAGGACTCTTATGGAACTCCAAATTGGCAGAACTTCACTCCTTGGCCGAACTTACAAATGAGGTGCCTATGGTGCCTTTTTTATAGCCAAAATGGGACATGGTTTTGGGCACCCTGTTTTTGAGATACCACTTGTGTCTCAGTTTTGGAATATTAGAAAGTCATTTCACGACTTGACTAAAAAAAAGATTTGTTGGAATACCTTTTTAATGACTCCTTTTCTATTTTGGAATCCATTAGACAATAGGATTAGAAGATATGTCAAAATACCGAAACAAACTTTTGAATTCGGGCAGATTTTGTCCCCTGGCCATAATGGTTTGGATGGGACAACAGATGACCTAATTCAGCTTCATTTCATTAATAAGAGTTGTTCCCATGATGTTTTGGAGATGACCACAAAGTTTTATCCCATTTTGATTTACGTAATTCTCTTACTCTTCAAAACAGTGGACAGATTTTCATGGGATTCCATGCAGTTTGGCCCATTTTTCTTCCAGATGATCTTCGGGCCTCCAAATCACCTCCACCTTTAATGAAAATATCAAAATAAGTATAATTTACCTTTTTAAAAGTAATAAACATTAAATCATTTAATAAAAAATTAATTGAAATTTATTATTATATTTTTAATATTTATTACAAAATTAGTTTAAAACAGCGGTGTAAGGGTGGAATTGAACAGTGAATCACTATGCAATCACACTCCCACACCTAAACATTTACACTCCTAGGAAAAGTCACATATCCAAAAAAATTATGCATATATATATATTCCCAAAATCATGAAGATTTAACATTTGAGTAAATTTTAATTCATTAAAGTAATGTGATCAAGGCACGAACCACACCAATGAGTTCTTCTTAGTGAAAATGGAAAAAGATGTCTCATAAATCATATCACAATGAAATTCAAAGAGATTCATGACACCAAATTGATCAAGGAATTTAAAATTCAACCATTACACTAACTCTCCATGTGTGTGTGTTAAAACCATTCCATGTTATTCTTTCCACTTTCTATCCAATAAATATAGGTTATTTTAACAATATTTAGCTTTAAATGAATTTTTTTCACCGAACCTGACCTACATCCTTTGCAATCATATTTCAAGACCCACTCACTTATGCATTTCTAGAAGTCAAACCATAATCTCTCAACCTAGATATCCCCATATTTTCACATTTCATCACTCCCCTCATTTGTTATTTTTTTAGAAGTTTCATTTGGAACAAATATCACACTCATCTCTCAACCCTTGTTTGATCTCCTCATGACACTAATTGAAATAGTTATAACAAGATCAAAGGTTGAGGAGGAGTGGTTTTTGACTTCCCCAAGACACAACCCAATTTGTTTTAGGGCATACAACACCCAGACTTTAGATACACACATAGGTCAATATGGTACAGTAATGAAACAGATCGGATAAGGAATGAATGTATGGAAATATCATTTAAAGCTGAAAAATATTAACCTAACATATATTTACCTTATATTAAGTAAGAAATATTCAAACTTTGTGGTTTGGTGCAAAAAAATGTGTGGAGATATTAGTGACACAGTTTTCCCAAAAATTACTCACATGAGGGGCATCAATCATCTCAAATGTTTCACAGTGATACAACCATTTATATCATTGAAAGAAAACCAATTAACTAAAAATCACTCCTTGATGTTAAATTTATACAAACATTCAATCCAAAACAGAGACAGGTTTTTTTATAAAATGTTAAATCAACATGAAATCAAAAATTTCAACATGCATTTTCAGTAAGTTCCATGATTTGGTGACCATAAGGGGGGGAAAGTAAAAATACCATAAATTAGGTGAAAAAGAGAAGAAATAAGAAAGGTGATGAAAATACTAATGAACTCAACAAGATGGGGAAAAGTGAAAATACCATAAAGAAGGAAAAAAAAGAGAATAATGAAAAAGATGATGAAAATTCCTAACTAACCCAGGAATATACCCATCCCCCCACACCTAGAATGTGCAGTGTCCTCACTATAATAATTGAGAATGTGATAAGGAAGGATAAAACCTGGTGTGTTTCATTGGTATGTTGCTTCTTGAACATAGAGTTCCTCCATAGGGAACTCCAGAAGGGCTTTATGGAAGTGCTTCAGCCACTTCCCATTGATAGTGAAGGTTTTCTTGGTTTATTCATTTTGAACCCGAACAACACCAAATAGAGATACATTAATAATAGTGTATGGGCCAAACTAGTGAGAAAAAATCTTACCTAGATGCAACTTCATCCTTGCATTATAAAGTAGGACCTTCTACCCAATGTGTAACTGACGATGAAGTATAAGATGGTCATGGGTAGCCTTGGTTCTCTCCTTATAAATCCTAGAGTTTTCATATGCATCTCTTCTCATTTCCTTCAACTCCTGAATCTGCAACTTCCTTTGAGAACCTGCACCAAAAAGATTAGAATTGCATTGTTTGATGGCCCAGTAGGCCTGATTCTCAATCTAAATAGGTAGGTGCCAACTCTTTCCAAACATAAGATGATAGGGTGACATTACAATGGGAGTTTTGAAAGTAGTATGGTAGGCCCATAATGAATCATCAAGTTGAAGAATCCAATATTTTTTATTGGGTTGAACCATTTTTTCTAGAATCTGTTTTACCTCTCTATTTAACACCTCGTCTTGACCATTAGTTTGTGGGTGATATGTAGTAGACACTCTATGACTGACCCCATACCGATGCAAAAGTGATTGCATTGTTTGGTTGCAGAAATGAGAACCATGTTCACTAATGATAAACCTAGTTAATTTAAACCTACAAAAAATCTGAGTTCTCAAAATTTCCACAACTATTTTGGAATCATCCATCCTTGTGTCTTTGGCCTCTACCCATTTTGACACATAATCAACTTCCATAATAATGTATATGTTTCCAGAGGAATTGGGAAATGGATTCAATTCCCCAAATATCAAAAATGTCATAAAAGATTAACATTTTTTGTGGAATTTTATTTCTTTTATATATATTTCCCATTCTTTGACAATGAGGAAAAGATTTGAAAAAATAATGGGCATCCTAAAAAATTGTTGGCCAAAAGAGGCTAGAATCAAGGACCTTGCAAGCAGTACCTTGGGGACCAAAGTGGCCCCCACAAGCAAGAGTGTGGAAGAATCTAAGAACAGATTGAAACTCGCTATTGGGAACACAGCACCTAAGGACTTTATCACTACATGTGCGCCAAAGGTAGGGGCCATCCCAAATGTACCAACGAGACTCATGTTTTAGATGACTGGCTTGGTTTTTGTTGAAATTAGTAGGAATTAAATATGCTACCAAATAATTTACAATTTCAGCATACCAAGGGATAGCAGCTTTCACTCGTTACAATTTCTCATCGAGAAATATATCATTAATAGAAATATAGGGGGATAATTTAATGTCTGAAGATGGGGGAATCCTACTGATATGGTCAGCAACCACATTCTCTACTCCTTTTTTATCTCTAATTTCTATATTGAATTCTTGAAGGAGAATCATCCACTGAATGAGACATGGTTTGGCTTCCGGATTCTTAAGGAGATACTGGAGGACTGCATGGTCTGAGAACATAATGACTTTAGACCCTAAAATATATAACCTGAATTTATCCAAGGAAAACACAATGGCAAGGAATTATTTTTCAGTTGTAGTGTAGTTTTCTTGGGAAGGGTCCAAAGTACGTGAGTCATAGGCAATGACATTTGGAGCTCGATCGACCCTTCACGACAAGACTGCCCCAACTGTATAGTTAGAGGCGTCATGCATGAGATAAAATGGTAAATCCCACTGAGGTGGTTGGATTACTGGGGGTGATGTGAGACTCCATTTTAACTTATTAAAATATTCCTCACATTATTTATAAAAAACAAATTCTTTTTATTTTTCAGAATAATCGGGAGAGGGGTAGTGCAATTTTACTAAAGTCACGAATGAAATGACGGTAAAATCTAGCATGACCTAGGAAATACCACACATCCCATATATTTTAGGGGAATGGTATAGAATAAATGACATCCAATTTTGATTTATCTAATTGGATACCATCCCCATAAATTAAATGCCCCAAAACTATACCTTATCGCACCACGAAATGGAATTTCTCATAATTTAATACAATATTCTTTTCAATACAGTGACTTAGTACTGAACCATGAATACATAAATATTCATCAAAATAGGATCCATAAATAGTGAAATTATCCATGAAAACTTCCATGAAATTCTCCAGGAAATTCGAAAAAATACTAACCATCCATCGCTAGAAAGTACCCGGAGCATTGCACAGACCAAATGGCATCCTTCTATATGAAAATGTACCAAAGGGGAAAGTGAAGGTTGTCTTTTCCTAGTCCTCGGGGGAAATATGGATCTGAAATTATCTATAATACCCATAAAGTAAATAGTAGTGGGACTTACCTGCTATCCTCTCTAGTATTTAGTCAATGAATGGCAAAGGTAAATGGTCGTTTCTACTGTATTGGTTTAGTCAGTGATAGTCTATACAGACCCGCCAACTATTCTTCCCATAAGTTGGAACCAATTCATTGTTTTCATTTTTTATTACTGTAAGGCCAGTTTTTTTAGGAACTAATTGAATGGGACTGACCCATTGGCTGTCATAAATGGGGTAAATGATTCCAGTAGCCAATACTTTTGTCACTTCCTTTTTAAAAAATTCTATAAGGCTTGGGTTCTATTGACATTGTGCATGCCTCACTGGTTTAGCCTCGTTATTTAATAAAATATGATGTGTGAAAATTGATGGGATAATACCAGTAATGTCAGCAAGTGTCCATCCCAATGCTTGTTTATACTCCCTCAAAAGTTCAAGCAGTCTCAATTCATGCTCAGGAGGGATTGAACTAGCAATGATGATGGGAAACTTGTTTCTATTCTCAAGATATGAATATTTTAAATCTTGAGATAGTTTTTTCAGTTCCAATTCAGGTGGATTTTGTATTAATGGGAGTGTGTGTATAAGTGAGAGGTCACTGATCTCATCTAACTGCTCAATGGTATCATCCTTAGATGAGGAATGAGCTTTTACAAGCTTAGTAGTATCATCAATGGTCATTGGATCCTCAGTGTTCAAGAAATCATCAATTAATAAAAATGCATGGAATTTTTCTAGAACACTATAATAATCAATGCATGATTCATTACCAAGAATTTCAATTAAGTATGAAAACTCAGAAAGGGGATCGGGGAATGGAATTAAGTGTTTTTAGGGGAAGGGAGTACATCAATTGAATTTACTGAGAGATAGGAATGTTCTTCTGAGGAGTGCTTCATGGCATCAAGGATATTGAAATGGACTATGTCACCACCAAATTCCATATATAATGTAACATTATGGACATTAATTATGGCTTTGGTGGTTTTCAAGAAAGGTCTCCGCAATATAATTGGGGCATGTCCATTCATCCTATCATCTTCCATTTTAAGCACATAAAAATAAGTAGGAGATATTAAATTTTGTACCCTCATAAGAACATACTCTAGCAAACTAGAAGGGTGTGTTGTACTCTGATTTTCTAGCTGAACGACTATCCCAGTTGGCTTCAATTCCCCAACCTACAATGTAGAGTAAATGGATTGAGGCATCACATTTATAGAAGCACCTAAATCAAGCATAGCATTTGAAAATGAATACTCCCCTATGGTGTATGGAATCAAGAAAGTTTTGGGATCATTGAATTTGGTAGGAAGTGATGGTTCTATCAATGCTGAGACATTCCTCCCCAAGCTTACCTTCTCATCACCATGAAGTCTCCTTCGATGTGTACACATCTCCTTTAAAAACTTTGCATATCTTGGAATTTTCTTCACGACATCAATCAAAGGAATTTTAACCTACGCTTTTTTGAAAGTTTCCAATATTTCCTTATCAAGTTCAATTTTATTTTGTTTTCTTGGTTGGGTGGCCCTTTGGTGAAATGGAAGAGTAATGGTTGGGATAGGAGACTCATCTACATACACACTCTTTCCTTTGGAAGGACTTCTCTCAAGATAAGGATTTTATTCTCCTAGACCATTTTTAGCAGTGGTTGGGATGGTGGTTTCCTCAGGAGGGGATGACTCTATTGGAGGGTTAATTTGGATTTTAAGATGAGTTCCAACTCCTAAGGGTGATGGAACTAACATTTCTTTTATCCCTAGGGTTAACTACTGGTTGAGAGGGTAGTTTACCCGACCCATGACTTTTAATTTCCCCCACTGAGTTAGCTAGTTGGCCTAATTGGGTTTTGAGGTCTTGTATGAAAGCTTGGGTGGTTTTTTGGAATTGGATATTTTTTGAATCCATTTGTTTCATCATAACTTCTAAGATAGGCTTAGTTTTGGGAGGGGCGGTTGGAAATACCTTTGGGGTGGTTGAGGATTTCTGGGTGGTGGTGGTGGATGACTACTCTGACCTCGTTGGTTCCATGGTTTATGAGGTTGGTTTGAATAACCCCTTGCCTATAAGCTTGGTTTTCTTTCCACCCAGAGTTATATGGATAGTATGGTTCTTACCTAAAGGGTTGGTTATAGGGGTGTCCTGGGAAGATTACCTCACAACTCTTATAATTTTCTCTCAATAGGGGGAATTAGTCAGAATAATGGGTGTTATAAGAGCATATTCCATAATATATGGGAGGAGTATATTGATATTTCCCTTGGGAGAGAGCAATTTGTTGTAGAAGGGTACTTACCTCCTCAAACTTTGTGTCCACCTTCTTCTCGAATTCAGTACTTTTCACCTCATGGACACCTCAAATGGGTACATTGGACTATGAACCAAATTGTTGAGTGTTTTTCACCATGTTCTCAATTAAGGTCCTTGCAGCAATCGGGGTCTTATCTACTAGTGCACCACATGTAGAAGCATCAATCATGTTTCTATCAATAGGGATTAAACCTTCATAAAAATATTGTATTAAAATTTGGCCACTTATTTGGTGGTGTGGACAACTTGAACATAATATTTTAAATATTTCACAATATTCATGACGTGTTTCCCCTTGATATAGTCTTATCCCACAAATTTCTTTCCTTATAGTTGTAGTTCGAGAGGCTGGGAAATATTTTACAAGAAAAAGGTGTTTCATGTTTGCCCATCCTCTTATTGGGGAATTAACATAATATAACCAATCTTTTGTTGTATCTTCTAAATAAAAGGGAAATTCTATAAGATTTACTTGTTCTTTATCCACATTATTAGGTTTTAATGTTGAACAAATAGTATTAAATTCTTTTAAATACTTGTGTGGATCGTCTCTAGTGAGTCTATGGAATCTTGGTAATAAATGAATTAGACCGGATTTTAGTTCAAAATTGGGTGCCTCGCCTTGCATTTAAATGTATGTGGGTTAGATATCAACGTCAGGTTAGGTTAGTTCTTTTAATGTATGGTTATTTTCAGTCATTTTATGAAAGTTTATTTTAGTTTTGATGTTAGATCTAGAAGAAGAAGATGAAGGATCAAGAAGAGTGTTGTTGTCTTGTGTGTCCTCCTTCAAAGAGTTCTCTTGTGGGTCTCAGGGTCGCTGACATAAGATCCTCTCTGGTTAGAGTTTTAAAGGTGGTAAATCTCCTAGATTAGAATGTGTCATGAAAAAAAAATACACAAGAAATAAATCAGAACACAAAAATATAGGTAAAGGTATAAGATAAAACAAATAAATATTCACAAAATTTACAAAAATCTTATAAAAAACACGCACTAAAAACCAAAGTGCTCCCCAGAAACGATGCCAAAATTTGACTGTGTTGTCGTGATGCATCAAATTGATTATGTTTTTAAGTTTTATTTGTTGTCTAGGGAAGACCCTATGTCATATCTCAAGGATATTTGGAGGGTTTATAGTGTGTGTTTTTACTAATAAGTACTAAAATAGGGGTGGTTTTGAAAATAGTTTTAGGATGAAATTACTTAATTGAAAGTTTAAAAGTTGAGAAACCAAACAGGTTTTGAAAAATATGAGATAAAAGGTTTCATTGTTATTTCACTACACACATTTTAAGTTCATTGTTCATAGATATTCATTTAGGTTTGGAGTAATTCCTTGGTTGAAATTAAAGGGAATCACGATTAATTCCTAAGCTTTTATTTCAATGTTTAAAGAACCAAAACTTGATGTAACAATTGTATTCTCAATGTCCAGAACTTATGCATGGAATAAGATCTTCTAAATCATATTTAAATCTCAAGAAGGTGGGTATGAAAAGGATTCTTGTGCTTCCCAATTGGAACAGCACAAGTCACGCACTCAAAACCTCACACCGTTCGGTTAGAAATTAAGAGTATCTCAATCACATGAATCAAAATAAGAATTAAAATATGGAATTATATAAGATACATGGAAAGAAATTTTTTCACACCCAAATTACTCCAAACAAATAGCTAAAATAAGAATTGAAACTCCCTTGAAATGTGTGTATCTCCCTCACAATGAATTCCCACTGTTTAGCTCGACATTGGGAGGAGGAGGTAGCTCAGGTGGAAATCCTTCTTCATTATTGATCCCCCTATGAGGATTGGGGCCTCCAGAACATAAAAGATGAAGAGAGGACTCATATGGAACTCAAAATTTTCAACACTTCAATCCTTATCTGAACTTACAAATGAGGTGCCTATGGTGCCTTTTTATAGCCAAAATGGGACATGGTTTTGGGCATCCTATTTTTGAGATACCAATTGTGTCTCAGTTTTGGAATAGTATAAAGTCATATCATGACTTGACCAAAAGATTAGAGTTTTTTTACAGCCTATTTAATGTCTCAATATCAAATTTGGTATCCATTAGATAACTGGATTGGGATATGTGGTCAAAATATTGAAACAAACTTTTGAATTCGGGCAGATTCTTTCCCCTGGATAGAATGGTTTGGATGGGCCACCAGATGGCCGAATTAGGCTTTGGTTCCTTAATACGAGTTGTATCCCATTCTGTTTTGGAGAGGAACAAAAAGTTTCATCCCATTTGGATTCATGTAATTCTTTTACTGTTCAAAACAGTGGACTGATGTCCATGGGATGCCATGCAGTTTGGCCCATTTTTCTTCAAGATGATCTTCGGGCCTCCAAATCACCTCTATATTCAATGAAAATATCAAAACAAGTATAATTGCATTTTTTAATAATAATAAACATTAATTAATTGAATAAAAAATTAAGTGAAATTTATTATTATATTTTTAATATTCATTACAAAACTAGTTTAAAACAGTGGTGTAAGGGTGGAATTGAATAGTGAATTGCTATGCGATCATCCCCTGCCTGGGAAACCATGCACGTAGGTTTTTAATTAGCCAAAATTTTATTTTAAATTCCATAACCCCCCATTATTAACCCCTATTATCCCATACTTGACCCTAAACCTATTCCTATGATTTTTGAAGTTCTTTGAAGGATTTCAAGGCTCCACAAACCCATTTCTTGACGAATTAAAGATCCATTTGAACGATCATCTCTCCATTGGTATTTCATTTATTCTTTATTTGTTTTCAACTCAATAAAATATCTCTATCACAATAAATAGGGATCAGTTTTACTTCATTGGATTGGTTTAGATCCTGGTTTTTACAAATGTTAATTCGTTTGATCATGATCTTAGGTTTTGGTCTTAGATCTTCCACGTCGTTGTGATCTTGAATGTTTTGCATCAATTTGTGGGTTTTGTTTTGGAGAAATCCCATCAAATATCTTGAGGTAAGTGGTATAATTTCTAATTCTTTTAGTATTTATTATAATTTCATGTATGTATTTATGAAATCTTCATTTCCACATTGGGAAATTTCATTTTGGAATTGAATTAATTAATTGATCAATGGGATTGTTAAATTGGTATAATAATGGGATTATGAAATTGGACAATTAGTGGGTTTATGAAATTGGTTGATTAATGTGATTATGAATTATTTGATAATTGTAATTAAGGTATTGTTGTCTTAACATTTAAGGGTTAATATATTATATAATTAAATGTTTATAAATGGTTTAATGTTGAATTGTTCATATTATTCCATGAGATTTATGTTAAGAATCATGATTGTTGTGATAAATTGAAACGGTGCTCTATGATGAGAATGTTCAATAAGAATGTTAATGATGATTAATATTGATGAATATGATATATGTGATATATTTAATTGATTGATATATGGGGTGTGGGACAAGGAATGATGCTCTAAATACCCATGGGGTTTGAGACATTATGTTCTAGGCCCCATGATATTGGCATTGGACTGTCATTCCAAGTAGTGATGTTATGAAATTGTATTTAAATAGATAATGAAATCCCATGATATAATGAATTTTGATTCCTTATCTGATATGGTTTAGAATCTAGCATGGGAAAAATAAGGTATTTTTGGTTTAGGTGTCGTCGTAAACCTGGGGTTTTATGTGGTTAAATAAAGAATAATTTGACGTGAAATCTATTTACTTTACTCTTGTACTTTATTCTTTATAAAAATTAATATTCTATTATAGACTGGATATTGTTTTAGATTCCATTGGTGGTGGCCTACTGAGTTATACTCACACCCTACTTGGGCTGCCATATTGGTACTCTGATAGACTTTATGATTGCAATACAAGATAAGGGAAAGAGCCCTATGCTAGATGGCTAAGTTGGGCTGGAGCATGTATGAGGGAACCAGACATGATGTTGGGACCCATTTTGGAGTTATCAGTGACTTTATTTTGGGATTTAATTTGACACTTGACACATATACAATATGACATATTTACTGCTTTGGTTTTAGATATTGTAGTCTTACTTGGTATTATCATGTGATATTGATTGTATTGGTTATAATGTTATTTTGGCTATTTTTTATCATAATTTGGTTATTTTTTATTTATTTATGGTTTTTTATTGTTTTTTTAAAGAGGGTATAGTCTCTGTATGATATCTATATTAGACCCTCACTGATAGTCGGCAACCTTTGGCATACAGGGTGATACACCTAAGGTCATGTGACCAACTAGATTGGGGCACCGGTATGTAGCAACCGATTTAGGGCATTACATAGGGATTTATGTATAAAATTAATTTTTAAATGTAATAGTATTTCATTTTTAAAAAAATCACACATAAATGAAAACATTTACTTTATATATCATACATAAAAGAAACATTCTTTTACAAATATCAAAACTCAAGAGTAAAAAATCAATGCGTAAGAGTAATTACTCAATATGTAAAGGTTTGAAATTTAGATGAATTTCCAATAAAAATCACACATAATGGTCATATATCCATACTAAAGAGTCATTACTTAGTGTAAATTTCTAAATCCCTAATACATAAAGTTTACACTACTAAAACAACCTTTTAGCATTAGTTTTTTTTATTTTTAATGTTGTTTAAAAAATGATGTCAATATATAAAATGTTTAAAATAATAGTTTTAATGTCATTCATTTGAAACTAATGTTAAAAATAAATATATATTTATATTTTTGTATTAAATCAGTGTTGAAAGACTAAATAAAATTGATTTTTTTAATAATTTCAAGATTGGTTTTAGATAAAACTGATGTTGAAAGTATGATTTAAAAAAAATAAATCCATGACCCCAAAACTTATTACATGGTTTTTAGCATATAAAATATAAAAAAATAGCAAAAACTATTATAAACCATCAAAAATAGTAAATTTTTAAACTTTATTTAAAATAAGAATACATAAATAGAACTTATCTACAAATTAATCATACCCAAAAAATAGTTTGCAAACAAATTTTTTAAGGTGGATAATGTCTTCATCTATATACAGTGTGGCATTATTGAAAACCTATAAAAAAATTAATGTTATAAAATTAAAAAATATAACATTTTTATTTAAAAACAAAAAAATATAATGGAACTAACCTTATGAAAATTGATCATCATACTAGTTCTGATAATCTTAAACATGAATCTTAAAACATAATAACAACATTCCACATTTCCTTTTATATGATGATGTTATGGTTATAAAAAATATTTTATAAATTTACTTTGGGTTTTTCTTGTAATGATTATTGTATTTTTTTCAACATCTTGTTTTTGAATGTTTTTATATTTAAGGTGAAAGTAGTTTTTTATCATCATAAGAAAGTTTGAGCTAATTTACTTACTAAACTTTCCAATCATCATAAGAAAGTTTATTAAGTCATACGATACTTTTTTAATCTTAAATGTACCAAACATAATGAATATATTCATGATTCTAGGTAACTCTATATGATTTTTTACAAAGGGGTGGAAGTTTTATAAACATAAAGATACCTCATGAAGTTTTTGGACAAACTGTTTGTGATAAGATAAAGTTACAAATTTGAAGTTTCAAGTTGTATAAATTTATAAGATATGAATTAAAGAATTTTCTTGATGTGTAAAGGTTATTGAATAAATTCCATGAAATACAATATGATTGTACTAATAATGGTTAGACAAAGACTTTGCATCTCTAGTATAAAAATAATTCTCTAAAGGTTACCGAACTAACAAGTACAAAGTTATATTGGATAAATATGTATGAAGTTCACTAGATAGAGTGAAGTTTTGAATATTTACATAATATTTTTCAATGGATATATGTTTTTCAAATTCCATAAAACAAATAATTCTAAGGAAGGAATCCAAATTCCATCAGACAAAGAAAGATGAGGATTTGTACCAAATAGAGTGATCCCTTTCTATTGGATGAAATTTTATAGAGGTTTAACCAGAAAGGTTTCTGAGTGATCAATGGATAGAAAAGTATCATATATAGAAATAAGATGTATTCATATATATGTTTCTATGAAGTTTAACTAGACTTATTTTTTTCACTAATCCCAACAGGAAGTTTGAGTGGATGCAAGATGTATGAGAAGTGACATGAAAACTAATTATATTGATGATATCGAATGAAATTATGTGAAGACCATCAGATAAAGGTGGTATGTGATGAGAATCAGATAGATAAATTCTAAGTGAAATGAACCAATTCAATTATACAATACATATCTGATAAAGGATATTCAAACAAAATATTACTATACATAGGAGTTATTTTAAAGGCATCAAAAAATTATAGTGAATAGAGTTATGAGAAACATTATATAAAATTTTTTCCCTTACCATAATGATTTCAATATGTTATTTCAATATTTGTAAATCTAGCTAAGATTTGAGTAAATTTTAATAAATCTTTGTTGTTGATTTTTAATAAAATTTTGGTAACAAAATTTTACTCCAAAGTTCCAAAAGTCTTGAAGGTGGTCAAAATAAATTGAGTTGAATGGTAAAATTCAAAGTTTTAATTTTAGGAGCCTGTGATTTATCCTGGTTATTTGGGATAAGACTTATTATATAAATTATTGTAAGAATGGTATGAAATTTCATTGTTTTTTCATAATAAATGGATAAAATGATAAAGTGAAAGTACCATAAAGAGATCAGATGAGATGATGTTTTAGAATCATGAGTTTCCAAACAAGGGATATATTGGTTAAAGAAGAAGAAAAAGCACACTAGATAGAGGTTTAGAATACATAGGTGTATCAGACTGAGACACTCCACCAAAAAGAATTGCAATGGACTTAGATGCACTAATTTAAGGCATACTAGATGAAGTCATAATGGACAGAGGGAAACTAGATAGAGTATTTCTGGATATAGTTTTGTGGGATATTTTGAAAAGTTTCTTATCTTGTTTTTTCAAGGAGTATAAGAAAAGTTTTTAACTGATGGGAACTAGTATACTTACTTTTTAGAATATATAAGGATATTGATAAGATTTGGATCAATTATATTCACTTCATATCATAGTGAATTTCTATAGACCAATGGGAGTCTCCATGGAAAGGACATAATCACACACAATTGGGGAGAACCTTATAAATCTTGTGTTCCTTTATTTTCTTTCATATCTTTTCATATAAGTGAGTTTGAGATATAAATTTGAAAAGATTTAAACAATAAAAAATTATAGGGGTTAATCTTAAGAGAAAATATATTTTAAAATAAATCTATTAATTCACCCCCCCCCCCCTCGATGGTCCTCAAATTCATAGGAACTTAAAGTGGTATTAGAGCATCCAAGTTCCCTCTTAAAGATAATTAATTTTCTTATCATTGAAAATATCACCACAATTAAAAGCAGACGTATTCCTACCTTCAATGTAAAAAAATCATGGATGGAAAAATTGAATGATACCTTATCTTTTGTCTCTTGGAATGGAAGTGATCGATGCAACTACGGTTAGGTTTCCACCAATTGATAAATATTATCCTATATTATTTTCTAATAAAAGTGATCTTAAGGTTGATGGGAAAGATCAAAATATTATTCTTATGTCCCTATCATAAAATTTTTATATAAATATGAAGAGACTTGTAATAGAAAATGAAACTTGTGGAGAACTCAAAATCAAATTCAAGGGAAATATAAATGTAAAGGAAGCATGGATTCAAATCTAGAGATTAAATTTTGAAGATATCATAATGTAATAAGATGAAACTATTGGTGAATACTTTATGACAGTCAATGAAATTTTTAGCAACATCAAAGGATTTAGGTTTTTCTTGGAAGATACAACTATTGTTAAAAAGTTGATAAGGAACTTTCTAGATAGGTTTGATCCTAAAATATATATCTTAGAAGATAAAGATTATTTATCCCATGATTAATTATATAAATTTATTTTTGTGTATAAAATAGGTAAATATCTTGCATTCAAAAATAATATTAAGGAAGAGATAGATTTTGAAGCTATAAGGAAGTTGAAAATTCAATAATCTGAACATGAGGTAGTGGGCCTTAATGAATAGGTGTATAATGAAATTATGTTGAATTGAATGACATGATTATTTCCTTGATCTCTCAAAATTACCATAAAGGTAGAGTAAAGTGAAAAGGAAAACTCTAAATTGAATGTTTTGAGTGTAGAGGCATTGGACATTTTACTATGAACTATTTGAAGAAGAAATATAGAGAATATGATGATGATTTTGAAGTAAAGGATTGTTGGAATAAGTGGAGAAAAACTTACAAGGGAGATAAAAAGTCCATTTGAATAAATAAAAAAATCACCAAAAAATAAAATTATGTTGAGTAAGAAATTTTTTCACAACATTACAGACTACAGTTCATCAAAAGATGAAAATATGGAGAAGTTTAGAACCTTTTATAATGTTTAAATAAAAAAGTATACTTTAAAAAATGAAAAATAATAATATGAAGAATATGTAATATCAAATGAGATCACAACTTATTCCATGTATTGCTAAAAATAGAAAACTCAAGAAATAAGTCAACATGTTGAATAAGGAAAGTGATAAAAAGAATGAATAAAATGAATAATTCCTTAAAAAGTAAGATAAGTATATTAAGAAGATTAAAAACCACAAGATAAAAGTTATAAAACAAGGTAAGGTGGTGAAATATCTTGATTAAAAACTTACTGCTAAGGAATAAGATCTATGTAAGACTCAATAAAGATATATCAAGGCTGAAAATATATTAAAAAAATGAAAGATAATTTTAATAAAGCTTTAGAGTAAAGGCCGAAACATATAAAGCTACTGAAAAAACTCATCCTAAGAATCAATTGAAATATACACCCATTAAACATAAAAAATAATCTGATTGTATTAACTATACAGGTGTTATAAACAACTATATGAAATATTGGGTTAAAAAAGGATGTAAAAACACATCACAACAATGAAAGTTAAAAAAATTTGGAAGAATATTTCCCTATGCCAAGGGAAATTAGATGTTGAAATATAGTTTGAGCCTCAATAAACTCATCACAGGGAAAACTATGTTTCTATATATGATCTAGGTTCAATGGATATTGTTTTTTTTTTGATATATATGGGTAAAATTCATATAATTTTTGGAACAATATATCTCTCCCTAGAAGTAGGCATGAACTGAGGGGGATCAACAATTGAAGAAAAATAGTAACTTTATAAATTTATAAGAAGAAAGAAAATAAAATTCATCATAAGTAAAAATAAACTCAAATAAAAATCTATTTTACTACTTGGAGTAAGTTTGTGGAAGGTTTGACCAACCATGTCACTATATTGATGAATGTATGACAACACTTCTAGGACAAATTTCTTATATTGGAAAAGAAAAGGAAGTTTAGAATAAAAAAATTGAATATTGATAACTTGTTGTTAAGACTGATGTAAAATCTAGAAAAAGAAATATACAATGGATTCTTAATATTGTTTGTTCCTCATGTATGAAAATTGATATGAAAGTGTTGAAAAATATTGAAGAATGTGAGGGAGGATCTGTCACTTTAAAAAGTGATAGTTCCTTAAAAATAAAAGGAATTTTCATGAATGAGATTGAATATCAAAAATTTTGGTCAAGGTAATTTATGTATGTGGATGGGATTTATCATAACTTACTGAGTTTTAACCAACTTTGTGATGTTGGTAAGGAATTTATCCTCAGAAAATATTCATGAATCATCTGATGTTTGAAAAATGGAAAAGTTGTTACTAAGGGAGAAAGAACCAATGATATTCAATTTTAGATTGGAAATCCTTATAATTATTATTATTTAAGTTTTGATGATGAAAACAAGCTTTAGTGTTGAAGACTTGGGTATCTTAGCTAAAAAATTATGGCCACAATTTCCAAGGAAGATGTTATAAGAGTTTTACTAAAATAAAAAATGAAAGACGATGTTGTTTATATAACTTTATTTAAAGTAATGATGGTTAGTGGTTGGAATAAGATAGGTGAAATTCAATCAACCAGACCTCGTGAGCTCATACAATATGATCTATATGGGTTTATGATACATCAATAAAAAAAGATGATATTTTTCTTTATTACTTTCATTGATCATTTCACTCATTTGACCAGCATAATGTTCATGAAACATAAATCAAAGGCTATATAATTTTTCAAAATTTTCATAAGGGATGTTGATAAATATTTGGGTGTATATATACTGAAGCTAAGGATAGATAATAAAAAATATTACATGAGTAAATCTTTCAAGTCCTATCTAAAGAAACAAAAAATCAAATACCAATACAGTACTACCTACACTTGTTAAAAAAAATAGAGTTACAAAATGCAAAAATGGAATTTTAGTTGAAATGAGAAGAAGAATGCTCACTAAATATAAACTTTTGAATTTCTTCTAAAGAGAATCTATAAGTATAGATTTTCAAGTTAAAAATATATTCCTTCTTCAAACATAATAAAAAATTACTCCCTATGATATGTGTTATAAGAAAAATCCTATAATGAAATATTTTAAGGTTTTCAAGAGTCCTTATTTAATAAAGATAAAAAATATGGATTTAGAAAATTTTGATGAAAAAATAGAAGAGATAATTTTCATGGGATATTAAGATGATGGAAGAAGTTATAAGTACTAGATTAAATGAATATAGAAGTTAGTTTATTCTTTTAATGTAAATTTTTTTGAAAAATAGTCCACCTTAACAAAAAAAAATATGATAAGGAATATTTTATAAAATTTATAATGTTGAATTCTAAATAACATAATGAGAAGAAATATAACTATGATCCTAATATTATACTAGTTGATTCAGTTTTGTCTAGTGATGAAGAAAGGGAGACCAAAAAAATCACTAAAGTTCCAAACTTTACAAAAACAGGTTGAATCATCATCAGAAACCAAGAAGCTTCAGTTCAAACAAGATAAAAATTGACTGCAAATCATTTTTTTTCATTTTATACTAGACGGCTTATGGGTGTCTGGTTCCCAACATACAACACCAAATAAAAACAAAACAATAAGAAACACTAATCAACACAGATTTATACATAATAATAACCATAGTCATCACCACACCCCAAATTGGATCCCTCTTCTCCAGTAGCCGATTCCCACTCCGGGTTTCTCCAAAAGCCCTCACTTTGAACGTGATTCCTAAGCTGGTCCAGAGTAGCCATATCTGGCGGAGACTTCTTAATCCCTCTACTCTTATTGATAGCAAGAACCACCTGTTTATTCTTATTTGAAGCGGACTTGGTCTGCATTGGTCGCGGGAGATATGAATAGTCCTTCTGTGGTCTTCTTGTTGAAGTTACAGTCGATGGTTCTTCACCCACATCCTCTTTCTGAGTCACATTTTGAACAATATCACTGAAATAACGGCCAATCAGGGTACACACTAACTCCTTTCCTCCCCTAGAATTCTCCTTTCCCTCCCTGGGCTGATCACCATTGCATCCCTAGCTTTGGTCTAGCGAGCAATTCTCCCTCAAAGGAAGACATTCGGCCTCCATATAAATACTCTCCACAACTGTGGAATGTGTCTCCATCCCTAAAACTTCTGTCTGGGTAACGAGAACCTGCCCCAAGCCTTTAAGAAAGATAAAAATTGATATTTTAAAATCAAATGGCACTTATATTATAGGTTGAACCACAGTTTGTTTCATATTCATATGAATATAAATAATGGTTAAATGTGATTAATGAAGAGTTAGATAAAATTAAGAAAAATTAAACTTGGGATCTTATTCCTTGACTAGTGGGAAATAATGTTATAGGTAAAATGGGTGTTCATAAATAAGATTAATGAACATGGAGAAATTTCAATAAATAAATCATGGATATTTTTTAAAGGTTACTCATGGGTTTATGGTTTTGATTTTGAAGAAACCTTTTCCTATTTTGTGAGACACGAAACTATAGGAATATTATGGGTAGTTGTTTCTCATTTAAATTAATAATTCTATCATATAGACATTAAGTTATCTTTCATAAATATATAAATTTAAGAAGATGTTTATATTAAGAAACCTAGTGGGTTCATTCTTGATAATTATAGAACCATGGTGTGTAAACTGAAGAAATATTTGTATGGGTTTAAATAGGTTCCTTGTGTCTAGTATTCAAAAATGAAAGTTTCCTAAATCATTTAAACTTTTCTAAAGGAAAAGTTGATAGAAAATTTTATATAAAGGAGATGAGAATAGGTACCCTTATTATTATTATTTATGTTGATGATATAATTTTTATAGGAGATAGGGATAAAACTTGTGAATAATTTATAGAACAAATTAAAAGAAACTTTTAGATGTCAATTCTTGGAGATTTTAACTTCTTTCTAGGTTTATAAGTTCAATAAAAAGAAAGATAAATAATCCCCTTAAAATAAAAGTATTCGAAGGAGTTGTTACAAAGGTTTGGAATGGACAATTAAAAGGAGGTTTCTATACCTATCCATGTTTCTATAAACATGATTAAAGATGAAGTTGGTGAATGTGTGAATCAGAAATAATTTCAGAAGTTGTTAGAAAGCTTACTCTATCTTAGTACATCAAGACCAAAAAAATAATTTTTTGTAACTTCATGTGCAAGATATCAGAGTGATCTTAAGAAATAAAAAATTATGGTAGCTAAAATAATACTTAGGTATATCAAAGGAACATTAAATTATGGTATTATATATAGAATAAGTAATTAGATGACATTTCTTGGGTTCACTGATATTGATTAGGCTGTAGATTGTAATGATATAAAATCAAAATTTGGAGGAAATTTCTTCTTGGGATAAATTTTTGTGAGTAGGCATAGTAAGAAACAAAGTTTTATTACTTTTATCATAGTGGAAGTATACTATGTTGCTGCCACCCAAGCTTGCATAAAAATTATGTGGATGAAATAGTATTTGGAATATTTTAGGGTGAGTTTTTATAAACCATTGAGGATTATTTGGGGAAATACAATTGTCATTGATATTTATAAAAATAATTTAAAAAAATTCAAATCAATTCACATTGATATTAAATATCATTTCATTAAGGATAAAGCTACTAATAAAGATGTTATACTTGAGTATATTTCAATAAAATATCAAATTTTTGATGTTTTCACCAAATTTATACAAAGAAAAATATTTAAGGAATTGAGGATATAACTATATGTTTAGACTCCAACAATGACTTAAGAAATTTCTTAAGGAAATAACCCCCATTATCCTTTGTAATCTATTGTCAAAGGAATAGGATAAGTACAAATTTGTTATAGTAAGAACAAAAACTATATTCTATCTCTTGTGAATCCAAATTTGGTGTTTTCATAAAAAGGGGGAGAAAATTTTTAAGGGGGGTTTTATCTTATCATGGACACATACTTTCTTTCCACTAAGGGTTAAAATTAATTTTAAAATTTTCTTTATCTGGCGGTGTTGTTTCAGTACACTCTCTTTTATAAAAGATATGTTTTGATAAAAGTTTTAGAAAATAATTGTTTAGAATGTTTCCAACAAAGCCAAAGATATTTTTTGGTTTTTTTTTAAATTATATTATTTTTTTTACATCTTGTTTCTGATTTTTTTATTTAAGTTAAAAGTAATTTATTGATAATTATTTGAAATTTTAACCTACTTTCTTTACCAAAGTTTTTATTATCATAAGAAGGTTTATTAAGTAAAATGATGCTTTTATAATCTTTAAATTACCAAACACCACAAATTTATTCATGATTTTAGATGAGTTTGTACAAGTTTTTACAATGGGGGATAAGTTGTACAAACATGAAGATACCACATAATTTTTCCAAGAAAAAAATTTGTATAAAGATGAAAGTTGAAGTTTCAATATGTAAAAAGTTCAAAGATTTTAAGTCAAGAAGTTGCTTGATTTATAAAGGCTACTAAATCAAATCTATAGGACATAGTATGATTGAACCAAGAATGATAAGACAAAGACTTTGTATATCCATCATAATAAGAATTCTATAAAGGTTACTAGAATAACAAGTAAAAAGTTACATCGAATAGAGATGTATGAAGTTCACCAGACATAGTGAAGTTTTGAATGTTTTTAAATTGAGTTTCAATGGAAAAACGTTTTTAAATTCCATCAGACTGAGAATTCAGAGGAAGGAATATAAAGATGATTAGACATAGAAAGCTGAGGAGTTTTACCAGATATAGTGATCCATTTCTATTGGATGAAATTATATAGAAGTTCAACTGGATAGGTTACCAGTGGATCAATGGGTGTACAAGCATCGAACATAGAAATACAATTTCATTAAATAGATATTTTTATGAATTTTAACCAAACTGAGTTTTGAGAACTAAACCCTTTATGAAGTTTGAGTAGACACAATATGGCCAGACAGAGACATTTGAACTCATTGAACTGATGATATCGAACAAACTTATGTGAATACCATCAGACATAGGAGGCATGTGAAGATAATTGTATAGATAAAACCTAAGAAAATAGAACTGATTCAATTAGATGATATAGATTGGATAGAGAAGAGTTGGACAGAATAACACCAAACATAGGATCTCTTATGAAGGAATAAGTTATATTTACATTAGATAGAGTTCTAAGAAACTTTATATAAACATTATAAAGTACCTTACCTTGAGGATGTTGATCTATTAATTAAATGTTATTATATCTAACTGAGATTTGATGAATTTTGAAGAAACAATTGATGTCAATTTTTAAGGAAACTTTGGTAATGAAAGTATACTATAAAGTTCTATAAGGTTAGAAGGTGGTAAAAATAAATTGAGTTGAGTGGGAAAATATAAAGTTTTAATTTTGAGAGCTCGTTATTTCTCCTGGTTATTCAAAGGAAGAGTGCCTATATAAAAGAGTGAAGGAACAATATAAAATTACACTATTGTTTCACTATAAATAGATGAAGTTCAGAAGGAAAGGTATTGGGCAGAGCTACCAAAGAGAGTAAAGATGAGTTTAAGTTTAATAGCATGAGTTTCTAACCAATGAATCTATTAGTTAAAGAAGAAGAAGCACATTGTATATAGATATAGTGGATATAGGTGTATCAAAAAGAGATATTAGATAGATTTGTTAAATAGAAGTTCATCGGACCAAGACGCATTGATTTGAGGTGTACCAGGTGGAATCATACCAGATAGAGGGAAACCAAATAGAGTATTTGTGGGCAGAGTTTTGTGAGCTATTTTGAAAATTTTCTTATCTTCTTTTGGATCAAGAGTATATGAAATATTTTTAATTGGTCAAAACCAGTATAATTACCTATCAAGAGACATATGGATCTTGAAATGAGTTATTTCAATTGTATTTACTTCATATCATAGTGAATTTTTGTGGACTGGGGGGAGTTTCCATAACAAGGACGTAGTTTCCCACACAAGAGGAGAACCTTTTAAATCTTGTGTGCCATTAATTTATTTTTTATCTTTTCATATGAGTGAGATTGAGATATATAATTGAAAAGTATAAAAACTCTAACAATTATATGGGTTAATTTCAAGAGAAAATAAATTTTAAAAGATTACAATGGATTCAACACCCCCACCCCACTCTTAGTGGTCCTCACGTTACTAGGAACTTCAATTTGAAAGTAAGAACTAATATATATATATATATATATAACAAAAAATAATTATTTTCTAATATAAAAGTTATTTACAAGCACTAACACAATTTAATTTTATTTGGGTCCTTTATTGACAAGTTAACATCAATAATCTCTTCCCATGAGATATATTTTCATATATCAACTAAAAAACATATATAATAAGAAAATTTAAGATTAAATAATGTATAAAATAGAATATAATTTACTTTTTTAACAATTTACTAAAAAATTATGAACTCCACCGAGTGAAGTGAAAATTCAATATATTGTGCATTCATGTGGGGAAAATACACCATACATTAGATGAACATTGTAATATAAAAGTTTAACATTAATAACACTATAATAAATATTATTTCATAATTATATTAGTCTTATTACCTATCATGTAATGGAAGAAACCAACACCCAATATATATATTTTAAATATTTCACATATATAATTAACTATATCTTTAGTATTAAGATATATTATATCTGTTGAGATGAATTATATATCAATAAAACCATAAATGACAATACTATAATTTTGAAAGAAAATGATGTTGATATGCCTGATTAGATGAGTACTAAACTAAGTCAATATAATTCATATTTATTTAAATAAAGAGAAACTAAAATTGAAATTTACTTTCATGGAAAAAAACTATAGCACAGATACAATGAGCTGATCAAAAATAAAAAGAATCATTGTATATATTTTTAATATTTTTATTGCATAGTTTCTCCCACATATATCAGCAAGCATCGAAAACTCAAAATAGGGATCCAAGATAGAAGAAATTTTGGATAAAATTTTTATCCCATCGAAAACCTCAGAAGTACATGAGGGTGTTGGTTCCTAAAGCTTTTTTTCTTTTGTAGTTTTTTTATTTTAGATAATCTTATATAAGTTAAACATAAGAAAACATTTAAATTAATTTGAAATTAAAATTAAATAAAAATTAAAAACACATACCTCATTTGTTAGGTGAAAAAGAAGGATAGTTTGCTAGAGTAAAGAATGACTCACACTATCTCAAACTTTGGAAACCTCCTTTGTAGGAAATGACACCGGAACATTTGGATCAATAATAACATGTATTTTTACTCTTACCTAGACTATATTCATAGGTTCATGATATACATAATACCCTAAAATATATATTATTATGTATGTTACAATATGTACATGGGGATCTCTAGCATACAACTCATAGTGCATGGTCAGGTCCAAATGAAGAGGTGAAGGATATGGGTAGGAAGGTTGCACAGACAATGACTATCTTATAATTTATACAAAAATATCCTATATAGATGATTTAATTTTATCACTAATTGATCTTATAAGTTATTACACTTTATCTTTCAAGGAATCCATTTTTTCCCACAAATTCATACTAGGATGACCAAAAACTTTTCTAATACTGACACCCACCTCATATCATCTTACATTTTCAAGGTGTTTTGGATTTCCTAAAGTAGTATCCAGAATGTCCATCCTACCATAAAGGATAAAATTACTCAACATAGATTGCTTCTAGATCACCCTGAAATGATATATTAAAATTTTATATTAGTGAAATCAATTAAAAAATACTAATATTCAAGAAAAATAAAAAATAATTTTTTATAATTTTTTAAGCTACTTCTTTAGATAGAATTGTAAGAAACTTTACCTTTTTTCCATTCTTTCCATTTTCCATTTTTCATGGTGATTGGGGAGATATGGATGACCAAAATGGACCTATTTTGAGACACTACTTGATTTATCTCTTAATAAATCAAATTTTTCTACAGTAATTTTATCCTCTAGTAAATGATACCCTATACAAGATAAAGTATGAGGGTATATATTATGCAACCAAATCTCTTGGTGAGATCTCTAAGAGGTTTGTCACATAAAAATAAATCAATAAGGCATCTAGTAATAAACAAAAATAAATTAAAAAATGAATTTATATTTAATAATTATCATACCATAATTGCTTCATCATGTCAGTTTTCAGAAAATTTATCCCATGTCTCGGTATCTAAAAAACCATACTTGAGGCATGAGTTTTCATTTTTTTAACTTACCAAAAACATAATTTTTTATTAATTTTGTTTTAAAATTTCTCCATCTAACTATCGTAAAAAATATAGACACATTTTCTTAATTTCATTCATTTCTTGAAAGTTATATGTCATTTATAACTAAATATATTAAATTTTTGTAATGTGAAATACATAATATTTGAAAAATTGGATAGAAATAAATTAGTTGAGATATTTTATTATTACAAACACCCAATTTTTTCTTCTATATTCCTATTTATGGATCTCCATTCAAGGTATTATATATTAATCCTACAATGGCTTTACATTCCCAAATAACTCTAAAACTACTTTTCATTCGGGACAGAAGGGTTATTATTACTATAAAATTCAATATATATCCTCCACTCCACACAAGAAAGTCAGAGTTTTGGTAAATATGTAATTCCACATCTACCAACTCTAGGAATCATCCTCTCTAATAGAGAATAATCCTTTTTCATAGGAGGCACACTGGTAGTGTTGTAAATAATTTTTACAAATAAATGTTTAAATTCATTAAATAATTTAATTTTTAAAGATTTATTAATATGAAAAAATATATAAAGATACCTTAGTATATATTCTGCTACTTTTGTGTCTATCATTTAAATAGATCAATATAATGAATTATGTGTACATGTATATTATTATAATTAAATTATTGTTAAAATTAGAAAAAATGTATTCCTTAATAATATAAAACAAATTATATCTATTATTTTAACTAATACATTTGATGAAAAGTTAATATCTAAAAATAATGAATACAAAAATATCCAAGTAAAAAAATAGTGTCATTACATGTGTGTGTTTCACAAAAAAAATAAGGATTCCAGGATTATTAACCAAAAAATTTGTAACTAAAACTAATCAATACAAAAAATAATTCAATAAATAGCATATTGATCAACATTTATAGATTTCAAAATCCTAGTTATAAAAAAATGTTTGTATATGTGTAAATTTCACTAAAAAAATAATGAATGCCAGGATTCTTTAGTCAAAAAAATTAACTGGAACTAATGAATATGAAATTTAATATAAAAATAAAATAAATAATCAATATATATATCCAATTTAAAAAATAGAGTTTTTTTAAGTGTATGGTTTAGAAAAATAAAAAAAATAGTTATTTACCTAAATAATTAAGAGAGTAATGGAGTGTTCCCCATATCCCTTCAATATGATCATTTCATATAGCATAGACTATGTCTATATTGCAATAATTATTACTATCAGGTAATCATGTGATAAATTAAGAAACCTCACATATGTATACAACATCATGTTCATCCTCATCACTTAAATTAATTTTATTCTCCTAAAAAAATAGACCACAGATCATTCGATGGGTCAGTAACATATATCTACTTCCCATGTGTCACTATAATAAATGGTTCATCTTTGAAACTAAATATTTTCAAATCAATGAGTGTAAATCCATAATTATAATATTACATAGTGTTATTACTATCAACTTGTTTACACTTAAACACTTCTACTCAAATTTTAGTCTAATCAATTTCACATATATCCTAAATAACTCCAAAATATTTCATTGATACAAAAATTGGGTTTTTATCCATTTCACTAGAAAAATTCAGTGCTTCAGCGATGACCATTACTCCACTATTTTGAAAGTTTCTCTTGTCATCATGATTTTTTTGTGTAAAATATATCGCCATTAGTATCAAAAAAACCATGTGATCACATTAACACATGGTCCCCCACTAACTTTTTCAATGTGTAATATCCCATGTTTTTGACCAGTTGGAAATTTTGTGAGAATTTGAGTTTTTCATTTGGTGGAGGGACTGAGTTCCAAATTGAGCTTCAGAACATAATTCAAAGAGTTGGAACATTTAAATTTTTTGTTTTAAGATGGTACTTGAGAGGATTATCATGTGATCATATGGGTTTCAAAAGTTCCACACTTTGAAAACTTAGTTTTGGGAGAAACAGACAGGAGTGCATGGTTGGTGCACGGTCAATACCAACCATGAATCAAAAACCATATGGCCTAGTTGTATAGGGTAATGGTTTGATGAAACTATGAAAAACTCCAAGGGAAACTATATAACTTGGTGCAATCCTATTACAGAGGATTCATAGAGTTTGTGCATTATTTGGTCAAAATCATGTGCATGGTCCATATGGTCAGTTCCACTTAACTAGTAGTGGTGCATGGTTAGGTGCACAGTTTGGAAAATTGTGTGACCAAACCATGAACACCTTTAAAATGGGGTTTTTAAATATTTTTAACTTCTAAAATTTATCTTTTACTTATCCCTTCTTTCCTTATTTTCTCCCACACTCGATAGCCACTCGAACTCCTCATATCCCTCTCCTAGGCTTCTATGGATCGCCCTCATTCTTATTCTGTTTCAAGCATCTTCGTATTTTTTGGAAGCATATAGGTAAGTATAAGAATAATCTTACCTCCATTGTTTGTTTTCTTCATCATATGGAATTATTTTTACATGTGATATCATTTTCTCTATTTATAGGGTGTTTGACATTTTCTTCAATTTCTCTCATTACAGCTCAAATCAAGGCCTGAAAATGGATTAGTGAAGCTTCCTTAGTATAAGGTAGGTAGTCAATATGACTTTACCATAATTTTGCATAATTTTTATAATATTGTCATTGTACCACATACCGGACCTTCCACGTATTACTCCAAAATTATTAATTACCTTAAATAAAATACCAATACCATTCCCTTAATATTATTTTAACCCCTCAAGTTGGTTAAGGGGTTGTGACCTAAATTTGGGCCACCCCTTTGGGTGTGTACCTTAATTTCTCACATTGGTAATTGGTTGAAGGTTGATAAATAGATGCTTTGAACTACAACATGGCATGTATACTTACTTACTTGGCCCATTTTATGCTATAAAGTATGCATTCATTAAAAATGGGTTTGAATTAAATGTGAGATTCAAATAATTTAACTGCTATGTTTATACTTCACCTAGATAACCAAACACCCTCCTAAGGTTTTTTGATCTATCAGAAATGAATGAACACCTTGGGAGATTACAAATTATAATATTATATAAGTGATCTTTAATTATGTTATGGTAGGGGTATTTCCCATATCATTCTTTATGATTATAAAGGAAATGGCCTAATTGCATTGTTGAATTGAAATTGAAATATTATACATGATACCCGAGCATGGCATCACTTATTATTTATGATACTAGATCATGCAGTCCCTTATTATTCATGATACCTAGGCATGGATTCCTTTATTAGTTATGATACTCAGGTATGTAATACCTTATTATTTATGATACTTGGGCATGGAGTCTGTTATTACTCATGATACTCAGGCATAACATCCCTTATTGATTATAATACTTGGGAATAGAATCCATTATTATTCATGATACCCAATAATGGCATCCCTTATTATTTATGATACTTAGTCATGGTGTCCCTTATTATTTTATGAGACTCTTATGATAATGCACATATGCCTGAGTTACACCTTTAGTCATAGATAGTAATAATTATATATATATATACCTATATATATGGTGAAATATGTTCAAAGGCATTCTACCTTAGGCTGAAGTAGGTATCATTAGCCAAGTTTCCATGAGTAACTTGAGACCGACTTGATTAAATTTACATTTACTACACCGCCTTACTGCGTATTACTTGTACACTGCTTATTTTATATTCACAAACTAGATTTCATTATACACTATTTTTGGTGGCCTACCAATTTTTACTCATACCCAATTTGATCCATTGTTTAGTACCCATATAGATCTCATGGTTGTAGGATTAATATCATGGCATATTCTTTCTTACTTATTATTTTCATTTATAGACTAGGAATAGACATGGGAGATTGGGAGTAGTGGATGAGCATGTATTTGGGATTCCTTCCATAGATGGAGTATTTTATTTAATTTATTTTTCATTATAGTCTTTTTTATGTATTACCTATTGTATTTTATCTTCTTATGCATTATAGTATATTCATATATGGTTATTTATTCATTTACTATTGATTGTCAAGTATTATATTCCACTGCTCTATTATTAATTTTCTCTCATTGTTTATTTATTGTATATACTATTGTAATACTCTGATCATGAGGGATAGTATCCCCATTATACCACCACTAGGCCCTATAATCTAGTTATATGCCTATGGCATATGGGTAGGTACGCTTGAGGCTATGTGGTTAACTAGATCAGAGCACCATTTTTAGTGGATTCGAGGTCGAGATGTTACAAAGTAGTATCAGAGCTATTTTTTATTTTTATTACTATTTTGGGGTGATATAAGAGAGACTAATAATGTATTGGAACTTGGTTAATAGCTCATGTCTGGGTCTGTCTAACACGCACATGGGGGGAAGATCAAGTTGTCAGGGATGGGACTATTGTTCATGATTCTTGTTATTACTGTTGATTATTATTTCACCTTGGGTGAGTGTTGTACTTATTATAGTTATTGATTTATTGATTATTGGATTTAACCTCTTGTACTGGTCTAGAAAGAGATGAGGGTATGTTCATGCATCATTCTAAGCCTATAGAGATTCACATGTCATGCATGTGTCATGTTGTACAGACTACATTTCTTGACTTCTAGATACTTGATGTATATTCCTTACATGAATATTTAGTATGCTCAACTATATACCATGCTTGGTTGATTACCTCCTTACATGATAGTTTTTCTTTCTTACGTAATAGATTTCCTTGATTATTACTATGCTTATTGGTATTATTCCTTTGTGATAGCATGCCTTGTTTTAATTATGATATAATATTGGTTATTAAAGTGTTTTCATTAATATAAATGGTTTTTTACCATATATCTTGATGGTGGCACCTTAATTAACCAATTATGACATGTTTGAGCCATGGACTATTAGTTACATGGGATGAAAGATTTGTGGTTTTTATTAAATGGGTGCCAATAACAATTTATAAATTGTATGGGCCTTTATAAAATGGTAAATGTAACCCATATAATCAAACCATCATATCTAAACTTGATATATTATGAGACTAATGGTGAAAACATAGTTTTAATTACATGAATTCTAATTGTAACTTATAAAGGCAAGTATCTTTGTAATTTTTGAATGGTAATGCATGTAATTAGACCACGGTATATATATCTTTATATAGAGGCTTGTACCTCTATTACTTGGGCATGATGACCCATATCACTAAATTTATAAATTCACAATTGGACCCAAGTATGTTAGTTGGGGCATGTTTCTTATGAGAAAAACCCATTAAGAGTGTAATTAATCTATAATAAAATAAACATTATTGGGTTTCTCTTAAATGAATCTAGGATCGGTATTATGGGGGCCTTATAGGCCACCATATTATTTTTATTCCTTGATATTTAACCCCATTGGGTATGTTATGTTAATGGGATGGTTATTTAAATTATCAGTAGACACTTATACAATGTTATGTAAAAATGTATGGTGGAATCTTACTTGACTAGTCCCCTTTAAAATTGATAAAATCCTTTTTATTTTGATTTTTAGCTTTATTACTATGAGGTATCAATTAACTAAAATTCCAATTATAACCTAAAGGGGGTTTTCCTCTATAACTTGGAATTTACATTTTATTTAAATGATCCTAGTTGTAAAAACTTTATGGAAAGATTAAATGGGTTTAAAAATGAAACTATGACATAATTTCCTAATGTTTCATGATGTCACCTAAATAAATTTCTTAAAATAATTTTATTTTATATCTGGTACTTAATATTCCTTACATGTGTTATACTTAAAATGTTATAATAAATTATCATTGGTTAAATTTCTTAAAATGAAACCTTTTAGAGCTATTATAGTTGTAACCCTTATCTAAGGGTTAGCTTTAGTTTACCTTGAGAGATTCTTTGAATGGTAATGTGAGAATTACCCATAGATATATTGGATTCCTTCCTATTGTTTCCTATACTTAATGGATAGGCGGTAGATCCTAGTGTCCTAAGGTGTGACTCTAGTTTATAATTCTTACACATTACATTAAAAATGATGGGTTAACCCACTGAGGTAGTGCCCTTGGAAATTAGAAACCAATATACTTTTGATCCAATCCATGGGAATGCTAAATACCATTAATTAAATGTTTGAGTTTGGTAAGACTATTAGATAATGAAACAACACCCCCAGTTGGGTGAGTGGTTGTTTAGTAAGTTCAACCTCAAAGGGGTATTACCGTATATGGATACCTGATGAGTACCATCATTTTATCTCTTTATGTTGGAGTTATGATACTTATAGGTCAAAAGGCCTCCTTAATTTTTTATTTTTATCTATTTTAAATATAGTAATAATCACATTAGATGATATGTGATGAAATATTTCATTTGAAATGTGATTCTCATACTAGATACCTTAGGTATAGGTGGATGAACCTAGATGCCCTCACTTTTTCCTTAGACCCTAGTAATTCATCGATCGGTTTGTTCTAGGTAAACCTATGGGAGAGGTTAGCCTGAGGTTTATGTTTTCCTTAGAGGAAATTATATTAGTTTTACACTCATCTTGAGACTAATTCATAAAAGGTTATTGGATTTTTCATTATAGGCATGGTGATTCTTGGGTTTTTAAGGAAGCACCTAGGGTGATTGGATATCAAAATTGGATTCAATGGATATGACTATTCATATTCTTGGAATAATTGACTAGTGGTTGTGTGGTTGATGCTTAAATCTCTTAAGAAATGCTATGAAGTAAGTGGTCATTTGATAAATCATGAAACAAGTAGGTGACCGATTTTAAAGAGGAGTTCCAAGGGAGCTCCTAGAGTGTTAGAAACTAAAGTTCCATATAGCATGGTCAGTTTGATCTTGTTGATGTAAGACCTGTGGGAGTGGGATTTAGGTCTATAACCAGGTAGTACATAATAGTACACCCACTATTAATGATAATTTGGTTCCTCCTATATGAACATGGTAACTATTAGAATTGAACAGGTAAATGGCTGGGTGTGATCCAAGGACATATGGTTGCAAAGAAGTGGCCCCTATGGGAATGGTGACTTAGATCTTTGGGGTAAATTAAATAAAGTGCCTATGATATGAGATAATTTGGAAATAAACAAGTTTCATGAGATAGTTAAACATGTTTAGACCTAGAAACTCATGTTTAAGAGATGTGGTTTCAGGTGATGGTAAAGGAAAATATATCCCTATTTGATGTGATCATAGCTTGGAGAGATCTATAAATTCCTTATCATTAAAATTTTCAGTATAATATTAGTCTATAGGAAATCATTACCATTATCTTAACATCATCCTAAGTACACTGAGAGAGCATTGGCTATACACAAATATTCCTGTCTAAATATTCATCCTAGTTTGATGAAGAAACACTTTGAGAGTTGTGATCAAGGAGTGGTTTAAGGAAAGATAAATGATGCATAGTACATCATTGGTTGTTTTATGATGGTGACCCTTGTCACAATTCA
The DNA here is from genome assembly GCA_963277665.1 of Viscum album. Lineage (NCBI taxonomy): Eukaryota > Viridiplantae > Streptophyta > Magnoliopsida > Santalales > Viscaceae > Viscum > Viscum album. The sequence continues at coordinate 72,831,936 of OY728162.1, read as the reverse complement.
GATTTTGGTGATCACATTGGAAACCATTTTAAAAAGGTGGAAAATAGTGGTGGGTAATTTTATGTTAGCACTTGGGATGAGAGATATCTGTCCATGCTATTCATTATGTTAATATTAATCAAGTCATGGGAAATGGTAATCAGTTCTACCATTCCATTGGTATAATAATTAAGATTCTCATAAGGTGGGAAGTGGGACTTCAGTCATTAGTAGAGAGATCATCATGTTAGAAGGGTTATGGGACCTTGATACCATTCATGTGATAGTAATTTTAGAACTTGTATGATATTAAATAAATAGAATCAATGTATGGATGGTTTTCTCAATAAATGATAGGTAAAATTTCAAATAAAGACATAGTGGAGGCCAAGTGCATGTGTCAGGCCAGGGATGGATTATGATGATTCATGGATACTATATTAGGAATGTGTTGGTTCTTGTGTTGCAGTACGTTGAATATTTTGATCAGAATATGGTTCATCTAAGAGACATCGTCAGAATTTAGTTACAAAATTTGTTGATCATGTTCGAAATGATCTCTGTGTGCCTTATTTAAAGGTATTAGAATTTGGTTTTGATAATATGTTGTCTCTTGAAGCTGATCTTTTCAAGGATTTTTGACCAGAAGTGGCTCTACTTTAATTCTCTCATTTTTGTGGATTTGGTAATGAGATGAACTATTCTAGGAACATCATTGAAGGATATGAGTTCAGTGTAAGATTCGACTATGAATTTTCAAGGAACATCCGGTATGACCAGTTAAAGTGTGGTTAATTAGGATTTGACCATTTTGATATAATAAAGGACCAAGACCATATTCCTCATGTGTGACCAAGTTTCTCTAGTTGAGAATCATTCCAAAATCATTTTTATAATGATAGGTCTATGTTTCAATAAGAAAATATGATGTTGGGAGTACCATGGATAGAAATTAGCCATGGAAAATGGTAACCTATAGTAGGGAGAGCCATAGGATAAATGGGAAAAGATATGACAACATGATCATGTCTCAAGTTACACGTTATTGGGTAAGTTTCTTCTTGATATTCAGTTTTTAATTTGATCATTGTCTTGATTTTTAGTGGCTTAAGTGCCATGTGATTAAGGTTGTATTTGTAGGCACGTTGGGTGTTTAAAACTAAATGTGACCATTTCATAGGAATTTTCATGACCCATATAGGTTAGGTGTTGTGTTTGATTTTCTCCAAGGCTTTATAGGGATGATAATTTTTAAGGTGATGATATTGTAAGATCTCATATTTTGGAAAATTGACAATTCTAAGAGAATTTGAGTTTTTCATTTAGTGGATGGGCCAAGTTCCAAATTAATCTTCAAAACATAATTCCAAGAGTTGGAATAATTAAATGTGTTTTTTTAAGATAGGGTTTAAGGATTGAGTGGTGTCTTGGGTGGTCAGATGAGTTTTGGAAGCGATGGGCTCTGAAAACCCAGTTTTGGGAGAAATAGATAGAGGTGCATGGTCGGAGTATGGTTACTACTAACCATGCATCCCAAACTATATGGCATATTTGTATAGGGGAATAGTTTTATGAAATCATGTGGTACTCAAAATGAAATCATGAAACTTGGTGTAGGCCTATTGTAGATGAGCCACAGAGGATGTACATAGTTTGGTCAAACTGTGTTCCTAAACCGCATGGTTGATTCCACTTAACTAGTAGTGGTGCACAGTTTGGAAAACCATGCAGCCAAATCATTCTCCCTTTTAAAATGGTTGTTTTTATGTTTTTACCCCCTCTAGACTTTATCTTTTACTTCTTCCTTCATTTCTTCTTTTCTTCCACACTTGGAAGTCTCTCGATCTCCTCCTCTACCTCTCCTAGGATTCTATGGATCTCCCTCATTATTGGTCTGATTCAAGAGCAATTAGATGTGTTGGAAGTGTAGAGGTAAGTCTAAGAGTCCTCTTACCTCCCTTGTTTTTATTATTCTCCATATGCAGTATTATTTCTAGGTGAGATCATTTTCACTATGTGTAGGGTGTTTGATAGTTTCTTCAATTTCTATTATTCCAACTCAAAACAAGGTATAGTAATAGATGAGTGAAGCTTCCTTGGTATAAGGTGGGTAGTCTATATGTCTTTCCATTAAAGTTACATTGTTTATATAATATTTTATTTGTGTTGTATGTCGTACCTTACACACGTTGCTCCTAGATTATGAATTTCCATAAATCAAATACCTAGACCATACCCTTGATGTTATCTAGACCCCTAAACTTGGTTAGTGGGTTGTGACCTCAATTTGGTCCACTCCTTTGGGTGTGTCCCTTAATTTCTCATGTTGTTCATTGGTATAAGTTTTATAAATCGATACTTTAAACTACAATAGGGTATGTATAATTACTTAATTGGACCATCTTAAGTTTTGAAGTGGGAATTCATTAAAATGGAATTTTAATAAAATATGAAATCATTATAATCTAACTTATATTCTTATTTTTCACCTAGATAACCAAACACCCTCCTAAGGTGTGTCAATATATCACTAAGGAATTAATGTCTTGGGTGATTACAAATGAGAATATTATAAGGGACCTTGAATTGTGTTATGGAAGGGGTATTTCCCATAGACTTATTATTAATTATAAAGGAAAGAGACTAATTGCATAATTGAATTTAAAATGAATTATTACACATGATAGTCAAGCATGGAATCCCTTATTATTTATGATACTTGGGTATGTTGTCACTTATTACTCATGATGTCTGGGCATGGAGTCCCTTATTATTTATGATACCTGGTCATGGAGTCCCTTATTATTTATGATACTCGAGCATGGTGTCCCTTATTACTCATGATACTAGGGTATGGAATCCCTTATTGATTATGATAATCAGGTATGGTATTCCTTATTATTCATGATACATGGGAATGGAATCCATTATTATTTATGATACTCAGGCATGGCGTCCCTTATTATTTTATGAGACTTCTATGATTATTCAGGGCTTCTTGAGTTATGCCTTGGGTACTAGCTAGTACTATTATATATATATATATGATATAATGTATATAGCACATATATATACATACATATATATATATATCAATATTTAGGGTGATAGATGTTAAATGAAATTACAACTTAGGCCGAAGCAAGTATTATCAGTTAGGTTTCCTTGAGGAACATGAGCCCGAATTGATTACATTTACATTTACTACACTGACATACTTCTTATTACTTGCATGCTTCTAATTTCATATCCATTGACTAGATTTAATTAGACATTTTTGGTGGTTGCATACTAAGTTTTACTCACACCATGCTTGGTCCATAATTTGGTACTTAGACAGACTTCATGGTTGCAGGATCAGGGTCATGACCTATGTTTCTTGCTTTTTATTTACATTAATAGACTAGGATTAGACATGGGAGTTAGCAGCTGAGCATGTACTCGGGCTACCTTTTATAGATTGAGTGTTTTTTTATTTTTACTTTTCAGTATAGTCCTTTTTATGTATTACCTATTGTATGCTTTTTGCTTGTGCATTATAGCATGTTCATGAGTGGTTATTTATTTATTTATTATTGATTGTGATTTTTTGTTATATTACAATGATTTTTTATTCATTTACTTCAGATATTTATTTATTATATATATACCTTTGTTCTATTATGATCATGAGGTTATAGTCTCCCCACCATACCACCATTATACTCTTGCTACTAGTTGACAACCTCTAGCATACAGGGAGGCGTGCTTGAGGCCATGTGGTAAACCAGCTCAGGGAACCATTTTAGTGTCTCCTGGTTCGATACATTACATAATGTTTCTAATTTAAATAAACTAGTGTTAAATTTCTCCTTAAACCATGAAGCAAAAGTATTTTTATGTTTATTTATCAAACACCTTTCATTTCTTTTTGGATAATGTATATGGTTGAACCTCATATGTGTTGTTCAAAATATATAAATGTGCATGCATCACTTCATCATATGGAATTATATTTTACTTTAATCCATGAATCCCTTTACCATAACTATCAACTTTCAAATTTCAAGATATATGGAGACCAACATGCTCCACTTCATACAAATAATTAGTATAAAAATCAATCACATGTTCTGGTAAATATTTTTGAACAATATAGGCCTCTAGTCGATGAATATTTTTAATATATATCTTTAAAATTATCATATATCATTCAAAAAGATACATCCATAATAAATAATAATGCCCACATATTCTAATTTCTCACACCAAATGAACCATTATATCAAAAAATGATGGTGGAAAATACATTTGTAGTTGAAAAAGTATGAGGATAACTTTATTATCCAACACATATAACAAATTTGGATCAATAAATTTGATACAAATGGAATTGAAAAAGTAACATAACCTAATGATAGACTTTCTGATAGTTATTGGAAATATTCCACATAGTCAAACTGATATCATTTGTTGCATCAATATATGACAGTCAAGAAAATTTCATACCTATTAAATTGAAATCCTTCAATGAAACAAAATTTTTTAAATTTTAAAAACATCTATATGTATTTTAATACCATGAATACATTGAAAAATTTATCTTATCACCATTTATTAATGTGTGATAAGCTATATGTAAAATTTTTCTATTTTTTTTAGAGTGGGAGCTAACTCCAAAAGTATTCGAATGGATATTTAGTCTAATATTATATGTAATGAATAATTTTTATTTCCTTTTATTTTTAAAAACGTTTCAATTAAATATTCATATATTTATTTCTCAAAATTCATAACTTCAATGTTATATTTTACCATTAAAAATGTCAATTAAGGTATCTCGAATAAGATAGATCATTTCTTCCATGTATTTTTTTAACGACCAGGACTTTCTTTCCAAATATGAAATCAATATTTTTCACCTTGTCATAATATTATTCAACTCACAATGGTTTCAGGGGAGATTTTAAAATTTTAAACCATTAAATTCCTTATTCAATCTTGGATATGGATGATATATTCAAAAAAAATATTCAATTCCCCATATATACTATCTTTATTCAATTATAAAATTGATTATAAGAATCTTTTTCTTTGAAAATTAGAAAAGATTTATGTCCCTTAACACTATATCTATATAAGTTTCCATATGTAGGAAAATAATTTACAGTGAAAAATATCATAGTACACAAAATAAAATATTCTTTCTTGTATGCATAAGAAGTTGTAACACTTATCTCCCATTGAAATTTCAAATCATAAATTAATGTTGATAGATAAACATTAATATCATTTCCTGTATTTTTTAGTCCATAAATCATCAATCTCATCATAATGTATCTTTTATTCATACATATATGTAAGTAATGGTTGTAAAATACCAACATAAAAATCCATAAATTATTTTTTCTACCAAGGATCCAATATAGATTCATTCCATCTAGGCATAGTCATATTCTAAGAATTATAGATTCACTTATAAAATCATGTAATTTTTTATTAGATCCCAACCATTATGGTGAATCAATAGGGTGAAATAAGTTTCCATTAGAGATATGATCATTTCTATGATATCTTGACCACTTTTTATCATTTGAATTTGAAAATAAATACTCCAATTGAGGAATTATTTGAGGATATAAAATTAATTTAGTGAGAGGTTCCTTAATAATGAATCAGAGTTTAATTTTTCATCCCCTTTATATCATGATGTCCCACTTTTAGGATATTCTGATAAACTTTCACACTACTTCCTATATATAAAAAATCATTGGGAAAATCATTTATATTTTTATAACCCAATCCCATTAGAAAAAATATTTCATTTGCATCATAATTTTAATTTGGAATCCCATTTCCTTAGAGAAGTTTCTCTTTTAAAATTTCAAGCAATTCAGTTAAACTTTTATCACTCTGACCATTTTTTACTTTCAAGTTAACTAATCATATAACTAATGATAACATTTTAATTTATTGTAACCTGATAATAGTGGTTTTTCAGAATCCCCAAACAATCATTCAATATTTTTTGGTTTTTCATTGGTTTCAACACCAACATCATGAATTAATTCATCAACAGAATCCTCTATATCATGATGAATATATTCACCAATATTATATCTTGATTTTCTTTATTTCACCTTGCCAGATCCAGTGTGTATATTTATTATCATATCCATATAAAATCATATGGTCTTTTATTTATATGTAACTTAACTTTCTCATATTCAAACACTTCACACATGGACAAAAAAATCAGATCTTTGTTTTCAAAATTTCATTTTTCCAATTCTAAGAAATCATCAACTCGTTTTTCATATCCATCACTAGTTCTTCATATATTTATCTAATTATGATCCATTAATTACCTAATATTTCATTATAATAGGTTAATATTTTAAAAAAATTAAACATTTAAACATACAAATATAAATAGATAAATTCAAAATATATAAACATACAATCAAAACATTGAATTATACAATTATTTATAAATATTTATTCCAAAAAAATTATGAGATAATTAAACAAATATATGTCTAAAAAAATCATCGATGATTTTTATTTAAAATAAATCAAATTAAGAAAGCGTTTTATTTTTAAATAATAAAACTAAAAATTATATTTCTTTTCTAAAAAATATACTCTTTATCCAAAAATTAAATTATATATAAAGATCACACTCCTTGTAAATCCAAAATCAGTTATTAATCAATGATTTAAAAATAAACAAAAAAAAATCAACTGATAAAACAATTTAAAATAATACAATTATATGTAATAGTATATAAATTTAATATACAACAGCATCAACCATAATAGTAAATGTTTAGATGCACCAACCTTAGATGAGTTTCTCTAAGTCAAAGGATTGACAAAAAAAAATTATCTAAACATAGATCTACCAATCCCTAATATTAAAACATCCAAATCAATCTCAAGATATAAATCCTTCATTCTCTAAATATATATAAGATTAACTAAAAACAAGTAATAATGAAAAAAATTATAACTTTAAAGAATTATAAATATATACAATTCCAATCACAATCAAATTATATCACAATAACAAACAATTTATAATCACAAATAAATTATACTCTCAAATAAATTATAATAACAAGAATTTATCATTGAAAAATATGTATGTATAAAAAATAAATAAATAAATGCAATTTGAAACTAAAATACTAGAAAAAACTTTTTAAAATGAAGAATAAATATTTAACTTATAAAATAAGGATATTCAGGTGGAAAATCCACAACAAAGTGATCCAAAATGATGATTGATAAACTTTAAATTGAAAGAAATGAAATAATGATCCTTATAATAGATATCCAATATAAAAAATAGTGAAACTCAAATTAAATAAATGGAATACAGATCAATGGGCTGAATATAGCCAAGGATGAGGGTGACATGTGCAACGGAGATGAGAAATAATGAAAACAAAGTAAAAAAATAGATCAAATGAAGAAGATTAAGCCTGATGAAGTGGGGTCAGAGAGTAGAGTGTCACACAACTTGGGGTTTCTGAAAAAAATCATCAATATAATGAGGGAAATTGTGTTTTTATGTTTTTTTATATTTTAACATCAATTCTTATTAAAACAAATGTTAAAAGTTTTTATTTTTTCCATTAATGTTTATTTTACTTAAAAGATACATTAAAAGTAATCCAGAAAAAAAAATTAATATTCATTTTAAAAAAATGTGCTTAAAAGTAAATTTAGGTCACTTTTAATGTCATTTTTTAGTAAAACTGATGTTAAAAGTATCTTTTGGTGAATATTAACACTATTTACGTAAAAGAAGACATTAAAATATCAACATGAATATTTTTATACTAGTGTAATTTAATGATACATAAAGGTAAAACTTTCAAAATGTAGAGTGTAATATCCCTAGATCTGAGTCTCTCTTACATGGATAAATTGGTTTAGTTACTAGATAACACATACTAGTTTCATTCATATTTTTAAAAGGGTTTTCAGTAGTTTTAAATATATTTTTGATCTAGATTCTCATTAAAGTAGTTGTTTTATTAAATTATGGTATTTTTTATTATAGAATTAAAATGATTTAAAATGGAAGATTTTGTTAATATTTTGAAGTTTGGTATTCATTTTATTATTCACTTGATTTTTACTTTGTTTTTTTAATAATTTTATTATTATATTGAGTTCTAATTTGTTTTTGGAATAATTTTCAGGTATTTGTTTACCAAGAAAAATTGGGCCAACCAAAGGTTGTCCCTCAACCAAGTAACCCATAGCCACATATCCAGCCTGAATAATCTATTCGGCCAAGTGGACTACCAGGAGAGCATTCCTAAGGTGGAAGGTGTGCATGAGAGACTGTGGACTAGCCACATGCATAGGTGAGATGAAGGCCCTTATGGGATGCGAAAGTGTGAGGCACGACCCATTTTTTGTGGGAGAAGTGTTTCTAGGATCCTACCCCAGTGTAGGATTATGAGCTAAGTATTGGGGTAATTTTCATTTAAACTAGTGCACCTACCATGTTTTTTTTATGTAGGACACAAAAAATGTTGGTTACTATTCATTCTAACAAAAACACCACCATCTCTAGCCACTCCCACTCACCCATTCTCGGTTATAACACTCCACTAAGATCTATCACCTATCACAACCACTCAGCACCACCACTGCCTATACATCACCAGGAAACCACCATGTTTCCACTAGAGAGATCGGTCCCAAGATCTACCTCCACTTTCACCACCCAAGACCACCTCAAATCACTCCTAAACCTCGAATTAATCACCATGATAAAATTTTGAGCTCCCTCTGACCACTATGAAGAATATAGGGGTTGATGGAGCACCATTCTCTACTCCTACATCCATTATGTTCCATGCACAATCCGTGCACAAATAAATGAAGACCATCACTGCCCCGTTAGATCTTAGGACCATTCTATGCTTCCATTTATCCTCACAAAAGAAAACTAAATATATTATATGATAATAAATATCTTTGAAGATACACTAAGCATATCTCAGGTATCTTTTGAAGAAGATTTGAATGGTATTTTCACTGAGGATTCTTCTTCTCCTCCTATAAGTGAAGAAGGCATCCCACTACAAAGAAGATTCAAGCACTCGAGAGAGGATATTTTCTATCACGCTGCTACTGCCATCATTTTTGTGTTCTTATCTTGTTTTTGTATTTTGTTTTTATTTTAGTTTTATTTAATTTTTAATTTTTATTTAAATTTATTTTGTATAAAATAATCCATGCATGTTTATTTTCAAGTGTCATCCACTATTATCCTTCTTCTCCTTTCTCTTCTTATTCTTCCAATTCTAATAATCTTTCCATTCATTTTATTTTATTTTCTTTTCTTATTTTATTTTAGTATTATCTCTCTCTCTTATATTTTTATTTTTTTGATTTCATGTGTTTTATACTTCTTCTTCTCTCATCATCATTATTTTTCTTTTTATTATTTTATCTTTTTCTTCTCTTCTTTATTTCCACCATTTTAATCTCCTACTCTTGATAATAGGAGTCCAACTTGAGGCTTGGCTCAGGGGAGGTTAAGTGTTCTTGAATTATTTCTTAAATTTTATTTTAATTTTTTAATAGATGTCAGTGGCATACATGGGTATAGAATTTTTCCCTCATTCTATGCAAATCAAATATATTTATATTATTTTATTTTATTCTATTTTACATATCTTACATTGATTATATATTTACACAATGAAGTTGATAAAATCAATGGATGAAATAGAATATGAAGAAGTTAGTTCCTTGAAGATTTCACGTTCTCGACTGAGGTGTGCCATTAACCTTGATTATAGGAGAAAGTGAAATTTATATTTCTTAAGGCATTTAAGATTTCACAATACTAAATAAAAAGATAGTTATTTAATCATGAGATTTCATAAATAGATTATCAGACTAAAATTAAAAAAAATGATAATAATGATGCAACCCAAAACTCAACTCAGGACTAAGTTCTTTCTTTATAATTTAGTATTGTATGTTAGTTTAAATTTAATTTTTTATTCTTTATTTTAATTATTTAGAAAATAAAAAAAACCCAAATTCATATTTCATTGATTTTATAAATAATAGAAAGCAATAAAAACAATTATATTTAGGTGAATTAGAATAAGTAAGCATTTGTGAGGATCCTCAAGTGAGAAGACCCTGTTCAGCCTCTGTGTTATATTAGGAAAATAAATTTCTTTTATCATGCCCTACGATAGGTGTGCGTCAAAACTAGTACCAATACTAGGGATCCAATCATTAATTTTATTAAATTTTCTATTTTTAATCAATATATTGTTTTCATTGCTTTAAAAAAGACTAAAATAACATTTTTCCATGATGTACTCAAATGATTATTATTCTACATGGACTATAAATTTGTAGGTTCAATAATCATTAACCAAATTTCCCCGGTCTATAAAAGATAGAGTTTCACTTTTTTTTAGATTGATTAGGGGATCCAAAAGACAAATCATCATATAGGAGGAATTCAAGGACCTATTATAGTATCTTAAAGAGACCCTCAAACAATCATTGGTTGATGGATTGGCCAGTGAGTTAACTGAACTCTAGGAGTACTTCTTGAAGTTTTATAAAGGAAGAGCCAATACACAAGAAGATACCACCTTGTTTCCTCCAAAAAAATTTGAAGAAGTTAACCATGTGAAATTTTAAGAGTAATTTGCTAACAAAAAACTCAAATACAATATTAAAAGGATGGAAGATATGGTACAATATCTATAAGGAATACTAGATTAGATAACTTAGTACTTTAATGTATCCCATAAGAAACCCGAACCAGAACTAGGAGATGAGCCACTAGCCTTTCCTGACTTTCTGAGGACATCCAAGAAGTTGAGGGAATCCTTGAGAAGCATCCCCAACCCAACCATCTAAAGAACCAAATCCAATATGACCATGATGAGCTAGACTGGATTCTTGATGAGGAAGACTTACCTACTGAGCTACATGTGGGAGATCAAAAAATCTACCTCACCCCTTGAAAGGTGTATTATCAAAATCAATAAAAAATGAAGGCCTTCGGGTAATTGGATGGATGGGAGATCAAAAAGATATAGATGACTTCTGGAATGATTGTGTGGTATAACTTGATCTCCCTATTCCTTACAAAGTAGTTTATCCAGCCCCATTTTATATTTTTCTAACCATGGAGGAAAACACCACCTAAGTTATGGAGTTTTAAGAAAAGATGGGGGATCCTAAATACCTACCTCCATCAACTAAGATCCAACTTCAAGAGGCACTTACCACTGAATAAAAGATTAAATTTGAACCAATTGAGGGATTTGATATTATCTAAAACTCTATTTCATTTTAATTTATTCAAAAATAATTAAGAATTAATTCCCACTGCATTGAATTTTTTTATTTTTACGATATTTTTTATATCTTAGAGGAAGATGAAGAAATAGAACATGCACCTGCTGAGGAACACATGAAGATCCCTGATTTTTATGAACATGAATTTGAGGATTCCCATGAATAAATATAAGTAAATTATCCTAAGGAAATCAAGAAAATTTCTACTAAATTTTAAAGGGATAGTTTTAATTTCAATTTAAATTTTTTTCAAGTAAAAATACCTGCTTACTTTCCCTTTGACCATTCAATTCATACAGTCTATTTTGAGCCAATACTAGAAATTTAAGAGGAGGTTTCATAAGTAAAAACCAAGGAAGAGGATAATCCATACTTCATACTACCCCCTCCATGCAAGATGTATTTAATTATTAAGGGGTGGATCTGGTATACTCTATCCATGGGTCATTCCTCACCAGGAAAGAATATGTGGAGGTTGGGAAAATACACATGTGGTGGTTCAAGTCAAAGAAGCTCCACCCACCATTAGACTTTGGATAACATTTGGTATTTCCCTCTAGTGGCAGTAAAAATCCTAGGCCCACTTGTGTTATCATACTAAGACTTGTCCCTTTTTTATAGAAATTTAGATTTTAATTTCATGCTTAGGATTATTCTAGACTCCATCCCCACTCCCTCTATAATTTTAATATTTAATGAAATTATCCTTGTGTTTTAATTTAGTGATTTAATTTTATATGACCATGATGGAACAAGTCATCATCCAAGAACAAAATTAAGGAGAAGGATCAAAATATTCATTTCAAAAGGGAGTTCACTTTTATGTTTATCTTTTAAACTCCCTGTATTTTTCTAATATTACTGATTTGAGATTTAAAATTGGAATTGCATTCCCATGATTTAATTTAAGCTTTAATTAAAATATCTAAGAGATATGAGTTTCTTAAGAATCTTATGGTTCCATGTTTTAGATTTCAATGATAATTATATTGAATGAGTAAAATGGATAAGTGAATTATTAAAGTGGAGCATGGATATTAAAATGAGGACTCAAATTAGTTGATTCATGTAAATGAAATTTCCCTATCATTTTTTCATGATTTGAAATTATAAAATCTATGTGAATTGATTTTTTATTACTAGTCATACCTTGAGTGATTTTCCAATATCATATTTCCATTCCTGAGAGTATTTCTAGACCAAATATTTCCTATTTTATCTTGGGAATATTTCTTAAATAATATTGGGATATATCACCAGCTATAACTTTTATTTGGACTTTTAAAAGCCATTAATATGAAAATACGCATTTAAAATGATTGAGGCGTCTTTTAAAAATACCTTATCCTTGATACCACCTTTTCATCAATCCTTGTTTATCCCATAGAGACCATGAATGCACTTGTTAGGAATGATCCATGTTTCAATCCTTTTTTATCCATTTATACCCTCATCTTAGTATTTTCATGATATTTTTAAGTTGAGGTGTGGGGTGAAGGGAATTCTTGGTAAAAGGGATGATATGAATTGTATGTAAAAAGTGTTGGGATGATATTTTGGGTGTTGAGAAAGGTTTTTGATTCATTAATTATGCTTTATAGTTTTCCCTTCTTAAAAAAATGAAAAAAATAGGAATGGGTTGTGACTTATAATAATAAAAAAACACCATCACTAGACCAATTATTTTTTCATATGGGGCTAGGTGGTGGATTTGAGGTTTATTCCAAGAATAGATTTTGAAAAAGTAAGAAAATAAAAAAATGGTACTTTGAAAAAAAATATAAAAGTAGTGAAAATTTTAGGAAGGTGAACAAGTCATTCATTATTATTTATTTTGATCACAATATTTAATTTTATTTTTTGGGGAAGTGAGAGTTGCTAGTTTGAAGGGGAGAATTTCATTACACATTTAATTTTGATATCATGCGCTATACTTTAAGAGAAAAACATCCTACTTAAGCCTTAATTTTTAAACATCAATTCTTACCAACATAATGACTCGGAGTCATTTGAACCATGATTTAAAATCCATCATGATTTCATGTGTATTTTGTCTTTACAAAGTGGAGAAATTAGTACATTTATAAGCCTATGGGTAAGGAGTCTGTATTCATGATATGATCATAACTCTACTTGAATTAATATAATGAGTGATGAATTAAAAGATTCAAAAGAGAGGTAAATCATGATTTGGAATGTTTAATAATAATTTATCAAAGTGCTTGAATGAATGAGAAGATAAGTACCATAATTCTCAAATGGAAAAAATTAAAATTCTTGAATTGAAATTTTTTTTGAAATTGAGAAATTAGATTAATATTTTATATGGAATTTTGAATGTTTGATTTAACATTGATAATAATTTTATTTTATTAGTTTGAAATTTAAATAATGGAAAAAAATTTCCCTTTAAATTAAATGCTGAGATTTTATTCTTGAGAATAGGAATAGTTTAAGTGTGGGGGTATTTGGAACACAAAAATTTCATGCATATTTTTAAAAGATTTTTCAATGGTTTTAAATAGATTTTTTATCTAAATTCCCATGAATGAAATTTTTTTATTAAATTATGGGAATTTTTGATTATGTAATGATTTAAAATGGAATATTTTATTAATATATTGAAGTTTGGTATTAATTTTATTATTCTCTTGAGTTTTTCCTTGTTCTGGGTAATAATTTTATTATTATATTGAGTTTTACTTTGTTTTTTGAATAATTTTAAAGTACTTATTTACCCAAAAAAAATTAGGCCAACCAAGGTTTGGACCTTAACCAAGTAATCTACAACCACATATTCAACTTAAAGAGTCTATCTAACTAATCAAGTCACCAGGAGAGTCTATCTGAGGTGGCAGGTGTACATGAGAGATCGTGGACCATTCATGTGCATAGGTGGGCCAAAAGCCTACACAAGACACGCAATTGTGAGGCAGGATCCATTTTTTGTGGGTGAAGTGTTTTTTGGATACCACCATAGTATAGGCTTCTGATATTAGTATCAAGGGATTTTTTATTTAAACCAGCATGCCTCGCATGTTTTGTTTTGATATGGGACAAAAAAATGTCATTAATTGTTCATTTTAAAAAAAATGCCACCATTTCCAACTACTCCTGCTCACCTGTGCTCAGTTATAACATCTCCCTAAGCTCTTCTTCCTACCTTAACTATTCATGACCACTGCCACCTCTAAATCACTAGGAAACCACCATGGCTACCACCAAAGATCTCAGTCCTAAGATCTTCCTCCACTGTCACCACCCAAGACAACCTTGGATCACTCTCAAACCCTGGATCGATCACTATGAGCACATTTCAAACTCCCTTTGGCCACTATGAAGTCTGTAGGGGTTAAGGGAGCACTTTTCTTCACTGTCCCATTGGATCTTATCACCATTCTATGATATCATTTGTCCTCTCCAAAGAAAGGAAACACCTGATATGATTGGGTGTATCTTTTAAGATACAATGATTATATCACAAGTATATTTAGAAGGATATTTGAATGAGATTTTTATTGAGTATGATTCTTCTCCTCCTATAAATAAAGAAGGAATCCCACTGATAATGATATTCGAGCACCCGAGGGAGGATATGTCCTAACAATATGATGCTGCCATTATTTTTTTTTTTTTGTTCTTATTTTATTTATTTCTTTTTTTTTATTTTAGTTTTCTTTATTTGGTATTTTTTTATTTAAATTTATTTTATATAAAATAATCCATTCATGTTTATTTTATTCAAGTGTCATCCACCATTCTCTTTCTTATACTTTATATTCTTCTTCTTCCAATTTTAACAATCTTTCCATTCTTTTTATTTTATTTTATTTTATTAGTTTATTTTATTATTCTCTCTCTCTTATTATATTTTTATTTTTGTGATTTTAAGTGTTTTCTTCTTATTATTTTCACATCCTCATTCTTTTAATTTTTATTATTTTTAATTCTTATTCTCTTCTTTCTTTCCACCATTATAATTTATTTCTCCTGATAATCAGAGGCTAACCTGAGGCTTAGCCTAGGGGAGGTTAGGTGTTATTGAATTTTTACTTAAATTTTATTTTAAGTTTGTGATAGATGTCAGTGACATGCATGGGTGTGTCTATTTTCCCCATTCCATGAAACTCAAATCTATTTCTATTATTTTGTTTTATTTATTCTCCATATCTTTCGTTAATTATCTATTCACATGATGGAGATAATACAATCAATAGATTAAATATAATATGATGTATTTGGGTCCTAGAAGATGTCACACTCTTGACTGAGGTGTTCCATCAACTTGTATTATAAGAGGAGGTTAAATTAAGATTTATTAAGACATTCGAGATTTCAAAACATTAAATAAAAGGATAATAATTCATGCATGATATTTCATAAAGGTATTATCTAACTAAAATTACACAAATAAAGGGGAATAATTATGGGACCCAAAACCAAATCTCAGGACCAAGTTCTTTCTTTCTAATTTAATTTTGTTAGCATTGCATGTTAGTTTAAGTTTAAATTTTAATTTTTCATTTCTTTTAATTATTAATAATATAAAAAAACTAAATTCATTTTTTACTAATTTGATAAATAATATAAAATAACAAAATGATTATATTGAGGTGAATTGGAATAAGTAAGTAAGAAACCATGAAGCTCCTTAAGTGAGACGACCCTGGTCAGCCTCAGTGCTCCATTAGGAAAATAATTTTCATTAATCACACCCTACGATAGGAATGAATCACTAGAACTCAAGAGTTCCTACCCATATGATAGAGACTAATGACTAGTAGTGGGGGTGTAGATAATATAGTGAGGATACTATACCCCCAGTATAGAGTTACAATACAACAGAAATAAACAAATATCATAGTAATTAAAATAGTGAAAATAATAAATCATATAACTAGAAGATAAAGGATGAACCAAGTACAAAAAATAATAATTAACCATGTAATGTTAGGATGAAATGTAACTAAATGACATGCTAGAAGTTATACAGATAAAAGACCAAGCTAATATAAATAAACTCAAAAAACCCACAGTGATTCTTGGTGGAGCTCAAGGATGAACTATTATATGGTGGAGAGTTTGTAAGATCCTTTGTTTTTTTAAGTATGTCCCTCTTTGAGTTTTAGTTGAACCACTTTTTATTGGGTTTTCCTTATTCTTTAAACTATGGTGTTCGAGACCCTTTTTGGGTATGGAGAGAATTTACTAGGGAAAATGACCTAAAATTTGGGGATTTATATTTGTTTTAATTAATAAAGTTTGGTTATAAATGCGACAAGGGATTATGACGTTTTTACAAGGTTTAGAAGGCTTCAGAGGTCGTTCAGGATTTTCCTGTAGAAGATGGGTTGAGAGTTGTCTACTGGATACTTTCACATCATGAAAATGTTACATGATGTTAAATTATTATTGGGCAGAATCCATGAACTAGTTCAGAACGTGAAATGGTTACATGCTATGAAACTGGTTCACATCATAAAATAGTCAATAGAGGTTATTTTAACCCAAGGTGATGAATTTTTTAGAATATCTTATAAACAAATAATTTCATGTCATAAAAGGGTTTCATGGTGTGAATATCTTGGGATTAGCTATTTTAAACCACACTATGCATATGATTTTATTTCATCTACCATGCAACCTTATCTCTCAAACCCTAGGGAGACTCTAGTTAATTTTAGAGTGATTTATTCTCTTATGTATATCTATATCTAGCATTAAATATATAATGAGTTGTGTCACTTTATTTTTCCCCTATCTTCCACTTATTCTCTATTATCATGGTGTGATCTATTAATCACTATTGAATCTTGTTTTGATCTTGATGTTTATGTGATCTAGGTTTTTTCTTGTGATCACTATCACCTTAGTTATTTATTGGTATTACCTTATGAAAGAATTTATTTAACTATCATATTAATGGTAGGTAGTATGAAACAAAAACCTATGGTATATTTATATTTTGTTTAAATATTTTCAATATTATGTGATTGTGCCGATACAACGTGCATGTTAACAACTATAATAAAAGATGTTTTTGGACTACTCATTAGATCCCATCGGATCCAATGGTGTTAAGAAGTGTCTTGTGGCTAACCATAAGGTGACCCTATAGTGACATATGCTTATTATGCATAGATATTACATCATTTTTTATGAATATTCATTACATTACACAAACACACGCCTAAGGACTATGATATTTTAGTGTCTTTGGAAACTTAGGAACACAAAAAACCAGTCCATAGGTAAACTACATCATCTCTAACTATGATATTCATAACTATCACCCTTATTATACATATCATATGTAATAAAATTTTTAATATCATGGGAAAATGAAACATAATAAAGGGTGGGATTAGATACTCAGTAATGGTAAGTTAGGGAGATACATAAGCATAACATGAAAATAAGGGTATGAGAACATGATCATAACATTTGAAAACCATACTCTGCATATCAAATATCATAATCTTGATTCATGGCATCAATATTGGTACTTTATAAGACATGTATTATAAGTAAATCAAATAACATAAACTATGAGAGCATAATATTAGAAAAAGACATGGATTTTTTTCATACACATAAGTATAGAAAATCATTTCCAAATTAGTCAAAGATCATTTCCATGGCTATCATAGTAGAATGGGTTCACAATATAAGACATCATAGTAGTCAAGGTTCACTCCCCAGACCATCATAGTAGACAAAGTCCCTTACTGAAATAGGTTCACTCCACATTCTAGTCTTTTCTATCTCATGAGATATAAACATTTACCTAATTCATCAGAGGGAGATATAGGTCCCACCAATCACACAATAAAAACCATATTTATGTGTTCTACAAGATCATAAAACATTCATAATATCATAACTCATTAAATGAAATGGGTTTCATAAATATTTCATTATATCATAACCTTTAGAAAAGAGACAGGTTTCATAATCATTTCATTATTTCATCATAGCATAACCTGTGGAAAAGGAAGCGGGTTTTATAAGAATTTTATAATGGTATAACCCAAGGAAGAGCAATGGGTCTCATAAAAATCATTTCATCATAAATATAAACTATTCATAGAAATAATAATAATGGTATTTGTGGGTAATATCCATAGTAAGGCATAAGTAACATCAACGAATGTCATTATTGATGGAAAATGATTTTTATCGATAATATAAAACATTTCTTGAGGAAAATATCCTTTCCACTTTGAAAAAGACTTTTTAAAAAATAAAAATATTAAAAAAAAAATCTTTGAAAATAAACATGAAAATTTTTTAAAGGAAGTTTTAAATAATATAATTCTCATGATGATGGGAAGTTTCATTCATGTCATACATATTAAAATAAATATTCCTTTCACATTATTGGTAAAATCCAAACAGGCATTGTTTGGAAAAAGAAATGAATATTTATTTCAAAAAAAATTAAAAAAAATCAAACATGGGTAAAATTTTCTTTTAAAAATCATATGAGAATAATAAAACATTTTTAGAAAACTTTGTTTTGGAAGAAAACATATTTTCAAACCAAGAGAGAAATAAATTCGAGT
This sequence comes from Viscum album, assembly GCA_963277665.1. NCBI lineage: Eukaryota > Viridiplantae > Streptophyta > Magnoliopsida > Santalales > Viscaceae > Viscum > Viscum album. The sequence continues at coordinate 72,813,049 of OY728162.1, read as the reverse complement.
TTTCTTAAAAAAAAATTCTCAATTATTTTAAGTAAAAAAGAGTGGAGATGGTAATATTAATTGAAAATATCATGAATAACCAGAGGATGATAAAATTAATTAGTTTGTTGAGATATGGATCATAATATTTTATCATTGGAAACATAATCATAAATAATCCCGATAAAAGATGAGATTGTAGCATAAAATCATTACCACTTTGGTAACTTTGAATTGTAAACCCCATGAAGTAATAACATAAAATAGAACTTAAAATATCATGAGGATAAATAAATTTATTTCATTATTTTTCAATTATGACATGACATACATCTCAAAGAAGGAAAATTGAGACAAAAATATCATACCTTAAGTATTGACTTTCATCGTACATGTTAAAACCTCCTATATAATAAATATAAGTTTATTATACATATATTATAGAAAAATATTTATATATATCATACCATATATGATTTTCTTATGAACTTTTATTACCATTTAATTAACAATTCCATGTTAAAATTACATTTCAGGTAATAACCACTTTGTTTTTCGTATATGTTTTGATTTGTTTTTTGTTCTATTAATTTGATCATGGTTTCATAATATATAGAATTTTAAAAATAATATAAATATCATATATGTTAATTATATATTCATTTAGAGTAATCCATAAAATTTGGTGATAGAAAATGAAATTTAACATTCATAGAGATAGTAGGTCGTACATACACATGAATGTCATTTTCATCTTTTTATTGAACTAAAAGAAAGAAAGGTAAATTCTATATTATAATTAAAAAATAATTTTTATTTCATATATATCTTATATATTCATTAAAATCATCCTTATTACCTTCCATGTAAACCGTGAACGAATCACATCACTTCGTGATATGGTAGTTTGTCGTACACTCAAGCAACGCTATTGTATTCCCAAAAAATAGTGAGTATGCAGGTATATGTGATATAATAATTAAAAAGTATTATAATATCATAAATATCATATATAAATAATAAATAAATAATTATTTATATCCTAGATAGTTGGTAATGTAAAAACGAATGATATCAATTCACAAGGTTGTAGTCTGTCGTACACACGAACGATGATTTTGTAACCCATTTGAAGGAATTGGGGATGGTTATAGTTCATTACCTTAACATAAAAATATCTTAGTATATTAAGATACTGAGTTTATTATATCATAATTTTATAATAATAATTTAAATATTTGTAGGAATAAATAATATAAAAATGCTCGTTAATGAATGTTACATCTTCTTTAGGTATCCTCCTTAGGTTTGCACCAAATCCCTCCTTAGATGGATCTATATCTAAAACAAGGCTTCTAGGATGATAGGAGGGAATTTTGGAATGGATTTTGTTATGTATGGGACAAAAAAAGTGTTTTAATATGAAAAATGGAGAGGATAATGGGTGGCCTTTTATAAGTGAGGTGAGTGTCACACTTGTAATTCTTTGAGAGAAATAATTCCACCCACGTTTTTCTCACATCACAAGGCTCCAATAATGGAAAATTCTCAAGAATAGAATATATGAGGTCTAAATATGTCTATAAAATGGTTTTTGTAAAAAAAAATTGTTATTTTTTGTCTAAATATATGGTTTTTTTTTAGCACTTAATATTTTATTTTAACCCCCCCTAGTAAACCCATTTTTACCATAACTGTGATGAATAATTTTACTATTTTTACTATTCATTTTGGTAAAAAATTAAGTTAAAATTATTATATAATATAAATTATTCTGATTCCAAATATTTAATCCATTTATAAAAATTTAATTCACATAATTGTAAAAATATAATTTAAAATTAATCTAAAAGACGTGATGAGAAAGTGGGTTTTTAAAGAGAAAATGTTCAAAAGTTTACAATGTTTATATATCATAATTCAATATGAAATTAATTACAATGACATAAATTGGATTATTGGATGTATAATTGAACTAATTTAACTTTTAAAACAATTTAATATATAATTTAATTTTATAAATAAATTAAACTAAAAGGCAGATTTCAATTAAAATTCTGTATTTTTCACTATTCATCTAAAATAAAACTTTTTAGAAATATCCTAAAAATTTACCCTAAGTGAATTCTCACATGATGATTTCAAAAATGAATTTTATTTTATCAAATTAATTTTATAAAATTATCAAAAAAATATTATTGTTTACAAAAATGAATAATAAAAACATTTTTTGAGAAAATAGTATTTTCAAAACATATAAAGATTTTAATGAAAATTAAGTACTTTTTATCAATATGTTTTATTTATATTAAATTTTTATACATAATATTTAAAAATTATTTGTTATATTAATATTTATAATTTTAACAGTGAGGTTATAATTATCACATTTGAATAATAATATTAATAATATATCATGGTTTTGTAAAAACTCAATGTCATGTGTAACACAAGTTGACCTAGTGTTGCATGAAATTCAAGATTAAGTTGGTTTTTCATGTAACAAAATATTAACTTGGTGTTGCATGTAACTCAATCAATCAAATAAATTTAATTAATTTAAAAAAAATCACAAAAACTTGGGGTGTTACATTCTACTCCCATTAAAATGAATTTTTTCCTCAAAAGTTTGTCACTCTGATACAAAATATTAGGATTATTATACCTCACTATATCCTCAAGTTCCCAAGTATATTTATTAAACTTTTAGTTTCTCTAAAAAAACTTTAACCATGTGAGTGGTATTGTTTCAAATAAATTTCTCTATATGACCCAGAATCTCCATCGATTGTTCCTCATAAGAAAGAGCTTTCTCCAACAGTATAACATTTAAATTCAGTACATGTGAATGAGAAGGCATGTACCTCCATGTGAGAGATACATGGAACACATCATGGACTTGAGAGAGGTTTGGTGGAAGTTTTATATTATTGACCACCATCATAATATGATCAAGAATTTCAAAGGGAATGATATACCTAGGGCTTAGTTTCCCTTTCTTCCTGAATTTCATAACCTTATTCCATGTAGAAATTATTAAAAACATCTTGTCACCAACTTCAAATTATAGATCATTCCAGTGATTTTCAGCATAACCTTTCTTCCAACTCTAAGTTTCCTTGATGTGTTGATGAATGGATTTAACCTTCTCTACCATTTCATCAGTTATCTCATGTCCCAATAGCTTTATTTCTCTAACTTCATTCTATCACATCGGTGATTTACATTTCCTTCCATAGTAGGATTCATATTGAGCCATCTAAATGCTTGAGTGAAATATATTTTGGTAAGAAAACTCAAATAGAGGAATGTGTTGATCCTAACCACCTTTGAAATCCAAATAATAATATCTCAATATATCCTCTGGGGTTTAAATTTTTCTTTCAAACTAACCATATATTAGAGGATGATATGTAGTGCTAAAACTCAACTCTGTATCAAGAGCTTGCTAAATACTTCACTGGAACTTTGTGGTAAACCTCAGATCCCAATCATACACAATAGAATGTGGTACTCTATATAACCTTACCACTTTCTTAATGTATATCCTAAAAATTTGATCCATATATAATTCTTCTTTGATATCGATGAAGTGTGATGACTTAATAAGGTGATCAACTACAACCCATATAGAATTATTCTCTTTAGAAGTTTTGGGGAGTCCAATGAAAAAATATATGGTGATGTTTTCCTATTTCCATTCTGTTATGGGTAATAGATGTAACATCCCATTAAACTTTTTTCTTTTATACTTAACTTACTAACATACTAAGCACCAAGATACAAACTCTATGATATCTCTCTCCATTCCATACCACTAGAAATATTTTTCAAATCTCTATACATCTTCATACTTCCCAGATTAATAAATAATGAAGAACTATGATATTCCTCTAACAAATCCTTCTTCAAATATGGTATGGATGGAATTAATACATGATTATTAAGACTTATTATACCATCATGGTCAAGGTTAAACTTAGGAATATTTCTAGCCTTCTTTTTCAGCTCTACATCTTCCATATGTACCTATTTAATCTTCACTTGGTGAGATGGTTGAACATTCAATTGAGCAAGAAAAGATTTCTCCCATTCATTCAGAATTTTCAAATCCATCCTTTGAAAATCCAAAAATATTTGATCTTTTGTAATCCTCATAATGGATAAGCTAGCATGATCCTTTCAACTCAAAGCATCAGCCACCTTGTTCACTTTCTCAGGGTGGTAATGTATTGATCATTCATAATATTTAATAATATCTAAATATATTCTTTGGTGAATATTCAACTCATTCTATGTAAATATATACTTTTAACTTTTATGATTGTCATATATATCACAATTTTCTCCATAAATATAATTCCTCCATATATTTAATGAAAAAAATACCACAACTAACTCCAAATCATGAGTTGGGTAATATTTCTCGTGAATCTTAAATTTTCATGAGGAATAATCTATAAATGTGTCATTATACATAATAAAACATCTTAATACCTTCTTGTATTCATCACTAAATATTAAAAACACTTTTCCACTATAGGGTAAGGTAATCATAGGTGCACTGAATAATCTTCTCTTCAGTTCTTTAAAATTTTCCTCACATTCATCTGTCCAGGGGAACTTAGCTCCCTTCCAAGTTAACTTGGTGAGTGGATTAGATATTCATGAGAAATTATTTACAGATAATTAAAAATATACAGATAAGCCAAGAAAACTACATATCTCAGTCACCATGGTTAGCCTGATCCAACATTTAAAAGCCTCTATATTTGATGGATCTACTGATATACCCCCTATTGAGATTATATGACCCAAAAATGAAACCTTTTGCAAACAAAATTCACACTTTTTGAATTTTTCAAATAGTTTCTCCTTACTTGGGGTCTTTAGTACAATTATAAAGTAATCATTATGCTCATACTTTCTCTTTAAATTGATAATAATTTCTTCTATAATAACTACCATAAACTGATCGAGGTAATCTCTAAAGTCTTTATTCATTAAATCTATGAAGATATAATGGGAATTATTAAAACTGAATGGAAACACTATATATTCATAGTTTCCATACCTTGTATGGAATGTTTCCTTGGGTATATCCTTATTATTGAACCTCAATTGATGATATCTATAATTAAGTTCAATCTTGCAAAATTATTGAGCTCTACTTAGTTGATAAAACAAGTCATCAATATAGGGAAGAGGATACTTGTTCTTAATTGTGATCTTTTTCAGATTCTAATAATCAATGAAGAGTCACATTTATCCATATTTCTTTTTAAAAAAATAATAGGTGCACCCCAAGGTGACACACTTAGATGAATGAATCCATTTTCAATGTTTTTCTAGAGTTTCTTCTTCAATTCATGAAACTCAATCGGATCCATTCTATAAGGAATCTTTGAAATTGGTGTGGCACTAGTTATGAGTTATATTGAGAAATAAAATTAATGTTTTGGTGTAATTCTAGGAAACTCTTCCATAAATACATCAAAAAGTTCCTGCACAATAGGCATATCATCAATGTTGAGTTTCACCCCAACCATCTGAGATAAACACCCCTTTTAAATGGGAATTAATACTCATAAAATGGATGTGATCTCCATAGGATGTTCGTACTTATCATCACATTGATAGATAGGTTAGTTTATAAATCCAAATGTGACTTATCTTCATCAAAAATTAATTTGGAATTTATATAGATAAATTCAATCCATGCCCAATATAACATCAAAGTCAACTAGAGGAATAATGACAAGATTTTCAGGAAGCACATTCCTGCCAACATCGACTGGAGAGGAATCATAGAATTGAGATTTGATCAACATACCATTAGGGGTTTTCACTAATAATAATACATATAATCATTTGGGTGTAATATTGATTCCCTTATAAAATTCTTCATATATTGAATAATGGGTAGATTAAGATTCAAATAAGACATTAGTAGCTCTAGAGTGGATGGTAAGTGTACATTTCACCAGATCATTATCGCACCCCTCATCAAAAAGATTGATCGTGTGAGATTTCCCTTTATATCTCAGCTTAAGAGGTTGCTAAAATTTATCATCATAATTAACCTTTGGATTTTGGCTCTAGTTAGCATAGTGACCATACTCTTTTAATTTGAAACACTAGAGGGCGTGTGGTGCATTCTTTCAACTTTTTCTCTATTCACATCATTAACTAAATTTTTCCCATCACTTTGGAAATAAATTTTCTGATGAACTTCCCTTACACACTTAAAACACTTACTATTCCCATTAATATAATTTACTCCATTATTATTCCCACACTTTTATTATAAAGGAAATATCATATTCTTCTCTCCATGGTTCTTATATTTTCATTTGAATTCCATTTTTCTCTTCTTATCCAGACCATGAGATTGATATATAACTCCAACCTCTATTTACACCTTGATAACACATTGAACAAACTCTTTATAGCTATTTAATATGGATAAATCTATTTGGAGACTTTTTTTAAGCTTCCGAATAATCGATCAACCTTACTTTTCGGTTGGATAATGATACCAGAATCCTACCTCACAAGTCTTGTAAGATTTTCCTCATAGGTACCAATGGATGCATCGTCCTTTTTATTTAGATCAAGGAACTCCTTATCCATATTCATATGAGGAAAATACTTATTGAAAAATAATTTCTTGAACTCATCCCAATCCATGGATTCAATTTCATCATGTTGTATCATATTCTTGATAAGATTCCACCATTGACTTTATTCACCTTCTAAATGGTAGATATCTAAAATAACTTTTTCATGTTACAAACACTAGATAAGGGAAAATATCTTTTCAGTGGTTCTAATCCATTGTTCATAAACTAATGGGTTAAAATACTCATTGAATTAAGGTGGATATTTCCTCATGAAGCACTTAATAGAATGATGTTCCCTCCTTTGTTCATTTTGAATTCCATTATAATTCATAGCTTGAGAAAGTTGTGTGAGCATAGAAATGATATTTTTTATTCCATATCCCATAACGTTTGGATGCTGAGGATGAAAATCATTACATTGTATATCACACTTATCATTAACATGGTTTCTTTAGGTTCTAGTCATTGACTAAAAAAATTTCATAGTGTAAGAAACAATAATCATGGTAGAGAAAAACATAATCATGAAAAATCACTTATAGGATGTCTAAATCAAGACACCTTATTTAATATATGAAACCTTAGGTTTATCTAAGATCATTCGTGGTTATCATATATTTAAATCCTTTATGATGGTTCATAAAGAGTTTGTGAACTTCCAAAGTGTATCCCCTGGGAGTGTCAAACCAGGTGTGCAGCAAGGCCTATTGTCATACACTAGGTGATGATCGAGTCCATATCAATGTGCAATTTTCAGATTTATTACCCCTAGGTATCTCTATACCATATCCACATCCACTTATAGTATCTGGATAGGGATGTAATTTCTTAGAAACCACTCACTCTTTCCTTTACCAAAATTCTACAACATTTTCCTATACTTTGACTCATTCATAGACTTATCCTTATACATGTAATTAGGGATATCATGGAGTTTTTCTCATCCTAACTTCCAAAGGTAAGATAAATATATCCTTTGATACCAACTATAGTGACCCAGGATTATCATACATAGATATTACATCATTTTTTATGAATATTCATTACATTACACAAACACATGCTTGGGTATCGTAATGGTTTAGTGTCTTTAGAAACTTTGGAACACAAAAAATTGGTCCATAGATAAAATACATCACATCCCACTATTATCTTCATAACTAGAACCCTTCTTAGACATATCATACATAATACATTTATTTATATCATGGGGAAATTAAACATAAGAAAGGGTGACCTCATATGGTCAGTAAGGGTAAGTAAGGGAGACACATGAGCATAACATGAACATAATAGTATGAGAACATGAGAATAACATTTGAAAACCATACCCTGCATATCAAATATCATAATCTTGAGTCGTGGAATAAATATTGGTAGTTCATAATACATGGATCATAATGAAATAAAATAACATAAGCCATGAGATCATAACATTGGAATAATACATAGATTTATGTCATACACATAAGCATAGAAAATCATTTACATATTAGTTAAGGCTCATTTCCAAGGCTATCATAGTGGAATGGGATCACTCCCCAAACCATCAAAATAGTCAATGTTCACTCCTATGTCCATAATATTAGAAAAATTCCCTTACTAAACCGAGTTCACTCCTTGTTATATCCCTATATATCTCATGATATATAAATCTTTAACAAATACATTGGAGGGAGATATAGGTCCAACCTATCTTATAATGAAATCCATATTTATGTGTGCCACAAAATCTAAAACATTTATCATATCATAACCCATGAAATGAAATGGGTTTCCTAAAACTTTCATCATATCATAACCTATAGAAAAGGGATATTTTTCATAATAATTTCATCATTTCATCATATCATAACCCATGTAAAAAATAAGTGGGTTTAATGAGAATTTTATCATGTTATAACTCATGGTATAGAAATAAGTCTCATAAAAATCATGTCATCATAAACATACACCATTAAAATAAAGAATAATAATGTTATCCTTGGATCATATCCCCAGTAAGGAATAGGTAACATCAATGGATGTAAACTAAGATGAAAAATGATTTTAATTGATCATTTAAAACATTTCTTGATGAAAATATCCTTTCTGATTTGAAAAGAAAACTTTTTAAAACATAAAACATTTTGAAAATATTTTTATTTGAAAATAACCTTAAAATTTTATAAATTAATATTCAAAGAAAATAATTTTCATGATGAAGGGAAGTTTCGTTCATGCTATACAGATTAAAACAAATATTCCTTTCACATTTTCGGTAAAATCCAAATGTGAAATATTTGGAAAATGACATGAAGATTCCTTTTAAAACATTTTTTAAATTAAAACATGTGTATAAATTTATTTTAAAAATAATAGGATAATAATAAAACACTTTTAAAAACATTTTTTAAAAAAATTATAAAACATGGTTTTGGAAGAAAACATATTTCCAACCGAAGATAGAAATAAAGTCAGATTTTATTAAAAACATTTTCTCAATTATTTTAAGTACCAAAGAGTGGGAAAATGGTAATATTAATTGAAAATATCATGAATAGCTATATAATATTAAAATTAATGAGTTTATTGAGTTATGTATCATAATATTTTGTCATCGAAAACATAATTGTAAACAATACCGATAAACGATGAGATTATAACATAAAATCATTATCACTTTGGTAATTTTGAATCATAAGACCTGTGAAGGAATAGCATAAAATGGAACTTTAAATATCATGGGGATAAGTAAATTCATTATATTACATGTCAAATTGGTTGTATATACACCTCATTAAATAATATAGGTGCATAACATAACGTACGTCTCAAAGAAGGAAAATTGAGACAAAAATCCCTTACCTTAAGTCTTGAGTTTCATTGTAATGTTAAAACCTCATGTATAATAAATATAATTTTATTATAAATATATTATATAATAATATTTATATATATCATACAATAAATTATATTCTTATGACCTTTTATTACCTTTTTATTAACAGTTCCATGTTAAAGTTACGTTTCGGGTAATAACCACTTTGTTTTTCATATATGTTTTATTTTTTATTTTTTGACCTATTAATTTGAACATGGTTTCATAATATCATGAATTTTAACCATTATATAAATATAATATATATTTAGTATATATATATTTATATTAATCCATAAAATTTAGTCATATAAAATGAAATACATTGTTCATGGAGACGGTAGGTTTGTACATACACATGAACATTATTTCCATTTTTTTGTTGGATTGAATGAAAGAAAGGTAAAATATATATTATCAATATATAATCATTTATATGTTATATATATCACATATTTTTATTAAAAAATCCTTGTTACCTTCCATATAAAGCGTGAACGAATCACAATGCTTCGTAAGACGGTAGTCCACCGTACACACAAGCGACGTTATCGTATTCCCAAAAAATAAATAGTATGAACGTATGTATGATATAATAATTACATAAGTATAATAATATCATAAATATAATATATAAATAATAAATCTATAATTATTTCTATTCTAGAGTGGTGGTAATGGAAAAACGAGTGACATCAGTTCACGAGATGGTAGTTCACTGTACACATGAATGATGATTTTGTAACCCATTTGATGGAAGTGTAGAAGGATGTAGGGAATTAACTTAACATAACAACATATCAATACATAGAAGATACTAATTTTATTATATCCCCATTTAATAATGGTAATTTAAAGATGTGGAGAAAGAAATAAAACAAAAATGCTCATTGATGAATGTTACCTCTTCTTCGGGTATCCCCCTTAGGTTTTCACCAAAAGCCTTCCTTGGTTGGATTTCTATCCAAAATAAGGATACTAGGATGAGAGGAGGGAATTTTTTTAAGTTATTTGGATAGGCCTTGGTTGAATAAAAATGGTTCTAATGTGTGAATATAAGAGGATAAGGGGTGGACATTAATAATTAGGGTGAGTGGCACACTTGTAATTTTTTTTAAAAAAAGAATTCCACCCATATTTTCTTCATGACACAAGGATCCAATAATAGACCACCATTAATAATAGAAGAATTAATTTCTAAATATTTCCATACAATGTTTTTTTTTAAATTTTGGGTCATTTTTAACCCTTATCCTTTTAGTTAACCCCCCCCCAATAAACCCGTTTTTACCTTAACCATGGTAAATAATTTTTATAGTTTTTAATATTAATTTTAGTAAAAAATTAATTTGAGATTATTAAATAATATAAATTATTATTATTATAAATATGGAATCCATTTCTCCAAATTACATTAACATAATTTTCAAATTTTAATTTAAAATTAATCTCGCATATGTGATGAGAGAGAAGGTTTTTAAAATAAAAATGTTCAAAAGTTTACAAAGTTTTTATATCAAAATTCAATTTTAAATTGATTTCAGTGACCTAAATTGGATTATTGGATTTATAATTGGACTAATTTTACTTTAAAACCAATTTAAAATATAATTTAACTTTACAAATAAATTAAATGAAAAGAAAATTTTCAATTAAAATTCAGTATTTTTAACTATTCATCAAAAAAACTTTTTAGAAAGATCCAAAAAATTCACCCTAAGATAATTTTCACATGATGATTTAAAAAATTAATTTTATTTTATCAAATTAATTTTATAAAAGTTTCAAATTTTAATTTTATTATTGTTTACAAAAATTAATAATAAAAACATTTTTTGATAAAATAGTATTTTCAAAACATATAAATATTTTAATGAAAATTAAGTACTTTTTTATCAATATTATTTATTTATATAAAACCATTATACATAATATTTAAAAATTATTTATTATTATTCATATCACTAAGTTTAATATCTAAGTTATAATAGTCGCGTTTAAATAATAATATTAATTGTATATCATGGTTTTGTAAAAACTCAATGTCATGTGTAATGCAAGTTAACCCATTATTGTGTGTTTCATAATCTTAACTTAGTGTTACGTGAAACACAAGGTTAAATTTTTGTTTCTTGTAACATAATCTATCAAATAAATTTAATTAATTTAAAAAAAATACAAAAAAATTGGGGTGTTATGGATCCTACCCTTGAATAATAAAGAACTGGAAAATGTCTTAAATTGTATTTTAGAAAGACATGAAATATATTATGATTGATTTTGATATATTCACCTAGGAAAATGGATTAATGTATTATTGAATGAATTATGATTATTTTATAGGAAATGGGTGTGAAAAATTTCATGGCAACGGCTTAAGATAATTTAGTGAATGAATGGGTAATTGAAAGAAAATGGTAATTTACTGAATTGACCATTATGGATTATGTTATTAGGTATGTTATTCTGGATGTTATGACTTATGTTGTGGTTTATGATAAAATTATTATATAAAGGTCTATTCTCAGTGATGCTGAAATGATTATATAAAGGGATATTCTCAGTGATTTTGTAATGCTTATAGAGCTTGTCCTAATTATGATGAAATTATTATATAAAGAGGTTTTCTCGGTTATGTTGAAATTGTTATATAAAGGTCTTGGATCAGTTATGTTGTAATGATTATAGGTCTTAGGCTTGTTATGCTAAAATGATTATGTAGAGATCTTTTCTCAGTTATGTGATTATTCAATGATTTTTTTGTCACAGTTGGCATGGTTGTGATACATGCTCAAAGATATTCCAAAATGGTCTTTAAGTAGGTTGATTGTTATATTGTATTAATTGTTTAATTAATACACATGTTTATCAATTTATTTCATGCACTTATTATCTGATTGGTTTTTTTTAGACATGGTGGTGTCAACCTACTTATTTTTACTCACACCCTATTTGGACTATTATTTGGTACCTGAGTAGATTACATGGATGTAGGTTTGGATAAGGGAAAAGGACCTTGTATTTGATTTTTTCTTTTTGAATGGTTTATAGATTGGAGATGGGATGACACGGGTTCAGGACTAATGTATTTTGAGTTTATGATTTCAGATTGTTCTTTTATTTGTATTACTTTCAATTTTACATTTCGATACATTCCAACCTAAAATTACATGGTTTGTTATTATTGGGTTATTTGGTTCATCCTTTATCTTCTAGTTGTATGTTGTATGATTTCTTCCATTTATGTTACTCTGATATTTATTTATTTATTTATTTCTATTATATTTCAACTCTATACTAGGGGGTATTGTCTCCCCACTATGTCCTTTACACCCCCACTACTAGTTAGAATCCTTTGGCGTGTGGAGAGGTGAACTTGAGGTCCAATAACTAACCTAGATCTCTCTCATGTGTCTAAATCAGGTTGGTTACTGGACCTCAAGTGTGCCTCTCTATACGTAAAATGTTTTTGACTAGTAGTGGGAGTGTAAAGGATATACTGGGCAGATTATACCCCTTGGTATAGAGTTGAAATATAGTGGAAATAAATAAATAAATAAATATCAAAGTAATGGAAATAGCCAAAACATCAAAACATACAACTAGAAGATAAAGGATGAACCAAATAACCCAATAATAGAAAACCATATAATGATGGGATAAAATGTATCTAAATATCAAACTAAAAGTAATAAAAATAAAAGAAAAAGTTGGCATAATAAAATCAAAAGACCCTAGTTTGGAACCCCATGTCAATCTCATCTCCAAGCTCTATCCCATCCAGCAAACAACAATCAATTACAAGGTCCTTTTACCTTGTCTAAAACTTCATCCATATAATCTTCTCATGTACCAAATGGTGGTATAAATAGGGTGTGAGTAAAACTCAGTAGGACGATACCACCATGTCTAAACAAAACCAGTCTGATAATAAGTGCATTTAATAAAGCTATAAACATGTGTATTAATTAAACAATTAATACAATATAATAATCAGCCTGCTTTGGAACCATGTCAGAATATCTCTAGCATGTAGCACAACCATACCAACCATAACCACAAAACTATATCATAATCATATAATTATAAAAAACCCTATGTATAATAATTTCAACATAACCGGACAAAGACCTATAAGCATTATATCATAATTGGTCCAATACATTTATATGAGCTTTTCAGTATAACCGGAAAAATCCCTTTATATAAGAACTTCATCATAACCAGTCCAAGCCCTATAAGCATTATAGCATCATCAAGAACATCCCTTTATATAAGTATTTTAGTATCACTAATCATAGACCTTTATATAATCATTCTAGCATAAATCATAACACAAGTCATAACAGCTAGAATAACACGCCTAATAACATAATTCATAATGGCCAATTCATCCAATTACCATTTGTATTTCAATTACCCATTCATTCACTAAATTGTATTAATTTGTTTCCATTCTAGTTTACACATCCATTTTATATCAAATAATATTTGTTTATTCAACAATCTATTCATCCATTTTCCAAGGGGAATCTATCGTAATCAATCACCTGAGATTTAATGTCATGTTAAAACGCACTTTAATTCATTAGCCAATTATTTATTATTCAAGGGTAGTCTCCCCCTATGATTATCTGTAAGACAAGTTTCAACACCATTATATCCCATGGGATCTAAATATTAGTCCAAAAACATGTTTTGTTATATTTATTAATGTGCATTTTTTATCGGCATAATCACATAATATTGCACAGATTTGAACAAAATAGAAACATACCATAGGGTTTTGTTTTAGACCACCTACCTTTTATCTGGAGATCAAAGAAACACTTTAAATAGTTAAGGCCAACAAATAACAAAGGCAATGGTGATCACAAGAAAAACCTATTTCACCAAGCATCAAGATCAAAACCCGATTCAATAATGGTGAAGAGATTGTACCATGATAATAGATAACAAGTGGAAGATAGGGGGAAACCAAAGTGATGAAACTCACCAAAGATTAAATGATATATCAATACATCTATAAGGTAATAAATTGATTCAAAATAACCTATATTCTCCCTTCAGTTCAAGAGATAAGGTTGAACGATAGATGAAATAAAATCATACACATAAAATCACTGATTCTAAGATATTTAAGACATTAAATTCTAAATTTATAATATATTCTAAAAAATTCATTGCCTAGGGTTAAAATAACCCCAATTGATCATTTCACGATGTGAACTAATTTCATGGAATGTAACTATTTCATGCTTTGAACCGGTTCATGGATTCTTCCCAGCAACAAGTCAACATCGTATAACATGTTTGCAATATAAAAGTGTCTACCTAATAGCACTCTACCCACCTTCTATAGGAAAATACTAAACCACCTCTGAAGCCTTATAAACCATGGAAAACCCTCATAATCCATTAACACATTTATACCCAGACTTCATTAATTTAAAAAAACATACATCCCTGAACTTTAGGTTATTTTACCTAGAAAATGCTACCCACCCCCAAAAAAGGACTTGACCACCAAGGTTTAAAGAAGAAGGAAAACCCAACTAAAATATATTTAACCAAAAAACAAATAGGTACATACTTAGAAAAATATGGTATCTTAAAACCTCCCCACCATATAACAGCTCATCCCCAAGATTCTCCAAGCATCATTGTGGGATCTCGGTGAACGAATCTGTCCATTGTGGTTGTATATTAGATTCCCTCTCCTAGGTATACTCCTGAACATTCTCAATAATCCACTATACTCAAACTAGAGGTATAGTATTTCCTTGGATATAATTCTCACTATGGTGCACAATCCATATCGGATGCTCCTCAAAGGATGCATCTAGACCAAGATCAATGTCATAAAATTCTTCCACATGAGAAGGATCTAGATGATATCTTTGAAGTTGTGACATGTGAAACACATCATTCATCAAACTATAGTGCTATGGAAGGCATAATTAGTATTCCACTAGACCGACTCTTTCCACTATCTCAAACGGCCTGAAAAATCTAGTTGCTAGCTTCCCCTTATTTTCTAATATAGTATTGCCTCAACCTAGGTGACAACCGAAGGAAAACATGATGACCCACCTAAAACTCAAAAGTTCATCTCTGATGGTCTATGTAATATTTATAATACTTTACGTGATCACCAACCACGTCCTGGTAAAATAAGATTTCTTAGACATATTCTATATGATACTAGGTATAGTAATTGATTACTCACCTGACTCCAGCCAAAAAAGAGGAAAATAGAATGTTCCTTGAAAGGTGTTATTTGGATTGATGCCTAGAAGATGTTATTATAATCAAACTTCACATGTGGTAAATTTTTCTCCCATGAACCACCAAAATCTAAAACGCATGCTCATAACATGTCCTCTAGAATTTGAATAGTCTATTTAGATTGGATGTTAGTCTGTGGATGATATGATATACTCAGAAGAACCTCTGATCCCATAGCCTTCTAAAGACCCTACCATAACCAAGACATGAAATGAGGATCTCTATCAAAAATGATATTTCTCAAAACACCATGAAACCAAACTATCTCCCACATGTAAATACTACTTAGATCATCAATAGTGAAGGTCTACCTAATAGGTAAGAAGTAAGATACCTTCTTCATTCGATCCACAATCACCCATATTGTATCATTCTTGTGAGGGGTCTTGGGTAGTCCTATCACAAAATCTATAGTTACATCATCCCATTTCTATTCTGGAATGGGAAAAGACTACAACAGGATAGTATTCCTCTAAATCTCTAGCTTCACTTACTAACAGGTGAAACATCTCACCATGAATCTCTCTACCTCCAACTTCGTTCCTGGACATTGGTGCTTTCTACGAAGATCAAGATACATCTTTTTCAGACCTGGATGTACCAACTATATAGAAGAGTGAAACTCTCTCATCATCTCCCCTATCAACCCTATAGAAACCCATACTCATCCACGGTAAAGAAGATAATTTTCAATTCCAAGAGACCATCCTGATGGTGGATCCCCTCCATATAAAATTTCCCTCAAATCTAAGCCCTCTAGATCATATATCTACTCAGTCTTGATTCATTCCAAAATCATGAGTATATAATATGTTAAAGCCATATCTACTCATCCATGGGACTCCTAAACATCTAGATGCATGTTTTTAAAGAGTTCCATCATCTACCACTCATCGCAACAATCTTGAACTACTTTTATCTATTGAACCAATTAATAGACAACAAAATTTCCATTACCTAGTGTATAATCCAAATTGAAGTTAAATACTATATATACTCAATCCACCTCCTCTACTAAAGATTCAAGACTCGCTGGGAAAATATGTACCTAGATATCTTGTATTCTATGTACACCAAAAACCTCTCACTCAAAAGATAGTGTCTTCATCATCTCAGGGCATGCACCATAATTAGTAACTCTAGATCAGAAGTAGGATAATTCCTCTCATGCAGTTTGAGCTGTCTGGATCCATAAGAAACTACTCAATCCTCCTGCATCAGAACTACTCTGAGTCCAAATCTAGATGAATTACAAAGTCCAGGATGACCTCAATATTGATACTCACTTTATTGATCAACCCAAACATCGGTGCAATCATATGGGAGAATTACTAGATAAAATGATGATAATAACATCCTAGACCTAGAAATATTTGAATCTCAAAGTCATTCTTGGGCCTCTCCCAAGATACCACGACTAAAAACTTCTCTAGGTCCATATTCACTACATCATATGAGATGACATGTCCCAAGAAATGTACTTTATTATCCAAAAATTGAATTTGTATAGCTTGTAATAAATATAGTGTTATCTCAATATACTCAAGATAATGTCAACATGTTGGGAATTATCGTCAACTAATAGGGAGTACAATAATATATCATTGATAAAAACCACCACAAACTAATCCAAAAAATGATGAAATAATTGATTCATCAATTCCCTAAATATTGTTGGTGCTTGTTCAAACCAATGGACATCACTATGAACTCATACAATCCATATCTACTCCTAAAATAAGTATGAGGTATGTTTGATGGTCTAACCCTAAACTGGTGGTATCCTAATCTCAAATAAATCTTGTATAAAATATCATCACCTCTCAGTTGGTTAGAGAGATCATCAATGCATGGAAGGGTATACTGGTTCTTGATCATAATCTAGTTTAATCTCTGATAATCTAGACATAATCGCAAAGTCCCCTCAACCTTCTTTGAAAAAATCACCAGAGAACCCCATGGTGGCATACTATTCCATATAAGATTATGGTTCCGGGCACATGGAAGCATACGGAGGTGGGAAATAAATTAAAATTTCTTTTAATTTGCATTGCTAAAAACCAAGATATAGGGTCTTTCATGTTAAATTTATAATTAATTTATTTAATATTTGAAGAAATAAATACCTAGGATTAAGAACTTTCTTCATTGGTGAATATTGATCTTCCAAAAAGACCCTTTCAGACTAACTTCATTGTGCTGTGAGAATCCAAGGATAGAATCCCTCTAGTGGTGATCCACGTGTGTTCCTATGATCTTTGAGTAACACCACTCAATCTCTAGGTGATGGTACGGTGATTCAAATGTCTTGCATTGTTTTTTCTTGATCGTACATTCTTAGGTCTTGAAAAAATATCTCTTACACTTCTCATTCTTGAGAGGAATGGAGAAGGAGGATTTGAGAGATAATTAATTGTGCGCAATAATTCTATATTCTCAATTTTGGATGATCTATGCAATAGATATAGCCGTCTATTTATAGAGTATGGATTTAAGTTAAAATATTATTTAATTTCATACCATCCATTAAATAATATTTATTAACTTTAATAAATCCCATGAAGCATAATAATAATTATATAATTATTATTTTGTGGTGTGCACCAACTTTCACAATAAAAAATATTATATAATGGTCTTGTTAATTAATATTTTTCACTGGACTCGGTCTTGGTCCATTCAAACTCCAATATCATTTATTGAAAAACTAAATAAATATTTTATTCATAAATAAATATTTTATTCACAATATAGTGAATAAATATTTATTAAAATATTCAATAAATAAGATAAATATTTTATTCACGAACCGATGAATAAATATTTATTTAATTTATGCGATCAATATAACTTGAATAAAATTATTCCTCAAACTTGAGAATAATATTTATTCCATTAATTTAACTCAAATATAATTTAATTGAGATCAATGGTAACACTTTTTGTATAACCCTCTAGGATTATTTCTCATTGTCATTAGGTGGGCTTGCCTAAAGTCCAAGATTACTATCTAGTAATGGGTCAAGGTACCCAAGAGAAAGAAATTAATATCACAATGTTTACAACCATATATGAATACTCACTATTTAATATAATCCCTTTTTCATAATATATCATCAAGAAGGTTGCACATTCGTGTCACCAACCTATATGCTTGATATGTCTTTCTTTGATTATCTGAAATAAACATGTCATTACACCATGGCCATAAATTTAATGTGACAATTCTATTATAATGAAAGGGATGAGATATTAGTTTCCATAAATATGAAAGGGACAAATCCTTCCTCAACTTATTCATTAATGACATGTCACTCACGATGCACCTAATATATCCAACTTTTCCATTAATTGTTATCATCATGGTTTATGAAATACATCTAAGTATGCAAGTTGTAACATGCATTAATAATAATCTTAAAGTATAAGGACTATCACACATGCTCGTAGATAGAAATATCTGATGACACCAAAATATGTAGAATTTATACTGGAGGGTCTGTTCTCATATTATCAAGTCTTTGAGATTACCAAGTGTGAAATTCATGAGAAGAAGCCTCATTTTCTTACAATAACTCACAAATGATAGTATCTATACTATGTGTACCATCATAGTACATTATCCAACCACATAACACTATTTAATAATATCATCATAGAACATAAAGGTTCTCATCATAGTGGGGAACTAAAATGACCTTATCAATGTGACATATATTCTAGGAAATTATTATATTAGAGTCATGAAAAACAAAAAACAATATATAATAAGAAGTTTTATTAAAATTAAATACATCAAATATACATGTAATCAAAGTAAAAAACAACTATTCCTAGGACACCAGCTCCAAAAAACTCCCACTTGGACTAAAGAAAACTACCTACAACCTTCAGTCCACTAGACCTCACATGATAGTCATGTTTCTATTGAGTTAAGTCTTTAGTCAAGGGGTCCACCATATTTTCTTCTGTGGAAATATTGCTCACTACAAATTCACATCTCTAAGAAAAATCCATCAAGAGATAATACTTTTGAAGTATGTTCTTTTTCTTTTTATGTGACCTTAGCTCTTTTTCAAGAGTCACCACTATAGTATTATCACAATAAAGTGTGATAGGATCTTTAATACTAGATACCACATTAAGATCTTGGATGAAGTTATGCATCCATAATACTTCTTTAGCTACCTCAGAAGCCACAATATACTCAGAATCTACTATAGAATCTAAAACGATATCTTTCTTTGAGCTCTTCCAGCTCACATCACCTCTATTAAAAGTGAATATGTATCCCATTTGTGAATTCATGTCATCTTGATCAGTTTTGAAACTATAATTTTCATAGCCTCTGGTGACTAGTTCCTCATCTCATCCATAAACTAGTAACATAACCTTAGTACACCTTAAATACTTAAGGATAGTCTTGACTTCCATCCAATGGTGGTCATGTGGATCATATTGATATCTTCATACTACACCTAATGCATAGGTGACATCTAGACTAGTACATATCATAACATACATGATTGAACTAATCTCTTATGCATATGGAATTCTTTTCATTATGTTTCTTTCCTCGTGTGTCTGAGAACACATTTTCTTAAAAAGATGAATGCCATGTGATGTTGGTAAAAATATCCTCTTGGATTGTTCCATACTAAATCTCTTTGGTATCTTGTCAATGTATGTACTTTGACATGGTCCTGGATAAATCACAATGCATATTGATCCCAAGAATATATACTGCCCCACCTAATTCCTTCATATATAAGCATTGATTCAATCACACTTTAACATAATGTAAGACTGGTATTTCATTTTCAATGAGTAATATGTCATCAATATATACTATTAAGAAAATGAATACACTCCCACTAAACCATTTATATACACATGGATCGCATTCATTCTTTATGAAACCAAATTCTATTATGGACTCATCGAAATGAATTTTCTATGACTTGGTTGCATTCTTTAATCCATAAATGGATATTTTCAACTTTCATACCATGTTGGCATGCTTTAGAGTCACAAAAACTTAGGGATATGTCATATAGACATCTTCTTAAAGGTTATCATTATAGAAGGTTGTTTTGACATCCATTTTATAAATCTAATAATCATGGAAAGATGCAATGGAAAGTAGAATTATGATGGATTTCAGCATTGAAACTAGTGAAAAGGTTTCATCATAGTCAATTTTCCTTGATGTTATTTAAACCCTTTTGAAACCAGTCACACCTTATAGGTACTAACTTATCCTTCCATGTCTAGTTTCTTCTTGAATACCCATTTTCAACCAATGGGCTTTACATCTACTGGAGGGTCTACCAAAATCCATACTTGGTTTTGGTACATGGAATCCATTTTATAATTCATTACTTCTTTCCACTTGGAAAGATCTATACTACTTATTCCTTGTAGGTTAGAGTGTCATTATTATCAACTAATAATGAGTTACCATCCTTAGTGACTAGAAAACCATACCATTCTGGTTCTCTAACCTCTTTAGTAATCCTATGTAGTAATTGTGTCTTTGGAACAATTTCTTCTTACATGGGGATTTGTGGAATTTTTTCATGTTATAACTCTTTTGTATATTGAGCCTGGCCTTTATTGAAGTATATCTCACTCCCACTATCCCTTTTAGAGATAATATACTCCTTAAGAAATGTGGGACTTATTTCAACCACAACCTTCATTTCTAAAGGATTGTATAGGTAATATCACTTTGTTTATTTGTGATATCCTATAAAGATACACTTTTTTCATCAGGGTGAAAGATTATTACCTGAGACCTTAACAAATGCTTCTCAACCCCACACATGTAAGTAATATAACACGAGTTTCTTTCCATTCCATAATTGGTATAGTATACCATCTTTTCTTTAGTTGGAACTCGGTTTAGTATGTATGTTGTTGTTTGTAATGCATATCCTCAAAAGGATAATGGAAGAGTAGCATGACTCATCATTTATCTCACAATGTACAACAAGGCATGGTTCCTCCTTTTTCTAACACCATTACATTGAGGCATTTAAGGAGGAGTGAGTTGAGATAAAATCCCAAACTCCCATAAATAATCAATGAAGTCTTGATTATGATATTCTCCACCACATTCTGAGCAATGTTTCTTAATATTTTTACCAATATGGTTCTCAACTTCATTATTGTATTCCTTGAGTTTATCAAAAGAGTCTGACTTATACCTCATTAAGTAGACATATCCATATCTACTAAAATCGTTAGTAAAAGTTATTAAGTATGAGTACCCAACCCTTACTTCAATAGGAAATGTTCCATAAACATTAGTATAAACTAATTCAAGAAGCTTTATATCCCTTTAACTTGTCCCACCAAAAAGGGTTTAGTTATTTTTCCTTGTAAACATGAATGAAATACACCAAGTTGTATTAGTTAAAAAGAATCTAAATATATATATTGATGTAATTTAGTAAAGATCTTTTCATTTACATGACTTAGCTGGTGATTCCAAAGTTGGGTGTGGTGTGAGTCATTTGAAGTAACTTTGTTATCAATTTCCATTATTTGGTTTATATAATCCAAACCATAAATACCATTATTTAAATGTGACTTACCATAACAAAAGTCATATTTATAAAAGAAGCAACATTTATTCCAAAATTTAAAAATAAATCCATCCATATAAATTCTAGATACAAAAAAAAATTTGGTAACTGAAAGCACATAATAATATCCCTTTAAAACCAAGATCATTTTAGTCAGAAACATGATGTGGTAGACCCCGATAGCTACAACAGTAAGTTTAACTTTGTTAGGTTATTTAAGATATACCTCTCCTCGATCAATATTTCTGAATCTAATTGGTTTCTATATTTGAATACATTTGTGAGCACCACAAGCAGAATCTAATACCCAATTTTTAGAAACAAATAAATTTTACTCGATAAAAAATGCACCGGAAGTTTCCCCTTGCTTCTTTGGTTGGGTGTAGTTTTTATTCTAATGTCCATTCTTTCCACATGCGAAACAGACAACATCTTGTTCCCTTACTTTCCCCTTGATCTTCCTCTTCTTAGAAGGGAATGAATAAGCTTTAATCTTAAATCTATTTGCTTTCCCTTTCCATTTGTTCACCATAAGAATGGAAGGTTTTTCATGTTTAATATACTTATCTACTTGGAGGAGAAGATTAAGAAGATATGGTAGATACTTCTCAATGTTTTTCATATTAAAATCACAATAAAGTTGGAGAAGCTATAAGGGATTGATGCCATAATGAGGCAAGTACCTAGTTATTTGGGGATTTTAAACCCTAGAACCTATAAGTTCTCAATGTAGCTAATGAGGTTGACTACATGAGGCCTATATGGGGAACCATCTCCAATAATGATCTAAAATAGTGACTTGGAAATATCAAACTATTTCTTCTTATCTCCCTCATATTAAAGACCACATAGGTTATCAAGCATGTTATATGAATCCATATTTTCATGAGACTTCATTAGTTCACTAGACATTGATGAAAGTATCAAATATTGAACATAGAACACATCAATCAAATGTTTTTCATAGACAAGGAACTCTTCATCACTCGCCTATTTAGAAAGCTGATTGGGTATTGAAGATTCTAGCATGTAATATTTCCATTCATGGCATAACACAACCTGAAGGAATTTAAACCACTCCTAGAAGTTATTGTGAGATAAGAGGTTATATTTATCTAATATTTATCATAGGTATGGTGTGGATAATGAACTTCTCATTTTATTCTACAATTAAAAAGATAATATTATTAGTACTTTTCTTGATTAAAAAATAAGTGAGATATAATAAATTAAATATTTAGTTATTTATTTATGTATGTATTAAATCTCACACTATTTTATCAAGTCTCAATAGCCCTCAGCATTGAACTCAGAATGCCTAGTTTCTTTAACATTCTAGTGTAAAATATCCTCATTACTTTTCTAAATGATCCAGACATTTTCCATGAAAACCATAATAAAGTAATTAGGTAGATGGTCTTGCCAACTATGGACTTGCAGCTCCTTGATATGTTGATTGGATTCACCTATCCTGAAATTATGACTTGGATTTCCTCAACACTTGCCTCCAAATTTTTATTTAACAGAATTTGGCTATTAAAATTAATACAGTTTCAGTTAATTCAACCCAAAACTCTCATAATAACTCCCCAATAAAAGTAAGTGTCCAAACTTTGGCCATGTACGATACTTATTTCTATGGTTTCATTTCCAATCAAGTAATGTAAGGCTTATTATGACTTAATATTAATTGAGGGATTTTAATTTATTATGCATAAATTTTATCTTGTTTTATCTTTTACATATATTTTTAATATTAAGTAGATGTTAATTAATTAATTAACTATGTTGGATAAAACATTTATGCATAATTCATTTATTTAATTTCCTTCTTTTCACATTAATTAACTTATTTATGTGAACGTGTTCTTGCGTCCATAAAATAAATAATTTCATAGACATAAATAATTAATTAATTAAATGACTCGTTCATGAGCTTTATCTAATAATTGACTTAATGAGCGAACATTAAATCAACCTTTTACCTAGAGGAAATAACTCTTATTGTCAGTCTTGGCATGAGTTACATCATTCTAGTTTTCCACCTGTGTATCACCTGGGTTGGCATCATTATGGTTCTATCTTTAAATACCTTCATGTTCCTTGGAATGATCTATTAATTAAAAATATTTATTACTCACACATAGCTGAGGGTAAATAAAGTATTGGTTAAAGGGGATTACATAAATATCCTTGGACATATAGGTCCTACATAATAATGGAGGGATGGATGACTCGCAGGCCATCGTTAAATTTAATATTGAATAATTGCAAACTCATGCAATAAATTAAATTAAAATATCCAACACATACACATGTCTTGGTCAACCTCATGAATAGTCATACATGCAACCAATATGCAAAAGTAAATGGCTAGCATTCGTTTCTTTATTCATTCTTTTATTATTTAAGATAAACATTTTTGCATTAATTAATTCCCATTCATCTTTAATGATCATCCGATATTATTTGAAGATACTCATCATTAATGTCATTTATGGAAAAATAAGCAGTGGAACCAATAATTACATATTAATTTAAATAAATTAATTGATCATTTAAAATTATTTAAAACCATTATTAAATTGTCAAACACACAATGGTGTACCAATCAATAAAATAATATTTTAACACTTTAATTTTTAAATTTAATGTGATTTTTTTTCCATTAATGGGAGACTACATGGAATGTACATGCAGCTACATGCCATGTACCTCATTTTTCATATATCCAAGTCACACGCTTGGGGCTTCAGTATGTTAACTTATCCAGACAACATTGTGTGTAAATTCTAGCTACATGCCCTGTATCCACTTTCCATGTGCCATATTGGCCCAGTTAACATGCAGTATACAATAAAATCACCGTGTTTAATTAATTACTCAATGAATCTAGATGCAATGCACATGGGTATATGGCGTGTGATCCGACTTCACATCATCTAACTTGGTTTTACTAGCCAAAGATTTTGCAATTCCTAATGGAATCTCCGATCATTCTTAATTTTTTCTTAAACCTTTAAGAAAATGAAACATTGAACGAACATGATTAATATACCGATAACATGTTAATTCAAATCGGATTAAATAAAGAATAACTTAAAATGAAAATATAATCAAAATTGAACATAGATCAATAATCAATTAAATAATTATAAATTTAAACGTGACCCCTCTAATACCACTTGATGGTTTTGAGTGCATAGAATCATGTAGAGGTGGGTGATATATTAAAATTTATTTTAATAATCATTTCCTGAAACCAAGAGAAAGGATATTTCACATCAAATTTATAGGTAATTTATTTAATATTTTAGGAATTAAATACCCGGTCTTAGGAACTTTCTTCTTTGTTGAATTTTGATCATCTTAAAATATCCTTTTGGATTACCTTAATTCCACTATAAGGATCCAAGGATAGAATCCCTCTAGCGATGATCCACATGTGATCTTATGATCTTCGAGAAAAACCACTTGATCTCTAGTTGCTAGAATGGTGAGTCAAATTTCTTTCATTTTTTGTTATTAAATCTTAAATAAATCTCTCTTTCACTTCTCATTCTTGAGAGGGAGAGAGGAGTAGTTGAGAGAGAATTCGTTATGTGCAACAATTCTCTATTCTCAATTTTAGATGCTCTACATAATATAAATAGTTGCCTATTTATTGAGTTGGGATTTAAGTTAAAATATTATTTAATTTCATACCACCCATTAAATAACATTTATTACCTTTAATAAATATAATGTTGCATAATAATAATTATATAATTATTATTTTGTGGCTCATGTCAACTTGCATAATAAAAAATATTATATAATGGTATTGTTAATTAATATTTGTCACCAGACTTGGTCTAGGTCCATTAAAACTCTTATAGCATTTATTGAACAACCAAATAAATATTTTATTCATAAATAAATATTTTATTCACAATCTAGGGAATAAATATTTATTAAAATATTCAATAAATAAAATAAATATTTTATTCACAAGCCGACAAATAAATATTTATTTAATTTAGGAGATCAATTTAACTTGAATAAAATTAGTCCTTGGACTTGAGAATAATATTTATTCCATTAATTAAACTCAAATATAATTTAATTGAGATCAACAATAACACTTAGTGTGTGACCCTTTAGGATTCTTTCTCATTTCCATTAAGTGACCTTGCCTAAAGTCCAAGATTACTGTATAGAAATAGGCCATGGCACCCAAGATAAAGAAATAAATGTCACTACATCTGCAACTACATACGAATTATCATTGTGTAATATAATCTCTTTGTCACAATATATCATCTAGAAGGTTACACATCTATGTCACCAACCTATATGCTCGATATGTATTTATTTAACTATCTGAAATAAGAACATCATTACACAATGACCATAGAATTTAATATGATGGTTTTATTCCAATCAAATGAATGAGATTTCATCTTCCATAAATATGGAAGGGACAAATCATTCCTTAAATTATTCATTTATGGCATGTCACTTGTGACGCACCCAACGTATCCAACTTCATCATGAATTGTTATTTTTATGATTTATTGAATATATCTAAGTACACAAGTTGTAACATGCATAAATAATAATATGTCAGGCCCTTCTATCTAGTGATGAGATTAAAAAATCTCTCATTCTATTATTTTTTGTATTTAAATAAGTCATGGATACTTTTTTCCCTAATATAGAGAAAAATTGGTGAAATAATTTCCATTAAATATCCTCCTAACTAGTGATATATCCTAGAACCAAGTTATTATATCAGTTAAATGTAGGTATTTTTAAATTTTTCACAAATCATATGATCTTTTATTTCTCCTATTATTTGGGGTTTTCTAACATTAGGATACACCAAAAAGAAAAATGGGTGATTTTTTATTTTGAGTCTACCATGCCATTGTAAGAAGAGATTTTAAGATTGCCAAAATTGGGTGGTGTATGGTTCAAATAAATCTACTCAAGAGTATATTTATTTGTGATGTCATTCCATGTTCTAAAGTTTTTCATGGGTGACTCGTATGATCTTGGGATTGATGATGGTTCAATATAGGAAACTCTTAAAAATATATTAGTGCAAAAATTATTTGAATAGGTGGATGTGTTTTTGGGTTAGTTGAACAAATTGATTCTACCTTTATGGATTGAGTATCCTAATTTTGTTATAGAGGACAAGATAGTGGTTGTATGTCTTATCTTAGAAATCATGCTCAATGGGTATATTCCCTCAGTGCATCTCAACATTAACTCATTTAATATTTCTTTATTATTCCTTCAACTAGGAAATGTTCTCATCGATAGAGATATTCTCAATGGAAGTAGGTGGATAGTTGGTGTAAGAAGTAAAAATTTAATTTCCTTTTTTAATGATACACCAAGCTACTGGGAATGGCAGATTGGTGCATGTTTATAACTTTGATTCCAGGTATGTATTCAATCTTGACATATCTCATTATGATCAAAAAATTTCATAGATACTTCATATTTTTCTAGATCATTATTGATATCAAGTCCAATATCATTAACTATAAAGTATATGTCCTTTTGGATTCAAGTAAACTATCATCCATATCATCATAATTAACCTTAGTGTCTAACCTGTTGAAGTGAGTTTCAACTTTATAGACCTTATGTAATTTTAATTTATCGTCCTGATTCTCTTATCATGGAAAAGTTAGATATTCCTCATGAAAAGTAATTATATGATAATTTTCCTTTACTACCAATAAATGTTAACCTGTATAAAGATTCAAATCAATAAATTTCTATATAGATACTCCAAACCATGTGAATAAAAACTTTATTAAGGTAGGTGTGGTGATGATTGGGTTACACTTATTCTTTATTAGGGGTTTAAGAGGTGGTTGTGGGGTTAAAATACCCCTAGACCAGTCATGTAATGTTACATTTGTCACAAAAAACTCTTTTTACTTATCAAGATCATATTATAATGAGTGTTATATGTGATTTATCCTTTATTTATAGTGGATGTGGGGTTCCCACCAAAAGGAGTGGTCATTCCTTTATAGTTTTTGGTTGCCTCATGTTCGATGACTCTTTCATTATTTCAGAGTAGTTTATCAATTACTTAATCCCATTAAGAATGTAAATTCTAGTATTTGGTGATATTGTGGTATAATTAAAATAACCAATTGGTATTTTCATATTTTTTATTTGAATAATTATTAGTGTAGATCACCTTATATACCCTCTTTAACAATTTAGCAGATGAAGGTTCCAAATTTTTTCTCTTAGGGTTCTCATATTGATTGATGAGGTGGGATACAACATAGTGAACTATCCCCAATATCTTATGTGTACATAGGGGAAATATTCCAAATGATTTTGTGAACTTCCTTAAGTATATTGTTTCAAGTGCATTAAGTTTGATCCTATTGTTGGCTAGTTTAGTGCTTTATGGTATCAGGAGGAAAGAAAAGTCAACATTGAAATATAGATCATCATACACATTGAGGTGACTAATATACCCAACATAATTTAAACACAAACATCTAAATAGGTTTAATGTATCCCAAAATTTATGTAAAAAATATGATATGTTGCTTTCTTAATGAACTCAAGAATAACATACTAAGAGGAATCAAGGGGGAAATACCTAATAGTTATTTTATTACTAGCCAGTTCCTACCACATATCGTTGTAATTAACCTCATATTTTATTAATGGATCATCAAGTTATTTTGATTAAAAGGATTTCTTTTTGGACACATTAACTAGTGGGTTTGGGTTACCTTTGTTATTTTCATCTTTTCCCTAGTTCAAATGATCTAATGGAAGGATTAATAATCACCACTTTATATGTTCACCCACTAATTGAGATAAAGTATCATCAGTTAAATTTAGAGTGTATGATATATATATATACATGAAATTAAGAGAATATATTAATAATAAGGTATCCTTGGAGAGAATGTGACATGGGGAGGGCCTCTATGTTAGTATGAATCTTCATTGCATGGGGGCCTCTGTAGTGGATACCAAAGGGAGGAAATCCATGGATAATGTATTTTTCATCATTGGGATGACCTCCATGTTGTTTTTATGTGTTATTATAAGGAATAACTTTATAGTGTGAATTATATGGAGGAACTATAGGGTTGTTACAATATTCATCAGCATATGCTCCATTATGGTTTCTAAGGTGAGGAATTCCATGGTTGTTTTCTTTATCGGCATGGGAAGGACCTCCTTACCAGTTAGTTATTTAATTAGGTGTAGAATTTCATGGAAGGTCCAATGGTGAGTACCTCCATGGTTTTTGTATTCTTTATTACCATGGGGAGGGCCATTGTTTTGGTTGGATGTGTCCTTGAAAGGAGGAAGAACTCTGTGGTGGTTACCATGGGGAGGAGCTCCATGGTTTCTACCTTTTTCAACATTGGGAGAAAATTTATATATGTTGGATATTTTATCAAGGGAAGTGCCTATATGGTTACATTATTCTTCATAAGAATGAGGAGAATCTCTATATCATTTGAACATTCCATATTGGGTAGGGCCCTTGTGATGAGTATTGTAGGAAGGATCTCCATGGTTGCTACATTATTCATTAACATGAGGAGGACTTTCATGTAGGTTAGATGTTTTATCGCATAGAGGATCTTTTATGTAAGTACTATAGGGAGGATAACTATTATTTAAGTATTTATAAGCGCATGGTGGACCTTATCAATTTTATATTTCATCATAGAGAGGACCTCCATGATGATTACCATCATGAGGACCTCCATGTATATTGAATTCATCATTATCATGGGGAGGACCTTTGTGTCTGTTGGATGTGTCATCATATGGAAAACCTCCATGATAAGAACCATAGGAGGAAACTATATGATAGTTTCATTCTTCATCAACATAAGGATAACTCTCATTTTAGTTGGATGTATTATAATGGGAAGGACCTCTATAGTGGGAACCATAGGCAGAACCACTAGGGTTATTGTATTATTCAGGATAGAGAGGACATAAATGTTTGTTGGATATATTTTCATGGGGATTATATCTATATAGTTGATGTTTCATGAGGGATATTGTTCAGTATATAAGGTTTATAAAGAATATCCAAAATATTATTTAGGCCTCTAACTCAGCATAACTTTAAAATATCCTTAGGTTATTGTTACAATTTGGTGACCAAATTCAAGGGTGTTGCCAATGGATGGAAAATAAACCACCACTTAGGGTGCAGTGATTGGTTTTACTTAATGGTATATTATTCTTAGAAATATATCCCAACTGGTTGGGGGAAAATATTGTTCAGCTGATTTTGAGGAATTTAAAGTTGTATGATAGTTTTAATTATTACAAAAAAAATAGGATTCCTCCTAGGAGACTCCTGGGTAGCCACATGTACATAGGGGAATTCCTCATTAGCTTTTTCAAAATATGATAGGAAATCATTATCTCACACTAAGTATAGGACCCCAAAGTTATTTTATATCATGATGGGGTCTACCTACCCCTACCTATTTATTGATATGTCACCTAACTTTATAGATTTATCCATTAAAATTTTTCTTAGGATATTATCCAGTTCAATATTACACTATCATATAAGTACTCAAACACCAACATGTTTCCCATTTAGTGATAAAGGTTTATCATTGGTGAGAGAATATGTTGGAGCATCATATTTGATCTAGTTGTAATGAAAATAATAGTAGTATATGTGAATGGAATCACTACATGATGATTTTGGATCATGGAAACTATGGTCACCAATAGCCTACCGACAATCTAGTTAGGGATCATGAAACTTCATCATCCATTAATTAAATATACCATTTTAATTCAATATAAATTGTAAATGAATAACCAATTAATTTAGTATCACAAATGTATATTCATGTCCAATCAATATATTTCAAAGGAAAAGAAGTTCATGTTGGGTTAACCATTTTTTTTATTTCTAATATTTTTTTTGAGCCACTACCATCTGGGTATCATAGTTACAAAATTTTCAAAATCAAGAGGATAGGAGGTCAAATCGTCCCCAAAAGGAGATTGTTTTCTAGTTTGTTAATCTCTTATATATTTAAGAATATTTTTTAAATCTTTCTCAATAACAATATTTTCTACTTGTGATTAAATGTATTGACTAACACAAATAAATTTAAAAGAGCATTATACAAGGTTAAATCATATCATAATAAATGACTATAATGTTCCATATTGTTAATGATTAATAGTGATTATTAAATAGTTTAATTTCATATAGTAATGCACTCTATAGTTTTACACTATCATGGAATAAGTATAGAGAGGTGTGTTAAAAAAAATTTGGATTTAACACACAAAGGAATTCCTACATATCCCTATTAAAGGAATAAAAACCCATGTAGTTTGAGGTCATAGTTTAAATCCAGGTCACAAGGTTTTCCACTCATCATTGATAAATAATTCTTCAATATTATATATTAAAAAGAATACATAACATGTGGTTTAATGATAGGTGAGAAAGGAATAAAACCTGTAACAACCCAAACTTTCATTAATGGAAATCCCTCTTGATCAAATTAAATGTCTCTTTATATAAAATGTTTATATAAAATGTCAACTTATTTGATTTTATGTTTTTGGATTTTAAAATACTGTTAATAATTATGACCATTGTTAATATATTCATTGAACAGTGATCACATGATTAGTATAAATATAGGGCTTTAACAAATCCAATTTACTCAGACAAAGGAAGAAATGGCCTCATCTAGTAGACGTTCCCCATATAAAGCCCATTTGTCAGAGCTCAAAAAGGAAGTTGCATATTTGGGTTTTGATCTTGACCAATCCCAAGTTGAGCTTGAATATGTTAAGCTCGAGTAGAATCATCTATGAGAGAAGTGGAAGTTGATAGAGATTACCACCTGAGCAATGTTATCCGAGCCACCCCAAGAGTCAGTCACCATCGCACACCTTACCCTTCGGTCTTATGCAGGTGTTATAGGGGGTTATGTAACAAGACATTATCACTATGGTCATGTACATTATTTTTTTATATAATAATGAATGTACCTTCATTTTATTATTGTTACCTTGAAGATGGGTTTTAAAGCACAAATAGTATTTTTATTTAATATTCAAATAAGAAATATATTTTGGTGGATTAATGGATATTTGAATTAAATAATATTTTAATAAAATGTTATTATTATTATTAAATTAATTTTTATTAAATATAAATGATTGTATAATTTTATGAATGCAATTGTAATTTTTATTAAGGTTTGAAAGCCATTTTTTTCAAAACCCGTGATTTTTTGATAAATTTCAATTTTCCTTTTAAAAGTGAAAATTAACATGTTTACAAAATTATTTAGATAAAATAAATATTATTTCTGGAATCAGAATATCAAAATTATCCAATGGTAAATTTTTCATTATTTTCTGAGAGTCAAATTTTTGGGTAAAAATTAAATACTGTTTAAATATATAATGTATTTTATGACATCATAATGACCCAATAGTGATGTAATAAAATACTATAAGACTTATGTTAGGCAAATATATGTTTTACCATTAAAATAATGTGATTTTGGGTTTTTTTTTTTTACTTATTTTACAAAGCATTAATGAACCCTTCAAGGCTTATTAAACATCTTGTCTTTTTAAATTGATTTCCTTGGGAGTGTGACTCACCTCCATATAAGAAACCCCATTATTTTAAGAAGTTCAGAATTTGGCCTTATAAAATATTTTTTTCCACTTCCCTTTTCCAAAAAACATAGGAAAAAACCATGGTTTGGTTTGTGGTTTGGATTAGTTTAATGTGAGGTGTCCCAAACCTAAATAATAAAGAATTCTCTCACCTTTCCTATATAAACCCACACAAGCTCCCACTTCCTCCTCACTAAAAGCCTTTATAGTTCCTCAAAACTCTAACCTAATCTCTCTAGAATCCTCCCAAGGTGCGCCAATCTCCCAATAATCCTCTCTCAAGCCTCTCTCAAGCCTTTGGAAGCACACTTCCAAGTAAGGGTTTTTCTTCCTTTCTCATTTTTGTCCAATTTTCTTAATGTTGTTATTCCCTTTTAATTTAAATTATAAATGTTGGGGTATGGTTTATCACCTCCCCCATACTTCCCTATTTGTGTTTGAATGATGGGAGACCCATTTCTATCTCATTAAATGCCTCCCATATACACCTGTTACTATGCTGAAATTTCGAAAGAAATTTCTCTCTCTTCTTTTACATTCAAGTAATTCTTTTGTATCATGACTCTAGATTCCATTTCAATTGTTGGGACATGTATCTATATAACCCCCTTACTGTCCATTTAATGTACATATGATGAGACTCCCCTTTCTCTCTCATCAGCCATTTTTATGAATTCTTACGTCACGTCGTTACGCTGCCGAAATTGCACCGATTTTCTAAGCCAATGTCATTGTGTAGTGAATACTATGCCCATTTATCTATCAAGGGTATTCACCTTGATGCATATTTACTTATTTATTATAAATTTCCATGTATTAATTCCATATTCGTTTATCTTGGAATAAATGATTATGTTTTATGAATCCATGTTATATGATCCATGTGGCACACTTATGCATGAAATGAAATGTTTAAGAAGGGTGCGCCCTTATAGTGCTCTGATGCATTGGGTTAAGAATAGTATCATGATACGTCATGTGAAATGGGTGTTTACTCATTCTAATTCAAGTGCAATGAGGTTTTACTTGTGCTTTATGTACAATGAGGATTTACTCATGCTCCATGTGCAATGAGCCTTGGCTCGTGTTAATTCCATGTTAAGTGTTGTTGCCACATTTCCATGTTATGATTATCATGATTTATCATGGCTTTATGTTTATGATTCTGTTGTGCTCTAATGATATTCCTATTGTCTAACATGTATTGTATTCCTCATGTTACTCCATGTTTATTCCCTTACTGTGCTTTATAGATCACCCTTTTCTGATGCATGTCCTCAGGTTATCCCATGTAATGCTAAGTACGAGGGAATATAGTGGTCGTGTAAAGGAAGTTTTCAAAAAAGATATTTTTTTCATGTTTTAAGTTGTTATGTAATGATCCTAAGCCCAAAAGACACTAGACCACTTGATCTTCTATGTTATATCAAATGAAGTTTATGTAATAAATTATGTTTAATTGTGTAATAAAAGATCAAGGTTGTTATAGTTGGTATCAGAGGATAGGTTTAGTTATTTTTGGGATTAGGATTAGAAAACCCTAGTGAAGCCTTAGAGACAAGACTAATTATAATAAAAACATCCCTAAGTTTTGGTGAGTATTGAGTAAGTGGTTTATCAAGCAAATACATCCCTGTCTGGATACGAGCAGGTAGAGGCGGCTCTGGCACAGATGTATCCTAGGGGTAAAACCCGAAAACACCACTTTGAGCTAGACTCGAACAGGAAGTGGTGCACGACAATGGGTCTTACTGAACTCTTGTTTACGACACTCCCAGGGGATATAATTTGGTAAATTCACAAGCTTAGTATGAACCATTATTAAGGAACAAAAAAAATTCCCTAAGAATATATGTTAGAAAGTAGATCATGGATAACATAGAATGAAGCCAATAGATTTATATGTTAAGAAAATAAGAGTTATTTATAAGTCATCAATTTTGTCCTTATATTACCCTTTATGTGTTACCCCTAACTTTCCTTTTATTCCATCCAATGGCCAGTAATAGGAGGACTCGGGCTAACAATCGATGTGAAGATCAATGTGATGAATATACTAACGAGATGCCCAATCCAATGGGAGTGGGAATATTGAACTTTTTCACACTTCTCTCTCAGCTAAATCAAGATTTGAATAGAAACATGGGTCAAGAGGAACGTTCAACCCCCCCTAAGAAATAACAAGTCTCTATCAAGAGCTTCATGAGACAAAGGCCTCCAACTTTTAATGGATCATCTAATCCCTCAATCGCTGAACAATGGATCAACTCCATTGAAAAGATCTTCTATATAATTCAATATTATGAATAAGAGAAGGTTCTCCTAGATTCTTATCATATGGAGGGTGAAGCTAATCAATGGTGGATGTTGATCAAAAATACAAAGCCTGAGGAGGAGATCGAGGCGTTGGAATGGAAGGATTTACAGAAGATGTTTTTCGATAAATATTTTCTGCACACCCTCTAGCTTAAGATGGAAAGGGACTTCCTTGCCCTCAAGTAAAAAGATGATGAATCTATTCGAGCGTACGAGGAAAACTTCACAAGGATTGCATGATACACTTCTGGCTTTGTCGTTACCCCTGAATTCAAGGTTGATTGCTTCTTTAGTGGGCTGAAACCTAGCCTGTGGAAAGCACTGGTGATCCGTGACTTCGATAGCTATGAGGAAATTTTCAAATGTGCCCTCAAGGTCAAAATGGAGATCAGAGAATCTCAGGGGTATCATGGTGATAAGAATCATAAGGTGGAATTCAATGTTGGTGGTCCGATGGATAAATCCAATAGTGCTAAGAAGATTCAACACCCCACTTGCCAAAGGTGAGGAAAGAAGCACCCTGGAAATTGCCTCAAGGGGATGAGGAAATGCTTTAGGTGTGGAAGAGAAGGTCACCTAGCTATTAACTTCTGAAAAGAAAAACCCACGGCTGCAACAGAGGAGAGGAATTCTTCGTTTGAACCTCAAAATGTTGTTCATTGCTACAACTACAAAGAACCAGGACATATTGAAAATCAGTGTCCTAAGCCAAGGGTTTTCAAAGACAACCAACAACATCCAAGGTATCAAGGGTGAGTTTTTTCCATCACTACTACTGAAGTGAACCCTGATAATGAAGTGGTGATAGGTACGCTAGTTATTCATTCAATAATAGAAAAAAGTACTTTTTGATTCAGGTTCTACACATTCTTTTATATCTCAAAAGTTTAGTAGAACAATCTCAGCACCACCACAAATCAAGAAAGTGAAGATGTTGGTGAGTACGGAAAATGGGGCATGTAAGGTTTGGTGTCCTGAGAACCAACTCTTTTGTACTTTGATTACATGAATGTTCACTTATTATATATTGTTCATTTTTCTGCATGACTAGAATATAATAATTTCCTAGAATATTTGTTGCATTGATAAGGTCATGGCAGATCCCTACTATGATGAGAACCTTGAAATGATATAACAATATTCTTAAATAAAGTTCAGTTGTTGGATAACTTACTATGATAGGACACATAGTATACAGACTGTCATGTGTGAGTACTCGTAAGAAGACGATACTCTCTCTCATGGAGTTCGCACTTGGTAATCTCCAAGATGGGAGATTATGAGAACAAACCCTCTAGTAGTAATTCTGCATGTTTTTGTGTCATCATAAATTACTATTTACAAGCGAGTGTAATGGTCCTTAGATTGGAAGATTATCATTAACTCGTGTAATGACTCGTGCACTTAGATTTGCAGACGAAAACCTTCATGAAGAGAGTTTGCGGGAAGTAGGGTACGTTGTGTGTGTCACGAATGAAATGTTGTTAATGGATAAGTTGAGGAAGGATTTGTCCCTTCCATATTTATATAAGTAGATATCTCGGGCCCTTTGATTGAAATAGAACTGTCGCACAAATTCCATGGCCATGGTGTCGCAACGAGTTTATTTCTAGAAGTCAAAGAATGACAGATCAAGCATATAGGTTTATGACACTACCATGAAACCTTCTTGATGATATATTGAGACAAAAGGATTAAATTACACAGTAAGAATTCATATGAGGTGATACTTCAATGTGGCATCAACTTCTTTCTCTTGGGTGCCTTGACCCGTTGCTAGACAGTAATCTTGGACTTTAGGCAAGCCCATCTAATGCCAATGAGAAAGAGGCCTAGAGGGTCACACACTAAGTGTATTCAAGTATCTCAAATAGAATAAAGATTATTCTCGTACATGGTTTAATAATTATTCAAGGAATCCTAAATCGTTTTAATGTTGGAGGAAGAATAAAATGAAAACAAGTACACATCGTGTATTAATTATTACATGCCGTGTAGTTTTTATTTTGAAAACAAGTACACACTGTGTATTATTAAATGTACATGCTGTGTATTTTTTATTTTGGAAAGGAAATGAATAAATGAAAACAAGATATACACTCCGTGTACATTGAATGTACATGCCATGTAGTTTTCAATGAAAAACAAGTACATATCGTGTATTTATTATTACACGCCGTGTAGTTTTTTCAGTCGGGATTTTGAGGATATAATATTGTTTTATTAAATGATATTTATTATAATCAGCGTGGGTTCATTTCAAGGAATTAATTATTCGACATGGGGTTTTCAATAAGAGTCAATGAAATAAATAAAATGTGGAAGGCGTTTATTTATTGTCATAACTCTACAACCTCAAACCCGATTATAAATATCCTCACAACCCCAACTCTTTTCCTATAAGAGAATCGTTGTGCACAACAATTTTGGAGAATTATTTCTAGACCAAAAGAACCTCTTCCTCCAAGAACGCTCTCAAGACTGAGAGAGATCCTCTTCCATCGGATCAAGATGATATAAGGCAGATAACGCAAGCAAAGGTTTCTCCATGCTAGCACCCGGAGACTCCTTTGGCAATGTCCAGAGATACGAGGTGCATGTGTGGATCACCGTTAGAGGAAGTATACACTTGGATTCTATGACGCAATGACGAATCACATCGGAACGTGATCAAGAATATCAAAGAAGAAAGAACACCCAAAAGGTACTTCTTGTAAATTAATTAAATTAATTATAATCAACCTGTGATGATACACTTTTGTGGTTCTGGGACCTTTATTCTTCTTTATCTATTTATGTGAATTGATCCATGGAGACTGGCGTTTATCGTCGTATTGATCCCGGATTGATCATTACTAATGACAAAAATCCAAGTGGGCACATCCACCCACGAGCTTCCGCTATGCCTAGAACATTAAATTAGTATCAGAGGGAGGTTACAATGTTGATTATAGTTATTTAATTTTCGTTGATAATTTACGCATTTATATTCAATTCAATTCAAGATAAAACGTTCTATTAAACTAAATGAACAAGATATGTTCTTCCTCCTTCGTTTCTCGATTCACATTATAGAAATGACCTTTTAATTTTAATTTTGATTAAAATAAAAAATGAGAAACTCATCTGAAGGAGCTGCTCTTTCTGTTTGTACAACATGGGAATACACAGCGTGTAATTAAAACTACACGCCATATACTTAGGTTCAATGAACCGGTACTGGTCCGCCAAACCACGCCATGTGAATTGATTACACCTAAGTATTTATTACCCTGTGTTGACCAGAAATGAGCAGTGCATAAGAACAGGAATACATGGCGTGTATGTTGAATCAACACGCTGTGTAGTCCAATCCAGTCCAGGTGAAACTGTGTACAAGGAGAAGCTGTGTTCTGTGTACATGGGATTTCCAAGCCGATAACCACGTAACAAGGAAGTACACACCATGTTAAATTAATCTACACACTATGTAATCCAAAATTTTCAAAGTAGAGAAAAAACTCGCCAAATCCCCCGACGTGTACTTTGGATAAAGGTTGAAAAGAAATACACTCCGTGTAAATATAAACTACACGCCGTGTACTTTCCAGAAATGGAATTTCACCAGGTTTCCTCCAAAATTACAAAGACCTATACAAGGGATATGGATGAGAAGAATCTCAAGGAAATTCATAAAGGAATTTAAGATAAAGAATTGATTAATTATAAGATCACAATTAATTAATTTCAAACGCGACTTATCTTAAATAATAGAATGATTAAAAGAATTTTAATTCTAAATATGAATAAATGTTGATGCATGTTATGGATGATCATGAGCTATACCAAAGTCCCTTTGTATGTGTGTATGGTTTCATTTAAATTTGTTTAATTTAAATTCGTTGGCCTGCAAGCCTTCTTCCAATAAAATGTAGGCTCTGTGTGCCCATAGTTTCTTTAATGTAAACCCCGTGTAATGGAGGATCTCCCAAGCCAGAGGAGATGGTTCAAAATCCAAATCTGAGGTGAAACCAACCCAAGAATATGTAAAGGTGGACAGGTGGGAGCTGCAAAACAAAAACCATCGGTTCAAGGTGTTTTTCCCTAGGTCAGGGTTAGATTATCAAAACCGAAAGATAAGCTAACCAATAGAAGCTCATGATCATGCCATCTTATTTTATTTCTGTTTGATTTCATGGTTTATTTATTATGTATGTGTTGTCACGATCACATAATTAATGAAATAAACAAGCATGAAAAGATGGAATAAAATAAAAATTGGACTATGTGTAAACATTATCAGAACATGGATAATCACTTAAGCAAGCATCACTTAATATTAACAAGCATGTGATAATGTGAAACTATGAATAAAGGATTAAAATCTCTCAATACCATATTAAGTCAGACCAAGCCTTCTGTTACTTGATTAATGGAAAGACTCAATAAAACTATGTGTTTGACCAACCCTTGTTGGGACACTTACTTTTATAAAGGAAGCCCTTATGAAAGGTTTCGGGTTGACTTAACCATATTACATCAAGAGGAGTAGCCCTTGCTAGACTTGATGTAATATTGGAGGTAAGAGTTGAGGAAATCCAAGTCAGGATTTCAGGATTGGGGAGTCCACTCAACAAATCAAGGAACTGTAAGCTCATAGTTGGAAAAGACCTACCTACCTAAATACCTTCAAATAGATTGACCAACCCTTGTTGGGGTTATGCAAAGGGGAATATGGATCCTTGCCACTAGAATGTAAAATCAACTAGACATTCCAAGTTCAATGGTGAGGGCCATTGGGACTTGATAAAATAGTGGGAGACTTAATAAAATTTATTATTTCTCATAAAATGTAATCAAGAAAGTACTGATAAATCTACTCTTTTAATTTGTAGAATATGAAAAACTCATCAACCACATTTTCTCTGTGATCAATTCTAGATAAAGACAATATCCTCACTAGCAGTAACTTTTAGGAATGGTTTAGGAACCTTCGGGTTATCCTACACCATGAACGAAAGTATTACATATTGGAGTCCTCACTTCTTGATTCTACTTCCCAAGGGGAGAGTGATGAATATTTCTTGGTCTATGATCAACATTTGAGTGATGCACTCTACGTTCAATGTTTGATGCTATCATGAATGTCAAGTGATCCCATGAAGTATCATGAGGAAATGGATGCCTATATCATGCTCAAGCACCTCCATGGTCTATACTAGGAGAGAGAAAGACAGGAAAGGTTTGAGATCTCCAAGGATCTATTTCAGAGCAAGCTTGAAGAGGGTTCCCCAGCTGGGCCTCATGTAGTCAAGCTCATTGGTTACATTGAGCGCTTGGAGGTTCTAGGGTTTAAACTTCCCAAGGAACTGGGTACCGATCTCATTCTCGTATCACTCCCCTAGAGATTATTTAACTTTGATATAAATTTCAACATGAAAAACATTGAGAAGTCTTTATCTGATCTTCTTATCCTTATTCGCCAAGTGAAAAATTATATGAAGTGTGAAAAACCTTCTATCCTTATGGTGAATAAAAGGAAAGGAAGGTGAAGAGCTTTAAGCCCAAAGCTTCTTCAAGGCCTTCCAAGAAAACGAATATCAAAGGGGAGGCAAGGGAATATGATGTTGTTTGTTTCGCATGTGGCAAGAAGGGCCACTGGAAGAAAAACTGCACCCCGCCAAGGAAGTAAGGGGAATATTCAGGTGAGTTTGTCATTGAATGCAATCTATCTGTTTCTACAAATTGGGTATTAGATACAGCTTGTGGTGCTCACATATGTATCCAAATACAGGAACCAAGTATATTTAATAAGATTGATCGAGGAGAGTTAGATCTACGAGTAGCCAACGGAGCCAGACTTGCCGATGTAGCTGTTGGGGACTACCACCTCGCATTGCCTACTGGGATAGTCTTGGTTTTAAAAGGATGTTATTATGTACCCTCTTTAACCAAAAACATTATTTCAGTATCCAGATTAGATATTGATGGATTCATCTTCAAGTTAGGAAATGAATGTTTCTACTTTTACAAAGATAGCATTTTCTTTGGTAGGGCACATTTATATAACGGCCTTTATGTGTTAGACTACACAAACCAAGTAATGGAAATCAATGAAAAAGTTAATTCACATGACTCATACCACACCCAACTTTGGCATCATCGGCTAGGTCATGTAAATGAGAATCGTTTGACAAAATTACATCAAGATGGGTATTTATATTCTTTTGAACTAAATCCACTTGGTGTATGTCATGCGTGTCTACAAGGAAAATTTACCAAAGCCCCATTTAGTGGGAAAGGTGAAAGAGATAAAGAGATTCTAGAATTAGTTCACACAGATGTGTGTGGACCATTTCCAGTTGAAGCAAGGGGTGGGTTCTCGTACTTCATAACTTTTACTGATGATTTTAGTAGATATAGATATATTTACTTAATGAGGTATAATTAAGATTCTTTTGATCGGTTCAAAGAATACAAGAATGAATTTTAGAACCATCTTGGTAAGAAGATTAAGAAACTCCGCTCAGACAGAGGAGGAGAATATTTTAATCAGGACTTCGTTGATTTCTTACGGGAGTTTGGGATTCTATCTCAACTCACTCCTCCTTACACACCTCAGTGGAATGGTGTAATTTAAAGAAGGAACTGAACCCTGTTGGAAATTGTGAGATCAATGATGAGTCATGCAAGTCTTCTATTATCCTTTTGGGGATATGCATTACAAACAGCAGCACACATACAAAACCAAGTACCAACTAAATTGATAAATGGTATTCCATACGAGTTATGGAGTAGACTCAAAGACATGTTATTGAATTTAAGCATTTGTTAAGACCTCTTCAGGTAACAAGCTTGCACCCCAAGGCACAAAGTGTATCTTTATAGGATATCCCAAGGAAACAAGGGGATATTACCTATACAACGCCTCATACAAAAAGGTTACAGTGTCAAGACACTCCATATTCCTTAAGAGGGAGCAAGATAGACTTCGATGAAGTAGAGTCTCAAGATACACAGGAGTTGGTATAAGAACAGATTCCACAAAGCCCCGTGGAAGAACAATCTGTTCTAGAGACACAAGAACTGCGTAGGAGCACGAGAGAGGTGAGAGAACCAGAACGATGTGGTTTTCTTGTAACCGAGGATGGTGACTCATTATTGGTTGAAATAATGATCCTCTTACCTACAAGGAAGCAGTTGAAGGCACAGACGTTTCCAAGTGGCAAGAAGACATGAATTTTGAAATGGATTCCATGTACCAAAACCAAGTCTGGATTTTGGTAGATCCTCTAGTTGATGTAAAGCCTATTGGTAATAAATGGGTATTGAAGAAGAAATTGGACATGGAGGGGAAATTCAGCACCTATAAGGCACGACTGGTTGCCAAAGGTTTTAGACAGCGTCAAGGAATTGACTATGATTAAACCTTTTCACTGTTTGCGATGATGAAATCCATCAGAATCTTATTGGCCATTGCTGCTTAACATGGCTATGAAATTTGGCAAATGGATGTCAAAACACCATTCCTTAATGGGAACCTCCAGGAAGATGTCTACATGACACAACCTGAAGGGTTTGTGACTCCAAAGGATTCCAACAAGTTATGCAAGTTGTAGAAATCCATTTATAGATTAAAGAAAGTATCAAGGTCATGGAACATTCATTTTGAAAAAGCTGTAATGGAATTTGGATTTGTTAAGAAATAATGTGAGCCTTGTGTCTACAAGAGGTTTAGTGGAAGTGTAGTAATTTTCCTAATAGTATCTGTTGATGACATATTACTAATTGGAAACGAAGTACCTGTCTTACAGTCAGTTAAGGCATGGTTAGATAAATGTTTCTCCATGAAAGACTTGGGCGGGGCAGCATATATTCTTGGGATCAAGATCTATCGTGATAGATCCAAGAGAATGCTGGGACTGAGTCAAAGTAAATACATTGACAAGATACTGAAGAGATTCAGTATGGAACAATCCAAGAGGGGATTGTTGCTAGTGTCACATGGCATTCATCTTTCCAAGAAAATGTGTCCTCAGACAAATGAGGAAAGAAAGAAAATGGAAAGGATACCTTACACATCCATGATTGTGTCA
Source organism: Viscum album (assembly GCA_963277665.1). Lineage (NCBI taxonomy): Eukaryota > Viridiplantae > Streptophyta > Magnoliopsida > Santalales > Viscaceae > Viscum > Viscum album. The sequence continues at coordinate 72,769,635 of OY728162.1, read as the reverse complement.
ATCATGTATGCTATGCTATGTACAAGGCTAGATTTTTCTTACGCATTAAGTGCGGTAGGAAGATATCAAGCTGATCCAGGAGACCCCCATTGGATGGCAGTCAAGATTATCCTTAAGTATCTGAGGCGTACAAAGGATATGTTCCTGGTTTATGGAGGAGATGAGGAACTAGTCATCATAGGACATGTAGATGCTAGTTTCCATACTGATCAAGATGACATGAAGTCGCAGACTAGTTACATATTCATTTTGAATGGAGGTGCAGTGAGCTGGAAGAGCTCAAAGCAAAGTGTGGTGGAAAATTCTACAGTGGAGTCTAAGTATATCATAGCTTCTGAGGTAGCTAAATAAGCAGTATGGATGCAAAGCTTCGTCCAAGAACTGGATGTAGTACCTAGAATTAAAGATCCTATCACACTCTATTGTGATAACACTGCATTGGTGGCACTTTCAAAAGAGCCAAGGTCACATCAGTGGACAAAGCACATACTTCAGAAGTATCATCTCTTGAGATATTTTTCTCAGAGAGGTGAAGTTGCAGTGAGTAGTATTTCCAAAGAAGACAATGTGGCAAACCCCTTTACTAAAGCCTTAACTTAGTAAAAACATGATCATCATGTGAGGTCTATAAGACTAAAAGTCGTAGGCAGTTGGCTCTAGTCCAAGTGGGAGTTTGTAAGGGTTGGTGTCCTGAGAACCAACTGTTTTGTACTTTGATTACATGAATGTTCACTTATTATATATTGTTCATTGTTCTGCATGACTATAATATAATAATGTCCTGGAATATTTTTTGTATTTATAAGGTCATGGCAGATCCCCACTATAATGAGAACTATAAAATTCTATAACAATATTCTTAAATAAAGTTCTATTGTTGGATGACATACTATGATAGGACACATAGTATATAGACTGTCATGTGTGAGTACTCATAAGAAGACGAGACTCTCTCTTATGGAGTTCGCACTTGGTAATCTCCAAGATGGGAGATTATGAGAATAGAACCTCTAGTAGTAATTCCACATGTTTTGGTGTCATCAGACATTATTATCTATGAGCGTGTGTAATGGTCCTTAGACTGGAAGATTATCATTAACTCATGTCATGACTTGCGCACTTATATTTGCTGAATAAAACCATCACGAAGAGAGTTGGCGGGAAGTAGGGTACGTTGGGTGCGTCATGAATGACATGTTGTTAATGGATAAGTCGAGGAAGGATTTTTCTCTTCCATATTTATGGAAGTAGATATCTCGGGCCCTTTGATTGAAATAGAACTATCGCACAAATTCCATGGCCATGGTGTCACGGTGAGTTTATTTCTGCAAGTCAAAGAATGAAAGATCAAGCATATAGGTTTATGAAACTACCATGAAATCTTCTTGATGAGATATTGAGACAAAGGGATTAAATTACACAGTAATCATTCATATAAGTTGAAACATCAATGTGGAATCAACTTCCTTCTCTTGGGTGCCTTGACCCGTTGCTAGACAGTAATCTTGGACTTTAGGCAAGTCTGCCTAATGTCAACGAGAAAGAGGCCTAGAGGGTCACACACTAAGTGTATTCAAGTATCTCAAGTAGAATAAAGATTATTCCCATATGAGGTTTAATAATTAGTCAGGGAAGCCTAAATCGTTTTAATGTTGGAGGAATAATAAAATGAAAACAAGTATACACTGTGTATTAATTATTACACGTTGTGTAGTTTTTATTTTGAAAACAAGTACACGTCGTGTATTATTAAATGTACATGCCGTGTAGTTTTCATTTTGGAAAGGAAATGAATAAATGAAAACAAGATATACACGCCATGTACATTGAATGTACACACCGTGTAGTTTTCAATGAAAAACAAGTACACGCCATGTATTTATTATTACACGTCGTGTAGTTTTTCCAGTCAGGATTTTGAGGATATAATATTGTTTTATTAAATGATATTTATTATAATCAGCATGGGCACATGTCAAGGAATAAATCATTTGACATGGGGTTTTCAATAAGATTCAATGAAATGAATAAAATGTGTAACGCGTTTATTTATTGTCATAACTCTACAACCTCAAACCCGATTATAAATATCCTCACAACCCCAATTATTTTCCTATAAGAGAATCATTGTGCACAACAATTCTGGAGAATTATTTCAAGGCCGAAAGAACCTATTCCTCTAAGAACACTCTCAAGACTGAGAGAGATCTTCTTTCATCAGATCAAGACAATCTAAGGCGGACAACGCAAGCAAAGGTTTCTCCACGCTAGCACCCGAAGACTCCTTTGGCGATGTCTAGAGATATGACGTGCACATGTGGATCACCGCTAGAGGAATTATACACTTGGATTCTGCGACACAATGACGAATCACATCGGAATGTAATCAAGAATATCAACAAAGAAAGAACACCCAAAAAGTACTTCTTGTCAATTAATTAAATTAATTATAATCAACCTGTGACGATCCACTTTTGTGGTTCTGGGACCTTTCTTCTTCTTTGTCTATTTCTGTGAATCGATCCATGGAGACTGGCATTTATCGTCATATTGATCCCGGATTGATCATTACTAATGACAAAAAGACAAGTGGGCACATCCACCCACGAGCTTCTGTTGTGCCCGAAACCTTCAGGGCAATCATTGCATCCCATGAATATAACTCCTCCCCTGTCATAATCTATGGATTGAACTTCCCGGAAAACCTCTTCATACTCCCTCTAGTGGAATTTGATGCAATTCTTGGAATGGATTGGATTTCCTTATATAGAGCCAACAAAAATTTCCGTGAGAGGGAAATCACTCTCCATATGGAGAATCAACCCCCGATTCTTTACAAGTGCAAGGAGGAAGATGAATCTTCTTTACCTTAACCATCTCAAGTGTGGATATTACTGCCCTATGAGCACGCGTATCTGACTCAGATGATCGAGTCTAAGGAGGCAACCATCTTATAAGACATGTCTATTGTGAGGGAATTCACTGAAGTGTTTCTTGAGGAATTTCCTGGTCTTCCTCCTAGAAGAGATGTTGAATTCTCAATTGAACTTATACCTGGGGCATTGTCAATATCCAAGACTCCATATAGAATAGATGTTGTGGAGATTGAGAGGATGAAGAAACAACTACAGGAGAATTTTTATAAAGGGTTTATACGCCCAAGTGTTTCACCATGGGGTGCACCAGTCCTCTTCGTCAAGAAGAAAGATGGGTCAATGTGCCTTTGCGTCGATTATCATGAGCTTAATAAAATCACGATAAAGAACAAGTATCCTCTCCCACAAATAGATGACTTGTTTGATCGGTTGTGTGGAGAACAATACTTATCCAAGGTGGATTTGCGGTCGGGATATTATTGAGTAAGGGTGAAGAAGGAAGATATCCCCAAGACTGCTTTTTGTACAAGATAAGGGGACTATGAATTCATAGTAATGCCTTTTGGACTCACTAATGGTCTATAAATCATCATGGACTTGATGAATAGAGTATTTAGAGATTACCTTGACAAGTTTGTGGTAGTCTTTATAGATTATAATCTGATAGACTCCAAAACCAAGGAGGGTCATGAGGAGCATCTAAGAACTGTACTAGAGAGCTTGCGGAAGGATAATCTCTATGCAAAGTACAGAAAGTGTGAGTTCTGGTTGCAGAAGGTCTCATTCTTGGGTCATATCATCACAAGTAATGGGATATCTTTGGATCCCTCCAAAATAGATGAAATTGAGGGATGGATGAGGCCAACATCGGTAATGGATATCCGTAGCTTCTTGGGGTTAGCTGGATATTATCAACGATTTGTGAAAAAAAATTCATGATTGTCCAACCCTCTTACCAAGCTAACTTAGAAGGGAGTAAAGTTTTCTTAGAGTGATGAATGAGAAGAAAGCTCCAAGGAGTTGAAAAGGAGGCTTATCACTGCGCTCGTGCTCACATTACCTACAAGTGGAGAACTTTTTCTGGTATTCAGTGATGCTTCGAAGAAGGGCCTGTGATTTTTGTTGATTCAAAATGACAAAGTCATTGCCTATGCTTCAAAGAAATTTAAATTTCATGAACAGAACTATCCAACACATGACCTCGAGTTGGCTGTAGTGATCTTCGCTTTGAAAATTTGGAGATATTATATCTTTGGGGAGAAGTGTGAAATATATACGGACCACAAAATCCTCAAGTATATATTCAAACAGAAAGAGTTGAACATGCACCAACGAATATGGTTAGAGCTGATCAAAGACTATGACTGCTCAATCCATTACCACCCTGGGAAAGTGAACATGGTGGTGGATTCCCTAAGTAGAAAGGACCTAACAATTATATCATTAATGAGAATTTAAAAGAATCCAATCTTCTTATATTTTATGAAGATGGACATGGGAATCATAAAGAAGGGAACATCATCAATCCTTTCACAAATTATTTCTCAACCGTTACTTTTGGAAAGGTTAAAAGATGCTTAAAAAATGATGTGGGAATTCAAAAAAAATTGGAAGCTATCGAAAAAGGGAAATCCTAGGAGTTTAATGTTAATGAAGAAGGAATTGTGAGATTTGGGAAAAGAATATGTGTTCCATCAAGTCCGGAGCTGAAGAAGGAAATTTTGGATAATGCACATAGTTTGAATTTCTCTATTCACCCAGGAAACACAAAGATGTGTCGATATCTCTGAGAGCATTATTGGTGGGATAATATGAAGAAGGAGATCGCTAAATATACATCAAAGTGCCTGGTGTGTCAGCAAGTGAAGGCAGAGAGGCAGAAGTCTAAGGGGATGGTGCAATCATTGCCCATACCAGAATGGAAATGGAAGAACATCACCATGGACTTTGTCACCGGACTTCTGAAGACATCCAAAGGCAACAATACAATATGAGTTGTTGTGGATCATCTTACAAAGGCTTCACACTTCATTTCTATTCGGGAGTATTTCTCATTGGATCAACTGGCACGGATATATATCAGGGAAGTGGTAAGGCTGCATGGAGTACCACTATCTATTGTGTCTGATCGAGATTGAAGATTCACCTCTAAGTTTTGGAAGAGTCTTTAACATGCTCTGAATACTGAACTAAACTTTAATACTACCTATCATCCTCAAACTGATGGCCAATCTGAGAGGACTATCCAAACACTTGAGGACATATTGAGAGCGTGCTCAATGGACTTTAAAGGAGAATGGGATCAACATCTTCCTCTGGTTGAGTTCTCTTATAATAACAGTTTTCCCTCAAGCATCCAAATGGCACCATATGAAGCCCTTTATGGGAAAAGGTGTAGAACATCGGTGTGTTGGGATGAGGTCGGTGAGAGTAAGCTGCTTAGAACAGAAATGGTCGAAGAAATGGTGGAGAAGGTGAAAACCATTCAGCAGTATATCAAGGCATCCCAGAGTCAACAGAAGAGTTATGCAGATAACTGTTGACGAGACCTTGAGTTTAAAGTTAGAGACATGGTATTTCTATGCATATCTCCATGGAATAAGGTCATGAGACTTTGAAAGAAAGGGAAGTTAAGTCCAAGGTACATCGGCCCCTTCGAGATTCTTGATCTTGTCAGAACTGTGGCCTATCGACTAGAACTTCCACCTACCATGGCCAAAGTACATGATGTCTTTCATGTATCCCTCTTAAGGAAGTACATACCAGACCCTTCACATGTACTCTCTTCAGAGGTGGTACAGTTAGAGGATTATCTTTCTTATGAGAAGCAACCAGTTAAGATCTTAGATCATAGAGAAAAAGTTCTACAAAATAAGACAATGCCCCTCGTCATGGTGTTATGGCGAAACCACAAGTTTGAAGAAACAACGTAGGAATCAGAGTAAATGATGAAGTAGAGTTACCCACATCTGTTTTAGTGTGATAAAAGGAAATTTCTAGGGTGAAATTTTTTAAGGGGGGAAGATTGTAACGACCCAAAATTTCATTAATGGAAATCCCTCTTGATCAAATAAAATATCTCTTTATGTAAAATGTTTATATAAAATGTCAACTTCTTTGGTTTTATGTTTTTGGATTTTAAAATACTATTAAGAATTTTGATCATTGTTAATATAGTCGTTGAACAGTGATCACATGATTAGTATAAATATAGGGCTTTAACAAATCCAATTTACTCATACAAAGGAAGTGATGGCCTCATCTAGTAGACATGCCCCATACGAAGCCCATTTGTCACAGCTCCGAAAGGAGGTTGTGTCTTTGGGATTTTCTCTTGACCAATCCCAAGATGATCTTGAATATGTTAATCTTTAGTGGAACCACCTATGAGATAAGTGGAAGTTGATAGAGATTACCACCCGAGCAATGTTATCCGAGCCACCCCAAGAGTCGGTCGCCATCGCACACCTTACCCTTCGGTCTTATGTGAGTGTTATAAGGGGTTATGTAACAAGACATTAGCACTATGGTTATGTACATTATTTTTTTATATAATAATGAATATACCTTCATTTTATTATTGTTACCTTGTAGATGGGTTTTAAAGCACAAATAGTATTTTTAGTTAATATTCAACTAAGAAATCTATTTTGATGGATTAATGGATTTTTGAATTAAATAATATTTTAATAAAATATTATTATTATTATTAAATTAATTTTTATTAAATATAAATGATTTTATAATTTTATGAATGCAATCGTAATTTTTATTAAGGCTTGAAAGCCATTTTTGTCAAAACCCGTGAATTTTCGATAAATACCGATTTTTATTTTAAAAGTGAAAATTAACATATTTAGAAAATTATTTAGATAAAATAAATATTATTTATGGAATCATGAGTTTGAAATTATCCAACTGTGAATTTTTTATAATTTTCTGAGACAGTCAAATTTTTGGGTAAAAATTAAATACTGTTTAAATATATAATGTGTTTTATGACATCATAATGACCCAATAGTGATGTAATAAAATACTATAAGCCATAAGTTTGGCCAATATATCTTTTACCATTAAAATAATGTGATTTTTGGTTTGTTTTACTTATTTTACAAAGCATTAATGGACCCTTCAATGCTTATTAAACATCTTGTCTTTTTAAATTGATTTCCTTGGGAGTGTGACTCACCTCCCCATAAGAAACCCCATTATTTTAAGAAGTTTTAACTTTGGCCTTATAAAATATTTTTTTTATACTTCCCTTTTCCAAAAACCATGGGAAAAAACCATGGGTTGGTTTGTGGTTTGGATTATTTTAATGTGAGGTGTCCCAAACCTAAATAATAAAGAATTCCCTCACCTTTTCTATATAAACCCACCCAAGCTCCCACGTACTCCTCACTCAAAGCCTTTTGAGTTCGTCCAACCTCTTCCCTAATCTCTCTAGGATCCTCCAAATGTGCCCCAAGCTCCCAAGAATCCTCTCTCAAGCCTCTCTCAAGCCTTTGGAAGCACACTTCTAGGTAAGGGGTTTTTCTTCCATTATCATTTTTGTCTAATTTTCTTAATGTTGTTATGCCCTTTTAATTTCAATTATAAATGTTGGGGTATGGTTTCAAACCTACCCCATACTTCCCTCTTTATTTTTAAATTATGGGATACCCATTTCTTTCTCATTAAATGCCTCCAATGTACACCCGTTACTATGTCGAAATTCTAAAAGAAATTTCTCTCTCTTCTTTTACATTCAAGCAATTATTTTGTATCATGACTCTAGATTCCATTTCAATTGTTGGGACATGTATCTATATGACCCAATTATTTTCCATTTCATGTACATATTATGAGATTCCCCTTTCTCTCTCATCAACCATTTTTATGAATTCTTACATCATGTCGTTACGCTGCCGAAATTGCACCAATTTTCTAAGCCAATGTCATTGTGTAGTGAATATCATGCCCATTTCTCTATCAAGTGTATTCACCTTTATACACATTTAATTATTGATTATAAAGTTACATGTATGAATTCTATGTTCCTTTATCATGGAATAAATGATTATATTTTATGAATCCATGTTATATGATCCATGTGGCACACTTATGCATGAAATGAAATATTTAAGAAGGGTGCGCCCTTATAGTGCTCCAATGCATTGGGTTAAGAATAGTATCATGATACATCATTTGCAATGGGTGTTTACTCATTATAATTTAAGTGCAATGAGTTTTTACTCGTGCTTCATGTGCAATGAGGATTTACTCATGCTCCATGTGCAATGACCCTTGGCTCGTGCTAATTCCATGTTAAGTGTTGTTGCCACATTTCCATGTTATGATTATCATGCTTTATCATGCCTTTATGTTTATGCTTCTATTGTTCTCTAATGATATGCCTATTTTTTAACATGTATTGTATTCCTCATGTTACTCCATGTTTATTCCCTTACTGGGCTTTATAGCTCACCCTTTTCTTATGCATGTCCTCAGGTTATCCCATGCAATGATAAGTACGAGGGAATGTAGAGGTCATGTAAAGGAATTTTTCAATAAATATGTTGTTTTTCATGTTTTAAGCTATTATGTAATGATCCTAATCCCCAAATACACTAGACCTATCGATATTATATGTTGTATTAAATTAATTTTATATAATAAATTATGTTTAATTGTGTAATAAAAGATTAGGGTTGTCATAAAACCCATCCTTGATAATGTGTCTTACAGTTTAAACACATGTAAGTGGGTATATAATGTATTTTAACATCATATAATAAGGATTTTATATCACATAATTTATATTTATTTAGTAAGGACCATTGTGTCATGAATTTTTAGGTCATGCTATAAGGACCAATTATTAGTTGAGGATTAGGGTAAAATGAATAGGAATGGCATGTCGGGCTTAAATTAGAATAGCCTTGAATAAGAAATCTTAGTGATGGGTTAACAAGTGAAATTAGGAGTTCCACCAAGAAAATAATTATAATAAAGTGCAAATGTGGATTTCATATAAGTCGCTATAAAAGGATCCTATATTTGAATTAGTAAAAGGTGTGGGGATTTTTCTAGGAAGACATCCCAAGAGTGAAGGAGTTTGTTCCAATAGCCATATAGAATTTAGGTAAAGGAGTCATTACATGGGCTCTTAAATACAAAATGTCTTTATTATCAAGGGATTACATAATCATCCACACCTTATGAATCCATGATAAGAAGATAAAGATATGGGAGAGATCTTATACAGGATGTAAAATATCATTTATCAATGGGTGTATGATTATATAAGCAATATGTATATATAAGAAGGAATAATTATGATATTATAGGAGTGGAGGAAAAAAATCTTGGTGAAGTTACTCACTTGAATCCATGACTTTAGAAAACTGAGATATTATTGTCAACTATAACACTCAGGTGAATGGGAGTATTTTACTAAGGTATGTGACCTTATAAAAAATGGAGGTTTTAGTGGAGTTTAGGGGCTTGGATAATATAAATCTCTTGGAACCAGGACCTTAGATAAATGTATCTATTAATGTTAATATAATCACCTTGTAGAAATTGGAATATTGCACCAAGGTTGGTGGCCTTGGTAAAAATAGAGGTTATCGAAAATCTTGTAAGATTAGAAAAACTTTAAGGTTGGGTGAAGCTTATAGGATAGTAAAATCCTTTTGAATTAAATGTGGAATAACAAGGACACACTTCACTTAACCTACTTTGAAATTTTACTCAAAGGTAAATCTTTTCCAATTTCTAAATTCAAAACATTGGTGAAGTGGTCTCTCATGGTGGTATTATGCATAAAAATTCATATAATAAAAATTATCATCTCTTCTACATTTTAACATAGGTTTTGATTCATAAATATCCTATAGGGGTTAATGGATCCTAGCTAAAGTTATTTTTTGATACTAATGTATAGAAAATTTTCAATTAATATTGCTAAATAACTAAAAAGGTTGTTTTATGATTAAAATTGTATTTTTATAAAACATTGCATTTTTATGCGCTATGAATTTTTATTTTAAGAAAAAAATATTATAGATAAATGATGATAAATTAAATCATTAATATGAATAATATATTAACACTAATTTAATTAATAATTTATTATAAATAGAAATAAGAATAATTAATATTTTAAAAAATCATTTTCCTATAAAAAATAGATTTTCATCATATTCGAAGTTTTCATTTAAACGATAAATTATTAAATTTTATAATTTTAATTTTATAAAATTAACTTCATTTTTGGATTCATCATAAAAATATGATATTAGAATAAATTTTTTGGATTCTCCTGAAAAGATTGATTTTTAGGTGAATAATGCAAAATACCATTTTTATAAATACCTTTAATTTTATGAAATTGTTAGGATATAAGCATAACTTAAAAATCATAAAAACTTTTTATTGTCAAAATATTTATTTTATAAATGAAATTTTATATTTAAAAGTTTTTATTTTAATTTAAAAACCTATATTTTACATTTTATAACTTAAGTTATATTTTTCTCTAAAATTGTTTTTAACGTGTTATACGTTTATTATTTTAGAATTAATTTTTATCAATTTTTAAAATTTTATCTAATAAAATAGATTTTATATTTTTAATCATAAGGTACAAATTATATAATAAGTTCTATTTTATTTCTTGGTATAAAAATAAATTACTTAGGTAAAAATTAGTTACTATGGTAAAATTAAAAATGGTAAAAGGGTTAAAAAAGGAGTAAAATACCTAAATCATGTTAAAAACATGTATTCAAATGAGTGATTTGGGATTTTTTTTACCAACACTCATCCCTTCTCCACCACTAACACTTTTGGATCCACTTGTCTTGAATGGTGCACCTCTTATTAAAAAAATGTCACTCCATCACTTATAAAAGGATTCCTTCACTTCCCCACTTCTCCTTACACCAAAATACACTTAGTTCAAACAAAATATACCCATGTTCCTAAAAAAATATGATATACACTTCCTAGAGGTTTTTTTATCCTCAAAAGACCATCCCCCAAAGGCTAAATCTAATTTTCAAAGAATTTATTCCAATGAGTGAGGTAAACATTCCCAAATCACTCATTTTCATTTATATTTATATAAATATTCATATCCTACCTCAAATTATATTATAAAATCATAAAATATTAACATTAGTATCATTATTATATTGAATTTTTATTATATTTATGTAAAAAACATTCTTTACCTCCCTCTCTCCTTAAAAAATGAATATGTCGTCCATGCATATGTGTGAACTACCACCTCTATAATAGACATGTTTTATTTTTCAGTATCATATTACATGGTTGGTTAAAAATATTTATTAAATTAATAAATATGATATTTATAATTTTATTGATATCATATTAATATAAATCAATTTCTACCTTCTTTTTTGTTATATAAAACCAAAAAATTCATATGAATATATGTGTGGACTACCACCTCCATGGAGAAACATATTTCATTTTTAATCACCATCCTAAATGGATGATTATAAGAATGTAATTAATGAATTAAATTTATTTTTATGACATGATTAATGTTATATAAACGTCATATTAATATTTAACTCATCATTGAAATACTAAATTTTATTTGTAAAAAATTATCAAAACAAGCTCGTCATTGATTCCATCTTCATGAATCATGACCAAAATTATCATAGAATGAAATTGGAACATTATATATCACTATAAATAATTTATTCCAGTACCTTTCATAATATAGTAATGATGAACATTCTATCAAATAATGGTGATTAACATCAACATTTTAAAACATGTGTGAAACAATCAAAATCGCTAACCTCTGATGTTGAAAATAAATTATAAATAAGTAATAAACACATGATAAATTATTATAATTGAATATTATATATGGTAATATATATGAATAAGGTTATTAAATAGGTTATTAATATGTTTATTTTTATTATACAATAAGTTAAATCACTTTTGTTGAAGTTGAGAGAAAAGGTAAGGGATTTCTCATCTCAATTTATTTATTCTTTGAGACATATATCATATTTACCACTTTTTGTATTTTATGTGGTGTATATACTATCCTGTGTATAAAATTTTCATATGGTTCATGAAATTAAAGGTATTTACACATCCATTTCAAGTTATCTTTTTCAAGGGCTATCAATTCAAAATACACTAAAGTCATAAGGGGTTTTCTTAACTCAAATTATTTTCTTGATTCATAATTATTACTCTTTGAATATGGTTTTAAAAGAATGTTTTCTTATATAATATGATGATATTATATTAATTTTTCTCTTTATTTTCTTGGTAATTTCATTTTCACATCAAATATATCTTCTTTGATGGATTTCTTTCTTCATAAAATTTAATGATATTGAGAATAAATCCCTTCCTCTTCGAATGAGATCTTTATTCCATGTCCATATTCAACCTTCCCACCAATTTTCTCCTTTGTTATTTTGAAATATAAATAAGTTTCATTTCTAGTTATATTTAAATTTATCTTTACCTCTTTTAAAATGGAATATCAATCACTCTTTTTATGACGTGGGTTTAAATGAAGGTATTTTTAAAATGTTGAAAAGGTTTTTCCTTTCCCAATCATAAATTTTATCTTCCACTTCACATTTACACTAGATAAACTTTATAAATTTTCAAGGATCTATTATTGAAAATTCTTTCCAAATAATTTTTGAAAGATTATTCATTTCAATTACTCAAAAATGATATTTTTTTAAAGTGAATCATAAATTATTCTTTTTACAACAATGATAAGAAATGTTTTCTAAAGACTATTTTATGTTTCGCTTCCATTTTCCTATTTAACTCCAATATATTTATCTCCTATAGAGTTATTTTTTATTAATAAACTTTTAAATGCCTTCCTAAAATACTTATTTTGGGTGATTTAATTTTTGGTATCAATCGATCTACTTTTAATATCATGTTATTAAATACCATTTGGAAATGATATGAAACCCATTTTCTTTCCATGGGTTTTTTCATGATATGATGAATGATTGATATATTATGGCACACATATGTATTTATGTTGATGGGTAGGCTAATATATCACCCTTTAATTCATTGGTTAAGTTTTTATATCTCATGAGATAATGGATCATGGACATACTTGGATTTTTTCACAACATAGAGGGTGGGACTTCTTAGATATAGTCACAACTTAAAGGGTTGGCCTTAATGGATATAATCACAATGTGACGTTTCTTTGTGATTATGTTTTTTTCATAGTTTTATGTTATGATATTTTTCCATGATTTTCCATTTTTTTCAATATTCTTATGTTATGCTCCATGGATTATAATTATCATATCATGATTATGCATACTTATTCCATGGTATGTGTTTATATAATTATAGTTTACATGTGATTATATTATGTTTTATGGAAAAATTTCATTATTACATAATTTTAATTTAAGAAAATATTTCTCTCATGATCATGTTTTCTCACATGCATATGATCTAACCCTTGATGACATGTTGATAAGTTTTACCCTTACTGAGCATTTAAGCTCACTCTTTACTATGTTTTTTTCTCTAGGTTATGAATAATATTATTATGATTTACGTGTCAAATAGGGTATCATATGATAATAATTATTATGGGATATGTTGAAAATGTTATAGAGTAATTTTTTTATGTATCTAGTATCAAAATACACTAAACCTTTAGTTTATGGGGTGTGATTAACTATGAGATGTAATGAATTATCAGATAAAAAGAAGTATTTTTATATGGATGTTTGGATTCAGTAGCCTCATATCAAATCTCCCAAGACACTAAACCTATAGGTTCTATCACTACATGAGTTTCATCAGTTATCATTGAGTTTTTTTTGAATAGGCATAGGTTATTCAAATTGTAATGTTTTTCTAAGACTCTGGTTAATTAGAGGCAGTTTCTTAGAAATTTGTGATGGATTAGAGAAACGATTGTATATCCTTAATTAGTAGTAGTTACAACTACCACAAAAATGAATGTGGTGGTTTTTTTTTAAATTTTTTTTTTAATATTCGTGTGTTTCAAACAGTTGTAAATAACATTTAGCATTGGCTTAATTTTATTATAGATTTTTTCCCTTATATATAAATAATTTAGTAGCCTTTAGTGGTGGTTTTTAAATGGTTAGCAGTGGTTTAAATTGATACTGAAAAAAACAATAGAGAATACGATATTGAATATTATACCAACTCTAGTAATATATGAAATTTAATAATTTCAATAGTCAAAAAAACATGAAATATAAAATATAACATACATTAATGGAACTCATTTAATCATAAAACACATTTGTTTCAGTCAAATGTTGCACAAGAAGAATATATATTTTTTAGTCACACATAAAAAAATAAAAAGGGGGATCTAACATCAACATTGAACTCCTATGCCAGTGATTCTGGATGATACATGATCCTGGTTTCCATGTCATCCAGTAGCTTCCACTATATCAAGTATCTGTATTAAATGAAATTTAGAATATAAATTAGTTTTAAGTGGATAGTGTACCAAAAAATATTTAGAAAAATTATTATTATGATATAAACATATTAAAATAAATGTAATATATTCAGTGTTGTTGTAGTTTGTTGTATTAGGGTTGCAATGTCCATAGGAATTACCCTAGTCATGCCCTAAAATAAAGTACCCAGTGCACTCCCCATTTCTTCAAACTACTCATCTCAAGTTATCAATCATGTATCCTACTCCTATATTTTGTTCTCAAGTATCACAATTTTTTTGTGATTCTAAGGGATCAAGAATAGTAACATTACTCAAACTCATAGGATGATCCATCACAGTGAATGAAAAAGATCTCCTCCCAAAGACTCATGAGGGGGATGGTTTAGAACTCAACCCTCAAACATGACCAGTATGCTCCTTACCCAAAACTTAGGCAATATCATCGTTATGGAGGATTAATGATGACTACAAGGTATTTTCATCTCATTCCTCATTAATTTTTTTCTGCAAATAGAAAAAAAATAACAAAATATATTTCTTTGAAAAAATAAAATATAATTTAGATTTATTACCCCTAATGTTTTAGCAAGTTCATTTACGTAATTTACATTGGTTTTTTGTGCGCATCGAACCATAACTTGGTTCGACCGACCTCGTGAACAACTTTTTTTCCCTATATCATCAAAGAAAAAAAACCAACTATAAAAATTAAAGTACTTAAAATGAAACAAATGTATATTTATTAAATAGATAAAATATTACCTTGTTCGAATCAGAATGATTCATATCCACAAAGGACTTCAACTGATCCCGAGGTATCCCTTCAGGTGACTTTTCATGGATTTGATGGAGATTCAATGAGGTTTTAGTGAACTCACACCACAATATGTACTTAAATTCCTTCCACTCTTCCCCCAATCTTTTTAAATACCATTGACGCATAACCACATTGTTAACATCAAAATGGAAAATCATCCACATATTAGATATGTAAAAATAATTAGACTAACATTTGATAGAAATATTCAACACAAAAATTCTAAATATTAATTTTAACTTAATTTAAATTGTATATCAAATTATTATTCTTCTAACTGGTAGGAATATGCCTGAAGTCATGATACATGATGGAAATGTACATAATATAACATGCTAATTAGCCCAAGATCTACCCATATAAGCATATGGAATTATCTATAGTCCCCCTAAACATGTAAAATAGAACACCTACTTTAAAATTGTTCAGCCTCCAAAATTCTGATTTATTCATGCTCATTTTTTTATTCTTATTATTTGAATTTATTCAATAAATATATTTAACAATTACTATACAATTATAATAAATTATTTTTTCACATTGATAGTTACATACAAAAAATGGTGACCCTCTAGTACCCTTGTGATGGTAACCATAGAACCATATTCCTAGTTGATGACCGCTCCTTGGATGCTTCATCTAATCCCTCTAATATCCCTGTATAAAATGTAAATAGACTGGAAATACGGAGTGTACCTGATGAAAATGGGAGCATGTCTGATGGAATAAAACGATTGAAAGTAGATAATACTAAAAATAAGGAGCATACCTAATGTGGGAGAGAGTGTATCATATGGTTCATCCAACATCTTAGGAGTTTTGGATGTTTGAATAATGTCTTTAAATCATTTTTTTCTCATCATTCCAACATCCAATAAGAATATAAAAAAAGTTAGAACAAGATATATAATATAAAACAGTAAAATTATTTGAAATTATTGTAAATAGATTAATTAAATTAATGTATTCTAAATAAAAAAAGGTAAGTTGATAAAACACAATTTTATTAGATATTTTATTGATAATAAATGATATAATTTCCTCACATTGTGGTAACTAAGTTCATTTATGGAATATTTTGGATTAGATCATTCATTTGAAAATTTGATGAAAATTTCAGTTTTACCCTTTAAAAATTCACTGTAGTATTTTGAACATAAATAATTTTATTTGAATTATTTGAACTTAATATTTTGTAAATGTGTTCCTGGATTAATTTTCTACAACTTTAATTTAAGACAATGGAGCTAAATCATGCATTTGGTTGGTGAAAATGGGTCATTAAGTCAAAGTTGGGTTGGACTCACTAGATTGGAAATGGGTTCTGTATTTGGGCCATAACTTCTACATCCGCACATGGATTGAGCCCAAATTTTGAGAGGAGATCGAAAATACAATTTCTCAAAAATTATCCTTCTATAATAACAGTTTTTTCATGCTTTTTAAGGTCAAATATGTGGTGAAATTTAGATTAAAATATTTGGCTGAGATTCCCCATTCACATTTGAAACCAATTTGAACCTAGCCTCCCCACTACTCTATAAATTCTTATTTTCACTCTTTGGAATGGTTTTTCGAGGAATTAGGAAGGTTTTTTCAAAACTGTGTCTCTTGGGAGCCCCTCACAACTCTTTTAAGAATTAAGGCCTTGTGCAAACATCTCTTCCAAAAAGGCTCTCCTCTCCCACCCCCTCTTTGTATTTCTTTGCTTTCATGATTATATCTTGAATTTTTCTTCAATTAATATTCTATGTTTTCCCTTTTCATCTTCTTATATTCCTCTTGGGGTTGGAATTCAAAAGTGGAGATGAGATTGGGTTCTACCCTTTCAATCCTTTGCTCATGCAAAACGTCTCCATGATGACCACACCGCCCATAGAAGAGTAGTTTTCTTAGTGATCGATTTATCTTCTACCCTCCTCATTTAATTATTTTGAATCATTGAGATGATGTAATTCACTTAATATGATACATAAATTTATTTTCTAAAGAAATTAAACATTTAACACAAAAACACACGAGGTCGAGTATTGTGTGAATTGTGAGAGCGCGATCTTAATCGATAATAGAAGGCCACACGGGATAAGTTTGTAGAGTTCAAATATAATCCCTAAACTCAATTAATCCCCATATCCAGAATATATATGTGTTCTAATTAAACACTTACCATAATATAACCTTATAACATCAATCAAATCAGGGTTATGTGATTGTGTGTTTCGAATCTAGCCTAGGGTTTAAGTAATTTTATCTTTGTGGTTAAGTTAACTCTCATAGGGTTCGAGGGTTAACAAATTAGGGGATAATAATTAAGTGGGTATTAATTTAAATGATAATAATTAATAATTAAATGAAGAGGTAGAGTTAGATTAATTACGTATTTTAAAAATAGTTTTTAAAAAATTATCTTATCGTTGTGTCTTATTAATCAAACTTCATTTCAAAAATAAAAAAAATACAATCTTCTTCTAGTAAAATTCATCAAGGTTTATAATTGGTAAAAAAATATTCCATCATTTTTATGTATTTTGTTTTCTTCTCTTTTATTTTATTTTCATAATACCATTAATAAGTTGTTTCAATTACTACCTCTTTGAAAGACGACCTTGGTCAGCCACTCTGCTACACCTAAATACCCCAAAAACCATTAATCATTTGAGGGCGCACATGACAGGACCTTTCAAATTGGAATCATTTACAGGGAGACAAGTAATTTATTCAACCAATTAGAGGTATTTATTTTATTTTTCATTTAATTCTTTTCTTCTCCTCTTTCTTTCTTCTTTCCCCTTTCTCAAGTTTTTTTTATCTTCTCTTACTCTCTTCTTTTATTTTTATCAGACCAACTCAAACTTATTTTCTTTTTATTATGGTCCACTTTTCTTCATATATTTTTTATCTTTCATTGATTTATGACATGAACTAATCCTGAAGATCTCTTAGATCTTGACCCTGAGATTGAACGTAGCCTTCAAAATCAAATCAGACATTTTCAGTCTACATGAAGTTTCAACATTCAACCAGTTGGAGAATTCCTCCACTCCAAGAACATTGAAACTGTAAAAACATCTAAGTTCAACTTAAAATAGGAAAAAATGGCTGAAAATAATATAAATTAACTTAATATAACTCTTTAAGAATTGGTTGCACCTGATATTAATTATCAACCAAATTGCATTACATACCCAAATCTCGAAT
The DNA here is from genome assembly GCA_963277665.1 of Viscum album. Classification (NCBI taxonomy): domain Eukaryota; kingdom Viridiplantae; phylum Streptophyta; class Magnoliopsida; order Santalales; family Viscaceae; genus Viscum; species Viscum album. The sequence continues at coordinate 72,751,256 of OY728162.1, read as the reverse complement.
CGAACTTTGAACTGAAATATGGATTAATTCACCTTCTTCCAAAATTTCATGGATTATCTGGTGAGAATCTAAATAAACATTTAAAATAATTTAATTTGTTTTGATCAAACCTGAAACAAAGAAATGTATCGAAAGATCAAATCAAACTAAGAGCATTCCCATTCTCACTTGATGGAGCTGCAAAGGACTGGATGTATTATTTACAACCTGAAGATGTAACTTGTTGGAACAATTTGAAATGTATTTTCTTGCAAAGATTTTTTACAGCATCAAGGACCACTTCTATTCATAAGGAGATATCAGGGATCAAGTAAGCATAAGGGGAGTTAATGTATTATTACTAGGAGCGATTCAAGAAGTTGTGTGAAAGCTGCCCACATCACCAAATCAGTGAGAAACTCCTCATCCAATAATTCTATGAAGGACTCACACCTATGGAGAGGAGCATGGTGGATGTCGCAGCTATAGGAGCATTGGTGACAAAACACCAGTAGATGCACGTGTGTTGATTGACAAGACGGCCCAAAACTCCCAACAATTTGTCAATCGAGGTACACCACATGTCAGGGGAGTACATTAGGTAAGTCCTTCCTCTCTTTAAAATCATTTGATTAATACTAAGTTGGAAGAATTGAACACTATGGTGAGGTATATTGCTTTGGCACAAAAGACATCACAACCCCCTTATTTAAGGCCTTGTGGAATTTTTACTGAGACAATCCATGCAACTGACTATTGCCCCCAAATATAAGAAATAGAAGATTGTGTAGTGGTGTTTCTTGGGTGACCATATCAGTAGCAACAACAACCATATCCCCAAAATAAGCTTGATTGCTTTGCTCCAACATACAACCAAGGGTAGAAGGATCAATCAGACATGAGGTATGTATCTGGACAACAACAAAGGTCCCCTTTTCAACAAAATTTCCAGTATCCTCCACCTTACCAATAGGGTTTCCAACAACCCCAAAGGCAATTTAAATCTCAAGAAACAACAAGTAAACAACAATTGAATTCTCAACCAAAGGTAGATTCTAATACTGATGATATTTTGAAACAAATTTTTCTTAATCAACAGAATGAGCTAAAGAGTCAAGGTTCAGAGATGAGGGAGTTGAAGACTTAAATGAGCCAGATTTCCACTATCCTCCATGAACTGGTAAGTAATAATTCTAGAAATCTACCTTCTAAAACTACTATAAATCTTAAAGGGAATGTCAGTTCCATCACATTGATAAGTGAGAAGAAAAAAACTAATACATTTGCACCTATCATTCCACTGGTATCCACCTCAAATCTGGAGAAAACCCATTCAAAACCAGCTGATGAGAAACCCAATGAGAAAGATAAATGTAAGAAAAATATTGATGATGTCCCTCCTAAACCCCTTATATTTCCAAATAGGGTTGTACAAACCAAGAATATGGCTGATGTCGCAATGAAAAAAATAGGTTTTGGACACATTTAAGCATGTGGAGATCAACATCCCTTTACTTGAAACCATTAAACAAATACCAAGGTATGCCAAATTCTTAAAAGAACTTTGTACCAATAGAAGATGGCTTAGTGTAAATGAAAGGATCAATCTTGTAAGGAATGTGTCGACACTCATTACACCAACTCTAGCAATGCCAACAAAGTGCAAGGATCCTAGGACATTCACCATCCCATACACTATAGGGGAGTTGCACTTTTCTGATGCACTTTGTGATTTAGGAGCTTCCATAAATGTGATGCCTCACTCTATATTCTCTTATTTACAAGTTGGTTATTTGAAGCCAATGAGAGTAGTGGTGCAGTTGGAAAATAGAGCTACAGCATATCCAGTGGGAGTCCTTGAGGTTGTACTTGTCTAGTTAAGAGAGATGATCTTTCCAGCAGATTTCTGCATGCTTAACATGGAGGATGATCAGGTAAGTTCTCATGCTCCCATTATCTTAGGTAGACCCTTCCCCAAAACTGTAAAAACTATTATAAATGTCAATGAGGGTATACTTTCTATGGATTTTTGGGATGAAGTTGTGATATTTAATGTTATGGACTCCATGAAGTAACCCTCAGAGGACCATTCTACATTTGTTATCTCCCATTTTGAACCACAAAATAAAAACCCCATATAATTTTATTGTCCTATGCTTAGGTATATTATGAGTATTGGTTCTATTTTGATGTCTAAGAGTACTTACACACCTATTTATAATGAAAAAGATTCTCTTAGATTTGATTTTGAAATGGATTCATATTCTTATTTTGATCATGTGAACTCTGATTATGACATGGATGTTGAGTATGCTGATGTATTTGATGCTTTATTCTCTGATTTTTATAATGTATATTCTGATACAGATTTTCATTGTACACATATTTTAGTTCCTTCAATTTCTCCATCCATACATCAGCCCCCTACATTGGAACTCAAGACATCACCACCTAATCTCAAATACTCATACTTGTTAAGTGGTGAGAAATTACCTATTATCATTGCTAACAATCTCCCTTTTGAGCATGAAGAAAAACTTTTGAATCTTTTGAGGGAGAACATTAAGGCAATCGGGTGGACCTTGGCTGACATATCAGGTATTATCCCCTCCATTTTCATGCATAGGATTCTTTTGGAGTATGGGGCTAAACCAATTAGGCAGCCACAAATGAGACTAAATCCAACTCTTCTAGAAGTTGTAAAAAAATAAGTTGAGAAATTTCTCGAGGCAGGTATAATCTTTCCCATTTCAGATTCTCAGTGGGTAAGTCCTATTCAGGTTGTGCCTAAGAAAAGTAGTGTTACAGTTGTTAAAAATGAGAAATATGAGTTAGTTCTGATGAGGGTTCAAAATAGTTGGCATGTGTGTATTGATTATAGGAAACTAAATCAGTCCACTCACAAGGACCATTTCCCCCTCCCATTTATTGATCAAATGCTTGAGAGACTATTTGGGAAAACACACTATTGTTTCTTGGATGGATTTTCTAGATACTTTCAGGTTCCTATTTCTCTATAGGATCAGGAGAAGACAACATTCACTTGTCCATTCAATACATTTTTCTACTGAAGGATTCCATTTGGACTTTTCAACGCCCCAGGTACCTTCTAGGGATGCATGGTGAGTATTTTTTCTGATTTTATTAAGACCTACATTGAGGTATTTATGGATGATTTTATAGTGTATGGATCCTCATTTGATGAATGTCTAAGTAGTTTGGAAAAGTTGTTGAATCATTGTATTGAGAATAATCTAGTCTTAAACTTTGAAATGTGTCATTTTATGGTAGATCATGACATTGTCTTGGGAAATGTAGTGTTAAAACATGGTATAGAGGTTGATAGATTTAAGATAGACATTATTTCATAGTTACCCTATCCTTCATGTGTGCATGATATTAGATCTTTCCTAGGGCATTCAGGATTTTATCGGTGCTTCATCAAAGATTTTAGTAAGATTTATTTTCCTTTGTCGCAATTACTTTAAAAAGATTATGATTTTGTAATTGATGATTCATGCAGGGTAGTATTTGAGGAGATGAAGAAGTTTATGACCACTCCACCGATCATACATCCCCCACAATGAGACATTCCTTTTGAGCTTATGTGTGACGCCTCCAACTTTGTGGTTGGAGCTATCTTATCTCAGAGGGTGGAGGGACATTCACATGTGATTTTTTATACATTGAGGACACTAGATTCAGCCCAATCAAACTACACAACCATGTAAAAGGAGTTTCTTGCTGTCATATTCGCTTTAGATAAATTCCATTCATATTTATTAGGATCTAAAGTAGTTGTTTTTTCTGACCATGCAGCTCTAAGGTACCTCTTGAAGAATCTATATGCAAAGCCCAGACTTATCCGATGGATGCTCATTCTTCAGGAATTTGATATTGAGATAAAGGAAAAGAAGGGTTCAAAAAACATGGTGGTAGACCACGTGATTAGGCTTAATCACACACTAGAGGATGACACCATGGACCAGGTACCACTTTGAGACACTTTCATTGATGATCATCTTTATTCCATCTCAGGTATGCATCCTTGGTATGCTGATTTAGTTAACTACCTTTTTTCATCTAAAATCCCTAAAAATTTAAAGAATCATCAAGTCCAAAAATTAAAGAGTGAGTCTAGATTTTGTGTGTGGGATGATCCCTACTTATAGCGCATGTGTAGTGACCAAGTTATTAGGAGGTGTGTTCCTGATCATGAGTTTGAGTATGTTCTTAAATTTCGTCATACACTTGCTTGTGGTGGGCACTTTGGACCCCAATAAACAACTAGGAAAGTTTTGGACTCTGAATTATATCGCCCTAGCTTATTCCTTGATGCCCATGTGTTTTGTAAGTCATGCTCTCATTTCCAACACACTGGGAACATTTCTAGGACTCCCCAACAACCCATACTATTTTGTGAGATTTTTTATGTATGGGGCATCGATTTTATGGGTCATTTTCCTAGTTTATTTGGGTTTTTATATATTTTGGATGTTTTTGATTATGTGAGTAAATGGGTGGAGGCTAAGGCCACTAGGACTAATGATTCTCATGTTGTAGTGGACTTTGTCAAGACACAGATTTTTTGTAGGTTTGGATCACCAAAGGCCATCATCAGTGACCAATGGACATACTTCTATAATCAGAATTTAGCTTCCCTCCTTCATAAGTATGGTGAGACGCACAAAACATCAACACCATACCAACCCCAAACAAATGTCCAGGCTGAGGTTTCAAATTGTGAGTTGAAAAAAAATTGGAGAAAATCATGCAACTGAATAGGAAGGATTGGAGCAAGCACTTGGATGATGCACTATGGTCATATAGGACAGAATACAAAACTCCCATCGGTATGTCCCCATTTCGGATTGTTTTTGGGAAAGCGTGTTGTCTCCCCATGGAAGTTGAGCATCGAGCTTATTGGTCTATAAATAAATGCAACATGGATTTGGCACAAGCTAGAATCTAAAGGAAGTTTCAAATTTAAGAGCTTGAGGAGATTATATTGTCTTCATATGAGAACTCAAGGCTCTATAAGGAAAGATCAAAAGAATCTCATGATAGAATGATCCAGCAAAGGGAGTTTCATGCTGGAGAGAAAGTCCTTCTCTACAGTTCATAACTGAAACTGATGCCTAGTAAGTTGTGTTCCAGGTGGTTAGGTCCTTATGTTGTGACTAATGTTTTTTTTATGGTGAAGTGGAGATCACACAATATTAAACAGGAAGGAGCTTTACAGTCAATGGGAAACATTTGAAGAAATGCATTGAGGGACTTCCTACTAATGTAGTGGATTTCATCACATTGCATGACCCCATCATCACTTAAGCATATTAGGTTGTTCCTAACCCTTTCACTTCTTTATTCTTTGTCCTATTTAAAATTATACATTTCATGTGCATATATCATCTCATGGGTTCACATTGAGGACAATGCAATATTTTAAGTGTGGGGGAGGGAACCTTTTAGTTTAGCAATTTCAATTGTTTTTCTGTTTTTTCAATGATTTAAAAAAATGCGTGTTTTTTAAATTTTGTGTGTTTATTTTTCAATTTTTTGTGTGTTTTTGAAACTTTTTAAATTAAATGATTCGCATCACCATTTTTAAATTCATATCAATAAGTGAAACATTTTATCCCATGAAATCGAGCTTAAATGAATGTTGAAAATAACTTTGTTTCAAGTTCAAATCTTTAGTAATTTCATGAAAAGTACTCTGAATTTTGAATCCCATGACACATCTCACTGTCTTTATATTTGAAATCACTTTCTTGTGAGGCTTCTGAACCATTATTTTCATATTCTTTACATTTAAGTCACTTCTTGAGAGAACCAAACCATGCTTGATTTAACCAGAATTTGATTTATTCCTATCAAAACTTGAGGGTTTGAGGTACTTATGTTTAAATGATTAAGGCATTTGTTTGGTATTAAAGCCCCCATTTCAAATAATCCTTTTTTATAATGGCCTACCTTGAACATTTAATCCTTGTAGCCCTTAGAAGCCATGAACAGCCTGTTAGGTTAGCCACATTACAAGTCAATTTTCCATATCCAACCAAATCTTGAAGTGAAATTGCATAATCTAGTTGAACTTAAGTGTGGGGGAAGTTGTCTTGTGTTGTTCTACCACATTTTGTGATACTTTGGGAGGAAAATTAAATTTTGAAGAGATCTGTTTGCTGCTGAAGAAAATCATTATATTGAAAGATGTGCCTTTTATGGAGCTTTCATGATAAGTGAAGTTGTGCCTTTTCTATAACTTTCATGATAAGTGAAGTTGTGCCTTTTTGGAGATTCTAATAGAGGGAGAAAGTTGTGCCTATTTGGAGATTTCAAGAAAATCATGTTTGATAAGATTGACTTTTTTTACTGATGAAATGTTTAATGGTGTGAACATTCCTTTATTTTTCATGATGATGAACATGAATTGATGCTATGGAGATTGAGTAGGAGACCATATTTAAGTGAAAATTAGATTAATGCAATTTTTCTTCAAAAATAGTCAAGCCCCCCTTATTCAGCCTCAAAAAATTTCACATCTAAATCCTACCAACCGAAAGCCACAGAATAACCCTAGAAAGTCCTCATGATAAAAATATGTCCATGACTCACATCGGGTGGCGATGTAGGAATTCATCAAGCCTATGGTGATCCTTGTATGAGTTTGGATGAGAAAGACATTGCTGAAAAATTGACATTTGTGTGATAAGAGAAAATTCAAGTGAGTTAAGTGTTTTGTGAATGGGAGGATAAATGAAGTGGAAATATATTGAATAACATAAATGGATAACTTGAAATAATAGTTTTTTATGAGGTGTGATAACTTTTGTTTCTTGGTGTAGAATTTTTGGATCTCAAGGATATGTGTTTTAGAATTTGTTTTGATTTGATATTGATGTTTACTTGTCACAATTTTTTGGAATACATGATATGGGGTTTTTCCTGGGAGTGAAAAAGGGTAAGTGTGGGGGGGTTGGTAAAAAAATTTATTGAATATTTTATTGATAATAAATGATATAATTTCCTCACATTGTGGTAACTATGTTCATTTATGGAATATTTGGGATTAGATCATTCATTTGAAAATTTGATGAAAATTCCAGTTTTACCCTTTAAAAATTCATTGTAGTATTTCGAACATAAATAATTTTATTTGAATTATTTTAACTTAATATTTTTTAAATTTATTCATGAATTAACTTTATACAACTTTCATTTAATACATTGGAGCTAAATCATGCATTTGGTTGGTGCAAATGGACCATGAAGTCAAAGTTGGGCTGGACTCGCCAGATTGAACATGGGTTTTGTAATTGGGACATAACTTCTACATCCGCACATGTATTGAGCCCAAATTTTTATAGGAGATCAAAAACCCAATTTCTCACAAATTATCCTTCTGAAATAACATCTGGTTCACGTGTTTTGAAGGTCAAATGGGCGGTTCAAATTGGATTAAAATATTTGGCCGAGATTCCCCATTCACATTTGAAACCACTTTGAACCTAGCCTCCCCACTACTCTATAAATTGGTTTGTTCACTCTTTTAAATAGTTGGTTAAGGAATTGGGAAGGTTTTTCTGAAAGGGTGTCTCTTGGGATCCCCTCACAACTCTTGTAATAAGTAAGTCCTTGTGCAAACATCTCTTTCAAAAAGGCTCTCCTCTCCCACCTCCTCTTTGTATTTCTTTGCTTTCATGCTTGTATCTTGAATTTTTCTTTAATTAATATTATTTTTTTTCCTTTTTCATCTTCTTATCTTCCTCTTGGGTCTAGAATTAAATATTTTAGATGATATTGGGTTCTACCCTTTCAATCCTTTGCTCATGCAAAACGTCTCCACGATGACCACACCACCCATGGAAGAGTAGTTTTCTTAATGATTGATCTATCTTCTACCTTATTCATTTAATTATTTTGAATCATTGAGATAATTTAATTCACTTAATATGATACATTAATTTAGTTTTTAAATTATAAGAAAGTAATCAAGCAATTAAACAATTAACACAAAAACAAGTGAGGTCGGGTATTGTGTGAATTGTGAGAGTGCGATCTTAATCGGTAATACACAACCACATGGGATAAGTTTGTAGAGTTCAAATATAATACATAAACTTGATTAATACTCATATCCAGAATGGATATGTGCTCTAATTATCCACTGACCATAATCTAACCTTAGAACATCAATCAAAGCAGGGTGTTGTGATTGTGTGTTCCGAAGCTAGCCTAGGGTTTAAGTAATTTCATCTTTGTGGTTAAATTAACTCTCATAGGGTTAGAGGGTTAAAAAATTAGGGTATCATAATTAAGTGGGTATTAATTTAAATTATAATTATTAATAAGTAAATTAATAGGTAGAGTTAGATCGATTATGTCTTTTAAAAATATTTTCTAAAAAAAGTATCTTCTCGCTGTGTCTTATTAATCAAACTTCATTTCAAAAATAAAAACAAAAAAAATACAATATTTTTCCACAAAACTTCATAAAGGTTTATAATTGGTAAAAAAATCCCCCATACTTTTTATGTAGTGTGTTTTCTTATCTTTTATGTTATTTTCATAATACCATTAATAAGTTGTTTCAATTACTGCCTCTTTGAGAGATGACCTTGGTCAGTCACTCTACTGCACCCAAGTACCCCAAAAACCATTAATCATTTGAGGGCACCCATGACAGTGCCTTTCATAATTTAAATGAGTATTGAATATAAAATAAATTAATTCATCATTAATTATATTATTTTCATCATCCACTTATAACATGATTTCATCATCATCACCCTTCCTTACAAAAATAATTATTTCATCATCATCATTTACATATAGATCAATATCTTATTGTTGATGGGGTTAGATGGCACAAAAAAATTCTTCAACTTCATCAACCATATCATACAAGTCTCTTGGTTTTACATGGACTACAACACTTCACCCTTCATTGACTCTATCATCCACATAATATACCTTTTTATCTTATGTGGTCAAAATATATGGATCATGTTCTTTATGATCACTAGTATCAATCAACCGAGATAAGTTAACATAAATAAATTGTAATTAATATTTCTTTATTCCCCTTTAAATATTGAACCACTTTCATTTGAATAACACAACTGAAAATTGTCCATGATAATTTAATTTAATAATGTTAATTAATTTTCCATAGTATCCTAAGACTGTAATTTTTTTGAAGATTCTACTATTTTGTGTTTTCATACCTTATTCTTACAAAAGTGAATGAAACTTAAAGCCATAAATATTATAATCTTCAAATATCCTATACTTATTCAAAGGTCCTCGAGCCAAATATTACAAATCATCTATCACTTTATCTTGATCATCAACATTCATGAAGTATACCAATATTTTATGAATATTAAATTAATTATGGTCTTACACAACATGAAAACCAATAAATAGTGTCTTTTTTAATGGATTTTGTTTTCACTTTATAATTTTGTGCTTGAATATAAAGTAATATATTTGTTTGAATCTTCAATTATTCAATAAAAGGATCTATAATATCACTATTCAGTAACACATATCTATATTCTTGTATAGAATCTATTTTTGTTAATAAAACTAATGATATTTTCCCAACTTTATGTCCTAAATTTGGAAATTTTACTGATTTTCTACAAGATTGAAATTGATTTGTGCTATCATAAACACATACAAATAAATTGAATCATGTATTGATATTATCTAAACCTCAAACAAAATTTTTTATACTCTTTCATCATACAACCTTTATCAATAGAACATTCAAGTTGATCTTTTTTTTCAAAAAAATACTTTAAATGACATAGATCACTAATTAAATAATGTAGTATAGAAGAATAAAGCATGTATGTAAGGATTTTTAAAATTTTAATGTAGCGGTTATACAAAATTTAGATGACAATACCTCTCTATGGGATACATCCATCAATAATGTATGGGTCCTCCAACATTAACTTCCACGATCAAAAAAATAATTAAATGAATCTTCATAGTGAAAAACAACAGGGGAAATATCGTATAAAAATGAAAAAGTTCCATTATAGTTCTTTCTTAAGGTTTTTCAAACTCAATTAGGTTTAAATTTTTCTCACCAAGGAATTTGAAAAATTCAATTATAATTGTTGTTATTTTATCAGGTAACAATTTATGCAATTCCAAAGGTGGAAATTGATCCATCAAAATATATGAGTTTTGAATTTTAAAACCATGTAACTTATTATGTTTTAAGTCAATACATCTTGAAATGTTACTTGAATATTTTTTAGAGGGATTTCATGGTGTGGAATGGGTTTTACTCATCACGTTACCATTTCACTTTTCCCTGAAACTCCCAATGGTTCCCCTATCCATAGTTGAATACAGACCTACTTTCCAAAGGTCGGTGGTCATTTGGGTTTTAAGGCTCAAAAAATATTAGGGACTCACATTGGTTGAGAGGATGGTAGGTCAAGCTCATCGCACCCTTTTGGGGGTAATTTTTTCCTACTCTGGGACTCTCTTATAGATTTAATACATTTCAGGAATCTCTCCCTATTCTCAATACGAGACCATTTTCCTTGAAAAAAGGCTATGGGACAATTCTCTTTTATGTACAATAGACTAGGATTCATCTGTATATATCTGAGGTTCTCCATCACTTTTTGGTTTTGGGAAATCGCTTATGTGTGGAAGTCGCATGACCAAGTGCTTCAGGATATACTCCCATTTGTGGAGGATATTGATATTCTGAGGATGGGATTGAGCCATTATGAGGAATCCTATGTATCCTAGTTATTTCAAGAATCAAAACCCACATAATTCTATTGGTGTTGGGACTTACGCACTATGACTGCCCTATTTATGATGTCTAATGAGGTGCTTGTTGCATTCCCCTAAGACCACATGATCCATAATTGTTGTGAGAAACAAGAGGGAGTGCATGATCATCCTCAAGGCATGTGGGTGTTGGATTTTTATATTGGTTTAGTCCCTAAGATATTTGATATGGAGCTCGATCCTTTAAGTAGGCATCCTATGTATCCTGGTTATGGCAAGAATCAGATTCCTCATAGTTCTTTAAGGCTGGGGCTTAGACACTGAGGTTGCCCTGATGAATGAGACATCATATCTAGAAGGTGTATCATGATCCTATTGACATACCATGGGAGTCATCGTGTGACCTAGCTCGACACATATGGTGGGTGTCACGAGATCCATGGTGGCATGGTCCGGGGGTGTCACGTGTCTTGGCTGACACCTCAAGGAGACATCACGAGTCCAAGCTGACATGTCTAGAGGTGTGTTGCATGTCTTGGATGACTCGTTTGGGAGACACCATGAGACTGGACTGACATGTGTATAGGTTTCATGGGTCTCATATGACTCATTCAGGGGGGCACTGCGAGAGCTAGGTCATCATGTTCAGATGTGTCAATGACACTCGGTTGACGTGAGTAAGCACTGTCATATGAAAGGCGATGCATTCGAAGGACTTCGTAAGTCTAGGGTGACAAAACCATAGGGTTTTCAGGATCTAGGTGGTGCATGCAGAAGGTTAAGACCTGTCTCAATGTTTCTATAGCATTCCATATGTCCCATATGACATGACAAATAGATGTCATGAGATCTGGGTAGCGCGACTTGGCATTTTCGTGTGTCTTCAGAAGGCACATGAGAATCCCATAGAGGTTTGTGATTGTGTCCTCTTCTTAAGTTTTCCACTTTGAATCCTGGATTTTTCCCTTGTATTTTGAGTGCCTCATCTTGGTTCAGTGTTATTTTTTTTGGGTCTAACGTGATCTAGAAGACATGCGATATGGTCTTCACAGATCTCACCAGGAGTCCTTTGTGTGATCTTTTATTGATCATGTGAAGGAATTTATACTTGGTGCATGACTACTCTGGCAGTCTGCTGGTGTATTACCTGGTGTAAAGTTGGTCGATCGCGTGATCGGATGTGCATAGAAGCCCAAGATCTGATCGCTGATGTGCGCAACCTCTAGCGTTTAGTCAATCGACCAATGCACCAACTGACTAGCCAACCAACCCTTTTTTTGAGTTGTATTAGAGAATTTATAGGTACAACCATCCCGCGTACTCACTAGTTTGTGTGGGGCATCTAATGTGAGTCCAGGATGTATTCTAAAAGGGGTCTGGCATTACGTAGTTTCTCAAATCTCTATGGTGTACCACATCTGGGGCGCTGCCTGATTTTCAACAGTCACGGGCCCATCCATCCTTTATCATATTATTGAAAATTATTTAAGACTCACACCTTGAAGGGATTATATGCCATCATTTCAATATGTCCAATGGTCTTCATGAGATCCAATTTTCTATCATAGGGCACTCACGAGTCCTTGTATGGCCTATCTTACGGTATTGTGGTCCATGTCGAGGGTGCTCTAGACGTGTCATGTTTCCTTCAATGACTGTGAACCCTAATCGCCTCCCCCTTTTCCACCTCCTTCATTTTATGTGATGAAGGTCAAGAGTCATGTGTGATTCTATGTATGGAACTGAGGGTATTTCTTCTATTTTTAGGTGATGAGTCATGTGACCGATATGGGTTACATGGTGATGTGTGACTATTTCAGGGACAAACCTACATGTTCATCCTTAGAGTATCACGGGGTTTCCTGGACATGCGCTAGGTCTTCCGTGTGATGAAACTGACAGGACAGAGGGACCTCACGAGGTGAGGTGGTCATGAAACTGAGATCTCATGGTGTCTCTCGGGTCTCTCGGGGCATACGTCGCATGTCTTTCAGCAACTGCGGACACCACTCGCCTCCTCCCTTTTGATCCCATTTTTTTATTTGATAAGGGTTGGGAGGCATGCGAGTTTTCTCAGGTAATATCCATGATTTTTACTCTATTTTCTGGTGGTATCTCATGTGAACAATTTAGATTATATGAGAGTGTACAAGTATTGTGGAAAAAACTATGCTTTTGTCCTTAGAGTGTTGCAGCGTTTTCTAGCAATTCTCATGTGACGCAGCTGACAAACCGAAGGGGCTCCGTGAGATGCACTAGATAGGTTAGGGTGCATCACATGTCTTTAGGGGAACACCTCATGTCCTCTAGTGACTTCAGAACCCTCTCCCCCCCCCCCTCTTTATCTCCTTCATTCTTTGTGGTCAAGTCTCGGAGGTCTCGCAAGATGGCTTGGACATCCTCTAGATATTTTATTCTTCCTAATGATTCTTTGGTGCATTATCTTTGGGAATACAAGGGGTATCTTCCTTGGGATATCACTTCCCTTTATTTTTAGGGGATTTTGAATGGTTTTTCAGGCACTTTCCAATGAAAAACTATGCAGCCTTGGGGGATGCTCATTTGGTCTTCACCATTCGATCACTGGCGAGCAAGGGTGCTTACTGGGGAGGGTTTCTTGGGGCTTTCCATAGGCTAAGCACCATGTATGGAGACTTCTCATAACCTTGAGGTGGTCATATGATCACGGTCCTTTTAGGGAGTGGAGAACATTTCATTCCATTGGCCCCCTTCTTGTCGATAGTTCTCCTATTACTGTCATGTCATAATCCTTTATCGTGAACCCTAGTCATGAGCCCTATCCACACATCTCCATCATGAGTCCTAACCGTGATCCCTGCTCATGCACAAGACTGTTTGCTACTCAGACACTCGTCTGTCACATCCACATACTAAACTTTAGTAATTTCTCAAACTTAGGTGGTTGTCATGAGAACTCTATGGGTTCCATTAGCTCAGCCTCTTGATCGGTTCACGTGACCATGTCCAGGTCACACAATCGCAATCCTTCAAGGAGGTCATGTGATGCACTTGGGGCCTCACAGGGGTTTTGCACCCCGTGATTCCTATGGAGGCCAGGTGGTTCACAGGCTCCTCAATGTGGTTTGCAAACCCTCGGCTGAGTCATGTGATTCACATGATGTCATTGTAACATTTCCATGCCTTTAATTTTATCAATACTTTATATTTTTCAATTAGAAATGTGCTTTCACCTTCTATTGTAGTGCCTTCACCTCGAAATTTTGAGGCTCTGGTGCTTATCCCTTTGGGAGTCCCTCCAATTGAGTCTACCAATGGTGATTCTGGTTCTTTTCCCTCATCATCAAAGACTATGGGCACAGACCTACCCTTGAGAGATCTCATTGCAGAATAAATTTTGATTCTTAATGTAATCCTAGATAATGGCTTTAGGTTTTCAACATTCTATCAATCTATGTGGTGGCATGTGTGGAGAGATATTTGAATCTTGGTGTCAGAAAACCCATTGGATGGGTTGAAGGACCTATTAGGTCATCTTCGATTCATGTTTCCTACCCTTGGCTATGAATTATTTGATTACTCTGCTCTTTATTCTTGGGTAAAGGAGGTAGTCTCCATACGTGAACAGAGAAGGGACCTTGAATTGAGGGCAGCAGCTAGTAAGGCTTCCTCTTCGACAAAACAACACTGGAGTAAAGTTGTGTATGAATCTACTCAATGAGAAATGGAGGGTACTTCTCACCAAGATGTGATTAAGACTAGGTAGGCTCGGATTGGTCATCTCCAGTCTGAGATTGGTCATCTTCAATTAGAGTTGTCCTGATTTCAACATGCACTCCAGTCACCAAAAAAGATCATGATGGAATAGGAAGGGCTTCTGGACATGGTAGAGAAAGCCAGGCTGGATTTTATTTCCGAATTGGAGGATTTCCAGTGTACTGCGAAGGTGGATACTAAGTCTTCTGATCATCTGTGTCGATCTATGACTCTACTAGGGTAAAGACTTGTTGATCTCAAAGACTTGGCTGAGCAGATGTTATAAAGATATTAGAATTTTTCAATTATATTTTGATCTATAGGATAGGCTCTAGTGTGTATAGATTACCCCCTTTTATGTGTATTTAACAAACCAAGTTGTTGGTATTCATATGACATCGCTCATCTTTTTCCTTTATCTGTGATGTGCATGAAATTTCATCATTCTGATGCTTTATGAATTTCCAATGATGTACATCCATTTCTTTGTGATGAATGGGCATATATTCTAGGTGTGTGGGGATATTATCAGAGTAGTAGATATGTCCTCAATGATGGGTGCTTTGCATATTTGTGTAGAGCATCTTGAGCATGATATGGATGTATAACAAGCCTCGTGACAACTATCACATGCTTTAGTTTAGGGTCTTTTAGCTCAGACCATATATTGCTTTAGTTTAGGGTCTTTTAGCTCTAACTATATGTCATATACTTTAGTTTAGGGTCTTTTAGATTGAACCATCTGTTGCTTTGGTTTAGGGTCTTTTAGCTCGGACCAGCTATTGCTTTAGTTTAGGTTCTTTTAGCTTAGACCATTTGTTGATTTAGTTTAGAGTATTTTATATTGGACCATCTATCACATGCTTTAGTTTAGGGTCTTTTAGATCAGACCATTTTTCACATTCTTTAGTTTAGGGTCTTTTATCTCAGACCATCTTTTGATTTAGTTTAGGTTCTTTTAGCTCAGACCATCTGTTTCTTTAGTTTAGGGTCTTTTAGATCGGACCATCTATTACTTTAGTTTAGGGTATTTTAGCTCAAAACATATGTTGCATTAGTTTAGGGTCTTTTAGCTTAGACCATCTGTTGCTTTAGTTTAGGGTCTTTTAGATCAGACCATCTATTACTTTAGTTTAGGGTATTTTAGATCGGACCATATGTTTCTTTATTTTAGGGTATTTTAGCTCGGACCATCTACTGCTTTAGTTTAGGGTCTTTTAACTCAAACCATTTGTTGCTTTAGTTTAGGGTCTTTTAGCTTAGACCATCTATTGTTTTAGTTTAGGGTCTTTTAGATTGGAGCATCTGTTACTTTAGTTTATGGTCTTTTAGCTTGGACCATCTGTTGGATATAGGGCCAACATGTCAAAAATAACTCAAAAATGTTATAGGATATTGAGTTCCACTATGATACTGATAGGGATCATGAGGATATGAGTTCTAAGGTCTATGGAAGGTTTGTGTGGTGAACATGATTGAGGGAAAAATACTAAGAAAGTTAGTACTACCTAGATAGTTGGAATGTGGGTGGCATAAATCACAACCTGGAAGCTTGAGCCGAATGACATGGAATGGGGTAGACATGCTAGGTATTTCCCTTGACACTATGGGTGTGTCAGGTTCCAACATGGTGTCGTTGAGGCTCACAAGGATTATAAGGCCCTTTATTATGGACTAAGATATCCTCTATCGGTGGTTCTAAGCCCTTTTGCATCAGTATAATGGTCGGGTGGAGAGATATCTTTTCCTTTACAGGGGCTATGAGATATTTATGAAGGCTCAAACATCATGATTATGAAGTTGGGTATGGAGGGAAGGCTATCCAGGAAGGGTTCTGACACCCTAGGGAAACTTAGCTCTTAATTGAATAGTCCGAGACCTACACCTTGTGGTTTCGAATCACAAGGTGTGGTCCAAAAAAAGGTTCAATAATGAGGGGTCATATTATGGATTTGAGAATGGGTAAAAAACATGGTGATGCAATGTAAAGGATATCAGATCCACTTGGATAGTTTGATATAAAGATTGTAAATCACAGTCCAAAGTGATCAAGTCATGAGGAAGGTATGGGAAAATCATTCTGGGGTAAACTATTACACAATGGGGTGATGGGTTCTACCTTGGTGATGTCAAGCTCACAAGAATCAGAAAGCCCTTTATGTCGGGCCAAGATTTCTCTGGTTGGTGGGTCTGAGCCCTTGCAATAATAGCATGGCCAAGCAGAGAGATCTATTTTCCACTTCAAGGGAAATGAAAGATTTGAAACAACCTAAGATGCTTTAGATCATGAAGTGGGGTATATGGAAAATGTAAGATCCAAGAAGGTTTTGAGTACACTAAAAGTTGTGCCACCACCTGTCGAACATATTCACGTGGTGAGGATATGTGACAAATCATTGCTCTTATTTTTTCCTGGACCAGGGGATCCAGCGAGCATAAATTGGATTTTACTAGGGTTGCATAGTATACCCTATGAGATTTATTCCTCATTCAATTGTGCCCTATTTTTTTCCTAAACTTTGGAGATGATGAGATTAGCTGGTGAATACTTGACTTTTTCTTAGGTCTCCCTTTACAGGTTTTCATCCTGACGAGTTTTGTGTCTCTTTAGTTAGTAGTTTAAGGTCTTGTAGTTTGGACCATTATGTGCTAGAGTTTAAAGTCATATATATTTGACCAAAGTGTGAGCAGTTTAAGTTCATGACACTTGGACCTGGTATGGGGGATGATACATAAGATGCTTATTAGGATACTCAGGGTCAAGAGTACTCCAACATCCTTCTGAGTAGGTAGTGGAGACGTTGTAAATCATGGATCAAGGTTCTCAATTCATGATTGATGATATGGGATAGTCATACAGAGAGCGGTTCAGACACACTGGGGTGTTGAGTGCTATCGTGGGGATATTAGGGCGCATCATAATTAGAATGTTCATCTTCAGAGTGACATATCTAGTTGACGGCCATAGGCACATATGTAGGAGTCATGAGCATGCATTCATAGTCAACCCAAGGGTCCTTGAAGCTGGATATCCTTTCCAAGGTCCATGGAAGGTTAATGGTGGCTTGAGACACTCAAGACATGAAGTGTGGGGCTTGGGTTGAGGTGCTTAAAAAGATGACAGAGGCACTCTGTTCTCTGGTTGGCCTGGGTAAGGCTCTTATGGTCCTTTGATAAAGAAGAGTTATGGATGATGACCTGTATAGTTTATCATCATGTAGTGGAAAGTTCTTCCATGTAATTTAGCATCTTTCAGTGAGAACTTATGCAGTTTAATGTCACGTAGTAAGGAAAATGGGGGACCAACATGAACAAATAAGAATGTACATATTGGGATTGAAACCTGGTGGGGTTCCTATATACCCCAACTAGTTGGGAATCAAATTCCATATAGTTCTAGGAGAACTGTGCAGTTTAAAATCATACGGTGAAGATGTAAGTTGCGGTACAGTTTATTGTCATACAGTTAGGATACAGAAGGGATAATGTTCCATAGGGGGTTGTTCATGGTGTGGTAGAATATATCTAACATAAATGAGGAAAAAAGAGGTCCACACCACACCATGTTCATTTTCGGATAGGACATGGTCCAAGCATCCAAAAAAGGAGATGGAGTGATTTGTGGTTCCAGGGGCCGGACCCAAAGACAAAATGTTTGGGTGTTCCTACATATCTAGTGAGGTAATAAATCAAGCCACACATAGTTCTTTATATTTTATGCAGTTTAACATCATGCAGGGAGGATGAAGGTAGAACCAATGTGAATGAGGTCCAAAGAGACCCACACTATTCCATTCATCCCTAAAGGGGATCAGGCCAAGAGGCTAAAAAGAAGTCCAGATTTTTGGTACCTGGGGCTAGACCCGAAGACTAGATTCTAGGGAATTTCTACGTATCCCATAAGGATGGAAATCAATACATACATAGTTCTAGAAGGTTCCATGAAATTTAACATCCTGAAGTAAGGATGAAGGGTGTCAAAGAAGTTTATTTTCATGTGGCTAGGACAATAAAGGGGGGATAGTGTCCCAAATGGGATGCATGGGGCATGGTAAAACAAACCCAACGTGAATGGGGACCAAGGCAGTCTGCACCACACCACACACTCCTAGGAGGGGACTTAGGCTAAGGGGCTAGTAAAGGTCAAAGGGGCCTAGGGATAGACCCGAGTCAAAGTGCTCGGGTGTTCCAATGTATCCCATGAGGATGGGAATCAATCCAAATGTAGTTATTGATATTCCATGTATTTTAACATCATGTAGGGAGGAAAAAGGTCACCTAACGTGAATGGAAGATAATCCTATGGATGGGCCCAAAAATAAGGGTTTGGGCATCACTATGTATCTCATTAAGAATGAGAATCAATCCTCATATAGTTCTTGAAATTCTAGCGCAGTAGGAGACTGACACCATCTATGGTGTTCCTCTCAGATGAGGTCCATAGGAGCATACAATTTCATGTTGTGTAGGGTACATCGACCATGCGGTTTAACATCATGCAGTGAGGACTCATGGAATCCCCTTTATCTCACTATATTTAGGATGATAATGGGTTCATACCAAGCTGTCACACCCTGTTTTGTGTGGGGAAACCCTTTTTGGAATTCCTAAGACCATGTGAGCTATGTTAGATGCAATAAAAAAGGAATGACAAGGAACCCTCCCACTATTATGAGGCATGAAGGATAGGATGGGAGTATTTTATGTCGTGTGGTGGCTGGTTTAAGATATAGGATCAAGGCATCCCTACATATCTCATTAAGAATGAGAATCAAGCCTTATGTAGTTCTAGAGAGACCGTGCAGTTTAATGTCATACGGTGAGGACTTATCTGAAAAGTTTATTGTCATGTGCGATACATTCCATTCAGTTTAACATCATGCGGAAAGGATGAGTATGGGACTTACAACAATGTTGGTGCCCTATTTCTAAAAATTATGTAAAGTATTTATTGATAAATCCCACATTTGTGGGTGGTGTGACATGCTCCCCATCCATGGTGACTGGTGAATAGGCTCCATTATGATAGACCCTATGTATGGAATAGGGTCCCTACCACTTAGGTTCCAACTTTGGGGGATTATTCCCAGATATCATCGGGGTTCTGAGAGCTATCACCAATTCTCCTTGGAGTAACGAATGGAGGCGAACCTTTTTATTGAAGGCTCGTGCTATCTAGTTCTAGTGGAATTCTAGGTTGTGCAGTGTATGCAACCTCTTCTCATCTAGCTGCTCCAACTCATCCAGCCATTTTTTAGATTGTTCATCATCATATTGTTGCCTGAAAATGGATATTTAAAGTAAAGGAAGTTATACCTCTATGGGTAGCACTTCCTTGGTCCCATAAACCAATGAGTATGGTATTGATTATGTAGTAGTACATGTGGTGGTATGGTAGGACCATAAAGCATGGAGGAGTTTGTTCAGCTAGGACTTCTTATCCTTGTTCACCATCTTATGGAGTATATTTGACAAAGTCTTATTAAAGGCCTCTATCTGTCCATTTTCCATTGCATGATAGCGCGATGAGTGATTGGATTCGATGTTAAACTCCTGATATAACTTCTTCAACTCCATAGAATAGAATTTGGTGTAATTGTCAGTCAATATCAAGTGAGGGGCTCCAAACCTAGTGATTATGTGGGACTTTATGAAGTTGATCATATTCTTTGTCCCAAATTCCTTGAGGGGTATCGCCTCAACCCATTTGGAGAAGAAGTCAGTAGCAGTAAGGATGTACTTAAACTGCTTGGTTGTGGCTGGGGGATATGTACCCACAACATCCATCCTCCAAATAGAAAATGTCCAGGAGGATTTAGTTGTGTGCAGTTATTTCAAGGGCTGATGGATAAAGTTTTCATGAATCTAGCATGCATGACATTTTTTTGTGAATTCCATGTAGTCTTGAATCATGGTTTTTCAGTAATACCCCAACCTTCTGATCTGGTGGGAAATCCTAGTTCCAGATTGGTGGGCACTACAGGAGCCTACATGAACATCTTCCATGAAGGTGAGAATTTATCCTTCTGCTATGAATCTGAGGATAATTCCATCGAATCCATGCTTGTTTATGATTTTCTAATCATTTTGACCATCCTGCAAGGTGAAGTTTTCTACTCGGTGCTATATCTATTCCTTTCCAGCTCTATCCTTCAAGAGAGTCATATCCCAATGATAGATAATTATGGGATTCATCCATATAGAGGTGGTCAATGATTAATTATGCTCTGGGGTGGCACTAAACTAATTGATTTCTTTCATATCACACATGATGATTGATGAGACCATTCTTCAATGTGTTATGTAGAAGGTTTCTTCCAACTGATTAGGGCCGGCCAAGATAGTCGTTGCATTAGACAGTGTGCCGGTATGATCATTATGTGATTGAGGGATATAATGCAACATGGGATCAAAGGGGAACTCTACCATTAGTCCCCTAACATATCCATTGATAAGGGATAGTTATTCCTTTTTTATGGAATATTCGACGTTGTTCTGGTTTATCACTAGCTCTGAATCCCATTTTATGTTCAGGTAGGCTATGTGAAACTATAACTCTAGTTCCAAATCAGTGATGAGATCTCGGTACTCAACCTTTTTGTTTGTGCAGCCTTCGGATAGTGACAAAGAATAAGGAAAAACTGCTTTATCTAGGGAGACAAATATGACCCCTAGGACAACTCGGTTGAGTTTCAGGTTATCTATTCTTATGCTAATAGGACTTCGAGAGGTTCCATCAAAATACATTTACCATGTCTGGTGAGTGTCGTGGGAATAGAAAACCTCTTCATCAGGGAGTTTGGTGTCCTACAGTTCATTTTTTGAAGCAGGATGTGCCACAAGGAAGTTAGTTAGGACTTTCCCTTTTACTTACTTCTGGGATACAAACTGGATGTCATATTTATGCAGGATGACTGACCACCAAGCCAAACACTTGGTCAACATAGGTTGTCCAAGGATGTACTTGAGCATGTCAATACGAGAGACCAGGTGGATCTCATGGTGCTGCAAGTAATGCTTCTGCTTATGCACTGTAAATATGAGTGAATGGTAGTTCTTTTCGACATTAGAATATCTGATCTTAGTACCTAGCGTAGTCCATATGAGGTAGTAGAGACTATTTTTTCTCCTTTTTTTATTATTTTGAGTGAGGAGGGAACCTAGTGAGCATTCCATGGAGGCCACATATAAGATGAGTGGCCTCCCCTCCACCAGAGGCATCAAAACTGGTGGGTGTAGTAGATACTGCTTAATATTCTTGAAGGATTTTTTGTAATCATTTTCTCATTGGTAGGTGAATCCCTTCTTCATCAGCCTCATTAAGGGGAGGGATTTTTCAACCAGGTTGGATATGAATCATTGAATGTAGGTGAGGTGCCCTTAGAGACTCCCCCCCCCCAGTTCTTTGAGGTTCCTAGGGCAACATTGCTAAGATAGAAATGGTCTTCTCTGGTTAAAATTCAATGTCACAGTGGCGTACCAAAAATCCAAGGAACATTCCTGATGTTACCCCAAAAGCGCACTTTAGTGGATTCATATTCAAATTATGTTGTCGCAACTTGTCAAATATTTATTGTATATCCATGAAGATGACCAGGTTGTCAGTATAACACTTTTCTATCTTCCCCAAGAACATATTAAAGATGCGATGCATGGTGTGATGATATGTGGTGTCGGCATTCTTTAATCCAAAGGGCATGACCAGGTAGTAGAAGATCCTCTGGGGTGCCCTGAATGTGGTGGCCTCTTCATCCTCAGGGGCCATTTCGATCAGATTATACCCCAAGTAACCATCTATAAAGGAAAGGGCTTGGAAGATAGTGATTGCATTGATCAAGAGTTATGTGATTGGCAATGGAAAATCGTCCTTCAAGCAATTCCAAATAAGTATGTGGCATGATCATGAGCATTACTACTAGTTAGTTTATCAAGTGGAAAATAAACTAACCCTTGACCCTAGGAGAATAACTCCTCAAACCTAGCTTGGTTTGAGTTACAACATTACACCTTTCACCATTGTATCTCCTTGGTTGATTTCACATCATCTCCATATTAAATCATCTCTAATATCATGGGAGATCTTTATTTTACATATGTTTACTCACATGTAGGTGAGGGTAACCATGGGTATGGTATTACATAAAAGAAATTGTGGATATGTGTATCCCCATACATAATAAAGAGGTGGGAATGATTCACATGTCATTATTTTAATTTAATAATAATTATCATAAAAGTCATGCAATAATAATAAATTAAAAGAAAAATAATTCATTAATAGAGCAATTAATCTCATAATAATCCATGCATGCAATGACTATGCATTTAAAACTAGTTATCATTCATTTCAATTCATTCTTTAATAAGATAAAATTCCTAGATTAATAAATTAGTTATCCTTATTAATTAAATATTTATTTATTTTATCTTAATTTCACATACAAAAAATCTCAATGATTCTCAACCACTATAATTTGAGATAAATTAAATAATTTGATTTAATTTAAAATTAATTCATACACAACGTGTACTAACGGGGCACATAGATTGAATCAATGTTGTCCGTCTTGAACCCTGTCTTGAATTTGACTCGACATATATTGGAGGCAACATGGTGTGTACCCTTTTTATCTATGTATCATGTAATAACACTCAAATGACATGCATGTCAAGACCCCCTTACCCCAAAGGAACCCCTCCTAGGTCAACAATGAATGAAGAGAGATAATGACCCCTAAGTCCCACCTTCAGAGTTAGCGGCTAATACTGAGGGTGTAAAAATATCACATATGAAAAGCATTAACCTTAATTATAAATATAATATTGAGAGATAAAATGAAAACTTATAAGAAAATCCATCTTATAAAATAAAAGGGAAACCAAAACCATCCCATAATGCATGTATAAAGTAAATAGATGCAAATAAAGTCTCTAAATGAATACCAAAAGAAATCCTAAGGCAGCGACTCACTAGAAACTCTAATGTATGAGCTAGAAATATCTAGATTGGTCCATGTAGTCCTCCTAATAACCTAAGAAATAGTTTTTATATATATAGGGTGAACGTAACATGTATACTTAGTAGGATCATACCCAATGTATCTCGTGAATAAGAGAAAATAACCTACTAATGCACCAGTGGACAAACATCAAAACCAACATGCACCAAAACAGGTCAACTAGCCAATCTCATCCTCACCATGAAACACTCACCAAATAATACATCCAAAGAAGTAGTATAATAAGAATCATATCGATAAGGGGTACACCACACCACTTTCCCACTAAAATTCCATTATCATGTCCCAAAGTCATATATCCTGCCACTCTCATCCCTTCTGTAATAGTCATGCTTGATGACACCTGGGAAATTGCATCACATCATTCCTAAATACACCTAGGAAACCACATCATACCATGAACCCCATGCAACATGTCATCACATTCACATCCTCCCATGACCATTGAAATATAACCAAAATAGTAGAGTATCATGAACATGAAGGACGTCAACATTGTACCCTCCTCCTACCATGCACGATCCCCATTATGAACCACATCATCCTCTCATAAAACATCATCACTGGTGAACTTTTGAATTATGACCATCACAACTCATGAATATAAATCTCAACTGGAAGAGATAGTGGGGAATTGTGGTATCCAACCATCCATCCTCATAATCATGTATGTTTGGGAAAAACACATGAAACCCAAAACCTTTGGGCTTCTATGTAAACACGCGACTTAGGTGGGGTGTGTATAGAAATAACATAAGAAATACATGATAGATAAATAACACACAAGACCAACCTAGGGGTTCACAATAAGGGTAATAACATGACTCTCCACATTACCACAAGGTCTCACAGCCCCCAACGCTATCGTTTCCACCACTAAATGCACCACATGACACAAGAAAGCCACACACACAAGCCATATTCCATATTTCCACAGTTGTTGTTCCACATTCCATATTTCCTTTCAAAACAACCCATTTCTAAATTTTATAATTACCAAACATATTCATTTATCAATATTTTTCATTTAATATTTAAAACCATCCCATTCATTATTCATTTCATACATTACTTTATTTACAACACATTAATTTCCACCCATGTTTATCCCCATGTACATATTTCAAGTCAATTCCATAGCCACTAAGAAACTACATGACACAACACATAACAACCCATACATCTCATACCAATGAACCCTACCTCACAACCACCCCATATCACAACCACCATACATCACAACCACTATACACCATAACCTCCACACATCACAACCACCTCACATCACAACCACCACATATCTCAAATTAGTTTTTAACAATGGGCTTCTATTATAATTACTTCATTATTTTCACGGGTATTATCACACAAATTTGAGATTCCATGGGCTGCCAATTTATTAGTTGAGTATTCATTATTAACCTTTTTCATGTGTGGGGAGTTTAATAAAACAAATACAACATCGCACCAATATTAAAAGAAGTCAAATTGTAAAAGTAGAAAGTATGAACAACTATAGGAAAAATCATAAGAATAAGTAGAAACCATGTGATTCCCTCCCCCCATCAATTTCAATAAAGATGATTAGTTATATTTGTTAAGTTGATGTGTAACATTTAACTAAAGTAAGAAAAATAATGATATTCCCACATTCACATCTAAAGGAAAGAATAAGGATCCCTTATATCAATTAAATCTTTAAAGAGAACCATCACTCAAAAAGGAAGAAATAGGATATCAATACCCACTAATATCAAAATAATCACCATCAGATCCTATTCACAACAAACCCTCATCAAAATCCACCCAAAAAAGGAGAACTCCCACCACACTGAACTACTGGATAGAAGAGAATAATAATAAAGGGGGGATGGGAAAAGAGAGGGTTACCTTGATCCAAAGAATTCTAATCTGAATGATCAAAGATGAACTAAGGGATTTGAAACACCAAGGCAAACAACTAAAGAAAGGGAGGATGAGAAGGGGTTGGACAATAGTCGAGGAAAGGTCTATAATTTGAAAAAAGGGGGTGGTCAGCCTACTATTTATGAATTTAGATAAAAGGACCTCACTATGAAATGTTGATACCCCCAACAAGCCATAAAATTCCTTGGTCAACACATGGTCTGAATCCCTCATTCCAGATCCTTGTTTTCCACCCATTTTAAAAACAAGATTTGACCACCACCATGCTCTATACCATGACATGGTCCATGCCATGGTGGTTATTTTTTTTTATTCCACATACAACCACCATGACTTGGAACCATTTACCTATTCATTTTACCCTCACCACACCCAAGGCAATGGCATGGTGATCCCCTCTTACTTGTTTCACACAAGTGCTCCACCAAAGTGCCATGCCCGACACCACACCCTCCACTGGGCATTTCCAGCTACCTATTTTACACAGGGAGGCCTCCTATCCAAAATGGATTCCACAACACCTACTATCAGGGTGGGGTGACCCCCAAAATGTCTGAAGGCCCTATCCTAGCCTTCATAACACCCCCAAACTCCTCCTCAACACCACCAAGACTTGGGAAACCACAAAGGAAAGGACAAGAAGGTTCAGACCATTACATCAGATAACTCAAAAATAATTCTCATCATAGAGAATAAAAATAAAACCCAAAACATAGAAAATAAGGTGGTTCCAAACAACCACCTCGTGAGATAGCTCTTAGGGATCTCGTTACAATCGAAACCTGCCACCATCTTATACTAACCTCACACCACCTATCTTACACACAACTATTATCACCACCATTCCAACCTCAATATATCCCAAGACAATGACTACTATAACCATTATAAAACACTTCACCAATCACAAAAATCAAAGAAAACCACTCCCCATATAAAGATATTATCTGCTTTGGGTGGCACTAACTTGCCCGCATGGTTTCAAAATGTGTTGTAAACATAATGAATCTTGATTAGGAAGGGATGTTCCCTTTATTATATGCTAGAAGACTTAACACACGCCATAGTACCTCCACAACACATAGACTAAAGGAATGATTTGTCTATACAACACCTTCTCTCGATGATCCCAGATCACTACTATTCACTCCACGAACATCACATCATCCTCGATATCCAACTCTCATCATTCAATAACATGGGAGTAATCATGAAGATATTAATGGAGCTGGGACACATGGAAGAATTCATAGATCCTATCTAACCATAGTGAGATCACCAGCCAATATGCTACCTCACCAATGTGCTCTAACACCTCAAAAGGTCCGAAAAAATGAGGAAAAAACTTATTCCCCCTATCAAACCTATACTTCCCTTGATGAGGGGAAACCTATAAGAACATGTGGTCCTTAACATAAAACTCTAAGGATCTCCTACTACACTCGATATAAGATTTATGTCAATACTTTATCACCTACATACTCTTAAGAACCACTCAAACCTTCTTTGTTGTGCCTTTCACTATATCAAGATTGAGAACATATGACTATCCAACCTTGGTTTAGCTTAATGTGGATTAACACAGCCTCCCATACAATGCCTCAAATGGATCCATATCGATGGATGAGTGGTATTTGTTATTATAATAGAACTAAACCAAGTCAAGTGATTTGAATAGGATCCACTAAAATCTAGTATGCACACTCATAATATATCCTACAGCATCTGGATGGTCCAATCCATTTTTCCATCTATTTGAGGGTGGAAAACAATGTTGAGGCATAAAGCGTGATGAAATCCTCTACATAATTTCAAGAAAAAATGAGTATCCTGATTCGAAATAATAGACCTTGAAAATATATGTAGTTACATGACCTCATCCACATACTTCCTCACCAGAACATCCATGACACTCAGATCCTTGATTGGTAAGAAGTGAGTTAACTTCTTCAGATGATTCAAGATTACCAAGATTGAATCATATCTGCCATGGGAACAGGGTAATCCTTTGATTAAATCCATTGAGAGAAAATCCCACTTACACTCGGGGATTTCCAAGGGCTGCAACAAACCTCTAGAAACATAATGTTCTACCTTTACCTATTGGCAAACCAAACACCGAACCATGGACTCTACCACTGTCCATTTCATCTCGGGTCAAAAAAACTACACCATTAAGCTATGGTACATCTTAGATACTTCTAGTTGCACCACTAAAGGTGAACTGTGGAACTCATGAATTACTCCCTTGTGCATCACCATTAGGATGAATAACCTCCCCTAAAACAACATCTAGTTCTGACCATCCCTTTAGGGAATCATCTGGCCAACAAGGACAGGAATCATCTTTTCTTTTGAGTCTCCCCACTAAGACTATTCCATCTATTAAATTAAATAAGACTACACTATCATCTAAAATAATTAACTTCCACTATCAACTACCCCTGCATCTAGGTGCATGGATTCAATCTCTTCCATTTCCCTCCAAGCATCCTCGAACTCTTGAACAACATCCCTTTACGACTTTCTAATCAGTGCATCAACCACAAAATTCCCCTTCCCTAAGGTGTAGGGGATATAAAATTCATATTCCTAAAGAAAATACATCCACATCCATTATTATAGATTCATATTTCGTTGAGAGAAAATATACCACAATCTCTTATTATCGGTAAAAACCAAAAAGCATTCTCCTATGAGGTAGTGTCACCACAACTTCAGTTCAGAAACAACTGTTTATAGCTATATATTATGGTTGGAATAGTTACCCTCATGGGTATTTAACGTTCTAGGCCCATAATATATCATTTCTGTAACGACCCAAAATTTCATTAATGGAAAATCCCTCTTGATCCAGTTAAATGTTTCTTTATGAAAAATGTTTTTATAAGATATAAAATTTTTTAGTTTTACTTTAAGATTTGTGACCGTTACTTTTATAGTCGTTGAACAGTGATCATCTGGGTAGTTTAAATATAAGGCTTTAACGAACCAATTTTCTACTCAGACAAAGGAAGCGATGGCCTCATCCAGTAGAATTGCCCCTTATGAAGCCCATTTGTCGGAGCTCGGAAAAGAGGTGGCGTCTTTGGGCTTTGCCCTTGACCAAGCCCAAGCTGAGCTTCATCAATTCAAGCTCGAACGTGATCGTCTACGGGAAAAATGAAAGTTGATAGAGATTACCACTCGAGCGATGTTATCCGAGCAACCCCAAGAGTCTGTCACCATCGCACACCTTACCCTTAGGTCTTATGCGGCTATTTTAAGGGGTTATATAACAAATAAGTAGCACCATTTTCATGTACATTATCTTTGTATATAATAATGAATATAATTTCTAGTCATTTTTGATACATTGTAATTAGTTTTTAAAGTACAAACGGTGTTTTTAGTTATTATTTAATTAAGAATTATATTTTATTAAATTAAAGGATTTTTGAATTAAATAATATTTTAATAAAATATTATTATTAATAGTAAATTAATTTTTATTAAATATAAATGATCTTATAATTTTATGAATGCAATTAAAATTTTTATTAAGGTTTGAAAGCCATTTCTGTCAAAACCCGTGAATTTTTTATAAATGTCGGTTTTTATTTTAAAAGTAAAAATTCACATATTTAGAAAATTATTTAGATAAAATAAATATTATTTTTGGAATCAGGATTTCGAAATTATCCAACGGTGAATTTTTCATAATTTTCTGAGACAGTCAAATTTTTGGGTAAAAATTAAATACCATTTAAATATATAATGTGTTTTATGACATCATAATGACCCAATGGTGATGTAATAAAATACCATAATCCTTATTTTCGGCCAATATGTGTTTTATCATTAAAATAATGAGGTTTTGGGTTTGTTTGACTCACTTTTCAAAGCATTAATGGAGCCCTCAAGACTTATTCAACACTTTTCCTTTTTAAATTAATTTCCATGGGAGTGTGACTCACCTCCACATAAGCAACCCTAATTTTTTAATAAGTTCGGACCTTGGCCTTGTAAAATATTGTTTTCCTCTTTCCTTTTCCAGAAACCATGGGAAAATACCATGGGATGGTTTGTGGTTTGGATTATTTTAATATAAGGGGTCCCAAACCTAAATAATAAAGAATTCTCTCACCTTTCCTATATAAACCCACCCAAGCTCCCACTTCCTCCTCACCCAAAGCCCTTTAAGTTCGTCCAACATCTACCCTAATCTCTCTATAATCCTCTCAAGGTGCCCCAAGATCCCAAGAATCCTCTCACAAGCCTCTCTCTAGCCTTTGGAAGCACACTTCCAAGTAAGGGTTTTTCTTCCTTTCTCTTTTTTTTGTCAATTTTCTTTAAGTTGTATTTCCCTTTTTATTTCAATTATGAATGTTGGGGTATGGTTTCGCACCTCCCCTATACTTCCCTCTTATTTTTTGAATGATGGGAGAACCCTTTCTCTCTCATTAAATGCCTCCCATGTACACCCGTTACTATGCCGAAATTCCGAAAGGAACTTCTCTCTCTTCTTTTACATTCAAGCAATACTTTTGTATCATGAATCTAAATTCCATTTCTATTGTTGGGACATGTATATATATGATCTCCTTACTGTCCATTACATGTAAATATGATGAGGAACCCCTTTCTCTCTCATCAACTTTTTTTATGAATTCTTATGTCACGCCGTTACGCTGCCGAAATCGCACCGATTTTCTAAGCCAATGTCTTTGTGTAGTGAATACCATGCCCATTTCTCCATCAAGGGTATTCACCTTTATGCACATTTACATATTGATTATAAAGTTTCATGTATGAATTCCACTTTCCTTTATCGTGGAAGAAATTATTATGTTTTATGAATCCATGTTTTATGATCCATGTGGCACACTTATGCATGAAATGAAATGTTTAAGAAGGGTGCGCCCTTTATAGCGCTCCAATGCATTGGGTAAAGTATAGTATCATGATACGTCATGTGAAATGAGTGATGACTCATGCTAATTCAAGTGCAACGAGGGTTTACTCGTTCTTCAAGTGCAATGAGGGTTTACTCATGCTCCATGTGCAATGAGCCTTGGCTCATGCTAATTCAATGTTAAGTGTTGTTGCCACATTTCCATGTTATGATTATCATGCTTTATCATGCCTTTATGTTCATGTCTCTCTTATGCTCTATTGATATGCCTATTTCCTAACATGTATTGTACTCCTCATGTTATTCATTGTGTACTCCCTTACTGGGCTTTATAGCTCACCCTTTTCTTATGCATGTCCCCAGGTTATCTCATGCAATGTTAAGTACGAAGGAATGTAGTGGTCATGTAAAGGAAGTTTTCAATAAGGATGTTGTATTTCAAGTTTAAAGTTTTTATGCAATGATCCTAAGACCCAAATACACTAAACCTCTCGATCTTATTTGTTGTATCAAGTGAAGTTTTATGTAATAAAGCATGTTTAAGTTGTAATAAAAAGCAGGGTTGCCATAGTTGGTATCAAAGGATAGGTTTAGTTATTTTTGGGATTAGGAAACCCTAGTAAAGCCTTAGATACAAGACTAATCATAATAAAAACATCCCTAAGTTTTGGTAAATACTAAGTAAGTGGTTTATCAAACAAATACATCCCTGTCTGGATACGAGCAAGTAGAGGCGGCTCTGGCACAGATGTATCCTAGGGGTAAAACCCGAAAACACCGCTTTGAGCTAGACTCGAACGGGAACTGGTGCATGACAACGGGCCTTGTTTCACTCTTGGTTACGACACTCCCGGGGGATATGTTTTGATAAATTCACAATCTTAGTATGAACCCTTATTAAGGAAAAAATTCCCCTAAGGATATATGTTAGAAGGAAGATCATGAAAAGCCTGGATTGAATCCTATAGACTCATGAGTTAAAGAGATTAAAGTTTATTTATAAGTCATCAACTTTTGTCTTTGGATTACCCTTTATGTGTTACCCCTAACTTTCTTTTATTCCAGCCAATGGCCGGTAATAGGAGAACTCGGGCTAACAACCGTTGTGAAGATCAGTGTGATGATTGTACTTATGAGATGCCCAATCCAATGGGAGCGGGAATCGCGAACTTTGTCACGCTTCTCTCTCAGCTAACTCAAGTTTTGAATAGAAACACTGGTCAAGAGGAACGTTCAACCCCCCCTAAGAAAGAACAAGTCGCTATTGAAAGCTTCATGAGACAAAGGCCTCCTACTTTTAGTGGATCATCCGATCCCACGATTGCTGAACAATGGATCAACTCCATTGAAAAGATATTCTCCATCCTACAATGCTCTGAAAAAGAGAAGGTTATCCTGGCGGCTTATCGTATGGAGGGTGAAGCTGATCAATGGTGGACGTTGATCAAAAATACGAAGCCTGAGGAGAAGATCGAGGCTTTGGAATGGAAGGTATTCCGGAAGATGTTTTTCGATAAATATTTTCCACGCACCCTCCGTCTTAAGATGGAAAGGGACTTCCTTTCCCTCAAGCAGAAAGATGAGGAATCTGTGGGAGCGTACGAGGCAAACTTCACAAGGATTGCACGATACGCTTCCGGCTTTGTCGTTACCCCCGAATGCAAGGTTGACCGCTTCTTTGGTGGGCTGAAGCCTAGCTTGCGGAAAGCATTAGCGATCCGTGACTTCGACAGCTATGAGGAAATTGTCCGATGTGCCCTCAAGGTTGAAATGGAGATCGGAGAATCACAGGGATATCATGGGGACAAGAAGCGGAAGGTGGACTTCAATGCTGGTGGTCCGATGGATAAATCCAACGGCGCTAAGAAATTCCAGCACCCCACTTGCCAAAAGTGTGGAAAAAAGCACCCTGGAAATTGCCTTAGGGGGACAAGAAAATGCTTTAAGTGTGGAAGAGAAGGGCAACTAGCTGTTAACTGTCAGCAAGAAGGACCCGCGGCTGCGACGGAGGGGAGGAACGCTCCGTTCGAACCTCAATGCGTTGTTCAATGCTTCAAATGCAAAGAACCGGGTCATTTTGCGAATCAGTGCCCTAATCCAAGGGCTATCAGAGGCAATCAACAACCTCCAAGACAGCAAGGAAGAGCTTTTGCCATCACTTCTGCCGAAGTGAACCCCGACAACGAAGTGGTGACAGGTACGCTAGTTATTCATTCAAGAATAGCGAACATACTTTTTGATTCAGGTTCTACGCATTCTTTTATATCTCAAAAGTTTAGTAGAACAATCCTTGCACCACCACAAATCATGGAAGTAAAGATGTCAGTGAGTACGGCAAATGGGGCAATCATTGCATCCCATGAGTATAAGTACTCCCCTGTTATAATCTGTGGATTGAATTTCTCGGCGAACCTCGTCATACTCCCTTTGGTGGAATTTTATGCAATTCTTGTCATGGATTGGCTTTCCTTATATATAGCCAACATAAATTGTCGGGAGAGGGAAATCACACTCCATATGGAGAATCGACCCCCGATTCTTTACAAGTGTCAGGAGGAAGATGAATCTCCTTTAGCTCCATCATCTCAAGCATGGATATTACTGCCTTATGAGCACGCATATCTGGCTCAGATGATTGAGTCCAAGGAAGAAACCACCCTTGAAGAAATGCCTATTGTGAGGGAATTCGCTGAAGTATTTCCCGAGGAACTTCCTGGTCTTCCTCCAAGAAGAGATGTTGAGTTCTCAATTGAACTTATACCTGGGGCACTACCAATATCCAAGACTCCATATAGAATGGATGTGGTTGAGCTTGAAGAACTGAAGAAACAACTACAGGAGAATCTGGATAAAGGGTTTATACGCCCAAGTGCATCACCATGGGGTGCACCAGTCCTCTTCGTCAAGAAGAAGGATGGGTCAATGCGGCTCTGCATCGATTATCGTGAACTTAACAAAATCATGATAAAGAACAAGTATCCTCTCCCAAGAATCGATGACTTGTTTGATCAGCTGCGTGGATCACAATACTTCTCCAAGGTCGACTTGCGGTCGGGATATTATCAAGTAAGGGTGAAGAAGGAAGATATCCCCAAGACTGCTTTTCGTACAAGGTACGGGCACTATGAATTCATAGTAATGCCTTTTTGACTCACCAATGCTCCAGCAATATTCATGGACTTGATGAATAGAGTCTTTAGAGATTACCTAGATAAATTTGTGGTAGTCTTTATAGATGATATTCTAATATACTCCAAAACCAAGGAGGACCATGAGGAGCATTTAAGAACTGTACTGGAGACTTTGCGCAAGGAGAAGCTCTATGCCAAGTACAGCAAGTGTGAGTTCTGGTTGAAGGAGGTCTCATTCTTGGGCCATATCATCACAAGCAATGGGATATCTGTGGACCCCTCCAAAACAGATGCAATTGAGGGATGACCGAGGCCAACATCGGTAACTGATATCCGTAGCTTCTTGGGGTTAGCTGGATATTATCGACGATTTGTGAGAAACTTCTCACGATTGTCCAACCCTCTTACCAAGATAACTCGAAAGGGAGTAAAGTTTGCTTGGAGTGATGAATGTGAAGAAAGCTTCAAGGAGTTGAAAAGGAGGCTTATCACTGCACCTGTGCTCACTTTACCCACAAGTGGGGAGCTTTTTGTGGTATTCAGTGATGCTTCGAAGAAGGGATTAGGATGTGTGCTGATGCAGAATGATAAAGTGATATCCTATGCCTCAAGACAGTTGAAAATCCATGAGCAAAACTATCCAACGCATGATCTGGAGTTGGCGGCGGTGATCTTTGCCTTGAAAATCTGGCGGCATTATCTCTATGGAGAGAAATGTGAGATATATACTGACCACAAGAGTCTTAAATATATATTCACACATAAAGAGCTTAATATGCGCCAGAGAAGATGGATAGAGCTCATAAAGGATTATGACTGTTCAATACATTACCACCCTGGGAAGGCGAACAAGGTGACAGATGCCCTAAGTAGAAAGGATCCAGCAATTCTATCAATGATGAGAATTGAGAAGGATCCAATCTTCTTAGACTTGATGAAGATGGACGTGGGAATCATAAAGAAGGGAACATCATCAATCCTTTCACAAATGATTGCTCAACCATCTCTTTTGGAAAGGTTAAAGGATGCTCAAAAGGATGATGCGAGAATCCAAGAAAAAGTGGAAGCTATCAAAAAGGGAAAATCCTCAGAGTTTAATGTTAATGAAGAAGGAATTATGCGGTTTGGGAAAAGACTATGTGTCCCATCAAGTTCGGAGCTGAAGAAGGAACTTTTGGATGATGCACATAGTTCAAATTTCTCTATTCACCCAGGGAGCACAAAGATGTATCGAGATCTCCAAGAAAACTTTTGGTGGGATAATATGAAGAAGGAGATCGCTGAATATACATCAAAGTTCCTGGTGTGTCAGCAAGTGAAGGCAGAGAGGCAGAAGTCTAAGGGGATGATGCAACCATTGCCCATACCAGAATGGAAATGGGAGAACATCACCATGGACTTCGTCACTGGACTTCCAAGGACATCCAAAAGCAACAATGTAATCTGGGTTATTGTGGATCGTCTTACAAAGACTGCAAACTTCATTGCTATTCGAGAGGATTTCTCTTTGGATCAACTGGCACGGATATATATCAGGGAAGTGGTACGGTTGCATGGAGTACCACTATCTATTGTGTCTGACCGAGATCCAATATTTACCTCTAAGTTTTGGAAGAGTCTTCAACATGCTCTGAATACTGAACTAAACTTCAGTACGGCCTATCATCCTCAAACTGATGGCCAATCTGAGCGGACTATCCAAACACTTGAGGATATGTTGAGAGCGTGCTCAATGGACTTTAAAGGAGGATGGGATCAACATCTTCCTCTAGTTGAGTTCTCTTATAATAATAGTTTCCACTCGAGCATCCAAATGGCACCATACGAAGCCCCGTATGGGAAAAGGTGTAGAACACCGGCATGTTGGGATGAGTTCGGTGAACGTAAGCTGCTTGGACCAGAAATGGTCGAAGAAATGGTGGAGAAGGTGAAAACCATTCAGCAGCATATTAAGGCAGCCCAAAGTCGACAGAAGAGTTATGCAGGTAATCGTCGACGATACCTTGAGTTTAAAGTCGGAGATATGGTGTTTTTACGCATATCTTCGTGGAAGAAGGTCATGAGGTTTGGAAAGAAAGGGAAGTTAAGTCCAAGGTACATCGGCCCATTCGAGATTCTTGATCGTGTTGGGGCTGTGGCCTATCGACTAGCACTTCCACCTACTATGGCCAAGGTGCATGATGTCTTCCATGTATCCCTCTTAAGGAAGTACATACCAGACCCTTCACATGTACTCTCCTCTGAGGTGGTACAATTAGAAGACGATCTTTCTTATGAGGAGCAACCAGTGAAGATCTTGGATCGTAGAGAAAAAGTTCTACGAAATAAGACAATGCCCCTCGTCAAGGTGTTGTGGAGAAACCACAAGTTTGAAGAAGCAACTTGGGAGTCGGAGGATATGATGAAGCTAAGTTACCCACATTTGTTTTAGTGTGGGAAAAGGAAAATTTCGAGGGCGAAATTTCTTAAGGGGGGAATGTTGTAACGACCCAAAATTTCATTAATGGAAAATCCCTCTTGATCCAGTTAAATGTTTCTTTATGAAAAATGTTTTTATAAGATATAAACTTTTTTAGTTTTACTTTAAGATTTGTGACCGTTACTTTTATAGTCGTTGAACAGTGATCATCTGGGTAGTTTAAATATAAGGCTTTAACGAACCAATTTTCTACTCAGACAAAGGAAGCGATGGCCTCATCCAGTAGAATTGCCCCTTACGAAGCCCATTTGTCGGAGCTCGGAAAAGAGGTGGCGTCTTTGGGCTTTGCCCTTGACCAAGCCCAAGCTGAGCTTCATCAAGTCAAGCTCGAACGTGATCGTCTACGGGAAAAATGGAAGTTGATAGAGATTACCACTCGAGCGATGTTATCCGAGCAACCCCAAGAGTCTGTCACCATCGCACACCTTACCCTTAGGTCTTATGTGGATATTTTAAGGGGTTATGTAATAAATAAGTAGCACCATGTTCATGTACATTATCTTTGTATATAATAATGAATATAATTTCTAGTCATTTTTGATACATTGTAATTAGTTTTTAAAGTACAAATGGTGTTTTTAGTTATTATTTAATTAAGAATTATATTTTATTAAATTAAAGGATTTTTGAATTAAATAATATTTTAATAAAATATTATTATTAATATTAAATTAATTTTTATTAAATATAAATGATCTTATAATTTTATGAATGCAATTAAAATTTTTATTAAGGTTTGAAAGCCATTTCTGTCAAAACCCGTGAATTTTTTATAAATGTCGGTTTTTATTTTAAAAGTAAAAATTCACATATTTAGAAAATTATTTAGATAAAATAAATATTATTTTTGGAATCAGGACGTCGAAATTATCCAACGGTGAATTTTTCATAATTTTCTGAGACAGTCAAATTTTTGGGTAAAAATTAAATACCATTTAAATATATAATGTGTTTTATGACATCATAATGACCCAATGGTGATGTAATAAAATACCATAATCCTTATGTTCGGCCAATATGTGTTTTATCATTAAAATAATAAGGTTTTGGGTTTGTTTTACTCACTTTTCAAAGCATTAATGGAGCCCTCAAGACTTATTCAACACTTTGCCTTTTTAAATTAATTTCCATGGGAGTGTGACTCACCTCCACATAAGCAACCCTAATTTTTTAATAAGTTCGGACCTTGGCCTTGTAAAATATTGTTTTCCTCTTTCCTTTTCCAGAAACCATGGGCAAATACCATGGGATGGTTTGTGGTTTGGATTATTTTAATATAAGGGGTCCCAAACCTAAATAATAAAGAATTCTCTCACCTTTCCTATATAAACCCACCCAAGCTCCCACTTCCTCCTCACCCAAAGCCCTTGAAGTTCGTCCAACCTCTGCCCTAATCTCTCTAGAATCCTCTCAAGGTGCCCCAAGCTCCCAAGAAGCCTCTCACAAGCCTCTCTCTAGCCTTTGGAAGCACACTTCCAAGTAAGGGTTTTTCTTCCTTTCTCTTTTTTTTGTCAATTTTCTTTAAGTTGTATTTCCCTTTTTATTTCAATTATGAATGTTGGGGTATGGTTTAGAACCTCCCCCATACTTCCCTCTTATTGTTTTAATGATGGGAGAACCCTTTCTCTCTCATTAAATGCCTCCCATGTACACCCGTTACTATGCCGAAATTCCGAAAGGAACTTCTCTCTCTTCTTTTACATTCAAGCAATACTTTTGTATCATGAATCTAAATTCCATTTATATTGTTGGGACATGTATATATATGATCTCCTTACTATCCATTACATGTAAATATGATGAGGAACCCCTTTCTCTCTCATCAACTTTTTTTATGAATTCTTATGTCACGCCGTTACGCTGCCGAAATCGCACCGATTTTCTAAGCCAATGTCTTTGTGTAGTGAATACCATGCCCATTTCTCCATCAAGGGTATTCACCTTTATGAACATTTACATATTGATTATAAAGTTTCATGTATGAATTCCACTTTCCTTTATCGTGGAATAAATGATTATGTTTTATGAATCCATGTTTTATGATCCATGTGGCACACTTATGCATGAAATGAAATGTTTAAGAAGGGTGCGCCCTTTATAGCGCTCCAATGCATTGGGTAAAGTATAGTATCATGATACGTCATGTGAAATGAGTGATGACTCATGCTAATTCAAGTGCAACGAGGGTTTACTCGTGCTTCAAGTGCAATGAGGGTTTACTCATGCTCCATGTGCAATGAGCCTTGGCTCATGCTAATTCAATGTTAAGTGTTGTTGCCACATTTCCATGTTATGATTATCATGCTTTATCATGCCTTTATGTTCATGTCTCTCTTATGCTCTATTGATATTCCTATTTCCTAACATGTATTGTAATCCTCATGTTATTCATTGTGTACTCCCTTACTGGGCTTTATAGCTCACCCTTTTCTTATGCATGTCCTCAGGTTATCCCATGCAATGCTAAGTACGAAGGAATGTAGTGGTCATGTAAAGGAAGTTTTCAATAAGGATGTTGTATTTCAAGTTTAAAGTTTTTATGCAATGATCCTAAGCCCCAAAGACACTAAACCTCTTGATCTTCTTTGTTGTATCAAGTGAAGTTTTATGTAATAAAGCATGTTTAAGTTGTAATAAAAAGCAGGGTTGTCATAATTTCCTTCTGCATCAAGATACATCGTAAGATCGGGAGGGAATCATCATAGAAAACCTCAAACATTACCCCTTCCAATGGAAACTGAAGCACCAGAGCACCAATCAACCTCCCCTTTGGGTATTAAAACATTGTCTGATATGGATCATCCCATATAAAAGTTTATTACTTTTTAGTAAAAACTTTCAATGAGGTCACAATCCATAAGAAATTAAACATTAATGTCTGGTAATATCTTGGTAGACTGAGGAAACTACAAACCTCTGCCACATTATTGAGTGCTCTCCAAGAAACAACTATCACAATATTTTATGGGTCCATGGTCACACCCTTCTCAGACACCACATTCTCAAGGAAATATACCTCATGCATCCAAAACTTATACTTAGATAATTTTCCATAGAGTAAGTGGCATTGAAGGTCATATAAGAAGGCTCTAAGATGATCAACGTGCTCTTTTTCGAACTTCCAGTAGATTAATATGTCATCGATGAACACAACTATAAACAAGTCTAGGAACTCATGAAACATGGAGTTCATGAGTCCTATGAACACAAGTGATGTTTTTGACACCGAATAGCATGCCCATGAACTCAAAGTGCCCATACCAACACCAAAAGGTTGTCTTTGGGATGTATTCCTCCTTTAACCTTAGATGATGATATTCAAACCAAAAAATGATATTAGAAAACCAACTAGATCCTATAAATTGGTTGAAATTTTCATAAATCCTTGTAAGAGGGTAATAATTCTTGATTATCGTCTGATTTAGCCTTTAATAGTTTATACATAGCCTTAGAATTTCATTTGCATTCTTGGAGAATAACACTGGAACACCCCATGATGACACATTGATCTGCATTAAAACTTTTTACATCAGTCCATCTATTTTAATCCTCAACTCTTGTAGAATAGAGGGTTTAATATAATAAGGATTCATTGAAATCGGAGAAGTGCTCAACTATAAATCTATTCCAAGATCGACGTTATGTCAAGGGGTAGTGTCATAACCTCCTCATGAAAGACAACCAAAAACCCCTTAGCAACTCTGTAAGTATCCACTATCCCATCACCCACTGACTTTACTAAAAATTATTCCATCATGGAAAGAAGGGGTTCCACATGCCTACTGACTATCTGACAACCCTGTTCGCCAATGAAAATTGCACATTGATTATCCACATCTGAGAATGTGACCTTCCAATGGAAGAAATTGATGACTGTGCGCATAGAATATAACTAGTCAATGATGAGGATGACATCATAAAATTATATCTGTAGTAAGAAGAGATCCCCAAATGACTGATTCTACCCCATCATCAGTATACACCCCTGGTACACATCAAGAAATAAGGTATATCCCTTGATTGACATAACTAAAACCGAGGGCATGGGAAGCCTCTCCACATCCAGTCCCAAAGTATGGAATAAAGTATGAGTAATAAAGGAGTGAGAGGATCATGAATCAAACAAGT
This sequence comes from Viscum album, assembly GCA_963277665.1. Lineage (NCBI taxonomy): Eukaryota > Viridiplantae > Streptophyta > Magnoliopsida > Santalales > Viscaceae > Viscum > Viscum album. The sequence goes on along the minus strand of OY728162.1, from coordinate 72,711,194 downwards.
AATAAATAAGGGTAGATGATAATCTAATCATACCTCTAAAGATCTTTGGCCTCTTTGGTACTGAAACCTCTATGGCATGCAACTATCCACACCTGGATCCTTTTCCTCACTACTGATTACCAACTCTTTGGACACACTCTGGTTTATACCCCTAAGGATGAGGGCTATCATGAGGTTAACCTCTACTATATTCATCTCCTCTTGACTATTGAACAATCAGTGAAGACCGCTATCACTATTGTGGATAGTCCTAACCTCCCAAACCAAACCATCCTCCTTGAGATATCAAGCACTCAACCTAATAGTGACAAAACCCTACAGGTATAACATGTGAATGGAAATCCTCCAATAGATTCTTGGAAACCACTAACCCTAGAAAAATGCAGAGTATTCGATAGTAGTCGACTTCCTGTTGGTTAAAATATCAAATTCTCTAGAAGATAAGACCTATTACTAACAACTCTACTCCTCAAGGAACCCTGTTGGATCCCCTCTCATGAAATCCCTCATCACAAGTGTATATTCTCGATCACCTCTGACTTATTTTTCACTTTCAAATACGTTGTCGGTGTAAATAGAGTAATTACATACTGGATAGATGGGTTGTGTGCCTCCTTAAGACATCATGCACGAGACTCCTCATTAAGAAAAAGGTCAGGGGTGAATCATAAAGGATATTTGAACTTGATCTCAAGCTTCCGCATAGACACACTCCCCTACCAAAGAGAAAGTGTAGCACCTACCTCTTCACTACCTTCATGGTCGATAATAGGAACTCCGCTTGGAACTCCTTCTAGAAATATTCCCAAGAAACATCCACCTCCTGTCAGCATCCACCACTAACACACAACACCCCTCATCTAGTTGAGTGCCAACAGAATCCAAAACTCATCTTGAGCATAGATCAGACTGAAATCTATATCAAGTTCCTCCAAATAGTGCTCTATATCTAGGTTAGAGACACTCCCCACATACTTTACCAAGAAATTCCATTGAAAATCATATAGTGATCACTACCATGCCACATCCTCCTCTATTGGATTAATACTCCAGTGATCAACCATATTAGCTTGTTGAACCTCTACTATCTGAGTTGCACACAGACAATGACCAAGATCCATCCCTAAAAAACATAGAGAAACCTTAAGCTCGATGGCATATAATTTTTATTAAGGTTTGTTTAATTAATTCGTTTAAATTTCCCAAAGATCACCCAATTAAAAAACAAACACAATCAATCATAATATACGCACCTCTCCTAGGTCTCTACCCTGCAAGCAGAAGCACCTCACTTGGTTGTTCTACAGACTTAGGGCCCGTACGTCAGATCATGAGGAGGCCCTAAAACCAAATTTCCTAGGTGGTATCCCTAACCTATATCATACACCAAGATCAACTGGAATAGTTTCCATACCAACCCATATAATCCTCATAGTGCCTAACTCAAAAACTCCATCCTATATCTCAACCAAAACCTTTTTCATGACCCCCTCCCCCTAAAGTTACCCCTCCTGGATTGGTAACAAAGGAAGAGAGATAATGACTCCCAAGTCCTTCCTCCAGTAGTCCCTGAGTTGGTGACTAGAACTGAGGGTATAAAATCTCATAAATGAAAGGAATTACCCTCTATTATAAATGTAGTATCGAGAGATGAAATAAAATTTTCCAAGAAAATCCATATTATAAAAGAAAAGGGAAACTAAAACCACACAATAATTCATGTATAAAGTAAAAAAGATACAAATAAAGTCTCCAAATGAATTCCAAAAGAAATCATAAGGTAGAAACTTAGAAACAAATCCAATATTCAAGCTAGTAATATCTAGCTCAATTCATGTAGTCCTCTTAGAAACCTGGAAAATAATTTATATAGATGTAGGGTAAGCATAACATATATACTCAGTAAGATCATACCCAAGATCTCTCATGTACAAGTGAAAAGAGCATACTAATTCATCAATGGAAAAACAATAGAAGCAACGTGAACCTAAATAGGCCAACTAGCCAATAAAATACTCATCATGACATTTTTACCAAAAACATATCTAAAGTAGTAACATAATAAGAAGCATATTGATAAGGGGTACCCTGCACCACTTTCCCACTAATTTTCCACTCTCACGCCTCAACGTCGTATGTCATGGTGCTTGTATCCCTTCCGTAATAACCATGCCCAAAGATGCCTGAGAAACTACATCACATCCTTCCTGAAGACACCTAGGCAACCACATCGTACCATGAATCTCATGCAACATGTCATCACATACACATCCACCCATAACCACCATTATATAACCAGAATAATAGAGTATAATGAACATAAAGAACATTAACCTCATGCCCTCCTCTTATCATACATGACCCCCACTATGAACCACCTAATCCTCTCATAAAACATCACCACTGGTGCACTTTTGAATTCTAACCATCACAACATGTGTGTATTAATCTTGATTGGATGAGAGAGTGAGGAATAGGGGGTAGCTGACCATTTATCCTCACCACCATGGATGTTTTGGAAAAATTCCCTGGAACCCAAAACCTTCTGGCATTAGTGTAAACATGTGACTTGAGTGGGGTGCACATAAAAATAACATAAGAAATACATTATAGATAAATAACATGTAGGTCCAACCTAGGGGTTCACAATAAGGGTACCAACTTACCTCACCACATCACCACAAGGTCTCACAACCCCCATTACTATCATTACCACCTCTAAATTCATCACACCACACAATCAAGACACACACACAATCCAAATTCCATATTACCTTTTAAAAACAACCCATTTCTAGATTTTCTAATTACTAACCATCTTAATTTATCAAGCCCGTTCATTTAATGTTTAAATCCATCCCATTCATTATCCATTCCATACTTTACATTATTTACCATCCATTAATTCCCACCCACGTTCATCCTCATGTCAATATTTCAAGTCAATTCCATAGCTATCGGGCAACTACACAACATAATACATGATAACCCATCCATATCATTCCAACAAACCCCACTTCATATCCAACCACATCATAAACACCACACATCGCAACTACACTATAGGAAAATTCACCATTCGTGGCAGTTTTTTTTGGGTATAGTAGCGGTTTAAACCGCCGCTATATGCTTCTACGGCGGTTTCTGAAAACCGCCGCTACATTGTGTGTTGGGACACTATTGTTGGTAGTTATAGATGTTTCACGGCGGTTTTTAGAAATCGTCATAGATAGTGCATTTCGTGGCGATTATGATGCTTTTAGTGGAGGTTTTCCCGGCCAGGGGATTAATTTTTTTAGCGGCAGTTTTAACCGCTGCTAAAAGCATCATAACAGCCGCAAACTTTGCACGGAAGATGGTCCACTATAGCGGCGGTTAAAACTTCCGTGAAAATTAACACCGTAGAGGTAGTTATAACCACCATGAATAGAAAAATGTTGACATTCAGCGGCGGTTATAACCACCACTAATTGAAAAATGCTGACATATAGCAGCGGTTTAAACCGCCGCTAAAACCACTTTTACAAAAAAAACAACAGCTTCTGCAGCTTCTATACCAGTGCCCTGAAAAAAAAAACAATTACAAGAATACCAATGAACCCTATAAGATATACTGACTTGAGAACCACAAAAAAATTATAATCATCATCTCTGCAATGATTACTTATCCCTAGTTAAATTCAGGGATTCTAAAACATCCAATGTCATACACCCAAATTCAACAAGAATAATCTAAATCAGACCACTATATGTGAGAAATAACAACCTTTCACCCCTATGAATACAAGTTATAGTCTTAAAATTTCAACACAACCAAAAAAAACATACATTATCTATTTCATAGGTCATCCAACTTAATATGAATACCGACACCTAGAAATCTAGTCCAATATCCATCCATGTATCAAATTCCAATACATTATTAGTTGAATAACCAGAACATCTATTTAATATATATCTAACACAAGAATGTTTTCCTCTCCCATAGAGAATATATGTCCATGCATATAGGCTTCTTGTATCAATGTACCAATAGAGAACCACAACCATTGTCAGCCTATATTCTTCAAATTTAAAATATCAGATAATCTGTATATTTCACTCAATGAAGGTTTGGAATAGAAAATATAATAATGGTGGATTTACACTATATAATTTCAACATCATTGATCCTTTATACTATTATCCATAAATCAAAAAGTCATATCAATATTGATATGCATGAGGCCTTTCTTGACGCATTGAAAAATACCCACCCTGTGAGCCTCACTTTCAAGACATTAATAATTATGTAATCAACATAACCAGTATTCAAAAAAATCATTGTCACAAGCTTAGTATTATAGGAAATAGACCAAAATCTAGTGATCACTGTCACTACCATGTGATTTTGGTATTCAATTCCACTATGAATTCTATCCAACTTCATTAGTAGTTTCAAAAAATATATTGGTTTCTAATATCAAATAATTTTTGTATTACCACTGAAGACATCACTAATCAATACAATCCACTCATATACTTTCTTTCATGTTAAACTCATCAGTCACATAATTAGTTCCCATATCATACAATAAAAAATATCTAATAACCCTACATTAGCTAAAGAATTATACTATTCCAAGTTCAACACTCATATACGAGACAAAGTGTCATAAACCTTCACACCTTCATTTAGTACCCAATAATATCCTAAGATTGATCATCTGTAATGTTCATCAACACTCCACAACATATCTCTATGAAATAAGGAAGGCTAATGTGTCATGGACCCATCACAACGTTCAAGTACCTCATAGCATCTTATACCACATACAGTTCTCAAGGGACTAAATATGAATCACTTTTAGAAATCAAAACAAACTATGGATGAATTAAAAGATATCAATATTCATTAAAAAGGTCACCATAACATAACACTAGGAGTCACAGTACCTACATAAAGTTCTCAAGGGACTAAATTGACCCTACCCTCTCCCCTGAACTAAATACCAAAACCACTCAGAGTGTTTCTCATCCCATGAACACTGAATTACCATGACATTCCTCAACCTTTTCATGGTTACCCGCATAACCACACTTTTTTGTTATGTATAATAACATAATTAAGATATATGAGAAAACACTATATAATATGCATACCATGACATTCCTCAACCCTTTCATTCCTAATTTTTTCCCTATTCTTCACTATGGTAAAGTTGTTGGAAAGAGAATGGTTGGTTCTGTTAATCTTTGGTAGGGGACTGATGTAGGATGTTGTGTCCTAAATATGTACACCACACTCAAGAAATCAAGACATAAAAGGAAACATCATAAATCAATAAAATGCATAAAAGGAAACATGACAAATCAAGAAAATGTTAGGTCATGAAAATGTTTAGTGGTAACTATGTGCCACACATGATACATGTACAAACCGACAATGAACACATATTGTCACCCTCTCCACCTCCAACATATCAACAATAAAACTAATCATTGTCCGATGATGAACACATATCATTACCCTCTCCACCTCTATCTCCACTTCCGACTACCACCTGTAAGAACATTATATTGAAAATTAAATAGTGTTGCATATTTACATTTAAACTTAAAATGAGTAAAAGATTTTAAACTAAATGATTTTGAATTTTTGTGATTTACCTGCTCACCACTAGTCGATACAGTACCACTGGGGGCATATCTTCTAATATGCTGATGTATATCAGTCAACTCTTTCTACAAAGCAGATATCTGATCCCCCTGCTCCTGAACTGTGTTTTGTAGAGAAACAATCTCTTTCTTATCATCTTCGGGTATGGGATGAATACAACTAGGAGTAGATGCAGCTACAATCCCTGGTGGCCTACCAAAAACCTCAAATGGTACGGGTCCCAAACCCAGCCCGCACTCCACCAGAATGCTCCTTCCTAAGGACTTTAGCAACCGGGTCATCCTGGGAGATTGAGTAGGACTGCTCCGGATTGGCATCCCATAGTTCTTTAATTTTTACCTATAAATCAAATATCAATATATATTAACATATTAAAAATTTATAATAAGTTATTATAATAAAAAAATTAGTTCATACCCCAATCTCTTTGGCAAGCTCATTAACAAAACTTCCATCAGATTTTTTTTTGAACATTCAATCACACTTCAGTTTGGGATGCTTCGTGCCCTAAACTTTGTGACTGCATTAAACAAAGATAAATCAAAAATTTAATATATTAAATAGATAATATTGTCTTATAAATATTTAAACTAATGAAAAGATTATCAGAGATGATTGGCTTTTAGAAAATGTTTTTGACCCCGCGATGTGAGGGATGACTTGCTTTGCCCGGCTTGATGAATTCTTTCTTGAGAGATCCTAAAATAAATAAAATGCAATTTAATAATAATATATTCAATGTCATATCCTCTTCATATACATGTATAAATGTAAAATGAGGTTAATATAATAATATATATTTAAATACCATTTTCTTCACATCACGATGTCTGTCAACAAAAATTTTCCACTGTTCTTTGGGTACCCCATTGGGTAACTTCTCATACATTTGTTGGACGGTCAATGAAATATCATTGACATCACCCCAAAATATCCATTTAAAGTCTTTCCATTTCATTCCAATATTTTTTAACGTCCATTTTCATGCTATCACATCAGCAACTTTAAAGTGGAAAAACATCTGTATACAGAAATTCATTTTGAACATATTAATAACATGACATTCAATTACACCATAATGTATTAAAATTACCTTTATTTGGGAATAAAAAACTTCATTTTTTTAACTTGGAGGCGTATTTCTCCAATAATCATAAGAAATAGGAAGGGAAATGGGCTTCGCTGCCAAATGGCCTAGAATTTGGCCAAGTAATCCTGTGACATCATATGTAAGGACCCCATATGAATCGAATGGGACAACTATCTTCTCTCCATTCATATTCCACACATCTGAAATTTTTATATTTTTCTCCACAGTTTTATTTTTTTTATCTTTAATGAACAAACAATTAGTATAAAAAAAGTTCAATAAATTTATTTATATTAAACTTTGTACCTATAACAGTGACCCTCTAGAATGTCTGTGATGAACTAGAAGTGGTGCGCCGCCGCCCGACTAATGAGGCTGCTGAAGGGGGAGTCGACGACTCAGCTTCTAAAGGGACACTCACAGAGGGTGTGAGAGATGGTTCAGGGGGAGATGGTGTAAGGGGGAAGGTAGTTGGTGGCTCAGATGTTGTAGGGAGGGAGACAGATTGATCGTCATCTGTCGCAGTAGTGGATGAAATAGTGTGTCGCTTCCTCCTTGGCATTCCTGTCATTTAATCAAATAAAATTAAGTTCAGAACATATATTTCAAAAAAAAATATTCAGAAAAAAAAATTAAAAATGATAATAGATGCTCAGTACTAACAAACAAAATATACATAACAATGATAATGAATGACTGCATAAATGAAATAAGTGGTTACTGAATGAATAAATAACTGTATATACAATCATTTTCCCCTTCAATCATGTCTATTTCCTGCTCCATTACTTCATCCACTTCATTCATCCTTACTAGACTAATATTTTCAATATCATGATGGACAAATAATTTTGCTTCTTGTTATTTATGAGATTCAATTTCAGAGGTCAAATATTCACTTCATCACCCATATCATACAAATCTCTTTGTATTACGTGAGCAACTACACTCCACCCTTAATCCACAATATCATTCACATAATATACCATTTTTTATTGTGATGATAATATATATGGATCATGTAGTTCACGATCACCAACATCCATCAAGTGAGAGAAGTTTACAGAAGTAAATTGCAAGGAATCTCTTTTAACACCTCTAATAATATCGACCCAATTGCATTTGAATAAAACAACTGGAAAATGCCTTTGATAGTTTAATTCAATAATATCAGTCAGTTTTCTATAGTATTCCACTTCATCAAATGTAAATATACCACTATTCTGTGTTTTCAAACCCTCTTCTCGATCGACTGTACGAAATCTAAAGTCATTCACGTTGTAAGCGTCGAACTTTCTAACTTGTTTTAGAGGACCTCAAGCAAGAAACTTCAAATATTTTGACACCTCTTCTTGAGTATCATTATTCATGATCTAAAAAAAAGAAATATACTTTATTATATTTACAAAATATATGTGTAAAACTAATATTCATATTTATTGCAATATTTATGAACTTACACATCATACAAACCATTCTACAAGCTCTTTATTAATAGATTTCGTTATATCTTTCTCATTTCATGTTTGGCCTCTCATTCATCTCTTTGTTTGTATCCTCAACTCTTCAATAAATGGATCTGCAATTTCACTATTCAGCAACACATATCTATGTGCCTGTAATAATTCCAATTCTGTCAGTGTCACATTTGAGGTCCTCCCAACTGATCGGCCAATAGCAGGAAATATTTTGAATTTCTGATGTATTTGATATTGATTCGATGTGTCGTCAACACTTCCAACTCGATTAAATATTGTCTCAATATCATCCAAGTATCTAGAATAAAAGGTAAGACACTCCTCAGCCAAATAGCCTTCAGCAATAGAGTCTTCTGGTTGAGCTTTATTTCTCACGTATGATTTCAAATGCCCAATATATCTGTGAAATAAAATAAACATAATTATGCATTTAATTAAGTGCCAAAAAAAATTTACTTAACTTAAAAAACATATAAATAAAGTACCTCTCAATTGGATATATCCATCGATAATGAACGGGGCCTCCTAATTTAGTTTATTCAACTAAATGCACAGTTAAATGCATCATTACAGTAAAAACAACGGAGGAAAGATCATATCCATTGCACAAATGGTCAATACAAACATATACTAGAGGTTTTCAAGATGAAATGGATGTAGAGATTTCTCACATAGTTGTCTGAAAAATGTGCAGAATTGGAGTACAACAGCAGTATTTTTTTCAGGTAATAATTTACGCAATGTCAATGGTAGTAACTGTTGTAACAAAATATGTGAATCGTGAATTTTCAATCCATGTAACTTACGATTCTTCAAGTCAACACACCTCGAGATGTTACTTGAATACCCATCAGATACCTTAACATTCTTTAAAATTCTAAGGAATGTATTTGTATCCCTATTTTTCATTGCAAAAATTTTCAGAGGATACTTTTAATTCTCATTTGGCCAGAGATCACGTTTTATGTTCATTGCTTGTAAGTCTTTGCGAGCATTGAGATGATCCTATAACTTTCCATGATCATTAAGTAATGCGAAAATCAAATTTTCACATACATTATTCTCAATATGCATCACATCAAGATTATGTTGTAATAAATTAAATTCCCAATACAGAATTTTGAAGAATATACTTTTTTTCTTTCATTGTTGCATTCTGATTTCGCTTAACGATTCACTTTGAACCCGTTTCCCACTATCATTCAAATGAATAACCTTCCCAAATTCTATTTTAGCATTTCCAATTTTTGTCAATATTTCAGATCCAGTTAACAACTTTGGAGCTGGTCTACGATCAATGAAACTGTTAAATTTTGATCTGTTCAAACAAAATCTATGAGATGCATCGAGAAATATTTGATGGCACAAGAAGCACCATTTTTTACTATGAGGTATCCGTTTGGGATCAAAATCAAAGTTACAAATAGGACAAGCCAAACCTGTGTAAGTGTTCCAACCAGATAAATTCACAAGCCCAGGGAAGTCACTAATTGTCCACATTAAAGCAACATGCATTTTGAACATTGTCTTAGAAGAAGCATCAAATGTCTCAACACCATTTCTCCACAACTCCTGTAATTCTTCAATGAAAGACTACAAGTATACATCAATATCATTTTCAGGCATTTGTTTTCTAGGAATAATCATTGAAATAATAAAATAGGTTTGTTGCATACACATCCACAGAGGTAGATTGTAAGGGATCAAAACAACTGGCCAAATGCTATAATTAGTACCCAAAGTCCCAAATGGGTTTAATCCATAGGTAACCAATCCCAATCAAATAAGCCTAGGATCAGCTGAGAAATATGGATGTAATGAATCAAATTTCTTCCACGATTGTGAATCTCATGGATGTCTCATTAACCCATCATTGTTATTATCTATAGAATGTCACTTCATGTGTTCGGCGGTTTTCGATGACATGAATAATCTTTGCAATCGAGGTTTTAAAGGAAAGTAACGCAAAACATTTGTAGGTGTGTTCCTTTTCTTATTCTTCATGAAAGTATGTTGATTCAGACTTCGAACATCACCCAATGACTGCCATCTATAAGAAGAACATTTTTTACAATCCTATCTATCTGAATCCTCTCGCCAATAAAGCATACAATCATTGGGACACACATGTATTTTTGTATAATTTAAACCAAGCCTGTTAACAACTTTTTTCATATCATAAAAAGACTCAGGGATGTTTTCTTCATGAAATGCATCACGCAACAATTCCAATATCATGGACATTTCCTTATTTGTAATTCTACATAGACATTTGATATGGTGAAACTTCAGCATAAAAGAAAGTTTTGAATATTTCAAACATCCACTATACAACTCTTAATTTCCATCGTCAACTAAATCATGGAACACATTTTCCTCAGTGAATTTTTCTCGTACATTAGTCTCCATAGAATCAAGAGGATGATCCACTGATATGTTACAATCTTGATATGGTTGTCCTACAGTTTCAAAAACATCACTTGTCTCGTTGCTATTTATAGCACCCTCATCTGGTTGTTCCGATATGTTTTGATTTTGATGGTGGTCTCTTGCGGTGCCGAATGCATCATTTATAAGGTTTTGCATTTCATTTTCCATTTTCGATGAAGTTGGGGGTCATTCTGTGGATTAAAATCAGTGCTCAACCTTTCTATAACATTAAATTATCTATGCCAAATCCTGTAAGAGTTGGTGTCCTGAGAACCAACTGTTTTGTAATTTGATTACATGAATGTTCACTTATTATATATTGTTCATTTTTCTGCATGACTATAATATAATAATGTCCTGGAATATTTGTTGCATTGATAAGGTCATGGTAGATCCCCGCTATGATGAGAACCTTTAAATTCTATAACAATATTCTTAAATAAAGTTCTACGGTTGGATGGCATACTATGATAGGACACATAGTATACATACCGTCATGTGCGAGTACTCGTAAGAAGACGAGACTCTCTCTCATGGAGTTCGCACTTGGTAATCTCCAAGATGGGAGATTATGAGAACAGACTCACCAGTAGCAATTCTGCATGTCTTGGTGTCATCGGACATTGCTATCTACGAGCGTGTGTAATGGTCCTTAGACTGGAAGATTATCATTGACTCATGTCATGACTCGCGCACTTAGATTTACTGACTAAAACCGTCATGCAGACAGTTGGCGGGAAGTAGGGTACGTTGGGTGCGTCACGAGTGACATGTTGTTAATAGATAAGTCAATGAAGGATTTGTCCCTTCCATTTATGGAAGTTGATATCTCGGCCCTTTGATTGAAATAGAACTACCACATTAAATTTCATGACCATAGTGTAAACGACGAGTTTATTTCAGGTAGTCAAAGAACGACAGATCAAGCATATAGGTTTTTGACACTGCCATGAAACCTGCTTGATGAGATATCGAGATAAAGGGATTAAATTACACAGTAAGTGTTCGTATGAGGTGATACATCAATGTGGCATCAACTTCTTTCTCTTGGGTGCCTTGACCCATTGCTAGACAGTAATCTTGGACTTTAGGCAAGCCCACCTAATGCCAACGAGAAAGAGTCCTAGAGGGTCACACACTAAGTGTATCCAAGTATCTCAAGTTGAATAAATATTATTCTCATACGTGGTTTAATAATTATTCAAGGAAGCCTAAGTTGTTTTAAATGATGGAGGAAAAATAAAATAAAACAAGTACATGCCGTGTATTATTAAATGTACACGCCATGTAGTTTTATTTTGGAAAGGAAATGAATAAATGAAAACAAGATATACACGTCGTGTACATTTAATGTACACACCGTGTAGTTTTCAATGAAAAACAAGTACACACCATGTATTTATTATTACACGCCGTGTAGTTTTTCCAGTCAGTATTTTGAGGATATAATATTGTTTTAAATGATATTTATTATAATCAGCGTGGGCACATATCAAGGAATTATTTATTCAACATGGGGGGTTTTAAATAAAGAGTCAATGAAATAAATAAAACGCATAATGTGTTTATTTATTTTCATAACTCTATAACCCCACACACCCGATTATAAATATCCTCACAACCCCAACTCTTTTCTAAAACACAAGAGAATCGTTGTTCACAACATCTCTGGAGAATTCTTTCAAGGCTGAAAGAACCTCTTCCTCCAAGAACGCTCTAAAGACCGAGAGAGATCCTCTTCCATCGGATCAATACGATCTAAGGTGGACAATGCAAGCAAATGATTCTCTATGCTAGCACCCGGAGAATCCTTTGGTGACGTCCAGAGATACGAGGTACACGTGTGGATCACCGCTAGAGGGAGTCTACACTTGGCTTCTACGACGCAACGATGGATCACATAGACAACGTGATCGATAACATCAATGAAGAAAGAACACCCAAAAGTTATTTCTTTATAATTAATTAAATTAATTATAATCAACCTGTAATGATCCTTGTTTGTGGTTCTGGGACAAACCATCTTCTTTGTCTTTTTCTGTGATTCGATCCGTGGAGACTGGCGTTTATCGTCGTATTGATCCCGGATTGATCATTGCTAATGACAAAAAGCCAAGTGGGCACATCCACCCACGCACTTCCACTGTGCCCAGAACCGTCAAATGGTATCAGAGGGAGGTTACAACGTTGATTATAGTTATTTAATTTTCGTTGATTATTTACGCATTCATATTTGATTCAATTAGAAATTAATCGTTCTATAAATCTGAATTAACGAGATCTATTCTCCCTCCTTCATTTCTCGATTCATATCACAGAAACAACCTTTTAATTTTAATTTTTGATTAAAATAAAAACGAGGAACTCATCCAGAGGAGCCGCTCATTCTGTCTATAAAACACGGGATTACACGGCATGTAATTAAAACTACACGCCGTGTACTTAGGTTCAACGAACCGGCACTGGTCCGCCAAACCACGCCTTGTGAATTGATTATGCCTAAGTTTTAATCACGCCGTGTTGACCAGAATTGAACGGCACGTGGAAACCGGAATACACGGCGTGTATGTTGGAGCAACAAGCTGTGTAGTCCGTTCCGACCCAGGTGAAACCATGTACAAAGATAAGTCGTGTACCGCGTACACGGGATCTCCAAGACGGTTACCGCATAACAAGGAAGTACACGCCGTGTATGATTCATCTACACGTCGTGTACTCTAAAATTTCCAAAGTATAGAAAACACGCCAAAGCCCCGGCGTGTACTTTGGACAAAGGGTGAAAAGAAAAATACATGTCGTGTAATTATAAACTACACGCCATGTACTTTCCAGAAATGGAATTTCACCAGATTTCCTCAAATGTACAAAGACCCGTACAAGGAATGTGGATGAGAAGAATCTCAAGGAAATTCAGAAAGGAATTTAAGATAAAGAATTGATTAATTATAAGATCATAATTAATTGAATTCGAGCGCATCTTATCTTAAATAAAAGAACGATTAAAAAGAATTTGAATTCTAAATATGCGTAAATGTAATTGCATACTATGGATGATCATGAGCTAGACCAAAGACCCTTTGTATGTGTATGGTTTCATTTAAATTTATTTAATTTAAATTTGTTGGCCTGCAAGCCTTCTTTCAATAAAATGTAGGGCCTGCATGCCCATGGTTTTTTTAATGTAAACCCATGTAATGGAGGATCTCCCAATCCAGAGGAGACGGTTCAAATCCTGAAGCCGAGGCAAAACCGACACAAGAAGATACAAAGGTGGACAGGTGGGAGCTACAAAACACGAACCATCAGGTTCAAGGTGTTTTCCCTAGGTCAGGGTTAGCTTATCAAAACCGCTAGATAAGCTAACCAAATAGAAGCTCATGATCATGCCATATTATTTTATTTCTGTCTGATTGCATGGTTTATTTATTATGTATGTGTTGTCGCGATCACATAATTAATAAAATGAACAATCATGCAAAGATGGAATAAAATAAAAATCGGACTATGCGTAAACATTATCGGAACATGGTTAATCACTTAAGAAAGAATCACTTAATATTAACAAGCATGTGATAATGAAAAAATATGCATAAAGAATAAAATCCCTCAAATTTCATATTAAGTCATACCAAGCCTTCCGTTACTTGATTAAAGGCAAGACTCAATAAAACTATGTGTTTGACCAACCCTTGTTGGGATACTTACTTTTATAAAGGAAGCCCTTATGAAAGGTTTCGAGTTGACTTAACCATATTACATCAAGAGAAGTAGCCCTTGCTAGACTTGATGTAATATTGGAGGAAAGAGTTGAGGAAATCCAAGTCAGGATTTCAGGATTGGGGAGTCCACTCAACAGATTAAGGAACTGTAAGCTCACAGTTGGCAAAGACCTGCCTACCTAAATACCTTCAAATAGCTTGACCAACCCTTGTTGGGGTTATGCGAAGGGAAATATGGATCCTTTCCACTAGAATGTCAAAGCAACTGGACATTCTGAGTTCAATGGTGAGGTCCATTGTGACTTGATAAAATAGTGGGAGAATTAAATTTTTTATTATTTCTCATAAAAATGTAATCAAGAAAGTACTAATAAATCTTCTCTTTTGAATTGTAGAATCAAGATGACAAACTCGTCAACCACTTTTTCTATGCGATCAATTCTGGATAAAGACAACATCCTCACCGGCAGTAACTTTCAGGAATGGTTTAGGCACCTTCAGGTTATCCTACGCCATGAATGGAAGTTTTACGTGTTGGAGTCCTCACTTCATGATTCTCCTACCCCAGGGGAAAGTGATGAAGATTTCCTGGTCTATGATCAACATTTGAACGACACTCTTGACGTTCAAGGTTTGATGTTGTCATCTATGTCTAGTGAGCTCATGAAGTCTCATGAATACATGGATGCCTACAGCATGCTCGAGCACCTCCGTGGTCTATACCAGGAGAGAGCAAGACAAGAGAGGTTTGAGATCTCCAAGGCTCTATTTCAGAGCAAGCTTAGAGAGGGTGCCCCAGCTGGGCCTCATGTAGTCAAGCTCATTGGATACATTGAGCGCTTGGAGGTTCTAGGGTTTAAACTCCCCGAAGAACTGGGCACCGATCTCATTCTTGCATCACTCCCCCAGAGCTTCTCAAACTTTGTTGTGAACTTCAATATGAACAACATTGAGAAGTCTCTGTCTGATCTTCTTATCCTTATTCGCCAAGTGGACAATGACATGAAGCGTGAAAAGCCTTTTGTCCTCATGGTGAATAAAAGGAAAGGGAAGGCGAAGAGCTTTAAGCCCAAAGATTCTTCAAGGCCTTCCAAGAAAAGGAAGATCAAAGGGGAGGCAAAGGAACAGGATGCTGTTTGTTTCGCATGTGGCAAGAAGGGCCACTGGAAGAAAAGCTGCACTCAGCCAAGGAAGCAAGGGGAAGCTTCAGGTGCGTTTGTTATCAAATGCAATCTATCTGTTTCTACTAATTGGGTATTAGATATTGCTTGTGGTTCTCACATTTGTATCCAAATACAAGAACCAAGTAGATTCAGGAAGATTGATCAAGGGCAGGTAGATCTACAAGCAACCAACGTAGCCAGACTCACTGTTGTAGCTGTCGGAGACTACCACCTCACATTGCCTACTGGGATGGTCTTGGTTTTGAAAGGTTGTTATTATGTGCCTTCTGTTACTAAAAAAATTATTTCAGTATCCAGATTAGATACTGATGGATTCATATTCAAGTTTGGAAATGAATGTTGCTAATTTTATAAAGATAGAATTTGTTTTGGTAGGGAACATTTATATAACGGCCTTTATGTGTTAGACTACACAAACCAAGTAATGGAAATCGATAACAAAGTTAATTCACATGACTCATACCACACCCAACTTTGGCATCACCGTCTAGGTCATGTCAATGAGAAACATTTGACAAAATTACATCAAGATGGGTATTTAGATTCTTTCGAACTAAAACCACTTGGTATATGTCATGCGTGTATACAAGGCAAAATGACCAAAGCCCCATTTAGTGGGAAAGGTGAAAGAGCTAAAGAGCTTCTAGAATTAGTTCACACAGATGTGTGTGGACCATTTCCAATTGAAGCAAGGGGTGGGTTCTCGTACTTCATAAATTTTACTGATGATTTTAGTAGATATGGATATATCTACTTAATGAGGTATAAGTCAGATTCTTTTGATTGGTTCAAAGAATACAAGAATGAAGTTGAGAACTAGCTTGGTAAGAATATTAAGAAACTCCGCTCAGACAGAGTAGGAGAATATCTTAATCAGGACTTCAATGATTTATTACGGGAGTTTAGGATTCTATCTCAACTCACTCCTCCTTACACACCGCAGTGGAATGGTGTAAGTGAAAGGAGGAACCGCACCCTATTGGACATGGTGAGATCAATGATGAGTCATGCGAGTCTTCCATTATCCTTTTGGGGATATGCATTACAAACAGCAATGCACATACTAAACCAAGTACCAACTAAATCGATAAATGGTATTCCATACGAGTTATGGAGTGGACGCAAAGCCATGTTATATAATTTACATGTGTGGGGTATAGAAGCATTTGTTAAGGCCTCTTCAGGTAACAAACTCGCACCCTGAGGCACAAAGTGTATCTTTATAGTATATCCCAAGGAAACAAGAGGATATTACCTATACAACACCTCAGACAAAAAGGTTACAGTGGCAAGACACGCCATATTCCTTGAGAGGGAGCACATATCCAAAAGAGATAGTGGGAGCGAGATAGACTTCGATGAAGTTGAGGCTCAAGATATATATGAGTTGGTACAAGAACAGATTCCACAAAGCCCCGTGGAAGAACAATCTATTCCAGAGACACAAGAACTGCGTAGGAGCACGAGAGAGGTGAGAGAACTAGAACAATATGGTTTTCTTGTCACCGAGGATAGTGACTCATTATTGGTTGACAATAATGATCCTTTTACCTACAAGGAAGCAGTTGAAGGCACAGACGTTGCCCTGTGGAATGAAGCCATGAATTCTGAAATGGATTCCATGTACCTAAACCAAGTCTGGATTTTGGTAGATCCTCCAGTTGATATAAAGCCTATTGGTAATAAATGGGTATTCAATAAGAAACTGGACATGGAGGGGCAAGTTAGCACCTATAAGGCAAGACTAGTTGCAAAAGGTTTTAGACAACGTCAAGAAATTGACTATGATGAAACCTTTTCACCGGTTGTGTTGCTGAAATCCATCAGAAACCTATTGGCCATTGTTGCTTACCATGACTATGAAACTTGGCAAATGGATGTCAAAACAGCTTTCATTAACGGGAACCTCCAGGAAGATGTCTACATGACACAACCTGAAGGTTTTGTGACTCCAAATGATGCCAACAAGGTATACAAGTTGCAGAAATCCATTTATGGATTAAATCAAGCATCAAGGTCATGGAACATTCATTTTGATGAAGCTGTTACAGAATTTGGATTTGTTAAGAACAAATGTGATCCTTGTGTCTATAAAAGGTTTAGTGGAAGTGCAGTCGTTTTCCTAATAGTATATGTTGATGACATATTGCTAATTGGAAACAAAGTACCTGTCTTACAGTCAGTTAAGGCATGGTTTCATAAATTCTTCTCCATGAAAGACTTGGGCGAGGCGGCATATATTCTTGGGATCAAGATCCATCGTGATAGATCCAAGAGAATGTTGGGCCTGATTCAAAGTACATACATTGACAAGATACTGAAGAGATTCAGTATGGAACAGTACAAGAGGGGATTGTTGCCAGTGTCACATGGCATTCATATTTCCAAGAAAATGTGTCATCAGACACATGAGGAAAGAAAGAGGATGGTAAGGATCCCTTACGCATCCGCGATTGGGTCAGTCATGTATGTTATGCTATATATGAGGCTAGATGTTACTTACGCATTAAGTGCAGTAGGCAGATATCAAGTTGATCCAGGAGACCACCATTGGACGGCAGTCAAGACTATCCTTAAGTATCTGAGGCGTACTAAGGATATGTTCCTGGTTTATGGAGGAGATGAGGAACTAGTCATCAGAGGACATGTAGATGCTAGTTTCCAGACTGATCAAGATGACATGAAGTCACAGACTGGATACATCTTCAGTTTGAATGGAGGTGCAGAGAGCTGGAAGAGCTCAAAACAAAGCGTGGTGGCAGATTCTACAGTGGAGTCCGAGTATATCGCAGCTTCTGAGGCAGCTAAAGAAGCAGTATGGATGCGAAGCTTCGTCCAAGAGCTAGATGTTGTACCGAGCAGTAAAGATCCTATCACACTCTATTGTGATAATACTGCAGCGGTGGAACTTTCAAAAGAGCCAAGTTCACATCAGCGGACAAAGAACATAATTTGGAAGTATCATCTCTTGAGGGATTTTTCTCAGAGGGGTGAAGTTGCAGTGAGCAGTATTTCCACGAAAGGCAACGTGGTGGACCCCTTGACTAAAGCCTTGACTCAGCAGAAACATGATCATCATGTGAGGTCTAGCGGACTAAAAGTCGTAGGCAGTTGGCTCTAGTCCAAGTGGGAGTTTGTAAGGGTTGGTGTCCTAAGAACCAACCGTTTTGTACTTTGATTACATGAATGTTCACTTATTATATATTGTTCATTGTTCTGAATGACTATAATATAATAATGTCCTGGAATATTTGTTGCATTGATAAGATCATGGAAGATCCCCGATATAATGTGAACCTTGAAATTCTATAACAATATTCTTAAATAAAGTTCTACAGTTGGATGACAAACTATGATAGGACACATAGTATACAGATCGTCATGTGCGAGTACTCGTAAGAAGACGAGACTGTCTCTCATGGAGTTCGTACTTGGTAATCTCCAAGATGGGAGATTATGAGAACAGACCCGCCAGTAACAATTCTGCGTGTCTTGGTGTCATAGAACATTGCTATATACGAGCGTGTGTAATGGTCCTTAGACTGGAAGATTATCATTGACTCATGTCATGACTCGCGCACTTAGATTTACTGACGAAAACCGTCACGCAGACAATTGACGGGAAGTAGGGTACGTTGGATGCGTCACGAGTGACATGTTGTTAATGGATAAGTCAATGAAGGATTTGTCCCTTCCATTTATGGAAGTTGATATCTCGGCCCTTTGATTGAAATAGAACTGTCGCATTAAATTCCATGGCCATGGTGTAAACGATGAGTTTATTTCAGGTAGTCAAAGAACGACAGATCAAGAATATAGGTTTATAACACTGCCATGAAACCTACTTGATGAGATATCGAGACAAAAGGATTAAATTACACAGTAAGCGTTCGTATGAGGTGATACGTCAATGCAGCGTCAACTTCTTTCTCTTGGGTGCCTTGACCCGTTTCTAGACAGTAATCTTGGACTTTAGGCAAGCCTGCCTAATACCAACGAGAAAGAGGCCTAGAGGTTCACACACTAAGTGTATCCAAGTATCTCAAGTTGAATAAAGATTATTCCCGTACGTGGTTTAATAATTATTCAAGGAAGCCTAAGTTGTTTTAAATGATGGAGGAAAAATAAAATAAAATAAGTACACACCGTGTATTATTAAATGTACACGCCATGTAGTTTTATTTTGGAAAGGAAATGAATAAATGAAAACAAGATATACACATCGTGTACATTTAATGTACATGCCATGTAGTTTTCAATGAAAAACAAGTACATGCCGTGTATTTATTATTACATGCCGTGTAGTTTTTCCAGTCAGGATTTTGAGGATATAATATTGTTTTAAATGATATTTATTATAATCAGCATGGGCGCATGTCAAGGAATTATTTATTCGACATGGGGGTTTTAAATAAAGAGTCAATGAAATAAATAAAACACGTAACACGTTTATTTATTGTCATAACTCTATAACCCCACACACCCGATTATAAATATCCTCACAACCCCAACTCTTTTCTAACACACAAGAGAATCGTTGTGCACAATATCTCTGGAGAATTCTTTCAAGGCCGAAAGAACCTCTTCCTCTAAGAACTCTCTCAAGACCGAGAGAGATCCTCTTCCATCGGGTCAAGACGATCTAAGGCGGAAAACGCAAGCAAAGGCTTCTCCACGCTAGCACCCGGAGAATCCTTTGGCGATGTCCAGAGATATGAGGTACACGTGTGGATCACCGCTAGAGGGAGTCTACACTTGGCTTCTGCGACGCAACGATGGATCACATCAACAGCGTGATCGATAACATCAACGAAGAAATAACACCCAAAAGGTATTTCTTTATAATTAATTAAATTAATTATAATCAACTAGTAACGATCCTTGTTTGTGGTTCCGGGACAAACCATCTTCTTTGTCTTTTTCTGTGATTCGATCCGTGGAGACTGGCATTTATCGTTGTATTGATCCCGGATTGATCATTGCTAATGACAAAAAGCCAAGTGGGCACATCAACCCACGCGCTTCCACTACGCCCAGAATCGTCAAATGGTATCAGAGGTAGGTTACAACATTGATTATAGTTATTTAATTTTCGTTGATAATTTACGCATTTATATTTGATTCAATTCGAAATAAATCGTTCTATAAATCTGAATTAACGAGATTTATTCTTCCTCCTTCATTTCTCAATTCATATCAGAGAAACGGCCTTTTAATTTTAATTTTTGATTAAAATAAAAATGAGAAACTCATCTAGAGGAGCCGCTCATTCTGTCTGTAAAACATGGGATTACACATCGTGTAATTAAAACTACACGTCGTGTACTTAGGTTCAATGAACTGGCACTGGTCCGCCAAACCACACCGTGTGAATTGATTATGCCTAAGTTTTAATCATGTCGTGTTGACCAGAATTGAATGGCGCGTGGAAACCGGAATACACGGCGTGTATGTTGGAGCAACACGCCGTGTAGTCCGTTCCGACCCAAGTGAAACCGTGTACAAAGATGAGCCGCGTACCGCGTACACGGTATCTCCAGGCCAGTTACCGCGTAACAAAGAAGTACACACCGTGTATGATTCATCTACACACCGTGTACTCTAAAATTTCCAAAGTACAGAAAACACGCCAAAGCCCCGGCGTGTACTTTGGACAAAGGGTGAAAAGAAAAATGCATGCCGTGTAATTATAAACTACACGCCGTGTACTTTCCAGAAATGGAATTTCACCAGATTTCCTCGAATGTACAAAGACCCGTACAAGGAATATGGATGAGAAGAATCTCAAGGAAATTCAGAAAGGAATTTAAGATAAAGAATTGATTAATTATAAGATCATAATTAATTGAATTCGAGCGCATCTTATCTTAAATAAAAGAACGATTAAAAAGAATTTGAATTATAAATATGCGTAAATGTCATTGCATACTATGGATGATCATGAGCTAGACCAAAGACCCTTTGTATGTGTATGGTTTCATTTAAATTTATTTAATTTAAATTTGTTGGCTTGCGAGCCTTCTTCCAATAAAATGTAGGGCCTGCGTGCCCATGGTTTCTTTAATGTAAACCCATGTAATGGAGGATCTCCCAAGCCAGAGGAGACGGTTCAAATCCCGAAGCCGAGGTGAAACCGACATAAGAAGATACAAAGGTGGACAGGTGGGAGCTACAAAACACGAACCATCAGGTTCAAGGTGTTTTCCCTAGGTTAGGGTTAGCTTATCAAAACCGCTAGATAAGCTAACCAAATAGAAGCTCATGATCATGCCATCTTATTTTATTTCTGTCTAATTGCATGGTTTATTTATTATGTATGTGTTGTCGTGATCACATAATTAATAAAATGAACAAGCATGCAAAGATGGAATAAAATAAAAACCGAACTATGCATAAACATTATCGGAACATGGTTAATCACTTAAGAAAGCATCACTTAATATTAACAAGCATGTGATAATGCAAAAATACGCATAAAGAATAAAATCCCTCAAATTCCATATTAAGTCATACCAAGCCTTTCGTTACTTGATTAAGGGAAAGACTCAATAAAACTATGTGTTTGATCAACCCTTGTTGGGACACTTACTTTTATAAAGGAAGCCCTTATGAAAGGTTTCGAGTTGACTTAACTATATTACATCAAGAGAAGTAGCCCTTTCTAGACTTGATGTAATATTGGAGGCAAGAGTTGAGGAAATCCAAGTCGGGATTTCAGGATTGGGGAGTCCACTCAACAGATCATGGAACTGTAAGATCACAATTGGCAAAGACCTGCCTACCTAAATACCTTCAAATAGCTTGACCAACCCTTGTTAGGGTTATGCAAAGGGAAATATGGATCCTTGCCAATAGAATGTCAAAGCAACTGGACATTCTGAGTTTAATGGTGAGGGCCATTGGGACTTGATAAAATAGTGGGAGAATTAAATTTTTTATTATTTCTCATAAAAATGTAATCAAGAAAATACTAATAAATCTGCTCTTTTAAATTGTAGAATCAAGATGAAAAACTCGTCAACTACTTTTTCTCTATGATCAATTCTGGATAAAGACAACATCCTCACCGGCAGTAACTTTCAGGAATGGTTTAGGCGCCTTTGGGTTATCCTACGCCATGAACGGAAGTTTTACGTGTTGGAGTCCTCACTTCCTGATTCTCCTGCCCCAGGGGCGAGTGATGAAGATTTTCTGGTCTATGATCAACATTTGAACGACGCTCTCGACGTTCAATGTTTGATGCTATCATCCATGTCTAGTGAGCTCATGAAGTCTCATGAAGACATGGATGCCTACAGCATGCTCGAGCACCTCCGTGGTCTATACCAGAAGAGAGAAAGACAAGAGAGGTTTGAGATCTCCAAGTCTTTATTTCAGAGCAAGCTTGGAGAGGGTGCCCCAGCTGGGCCTCATGTAGTCAAGATCATTGGCTACATTGAGCGCTTGGAGGTTCTAGGGTTTAAAATCCCTGAAGAACTGGGCACCGATCTCATTCTTGCATCACTCCCCCAGAGCTTCTCAAACTTTGTTGTGAACTTCAATATGAACAACATTGAGAAGTCTCTGTCTGATCTTCTTATCCTTATTCGCCAAGTGGACAATGACATGAAGCTTGAAAAGACTTCTGTCCTCATGGTGAATAAAAGGAAAGGGAAGGCGAATATCTTTAAGCCCAAAGCTTCTTCAAGGCCTTCCAAGAAAAGGAAGATCAAAGGGGAGGCAAAGGAACAGGATGATGTTTGTTTCGCATGTGGCAAGAAGGGCCACTGGAAGAAAAACTACACCCAGCCAAGGAAGCAAGGGGAAGCTTCAGGTGAGTTTGTTATCGAATGCAATCTATCTGTTTCTACTAATTGGGTATTAGATATTGCTTGTGGTGCTTAAATTTGTATCCAAATACAGGAACCAAGTAGATTCAGGAAGATTGATCAAGGGGAGGTAGATCTACGAGCAGCCAACAGAGCTAGACTCGCTGCTGTAGCTGTCGGAGACTACCACCTCACATTGCCTATTGGGATGGTATTGGTTTTGAAAGTTTGTTATTATGTGCCTTCTTTTACTAAAAACATTATTTCAGTATCTAGATTAGATACTGATGGATTCATATTCAAGTTTGTAAATGAATGTTGCTACTTTTATAAAGATAGCATTTGTTTTGGTAGGGCACATTTATATAACGTCCTTTACGTGTTAGACTACACAAACCAAGTAATGGCAATCGATAACAAAGTTAATTCACGTGACTCATACCACACCCAACTTTGGCATCACCGGCTAGGTCATGTCAATGAGAAACGTTTGACAAAATTACATCAAGATGGGTATTTAGATTCTTTCGAACTAAAACCACTTGGTATATGTCATGCGTGTCTACAAGGCAAAATGACCAAAGCCCCATTTAGTGGGAAAGGTGAAAGAGCTAAAGAGCTTCTAGAATTAGTTCACACAGATGTGTGTGGACCATTTTCAGTTGAATAAAGGGGTGGGTTCTCATACTTCATAACTTTTACTGATGATTTTAGTAGATATGGATATATCTACTTAATGAGGTATAAGTCAGATTCTTTTGATCGGTTCAAAGAATACAAGAATGAAGTTGAGAACCAGCTTGGTAAGAAGATTAAGAAACTCTGCTCAGACAGAGGAGGAGAATATCTTAATCAGGACTTCATTAATTTCTTACGGGAGTTTGGGATTCTATCTCAACTCACTCCTCCTTACACACCGCAGTGGAATGGTGTTAGTGAAAGGAGGAACCGCACCCTATTAGACATGGTGAGATCAATGATGAGTCATGCGGGTCTTCCATTATCCTTTTGGGGATATGCATTACAAACAGTAACGCACATACTAAACCAAGTACCAACTAAATCGATAAATGGTATTCCATACGAGTTATGGAGTGGACGCAAAGCCATGTTATCGAATTTACATGTGTGGGGTAGCGAAGCATTTTTTAAGGCCTCTTCAGGTAACAAACTCGCGCCCCGAGGCACAAAGTGTATCTTTATAGGATATCCCAAGGAAACAAGGGGATATTACCTATACAACCCCTCAGACAAAAAGGTTACAGTGGCAAGACACGCCATATTCCTTGAGAGGGAGCACATCTCCAAAAGAGATAGTGGGAGCGAGATAGACTTCGATGAAGTCGAGGCTCAAGATATACATGAGTTGGTACAAGAACAGATTCCACAAAGCCCCGTGGAAGAACAATCTGTTCCAGAGACACAAGAACTACGTAGGAGCACGAGAGAGGTGAGAGAACCAGAACGATATGGTTTTCTTGTCACCAAGGATGGTGACTCATTATTTGTTGAAAATAATGATCCTCTTACCTACAAGGAAGCAGTTAAAGGCACAGACGTTGCCAAGTGGAATGAACCCATGAATTCTGAAATGGATTCCATGTACCAAAACCAAGTCTAGATTTTGGTAGATCCTCCAGTTGACGTAAAGCCTATTGGTAATAAATGGGTATTCAAGAAGAAACTGGACATGGAGGGGCAAGTCAACACCTATAAGGCAAGACTGGTTGCAAAAGGTTTTAGACAATGTCAAGGAATTGACTATGATGAAACCTTTTCACCGGTTGCGATGCTGAAATCCATCAGAATCCTATTGTCCATTACTGCTTACCATGACTATGAAATTTGGAAAATGGATGTCAAAACAACTTTCCTTAACGGGAACCTCCAGGAAGATGTCTACATGAGACAACCTAAAGGGTTTGTGACTCCAAAGGATTCCAACAAGTTATGCAAGTTGCAGAAATCCATTTATGGATTAAAGAAAGCATCAAGGTCATGGAACATTCGTTTTGATGAAGCTGTTACAGAATTTGGCTTTGTTAAGAACGAATGTGAGCCTTGTGTCTATAAAAGGTTTAGTGGAAGTGCGGTCGTTTTCCTAATAGTATATGTTGATGACATATTGCTAATTGGAAACGAAGTACCTATCTTACAGTTAGTTAAGGCATGGTTGCATAAATGTTTCTCCATGAAAGACTTGGGTGAGGCGGAATATATTCTTGGGATCAAGATCCATCGTGATAGATACAAGAGAATGCTGGGCCTGAGTCAAAGTACATACATTGACAAGATATTGAAGAGATTCAGTATGGAATAGTCTAAGAGGGGATTGTTTCCAGTGTCACATGGCATTCATCTTTCCAAGAAAATGTGTCCTCAGACACATGAGGAAAGAAAGAGGATGGCAAGGATCCCTTACGCATCTGCGATTGGGTCAGTCATGTATGTTATGATATGTACGAGGCTAGATGTTGCTTACGCATTAAGTGCAGTAGGCAGATATCAAGTTGATCCAGGAGACCGCCATTGGATGGCAGTCAAGACTATCCTTAAGTACCTGAGGCGTACTAAGGATATGTTTCTGGTTTGTGGGGGAGATGAGGAACTAGTCATCAGAGGACATGTAGATGCTAGTTTCCAGACTGATCAAGATGACATGAAGTCACAGACTGGATACATCTTCAGTTTGAATAGAGGTGCAGAGAGCTGGAAGAGCTCAAAACAAAGTGTGGTGGCAGATTCTACAGCGGAGTCCGAGTATATCGCAGCTTCTGAGGCAGCTAAATAAGCAGTATTGATGTGAAGCTTCGTCCAAGAGCTGGATGTTGTACCGAGCAGTAAAGATCTTATCACACTCTATTGTGATAATACTGCAGCGGTGGCACCTGCAAAAGAGCCAAGGTCACATCAGCAGACAAAGCGCATACTTCGAAAGTATCATCTCTTGAGGGATTTTTCTCAGAGAGGTGAAGTTGCAGTGAGAATTATTTCCACGGAAGACAACGTGGTGGACCCCTTGACTAAAGCCTTGACTTAGTAGAAACATGATCATCATGTGAGGTCTAGCTGACTAAAAGTCGTAGGCAGTTGGCTCTAGTCCAAGTGGGAGTTTGTAAGGGTTGGTGTCCTAAGAACCAACTGTTTTGTACTTTGATTACATGAATGTTCACTTATTATATATTGTTCATTGTTCTTCATGACTATAATATAATAATGTCCTGGAATATTTGTTGCATTGATAAGGTCATGGCAGATCCCCACTATGATGAGAACCTTGAAATTATATAACAATACTCTTAAATAAAGTTCTACGGTTGGATTACATACTATGATAGGACACATAGTATATAGACCATCATGTGTGAGTACTCGTAAGAAGACGAGACTCTCTCTCATGGAATTCGCACTTGGTAATCTCCAAGATGGGAGATTATGAGAACAGACCCGCCAATAGCAATTCTGCATGTCTTGGTGTCATCGGACATTGCTATCTACGAGCGTGTGTAATGGTCCTTAGACTGGAAGATTATCATTAACTCATGTCATGACTCGCACACTTAGATTTACTGATGAAAACCATCACGCAGACAGTTTGCAGGAAGTAGGGTACGTTGGGTGCGTCACGAGTGACATGTTGTTAATGGATAAGTCGATGAAGGATTTGTCCCTTCCATTTATGGAAGTTGATATCTCGGCCCTTTGATTGAAATAGAACTGTCGCATTAAATTCCATGGACATGGTGTAAACGACGAGTTTATTTTAGGTAGTCAAAGAACGACAGATCAAGCATATAGGTTTATGACACTGCAATGAAACATGCTTGATGATATATCGAGACAAAGGGATTAAATTACACAGTAAGCGTTCGTATGAGGTGATACGTCAATGCGGCGTCAACTTCTTTCTCTTGGGTGCCTTGACCCGTTGCTAGACAGTAATCTTGGACTTTAGGCTAGCCCGCCTAATGCCAACGAGAAAGAGGCCTAGAGGGTCACACACTAAGTGTATCCAAGTATCTCAAGTTGAATAAAGATTATTCTCGTACGTGGTTTAATAATTATTCAAGGAAGCCTAAGTTGTTTTAAATGATAGAGGAAAAATAAAATAAAACAAGTACACGTCGTGTATTATTAAATGTACACGCCGTGTAGTTTTATTTTGGAAAGGAAATGAATAAATGAAAACAAGATATACACGTTGTGTACATTTAATGTACACGCCGTGTAGTTTTCAATGAAAAACAAGTACACGCCGTGTATTTATTATTACACGCCGTGTAGTTTTTCTAGTCGGGATTTTGAGGATATAATATTGTTTTAAATGATATTTATTATAATCAGCATGGACGCATGTCAAGGAATTATTTATTCGACATGGTGGTTTTAAATAAAGTGTCAATGAAATAAATAAAACGCGTAACGCGTTTATTTATTGTCATAACTCTATAACCCCACACACCCGATTATAAATATCTTCACAACCCCAACTCTTTTCTAACACACAAGAGAATCGTTGTGCACAACATCTCTGGAGAATTCTTTCAAGGCCGAAAGAACCTCTTCCTCTAAGAATGCTCTCAAGACCGAGAGAGATCCTCTTCCATCGGATCAAGATGATTTAAGGCGGACAATGCAAGCAAAGGCTTCTCCATGCTAGCACCCGGAGAATCCTTTGGCGACGTCCAGAGATATGAGGTACACGTGTGGATCACCGCTAGAGGGACTCTACACTTGGCTTATGTGATGCAATGACGGATCACATCGACAACGTGATCGATAACATAAACGAAGAAAGAACACCCAAAAGCTATTTCTTTATAATTAATTAAATTAATTATAATCAACCTATAACGATCCTTGTTTGTGGTTCTGGGACAAACCATCTTCTTTGTCTTTTTCTGTGATTCGATCCATGGAGACTGGCGTTTATCATCGTATTGATCCCGGATTGATCATTGCTAATGACAAAAAGCCAAGTGGGCACATCCACCCATGCACTTCCGCTGCACCCGGAACCATCAAATCCAACACAAATATTGACCAGGGAATTGCTTCAATATTAAATGTTCATAAACTTCATCTCTCTTCAACCATATTCTAAATTTACATTTAGTATATGGACATCTTATTCTACCTTCAACAGATCGATTGGAAATTGAAAAATCTAAAAACTCATTCAAACCCTTAATATACTGAGGTGTGTTCCTCAGTAAAGTGATCCAGCTTTTATCCATGTATATCACAATGTGCCTACACAATATTAAAAAAAATTAAAACACATAACTATTACTAAATAGGGAAAGAGATTCATATATACTAGTTGAAAAAATATAAAAATATGT
This sequence comes from Viscum album, assembly GCA_963277665.1. NCBI lineage: Eukaryota > Viridiplantae > Streptophyta > Magnoliopsida > Santalales > Viscaceae > Viscum > Viscum album. Next base: position 72,682,481 of record OY728162.1, on the reverse strand, counting down.
TACATAAGGTTTTCCTATATCAATACATATGGTAAATCACCCACTAGTGGTGTCATATAAAGTTGTACCACCACAAAGGATTAGAATTAAATTGGGAGATTAGGGTGAGTGAACAAAATCCAACCACATTAATCAACTTAAGAAAGTTAGAGGTTCCCCTCTCCCATTAAATTAAATAATTCTAACCATTGTTTGAAGTGGCCCAATATTTAGGGGGAGGTATGATCCATGGGGTGGATGTGATAATAAAGTACATGTTATTCAGCTAAAGGAAGATCTGATTAAATCCAAAAAAATGCATGAAATAAGTGGTGTAATAATTATCTCACGCCTCATTTGATATAAAATATGATCAAAATGTGTCATGGCTGATCATGACTCAGAAAGTGGTGTTAAGAAACCACTTTTTTTCTTCAAAACTTGATCTAAAAGTTCCATGCTGAAGTAAAGTCACTTTTTGAATCTAGAATTACATAAAAAGGGATTATTCTAGAATAAAAAGAGGTTTCCAAGCCTTAACTAAGAGAATCAATGATGTCATATTGAATCTGGTTTATAACAAGGGATATCAAGCACTGAATTTAGTAGAATTAGACCACTAATAAAAAAGAAAAATTTAGAGGAGGAAGTAGTTATTCCCTTACTATCATTAGTGAGGTTTTAGTGTGATTGGTAAGTTGTTATTGACATGATGAATCTAATTTTGAAGTTATATTGATATTGTGCAAATTGATTAATGTGGATGATAAAGACACCACTTACAGTTTCATTCCCTAGGTATCCCACCCCTACCTAAGGGATAAATGTATGTCAAGGGCCACATTCCCAACTCACAAGGTTTGGAGAACCTATCATTATCCATATAGTCCATATTGATTGCTCATCGAGCAAAGGAACCTAACTTGGTTCCATACCAGGTCATTCATATGTTCTCATAGATTATCATACCATAGATGACCATTACCACACCATCCCATAGCCTCTCCCCTAGACATTTCTTTAGGAGAGAATCAATTACCTAAAACAAGACCTTTATAGATAACTTGACCCATAAATACATGATGGACACCCTATTGGGGTTTTAATTTCCCTATAGTTAAGCCTCTCACATATATAACATAGCCATCAATGGTTGTATAATCAATGAATCATACTAAAGGGAATTCTATGAACCCAACATGCATCTCTATTCTCATGTATCATAAGGTAAATAACTCATGGATCCCATTCATGTCAGATACCCACCTACATGAAATTTCAATCCACACAATAAATGCATAACCATATCCTATGGTAATATTAGTCATAAACTACCTTGACCATAGAGTTATCCCCTTAAGAAATCTCATTCCATCCTCATCAAAGCCATCTCTAGGAACCAACACCATCTCAATCCCCTAACTCATAAAATTACAACATATATTATAAAGCAATAATAATTAATTAAGAGAATTAATCCATATTAATCCAATTAGTCATACTTTAGGGATAGTTATGTATTCTCCCTGTAACTTCAAGAAATGGGGTATGGATCACTCTTAGAACACATCTGAGCTCATTTCCTAACAAAACCCAAATATATGAAGTCAATCCATTAAATGAATTCATCCAAATTTGATGATAAACCAAAATAAATTATGGCAATGACTCAACAATAATGAAACTGCATAAAACCTTATGCATTTTTCCTCCACAAGATTCCTCTAACCATTACACACAAAAACATACCTAAATACGGGCAAACCACCAGCGGTAGGGGAGGGGAGCTGACCTAGGGTAGGAAATTTACGAGGTCGGGGGAGAAGCCGACGTTACGGGTGTCGGGGGGAGAACGGGGGTCAGCAGCGATCGGCGATGAGGTCACTGGCGGCACGGGAGGGGATCGGAGCTAGGGTTGGGGCTTGTTGGGGGGAGAAGCATCGCGGGGTTGGGGGGAGAAGAGTGTCGGCTTGAGTGGGGGGGGGGGAAGTGTCACTACTGTAAAAAAAGAAATGGGTTTCATGGCGGTTTTTAATAAACCACTACTAACCTTTTTAATGAAAGGTTTAGCGGCGGTTTAAAAAACCGCCGCTAAAGGTGACTTATGTTGTAGTGATACCACACACCACAACCTCCACAATAAAAACCACCACATATCTAAACTTAATCCAAGATTTCATGGGAAACCAATTTATTTATTAGGTATACATTCTTAACTATTTTCACATGTGGGAGTTTAATAAAAAAAATGCAACGTCACACAAATATTAACATAATGCCAAATTGGAAAAGCAAAAAGTATTCACAAATATAGAAAAAAAACAAAAGAACGAGTAAAACACCTATGATTTATCCCCTCCCCTTAAATTTCAATTAAGTCGGTTAATTATGTTCATTAAGCTGGTACACACCATTTATCCAAAGGAAGACAAAATCATGTTATTCCCACATCTACATATAAATAAGGAGAGATGAAGGATTCCCTACCTCGATTGAAGCTTCAGAGAGAACCACCGCTTAAAAAAGAATGATCAAGAGATCAAGCCCCACCAATTTCAAAGGAATCACCACTGAATCCTATGCACAACAATCCCTCATCAAAATCCACCCAAAACAGAGGAGAACTCCCGCCACAACAAACTCCCGGATATAAGAGAATGAGAGGAAAGTGAGAATAGGAAAAGATAGGGCTACCTAAATCCAAATAATTCCAATATGAATGGTTTAAGATGAACCATGAGGTTTAAAACATCAAGGGAGGAAACTGGAGGAAGGGAGGATGAGAAGGGGTTATCTAAGAGTCGAGGGAAGGTATAAAATTCCAAATAAGGGGGTGGTTAGCCTCCTATTTTTAAACACAGACCAAAGACCCTCATCACAACATGTTGATACCCCCAACATGTCATGGCGTCCCTTAGTTAACACGTGGTCTGAATCCCGCACACCAGATTTTCTTTTTTTCACCCATTTTAAAAATGGGATTTGACCGCCACCACACCCTGGACCATGGAATGATCCACATCATCGTGTTTCTTTTGTTTTCCACCACAACCAACCACCACATCCTTGCACTAGTTACTTGGTTGTTTTATCCTCACTGCAACTAAGGCCACAATGTGGTGAGACCCTCTTCCCTGTTTCACACGGGCACTCCACCATAGATCCATGCCCAGAGCCACACCCTCTATTGGACATTTCAAGTTGCATGTTTTACATAGGGCGACCTCCTAGGAAAAACGACCACCATCACGCCCACTATTAGGGAATGGTGCCACCCACAATGGACCAAGACCCACTCTTAGCCTCCAAAACACCCCTAAACTCCTCCTAGGAACCACCGAGCATCGAAAAACCACAGAGGAAAGGTCAAGAAGGTTTGTACCATTACAGCGAGACTATGATCCATATGGTTCTTGTTGTGTATTGTGTACTTACATGACATGCAACATACATGACTTATTGTGATATGACATGGTGTGTAGTTACATGAAACAAGTCACAGAGTCAACACAACATTTATGACAGCATGATACGCCGAATATACATGACCTATTTCACTGATAATACTTGTGAAGTGCACAACATGTACGAAAACCATACATGTTGTGTAGTTCGAGAATAATGTGTAAAATAATTAATTTAATCATTTAATTCCACACGACCCACTAAAAAACATTCAGTGTGTAATTCGTGGGAAAACTTATCACACGACATGTGCACCAGCTACACACTATGTAATTCAATTATAATGTTATAATTAATATATCATCCACACAATTAATTCACATGGAACAACCTGTCTCAACGTCTACTCCGTGTGAATGGGTATGAGTCATATAGTGTGTACATCCAACTACGTGTCATGTATTTTGTTCTTTGGCCACCCGCAAAACATTTTCTAGGGACTCAATGTGTATTTTACATAGGTATTTATGTGTCACATTATGTATATGCTAGCTACATGCCATGAAATCACAATTGGTTTGTGTTACTCGACTGTCAATCAATACCTGACGTGTGATAAATACATGTTGCGTGCTTTAACCACATGGTTTCTATAATTCTCATAGGTCCTAACCACGTGGGGTTACATAGTGTGTACACTGATGACATGCCATACAACCCTGACAAGCCACATGCCAACTGGTCATCCAATACATGACATGCGATGACACCATGTACTATTCTACCACACGACATGTCGTCATTTGCGCGATGCATCCTTGTGTGGTTAGCCGGAGGTACATGATGTGTACTTTTAAGTTACATGTTGTGTATCCATGTTATCTGGCTAGAATCTCCAACACCTTTGGATGAGGTCTTTGAACATTCTTCTTTTGTTCTTGGTTATATGAAATTGAACGATCATGTTATCTCGACTTTTAGATTAAGAAAAGGAAACTTAAAATGAAAAAGAAATAACAAAGAAAAATGTATAGTTCAATCAACAAAATAATAAATAATTATAAATTAATACGGGGCCACTTTGATACCACTTAAAGGTTTTAGGGCATAGCAGAAACAGTTGAGCTCGTGCCCAGCAATGGATTTTCATTGATTTCTTTAGATAAATCCTCGAAATCGGATGTATGCAACCCCATAAGATCCGAGGGAAGATCTCTTCACATATAATCTATAATTAATTTATATGAATGAAAATTAACTTTGTGTGTAATTTTATCTTCACTTTCAAATTGGTTGACCTTTCTTGTCATATTGTCATTACGGTAAAGGATTCAAGGGTAAAATCCCTCTAGTGACATTCACACATTCTCCATGAACCACAACACGTCGTCATTGGATCTCTAGGTTCTAACATGGGAGAACCAAATCACTTGTGTTGTTCATCATTGATTGCAACAAGAATCTCTTTTGATATTGAAGGATTCTGTCTAGTTCCCACAGTCTTGAGAGGTGGTAGGAGAATCATTGTCCGTTATGCTTGAGACGCTCTTGAGATAATTTCTATCTAGAGAATATGTCATGCACAATAATCCTTAACCATATAAATGATATAAAATGAGTTGTATATATATATATGGTTGATTACATCTGCCATCATGGAACACAACACAAATAAATAAAACTGCAATAAACATACAGGTCCAGAGACCCGACTCTGCAAACTGCCCCTCAACCCCCTCAACCCAAACCACCCCATCACCAACTGTGGGGCATAAAATGAGTTATATACTTAGGTTAGAGAATTACTTATTACATAAAGGTCCTTAACCAATCACTTGATTTTCAATAAACCCCATCTTGAATAATAAAAATATTATTATTATTATTATTATTTCCTTGACATGCACAAAACTTACAGATATTTAAATATCATTTCATAAATAAATAGATTAATATATATATTCAAATGATATTAAATAAAATATATCATTCAAACTGGACACTTAAAATGGAATCATCAATCATCATGAACATTTTATTGAAACTTGAATAATAGATATTTATTTAAATAAATAACTATCATTGTATTATTTGTTCAACAAATAGATAGATGTTATGTTCACTAACCTACAAATAAAGATTTGTTTAGGATTCAACTCACATATATATTCTTTTGAATAACCAATGACTGGATATATGTGATCAACATAACCTGAATAATTATTATTCCTCAAAACATGAAAATAATATTTATTCTAATATTAAATTCAAATATAATTTAACTAACACTACTGGAAATATAATATTTCCCAACGGTTCACAACCGTTGGGAAAGCCCCTGTAACCGTTGGTATATGATATACCAACGGTTCTGATAACCGTAGGGAAGTAAGCCGTTGGGAAAGGTTTTCCCAACGGTTTACTGGAAACCGTTGGTATAGGCTCACAAAAGCCACCCTATCCCAACGGTTCTGCCAACCGTTGGGATAGTTTTTCCCAACAGTTTGGGAGAACCGTTGGAAAATATCAATATCCCTTAACTATCCCAACGGTTTTGGGATAGTTTCCCAACCGTTATCCCCAAACCGTTGGGATATCCCTATGGATGAACTCTTTCCCAACGGTTTAGAACCGTTGGGAAAAGAGATATTTACCAACAGTTCAATGAACCGTTGGTAAAAACTTCTTTAGGATTATATGCCAACGGTTTTAAACCGTTGGCATACCCTATGCTGCAAATTGCAGCAGCCTGCAATTTTCACAGCCCCTGTCCATCAGGCCCCTCTCCATCAGGCCTCATTTTGACCTCATTTTCAATCCAATTATTGTACCTGCAATAAAATAAAACATACATATACAATTACGAACAAATTCATACACATTTAACATATAATGGATCCTGAAACTATACACATCCATAATTAAATTAGAATTCATAACGTAATTATAAACGTACATAATTCATATAGAATTCAATTTAAAATTTAGATGACAATTATATGTGGAATCCGAAATTCAATTCATAATTTGATCGGTTTTTTCTATACCATATATTTTTACCGCAAATGATGTCCATTTTAAACAAAATACATACACCTGAAGTGATACCGGCCACACCGCACCTCATATTGAGGCGGGGTTGACTCGTACACGTCACATTTGACCCATGGATCGTTGTGCTAAAGTATCGACACAATCCAAATGCGTTTGGTCGGTTTTCCGTATGCCAGTTGATGTTTTTCACTTAAAATGACGTCCTTTTGAAACAAAAGACGGACACTATGAGTGGTGCCGACCACACCGCATCTCCAATTGAGGCGGGGTTGATTCGTACACGTCACATATGACCCATGGATCGTTCTCCTAAAGTTTAAATGGAAACCGAATGCGTTTGGTCGGTTTTCCGTATGTACTTAAAATGTTGTCCATTTTAAACAAAAGAGTAACACTTAGACTAATCCTGACCACACCGCGACTCAGATTCATCCCGGGTTGGCTCGTACATGTCACATATGACCCATGGATCGTTTTGATAAATTATCAAAAGATTCCGAATGCGTTTGGTCAGTTTTGCGTATGCCAGTTGTTCTTTTCATTTATAATCATGTCCATTTTAAACAAAAGAGACAGAGTTAGAGCGGTGTCGGCCACACCGCATCTTGGATTAAGACGGGGTTGACTTATACACGTCACATATGACCCATGGATCGTTGTGCTAAAGTATCGATAGAATCCGAATGCGTTTGGTCGTTCTTCCGTATGTCAGTTGATGCCTTTCACTTAAAATGACGTCCTTTTGAAACAAAAGACGGACACTTTGAGTGGTGTCAGCCACACCGCATGTCGTATTGAGGCGGGGATGATTTTTACACGTCACATAGGACCCATGGATCGTTCTCCTAAAGTTAAAATGGAAACTGAATGCGTTTGGTCGGTTTTCCGTATGTACTTAAAATGGTGTCCATTTTAAACAAAAGAGATCCATTTAGACTGATCCCGGCCACACCGCGACTCGGATTGACTCGGGTTGGCTCGTACACGTCACATATGACCCATGGATCGTTGTGATAAATTATCAAAATATTCTTAATGCGTTTGGTCGGTTTTGCGTATGCCAGTTGTTCTTTTCACTTATAATCCTGTCCATTTTAAACAAAACAGACACAGTTAGAGCGGTGTCGGCTACACCGCGCCTCGGATTGAGGTGGGGATGATTTGTACACGTCACATATGACCCATGGATCGTTCTCCTAAAGTTTCAATGGAAACCGAATGCGTTTGGTTGGTTTTCCGTATGTACTTAAAATGGTGTCCATTTTAAACAAAAGAGAGCCACTTAGACTGATCCCGGCCACACCGCGACTCGGATTGAACCCGGGTTGCCTCGTACAGGTCAAATATGACCCATGGATTGTTGTGATAAATGATCAAAATATTCGGAATGCGTTTGGTCGGTTTTGCGTATGCCAGTTGTTCTTTTTCACTTATAATCATGTCCATTTTAAACAGAAGAGACATAGTTAGAGCGGTGTCGGCCACACCGCGTCTCGGATTGAGACGGGGATGATTTGTACACGTCACATATGACCCATGGATTGTTCTCCTAAAGTTTCAATGGAAACCGAATGCGTTTGGTCAGTTTTGCGTATGCCGGTTCTTTTCACTTATAATCCTCTCCATTTTAAACAAAACAGACACAGTTAGAGCGGTGTCGGCCACACCGCGCCTCGGATTGAGGCGGGGATGATTCGTACACATCACATATGACTCATGGAAAGTTTCAATGGAAACCGAATGCGTTTGGTCGGTTTTCCGTATGTATTTAAAATGCTGTCCATTTTAAACAAAAGAGAGCCACTTAGACTGATCTCGGCCACACCGCGACTCGGATTGAGCCCGGGTTGGCTCGTACAGGTCACATATGACCGATGGATCGTTGTGATAAATTATCAATAGATTCGGAATGCGTTTTGTCGGTTTTGCTTATGCCAGTTGTTCTTTTCACTTATAATCTTGTCCATTTTAAACAAAAGAGACACAGTTAGAACGGTGTCGGCCACACCGCTCCTCGGATTGAGGAGGGATTGACTCGTACACGTCACATACGACCCATTTATCCTTGTTCTAAAGTATCGACACAGTACGAATGCCTTTGGTCGGTTTTTTGTATGTCAATTGATGCTTTTCAGTCAAAATGATGTCTTCTTGAAACAAAAGACAGACACTTTGAGTGGTGCCGGCCACACCGCGTCTCCGATTGAGGCGGGGTTGATTCGTACACGTCACATATGACCCATGGATCGTTCTCCTAAAGTTTCAACGGAAACCGAATCTGTTTGGTCGTTTTTCCGTATGTACTTAAAATGGTGTCCATTTTAAACAAAAGAGAGCCACTTAGACTTATCCTGGCCACACCGTGACTCGGATTCATCTCAGGTTGGCTCGTACACGTCACATATGACCCATGGATTGTTGGGATAAATTATCAACAGATTCGGAATGCGTTTGGTCGGTTTTCCGTATGCCAGTTGATGCTTTTCACTTAAAATGACGTCCTTTTGAAACAAAAGACGGACACTTTGAGTGGTGTCGGCCACACCACATCTCTGGATTGAGCTGAAACCACCGTAAAACATTATAATTATTATTCTTTACGTGTACGCGCAGACGGCACGTCAATCGGACGTGCGGTTTGTGCGGTACGGCTCAATATTCGGGTTTTAAGTGATGCGCGCGCTTCATAAACGCGCGTGAGGGGGGTCCAAACGGGCCGAACGAAGTCAGAATGGCCTGAAATCAGACGAAAAATACGGTAGAGTGATTTATGAAGTGGTCGAGTAGACGGCACGTCAATCGGACGTGCCGTGTGCCCGCGGTGACCGACAACGCAGTTCTGGTGTCATAAACGGCCAAAACGGGCGTCCAACGGTCAAATTCATAGCGGACGACCTCAGATTGAGCTGAAACCACCGTGAAACATTCTAATTATTATTTTTGACGTGTACGCATAGACGGAACATCAATCGGACGTGCAGTTTGCGCGGTACGGCTCAATATTCGTGTTTTAAGTGATGCGCGGGCTTCGTAAACGCACGTGAGGGGGGTCCAAACGGGCCGAACGAAGTTGGAATGGCCTGAAATCAGAAAAAAAATACGGGAGAGTGATTTATGAAGTGGTCGAGCAGACGGAACGTCAATCAGACGTGCCGTGTGTCCGCGGTGACCGACAACGCAGTTCTGGTGTCATAAACGGCCAAAACGGGCGTCCAACGGTCAAATTCATAGCGGATGACCTCAGATTGAGATGAAACCACAGTGAAACATTCTAATTATTATTCGTGATGTGTACGCGCAGACGGCACGTCAATCGGACGTGCGGTTTGCGTGATACGGCTCAATATTCGTGTTTTAAGTGATGCGCGCGCTTCGTAAACGCGCGTGAGGGTGGTCCAAACGGGCCGAACAATTTCGGAATGGCCTGAAATCAGACGAAAAATATGGGTGAGTGATTTATAAAGTGTTCGAGCAGAGTTCACATCAATCGGACGTGCCGTGTGCCCGCGGTGACCGACAACGCAGTTCTGGTGTCATAAACGGCCAAAACGGGCGTCAAACGGTCAAATTCATAGCGGACGACCTTGGATTGAGCTGAAACCAACATGAAACATTCTAATTATTATTCTTGACGTGTACGCGCAGACGGAACGTCAATCGGACGTGCGGTGTGCGCGGTACGGCTCAATATTCGTGTTTTAAGTGATGCGCGCGCTTCGTAAACGCGCGTGAGGGGGGTCCAAACGGGCCGAATGAAGTCGGAATGGCCTGAAATCAGACTAAAAATATGGGTGAGTGATTTATGAAGTGGTCGAGCAGACGACACGTCAATCGGACTTGCCGTGTGCCCGCGGTGACCGACAACGCAGTTCTGGTGTCATAAACGGCCAAAACGGGCGTCCAACGGTCAAATTCATAGAGGCCGACCTCGGATTGAGCTGAAACCACCGTGAAACATTCTAATTATTATTCGTGACGTGTACGCGCAGACGGCACGTCAATCGGACGTGCTTTTTGCACGGTACGGCTCAATATGCGTGTTTTAAGTGATGTGCTCGCTTCGTAAACGCGCGTGAGGGGGGTCCAAACGGGCCGAACGAAGTCGGAATGCCCTGAAAACAAACGAAAAATACGGGTGAGTGATTTCTGAAGTGGTAGAGCAGACGGCACGTCAATCGGACGTGCCGTGTGCCCACAGTGACCGACAACGCAGTTCTGGTGTCATAAACGGCCAAAACGGGCGTCAAACGGTCAAATTCATAGCGGACGACCTCGGATTGAGCTGAAACCACCGTGAAACATTCTAATTATTATTCGTGAAATGTACGCACAGACGGCACGTCAATCGGAATTGCGGTGTGCACGGTACGGCTCAATATGCGTGTTTTAAGTGATGCACGCGCTTCGTAAACGCGCGTGAGGGGGGTCCAAACGGGACGAACGAAGTCGGAATGGCCTGAAATCAGACGAAAAATACGGGGTGAGTGATTTCTGAAGTGTTCGAGCAGACGTCACGTCAATCGGACGTGCCATTTGCCCGCGGTGACCGACAACGCAGTTCTGGTGTCATAAACGGCCAAAACGGGCGTCAAACGGTCAAATTCATAGCGGACGACCTCGGATTGAGCTGAAACCACCGTGAAACATTCTAATTATTATTCGTGACGTGTACGCGCAGACGTCACGTCAATCGGACGTGCGGTGTGCGCGGTACGGCTCAATATGCGTGTTTTAAGTGATGCGCGCGCTTCGTAAACGCGCGTGACGGTGGTCCAAACGGGCCGAACGAAGTCGGAATGACCTGAAATCAGACGAAAAATACGGGTGAGTGATTTATGAAGTGTTCGAGCAGACGGCACGTCAATCGGACGTGCCGTGTGCCCGCGGTGACCGACAACGCAATTCTGGTGTCATAAACGGCCAAAACGGGCGTCAAACGGTCAAATTCATAGCGGACGACCTCGGATTGAGCTGAAACCACCGTGAAACATTCTAATTATTATTCGTGATTTGTACGCGCAGACGGCACGTCAATCGGACGTGCGGTGTGCGCGGTACGGCTCAATATGCGTGTTTTAAGTGATGCACGCGCTTCGTAAACGCGCGTGAGGGGGGTCCAAACGGGCCGAACGAAATCAGAATGGCCTGAAATCAGACGAAAAATACGGGTGAGTGATTTCTGAAGTGGTCGAGTAGACGGAACGTCAATCGGACGTGCCATGTGCCCGCGGTGACCGACAACGCAGTTCTGGTGTCATAAACGGCCAAAACGGGCGTCAAACGGTCAAATTCATAGCGGACGACCTCGGATTGAGCTGAAACCACCGTGAAACATTATAATTATTATTCGTGACGTGTACGTGCAGACGGCACGTCAATCGGACGTGCGGTGTGCGCGGTACGGCTCAATATGCGTGTTTTAAGTGATGCGCGCGCTTCGTAAACGCGCATGAGGGGGGTCCAAACGGGCCGAACGAAGTCGGAATGACCTGAAATCAGACGAAAAATACGGGTGAGTGATTTATGAAGTGTTCAAGCAGATGGCACGTCAATCGGACTTGTCGTGTGCCCGCAGTGACCGACAACGCAGTTCTGGTGTCATAAACGGCCAAAACGGGCGTCAAACGGTCAAATTCATAGAGGACGACCTCGGATTGAGCTGAAACCACCGTGAAACATTATAATTATTATTCGTGACGTTTACGCGCAGACGTCACGTCAATCGGACGTGCGGTGTGCGCAGTACGGCTCAATATTCGTGTTTTAAGTGATGCGCTCGCTTCGTAAACGCGCGTGAGGGGGGTCCAAACGGGCCGAACGAAGTCGGAATGACCTGAAATCAGACGACAAATATGGGTGAGTGATTTCTGAAGTGGTCGAGTATACAGAACGTCAATCGGACGTGCCATGTGCCCGCGGTGACCGACAACGCAGTTCTGGTGTCATAAACGGCCAAAACGGGCGTCAAACGGTCAAATTCATAGCGAACGACCTCATATTCACCTGAAACCACCGTGAAACATTCTAATTATTATTTGTGACGTGTACGCGCATACGGAACGTCAATCGGACGTGCGGTGTGCGCGGTACGGCTCAATATTCGTGTTTTAAGTGATGCGCGCGCTTCGTAAACGCGCGTGAGGGGGGTCCAAACGGGCCGAACGAAGTCGGAATGGCCTGAAATCAGACGAAAAATACGGGTGAGTAATTTCTGAAGTGGTCGAGCATACGGCATGTCAATCGGACGTGCCATGTGCCCGCGGTGACCGACAACCCCGTTCTGGTGTCATAAACGGTCAAAACGGGCGTCAAACGGTCAAATTCATAACGGACGACCTCGGATTCACCTGAAACCACCGTGAAACATTCTAATTATTATTCGTGATGTGTACGCGCAGACGGAACATCAATCGGACATGCGGTGTGCGCGGTACATCTCAATATGCGTGTTTTAAGTGATGCGCGCGCTTTGTAAACGCGCGTGAGGGGGGTCCAAACGGGCCGAACGAAGTCGGAATGACCTGAAATCAGACGAAAAATACGGGTGAGTGATTTCTGAAGTGTTCAAGCAGACGGCACATCAATCGGACGTGCTGTGTGCCTGCGGTGACCGACAACGCAGTTCTGGTGTCATAAACGGCCAAAACGGGCGTCAAACGGTCAAATTCATAGAGGACGACCTCGGATTGAGCTGAAACCACCGTGAAACATTCTAATTATTATTCGTGACATGTACGCACAGACGGCACGTCAATCGGACGTGCGGTGTGCGCGGTACAGCTCAATATGCATGTTTTAAGTGATGCACGCGCTTCGTAAACGCGCGTGAGGGGGGTCCAAACGGGCCGAACGAAGTCGGAATGGCCTGAAATCAGACGAAAAATACGGGTGAGTGATTTCTGAAGTGTTCGAGCAGACGACACGTCAATCGGACGTGCCCTGTGCCAGCGGTGACCGACAACGCAGTTCTGGTGTCATAAACGGCCAAAACGGGCGTCAAACGGTCAAATTATAGCAGAAGACCTCGGATTGAGCTGAAACCACCGTGAAACATTCTAATTATTATTCGTGACGTGTACGCGCAGACGTCACGTCAATCGGACGTTCGGTTTGCGCGGTACGGCTCAATATGCGTGTTTTAAGTCATGCGCGCGCTTCGTAAACGCGCGTGAGGGGGGTCCAAACGGGCCGAACGAAATCGGAATTACCTGAAATCAGATGAAAAATACGGGTGAGTGATTTCTGAAGTGTTCGAGAATAAGTCACGTCAATCGGACGTGCCGTGTGCCCGCGGTGACCGACAACGCAGTTCTGGTGTCATAAACGGCCAAAACGGGCGTCAAACGGTCAAATTCATAGCGGACGACCTTGGATTGAGCTGAAACCACCGTGAAACATTCTAATTATTATTCGCGACGTGTACGCGCAGACGGAACGTCAATCAGACGTGCGGTGTGCGCGGTACGGCTCAATATGCGTGTTTTAAGTGATGCACGCTCTTCGTAAACGCGTGTGAGGGGGGTCCAAACGGGCCGAACGAAGTCGGAATGGCCTGAAATCAGACTAAAAATACGGGTGAGTGATTTCTGAAGTGGTCGAGCAGACGGCACGTCAATCGGACGTGCCGTGTGCCCGCGGTGACCGACAACGCAGTTCTACTGTCATAAACGGCCAAAACGGGCGTCAAACGGTCAAATTCATAGCGGACAACCTCGGATTGAGCTGAAACCACCGTGAAACATTCTAATTATTATTTGTGACGTGTACGCGCAAACGGAACGTCAATCGGACGTGCGGTTTGCGCGGTACGGCTCAATATGCGTGTTTTAAGTGATGCGCGCGCCTCGTAAACGCGCGTGAGGGGGTCCAAATGGGCCGAACGAAATCGGAATGACCTGAAATCAGACGAAAAATACGGGTGAGTGATTTCTGAAGTGGTCGAGCAGACGGCACGTCAATCGGACATGCCGTGTGCCCACGGTGACCGACAACGCAGTTCTGGTGTCATAAACGGCCAAAACGGGCGTCAAACGGTCAAATTCATAGCGGACGACCTAGGATTGAGATGAAACCACCATGAAATATTCTAATTATTATTCGTGACGTGTACGCGCAGACGGCACGTCAATCGGACGTGCGGTGTGCGCGGTACGGCTCAATATGCGTGTTTTAAGTGATGCACGCGCTTCGTAAACGCGCGTGAGGGGGGTCCAAACGGGCCGAACGAAGTCGGAATTCCCTAAAATCAGACGAAAAATACGGGTGAGTAATTTCTGAGGTGGTCGAGCAGACGGCACATCAATCGGACGTGTCATGTGCCCGCGGTGACCGACAACGCAGTTCTGGTGTCATAAACGGCCAAAACGGGCGTCAAACAGTCAAATTCCTAGAGGACGACCTCGGATTCACCTGAAACCACCGTGAAACATTCTAATTATTATTCGTGACGTGTACGCGCAGACGGCACGTCAATCGGACGTGCGGTGTGCGCGATACGGCTCAATATTCGTGTTTTAAGTGATGTGCGCGCTACGTAAACGCGCGTGAGGGGGGTCCGGGGAGTGTTCGGGATCCAAGGAGAAGGGGGGGGCTGTGCGGGGTCTGTCCGGGGGGTGTTTGGGGGTTGTTCAGGGGGCTGTCCGGGGTTGTTCAGGGGGCTGTCCGGGGGTTGTTCAGGGGGTTGTTCAGGGGTTGTTCAGGGGGTTGTTCGGGGTTGTTCAGGGGGCTGTCCGGGGGGCTATCCGGGGGGTGTTTGGGGGGTTGTCCGGGGTCCAAGGGGGATGGTGGGGGGGTTGTCCAGGGGGCTGTCCGGGGGGCTATCCGGGGTCCAGGGTGGAGGGTGGGGGGCTGTACGGGGGGCTGTCCCGGGGGCTGTCCGCGGGGCTGTCCGGGGGGTGTTTGGGGGGTGTTCGGGGTCCAAGGGGGAGGGGGGGTTGTCCAGGGTCCAAGAATGAGGGGGGTTGTCCAGGGAGTTCTCAAACACACAACCACTAAAAGACAACAACATCCCTAAAAACAGACAATATATAAAAATAACTCAACTCCAATACTATACTACGAGTCTAGATAAAACCAACAACTAGAATAGATTAAACATCAAATCTCAGTAATATAAGTCAAAAATGTAACAGATCAATATGTCCCACATCAGCATCACCATCACCATCATCATCATCATCATCACCCTCGTCATCGTCGTCACCCTCCACAGCGCCCTCCTCCTCGCCTTCGCCCTCCTCCTCGCCCTCCTCATCTCCCTCCTCTTCCGCATCAGACTCCTCGCCATCATCATCTTCAAGCTGGACATCGGCCTGACCACCACTGGAACTGCCACCTGGTGCACCATATATAGAATGTATCGACGACATGTATTCATCAATCGCTGGGCTGGCCTCTGCTGGAAGTGTTGGACGTAGAACTTCAATAAATTTCATAAATGCACTGTTTGCCCTAGCAGACTGTTATGCCGTCTCTGTGGCCCTTTTCTCAACCTGTTCTGCCTGTGCCCTAACTTGCTGCAGCTCGGTGGCACTACAACTCGTACCTGAGGCAGGCCAATACCTCGTCGGGGCTATCCTAGGTCGGCAGCGTACTCTGCCAGAATGATCCTCTCCCAACACCTGATGTAAGTGATCAGATTGCCCAAAATTGTATGCTTCTTGAGCATCGAGGGCCTCTAAAGCATCCTGTTACAAATATAAATATATTATTAAGTTACAAAATATATATTAAAATATAAAATCAACAGATTAAAACTTACAATCTGTTTCTGAGTCGCTTCGTTGACAGCACTTCCATCCTTTTTTCGTCCACTCGAGCAAAACAGTTTTGCTCGAGGCACACGTCCTTCAATATTTTGTACTTGCCTCTACAATGACATTGAAAACAAAAGTTATATAAAAACTTTAGCAAATGATTAAATAATTGAGGAAACAAAATAAAATGTAAGTCGTAAAGAAAACTTATAAATAATTGTCATACCTGCTGCCTCTCATGATCCGGCATCGTCGTGCGTCCTAGTGTATGGAGGTATTTTTTTGCATCAATGTTTTTTTTATTTTTTCCAGATGATTCCTAAATAAAATTCGATAATGCAAAGGATAATATTAATGCAAAACTTGAAAGTTATTATTTAAATACCTCAAATGTAATTCATACCTTAAATTGGGTACTCGTCCAATGAGTAATCATATGACGATACTGCTCTATAGGACAATCATCCACGACTGGTACCGCCTCTAACTCAGTGTCAACTCTAGCATGCCAGCCAATATACAGCTCATGCTTGTAGGCTCTCCAAAGCTCGCCTAAATCCTTTAGACGTTCCAGTCGTGCACTCTCACCATCAGGAAAATTAAATCGAAGCTGAAATCAAAATATTAATTCATATAAATACAAAAATAATTCATGGCATTAAATACAACAGATTTTTTTACCCATATCTCTGCCCAAGCTCTATCTTTGACCTCATGTGGCAAATGTCTCCACGACAGCGGGCTGACGGGAATGATGTCGGAGTATTTGGCAAGCATCGCCAGAAAACTCCGACATTGCTGCCCTGTTTTCTCAACCATCTGATTGTCTTCATTATATTCCACCATAACCTGTGTGCGACGGTTCCACACCGAACGCATGCGTGTACGGCCCCGCCCCCGCCTCCTGTCAGTAGATGTATCTGTCATGAAAGAAAAACAAATATTTTATCAAAACATGTTATAATGAAAATAAATATTGCTATAAAAATTTGTAGGGTTTTATAAATATACCTGCGCTAGTCTGATCAATGAGTGGCGCCGGATCCACAGAACCTGATGGAACACCCTCTGGTGGAACAGGAGTCGAAGACGATGGAATATAAAAGCTCGGAGAGACAGAAATAGAAGGAAAAGAAGATGGAACAAATGTATGACCTGATGCTGACTGGGGAGTGGGAATCATCATGGGATGTGAAAATGATGGGGCAGAAGATGCAGAAGGTAGCGAAAACATGGGAGGCCTAAATACCCCGTGTGTCCATAACGACACACCGGGATCAGAATGTGGGAAGGCTGAAATGTCAGTGGGAGGGGCAGGGTCTAGTCGGGCACGTGCAGCTCTACGTCCACCTCTGGTACAAACCCTCCTCGTACCACCGGCCTGAGTACTAGGACCAGTACTAAGCTCCTCGTCGAATAACTGTCGACGTAACGGTGGATCCTACAAAAAAGTTTACAAAAAAATTAATCACATGACATTATATATTCTGTAAATATATATATATATATATATTTGAAATAAAGTACTCACTGTAGGCACTAATGGTGGAACGCCCAGCTCCTCCATCCGACGATTGTTCTCCGCCATTTTTTTTCTTCGTCTCTCTTCAATTGGCTGCATTTCCTGCATTTGAAAACAAATATGTAATTAATTAGAAAAAGGAAATTAATGTGTAAACCAAAAAACTAAATATATGAGGGAATGAGGAGATTCATTGGTAATTTAGCTATCAATTGTTTTAGAAGAGCTTGAATAAATTTAATAAAACATACAAGTTGTAATGTTCACCAAGTTAGAAATATTGTTTGATTTGGTTTGAATACAGTTCAATTCCAAATTAGAAAATGCAATTCAAATAAAACAGCAACCAATAAAAACATTAAACAAGTAACTTCCAGATTTTGGACCCCCGTGGACAGCCCGTCCACCCTTGTGGACAACCCGCCCACCCCCGTACCCCCCTGGACACCCCGTACCCCCCCTGGATAGCCCCGCCCACCCTCCCAAACAGCCCACACCCCCCTCCCCTGCAACCCCACCACCACCACCTAGACATACCACCCCCCTGGACACCCCACACACCCCTCCCCCACCAGGACACCCCACCCAGACCCCCAGGACAGCCCACACCCCCTAGACAGCCCCGCCCACCCCCGTGGACAGCCTTTCCCACCCCCGTGGACAGCCCCGCCCACCCCCGTGGACAACCCACCCACCCCCGTGGACTCCCCCTACCCCCACAATCCATTATCCAAAACATATCAAATTGGTTTGAACACAATCCATAATTCCCACAATCCATTATCCAAAACATGTAAACGTTCACGATAGCCTCCCCCAACTCTGATTTACATGTTTTGAACACTCTCCTTCCAAACATAGAATATAAAAACATTAAACAAGTATTCACAAACACAAACAATATCCTATTTAGATATTAATTTCAATAATCAAGTAAACCACCAACACCTGGAAAAAATCTATTCATTAAAACAACTACAACAATATGGTTGAGATCAAATTTTACCTATTCGTATGGGGGTGTACCTGTTGGGATGGGGGGTGCTGGTGTTCGGATTCGCGAGAGCAGTGGAGTCCGATGGGGTTCGCGAGAGCAGCGGAGCTAATAGATTAGGGCTCTGTCCGAATGGGGAGAGGAGAATTTGGGGAAAACCTTTGCCAACGGTTTATAAAAACCGTTGGCAAAGGCACACGTTTCCCAACGGTTCCAGTGAACCGTTGGGAAATGTGTGAGTTTAGCACCCCTTTCCCAACGGTTCACTGGAACCGTTGGCAAAGGCACACATTTCCCAACGGTTCCAGTGAACCGTTGGGAAATGTGTGAGTTTAGCACCCCTTTCCCAATGGTTCACTGGAACCGTTGGGAAAGGGTCCACCGAAATTCCCTTTGCCAACGGTTTGATTAAACAGTTGGCAAAGGCTCACTATACCAACGGTTTAAGTAAATCGTTGGTATACTACCGTTGGGAAAAGACCAAATTCCAGTAGTGTAAGTTTTTGAATATGCTTAGTGTGTCACCCTTTAGACCTTTTTCTTGACAGCATTAGGTTAACTGGCTTAAAGTCCAAAATAAGCATTCAATAACACATCAAAATAGTCATATAGAAAGAAATTAATGTCGTAATGAAAACAACCTCTCGCAAATACTCATTGTGTAATATAATATCTTTGTCTCAACATCTCATCAAACAGGTTGTGTTACCTGTGTCATCAATTTATATGTTTGGTGTGTCTTTTTCAGGCCTCTCGAAATGAACTCGTTGATAAATAGTCATGGTAATGGACTCAATCAGACTGTTCCATTTCGATCAAAGGACCTGAGATGTTTACTTTTATTAAATTGGAATGGACAAATCCTTTATTAACTTATTCATTAATGTTATATCACTTACGACACACTAAATGTATCCTACCTCGTCGTAAGTACATGTTGTCATGGTTTTCATTAATACATCAAAGAATGCAATTAATGATATACATTAATAATAATCACAAGTCTAAGGACACATACGCTCACAAATAAGAATACACAAGAGGATATAACATGTAGAATTCATATTAGTGGTATTGTCACAATCTCCCATCTTGTAGATTACTCTGTGCTAATTTCACGAGTGTTAATGTCTTATGATCCCCTTACACCCGACAAACCACATTATTTGTGTTTTGTAAGAAAAATGTCATCCAACCATAAAACACGTATTTAATAATATTTTCATAACATTTAAAGGATCTCAAAAAAGTGGAGAACTGTAATGACTAATCAATGCGACAGATACTCTTAAGACATTGTCACAGAATAACACTCATCACGTGATACGATATTTATTAATATTTAAGTATTTGAATATACAGGTAATCAAAAGTGAAAACTAGTTGGTTCTAAGACAACAACTCCAACACACTGTATTTTGGTTTGAGCCAACTCGAAAGCTCACCATGAAAGGTATGCTCGAAAGCTTGACCTGAAAGCCTAATCCCTAAGCCCAATAATGTTTCAGTTTTTTTTTGAACGGACATGACTTTTTCCAATTTTGATATAAAGTACAAGTTCTAATTACATATAAAAAAAACTTAATACGGTGCCCATAGTAGGCATGATCGCATGCTGCACGCGGGAGTTAAGAAAATATATTATATAAAGAATGGTGTATAAAAAAATGCTATATAAAAACTTAATTTTTTTACTAATATAAAATATAAGCTATAATTTATAATCTATAATCTATACTAAAGTTGGGTGCTCTCCTGTACACGTGTCACCCCTCGTGATTTCTTTTCCCTCCAAAACAATTTCGCTACTCATTTCCGCCAAAATCAATTGCATCCTCTTATGGGTTCCTTCCTCTACACCTAGAGTTTCTGCCTCAACCTTCAGCATTGCATCTAGGGTTCCTAGCCCCTCTCTCAACTTCCACCGGTTCTTTCAATCAATATAGGTTGAAGATCGCTTCATCCATAAAGGCGAGGTTATCAAGCTAAAACTTGACAATTTTACTGGTAGAAACCTATCTTCACTTTCTACCTAGAACTACGTCTCAATGCATGATGGGTTTTTAGATTTGTTTATTCACTGATGAAAACTTAGTGGGATTCTTTCCTTTTTTGGCTTCTGATGTGTAGATCCTTTTAATTCTGGGAGTTGGGTTTGCAACGAAAAACACGTATTTTTATGGGAAGGTGTCGGTTCAAATGAAGTTGGCACCTGACGATTCCGTTGGGACTGTCACTACTTTCTATGTATGCTCCTTCAATCTTCCAAACTGGTTATTTGTCTGGGCTTTTTTTGGTAGAAACCTCTCTTCGCTTTGTTCCTGGTTTTATGTGTAAATGCATACTGGCTTTTTTGATTCGTTTGTTCTCTGATGTCAACTTGTTGGGATTTTTTCCTTTTTTGGTTTTATGATGTGTGGATTCTATTGATTTTAGGAGATGAGTTCGCATGGAATAACAATTGTTTGCATGGAAAAGTGTCAGTTCAGTTGAAGTAGGTACCGAGAAATCTTGCACTGCTTTCTATGTAAGCTCATTCAATCTGCCAGACTGATTATCCGTCTGATCTTTTCACCGCTCTTTGTGCTGGATTTAATCATGTTGTTTGTGTTTGGGAAAGTATAATGCTTCTTTCTCTTTTTCTTTTGGTCGTCCATTAAACCATCTTCTTCCATTATTTTTTTCATTCATTTTTCTATGCTTATGATTATTCGATAGGCTAAACATTAAATGATTACCAAATATTATGTCTTTTAATCTCATGCTCAATGATCGATCAAGTGTAGTAATAAAAAAATCTGCATACAGTTATGTAGTTTCAACACAAATGCAGATTGTATCACTTTGAATTTATATGCAGTTTCAACATGCATTCAATCTGCATGCTTCTGTATAATATACGATTAAAAATGTCATTATTTTTTGGATTCAGTAGTCCTCATCATGTATAGTTTCAAGCACCATTGAAATTTCAAACTTCCAACTCACGTACAATATGCATTATCTTGAGCATCATTCTGTATTAGTTAATAACAATGTAATATATAGTTTTAATCTGACTATTTTCGATATATTATGCATTTAGTAGCCTTTGAAATGTACAGTTTCAGTATGTCTGTATAAAAACTATAAAGTTTTACTATGCAGTGCTACATGGTTCTTTATAATATGCATTGAAAATTTTAACTTCAACTGGGATTCAATAGTTTTTGTGATGTACAATTTCTAGTACTACCTACATTCTTTTTCTTAATTGAATAAATTTTTTCAATGGAAGTAAATTGGTATCATTATCTTGATTTGAGTTTATCATTCATTGTTGACTTATATGCTTTGGGATCTTGGTCTCATGTATTATTTCCCTCTTTATTTTGATGGTTATCTAGACTCTACTTGCTTTTGTGAACTTCAAACATTACCAACCCTTGAATATTGATTATCTTCCCACCTTTGGTGCAACTAGTATGCTAGTGTATTTTCTTTTATTTTAGTGTAAAAACCAATGTTTTTGTGAATGTTATTTAAAATGCAGGTTCATTCATGTAATTGAAATTTCCACTCAAAATAAATTTTTATTTCTTTAAATTTATCTTTAATGTTTTTCTTCTATATTGATGATGTCTCATTAGTTTCTCCACTTGTATTCCAATAATATTCACAATTTATGTGTGATTTAAATATATTCAATATTAATGTTTATTATTATCTATGCAAAATAGTATTTTCTTATAGAAAATAAACATTGATTTATAGCGTTGTGGGAATGCATGGATGAATACTAGTTATATAAAAAATAGTTTTAAAAAATACACGTGTGATCATCCGTAGATGGCCCGCCTTGCCAATCCCGATCCGACCCAAACTGTGCAATCTAACCTGAAAAAACTGGGGTCGAGCCGGAACCGTCGAGCAGGCCGTTTTTGCACCCTTCTGCCCCAGCAGTGTTGCTAGGATCAAAACCGGCTCCTGTGGAGCGATGGCGACGGTCGCTTCCCTCCGTAACAGGTACTGGGTGTTGCGACATGGCCGGAGCATTCCCAACGAGCGCGGCCTCATTGTTGCCTCAATGGTTCGTCGCCCTTCCTTCCCTCCCATTCAATTTTCTCAGCGGGCCTGTGCGGGTTTGAGTGTGCTACTTGTTTGTTCTCACGTTATCTGAAATCCTGCGCTGAAATTATACGTTCTTGAAACCACGAAATACCAAGGAACCTGTTGTTTACCATCTCTGAATTCGGAGAAACTAACGAGGGTAAGATGTTTTTTGGCATCATACTTTGTGAATTTTGAATGTCTGTGAAGCTCAGCTGGAAATGATTTACCGAGACTCTTCGAAAACCATTTTTTGTTGGTCAGCTTCTCGTTTGAAGTTGATATGAACCTTTTCGCTGTTCCATTAAAAAACAAGGAAGAATTGGGATTTAATCCCTTCTAATTTACAATTTGCAACTGTTTCATGGGAGATTTACGTTTTTTATTTTTAATTTTTTATTTGTTATGAGACAAAAAAAACGAAATCGTTGTATCACAGTAGGAGAGAGAGAGAGAGACGAGGGAGAATGAAAGAGAGAAATTTCTCAATGTCCACCATCTTTGACAAATGGCTGTTATGTTATGTTTTTCTAAAACCTCCCTCTGAATGTCCATCATCTATCATGTCTTATATCGTCATATGTGTTTGGATGCTAACTCATTAAAAGCATTATTTGGAAAAACTCCATGGAATAAAAACCAACAGAAGGGGAAAAAATATAACCACGTAGACCCTTCGGGTATGAGGAGGCATGTGTGGCGTCTCCGGTCCGGATGACTTGGGTAGCACGGGATACATGTGACTCTTGCGTGTTGTTATTGATGATTTAAATTGTTATATTTAAATCGATATATTTACGACGGTCTAACATTATAGATATGCCACTGAGATGTCATCTAGAAGTGCGTTGGGAAGGTGAGGAAAATCATGCTCCTATAGCGGCGGCTTCGTAGATTCCGGTGAATGGGCAACCCCCAACGAGTTTGGTCCAGGTATCTTAGGTGGTGGAGTGGGGGCTTCCCAGGGGTGAGGCCACTCTGGGTGACATCACTAGGGTGATGCAACATCCACTGATATTCTGGGGAAACTTTGGACCACAGGGTGAAGAGAATCAAGAGGATTCACTGTATATTTGAGTTGACCAACATCCCGAATGATTGAAAGGTCAAATTGGCGAGCGATATGCTAGAGGGACCCACACAACGTTGTTGGGATATCTTGGTTCAAACCAAAAAGCACGAGGACCTCATGTGGGATGGATTTCAAGTGCTCATCGAGTAGTTTTTCCCAGTGATGTTGAGGATAGATATGGGCTAGGAGTTTATGGAACTCTAGCATGAGGATTCATCAGTGATGGATTATGTGACCAGGCTTACTGGCCTGTTGTGATTTGCACTAGTGTTGGGAGGAGAGTCCAAGGCTTGTCAGTTTGAGATTTGGCTGCGACTAGTTATTCGCAATTTGGTGTGGGTGTTCAGCTTATCAACTTATGGTGAGGTGGTGAACAAGATTCTCATTACCGACAAGGGCCTTATGGAGGATCGAGGACCGGGACATGCATTTTATACTGAGACTATATGGAGTGGGTCTTCCGGTATGAGGAGGCACGATGACGTGCGCCAAGGCGACGATCGACAAGGAGGCCAAGACATAGGTTCCTTCCTTCCCTCGAGGAAGGAGTGTCATTCCTGTGGCTGGGTGAGACATTTGCGCGAGTTTTGCAGGAGGATGTCTCAGGGGGACGGTGATGAGGATTGTTTCCGACTCAGGCATCACGCACTTAGTCAGGCGGGTCGCTTCAAAGAGGTAATGGGGTATCATCGGGCAAATCAGAGCGAGGTGGCTGACAAGGTTCATAGGGACCTTGACAGCCGGGGGAGTCAAGGACATGACCGTTGTACAGGTTCTGGTTGCCTTTTTGTGATCGAGCAGACTTCGATAGACGGCGACGATGATGAGCCATCGACAGTATGAGGTACCATTTTGGCGAATTTTACTTTGGGTGGTGCACTTTTTGATTTTGGGTGCGACACACTCCTTTATATCTGCTCGTTTGGTGATTAATTTGGGGCTAGCGGTAGAGCGATTGGTGGTTGTGTTAACCCTTGCCACTTCTTGAGGAAAAAGTTAGAGTATGCAGAGGTGCAAAGGGTGTCTGGTGGTTGTGAGCAGCTGCGAATACTTGTTTGGCTTCCCGGTTCTGGACGCGATCTTTGGTATGGATTGCCCGACTTGCTTCTAGGCTTGCATAGATTTCTACCAGAGGCGAGTGGCGTTTATGTCTTCAACCAATGACTGTTATATGTTTATTGGAGAATGAGATTTATTGGCAGACTCTGCAGAACTTGACCTGGGGCGGTTGGGTGCTATCACGTCTCAGACAACTGGTATAGTGCTTGGGACGATAGAGGGGTCAAAGCAACCTGTTTTCCCTTGGTTGATCGTTTTCAGGACGTATTCCCCAAGGACTTTTCAAGTTTACCTTTAGAGAGGGAACTCGAGCTTCCAATTGACCTGCTGCTAAGAGGTGAGCCAATATCGATGCCTCCTTATTGTATGACTTCAACTGAGCTCAAGGAATTGAAGGTCCAACTTGAGGACTTGAAAGCAGTAGGATTTATTAGATAGAGCACTTCGCCGTGGGGTGTTTCGGTCTTGTTCTCTAAGAAGAGCGATGACAGTTTGAGATTGTTTGTGGATTACCTGATACAAAATCAGGTGGCGATGATGAACAAGTATCCACTTCTGAGGATAGATATGTTTGATCAGTTGAAGAGAGCTCGATGGTTCTCCAAGATACGAGCTAACTTTTATTAGTTTAGGGTACTCTTAGATGTAGGAGGAACACGACGACACCTGGAGACTGTATTGAGAACACCGTGAGAGCACCAAGCTCCCAAAGTGTAATTTTTGGATTAGAGAGGTGGAATACTTGGGGCATGCGGTGTTTGAGTCTGGTATCTTTAAAAGTCTCAGAGAATCGAATGGCTACACCGAGAGGAGGGTGAATCAGTGTAGACAACTTTTACAATTTCTTTTTGCTTCATAAATCACTTTAATAATAACACTTAGCCTTGAATGGTGCATACAAAAAAATAAAGAGCAAGACACACAGATTTTTACAAGGTTCGACCTCAATGTGAGAGTCTACTCTTTGCTGCACCTGTTGTTATCTCGTGCTATGGATTTTCCACTAATATCTTTTTATCAATACAAGTGGTTGGGTCAATTATTATCTTGAGACTCATGCTTCCCAACAATACACCGCCTTCCGCAGGTTCTATTGTCTCCCGACAATTACAATGAAAACAAACAAGGCATTGCTAGAGAGAGCATATTATTGGCTGAGGATGAAGGACTTTGTGGAGTTCTATATGAAGACTTGTCTTGTATGTCAACAAGACAAGGTGGATAATCAGTTGCCTGGAGAATTGTTGCAGCCATTGCCCATTGCAGAGAGGCCATGGGAGACTGTCACCATGGACTCAAGATGGGCAAGACATGACCAAGGCCTTGCTAGAGAGAGCATATTATTGGCTGAGGATGAAGGACTTTGTGGAGTCCTATGTGAAGACTTGTCTTGTATGTCAACAAGACAAGGTGGACAATCAGTTGCTTGGAGGATTGTTGCAGCCATTGGCCATTGTAGAGAGGCCATGGGAGACGGTCACCATGGACTTTATCGTGGCACTACTGAAGTCCGAAGGGTATGAGAGCATTATTGTGATGGTGGATAAGTTCTTGAAGTATGCCACATTCATTCCTGCTCCAGCAGATGTGATCGCTGAGCTCACCGCAAGACTACTCTTCAAGCATGTGGTGAAGTATTGGAGGATACCATGACATATCATTAGTGATCGGGATCCACGCTTCACCATAGTTTTGAAATCATGGCATCTCGGCCACGATCTCGCTGACGCGGTACGAAGCGGCGCCCCATCGCTTCTGGTGGCTGGATTGCGGGCGGAATGCGATCGCGCTGCCTCCACCGCGATCCCGGTTGTCGTGGTTCTGCCGCGATCCCAGTGGGAGTAGCCGCATCCTGTTTGCTCGCTTGCACTGCCGCCGCTGCGACCCCTTGACCCGATGACAAGCCCCGCATCTTGTTTGTTCGGCTGCGGCGCCGACGATCGCCCCCACCTGAGTCGCGACCCCGATGACCCCCCCACGCCGCCGACCCTGACTCAATGCCGCCGAGTCGTGACCTCGCATCTACGCCGACCCTGACCCCGACCCCGACCCCTTAATACCGCCGACCCCCCCTCCCCATCGATACCTTTAATTTTTTTTATATTTTATTTTCTGTTGAGTCCTTTTCTATTTCCTTGTCCATCCCTCCATTTTTTATTTTGTTTTTTGTTTTTTTATTTTATTTGTTGGTTAAAATTTTCCATTATGCAACCCCTTTTTATTTCTTTTGTTATTATATATGTATTATTCTTATTCTGTTTTATATTTTATTTATCATATTTTAATTTTTCATCATATATATTTGTGTAGAATTATATAATTTAAATTATATTATTTGGCCTGCGATTGGATAAAAAAGCGGCCGCGATGCAATCCGCGTCGCCGCTATCCCGCTTCAGGACCCCGCCGCGTCGCACCAGGATCTGAGATTGACTACTATGCGCTTCACAGGTAAGTTGTGGACTGAGCTCTTCAGATTGTTGGGATCTAAGCTCCACTAAGTTTTCACCCACAGACTGATGGTTAGACGAAGAGGGTGAATGCCTTGTTGGAGCTCTATTTGAGGCACTTTGCGAGTGCCAACCAACGAGATTGAGCTACTTTGGTGGATGTGGCCCAACTTGCAAAGCAGTGAGTCTAAAGGGGAAAAGTCCATTTGAGGTGGTGACTCAACAACAACCCCTCCTCACATAGGTGTACTTGGGGAGAGGTACCAAGGAAGCAACCCTACAACATACTTAGTGGCAAAAGAATGGCAAGGGCAGACATACTCGATGAGAACACACTTGCACAAAGTTGTCGAGAGGATGAAGAAGTGGGCCGACAAGGGGCGGAGGGATGTGAGCTTCTGGCCTAGGGACAAGGTGATGGTAAAACTCCCGCCTCAGGAGGGTGCACAAGGTCTTGATACGGCGATATGAGAGACAATATGAAGCCGTGCATCGAGTTGGGGAGGTATCATACCGCTTGGAGTTGCTTCCCAAACTGAAGATTCATCCAGTCTTTCATGTGAGCATGCTGAAGTAATATCATGAAGACATGAAAGACTCGAGCAGTGGGATGTCGACAAGGGCGCCTACCCCAACTGTTGAGTCATATGACAAAGAGGTGGATCTCATACTTGATGATCGGACAATACGAAGACGTGGAGTGCCACAGAGGAAGGAGTACTTGATCAAGTGGAAGGGCTTACTGTTGCGAAAACGTCGGGAGCAACGAAACAAAACACGGATCACAAAAGAGTAAAAGGGAAAAAAATAACAAGAACACAAAGATTTACATGGTTCGGGAATAATTCCTACGTCCACGGAGAGACAGAATATTCACTATATATCGGGAACACAATTACATAGTTTTTTTCCCAGTAAGTATCCCTAGCCCGAAATGGGCTACAAATGGAGAATACAATCCACTGTTCCACCAACTGCACAGGAAGTCCGCGTCGCTACAGAGAAAGACGACCGCCCAAGTCAAAAGTGCTACAGTGGCTGCCGGTTGGAAGTTCAAAAGGCTACAATAAAGTTGACTCTAAAGTCTGCATTGCTACAGTGCCTTGTTGGTGTCGATCGGTCATCTTTGCTACAGTGGTCAGAGCTGCTACAATGCCGAAAAATTGGGCTGGGGGCCTTCGACCCTCAGACCCCCGGAGCAGGGGCGCATTGCCCCCTGCAACCCCCAAGGAGCTCATTGCGGAGCTCGACCTGCGAAAGTTGCGGGCCGATGCGCAGTACGGGCCACATGCATTCAGCCCAACCTGATCGGGCTACACCAATCCAACACTTACCAGAGTGCGAGGCAACTTGTGGCAGTTCGTGAGCGCGATCGAGGAGCACCATCAGGACGCGCCAAGGACGTCGTTAGGATAGGTGGGGGAGGATGTCATGCCCCGCCACATAGAGAGAAGGTATAGTGTTGATGTTCTCCAGAATCCTCTAGAAGTCTCTTTATCTCTACCATGTTTCGGAATATTTTAGACTTCTTCAGAATATTGCGGAATCCCACCTTGGGTCTTGAAGGTTCCAGAACATTCTAGAGCTCTACGGAAGGTTGTAGATCTCTACGGGTTCTAGAATGCTCCTTGTATATTACAGTAGGCCAGAATTCTCTAGAACCTTGTGAATATGTAATATTCTAGAATGTTGTAAACTTTGCCACCCAACCCTATATAAAGGGAGAGACACCTCATTTGTACAAACACAAAAAAAATTGCGAGCAATTGAGAACTTTCATTGCAATTGTCTCTTGTGAGCTTGTCAGACACTTCTCTTACGATCCTTCCGCTGTGAGAGTGGAAAAACTAAACTTGGCTAAGGTTTGAGTGAGAAAGCTAGTCGGGTGTTGGGGGAAGGCCAAGTCCCGTGACAGTCTGCTCCATTTCCTATTCTTTCCGTTGATGTTTCTCCAGCGCCGACTCCAACGAAGTAACCTTGCTTTCCATTCTCGTCTGCATCCAATTTCGCAATCAAGTCACGAACGTCCACACTCCACATCAATCAAATGAAGTTTGATAGTTGACCTTGAGTTCATTACACAACAATCGTCTTCCCTGCTGCGTTTGGCCAACTCTGAAAATAAACACTACTCGCGCAATCGCCTTTGATTGTGACGCTACAATGATCAATAATACCTACCGTGATATAATATTCTCTCAATGAAAGCACCAAACTGTTAGACACTTTTCCTACATAATGTCTAACGAGATTCTCGAAAGGAACGCCAACTTGTATTCATCTTGCCTGCTTACAATTTCCAATCAACAGAGCGAAATTACAGTAGTTGCCGAGGTTGCTGTTGGAGTTCCTCTCGGGAGGGACCACCTCCATGGAAACCACTCCTTGCTGCCTGCCTGTAGACTCCAGAGAGTGTCCACCACTCGTGTTCCTGCTTCAGCTGGTACGCAGTTCCAAGAAACAACTTGATGATCCCCACACTTAGCGAATGAACAGGCTATATAGTAAGGTGCCTAACCCAACAAGCTTACGAAGCAATGTGTACCCTCCCTAGTCACGTGCTTCCTTCCCTCAGACCCAAACCGTAGAGCCCTCAGGAGTTAGACGCAGGCCTCCTCCTATGGTAAGTATGCACAATAGGTGGCCTGACTGGAGAGACCTCCCCACCTCTAACATCCCCTCCTAGGTTATCCACTGATTTTGGGAATCTCATGACGCTTGGGAAGATTCCCCACCTCTAACATTCCCTCCTAGAATCTAACCACCTTTATATAGGCTTCCAAGAACTCAAAATGTTCAACCAACATTAATTGGAACGTTTCTCAAACGTTCAAACATTACAACTCCTTTGTAACGTTCGGTTTGATTCTCGTATTGAATGTTATACGTTTAAACATTCACGTTATACGTTTAAACATTCACGTTATACGTTTAAACATCCACGTTATACGTTTAAACCCCTCATAATCATCTCATGATGATCAACTGGGTATGATAGCACTTGGAGTGGGAGAAGAAGAAAACCAACATATCATCGCATAATGCGATAATACCATGCATGAGCACCTTGACATAGTGACTTTCACTATGCCGTGGAGGTCCCTCACACAGTCGTGGCCTATGTAGTTTGCTCTGGGATGTCGACCGGGCGCCCTGGCCAACTGACCTGGGTGCGCTGACCCAATCCACCAACTCTTTTTTTTAAAATATATTAAAAAAAATTATGTCATCATAAAATCCATGATGGCAGTGGCAAGAGCTCATCATTATCATGTGCATTGACAAATGTCCTTGAGACAAAAGGACAATACATGCTAGAGCCCTGTATCATGCAGTAAAGACGTGTGTAAACTACACAATTTTTTAAGTTGAAATCATAGAAACACCTAATTTAAAGTAGGATCTTGAAATCTATGTTTACCGCATGCAATAATAAATTTGAAAAAATGAAAGGATAACACTTCCAAATTGCAAGCTTACCTTGATCCATTACTATTCCCTCTTGACCCCCCAAAAGGATTTTTATCCTTTTGCCTCTTTTCTCTCTTTCATAAAAACTCAATGAAATAAATTATAATGAATTTTCATGGCCAAGGACATGATCATTAAAACAGGGGATAAAACGGTTATGTGGTGGTTTTTAGTTAACCATCAAAGTCCATGAATTTGATGATTTTACCCTTCATTATCTCATTAGTTATTTCATTAATATTTATTTATTAAATTAATGTTATGATAGCCATATAAGATCTAAGAATATCTTTGAATTTGGGATACCACATGGGGGTTAAATGTTGCATGCCATCAAACTCAGTGAATTTTGAGTGTTTGTGAGACTTGGATGGCAATGATTAACTGGGATCCGTCAGAATCATGTTTTTAGTTGACATGAACCCTGCCATTGTTTCATCTATAGCAAGGAAAAATTGAGATTTAATCCCTTTCCATTTACAATGTGCAACAGCCTTCAACATTGTTATGCATATTAAATTTTGTAACATTCTATGAATTCTTTGATGATTCTATAGTATTGGCCTGAGAAATGCTGTTCTCGAATTCTCCTATGTTTGCTAAACTGTAGAGTTTTATAATTTGGTGCATTGCTTTGAGCTTGTTGATACCATTATTCATCAGTTGCAGAATTCTAACAGGAAAATGGCATACAAGCCGAATATCAGTTGGCGTCAGAAGGTGTTAAACAGGCACAACTGGCTGGGGAATTGTTCAAAAAGGTCGTTTCAGTTTGGGAAAAACTTTTTTTTATTCTTTTCTGCTATTGAATGCATATTATATTTCATTATGTCTCTATCAGTTCAGAGCAAGCAGAAGCCAATCTTTCGAATCATGAATCGAAATGAATGTTTTATCAAGTGCATGAACAACTTTTATCTGGCATGAAGTCATTAAAAGATTTGTTGTGAGGTGAGGGTGAGATTTGTTAATCTACCTTGATTTACGTGGTTCGGTCTGTATGACCTATGTCCATTGACAGGAGAATGATTTCTTCATTAGGAGGTGTACACTGATACCAGAGTAAGCAGAAGCCAATCTTTCAAATCATGAATCGAAATGAATGTTTTATTAAGTGCATGAACAGCTTTTATCTGGCATGAAGTCATTAAAAGATTTGTTGTGAGGTGAGGGTGAGAGTTGTTAATCTACCTTGATTTACGTGGTTCGGCCTGTATGACCTATGTCCATTGACAGGAGAATGATTTCTTCATTAGTTGTACACTGATACCAGCCTATACAGAAAAAAAGTAAAATCATGGGATGGGTGGTAAGAGGAGAGGGGGAAGACAAAAAGAATTCAAGAAAGACTCAATTCAGGAAGGTGATATAATTTATGCTCATTTATTAGTTTTTCAGGAACTGAAGTTAGGCAACACACCTGTGGAAAGCGTCCGCATTTGCTACTCTCCGCTTTCACGGACTAGCCACACTGCTAGAGTTGTTGCATCTGTGCTAAATCTTCCATTTGAAGGCCCTCAATGCATGGTTTGTTATTCAAACTTTGATACCCATGAGAAAGCTAGTTGCTTCTTTTCTAAATCTTCAGTTGTATCTTTGGTTTTTTTTTTATATAAAGCAAACTTTCCACTGACAGGAGATGAAAGAGATCCGGGAACGTTATTTCGGTCCTTCGTTTGAGCTAAAGTCACATGATAAAGTAAAGTTGTACTGTGCTAAGCATTGTAATGGTGATTTAGTTTTTCCTTTTGAATCATTCTTTTGGGTTCTGAATGCTTTTCTCCCATCTACAGTATGCTGAGATATGGGATCTTGATGAGAAAGATCCTTTCATGCCACCTGCAGGTGGGGAAAGTGTTGCTGATGTTGCTTCCAGACTTGCAATTGCTTTGGCAACCTTGGAGTCAAACTTCGAGGGGTGAGTACTTGCATGCATAATATATTGTTTTTAAGGGGAGAAATGGTATGTTATGATCTCGGTATAGCAAAATATAGCTATTATGAACTTGGAAAAAAATTGTTATTAAACATAGAACTCAATATATTACAATCTGGATGATTTCTGGGCATTCATGTAATTGTTCTTTTCTTGGAGTTCTCTGGTTATTAAACCTTTGCTAAATTCCCCTGACACTCTTTTGTAAGGGGAAAGCTTTCACGCATACCAAACAGACCTCTACGTTTGTTTTTCTTCTTCTTGCTCTGTGCATTGCTATTCAATAACCCTCTGTTTTGCACAATAGAATTTCAGTAAAATACTTCCGTAACCCTGTAACATCCCGAGTTTTTAAAATGAAAGACTATGTTCGATAGCGTACAAGATATGCAATACCGAGCTTAAACGAACAACTAAATATTATTATTATGTGACTGTTATAACCTAGCCGTTAAATGGGTGAGAATTAATAATATTAACCGAATTATGAAATATAAAATGGTTCTATTCATTAATAATGTATTAATTAATACTTATAAAATTAAGCACTTAATTTTAGTAAAGTCATTTTATTCTTCAAATACACTTTTTTCAAGAATGATTTTTATTGCTTTTGTCATCGAACAATATAATTAATTTCTGAAACTTTTAAAAATTTTATCTAGTAAGATAAATTTCATTTTTGATATCAACATATCAAAATTAGCTTATGGTGAAATTTTGAGAATTTTCTGAAAAGTTTGATTTTTTAATGAATAGTGATAAATACTGATTTTTATTGAAAATTGTATTTTTTTTCAAGTATTTAAAAATTCAAATTATATTTTAGATTAGTTTTAAAATTTAATTTGTTCATTTTGATTTAAATTAATCCAATTATGGTTTTTGAATTGGATTTTATACTTGAATTTAGTATAAAAACATTTTATGCTTAAAAAAATATTTTTTCAAAAAGCTGTTTTTCGTTGCGTTTTGCTGATTTAATTTTAAATCAAATGCTGCAACTTCTGTGTTTTGAATTTTGAAAAATAGATTTCATATTTGAAATTAGAGTCCAAATCCCTTTTATTTTTGGACAATATAAATAGTAATTTTGGTAAATTTTGTTACCATAGTAAAGGGTAAATCGGGTAATTAAAAGTAAAAAAAATATGATACGGACTATAAAATGATCGTTACATTTGCCCCAATTTTATTGGATGAGTAATTTTCATTCACAAGCATTCAATGTTCGAATATATGACCTTTGGTTGCCATTTGGAAGTGATTATGACATTTATAATATTTTATTTAAAGAAAAATCAAACATGTCACTCTTATTTTTAATAAGTATAATATTTTTAATATGGTGTTATGCAGAAGATATGTTCGACTATAAATAGTCTTTTGAAAGCTAATAAATTTATCTTCGACATGATAATTTATTTTTAATTTTTAGTGAAAAAATAATTACCTTAAATGATTGCACAACACCGATGCATTAATTATTTAATTAATAGAAAAATCTAATAAATGATATTAAGAATATTAAAATAAATATAATATGAGATAATTAATATAATCCACGAATTTTTTAGATGACTTTGACATGTTAGGGATGTATTAAAATATTTGGTTCTAAGTGATCTTGTTGTATTGATATTTTTGAAAGTCAGTAATGAATAGTGATAAAATTGACATTAATGATATTTTAAAATAAATAATATTTTATTAAATGATGTAAAATTTCTAAAAATCTTAAATTCGACAAACTATTTGGTATAAAGTTGATCATGTCATCCATGATCCGATGCGCCATTTGACATTTTATAGTAACAATATTGACCCTAGTAAAAATCAATGTTGTCACGGTAAGAGTTAAAAATGTTAAATAAGTGTTAAAACTAAAAGATCAGGGTAAAAATTTAGTCAAAACTTATCTAATTTTTATTGGATGAGGGAATTTCGAATCATAATCATCTTATTTTCGAACTAACTCACTTTGGATCCATTTGTAATTGAAAATTAATTTATATTAATTTAATATTTTGAGAAATTTCAAGAGTGCCCCTCCCATCTCTTATAAAAGGGAATCTCTTCTCATTTTTTCACACTTCAAAACTCATATGGTTCGGTCAAGTTCTGCCCAAATATCTTCCTAGAATCCTTCCCCTCATTTTAGAGGCATTAGTTTAGGGAGAACACCAACCTTAATGGTATTAAGATGTTAAGCAAAAGAGATTGTCCGAAGAATAGGTATTAGTGTTTCTGTTTTGTTATTTCTTATACATCCCTAAAATCTTCTTCAACCATGCTAAAATAATAACTCCAGTATCCTCCATATATTGAGATGTTATTATGTTAGTGACATGATCCATATCAATATCCTCTTCCATAAAATGGGAAAAAATTCATCGTTCGTGTGTATGGCGGACTATCGCCTCGTGAACCAATGTAATTCGTTTTTCATCACCGTCTCTCAAGACTGGTTATAATGATGGAATTAAGATCTATATATGGTATTTATGACATTTATCATTCTGAAAAGATAATATATCATATACGTTATTACTTTTCCATGCACAGAAAAATGATAACGTTGTTCGTGCGCACGTGTGAACTACCACCTCCACGAAGCGATATGATTTGTTTTTTTTCACCACATCACATGGATGATATATATAAGTATATTTAAAGAAGTAATATGTTATTTATGATATTGTGATAATTCTGGAAAGATAAAATAATACTTTCTTTTCATAATAATCGTTGAAAAATGAAAACATTACTTCTGCGTACGTACGACCTACCGTGTCCATGATTGTAACTGTAATGGCCCTGACCTTTTCGGTCCATTACTTTGTGAAGATCCAGTGGTTGAAGTATTCTGGGAGGTCAAGGTGACTTACATAACTCTTTGCAAAATTTTCATTTTTTCAGGTTCTCCAACGGTAGGCTACTGACGGTGGGTCGCGACGGTGAGTCCCAACGGTGAGTCGCATCGGTAGCTCGCGACGGTGAGTAAGAACGGTGACTTGCACCGGTAGCTCGTGACAGTTAGTCAGAACAGTGAGTCTCACCGGTAGGTCGCTAGTAGTGAGTCGCGACGGCGACTCACGACGACGAGTCGTCCACCGGTAGCTCGCACCAGTGACTCGCACCGGTAGCTCACTGAACGATGAATCACAGCGGTGACTCACACCGGTGACTCGTCTAACGGTAGCTCATTTCCAACAGTTTGTCAAAATTCCAGATTTCTTCCAGTTTTTCCAGTTTCGTCCTAAGGTTTTCTTTGACGGAAAATGAATTTAATGCCATATTTAAGTGGTTTGGAAGCCGTTTCAAGGGCTATGAATCATATCTTTAAATTCCTAAGAGTCGGGGGGGGGGGTGTTTGACTTCCAAACTGCGTGGTCTTGGTCAAGATCCGCCTTTAATGGCTTTTAAAAACCGTTTCTTCTGTTGATTTAGGATCTGGCATTTCTGAAGCTGAGATTTTCTATTCCTTGTGCGCTTTCCTTTCTCTTGGTAAGAGGCATCCAAAACCTTTCTTCCCTGAGGAATCCTGCCTCTGTGCTGCACCAGTTGGTTCGTGTTTTCCTTAGAATTTCCTGCTGCATGCGCACCCCCTGCTGCATTAAGGAAGTGCTGAACTCTTCTTCTTCCAAGTAGGTTTCCTTCGTCTCTCTTTTATCTGTGCATCATGTGGGGTGGGTGTATCAATGTTTCTTGAGAAGACAATTGAATTTGGATTAACGAAGATAATTTAACTAGCTAAGATCAATCTGCGAGGTCTGGGGAAAGTGACATATGATCGTACTGTTTATTTGATATTTCGATCAATGTTGTGAATTGTATGGGCTATACGTCTACTGAAAATCATGGCCGTTGGAGGTCCTTGGTTGTGCACAAAATGTTTATGAATGCATGTCTGTCTGCTTCTCGTTAAACAAATACATGGAATCTGTTAACCACGTACACTCGGCTAATAAATGGATGCCCCAAGATCAAACTGTTTCTGTGATAATTCCTGAATTAACAAGTGTGTTAAGAGTTAAATGTTTTTAATATTTGTATCCCACATCGGTGTGGGTAACCCATTGTACTCCTTTTTTGATCTATATATTGAGCACCCTACCTCATTGTAAGGTACAAGGTTTCCATTATAACAAAGTGGAAATTGAGTGAGAAATGCCTTGTTAAATCTGAATATGCCTTGCCTTGATTCATGCTGTCGTGTGCTGTGTGTGAGATTGTTCTGAATTGTGGTGTAATAGGGTTGTGGGCATGACTGCGTGATGAGGGATGGTTCGGGTGGTGTAATGGAATCTCAGGTTGAGAGATTGTTTGATTGTGGAATGGATGAGAAGTGTTGTACAACGAGGCTGTGGTCGGGTTATGCTATGTTCTTATTGCTGGATGTGATGGGTGTGGTGTGGTTATGCAGCAGGGCTGCCGAGAATGGTTGTGATGGGTGTGCTGTAGTTGTGATGAGATGTGTTGCTGGGTGTGGCTGTGAGTTGGGAGTTTGCTCTATTGGGAGGATGGATGGATGACCACCCACTCTTCCCTGCTCCCTCTTCCAGGTGGTGATAACCCAAGATTCTTTGGACATGTTGTGGTTGTGGGGCCCAAGTGTGTGCGGACGAGTTGTGTTTTTTCAGGTGTCTTCAGGATGAGATGAGTTGTGTTTTCCC
Organism: Viscum album; assembly: GCA_963277665.1. NCBI lineage: Eukaryota > Viridiplantae > Streptophyta > Magnoliopsida > Santalales > Viscaceae > Viscum > Viscum album. Next base: position 72,645,019 of record OY728162.1, on the reverse strand, counting down.
AGGTGTGTGCCGGCGAGTTGTGTTTTCCCAGGTGTATTCGGGATGGGATGAGTTGTGTTTTCCCAGGTGTCTTTGGGATGAGATGTGTTGTGCTTTCCCAGGTGTTTTTGGGATATGACGTGGTATGCGGCCCAGGTGTCTGCGGGCAGGATGTGGTTGTGAGACCCAGCTGTGTGCAAGCGGGATGTGATGAGCTTCGTTTGCCCATGTGATTGGACTAGCTGTGAGGCTTAGGTGTGTGCGGATGGGTTGTGACGTGGTACTTTCGGAAGAGGTGGGAGCGTCAGGACGTTTGACGTCAGGGTGTGAGAGTGGCTAATCGGTGAGAAAGTGGTGCGGGGTACCCTATCATCGATGTGTTTACTATATTACTTTACTTGACTTGCGTTACTTGGTGAGTGTGCCTTGGTGAGGTTGGGATGACTAGTATACCTTGTTAGGTGCTGTGGGGTTCTGCTGTTTTTCTCATGGGAGCATTAGTATGCTTCTCTCATTTGTGCACGAGAGTCTTTGGTTTTTCCTACTGAGTATATATGCTCACCCTATGTATATAAAACTGTTTTCAGGTTTTCAGGAAGATTACGTGGGCCGTGCTGGACTTTACTTGCTCGGACGTTGGGACAGTTGCCGTGTCGCTGCTTAGCTTTGCTTTTGATATTTTGAATTTCAACTTTCTTTTATTTATATAGTACTTGTAGTTGTTTTGGGATGAACCATCTTATCTCCCGATCATGTTTTCTTAAAAAGGGCAATGCCTCCCATTTTGTGAGATTGTATGCTGGTCGCCACCCCGAGGCCTATTGGCGGTGGGACTCGGGGGTCATTATCTCCCTTTCTTCATTGCCAGCCTATGAAGGGTATCTTTGGAGGGAGGAGGCCGTGACAGAATGATATCAGAAATGATGGTTGAGAGATAAGATGAAGTTTGGAGTTAGGCACAATGAGAATTGCGTGGGTTGGTAGAGCAACAGTGTCAGGTGATCTTGGTGCTAACATAGGCCAGGGAAGACCAACTAGGACACGAGATTTTAGGGCCTCCCGTGATCTGATGCAAGGACTCTGGGTCTACCGAACGACCAAATGAGGCTACACCGTTTGCAGGGTAGAGACCCTAAGAAAGGTACATGCATTATAATGACTTGTGTTTTTGTTTGAATTTGGTTGTTTTGGGAATCTTAAATAAAATTTCATACTATTCGGGCTTAGGAATTCCTTGTTTACCTTTCAGCTATGACACCCGGTCGCCGTCCGCATGTGGCTCGGGCAGTTGAGGTTCAGCAGACCGATCCAGTTGACCGACGGAGGGTTGATCCAGTGGAGGAGGACGACTAGTGGCAGAGAACGTTACATGCTTTCCAGCGGCAGACCTTGAGAAAGTACGAGGGCAGTGTTTCGGACATGGAGACAGAGAGCTGGCTCGAGGAGCTTGAGATCACCTTCAGATGTGAGGAGCTGCGCGTCAGTGGTGGACGCTTTATCTGGGGGAGAGGAAGGAGGCAGACGTTGTGGGTTGACTTTCTGAAGGAGTTCCGGGCGGAATTCCTTTCGTCGACTATAAAGCCTCAGAAGAGGCAAAAGCTACTCTCCTTTTAGCAGAGGAGTATGTCAGTGCGGGAAGCGTGTGGGTGAGTGTACTCAACTTTAATTTTACCGTTAACAACGATCAATCCGAAATCCGTCACGATGATAAAACGTCGGATCTTCGGAATAGAACGAAGAATGAAAAGGAAAGAGGGAAGTCTCAGAACCACAGAGAGGAATATCATATGTTGGTTATAATTAATTTAATTAAAAGACAAGAATTACCTTGATGAAATTCTCTCTCCGTTGATGTTTTTGGTCATGATCCAATGTAATCCGTCGTTGCGTCGTAGAAGCCAATGTAAGCTTCCTCTAGCGGTGATCCACACGTGCTCCACGTATCTCTGGATGTCGCCGAAGAGATCTTCGGGTGCTAGCGCGAAAGAGCCTTCATTTGCGATGTTCGCTTTCGATCGCCTTGAGAGCCGCTTCTAAAGCGCTCTCCTTGATCCGGTGGAGGATCTCTCTCGTAACTTGAGAGCGTTCTTGGAGGAAAGAAATTTTCTCTTGGCTTGAGAGCTTTTTCCAGATCCGTTGTGCACAACCACAAAGAATGACTAAGCTTGATGAGAATAATGTAATTGGGATTTATAATATTTAGAATAATGAAATAAAATAATTATTCATAGGTATTTATTTATTTCATTCAATTCTTAGTTAGACCCCATGTTTAATAATAGCGTTTGACTATTATTATTACTTTACATGCGCGCAATGAATTATACCTAATATTATTTAATTAAATAAATAATATTATTTCTTACAAATTCCCAGAAAAACTACACGACGTGTATATTAATATACACGACGTGTACTTTTGTTTTTCCATTTTTCTTTATTTCCTCCACCACATTTATTAAACCTTGAATTATGTTTATTTATTTCTCAAATAAATATAACTGCCTTACTCGCTAATAAATATATATTATTTCGCCCACAATATATTCTCTCGAATAAGCAGTGTCGAAATAAATGCTATCAGACATCCTTGAATAATTATTAAATCACAATCAAGAATAATCTTTATTCAACTTGTTAAATAAATATTTAACTGAGATACTTGGACACACTTAGTGTGACCCTCTAGGCCTCTTTCTCAGTGATATTAGGCGGAGTCTGCCTAAGTGCAAGGTTAGCGTCTATCAACACGGCAAGACAACCATAGAGAAAGTTAACGCCGTAATGACGTGTCACCTTCTACGAACGCTTACCGTGTAATGTAATCCCTTTGTCTCGATACTTCGAATCAAGCAGGTTGCATGCTAATGCCATCAACCTATGTGCTCGATTATTCTTCCTTTGACTTCCTGAAATTGAACTCACCCATTCCCCACCATGGCCATGGATTTATTTAGGCTATATCAATTCCATCAAAGGGCCTGAGATATCAACTTCCGTTATGGAACAAAAGAGAAAAATTCTTTCTCGCATTATCTATTAATGCAGTATTACTTGTGACACACCCAGCATATCCTACCTCGTTGCGAACGGTGTGTCGTCACAGTTTTCGTCAATACATCGAAGTGTGCGAGTTGTAATACCCATTAATAATAATCTTAAAGTTTAAGGTCGAATACACACGTCCGCAGATAGGAACATCCAATGCCTCAAAGTTTTATAAGTTCTCACCCCTAATAGCCTGTATTATTTGTGTCCCTCAAATAACATAATCCGGTCAGAGAACATATATTCAAGAATAGTGTTATGGCACTTCCGGGTTCTCATCATAGCAGAGATCCGCTATGACCCTTTAGTGCAACAGCTATCCTTAGGACATTATCACATGCATTGTCACACAGAAGAACAATCAAGATGTGATAAGGTATTTATTAATATTCAAATCCATGAATACAAGTTTATCATAAAGTACAAAGTAGTTGGTTCTAGGCCACAAATTCCAACACTTTGTCCTTCTATCCAGTACGCGGTTACTCCCTTTATGTTGTAGACGTACTTGGAGGTTCTGAAGAAGACAAAGATAATTGAGCAGATGCACTCGCGAGCAGGTTTACCGTGAGAGGGGAGCCAACTGGGTTCTTCGAGAGAGGCAGGGTTACCAGCAGCAGGTCTCAGGCGCCAGGGCCTTCGAGGTTTCAACCAGCAGGGAGTCGACCTCAGCAGTTTGCGTTTCGAACTTCTGGTCCTCGTGTCTTTCCTATGGGCTTGGGGCTGATGTGTTTCCTCTGTGGAGTTTGTGGGTATCTTTAGAATCAGTGCCCAGCGGCCGTTCGAGCTTAGTATGGTGGAGGTGGACAAGTTCCGCGCCAGCCTCAGCAGCAGTTGCCAGCTAGGCCGTTTCAGCAGCAGGGACAACAGGCTCATGGTCCACTGATGAGAGATGGAGCAGGTAGAGGCTGACCTCAGGGTGTTCCTCAGGGACCTTGACTCGGACGTGGTCGTGGAGGTGGTCGTCAGCAGAGGGGCAGAGGAGCTGGGCGTGGTCAGTTGCATGCCGCAGATGCAATAGTTTCAGCAGGGCCAAAGATTGTTAGTGGTGCAATCAACTTGTTTAGTACCCTTGCTTGTGCTTTGTTTGATTCAGGAGTTTCACACTTCTTTGTTGCACCCAGTTTAGCCCATGCTCTGGGACTAGACGTGGAGAAGCTTCCCGTGCCCCTGGTGTTGAGTACGCCATTCGAAGGTCAGACCAACTTGTTTGATGTGTGTCGGGGATGTAGACTGATGATGAGACCGCATCAGTCCCGTGGGGATCTCTTCTTGCTGTAGATGCAACCATACGATGTCATTCTCACCATCGACTGGTTGTATTCTATACGCGCTGTTATCGACTGCTTCCAGAGAAGAGTCGTGTTTTCAGACGTGGATGACCAGCATGTGACTTTCGTTGGCGAGCAGAGTTGTCAGGTGGGCAGTCGGCGGCGTGTAGAGCCTCTTCTTTCCTTATTGGCTGAGTTGTCAGTGGAATCAGCAAATGTTGGGATGGTGAAGGTTCCCAGAGTTGTTGGGGAGTTCTTGGATGTTTTTTCCGAGGAGGTTGTGACTACCCCCTCGACGTGATGTTGAATTCGAGATAGACTTGCAGCTCGTTACTTCTCCGATTTCGATGGCTCCTTATCGGATGACACCTTTTGAGTTGCGGGAGTTGAGGATTCAGATAGATGATCTGATAAAGAAGGGCTTTATTTGACCTAGTGTGTCGCCGTGGGGTGCTCCAGTGTTCGCAAAGAAGGCAGACGGTGGTATAAGGTTGTGCATAGACTACATGAGGCTGAATCAGGTGACAATCAAGAACCGTTACCCCCTTTCGAGGATAGACGATCTTTTCGACTAGCTAAGAGGGGCAAGTTGGTTTTCTAAGATCGATTTGCGGTCCGGGTATCACCAGTTGAGGGTGAATGAGGGTGATATCCTGAATACTGCTTTCAGATGCAGGTATGGGCACTTCTAGTTCGTAGTCATGCCGTTCGGTGTTACGAACGCACCAACCGTGTTCATGGGGCTTATGAATTCCGTCTTTCATGAGTTCCTGGACCGGTTCGTCGTTGTATTCATCGACGACATCTTGATCTACTCGAAGTCAGAGGAGGAGCATGTTGAGCATCTCAGAACCGTCTTACGGGTTCTTCGATGCCACCAGCTTTATGGACAGTTGTCCAAGTGCAAGTTCTGAACACGAGAGATGCATTTCCTTGGGCATGTGGTGTCTCAACAAGGTGAAGCAGTGGATCCGTCGAAGGTTGAGACAGTTGTTTCTTGGGCAGCACCTAAGAATGTGGCAGGGGTTCGTAGTTTTCTAGGTCTGGCGGGCTATTACCGGAGGTTTGTACCCGATTTCTCTTGAGTTGCAGCTTCGTTGACAGCTCTAACCAGAAAGGACCAAGCTTTTGTGTGGAGCGAGCAGTGCCGGGCAACATTCGACTATCTGAAGGGGAAGTTGGTCAGTGCTCCAGTGCTCCGGTTGCTAGAGGAAGGGGTGACGTTCGAGGTGTTTTGTGATGCTTTCCGTCTGGGCTTGGGATGTGTCTTGATGCACCAACGGACAATGATCTCTTATGAGTCTAGTCATTTATGTCCCCACGAATGTAACTATGCCACCCATGATCTGGGGCTAGCAGCGGTCGTGTTTGCGTTGAAGTTGTGGCGGCATTACCTCATTGGTAAGCGCTTTGTGGTCTTCATAGATCACAAGAGTTTGAGGTATATCTTTTCCTAGCGAGATCTGAACTTGCAACAATGAAGGTGGATGAAGTTTCTTCATGACTATGATTTTGAGATCTCGTACACCCCAGGAAAGAGGAATGTCGTGGCCGATGCTTTGAGCAGGAAGTCGTAGAAGGAGGTTGTTCGAGAATCTGCGTACGCTTGGAAGGCAATGGAGGAGTTGACAGCTTTGCACTTGGATGCAAGGGTGAACAACGGTAGAGGCTGTTTGTTTTAGATGACAGTGCAATCTTCTTTGATGCAGCAGGTGGAGGAGTCTCAGTGGGGATACTCGGAGGCAGAGGTAATGCGCAATCGCGTTGACCATGGTGATGCTTCAGAGGGATAGTCGGAGGATGGTCAAAATCAGATGTTGTTCCGTGGAAGGCTGTTTGTTCCAGTGGTGATGCGCGAGAGAGTCCTCCGTGAGTTTCATGACTCACCCTTAGCGGTACATCCAGGGGTTTCCAAGATGTACCGTGGCTTGAGGATGCAATTTTGGTGGCCCGGGATGAAACAAACAATGGCGGAGTTTGTGGCGAAGTGCTTCGTGTGCCAGCAGGTGAAGGCTGAGCACCGTGTTCCTGGTGGTTTGTTGCAGCCCTTGGATATCCCCGAGTGGAAGTGGGATGACATCTCAATGGATTTCGTCACAGGATTACCGAGAGCTCAGGGAGGCTACGATACTATCTGGGTTCTAGTGGATCGGCTGACGAAATCGGCTCATTTATTAACGATCAAGGAGTCGGGCACAGTGGATGCCTTGACAAAGAGGTATGTGGATGAGGTGGTGCGACTGCATGGAGTTCCGAGATCCATTGACTTAGATCGAGAAACATGTTTTACCTCATGAGTTTGGAGGGGATTGCAACATGCTTTTGACACTCAGTTATGCCTCAGCACTGCTTTCCACCCTTAGACAGATAAGCACACAGAACGGACTATCCAGACGTCGGAGGACACGTTGTGAGCATGCGTCTTGGACTTTTGGTGGATCTTGGGTGCGACACTTGGTCTTGGTAGAGTTTGCTTACAATAATAGCCATTACTCATCCATTGACATGGCTCCGTTTGAGGTTTTGTACGGAAAGCCGTGTTGTTCACCTTTGTGCCGGACATAGGTTGGGGAAACAACTGTTTTTAGTTACGAGGTAGTGCAGAGCATGATAGAGAAGGTTCAACTTGTTCGTGAGAGGATGAAAGTGACACAGGATCGATAAAAGTCGTACGCCGATCGCAGGAGGATTCCCTTGGAGTTCAACGTTGGGGACCACGTGTTCTTGAAGGTTTCCCCTCGACGTGGGCAGCGGAGGTTTGATAGAGAGAGTAAGTTTTCTCCCAGGTTCGTCGGACCCTTTTGAGTTGTTGGAGCGAGTTGGCAAAGTAGCATACCAGTTGGCGTTGCCACCGCAGTTGGAGAGGATCACGACGTCTTTCACGTCTCTTAACTTCGTCGGTGTCTTCACGATGACTTCCATGTCATTGACTGGGGAGAGTTAAATATCAAGGACGACGCGACGTACATGGAGCAGCCAGTAGAGATCCAGGATCGTCGGGATAAGGTGCTGCGTGTGTGGACCATTCCTTTGGTTCGCGTGTTGTGGTGCATGATGGTCTATAGGAGAGTATTTGGGAACGAGAAGCGCGGATACGTGCCCAGTACCCAGAGTTCTTTTAAGTTTTTCCATGTTCTGTTTTGCCGTGTGATGTAATGTTTGAACCTCGTTGGTTATGAGATGAGTTGTTTCCTTGTTCCGTAATATGTGATAAAGTCCTGACACGTGAAGAGGGGAGGACCAAATTTTTAATCGAGCCGCATTAATTGTGATGCGATTAAACCCGTGCAAGCGAGTCAGTGCCGCCTAGAGCGGATAATATCTTGACATGGAAAACGAAATTCCATGATTCGTGTGTTCGGGATGGCATGGCTGTTGTGCTTGTGTATGTGTCTTCTGGTTGTTTAAAGTTAGCGAATGTCGGAGGAGGTGTTCTTGGATGAGGAAGTTTCCACTCCAACTTTCAAACAACGCAGGGTGGTTTATTGTTGGCCGTTGACGTGTTTGGTTGTTGGCGGTGTTTCAAGTGTAGCGGGATCCTTGAGAGGTATCTCGCGGGGTGGTTGTTCGGACCTCACTTTCTTCTGGGCTTAGTTTTGGATTCTCGAGAGCGAAAATAGTTTGAGAGGTATCTGATGTAATGACTCGAACCTCTTCGGTCCATTACTTTGTGAAAATCCAGTGGTTGAAGTATTCTGGGAGGCCAAGGTGACTTATTTCAACACTTTGCAAAATTTCCAGTTTTTCAGGTTCTCCAATGGTAGGTTGCTGACGGCAGGTCGCGACGGTGAGTCCCAACGGTGAGTCGCATTGGTAGCTCGCGACGGTGAGTCAGAACGGTGAGTCGCACCGGTAGCTCGCGATGGTTAATCAGAACGATGAGTCGCACCAGTAGCTCGCGGCGATGAGTCAGAACAGTGAGTCTCACCGGTAGCTCGCAACGGTGATTCGCACCGGTAGCTCGCAACGGTGACTCGCACCGGTAGGTCGCTAGCGGTGAGTCGTCCATCGGTTGCTCACATCGGTGACTCGCACAGGTAGCTCACCGAACGCTGACTCGCAATGGTGACTCGTCTAACGGTAGCTCATTTCCAACAATTCGTCAAAATTCTAGATTTCTTCCAGTTTTTTCAGTTTCGCCCCTTTAACGTTTTCTTTGACGTAAAATGAATTTAATGCCACATTTAAGTGGTTTGGAAGCCGTTTCAAGGGCTATGAATCATATCTTTAAATTCTTAAGAGTCGGGAGGGGGGTATTTGACTTTCAAACCGCGTGGTCTTGGTCAAGATCTGCCTTTAATAGCTTTTAAAAACCGTTTCTCCCGTTGATTTAGGATATGGCCTCTCGAAAGCTGAGATCTTCTATTCCTTGTGCGCTTTCCTTTCTCTTGGTATGAGGCGTCCATAACCTTTCTTCTCCGAGGAGTCGTGTCTTTGTACTGCACCGGTTGTTTGTGTTTTCCTTGGAATTTCTTGCTGCATGAGCGCCCCCTGCTTTGGCGCATTAAGGAAGTGCTGATCGTTTCTTCTTCCAAGTAGATTTCCTTCGTCTCTATTTTATCTGTGCATCATGTGGGGTGGGTGTATCAATGTTTCTTGAGAAGACAGTTGAATTCGGATTAAGGAAGATCATTAAACCGGCTAAGATCAATTTGCGGGGTCTGGGGAAAGCGACGTATGATCGTACTGTTTATTTGATATTTCAATCAATGTTGTGAATTGTATGGGCTATACGCCTACTAAAATCCGTGGCTATTGGGGGTGTTTCGTTGTGCACCGAATGTTTATGAATGCATGTTTGTTTGCTTCTCGTTAAACAAATACATGAAATCTGTTAACCATGTACACTCGGTTAATAAATGGATGCCCCAGGATCAAACTGTTTATGTGATAACCCCTGAATTAACAAGTGGAAATTGAGTGATGAATGCCTTGTTAAATCTGAATATGCCTTGGCTTGATTCATGCTGTGGTGTGCTGTGTGTGAGATTGTTCTGACTTGTGCTGTAATTGGGTTGTGGGCATGGCTGTGTGATGAGGGATGGTTCAGGTGGTGTAATGGAATCTCAGGTTGAGAGATTGTTTGATTATAGAATGGATGAGAAGTGTTGTACAACGGGGCTGTGATCGGGTTGTGCCATGTTCGTGTTGCTAGATGTGATGGGTGTGGTGTGGTTATGCAGCAGGGCTGTCGAAAATGGTTGTGATGGGTGTGTTGTAGTTGTGATGAGATGTGTTGCTGGGTGTGGGTGTGAGTTGGGGGTTTGCTTTGTTGAGAGGATGGATTAGGCGGAATGACTTTGAAGAATGATGATGACAGTGGTTGACATGGGTGCTTCGCCATTAATAACCTGTAGAAAGCTTTCCCGTATCTCAGGGTTGGTATGTTATGCCATGAATGGGTGTTAAACGGAGAGTAATGTGAAGCAGGTTATTTTACCATGGTTCTTCTTCCTCTGTGTGACTTTTTCTGTGCGACTTTTTGTGTTCTGTACTTGGTAGTTGCCCGGATAGTGATGGAATAAATAAATGAATTGTTAATAAAGGATGAGAATTGGTTAAATGAATTGGCTGGGGGTATGATTTGAGTTTGTGGTTGGTTGTGTAGTTGTGCATTTAGAGGTAGCAGCAAAAGTGGTATTGTGAGTTGGTTATTGGTTGAAAACCCATAGGTTGGGCTTGAGTGTTTGGTTTCATATATATATATATACATGTATTTTTCTTTGTTATTTCTATACGCACCCCACTCTCGTTGAGCACTATGTGCCAACACCCCATCGTCACGGGGGAGGGTGCCTTTCCCAAACATCCCGAACCTTTTTATTTTCTCCCGTCTAGGGTTTCCCGTTTCTTTTTTCCTCCGTGGGGGGGGGGGGGGGCTCTATGGCCAGTGAGCTAAGTCCTCCGTTGTCGCCCCCTGTTGGTTCTCCCTCCCGACGGATCTCCCCCACCGCCCTGTCGTCAGATTCCCGGCTCAACCCGGCCCCACTTCCCTTCATCTCTTGCAGCGCTTCCCGAACCCGACAAAGGCACCCGCCTCCCGTGGCGGCTCCCGGCGTCACTCGACCCCGACGGACTTCCTTCCCGACGGCGTCCCGCCTCCTCCGGCGGAACCCTCCTGCACACAACTCCCGTGTGAGGCATCTCCTGCGCACTGCTACCTTGCGTGACACCCGCCTGTCAGAGACCCCGCCTCCCGCTGCGACTCCGGCCCCGCCCCCCTCCAGTGATTGGAGGTCCTCCTGCCAACCAGCCTCCCGTCTGCACGTGACGACTCCGGCGGAACCCTCCAGCACGCGGCTCTTGCGCGACGACCCCCCCCCCCCCGCGCGCGACCTCTTCCGTTGAGGTCTACTGTTCCACCGCTACGAGCGCTGCTCGCCAGGTCTCCTATCGGTTTCCCCCAGATACATTCATCCCGTCCCCCCTTCCACACCATCGCTTCCCTGTGCGCGCAGGCTCCGGCAGCGCCGCCAGATCCCGCGACATCTCGTTCAGCGCACATACCCCTCAGACGGCATTTCCGGCTCGTCTCCCCTATGCGCCACCCCTCTAGTCGGTGGCCCTCCTTGCGCGATGACAATTTATGCTTTGTTTTTTGTTCCTTTGTTGGCCGTCTCTGTTGTTGTCCAGCAGCTCCCTCGCTGTGCGTCGCCCTCCGTCCGTCCAGTCCCGCGACCCCTGCGCGGCGCCTCCACTGCTGCTCCCTCCATGCCGGCCTCCACCTGTGGTAGCCCCCGCCTCCATGCCGGCCTCCTCCTGCGGCAACCCCTAACTCCATGCTGGCCTCCTCCTGCGGTTTCCTGGCGCTCCGATGACCGGCCCGCCCGTGCGGATTTCTCGGCGCTCCGACGACCGGCCCGCCAGTGCGGTTTTCCCGGCGAATTTGATGACCGGCCTGCCCATGCGGTTTTCCCGACGTCTCTGACGACCGGCCTGCCTGTGCGGCTTTCCCAGCGCTTGGTCGACCGGCACCGCCAATGCGGTTTTCCCGGTGCTCTGTCGACCGGCACCGCTTGAGCGCCTTGACAAATCTTTTTCAGTATCATCATCCATTTTCTTGAGGGGGAGCAACAACAATGACGTTTTATCTTTGCTTTGTTTTGTCTTGTTTTGTTATCAAACTGGGTATGTCCAGCTTGAGGGGGAGTGTTTGCAGCGTTTCTAGTTTGCTTTGTATTGTCGTTGCTTTGATCTCTTTTCTTTATGTGTCCAAGCTAGGTACACCTAGCTTGAGGGAGAGTGTTGGAGTCTGTATCCCACCTCAGACTTAGGTCCGATGTGATCTTTATTATTCATTATAAAAGAACCTCAAGGCCTCCTTTAGAGAGTATCTTGGGGATTCGAGTCTCTACTTTTATCATTCTACATATTTAATTAAATAATATTTGATATAGTTCGCAAGTTATGTGCATGTTGAGAAATAATAATATTAATATTATTATTTGACATGGGGTTCCGCAAAGATTAAATAAGTAATGGACACTTGTATTATTATTTTATTTTAACCCTAGCAATATATAAACCCATTTATATTATTTTCTCAAGAAACCAATTCATTTGTCTTGGTTGTGCACAATGAATTTGGAGAATTCTCTCAAGCCCTAGAGAGCTCCCTTCTTCAAGAACGCTCCCAAGAACGGAGAACAATCTTCTTCCATCAGATCAAGGAGAACGCTTTGGAAGTGGTTCTCGAAGCGATCAGAGACAGACAACACAAACGCAAGGATCTGCCGTGCTAACACCCGAAGATTCCTTTGACGACGTCTGAAAATTCGTGGAACACGTGTGGATCACCGCTAGAGAGAATCTGCACTTCATTCCTACAACACAATGAAGGTGCACCACATATCTTTCACTGGATCCATCAACGAAGAAAGAATTCCAACAAAGGTAATTCTTTAATTAATTAAATTAATTATAAATAATATGTGACGATCCTCCCTCTAGTTCCGGCGTAATTTCTATTGTCCTGATTCTTTGATTTAATTTCATTGATCACGACGTTCAACGTTGTGTTAAATCTCGGATTAATCATCGATCATGGCAAAAAGCAAAGTTGGGCACTGCTCATCGCACGCTTCCGCTGCTCCCGGAAACTACAGGCAGTGCTTCAATGCATAGAGTAATGTACCTTGTCTTTCGAGGCAAGGAGGGAGTTACTAAAGGGTTTCTCCTATGGATTTAACTGAGCTCCAGTTATTTCTGACATGGGTTTAAAACATGATTATGAATGTCATGCTCTATGTTGCCAAAAAGGGTTTTAATTTGATTGCTATGAGTTTTAATGATTTTCATTGAGCTAAAAGTGTGTTTTCATGTGAAAATGATATATTTCAATAGCTCAAAGAACTTTGAGATAGAGGTAAATATTGCATGGGTTTTCATGTTTTCACAGGACTAATGATTTTCTTTCTTTATGTCCCTTGTTGAGTTTTTTGTGCTCATCCCACGTTTTTAAAATGTTTTTACACGATTTTAAGGACAATGACGAGGTCACGATCAAATTTTTGAATATATGTCAAGAAAAGAAAACATGTTTTACTTTAAAAGGGTTTCCTTTTGTAGAAAAATGGATACTGAGTATAAGTGTCCACTTGTAATGTATGAGTTTACTATGTAAGAGTTTGTCATAATTCCCTAAAACTCTAAACCTAAAAGATTTTTGAGAAAAGAAAGTGATTTCTAGTTTTAAAATAACTAGAATATGTACTGTTTAAGGCTAGGTCCTTACAAACCCTCTCCCCCATTCCCGTGTCAGCTTATATAGAAGAATTGCCTCACTTATTAGCCATACAAATGGCATACACCTAATTAACGACTGTTTTTATTAAGTCTATATCACTGCCTTTGGCAGTTGAGAATGGACTCCCCTCATTATTCTACCCGCACTCCTATCATCACCCACCCCTTCAATCCTGCTGCAGCTCCGCAGGCTCCTAGGATCCCCTTTTCAACAGTATAACCCATCTCTTATATGCTCTTCTTTTGGTTCTTCTCCCGCTTTACTGCCCGACTCAAAAAACTCTCACGCCATCAGCTTTAAACCCCTCTCTGGACACATATGCCCTGGACTGAATTTTTGTCCACAAGCAAAGCACAATCCCTTCAACTTCATTTCCTCAAACTCCTCCATGGATAGATTTCGGATGCCCCTCTCTCGCAGTGCATTGTTGCCTCCCATTTTCCCCCTTTCACCTCCTTCCATTGTTGGAACAAATTTCACTGCACTGGTACCCCAACTCCTCCCTTGGTTGCTAAATACATTTTCCCTGTTTTGCAATTCTGTCCGTTCAATTATTCCTTTTACCAGTAGCTCTCGCTCTACTATCCTGTCAATGTAAACAACCCCGCTTTGTTCTGCAGCTTGTGTGTCATAATAGTGCTGCCTATTTCCGGCCTCAATCCACCAATAAACAAGCTCATATACCACTTTTCTGAAAGATTCAGAATTTGTAAAGCCACTCATTCAAATTTATTGATTACGCATCCACTGATTTTGTTTGCAGCTGCTGCGACTCCTAATACATTACAGGATCTTCCTCCGCAGCACTACTACATCGTCCTAACAATTCCTCTTTAAGCTGTGTCCAATTGAGCTCCATCCAGACCGACTTCAATGACATCATCCAATATTGGACCAAACCTTCCATGCTCAGCTGAGCATGGGATCTTCTGCTCTTCATGCGTCCGATGGATTGAGAAATATGTCTCAACATGAGTGATCCAGGTTACCAGATCCTCTCCAGTGAAGATCGACATTTCCACTTGCCTTGTAACGATGCACATCTCCTTGTGCTCTGTGTCTGTTGTGTGTTGATGAAGTCTGCTTTCTTCTTCCGCCTTTAAACTGCACTCACCTTTCTCAACTGCAACCAATTTCTCCCGTGCCATGCTCTCTGCTTGAGCCTTAAACAGCTGTCACCATTGCTTTCAGCTCCAACACATTCATCGTCAATTCTGTAATATTCAACGCCACCTATGCCACATTCGTTTTGAGCGTTGTAACTCTGTTCTCCATTCTTGTGGTCATCCAGCAGTCGCGTCGCTCTCAACCACGTTCTCTGAGTTTTTTTTAATACCGCTTGTGCGTGAGAAACGGTTGTGTCTACCTTAGTTATTCTGAGTCACATTCCACCAACTTCAACTGCCGTGTCTGAATCTGCTGTCCCGATCAGAGAAAAGGAAGAATGTACTGCGAGTTGGTCTTCTCTGCTATGGCACACTAGCTGCTGCGAGGTCAACACTGCAACACCCACTCATTAACTGCGAGTCTTTTTTTCCCTACGCGTCAACTCCTTTCCCTCCAATTCTCATGTTTCTCTCCCTCCCCACAAAAATCTCTTAACGAGAGCACCAAATGATAGGATAACAAGGTGCTAGAGAGAAAAACAGAAGATTTGTATTATACCAGCAGTTGTATAAGTATTCAGGAACACGGCAGAACTAGAAAAATGAGAAAGAAGAAGAGGAAGAAGAAGAATAATCCTCCTAGTGGCGCTGCTCCAAGAGGCCAAATTAATGACTATGAAATTTACATCATTGCCCCTGGCAGTTGAGATTGGACCCTCCCATTATTCTACCCGCACTCCTAGGCATGCACAACATCTAAGCACAACACCAGGAGATTATTCTGTCTATTTTTTCTTCTCTTGTTTTTTTTGGGGGACTCTTCCGTTCCAATTTAGACATGTTCTAGTTTGAGGGGGAGTGTTGGACTAGGTTAGGGCCTGAGCCAAATTTCATGTATTTAGAGTCTCATATTTGATTTCTCTAGGTTGTGTCATTTTGCTTTGTCTATAAAGAGTCCCACCTCTTATTGAGGTATGAGATTACTGGATTTGATCTTGCATAGAAAATTACGGATAACTTCATTATTTAGAATCTGTATACTGTTAGGTCCAAAAGTTCCATTTTTTGTACTGCCGGTTAGATCTCCTGGTAAATGAATTTAAAAAATGGACTTATCAATAAATTTCTCTAAGTTATAACCTCTTTTTCAGTTGCCTTTTTCACGCCTCCTTGTTTTTCTTCATAATGGGCTTTTAAGTTGGTTAGTAAAATCTCAATCTCATTTCGTTCCTTCAAATCTGCATGCTTCTCTGGTGGTGTTATATTAATATCAATGGCTGTGGCACTGGGACATATTACAGGTGCACAATCCTCATCGTCGGCCATGGGGATCCCCTCCAGATCCTGCAAACCATGGTTAACTCTGCACTGCACCTCCCTGGTTCCTCCATTGGCGACGACTTCACTTCAAGGATTGAAGCAGCCAGGGTCCCTTCCATCCTTGCCCAACATCGGAACTTCGCATTGCTCACCGGAGAGCTCCGGCCACTAATCCAACCAGGAAGCATTCATCCTTGAGAGCTGAGCCATGGCTGCCCTTTTGATCTGGTTAGTGTCCATGCTTTCTGCAAATCAGCCCTCCCCTTGTATTTTTTTACCATTAATGTTGTGTAATCAAATATATATATAAAACAGAGAATGAAGATTCAACTCCAATATGAACCTCTCTCTACCCAGAATAACACACAACTAGGACTAAAATCTTCAAAATTCAGTTCTGTTACAAATAAATCCTATACTATTGAACACAATCTGCTCTAAGCAGAATTGAAACATTGTTATAATAACAAGTCCAGAGTTCCATAATTTAAAGTATATTAACAGCTACACCAGGTTCTGTGTACTATAGAACAGAACAATAATTTATTCAAATTTTGAACCTTTACATATGATTAATAATAGCAGGTTCGGACAACAGAGCATCAATAGAAAAATCCAAACTCATTAGAACAAAAAATAGAAGAATGAAACCACAGGAACTGAAATAAAATAAAAACAGTAAATAATAGAAGAAATTTAACGTGGTTGCTTAATAGGGCTGGAGAGAGATTGACTTTTCACCATTCAAAAAAAAAAAAAAAAAAAAAAACAAAGACCACAATTGGAAATCCAAGAAATGTTATGATCTTTGAAAAATTGAATTAATTGGTTCAACAAACATCATCAACATTGATAGGAATGGGGTGGTCGAACCCATCGTCAGTCCAATAGAGAGTCGGCCCAGACCTCCCTTAGTCTTTACATACCCGAGGAGGGGTGGTCATACTGAACTGCTAATATTCTAATCATTTTGTTAGTTGTTAGCCGGGGGGTATACACGGGGTGTTTGATACAGTAGGGAGGGGATTCAGTTATTGTTGTCAGACAGGCTTCTAGCCTGTGCCTGAGGAGAGTCTCCCAGGAGTTGGATCGCGGCACACCTTAAAGTCCCCAAAAACTCAAAACTCTTGTGCTGGATTCTAGATTCTTGAATAAAAATTCCCCTCTTCTTGAAACTCTATCATTTGGTGCTTTTATTCTTGTGAGTGGATTGCTGTCTGATTAAGGGAGATCACCTTGATCAAAAAGTTCTTTAGAAAGAGAATCTAGAAAGAGGTTCTTGATCGGAAGTTGGAAGTTGGTGCTAGTACTTTATGCCCACAAGCATGGAGAATCAGCTGACAGCTGTGGAAACATCAATTACTTAATTGAGCATTGGTTCTTGTCTTGTTGCATTCGGTTGGTGGCTCAGCATTTTGCAAATGCCGTCGGGTGGGCAACTTCGTTTGAGGGGGGTTGGGTGTCTTGACACTCAACATCAGCTATCTGTCCTCGTTCTTTTTGGACAAATGGGTACTCTGCCATTGACTCTTGCACAGAGTTTTCAGTCGGGTTTTGTGTTGCATTAGGTTGACAGGTGGTGAGTTCATTGCCACTCTGTCGAGTGGACGACTCAATAGAGAGATATGTGTGCTGACACCTATCAGCCGGTCCTCCACATTTCAGTGTGGGTGGAGGGGTGCTCTGCCATGTTGTGTTGACCAGCATGACACAACTTCTTGACAGGAGGGCAACGCATCACCATCGACTGATTTCTATGTTTCAGTGTCTGGCGGAGGGGGCGACGAGACTTTTTCTGAAGCTTGTTTGGATGTTGGCTTCCCTCTGATCATTCGGGACCATGTTAGGTCCTTCGGGTCATGATTCTTTAAGGTAATTGCGCCTCTGTGTCTTGTATGAGTTCCCTCTCCACCCAGTTCTCAAAAGGGGTTTCTTATTTTATGTTCAATAAAGTGAGCTCAACCCTTAACCTCTTAAAAAAAAAAATCAATTACGGAATTGACCCTTAGGGTGCAACCCAATGGTAGCTACCCCTGTGGAGCTCGGTGAGGTCTCGAGTTCGAGCCTCACCGGGTTCTTCCCTGCATTTGTGTGTTTCATGTTTTTCTTTGTAATGTAGCTCATTTCCCCCGCATCGATATATGTATTAATTGCGAAATTGAATTCGAGACTGCATAAGCTTACGATTGTTGTGGATCGGCTCGCAAAAGGCTTGGTGGAGAGTTCTTCTAGGAATAAAAGGGGAAATCGGTTATTGAAGAGGAAGGTGGAAGTAGTTTGCAGCTTGAGGTTGAAAAAAGCGGTCCGAGAGATGAGGTGGTGTTAGACGATGGAGAAATGCGAGTTGCGGACTGGGAGGAGATGCACGCGACCACCAAGCAAGCTGAGATGCCAATTTTTTCTAGAGAAGACCTTGCGACTGGATCACACGAGCCGAAACATGCTTTTAAATCCATTGAACTATGGAAGAGTTGAAAGTTCATTTGGCACAATTGTGTATGGAAGGAATGATCTAATATTGGATCATATCATTGAAGTCGGTTAAGGCTGGGCTGACATGGCCACAATTTAAAGAGGAATCATCAAACAACCGGAGCCCCGAAATAGGATTAATGTTCTTAATAGTTAAGGTTGAAGTTGGAATCCAAGCACTGTGAAATTCCTCCCACCAGTGGATGGGAATGAAAGAGATGAGAAGGGTGAATATGCACTCAGTGGAAAGGAGTTCCAAATCTGTCCAGGGTAGAATTTGATGAGTGTAAGATGAAAGGCTTGTGCTATACTTGTGGATAAAAATTTGGTTCTGGACATAAGTGTCTATATAAAGGCTTTAAGCTGATGATGTGTGGAACCCCAGGAGGGGAGGAAGCGTAGGAACCCAATGAGGGAAAAGAGAAAGAAGGGAAGACGACAAATTGGTGGGAAATGAAAATGCACGGATTGACAGTTGGTGATTTAGAGGAGATGTGAGCAAAAGACATCAAGTCAATTGATGGAGGGGAGTATTGAAGGAATATCGATGTTGATTTTGGATATTGGAGCAAGTCACAATTTTATTTCCAAGCAGCCACTTTGGTATTTCTTAGCACATGTTGTCAAGACTAGGCCGTTTTGCATCCGGGTGGGAGATGAGCATCGAGTAACATCAAGGGGAATTTGTAAGCCCTTGAAGATAAACTTGAAGAAGAGGAGTTCGAAGTGGATGCTTATGTCTTTGATACCACCGGGTCAGATTTGGTACCGTAAATAACGTGGCTCGAGACTTTGGGTTATGCAACTACCCATCGGAAAAATATGACGATGAGTTTTGGATGGGAAGGGAGAAATATGACCCTACAGGGAGTGAGACACTCACAAAACACGTCAGGAGCTTTAAAGAAATTAGTACTTGCCCGTGCGTTTGCACGGTGATATCATCTAATCCTTTAAAAAATGATCCACCGCTAAAATAAAGTACATTTTCCAATGATCTAAATAAAATTGCATTGATCAAATTAAATACATCATTCACTTCTCAAACAAAGTACATGAACCGGTTTTCAAAAACACGTATCAGAAGTGATACTTAGTAAAAGTAGAGTAAACTAATAAATGAGAAAATAAAAAGATCCACTGCTTCAAAATATGTCACTGCTCTGTTCCATGATGTTGTATTTCTCCAGAATCAAGTTATAGTAAACCCTGTAACATTATATGCAGGATCGAAACCCTGCATTAATATTGACTACATTGAATATATTGAAAACTTAAATTAGTGGTACAGAATATAGCAATAAAAGTGCACTATAAATATGCAAACAGTTGAGAGAGTGGAAAGAATAAAGGATAACGTCATTGCACCTTTGTACGGAATCTTCAACCTCAATATCTTCCAACATAGTCAAGAATTTCTGTAGATAACAATTGAAAAACTTAGGAATATAAAGTTTAAAAATTAGGGTAAGTACTAATGAAATATGACTAACAATATGACTAACAATTAGGGTAAGTACTAAAGAATTTCTGCATATAATACATGAAGGAAAACATTCTGGAAATGGTCCACCATTGGGGGGAAAAGAATCTGTAATTTTCTCATGATCCATGGAAAGAGCCCTACCTTCCACATGCATTATAATTACTCCAATATGACTGATGTTGGGCCCTGATGTACCTGCCTTCACATCCTACTCTCCCATAAGAACATACTCCTGTCCCCTATGGGATCTAAAGGTCAATCACCTCTTCTAGAAATAATTTGAGATGAAAAACAAATCTGTAAATCGATATTGAAGACGACATAAAAGCTCATTATATCAAGAATAAGGAAGTCCAAAAAATTCTCATAGCCTGCAGCCACTATGGTTTCATATGGAAACCTATGAACAAAATCCAACCATTTAAAATGATATGTATTAGGCACCATCGTCCCTGGGAAAAACTCCATGCTCAACCCCTCCCCAAATATAACTTGAGAAATAAAATAATAGGATTCCGTTATATCATAAAATGAAATAGAAAGACTTGAAGAAATCAAAACCGTACCTATGATGGTCAAAGTAAACTATGCTCTATCTATTGGAAACTGATCCAAATTGAACAGAACATTTGTGAACTGATGTGAAGGAACATATGTGAACATCTCCAGAAAACATCTCGTACAGAACATATGTGAACAGATGCGATGCAAATGCCTTCAATAAAAAATGTTGTAGCTATAAACATCCGGGGGTATTCCACAATTTTTCAATTCTTCGAAAACAATAAAAGCATCAGACAGTTGCCGAGACATAGACTATAAATAACAGCATTATAACAGTAACAATTTACAGGAAGACTTCTTAACCTGAAATCCCTCTAATAAGATCCAAAATAAGCTCAGTATGTCCAATTCGTTGATGTGATTTGCAACAATTCACCCTTTAAACATTTTCAGGTTGAATAAACGTCGCATCAAGTGCACCTTGTTTGCTGCAAAAGACTTCTCGTACATATTCGTAAGAGCTTTCATCAGACCGATCGTCGTCTTCTCATCTCTGATGTTGAATGCCACGTTTTTGGCCAACGTAAGGTGCACAACGCCCATAACCTGTCGATCCAGCAGCTCCCACTCCGACTGCTCCATGTCCGTTGGCTTCAGACCCAAAAGCGACAAGTGCATCTTTTTTTGATAAAGATAATCCTCGATCTGCATCCTCCAGAAACTGAAGTCAGTTCCATCGAAGCGATCGATCTTCACCTTGCCTTCTTCCATAGCCATCGTTGGAGAATCCCGAACTCAACCTTTGATACCATTTGACGCGGAAACGCTGGGAGTTGCAACAACGAAACAACGATTCAGAAAAAGAGTAAAAGGGAAAAAAAAGAACAAGAACACAAGGATTTACGTGGTTCGAGAATAATCCCTACATCCACGGAGAGACAGAAAATCACTATAATTCGGGAGCACAATTTACAGGAAGTTTTTTAGAGTTCTCACACACACACTGAAACCCTAGCCCGAAAATGGGCTAATGTAGAGGACGAAACACCATTCCACCAATCGTCAGAAAGTCTGCTGTGCTACAGTGAAAGGTGGCTGGAAGTCCGCGTTGCTACAGTGAAAGACGACCACCCAAGTCAAAAGTGCTACAGTGCTGCCGACTGGAAGTCCAAGGAGCTACAATACTTTTGATTTCGAAGTCCGCACTGCTACAGTGCCTTGTCGGTGTCGGTCGGAGTTCGACCCGCGAAAGTCGCGGACTGGTGCGCAGTACAGGCCACAGGCATTAGACCCAACCGAATCGGGCTACACCAATCCAACACCATTGGGTGAAGGTTTTGAAAGGGCTACAATAAAACTGGAATTACAAGGCCGTGAAGTTTAAAATGTGATGATTGGTGTGCTGTTCTTTAAGGAATTGGAGGAAAAGCGGTCCCCCTTAGAATCTCCCCCTCACGTCCTTAAGTAACCGAATTAGGGGTCCTCTTGTCCACGTGGCCTGCTTTCCTCTGTAGTACCGGTTTTGCCCCTCCGGGAGTAAACCACCCACTCTCTCGGAAGGTCTCAGATCCTATCACCGCCCACTACCTGAAAATCAGTATTGTCCTCAAGACTAAACGTGAGACTGATTGCGGAGCACAAATTCATCCTTCCACGTCGCATCAGCAACAGGCTGGCCCTTCCAGTGAATGAGAAACTGAGGCTGAAAGACATCATCCTGTAGGTGATGGCGGCGGGAGAGAATGACTGCTGGTTCTGGCGCGGCAGTGTCATCTCCAACCAACTCCGAGGGAAGGGAGGACGAGGCAACATGCTGTCCCACGACCGGTTTGAGCTGAGAGACATGAAAAACAACGTGGATGTGGGCCGTGTTGGGCAGATCCAATTGGTAGGCGACCGGGCCAATTTGGTGTAGGATCTTGAAAGGGCCATAATATCGGGGAGACAATTTTTGAGAGATCCGACGAGCAAGGGAGTGCTGCCTCTGAGGATGTAGTTTGACATAGTCCTGGTTGCCAACTGAAAATGAGAGGGCAGCGGTGGTGGTTTGTCTGAAAGCGCACAACGTCCTGGGCTCGAGCAAGGTGGTGTTTGAGTTGTGTTAAGGCCTCATCACGATCCTGTAAGGCATAAGCTACAACAGTGACGCGGACCTCAATTGGAAGAAAATTTATGAGAGCCGGAGGTTTATGCCTATAAACAACCTCAAATGGTGTTGTCTTAATTGCCGAGTGCCAAGAGGTATTGTAAGATAATTCAGCCCATGGAATCCAATAAGACCAATGTTTGAGTTGCTCCCCAGCAAAACAACGGTGATAAGTTTCAAGGAAGCGGTTGAGGACCTCGGTCTGGCCATCCATTTGCGGATGGTAGGCGGAACTGAAACGCAACTGAGTGCCGTGGAGGCGGAACAATTCTGTCCAAAACTGACTGAGAAAAACCGGGTCACAGTCAAAGACAATCGAAGTTGGCAGCCCATGCAGACGAACAATTTTCTTGAAAAAAATTTCTGCTGCCTGTGTTGCTGTGTACGTGTGTTTCAATAGGAGGAAATGGGCATACTTAAAGAGGCGATCCACCACCACAAAGATGACATTAAACCCGCCAAACTTGGGTAGCTTGGTGATAAAATCCATAGAAAGGTCTGCCCATATGGCAGCGGGGATATCCAATGGTTGGAGCAATCCGGTTGGGGATAAGGTGGAATATTTGTTGCGTTGACATACCATACATTGTCGGACAGTCTTGGACGACAGCCCTCATTCCCTGCCAGTAAAGGGTAGCGGCGAGGCACCGATAGGTGCAATAAAATCCTAAATGGACCCCTCTTGGAGAGGAATGATATTCGGCTGGTAGAGTAGGTATCCAATGGGAGGAAGCTGAAAGAACGAGAAGATATTTATAGAATAAAGCGCCCTGCTGCAATTGGTACCCGGGATAGGAAATACTGTTGTCCTGTAAGGCATGAACTATTTTTTGTTGGTGGGGATTTGTGTGAATGTCCAGGAGCATGTCCCGACCGTCCGTCCACTGGGGAAAGGATTGAGTAAATCCAAAACAGCGGGATCTTGGCAGCGGGATAAGGCGTTAGCAGCAGAATTTGTGCGACTGAGCTTAAATTTGATCTCAAAGTGGTAGTCCAAGAGTTTAGCGAGCCAACATTGCTGATCGGCTGTAGTAATTTTCTGTTGTAACAGAAACTTGAGGCTGCGTTGGATCTCCCCCCTGCTGGCTTCTTCCTCCGTTGCGCCGCTACCTTGCATCCTCGACAACCTTCCCCATTGTGCGCGACGACCCCATCCCGGTGGATCCCTGCTCCCTCCGGCGTCTCGCCCTCCTCCGCCTGTCCGTTGCGACTCGCGACTCCAGACTGCGCCTCTTCGTCGCGACGAAACCAGGCAATCCCCGTCTCCTGGCCCGCCTCCTCCCGTGGCATCCCGCCCCGGCTCCCGCTTCCTTGCGCGGCTCCCTGCGCGCGTCTCCTGCTCGCGATCCAGCGCGGAATCTCAGCGACGACAACCCTCGCCCCTCCCGCGACTCTTTCTCCTCCCGCAACTCCTTTGCCGGCTTATCCCTCCCGGCAGATCCCTGTTGGATTGGTGTTGCCCGATCCGGTTGGGCCGAATGCTTGTGGCCCGCAACTGTAGCAGTGCGGACTTTGGAGTCAACTTCATTGTAGTAGTGTAGCAGTGCAGACTTTGGAGTCAACTTCACTGTAGCAGTGCGGACTTCGGAGTCAACTTCACTGTAGTACTTTTGACTTCCAGTCGGCAGCCACTTTAGCGCTTTTGACAAAGCTGACCATCGCTCACTGTAGCGACGCAGACTCACTTTTCGAACAGTGATCGTCTTCTCTATTGTTTTTTAGCCCATTTTCGGGTTAGGGTTACTACTGAAAAAACCTCTGTAATTTGTGCTCTCGATATAGTGAAATTCTGCCTCTCCCGTGGACGTAGGGATTATTCCCGAACCACGTAAATCGCCATGTTCTTGTTGTTTTTTTTTCTTTCGTTTTTTCTCGTTTCTGTCGTTGTGTCTCCCGACGATTCTGTAACAATCCCTACCTCACGACCTCCATCCCGTCGGATTTCCCCTGCGGGCATCTCCCTCCTGACGGCTCTCCCGCAACACTCCAGGCGGACTCCTCCGCCTTCCATCCCAGGCCCGGTGCCGCTGATCTCTCGTTGGCTAGGCCCCCTGCGTTCCTCCCTGTGGCAGCCCCCCCTCTCTTGCGCTCCTATTCCAGCAGCCGGCTCCCGTTTCTCCGAGCGGCTGCCCTGCTTCCGTTTCGGATCTCCGACACCTCCTGCGGAATCCTCGCCTCCCGTTGCCGGCATCTCCTGACGACTCCCGGCAGCCGCCTCCTTGTCCGCCGGCTAGCCCTCGCGCTTCCTCCATCGTGGCGCAGCACCTCAATCGCTTTCGATTTGGGCACTTTGGCGCCGCCAGATCCCGCAACGATTCTGCAGAATCCCCGTCTCCAGTCGCTAGCCCCGCAAGTGCGGTTTTCCCGGTGCTAGTGCGGTTTTCCCGGCGTCTCATCGACCGACCCCACTAGTGCGGCATTCTTGGCGCTCCGTCAACCGGCCTGGTTTATGTGGTTTCTTCTGCTGCGCCCGCGACATCATCCATCCATCATCCTGAGGGGGAGCTGCGATCGTGAGAGAGAGCAACAACCTTGAAGCTTTATATTTTTTACTGTTTTGTCTTGTTTTGTCGTCAAGTTGGGTATGTCCAGCTTGAGGGGGAGTGTTTGCAGTATGTTGATTGCTTTGTCTTCATTGGTTTGGTTTGTTTTTTTCTTTATGTGTCCAAGCTAAGTACACCTAGCTTGAGGGGGAGTGTTGGAGTCTGCATCCCACATCGGACTTGAGGTCCGGTGTGGTCTTAATTATTAATTATAAAATAACCTCAAGAGCTCCTTTAGAGAGTACACCTTGGGGGTTTAGTTTCTCCTATTTTACCATTTTACAGTATCCTCAGAGCGGGAGACCTCGATGCCAAGTAGGTGAGAGGACTAAGATCCTTATGTGGAAGTGGTGGTGAATATGCGCCTTGAGTTTGACATTTCTAGTTGAATCGCTTCCTGTGATGGGGAGCTGCGATCGTGAGAGAGAGCAACAACCTTGAAGCTTTATATTTTTTACTGTTTTGTCTTGTTTTGTCGTCAAGTTGGGTATGTCCAGCTTGAGGGGGAGTGTTTGCAGTATGTTGATTGCTTTGTCTTCATTGGTTTGGTTTGTTTTTTTCTTTATGTGTCCAAGCTAAGTACACCTAGCTTGAGGGGGAGTGTTGGAGTCTGCATCCCACATCGGACTTGAGGTCCGGTGTGGTCTTAATTATTAATTATAAAATAACCTCAAGAGCTCCTTTAGAGAGTACACCTTGGGGGTTTAGTTTCTCCTATTTTACCATTTTACAGTATCCTCAGAGCGGGAGACCTCGATGCCAAGTAGGTGAGAGGACTAAGATCCTTATGTGGAAGTGGTGGTGAATATGCGCCTTGAGTTTGACATTTCTAGTTGAATCGCTTCCTGTGATGATGATATCATCAACATAAACCACCAGCAAGTTGCAACCGTTTGACGTCGTATGGAAGAAGACGACATGATCTTTCATACTGCGAGAGAGGCCAAAGGTAGTGACGACCGTGCTGAAGCGGCCAAATCAAGCACGATGAGACTGCTTGAGGCCATATAGGGATCGACGAAGGCGGTAGACATGGGAGTCGGCTCCAGAGGCACGAAATTCGGGGGGCTGATGTAGGTAGACTTCTTCGTCAAGAAAGCCACGGAGAAAGACATTCTTGACATCCAGTTGATGAAGCGACTAGTGATGATGAACGGCCAAAGAGATGGATAGACGGACATAGGCCATCTTGGCAACCAGAGAGAAGGTCTCAAAGTAGTCGATGCCATATATCTGAGCAAAGTCCTTCGCCACAAGGTGGGTTTTGAGGCGATGGAGAGTGCCATTGGCATTGAGACGAATTGTATAAATCTATTTGCAGCTGACCGCCTGTTTGCCTGCAGGAAGGGGGACCAGATCCCATGTATGGTTGTCATCCAGAGCCTGCAGTTCATCCCACATCGCCTCTAGCGACCCTGGGTGGGATTTGGCATCGCCAACCGTGCGGGGAATAGATATCGTCTCCAGTGCTGATAAACCTCTGTATGAAGATGTAAAAAGAGTAGTTTGACAAGAGCGAGTACTTTTTCGGAGTGCAATAGGCAAGTCGTCTGGTGCTGTGACAGGAGCATCAGACGAAGTGAGAACGATGGTGTCCTCGGCCTGGACGGGGGGTACAGTCGATGTGTGACAGGAGTAGACCGTCCCAAAGCGATGACCAGTAGGGGGAGACACCATAGGAGGGTGAATGATGAGAGGAAGACACTCATCGATGGTAGTATCTGGATGAGGAGAGGGAGGAGTGAAAGGAAAACTCTCAATAAACGACACATCGACAAAGATGATATAGTGCCGTAAGTTTGGAGAGAAGCACCAGTATCCACACTAAGTGCGGGAATATCCGAGGAAAATACTACGGAGGGATTTGGGAGAAAGTTTAGAGAGGTTGGGGCGAGCGTCCCGAACATAACACATACACCCAAACACCCGGAGAGGAAGTGAGTGAGGAGGGAGAGAGAAGAAGAGAGTTCGAAAGAGAGTCTCTCTTTGAAGGATAGAAGAAGGGAGACAATTTAGAAGGTAGGTAGCAGTCAGGATGACATCAGACCAAAAAAGGAGACATCTTCATGTGGAATAGGAGGGCACGAACAATCTCCAGAATATGACGATGTTTCCGCTCGACCACTCCATTCTGTTGAAGTGTGTTAGGGCAGGAGGTTTGATGAATGGTGCCTTTATCCTTGAGAAACTGTTGAAATGAAGTGGATGAATATTCTCGTCCGTTGTCGGAGCGGAGACATTTAAGTGAGGTGGAAAATTGAGTATGAATTTCATTATAAAAGGTTTGAAAGGTAGAAAAAACTTCAGATTGATCACGAAGCAGGTAAAGCCAGGTCATGCGGGAGTAGTCATCAATAAAAGTGATATAATAACCGTACCTGGACTGACTAGGAACCCTGCAAGGACCCCAGACATCAGAATGAACAAGATCGAAAGGATTCGCTGCATGTGGTGGTTTCGGTCGAGGAACATACGTCGCCCGATGATGTTTGACAAACTTACAGGATTCACAATGGAAGGATAGGTGAGAACTGAATTGTGGGCAAAGTTTATGTAGGGTGGAAGCCGGTGGATGACCAAGGCGAGAATGTAGATCAAGGGCACGGGCTGAGGTGGATGAACAATCAAGAGATGGTGGGGTATCAAACATGTAAACCCCATTTCGAAGATAACCTTAACCAAGTTCCTGATTCGTCTTCCGCTCCTGGAAAACAACACCAGATGAGGTAAAAGTAGCAACGCAATTTAAATCTGTGGTGAGTTTGCTAACGGAGATAAGATTAAATGGACTTTGAGGAACATGAGCGACCGACGTCAGGTGAGTAGACGGGGTCAAGGGACATGTGCCAAATCCATTAATGGGGATTGTTGAGCCATTAACAACAGTAATTGTAGAGGTACCTCTATACGGATGATAGGTAGTGAATATACCAGAGTCCCCTGTGAGATGTTCTGACGCACCAGAGTCAAACATCCAAGCTGTCTGTTGATGAGAAACACAGGCGGTAGAGTTGCCAGTCTGAGCAATGAGGGATGGAGAAGAGGATGATGACACAATTGCCCGATAAGAGTGTACCGAAGCAATCTCCTCTGGCGAGAGCGTCGTTCTGTAACGATTACTGGATGAAGGGGGACCGTCTTGCGGTAGAGCCGATGATGGAGGATGGGACAGCTGCTCGGGCGGTCGCATAGACGCACGGGAAGGTCGGCAATGGAAGTGAGGGTGCGTTCTTGCAGGAAAGTTGGCGACCGGAGGTGGTGCCGGAGGGCCGCGGGCGGACACATTAGCCATTGAAGTGTCGGTGGGCTGGGTGATTTCCGCCTAGAGAGCGGTGCCCAGTGGTTGCTGCTTCAGAAGCAGGTCGGGACGTGCTGCGGGAGTGCCGAGAGGGAGCCCGTTGGGATAGGCGGGCCATGTGGCGTCTGGAGAGAGCCGCGTCGGGATTGGGAGGTGCTGGGAGGGCAGGCCGATCTTCGCGAGGGAGGAGGTGCGATGGAGGCGGGTGTGCTGCATCGGGTAGGAGCCAGAAGAAGCGCCAGAAGGGAGCCAGGAGGGACGCAGGGGGCCTGGCCGGCACGCGCAGAGGAGGTCAACTGGAGGTGCGGGACAACGCCGTCGGGGAAGGAGGGAAACGCCGGAAGGGAGCCGCTGGAGAGCCGCATGCAGGAGAGGTGTCGCTGTGGAGAAACGCCGGGTGGTGCAAGGTCGATGGGAGCAGACAACGGGAGGCGCGTCGGGAGCCGCGTGAAGAAGCGGGCCGGGAGTAGCGGTTAGATCTCGTCGGGATCTGGAGGCGCGACAGGATGCACGACGGGATCAGGAGGGCCAGAATTGGAGCGCGCAGCGGAGTGGGACTCCGTGGAAGGAGGGGACGCCGAGGAAGGAGGGGATGCAGTGTTGGGGAGGCGCACCAGGAGGAGAAAGTGCTGCGACTGGCCGTCAGGATCGCAGGAGGGCGCCAGACGTTCAGGCGCACAATGCGCAAGGGAGTACCACCATAAAGAAATCGGGAGGGTCAAAATCGGATAAAATTGGGAGGAGGGCAGAGGCGGGGTCAGACATAACCGGGAAGTCGTAGGTGTTTTATCGCACCCCTAGACGGGAGAGAGAAACAAAAGGGAGGGAGGGTTCGTGTTAGAGAGTACCCTTTGATACCATGTAGATGACAAATTCCCCTTACCTCAATGTGAGACAGAGATATTCTTTTATAGATGAGTAAAATAAATTACAAGGCGGGATATTTTGATGTGAGACTCGGAAATACCCATTATACTAAAATGGGGTTCAACAAAGACAATGCAGAGTGTCCCAAAGTTATTCCTTCATGCAAATCTGAATATTTTGGAATGTGTTTGGCATTTTTTTCTTAATCTCTCATCCTTGGTAATAAAAAATCCGAACCTAACACAAAGTGGGAGAAATTGTTTTAATCAATGACAAAGTGAAAGTTTGAAGAGTTCAGGGTTAGTTCCTAAAATTAAAACCTGACTATTTGTGCTTGAATATTTTTGATCTGTGTAGAAGTGAGTACATGAAATCCAGGCTTGATGTATTTCATGAGAAAGTTTGTATCTCAATTGGTTTTAATCAATTATCTCAGCCAGAAAGAATTGGACAGTGTCAGAGAAATGTAATGAGAATCTCATTTCATTTGGTATCAAATTTAATTGATATCAACAGATACAAATAGAGAGATTGTTGAGTCCACTTTATGTGTCGGAGTTTGTGTCTCACATCGGGCGTGAGTGTTTTGTCATCTTTATATTTCTCTATAAATAACTTCAAAGCATCTTATTGGACTCCTCACGTGTTAATCATGTTTTAATGATCACAAATCCTGTATATTCTATAAAACTTGTTAATCCTGTTTAATCTGTCTCAAATCATGTGTACAGATGGTTAGTTTTTTTATGCTTTAAATAAACCTATCCAAGATCTTAATTGCTATAAATTAAGTTTGATTATTGTAAACTATATTTACCCTTGGTCTATAATGATTTCTTTGATGAATGATTAAGTCTAATTCATTCTGTGAATATCACTGCGCTCAAGTTTATATACAGATATTTGTTTAAGTCTAAGAAACCGTGAGTCTGCTACCGGTTCTGTTTTTCTGGCAAAGGACACAGACACCGTGAACCAGACAACGTGACCAGACACCGTGACCCAGATACCGTGACCCAGATACCGTGACCAGACACCGTGACCAAACACCGTGAACCAGACACCGTGACCAAACACCGTGAACCAGACACCGTAACCAGTTTCAGATCTGTTGAAGTCCGTGACACCGATTTCTTGCTAAGACACCGTTTGAAGTTTGGCAAAGGACCAGACATCGTGATCCTAACACCGCATCTGTGCCATCGGTTCCTGATCTCTATACAACCATGCCATCATAACTGTCTTGCCGCTCAAAGGCAAAGATGGAGACACCGTTTCATGGAGACACCGTTTCCAGACAGACTATGACACCGTTCTTTAATCTGTTTTGTCGTTTTCAATTTAATTTCTAACGGTCATATTTGAGTCTTTTAAATGCACTGACATAATTAATATTTCTTTGTAGACATGTCACCTGACAGTATGAGGTACGAGGTGCAGAATACATGCATTCTGTCGGCCCCAACACATGCACTCCAAGAATAAAAAGAAAAGCGTGGCCTAAAAACGATAGAGAGCGATAGCGAAGAAGCACGAGCATTCTTGAGAAAAGAACTGACACACGCAACTCGATACATCTGAAGTAGGGGTGTCCATGGGTCGGGTCGGGGGCCTTTCTGGATCCGACCTGATCAAAAAAGGTTGGGTTGGGACATGTCGGGTCGGGTCACATGCTTTGTGAGCAGCTGACCCGACCCAACCCAACCTACTGGGGTCGGGTTACCCAACGCATGGAAAAATGACCCAACCCAACCCAACCCAACCCGCTTTGGGTCGGGTCAGTTCGGGTGGAGTTATATGTGTAAAACCTGACCCGACCCGACCCTACCCGATGAACCCGTACTCGGACCCGTGACCCAGTCCCCAAACCCAGCCCCCCCCATCACCACCTGCAACAGCCTCCCCCCCTATTCCCTTGCCTGCACTGGCCCCCACTCCAATTACCAATTCATAGGGTAATTATCAGTTGATCATGCCAATGTGCCATTAATCCAATTCCAGTCGCATGACAATATTCCATTATATCATGTTTGGATTACATACCAAGTGATTGTGCCAAAATTTCAATTCAAAATTCAATCCGTTTACAAAAACCAATTCATAATATTTGTGGTGGAAACATTTCATAGGTTCAAAAAATTAGTTTTGAGGATGGTGTTGTTGTCTGTCATCAGAAACACAACATAATGAGAAACATAATAAGAATTTAAGGAAGAACATGATAAAAAATTAACTACTTACCAGTTACTACCGCGCCAGACCAGACCGCACACGCAGTACAACAAGCAGGAGGAGTCGAGGCGAGCCAGGAGGGATTTCTCTCGAATCCTGATTTCTCGCGAGGGAAGGTGTTTATTGGGGGAGGAGGTGAGCGAGGATGGCTTTTCTGGGTGGTTTCGGAGGTGCGAAACGAGGCAAGAGGAGGGGAGGATAGAATGGGGTTTTTTTGTGAGGGAATGAGAAGAGAGAAGAGAAGGCGTGTGAGGGGTTGGGAATCTCGGGGAAGGAGGAGGAGGGAGGAGAGGGAGAAGATATGGTTTCATTGCTTGTCGATTGCGAGGGAAGGAGGGAGTAGGGTTTCTTTGCCATGCGAGGGAAGGGTCGAGATCAAGGGGAGAGGAGCAGGTGAGAGCGCGAGGGAGGGAATGATCGGCCGGGTCGCGACTCCGCGAGGCGAGATTTTTTTTTTGGCAGACACCCATCGGGTCACGGGTCGGGTTGGGTCTAAATGTCTCCAACCCGAGACCCGACCCAACCCATGCATGGGTCGACCCGACATAAACCCAACCCGAGCTTTTTTTTGATAACCCGACCCAACCGGACCCAACCCGGTCGGGTTGGGTTGAATCCGTCGGGTCGGGTCGGGTCTGGACACCACTAATCTGAAGAACACACGAAGCATTCACGAATCCAAAAAGCTGGGATACTATAGATCAGAGTCAAGAACATCTTCGGAATACCAACTCTACGATGAACTTGAGCTAGATCTAACTGGAAACCAGAGCACCAGACTTGCGATACTCTGTTTCTCGCAAGAGGACCCGATTCTTACATCCGCTTCATCCTAGAAGTCCAGAGCTGCACAGAATAACACTCAGAGCACTTCTAACCTTATCTCATCATCTTTGCTCTGTTGTGTATTGTTTTTAGCTTTCGAGCAGTGTGTGTGTTTGTATAAAAACACGCACTGTCTCCTGTACTAAACTGAAGGATACAAGATATCCTTCCTCTCATATCTTTTTACACTTGTTTACTCCCAAAGATAAGTGTGGAAGAGGTCCTTATGTGACCTGGTAGTTTATACCCACGAAGAACTGTGGAAGAGGTCGTGTGACCTGGACAGTCCTGTGCACTGTTTTTTACCCCGATCCAGGGTGTGGATCAAGTTTATTAATATAAACTGCTTGGTGGCAGGTGATCACAAAGTGGAGTGGATTAGGTCTCAGCTTGAGACTGAACCACTTGTTTTATATCCGCTGTGTTGTTTAATTTAGTTTTCTTTGTTTTACTGTATAATTCAGAAATCACTAGATTTACTTTAATAGTTAATTTTGGAAAGAAGTTATAATTGTTTTGCCTTATTAGAATAACTTCAAAAGTAATATTAATAACTGATATTAAGATTACTGAGAATTAATCAATCTTCTGAGCAGTTATTTAAACAGTCAAAATTTCATAACCGTATTACTTTGATTGACTGAGCTGTATTTATTTTTATTGGGGAACCTTTTAAGAAAACTTTTCAAACATAAATTTTTATAGATACTCAATTCACCCTGCTCTTGAGTACTCTACTCCGACCAACATTTGGTATCAAAGGAGTTTGTTATTCTTGTTAAGCCTCTGTTTTTTGAAACTATTCAACTGTGATTTTAGTTGTACTTTAAAGATCTGTAAATTTCTGTTAATTCTAAATTTCCAGCTCTTTCAAAGTATTTCTTTATTATGGATAATAGACTGGAAGGTGGTGCAACAAACAGACCACCATTCTTTAATGGAACCAATTATGCCCAATGGAAAATCAAAGTGAAAATGCATTTAGGAAGTATGAGTTTTGAAATTTGGTCTTCAATTATAGATGAGTATAAGATTTCTGCTACTGATAGAATCACTTGGGATGACCCAACGAAGACTGCCTACAATAACAATTGCAAAATCATGAATGCTTTATATTGCTTTTTAAGAGATGATGAATTTAACAGAATTTTTGCATGTAAAACTGTCCATGAAATTTGGGGTACTTTGTCTGTTTCACATGAAATAACTTTTAGTGTGAAAGAAATGGGACTTAATACTTATACTATTAAATATAATAACTTTAAAATGAAACCTGATGAGCCTATTTCCGACATGTATCTCAGTTCAATGAAATTGTCAACACAATGATTTCTCTTGGAAGA
Organism: Viscum album; assembly: GCA_963277665.1. Taxonomy (NCBI): domain Eukaryota; kingdom Viridiplantae; phylum Streptophyta; class Magnoliopsida; order Santalales; family Viscaceae; genus Viscum; species Viscum album. The sequence continues at coordinate 72,611,833 of OY728162.1, read as the reverse complement.
GAAGTCACTGACAAAGAACAAATCTTGAGCATTCTCAGTAAGAGATGGAGAGGAACCTCTGTCTCTATTAGAGAATCATGCGACATCAGCAAGTTACCTGTAAAAGAACTCATTGGGAAACTGATGATGTATGAAGAGGAGTTGAAAGTCAACAAGGAAGAGGAGGATGAACCCAAAAGAAAATCTGTTGCATTTAAGACCACCACCTCTGAACACAAAGAAAAAGGGAAATTGGAAGCCTCTGTAGAAAATTCTAGCAGTGAACAACTATCACCTGACAGTGATGAGGAGATGACTCAATTAGCCAGAAGGTTTAAGAGATTTTACAAGAAGAAGAATTTTTTCAGAAAGCCTAACTTCAAAGGAAGATATGATCAAAAAGGAAGATGGAAGAAAGATTGGAAAAGAAGTGACAAGTCTGATGAGATAATATGCTATGAGTGTAAGCGAAATAGACATGTAAAGACTGACTGTTCCAAGCTCAAGTACAAAAAGAAATATGAGGACAAAGATAGAAAGTATAAAAAGGCAATGAAAGCAACGTGAAGTGCTTCTGAGGACAGTTCAAGTGACTCAGAATCTTCACATGATGAACAGACTAACAAAACCAATATGTGTTTTATGACAAACACATCTGAGGTAACACTGGAATCTCTTGTACATAATTCCTATTATTCTGGAGATGAAAGTGATTATGAAAATATATCTAATGAAGAAATGTTTGAATACTGTAATATGCTTGAAGAGACATGTAATGAACTAAAAGATAAATACAAGTCTTTAAAGAAACAACATGCTCTTGGCAATTGAAAAAGGACATTGAAAGGTTTACTAATGGCAACGATACTTTGGTACAAATGCTAGGTAAACAGATTGCTCCTAAATATACTACTGGTATTGGCTATCAACCTGGTAAAAGAAATTTTAAGAACTAATTTTGTTTCTAAATCTAGGACATACAACTTTACTTCTAATTCTGGAAAATATTCAGCTAGTTGAAATTATAATGCACTCTCTACTGTCTCAAGCTTTTCTGGACCAAATAAAGTTTATTTTTCATGCACTTTACAGAATGCTTATAGGAAACCTATGAGGCGAATATGGGTTCCTAAAGCACTAGTCACTAATATTACTGGACTCAAACAAATATGGGTACCAAAGTCAGTTTTTATTTGACTATTTTGTAGGAAAGTTGCTTAAAGAGCTCCTATAAAAGCTTATAGTACTTGGACAATGAGTGTTCAAGACACATGACAGAGCACTATTCATGCTTCAAGAACTTAATAAAAATTGATGGTGGACATGTCACCTTTGGTGACAATGCTTAAGGAAAAATCACTGACCTTGACTAAATCGGTAACTCTAAGTCAGTTTTAATTTTCAAAGTACTTTTTGTTGATGGATTGAAATATAATCTGCTTAATATTTCACAACTATGTGATGATGGATTTCATGTTAAATTCGAAAATGATGATTGCAATGTTTTTAATTCTAAAAATGAATTAGTGTTTTCTGCATTAAGAAATGAAAATGTATACTCGGACCTACCCAAACTTGAGTTTCCAGATGATAAAGTGTGTAATCCTTGTCAAAAGGGAAATCAACACAAAATTTCCTTCAAACCAAAGAAAGAAGTGTCAACTTCTCAACCTCTCGAACTGGTTCACATGGATTTGTTTGGACCATCTAGAGTTTCTAGTTTAAATGGGAAGCACTATGTTTATGTTCTTGTAGATGACTTTTCTAGATATACTCGAACTTTCCTTTTTGGTTCACAAAAGTGAAGCCTGCTCTCATTTCACCAAATATGCCAAAACTGTAGAAAATGTTAGTGGACTTAGAATTAAATCCTTAAAAAGTGATTATGGTCGTGAGTTTGAAAATCGAGAGTTTGAATCCTTTTGCTCATAAAATGGCTATAGTCATAATTTCTCTGCCCCTAGAACACCTCAACAAAATGGAGTTGTAGAAAGAAGAAATAGAACCTTGTAAGAGATTGATAGAACTATGCTTAGTGAATATGATTTACCTATTTATTTTTGTGCTGAAGCTGTCAATACAACATGCTATATTATTAATAGAGTGTTGATTAGACCCATTCTTAAAAGAACTCCATATGAGTTATAGAACAATAGAAAACCCAAAGCTACTTCAAAGTATTTGATTGCAAAGTCTATATCTTTAATACTAAGTACAATCTTGACAAATTTGCATCCAAGCATGATGAAGAAATCTTTATAGGATATTCAATCTCTAGTAAAGCCTATAGGGTGTTTAACAAAAGAGCTAAATGTATGGAAGAATCTGTCTATGTCAAATTTGATGAAACAGATTCACATGAGCCTAAGACCTCGCTAGAGAACCTGGAGGATGATGTGTCAAGTCTGGACATCAATACAAAATTCTCTAACCATCCTGTAAAGGAATCTGTGAAAACTTCCAATTCTGGAAATTCTTCAGATTTAGGTCATAATGAACCCGAACCTGTTGAAGAACCTGAAATCACTTGTCCTTTTTCTAGAGCTGTTAGAACTCTTCAGAACCATCCTTTAGATGCAGTTGTAGGAGATTTAGGTAAAGAAACTCAATCTAGAGCTTCTCTTAGAAATCAGGTTGAACATCAAGTCTTCTTGTCACAACTTGAACATAAAAACATTAATGATGCTATCAATGATGAATTTTGGGTGATGACTATGCAAGAAGAACTTAATCAGTTTGAAAGAAACAAAGTTTGGAAACTTGTTGACAGACCCAAAGACACATTTACCATAGGCATTAAGTGAGTGTTTAGAAATAAAGTAGATGAAGTTGGTAATATAGTTAGAAACGAGGCTAGATTGGTTGCACAAGAATATAATCAAGAAGAAGGAATTGACTATGAGGAAATCTTTGCACCAATAGCTAGACTTGAAGCCATCAGAATTCTGTTTGCTTATGCTGTACATCTGAATTTCAAATTATATCAAATGGATGTCAAAAGTGCATTCCTAAATGGGTATATAGCTGGGGATGTCTTTGTTGAGCAACCCCGTGGTTTTACAAATCCCCATTTTCCAAATCATGTCTTTAAATTATCAAAAGCTTTATATGGTTTAAAACAAGCTCCAAGAGCTTGGTATGATAGATTAAGTACTTTTTTTATTTTCGAAGGTTTTACAAAAGGAATAACTGATCCTACCCTTTTTATAAAACGAATTTCAAATGACGTTTTAGTAGTTCAAATTTATGTAGATATTATCTTTAGATCTTCAAAAAATTCTTCATGTATTGAATTTTTTAAAATGATGCAAAACGAATTTGAAATGAGTTTAACGAGTGAACTAAAATTCTTTCTTGGATTTCAAATCTTTCAAAATAATGATGGTATTATTTTAAATCAAAGCAAATATACTAGGGATCTTCTAAAACGTTTTGGCTTGGATATCACTAAAAGTAGTGACACTCCAATGAGTACTACTTGTAATTTAGATCTTGATAAAGATGAAAAATCTGTTGATCAAACCACTTACAAATGAATGATTGGAAGCCTACTCTGCTTAACTACTAGCCGACCTGACATTATGTTTAATGTATGCATGTGTGCTCGTTTTTAAGCAAACCCTAAGGAATCTCATTTAAATGCTGTTAAGAGAATTTTCAAATACCTCAAGCATACACTCAATCTAGGACTGCTCTATCCCAGAGGACAATCATTTGAGTTAGTTATTCTGATGCTGATTTCGGTGGTTGTAAGTTAGATAGAAAAAGCACCTTTGGAACATGTCACTTTTTAGGCAAGTCACTAGTATCATGGTGTAGTAAGAAACAAAACTCTGTTGCATTATTTAGTGCCGAAGTTGAGTACATAACTGCTGGTAGTTGTTGTGCACAAATTTTGTGGATGAAACACACATTACTAGATTATGGATATCAATTCAGGCATGTGCCCATAAATTGTGACAATACAAGTGCTATTAACATCTCAAAAAATTCTGTTTCACACTCTAGGACAAAACATATTGATGTAAGACATCACTTTTTGAGAGACCATTATAAAAAAGGTGATATCACTTTGGAATTTATTGGAACTGAATATCAGCTTGCTGATATATTCACCAAACCATTAAATTATGAAAGAATAGATTACATCATACATGAATTGGGAATGATAAATCTTAAGTAGTAAATGTACTGTTTCATAACTTACTGTTTTACAGTTTACGGTTTCACAAGTCACCGTCTTAAGATTACTGTCTAACTCTTACAGTTCTATAGTTTACTGTCTTAAAAGTTATTGTTTCAAACAATACGGTCGCACTGTTTGGAAGTCACACAGTAAAGATGACACTGTGAAAGCTTGTTACGATCTCACCGTGAAAACCTGTTACGACCTCACCGTGAAAACCTGTTCCGGTCTCACCGTGAAAACCTGTTCCGATCTCACCGTAAAGACACTTTATCTTTTTATTTACATATTATAACCCGTATCGCGGTAATTAATTATTTTATTCTTTTACTTTTCCGCGCTTTTGATTTTGCGACGCTTGATATCCCTAAATGATAAAAACGAAAGAAGTTTCACTTCTTTCTTCACACGAGCTCTCTTCTCTCAAACCATAACCTCTCCTTCAATCTTTCTCTCTCTCTCGAACCGTCGTTAAATGCCCAGAATGAAATGTCCGTCGTCATCAACTTCTGAGAAGCGCAGACCAAAGAAGAAGTTGAAAATAGCACCGAAGATAGCACCCGAAGGTCCTCTGAATCCGAACCTGGTGAACAGAATAGTGGTACCTGAAAAGGAAATTTGCCCCAAGTGGCTTCTGTCAAGCAAGTCTTTAGTACTGAAAGTACTAAAAGAACAAGGATGACTTTGAGAAAGCGATGCAGTATAGTGGTGAGATTATTGTTGACTTTATCAAGCTATTGAGGCCTTATCTTCATGTGCAGAGCATTGCTATTGTGGGTCCTGCAGCTGCACCCCTGCGACATGGTTTGCCTTCCGCCTCATTCCCTGTCTTTGCCTCTACTTTTATGTCTGTCTCTCAGGCTCTGAGTCAGATCAAACCTGTTATCATTGACCAACAATTGCCCCCGTCTTCCACTACACCTACCTTGACCCCTTCTGTTTTTGAAGGTGTCCCTCTACCTTCTCTGTCAGTTGGTTCACTTCCTTCTTCAACTTCTACCTCTGCTCCTATGGCTTTTAGTGATGCTGCTGCCAAGGGCAAAGAGAAGACAACCGGTGCTGAAGAAAAATGAACACTATCTATTGATAGGGATGTTTTTTGTATTTTTGTTGCTTACTGATTGTAATGACACCTCTTTCTCAATCTAATGCACTGTGAACTCTTCTTGTCTACTCTCTTATTTAATTTTGTACTCTTTTTGATAATCCCAAATGGGGGAGAGACATGCACTCTAAATGCACACTAAGGGAGAGTCACATCCACCAAGAACAGACATCTCACTCACATGATTTGTGATCATCAAAAAGTGGGAGATTGTTGGACTCATCATGTGTTAATCATGTTTTAATGATCACAAATCCTGTACATTCTATAAAGTTTGTTAATCCTGTTTAATCTGTCTCAAATCATGTGTACAAATGGTTAGTTTCTTTATGCTTTAAATAAACCTATCCAAGATTTTAATTGCTATAAATTAAGTTTGATTATTGTAAACTATATTTACCCTTGGTCTATAATGATTTCTTTGATGAATGATTAAGTCTAATTCATTCTGTGAATATCACTGCTAAAGTCTATATACAAATATTTGGCCAAGTCTGAGAAATCGTGAGTCTGCCATCGATTCTGTTTTTTCTGGCAAAGGACCCAGACACCGTGAATAGACACCGTGACCAGACACCATGACCCAGACACCGTGACCCAGACACCGTGACCAGACACCGTGACCGGACACTGTGACCCAGACATCGTGACCCAGACATCGTGACCCAGACACCGTGACCAGACACCGTGACCAGACACCGTGACCAGACACCGTGAACCAAGCACCGTGACCAGTTTCAGATCTGTTGAAGTCTGTGACACCGGTTCCTTGCTAAGACACCGTTTGAAGTTTGGCTAAGGGCCAAACACCGTGATCCTAACACCACATTTGTGCTACCGGTTCCTGATCTCTATACAACAATGACATCATAACTGTCTCACCACTCAAAGGTAAAGAAGGAGACACCGTTTCATAGAGACCGTTTCCAAATAGACTGAGACACCGTTCTTTAATCTGTTTTTTCGTTTTCAATTTAATTTCTAACGGTCATATTTGAGTCTTTTAAATGCACTGACATAATTAATATTTCTTTGTAGACATATCACCTGACAGTACGAGGTACGAGGTGCAGAATACATGCATCCTGTCGGCCCCAACACACGCACTCCAAGAATAAAAAGAAAAGTGTGGCCCAAAAACGATAGAGTTCGATAGCGAAGAAGCACAAACATTCTTGAGAAAAGAACCGACACATGCAACTCGATACATCTGAAGAACACACGAAGCATTCACGAATCCAAAAAGCTGGGATACCATATATCAGAGTGATGAGAACCATGTCGAAGACACCAAGTCGATTGCGCGGGAGGAAGAGTTGGATTTGCAAGGCCCAATGACACGAGGGAGATTAAAGAGGCTCAATGCTACAATGGGCGCACATATTGCTTCATTAAAGGCCCAATGTATCTTGCCTTGCATGGATGGAGAGAATGAGCCTATAATATCACTTATTCAAGCCCAAAATTGATGTTTAAAGCTTGGCCCACATGGTTGCACGAATTTGGAGGCCTTGCCCACATGGAGGATTCTAGAAATGGCATCTTTGGACACCAAAGTCAAATCCGGTGGGCTATGCACTCAAAGTCAAATCCGGTGGGCTATGTTGGAAAGTTGTGTGCTACTTTTCCAAAAGTCTTTGTTGGCTTTTATCTTTTTGACTTTTAAGGGGACAAGGTAGGTTTAGACTTTATGACTTTAGGGTATTAGACCCTTGACCATTGTATCACCCCCTTGGCTATAAATAGCCACTCCATGGCATTGTATTGGCATTCAAGAATTAATTGAGAGCTTATGCTTTGTTTCTCTCCGTTGTGTGAGAATTGTTCCGAGTTTCCCCTTGCTCTTGTGCATTCTTGCCTTGTCAATCTACAAGTTAGATTGGTGATCCAAGATCACAAAGCCCCCAATTCCGTGCCTCAACCCAAGTACATTGTTGTGTGGATTGGCTATCACATCCCTCCTTGAGTGTGTTGTCTAAGTAGTAGGTCGCGCTCCTTATAGCATTGATTGACTACTTGCATCCGCTATCCATACCCATCATCTGCCACTTAGCTACAAGCCGCATCTTACATCTGCCACCCTACGCCGTGAAGATCGGGCCACCCCGTGCGTCTCCCATCATGGAGTCAAGAACATCTTCGCAATACCAACTCCACGAAGAACACGAGCCAGATCTAACTGGAAACCAAAGCACCAGACTTGCGATACTCTGTTTCTCGCAAGAGGACCCGATTCTTACATCTGTTTCATCCTAGAAGGCCATAGCTGCACAGAATAACTCTCAAAGTACTTCTAACCTTATCTCATCATCTTTGCTATGTTGTGTATTGTTTTTAGCTTTTGAGCAGTGTGTGTGTCTGTATAAAAACACGCACTATCTTCTGCACTAAACTGAAGGATACAAGATATCCTTCCTCTCATATATTTTTACACTTGTTTACTCCTACAGATAAGTGTGGAAGAGGTCCATGTGTGACCTAGTAGTTCATACCCACAAAGAACCGTGGAAGAGGTCGTGTGACATGGACAGTGATGTGCACTGTTGTTTACCCCGATCCAGGGTGTGGATCAAGTTTATTAATATAATCTGCTTGGTGGTAGGTGATCACTAAGTGGAGTGGATTATGTCTCAGCTTGAGACTGAACCACTTGTTTTATATCTGATGTGTTGTTTAATTTAGTTTTCTCTGTTTTTTTGTATAATTCAGAAATCACTAGATTTACTTTGATAGTTAATCTTGGAAAGAAGTTATAATCGTTTTGCCTTATTAGAATAGTTTCAAAAGTAATATTAATAACTGATATTAAGATTACTAAGAATTAATCAATTTTCTGAGAAGTTATTTAAACTGTCAAACTTTCATAATCGTATTACTTTGATTGATTGGGCTGTATTTATTTTTATTGGAGAACCTTTTAAGAAAACTTTTCAAACAGAAAATTTTTATAGATACTCAATTCACCCCCTCTGGAGTACTCTACTCCGACCAACACATATCTTAAGAGGTATCTTGGGTATTGGGTCCACTTTTTTTTATCATTTTACATGGCATTATAGGGGGTTCTTTAACCCTTGCGTTCCCTCCCTTCGGATCTCTCACTCTCGTACAATTTTTTTTATTTCCCGATGGGGGCGACGACCCCATGGTCACTGAGCCCTAATCTGTCTCTGCCCCCTCCATCTTTGCGCGCAACCCTCCCTGCGGCACGAGCGTCTGTCTGCCTGGACTTGTGCCTTGCCTCGTCGGCTGCTCCCTGCGCGACTCTTCCGCGACTCCCATACGACGACCCCTCCCGATGCGCCCCTCCTCTGTTGTCCGCGATAGCCTCCTGCGCCCTCAATCTTTGGCCTCCCGTCGCCGTCGTCGATCTGGCGCTTCCTGTTGTCCATGGTTCGTTCGGGCCGTCGACTTCCGTTGTCAGCCATCTCCGACCTCTCCCTCCACAACAGCCGTTGCGCCCCATCACCGGCCTCTCGCTGCACAACAGCCGATGTGCCCCGTCGCCGGCCTCTCCCTGCGAAACTGCGCCTTGCTCTGTTGCCGGCCTCTCCCCGCTTAACAGTCGCGACGACCCTCCCTTTCCGTCGACCACCGTCACAGTGCTACGTCGGCACATCCCCTCCAGCCTGCGCGACCCATGTGGCGTTAATGACTCTTCTGCACCTGGGTCCCTATGCGACATCTCCTTCGGCGAATCCTTCCCTCCTACTCGATGGTTTGGTGGCGGTTCACTGTGTAACAACGCACCTCTAGTGCGACCACCCTCCTCTTCCTGTGAGACGTCCCTCCCACACGAATCGCCTCCCCTCCGTGCCGACCTTCCCTTTGTTGCGGGCCAGATCCCGTCCAACCACCGTTGTCTCGCGCGGGTCTCCATCGTCGGACGACCTCCGATAACTCTGCTCTGCCATATGCTGCTCCCTCCCGTCCGACCAGATCCGGTCGACCGCGCTTGGCATTCCCTTTCTTAGCGCTCCATCGACTGACCTCTCAATGATAGGAATTGAAGTATCGATGAAGCTTGATGTCAATATGTCGACGAAGAATCAAAATGAAGAATCATGGAATCTGAATAAGGTGAACCAAGCTTATTGTTGAAGAAGATTGTTAAAGAGTGGAGACCCAATCCCCAAGGTGCATCTTTAAAGGAGTCCTTGATGTTATTTTATAAGGAATAATAAAGACCACATTAGACCATAAGTCTGATGTGAGACGCAAACTCCAACACTCTCCCTCAAGCTAGGTGTACCTAGCTTGAACACATAAAGAAAAACAAAGCAATCAATAGACGCTGCAGCAAACCCTTCCCCTCAAGCTGGACATACCCAACTTGATAACAAAACAAGACAAAACAAAGCAAAGATAAATCACCGTGATTGCTGCTCCCTCTCAAGAAGATGGATGATGCTGCTGAAAAAGATTGGTTGCTAAGCCGGACAAGAGGATCGGTCGATGGAGCGTCGAGAAAGCCGCACAGGCGGGCTGATCGTCCAAGGCGCCGGGAATGCTGCACTGGCAGTGCCGGACGTCGGAGCACCGGGAAAGCTGCACTGGCGAGCCGGTCGTCGGAGCGCTGGGAAAGGCGCACGGGCGGGGCCAGCCGTCAGAGTGTTGGGAAATCCGCACAGGCGGGCCGCTGCCGGAGAGGAGGCCGAAAAGGTTGGACACATATGAAACCGGCGAGGAGGGCTGCCTTGCAGAGGAGCAACAGACTGGGGAGATTCAGAGAGGAGATCCTGTCGCGGCCGACTAGATCTGGCCGATTTGATAGAACCAATTTGGGATATACCTAACACTGAGAGGGGGGGGGGTTAATCAGTGTTAGGGACTTTTGAAACCAATTCCAAATTTCTATCCCTGTACATTTTGACATGTTAGGATCTTGATTCTCTTATTCTCTTTTCCCCATCACATGCAATAATAGAAAGCATTAAAAATATGCACATGATATTTTTACAAGGTTCACCACTCAAAAAGAGCAGCTACGTCCTTGCCATGCACATGTATGACCAGTGTATGGATTCTCCACTATAATGTAATATGCTGTTACAGTGGACCGACTAGGAAAACAATCCTCTAGTCTGTGTGACTTCCTACACTTGGAGGGGGAAGGGAGATAATCCTCTTCCAACTTGTAACAAGTAGGATATGCCCTTACACTTGTTGGTTCTTTATACTGCCCGTGTAGACAGTCTCTTGCAGCCTCTAGCTGGTTCTTTATACTGCCTATAGAGACAATCTTCTTCCTTCTTGATAGGGTAGGTTCTGTTCTTGGTCTTCTTTAGGGCTCTTCACTTGATTACTTGCAAAGCAGTAGGCAAGCAATTCTTCCTTCTTTCTTTCTCTTCTTCTCTAGTGCAACACCAACTGCACTAGACTTCTTCTTTCTTCTTCTTAGTGCAACAACCAATTGCACTAAAACTTCTTCTCTCTTCTTGGCTAGAATCACATACACATATCTGATTATTTAGGCAATGACGATCAGTTCACTTGGCATAATCTGAATTTAACTGCCTTGAATAATTGTCAGCATTCAATTGGGCATACTATGTTCTTCATCTCTTCTTTTTCTTTGACACAGTATAATATGGAGTGGTACTGCAGTGTCTTAATTTCTTTCTTCAATTCACAATACCAACACGTGAGTGTGTCAGTATACTACCTTCTTCCTTTGTGCAGATGTGAGTTTAGTTGCTCATCCAGTTGTTCTTCACTTTGCAAAGCACAACGGGGGTGATAAACATCAGCCGTGTTAGTGCGGTTCAACTTCTTTTTGTGAAGCCGAATGGTTCACAGTTCTTTCTTCTTCGCAAAGCCGCTTCGAGAGTGCTATGCACCCGTCAAAGGCCTATGAGACCCCAATCTTTCGCGCACCCCTTTCGGGCAACTTGCGCGCAACATTGACGACTTGCACGCAACATTCAACTTTTGTCGCGGAAGACCTCTTGTGCGCAACTTCAAACTTGCGCGCAACTCTCTTCTTGCGCAACTATCATTTCTTGCGCACAACTCTTACTTCTTTCGCGCAACTGCCTTTGCGTATATTTCTTATGTGTTTCAGAGCTCTGATTTCTTCCAAGTTTTGAGCTTCACAAATGTGAGGGGGTCACCTCTTTTTTATAGACCTCGTCGACCCCTGCGCGCAAAAACCCCGATGTGTCGTGCAAGATCTTGACGCGTCACGCAAAACCCTATTTGACGTCACATTGGGCGCGTAAGTCTCTTTCGCGCCAACCTCGTCTTTCGCGCACTTCTTTGAATCTTTCGCGCACTTCATGCCTTTGCCATTTTCCGAAGTGTGGACCTCGAATCATGCCTTGCGCGCAAGATTCCAAACTCCCTTCAATCTTGCGTGCAAAAACTAATCTTGCGCGCAAACCTCTCCTTTGCCAGATTTTGATGTTTGAATCATGGAGGTCCACTTACGTGCCTTGCGCGCAAGATTCCAAACTCCCTTCAATCTTGCGTGCAAAAACTAATCTTGCGCGAACCTCTCCTTTGCCAGATTTTGATGTTTGAATCATGGAGGTCCACTTACGCGCAACATACCAAGCCATCTTCAAACTTGCACGCAAGATCCTTTGCAAAAAACACATTTCTTCATCTCTCGATTTTTAGGCCCTAAAACTTGGCAAACACCGGGAAACAATGCCACCTTAAAACGTTCTTTTGTGCCGCCTCCAGATCATCCATTCCTTTGTCATGATTCTCTTTACTGCATTCCATAACCATTCTTCATCTTTCATCACGAATTCCACTATCGTGATATATATCCTTTGATAGACCAGCTTTAGCATCGTCAGAGTTTTCAATGGGAAGCACTGAAACTTCCCAATCTTCCAATATCATCATTTTTTCCAATCAAAACTGTATATGACTAACATCATCGATTCTCCCCCTTTCCTTCATAAGGCTTGCATCACAAGTTCTCCTTACTTATGATTTTGTGAAATACATATCAGCAAAGGATCGTCTGATTTTGGATACCATGTGAAATGCGTGAACATTTTCTTCTCTTCTTTTTCACCCACCATTCTCTATTATATGCAAATCATATGATTCCATTCTTCAAGTAAGCTCTTGCATGGTTCTCATGCAATAATGAAAAATTACACGGTCTTCTTCAAATCCTCATCCTTCTTCAATCATCCTTAGATGGATGGTACCTCACCATTCTTCATTGTTGTAAACAATGTGCACTATTAACACAAGTTCTTTGAATATAGGATCAGCTCAACAATCGTCTGATTTAACTTCATGGATAATTGTCCAAGCATGACATTCAATGCTACGATTGCACAACAATTCTCCAGGCATCCTTTCTTTAACTGATCTCCATTAACTTGGGAGTCATTCTTTATCTCCTTCATTTTGACCAGCATTGACAACTGTTGACAACAAATACAATCTTTATACACAAAGTGGTCCCAACATGATTGGGAGGGATTAGCGGACAACGTGGTGAGCAGAGGGGAGCCGATCGTCGGAGGAGAGGCCGACGACAAAGGCGGGGTGTCCGCGGGAGGAGGCCAGCGACGAGATCCGGTTGGATCGGGCCAGATCTGGGAGAGGGGAGGCCGCCTGGTTCGTCGCGGGCAGAGGAGGAGGCCGCAACTCGTGCAGGCTGACAGAGGGAGAGGCGGATGGCCAGCGAGTGTCGTCACGTGCAGGGAGGGAGCCGTCGGGAAAGGAGCTGCAGGAGGAGGCGGAGGGCCGCAGAGCTGGGAAGCAGCGCAGGGAGGCGGAGATGTTGTCGACGTCTCGCGTAGGCTGGAGTACTGTCGGGAAATCCATCGCGCACATGAGGGGTCGGCGTCAGGAGATGGAAGACGCATGCATGACCTCATCAGGAACAATCACATAGGTTGGGGCAGTGATGGAGAATTAGGGCCATGTGCCCGCCGCCTCCCCTACGAAGGGAAAAAAAATAAAAAACGAACCCTAGAACGGGAGAGGCAAATAAGAGGGAGGGTTAGAGTTTAGAAAACCTCCTCCGATACCATGTTAAAGTAAAAGAGTGGAGACCCAATCTCCAAGGTGCCTCTCTAAAGGAGGCTTTGAGGTTATTTTATAAGGAATAATAAAGACGACATCAGACCATAAATCTGAGGTGGGACGCAGACTCCAACAAAGATGTTCCCAAGTGTTGTGTGATCTTATATTAAGTGAATAAAATTGGAAGACATCTTGGATGATCGAGGTTTGAAGTTGCTTGTCATATTTTATATGGAAAAAGAAGCCCTTGCCTAAAATGATTTGAAGAATCATTTATGACAGAAGGTTGGTTGAAGATTTGGAATTCCATAGATTTATAATAAGCAACCTTTTATCTCTATGATGAAGATATTTGTGATTATCCATCCCTGGATCATTCTAGCATTTTGAATACCGGTATACATGATAAATATCCATTGGATGAAGTTTTTGAAAGGGCTGTAGTAAAACTGGAATTACAAGGCACTGAAGTTGCGATGATTGGTGTGTTGTTCTTAAAGGAATTCAAGGAAAAGTGTTGGTGGATGTAGAGACACTGTCTACAACATATTAGAAGAGGTTTTGAGGTGTTTGAGAAAGGCTGGAGTTGGTTTGAGGAGGTCCTGGTTATAAGAGAAGTAAGTCTGGAATTTCGAGACTGAAATAGGCACGATCGATCTGAAGGTTGTACATGCGGTTGGTCCACTGACTGTGGCTTCACACAGTTGGTTGGAGTTGTATGTGTGGTCAGTTGGACCTTGAAGGCATGGTCACTTGATATGGTCGATCTGACACTAAGAGAAAATTGGATGCTAAGTGAACAACATCAAATCGAAGATGATGTTGTGAAGAAGATCGAGCTGTTGCTTTGAGAAGGGATCGTAAGACTTTGAGGCCTGAACATAAGCCTTTAATCGTAGGTTTTTTCCGCTCGTAAGTCTTTGAGTTGCATCGTAAGCCTTTTCCACTGAACTCAAGTCTTTGAGGAAAAATCGTATGACTTCATAACATAAGTCTTTCAATTGCATCCCAAGTCTTTTGATGCTTTTCGCAAGTCTTTCAAAATGGAACGTATGACTTCAGTGTAAGCCTTCAAGGCTTAGAGAATTATGAGATGTCTATAGAGATGATGAAAGTGCTAAGATGAGATCCACGCTGCTAGCTGGGAGGCCCACGCGGCAGAGGTGCATGATGCCATGCCTGTGGAGTTTTCAAATGATTTTAAAAATCGAGGTGTGTGGAGAAGATTAATCCAGTTGTTTCCATGTAAGCAGTTCTTTAATGAAAATGTCACGATCTTATTCATTGTGATTCAGGCTTGTTTTGAAGATGGAAAGAAGAAGATTTGGTAGTCTTGCGCCGCAAATCATGAAGCCATGACCGCAATTGGGATTTGCATGAATCTTCATGCATACACGAAGTTTTAATATATGAATTTTGTGGAATGAATTAAAAGGAAGATCGCATGATATTTCCATATATCATGAAAGAATTTAGAAAAAGAGAAGGATGCAGATATTTTCAAAATCTTGGTTGAAATAAACAGAGTCCTCATGGGTGATTCAAGGAGCTTTGAAAATTGAGATTCAAAGGGGTTTTGAATTAGTGAAAAATCTTGGTAATTTTAAACCAAGTATTCCTATTGTATAAGGAATAATTCGAGAAGAAGAAGAGAAGATCAATGTCGTTGTTCTTTATATATATATAGACACACACACACGTTGCAGGTCAAAAAAAAAAAAGAATGGTGAGTGTCCGACATTGCTATTCTAAGAAGAAAACCTTTGTGTCAAGAAGTGTGAAGAATTGATACTGCACCCTAATTCTACAACTGGGTATTGAAGAAAAGAGAGGAGAGAGAAGTTCCAGTGTTGTTCGTATGCACCGAAGAAGGAGAAGATTCAATGCAATCCGTGTGCATTGAAGAAAGAAGAAGAGGAAAGAAGATTTAGTGATGCTGTTGATGCACTGAAAAAGAAGAAATAAGGGAAGAGAGAAGAAGGTGCTGTGCAAACTATCCCGCACAGGAAGAGAAGAAGATCTTGAACTTGTGCAAGAAGAAGTGACTTGCATATGTGAGTGAAAAAGAAATAGCATTGGCACTGTGAAGAAGAAGAGCGTGTACTGCTGTGCATACAGAAGGTGTACTTGCATGTTGTGTAAGAAGAGTGTGTACTGCTGTGCATACAGAAGGTGTACTTGCATGTTGTGTAAGTAGAAGAAGAGAGACCAAGCAACACCACAACAAAGTGAAGTCTCAATTGGTTTCATATTTGGTTGTTGCATTATAGTGGTAATCTGTGTATCGATCACTTTCGAACACAACAAGGACTAGCTACTCTCATTGAGTAGTGAACCTTGTAAAAACCTTTTAAAAATATCACATGTCATTGTTTATTTGTTTTCATATACTTGCATACAATAAGGGAGAGACAACCAAGATTGAGAGAATCAGGATCCTAACTGATCAAAGCGGTAAAGAGATAAAAAGTTAAAATTGGTCAAAAAGACACCAACACTGATTCACCCTCCTCTCAGTGTTGAGTATCTCAAAGCGATCCTTCAAGACCTTACAAACACGCATATTTCATGAAGAATGAGATTGATTAGAAGGTGCGAGAGTTGTTAGAACATGAGTTTATCCGGCATAACATGAGCCCTTATTCTAGTCCAATAATTTTGGTTAGAAAGGATGGAGGTTGGATGATGTGTGTTGATTATTGGGTATTGAAGAAGTTGACAGTGCCCGATATGTGTTCGATCCCTGTAATAGAGGAGCCGATGGACGAGTTGCATGGGGCATGATACTTCACTAAAATGGACTTGAAATTTGGGTTTCATCAGGTGCGGATGAAGGAAGAAGATATAGGGAAAACTGCTTTCAAGTCTCATGAAGGGCATTATGAATATTTGATAATGCAATTTGGGCTGATGAATGCTTCTGCGACCTTTCAACCTACTATGAATGCAGTCTTCCGATCTATGGTGCAGAAGAATGTTTTGGTATTTTTTGATGACATACTAGTTTATAGCGGAGGGTGGGAAGAACATCTGAAAAAATTGCACAATGTGCTCCAGATGTTGAGGGAAAATGCGTTCTATGTGAACCAAAACATGTGTTTTTTTTCTAGGAGGAGATTTGTGGAATACTTTGGGCACATTATTTCTACAGAAGGGATCTTTATGGATCCCAAGAAATTGAATGCAGTTTTTAATTGGCTGGAATCGAGAAATGTTAAGGGGGTTCTTGGGCCTCACAAGGTACTACCGAAAGTTTATCAAAGATTATTGGAAAATAGCTAGACCACTGGCGACTTTGCCAAAGGAGGGATTTAAGTGGACTCCAGAGGCACAAGATGCTTTTGTAAAACTGAAGGGTTTTATAACCTGTGCACCTGTATTTTGTATGCTAGACTCCTCAAAGACTTACGGTGGAGTGTGACACCTCAGGGTCATGTATCAGAGTTGTGTTGATGCAAGAAGGTTGATCACTTGCTTATTTTAGCAAGGCATTGTCCAACTCTAACCTGGCAAAGTCAGTCTATGAAAAATAATTAATAGCTTTGGTCCTATCTATGCATCATCGGGAGCAGTATTTGATGGGATGACGATTTGAGGCCTATACTGATCATAGGAGCCTCAAACTTATGCCAAGTCAAAGGGTCATAACAATGGATCAACGGTGTTGGCATGCCTAAGCTCTTGGGCTAGGATTTTGTGGTTATCTACAAACCTGAGAAACAAGGAAGGTGTGTGTATGCACATGGCTATTTTGAAACCAGATTAGGAGGAACTCTAGCTGGTAAAAGATGTGATACTTTGCGATGACTATTTGTTGGCAGTAAAAGAAGCTCTGTTGCGAGACAGAACAAGGAAGTTGGGTTATACCCTCCAAAATAGCCTACTGTTTTATAAGCACCGACTAGTTTTACCCAAGGGATTGATTTTCATTCCCAAGATGTTGCAGTATTATCATTCCTCTCTGGCAGGAGGCCATTTGAGGTATCTAAAGACCTATAAATGACTTACAAATGGGGTTTATTGGGCAGGAATAACAGGGGCGATACAACGATTCATCCGAGAATGTGAAATGTAGAGGCGAATTCCCTTTACTTCAAGGTGAGGTTGAGACATTCTTTTATAGATTAGTAAAAAAGATTACACTGTGGAGTATTTCAATGTGGGGCTCAGAAATACCCTTTATACTAAAACGAGGTTTAACACTCCCTCTCAAGTTGGACATGCCCAGCTTGGACCAAGAGTCCCACAAAAGAAAGACAACATCGAACAAGATCATACACACTCCCCCTCAAGCCGGGTCGCTGATGTTGTGGATACCCAGCTTGGTACTGAGAGAGTCCAGACGAGCTCCCAGGATTCTTTTGGTAAGATGTCGGCAAGTTGATTGACCGTCGGTATGTGGCCAAAACTGATATGGTCCTGCTCGAAATGATGACGAAGAAAGTGGCAGTCCACCTCAATATACTTCGTTTGTTCATGGAAGATGAGATTAGAAACAATCTTCATGGTTGCCTGATTGTTACATCAGATATGAGTAGACATCTGCGGTGGAAGACTAGGTTCATGGAGGAGATGACGAAGCCAAAAGATCTCAGTAGTGACTGTGACCATGACACGATATTCAGACTCCACACTAGATCTGGAGATGACAGTTTACTTCTTGCTGCGTCAAGAGATGAGGTTACCTAACAAGAAAACGACAAACTCAAAAGTAGACTTTTGAGTAGCAAGACAACCAGCATAGTCAACATCATAGAAGACCTCAACATCCAGATGATTGTGACGTGAGTACCGAAGACCACGAGCAGAGTCTTTCTTGATGTACTTGGCAATGTGGATGACAACATCTCACTGAGATTTGGTCGGATGCTCCATGAATTGACTCAATTTTCCAACAATGCTAGCAATGTCGAGACGCGTCATGGTGAGATAATTTAGTTTTCCCACAAGACGACAGTAGTTCTCTGGGTGAGAAAAAAAATCCGTGTTGTCATAGAGAGACCTTTCCCTAGGCTCAAGAGCAGTGTCAGCGGCAGTTGCTTGAGTCAAACCCGCATCCTGTAAGATGTCAAAGGCATATTTCTATTGGCAGAGAAAGATGGTGTCCATACAATGAGAGACCTCAATGCTAAGGAAGTATGCTAGTGGACCAAGATCTTTGGTTTAAAAGTGGTGGTGAAGATGCCCCTTTAGTTTGACGATTCCAGTTGAGTCGCTCCCAGTGATGATGATATCATCAACATATGTCACCAGTAGGATGCAGCCGGAGGATGTCGTACGGTAGAAGATGATGTGGTCCTTCATACTTCGAGAGAGCCCAAATGCGGTGACGACGGTGCTGAATCAGTCAAACCAAGCACGAAAAAACTGCTTGAGTCTATGAAGAGAGTGACGAAGTCAACAGACATGAGAGTCAGCTCCGGAGACACGAAATCATGGGAGTTGCTACATATACACCTCTTCTTCAAGAAAGCTATGGAGAAATGCATTCTTGACATCCAGTTGATGAAGAAGTCAATGATGATGAGCAGCCAAAGAAATGGATAATCGGACCGATGACATCTTTGCAACTGGAGAGAAGGTATCAAAATAGTTGATACCATATGTCTGAGCAAAGCCCTTCGTGATGAGTTGGGCTTTGAGGCGATGGAGAGTGCCATCGACATTGAGACAGACATTATAAATCCATTTACCGCCGACTGCCTGTTTGCCTGTCAAAAGGGGGACCAGATCCCAAGTATGGTTGTCTTCCAGAGCCTGCAATTCATCCCGCATCACTTGTAGCCACCCCGGGTGAGATTTGACATCACCAACTGTGCAGGGAATAAATATCATCTCTAGAGCGGAAAGACCTATGTATGAAAATGTATAGAGATGAGTATTCTGGCAAGAACGAGTACCTTTTTGAAGTGCAATGATCAAATCGTTTGTTGCCGGGGCAGAAGCATCAGACGAATCTGGGACGATGGTGTCCTCGGCTTGGACGAGGGATATAGTCGGCAGGCGGCAGAAGTAGACAATGCCAAACTGGTGACCAACAAAGTAGGGCACCAGAGGTGGGTGGATGCTGAGAGGAAGACAATCATTGATAGTGGTGTCTGGATGAGGGGATGGAAGAGTGAAAGGAGATCTCTCAACAAACGACACATCAACATAGATGATATATCGCCTTAAGTAGGGAGAGAAGCACCGGTATCCATGTTGAGTGCGGAAATATCCGAGGAATATGCAACAAAGGAATTTGGGAGTAAGTTTGGAGAGGTTGGGACGAGTGTCCCGAACATAACACAAACATCCAAACACACGGAGTGGAAGTGAGTGAGGAGGGAGAGAGGAGAACAAAGTTCGAAAAGGAGTCTCCTCCTGAAGGATAGAAGAAAAGAGACAGTTTATGAGGTAGGTAACAGTCAGGATGACATCAGACCAAAAAAGGAGCGACACCTTCATGTGGGAATAAGAGGGCACAAGTAGTCTCCAGAATATGACGATGTTTCCGCTCGACCACTCCATTTCTGCTGAGGTGTATCGAGGCGGGATGTCTGATGAATGATGCATTTATTCTTGAGAAACAGTTAAAAGGAAGTGGATAAATATTCTCGTCCATTGTCGGAGCGAAGATATTTAAGGGAGGTGGTAGGGGTGTCCATGGGTTGGGTTGGGTCGGGTTGAGGGCTATTTTGGACCCGACTCAAGCAAAATAGGTCGGGTTGGGTTGGGTCGGGTCAGAGATGTTTTTGGATTCAGACCCGACCCGACCCAACCCGTTGCAAATCGGGTTGGGTCGGGACGGGTTGATCGGGTTAGGAAAAAAAAATTGTTTGGTATTTTTTTATGATCCCAACCTGCAGGTTGACCGGGTTACGACAAAAAAAATTGTTCAGTTCTTTTTTTGGCTATCGCCCTGTGGGTTGATTGGGTTACATATTCCTCTGCTTCATCTTCTTCGCCACACTAGGAAACACCCGCATCCTCCGCCCTGTAATAAATCGACCCAAAAAAACGTCAGTCTGCGACTCGATGGTGTGATGTGATTAGCTTGCCTGCAAGTAGTTATCAAGGTTTAAGGAGGTTCAAGGTGAGGCCAAGAGGATGATGAGAATGAGGTAGTTCCTGAAACTGATAGATTTGGCACTGCACACAGTCGTGATGGAGATGGAGGTGGTGGCAGAGGCAGGGGGTACATGCAGGTGCGGTGCGGTGGATACACTGGACTGGTGAGGGTGAGGGAGATGTTCAATGATCGTTTTCTTAGTCGATCCTCCACCGTCGGATCTTAGAATCATTAAAATTGTTCTATCTTTCTTTGGTTTTTTTCTTGTTCTTTAGTTTTTGTAGCAAAATCAAACGAAATCCAGTTATCTTCATGTTTTTGTTTGTTGACCGGGTATTGTTTTTCCGCTGATTAAACATGTCTCGATTCCTTTGAATTTATTTTATGTTTGTCTTAGAAATTTCATGGAAGATTCAATCATCTATGCGATTAATAGAGTGTTCATGTAATGATGGGCGATGACATGGACTCAATGGATGGTGTAAAAAAGGATAAAGACAACGGCGTGGGGCAAGGGTGAGGAGGAATTGGGTCGAGAGGCAGGGGGAGAGGGTGAAGTCTGAAGAGGCGACTCACAGTAGTCAGGTTGGTTGGGTCGGGTTGGGTCAATTTTTTCACAACCCGTGACCCGACCCAACCTGACCATGATATAACCCAACCCAACCCAACCCGTGGTATAAATTTTTTAACCCGACCCAACCCGACCCAACCCGATCAGGTCGAGTCGGGTTGGTCGGGTTGGGTCGGGTCTGGACACCCTTAGGAGGTGGAGTATTTAGTATGAATTTCATTATAAAAGGTCTGAAAAGTAGAAAAAATTTCAGACCGATCGGCGTGAGGGAAGCCCCAGGGAGGGCGGGGCCGGTCGGCGCGCGGGAAGCCGCAAGGAGGGCGGGGCCTGGCGAAGCCAGGAAGCTGCAAGGAAGGGCGGGGCCGGGCAGAGTCGGGAGTTCCCAGGCAGCGAAAAAAAAATTTAACGCAGTTTTTCCTCTGATACCATGTAGAGGCAAATTCCCCTTACCTCAAGGTGAGGTGGAGCCATTCTTTAATAGATGGGTAAAAAAAATTACATGGTGGAGTATTTCGATGTGAGACTCGAAAATACCCTTTATACTAAAACATGTTTTAACATGAAACACGCTGAAAGAGTAAACACGAGGATTTAAGTCCTGCTGGGCTAATTCAACCATTGCTTATACCAGAATTAGTTTGAGAAGAGGTATATATGGACTTAATGTCTGGGTTACTGAAGTCACAAGGCTATGAAGTGGTGGTGGTGGTGGTGATTGACAATTTAATTAAGAATGCCCATTTTATTCCACTTAAGCACCCATATTCAGCAAAAACAATTGCGGAGGTGTTAATGAAGGAGGTTGGTAAGTTACACTGTGTTCTTAGCGCCATAGTTAGTGACATGGATCCCCATTTTGGCAGGATCTCTTTAAACTGCAAGGTATTACATTGAAGATGAAGTCCTTTTACCACCCATAGTTTGAAAGCCAAACTGAGGTGGTTAATAGATGTTTGGAGGTATACTTGAGATGTCTCTCTTTCCGAAACATTGGATGATGTGATTGGCTTGGGTAGAATTTAGTCACAATACCTCTCACCATACCTCTACTAGAAAGACCCCATTTGAAATAGTGTATGGTCACAAACTTCCCCAGCTTTTGTATTACCTCGAAGGTGAAGCTGCGGTTGAGGTTGTAACTAATGTATTAGTTGATAGAGATGAGGCTTTAAGGAAGCTCCTGGTGAATCTTCATAGAGCACAACGGATAATGGTGAAATTCGCTAACTGACATCGCTGGGAAGTGTCATTTAAAGAAGGAGATCTGGTTTGGGTCAAACTGCGACCAAACAGGCCAGGGGTAGTGTCCAAGATCTACCCAAAGTTGGCTATCAGGTATTATGAGCCATTTGCGGTGGTTGGAAGGGTTGGCACCGTTGCATATAGACTTTAACTTTCTGAAAACAGTAGAGTACATGTGGTATTCCATGTATCTCAGTTGAAGATTGCAGTTGGAACATATCCCATAGAAAAGGTCTCACCGGTTGACTTGGTTGAAGACGCAGACTATCCAGAAGTAGTTTTGGTGATCAGATTTGGGGCGAACACTCATGTGGCTGATAAAGTAGCGCGATGGGACAATTGATAAAGCAACATGGGAGAATGCTGGAATTTTGAAGGTTCAGTTTCCTCGTTGCCACCTTGAGGGCAAGGTGGTTATAATGATAGGAATGGGATGGCTGAACGCATTGTCGGCCCATACCTCCCTTCTTTCTCGTGCGAGAATCCCCTATGATTCTCAATCTCACTCTTTGTGTGTTCCAATTGGATATACACAACCTCACTACATCAATTGTGTGAATAAACAACACGCTTAAGGAGAATCCCCTAAGTAATTAGCTCGTCACTCTCTCCAATGGGTCATAATCGTGATTCCATCCACTGCCCAAACAACTGATCCCCATCATACATCAGTGATCTAGGCAGAGGGATAGGAAATGATTTTTATTAGTGTGAATGAAAATGAGGGAAGGAAAAACATATGGTATGATTGTCTCCTCAGCTCCTCAAACACCTACATTCCTAGAATAAAATAGAAAGAAACAATCCAGGTGTATGGACTCTAGTTTACTGGTTTTCATCTAGTGGGTGTTCCTTGGGTTATACTTCCATCGTGGATGAAAGCTTGAGAATCACCATTACCACATAGAGGAAGAAGCATGTAGAAAGGGGGATGAGAATAATAACACACCAAAAATGTACAGTGGAAAAAATATATTAGAATTATAGAAATATAGTAAATACCTAATCTAATTGAGACTATGCTGAAGGCCGATGACTAACAATGGGGGAGGGAAATATTTATAATAGATGCCCAATCCTCTTATTTCCCCTCTATAAATTTCAGTGCCACAAACTTCGTTTTTCTTCTTCCTTAGATGATCTCCACATGTCCAACTCGAGGGTTGCGATTGAGGGAGATGGACATCTCGAATCTTCAAACTTCTTCATCCTTCCCATGACCTCTTGCTCCTTCATCTTTTGATGGGCGCACATCGTGTGGATGCTTGATCGATTCTTCCCAATTTGAGAAGACTAGTGGAAATGAGTTTTCCTTTGATTTTAGTTCGACATTTTATATTTTAGGAATTTTCAAATTTGATCCATGAGGTGAGAAATTTGGTAAAGCCTTGGACTGACCACATGAAAGAAAGTCATGGTTGCTTGGAATTATCATGCGGTCGATTTAGGGATGTAGTTAATCTTCACATGATCGGTTAAAATCAATGTATGATCAATGTAACCTTTGCGATTGCCTCAAATCTTGCAGAATCTTGGACTTGTAGTCAATGGAAATGATTATGCAGTCGATTGGATCTTCATGCGATCGCTTAAGTAATTTGCATAATTTTCACGCACGATCGATTGAGTTTCTTCTCAGGGTCACCTAAGGACTCATGGTTGGTTGAATTTCTTCTTGTAGTTGATTTCCTTTTCACTTGCGGTCGCTTATCTGCCACAGTTGATTGAGGGGCACAATCGGTCAAGATCAACATGCGATCGATCCGGTCCTTTGTAGAATTTTCAGCCTGGTCGGTCTTGTTATATCTCAATGTGCAACCAATCATGAAAGGCATGGTTGATTTTCTACCACGACCACCTTTGCCAAATTTTCCATCTTTGACCTGCAGATAATGAAAACAGAATTAAATGTAGGCTTTATTTCAGTTAAGATGTAAATGAATGAAAACACACACTCAAGAACATAATTAAAAATCCTTTGAATGATGAAATCCAATTCTCCAAATCAATTTATAGATTTACTATTAAATCCAAAAATTAAATAAATCATTAAAAACCAAGTTTTAATCTATCTGTCAAATAAAGACTAGATTCCATAAAAGTAACAAAAATGTACATTTTTTTGGCTTTTATCAAGATTATTGGGTAAATTATCAATGAAAAGTAGTTTAAAATTGGGAAATTTTGGCTCGTCACCTCCCATGTGTGTGACATGCCTAGTCAATGCTAGTCACCAACTCTTGAACTATTGAAGGTGGGCTTGGTGCGACACACTTGACTTACTGTTGGCCAGGAGCGGCCCTGGTGGGTTGGGTCATCTCAAAGTATTATCAGAGCCAAGTTATCTTAGGGATGGAGTTTGGAGTTAGCCATCATGTGAGGATTGGTTTTGTAACGACCTGAGATTTTGGATCTTTTAAAATACATACTATATTCTATGCATTGTGTCACACACTACATCCAACATAAAAAACCACAACATATTAAAAATACATTATTTATAAAGTTATAATAAACACACAACATTTTAAAAATACATTATTTATAAAGTTATAATAAACACTAAGATGATAAACCATTAATAATTATTACATTTAGACGGTAAATAATTAATATGAGTTAATATTGAAAAAGTTATTTTTAATAAAATCCATTTCCTTTATATTATATATTTTCTTTAAAAAAATTTAAATTTATAAATTTTAGAATTTAAATTTGATAAAGTAAAATTCATTTTTAAATTCCTAACGACAAAATTAGCTTAGGATGTATTTTTGTGACAATCATTTTTTAGGTGAATAGTAAAAAAAATCCTGATTTTGCTAACGTCGTCACTTTTATACGACTTAGAAGTTTTTGAAAACTTTTAGATATACAAAATATATATTTCTAAAGTAAAATAAATCATTTAGAAATACTATGTTAATTTATAAAACCCATGAATATAATTTTAGAAAATTAAGTAATATTTTATGAAAACAATTTTTCATATGTTTCTTTAATCAAATTTACGCATGGGGAAATTAGGTTTTTGATTTATTTTAATATCACATAACACTTCTTTAAACAATTATAATCTTCTTAATATCATTAGAATTAATAACATTGATAATTTTTTCCTATACATAAACTTTATGCTTAAAAATAAACTTTTCTAAAAAACGGATGTTTACACGTTACATGCGCTAACATTAAGATTAATTTCTTTATACACTGAAAGTTAATTTGATAAAATGCTTTTTATATTTGAGATTATAAATTTCATATTATTTAATATGACCACTTTCATTTTTGGGTATAAAATTTGGATTGTTATGATTAATGATAATTACCATGATAATGGTGAAATAATGATTTTAAAATTATTAATTTATTAGTATCAAGGAATTTTTATCTAATCAATAAAATTGAAATACTTTAAATAATGAATTTAATATGATGTATAAACATGTAAATGAATAAATTTACTCTCATTTAATTGGTTACAATGCTAAATAATATTATGAATCCATAAAGGTCAAAATGTCATTTTTCTACTAAAACAGTTTTTCTACACTTTTTGTTTTAATTTAAAAGTCAATTTTATAATATTTAGAAATTGATTTGGATTAAATAGAGGTTAAATTTAGTTATATCACACCCATATTTAGTTATATGGGTTATGCTATATGTTTGATAAAACATGGGGTGTGGAGGGTTTTGATCCTTTTGTTCCAGGGGGAATAGCCTCGCATCATATTGCAGCAGGGGCATTGGGCATATTAGCGGGTCTATTCCATCTTAGTGTCCGTCCGCCCCAACGTCTGTACAAAGGATTACGTATGGGCAATATTGAAACTGTCCTGTCCAGTAGCATAGCTGCTGTATTTTTTTCAGCTTTTGTTGTTTCTGGAACTATGTGGTATGGTTCAGCAACGACTCCAATCGAATTGTTTGGACCCACTCGTTATCAATGGGATCAGGGATACTTCCAGCAAGAAATATATCGAATAGTTGGTACTGGGTTAGCCGAAAAT
This sequence comes from Viscum album, assembly GCA_963277665.1. Lineage (NCBI taxonomy): Eukaryota > Viridiplantae > Streptophyta > Magnoliopsida > Santalales > Viscaceae > Viscum > Viscum album. The sequence goes on along the minus strand of OY728162.1, from coordinate 72,585,685 downwards.
AAAAGTTTATCGGAAGCTTGGTCTATGATTCCTGAAAAATTAGCCTTTTATGATTATATCGGCAATAATCCGGCAAAAGGGGGATTATTCAGAGTGGGAAAACTAGTTACATAGTTTAAAATTAAAAGAATAAAATGTAAAAACTTAATGGTAAAAACCCTATAACATGTTTAAAACACGCGTGGAATGTAACACTCCAAGATTTTAAAAGAAAAATTTGTTCGACAGTGTATACGACATGCAACACTATGCTAAGAAGAGAATGTAACACCCCATGACATTAAGATATATTTCTTTTTGAATAAATTTAATCTCTTCAATAGTTTGCGGTACATGCAACCCTAAGTTTTTTATTATCGATAGCGTGTAAGACATGCAACACTGAGTTTAAATGACACGTGAAATATATAACCGTTATAACCTAATCATTAAATTGACAGGTATGAATAATATTAACTACTTTATGATATATATATATATGTCATACTCAATATAAATTATTGATAGATGCTTAGTAAAAAATCAATCAATTTTTAGTAAAGTTATTTTATTATTCAGAAACAGGTTTTCTTCAAAAATGATTTTGTTGCTTTTTGTACGGAAATATTATAAATAATTTTTGGAACTTTTAGAAAATTTATTTGATAAAATAAACTTCATTTTTAAAAACATCATATCAAAATTAGCTTATGGTGAATTTTGGGGTTTTTTTTTCTGAAAAGTTTTATTTTTGATGAATAGTGAAAGATACTGAATTTTTAATTGAAAAATGTCTTTGTTTAAATTATTTATAAAGTTAAATTACATTTTAAATTGGTTTCAAATTAACATTAGTTCAATTACATATTTATTAATCCAATTTAGGTAATTGGAATCCTTTTCATATTGAATTTTGATATAAAAACATTTTAAATTTTTGAACATTTTTTCTCTTTGAAAACTTGATTTCTCGTCGCGTCTGTGTGATTAATTTTAAATTAAATTCTGCTCATTCTGTGAATTGGATTTGTAAAAATGGATTTTATATTTTGAAATGGAATATTTTTTATTATCTAATAAGGTTAACTTAATTTTTAAACATAACGATTAGTGAAAAAAGTTAAAAATTAATTATGAATTAAACTTAAAAGATAAAGGTTAAAATGACATACCAACTTATCTAATAACAATTGGATTGATTCGACCCTCATCTCCTTATGATTGATTTTATGAGTTTTTGACATTTTTTCATGAAAGTGACTTATATAATAATTTAAGTAAAGAAAAAGACAAAAATGTCACCCTTTTGCTTTTAAATTTTAATTATGTGTTCACAGAGGGAAAAAAGTAAGTTGTGAATGAATATGGTCATTTTGAGAATATTGAAATTAATTTTATGTGGGTGATTTATTTTTAATTTTTAGCAATCATATAATTACTTAAAATGCTAAAGGTCGACACATTAATTATTTAATTAATGGAAAAATAAATTAAATGGCATTTCATTAAATTATTTAAAAATTACTAAAAATACTATATTTTTCAAAGTGATTTTTAAATGTTTATAAATATCAACAACCATTCATGGACTAATTTTTCTTTTATAATGACTATGTTTACCCCTAAAGAGTAGGAACGTTATTACCACAATTAAGGTTAAAGCAATGTTTTTGTACGCTACATGCGTTTGTGCTAAAATTAATTTTCAACACATATAGGATTCTTATTTGATAAATTGTATTTCATATTTAAAATTAGTGGGTCCAAATTATCTAATAAGTTTCAATTTTATTTAAAGCATCACCTAAGTTGAAAAGGCTTGTTACTGTAGTGAAAAACCAAAATTGTAAAAGGAAACTTAGGAACAACATGTTTAAAAAATGTGTTTTGTGCGGTGGAAGTGTGAATCGACCATATACTCTCCACCCTCCATTATTTATAAATTTTGGAGCCATATGAGGTAAGAGTGACCTCCCAATAGTGAATGCTTTTGGGTATTTACAAAAATGTCACCCCTCATTTATAAAAGGGTACTCACTCTCACTTATTCACACCTCTCAAAACATTTGGATCAATAAAACCCTACCCAAACCACTTCCCAATTTCCCTCCTATCAGTATATAAGCCTTAGTTTTAATATATATTCAACCTAATAAGCCTTTGGTACAAACCAAAAGAAGTTACCCGAATAAGAGGTAATGTTCTTCAACTAGCGTTTTTATTTTATTTCTTCCTCCACCCCCTTAACTTCTTTTTAAACCATGATTACATAATAAATTCAATATCTTCCATATACATATATGTTATTATGTTAATGGATAACCTAAATCCTTCTCATCTTCTATCAAATGAGTTACAAAATCATTACTCGTGTGTACGATAGACTATTGCATCGCGAACCGATGTCATTCGTTTTTCCATTACCACCTCTCACGGTTGGTTATAATGATATATCTAAAGTATATATGTGATATTTATAACATAATTATACCTCTAGAGTCATTCTATCATATATACCTTTTTTTACTTTTCTTTTCGTAGGGGATATAATAACATCATTCGCGTGTACGGAGGACTATCGTCTCGCAAAGCGATGTGATTCGTTTTTACTAACACTTTACATGAAAGGTAATAAGGGTAAAGATAATGAATATAAGTGATATAAATGACATCATTATGTTATTGATGACATATTTATCATTTTGAAAAGATTATATATCATTTTCTTTCTTACCTTTCACTCATTGAAAAAGTGATAACGTCATTCGTGAACGTGTGAACTATCGCCTCCACAAAGCAATACGACACTCTTTTCAACACCACACCAGATGGATGATATATACAAATATATTTAAAGAACTAATATGGTATATATGATGTTATGATCATTATGGGAAGATAAAATATCACTTACCTCCTTTCCGTAATTATTTTTGAAAAATGAAAATGTTACTCATGCATACGTATGATCTACCGTCTTTATGATTGTAAGATGCTTCATTTCTCAAAACCAGCTTTCATGATTATTCTTAAAAGTATAATTGATGTATAAATTTGATAATTATGTAATGATCATTATTCTGAATATGTTTATATAATGACCTTTTTGACTATAGTCTACCTACTAAAGTCATTTTTGACACATAAGTTGAATATGGTCAAAACATTCGATGTAAATATAATTGAATAAGTAATTATATATAACATGATAACAAATGAAATAAAAGTAATAATAAACTTGAAAATGTTACCAAGTAAATAATTAATATAAGTTTATTACTCCAGAAGATAAAGACACACATGACAAGTCAGGTTGAAGGTAAGAGATTTCGTCTCAATTTCTTTTCATCAAGACATATTTTGATATTATGCACATTTATTCTTTAATAAGGTGCAAATACACCCCCATGACATATTATATCACAAATTTACCTATTCTCATGATATTTAATATTTTTATGTTATTATTTCATGAGGATTACAATTTAAGTGTTTCCCAAGTGATGAGAGAATTTTCTTTTAAAAAATTATCTTTTAAAGTTTTTCTTTCCGACTCATTTTCTTCCATGCCCATGTTTTTTAATGATTTTATGAAAGTTTTTATATGGACATAAAAGATTTTATAATGTACATTTTATGTCTCTATTTCAACAGTTTTCAAAAAAGAAATTTTTACATGTTTTATACGGAATGTTTTGACAAATGACAAAAGAAATGTTCTATATGACGATAATGAATTTTCTGCCGTTGTGGCCATTATTTGATTTCTAGCATCCTTTTCACGATTTCATGTTTTCTTTAAAGAAAAACCCTGTTCCCTTTTTTTTGGGTATTTTGTTATTGAAAATGAGTTTTCAAAGAAAATGATATTTTGGTATTGAAAATGGTTTTTCAAAGAAAAGGTTATTTTCATATTGAAAATGGATTAAAAAAAAGGGTGTTTTAGTATTGAAAATGAGTTTTTAAAAGAAAAAGGTATTTTGATATCTAAAAGTGATTTGATTACAAGTTTAAAAGTTTTTTTAAAAAGTTATACGATAAAAAAATGCAAGCATATAAATGTTTTATTCATGATATGGTACTTGAGCATTATACATAAGAAGTGGGTGTGCCCAGATAACACCGGGTTAGCCCATTACAACTTATGATAGGGCCGCCCAGGAAGCACCAAGTGAGCCTGTTACAACTTATACGATGAGGTTGCCCTGATAGCACATGGTGAGCCCATTACAACTTATATAATGGGGCGGACCAAATATCATCGAGTGATCCCGTTATAACTTAAACGATAAGTGTGCCCATGTAGCACTCTAATGCATTGGGTAATGTTACTTGTTTTAACAAGAAAGAATGAGTGAGTTACTCAAGGGTTTCACCTATGGATTTAACCGGGTTCCAGTTATTTCTAACATGGGTTTAAAACGAGTTATGAATGTGATGATCTAAGTTACCGAAAAGTGTTTTTAATTGCTTAATATGTTTTTTAAGTCTGAGAAAAAAGTGTGTATTTTTAATGAGAAAATTTTTTATTTCATATGCTCAAATAATTTTGAAGATAAAGGTGAACATTACATGAGTTTTCATGTTTTCACTGGACTAATGGTTTTCTTTTTTTTTTTTATTTCTTACCGAGATTTTTGTGCTCATCACATGTTTTAATTTTTTTCATTGGTTTTAAGGATGAGCAAGGGAAAGGAATAAGTGAAGTTGAAAGTTGTGGAGGTTTTCCATGTAAAGAAATCAATCTTTAATTTAAATGTTTTATATTATGGAAAAATAGACACTAATCAGAAGTGTCCACTTTGTATTTTATGGTTTTGTTTTGTATGAGTTGTGGGTTGAATCTTTAAAACTCTAAATTTGAAAAGATCCTCAAATGTAATAGAATGAATTCTTGACATAAAACTTAATATTATGTAATGTTTAAGGCCGGGTCCTTACAGTTGGTCCTTACAGTTGGTTTTAGAGGGCGATTTAGACAACTTTAGAGGTTAGGATAATGTTAATAGCATGTCATTGGAAGATTTTACTTCATGGTTAAGTAGAAATGATATATCATTTTAAGATTACCATGTTGTTTCATCTTAACTATGTCTATTCAAAATGGTTTTCCATAGAGGAAACAAGAAAACTGTAGCGGGAATGGACCAAGAGGAAAATATCCTTTCAAATCAGCATCTTGAGATGACTAGAATTATAATAGAATAGTTTGTTGCAGCGATGGATCAGTTGACACAAGCTATTAATGGTGGCAGTATCTATGCTAGAGAGGAACTTGATCTACCATGAAGGAACACGTCTATAGTGGAGTATTTCATGAGGCAACATCCCCTATCTTTCAGTGGATCATGTAACACCCCTGGTTTCAAGTAAGTAACTATTCTTTTATGATTTTTAAGTATGTAAAGTATATGGGTGAAGTTTTGGAGGGTTTGGAGACCTTTTAGAAGGTTTTTGAGGCTTTTCTAAAGGTGCATGGTTTGTGTACGGTAAGTGGAAATCGTGCAACACCTGTAGGAAACCGTGAATAGTGAGGCAAAGGCTAAGGGGGAAGGCACATGAGCGGTGCATGGTTTGTCCAAACTGTGTGGCAGCCTAGGAGAAACCATGCAACTTGAGATAGTGGGATTTGGCATGGCTGGCGCACGATTTGGAAATCGTGCGAGCCAACTGTGCGAGGTTCCCGCTTGGGACAGAAGCCGACACACGATTAGAGTACGATTTGCCTAACTGTGTGACTAACCGTGCACGAGTTAAAAGCGAGATCCTAAAATTATGGATCTCACTCATTTTCTTCTCCAACTCCCTCGTTTTTTGCCCCAAAACATCCCTAACTTGATATTTTATCCTCCCAAAGGCAATAGAGGCTTCTCCCATCAATCTGGAGGTGACCTGAAGGCTTCTCTTAGTGCTTTGATGCCAGATTCTTATGGTAAGTCATTGTTCTTGGTTGTTTTTGGTGGTTTTCCTTAGACCTACTTCTCCTTCTCTCTCGGTTTCTTAGATCTACGCCCGCTGTGGATAGATCTAAGGTAATTGTTGACAAATATGATTAGATTTGGTCTTGTTGATGATGGGGGAAGAGATCAAAGGCGGGTTTTTGGAGTTTTGACCCGGTTTTGTTGGCTTTTGAGTGATGTTCTTCATTTTCATCATAAAAGCCGGGGTAGGTGGCTTCACTCTCAACTCCTCTTGCTAGATTTGATTGGATTAGTTTCAAATTGATCAAATTGATTGAAATTGATTGTGAAATTATTGTGCAAAGCATGGTAGAAACCCTCTTTAGTGATGATTTTTGGATTTTTGTGAACTTGTGGAATTGTTGTGCAAAGTGATTTGATAAATGGTTTTAAATTGTTTATTTAAAACTAGTTTCTTAGTTCGATTTATCAAAAAATCTTTTTCATAAAAAGTTTACTTTATTGAAATGGTTTTGACATTGAAATGGATTTAGTATTGGAATGGTTTTGGCATGGTTGTATTGACTTGGTTTTTAGGCATACTTGGTGTGTGTTCATATTACATTTATGAGGCCCAGTTGAAATATGAGTTGGTGCTTGGTGCCAAAGATGTAATGGCACATATGATTCATATTGCATAACGAGACTTGGTTGAAATATGACCTTGTGCTTGGTGCCAAAAGTGTAATGACACATGAGATTTAATTACTTTGTGACGACTTGATAAATTGACGAGAAACCACTCATGAGTGTGAAACTTCCATAATGAAGCATGTATGTGTAGATGTGTGGATATGTGTTTGGAAAGGGGTATGCCAAAATGTGGAATTTGTGAAATGGTTTTTAGAACATTATTTGGTTGCTTTCCTTGGAACTTGTTTTGAGAAAACTATTTTACTACGGCACTTGTTTATATTTCGATATAAACTGTTTTAGAAATTGTTTTATATAAATTGTTTTATATAAATGTACTAACATGTTTTATCCTAGTGGCATGAGTAGGGAAGTTATTGGGGAAAATCTACTAAGTTTTATTACTCATCCCTGCTTTGTCACTTTGGTGCTTTTGCATATGTTGTTTATTGAGACATGAAAAAAGGTAAAGTATCACACATCTTCAGCAGTACTTCGTGATACTTGGTATGTTTCGTGGTGTTGGAGCATGTAGCATGTTTGGAGCTTGGAGTAGTCGTTTGAGTGTTTGAGTCTTTGAGTCTTTGAGTTTTGTTATCTGTCATGTACTTTGATATTGTAATCTTCTGCTGTGGTACTTGGTTTTTGTTTGATTTTAATATCAATGGTTTTTTATGAGTTTTCTTTCATTGGTATCATGCATCATGTAGTGGTTTACTTAGTTATGACATGTTTAGTTGGTTAATTTATTTTCAAAGGTTAAATCATCCCCCATCTGTTAATGAATCCCTTGACATTTATTGCCAGCCTTTGGCATCTTAGGGATGTCGCTTAAGGCCAAGTAACATCCTCTTGCCTTCTCAAGCTAATGAGAAGAAGATGAATGTTACAAGTGACATCAATTTTGTTTGATCCAAAATCTATTTGAGACAAGTGGTATCAGCTTGTTCGGTCCTTGATTAACAAGTGGTTATCAGTTTTGTCGGTCTTAGAGTTGAAATTCATTATGGTTTATTCTTGAGTTGAAATCATAGAAAGGAGTAAGATTGTTGGGACTTAAAATGTAGAGAATAAAAATTCATAGCTAACCTTTTTATGCTAAACTTCAAGTTACGAAGGAGTTGAGTACAATAGTGTTTTGGAGACACTTATAGGAATTGAAATATCATTTTCATGAGTTTATCCAATGAAACGAGCATGACATACATTGTACAAATGACTTCCCACCAGGAGTGCATATTTTATTTTGAGTAATGTTTTATGATTTGATGCAAACGTTTTGATTTTTGAAAAGTTTTAAGGTTTTTTTGAAATGTAAGATTTTGAAAATACATGAAAAGGGAAATTTGAAAATGGTTTGATTTTCAAAAGCAAGTGAGATTTTTCAAAAATGACTGAACCTAGAAAATATTGATTTTGGAAATCATTGTTGTGATAATATGATGTGGTAGAATTTGAAATGTTAAGACTTTAGTAAATAAAGAGTGAAGCTTATGACGTTGTTATGTTTTTAGATAATGAAACCTTCTAGGCATTATAGGAACAAGTTGGAAGAGGACGTTGAGAACGTGGTTACACTTGAGCCATAGGTGAAGGAACAGTTGGTCCAAAGCATCACCCAGGTTTTTCAAACCGTTGATTTAAGACTGCAACTAGATACTCTTTACGATATCTGTCATTGCTGAAAATCCAAGTGGAGGAAGTATAATTGTCTTCACAAGAGGAGTTGAGAACTCCAACACTAAGAGTAAGAGGAAGAGGGGCACTCATTCTCAAGGATGTGGAAGACATCAGAATCAGATCACATGATCAATTAACCTTCTTTCAAGACCCAAAAGTAAGAGGGGTTGTTTTCAGCGTGGTTCACTAAATCACACCAAACGAAATTGTATGAAACCACATAGAGCATGCCACAATTAAAACAATATGGGGCATCTTCAATTCTATTATCACAGTGCTTCGAAGTTGGGTGTTCCAGACACTCCTTATGTGTCATAGATTTTGTATGCTTCGACATAATGTGGGTAGTAGAACAATCCTCATTAGTAGAACAGAGCTAGCCATAGTGATTCCAGGAACACCATGACTCCTCAGAAAGGGGAATCTCAACAAAAAATAGAGAAAAAACTGCAGTGAAGAAGAAATTATATGGATCCGAGGAAGTTATCATGGATGATCAATATGGAATATCATCGGTGAGAGGTATGATCTTTTTGAATTATACCCTTATGAAAGAGTTGTTTGATATGGGTGTTTCCCATTCCTTTATTGCTTATTGTTCTCTTAATTTTCTATGTTTAAAATTTGAGATGATGCCTTTTGTGATAAAACTTCAAACTCCTCTCGATCAAAGAGAATGTTGAGCCTTTGTATCTAGAGCATGTTCTATAACCATTGATGGAGTTGAGCTAAAATGGGATTTCTCCATGCTTGAGATGGATGTTTTTGATATAATCCTAGGCATAGATTGGTTGACAACGTACAAGACTCACATCAACTATTATACTTGAAAGGTTAGTTTTACAACTGATGATGACGTCGATCATCTCTTTCGAGGAGACCAGAATGTAAAGGCGAGTGCAACATGTTTGTTGGCACCAGTAGTTGGAACAATATCGTACCAATTGGTAGCTTTGTATTTGACATCGATGGATGAGATTGAGACAAATAATTTTCTAGCAGTGGTTGATCAGTTTCCAAATGTGTTTCTTAAAAATTTCCTTGGGTTTCCACCCATGAGAGAAGTTGAGTTTACGATTGTTTTCCTTATAGGGACCAGTTATATTTACCTTCTATCTTATCGGATAACACCAACAGAGTTAAAGGAATTGAAAGTGTAGTTGGAGGATCTAGAAAGAAAAAGGTTCATTCGGCCTAGCATGTCTTCGTGTGAAGCACCATTCTTGTTTGTGAAAAAGGAAGATGAAACTCTAAGGATATGTGTGGATTATTGTAAGATTAACCAAGTTATGATAAATAATCGGTATCCACTTCCACACATTGATGGTCTGTTCGATCAATTAAGGGGAGCTCAGTGGTTCTCTAAGATCGATTTGCGACCAGGATATCACCAATTGTGAGTTCAGAAGGAGGATATTTCGATGATATCTTTCAGAAGTAGATATAACCATTATGAATATGTGGTAATACCTTTTGGTCTTAAGAATGCACCAGCGGTCTTTATGGCATTGATGAATCAGATATTTCAGCGATATCTGGATTCTTTTGTGGTGGTGTTTGTGGATGACATATTGGTGTATTCAAGGGTAAGAGATAAGCACGAGAAACACTTGGTGACAGTGTTGGGAATCTTGAAGGGCCATCAGTTGTATGAAAAATTATCAAAGTTTGTTTTTTGGATACAATAGGTACGTTTTATTGGCCATGCAATTTCTAAAAGAGGTGTTTTTGTGGATCTCGAAAATATAGAAGCTGTTATCTCGTGGCAAACACCAAAGAATGTCTTTGAGATACAAAGTTTCCTTGGTCAAGATAGTTATTATCAATGATTTTTTCATGACTAGACTCGCCTATGAAAACTTTGACAAAGAATAATGTTCCATTCTAATGGAACGAGGAATTCCATAAATCTTTTCAAGAGATTAAAGTTCACCTTACACCAACACCTATCTTTATTTTTTCGGAATCAGGATAAGGGTATGTGGTGTATTGTGATGCTTCAGGATCAGGGTTGGGATGTATTCTCATGCAAGGAGTTCATGTTGTTGCTTATGGCTCAAGACAGTTATGAGTGCATTAGAAGAACTTCCCAACACATGATTTGGAGTTAGCTGCTGTAGTCCATGCTTTGAAGACTTGACGTCATTATCTCTTCGGTGAGAAATTTACTTTGTTAATAGATCATAAGAGTTTGAAACATATTTTTTTTATAATGGGATTTGAATATGAGACAAAGAATATGGATAAAGTATCTCCAAATGTTCTACTTTGACTTGATGTATACAAAAAGTAATGGAAATTTGGTGGCCGATGCATTAAGCAGAAAGTCATATGCTTAGTTGGCAAAAGAAGCTTCAGATGAGTGAAAATTGATATCGGTCTTAGCATACATGAACTTAGAATGTGAAGACTGAGGTGATGTTGAAGTTTTATTTCTAGTTTCTTTGGTTCTGAATTTGGTAAAGATGGTTAAAGAGGCATATACGTCTGATTCAGAGTGTGATGCGACAAGGTAAAAACTCAACGGTGGGGAGACCATTGAGAGATATAAACTGGATGATAGTTCAGTTTTGTGGTTCATAAATCGGATGGTCGTACCTATGGCTTGTGAGGAACAACTTCTTCATGCTTAACACCATTCACAATCGGCTGTTCATCATGGAATACAGAAGATGTATAAGGTGTTGAAAGCACAGTTATAGTGGAACAATATGAGAAGGAAAGTGGTTGAGTTTGTTTCAATATGTTTAACTTGTCAGCAATTTAAGACTGAGTATCAATGATCAGAAGGTATGTTACAGTCTTTACCTATTCCTATTTGGAAGTGAGAGCATATAACTATGGATTTTGTAACAGACCTCCCTAGAAAGGTTAAAAAACACAATTCCATATGGGTGATAGTGGATCGACTCACAAAGTCATCTCGTTTAATTCATATTCGTGAAACTCATACTGTGAAGGACTTATCAAAAATTTATATTTAGGAAGTGGTAAAGTGGCATGGCATACCAGTTTCAATTGTATCAAATAGAGATCCAAGATTTACATATTGTTTCTAGAAATACTTATAGAAATCCCTTGGGGCTCAGTTGATAATGAGTATGGCGTATCATCCTCAAACGGACTAACAATCCAAATGAACGATACAAACATTTGAATACATGCTAAATGCTTGTGTAATGGATTTTGGTGGCTCATGGGAAGAGCACATACCATTAGTGGAGTTCTCATATAAAAATAGTTATCAGGCCTTGATACATATGGCTACTTTTGAAGCATTGTATGAGCGTCCTTTTCATTCTCCAATGTCAGGTGGAAACAAGTGAGACTTCACTGGTTGGGCCGAGCCTTGTCCAAGAAATTCCGAATAAGACAAAATTGATTAGGAAACTGATGGAGACGACTCAAAGTCACCATAAATTGTATGCAGATCATCATCGACGATCGTTGTCATTCACGGTGAGTGATCATGTGTTCTTGAGGATCTCTCTAAGGCTTGGACATCGTCATTTTGGGAAGTAGGGAAAGCTATCTACTCGATACATAATCCCTTTTGAGATATTGGAACAAGTTGGTGAGGTGGCATATCAGTTGCCTTTTCCACCACGGTTCAGTGCGGTGCATAATGTGCTCCACGTATCTCAGTTGAAAAAGTATAAGCCTGATTCTGACCATGTGATTCGATGAGATCATGTTGAATTAGAGCCGAATGCTTCGTTGGTGCACGTGCCAGTGTGGGTTTTGGATAGGCAAGAGAAAGTCTTGCATGGAAAAAACATCGGTATAGTGCGGGTTTTGTGGCAACTTGGTTAGATTCAGGAAGAGACTTGAGAACAAGAGAAGGAAATGAAAGAACAATCGTTGGAACTCTTTCAGATCAATTATGTTTTTATACATTCTAGAGACATAAAGGCCAATGGTGGGGAGAATGCAGCACCCCTGATTTCAAGTAAGTAACCATTATTTTATGTTTCTTAAGTATGTAAAGTATATGAGTGAAGTTTGGGAGGGTTCGAAGACCACTTGGAAGGTTTTTTGGGCTTTTATAAAGGTGCACGGTTAGTGGAAATCATGAAACACTTGCAGAACACCATGCACTATGAGACAGAGGCTAAGAGAAAAGGCGCATGGGCGGCGCACGGTTTTTCCAAACCATGTGGAAGCCTAGGAGAAACCGTGAAACTTGAAACAATGGGCTTTGGCATGGACGACGCACAATTTGGAAATCGTACAAGCCAACCATGTAAGGTTCATTCTTAGGATAGAAGCTGGCGCATGGTTAGCGTACAGTTTGCCTAACCTTGTGACTAACCATACACGGGTTAAAAGAGAGATCCTAAAATTGTATATATCACTCGTTTTATTTGCCAACTCGTTTTTTTCTCCAAAACCGCCCTAACTCAAGATTTTCTCCTCCCAAAGGTAGTAGAGGCTTCTCCTATCGATCCAGAGGAAATATGAAGGCTTCTCTTGGTGTTTTGAAGCCGGATTCTCATGGCAAGTCATTGTTCTTGGTTGTTCTTAGTGGTTTTACTTAGATATATTTATCCCTCTCTCTATGTTTCTTAGATCTATGACCACTATAGATTTATTTAAGGTATTTATTTCTAAATACAATTATATTTGGTCTTTTTGATGATAGGGAAAGAGATCTAAGCTGATTTTTTAAAGTTTCGACCCAGTTTTGTTGTCTTTTGAGTGTCGTTCTTCGTTTTTATCATAAAACCCGAGGTAGATGGCTTCAATCTTGAATCCTCTTTCTGGAACTAATTGAATTATTATCAAATTGATTTAATTGATTGAAATTGATTGTAAAATTATTGTGAAAAGCATGGTAGAAACCCTCTTTAGTGATGATTTTTGGATTTTTGTGAAATTGTGGAATTATTGTGCAAAGTGCTTTGATAAATGATTTTAAAATAGTTGCTTGGTTCAATTTATAGAAAAAGGTTTTCAATAAAAAGTTTGTTTTATTGAAATGGTTTTGGCATGGTTGTATTGGCATGGTTTTTGGGCATACATGGTGGTGTGTGTTCATATTTCATTTACGAGGCTCGGTTGAAATATGACTTGGTGCTCCGTGCCAAAGGTGTAATGACACATAGGATTCATATTTCATAACGAGGCTTGGTTGAAATATAACATTGTGCTCAGTGCCAAAGGTGTAATGACACATGAGATTTAATTACCTTGTGATGACTTGGTAGATCGATGAGAAACCGCTCATGAGTATGAAACTGTCATAATGAAGCATGCATGTGTAGATATGTGGATATGTGTTTGGAAAGAGGTATTCAAAAAAGTGGAATTTGTGAAATGGTTTTTAGAACATTGTTTGGTTTCTTTCCTTGGAACTTGTTTTTGTTTTGAGAAAACTATTTTATAATGAAACTTGTCTATATTTGGATATAAACTGTTTTAGAAATTGTTTTATATAAACTATTTTATATAAATGTGCTAACATGTTTTATCCTAGTGGTGTGAGTAGGGAAGTCATTGGAGAAAATCTACTGAGTTTCATAATTCACCCCTGCTTTGGCACTTTGGTTCTTTTTCATATGTTGTTTATCAGGACATGAACAAAGGTAAAACATCACATATTAGGTAGTACTTTGTGATACTTGGGATGTTTCATGGTGTTGGAGCATGGAGCATGTTTGGAGCTTGGAGTTTTCATTGGAGTCTTTGAGTTTTGTTCTCTGTTGTGTACTTTGATATTGTATTCTTCCTTTGTGGTACTTGGTTTTAGTTTGATTTTAATATCAATGGTTTGCTTTGAGTTGTCTTTCATTGATATCATACATCATGTAGTGGTTTACTTGGTTTTGGAATGTTTGGTTGGTTAATTTCTTTTCAAAGGGAAATCATCCCCCATATGTTAATGAATCCATTTGTATTTATTACCAGCCTTTGGTACCTTGGGGGTGTCACTCAAGGCCATGTAACATACTCCCTATTTCTTAATCCAATGAGAAGAAGAAGGATGTTATAGATCATTTGACTCATTGGTATCTGAAGGGTGGATCAATGCCCTGGATAAGATATTGGAAGTCATGGGATGTTCGGAATATCAAAAGTTAACAATTTCCCTTTATCCTTTTGAAGGTAAAGATGATCGATGATGGTCTTTTGTTAAGAATACTAGAGAGAAAGATGATATTGATTCCATGGAATGAGAAACATTTAAGAATATATTCCTTGAGAAATATTTCCTTAAGGTTGTTAGGCTTAGGATAGAGAAACAATTCTTGGAATTTAAGCAAAAGGATGGAGATTTAGTGGCCGCGTATGAAGCAAACTTCACAAGATTGGCCATATATGTTCCAAATTTTATTCGGGACACTAATAGTAAAATTAATTAGTTTTACTCAAGATTGAAACCAATTCTTCAAAGAGTTTTAGCTTCATAAGAATTTAAAATTTATGAGAAAGTGGTTCATTGTGACGAGAAAGTTGATATGGAGTTTGCTGACACATATGTTCCTCGAGATGACAACAGTTTGAAAGGTCATGGTGGAAGGTAATAGAGAAGAAACAAACTAAAAATGACTTGTTCCAAGTGCAGTAAAATATATTTTGGTGATTTTTTTTTCAGGATCTGGAAAGTGTTATCGATGTGTTAAGTTTGGTCATAAGGTTCGTGACTGAAAATAAAAGTGTCCTGAACAATCAAAGAATGAGATAATATATATCTAGTCAACATTGAGATGTTTTAGCTATAATGAGTTGGGTCATTATGCTAATTTGTGTCTGAATATTCTTACTATGGGTGGAAATCGTCATGATTAGAAATAGAAAGGCATGACAAAGTCATTTTCTACTACCACAGTTGTTGTTGGGCCATCTGGTGAAGTGGTGGTAGCTTTTGGGAGTTTGGTATTTTTCAAAGGTTATTCATAAGTTCAATGTTTTAGACACTCCTTTTGAGGTTTTAAGTGGTGAGATCATAAAGTTATTAATGAAATTCTGGGAGATGTTTTGTTGTGTTTATATATATGTAAGGCTTTGGTTTGACATTAAGTATGCCATTAATTTTTTTTGGAAATAAGTTTTAATGAGTTGATAACCTCAGGGTTTATATTATCTTTGATGATTAAGGTTATTTTTAAGGGTTTTCATCATATTTTCAGGACCATTATAAGGATAAAATTTTATGAAAAAGGAAATATCGAAGGTTGGGTGAAAACCTGTCACAATCAGAAATGTCATGAGGATTGAACCAACAACCGAAGGTTGACAAGGGTGCAACACCTACCCCCGGCCTACGCGATGCCCTGGTTAATATGAAATTGTTTTTAGTTAAACATTTTGAAAAATAAATATTAATCATGAACCATTGGTGTTAATTTTGAGGTTTATAGATTAATTTATTATATTGGATAACTTATTCTGACCATATTGATTTTGAAAAATAGTTAGAGGCAAATATAAAGACTTTTTACTCTTTTATGGATCTTACGATCCATTAAAAGTGAATTTTAGTACTTCAGACATAAAAAATCTTTTAAAAAGGAATGAATTTGAAATTGATTGAAGAAAAACTAAAGGATGAAATTGTGATTATAGAGTAGAAATGTGTTAAATATATTTCCTAATATTCTTAGATATTAAAATAATTCCTCAACTTTATGAAAATGATCATAAAAAAATGTTATCCTATTATATTCATATCCAATGAATCAGATGGTCTTTTAAATCATCACAAATTTATGATTTTGAGGCCTTTAACTTTCCATTGATCATTAACTTTCATTTTATCAATGACTTCAATCACACACTATAATTATTTAAGATTTTCTTTCATGTCCAAATATTTACCTCTCACTAATGTCCTATTTGGAAACCTAGTATGTGTTATTCCAGATGACCATCATACTTCCCTTTATCTCTTATAAAGAGGATGTTTTGTGAACCATTTTTATGATGTGAGTTTCCATCAAAGGTATTTTAAAATATCCAACCTTCGATTAGCGAGATAAAGTTTAAATTGTGAGGACACAATTTATTAAAGGGGGAGGATGTAACACCCCAAGATTTTAAAAGAAGAAAAATATATTCAGTAGCATATATGACATGAAACACCAATCATATAAGAGAATGTAACACCCCATGAAATTAAAATATATTTCTTTTTGAATAAATTTAATCTCTTCAATAGCTTTCAGTACATGCAACCCTGAGATTTTTATTCTTGAGAGCATGCAAGACATGCAACACTGAGCTTAAACAACATGCAAAATATATAACCGTTATAACCTAGCTATTAAATCGGAGGGTATGGATAATATTAACTAATCTATGATATATACATATCCTACTCAATATAAATTATTGATAAATTCTTAGTAAATAATCAATCAATTTTTAGTGAAGTTATTTTATCCTTCAAAAATAGGTTTTCTTCAAAAATGATTTTCATCTCTTTTTGTAAGGAAATATTATAATCGATTTTTAGAACATTTAGAAAATTTATTTGATAAAATAAAATTAATTATTTAAATTAGAATATCAAAATTATCTTAGGATGAATTCTTGAGATTAATATGAAAAGTTTCATTTTTTGATGAATATTGAAAAATACTAAATTTTTAATTAAAAACCATTTTTTAAATTATTTAGAAAGTTAAATTATATTTTAAATTGGTTATAAAGTAAAATTATTTCAATTATATATCTATTAATCCAATTTAGTCCATTGAAATATTTTTTATATTGAATTTTTATATAAAAACATTGTAAAATTTTGAACATTTTTTCCTCTTTGAAAACTCACTTTCTTGTCACATCTACGAGGTTAATTTTAAATTAAATTATTCCAATTATGTGAATTGAATTTTAAAAAATACATTTCATATTTTGAATTATAATAATTTTTATTATCTAATAAGGCCAACTTAATTTTTGACCATAATGATTAGTGAAAATAGTTAAAAATTAATTACTACGATTAAGGTAAAAACAGGTTTACCCAGGGTTAAAATTAAAAGATAAGTGTTAAAATAACCCCATTTCAACCATAATATCCTTATTCTATATTTTTATGAGTTTTTGGGACACTTCCATGAAAGTGACCTATGTAATATTTTAAGTAAAGAAAAAGAAAAACTGTCACTCTCTTGCTTTTAAATTTCAATTATATGTTCACATAGGGACAAAATAAGATGTGAATGAATATTGATGGTCATTTTAAGAATATTGAAATTAATTTTATGAGGGTAATTTATTTTTAATTTTTAGTAATCATATAATTACTTTAAATGCTTGAGTTACGCCGACAAAGTAATTATTTAATTAATGGAAAAATAAATTAAATGGTATTCATTAAATGATTTAAAATTCATAAAAATCCTATATTTTTCCAATTTATTTTTAAATTTTTATAAATATTAACTATGGTCCATTCATGGACCAATTTTGTTTTATAATGACTAGGTTTACCCTTAAAGAATAAAAATGTTATTACCACAGTTAAGGTTAAAGTAGTGTTGTTATTACCACAGTTAAGGTTAAAGTAGTGTTTTTACACGCTATATGCGTATCTCTTAAAATTAATTTTCAACAAACATAGGATTCTTATTTGATAAATTGTATTTCTTATTTATAATCAGTGGTTCCAAATTATTTAATAATTATCATTTTTATTTTAATCTTAAAGGATAAATTACCTAGGTTAAAAAGACTAGTCACTATAGTGAAAAACAAATTGGTAAAAGTAAGGAAACTTAGGAGATAAGGAACAACATGTTTAAGAAATGTGTTTTTGTGTGTGTGGTGAATGTGTGGATCGACTATATCTTTTATAAACTTTATTTTTTTTATCAATTTTGGAGCCACATGTGGTAACAACGACATCCCAATAGTGAATAATTTTTTTTATTTACAAAAATTCCACCATCCTCAATTATAAAAGGGTACTCACTCCCCTCACTTCTTCACACCTCTCAAGACATTTGGATCGACCAAACCCTACCCTAATCACTTCCCAATTTCAATCCTCAATTATAAAAGGGAACTCACCCCCTCACTTCTTCACACCTATCAAACCATTTGGATTGACCAAACCCTTAACCAAATCCAAAACATAAATATAGGTTTTCATCTTTCTTTACAACCATACCTTTTTAATTAAAGAGCCTCTTATTAGATGCTAATTTTCAATATAATTGTGAAATAACACTCCTATATTTTTATAATTAAATCCACCCAAAATATATTTCTACATTTATTTATTTAAAGATCCATTATATTTCCATTTGCACCCAGATGTCAGTAGAAATCTTTGCTTCATAAGACAAAAATCCATTTAAAATGCCTTTTTTTGTAACATCTCACAATTAACTTTCTAATAAACATGATCCATGCTATGGAACATAATCCTAGACCACTATAATATTTGGGAACCGAACTCAATAACTATATTGACCCAAACTAATAACCAGGACCTAATGAGCAGATGTTTCCCCCTCCAATTAGGGATTTTAAATCACCTCCTCCATAACTCGAACCCATGAGCTATGAGATAAAATCTAACCAAGGAGTGTTGTGAGAACCACTAGACAAGCCACCAGACCATCATTTCTAACCACTAAATTTTATTAACAATCCAATTTTTTTTCAAAAAAACTTATAATGAAATGTGATCAACCAATAATCTTCCATTGTATTAAAATCATAAAGTATATCCCATTTATTTTAATTATCCCTCAATAATTTTTCTCACAATTCTGGTTAATTTCCTCAACATTCCATATTAATGTGGTAAAACATAATTTCATCGAAGACTAAGGTTATCCAAGTCATCCTTTATCAATTTAAAATCATCTTTTATAAAATGATACTCCTAGGGTGATGAAATACTATCCACTATATCTATTTATAAAATGAAACAATTCACTAATTTATTTCTAAAAACTCTTTATTTAAATGTATATCCACACTAGTCATGTCTCCCATTAAGTAAATCCATTACAAATCCAAAAAATTAACTTAAAACCTAAAACATTTTTTAGTTTTTTTTTCAAAATTTTAAAGCATCAATTGTTATTCCGAATAATTAAGTGACCACACAATTGATTATTTAATTTATTATTAAACATTATTTGATGATTTTTCTCTCTCATAACCATTTTAACCTTGAATAACTCCACATATATTCATAATGATCTCATAACAAAGTAATAATCTTGAACATCATGTTTAATTCCCTAGTAAAACCATAATTTAAGTCATTACCATTCTGAAAAATCTATTCAAACATATTCATATGCCAAACATGCTAAAATAGATCTTATTATATTAGTAAGAACTCCTAGTTCATCACTTTTATCTCAATAATAAATGAAATATCAAACCTTCACTTCATTAAGGATTATAATGCCCACATGAAGTTCCCTAGGTAGGGAACCTCTTGGAGTCTGATATGCCTTTGAAAAATTCCTTTCATCTAGCCCTATAATCACTAAATGGTTCCTTTACCTTTAAAATTCTTAAATAATTCCAATATACTTCATATTTCACCTACATAAGTTTCTAATTAACACAATTAATCAAGGTTCCAAGATTTTGATCCATCTCTAGTTGTAAAACTATCTAAATTCAGATATTACAACTTAAAGCACATTTTAGAGGCCAAAATATCTCTTTTTTACCTTGAAAAAAATAAGACATGGGTTTAAACGGCAGAATGCACCATATCTCTATCCAAAAACTTTTATTTTCTATCTTATGGATCCCAAATAGACACTTGGATCATAAGTTATGGTTGTTTGAAGTTGATTTTTTATTTTTACCATTAAAACCTAAATTTCAAAATCTCTAAACTATCGGAGAATTTTAGCCCTCATGCTTAGTTTATCTTAACTGTATGATAGGTTGGTCTTAATCTATTCATTATAATTGCATGATCAATTGATTATAAAGGAATGGTAGGTTCATGTAATGACTATGGTTTTTATGCTTGGACCCTTTGAAATTTTTTGATGATGCCCATGGTTTTTTTATTACTGGAGATAGTGTACATATCAGGTGTCCTTGAGACCCCGATATTGAGTAAATAAAATAAATATAAATATTTTATTTTTCCACATTCATTTTTTTGGAATAACACTATCTTTTAAATGTGGGCTTAAATAGAAAAACTGAGATAATGGTTGAATTCGAAATGAGAGGTTTACCCTAAGAATGACATAAGTTTCATTTACATTAGGTTCCGTGATGGTTTGTAATCATAGGAGGATATTAATAATATTAAATAAAATAATTAATTTAATATCTACTTATTCCTATGAACCTAGCGAACCCCTTTATAATATCTTCTTAAGAAAATTCCTAGGGTTATCCACATAACCCTGAGATTTAAAAGGATCCTCTCATGGTGGAGATCTTGATGAGTGATGAAGGAGAGTTCATGGAATCACTGATGAGTGCATCAGAGATCATCAATGACATCGACATAGGTTCCCTGTTCACCTATGATCGATCCTAATCAAGGTATGGATTTTTTTAAGGATTTACCTCATATTTAATGTTGTTGTGAACATTGATTAATCTCTCTTTAATTGAATCAGTGTTCAAACTTGGCATGGCCCAATCAACTTAAAATTTTATTTGAAATTATGATTTGAGATTTAATATTCATGGAATTTCTATTATCTCATTTCTTTATCAATTTTCATCCCTCAGTAGATGGCCTAGTCAAGCACAACTATCATGGATTTTTTACTTTTGTGGTTTCTTGAATTTCTCCTTCTATTCTTTATGGGTTCGCCACATACCTTCATTTTGGTTGATGGTTTGACTGTTGTGTAGACCAATACCATATTCTATTTAATATTGTATCAGTGTTATTCTAGTTGGGTTTAACAATGAGGATGGTGATGTGAGAATGGAGTCCAAGTGATGGTATCACATGAAGGGATGACACGATCGGGTTTTCTCTTGGGTAGCGGGGAACACGTTGATGGGAATGCGACGAGGGATCTTTGTTTCAGAGATTGGTGGATGAAAATCATCCTTCAGTGATGGATCTTCCTTGGAAAATGTAGTCAATGTACATCTGGGGAAAGATTCAGGACGAAACCAGTGATTGAAATTGAGATCTCAGGTCTAGAGAGGAATCTGATTTGAAGAACCTAACTACAAGGTTTGTAATTTGGAAGAAAATATTCCATGTATCTCAAGGTTGAAACAGATAGGGTTTTGGGGAAAGTTAAATATCACACATTGTGTGATTGGTGCACATTTCATATGAACCTTAACCGACTGCTCGACATGTACAAGGAGTACACGCTCGAGAGGTTGTTTAGCCTTGTTTGTTGTGTGGGTCAACACTACACATTGTATACCTTGTTTTCACATGACACAAAGAATACTGTACACGATGAGTGCCACCCTGGGTTTCACATGACATGTATGATAGCCCATGCACCATGTACATGGATACTTAAATGCCGTGTGGGGGGATAGTGCATGATCGGTCTACTGCCTAGCTGCACACAATGTACCCTAAAACACACACCATATAGTCTTCTCAGAACAACCTTTTGGCCATGTCTCCTTATTCAGATTCAGTTTTAGATGAGAAAATAGTTCATATTGGGTATTTTTTCACATTGAACATGATGGTGTCCCTACTTTTGAAGAAAAATATGTGGCACTTGGTGAAGCGAGCATGATTAACCACATCAGCATTACAGAGATCGGACTTGGATTTTGGTCGTTCTTGGTAAATAGGAAGCCTCCCTAATGATACCATGACATCAGGGTGTATTTTATTCTCACCATCCTTGGGTAGGGTTGTAAATTCCCCCCATAGGTTTGAGGAGTTGGATCCTATACTTATGGATCAGATATGGTTGGTATCCCCCTCACTATTATGGGGTGTGGGATCCTCTATTTTTGGGGTCGGTATCCCCCTGTCTAAAGAGCTCGGGTGGGGCATGAGAACCTCCAATAGAGTTGGTATCACCCCCTTCATTACTAGGGGCGCATGATCCTCCACCATAGGCATGTGGAGGTTATGTAGGTTGATATTTGGGATGTCTTAGGGATCTTGGAAGGCATGAAAAATTACTTTCGTTGATTGTGAGGACTGAGATCTTACTCTATGACTTGGGTCCTTTTTATGAGCATATATGGTTCTTATTTCATTACCCTCTTGATTGTGGTTGATAATTGAATTTACTTTTGATGCTTTTTTTCTTTGGTTATTTTGAGGTGTCCTACTTAGTATGTGTATACTCACCCATATAATGGATTTTCCCACACATGTCGTCTATTATGTAGATGAATTACAGTTTGGTGATGATCTAGGTGAACTAGGTGCAAGAGGTGCATAGTGGTGCTCAGTGGCAGTGTCAAATGGACCATGGACAGACTCTAGAGGTTGCGTGTAGGGACAAACTTCTTACTACTTGTTAGGTTGGAATTATCTTTTATTTAATGGGATTATGTTTTACCTTATTTATTTTAGTTATTAACTATGATACTCGATTGTGGGATGTTAGAGGTTATTCATGAATTTATTACTCCAATTATTACTATCTTGCATTATTTTGGTGTGTATGGAGATGTGTGTGTGTAAAGGTACATTATGATAAGGCATCATAATTGTAACATACTGTTACTCTTATTAAAGGTATGATTTAAACCTTGTCGTGGTTTTCCTTTTTCGTTGTCTGGGTAGGGTCGAGAAAGAAATTGAGAGGATACCTATAATAGTGAAGTTAGAGATTTGTTGGAATCTCAGCATAAAAACCTTCTCGTTCTACAGTCTACTAGGGATTTACACATTGTGTAAGATAGTTATATGACGTGTGAATCCTAATGATAATAAATCTGAATTTTATCAAGAGGTGATAGGTTTTTCATTGGATTTGGGATTTTTCAATTACACGCCGTGTAATTGGGTTACACATTGTGTAAAGTCCCAATTGTTGTTTTTTAACAGAAAATTTGGATGATTTCTCTATTTCCCCTTTCTAGTTTTCATTTCTCTCAACCCAAGATCCATTCCCAATCAATTTTGGAGCCCTCAAAATCTTTAGAGTCATCTCGATCAGTGATTGATCATTGTTGCGGTTTTGGTGTGACTTTCCAGCTAAGCGTTCTTCCTATCTCTTCATATATTTCTCTTTATCTCCTTTGATTTTTGTTGATCATCTTGGGATTGATGGATCTAAACCCCATGTTGTTGAATCTTGTTTCTAGGTTGAGTTCCTAGATCTTATGCGACTTTTTTCAAGTCGGTGATTTCCATTGCGGGTGTTGTGTTTCTGTGAAAGGTAGGTGGTTCTGTTATGATGTCCAAATTTGATTTAACCTGGATTTCTTGATTTAATTTCAATTATTTGATTTAAATTATTTTTCTTGAAACTGATTTCATTTGGTTTATTAAAAATCCAATTCCATTGAATTGGGGAATTTTTTTTGGCATGAAATTGGAAAAACCCCCCAATTCCAATGAATTGGGGTGTGTTTGAGAAATTGATGGAAATTTGTGAAATTTAAATTGTGAAAATGGTTTGATGGATTTCTTTTGAAATTAATTTGATGAAATTTATTTCAAATTATATTTTTTAAAAATGGATTAAAATGCTTTTGATAGTAACCTTTGGGTTCTGTCTTGGAGAAAGGGTATGTTTTTTATTAAAACCCTGGCTATGGTTTTTGAATGGAAATTGGTATATTTGAAATAGAGAATGAGATGAATTGTATTTTAAATAGTTTTAAAATAAATTTCCCATAATTGTTTTTGTACTAGATTACATGGAAGCCTTAGATAGTTAGTGAGTTATTTGGATGACACTTTATGATTTCCAATGTTCCAAAGCATAAATGAAGCACATCATATCCCTTAGTTGATGGTGATGAGTCCTCTTTGAGATAAGTTCAAAGGGGTGTATGTACATATTGTTATGTCACCTTTAGTGTAGGGTCCCTATATCCTGGATCTATCATTCCTTCTTAGGTTTATGACCATGTTGCTCGCTTGTTTTGATTTCAAATGAAAATATGCCATTGTTGTGAATTGCTTTACATGCCTTTAGATTTATATAAACTGTTTTATATAAAATGTGTTTATTTAATCCATTTTTTTAAAGTATTTCATCACTTTAAATATATTCTATATTTTGAAATATAAAGCATGATTTGTTTAAATATGATTTTAAAATACTAAACCTATTTATTTGAAAATTGAAAGCTCTTTATTTGGTTAATTAAATGTTAGAATCTTTTTTTGAATCCTTGGTGAGACCCTAATGGGATTTTATCTCACACCCTACTTGTGCCTTCGGGTGTTTGTAGATTATCTCCTTCCAGGTTCGAGAAAAGGAAAAAACACCACTTTGAGGTGGTTCTAGATATTGATTAATGGACTTGGAGAGTTGTGTCCATTGAGATTTGGGCTATTATTTCAGTTTTTTGGTACTTTCTATAGTACTTTGAGTTTTTTATACCTGTTTTACTTCTGGTACATTACTCTCAGTAGAGTTTCTTTTGTATGCATACTGATTTTTCTAGTTTGTTTCCGCATTAGTAGTGGAAAAATCGTTCCCACTTTCCTTTTCATATGATGTCAGGTGTTAGTTTCCAACCATGGGGATTGGGAATGCCCTCTGGGATATGTTAGGACCAACTCAGTTATCAGGTTACTGGGGTACCCGGGATGGTTGGTGACCAAGTGGTATCAGATCTCTAGGTTGATCTTCTTATCTTGGAGTTAGTATGCATTTGTGTAATCTTTTCAGGACTTAGGAGCTAATTGTAATTGAGTGCTTGAACAACTCTTGCTATAATGACCCTCAAGTCACCAAGGGTGGTTTGGGAATAATGTCTTCAGGTTTAGTTCTAGTCTTTTCCCTACTTTTGATTTGGATATATTGAAATCAAAACCTTGTTTATCTATCTATTAGGATTAACTTCCCTGTTGCTCTTCTTGAGTGTTAATCTGATGTCTTCCTTATTTTGTGCTGATGTTGCGTAATAGCTTTCCTCCAAGAAGACATGTGAATCAGACCCAAGAGGAAGCTGGTACTAAACCTCAATGATTAAATCCTCTTGTGGACCTGAATCTGGTAGAGGTGATTGTTCATACTATTCAAACTCTAGGATAGGAACCACTATCAGTTCCCATTCAGGCTCCAACTATGGAACCTCAAATGGATGATCTTCGGAACCATTCTCAGCATTTCTTTCTCTAGAGGCCACCGAAATTCAAGGGATCAAATGATCCTTATGAGTATGATTAATGGTTGATTAGGATCAATCATTTTTTTGGGTTCTTGGAGACACCTGATGAAATCAAGGTGAAGTGTGCCTCCTTCATGCTGGAAGGACCGAGAAGGAGATGGTGGGATACAATAATGATGAAGAAGAAACATGGGGCTTAGAATGGAAATATTTCAAATATCATTTCACTGATTATTTATATCCATATTCAATGGTGTTTTCTAAGGATATAAAGTTTTTCAAACTTGAGCAGGCTGACAGGACCATGAAAGAGTATGCGAACCATTTTGTAGAGATAGTGCAGTTTTCACCTGATATAGTATCAAATGAGAAGTTGAAGACTCGATGGTTTGAGTTGGGGCTTCGATAAGATATTTTTTATTAGGTTTTCTTACTTAAGCCTCCTTTTTATAGTGATGTGATGAATAGAGCACTAATGGTCGAAATGGATCTGGATAGAAAGTCAGGTTTATTGGTAGTTTCTTTCTCTCGTAGTGGCAGCATGGGTTCTTTTAAAGAAAAACAAAAGTGTGATGATTATCATGGTGGTTCTTGATAGCATGGTTATTCCAAGCCTCCTGCAGTTCCTGGTAGAGATCTTATGATTTTATACGAATGTGGAAAGACGGGGAATTCAAAGAGGGTTTTTACTGAGGATTACACCAATTGTAGTTTCTATGGACGTTCAGGTCACTTACAGAGGTTCTTCCATATCTTTTACACTCTGCATAGTGGCATGGGATCATCAGATCCCTCTAAAACTGTAGGGAAATTAGATTCTTCATGTATAAAAGGGTTCAAACTATAGGAATCTATAATGAAGTATCTTCACACAATGTAAGAGTCTCTAGAGGAAGCAGATATAGGTCCAGTGACTATGAGAGGTACCATTACTATGGATTCATCATTAGTGACTACTTTATTTGATACTGGTGAATCTCATTCATTTATTTCAACTCGTATTGTTAATCTGCTAAATCTTCCTATGGAGCTTTTATCTTTTTCAATGGATATTACTACACCCCTTGGTACAAAGAGATAGAAGGGTCTTCACAACCCCTCTTGTGTTTTCACTCTATCAGATGTCGAGCTTGCTTGGAGTTTTCTAGCCCTTGACATGAAAACTCTTGATGTCATATTCTGGATGGATTAGATCATCACTAATAAATCCCAAATTGATTTATATCTTTGATGGGTATCCTTTTCTACACCCAGTGGTGCATGTTGTGTCTTCCAAGGATAATGGGACCCAAGGTCAAGCAGATATGGCACTTCTTATCCAATGTTTGGGAAAGTGATATACATATTTTCATTTGTTTTGGTGCAAGAATGTAACACCCCAGGTAAAAAAGAAATATGACATTTTTATATTTATCCATATTTGTGAATAAAATATTAATATTACTTTAAAGGGAACGCTATGCTCGATGGCGTACCCAATACATGACAATGAGTTCCTTTGAAATCTTACATTGCACTCTAATAATGAAATAATATTATTTTAAATAGTAGTTAACGCCCAGCCATTGTAATGGCGGGAAAGGACGGAACTAACTACAAAATGATTATATATGTTTGTAAAATATTTTTACTTTTATCCAATAAATGTTAGATGTGTAAAATGTAAATGAATCCAATTTTAAGCATTAATCTTCTAATATTCGTTAAAAGGTCGATTAACCACCTTTTGATGGCGAACCCCTCTTAAATCCTTTTTTTTGACAATTTTATTTGTTATATTTGACAAAATAAAATTATTTTTAGAATCGGGACATCAAAATTTACTTTGTATAAATTTTTGGAATTTTTCCGATAAAATTCATTTTTTAATGAATAGTGTAAAGTGCTGTATTTTAATTCAAAACCTCCTTTTAATATAATTTATTTATATGATTAGATCATCTTTTGAATTGGTTTTAAAGTGAAATTATAATATATTTTTACTATTTAATCCAATGGTGGTCATTGAAATTAAGTTCACTTTGAAATTGGACTTAAACTAGTGTCAATCTTTTAATAGATATTGTTTCTTAAAAACACGCTATTTGTTTTGATAGCGGGAATGAATTATTAAATTAATTAATGCAACATATATATTTTGAATTTTGTAAAATGGACATCATTTTTGAATTCGGAATATCAAATATAGCTTAGGGTGAATTTTTGGCATTTTTCTAAAAAGCTTCAATTTTTGATGAATAGTGAAACCACTAAGTGGTAGTTAAAGAAACTGATTTTTCGTTTAAATGAAACTTTGCCACTTTTTTGATTTTATTTTCAAAAATTTGACATACATGGTTTTCATTAAGAAGTAAAATGTGGTTCAATGAGATTAAAATAATTTTTGGTGAATAATAACTTTTAAGTTTTATTAATCGCGATTAAAGGTAATTAGTGTAATTTAAGGTAAAAATAATGTTTTAATAATATGAAATGACCTAGACACATGTCCTACCCTCATTGGATGTGTCATGGCCAACCATGAGAATCCATTGGTAAACTTGGGGACCCCATGGAGCCACTTTGGTAGGAAAATGACATAAATAACTTTTTATTTAAAGTTAAAATAAAAATGTCACAAACATGAGTTGTTTCACTAAAATAATTTTTAAATAGGGTTATACAAGTTGTATTTTTGACTATAAATATTCATTATAAAGATAAAAATATTTTCTACATCGTGATATTTTTTTTATAATTTTTAGACATTAAATAAGTTAAATTATTTATGACACCATGATGATGCAGCGATTACCTCATTATTTAACGATTTAAATAAAATGAAAAGATAATATAAAATCTAAGACCTACACATGTCAAAAACCTATTGGATGGGTGGATTTAGAACTCTTATCACCTTATCCTCGAAATATATAATTTTGGGACCTTTAAAATCCGAAAATCTTTTTATAATAAAGTAACCTTTTATAACTTTCCAAGAGTGCCCCTCTTCTCCTCTTATAAAAGGCCCCCACCTCTACCACCTTACCCACACCTCTAAAGCCTTTGGTTCAGCCAACCCCTACCCATTTTGTCTCTACAAATACCTCTATTACTCCTAGAAGCCTCACTTTGGGCAGAAGTCTTCCCAAGGAAGCCTTTGAGCTCAAATCAAAAAGAGTTACCCGTTTGAAAGGTAATGTCTTCCCTAGTGTTCTTTTGTTTTATTTTGCTTCTCTAACCCCCTAAACTCTTTTTATTTATTTCTTTTGTAACAACACCAGTATCTTCAATATACTAGGATGTTGTTATGATGAGGATTCGAGCTACACTAACACACACCTCCGTCTAATGGTTAAAGAACATACTGTTTCTGTGGATGACGAATTACTGCCTCACGAAACGATGATTGTTCTATCTTCTCATACCACCTCTCATGGTGGCCATTATGATGAAAATATATTTATTTATGATATATATTATATTTATTTCCTCTCTATGCTTCTGTATTTTATATTTAATACATACCTTTATGCTTTACATGTTGTGAAAATGCAATAATTTCATTTGAGGAGTGTGGACTACCGCCCCGTCAAATGACGTGACTCGTTCATAAAATACATGGAATGTATAAAGAATAAAATTGATGAAATTATGTGATATATATAACATATATATTATACTGTAATTATAATATATATATATATCTCATCTAGTTTTAATTCCATTAATGTGCCAAAGAAATGAAAGTAGCATTCATGCATACGTACGACTTACCATCTCCATGAACGGTACATTTCATTTCTTATCTCCAAATGTTATGTACTATTATAAGTACATATATATAATGGATATATATGTCATATATTACATCCAAATGATGGATATCATTCTAGAATTATAATATATATATCTCTCTTTTAACTTTAATTCCATTAATATGAAAAAAAAATGAAAGTAGCGTTCATGCGTACGTACGACCTATCGTCTCCATGAACGGTGCTTTTAATATTTTATCTAAAAATGTTATGGAATAGTAAAAAATGAATATATACTGGATATATATGATATTTAAAATATTAATACTATTCTGGAGATGATGTACTTATAACTACATGGAAAATTCTTTTCCAACAAGTTCAATTTTTACTCATGTACCGAACATCGACAAAAACGTCTGTTATGGAATCAATTTATTATAACATTATAATATGTGATATGAACTGAATAATAATATTTAAAGGAGGTCCTTAAGAAATTATAAATTGACCAAATTTTATTATTCAGGAGATTAAAGAACGATCGAGTCATGTCGGACACAAGGTAAGGGATCCAACCTCTCTCTTTCTTTTTAAGTACCCTCTTTTATGTCATTTCTTTTAAGATCATATTTCTTATGTTTGGGGATGTTCTTTTAAATTTCTCATACTGTAATTTTTATGTTCATATTATGAGAGACCCTATTTGATATCATAAATCCATTTTTGGAAGTTTTAAGTGGCGCCGTTTGGCTGCCGAGTTTTCGTAAGGGATTTTTCATCTCACTTTTATTCCCGTGACATTTATGCTACGTTTGCCACTATTTCCTTTGAGTGGTGTATGTACTGACCATTATTATACACTTTGTGTAGTATAATTTCATTTATGGGTATTTACATCTTCATTGTATTATCCTTCTTCCATGGGGTGTACGTTTCGAAAGTTACCCGACTCGGTAAGGGGACCTTTCACCCTCCTCTTTTTAAAATACTTCTTTTGTTATGTCTTTTAATTCACATAATATTATGTTGGGATATGTTATTCTATATCCTTATTTATGTAAATTTTATGTCCAAGTGATGAGAAACCATTTTCTCTCTCGTAAACTCATTTTCTGAATTTTAAAGTGACGCTGTTAGGCTGTCGGATTTCTGTAAAGGAACTTCTTAACCCACTTTCAATTCTTTGAGTTAAACCTATACTTCTTGATTTTATTATGCCAAGATTATGTGTGGAATATATATTTTGTAATTTCCACAAACCTTTTTGTGGATATACTATTTCTAAACATAATCATCTCATTGATAAATTCTTACAAACTTGTATGGGAGATCATAACTCAATCTCATTTCATTGAGTTAAATATCTATGTCATTGGTTTTTTTTTCCAAGATTATGTGTGAATGACCTTTGATTGTTTCACACTTAATATTCACTTATATTGGGTGTATTTATATTTCTCACACATAATTATGTGATAGATTTATCCTTAATTTAAGGATACCATCTTTATAATGGATTTCATCTCAATTTACATTTCCATTGAGACTTCATTGTTGTTATGCACCAATTCACTCTTATATGGTGTGTATACTGTACTTTGGCATATTATATCATGAATACCTTTATTCTCATGATATTATAAAGTTCGGATTAAATGTTATTCCGCAATTATTTTTATTCAAGAGTCTCTCATTTTATTAAAAAATCTTTAACAAAAATATTATTTTAAATGTTTTAAAGATTCATTATTCTAAATATTTATCTTTAATGTACATATTTTCAAAATGGTTTTAAGTATTTATTTATATGGACATTAATGTTTTAAAATTATAATTCCATTAAAATCTTCAAAGTGGTATGAGAAACTTTGATTCAAAAATCTCTTTTAAATGTTTTTTGAAAATGGATTGATTAATTCAATATCTTGGAATTACTTATTGTGATTGCAAATGAAATATTGTTATTGAAATATATTTTTAATATTTTTTGTGTAATGTTGGTACTTGGACATTTTACGGGTGGTTACATGATAAACCATATGACGGGTGGTGCCGTGAATACCAGGACGGGTGGTTACGTTATAACCTCTAATGCATTGGGTATGGAAGTTGGCCGTATGGATATTCCATTAAGTGATATGTGTGGAAGTCGACCGTATGGTTATTCCATTTAAGTATGTTTATGTCCCAAGTTACCTTTATATGTTATGTGTTCTTTATATGGGTTTTTATGGTAATCTTTTGGTTACAAAAGATGTAAGTAATGATCTTTTATTTAGTGAAGAGTTTTTTTACTACTTCATAAAGGTGAAAAGTATTACTTTGATAAAGAATTCTTGGTTTACTTGTTTTTTTGAAAAACTAACAGTTTTCCTTCTTTGTGTATCCTTTACTGGGCTTTTTATGCTCACCCAATGTTTTTGAAATGTTTTTCATAGGACTTAAAGTGGAATAGGGTCAAGGATGAGATCAAGGAAAAGTCATGCTATCTAAAACATGGAACTAGACATGTTTCTTTTTAAGAGTTTTTATTTTATAGAAACTTAATAGAAGTGTCTACTTTGTAATCTTTTGAGATATAATAGTTATGTCCTAATTCTCTAAAACTCTAAACCTGAAAAGATCATCAATGTGAATTATTCATTTAATTCAATATTAAGTAAGGTTTAAGGCCAGGGCCTTATAGTTGGTATCAGAGGTCGGTTTAGATAACTTTAGAGGTTAGGGTATTCTATAAGCATCAGTGACATTACCATAATGGCTAGGATTTTATAAAGAGTCATAGTTTTTAGATAAAGTGAATGAGTAAGTATATCTTAGTGTTTATCTTCCTCATTAGTACATGATGATTTTGTTGATATACGCACACTGACATTTCTGTTTTTAGTAAATGGATGGATCTAGCAGGCACCAAAGTGACAATGGGTTTGATGGAAACTGTGGTGGATCTCTGATTAATAGACTGGATTAAATGGGGGATTCAATGAGGAATCTCGTGGTTGTGCTAAACCAACTATCAAGGAGTCATGATCAACCACTTGAACCTTGGTGAGTTCTCTAATGCATCAAGTACGATATGACCAACTCGATGTGGAAGTTCAGGTAATAATCATAAAGGTAACCATTAGGGATTATATGATTCTTACTTTTTAGGTAATTATGGGTTACTCTATGATATGATGGAAAATGAAAGGCATGAGATAAACTTGAGGTTAAAATATGTTATGATCATTTTTTAAGATTTTATCTCGTTTTGGGGAATGTTTTAAGAATTATGTAGTTTTGGAAAAAGGACAACACACAGACCGTGTGACAACCCGTCGCGTCGGAAAAAGCTGTGGGAATCGAACCCACAACCAAAGTGCGACTGGTATTTATCGCCTACCACTGGACTACGTGAAGTCCCTAGTTAGTTTGACGAATTCTTTTTAGTTAGATGATTTTATGAATTAAGAGTAAGTTGATTTTGGGTTATAAATGGAAATTATTAGCCTATCATAGAGGATATGTGATTAGGTTAATACGAGACTTTAAAAGCAACTGTTGTTGTTTGGAGATAAATGTTACGATTTAACTTGGAAGACTATGTGATTAAATCCTTAAAATATTTGGATTTCAATCTTAGTTTGGTTTACTTTTGGTCTTCATTGAACTTTGGGTCTTGTTGGACAAATTTTGGAGATTAAGAATAGATTTCCTTTTTATAAAGGATTATCCTTTTTGGGTATTATCTGATCTCATACTAACCTTTTTGGTTTTAGTTTTGGTTAAGGTCTAAAGACATGGGAAGTAAACAGTTCTCTTTTGTGGATTAGATGATTCTCTAGAAGTTGATTATAGTACTCTTAATGCGAACAAGTATTCCTAAATACTCGTCTTTTGGAGGAAGTATGAGTTTGTGTAAGAAATATAGTAAAAGTTGAAAGTCAACATGACAAGTAAGTATGTTTCCTTAAGATCCAAAATAAATTCCCCAGTGAAAAGTAACTTAAAATAGAAATGTTGTCTATTAACTTTTCCTACTGGGGAATCGAATATCGTTTAACCCACCACAAGTTTTTGATTTTCTTGTGGTTAACTTTCTCCTAAACATGTTTTCTATCACTCTCCATCAGAACAGGACCCTTTGTTTTTTCTTCCATATCCATGTTTTCCTACATGGAATCCTAGTATGGGTTAACTCGGGTGACCTTTGTACTTACCTTTCTTTCTTTTAATGTGATAGTTTAATTTACTCCTTTTCCGATGTGGGGCTTTCAATGAAGTTTCTGAGCCCAATTTTAAAATTATGAGGACACAATTCCCAAAAGGGGGGAAGGATGTAAAACCCCAGGTAAATAAAGAATATGACATTTTTATATTTATCCATATTTTTGAATAAAATATTAATATTACTTTAAAGGGAACGCTATGCTCGATGGCGTACCCAATACGCGACAACGAGTTCCTTTGAAATCTTACATTGCACACTAATAATAAAATAATATTATTTTAAATAGTAGTTAACGCCCAGCCATTGTAATGGCGGGAAAGAATGGAACTAACTAAAAAATGATTATATATATTTGTTAAATATTTTTACTTTTATCCAATAAATGTTAGAGGCGTAAAATGTAAATGAATCCAATTTTAAGCATTAATCTTCTAATATTCGTTAAAAGGTCGATTAACCACCTTTTGATGGAGAACCCCTCTTAAATCCTTTTTTTTGACAATTTTATATGTTATATTTTACAAAATAAAATTATTTTTAGAATCGGGACTTCAAAATTTACTTTTTATAAATTTTTGGTATTTTTCCGATAAAGTTCATTTTTAATGAATAGTGTAAAATGTTGTATTTTAATTCAAAACCTCCTTTTAATATAATTTATTTATATGATAAGATCATCTTTTTAATTGGTTTTAAAGTTAAATTATAATATATTTTTACCATTTAATACAATGGTGGTCATTGAAATTAAGTTCACTTTGAAATTGGACTTAAACTAGTGTCAATCTTTTAATAGATATTCTTTCTTAAAAACACGCTATTTGTTTTGACAGCGGGAATGAATTATTAAATTAATTAATGAAACATATATATTTTGAATTTTTTAAAATGGACATCATTTTTGAATTCGGAATATCAAATATAGATTAGGGTGAATTTTTGGTATTTTTTTGAAAAGCTTCAATTTTTGATGAATAGTGAAACCACTAAGTGGTAGTTAAAGAAACTGATTTTTCGTTTAAATGAAAATTTTCCACTTCTGTGATTTGATTTTCAAAAATCCGACATACATGGTTGTCATTAAGAAGTAAAATTTGGCTCAATGAGATTAAAATAATTTTTGGTGAATAGTAATTTTTAAGTTTTATTAATCGCGATTAAAGGTAATTAGTGTAATTTAAGGTAAAAATAATGTTTTAATAATATGAAATGACCTAGAAACATGTCCTACCCTCATTGGATGTGTCATAGAATACCATGAAATTCCATGGGTCAACTTTGGGACCCCATGGAGCCACTTTGGTAGGAAAATGACATAAATAACTTTTTATTTAAAGTTAAAATAAAAATGTCACAAACCTGAGTTGTTTCACTAAAACAATTTTTAAATGGGGTTATACAAGTCTTATTTTTGACTATAAATATTCATTATAAATATAAAAATATTTCCTATATCATGATATTTTTTTTATAATTTTTATACATTAAATAAATTAAATTATTTATGACACCATGATGATGCAGCAATTACCTCATTATTTAACGATTTAAATAAAATGAAAAGATAATGTAAAATCTAAGACCTACACATGTCAGAAACCTATTGGATTGGTATATTTAGAACTCTTATCACCTTATCCTCGAAATATATAATTTTGGGACCTTTAAAATCTGAAAAGCATTTTATAATAAAGTAACATTTTATAACTTTCCAAGAGTGCCCCTCTTCTCCTCTTATAAAAGGCCCCCACCTCTACCACCTTACACACACCTCTCAAGCCTTTGGTTCAGCCAAACCCTGCCCATTTTGTCTCTCCAAATCCCTATATTACTCCTAGAAGCCTCACTTTGGGCAGAAGTCTTCCCAAGGAAGCCTTTGAGCTCAAATCAAAAAGAGTTACCCATTTTAAAGGTAATGTCTTCCCTAGTGTTCTTTTGTTTTATTTTGCTTCTCCAACCACCTAAAATCATTTTATTTATTTCTTCTGTAACAAAACCAGTATCTTCAATATACTAGGATGTTTTTATGATGAGGATTCGAGCTACACTAACACACACCTCCGTCTAATGGTTAAAGAACATACTGTTTCTGTGGATGACGAATTACTGCCTCACGAAACGACGGTTGTTCTATCTTCTCATAACACCTCTCATGGTGGCCATTATGATGGAACTATATTTATTTATGATATATATTATGTTTATTTCCTCTCTATGCTTCTGTATTTTATATTTAATACATACCTTTATGCTTTGCATGTTGTACAAATGTGATAATTTCATTTGAGGAAGTGTGGACTACCGCCCCCTCAAGTGATGTGACTCGTTAATGCAATACATGGAATGTATAAAGAATGAAATTGATGAACTTATGTGATATATATAACATATATATTATACTGGAATTATAATATAATATATATATATATATATATATATCTCATCTAGTTTTAATTCCGTTAATGTGCCAAAGAAATGAAAGTAGCGTTCATGCGTACTTACGGCTTACCGTCTCCATGAACGGTACATTTCATTTCTTATCTCCAAATGTTATGTACTATTATAAGTACCTATATATAATGGATATATATGTCATATATTACATCTAAATTATTGATATCATTCTGGAATTATAATATATATATCTCTCTTTTAACTTCAATTCCATTAATATGACAAAAAAAATGAAAGTAGCGTTTGTGCGTACGTACGACCTACTGTCTCCATGAACGGTGCTTTTAATATCTTATCTCCAAATGTTATGGAATAGTAAAAAATGAATATATACTGGATATATATGATATTTAAAATATTAATACTATTTTGGAGATGATGTACTTATAACTACATGGAAAATTCTTTTCCAACAAGTTCAATTTTTACTCATGTACCAAACATCGACAAAAACATCTGATATGAACTCACTTTATTATAACATTATCATATGTGATTTGAACTAAATAATAATATTTAAAGAAGGTCCTTAATAAATTATAAATTGACCAAATTTTATTATTCAGGAGATTAAAGAACGATCGAGTCATGTCGGACACGAGGTAAGGGATCCAACCTCTCTCTTTCTTTTTAAGTACTCTCTTTTATGTCATTTCTTTTAAGATCATCTTTATTATGTTTGGGGATGTTCTTTTACATTCCTAATAATTTAATTTTTATGTTCATATTGTGAGAGACCCTATTTGATCTCATAAATCCATTTTTGGAAGTTTTAAGTGGCGCCGTTAGGCCGCCGAGTTTTCGTAAGGGATTTTTCATCTCACTTTTATTCCCGTGACATTTATGCTACGTTTTCCACTATTTCCTTTGAGTGGTGTATGTACTGCCCATTATTATAAACTTTTTGTAGTATAATTTAATTTATGGGTATTTACATCTTCATTGTATGACCCTTCTTCCATGGGGTGTACGTTTCGAAAGTTACCTGACTCGGTAAGGGGACCTTTCACCCTCCTCTTTTTAAAAGACTTCTTTTGTTATGTCTTTTAATTCACATACTATTATGTTGGGATATTTTCTTCTATATCCTTATTTATGTAAATTTTATCTCCAAGTGATGAGAAACCATTTTCTCTCTCATAAACTCATTTTCTGAATTTTAAAGTGACGCCGTTAGGCTGTCGGATTTCTATAAGGGAACTTCTTAACCCACTTTCAATTATTTGGGTTAAACCTATACTTATTGATTTTATTATTCCAATATTATGTGTGGAATCTATATGTTGTAATTTCCACAAACCTTTTTGTGGATATACTATTTCTACACATAATCATCTCATTGATAAATTCTTACGAACTTGTATGGGAAATCATAACTCAATCTCATTTCATTGTGTTAAATATCTATGTCATTGGTTTTGTTTTTCCAAGATTATGTGTGAATGACCTCTGATTGTTTCACAATTAATATCCACTTATATTGGGTGTATTTATATTTCTCACACATAATTATGTGATAGATTTATCCTTAATTTAAGGATACCATCTTTATAATGGATTTCATCTCAATTTACATTTCCATTGAGACTTCATTGTTGTTATGCACCAATTCACTCTTATATGGTGTGTATACTGTCCTTTGGAATATTATATCATGAATCCCTTTATTCTCATGATATTATAAAGTTCAGATTAAATTTTATTCCGTAATTATTTGTATTCAAGAGTCTCTCATTTTGTTAAAAACTCTTTAACAAAAATATTGTTTTAAATGTTTTAAAGATTCATTATTCTAAATATTTATCTTTAATGTCCATGTTTTCAAAATGGTTTTCAGTATTTATTTATATGGACATTAATGTTTTAAAATTATAATTCCATTAAAAGATTCAAAGTGGTATGAGACACTTTGATTCAAAAATCTCTTTTAAATGATTTTTGAAAATGGATTGATTAATTCAATATCTTGGAATTACTTATTGTGATTGCAAATAAAATGTTGTTATTGAAATATATTTTTAATAATTTTTGTGTAATGTTGGTACTTGGACATTTTACGGGTGGTTACATGATAAACCATATGATGGGTGGTGTCATGAATACCAGGACGGGTGGTTATGTTATAACCTCCAATGCATTGGGTATGGAAGTCGGCCGTATGGATATTCCATTAAGTGATATGTGTGGATGTAGACCGTATGGTTATTCCATTTAAGTATGTTTATGTCCCAAGTTACCTTTATATGTGATTTGTTCTTTATATGGGTTTTTATGGGAATCTTTTGGTTACAAAAGGGGTAAGTAATGATCTTTTATTCAGTGAAGAGTTTTTTTACTACTTCATAACGGTGAAAAGTATTACTTTGATAAAGAATTATTGGTTTACTTGTTGTTTTGAAAAACTAACAGTTTTTCTTCTTTGTGTATCCTTTACTGGGATTTTTATGCTCACCCCAAGTTTTTGAAATGTTTTTCATAGGAATTAAAGTGTAATAGGGTCAAGGATGGGATCAAGGAAAAGTCATGCTATCTAAAACATGGAACTAGACATGTTTCTTTTTAAGAGTTTTTATTTTATGGAAACTTAATAGAAGTGTCTACTTTGTAATCTTTTGAGATGTAATAGTTATGTCCTAATTCTCTAAAACTCTAAACCTGAAAAGATCATCAATGTGAATTATTCATTTAATTCAATATTAAGTAAGGTTTAAGTCCGAGGCCTTATAAAGAATCCTTGAGTGGCGATCTCCCTCTAGTGGTCGTCATGTTTCCCGACATGTTTCCTTCAGACTTCTTTGGTTTTCCACTAGTAAGGGAAGTTAAGTTTTTCTATTGACTTAATGCCTGGTACTCAACTAGTATCTATTTCCTCTTACCATACGATACCATATGAAATGAAAGAGCTGAAGTCCTAGTTAGATGATCTTCTAGAGTAAGTATTTATATTCCCGATCACGTCACCTTGGGAAACGCCGATTCTCTTTTCTAAGAAGGTTGATGATTCACTTCACCTATGTGCTGATTAATGAAATCCCAATCGAGTTACAGTAAAGAACACGTATCCATTGTCACATATAGATAACCTATTTGATCAGTTTAAAGGGACAAAGTGGTTCTCAAATATTGATATTCAATTTGGTTACTATCAGTGAAGGATAAAAGAATATGACATCCATAAAACCACCTTTCAGAGAAATTACATCCATTATGAGTACCTCGTTATGCCCTTTGGTCTAACCAATGCTCATGCAATATTTATGGATTTAATGAACGTGATTTTCCACTAGTATGTTGATACTTCCATGATAGTCTTTGTGGATGACATACTTATTTACTCTAAGCCTGAGTAGGATCATGTTCATCATTTGAGAATAGTTTTGAGTTTGCTAAGAAATCACCAACTTTATGCCAAGCTTTAAAAATGTGATTTATGGATTCAAGAAGTAAAATTATTAGGAAAAATGGTGTCAAAACATGGGATATCAGTTGATACTTAGAAGGTAAAAAATGTTATGACATAGGAATAACCATGGATTTTTTTCGATATTCAAAGATTCTTGGGTTTAGTTGGGTATTATCGCTAGTTTGTGAAGGAATTATCAAGGTTGGATTCTCTGTTTACTGCTCTAACTCAGAAGGGAGTAAATTTTTCTTAGGATAAAATATTTCAGAGTTATTTTGTTGAACAGAAATGTCTTTTGACTATGGTGCTAATGTTGACTCTTCTAGAGGCCGGATAGGGCTATGTGGTCTTCTGTGATGCATCAAGTTCAGGTTTGGGATGTGTTCTTATGAAAGGTAATCAGGTTTTTTCTTATGGATCTTGTCATATTAGGCCACAAAAGAAGAATTACCTTACCCATGACCTTGAACTTTCAACAATGATGCATGCACTTAAGAGTTTGTGGCCTTAACTTAATAGAGAAAGGTTTACCGTGTATTCAGGACACAAGATATTGAGTTATATATTCTCTAAAAAATATTTAAGTCTTTTCCAAAGGCATTGGGTGGAATACCTGCAATATTTTGATTTTGACAATGCTTATACCCCGAGGAAAGAGAATGTCATTGCAGATGATTTGAGCAGGAAACTTCAAACCCAAGTAGTGAAGGAATCATTAGAAGAGTGGAACTTGATGGCCCTCTTTTCACAGTTGCATATTAGTATAAGGACCCAGCCTTAAACCTTACTTAATCTTGAGTTATTTCAAGAATACACCTTGAGGATCTTTTCAGGTTTAGAGTTTTAGAGAATCAGATCATAAAAATATGCATTACATACCACATTTAAACAAAGTGGTTATATAAAGATAGTATTCATTTTTTTCCATCAATGGAAACATATTTAAAATAAAACATGGATTCTTTCTTGACACTTCTTGACACTATCATCATATCATGTACTTTTCCCTTGACCCGTGAAAACATTTCAAAAAACTTGGGATGAGCATAAAAAAGCTCAGTATGGGATATGAAAATATGGAAAGGAAACATGAGTTCATATATACATAAGAATGAAATCATACTTTACCCATAAAACATAAGAACTTTAACATACCTCATCAAATCATGAATAAATCATAGAAATCATAATACATAAAGGTAAATTGAGGCATTCATAACATTCTTACGTAGGGAGTAACCCTCTTGGTTACGTTTGGAATACCCATCACAGTATATTCCCTAAATCTCTTCAGAGAAACCTTAACGTTTCACTCCTTCATGTTACCCAATGCATTGGAGAGCTATATCAGGCTCACCCGCCCTTAGTTTATCATGGAACCACCCGTCTTCATAATAATGCCCAAGAACCATAACATAATCGTATCACATAAAACATGCATAAAGGAAACATAACATTTACACATTTCAAACACGAGATATCAATACAATACATTGATATAATAAAAACATTATGAAAACCATTTTCAATACCAAAATAAAAGAAAAGTAAAACATGGTATTTATTTTTCTTTTAAAAATGGTATGGCTTGTAAAGGAAGCCGAAACTCAAATAATGGTCACGGCGGCGAAGAAGTCGTTGTCGCCACATACGTACGACAAAAAAAACATTCCTTTTGTTGATTAGTAAATGCTTCGTATAAAAAATATTCTTTTTTAATAAGCATAAAATTCAAAGGGGTTTATACACCGTATAAAAGAAGGTTGTGTATAAAATAAAATATGCCTCAATGAAAGGAGATTGAGATGAAGTCCCATACCTCGGGTCCGACTTGACTCGATCGTTCTTTAATCTCCTGAATAATAAACTTGAGTTAATTTCTACTTGCTTAAGAACCTTTTTCAAGTTCATTATTCCTTTTATATCACTTATTACCATGTCATGAACACTATGTAATTATTTAAGTTAATAATGGTCGTTTTAACGATCATTGGTACTTGAGTCAAAAACATGATCTTTATAATTACAAGTTGTTCATGCATCCATTATATCCAGAGTTATACTCATGATGTATATATCACATATAACATATATATCCAGTATATACATGCATTTATAATATTACATAACGTTTAGATGTAAGAAATGAAATGCACCGTTCATGGAGACGGTAAGTCGTACGTACGCATGAACGCTACTTTCATTTCTATTTCGTATTTTTATGGAATGGAATAATAATGATATAAAGGTATAATATAATTCCAGTATAGTATCATATAGAATATCATAACTCCATCCTTTATACGTCCCACATATGGTATTAACGAATCAAATCACTTTGAGGGGGCGGTAGTCAACACTTCCTTAAATGAAGATATCGCGTTTACCCATAATGGAAACCATAAAGGTATGCCCAAAATGAAAAATACATAAGCTTAAGGAAAACATAAACATATTATATATCATATATAAATATAGTGACATCTTAATGGCCACCTTTGAAGGTGTTAGAAGAATATTGAACAATCATCGTTTCGTGAGGCAGAAATTCACCATCCACGGAAACAGTATGTTCTTTAACCATTAGATGTAGGTGTGTGTAAGTGTAGCTCGAATTCTTCTTATAACAACATCATAGTATATTGAATATACTGGAGTTGTTACAAAAGAAATGAATAAAAAGAGTTTAGGGGGTTGGAGAAGCAAAATAAAACAAAAGGACTCAAGTGAAGACATTACCTTAAAATCGGGTAACTCTCTTTGGTTTGAGCTCAAAGGCTTCCTTGGGAAGACTTCTGCCCAAAGTTAGGCTTCAAGGAGTAATAGAGGGATGTGGAGAGACAAAATGGGCAGGGGTTGGATGAGACAAAGGCTTTGGAAGTGTGGGTAAGGAGGTACAGGTGGGGGCCTTTTATAAGAGCAGAGGAGGGGCACTCTTGGAAAGTAAAGAAATGTTACTTTATTTTAAAATTAGTTTCAGATTTAAAAGGTCCCACATTGATATAATTCTAGGATAAGGTGATAAGGGTTCTAAATATACCCATACAATAGGTTTTTGACAATTGTAGGTCTTAGATTTTACATTATCTTTTCATTTTATTTAAATCATTAAATAATGAGGTCATCGCTGCATCATCATACCATCATAGATAATTTAATTTATTTAATTTCTAAAAATTATAAAAAATATATCATGATGTAGAAAATCTTTTTATATTTCTAATGAATATTTATAGTCAAAAATATGACTTGTATAACTCCATATAAAAATTGTTTAAGTAAAACAACTCATGTTTGTGACATTTTTACTTTAACATTAAATAAAAAGATATTAATGTCATTTTCCTTCCAAAGTGGCTTCATGGGGTCCCCAAGTTGACCCATGAATTGTCTTGGTCGAACATGACACATCCAATAAGGGTAGGATATGTGTCAAGTTCATTTCATATTACTAAAACATTATTCTTACCTTAAATTACACTAATTACCTCTAATCGCGATTAAAAACTTAAAAGTTACTATTCACCAAAAAAATTATTTTAATACCATTGAACCATATTTTACTTATTAATGACAACCATGTATGTAGGATTTTTGAAATTCAAAACATAGAGGTGGTAAAAATTCATTTAAACGAAAAATCAGTTTTTTAAGTACCACTTAGTGGTTTCACTATTCATCAAAAATTGATGTTTTTCAGAAAAATACCAAAACTTCACCCTAAGATATATTTGATATTCCAAATTCAAAAATGATGTCTATTTTACAAAATTCAAAACATATTAGTTACATTAATTAATTTAATAATTAATTCCCGCTGTCATGACAAATAGCGTGTTTTTATGAAACAATATATATCAAAAGATTGACGCTAGTTTAAGTCCAATTTCAAAGTGAAATTAATTCCAATGTCCACCATTGGATTAAATGGTAAAAATATATTATATTTACACTTTAAAACCAATTAAAAAGATAATCTAACTATATAAATAAATTATATTAAAAAGTGGTTTTGAATTAAAATACAACACTTTTCACTATTCATTAAAGAAATGAACATTATCAAAAAAATACTAGAAATTTATCCCATGTAAATTTCAATGTCCCAATCATAAATAATATGTTTATTTTGACAAATAGAGATTATAAAATTGTCCAAAGTTTGATTTAAAAATGGTTTGCCATAAAAAGGCAGTAAAACAACCTTTTAAAAATATTAGTGTATTCCATGATTAAGATTGGATTTATTCTCATTTTAAGCCTTTAAAACACTATAAAATTCATAAATAGACATAGATAAGAATACCTATTATTCATCACTTACTTGGGATGTTACATCCTTCCCCCCTTTAGAAAATTGCATCCCCACAATTTATTTACTTATCGAATAAGTGTGGGTATTTATCCCTCATTGCATTTTCAGATTCCCATGTTGCCTCTTCAATCATGTGATTTTTCCACAAAACCTTTACCTGATGAATCACTTTATTCCGTAACACTTACTCTCTATGGTCTAGAATCTGGACCGGTTGTTCCTCATAAGATAGGTTCTCTTCCAACTGAACTACCTCTGGACTCAAAACATGAGATGGATCTGGCATGTACTTCCTTAACATTGAAACATGAAAAACATTGTGTACCTGAGATAAGATCGGAGGTAAAGCCACTCGGTATGCAACTGATCTAACTCTCTCCAGAATTTCATATGGTCCAATGAACCTTGGACTCAGCTTTCCTTTCTTACCAAATCACATCACACTCTTCCATGGTGAAACTTTTAGAAAAACATGATCACCTACCTCAAAAGAGAGATCCTTCCTCCTATTTTCTGCATAACTCTTCTGCCTGCTCTGAGCTGTTCTCATGTGTTTCTGTATTAGCTGAACTCTTTCTGCCAACTCTTCTACCAATTTTGGTCCCATCAACTTCCTTTCACCCACTTCATCCCAAAAAGCTGGAGTTCGACACCGCTTCCCATATAACGCCTCAAATGGAGCCATCTGTATACTGGAATGAAAACTGTTATTATATGAAAATTCAACCAAAGAAATATGTTGGTCCCAACTTCCCTGATAATCCATCGAACAAGCACGTAGCATATCTTCCAAAGTATGAATTGTTCG
Organism: Viscum album; assembly: GCA_963277665.1. NCBI lineage: Eukaryota > Viridiplantae > Streptophyta > Magnoliopsida > Santalales > Viscaceae > Viscum > Viscum album. The sequence continues at coordinate 72,541,310 of OY728162.1, read as the reverse complement.
TTCTGACTGCCCATCTGATTGAGGATGAAAAGCTGTACTAAAATTTAATTCAGTACCCAATGACTTCTGAAGGCCCTTCCAAAAGTTAGAAGTGAACCTGAGATCACGATCAGATACAATGGAGAGGGGAACTCCATGCAACTTGACTATCTCTTTAAGATACAATCAATAAATTTGATCTAGAGAGAAAGTATCTTGAATAGGAAGGAAATGAGCAGATTTTGTCAAGCGATCAACAATAACCCAGATTGCATTATTACCTCGAGCTGTCTTCGGCAATACCACAACAAAGTCCATGGATATATTCTCCCATTTCCACTATGGCACTGGTAAAGGCTGAAGCATCCCTTTTGGTAACTTCCACTCTGATTTTACCTATTGACAAGTCAAACACTTCACAGTAAAATTAGCAATATCCCTTTTCATTCCATCCCACCAGTAATACTCCCGAAGATCCCTATACATCTTAGTACTGACAGGATGAATTGAAAATGCAGAACTATGAGCTTCACATAACAACTCTCTCTTCAACTGTGAATCACAAGGCACACACAATCTCTTCCCAAACCTCAAAACACAATCATTATCAATGTTGAATTCAGGAAACTTACCCTTCTAAACCAGCTCTACCTTTTTCTGCAACTCACTGTCTTGATTCTGTGCTTGCTTGATTCTGTCTGATAGAGAAGATTTCACTGATACCTGAAACAAAACTGAAGGACATCTTGCACCAACAACTTCTATGCCAAAGTTCATCAAATCCTTAACCAAAGGATCATGTTCCAAACGCAACATTGTTAATGAAGCATTACTTTTTCGACTCAAAGCATCAACCACTTTATTTGCTTTTCTCGGATGGTAATGAATTGCACAATCATAATCCTTGATTAATTCTAGCCATCTCCTCTGTTTCATGTTAAATTCTTTCTGAGTGAATATATACTTTAAACTTTTGTGATTTGTATATATTTCACACTTTACTCCATACAAATGATGCCTCCAAATTTTTAAAGCGAAAACAACAGCAGCTAATTCCAAATCATGTGTAGGGTAATTTACCTCATGAGTTTTCAACTGTCGTGAAGCATAAGCAATTAGATGATCATTATGAATTAGGACGCAACCAAGTCCTTTCAATGAAGCATCACTGTAGATAACAAACTCACCATTCCTGGAAGGTAGTGCCAATACTGGAGCATTCACCAAACTTCTTTTCAATTCCTGAAAACAATCATCACATTCTTTTGTCCAGATAAACTTAACACCCTTCCGATTTTGCTTAGTCATTGGACTAGATAACCGTGAAAAATTTCTAACAAACCTTCGGTAATAGCCTTCCAAACCAAGGAAGCTACGAATCTCAGTTACATTTGTGGGTCTTGGCCATTCTTCAACAACCTTTTTTTTGCAGGATCAACAGTTATTCCATCTTTAGAAACAATGTGACCAAGGAAAGAAATTTGTTGAAACCAAAAGTCACACTTGCTGAATTTCCCATAAAATTTCTTTTCTTTTAAGGTTTTCAAAATAACCCTTAAATGTCTTTCATTCTCCTCTTTACTTTTAGAAAACACCAAAATATCATCAATAAAAACCACCAAAAACTTATCCAAGAACTCATGGAAAATTCTATTCATCAAGTCCATGAATACAACAGGTGCATTGGTTAGCCCAAAAGACATTAATACAAATTCATAATGGTCATATCTTGTACGGAACGCAGTCTTCGGAATATCTTCCTACTTTACCTTCAACTGATGGTACCCCGATCTCAGGTCAATCTTTGAAAAATACTGAGCTCCCTGGAGCTGATCAAACAAATCATCGATATGAGGCAAAGGATATTTGTTCTTAACAATGATGTTATTCAAGGCTCTATAATCAATTCAAAGTCTCATAGAACCATCTTTCTTTTTAACAAATAAAACAGGAGCACCCCATGGTGATGTGCTAGGTCGAATGAAACCTTTCTCTAATAAATCTTGCAATTGCTCCTTCAACTCTAAAAGTTCAATTTGAGCCATTCGATAAGGGGGTTTTGAAATTGGATTAGCATCAAGAACTAAGTCAACAACAAATTCAACTTCCCAATCTGATATTATTCCAGGCAAATCATCAGGAAAAACATCAGGATAATCATTTACCACTGGAACATCATTAATCTGAACAGTTCCATTGTTTTCAACAATGTGTGCAAGGTAACATTCATTTCCATATTTTACAAGTTTCTCAGCCTCTTGATATGTTATCAAGAGTAAGGGTTCATTCTTGTACAAAAACTGAAAGTCTTTTTGAAAAGAAACTTCTTTAGCTCTACAGTCAATCTTAGCATGGTAAATAGAGAGCCAATCCATACCCAGGATAACATCAAACTCTACTAGAGGTAAAACAATGAGGTTTGCAAGTAGGTTCTTTCCACGGATAAGGATAGGAAGATTCTTATAAATTCTTTTTGCCTTAACATTCCCCCCAGGTGTTTTTACCACAAGTTTAGGATTCATTTCTTGAGATGGTATTCCCATTTTACTAGAAAAGGTTTCAGAGATGAAAGAATGTGTAGACCCCGAATCAAACAACACACTGGCATAATCTGAAAAAACAAACAAAGTACCTGATACAACTTCATTTGATGACCCGACATCTGCTGAAGTAGTTGCAAAGGATTTCACCACCCCTTTCTACTTGTAGTCTAACTGCTTCCCATCACTCAAGATCTTTGTCGGACACTCATTTCCATAGTGACCCATCTCATTTCACTTAAAACATTTTACTAACTGTAAATCAAATTTGGACTTACCATCAACTTGATCTTTTCCAGTTCAATCACGAGCCTTATGTCCCATCTTACCACATCGGTAGCACTTTCCAGAATTCAGAAGACATTCCCTAGCACGCCTTTTACCACAATTATCACAAACTGGAAACTTAGTTTTCTTACCATCAAACTTTTTTGAAGAATTATTTCCTTTCTCCTGCCACCTCAGTCTCTTCTTCTGATGGTTGTTATAAAACACTTGATCATCAGAAAACTCCATTTCCACCTTCTCAGCACACCAAACAAGCTTTTCATAACTTTTGATATCACGAGAAGCTAAAGCCCTTCGATATTTTGGCTTTAATCCTGAGTAAAAATGATTGATTTTACTATCAAGGTCTCGGATAAAATTTGGAGCATACCTTACCAATCGAGTGAACCTTTCTTCATAAGCAGCCACTGAGTCTTCCTCTTGCCTCAATTCCAGGAATTATTTTTCCACCCTAAGTCGAACAACCTTAGGAAAATACTTCTCAAGAAACATACCTTTGAATTCATCCCAGTCGAGAGCATTAATCTCATCAGCGTCCCTGATATTTTTAACCATCGACCACCACTGATCTGCTTCACCCTCCAAACAATAAATAGCAAGACTAACCTTTTGATTGTCTGAACACCCCATGACATCGAAAATCTTCTCTAGTGCTTTAATCCACCCTTCAGCTAGCACAAGGTCAGATGATCCTCTTAATGATGGGGGATGTTGCCTCATGAAATATTCCACCACTAACATGTTCCTATACGGTTGATCTGGCTGATCTCGTGCATGGATACCACCACCATTTATCGCTTGATTAAACTGTTCCATTACTGCAACAAACTGTTCAGTTCCAATTATGACCATCTCAGGATGCTGATTCGGAAGGTTATTTCCTTCTGTATGCCTTCCTAGCACTGCTTCCCTGTTTCCTCTGCGGAAAACCATTCTGAACAAACATGTCTTAGACGAAGCAACATAGTAATCTTCAAATGATTTATCATTTCAATTTGACCATAAAAAAATATTTTTGGATAATCATTTAATAAAATTCTAACTCTTAAAGTTATCTAAACTGACCTTTGATACCAACTATAAGGCCCCAGCCTTAAACCTTACTTAATCTTGAGTTATTTCAAGAATACACTGTGAGGATCTTTTCAGGTTTAGAGTTTTAGAGAATTAGATCATAAAAACATGTATTACATACCACATTTAAACAAAGTGGTTACATAAAGATAGTATTCATTTTTTTCCATCAATGGAAACATATTTAAAATAAAACATGGATTCTTTCTTGACACTTCTTGACACTATCATCATATCATGTACCTTTCCCTTGACCTGTGAAAACATTTCAAAAAACTTGGGATGAGCATAAAAAATCTCAGTATGGGATATAAAAATATAGAAAAGAAACATGAGTTCATATATACATAAGAATGAAATCATACTTTACCCATAAAACATAAGCACTTTAACATACCTCATCAAATCATGAATAAATCATAGAAATCATAAGACATAAAGGTAACTTGAGGCATTCATAACATTCTTACGTAGGGAGTAACCCTCTTGGTTATGTTTGGAATACCCATCACAGTATTTTCCCTAAATATCTTCGAAGAAACCTTAACGTTTCACTCCTTCGCATTACCCAATGCATTGGAGAGCTATATCGGGCTCACCCACCCTTAGTTTATCACGGAACCACCTGTCTTCATAATAATTCCCAAGAACCATAACATAATCGTATCACATAAAACATGCATAAAGGAAACATAACATTTCCACATTTCAAACACGAGATATCAATACAACACATTGATATAATAAAAACATTATGAAAACCATTTTCAATACCAAAATAAAATAAAAGTAAAACATGGTATCTATTTTTCTTTTAAAAAAGGGTATGGATTGTAGAGGAAGCCGAAACTCAAATAATGGTCACGGCTGCGAAGAAGTCATTGTCGCCGCATACGTACGACAAAAAAAAAAACATTCCTTTTGTCGTTAAGTAAATGCTTCGTATAAAAACAAATATTCCTTTTGAATAATCATAAAATTCAAAGGGGTTTATACACCATATAAAAGAAGGTTGTGTATAAAATAAAATATGCCTCAATGAAAGGAGATTGAGACAAAGTCCCATACCTCGGGTCCGACTTGACTCGATCGTTATTTAATCTCCTAAATAATAAACTTGAGTTAATTTCTACTTTCTTAAGAACCTTTTTCAAGTTCATTATTCCTTTTATATCACTTATTACCATGTCATGAACACTATGCAATTATTTAAGTTAATAATGGTCGTTTTAATGATCATTGGTACTTGAGTCAAAAACATGCTCTTTATAATTACAAGTTGTTCATGTATCCATTATATCCAGAGTTATACTCATGATTTATATATCATATATATCATATATATCCAGTATATACATGCATTTATAATATTACATAACGTTTAGAGGTAATAAATGAAATGCACCGTTCGTGGAGACGGTAAGCCGTACGTACGCATGAACGCTACTTTCATTTCTATTTCGTACTTTTATGGAATGGAATCATAATGATATAAAGGTATAATATAATTCCAGTATAGTATCATATATAATATAATAACTCCATCCTTTATACGTCCCACATATGGTATTAACGAATCAAATCACTTTGAGGGGGCGGTAGTCAGCACTTCCTTAAATGAAGATATTGCGTTTACCCATAATGGAAACCATAAAGGTATGACCAAAATGAAAAATACAGAAGCTTAAGGAAAAAATAAACATATTATATATCATATATAAATATAGTGACATCTTAATGGCCACCTTTGAAGGTGTTAGAAGAATATTGAACAATCATCGTTTCGTGAGGCAGAAATTCGCCATCCATAGAAACAGTATGTTATTTAACCATTAGATGTAGGTGTGTGTAAGTGTAGATATAATCCTTCTTATAACAACATCCTAGTATATTGAAGATACTGGAGTTGTTACAAAATAAATGAATAAAAAGAGTTTAGGGGGTTGGAGAAGCAAAATAAAACAAAAGGACTCAAGTGAAGACATTACCTTAAAATCGGGTAACTCCCTTTGGTTTGAGCTCAAAGGCTTCCTTGGGAAGACTTTTGCCCAAAGTGAGGCTTCAAGGAGTAATATAGGGATGTGAAGAGACAAAATGGGTAGGGGTTAGCCTAGCCAAAGGCTTTGGAAGTGTGGGTAAGGAGGTAGAGTTGGGGGCCTTTTATAAGAGGAGAGGAGGGGCTCTCTTGGAAAGTAAAGAAATGTTACTTTATTTTAAAATGAGTTTCGGATTTAAAAGGTCTCACATTGATATAATTCAAGGATAAGGTGATAAGGGTTTGAAATATACCCATCCAACAGGTTTTTGACAAGTGTAGGTCTTAGATTTTACATTATCTTTTCATTTTATTTAAATCGTTAAATAATTAGGTAATCGCTGCATCATCATGGTGTCATAGATAATTTAATTTATTTAATTTCCAAAAATTATAAAAAATATATCATGATTTAGGAAATCTTTTTATATTTCTAATTAATATTTATAGTCAAAAATATGACTTGTATAACTCCATATAAAAATTGTTTAAGTAAAACAACTCATGTTTGTGACATTTTTACTTTAACATTAAATAAAAATATATTAATGTCATTTTCCTTCCAAAGTGGCTCCATGGGGTCCCCATGTTGACCCATGGATTTTCTTGGTCGTCCATGACACATAAAATAAGGGTAGGACATGTTTCAAGTTAATTTCATATTACTAAAACATTATTCTTACCTTAAATTACACTAATTACCTCTAATCGTGATTAAAAACTTAAAAGTTACTATTCACCAAAAAATTATTTTAATCCCATTGAACCACATTTTACATCTTAATGATAATAATGTATGTCGTATTTTTGAAATTCAAAACACAAAGGTGGTAAAAATTCATTTAAACAAAAAATCAGTTTTTTAAGTACCACTTAGTGGTTTCACTATTCATCAAAAATTGATGTTTTTCAGAAAAATACCAAAACTTCACCCTAAGATATATTTGATATTCCAAATTCAAAAATTATGTCTATTTTACAAAATTCAAAACATATTAGTTACATTAATTAATTTAATAATTAATTCCCGCTGTCATGACAAATAGCGTGTTTTTATGAAACAATATATATCAAAAGATTGACGCTAGTTTAAGTCCAATTTCAAAGTGAAATTAATTCCAATGTCCAACATTGGATTAAATGGTAAAAATATATTCTATTTACACTTTAAAACCAATTAAAAAGATAATCTAACTATATAAATAAACTAGATTAAAAAGTGGTTTTGAATTAAAATACAACACTTTTCACTATTCATTAAAGAAATGAACATTATCAAAAAAATACTAGAAATTTATCCCATGTAAATTTCAATGTCCCAATCATAAATAATATGTTTATTTTGAAAAATAGAGATTATAAAATTGTCCAAAGTTTGATTTAAAAATGGTTTGCCATAAAAAGGCAGTAAAACAACCTTTTAAAAATATTAGTGTATTCCATGATTAAGATTGGATTTATTCTCATTTTAAGCCTTTAAAACACTATAAAATTCATAAATAGACATAGATAAGAATACCTATTATTCATCACTTACTTGGGATGTTACAATTAGAGTCCAGGAATCAGGGGATGAGGCTTCTTTGGCTAGTGTTCAATTGAAATCCACTCTTCTAGAATTGATTCTTCAAGAACAATAACTTGATGATGAGTTTCATAGCATTAAAGACTATCTCAATAGTGGAGTGACCATGATTGATTGGTCATTACCCAAAGAGGGAATTTTATTCTTTCAGAACCATTTTTTGGTACCGTCTTTGGTAAGTAAAGATGTAATGGTGGATTTCCATAGTTCCCAGTGGACAGTGCACCTAGGATCCACAAATATGTTCTATGAATTGCGATAAAAGTTCTGGTGGCCAGGTATAAGATGAGGCATTGTTGATTTTTTATCTCATTGTTATACATGCCAACAGGTCAAGGACGAGCACCAAAAACCTTCAAGTTTTCTTCCTCTACTTATATTCCCTACTTGGAAGTGGGATGAGATCTCTATGGAATTTTTGGTTGGGTTGCCGCATACCCAAAGAAAGAAGAATGTGATATGGTATGTGATCATTTTTGACCAAATTAACACAATTTATACCCATTCGCGATACAACTAAAGTTGAGGAGTTGGGAAATATCTATGTGAAAGAGATTATTCATCTGAATGGAGTTCCATATTCTATAGTTTTTGATAGGGATACTCGGTTCACTTATCTCTTTTGGAGTGTCCTTCAAGAGGCACTGATATCTCATGATTGTTTGAGCACGACATACCATCCATAGTAGGATGGTCAGATAGAAAGAGCTATACATATTCTTGAGGACATGCTTCGTTCTTGTGTTCTTGACTTTAGTAGGAGCTTGGGATGACCATTTGGGGCTGGTTGAGTTTTTATATAACAACAGTTACCAGTCCATGATCAACATGGATCCTTTTGAGGCCTTGTTTGGACGACCTTGTAGATCTTCATTGTGTTGGTCGAAGATTTTTGAGAGTTCATTGGTTGGACCAAGATTGGTTTAAGAGAAAAAAAGGTTCAATTAATCCATCAAATAATATTAATGACACATAATAGGTATAAGTATTATGTTGATCATTGTTGTATACCATTAAAATTCTCCATTGGTGACCAAATATTCTTGAAAGTTTCACCTCAGTTGGGTCATTGATGGCTTGGGAGGAAAGGGAAGATTACTCATTGTTTTTTTGGGACCTTTTGAGGTTATTGTGTAGGTGAGAAAAATTGCTTACAATTTATCACTTCCTAAGTAGTTGATGTTGATACATAACACATTCCATGTATCTCATTTACATAAGTATTTTTCTGATTAATCTCATGTTTTGAGATGGAGTGATCTTGAGGTTGAGCCTAATTTATTCGTGACTGAACAAGAAGTCAGGATAGTTGATTCTAAAACCAAGGTTCTTTGTGGGAGGGTGATACATTTGGTTTGAGTGCTATGGAAGTACGATTCTGATTTTCATGAGACGTGGGAGTGTGAGGCACTGATGAGAGATCAGTGGCACCACCTTTATGATATTGAAGCTTCTTGAAAGGATTTATGGGGAAAAAAGTTTTTATGGTGGGGAGGTTGTAACATCCCATTACTGTTATAACAGGTACATTTTAAACATTGTTGCGGTTTTCCTTTTTTGTTGTCTGGGTAGGGTCAAGAAGGAATTGAGGGGATATCTATAATGGTGAAGTTAGATATTTTCTATAATCTCAACATAAAAACCTACTCGTTCTATAGTCTTCTAGGTATTTACACACTATGTAATATGGTTACATGATTTATAAATCCTGATGATAATAAATATTAATTTTAGAAAGAGGCTATGGGGTTTTTGTTGGATTTGGGATTTTTCAATTACACATCGTGTAATTGGGTCACACACTGTGTAAAATCCCTACTGTTGTTTTTTAATAGGAATCCTGGATGATTTCTCTATTTATCCTTTCCAGTTTTCATTGGTCTCGACCCAAGAGCCATTCCTAGGTGATTTTGGAGCCCTCAAACCCTTTTGAGTTGTCTCGATCAGTGATTGATCATTATTGCGGTTGCAGTGTGACTTTTTGGGTAAGCGTTCTCCCTGTATCTTCATCTCTTTCTCTTTTTATCCTTGGAGTTTGGTAGATCATCTTAGGATGATGGATTTAAACCCTATGTTGTTGAATCTTTTTTCTCAGATGAGTTATTAGATCTTCTGTGCCTTCTTTCTAGTCGGCGGTTTTCGTTGCGGGCGTTGTGTTTCAGTGAAAGGTAGGTGGTTCCGTTATAATAGTCAAATTTGATTTAAACTGAATTGCTTGATTCAATTTAATTTTTTTATTTAAATTCATTTTATTAAAACTTCTTTCAAATTTTTAATTAAAAATCTAATTCCATTGAATTGGGGATTTTGGTTTTGCAAATTTAGTTTTGGTACGAAATTGGGAAAACCCCCCAATTCTAGTGAATTAGGGTGTGTTTGAGAAATTAATGAAAATTATTGAAATTTAAATTTTGAAAATGGTTTGATGGAAAATTTTTGAAATTAATTTTATGAAATTTATTTCAAATTATATTTGGTAAAAATGTCTTAAAATAGTTTTGATAGGAACCTTTAGGTTCTATCTTGAAAAAGGACATGTTTTTGATTAAAAACCCTTGTTATGGTTTTTGAATGGAAATTGGCATATTTGAAATGGATAATGAGATGAATTTTATTTTAAAAAGTTTAAAAATAAATTTCCCATTATCGTTTTTATATTGGATCACATGCAAGCCTTAGGTAGCTAGTGAGTTATTTGGACGACACTTTATGATTTACAATGTTCCAAAACATAAATGAAGCATGTCACATCCCTTGGGAAATGGTGATGAGTCCTCTTTGGCATGATTTTAAAGGGGAGCATGTACATATTTCTATGTAACCTTGAGTGTGGGGTCCCTATATCTTAGAACTATCATACCTTCTTAGGCATATGACCATGTTTCTCACTTGTTAGTATTTCAAATGAAAATATGCCATTGTTGTTAACTACTTCACATTCCTTTATATTTATATAAACTATTTTATATAAAAGGTGTTTATTTAATCCATTTATTTAAAGTATTTCCATCATTTAAAATGTATTTCATCTTTTGAAATGTAAAGCGTGATTTTTTTAAATATGCTTTTGGAATGTCAAACTTGTTTATTTGAAAATTGAAAGCTCTTTATTTGGTTAATTAAATATTTTCATCTATTATGGAATCCTTGGTGAGACCCTAATGGGATTTTAGATCACACCCTACCTATGCCTTTGGGTGTTTATAGATTATCTTCTTCCAGGTTTGAGCAAGGGTAAAGCACCACTTGGAGGTGGTTCTAGATATTGATCCATGCTCTTGGTGAGTTGTGTCTGTTGGGACTTGGGTTGTTCTTTCAATTTTTATGGTACTTTCTATAGTACTTTGGGTTGTTTTATACCTATTTTATTTCTGGTACATTACTCCCAATGAAGTTTCTTTTGTATTTATATTGATTTTATAGTTCTTTTTCACATTATTAGTGGAAAACCTATCCCCACTTTCCTTTTCATATGACGCCAAGTGCTAGTCGCCGACCCTTGGGGATCTGGAACTCTCTTCAGTCTATGTTTGGATTGGATCAGTTATCAGGTTACTAGGGTACCCAGGATGGTCTGTGACAATAATGGAAGGCCAATCATAGGTTCTCATCTAACAAAATTTATAAAAAACTAGCATGAAACATAGTGTCTAACCATGTTTTCCCTCAAGGAGCTGAGCATAGGAGAATTCATTGTCTTAGAAACTTATGTTTATTTTTGGTTTTATTTTCTTATTTTTGAAATTAGAAAGAGGGATGAGGGGTTGATTCATAAAAAAGTAAAGAAAATAAAAATGTAGAGCAACATGAATGCAATAAGGGAGACACCCATGGATTCAACTATAGTGATCCTTCATTGTCTCACTGATTTGATTCTCTATCTCATTCTATGTGTGTTCCAACCAGCTATGAAAAACCTCACTATATCAATTGTGTGAATAAACATTACACTCAAGGAGAATACACTAAGTGATTAGCTCACCACTATCTCCAATGAGTCACAATCGTGAGTCTATCCACTTACTAAAACACTTATCCCAAGCATACATCAGTGATCCAGATAGTGGGAGTGGAAATGATTTTTAGAAATGTGAAAGAAAATGAGGTAAGGAAGAATATGAGGTACAATAATCTTCTCACATCCTTAAACACCCAAATTTATAGAAAGAAACCAAAAGAAACAAGCTAGGTGCACATAATCCTATTCACTAGTTTTCATCAACTGGATGATCCTTATGTTAGCTTTCCATCATAGATGAAAGCTTTAGAATCATCATTACAACACAGAGGAAGAATCATCAAGAAAAGGGGTTGATAAGAACAACACATCACAAATGAACAATGAATAAAATGAATTATAATTATAGGAATACAGTAAATCCCTACCCTAATAAATACCAGGATGAAGGAAAAGGAACAAATTATTTTTCCAATGGTGGAGGAAAATATTTATAGCTGTTTCCCAATACTCTTATTTCTCTTCCATTAATTTTTGTGTCGTAAGCTCCATTCTCCTTCATCAGATGATCTTCACATGTCTAACTCAAGGGTCACGATTGAGGGAGCTGAGCATCTCAAATCTTTTAAGTTAGTAATTATTTCTATGACCTCTTTCTCCTTCATTTTTTGGTGGATGTGCGCCATGTGGATGCTTAAGAAATTATTCCTGATTTGAGAAGACTAGTGGAAATTAGTTTTCTTTAGATTTTATGTGGAAATTTTCTATTTTGTGGTCGATTTCCTTTTCAATTGTGATTTCTTGTCTTCCATGTTTGATCAAGGGGCATGGTCAATCAAGATTAACATGTGGTCGATCTAGTTCTTTGTATAATTTTCAACCCAATTGGTCATGTGATATATTCACCGTTTGATCAATCATGAAAGGCATGGTCAATCGTCTGCCATGGTCGATTGTCTTATGGTCAGTCGAGCCTTTTCCACTTTTTCAACTTCAACCTGCATATAATAAAAACATAATTAAATATAGGTTTTGTTTCTATTAAGATCAAAATGAATTAAAACACTTAAGAATAGAATTAAAATTCCTTTAAACTATTAAATCCAATTCTCTAAATCAATTACCATTAAATCCAAAAGTTAAATAAATCATTAAAAACCATGTTTTAATCCATTTATAAAATATAAAGTGTTTTGAGTGTTAATGAATTTGAAATATATGGTTTAAAGATAAATAGTTTGTAATATGAATTGTTTAAGATCCAACAATAGAGGTGGGTATACCATAAGATATTTATAGATCTTCTACAAATACATAGGCATTAGGTATAAGAAGACTATTACTAAAATGCAAGAGAAGAATTGTGTAGCTTAATGGATAAACAATACATTAATAGAGAGGGTGTGGAGTATAAATCTTCATTTAGGGATTCTGAATACCTTTTGGACTCAATTAGTTATAACTTTAGTGTACATGACTAATCATATCCCCTCAGCACCAATGGGACAAAATCTACCAAAATCTCTATAGGTGGGAAATTCACTGAATCTTTCTCTCCTCATGGTATTTGGATGTATAACCTATGCACATATGGATTTGAAATATAGAGATAATATTGAAGCTAAATCTCACACATTTTTTTATAGTCTATAGAGAATAAGAAATTGTAATTTGACATTGGGATGATGAGAAAATAAATGTCATTAGAAGTATGAATGTGCTCTTTAATGACAAGATCTTATGGAAGGACCAAAAATTAAAGGTGAAGGAAGGTAAAGTTAGAGAATAAAATTAAACTAAAATTGATCTAAATAGAGGTGCCATACATTCATAAATTTTGGAGAGTTTAGGTGACTCTAGGTTTACTAAAATTTTACAAGACCTAGAGGAATGTTCATTGAGAAGTGCAAATAGTTTGAGGTTTATACTAATAAAAATTATATCTAAAATCTAAATAATTAGAGATGCTAAGTCTAGAGTTCTAAAGAAATAGATTTTGGAGGTTTTAGTTAGGGAAAGAAAATAGTAATAGGAAGAATTTTAGAGCCTATAAGGATCAGAAGATTAATAGAGAGGTATGATGTTGACCTGAATTTCATACTTTCAGTAGATAGAAATAATCCAAAAATATTAGAATAAGTGGATACCTTTAGAGATATGATGAGTTGGAGTTGTCCATGTAATAATAATTGAATTATCTACACATGAATAACACTTGGTTTCTAATGAAATTTCCTACCAGAAAGAGGTAACATGAAAACTAGTGGGATATCTAGTTAAAATATGAAGCTGATGTAAGGAAGAAGTTTTAGGAGAAACTTGTTGTTAGTAGACTAAAGTCATTGATATTTATGAAATCTTTTATCTAGTACTAAATAATAATACCATTCTAACCATACTCATTTTGGTTTCTTATAGATGATTATATATAGATAAAATGGATGCGAAGATGGATTTTCTTTATGAGGATCTAAATGAGGAAATCTACATGAAGGAACATGCTAGTTTTTTCAAATAATCTAAATCATGACTTTTTATTTAAACTCATTTTTTTCTATAGGTTGAAACAAGTGATAAGGAATTGGAAGGATAAGTTCTACTCATTCATGGGGGAGAATGGTTTCATATAGAACAAATATAATAATTTTTTCTATGAGAAGAAAAATATTGATGAGAATTTTATCATTATACTATTGTACATAGATGACATGCCTTTTGTGGGATCTTCAATTCAATGGATCTAGGAGATGAATAATGTCTTATTGAAGATATTTGAAATGAAAGATCTCAGAGAATTGAGGAAAATATTGGGCATGAGGAAAAAGAAAGATTAGCAGACTAAATTTTTTCCCTTATCTTAGAAAGAGGTATGTCCAGAATATTATAGAAAATTTTGTGATGGCTAGATGAAATTATATTTCTAATCCTTTTGATAGAAACCTTAATATTTAAAAAGAATAAGCACCATAAATAGAAAAAGTTTCTAATAACATAGAGATAATATCTTATGATTATGTGGTAGTAAGTCTTATGCATTCCATGGTGTTAACTCAATCAGATCTTTCCCATGTAGTGGGAGTTGTAAGTAGGTTATTGTAAAATTAGAGGAAAGAACAGTAGGAACATGTGAAGTGGATTTTGAGATATCTAAAAGAAATAAAAGGTATAAACCTTTTCTTTATAGATAATGATACATTGGTTGGGTATGTTAATTAATACTTTGGGGGAGACTCAAATTCATGAAAAATCATAAATGGTTATGTCTCTACCTTCAGTGGAACCATAGTCAGCTGGATGTTTAGGTTGAAACTAGTTATTTCACTCTCTAAAATAGAAGAAGAATTTGTTATAAAAATAGAATAAATCAAGGAAATGGTGTGTTGAAATTTATGATTGAGGTTCTCATAAGCATCTATGAAATTTAATCACTCTAATATGATAGCTAGAGCATGATACATTTGGACTAAAATCCAATGCTCTGTCTAAGGAAAAAGAACATTGACATGAAGCACTATCATATCTATAAATTACTTGAATATGGAGTGCTAGTGTTTCCCTGTGCAACCACCAATACCCTGCATCATTCCTCAATCTAAATTCTAAATACCGATAGCGGAATAGTTCATTAAAGGCCTCATTCATTCCCACATATTATATGATAATAATGATAAAAACACTGAAAATTTATAAATCTAGTGAATGCAACAACTAATTAACTTCATGTGGATATTACTATCTTGAAAAGAAACTATTTGAAGTTCATAAACTTTTAACAGCCTCTTTGTTATTCATTGAAACCCACTACCTCTAATATAACAAGGTCAATGGGTTCTTTAATGTTTCTTTTCCCCCTATAAACTTACTCTCGATCATGAAAGGAATTAATAGAATCAAAATAACACCTCACTTAAAGAATGCATCAAGTATTTCACAACATCCTCTAACACTTTTTCTAATGTCACCCTCTATACTTCCACTATGTCTGATGATCCTTCTTCACTCCCTTCAATTAACTTAAATATAAATAAGACATGGTGTTTCCTTAGGCATTATAGAATTAAATAATTGGTTAACATAGGGAACTTTTCCACATTACTTGAAAATATTGTACGCTTCAGGATCGAACCCTCCAACGAGAGGATATTCCCTAATAGGTGGATCTAAACTCAAGGATTTTTATCACAAAGAGGATAATATTGAATAAAGGTGTTCAAGTTTCACTCATGAGGCTATCAAATTAGGGATTTTATATTTTCATAAGGTGGATCTCAACTCAGGTATTTTTTTATTACCATGAGAAATTGTCAACATGAGGAATTTGATATCGTTACATATGATTAATAGAGGAAAACCAAACCTGAATTGGTAGGAATAAATACTAGGATGGATAGGGGAAACAAATTAAATTGTAATTTACATCTATATTTGAAATAAGATATATAGACAACACTATGTGTCATGTGAGAATAGGAATCAATCCACACATAGGTTTTTATTTAGGAATTTTCATTATGTTATGGAATTAGAAACAAAATATTCTCTATGGTTGTACCCAGGTTAAGATCTCCAAGTTTCTATATATACTGTCCTAGTGTATGGATGATGTAAAAAACTCAATGATAATAAAGAGACCATAAGAAAAGAGAGTTTGGATGAAAAGTGAAAATTTTTATTGGGTATAGAATAAGTGATTTAGAATTCCCTACACATCCTATAATAGTAGGAATAAATCCATACATAATTCTTTGAAGAGAGTCTCTTTATAGACCTGGATCATGCATTAGAGATAAAAAACAGTTTCATCCTAATGCAAGTTTATTTCAAAAAACCCTATGTGAACTGGTGAACTGATACACTATGAACCCTTACATTGAAATGGATTATATATATGTGAATTAGGTTATATAGAATAGACTATTGTAAGAATTCTAAGACCATGGAGGATAGACCATTGTTTCATGTGGTTTATGGTCATGCAAAGAGGACCATGTACCCATTGGGAATTTTCTAAGAGGATAATCTCAACTCAAGGATTTTGGATTTCAAATAGGAGTAACTCAACTCAAGGAATTTTGGTTTCCAAGAGAAATATCTTGAATCAAGGCATTTATGTTTCTAATAATAATATCTTGACTCATGGTAGTTTTTTCTTCACAAAATTTTTATATCCATATAAGAAATGGTAAAAATGTTGGATGCCATAATATTTCATAGAAAATGGGCATGATACACAAATGTGTAATATAAAGGGTATTTGAGTCTACTTGAATAATGGGATTATAGAATTTGTAAATCATAACATAATAATGTCTGAGTACATGGGAAATAGAGACACATAATAATTTCTGAAGTTTATGGTCATAAAACTATGACCAATAATGGCTAAAGTTTATGTTTATATATATTAGACTGAATTTGAGGTGATATATTACTCAATAGGGGAAAAATTGATCTAATGTGAATAATGGAACCAACACTGGACATTAAACCTAGATAAAAGGGAAAAGATAACCCAATACGAGGGATATACACTATGCCATTATATTAAATCTCAATAGGAATAATAAATACTATTAATTTTGGGTCATTATTCTAAGACCATATACCTGACATGAATTCTCTAAGAGGAGAGTCTAAAATAAATGATTTGAGGAATTTAAGAGGAGTATCTCAAACCAAGGAATTTGAGATATTAAGAGGACTATCTCAACTCATGGTTTCTACCTCTTCAAAGACAAGGAATACTCAAATTTTAAAGGGTACAAAAGTTGAATTTCATAATCTTTCATTGATGATGAGTATCATAAAAAAATATGTACCATAAAGGGTATTTGAAACAACCAAAATAGGTGGGTTAAGGAATGTGTAAACCATAATATAGGAATGTATGATTCAATGGAAAATGGATAGAGGTTGAAATAATTTAAACATTGGTAATAGAGAAACTAAAACCACACCATATGAAAATAACACATGGGTTTAATAGAGAGACACATGATTTTTATACATGGATATTATATCTTTTTAGAATAATATTCAATAAATTACACAAACACACACCTGAGTAACATAATAGTTTAGTGCCTTTGGGGATTAGGTACACAATATTCTAATTTGTTGAAAGATCTTCAACATCTCCCATAAAGATCTCCCCCTTTAGTACACTTCACAAAAACACCCTATTTAAAACCTTTCCTCACAACCTGAGGAAAGGAAAAATAAGAAAGGGTGAGATTAGATGCTCAGTTTAATTGAAAATTGAATTTTTTGTTTCTGCAAAACACTTTTAAGGAAAATTGAGAACCCATATAAGTACAAAAAACAAATCATCAAATACCATAATAGATCACATAATCATTGAAATCTAATTTAATCCTATTAGAAGTGTTCTTACCATATAATTTATAATGAATTCCATTTACCTTTGTAGCCGGATCATCCTTGATGAGGTCTTCAAACTAATAAGCCACATTGTGCCAAATTTTAATGTACTCCTCCATATTTATCTTCATTTCATTGAATCCTTCTACTAAAATAAAATCTTTCTTGTTGATCCACTCAGTCTTTTCCTTATTAGTTTACACAAGTAACAGTCTCTTTCACATCTTATCAGCATCCTATTTTGAGGCATTAATCAGGAGAGACTCCTACAATATTTCTTCCTCCAATTGAATGATAAGTTCCTATATTTATCCCTTGTTTTTAGGCTCAACCCGATTAGTTATGACCACACTGGAAGAGTGGTCCACCACTATCGAGCCTTCTTGCCTCTATTTTAAAGCCTCCACCAGACCTCCTTCCGGCTCCTGATCCTTAGAATCACTACAAGAAGTCAAATTGTTTTCATTAACATTGGGATCATAGTCCATAACATTTTCCTTCATATTTTTTTAGGATCTTTTCTCCATTGGTTTGGGTATGTATGAATAGTCCTTTTTCCATTTTGATTTTTGTCTTTTAATCAGGTAGTAGCTCCCCGAATCCCGATTTCCTCTCTGACCCTTCCTCTTCCTTAGAATGTGTATCCCTCTACCTTGAATTTCTTCTACCCTATCTCCTGAAAATTTATAATAAGAATCATCACTAGAGTCTTCCCTTGGAAATCCCTAACCTTCATTGATGTTCTCTTCCCGAGCTGATTCATGTTCCTAAATCAACCCTTCACTCTCCAAGACTTCAAAGTGATTTACAAGATTAATAGTGGGAAAATCCCTTCTAGGGATTAACCTAATTGACACCCAGCCCCATGTATCCGAAATCTCTTGAACCTTATAGCATGTTCGACCTACATCCCTTGCGGCATGAGATACCACTGCATGACCAGGTTCCTAAACATGTCACACTATCTCTATATCCTATGAACCCTCTCTTCCAATAGTTCCATTTCCTGATCACACTACCTTCACATAGGATATTTCCTTGGGTGCATTGTTTCTTTGATCCAACATACCTATTGTACACACCCCTTCATTTATTCTTGACTCAGATGAGTATTGCATCACCAAATTTCACTCAACCAAATAATGACATAATCTACCAATGATATCTATGACCTTCGAATCGTGGTTATGAGGGAGAACCCTTTTAGGGGGAGAGAATATTTGGATGCTCTATCTAAATCCAATTTGGAATCTACCTAAAAATAAGAAGAAAAATAATGTGAATTGAGAGTGCCTCGGTACCATGAACCACTGAATTGAGCCTGTTCCTTCAGACCATCAGACCTAGACATCAAGCCCTTATCACCAAGACCTGACTCTGAAACCAAATCCATCTTCTAGTGGCTGACCTTTAGGTTTTTTTGACACACTAACATTAGGTGACCCAATCATTTTCATAAGGAGAAAAAATCCATCCATATTTCAAATATAATTGATTGTTTATATTGGAACTCTTCACCAACTTCAATCTAAAAAAAATCAACTATCATTCTTGAAAGATTGATTTCAATGTAAATAGAAGGGGAAACAGGGTGAAAAAAAAAACTAGTTCTACTATCAAAGCGTATAAAAAAGACAATCAAGTTCCCTAACATTCAAATTATCTATGGGTTCTAAAAAGGAAGAGGAAATTCCAGAAAACTAACCCTAATCACCATTATTGGAGAGTCACTCTTCATATGGAAATCATAGGACCACTGGAAAAGGAATAAGCATGATCTTTTTCAGACACATGGGGCTTTGGTCCAAGCCTTTATCAAATCGATCTTCGAAGAAAAGTTAATCACAATGTCCCTATTATTTATTATCCGAACTATTTCTTGTTTGTTTAAGCCACAAGTTCCAAAAACATTTGTCAAAAAAATCTACTGATGGTAGGTGATGTTTGAAGTGAGCAACTAGAGTTAGATTAAGAAGGGATAAGGTATTAGTTAACTCTAAAGTTGAAAGAGAGAGTTTTATGGATCCTTTGAACATGTTTGGGACTTTAGGGAAAAGTGCGATAAGAGGGAAATGGGGAAAGGAATTGGGGTTAGAGAAGGGGTAGACAGAATGGAAACAAGACCCCTAAAAAGGTGATGGAGTTCCCTCCCCCCTCCAAAAGGGGAGGGACTGATGCTTCAACCATTGATTCCTAGGTCATGCCTAGAGGGGAGAGAAGAGGAGATTCAAAACCCCTGAGCTTAGAT
Organism: Viscum album; assembly: GCA_963277665.1. Lineage (NCBI taxonomy): Eukaryota > Viridiplantae > Streptophyta > Magnoliopsida > Santalales > Viscaceae > Viscum > Viscum album. The sequence goes on along the minus strand of OY728162.1, from coordinate 72,521,222 downwards.
GCACAATAAGGGTAAACAAGGGAGTTTCATAATCATAACATGAACATAAGTATATATGAGAACACAAGAATAAGATTTTGAAACCATACCCTGCATATCAAAGATCATAATATTGAGTCTTGGCATAAAGATTTTAAGTTCATAAGACATGAATAATAAGGTAATCAAATAACATGATCCATGAGAGCATAAAATTGGAATATTACATAGATTTGTGACATACGCATAAGCATAGAAAATATTATTTCAAGGATACTCACCAAGAAATTCATAACATGTTAGGCTTGGGATAACCACCCATGTACATTATTTGAGATTGGTATGACCTTTTATGTACCCTATTTTTTGGGCTTCGGTTAACCACCTATGTACCCTCCTTTTTGGGCTTAGGATAACCACCTGTGTATCTTCCTTTTTAGGCTTGGGATAACTACCCCTGTACCCTATGATATCATAGATAATTTATCATTACCCAATGCATTTAAGGGATATATAGTTTACACCCATCACATAATAAAAATCATATATATTTGTGCCACAAGATCATAAAAAATCAATCATATAATAACCCATGAAATGAAATGAGTTTCAAAAACATTTCATCATATCATAAACTATAGAAAAGAGATAGGTTTTATAATCATTTTATTATTTCATCATATCATAACCTATGAAAAATAATTGGGTTTCATAATAATTCTATCATGACATAACTTTTGGAAGAGAAACGAGTTTCATAAACATGTTATCATAATGAAACATTTAGAGATAAAATGAGAATATTATCCTTGGTTCATATCCCAATTAAATAATAGGAAACATAAAAATATTTCATATTATATGGAAAATAATTTTGAAATATCATTTAAAACATTTTTGATGAAAATAAAATATTTTGGAAATCATTTATTTAAAATAAAAAACCTTTTTGAAAATAAATTTCTTTGAAAGTAACATTGAAATCTTATAAAGTAAGATTTTAAAAATAATTTAAAACATTTCTTGAGGAAAGTATCATTTCATCTTTGTAAAAAACTTTTTAAAACATTTTTGAAAACATTTTTAGAAAACTTGGTTTTGGAAAAATATTTTTCGACTTAAAAGATGATTTTTCATAAAAACAATATTTTGAACTACTAATTACATAAAGAGAGAAAAATTAAGGGGAAAATATGTATTCTCATGACATAAACCTAGGATAAGAAAATTAATGAGTTTCTTGAGAGATAGATCATAATATTTATTCATTGGAAGCATAATCATAAACAATTTCGATAAAGAATGTGATTGTAACATAAACCTATTACCACTTTGGTAAATTTGAATCATAAGCCCCATAAAATAATAACATTAAATTAAAATTAAAATATCTTGAATATAAGTATATTCATGATATAACATGTCAATGTGGTAGTATATACACCTTATAGAAGAAGATAGATGCATAACATGACTTATGTCCCAAAGAAGGCAAATCGAGACAAAAATCCCCTGTTGATTTGTTAACTTTTGAACAGTAAACCCCATGAAAGAGATATCATAAAATGGATATGTATATCCCCATAATTTTAATTAGGACCATCATAAAATAAATTCATGGTAAGTATATACACCACATAAAATAAATAGGTGGTGAATATGGCTTACGTCTCACAGAAGTAAAAAAAGTGAGACAAAAATCCCTTACCTTAAGTCTTGATTTACTTTTCACACATTCAAAAATCCAATATAATAAATATAATTTTATTATGCATATATTAAAGAATAATATTCATATATATAATACCATATATGTTTTCATTACTACCTTTTATTACTTTTTTATTAATAATTCAACGTTAAAGTCACGTTTTAGGCAATAACTGCTTTGTTTTTCATGTATGTTTTGACTATATATTTTTGTTCCTCTTACTTAAATCTTTGTTTCATAATATCCAAAATTTTAACCATGATATAAATATCATATATATTAATTATATACATTTTTAGAGTAATCCATAATATTTAGAGATAAAAAAAATGAAATGCACTATTCTTGGAGACGGTAGACCGTACATATGCATGAGCATTGTTTCCATTTTCTTGTCAAATTGGAATAAAGAAACAAAAATGATATATTATCATTAAATAATAATTTTTATGTCATATATATCACATATTTTTATTAAATCATCTTTATTACCTTCCGTGTAAAGCGTGAACGAATCACATCGCTTCGTAAGGCGGTAGTCTATCATACACATGTATGACATTATCATATTCCAAAAAAATGGAGAGTATGAAGTTATGTGTGACATAATGATTAATAAATTATAATAATATAATAAATATCATATATAAATAATAAATTCATCATTATTTTCATCCTTGATAGGTGGAAATGGAAAAATGAATGACATCAGTTTGTGAGGCGGTAGTCCTCCATACAAATGAACGATGATTTCACAACCCATTTGATGGAAGTGGAGATAGTTTTAGGTCATGAAGTTAACATAAAAACATATCAGTATATGTAGGATATTATGGTTGTGATATCATTATGGTATAATAATTATTGAATGAGGTGGAGGAAGAAATAAAACAAAAACGCTCATTGGTGAATGTTACCTCTTCTTCGGGTATCCTCCCTAGGTCTGCATGAAAATCCTTCCTAGGTTGAATTTATGTCCAAAATAATGATTCTAGGATAATATGAGGGAAATTTTGAAGTGATTTGGGTAGGAATTGGTTGATCCAAAATGTATTGATAGGTGTGAATAAGTGAGGGGAGTGAGTGCTTTTTTATAACTGAGGAGTGACATTTTTATAAATATCCAAAAGTATTCAATATTAGGAGGTCACTCATACCTGATGTGCCTAAAAAATTGATAAATAATAGATTTTAGGGATTATATGGTCGATAAAAACCTCCACCACACAAAATTAACACATTTTTATCATGTTATTCCTTAGTATTTAAGTTTAATAAATTTTACCCTTTTAGTTTTTTTTACCATGATAACTTGTATTTTTTATTTACCAAGGTAATATATCCTTTAAGAATAAAATTAAAATGAAATTAATTAGATAATTTAGACATAATTATTCTAAATATTATATCCAATTTATTAAATAAAAATCCTATATGTGTGTAAAATTAATTTTAATACAAACACATGTAATGTGCAAAACCCCATTTTAATCTTAATCACAATAATTAATTTTAACCATTTTCACTAATCATTATGGCCAAAAATTAAGTTTAAATTATTATATAATATAAATTATTTTTATTCTAAATATGGAATCCATTTTTCCAAATTAAATTCACATAAATTAAAACACTTGATTTAAAATTAATCTCGCAACTGTGATGATAAAACATGTTTTTAAAGAGAAAATATTTAAAAGTTTATGAAGTTTTTATATCAAAATTCAATATGAAATTGATTAAAATTAAATAAAAATGATTAATTTAAATATATTTTAACTAATTTTACTTTGATACCAATTTAAAATATAATTTAACTTTATAAATAAACTAAATGAAAAGTCAGTTTTCAATTAAAATTCAGTATTTTTTAATATTAATCAAAAAATGAAATTTTTCAGAAAAATCCCAAAAATTAACCCTAAGATAATTTTTACATGATTATTTCAAAAAGAAACTTTATTTTTTAAAATAATTTTTTTATAGTGTCAAAAATAAGTTTTAAAAAAAGTGTGAAAAAGTTGAAAATATGCTATTTAGAAAAATACAGTTTTAAGCATAAAATTGGATTTATTTTTATCTCTTGTATATAAAAAAAGATTAATGTTAAACATTTTATTGAGTATATAATATGAAAATTTCATTAAAATAATTCAAAAAAATTGTTTTTTCTAATTTATTGAGGTAAAACATGTTTGTGTGCATATAAATAGTTTTTCAAAAAAAGATATCCTTTATTTTCAAATGGTTCTTCTTTCATTTATAATTAATTGGTCACTAAAGAATTAATTTTATATACATGTGTACATAATGTATTTTCATAATTTAGTTATTCATACCCACCATTCAATTGGCTAGGTGATAACTATCATAATAATATTTTAATATTATTTCACATTTCGTTTAAACTCAGTGTTGGGTGAAACAAAAAAATTAACTTAGTGTTGTATGTAACTCAAGATTAACTCATTATTTCATGTGATACAATATAAACTTGGAGTTTCATGTAATGAAATCTAAACTTAGTTTTGCGTGTAATTCAAGATTAAATTCGTCTTTCATGTAATGAAATATAAACTTGGTGTCACATTTAATGCAAGATTAAATTAGTGTTACATGTAAAAAAAGATTAACACAGTGTTATATGTAAAATAAAATATCGAAAATATTAAATTCATTTGAAAAAAATATATTTCAAAAAATCGCATGGAGTTACATTCTAACCCCTTAAAATGAATTTCACCCTCATAATTCATCACTTTTTTGACAAAAAATGAGGATACTTCTACCTCATTACATCCTTAGGTTCCCACATTGCTTCCTCAAGTTGGTTGTTTCACCATAAAGCATTGAATAGGTAAGTTATATTGTTTTGTAGATATTTCTATATTCGATCCATAATCTATATTGGTTATTCCTCATAAGGAATTTCATGCTCCAGCGGTATGACCTATGAGTTTAGTACATGTGATGGGTCAGGTATATAATTACTTAGGTGTAATACATGGAACACATCATTAACCAGATAGAGGTTCAATGGAAGTGACAATTGATAAGTTACAATCTCAACATGATCAAGAATTTCAAAGGGACCTATACACCTAGGGATTAGTTTTCTATTATTTATTACATGAAGAAATTCATAGAAACACTTTCTCATCAACTTAAAATTCTAGATCACATCGATGATTACCAGTATAACAATTTTGTAAAATTTGTGATGTCCTTACGAGTTAAACATGGATCTAACCTTCCCTTCCATATTAGCAGCTTTATTAAGTCCCAATATCTTTCTTTCTATAACTTTATTCCAATACTTTAGAGTTCTACACTTCTTTCCATAAAGCAGTTTATAAGGATCCATTTAAATTATTGAGTGAAAGCTTTTGTTGCAGGAACACTCAACTAGAGGAAGGTGTTGATCCCAACCACCATTAAGATCTTAGCATATCTTCTAGAGTTTGAATTCTTCTCTTAGACCGACCATCTATCAGAGGATGATACACAATGCTGAAACATAACTCTGTATTAATGGATTTCTAAATACTTCACCAAAACTTTGAGGTAAGATTTAGATCCTGATCAGATACAATTAAATGTGTTACTTCATGAAACCTTATCACTAACTTAATATATGTTCTAGAAAATGGATCCAGAGAGAAATTTTATATGATAAAAACAAAGTGTGTTGACTTTTCAAGGTGATCGACTACAACCCATAATTACCTCAACATCATGGATAAGATAAACCCTAAAGTTTACCAGTACCTTTAATTATATTTACACAAAGTGTAATAACATTGTCACTAAAACATATACAAAACTAAAGGTTTTTATTAACATAAATGTGTATCAAAATATCCTTAATCTTGATAAAATACCATCACATAAAACCTCAAAAGTAGTTTCAATGAACTTGAACTTATGATGAACCTTAAAATCATAAACCAATGATGGTATCCATAACTAAAAAGTTAATCTTACAAATATACTTTAAAAGTTAATTCCCCATTCATTCCTTATATAAGATCACATATTATACAAAAAACATTTTAATTGGAAGCTTGGGATCATCCTTATGCCGATATAATATCAAATGTGATTTCATAATTTCAAAATCCATATAGAGGGAGATAATCACATGAAATTTCACTAAAGTATGGACAATATGATTTTCATAGGAATTCTTCATACAAAATCAAACATGGAATTATCAAATAAGTAGGGGAGGATATGTGTTCCCTAATTATCATGATTCACTTAATCCATTATGATTGAATAAGATTTACCTTTTTTCTTTTGTCTTCAGATGTTATTTTGGATTATCTTCCACATTATCCCTTGGATTGAGGCATTGATTAACATAATTCCCAAAATCATTTCACTTGAAACACTGGAGAGTGTTTGGTGAATTCTGTTGAGATCTCTCTCCATTTATTTCATTGACTGGACTCTTCACATAACTTTTACATTCTTTTTCTTGATGTCCAAGATTCCCATAATTGTAACACCCTCTTTTTCATTTTTATAATTCACTCGAGTTCTTCTTCCCATATTTATGGCATATAGGTGACTAAAATTTCTTTCCACCATGTGATTTATTCAAGTTCTCATGATATTTGATCTTATTTTTCTTATTAAAACCATGGGAATAGTTAGAATCTTAAATTTACGTTTCTACTTTCAGTTCACATTGAATGACTTATTTTTAGCTACTAAAGTACCTTATAGCCAATTCCATTGGAAGACTTAGTCTTAAGACACCAAAGAACTGATCAATTTTTCTTTCTATACTTTTTATTAAACTAGAATCATACCATGAATTTCTTGTAAAATGAGATTCATAGGTTCTAATACATTCAACATCCTTCTGTTTGATCTCTAGAAATTCCATATATATCTTTGTTTGTAGAATATGTGGGAATTAATTTCTAAAAAATATCCTCTTAAACTCATCCCATTCCATGGAGTTAATTACATCCTATTGAATCATATTCTTAATAAGGTTATACCATTGATATGATTTACCTTCCAAATGATAGATAGACAAATTTACTTATTCATGTTTTGAACATAGGAGAATGGAAAATATATTTTTAGTGGTACCGATCCATTTCTTAGTGACTAGTGGATTGATTGAACCACTAAAAGAAGGTGTACATTTTCTCATGAAGGATTCAACAAAATGTTGTTCCCTCCTTTTATCGTTTAGATGTTCAACATGATTCATATCTTGAGAATGTTGTGTGATTATAAAAAAAAGATTTTACATTATATCTCTCATAACATTTTTTTATTAGGAGTACAATCATTTCATTTTCCATTACATTCAACATTAACATAGATCCTTCAGGTTCCATCCAATGAATAAAACCAAAAAGCATAGTGTGATAAACACTAATAAAAGTGGAAAACCACATAATCAAGAAAAGCCACTTATAGGATGTCTAAATCATGATACATTCTTTTAAATCAATGAAACCTTAGTCATAACCTAGTTCATCCATGATCATTATTTATTTAAATCATTCATGATGATTCATAAAAAGTGGATTTATAAAGCATATCCCCTGAGTGTTTCAAACCAGGTGTGCAGCAAGTCCTACTTCCATACACCAGGTGATGATCAAGTCTAGCTTAATGCTCCATTTTTGAAGTTATTTCCCCTAGGTACCTCTATGCTAGAGAAACATCCACTTGTAGTATCCATAAAGGGATGTAATTTCTTGGAAACCACTTACTCCATCCTTTACTCAAATTCCAATAAATTTTCCTATACTTTGACTCATCCTTTGACCCATACTTAGATGCATACCTAGAAATTAGAAACATCCATAGGTATTTATTTGAAGTTTTCTCATCTTAGTTTCCAAAGGTTGACTGAATCTTTCCTCTAAAACAAACTATAGTGACCCAAGATTTTCATATACGGATATTATATATTTTTAGAAGGATATTCAATACATTACACAAATAAATTCATAAGGGATGTAATAGTTTAGTGCCTTCCAATAATAGGTACAAAATCTTATAATTAGGTGAAATATATTCAACATCTCCCATAAAGATCTTTCCTTTTAGCAATCTTCAAAAACATACCATACTTAAAACCTTTCTTTTTAACCTGGGGAAATGAAACATAAGAAAGGGTGATATGAGATGATTAGTAAGGGTAAACATGAGAGATATATAAGCATAACATGAACATAATAGTATGATAACATGATCATAACATTTTAAAACCATACCCTTAATATCAAATATCATAATATTGAGTCATGGAATAAAGATTGGAAGTTCATAAGACATGAATCATAAGGGAATCAAAGAACATGATCCTTTAGAGTATAACATTGAAATAAGACATAGATTTTTGGAATACACATAATAATATGAAATTTTATTTCAAGTCTACCTACCAAGTCATTCATAACATGTTAGGATTGGGATAACCACTCATATACTAGCTTTGGGCTTGGGATGACCTACTGTGTACTCTAATGTTCAGGCTTGGGCTAACCACCCATGTACCCTCCTTTATGATCTTGGACTAACCACCCATGTACCCTCCTTTTTGATCTTAGGTTAACCACCTATGTACCCTATAGAATTTATAATCTCATATAGAATTTATCATTACCCAATACATTGGAGGGAGATATAGGTCCCACCCATCACATAATAAAACCATACATATGTGTGTTATAGGATCATAAAAAATATATCATATAATAACCCATGAAATAAAATGGGTTTCATAAACATTTAATTATATCATAACATATGGAAAAGGGAAATTTTTTATAATAATTCCATCATTTCATCATAGTATAACCTATGAAAAAGAAGTGGGTTTCATATGAATTATATTATAGTATAACCCATGGAAGAGAAATAGGCGTCATAAACATTTTGTCATAATGAACCTTTCAAAGAAATAATAATAATATTATAATTGGTCCATATTCATATTAAATCATAGGTAACATCAAAGGACATCATCTTATATGGAAAATAATTTTTAAATTTCATTTAAAACATTTATTTAGGAAAATAAATTTTCATTGAAAATAATTTATTTAAAACATAAAACCTTTTTGAAATTGAATTTCTTTAAAAATAACCTTGAAAGATTATAAAAGGAAGATTTTAAAAATAATTTAAAAAAATTATTAAAGAAAGTATCATTTAATCTTTTAAAAACACTGTTTAAGACATTTTTGAAAACATTTTTAGAATACATGGTTTTGGAAGGAAAAGAGTTTTCAACCGAAAAGATGACTTCTCATAAAAATATTCTTTTAAACTCTTAAGTTTATAAAGAGAAAAAAATGAAGTAAAAAACATGTATTCTCAAGACTTAACTATATTATAAGAACTTTCACGAGTTTCTTGAGAAATATATCATATTATTTCATCATTAGGAGCATAATCATAAACCATCTCGATAAATGATGAGATTGTAACATAAAACTCTTACCACTTTAGTAACTTTGAATCATAACACTACAACAAAAAAGGCATTTAGAGGCAGTTTGGTTTTACGTTTTGCGGCAGTTTAAACCGCCACTAAATAGATTGGCGGTGGTTTTGAAAAACCACCGTGAAATCGTGCGTCGAGAAACTATTCGCGGTGGTTTTTAAAACCGTCGCAGAACGTTTTGCGGCGGGTTTTTAGCGGCAGTTTAAACCGCCTCTAAATGATCTAGTGACTGTTTTTTAATTTTTTTAATTTTTTTTTTAATTTTTTTAATTGTTTTATTTATTTTTTTATTTTTTTATTTATTTTATTTTATTTATTTATTTATTTTATTTATTTATTTATTTATTTATTTCGTATTTATTTTATTTATCCATGCATGCACATCCCATGAACATGCCCATGCAATATAAAGAAATACTGCGTTTGATGAGATTTGAACCCCTAACTTCTTGCATATTTTCCAAAGACTTTACCACTCCAGCAAGCTCGTCATGTGGTTAATAAACAGAATTTAATATACTTATATATATTAATTGAAAAAACAAATAATACATAAATAATATATATAAACTCAATAATAATAAATAATAAATAATAAATAATAAATAATAAATAATAAATAATAAATAATAAATAATAAATAATAAATAATAAATAATAAATAATAAATAATAAATAATAAATAATAAATAATAAATAATAAATAATAACTAATAAATAATAACTAATAAATAATAAATAATAAGTAATAAGTAATAAATAATAAATAATAAACAATAAATAATAAAAAATAAAAAATAAAAAATAAACAGTAAAATATAGTAAATAAAATATAATTAATAAATAATAAAAATAATAAATAATAAAAATAATAAATAATAAAAAAAATAAATAATAAATAATAAATAATAAATAATAAATAATAAATAATAAATAATAAATAATAAATAATAAATAATAATAAATAATAATAAACAAATAATAAAGAATAAAGAATAAAGAATAAATAATAAATAAAAATAAATAATAATAAATAATAAATAATAAATAATAATAAATAATAATAAATAATAATAAATATTAAATAATAATAAACAATAAATAATAATAAAAAAATAATAAATAATAAATAATAAATAATAAATAATAAATAATAAATAATAAATAATAAATAATAAATAATAAATACTAAATAATAAATAATAAATAATAAATAATAAAAAATAAATAATAAGTAATAAATAATAAATAATAAATAATAAATAATAAATAATATATAATAAATAATAATAAATAATAATAAATAATAATAAATAATAATAATAAATAATAAATAATAAATATGAAATAAAAAAATATTAAATATTAAATAATAAATAATAAATAATAAATAATAAATAATAAATAATAAATAATAAATAATAAATAATAAATAATAAATAATAAATAATAAATAATAAATAATAAATAATAAATAATAAATAATAAATAATAAATAATAAATAATAAACAATAAACAATAAATAATAAATAATAAATAATAAATAATAAATAATAAATAATAAATAATAAATAATAAATAATAAATAATAAATAATAAATAATAAATAATAAATAATAATAATAAATAATAATAAATAATAATAAATAATAATAAATAATAATAAATAATAATAAATAATAATAAATAATAATAAATAATAATAAATAATAATAAATAATAATAAATAATAATAAATAATAATAAATAATAATAAATAATAAATACAAAATAAAAAATATTTAATAATAAATAATAAATAATAAATAATAAATAATAAATAATAAATAATAAATAATAAATAATAAATAATAAATACAAAATAAAAAATATTTAATAATAAATAATAAATAATAAATAATAAATAATAAATAATAAATAATAAATAATAAATAATAAATAATAAATAATAAATAATAAATAAATATAAATAATAAATAGTAAATGATAAATATTAAATATTAAATAATAAATAAATAATAATAAATAATAAATAATAAATAATAAATAAAAAATAATAAATAAAAAATAAAAAATAAAAAATAAAAAATAATAAATAATAAATAGTAAATAATAAATAAATATAAATAATAAATAATAAATAATAAGTAATAAATAATAAATAACCAGTAACAAATATTATTATTAATAATAATATTTTATTATTAGTAATAATAAATAATAAATAATAAATAATAAATAATAAATAATAAATAATAAATAATAAATAATAAATAATAAATAATGAATAATAAATAATAAATAATAAATAAATATAAATAATAAATAATAAAAAATAAATAATAAATAAATATAAATAATAAATAATAAATAATAAATAATAAATAAATATAAATAATAAATAATAAATAATAAATAATAAATAACCAGTGACAAATAATAGATAATAAATAAATTGAAGTATATTATAAATAATAAATAATAAATAATAAAGAAAACACATGAAAAAATATGAAAAGACGTGATAAGGGAAGAAAAACCATGAAAACGCATCAAAACAGATGAATAAACATATAAAGAATGAGACATTAGAAAGAATGAGAATGCATGAAAACTCATGACAACTTTTGGAAAACCCCTTAATAATTCAACATAATCATCATAATAACCCACAAAAAATCATTGATAAAGATAACAAGTCATAGAAACCCAAATAAACAGTAATAAATGGAGCAACCATTAAAACCCGTCAAAACGGTCATAAAATGACAAAAACATTGGACTCACATTAACAGAGATAAATTATGATCCGAGAGTCCATTTCAGATCCGCGACCTGTCAAATCAAATATCCTGAAATGATCTTCAACCTGATAGGTGAAAGAGTCTGAATGGACAGGCGGATTAGAAGTTACGACCATTTAAAAAAAAGCTGACGGGGAACGGGTGCTAGAAACGAGGCATCGAAAAACATAACAAACCTGATACCCACTAAAAAGGCCATAACTTATGATCCAGGAGTGCATGTGGGCACCGCGACCAGTCAAACTGAAGCTCATAGAACGATCTATGATCTGGCAGGTGGAGGAGTCCAAACTGACATGCGGATCGAAAGTTAGGTCCATTTGAAGACAAGTTCGATGGGACACCGGTGACGGAAACAGGGTTTCGGGGGACTTTGGAGGACTTTAGAGGGTTTTTTGGGGTCAAAAAACATGACAGAAGCTTGCTTGTGTTGAACTGGTGCATAGATTTCTTCGCTATTTTCGATTTGATATGTGGTAGAGCCCAAACGGACACCCGAAGCAAAAGTTATGGCCGTTTGAAGTTGGAGAACTTTTTTTCAACTTTCTTATATCTCTCATATCATCTGCACCTTAGACCGTCTCATGGTTTTGATTATTTGTGCCTCTAGATATCTTCATGATCTTCGATTTGATTGGTCGTGGCGCTCCAACGGACGCCCGGATCAAAAGTTATGGTCGTTTTAGTGATTTCAGGGTTTCGCGTGTTTTTTTATTTTTTCCTTTCATTTCGCGACGATTTTACCCAAACCGCCGCTATTTCGCGGTGAGTTTTTAAAAAACTGCCGCTAATCCTCGAAAAAATTTAAAAAAATTTAAAAAAAATAAAACAAAAAAATAAAAAAATTTATGGCATTTCGCGGTGATTTTTTCACAGCGGTTTAAAAACTGCTGCGAAATGGCAGCCCGAAACACGTTTAGCGGCGGTTTTTAAAACCGCAGTGAAAAAACCACCGCTAAATGGCCGTTTTCTTGTAGTGTAAGACCCATGATATAATAAAATAAAATTAAACTTAAAATATTATTAATATAAATATATTCATGATATAACATGTTAAAGGGAAATTATATACACCTCATAGAAGAAGATAAGTACATAACATAACCTATGTCCCAAAGAAGGCAAATTGAGACAAAAATCCCTTGTCGATTTATTAACTTTTGAACCGTAAAACTCATAAAAGTGAGATCCTTGAATGGATATGTAAATAAAAATATTTTAAGGATTATAATAATAAATTAAATTCATGGGTAATATATACACCACATAAAATAAATAGGTAGTGAATATGGAATGTGTCTCAAAGAAGTAAAAAAGTGAGACGGAAATCCCTTACCTTATGTCTTGGATTCCTTTATACACATTGAAACCTCATGTATAATAAATATAAGTTTATTATAAATATATTAAAGAACTATATTCCTATATATCATACCATATATGGTTTTATTCTGGTCTTTTATTACCCATTTATTAACAATTCCACGTTAAAGTCACATTTCGGGCAATAACTGCTTTGTTTTTTGCATATTTTTTGACTTGATATTTTTGGTCCTATTACTTAATTCATGGTTTCATAATCTCCACAATATTAACCATGATATAAATATCATATATATCCATTATATATATTTTTAGATTAATCCATAATATTTATAGATAAAAGAAATGAAATGAACCGTTCATAGAGACAGTTGACCATACATATGCATGAACACTATTTCCATTTTCTTGTATAATTGAAATAAATAAACTTAAATGATATATTATCATTAAATAATCATTATTATTTCATATATATCACATATTTTAATTAAAAACATCCTTATCACCTTCCATATAAATCGTGAATGAATCACATCGCTTCGCAAGGTGGTAGTCTTCCGTACACATGAGTGACGTTATCATATTCCCAAAAAATGGATAGTATGAATGTATGTCTAAAATATTGATTCTATAAATATAAGAATATAATAAATATAATATATAAATAATAAATCCATCATTATGTCTATACTTGAGAGGTGGAAACATAAAAATGAATGACATCGGTTCGTGAGACGATAGTCCTCCATACACATGAATGATGATTTGATAACCCATTTGATGGAAGTGGAGATAGTTTTATTATATTTAAGATACTAAGGTTATTATATCAGAATGGTATAATAAGTATTGAATGGGGTGGAGGAATAAATAAAACAAAAATGCCCGTTTTTACTAAAAGCATTCCTAGGTTGGATTTCTGTCTAAACTAAGGCTTCTAGGATGGGAGGGGGATGTTTTGAAGTGATTTGGGAAGGAATTGGTTGATCCAAATGGATTTAGATGTGTTAATAAGTGAGGGGAGTGAGTTCCCTTTTATAATTGAGGAGGATTGAAATTTTTGTAAATACCCAAAAGTATTCACTATTGGGAGGTCACTCTTACCTCATATGCCGCAAAAATTGATCAATAATGGAGTGAAGGGATTGCATAGTTGATAAAAACATCCACCACAAAAAATAATTTTTTTATCTGGTTATTCATTATTCTTTAAGTTTAATCAATTTTACCCTTTTAGTTTTTTTACCATGATAACTTGTATCTTTTTATTTACCTAGGTAATCTATCCTTTAAGAATAAAATTAAAATGAAATTTATTAGATAATTTATACCTAATGATTCTAAATATTAGATCAAATTTATTAAATACATTTTTTATGCGTCTGTAAAATTAATTTTAATATAAACGTCTGTAATGCACAAAACCTCATTTTAACCTTAATCATGATAATTAATTTTAATTATTTTCACTAATCATCATGGTAAAAAATTAATCTTAAATTATTATATAATATAAATTATTCTGATTAAAAATATGGAATTCATTTTTACAAATTCAATTTATATAATTGGAGGAATTTAATTTAAAACTAATCTCACAGCGGGTTTTTTAAGAGAAAATGTTCAAAAGTTTACAAAGCTTTTATATCAAAATTCAATATGAAATTGATTAAAATGAACTAAAATAGAATAATTTATATATAATTGAACTAATTTTATTTTAAATCCAATTTAAAATATAATTTAAATTTATAAATAAATAAATAAATGAATAGGCAGTTTTTAATTAAAATTCTATATTTTCACTATTCATCAAAAAATGAAGTTTTTCAAATAAATCCTAAAAAACCAGATTATGATAATTTTGACTTGATGATTTCAAATATTAACTTTATTTTTTCAAATAAATTTTCTAAAATTTTTAAAAATCTGTTTTAAAATATGTTTATAATAGGTTATAAAATAACTATTTAGAAAAATACAATTTTAATCATAAAATTGGATTTATTATTATATCTTTTCTAGAAAATAATAAGATGAATGTTAAAAATTTGATTGAATATATAATATATAAATTTAATTAAAATCATTCACAAAAATTGATTTGTCTAATTTATTTAGTTAAAATGTGTTTGTGTGCATACAAATCATTTTTCAAAAAAAGATTTTCTTTATTTTCAAATGGTTATTATTTTCATTTATAATTAATTGGTCCCCAAAAAATTCATTTTATATACATGTTCAAAGCATGAATTTTCATAATTTATTTAATATTATTCATACCTTCCATTCAAATAGCTATGTGATAACTATCATAATAATATCTTAATAGTATTTTAGGTTTCATTTAAATTTGATGTTGCATGAAACACAAGATAAAATCTGTGTTGCATGTAAAACAATCTTAAATTGGTGTTGTGTGTAATAAAATATAAAGTTGGTGTTTCATGTAATGAAATATAAACTTAGCGTTGTGTGTAATTTAAACTTAACTCAGTGTTGTATGTAATGAAAGATAAACTTGGTTTTACATGTAACACAATCTAAACTCAGTGTTGCGTATAACATAATATTAACTCAATGCTATGTGTAACAAAAAATATTGATAATATTAAATTTATTTTAAAAAACATATTTCTTAAAATCTGGGGGTGTTACAGTTAAGTGGGACTATTCCTCTGGAAAAAAACATTCTGCTGGTTGGCAGGAAAGATACATGGAATGAATGTCATTACCAAGAATAGGGGCCATTTCTGATTAGTTAATCACCTAGTTAGAAGTTGGTATGAAAATGGGATCAAATAGAAGACACTCAATAATTTTTAGGATTTCATGAGGAGAATCCTGACTAAATATTTTTGGTTTATGATGACCCAGACACCAAATATATGAAATAAATTTATGGATAAAAGGACATTCAATAAGGGTCTAAGTACCATAAAGGTTAAACAAATATGTATTGAACACATTATCAGGGTGAAGGGATATACGTTGAAATTTATCAGGAGCCTAATCGCATGAATGGGTGGCCTACTCAATGTGAAGAGGTGGTATTTTTTTAAATGAGAATGTATCTATGGAACATTTTAGGCTTTCAGGTGGGGGGAAAAGAGTAACTAGTATAATTTTTTTAGACTAGTGGCCCAAAAAAAAAGATCAACTTTTTATAGGTCCAATTATTATTCCATAAAATATTTTATTATTTTTCATTTTTCCCTAACTTTTTCCTATTCTATGAAAGGTAAGAGTATTAGTAAAGATGAACTTAGATTTTTCTCTGAACTCCCTTTGTGGATTTTTGACTAGACATGTGTTTTCCCTTTTATTTTCTTTTTAATGCTCTAAAATTTCATAGGTTATTCATGGTATAGGTCTAGTGATTTGATAATTGAATTTTCCTATGATTCTATTTGTAGGTTTTCTTCTTGGTGATTACTATTTATCTTTCATTTAGAAGGTTAAGGTATTGCAAGTTGGACCTATGAAATGATGTTTAAGGTTGAATATCTTATACCAAGTCTTTTTATGATTTATGATCATAAATTTTTTAACAAATGTTTAGAAAGACTATATATAAACAAGGGAAAGGAGGAGTATATGTGAATTGAGAGCCTAATGATAATATAAACAACCTCAAGGATAGGTATATGTATTTTATAGTCTCTATTCTTGGATGGATTGTACCTTGGTGAGGGGATGATAGGTCAAATCAAACATTATCTAGTATGATCCAAAGACCAAGGTGGATGTGAGGATTGAATGAGATGGAAATTTATGGGTCGTCCTAGGATATGAGCCTATGTGTTACTACAAATCATGTGGTAACAAGAATCAAGACACACTTAGTTCTTTTAAAGGGTTGTTTTTTCCTAGTTTAGGTGAAACATGAAATTTGCATAGATTGATCTCATAAACACAAGGGAATATTTTAATTTGAGTCCACATGGAATAAACCATTTTAATTAGTTTAAAATTATGAAGTATGGACACCTCTAAAATATTTAATGTCGCATGGGATAGACTATGTGTCTTGTAGTTTTAGGTATTAGGACTATAAACATCATGTATTGCAATTTAAGGTCATATGAATAGGGTTACCCTGAAAATTTTTATGTTTATATGGGATAAAATTATGATGCTTTTATATTAGGGACTAAAATATTTTACTAAAGTGTCATGAATTTTATAGTCCTGTGACTTGAATCCTTCTTAAAAGTTTCTATAATGACTGAGGGCATAAAATTAAGATAAAATTTAGATCTACTTGAAAAAAGGAAACTAGATGAGATAAATTATGTCATGAAATGTTGAATTGGAGATAATGGAATATTGATAATTGGGAATAGGTTTACCATTAGTAATGGAGAAACCACCACCAAACCATCACAAAATAGAATATAGATTTAGAGGATGTTCTCTTTAGGATAAAAACAATAATCTATTTGGCATGATAGGTACATGAAATATATTTCATTACCTATCAATGGAGTCCTTTTTGGAATAATATTCACACATTACCAATTATAATGAAATGAAAAAACTAATTGGATACACTTAAGGTTTTTTTAGTACTTTGTGGAGAATCTCTACTCTAGAATTTTTATTGGTATTGACTTAGACATAAAAGATATGAAGTAGGTTGGTTGGAAGAAGAGTTGTCCAAAATGCTTTAGAATAATTTGTAGTTACTCTATATTTTTTGGATATAAATTTAGACAAAATGAACAAACCCTAATTAAAGTGAATGTTATTTTAAACCATATGATAAATTAAGTTATGTCTCAAGATGTAATGGGATCCATCTTGGTAATTGGTTATATAAATCCTTTTTCTTTTTATATAGAAAATTTATGTCAACATTGACTTCATATTTACTAATGAAGACAAGAAGGGCCTATGATAATGTATCCCTCATGAAAAAGGAGTCACATGGTTTAAGTTCATCTGTAACTAACCCATCCAATAAGTTTAAGGTCTTATATGATAGACTGTACACTGCATAGTTTAAGGTTATGTGGTATGGACCTCATGTCCTATTGTTTATGTTATTGTACTAAGGTCCTTATGGTATGCATTGTTGATTTATGAAATAAGTTCTTTATGAATATTTTATGGGTTATCAGGAATGATAGGAAGAATACTTATCTATTAAAGTGAGAGTGAAACAAATTCATTTTTCATCCATATTTGGATTCTATAACATTATCAGACTTTTACCAATCTACTTTTGTAACCAATACTTAATGAAAAATCATCACAAGATTGTTTTTCCTAAAACTTTTATGTTTGGGAAAATAATAGGAATGATATTTTATAACTTCCTCCTTATGTATCTTGATTCCAAAAAGATAAAGTGAATTATTATCTAATGAATAATTTAAATATGTATCAACTTTATTAGGCCTAAATTAATAGAAATTATTTCATATATCTTGGAGATATAGATGACCTTGATTCATTTGAACAATTTCCATGTTCTATTAAAGGTATTTTGATGTATAAAGTTAATGTTTGGGTGTCATTGGATCAATTATCCCCTCATATATCTTCTTATGTATCCAATAATTAAGATAAAAAACCTCTCAATTATACACTCTAACAATCTATTATAGGGTTAAAAATTGGAATGGTCTCTCAAATATTTCTCCTTAGGTCTCTTGATCATTAGGAGTTTAATAAAATTATTCTCCAAGTAAATGGATTAATAACTAGAAAAAAGATCTCATTTGATGGAATATACATTACTTCATCTTTCTTTATTAGGTTGATATCATAATTTTCTATATATTCCATATATTCCTTTCTCAATAAGGGAATACAATTGAATTGGATGAATGGATTATAGTGTCTTCATCTTAATAAATTTAGGGGAATATGTTGAGGATATTTATGACTGGGTCATTGATGTTTTTACCCCTATACCCGAGAACTCAAACTATTATGGAAACTTCATGGTGATCATCGATATCAAATGATGTCTAAATATCACCCGATAAATGGGAGAATTATATTAAAATTTCCATAGCCCGATGTGCTAGGGTACATCCCTAAAAGGAGGACCACTATAGTATGATTTTGTAATTTCACTATAGGGAAAACTTTGATAAATAATCCATGTAATTATATTCAAAATATCTTTATTTTCTTATGATAATTGGAAAATTTGTTCCTCGGTAGGGAAAATCCCAATAGTTTTAGGGGGTTGATAGGGAAAATACATGACAACGCCCTTAAATTTTCTAATTTCTTGATGGGTTGTTAACATTAGTAGTCCTGGTTAAATCCTCATGGATTGGGTATACATTTGACATTAATAACATGATCCTCCTTTATATACTATATTATGAGTGATGCTTTGCATAGGCGACTCATTACTATCTGACATCCTTTCATCAACACATTATTGAGCATTATCAGTGGTGTATAAAAATTTTAAATATTAGTGGTGTACCATTGAGATTTTCCTTGGTTAATACCCTATGGATGCAAATAGAGGATCTTGATTCATTAAACTCTTTATACTTAGTACACTTGTACATTAATAAGACAACATTAATAGATGTGAACGAGTTCTCTTCATTATAAGAGGATATGATTTGGTGTGATGGTGACCATGGTATAATTTATACTATTTTTCAAATATTAGGGGCATATAGTCCATAAGAGTTTGGACATACTTTGAATTTATTAGCGATATCGATTTCACATGGTCTTTAATGTTTTGACTATATTGGATCCTAAGAGGATGATAAGTATAAGGTACTATAGAAAGAGCTGTATAGAGAAATGAGGTCATGAATGGTTGAATATGTTGTTCCCTAAATATGTAATTCACATGATCCAATTTATTATAGATTATATAGTCATAAAACTTTTACATATTTCTATATGAGACCTTTACCCATTCTTATTCAACTTTATAGAGAATATATGGTATATAAGATACAAGTTTCTTGGGCAGTTCAATAGTATTTGACCATAATCAACAATAATTTTCAATATATCTTTAAAGTACAGGAATTTATGGATCATGTGACACAATATATGATTATAAAGGAATTAATTTAGGAAATAATTTTTCCTACTTTATCTGGATTCTTGAGTTCTAGAAACGTGATTAGGTGGTATAGATGAAGTACTCTAGACCTGATGATTAGGGAAGAAATAATTTTTTTTCTTCCTATTTCAAAATTTGTGTCACCCTAAACTTATTTTATTGGGGGTTATAATAACTATTTATGCATCTCTTGTGTTTCTTATCTATGATGGAAATGATTTATAAGATCTTTACCTGGTTCTACAAATAGAATCCTCTAGAAACTATGATATATTATTAAAATATTATAATAAAATAGGGTACTTCATGGGGATGAGGGTGGTTGAAAACTCATCCTATATGTTCCCCATATAGATATCTAGTAATTTCTCTTAGGGAAGCTATATTTCCAAGGAGTATGTCATACCCTTCCATCTTTCATTGAAATCCATAAATCTCTCATTCTATCATTTCCTTTAATTAGAAAGGTTAATGATAGTTTTCTTTCTCAATGTCGATATAAATTAGTATCAGAATTTCCAATGGAGGACTTACTTGCCTATAATATACCTATCTGAATTCTTAATTTACAAAAAATATGGGACCTTATAAAGTCTACATGAATAATCTGATTTTTGAGATCTATTCTTACTGTTTGTTTCCAAAAAATGGAAAAAACTGATAATAAAAATGGGTGATATGCTACTTTGGATGTACCATTCTATTGAATTTTGAGAAGTTATGATTCCTAAAGTTTAACTATAGGGGATTCAAATCCACCCATTCAAGATAAAAATTCCTCTATAGTTATACCATTTTATGTAAAACTTCTAAAATAACCATTCAAGTAGTAAGAGTATCAAGTAGTTCCTAGAATACCTTCACATGTGTTAGCCTAAATTGACACCCTTGAACTAATAGTTGATGTTTCCCAAGTGGCGGGTGATCTTGATAATAAATCAGTACTCTACACAAATGTAATGAATAATGTGATCTCAAATTGAAAAGAAAAATTTAGTCTACATTTTTAGGTTGAGGAATATTATCCCATTAAAGAGGATCATACGAAGTAGGCATGATTCGACCCAAAAATCATAATTAGTGAGTATTTATCCCTTGAGAAATTTAAAATTGATACATTCAATTTTCTCTATTCATGACTTTATCTCAGAAATATGTTAATAAGGTCTCATTATCTTTGGGTGGTGGATTGGATATGGATGTGGCCACACCATTTCCTTTTTCTTTGAAAGAATCTCACTGGGTTATTTATAGTGTAATTAAAGGATAGGATCCCAAATCATGAGATTTCTTTTGCTAAACAATTTTTAATCCTTCCCTGTGTTTCTTTATGTGAGTGGTATTGTCCAAATCTACCTCCTCTTTATCATGTTATTTTGTATTATTATGTATTTTATCTTTAGTTATGTCATTATAGATGAAATTTACTGATTTGAAACATGCAGTAATAAACATGGATTTACTTGGAGTAGGAATATTTATAATTAGGGTATATTTATTCCCAAAGGATGATATTAGAGATTACCATTGGGATAAAAATTATCCCAATTCTATGGGGGTGGGTTTCCCTTAGGATGTTAAGACTATTGTTATAAATCTTCTTACTCAAGTAAATGATATTCTATAGAGTGTCAAATATAGTGGGGTATCATTGTGAGTACCTATATGTTAGTTAAATATCTGTCTAATTGGTGATTCTACTATTTAAGAATTAACCAAGGAAAAAATTAATAAAGTATGAGGCTTTTTGATAATGGTGATAAATGATCAGACATAGGAAAATTTCGAGTTATGCTAATGGGACTCTAAGATATTATAAATTTCAAGGCCATTAATATACTTTAAAGTTATAGTGCTGAGATGCCCTTAGTGAGATATCCTTTTATTTTAATCATAATTTCAGGTTCTAGTAGAGATTCCCCTATAGATTCTTATAGAATTAGAGTTACATGTTAGTGATGATGAGAATACTGAAGAAGATCCCTCCTAGGTATCTCTTAGATGGTTTTATAAACATGGTGTACATCCTATACTACCTCTATAGGATATTAATGTTATGTATTTCCTTACTATAGGTATAATCTCCCTAAGAAGTTTTATATTGAGATAAAGTCCACTTACTCTTATTTATTATTATCACGTTTCTTTACTTTGTAGCTTCAACCCATACAAATTAGCATGGTATATTTAAAATGTTGGAATTATCCCTTCATGGAGGTATCCTTTAACCCTTGCATTAATGATTTGGTGTTATAAGCATTGGGTAGGTGACAATAGACATTTTTGACATAGAAATGAGGTGGTTGTAGAAACAAAAATTTCCTAAGATTAAGGTTCTGTAAACTAGTGATTAATTCAAACCCTCATTTCAATTTGATTGTCCCCAGACTAGATAGAGAGCCTGAATCCTTCAGGTATGTTCATCATGGTTTCCATTTGGATTATGGAAGAGAATAAAAAAACCAATAGTGTAGTAAAACCAATAAGAATTCATTTCCAATCATATTATTTTCTAAGTAAGGATTAATATTGGGTTTACCATTCTATTTTCAGTTGATTCCATGCTCATGGGCCTATTTGATTTGTTTCAATTCTTGTGCAGATCTCCTACATTCCAAAGTCCATCTGTTTCTCAATCAACTTTGGTGGTGACAATAGAACATTTTTTTGAGAAGAGAGTATGTGATGTTGACTCATATCTAAAGGGTATTATTACTTAGTCCAAGAATCTCTTATAGATTTAATACATGTTCATGATTCCTTCCAATTAGTAATACACATTAATATTAAGTTAATTTTATTGGATAACAACATGAATTTAAAAGAACATTACACATGAAAATTATACTATATCTTATTTTAATTAATCATGTAGTTAGTCTAAATCATAATTCTATATAGGTAGGCACTATGGAATATCTCTAGGTAGGTATTAGACTTTTACAAAAGGAGGTGGGAGGTGTTTTAGAGTTGGGATCAGGCCCATGAATGTGGCTTTATACATATCCATGTGAATAGAATCAAAACCCTTACAGTTTAGTGCCACTTAATAAGAGACATCATAACTTTAAAGGTTATGTGAAAAGGAACATTGTGGTGAATTTTAAGGTAGTCCATAAACTCTATATGAAATATATTTAATATCATGTAGAGTGGAATACTTGGTGGAAGTTACCTAGAATTTTTTTTCCAGAGATTTGTGATAAAGTTTCTATTTCTAGGTTATTCCGAAAGATGATATAGGTGAAGGTATTCTTGGGAAACCATTAGGATGATCATGAATAAATAACTTTTAAGGAAACCAAGAGTATGATATTTACTCAATGAATTTATAGAAACTAATATGTGGATCTAAAATCAATATTAATTAGGAAACCAATACGCGAGTCAAGTCATTTTAGAAAATCAAGAAGAGTATCTTGAATGAAGTTATTTTAGGAATCCCAAATGACTATCTCAACTCATTACATTTTTTGGAAAAAAGTGAAGTATCTCATATCAATATATTTAAGGAAATCATGAAAAGTATCTTAAATCAAGGCATTTATTTGGTTCTTACATACAAGCTTCTCAAATTATAAATCTTTCATGTAAGTGGGTTACCCAACAACCAATCTTACAGGTGATGAAATTTTTCAAAGGAGGAAACATTTTCTATAAGATACTAGAGTCCCAAAAAATATTTGGTTAACGTGAATGGATTTTTCTCCATAGAAGGAGTTTTGAACACCTATAAATGGATTCTTATGATATTTGGGTCACCATAGGTCAAATATTATCCAATTATAGACAATTGGTAAGAGGAAAAAATATACTTTAGGATGCCTAGATTTTTTATAAGTTTAGAGTACTGGGAGAATGGGAAGGGTTCACTAAAGATATGAGTTTTAAAGGGTGATAGTTCATTAAGGAGTATTATATAAATCATCAAATAAGTTTCCTATATGGGATTCCATGCTATATTCTTATGGGGGAAGGAATTATCATGAAGATCTTACAAGATGAATTTACCCCTCTCTTAGGCTTAGACATTAAAAATTATTTGAGTGAATGCGATGAAGGCTTCACAAAAATTGAGAGTTTTAAAACATTGAATTTTTTGTCCCAAACCTCATATCATTGAATATGTGAAGTACCTTTAGGATCCTATACTCCCTCTTCTTCCCATAAAAATGTGTCAGGTATATATTGGCAATTAATGTAACCAAATTCCCTATAATCTCTAGAATTAACATAACAAAGGATGAATGTGGTCTCATAAGACTCCCAATTCAAAGCCAAAAATGATTTCATGATGTGAAAATGTTATGTGACTTTGAAGTTTCACTTGCATGCTTCTGAAAATAACATTCATGCCACAAGATATTGGTTTTATGTGAATAATTTGATTTCTTCACTAAAAATTTTCCTTTATTATAAAATAAATTCAAATATAAAATGGGCCAAAATTTTGATTCATAAGTCCATTTTAGCTCCATACATAGTAAAATCAAATCTTAAAAAACAAAATATGACTTAATCTACATGCTTTACACATATAATCTATTTTATATGAAAAAATGTGTATTGAAATTCTTTAAAAAATGGGTTTTATGTTTTAGAAAACCCTTGTTGGTCGAAGTGAGTAAATCAAGAGGGATGGGGGGGGGGAATTGAGTTCCCAATATTTTTTTTGTTAAAGATTAAGTTGAAATAAAAACCCCTTAATAAAACAAACTGGGAAATTAGTCAAAATAACATATTTATATAAGATCGGCCATTTTAAAAGATTCCTCAAAGAGTGATTAAGTCTCAGATAAAATAATGTTCATGATTACCTTAGCTTTTGAAATTAATTTACTTAGACAAAAAATATATAAACACTAGTTAAGATTAATTATCAAAGTAATAGTTTTGTTTATAAATTAAAATAATCTAGGTTTTAAAAACAAAAAAAAACAAAATAACACAGTGGAATAAACAAGAGGTTTGGTATCAAGATTATACATAATCCCCTCCAATTGGAAATCACCTACTACCAAGAAAATTATAGTAATAATCAAAAAAATCCACAACCTGGATTAGGTTTACAATCAATAACTACAAGCTGTCCAGTCTAAAGAGCCTCTTCAACAAATATATGTCGGAAGTAAGAATAACACAGGTCACATAGGGACGTCTTCCAAAAACATAGTGGGAAAATAGATGTAAATAAAAGAGATAATAACAAGTATTATCCAGTTAGGTGTAGGAGACAATGTGTGTTTGATAGAAGAGTAAAAATGCACTACTGAAAGTAGAATGAAATAAAAAAAAAGAATAATAAAGAATTTAGTAATGCTTAGTCTGATATGTTCAGAATGTTTATAGTCTTACAATTATAATTATTGAGGAGTTCAAGCTTCATTATATAAAATATTACCAGAACATAGGATCGTAAGAGTCTGCAGGAATGTTTCAGTTGATCTTTGTTAGTGTCTCAAATAATCTCTATAATGAATTATGTGCTACTGCGTCATTGATGTATCGAGTAATGAGAGAGAGATAACCTTTGCGTATATATAGCGGTATCATTTGGAGGAGATCCAAAATCCTTGGATCAAATTTTACTAAGTCTTGAAGGCTTGGTCAAATTATCCAAGATTATAAATAGTCATTGATCCATTTATGCTAAAGTACTTGGATAGAAATGGTAGCAAGATGTTGTTGGTGACTCAGCGTTTGGTGGTATCTCAAATAGGTGGTACCTCAGGCTAATGGTGACAGTGACTCAGAGCCTAGTGGTAGCTTATCATGATGGTATCTCCTCTGGCAGTAGCTCCTCTGGTGATAAAAAGATTATCAGTGACAAGGATGGTAGTGACTCATTTCAGCGGTAGCTCCTGTCTGACGGTAGCAAGTCTTGGTAGTGACTCCCGACTAACAATGACTCACCATAATACTTAGCAGAATTATCATAAAAATAGTCTTACCATATAAAATGATATCATATAACATGTGAATAATGAGTACTAAAATAATCATGGTTTGTGATCATTAAAATAAGAGTGTGTTAAATATACTCCACATAAGGAGATTCCAACATTGTCCCCCTTTTTGATGACCATAAAACATGAAATTTTATAAAACATGTATTAAATGAGTAATCATAAATAATCAAATAAAGTATAATAACATAATGATATTTCATTTAAAAGGTTCCAAAAAGATGTTGAGTACAAAAATATAATGATTAAAATTACAAACAAAGAATCCCTATCAAAAAGACTACATCAAAATATATTCACTGGTAAGTGGTTGGTGGTTGATCAACTTTCCCTTTCCCTTTGTCCTTGTCTTTGTACTGAGAGGAGACAATAGTGGTGAAAGTTGGAGCATAGATGGTAATGGAAGGTATTGTGGTAGCATGAGGATTTGGTTCATGCACAAGAACTGGTTTGAGGTTCCTGATTGTATCAGTTGGTGACAAACTCATAGGCTAAAAGAGTGGAGGTAGAAGACCATGTAACTAAGTTATCACTACAGGTCTATATCAAAATGCATCTGTTTTTGTAGTGGAAAGAACTATGGTCATAGGAATGTATTCTTGTGTAATAATAGCTATACTATGGACATAGAGGAAAGGTTTCATTAGGTCGATAAAATAAAAAATTATATTACCTTCTATTTCCATGTTACTAAAGAAATTTGATTTCTCATCCGTAAATCTTTGCATAGCTGGTGTGAGAACCTTCAATTGGCTCACTTGATCTTTGAACACTCTTTTCACTGGTGTAAATATTAAATTCTCTGTGAGAAATTTTAAATTGTTATAAATTTTAGTCTTTGTATAAATCCTTGACAAATAATACTTGATTTATTTCTTGATGATGTCCTTTTCAATCTCGAGATCAATAGCATATTATCTTATCATTTGATATACATGGTCTCCTTGATGATGTATCTACCGAATTTGTTTCTCATGAGTGGTCACATCACCCATAACATTTCTGATCTCTTCCATGAGATTTTTTTGGAGAATATCTTCATCAAATTTCACTTGAATAGGAGGAGGTGTAGTTTATGTAAATACAACTATAGTCACGATTTACAAATTTTGAGAAATAGAATTTATATGTTTTTAAAAAGAGGATGTGAGGCCCTCTACTGATGTTTTCAGACTTTATACCTCTGTTGAAATCTTCTATTCACTAATTCCATTTCTTGAATATGAAATCTTACTCTTGGTTGTATATGCGATATAATAAATGCAACTAAATATTGAGTGATTTCTTCACTGAGATGGGAAATTGGAGATGGTTGAGAGTTCAAGATAGTTGTAAAATATGAAACTAAATTCCTTCTCAAGGAGTCCAAGTTATAATGAACATTATTTTGAAAATAATATAAATTATCTTGGGTTACTACATTAGGAGGTAAAAAAGTTTGAGTAGAAGGAATATTTCTTTGCTCATGGGGCACATCAACCTTAGCTGATCTATTGGTCTCAATGGGAGTAAAAGGCTATAACTCCCTAGTTTGATCAATTTGATATACTAAAAATCCTTATCTTCTAACAAGATTTTCATGCTCATCATCCAAGTCACTATAATACAAACCAAGTCTAACAAAACTAGGATAAGTTTTCCATTATTAAAAAGAACAAACTTCAAGGATTGGTGATTCTTTGGGTACTTGAGAGGTTTGATCAATTTCAGGTATAGAAGGGGTAGATTTTGTAAGATTGGTCTACATGTTATCTATCTATTGTAATTGATCTATTTGTTCTAATTGATCAACATGATTGGGAGTCTTCTCACCCTCACTTGAAGCTTCCACAACTTCTTTATGAATATGATGTAAATCAGACATCTCAGTGTCTTTAGAATGAGTCTCATTTCAAGTAGAACTTAATACCATTGGTGATGAAGGATGTATTTGAACTATTTCATGACCAGGATCAATAGGATCATCTCTATTATTATCACTATCATCATTATAATTATTTCCATGATCATCTCCATGATCAGATGCATTATCATTATCTTCATCATCATGATCCTCATTATCTTTACTATCATTTCCATTAGATTGTTCATGATCATGATCACCATCTTCTTCCTTAGAATCATTTTCATTACTACCATTTCCATTATCATTCTGGTCACTTTATGTTTTAGAGAAGGATAAATTTTAATGAGTCTCTCCAGATACATTAGTTTTTGAATCTTCATTTTCATCTAAAAGATATTATCGGGTAGGAAAAGAACCTTGATAAATAAATGATTCATTAGAAACCTTAGGAGGATATTTAGGAATCTCTCGATCACTCCCCATTTCCACTGAATAGTCTTCTTCTTCTTCCTCTTCCAATTTTGGTTCAACTTTGGCACTGTCTTTATTAGAGTAATCAACTAACTCATCAGGATTGAGACCAATATCTACTATGTCCTTAGGTCTTGATGGATGATCAATAGGGTTAAAATCATTATATAATTTGTCATTATGTCTTACCCAACATTTCTTCCATGGATTCCATCTTACTTTAAACCTTTTACAAATAGTGTTTGATAAGTAAAAACCACTAAACTTATCTTCATCTTCTTCTCCTTATTTGACATATCCCTTAGAATCTGAGATGGTAGATATAATTTTTGGATATATTAAGGAGTTTGATCTTGAGATCTTCTTTCACATCTCATACATATGATGTTGTACCTCTCGTACCACTCGTGGTTTAATTTTCATGATCACAATCACTCTCTTATTTATCTAATCTTGTTTTAAGTGTTTTTGGATGATAGGCATGATTTCAGGTTGCCAAGGAATTGGGCCAAGAAAGCCAGAAGGAAAAAGTGGAAAAGTGGACTGATTTCAGTCCACCGGCCAACCGGTGGATGCCCACCGGCCAGTTGATGGAGCCTGGGCAGAAGGCATCCCCTCTGTCCAGACCACTGGCCAACCGGTGTACCATCACCGGCCAGCCGGTGGAACCCAGACAGAAGGGACACCTACTGTCTCAGCACCGGCCAACCGGTGGCCTCCTCACAGGCCAGCCGGTGGTGCCTGGGCAGAAGACCTCCCCATTTTCCAAAGCACCGGCCAACCGGTGGCCAAGCACCGGTCAGCCGGTGGAGCCAGTCAAACTAGCCGTTGGGCTTTGACCAGACTTGTCCACTTGACTCCCAACGGCTCCGAAGGCCTCTCCAACGGCTCCGAAGACCCCCAAAGGCCATTTGAGGGTTCCCTCTCTATAAATAAAGGACTAGGAATCCCCGGAAAACGTAAGTGAAGCCCACGGGAACATTTTTCCATCATTTGGCGAACCTCCGGCGGATTCCTTCAAGGAACCTCAATTGATCCAACCCTCTTCCACATCCAAGGAGCACCATCAAAGAAGCTTGGGAGCGCTCTTCATCAACTCCAATCAATCCATTGGCGCCCAAGACTTCTCCACATTACGGTTTTTCATTATTTATCTTTTTGAGCATCAATTTGGGTTTGTGCCTACAAACCCCCATTTCTCTAATCCTCCCTTTCTTTGGGTTTTCACACCACCTTCAAGGTGTGAAGAGGTTAGTCAAGCCTTCCCTTTAAAAGGCTTGAGTCATAGGTGAGCTAGCCTTCACCTGTAAGAAGGCTAGTGGGTTCTTGCTCAACCATTAAAAGCAAGTGGGTTCTTGCTCAACCATTAAAAGCAAGCTGTAATAGGTTCTAGACTACCTTAAAGTCTAGTGGGTTTCTTGCTAAAACCATTAAAAAGCAAGCGGTAGTAAATCTCTCAACGGTTGAGTTGGGAGCAGAGACGTAGGCTTTGGTTTAAGCCGAACTCCGTTATCAAGTTTTGTGTCTTGCCTCTTTTATTTCCGCTGCACTTTTTACTTTGATTTTAAATTGTTAAATATTTTTTAAAAGGCAATTCACCCCCTTCTTGCCATCACTCTTCTCCGCCCAAAAATTGGTATCAGAGGAAAAATTTGAGTAATACCTTCACCGGTTTTAAATTCAAGATCCTTTGTGATGGCTTCAACTTCTTTCGCCCCCGAAGGCTATTCTTTGGGTCGTGCTCCTTTCTTTGATGGAACCGACTATACTTTTTGGAAAACCCGCATGATTACTTTTCTTAGAAGCATTGGTTATCCTATTTATAGAATTGTTATGCAAGGCTACACTCTCTCTAGCAAAGATGAGTCTAAATGGACCCCCGAAGAAATTGCTTATTTTGAGCTTGATGGAAAAGCCATGAATGCTCTTCATTGTGGGTTAGACCGTAATGAATTTAATCGTATTTCTACTTGCACCACTTCTCATGAAATCTGGAAACTTTTGGAAGTTACCCATGAGGGGACCAACGAAAAATCCAAGCCCGATTTCCCACTCAACAAGAAAAAGGCCAAGCAAAAGGAAAAGAAAAAGGCATTCAAGGCCACATGGAGTGATAACTCCACATCCTCCTCCTCCTCCTCCTCAAGTGACAACGGTAAAAAATGCCTAATGGCATTTCATGAGGTAACCTCTTCCGACTCCTCTTCCTCTTGTTCTTCAAATTCATTTAATCATTTATCTTATGAGGATCTCCAACATGCTAGAGATCAATTGGAGGAAGGTTTTCACGAACTTTCTTCCAAATTTATTGCTTTGAAAAAGAAAAATAAAATTCTCATTTCTGAAAAAGAACAACTTCTCAAAAAGAATGAGGAACTTACCCTTAAGATCCAAGATATTCCAAATGTTGAATCTTTGAATTCAACTATTAAAGATTTAAGGGAATCTCTTGCCAAGTTCACCCAAGGGGAACAAAATTTAACCAAATTACTTGGTTCCCAATGCATATCTAGAACCACCCAAGGGATTGGCTATTCCAAGCAAGCTTCCTCTTCCCATGCTCCAACTTTTTTTGTAAGGGGGAGCTCCCAATATAAATTTTGCAACTATTGTAAAAAACCCGGGCACTTAATTTATGAGTGCGATTGCAAAAATGCCCGGTATGGAAGGCCCAAAACCATTTCCTTTAACGATGAATTTCATAGGAGAAGACCCACCACTAGACAAGTGTGGATTGAAAAATCCCTTTTAGCAAGTCTCTCCGGGCCAAAATTTGTCTCGGTTTCAAAAACCTCTCCCCGGTGATTTGTTGTTTTTATTTAGGGGGAGTTAGGATCGTTTAAGCCTTTTTGCGTTTTTCTTTCAAAACTTTCTTTCAAGACATTCAATTTCAAAAATTTTATTTTCAAAACTTTCAATTCAAAACTTTCAATTTCAAAACTTTCATTTCAAAACTTTCAATTCAAATTTCAAAAATTTCAATTGGTTTAAAAACTCTATCTTGTTTTTCAATTCTTTTCCCTCAATCAAGTTTTATGCCCCGTGCTATTTTGATAATCACAAAGGGGGAGAAATTCTTGGTTGATTGGGGGAGAAATCTTTCTCTCATGCTTTGCTTTACTTTTCAATTTATCCTTTAAAGCATGCCTTTCATTTCAGTCTTTTACATTGATTGTTTTGGTGATTGTGATCATCAAAATAGGGGGAGATTGTTGTACCTCTCATACCCCTCGTGGTTTAATTTTCATGATCACAATCACTCTCTTATTTATCTAATCTTGTTTTAAGTGTTTTTGGATGATAGGCATGATTTCAGGTTGCCAAGGAATTGGGCCAAGAAAGCTAGAAGGCAAAAGTGGAAAAGTGGACTGATTTCAGTCCACCGGCCAACCGGTGGATGCCCACCGGCCAGCCGATGGAGCCTGGGTAGAAGGCATCCCCTCTTTCCAGACCACCGGCCAACCGGTGTACCATCACCGGCCAGCTGGTGGAACCCAGACAGAAGGGAAACCTACTGTCTCAGCACCGGCCAACCGGTGGCCTCCTCACCGGCCAGCCGGTGGTTCCTGGGCAGAAGATCTCCCTATTTTCCAAATCACCGGCCAACCGGTGGCCAAGCACCGGTCAGCCGGTGGAGCCAGTCAAACTAGCCGTTGGGCTTTGACCAGACTTGTCCACTTGACTCCCAACGGCTCCGAAGGCCTCTCCAACGGCCCCGAAGACCCCCAAAGGCCATTTGAGGGTTCCCCCTCTATAAATGAAGGACTAGGAAGCCCCGGAAAATGTAAGTGAAGCCCACAGGAACATTTTTCCATCATTTGGCGAACCTCCGGCGGATTCCTTCAAGGAACCTCAATTGCTCCAACCCTCTTCCACATCCAAGGAGCACCATCAAAGAAGCTTGGGAGCGCTCTTCATCAACTCCAATCAATCCATTGGCGCCCAAGACTTCTCCACATTACGGGTTTTCATTATTTATCTTTTTGAGCATCAATTTGGGTTTGTGCCTACAAACCCCCATTTCTCTCATCCTCCCTTTCTTTGGGTTTTCACACCACCTTCAAGGTGTGAAGAGGTTAGTCAAGCCTTCCCTTTAAAAGGCTTGAGTCATAGGTGAGCTAGCCTTCATCTGTAAGAAGGCTAGTGGGTTCTTGCTCAACCATTAAAAGCAAGTGGGTTCTTGCTCAACCATTAAAAGCAAGCTGTAATAGGTTCTAGACTACCTTAAAGTCTAGTGGGTTTCTTGCTAAAACCATTAAAAAGCAAGCGGTAGTAAATCTCTCAACGGTTGAGTTGGGAGCGGAGACGTAGGCTTTGGTTTAAGCCGAACTCCGTTATCAAGTTTTGTGTCTTGCCTCTTTTATTTCCGCTGCACCTTTTACTTTGATTTTAAATTGTTAATTATTTTTTAAAAGGCAATTCACCCCCTTCTTGCCATCACTCTTCTCTGCCCAACATATGAATCATAAAAAATCAGTATAGATTGACTCTTTTCCCTAGTCTCATCATATACAGGAAATAAACATCATGATATCGCATGGTAGTTAAATATCCTTTACTAGGACACAAAACATGCTATAAAAACTTGAATAAAAGGTTGCATTCACCATAAAGTTCTGTATCAATAGGTATCATCAGAGTACCATCTCTAGTCAACTATAGGATAGCCTCTTTATATTTAAAAATTTCACTTTCACTTAGTATACTACCTTTAAAATCCTCATATACTCCTTTATGAGGTACATTTAATAATCATTCCAATTCCTTTAAAGAGAAAAAAATATCTTCTCTAATAATGAAACTTTTTATCACATCCATTTTCTTTTTGAAAATAAACTTAGTATTCTAGTAGAAATCATAGACTAACCTTGGATAATAAACTTGGTGATTTTATGTGAACTAGTTCATCCATTTACGTTCTCGTATAACTTTCAATACTAGCATATTTCTAGATAGAAGACATTGTGCATCAATTTACTTTTATTCTTTGATCACCCATTTTTTTAGATGTGCATTTCTGGAAACAATATCCAAACTACTATTAGATACTTTTCATTTCTTGGTTTTCCTCATCTCTTCTGAATTCAATTTAGCTACTTACTTAACACGGGCCATTCCGATCGATTGAAGGCTTAGGTGGAACAAGGAAAAAAGATGACCAGTTTGAGAGGAAGGAAAAGGTACAAGAGATTAAGGATTTTAGGGGAAGTGAATCAATTTAATTTATACTGATAGTTTTATCATTTAGGGATTCAAAATAAAAAATAATAAATTTAAAACAATAAAAATTTAATTGGTAAAATAATTGAAACAGTAATAAAACAATGATAACTAAAAGGAACTATGACTTATTCAATGATAAATTATCAATGGTGAATCATCAATGGTGACTCATCAATGATAACTTATCAATGACGACTCATCAATGATGAGTCATAAATAGTGACTTATTAATGGTGACTCATCAATGATGACTTATCAACGATGAATTATCAACAGTGACTTATCAGTGCAAATTTATCATTCCTAATTCAAGTTTGATGTAGTTTAATCTATTATAATTCAAAGGCTTTGTGAAAATATCAGAAAGCAGATATTTAGTTCTAATAAATTCTAAATTTATGTCAACTTTTTGATAATGATCTCTCACAAAGTGATGTCCTACATCAATGTGTTTTGTTCTAGAGTGCGATACTGTATTTTTGGAAATTTTTATCACATTTGTGTTATCAAAATTTATTGGAACATGTATAAATTTCTATCCAAAGTCTAGTAAAGTATGTTTCATCCAAAATATTTGTGCACAACAACTACCTGTAGCTATGTATTCTACTTTATTAATGGATAGTACAACAAAATTTTGTTTTTTACTACACCATGATACTAGATATTTTCATAAAAGATGACATGTTCCTGATTTTATTTTTGTATCTAACTTATAACCACCTAAATCAGCATATTAATAAATTACTAAATCAAAATCATGTCCTCTTGGATAGAAAAAATCATAAATTGGTTGTATACTTAAGGTATTTAATTTTTTTTACAACTAATAATGTGACTCTTTTGGATTTTCTTGAAAGTAAGAACACATACACACACTAAATATAATATCAGGTTGACTAGCAATTAATTAAAAAAAACTACCAATCATGCCTTTTTAACTAGTTTGATCTACTAATTTCTAGTCTCATCATGATATAGTTTATAGGTTGTACTCATGGGAGTATCACTGATTTTCATACTATATAGGACACAACTTTTTAAAATATCTTTAACATATTTACTTTTATTTAAGATAATTCCTTATTTATTTTGAAAAATCTTAAGTCAAAGAAATAATGTGAGTTCACCCATTAAACTTATTTCAAATTCATTTTGTATTAGTTTTAAAAAATCAGTACATAAAGAATCTTTAGTAGATCCAAAAATAATACCATCTACATATATTTGTATAATTAAAACAACTATTGAAATTCTATTTATAAATAGAGTTGGATTAGCTATACCTTTTGAAAAACTTTTTGAAATAAGAAAAGAGGTAAGCCTATCATACCAAGCTCTTGGAGATTATTTTAATCTATATAGAGTTTTTGTTAGTTTAAAAACTCAATTTGGAAAATGTGGATTTTGAAATCCAGGGGATTATTAAAAAACAACCTCAATTATAAATCCATTTAATAATGAAATTTTAAAATCTATTTGATATAATTTTAAATCCAGTTTCATAGGAAGGAAGTATCCTAATTGATTCAAGTCTTGCTACCAATAAAAAAGTTTCTTTATAATGAATACCTTATTCTTGATTATAACCTTGTGTAAATAGTCTATCTTATTTTACTATAGTGCCTAAATCATCAACCTTGTTTCTAAATACCCACTTAGTTCCAATAGTTAAGGTGTCTTTAGGTCTATCAACAAGTTCCCAAAAAATTTTTCTCTCAAATTGATTAAGTTCTTCTTGCATATACATTACCCAAAGTTCATCATTGATGGCATCATTAATGTTATTAGGTTCAAGCTATGACAAGAAGGCTTGGTGTTCAATTTTATTCCTAAGAGAAGCTATAGTCTGAGTACCTCTATCTAGGTTTCCTATAATTGCATATAAATAGTGGGTTCTATGAGTCCTTACAGGTCTTTGAAAAGAAGGGTTGGATGTCTCTAGATCTTCTTCAAGTTCAGGTTCTGGTAGTTTATTGGGCGAACCATCTGCTTGTTTAATAGAACTTTTAGAAGGTTTAGTATTTAGATTTATAGTTTAAAGATCATTCTCAAGGTTTTCTAAAATATTATTAGGTTCATTGGGATCAGTTTCATCAAATTTTATGTGAAAGGATTATTCCATTATTCTGGATCTCTTATTAAACACTCTATAAGATTTACTAGAAGTTGAATACAAATGGAAAATTCCTTCACCACTCTTGGATGTAAACTTGTCCATATTATCCTTTTTATTAAGAATAAAGACTTTTCAACCAAAAACTCTTAATTAATTAACAATTATCTTTCTATTATTCCATAACTCATAATATATTCTTTTTAAGAGAGGTATAATTAAAACTTTATTTATAATATAATAGGCTGTATTGATAGCTTATTCCAAAAAGTAAATAGGCAATTCATGCTCGTTTAGAATAGTTTGGGATATCTCTTGAATATTCCTATTTATTATTTCTAAAACACCATTTTTTGTGGTGTCCTAGGAGTAGAAAAGTTATGATTATAACTATTTTGAGAACAAAATGATTCATAGTCCCGATTTTCAAATTCCTAACCATGATCACTTCTTAAGGACTTAATCCTAACTCCACTAATGTTTTCTATATATTTAGAATACTTAATAAATTAAGAACAATATTCAATTTTGTGAGCTAGAAAGAATACAAAAGTGTATCTAGAGAAGTCTTCTACAAGGAAATAGACATAATGTTTTCCATTTAGACTAGAAACTATAGAAAGTTCAAAGATTTCCATATGAACTAAATCTAGAGATTGAGATGTTGAAACATCTTTCTTAGATTTAAATTTTTTTTATGAAGTTTAAATTTTTTATAGGGATCATAAACTCTATCATTTGAGAATTCAAGGTTTGGTAGATCTTTCACAAATAATTTCTTAGTTAGCTTTCTAAGTGAATGAATATTAAAATGGTCTAGTATCTTATTTAAAATCCAAGATTCTTTTTGAAAGACACTTAATAAAAAATAATTTTATAATATAAAGAATTTAAATCAATAGAATAAATATTATCATTTCTTATAGAAGTAAAAATTAAATCATTTTTATCATAAAAAACATAACATACATTTTTTCAAATTTTACATAAAATACATCATCACATAATTGAGATATGATAAGAAGATTATATTTAAAACCA
The DNA here is from genome assembly GCA_963277665.1 of Viscum album. Lineage (NCBI taxonomy): Eukaryota > Viridiplantae > Streptophyta > Magnoliopsida > Santalales > Viscaceae > Viscum > Viscum album. Next base: position 72,484,198 of record OY728162.1, on the reverse strand, counting down.
TCTATATATAAAACTTTGTAAATTAATACTAAATTAGAATTATCAATTTGGCCAAGGCTGGTGATTTTCCCTTTTACATTATCACCAAAAGTGACATGACCACCATCAAATTTGATCAAATTCTCTAAAGTTTGAATACTCCCTAGACATATGTTTGGAACATCCACTCTCTAGAAACTATAGGCTTTTTCTGGAGGTTTTCAAACAGGTTTTCTATAAAATAAAGTTTATACCAAAAATTATTTTGGTACACAAATCCGCTTAGGTCTAGTTATATTAGTAATAAGAGATTTTAGTACCCATAATTGTCCAACAAGTTTCTTATAAATAGATTGAAAGATTCTAGAAATAAATACTTTATTAGGTCAAATTGAGTAGGTATTGGTCGTATATGAATTTTCAGAACTGACAAATGATGTAAATCTAGTTTTTGTAATTTTTCTTTGTCCTGCTTGGTAACCTACGCCAGTTATATACTTGGGAGAAAATTTATTTCTTATTATTTGAATTAAAGTTTTCTTACCAACTGTAAACCTTTCTATGTATTTATTTAACTATTAATTTGAAAATTTTAATTCATTTTTCTCTTTCAATAGTTGATCATTTTTCTCTTTTTCAATTGTAAGGTTGGTTTTAACATTTACTTTCAAAGTATGTTGTTTCTTAAGTGACTTATATTTATCTTTTATCTCATGAAAAGCATCTTCTATCCTGTTACAGTAATCATAAATATCTTTACTGGTCATGTTTTCCTCATTATCATCATTTTCTTTATTTTTAGAAATGTTTTAAATATTGGTAGGAGAAATAGAAAGAATATTTTGTACCTATGATGTGTTTTCTACAAAAGACATATTTTCCCTACCAAACTTATCTTCTGGATTAGTGTCTGAATCACTTGAGCTATCTTCAGAGGCACTCCATGTTTCTTTCATGGATCTCTTGTATCTTCTATCCTTATCCTTATACATATTTTTATATTCCAATTTTGGAATGTTATATTTAATGTTTCCTTTCATATTACATTCATATAAGGTGATTTCATTTTTAGTGTCATCCTTTTTCCAGTCCTTTTTACACTTTCCTTTGTTGTCATAATTTCATTTGAAATTTGATTTTTTAAAGAACTTATTTTTCCTATAAAATTTATTGAATCTTATGGCCCTGTGGACCATCTCTTCATCATTGTCATCAAGATATTCTTCTTCCCTGGTATCTTTAGTTTGTACCTTTTATCTTTTTCTAGAGGTAGTAGTCCTGAAGGCTACTGATTTTATTTTTGATTCATCTTCATCTATCTCTTTATTGACTTTAATATATTCTTCATACATCATCATTTTTCCTATCAATTCTTTGACAGATAGTTTACCCACATCATAAGATTATCTAATTGACACAGATGTTCTTCTCCATCTATCTAGTAAGAATCTGAGCAATCTCATAACTTGATCTTTGTATGTCACTTGTTTTCCAAGTGAGTGCATGGTATTTACTATTTCATTAAACCTGAGATAGATATTAGAAATAGGTTCATCATCTTTCATTTTAAAAGTATCATACTTGATTGTGTATATATTCAATCTCATTTCTTTGACATTTTATGTTCTTTCATGTGAAACAGACAAGGTATCCCACATTTCAAAAGAAAATTTGCAAGTAGATATTCTATTAAATTCATCATCACCCAAGACACAAAATAAGGCATTCATAGCTTTACAATTATTATTATAATCATATTTTGTATCATCACTCCAAGTAATTCTTGAATTTTGTGTTATTTCATATTGATCTTCTATTACTCTCCAAATGTGAAAACCCAAACTTTTTAAATGAATTTACATTTTGATTTTTCATTGATCATAAGTTTTACTATTAAAATAAGGTCTGTTGGTAGCAGATCCTTCTTGTTTATTATCCATAAAGAACTAAAAATTTAGAAATGAAAAAATTTGATATTTTTAGAATACAACTAAAATCACAGTTGAAAAAGTTAATTTAAATCTCCCTCTGATACCAAATTTTGGTAGGAGTGAGTAACTTAATGGGGGGGGGGGGGGGTGAATTGAGTTCCTAATATTTTTTTTTGTTAAAGATAAAGTTGAAATAAAAACCCCTTAATAAAACAAACTATCCAATTATTCAAAATAGTATATTTATATAATATCTTTCCATTTAACAGATTCCTCAAAGATTGATTAAGTCTTTGTTAAAATAATGTTCAGGATTACATTAGCTTTAGAAATCAATTTACATAGACAAAACATATATAAACACAAGTTAATAGTAATTATCAAAGTAATAGTTTTGTTTATAAATTAAAACAATCTAGTTTTTGAAAAAAAACACAGTGGGATAAACAAGAGATTCAGTCTCAAGATGAGACTTAATACCCTCCACTTAGAAATTACCTAATCCCAAGCATATTATAATAATAATCAAACAAATCCAAAACCTAGATTTGGTATACAATCAACAACTACAAATTGTCCAGGATAAAGAGCCTCTTACACTATTATACATGGGGAGTAAGAATAGAACATGCCACACATGGAACTCTTCCACAAACATAGTGGAAAAAATATAAATAAAAGAGTGAATAACAAGTATTCTCCAATTAGGTGCAAGAGATAGTGTTAGTTTGATAACTGAGTAAGAACACACTACTCAAAGTAGAATGAAATAAACAAAAAGAATAATAAAGAATTTAGTAAAGATCATTCTGATATTTTCAGAATGATCGTAGTCCTCAGATCAGCATTGGTGATGAGTTTAATATTCTTTCTAGAAAATCTTAGTAGAATAGAGGGTTGTAGGAGTTTGCAGGAATGTTCTAGTTGATATCTATTAGTGTCTCAAACAATCTCTAAAATGAATTCTATTTTACTATGTCATTGATGTATCAAGTACTGAGAGAGAGATGTACTTCATGTATATATAGCAGTATCATTTGGAGTAGATTCACAATACTTGGTTCAACTTTTACTAAGTCTTCAAGGCTTGGTCAAATTATCCAAGAATAGAAATAGCTGTTAAGAAATTCATGCCAAAGTGCACATATAGAAATGGTAGCAAGATGCTGGCAGTGACTCAACATCTGGTGGTATCTCAAATGGGTGGTACCTTAGGTTGATGGTGACTCAGAGTCTGGAGGTATCTCGTCCTAGTGGTAGATCCTTTGGCAATAGCTCCTCTGGTGGTGACAAGGATGACAATGACTCGTTTCAGTGATAGATCCTATCTAACAGTAAAAATTCTTGGTAGTGACTCCTGTCTATTGGTGACTCACCATAATACTTAATAGAATGATCATAAAAACAATATTATGATATAAAATGCTATTATTCAACATGTGAATCATTAGTACTAAAATAATCATTGTTGGTGATCATTAAAATAAGAGAGTGTCAAACATACTCCACACAAGGAGATTCCAACAAACCTTTTTATCAGAAACATATGGCAAAAATTTCCAACTTCTAGTGGGTGGTTCTGAACACCATTCCACTATGATAGAAAATGTTTTTTAAGTAATATTTATACCTTGGTGAGTGAGAAATAATTTGAAAAAGTATATGTGATTTTCATATTCTTCATGCACATAGATAATTTTCTTCTTGCACATGACTTGTGTCATCTGAGTGAGAACCATATCATATATTCCATAAAAAAGTTCATAGAACAATTTTTTTGATGATAATAGTAACCCATCTAATAATATTTTCCCGACCATTTATGGTTGTGAAAGTTTTAATATTAAGTGGGTATATTGGAATATGTTTTAAACCCTAATTACCCCCTCTCATAGAATCTATCACTAAAGAAGCATGTGGTCCTAACAAGTGGCATCAAACTCATCCTTCATTCTACTAGTTGGATGAGTTTCTATCACAAACCAGCCCAGGTACCCTGGAAACCCGATAACCAAGCCAGCCCTGATATAGCCCAAAGGGCATTCCCAATCCCCACGGGTCAGAGACTAGCACTTGGAATTGTAGAACATACAAGTGGGAATGATTTTTCCATAAGAATTCAGAAGCAAAAGAAAACAATGCAGTATGCATAACAAAAGAAACTCCATTGGGAGTGATGTACCAGAATACAACATGGCATAAAAAGCCCAAATTACTACAACTCAAGTACTAAAAATGGAAAAAAAACAACTCCAAGGTCCCTAAGGATACAACTCACTAGAACAAAGCTCAACAGCAAGATCCACATCCAAGAGATCCATTCTATTTTCTCGAACCTGGAAGAAGAAAGTCTACAAACACCCAAAGGAAAAATTAGGATGTGAGCCTAATCCCAGTAGGATACCACCAAAGATTGCATAATAGATGCCAAATATATATTATCCAAAGAAAATATTTCAATTTTAAAGTAAACAGGTTTGGTAATTCAAAAGAATATTTAAACAAAACATGCTATACATTTTCAAAATATTGGAAAAAACATTAAGCAAGGCTTTACAATGATGAAATATTTCTAAAAAAATGGATTAAATAAAAAATTTATATAAAATAGTTTATATACATTCAGTAGGCATGTAAAGCAGTTCAAAATCATTGGAATAAATTTATATATCAAATATAAATAAACAAGAGAGAAACATGGTCATCTTCCAAAAGGTATGATAGTATTTACCAACTATAGGATTCTTCACTCTCTATGTGAACTCATCAAAATGTGTATACGAACATCCCTATGAAACTAGCTAAAGGAGACTCGTCACAAACCTGTTGGGGATGTGACCCACTACAAGTATGTTTTAGAACATTGTTGTAACGTAGAGTGTATCCAAATAAATCACTAACTACCTAAGTCTTGCATGTGCTCTTACAGGACGGGAGAACTATTTTAAGACTGCTTAAAATATGATCAATCCTATTCTTCCATTTAAAAAATGTCAATTCCTTTCCATTTAAAACCAAAAAAGGTTTTATTCAAAAACATGCCTTTCCACAAGATAAAACCATTGAGTTTCTATCAATTCATTTTAAGCCATTTTTATTTGTTTGAAATTCATTCAAAACCAATTCCATCATTACACAATTTAATTGAAATCATTTCCATCAAATCCATAATTTAAATTAAACAATTTAAATCACCCAATTTCTATAAACACACCCAATTCAATAGAATTGGGGGTTTTCCAAATTTTCATGCCAAAACCATTTCAAATATCTTGATTCACTGGAATTGAGTTTTTATCAATTTAATTGAAAGCAGATTTGAGCAATTGAATTTAAATCAACAATTGAAATAAATTAAGCAATACAAGGATAGTAAATTTGTAAAGTCGGGACAGAACCACCTACCTCAAGGTCTTTGATGTTAGCGATGAAGATAAACCACCCTATGTGGTTAAATACACCTCCTCACGGCCTTATTATCATAAGCGTTGACACACCAATGGTTGAAGTTTGTCACGAGCTCCTAGAACCAAAACCATATATTTTATTTCAAAATAAAATAAAATATCAGATGCGATGATAGTTTCTCTCTCCTGAATAATTTTCAAATTATCAATTAAAAATATTACATGCGGTGATATTTTATCACTCATAGATAATTTCCAAACTATCGATTAAAAATATTACATGTGATAACATTTTCTCTTTCCTGGAAAATTTTCAGATTATCTTTTAAATTATCACTTGTGATGATATTTTATCTCACGAGGATATGTTTCAAATTAAATATATATTATCACATGCAATGATAATTATCACATGTGATAATATTTATCTTTCATGTAAAAATTTTAGTTTATGGTTAGGTCAACGCATGCGCTTGAGATTAACCACCAATAACTTATTATGAATCATCCATTAAAAATTATCTCTTGATAATATATTGTAATTATCATCTATAAATACTATTAAAATATCCCTTTATAAATCCATAAATTATATTTGGTATTACATACAATAATCTGATAAAAAACATTTGATAAATTTATTTAAAATTGTCATTTGATAATCTGGTGAGATTATCATTGATAATTTTATGATATTATCATTTTAAAATTATGATAATTAGACTTTAATAAAACATGTAATTATCCTATGAAAATTTTGATAATCTTTGTCATGTAATAATTACCTCAGAATTATCCTTTTAAGAAAAAAGAATAATTGTATTCTAATAATTATTCCTTGCACATTATCATTTTTTTTCAATTATCTTATGATAATTTGATGTAATTATTTCTTGATAAATATTTATAATTATCATTTCAATTACACTTTGATAATGTTATTTTAAATAAAATTATCTATAATGTGTTTATCAATATATCTATGCAAAAGTGTATATATATATATATTTATCTATATATTATTTGATAATTAATATAAAATTTATCATTTGATAAATTTTGTATTATCCTTATTATTATTATTTTTAATTATGTTTTTCAAGACGAATTCAACAGTACCGGCGACATGCAATTCTGATTATTAATGAAGAATTTATTTAATATAGAAGATTAAAAGAATGATAATAATAAAATAATAATAATAATAATACTTTAAAGTAATAAATAAAAAAAATCACCTTCTTCAACCTTGTAGAGTTCCAAGGAATGAAAAAAAGAAACCTCACGTGAAGGAATGGTGGCGCGGAATAGTGTCGGTCCAATAAACTCTTCAACAATCACTTGGAAGAAAACATGGAATCGATCATACTCAAAAGGATCGACCAATACTAAAGATTAAGGAGTTTTAAAATTTTAAGAACCCTAAAAAAATGCAGCACACCTAAACCCATTTTAAAACACTCCATTTAATTCGTGATTCAATCAAAAATTAATGACAGAGTCATTAATTTACCCTCACTAAAGCATTGCAACTGAAAATCGATTGAAATAGTTAAGAAAAGGAAGGTTTTGAAAATTGAATAAGGATTAAATGGAGGATGACCGTGCATAGAAGATGAAGTGAAGAAAAAAAAAACGAATTTCATAATTAAAATTCGGATATAAATATTAAACTAAATTAATTATTTTATATAAAAATTTAATAACTTCAAATATCTGCTGCGAATAAAATTTATACCCTGTTTAGGTAAATAACCTCATCTCGGACCCAACGGTGGTCTCATATTTCTCAAAGGATGAACGGTTTGAGAAATATTTATGATTTAATATTTAAAAAATGGAATAATTAAATAATTAAAATAAAAAAGTTATTTTTGTGGGAGAGACATCCAAATGCCCGATGCGAAAAAATGTTATACCTTGTCTAGGGTAAACCCCCCATTCTGGACCCATTGATGGTCTTGGATTTCCCATATGTCACACCATTTGGAATATATTTAATTATCTTTAATAAATAATATATTAAATATTATTTAATAACTTTATCTCATGAGCAAGACATCTAAATGTCCGACGCCTTTGAATGTTATAATCCTCCTAGGGTAAACACTATATTTAAGACATAACTGAGGTATCAAATTTCTCATACGATAGAACGTTTTGTAGTTATTAAATTATTTTGAATAAATTTCTCATGCTTAAAATAATAAATTTAATATTTTTATTCTGTCCTCTTCGAGAGTTTCACTACAAAAAATCAGTGGTGTAGCAACCGCCGCTACATGCTTTGGCGGCGGTTCTAGAAAACTGCTGCTAAATTGCGCATCAGGAAACTACTAGCGGCAGTTATATCTGTTTCACATAGTTTTAAATTAATCATCATAGTTGCCTCATTTCGTGGGGGTTTAGGTTTTTTTAGCGGTGATTTTACGACTGGTGGATCTCTTTTATTTGCGGTGGTTATAACCGCCGCGAATAAAAAGAACCCCCCCTCACCAGAAAAATGTAGCTAAAATAATCAAAACCTCCGAGGAATACATGCGGATGGTGGGATACTGTAGCGGCGGTTTTAACCGCCACTACGAGAAAAATTTCTATATTTAGCGGCAGTTAAAACCACCTTTAAAATTTTTACTAGTTTCATTTAGCGGCGGTTAAAACCACTGCTAAAAGCTGATCTGGGAAAAAAAATAGCAGCTCTGCATCCCTTGCACCAGTGCCTTGAAAAAAAACCATTCCTAGTTAATAACTATAATCACAATTGCAATCATTGAGCTACAAATATTCATATTGATCTCCAAATCCATCCTAGAAACCTATAAAATTTATATATATATAGGGGTGATCATACATACACAATTATTGGGATCCTCATTAAGACCTCTCTAGAAAATGTTGAAGAAGTATACTAATACTTCAATGAATAAACAAAATAACCAACAAGAATGTACCCGGTAAACTATAACCCAAGCTCACCATGTCTCACTCAACCAATATTTCATCTAGGTATAATAACATAAAAACAATATAATATATCAAAAGGAATCCCACAGACAATTATCCACTAGTTTGTCACTCTCACACACTAATAAAAAACATTATGGGGATCTCAATCCCTTCTTCAGTCATATCACAACACATCATATCTCATATCACAACCAGGACACATATAAAAACCACATCATCATTATAAAAAACACAACTCCATCTCCATCAACATATCAACATATTCATTATAGTAGGGTATCATGAACATGAAGGACATAAACCACATACCCTCCTCCTACTATACATGACCCCACCATCATCTCAACCACATATTCAAGTAAACCAAAAAATCACATACTATACTTAAATCCATTGTATACCATATTCTTATAAATACATTGAGTCATCACACTAGTGAAACATATAGAAGGGATATTTAGAAAGAGTGAGTATTCATCCATCCATTCACTCATCAACCGAGATGTTTCATAAAACACTATGAACCCAAAACATTTGGGTGTTGGTAAGATTATCCCACTAGAGTGGGGTTCCTACTAAATCATAAGAAAATAAAAGTATAATAAATCCACACACAATACCATCCAAAAGGGTCCACAAAAAATAGGACCGCTACACCCATCACAAGTACTAAATCATCACTTACACATGCTACCATTACTGCCTATTCTTATATTATAAACCATCACCACTTTCTACAAAAAATAACCACAACAATCATTTTTCAAAACAATTAACACTTTCTAGATTTATCATTTACCAGTCATCTTACACGCATAATTCCATTTGATTTCACATTTAATTAAAACCAATTATTTATACATTACCCACTTTTAATCAAGTTGTTACCCTTCTGTTTCATTTAAAAATGATCCATTCACATTTAATAGTTCATTAAATTATATACTACACCCAATAGTGTGTTCTTTATTACCAATCATATTCTGTTTCTACCTAAATACTACAAAGCATCCCCACAATAAATAAAAAAAAGAAATTTATCAAAATAAAAATAAAAAATAAATAGAATATGTTAGAGAAGAAAGAATATAGAACTTAGTTTAACCCCTAAGGGGGTGCTGTATTTTATATTGTCCAAAGTTGGATAGTTTCACAATTTTATCCTAAATCTAAAGTTTGGTGTGGTTTCTTATTCATACACTACCAAAACATATTCACTTCAACTCTCTTTAGATCGAACTAGTTATAGAGGAATCCTTGGATAGAGTACTAAAGCTCCATTCCTTTAGAAATTATATACATATTTGATGGTGGGAGGGGATAAAGAATGGGTCATCTTCTTTTTCATATACTATTTGTTTAGACTATTAATTTACTTAATCTAGGGATAACTCCATTAGTGTTTTTTCCAAAATTTTAATAATGGAACAATAATGTAAAATATACATTTGAATGGAATTAAAATAATATTTATTGATATAAAAATATTCCCCTTCAAGTGGGTATTCTTGTAAATTGGATTATCTAGGAAAGACTGCTAGAAATGAATTATTAGTAGGTGAATTTTCTTATTCATAAACATCATATAAGGACACCCATGTGTTTCATAAGTCTAAATATTCAATGTGATTGGAGGTAATAATCAATTCATTATAGACACTCATTCACTATATACTATAGGAAAAGATCTACAAAAATCCTATAGATGGCTCATCCTACTGTAATCTCAACACTCAACTTTATTATCATCACACAATCTCCCCATGTATCCCTACCTCCCACACCAATGATAGAAAATATAATTACCAACACAAATGCTCTAGAAATTATTCCCTTAATGATAGGTCACAAAGTGTCCCTTCCTTCCACCAAACACTTTTCCATTGGGACAACAAACTGAACTACCCTTCTTTGTGCCCAAACCTTACCTCAAGTTATGGTATGTAATAAGAACCTGATTTATTTTTGATATGGTGGACAACCAAAATACATTCACCTATGATCAAACAACATAATTGTTCCCAAACGCGAATCATATCACCCTAGATGGATCATCCATAAGACAAATATGAACAAAACCTAAAAGCTCGTAAAGTGAGTTAAACACTCCATAACAAACATATAACCATACATATACAAAAAAACTATTCCCATATTTGTCCAACACATCAAAAATACAACTACTGATGGTCCGATGATGAACACGTATCATCACTCTCTCCACCTCCATCTCCACTTTATACTGTCACCTTTAAGAACATTATATTGAAAATTAAATACTGTTGCATATTTATATTAAAACATAAAACCAATGAAAGTTTTAAAACTAAATGATTTTGATTTTTTGTGATTTACCTGCTTACCACCAGTCGATGAACTACCACCGGGAGCATATCTGCTCATCTGCTGATGTATAGTAGTCATTGCTTTTTGCAAAGCGGATATCTGAGCCCCCTGGTCTTGAACTATGATTCGTAGAGAAGCAATCTCCCTCTGAGAATCTTTGGGTATGGACTAACTATAACCAGGAGTAGATAGAGCTAGAATCCCTGGTAGCATGCCAAAGACCTCAGATGGTACGGGTCTGAAACCCATCCTGCGCACTCTACCAGGATGCTCCTTCCCAATGACTTTAGCACCTGGGTCATATTAGGATACTGAGTAGGACTGCCTAGGATTGGAAACCCATAGTTCTTTAATTTTTACCTATAAATAAAATATCAATATATAATAACACTGTAAAAACTGATAATAAGTTACTATAATAAAAAATTAACTTCATACCCCAACTTCTTTTGCAGGCTCATTAACAAAACTTTCATATGATTTTTTGTGAACATTAAACCACACTTCAGTTCAGGATGCTTCATGCCCTAAACTCTGTGATTGCATTAAGAAAAGATAAATCAATAATTTAATATATTAAAAAGATAATATTTCCTTATAAATATTTAAACTAATGAAAATATTACTAGAGTCACTCGACTTCTAGAAAAGCTTTTTGACCCCGTAGTGTGAGGGATGACTTGCTTAGCCCAGTTTGATGCATTCTATCTTGAGAGATCCTGAAATAAATAAAATGAAATTTAACAGTAATGTATTCAATGTTATCTCTTCATATAAATGTATAAATGTAAAATTAGGATAATATAATAATATATATTTCAATACCATCCACTTCTCATCACGATGTCTGTCAACAAAAACTTTCCACTTTTCTTTCAGTACCCCACTAGGTAGCTTCTCATACATTTGTTGCACGGTCAACAAAGTATTGTTGACATTGCTCCACAATCTCCATTTTAATTCTTTCCATTTATTACCAAGATTTTTCAACATCCACTTTCATGCTATCACATCAGCAATTGTAAAGTGGAAGAACATCTGTATACAGAATTTCATTTTGAACATATTAGTAACATGACATTCAATTAAACCATAATGTATTAAAATTAACTTTATTTGGGAATCAAAAACTTCATTTTTACAACTTTGAAGCATATGTATCTAATCATCATAAGAAATAGGTAGGTAAATGGGCTCCGCTGCCAGTTATCCTAGAATATGTCTAAGTAACCCCGCAGCGTCATCCGTAGGGACCCCAAATGAATCAAATGGAACAACTATCTTCTTGCCATTCATATTCCAAACATCTAAACATTTTTATGTTTTTATCCATGGTTTCATTTTTTTCATCTTCAATAAGAAAACAATTAGTATAAACGAAATGCAATAAATTTATTTATATTAAATTTTGTACCTATGACAGTGACCCTCCAATATGCCCGTGATGAACTGAAAGAGGCGTGCGGTCGCCCCACCGCTGAGGCTCCTGAAGGGAGAGTCAACGACACAACCTCTAATGGGACACCCACAGAGGGTGTGATAGATGGTGTAGGGGGAGATGGTGTAGGGGTGTAGGCAGCTGGTGACTCAGATGCCGTGGGGAGGGAGACAAATGGATCGTCATCTGTTGTAGTAGTAGATGAAATAGTGTACTGCTTCCTCCTTGGAATTCCTATCATTTAATCAAATAAAATTAATTTCAGAATATATACTTCAAAAAAATTATGCAGAAAAAAAATTAAAAATGATAATAGATGCCCAGTACTAACAAACAAAATATATATAACAATGATAATGAATGACTGTAAAAATGAAATAAGTGGTTTCTAAATGAATAAATAACTATACATACAATCATTTTCCCCTTTAATCATGTTGGTTTCCTAGTCCATTAATTCATCCACTTCATTCATCCTTGCTAGACTAATATTTTCAATATCACGATGGAAAAATAATTCTACTTCTTGTTGTTGATGAGATTCAATTTCAGAGGTCAAATCTTCCACTTCATCACCTATATCATACAAATCTCTTTGTATTACGTGAGAAACTACACTCCACCCTTCATCCACAACATCATTCACATAATATACCATTTTTTATTGCGATGATAATATATATGGATCATGCAGTTCACGATCACCAACATCCATCAAGCGAGAGAAGTCCACAAAAGTAAATTGCAAGGAATCTCTTTTAACACCCCTGATAATATCAACATAATTGTATTTGAATAAAACAACAAAAAAATTACATTGGTAGTTTAATTCAATAATATTAAGAATATTTCCATAGTATACCACTTCATAAAATGTAAATATACCACTATTCTATGTTTTCAAACCCACTTCTCGATCGACTGCACGAAATTAAAGTCATTCACATTGTAAGTGTCGAACTTTCTAACTTGTTTTATAGAACCCATAGCAAGAAACTTCAAATATTCTGAAAACTATGCTTGAGTATCAGTATTCATGATCTAAAAAATAAAATATAATTTATTAGATTTAAAAAATGTATGTGTCAAACTAATATTCGTATTTATTGCAATATTTATAAACTTACACATTGTGCAGACCATTCTACATGCTCTTTATTCACATCTTTCATTATATCTTTCTCATTTCATGTTCAACATCTCATTCATCTCTTTTTTTGTATCCTCAACTCTTCAATAAATGGATCTGCAATTTCACTATTCAGCAGCACATATCTATGTGCCTGTAATAATTCCAATTCTATCAGTATCACATTTGAGGTCCTCCCAACTGATCGGCTAATAACAGGAAATATTTTTGATTTCTGATGTATTTGATATTGATTCAATGTGTCACCAACACGTCCAACTCGATTAAATCTTGTGTCAATATCATCCAAGTATCTGGAAAAAAAGGTAATACACTCCTCATCCAAATAGCCTTCAGCGATAGAGCCTTCTGGTTGAGCTTTATTTCTCACCTATGATTTCAAATGCCCAAGATATCTGTGAAATAAAATAATCATAATTATGAATATATTTAAATGCCATTTTTTTAATTAATTAAAAAACATATAAATAAAATACCTCTCAATTGGATACATCCATTGATAATGAATGTGGCCTCCTAATTTAGCTTCCTTAACCAAATGCACAGTTAAATGCATCATGATAGTAAAAAATGATGGAGGAAAGATCATCTCCATTGCACAAAGGGTCAAGACAAACCTCTCCTGGAGGTTGTCAAGATGAAATGGATGTAGAGGTTTTACACATAATTTCCTGAAAAATGTGCAGAATTGGAGTACAACAGCAGTAACTTTTCAGGTAATAATGTACGCAATGCAAATGGTAGTAACTGTTGTAACAAAATATGTGAATCGTGACTTTTCAATCCATGTAACTTATGATTCTTCAAGTCAACACACCTCAATATGTTACTCGAATACCCATCAGATACCTTCACATTCTTTAAAATTCGAAGGAATGTATCTTTATCCATATTTTTCATTGCAAAAATTTCCAGAGCATACTTTTCATTCTCATCTGGCTAGAGATCACGTTTTATGTTCATTACTTTTAAGTCTTTACGAGCATTGAGATGATCCTTCAACTTTCCATGCTCATTAAGTAATGTGAAAAATCAAATTTTCACAGACATTCTTCTCAATATGCATCACATCAAGATTATGATGCAAAAAATTAAATTCCCAATACGGAAGTTTGAAGAATATACTTTTTTTCTTCCATTGTTGCATTCTAATTTCACTTGACGATGCACTTCAGACCTGTTTTCTGCTGTCATTCAAATGATGAACCTTCCAAAATTTTGTTTCAATATTTTCAAGTTGTGTCAATATTTCAGAACTAGTTAACAACTTTGGAGGTGGTCTACGATTAATAAAACCATTAAATTTTTATCTGTTCAGATGAAATCTATGAGATGCATCAAGAAATTTTCGATGGCACAAGAAGCACCATTTTCTACTATAAGGTAGCCATTTGGGCTCAAAATCAAAGTTACAAATGGGACAATCCAAACCCATGTAAGTGTCCCAACCAGATAAATTCCCAAGCCCAGGGAAGTCACTAATGGTCCAAATTAAAGCAGCATGCATTTTGAACATTGTTTTAGAATAAGCATCAAATGTGTCAACACCGTTGCTCCATAAATCCTGCAATTCATCAATCAAAGGCTGCAGTATACATCAATATCATTTCTTGGAATTTTTTTCCAGGAATAATCATCGAAATGATAAATGATGTTTTTTTCATACACATCCATGAAGGCATATTGTAAGGGATCAAAACAACTTGCCAAATGCTATAATTGGCACTCAAAGTCCCAAATGGGTTGAATCCATCGACAACCAATCCCGATCGAACATTCCTAGGATCAGCTAAGAAATATGAATGTAATGAATCAAATTTCTTCCATGATTTTGAATCTCATGGATGTCTCATTAACCCATCATTGTTATTATCTATTGAATTCCACTTCATGTGTTTGGTAGTTTTTAATGACATGAATAATCTTTGCAATCGATGCTTTAAAGGAAAGTAATGAAAAACCTTTGCAAGTGTGTTCCTTTTCTTCTTCTCCAAGAAATTATATTGATTCAGACTTCCAACATCACCCTTTGACTGCCATCTTGAAAAAGAACATTTTTTGCAATTCTGTCTACCTGAATCCTATCCCCAATAAAGCATACAATCATTGGGACACACATGTATTTTTGTATAATTCAGACTAAGCCTGTTAACAACTTTTTTCATATTATAAAAAGACTCGGGGATTTTTGCTTCAGGAAATGCATCACGAATCAATTCCAATATCATGGACATTGCCTTATTTGTAATTCCACATAGACATTTGATATGGTACAACTTCAGTAGAAATGAAAGCTTTGAATATTTCAAACACCCACTATACAACTCTTGATTTCCATCATCAACTAAATCATGAAACACATTTTCCTTAGTGAAGTTTCTCTTACATTTGGCTCTATAGAATCAAGAGTAGGATCCAATGATATGTTACAATCTTGATCTGGTTGTGTTACAGTCTCAAAAACATCACTTGTCTCATTGCTATTTGTAGCACCCTCATCTGTTTGTTCTGATATGTTTTGATGTTGATGGTGGTCTCTTGCAGTGCCGAATGCATAATTTATAAGGTTTTGCATTTCATTTTCCATTCTCAAAAAAATTGGCAGGTCATTCTGTGGATTGACATCAGTGCTCAACCTTTCTATAACGTTCGATTCTCTATGCCAAATCCAACACAAATATTGATCAGGGAATTGCTTCACTATTAAATGTTCATAAACTTCATCTCTATTCAACCATATTCTAAATTTACATTTAGGACATGGACATCTTATTCTCCCTTCAATGGATCAATTAGAAATTGAAAAATCTAAAAACTCATTCAAACCCTTAATATACTGAGGTGTGTTCCTTGGTAATGTGATCTAGCTTTTATCCATGTATATCACAATGTGCCTACAAAATATTGAAAAAAATTAAAACACATAACTATTACTAAATAGGGAAAGAGATTCATATATACTAGTTGAAAAAAATATATAAATATGTTACATAAGGTTTTCCTATATCAATACATATGGTAAATCACCCACTAGTGGTGTCATCTAAAGGAGTACCACCACAAAGGATTATAATTAAATTGGGAGATTAGGGTGAGTGATCAAAGTCCAACCACATTACTAAACTTAAGAAAGTTGGAGGTTCCCCTCTCCCATTAAATTAAATAATTCTAAACATTGTTTGAAGTGGCCCAATATTTAGGGGGAGATATGATCCATGGGGTGGATGTGCTAATAAAGTACATGTTATTCAGCTAAATAAAGATCTGATTAAATCCTAAAAATGCATGAAATAAGTGATGTAATAATTATTTCAAGTCTCATTTGATATAAAATATGATCAAAACGTGTCATGGATGATCACAACTCATAAAGTGGTGTTAAGATACCACTTTTTTTCTTCAAAACTTGATCTAGAAGTTTCATTCTGAAGTAAAGTCACTTGTTGAATCTAGAATTACATAAAAAAATGGATTATTCTAGAATAAAAAGAGGTTTCCAAGCCTTAACTAAGAGAATCAATGATGTCCATCCAACATTAAAATTTTTATTCATGAGAAGGGAAGGGGGATACAGGATCATGGGGGACGGAAATAATGTAGCCCAAGGGCATCGCCCCGTACAAGGTTCACCCCCTCCGGTTTCATACTGGACACATTGGTAAGACACGTCACCCGCATACCAGGAACTGCAATAGAAGCCATATAATCAGCCACTTTGTTCCCCTCTCGCCACGTGTGAGAAATTCTAACTCTGTCATTCAGGAGAGCCTTGCACATTCTAATAGTGTAGGTAATAGCCCAGGGTGTACTGCCTCTACCATGGAGGGCGTCGTGGGTAATCATAGAGTCCGTCTCCAAATGGGTAATGCAGATGCCCCTGTGTCTACATAGGGATAAGCCTGTCAGAACCGCCAATGCTTCTGCCCGAATAGAAGAACCACTGCCAAAGTGGGCTGAGAAAGCCACCACCAGACTCCCTTTGGAGTCCCGGAGAACTCCTCCTCCCCTCATGTCACCCAGAACACAGGAACCGTCTGTATTAAGCTTAAGCCCTTCGCTAGGGGGAATCCAGTGAATCCATCTACCCCGCGCCACCCCACCTTCCCCGGTGGCGCTCCTTGGAAGCGCCTGCTGCACCCGCAAGGGTAACCTTCCCCCTCCGATTCCCGCTGCGCCAATCAGGTCAATCAGCATGCATCAGATGTTAGCCACCACAGAACGACCAGAGGTGCTTCTCCCCTCATATCTTGCCCTGTTCCTGGCTTGCCATAAGTGCCAACATGCCGCATTGAAAATAGTCGCACGTACCTTAGACTCCTCCCCTGACACACTAGCCCCCTGAAACCATTGCTCCATAAACATCTCCACACTGCCTCCTTGCTCAAGGAAGCCTGAGCAGACACCAAAGAACTTCCAGACATGCCGGGCCCAATCACCCTCAAAAAATATATGGTTCATGGTTTCTTCGCTTTTGTTCCCGCAGCAATGACAGCACGACGCAAGGCTGATCCCCAGCCGTTTGATGTGGTCATCAGAGGGTATCGCTTTGTTGCGTATCCTCCAGGTAAGAAAGTTGAGTTTGGCTGGGATCGAGTTGCACCAGGCCACATTGTTCCACCTATCGTTCTGCCCCTGTATACCGCTCATCCTGCGAAAATCCTTGGCGTTGAACCTCCCCGACATGGACGGAGTGAAGACGCAGGTGTCCTGCTCCGAGCTCATGACCACAGAGTCGAAAATCTCCTGCAGGCGGGCGTCGAGAACCGATTTGTAAAACAGGGGATATGAGCTTGCCTCCCTAAAGGAGATTAGAGGGGCCGGGCATCCTGGGTATCCAAGTACTTCACCCGCCCAGTTATGTTGCCAAAACAGAATGCTCCCTTCCCCAACAATCCATCGAGAGAGAGGAAGGAGGATCGGAATGATATTAAAAACCGAGGACCAAAGAGTCGTCCCCCTAGCTGAACCGTACATCGTATCATCCTTATATCGCTGAGCCATCTGCGTTCCCCACAAGGATCGGGCTTCAATGGACTCCCATGCAAGCTTTGCATGCATGGATGGAATCAACTCCTCCATACTCCGGACATTGATCCCCCCTTCACAGATGGGACGAGCCATCTTACTCCACGACACCCAGCGTCTCTTGCCCCCGCCTGACGCATCCCATATAAAGCGCGCGAGAATCCTGTCAATAGCCCTTATGACTCCCTTCGGCACACTCGTGGAAGCCAAGGCATGCATCGGGATAGCAGAAAGAACACTATTGACCAGGGTTATCCGGCCTCCGAAGGAAAGAAAGTGGTTTTTCCAGTTCAGGATGCGATCTGAAATCCTGCTCACCACTTTGTCGAAGTCCCTGTTCCGCACCCGATCTGCCGATAAAGGAACACCAAGGTAGTCCATGGGAAATGATCCTCTCTGCATTCCAAGCACGTTCTCCATCCTGGCCACCCTGCTCGGATTGCATGATACAGGAACATAGAAATTGCTCTTTTCCCTGTTAATGAGTTGGCCACTCCACTTACTGTACTCCTCAAGGATCCGGTTCAGCGCTTGAAGAGACCTCCACCCGGCATTCATGAACACAATGGAATCATCCGCGAACATCAAATGCGACACCGGGGGGGCTCTGAACTTCCTCCGATATGGACTAATGGCTCCTTCACAAACACCTTTGCTGATCAACCTACTCAGGGTGTTCTGCATAATAATAAAAAGACTGGGAGAGAGCGGGTCACCTTGCCGAAGACCACGAACGGTTTTAAAGAAGCCATGCGTTCTCCCCATAAACGATACTGCCATCCACGGTGAACACACGCACCTGAAGATAAGATCGCATGCCCAGTTCGAAAATCCCATCTTCGCGAGCACTCTATTGATAAAGCCCCATTCCATCCGGTCGTAAGCCTTATTCATGTCCAGCTTGATTACCATATTGGAACCACGGGAAGGGGTGTTCAAATCCTTTAACAGCTCCTGTGTCATCGCCACTGCACCCTGGATCGATCGGCCTTTGACGAACCCATGTTGTTCCAATGCAATCCATCGGGGAAGGAAGCTGGCCATCCGCCTGTTCAGAATGCTTGCCAGGACCTTGTAAGGGAAATTACACATGCTCACGGGCCGGTAGTGGGAGAGGGCGGAAGGATCCTTAACCTTCGGCAGGAGGACCAGTGTAGTCGCAGACGCTATCCGTGGGAGGCCACCCCCTCGGAAGAAATCATGAATCGCGGAAATAAGGTCACCTTTCACCTCCTCCCAAGAGCCCCTGTAGAAGGAGCCAGGGAAGCCATCAGGGCCTGCAGCGCTATCTGGGTTCAGGTTCCACACTGCCTCATGCACTTCCCCTTCATCCGGGGTGCCTTCCATCACAGCATTCTCTTGCGTCGAGACAGTGCTCGAAAGCCCTTTCCAAAGTTCGGCCTCCCCTGAAGGATACCCACGAGACATGCTACCATTGGTGCCCGCAAGAAGTTCCTTAAAGAACGTGCATGCCATACCCCCAACCACATCCGCATCATCTGAAAAGGAGCCATCCTCCATCGCGAGATTTGGTTTCACGACGCGCCTCCTCTCCCGAATGCATGCATGGAAGTACGCAGTATTCCTGTCTCCTTCCTTCAGCCAGAATCAATGATGTCATATTGAATCTGGTTGATAACAAGGGATATCAAGCACTGAATTTAGTATAATTAGACCACTAATAAGGAAGAGGTACCATCCATACCATCTCGTAATAATGTTTATAAATCTCTTTTTATGAAGGGAGTGGGTAGGAGAAAAATTATATACAAGTATGAATTTTGAAATTTTTGATGGAATATTCCACCTTAGCTAATGTGGATAAGAAAATTTAGGAAGTTGGTTGCCCTTAAAAATCTAAAAAATTTATAAACAAGACCTTATGTCATTATTCAAATGAAATAAGATGATCATGGGTTGTGGATCAATGTTGGTGTTGCGAAAAATTCATTTATTGTGAATTAGATTATTGGTATAGATCGTCAATAAATAAACGCATTATGGTTAAATCAATACTAATAGTACCTCACACTATTAATGGAACCAATTATTAATTTTATATAGCTTTATTATCCCTAAATATTTATCATTCAGCCCCTCCTTGATAATTCCCACCCCCATGTTGAGATAGGGCTTGCTGGGATGTTGGGGTTGTTCTTGGAATCACTATAAATAAATCAATTTTGTGGATAAAAAATAATCTGATGATATCATCTTAATTGATCATGAGAGGATTGAGTTAGATTAAAACCATTGCCTCATTTTGAATTCAGAGGATAAGTATAGAAACATTTGAGATGTCATATTCAGCCATAGTTGTGAAATTCTCAAGGAAATATCATACATTCCATTTTTAAGTGATCCAAAGAGACATATTGGAATTAACCCAACTAATTATTTTGAAGTGGATAAAAGTAAACTAACCTTGTGGATTGGTTATCTGGTGCCTTTATACCATAGGTATAATTTTTCCTTCTATACTTATTTCCACTGCCGGAGTTTCCACCTATTCTCATGTGGAAAAAGGTGTTCCCTACACTAATATTCCTTATAATGTACACCTTTTCAACCATCAATTTATTCTCAATCTCAATTAAATTATTAATAAAAAACATGAAAACCTTAGAGTGATTCTTAAGTCACAGAACCAACTCAAACACACATGATTTGAGAGATTAACTAGATGCCACTTCTAGTACAAAGTGAGGAAGGTAAGTAAATTGGGATTTATATTACATACCTGAGATATATCTATGATTAAGATAAAAAAATATATTTTTCTTAATACTTGAAAGGTATGTAGTTAGAATTTTTTGTTAAAAAAATCCTCAAATCCATCCGAGGTAAGGTATTGACCAGCCTTAACATAGATGACTCAGTCTCACCATTTTCATGATAGTCCTTCGAGTATGCACACTACTATATTTAATTTAGTCCCATCTATAGTTCTAAGAAAATCTAAGATCCTATTTATCCAACATATCCATGAATTTGAATCTTCAGTTCCCAAGTCACCCAATAATATTGGCAGGATTTTCCTTTGAAATTCCAATGATTGATCCATATAATGTGGTTCCTCATTCCAATTTTTTCTTTTCCACCACCCAAATTTTTTTCACTATTATTATTAATAGTTACTAATTTACTTATGGTTTAGGTGGAAATACATTCTTAGTATCACACTCCTACTAATTTATAGGTGTTCTAAGCAATGGTATTTTTTTTCTATAACCATAGTTGATGTTATTAAAACCATTACTTAGTCACCACCCAACACTTTAGTTAAAGGTTTTACAGTGTGCAATAATACACAAGAAAGATCAAAATGAAAAAATTTCAAAGTAACAACCCATGAAATATCATGTGAATGACGAATTTATGGTGGTAAGTCTCTTTAATAATGTTGATACATAACTCTCATTGGATAAACCCATGATGATGAGGAGAAAACACTCCTAGAAGTGTTTTAAAACACTTTTAATACTCAGACCACCTAGGTAACTTGAATATTAGTATAAAGAGGTTATATATACCTTTTTATACACTATATTTCAAGTTCTAATACATTCTATATCCATACCTAACTTCGTAACTAATAGATCATACCAAACTGATATCATTTGTAATATCACAACCCCAACCGATCACCTTAGATAATATTGGAATGCCACTAACCTTAGGTCCATCCCACAAACACTAAAGGTTGAAAATAAACACCTAGGGTTAATAATATTACTGGGGGATGATTTACCCTTAAAATACATAAACTTTACTAGAATAACTCTAATGGTAAAATATAAATATGATGCATCAGAAAGGAAAACCAAAATATAATATTATAAAATAATAATAATAATAACCAGAGATACAATAAACAAAAATATCATCAAATTAGTCTATAAGAAAAAAGACTTATAAGGGTAGAATAGGGAGCCAAACATGGCACTACACCAAGCTACAAACCACTACTATCTCTAATATCCTACCTCTATCAGCAATAACCACAAAATCAAGGTGCTCCTCTATAGAATTAAGAGGTATTACCTTTACCTATACCATGTAAAACTTCATATGCACCAAGATGAATATGCGGGGTGTGAGTATGTACACCCAGTAGACAGTTACCAAAGACTTCCTACACATGATACTATAATAAAAACAAGTTATCTCACATTTTTTATAAAATAAAAGTGAAGCTAAAAACCAGTGAATCAGATATAACCAGTGAAAAAAACTCACACTATAGCACACATCTAGATCATGAAATCACACACCCATAAAATACACTAAAACTTCCCCTTTAGGAGCTATTTAACTAACCTAGTGTATCCCGAATCTAATTAGGACCCAATTAATAACCCAAATCATGATTAGAATCCCATCCCCTTGACCCAAGTCATCACTTGGTGGTACAATCTATGTTCCTAATTAAAAAAAATTGGTATCCAAATCCAAACCAACAAATGTGAATATATATGAATCATGAATCAACAATAAACTCTTCCAAGACATGTTTATACACACAAAAGGGTTGCATATTTCTATAACCCTATGCATTGAAAGCTCCAAAAAAATATAAAAAACAATACCTACTGTAGACGCCGGAAAAGTCCATTGTTCCCAAACGAAGCTCCGGATGCGGAAAGCGAAGTGATATTTGGAGTCAGAGGCACGTTCCGGAGGGCCCGGAGGACTTGCGCGAAATTTCAGAGGCTCGCGCGCAAAGTTGAGTTGCGGCGCGCAATCCTCCCGGGATGCGCGCAATGCGCTGGGCCGGCGCGCTATTTTGCGCGCCCGCGGCCTGCGCAGCGCCTTTGCGCGCTGGGTCCTGATTCCGCGCCCGCGAAGCGAATTGCGCGCCCAAGACCGGATTCCGCGCCCGGGGTTGCCTATAAATATAAGGCGACCCCCGACGTTTTGAAGGTTGCCGGAATCCGAAGCGTCGCTCGTTCGCGCAATCCAACCCCTTCCGCGCGCAATGCCGATCTTCAGGTAACCTCCTTTCTTTCGCGCAATAGAGCCTTGGGGTCCACCTTCGCGCGCAATTCCCTTGGCTCATTCCCTTTGAATAAATTTCAACCCGAAGGCCTTTGCGCGCAAAAGAAGCCTCTTGCGCGCAATTGCCCCCCGGGTGCGCGCAATCCAGTCCGATTGCGCGCACCCCCATTTTCAAAGTGGCCATTCGTTAGAGAATAAGCCGTTGCCCCCGCACGCTACCCGAAGCCCGGTGCGCGCAATCCCAATCATCCGCGCGCGAAGCGCTGGCCCAATTGCGCGCCAGCCCGCCATTTTGCGCGCCGACCCGCGGTTTTGCGGGCAAAGCTCCTCTTTTGCGCGCAATCCGCCAGGGTCGCCTCCCTTGACCCCCTGAGGGTACCCGCCTGCGTGGCGCCCGATGGTCTTCATCCCGGGTGCCCGCACCATGCGTTGTCTTCCCGTGCGGCCATCCAGGCTCGCGCGAAGTGACACGGACCCATCGGAGGCAATCATACGTCCAGCATGACGTTAAACTGCATATACGTCCAGCATGACGTTAAACTGCATATTCGTCCAGCATGACGTTAAACTGCATATTCGTCCAGCATGACGTTAAACTGCATATTCGTCCACCATGACGTTAAACTGCATATTCGTCCAGCATGACGTTAAACTGCACATTCGTCCTGCATGACGTTAAACTGCACAATGTCCAGCATGACGTTAAACTGCGCATTCATCCCGCATGACGTTAAACTTCCCATACGTCCAGCATGACGTTAAACTGCACATCCGTCCAAGCTGCACGACGCTAAACTGCCTAGCCCCCATCGTCCGCGCTGCAAGACGTTAAACTGCCAAGCGCTTCGTCCTCAACACACGACGTTAAACTGTGCTTCGTCCGGCAAGACGTTAAACCGCCCGCTTCGTCCTCAACACACGACGTTAAACTGTGCTTCGTCCGGCAAGACGTTAAACCGCCCGCTTCGTCCTCAACACACGACGTTAAACTGTGCTTCGTCCGGCAAGACGTTAAACCGCCCGCTTCGTCCTCAACACACGATGTTAAACTGTGCTTCGTCCGGCAAGACGTTAAACCGCCCGCTTCGTCCTCAACACACGACGTTAAACTGTAATTCGTCTGGCAAGACGCTAAACCGTCCGCATCATCCGATCCCGTGCTCTGCACGCAGGGTCTCCCCCGGTTTGGACGTGGCCCCCACCCGCTCGTCTATACAGGGATGTCGGGATTGTCCCGCTTTTGGGACGATTTAATGGGAGTGGCTTTTCCCTACGGGGGCAGGGTATTACAAACCCCTAGTTTCTTGTGGGAGGCTGCACATGTGTATCTCCATTGCGCCTCCCCACTGCCGAAGCCAGTAGAGGGTGTGACTGGGATCGAGGTGTCTTCTGCTTTCGGTCCAAGTCCCTTCCAACTGAGTTTTGCCGCATCTGGGCTGCCTCAAGTGCGTAAGTCCTGACAGAATGAACTACGTGGACTTTGATCCCTGTCTTCTAAACAGGGTACGTAGGAAGCCTTCTTGAGGTCCAAGCCCGCCACCTGGTCGTCCCGGTCGTATTTACGTCGGTTCGTCCATCAGTGGACCCCTCCAGGGTTCACGCTTGCGTCGATTCACCTATGAATCCGCCCCTGTGGGAGACTGCCCGTGTGTATCTCCACGGTGCCTCCCCACACCCCCCCTTTTCCATTTCTCCTTTTATCGTCCAGCATGACGTGAAACTGTGATCCACCCGGCCGTTCCATCCCCCTCTGTGCGAGGTGGTTCGGTTCAATCCTCCGCCCGGCGGCCTCGACCTCTTCGTGAGTCGGCTTGCCGACGTCCAGCATGACGTTAAACTGTATACCCGAACTACGTTGACTTTGATCCGTGCTAACGCGCGGTACGTAGGAAGCCCCTACGGGGTCCAAGCTCTTCACTCCATCATCCATCCTGATCCTTACCCGGGCCGCCACATCCCGGTGGGGTCATGCCACTTCACTCCACTCCACGTTACTTGGGAAGCCGCCCATGTGCTGGCCCCAGCGTCGGAGGTTCCCCGCAAGGGGTTCTGTCATCTGATCCACTTTTCGTGTTGATCGGTCCGATGCCGTCCCCGCTGGACGTTAAACTCGCGGCATACCCCGTGTTAAACATGGGAAGCTGAGGAAAACCTCAGGTGACACAGTTCCCCGCACCCAGTACGGGATGCCTCAGGCCATCATGCCTTCGAGAAGCCCTATTAGGGACGGAAGACAGACGTGCAGAGCCGCAGTGTTACGACACGCCCCCAGCACCCAGAGCCACCCGGCCTTCTCACTGCAGGTTGCTGCCCCGACCAGACTCCTTGGAGCGTCCGGGCGGAAGCAGCGTAATTAACCGGTGTCCATGAAGATATGGCGCCGGGAACGAGATTCACGAACATTCTTAAGTCTATGAGGGAGACCCGGATTAGGCGACGAGTTCCGAGGAGACGTCCAAGGAAGGAGGAGCCGACATCCCATCATCCCGGTTTCGATCAAGGAGCAGACGCCCCTGAATAAGGGACGGATGCCGCCCGCCCTTGGAAAGCGGGACTGCGGGACCACAAGCCGCGCGCCCATCCCCTCGGGTTGACGGGTGCACTCGCGAACGCGTCCTGGCGGAACAGCGTAACCCGACGCACATCCGCACCGAAACAGAAAAATGGTGAACCTGATGTGAATCTCTTCTCCTCGATACGAAGACCGATGGCTTTCAGAGGTGTTGGAAGACCGACATGTTGCCCGGCCAAGCATTCAGTCTTACCCGCCAGGGGCTGGGGAAGTGAAATCGGGCACTCCGTCTCGCAACGTCGAGGGCCTGGGTTCCCCCCACGGAAGGCGTCGTGGCGCTAATGGTTGGTTGCCGATTCCTTTTTCCTGTCAGTGTTAATGGGTTCTTCTCCCTGCTTTCAGAAATCAGGTCGCCCGATCCAGTGCCCGATCGCCACCCGCCCACTGGCGCAGGGATAGGGGAAACACCGACGCGGCTACTCCGCGCGGTCCTGCCCGTTCCACAGTCGTCCCAGCAGCCGCAATTGCGGGACGACCACGCCCTCTCTCCCCCTCGGAGGTCATCCAGAGAAGGGTGATCAACACCCTGGTGCGGAGATACGAGGAAGAGGGAGTCATCCCCACTAGGTAAATGGCTCGCCTAGACCTTGAGGAGGCTGCGCCTCGCCACCACCGCCGCCCCCGAGGGCCGCGCAGGGAGGCACCGCTGCCTATCTCAACGTCCAATCGCTTCGGGAGTTTATCCCCGGAGCACTCTGACAGTTCCCTTCCCTATGCGGATGAGGTGGAAGACGCCCGGGATCACCCTATCCGGGATTCGCTCCGGGGATCTACGGTAAGGACTCCCGCCAGGCCACGGCGACACCGCCGCCAGGCCTCTCCAGTCGAAGAGCGGGCTCTCCACCTGCCCGCGCCGCTCATCCCGACTCGTCTGTCTCGACGCCAACGTCGGGCACGAGCGGAAGAGGATGCCCACCTTGGGGCTCTAGCAACAGCGGCCGCATTGGCCCAAGCCACTGCTGGCTCCAGTCGCCAGGCCTCTGCGCATCCTGAGCAGGGGAACTCCTATGCCCGACCTGGATCGAGGCCCCGACCGCCCCAAAGGCAGGTTGGGTCGACTCTCCCGGTTGCTGGCACTGGCAGTAGCCACCGCGGACCACCTCGCGGTAGCGCTATTCACCGGCAGGATCTACTCTGTGTGGCCGATCCAGGAGGCATGGGTCATCCCACCTTCCGATCCCGGCCCGGAGGCCTGCCCGGAATCATCTCTCCCCGCGTCCCTTTTGATATCTGTCCCGGTGCCCCTCGCACCTTGGTTCCCAGTCCTCTTGGCCCCAGCACCAGTGCGGCCGGAGGACGCCAGGACAGAGATCAGCCCTGCCCCGAAGAACCACCCAGGGGCAGGAAGGCAAGGCGTCGACGCCGAGGGAGGAATGTTACGGAATTCCGGACAGAGATCCGACCAGTTTGCTTCTCTGACTCAGAGGCGGAGTACGATTCGGCGACAGAGCCCCTTCCCCAATCCCGCCAGTCAAGGGCAGGGGTAGGAATACGGCACGTCAGCCTCGTGCTCCCCGAGAGCGAGATCGATGTGATCCCCGCTTCTCTCCGAAGGTATATCCGGAGTAACGAGGGCCTGGTAGACCCCCAAGGATCAAGCTTGCGGTTGGTACCGGCCCCTCCGGAAGTGCCTTCCGTCTCGATCGGAGAAGCCGGAGACTTTTTCTGGGGACCGACGGTCGAACCACGATTTGGTGCGCCCTCGGCGAGCACCGATGCTACGGCAGGATGTTCGCTCGCCGGCCCGTCCTATCGTGATGTGGTAGCCAGGGCACCGCCACCCTCAGAGGGCGGCCCGGGATATGGAGGCCAATCGGCCTGCTCGCCGTATTCACCGCCGGCCAGCCCGTCAGCCCGGCGGCCCGCCTCGGCACCACTACCAGTTCCCCGTCCGTTCCCAGCCATGGAAGAGGACCAAGGAGATCTGAGTCCCGAGTTTGAGTCGTGGAGCTTCTGGACCGTCCTTGCAGAGGGACACTTCCCTGAGAAGTTTTGGCCAGTCGCAGGACCGGGCTTTGATGCACCCGAATCACTCACCCCGGATGAGTTCGAATGCTTCCGCCGAACTCTCCGGGAGACTCGCTCCTGTCTTCGCCGCCTACAAATGCCATACCCCGGGAGTCAATCGCACCTGGAGGATATTGGTGAGCAGTGCCGTCAAATTGACCTGGCCATGCTCCCCGCGGTTCGGCGCCCCGGGTCATTTGAGCACCACGAGGCCCTCCAACAACGATTCGTTGAGTGTTTTCAAGTACTCCGCAAAGTTATCGAGGAAGCCACTCCCCACGTGTATATCCGTGGATGGGGGCAGTACGCTGCCCTACGCTTCAGTGTGATTCGCCGACAGCCCGATTCGCTGGGTGGCCCTGCGGGTATATCCCCAGGGACAGAAACAGTCAATATGGCTGACCTGTCGGGAGAGGGGAACGACTTGGAACTTCTCGACGGGGGCTTCCCCCCCGAAGACAAGCCGTCGTCAGATCCATCGGTGAGAGTTACTCGTCATCAGAGGAACCTCCTGGGGCTCCCCGCACCCACTGAAGCACTGACATTGAGCCGAAACGTCAGCAAAGGAAAAGAGCACATCGAGGCTATAAGGCCCGCCGACCCATCTGCCTCCATGCAGAGGGCAGAGGAGGATCCCGAGAAGGCTACGCTACGTCAGCAGCTCGCCGAACAGAAGAAGCTGGTTGACCAGCTCCTCGCCGAGCGCGCTGCAGAACGGCGGCCTGACTACGGTGATCCCAGGCCAGGACCGCAGGGACCGGAACAACCGCTCCTCGATGAGACTCTTCCGGGCAACCGTGATTACGCCGTGTTCGCCGACAGGAGAGAGGCCATTGCCTATGGAAAGAGGGCGCGGTATGTTTCGCCACAACCTCCCGAGCGGCGTGACTACCTGAGAGATCCCGCTCGGATTCCTCCCGCTGCCCCTAGGGCCGCTCCGCCCGCCATCCCACGAGCTACCGAGTTCGACGACCCGGTCGACGACCCGATTGAAGGGCCATGCAATGCGCTCGTGGTTAGAGATCCTCGCCAGGACTGGAACCCATGTCCGGGCGATCCGATGGCGGCGCTCATTGACCGCTTGGAATCCTTGGAGACTCGGCAGGTGGCGATCCCACCGGACGGCAAGCCCTACCCAGCATGGGTGGATGACATGCCGGCGCCTCCGGGATTCGGGAATCCCACTTTCGCCCCCTTCAACGGAACTGGAGATCCGCCACAGCATTTAGCCCACTTCAACTCAAGGTGCGGGCCTATGTTGGGGACTCCGGCGCAGCAGGAGGCCGCTAAGCTTCGCTGCTTTGTTCAGACACTGGAAGGGCCAGCATTTGTCTGGTACAGCCAGCTCCCCGTCGGGTCGGTAACCAGCTGGGAGGACCTCCGTAGATAGTTCCTCTACCAGTTCAGTTCCACGACCCGGAAGACAAGTATCGCAGACCTCTTCAAGTGCAAGCAGAGGCCTGATGAGCGAGTCGCGGACTTCGTCGCCCGATGGAAGGGTCTCACGTATTCCCTTGACATGCCATTGACTCAGGAGCAGTTGCTGACAATGTGCGTCGGGAACGTCAAGACCGAGCTGGTCCCTTCCCTGATCACTCAGAATTACCCCGGAGGGTTCAAGGACTTCTCATACAAAGATCAACGTCTTGAGGAAGCCCTGCAACAGGCCAGCCAGGCACACCCGCTGCCTCCAATGATTCCTGCAAGGAGAGTCAGCAGGGCTGAGCCCGCTGCTGTCGCCCAGATAGAGGCCCCCAGGCCGTTGGAGCTGCTGCCGGTGAGGCCAGCTCCACAGCCTCACAGGAATCCGCCTCCACGGGCTCAGTTCCCGGCCCAGCAGCGGCAGCCTCAGAACCGGCCGGCCCCTCCGCGTAATATACCGCCGCAACCCAGGCGAGATAATCAGGGTCCACCTCCTCGGCCGGCCCCTCCAGCCCCTCGTCAAGACCACGCTCCCAGGGGCCCGCGACACCTGACTTACTCATTCCACGAGGATCAGGTCCCCGGTTATTTCCGGAGCGCCCTGGAGCAGAGGATTGTGCGATTGCCTGAGTGTTGGAGGCCAGAGGATGCACATCTTACGAATAACCCCCGCTACTGCCCCTACCATCGGGCCCTGGGGCACACCATCCAGCGGTGCTATGTGTTTAAGGATTGGCTCCAAGACCAGATTAACAACAATGTAATCAGGTTGGGCCCAGCTCCAGCACAAGTGGCGGGCGTATTCGTGGGATCAGATGACGATAGTGGCAACGAGGACGAATGGCAGCTGGTCTCCGACCGCGGATCCCAGAAGTACAATAACTGGATGGCCCGCAAGACGACCATTCGCGCCCATGGAATCATCCGTGCGCGCTTGAATCGGCCTGAGCCCCCAGAACCTGCGGGTGCTGCTTCGGCATCGTCGTCCCAGCCTGCCTCTCCCAAGAGGAGCAAACGGCGGCAGCGCAAGAAGGAAGAGCGCGCCCCGCCGGTTCCGCCACTATCCCGCACTCTCGGCGATTTCATGCCCCCGGAGATGGGGGTCCCTCCTCGGATCCGCCCGGTGATGGATGATTCGTCCGATGACGGTATTGGGTACGCTTCGGTTAATACCGTCGAGCTGGTAAATCCCTTTTCGGTTCCCGACGTTGAAGAACACCAGGTGGACCTCCCTAGTGTCCCCGGTCGTCGCTACCGTCGGAAGAACCGCAGCAACAGGAGTCGCCGGGGCACAGCCGTTGGTACCTCCAGCCAGGCCGTGCACGCCACTGAGACTAGGCAGCAGGCTCAAAACCGAGCTCAGCGCGCGCAGCCCCCCCATCCGGGGATGACGGATTCGCCTCCGCCACTGTTTGTGGTGTGGGACCAGGCAGAACCGCCTCAGCCGCGTCGCGACCAGCTCCGCCCTGCCACGAGTCCATCCCGGCCTCCTGACTCCAGTACGGTGACCATTTCCCGGACTGCGACCAGTGAACAGCGAGATGCGCCAAGTACCAGTCGGCCGCCGATCCAACCGGCAAGGCCCGTCATGCCACCAACCGCAGAGCAACCTCTTGCAACCAGGGGCTCGCGCTTGGCCAAAAAGTATGATGTCCTGAAGCACTTGGCCGACATCCCAGCAAGGCTCTCCATCCTTGAGGCTCTGCGCATGTCATCTGAGATGCGCGAAGCACTCGCTGAAGCCCTGAAGAGCCCCCTCCAGTTTGAGACAGAGGTTGCGGCTGCAGAGGCCTTCCACGCCGAAACGATCGAGGACGCCGAATGTCAGGCAGTTATCTCGTTCTCTGGTAAGGATGAAGACCCTCCTATACAGGGACATATCCGTCCGCTGTATGTCACTGGCCAGTTCAATAGCCTTGAAGTCCGGCGCTGTCTTGTCGACACGGGGTCCGGGATTAACCTGATTCCAACTCGGACGCTCCGGAGATTGGGGTTGTCTGAGGATGACTTGATTCCCTCCGACCTCAGGATCCAGGGGTACGACCGCACCGAGCAAACCCCGGTCGGCAAGATACGTTTGAAGACCCAGTTCGGTGACTTGGTTGCCAACACCGAATTCATGGTAGTCTCTCAGGACACTGCGTATAACGCATTGATGGGCAGGCCATGGCTTCACCTTCACGCGGCGGTTCCCTCGTCATACCACCAATGCCTCAAATACTCCCTTAATGGTCGAGTAGGCGTGCTTCAAGGAGATGCCTCTCCTTTTGCCTCATGTGAAGCCCGCTATCTGGACGCGGACTATTACAAGAGCAAGGATAAGCAGATCCTGGCAGGTGAGGTTGAGCCTGTCGCTGTTGCAAGCGATCCCTGGGCAAGTCTGGATGACGCTTACGTCCTCCCGATTCACCGGTTGGACGTCGCCATGGTCTTGACGGTCCGCGAGTCTCCTGATGAGATGGCCGCGACCGCCCGCGCCAGCACCAGTGGCCCAGCAGGATCTGGTATCCCCAATGCAGTTTCCAACGCAGTCTCTCCCGTGGACGATCCCTCCCCGAGCGGAGAGGATATGGAAGACGCACCCCCAGCCTTTGAGGAGGGCGTCCCCGCCACGGTCGATGAGTTAATACAGGTGAACCTTGGAACCGAGGCCGATCCAAGACCCACATTGGTTAGTGCCGCCATGCCCTCTGAGGAGCGGCAGCAGTACGTGGACTTTCTCAGGCAGCACCGTGATGTGTTCGCTTGGGGCTATGACGAGATGCCGGGGCTAGATCCTCAGGTAGCCGTCCACCGCCTTGGTCTCCCGGCGAACCATCGCGGGTTCAAGCAGCCTCCCAGGAAGATGCACCCATCCCACGGTGCCATGGTTGAGGCCGAAGTTGACAAGCTTATCAAAGCCAACTTCGTGAGGGAAGTTCAGTACCCCAAATGGCTGGCCAACATTGTGCCGGTCAGGAAGAAGAACGGGCAGATTAGAGTCTGCATCGACTTCCGCGATCTCAACCGCCACTGTCCGAAGGATGATTTTCCCCTTCCAGTGACAGAGCTGTTGATTGATGCCACGGCAGGGTTCCAAGCCCTCTCCTTCATGGATGGATACTCCGGATACAACCAAATTTAGATGGCCCCTGAGGATGAGGAGTTCACTGCCTTCAGGGCCCCCCAAGGTACCTTTTGCTACCGGGTCATGCCCTTCGGCCTGAAGAATGCAGGTGCCACCTATCAACGGGCGATGCACCGCATATTCAAACCAATCCTCGGCACACTGGTGGAATGCTACGTCGACGACTTGGTTGTCAAATCGTGCCAGCGTCAGGACCATCTCAAAGATCTTGAGAAAGTGTTTAGCTTCCTCCGGTCTCGCTGCCTGAAGATGAACCCGTTGAAGTGTGCCTTTGGGGTCACCTTCGGAAAGTTCCTTGGATTTGTGGTAAGATACCGGGGTATTGAGATCGACCCAGAGAAAATCAGGGCGATTAGCCAGATGCCTCCCCCAGGTACCGTCCGGGAACTGCAAGGGTTCCAAGGCCACTTAGCCTATATACGCCGATTCATCGCGAATCTGGCCGGCAAGTGTAAGCCCTTTTATCGGCTCATGAAGAAAGGTGCCACCTATGTATGGGATAAAGAGTGTCAGACCGCTTTCGAGGAAATCAAGCAGTACCTGCTTCAACCTCCGGTCCTGATGCCGCCCGTATCCGGAAAGCCGCTGGTCCTTTATGTGACCGCCCTGGAACGGTCCCTAGGTGCCCTTCTCGCCCAGAAGAACAACGAGGGAACAGAGAATAGCCTCTATTACCTCAGTCGCATGCTCCTCGATGCGGAAGTTAGGTATTCCCCCATCGAGAAGAGCTGCCTGGCGCTCGTATTTGCCGTACAGAAATTACGGCACTACTTGCAGCACCATGAGGTACAGTTGGTTTCTCGGGTAGACCCGTTGAAATATATCCTGAGCCGGCCTATGTTGACTGGCCGCCTAGCGCGGTGGGCTGTGATTCTCCAGCAGTTCGACATCAGGTATGTGTCTCAGAAGGCCATCAAAGGGCAAGCATTGGCAGACTTTCTGGCAGCTCACCCGACCTCCGCGGATCAGCCGCTGGATCTAGGCTTTCCTGATGAGGCCATTCTCTCGGTTGATCGAGCCGATCCATGCTGGCAGATGCACTTTGACGGTGCATCCCGGAGCCCCACCGGTAGAAGACTCGATAATCCTAAGCTCAACAGAGTGGGCTTGGGCATCGTCTTCATTACCCCGGAGCGAGCCGTGCTGCCATACTCTTTCCTGTTGTCAGAGGGCTGTACCAACAATGAGGCGGAATACCATGCCCTCATCACCGGCCTCGAGTTGGCTCTCGAGATCGACGTGCCTCGTCTGTGCGTGAAAGGGGACTCCGAGCTGGTCGTTAAGCAGATCAATGGCGACTACGTTGTCAGGAAGCCGGAACTTGTGCCATTGTTGGAGTGCACCCTCCTTCTGATGGCCCAGTTCCCTTCTCGGCCGGAAATTGTCCATGTTCCCCGGTCGCAGAACGGTCGAGAAGATGCTTTGGCCAGCCTCGCTGCGTCACTTGCGGAGCCTGAACAGGACAACCTGATCGTCCGCGTGACGCGCCGCAGGCTCATCGCTCCCGTTATCCCGGAAGAAGATCGCGGCCCGTTGGTAAGTAACCTCACCACGGTTGCCCCTATGCCCGGAGCCCCGAGTACCCCAGATGTGACAGTCGGATCAGCCCCTGATTGGAGGACGCCTTTGGTTGAGTACCTCGAACATGGCATTCTTCCATCGGATCGGGCCGAGCGCGAGCGAGTTCGACGCCGCGCATCGCAGTTCGTCCTCCAGAGCAGTCCCGGCCTGGAGCAGATCCTCTACAAACGCGGATTTGATGGTGTTCTCCTCCGTTGCCTTCAGGGAGTTGAGATCCCACGAGTCATGCAAGAGGTTCATGCTGGTTCATGTGGCGCCCACCAGACTGGGCCGAAGCTATCCCATCAGATTCGGAGGTTGGGATACTTCTGGCCCTCTATGATCCATGACTGCATCGAGTATGCCAGGAAGTGCCATGCGTGCCAGGTTCATGCGAACTTTGTGCATCGGCCGCCGGAGCCTCTCCATACCACAAGGTATTCCTGGCCCTTTGCAGTCTGGGGACTGGACGTTGTGGGACCTTACCCGCCGGCGACAGCTCGCCAGTGCCGGTTCATTCTGACCGCCACGGACTTCTTCTCCAAATGGGAAGAAGCGATTCCGCTCAGAGAGGTCAAATCCTGTTCGATCACTGACTTCGTGACCTCCAATATCATCTATCGATTTGGAGTGCCTCACGCTATCCTCACGGATAACGGAACCAATTTCCAAGCAGCCGAGTTGAAGAAGTTGTACGCCAAGTATAACATTCGCTCGAACCATACATCTCGCTATCATGCGCAGGCGAATGGACAGATCGAGGCGTTCAACAAAACCCTCTCTAACATTCTGCAAAAGATGGTTGGTCAGAACAAGAAGAGTTGGCCGGACAAGCTCCCCAACGCCCTCTGGGCTTATCGGACGACGACTCGCAATTCCACCCAGATGACCCCTTATTCCCTGGTGTATGGAGCTGAGGCCGTCCTGCCCATCGAGATCCAGTTGCCGTCCTTGCGCACTGCGGTCTACGACCAGCAAGCGCCGGACAGAGTTGCTGAAGCCCGTCTAGTCGAGTTGGAAGCACTGGATGAGAATAGACTTCGCGCTTTGCACAACTTGGAGAGGCATCAAAGCGGAATGGCTCGAGCTTTCAATAAGAAGGTTCGCCTCCGCTCCTTCCTGCAGGGTGATCTAGTGCTAGCCCTAAGAGCGCCGATGATCCCCGGCAGGAAGCCACCCAAGTTGGAGCCCAAGTGGGAGGGACCTTTTGTTGTCCACAAGGTCTATCCCAATGGCGCGTACTCCCTAGAGACTATGGATGGTGAGCGTGTCACTCCTCCCACCAACGCTAGGTTCCTCAAGCAGTACTTTGTCTGAGTGTACCAACGTCCAGCATGACGTTAAACTGCACATTTGTCCAGCAAGACGTTAAACTGCACATACGTCCTGCACGACGTTAAACTGCCTAACATATCATCCGCGCTGCAAGACGTTAAACTGCCAAGTGTTTCGTCCAACATGACGTTAAACTGTACTACGTCCGAGCTACAAGACGTTAAACTGTTCAACATTCGTCCTGCATGACGTAAAACTGCCCCTCAAGAACTACGTGCGGCTTGATTCCCATCCTTATGGGATACGTAGGACCGCCTGAACCTTCATGTTTCAGGCCCAGCCCCATCCTTCGGTAATTTACATCCCATCTCGGGCCCTTGGCCCAGTTGCCCCCGGGTGTGCGGCGTATGGTGTGAGCGCGGGGCTATGCCCTCATTCACGTCGGTTTGCTCGTCACGCTGTACGCCCCCCCCACGTTTGGGGATGCCTTCTGCTCCCCCCTTCCTTTTTTATCTCTTTTCGTCCTGCATGACGTTAAACTGCACTTCAAGAACTACGTGCGGCTTGATTCCCATCCTTATGGGATACGTAGGACCGCCTGGACATTCATGTTTCAGGCCCAGCCCCATTTCTCGGGAATCTCTATCCCGCGTTGGGCCTCTGGCCCATGTTCCCCTCCTTTTTGTGCGAGGCGTATCGCGTGAGCGGGGGGTCATGTCCTCATTCACGTCGGTCTACTGGCCGCGCCGTACGCCTCCCCCGTGTGTGGGACCACCTCACACCTCTCATCGTCCTGCATGACGTTAAACTGCCTCTCAAGAACTACGTATGGCTTGATTCCCATCCTTATGGGATACGTAGGACCGCCTGGACGCTTGTGTTTCAGGTCCAGCCCCGTCTCTTGGTTGATCACGGGGATCTGCCCTCTTTTGGTTGCTCTCAGGGTGAGTCCTCCGACCCTTTCCGGAGATCTGTTAACATGTTTTGGGTACTTCGGTCTATGACTCGTAGTGTCAGATTCAATCCCGACAAGTCCTGTGTTGCTTGTCAGGCCTCGCGCTTCCTCTTGTTCGGGCCTTCACTCAAAGGGATCCTCGTTGGCGGTTTGGGTACGATGCCTCAGTGCTCTCCTACCGCTCCGGGTCGATTTACCGGCGAGTCCTGGGCCGCAAATCGATATGAATCCTGCGATTGAGCGGTTGATGCTCGTTTGCTTGCCCCGTCTTAGGCTGACGCGATCGGATGTTGTGTTGCGAATATGGTCAGCAACGTCCTTGATCGCCATGTCGGCTCTTTCAGGCTCTGAACATTGGATTGCGCAGTCCTCATCACACTCCGCCTTTATGCGTTGTAGTGGAATCTCGACACTCTCTTCATACTGACCTCCAGTACACCTCTACACGTTAGGCAGACCAACCAGGGTAATGATGTCGTTCGAGGCTCCCATGATCTGAGCACCAAGGATATATGCGGATGTCCTCCCTAAGGGCCATGCGTAGCTGGACCCTCGTCCCCATAAGGAGGAAGGAGTCGCCCGAACAATCGCGTTCTAGGCCCAGTATATCTGGAGGCTAGCATCTCTGCCCCTCGGGTGATGGACATACGCAGGCCCCTATCCCAAGACTCTTCTCCGGGAATCGTGCGTGACCGCAGGGCTGGGTATGTTCCCCCCTCCGCCGTGTCCGCCGTACCGCAATAAGCGGATTCCTCCATGGTCCGAACCACACGACCTTAAACTGTGTTGTCTGGTCCTACCACACGACCGTAAACTGTGATCGTCTTGGCCGCCCGACGAGAAACGGCACTGCATCGTGATGTTCTCCTCGGGGGACACTCATGTTGGGCGCTGGTTAATAACCACGCCATTCATCAATGCCTTCCATGGCTTGATTATTGTGGCGACGCCAGAGATTTCTCAATCACAGGCATGTCGCCGCACAAAGAAAAACCATTCATCTTTAAGGACAAACAAGAAATATCAAATGCCGCTCCTTCTGTGTGCGAGGGTCAGACCCGCACTCTTCCCCGCGCTGGTGCCCGATTGTGTTGCGCCGCGCTTCAAGAACTACGTGCGGCTTGATTCCCATCCTTATGGGATACGTAGGAACGCCCGGATGTTTGAAACTTCGGGTCCAGCCCCCCACCTCTTAGAGATTCCCCCTTCTCTGGGGAATCCGCCGCCTTCAGGTCACCCTCAAGGCGTGTTCCCCGACCCCTTGCAGTGGTCCACCGGTGTCAAGAATACTCTGGTTTATTGCCAGGAGGGTCAGGATCCGCTTGGTCAGGTTTCCTCCGCTTTTCAGGCTTCGTGCTCCCTTTCATTCGGACCCATCGTCTACGCCCTGGGTGGAGCCCCCGTGAACGGTTCGGACACAATGCCTCAGTGCTCTCCCACCGACTCGGGCCGGTACCCCCAATGGCCTCGGGCAGCAAATCGATATGAATCCTGTGATTGAGCGGTTGATGCTCGTTTGCTGCCTCATTCCACCAACGGTTAGTGCGATGTTGATGCTGCTTTTCCGCCACGGTCGGCAGTACTCCCATATCGTTACGCCGGTGCCCCCAGTCCTTGAATGAATGGCCGCATGATTCACATTTTCCACCTCCCATTCCGGCCAGGCGAAACCTCGACGCTCTTGACACTATCCCTCAGTGCATCTTCGCATATCCAGGGGATATGACCACGATGTGGCGTGCTTTGAGGTCCTTATGGTCCGAGCTCTAAGACCTTAAACTAAGATCTCTCCTTATGGTCCGAGCTCTAAGACCTTAAACTAAGATCTCTCCTTATGGTCCGAGCTCTAAGACCTTAAACTAAGATCTCCCCTCATGGTCCGAGCTCTAAGACCTTAAACTAAGATCTCTCCTTATGGTCCGAGCTCTAAGACCTTAAACTAAGATCTCTCCTTATGGTCCGAGCTCTAAGACCTTAAACTAAGATCTCCCCTCATGTTCCGAGCTCTAAGACCTTAAACTAAGATCTCTCCTTATGGTCCGAGCTCTAAGACCTTAAACTAAGATCTCTCCTTATGGTCCGAGCTCTAAGACCTTAAACTAAGATCTCTCCTTATGGTCCGAGCTCTAAGACCTTAAACTAAGATCTCTCCTTATGGTCCGAGCTCTAAGACCTTAAACTAAGATCTAGCCCTTATGGTCCGAGCTCTAAGACCTTAAACTAAGATCTACCCCTATGGTCCGAGCTCTACGACCCTAAACTAAGATCTCCCCAAATGGGGTCCTACGTCCTGCATGACGTTAAACTGCACTCTCAGAACTACGTTTGGCTTGATCTCCAGCCTGATGGAGTACGTAGGAACGCCCGGGCATTCCGACTCGGGTCCAGCCTCAGGGATCGTTAAGTCCCGCCCCTCCTCGTCGCCGGCCGTCTGGCCTGACTTCGGGTAGAGTGGTGCAGTTGTGATATTCTCCCCGATTCAGCTCGGGATGCCCCATCGCAAGAATGGGAAGCGACGGTTTCCTCGTCAGAGAGGTGCTGTCTGAGAATTGAGGTGACTCACGACCAGATTAGCGCATCCGCCTAATACGCTCTCCCCACGGTGGCGCAATTTTGAGAGCGTTGGATTCTGTCCGAACAAATCATCACTTCGCCCCACGCTTCGCATGCCCTGTTGATCTGGATTTCCACCCTTGTGTCTGAAGGAACCCCAAAGCGGTATTCATGTTGACATGTGGTCCGCCTCCTGCAATATGAATGATGGCCTTTTTCGGTCCGTCTATTGCAGTTGTTATGGTCGATCCACTGTCCGCCTACCGTCTTGGGCATTTCCTGGAAGGCCGACCGTTGTGGATGTCTGGATTCGGGACGCGCGATTCACCCTTTCTCATTTCCCTATGTTCGGATAAAATCTCAACGCCCCTAGCATTGTCCCGCTCGTGTGTTGGAACAGGTTGGGGGGATGGTACATTGATTAGGTCTGAGGTCTCCTTTCCTAGGAATGACCTCCCTCTTTTCTCCAGAAATCCAGGCCCAATTATGGATGCCTGATGCTTGGTTAACACTCCCGCAAGACAACGAATTGTGGTTGAGCATGTTAAACCAAAAGATGCAGATAAATATATTGATTCATACAGATGGATCAAAGTAGCGGAAGCAAATGTTTTGGGAATGGCAAAACAAAGCCCTTAGGGATTAGCGTGCTGAATGAGTCTTTCTAATGCCGCTACCCTTTGGCTGGTGGCCTCCAGAGCTGCTTCTCGCTCTCTGCGTGCCCTCTCTTCGTCGGCGGTCGCAGCGCGCAGTTCGTCGATTCTGGCCTGTGCACGCTCCCGCTCGACCTGAATTGTGACCATCTGTTGGCCCGCCTCCGTCAGCTGTACCTGGGCGTCAACCAGCTGGGCTGCTAGTTGCTCCACAAGCTCGGTACACGTTGCGACGAAGGCCTCCTTCTCTGCCGCCTTCCCTTCGAGGCGCCGGACTTCCTGCTCCGCCGCGAGGAGCGCCCGCGTGCTCTCCGACATGTCCCGACTTTGTGTGACGTCGGCACGCCGGCAGCTCTCGCGCATCTTTTCGGCCATGAAATCACGGACCGTTAGATGGAGGCGTTGAGCATCAGCTCCCCCGGCACACAGAAAGCGCAGCCAGGTTTGAAGTGATCCCATGCGCCCCAGCCACTCCGACGGGTCTCGCTTGAGGAAGCGCTGGATGCACTTCCACCCCCTACGGCGCGTTATCCGGCTCTCCTCGACCGCCTCCGTGTCTGAGTCGTCCATCTCCTCGGGATCGGCAGGCCGGTAGGCAGGGAAGGCAGCCAGCAGGTCTGCTGCAGGGTCCGCCCCTGGGAGGTCCTCACGAGGGATAGGTTCCCCAACATCCGGGCGACCTTCTTCTCTCTCCCCAGCGGCGCGGACACCCTCGTCAGCCCCCAACCTCTCTCCGATGGCAGCACCGCCGACGTCCGCAGCCCCTTGATCAGCAGTTGGTGGGGCCGGCTCGGTTTGGGAAGTCTGTTCCGGAGCAGGCGGCATGTCTGCCACCGGTCCACTCGTGGATGGCCCGGGTTCGGCAACCCGATGAGCCTCCAGTGTTGAGATCACTGCGCAGGACATGCCATGGTTAGTCACGGATCGTCAACGGCAAGCACCAGCAGTAAAGTAGGGAGACTTACGGGAGTTCGGAGCGTCATCTTCCGCTATCCCGGTCGCCGCAGGAACAGTTGCAGCAGGGGACCCCTCAGCGCTTGTCAGTTCGATAATGGGTGCCTGGCCCCCGCCTTGTCCTGCTGGCGCCTCTCCTACTCCCGCTGAGGACGCCTGACCGACATCCGTGTGCTCCTGAGAAAGATGGAGAAATGGGTTAGAAGCTGCATAAGAGAGTGGATGAAGCAGATTGAGTAGGGATAGAAGCGGACCTCGAGGAGCTCAGCGACATCAACGTTGTCAGAGCCGGCCACCTCGCCGCTCTCCCGTGGGCTCCCCTGATGGGATCTTCCCTCGGAGCCTTCATCCTCCCCCATTTCCTCCTCTTCTTCGGAGTCGCTGCTACTGTTATCTTCTTCCGGCGGCATCTGTTCCGGAGCGGGCTCGAGACCGAGCATCACCTTCACCAGAAGGGATGGCTCCGCGCGCTGACCACGTTGGCGCGCGTACTCGTCCATGGCCGTCAGATACGCATACTGCCGGTTGAAGTCCACTCTGTCGGCAATCTGGAGGCGCCCGACCTCTGGCAGATAGATTCCTTCTCTGAGTATCTTTCGCCAGATGGCGTCGGTCCCCAGTGATTGCCGCAGAGTCATCCAGGCCGACCACAGCGCCGGGAAGACCGCATCATGGGAAGGTTCGAGCAGACGTCTCACCTGCTTCCCGGGCCTCTCGTCGACCACCGCACGTGCCCCCTCTCTGGGCGCTGGGGTCGTGGCGGTAGCTCGCGATGTGCCCGCCGCCGAAGTCCCTGCCCGCGCCGGCTCCGCTGTTTGGCGCGCCTCCGTTCTCCCCCGTGTGGCGGCGCCTCGCCTCCTTCCTTGACGCCCGGTCTCCGCACGGGTAACCTCGAGCCGCCGAACTAGCTTCCGCAAAAGCCCCTCAGGGTACGCGATGGCCCAGTGTTCGGCGTACTCGGTTGCCAAGCCTGCGTCAACTCCGGTAGGAGGGAGAGTGATGACGTCGCCAGAGCCAAAAGCGGCAAACATCAGCCACATCTGGCGAAGGACACCAGGGTTCGTCTCCTCCCGGACAGCAGTGAATACCCTCTTCGGCATCTGCTGAAGGCACCCGAACTGCCTGGCGAACCGGGTCGGCACGTAAGGCTCGCAGATCACCTTCCCGTCGATCCGAGCCACGAGCACCCCGCCCCGCATGTTCAGGAAGTATTCATGCTGCTCCAGCGGACCCTGCCCATTGTCGATCATCTGGCCGACGGGAGTGGGGAACGGACTGAAGTTGAAGTTGGCATGATTGCCAATCCGGATCCGCACGCCCTCCTCACTTAGGGTCATCGGAGCGACCCCCGCGATGTTCAGCAGGGAGGGTCGCAGGCCGTTGCCCGGAGGAATGATGGCGTTCGGAAACGTGTACCCACCGAGGTGAGCAGCCACCCAGCCGTGGAAGAACTGAAAGGGCCCACAGATCCTTCGTGGCGACCCCCCTCGTGAGACGCGTCCCAGGATGGCATACAACCTCGCCAACACTGGGACCCCGAGGTTGTATCTCTTGTTGGCGGCCATAGCGCCCGCCATCGCCAGTGTCGCCGGGCGAACGCCCATTCTCGCGTCCCGCACTGGCAGGAGCCACCCACTCAGAAAGGCGGCCAGGAACCCCGCGTACCAGACATTTGGGTCCCGGGCCTCGATGACGTGGTACCCCCATGAGCGGTAGTCGCCCGTCTCCAGGACCCGCCAGTACGACCCGTTCCGGCTCCTCTGAGCTGCGGTCGGGCACCGCTTCCCCCTACCTGGCATCTTGACCGCTGGGTCATGCTCCAAGAACTGGCCGAACCACTCCTTGTAGGCTATGTCCTTCTGGAAGTCCTTGATCCCAAGCCGCTGCGTAGCCAGGTCA
Organism: Viscum album; assembly: GCA_963277665.1. Taxonomy (NCBI): domain Eukaryota; kingdom Viridiplantae; phylum Streptophyta; class Magnoliopsida; order Santalales; family Viscaceae; genus Viscum; species Viscum album. Next base: position 72,441,980 of record OY728162.1, on the reverse strand, counting down.
AGGAGATGCCATGTCAGGATGGGAGTCCGTGACCTGTCCTCCCAGGTGTTCTTCGGTGGCAGGAACTCATCGTATTGGTAGCCCTCCAGCGGGATACCTCCGATGCAGTGGATGTCCCAGAGACCGATGCCGACCTCCCCATGGTGAAGATGGAAGGTGTTGGTATCCGGAGACCATCGGGTGAACAGCTCCGGCCCGAGCTCGGACTGCTGGTAGAAGTGGAACTGCGACGTCCACACCGCCTCGAACAGGCCGATGTACCGCAGCTCCTCTGCGAAGTGATCGCAAGTGTGGCGTACCCAGAACACCCAGGCCCACTCACTGGTGAAGTTGCCCCCAGACCGCAAGTCCCAGTCCTTCAGCCAGCCCTTGGTGTCTTCAGTGACACTCTGGCGATATGTGCTCGAGTAGAGGGCTGGAGAATTCTCCGCAGTAGGCTCACCCCCGTCAATGGTCCGCGTCCTCGGGTTCAGGACGTAGACATCCAAGTGCCTGGTCTCCCTGGCAGGATGCCCATTGTTGGTGATGTTATAGCGGGGAAGCTCGTCCTCCCGAGTCACCCAGGTCCGTGGCGCATCAACCTCGAACCCTGGCACCGGAACCTCATCGAGGATGCCGAAGTTCCAGAGCGGCAGGTTGTCCGACAGTGGATATGTCTTCTGGGCCGGCGTTAGTAAGTCGAACAAGGATTGATTGTTGGAAACAATCTCCTTGGCTCCGTAAACCTCCTCGTTCGTCGCCATCTCAGCCCTGCGAGTGGCGGCATCCCCCTCATTTCCTCTGTGCGCGGCCATCTCAGAAGTTTCGGGAGTCGTGCGGGTTAAGGGATGAAGCGTGCGGGATCGGACGAGGCTGGTAGAGAAGTTTGAAGGGTGGCGCGCAATCCAAGTGGACGGCGCGCAATTGGGAAGAATGTCGCGCAAAGTTCCGGGTTTTCGCGCAAAGACAGGCGAATTCCGGACGATTTTGCGCGCCGATCGGGCGAATTTCGCGCCGGAAAAGGCAATTTCGCGCACGAGAGCGTTGGAGCCTATCGCGCGGAAGGCCTGAGTACGGAACGCGGGACCCAGGGCCCCTATTTATAGGCGAGGCCGGGACCCGCGCTGCGCGGAAAGCGCTTTGCGCGACCGCAGCGGCGAATTTCGCGCCCGACGCCCCTTTTTGCGCGCCTAAGTCCCGCGCCGCCCAGGACTTCGGCATTCCGGCGTCTCCCTCGGAACCCGATCGTTGCGACCTCTCGCCGACCAGATTCCGAGGGGGGGCTTTTGTAGACGCCGGAAAAGTCCGTTGTTCCCAAACGAAGCTCCGGATGCGGAAAGAGAAGTGATATTTGGAGTCAGAGGCACGTTCCGGAGGGCCCGGAGGACTTGCGCGAAATTTCAGAGGCTCGCGCACAAAGTTGAGTTGCGGCGCGCAATCCTCCCGGGATGCGCGCAATGCGCTGGGCCGGCGCGCTATTTTGCGCGCCCGCGGCCTGCGCGGCGCCTTTGCGCGCTGGGTCCTGATTCCGCGCCCGCGAAGCGAATTGCGCGCCCGAGACCGGATTCCACGCCCGGGGTTGCCTATAAATATAAGGCGACCCCCGACGTTTTGAAGGTTGCCGGAATCCGAAGCGTCGCTCGTTCGCGCAATCCAACCCCTTCCGCGCGCAATGCCGATCTTCAGGTAACCTTCTTTCTTTCGCGCAATAGAGCCTTGGGGTCCGCCTTCGCGCGCAATTCCCTTGGCTCATTCCCTTTGAATAAATTTCAACCCGAAGGCCTTTGCGCGCAAAAGAAGCCTCTTGCGCGCAATTGCCCCCCGGGTGCGCGCAATCCAGCCCGATTGCGCGCACCCCCATTTTCAAAGTGGCCATTCGTTAGAGAATGAGCCGTTGCCCCCGCGCGCTACCCGAAGCCCGGTGCGCGCAATCCCAATCATCCGCGCGCGAAGAGCTGGCCCAATTGCGCGCCAGCCCGCCATTTTGCGCGCCGACCCGCGGTTTTGCGCGCAAAGCTCCTCTTTTGCGCGCAATCCGCCAGGGTCGCCTCCCTTGACCCCCTGAGGGTACCCGCCTGCGTGGCGCCCGATGGTCTTCATCCCGGGTGCCCACACCGTGCGTTGTCTTCCCGTGCGGCCCTCCAGGCTCGCGCGAAGTGACACGGACCCATCGGCGGCAATCATACGTCCAGCATGACGTTAAACTGCATATACGTCCAGCATGACGTTAAACTGCATATTCGTCCAGCATGACGTTAAACTGCATATTCGTCCAGCATGACGTTAAACTGCATATTCGTCCAACATGACGTTAAACTGCATATTCGTCCAGCATGACGTTAAACTGCACATTCGTCCTGCATGACGTTAAACTGCACAATGTCCAGCATGACGTTAAACTGTGCATTCGTCCCGCATGACGTTAAACTGCCCATACGTCCAGCATGACGTTAAACTGCACATCCGTCCAAGCTGCACGACGCTAAACTGCCTAGCCCCCATCGTCCGCGCTGCAAGACGTTAAACTGCCAAGCGCTTCGTCCTCAACACACGACGTTAAACTGTGCTTCGTTCGGCAAGACGTTAAACCGCCCGCTTCGTCCTCAACACACGACGTTAAACTGTGCTTCGTCCGGCAAGACGTTAAACCGCCCGCTTCGTCCTCAACACACGACGTTAAACTGTGCTTCGTCCGGCAAGACGTTAAACCGCCCGCTTCGTCCTCAACACACGACGTTAAACTGTGCTTCGTCCGGCAAGACGTTAAACCGCCCGCTTCGTCCTCAACACACGACGTTAAACTGTACTTCGTCTGGCAAGACGCTAAACCGTCCGCATCATCCGATCCCGTGCTCTGCACGTAGGGTCTCCCCCGGTTTGGACGTGGCCCCCACCCGCTCGTCTCTGCAGGGATGTCGGGATTGTCCCGCTTTTGGGACGATTTAATGGGAGTGGCTTTTCCCTACGGGGGCAGGGTATTACAAACCCCTAGTTTCTTGTGGGAGGCTGCACATGTGTATCTCCATTGCGCCTCCCCACTGCCGAAGCCAGTAGAGGGTGTGACTGGGATCGAGGTGTCTTCTGCTTTCGGTCCAAGTCCCTTCCAACTGAGTTTTGCCGCATCTGGGCTGCCTCAAGTGCGTAAGTCCTGACAGAATGAACTACGTAGACTTTGATCCCTGTCTTCTAAACAGGGTACGTAGGAAGCCTTCTTGAGGTCCAAGCCCGCCACCTGGTCGTCCCGGTCGTATTTACGTCGGTTCGTCCATCAGTGGACCCCTCCAGGGTTCACGCTTGCGTCGATTCACCTATGAATCCGCCCCTGTGGGAGACTGCCCGTGTGTATCTCCACGGTGCCTCCCCACACCCCCCCTTTTCCATTTCTCCTTTTATCGTCCAGCATGACGTGAAACTGTGATCCACCCGGCCGTTCCATCCCCCTCTGTGCGAGGTGGTTCGGTTCAATCCTCCGCCCGGCGGCCTCGACCTCTTCGTGAGTCGGCTTGCCGACGTCCAGCATGACGTTAAACTGTATACCCGAACTACGTTGACTTTGATCCGTGCTAACGCGCGGTACGTAGGAAGCCCCTACGGGGTCCAAGCTCTTCACTCCATCATCCATCCTGATCCTTACCCGGGCCGCCACATCCCGGTGGGGTCATGCCACTTCACTCCACTCCACGTTACTTGGGAAGCCGCCCATGTGCTAGCCCCAGCGTCGGAGGTTCCCCGCAAGGGGTTCTGTCATCTGATCCACTTTTCGTGTTGATCGGTCCGATGCCGTCCCCGCTGGACGTTAAACTCGCGACATACCCCGTGTTAAACATGGGAAGCTGAGGAAAACCTCAGGTGACACAGTTCCCCGCACCCAGTACGGGATGCCTCAGGCCATCATGCCTTCGAGAAGCCCTATTAGGGACGGAAGACAGACGTGCAGAGCCGCAGTGTTACGACACGCCCCCAGCACCCAGAGCCACCCGGCCTTCTCACTGCAGGTTGCTGCCCCGACCAGACTCCTTGGAGCGTCCGGGCGGAAGCAGCGTAATTAACCGGTGTCCATGAAGATATGGCGCCGGGAACGAGATTCACGAACATTCTTAAGTCTATGAGGGAGACCCGGATTAGGCGACGAGTTCCGAGGAGACGTCCAAGGAAGGAGGAGCCGACATCCCATCATCCCGGTTTCGATCAAGGAGCAGACGCCCCTGAATAAGGGACGGATGTCGCCCGCCCTTGGAAAGCGGGACTGCGGGACCAGAAGCCGCGCGCCCATCCCCTCGGGTTGACGGGTGCACGCGCGAACGCGTCCTGGCGGAACAGCGTAACCCGACGCACATCCGCACCGAAACACCTACGACTATGAAAACCATCGGAGACAGGGGAGGGGAGCCGACCTAGGGTAGTAACTCGATGGGGTCAGGGGAGAAGGCAGCATCACAGGTTTTAGGGGGAGAAGGGGGGTCAGTAGTGATGATCGGCGACATCACCGGTGGAACGGGAGGGGAGCGGAGCTAGGGTTGGGGTCATCGGGGGAGAAGGGTCGCGGGTGTCGGGGAAGAGGGTCAGCTTGGGTGGGGGGGGGAGCGTCACCACTGTAAAAAATTAAAAAGGCTTTGCAGAGGTTTTTAATAAACCGCCGTTAAACCATATTATAGAAAGGTTGAGATGCGGTTATGTAAACTGCCGCTAAAAACTGCTGCTAAAGTAGATTTATGTTGTAGTGTTTTCAGACCTCCAAAACTCATACTTACATAGTGTTTAACTAAGAAAATATTTAATTGAATATCCCGGAGCATTAATTGGGAATTTTACCATTATATGATGTGTTTTAACAAATACATGACTTTTTACTAATAAACCATTTTTCCCAACTAACATAATAATAATTTAACATAAGAAGGTCTAGGAATACCTGAAACAGTAACAGGATGTTACAACCTCCCCACCATTGGAACATTCTGTCCCCAAAAAGCCTACGAAGAAACCTCCACCTCAAAAAGACAAAGTCATTGTTCTCTCATCAGTTACTCTCTCTCTCATGTTTTATGAGAATTAGAAATGTGATCCATTATCACACAGACCAGAGGTATTGTCCTTCCATGAAGTACCTTGGTCTCAGAATCAACAACCACGACCGGTCATTCAATCGCAGATAAAACAGGTTCCACTTCAAGATCACGCCAACTTAGAACCTGAGATGGGTCAGATAAATGATTTTGAAGCCGAGATACATGAAACACATTATGCATCGACATCAGTTGAAGTGGTAGTGCTAAATGGTAAAAAAATTTCCCAACCTAATAAACAACCTCAAAAGATCCCATAAAATAAGAATCAAGCTTCTCTTGCCTCCCAAGCCGTCGATGACCCAACCGGGGTGAAACCTTCAAGAAAACATGGTCATCAAAACTACTGCTTGAAGTTTTAGAACATATTAATGCTTCCTGGGTGCACAACCCATTAGAAATTATGAAAATACCCCATTATATCCTTTCTTATTGTTAACAGTGAAACATAACAATTTCAATAACACAGAACACCCTCTTTGGAGAAAAACCATTGGGCATAAGTCTCACCACCATAAAGAGAGTATTTAATGCTTATAGAATTTGTCAACAACCTTATGTTCCTAAAGAATCATCTCGAGAAGGGATTATTTTAGAGAACCATCAGCTTTAATAAAGTATAGAACCGGTGCCACCCAAGGTGACAAACTTGAGTGAATAAAGGCTTTCTCAAGAAGATCATCCTATTAGAACATTAATTCTTTCAGTTCAGTTGGAGCCATTTTGTAATAGGGAAAAGAAACTACTTGAGTACTAATATCAAGTCAATAGAAAACTCAACCTCACTTACTGGTGGTAAACCAGAAAAATCAGAAGGAAATATGATGGGAAACTCAACGACAATGGGTGAAAGATCACCACCCAATGAATCTTTCTCTATATCAAAAGTAAACACTGATATCACTTTCCCCAACTTCGGATAAGAAGGTTTTCCCCTGAACAACCTTAGGACCCATTCTCATTGAATGACAAGAGACACACCACTAGGTATGGTAAGGTATACCCATCGAAGATAACAATCAATCTGGGATTTATTGGCAACAATCCAATCCATCCCGAATATGACGTCAAGAGATTTCATGTCAAGTACCAAAAAAACTCCAAACATGTTTGATAAATGATAGAGAGAAGGCACAAGAGGGATTATAGAGACCCTGCTCTCTCTTTATACCAAGGGGTATAGTAATATCAATTTCACAAGATAAAATCTCCATAAGAAGATTAAGAAGATTAACCGTACGAGTTGAAATAAACGAGTGAGATACACTTATATCAAAAGAGTAGTCACTATGACAAAGATATAGTAATGGTACCACTCACGGTTGTTGGACCAGTATATGCTTCCTCTGGATACTCTTCTACTGTGTGAAGAAGCTTCATTTCGGATGCCTGTGGCTAGAACCCTTTTGTACGTGAAGTATTTGATTTCCCTATAGTTTTTTAAGGTGTTGATGATCTTGTGCCACTGCGTGGAGTGGGAAATATGTGGCATAACTTATGCAAGTCCACCAAACGTCTGTAGAAGCCATAGTTCTTTTAGCCTGCTTAGGCTTGAAAAACTCTATAGCTTTGGACAACACCATTGGCTCTAGATAGAACTATTTGGTGAAAATAAACTTTATGTCCCTCAAATCTAAGCCCTCATGTTTCTTTTTCATCACTATCATGTCCCACCATCTTCTTCCTGGTCCCTCCAACACAAAGGTGGCACACTTCACCTTGATCTTGTCCGATATCTACAAGAACTCAAACAGAAGTTCTATCTTGCCCAACCATTCCTTAGCATGTTGAGGATCAGTGGAGCCTTTGAAAACTGGTGGTTTCTGAAAAAAGAACTATTGAGAACAATTTTGAAGAGAATTCCCCCTAGGTTCCACAACTGGAGCCTGAATGGATACTAGTGGTTGTTCCTATCTGAAAGCTAGGACAATACACACAATCTCCTCAATTAGGACCGGGACCATAGGAGGATTCGCTCGGAGAGGTTCAGTAGTATCCCCTTCAGAGATCCGATTCACACGTCTTCTTGGAGGCATGATGCTACAAAACATCAACAGACAATAAGAAAGACATTAGATAATGCTCATATATAGAAATGAGGGAAACATGATCCCAACTGGTAGAACATACATGATTTGGATTTCAATCTATCCAAATCAAAATAGGGAAAATACTAGAACTAATCCACAAGTCGTCTTTCCCTAACCACCCCTGGTGACTTAAGGTTCATTGCGGTGAGAGCTGGCTAGAAACTCAATCACAACTACCTCCTAAGTCCCAACAAGAATACTCAAATGCATACTGTCATCAAGGCAAGATGCTTAACCTGCCTCTGATACCATTTTGTCATGAACCAGCCTAGGTACCTTGGTAACCCGATAACCGAGCCAGCCCTGACATAGCCCGAAGGGCATTCCCGATCCCCATGGGTCGGTGAATAGCACTTGGCATTGTATAACATACAAGTGGGAATGATTTTTCCCTAAGAATGCGGAATCAAAAGAAAACAAAGCAGCATTCATAACAAAAGAAACTCCAATGGGAGTGATGTACCATAATAAAAATGGTATAAAAAGACCAAATTACTACAACTCAAGTACTAAAAAGGGAAAAAACAACTCCAAGGTCCCTAAGGACACAACTCACCAAGACCAAATCTCAACAGTTAGATCCACATCCAAGAGATCCCTTCCATTTTCTTGAACCTGGAAGAAGAAAGTCTACAAACACCTGAAGGAAAAAGTAGGGTGTGAGCCTAATCCCAGTAGGATACCACTAAAAATTCCATAATATATTCAAAATATATATTATCTAAAGAAAAAGGTTCAATTTTAAAGTAAAAAGGTTTGGTAATTCAAAAGAATATTTAAAAAAAACATGCTATACATTTTCAAAATATTGGAAAATACATTAAGCAAGGCTTTATAATGATAGAATATTTCTAAAACAATGTCTTAAATAAAAAATTTATATAAAATAGTTTATATAAATTCAGAAGGCATGTAAAGTAGTTCAAAAGCATTGGAATAAATTTATATCTCAAATATAAATAAACAAGTAAGCAACATGGTCATCTTCCAAAAGGTACGATAGTATTTACCAGCTATAGGATTCCTCACTCTCTATGTGAACTCATCAAAATGTGTATACACACATCCCTATGACACTGTCCAAAGGTGACTCATCACCAACCTGTCAAGGATGTGACCCGCTGCAAGTATGTTTCAGAACGTTGTCCTAACATAGAGTGTATCCAAATAACTCACTAACTACCTGAGGCTTGCATGTGATCTTACAGGATGGGAGAACTATTTTAAGACTGCTTAAAATATGATCAATCCCATTCTTCCATTTCAAAAATGTCAATTCCTTTTCATTTAAAACCAAAACAGGTTTTATTTAAAAACACACCTTTTCACAAGATAAAACCATTGAGTTTCTATCAAATCATTTTAAGCCATTTTCATGTGTTTTAAATCCATTCAAAACCAATTCCATCATTACACAATTTATTTCCACAATTAAATTCAACAATTTAATTGAAATCATTTCCATCAAATCCACAATTTAAATTAAACAATTTAAATCACCCGATTTCCATAAACAAGCCCAATTCAATAGAATTGGGGGTTTTCCAAATTTTCATGCCAAAACCATTTAAAATATCTTGATTCATAGGAATCAAGATTTTATCAATTTAATTGAAAGAATATTTAAGAAATTTAATTTAAATCAACAATTGAAATAAATCAAGCAATACAAGGATAATCAATTTGGAATGTGAGGACAAAACCACCAACCTCAAGGTCTTCGATTTTAGTAGTGAAGATAAACCACCTTATGTGGTTTAATACACCTCCTCACAGCCTTATTATTATAAGCGTCGACACACCAATGGTTGACGTTCATCACAGGCTCGTAGAACCAAAACCATATATTTTATTTCAAAATGAAATAAAATATCAGATGCGATGATAGTTTCTCTCTCCTAAATAATTTTCAAATTATCAATTAAAAATATTACATGCAGTGATATTTTATCGCTCACAGATAATTTCCAAACTTTTTATTAAAAATATTACATGTGATAACATTTTCTTTTTCCTGGATAATTTTCAGATTATCTTTTAAATTATCACTTGTGATGATATTTTATCTCATGAGGATATGTTTCAAATTATATATATATTATCACATGCAATGATAATTATCACATGTGATAATATTTATCTTTCATGTAAAAATTTCAGTTTATGGTTAGGTCAACGCATGCGCTCACGATTAACCACCAATAACATATTATGAATCATCTATTAAAAATTATCTCTTGATAATTTATTTTAATTATCACTTCGAAACACTATTAAAATATCCCTTGATAAATCCATAAATTATCTTCGATATTACATACAATAATCTGATAAAAAACATTTGATAAATTTATTTGAAATCGTCATTTGATAATCTGGTGAGATTATCATTGATAATTTTATGATATTATCATTTGAAAATTATGATAATCGGCCTTTGATAAAACATGTAATTATCCAATGAAAATTTTGATAATCTTTGTCATGTAATAATTTCCTCATAATTATCCTTTTAAGAAAAAAGAATTATTTTATTCTAATAATTATTCCTTGCACATTATCATTTTTTCAATTATCTTATGACAATTTGATGTAATTATCTCTTGATAAATATTTATAATTATCATTTCAATTAAAATTTGATAATGTTATTTAAAATAAAATTTTCCTTAATGTGTTTATTAATATATCTATGAAAAAGTGTATATATATATATATATTTCTATATATTATTTGATAATTAATATAAAATTTATCATTTGATAAATTTTTAGTATCATTATTATTATTAATTTTAATTATGCTCGTCGAGGCGAATTCAACAGCACCGACGACATGAAATTCCGATCATTAATGAAGAAGTTATTTAATATAGAAGATTTAAAGAATGATAATAATAATAAAATAATAATAATAATACTTTAAAGTAATAAATAAATAAAATCACCTTCTTCAACCTTGTAGCATTCCAAGGAATGAAAAAAAGAAACCTCACGTGAAGGAATGGTGGCGCGGAATAGTGTCGGTCCGATAAACTCTTCAAAAATCACTTGGAAGGAAACATGGAATCGATCATACTCAAAAGGATTGACCAACACTAAAGATTAAGGCGTTTTAAAATTTTAAGAACCCTAAAAAAATATAGCACACCTAAACCCATTCTAAAACACTCCATTTAATCTGTGATTCAACCAAAAATTAATGAGAGTCATTAATTTCCCCTCACTAAATCATTGCAACTAAAATCAATTGAAACGGTTAAGAAACATAAGGTTTTGAAAATTGAATAAGGCTTCAACCAAAAAACGAATTTCATAATTAAAATTCAGATATAAATATTAAATTAAATTAATTATTTAATATAAAAATTAAATAACTTCAAATGTCAGCTGAGAATAAAATTTATACCCTATTTAGGTAAAAAACATAATTACGGACCCAACGGTGGTCTTAGATTTCTCAAAGGATGAACGGTTTGAGATATATTTATGATTTAATATTTAAAAAATAGAATAATTAAATAATTAAAATAAAAAAGTTATTTTTTTGCGGGCGAGAGGTCCAAATTCCCAATGCAAACAAATTTTATACCCTTTCTAGAGTAAACCCCCCATTCTGGACCCATTGGTGGTCTCAGATTTCTCATACATCACACCGTTTGGAAGATATTTAATTATCATTAATAAATAATATATTAAATATTATTTAATAACTTTATCTCACGAGCGATACATCTAAATTCCCGGTGCCTTCGAATGTTATACCCCTCCTTGGGTAAACACTATATTTCGTACATAATTGAGGTCTCAAATTTCTCATATGATAGACCATTTTGGATTTTTTCAATTATTTTGAATAAATTGCTCATGCTTAAAATAATAAATTTAATATTTTTATTCCTTCCTCTTTGAGACTTTTTAGACCTCTAAAACTCATACTTACACAGTTTTTAACTAAGAAAATATTTAATTGAATATTCCGGATCATTAATTGGGCGTTTTACCATTCTGCGATGTGTTTTAACAAATACACAACTTTTTACTAATAAACCATTTTTTCCCAATTAACATGATAATAATTTAATAGAATAAGGTCTAAGAATACCTAAAATAGTAATGGGATGTTATAGTTTCAATAGAAAATTCATGCTTCAGATATGGAAAATATGGTTGGGGATATATCCCTAAATCTATGCTGATGACTTCTCCAGTCTCAGTTTCTATCGATTTTTTTTCATCACTATCCTTGGGCTTACTTCTTCCCTGGTGATACATCCTCTCTCAGATATTTACTCTGCTTGCAGTGATTGTGGTGGCGGAACTATCACTTCGTGTGCAGTCTTCACCGGTGGTGTCTAGATCTATTTCAGATTAGGATATTTTCATCATTTTGGTGTGGGATTCAGGGAGTTGGACGTTGGGTGGATGGAGGGTGTTGGTTTGGGATTCCAGTGTTATGCTGTATTTCTCAGGTAGGTGGATCTACTTCCCTACTCAGTGGTGGTCAGAAGGATATGTATGATTGGTTGATTGAGGTTGTGTTAGGAAGATTGTGGCAAGTTTGATGGAAACATAGGAGGGATTCATATGGTTTTTGGTGTGTGGGATAGGGATACTGGCGGTCCCTTGATTGGCATCTGGGAGGTTCTAGTGTGTTTGATTTCATTATGTTTTATGGAAGGAGTGTTTTCTTGGTTTCAGATTTTATAACGAGCATTGGAGATTATATCATTGCAATTGGATGAGATGCAACTTATTTGAGGTATTACTGGGTGGGTGGCCTCGATTGAGGGATGAGTATGCTGAAACCCATTATCATCTATCTGTTCACATTGAACTGATGGGTACCCTATTCTATTCTTGTAGTGTGTTTTTGGTCTTGATCTGTGCTACATCAGGTTTACCATGCACTGTGTTTCTCACATGAATTGTCATATGGGAAACTCAAAAGAGAGATATGTGTGCTGACACATATCATCCAATCCTCCCTTAACTTTGATTGGGAGGAGTGCTCTTCCATGTCGTGTTGTTCCATCATAGGGTAAATTCTTGGTAGAGGGATGACACATTTTATTAACCAATTTCATATTTGCATTTTCTATCAGGGGGTGCGATGAGACTTTTTCTATTTCTTGTCTTGATTTTTTGTTTATTAGGTGGCTCCTAGGACCGTTTTTAGGGACTTTGGGAGATGTTTTTTAAGATGTTTACATCTAGGTCATGTAATGGGTTCCCGATTCCCAATTTCTAAAAGGGGATTTCTATTTTTTTATGTTCAATAAAGGGGGATTGACCCTCAACCTTTTCAAAAAAATATGGTTTTTTCTTGGTGTATGTTGTATTCTACCCTTATAATCTTTTGTTGACATGGAAAAGGGAAGTAATCTGAAGAAGAAATAGAACACTATGGTAATTTCATAAATTGAAAAAGTTCTTTGTGATTTAGAGATTTAGATAAAGTATTTTGATAGGTACTAAAAGGAAGGTTTGGATAATTTTTATAATGAATAGATTGATTTATTTAATAATTATATAGGATTAGTAAATGATTGTGATTTCTTGAATGATGTTGTATTTACTGATTATGAATAGATATCATCAATGACAAAGAAGATTAAATTTTTTTCAAAGAAGAAGGGCCTTATCTCAATAAAAATTATAAATTTTAAGGTTAATAAGGGCAAAAATATGGAAATTATTATTCATTAGTTTTATGAATATCTTGTTTTTGTGTAACATTGAAACAAAAAGAAACTGAGATACATTTTATTAAGATACTATTTTATATATTAAATGTGACCATTATAATGTACCCATTGAATTGGTAGGTAAAAATATAAGTAAAATAATTTTGAAATCTATAAAAGAATAAAATTAAAAATCATTTTAATACCAATTCTTTGAAAAAATTCAACTAGTGTAGCTAAATAACTAATATGATAATTTTATGCTAAAAATATATTTTACTAAATTTTTTATTTTTATGAATTATGCGCACTAATATTAAAATTAATTTTTATAAATACTATAAAATGAGAGTAATAAAATGGTTTTCATATTGTTAATCAGTGAATCCAAATTTTGGTAATAAGGATAATATCAAATTTAGAAATAAAAATTAGTTACTGATGTTAAAAGTTATTTACCACGGTAATGGTAATAGGGTAAATTTGAAAGAATTATTTTTAAGAGTTTGGTACTTTTATATAAGTAAAATAAATTAATATCACTTTAATTATGAAAGTAATACAATTTTATGTATATATAAAAATAGATTAATACTCATTTAATTAGTAGTTTACATGAAATTAGATTAAGAAGACTATAATATTAAAATGTATTTTGTTCTCTAAAAATAGTTTTATTATATATTATATGTTTTAATTTAAAAGTTATTTTTCTTACATTTGGAATTTAATTTGATTAAATTTAGTGAAAATTAAGATTTATCACATTGAAATTAGGTAGGAGGAGGCATCTTATATTTTTATTATTTAAATAATTACCAAAGTAAATTTTTATTCAAAGTTAATAAGGGTTAAAATGGGTAACTTAAGTGGCTCAAATTTTGTTAATTTTACATGACACATAGAAATTCTAAAAGACCATTTTTAGGATTAAAAATTCATACTCAAATGTCTCACTAACCATTCTACACCTGAATCACTTAACTCGCATTCATTCCCATTATAACCCCTTACATAAAATTCATTTCCAATAATAGTACCTATTTTTACCATTAAATGGTGGACAATTTCCTAGGTCAAAATTCCCCAGAACCACATCTCATTTTAACTCTCCTAGAATCTCTCCTCATTTTTTTTTCAGACCTTGGTTACATTAAATTTCACCAAGTCCTCCAATTACAAGATGTCTTTTATGAGAAGACTTAAATCCTCAACATGAGTACTAATCACTCCCTATTTCCTAGAAAGTCTAGAGAATTTATTTTATTGATGCTTGGTTGTGAGGGGGGTTGAATGTGTTATATAGTCTTTTGCATCAGGTTTATCATATTTGTCTTTAATGGAAACTCCCAATGGTTCCCACAACCATAAATGAGTATGGACCTCCTTTCCAAAGGTAGGTGGTCCTTTAAGGTTTCAAACCCAATGATGCTTAGGAAATCACATTTTTTGAGAGGATGGGAGTTTGGGATCATCACACCCTTATGGGGGGAATTTTTGCATACTCTGGGACTCTCTTATAGATTTAATATATGTTCTATAATCTCTTCCAAATCCCAATATAGAACTAGTTGCCAAAAAAATGATCGATTGTTGAATCATTTCATGTGTAAAGGAGGGATTAATAATGAGTCTATATATATGTATCTAAGGTTATAAATCCACTTCCCATTAATGGGTAGCTTCTTATATATTAAATTTATATAACTAGTCACTTCAAAGTTAATTATCTTCCAAGGAGGTGATTAATATTTTGAGGATGGTATTGAGTCATTATGAGGAGTCTTATATATACTATCTATAAAAGGAATCAAAACCCACATATTTTGTTAAACTAGTGCAATTTAACATCATACATAAATGATATACATGGGGACACTTAGGCATTGGGTATTAAACTTGGAACTTAGGTAGTAATCCTATGTATCCTGGTTAAAGAAGGAATTAGAGTAATCATAGTTCGATAATTCCCTAGGGACTTAGCCCAAGGTGGATTCCCTTATATGGGGGAAGTCATATCATTCCACTGATTGGGGCTTACACACTGAGGTTTCCCTCACTTGTGGATATTCATGATGCAAATGATATGATCATTAAAAATACCTATGACCATGTGATCCATGATCACTGTGAGAAACAGGGGATTAAAATTAATCAGTCTAAATGCATATGGATGCAGGAATTATGTGCTAGGACTACCCTTTAAATATTTAACATGAAGCTTAGTCCTTAGGAAGGAATCCTATGTATCCTGGGTATAAAAGGAATTGGAGTCATCATAGTTCAGTTTCCTTCTTGATCTGCTAATGAATGAGGTAACATGATTAGACTATGGGATTGGTTGGGTCTCAATGGTCGGAATGTTAGAGACATGGAGGGACTTGCACTTATGTGGATTCCCATTTGATATTAAGCCCTAGGAAGACATCCTACGTATCATAGTTATAGTAGGAATCAAAGTTCTCATGGTTCAGTTTGATCGGTGATTACGCACTAAATTTTCCCTAACACGGGGGCATTCATATCATTCCACTGATTGAGTCTTACACACTGAGGTTTTCCTATTATGTTTGGGACCTAAGAAAGTGTCCTATGTATCCTGGTTATTAAAGAAATCAAAGTTCTCAAAGTTCAATTGATCAGGGATTACACACCAAGGTTTCCCTAATACAAGGGTAGTCATATCATGCCACTGATTAGGGATTATAGGATAAGGTTACCTATTAATCTTGGATCTTAAGAAGGCAACCTATATATCATGGTTATGTAAGGAATCATAGTTTATATAGTCTAGTTGATTGGGGCTTACACATTGAGGTTTACCTAATATAGGGGCAGTCATATCATGCCACTGATCAAGGATTACATGTTGAGGTTTCCCTTTTAATCTCATGCCTTAAGAAGGTGTCTTATTTATCCTAGTTATGGTAGGAATCAGAGTTCTCATAGTTTAGTTTACCAGGTCTTACATACTAAGGTTTACCTAATATGGGGTAGTTATATCATGCCACTGATTAGGGATTACATTCCGAGATTTCCCTATTAATATTAGGCCTTAAGAAGGCATCCAATGTATCTTGATTATGAAAGGAATTAGAGTTCTCATAGTTCAGTTGATTGGGGATTATACACTAAGGTTTTCCTAATAAGGGGGTAGTTATACAATTCTACTGATCAGGGTTTACATGTTGAGGTTTCCCTATTAATATCAATCCTTAAGAAGGTATCCTATATATCTAGGTTATGAAAGGAATTAGAGTTCTTGTAGTTAAATTGATTGGAGATTACACACTAAGGTTTCCTTTATATTTTTATTGGACAAGGTTATCATGTCCCGAGACACTTCCAAAACACAACCTTATTGTCTTCCTGACATATTTGTGGATGTATGGACCTGTCCTGGTTGTTTAGAGGACATTATTAAAGACAATCACATGATCCATTTGACTTGTTTTGAGGACGTCACATAATCTGAATGAAAAGTCTATAGGGAAACATATGATCAAAGATGACATGTATGGATGGTGTCACATGATATGGATGACATGTCTAGAGGGAGACACATGATCAAGGATGACTTGTCTTAGTGTCATCACGAAATCCGATTTCTTGTCCTAGTTCCATCATGAGACCTAGACAGCAAGTCCTAATTTCTCCGCATGATTTGGGGTGACATGGATGGAGTCCATTGCAAGGTTTTGAAATAAAGCCTATAAGAATTCATGAGACTTGGTTGGAATTTCTAGATGGCATCACGTGACTTTCTGGACATGTACAAGGGACATCACATGATCCATGTAGCATGTTGAGGGAGCATTTCATGATTTGGGTGATATTTCCTAATACTGTCTCATGATTTTGGGTTAGTCAGGAGAAGCACATGAGGATTAGTGAATCTATCTTTGAATAAGTATCCCATATTTTTAGTCTTTTATTCCACCCCTTACTGCATATGCACAACAATTTTTCACATTGTTATCTTATTTTAGGTTTTGTAGGACCCAACTAACATGCATGATCTCCTTTAAATAATTCAACTGACATTCCAGAAGCCCTTTAAATGATATCAAGTAATCATGTGATGTGACTATTCATTCCTCATGATCCCTTAGGATTTTTCCCACATTTTACGTCGTAGAAAACCTTTGCGATCTAATGATTGAATTCTCTAAGAAGTCCTCTCCTATGCCCCATATGCTATTAATCATGGATGATGGATATTTCTTGTGATAAGGGGTAGGATTTCATATGATGTGTCACCATAGTTATATGTAACCTTGCGTGGTGATTATCTCATAGATTTGGGCTATAGTCAGTAGAGGGTTTTTGTGTCAGGTGCTTTATTGGACCCTACCATGGGCCATCATGGGGGCATCACATGATTTCTAATAGCCATAAAAATATCCCATTAATTCCCCATTTATTAGAATTTGGTTGATCTAAGGTATTTATTCTAACCATGTTGATATATCAATGATAATTTACAAGGTCAAGTCAATATTTCTAATATTTTTTAAGAGATCATGATTCCTATGGAAAGGCTTTTGCATGATCAAAGATTACTTGTTTGTGGCCTTCTGCAAGACAATGTCATCTTTTCAAGAAGCCTTCTATGGGATCATGCTAACATGTCAAGGGGTCTTGCAAGATCATGATGGCTTGTCAAGGGGTCTCGTAAGATCATGCTGGCTTATTGAGGGGGCCCCGCGTGATCAATGGTGATCACCCAGGGTATATAACTCCATTTTAATGAAAATCATCATATCTTCCCCTCACAATAAGCTCCAGTAATCTACCTTTTTATTTATTTCTTTATTTTAAAAGGGAAGTATATCTTGCACAATCATGTGAGTATTGCTGAAGAAAATAATTCTCCTTGTATGTGATGCTTCATGTGACCAATAATGGGTATCAAGGTGATGCATGATCACTGTCCTAGAAAACCCTCCTATTTTTCTATAGAGCCTAAGGGGTAACAAAAAGTTGAATGAAAATGTCTACGACTCTTCACATGATGAAGGTGAAATGTTAGTGGTATCTTGCATGACAAGGTGGAAAAGTCACCAGGGGATTCACGGTATCTTTTTGGACCGTATGAGTGTGTCGCATGAATATAAGTCACTGTAAAAGGATTATGTATTTTTCATATTTCCCAATTATTTTACAAGGGGTTTGGATGATTGTCTGGCATCCACAGGTTTGACAAGGCACATGGCATGAAGGAAATTGTCTTGATGCCTCTGTATGACAAAAAAGTGTCTTGGATGACTTCACAAGAACAAGGGGGGTTTCAAAGGGGCTTTGTGTAATATTTAGTAGGTTATATTCTATGAAAGACCCATTTGCATGACCTTACGAAGGTCATGAGATCACATGTCCTTTGGGATATCACACAATCCATGTAATATTGGCCACCTTCTCTTCATTTTTGAGGGTAAAATAACACCCATAATTTAGGTATCTATTCCCTTATAGATTTGTTGATGCTCACTTGTCGAGCGTCAACAAATTCCCCCCATCAAGAGTGATATTTGTGGGTATAAGAGATCAATTATGAGGAAAGTAAATGCCCACTAGATTCTTAAGGGCTATCACCAATCAATGTATTGGGAGATTTTTGGTCTTTTGGGTGACTATTGGTATTCTATGGAGTTACCTATAAATAGGGAACAAAGGGTGGATCATTCAATAGATAATCTGACTCTCCAAATATCCTGTGATTTTCTTTTATCATGTGACCCATTCACAAGAACTTCAGTTAGAAATCATCATGATACCTACCCATAATAATTCTTTGTGGGAACCCTTTCTCTTGATCTATTTTCCCCAACACTTTCTTGAACCAATCAGAAATTAAATCTCAATAATTTATTGAAACTTGGACTAAGTACTTTGGTAGCATGGATGTCTTGAAGGTTTCATAGGATCTGTTGGTTTGGTTACATGATCACTTGACTATTATATGGTTCATGTAAAAATGTAAAGGTTACATGATCACAAGTCTTATAAAGGTTCACGAGGTCATGAGATGTCTTGTGGGTTTATTCAGTCTACACGATCTTTATGGGGAAATTCACGATACCTATATCAGGTCATGTGATCATGAACGCCCATATGGGTTATTCAATTCGCATGATTCTTCTATATTTATGCATTTATTTTGATTGGATTTTAACTTTTATGAAATATACTCCTTACTTTTTTACAGACGGCTTCTATCTCTCACATATTTCTTCTACAATGACTAACTAGAGTTCCATGATTTCTATTAACCATAATTTTGAACCTTGATATATTGTGTGCTATGAAAACTAGGTTCTAAAAAGGATTCTCCCATCTAAATCTATAACTATCATTTATCACATCGACTTCACCTATTTGGATTTGGAATACTAGATGATGTTTCAATTCCTTCTCATGAATACAATCTTCCATCTTGTTGGGTGTAAACTTACCTCAATTTTGTTCATATGATAGTTTTTGAGGATTTCCAACTGGTTGTAGCATAGTCCCAGGTGTTTTCCTATATGATGGAAAACTCCCTTATGGGTCAATATGGCTATTATTTATCCCATCATACCATTTATCAAATATATTTGAGCATATTTGTCACTTATTTGAAAAAATAAGGCGGAAGATGAATTTTAAAATGGGACATGCACCTTGGTGGAAAGTTTTATGATGAATGGGCGTGATCATTCTAGGTTTGAAAAAGTTTTTTTGAATTTTACAACCAGTTACACACTGTCTGTATTTACAAGGTTGTATGGGTTTCCTAGTTCATCATATACCACCATTCATATCTTCTCAAAGAACTGATTAGCTATTGGTTCCCTGGTACAAATTCATTCCATCTATCCCATGGAGAAGTAGGAATCAACCTCTTTGATATCTACTAATAGGGTGGTATATCCCTCCTTGGGGAAATGTATGATGTATTCCTTCCTACCATGGATGTCTGGGGTGAACCTGCAAAAAACTCCAGTTTTTTCAAGGGACATGCTCAAAATTTTGAAAGAAATGTTAAGAAAGGATTTTAATATTCACTCACTAATCTCTTTTAAATATTGGATCAACACTTTCCTCTATCACAGTGGAGCTTGGACGAACACTATACTTCCTCACAAGTGCCCTTATTGGAAAGTCTATGACAGTATCAATTCATTTTGGAAAATATTGGAAGCCTAAGTACACACAACTTAGGGATACCAGGTGAGGTCATAGATATCCCTGAGCCATATTTTTGTGGGTTTCATGGCTATGTACTTGAATGGGTGGATTTTCCTAGTTGGGGGTGTACACTCGGGAATTATAGTTTTTATGCTGGTGATGGAAGCACGACTAGTGGAGGGATGAACTATCGGTCTAGATATACCATCTCTTACACACATTTACCAACTTCTGGGGCACATTTAGTAGGAAAATATTCCTTATAGGATCAATGGTCCTTTACAATTTTTATTTTGGTGGATAGGGGAGCATTTACACTACTATGAATACCACATCTTTCATGACCCCCTCTTTATAAAGATACTGTAATGAGGGGAGATACATATTGACCCTCCGAGTCTTGCCTCTAGTAGGCCCCGAGTTGTCGACTAGCACCGAGGGTATAACATATCATGATATGGGAGGCATTAACCTCTATAATAATATAGGATCAAGAGATAAGATAAATCATCCAAAAAAAACTTTGATACATAATAAAAAATAATTCCAAAACCATCCTACATGAATGTATAAATTGAAATGATATAGATAAAAGTCTCCAAATTAAATACCCAGAAGTAAATATAAAGTAGTGACATAATAACTATCAAGGATCTGAGCTAGTAATGTCTAACATGGTCTATATAATCCTCCTAGAAACCTGAAAAAAATTATATACATAGGGTGAGTATACAGGTATACTCAGTAGGAAATCCAAATTCTCTCATGAATGAATGAAAATTGAAATCTTTTATTAAGAAGAAGAGAAGAAAAAAACAAAGTAAGAAAAGAGTCATGGAGTCTGAAAGTGGTGGAGACCAAGGGAATCCCCTAAAAAAATCATAACACATTCAATAGGAAGAGAACCATAGTTCGAGAAAACCATAAGCCTATTGTCCAGGTTACCTTTAGTAGAAAGTAGATTTTCCATTATGTTTCCCTCCCACCAAGTGCGAGAAACCCTAAAATGTGGATGGAGTAAAGAGTTATAAGACCGTATGTGATAAATAATTCTCCATGGACACTCCTTATGAGCTTTTAGATCATTAACCACAATGGAGGAGTCAAGTTACATATCTTAAATAGTGATTTAATGATACTTACATAATTTAAGGCCTTGAAGTAAATACAAGGCCTCTAAGAAAACTGAATATCCCACACCAAAATATGCTAAGAAATCCAGGGTGAATGAACCACAAAAGTCACAAACAACACCACCTCCTCGCATAATACCTTGTAGGTAATATTTGTCCATGTTCAAATTAAGACCATGCATTGGAAGTTTCCACTTGACCCACAATCATATTACCATATACCCATAGGAAGATTCCCATAAAGGGCTTCAAATATGAGTAGGTGAAATAAAAACTCAAGGAAGGGAGGAATCTTCTCATTTCTCAATGAAAAAGTTGAGAATATAAAATACCTTGGAAAAAATATATTAGTGTGGTGAAAAATATCCTTGGCGTAAAACTTGGTTATTTGAATACCATATAATCCATAAGGTCACAATTGATAAGAGGATCCACCTGTTTTCTATTATATGATCCTGAGTTAGAGTTTCCTCACTCTTCATAATAAAATAATCCCCCAAATTCACCCCTCCATCTGTATCCTGTAAACCTAAAACCTGAAACCATAAATATTTTTCCTATTCACTATGAAAAAAATGAGAAATAGTTTCATGCTCTGCATTTCAACAACATTTTTACTTAGAATCCAAAGGAATGCTGATTCACTAAATATTATCATATATTGGGATGACATTTTTTTAGATTCTCCAAAGAAGGAATCTATATTTAGGAGATATTTATTTGCACCATATTTTGGATCCCAAACTATCTATATTGGTTGAATAATGTGTCATACTACAAAAAACTACACAGGTAAGTTCCCCAAAAGATGAAGTATTGATAAAGCACTGACCAGAGTCTTCTGAAAAATAGATACTTCACATAACATCCTTTTGTTCCCCATTGATCACAACATCAATGAACCAAGGATAGGTATGTTCCCGATGAAGAGTGATGTCTAGAACTAGACAACCAAGTAAGTATAAAATAGATCCATCCTAATTATGTTTCCAAAAAGAAATGTATCCACACCCAATAATCCATTGAGAATTATCCATAATTGGTTAAACAATAATTTTAAGGTTTTCCAGAGATGAGACCCATCCGAACTATTTGTGTTTATTAGAAGTAAACTCCCCAAACATTATTATGATAAAAGAAGACCATAGAGAATACCTAGATATAACCTCCCAAACAAGATTTGACTGCAAGAACCTCATTTTATCTTAAATACCTTTGAGATTAATTTCCCCCTCATGAGGAGGTCTATCTAGATGATACCAACTGGCCCAATGGTGGGACCCTTCTTAATGAAAATCCCAGATAAAAATATTAAGAATAATTTCAATTTTATTGAGCACTACTTTGGGGAGGGGGGATGACTCATTGATAAAAAAATACATTGGAATAGATGACAAAACACTATTAACCAATGTAATCTGACCCCCAAAAGAAAGAAAATGAATTTTTTATCTCAAGATTCTTCCCAAAATCCTTGCAAAAATATCTTCATAGTGATAAATTCTTACCCTTCCATTAGAAAGAGAGGATCCAAGATAAACCAAATAAAAGTTTTGAGTAGGAAAAGAAATAATCTCTTGAATAATCTTGGATCTCCTGTAAGAAAAAGTATTGTATATAAAAACTACACTTTTGGTAACATTCAAACATTGAGAAACTTTATTATAGTAATCATTGAGAGTCTGTCTAAAGTTGCTAATTGAATTTTCACTTCCATTGATGAAAAAAACATGTCATCTAGAATTAAAATATGATAAATTACAAGAAATAAATACATCCCTTTGAATAAATGAATCAATAATTCCTCATATCTCTTTTTATGTTTCTACTGAGGACATCCTAATCCATGATGAAAAGGATCTAAGAGACTAGATCACCTTGAAAAAACCCTCTCTAAGATTTGAAAAAACTAAATCACTTCCCCATAAGTGAGACAGAGAACCATAGGGAGGAGAATCACCTGAAAAATAGATCAAAAACCTACTCCATAAAACCATAATTTCTATACACTTTTATAATAAAAGACCAATCCATCCAATCATATTATTTTTCTATATCAATATTAATAATCAAGTTAGTACCAAGAAATTTCCTATCAAGGTGATCAATCATTTCATGTACTAGGCCAATATCTCCCTGAATTTCCATCCCTTTGATGAAACAATGTTTTTATTTGGATATCTATAAAGGAAGATAGAAGTATAGTATTTTATTTAGAATGTTATCCAACACCTTATAAGAAAATTTACAAATACCAATAGGTCAAAAACTTTCCAAAACTATTGGGATGATTGAATTTTGTAATCATATCCAAAATGCTATCCGAAATGGCTCTTGGTAACAACCCACCCCTGAAATAATCCCAAAAAACATATACCAAATCCTCTTTGATTATGGACCAATAATTAGAATAAAATTCACCATGAAAACCATTAGGGTCCAGTGATCCCTCATGATTAATAATCTTGACTGCTTCAAAAATCTCCTCTTCTTCTAGGAGATAACTTATCCTCTTATTGTCTAGGTCAGAAATAGAAGATTGGATGTTATAAAAAATGAGTCTTTGGCTCCCCAAGAATTAGAAGAACCCCCTTGATATTGAATATTACTAGAAAGTGATTCAGAGAAAAAGTTCACTATGATTGAACCCACAATACATGCATAACTAGTAAAGGAACCACCAGGAAGAGGAATATCGAGTCTGCCATGAAATTTCTTCTCCCTAATACTAGCGTGAAATTAGGATATATTCTTTCGCCCTGCATTGATCCATTTAGCTTTAGATTTTTCTCTTGATGAATGTTCAAGGTTGATTAAGGCCTCCTATTGAAATAGTGGGTGCCCTAGACCCAACTATGCAGTACTTTTGATTACCATATCATGTATACGGTTAGATATACATGATGTATTCTTACCATTATATTGTAGATATTTATGCATCCACTATTTAATGGTAATGTCCTAGATTAACTGTTATATCAAAAGGTTATAACAGATCCTAGGTTATAAAGATAACCTTAAGATAAAATGACATTAATCTTAAAAATGTTCTATGGTCTAGTTACATATTATTCACTAGACATAGTAAGTGTTTGACTATCAGGTGCTATGGGATCATAAGCATTGAGACTTCTTCTTATGAAGTTCGCACCTGGTGATAACTAGTAGTGAGATCATGAGGAAAAATCCACTAATAGGAACACCACATGTTTTGGGTGTCATTGGTTGTTCCTATCTAAGAACATGTGTATTGGTCTTCATACTTGAGACCATTACCAATGTGTATCATTTTATTGTGTACTTTGATGCAAGTAAAAAACCATGCTATTGAAATCATGGAGAGATAACTTGTGTTGGGTGCATCATTGGTGGTATGACATTGGTTGAATGGTCAAGAAAGGATTTGTCACTTCCTGGTTATAAAGGTTTTATATCTCAGGCCTGGTTGATCATGATGGTGCTACATTTATAAGTCTTTATCCAAAGCAGTTGAAAGGTAATTCCATCTCATTAGATCAACAAATAATAAAGAAAGAAAAAGGATGATGAAAAAAGTGTGCATCTGGCTTTATGAGATATTTAATGACAAAGATATTATAGTATACTGTTAGTGTTCATAGGATGGTAGTCATTGCTATGACTATCCTTATCTCTTTAGGGACCATGATGGGTTACTAGAATCCGCTCTTGATATGTGAATTTTATTCACTGCTATCGAGATAAGGGCCTAGAGGGTTACACACAATAGCGTATTCAAGAATCCACCCTATTATATGGAATATGTGTATTGGATATGGTGGGTCCCACCACGAGGTCCGAGTGTTGTCCAAATTATCGATCACTGATAAATAAATAAATTCATTATTACTGATATTATGAGTAATTGGATGGAATTTCTTTAAAGTATTTACAAGTTATGTAAATACAAGGAAATATTAATCAAAAAAATATTTTTTTAATTTTCAAGGTTCATTTAATACTAAGTGGGATAACAAGTCAAGTTAAATGGCTCGATTTTTATCACATAATATATTTTTATATATATTAAAAGTATGTGATAAAATAATAAATAATATTGATGTAGATTAGTTCATCATAATTATTTATTAAGTGGATGTTTAAATAAACAGGGGTTGGGAAACCCAACCAGGTATTTGGAAAATCCACTATAAATATAGGCGAGGCTCTCTTTACATTTAACTATTCATTGATTTATAGAATGAAAAAACAGAGCCTATCTCTCCTCCTACTCTCTAGAGAGATAAACTCTCGATCCAAGAACTTGAATCAAGATTTACCTCAAGCATCGAAAGAATATCGATACAGTGATCGTCTGGACGTCAAAGACGTTGTTGGATCTCCGCGCTAGCACCCGAAAATCGACGATCGACACTCCTGTGGGTTTTTGAAGCACATGTGGGTAATCTAGAGGGTTCCTGATATGGATCATTTGAGAAATGATCTCCATCAACAAGTTTCAGTTGAGCGCAACTTCAGATCTAAAAAAATATGTTAACTATTTAAGTTTTTGTGCTCTTTTAATTTACGCGAGATCCTCAGACCTTACTGGGGATCGTATCATCGGAATCTACAAGTTCCGTCCACCTGTCGATAAAAATTTTAAAACCCTTGGGCCACTCGATTTCATTGCGGGCCCCATAACCTTTCAATGGTATCAGAGGAAGTCGCGTACATTTTCTAAGCCTAGAAAATTAAATTTTCATTACAATTAAGTAGAGGGTTCAAAATCAGTACCAACAGTTTAGACCGTGTTTTTATCCAATTTAGAATGACCAAGATATGGACATTTGAGATTTTCGTAGAGGATTGTGTTTGTGGTTTGATATTGGGTATTAGAAAATTTTAATCATTTAATTCTGATCTTGATTCGGTCAAGTGTAGACCATTTTTTATTTTTTTGAATTAATAACAATTTTTTTATTAAAAAAAAATTATAATCATAATGATTATAATTAGTATTATTGATATAATAATAGAATAATAATAATAATATTATTATTATTATATTAAAATAATAATAATATATTATTATATTTAAAGGCTATTTAGCCTTTGGAAAACTAAAAGGGGGTGTGGATTTTTTTTATGGGGAGTCTTGACATGGCTTGACTTAAAAGGAGGAAATAAAAAAAACAAAGAAGAATAAAAAGGGTATGGGGTGGCATTTGAAAACAAAAAAAATTACTTTTGTTTAAAAAAAGGATTTCACAGGGGTCCACACAACCCCCTGTCCCCTTACCCTTGGCAACTCGACCCATTGGTCGGCTCCTCAGTGCACTACAGATCTGGGCACTGCCCTGACCACCACCCTGAGAAGCCCTTACCCCCGTCGCCCTCCAGGCAGGTTACTGGTGCTGCTCCCCACCGCCATTCCAACCTACTTGAGCTGACCATCCTAGCCGTTGCACCACCTCCTACTAAGGGCATCACCCTAATATGCCGCTGCAGGCCGTCCTTCCGGCTCCCCTAGTACCTGCCTCCCTCGCCTGGTGGTTCCCCTCTGGTGAAGCTGCTACCCAGATCACCACCCATTTCGTCTCTCGCACGGCCTCCTCCACCCTCTTCCGCTGATGGCGCCACCCCAACCTCTACGCCTACCAGATCCTAGCTTCCACGGTAACCCCTCCCGATCACCGCTCCCCCAGCCTGGTGATGTCAGCAACGTACTGACCAACCGCATCCTGGGTCGCCTTCGGCCACCTACGCCCCTGCGATATTGCCGTCCAAACGACCTCCGTGTTCTGGTTCCCTCAAGTCCACAAGGTTTCCCTCGTATCTGCGGCCTCTACCTTACTGGTTATCCTAAGGTTATTAGGGTCCAACTATATCAGGTGGTACCAGTATCAGACCACCATGAGGTACCTCTGGTTGGCCACTCTAAGTTTTTTTGCAAGACAGAATTTTTCCAAAGTGGCCCGAACCAATCTGCCCAACCCGGAATGGATTTGGGAAGATTAGCCTTGCCCATTTTGGCCCTGCATGACCTAGTATGGGCCTGCATGGGTTTCTCCCGACCCGCATAGACCCTGCAGTGGTGTTTCGGGGTCTAACAAATTTTAAATTAATTTTGGTTAATTATTTTAATATATGAGAATAAAAATTAATTTAATTTTGGAATTAAATTAATTAATTAATTAATTTAATTTGAGGTATTAAAATTAAATTAATTAGTGGACTGATAATTAATTAAATTATTTGAATTATTTAATTCATTTAATTTAATTAAATAACCCTCATACTTATTTAATGAAAATTAATTTTTAATTGAACATTATTTTACCCGATTACTAGTCTTAAGCACGGACCTATGTATGTTTTCATCTATTTAATTAATTAATTTAATTGTGTGCAATGTATGTAATTAATTAAATAGACGGTATACACATCATCTTTCTTTTTGGTTAAAATATATAAGGGACTATGTGCCCAATTTTATACATAGTACATTTATACCCTTAGTCCCCCTTGCATGCATGCGAGTATTTTTGTACATTGGATGAATATGGTGAACAACATGGACCCCACTAAGATGAGGCAGTACTCCAATACATGATGTGGACCCCACCAAGATAAGGTGATACTCCAGATTACAAGCAGACATACAGGACGGGGTGAGTTACATCAATAGTCAATCTTCGACTCAGGTATGATGCCCCTAGGTCGTTTAGATGCTCAGGACCAGTTAGGTAGTAGTTTACCTTTATGAATTTATTTATTATTTTATGCATTGATAAACAGTAGGAGACATACATAAAATAATAGATAATAAAATGTATAAATAAGCGGTGTATGTTTTTCTATTAATGTTCAGTTGTGAGTGCGACAACATAGATGAACATGATTAATAAAAATGTATTACATTATTCAAGATAAAAACACAAAACCCTCAAAGAAATTTTAAGTCATTATATCCTTCCAACATTCAAGTTTGAACAAAATTGGGTGATTGGGGTGCCGGTCATGCCATAGATGAGGATGCCTCTTACAACCAGGGAGTTATTATGAGAGTGATGAGCCAAATTAACTAAAGTGTTAGTGAGGATTATCCATATCTAACTTGATATCATTTTAGATTCAAGTGTTGAGTAAATCAAGTAATGATTTTAGAAGCTGTGACTTCGCTCAACAGATCAAGGAACCACAAGTTAATGCGGTTGGTCATCCAAAATCCTACCTTGAAACCTATGAGTAGTGGCGTAGCCATAGCTTGTAGACTATGAGGGTAGGTTTAGGGATCCTTTCCATTAGAATAATCAAGAAACATAGTATTCCAATTCTAGTACAGAGGGTTCCTAGAATTTGATAAAATAGTGGGAGACATTTAATGATTAACCAAATCGGTAATTTCTAATTCAATAATCAATATAAAATTACTAATCTTATAAAGTTTATTTTGTAAAAATGGAAAGTAATACTACAATAAAACTGTGATAAATATTGGAAAATGTTAATGTACAAACTAGCCTGAATTTCAAATGTAGTACAGATGCTTGCGCATAATACTACTATATCAGAAATTCAAGGTGCTTGTGTCCCAACCTGTTAAGAAACCTTAGGGAGATAGGGTGTAAAACTGCTTACAGAAGACTCATGAATCAAGAATATGATGGTTCTGTCATAATTCTATCATCAACTTCCAATATTTTTTGTGGTCACTATATCATGACATAAATGATATCACATGTAGTCTCATCTCCACGAAGTTACCAAGGATAAAGTTAAGCAAGATTTGAATGTGATGATTACACATGGATTGTGTAAAAATGAAAGGTAGAATATTATCTTTCATGAAATCTCATTCTTACACCCAATTACTCTAGTTTTATTTAAGAATAAAAATGAACAGGATGAATTAAACACTTCATTACCTTTAAGGTAAGGTTTTCCAAGTAATTAGAATATTAAAGAAAGTAATTTCTTTAGTTCTTATGGTGAATAAATTAGAAGACAATGTGAAAAGGACAATAAAAATTTATTTCAAAAACACCTTCGTACTATTCTTAAAATAAAATAGGTTGGTTATTTAATAAGAGGTTATTTTCATCACATATTTGAAATAATATATGGAAGTTTAAAACACACTGAATTGAATAAGAACAAACTCTATTTTTATTCATTGTATATTCCTCAAATAAATTTATTGTTTCTAACATACTTCTTGGGTATTAAATAAAATATGCCTTTCAAATATATGTATTTAAATATAGTAACCAAATAAGTATAGAAACATTACAAGAAAAAATGTATCTTCTCCAAGTCATCGGTGAGAAACACATAACTTAGTATTTCCAAGTGAATGATTCTAGTTTAAAAAATTGTTAAGCATAACCCATAACATTTATATCACATTCCCTATGGACATAGAAAGACATTATTTCAATTTTAGGAATGAATGTTGTTATTGGTGTGTCATAATCATCAAATAGTTCAATGGTACTTGAATCATAGGCAATAAGTGATGAATATAAAAAATGTAATACTTTTTTACCCATTTATGGAAAGATAATTTTTTATGAAGAAAACTAAAAGTCAAAATCAAGGATATACCCAATATGGTATTTAGGCATAGTAAAACTAGACACCTTTGGTATATTTGATGCATTTAGTTTGGAAAAATAAACCTTTAGAAATAAAGGTATGACACAAGGCTTTTGGAATTAGTTCAACAAGTGTGAATTATTTCAAAGGAAAGCTTTCGGTAAAGATACTTCATAAGATTCCTTTAAGTGATTAAGGAATCTAATAGTGAAGTATAAGAATGTTCAGAAGATATGAGTTTCTTTATATTGTCATGCCGAAGAATATATTGACCAAGCATTCATCGATCATGATAATGTAGCATGAAGTAATTCCTAAATGCACATTACATTATCTACATCATGACATTGATTTTTATAAGGAGGATAAATGATGAGTATTATATGTTAACAATGATAAAAAACATGTAGTATGGATAAATTCCTAAATGAAAATTTTATACACCAAAGTTATGATGTAAGTAGTATCAATGTTTCAACCTATAGTAACTTCCATCATATTTCAAGATGTGATTTTCAAATAATGGTGTAAACCCATAACCAATTTGCTAAATAAAATGACAAATGGATATCATACGAGTCATAATATGATGAAAATACATTATGTCATAGGACATGTGTTAAAGATGAAAATCATTTGTTAAGAAAAAACAAACAAACATGCATCAAGATAAACACATGGTGCATCTAAGGTGATTATCCTAACGGTTTCTTAGGATATTACATAAATCCCTAAGATAGAAAAATCAGTAGTCAAGTGATAGACTAAATTCCTATAAGGAGGGTGCACATCTCTACTTGATATTATGGGATTAATATTTACTAGGATTTAGTTAATGCTTGAGATGCAAAAATGGTTGGCATAGGATCAAGTTCCACAGGTGTATGTGGAACAAGATTATTTCAGAGACACATACTGCATATGAAGGTTAAAAACCATGGTGATGGTTTTGAGTTCACTGCAGATGGTGATACATTATTAATTGAGAATAATAATTCCTAAAAGTAAGTAGTGTATGTCATTTATCTAAGATTGACAAGAAAAATTAAAATTCAGTAATGGATTACATGCATCAAATTGCAAAGGGGCGTAAAAATTGGATACTATGGTTGGTATTCAAATGAGTTGATACATGGATGGTAAAAGTGTGGTATCAATAAGGATTTATTGGTTATACCAAGTTGTTATGACTAAATCCATTAGAATTTTACTTATCATAGATAGCTTATAAGATCATTAAATTGGCCATTGGATTTCAAGATAAACTTTCTTGGAAGGTGTCTATACAATGCAACCAGAAAGGGATGATGAAACCATCCAATTCCAATGTAGATTTCAAGTTACTGAAATCCAGTTTTGGATTAAATTAAGCAACAAGATCTTAGAGAATTCATTTCAAATGAATCTTTTCCTTGTGTCTACCCAAGGTGAGTGGGAGCGCTAAAGTTTTCAAGAGAAATATGTTCTGCAACTTATGGAAAACAAATATTGGTCTTGCAGTTATTTAAGACCATAATAAAAGAAATTATCCAGTGATTAAATTAAAGTAGAAACCTAAGTTATAGGGAACATGATCTAGTAAGGTAGATCTAACAGTTGATTAGACTAAGTCAATCATACATACAGTGACATGATATTGAAAAATACAAGTTGTAACAATTCAATTTCATAGTTATTTCCAATGTCACATGGAATTATCTCTCTAGGTTGACATGTTTGAAACACGGGAATAGATTAAAGTTTTGAGTTGAGTACTATATGCTTCATTGATGGATCAATCACATATTCCATGTTATGTAAAACAATTGATATTTCCAGGATATACTTTATAGTAGGAAAATATTAATTATTTCCAGGAGAACTACAAGTTAAGAAGTCAGAACTATCATATTGTACTTCTATAAGTACAAATGATATATACTTGGTAAGTGGAGAAGAAGTATACTAGTTATGGTGGGACACAAACTAGTAATCCAGAGGTGATGAGTGATTCAATCTCATAAAATCTAGTGGTGGCCATACATACAAATACTGAGTACGTTGCATCTTCTAAGGTAACTAAGAAGTAGTTATTAATTGCCACAATTTTTTCCAATTCTTGGAATCACACCAAGTAAGTAAAGTATTATCATAATGTAAATTATGATATTCTTAGAATCCATGATATCAAGTTATGATAGTAGAAAAAATAGAAATACTTGGGGAAACCATCTCTTGAGAAGTTTTACTCAAGGAGATGAGGTCACATATAATAGAATAGTCATGCGGCAGAAATGTGACAAACCCAGGAACTAAAGCCACAAATCAGTAGAAACACAATCTTTATCATGTCAGTAGATAACAAGTATGGTTAGCAAGTTGGATCTAGTGTAATTGGGAGTGTTTAAATAATGGGTTTCCTAGACCCAACAATACAGTACTTTTGATTACCATATTTTGTATACAGTCATCTATACATGATGTCTTCTTACCATTATAGAGTAGATATTTCTACTTCCAATATTTAATGGTAATGTACTAGATTAATTGTTATATCAAAAGGATATAGCAGATCCCATGTTATAATAATAACCTTGAGATACAATGACATTAATCTTAAAAATGTCATATGGTCTAGTTACATCTTACTGACTGGACACAGTAAGTGTTTGACTATCTGGTGCTGGGTGATCATAAGCATTGAGACTTCTTCTTATAAAGTTCACACATGGTGATCTCTAGTAGTGAGATCATGAGGATAGACCAACTAATAGGAACACCACATGTTTTGGGTTTCATTGGTTGTTCCTATCTAAGAACATGAGTATTGGTATCTAGACTTGAGACCATTACCAATGTGTATCATTTTATTACGTACTTTGATGAAAGGAAAAAACCATGGTATTGAAATTTTGGTGAAATAGCTTGTGTTGGGTGCGTCGTTGGTGGTATGACATTACTTGAATGGTCAAGAACATATTTTTCGCTTCTTGGTTTTGGAAGTTGTATATCTCAGGCCTAGTTGTTCAGGATGGTGCTACCTTTATAAGTCTTTGGCCAAATTAGTCAAAAGGAAAATCCATCTAGTTAGATCAACAAATAATAAAGCAAGGAAAAGGACGATGACAAAAGTTTGCATCCTGATTTATGAGATATTTAATGATAAAGAGATTATAGTACACAATCAATGTTCGTAGGATGATAGTCATTGCTATGACTATCCTTATCTCTTTAGGGGCCATGATGGATTTCTAGACTCTACTCTTAGTCTATGGATTTTATTCAGTGCTATCGAGATAAGGGCTTAGAAGGTCACACATAATAGCGTATTCATGGATCCACCCTATTATGTAGAATATATATATATTGGACATGGTGGGCCCCACCATAGGGTCTGAGTGTTGTCCAAGTTATCTATCACTGATAAATAAATAAATTCATTATTATTCAAATTACGAGTAATTGGATTGAATTTATTTAAATTATTTACAAGTTATGTAAATATGAGGAAATATTAATCAAACAAATATTTTGTTAATATTCAAGGTTCATTTAATATTAAGAAGGATAACGAGTCGAGTTAAATGGATCAGTTTTTATTACATAATATATTTTTATATATATTATAGGTATGTGATAAAATAATAAATAATATTGACATAGATTAGTTCATCATAATTATTTATTAAGTGGATGTTGAAATAAGAGAGGTCCAAGGAACCCAACCGGGTATTTGGAAACTCTACTATAAATAGAGGTGAGGCTCTCTTTCCATGTAACTATTCATTGATTTATGGAATGAATAAATAGAGCCTCTCTCCCCTCCTTATCTCTATAGAGATAAACTCTTGATCCAAGAACTCAGATCAAGATTTTCCTCAATCATTGAAAGCATCTTGATGTAGTGATCGTTAGGACAACAAAGACATCTTCAGATCTCTACACTAGCACCCAGAATTCGATGATCAATGATCCTGTGGGGTTTTGAAGTACGTGTGGATGATCTAGAGGGTTCCTACTATGGATCCTTTGAGCAACGATCACCATCGACGAGTTATAGTCGAGTACAACTTTAGATCTGAATATGTATGTTTACTATTTAAGTTTTTGTGCTCTTTTAATTTACGCGAGATTCTCGGACCTTATTGGGGCTCGTATCGTTGGCATCGAAAAATTCTATCGAATTTTCAATGAAAATTTTAAAACCCTTGACCCACCAACTTTCGTTGTGAGTCCCGTATCCTTTCACCTCCTCTATCCTAACCTTGAGACTGGAGAGAATTTTGTAGTAATTTTCATCCCATTGGGATTGTAAATGAGGATTAAGTCAGCTGATCTCTTCCTGAAGGTTATCCAAATTGACATCCTAATTGGGAAGAAGAGAGAGACAAGAGAGAATGGAACTTTTGAGCCTCTTTAATTTTCTTTTAAGATAAACCTAGGAAAATCCCTAAATTGGAGATGACTAAGAGGAGAAGGCCAACTCTTTGAAGCCTACTAACTGCATCCAGTGACTAGTATAAAAAACACCATTATTTTCATCCCTGATGAATTCAATTAAATAAGAAGTGGAGAGTGATCTGATAATGACCTAGATAAATGAGTCACCAAGGAACCTATGAAAGAGGAGACAACATATAGGTTACCTAAACATCTATCAAGACTACTCTATATTATACTACTGACCCTTTTATTATTTCACCAGGTGAAGGCATCCCAGAGTAACCCATGTTCAGAAACTGATTGGAAGCTATAAAAGATTGGAAATCTTGAATTCCATTGTTAGGTTAGAATCCTAAAACTTTATTTTTAGATGAATAAATAATAATATTAAAATCACCACCAATAATCCATGCTTCTGATCCTCTATTGAAGGATAAAAGGGAGTCCTAAAGATCTTTCCTCTAAGAAGTTTCACATTTAGCATAAATAATATAAATAAGATAAAAGACTCTATTGAAACATATATCAACAAAAAGGTATTGATTGGAACTTTCTAAAAAGTACACTTGGATTTAGATCTTCCATAAAATCCAAATGTGAGCATTGATCGACTTCCAATGCATGTAGTAATTAAAATAAAGACTTCAAACTCGATCCTTGATGGACTAAGAATTTAACTTCGGTTATAGGATGGATAAAAAATGAAACATTTTTATTCTGAATGTAATTAAAGATAAAATTACTTTTATTTAAGGATCTTAGACCCCTATCATTCCATATAATAGAATGCATCATTGTAAATTGGAAGATAAAACCTGGAAGCCTAATTCAAGTGATGTTCCTAGTAACTGGCCATTATTAGCTGATTTGGTTTTGGAATGGGTTTCAATAATTCTTAGAGGAATCTGGGGTTTATCCACCATCAGAATACCTTTAGTAGGGGGTGTCTAGATGAAATCATCCCCAACATATTCAAGAAGTTGAAAGGCATTATGAGTGGGTGTTGATTAAGAGGGGAGAGGAGACCCAATAGACCCATTTTAGGGGTCAAAAGGAATGTCATTTAAAACTATACTAGTAGAAAGATAGTCCAATCCAGGAAGTGAATCAAGATAGATTTCATTCAAACAATTCTGATTGATAGGATAATAACATAATGGAGGATCCTTCTCTATTCCTTTATCAATAGTCACAGGCAGAACCCGTGAAGAACTAAGATCCAAGGAAGGAAGCAATAGGACCTTTGGAGGAGAAGATAACTCAACCAGATGGTTTTGATCACTGGAAGACTTCATGGGATGGAGAACCATTACATAAGCCTCAAGAAGCACCACTCTAGGATCAAGAGCTGAGAAAACTGAAGGG
Source organism: Viscum album (assembly GCA_963277665.1). Taxonomy (NCBI): domain Eukaryota; kingdom Viridiplantae; phylum Streptophyta; class Magnoliopsida; order Santalales; family Viscaceae; genus Viscum; species Viscum album. Next base: position 72,406,510 of record OY728162.1, on the reverse strand, counting down.
ATTTTCATAGGGGACTCTAGAGTTATGGTGTTAATACCACTAACATGACCTGAAATAGGGGAAATAGAAAAAGTAACTTCATTATTAATCCTATTAGTCTTTGATGGAAAATGGAACATAGAGATAGTCACACCCGCTTGAGTATGTGCCTTTTCTAAAGACTTGGAATGAACCCCTTGATTTATGCAAGAAAAACTTGAGTGTACTTATAATCTAAAATGAGAGAAGAATCCATGAGATAATGGGTATTTGATATTTTTACAAAAAACAAGATCAATCCATATATGCAAGAGAATATGATGTAGGAAAGGGGCTTCTGGATCAAATTATACACAAATATGGGCCACTGTTGTATGTTCTATTATAAGAGTTGATTAATTAAAACATAGAAAGTGAATAATATCATTAACTATAGATTTTATCATGGATTTATTTTGAAAAGGAAGTGTGACACTCGAAATATGAATCCACAGTTCCACCAAGGAGGAATCCTTACTGTGATGAGCTTCGAGAGACCAATGAAGAAGAAGAAACCTTTGACGATTGCAAGCTCTCCCCTCCCTATTCCACACTTGGATTAAATCCACCTATGAGAAAAAAATGCATAAATAAGGAATTCCAAGACAATATGGACATTTAAATAGCACCTGAAAGGTCCCAAGAGTTGAAAAATCTCGACCCCCCCAGAGAAGGCCGATCGTTCTTGAAATTAGAAATGAGGGACCAATTATGGAAGTTGGAGGCCTTACCAAGCTCAATATTTGTAAGATAGATAGTCATTCATCCTTCAACCTAATCCAATTCCTTTTTATATAAGGAGATAAGAGGAACCATCAAAATAGGTGGATGGTAATCATGATGAAAAGAACCTTTCATAGATGATCTTTAGGATGGAGTAAAAGAAGGGAGATTTGATGCATTGAGGTGAAGGGGATGAAGGGATTGAACCAGGCTAGTGGGATCTGAAGAATCTACCATAGGAGGCTGAGGCATTCCAAATGAGAGTTCTAGAAAGTTCCCAACAAAAATACCTAGGAGATATCCCACCAGAGGTGGTTGATCTGAGCTCGATCCTAGAAGATCCACCAGAGGCACGCCAACAGCAAAGGTGAGGGAAGAAGAAAAGTTTAAAAATATCAGAGGCATGTAAGGTGATTACTTATGTGGAAGATTTATTCAATGAAATTAATTACAAAATTAAACTAAAACAAAGTATCTCATGAACATGTGAAATAAGCATACTAATGCACTTGTGAGAGAAAATTAGAAACAAATATCACCTATAAAGGTATAATAACCATCCCAACCTCACCAAGGCTTGCTCACTAAATAATGCAATACAATTAATATAATATAACAAGAATCACATTGAAAAGGGTACCCCACACCACTTTTCCAATGATATGCTGCTCTCACATCCCAATGTTGTATGTCCTCATGATCCCATCCCTTCCATATAACACCACCCCACAAGCATGATCACAACACACCTCGCCTGAAGACACATGGGATTACCACCCCACAAGCTTGACTACAAAACATATTTTATGAAAACACCTGGTCTATAACACAACCACATCCATAAACAGAGTAATAGGGTATCATGAACATGTAGGACATCAAACTCATTCCCTCCTCCTTCCATGCATGACCCCACTAGAATCCATCCCACAAGAATGGTCATATATTTCCTGAAAACATCTAGGCCATCAAAACCACCATCAAATTCACTAATAGACCTCTGACCATCACAACCTATGCAATATCTACCTGACCTGGAAGAGAGAGTGGTAAAGAGTGGGTACCCATACATCCGTCCTCCTCAACGAAGTTCTGGAAAAACACTCCCGCGCGACTATGTGGGTGTTGACACATAGTGCTCAACATGGGTGGGGTGTGTATATAAATCTCAAGAATATAAAAGTATATATATATAGTATCAAACACTCAATCCCAACCCATGGGTTCACAAACTAACTAACCAAATCAAAACATAATCACCTTTTCTACAATCTCTAAATGTATAACATCACACAATAAGCTAAAAACCCCATTTCAAATTTCAAACCAATTCCACTTAATCATATTATTCTTTTCATTATTTAGCATAAAGCATATTTAATCACACAACCCATCATTTAATCATTCATTAACCATTTTAATCCCATTAACCAAACCAACTCATGTCATTTAAATCATTATTAATAATTTATTCCATCACTACTCGGGCATCTAGAACAATGAAAATTCCACCTCATCACCCCAAAAGCATGGCCACCAAACCACCTCACCACCCAAAAAGTACAGCCCAAAAACCACCTCATCACCCCAAATTCACGACCAAAAACCACATCGCATTCCCAAAAGCACAACCCACAAACCATCATCCCCACATTCCCCAACCACACATTTCTATCCCAAAATCACATCTAAACATCAAAACACATCAAGATCATTTTATAGATTTACAAAGGGTATTTTAGCACATTTCAATTTATTTTTTTGTGTGTTATCACACAAGCCATAATCTTGGGGAAGCCATTTCATTATCCAAATATAAGTGGTTAATCGATTTCCATATCAGGGTTATATCACAACAATCACAATAGGTGTAATAGTCACAAAAATATCATCTAGCATAAACAAATCCCCCACAACAACAATTTTCAGAAAGGCCACAAGCCCATACAATACACAATATCACAAATAATATCAAGATGTAAAAACATGAAAATAAAACCACATTTACCCATTTAAATTTCAATTTAACCAATTATTTATAATTTATTAATCCAACAAAACCATAACCCATATATAAGAAAAAGAAAACCCCTCCCGCATGATACACAATAAAGAGAAACTAGGGATTCCCTACCTCAAGGAAGCTTTTCCGAATCGTTGTGCACTACAGATAGAAGAAAAAGCACCCACAACCACAACCACACCACAAAAATATATAGATCAACCTACACCACGCCCAAATACCATCAAAACACATCTTAAACACAAAACCGAAACCAAACCTCACTACTATAGAAAATCCCTAAAGAAGAATGAGAGAAAACCATACAAGAAGAAGGAAGGGCTTACTACAGATTACCAACGAACAATCAATGAGACCAACAAATAAAATAGTGGGGAAGAGGGATTAAATAACTCATCAAGGATACTATGGTTCACCCAAAATGATAGGAAGAAGAATACATAGATTAATTGGTGAAAATTAGGTCAAAAATAACTTTTAAAACTACACTACATCAGGGATTTACATGATGTGTAATCCCTTATCACATCATGTAATCCTCAGGGTTTAGTTTCATAAAAAAACACGTTGCCTTTTTATTATTTAACCCCTAAAATATACACATCATGAATTAGACCTGTAAAATCCATGAAATTGACTTTCATGTTGTGTAAACTATACACGACATTTATTTCCTACAGTAGCTCTACTCCACCTCCAGCATCCACTGAAAACTCCCAGATCCTCCCCTGAACACCTCTAATGCTCATAAATGATAGAGTAATGTACTAGGAGGGAACACAAAATTACATCATATACCTATCAAATTATTTTCACCCTCAAGAATCCAAAGAAAAACCTAGAAGGAAAGGGGTGTGAATAAACACCCGATGAGATACCTCTTAAGGATCTATTTATACCTCAAATGATACCACCATACAAACATGAAAACCCAAAAAACCACATCACCAAATCCACAAGACTCCTCATATCACACAAATAAACTACCACACAACCACTTCATAAACATCTCAACCTCCATTCAACACAAAAAAAACCACTACAACCAATGAACTGAACCATCCCAAACACAAGAATCAGGGAATTCCATCCTCCATGTCAAGATACTATCCACTCTGGGTGGCACTGAATCACCCACACAATTTTAATCGCATCATAGTTAATGCATATGGATTGGGAATTAGGTCCTTCCCTTTTCATATGTCAGGACTTTATCACACATCACACTACACACATCACAAACCAAGGAAAACAACTCATCAGATAAAATAACAAGATCTCAATCATCACATCACAAAGTAAGATAGAGAAAAGAAAACTCAAAACAAATCCAGTTACCAGGGATACATCTGCATCTCTCGCTCCCAAGTACTCTCCTCTAGTCTATCATGCCTTCATAATAAATTAACTAAAGAAATGGTCCATCCATGCAATGCCTTATCCTGATGATCCTGGATCTCTACTGGTCGCTCCAAGAACATTAGTTTGTCCTCAATATCCAACTCTCCCTATTGAATGACTTGGGAGTCATCATGAAGATACCCAAGAAAATTATAGATGTGGAATACATCATGGATCCTATCCAACTATGGTGGAAACTTCAACCGATACACCACCTTTCTAACTCTCCCCAACACCTCAAAGGGCCCAAAATACCTCGGAAAAAGATTACTGCCTCTACCAAACCTCCACTGCCCACATCAAGGGGAAACCTTCATGAAAACATAGTCCCTAAACTTAAATTACAAGGTCCTACTTATATTATTAGAATAAGACTTATTCTAGTACAACACTACTTTAATCCTCTCATATACAAGATGCACTTTCTCTGTCATTCACTACACCACATTGGGACCAAGAAATGATATCTCCCCAACCTCCATCCAACACAATGGTGAATGAAACAGTCTCTTGTATAAAGCCTCAAATGGAGCCATGATAATGGAAGAGTGATATATATTATTATAATAACATTATACCAATGGAGGGTTTCATAACCAAGATCCTATAGAGTCCAAGATACATGCTCACAACATATACTCCAATGTCTGGATAGTTCGTTCTATCTACCCATCTGTCTGAGGGTGGAAAGCAGTGCTGAGGCATAACTAAGTTCCAAAAGCATGATGAAATACCCTTCAGAATCATGAGGTAAAATGTGCATCCCTATATAAGATAATGGAACTCCAAACTTCATGAAACCACACCACCTCATCCACATATCTCTTAGACAAATCATCCACTATGCCCAACTACTTGATTGCTAAGAATTGGGCCAATTTCGTTAATTGATCCAAAGCCACAAAGATAGAATCACAAAATCCCTGAGATCTAGGTAACACTATGATGAAATAAATTGATATGTCATCCCATTTCCACTCAAGAACATACAAGGGATGAGAAAAACCACCAGGAACATGATTATTGACCTTTATTTTCAAGAAAACCAAATAGTTTTCCACCAAATTTGCTACTTCCTATTTCATCTTGAGCCACCAAAACTATATATTCAAGCCATGATGCATCTAAGAAACTCTTGGGTATATCGAAAAATTTGAGTTAGAAAAATCATAGAGGACTCCCCCAGGCATCACTACCTAAACAAACAATCTCCCATGAAACGACATCTGGTTCTGACTATCCTATAATCATCTCTCTAGAGCATTACCATAGCCAAAATGATCACGCACAAGCTCTTCCTCTAGGTATCCATACTAAGACACATCCACCCACTGCATTAGGGAATACTATACCATCATTTGAAACAAATATCCTCTACCATTATCCACCTTTTCATCTAAGTGAAAGGCTTCCAACTCCTCCATTACTCTATAATAATCCTTATATTCCCAAACAACATCCTTCCATGAATTCCTGATCAAAGTTTCAGCCACAAAATTCCATTTTTGCGAGGTGTAGGAGATCCCAAAATCATAATACAGAAGAAAATCCATCCACCTCTAATTCCACAAGTTCAAATCATGTTAGTAAAATATATAACTCAAATTATTATGATTTGTGAAGACCACAAAACTCTCCCCAATGAGGTAATTCTACCACAACTTTAGCACAAACACAAACTCTTCTAGCTCTAGATCATAGGTGGTGTAGTTACGCTTATGGGTATATAACTATGTAGACCCATAAGCGATCAACTCCCACTAATAGATCAACACACATCCCAAGAATAGATATGAAGTGTCATAAATCACCTCAAACATCACCCCATACTTAGGAAATCAAATCACTAGAGCACTAACAAAATTCACCTTCAAGTAACTGAATTATTCCTAAAAATGATCACTCCACAAAAAAAAATCCCAGTACTTCCTAGTCAAAGTTGTCAATGGGGCTGTGACTCGAGAGAAATCAGGTACAAACCTCTGATAATAGCCTGTGAGAGAAAGGAAACTGTGAACCTATACCAAATTCTTGGGTGATTACCAAGAAAGAACTGCTTTGACCTTCGATGGGTCTACTACCACACCCTATTGAGACACCACATACCCAAGGAAATACAACTCTCATATCCATAATTTACACTTGGAAAACTTTCCATAGAGCTGGTGGCATTGAAGAACCCTCAATATAGTTCCGAGATGATCAGTATGATCCTCATCTAACTTTGAGTAGATCAAGATATCATCAATGGATACAATGAAAAACTAATCCAGGAACTCATAGAACAAGGAGTTCATAATCCCCATGAACACAACTGAAATTTTCATAACACTGTACAACATGACTATAAACTCGAAGTTACCATACCTATATATGAAGGTAGTATTTAGGATATTTCCCTCCTTCACCCTCAAATGGTGATATCCAGAATATAGATTGATCTTAGAAAACCAACTTCCCCATCTCATCTAGTCAAAAATATCATCTTTCCTTGGAAGAGTGTAACAGTTTTTGACCGTCACCTCATTCAACCTCTAGTAGTCTATACACAACCTCTGAATACCATCAACCTTCTTTGAGAAAAAAATTGGAGAACCCCACAGAGATGCACTAGGATAGATAAAAACCTTCTACATTAGATCATATATCTGAATCCTTAACTCCCACAACTAAGAAGGCACAATTTGATAAAGATCCATCGAATTCATAGAAGCATCGATATGAAATTCTATCCCGAAATCAACATCACGTTGAGGGGGTAACATCAAAAACTCCTTTTTAAAAACATATAGGAACTCCCCAAAACTCTGGGAAGCTCTACCATCCCATCATCTACTAATTCCACCAATAACTCAGCCAATAAGTAAAGAAGGGGATCCACATACTGATTGCCCACCTGACAACCCCAATCACTAATGAAAGACACACATTAGCCATAAACATCTGAAAATAAGACTATCCTCTGAAGGAATTAGATAAAATAATTTATGGAATACAACAAATAAATTTTGAGGATAACATCATATGGATTCATCTGTAACAATAAAATATCCCCATAAGACTTATGTGGCCCCATCATCAGTCTACATCCCCAGCACACATCAAACAAGTTGTTCTGGACTTCGACTGGAATAGTCAACACCAAGGGCATGGGAATCCTCTTTATGTATAGTAACATATAATGGTCTAGAGATAGTGTAACAAAAAGTGTGAATATTCTGAATTAAACAAGGTAAAAACAATGGTACTAGCCAAACTGACCGTACCTATGAAAAACTCTAGCCCCTCTGGAACTACTATCTCCACTATGTGAAAATGACTACACCCATATCCTCTAACTCTCTTCCGATGAACACCTCTACAACCATGCTCAAGTCACGATCCTTGAACATGAGGAACATCATAAGATCAGCCTCTACCTACACCATGTCCCCTTGGTGGAGAAAAAACTTGATTCCCCTACTGCTGAAATGGACACACTGGAAACTTCTACTGAGGATGATGCTGAACCTATCCATATCCACCAAAATGAGCTCTAGGAACCACTGGGAACTGGTTCTGGTGATGGAAATGAACACTAAAACCAAAACAAACCAGCACAAAGATCCCAGGAAAATCATGAAAAACAATGGCCCAAGAAGGATGGAAAGGAATCTACTGAGGCCGACTCCCTATAGGTTGATACCTCTAAGTTCCCAATGCTTTAGACCTTCCACTAAAAACTACACTCCTTGAGAAACACTACTGATTAAGTTCCCATTACAAACCTCTCTGTGAGTGAATTTTCTTGATCACCTATGCCTTCTTATGAAATTCCAAATAAAATGGAAATAAAGAAGGAGTAACTATATATTAGATAGTAATATGGAGTGCCTACTCAAGATATCTCACATGAGATTACTCATCTGGAAAAAGATCTGTTAAAGAATGAATAAGGTCCTTGAACTTAATTTCAAACTCATGCACCGACATGCTCCCCTACTGAAGAGAGAAAAGCTACTACCTATTTACCACCTTCATGGTCGATGAAAGGAAATCTACCCAGAACTCCTTCTGGAATTAGACCCACAAAACATCTTCCTCCTTCTGATCTCCTAGATACAACATCCACTATTGATGTGCAGCTCCCTACATCTAACTAATTTCCAAAGGGACCAAATTATCCATAGAGGCCTAGATCAAATTGAAAGTGATATCAAGATCCTCCATCCATCACTCTCTCTACATCTGAAACACTTACCTCATAATTTCCCATATCCTTCTACTGGAAAGAACATAATTCCCTCTACCAAGCCTCACCCTCCTCTATCAGATCAACCCTATGGTGATCAACTAGATCATCCTACTAATCCTTAACTTCCTTAACCACATGTGGATGATGAAAATGAGCTATATTTGTAATAAAAACATAGAAGTTCCTTATCCTAATAATGCGTAATTTTTATTTAGATTCATTTTAATTCACTTTATTCATTTTAAACTTCCTAAAAAACCCAATTAAAATAAGAACACAAGTCATCATGATGCATGCATATCTACCTTGAAAGAAGGTCCATATCACTTGGCCATTCAATAAGCTTAGATTCTATTCACTGGACCATAGGGGGCCCTAAAATCCCATTTCCTAGCCAGTCTCCCTAACCAATGTCATTTACTAAGGTCAACTAGCACTATTTCCATACCAATACATGAAAAACTCACCATGCCTAACTCCAAAATCTATCCTATCTCTCAACCACTCCTCTAATACCACTATATCATGACCCCCCCCCCCTTTAAAAATACCACAACGAGGGGTGAGATATAATGACCCCCCCTGAGCCTCACCTCCGGTCAACCCCGAGTTGGAGAATAGCACCAAGGGTATAAAAATCTCCTGATATGGGAGGAATTACCCTCTATAATAATATAACATTAGAAGATAAGATGAATCATCCAAAAAATACTCTGAGACATAATATAAACAAAATCCAAAACCATCCCATATTCATGTATAAATAGAAATGATATAGATAAAAGTATCCAAAATAAATACCCAAAAGTAAATCAATATTAGTGACACAAAAACTATCAAGTATCTGAGCTAGTAATGTCCAGCACGGTCCACATAATCCTCATAGAAACCTTAAAATAGTTATATATATAGGGTGATCATACAAGTATACTCAATAGGAAAACCAAAATCAATCATGCACATGTGAAATAAGCATACTAATGCACTCATGAGAAAACTTCTAAACCAAACAACACCTACAAAGGCAAAAAAACCATCCTAAACTCACCAAGGAATACTCACAAAATAATACAAGACAAGTGATATAATATATAAGAATCACATTGATAAGGGTACCCCATACCGCTTTCACACTAGTATGTCTCTCTCACACCACAATGTCGTATGTCCTGGCACTCTCATACCTTCCATACAACACATCTCTCCACAAGCATGGTCACGACACACCTCACCCAAAGACACCAATGCTCGCCACCCCATAAGCACAACCACAACACATATCACCCCAAAAAACTAGGGCAGAACACAACTACTACCATAAATAGAGTAGTAGGGTATCATGAACATGTAAAAAATCAACCACATACCCTTATCCTACCATGCATGACCCCCACCAGAAGCCACACCACAAGAATGGTCATATCTTTCTCAAAAACACTTGGGCTATAAAAACCACCATCTAATGCACTAACAAACCTTCAAACATCACAACCTATGAAAAACCTACCTCACTTAGAAGAGAGAGCGAGAATGAGTGGGTACCCTACCATCCATCCTCCTCACTGGATGTGGGGAAACCCCCCACACGACTATATAGGTGTTGGAACATAGTTCTCTATTTGGGTGGGGAACATATAAAAATCATAAGAATATACAAGTATATATATTTATATATAGTATTAAACACTCGATCCCAACCTATGGGTTAAAAACTAACTAACCAACTCATAATAACGTCATATTTTATGCTACCTCTAAATTCATAACTCCACACAACAAGCTAAAAACCCCATTTCACATTTCCAATAAATTCTACTTAATCATCTCATTCTTTTCATTATTTTTCATCCACGACATTTAATCACACAACCCATCATTTAATCATTGATTAAAAATTTTCATCCCATTAACCAAACCAAACCATTTCATTTCAATCATTATTAATAATTTACTCCATCACTACTTGGTCATCTATCACAACGCAGCTACCACCTAGCTGCCCCAAAAGCACAACCAACAAACCACCTCACCACCCCAAAATCATAGCCCACAAACCACCTCGCTTCCCCAAAAGCACAGACAAAAAACCACCTCATCACCCCAAAATCATGACCTAAACACACATTTCCATTCAAAAAATAAGGCCAAACATCAAAAAAAAATCAAGCCCATTTTACAGATTTATAAAGGAGTTTTTAGCACATTTCACTTTATTTTAGGGGTCTTATCACACAAGCCATAATCCTAGTGAAACCATTTCATTATCCAAATATAATTGGTCAATCAATTTCCATTTTAGGGTGATATCACAATAGTCAAAATAGGTGAAACAGTCACAAAACATATCATCTAACCCAAATAAATCCCCCAACAACCACAATTTTCAATGGTTTCACAACCCCACACAATCCACAATATCACAAATAATATCAAGATGTAAAAGAATGTGAATCAAACCCCATTTAACCCTTTAAATTTTAATTTAACCAATTATTTGTCTTTGATTAAGCTAGAATAAACATAACCCATAGATAAAAAAAATCAATCCCCTCCTGCATGATACACAGTAAAGAGAAATAATGGATTCCCTACCTCAAGGAAGATTTGCCGACTCGATGTGCACTATAAGGTGAAAAAGAAGCACCCAAAAACCCAACCGCACCACAAGAAACTATGGATCAACCTATACCGCACATAAATAACATAAAAAAATCCAAAATACACAACCTAAACCAAACTTCACCACCATAGTGAAACCCAAAAGAAGAATGAGAGAAAACCATCCAAGAAGAAGAAATGGATTACCAAAAATTTTCAACAAACAGCCACCAGGACCAACAAATCAAAGAGGGAGGAAGATCACTTGAAGAACTATTTAGGGCACCTAGGTTTCATTTAAAATGAGAAGAAGAATAATCCACAGTTGAATGAATGAAAATTCAGCCAGAAAATAACTTTTAAAACTATACTACATCGAGGATTTATATGAAATGTAATCCCCTATCACATCATGTAATCCTCAAGCTTCAGTTTTTCCAAAAAATTCATTTCCTTTTTATTATGTAATGTATAAAATATACACATCGTTAACTATCCCTATACAATACTTAAAACCAACTTTTATGTTGTGTAAACTATACACGATGTGTATTTCCTATAGCAGCTCTAATGCACCTCCATATTCCACTGAAAACTACCAAAACCTCACCCAAACACAAACAATTCTCAAAAATAGCAAATTAACAGACATTTAGGGAGCATACCCTTATAAAAGTACTACTAGAATCCATAATGCCTTATTTTTTACCCTAGTTTTCTTGATAGATTTGGGTTTAAGTCCATGTCATTAGGCCCTGATGAGGTTGCTGATATATTGATCCGATCTGATTGCTTCAATTTCACACCTTATCTTTCACTAATAAAACCATTTTTTGATAATTGTGGTGACTCTCCTGATGAAATTTCATACAAGATCTCCCTCTAGGATGGGGTTCTTATAGCTAGGATGGATGGGATGATTGTTTCCAAACTATATATCCCTTACCAGTTCACTCACCAATTTAGTTGCATATAATGAGTTTATCCTCTCCCCTCAGCTGGTGTGTAGGGAGTATGAAATATGGGCACTATCCTCCAGTTATAGATGATATTGGTGTGTTAGGACACCAACATAGATATTATCCTCCCACCTTTTGGATCCACTACCTTCCTTGCTTATGATTATGCCCAGGATTGGGTAGAAGCCTACCTGGATGGTGTGTCGAATAGATTGGTTCATCAACTTGAAAAACCATTTCCCTAAAGACCCCCTATTTGTATCAACGATAGATCATAAACAAGATTTGGTTGAGTCTTTGATGAATTGTTCTCATCCTAGCGACAACCATCCTATCAGTGGGGTAGAATCAGTTGTGGAAGCTAACTCTTCAATATGAGAAATGGATAATGCATCCTCTGAGGGAAGAGAACATGCGGTTTCCACTATTTCTTCCTTATCATCTCATCTAGTTTCTACCCCCTCAAATATACCTACTCTAGAAGCTACAAAGGATCTGATAAGACACAATCTAGTATGGAAGAATTTCCACACCCTGACTATTGAGACTCATATAAAACATTTCATGATCAATAATAATGTCTTCATTGGATATTTCATGATTTGGGTGAATGCAACATTGAAAGTCAACCATTATATGAAATAATGATATACATTATCCTAACACAAAAAGATACGGCTACTAATGATAGGGGTTTGTGTGATCTTGATGATGGGACTCCATTAGATGAATTAATGAAGGAAGCTTCAGAGTCATTAGAATAGAGACGTCATTTCATATCTGTGTTGCACACCCAAAATGATATCTTAACTGTATATATAGAGAGAATATTTATGGGGGTAATATTCATTGAGGTAAAATAATAGGAAATCCAATTCCACCTAGATAGTTTGATAATGGGTTGAGTAATTCACAATCCAAAATCTTGGGTCAAGGAACATGGTATGGGGTAGACATACTGGGGATGACCCATAACACCCTAAGGTGTTGGGTTCCACTGTGGTGTTACCAAGATCACAAGGATTGTATTTACTTTCCTATAAGGAGGATATTCCTCTAATTGGTAGGTCAAATCCCTTATACATGATTCTATAGGGCTTACATTCATGGTCAAGTAGAGTTTATCCCCACTCTTTTCTGAGGGCCATGAAATATTTATGAATACTCAATCTTCCAGATAATGAGGTTGGGAATGGAATCAAAGATATAAATGAAGGTTTATAAAACCCTAGGGAATTTTGGATCTTATTTGTGAAGCTCTATCCATAGGCCCTATGGTTTAGATTCATGAGGTGTGGGCCATCAATAGGTTCAGGAATGAAGTTTCACATTCCTATTTTGAGAAAGGGTACAAAACATGGTGACATACATTGAGGATGTAGAATCATCTTGAATAGTTTTGTTACGAGGATTGAAAATTATGGTCTATAGTGCTCAACTCATAAGTATGATATGGGAAAATCATGTTGATGATGACCCAAAACACCCTAAGGTGTTGCATTCCACTACGGTGGTGTTAGGATTACAAGAATCAAAAAGGCCTTCATGTAGGAAAAATATGTCTCTGATTAGTAGGTATGAGACCTTATGCATTGATAACATGGTAAAAAAGAGATACCCCCTTTCCTTTAAAAGGGCCATGAAAGGTTTTCAATGACTCGACGTGCTCAAATAATGAAGTATAATTTAGGGAAAACGTAATATTCAATACGGGCTTGAGCACCCTAAAATTTGCGTCACTGCCTAATGAACACGTTATCATGGTGAGGGGATAAAAAAACCATTACTCTAAATTTTTCCTAGACCAGGGGGTCCAGCGATCATGGATCAAATTTTACTAGTTCCACAAAGAGGGCCCTATGAGATTTATTCCTCATTCATTTATGCCTTAATTGTTTCCTAAACTCTGGTTGTGAAGAGTTTAATGATTGAATACTCGAATCTTACTCATGATGACCTTTACAAGTTTTCAACTTGAAAATTTTTGTGTCTATTTTTATAGTAGTTTAAGGTATTGTGAATTTGACCATCAAAGGCTAATATTTAAGGTCGTATAGATTTGACCAAATTTCATGTAGTTTAAGGTTGTGACACACATGGACCTAGTATAAGGAGAATGTTACAAAAGTGCCTAATTAGGATACCCAAGTTCAAGAGTAATTCAACATCCTTATGAGAGGGAGATGAAAATTTTGTAAATCATGGATTGTGGTTCTTAAGTCATGAATAATTATATGGGGCAATCATACTGAGGATGGCCTAGAACACCCTCAGGCACTGAGTTCTTCCATGGTGATGTTAGGATCAAAAAGATTTTAAATCCCTTCATATAGGGACAAGATGTCTCTGGTTGGTTGTTCTAAGCCCTTAACATCAATATCATGGTCAAACAAAGAGATATATTTTCCTTTCCAAGGTCTATGAAAGGTTTATATCAACCCAAGGAACTCAAAACATGAAGTGTAATTTATAGGGTGATGGGATTAAAATATAGAAGAATCACCCCGTATTCTGGTCGACTAGGGTCAGGATTTTGTGGGCCTTTAATAAGGAATGATTATGGGTGATGGTTTTCACATTTTAGAATCATGTAGTGGGAACATGTTTGTCATGCGGTTTTAATGTCAGGTGACCATGACATTTTCCTTACATTATAACATTATGTGGTGAGGATTCTAAATGCATAGGTCTAGACCATATACAGTTAGGGGAGTATTTTTTTTCATTAATATGTTTTTGATGAATAAATTATTGGATATATGGGTATCACTACATATCCTGTGATATCAGGAATCAATCCCCACATAGTTCTTATATGAAATTTCCCTATGTAGGTGTGACCTGTACACATGGATGGATATTTTTTTATTGTTTTATTATGGATGGACCCAATAATCAAAGATTTGGGTGTCACTATGTATCCTATGGTAATAGGAATAAATCCATACATAGTTCTTTAATGGGAAATGCTCTATATAGGTCTGACCCATACACAGATGGGGGAATTGTTCCTATTGATTGTTGTATCTGGAACAAGGATTGGTGATCCAGGCATCACTACATATCATATGATGATAGGAATCAATACACACATAGTTCTTATATGAGAAACCCTCTATACAGGTCTGAACCATATGAAGAAGGGGGAATTATTCCCATTGATTATTATAGTTGGACCCAATATTGGATATCTAGGCATCACTACGTATCCTGTGGGGATAGGAATCAATCCACACATAGTTATTGTATGGGAAACCCTATATAAAGGTCTGTACCATACACATGGGGCGGATTTTTCACATTGATTTTTATAGATGGACCCAGGATAGAGATCTCAGTGTCACTACATATACTATGATGGAAGGAATCAAGATACATATAGTTATTAAATGGGAAACCCTCTACGCAGGTCTGGACCATATGTAGAGGGGGGCATTGTTCTGTTTGATTATTGTATCTAGACCCTAGATAGAGATCCATTCATCACTATGTATCTTGTGATGATAGGAAACAATCCACACATAGTTTTTAAATGGGAAACCCTCTATATAGGGTTAGCCTATATGCATAGGGGGAAATTTTTCCCATTGATTATTGTAGTTGGACTAGGATTGGAGGTCTAGGCATCATTACATATCCTGTGACATTATGAATCCTTCCACACATAGTTCCTAAGAATCCATGTAGTTTAATTTCATGAGGTAAGGACATAGGATTTCTGATGTGAAAAGGGAATATTACAGATGAACCGGAGACCTAAGATTTGGGTGTCATTATGTATCCTGCAATGATAGGAATCAAGAAACAAGTAGTTCTTAAACTGGAAACCCTCTATATAGGTCTATCCTATATGTAGAGGGGGAAATTTTCTTATTGATTATTGTATCTAGAACTAGGATTAGATATTCTATCGTCACTACATATCATGTGATGATAGGAATCAAGACACACATAGTTTTTAAGAATCCATGTAGTTTAACGTCATGAAGTAAGGCCTCGATGTGAAAAGGGAATATTGTAGATGAACTCAAGACCTGATATCTGGGTGTCACAATGTATCTTGCAATGAAAGGAATCAAGCCACACATAGTTCTTGAATGAATGTGTTGTGGGAGACCAACACCAATGAAAGTGGTCCTCTCAGGTGAGGTCTATAGTAATGCATAGTTTTGTTTCATAAAAGATACTACAAACGTGAATTTTAAAATCATTTGAAAATGAATTTTGGTGTACCTTTTAAGGTCTTTCATCCTAGACCATTACAACCCCATCGTGAGCTGATATGTTTTAATCATGAAGGGAATCCATTTGTAAAATTCCTAGGTCCATGTGATCTATGCTCGGTGTGAGAAATAAGGAATAGTAAGGGTTATCTCACCTTATAGAGGTAGTTAGGGAAAGTATGGGGTAATTTTGTATCATGTGGTGGATAGGACAAGATATAGGATTTAGGAATCCTAATGTATCTCATTGGAATGAGAATGAAGTTGTATGCAGTTCTGGAAGACTTGTATAGTCTAGGTTCATGTAGCGAGGACATCAGCCATACATTTTAATGTCATGTTGAATGAACGAAGGCGAATCAATGTGAAAGAATATGAATATTGTCTATAGAAACATGAATGGAGTTTTGGGCATCACTATGCATCCTTTGATAGAAGGAATCAATCCTTGGGTAGATTTTGGAAACTGTGTGATTTAGTGTCATGAAGCAAGGACATTAGCTGTGTAGTTCAACGTCCTTTGGTAAAGACAAGGGTCACCCATAATGAAAAAATACTAATGTTGGGGATCTGTGTATTTTCACATCATGCGGTGAGGAAAAATTTGTGATTTTTAATGTCATGTAACCAGGATGTGTCCATAATGTTTAAAATCATATGGTCAGGACATGAGATGACATGTAGTTTAAATTATTACCACATGGACTTATTTTGTATAGTTTAACATCATGTGTCTAAGACATGATCTATAAAATTTAATTTCATAAGGTTGGGATGTGTTTGTATAGTTTAACTTCATGCGACCAGGATAAGGATAATGCCTGATGGTTGTTATGTAAATTATTTCTTGAGAAACCTCACATTGGTGGGGGGTGTGACATGTTTTCCATACATTGTGGCCTATTAATAAGATCTATTATGATATAACTTATATATGATATAATTCCATTCCCATTTGGGTTCCATATTTTGAGGTTTCTTTCCTAGTATCATTGGGGTTTTAATATCCAATACTCGTTCTCCTTAAAGGAACAAATGGAGGTGAAGCTTTTTGTTGAAGGCTCATGTGATTTGATTCCGATGGACTTCAAGGTTGTACAATGTATGCAACCTATTCTCATCAACCCGCTCTAACTCACCCAACCACTTTTTCTATTTCTCATCATATTAGAGTTAACCACATATATCTATTCTAAGTAAGGTAAATTGAACTTATATGGGTAACATTGCCTCAGTTATGTATACTAGTGAAGTTTCTTGTGTAGTAGTATGAGTGGTGGTATGATAGGCCCATAAATCATGGAGGAGCTTGTCTGGACATGTTTTATTTTCCATATATACCATCTTCTAGAGTATATTTTATAGAGTCTTATTAAATGCCCCTATCTATCCATTTTCTACTACATGATACCAGGATGAGTGATTGAACTCGATGTTGTACACCTGGTATAATTCCTTCAACTCTTTAGAACAAAATTTGGTTCCACTTTCCATCAATATTATACAATGGAATCCAAACCTAGTGATGATATGGGTCTTTATGAAGTTGATGATATTATTCATCTCGACTTCCTTGAGGGGTATTTCCTTATCCCATTTGTAGAAGAATTTAGTTTTAGTAAGGATATACTTAAATTGATTAGACGTGGTTGGGGGATATGAACCCACAATGTCTATTACCCACATAGAAAATAGCAAGGAATATTTAAATATGTGTAGAAATTATGAGGGTTTATGGATTAAGTTTTCATGAATTTGGCATGCATGAATTTTCCTGGTTAATTCAACACAGTCCTGCATCATGGGTTTCCAGTAGTAACCCAAATTCCTGATTTGGTGGGAGAGCCTAGTCCCAGACTGATGAGCCTTATAGGAGCCTGAATAGACTTCTTCCATGATGGAAAAAATCTCTCTTTATACTATGAATTTGAGGAGTATTCCATCGAAGCCTTGACTGTAGAGGTTTTTTTTCTCATTTGGACAATCTTGAAAGGTAAAGTTTGCTGCTTGGCACCAACTCTGTTCCCATTCAGCTCAGTCTATCAGGAGAGTCCCATTTTAGAGATAATAAATTATGGTCTCAACCCATCCAGAGGTGGATATCGGTTCATCATGCTCTAGGGTAGTGTTTACCTGATTGATTTTTTCTATGTCATAGAAAATGATCGATGAGACCATTATTTGGTGCATGATGCGGAATATTTCTTCCTCATAATCAGGGTCGGACAAGACTATGGCTACATTGTCCAACACGTCAGAACACACATTCTATGGTCAAGGGACATGGTTAATTGTGGGTTCAAAATTGAACTCTACTATTAGTCCCCTAACGTATCTTGTGATAGGGTCCAATTATTTATTTTTGATGGCATATTCACCATTTATTTTCTTTATCACTAGTTTTGAATCCCCTTTGAGGTTTAGGTAGTCTATATGTAGATGTAGTGCTAGCTCCAAGCAGGAATGAGGGCTTGACATTCTACCTCATTATTCATGCAACCTTTAGATTGTGAGAAATAGTAGGGTAAAATTTCTTTGTCTGGAGAAAAAAATACAATATCTAATTTAACCCCATTGAGTTTTATGTTTTCTATTATCTTTTTGATATCACTTTGGTAGGTTCCATCAAAATACATCTCCCATGTTTGGGGAGTATCATGGAAATAGAAAACCTCTTCATCCAGAAGCTCGGTGTCCATTGGTGTGATTTCTAGGGTGGGATATGTTGCGAGGAAATTAGCTAAGGTCCAACCCTTTAACTGAATTTTGTTACATGAACTAAATGTAGTATTATTATAAAATGATCATCCATCGATCCAAACACCTAGTTGGTATGGGATGAACAAGGATACACTTGATCATATCAATACTAGAGACTAGGTGAAATTCATGGTGTTTCAAGTAATGCCTCATCTTTTTCACTATAAATATGAGTGCGAGGCAGTTCCTCTCAACATCATAGTATCATATCATAGTACCTAGCATAATTTGGATAAGGTAGTAGAGACTATTCTCATTTCTCATAACATTTTCTATGCAAGGAGAGTTCCAAGTGATCATTCCATGGTGGCCACATATAAGATGAGTGGATTTCCTTCTACTGGAGGCATTAAGAATAGTGGGTGAAAAAGGTACTTCTTGATACTCTCAAATTATTCTTAGTAGTCTCAATCTCATAGATAGGCAATTACCTTCATAATTATCTTGGTTAAGGGGAGATATTTATTGGAAAGGTTGGCTATGAAATGCTAAATGTACATGAGGTTCCCTTGGAGCCCCCTCAGTTCATTGAGATTATAAGGGGGTGACATTTCTAGGATTGTTCTAGTCTTTTAAGGGTCAACCTCAATACCATTATGGATTACCAAAAATCCAAGTAACTTCTCTGATGTTATCTTGAAATCCCATTTCAATGGATTCATCTTCAGAATATGCTACTGGAACTTGTCGAAGACTATTTGAAGATTCATGAATTGATCACCTCACTATTGATATTTGAACACCATGTCATCAAAATAACATTCAACTATTCACACCAAGAAGGTATTTAAGATATATTGCATGGAGAATTGATAATTAGTTCTATTTTTCTTTAATAAAAATGGAATAACCTGATAGAAAAATATCCTTGGGGTGCTCTGAAGGAAGTGGATTCTTCATATTTTGGGGAATCTTTATCTTATTTTACCTTGAGTACCCATCCATAAAGTAAAGTGCTTGGAAGATAGTATTTGCATCAATCAAGAGTTTTTTGATAAATAATGATAAGTTTTCCTTTGGGAAGTGTCGATTAAGGTCTATGAAATTGATGCAGACCCTAATCTGCCCATTTTTTCTTGATAAGGATGATGTTTGTGATCCGTATTGCGTATTTGTCTTCATGTAAAAAGTTAGTTTTAATAAATTTGTCAAATTACACCTTTATATTAGTGTCATGATAGTGATGAATTCTCCTATCCACCTTCTTGAAACCTTGATGGTCCTCTGGTAAGGAAATATAGTGTGTAGCCACATATGTATTCAGTCATGGAATTTCTATATAATTCCATTTGAACACATATCTATATTGATTTAGAAATGTAATATAAATATCTTACTCCTTGAGAGGTATGGAAGTACCAATCAGAGTAGGATACAACACATGTCTTAATCTATCCCCAGATTTATTTACCAGAGCTCATCAATGGTGGTGGAGATTCCTTTCTCAAATGTGAGAGGGGAATTCCTGAGTTCATCATCATCTTCCTCCATGCCTAAGTCTATAGATGCATTTTTAGATGTGATAGGAAACATGAGAGAATCTATGCCACTATTGGGATTAGAGAGTCCATGGGAAGAGATGTTTTCATCCTCTAATTCTAGAGTCATTTTAGAGAGATTCCAGATCTAATTTTATTTTACCTTGTCATTGGGGAAATAAAGAGATTAAAAATCTGGGATTGAATTTATTACCTCAACTAGTTTTATAGGAAGAACATAATCACTGTCGAGCATACTCTAGTGATTTATAGGGGTGGTCCCCAAGCCACTAGTAGCTATAACCTATATATTTTAATCCTCTATTGGTTGCTTTACTTATATTTTATAGAAACCTTCCTAAATATATGTGGCTTCGAAAGTTTCGAATAAGGTATTTCAAACACTGATGAAACATTGAAGGTATCTCCATGTGGATGTGGAGACAATTCATTTTGAGAAGTAAATTATATGTAGTGTCTTGCTTGATAACCATAAAATCAGCATTAGATGTGATATCCCTAAACTGATATTTGATATCGATCTTTCTGAGAGGTCTTTGTTCACACTTATCATACCCTTTATTGGTCAGATTTGTGGGAGATAAATCTCCCTCACTATATCCAAAATGTTGAAGGGTTTGAATTAAGATGAGTTTGATCCCAGAACCACTGTCAATAATATCCTTTTTAATTTTTCCATTATCGATTTTAACTGAAACATATAGGGTTCTGATGTGTCCCTAGATGACCTCTTCCTAATCCTGCTCTATGAACGAGATGGAGACATGGAATTCTGAAGGAACAATCTCCACTTAATAAACCTTAGCTATAGTGAATTCTATTTCAAACTTTTTTGGGATCTAGAGGGCTTAAATGAGTGTATCCTTGAGTTATTTTGAAATATGGAGTGCATCTAGGATTGAGATTTTAGCAGGGGAAATCACCAGCTATTTTAGAATGTTATACTTTTTTTCTAGGGCTCTGTGCTTCTTGATGTGGGGTTTCTCCTTATTATATGGTTTTTGGTTTGGGGAATTTGAGGAAAATAGACATGGTTCTTGTATAGAGGTTGAGAAAGTATATGCTTCCAGTGGAATAGGTTTTTCCAACATTCCCTATTGTCCGGGTTGATTAGACAATCGAACCCCCACCAATCAGTTATGTTAGATGATTCAATGTGGAAAACTGCTAGAGGGTTCTGAGACTCCTCCATGTCTATAATGGGATTTCTGGAGTGATTTCCCATGGATCTCATCTATATATATGTCCTTTTTTGGGGCATGAATGAAATATTGGTTCCAACCATGCTTGTATTGTATTTTTTATCCTCATCACATTTGGTTTCAGCCTATGGCTCCCCAGGCAGGTACATGTAACTCTTACTCGAAGGTATATTCATCATTGAAGAAGGGGTATGATAATTGTATCATTTTAACAAAACCAAAGATTTTCTATTCATCCAAATAGGTTTCCATTTGGTGGGGGTGGTACCCATGCTTTGGATGTTGCAGGAAAGAAATTCACAAGGTTCAGAGCTTGTGTTAGAGCTGAATATGACTCTTTCTATTCTGTTTCTTCCTATGTACGATGATTGCGTCTACCTTTGGGAGGCATATTTGATGTCACCTCTATAGAAAAAAACCCATTATGGGTATGTGAATCTATGATCTCAGGGTGGCATGATCTTGTTTAACTATCTTTCAAGTCATCAAGTTGTTAAATATCTATCCACACTTGGCTAGAACTTTTTTTTAATCACTTTCTTATTATGACTGGGAAATGGTTATGTAGGTCACTTATGCTAGGTAGTTTTCCAAAATCACCTATCCACAATCAACCATGATTTGAAGGACTTATTTGAAGAAAAAGAAATCCTAGTTGTTGTGACCCAACATTCTATGAAAAGGGAAGTAGTTGGGATGATCAGTGAGGTTGAACTCATTGGGATTCTTAGGATATGGCATCCTGAATGGGTTATTATCCATGGATGTAAGGTAAGAATTGTGGAATGCCTCATTTTAAAAGGAGTATATTTTATTAATCTTTTCCTTAAATCATTTGTGAGCCTAATCTCTTTTTTTCTTTTGTGTGAGGATGATTTTGTTGTTGCTGCTTCTCGATAGGAGGAGTTGGGTGGTTTAGGACCTACCTAGGTGCCTGAATGGGTACTGCTTTTAGTTTGATGGAAACAAAAGTAGTATCTTCCTTTCCAATACTTTTCCCCTATGTTTATGGAATGAGTTAAGGCTTATATCGAGTCCACTGAATGGCATATTCTAAACATTATTCCATTTCTATAAACTATTGAAATTATCCAGGATTTTACATTAGGCGCAGAGGTGTATGCCATTCATCCTGGATATTTTTAGCATAGAGTTATAGATCTTGATATTATGAGAGAGGGATGTTGAGTGAGTTTTAAACATTTTCATTTGGATATGAAGTCAAAAACCCTCTTATTTTTTCATTTCTTGCAGTTTGTTAGGTAAAAAATTGTCGTTTGCCTCAACGTGGAGCTAGATTAGTAAAGTAATTGATGAAGAAGGCCTTCCAATCCTACAATAGATCCTTCTAGAATACTACTATACCAAGAAAAGGTAGGCCCTATTAGAGTCTGTACAAAACACCACAGCTTGGTCCCCTCCTTCTGATCTCAAGGGCCCATCATCAGACCACATCGGGATACAAAGTGCGTGAGATACTATTCTAGGTCTCCAAATACATCAATGGTAGATAAGGTAGGATTTATAAAATTAGGTGGTGGTAAAGTGTCATCCACCCATTCAGGATACAAAATTTGCTTAGGCTACACAGGTGAAATTAACCCTTATATGGATTTCATTCGAGTAGCCAGGGAGTTGATGGTGTTTAAGAGCTTCAGAGGTATTATTGTCTGAGCTGCTTCCCATCTACAAGGAGTGGGAGGGGTTTGATGAGGTGGCCTTATTTTCATTTCCTGATGATTCTAAATTCATGATAAGACTAAATAATCTCCCAATTGAAGGAGATGCTTTCATTATAATGGAGGGAAATCATGATCATTTTTGAATTCTTCATTTAGGTAGACTGAATACCTGGATCCGAAGCCAGTCTAATGCTCATATTCCACTATTTCAGTTGGATAATATCTTTCCATATGTATTATAGGATGAATATATATCTCTTACTAAGTAATATGCCCCATGGTAATGTTTTCTCATAGTATATCCTTATTGAGTTGTTTGAGAGTTTGTATCTCATTATCATATTGTCCCATTTGTTCCTTCGTGGAAGGATTTTCAGATCTTTTGGGTGGTGATTGGGATTTAGTCACACCTTTCCATTTATCCTTGGAATTTTTCATCTACATAGGTGGAAACAAGATATTTGGAGGTTCTAAGTTTTGGATTATCCTCTAATTTTGGGTACGTGCAGCCTCAGTGGATGCATCCAGATCCACCTATTGGGGTATATTTTCTGTATTTTGTCCCTCTGCATCAACTTCTTGATCCACACTATCTATTGTGTTCATGGTGATGAAATTCACAAAGGTATATTAGGAAATGGTAGTTATCCCATTACTCTCAACACAATAGGATGATTATGAACTGGTTGCATTAGGGTATTTTCTTGAACCCTTGTCCATATTGTACCTTTTTTCTTGCAACCCTAGAAAGTTTTGATTGAATTCACTATATGTTCCTCCTGTCTTGGCCTATGAGTAGTGAACTTGAGGGATATTTCAGCCATGTTTTCTGAATAGACCCTAAATAGTAGAGGTTTATCTTGTGGTAGGAGGAACATATGGGATGCCAACCATCGATATTTACCTCCCAACCCAGAGAAGACTGATTCCTTCTATAGTGATGATGATGATGAGAATTCCCCCATCCCTATGGGTTGGGGATTATCAAAGGCCACTATTAACATTTTTATCATGTTTTTGAGAATTCAATGATTCCATTTGAGGATTTAATGATTCACGGGATGGACATTGAGATATAAATTGCCCCAGCCCAACGGGATGGAGTTGATCTAAAACCACCATTGATTTTCCTAGGACCATCTCATGGGAGGATGAACCCAGTGATGGTGATTGAGATAAAAATGCCACATCCCAGTGGGATGAGGTTCATTTTTATCTTCTTCCAATATGTCCTGAATCCTCTCAGGACTTAATGATCTGAGGGGTGGAGGTGGTGGTAGATATTCCCCTAGCCTGGTGGACTGAGTTCACTCTTAGAAGGATGATATGGTAGCTTCTATGAACAGTTAGATATGGAAAATATTTTCTCGTGTAGGATATGGGTGTAATGGTAGCCCATGATGACAATCAGTTTCTATGGGAATTTTTTGGGTTGATCGCAACTTCAGATTCCATGTCTAAAATTCATTTCCATTATTTTCAGGGGCCTAGTTTAAAGATTTGTTGGCCATACTCTACCTCTATTAATGATGTCTTGGAACTATTTAAGTGGGGGAATTCCATTGTAATGACCAATTGTCTCACACGTTACCCATTCCTTTGATTTCACTGAAGGCTATAACATTACAAGATTTCAGATCTAGGGATTTATTCTATTTTGAGGATATAGTGAAGTGAAATGATCCATATTTCACCCATCCTTGGATACATACATCATATGATACTCTATAAATTAGTCGAAAAAGAGTTGTTGTGATATAAAGACAAAAACTACATAGGAGTTTGTCATGCTCCTCCATTTTTGGGTTCTAGGATATGGAAAAGATGGACATATCCTGCCGACAACAGAGTATATTGATGATCTAAAGGTGAAACTTGTATCCTGGATAAGGGATATGTATATCCTTAAATATTTGATGAGTTTCCCACATATTTTTCTATATATAAGACACGAACTCCTCTAGCTTGTCTGGGATCTCATAGTTATAAGTGGTGAGGGTCTAGAACATGATTGAGAGGTTTTTTCTAGATGACTCTCTCCATATTTCAATGTCAATATCAAACTCATCAGACTTACATTCCTCAATCTAATCAGACCACAAAAGGTGTTTCTTGGGGTCACCTACTGACTGAATTGGATTGTTACTAGATTTTTTTGGTAAAATATATATGGTTGAACCCAATTTTTCCAGAACCTCTCTATATGAAGGTGTATGAGTTTTGAGAGCCTCTCTATAAAAATGTTTCTAGGAAAGGGGAGTATTTCCTTGTCCATAGAAGATATCACTATGGATAGGTTGACCATGGTGGATGTAAAAAAGAAGAGTCCTTGCAACCCATCTCCACACTACCATGAGGATAAATATCATAACAATGATCACATTCTACTTTGGTTGAAGAGTTGGAGGACCCTTGATGTATTGAGAATGTATCTCGAACAACCTAAAAGACACTAGAATTGAGAATATTAGGGATATGACCCTAATTTTTCATCATGTCCAGGATATTCCAACATGCCTTTTGGTATTTTTTAGGGATATGGGCCTACTATATGATGATTTCTATACTATGTTGATAACCATATGGTGTTGTGAGAGTATGACCCCACTGTTGAGAAGCTACTAGAATATAAAAATGAGATTCTCTGACAGGAATATGAGAATGTAATAAGGCATGTGTCTTTATTACTTGGTAAGACTCAATCAGAATGGGGATTTGACCCTGATCTTGAGCCTTTGGAGTATGCCACTAGTCTTTTTTGATAGGAATATGAGCATGTATCAAGGAACGTGATGATATCACATGGTGATCCCCAATTGAAATGGGAATATTAAAAGAGTAAGAATATGAATTCCCCATTAGAATATGCTGATGGACCTCTGGAATGGGATAAGGGATATGAAAATCCTTCTGTATGGCCTCTAAAGGATTCTGGTGTAGTCATTCATCAGTAGAAGTAGGGATATGATCCTGGATTTCATGAGTTATTAGAATATGGATAGTAGCTTCACTGAAAGGAATATGAGCCTGTACCGAGGCATGTTCCACTCTCACTTAGTGATACTATATTAGAATGGGAATATGAGATCAATCCCCAGCCTTTGGAGTATGTCATCAGTCTTTTTAGATAGAAATATGAGTTTATCCCGAGGCATGTGGCACTCTCACTTAGTGATCCCTGACCAGGATGAGGATATGAGACTGATCTTATTCCTTTAGTGTATTCCACCATTCTTCTTCAAAAGGAATGTTCCCCTATTCCTAGGAATGTTCTTCTCTCACTTGGTGGTCCCTGGTTGTAATGGGAATGTGATCCTAGTCTGATGCTTCATCCATTATAGAAATATGCTGATAATCCTCCTGGATGGGAGAAAGAGTGTGTTCTTACATGAGAGAAACTAGTTGTTCATATCGATCAAAGTATTATTATTTCCTAGATATAAGGATAGGGATATGAACCTATCCCTATATCTATAATAGTTATAGAATATTCTATTGGAGTTCTTCATTTTTTTCTAGGATGTAGTGACACTTTAGCAAAGTGTGTTCATGAATGTAATTCTACACATTTTCTATCTCTACTATATACAAGTATATGTATTCAGTTGAAGAGGGGATATGATCCCACTTATTTCCTCCTTGTTCCACTAGAATATTCATATAGAATTTATGCACAGAAGTAGGGATATGTTTCTCCCCCATGCTTGCTGTAGGAATATACCTACATATTTCTTATAAGTGAGCAGTGATATAAGTCTTCTCACTGTTTGACTTCATAATATACCGGTAGGTTTTTTCTACAGGAGTAGGGATATTATCCCACTACCAGTTATCTAGATATTTCCATGCCTAAGGTGTCTTACTTTTTTCCCATTCATGGGTGTCAAAGTTGGTAGTGTGTCAGGTGGTACCCTCAACAGGTGACTGAAAGGTACTGATAGGATGACACTGGTGAAAAAGGTTGATAGGATCCCTCCTCAATGGATCCTAAACTAGATGGGAGCCATAGTTGACTCCTTGATCCACCATCATTAGATATTGAAGTTGGTTATTTTCACGCTCTAAGTAAAATCTTTTGAAGCAGTTGGTGGTGATAATGACTAGCATTGAATTTACTGCATCTTTCTTTAGATGATGTGGACTCTTTAGTTTTAGCATTTGGAGATCCTAATAGGTAAACTTGAGGGTTAGGATTGTATCATATCGATGGTATTCCCATACCATTTCATTCATCACCTAACACTGAAGGTGTCAGGCATGTGAGATCATTATGAGACCTGAGGGGGTTATATCTGTAGCTGATTTTCCAAAACAGTCACTGAATGAAGAAATTATCTCAAGTTAGGGTGTTTTTTGATATAGAAGTATCTATAGTCACAAAGACAAAAAAGAACAATTTCAACAATCATTTCATCACTATAGGTGTGATACATGCTCAATAAGATATGAAATGGGTAACACAATTGTTCTTTCTTATTCTCAGTCTGACCATTCTGCTCGCGTGGACTTGTCACAATGAGGTTGAACTTATTTCATGAGAACCCTGACTACAGAGGATCAACTGATCATTTTCATCATGTGAAAGATCTACATTGGGTCCATCATTTGTTTGCATAGGATATGAAAAAAATGACCCAAATCATGATAAACTGATCATTTTTCAATTTTAGATTTTCACATCAAGTTCACCATTTTTGTTTCCCGACAAATCCAAAGTTTTTATTTTCATGATGCATGGTTGTGAAGGGGGGTTGAAAAGGTTGCAAAATAATTTACATCAGGTTTACCATATTTTTCATTAATGGAAACTCCCAATGGTTCCCACATATATAAATGAGTACAAAACTCCTTTCCAAAGGCAAGTGGTCCTTGAGGTTTCAAACCCAACAACACTTAAAAACTCACGCTGGTCAAGAGGATGGGAGGTCGGGCTCATCACACCTTTTGGGGGGGAATTTTTTCCTACTTTGGTACTCTCTTATAGATTTATGAAATGTTTAAAAATCTCTTCCAAATCCCAATATAGGACAGATTACCCTAACAAAATGACTAATTATTGAATCCTTCCATGTGTAAATGAGCGACTATTAATGAGGCCATATATATGTATTTGAGTTTTTTCATCCACTTATCATTAATGGGTAGCATCTTATATGTTAAATATATATAACCAGGAACTTCAGATTTTTTTTTCATCAAAGGAAGTGACTAATATTTCAAGGATGGGATTGAGCCATTATGAGGCGCCCTATGTATCCTATCTATAATAGGAATCAAAACCCATATAGTTTGTTAAACTTGTCTAGTTTAACATCATGTAGAAAGGACATATATGGGGTCACTTAAGCACTGGGTATTGAGCTCAAACCTAAGGGATTCATCCTATGTATCTTGGTTATGGTAGGATTCAAAGTCATCATAGTTCAATAATTCCCTTAGGACTTGTCCCATGGTGGATGCTCTTATACGGGGGTAGTCATATCATTCCACTGATCAGGTCTTACATAATGTGGTTGATCAGGCTGATTGATATTCATTATGTGAATGATATAATCATTGAAACTCCCTAATCCCACACGATCCATGCTCATTATGAGAAACAAGGGATAAAAAGTAATCAGCCTCACCGTATATGGATGTGGGACTTATGTGTTTGGATATACCTTTGATTATTTAACATGGATATAGGGCCTTATGAAGGTATCCTATATATCCTAGGTATGGAAGGAATCAAATTTATCATAGTTCAGTCTCCTTTTTGATATATTAGTAGATGAGGCAGTATGATCAGCTAATAGGAATGACTTGGTCCTAATGATTGGAATGTCAGAGACATGGAGATACTTACACTAAGGTGGATGCCCATTTGAGATTAGGCCTTAGGAAAGAATCCTATATATCCTGGTTACGAAATTAATTAGATTTCTTATAATTCAGTTTCATTGGGACCTATACACTGAGTTCGACCTAATGTTGGGTCATTCATATCATGCCGTTGATCGAGACTTATATACCGAGGATTCCATTTTATGTTTGGTCCTTAATAAGGAATCTTATGTATCCTGGTTATGGTAGGAATTAGAGTTCTCTTATTTTAATTGATCAATACTCACACACTAAGGTTTCCCTAATATGGGGGCAGACATATCATTCCATTAATCAGGGATTACATGTTGAGGTTGTGCTATTTTGATCGATTCATTAGAAGTCATCCTATGTATCTTAGTTATGGAAGGAATCAGAGTTCTTGTAATTCAGTTGATCAGGGCTTACATACTAAGGTTTCCCTAATACAGGGGTAGTTATATCATGACACTAATCAGGGCTTACATAATGAGGTTTACCTGTTAATATCAAGCCTTAAGAAGGTTTCCTACATATCCTGTTTATGGAAGGAGTCTGAATTCTCATAGTTTAGTTGATTATGGATTACACACCAAGGTTTTCATAATATAAGGTTAGTCATATCATGACACTAATTAGGGATTAAACACAAAGGTTTCCATTTTAATCTCAGGCCTTAAGAAGGCATCCTATGTATCATGGTTATGGTAAAAATCAAACTTTTCATTATTCAGTTTATTGGGGATTACACTCCGAGGTTGCCCTAATATAGGGCAGTCATATCATGCCACTGATCAAGGATCACACACTGAGGTTAACCTATTAATATAAAGCCTTAATAATGCATCCTATTTATCATATTTATGGTAAGAATCAGAGTACTCTTAGTTTAGTTAATTAGGGTTTAGACGATGAGGTTTCCTTTATATGTTCACCAGACAAGGTTATCATGTCCAAGGATGCCTACTTGAGATGGACTGATTGTTTGCCTGACATGTCTAAGGATGCATGGAAATGTCTTGGTTGATTAGTGGACATGACTAAAGACAATTTCATGATATAATTTACTTTTCCATAGGACATCACATAACTTGAATGGCATGTTTTGGGGGGTAATTGTATGATCATGGATGACATGTCTGGAGAGTGTCATATGGTCTGGCTAACATGTCTAGAGGGTACCTCATGATCAAGACTGAATTGTCCCGGTGTCATCACAAGATATTGTTTACATGTCTTAGTGCCATCATGAGACATAGACAACATGTCCTGATGTCACCTCATGATTTGGGGAAACATGTATGGAGGTTATTTCAAGGTTTGGATGGAAATCCTAGAGCACTTCATGAGACTTGGGTGGAATTCTGAGAGGGAATCACACAACTTGATGTAAATTTCCAAGGGACATCACATGATCTATGTAGTATGTTGAGGGAGCATCTCATAATTTAGGTGAATTGTCCTAGTGTTGTCACATGATTTGGTTTGTTCATGAAAAGTGAATGAGGATTAATGAATCTGTCCTCGCATAATTCTCATATATTTTTATAGTATTTTATTCTATCTATTATTTCATATGTCCCACAATTTTATCCAGTTTTATCTTATTTTAGGTTTCACGTGACCCATATGACATGAGGGATTTCCTTCACATAATCTGACATACATGCCAGAAGTCATTCACATGATCTCAATTGATCATGTGAAGCACATATGCATGAATTGTGATCCCTTAGGTTGTTCCTTGAATTTTACTTGGCAGAAAACCTTTGCGATCATGTTGTTGAACACTTTGAGAAGTCCACTCCTACGCTTCCATGTGAGATCGATCATATATTCTTTTTTTTATGTTGGGGGGGGGGGGTAGGCCCCACCACCTCAATTATACAATACCTTACATGACACATATCTCATAGATTTTGGTTGGATTTGGTGGATGGTTTTGGTGTCATGTGCTTTATGGGACCCTACTATGGGTCATCCATGGGACAACACATGATTTTTAACAACCACAAAAATGACCCATCAGTGCCCCATTTATTTTACTTTGGTTGATCAAAGGGATTTATCCTAACCATATTTATATTTTAATGTTATTTTACAAGGTCATGCCAACATGTCTAAGAGTCTTTGAGAGATTAGGATGCCTGTAGAAATGCTCTCATGTTATCGTGGATGACTCATCTGGGAAATTCCATTAGAAAAAGGTGGTTTGTTAAGAATGATTCTGTGGGATCATGTTGACATGTTGAGGGGTATCCTGAGATCATTATAACTTGTTGAGGGGTCTCTTAAGATCATATTGTATTATCGATGGGGAACTCACATGATCAATGGTGTTCACATGGGGTGTATAACTCTGTTCACATGAAAATCAGTATATCTTCCCCTTGCAAGAATCTCCCTTCATCTCCCTTTTTATTTATTTCTTTATTTTAAAATGGAATTATATTTCATGTAGGTGTTTAAGTGTTATAAAATACAATCCCTATCATTGTCTACAATGTATCACATGACCAATAATGGGTCTCACGGTGATGCGTGATCATTGTCATGGACATCGCTCCTCTTTGTCTATAGATCCAATGGGTCAACACAAAGTCAAATGGACATGTCCAAGACCTTTCTCATGGTGAAGGTGACATGTCAGTGGGCTCTTTCATGACAATGTTAACATGTATCTATGGGATTTATGGTGTCTTTACAGACCATATAAGTGTGTCACATGAATATCAGTAGCCACAAATGGATTCTGTCTTTTTCATATTTTCCCCTTTATTTTACAATAGTTTTGGATGATTTTATAGTGTCCAATAGTCTAAAAAGTCATATAGAACCAAGGAACTTTTCAAGCAGCCTCTTCATGGTCAATGAATGTCTTGAATGCTGTAACGACCAAAAGTTTCATTAATGGAAATCCATATTGATCTTATTAAATGTCTCTTTATATAAAATGTTTTATAAAATGTCAACTTCTTTGGTTTTATGTTATGAATTTTGACCGTTTCTAATATAGCCGTTGAACAGTGATCACATGATTAGTATAAATATAGGACTTTAACAAATCCAATTTACTCAGACAAAGGAAGCGATGTCCTCATCCAGTAGAATTGCCCCATACGAAACCCATTTGTCGGAGCTTGGAAAATAGGTGGCGTCTTTGGGCTTCACCCTTGACCAATCCCAAGTTGAGCTTCATCATGTCAAGCTCAAACGTGACTGTCTACAGGAAAAGTGGAAGTTGATTGAAATTACCACTCGAGCGATGTTATCCGAGCCACCCTAAGAGTCTGTCACCATCGCACACCTAAACCTTAGGTCTTATGTGGCTGTTTTAAGGGGTTATGTAACAAATAAGTAGTACTATGTTCATGTACATTATTTTTTGTATATAATAATGAATATAATTTTTAGTCATTTTTGATACATTGTAAATAGTTTTTAATGTACAAATGGTGTTTTTAGTTATTATTTAATTAATAAATCTATTTTATTAAATTAAGGGAGTTTTGAATTAAATAATATTTTTATAAAATATTATTATTATTATTAAATTATTTTTTATTAAATATAAATGATCTTATAATTTTATGAATGCAACTAAATTTTTTTATTAAGGTTTGAAAGCCATTTCTGTCAAAACCCGTGAATGTTCGATAAATATCGGTTTTTATTTTGAAAGTGAAAATTAACATATTTAGAAAATTATTTAGATAAAATAAATGTCATTTCTGGAATCAGGATGTTGAAATTATCCAACGGTGAATTTTTCATAATTTTCTGAGACAGTCAAATTTTTGGGTAAAAATTAAATACCGTTTAAATATATAATGTGTTTTATGACTTCATAATTACCCAATAGTGATGTAATAAAATACTATAATCTTTATGTTATTCCAATATATGTTTTACCATTAAAATAATGTGATTTTGGGTTTGTTTGACTTACTTTTCAAAGCATTAATGGACCCCTCAAGACATATTCAACACCTTGTCTTTTTATATTAATTTCCATGGGAGTATGACTCACCTCCACATAAGCAAACTTATTATTTTAAGAAGTTTGGACTTTGGCCTTATAAAATATTATTTTCCTCTTCCCTTTTCCAAAAACCATGGGCAAAAACCATGGGATGGTTTGTGGTTTGGATTAATTTAATATAAGGGGTCCCAAACCTAAATAATAAAGAATTCCCTCACCTTTCCTATATAAACCCACACAAGCTCCCACTTCCTCCTCACTCAAAGCCCTTGGAGTTCATCCAACCACTGTCCTACTCTCTCTATAATCCTCCCAAGGTTCCCCAAGCTCCCAAGAAGCCTCTCACAAGCCTCTCTCTAGCCTTTGGAAGCACACTTCCAAGTAAGGGTTTATTTCTTCCTTTCTCATTTTTGTCAATTTTCTTTAAGTTGTATTGCCCTTTTAATTTCAATTATGAATGTTGGGGTATGGTTTCAAACCTCCCCCATACTGTCCTCTTATTTTTTGAATGATGGGAGACCCCTTTCTCTCTCATTAAATGCCTCCCATGTACACCCGTTACTATGCCAAAATTCCGAAAGGAACTTCTCTGTCTTCTTTTACATTCAAGCAATAATTTTGTATCAGGAATCTAAATTCCATTAAAATTGTTGGGACATGTATCTATATGACCTTATTAATGTAAATTACATGTAAACATGGTGAGGAACCCCTTTATCTCTCATCAACCTTTTTTATTAATTCTTATGTCACGCCGTTACGATGCCGAAATCACACCGATTTTCTAAGCCAATGTCATTGTGTAGTGAATACCATGCCCATTTCTCCATCAAGGGTATTCAAATTTATGAACATTTACTTATTGATTGTAAAGTTTCATGTATGAATTCCATATTCCTTTATCGTGGAATAAATGATTATGTTTTTTGAATCAATGTTTTGTGATTCGTGTGGCACACTTATGCATGAAATGAAATGTTTAAGAAGGGTGCGCCCTTATAGCGCTCCAATGCATTGGGTAAAGTATAGTATCATGATACGTCATGTGCAATGAGTGTTGACTCATGCTAATTCAAGTTCAACGAGGGTTTACTCGTGCTTCATGTGAAATGAGGATTTACTCATGCTCCATGTGCAATGAGCCTTGGCTCATGCTAATTCCATGGTAAGTGTTATTGCCACATTTCCTTGTTATGATTATCATGCTTTATCATGCCTTTATGTTCATGTTTATCTTATGCCCTATTGATATGCTTATTTCCTAACATGTATTTTACTCCTCATGTTATTCCATGTGTACACCCTTACTGGGATTTATAGCTCACCCTTTTCTTATGCATGTCCTCAGGTTATCCCATGAAATGCTAAGTACGAAGGAATGTAGTGGTCATGTAAAGGAAGTTTTAAATAAAGATGTTGTATTTCATGTTTTAAGTTTTTATGTAATGATCCTAATCCTCAAAGACACTAAACCTCTCAATATTCTTTATTGTATCAAGTGAAGTTTTATGTAATAAATCATGTTTAAGTTGTAATAAAAAGCAGGGTTGCCATAGTTGGTATCAAAGGATAGGTTTAGTTATTTTTGGGATTAGGATTAAAAAACCCTAGTAAAGCCTTAGAGATAAGACTAAGTATAACAAAAAAATCCCTATGTTTTTGTAAGTATTTATTAAGTGGTTTATCAAGAAAATACATCCCTGTCTGGATACGAGCAGGTAGAGGCGGCTCTGGCATAGATGTATCCTAGGGGTAAAACCCAAAAACACCGCTTTGAGCTAGACTCGAACGAGAACTGGTGCACGACAACGGGCCTTGCTGCACTCTTGGTTACGAAACTCCTGGGTGATATGATTTGGAAAATTCATAAGCTTAGTATGAACCCTTATTAAGGGAATTAAAAAAAATACCCCTAAGAATATATGTTAGAAAGTAGATCATGAAAATCCTAGATTGAAGCCTATAGACTCATGAGTTAAGGAAATAATTGTTTATTTTTGTCTTTGGATTACCCTTTATGTGTTACCCCTAAATTTCCTTTTATTCCAGCCAATGTCTGGTAATAGGAGGACTCGGTCTAACAACCGTTGTGAAGATCAGTGTGATGACTGTACAATGAGATGCCCAATCCAATGGGAGCTGGAATCATGAACTTTGTCACGCTTCTCTCTCAGCTAACACAAGATTTGAATAGAAACACGGGTCAATAGGAACATTCAACCCCCCATAGGAAAGAAAAAGTCACTATCGAGAGCTTCATAAGACAAAGGCCTCATAATTTTAGTGGATCATCCGATCCCGTGATCGCTGAATAATGAATCAACTCCATTGAAAAGATATTCTCTATCCTCCAATGTTATGAACAAGAGAAGGTTCTTCTGGAGGCTTATCGTATGGAGGGTGAAGCTGATCAATGGTGGATGTTGATCAAAAATACGAAGCCTGAGGAGGAGATTGAGGCTTTGGAATGGAAGAATTTCCGGAAGATGTTTTTTGATAAATATTTTCCGCGCACCCTCTAGCTTAAGATGGAAAGGGACTTCCATTCACTCAAGAAAAAAGATGAAGAATCTATTGGAGCATACAAGGAAAACTTCACAAGGCTTGCACGATACACTTCCGGCTTTGTCGTTACCCCCGAATGCAAGGTTGACTGCTTCATTGGTGGGCTGAAGCCTAGCTTGTGGAAATCATTAGCGATCCGTGACTTCGACAGCTATGAGGAAATTGTCTGATGTTCCCTCAAGGTCGAAATGGAGATCGGGGAATCACCAGGGTATCATGGGGACAAGAAGCGTAAGGTGGAATTCAATGCTGGTGGTCCGATGGATAAATCCAACGGTGCTAAGAAGATCCAGCACCTCACTTGCCAAAAGTGTAGAAAGAAGAACCCTGGAAATTGCCTTAAGGGGACGAGAAAATGCTTCAGGTGTGGAAGATAAGGGCACCTAGCTGTTAATTGTAGGCAAGAAGGACCCGCGGCTGCGACAGAGGATAGTAATGCTCCGTTCAAATCTCAACGCGTTGTTGAATGCTACAATTGCAAAGAACCAGATCATTTTTCAAATCAGTGCTCTAATCCAAGGGTTTTTGGAGGCAACCAACAACCTCCAAGACAGCAAGGAAGAGCTTTTTCCATCACTTCTGCCAAAGTGAACCCCAACAATGAAGTGGTGAAAGGTATGCTAGTTATTCATTCAAGAATAGCGAACATACTTTTTGATTCAGGTTCTACGAATTCTTTTATATCTCGAAAGTTTAGTAGAACCATCCCAGCACCACCACAAATCATGGAAGTAAAGATGTCGGTGAGTACGGAAAATGGGGTAATAATTACATCCCATGAATATAAGTCCCCCCCTGTTATAATCTGTGGATTGAATTTCCCGACAAACCTCGTCATAATATCTCTGGTGGAATTTGATGCAATTCTTAGCATGGATTGAATTTCCTTATATAGAGCCAAAATAAATTGTCGGGAGAGGGAAATCACACTCCATATGGAGAATTGACCCCCGATTCTTTACAAGTGTCAGGAGGAAGATGA
This sequence comes from Viscum album, assembly GCA_963277665.1. Classification (NCBI taxonomy): domain Eukaryota; kingdom Viridiplantae; phylum Streptophyta; class Magnoliopsida; order Santalales; family Viscaceae; genus Viscum; species Viscum album. The sequence goes on along the minus strand of OY728162.1, from coordinate 72,369,815 downwards.
ATCTCCTTTAGCTCCATCATCTCAAGCATGGATATTACTGACTTATGAGCACGCGTATCTGGCTCAGATTATTGAGTCCAAGGAAGAAACCAGCCTTGAAGAAATGCCTATTGTGAGGGAATTCACGGAAGTGTTTCCCGAGGAACAGCCTGGTCTTCCTCCAAGAAGAGATGTTGAGTTCTCAATTGAACTTATACCTTGGGCGCTACCAATATCCAAGACTCCATATAGAATGGATGTTTTTGAGCTTGAAGAGCTGAAGAAACAACTATAGGAGAATCTGGATAAAGGGTTTATACGCCCAAGTGCTTCACCAAGGGGTGCACCAGTCCTCTTCGTCAAGAAGAAGGTTGGGTCAATGCGGCTTTGCATTGATTATCATGAACTTAACAAAATCATGATAAAGAATAAGTTCCTCTCCCAAGAATTGATGACTTGTTTGATCAGATTTGTGGAGCACAATACTTCTCCAAGGTGGATTTGCGGTCGAGATATTATCAAGTAAGGGTGAAGAAGGAAGATGTCCCCAAGACTGCTTTTCGTACAAGGTACGAGCACTATGAATTCATTGTAATGCCTTTCAGACTCACCAATGTTCTAGAAATCTTCATGGACTTGATGAATAGAGTCTTTAGAGATTAACTAGACAAATTTGTGGTAGTCTTTATAGATGATATTCTAATATACTCCAAAACCAAGTAGGATCATGAGGAACATTTAAGAACTGTACTAGAGACTTTGCACAAGGAGAATCTCTATGAAAAGTGCAGCAAGTGTGAGTTCTGGTTGAAGGAGGTATCATTCTTGGGCCATATCATCACAAGCAATGGGATATCTGTGGACCCCTCCAAAATAGATGCAATTGAGGGATGGACGAGGCCAACATCGGTAACAGATATCCGTAGCTTCTTGGGGTTAGCTGGATATTATCGACGATTTGTGAGAAATTTCTCACGATGTTCCAACCATCTTACCAAGCTAACTCGAAAGGGATTAAAGTTTTCTTGGAGTGATGAATGTGAATAAAGCTTCAAGGAGTTGAAAAGGAGGTTTATCACTGCGCCCGTGCTCACTTTACCCAAAAGTGGGAAACTTTTTGTAGTATTCAGTGATGCTTCAAAGAAGGGAATAGGCTGTGTGATGATTCAGAATGATAAGGTTATATCCTATGCCTCAAGGCAGTTGAAAATCCATGAGCGAAACTATCCAACACATGATCTGGAGTTGGCGGCGGTGATCTTTGCCTTGAAAATCTGGCGGCATTATCTCTATGGAGAAAATTGTGAGATATGCACGGACCACAAGAGTCTTAAATATATATTCACACATAAAGAGCTTAATATGAGCCAGAGAAGATGGATAGAACTCATCAAGGATTATGACTGTTCAATTCATTACCACCCTGGGAAAGAGAACAAGATGGAAGATGCCCTAAGTAGAAAGGATCCATCGATTCTATCAATGATGAGAATTGAGAAGGATCCAATCTTCTTAGACTTGATGAAGATGGATGTGGGAATCATAAAGAAGGGAAAATCATCAATCCTTTCACAAATTATTGCTCAACCATCTCTTTTGGAAAGGTTAAAGGATTCTCAAAAGGATGATGTGGGAATTCAGGAAAAAATGGAAGCTATCAAAAGAGGGAAATCCTTAGATTTTAATGTTAATGAAGAAGGAATTGTTTGTTTTGGGAAAAGACTATGTGTTCCATCAAGTCAGGAGCTGAAGAAGGAACTTTTGGATGATGCACATAGTTCAAATTTCTCTATTCACCCAGGGAGCACAAAGATGTATCGAGATCTCTGAGAAAACTTTTGGTGGGATAATATGAAGAAGGAGATCACTGAATATACATCAAAGTGCCTGGTGTGTCAGTAAGTGAAGGCAGAGAGGCAGAAGTCTAAGGGGATGATGCAACCATATACCATACCAGAATGGAAATGGGAGAACATCACCATGGACTTTGTCACTGGACTTCCAAGGACATCCAAAGGCAAAAATGCAATCTGGGTTGTTGTGGATCATCTTATAAAGACTGCACACTTCATTGCTATTCAGGAGGATTTCTCTTTGGATCAACTGGCACGGATATATATCAGGGAAGTGGTAAGGTTGCATGGAGTACCACTATCTATTGTGTCTGAATGAGATCCAAGATTCACCTCTATGTTTTGGAAGAGTCTTCAACATGCTCTGAATACTGAACTGAACTTTAGTACGGCCTATCATCCTCAAACTGATGGCTAATCAGAGAGGACTATCCAAACACTTGAGGATATTTTGAGAGCGTGCTCAATGGACTTTAAAGGAGGATGGGATCAACATCTTCCTCTGGTTGAGTTCTCTTATAATAACAGTTTCCACTCGAGTATCCAAATGGCACCATATGAAGCCCTGTATGGGAAAAGGTGTAGAACACCGACATATTGGGATGAGGTCGGTGAACGTAAGCTGCTTGGACCATAAATGGTTGAAGAAATGGTGGAGAAGGTGAAAACCATTCAGTAGCATATCAAGGCAGCCCAGAGTCAACAGAAGAGTTATAAAGATAATCGTCGACGAGACCTTGAGTTTAAAGTTAGAGACATGGTGTTTCTACGCATATCTCCGAGGAAGAAGGTCATAAGGTTTGGAAGGAAAGGGAAGTTAAGTCCAAGGTACATCGTCCCCTTTGAGATTCTTGATCGTGTCGGGGCTGTGACCTATCGACTAGCACTTCCACCTACTATGGCCAAAGTACATGATGTATTTCATGTATCCCTCTTAAGGAAGTACATACCAGACCCTTCACATGTACTCTCTTTCGAGGTGGTACAATTGGAAGATGATCTTTCTTATGAGGAGAAAACAGTTAAGATATTATATCGCAAAGAAAAAGTTCTACAAAATAAGACAATTCCCCTCATCAAGGTGTTGTGGAGAAACCATAAGTTTGAAGAAGCGACTTGGGAGTCGAAGGATATGATGAAGTTGAGTTACCAACATTTTTTTAGTGTGGGACAAGGAAAATTTCAAGGGCGAAATTTCTTATGGGTGGAATATTATAAAGACCCAAAGTTTCATTAATGGAAATCCCTCTTGATCTTATTAAATGTCTCTTTATATAAAATGTTTTATAAAATGTCAACTTCTTTGGTTTTATGTTAATAATTTTGACCATTGCTAATATAGCCGTTGAACAGTGATCACATGATTAGTATAAATATAGGACTTTAACAAATCCAATTTACTCAGACAAAGAAAGCGATGGCCTCATCTAGTAGAATTGCCCCATATGAAGCCCATTTGTCGGAGCTCGGAAAAGAGGTGGCATCTTTGGGCTTCGCCCTTGACCAAGCCCAAGTTGAGCTTCATCATGTCAAGCTCAAACGTGACCGTCTACGGGAAAAGTGGAAGTTGATTGAAATTACCACTCGAGCGATGTTATCCGAGCCACACCAAGAGTTTGTCACCATCGCACACCTTACCCTTAGGTCTTATGCGGCTATTTTAAGGGGTTATGTAACAAATAAGTAGTACTATGTTCATGAACATTATTTTTTTTATATAACAATGAATATAATTTCTAGTCATTTTTGATACATTATAAATAGTTTTTAAAGTACAAATGGTGTTTTTAGTTATTATTTAATTAAGAAATCTATTTTATTAAATTAAGGGATTTTTAATTAAATAATATTTTAATAAAATAATAATAATATTATTAAATTATTGTTTATTAAATATAAATGATCTTATAATTTTATGAATGCAACTAAATTTTTTTATTAAGGTTTGAAAGCCATTTCTGTCAAAATCCGTGAATTTTCGATAAATATCGGTTTTTATTTTGAAAGTGAAGATTAATATATTTAGAAAATTATTTAGATAAAATAAATGTCATTTATGGAATCAGGACGTCGAAATTATCCAATGGTGAATTTTTCATAATTTTCTGAGACATTCAAATTTTTGGGTAAAATTTAAATACCGTTTAAATATATAATGTGTTTTATGACATCATAATGACCCAATAGTGATGTAATAAAATAATATAATCTTTATGTTTGGAAAATATATGTTTTACCATTAAAATAATGTGATTTTGGGTTTGTTTGACTTACTTTTCAAAGCATTAATGGACCCCTCAAGACATATTCAACACCTTGTCTTTTTAAATTAATTTCCATGGGAGTGTGACTCACCTCCACATAAGCAACCTTATTATTTTAAGAAGCTCGGAATTTGACCTTATAAAATATTGTTTTCCTCTTCCATTTTCCAAAAACCATGGGATGGTTTGTGTTTTGGATTAATTTAATATAAGGGGTCCCAAACCTAAATAATAAAGAATTCCCTCACCTTTCCTATATAAACCCACCCAAGCTCCCACTTCCTCCTCACTCAAAGCCCTTGGAGTTTGTTCAAACTCTTCCCTAATCTCTATATAATCCTCCCAAGGTGCCCCAAGCTCCCAATAAGCCTCTCACAAGCCTCTCTCTATCCTTTGGAAGCACACTTCCAAGTAAGGATTTTTTCTTCCTTTCTCATTTTTGTTAATTTTCTTTAAGTTGTATTTCCCTTTTAATTTCAATTATGAATGTTGGGGTATGATTTAGCACCTACCACATACTACCATATTATTTTTTGAATTATGGGAGACCCCTTTATCTCTCATTAAATGCCTCCCATGTACACCTGTTACTATGCCTAAATTCCGAAAGGAACTTCTCTCTCTTCTTTTACATTCAAGCAATAATTTTGTATCATGAATCTAAATTCCATTACAATTGTTGTGACATGTATCTATAGGACCTCCTTACTGTACATTGCATGTAAATATGATGAGGAACCCCTTTCTCTCTCATAAACCTTTTTTATGAATTCTTATGTCACGCCGTTACACTGCCGAAATCACACTGATTTTCTAAGCCAATGTCATTGTGTAGTGAATACCATGCCCATTTCTCCATCAAGGGTATTCACCTTTATGATCATTTAATTATTGATTGTAAAGTTTCATGTATGAATTCCACATTCCTTTATCGTGGAATAAATGATTATGTTTTATGAATCTATGTTTTGTGATCCATGTGTCACACTTATGCATGAAATGAAATATTTAAGAAGGGTGCGCCCTTATAGCGCTCCAATGCATTGGGTAAAGTATAGTATCATGATACGTCATGTGAAATGAGTTTTGACTCATGCTAATTCAAGTGCAATGAGGGTTTACTCGTGCTTCATGTGCAATGAGGATTTACTCATGCTCTATGTGCAATGAGCCTTGGATCATGCCAATTCCATGTAAAGTGTTTTTGCCACATTTCCATGTTATGATTATCATGCTTTATCATGACTTTATGTTCATGTTTCTATTATTCCCTATTTATATGACTATTTCCTAACATGTATTGTACTCCTCATGTTATTCCATGCGTACTCCCTTACTGGGCTTTATAGCTCACCCTTTTCTTATGCATGTCCTCAGGTTATCCCATGCAATGCTAAGTACGAAGGAATATAGTGGTCATGTAAAGGAAGTTTTCAATAAAGATGTTGTATTTCATGTTTTAGGTTTTTATGTAATGATCCTAATCCCCAAAGACACTAAACCTCTCAATATTCTTTGTTGTATCAAGTGAAGTTTTATGTAATAAAGCATGTTTAAGTTGTAATAAAAAGCAGGGTTGTTATAGATGCCTTCGCAAGAACAGGGGGGGTTGTAAAAAGACCTCCGTGTGATATCTAGAAGGTTATGCACTATGCATAAACCATTTACATGACCTTTAAAAGGTCATGATATTGTGTTTACTTTTGGATATCACACAATCTATGTGATATTTTCCACCTTCTCTCCCTTTGTTTTTGTGGGGAAAATAACACCCATATTTTAGGCATTTCTACCCTTATAGATTTGCCGATGATCATTTCGAAGGTGTCAACACTCCCTAACCCTTTTTCTTAGCTATAATTATCATCCAAACTTATATTATCCATTCTAGGAGAATGAAATAAATATTATTCAAAAACTTATTTTTTATTTCAATGTAATTATTACTCTCTACCTTTTCCCCTTTCTTGAAAAAATGAGAATGTCATTCATGTTACGCATGTACTACTGCCTCCATGGAGGATGTATTTTATTTTTCATAAATAATATATATATATATATATATCTAATTAAAACAAGGTATTTGATGAATAAATATTATATTTATAACATTATTATTAATTTTAAAATATAAATAAATCTCTACCATCTTTTCATTATATATAAAATGAAAACATCACATGTGTGTACGTGAGGACTGCCGCCTCCAGGAAGCATTGTGTTCTGTTTTTCATCACTACCTTACAAAGGTAGATCTATAATATATTATATGAATATATATTATATTAATAAGTATTATATTTAATGAATATGATTATTAAACAATGATACACAAATTAAATATAATTAAAAAGTAATTTGTTGATATTGGTAAATTACACGAAATAAGACTATCATGGATTTTGTTCCTAAGAACCATTCCCATAGTTTTAGTAAAATGAGAATATGTTTTCATATATAATTTAAAAATTTTTTTTTGAATATATTTTATAGTTTCTTAATTATGAAGATAGTATTTATGAGTGGGGTTTATAGACTCCATTATGAAAGATGTGCAAAAAAATTAGAATTTCAACATCTGATAATGAAAATAAATGATAACTAATGAATGTATAATAAATGATTATAAAAAATTTAAAAGGGTTATATATATAAATAAGGTTAAAAAATTATTTATTAATATATTTATGTTATTATATATAAGGATAGTTCACTTTTATGGAAGATGAGAAATAAATAAAGGGTTTTGTCTCAAATTTTATTTTCCAAGACATGATTTATATCATGCACCAATTTTTATTTATATGGTGTATATTCTTCCACTTTGAAATTTTATATCATGATTACCTCTATATTAATTTTATTTAAAGTTTTATTTCAATTTTTATCTTTCAAATAGGTTTTTTATCATATTTTATGAATTCTATAAGGATTTATCCTCTCACTTTTATTTTTTTGAGACATATTCCATATTCACCACTTGTATTATATTGTGTGATGTATATAATTATATATGGTTGTTTTTATCATAACTTTATAAAATTAAATGTATTTAAAAATATATTTAAAGTTATATTTTCATGATCTTTCAATTCTAGTGTTACTAAATCTATAAAGGTTTTGGCTAAATCAATTTCCATTCATTGAGTTATTATTTTCCTTTTAAATAAATATTCATAAAAGTTAGGTGCACTATACCATATGATTGAATATATATTACTTAAAAATTACTTTATCTATATTTAAAATTATTATCCCTAAATTCATTTTAGATGTATTTTAACATTAGTTCTTTTCCTTTGATGGATTTTTTTCTTCATTAAAATGAAACATTATTGAGAATAATCCCCAAACTATTTAATTGATGCTACTATGATACATCCATATGGTTTCTTTCACAAATGTTTTATTGAAATCCTTATATGTATTATATAATTAGATCTCTTTATTTCCCCTCACCACTTTTCAAAATAACGTTTTGTTAACATTTTTATGATATCAGGTGTAACATCCGACCCTTACTTCATTGGATTGAGGAGGCAGTGGGGGTTACTTGGCCTTAAGAGACGTTACCAAGCCGCCAAAGGCTAGAAATAAATGTCAATGGATTCAAGGAATAGTGAGGAATGATTTTCCCTTAAGAAGATTACCCAACTCAACCAACCAACAACTAAAGATGCATGCACTTTCAAACCCAACCATGTGATACTAACAGTTCCATCACAAACCCCAAAACCATTCAACTAGACATGTCCATAAAACATCAGAGTACAAAGAAGAAACTAAACAACAAAACACCACGAGCTATGACACCACCAGAACTACACACCAAGCTCCAAGCTCCAAAAAAACATCATATTGCACCACAGAAGAAGGGTGATGCCTTACCTACGCCCACGTCACGATACACGACATCTAAAAAGGCACCAAAGTGCCAAAGCAGGGGGTGATTACAACTACTCAGTAGGATTTCCCCAACTAACTTCCCTACACACGCCACTAGGATAAAACCGTTAGCACATTTATATAAAACATTTTATATAAATAAAAACCAAGCTACCAATTGTTTATAAGCCAAACATGCCATAATCCAAACATGCCACACAAGGAATCCAAATCAACCATGCCACACAAGAAATCCAATTCAACCATGCCACAAGTTGATTACCATTTTCATATTTCACTCACAAGACCCATATAAACATCACCAACAAATCACACAACAAACCATGGTGGCACTTACCATCCAACCCATTCATTACCAATCCACTCAAGTGGTACTTCCCGCCCACTTTTTATTGATGGTGGCCCTTCCATCCACTATCCACCCCATTTTTATAGTGGCACTTTCTCGTCCACCCCATTCATTACCAATACACTCAAGTGGTACTTCCCGCCCACTTGCTATTGATGGAATCCCTTCCGTCCACTATCCATCCCCTTTTTATAGTGGCACTTCCTCGTCCACTCCACCACGTCCAAAAATCATCCACCCAATAATATCACCCATTTCAATACGAGCCACAACAATAATCATGCATTATTGTCAATACCAACAAATACCATTTCCATGCCAAACACATTTCAATATCACCCATTTATTGAAATCAATACTCATGATCACAATCATTACCATTTTAAAATAACCAATTTAAAATTAACCAATTGATCCCATTTCAACAAAACCCCAATTTCATGCTAAAACCCCCAAATCATCACCAATTTTATTTTCCAAAAAAAATTAACATGACATGCTTAAAATTAAATTAAATCAAACAATTTAATTGTAAATGAACTTCACATTTCAACCTAGTGTAGTTGAGAGAGAATCCACCTAACTCTTAGGGTTTGGAGAAATCGACCCTTCGCCCAAACGCACGCCAAACCGGGTGAACACCTCCTCAAAACCACATGAAAAACCCTTCCCTAACATCAAAAAGCTCAAAATTTAACACAAAAGGCAACACATCCCTAGATCTACATGGAACCCTTGTAGATCTAGGAAACTAAGAGAGGGAGAGGGCTAACCCTAACCAAAACCTCAAAGAACCAAAAGAGGGACTTACCTGAGGAGAACTACCTTTGATCCACAAAGAAACCTCTTCTATTTACCTCCAAAACGAGATAAAGAGATCCCCCAACCTCTGAAAACTGGAACTCCCATGTGATCCACGAGTGGGAGGAAGAATGAGGAAAAAATGGGAAATCCCGAGTGGCTCAGGACTTAAAAACCCAAACTTTTATCTTCCACTCTGGATTTTTCTCTAAAAATACCATATGTCATTTTAAAGTACCCATATTTAAATATTATTTTTAAATTTAAATAGTTTCAAAAGTTTTAGTTCACATTTTTGATAGTGAATTTTGATTGTGACCCATAACATCATCCTTTATGACTATGGTAATAGTTTTTTCTAAAAACACTTTTATAGTTTCTTTCACCATTATGATAATTATTATTTATGAATGTTCCATTTCATTTATTAAAATGGTTTTATAAATGAATATATTTTTTACTGATGTTGAAAATAAAATTAAATATTATTATATTTTTCAAAAGTAAAATTTTTATTTTCAAAAAGGAATTATTCATTTAAAATTTTATTTAAAAGGCCCATGATTTAAAGAAATAAGTCTTAAATGTTTTTTATGTCTTATCAAAGTTTTTTAAAAATGTTTTTTATATATTTGTTTTCTGAAACCCCTTCTTATTTTTAATGGGTAAATCATAAAATATTCTATCAATATGAAAGTATTTTTTAAGGTGAAAACTTTTAATGGGATTTCAATCATTTTAAAAGGGATATTTATTATTATTTTTTCATAACAATTTATTTAATAATTTTGAAGGGGTGTTTTTTATTTATGTAAAAATTTTATGACATTTCTTATGTTACAATTGGGATTTTTTCTTATGATAGAATACCAATTTTTTCTCTAGATGACTTATAATTTTGATATTTAAATTATTTTTTTATGAAACCCATTTATTTCCCATGAGGGATATGATTTAATAATACCATACACATTATTTCTCTATATGACGTATGATTATGTTAATTAACTTCAGAAAGTAGGAGAATCCCATGTGTTTTTATTCCAATACAGATGTTTATTGATTACTAAGGCATGTTGATTATGAATTTAATTATTATTTATATATTTTATATGGTGAATGAGTTGTAGTTTATGGAGTAAAATATAGGGCCCACTATTGTATATCCTCTCAATGCATTGGTTGGTCTCATGAGAAAAAAAATGTTTGGGTGTTTGGTGTAAGCGTACCCAACTAATGAATGATCTATTGGCTATGAGTTTGATGAAAATAATTATATCTTAGTTGTGGAAATGCTAGAAATAATGATGTATTGGTTGTGAATTTCAATGTACGAATGATGTCTTGGCGCATTCCTCGATAGTAATAGAAAGTTATTTGATATTATCCATTCCATCACCATGAATTTAATTATTATTATTCATGTGGTTATTTACATTTCCATGGTATACATGGATATATTTAATTCTCATGTTATTTATTATATGTAATATTTAATAATCATTCACTCTTCCATAGTGTGTATTCTATTTATACCCATAATAGTTGTCATTGTAAGATTCCCATTACTGATGAAATGATCTTACCCTTTACTTTTTTCTTTTCAATAGGGTTCTAAGGAGGGATCATTGAGTTAGTTTAAGAATGTAAAAAAAAAGAAAAATAAAGTTTTCAATAATTTTACTATGATATATTTCAACATTCTCAATAAAATATAGAAAAAATTTATCTATCTTGTCTCTTAAGAATGCTTAACTATGCAATAATTTTTGATTTGATCCCTTATATCTTGTGACAATGTAATAAAGTGACCACCATATATAGGTTACAAAAGTTAGGGAATCACAGTTGGTATCAAATCATATTTAGTATAAACCTTAGGATCTAGATTTAGGAAAACATAGATTAAATAACATAACCATATGCCAAAGTGGATCATGATAATTATAGTATACTTATCCTCCCATCTAGAGTAGTGGATGTATTGTAGGAGTATGATTCTGGGAACTCTAGTATATTTAAGAAGTTTTATAAGAGAATAAAATAACCACCCTAGAGATTTGGTGTTGAACTATTATGGACAACTTATAGTTGTATGATTATCATATCCCAATTTGATGTCTATGAGAAAGTTACTCCCCCAAACCTTATTATTATTCATTTATACTAATGTAATATTATTTTTTAAATGTTTTTTTCTCTATAATTAGAGAAAAATTAATTTTTTATAATAATTAAATCACATTTCATATCAAATTATTATAGTATATCAATGTAAGGATGACCATGAACTCCCTTTAGAAGAAAAATCTATAATATGGGTCTTGATAATGAATAACTAGTGAATCATGGTTCAAATAGTTGAAATTAAACTAAAAATTTAGCATATTACTATTATAAAGGAATAAATTAGTTTCCCAGTCTTCCCTAATTTATCATGGTTCACATGTCATTAGTAATTATATCTAGACCCATCATTATCTTACAGATACACTTAGCTATTTTCACTAGAGAGTAGTAATTAAAATAGAGATTATGAACTTTACTTAAATTTGTGAGAATGTAACACCCCATAAATTATAATACATTAAATTTATGAATGGATAGTTTTATACATAACACTGAAATAAAATTAAATTGTGATAAATTTTATTAAGATAATACTATAATTATTAATTATGACTGTTATAATGTATTTGTTTATTTGGAAGGTAAAAATAGATGTAGATGAATTTTGAAATTTATAAAGGAATAAAATTAAAGTTCATTTTAATAATAATTCATTAATAAAATACAATAAGTGTAAAAAAATATCTAATAATTCCATTTCATTCTAAAAAAACGTTTTACTAAAAATTCCCTTTTTATACATTATACATGATTATATTAAAATTACTTTTTATAAACTCTATAAATTGCGTTTAATTAAATTTTTTTCATGTTTTTAATCACCATAATAAAATTTAGGTAATAAGGGAAATCTAATTTTTAGACATAAAAACATGTTATCGAGGTTAAAAGTTATTTATCGCGGTAATGGTAAAAGGGTTACATTCAAATAATTATTTGTAAGAGTTATGAACCTTTATCTAAATAAAATAAATTGATCACATTTAAATTATGAATAAAATTTGATATATATATATATATATGAATATCCATTTAATTAATATTTGACATTAAATTAGGTTAAGAACACTTAATGATTAAAAAGACATTTGTTCTACCAATTTTTTTTAAATATTATATGTTTTAATTTAAAAATTTCTTTTACCATATTTAGAAAATGAATTAAATTAATCCCACTCCAAATTTGGATTCATTATGTCGAAATTATAGAGTGGGTTTTATCTTATATTTTTATTAATAAAATAATTACTATAGTTAATTTTTAATCAAAGTTAAAATGGGTTAAAAATAAGATAATTAAGTGGCTTGAATTTTGTTATGTTTGAAAGAAACATAGACCATATAGAAGGAAATTTTTAGGTTGGAATTTCATACCAATTTTTCTCACCAAATATTCCTCATGTAACTCAACTAACTCACATGGAATCCCATTCTTACCCCTACTTAACATTCATTTCCATGAAAAAGTTCTAATTTTTTACTTTTAAAAGGAGGAAACTTTTAGACACTTTAACCCACATCCTTATTTACAATTAACTTGAAAATATCTCCATTTTATATCTTCTATAATTCATCTCCCTATATTGAAGTCATTTATTAGAGTAAATTTACATATGTCCTTAAATTATATGAAGTTATTCAAGAGAGGATTCAAGTAATCAATGTGAGTACTAATCACTCCCAAACACGTTTTCATCTATATAATTATCTTAAAAACCTATCATATCCATCCTAGTATAATGAAATCTTCACTATTAATATACTAATATTTTTAATGATAAATGGAATAATCATTCACTATCTTTCCCCCCTTCTATATAAAAATTATAACATCGTTCATGTTACGTGTGGACTACCACCCCATGAATGACATGTTTTATTTTTCATAATCACCTTACATGACTGGATTAAAAGGGTAATTTAATGAATAAATTTTATATTTATATAATTAGTAGGATTTTAAAAAGATAAAACAACATATACCTTCTTTATGTTCTATGGAAAATAAAAACATCGTCTTCATGTATATGCAGACTACCACCTCTATGAAGTGAAATGTTCCATTTTTCATCACTGCAATACATTTATGGAGCTAAAATATATTTTATGAATATATATGAAATTAAAAATTAATATATTACATGAATATTATTTTAAAAGGATGAAACTAAAATTAATTATCTTTATAATGTAGTGCATTAATATTGATAAATTAACCAAAACAAGCATATTATGGATCCCATTTTTGTAAACCATGGCCATAGTTTTTATAAAATGGACATATATATGAAATAACATTGAAAAACAATTATTTAAATATATATTTTAATATTATAATAATTAAATCATCATAATTATTATGAAACATGTGCAAAACAATCAGAATCAAAACATTTAATAAATAAAATAAGTGATAACTAACTAATGAATGTATAATAAATTATTATAAAATAGAATAAAAATCATTATAGTATTGAATAATTTTATTAAATGAGATATTAATACTGCAATTTTTATTATACAGGAGGATAAAGTGATTTTATGGAAGTCTAGAATCAAGGTAAGGGTTTTCTATTAAATATCCTCTTTTAAAATATGTTTTATATCATACACTAATTTTTTATTGGTCTATATGATTCTTATTTGAAATATTATATCATGATTCCCTCTTTATTCATGGTTTTTAATATTTTATTTAATGGTTTCTCTTTAAATAGTTTCGGTATCAAATTTTATGAAATCTTTATGGGGTTTTAATCTCACTTTTATTTCATTAAGACATATGCCATATTCACCCCATGTTTTATATTGTTTTGTTTATATAATTGCCTATGGATTTTTATCAAAAATTCATGAAATTAAATGGATTTAAAAATACTTATACTATTATATTTTTATAGGTTTGTTTTATTATTACTAAAGCTATAAAGTTTTTTCTAACACAATTCCTATTCATTGAGTTATGATCATTTTTCATGAACTTTATTCTTATATATTAGGTATATTATACCCTATGATTCAATTATATTTTAATTAAAATTTAATTTATATACATTTAAAATTATTTCTTGTGAACTATTTTTTAAAGTATTGTTAGATAATTTATTTCCACTAATGGATTTATTTTTCACAAAAATTTAATGTTGTTGAGAATAATCCCATCATATTTAATGGATGTTTCTCTTCAATAATGAAATTATTTATTTACATATATATTTTATTTTCATGTTCTAAAATACTAATTTGTATTATCTTATGTGACATTATTTTCCTTCACATATTTTTAAAATAATAATTTATTATCTTTTTTACAATTTGGGTTTTGATAAAGGTATTTAAAATGATAAAAAATACATCCTTATGAAATTATATATTTTATCTTCCACTCCAAATTTTTCTCTGAAAAAAACAAGGATCCATTAATAAAGATTATTTTTAAAATTAAAAATTTTAACCTCAAATTTTTGAAAATTACTCTTGAATATGATTAGTAACTTAGTATTTTATGACTATAGTAAGAAAAATTTATAAAAGAACTTTATATATTTTTTCAACTTTATAAGAAATCATATTTAGAGAATATGCATTCAATGTTTTAAAATGTGTTTCTAAATGATTTCAATTGTTAATTATTTTGAAAATAAAATTAAATAATCTTATATTTTTAAAAAGTAAAAGTTTCATTTTCAAAAAATTAATTCTTGATTTTAAAAGGGATTTTAAGGATTTTATTTTAAAGAAATTTGAATTTAGTGTTTCTATATCTCCTCAAATAATATTTTTCTAAGTATATTTATTTCATAGAATATTTTAATGAAAACTATTTTTAGTTTTAAAGGGTATTATTATAATTTTTTTATCAAGATAAATGTATTTAATTTTAAATATAACACTTTTAATGTAAATACCCCAACCCCATTAAACCATAATTGGAATCCCTATTAGAATGGATACTGAAACTGATATGGTCTAATATGGTTACTTTTTAAGAGTACTATTTGAAGTTGACTTAAGTTCAACATTGATCAATAGAGTTGTTCTTTATACACCCTAGGATGAAATAAATCTTAGAATAGAGTTTGAAAAAATGCCATCGTTTTGTGCCTCCTGTCATATTATTTGTCACTCACTGTCTAACTATAATAATGAATTCTACTGTACTAAATGTCAACATAGGGAACATGATTCATAAAACTACTAGAGAAATGGAAGTAATATGGACATCATGGCCACTGATAATCATACTAAAGTCCTTCCCCCAGATGATCCACATGTTATTACATCTAGGATAGTGAATCCCAATGTTGAGAATATTTATACCAATGTTGAGGGTACTTTCTAGGGAACCAATCTTCCAGATTTGGTTGGTATTAAAGTTAATGTAGGATTTTGTTTAATAAGAAAACATCCTAGTAATGACACTGTGATGGCTATTCCTCCAATAAATGATAATGTGATGGATTCCCCCCAAAAAATACTTATAAGCCCATAATGTCATGGGCTGATTTGGTAGTGGATAATATGGTTGCTACTGGTTTTTCTTTTAAAGATGATTTAATTAGAAAATTTAAGGATGAGCATGATGCTGATGATTCTGATGATAGCTAAGATACTTTAGACGACTCTGTATTGGAGGACATTGACTATTCATTATAGCAAGAGAAAAAGATGAATTCCTCTAAAAATCACGATGGAATGTCTAAGATAGACACTTATACTTCCAATAAAAAAGTACCTTTCTACTGCTTCCCATATAAATGTTAGCCTTGACCCTATAGTAAGCATTGGTAAAGACCCTTCTTCTCCTAGAAAATATAGTACATGTGGGCCGTTTTTATCCCACCTTGACTCTTTAAATACCAGTCCAGTTCAAAAGAATCACTTGTTTACTTTACTCCTTATGTTTCATATCTCACTAGTTGTGTAATAGAGGGACAATCTCCTATTTTCCTTGACAATGGTCTATAATCCGGGATATATTCCACAGGTAATGCTGCTATAGTCTCCCCACATACTCAATTATTTGTTAAATCTGAACTTGGATGGGAAGTAAAGGCAACTTCTGGTTTAGTGGCCTCAATGGATGATTTGGAGCATAGCAGGCCTGGTATGAAGACTCTGTTGGAGCCTACTGTGCTAAAGAAGAATGTGACATATGAAAAACCTGTTTCTCTTACCTCAATCCCGGTTATTGGCATGGATCATTTGGTTTCATGCATGGACATGGGTGTTGGAAAAAAGACTCTTAAGAAGGAAAAATAAAATATGGTAAATTCCTTGATGAGTTCTAAACTTTCTCTGACTACCAACAATGACTATTGGTTAAGTGTGAATACCTCCAACTCATTTTATCTACTAGCATCCAATATTATTAAAGAGGAGGAGCAAAGCTGAGTAAGTGATATTAGGACTGAGACAAAAGCTATGATGAAGGTGGTTGATGCACGACCTCCAAATCATAATGGTGGCCCATGGTTATAGGCCAAAACTTGGAGATGAGGATGAAACCCTCGAGGTAGTGGTGGATGTTCTTCAAACTATAGCATGAACACACGCTCATGAGTGAATTGACTGCTTGTATTTCCCTATACGTTTTTTTCTTTTTATTTTTAATATAGAGGCCTCTATGAGTCAATCTTTATAAAAATACATCCCTAAGGACCAAATAAATTAGCATTCTTGGTAAATTAAATATATATATGATTCCCATATTACATTTGAAAACAAAAATTACAACAATTTTGTTTTATGAGTAACATTATTACCTCTAGCATATCAATCAAAAAACACTTCCTTATAACCTAGGAAAAAATGAAACATAAAAAAGGGTGATCTCAAATTCTCAATAAGGAAAAGCGTATAGTAGAATTAATTAACAAATAAGGAATAAATAATATGGAAAAGTAAATAATTGAAACACATGTCATTTAATGAATAACATGAGCATAATATGTAAGGAATAAAAGATGATCAAATAATACCATATAAATAACCACATGATAATGAAAATTAACCATGTATATTATACTAATTAAATAATCACATGGAATATCAATAAATAATCTCATAATGAGGGAATGAATATGTGGGACATCATAAAATTATTGTTATGGATTCATTCAAGACACCATACATAAACGGGTAAGGACTTGGCCAAAACCGAAAATAGTTTTTATCATGAGTCCCCTAGATACATCGAGGAGCTATAGTGATCCCTACCCATTAGTTTTTAAGTTAAATTCATTCATATATGAAATGGGTGAAACATAATCAACATAAACATTCTTATTGAAAACTAACATACAAAATGTTAATATTTACCCCTGTAAAATGAACATAATCATAAATAATCTAGATTAATATTGCGAATGATATCAAAATAGCACATCCACAATAAAAATAACCATAAACCATGAAAATAAATAATATGGATAATATAAACACAACATATCCCTAGTGGATCATAATTACATTAAAGGGTTGATTCCATTGATGAATAAAAATACCATAAAAAGATCTATAAAAACATTTTGAGTAAAATAACTTTTGAATTTTGAAAATCACCATTAAAAATAGAAAATTTTAACAAAAAATTTTGAAAATTTTTTATTTTGAAAATAAACTTGAAATAATTTTTAAAATATTGAGTGGTCATGAAGACATAAAATTCTTTTTGTGTTGTACACTCTAAAATAAATATTTCTTTCATATTTTCAGTAAAATCTAAACAAGTTTTTTTTGAAAAATTTATGAAGATTATTTTCAAAACATTTTTTAAAAATAGGTAAAAATTTATTTAATAAATAATTTTTAAAATTTCAAAAACATTTCTGAAAACCTTCTTAGAAACAAGGGTTTTTATGAAAATGGATTTCCGACTAAAAAGAGAAATAAAGTCATATTTTCTTAAAAACATTTTCTCAATCATTTTAAGTACCAAAGAGTAGAGAAATGTTATCATTACTTGAAAAAGTTTATGAATAACTAGAGGATAATAAAATATATTGATTCAAGATATAAATATTGAATAATTCCACCAAGGGATATGCAAACAAAAATAATCTCTATTAATGATGAGATTGTCAAATAAACTTGTAACACTTTGGTAACTTTTGAATCATAATCCCAATTTAATAAGTAACTTTAAAAAAAACTTTAAATACCATTAATATAAATTAATTCATGATATAACATATCAAGGGGCACTATATAAACCATACAAAGAAAATAAGTTGTGAATATGACATATGTCCAGCAGAACTAAAAGTGAGACGAGAAACCCTTGCATTGCACTTTCCTTTAATTGAACATGATTTAACGTCATGTATAATTATTTAAAGAATACATTAATTTATACAATAAAAATATTCATATTTATGATATAGTATCCTATTATATCATCTTATCATCAGTTTGTTAATAATATTTCATCATTACCCTTATTTGGAATGTTAAATGATTTATTTTTCTATGCATGTTTTGTCATGTAAGTCTTAGTTATTGTGCATAAGATATAGTTACATAGTCTATAGAATTATATTATGTTCATATATATCATATATATTCATTATATATATTTTTATAATCATTCTTGAATAGTGGACACAGAAATTGAATCACATCGCTTTGTGGAGATGGTAAGCCGTACATATGCATGAGAGATGATATCATTTCTAAATGGTTAAAAGGGTAAATAAGTGGATGGTATATTAATTTTAAAGGATAAATATCACTTAATAACTATAATATATATCCATTATTTCCATAATTATAACAATACAAGTAAAGTGGTGATAAAAAACGAATTACACCACTATGCAGAGATGATAAGCTGTGTATATGCACATGCGATGCTTTCGTTTTTAATAAGATGGATAAAAGGTAAAATATAGTTGTTTTATAATCATAATAACATATTGGTATATATAAGACACTATAGTTATAATTTTATTATTGAAACAACATATTAATATTAATTAGAATAAGAAATAAATTTGAAAGTGTCAGTAAAGATGATTACCTCTTCTTATGAGAACTTCCTTTAGATATCTTCTTAGGGACACTAGGGTTGATATTTTGAAATTAAAAGAACATATATAACATGGATTAGGATGTTTATAAGATAAATTTTTAGGGTTTTATGGAGATATATAGCTCCAAGTGGTGTAAAGAGGTGAAGGAGGGGGTGCCCTTTTATAATTGAAGCGAGGGGTACTTTAAAAATTTCTTAAAATATTAAATCAATATAAATTAATTTTCAATTGAAAATGAATCAAAACTAATTAATTTAGAAAATAATATAGTGGTGGGTTTAAATCCTCTCATACAATAACATTTATATAAGTTTTGACTAAATTTATACCATTATCTTTTAGTTTTAACCCTTATTTAACCTCTTTAACTCTTACCGTGAAAACATAGTTTTTTTACTATTTTAGGATTAACATAGTTAGTATAAAATTCCAAATGACCCATAAATGGATCATGAATGACATGTTAAATCTTATAAAAATAATTTTTCAGAATTTAATATTTTCAAGAATTTTATATCATTTAATAAAATATTATTTACTATAACATATTTAGAATTTCAATTTTAAGAACTATTCATGTAACACCCTGAGATTTTATGAGATTTATTCTTTTTAATTTCTTTCATATCTTCTTTTGTATGCTACACCAAGATTATCTTGCGCTATACACAAGACCTTATTAGCTTGCAGTATACGCAACACTATTCTTGGATCGTGTTATACACAATTTCAAGTTCGTTTGATAGTAGTTATTCTACACAACATTGAGTGTATATATATATATATTCAATGTATAAATGAAATATGGTTTGATTCTGTTATACGCAACAACAAAGGAGTCTTTCACTACACGCAACCCTGACTTGGCTTACATTACATGCAATTGCGACCTTCCACGATAGCGTGTGTTGTATGCAATACCGAGTTTCACGGAACAAAGATATTCTATTAAAATATTATATAAACTAGCAGTTATGAATAGTAATACCAAATTTTTAGAATTTTATAAATTTTATCTTTCAATATGGACTTCATTTTTGGATTCGGAATATTGAAATTAGCTTAGGGTAAATTTTTGGTATTTTTCTGAGAACTTTCAATTTTTGATGAATAGTGAAAACACTAGGTTACTATTTAAAAAACCGACTTTTTATTTAAATAATTATTTATTTTATTTAAATTTATTTTAGGTCAAAATTGATACATAATACCTATATAAGTTCAATTTAATTCATTGGAGTCATTTTATAATAATTTTAGATAAATAAAATTTTTATTGAACTTTTCACCGTCTTTTACCCACCTCCTAGGAGAATTTGGAAATTCACATAAAACTTAATTTTACCACTTATGTGTGTGGAATTTCAAAAATCTGAGAGACACGGTTAATATCAAGAACTAAAATGTGGTTTAATGTGATGAAAATAAATTTTGGTGAATAATAAATTTTTACTTTTATTTACCACGGTTAAAAGTAAATAGGGTAATTAAGGGTAAAATTGATATTATTATTACCCTAACACATGTAATAATTATATTGGATAAGTTTAATTCTACCAAAAACATCTTTAGGAATAAAATATTACCATTTAGGTCCACATGGATTAGATAAGGACATTTATTATTAATTTATTTAAAGAAGGCTTAAAATAGTTAAAATAAAAGTTTAATAACTAAATAATTTTTAATATAGGGTTATACATAATATAATTTCGACTATAAATATTCATTAGAAATATAAAAATATTTCCTAAATAATGGTATTTTATTTATAATTTTTAGACATTAAATAATTTAATTTATTTATGACACAATGATGATGTAGTAATTATCTTATTAATGAAATATTAACATAATTGATGTTATAAATACCCAAATAAATGTAATTTGAGACTTTTTATGAATTAAACTAATTTTCTAGGTTAATATGACATGTTAGTATTTATTTAATTAACTTTTTTCGAACTAATCATGCTGTTATGATTTTCACCAAAATCAATTACCAAATATTGTCAAAATTGACATAAAATAGTTTTTAAAACAAATATCATATTATTAATTGTTATTATATTCTTAAAAATATAATATTCGGCCAAGATACTTATATCATGATATGTGTATCATTAATGGACCAATTGGGGGACTCTTGGATGTATATGGTAAGTTTATTAACTATATAATATAAAAATACAAAGTGACATGGTAAATGTCAATCTAATTAACTAAGAGTTAAAACTAAAAGGTAAGGTTAATATAATGACCCAAACCTGTCTAAAATATATTGGGTTGAGAGTATTTCTACCCACCCCAAATTTATATTCTAAATAAATCATTTTGGAGCTATTATAAACTGAATATGACTTTATTATAAAATAATATTTTGAGTTTTTCCAAAGGTTCCCCTCTCCTCCCTTATAAAAATGACACCCCTTCCCTCTTCTATTAACACCATTTTGAGCCTTGAAGATCGGATAAAACCTGCCCATTTCTCTTCTCCACTTCCCTAGAAACATTCCGAAGGTTCTGGTCTTCTCAAAAGACCGACTCCACTTCCTTAAGAGGAAGCTTAAAGGAGGTGCGTCGAAGAAGAGGTAATCTCTTCTTCTGATTTTCTCAAGTTTATTTCTTCTTATACTTATTCTTCTTTATTTGTCTCATTGTAAAGTAAAAAAATAAGTATTACTTATATACTGATATGTTATTATAAATATGAAACAACCCTATTTCACCATCTATCCATCCTACGGAAAACGAAATCACCGCGCGTGCGTATGTACGGAATACTGTCTCCACGCCGTGGTGTAATCTGTTTTCGACCACCACCTTACTTGGATGGGTATAATGGTAAAAATAAATAGCTATATATGATTATTGTAAAGTGATATTGATTCTGAAATATTATTCATACACTTCAATACAATTCCACGATCATGGGAATGATATCATCGCTCGTGCATACGTACGGACTACCGTCTCCACGACGTGATGAGATTCATTCTCCATGTTTACCATTAATGAATGATTATAAAGTATATATAATAAATAATAATGAAATATATTACATAATAATGATACTGGATTTATGTATATATATATTTATTTCGTCTACTTAATTCCATTCAATTCAATAAGGAAACGAAAACAACGTTCATGCGTACGTACGACCTACCGTCTCCATGAACGGTGTATTTCATTCCATTTATCGATCTATCATATATATTTATATACTGAATATATATTATATATAAATCATGTTTTAAATTATGGAATTATGTAAATCAGGATATAAGTAATTATATCAAGAACAACAAGTCGAAACTTGTACGATAAATGAAACGATTTTACCCAAAACAGAGCATTAACATGGAATTTACAAAAGAACAGGTAATATAAAGTCATAAGTGAACCATATATGATATCATAAAAATGAATATGATTCTGTAATAAGTCAATGACATTATTTAAATCATTATACAAGAGGTTAGGAAACATACGAAGCATATCAGACATAAGTTAAGGGATAACTTTTCCAATCTCATTTTTATTCGAGATTGTTTATTCGTAAGTATTTACTGGGGTTATATTTATCATCCATGTCCCTGTTTTCTAAAAAAATGGTTTCATGTATGTTTAAAGTCCTTTTTACCCATTTTTTACTATTACTACATGGTATTTACGAAATCTTTATTTTGTTTACCATACAAGGTACTTTTTGACTTTTCTGAAAAAAGTGTGAGAAGAATGTTTTTTTAACTTATACAGCATGAACGAGTTTTTACGATTTCATAATGCCTTATTTTCATGAAGCTTACTCTACAATATTTAATTACTATTTTCAACAAAATATTTTTCTTTTAAAATTGCATGGTATTTTGTGAAAATAAAATGATTTTGAAAAATAAATGATATTTTTTTCAAGAATTCATTTCAAGTGTTTTATCAAAATTATTTTCGATATAAGATGGAATTATTTCATATGTGTATGTTTCAAGTATAATGTCTCTATGATTTACATGGTTTCACTTTTCTTATGATGAAATGATATCCATTTTTTATATGGATTATGTTATGATGGGATTATGTTTATGAAACCCATTTTATTCTTTGGGTAATAATGACTGATTTATGTTCATGTTGTGGAACACGTAAGAATGATTTCATTATGAGATGGGTGGGACCTATATCTCCCTCCAATGCATTGGGTAAAGATTTATATCTCATGAGATAGACATGGCTAGAATGGTAAGTTAATCCGGTTCAGTGATACATGACTGGAACAAGGAGTGAACTCGATTCAGAAAGGGACTTTGTCCACTAAGATGGTCTTGGAAGTAATGCCTTGGCTACTATGGAAATAATAATAAGTGATGAATGGTTTCCACAATTATATGATTTATTCCCATGCCATTTTATCAATATTTATGTTCCATTATGATACATGCCTTACGTACTTCCAAGATTTATGTCTTTGCTCAAGATTTTGATGTTCAAACATTATGTTCATGTTTTTAAGTTCAAATGTATATGGTTTGTTTTATTTTATCCATGCTTACCCTTACTGAGCATTTTATATCACCCTTTATATGTTTTATTTTCCACAAGATTTCAAGAAAGGTTTTAGGTAAGAAAACCAAAAGGGGAAGATCTTTATGAGAGATGTTGAAGATCTTTCACCATGATTAGAAGATTACGTTCCGAGTTTCCAAAGACACTAAAATATTACAGTCCTTTGGTGTATGTTTTTGTTATGTATTAAGTATTCCAAAAAAAGTAATGTAATGTCTATGTACGTCAAGCTTTGGGTCTCTACAGTTGGTATCAGAGAAAAGGTTTAATCAACCTTTGGAAACTAGGATGCGAGAACTTTAATGAGATCCCTAGAGATATTTCTAAGGTATGTCTAGGGATGTCCCTAAGGTTTAGTATAACTATAGGTTACAATCCTAGAATTATGTTGAGGATCATGAATAACCTAGGTTAAACCTAAGGTGTCATGGATTAAAGAATGTGTGATATGTTAGACTCCCATAAGTAACTTTTTATGATTATGTGGTTCCTCATTATTTTAAATGTTTCTTACACCATGGTATTTGGTTTTAGTCAATGGAGGGAACCAGAAAGAATTGGGTTAACATTGAATCCAATGGACAAATTGGTGACTATGAGCAAAGAAATTGCATGATGCCTTGAAAGAAAGATTTTGTGATTTTTCCGAATTAGTCATCACAATATATGATTAACAAGGTGAACTTTAGTGGTATTCTCAATTCATCAAATAAGAGGAAGATGGACTTTTATGCATGTTCGCATGTTGAGGAGCATAGAGAAAGGAAGATTGAGGCTTCTAAAGAAGGAAAGAATAACCTTGATGAATACATCAAATGGAGGGGAAGATGTTATCTGTGTGGAGAGAAGGCTCATAGAGTGACAGACTATTATGGAGTTCAATGTCTTATCTATGGAGAACATGAGCATTACCTAACTTAATGCCCTAACATAAGAGGTTACTTCTAAATAGAGGAAGGAATTATTCACTGAAAATCATTGAAGAGGATGGTTTGAAGTGTTTATGTATTGGTATTCAAGAATAATGTTGTTGAGGTACTTTTATGGTATATTGGAATACCTATATATTGGTCCATTGTGGTTTTCCATAAGAATATGGCATCGATAACCATGAAAAGTGTTTGAAATATTTTTGGAAAGTATATGATATGTGCATAATGAAGGGATAAAGAGAAAATAATATGTTTGATAGTATTCATGAGCTCATGACTAATATAAGGACAAAGTGATATCATTGTTTGAGTATAAAGAATTTTTGGATTTTGGAATGTGTAAAGAGACAACTTTTGACAGCATTCATGTTTTAAACTAAGGTTCTATGGTAATTCATGTTGCAATAGAATACATGGTTAAGGTATTCACATGTTTGGAATGTGACCAACTGTAACACCCCAAGCTTCCATGGTACACACCTCTTTGAATAAATATAGTAGCGTGTGTTGTACGCAGCTTCGAGTTCTAACACACACCACAACCAATCAAAGTAGCCGTTATGAATAGTAATACCTAATTTTTGAAATTTTATAAATTTTATATTGCCAAATGGACTTCGTTTTTGGATTCGGAATATCGAAATTAACCTATGTTGAATTTTTGGTATTTTTCTGAGAACTTCCAAATTTTTATGAATAGTGAAAAATACTTAAAAACAACATTTTTTAATCAAAGTATTTTATAGTGATAAATTATACTATTGAGTGATTTTAAATTATAATTAGAATATATTTTTACTATTTTATCCAATGGTGATCATTAGAATTAATTTCATTTTGAATTTGGACATAAACAATGGTCAATCTTTTGATATATATTGTTTCTTAAAAACACGTTATTTGTTGTGACAGCGGGAATTAATTATAAAATTAATTAATGCAAATTATATGTTTGGAATTTTGTAAAATAGAAATCATTTTTGGATTCAGAATATCAATTATATCTTAGGGTGAAATTTTGGCATTGTTCTGAAAAACTCCAATTTTTGATGAATAGTGAAACCACTAAGTAGTAGTTAAATAACTGATTTTTCGTTTAAATGAAATATTACCACTTTTGTGATTTGATTTTAAAAAATCTGACATACATGGTTGTCATTAGGAAGTAAAATGTGGTTCAATGGGATTAAAATAATTTTTTGGTGAATAGTAACTTTTAAGTTTAATTAATCGCGATTAAAGATAATTAGTGAAATTTAAGGTAAAAATGATATTATAAAAATATGAAAATACCTTTACACTTGTCCTACCCCTATTGTATGTGTCATGGCCGACCAAAAAAATCCATGGGTCAACTTGGGGACCCCATGGAGCCACTTTTCTAGGAAAATGACATAAATAAATTTTATTTAAAGTTAAAATAAAAATGTCAAAAACATAAGTTATTGTACTAAAACAATTTTTAAATGGTGTTATACAAGTAATATTTTTGACTATAAATATTCATTATAAATCTAAAAAGATTTCATACATCATGATAATTTTTTTATAATTTTTAGACATTAAATAAATTAAATTATTTATGACACCATGATGATGTAGCGATTACCTCATTAATTAACGATTTTAATAAAATGGAAGGATAATGTAAAATCTAAGAATTACACTTGTCAAAAGCCTATTGGATGAGTAGATTTCGAACCCTTATCACATTATCCTCGAATTATAGAAGTGTGGGACCTTTAGAATCCGAAAAGAATTGTGTAATAAAGTAATATTTCATTACTTTCCAAGAGTGCCCCTCCTCTCCACTTATAAAAGGCCCCCACCACTACCACCTTACTCACACTTTCAAAGCCTTTTGGCTCAGACAACCTCTGACCAAATAATCTCCCAACTTCCCTATATTACTCCCAGAAGCCTCACTTTGGTCAGAATTCTTCCCAAGGAAGCCTTTGGCTCAAATCAAAAAAGAGTTACCCGATTTTAAGGTAATGTCTTCTCTTGTGTTCTTTTATTTTATTTTTCTTCTCCAACCCCCTAAAATCTTTTTATTCTTTTCTTTTGTAACAAAACCAGTATCCTAAATATACTAGGATGTTGCTATAATAAGTATTAGAGCTACACTTACACACACCTACATCTAATGGTTAAAGAACATACTGTTTCTGTGGATGGCGAATTTCTGCCTCACGAAACGATGATTGTTCCAAACTCATATAACACCTTCAAAGGTGGCCATTAAGATGTCACTATATTAATATATGATATATAATATGTTTATGTTTTACTTAATCTTCTGTATTTTTCATTTATGGCATACCTTTATGATTTCCATTATGGGTAAACGCGATAATTTCATTTTTGGAAGTGCGGACTACCGTCCCCTCAAAGTGATTTGAATAGTTAATGCCATATGTGGGATGTATAAAGGATGGAGTAAATGGTATTATACATTATATTATACTGGAATTATATTATACCTTTATATAATTATAACATCATTCCATTAAATATGATATAGAAATGAAAGCAGCGTTCATGCGTACGTACGGCTTACCGTCTCCATGAACGGTGCATTTCATTTCTTACCTCTAAATGTTATGTAATATTATAAATGAATGTATATACTAGATATATATGATATATATGATATCTACATCATAAACATAATTCTGGATATAATGGATATTTCGACACATGAACAACTTGTAATTATAAGAAATATATTTTTGACACAAGTACCAAAGATCGAAAAAACGACCGTTATTAACTTAAATAATTACATAATGTTCATGAAATGGTAATAAGTGATATAAAAGGAATAATGAAATAGAAAAAGGTTCTTAATAAGGTAGATATTAACTCTAGTTTATTATTCAGGAGGTTAAAGAGCGGTCGAGTCAAGTCGGACACGAGGTAAGGGAATTTCTTAACCCAATTTCCATTCTTTGGGTTAATCTCCTATTTTCAAATTATGTCATGATATTATTATGTACTATCTTGTATTTGTACTTTATTTATATGTACTTATACTAAATACACATAATAGATCTATTTTATTTAAAAAATGATCTTTGAAAGGGACTTCGCCTCAATCTCCTTTCATTGAGGCATATTTGGTTTTATACACAAATCTCTTTTATATGGTGTATAAACCCCTTTTACTTTTACGTTTATTCAAAAGGAATATTTTTATACGAAGCATTTACTAAACGACAAAAGGGAATATTTTTGTCGTACGTATGCGGCGACAACGACTTCTCCGCCGCCGTGACCATTATTTGAGTTTCGGCTTCCTCTACAAGCCATACCTTTTTTTAAAGAAAAATAAATACCATGTTTTACCTTTCTTTTATTTTGGTATTGAAAATGGTTTTGAAAGTGTTTTTATTATATCAATGTGTTGTATTGATATCTTTTGATTGAAATGTGGAAATGTTATGTTTCCTTTATGCATGTTTTATGTGATACGATTATGTTATGGTTTATGATATGTTTAAACCTATTCATATGAGGAATGCATTGGACTTAATAAGTGACAGGTGGAGCCCGCTATAGCTCCTTGATGCATCGGTAGGTCTCATGAGACAAACTAGTGTCTTGGAACGAGGCCTTGAAAAAATCTTATTTGTGGTCTTGGCACGAGGCCTTGACTACGTGGTTATGATAGTCTGGCATTATGCATTCCATTATTATGAAAGTGGTTATTGATATTTCTTGGGATTATTCGACTAGTAGAATATCCATGTGAGTAAGTAAATGGAATTATTTAATTTTATTTTTTCCATATCATGCTGAAGTTCAAGTTTAAAAAGGCTTTTGTTTTAGTTATACATTGCCTTAAATGTTAATGTTTATTTATGAAAGCTTCCGCAATATTGTTATCCTTACTGAGCATCTGAGCTCACCCCTTTCAATGTTTTAATATTTTCGAGGATGTGAAGAAGTATTTTATGAATGACCTGCAGGGATAGTTAGAAAGGGATATGAGTGTGTACTATGAAGACCATGTTATTGTAGTTTTTTTTACTTTATGATGTAATGAAAGACTTATGAATGTATCTAGTGTTTCCAAGGCTACTAAACTAATCAGTCTTTCAAGACTTGATCTTTTGTGATCATGCCAATGTTATGAAGTAATGCACCGACTCTGGGTAGCTGGGGTCGGGGCATTATAGTTGGTATCAGAGGCAGTTTAGTACTAACCTTGGAAGCTAGATTTAGATAAACTCTGATTAGAGCACATAGCCCAAAGATAAACTTTGAGGATTAGTATAGAAGAACTTCCTAGAATTTTGGTATTGTAGAGATGTTGTGTGTTTTCCGACCAATACATCCCTGTCTGGATACGAGAAGGTAGAGGCGGCTCTGGCACAAATGTACCTATGGGTAAAACCCGAAAACACCTCTTTGAGCTAGAATCGAACTAGAACTGGTGCACGACAACGGGCCTTGCTGCACTCTTGGTTACGACACTCCCGGGGGATATTCTTTGGATAATTCTCATTTTCTTTACAAACCACTATGAAGGGTTATGAGTATATACTTCCTCAAAGAAAACATTTTATGGATTATATCCATAAATAGTTCAATTTATGTTAAGTATCTTACAAGTATGGAATTATGTATTTTTATTCATAAACTAATATAGTTTATGCCATTGTTTAGAAATGGCGCCTAGTGGAAGGAATGGAAACCGTATCAATGCACACACTCTGTGTAGGGATTTCCCTCCTGCTCAAGATACTTATTGTGGAGCTGGAGATACAACTGGTGCTGATCAACTTATTACCATACTGGGACAACTCACTCAGGTTATGAATAATAACCTTACTCGTATGGAGCACCCTGATCCTCAACGTGGAGGATCAATGTTAGACCGCTTCATGAGGCAACAACCACCAACATTTAATGGTGGGTACAAATCCATTAGTAGTTGAGCAATGGATAAACTCCTTAGAGAAAATATTCCACGCCTTGGGGAGTAGTGAAAGGGAGAAGGTTGTCATGGCAGTCTACCGCCTCACTGGAGATGCCGATCAGTGGTGGTCGCTGATTCAAAACACAAAGGAAGATGATGAAGTATCGAATATGAAATGGAGGGAGTTAAAAGAGCTTTTCTTAGAAAAATACTTTCCGTATGACCATCGAGCAGATATGGAAAGGAAATTTCTGAGTCTGAGGCAGAAGGAGGATGATAATGTCGCAAAGTATGAGGCTAACTTTACAAGGTTAGCGAGGCATGCTGCAGATTATATACGTAACCCGAGAAGTAAGATTGATCGTTTCTTTGATGGGTTAAAACCATTTCTCCGTCGAGCTTTAGTATCACAATATTTCTCAACATACGAAGATATAGTCTCGTGTGCTATCAAGACGGAAAAGGAATTCTCTAAGTCTTATGACTTTAAAGAAAAGAAAGAAAAGAAGAGATCTTCTGATCAATCTGGAAATGGAAATAAGGGGAAGAAGAGAAGAGTTGAATATCAGTCCTGCAGTAAATGTGGAAAGAAACACCCCGGTACTTTCTTGAAGGGAATGGGAGTCTGTTACAAGTGTGGTGAAAAAGGCCACCAAGCTCATGATTGCAAGGGAAAGAAAGTTGCTTTAAATGTGGAATGATATAATTGTAGAGAGATGGGACATTATGCAAATGAATGTCCTAAGCGTCAGGGGAACTTACCTCAGAAGAGGCCAAGGGATCAAGGCCAAGCTTATGCTATCACTACTGCTAAGGTTGAAGCTCCGAAAGACATGGTGGAAGGTAATTTAATGGTTTCCTCAAGTTTAGAAAATGCATTATTCGATTCTGGATCATCACATTGTTTCATATCTTCCCAGTTTTCTAAGAAAATTAGATATTTCCAATTTGATTTAACAAGAGAATTTTCAGTAAAAACTCCTAAGGGAAGTGTTATTGCAACAGAGTTTTGTGAATCAGTCCCCATTAGAGAACATAACTATTCATTATATGCTGATCTTATTGTCATACCTATGATTGAGTTTGATATAATCCTTGGTATGGATTGGCTTTCGGACTATGATGCAAAGATTTATTGTAAGAAGAAGGAGGTTACAATTTTTGATGTTGATGATAAGGAACACCTTATTTTTAGAGCAGAATCGTCACCACCTAATTCTTATTTAGATCCACCCCCGGTAGCTCAACTAAATTCAATTATTGGGGAGGAAGAGAATGAAATAACTAAGGGCGAGGGAAGTAATGTTAAAATAAAGGATGTACCTATTGTGAAAGAATATGAAGATGTGTTTCCAGAAGATTTACCTGGACATCCTCCAGAATGAGAAGTTGAGTTTTCCATTGATTTAATTCCTGGATCAAGGCCTATATCAAAGACCCATTATAGGATGGACACCATGGAATTAGTTGAACTAAAGAAACAACTAGAGGAATTGAGTAATAAGGGATTTATTCTCCCTAGTGTTTCTCCATGGTGATCCCCTGTCCTTTTTGTTAAGAAGAAAGATGTATCTATGAGGTTGTGCGTTGACTACAGGGAGATCAATGCTATAGAAATAAAGAACAAGTATCCCCTACCTTGCATTGATGATTTATTTGACCAATTGCATGGAGCTCAATACTTTACAAAGATTGACCTTCGATCTGGATACCATTAGTTGTGTGTGAAGAAGGAAGACATTCTGAAGACATCATTTCGAACAAGGTACGGGCATTACGAGTTTACAGTAATGCCTTTTGGATTGACTAATGCACCTTCTGTATTCATGGATATAATGAATAGAGTTTTCAAGGAATATCTAGATGATTTTGTGGTGGTATTTATTGATGACATCTTGGTGTACTCCAAAATCTACGAAGATCATGAAAATCACTTGCGCATTATCTTGAAGACTCTTAGAAGGCATGAATTATATGGGAAGTTTAGCAAGTGTGAATTCTGGCTTCAGGAGATTTCTTTTCTTGGCCACATTGTCTCTAAGGATGGAATTTCCATTGATCCTTCTAAGACCAAGGCAATCCAAGAATGGCCAGCACCGACGAGTATAACTGAGGTACGCAGCTTTATTGGTTTGGCAGGTTATTATCGACGTTTTGTCCAGAATTTTGCCCGATTGGCTAACCCATTGACGAAGCTCACACGTAAAGGGGTTAAATTTGTCTGGAAAAAAGAGTGTGAAGAATGTTTTGAAGAACTGAAGTGAAGATTAGTCAATGCTCCTATATTGACTCTACCATCAGGGAATGATGGGTTCGTTATTTATAGTGATGAATCAATGAAAGGACTTGGTTGTGTCCTTATGCAGAATGATAGGGTTATTGCCTATGCATCACGACAGCTAAAAATTTATGAACAGAACTATCCTACTCATGATCTCGAGTTAGCTGCTGTAATCTTTTCCCTGAAGTTATGGAGACATTATCTCTATAGTGAAAAATGTGAGATATATACCGATCACAAGAGTTTGAAATATATTTTCTCACAAAAAGAACTCAACATGAGGCAAAGACGATGGCTTGAACTACTCAAGGATTATTATTGCACGATACACTACCACCCAGGGAAGGCAAATAAGGTTGCAGATGCTTTGATTAGAAAAGATCATGGAGTTTTGAACATGATGAGAGTGGAAAGGGATCCTATTTTCATGGATCTAGTAAAGATGGATATGGGAATCACCATGGAGGGTGAAACATCAAAACTTTTTCAAATATTTTCCAAACCATCTTTACTAGAAAGGATAAAGAGTTATCATCCCGATGATGAAGTGTTGAAAAAGAAGATTAAAGCTGTGAATGATGGGCAGTTGAGTGACTTTGTTTATGAAGATGGAATTTTGAAATTTGGGAAGAGACTTTGTGTTCCCGATGTACCTGATTTAAAGAGGGAATTGTTGGATGATGCTCATAGTTCCAATTTCTCTATACACCCTGGGAGCACTAAAATGTATAGAGATTTAAAGGTAAATTTTTGGTGGGACAACATGAAAAGGGAGATTGCAGATTTTGTGTCAAGATGTATGGTTTGCCAACAAGTGAAAGCTGGAAGGCAACATCCTGGTGAAGTATTGCAACCTCTTCCCATACCTGAGTGGAAATGGGATAATATTACGATGGACTTTGTCATGGGACTACCAAAGACCCCTAGAAGGAATGACGCTATATGGGTCATTGTTGATCCACTACTGGAAAAATAGCCTATACCCACGGTTCAAAACCGTGGGTATAGCCCCCAAAACCGTGGGGATAGCCTATACCCACGGTTTTGGGAACCGTGGGCTGGAACGCCGTCGGTATAGGTCCCCAACCTATACCCACGGTTTTGGAAAACCATGGGTATAGGTTTCCTGCCACCGTGTCACCGAAACATAGACAATTTCCACGGTGTCAATGGATTTTACCCACGGTTTCAAAACCGTGGGTATAGGTCCTAAAATAATGCAGTCGCCGAGTTTCGATCCCGCAACCTCTTCGCTGCAAACTGCGCGTCTAACCACTACCCTAACTTCACATATATGTATATATATATATATTTAGTTAAATATAGTTATAAAAACCGTGGGTATAGAAGGGAAGAACCGTGGGTATAGGGTTCCCGCCAAAAAAAAATTCCTTCCCGCGGAAAAAAAAAATTTCCCGCGCACACAAAATTGACCTATACCCACGGTTTTTCATAACCGTGGGTATAGGTATTTTATCCCTGACCTATCCCCACGGTTTTGTGGAAAACCGTGGGGATAGGGACCCCTATACCCACGGTTTTGGGAAACCGTGGGTGGTGACTTTTCAGGACCTATCCCCACGGTTTGCGAAAACCGTGGGGATAGACCCCCCTATACCCACGGTTTTGGCAAACCGTGGGTATAGGTCATGAAAAGTCACCTATACCCACGGTTTTCCAAAACCGTGGGTATACAGGGGGTCTATCCCCACGGTTTTGGTGAAAACCGTGGGGATAGGTACATTTTCCAGTAGTGATCGTCTCACCAAGTCAGCAAATTTTCTTGCCATAAGGGAAGAACTGCCACTTGAATGTCTAGAAAGACTATATATTAATGAAGTTGTAAGACTTTATGGAGTACCCCTGTCGATTGTCTCAGATCGTGATCCCCACTTTACATCAAGATTCTGGAAAAGTCTTCAGAAGGCCTTGGATACTGAACTTCGTTTGAGCACTGCTTACCACCCTCAAACAGACGTACAATCAGAAAGAACTATTCAAACCTTAGAAGAAATGTTGAGATCATGCTCACTTGACTTTCAAGGAATGTGGGATCAATATTTACCTCCGGTAGAATTTTCCTATAACAATAGATTCTATTCAAGTATTCGGATGGCACCATATGAAGCATTATACGGAAAGAGATGTCGCACACCAACCTGTTGGGATGACGTTGGTGAAAGAAAACTTGTAGGACCAGAACTGGTGGAGGAAACGATGGAAAAGGTGAAAGTAATCCAAAACCACATCAAAGCAGCTCAAAGTTGGCAGAAGAGCTATGCTGACAATCGAAGGAAGGATTTGGAGTTTCAGGTAGGAGATCATGTTTTCT
This sequence comes from Viscum album, assembly GCA_963277665.1. NCBI lineage: Eukaryota > Viridiplantae > Streptophyta > Magnoliopsida > Santalales > Viscaceae > Viscum > Viscum album. The sequence continues at coordinate 72,335,465 of OY728162.1, read as the reverse complement.
TGAAGGTATCACCATGGAAGGGAGTTATACGTTTCGGTAAGAAGGGTAAATTGAGTCCCAGGTACATCGGACCCTTCGAAATTCTAGAACGAATTGGGGCTGTAGCTTACCGTTTGGCAATGCCGCCAAGTCTCTCTAGAGTTCATAATGTATTCCACGTAACACTGTTAAGAAAATACATGCCCGACCCAACACATGTACTCACCTATGAGGAATTAGAACTAGAACCCGATCTGTATTATTATGAAGAGCCCGTCAGGATTCTTGATACAAGAGAACAAGTGCTGAGAAGCCGGACGACTCGTCTGGTAAAAGTTCTATGGAGAAACCATAAGATGGAGGAGGCAATGTGGGAACTTGAGGAACATATGACGAAGAATCACCCGAGTCTTTTTATACAGTGATATTATATGAAATTTCGAGGATGAAATTATTTGAAGGAGGGGAGAATGTAACACCCCAAGCTTCCAAAGTACACATCTCTTTGAATAAATACAGTATCGTGTGTTGTATGCAGCTTCGAGTTCTAACACACACCGCAACCAATAAAAGTAGCCGTTATGAATAGTAATACCTAATTTTTGAAATTTTATAAATTTTATCTTGCCAAATGGACTTCGTTTTTGGATTCGGAATATCAAAATTAGCCTATGTTGAATTTTTGGTATTTTTTCTGAGAACTTCCAAATTTTTATGAATAGTGAAAAATACTTAAAAACAACTTTTTTTAATAAAAGTATTTTATAGCGATAAATTATACTATTGAGTGATTTTAAATTATAATTAGAATATATTTTTACTATTTTATTCAATGGTGATCATTAGAATTAATTTCACTTTGAATTTGGACATAAACAATGGTCAATCTTTTGATATATATTGTTTCTTAAAAACACGCTATTTGTTGTGACAGCGGGAATTAATTTTAAAATTAATTAATGCAACTTATATGTTTGTAATTTTGTAAAATAGACATCATTTTTGGATTCGGAATATCAATTATAGCTTAGGGTGAAATTTTGGCATTGTTATGAAAAACTCCAATTTTTGATGAATAGTGAAACCACTAAGTGGTAGTTAAATAACTAATTTTTCGTTTAAATGAAATATTACCACTTCTGTGATTTGATTTTCAAAAATCCGACATACATGGTTTCCATTAGGAAGTAAAATGTGGTTCAATGGGATTAAACTAATTTTTTGGTGAATAGTAACTTTTAAGTTTAATTAATCGCGATTAAAGGTAATTAGTGAAATTTAAGGTAAAAATGATATTATAAAAATATGAAAATACCTTTACACTTGTCCTACCCCTATTTTATGTGTCATGGACGACCTAGAAAATCCATGGGTAAACTTGGGGACCCCATGGAGCCACTTTTCTAGGAAAATGACATAAATAACTTTTATTTAAAGTTAAAATAAAAATGTCAAAAACATAAGTTGTTTTACTAAAACAATTTTTAAATGGGGTTATACAAGTCATATTTTTGACTATAAATATTCATTAGAAAGATAAAAAGATTTCATACATCATTATAATTTTTTTATAATTTTTAGACATTAAATAAATTAAATTATTTATGACACCATGATGATGCAGTGATTACCTCATTAATTAACGATTTTAATAAAATGGAAGGATAATGTAAAATCTAAGAATTACACTTGTCCAAAGCCTATTGTATGAGTATATTTCGAACCCTTATCACCTTATCCTAGAATTATAGAAGTTTGGGACCTTTAGAATCCTAAAAGCATTGTCTAATAAAGTAATATTTCATTACTTTCCAAGAGTGCCCCTCCTCTCCACTTATAAAAGGCCCCCACCACTACCACCTTACTCACACTTTCAAAGCCTTTTGGCTCGGCCAACCTCTGAAAAAATACTCTCCCAACTTCCCTCTCTTACTCCTAGAAGCCTCACTTTGGTCAGAATTCTTCCCAAAGAAGCCTTTGGCTCAAATCAAAAAAGCATTACCTGATTTTAAGGTAATGTCTTCTCTTGTGTTCTTTTATTTTATTTTTCTTCTCCAACCCCCTAAACTCTTTTTATTCTTTTCTTTTGTAACAGAACCAGTATCCTCAATATACTAGGATGTTGTTATAATAAGGATTCGAGCTACACTTACACACACCTACATCTAATGGTTAAAGAACATACTGTTTCTGTGGATGGAAAATTTCTGCCTCACGAAACGATGATTGTTCAACACTCATATAACACCTTAAAAGGTGGACATTAAGATGTCACTATATTTATATATGATATATAATATGTTTATGTTTTATTTAAGCTTATGTATTTTTCATTTATGGCATACCTTTATGATTTCCATTATGGGTAAACGCGATAATTTCATTTTAGGAAGTGCGGACTACCGCCCCCTCAAAGTGATTTTAATCGTTAATGCCATATGTGGGATGTATAAAGGACGGAGTAAATGGTATTATACATTATAATATACTGGAATTATATTATACCTTTATATAATTATAACATCATTCCATTAAATATGAAATAGAAATGAAAGTAGCGTTCATGCGTACGTACGGCTTACCGTCTCCATGAACGGTGCATTTCATTTCTTACCTCTAAATGTTATGTCATATTATAAATGCATGTATATACTGGATATATATGATATATATGATATCTACATCATGAACATAATTCTGGATATAATGGATATTTCGACACATGAACAACTTGTAATTATAAGAAATATATTTTTGACTCAAGTACCAAAGATCGACAAAACGACCGTTATTAACTTAAATAATTACATAATGTTCATGACATGGTAATAAGTGATATAAAAGGAATAATGAAATATAAAAAGGTTCTTAAGAAGGTAGATATTAACTCTAGTTTATTATTCAGGAGGTTAAAGAGCAGTCAAGTGAAGTCGGGCACGAGGTAAGGGAATTTCTTAACCCAATTTCCATTCTTTGGGTTAATCTCCTATTTTCAAATTATGTCATGATATTATTATGTACTATCTTGTATTTGTACTTTATTTATGTGTACTTATAGTAAATACACATAATAGATCTATTTTATTTAAAAAATGATCTTTGAAAGGGACTTCGTCTCAATCTCCTTTCATTGAGGCATATTTGGTTTTATACACAACTCTCTTTTATATGGTGTATAAACCCCTTTGACTTTTACGTTTATTCAAAAGGAATCTTTTATACGAAGCATTTACTAAATGAAAAAAGGGAATGTTTTTTTCATACGTATGCGGCGACAATGACTTCTCCGCCGCCGTGACCATTATTTGAGTTTCGGCTTCCTCTACAAGCCATACCTTTTTTTTAAAGAAAAATAAATACCATGTTTTACCTTTCTTTTATTTTGGTATTAAAAATGGTTTTGAAAGTGTTTTTATTATATCAATGTGTTGTATTGATATCTTGTGATTGAAATGTGGAAATGTTATGTTTCCTTTATGCATGTTTTATGTGATACGATTATGTTATGGTTTATGATATGTTTAAACCTATTCATATGAAGAATGCATTGGAATTAATAAGTGATGGGTGGAGCCCTCTATAGCTCCTCGATGCATTGGTAGGTATCATGAGACAAACTAGTGTCTTGGCACGAGGCCTTGACAAAATATTATTTGTGGTCTTGGCACGAGGCCTTGACTACGTGGTTATGATTGTCTGGCATTATGCATTCCATCATTATGAAAGTGGTTATTGATATTGCATGGGATTATTCGACTAGTAGAATATCCATGTGAGTAAGTAAATGGAATTATTTAATTTTATTTTTGCCATATCATGCTGAAGTTCAAGTTTAAAAAGGATTTTGTTTTAGTTATACATTTCCTTAAATGTTAATGTTTATTTATGAAAGCTTCCGCAATATTGTTATCCTTACTGAGCATCTGAGCTCACCCCTTTCAATGTTTTAATATTTTCCAGGATGTGAAGAAGTATTTTATGAATGACCTGCAGGGATAGTCATAAAGGGATATGAGTGTGGACTATGAAGACCATGTTATTGTAGTTCATTTTACTTTATGATGTAATGAAAGACTTATGAATGTATCTAGTGTTTCCAAGGATACTAAACTAATCAGTCTTTCGAGACTTGATATTTTGTGATCATGCCAATGTTACGAAGTAATGCACCAACTCTGGGTAGCTGGGGTCGGGGCATTACTCCAACAAGATATATCGTATGATATATGGGGGATAAATGATGGTATTTACATGCTCGGTAGATGACATTTCTAGTAATTGTTTTCTTTATACTATGAGATTGGACAGAATTATTTTAGATAAACCTAAAGATTGGAATGGATTATGTTGGACATAAGTTAGTATTGTTTAAGGATATAAATTTTTTCGATATTATTGATGGGATGTTATAATAATGTATTTTTAGAAAAAGGACAACTTGCAGGACGGGAGACAACCCGTCACGTCGGACAAGGCTGTGGGAATCGAAACCATAACCAAAGTGCGACAGGCCTTTATCACATACCACTGTCCAACAGGAAGTCCCTAGTTATTAGAAACTAGTTTTATTATATTAAGCGGTATGATAGATGAAGTATAAGTCCATTTTTGGAATCATATATGATTAACCTCACCATATATGGACTTATGTATATTTGATAACTTTTGCTAACCCTATGTTTGTGACAGATGGAATGACCTATCATTCTATCGCATGATCTGATAACACTTCACAAAAGACAAATTCAACTTCATTTCTTTAAGAGATGAAGTGGAAATTGTTCGAGGCGTGAGCAACGTTGAGATTTTACCAAAATCAAGTAAGTATTTCTTTTAATTAAAAAATTATTCAACTTTAGGGAAATGATCTTGAAAACCAAAAATGTTGTCTTAGTTATCTCATATCTGATGAATCAAATGATGCCTTAGATCATCACAATTTTATAGCTTTGTGACTATTGGATTTTTCATAGCCATGTTCTCTACCACTCTCCATCAGAACTTGACAGTTAGATTTCTCTTCCATATCCATATTTTCACCTATGATCTCCTATGTGGGAACCCAAGTGATGAGTTAATTTGGGTATCCGTTTTGTTTCTAACATTCATTTTTTTAAAAGTAAGTTTTAGTATTCCTATTTACGATGAAAGAAAATCTCAAGTAATAAACCATTTATAACCCCGATGAATTTCGAGGGCGAAATTCATTTTAAGGGGGGTAGAATGTAACACCCCGAGATTTTATGAGATTTATTATTTTTAATTTCTTTAATATCTTCTTTTATACGCTACACCAATATTATCTTGTGATATACGCAAGACCGCATTAGCTTGCAGTATACACAGCACTATTCTTGGATCGTGTTACACACAATTTCAAGTTTGTTTGATAGTAATTAATCTACGCAACATTGAGTGTATATATATATATATTCAATGTATAAATGAAATATGGTTGGATTTTGTTATACGCAACAACAAATGAGTCTCGTACTACACACAACCCTGACTTGGCTTACATTACATGCAATCACGACCTTCCACGATAGCGTGTGTTGTACGCAATACCGAGTTTCTCTAAACAAAGATATGCTATTAAAATATTATATAATCTAGCCGTTATGAATAGTAATACCCAATTTTTGGAATTTTATAAATTTTATCTTTAAAAATAGACTACATTTTTGGATTTGGAATATCGAAAATATCATAGGGTGAATTTTTGGTATTTTTCTGAAAACTTTCAATTTTTGATGAATAGTGAAAACACTGGGTTACTATTTAAAAAACCAACTTTTTATTTAAATAATTATTTATTTTATTTAAATTTATTTTAGGTCAAAATTGATACATAATACCTATATAAGTTCAATGTAATTCATTGGAGTCATTTTATAATAATTTTAGATATATAAAAATTTTATTGAACTTTTCACCGTCTTTTACCCACCTCCTAGGAGAATTTGGAAATTCACATAAAACTTAATTTTACTGCTTCTGTGAGTATAATTTAAAAAATTAGAGAGACACGGTTAATATCAAGGACTAAAATTTGTTTTAATGAGATTAAAATAATTTTTGGTGAATAGTAACTTTTTACTTTTATTTACTACGGTTAAAAGTTAATAGGGTAATTAAGGGTAAAAATTATATTATTATTATCCTAAAACATGTCATAATTCTATTGGATAAGTTTAATGCGACCAAAAACAACCTTAGGAATAAAATATGACCATTTAGGTTCACTTGGATTAGATTAAGACATTTATTATTAATTTTTTTAAAGAAGGGTTAAAATAGTTAAAATCAAAGTTTAATAAATAAATCATTTTTAATATAGGGTTATACATAAGATAAATTAGACTATAAATATTCATTAGAAATATAAAAATATTTCCTACATAATGGTATTTTATTTATAATTTTTAGACATTAAATAATTTAATTTATTTATGAGACAATGATGATGTAGTAATTATCTTATTAATGAAATATTAACATAATTGATGTTATAAACACCCAAATAAATATAATTTGAGACTTTTTATGAATTAAAATAATTTTATAGGTTAATATGACATGTTATTATTTATTTTGTTAAATTTTTTTGAACTAATAATGCTTTTATGATTTTCAAAAAAATTAATTACCAAATAGTGTCAAAATTGACATAAAATAGTTTTTAAAACAAATATTATATTATTAATTGTTATTATATTCATAAAAATATAAGGTTAGGCCAAGATACTTATATCATGATAGGTGTATCATTAATGGACCACTTGGGGGTCTCTTGGATGTATATGGTAAGTTTATTAACTATATAATATAAATATACAAATTGACATGGTAAATGTCATTCTAATTAACTAAGAGTTAAAACTAAAAGATAAGGTTAATATAATGACCCAAACCTATCTAAAATATATTGGTTGAGAGGATTTATACTCATACCCACTTTATCTTTTAAATAAATCATTTTTGAGCTATTATAAACCGAATATTACTTTATTATAAAATAATATTTTGAGTTTTTCCAAAGGTGCCCCTCTCCTCCCTTATAAAAAGGGCACCCCTTCCCTCTTCTCTTCACACCCTTTTGAGCCTTGAACCTCGGTCAAATACTGACCATTTCTCTTATCCACTTCCCTAGAAACATTTCGGAGGTTCTGGTTTTCTCAAAATACCAACTCTACTTCCTTAAGAAGAAGCTTAAAAGAGGTGTATCGAAGAAGAGGTAATCTTTCTTCCGATTTTCTCAAGTTTCTTTCTTCTTCTACTTCTTCTTATTTAGTTGTCTCATTATAAAGTAATAACATCAGTATTAATTATATAATTATATGTTATTATAAATATGAAACAACCCTATTTTACCTTCTATACATCTTATGGAAAATGAAATCACCGCGCGTGCATACGTACGAAATACTGTCTCCACACCGTGGTGTAATCTGTTTTCGACCACCACCTTACTTAGATGGGTATAATTGTGTAAATAAATAACTATATATGATTATTTTAAAGTGATATTGATTTTGAAATATTATACATACACTTAAATACAATTCCACGATCATGGTAATGATATCATCACTCGTGCGTACGTACGGACTACCGCCTCCACGACGCGATGAGATTCATTCTCCATGTTAACCATTCATGAATGATTATAAAGTATATATATTGAATAATAATGAAATATATGACATAATAATGATACTGGATATATATATATATATGTATGTATGTATTTTATCTACTTAATTCCATTCAATTCAATAAGGAAACGAAAACAACGTTCATGCGTACGTATGGCCTACCGTCTTCATGAACGGTGTATTTCATTCCATTTATCAATCTATCATATATATTTATATTCTGAATATATATTATATATAAATCATGTTTTACATTCTGGAATTATTTAAATCAGGATATAATTAATAATATCAAGAACAACAAGTCGAAACTCGTATGATAAATGAAACGATTTTACCCAAAACGGTGCTTTAACATGGAATTTACAAAATAACAGGTAATATAAAGACATAAGTGAACCATATATGATATCATAACAATGAATATGATTCTGTAATAAGTCAATGACATTATTTAAATCATTATACAGGAGGTTCGGAAACATACAAAGCATATCGAACATAAGGTAATGTATAACTTTTCCAATCTCATTTTTATCCGAGATTGTTTATTCGTAAGTATTTACTGGGGTTATTTTATCATCCATGTCCCTATTTTCTAAAAAAATGGTTACATGTATGTTTAAATTCCTTTATACCCATTTTTTAATTTTACTACATGGTATGTAAGGAATCTTTCTATTGTTTACCATACAAGGTACTTTTTGACTTTTTTGACAAAAGTACGAGAAGAATGTTTTTTTAACTTATATGGCATGAACGAGTTTTTACGATTTCATAATGCCTTATTTTCATGAAGCTTACTCTACAAGATTTAATGATTATTTTCAAAAAATTCTTTTCTTTTAAAATTGCATAATATTTTGTGAAAATAAAATGATTTTGAAAAAGAAATGATATTTTTTTCAAGAATTCATTTCAAGTGTTTTATCAAAACCATTTTCCATATAAGATGGAATTATTTCATATGTGTATCTTTCAAGTATAATTATTCTATTATTTACATGGTTTCACTTTTCTTATGATGAAATGATATCCATTTTCTTATATGGATTATGTTATGATGGGATGATGTTTATAAAACCCATTTTATTCTTTGGGTAATGATGACTAATTTATGTTCATGTTGTGGCACATGTAATAATGATTTCATTATGAGATGGATGAGACCTATATCTCCCGGCAATGCATTGGGTAAAGATTTATATCTTATGAGATAGACATGGATGGAATGGTAAGTTAATCCGGTTCAGTGATACAGGACTGGAATGAGGAGTGAACTCGATTAAAAAAGGGACTTTGTCCCCTAAGATGGTCTTGGAAGCAATGTCTTGGCTACTATGGAAATCATAACAAGTACTGAATGGTTGCCACAATTACATGATTTATTCCCATGCTATTTTATCAAGATTGATGTTCCATTATGATACATGCCTTACGTACTTCCAAGATTTATGTCTTTGCTCAAGATTTTGATGTTTAAACATTATGTTCTTGTTTTTAAGTTCAAATGTATATGGTTTGTTTTATTTTTTCCATGCTTACTCTTACTGAGCATTTGAGATCACCCTTTATATGTTTTCTTTTCCCCAGGATTTCAAGAAAGGTTTTAGGTAAGGAAACCAAAAGGAGAAGATCTTTATGGGAGATGTTTAATATCTTTCACTATGATTAGAAGATTACGTTCCGAGTTTTCAAAGACACTAAACTATTACGGTCCTTTGGTGTATCTTTTTGTTATGTATTAAGTATTCCACAAAAGTAATGTAATGTCTATGTACTTCAAGCTTTGGGTCTCTACAATTCATTACTTTGAATTTAATAAAATTATAAAAACAAGATAATTTTGAACCAAATATTTTAATAAATCATTAATATTTCAAGGTCATATATAAAATTTTAGTATGAGACTATTTGTCTAAAATTATATTCATTTTAATTTTTTGAATATCATTTATTTGATTTTATATTAATTGAATAATTACTTCATCATAATTGTGTAATTATTTAAGGCAATTTTTATTCAATAAAAATTAAAAATAAATCACCATGATGTATATAAATATTTTATCTTTAAAAATAATGTTTATATTCAAAGATATATTTTGGATCACCATATTAAAAATTTTATATTTATTAAAATCTTGAATGTGAAAACTTTGACTTTTCATTAAATAAAATATCATAAACATAATAATCTCATTAAAATGACCATAAATGGTCATATAAATTAGCCTTAATTGGTTATTGATGAAAATTACCCATACAATAAAATTTGGGCAAATGTTAGAGTAATTTTATAGTCCTAATCATTTCATATTGAACAAAAATAAATGGAAACTATTTAATAAATATGTAACTTATGAATAATAATACTACATACATTTTTTAAAATTCAGAATAAAAAGGTTTCATAATTTAATTTAAAATTAATCCCACAAAATGCAACCAAAAACAATTTTCTTGAAAAATGCATTTTAAGCCAAAAATGTTCTTAAACAAAAATAATGTATAATATTTATTAAAATGTAATAAATTAAATTATAAATAACTAAATATTACTTAATTTACTATTAAATAAAATTAAAATAGTAAATATACTTTTTTATATTAAGAAAACGACCATATTATAAAAACTGATATTTTTCACCATTCATTGGAAGATCATTATTTTTAGAAAATTACAAAAAATTAACCATAATAAAATTTTTATATAATGATTTAAAAATTGATATTAGTATTATAAAATAAATTTTATATAATTTATAGAAATTGATTATAATATTTTCACATAAAAAGAAAGAAAACATTTTTTAAAGAAGAACATTTTTAATGAAAAAATTTCTTTAATAAAAACTAAATACCTTTTCAAAAAGTATTAATTAATATATTAAAAATGAGTTAAAAAAATTATATATTTCATAATGTTATTAATACTATTCATTCATACCATTTTAGTGTCTAGGTTATAATGATCTCATAATAGTATTTCATTGTTCGTTTAAGCTTGGTGTTGTGGGAAATACAAGATATCAAAGAGATTAAATTTATTTAAAAAGAGACATACCATAAAGTATTGGGGTGTTACATTCTCCCTTCCTTCAATAAATTTTTTCCTTGCATTTTAAATTGCACTTTGAAAATCAAGGGTTGAAATTTGAAAATCCCTTTATGAAAAACCTATATAATAAAAAGGTTTAATAAAACTTACTCTTAAAAAGAGGGAAAGGAAAATGTGAAGGTAACCACAAAACAAGGATTCTGATTTGGTGAAAATTTCCAGGAATTGAAATTTTTTACATAAAAGATAAATTTATCTATCAAGTTTTGATGGAGTGTGATAGATAACATGGTCATTAAAATGTTAAAAATCACAAAACCATAAATTTTTGATCGATTAAAAGAACATTGATTTATCAGAAATAAAAGTATAGGATAACGTTTTTGTTCCAAAATCCTTTTCCTAGAGTTAGCGGATTATTTTACTGCCTAGATAATGAAATTTAGAAAATAAACATACTTTATTTCATTCCATGACACAATCATATCCTTTTTCATGAATTGGACTATTTATACTTCATTTTATGCATCTTGGTATGGAAATTAAAGACACATTTTTATGCCTGAAGCACTTTTATCAAGTGATCTATAATTCATTCCTTCAGGATTTAATTTTTTTATAAAAAAATGGTTAGCACATAGTTTACCATATTATAAATCATAATTTAACCTCAAACAATAATATCCAATGTTTAGCTTAATCTATTCCATAAGTAGTTAGCCTTAAGACTCATCCAAAATACATCTCTCCAAAAATTTAGAAGGAAGGTCACTAAATTTACAAATATTAACTTAACATTATATTTTCCCCAAAAAACATAATACATATCTTATTTTTATATACCAAATATTTGAATACATTGATCACCTTTAAAAATTAATGAAAACAATCATTCTTATAAAAATAAAATCTCAGGTTTTTGAATATATTTCTTAAATCCAAATATATAATAATCCCATAAAAGATAACATAAACCATAAAATCACTAACCAACTTCATGGTCACTAATATTATCCTATAAAAATCTATTTATCATTATTATCATAAAATCACACACATATTGAGGCCATATTCCCCAAATCATGTGTTTTGAAAAAGATCAAATTTCCAAAGAATCAATTATCTTAGTTACTAGTACTATTCATAACATATATCAAAATCCATAAAGAAATGATACTACAGTAAAATCCTTATAAATTTAATGAATCTTATAAAAATAATTTTAAAAAATAATTTTACAGAATATTTATTGGATATAATACACAAATACAATAATCAATCCACTTCAACTGTACCAATAACATAGGCTTGAACTTGATCCCTTTTCTTATTTTGAGGTATATTACTTTGGTGCTTGGGGAATTCATTTTCATAGTTCCCCATATCCTTATAGTGGAAGCATTGAACATTAGAAAATTATTTATTAACCTTGAAATCATGAGCATGGGGGATTACTTCCCCACACGTGAAACAAAATAATTTTCCTTTTAAGCATGTACCAAGATGTTTCCTTCCACAAGTGTCACATGTCATAAAATATGTCTTCCCCTTCTTATATTTATCCATAATTTTATTTATAGTCCTCTTATTCTCTTGCTTCCTGTGAAGACCCAAACCTGTGCTTCCAAGTTCAGCTCATATAAACATTTTGTATTTTTTTCATAAAATAAAACTGAATAAATACACAACATTTAATACATTTTAGGAACTTTTTAGTCTAGGTTTTGGAGAATTAGATAAATAAATTAAATTTTAACAAAACCTTTCAAAATAAAATTAAATAAATAAAAATTATTTTCATTTTGTAACTCTATAAGAAAAATAACACCTTTAGATAATCCTACTAAACCCGTGAAAAAATTAATTTAAAACAAGGGGTGAGAAATTATTTTCCCAATAAGGGGTTTTAAAATTATTGGTAAATACTTTAAAAATATTTATTTTGAATAAATAAATACTTATAAATAAGTTTTCAAGACATTGAAATATAATAATTTTATTAAATTTTTTAAAAACCATAAATTTACAAATAATAACATTTTAAAATAAATCCTTGGGTTTATTCATTTGAAAATAATAATTTTAAAGAATTAATCATGATACTCAATATACCATTAGAAAACCATAAGGCCACTTATTTGTATATCATATGGTACAATGTTCCCTTAAGGTCATGGGTTCACTCCCCATACCATAACTTAACATTCAAAACTCTAATGCCAATTTTAAGAAAATATTTTAATAGTCATAACTTTCTCAATAATAACCCAAAAACATTTCAAAATAATACATACATAAATTGATTTCATTAAAATTAAATAATCCTATATACTTATTAACATTTCATAAACATTTTTCAAGAATTTCTAAAATCATATTTAGGATAAATCCATGCTTATAAACAACCGTTATTATTTAAAAGTTATAAATATAAGTGCATAATAAAATAAATGAATTATTAAATAAAAATGCATGTAATTTTAATGATAACTAAAATTATGGAAAAATATAATACCATGAACGACATTCATAGACATATAAAAATAATTCATGCCTAAAATAATAGATTTTATCATTTATAATTTTCTGTAAAAGAATAGTTTATATAAAATGATAACATTTATCATTTGTAAATAAATTATAAACATAAAATGATAATATTAAGATATCACATAAAATTATATATCCACTTATGGAGATTTTATTTATAAAATAAACAATTTAATGATATCAATAATAAAACAACTCATTTAAAATCGTAGAGTAATTGTTTAAATCATTATTTCTCAACAATATATATATATATATATATATATATCAATATATATATATATATATATATATTTTCTTTGAAAATAACTAGGTAATTGGATCTCTTAAAAGAGGTTATAAATTAAATCATAGCTTGAAAAAAAATTAGAGACTTTTTTTTTCTAAAACATTGACTGAAAAAAATAATGAGATACAAATAAAGTTTTATTTGAAAAATATCAATATCATTAAACACACACACACACACACACACACACACATATATATATATGTGTGTGTGTGTGTAAATTTGTAAATCAAAACATAACCCTTAATTTATTTGCAAAAAATCATAAAACCAACTTCTGTTGCGCTTCGTACACTAAGAAAAACCATTGAAATCAAATTGGGGTGAGTCAAGTCTCTTTTTGTGTGTGCTGAAATGATTTTTATATAACAAGATATTATAAAACATTCTTTATAAGTTAGGGAAGGAAAAATTAAAATTCTCATTTTCTCATTTTTTAGGATTTTTATTTTTTTATTCATTTACATCTTATTCGTATAAATTATTATAATATCTACACCTATGTGTGAGAATCTTTAAAGGGATCCCACTTTACCTTTCATGTAAGTCATCCATACAATTCTTGTTTTTATCTCTTTTTTATTTATAGTTTTTTTTCTTTCTTTGGACATTTTTTATAAAGTCAAGTGTTCTCTCCTCTCTTTCATTTTCCTTGTTTTTCCATTTGAAATTTTCACTTTGTTTTTTATCTATCGACTTTATTTTTTATTTTTTTATTTATTATGTCAATTTTTATCAAGTCAAATTTATTTATATTATATTTATCAGTTGATTTAGCAAAATCATCACTTCACTCCATTTTTAAACCCTTTTATTGCTTAACACACCTCTAAAAATTATATTACATATTAATATCATTTTTTTGAATCATTTTATTCTCTTTTTCAACTTATTTTACATTTAAAAAAACATATACATGATATTTATATATATATATATATAAATTCGTTTTTTATATAATTATATATATTTATAATTTCAAAATTTTACAAAAACATATTATAATTTTATATATTTACAATATATTTTATGTTAAATATAATAATAATAATTTTCTTAAAAAATGTTTTACCCCTAATTTGTATTGTTATTATTATTATAATTATTATCATTAACAAATTATAATTGTTAGATTTTATTTATTTCAAAATAATTGTAAAATTTTAATTATAATTAGTATCATAAATATTAAATTATATATATATATACATACATTTCATTATATATGTGCGAAATATAATCATTTTAATTTCCAAACAATTTTAGTTATTAAAATATTTTAGTTTTACAAAAACAATCAACTAAATATATTGATATTAAAATACTTTTTTAAATAAATTAATACCATATTTTAAAAAATAATATTTTTTTATAATTTAAATCAAAATATTTTTCTTATAAAATAATAATATATTCAAAACATTAAATATTAAAACATACTTTTAAATAATAAATATATTTTAACTTATAAAAAAATAAATTTATTTAAAGAATGTAATATTTCTTAAAAGTAATATTTTATAATTTTGAATCAAAATATCTTAGTTTTATAAAATATTTTATTAGAACCTTTCTTGATTGGTTTTAAAATATAAAAAATTATCAAATAAATAATTAATTAAAATAACGTACAATTTCAATTTCTTGGGATGTTACATTCTTCACTCCTTAAAAGAATTGCAGTCTCACAATTCATCCATTGGACTCTAAAAAATTCAAAATTTTCATCTTAAAAATTAGAAATACTAGAACTAAAAAACTTATATACTCTACCTACATCATCTAATCTCAAAAGTTATTTATACCATTTCTCTAATACCAAGTGTGAAGACCTGAACCCACGTTTCTGGGTTCGGCATATATAGATTCTATGTACTATTTTTATAAAAGAGAACTAAAAAAATATACAATATATACTATATCTACTAAACTTGGGTGTTTCCCTGCTTATGTGTCACCTCCACATTAAACCACATCACCAAATTCTCGTATCCATTTACCATTCTTCCCTCCACTATCCGCTCGCACACCCGCAATACCCGTCACTTCTCATATCCAACAAATGCATAAACGAGACCCAACTTCACAATTTGGGTTACCTTATTCCATATTCTTCCTCCCGGTATGAGCTCAATCTGTAGGCATTTCACCCATCCCACTCGTGATTTCCCTATGATGTTCCTAGGGTTCCCACTGAATACTAACATCTCCCTTTATAGATCTCCTCTCAAGCTACACCACACGACACCGTGCCTTCACCTATGCTTCTAGTCTCCTGCCTGACATCTCCTTCAACCATGGTATCCAAATTATCCTAGATACCACTCCACCATCATTTCCCACAAATCTACGACTTCCTACTACTCGGTCTACTCTCGATCGATACTATATTTCACATACAAAATATTGATGCTCATGCTTCCATCGAAGGTATTACGTAACCCCACCTCCACCAACACTACAAGACGCTCCCAGAAACCCTCAATACATCCTCCAATTTTCATTTGGTTTGATTTATTTATTTCAATTTATTTTCTTCAATGTGATTCACTGATATAGACAAGGGTTTTTCTGAAATCCTCTTCATAATCATGAAAATGCTACATTGCATTCAGATCCAAGCTCTTGTGGACCTTCGAATGCTGGAGACTCATCTTCATCGAGTAGGTTTGTTTTTGCTCTAATTAGATCTGGTTGAATGAAAATTATTTTTTTGGATCCAGGTTCTTAGGTTTTGATTTCAATTTCGGTTTTGACTTCAATGTGGGAGGATCGTCTTCAAACTGTATGCTCACATCCATTTTACATTTGAGTGTGAAGTCTATTCATTTTTTCATAATGTGAAATCTGATTAATTTTTTTAATGTTATGTCTATATTGCTTATTCTTTTAATGTTTTGGGTATATTGCTTATTTTTTTAATGTTCTTCCAAATGCAATTTTATTAATGACTTGTACATTGATTATACATTCCATTATCATTATAATGTTGCCCAATGATCTTACATTTCTTCTTCTATTCAGGTTGCTTTATCAGCATCTCTAGTTATTCAATGCAATATTCACAATGATTCATGGTAATTTTTCATCTGGTACTGATTCTACATTGCATTATCATTATTACTATCCACTATGCATAATACGGTTACATTGCACACATTGACAATTAAATATACAGAAAACCATTACAAACATTCATTTCCTATCAACCTCTAAAGATGCAAGGTTTCAAATGAGATTACTAATAAAGGAACGCCAAAAAAATTGTGATTTCTCTATTATGTTCACTTTAAAATTCCGTATTTATGGTATTTATTTTAGTATATATATACATTACAACTAACACAATAACAATTTCAAAATCTATTGAGAATTATTCAATTACATCTATTCATCTCTCTTGTACTCCAATAAGTGGACCGCTACCAACAAATGGTATTACACATAGAGACACACACATTCCATTAACACCATTTACTATCAATGGTTAGTTCTATCTAATTTTAATGTCTAAAGTTATATACTTATAACTACATTATAGACTAACACAAATTAGTCATATCGAACATCTTTTATGTCGATAGTGCCTCCTGAATCGGCAGTTGAGACAAAAATATCTACAGGATCAAACAATAAAATGAAAAGACAACATGCCTATGGAGAATCTCCACTTCCATTATGTAAGTACGATGTTAATGTTCTTCTAAATAACTTGTAGATTTTAGTTGAATTTCCATTTTCTGAATAACTTTTAGATTTGAATCTCATATATGTGTTTTCATTTTCACTCTTAGATCGATTACCGATTGCAATTGTTCTTAACTATTTTGTTTTTGCATTTCCTATTTAAAAGGTATGGGCAATTTCAGATTCTAAATGCCAAGGATTCCTCAGGTTTCATGAGTTTTTTATAGCGATGCAGGATACACCATGGTTCCTTCAATGCATTATTCTTCTTTCATTTTATTTAATGGTTTAATTCATACCTAGTTTGTATACTATATGTTTCAACAATTAGATTTCTTTGGCATAAGGAGGATATGAATTGACGTCAAATCTCTTCAGGTTTTCAGGGAAGAAAATTATTTTTTCTCAAAATTTTCCTTTAATCATAATTTTTGTCTTATAATTTATGAATTTAGGGTTATAACCTTTTTCTCTAAAAATTTAAGTTAGACACATAATGAATTTGCTTAATTTTATAGATCATTCAATTCATTGATTCACGTTGCATAAGAATCAGATTCTCTTATTTAATAACCTTACCACATCATCAAATGAAGATTAAATATTGATTTGATAGCTGATTTTTCCCATCCCATGGAATGAGGCATAAAGACTTCGAAGCCTCCACTAATTGAAGGTGCTGATGCCCACACCATGGTGAAGGTAAACATTCTGATGAGCTATGCTGAATCTCAAGTCAATAGTCAGTTTCTCATCACTAAATAATTAATTGGTCACTTTAGTTTCTTGACTGTAAAAAAATTACTTTATCAGGACTGTATGGTTGAAGCCTTTATACCATCCAAACAATGGTTTACTTCAAAATCTCTAAAGCAGGTAAAGAAAGAACTTGTAATTACAAATGGATGGAAAGGATCATAGTTTCATATTTTTTATGTTTCTATTAGATACCATTAGACACAGTTACATAAATAATTGATGGGTTGAAAATATTAAACATTGGAAATCTTAAGCCACTAGAAGTTTCCTATCTTTTTAATGATTTAAGATCTCCTTTATTGGTAAGTAGATTGAACAGATAATTAATATCTTTCACTCCCCTTCTAAATTCAGTCATTTTCATGTGGGCTATATTGTGCCAAGGTTTCAAATTAAATGAGGTTTCTATTTCTACTTGTAGAAAAATAGTGATTTCGATTCAAAGCCTATGATTATGCTTCTTGGTTAGTATTCAACTGTAAAAAATACTTATATAAAACACTTTCTTAGGAGTGACTACCTAGGTAAGAAAGCTCCTTTTCCACATTTTTTGGGTTTCTTCATTTTTAAAAAATGGTTAATTATATGGGTAAAACTTACTGTCTCATTGTTTCTTTTAATATGAGTGCACATTGGACCGGAGCCTACCATCAATCGATTTGTTGTTATTATGGTATCATGATCGTTATTAATAATAATACTCATATTTATTTTTTTATATAGATGCTTTCCTTTTTCTTTGTTCTACTAACTGAATATACTGAAGTTTGGTTTGAATGATCAATTCAATTCTTTTTCTATTTGGGGAAAGCATGTGGTTTTAATCAATCTGCAAAATAATTTTCTCTTTTGACCAGAATCCAATGTAATGTAACTTATGATCCTTATTTCATACTATGCGATTAATGGATCATTGTGTTCTTTTACCTAGTATGGACTTGATTAAAGGAGTATTCCTGGAAACACGATTTCAGTTCATGCAGACATGCGATTTACTAGCGTGACAACATTTGGGGGATCTTTATTATCTAAGTTCTAGGGTTCTAAAATGCCATATCCTATGAGCTACATACTAATAGGGGTTGAATCTATAACAACCATTGAATATAAATATCACTGAATCCTTCTTTAATATTCCAGATATTGGATTACATCAAATTTGTGGACAACCCTGGGGTTTTATAAGGAGATAAGAAACGAACACACTGATGCTATGACAATACATCTATCATGAATTCCATGTCTTTAACCAAGGAGGAGCTACGCTAATTTTTTTGTGACAATACATCTGTTAGAATGTTTAAAAATCCCATTTCTATTGAAAACGTTGGTAGCAGGATACTATTACTTTTACAAATGTTTGAGGTCCAAATCATTAAATAGGATAATAATGATATTGAGATTGATACATATTTTCATCATAATATAAAATTAAACGAATTTCAGTAATATCAATTGGAGAGATTGTGAAATTAATGCTTTTTAGTATTTTTTTCTTTTTTGTTTACTTAGTTTTAGGAATACAATTCTAAACAGATTGGATTTCCCATTTTACCAGTGGTTTTGAAGTCTTAATTATACATATTTTTTGACTTAACAAGAAACAAGTGAACTGCCACCACATTTGAGACTTAGTAGCAGAAATATGCATATTCTCATTATCATATGTAAGTTCTATATAGAGTTATAATACAATAATTCTAATTAAGCATTAATTTCTGGTTTCACTAATTTTATTACTTTGTGCAGGATCGAATATTTCATTTTCATGAGACATTTTTACGGCATGGTGAGTGTGAATCAGGTGCATGTTCCATCCCAAATTTTAATTGTAGATGGTGAGCTCCTACCATATTAAATTTGATTCTGCCAAAATAACTCCTCAAATAATGATTTCCACAAGTCAATCCCTCTCAATATCCACTTCATTTGGTATAAATGGTATGTAATAATTCACAACCACTTTTTCTACTACTTATTTTAACTTACTTTTCAAATTTGATGTCATAACATGTATGGTACATATGGACTGATCTTACTGTAAACTCGTATATATAGAGTGCTATAAAGAAAATGTGTCAATAAGTCAAATGAATGTATTGTTTTCTTGATACCAAGATAAAGTTCCCAGGATTTATTTCTATGATCAATTGATAATTGATTGGATGGCTTCATGATCTTCTTAATTAATTATATGAATTTTAAGTTCTCAATGTGAAATTATAAGATCAACACCCACCCACCTGTCCACCCACCCTCATAGGTATTGAAATATAAATTAATGATTTTTCTTCTGTATTATCCCAATTTCATTTATAAACTCATCAGGATTTCATGTTTTTTTCCTCCAATGTTGAAAATTTTGTAACTTATATAATTTATCATAGCAGTGTTTTCTTGACCATGGATTGAGTCTAGCTTTCATATGGCCCTTATTTATATTATGTTTATTGACCTTAGTAGTTTCTTGGTGTTTAATTTTGTTCTTATTTTGTTACATTAATTAATGGGAATCAATAGCTAGAGTGTTGACAATATATAATGCTTCTTTATATTATGTTTATTTCACCTTGTTATTTCTTAGTGTTTAATTTTTCAATTTATTCCTGGGTAAATTAAAATATGGTTATCAGGAGTGAGATTGATGATAAATACATGATGAAATACCAACTAGAGTCTCTGTCATTTGAAGAAGCTAGTAGTGAGGGAAACTAAGGTGGAGTCTATTCTTTGAAAAAGGTCCATGGACATCAGCTGAAGATGCAATTTTAATGAATTATGTTAGTAAGCATGGTGCAGGGAATTGGAATGCTATCCAGAAGCACTTAGGGATTTATCGCTCTGGGAAAATCTGCCACCTGCGATGGACAAATCATATGAGACTAGATTTGAAGAAGGGTGAATTCACCCCGAAAGAAGAAAATCACCGAATCGAGTTACATGCTATGCTGGGAAATAAATGGGCTTGGATGGATGTAGAGTTATGTTTTCCTGTTTCATCTTAATTACCCTATCTTTAAACCCAAAAGAAAACTTATGTCTTGATTTCCTATGGATGATTCAATTAACTGCAATTGAATCTTATTTTTCTCTATTATTCTGGATATATTGATTTGAGAATTAATCAAAGTTTTTTTGAGTTTGTTACTGTTTAGTATCCTGTGAATTTCCAAAAAATTCACTTCAATTACTACTACATTGTTCTATTTAATTTTTATATTGGATTTTCATATTTAAATATTCATTACTACTTATTAATCTATATAATAAAATTTTCATCTGCATAGTTCATTTTTCGGAAAATGAAGCTGAAGAGATGTTGCAATGACCCTTTATTAGTGAAACACTTATAAAAAATCACTTAGCTGAAAAAATTTACAAACATGCAGTTCATAGAATATTGTGTACTTCTAGATTGGGTTCTGACATTTTTTACTCAAATTAATCCTCTGATCACAATGGCAGAGAAGCAGGACTTGTATGCATTTTGAAATGATTTGCAAATTTCCTCCAAAAACAAAACCTGCTTTTCCTATATTAGTTCTATGTTCTAATTTTATTTTTTTGTACCCATATTTTTCCCCTTATATTACATTTATATGTACCAATACTATCCGATTAAAAATTAATAAACATTACTATAACTAAGTAACTTTTACAAATATCATTCATTTTTTAATGAAAACCTATTAATTTAATATGTTGTGTGTACGCACGGGTGAGGACTAGTTTAATACATTTCAAGAAATTTCTGGTCTAGATTTTGGAGAATTAGATACATACATTACATTTTAACAAAACTGTACAAAATAAAATCAAATAAATAAAAAGACTTTGCATGTGCTAACTCCATAAGAAAGTGAATACCTTCAGATAATCCTATTATACCTTTAGAAAAATTAATTTAAAACATAGGGTGGGAAATTTTTTTGCCTAGTACAAGGTTTTAAAATTATTGGTAAATAGTATTAAAATATTTACTTTGAATAAATAAATATATAGTAATAGGTTTTAGAAATATTGAAATATACTAATTTTCTTACAATTTTAAAAACCCTAAATTCCCAAAATAATATTATTTTAAAATAATTCCTTGGATTTATCCTTTTGAAAATAATAATTTTTAAGGATTAATCATGATACTTAATAGTCCATCAGAAAACTATAAGGTCACTAAGCCATATCTAATAGGGACAATTTCCTCTTAAGGTCATGGGTTCAATCTTCATACCATAACTTAACATTCAATACTATAGTGCCGATTTTAATAAAATATTTTAATGGCCATACCTTGCTCAATCGTAACCTAAAAACATTTCAAAATAATACATACCAAAATTATTTTTTTTAAAATAAAATAATCCTACATACTTATTAAAATGTCCTAAACATTTTTTGAGAATTCTAAAAATCATATTTTGGAGAAATCCATTCTTATAAAAAACTCTTATTACTTAAAATTCAAAAATATAAATGCATAATAAAATAAATGATTTTTTAAATAAAAATTCATGGAATGTCGATGATAAATTAGATGATGGCTAAATATAATGCTATGAATGACATTCATGGACATATAAAAATAATTCACACATAGAATAATAGATTTTATCATTTATAATTTTCTACACAATAATAGTTCACAAAAAATGATAGCATTCATCATTTTTAATTAAAATATACACATAAAATGATAATCTTAACATATCACATAAAATGACATATCATCTCATGGAGATATTATTTATAAAAGAAACAATTTAATGATATCAATAATAAAACAACTCATTTAAAATCATAGATAAATTCTTTAAATAATTATTTATCAATAATATATATATATATATATATATTGGCACACACACACATATATAGTTTATTTGAAAATAAATATGTAATTGGATCTATTAAATGGGGTTATAAATTAAATCATAGTTTGAAAACAAATTAGAGACTTTTTTTTCTAAAACATAATCTGGATAAAATTAATGAGATATAAATAACATTTATTTGAAAAATATAGATATACTTAAACATATAAATATGTATAAATTTGTAAATCAAAACATAACCATTACTTGATTTGAAGAAAATCAGAAAACCAACTTCTCTTGTGCTTCAGACACTAGTAAAACAACCGGAATGAATTTGGGGGGAGTCTCTCTCTTTTTGAGTGTGTAGAAATGAATTTTATATAAAAAGATATTATAAAACTTCCTTCGAAAGCTGGGGAAGGAAAAATTAAAATTTTTATTTACTCATTTGTCATGTTTTTCATTTTTTATTCAATTATAACTTATTTTTATAAATTATTATAATATACACATCTAGGATTGAGAACCTTCAAAGGGATACCAATTTTCACGTAAGTCATCCATCCAATTTTTTAAATCTCTTTTTCATTATAGTTTTTTTATTCTTTGTTTAGATGTTTTTTCTAAAGTCAAGTGTTCTCTCATCTTTTTTGCATTTTTTATATGATGTTTTCACTTTTTTATCTATCATGTTTTGTTATTTCTTTTTGTTTCTTATATCATTTTTTATCAAGTCAAGTTTATTTATAATATATTTATTATTTGATTTAGCCAAATCATCATGTCACTCTTTTTTTAAAACCTTTTATTATTTGACATTTTGATAACATTATATTATATATTAATATCATTTTTAAACCGTTTATTATATTTTTTAACTCATTTCATGTTTTTTTAAAAGAAAAACATATACTTGAATTATATATATTTATATTTTCAAAATTTTACAAAAAGATATTATCATTTTATATATTTATAAAAAATGTTGTCTTAAATATAATAATAATAATAATTTTCTTAAAAAATGTTTTCCCTTAATTATTATTATTATTATCATTAACAAATTGTAATTGTCAGATTTTATTTATTTCAAAATAATGGTAAAATTATAATTATAATTAGTATTATAAATATTAAATTAGATATATATATATACATAAAATTCATTATATGTAAGTTAAATGTAATCATTTTAATTTTCAAACATTTTTAGTTATTCAAATATTTTATTTTTTTCAAAAAAAATCTATTAAATATATTTATATTAAAATAATTTTTTTAAATAAATTAATACTACATTTTAAATAAATTAATATGATTTTTTAATAAAATTATTCTTTTATAATTTTAAATCAAAATATATTTATTTTAAAATAATAATATATTGAAAACATTAAATATTAAAACATACTTTTAAATAAATAATATATTTTGAATTGTAAAAAAATACATTTATTTAAAAATAATAATATTTCTTGAAAAGTAATATTTTATAGTTTTGAATCAAAATATCTTAGTTTTATAAAATATTTTATTAAAACCTTTCTTGATTGTTTTTAAATTATAAAAAACTATTAAATAAATAATTAATAAAAATAAATTACTATTTGAATATCTTGGGATGCTACACCTCCCTTTGAATTCATAAGACTTTTAGAATTATTTATATTTCTTTTTAGTACATGATACTGTGTCCTCATATGAGAAGAATTTTTGGGAGAGTAGTTCCCTTCAAAAGATTGGCTTAAACCCACCAAATAAATGGCCATTATTACTCTTTAGGTTATGTGCGTTGATACATTTTCAATTCCTTCTACTAGGTTCCATTTCTAGAAAAGGGTATACACTATACTAGATCATAACATTTTGAAACATAATGTACATTCTCAAAACTAGTGA
Source organism: Viscum album (assembly GCA_963277665.1). Lineage (NCBI taxonomy): Eukaryota > Viridiplantae > Streptophyta > Magnoliopsida > Santalales > Viscaceae > Viscum > Viscum album. Next base: position 72,310,769 of record OY728162.1, on the reverse strand, counting down.
TACACTAAACATAAATTGAAAATTTAGGTATAACTAATCTCTAAATCAAAAGCTAAGTTTATATGGATATATTTCAAAATTTTATCATAGGGTTTCATTTTATAATCTATATTTTCCTAAATATAGTTCCCAAGGTTTCAAATAAACTTACTCTGATACCGACTGTAAAGACCCCAACCCCAGTAGCCTAGAGCTGGTGATTACTTTATTACATTGGCATAAAGTACAAGGAATAAAATCCCAAATTAATGAATAGTTTGGTAGACTTGGTAAACTAGATACATATATGATTCAAATTTATATTCGAAAAAACAAATTACAATATTTATTTTCAAGAATAACATATTCCCTATATAATATCAATCACAAATCACTTCCTTGTAACTTAGGAAGAAAATGAAACATAAGAAAGGGGCTATCTCAAATGATCAGTAAGGGTAAACATACAATGGATGCTATGAATAAATAATAAATAAATAATATGGTAATCTAAATAATCAAAACACAATATGTTTAATTAATAAATAGATCATAATATGGAAGGAGTAAAAGATGATAAAATAACACCATATAAATAATCACATGATAATGAAACTTAACCATGCATATTCTACTAATTGAATAATCACATGTAATATCAATAACTAATCTCATAATGAGGGAATGCATAATGTGGGACATCATAAACATACCTTCAAGGCTTCATCTAAGAAACCATACATAAATGGGTAAGGCCTCAACCAATACCAAAACTAGTTTATCTCATGAGTCCTACCTATGCATCGAGAGACTATAGTAGGCCATACCTTTCACATACTAAATCCAATGAATTTATCATATTAAAGCAATGAAACATAATCAACATGAACATTAATATTGAAAACAAACATACGAAATGATAATACTTGACTCAATAAAATTAACATAATCATAAACCATCTAGAGAAATATGATAAATGATATCAAAATAAAACATCTACAATCAAACTAATCATAAACCATCCAAATAATGAATATGGATGACATCAATATAACAATCCCCAATGGATAATAATTACATTAAAAGGTTAAAATCATTTATTAATAAAAATACCATGAAAATATTCTTAATTTTGTTTGAGTAAAATACATTTTTTATTTTGAAAATCACCTTTAAAAATGATTTTTTTTAAAAAAATAATTTGAAAATACTTTCCTTTTTAAAATATCCTTGAATTAAAATTTAAAATATTGAGTGTTCATGATAGTGTAACATTCTATTCATGTCGTACACTTAAAAAAGGATCCATTTCATATTCTAGCAAAAGACAAATGATCTTTTTTTGAAAATGATATGAATATTATTTTCATTTTTTTAAAAAATATGTAATTTTTTTAATAAATCATTTTTAAAAGGTTAAAAACATTTTTGAAAACCTTCTTATAAAATAAGATTTTTGATGAAAATTTATTTTCCACTAAAAAGGAAAATGGAGATGTATTTTCATATAAACATTTTCTCAATAATTTTAAGTACCAAAGAGTGGAAAAATGTTTGTATTACTTGAAAAAAATTATAAATAACCAGAGGAAAATAAAATATATTTATTTCAAGATAGAAATATCAAATAATTGCCCAAAGGGATATGTAAACATAAAAAATCCCTAATAATAATGAGAGTGTGAAATAAACTTTTACCACTTTGGTAAATTTTGAATCTTAAGCCCCATGAAATAAATAACTTTAAGTGAAAACTTATATACCATGATTATAAATTAATTACTGATATAACATATCAAATTTGTAGTATATACACCACACAAAGGAAATAAGTGGTGAATATTGCATATGTCCCACAGACATGACAAGGTGAATTAGGGACATGCAACCAATTGTCACTTTAATTACATAAACATTTATTAAGTTCATTCAATTACCTTTCATTAAGCATAATAAGGTGAATTAAGAACATGCAATAAAAATCAATTCAATCTATAATTTAACTATTCTAAGTGATATCTATAAATATATACTTTCCATAAAATTAATTTAAAGATTTATAAATTATGAATAAACACTCACCCTAACAAAGGTAATGAAAAAAACACCTAAATAGTGTCTCATGTAAACCAAAAATGGGTCACTAAAAGAATATCAGAGATAAAACCTTACTTAGGGTGGTTAAAATTGAGGTCATAACCTCAAATGGTGTCATGAGGTGTCAATAGGGTATTATAATACAACCTAGACAACTTAAATTAAAGCAGAAGAATTTTAAGGAGAAACACCTGGTGAAAATGGTGTGCACACAATGTAAACAATTTGTAGATAGTGAGACTTTAAGGTATAATTCATAGGACTCCATATTCCATTAGTAAATTCCTCATCAAGTATCATCCCTTAGTTTATCCTGGATTATAAGAAAATAGAATAATGAACAAATAACCTAAAAATAGGGCATATGAGATCTCACTAAAATAGTTTCATAAATATGATGAAGAATGGATAAATGAGAACAAGGAATGAAGAAATTTCTAGTGGGAATATAATGAGATGATTGTCTCTTGATTTTGAGTTTAGAAGAAGAAGAAATCCAAGAACCTAACTTAGGAGGCATTAAGATCTCTTCATAAGAGAGGAAGAAGGCCTCCTGTTCATTGGATGAGTAAAAAAGGATGGTTAAAATTATAAAAAGGTGAGAGAAAATAAACATATTACCCCTTTAAAATTGGGTCACATGGTTTGGGTGCATGGTTGGAAAAACCATTTTCCAATCGTGAACCCAACTTTTTCCCAATAGCCCCTCACACTGGCTAGGTGCATGGTTAGACTAACTGTGTATAGCACGTGCAAAAAGCCTCTGAAATAAGACCCAAAACACCCATACGAGTATTAGGCCTGAGTAACATAGTTAAAGAAAACCATGCGACCCACCTCTTATCACTAACAAATCCTGTATGGTTAGGCAAAACTGTGTGGACTGGGCAACACAATTTCTACTAACCTTGTGACTAAACTGTTTCTTCCAACAGTCGGGGTTTTGGGCTCTATAAAATACTTGAACACTCTCTAAACCTATAATACCTCCTTAGGAATTCATATTAGTCTCAAAATAAGTAATTAATCTAAAAATAATGAGATATATATCTCAAATAAAAACCAGGTTTTTACAGTCTTCTATCCTTAAAGGAACTTGTCCCTAAGTTGTCCTTCCAAGGGTGGTGGAATGCTGTATGAGAACAACTTCAGACACTAAGTACTTATGTCGACTTACTGCTCCCAAGTATCATCCTATAAATGGTCATTCTTGTAATGGCCCAGACCTCTCCAATCCAATCCTTTCCTAAAATATGGCGTTGGAGGAGTTTGGGGAAGTCAAGATGAATTATCCCCAAAACTTTTCCAAATTTTTGAAATAGTTGCATAGAAATAGTGGCACCAGAATGGTGGAACCGAAATTGTGGCACCGAAATGGTGTCCCAGAAATGATGGCACCGAATCTGTGACACCGAATCTGTGGCATCGAAATGGTGGCACCAAAATAGTGGAACAGAAACAGTGGCACCGAAATGGTGGCGTAGAAACCATGACATAAAAACTGTGGCACCGAAATGGTGGCCCCAAAATAGTGGCACTGAAATAGTGGCACTGAAATGGTGGCACCGAAATAGTGGCACATAAATGGTGGAACTAAAAAAATGGCACCAAAATAGTGTCATGAACAATATTTCCAGAACTGTATCATTTCCTTTTGTCAAATTTCCATATTTTTCCAAATTTTCTATAGTTTCAACCATTTGATGTCTCCTTTGATGTAAAATGCATTCAAGGACTTGTTTTGATGGAATTAAGGCTAATTCAAATCCCATAACTCCTATCTTAATTTTTCCATATAGTCATGAAGCCTTTACTCGGTCAAAATGTGTGATATTTTAGAGATCTTATCTTAATGAAAAATCTAGCATATCTTAAACCACTACTCCATTAAATATTATAAAGGGACAAGATATTTTCCTCCCTTGTTCTTACTTATTATTCCCTGGTTCGAGACACTTGAACCTTTAATTTCTTCCTATGGAAGTTATGTGTAGTGCTATAGCCTTGGATCATGTATTCCCTGTAGTTTCTTCCTACTGCATGCCCACCCCCTATTTTAGTGCAACCAGAAATTGATGATCCATCTTCGTTATAAGGTATGTTATACCAATTTTCTTCTGGGTTCCTCTCATTAAGTTCCCCCTTTCCATGTTATGGCATGTGATCTCCATCTAAGACACCATATATAAACGGGTAAGGCCTCAGCCAATACCAAAACTAGTTTATCTCATGAGTCATACCTATGCATCGAGAGACTATAGTAGGCCCTACCCATCACATACTAAATCCAATGCATTTCTCATATGAAATCAATGAAACATAATCAACATGAACATTAATATTGAAAACAAAATTATGAAATGATAATACTTGACCCAATAAAATTAACATAATCATAAACCATATAGAGTAATATGATAAATGATATCAAAATAAAACATCTATAATCAAACTAATCATAAAAAATAAAAATAATGGATATGGATGATATCAATATAAAAATCCCCAATGGATAATAATTACATTAAAAGGTTAATATCATTTATGAATAAAAATACCATGAAAATATCCTTAATTTTTTTGAGTAAAATACATTTTTTATTTTGAAAATCACCTTTAAAAATGAATTTTTTTTCAAAATAATTTGAAAATACTTTCCTTTTTATAATATCCTTGAAATAAAATTTAAAATATTGAGTGGTCATAATGGTGTAAGATTCTATTCACGTCGTACACTTAAAAAAATATCCATTTCATATTCTAGTAAAAGAAAAATGATCTTTTTTTGAAAATGATATGAGCATTATTTTCAATTTTTTTTTAAAAATTTGTATTTTTTTAATAAATAATTTTTAAAAGGTTAAAAATATTTTTTAAAACCTTCTTATAAAATAAGGTTTTTGATGAAAATGGATTTTCCACTGAAAAGGGAAATATAGACGAATTTTCTTAAAAACATTTTCTCAATAATTTTAAGTACCAAAGAGTGGAAAAATGATGGTATTACTTGAAAAAAATTATGAATAACAAGAGAAAAATAAAAAATATTGATTTCAATATAGAAATATCAAATAATTCCCTAAAGGGAGATGTAAATATAAACAATACCAAATAATAATGAGAGTGTGAAATAAAATTTTACCACTTTGGAAACTTTTGAATCATAAGCCCCATAAAAGAAATAACTTTAAGTGAAAAATTGTATACCATGATTTTAAATTAATTCCTAATATAACATATCAAAGTGGTAGTATATACACCACACAAATGAAATAATTAGTGAATATTGCATATGTCCGACAAAAATAAAAGTGAGACAAGAAACCCTTACCTTGCACTTTCCTTTAATTAAATGAGATTTAACATACTGTATAATGGTTTAATAATGTTATGAATTTATAAAAGAATAATATTCATATTTATGATATATGACTCTCTTATAACATATTATCACCCATTTGTTAATAATATTTCATTATTACCCTTGTTTTAGATGTTAACTGCTTCATTTTCCTATGCATTTTTTGTCATGTAAGTATCGGTTCTTATGAATATGATATAGTTACATAATATTCATAAATATATTAAGGTCATAGATATCATATTTATTCATTATATACATTTTTATAATCATTCTTGAATTGTGGATATAGAAAATGAATCACATCCCTTCATAGAGACGGTAAGTCGTACGTACGCATAAGCAGCATTATCATTTCTTAATGGTTGAAAGGGTAAAGAAGTGTATGATATATTATTTTTACAGAATAAATACCTTGTCATAATTATCATATATATCAGTAATTTTTATCATTATAAATATCCAAGTAAAGTGATGATAAAAAAATAATTACACAGCTATGTGGAGACAGTAAGTCGTACGTATGCACATGTAATGATTTTGTTTTTCATAAAATGGATAAAAGATAGAGTACATTAGTTTTATAATAATAATAAAATCTCATTATATTTTTTATATTTGATTTATTATTTTATTATGAAAAAATACATAAATATAAAGTATAATAAGAAATAAATTTGAAAGAGTCAGTAAAGATGATTGCCACTTCCTCGAAGAACTTCCTTTAGATCTCTTCTTAGGGACACTAGGGTTGGACTTTTGAAAGGATAATAACCTATATAAAATGGATAAGTATTTTTATAATATAAATAATAAGGATTTGGTTGAAATATATGGCTCAATTTGGTATAAATAAGTTAAGGAAGGTGTTACCTTTTATAATTGAAGTGAGAGACACTAGGAATTTCAGAAAATATTAAATTAAAATAAATTAATTTTCAATTCAAAATGGGTCAAAACTTATAAATTTAAAATATAATATTATGGTTCAAAATCCCCTCATATAATAAAATTTATATTAGTTTTTACTAAATTTCTAACCTTATCTTTTGGTTTTAACCCTTATTTAACTTCTTTAACTCTTACCATGACAACAGGGATTTTTACTCTTTTAGAGTTAATATAGTCACCATAAAATGAAGAAAGACCCATAAATAGACCATGGATGAAAATTTTAACCTTATACTAATAATTTGGGTGAAATTTATGATTTTTAGTAATTTTATATCTTTTAATAAAATATTATTTACTGCAACATATTCATAATGTCAATTTTAAGAACTATTCATTACTTTGACTTCAATAAAATCAAAAAAACAAGATAAATTAGAAAAAAATATTTTAATAAATGAATAATATTTCAAGTTAGTCTATAAAATTAATTTATTGTATTAATTATCTAAAATTGTATTTATTTTAAAATTTTGAATATCATTTATTTGTTTTTTCTATTAATTAAAAAATTACTTCATCATCGTTGTGTAATTATTTAAGTTAATTATTTTCTTCACTAAAAATTAATAATAAATTACCATGATGTAGATAAATCTATTATATTTCAAAATAATAATTATTGTTAAATATATATTTTGGATAAAACCATAGTAAAAATTTTATAGTTAATAAAATAATGAATGTAACATCTTTGACTTTTCATTAAATAAAATATTATAAGAATTTTAATATATTTAAAATGGATATAAATATTTATATAACCAAAAAATAAATTAGCATGGACTAACATTACACATATAATTTTTTTTGGAAAGTTTTAGGGTCAATTTATATTCCTTATCATCTTACTTTTAACCTAAATTACCCAATTTATCCTGTACCATGGTAACAAAAATTACTAAGGTTACTATTTATAATGGTCAAAAATAAAAAATATGTATTTAATAAAATGTTAATTTAAAAATAAAAATATTGAATCCATTTTTTAAAATTCAAAACATATAATTTTCAAATTTTAATTTAAAATTAATCCCGCAAAACGCAATGAAAACCAATTTTCTTGAAAAATGCATTTTAAGCCAAAAAATCACTTGTACCAAAATATGATAAAAGGATGATTAAAATGTACTTAATTAAATTAGAACTAAATAAATATTACTTAATTTAATTTTATATAAAATTAAAATCATAAAGATACATTTTAATATTAAGAAAATGATAGTTTTATACAAATTAGTATTTTTCACTATTTTCTGAAAATGTAGTCTTTTTAGAAAATCCAAAAAAATTAAACATAATATAATTTTAATTTGATGATTTAAAAAATTATACTAGTCTTATAAAATACATTTTATATAATTTCTAGAAATTGATGATAATATTTACCCATAAAAACCAAGAAAACCATTTTTGAAGAAAACATATTTTTGAAGAATAAATGGATTTACTAAAAATTAAGTGCTTATTAAAAAATAATTAATTAATACACTAACAATGAGTTATAAAATTAAATATTTTATAATGTGGTTAATACTATTCATTCCTACCATTTTAGTTGCTAGGTTATAATAATCACATAGTAATATTTCATTGTTTTTTTAATCTAGGTGTTACCGACAACATAAGTTATCAAAGAGATTAAATTTATTTAAAAAGAGTCATACCATAAAATCTTTGAGTGTTACATTTAAAGATATTTCAATCATCTTAAATGGTTATTTTATCTTGTTTTTAAAAATGATTTTTCTAATAATTTTAAAATGGTATTTTTATCTATGAAGTCGTCTTAAGTAATTTTTCGTGATACCTATTTATTTCCCACATGGTATATGCTTTAATAATATCATCCACATTCTTTATTTATATATCTTGTGACTATTTTTATTAATTAGATAAATTATGGGCATCCCATGCATTGTTATTCTAATTTGGATTTTTTTATTACAATAACATGTTGATTGTGCACTAAATAGTTATTCATATATTTTATATGATGAATGAATTCATCTTAATGATGTGTTGGGTGGGGCCTTAGATTATGTATCCCATCAATGCATTAGTTGGTATATGGAGAATTTTTTTTGGGTATTTAGTATATGCCTATCCAATTAAACAATGATCTTTTGGTTATGGCCTTAATAGAAAGAATGATCTCTTGGATGCATCTATGATAGAGAGAATAATTCCTAGGTTATGAACTTGATGGTAAGAATGTTGTCTTATAACAACCTATCTATCCCTATTTAACACTCTTGTGTAATTGAATGATCATATATTTTCTCTGGTTTCTCACACTAGGCATGACTCATGCAAGCATAGAGATTTTTATTTAGTTATTTTAATAATGTGAATGTGGTGAAAATATTCAAAATAAAGAATTAAAAAAAGTGATAAATTTTATTTACTGATAAAAAATAATAGGGAAATCCAAATATCTAAGCCTATCCCTTATTCTAAAAAAGGAAATTCTCCCTATGGTTCGGCTTGGGTGACAAACTATTCAAGCTCAAATGGCCTATGTCGAGTTTCATTGATGAATCACTATTATTAGAATATCTCCACTAACTATTCCACTAATTAATTGAGAACTTTATCCTCCCACACATCTATTCTATACTAATAAGATTCTTACTCCATTTCTTTTGGATACTACCTACAATTCCCTACCTTGGACACTGTCTGCTATACTTTTATGTGATAGATTATCTCCACTCGGGTGGACATGTGACCCACTACTGATGTGCTCCCTCATCTAGCTAGGTGACCTCCTATTTATCTTCTTAAAAATTCTTGATTCCATCATAGATGGATTCATAATAGATAAAATTAAAGTATCACCAGTCCAAATGTACATGTTCAACCAAGAAGTCTCCATATATAATGTGGATTTTACAATACCCAGTTGGTCCCTATGTTCACCAACAAATGGTGAAGGGATCCAATATATCCCAAAAAGTACTCATCCAATTTCATGTGAGGGATGAATTTCCAGATGATCCTCTATTCCATACTTTGGATCTCTCAATACACTTTACCAATACCTAACTTCATGTCATATATTTCATCTTGGTAGGGTTCGTACTTAATGAAGGCCATGAAAAAGTCATTGGTAGGTCTTTCTTACAAAATATACTTTGAGTGGATGAGAACCATGTTAAGGGGAGGTCTCAAATGTATAGTTTCCTCATAAATAACATCCCCCACCATCATCATCCCTTCCAATAGGGAATGATATAATATCCTCTTAGTTTCCTTTATTGGTGTAATTGGATGCTCCCTGAGAGCCAAAGATATATTCTCTTAAGTAGATGGAACTCCGAATCCTCATCCTATCACTGGTATGGTAAATGGTTCATTATCCCCAGTGGTATCTATTTTGGATATAGTCTCCACCCCTCCATCCATGGGTGTGATATCTTGATCATGAGGCCCCTTTTATCACCCCTCTGAAATAATACCTTTGGTACACACTTTCATAGTGAACTGAAATTTAGTATAACCTTTGAAAAAATTATCATTAAATAGTGTTTTCTTGGGTAAAGAAATAGTTTCTATAAATACCTCTACCATTTAAATTTCAGTCAAAGTCATTATCCCTTTTAATATACTACCTTAAAAATATGCTACATCTATGAGAAATCCATGATCAAGTGTGCCAAATGGGAGACCCACCATTTTATACCCCTCTATATCGATAGACACTCAAGTAGCAACCAAAAGTGTAATGATATCAATTTGTGTTTATTTTATTTGAAATACTTATTTACATTATTCTCCTTTAAGTTTTGAGTTGTTCCATGATTGGATGGAAACTTGTGATCTCATAGTGGTTTTTAGAATCTTAAATTTGGGTTATGGAAACTTTATATCCAAAATAGGACCCACCACATCTTGGTGTAAGTTATGGTTTCATTGGTGTGTGCCTCTATGTAAAATGGGAAAGGGAGAAACAGATTGGCCAAGCTATGGTTCATGAGAATGGCTATTTTATGACATGATCTAAGAAACATTACCATGATTGTTTTGGATTCCATTGTGAGGATAAAGAAACCTATGGGATAGAAACAAACATTTGGTGCAGGATTTTCTCATTTCATGTTCAAGAACACCATGGCCCAGGTGAGTTCATGCTGAAGGGCATGGTAAGGATCGTACACCATTTTTAAATGGATGAAACCATTAGGATCCTTCTTATATCTTGAATTTTTCAATGGTTAAAAATTTATGCATTTAATTTGGGTTATTTATTGAAATTATTAATCATTAATAACCTCTATTAATCAAATCATCCACTTATCCTCGATGATTCCTTAGATCATGATGTTTTCCAAATATTTTCTCTATGATTTAGGGAAAGGAATCATATAACCCTATTAGAAAAATCTATAACCCTAGATAGTTTTATTCTCCTTGAATATCCTTGATCAATGTTTCCAAAATATCAAACCATAATGATGGAGGTTGTTATCATTATTTCAGACTCCTAGGATCCTTGCGTCTCACCTATATTTAGTATCTAAGAGTGATGTCATAAGGCCCCAGCCTTAAACCTTACTTAATCTTGAGTTATTACAAGATTACACATTGAGGATCTTTTCGGGTTTAGAGTTTTAGAGAATTAGATCATAAAACTTGCATTACATTCCACATATAAACAAAGTGGTTACATAAAGATAGTATTCTTCATTCCCATCAATGGAAACATATTTAAAATAAAACATGGATTCTTTCTTGACACTTCCTTGACACTATCATCATATCATGTACCTTTCCCTTGACCTGTGAAAAACATTTCAAAAAAACTCGGGATGAGCATAAAAAGCTCAGTAAGGGATATAAAAATATGGAAAGGAAACATGGGTACATATATACATAAGAATGAGATCATACTTTACCCATAAAACATAAGCACTTTAACATACCTCATCAAACAATGAATAAATCATAGAAATCATAAGACATAAAGGTAACTTGAGGCATTCATAACATTCTTACATAGGGAGTAACCCTCTTGGTTACGTTTGGAATACCCATCACAGTATATTACCTAAATCTCTTCGGAGAAACCTTAACATTTCACTCCTTCGCGTTACCCAATGCATTGGAGAGCTATATCGGGCTCACCCGCCCTTAGTTTATCACGGAACCACCCGTCTTCATAATAATGCCCAAGAACCTCAACATAATCGTATCACATAAAATATGCATAAAGGAAACATAACATTCCCACCTTTCAATCACAAGATATCAATACAACACATTGATATAAAAACATTATGAAAACCATTTTCGATACCAAAATAAAAGAAAAGTAAAACATGTTATTTATTTTTCTTTTAGAAAGAAGGTATGGCTTGTAGAGGAAACCGAAACTCAAATAATGGTCACGACGGCGGAGAAGTCATTGTCGCCGCATACGTACGAAAAAAACATCCCCTTTTGTCATTTTGTAAATCGATTCGTATAAAAAAGATTCCTTTTGCATAAACGTAAAAGTCAAAGGGGTTTATACACCGTATAAAATAAGGTTGTGTATAAAACAAAATATGCCTCAATGAAAGGAGATTGAGACGAAGTCCCATACCTCGTGTCCGACTTGACTCGATTGTTCTTTAATATCCTCAATAATAAACTTGAGTTAATTTATAATTTCTTAAGAACCTTTTTCAAGTTCATTATTCCTTTTATATCACTTATTTCCATGTCATGAACACTATGTAATTATTTAAGTTAATAACGGTCGTTTTAACGATCATTGGTACTTGAGTCAAAATAAACCCTTTATAATTACACGTTGTCCATGTATCCATTATATCCAGGATTATAATCATGATGTATATATCATATATATCATATATATCCAGTATATACATTCATTTATAATATTACATAATCATTTAGAGGTAAGAAATGAAATGCACCGTTCATGGAGACGGTAAGCCGTACGTATGCATGAACGCTACTTTCATTTCTATTTCGTATTTTATAGAATGGAATCATAATGATATAAAGATATATTATAATTCCAGTATAATATCATATATAATATCATAGTTCCATCCTTTATACGTCCCACATATGGTATTTAACGAATCAAATCACTTTGCGGGGGCGGTAGTCCGCACTTCCTTAAATGAAGATATCACGTTTACCCATAATGGAAACCATAAAGGTATGCCCAAAATGAAAAATACAGAAGCTTAAGGAAAACATAAACATATTATATATCATATATAAATATAGTGACATCTTAATGGCCACCTTTGAAGATGTTAAAAGAATGTTGAACAATCATCGTTTCGGGAGGCATAAATTCACCATCCATGGAAACCATATGTTCTTTAACCATTAGATGTAGGTGTGTGTAAGTGTATCTTGAATCCTTCTTATAAAAACATCCTAGTATATTGAATATACTGGAGTTGTTACAAAATAAATAAATAAAAAGAGTTTAGGGGGTTGGAGAAGCAAAATAAAACAAAAGGACTCAAGTGAAGACATTACCTTAAAATCGGGTAACTCCCTTTGGTTTGAGCTCAAAGGCTTCCTTGGGAAGCATTCTGTCCAAAGTGAGGCTTCAAGGAGTAATATAGGGAAGTTTAGAGACAAAACGGGCAGAGGTTGGCCGAGCCAAAGGCTTTGGGAGTGTGGGTAAGGAGGTAGAGGTGGGGGCCTTTTATAAGAGGAGAGGAGGGGCACTCTTGGAAAGTAAAGAAATATTACTTTATTTGAAAATGAGTTTCGGATTTAAATGGTCCCACATTGATATAATTCTAGGATAAGGTGATAAGGGTTCGAAATCCACTCATACAATAGGGTTTGGACATGTGTAGGTCATAGTTGTTACATTATCTTTTCATTTTGTTTAAATCCTTTATTAATGAGGTAATCGCTACATCATTATGATGTCATAAATACATTTATTTATTTAATGTCAAAAAAATTATAAAAAAATACTATGATGTATTAAATATTTTTATCTTTCTAATGAATATTTATTGTCAAAAATCTGACTTATATAACCCCATGTAAAAATTGTTTTCGTAAAACATATTATGTTTGTGTCATTTTTACTTTTACATTAAATAAAAAGTTATTTATGTCATTTCCCAACCAAAGTGGCTCCATGGGGTCCCCAAGTTGTCCCATGGATTGTCTTGGTCTGCCATGACACATAAAATAAGGTTAGGACATGTGTCTAGGTCATTTCATATTATTAAATCATTATTTTTACCTTAAACTACACTAATTACCACTAATCGTGATTAAAAACTTAATAAGTTACTATTCACCAAAAATTATTTTAATCTCATTGAACCAAATTTTACTTATTAATGACAACCATGTATGTCGTATTTTTGAAAATCAAATCACAGAAGTGGCAAAGTTTCATTTAAACGAAAAATCAGTTTCTTTAACTACCACTTAGTGGTTTCACTATTCATCAAAAATTGAAGTTTTTCAGAAAGATACCAAAACTTCACCCTAAGATATATTTGATATTATGAATTCAAAAATTATGTATATTTTACAAAATTCAAATCACATAAGTTACATTAATTAATTTAATAATTAATCCCTGCTGTCATGACAAATAGCGTGTTTTTATGAAACAATAAGTATCAAAAGATTGACACCAGTTTAAGTCCAATTTCAATGTGAAATTGATTCCAATGACCACTATTGGATTAAATGGTAAAAATATATTATAATTTCACTTTAAAACCAATTCAAAAGATAATCTAATCATATAAATAAATTATATTAAAAAACAGTTTTGATGTAAAATGCAGTATTTTTCACTATTCATAAAAAAATGAACATTGTCAGAAAAATACCAAAAATTCACACAAAGTAAATTTTGATGTCCCAATAATAAAGAATAAGTATATTTTGACAAACATAGCTTATAAAATTGTCAAAAGATAGATTTAAAAATGGTTTTCCATCAAATGGAAGTAAAACAATCTTTTAAAAATATCAGTGTATTCCATGCTTAAGATTGGATTTATTTTCATTTTAAGCCTATAAAACACTATATAATTCATTAATATACATAGATAAAAATATAATTACTTACTTGGGATGTTACATCCTTCCCCCCTTTAGAAAATTGCATCCCCGCAATTTATTTACTTATCGAATAAATGGGGGTACTTATCCCTCATTGCATTTTCAGATTCTCATGTTACCTCTTCAATCATGTGGTTTTTCCACAAAACCTTTACCTGGTGAATCACATTATTCCGTAACACTTTCTCCCTATGGTCAAGAATATGGACCGGTTGTTACTCATAAGATAGGTTCTCTTCCAGCTGAACTACCTCTGGACTCAAAACATGAGATGGATCTGGCATGTACTTTCTCAACATCGAAACATGAAAAACATTGTGTACCTGAGATAAACTCGGAGGTAATGACACTCGGTAATCAACTGATCCAACTCTCTCCAGAATTTCATATGGTCCAATGAACCTTGGACTCAGCTTTCCTTTCTTACCAAATCACATCACACTTTTCCATGGTGATACTTTGAGAAAAACATGACCACCTACCTCAAAAGATAGATCCTTCCTTCTGTTGTCTGCATAACTCTTCTGCCTACTCTGAGCTGTTATCATGTGTTTCTGAATTAGATGAACTTTTTCTGCCATCTCTTCTACCAATTCTGGTCCCATCAACTTACTTTCACCCACTTCATCCCAGAAAGCTGGAGTTCGACACCGCTTCCCATATAACGCCTCAAATGGTGCCATCTGTATACTGGAATGAAAACTGTTATTATATGAAAATTCAACCAAAGAAAGATGTTGGTCCCAAATTCCCTGATAATCTATCGAACAAGCTCGTAGCATATCTTCCAATGTCTGAATTGTTCATTCTGACTGCCCATCTAATTGAGGATGAAAAGCTGTACTAAAATTTAATTCAGTACCCAAGGACTTCTGAAGGCCTTTCCAAAAGTTAGAAGTGAACCTGAGATCACAGTCAGATACAATGGAGAGAGGAACTTCATGTAACCTGACTACCTCTTTAAGATACAAATAGTAAAGTTGATCCAGGGAAAAAGTATCTCTTATAGAAAGAAAATGAGCAGACTTGGTCAAGCGATCAACAATAACCCAGATTGCATTATTACCTTGAGATGTATTCGGTAATCCCATAACAAATTCCATGGATATATTATCCCATTTCCACTCTGGCACTGGTAATGGCTGAAGCATCCCTTTCGGTAACTGCCGCTCTGCTTTAACCTGCTGACAAGTCAAACACTTCACAGTAAAATCAGCAATATCTCTTTTCATTCCATCCCACCAGTAATACTCCTGAAGATCTCTATACATCTTAGTACTTCCTGGATGAACTGAAAACGGAGAACTATGAGCTTCACATAACAACTCTCTCTTCAACTGTGAACCACAAGGCACACACAATCTCTTCCCAAATCTCAAAACACGATCATTATCAATGTTGAATTCAGGCAACTTACCTTTCTAAACCAGCTCCACCTTTTTCTGCAACTCACTGTCTTGCTTCTGTGCTTGCTTGATTCTGTCTGATAGAGAAGATTTCACTGATACCTGAAACAAAACAGAATAACTTCCTACACCAACAACTTCTATGCCAAAGTTCATCAAATACTTAACCAAAGGATCATGTTCCAAACGCAACATTGCTAATGAAGCATTACTTTTCGACTCAAAGCATCAGCCACTTTATTTGCTTTTATCGGATGGTAATGAATTATACAATCATAATCCTTGATTAATTCTAGCTATCTCCTTTGTCTCATGTTCAATTATTTCTGAGTGAATATATACTTTAAACTTTTGTGATCGGTATATATTTCACACTTTACTCCATACAAATGATGACTCCAAATTTTTAAAGCGAAAACAACCGCAGCTAATTCCAAATCATGTGTAGGGTAATTTACCTCATGAGTTTTCAACTGTCGTGAAGCATAAGCAATTACCTGATCATTCTGCATTAGGACGCAACCAAGTCCTTTCAATGAAGCATCACTGTATATAACAAACTCACCATTCCTGGAAGGTAGTGCCAAAACTGGAGCATTCACCAATCTTATTTTCAATTCCTGAAAAAAATCATCACATTCTTTTGTACAGATAAACCTAACACCCTTCCGAGTTAGCTTGGTAATTGGACTAGATAATCGTGAAAAATTTCTAACAAACCTTCGGTAATAGCCTGCCAAACCAAGGAAGCTACAAATCTCGGTTACATTTGTGGGTCTTGGCCATTCTTCCACAACTTTTGTTTTTGCAGGATCAACAGTTATTCCATATTTAGAAACAATATGACCAAGGAAAGAAATTTGTTGCAACTAAAACTCACACTTTCTGAATTTTCCATACAGTTTCTTTTCTTTTAAGGTTTGCAAGATAACCCTTAAATGTCTTTCATGCTCCTCTTTACTTTTAGAAAACACCAAAATATCATCAATTAAAACCACCACAAACTTATCCAAGAACTCATGGGAAATTATATTCATTAAGTCCATGAATACAGCAGGTGCATTGGTTAGCCCAAAAGGCATTACTACAAATTCATAATGGCCATATCTTGTACAAAACGCAGTCTTAGGAATATCTGCCTCCTTTACCTTCAGCTGATGGTACCCCGATCTCAAGTCAATCTTTGAAAAAAACTGAGCTCCCTGGAGCTGATCAAACAAATCATCGATATGATGCAAAGGATATTTTTTCTTAACAGTGATATTATTCAAGGCCCTATAATCAATGCAAAGTCTCATAGAACCATCTTTCTTTTTAATAAATAAAACAGGAGCACCCCAAGGTGATGTGCTAGGTCGAATGAAACCTTTCTCTAATAAATCTTGCAATTTCTCCTTCAACTCTAAAAGTTCAATTTGTGCCATTCGATAAGGGGGTTTTGAAATTGGCTTAGCATAAGGAAATAAGTCAATAGTAAACTCAACTTACCGATCTGGTATTATTCCAGGCAACTCATCCGGAAAAACATCAGGATACTCATTTACCACTGGCACATCATTAATCTGAACAGTTCCTTTATTTTCAATGATGTGTGCAAGGTAACATTCATTTCCATCTTTTACAAGTTTCTTGGACTCTTGATAAGTTATCAACAGTAAGGGTTCATTCTTGTACACAAACTGAAAGTCTTTCTGAAAAGAAACTTCTTTAGCCATACAGTCAATCTTAGCATGGTAAATAGAGAGCCAATCCATACCCAGGATAACATCAAACTCTACTAGAGGTAAAACAATAAGGTTCGCAAGTAGGTTCTTTCCACGGATAAGGATAAGAAGATTCTTATAAATTCTTTTTGCCTCAACATTTCCCCCAGGTGTTTTTACCACAAGTTCAGGAGTCACTTCTTGAGATGGTATTCCCATTTTACTAGAAAAGTTTTTAGAGATGAAAGAATGTGTAGACCCCGAATCAAACAACACACTGGCATAATCTGAAAAAACAAACAAAGTACCTGATACAACTTCATTTGATGGCCCGACGTCTGCCGAAGTAGTTGCAAAAGATTTCACCACCCCTTTCTGCTTGTAGTCTAACTGCTTCCCATCACTCAAGCTCTTTGTCGGACACTCGTTTGCATAGTGACCCATCTCATTGCACTTATAACATTTCACTAACTGTAAATCAAATTTGGTCTTACCATCACCCTGATCTTTTTCAGTGCAATCACAAGCCTTATGTCCCATCTTACCACATCGGTAGCACTTTCCAGAATTCAGAAGACATTCCCCCGCATTCCTTTTTCCACATTTATCACAAACTGGAAACTTAGTTTTCTTACCATCAGACTTTTTTGAAGAATTCTTACCTTTCTCCTTCCACCTCGGTCTCTTCTTCTGCTGGTTGTTATAGAACACTTGGTCATCGGCAAACTCCATTTCCACCTTCTCAGCACATCGAACAAGCTTTTCATAAATTTTAAACTCACGAGAAGCTAATGCCCTTCGATATTTTGGCTTTAATCCTGAGTAAAAACGATTGATTTTACTATCAAGGTCTCGGATAAAATTTGGAGCATACCTTTCTAATCGAGTGAGCCTTTCTTCATAGGTAGCCACTGAGTCTTCCTCTTGCCTCAATTCCAAGAATTGCTTTTCCATCCTAAGTCAAACAGCCTTAGGAAAATACTTCTCTAGAAACATACCTTTGAATTCATCCCAGTCGAGAGCATCAATCTCATCAGCGTCCCTGATATTTTAACCATCGACCACCACTAATCTGCCTCACCCTCTAGACGGTAAATAGCAAGAATAACCTTTTGATTGTCTAAACACCCCATGACATCAAAAATCTTCTCCAGTGCTTTAATCCACCCTTCAGCTAACATAGGGTCAGATGATCCTCTGAATAATGGGGGATGTTGCCTCATGAAATGTTCCACCACTGACATGTTCCTTTGCGGTTGATCTGGCTGATCTCATGCATGGATACCACCACCATTTATAGTCTGAGTCAACTGTGCCATCACTGCAACAAACTATTCAGTTCCAATTCCGACCATCTCGGGATGCTGATTCAGAAGGTTATTTCCTTCTGTATGCCTTCCTAGCACTGCTTCCCTGTTTCCTCTGGGGAAAACCATTCTGAACAAACATGTCTTAGATGAAGCAACATGGTAATCTTCAAATGCTATATCCTTTCAAAAAAAATATTTTTGGATAATCATTTAATATAATTCTAACTCCTAAAGTTATCTAAACCGACCTCTGATACCAACTATAAGGCCCCAGCCTTAAACCTTACTTAATCTTGAGTTATTACAAGATTACACATTGAGGATCTTTTCGGGTTTAGAGTTTTAGAGAATTAGATCATAAAACTTGCATTACATTCCATATATAAACAAAGTGGTTACATAAAGATAGTATTCTTCATTCCCATCAATGGAAACATATTTAAAATAAAACATGGATTCTTTCTTGACACTTCCTTGACACTATCATCATATCATGTACCTTTCCCTTGACCTGTGAAAAACATTTCAAAAAAACTTGGGATGAGCATAAAAAGATCAGTAAGGGATATAAAAATATGGAAAGGAAACATGGGTACATATATACATAATAATGAGATCATACTTTACCCATAAAACATAAGCACTTTAACATAGCTCATCAAACCATGAATAAATCATAGAAATCATAAGACATAAAGGTAACTTGAGGCATTCATAACATTCTTACGTAGGGTGTAACCCTCTTGGTTACGTTTGGAATACCCATCACATTATATTCCCTAAATCTCTTCGGAGAAACCTTAACGTTTCACTCCTTCGTGTTACCTAATGCATTGGAGAGCTATATCGGGCTCACCCACCCTTATTTTATCATGGAACCACCCGTCTTCATAATAATGCCCAAGAACCTCAACATAATCGTATCACATAAAACATGCATAAAGGAAAAATAACATTCCCACCTTTCAATCACAAGATATCAATACAACACATTGATATAAAAACATTATGAAAACCATTTTCGATACCAAAATAAAATAAAAGTAAAACATGGTATTTATTTTTCTTTTAGAAAGAAGGTATGGCTTGTAGAGGAAACCGAAACTCAAATAATGGTCACGACGGCGGAGAAGTCGTTGTCGCCGCATACGTATGACAAAAACATTCCCTTTTGTCGTTTTGTAAATTAATTTGTATAAAAAAGATTCTTTTTGGATAAACGTAAAAGTCAAAGGGGTTTATACACCGTATAAAAGAAGGTTGTGTATAAAACAAAATATGCCTCAATGAAAGGAGATTGAGACGAAGTCCCATACCTCGGGTCCAACTTGACTCGATCGTTCTTTAATGTCCTGACTAATAAACTTGAGTTAATTTATACTTTCTTAAGAAACTTTTTCAAGTTCATTATTCCTTTTATATCACTTATTTCCATGTCATGAACACTATGTAATTATTTAAGTTAATAACGGTCGTTTTAACGATCATTGGTACTTGAGTCAAAATAAACCCTTTATAATTACAAGTTGTTCATGTATCCATTATATCCAGGATTATAATCATGATCTATATATAATATATATCATATATATCCAGTATATACATGCATTTATAATATTACATAATCATTTAGAGGTAAGAAATGAAATGCACCGTTCATGGAGATGGTAAGCCGTACGTACGCATGAACGCTACTTTCATTTCTATTTCGTATTTTATAGAATGGAATCATAATGATATAAAGGTATATTATAATTCCAGTATAATATGATATATAATATCATAGTTCCATCCTTTATATGTCCCACATATGGTATTTAACGAATCAAATCACTTTGAGGGGGCGGTAGCCCGCACTTCCTTAAATGAAGATATCGCGTTTACCCATAATGGAAACCATAAAGGTATGCCCAAAATGAAAAATACAGAAGCTTAAGGAAAACATAAACATATTATATATCATATATAAATATAGTTACATCTTAATGGCCACCTTTGAAGGTGTTAAAAGAATGTTGAACAATCATCGTTTCAGGAGGCATAAATTCACCATCCACGGAAACCGTATGTTCTTTAACCATTAGATGTAGGTGTGTGTAAGTTTAGCTTGAATCCTTCTTATTAAAATATCCTAGTATATTGAAGATACTGGATTTGTTACAAAATAAATAAATAAAAAGATTTTTGGGGGTTGTAGAAGCAAAATAAAACAAAAGGACTCAAGTGAAGACATTACCTTAAAATCGGGTAACTCCCTTTGGTTTGAGCTCAAAGGCTTCCTTGGGAAGAATTATGCCCAAAGTGAGGCTTCAAGGAGTAAGATAGGGAAGTGGAGAGACAAAATGGGTAGATGTTGGCCGATCCAAAGGCTTTGGGAGTGTGGGTAAGGAGGTAGAGGTGGGGGCCTTTTATAAGAGGAGAGGAGGGGCACTCTTGGAAAGTAAAGAAATATTACTTTATTTGAAAATGAGTTTCGGATTTAAATGATCCCAAATTGATATAATTCGAGGATAAGGTGATAATGGTTCTAAATCCACTCATCCAATAGGTTTTGGACATGTGTAGGTCATAGATTTTATATTATCTTTTCATTTTATTTAAATCCTTTATTAATGAGGTAATCGCTACATCATTATGATGTCATAAATACATTTATTTATTTAATGTCAATAAAATTATAAAAAAAATACTATTATGTAGTAAATATTTTTATCTTTCTAATTAATATTTATAGTCAAAAATCATACTTGTATAACCCCATGTAAAAATTGTTTTCGTAAAACATATTATGTTTGTGTCATTTTTACTTTTACATTAAATAAAAAGTTATTTATGTCATTTCCAAACAAAAGTGGCTCCATGGGGTCCCCAAGTTGACCCATGGATTGTCTTGGTCGTCCATGAAACATCCAATAAGGTTAGGACATGTGTCTAGGTCATTTCATATTATTAAAGCATTATTTTTACCTTAAACTACACTAATTACCACTAATCGCGATTAAAAACTTAATAAGTTACTATTCACCAAAAAATTATTTTAATCTCATTGAACCAAATTTTACTTCTTAATGACAACCATGTATGTCGGATTTTTGAAAATCAAATCACAGAAGTGGCAAAGTTTCATTTAAACGAAAAATCAGTTTCTTTAACTACCACTTAGTGGTTTCACTATTCATCAAAAATTGAAGTTTTTTAGAAAGATACCAAAACTTCACCCTAAGATATATTTGATATTCTGAATTCAAAAATGATGTATATTTTACAAAATTCAAATCACACAAGTTACATTAATTTATTTAATAATTAAGTCCCGCTGTCATGACAAATAGCGTGTTTTTATGAAACAATAAGTATCAAAAGATTGACACCAGTTTAAGTCCAATTTCAATGTGAAATTGATTCCAATGACCACTATTGGATTAAATGGTAAAAATATATTATAATTTCACTTTAAAACCAATTAAAAATATAATCTAATCATATAAATAAATTAGATTAAAAAACGGTTTTGATGTAAAATGCAGTATATTTCACTATTCATAAAAAAATGAACATTGTCAGAAAAATACCAAAAATTCACACAAAGTAAATTTTGATGTCCCAATCATAAAGAATAAGTTTATTTTGAAAAACATAGCTTATAAAATTGTCAAAAGATATATTTAAAAATGGTTTTCCATCAAATGGCAGTAAAACAATCTTTTAAAAATATTAGTGTATTCCATGCTTAAGATTGGATTTATTTTCATTTTAAGCCTCTAAAACACTATCTAATTCATTAATAGACATAGATAAAAATATCTATTATTCATTACTTACTTGGGATGTTACAGATGTTCTCTCATTTAACTAGACTTAGGCTCTACCATTTACTATGGTTTTCATTTTATAAGTGTTTTTCTACACCTTATATTCTTATTCTACGCGTCTTTATCTAGAAACCTTGATATTTTATATGAAATCAATTTTTTGAATTCTTGTCATGTGGGATTGTTTCTATAGGTGTGTGAACATGGTTTGGGAGATAACATCCTTGATTTTGAAGTTGATAACCTTGAGGTATAAATGTATTTACTATTTTGGGCTCTTTTATATACATGTTTCTTTGGTATGATTCTTATGTTGGAATACTCTGATGATTATTATTGATTGTGATTGTATGTGGGTGCATTTATAGGTCGTGAGACCCATTCCTGACACTTTTTTACAAGAGTACACTTGTAACTTTTTTATTCATTTTTTATGATAATCACATGAATTTTCTGTTGCTAATATTTTATCATGATGTTTTTCTATGAAATTATTTGTATGTTCTACCTTGTTATGCATGTTATCATGACTTTTGATGTATTATTCTTGTGCTCAGAATAGGTGGGCGATCATAACATGGTTATCCCTTAAGGGGGGGGGGGTGCACATGATTTTAGATGACTGTGATGATGGACCTGGGAATTAGGGTAAGAATACAAAGATGACTCTTTGATGTTTTACGGTTCACTCGATGCCAAGAAGCATGTTTACTTGAGGCATAATGGATTCGGAGTAGCACGATAACTCGATGTCTAGTGGATTACAAGAACATGTTTCACATGATGACTATTTGATACCAAGTAGATTGTTCACATGATGACAAGATGTATCTTAATTATCCTTATGACTAGTTATTGATTACATCTAATACCATGATATTCCATCTAGTATGGAACTGAATAAGGTATGGCTGGGGTTCATGGTGGATTTTTTAGTACACAGGTTCTTTATATATGGTTGTTTGTTCATTCTTGCACATTTATTTTTAACATGGCATACACCTGATATTCCTTTACACACTTTTTAAGGAAACATTAGTGGTATCCTTGTGGGTTTAATATTGAAATCATATATGGACATCGCAATGTATATGTAGACTTCATGTTTAGGGATCTAAGATAAGGAAATGTGCCCATTTTTGATAGCTGAATCATGGAGCATAGAGATGGTATTCATACTATAATTTTTTTTGGAAAATAACACATATTTATTTACTTATATATTTCACTTATACTCTGGTTTGGCCTGATACTTTGATAGCCAATTTATTTATCTGTATGATGTGTTTTGTTTGATATTTAGTATCCAAATTTTTTTTCTGATTGATATAATACATTTTATAGTTTTATTATTTTTAAAGGATATGATACAAAGGGTAGAGTCTTCTGACTGATGGTTTTCATACCCTCAATACTAGTCATAAGACTCTTGTATAAGACAATTAATAGTGGTTTGGGTCGAGGAATTAAAAAAATTTCTTAGAATTGTGACATCATAGACTTGGTTCAATCCTAAGCGACTGAGCCCAATCGACCAAATGTCCTGAAGCACACCTCCCCAAATTCCAGAGGCTTACGACTAGTAGTGAGGGACTTGGGTGTGTCTTTGGAGAGACTATTCCCTAATGTTAGAGTGTATAATAATAGAGAAATAAAAGATGAATAAACAGTGGAAATAGTATAGAAATGAATAAATAGGGAAGCAAAAATAAGCATAAGAATCCAATAAATAAATAATCATCAAAATATGTCATCTGAATCATATATAATAATTATAATGGAATGTATCTACAAAATAAAATAGGGAATACATGGAAGTTGTAAGATAGTGAAATACATGATATATAAAAGAATAAAAAAGTAGAAAAACTATCCAAGCATCCTGATATATGTCTCGGTCATATGCTACCAAGATCCCATCTTAAGGAAAGAATGTCAGGTGTCCAAAGTAGTTTTATTCCCCTTGTCCACACTAATAATCATATAATCTAACTATGTACCAACGACAACCAATATAGAGTGTGATATAAATCCCAATAGTCCACAAATAAAACATTTTTATACAATCTGATCTATAAAAATAAACAATACAATGTGAAAGTACATATAAATTTAAATCAGTACAAAATAAAAAACCCATACCTGCTTCATCCTCAACTGGTGTCTTAACATGTGATCATTTATTTATTTATGATTCGGTTTATAATAAGGATATCATATGTAAAGGTTTCAATATTACTGTAGTAGGAAATAAAAATAATAGAGGATACAAGGTGAAACTAAGGCATCCATGACCTCATAAGTCAAGCTAACCCATAGTTGTAACTCATGTAATATGAAAATAGGGGTATGAGTGTAATACAAGGGGTACACCCAAGGAATTTCATTATAAAAGAGTCAAAATGAGTCCATGGATCTCATCCATAGTAATCTTGAGCTATGAATGACCGGGCCAAATGGGGTGAATCCATGGTTCCTTGTGTCCGAAGACATCAAGTTTAATCCAAGGTGTTCATCTAGAGTATTCTAATATCCAAAAAAATATCAAGTGAATCATTGGTACAATTCCAAGGAATTCACATAATAAAAAAAAGACCAGATTCCATGGGGGTATCTCCCATAATAGTCGGCTTAATGAATCAAAATGGAACACTCTGAGTGCTCAAGACATTCCGTTATGAATCCAAGGCTATTAAAAATCTACCCATTCCTATAAAGTTAAAAATTTTCTAAATAAATAGACACCTTATACTCATTAATTTATATACATATGTAATCCTATTCCATGTAACACACCTAAATAATCATTCCATAGGTTCATTCTATTACCTTTCACTAAACATGAAAAGGTGAATTAGGGACATGCAACCAATTTTCACTTTAATTACATAAACATTTATTAGGTTCATTCCAATACCTTTCATTAAGTATAAAAAGGTGAATTAAGGATATGAAAACAAAATCAATTCAATTTATAATTTAACTATTCCAAGTGATATCTATAAATATATACTTTCCATAAAATGAATTTAAAGATTTATAAATTATGAATAAAAATTCATCCTAACAAAGGTCATGAAAAACACACCTAAATAGTGTCTTAGGTAAACCCAAAATGGGTCACTAAAAGAATAGAAAATATAACACATTACTTGGGGTGGTTAAAATTGAGGTCATAACCTCAAATGGTGTCATGAGGTGTCAATAGGGTATTATAATACAACCTAGACAACTTAAATTAAAGAAGATGAATTTTAAGGAGAAACACCAGGTGAAAATGGTGTGCGCACAATGTAAACAATTTGTAGATAGCGAGACTTTAAGGTATAATTCATAGGACTCCATATGCCATTAGTAGATTCCTCATCAAGTATCATCCCTTAATTTATCCTGGATTATAAGAAAATTGAATAATGAACAAATGACCTAAAAATATGGCATATGAGATCTCACTAAATTGTTTCATAGATAGGATGAAGAATGGATAAATGAGAACAAGGAATAGAGAAATTTCTAGTGGGAATATAATGAGATGATTATCTCTTGATTTAGAGTTTATAAGAAGAAGAAATATAAGAAACTAGCTTAGGAGGCATTAAGATATCTTCATAGGAGAATAAGAAGGCCTCTTGTTTATTGGAGGAGGAAAAAAGGATGGTTAAAATTATAAAAAGGTAAGGGAAAATAAACATTTCACCCCTTTAAAATTGGGTCACATGGTTTGGCTGCATGGTTGGAAAAACCGTTTTCCAATCATGAACCCAACTTTTTCCCAATACCCCCTCACATTGGATAGGTGCACAGTTAGACTAACTATGTATAGCCTGTGCAGAAATCCTCTGAAATAAGACCTGCAACACCCATACGGGCATTAGGCCTGGGTAACATAGTTAAAGAAAACCATGCGACCCACCTCTTCTCACTAACAGATCCTGTATGGTTTGGAAAAACTGTATGGACTGGGCAACATGATTTCTACTAACCTTGTGACTAAACTGTTTCTTCCAATAGTCAGGGTTTTAGGCTCTAAAAAAGACCTGAACACTCTCTAAACCTTTAAGACCTCCTTACGAATTCATATTAGGCTCAAAAAAAGTAATTAGACTAAAAATAATGAGATATATATCTCAAATAAAAACCAGATTTTTACAGTCTTTTACCCTCAAAGGAACTTGTCCCTGAGTTGTCCTTCCAAGGGTGGTGGAATGCTATATGAGAACAAATTCAGACACTAGTTACATATGTCGACCTCCTTCTCCCATGTATCATCCTGTAAATGGTCATTCTTGTAATTTCCTAGACCTTTCCAATCAAGTCCTTTGTTAAAATATGGTGTTGGAGGTGTTTGGGGAAGTAAAGATGAATTATCCCCAAAACTTTACCAAATTTTAGAAATAGTTGAATAGAAATGGTGGCACCAAAATGGTGGAACTGAAATTTTTTCACTAAAATGGTTTCCCAAAAACAATGGCATCGAATTTGTGACACCGAATCTATGTCACCGAAATGGTGGCACCAAAATGGTGGAATAGAAATAGTGGCACTAAAATAGTGGAACATAAATCGTGGCATCAAAACCGTTGCACCAAAATGGTGGTCACAAAATAGTGGCACTGAAATGGTGGCATCAAAACAGTGGCACATAAATGGTGGCACTGAAACGATGACATAGAAATAGTTTCATGAACAATATTTCCAGAACTGTATCATTACATTCTTCAAATTTCCATATTTTTCCAAATTTTCTATAGTTTCAACCGTTTGATGTTTCCCTTGATGTAAAATGCATTCAAGGAATTGTATTGATGGATTTAAGGCTGATTCAAATATCATAACTCCTATCTTAACTTTTCCATATAGTCAGGAAGCCTTTACTCGGTCAAAACGTGTGATATTTTACAGATCTTGTCTTAATGAAAAATCCAGTGTATCTTAAACCAATGCTCCATTAAAATCTTCTAAAGGGACATGATATTTTCCTCCCCTGTTCTTACTTATTATTCCCTAGTTCGAGATGCTTGAACCTTTCCTTTCTTCCTATGGGAGTCATGTGTAGTGCTGTAGCCTTGGATCATGTCTTCCCTATAGTTTCTTCCTGCTGCATATTCATCCCCTGTTTTGGTGCAACCAGAAATTGACGATCCATCTTCATTATAAGGTATGTTATACCACCATTCTTCTGGGTTCCTATCATTCTGTTCCTTCTTTCCATGTTATCTCATGTGATCTCCATGTTTCTAATGGATTTTTATTTGGTGTTGGTTGGTGTGGTGGTGTCTTTGTGTCCTTAGGTGGAGGCAGTCTTCTAGGAGAGGTGATCATGATCTATTATGTTGGATATTCTCAAGAAAAGAACTTATAAAACCTTGTGAGGAAGGGGATTCATGATTTCTCTATTATTTTACATGCAACTATAGAGTTATCATGTTTTAGCTAGCTGGATCACAATGTAATTTACATAATAAATATTTGAACAAGATAAATAAATTGGCATTGATATTAAGTTGTTGTCTCTTGTTTCTTTGATTTTGGAGGTTTTTGGATGAGGAATCTTCCCATGGTAAAGTTTTCATAAAACAAGAGTTTATACTCCACCATCAGTATGGCATCCTTTGAATCCTTGTATGGCCGACCTTTTCGTTCTCTGTTGTGTTGGAGTGGGGTCGTAGAGTCATCAATTCTCAGGCCGGAGCTAGTACAAAATACGACAAAGATGGTTCATGTAATTCATGATAGGATGAAGGTAGCATAGTATTTTCAGAAATCCTTTGCTGATCATAGGAGGATACCTCTGGAGTTTGACGTTGGGGATCACATTTTTCTGAAGTTGACTCCCCATCATGGGTATTGATGGTTTGGTCAAGGGAGTAAGATTTCTCCCCAGTTTTTTGGTTCTTTTGAGGGGTTGGCTCATGTTAGAGCCATGGTGTATTTGGTAGCACTTACCTAGAAAATGAGATGGATAAACAATGTTTTTTATGTGTCACTGCTCCTTCGTTATATGTATAAAGACTCTAACTTCATCGATTATGGTGAGATCGACGTTGAAAATGATTCAAACTTCGAGGAGGAGCCTGTAGAGATCTAGGATTGAAAGGAAAAGGTATTTCACAGGCATGTTATTCCCTTGGTTTGTATCTTGTGGCGAAATGGTGGCATGAAGGAGAGTACTTGGGAACATGATTAATAGATACACGCTCAGTACCATGAGCTATTTGATGTTTAACTATTTCCTTGTAATGATGTTTGGTTCATAGTTGTAGAAATTTATTGGCTATGAGATGTATTTCTCTTGTTTCTTGTGTTGTTTTCTCTCTTTTGAGATGTATCTCCCCTAGAAGAGTGTTTGGAAGATGATTGTGGGTTTCATTTGGTTTCACGTGTTCCTTTTTAAAGCAGTTCTGCTCCTTTGGTGGCGAGGGCCTTGAGAGGTATCTAGAAGAGTGGTTGGTGGGAGCCATTTTTATGTTTCTTATCTAGGTTGGTTTTGGACTATCTGGGAAAATAATGTTTTGATAGGTATATGATATAATGGCCCAAACCTCTCTAATCCATTCCTTTGCTAAAATCTGGTGTTGAAGGTGTTTGGGGTAGTTAAGATGACTTATCCCCAACACTTTTCCAAATTTCCAAAATGGTGACACAAAAATTATGGCACCAAAACAGTGGAACATAAACAGTGGTGTGAAAACTGTGGCACCAAAATGGTGGCATAGAAATGGTGGAACTAAAATGATGGCACTGAAATGGTAGCACAAAAATAGTGGCACCGAAACAGTGGCACAAAAACAGTGGTGCTGAAATGATGGAAAAAAATGGTAACACAAAAAATGTGGCACTAAAACAGTGGCACCGAAATGGTGGAAAAAAAATCGTGGCACCAAAATGGTGTCATGAACAGTACTTTTAGAACTGTGTCATTTCCTTTTTTAAATTTCTAGATTTTTCCATATTTCCTACATTTTCTCCCATTTGATGTTTCCTTTGATGTAAAATGAATCTAAGGCCTTGTTTTAATTGATTTAAGGCTATTTCAAATCACATAACTCCTATTTTAATTTTACCTAATAGTAAGGAAGCCTTTACTTGGTCAAAATTCATGATCTTTGACAGATCTGATCTTAATGGAAAATCCAGCATATCTTAAACTGCTACTCCATTAAATCTTCTAAAGGGTCAATATGTAATGACCCAAAGTTTCATTAATGGAAAATCCCTCTTGATCCAGTTAAATGTTTCTTTATGAAAAATGTTTTTATAAGATGTCAACTTCTTTAGTTTTACGTTAAGATTTGTGACCGTTACTTTTTAGCCGTTTAGCAGTGATCATCTGAGTAGTATAAATATAAGGCTTTAACGAACCCATTTTTACTCAGACAAAGGAAGCGATGACCTCATCCAGTAGAATTTCCCCTTACGAAGCCCATTTGTCAGAGCTCGGAAAAGAGGTGGCATCTTTGGGCTTTTCCCTTGACCAAGCCCAAGCTGAGCTTCATCAAGTCAAGCTCGAACGTGATCGTCTACGGGAAAAGTGGAAGTTGATTGAAATTACCACTCAAGCGATGTTATCTGAGCTTCCCCAAGAGTCTGTCACCATCGAACACCTTACCCTTAGGTCTTATGCGGCTATTTTAAGGGGTTATGTAACAAATAAGTAGCACCATGTTCATGTACATTATTTTTTGTATATAATAATGAATATAATTTCTAGTCATTTTTGATACATTATAATTAGTTTTTAAAGTACAAATGGTGTTTTTAGTTATTATTTAATTAAGAATTATATTTTATTAAATTAAAGGATTTTTTAATTAAATAATATTTTAATAAAATATTATTATTAATATTAAATTAATTTTTATTAAGTATAAATGATATTATAATTTTATGAATGCAATTAAAATTTTTATTAAGGTTTAAAAGCCATTTCTGTCAAAACCCGTGAATTTTTTTATAAATGTCGGTTTTTATTTTAAAAGTGAAAATTCACATATTTAGAAAATTATTTAGATAAAATAAATATTATTTTTGGAATCAGGACGTCGAAATTATCCAACGGTGAATTTTTCATAATTTTCTGAGACAGTCAAATTTTTGGGTAAAATTAAATACCATTTAAATATATAATGTGTTTTATGACATCATAATGACCCAATGGTGATGTAATAAAATAACATAATCCTTATGTTCGGCCAATATGTGTTTTATCATTAAAATAATAAGGTTTTGGCTTTGTTTGACTTACTTTTCAAAGCATTAATGGAGCCCTCAAGACTTATTCAACACTTTGCCTTTTTAAATTAATTTCCATGGGAGTGTGACTCACCTCCACATAAGCAACCATAATTTTTTAATAAGTTCGGACCTTGTCCTTGTAAAATATTTTTTTCCTCTTTTCTTTTCCATAAACCATGGGCAAATACCATGGGATGGTTTGTGGTTTGGATTATTTTAATATAAGGGGTCCCAAACCTAAATAATAAAGAATTCTCTCACCTTTCCTATATAAACCCACCCAAGCTCACACTTCCTCCTCACTAAAATCCCTTGGAGTTCGTCCAACCTCTGCCCTACTCTCTCTATAATCCTCCCAAGGTGCCCCAATCTCCCAAGAAGCCTCTCACAAGCCTCTCTCAAACCTTTGGAAGCACACTTCCAAGTAAGGGTTTTTTCTTCCTTTCTCATTTTTGTCAATTTTCTTTAAGTTGTATTGCCCTTTTAATTTCAATAATGAATGTTGGGGTATGGTTTAGCACCTCCCCCATACTGACCTCTTATTGTTTGAATGATGGGAGAACCCTTTCCCTCTCATTAAAGGCCTCCCATGTACACCCGTTACTATGCCGAAATTCCGAAAGGAACTTCTCTCTCTTCTTGTACATTCAAGCAATACTTTTGTATCATGAATTTAAATTCCATTTCAATTGTTGGGACATGTATATATATGACATACTTACTTTCCATTACATGTAAATATGATGAGGAACACCTTTCTCTCTCATCAAACTTTTTTATGAATTCTTATGTCACGCCGTTACGCTGCCGAAATCGCACCGATTTTCTAAGCCAATGTCATTGTGTAGTGAATACCATGCCCATTTCTCCATCAAGGGTATTCACCTTTATGCACATTTACTTATTGATTGTAAAGTTTCATGTGTGAATTCCACATTCCTTTATCGTGGAATAAATTATTATGTTTTATGAATCCATGTTTTAGGATCCATGTGGCACACTTATGCATGAAATGAAATGTTTAAGAAGGGTGCGCCCTGATAGCGCTCCAATGCATTGGGTAAAGTATAGTATCATGATACGTCATGTGCTATGAGTGTTGACTCATGCTAATTCAAGTTCAACGAGGGTTTACTCGTGCTTCAAGTGCAATGAGGGTTTACTCATGCTCCTTGTGCAATGAGCCTTGGCTCATGCTAATTCAATGTTAAGTGTTGTTGACACATTTCCATGTTATGGTTATCATGCTTTATCATGACTTTATGTTCATGTTACTATAATGCTCTATTGATGTTCCTATTTCCTAACATGTATTGTACTCCTCATGTTATTCATTGTGTACTCCCTTACTGGGCTTTATAGCTCACCCTTTTCTTATGCATGTCCTCAGGTTATCCCATTCAATGCTAAGTACGAAGGAATGTAGTGGTCATGTAAAGGAAGTTTTCAATAAAGATGTTGTATTTCAAGTTTAAAGTTTTTATGTAATGATCCTAAGACCCAAAGACACTAAACCTCTCGATCTTCTTTGTTGTATCAAGTGAAGTTTTATGTAATAAAGTATGCTTAAGTTGTATTAAAAAGAAGGGTTGTCATACAATATATATTACTACCTTGTTATTCCTTATTTTTATTTGGTTCAAGATTCAAAAACATTTCCTTTCTTCCCATAGGAGTCATGTGTAGTGTTGTATCCCTGGATCATGTCTTCCCTAGAGTTTCTTCATGCTGCAAGCGCACCCCCTGTTTTGGTGTAACAAAGAAGTGTCGATCCATCTTCAATACAAGGTATGTTCAACCACCGTTCCTCTAGGTTCCTCTACTTTCATTTCTCCTTTCCAGGTTATAGAACATGATATCTATCTTTTAAATTGAGTTTTCTTGGGTGTTAGTTGGTATGGTGGTGTCTTTGCATCCTCAGGAGGATACTGTCTTCCATGAGAGCTGATCGTGATATGTTGTGTTGACCATTATCATGAAAAGAACATATGAATACTTTTGAGGTATGGAATTCATGGATTCTCTATTATTTTACGTTCAACTATAGAGTTATTATGTTTTATCCCACTAGATCACAATGGAATTGACATAATAAATATTTGAACAAGATAAATAAATTTGTATCGATCATATGTTGTTGCCTCTTATTTTTTTCTAGATAGTGTGATATCCATGCTTTCTTTGGTTATCATGTCATTTATTATGGAAATTGGTAAATAACGTAAAGATATGATTAATAGTAAATTAATTGGATAAAGATAAAGAGGCTTGTTTTTGAATCTGGTTGTTGTTGTGGTAAACTATTGATAATCGAATGGATGTAGTTATGCACGTTTAAATTAACCAGCTTATTCAAGATAGATTAAATAAAAAATTTATTGATAAAAGATAATTTTTGGAAGGGTTCTGAGTTACCCTCGTTCTCATAAAAGCCAAGAGCCTTATTCTTGGATCCGTGAGTTCTCGTAGTGTGTGAAGGCTAGATGCCTTGTGTGGGGTGGAGAGACCAGTTGGTTGTTGATTGTTTTCTTGCTACTTGTGTTGTGGTTTGAGTCTGGGATGACTGAGAATGTGAGGATGTCGTGGTATGTGGGGTATGGAGGCCCAGGGGCTGGGGCATCAGTTAATGCCTAGAGTGTCAAGATTCATTGGTTTATGCATATGGGTGTTAGAGAAGACACTAGAGATGATAGAACAGGTTGGTTATGAATTATGAATGCTTGTTGAATCTTGTTGGTTGTTTATCTTTTTTTCTTTCTCCACTACTTAAGGCAGTTGGTCTTACCTACCCTCCTTCCAAAGGAGGTGAAGACACACAGTGTATTCCATGTCATTTATGTGTTTAGGTTCTTGAGTATGGATGTGTCTATTCTCTTGCTATAGGTGGAAAATTCTCAATGGGTAGTCTATCTACTCACCATGTTGATCCCCTTGTTTTTGGTAGCTTAGTTTTGATTTTCTATAATTCCTGGAATTATAGAAAAGTAATAATTATGTTAATAAATGATTAAATAAATTATGTTAACCCATGGGATTGGAGCTTGTTGGGATACAATTCTGAGGTAATATTTTTGAGAAGTTGTGGACTTGGTTTGGTTATACTTGGAGGGCATAGAACTTGGTGTGATGATAATGAAATGTAATGTGGAATTAATAACGTTTAATTAATGGTTAAATAATTAATTAAATAAAATGAAACCAATAAAAATGGATAAGTAAATTAATATTTCTCTTTAAATGGTTATATGATTATATTATATCTAGTCTTAGTTGTGGCAGTTGGGAGTTTGAGAGACATTATATATAGTTAAGTATAAGACTAGGTTTTCCCATAGTGTGGTTGTGAGCAATATTATATTCTGTACTTTTTTTGTTTCTATAAAATACTCTACCCTATCAATTAGGGGAACTTCCACCCTAGGGATTCTGAGCCTGGGGGGGGGGGTGTTTTTCCCAACATTCTGATGGGAGGATGTATAGATGACTACCTATTTGGCCCCACTCTCTTATCTTTATAGTTACTTTTGTTGGTAGGGACAACAGTTATTTTTCCACATATATGTGTATAGAAGGATATAATGGATTGTGGTTATTCAAACTCATATATTATGGATATAGTTTCATATGGACTACTATAGGTCTAATGTGTATAGGTTGTGATGGCTTGAATAACCTTACTCAGTGTATGAGCTGTAATGGCTTGAGGTATAATGACCGACATATAATATATGTTAGGTGAGATGTGGTGGATTATGGAAACTACATGGTTACTTTTGTTACATGGTCTTAGTGGTGGTGTTGAACGAGGTACATGTTGTGGTGCTACGCCCAGGTGTCTGTGGGAAAGCCTTTTTGGAGAGAGATTCTTAGGATGTACGACATCGGGGAAAAGCAGATAACCAGTGGGGAATTTGTCGCGAGGTACCATTGATATTCATTATTATATTATATACTACTTTATGTGATATATGATGAGAGTATCCATGGTGAGGCTTGGAACAAATTATAATTATTTCGGTGGTGAGTTAGTTTCACTTGTTGTTCATTGTGCTTTAGCATGCTTTTATTACTTTTGCACGAGAGGCTCCGAGGATGATCCTACTAAGTATAATGTTATAATCACCCTACATATATAATTTTTTTTTCAGGTCACTTAGAGAAGGTTAGAGATCATGCTAGCTACTACTATCTTAGGGTTGGAGGAGCTGTTTGGGCTTTGTGGTCACTGCAGTTTTACTTCCTTTTGGTACTTGAAATTTCCCTTTTCATTTGTAGTAGTATTTTCATGACATTACATATGTGTACTTGGGGTTTCTTTTTATATTGTAGTATGATCTAGAGTTAGTTGGTGACTATATTATCTCTCTCTTTCTTATGTGTTCTCTTATAGGGTAATGCCTCCTATCTGTGTGGTTATTATACCCTCAGTGCTAGTCGCCAACCTGAGGCCTAATGGAGGGGGGACTCGGGTGTAACTATATCCCTTCTCACATTTCTATCCTAGGAGGGGTACAATTTGTGGGGAGGGAATCATGAAAGGTTTGTATCATGGGTTTGGTTAAGGGATAGTATGACGTTTGGAGTTAGGCACATGCGAGGTTGAATGAGTTGGTAGGGAAACAGTGTCAGTCATGTTTAGCTAGTGCTATAAACACTAGAGACCAGCTAAGAAACAAGTATTTAGGCCCCCCTATGGTATGGCGCACAGACCTTTAAGTTTACAGTGGCTACTAAATGAGGTGATACTTATTGTAGGGTAGAGAACTAGAAAAGGACCACACATCATTCTTATTTACAGCTGTGTTTGAATGGGTGGACCTTGGGATAGGTTAAACTAAAATGAATAAAATAAAACAATTAATTAATGTTGAGTCTTCTATATTCCAGGTTTAGGAGCTCTAACTATTTTTTATTTTGTAGGTATGGCTCTAGGTCGACATCCTTGTCAGGTTCATGAAGAAGATTCCCAATAGGCTGCGCCATAAGATCAAGGCATAGTGGAGGTTGACGACACCGACACTTTGAGGAGGACAATCCGAGAGTTTCAACGCTAGAGTATACAAAAGTATGAGAATATGCGGTCACATAAGACTAGTTGGAGGAGGTTTATATATCTTTTAGCTCAATCTTTGCTCAGAAGAAGCACATAGTATCATTGGTTTTGATGATGCTATGCAGGGTAGTGAGGTAGTGGTGGATATTATTCCTTAGAGATTGCAAGGAGTCAGTGATCTCATGGGAGGAGTTTCAAGACAAGTTCAGAGTTGAGTTTCTTTCTTCGACCAAAAAGACATCTAGTTTTAAGGAGTTTCATACCCTACGATAGGGGAACTCCAGTGTGAGAGAGTTTGGAATCCATTTTTGGAACCTTTTACGATATGCTTCGGACCTATTTCTAGATGAGGAGGCTAGGGCGCAATATTTTGAAGAGGATTTGCATCCAGAGATCCAGTGTCAGGTCACCCTATTTTTGCTGAAAATATATGTTGAGGTGCTAGTGATGGTAGAGGTCATTGAGATAATGTTAGGCAGAACCATATCTTTATGATAGGGGAGTCATCAAGATTCCTCACAAAGCAGAGTTGGGGTCCGGGGTTCTCAGTTTTTAGGGAAGAAGAGTTTCTGTTTGGCTGGGGTGGGACCCACCCCTCAATATCTCATTTCTATGGGGGAGGAAACTATCAGGCCTATGTTAAGGGATAAGACATTTTTTTTTATTGTGGAGGCTAAGGTCATCAATAGAAATAGTACCCGACCTTTCAGAGTGGTCAACATGCACCAGTTGTTCTGCTTCAGGTTCCACCATTGAGGTAGTTCCATCCAAGGTAGAATCAGTATGTTGCACCGGCTTTGGATTAGTAGATAACATATGGGTAATGTAGAGGACATCCCTGGGATGATCCCTATTCTCTGAGAGCAGAGCATGACCATAGTAGTGGTTTTCATCAGGGTCAGAGAGGTTGTGGATCAGGTCATGGTCATATTCATGCTTTAGTATTTCTAGCGCCAGGTGAGCTAGACATAGTTTGGGGAACCCTTTTCTTGTTTTCTAATTGGATGTATTCCTTGTTTGAATTTGGATCCATTCACTCCTTCATATCACCTTCCCTTGTCCATGCTTTGGGACTTGAGGTAAAGAGGTTTCAGTTACCTTAGCATTTACTACGCCAGTTGGAGGTTGAGTTGACTTGTTTGAAGTATGTAGAGACTTTGAGCTAGTGTTGGGGAAACAACACTCTTTGGGAGATTTCCTATGTTTTCAGATACAACCATATGATGTCATCCTTGACATAGATTGGTTGTATTTAGTGAAGGCTATTGTAGATTGCTTCTAGAGGAAGGTGGTGTTCTTCGATGCCGATAGAGATCCAATAATGTTTGTTAGTGAGTGAGACCCTCAAATGGGTCAGAGGTGTGTTCCTTCTTTGTCATCCTTGATGGATGAACTGATGTTGAGTTTTTCAGAGGTTTAGTAGTTGGTGTTTCCAAGGGTTGTTGAACAGTGCCTTGATGTCTTTCTAGAAGAGGTTGTAGCATTACCCCCTTGACTAGAGTTTGAGTTAGGTATAGAGCTACTGCTAGGAGAGTATTCTATCCATATGTATCCATATAGGATGACCCATTCTGAGTTATGGGAGTTTTGTATACAACTCGATATTCTATTGTAGTGCAGTTTTGTTCGGATGAGTGTGTCTCTGTGGGGCACACCAATTTTGTTTGTGAAGAAGGATAATGGCAGTTTGGGGTTGTGTATCACTTATTATCGTTTGAATAAAGTGAAAGTGAAGAATCACTATCCTCTTCCATAGATTGATGATTTATTATATCAAATAAAGGGTTTGAATTTTTTTCTAAGATCAATTTGTTGTCCGAGTATCATCAAATGTGAGTGAAGGATGAGGATATTCCAAAGACCGATTTTTGTTGTAGTCATGGGCATTAATAGTTCTTGGTGATTTAGTTTGGTGTGAAAAATTCTCTAGCTGTGTTCATGGAATTGATGAATGATATGTTCCGCGAGTTCCTAGATAATTTCATGGTGGCTTTGATCAACGGAATCCTTGTGTACTCTACATCCGAGTCGGAGCATGCAGAGCATCTGTATGCCATTTTGGGAGTTCTTTGTCGACAACAGCTATTTGGGAATTTGTTTAAGTGTGATTTTTGGGCTAGAGAAGTCCGTTTATTAGGGAATGTTGTATCCCAGTAGGAAGTAGCTATAGATCTGTTGAAGATAGAAGCAGTTATGTCTGGGGAATCCCCCAATACAGTGACAGAGGTGCAAAGTTTCCTTGGCCTAGAAGGCTGTTACAGGAGGTTTGTGGCTGATTTATCTTGAGTTGCAACTCCTCTGAAATCATTGACCAAGAAGGATTAGAAATCAGTGTAGACTGATTAGTGTTAGGTAGCATTCAAGTATCTGAAGGTGAAGTTGGTCAGTGATTCAGTTCTTTGTCTGACCGCATAGGGAGTTTAGTTTGGCGTTTTCTATGATGACTTGCATCTTGGGTTATGATATGTTCTAATCCATCATAGATCAGTCATTTCATATAGGTCTCGAAAGTTGCGTCTACATGAATGTAACTACACCACCCATGATATCAAGTGGGAAGCAGTGGTGTTCACTCTGAAGTTTTGGAGACATTACCTTATCAGCAGGCACTTTGTGGGTTTTATCAATCATAAGAGCTAGATGTATGTTTTCTCCCAGAATGACTTGAACTTGCAGTTACATCAGTGGATAGAGTTCATAAAGGATTAAAAATTCAAATTTGTTTATAAACTTGGTAAAGGGAATATTGTAGCCGATGCGTTGAGTAGGAAGCTGCATAGTGATGTAGTGCATGAATTTGATGATTCCTAGAGAGTGATGGAAGATCTTTTAGCATTGCATATGAATATGGGAGATGTTGGGGTAAATTTTTTTTACAGATGAAGGTGTATTCATCTTTGGTGTAGTAGGTAAAAGAGTCCTAGTTGAGGGATCTTGAGGTAGAGTTCTGGAGAGACCGAGTTGTTTTTGGTGAAGCCCCTGATGGTTAGTATAAGGATAAAAATACCAACTATTTTTTGAAGGAAGTATTTTCATTCCTTTGGCAACGTGCAATATGGTTCTTAGGACATTCCATGGTTCTCACTTAGCAGTACATCCTGGGGTGACGAAAATGTACCTTGCCTTAAGGAGTCAGTTTTAGTGGCCTGGGCTGTAGCATGTAGTTTTAGAGTTTGTGTCTCGATGTTTGGTTTTCCAGATAGTTAAAAACGAGCCCTGTGTTCTAGGTGGTTTTATCCAGCCATTGTATGTTCCTTAGTGGAAGTGGGAGGACATCTTGATGGAATGTTTTACTATTTTACCTCAAGATCAGGGTGTCTATGATGCTATATGGGTGGTAGTGGATCTCTTGATGAAATCATCCCACTTCATAGCAATCAATAATTTGAGTTCAAAGGAGGTTTTATCGAGGCAATATCTAGAGGAGGTGGTGAGACTCCACAGAGTCCCAAGGATTATAATTTGTGATTGATACCACCATTTTACCTCTAGGGTGTGGAGAGGTCTCCAACATGAATTTTGTTCTCAACTATTCCATATTACTGCTTTTCATCCACAGACAGATGGTCAGACAGAGCATACAATCCATACTCTTGAAGACATGTTGCGCTCTTGTGTCCTAGATTTTAGACTTTCATCGATGAGGCACCTTTCCTTGATAGTGTTTTATTAAAACAATAGTTTCCACTCTACCATTGTATGGTACTGTTTGAAGCCTTTTATGGCCAACCTTACTGTTCTACGTTGTGTTGGAATGGGGTTAGAGAGTCCGCAATTCTCAGGCCGGAGCTAGTATAGAATACGATGGAGATGGTTCAAGTAATTTGTGAGAGGATGAAGGAAGAGTAATATTGTCAGAAATCCTATGATGATCATAAGAGGTGACCTATAGAGTTGTATGTTGGGGATCACATTTTTCTGAAGGTGAATCCCCATCGTGGGTAGTGAAGGTTTGTTCATGGGAGTAAGCTTTTTACCAAGTTTTTCAGGCCATTTGAGGTGTTGGCTCATGTTGGAGATATGGCGTATCGGGTAGCACTTCCCCCACAAATGATCTGAATTCATGATTTTTTTCACGTCTCATAGCTCATGTTGGATCCATTGTGTTGGTAAAGAATGTAAAGTTTGGATTAATTGTAAATTAATTTGATAAAGATAAAGAGGCATGTTTTTCAATCCATTTGTTTCTATAGTAAATTATTGATAATCGAATGGATACGGTTATGCATGTTTAAATGAATCGAATAATTAAAGATGGATTAGAAAACTAGTTTTTTGATAAAAGATAATTCCTATAAGGGTTCTGAGTTACCCTATTTCTTGTAAAGTCCAAGATCCTTATGATTGGATCAGTGAGTGCTCGTTGTGTGTGAAGACTAGATGCCTTGCTTGGGGTCGAGATCCTAGTTTCTTGCTGATTGTTTTCTTAATACTTGTGTTTTGGTGTGAGCCTGGGTGGTTGTTGTGGTTTGTGGGGTAGGGAGGTCCAGGGGTTGAGGTATCATTTGATTCATAGAGTGGAAAGATTCATTGGTTTATGCATGTGGGAGTCGGGGAGGACACCAAAGATGATGAAATGGGTTAGTTATGAATGTTGGATTCTTGTTGAATCTTGTTGGTTGTTTATATTCTTTACTTTCTCTACTTTTTAAGGTATCTTGTCTTGCTTACCCTCCTTCCAAAAGAGGAAATTACATGTGGGGTATGACATGTTATTTTTGTGTTTAGCTTCACAAGGATGTATGGGTTTATTCCCCTGCTATAGGTGGAAAAGGATCGATGAATAATCCATCTACTCACCGTGTTGAGCCCCTTGTTTTTGGTAGCTTAGTTTTTCTTCTCTATAATTCTTCAAATTATGGGAAAGTAATAGTGATGTTAATAAATTATTTAATAAATGATTTTAAACCATGGGGTTGGAGCTTTCTAGGATGAAATACTGAGGTAATATTTCTAATAATCTATGGACTTGGTTTGGTTATGCCTGGAGGGAATGGAACTTGGTGTGATTATAATGAAATGTATTGTGGAATTAATAATGGTTAATTAATGGTTAAATAATTAGTTATGTAATGTGAAACTAATAAAAAGGGATAAGTAACTTAATATATATCTTTAAATGGTTATATGCTTATAGGATATCTAGTCTTAGCAGTGGAAGCCGGGAGTCTGAGAGACATTAGCTGCAGTTGAGTCTCAGACTAGGTTTTACCCATAGTGTGGTTGTGGGCTGTATTATATTCTGTACTTTTTGTGTTTCTATATGCTGCTCCACCCTATCAGTTAGGGAAACTAACACCCTAGGGATTTTGAGCCCTAGGGGGGAGGGCGTTTCCCCCAACATTCCGATGGGAGGATGGATGGATGACTACCCCCTTTGGCCCCACTCTCTTCTCTTGACAGTTACTTGTATTGGTAAGTAAGATGGTTAGTTTTCTCTATATATGTATGTAGAGGGCTGTAATGTATTTTGGTTATTCAAACACATATATTCTGGATATAGTTTCCTATGGAATACTATAGGTGTAACATGTATAGTTTGTGATGGCTTGAGGATCCTTACTCGACGTATGGGATGCAATGGATTGAGGTATAATGCCCAACGTATGATACATGTTATGTGAGCTATGGTGGCTTCTAGAAACTACATGGTTAATTTGGTTACATGGATGTAGTTGTGGTGTTGCATGAGGTTCATGTTGTGGTTCTATGCAGAGGTGTCTGCAACAAGACTTTTTAGAGAGAGATGATTAGGACATGCGACGTTGGGGAAAAGTGGAAAACTAGTGGGGATGTGGAAGCAGGGTACCCTAGATATTACTTATTATATTATATACTCTTGTATGCAATAATTGGTGAGAGTATCCATGGTGAGGATAGAAACATAGTATACCTATTTAGGTGGTGAGTTATTTTCACTTGTTGTTCACTATGCTTTAGCATGCTTTAGTTACTTTTTCACGAGAGGATCTAGGGAGAATCATACTGAGTATACTATTATACTCACCTTACATATATACAAATGTTTTTTTCCAGGTCACATGGAGTAGGTTTTAGATTAGGCTGGTTACTACTAGCTTGTGGTTGTAGGAGCTATTCGGGCTTCATGGTCGCTGTTGTTTTACTTCCTTTTGGTACTTGCAATTTTCCCTTTTCAGTTGTAGTTTTCTTTGCATGAAGTTACATATGTATAATTGGGTTTATTTTTATATTGCAGTATGAGCTAGAGTTGGTTGGTGTCTATATTATCTCTCTCTTTAGTATGTATTCTCTTAGAGGGAAATGCCTCCCATCTATGTGATTATTATAATCTCTGTGATAGTTTCCAACATGGGGCCTACTAGTGGTGGGAATCGGGTTCCACTATCTCTCTTATCAGATTTCTGGCCCAAGTGGGGTACACTTTGTGGGGATGGGGTTGTGACAATGATTTCATATCACCTACACTAAAGGTACAGACTAGCCTCAAATATCCTCCATGATCCTATCAATGATGCTTATGGATACTCCTCAAAATAAGCATCAACATCTAATTAGACATTCACTAAATCCAAAGTATGAGACAGGTCAACATGGTAATGATAAATCTCTGAAATATAAAAGAAATCAAGCATTACATAATACCTTTGAGGTACTAATAAATGATAGGATACCATATTGAATCTATCTGAGATCTCAAATATACTGAAAAATGGGGTGATAACTTCCCTTGCCTCCATATCTGTTTATGCCCAAATCTGGGTGATACCCATAAGAAAACATGATCCCCAACATTGAACTATATAGGTCTTCAAAAATGATAGGCATAAGATTTATATCTAGGATATATATTAG
This sequence comes from Viscum album, assembly GCA_963277665.1. Classification (NCBI taxonomy): domain Eukaryota; kingdom Viridiplantae; phylum Streptophyta; class Magnoliopsida; order Santalales; family Viscaceae; genus Viscum; species Viscum album. The sequence continues at coordinate 72,267,951 of OY728162.1, read as the reverse complement.
AAATCTGATTTCTAATCAACTATACCTACTATGAAGTCTCCTACACGAGACAAGGACCTAGTATCATTACCTCTCATACTACTAACCAACACAGGGGTGAATGACACAACCTATCATATAAGGTCTCATGTATATCCATATGAATCATTTCATGGAAGATATTATTGTATTAAAAGTCAATGAGAGGGTTATTTTTCTTCTAAGAACCTCCGAAATCAAGGAAATATGCTCAAATCATATCCTCCAACACCTATATAGTCCGTTCCGACTAACCATTGGTTTGAGGGTGAAAATATGTACTCAAGAGCACCTATGTACCCAAAGCTTTCTGTAACCCTTGAAAGAACCTCCATGTGAAAAGGGAACCCCTATATAAAATGAAAATACAAGGGACTCCGTGTATCCATATAATCTCCCAGGAATACATTCTTCCCATCTCATCAATTAAGAAAGTCTCATGGATAATAAAGAAGTGGGATACCTTCATCAGTCGATCCATGGCTACCCAAACCTTGTTGATACCTTAAGGGGACCTTGGTAAACCGACCAAAAAATCCTTTGTAAAGTCATCCCATTTCCGTTTCCAGAACGGGGACAACTATAACAATCCAACATTACACTGGTGTTCTATATTTAACTTATAACAGTTAGAAATCCTATTGATTAAACCTGTAATATGATATTTCATCCTAGGCCACCAATACCGACGACGCATATCACGATACATCTTGGAGATACCTGGGTGCGATGACCACTATGAATTATGTCACTATTACATTAGATCCTATCACATGTCTGTGGGAACCTAGATACACCAATGTATATATAGGATATCATCTCCATCGATAGAAAAATTCATAGGTGCCTTGTAACACCCAAATTTTTTTATGAAATATTTTCATTAAATAATATTAATTATTCAATAGCTTTCACTACACACAATTGTGAGTTTAAAAGAACCGCAAGACACCATTAGTATAAAATGACCTTTATAACCTAACTGTTGAGTTTGTGGGAATAAATATAACTAACTTATGAAAGTGTATAATGAATTCATTGCTACCAATTATTTACAAATAATATAAAACAACTAAATCTAAAGGAAAAATTTGTATTTTCATATTAATAAATTAAGTGAATTAAAAGTAGTAAATGAAATTAATAAAATACATATGTAATATATTTAATAAAATATTTCTGATATTCATCCAATATATATTTTAGTCATAGGATATGAATAAACCCTATTTTATGTATAAAAACCTATATTTTCCCGAAAGGGTAATTTTACCACCTTTTAATGGAGAACCCATTTTAAATTAAAATTTTGACACATTAATATTTTTTATATGACAATATAAACTTATTATTTGGAATAAGGATATAAAAAATTACTTTGGAATAATTTTTTGATATTTTTCTGATAACATTCATGTTTTTATGAATAGTAAAAATCTACCAAATTTTAATTGACAACAAAATTTTTTCATCAAAATAATTTATATGGTTACATTATATTATTGAATTGTTTTAAAGTATAAATAAATTATATTTTTAATAGTTAATATAATTTAGGCCATTTTCATTAACTTTTATTTGAATTTATATATAATAACATTTCAATCTTTTTCAATATTTTTACTTTTTAAAACCTATTTTCTCATTCTGACAACGAGATTAATTTTCAATTAATTACTGAAATTTATGTGCTTTTATTTTTCACAGATTTATTCCATATTTGGAATCATTAGGTTTAAATTATGTAAATATATTTCTTTTATTTTTGGGCATTATGAATAGTAACTTTAGTAATTTTTATTAATTTGGTAAAAGGGTAAATCGGGTAATTAAGGGTTAAAATAATTTTCAAAAATTAACCTAAAACTTCTCCTAATATAACTGGATGAGTTTTTTTTACCTAAATCATCCTTGGTTCAAAATGGTATCCTTTGGAATCCACGTGGATGAGATTAGGACATTTAATTTATTTTATTTAATGAAAAGTTAAATATATCTTACTCATATTTTCATAAATATATCATTTTTAATATAAGGTTATATAGAAGATAAATTTAACTATAAATACTAATTTGAAATAAAAAATGTTTTTATTTATCAAGGTAATTTGTTTTTAATTTTTAGGAAATAAATATTTACCTTAAAGGATTATACATTGATGATGCATAAATTATTTAATTGATTACCAACCAATAAAATAAAAATTATTAAAATAATAATAACCCTTAAAAGACAAAAACACTTGAAATAATCTTATTTGTTTAGTATATATCTACCATGATCATTGAAGGGTCACGTTATTTACCATTTAGAGCCATATGAAAAATATTATGACACTTATAATATTTTATTTACAGTGATTTTAAAGTTTCCACATTCATGTTTTAATAGATATAACATTTTTAATGCAGGATTTTCCTAAAGATATATTAAACTATAAAAATTATTATAAAATTTAGAGAATTTATATTCTTAATCATATTTTATTTTTAATTTTTATTCAGAAAATATGTATATTTAATAATTACACAAAACTGATGTAGTAATTATTTTATCAATAGAGATAAAATAAATGTTATTCAAAATATTAAAATACATATAATTTAGGATAATTAATATTTCCAAAGAATTTTATAGATTCCCTTTAACTCTTATGAATATAATAAAATATTTTTCTTGAAGTTAACTAGTTATCTTAAAATTTTTAATAATTAATTAATTGGATACTTTTAAAATTGACACTATTGTTTGTTTATCAAAATAATGTATTATTAAAGTATTTCAAAAATCATATATTTTTTTAAAAAATGTATAATAATTATTATATGGTCTAAAATTTTATAAATTATTCATTTATGGTTTTATTGACATCAAATAAGTAAATATTCCACACTTTTAATATTTAAATATTTATTACTGTAGTTAAAAATTAAATAGGAAAACTAAGTGTTAATTAAAACGATAAGGTATAAATTTATAGAAAAAAATGTTTAAAATTTATTTTTTGATGGGATTAAAACCTTATATCATCTCATATTTTAAATTAGTACATTTTTGAAGCTTTTTTATGTTTATTTATTTTATTATTTATTAATATTTTTGGAGATTCTAAAAGTGCCCCTCACCACAATTATAAAAGGGAACCTCTCCATAATTTCTTCACAACTCATTGATACTTAAAGCTTAGAAATACCCTTACCATTTCCATTATAAACATCCCTAGTCACATTTTAGAGGTTTTTTTATTCTACAATAACAAACTCTAGTTCTCTAATAGGACATATAGGGGGAGCTCATCGAAGAAGAGGTAATATCCTCTACCGATTCTTTCAAAATTATTTCTTCTTATCATATTCATGAGTTGTTTCCATTATAAAGTAATATTTTAAGTATCACATATATATAAAGTTGTAATTATAATTATGGAACAAACATATTCCACCTTATATCCATCCTTTGAAAAATGAAATCACTACGTGTGTGTACGTACAACTTACCGCCTTCACGCCCTGGTGTAATATGTTTTTCAACACTACCTCACTTGGATGGGTATAATGATGTAAATAATAACTATATATGATTATTATAACATGATATGAATTATATAACAAAATATATACCATCAAATTCTATATTATTTCATAATTATGGGAATGATATCATCACTCGTGCGTACGTACAACCTACCGTCTCCATGATGAGATGCAATTAATTCTATATGATATCCATTAAAGTATGATTATATAAATGTATATAATGAATAAATATGATATATGTTATATTAATATAATTTTTTAATGATATAACTATGACCTAATAAGTATAAATAGAACTTATTCAGCAAAACATGCATAAGAGAATGAAACAGTTAATAACCGAATAACAAGTAATAATGAAATGTTATTAACAAATAGATGATAATATGATCATATATGATATCATAAAAATGAATATGATTCTATAATAAGTCAAAAAAAAATATTTTAATCATTATACAATAGGTTCATATACATACAATGGATATCAGACCTAAGGTAAGGGATAATTTTGCAATCTCATTAATATTCAAGTTTGTTTATACAAAACTATTTACTGGGGTATATTTATCGTCCATATCCTTGTTTCATAAATATTTATTCCAAAATATTATTTCTATTATTATAAATTTTTTTAAAATAAAATTTACCCAATGTTTAATTTTTATTAAATGGTGTGGAATGAATCTTTTGTCGTTTTCAATACGAGGTACTTTTTGACTTATCCAACAAAAGTACAAAAAGGATGTTTTCTTTTAACATATACTACATAAAAATATTTTTAAATTTTTATAATTATTTATTTCCATGAATATTTTTTTACAATATTTCAAGGTTATTTTCAAATAATTTATTTTATTTTAAAATTACATATCATATTGAGAAAATAAAACATTTTTGAGGAAGGAAGGATATTTTCCTCAAGAATTAATTTTAAGCGTTCTATAAAAATTATTTCCATCTAAGATGGAATTATTTAATAGGGTTATGTGTCAATTATACTATCCCTACTATTCATATAGTTTTATTATGTTCATGAGGTAATTATATTTATGAAATAAATTTGTTTTACATGGATTATGTTATGATGAAATGATGATTAAGAAACCCATTTTAATCCTTGGGTTATTCTATGATGAAGGATTTATGTTTTTTTAGAACACGTAAGAATGATTTCATTATGAGATGGATGATATCTATTTCTCCCTCCAATGAATTTGGTAAATATTTATATCTCATAAGATAGAAAGGTCTAGAATTGGAAATGATCTCTATTTAGTAATATAGGACTGGAATATGAAGTAAACTCGGTTTAGTAATATAGGTCTAGAACGAGGAGTGAAATAAGTTCAGTAATGAGATTTTTCCTCTATTATAGTCTTTGAAATGTTTCTTGACTAATATGAAATGATTTTATATGCTTATGTATAAGGAAACAACCTTTTAATGTTACTTAATCTTGAATTTTAGTCAAGAACATACATTATTACACATTGAAGATATTTTCAGGTTTAGAGTTTTATAGAATTAGAATATCTTACATACATAACATAACACATTCATACAAAGAGGATACTACTAAAAATAGTATCCATTTTTTTTCAAAATATAAAACATTAAAACTTAAAACATTATTTATTTGACAACTCTCCATATCATTCATCACGAATACCTTCATTCTCTTAACCATACTTATATCCTATAAAAAACATTTTAAAATCTTTGGATGAGTACAAAACTCAGTAAGTGATGTAGAGAAAGAAATTGTTAGTCAAGTGATAACATAAAAACCAATAAAACCCATAATCATAAAACTAATATGCATAGCAACATCATGTCATTTCCTTGGGACATATTTACTATATCACTCTTACATTTAACCTTACTCGTGAAATAACCTTTTGGGTTAAGTTCTATCTTTGGAGTACTCAATGCATTGGGGAGCTATAATGGGGCCCACCTGTTATATCTTGATCTATAATGGAATCAACCCAATATATCTTGAGCTATAATGGAGCTCACCAGTCACATATTGAGCTATAATGGGTTCAAAACAACATAAATAATTTCTAAGTAACATATCATGAATAAAACACTTCATAACTCATTTACACCCTTTAGAAGAACACATTCACAATTTCAAATACACTTTTTTTTGTATAAAAACAATTTTAGAATATAAACATCGCACAAAGAAGAATAAAATAATATTATTCAAAAATAACTATGGAAACATATAATGGAGATATTATAGCAAATAAAACATTATAAAATCATAAGATAACACTCATGATATTAAGAAAAAGGACAATCTCTTTGTATTTCATAAAGGAGACATTTAAAAGGATTTACAAGGGAAGTTCATTACACATACCTTAACATTGAAGAGATAATTGACTAAATGAAGGGATTATATATATATACTATAAGTACACATAATAAAAAATATTATAATAAATTAAATTTCTCAAGTCATATTATCATGATAAAAACCATTAAAGGTGAAGGTTAACCCAAATAATGGAAATTGGGTTTAGAATCCACTTATGAAATTTCATTATGGTAATGGATGTACATGGGAGGCCTTAATGAGATATAAATGGGTTATATGATAATTAATATATAATAAGTCCAGTATGGGGAAGGTGATAAAACATACACCATCATTATGAATTAAAAAAAATTAAAGGGCATAACATAGGGGTGATTCTTAAATACAAGTGAGAAAGAGAGGATCCCTTACCTCGGGTTTGAATTCCCTCAAACATGTTTAAAAATACTATATGAAGGTTAGTGTTATTAATAGTTTATAGAAAAATATTAATGTTTATAACACCTTTCATGATCATTTTATAACATCATTCCACCAATTCATTAATAATATTTTGTTAATTCTATTATTTTCAGGTGTGTTCTTCACATAGTTTCCATGATTTGTTCATATTGGATATTCTTGTCGATTGAAAGTGAAAATACATAATTTGAATGGATAGGTATTTACATATTTCAATAACCCTAAATTATATAATTTATTATTTTGAATTATGACATGGGGAGGATTCATAAGTTAAAACATTATTGATATTTGTTTAGGCCATTTAGGAAAATCTTCGATCATAATGAACTCATTTGGTTTTATAAATTAATAAAATGTGTACAAAATGATTACATAACCTTATATAAGATATAATAAATAAATTATAATTTGGTTCAACCATAAAAATGGTTTCATGACTAGTTTTGAAGGAAGTAAAATAAATTGAAATCACATCATCCATGATGTCGGTAAATCGACACATCACGGATGATGTTTTAATTTCTGGAATAAGGGGGAGAGGAGAAGAAGTATAATGGTGAATATTACATAAACATGATGAAATATAGAACATTTAAGATATTGTATCATTTATTTATCTTGGATATGGGGAGGTGAGGGAATAAGAATAATAGAAAAGAAAATGAAAAGAAAATAAAGAAAACAAAAGAGGATGTTTACCTCTTGATCTCTTCTCCTTGAGATCCTTCTTATGGCCTTTGGTTTTGACGTTTTGGTGAGACCATTAGGTCTTGGACATGAGGAAGTGTCTTAGGAGAAGTATTGGGTATAAATTAGGCAAGTCTCAAGGCTTTATAGGTGTGGGAAGAAGAGGGGGGAGTGGGTGGTATTTATAGTGTAGGAGAGGAGGAGTTTTACATTATTTTAGTCATTAGTTTAATATTATTGATCCAGACTATGAATAATCTTAATTCTTGTGAAGAATAGTAAATATATCATGTGAGTTTGAAAAAATTGTTCTTACTTCAGCCATGATGTAAAAAATAGTGTATTTAACTTATAATTTATATATACGATATTTTACCGTATTTCACTATTCATAAAAAAATTTCAAGTATTTCAGAAAAATCCCAAAACTTCACCCTGACCATTTTTAGATTTTTATAATTCAAAAATGAACTCATTTTTTTAAAAATAATTTCCTAAATATAATTAATTTAATTTTTAAATAAAATAATATTTTATTCGAAAAATAACAAATTTAAAACCTTTATTTACATATTCCAAGATATGGGTATATCACAACTTCAATTAAATCTTATATGTATACTATCATAGGTGAGGTTACATGTTTCAGTGGTCAACGGGTTTCCAGGCGCTATCAGAGTCAGATTACTTTTGTTATGTCAGATTTTGGTGTTCATCTTTATCGATGATACCTGTGCTCGAAGCTCACAGCTGCTCAATACCCTGCTCTGGATTTGTGTTCCTCTATGCCCCTATGAGTTGGATCTAGAGTGGTGTAACTATGAGGTTTTGAGATGTGGGTCGGCAGACATCAGTTCTCCACATGCGACATGCATCTTTGTTCTCTTGTAAATGTGATTTTTTTGTCTGATCTGCTTGGTGTTTCTTCCTCATAGCCATCGACGAAGGGTGAAGCAACGATGGTGTGGGTGATTTCTGTGATTGATGTTGTGGTGGGTTCTGTTTTGGTGGGAGTTTCTCCAATCATCAGTCAGGTAGTGATCATTGGTGATGTCGTCAATGGTACTAGGATGTAATGGCAGACAGCTGAGCCCCTATTGGATGTTTCGATAATGACTTTCCGACCTTTGGATTCCTAATGGTGATGTTGGTTCCGGCCACCGGTTGCCTCCAAATTTATGAGGCAGTGATGAATCGACAACGATGATGACATGGATATTATTCCACGACAATGATGGCGGTACATCAATGATGATGTATGGTGATCATGACTATGACTTCGGATGATGAGAGAATATCCAGAAAGTGATCTCCTCGTTTGGTGTGTCAGGATTTTGAATTTCGCTCATCACTGTTGAATCCTGCTGGATGTTTTTTTCTCATGTGATGGTTACCGATCACTGTCAAAGAGGTCTTTTTGAAAATCAAATAAAATGATATTTGGCATCGAAGTGAGGGTACATTTCCCTCATAGCATTTTTAGATTCCCACATTTCCTCTTCAACCATGTGGATTACCTTATTCCTAAATACTTGTTCTCTTTCATAAAGAATCTGAATAGGTTTCTCTTTATAAGAAATATTCTCTTCTAGCTGAAGTACTTATGGGCTCAAGACATGAGATGAATATGGAATATACTTTCTTAACATTGAAACATGAAAAACATTGTGCACCAGAGATAAAATCAGAGGCAAAGCTACTTGGTAGGTGACTGGTCCAACTTTCTTTCAGATTTTATAAGGTCCAATGAACCTTGGACTTAGCTTTCCTTTCTTACCAAAATGCATAACACTTTTCCATGGTTAGATTCTAAGAAATACATGATCACATACCTCAAAAGAAAATTCTTTCCTCCTATTGTATGCATAACTTTTTTGCCCACTCTGAGCAATCCTCATGACTTGTTGGATCATATTCACTTTCTCAGCCACTTACTTTACTAATTATGATCCCATCAACTTCCTTTCTTCGACTTAATCCCAAAAATATGAAGTTTGACACAGATTCCCATACAATTCCTCAAAAGGTTCCATCTGTATATTGGAATTAAAACTGTTATTATAAGAAAAATAAACTAATGAAAATTTTTGACCCAAACTTTCCTTGTAGTACATTGAACAAGCTCAAAGAATATCATCCAAAGATTGAATCATCCGTTATGACTACCCATCTGATTGTGGATGAAAATCTGTACTAAAATTTAATTATATTCCCCATGAATTCTGAAGTCCCTTCCAAAAATTAGAAGTGAACCTGTGATCCCGGTTAGATACAATAGAGAGAGGAACTACATGCAACCTGAAAATATATTTGAGGTATAATTGAGAAAGTTGATCTAATGACATAGTGTCTTGTATAGGAAATAAATATGTAGATTTAGTCAATTAATCAATAAAAACCCATATTTCATTGTTACCTCAATAAGTCTTTGGTAGTCCCACAACGAAGTCCATGGATATATTTTCCCATTTTACTCTGACATTGGAAAAGTTTGAATAATCCCCTTTAGTAACTGCCTCTCTGCTTTAACCTATTGAAAAGTCAAACATTTCCTAGTAAAAATAGAAATTTCCTTTTTCATTCCATTCCACCAATAACACCCTCGAAGGTCTCTATACATCTTTGTGCTGCTAGGATGAACTGAAAACGAAGAACTGTGAGCCTTAAATAATAATTCTTTCTTCAGTTGGGAATCAGAAGGTACACATAATCTCTTTCCAAATCTTAGAACACAATAAATATCAACATTAAATTCCACCAATTTACATTTTTGACCAATTTTACCTTTTTCTCTATCTCATTATCATCCTTCTATGCTTTCTTGATTCTGTCTAATAGAGACAACTTCACTGACACCTAAAACAAAATATGAGGAATTTCTTGTAACAACGACTTCCAAGCCAAAATTCATCAAATAATTAATCAAGGGGTTATGTTCTAGAAATAACATGTTTATTGATTCATGATGTTTTTGACTAAAAGAATATTCCACTTTGTTTTCTCTACTTAGATGGTAATTGATCATGCAATCATAATACTTCATCAGTTCAAGCCATCTTCTTTGCCTCATGTTCAATTATTTTTGAGTGAATATATACTTTAAACTTTTATGGTCAGTATATATTTTACATTTGGCTCTATATAAATGATGCCTCCAAATTTTTAAATCAAAAACCATAGATGATAATTTCAAATCATGTGTAGGGTAATTTAACTCATGAGGTTTCAACTGACATGAAGCACAAGCAATTACCTAATTATTCTAGATCAGAACACAACCAAGTCCTTTCAAAGAAGAATCACTATAGATGAAAATTTCACCATTTCTGGATGGTAGATTCAAAAATGGAGAATTCAAAATCATCTTTTCAATAATGGAAAATAATCATCACATTCTTTTATCCATATGAACTTAACACCTTTTTGAATTAACTTAGTCATTGGGGTGGATAATCATGAAATGTTTTCAATAAACCATTAGTAATAGCCCAACCGTCAAAGGAAGCTGAAAATATTAGTTATATTTGTGGTTCTTGGCCATTCTTCCATAACTTTTGATTTAGTAGGATCAATTGTTATTCCATCTTTAGAAACAATGTGACTAAGGAAAGAAATTTGTTCCACCAAAATTTACACTTGATGAATTTTCCACAAATTTTATTTTCTTTTAAGGTTTTCAAAACAACCCTTAAATGTTTTTCATGCTCCACTTCACTTTTAGAATATACAAGAATTTAATCAATAAACACAACAAAAATTTATCCAAGTACTCATGAAATATTCTATTCATAAGATCCATGAATATAACATGTGAATTTTTCAAACCAAATGGAATAATAACAAACTCATAATGCACATATCTAGTATAGAAATCTTTTTTCAGAATGTAATCCTCCTTCACCTTCAGTTGATGGTACCCAGATCTCAAGTCAATCTTAGAAAAAGACTAATCTCCATAGAGATTTTCAAAAAAAGTCATCGATATGAGGCAATAGATACTTATTCTTAACCGTAACGTTATTCAAATATCTATAATCAATGAAAATTCTCATTGAACCATAATTATTTTTTTTAAAAAAAGATAAGAGCACCCCATGGTGATGTGTTAGGATGAATAAAGCCTTTATCAAGAAAATCCTACAACTGATTTTTCAATTTAATAAGTTCTATTTGATCCATTCGATATGGGGGTTTTGAAATTGGATTATCATCAAGGAATAAGTCAATTGTGAATTTGACTTCCTGATTAGGTATGACACTGGGTAACTGATCAGGAAAAACATAAAGGTATTCATTTACCACTAGAACATCATTAATCTGAACAGCTCCATTGTTTTCAATGATATGAGCAGGATGACTTTCATTTCTATCTTTCAACAATTTCTTATATTCCTGATAAGTTATCAATTTTATGAGTTTATTAATTTATAAAAAATGAAAATCATTCTAAAAAACAACTTCTTTAGCTCTAAAATCAATATTTTCTTGATAAGTAGAATTCTAATCCATACCCATTATAACATTAAACTCTACCAAGAGAAGAAAAATAAGGTTTGCAGGTAATAAATTTCCACAGATAACAATAAAAAGATTATCATAATTCTATTTTGCCTAAATATTTCCCCTTGGTGTTTTAACCATAAGTTATGATTTAATTTCATGATGTGAAATTCCTAATTTACCAGAAAATTTCCTAAAAATAAAGGAATGTGTAGAACCCATATCAAACAAGACTTTAGAAAAATCTGAGTAAACAAATAATATACTTGATACCACTTCATTTGATGGATCAACATCTGATAAAGTTGTCTCAAAGGATTTTTCTACATCCTTTTGCTTCCAATCTTGCTGATTTTCTACCTAAGTGACTATATTTGGAAAAAATTAACATAATGAACAAGTTCCTTATAGTTAAATCATCTCACCATCAAATTCTCATTATTTTTTGGATCATTTTCCATTTATTCACGAGTCATGTGCCCAAACTTTCCACATCAGTAGGACTTCCCAGAATTTACAAGAAATTCTCAAGATTCTTTTTACCACACTTTTCATAGGAATGGAAATTAATTTTCCTACTTCCAGATTTCTTTGATGAGTTGTTCACCATTTCCCGCCAACATGACCACTTTTTATTATTTTCATCACAAGGTACATATGTGTCAGCAAAACCATTTCAACTTTTTCAGCACACCAAAAAAGTTTCTCATATCTTTTAAAATCTCATGAATCCAAATCTATTCAATGAAAAGTTTTCAAACTAGGGTAAAATATATTATTTTTTATATCAAAATCCTGAGTAAAATCCAGTACATACCTAGCCAGTCTTGTAAATTTGGCTTCATATGTATCCATAAATTCATCATCTTTGTTACTCAGTTCCAATAATTATTTCTCCATTCTGATTTGAACATTTTAGGAAAATATTTTTCAAGAAAAAGACTCTTAAAATCATCCCATTCCATACTATCAAGATCATCCTTTTCTCTTGTATTCTTAACTAGAAACCAACACTAATCAGATTCACCTTCAAAATGATAAATTTATAGTATTAAATTTTGGCATTCTTAATATCCCATGACATCAAATATCTTTTCTAGAGAATTAATCCACCCTTCATCTATCACTGGATCTGTAGTTCCACTAAAATTTAGAGGATGCTACCTCATGAAATGCCCCAAAAAAGACATTTTTCCTCATAGTAGATCAGGTTCCTCTATAGAATGAATACCACCTCCATTTATCACCCGAGTTAACCGTGCCACTGCTATCACGAACTACTCGATCCTGATTACCACCATTCCAGGTTGCAAATTCGGACATATATCAGCCTCTCGATGCCTTCCAATATCAGATTTCCTGTTTCTTCTGAGCAAAACCATTTTTAAGAGATATATCTTAGTCTAAGAAACTTTGTAATCCTCAAATTCTATATCATTTTAAATTAACCATAAATTAAAAATTATTTATGGTATTTAATTAACATTATTCTAACACATAAAGTTATCTAAACCATCCTTTGATACCAACTATAAGGACCCGACCTTTTAATGTTACTCAATATTGAATTTTAGTCAAGAACATAAATTATTACACATTTAGGATCTTTTCAAGTTTAGAGTTTTATAGAATTAGAATATCTTACATACATAACATACCACATTCATACAAGTAGGATACTACTAAAAACAGTATCCAATTTTTTTTTTCAAAATATAAAACATTAAAACTTAAAACATGAGTTCTTTGATAACACTACATATCATTCATCATGACTACCTTCTTTCTCTTACCTATCCTTATATACTGTGAAAAATATTTTAAAATCTTGGGATGAGTACAAAACTCAGTAAGGGATATAAACAAAAGAATCGCCAGTCAAGTGATAATATAAATACTAATAAAACCCATAATCATAAAAACTCATATTCATAGAAACATCAGATAGTTTACATGGGACATATTTACCATATCACTCTTAAATTAACCCTTACATATGGAATAAAATTTTGGGTCAACTTCCATCTCCAGAGTACCCAATGCATTTGAGATCTATAATGGGGCTCACCCATCATATCTTGAGCTTTAATGGGATCAACCCAACATATCTTGAGCTGTAATGGGGATAAACCGTCATATCTTGAGCTATAATTGGATCAAACCAACATAAATAATTTCCAAGGAATATATCATGAATAAAAAACTTCATAACTCATTTACACCCTTGAGAAAAACACATTCACAATTTCAAATACCCTTTTTTTTGTATAAAAATAGTTTTAGAATATAAACGTCGCACACACAAGAATGTAATCATATTATTCAAAAATAACTATGAAAATATATAATGGAGATATTATAGAAATAAAACATCATAAAATCACAAGATAACACTCATGATACTAAGAAAAGGAAAAATCTCTTTGTATTTCATAAAGGAGACATTTAAAAGGATTTAAGAGGGAAGTTCTTTACAAATACCTTAACATTGAAGAGATAATTGATTAAATGAAGGGATTATGTATATATATTGTAAGTACATATAATAAAACATAATATACTCAAATTAATTTTTTAAATTAATCTTATCATGATAAAAACCATTGAAGATGAAGGTTAACCCAAAGAATGGAAATTGGGTTTAGAATCCACTTAGGAAATTTCATCATGGTAATGGATATACATGGGAGGGCCTAATGAGATAGAAATTATGTATCTCATTATTAATATATCATAATTTATGTATGGGTAATGTGATAAATCATACACCATCATTAGGAATTAAATAATTAAAGAGCATAACATAGGGGTAATACTTGAATAAAAGCGAGAAAGAGAGGATCCCTTACCTCGGGTTCGAATTCCCTAAAACATGTTTAAATATCTTGTATGAAGGTTAAAATAGTGTTATTAATATTTTATAGAAACATATTCATGTTTATAAAAACTTTAATGATCATTTTATAACATTATTCAACCAATTCATTAATAATATTTTGTTAATTCTATTGTTTTCGGGTGCATTCTTCACATGGTTTCCATGATCAGTTCATGATGGATATTTTTGTCAATTAAAAGTGAAACTCCATAATTGGAATATAGTGATATTTAAATATTTCCATATCCATAAATTATACCATTTAGCAATTTTAATTCTTACATTAGGTTTATTAATAAGTTAAAACATTATTGATATTTGTTTAGGCCATTTTGGCAATTCTTCGATCATAATAAACTAATTTTATTTTATAAATTAATAAAATGTGTACTAAATGATTCCATAACCATATATAAGATATATTAAATAAATTATAATCTATTTCAACCATAAAAATGGTTTCATGACCATTCTTTAATGAATTAAAATAAATTTAAATCACATCATCCATGATGTTAGTAAATTGGCACATCACAGATGATGTTTTAATTTCTTGAATAAGTAAGAGAGGATAAGAAGTATAATAGAGAATTTTCCATAAACATGATGAAATACATAATATTTATGTTACTGGATAATTAATTCATCTTGGATAAGTGGAAGTGAGTAAAGAAGAAGAATAGAATAGAAAATGAAAAGAAAAGAAAGAAAACAAAAGAGGATCTTTACCTCTTGATCTATTCTCCTTGAGATCATTCTTAAGTCCCTTTTTTGGCCTTTTGGTGAGAAAATGAGGTCTTGGAAACATGGAAGGGTCTTGGGAGGAATATTGGGTATAAATTAGGCAAGTCTCAAGGCTTGAGAGGTGTGGGAGGAAGAGGGGGGAGTGGGTGGTATTTATAGTGGAGGAGAGGAGGAGTTTTACATTATTTTTTTCATTAGTTTAATATTATTGTTCAAGACAATGAATAGAATTAATTATTGTGAAAAAATAGTAAATAGATCATGTGAGTTCAAACCACATGTTCTTACATCATCCATGATTTCAAAAATAGCATATTTAACTAATAATTTATATATACGGTATTTTACTGCATTTCACTATTCATTTAAAAAATTCATGTATTTTAGAAAAATCACAAAAATTCACGCTAAAAATTTTTAAATGTGTATAATTCAAAATGGAACTCTATTTTTTAAAAATAATTTTCTAAATATGATTAATTTTATTTTTAAATAAAATAATATTTTATTCAAAAAATAACAATTTTAAAATCATTATTTACTTATTCCAAGATATGAGTATATCAGAAATTTAATTAAATATTATATGTATACTATCATATTTGAAGTTAATATTCATAAGGGTATGTTACTATTAATAAGGGTAACATTAGTATTCATAAGGGTATGTTTCTATTTAATAAAAATTAAGTTGGTCTTATCAAACTCTAAATAACTTACTGATCACAACCATGTTTTTCCATTTTTCAAAATTCAAATTATATAAGTGGTAAAATTATGTTTAAAGGCTAGTTATAAATATTTACTTAATTTTATTTTCATGAATTTCAATTTATTTTTTTAAAACCTTGGTGTGTTATAATATGTGTATGCCACAAATTATTTGTCTTATGTTATGACTTTTGGGAATATGTTCCTTGATTCTTTATGAACTTTTATGATTTATCCCATGACATAATATCCTGATCTTTAAAATTTAGGATAAGATATTAAATTGTTATGCTCTTATATTTTATGATTATAATATGATTGATATCTATATTGTTTACCCTTAGTGAGCATATGATCTCACCCTTTCTTATGTTTATTTTTCCTAGGTTGTGAAGAAGGGTATTAATAAGACATGTTTAAAGGGGTCTAGTTATGAAGGAATAAGCGGTAGATAATGTAGATATCATTTGAACCAGTTGTTTATGATTCCTAGTTTCTAAAGACACTAAACCCATACTATCCTAGAATGGGTTTTTATGTTTTTAATGAATATTATTCGATTTCGAAGTAATATCTATGTAAGTAAAGTATGGGTTGTTATAGTTTTGTATCAGAGAAACGGTATAATTAACCTTTGGAAGCTAGGATGAGAAAACCTTAGTAATAACCATAAGGATATGTCGAAGTATAGGTTACAATACTAGTGTTTTAAAAATGATCATGAATAAACTAGGATAAAACCTAATGTTTCCTAAATTGAAAATATATTATTGATTATGTGGTTTACCCATTATGAATAGTTTTACTCACACTATGTTTTTTTTGTTTTAGTCAATGGATGGAACTCAAAGGAACCATGTTAATGCTGAATACAAGGGGAAATGTAATGATTGTCTTCCTGAGAAACTGAATGTTATGGGAGATGGAATATCAATATTATCAATATGTTCCCAAAAATTTATCAAGCTATGAATCATGTAAGACTTCTAAATAAGAAAATGAGAGAACACAATTCTATTGAGACCTTGATGAGGTTGTGTCCACCTACTTTCAGCAGGTCATTTGATCCATTAATGGATGAACAATGGATTAATACCACTAAAAAGATATTTCTAGTTCTCCAATATTCAGAACATGATAAAGACATCTTGACAGTTTATCATTAAGAAGGTGAAGCTGATCAATAGTGGAATATTATCAAGAATATGAGACAAAGAGATGAAATTGACTCTATGGAATGAGACATGTTCAAGAAATTATTTCTCAATAAGTACTTTCCTCTTATTTATTGAACAGAAATAGAGAATGAGTTACTTTAGATTAAGCAAAAGGAAAATGAATCCATTGGTATCTATTAAGCAAATTTTACTAGACTTCCAAGGTACACTTCTGGAATTATTATCCAAACTTAGAGTAAAATTTATTGATTCTTTAGTGGCTTAAAACCAAGTCTCCAAAGGTCATTATCCATAATGGCCTTCAATATCTATGAGTAAAGCATTCGATGTGCTCTCATGGTTAAGTTGGAGATTGGAGTAACCCATTAGTCCTATGGGTTAGATAAGAAGAGAAAAATGGAATTAAAGGGAAAAAATAATGACCAAACTGAAAAGAAGATGAGTTTTCCATTTTGCTCTAATTTTGGAAAGAAACAAGGAGGAAATTTTATTAAAGGGACTAGAAAATGTTTTAAGTGTGGTAGAGAATGTCATCAGGTAGTTGAATGCCAAAGTGATGGGAAAAATATTTCTAATGATGTGAATAGAGAAAAGTCTACAAAGAATGCACCTCCCACACTTCAATGCTACAAGTGCAAGGAAATGAGGAATTATACCAAACAATTCCCTAATACAATGACTATCAATGATGATCGATGTCAATAAAATCTTAAGAAAAAAGAAAAAGGAAATTCACATATGATCACTATTAGTTTTGTAGAGTATAATAATGATGTGATGAAAGGTACACTTACAATCCACTATAAAGTAGAAAATGTTTAATTTGATTCAGGATCCTCCCAATCTTTTATTTTTGAAGTATTTTCTAAGGGTATCTCTATATTACCTTAAAAATTAGATTTTGAATTAGCTATGACAACTCCTAATGGCACAACAGTCACATAAAATGTTTATAATTCTTCTCCAGTTAAAGTTTGTGGGAAATTACTTCCTAAAAAATATTGTGATCCTTCCTTTAGTGGAATATTATGTTATTCTTGGCATGGATTGGATTTCTCTATATGGAGTTCATATCAATTTCAAAGGAATGGAAGTCACATTTCACATTACAGATAAATATATGATCATATATCGATGAAAGGATGAATATGATATTCCAGTGGAAATTTCTTCTATATTAGGGGTATTTATTCCTATAAATGAAGGTTATCTATCTCAAATGGCTGGGGAGAAACTCATCATTAAGAATAAAAATATTGTATGAGAATTTTTTGATGTATTTTTGGAAGAATTTCTAGGTCTACCACTAAATTGTGAAGTTGAATTTTCAATAGAACTCATACCTGGTGCTATTTCTATTTCAAAGAAAACTTATAGAAGGGTCCCAATTGAGTTGTAGGAATTGAAGAAGAAACTCTAGAAGAATCTTGACAAGTGATTCATACACCCTAGGGTGTCACCTTGGGGTGCACCTTTTCTTTTTTAAGAAGAAATATGGACTGATGAGAATCTGAATTGATAATAGAGAACTTAACATGATCTCTATCATGAAGAAAACCCTCTCCCCTTTATTGATGACTTATTCAACCAACTATGCAGAGCTCAATAATTTTCCAAGATTCATATTTATTTAGGATATCATCAATTAAGGTCCAATAAGGAGTATATACCAAAGATGACATTCCATACAAGGTATGTACACTATGAATTTATATTTATGCCTTTTGGTATTACTAATTCACCCAATATCTTCATGGATATAATGAATAGAGTATTTAGAGACTATCTTGATCAGTTTGTGGTAATATTTATAGATGATATTCTGGTTTATTAGAATAGCAAGGAAGAACATGAAGATCACTTGATAATTGTACTAAAGACCCTAAGAAATGATAATTTTTATGAAAAATTTACCAAGTGTGAATTTTGAATTTAGAAATTTTCATTTTTGGGTCACATAATTTCAAGAGTGGGGATATCTATGGATCTAGAAAAACAAATTTATTGAACATTGGCCTAGACCAATAATGGTAATTAAGATTTGAATTTTTCTTGGTTTGGTTGGATATTATCGATGTTTTGTGAAATATTTTTCATGACTATCTAATACACTCACCAAGTTGAGTTATAAATGAGTTAAGTTTGTGTGGATGGAGTAATGAGAAGAGAATTTCAATGATATAAAAAGAAGGTTAGCCAGTGCACTTGTGCTCACACTACCTTGTAATAGAGAAAGGTTTGTGATCTACAATGATGTATCCAAGAATGGTGTTGGATTATTTCTCATGAAAAATGATATGGTTATAGCTTATGCCTCACTAAAATTGAAAATACATGAGAAAAATTACCTGACTCATGATTTGGAGTTATTTGTGGTAATCTTTTCATTAAAGATATAGAGGCATTATCTTTATAGTGAAAGGTGTGATATTTATACTGATTATAAAAGTTTAAAGTATATTTTCACACAAAAGGAGATGAATATGCCCCAAAGAAGATGGTTTGAGTTTATAAATGATTATGACTTTTTAATACATCATCACCTTGGGTAAGAAAACAAGGTGACAAATGATTTGGGTCGAAAGGACCAGACTACCCATGATGAGTATAAAAAAAGATCCACTATTTATGGATTTTTGATGGATGGATCTTGAAATTTTAATGGTAGGGGAGAAATATTATCTTTATCAATTGAATGTTCAACTATATATACAAATAAACATTAAGTAGGTACATAAATAAGATGTAGAGATACAAAAGAAGGTGAGAAATGTTCCAAAATTCATCCTTGATTATGATGGAATAATAAGGTTCAACAACCCTATTTGTATTCCTCCCATACCAAAATTAAATAAGTAGTTGTTGAATGAGGCACATATTTCTTCATTATATATTCATCTTGGAAGAAATAAGATATACAGGAACTTGAAAGAGTATTTATAATGGAATGGAATGAAAAGAGATGTTGTTGAATATGTCTCTCAGTGGTTGATTTTTCAGTAAGTTAAGGCAAAGAGACAAAATTATAAGGGGATGTTACAACCATTAACCATAATATAGTATAAATGGGAAACCATAACTATGGACATTGTCATCAGACATCCCAAAACATCTAAAGTTCACAATTCTTTCTGGGTTATAGTTGATCACCTTCAGAAGTTGGCACACTTCATTGCTATTAGAGAGTATTTCTCTCTTGATTAGATTCCCAAATATATGTAAAAGAAGTGGTAATATTTTATATAGTACCACTTTCCATTATATATGATTAGGATCAGATTTTTACCTAAAATTTAAAGATAAGTCTTCAGTAGGCTCTGGATATAGAGTTAAGTTTCATCACTTCTTATCATCCTCAAATAGATGGTCAGTCTAAGGGAAAAATTCAAACTCTAGAAGATATGTTGGGATCTTTCTCTATTTATTTCAAAGGTGGTTGGGATCTACAACTACCTCTGGTGGAATTTTCTTATAATATTATCCTTCAATCCAGTATTCAGATGTCTCCTTATGAATCCCTCTATGGAAATAAGTGAAAAAGTATAACTTCCTGGGATGAAGTTGGGTAATTAAAGCTATTAGGACCTGATCTTATTGATGAAATGATAGAGAATTTCAGATCTATTCAACAACACATAAGAGAAGCTCAGAGTTGACAAAAAATTTATGCTAAAAACTGATGAAAAGACTTGGATCTTGAAGTGGGTGACAAGGTATTTCTACAAATATCTCTCTAAAAGAGAGTAATGATATTTGGAAAGAAGTTAAATTTAATCCCTAGGTATATCTGTCCTTTTGAAATTCTTGATCGTGTTGGGAAGGTAGCTTATATATTGGAACTTCCACCAAATATATCTCAAGTTCATGATGTGTTCCATGTATCTCTAATAAGAAAGTAAATACCTAATCTTTTACATGTATTAAACTCAGAAGTCATACCGCTAAAGCAATATATTTTTTATGAAGAACTACCAATATAGATTTTGGATCATAGTGAAAAAGTTCTACGAAACAAGACCACTCTCTTGATTAAAGTTTTATGGAAGAACCACCAATTTGAGGGTGCTACATGGGAAATCAAGGATGCGATGATACAGAGGTATCCTCATCTGTTTGTATATAAGTGATGAATTTTTAGGACGAAATTCATTTTAAGGGGAATAGAATGTAACACCCACATGTTATTATGAAATATTTTCTTTAAATAATTTTAATTCTTCAATAGCTTTCATTGCACGCAATAATGAGTTTAAACGAACCATGAGGCACCATTAGTATAAAATGACCATTATAATCAAGATGTTAAGTTAGTGGGAATAAATATAACTAACTTATGAAAATGTATGGTGAATCATTAGCTACTAATTATTTATGAAAAATATAAACCAATTAAATGTACAGGAAATATTTGTATTTTTTGTATTAATAAATTAAGTGAATTACAATTACTAAATGAAATTAATGAAATTAGTGAAATATATATGTTATATATTTAATAAAATATTTTTTATATTCATCCAATATATATTTTACTCATAGGATATGAATAAACCCTATTTTATGTATAAAAACCTGTATTTTTTCAAATGGGTAATTTTACTACCTTTTAATGGAAAATTGATTTTAAATTAAAATTTTGACACATTAATAATTTTTATATGAAAACAGAAACCTATTATTTGGAAGTGGGATATAAAAATTTACTTTGGATGATTTTTTTTCCTAGTAACATTCATGTTTTGATGAATATTAAAAATATACTAAATTTTAATTGAAAACAACTTTTTCATCAAAATAATTTATGTGGTTAAATTATATTATTGAATAGTTTTAAAGTATTGATAGATTTTATTTTTCATCAATGAATATAATTTAGTCCATTGACATTAATTTTTTATTTAATTTAGATGTCAACACATTTCAATCCTTTTCAATGTTTTAACTTTTTAAAACTAGTTTTCTCATTCTAACAACGAGATTAATTTTAAATTAATTACTGAAACTTATATTTTTTTGAATTTTTAAAAATTAATTCAATATTTTAAAATATTATGTTCAAATTATGTAAATATATTTCTTTTATTTTTGGCCATTATGAATAATAACTAGGGTAATTTTTATTAATACGATAAAATGGTAAATTGGGTAATTAAGGTTAAAAAATATTATAAAATTACCATAAAACTTTTCATAATATAATTAGATGAGTGTGTTTTGACCTAAATCATCCTTGGGTAAAAAATGATATCTTTTGTAAGCCAATTGGATGAGATTAGGACCTTTAATTTATTCTATTTAAAGAAAAGTTCAATATGTTTTACTCAAATTTTAATAACTATATCATTTTTAATATAAGGTTATACATAAGATAAATTTGACTATAAATACTCATTTAAAATCTAATTATTTTATTTATCATGGTGAATTATTCTTAATTTTTAGGAAATAAATAATTACTTTAAAGGATTATACATTGATGATGCATAAATTATTTAATTGATGTAAAACCAATAAAATAATTTTTATTTAAATAATAATAACTCTTAAAAGAAAAAAACTAAAAAAAATATTATTTTTTGAGTATATATCTACCATAATCATACAAGGTTCAAGTTATTGACCATTTGAATCCATATATAAAATATTATGACTCTTATAGTATTTTATTTAAAGTGATGTTAAAGTTGTCACATTCATGTTTTAATAAATATAACATTTTTAATATAAGATTTTCTAAAATATATATTCAACTATAATAATTATTATTAAATATAGATTAATTATCTTCTTTATAGTATTTTTTTAATTTTATTCAACAAATAATTATATTAAATAATTACACAAAACATATGTAGTAATTATTTTATTAATGGAGATTACAAATAAATGTTATTAAAAATATTAAAATAAATATAATTTGGGATAATTAGTATATCCAACGAATTTTCAATATTCCATTTACCTACTATGAATATAATTAAATATTTGGTTTGAAGTTAACTGATTATCTTTATATTTTTAATAATCAATGAATTAAATAATGTCAAAATTGAAACTATTGTTTATTTATCAAACTAATGGATTATAAAATTATTTAAAAATCATAATTTTTTTAGAAAATATATAACAGTTATTAAATGGTTTAAAATGTTCTAAATTATTCATTTTTGGTCTAATTAACATCAAATAAGTAAATATTACACCCTTTTAATTCTAAAATATTTGTTACCTTAGTTAAAAATTAAATAGAATAACTAGGCATTAGTTAAAATGATAAGGTTTAAATTGATAAAAAATATGTCTAAAATTTATTTTTTAATGATATTAGAACATTATCTAATATAATATTGTAAATTATTACATTTTGAGGATTTTTATGTGATTTTATTTTATTATAAATTAATATTTTTGGACATTCTAAAAGTTCCCCTCACCTCAATTATAAAAGGGAAGCTCCTCCCTCATTTCTTAAAACCTCATTGATCCTTAAATATTGTACATTACCTGAAAATTTCCATTATAAACTTCTCTAGTCCCATTATAGAGGTTCTGGTCTTCTCTAAATACCAACTCTAGTGATTTAAGAGGAGATCTAGGGGAGATCATGGAAGAAGAGGTGATTTCATCTACCGATTCTTTAAAACTTATTTCTGATTATACATATTATTCATGATTTTTTTCCATTATAAAGTAATAAATATAGTATAAATTATATACTGATATGTTATTATATTTATGTAATAACCATATTCCACCTTCTATCAATCTTATGAAAAATGAAATGTCCACACGTGCGTACGTATGACTTACTGTCTCCACATTGTGGTGTAATATGCTTTTCACCACCACCTTAATTGGATGGGAATAATTATGGAAATAATAACTATATGTTACTATTATAAGATGATATGGATTTTTGAACAAAATATATAACATCCACTTCCTTACTATTTCATAATTACGGGAATGATATCATCGTTTGTGTGTACATATGACAAACTATCTCCACAATGTGATGTGATTAATTATACATGATATCCATTAAAGCAAGATTATATAAATATATAGAATGAATAAATATGATATATATTATTTTAATATCATTTTTAATGACATAACTTTGACCAAAGAAGGAGAACCATAACTTATTCAACAAAACATGCATAAGAAAATGAAGTTGTTAATACCCAAATAATGAGTAATAATGAAATGTTATTAACAAAAAGATGATAATATGATCATATATGATATCATAAAAATGAATACGATTCCAGAATAAGTCAATAAAATTATTTAAATCATTATACAGGAGGTTTGGGTACATATAAAGGATATCATACCAAAGGTAAAGGATAATTTTGCAATCTCATTAATATCCAAGATTATTTATACGTAAGTATTTACTAGGATATATTTATCATCTATGTCCATGTTTCATAAATATATATTCCAAAATATTCTTCCTATTCTTATAATTTTTTTAAATTCGATTTTACACATTGATGAATTTTTATTAAATAGTATGAAAGGAATATTTTTTCATTTTCGATACGAGGTAATTTTTGACTTATCCAAAAAAGTATGAGAAGTATGTTTTCTTTTAGATTATACATCATAAATGGATTTTTAAATTTTCATAATTAATTATTTCCATGAATCTTACTTTATAATATTTCATGTTTATTTTCAGAGAAATTATTTTCTTTTAAAATTTCATGGAATTTTGAGAAAATAAAATGTTTTTGAAGAAGAAAGGATATTTTCCTCAAGAATTAATTTCAAGTGTTCTATCCAAATTATTTTCCTACTAAGATGGAATTATTTAATAGGGTTATGTTTCAAGTATACTATCCCTATTATTTCTATAGTTTGATTATTTTTATGAGGTAATTATACTTATTATTTTTTTTTGTTTTACATGGAATATGTTATGATGGAATGATGTTTCAGAAACCCATTTTATTCATTGGGTTATACTATGATGAATGATTTATGTTATTGTGGAACATGTAAGATTGATTTCATTGTGAAATGGGTGGTACCTATATCTCCCTACAATTCATTAGGTAAAGATTTATATCTCATGATATAGACATGCTTATAATGGTAAATGATCTTAGTTTAGTAATATAGGACTGGAGTGGGAAGTAAACCCATTCCAGTAATACAGGGATGGAATGAGGAGTGAAATTAGTTCAGTAATGGACTTTGTCTGCTATGATGGTTTTGGAAATGAGCCATGACTAATATGAAATTATTTTCTATGCTTATGTGTGTTCCAAAAATTCTATGTCTTATGTTATGAATTATGGGAATAAATCCATTGATTCTTTATGATCTTTTATGATATATCCCATGATATGATATCATAATCTTTCATATGCAGGATAATATTTTCAAATGTTATATTATTATGTCTTATGAGTATGATATGAATGATATCTCCTTGGTTTACCCTTAGTGAGTATTTTATCTCACCCTTTCTTATATTTCTTTTCCCTAGGTTGAAAATAAGCGTATTAGTAAGATAAGTCAAAAGGGGTCTAGTTATGAAGGAATAAGTGGGAGAGAATGTAGATATCTTGGGAACCAGTTGTTAATGTTTCCTGGTTTCTAAAGACACTAAACCTATACATTCTTGGTGTGGGTTTTTATGTTTTATATTTAATATTATTTAATTTTGAATTAATATCTATGTATTTAAATTATGGGTTGTTATATAGCTCCTCACCAGAAATACTCTCCTATAGGACCAAACCTTCAAGGTCTGAGAACTTCCTTCTCTTCACCCTATCAAGGAGTGAATAGGAAAATGATATAGATGAAATTAAAGGATACTTATGACTCCTTTGAAACTCCAAATTCATTTAAAAAAAGGTCCATCAACCTCCATTCATCACTATGTTCTTGAATGGCTTGTTCCCAAGTTTTCTAGCTCAGTGCATCGACTATAACATTGTGCTTTCTTGGAATATAAGCAATATCAAAGTCAAAATACTAAAGGTATTCAACCCATTATCATTATTCGAGATTCAAGTCACACTGTATAAATTAATGTTTTAGGATCTTGGGGTCTATATATACAAAAAATATCTCTCCCAAATGATAGTGCCTCCAACAGTGCAAGGCATGAACGAACGCTATAAGCTCAAGGCTAGACATCAGGTAATTATGCTTGTGAGGTCATAAATAGTGAGAACCGTATGAAAAAAATAAATACCCTACATTAATACTATACTGATCCCGATTCCTGATGAATCATAGAACACTGTATAACCTCTTCTAGGTTAAGGAAGAATCAGGATCGGTGCCAAAGTAAGTCTTCCTTTCTGTTCCTAAAAAGCCTTATCACACACTTCAGACCACAAGAACTTTACACCCTTCTTAGTCATAATGGTAAGAGGTGATGAAAGGAGTGATAATTCCTATATGAAAAACTTTTAATAGCTATATATTCTCAAGAAACTCAACATATCAAACATATTCTTGGGATTATCCCAGGGTACAACAAAACTCACCTTATCTAGATCAACAAATATTCCTGATTCTGAGATAATATGACCTAAGACATAAACCTAGTTAATCTATATTTGTCACTTCATGATATTATAATATAATGAATTATCTCTCATTATAATCAATATGATACCAAGATTTTTCACATGGTCACTTCAAGTTTAAGAATACACCAAGATTTTTTCCACAAAATCCATGATAAAGAAATCTAGATAGGGGTGGAAAAAACTATTCATCAAGGCCATGAAAATAGAGGGTGCATTCATAAGACCAAACATCATAACTGGGAACTCATATAAACTATACTAAATTAAGAAATCTATACATGGTACATCTGAAGTCCCAAATCAAGCCTGATGATATCTTAATCTTAGGTTGTTCTTAGTAAACACTCTAGCTCCTCAGATCTAGTCAAAGATATCATAAATTTGAGGCAATGGATACCCGTTCTTAACCATAATATAGTTTAATCTATGGTAATAAAATAATTTCTTAAGGTTCCCATCCTTATTCTTTGAGAAAATAATGGGTGAACCCCAAGATGAAGTCCCGGGTCAGATAAAAACTTTAGATTCTAAATCCTCCAACTATCACTTGAGCACATGGAGCTTAATAGGTTACATCCTATATAAAGGAATAGACATTGAAGATACTATTGGAATAAGATCAATCATAAAATCCTACCCTCTCTTAGGAGGTATTCTATAAAATGTTTCCTAGAAAACATCTCTAAAACAATACACTATGGGAGGAAAATCCACCAGACATAAAATATGATCATCCAATAAAAGGGTGGGAGTCTGGACTGTCACTCCTCCGAACCCATGATGATCTGGTATATATCTACTAGCCTAGACATCCCAATCACCCTTATGAATATAAATATTACTATTTGGTGAAGTAAATGGTACCCTATGATGATAAAATTCCACAGAGGCATGATAGGGGACCAACTTGTCCATCCTAAGAATGAAATCAATTCCCTTTATCTCAAGGATGAATAGGTCTCACAAGAAATGATAACTACCTACCCAAAAAAGATATTCCCTACATTGGAATATACCCTATGACTGTGCACCCAATGGTGTGTTTAGGGTCATAACCCCACAAAAGTACTGAATTTCCAACCCAAGATATTCCATGGCCAATATAGAGATAAAGAAGTATGATACACCTGTATCGAATATAGATGATATGATAGTAGAGGGTACTATAATAGCACCTCATACTATAGATGGTCTTATACCTTGATCCTTGGGAATCAACTATAATTAAAGAAACTGGTATAATCCATGACCCTAAGCTACAACTAGAACACCTTAAGCTGGTTTGATCTACTGGAATTGATAATTAGAAGTCTGGCTACATGATCACATCCTCCTCCTCATCCTGCTCAACCAGTACTACTATAGCTTCCTCCCCAATATGGAATAACTGATCCTACCCCTATAGGTGGAGATGATGTATGTTATATTCCTATAGAAATAGGTAGAAAGTTAAAGAAAACCCTATGAAGATGACCCATCTGGACACAAGAATGACACTCAATTGGGTCTGAATCACACTATGGCTTCATATGCCCCTACCATCCACACAGATGGAATATAATGGAGGTTCCACTATGGATACTATTGATTCCACTACTCTGATAAGAAACCTCAAGGATACACTTTCTTCTACTAGAATAACTACTGCCCTGTCTCAGTATTGAACCATTATTCCTAGTACTATTAGATTCTATCAAGTTGTGCTTAGTGATAAGAGCTTGGTTCATGATATTAGAAAAGGTAGATGGGTGAAATACACTCACCTAAAATCTAGTGGAATAATTAATCCCATCCTCAAAGAATATTTCTAATGATGGATCATCACTAAATAAAAAATAGTGTGAAATGTTACAACTCAGGGAAACACTGAATAATCCATGACGATTATAACACTCTTCTCTATGTGCATTATCTCTCTAACTCAGGCAACTCTTACCATATGAGAGAAAAATTATTCATACAAGATAGTCTAGAAGTATGCCCAGATTATGACATGATGAGGAGAATATTGATTAATAACATCCCCCTTTTCTTGGCTAAATCAACATCATGTAGGTGGTGAGATTGAACCTCCTCTCTAGAGCCATCTCCAAATGATTGAAGATAGATAAAATGGATTCCATCCATGAATCAAAAACATGTGCACCTCCATCCCCTAATAATATAGAAGGATGCTGCTACTGGAACTCATGAGTTAGATCAGACATCATAGGTGCAGGTCTTGGAGTACCCATCATAGAGTACATCAAAGGTATAAAAATCTCTCAAAGTTGAACATTAGGTACCTATTTAGGTATGGAAGGTAGTTCTTATGGCAGAACTACTAGAGGTATCACAAGTGGCTCATGTTCCATCACATATGGAACATGATCATCACCACCTTCATAGCACACATACAGAGGGATTAATTGTGGTATGGATTTGTAAATTATAATATCACAACTCAGAACAAGATTAAAACAAATATAATATCAATAAAGGATACATAAATAAAAGAAAATGGCTCACTACCCAAAATACTACCACAACTACCCACTAATATGGGAAGGGTATTGGTAAGAGTTTAAATTTTTATTTATAGAGGTTCCCATATATGGAGGTTAAATTGAAATTCTAGGAGGGAAACACTCTTTAAATTGTAGTTGGCCCCTTCATCTACTTGAAATAGATTAATTTGTTAATTGAAATTTCCATTTTATGTTTTTAAGTGATTTTATACATATCACAAGGTTCGATTAAATTTATTTTCATTCATAGTTTATAAAGGACCATACACTTTATAAATTGAAATCAACACCCATTTAATTAGAACCATGCCCCTAACATTCATTCTCAGAATATAATGGGTAAAATATGATGAATTTATTTTGATTAATTTACCTGTCCAATTAATATGATCCCATTAACCATATAAATTAGAGTTGGTAGTTATGAAATTGTAGTGAAATTATAACTCATATAACCAGGTTTACAGATCTTACATGGGTCAAAATTGCATAAATTCCACCATAAATATATATAGTAAAACACTATCTAGGTTGATCCTAAAATTTTTAAAAACCAATTTATATTCCCTATAGTATAATTTAGTAGAATAAAAATATATAAAAAATTTGGATCACTTAACAATCATAGGAAACACAGTAAATGAAAGAAATAAAATGAACCTATATGGAATTGAATATATAAGGAATGTAAATTCTATGTGCCTATAATTATGAATGAAATAATGATCCTTGTCATACTAGGACAAGGAAGAAGATACATAAATAATATCAAAGACTACAATACATTTGAATTTCTCAATGGTGAAAGTATATCAACTGTAATAAGAAAAAAATAGAACAATTATTTCCCATTCCTAGGAAACTTAGTGTTTACCGTGAACATGGGTTATCTACTCCTAGGAAAAAATTATGAACAAGTTCTAACACGTTCCTAATATCTTATCTAACATCCAAAAATAGTAAGGTAAGAAAAGAAATCATTGATTCCACTTTTTGATGTCCCGAACCTAGTTCACTCCTAAGTAACCAAACCCGGTCAACCACATGGCTTCAAGCATGTCTCCTCATACGCCAGAGGCTAATTACTAGTAATGAGAGTCTAGGGTATGTCCATGGGGAGAATATTCCCTCATGTCATAGTGGAGAATAACATATATATAATAGATGAATAAACAATAGAATAAGAACAAAAATTAATAAATAGGGGATCATAAATAAGCATAAGCATCCAAGTAGTAAATAACCATCAAAAGCTATGATCTGAATCATATACAAAAATGATAATGGAATGTCTCTACAAAATAAAAGTGATTATACATGGTAGTAAGAATATAGTGAAATAAATTATATATAAAAGAATAAAAAAGAAGAAAAACTATCCAATCATCCCAAGATCTGGCTCAATCATATGCTACCAAGATCCCATCCTAAAGAAAGAAAGTCCAAAGTGGGTTACTTCCCCTTATCCAAACCCATAGTCATATAATTTTCCCGGGTAACAATGGAAGCCAAGAAAAGGTGTGAGATAAATCTTATTAGGACACCACCAACTACATCTATATAATACACTCTGTGAATATAATCTATACAATGTGCATGTATATATATAAGTATAGTAGTAAAAAATAAATTACCCATACCTACTTTAGCCTTAGTTGGTGTCTAAACATGTGATCATTTAATTATTTATGATTAATTTTATAATAAGGATATCATATGTAAAGGTTTCATCATTATTATAGTAGTATATAATAATAACATATGATCCAAAGTGAAACCAAGGCATCCTTGACATCAGGGGTAGAGCCAACTCATATCGGAAACTCATCCAGTCTAGAAATAAGGGAATGAATGTAATCCAATGGGTATACCCAAATAATTAACCTGTGTAAGAGTCTAACTGAGTCCATGGAAATTTTCTATAGTAATTATAGTCTAATCCTAACGTATACCAATGAGGTAAATCCATGGAATCACATGTTCAAAGATGTCAAGTTGAATACAAGGAGTGTATCCAAGTAATTCTAATATCTAAAAAGATGTAAAGTGATTCATCAGTAAAAAGCTGAGGTATTCACATAATAAGAAAAATACCATATTTCATGGTGGGTATCTCCAACATAAATTTTCTTAATGAATTATAATTTCATCCTCAATGTGCTTAAGGCATTCCCTTAATAATACAATGATAACTCAAGTCTGACTATTCCAATAAAGATGAAAAAGGTCCAAAGAAATAGGCACATTATACTCATTCGTTTATATATATATGTAATCATTTTCCATGTAATAATTATTCCAAATAATCATTTAATAGATTCATTTCATTAATTTTCATTAAACACGAAAAGGTGAATTAGTGACATGAAACCAATTATCACTTTAATTGCATAAACATTTATTAGGTTAATTCCATTACCTTTCATTATGCTTGAAAAGGTGGATTAAGGACCTAGAACGAAAATCAATTAAATTTATAATTTAACTAGGCCAAGTGATATCTATAAATATATATATATATATTCCATAACATGCTTTTAAATATTTATTAATTATGAAGATACACTTACCTTATAAAAGCTCAATTAAAACACACCTGAATGGTGTCTCAGGTAAACCTAACATGGGTCACTATTAGCATAGAAGAGATCACACCCTACTTGAGGTGGTTAGCATTGAGGTCATATCCTCCAATGGAGTCATGAGGTCTTAATAGGTTATTAGAATATAACCTAGAAAAATTAAATTAAATAAGATTAATTTTAAGGAGAAACACCTGGGGAAACTAGAAAGTGCACAACAGAAACAATTTATAGATGGTGAGAAATTAAAAGATAAGTCATAGACCACCTACCTTATGCTTGTAGTTGATTCCTTATCTATTATTGGACCTTAGTTTGGTCTAGATTAGAATAAAATATAAGAATAAAAAAACACCCAGAAAATAGGGCACCCGGTCTCACACAAAAATAACATCTTCAATAGAAATAAGAATGAAAAATGAGCCTAAGTAGAAGTTCAATTACTGGTAGGAATCCAACTAGATGATCATCTATTGATTCTAATATTGAATGGTGAAGAAATCTAAGAACCTAGCTTAGGAGGCTTGCGGAGCTATTCACATGAGAATAAAAAGGACTCTTGTCTTCTGATGTAGGAAATAAGAAAGAGGTTTAAAATTATAATGAGATAAGGGAAAATATACATTTTACCCCTTTAAAACTGGTTCACATAGTTTGAATGCACGGTTGGCCAAACCATGTGCCAACTATGTACCCAGCTATATCCCAAGACCCCCCTCATATAGGCTAGGCACATTATTTCACTAAAAATAAAAATTATGTAAAAAAATCCTTTTAAAAAAAGAACTAAAACATCCATGTGGGAATGTATCCTGGGTTTCACGGTTAGGGTGAATCATACAACCCACCTATGTTCACTAAAACACCCTGCACGGTTTGGAGAAATTATGTGGACTGGGAAGCATAGTTTCTACTAACTACACAACCTAGCTATTTCTTCCACTAAATGGGATTTTGAAGACTGAAAAAGCATCATACACACTTGAAACATCTGATACCTTTTTTGAAATTCACATTAGGCACAAAACAAGGAATTAAACTAAAAATAAAAGGATATTTACCTTAAATAAAAACCAAGTTCTTACAAGAGAACTGTTTTCTTATTTTATTTTTGAAAAACTTTGACTTAGTTGAAAAGAGATAGGTTGTGTGGGACTTGATTAGAAGAGTTTTTTTTTGAGAAAAATCATCTGTAAAGGAACTTTGAGTTACCTTTGACATTATTTATTTTACTAGTTTAGGGGATTTTAGGTGTATTCATTCATCATGACTGGACACATAGGCTCACATGATATATATAAATATATATTGTGTGATGCATTCTAGTTCTTTAATTTAACTCCTTGATTTTTATATCTATTTAGAATAGATTTTTATTGTTTGATAGTGTGATATATATATTTTTAATGTTGTTGTGATATATTAGATAATAATAATTAGTTGAACCTTAACATTTTTTTATGTTATATATAATATGTGACTATGGATAATGTGTAGTTATGGAAACCTTGGTTAGTACTAGGAGGGATATACCTTAGGTTTTGGTTAGAATCCTAGTTGAACCTTTGTTTAATCCCAAAGACTGATTATGTTATGTCATAATGACTTCAATTTTTTCTAATGTTTCCTTCATGTTTTAGAAGATGCCTCCCCAAAAGAGACTGATTAGATTGCCAGTTGATGTGGGTCGAGATTATTCCACTATAGATGAGGACCCTGATCCATTGTCTTATATATAAGAGGGTTCAATAGAGTATTCCCCTACACAAGTACTAGTGGTGTAGGTAGTGGCCCAACTACAATTGGGAGTCTTTTCTCTTATACCTAATTAGGGTGGAAGGGAATCGAGGTTCATAGTTAATTATTATAGAGACTTCCAATTCCATAATTTACCAGAATTTATGGTAACTTTAGGGACATAGGATGTGGAGGGTTGGATATACACCATTGAGGGTTTATTTGGCCTTGTTGAGACACATGAGGTCATGAAGGTGGATTTAGCTATGTTCATGAAATAAGGACTTTTTAATAAATGTTTAGAAATTATGGGATAAGTTTGAAAAATGGCCGGTCTCACATGGGAGGCCTTTAAGGACATGTTTTTAGGGAATTAATTTTCAATTTTTTTGAATTTGGACTAAGAATTGGAGCTTATAAAGATACAATAGGGGTCATTTAAGGTATCTACATAATCCTCTGGTTTCACTGAGATACTTCTCTTTGCTCCTCTCTTGCCTAGAAATGATGTAGAAATAGATATGAAGTTAGAGATCTCTATTCACCCCAATATTAAGTGATAATTTAGGAACCTTGATCTAGAGACATATTGAGTGGTTCTACAAAGGTCCTTAGCTATAGACAAGATTCTAGAGGAGAATTGAGTAGTTGGTATTATTCCAATTTTCAGTTTTATGGAAGGTTGAACTATTACTATTACTATGAGTATCTCCTATGGTAATAAGAATAGGAAGATCGAGGATTCTCCATTAGATAGTGGTAAATAGGTGGAGTCGATTTTGTCTTCATATTTTCCCTTTGTAGGAGTATCATAATTCTTCAACTATCGGAATTTTAGTTATTACCATAGTACCTAACCAATACCTCAGAGCCAGTGTCAGTAGTGCTTCAAGACGGGGCATCTCCACCAAATTTTCTCAAGGGATATGAGGTCAATTATCTGTATAGTTTTGAAGAAC
The DNA here is from genome assembly GCA_963277665.1 of Viscum album. NCBI lineage: Eukaryota > Viridiplantae > Streptophyta > Magnoliopsida > Santalales > Viscaceae > Viscum > Viscum album. The sequence goes on along the minus strand of OY728162.1, from coordinate 72,233,554 downwards.
ATGTGGTTAGTTAACTTTGGATCTGGCTGGAGTCCTTAGTAGAAAATTCTATAACTGATGAATCATGTGTTTTATTCATCTCAGGGACATGGTTGTGTAACTTAGGTAGGCCGAGATTATGAAGTGGATCAAACTTTAGCAGATGGCTATGAAGGATTTTCTACTATTCTAGGTATGGTCTTGATCACTTATAAATTGTATACTATTTTATTTTATACCACTTTTTTTCCATTTATTTATAGATATATAAGTTATTTTTGGACTTTACTTACTAGTAAAAGTTTTATTCTAAGTTACTTTCCCTAAAAAAACTTGTGGGAACAAAAGTAGACCATATTCTGTGAGTCCTAGATTTTCCTATAGTCATTTTTTTTGTTATGAACATATGTGAAACTTCATGATTCATAGGATGATGAGTTTCTCTCTAATTCTTAGCATGGAGTGGCTGGTCAACTTTTGAGATCACATTGATTGCTATCATAGATGATTATTGTTCACATCATCCAAGGTAGATAAGTATGTGATGAATAGAGAGTGGTAACTTAGAGTAGGTAGGGTTGGTCTAGACTTGAAACAATATGGTATAATAATGATACAAATTCTAGGCTTGTCTCTTTTAGTCAGATTAGTGGTATCCCCATATTCTTTTCCTCCAGTTGAGAATCTATATCAGGATGTATTTTAGGAGGATTTAATAGGAATTATCATTGATATAGGAGTTTTATTTGAGATTGAACTCTTGTTGGGTGCATAACCTATTTTAATATGCCTTTATAGTTTGGTTTCATCTAAGTTAAATATGATTAAGGTATATCTTGACGGCTTTGAACATAAGAGATTTATTAGGCCAAGTACTTTACCAGGATGTGCACTTGTCTTGTTTTCTAATTAGGTAAGTGGTAGTCTTATACTTTGCGAGGATCAATAAAAACAGAATCAGGTGATGGTGAAGAATATATATCCCTTTCCTAGTATTTTTGATCTCCTTGATTAGCTACAGAGAGCCTGGTGGTTCACCAAGAATGATCTTCGATTGGGTTATCAATAGTTGTGGGTTAGGGATGTGGACTTCCCAAATATAGAGTTTTAGAGAAGGTATGGGCTATATGAGTACTTTATGATATCATTTGTATTGATGAATGTTCTATAATTGTTCATGGATATCATGAAAAATATCTTCCACCCATATCTAAACTCATTTTTTATGGTGTTTATTGACAACATCCTCTTCTACTCACTGACTCCAAAGCATCATACCTAACATCTCAAGATAGTCCTGAGTATTATTCAAGTTCATTAACTTTATTCCAAGATTTTAAAGTGTAAATATTGTATTTATAAGATTAATTTCATAGGGAATTCCGTGTTTGAGATATTTATATACATGGAATTATATAAAGTTGAGGTAGTGATGCCTTAGAAATTCCCCTGAAACATGTTTGAGATTAGAAGATTTCTAGGATTAGTGGGATACTCTCAATATTTTATATAGGACTTATCTAATTTATCAACATCCATAAATATGAAATGGGTAATTTTAGAGTGGTTATAATAGTGCGTCGAGGTATTTGATTAGTTTAATAGGAGGTTGACTACAACTAATATGTTGATACTTCCCGATCGATGGATTTTCTTGGTTGTTTACTATGATGAATCAAACATTATTTTGGGAGTTATAATAATGTAAAGGGAATGGGTAGAATCTTATGGGTCACATCATCTATGAAAAAATAAGAGTAACTATCCTACCCATGAAATGGAGATTCCATCCATTTTCCACAATGAGTTGGTGACACTATCTCTTCTGTTATAAGATTTTTGTCTAGACAAACCACAAGATCCTTCATTATATCATCAGGTAGTGGGACATAACCTTAAGTAATAGGTGTTGGGTAGATTCACTATAAACATTCTACATTGAGATATCTTATACACTAGGTAAAGGAAATGTCATTGAAAATTATCTTAGCCGTATGACATAAGTAGCTCATGATTTTGATTAATGACCTTCAAAGAAACATTGGAACTAGATGATATTATTAGCTAGTTGGAGGATTGATGGTTTTTAGGACTAGGGATTTATGACATGTGACTCATTAGTATTCATACCTTCTTTGGTAGATTGAGAAATGGATGTATATGGGGATGACCCAGAGTGTGTTGTGATGCATGAACAACTAGCTGGTGGTCACCTAATACATGGGTGGTCATTGGACGACAATGATGGGATCCTCGCCATGGGAGAGTTTTAGTCTAAGATTCCATCTGGCTAAATTTTATGATATAATTCCATAAATCTTACTTGGTAGTTCATCCTAGAGTGAAAAAGATATATAATGACTTTAGATGACTATTATAGTGTCCAGGGATGGAGATGGACATTGTTGGATTTGTTTCCTAATGCCTAACCTCTAAAAGGATAAAGGTCAAGCACCAACATCTTGGTAGACTACTATAGTCACATCAAGTTCCCTTTTGGATGTGGGAGGGCATCATAAAAGAATTTTTGATGGGGTTACCCTGATTCCCAAGGATCCATGATGTTGTTTGGGTGATTGTTGATCAACTAATAAAAGTTTCTCATTTCATTTTGATTCTTGAGACTCACTCAATAGATGAGCAGGGAAAGATATATATCTATGAGATAGTATGATTTCCTAGAGTTCCATTGGGAATTTTATCTGATAGAGATTCATTTTTTACACTAGGATTTTGGTAGGTCTTATAGAATTCCTTATGGACTTAGCTGATATTGAGCACATTATACCATCCCCAGACATATGTGTAGTCATATAAGATGATCCTATACTAGATGATATGCTTCAATATTGAATCCAAGACTTTGGATGATCTTCATATGATCACCTAAACTTGTTTGAGTTCACATAAAACTACTATCACTAGGATTTGATTCATATGGAACCTTATGAGGCTCTCTATTGCAGACTATGAAATTCACTACTTTGTTTTCTTGAGTCTAATGAGGTAGTAGTTGTTGGGACCAATATGGTATATGATAATTCTAATAGAGTATAGTTAATTAATAAAAGGATAACCAAATCATAGAGTAGGTATAAGTATTATTCCAACTATAGGAGGATACCCTTTGATATATTGATTAATGACCATGTTTTTCTAAGAGTTACTCCTTATTTAAGACATCGATGTTTAAGGAAGCATGGGAAGATAAGGACAAACAATCTTGGAACTTAGAGATCACTGAGTAATTTGGGATGGTGACATAAAAAATGGGTATTACCTCTCACTACCAAGGTAATCATGAAGTGTTTCATCTGTCTTAGATTTTGAGGTACATACCCTATCCCACAAATACAATCGACTATGAAGAGGTTGATATGGATCATGAAAAATCATACATAGAGAACCCAATTCTGATTTTAGACTAGAGTTATAAAGTAGTAAGAGGAAAGACAATACCACTTTTCTAGATCCTGTAGAATCATGGGAAAATCCTATAGGAGACTTGGGAGTGGGAGATAGACATTCAATATCAGTGACCCAAATTGTTTCAGCTGGATTACTAGAGACACTTGTCAGGGATATGAATCCTTTAGAGGGATAGATTATAACATGATCAATTTTTGTTTCTTTTATATGAAAATTCATGTTTTCTATATTCTATTTAATTTTTTTGAGTTTTTTTATGCTCAGACAGAACCTTGTGAGTTTATAGAATCTTTCAGAAGCTTAAAGGAAGGTTTTTGTGTTTTTTTATCTAGAACTGGAAGCACCATATCCCAGTGCAATATGTGGAGGCCTTGGTGTGTGCCTCCTTGTAAAATGAGAAAGGGGGGAATAACTTGGCCAAGACATGGTGCATGAGAAGGATCAATATCAACCATAGACTAAGAGACCTCACTATGACAATTTTGGAGGATGTAGTGAGGGTAAAATGGCCTATTGGGTCGCCACATACCATAAGAACAAGATGTTTCTCATTTCTTGTTCTATAACACTATGACAAAGTAGAGGATGTGGTGAAGGTCTTGGTGATGGTTGTGAAATGTTTGAAATAGAGAAACCATTGACCCTCTTCTTGAATCTTGAATTTTTCAAAAGGGAAATGAATTTGGTTTTAATTGTTGGTCTTTCATGTGATTATTAATCATTTCCAACATTTATTAATTAATTCTGACCCTTCTTCATGATGATTATTTCGATCCATAAATTTTTTTAAAAAAATCTAGATGATTTTGTGAAAGGATTTAGATGAACCTATTGGGTGAATTTATATTCATTGATGGTTATATTCTACTTGAATATCCCTACTCGACCCTACAGTAAGGTTAAGACTTGAAGATATAGTTTTTTATTTTTATTTATACTCCTTGGATCCTCACATCTCACCTAAGGTCACTATCTAAGAGATATGTTTTTCTATTTCCTTTAAATAGAATCAAAATCTACAATTGATGGTGGTTTTCATTGTCTAAGTGTTGTTCTATACCTTGGATTGTTCTTCCTGGTTTCTTGCACTAGAAATTGTTTTATTTTATATAAAACCAGTTTTAGGATTTATTATTGAATTATCTTGTTCTGGTTGGTGTGTGAATGTGGTTTAGTAGATAACACCCTTGGTGTTGATGTTGAAAACCATGAGGTACGAAGTTATCTATCATTTGGGGCTCTTGTATGTACATATTTCCTTTATATGATTATTTTATTGGCACACTTTTACGACTGTTCCTAATTTTGATCACTTACAGGCATGTGTGTAGGCCGTGAGACCTGTTCATGATACTTTTTTACATCACTATTCTTGTATATTTTTATTAGTGTTTGATGATGAGAATATGTATTTTATATTTATACTATTTGGTCATTAGGATACTATATGATTTTATTGGTATGTTCTACCCACATAAGTTTGTTATTATGACATTAGAGGTATTATTCTTGGAACTTGGAACTGGTGGTTCATCATGACATGGGTATCCTTTAGAGGTGGAGTACACATGACATGAGATAATGGTAAAGATAGAACTAAGCATAGATTAGGTGTATGAATATGTCTAATTGATTTAATTCGGTTCACTTTATTCACAGTAGATGATAAATAACATGTTTACTGAAGGCCTAATAGATACCAAGTAGCACAGTCACTCGATTCTAATGATATGCCAAGAACATGAATCACTTCCTGCCTCATGCATGATGAGTATATTTTTATCATGATTCCAAGAAGTATTTTTTCTAGCCTTGTGGATAATTATTTTTTACATCTGATACCATGATATTCCTTCTAGTATGGAGCTGAAGTAGGTACAAATAGGGATCATGGTGGCTTAGTTAGCGCACAAATTCTTGGCATGTAGTTTTTTTTATGATTTATTGTGCATTTATTATTATCATGTCCTAAACCTGTTATACTTGTGCACACATGTTAAGGATTAATTTATGGTGTCTTAATGAGTTTTATTACTCAAAAAATTTATGGGAATCTCGACATGATTTCAAAATTCATGTTTTGGGATCCAAGAAAAGGGAAAGGGGCCCATAGATTACAGCTAATTCATAGAGTATAGAGTTGGTGGAAGGACCAAGATAGACTTAGTATGATACCATAGTTTTATTTAATTATCTACTATACTTATACCCTTGTTTTCCTTTCCATATTGGGATTCATTTATTTATCTATATAATACGTGTTTCATTTGATATTTTTTCTTCCATTTTTTATTTTGATTTATATACTAGTGTTTAAATATATATTATTTGTTAAGGGATATGATACTAAGGGTATAGTATCCCCACTGATGGTGTTCAAACCCTTACTTGTAGTCAGTATCCTCTTGTGTATGGAGATGTGCACATTAGTATAGGAGAATCATTTCCCCATACCCAGTGGTTTAGGTCAGGGAATTATAATAAGATTATTTTGGGTTGAGTGTACCACCTCTATTCAAAAAATAACAAGTGTAGTTGTTCAAATACTAAAAATTTATTACAAAGTGTGGTATTTAAAAAAGATATTTTTAAATTTACCACTAGGGATTAGGTGGATTTGGTTGATAAATTTCCATGTACACCTTGTCTCTTCGAATGATGGCATAACATTTATGATGTGAGGGTGTGGACCCCCATAATTAACCAAGAGGACTGATGAATTAGAAGGCTATTTCAATTTTTACTCCACTTTCTTCCCCAATGGTTTTTCTTGAGGTGATCTAGTCATGTCATCCTCATCATAAGAAGAGGTTTCCTCCCCATCAACTTTAGAGGTGTCCTTCTCATAACTTGACAAGGTCATTTTTTATCACATGGTGATTCCTATATGGATCAGAAAAATTTAATTTAGTATTAATCATAGTTTATCTTTTATGATAAACCTAAAAGTTTAAGAATTACCTTGCTTGGAATGAGCTTGTTCAATCCATCTTTAGGCATGATCTCTCCAATTTCAGCCAATGAATCAACTTTTATAACACTACATATAGAGTCATCATCAATAGTGCTCCATTAAGAATAGTGTACACCTGATCATTGTTAGGATCACCCACACCATAATAATTTATCACAACCTCTAACTTTGATATATTATCTAACCTCTCTTTCCAGTTAACCATGGTGTCGAGTCGGGTGAGCAGAAAAATTACTAGCACCACTCCACATATTTCAATATTCCTCCATAGTTGTTCTTATATGAGGGTCAACCATAACTGATCCCACTCCTCCTAGATATTTGGGACAATTGCCTTATCTAGAATATTAGTGAGGAAGTAAAAACCCTTCCTTAAAGCCTCTCCAAATCTAGATCATGTGAACTTGAAAATTTAAACATTTAACCACCCCCTTTTCCTTTAAATACCCTTATCTATGGGAATGATAGTATTAAAAAACCCACTTCGATAATGATTAGGAGACCTCAAGTCTCCCCCAGTGGCCACTTTGGTCCTCTAGACTACTCTTTTCCCCACATGGAAAGCACCCATGGCTACAGTCCACCTTCTACTAGCTTATCCCTAGTCCTTAACCATTAGGTTTTCCTGGATCATCCTCCTTCACACTACCACTCAAATGCATATTTCTACCCAACTTAGTGCATAGTAATGGAATAGACCATTTATAGTACTAGGTAGAAGAATCATGTTCATTTCTCCAAATCCTACACAATTCGACATTCCCAAGAGGTGATGCATAATTATAGGTTGCCTCCCTGATTAGGCCCCATTTTAAACCTAAAATGTTAATATTTTTTCAGAGTGGAATGAAAATATAAAACCAATACAAGTTATATGGATAAAAAAATATGTTTTTACTGATCATTACATTTAAACCACACCTCTGAATGAAAATAGTTATGACCTCTACAAGATGATTCCCTATCTATCAATGATGAAGTACCTAGCCATAATAGGGAATGGATGAAAATTGGATTTGTCTTGGAAGATAATCCAAGTCACCACCACCAATTTATAAATTTATATGAGCCTCACTGAGATAATTATGAGGGGAAATGGCCCGAATTCGTTCCCCAAAGGAGGGATGGGGTTCAAGCACTCATACTCTTTAAAATTCATCATGACCCATATTTGTAATATTTTAATACGGATACAAAGGAACCTAGGAATGTATCCTCTATTAATGGTCCTCAAAAAAATAATATATCCTAAAATTTATTAGGAAAAAAGATTAATATTGTTGATGGATGCTAAAAGTTTCACAATCACTAGTATTCCTATTCACACTCTTATATGTGCCTCCCTAATGGACCATAGTAGACTACACAAGAACACTTTTAGGAACATTTTATATCTAACTACCAAGAACTAGTCCTTAAAACTATATAACTACTTCTCATACTATCCTTTCTCAAGAATAAGTCATTATAGACTAGGATTTCTATGTTGTAGAAAACCTAGGTACTAGTTTATTATCCCCAAAATTAAACCCTCAAGAACATTTAGAAAAATATTGGTCAATGTCTTAAACTATATGTCTGGGTGAAGAGAGGGATGATGTTGAAACATATACATTTGGGAATCTAGTATAACCCTTCTAATATTTTTTTTATTCCACATCTAATATGCATTGGCTACGGGAAAGAATTCATCATACTAGAAACTAGTGGTGGGGATCCCACCAATGCAACGGAGATCCCATAGACTAATCCCTACCTCCCCACAATGGAGGTGGAAGGTGTTGGTATCTATAGACCAACTTCCTAGTAAATATCTAAATAGGCATGGATTATGGTATACATTGAACTGAGATATCCACATGGATTCATACATTCTGACTTGGTGTATCTTGTTCCCACATTATGTCATTTGTAGCTTACCAAGTACACCCAGGCCTAATAATTTGTGATGTTTCCTCTCACATGCAGATCCTAATATTCAGCCAAAATTTAATGGTTTTCTATTATTATAGATTTTAAAATACTCAAGTAATGAGGAATGAAGGCCTTGACTATTGGTAGATCTCTAATAATAATCAGGGTTTGGTTTTCATGGGTATAAATATTTATAAGATTATGGTCCTTCTCTGTATGTCTAGATACGACTATGTTCCATCGATGGATCATTATATGGATCATTAACTATCACCTTAGGGTGTTAGGATATGTTTTTTGGAATAAATCTATCATTTCATAGGATAAATTTGTACAACACTAACCATTTTTGTAGTAGATACTCCATATCCCCCTCTATTTGTAGACTAACCAATACTTAGTTCCCAGACTCGACTCTCTTACCCAATGAAATATTAGGATTCTCATCCATCATCATTATCTTATAAATATTTATTCACACAAATTCTACTTATTTCATGCAAGTCCCTTTCATGAATGTCTTCCATGCACAATTCATGGATGTCAGTTAGATGGAGTATGGTCCACAAAAATTGTTATCTATAAACATGATATGTTTAAAGGAGAGTTTCATGAACACCAAGGGTAAAAATATTAGAGAGTTTATTCAAAGTCTATGTTTTGTGAAAATATAGAGATATAATCCTTTTCAAAATCATTTGGTTGATATTCTGCCCCTTTACCCTATATGAGAATCATGTAATGGAGTTTCCAAAATCTGATCCATGTTGTATGATGTAGGGTAAATATAGAAAGACTTAATCATTTTATTAAAAATTAAATCCACATATTCCCTATCAAATCCCACTCTTGGGGGGTAGGGGTTATTTGTTAGCACTATGAATATACAACTGTGGCATTGATAAAAATTCAAAGAGGGTCCAATTATGAAAATGTTTATTGGAAAATTTTTGGTGAAAATGGTAGATTTAAATGAAACTTTATAGTAGTACACAAATATTCTTGGAATTCACATAGCTCAAGTTGAAAAAATAAATAAAAAAGATTCCACATAAGGAAATGGTTATTCCCAAGCTACAAATCTCCACTGAAAATAAAAGGAAATGGTTTCATGTAACTAGAAGTTGCATGAAGCAAATTCAAAACACCACTAAAATTCCCAAACTATATGAGACAATATGAGTTGCATGATCCATAAACTTCAATTAGGTAAACTTTCTATAAATTTACAATTATCTCCCATTTTTGGGGATAGATCTTGAAAAGTTGAAGGATTGTGGACTCATCTCATGAAAATACCTCTTTTGCGAGTTTATGAAACCAGATACCTCCTTTGATTCTTATAGGTGAGAAACATTAACCAAATACCTCAAATAGTACCCTATATATATTGTCTTATATTTGAGATACTTCAACACAACATTAATTAATAAAAACATAGTTTGTAAAAGAATGAAACTATTCATGAAACTCTTTATTTCCTATAATAATTTTATTTAAAAACCCATTCCATGACCATCCATGCAAAATACATATGTTTGATCCCATGGATCATTAAACTCCATGATTTCATAAAATCCTTGTTTTTTGTTAACACAACACTAGATTACCTTGAATAATTCCTAATTTTTAATATAATGTTTTTTTGAAAGTTCAGTTTTGATGGGACATGCATCCATGATGAAGAGTTATTGTTCACGCTATTAAAAATATTTATAACTAAGTACAACATAGGGGCTGACCTAGGTAATTATCTTTTGGAGATTTTGTGGTCAATCACTCATTACTTCTAGTTCACTTTTTTTAATATTTTTTATCTATGAAATAAAATGAACATAAATGGAAATTTGAAAAATGATAATGTAATACTAAAATTAAACATGCATATAGAATCCAAACACAATGAATGAAAATATAATCATGTTAGAAAAAAAGGAGATCCTTCCTTGAGATTACCCAGAGTGAACCTTCATACTCTCTTAATTAGGTTAAACATTACATAATGAACATTCTCCATAATATGAATGATCATACCCTTATTCCTATGGTTTTGAATATACAACACACTCAATGACCCCCAAGAGACCACACATCCACCTCCTTAATTAAGGGATAATATTGCAGAAAGAAGAAACTAAGCATCTAGTGGAAAGTGGAGACACAAAGGCATCTTGTCCACTAATACCCCTCTCGAACTAACTCTAAGAAAATAAGAAATATTAAAAATGATAGCTCAAAAAAGTGGTTTCATCAATGTATTACTCCCAAGGGAACTTATCTGGGTTAGCTAATCATGATCACGAGCTTAAGAGTTCACAGTGAAGAAGAAAATAGGGGAATAAAATAAAAGAGATAAATAATGAGAGAATGAGATGAAGGAAAAGAATAAAATAAACTACGAATTAAAATTACTATTAAAAAACAAATGATAATAAAAAACTACATAAAATTTACAATAAATTATACCCATATGTTTCCAACCCTTTAAAATTGAGAGGATATACTTTTTATAGGTAAAGGGAGGAAATTTTCAGATCCAATTATGTACACCGAAAGTTTATGTGTGGGAGATATATTTAATGGTATAAATAAGAAAACTTTTATTATTTAAAGTTGTTATTATACCTCTCTTATTTCATGTCATAAAATTTAATATTTATTGGACATTTCATGAATGAGTTATGGTCAATTTATTCTGGATATTTAATCTACCCAGATAGATTGTTTGTATTTCAATGCTCCAAGTTCCAACGCATTTATGGCTCTGTAAATGAAGAAATCACATTGTAAAACTTAATTAATGATGTTAATAATAATTTTATATTTCTACATATCGAATTTAATCTAATTTTTACCATCACTTTATGAGATATGGTCCCAAAAAAATCTCTAGATGTGTACATAGTTTTTGAGACCTGACTTGTGAGTTAGATTTGGGGCTCCAAATGGTGGATTTAGATTTGGGTCTATAAGGGTAAAATGGATAACATTAAACATAGAAACCTATAAAGGAATTATTTTTCAATTTTTATTTGTTTATAAAAAGTTATGGTTGAAATAAATAATAAAAATAAAATAATTAAAATAAAAAAAGGAAACTTTTTCAATTAAGCTCCAAATACCATTAAAACAATAAAATGTGACAAGTTACCTTAAAATAAATTATTTGTGGGATTAAAAAAATGGAAATTAAAATTAAAATAATTGAAAATATTTTCTATGTAAAGTAATTTTATCATGGATTACTCATGAAAATACTATGAACACAACCGGTATTATGGACCTTCACATTCAATAAACATGTATACCACGTGAAATGGGTGATGTTTATACCTTTTTCCACAAAAAACATTATTTTATAGTGTGTTTTATGCCCCAATATGGGCATTATATTGGGTAAACACCCATTACCCCCTTGAAAGTAGTGTATAAGACCCCTATAACCCCCACCCAATCCTTTGTTGTATCCCCCTTAATGGAAACCAACATCCTCAGTTCAAGAAATTAAACTATAGATAATTATTAGGTGAAAAAAATTAAACCTAAACTTACCCTATGTGATTAACATAGGATTTACCAAGTGCTAATGTCATGAACCAGGCCAACTTTGCATCCAAGCTGAAACCTATCCCAGCCCGTGGCATGGTCCAAGAGGCATTCCTGATCCCCAAGAGTTAGAAACCAATTACTAGGCATCAAAGAAATAATTTGAGAATTATTTTACCATATTAATAATGATATAAAACAATAGAAATTATTCCTAAAAATCACAAAGATCATCCATAGAAAACTATACTAAGTATAATACACAAGTCTCAAGTTAAAGTATATAATTAAAACCAAAAACAAAATGTACCAAAGGAAAGGGAACCAATAAAAGAAACATAATCCTCCTATTGGAATGAGGTAAAACACCCACCATGCTACCACTATCAAAGACTTTCAAAATAAAACACCACTAATAAGAGCACCTGCCACTACCTCCATGGAAAGACATTCATTTACTAAAGTTAGACAAAACAAGGTTGACAAACACCAATGGGGTGTATGTAGGGTGTGATATCACATGGATAGTAGGATCCAACCATGTTTTTCATTCATATACATTATAACACAATTAAACAAGCTATTTTTTAATTAAATAAATTAGTTTAATTTTATAACATTCTTGAACTTGTACAGAAATATAAAACATGTATGAATAAATTGAAATAGGTAAAAACACAAAATAATAACCATGGAAAATATATAAGTATCTATGTTTAATGGGGACTGAGGATCCTTTTAATCTCAATGTTCAACCATGGATTCTAAGGTTTGATCTCCTGTTGAAGATAAAAAATTCACATCACCATAGTTTGGTTAGTTTTGTAATGTTATCCTCCTCATTATGGAGGGTCATGCATATCATACTTGTCCTAGTCTTCCCACCCAAGTACCAAGGATTCCCATGTGATTTATCCCATTTAAGAAACAATACAAATACCCTTTTTGTTCATAATTCAAACCATCACATTCCAAAAATTCCATTTCCAACCATCTCTACAGGGGATATACATTTCAAATCCTTACACACAACAACACCTTGTAAATAACCCATCTATACACACAAAATTTTGAACAAATTTTGAAATAGAGGCAAGAAAATTTAAATCATCAAATACTAGAAAAAACCATCTACCATTATTCATGAAACCAACAAAATTAGGCTGAAAATCATAATCCAAGATGACTAGATACACTATGGAAGTAAGAACACACCACATACATCAAAACCCAATCCAATAAATTTAGGTTCAATACACTCTAGGTCATAAAAACCACTAGAGAGAAGGGTAAATAGTAATTAAGGGATAATATTCTAAAAGGAAAAGATAAGATACACTTACTTTAATATTATTAGAGTAACCATGATCAAATCATCCATGAAATCGAGAAAAGTGGGAGGTGGAGAAGAGGAGAGGTTCTCTAGGGATGAAAGGGTTGAATGAGGGAAGTGAGGGGGTGAAATGGGTTAAAACCAGGGAGGTTTATTTCTAGAAATCTAAAATATTTTAAAGATGGGAAGGATACATGGTTTGGATGAATTGTCTTCCAAATGATGCACTGACCGTGCAGGCACCTTTGTCACAACAAGTGGAGGCTGCACAGATTCGGTCACACAATTTTACAAACCATGTGGGAACTCTAGTGCCAATATCTAGATCATACGATTTAATAGGATCTATAAAATAGTTTATACTAAACATGTGTTACCCAATGTCTCCCCAAAATATCCATTTATTCATTTAAAAACACCTAATAAAGATATGGAATAAAATAATGTCCAAAAATAAATTAAAAATACCTGAAAAAAATCTCATGGGTGTAACAATTCTCCCCACAAAAACACTTTCCACCCTTTTAAATTCAACCCATAGTATGATCAGAGAAAAATTTAGGGTACTATTTATATACCCAATACATCAATTCTCATGTCTCATTCTCACCATTCTTTTGTTTCCACATGAACCAAACTAACAGAATTGACTTTCCCTAATGAACTTTCCGTTATGAATCTATAATTTGAATTCACTTCTCATTCATTGATATATCAAGTTCCAACTTAAGTTCTTACAAACTCAACACATGCGAAAGGTCCATGTTATACCTTTTCAACTGATGGATATGGAAAATATCATGAATTGAAATAAACTAAGAATACAACACTAAGTAGCATGAGACCTTATTGATTCTCTTAGTAATCTCAAAATGTCCAACATAACTTAGCATAAGCTTCCACTAATTACCAAGACAGTGATGGCCCAAGTGAGGAGTCAATCTTAGAACCACATAGTCACCCAATAATAAATCCAAATATTAGAATCAATGATATATATTGGACTTGTAATAGCTATGAGATTTCATCATATGTTGTTTTATTATCTAAATATTTTCGGTTTTCTCCTAAATGATTATTTAGTCCCAGTAGAGAGTTTCACCTTATTCTATCAACTATTTAGGATATCATCATGCTTGACCATAGAATGATGTGAAATTATTCATATTGGCTGAGGATTGGTAACTATTATTATAGACAAAATCCACTAACCCAAGATAATTTTCCCATAAGACACCAAAGGATAACACACATTCATGAAGCATGTATTCTAGAATCTAATTCAACCACTCTATCAAGTGATTAATTTTTTAGATGATATGTCTTTAAGAGCCTAATCTATGGCCCTATTTCCATTTGGAGAAATTATCTAAAATGAGAAGTAAAATGGGGGTTATTATTCAGAACAGTAGTAGATGAAACACTATATATCCTCATGATATAGTAGATATAAATTCTTCCCAACTCTACCACTTTAGTGGTATCCTTGATCAGGATACAGTGGGAATATTTGGTTAGATTATTGATAACAATAAAATTTTCATTCCTTTCATAGGGTGTATGGAGTAACCTGATAATGATATCCATGACTACCTCATCCTATATATAGGTATAAATAGTAAGGGGTTTTAGGAACCTTGAGGCTCTATGTTGGTCAGATTTATCCTCTTGAAAGGTGTAACATCAGGATAAAATTTTTAGCTATTTTATGTCTCATACCTATAAAGTAGAACTAGGGATACACATCCTAAAAATTATTGATGTCACTAAGATGAATGACCCAATGATACTGATGGAATTCCTACATCAAAACCTTTAATAGAGACAACCACACAACCACATGGCCTATGAATTAAAAAAGTATCTTCATAAGACAAGGACCATTCATTTGGAACCTTCCCACAATTTTGAAATTTACTAGGGAATTTACATGAATCATCATTTGGATGTTTTTATTGAATCAACTCTATAAGGAAAGGTGTCAACTAAAAGCTATCCAAGAACATATCGACACTCTGTTCCTTGGTCTCCAAGTGTATCTGAGTGAAAATACCCATTAGTTAATACTAATCATTGGACCCCTTTAGAGGATAGGTTGGTAAATTCCTACTTAAAGTTTCAACAAATAAAATTAACTTACCTAGGATGTATATGATTTCTAAGTAAAACCCTTGATGGTACTTGATGCATCTTCATTGCCTCAAGTTCAAATCCGATTAGGAGAAGATACAACTCAATATTTTGTGGTTCGACTAGGCTGTAAATTTATCCCTAAAAAGATAGTGGTGAAAGTATTTAAGTTAATTAATCATTGGATAAAGTTTAAGTTCATGGGTTTGGTAATTATTTTTGTGTGTTTTTAGTTCACGAGAGCCATACACCACCACATGGTCACCTTTTAAAAGAATGAAACCCAAAATTGCACCTGAAGCATCATAATAGACCATGTAACATTTTCTATCCTTCAAAAAGAGAAAGATATGGTAAGTGTTAAACTCTCACTTAATCTACTTGAAAGATGCTTGATATTATGTATTCTATGAGAACTTCACCCCTTTCTAGGTGAGAGTTTTCAGTGGTGAAGCATGATGAGAGAAATCTCTAATAAACCTCCAATATTACTTTCAAGGCCAAGAAAACATCTGATATATAATAAATTACTTGAATATTATAACAACATCATGTACTAGATCTTTTCAAGTCAAACAAAACCCCATGTTATGTGATCACATTTCCCATAAACTTAACTTCCTAAATCCAAAAAATTCACTTAAAAAATTTGTAATAATAATGATGGTCTCACAACATTTCCAAAGAAATAATATAATGCTATCAGAACACTTTTCTTATACATAATTGAACAAAATTTTCTCCACAAACACCATGATGGATTTGAGGTATATATAGAACACCTGGTTCATAAGATCCATGAAAATTGTGGGATAATTTTTCAATCTGAATGACATTACCAAATACTTTAAATAGGTGTAACTTCTTTGGAAAGTGTCCTTGGGAATGTCCATTTCTATAATCCCAACCAGGTGATACCATGAATGTAGGTCTAGAACCACCATGGACCTTTGATCTAGTCGAAGAGATCATCAATTTGGGTAATGAGGTATTTATTTTTAATGATGACCTAATTTAGATTCTGATAGTAAATATATACCTGAAGAGATCCATCATATTACTTGGAAAGAAATCACTTGAGTAACCCAAGGAGAGAATCTCAAGTGAATTAACCCTTTAGATTCCAAATTTTCTAGCTGTATCTTTAACTCCCTCAAATTTATTGGTAATATATGATATAAGGAAATAGATCTCAGCTATGTCCCCAGAACCAATTTAATGGGGAACTCCATATCCCATTCAGGAGTTAGACCTAAAAATTCCTCTAGTAACACCTCAAGAAACTCACTCTACATGGTAAGAAACCCACACTCTAAGACTTACCTATTATCATCTAGAAAGAGGTAATATATCTATAAATAAATCTTACCAAGCTTTAGAAGTATAGGTCCATATCATATTTACCACAGATCCCATTCTCCCTAAAAAACATGAGTTTCCCATTTGGGGATGTAAAATTCAACCACAAATGATAGCAGTAAATGTAGTCCTTGAAGAGTTTCATCATTTCCATCCCTAGGATCATGTCAAAGAGTTCAATCTCTAGGACAAGGAAATATCATTTCAACTCAACCTCTTACAAGGAGGTAACACAAGATAGGCATCCTAAGCCCCATGATTTCTTTCTTTAAAGAGGCGTAACCAGATCCACACTATACAACATAATCTTAGTTGAAGGTTTCAATAAATAAATAAGTTAAATATAAATTAATGAGTGAGAATAACCTGTATCGACCAAAGAAATTACTTTGGATGATGCACCAAGAATGTTTCCTTGAATGGTCATATGGGCCTGCATCATATTCTACCAATTCCTGTTCCATAACATGCAGGTGCTTCATATTCATCTATGCCTTTGGTAAACTATTTACTTGTGGCTTTTCCTTAATATAAACCCAAAATAAGATCCATCCTTTCCACCAAGTCCACTAAAACAACATCCCATAGCATTAGATGCATCATATTGAGCATTTGTCCCCTAGAAGCTATAGAGCCTGTACCACTCTGAGAAGTTGGTGCACTCTTATATAACCTTTGTTGATAGACCATGCATCATCAAAGGATTCATTACTTGGTGTAATTGATAAGAAACTCCTCATTCACTTGAATATCTCACACTAATGGAACATGAGATTTCCACCACCTGCAGCTACTAATGAAGGCAGTTGTGATGGATATCCAAAGATAATATCACCCTTTTTCCCTTACTCCTCACACTTCCTTTTCTTTTTAGAAAATACACTCTTTTTCATGCCTAATGTTTTAAAAATCCCAAAAAAGCCTTACTTACTGTCCTGATCAATCTATATTATCAAAGTTCATTCAAACACCATAGAATACATATTCATCATAAATAAGAAGACCTAAGATCAAATTTTTGGCTATAACACCATTTCAAACTATTAGGATTTCATCTTCTCTTAGGTAAAACACTAAGTAGAAAATAAGGCCAACTCTATGAAGAATTTAGTTTACTCTATCAATAAATAATCTCTGTGATTAATGTTTAAGAACTCTAAAGATTTGGAAAGTTCCAAATTCTCTAGGTAGTACTACTCATTGAAAATGACCTTAGAGTCCTTGCATCCCATATTCTTATGCTTCCATGATTGAAACAATAACTCCCACCACCTTTGATTAGTACCTTCCAAAAAAATGTTGCACAATTTACCTTAACAACATCAGGAGTCTCGAGAAACTCAAATTGTTGGTTCCAGGTGCAGTAGAAGCATGTTGGTGGGTGTAACCAACTTTAATTTTTGACATTAATGATGATCAATCTAAGATTCATCACAATAATAAAACTCCAAATATTTGGAATAGAATGAATAATTAAAGAAAAGAGGGGAGTCCCAGAACCATAGAGAGGATCATCATATGTTGGTTATTATTAATTTAACTAAAAGTCAATAATTACCTTGATGAAATTATCTCTTTGTTCATGTTTCTGGTCACGATATGATGTGATACATAGTTGCGTCGTAGAATCCCAGTGTAGGATTCCTATAGCAGTGATCCACACATGCTCCACGTATCTCTAGATGTCACCAGAAGGATCTCATGGTGCTAACATGGAAGATCCTTCACTTGCGATGTCTGCCTTAGATCGCCTTGAGAGTTGCTTGCAAAGCACTCTCCTTGATCCGGTGGAGGAGGATCTCTCTGGTAGCTTGAGAGCATTCTTGGAAGAAAATAATTCTCTCTTAGCTTGATATCTTTATCTATATCTATTGTGCACAACCATAATGAATGGCTAGGCTAATGAGAATAATATAATTGGTATTTTAATTACTTAGAATAATAAAATGAATTAATTGCCTGAAAGTATTTATTAATTTCATTTAATTCTTAGTAAAACCCCACGTATAATAGTAACAGTTGACTATTATTATTACTTGATATGTGCCCATATAATTACACCTAATATTATTTAATTAAATAAATAATATTATTTCTCACAAATCCCCAGAAAAACTACACAACATGTATATTAATATACACAATGTGTAATTTTGTTTTTCCATTCTCTTTATTTCCTCCACCATATTTATTAGACCTTATATAATGACTATTATCTCCTTAAATAAATATTATATCATTACTCGCTAATAAATATATTATTTCTCCCACAATATATTCTCTAGAATAACTAGTGTCAAAATAAATGCGATCAAGAATCCTTGAATAATTATTAAACCACAATAGGGAATAATCTTTATTAAACTTGTTAAATTAATATTTAACTGAGATACTTGGACACACTTAGTGTATGGCCCTCTAGGCCACTTTTTGAGTGGCATTAGGCGGAGCCTGCCTAAAGTACAAGGTTAGCTTCTAGCAACATACCAAGGCACCCATAGAGTAAGAAGTTAACGCCACAATGACGTCACCTCCTATGAATGGTTACCATGTAATGTAATCCCTTTGTCTCGATATCTTGAATCAAGCAGGTTGTATACTGGTTTCATCAACCCATGTGCTCAATTATTCTTTCTTTGATTTCCCAGAATTAAAATTTCCCACTCCTTACTATGGCCATGGATTTATTTAGGTTATATCAATTCCATCAAAGGGCCTAATATATCTACTTCCATTATGGAGCATAAAGGAAAAATCCTTTCTTGAATTATCTATTAATGCGGTATTACTTGTGACGTACCCAACATATCCTACCTCACTAAGAACAATGTGTCATCACAGTTTTCATCAATACATCTAAGTGCATGAGTTGTAATACCTATTAATAATAATCTTAATGTATAAGGACAAATACCCACGTCTGTAGATAGGAACATCTAATAACCCTATGAAATGTGGATTTCTTACTGGTGGGTCTCACTCTCATAATATCCTCTGGATATTACCAAGGGCACACACCATGAGAAGGTACCTCAAAGTTTTTTGAGTCCTCACCCCTAATGGCCTGTATTATTTGTGTCCCTCAAATAACATCATCCGTCTATAGAACATATATTAAAGAATAATGTTATGGAACTTCCAGGTTGTCATCATAGTAGGGATCCACTATGACCTTTTAGTTCAACAACTATCCTTAGGATATTATCACATGCATTATCATGCAGAAGAATAATCAGGATGTGATAAGGTATTTATTAATGAATAAATTACAAAGTAGTTGGTTCTAGGACACCAACTCTAATAAACCACCACTTGGAATAGATCCAAATGCTAACAACCTTTAACCTAATAACTCTCACATGATATCCATGCTTCTGTTGAGATAGACCTTTAGTCATGGGGTCTTCCACATTCTCTTCCATAGACACTATGCTTACTGCAACTTCACCCCTTTGATAGAAATCCCTCAAGAGGTGATACTTCCAGAGTATGTGATTTTTCCATTGATGTGACCTTGGTTCTTTTGCAAGATACACCAATGTAATATTATCACAATACAATGTGATAGGATCTTTACTACTAGGTACCACATCAAACTCCTGGACAATGTTCATAATCTAGACAACTTCCTTGGCTATATCAGAAGACACTATATATTCAGACTCCACTATAGAATTTGTGACAACTGGTTTCTTTGAACTCTTCCAACCCACAGCTCCTCCATTGAGACAGAAAACATATCCAAATTGTGACTTCAGACCATTCTTATCTGTCGGAAAACCAGCATCATCATACCCTCTGATGACAAGCTCCTCGTCTCCTCCATACACCAGGAACATATTTTTAGTTCTTCTTAGACACTTAAGGATAGTCTTAACATAAGTCCAATGTTGTTCTCTCGGATCTTATTGATATATCCCTACCATGCTTAGTGCATAGGAAACATCAAGCTTGGTACATAACATGACATACATGATAGATCCTACAGCTAAAGCATATGGGATCTTACTCATTCTATCTTTCTACTATTGTGTATAAGGACACATATTCTTAGAAAGATGTAGGCCATGTGACACTGGAACCAATCCCCTCTTGGATTGTTCCATACTAAATCTCTTTAGTATCTGGTCGATATATATTCCCCAACTTAGTCCAAGAAGCCTCTACGATCTATTACAAATGATCTTGATCCCTAGAACGTAGGCTGCTTCACCCAAGTCCTTGATAGAGAAACACTTGTTCAATCAGTCCTTAACTGACTTTAAGACTGGTACATCATTTCCAATAAGAAATATGTCATCAACATATACTACTAGGATAATGACCACATTTCCATTAAACCGATTATAAACACATGGATCACATTCATTCTTAATGAAACCAAATTCCTTTATGGATTTATCAAATCGAATGTTCCATGACCTGGATGCTTTCTTTAATCCATAAATGGATTTCTGTAACTTGGAAAACTGTTTGGCTTCACCTGGTGTCACAAACCCTTCTGGTTGTGTCATATAGACATATTCCTGAAGGATCCCGTTAATGAATGATGTTTTGAAATCCATTTTCCAAATATCGTAGTCATGGTAAGCTGCTATGTAAAGTATGATTCTTATGAATTTAAACATGGAAAATAGAGATAAGGTTTCATTATAGTCAATTACTTGATGTTGTCTGAATCCTTTAGCTACTAGACTTGCTTTATAGGTGCTAACTTGACATTACATGTCCAGTTTTCTCTTGAATACCCATTTTAATCCAACAAGATTTACATCAACTGGCTCATCGACCAGAACCTAGACTTGAATCTGATACATGGAATCCATCTCAGAATTCATAGCTTCTAGCCATCTTGCAGCTTCTGAGATTTCTAATACTTTCTTATAGAAGATAGGTTAATCATTTTCCAAAAATAATGATTCACCATCCTCAATGACTAGGAAACTAAACCTCTCTTGTTCCCTTACCTCTCTTGAGCTCCTACACAGTACTTGTGTTTCTAGAACCTCTTCCACAGGGACCTATAGAACTTATTCCTATACCAAATCCTGTGTATCTTGAGCATAAACTTCGTCAAAGTCAATATTGCTCCCACTATCCTTTATGAGGATGTGGTACCTCTCAAGAAAGACGACTTTTATGGGAATAGTAACTTTCTTGTATAAAGGGTTATATAGGTAATATCCTTTCATTTCCTTGTGATATCTTATAAAGATATATCTCGTGCCATGGGGTGCTAGTTTGTTTCCTGAGAAGGCCTTAACAAATGCCTCACATCCTCATACATGTATGTGTGATAGAATGGGTTTCTTTACATTACATATCTTAGATGGAATTATATTTTACACCTTAGTTGGTACTCGATTTAATGTGTAAACTGTGATTTTTAATTCATATCCCCAAAATGATAATGGAAGATCTGCATGACTCGTCATTGACCTCACCATGTCCAAAAAGGTGCGGTTTCTCCTTTCATTGACACCATTCTATTGTGGTGTATAAGGATAAGTTAGTTGAGATGGAATCCCAGACTCCTGTAAAAGGTTGATGAACTATTGGTTCAGATATTCTCCACCTCGATCCAATCAAAGTTTCTTTATCTTCTTACCAAGATAATTCTCTACTTCATTCTTGAATTCCTTAAATTTCTCTAAGGACTCTGACTTGTACCTCATTAAGTAGATATAGCCATATCTACTCAAATCATCAGTAAAAGTAACAAAGTAAGAATATACACCTATGGATTCTACTGCAAATGGTCCACACACATCCATGTGCACCAATCCTAGAATCTCTATGTCCCTTTCACCCTATCCACCGAAAGGTAGCTTGGTCATTTTACCTTGTGAACAAGCATGACATCTATCAAGAGGTTTTAGATTAGTATAGTCTGAATAACCATCTTGGCAGATCTTTAGCAATTGCTACTCATTTACATGACCAAGATGGTAATTCCACAACTGGATGTTGTATGAGTCATGTGAATTTGTTTCATTATCAATTGCTAACACTTGGTTTTCGTAATTTAATACATACAAACCATTATTTAAATGCACCATACCATAACATACATTGTTCTTATAAAAGAAACAACCCTTATTTCAAAACATGAAAATAAATCCATCCATATCCAAACATGATACATAAATTATGTTCTTGGTAACACTAGGACCATAATAACAATTATGTAAAACCAAAACCATCCCAATTGGAAATGAGAGGTGGTAATCACCAATGGACAATGCAGCCATCCTCACACCATTGGAAGCTTGAAGATCCACCTATCCCCTATAAATCTTTCTAAATCTACTTGGTTCATGAATTTGAATATAGATGTGAGACCCACAAGTTGTATCTAATACCCAATGTGTAGAAATGGAATGATTTCACTTGATAATGAACAAACCTTTAACATCCCCATGCTTCTGGGTGCAGTTCCTCTTCTAGTGGACTAGCTTTCCACATGTAAAAAATACCGCATCCCATTCCTTTCCTTACCTCTGAATCCTCCCCTTCTTGGAGGGATATTTCTCAGGGTCTTCAGACCATTTATGAATCCTCGGCCTCTCTGCCTTGTCCTTCATTTTCTTATCCACCATAAGGACTATGGGATTGTCACACCCCATAACCTTATCTACTTGGAAAATTAAGTTCATAAGTTCCGATAGACTCTTCTCATTGTTTCTCATGTTTTAGTTGACAATAAAACTAGATAAGGTCTTGGGATGTGATGATAGGATGAGATCTGCATGCAACTCATCCAGGAACTTAATCTCTAAGATGTCTGGGTGTTCAATGTAGCCAGTAATCTTGACTACATGAGGCCCAGTTGGAGAGGAATATCCAAGATTAGTTGTAAACAAGGCATTGGAGATCTCATATCTCTTCTGTCTCACCTTATCTTGATAGAGATCCTTAATGTGAGATATCATGCTATACACGTCCATGTTTTTATGTTGCTTTAAGAGCTCATTAGACATATATAATAGACTGAAATATTGGACATATGTGGAATCATCCATATGTTTTATATAGAGAGATAGTTCCTCATCACTGGCCTCTTTTCTAGGCATAACTAGAATAGGATTCTCCATCACGTACAATTTCATCTCATGGTGAAGGATGATGCATAAACTCCAATACTTTTCCTAGAAATTGGTGTCGGTGAGAAGGGTTTCCTTCTCAAGTATGGTTCTTGATGATATGTTTGAAGTCATTTTTCTTTCCATTTCTACAAATTATGATGTGAAAATATTTAAGTACTTTATCATGATAAAACTGAGATAAATAAATAAATTAATACTTATTAATCTCCCACTATTTTATCGAAATACAATAGCCATCACCATTGAATTCAAAATATTATATTTCCTAAATATTCTAGTGAAAAAGATCCATATTTCCCTTCACATTACCACAAATAGGGTTGGTCAAGAATCATTAAGGGTTTTAGGTAGGAATTTCTAATGCCAACTTCATTAACTCACAGCTCCTTGATCCGCTGAGTGGAATCCCCAATCCTAAAATCCTTTTATTTTGGATTTCCTTAACATTTGCCTCTTGGTCACACCAAGTCCTGCTTTGGAAATCAACCCTTAATGTGAACCAAGTCAATTCAACCCAAAACCATGAATTAGAATTCCCTGATAATTGAAAACACCCCAACTAGGGTTGGTCAATCACTTTGAACTATGGTTTGATTCTAATCAAGATTATGGAAGGCTATATAGACTTAATATTTCTTTGAGGGATTTTATACTTATACATAAATTTCTATTTTATTATATTTGATTACATGATTGTTAATATTAAGTGGGATATACTTAAGTGATTAACCATGTCTAAGATAATATTTACACATAAGCCTGTATTAGTTTAGTTCTATATTGTAGGCTTGTTTAATTCATTAATTGTGTGATCATGACAACACACCCACAATAAATAAACCATGAAACTGAAAGAAATAAAATAAATGGCATGATCATGATCTTGTTATATTGGTTAGTTTATCTAGTGGTTGATAAACTAACCCAAGACCTAGGATAGAAACAACTTAAACCTTTTGGGTTCGTGTTTATAACTTTCCACATGTCCACCTTTGTATCTCCTTGGATTGGTTTCAACTTGTATCCTAACTTGATCTGCCTCCACTAGGATGGGAGCTCCATCAATTACATATACTTTTATCTCACTCGAAGGTGAGGGTAAAATGGGATTTTACATAAAATAAACCTTGGTCATGCATGCCCTACATATTAATGAGGAGAAGGGTTGTAGGCCAATAAAATAAATAAATTAAAAGAAACCATTCCCATACAAAGGTCTTGGTCTAGATCATGATAATCCATACATGCAATGATATTTACACATAAATAAAACTACCATTCAATACTTTAATCATTCTTGTTTAAGATAAATCATGCTTGAATCAATTAATTATCATTAATTAATCAATCTTTTTATCTTAAACCCTTTTCTGAATTTCCTTGAGATTCTCATCCATTATAATTTTAAACAAATGAATTCATTTAAAATTATCTTTGTACATAACTAGTACCTTGGAGGAAACCTAGTGAATTCCCATTCATAACTACCCAATGAGTAGAAATTAACATTGCACATATGTTAAATTAAACAAATATATATATATATATAACACCTATCATGTGTTGTGCCTTAGCTTTACGCCAGAACTATAGTACATATATCAAGGGTTTGTATAATATAAGAATAAATTTTGATAAATCTACATAATTTGGATGAGTACATGACATGTAGTTCTGAATACACTGTGTGTACTTTTTTTCACCATCCATCCGAAGTACACGCCTGAGGACATGGCGTGTAGATGTAATTCGAAAATCTTCGAAGTACACTACATGTTCAATGGGACACATGCCATGTAGTATCCACATTACACGGTTTCCAGCCGGGAAAGCTGTTTATGGAGTACATTGTTCAAACCTAACCTGAAGGGACTACAAGTCATTTTCAGTGGGCCACACGACATGTAATCTGAAAATCATGTGCCACCTATTCCCGGTCAACACATAGAGTCTTAAATACTTAGATAGAATCCAATGACACGGCCTAGTTTGGCAGATCATCCTAGTGCATGGAACCTATAATACATGTTGTGTACTTCCGAATACACGTCGTGTGTTGTGGTTTTGTATAGATAGGAAGATTTGGCACCTATGGATGAGATCCTCTATTTTATTTTAATCAAATTTAAAAGAAAAAATTATTTCTGTAAGGTGAATGAGAAATGAAAGAGGAGGAATAGATCTTGAGATTCATATTTATAGAATGATTAAATTGAATTGAAATAACTAAATTATTAAATGAGTAAATCACTAATGAAAAACTAAATAATTATAATCAATGATATGACCCCTCTGATACCACTTGTTAGTTCTAGGTGCAGTGTAAGTGCATTGGTCTGTGTACCCAAATTTTATTTTTTCCCTTAACGATGATGAATATGAGATCCGTCACAATAATAAAATGCCAGAACTTTGGAATAGAATGAAGAAAAAAAGAAAATAGGGGAGTCCCAAAATCATAGAGAGGATCATCATATGATGGTTATAATTAATTTAATTAAAAGACAATAATTATCTTGATGGAATTCTCTCTCCGTTGATGTTTCCGATCATGATCCGATGTTATCTGTTGTTGAGTCATAGAATCCATGTGTAAGATTCATCTAGCGGTGACCCACACATGCTCTATGTATCTTTGGACATCGCCAAAGGGATCTCCAAGTGATAGTGTAGAAGATCCTTTTCTTGTGATGTCCTCCTTAGATTTCCTTTAGAACCACTTGCAAAGTGCTCTCCTTGATCTGGTGGAGGAGGATCTCTCTCATAGCTTGAGAGCATTCTTGGAAGAAAAGAATCATCTCTTATCTTGATATATTTATATACATCAATTGTGCACAACCATAATTAATGGCTAGGATAATGAGAATAATATAATTGGGATTTTAACTACTTAGAATAATAAAATGAATTAATTTCCCGAAAGAATTTTTCCATTTCATTTAATTTTTATTAAGACCCCATGTCTAATAAAAAAATATTGACTATTATTATTACTTATCATGCACCCAATGAATTGAACCTAATATTATTTAATTAATTAAATAATATTATTTCTCACAAATCCCCAGAAAAACTACACAGCGTGTCTATTAATATACACGGCGTGTACTTTTGTTTTTCCATTCTCTTTATTTCCTCCACTATATTTATTAGACCTTGAATAATGACTATTTATTTCTTAAATAAATATTACTGTATTACTCACTAATAAATATATTATTTCACCCACAATATATTCTCTTGAATAACTAGTGTCGAAATAAATGTGATTAGGAATACTTGAATAATTATTAAACCACAACCGAGAATAATCTTAATTCAACTTTTTAAATTAATATTTAACTAAGATACTTGGACACACTTAGTGTGTGATGGTTTAGGCATCTTTCTTAGTGGAATTAGGCAGAGCCTGCCTAAATTACAAGGTTATAATCTAGAAACACACCAAGGCACCATAGAGAAAGAAGTTAACGCTGCAATGATGTGTCACCTCCTACGAATGTTTACCTTGTAATGTAATCCCTTTGTCTCGATGTCTCAAATCAAGTGGGTTTCATGCTGGTACCATCAACCCATGTGATTGATTATTATTTCTCTAACTTCCTGAAATTGAACATTCCCATTCCTTACCATGACCATTCATTTATTTAGGCTATATCAATTCCATCAAAGGGCCTGAGATATCTACTTCTGTTATTGAACCGAAGGGATAAATTCTTTCTCACATTATCTATTAATGCAGTATTACTCGTGATGCACCCAACATATCTTGCCTCACTATGAATAGTGTGTCATCATAGTTTTCATCAATACATCTAAGTGCATGAGCTGTAATACCCATTAATAATAATCTTAAAGTCTAAAGACCAATACACACGTCCATAGATAGGAACTCCAATGACACTATGATATTTGGATTTCCTACTAGCGGGTCTTGTTTTCATAACATAGTCTAGGATATTACTAAGGGAGCTCACCATGAGAAGGTGCCTCAAATTTTTATGAGTCCTCACCCCTAATGACCTGTATTATTTGTGTCCCTTAAGTAACATCATCTTGCCATAGAACATAAATTCAAGAATAGTGTTATGGCACTTCTGGGTTCTCATCATAGTAGGGATCCACTAGGATATTTTCGTTCAACAGCTATCCTTAGGACATTATAACATTCATTTTCAGGGATAATAATAGTCAAGATGTGATAAGGTATTTATTAATGAATAAAGTACAAAGTAGTTGTTTCTAGGCCACCAACTGCAACAAAAATATCCTCTAAATTTCATCCACCCAATCCAATGCTTCCTTAGGGTTAGTTATTCATTAAAAGGAATATGAATTACTCTTAAGGAACTCTTATGATTCATCCTTTTCTAGTCCCAGTTCATCTTCCTTATCATGAGTAAGACTAGAACCCACTCCTTGATCCAGGGATTAGGTAGATCAAAAAATTATATATACAAATCTCTGATCAACTAGTGATATAGGAATCTATTTTTCCTCATCCCATGGTTTTATAAGAGGTACCCATGATGGAATAATTAAAAATTAGTAAAAAAAAGAAAATAGAAACCATTAATAAATTATCCCATAGAGATCAAAGTAATAAAACATGATAAATCACCCATGTAAATCAGAATAAAAACACAACAACTAAAAAAAATTCAAACCAATCAACCATACCTCAATTCCCATATATAGTATACAACCCATGAATTACACATTAAGGAGGATTTGAACCAAATCCCTATCACTGTATGGTAACCCAAGGCCTTTCATGAGGTGTGTTGGCTTTAAACCCTACTCGTAATAAGAACCTAAATCCTTAATAGTCTTAGATCACATCTATCTAGAAATTATTGAGTAACAAGACTTGAATAAAGTGAAAAGGTTTCCATTATACCATTTTTTCATGAACTAGCTTTACCTACCATCCAACCTAACACCTGACCCGGCTTGTGGCATGGACCAAAGGGCATTCCCAATCCTCACATTCTTGAAACCAATGCTTGGGAATCAATTATATCCTTTGAGACAGATTTTACCATATTAATAGTGATCAATAAAAATAAAACATACAACAAACTAAGATTTTCAGACATAGATATTACATATTTTTTATGAACATTTATTACATTACAAAAACACATGCATAAGTTTCGTAAAGGTATAGTTCCATTAGAAACTTAGAAACATAAAAAACTGGTTTATAAGTGAACTACATAATATCCCACTAAGTTCTTAAAAACTAGAACCATTTTTAGAAATATAATACATAATAAACATCTTCATAATATAGGGAAATGAAAAATAAGAAAGTGTGAGCTCAGATGATTAGTAAGGGTAAAAAATGGAGACATATAAACATATCATGAGTATAAGGATAAATGAACATGAGAATAACATTTGAAATCAATACCATTTATATAAAAGATAATAATCTTGGTCCATGGCATAAATATTGGTAGTTAATAAGACAAGAATCATAATGGAATCAAAGAACTTGATCCATGAGAGCATGATAATGGAATAAGACATAGAACTATAGAATACAAATTAGTATATAATATCATTTCCATAGTAGTCAAGACTCATTTCCAATCCTATCATAACAGAATGGATTCACCCGCAAGACTATTATAGTGGAAAAATACCTTACTGAACTGGGTTCAATCCCTATTCTAGTATTATTTATCTCAATACATTTCAATCATTACCAAATTCATTAGAGGGAGATATTGGTCCCACCTACCATGCAATTAAAATCATAAAAATATGGTCCAAAAGATCATAAAATATTCATCATATTAGAATCCAAGAAAATAAATGGGTTTCATAAGAATTAAATCATATCATAACCCATGTAAAAGAAATGGGTTTCATATATAATTCATCATATAATGACCCATAGATAAGAAATGGGGTTCATATACATTTAATCATAGCATAACCTAAGGAAAAAAATGAGTTTCATAAATATATCTTAAAAATAATAAAACATTTAGAGAAAGAATAATGATTGTACAACTAGATCATATACCCAATAAAACATAATAAAAACCAAATGTTTTTGTCCTTTACTAATTATTTATTCGATACAAAAATCATTAAAAAATATTAAGGAAAATATCCTTTCTATTTTAAAAATGATTGCACAAAATCTAAGAAAATCCGAAATATTAAAGATTTTTTTTGAAAATAATCTTGGAAACTTGTAATGGAATCTTTAAAACATTAATTAGTCATAAAAATAGAAAATTCCATTCATCCCATAAATTTTATAAGAAATACTCCTTATACATTAATAGTAAAATTCAAAAATCACATCATTCATAAAATGAAAAGAAGATTCCTTTTAATTTTTTTATGAAAAGTAAAAAAAAGTAGAAATGACTTTAAAAATATTAGAAGATTTTTAAAAACATATTTAATTTTTTTTGAAAATAAGGATATGGAATAAAAATCAATTTTGACCGATGTTAGAAATAAAATCACATTTTCTTAAAAAAATATTTTTGATCCATTGAGTACATAAAAATAAGAAAATGAAAGGAAAACATGTATTATCAAAAATAAAAAAAATTAGAAGAAAATAAATGAGTTTCAATATAGATAGACCATGAGGTTTTATCATTGTAAATATAATCCTAAATAATCTCAATAAATGATGAGATTGTGAATAAAATCAACACCACTTAGTGTATCTTGAAACGTAAGCACCATTAAAGATTAATATCAAATGAAACTTTAAATATCATGAAAATAATTATATTAATTATATAAAATTTTATATTTCATTATATAAACATCATAAAATAATATAGTTTGATAACATATCTTATGTCCCAAAGAAGGAAATTTTAGGAAAAAATCTCTTACCTTAAGTCTCAAATTCCTTCATACATATTCAAAGCTCATGTAAATAAATATAATTTTATTATAAATATATTATATAATAATAATCATATGTATCATGCATTATATTATTTACTCATGAATTATTATAAACCATTTATCAATAATTCCTTGTTAAAATTACATTTTGTGTAATAAATACTTCATTTTTTGTGTATCTTTTGGTTTTGTATTTTTGGTCCTTTAATGTTGATCATGGATCAATAACCTCCAGAATGTTTACCAAGATATAAATATCATATATATATATATATTCATTATATATTTATTTATAGTAATCTATTAAATTTATATATTTAAAATGAGTTACACCGTTTATAGAGATGGTAAACTGTACATACACATGAAAGTTGTTTCCATTTTATTGATGGATCGAAATAAAGGAAGGTAAATAATATATTTAATTTAAATTTTAATTATGATTTTATATATTTTACATATATTCATTAAATTTATCCTTATTTTTTCCATGTAGAGTGTTAGTGAAAAACGAATCATATCGCTTCGTGAGGTTGTAGTCCATCATACACACGAGCAACATTATCATATCCCCAAAAAATAGAAAATAAGAATTCATATGTGATAAAATGATTATATAATATTAATATTATCATAAATATTATATATATAAATAAAAAATACATCATTTTATTCATCTATGAGAGGTGGTGATGAGAAATTAATAACATGTATTCGTGAGGTGGTAATCCGCCGTACACACGATTGACGATTTCATTTCCCATTATAGGTAATATGAGAAAGATATAGGTAAAGAAATTTAAATAATTAAATTTTATTTTATTTAAGATACTAATGTTATTTTATTATCATATTTTAAAAATATTTTAAAGAGGTTGAGGAATAAATAAAACAAAAACAAAAGTTTAATAATTTTACCTCTTCTTCAGATAACCTCTTTTAGTTTATATCTAAAGCCTTATTATGAGGGTTTACAAACAAAACTAAGTCCCTAGTATTAGATTAATGATTTAAGAAATTTTATTTTAAAGTTATTTTCCAAACCAAATGCTTTTTTAAGTGTGAAAATGAGAGGAGAGTGAGTGGCCTTTTATAAGTAGGGGAGATTACACACATGGAATTTTTGAAAAGAATATAATGTACCCACATTTTTCACATGAAACCAGGATAAATAATTAGTAATTAGAAAACATTAGATGTTATAAGGTATAAATATATCTATAAAATTAGTTTTTGAAAGTTTTCTAGGTCATTTTACACCTTATATATTAAGTTTAACCCTTGGTAAATCCATTTTAACCTTGACCATGATAATTAATGTTTACTGTTTTCACTATTAATTATAGTAGAAAATTAAGTTTAACTTATTATATAATATTAATTGCCCTGATTAAAAATATTTATTACATTTTTAAAATTTAATTCAAATATTTTTCATAATTTAATTTAAAATTAGACCCATAGATTCATTAAAAGAGCGGTTTTCCAAAGAAAAATCATTCAAAAAAATTTAAAGGTTTATATCAAAATTCAATATAAAATTGATTAAAATGACATATATTTTCTTAATTACAATATATTTGAAGTAATTTTACTTTTACTAACATTTGAAATAAAATTTAACCTTTTAAATTCTTTAAATGAGAAGACAGTTTTCAACAAAAATCATCATTTTTCACAATTCATCAACAAATTAATTTTTTCAGAAAAATCCCAAAACTTCACCCTAAGATAATTTTAAAATGTTTATTCCAAAAATTAAGTTCATATTTTTTTAAAAAAAGTTTCTAAAATTTTCTAAAATTACATTTATTATTTTTTTACAAAAAGCAATAAAATCACTTTTTGAGTAAATAGTATTTTCGAAACATATAAAGACTAAAAAAAATTAAGTACTTTTTTATCAATATGTTTTCTTTATATAAAATATTATATTTAATATTTAAAATTTATTTATTCCTATTCATACCACCATGTTTAATGAATAGGTCTTAATGACTATGCTAAATAGTAATATAAATAATATGTTGTGGTTTAGTAAATCTCGAGGTTTCGTGTAACACAAACTATCAAGGAAATTAAATTTATTAAAAAAAATTCATAAAATAATAGGTTGATAAATTCTACCCACTTTAAAATGAATTTTCTCTTCAAATTTATCACTTTGAAACAAAAAAATGCAGATACTTTTAGATCATTACATTCTCAAGTTCCCACTTAGCTTACTCAAGTTTATTGTTTCGCCAAAAAACTTTGACTATGTGAGTGGTCTTTTCTCATAGAAATTTCTCTCTACAATATAGAATCCACCCTAGTTATTCCTCATAAAAAATATATTACTCTGGAAGCAAGACCTATAAGTTTAGTACATGTGAAGGTTCAGGTATATATTTCCTTAGGAATGATACACGCAACACATCATGGACTTAAGAGAGGTTTAGTTGAAGCAAAAACTGATAGGATACCATCCTGATACAATAAAGAATTTGAAAGGGAAATTAATACCAAGGGCCTAGTTTTACATTATTTATAAATATAATTATCTTCTTCCATGGAGAAATTCTTAGAATCACATTTTCCCCAAATTTAAATTCGATATCACATAAACTATTATTAGTATGATTTTTTTTTCATGTTTTTGCCTCCCTTTTGTGTTTTTGAATGGATCTAATCTTACCTTCCATTTATTTAGCTACATAAGTTCCCAATAACTTTCTTTATTCATATGCATTCAATCATGTTGGAGCTCTAAACTTCTTTCTATATAGGGATTCATAATGATTAATCTGAATACTCATGTGAAATCCATTTTTTTATGAAAACTCAACTAGAGGAAGGTGTTGATCCTAAAAAAATTTAAATATAAAGAAAAAGATCTCAATATTTCCTATTGGGTTTTAATTTTTCTCTTAGACTAAACATATATCGAATGATGATATGTAGTGATAAAACTCAACTCTTTGTCAAGATATTTCTGAATACTTTTCTTGAAGTTTGAGGTAAACTTAGAATCCTGGTCAACCATAATAGATGATGGTACTTCATGAAACCTTACCTATTCCTTAATGTATACATTGGCTAGATGATCCAAATAGTAATCTTATATAATAGCGATTAAGTTTGATGAATTTTTAAGGATGTTGACTATAACCCATATACCATTGTTCCCTTTAGATGTTTTGGGGATTTTGATGATAAAATCCCTACCGATTCTTTCTATTTACATTTTGGACTGGGTAATGGATGTGACACCCCCTCAAAATTTTGTCTCTAAGCCTTAACTTGCAGATATACCAAGCATTGAGATACAAAATCTGTGATATATATCTTCATACCGTTACACTAGAAATACTCTATCAAATCTCTATACATCTTTATACTTCAAGGATAAATGGGGAAAGAAGAACTATGATCCTCCTATAAAAACCTCTTCTTCAAGTATGGTAAGGATGAAATACATACACGATTCATGAAACCTATCATTTCATCACAACTAAGTTTAAATTAAGGAACATTTATTACCATCTTATAAATCTATATATCATCCTTCTGCACCTCTTTAATATTAACTTAGATATATGATTGATAACTCATTTTATATAAATAATATTTATCCCCTTTATTCAGTATTTCAAGATCCATCATTTTTAAATCTATAAATATTGGATCTTGTGTGATCCTTATTATGGAAAATATATCATGATCCTTTCCACTCAAAGAATTAGCTACCTTGTTCTCTTTCCTAGGGTTGTAATGTATTGAGAAGTCATAATATTTAATCAACTCTAACCATCTCCTCTAGAGCATGTTCAAATCCTTATGTGTGAATATATAATTTCATCTTTTGTGATCAATATATATATATATATCACACTTTTCCTTGTAAAGATAATTCCTCCATATCTTTGATGAAAAAATTACTAAAACTAACTCCAAATAATGAGTAGGGTAATTTTTCTCATGAAACATCAATTTTTAGGAGGCATAATAAATAACTATGTCATTCTACATAAGTACACATCTGAATCCCTTCAAGAATACATAAATAAATATTAAAAACCCTTCTATATTATAGGTTAATGTAAGTAAATGTGTGTTGACTAATATTCTATTCAGTTCCTTGAAAATTTCCTTGCATTCATCTATCCAAAGAAACTTGGATCCCTTATGAGTTAAATTGGTTAGTGTATTATATATTCCTGATAAATTATCCACAAAATATTGATAATATCCATCTAAACAAAGAAAACATTAGATATCAGTCATTATGGTTGGTCTAGGCCAACATTCAATATCCTCTATCTTTGATGAATCAAACAATATAAACTTAATTATTTTTATATTACCTAAACATGAAACATTTTGTGTCCAAAATTCACACTTAATAAAATTTTCATACAACTTATAATTCCTTAGGGTCTTCAGTACAATTATTAAGTGATATTCATGCTCTTCCATGTTATTTGAATAGATAAGAATATCTTCTATAAAGACTACAAAAATTTATCAAGTTAATCTCTAAATTCTCTATTCATTACATCCATGAAGATAATGGGGGTATTTGTAATATCAAATGGAATCACTATATACTCGTAGTGTCCATACCTTGTACAAAATTATATCTTGGGTATATCCCCCCTCTTAACCCTCAATAGATGATTTCTAGAATTATGGTAAATCTTTGAAAAGTATTGACCTTGCTGTAGCTGATCAAACAAGTCATAAATATAGGTAATATGCTACTTTTTATTGATTATAATATTATTTGTCTCCTGATAATCAATTTAAAGTTTCATTGGTCAATCTTTCTTTTTTGGAAAAGAGAGCAGGAGCACCCTAAGGTGACACACTTGGCTTAATGAATCCCTTATTAAGATTCTCTTGGTGTTTTTTCTTCAATTCCTACAACTCAATTAGGTCCATTGTTTATGGAGTATTTTAAATAGGTGTGGAACCAAGTATGATTTCTATTGAAAAATTAACTTCACAATTTATTGGAAGACTAAGAAACTCTTCTGGAAATACATAAAAAAATTCTATCATAGTAGACGTATCAGTGATGTTGAGTTTCTACCTAACCATCTAAAAAATACCACTTTTAATATGAATCAAAACACATAAAATGGATTTAATTTATATAATAGGTTTATATTAAATTTCTTACTAATATATTATCACAGTTTTGTTTAAAATATTATACATGACTTCCCTTCCTTGAAAATTTATGCAGGATTTATGTAGAGAAATCCATCCCATGACTAAGATAACATCAAATTCAAAAAGATGAATAATAATAATATCTTCATGAAGAAAATTAAACAAACTTAAACTATAGAGAAATCATATACTTGAAATGTTATCATCATATAATTATATTTTTTACTACTAATTATAAATCTAACAGTGTGGGTGACATCTTGATACCCTTATAAAATTTTTCTGATAAAAAATAATGGGTAGATCCATAGTTAAATAAGACATTAATTGTTTTATAGATGATGGTAAATGTAACTTTCACAACATCATTATCAAACCCCTCATCAAAAATAGTGATTTAATGGGATTTATCTTTATCCCTTGGGTTAAGATGTTTCTAATGTTGACCATCATTATTAACCTTTGGATTTGGGAACAGGTTAGCATAGGGACCATACTCCTTTCATTTTAAACACTAGAGTGTGTGTGATGCATTATTTATAGATTTATCTATATTAGAATAATTAGTTAACTTATTCCCATCACTTCAGCATTCAATTACCCAATGAACATCACATCCTCACTTAAAACATTTACCAGTCCCCTTAATATAGTTTCATTCATGTTTCCTTCCACACTTTGAGCACAAAGTAAAGCACATCATCTTCTCTCCAAGGTTCTTAGTGTTTACCTTGAACTCCATATTTCTTTTCTTATCAAAACCATGTGATTTATGGGCAAATCTATTATCTATTTCCACCATGAGAGCAAATAAAATTATTTATTTATATCTAATAAAGTCCCTATTGGATAACACCCTTTGGAGACTTAGTTTTAATCAATTAAAGAATATATAAACCACACTTTTAAGTTGGATGATAATTCTATAAGTGTACCTTAAAAGTCTCATAAAATTTTCCCCTTAGGTACCAACAGATTCATCATACTTCTTCTTTAGCTCAAGGAACTCCTTCTCCATTTTTGTAAAAATAATGAAAAAAAGTACTTATTAAAAAATTAGCTCTTAAACTCATACCACTCCAAGGAGTCAATTTCATCTTATTTCCATGTATTATTTATGAGAGTCCACCATTGATCTACTTCACCTTCAAAATGATAGAAAACCAAAATGATTTTTTCAAGTATTGAAAACTATATAATAGAAAATACACTTTTAGTGGTACTGATCCATTTCTTAGGAACTAGAAGATCAGAGGAACCACTAAAAGATGATGGATGTTACATCATTAAGGACTCAACTGAATGTTATTCCCTTTATTTTCTTATTTGGAAGTCCAAGATGATTCAACGCTTAATAAAGTTGTGTGAGAATAATAATCATTTTTTATTCTATTATATATCCCATAACATTCATTTACCTAGGAGGAAAATTATTTCATTACTTTCTTTATTCATAATTAATATGGTTCCTTCAAGTTCCAACCATCGACTGAAACAAAAAAAAATAGTGTGAAAAAAAATAATCATAGTACATAAACCCATGGCCATAAAAACTAATTTATAAGATGTTTAAATCAGGACACATTGTTTTAAATCCACAACACCTAAGGTTTAAACTAGGGTATTCATGGTCATAATATATTCAAATCCTTCATAATTGTTCATAAATAAAATGTAAATTTACCAAAGCATATCCAGTCATGAGTGTCAAACCAGGTGCACAACAAGGCCCATTGTCATGTACCAGGAAATGATCGATTCAAGCTTGACATTCCTTTCATAGATTTATTAAACCTAGGTACATATGTTCCAGTACCACATCAACTTATAATATCTAAACATTGATGTATTTCTTAGTAAACCACATTATCTCTTCCATACCAAAATATTAGGTTATTACCCTATACTTATGTTTATCCTAAGGGTTCTCATTAAATTATTCTCATCCTAGTTTCCAAAGGTTAACTAAACCTATCCTATGATACAAACTATAATAAAACAACATTCCTATAGATAGATATAACATTTTTTATTAATAGTAATCATATTAAACAAATACATGCCTGAGGAATGTAAAGGTATAATGACCATAGAATCTTAGAAACATAAAAAATTGGTTTATAAGTGAACTAAATCATATCCAACTAAGTTATTCATAACTAGAACACTTATTAGAAATATCATATGTAATACATTTCTTTATAACCTAGGGAAAATAAACATAATAAAGGGTGATATTAGAAGCTTAGTAAGGGTAAACAATGTAGATATGTAAATATAACATTAGTATAAGGGTATGAGAACATGTAAATGACATATGAAATCCATAACTTGTATATCAAAGATCTTAATATTTGGTCAGGGAATAAATATTGGTAGTTTATAAGAGATGGTTCAAAAGGGAATCAAAGAACATGATCCATGAGAGCATAACAATTGAATAATACCTGGAACTACGGCATATACATAAGGATATAAAATCATTTCCATAGTATACAAGGCTTTTTTCAAATACTATAATAGTATAATGGGTTTACCCTCCAAACCGTCATAGTAGTCAAGGTTCACTCCCAAGACTATCATAGTGGAAAAAGTCCAATACTAAACTAGTTTTACTCCCTATTACAGTCCTGTTTATCTCATGATATTTCAATCTTTACCCAATGCATTGGAGGGAGATATATATCCCACCGATAACTTAATTAAAATCATAAAAATGTGCACTACAATATCCTAAAACATTCATAATATCAAAACCCATGGAATGAAAAGGGTTTCATAAGCATTATCATAACATATCCAATGGAAAAATGGGTTTCATATACACTTCACTATAATACAACCCATGAAAAAGAAATGGGTTTCATATAGATTTCATCATATATTAACCCATAGAAAATAAATTTGTTTTATAAACATATCTTCATAATAATCATAAAACATCAAATGAAAAAATAAGGATGAGACAACTGAATCATATCCCTAGTAAAACATAAGAATGTAACATCCCAACCCCACTAACCACTAAGATGGTCTCCAGACCGGTGGGTCACATGGTATTAGGCATGCCTCCCTATACGCCAAAGGCTATCGACTAGATGCGAGGGTCTAAGGAGGTGATAGTGGGGATACTATAACCATATGTCAGAGTATCACAATGTTATATTTGAAGGTAAAAAATATACAATAGTGTAAGAATTAATAAACAAAATAAAAAGTGGTGGAGGAATAAAGTAAACTGAATATATAAATATGGACAATGCCAATATACAATAGTTACATGCATGTCTAGATAATGATAAATAATATAAATCAATTGACATACAACATGATATAAGATACATGGTATTACATAAATAAGAAAATGAGTAAAATCATCAAGGTAAATATTTGTGATCATCCTGATATATAGCTCGGTATTGTGATCCTAACTTCTAGTTATAAGAAAATTAACACAAGAAATAATCCAAGGTATTGCAAACATAAGGTCTTGTTTGGTACTCTAGAGCAATGGTGGCCCAAGCAGGGTGTGAGATATAAATATTAGTAGGTTACCACCTATGGTTTTTATGAATAAATCCAGTATGTGAATATAAATTAAAGAAGTGTGATAGTAATATTAAAAGTAATCAAAATTGAATAAATAAATAACAACCAACCCACTCAGTTTTCTAAAAGACACATGGCAGCTCTACCTACTTAATATCTTAGCTATGATAAAGTTTCTAATTAGTAACTATATATATATATATAAAATATAGTTTTATATTGCATCCACTTATATCAACCAAGTACATTTGGATGTAAGTGGCTATATACCTTGAATATTAGGTGCTGGATGGACTGGGGCGTAACTCCGTCATTCATAACCATTCCGAATGAGCCTATAAGATCAAGAAATAGGGTACACTCCCTAAATCTGACTAAAGTGTGAGACTTCATGCATGAGACTCAAGATGGTGAGTGAGACATCCTTTCAACACTCTAAATAGCGATAATAGTGCCTCATACCAACCTTCTACATAGTATCAATGGTGCGAGACTCCATGACTCAACACCCGATGTAAGGGAGCATGATTTTATACCATATTCAATAGATCCCTTAACACCATTCCACAACCAATTTATAGAGTAATCATATAATAATTATAAAAACCAGATCCATGAGGCAATACCTATCACAATATACATTTATTAATCCCATTTAATATTAAGAGCTTTAAATTTAAATTATAGAATGTACTAAGCATGCAATGAACAACGTGGCCTTTCCACACTTCACAATTAATTTCATTTATTAATCAAATAATTTAGATAAGAAAACCATCAAGAATAATCTACTCAACTAAAAAAACGACATTAAATCTATCAAACATGGCGATTCATTTTATCGAGGAACAATGAGGTACTTAAAAAGTACCATTGTCTAACTAGAAAATTAACCATTTGGTAAATCCCATTCATTTAGAAATCCAAGACCTTAGAAGGAGCTTGGTCCATTAATCATTTATATATAAGGAGGGAAATTCATTTAATAACTTCAATAAAGGCCATGTCTCAAACATTCCATATGCCAAACCATGACATCAAAGCATAGAAAAAGGACCCAAGCAATAAGGTCAATCATGTTATATACAACTACTCATCACATTGTAATTTCTAAGACAACACCTCATTTGAGGGGTTTTATTATAGAAAAAAGACATTTTTTATCAATAATTCATTTAATCATAAATAAACATCAGATTCATGTATCATAATTCATTTCATTAAAGAGTAACCTTTTAGAAAGCTACCACACATGGAACACATTAATGAGGTTCAATATAGCACTTAGGAGGTGCCATTAACATCTATTAAAAAATATATAAGGGGAAATTCCATTTATAATACAAGTTGAATGATTAGAAGAAGATCTGAGCATTTAATTCAATTAATTATAAAGTGAAAATATAAGTCGATGCACCCAAGAGTTGTCCATCCTAGAGGTTGGAATCCTCAAACTATGTAACAATGCTCAATGAAAGATATATAAGGGGCATAAACCAATTTAAAAAGAATATTTTTTTAAATCCATGAGAGAAAAAATCTGGAATGTGGCACAATGATTATATTTTTGAATCAATAGAAAATTAAGGAAAATCCATAGACCACCTACCTTATACCATGGATTTTCTACTCATCCAATATCAAACTCTAATTTGGACTAGTTTGGAATAAATATAAGAAATGAAACTTCACTTGAAGATAGGGAAAATGATATTTCACCTTGATAACTTTTTTGAGAGAAGATTAAACAAATAAAGGTTAAAAATGAATTAAGAGATGACTGATTTAGATCCAAAGAGATCAGTGGTGCTTGAATCAAACAATGAATAGAAGAGTTATTGCAAAGCCTAGGGTAGGCTTGGGAGGATAAACCCACAACTTAAGGAGAGCCTCACGTGGATGAAGGAGGAGGAAATAAATAAGAAGAAGAAAACTTAAATCCATTGAGTAAATTTGGCCATTTTACCCTTAAAAACTAGGCCGCATGGTATCGTGTGCCAATCGTGCAACACCCATTGCTTAAGGAACCCACCTCACACGATTTTGTTGCATGGTTTTCCTAACTGTGCATAAAATTTTTGGTGAATAGTGAATATGTACTGCCTAAGTGGCACTAACCATGTGGGATAGGCACATGGTTTGGATAAACTATTCATATCCCATGCAATTCACATCTTCTCACATTCACAAGTCACACGATTTACTGTTGGGGGGCCACACAGTTTCCTAAAAACCATGTGCCTCTGTTAGTCCACCCAACTTGTGATTCTCAGGGCCCGACACTCCTGAAACTCAACAAGACACCTCAGGAACCCCTCATTCCTTTACCCAAGTCTAATAACAACAGATTGAAGTGTTTCAACTCTCAAAATTGCGCTCTAAAGCTCTGTCTAAATAACGATCCTTCTAGTAAATGCCAAAATTCAAATTACCATGGAATTTTACCTTGGATAAAAACAAAAGACGTTAAAACCTCCCCACCATAATATTTTCCATCCCCAAGAAGCCTTTTGGAACAACATAAACGTCACATGAACTACAAGGGTTGTGAAGTCCTCTTTAAACGGTCACGTTGTGTTTCCAAATGCCCAACACACCTCCAAGAAGTTACTTAAGCATATGACACTTAAGCCACCAAAACCCAAGACAAAACTCATCCTATAATTAAAACATCTAAATTGATATTAGATAATCCCATTTAGTTAGGGGCATGATCACGTAATCATCTCTTTGAAAATATGACTAATGGTTCTTCCCATGACTGGTTAAAGCATTATAAGGGGACAATTCTGAACCATGGAACTTCAACCATTGGAATTTCCTATGAAGCATTCACTATGAAATCTAAGATTTCTACCGATGTGGTTTCTTAATTAGGTAATCCTGATTACTTCCAAAACCATATTAGGAACCTCATTAGAAAGAAAAAGTCAAATTTCCGATCGACCTAACAGAACCTAGTTGAGTAAGATTTCCTAGAAGTAACTACTAATACTTATACCACACCTGCCTTAACATGGATATATTATTTAAAATTGATCCACCAAATCATATGCATTGAACAAGAGGGATAAAAATTCGGTCCACCTCCAGCTAACCATTATCAAGACGCTCATCTTAGAAAACCGATGTAACTCAAACAGAACCACAATGCATTATTCCAAGGCATATAATGTTTACAATGAGGATACTCTCAAAATTCCACACCAAAATTCTGATGATATTCCCTGGTCAAATAAACACCAATGCTAGTAATGCAATGACCTGAAATTTTTGAATGATAATTATTTCTTGAAAATGT
Source organism: Viscum album (assembly GCA_963277665.1). Classification (NCBI taxonomy): domain Eukaryota; kingdom Viridiplantae; phylum Streptophyta; class Magnoliopsida; order Santalales; family Viscaceae; genus Viscum; species Viscum album. The sequence goes on along the minus strand of OY728162.1, from coordinate 72,190,886 downwards.
GTTTGTTATACAAAAAAAACTATATCTCCTTAATAATGAAGCGAGTATAAATTTAAATGTGAACTTTTGTTTTCAGACCATTATATGACCATAGGTCAATATGACTATTGAGAACTATACTCTTGATAATAATTTTAATGGTATCACTGGTGTTTATAAGTAAAACTTTGACAAAGGAAAATTGATATAGAAAGAAGAGTTGATAGCCTCAACTAGTAGTCATTCCATTTGAATCCCATCTTTTAGAACATAGGAGAAATGTATCATCACTAGGATCTTATATTAACCAATCCTAAGCCGATATTTAATAAGTTAAGCTTTAATGAAATCTCATAGTGGATAAGTTCAAGCTAGTAGAGATTACCACTCGGTCGATGTTAGCCAAGGAACCCCACAAAACTACCACCACTGCACACCTTACTCTTAGGAATATGAAGGTGTAAAAGGGGGTTATGTGTTGAGTCCGGATTTACTTAAAAGTGTAATTACTTTGTATAAATAATTTGTTTTACCATCAATTTTGTTTTAATAATAGTTTTGCTTAATAAATTTAGATAGAATTTGATAAATTGATTTTAGGACATAAATTGTACTTTATAGAAAAGATATAATTATTATTATATTCTAATGTATTATGAATAATGATTATTTTAATGAAATAGTAGGGTTAAAACAATATAATTTAAAAATAAATGATAAAATATTTTTTTTAAGTGTAAGAAATTTTACTTTTCATTTTCCATCTTCTATTATTTTTAATAAATAAGGTTTTTATATTTAAAAGATAAAATTATCATATTTTGAGAATTAATATGGAATTTTTTTTTCATTTTTGAAGTAATCATGCCTAAATTAAATTTGGTTTAATTTATGAGAATTTCCTAAAATATTTTGTTTATTAGTGAATAGTAAAATACAGTTTGAGTTTTTCAGTAAGTTTAATGACATCATAATTATGTCATATTGATGTAATAATTACTTAACCATAATAAAAGACTCAAAATATGTTATTTTATTAATATCAAGTATTTTAATATGTTTTAATAAATTTCTGAATATATAATTTACTTTCCAAATTTTAAAATGTAAATTTTTACTTAAAAATGATATTTTGTGGAAAATTTACTTTTACTTGTCAAAATAAGTAATATAAAATAATTTTACACTATTTTTGGTTAAAGTTACATAAAATATGATCCAATTATCCAATACCATGGGATAATACCATGGTAAATCCAATGGTTTTTCAATTACCACTACCTAGGTGTCCGATGTCTTTATTTAGAAATTAATTAAAAAACCACCACTTGTTCTATAAATACCCATCCATTTCTCTATTTTCCTTCACTCCCATTTATTACTCCATAAATATATGATAGTTTTACCTCCCAAGGAGTCCTCTAAAGGTTTACTCAATCCTCAAAGGTCCCAAGATTAGAGTTTTAGGAGTTACTCTTCAAGGTATGGGAAATGCCAACTTCTCTTTTTCTTTAAAATTCCCTTTTTATGTGGAATGTATTAAAAATTTACAAACTATGTTCTTATATAAATTTTATTAATTACTTTAATTATAAATTATTTTTTATCAACGGGGGACTACTATCTCGTATCCTTTTACCCTTTTTTAAAACCACGTTTTATACCTGTTATGTTGTCGATTTTTCTTCTCAAAATTTATCTCTTCTCATCAAGAAATTGATTTTTTATTTTCTTTTGGTAAATACCCAAACCTAATTATTTATAGGGGTACTAAAAAATATGTAAATATTATTTATTTTATTATGGTAATGGAATACATAAAACCCTCATTCCCTTTATGTGGGTTATAAATGACATAATGATCTTGTTCTTTAAGCACTTTTTAAAATGCTTCGATTTTGATACGAGACTAGTTTCTTTTATTATCCATAGATTATTTATGAAATGTTTGACTATGATTTATGTATATAAAATTAATTAATTAATATTAATGGTGTTCCCTCATATAACTCTAATGCATTGGGTAAATAATTTAATCTCTAGAGATGACATATTTTACGATACCTTGGTGAATAACCCTTGTAATTTTTATGAAACCTCAGTGAAAAAACTTGGTGATATTATTATGAATGTCTCATTTAAATGTTATATCCACATTTAAAAGTTATTATTCATGTTCGTATTATTATTATATTCCAATTTCTCATGCCTTTATGATATTCCTCATGTTTTTATTAATAATTCTCATGATCACATGTAAATTGTTTCTCTTTATTTCCCTTATTGGGACTTATGATCACCCTTTCCATTGATGTATGTCCCCAGGTTATGAGATTTAGTAATTATACTTAGGATGAACCTATAAATAATCCAATAAAGTGTATTAGAATAATGTTTTATGTTTTCAAGTATTATATGTAGGTTCCGGGCGCAGCGGAAGCGCGTTAGTGGGTTTGCCCACCTTTAATTTTAACGTTAAACAACGTTCGATCTGAGATCCATCATGATATAAAACGCCGAATATTCGGAATAGAACGAAGAATGAAAAAAAAGAAGAGTCCTGGAACCCTTGAGGAGGATCATCATATATTGATTATAATTAATTTAATTAATGCATAAGAATTACCTCGTTGGAATTCTTTCTTCGTTGATGTGTCCGGTCAAAATTCGGTGATCCATCATTGCGTCGTAGAATCCAAGTGTAGGATTCCTCTAGTGGTGATCCACACGTGTGTCACGTATCTCCGGACGTCGCCGAAGGGATCACCGAGTGCTAGCGCGCAAGAACCTTCGCTTGCGATATCTGCCTTTGACCGCCTTGATCCGGTGGAGGATCTTGCTCTCGTAACTTGAGGGCGTTCTTGGTGGAAAGGGAATTCTCTCTTGGCTTGAGAGTATTTCGAAATCCGTTGTGCACAACCAATGGCTCTTCAAAATGTTGGGGTTGTGAGGATATTTATAATCATGTTTGAGGTTAATAGAGTTATGACAATAAATAAATGTGTTACGCTTTTTATTTATTTCATTAACTCTTATTGAACCCCCCCCATGTCGAATTATTAATTTCTTGACATGCACCCACACTGATTATAATAAATATCATTTAATAAAATAATATTAAATTCTCAAAATCCCAACTGGAAAAACTACACGGCGTGTAATAATTAATACACGACATGTACTTGTTTTCCATAAAACTACACGGCGTGTATATTTAAAATACACTGCGTGTACTTTTATTTTCCATTTTTCTCCACCACATTTATTAGACCTTGAGTAATTACTATTTATTTCATAAATAAATTTAACTGCATTACTCGCTAATAAATATATTATTTCGTCCACAATGTATTCTCTCGAATAACTAGTGTCAAAATAAATGCGATCAGACATCCTTAAATAATTATTAAACCACAGCCGGGAATAATATTAATTTAACTTGTTAAATTAATATTTAACTGAGATACATGGACACACTTAGTGTGTGACACTCTAGGCCTCTTTCTCAGTGGCATTAGGCTGAGCTTGCCTAAAGTCCAAGGTTAGCGTCTATCAACACGCCAAGACACCCATAGAGAAAGAAGTTAACTCCCCAATGATGTGTTACCTCCTACGAACGCTTACCGTGTAATATAATCCCTTTGTCTCGATATCTCCAATCAAGCAGGTTGCATGCTAGTGCCATCAACCCATGTGCTTGATTATTCTTTCTTTGATTTCCCGGAATTGAACTTACCCATACCTTACTATGGCCATGGACTTATTTAAGATATATCAATTCCATCAAAGGGCCTGAGATATCTACTTCCGTTATGGAATGGAAGGGACAAATCCTTTCTCGCATTATCTATTAATGCGGTATTACTCGTGACGCACCCAACTTATCCTACCTCGCTGCGAACAGTGTGTCGTCACAGTTTTCGTCAATACATATAAGTGCGCGAGTTGTAATACCCATTAATAATAATCTTAAAGTCTAAGGATCAATACACACGTCCGTAGAGAGGAACATCCAATGACACTATGAAATGTGGATTTCCTACTGGCGGGTCTCGTTCTCATAATATCCTCAGGGATATTACCAAGGGCGCACACCATGAGAAGGTGCCTCAAAGTTTTATGAGTCCTCACCCCTAATGACCTGTATTATTTGTGTCCCTCAAATAATATCATCCGGCCATAGAACATACATTCAAGAACAGTGTTATGGCACTTCCGGGTTCTCATCATAGCAGGGATCCGCTACGACCCTTTAATGTAACAGCTGTCCTTAGGACATTATTACATGACATGTCACGCAGAAGAACAATCAAGATGTGATAAGGCTTTTATTTAATGAATAAAGTAAAAAGTAGTTGGTTCTAGACCACCAACTCCAACAGACTCCCACTTGGACTAGAGCCAACTGCTAACAACCTTTAACCCGCTAGCTCTCACATGATATTCATGCTTCTGCTAAGATAGGCCTTTAGTCATGGGGTCTGCCACGTTCTCTTCTGTGGATACTCTGCTCACTACAACTTCACCCCTCTGATAGAAATCCATCAAGAGGTGATACTTCCGGAGTATGTGCTTTGTCCGTTGATGTGACCTTGGTTCTTTTGCAAGAGCCACCTCTACAGTATTATCACAATACAATGTAATGGGATCTTTACTGCTAGGCACCACATCAAGCTCCTGGAAAAAGTTCCGAATCCAAACAGCTTCTTTGGCTGCATCAGAAGCCGCTATATACTCGGACTCCACTGTAGAATCAGCAACAACTGGCTGCTTTGAACTCTTCCAGCTCACAGCTCCTCCATTGAGACAGAAAACATATCCAAATTGCGACTTCAGATCATTCTGATCTGTTTGAAAACTAGCATCAGCATACCCTCTGATGACAAGCTCCTCGTCTCCTCCATATACCAGGAACATATCCTTAGTTCTTCTCAGATACTTAAGGATAGTCTTAACAGCAGTCCAATGTTGTTCTCCTGGATTTGCTTGATATCTTCCTACCATGCTCAGTGCATAGGCAACATCAAGCCTGGTACATAACATGGCATACATGATGGATCCTATAGCCGAAGCTTATGGGATCTTTCTCATCCTATATTTCTCCTGTTGTGTTTGGGGACACATTTTCTTAGAAAGATGTAAGCCATGTGACACTGGAACCAATCCCCTCTTGGATTTTTCCATACTAAATATCTTTAGTATCTGGTCAATGTATGTACCATGACTTAGTCCAAGCAGCCTCTTGGATCTATCACGAATGATCTTGATCCCTAGAATGTAGGCTGCTTCTCCTAAGTCCTTCATGGAGAAACACTTGTTCAACTAGTCCTTAACTAACTGTAAGGCTGGTACGTCATTTACAATAAGCAATATGTCATCAACATACACCACTAGGATGACGACCACATTCCCATTAAACCGCTTATAAACACATGGCTCACATTCGTTCTTAATGAAACCAAATTCCTTTTTGGATTCATCAAATCGAATGTTCCATGACCTGGATGCTTTCTTCAATCGATAAATGGATTTCTGCAACTTGCAAACCCGTTTGGCTTCACCTGGTGTCACAAACCCTTCTGGTTTTGTCATATAGACATCTTCCTAAAGGTTCCTGTTAAGGAATGCTGTTTTGACATCCATCTGCCAAATCTCGTAGTCATGGTAAGCTGCTATGGCAAGTATGATTCTTATAGATTTAAACATGGCAACTGGCGAGAAGATTTCATCATAGTCAATTCCTTGACGCTGTCTGAATTCTTTAGCCACTAGCCTTGCTTTATAGGTGCTAACTTGACCTTCCATGTCCAGCTTTCTTTTGAATACCCATTTGCATCCAACAGGATTTACATCAACTGGCTCATCGACCAGAACCCAAACTTGGTTCTGATACATGGAATCCATCTCAGAATTCATAGCTTCTAGCCGTCTTGCAGCTTTTGAGCTTTCTACTGCTTTCTTGTATGAGAGAGGTTCATCATTGTCCAACATTAATGATTCACCATCCTCGGTGACTAGGAAACCAAATCTCTCTGGTTCCCTTATCTCTCTTGAGCTCCTATGCAGTACTTGTGTTTCTGGAACCTCTTCCATGGGGACCTGTGGAACTTGTTCCTGTACCAACTCCTGTGTATCTTGAGTATCAACTTCGTTGAAGTCAATCTTGCTCCCACTATCCTTCTTGAGGATGTGCTCCCTCTCAAGAAAGATGGCTTGTCTGGCGACAGTCACTTTCTTATCTTGGGGGTTATATAGGTAATATCCTTTCGTTTCCTTGGGATATCCTATACAGATACACTTCATGCCCCGAGGTGCTAGTTTGTTGCCTGAGAAGGCCTTAACAAACACCTCGCATCCCCATACATGTGTGTGTGACAAAGTGGGTTTCCTTCCATTCCATAACTCGGATGGAATTCCATTTGCCTCCTTAGTTGGTACTCGGTTTAATGTGTATGCTACAGTTTGTAATGCATATCCCCAAAAGGATAATGGAAGATCCGCATGACTCATCATCGACCTCACCATGTCCAACAAGGTGCGGTTCCTCCTTTCACTAACACCATTCCACTGTGGTGTATAAGGAGGAGTGAGCTGAGATAGAATCCCAGACTCCCGTAGAAGATCGATGAACTCTTGGTTCAGATATTCTCCACCTCGATTCGATCGAAGCTTCTTTATCTTCTTACCAAGTTGATTCTCTACTTCATTCTTGAATTCCTTAAATTTCTCTAAGGACTCTGACTTATACCTCATTAAGTAGACATAGCCATATCTACTCAAATCATCAGAAAAAGTAATAAAGTAAGAATATCCACCTCGAGCTTCTACTGGAAATGGTCCACACATATCTGTGTGTACTAATCCTAGAAGCTCTATGACCCTTTCACCTTGTCCACCAAAAGGCGGCTTGGTCATTTTTCCTTGTAAACAAGCGTGACATCTATCAAGTGGTTTTAGCTCAGTAGAGTCTAAATATCCATCTTGGAAGAGCTTTGTCAAGCGCTTCTCGTTCACATGACCAAGGCGGTGATTCCATAACTGGGTGATGTATGAGTCATGTGAGTTTGTTTCGTTATCGATTTCCAACACTTGGTTTTCGTAATTTAATACATACAAACCATTATTCAAATGTGCCATACCGTAACATATGTTGTTCTTATAAAAGAGACAACCCTTATTTCCAAACTTGAAAATAAATCCATCCATATCCAAACAAGATACATAAATTATGTTCTTGGTAACACTAGGCACAAAATAACAGTTTTGTAAAACCAAAATCATGACAGTTGGCAATGAGAGGTGATAGTCGCCAATAGCCAACGTAGCCAGCCTTGCGCCATTGGCAGCTCGAAGATCCACCTCTCCTCTGGCGATCTTTCTAAATCTACTTGGTTCCTGCATTTGAATACAGATGTGAGGCCCACAAGCTATATCTAATACCCAATGTGTAGAAATAGAAAGATTGCACTTGATAACGAACGCACCTTTAGCGTCCCCACGCTTCTGGGTGCAGTTCCTCTTCCAGTGGCCCTGCTTGCCACATGCAAAACACACTGATTCCCGTTCCTTGCCCTGCCTCTTGATCTTCCCCTTCTTGGAGGGACGGTGCTCGGGGGCTTCAGACCGTTTATAAGTCTTTGGCCCCTTTGCCTTGTCCTTCCTTTTCTTGTTCACCATAAGGACCTCGGGTTTGTCACGCCCCATGTACTTATCTACCTGGCGAATCAAGGTCATAAGCTCCGATAGACTCTTCTCATTGCCGCTCATGTTATAGTTGACAATGAATCTAGAGAAGGTCTTGGGCAATGATGATAGGATGAGATCTGTACGCAACTCATCTGGGAATTTAATCCCTAAGATGTCCAAGCTTTCAATGTAGCCAATAATCTTGACCACATGAGGCCCAGCTAGCGAAGACTCTCCAAGCTTCGTGGTAAATAAAGCATTGGAGATCTCATACCTCTCTTATCTCGCCTTCTCTTGGTAGAGATCTTTAAGGTGAGACATCATTCTATACGCATCCATGTTTTCATGTTGCTTCAAGAGCTCATTAGACATGGCCGATAGCATGAAACACTGGACATCTGTGGCATCATCCATGTGTTTCATGTAGAGAGATAATTCCTCATCACTAGCCTCTTTCCCAGGAACAACTGGAATAGGCTCTTCCAGCACATATAATTTCCTTTCGTGGCGAAGGACGATGCATAAACGCCTCTTCCACTCTTGGAAATTGGTGCTAGTGGGAAGGTTTTCTTTTTCGAGTATGGTGCGAAATGATATGTTTGAAGTCATTTTCTTACCGTTTCTACAATTTAAGATGAGCAAAGGTTTAGTACTTTATTATAAAAATTGAGACAAATAAATAAATTAATACTTATTAGTCTCCCACTATTTTATCGAAATCCAATTGCCCTCACCATTGACTTCAGAATATTCTATTGCATGAATATTCTAGTGGCAAGGATCCATATTGCCCTTCGCATTACCCCAAATAGGGTTGGTCAAGAAACTTGAAGGGTTTTAGGTAGGCATTCCAAATGCCAACTGCATTAACTCGCAGTTCCTTGATCTGCTGAGTGGACTCCCCAATCCTGAAATCCTTTTTGGATTTCCTCAACCTTTGCCTCTTGGTCACACCAAGTCCTGCTGTGGTAGTCAACCCTTGATGCGAAACAAGTCAAGTCAACCCAAAAACTTGAATTAGAATTCCCTGGTAATTGAAAGCACCCCAACTAGGGTTGGTCAAGCACTTTGAACTATGGTTCGATTCTATCCAAGATTATGGAAGGCTATGCCGACTTAATATTTATTTTGAGGGATTTTATCCTTATACGTAAATTGCCATTTTATTATCTTTGATTACATGCTTGTTAATATTAAGTGGGATATACTTAATTGATTAACCATGTGTAAGATAATATTTACGTATAAGCCAATTTTATTTTAGTTCCATCTTGCATGCTCGTTTAATTCATTAATTGTGTGATCGTGACAGCACACCCACAATAAATAAACCATGCAACTGACAGAAATAAAATAAATGGTATGATAATGAGATTTTCTATTGGTTAGTTTATCTAGCGGTTGATAAACTAACCCAAGACCTAGGGGAGAAACACCTTGAACCTTTAGGGTTTGTGTTTACAGCTTTCCACCTGTCCACCTTTGTATCTCCTTGGATTGGTTTCACCTTGGCTCCTGACTTGAGCCGCCTCCACTAGCTTGGGAGCTCCATCAATTACATATGCATTTATCTCACACGCAGGTGAGGGGAGAAAGGGATTTTATATAAAATAATCCTTGGGCGCGCATGCCCTACATATTAATGAGGAGATGGATCGCAGGCCAACAAATTTAATTTAAATAAATAAATTAAAAAAAACCATTCACATACAAAGGTCTCGGTCTATCTCATGATCATCCATACATGCAATGATATTTACGCATAAATAAAACTAGCATTTAATTCTTTAATCGTTCTTGTTTAAGATAAATCACGCCCGAATAAATTAATTATCTTTAATTAATCAATCCTTTTATCTTAAATCCCTTTTTTGAATTTCCTTGAGATTCTCATCCATCATAATTTTAAACAAATAAATTCATTTAAAATTATCCTTGTACACAACTTGTACCTTAGAGGCAACCCGGTGAATTCCCATTTATTACGCAGATGTTAAATTAAACACATATATAAAACACCTATCACGTGTTGTGCCTCAGCTTTACGCCTGCACCATGGTACACGTCTCAAGGGTTTGTATAATATAATAATAAATTTTAATAAATCTGCATAATTTGGGTGAGTACACGGCGTGTAGTTCCGACTACACGGCGTGTACTTTTTCTTCACCGTCCATCTGAAGTACATGCCCGGGGATAGGGCGTGTTAATGTACTTTGGAAATTTTTGGAGTACACGGCGTGTACAGTGGGACACACACCGTGTAGTTTCCGCGTTACACGGTTTCCAGCCAGGCAGGCTATGTACGGAGTACACGGCCCAACCCTCACCCGAAGGGACTAAACGCCATGTTCATTGGACCACACGACATGTATTCCGGAAACCATGTGCCACCTGTTTCTGGTCAACACACGGTGTCTTAAATTCTTAGAAAGAATCCAATACACGACCTGATTTGGAGGATCAGTCAATGCATTGAACCTAGACTACACGGTGTGTACTTCCGAATACATGCCGTGCATTCTGGTGTTATACGGCCAGAAACATTTGGCTCCTCCGGATGAGTTCCTCTATTTTATTTTAATCAAAATTAAAAGAAAAATCCGTTTCTATGAGGTGAACGAGAAACGAGAGAGGAGGAACAGATCTCGATATTCAGATTTCCAGAACGATTAAACATGAATTGAAATAACTAAATTATTAAATGCGTAAATCACCAAAAAAAAAACTAAATAATTATAACCAACGATAACCTCCCTCTGATACCACTTGAAGGTTCCGGGTGCAGTGGAAGCGCGTTGGTGGGTTTTCCCAACTTCAATTTTAACATTAAACAATGTTCAATCCGAGATCCGTCACGATATAAAACGCCGAATCTTCGGAATAGAACAAAGAATTAAAAAAAAAGAAGAGTCCCAGAACCCTTGAGGAGGATCATCATATGTTGATTATAATTAATTTAATTAAAGAATAAGAATTACCTCGTTGGAATTATTTCTTCATTGATGTGTCCGGTCACGATTCGGTGATCCGTCGTTGCGTCATAGAATCCAAGTGTATGATTCTTCTAGCGGTGATCCACACGTGTGTCACGTATCTCCGGACGTTGCTGAAGGGATCTCCGAGTGCTAGCGCAGAAGAACCTTCGCTTGCGATATCCGCCTTTGACCGCCTTGATCCGGTGGAGGATCTTGCTCTCGTAACTTGAGGGAATTCTTGGTGGAAAGGGAATTCTCTCTTGGCTTGAGAGTATTTCCAAATCCGTTGTGCACAACCAATGGCTCTTCAAAATGTTGGGGTTGTGAGGATATTTATAATCATGTTTGAGGTTAATAGAGTTATGACAATAAATAAACACGTTACGCGTTTTATTTATGTCATTAACTCTTATTGAAAACCCCCCATGTCGAATTATTAATTCCTTGACATGCGCCCACACTGATTATAATAAATATCATTTAATAAAATAATATTAAATCCTCAAAATCCCAACTGGAAAAACTACATGGCGTGTAATAATTAATACACGGCGTGTACTTGTTTTCCATAAAACTACACGGCGTGTATATTTAATATACACGACGTGTACTTCTATTTTCCATTTTTCTCCACCACATTTATTAGACCTTGAGTAATGACTATTTATTTATTAAATAAATTTAACTGCATTACTCGCTAATAAATATATTATTTTGTCCACAATGTATTCTCTCGAATAACTAGTGTCAAAATAAATGCGATCAGACATCCTTAAATAATTATTAAACCACAGTCGGGAATATTATTTATTTAACTTGTTAAATTAATATTTAACTGAGATACATGGACACACTTAGTGTGTGACCCTCTAGGCCTCTTTCTCAGTGGAATTAGGCTGAGCCTGCCTAAAGTCCAAGGTTAGCGTCTAGAAACACGCCAAGGCACCCATAGAGAAAGAAGTTAACACCGCAATGACGTGTTACCTCCTACGAACGCTTACTGTGTAATATAATCCCTTTGTCTCGATATCTCCAATCAAGCGGGTTGCATGCTAGTGCCATCAACCCATGTGCTTGATTATTCTTTCTTTGATTTCCCGGAATTGAACTTTCCCATACCTTACCATGGGCATGGACTTATTTAGGCTATATCAATTCCCTCAAAGGTCCTGAGATATATACTTCCATTATGGAACGGAAGGGACAAATCCTTTCTCGCATTATCTATTAATGCGGTATTACCCGTGACGTACCCAACGTATCCTACCTCGCTGCGAACAGTGTGTCGTCATAGTTTTCGTCAATACATCTAAGTGCGCGAGTTTTAATACCCATTAATAATAATATTAAAGTCTAAGGATCAATACACACGTCCGTAGATAGGAACATCCAATGACACTATGAAATGTGGATTTCCTACTGGCGGGTCTCGTTCTCATAATATCCTCCTGGATATTACCAAGGGCGCACACCATGAGAAGGTGCCTCAAAGTTTTATGAGTCCTCACCCCTAATGACCTGTATTATTTGTGTCCCTCAAATAATATCATCCGGCCATAGAACATACATTCAAGAACAATGTTATGGAACTTCCGGGTTCTCATCATAGCAGGGATCCGCTACGACCCTTTAATGTAACAGCTGTCCTTAGGACATTATCACATGACATGTCACGCAGAAGAAAAATCAAGATGTGATAAGGCTTTTATTTAATGAATAAAGTACAAAGTAGTTGGTTCTAGACCACCAACTCCAACATTATATACCTTAATTACAAGAAACTAAACAATGAAAGATCATTTGTTTGTATAGTGTAATGTAAAGTTGTGTAATAAAAAGGAAGGATGCCGTAGTTGGTATCAGAGGATGGGTTATTTATTTTTTGAACTTTGGATTTTAAAATGTTAGGAATAACCTTCGGAACAAGTTAAAATATAGGAAAACATTATTTTACTATAGTAGAGTATTAAGTAAGTGGTTTTTGAACAAAGAAATCCTTGTCTAGATATGAACAAGTGGGAGTGGTCCTGACACAGATATACCTAGCAGTAACAACTCTGACAAGGTGCATCGAGACTGAATCAACGTAACCTAGTACACAACAATGAGCCTCACTATGAACCTATTTTGTAACTTCTTAGGGATATGTTTAGTTAATCACAATTTTTTTATGAACCATTATGAAGGATTCGTAGAAAATTTATTTATTGTTAAAGAATAACATATTTAATAATGATTTTTTAAAAGATAAAATTCCTTTAGGGTTATAAGATTATTAAATGAAACATGTTTCTCAATAATGTTTTCTTATTTTAAAAAAATGGAAGGAAATATGAGGAACTATGTAAATGGTGAGCACAATAGACCCGACACTAACAACCCTCCAATGGAAGCCGAAATGTAAAACTTCATGAGGATGATGAATCAACTAAATTGAGGTATAATAAATAACTTGAATCAATATGAGAGACTAAATGCTCCTCGAATGTAAGAAATTTATTTTGAGTCCTTCATGCATCAATGACCACATTATTTTAGTTGATATACTAACTCATTGATTTCTAAAAAATGTATAATATCTATAGAAAATATCTTTTCTGTACTCCATTATTTGGAATAAGAGAAAGGCACCCTGGCTATGTACCACTTAGAGGGAGAATTTTATCAATGATGGACACTAATTAAAAACATAAATAAAAGAAGGGATATTTAAGTATTGAGTGGGATGAATTCAGGGTAGCCTTTTTCAAAAAATATTTCCCTCGTTTGTTGTGAATTAAAATTGAGAAGGAATTCCTAGAGATAAAGTACAAGGAAAATGAATCTATGGGAAGATATTATATGAACTTTAAAAGACTTTCTCACTATACCTATATATTTTTCATGGAACATAATGGAAAGGTTTATAGGTTCTTCAGTGGACTAAGACCCCATCTATAAAATAATCTATCCAATTGAGACTATGAAAGTTATGTGGAGATAGTGCGAAGTGAAATAAAGGTTGAACTATAGTTTGGAGAGACATGATGGTCTCATAGATCAAATGAAAAGAAGAGATCAATGGATCCATGTTTAGGTAGTAACATTGGTTATAGAAGAGGAGGAAATAAATTGAAACATTCCACATGAAAAAAATGAGGGTAGAAGCATTTGAGAAACTTCTTACTTTGTAGTGGGAAATGTTACATGTGTGGAAGAGATGTCCATATTTCTTGTAACTATCATAGTGAGCTGAAGCCTAAAATTCTCAACACTAACGATAAATGGAAGATGGTGCAAACCCATCCAGAAGCCCGATGCATCACATTTGGACAAATTGTAAAATTTTCTAATCATTTTACATATCCAAAGTTAATAAGGTGAATCACTATCAACATCATCATAGGATAAAGGATCAAGTATTTGATTTTTCTATCACGACATCTGAATTTGAAGCTCCAAATGATGTGGTGGAAGGTATTATCATTGTTATCTCAAAGTTATCAAGATTTTTTTTTTAATTTTGGTTTTATGCATTCCTTTATTTCCTCTAAAATTGAAAAGAATATATAAAAAATCCTTGAACTTATAGAAGCAGTGTTATCAGTAAATACTTCTAGAGGTATTATCCAAGCATCAGAAGTATGTAGAAACTATAGTATTCACTTTTTCCAGAAGAATATCATCAAAAATATTGTAATCATTACCAAGATGGAATTTTACATGATACTAAGGATGGATTGTCTCTAAAATTATAATGCTAAGATAAACTGTAGAAGTAAGGAAATAACTGTAGTCTTGAATGGAAAAACTACATTTATATTCAAAGGAGAGATATCTCAACCTAATATTTATCTAGAAGAACCTCCCATATACTTCTTTATGGAGATGATTGATAAATATAAAGAAGGAAATGAAAGTATATGGATAGAAAATGTACCCATAGTTTAGGAATAAAATGATGTCTTTTTTGAGGAGTTACCTGAATCTCCCCTAGAAATAGAGGTAGATTTATCCATTGAACTAATGCTTGGATCTATGCTATTATAAAATACCCCATATATAAAGAAAAATTTAGAGATGGAGTAATTAAAGAAACAAATCCAAGATCTATTGGAGAAAGGGGTTTATCCGACCAAGTGCGTATCCATGGAGATCACCTATTATCTTTATGATGAAGTAGTATGGATCAATGTGGTTATGGATTGATTATAGATAACATAATGGGATCATAGTGAAGAATAAATACCATATTCCAAGGATTGATGATTTATTTGACCAGATTTATTAGGATAAATTATTCTCTAAGATTGATATTTGATTTGGTTATCATCAATTAAGGGTGAATAAAAAAGATATTCCAAAAATCTGCTTTCAATTAAGATATAGGAATTATGAGTTTTTTGTTATGACCTTCATCTTGACAAATTCTCCTTCTACTCTTATGAATTTGATGAGTAGAGTCTTTAAGTACTACCTTGATAACTTCATGGTAGTTTTTGTTGATGATATTATGATATATTCCAAAAGTCATGAGGAGCATACAGATCATTCAAGTATTATATTGAAAAATATAAGGAAGGAGAGGATATTTGTAAATTTTATAAAACATGAATCTTGGTTATAAAATGTTTCTTTCTTGGGGAACATTATAACCAATAAAGGAATCATAGTTGAACCTGCCATGAAAAAGGTTAGGGAGGAGTGGTATCATCCTATAATAGTAACTGAGATTCATAGTTTCCTTGGATTAGGAGGATATTATAGGAGGTTTGTGAAAAAAAATCATGACTTTCAAATCCACTAACCATGATAAATAAAAAAGGGGATAAGTTCATATAGAAAATGGAGTTTGAATAATGTTTCCAAGATATGAAGAATAGATTTGTTATTGTACCCATGTTAACTCTAACCACTATCGGATAAGGATTTGTTGTTTTTAGTGATGCATATTTGAAAGGTATTGGGTGAATCCTCACAAAAAATGACAAGGTGATTTTTTATGCATCTCAACAGTTGAAGTCTCATGAGAAGAATTATCCTATGCTTGACCTAGAACTGGTTATGGTTGTTTTTTCTCCAAAGATAAGGAGGAACTATATTTATGGGGAGAAATGTGATATATACATTGAACACCACAGTTTGAAGTATATTTTCATAAAAAAGAAATTTAAAATGACATATAAAATATGGTTAAAACTTCTTAAAAACTATGATTGTTCAATTCATTATCATATTGAAAGAGCAAACAAATTCATTGATGCATTGAGTAGGATAGACCCTGTTGTGCTGAAAATGATGAGAATTCAAGGATATCCTTTGATCAAAGACCGAGTAAAACTAGAAATGGGAATGGTAAGGGAAGGTAAACCATCAACCCTATCTGAAATTATTTCTCAACCATCATTACTAGAAAATATCAAGAAAGCTCAAATAGAAGATCATTTATTTTAGAAGAAGATAGAGGCTTTGAAGAATGGGAAGTTTCCTGAGTTCAATATTTATCAAGAAAGTGTACTAAAATTTTGTACAAGTATATGTGTCCCATATATTCTAGAAATAATGAAGGAGATGATGGATTAAGCTCATAACTCTACATTCTCTATACATCCTGTAAGAACTAAAATTTATAGAGACCTTCAAGATCATTATTGGTGGAATAACATGAAAAGGGAGATGGAAGACTACACTATAAGGTGTCTAGTGTGTCAACAAGTAAAGGTAGACTGAAAACATCCTAAATGGGTATTATAAACACTAGTAATACCAACATGGAAGTGGGATAGTATCACTATGTATTTTTTTGTCACTAGTCTCCCAAGATCACCCAAAAGAAACAATGCGATTTGGGTTATCATGGACCAGCTCACCAAGACATCCCATTTCATTTCAATTTGGCAAGATTTCTCTATGGACTAAATTTAAAAGATTTATGTAAAGTAAGTGGTGAGGTCCCATGGAGTACAACTTTCTATTGTTTCTAATCATGATCCAAGGGTCGTATAAAAAATATAGAGAAGACTTCAATAGGCTCTGAATGTTGGATTGAATTTCTGTATGACTTATCACCCACAAACTGATGAACAATCTGAAAGGAATATTCAAACACTTGAGAACATTTTGAGAACATGATAAATGAAATTGAAATGTGGATGTGATTATAATCTCCCATTTGTTGAGTTCCCATACAACAAAATATTCAATTTGAGTATTAAAATAGAACCCTATGAAGATCTATATGGGAAGCGATGTAGAACTACTACTTTTTGAGGTAAATCTAGTGAGAAAAATATTCATGGGTCCAATCTTGTACAAGAGATGATAGAAAAGGATAATAACATCTAATAACACATAAAGTATTCTCAAAGATGGCAGAATAACTATGTTGAAAACCATCAAAGGGAATTTGAGTCTGATATTGGAAACAAAGTATTCCTTTTAATTTCACCTTGTAAGATAGTTAGGTAGTTTTTGAAGAAAGGTAATCTCATCCCCAAGTACATTGGACCTAATAAAATCTTTTATATCATAGGATAAGTGGCCTATGGACTAGAAATTCCACCAAACCTAGATCATGTTCATGATTTTTTCCATGTATCTCTCTTGAGGAAGTATATACCTAACCCTTAACATGTAATAAATCCTAAGGTGGAACAACTAAAACATGAACTCTCTTATGAGGACCAGTTGGTGGAGATCTTGGACCATAGAGACAAGGTTCTATGAAACAAGACTACCCACCTCATCAAAGTGTTGTAGAGAAACCAAAAATATGAAGAAGTGATGTGGGGACCAGAGGAAATAATGAGGTAGAAGTAACAAAACCTTATCTCAATCATGAGAATGATTTGAAATTTCAGGGATGAAATTTATTAAGGTGGGAAGAATGAAATGACCTGAACTTTTTTAATTATATTTGTTTCTTGAAAATGTCTGTTTTATACACAAAAATACTATATATATTTAATAATAAAGTGAGTATAAATTTAAATGTGACCATTTGGTTTTCTACCATTATATGAGAATCGGTAAATTGTGACTATTTTTCAATATGACCATTGGGAACTATACTCTAGATAATTATTTTAACATTTTCATTAGAGTTTATAAGTAAAATTTTGACAAAGAAAAATTGATACATAAAGAAGAGTCGATGACATCAACCAGTACAGTAATTCTATTTGAATTCCATATGTTAGAACTTGGGAGGGAGGTATCATCACTGGGATTCACTCTTGACTAACCCCAAGCTGAGCTTCAACAACTGAAGTTTGAATGAAATCACATGCATGAGAAGTTCAACCTAGTGGAGATTACCACTCGGTTGATGTTAGTCCAGGAACCCCATGAGACTAATGCCATTTCACACCTTTATCTTAGGGAATATGAAGGTGTAATAAGGGGTTATGTGTCAATTCCCTAGTTACTTAAAAGTGTAATTCCTCTATATAAATAAATTTTTTCCCATTAACTTTATTTTAAGTATAGTTTTTCTTAATAAATTTATATAGAATTTGATAAATTTATTTTTCCAAGAGAAATTGAATTTTTAGAAAAGAGTTAATTATTATAATAAACTAAGGTATTATAAATAATTCTTATTTTAATGATATAGTATGTTTAAAAATTATTATTTAAAAATAAATTGTAAATTTTTTTCAAGTGTTGAAAATTTTACTATAAATTTTCCATCTACTATTATTTTTAATAAATAAGTTTTTTTATATTTTAAAGTTAAAATTATTGTATTTAGAGAATTTTTATTATAAAATAAATATCATTTATGAAATAATAACATCTAAATTAGGTTAGGGTGGATTTACGATAATTTTCTAAAATATGTTGTTTTTCCTTGAATAGTAAAAATACAGTTTGAGTTTTTCAGTAAGTTTAATGACATCATAATTATATCATATTGATGTAATAATTAGTTAACCATAATCCAATAATAAAATTATGTTATTTTATTAATATTAATTATTTTAATATATTTTAATCAATTTCAAAATATATAATTTACTTTCCAAATTTTAAAATGGAAAATTTAACTTAATAAATGATTTTTTGTGGAAACCTTAATTTTCCTTACCAAAATTAGTAATATAAAATTATGGTAGACAATTTTGGGATAAAATTACATAAAATATGATCAAAGTGTCCAATACCATGGGAAATCCCATGTTTTTTTAATTATCACTACCTAGGTGTCCAATGCCTTTATTTGGAAATTAATAAACAAATCCCCTACTTTTTCTATAAATACTCTCCCATCTATCCATTTATTTTCACATAAATTTTACAATACATGAATATATTATAGTTTTACATCTAAAGGAGTCCTCTCAAGGTTTCTTCCCAAGGTTTCCTGAATCCCCCAATATTCCAATCTTGGAGTTTTAGGAGTTACTCTTCATGGTAAGGGAAATCTAAACTTCTCTTTTTCTTTGAAATTCATTTTTTATGTGTAAAGTCTTTAAAATTTAAAAACTATGTCCTTTTGTCCATTTTAATCATTACCTTAATTAAAAATTATGTTTTATCAATGGTATAACCCTTTCCCATATCCCTTTACCCTTTTCTAAAGTCAGATTTTATACCCATTACACTGTTGATTTTACATCTCAAAATATATCTCTTCTCATCAAGAAATTCCCTTTTGATTTTATTTTTGTGAATGCTAAAAACTATTTAATTTCTTGGGGTATTAAAAAAGATGTATTTTTTATTTTATTCAGTTTATTAAATAAATAAAACCCTCATTCTCTTTTCATGTTTTATAAATGACATAATGATCTTGTTCTTTAAGCACTTTTTAAAATGCTAGGATTTTGATACGAAACCCGTTTAGTTTATTCTCCATGAATTATTTATGAAACGTTTTATTATGAATTATTTAGATAAAATTAATTAATAAATATTAAGGGTTATCCCTGATATCACTCCAATGTATTGGGTAATGAATTTAATCTCTAAAGATGACATGTTTTATGATACCTTGGTGAATAACCATGGTAATTTTTATGAAACCTCAGTGAAAAAATTTGGATATATGACTATGAATGAAAAATTTAAATGTTATAGACACATTTATAGGATATGATTAATTTTCTTATTATTATGATATGTCTGTTTATCATTATTTAATGATATTCCTCAAGTTCTTATTGATAATTCTCATGATCACATGTAAACTGTTTCACTTTCTTTCCCTTACTAGGCCTTATGCTCACCCTTTCCTTTGATGTATGACCATAAGTTATGAGATGCATTAAGTGTACTTAGGATGAACCTATGAAGAATAAATTCAAGTGGATTATAATGATTTTTTTATGTTTTCATGTATTATGTACCTTATTTCCAACAAAATAAACCTTAAAATATCCTCTATTCATACAATGTAATGTAAAGTTATGTAATAAAATGGAAGGATTACATAGATAAAAAGCTTAGGATAACTTCAGATATTAAATTTTAGTACAATTAACTATACCACGATAGTCTATAATCCATGTTCACAGAAGTTACATTGGTATAAGGCCACCATGTTCACTTAAAAACATTGACTGAGCCCATAAAGGAATCCACCTGACGGTCAAGTCAGAGAATAATGGTTGGTTTAAAAAATTCCATCAAAGTTGTTTCTAATTGGGAATCCAAGTATCACTCAAGACTAACCATACCTCTTTAAAACACATTCATCTAGTGCAAAAATATGATAGAGATTACCAAACAAGCCCTACATCTTTTAAAACTTTAGCACAATGTAAGACCGACACTCTCTTAGTTCACTATAGATGACATCAAGTTAGAGGGAATACTCATATATTAAGGATAATTACACTTAGAGGACATCAAGGAAAACATATAAAAATAGTCAAACCCCTAATGGTCCACTTTTTGAAAGAATCTTTGATTCACCTGCTGACACATCATCATTAACCGATCACAAGAATTTTCCAAGTGAGGAATCCCATGATCATTAAAAATTAACCAATGAAGTCCATCCAAGACCAATGGTGTTTCTCAGGGGTCACATATACATCTAAAAACATCAACATCATGATTCTGAGTAAGCACTGACATGATTCAAAACCTACTAGCATGAAAGGCATCTAAGAAAAACTGACCATTACCCAAGGTCCTCCTTGATTCGTTCCCTTTAATTAGAAGGGAACATATTCACCAAAATGGAAGTGACACTCCCCACCTTCAGAGTGTCCTAGTCATCAGAATAAGAGATAAACTAGACACTTAGAAGTGTGCTAGATCAAATACACCTTAAAAGAGCTTGTGATACTCTTTTTAGTCACACTCACAACATCCAAGAATTTGGCATGAAAACTAGTACCAACCTAAGTGGTGTGTCAAACACACAATTCCCTAAAAGTTATCCTGAGCATTGGTAAAAACTTTATTACTTTAAAGACCTAATCACCCTACTCCCTTGATGATTGGAGAACATACTCAACAGCTCAAATATAAATGATTCTACCAAACTCAATCAATTTATTACATCATTCAATAACTCAAAGTTTTTGCATATATCAATGAATACCACCCTGAGATCTTAGAAGAAAGATGGAAAATCCTAGATACTATCCATAGGATTTCCACCATATGAATTCTAGTATTATGTGGTTCATACAATATGTTTAACACAAATTCATATTTTCTCATACGACCATTAACCTGGATGATGACATACCAAGTCACCCTTCACTGAAGAATAAGAGAGGGTCACACAACCTAAAAAGAGGATGGCTATGCACTTAGCATGTATAACTTGATGAAACTAAGCATCATATGATTATGCCTATAAAAAAGTCAAGGAATACATGACCAATCGTATGAACAAGGGAGTCGTTTAGAATCTAAGAGTCCTACTATGAAAAATGTAACCTAAATGAAACTGAACATCAAAATCATCATAGTATTTAGCAAGGAATTTAAACTCTAGGGGTGATACCTGCCACTATATAGACCCTTACAAAGCACAAACGTCAAACCTATCACTAGTTCATGCTAAAATATTACACTGGGACCTACTACTTTAACTGTGATTTTTATAAAAGGAAGAATAATGCCTATGGAAAATGTTCACATTTTCATTCAAGTTAACATAAGGATAAAATCAAAATAGCCTTAAATGAGGGTTCAAACTAAGGCTACCACTTTAGGTTCAAATTCAATTTTAATCATTTTAAAAGACTTAAAACAAAACATCAAGTACCATTTATAAAATTAAATCACATGGAAATAGATAATATAACCTTCAAGGATCACACTAAGCCAAATTGGGTTCATTAAATTGCAAACCAATAGAAGTTTGTTAATTATTAATGTTTAAAACACACATAATAGATTATCTCAATAGAAACATGCCCCAAATGACCTACTTGGGTCAAGTTGTGTATTTTATAAGTTAAACAGTTAATTTCAGATTAAAATTAAACAACTTTTACATTTAAAGGAATTCATAAATACACTATGGTCATATAAATAATGGTTCAATTACATGGGCTTCCACCACCCCAATCAATAAAGAACCCATAAAATTTATAAAATTAATCTAGATCACATTTAAGAAAATCTATCCACTTTAAAATTAAATATTTACCAGCCTTTTTATTTATAGCCATTTCAAAATATATGATTTTCACATAAAATAGTTCATTTATATGGGTGTCCATCAACCAATTCATTAAGTGCACACACACATTAAAGGTTGTCATTTGGATCTAATTAATTGAAACCAATTAACTTTAACCTTTAAACATTATCATCTTTAACATTTTAAAAAAGTTTTCTAAACATGTATAAATCTGAAAGATGGTTTGAGTATACGAGTTACCTTTTCCCAATTATAAGGCACCCATACCCCTTACAATTGAAAACTGGTTCCCATTTAATTACAAAAAATAATTTAATCCCATGAAACCAATTACATATACCAAAATTAAAAAGAAACATGTTATCAAAAGTAGTGAACATAGAAAAACAAGATATAAACATAGAAGCATGCTAAAATGGAAGAACATGATAATTAAACAAGAATCATGACATATCATCACCTAAATATTGAATCAGATTAACATACTAAATAAAATTACCTAAAAAGGTAAAAACTAATAATGAAATAACACTCAAGGAATGTAATCAAAATCATAAAAATACTATAAATAAAACTATATGGCATGAAATATTCCTGGCATGAAAATTTCTATGTTCCTATAATGATTCATCCTTTATACACTAGGAATAGGGTAAAATACCATCAAATCCATAAATCAATAAGTAGTAGAAGATACACTAATCACTCAAGGTGAAATAAGAATCAACTGAAATATAAAACAATATGAATAATAATACCATCCCTGGACACTTAGAATTTTCTCTATGGGTAGGGTGATCAGTCACAAATAGGGATATTTAGCAAGTGACAAAACATTATTAATATCCTATCTACCATCCTAATATAGAAAGACAAATGAATTGAAACAAACTCTGATACCACTTTGTAACATCCCGAATCGAAAAACTAATAAGATGGTCACTAGAACAGTGGGTCACATGGACTTAGGCATTCCACCCCATATGCCAGAGGATTCCAAATAGGCGCAAGGTTCTAAGGAGGTTATAACAGAGAGACTATACCCTCATATTAGAGTATAACATCTATATTTAATAAGGTAGAGAACTAAAAATAGCAGAATTAGTAATAAATTAAATACAAAGCAGTGGAAGAATTAAGTAAACTGAATATATAAAGATGGAAAATGCTAATATACAATAGATTCATGTATGTACAGATGATGAAACAAAATATAAATCAATTTAAATACAACATGATATAGGATATAAGGAAATAAATAAATAATAAAATAAGTAAAATCCTCAAGGGAAATCTCCTGGATTATCTTGAGAACCAACTCTATCTTATGATCTTAACTCCAAGGTATAAGAAAATCAGCACAAGCAAGAATCCAAGGTCTAGAAAACATATGGTCTACATGTCCACCCTAGTGAAATAGTGGCCTGAGTAGGGTGTGAGATATAAATCCCAGTAGGTTACCACCCAAATCGTCTATTTATAAATCCAATTTTTGAATATAAAGTAAATTATGGTGGGTGTGATATGAAAAGTAAGAAAAACTGAATAAATAAATAACAACTAGCCCACTCAGGTTCTATAAAAACAAATGGTGGCTCTACCTACTTCATATCATATCCAGAATGAAATTTATGATAAGTAAATATATATATAGTATAGTTGTATATTTAATCCATCTAAATAAACCAGGTATGTGTGGATGTAAGTGGACATATACCTAGAATACTAGGTGCTAACTGGACCAAGGCATAACTCAGTCATCCATAATTGGTTTGAATAAACCTATAAGATCAAGAAATAGGGTACATTACCTACATACCAATATAGTGTGATATGTTATGCATGACACTCAGTATGGTGATTGAGCCATCAGGTTAACACTTTAAACAGGGAGTGTGGAACCTCATCCCAACATTCTAAATAGTATCAATAATGAAATATTCCATGAATCAACACCCAATACTAGGGAGCATGATTTTATACCATGCTCAAAAGATCCCTTACCATCATTCTAAAACCTATTTAAGGTGTAATCGTATAAGAATAATAATAACCGGAGCCATGAGGCATTACCACTCATTCTATACATTTACTAATCCCATTTAATATTAAGGGAATAACATTTAAATTATAGTATGTACTAATCATGAAATTAATGGTGTGGCCTTTCCACCATTTACAATTCATTTAATTTATCAATCAAATCATTTAAATAAACATACCATAAAGAATAATCTACTCAACTGAAAATATTCCATTAAATCTAACAAACATGGTGATTCATTTTAACAAGGAATAATGAGGTATTTAAAGTTATCATAGTATAATTGAGAAATTAAACACTTGGGGAATCCCATTCATTTAGAAATATAATCCCTTAAAAGGACTTTGGTCCATTAGTCATTTATATATATGTAGGAAAATTCATTTAATAAATTTAATAAAGGCCATGTCTCAAACATTCTATATGCCTAACCATGAAATCAAAGAATATAAAAAGGACCCAAGAAATAAGGCTAATCATGTTATAAACCACTACTTGTCACTTTGTAATTTTTAAGACAACACACCTCATTTGATGGGTTTTGTTATAAAAAAATGAAATTGTTTACCAACAATTCATTTAATCATAGATAAACTTCACATTTAAGTATTATAACTTAGTTCATCAAATAGAAAAAATTTAGAAGGTTATCATACAAGAAAATCATTAATGTGGTTTAACATGACATTTAGGAGTATTTTTAACATTTAGGAAAAACACTAAGATTTGAAATTCCATTTATAATCCAAGAAGAATGCTTATAAGGTGATTTAGGAATTCTAATCAACTAATTAAAAGGGGAAATATAATATGGAACACACAAGGGGTATCCTTACTAGATTTTGGCACCATCAAACTATTTTCCAATGCTCAATAGAAGTTATACAAGGTGCACAAACCAGTTTAAAAGGAAGAAAATATTTTTTATGCCATGCGTGATAAATGACGACGTGTAGTGAAACAATAGTATTTATCAATCAATGTAAAATTAGGGAAAATATTTATACCACTTACCTTATACCATGGATGATCCACTCATCCAATATTAAGATTTGATTTTGTCTGGTCTTGAATAAATCTAAGAAACTGACCTTCACCTTGAAAATTTATAAAATGAGCCTACACCTTGATAACCTTTTCAAGAGAATACTAAATCAATAAAGGTTAATAATAAATTAAGAGATTATAGATGTGGATCTATAGAGACCAATGGAGTATGAATTGAATGACAGATGTAGGAGTTATTTCAAATCCTTGGGTAGGCATAGGAGGAGAAACTCACAACTCAAGGAGAGCCTCACATGGCTAGAGGAGAAGGAAACAAAGAAGAAAAAGAAAACATAAAGCTATTAAATAAATTTTCATAATTTTACACATAAAAAGTGGGTCTCATGGTTTGTCTAAACTATGAAACAACCATGCAATTCCAATTGCCTATGGAACCCACCTCATATAGTTGTGATGCATGGTTTACCTAACCATTCACCAACTTTGAAGTGAATAGTGAATAGGTACTTCCTAAGTGGCGCTACCCTTGTGGTCCAGGATCATGTTTTGGGTAAACCATGCACATAAAATGTTCTTCACATCTAATCACCTTCATAAGTCACCCAGTTTTCTACTGGGGGATGCATGATTTTAGATAAACCATGCGCCTCTTTCAGTCCACCCAACTTGTGATTTTCAGGTCTCGACATTCCCGAAACTCAATGAGACACTAGAGGAACCCCCAATACCTTTAACTAAGTATAAAAAAACATTGAAGTTTGAAAACTCTTAGAATTATATTGCAAATCACAGACCAAAGAACCGACTTTCCAGTAAATGCAAAAATTCAAATTCCCAAAAACTTTTTCCTAGGATAAAAACATGGTATGTTATAAGAAACAACAAATCTTGTTCTTATTTATGAATATAAATTCCATAAAAATAATTAGAAATTCTTTAGAAAATTATCCTTTCCAGTTGGAAAAAACTTATTTGAAATATAAAAAATCACAAATATTAAGGAATTTTTTTTGAAAATAATCTAGGAAAATTTTATTCGATTCTTTGAAACATTTAATAGTCATGATGAGGGAATATTATATTCATGTTATACACTTTAAAAGAAATATTCTTTTCACATTTTCAATAAAAGTCAAAAGAACATCACTCAGAAAATAATAAGAAGATTCCTTTTAAACAATTTTTTTAAAAGTCAAAAAATTAAAGAAATTACTTTAAAAATCATTTGATATATTTAAAAATATATTTAAAACATTTTTTTTTCAAAACATGGATATGGAAGAATTTTTTTTTATCAAAGATAGAAATAAAATCACATTTTCTTAAAAACTATTTTTGATTCCTTGAGTACATAAAAATATGAAAATGAAAGGGAAAAATTTATTGTTAAGAAATAATTAGAGGATAATAAAATAAATTAGTTTCTTGAGAGATAGATCTTAAGTTTTCATCATTAGAAACATAATCATAAACAATCTCAATAAACGATGAGATTTTAAATAAAATCTTTACCTGTTTGGTTTATTTTGAATCATAAGAACCATTAAATATTAATATCAAATGAATATTTAATATCATAATAAGAAGGATATTGATTATATAACATGTAAAAGGGTAGGATATAAATCTCCTAAAAATAATATAGGTGCATTACAAATCTTATGTCGCAAAGAAGGTAATTTGAGAAAAAAATCCCTTACCTTAAGTATAAACTTACTTAATACACCTTAAAAACTATTATATGATAAATATACATATATTATACATATATTAAATAAACATACATAACATATATTATTTATTTATGGCTTTTTATTTCCTTTTTATCAATAATTATTTATTAAAATCACATTTTGGGTAATAACTGCTTCATTTTTCATGTATTTTTTGGTTTTTTATTTTTGGTCCTTTCACTTTAATATTGGTTACATAAAATTTATAATTTTAATCATGAAATAAATATAATATATATTTATTATATATTTATTTATAGTAACCCATTAATTTTAGATATAGAAAATGAGTAACATCGTTTGTGGTGAGGGTAATTCATGTGTACACATGAACACCGTTTCCATTTTTACGATGGACAAAAAAAGAATGTTAATAATATATTACCTTTAAAGATTTGTTATTATTTCACACATATATATATATATATCACATATTTTGATTAATTTTTTCTTTATTATTTTCCATGTAAAGGTTAGTTAAAAACAAATCACATCACAATTCAGGGAAGTTGTCCTTCGTACACATGGTCGATGTTATCGTATCCCCAAAGAAAGAAATGTAAGAAGGAAGATGTGATATAAATTTTTTTAAGAATAATAATATCATAAATATCATATATAGAAAATAAATATTTTATTATATCCATATGTGAGTGTTGGTTATGGAAAATAAATAACATCAATTAGTGAGGCGATAGTCTGCCGTAGAAACAATCGACAGTTTTGTTTTCTGTTTGTGGGAAGATGAGAAAGATATAGGTCATTAAATTAAATTAATAACATATAATTATATTTAATAAATTTATTTTATTATACTATTATGGTTTAAAAATTATTTTATGTTGGTGGAGTAAGAATTAAAACAAAAACCTATGTTTACAAATTTTACCTCTTCTTCAGAGAGCCTCCTTCGGTTTATACCTAAATCCTTCTTAGAAAGGATTATAAATAAACAAATTCCTCTAGAATGATATCAGGGAGTTAAGTAAAGTAATTATATAGGTATTTTATAAAACAAATAGTATGGATGTGTGAAGAGTAGAGGATATGGGGTGGCCTTTTATATGTGGGGGAGAGGACACACATGTCATTTTTGAAAAGAATAAAGTATACCCACATTTTCTCCTTGTCACAATGATAAAAATGGATAATTAAATAAATTATTGGTGATAAAGTATAAACATGGACATCCAATGGGTTTTGGACATGTTTTTAGGATATTTTACACCCTATCTTTTTAGTTTAACCGTCAGTAATCCCGTTATAACCTTAACCGCGATAATTAATTTTTACTGAACTCACTATTCATTATTATAAAAATTAAGTTGATATTATTAAATAATATTAATTATTATTATTACACATATTTAATCAATTTTTATAAATTTAATTCACATAAGTGGTAGAATTTAGTATAAAATTAAACATGCATATGTGATGAAAAATTGGTTTTATAAAGAGAAAAAGTTCAAAAATTTTAAAAGATTTTATATCAAAATTCAATATAAAATTGATTAAAATAAAATATATTTTTTTAATTATAATATAATATAACTAATTATACTTTTAAAATAATTTTAAAATAAAAATATTACCTTATAAATTATTTAAATGAAATGACAGTTTTCAATAAAAACCAATATTTTCATTATTTATTGAAAAATTAATATTTTTAAAAAAATACCAAAAATTCACCCTAATTTAATTTTAAAATGTTGATTAAAAAATATTTAGTTCATTTTTTCAAATAAAATTTCTAAAAGTTTTAAAAAATAATTGTATTATTTGTTCACAAAAATAAATAAAAGCTTTTTTTTGAGAAAATAGTATTTTTGAAATATATAGACTTTAACAAAAATTAAGTATATTTTTACAAAGTTTATTTATTTATATAAAACCATTATTCTTAGTATTTAAATTGTTTTTATTCCTATTAAAATTTCCATGTTTAACAACTAGGTCATACATGCCATGTTAAATAGTAATATAAATAGTATATTATAGTTCTTTAGAACTTAGTGTTGCATGTAGTGAAATATATTGAAGAAATTAAATTTATTTGAAAATAATTAATAAAATTTCAGGGTGTTACACAAATATTTCATAAACATCACAACCATTATCCATGAAAAACTAAACCATGGAGCATACACAAGTTTCAAGTTAAAGTTTACATTTATAACCAAAAACCAAAATGTATCAAAGGGGAGGGGACCAAAAAATGAAACATAAGCCTCCTCATGGAATGAGGTCCAATACCCATCATTCCATCACCATTAGCACCTAAAAAAATTATACCATCATGAAAACCCGCCACCACCTCCATAGAAATCATTACCTTTACCTAAGTTGGAAAAAACATGGTCTACATAATCCTATGGGGTGTTTATAGGGTGAGAGATCACATGCACAGAAGGACCCCACCAAGTGTTCCATTCATAGACATTATAAGACAAATAATCATGATAGTTTAGAGAAAATGAAATGATTTCAATTTTAATGCATTATTTAATATTTAAATAAAGATAAGTGATGTAATAATAAATTAAAATAGGTAAAAACATAATATAAACACCAGGGTAGATCCATAAATAGAGAGGGTTAGTGGGGACCTATGATCTTCATACTCATGGAGATGAACCATAAATGTAAATATATAATCTCCCACTTGATCCAACAAATCCACATCATTATAGTTTATTTAGTTTTATAAAATAATCCTACTAGGTAGGGAATTTAATTCCTAGTATACTTGTCATAGTCTTCCCACCTAGGTATCTAATATTCCCATGTGAATTATCCCATATATCAACCCAAAAATCTGCTTTTTGTTAAAAAATAAAATCATCACATTCTTAGTATACCATTTTCAACCATCTCCATAGGGTATAGCCATTTATAAAGCCTTACACACAAAAAAATCCTTTAAATCAACCATTTTCACACACAAACAATTTATAATAGATTTATAAATTTAGGAAATCTCATTTAAATCATCAAATAACTGAACCACATTAAACCAACCAATTTACTTCTTGAAACCACTAAAATATATTAAAAACCCACAAGAAAAGATGAGTGGAGATCCTATATAAAGAATAAAACACTAAAAACATTTAACCCCAAGCTAATAAATTTAGGTTCAATGCACACTAGATCACTGCAACCACCAAAGAGAAGGAGAATCAATAAATAAGGGAGAATAGACCAAAAGAACAATAAATGAGACACTTATATGATGATTATTGGAGACACCAAGATCAAATCACCCAATAAGTGGATCCAATATAGATTTAGAGAATAGGGGAGGCAATCCTAGGACTTAAAGGGTCAACTGGTGAAAATGAGGTGGTAAAATACGTTTAAATCGAGGAGGGGTATTTTTGGAAATCCAAAATATTTAAAATCTACACAAGCCAAATGGTTTCCCACTTAGTCTTCCAGACCATGAGACTGCCATTCAGGATCCTCCATCCAAATAAGTGGAGGCCAAATGGTTTGGGTTTCATGGTTTCACAAACAATGCGCCTAACCTTGTGGGTACCCTTGTGGCACTATCTAAGCCACATAGTTTGCTGGGGACTGGAACGTGATTTATACTAACCATGAACCATCCTTTTCTCCCCAAAACATCCCTTTTTTATATGAAAATAACTTATAAAATATATGGAATAAGAAACCCAAAAATAAATGAAAAGGTCCTAAAAATAATTTTTTTGGTATACTAAATGAGATTAGGATTCCCTATGTAAGAAACATGAGATTAATAATGTGATGAACATGTTATGATCCCTACATTTTGATAAGTCTAAATAATAATCCATAGACCATCCCTTTTGTCTATCCTTTTTTTTGTGAAATTATCCTTACTATTTGATATTAAACTGCATGGTGTAGTATTATTATACCACTTTAAATTATACACTTAAACTATATGGTTTTTTATTTCTATAAAAAATAAGATACATAGTATTTCACTCATAATTTAAATCCTAAATCCCTACTTACTACATTTCACTAATGAAATGATACACCATGTATGAAGATCCCAAGGTGACTCTACCATATTAAAAAAAGAGTCTCATTTCCATTTTACCACCTCACAGGGGTGAAAAATCCGAATTCTGCTCATTTTTCTAAAGAAAAAAACCTATCACTATACCCTCCTAAATTATCCATTGGGATTTAGTTTTAGCACACGAAACTGACTTACAAACAAACCATATGTGATGATCGTGCATGGGGCCACCCCCAAAATAATTTAATCCTTTTACTAAAATATAAGTGATGAGCATATGTGGGACTCTATGCATGGTAATTTAAACCTATGACTAAACCATACATGTTGATAATTTATGGAACATTCCCTAGTAGAATCTAAACCTATGACTAACACATACACATAGAGGATATGTGGGACTGTCCCCACTATAATTTAAATATACAACCCTATATTATGTGAAGAACATATTTGGAACCCCTGATGCTTCAGAAACCTTGAACTAGGTGATGATCATGGGGAGAATTATTTGATTATCCTAGTAAATGTATGTTACATGCATAAAATATCTACTCCCAATATTTAGGTGACAAAATTAATATTTGAACTCTTGTGATGAGAATTAAATACCTTATGTGAAGAGCATAATAAGCTTTTGTGATGAGAATATGATCTCTATGTTCTCTTTTGAGGTGACAATACTGATTTTCTTACACTTTTTAATGAGTATAGGTTTCATATATGTTTGAGAAAGGGAGGGATTATGTGGAGGTTTTATGATTCCTTGTGTAATGTGCACATGATTCATCATGTGATGAGCATGAGTGGCATCTGGTGATGATCTAGGTTTTCCCTAGGAAAAAAATCCTATGCTTCCTTATGTGATGATAATAAGTTTCCATGTATAGTGATCATGAGATTATTTGGGTATTAAAATTGAGATACCCTATATGATTAATATAGGATTTCCCCATTGAATATCCTGAGGAATATATTCATAGATTCCCAAAAAACCCAATGATGTACGATCATGTACAAATATAATTCATTCTATTTAAGAGAAGGTGGTCACCCTACCAAGGAATATAGTGATGTAATTAATCATATTTCATATAAATATGGTTCTAGGAATGATGTTCATGATATTTTGTTAATTATATAAGGGAGAGACAGACTAAGAAAAAATCTTCATAGAGGAATCTCTAAATGGAAGGGCTGAAATCCTATTATCCCATTCTAATGTAGTATCCAAAACTACCACCCCAATGGTGAATACTAATTTCCCTTAGAAAGAAGGAATGTTGTACCATAAGGAACATGACCTATACAAATATTCAAACCCAATATGAATGTGTATTCCTATGGAAAGTGTAAGAAAACTAACTCCTTGGGAAAGATTTTACAAAACACTATATACTCTGATCATTTGAATCATTTCAACTAATAAAAGGTTAAAGAAAATGAATTCCAAAAAATTATATATAATCAAATTAAACTTCCATTTAAATTTATCATCTATAATAATGATCACAAATAATTGTATCATATAAAAAATACTAGGGAGGAAACTAAAATAACTCATAGTACCAAGTCATTATTTATCATTTTCTATCCCATTTACATATTTCTATTCCATTATTCCATAAATGATCAAATTCTAATATAATAGAAATAATGTCGACAACATTATCTTTATGGTCTTTAATGTCCACAAGATGCCAAACTAACATCACATTCTCCACATCATCAATATTACTTTAGTGACTCATGTGAGATGAATCATTAATATATCTCACAATATATTACATATGAAATATTATATAAATCCATCCTAACCATGTAGGACGCTTCAAATAGTTCACTACCTCACCAATTTTCTTCATCTCTTTTAATGTTTTAATATATCATACTGAGAGAATGTATCCTTAAAATAACCTGCATTTCCCACCATAATTAGAATCCTACAAGAATGAATGAACATAAAATAAAAAATCCAATAGTATTATTCTATATTATTTTTATAATTTATGCATACTCTATATAATCTTCATCTTCTATTAGATTATCTACAATCACTCTTTCATACTTCACAAAATATCTTGAATAATATTCAAATAATTTTCTATTCTAACTCAATATAACAGAAAATGATATAGATGGACATATATTTCAACCTATGGTACCAACCCAATAAATTAACGATAAATATTATTATAATCAAACTATACCAAAGATAAATATTCAATACATTAATAAAATTTGTACCCTAAAAATATCCTATAAATTATAGTTGGTCAATTCAATCTTACCAAAACAATTTGGATGGAAATATGTATTAAAAAAATTGGTACCAAAATCATGATACAATCCTCTCCATATCCATGATTTGAACAAAATATCATGATTATAAGTTACTATCTATGTAATTTGATGTAGTCTCACTACATCCACAATGTAAATCATTATCAAACACTCAATTAAGAAAAATTAAATAAATATAATAAAACAATATGACTTTATCAATCATTAGATAATTAATGAGATTATATTAGATCCTTATTTTAATGGGTGAAATCTAGACATGTTTTCCATGGAAAATTCCAAAAAAATATACCATGGAATACTTAATAGGTATAACAAACTAGTGGAATCATGATGCATATACATTACCTGTTGATAGCATAGATATGTGAATATATACCATATCACTGAGATCTTCATTAACAAAAAAAATGTTTCTTAATAGAAAGATACATCCTTACTATTCTATGTTTAATTTTTAATAGTAAAATATCTTACATGAAAAACTTAATTCTGTACTATTTTTATAATATATATGCTTTTTTCAATTGTAATATGATTCTTTAAGACTATTACTTAACTATCTTGAAAATTTTCATCAATGTTACAATCTCTCTATATTTCAATATTAATTCATCACATCTATGATTTAACACTTATTTATACTATCAAATAAGAAACCATCTTATGATACAAATAAGATATATAATCAATTTCCTTCATTTTAATTTTAAAAATTTCATAATTCTCAACCATCAAGCTTTTCTCTAATACCACCTAAGAAAAGTCTCTGTATGATATTTATATCAATGCTTTAACTACTAAATTCTATTTTTAGGGGCATATATTATCATAAAGTCATATTTGGTGAGAAAATCCAACTATATACTCTATAATATATTTAAGATCCACTAAGATAAAATATACTAAAAACTATTGTAATCCATGTAATTCATAAAACAACCAATTAGAAAATAATATCATTATAAATTTTGTATAAAGTACTCTTCTATAACCTCTAGATCATGGATAACATAGTTATACTTAGGATAATTAAACTATATATGCCCATAAGTAATAATTAATCACATTTTAATAATATCATAGGATAATAATTAATGAAATATATCAAAATAAAAATTATATGGATCCATTGATTTAGAAATTAATGAATTGGTATATTAGTTTACTTTCACTTTAAGTATTTTAAAATATGATTAATATTAATCTGTCAAAACAAAAAGATATATTTATTATTAATGAATGATAATTAAGTTACAATCTATTATAATTTAGGTAAAAAATCATACAATTAACTATATAACCATGAAAAATATTAAATTCTATGAAATTATTGTTTTTTACTAAAAATAACTACAATAATTTCTTCTAGGACTATAGTGATTCGAAGATTATAGATAAAACAAATAATAAAATAAACCTAAAAAAGGAACAATTCTTGGAAATCTTTATATGAATTCTTAAAAAGTCCCTAAAATGATCCTAATATGTTTACCATGATCCACTTTCAAACTCAAATTAAAAAAATAAGTATTCAATAAAGGAAACTAAAATCTCATAATATAGATGAAACACCTAATGAAGATCCCTATGAATATAACTGTTATATTCATAACTCAAAATGGAATCATCTATAACTAAAAATTTATACAAAAAATTTATAGGTTTTATTAGGAATATATTCACTTTATACACTTATATAATGAAAAATTAAACATAATTCAATCATTAAGAACATTATTTATACTCTAATATGATCATAACCAATCCTTTATTATAGATAATAGTACATCATTATTAACAATTTCAACAACTATTAGTGAATTAAAAATATCATACTTCTATAAATTTTTTTTAAAAAATGAAACTATAGAACCACTTGATGAAAACTTGGTTTAATAAAGACCCTCTATAATATAACATTAATTTTATTCATTAAAACTTGATATTCTATAGGAAACAATTGATAAAATGATATGAAAATTACCAATTCACCTAGATATATATCTATTATAATCTCAATATAAAAATACAAAGTTAATCTCATGAACTACTTAGAAAAAATCAACAAACTCCCTCAAATTGTTTGGAATATTCTCTACCCATGCATCTATTATGAATAAAATCCACCTTTCACAATATGATGTGATACTATATAGATAAATACATTAAATTATTATTTAGTGATCTATATCTCTAATAAATATTACCTGATAACATGGTATACTAATTAATATTACTCTATGATACTAATATGATC
The DNA here is from genome assembly GCA_963277665.1 of Viscum album. Taxonomy (NCBI): domain Eukaryota; kingdom Viridiplantae; phylum Streptophyta; class Magnoliopsida; order Santalales; family Viscaceae; genus Viscum; species Viscum album. The sequence continues at coordinate 72,155,286 of OY728162.1, read as the reverse complement.
ACACGATAGTCTTCAATGTTAATGAAAATCTCTCTCATAAACTATATTAACAACACCCAAAAACAGTTGGAAAAGAGATAATAAAATATATTTTTGTTGTTATTGATGTTCTTTCTATTAGTATTAAAATAATCATGGAAGAAATATATTTTCTAATTTGGACTCCAGTGAAGTCCCAAAATGGAATTATAAAGATGGATATGTATTATATTTCCAAAAAATCTATTAAAATATCAATATGTGATGTAGTTTTTGTGGTTACTATGAGAATACCTTGGTTTAAAAAATATAAGTACCTTATTTGTGTTGATTTTTAATTGATCTTCACCTTATAGACAAGTAATAAATGATTCAAAGTAATATCCAAAAAATATTATAATAATATAGGGATGTTAGTTACACAAATAGAGGTATTAAAGACCTAAATTTAAAATGTGAAATCTAGCTTGGAGTTAATGATGTTTTTAGATAAGTTTTGAGTCATTAAGAATCTCTTGGGTTGAGTTGAGTAAAATCTACTATTATTTTATTAAATATATAAATCCTATGTTTGAGAATATTTTATAAAATAATAAGATTCAATGTTCTTAATATGGGCCATTTTATGTTACTATAAGAGTCATTTTTTACTCAATAAACATAATTTTGAAAAGGGTTTATACTTGCATAATATTAAACATAAAGAATTTGATAAATTCAATAAGGGGATTATTAGAATAATGTTCTGATTTTGGAATAGTAAATTAAACTTTTTATTATAGGAGAGGTACCTCATAAGAGTCTTGTATAACTTCTTAAGAGTAAATATATTGTTTGTAAGAGTCATTAACACTCTTTCATATAAAATTTGAAAAGGCATTTGAGGATCATAAAAGGTATATGGACTTTTTATAGGCAATTACATACAATAGAAAATCAATTTTCACTTTTTATTAGTACTTAATGAGATCAAAAAAGTAAAACTTACTTTATAATGGTATGTCCATATATCAAAAAATTATTTCTCACTTCATAGGAGTAGACGAATTTAAGAAAATTGGAGATTTTAGAAAGTTGAAAAAAACATTTTCCCTAAATATTTACTTTAAAAATAATGAGAAAATATAAATATGGTGATTAATGTTTGTATATATTCTTGAATAAAAAAACAATACCATTAAGATGGATCATGATAAAAGATGTTGTGATTCAGGATCAGTTGAATTTGAAAGGAAATCGATATAAGGAGACACACTTCCACATCAGAGTTACATGAACATGTTGATAATTAAAAATATTTTAATATAGTGGATTACATTGTAAAATTAATGGGAAAATATATCAAGTCTTATGGAATTTTATGTGAGGATTATAGCCTATATTTTGAGAGAGAATCCAAAATAGAAATATCCTCCAATTTGAATGAGTAAACTTTATGCCAACATAATTCAAGGAATATTCCAAATTATCATACATAAATAATATTAAAAATGACGTGAATAAAAAAATAGGGAATAAAAAAATGTGTGAAATACACTTAAAACCCAATGAAACTATGAATAAAATTAACAAATTAAAGAAGAAATATGATAAACTCATAGGCTATAGTATCATGGAGATAATTAAGAGGTAAAATCCACGATCCATTCAAGAAGGAGGGGAACTATTGTTCCTGATTATTTGATTAAATAAAGAAGATCCAAATAATTTAATATATATAGAAGATGCGAAAGAAAATAATAGTTAATCATATGGATAAAATGCTAAAGTTCATGAAGTATGAGCATATATTGAACTACTAATCCAGGGGGTGGTAAGGAAGGTCATTATAAAGTGGTTATAAAATAACTAAGATAAAATCAATTATATTTTTAATTTTAATACAAACACATTTTTAGTGGGAAATGGGAAGTTTTATTCTCTAGTGGGTCTCTGAATAAGGAGTATAGTGGGAATAATTTTTGATAGGGTTGGGGACGTCTTTGGTGTAACCACTTTCATTTATTATTGACAATCCATGATTGGTAAGAAAAACAAATCATGGAATGAAGTTGGATTTTAAGGACAAACCTTCTAAATCCTTATGTGTTGTGAATTATTTATTTTAATTACACACTAGGTGAGAATGGGTTAATTATATTTTAGAGTAATAATACATTAATGGGACACATAGGTTAATTCTAAAATAAATAATTGTAAACCTATACCACTAATTCACCTACCCTCTTAGTATCAACCACTGATTTTGACACTGCATGTGGTATTAGGGAAACTATAGGTTCTATTTTAAATATACAATAAGTTAAAAATAATAGATAATATAAATTATATGAACAATATGTGTGTCCATAAATTTTATGTAAATAACTATCATAGTTAAATCAATAAGATGTTTCCTTACCTTATATTTCTTGGCATGGATGTAAGAGATATTTAAAAAATAAGATTTACACCCTTTAATAATAATTATAACATATCTTTTACTGATAATGGAAATACATAAGTAGATGGAAATGAAAAAAATGGAATTCATATTTCATTTTAATATTTTTTTTAAATGGTCACTAGACTCAAAAATGCCATGGAATTGTGGGAAAATTGAAAATTATTTATGATGGAAATGTTAAAGTCAATTAATAAACATTTATTGTTTGGATAATTAGATTTTAGGATACTAAAATCACTAATGATGAATAAATCAGTGACTTCTTTATAAGATTCAATGAGTTTGGTAGAACTTTTTTAGGGTTCAGTGAGAAAATAAATGGTTCTATTATTATTAAAAGGTAATAGAAAAATTTATATATTTTAACTTTTTAATATAGAGGGGATCATTAATTAGATTGAATTTATAATCTTATCATTTAAAATTAATTATGGAAAATTTTAGTATTTAAAAATAAATAAAAATATAAGATAGATATTTAGGTTTTGAGAAAGCTTAAAATAAGTGATGAAGAAGTTGAAAAATAAAGTGATTTAGAAGTTGAGGGAGTTGATAAAGACCTCAATTTAATTATTTACCTTATATAAAAAGGGTTCAAAAAGAGAAACTAGAAATGAAAGGTCACAAAACCAACACAATGATACAATTGTAATGGGTTTGGATACCTAACAATTAATTCCACAATAAATAAGTCTACTGGATTAAAATCATATTTTAAAGAAGAGAAACCTCAAAAACAGTAATGTCGTAAAAGGAAGAGTAAATATTAAATTATTAAGAAGATAAGTTTTATTATAATAATAGAACAAGATGGATAATATTTATGATTACCATTATAATATAATTTTATCTTTATATCTCATGTTGAGAGAGGCTTTGATACCTCATATAGTGATGATGAAGAAGAAATGATATAATTGAAATACATACCAAAAAAATGAGTTGGAATTTTTCCTTGAACAGAACACAAATCGCTTGAATGAAAAGGAAAATTTGTTGAAAGAAAATAATATGACTTACTCTGAAAAATAAGAGTATGTCAAGAAATAAGTGGCATACATTAATGAGATTAAGAAATATAAATTGAAGGTCTCTCATCAAGAAAAGATACCTAGTGATCTTGAATAGAAATTTTCTAGGAAATAAGAAGTTATATCTGAGAAATAGTCACTATATATTGAATCATTTTTTGTATATAAAATCATAGAATTATTCAACCATTCAATTGAAGTGAAATTAGAAACCTCTAAATAAGTTTAGAATAGGGGTTCTCATAGGTATGTAAAATATATTTCTAATAATAAGTCTAAATATAAATTTGTAATTTCTAATAGTGAATGTTCCTAAAATATGTATTAACATAATTTTGAAAAGAAGACATGTGAGATACACTATTCCATATCAACAGTAGATAGAAATATGATAAGGATATTACTTCCCCTATGGAAATTATTGCTCAAGTTTCACAAGGATGTAAAAAAAAATTATCTATAGATTTATCATAAATAAAAATGATTAAGGTTTCAAGGATGGTTCTATGGAAGGTATGATATAAACCTTTGTCCTTCTTGTTTAAAATATCATTTCCAAGGAAGATTCATAATCCAAGGGTGCGATATGGTGATAAGACATTGATAGATTCTAAAAAAGGCGAATTGGGATCTTAAATTCAATAAATTTGTCAAATCAAAGAAGATTTGGTTATTTAGAAGAAATATGTGTTTGATATGAATATAGAGAAAAAAAATCTAAGGAATGCATGAATTTATTACCAATATATTTTCTATATTATTTTAAATGGCCGTAATCACAAAGGATTAAAGGTGGAATTTTATATTCTACTATGACTACCAAGAAGTCATATGAAAAATCCAAAAAAGATGAGCATGTTAAGAAATAATTCCAATTATTTTTTCTATATTTTTTATAAAAAACTAAATAAATTGATAAGGTATAAATTAATGTTATTTCCAAATAAAATCCAGTGCATTTACATGAATAGGCTCAATTTCATGAGAGGTTGTGTATAAGTGATTTCCTAAAAATTCAAGAAAAATATCTATGGAAGATATGAAAAATATGGACATGATATGGAATATGATATAGACATACTTCTATCTCTAGAATAATTAATGAGAAATGTAATTTAATTATTAAGAAATGTGTTTTCCTTAATGACTAATGTGAAGAAAATTTCTATATAATTAGTAAAAGTAAATAAAAAGGGAATGAAATTTTTGAGACTCATATCAGGAAAAGTGATATTAAAAATATTTACATACTAAGATTAAGAGTAATAAAAAGTATTAGCTAAGAGGAAATTCTTATACATTCCATTTCAAGTGATTAATTGAGTGGTTCCTACTCATTCCATTGTTTATATTTATTTTATTTTTTAAAGTAGTGAATTGAAGGATATAGATGAGTCTTGTATTCATTGTATGACAAAAAAGAGATATTTTTATAGTGTTCTAATTAAATGAGAAATATAAAGTGAATTCATCTTTAAATTGGGTTCAAACATGAGGTGGAGTAATAAAAACAAGATATTATATGTGATTATTGAATATTTGGACAACTTTGATAAGCTGGAGTATGATTTTTTCCAATCACACTTACATAAATGTTTTTTGCTTCATCAAATGTGTTTATAAAGGGGGAGTGTTAGTTGAATAATATCTAAGAGAAAGGGGTATTCATTCATTATGTTCTTAAACTCATATAATGTTTTTTTAAGATGTGTGCATGTCACAATTTATAGCGAAAATTGGATGAGAATTACATAAATTGAGTAGGTTTGAGTTTGCATCACATGAATTTTAGTATTTGGATAGTCTTGATCACCTTGGTTATTCACTCTGGTTTTCTACATCAGGTTTACCTATGTTGAAAAATAGTTTATTGACTAATAGATCATTTTTAATGAATCATGTGGATATTAATTTATCAAAATTAGTAAATTAATTATAAATTTTTACTAAATTATGGATAAGAAAAATATTCAAAAGAAGATAATTAAAACCCTACATTTAGATTTTAATACTTTTATTATGAATACATGGAAGAAACATTTACATTGGAAGTATGTTTGTATAGAAAAAAAATTGAAATGGGGAGATTAAAGTAAAAAATGAATTTATGAAGGATACTTTGTATTTATTATCAATATGATCTTTTAAAAATTCAACATGTGATAGATAATTTTAGGCTTCTTATTTAAGAACCTGGATAGATATATAAAATTAATAGTACCATATTATTATGATTATTCAAGTAATCATTATGTTATATAGTAGTACTAAATTTTTGAGAGTATTTTATACAACATATTATAATAAGAGAGGTATTTAAATAAACCAAATAGGGTGATTGAAGACATAAACATAAAGGTAAAGATATTCTTGGAGTTGATGATGTTTTTAGATAAGATTTGAGTGATTTAGAAGCTCTTAGATTGAGTTTAAACAAATATCTTATTATTTTTTAAAATCTTAAAATCCTATTATCGAGTAATTTTATCAATGTTAAAAGACAAATTGGTATTTTTTAGTCATTTGAGGCCACCGTAAGTGTTATTATTAACCTCAAATCAAAATTTGGAAAAGGGTATTGATCTATATAATATTCACATTGTATCCTTTAGGAGAGTTAGTGAGGATCATGTAAGAGTAATGTATCAAGTTTTAAAGAGTAAATACCACTTTATAAGAGTGATGAGTGACTTTGGAAGTATCTCATATAACATTTTAATGATAAATATGACGTCTATAAGAGTCATTCTGACTCTCTCATAGAAAATTTTTAAATCCATTGGAAGACCAAAAGAGTAAAATAGACTTTGAAAGAGTATTTCCAAAAATTTTAAAATTAAATTTCACTTTTGAAGTGTATGTATAGAGTTCATAAAAAAGGAAGTCAAAAGGGTAAGTATGTAGATTAGAAAACCATTTCTCACATTTAGGGAGTAAATTACTTTGGGTAATTTGGATATTATTGATTACTAAAAACAAAGTTCATATATAATATTTATTCTGAAAAATTATGAGGATGTATAAATATTATGATGAATGTGTGTTGATCTTCATGAATATAGAATCATGATCATTCTAATGGATCATGATCTAAGATATTTTGATTCATGTTGTGAAAATTTTAATTATTTATCCACACTTTAAGCCACACCACTACATCATAATTCCATGAACACTTGGATAATTCAAAGTAATATAATAAAATGTATTTCATATAATAACTTTAGGGAAACAATCTTGAGTCCTAATTAATATAATTGAAATAAATGGAAAAGATTTGATATAAAATTAAAATTTGAAATATCATCCAGTTTGAATGAAAAGTGATCCTTCCACCACAATTAAAGGGTCTTTACATATTTTCATATGGATATAATATTTATAATGTTGTTAATATAATAATTGAGGAAAGAATAAGAAATATTTTTTAGATGCCCTTCAAAACATGTGAAAATATGATGAAATAAAACATGTTGAGGATTAAATAAAAGAACCCAATACACTGTATGGTTGAGGAGAAAAAGAACATATTGATGTCGAAATGAATTTAAATGGAAGAGATCTATGTTTCCTAAGTATTAATGTAACTTAGGAAGATATATATTATTAAAGATATAGATAAGTGATGAAATACTAGAACATATGTTTATACTCATCATCCTTAATGGTTTTTGAATAAGGGTTGTGCAATGAAGTGAAAATATAGGTGGCTTGAGGTGTAAGATCATTTTCACGTGGTCTTGAATAAAATCAAAGTAAGGATGTGTTTTTTATTTTTATAATAATAATACATTTTTAGTGGGTAGTGTAAAGATCCATTCTCTCGTGGGACTCTAGAGCCTATGTTGAATCAGACTCTATGTTGTAAAGATGTGGATGGTCCTTGGTGTATCCAATTGAATTTAAATTGAGGAAATCATAAATAGTGGGATTAACCAATTAGGGTAAAGAGTAGTATTTTATGGTTAAAAATTGTAAATAATTGTATATTGTGCATAATTTATTTTAATTTTCATGAGTTTAGTCTGATATAATTTAATTTTAGAGGGTTGAGACTTTAACAAGCCATATAGGTTAATTATAAATAAAACAATTATTAAAGTGTAACAATGATTCACCCACTCTATTAGTGGTAACAATCAATCTTGGAATATCATATAGAACTGATTGTGTAGTCAATAAACCATCATTATATTAAAAATATCTCTTCGATTACCACTACGGAGTAGGAAATAGACCAATGATAAACCACACCTCTATGCAGAAAATATATAATGTTGTATCTTCTACAAGATGGATGAAAACATCCAACTCTAGATAAATATGATTATAAAGGTGGATGATATCTATGAGTTCATTGAAATATCAAATATTCAAAATAATTATATCTTCTACCTCTACCAAATTAATGAAAAAATATCAATCGAGTCTTATCACAGCAGGAAATCATTATTATTAAAAATTATCTTACACTTATTTATTCTCAGTCACTTTTGTTTATAGGAATTTATTTGAAATATATCAACCAAAAATTGATTATCTATATTTAAATCTCTCTCGAAATTATAAACCCTAAAATAATTAATGTAATATAAATCTATAGTGTGATTTAGTAAAATAATAAATTTTATCTACCAAAATAGATGTTGAAAGAGATAAGAGAGGGGGTGAATTTTTAATCTTAAATAATCAAATAAATTAACATGACAATAAAAAATTTAGTGAAATAAATAATAAAACAATTGAAGAATACATATTTTTGTGTAGTGAGTATTCAAAAAGTTTTATAATGTAATTAATATGATATTATATGGAATTTAGAGTAGTTAGGATTCAAAAGATCCTACACATACACTTTCCACTATTAACCCAATAGTATGGATATCCACTATATATACATCACTTTTGAAGGATACAGAAAAATCCTACAACCCATCCATTTCAGACTAGAAAGAAAAAACCCATTCAACTCCTTTTGAAGTGGAGTAATAACCAAATATTCCTTTTACATAAAAATACATAACCTCACATATTTAATTTTTATTAGGTGTTCATAACTATACGAATACCTTTTAATGGATGTATATCGATTGTGTGGGTTGTTTTATAACTTGATAAATGAAATTAAAGTAAATTGAAATATAGTATGATGGAATAATAAAATAAATAATTTTTTTGAAAGTAGGATATGATGGTTGTGATAGTTGTGTATGGGAATACTTTGACCCTTAATGAAGAAGAACTCAAATAAAGTATCATCAAGTGAACTAGTAAGATAATTTATCTTTCTCAAAGCTTTACCAATGTTTCAAACACCAAGATAATTGTTTTAGTATCTTCAAGAATCAAATTGATAATATTTGGTGTTCACCTCTTCCTTTCTATAATAGTGGCTCAATATCTTAAATAGTAATTCTCCTAATGTTTTGATTTCTCATTTTGGAAACATTATCATATAATTTATTTAGTCCATTGAATTAAGAATAATTCATTTTAAATATTTTGAAATGAGTTTCCTAAATATTTTATGATGAGATATAATAATAAATTGTGAGATTTAATAATATGGAAAGTCTTAGATGATAAAATCATTCATTGAAAATCCTTATTTAAATTTTTATGAAATATCAATTTTATATTCCAAAAATATATATCCATGTCTGACATAATTTCTTTTAAATAATTACTTCAGAATATTGAAACCAATATTTTAATTTAAATTATTATTGAAATATCTATGAAAATATTTATTTAATTATTAATTATAAATATATATAAAAATGATAATTTAATTCAATATTTAAATCTTCCTTGAAAGATGAAATTATATTCATTTAATAACAACAGTAATAATATTCACCCAATACAGAACCCTCAAAAATAAAAAAATGAATTTTAAATCAATTCATTTATTCATATTGAATTCATGATCCTTTGAATTAAATTGATGTTATATTTGGATTCTTTCATTTGATTTGGAATGAGCATATGATATTGTAAGTTAATCATATATAAACTTTTGTATATCCATTATTATCCAATGTCATGATATAATATTTTGCTACTTCTTATTTGAGATAGTCTACACATATTTAATCTTGTGTGATATAGTTTCATATGGATGTTCCTTACATATTTAATAATTAATTTATACATAGTCAATACTTCACTTAGTTCATACATATGAGATATTAGACTTCTCTTGAAATGAAATTTGTACATCATGACTTATTTTTATGTGAGAATGTACAATTTTTATCTCTCCTTAAACAACTAATATTACACATGAAAATATCTTATAAAACAAAAATTATTATAAGTTATTTGAAATTATTTAAATAGATACTTTAAGAGATATACTTATATAGACTATTCTTTCAAAACATAAATATTAAAAAAAATATAAAATTAGTTTACAAAACCAATAAAAAAGAATAAATATGATAAATAATATAACAAAAAATAATCAAATAATAAAATACTAAAAAATAAACAATGAATGAGAGGGATTATTGTAATTATTAAAACAAATAACTCAATGTGGAAAGGATCCACTCAATATTCTCCAAATTTATGATAATTTCAAATCCTTGGAAGTATCTACCATTTTTATAATTATCAAAATTTTATAAAAATGAAGATTAGAACATTGAAAATAAAACTAACAATTATAATTAAAATTTATTAAATATTAAAATTATAATATCCTTCAATACTAAAAAATAAATCATTGTAGATAAATCACATTTTCATGCTTGAGTAGTAAATAATAAAAATAATGAAATAAAACATGCCAAAATATTAAAAATATGTGACCAATAAAAAATTAACTAACTAACCCTAATATTATGTATAATAAAAGGAATAAAAAATATTTAAAATGAAATTAAAAAATTAACATAGTGATGATATAATCCCCCTTAATCTAATTTTACTTTCCTAAAATGATATAACAGTGAAAGTCTATCATGTAAACTCTATCTGAATGAAACAACACTAAAAAGAGCCACCAAAAATTTAATTCTATTTAGATAAATAATAAATTATTTGAAATAAATTATAAAAGTAACCAATAGTTAACTCATGTCATTTAAAAATGATAAATAAAGTGAATTAGTATATATAAAATAGAAAACATATATGTAGTAATGCACATCCTAGGATTCCATAAAATAAAACTATCAATGTTATATATACATACCATAATAAATAGCTCTCATATGAAAGTAAAGTGGTTTTGGTTACACTATATTCCTTAACATTCATTTATAAACTAAAACCGAGTAAATTTTTTAAACATTGGAACTCATTAAAGGTGAAATAACAAACAAATTATTGTTTATAATTTGCTATCTAAAACATTCACAACAATTTGAATCGTAATTCCAATGAAAAACATATTTAAAATAGTTAGTAATATGATAAAAATACTTTCTATTTTTATAATTATATTTATTAAAATGAACATGATGCAAAAATTTTAACTTTGGAACAATCTTACTAGACATTTTGGTTTCTCAAACTATTTAATTTTTGTAGAATTTATGGTAACTTACTTTTCATATTAGAAGTCTCTTTTTGAACAACATCAATATCATCAAAAATGTTATCCCTTATACTAGAAGGAGTGTTTTTGAACTTATAAATATATACTTTTAGCTACACATTTCTTTCTCTAATATTTTACTTTACTAAATAAATTTTCTTTAATATCTCAACCTTAAGAGTAAGATTACTTTTCTTCTCAACATCATTCTCATACATCTTCTTGAGTTTTATGTACATTTCACTCTTTTATTTTATCTGATCTTAAATCAATTTAAACATCTGATTTAATTCTTAATTTATATAATAATCTCAATAAAAATAATCAATATAATCAAAATTTAAGGTGTAAAACCTAGAATATGAATATAGCACTTGAATGTTTTTTACGAAATATTTCTCTTTAAATAATTTTACTTCTTCAATAGCGTGTGTTGTATGAAACTATGAGTTTAAACGAATCATGAGACACTTTTTATATAAAATGACCATTATAACTTAGCCATTAATTAGTTGGAATAAAAATGAATTTTTTTTGAAATAAATATAATGGTCCAACTCAAAATGAATCTATTAGTAAGTGCTTAAAAAATAATCACACAATTTTTAGTAAAATAATTTTATTATTAAAAATAAATTTTCATAATTGTTTTTATATTTATTTATGAATAATAATTTTTATAAGTACTAGAAAATGAATTTGATAAAACTAATTTCAATTTTCACCATGTCAAAATTATCTTTTTTGGAAAACATTTACGGAATAGTGAAATTACTGATTTAAATTGAAAAATAATTTTATTTAAAGTCTTTACAAGGTAAAATTTTGTTTTAGATTAGTTTTAAATTCTAATGAGTTCATTTTTATTTAAATTAATCCAATTATGTTTTTTTAAAATGATTTTATACACTAATAAATTATAAAAAACATTTTATGTTTTAAAAAAGGCATTTTTGAAAAACTATTTTTCATACCATATTATGAGTTTTATTTTTAATTAAATTCTAAAACTTCTATATTTTTAATTTCAAAAAATGTGATAAAAAATTTATATTCATAATTTTAAAATTTAGTCAATAAGTTCCTTTTATTTTTGGAAAATATGAATAGTAACCATGATAACTTTTATTACCTCAATAAATGGTAAATTGGGTAATTTAGGTTAAAAATAAATTTATAAAGACTATAAAATGACTCTAGCACATACCCAAATTTTATTGGATGAATCTAATTCAACCCTTAACACTTGAGGATCTAAATTAAGTTATTTAATAGAAACCAGTCCATGAAAATGACCTATATAATATTTAAATCAATGAAAGTCACAAAATGTCACTTTCTTTGTCTGAAATATCTCTTATGTGTCCACATGAGAACAAAGGTTTGTCATGAACGAATAATAATATAAATTTCTAACTCAATAAAAATATTTTCATGATAAAAATATATTTTTTCTCTTTTTGGGCCACTAAGATGAGATTATGATATTTATAATATTTTATTTAATAAAAACTTATAGGTTCCACATTTATGTTTTAAATAATATATAATTTTAAATATAGAATTAAATATAAATATATAAATATATATTAAACTATAAATTTATTATGAAATATAGAATATTTAACTATATCATGATATCTTATATTTAAATTTTAGTGAACAAATAAGTATATTAAATAATTACACAAAGCTGATGCGGTAATATTTTATTAATTAAATGTCAAACAAATGTTACTAAACATGTTAAAATATATATAATTTGAAATAATTAATGTTATTAAAGAATTTTATAGATTAAATTGACCTATTATAGATATAATAAAATATTTTTTATAAGTTAACTTGTAATCTTGATATTTTTAAAAGTCCATGCAATGAATAGTCTCAAAATTGACACCAATGATATTTTATCAAAATAATATTTTAATAAATTATTTAAAAATAAATAAAAATATTTAAAAATAAATAAAAAATTTAATATGGTCTATTATATTATAAAAGTTTCATTTATTATTTAATTTAAACAGATAAGTGACAATTATAATATTTTAATATTGAAAAATATGTTACCTTATTTAAAATTAAAATTGGTTAACTAAGGGTTAATCAAAATGATAAAGTTTTAAATAATATCATAACTTTTATAAAATATATTTTTTGATTATATTACAAACTTATATAATATTATATTTTAATAAATTCTCTTTTGGATGTATTTTTTATGATTTAGTTTATTATAAATTAGTATGTTTGGAAATTCCGAAAGTGGCCCCAACCTCAATTATAAAGGGGAACCTCCTCCCTCACATTTTTTCATCCCATTGATCCTCAAATATCAAAAATACCACACCAATTTATATTATAAACTTTCTTAGACACATTATAGATGTTCTGATCTTCTCAAAATACCATCCCTAGTGTCCCTATAAGGATATATAAAGGAAGTTCTCTAAAGAAGAGGTAATCGTCTTTACCGAATCTTTCAAGATTATTTATTCTTATAGTTCCTCTTAATATGTTGTTTCAATTATTAAGTAACAAATAAAGTTTAAAATATATTCTTATATGTTATTATAATTATGGAAAAACTATATTCCACCTTTTATCCATCCTACAAAAAAAAAGAAGCACTGCGTGTGCGTACGTATGACTTACCAACTCCACACAATGGTGTAATCACCAATTTATTTTGATAGGTATAATGAAGAAAATAATATATATACTGTAATTATAAAATTATATTTATTTTATAAATAAAATTAATATACTATCCTCTTCCTTACCGTTTTAGTATTAAGGGAATGATACCATCGCTCATGTGTACGTACGATCCACAGTTTCCACAACGTGATACGATTTATTTCCCTTGTTCACCATTCATGAATGATTATATAAATGTTTATAATTAATAAATATGATATATTAACTTAATATTATTTTTAAAATTATGTAACTATATTCTATTCACATGAACTGAGACTTATACAATAAAACGAGCATAGGAAAACGAAGCATTTAACACCCAAAAGAAGGGTAATAATGAAATATTATTAACAATTGGATAATAAGATGATATAAGAGGATAATATATAATATAATAAATATTAATATTGTTATTATATAAATTAATATCACATTTAAACCATTATACATGAGTTTAAGATATGTATAAAGGATATCATACCTAAGGTAAGTGTTAATTTTACAATCTCATTATTATTCAAGATTGTTTATACATAAGTATTTACTGAGAAATATTTATCTTCCATGTTCATATTTCTTAAAAATTATTTTCAAAATATTTTTCTATTCCTCTAAATGTTTTAATATATTTTCTACCCATGTGTGAATTTTTACTAAGCATTTTGAAAGGAATCTTTTTGTCGTTTTCATAACGAGGTACTTTGTGACTTTTATAGAAAAAACATGAAACAAATGTTTTTTAAAATTATACAACAAGAACATATTTTTACTCTTTCATGATGAATTAATTCAATTAAGATTCAATTAAAATATTATAAGGTTATTTTGAAATAAAAATTTTTATTTTAAAACTGCATGGCATTTGAAAAAAATAAAATATTTTTAAAGAAAAAAAGAATACTTTCCACATAAATTATTTTCAAATGATCCCTCGAAATTATTTTCCATATATGATAAAATTATTTGATGTTATTTATGATTTAATGGGTATATTTTTTAAGGATACTACCCCTATTATTTCTATGGTTTTTTTATTTTTATGATGGAATGGTATTTATGAAACAAATTCCTTTTCCATGGGTGATGTTATGAAGGAACGATGTTTATGAAACCCATTTATTTTTATGGGTTTTGATATGATAAATGATTTTTTTTCTTATGAGACAAATATGTATGGTTTTATTTATGTGACGTATGAGAACTATATCTCCCTATAATGCATTGGGTAAAGATTTATATCTCATTTGATAGAAATTACTAGAACTAGGAGTGAACTCGATTCAGTAATACATGGAAGAGAAAAAAGTAAACCTGGTTTAGTAATGGACTTTTTCCTCTATGATGGTATTGGAATTAATACTTGACTAATATAGAACTGATTTTCTATAAATATGTGTATGAAAAATTTATATGACTTATGTTATTCTCTCTTGTAATATGTTCTTTGATTATTTATGAACTTCTATGATTTATCCTATGACATGATATCGTGATCTTTGATATTCATGATATAATTTTCAAATGTTTTGTTTATTTAATTATGCCTTATGATTGATATCTCCCTTTTTTACCCTTAATGAGAATATAATCTCACCCTTTGTCATATTTATTTTCTCCAGGATATAAATAAAGGTATTAAGTAAGATGTATCAAAAAGTGTTCTAGTTATGAAGGAATAAGTGGGAGATGATGTAGATGTTTTATGAATCAGTTTTTTTTTATGTTTCAAAGTTTCCAAAGACACTAAACCTATATGGTTATGGGGTAATTTTGTTATGTTATGTGATTATTATTATTCTATTTAGATTTAATGTCTATGTATGAAATGTATGAGATGCGATAGTTTGTATCAAAGTAAGGTTTAGTTAACGTTTAGAAACTAGGATGAGAAAACCTTATTAAGAATCCTCAGGATAACTCTATGTATAGGATTCAATCCTAGAGTTTTGGTAAATATTTTGAATAACCTAATATAGAACCTAAGATATCCTATATTTAAATTTTATAAGTAATTTACCTTGTTTATGTGTTTTTCCCACTATGATTAGTGTTTTACATACTCTAATTTTTTGTTTTATTCAATGGATAAAACCAAAATGAACCATGTTAATACTCAATGTGATGGGAAATGAAATGATTTTCCTATGTAGAAACTTAATTTTATGGGATTTGGAATGAAAAATATTATTACTATGCTCAAACAACTTTCTCAATCTATGAATCATGCTAGACTACCAAATGAGCAATGGAGGGAACAACATTATTTTGAGTCCTTCATGAGGTAGCATGCACCTTCTTTCACTGGGTCATCTGATCCACCAGTGGATGAATAATAGATCTATACCAATGAAAATATATTTTCAATTATCAAATGTTAATAATATGAGAAATTCATTTTAAAATTCTATAGTTTGGAAGGTGAAGTGGATCAATGGTGGAATCTTATCAAGAATATAAGGTAGTGTAATGAAATTGAATCTATGGAATGGGATGAGTTAAAGAAAATATTTTTCCATAAGTAATTTCCTCATATTATTCGAACTAAGAAGGATAAGGAGTTTCTTGAGCTTAAGAAAAATAATTATGAATCTATTTTCACCTACGAATCAAATTTTACAAGACTTGCAAGGTACACTTCTGGAATTATCAAAAAACCCGAGAGTAAGGTTAATTGATTCTTTAGTGTATTCAAATCAAGTCTCTAAAGGGAATTAACAATAAGGTATTTCAATTTAAATATGGAAATAATTCTATGTGATCTCAAGGTTGAAATATATATTGGAATTACCCATCAATATTATTAGTTCGATAAGAAGAGAAAAATGGAATTCATGAAAAAATATAAAAACCATAGTGAAAAGAAGATGAGATTTTATTTATGCTTAAAGTGTGGAAAGGAACATGGAGGAAACTATCTTAAGGGTACTATTAAATATTTTAAGTGTAGTAAAGAAGGTCATTGGGCAATTTAATGTCAAAGTGATAGAAAAAAGATATATAATGTTGCAAATAGAGAAAAGACTACACAAAATGCACGTCACACACTTTCATACTTCAAGTGAAATTAAAATGTGAATTATGATAACTAATGACCAAATCCAAGGTATATTGATGATGATCGACATCAGAAACCTCTTAAGGACAAAGTTACAAGAAAATCACATTCGATAACTACTGGAAAATGTGGAGTATGATAATAAAGTGGTGAAATGCATACTTTCCATCCACTCTAAATCAGTTAATGTTTTATTTAATTATGGATCCACCGAATATTTTATTTCTAATGAAAATTTTAAGGGTATCACCATATCACCTCAATAATTAGATGTTGAGTTATCTATGAAAACTCCTAATGGAACAACGGTCTTGTAATAAGTTTATAATTATTCTCCCATTGAAGTTTTTGGGAAAGTGCTTCCTGTAAATCTTGTGATCCTTACTTTATTTAAATTTGATGTGATTCTTGGCATGGATTGAATTTCAATATATGAATATCATATCCATTTCTAGGGAAGGTAATTCACATTTCATATTCTAAATGAATAAATGATAATATATCGATGCAAGGACGAATATGAACTTCTAGTAGAAATTACATTCATCTTGTTGGTCTTAATTCCTATAAATAAAGGTTATATATATCATATTGTTGATGATAAACTCTCCATTAAGGATATACCTATTTTATAGAAGTTTTTTGATTTATTTTCAAAATAATTTATAGGTCTTCCAAAAAATCATGATGTTTATTTTTTTAATATAACTCATATTAAGAGATATGACCATTTCAAATACTCCTTATAGAATTGACCTAATTGAGTTTTAGGAATTGATGAAGAATCTCCAAGATAATCTTGAAAATGGATAAAAATGTCCTAGTGTGTCACCTTGGGGTGCACCTATTCTATTTATTAAGAATACAGATGGATCAATGAGACTCTGCATTGATTATCTAGAACCTAACAAGATTATTATCAAGAAAAAATATCCTCTCCCCCATATTGTTGACTTATTTGATAAAATATGTAGAGATAAATACTTTTATAAGACTGATATTCATTCTATATATCATAAATTGAGAATAAATAAGGAGGATATACCCAAGATGACATTCTGTATAAGGTATGGACACTATGAATTTATAGTGATTCCTTTTGGTCTTAAAAATTTCCCTTCTATCTTCATGAATTTAATGAATAGAGTCTTTAGATAATATCTTGATTAGTTATTGGTTTTATTTCTAAAATATACTATTATATATTAAAAGGGAAATAAATAACATAAATAACACTTTAGGATTGTACTAAAGACACTAAGAAAGGATAATATTTAGGAAACATTTACCAATTAAGAATTTTGGCTTAAGAAATTTTATTTTTGAATCAAATAATATCAATAGAGGGGATATATGTGGATATAGAAAAGAAAGAAGTTATTTAACGTTATCCTAGACCAACAATGGTAAGTTAGATACGATGTTTTCATGGTTAGGATGGATACTATAAATGTTTTTTTAAATATTTATCTTGATTATCTAATCCACACATCAATTTGACTCAAAAATGAACTAAGTTCATATGGATAGAGTAATGTGAAGATAATTTATATGATCTAAAAATAAGGTTATTCAGTGGAACTAGGATTACACTACCCTATAGTGTAAAAAGGTTTGTGATATATAGTGATGCACAAATAATGGGGTTGAGATGTGTTCTGATGAAAAATGACACAGGGTTTGATTATTCCATATGAAAATTATAAATTCATGATAAAAATTACCCAAATAATTATTTGTAGTTAGATATGGTAATTTTTTAAAGAAATGGAGGCATTATATTTATGGAGAAAAGTGTGACATATATACTGATCATAAAATTTTAAAGTATATTTTCACTCAAAAGGATCTAAATATTCACCAAATAAGATGGTTGGGGTTGATTAAAGATTACCACTACTCAATACATTGCCAAAATGGGAAAGCAAACAAGGAGGAAGATAATTTGAGTCAAAATGACCATGCTATATTATCTATGATAAGGATAAAAAAGATCTAATATTTATAGATTTGCAAAGGATAGATCTAGAAATTTTAAAGGAATGGGATAAATATTATCTTTTTCTAATGAATGTTCAACCATCTATACAAGTGAATATTAACAAGGTTCACAAGGAAGATGTAGAGCTAAAAAATGAGGTGAAAAATATTTCTAAGTTCAACCATGATTGTGATGGAATAATAAGTTTCAGGAATTGTGTTTATGTCCATCCTATACAAGATTTAAATAAACAGTTGTTGGATGAGGCTCATAGTTCATCATTCTCTATTCATCATGAAAGAAAAAAGATATATAGGGACCTAGAAGAGTATTTATGGTGGGATGTAATAAATATAGATATTATAGAATATGTTTCTTGGTTATTGTTTTTAAAAAAATCTATGACTGGGTGATAAAAGTCTAATGGGATGTTACAACCATTACCCACACCAGAATGGAAATGAGAAAACATCATCATGAACTTTTTTATTGGAATTCCAAAATCATCTAACAACCATAATGCTATATGGGTTATAGTTGATCACCATACGAATTCACCACTCCTCATTACTATTAGATAATGTTTCTCTCTCGATCATCTTTCTAGAATATATATTAAGGAAGTGGTGATATTTCATAGAGTACCACTTTCCATTATAATTGATCAAGATCCAAGGTTTTCCTCGATGTTCTAGAGAAGTCTTCCAAAGGCTCTGGATATAGAGTTCAGTTTTATCACTACTTACCATTCTCAGAAATATGGCCACTCTAAGAGGAAAATTAAAACTCTAGAAAACATGTTGATATCTTACTCTATGGATTTCAAAGGTGGTTTGGATAAAAACCATCCTTTAGTAGTTTTTCATAAAACAATATCTTTCACTCTAGTATTTAGATGACTCATTATAGATCCCAATATGAAAAGAAGTGTAGAAAACCAATATGATGGAATGAAGTTGGGGGAATAATGCTATTGGTACCTGATCTAGTTGAGTAAATGACATATAAGGTTAGATATATTCCATAACACATAAGAGTATCTCAGAGTTGACATAAAAGTTATATTGACAATCAATGAAAAGAGCTAGAGTTTAAAGTGGGTGATAAAGAATTTCTAAGAATATCCCCCTGGAAGGGAGTGGTGATATTTAAATGGAAGGTAAAGATAAACCCTAGGTATACCAGTCCTTTTAAAATTCTTAATCATTTTGGTTAAGTAGCTTATAGATTGAGATTTCACCGAATATCTTTCAAGTCCATGATGTGCTCTATGTATCTTTCTTGAGGAAGTACATAACCCAAAAACATGTTTATCCACGTATCATGTGTTCTTTTCAGAGATTTTTTATTGGGTTGATTTAGGTGATTAATCCATGATATTAAAATCCATGTTTTTGATTCTCTCTGTTTAATCCTTCTAATGAGAGAGAATCGATTCCATGATTAACAATAGCGAAGGTGTGTTCCTCTTTTGTTTATTGATTTTTCTTCCTCCTA
The DNA here is from genome assembly GCA_963277665.1 of Viscum album. Taxonomy (NCBI): domain Eukaryota; kingdom Viridiplantae; phylum Streptophyta; class Magnoliopsida; order Santalales; family Viscaceae; genus Viscum; species Viscum album. The sequence goes on along the minus strand of OY728162.1, from coordinate 72,135,045 downwards.
TTAACACCATGTTCTTTGCATTCTTCTTGGGGTTATGAAAATTGGATCATTTCATATCTGTTTTTCAATGAAATGATCCAAAATTGGAGATCTAACATTGCATCGTCTCAACGAAGGTGCGATGGTGAAGGCAGCAGATGAATCGACGCAGATTAGGTCCCAATAGACTTTAGAAGAGTGTTTTAAGTTTTTCAGGGCCGATCAAATGCCCAAACCTCCAGAAATATTGATGGCATGGTAGGGTGACCTTGGATCTGGATTTTTGTAGCGATTGGGTGACCAAATCAAAGATTGAGAAGTACCCAAGGTGCTGCAGAGCAATTTCGCGACACTGGAAATTTCCAGAACACACGACATGTATCACAATGAACACACCTTATGGACCGACGGTAGTGGCTAGGGTTTGTACCCTTCACGCGATGAAGAACACGACATGCCTCTAGGGAAACACGGCGTGTGGACCCCACACATGGGTGGCTGGAGTCCCAGGAGACTGGAAGAGTAGACACGACATGTGACTGATGTCACACGACATGTGGGTCCATACATGGGGCTCAGAGTATATATTAGAAGATACACATACACGAGGTGGAGTGCACACTATGTACTCCATCACAGTTCTATATGAGGCCAGTAACGCAGGTCACCCCATGTGTTGATTACACGGGTTGACATACATGGGTTGAGGTCGTGTATGGGCACATGGATATAGTACACGGAGCGGACCCTAGATACTTTGACATAGTGTGCAGTACTTTCTACATGCCGTGTAATTTCGTTTTACATGACAAGACTTACTATATCATCCTGCCTTTTTATTACATAACTTTTTATTTCATTTTACAAACAGAGGATCTTTAAAGTCTAGTGTCTTGGAAATCAGGAACAATAAAACATGAAAAATTAAAACAATATTCTAAATCCTCCTTAAAAGCTTCTTGAAAATTTAATACTATTTAAAATTTGTACATCTCATAACCTGGAGATATACATCAAATTAAAGGGTGAGCTGAAGGCCCAGTAAGGGTAAACAAGGGGATCCGTTTACTTGTGATATCAATCAAAACTTGATAAAAAAACATAAATACATGAGAAATGGAAGTAGATGCATTTCATAATGAAAATAACTTGAACCATAACATGAATATGTGGCCAAAAAATTTAATTTATAAATTCATTAACATATCACCATGGTTTATCCCTAAGTTGTCATAATAATTACCAAGGTTATTCACCAAGGTATCATGAAACTTGTCATCACTAGAGATTAAATTCTTTACCCAATTCATTGGAGCAATATCAGGTGGCACCCTTAATATGTCTTTATATTCATGTGATACACATAGATAAATATCGAAAATTTTATAAATAACCCGTAGATAATAAAAGAAATGGGTTTCATTTCAACATTGCGATGTTTTAAAAGTAATTAAAAATAAGATCATTATGTCATTTATAACCCATGGAAAGGGAATGAGGGTTATATGTATGTCAATTATAGAATAAATAATAATATTTTTATGTATTTATGAACGCCCATAGAAATGAAATAGGTCTGGGTATTCACATAAATAAGATAAGATAATTTCTTGAGATAAAGAGAGAGAAATTTTGAGGCGAAATTTCTGCAGTATAACTACTAGATCACATGGTTTTAGAAAAAAAATAAAAAAGGGAAAAATGGTATCCCATCCATAAATGAATAATTTTATAGTAGAGGGATATAATAAAATAGAAATAAGATCTTGGTGTGGATATTTTAATGACACACTACATGAAAAAGACACTTGAAAGAAAAGAGAAAATGAAATTTCTTTTATGAAAAATTTAGTAGCTTAACAACGTCACTTAAAAATCCATAAAACAGGTTGACGAGAGTGTAAAGGATCTCTAATCAATTGGAAATGAAATGGATAGTAGTAGGAATATAAAAAAACAAAACCCCACATAATAAAATTGAAACTATAAGACATAACATAAAGAAAGTCATGACTTAAAAGAGGATGGTGAATGGTTCTCTTATCTTGAAGAGTAACTTCGAAAGATTAAAGGTTGGGACCTTGGGGTGATTGGGGACACCTTGGGAGGACTCCTTGTGAGGTAAAAAGACTCAAACTTATTTGAGAGGTATTTTTGAATAAAATGAATGAGGTAATGGCTTGGTATTTATAGGAAAAGTGAGGGAATATTTAATTAATTTCCCAGTTACACCTCATCGGTGGTTTGTGTAAAACCATGGGATTTCCCATGGTATTTTCCCATGGTATTGGCCACTTAGGACACCTAATAACATATCATACTATTAAAAAGTCGATCATATTTATTAAATCATGATTACACTATCAAAGATGTCATTAAGCACCCGAACCTCAACACTATATTTTTCCTATTCACAAAAAATTCAACTGTTTCAGAAAAATCTGAAAAATTTACCATATCTTAATAATGATGATATAAATTTAAAAATGAATTCCATTATATGAAAATAATTTTCTAAAAATTTTTAATTTAATTTTAAATTAAATCACTATTAATTATAAATAAACAACTTTAAATCTATAACTCATTTTGTAACACCTTGAAAAAGTAATCAAGGTCCCCCAAAATTATCATAAAACCATAATAAAATAAAGTAAAAATTTATGATTACATTTTATGAAAATAAATTTCTATTTTAAATTATTAAATTAATTATAAAATTGTAAATAAAATGTTTATGACATACAAAAATACAAAAACTTATATTATGATCATTTTTTCACTTTTACGTTGTTTAAAATGTATTTATACATTCATGTGTGAAGTATCTGTTTTTTTGGCCAATTTACTATTCATTGCTATTCACAAAGGGTATGTTACTATTCATACTTTACTATTTACTAAAAATTGAGTTGATCTTATTAGACTCTAAATTTCTTACTATCCACAATTTTAGAAGACCATATTTTGAAAATCATTTTACATTGTTCATTATTTAAAGTTTACAAAAATACTTTAAAATACCCTTTTTTACGAAATTCATTCATAATATGGAACTTCTACAAGTTCATCCTACATTCATCTGGACATTTGGAATTAAAAAATTTTACCATAAGAAGAAATAACAAATTTATTTATACCAGGGGATTACAAAAAAGTATATATGGCCTTGTTACATAGCCCCTTTTAACATCTGCATAGGACCTAAGTGTAAGGTGTATTGTGGTGATAGAATCTTGGGGTGGCTTGGACAACATTGCCTAAGTGGTGATTTCTATCAGCTTGAACTTCTCCCTTAGGTGATTTCCTTCAAGCTTCACATGTTGAAACTCAACTTGGGCTTGGTCTAGAGCAAAGCCTAGAGATGATACCTCCTTCCCATGCTCTGATAGATGGGCTTCGTACGGACCGAGTCTACTGGATAAGGCTATCGAATCTTTTTTCTATATTAATTAACCAAGATCACTTTTATTTATAAACAATAATTTTAACGTAAAGTGATTAGTTTCAAAAGGTCATATTGACCAACAGTAATATAACAATAAAAACCCAATGGTCTCATTTAATTATACTCACTTAATTAATTAAAGGATATAGTTTTGTTGAGTATAAAATAACACACAAATTTAGGAAATAAATATTATTAAAAAGTTCAGGTCATTACATTCTTCCCCCCTTTAGAAATTTCGTCCTCAAAATTTTAACTGCTACCCTATGAAGAGAAAAGGTGTGGGTACTTCTGCCTCATAGACTCCTATGGTTCCCATGTGGTTTTTTCACAATTTTGGTTCCTCCACAGCACCTTAACAAGGTGGGTAGTCTTATTGCATATATTATTTTCTTTATGATCCAAGATCTCCACCGAATGCTCCTTATAAGGGAGGTCATGTTCCAGTTGTACCACCTCTGGGTTTAGTACATGTGAAGGGTTAGGTATGTACTTTCTCAAGAGGGATATGTGGAAGACATCATGAACTTTTTCTAGATTTGGAGGAAGTGTAAGCCGATAGGCCACTGCTCCTACGTGATCAAGGATTTCATATGTGCCAATGTACCTAGGGATGAGCTTCCCTTTATTCCCAAACCTCATGAATCTCTTCCAAAGTGAAATTCGAAGAAAGAAATTGTCACAAAAATCAAACTTCAAGTCCCTTCGACAGTTGTTGGCATAGATCTTTTGCTGACTCTGAGCAACCTTAATGGGTTGTTGGATGGCATAGACCTTTTCTATCATCTTTTGCAAAAGATCAGGCCCAAGAAGCTTTCTCTAACTAGATTCATTCCAACAAGTAAGAGTTCTACATCTCTTACCATATATAGCTTCATAGGGTTCCATTTGAATGATCGAGTGGAAGCTGTTGTTGTAAGAGGACTCAAATAAAGGGAGATGTTGATCCCATCCACCCTTAAATTCCATTGAGCTTGTTCTCATCTTGTCCTCACATTTTGAATAGTCCTTTAAGATTGGCCATCAGTTTGGGGGTGATAGGCCATACTGAAATTCAATTTGGTACTCAGAGAATGTTGAAGACTTCTCGAGAATTATGTTGTGAACCTTGGATCACGATCAGATACGATAGAAAATCAAACTCCATGCAGCCTTACCACTTCCTTCACATAAATCCTAGCAAGTTTATCAAAAGAGAAATCTGTATGAATGGAGATAAAATGGGCAGTCATGGTGAGACAGTCCACAATAACCCATATCACATTATTTCCTTTAGAAGATATCGAGAGACCAATGACGAAGTCCATATTGATATTGTCCCACTTCCATGTTGGTATGGCCAGTGGTTTCAATACCCCTTTAGGAAGTTTCCACTCTGCCTTCACTTTTTGACATACTAGGCTCCTTGAAGTGTAGTTAGCAATATCCCTTTTCATATTATCCCACCAATAATGATCACGAAGGTCTCTATACATTTTAGTGCTTCCAGGATGTATAGAGAAAGTAGAGCTATGAGCTTTTTCCATCAGATCCTTCTTTATTTATAGAATATATGGAACATATAGTCCTGTAAAAAATTTCAGTACACCTTCTCGATCAATATTGAACTCAGGAAACTTTCCATCCTTCACAGCCTCAAAATTCTTCTGTAACAAAGAATCTTCTTTTCGAGCTTTCTTGATCTTCTCTAGTAATGCAGTTGAGAAATAATTTGGGTTAGGGTTGATGATGTCCCTTCCCTTATAATTCCCATGTCCAGATTTACTATTTCATTGATCAAAGTATCTCTTTGAATCCTCATTATTGAAATAATAACTGGGTCTTTCTTACTTAATGCATCAGTGACTTTTTTTCTCTTCCAGGATGATAATGAATTGAAAAATCATAGTATTTTAGAAGTTCCAACCATCTCCTTGGTCTCATGTTCAATTCCTTTTGTGTGAAAATATACTTCAAACATTGATGGTCTATGTATATATCACATTTCTCCCCATAAAGATAGTTCCTCAATATCTTCAGAGGAAAAATGACCGCATCCAGCTCCAGATCATGCGTAGGATAGTTCTTCTCATGAGTCTTTAACTGTTGAGATGCATAAGCAATGAATTTTTCATTTTTCATGAGGATGCACTCAATCCCTTTCAGAGATGCATCGCAAAAAATAACGAATCCTTCTCCACTTGAGGGAAAAGTTAACATGGGTGAAGTAACCAATCTTTTCTTCAGCTCTTGGAAACCTCCTTCACAATCCTTTGTCCAGATTAACTTGACCCCTTTTAGAGTTAACTTGGTTAAAGGATTAGAAAGTCGTGAAAAGTTTTTGACAAACCTCCTATAATATCCCACTAATCCAAGGAAAATATGAATCTCAGTTATTGTTGTAGGATGAGGCCACTCCTCTATAAATTTTGTATTTGTAGGGTCAACTGTGATTCCTTCATTGGTTACAATGTTCCCTAAGAAATAAACTTTTTGCAACAAGAATTAACATTTTCTAAACTTCCCAAAAATCATATCCTTCCGTTGAGTTTTCAAAATAACCCTAAGATGATCTTCATGATCCTTGTGACTTTTGAAATATATCAAAATATCATCAATAAAAACAACCAAAAAGATATCAAGGTAGTTCTTAAAGACTCTATTAATCAAATCCATAAAAATAGCTGGTGCATTGGTCACTCTAAATGGCATAACAACAAACTCATAATGCCCATATCTTAATCAGAAGGTAAGTTTTTGAATAACTTATTTCTTCACCCTCAATTGATGATAACTAGACCGAAGATCAATCTTAGGGAATAATTGAGCCCCATGAATTTGATCAAATAAGTCTTCAATTCTTGGAAGAGGGTATTTTTTCTTCACTATGATCCTGTTTAGTTCTCTATAATCAATGCATAGCCGCATCGATCCATCCTCATTCTTCAAAAATATAACTGGTGCTACCTAAGGAGACACACCCAGTTGGATAAAACCCTTCCCCGAAAGATATTGGAGTTGTTTATTTAACTACTCCAGCTCCACATTTTCCATCCTATACAGGGTCTTTGATATCAGATGAGATCCAGTTGTGAGTTCAATGGTGAACCCTACCTCTCTTTTTGGGGGAGGTCTGGATTACTCCTCATGAAATATGTCAACGTATTCTTGGATTATGAGAACATTTTCTATCCTCAAACTATTATTTCCTTCTTCTTCTTCATCGATCAAATCCATATATAAGGATATATGAGGTTCTTCTAGACAAAGATCAGGTTGAGATATCTCTCATTGGAAGATAACTAGAGGTTTTCCATTCCAGACTACAAATATTTTTTTTCTTTTGCATTTGATCTTAGCATTATACTTTTAGAGCCAGTCCATCCCTAGTATAATGTCTAATTTCAACATGGGAATGACTACTAGATTTGCGATAATATTGTGCTCACTAAAGTAAATACTAGAGTTTCTAAACACCAGCGATGCTTTGATAATACCACTAGGAGTCTTGACTGATAACTCTACTTTTAGAAAATCGGGGGTTGATTCTAATTTTTTTGAAAACTTGGAGGAAATAAAGGAATTAATTGAACCAGAATCAAACAAAGTACTTGATAGCTTTAAGATAACAACAAGAGTACCTACCACTACATCATTTGGTGCTTCAACTTCATTCATAGTGATTGAAAAAGTAAGACCTTGTTCCCTTGGTCATTTCTGAGGCTAATGGTGATTCCCCTCCACTGCCCTCATATTTGGAAAGTGATTGGAAAAGTTCCCAAGTTGTCCATATTTATAAAATTGGACATCAGGTAGAGACTGCACCATCTTCCCTTTGTTGTCAGGGTTGGGAAGTTGTGGCTTCACCTCACTACAAAAACTCTACGCAATGTGTCCATCTCTAGCACCCTTATATCACTTCCCACTTCCGAGCAGCTAGTTCATTGAATTATTCTTCCCACATTTATTATATGTGGGGCGTTGTACTTGCTTAGATCCTCTTCCTTGATCGAAGATCCTCTCTCTACTTGGATCCATCAATCTTTTCTTATCATTGGATTTATGATACTATTGCATCTCACCAAACTTCAGTTCGACTTTCATCGCGCTTCTCACGATCTCCTCATAGCTATCATAATCTCGTTTGGATAGATTCTTCCATAGATGAGGTCTCAGTCCACCAAAGAATCTATAAACCTTACCATTTGGATCCATGAAAAAGCTAGAGGTGTAACATGAAAGCCTTTTGAAGTTCATCTCGTAGCATCCCACAGATTCATTCTCCTTCTGATTCTGCTCGAGAAACTCCTTATCCATTCTTGTTCTCATCGATCGAGGGAAATACTTGTTGAAGAATATCCCTCTAAACACTTACCACTCCATAAATTCAACATCCACTCTTGGACTTTTGTTTTTAATTAGTTCCCACCACTGATCAGCTTCTCCCTCTAAGTGATAAATAGCCAAGGAAACCTTCTCTTATTCAGAACAGCATAGCACATAAAATATCTTCTCAATAGAGCTGATCCACTATTCAGTAATCAATCGATCGGTAGATCCCCTAAATGTTGGTGGTCGTTGATGCGTAAAATATTGAACATAAAGTTGTTCCCTTCGCAGTGGTATTGATCTCTCTTCTTGATTCAAGTTATTTACCATAACTTGAGTCAGTTGGTTCATCATTCACATGAAATTTTCCATTCCAACATTCAACAGAGGGCCGTCAACACATGGTCTATTGCGGTCAAAATTTTCCTGGTTCCTCCTATTTTCCTCCATTTTCTAAAATAATAGAACCTTAATGAGAAGATTATATTATTTATGAATCTTTTAACCGAAAAGTATTTTATTTCTTAAAAATTCATGCTTTAAATAATACATTTCTCAATAAATTCTTCATAACAATTCATAAAAATCTTATGATAAACCAAACATATCCCTCGGGAGTGTTATAAAAAAGAGTGAAGCAAGGATCATTTTCATGTACCAGGATACCCAAAGTCAACCTAAAACTTCTTGTCAGAGTTTTCACTCCTAGGTACATCTGTTCCAGAGCCGGCTCTACCTACTCATATCCAGACAGGGATGTATTTGCTTAATAAACCACTTACTCAATACTCAACAAAATACCAGGAAGTATTCCTATATTTAAAAATTTTAATAGGGTTATTACTAATGTTTTCATACCCTAATTTCCATAAATAACTAAACTTTAATTTGATACCAATTATAGTATCCCACCTTTTTATTACATAACTTTTCATTTCATTTTACAAAGAGAGGATCTTTAAAGTCTAGTGTCTTGGAAATAAAAAACAATAAAACATGAAAACATAAAACACTCTTTTAAATCCCCTATAAAAGCTTCATGAAAAGTTAATTCTACGTAAAATTACTTAATCTCATAAACTAGAGACAAACATCAAAGGAAAGGGTGAGCTGAAGGCCCAGTAAGGGTAAACAAGGGAATCCGTTTACTTGTGATATCAATAATAACTTGATAAAAAACATAAAGATATGATAAATGAATGTAGGGTCATTTAATAATGAAAATAACTTGAACCATAACATGAATATGTGGATAAAACATTTAATTTAGACATTCATGAACATATCACCGAGGTTCATCCCCAAGGTGTCATAAAAATTATCAAGGTTATTCACCAAGGTATCGTGAAACTTTTCATCTCTAGAGATTAAATTCTTTACCCAATGTATTGGAGTGCTATCAAGGAACACCTTTAATATTTATTTATTTTCATGTGATACACCTAGATAAATATCAAATATTTCATAAATAACCCCTAGAGAATAAAATAAATGGGTTTCATTTCAAAATCGTGATGTTTTAAAAGTGCTTAAAATTAAGATCATTATGTCATTTATAACCCATGAAAAGGGAATGATGGTTATATGTATGTAAATTACAGAATCAAGAATAAAATTTTTATGTATTTATGAACACCCATAGAAATGAAATAGGTCTGGGTATTCACATAAATAAGAAAAGATAATTTCATGAGATAAAGCAAGAGAAATTTTGAGGTGAAATTTCTGCAGCATAACTGCTATATAACATGGTTACGGAAAACAATAAAAAAGGAGAAAAGGATATACCATCCATAAATGAATAATTTTATAGTATAGGGATAAAATAAAATAGAAATAAGATCATGGTGTGGATATTTTAATGACATACTATATGAAAAAGAAACTTGAAAGAAAAGAGAAAATGCGATTTCTTTTACGAAAAATTTGGCACCTTAACAACATCACTTAAAAATACAGAAAACAAGTTGATGAGAGTGTAAAGGGTATATAATCAGTTGAAAATGAAATTTAAAGTAGTACGGATATATAAGAATAAACCCCCACATAATAAAATGGAAACTATAAGACATAACATTAAAGAAGTCATGACTTAAAAGAGGAGGGTGAAAGGTCCCCTTACTTTGAAGAGTGACTTCAAAAGCTTGAAGGTTGGGATCTTGGGGGGATTGAGGACACCTTGGGAGGAATAATTGGGAGGTAAAAATACTATAACTTCATTGATAGGTATTTTTTAATTAAATGAATGAGTTAATGGATTGGTATTTTTAAGAAAAGTGAGGGAATATTTAATTAATTTTCAAGGGACACCACATCAGTGGTATTTGAAAAACCATGGGCTTCCCCATGGTATTTTCCCATGGTATTGTCCACTCGGGACACCTCATAACATATATTACTATTAAAAAGTCTACAAGATTTATTACATCATTATTACATCATAAATGATGTCATTAAACACCTGAAACTCAAAACTGCATTTTTACTATTCATTGAAAATTCAACTGTTTTAGGAAAATCCTAAAAATTTACCCTAAAATAATATCGATGAATTGAATTCAAAAATGAACTCCATTTTATGAAAATAATTTTCTAAATATTTTAAATTTAATTTTTAAATAAAATCATTATTAATTCCAAATAAACAACTTTAAATCTATAACTCATTTTAAAACACCTTGAAAAAGTAATCACGGTCCCATAAAATTATCGTATAACCATGAGAAAATAAATTAAAAATTTATGATTACATTTTATGAAAATAAATTTCCATTTTAAATAATTAATTTAATTATAAAATTGTAAATAAAATATTTATGACATAAAAAAATACAAAAACTTATACTATGATCATTTTTTCACTTCTAAGATGTCTAAAATGTATTTATACATTCATGGGTGAAGTTTCTATTTTTTTGGCTGATTTACTATTCATTAATATTCATTGCTATTCATAAAGGTCGGTTACTATTCATACTTTAATATTAACTAAAAATTAAGTTGATCTTATAAGACTCTAAATTTCATACTTGTCACAACTGTAGAAGACCATTTTTTTTTGAAAATCATTTTACATTTTTAATTATTTCAAGTTTACATAAATATTTTAAAATACCCCTTTTTCCTAAATTCATTAGTAATATGGAACTTCGATAAATTCATCCTACATTTATCTGGACATTTAAAATTCACAAATTTTATTATAAGAAGAAATAACAACTTTATTTGTACCAAGGGATTACAAAAAAGTATTTAAGGCCTTGTTACATAGACCGTTATAACACCTGCATATGACCTAAGTGTAAGGTGTGCTATGGTGATAGAATCTTAGGATGAATCTGATAACATTTCCCAAGTGGTGATTTCTATCAGCTTGAACTTCTCCCTTAGGTGATTTTTTTCAAGCTTCACATGTTGAAGCTCAGCTTGGGCTTGGTCTAGGAAAAATCCCAAAGATGCTACCTCATTACCAAGATCTGACAAATGGTCTTTGTACGTCCTGAGTCTACTGGATGAGTCCATCGACTCTTCTTTCTGTATTAATTAACCAAGATCACTTTTATTTATAAACAATAATTGTAACGTAAAGAGTTTAGTTTCCAATGGTTATATTGACCAATGGTCATATAACAGTCGAAACCCAACGATATCATTTAATTATACTCACTTCATTAAATAAAGGATGTAGTTTTTTTGAGTATAAAATAACACACAAATTTAAGAAATAAATATTATTAAAAAGTTCGGGTCGTTACAGTTATGACACAGGCCATTGTACCCAGGCAGTAGCTGGGGCCATAAGACGCGACGTGTGACACTTCTACACACCGTGTAATTCATAGTACATGGCTTGATCTTCCTATCCACCATTTCTTGGATAGGTTTCATTTGGGTTAGTGCCCATTTTTCTCATTCCTCTTAAGTTCAGGTTTTGGTTCCATTCACAGGAGTATGATACCTTCAGCAGGACTTTCTGAGATAGAGTCAGGTATCCCTCTAAGAGGCCCAGAGTGAGATCCTCTATCAATTATTAACCCTAGGTAGTGTCAAGTATCGATGTGAATATTCCCACAGGATGCCGATCCTCTACTTATTAGGTGAATTCAGATGATTCATGGATCCTATAAGGCCCTGGCAGTGATCTTCATCTATGTATCATGATCTTTTCCCACTCAAGAGTGTGTTCTCTGAGAACAAGTGTATGTATCTCTCATGGATTTTCCTGATGAACATTAATTCATTGAAAGATGACATCAGAGTTATTAGACTCATGGAGTGAGTTTTCTTGGATTAGTGCTTTGTGAAACCTTCGAACTGAATCCCTAGTAGGGTTATGCGGTTGTATGACTTGTCTCTCAACTATGGGTTTGTGTTTTGAGTATATATGGATTGTGTTCTCTTACTATATTTTCATTAGAAATATAATGTGTAGAGATGATTGTACCTTTACTTTGTGCATTACTTTGTCATTTTCAGGGTACTCTACTGAGTATTGTTATACTCACCCCTACACGGGATTTTCCAATACGTGTCATGTCTTGTGCAGATGAGCGGCCTTTTGATAGAGTCCTGGGTGGACCAAGACTGGAAAAAGATTTCTGAGGTCCCTACATACCGAGGTGTTCCTATGGCTATGAGTAGCAGTCCCAATACCTCTTTGTGTTTACAGGTTAAAATTAGTAGTTTGCAGACTCTTGTTTTTGGTTGTCTTGTATTCTGGCCCAGTTTACTTTCTGCATTTTTCTTTCGTTGTACTATGTTGGTTGGGTTTAGTTGTATGCATAAATTTTGTTCCTTAGTGGTTTTTGGCATTTCATCATTTGTGGGCTTAGAGATGTGTGCATGTGTAAAGGTACTTAGGCAATGCCTCCCATGTTAGTGATATGTCTATTTGGTGATAGTCACCATCCCCTAGCCTATTAGAGGTGAGGTTGGGGAGTCGCGGAATGGGCCCCACTGGGACGGGTCTGTTGGAACCATGGTCATCTATGCATGAATTGGAGAATGGTTTGTGTTTCTTGTCAATCCTCAGAGGAAGTTCAGAATGTGTGCCAGCAAATTACTCATACAGGTCAAGTAGATAACAGTATTGATGGCGGCACTGTTTTCAAGTGTATGCCAAATTTCTAGACCTCAAATTTGACAAAAGGGGAAAACAATGTTTTTTGGTAAAGGTACTTGCACGACGGACATGTGTCGTGCAAGTGACTTGCAAGCTGAGAAAGGACTTGCGCGCCATTGCCTAGGAGGATTGGAAAGTTGCACGCCATATGTTTTTCAAGATCAGAACGTCAAAATATGGAAAAAGAAAGAGGGTCGAACAAGTATTGGTTTGGTTGTGCAAGTAAGTAGCACAACAGAGGCTAGGACGGTTGGAGCTGCACGCCAGAACTTGCGCGCTGAGAGGAGGCTTGTGCACCACCGCGTAGGGTGTCCATTTTGACTATAAATAGAGGACCACCCTACTCATTTCTAATGAAGTTTGAGAGTTAGATAAATTCAGTGCTCCCATCACAAAGGTGTAGTGGTAGCACAAGTGGTTGTGGGCCGTGCAAGTATAATTTGCGCGACAGTTGTTTGTTTCATGTCAAAACTGATTTGGGTGAAAAGGAATGTGAGTCGTGCAAGTTTGAAGTTGTAGAATTGAGTGTCATGAAAGTGGTTGAGGTTTACTTGCGCACCAGTTATAACTTGCATGCCATCTTAGAGAAGAGCACCTGGTGTTGTTGAAGTACACTCATCTTTTTGAAGATGCACGAAAGCTGGAAGATTGCCCGATACCTTCGGTGCAATGTGATATTAGTCTACTGGTGAGAGTTGGACTTCAATAGAGCATCTATATACAATAAAGGATGCATTATTTTTCAATGATGAAGAGACCTTCATGTCTATAAACTGAGTGAGAAATCACTAAAGGTAGTGAGCCAGGGGGAGTCAACGTGAGTGACCTGAGGGACACAATGAGCTATCCCTGAACCTTGGTAAAGGAAGTGATCCTATGATAGAGTGACTGTGCTCGAACTATTGTAATCCACAACTAGTGAAGAATAGTGTAATTTGGTATGACTGACAACCTGTCGGCGTAGGATCCTTGGATGTTTCCCTTAGTGGTGAACCAAGTAAAAAGTGTTGTGTCATCTCTCTGCATGTGAATGTTTTCTTTTTGATCATTTTCATCATACAAGTTTAAAAAGTTCCTACCAACATGGGAACAAGATCCATCTCTTTAAAATAAAAATTTGCCACCCTGATTCACCCGTCCCATCTCAGGGTGTCCCGAGGTCCAACAAGTGGTATCAGAGGGTAAAGGTTGCTGGTGTTGAATATGTCCTTTTTTGTCATGGAGAATGCAGTCAATGTTAGGGGAGTCCATCTCTTTGATGGAAGTAATTTTCAGATTTGGAAGAATATAATGAGATCTCATCTAATATCCCTTGGAATGGATGTTCTGTTTTCTACCATGCAAGGTATACATGTTACTGATCTAAGAGGGCTGGCTATGACTGCTGCCGATAGGAAAATTCTTGATGCTGATGCTAAAGTTCAAAATTCTCTCACCACAACCCTTTTTGATCAGATCTATCTAAAGGTAATGAGTTTCACCTCAGCAAAGTCCATGTGGGATAAATATGGAAATATTTATGAAGGAGATAGAAAAGTGAATGAGGTAAAACTACAAGTCCTACACAATAGGTTTTACGATCTAAATATGCATCCTAATGAGAATTTAGATTCATTATTCAATCAAATTATTGAAGGTGTGGGATAAATTAGAGGTCTTGGAGAAGAAATAAAATATATTGATGTTGTAAAGAAAATCTTGATAAGACTTCCTATTATGTACAATGAAAAGGGGTCATCCCTTGAAGAAAGAGATCTATTTAAACTATCTCTAGATGATCTTTTAATTAGTCTAGTGGCATATGAGATGAGAGTCAAACCTGAAGATACCACGACTCATGTAAGCAAGGAAATGGCATTCAAAGCCATGGACAAACTGAAAATTTTAGAATGTAGTAGTGGTAAAGATGAAGAGTAAAAGGAAATTCTTTATCTCATCACTAAGAAGCTGAAGAAGGGAAAAGGTAAATTCAAAGGTAAACTACCTATGCCATGTTTTCATTGAGGAAGAGTCGGGCACATTGCCTCTCAATGCCAAAGAAATTTTGATGATGATGAAAGCGAAGCAGAAGACATTGAGAAGCCTCAGAAAAGGTTTTTCAAAAAGGGAGACTTCAAATCTTGGAAGAAGATACAGAGGAAGGTTTTTTTATGTGAAGAGGAAGATGATGATATTGAATTCTGTGATGATGAAGAACCAGAATTTAAAACTGGGAACCATGCTTCCATGATGGACACTGTTGAAAAATCAGAAGATACTAGTGGAGAAAATCAGTTTAAAACTAGTGCTGATCCCGAGTTTCAACTTAAGGATGCTGTTAGTAAGATCAAGATAAAATATAAGAGTTGCAATAAGTGGAAATCAATTGTAGAAGAATCAACTGTATATATTGATCAACTTGAAGCTGAAATTGAATGACTGGAAGAATTGGTGAAAGTACAGTCGAATGTACTTGAAAGCAATGATGATGTAGTGGATCTAAAGTTGAGAATTAAAGAGCAAGTAAAGGTCATCAATGACCTCACCTCCAGGCTAGAAGAAAAGTCCAAGACTACTGAGCATCTTGTGGAGGAAGTTGTTACTATTAGGAGTAAACTTGAAAAAGATTCAATTTCAAAAGAATCAAGGAAGAAAATACAGTTTTGAAGGTTCTCAGATGCTGAGCTTTTGGAGAGATCAAAACGTGGATCTAATAGAGTTGAACAGATTTTAAATGATCAAAGACCTACCTGCATGGGAAATAGTGGAATTGGTTGTGAGGCAGAATCATCAAATGCTACAAATAAAGGTGACCAAAATAAAGGAAATATTAAAGTGGGTGATGTGGGAAATTCTTCTGAAGTGATGAAACAGAAACCCCCAATTCAATCTGAAGGAAGAAAAGAAGATTATTCTCAAGCCTCATGGAAAAAGGAGCCCTCAAACTATTATCCCATAGAATAAGGTATGAGGATAAATTCAAGTGAGAAGACATTTCCTCTCATAAAGTGTCAGTTCTGTGGCTATTTGGGCCATACCATGTCATATTGCAAAGAATCAAGGAGATACTTGAATGGGGAAGATCTGGGAGTTCAACGAAGAAGAACAAATTCATATCCTAATTCTTTTAGAAGAAAAAACTTCTATGGATATTGTTTTCATTGTTATAACTTTGTTCATAAGGTTGTTAATTGCAAGGAGATAAGGGACATGAACACATCATACTGGAGTTCAAGACAAGTCAAATCTTGTCATCAAGATATTGTTGCTCTTACAAACATGTTTTCTCCTCTCGAAGAAGACATCGACTATGAAGAACCAATGTACACAGATGAGGTAATTGAAAGGCCATCAATGCTCTATACTCAATCCAATGTCTCATGAAATGAAAGGAAGAAAATTAAGAAATCCAACCTTGCAGAAGTATCCCTCAAAGCTACAAAGAGCAGCAACACTTGGATTATTGATAGTGGATGCTCTTCCTATATGACGGGAAATGATGATCTTTTCAAGAACATTAAAAAGAAGGTTTATGGAATAGTGAGGTTTGGTAATGATGGTGCTTTGAAGATTAAAGGCAGTGGGAATACTACTATCGATAATGGAGAGATAAAGAAGACTTAATTTCTTTATATGCATGGTTTATGTCACAATCTCCTCAGTGTGAGTCAAATCTGTGATTCAGAGCTCATAGTAACTTTCAATAAAACATACTGCACTATAAAGTAAAAAATAGGGAATTCGCTTATGAAAGGTTATAGAACAGATGGAAACTTATATCAGGTTGACAACAAAGTGAACTCCTTCTATCTTTCTGTTGAAGAAGAAAACATTTTGTGGCATCGAAGGTTGGGGAAAATTAACCAACAAGACATGGAAAAGATATATAAGCTAAATATTTTCATGGATATCCCCATTCTAAAGTGTGAGCGTGAAAAGTCTTGTGATGCTTGCATTCGTGGGAAGCTTTTCTGCAGTTCATATCGGCTAAAGAAGAAAAGAGCATCTCATATTCTTGATCTAATTCATACAGATGCATGTGGGTCAATAAATGTTGCCAGAACTCATAGAGAGAGGTACTTTGTCATTTTCATTGATTATTATGGTATAATGGCAAGTGTTATGGTCATTTACAAGAAACAAAAAGTTCTTGACTGCATTAATAAATATCGGTGAATCACCGAGAATGATACTGGATGAACAATCAAAGTGTTGGGATCTGACAATGTAGGGGAATACACATCCATTGAGTTTGAAAATTACCTAGAAAAACATGGAATAAAACATGAGGTAGCTGCTGTGAGAACCCCATAGAAAAATGGAGTTATTGTGCGTTAAAATCGACAAGTCAACAATATGGCCATGACTATGTTGATTGAGAGTGGTATCTCTCTCCATTACTGGAAGGAAGCTGTTGAAGCTATAGTGCACATTCAGAATCGAACAGGGATTTATATGGGAGAAATTAAGACACCATATGAGTTGTGTCAAGGAAGGAATCCTTCGTTGAAATACTTTCGTGTATTCAGAAGAAAATGTTTCATCCGGAATAAAGAAGGAAATCAAGGGAATTTTGGTGACAATGCTGATGAAGGAATTTTCCTCAGGTATCCAATGAACAACAAAGCCTTCAAGTGTTTCAACAAGAGATTAGGAAGGATTGTAGAAAGTAGTGATGTTAAGATAATTGAAGAGAAAACCAAAAATGATTGATGGACGTCATATGATGATGTGATTGAAAGTGTGGAAGAAAGTGAACATGGAGAAAATACAAATACATAAACAGAGGAATCTGTACAAAACACTCAGCAGTTACATCATGATGTTGAATCAGAAGAAGAATCTGAAGAAGAAACTGTGGCTGGAGAGAATGCACCTGAACCGCATAGGAGAAATCGTAGAGCTGAGATTGATCCATCTAACATAATTGGGGACAAGAGTGCACCCACACAAACAAGGAGGATGAGGAATAACACTCAATCTGCATTTCTGTCAGTTGTGGAGCCATCCTCATTTGAAGAAGCTGCAAAGGATGAATCACGGGTGAAAGACATGAATTAAGAGTTAGATCAGATTGAAAAGAATCAGACATGGGATCTTGTCCAGATAATTGAAGGTCACAATGTGATTGGTACAAAATGTATCTTTAAGAACAAGTTTGATAAGCATGGAAGTGTTATCAGAAATAAGGTAGGACTAGTATGTAAAGGATACTCCCAGATTGAAGGCATCAATGTTGAAGAAACCTTTTCTCCGGTGGCTAGGCTAGTGTAAATCAAGATTTTCCTTACCATGGCACTCTAAAGAGGATATAAAGTATATCAAATGTATTTCAAGAAATCATTCTTTAATGGTGTCCTCAAAGAAGAAGTATATATTGAATAACCAGTGGGTTTTTTTTCTTGGTACTGATGAAACAAAGGTCTATAAACTGAAGAAAGCTCTATATGGTTTGAAGCAGGCACCACAAGCATGGTACTCCCAGCCGGACTCTTATCTCAAGAAGCTGGAATTCAAAAGAGGAGGAGTATATCACAATCTATATGTGAAAAATTATCCAAAAGATCAATTCATGGTTCCTGTCTATGTTGATGATATCATATTTGGTGGAAGCAGGCAGAAATCAGTGGATGAATTTGCCAATCACATGAAATCAGAATTTGAGATGTCTATGATTGGGGAGATCACATATTTCTTGGGGCTGCAAGTGATTCAAAAGAAGGATTACACTTTCATTTCTCAGGAAAAGTATGCAAGAGAGCTTCTGAAGAAGTTTAATATGAAAGACGCCAAACCAATGCCAAATCCGATTGCAGTTGGAACTAAACTTAGAAAGAATGAGGATGTGACCTCTGTAGATCCTACTATGTACAGGAGGATCATTGGAAGCCTACTTTACCTGATAGAGACACAACCATATATTGTCTTTGCCACATGTCTTACATCCCACTTTTAGATTAATCCAAAGGAGGAACATATAGTAGTAGTAAAAAGAATCATGAGGTATATTCAAGGTACTCACAATTATGGCTTATACTTTTCTGCAGGAAGGAACAATGAGTTATCAGCATTTTCTTATGCTGACTAGGCTGGCGATTTTGTGGAAGAAAAGTCCACCAGTGGTGGATAATTCTATATTGGGAATAAATGTGTTGGATGGTTGAGAAAGAAACAAGAAAGTACTTATCTTAGTACTACTGAAGATGAGTATATCTCTTCCACAAAGGCATGCACTCAACTACTATGGATGAAACAAAAATTAATAGATATTTGTAATGGGGGGAAGCAACCAATGGTGATTTACTATGATAACAAGAGCGCAATTGATCTTTCGAAGAATCCAGATCAGCATTCTCATACCAAAAATATTGAAATTTGATATCACTTTATCAAAGAGAAAGTTGAACAAGGTGTAATTAGAATGGATCATATGGGAACTGATGAGCAAGTGGATGATATCCTGACCAAGACACTGTCAACGACTGTATTTGAGAAGCATCGGTTGAACCACGGTGTTCAAACACCTCCCAGTGCATAAGGAGGTTACGGAAATCCCCTCTCTCTAGTTATGTTAACAGTTTTTAATCTGTTTATCGATGTGAAACAGGTTTGTGGGGGAGATACTATCTAGGGGGAGTGTGGTTTGAGCTGAACAAGGAACAATTACCAGTATTTGGGTTTATTTTCAATGGGGTAGAAAGGAATAAATTTATGCATGTAATGCTTCTATGACACGATGAGATTCAGTGTCAGTGATAGGATGATAAGGGTGAGAAGGAATATATTGGACATGTAATGCTTCCTGTGACACTTCAAGAGAATTTCTTGGGCGTCATTGAGAATTCCAAAACATGGGAACCCAATTCAAGCTTCCTGTCTTGTTTTCTACACCGAGCATTGCTCACGTAGACTTAGAGTGTTGGTTGAGTTGATTCTTGCGTTTTTGGTTTGCATGAGGATGGTGATCTATTGAATTTATTTACTAATTGCCAACAAACCCAAAGGGGGAGACTGTTGGAACCATGGTCATCTATGCATGAATTGGAGAATGGTTTGTGTTTGTTATCAATCCTCAGAGGAAGTTCATAATGTGTGCCAGCAGAGTACTCATACAGGTCAAGCAGGTAGCAGTATTGAAGGTGGAACTATTTTCCAGTGTTTGCCAAATTTCTGGACCTCAAATTTGACAAAAGGGGAAAACAATGTTTTTTGGTAAAGGGACTTGTGTGACAGACATGTGTCACGCAAGTGACTTGCACGCCGAGAAAGGGCTTGACCGCTGATGCCTAAGAGGATTGGAAAGTTTCGCACCATATGTTTTTCAAGATCATAATTTCAAAATATGGGAATGGAAAGAGGGACGCGCAAGTATTTGTTTGGTCGTGCAAGTAAGTAGCGCGAAAGAGGCTAGGGTGGTTGGAACTGCGCACCAGAACTTGCGCGCCGAGAGGAGGTTTGCACACCACCACGCAGAGTGTCCATTTTTCCATTTAATAGAGGACCACCCCTCATCATTTCTAACAAAGTTTGAGAGTTAGTGAAATTCAGTGCTCCCGTCACGCAAGTGTAGTGGTCACGCAAGTGGTTGTGGGTCACACAAGTATAAGCTGCGCAACA
Source organism: Viscum album (assembly GCA_963277665.1). Classification (NCBI taxonomy): domain Eukaryota; kingdom Viridiplantae; phylum Streptophyta; class Magnoliopsida; order Santalales; family Viscaceae; genus Viscum; species Viscum album. Next base: position 72,114,592 of record OY728162.1, on the reverse strand, counting down.
GTTGTTTGTTGCGTGTCAAAACTGGTTTGAGTGAAAAGTAATGTGAGTCGCGCAAGTTTGAAGTTGTAGAAGTGAGTGTCATGCAAGTGGTTGAGGTTGACTTGTGCGCCAGTTATATCTTGCATGTTGTCTTTGAAACTTGCGCACCGGCTTGGAGAAACGCGTCTGGTGTTGTTGAAGTACACCCGTCTTTTTGAAGTTGTATGAAAGTTTCAAGATTGCCCGATACCTTCGGTGAAAAGTGAGATTAGTCTACTGGTGATAGTTGGACTTCAACAGAGCATCTACATACAACAAAGGATGCATTCTTTTGCAATGATGAAGAGACTTTCATGTCTATAAACTGAGTGGGACATCACCAAAGGTAGTGAGCTAGGGGGAATCAACGGGAGTGACCCGAGGGACGCAATGAGTTATCCCTGAACCTTTGTTAAAGCAGTGAGCCTGGGATAGAGTAACTGTGCCCGAACTATTGTAATCCAAAACTAGTGAAGAATAGTGGAATTTTCTACGACCGAAAACTTGTCGGTGTATGCTCCTTGGACGTAGCCCTTAGTGGTGAACCAAGTAAAAAGTGATGTGTCATATCTCTGCATGTGAATGTTTTCTTTCTGATCATTTTCATCATACAGGTTTAACAAGTTCCTACCAACGTGGGAACAGGATCCATCTCTTTAAAAGAAAAAGTTGCCACCCTGATTCACCCCTACCCTCTCAGGGTGTCCTGGGGTCCTACAGGGTCCTGACAGTAGGTATGGTCTATTGGGGGTCACATACCTAAGGATTGATAAAAATTATTTTAGAAGTAGTACTTTAATTGAGATTTTCACATCATGTGAATATATAAAAAAATATTCTTGTTAGTATGGGACTGCGTTGGTGGTTCCCTATTGAGTATTATACTCACACCTTACTCGGAATGCCACTAGACTTGGGTACCTGACCAAAAATTCAATTTTTTGTAGGAACTGTTTGGGACGAGGTCTGAGATCACGTGGTCGAGCTTGATAGCACAGATGGTATCAAGAGAATGCATAAGGTAAGTCTTAAATACACTATAGGGAAAACAGTTTTTTTGTGATGAGCTATTTGCGACGAGACCATGTTCTTGTCGCAAAATGTGTGGCACGTGCGAGAAGGGTATTTGTGACGGTCGGTTACAACCATCACAAATACCCTTCAGTGGTTTGTAGTATTTGCTATGAGAATTATCTCTCGTCATAAATACAATGTCGACAGGTAGGTATTTGCAATGAGACCAGTCGCAAATACATTTTTAACTGCCGCCCCTAATTAATAGGGGTTAGCATTTGCGACGGGTCTCTTTGCAAATAGTATTATTTGTGACGTGATATGTCTCTTGTCACAAATACTATGTCAGCAGGTAGGTATTTGCAACGGGACCCGTCACAAATACCTTTTCAAGCCTTGCATCGTACAAAAGATTATGTTTTAAGGTATTTACCTATTACTTTAATTTTTTAGTTAATTCAATTTATTTTATATTAGTTATAATTATTGTTAATTAACAACAATTAAATTGAATTAGAATAGTTTTTTTCATTATTTAATTTTACAAATATGTTGTTTCATTAAGATTTAACTTTTTTTATAAAAGTAAATAGTATTAACTTGTAATAATTTGGTTCAACTGTCATTAATTAATAATAATTACGTGTAATTGGTATTAATTATTATTAATTAGTAGTAATTAGTAGTAATTATTATTAATAAGTAGTAATTAGTATTATTTAGAAATAATTACTAATAATTGGCAATAAATTGTAATAATTAGAGGTAGTTAGGAATAATTAGCGGTAATTAGGAATAATTAGCGGTAATTAGTAATAAATAGAAATAAATAGAAATAATTAATAATAATTAGCAATAATTAGTAGTATTTAGTAAATATAAGTGGTAATTAGTAAAAATTAGTGGTAATTAGAAATAATTAGAAATAAATATTTAAAAATAGTAATAAATACTAATTTTTTTAATAATTTGTACTAATTAGTAATAATTTGTAATAATTTGTAATAATTAGTAATAATTAGTAATAATTAGTAATAATTAGTAATAATTAGTAATAATTAGTACTAATTAGTAATAAATAATAATAAATAGTAATAATTAGTAACAAATAGTAATAATTAGTCATAATTAGAAATAAATAATAATAAATAGTAATAAATAATAATAATTAGTAATAATTAGTAATAATTAGCAATATGTAGCTCGAATTAGTAGTAAATAGTAATAAATAATAATAATTAGTAATAATTAGTAATAATTGGTAATAAATAGTAATAATTAGTAATAAATAGTAATAAATAGTAATAATTAGTAATAATTAGTAATAATTAGTAATAATTAGTAATAATTAGTAATAAATAGTAATAAATAGTAATAAATAGTAATAATTTGCAATAAATAGTTATGATTAGTATAATTAGCAATAAATTGTGGTAAATTGTAATAAATAGCAATAAATTATGGTAATTAGTAATAAATAGTAATAAATAGTAATAATTAGTAATAATTTGTAATAATTAGTAATAAATAGTAATAAATAGTAATAAATAACAATTAATAGAAATAATTAGTAATAATTAGTAATCTTTTATAATAATTTCTAATAAATAGTAATAAATAGGAATAATTAGTAATAAATAGCCGTAATTAGTAATAATTAGTAATAAATAGTAGTAATTAGTAATAGATAGTAATAAATAGTTGTAAATAGTAATAAATAGTAATAAATATAAATAATTAGTAATAATTAGTAATAATTAGTAATAAATATTAATAAATAGAAATAATTAGCAATAATTAGTAATAAATAGCAGTAATTAGAAATAAATAGCGGTAACTAGTCATAATTAGTGAAAATTAGTCATAATTGGCCATAATTAGTGTCAATTAGTGTCAATTAGTGAAAATTAGTGAAAATTAGTGATAATTAGGGATAATTAGTGATAAATAGAAATGAATAGTAATAAATAGAAATAAATAGTAACAAATAGTAATAAATTGCAATAAATAGCAATAAATAGCAATAAATAAAAATAAATAGCAATAAATAGAAATAAATAGAAATAAAAAACCAATAAATAGCCATAATTATGAATAAATAGCATTAAATAGTAATAAATAACAATAAATAGCAATAAATAGAAATAATTAAAAATAATTAGCAATAAATAGAAGTAATAATCAATAATTAGCAACAATTAGCAGTAAATAGAAATAATTATTAATAATTTGTAGTAATTAATGGTAATTAGAAATAACTAGTGATAATTAGTGGTAATTAGCAATATTTAGCTGTAATTGACAATAATTAGTGGTAATTAGAAATAATTAGAGGTAATTAGTAATAAAAATTAATGAATATTATTAATGAGTAGTAATTAGTAATGAATAGTAGTTATTAATAATAAATAGCGGTAATTAGTAATAAATAGGGGTAATAAGTAATAAATAGCAATAATTAGTAATAAATAATGGTAATTAGTAATAAATAGAAGTAATTAGTAATAAATGAGAATGAATATTTATAAATACTAATAGATATTAATAAATAGTAGAAAGTTGTAATAATTAGTGGTAATTAGTAAAAAATAGTAGTAATTAGTAAAAAATAGTAGTTATTAGTAATAAATAGTGATAACTAGTAATAATTAGTAATAATTAGTAATAAATAACGATAATTAGTAATAAATAATGATGATTAGTAATACATAGCGATGATTAGCGGCAAATAGCAGTGATTAGTGGTAAATAGCAGTAATTGGTGGTAGATAGTCATAAATTGTAATAAATAGTAATAAATAGAAATAAATAGTAATAAATACTAATAAATAGTAATAAATAGTGGCAATTATGATTAATTAGTAAAAAATAATAATAATTAGTAATAAATGGTAATAATTAGTAAGAAATAATAATAAATAGTAATAATCATGAATAATTAGTAACGATTAGGAATAATTAGTAATAATTAGCAGTAATTAGTGGTAATTAGGAGTAATTATCAGTAATTAGCAATAATTAGGGGTAATTATAAATAATTAGGAATAATTACCAATAATTAGAAATAATTCTCAATAATGAGAAATATTTAGGAATAATTACTAATAATTAGGAATACCTAGGTATAATTAACAATTTTTTTTTCATTTTTGGGTCTTGTTTTTCTTATATCAAATTGTTCATAAAAAACTAATAATTTTATATATTTTTAGAGAAATATGAAATAAGGAAGTCGAAAATAATCATTATTAGATGATTTTTGTTTAATAAATCAATGCAGAAATCCAAAAGTTTTGAGTATAAATCCTGTATATATTGAGGGTGTTGAAATTTTCTTATTATTTTCATTATTAAAACCAAAATTTGTTTTAGAAGGGACAATTAAGTGTCCATGTAAAATATATGATCTGATCACATTTGAAAAATTTGATAATGTTGGGGGGGCATCTATTTCGTTTTGGTTTTCAAATAGATTATTATTTTTTGTATCAACATGGTGAACACAGTTCTAGAGAAGATACTAATAATTTGGTTCCAAATCCATCACGATTTCAAAATTTATTACATGATGTGACATGTCTATCTTTCCAATAAACTAAAACTTAGGATGATATTGATTTAACTCCGATGTTGGAACTATCTTAATTTTATGATTTTTGAGGTCCATTGAGGATGAATTATATCCTGGTTATAAGATAAGAAAATTTGAAGTGGATACAAATTTTATAGCTATTAAATCAAATAATGGAATTCTAAATAATTGTTTGGATCAGATATTCTCTTTACTTAAAACAATGTTACCTGAAGGAAATGGGTATCCTATAAATTTTAATGAGAGTAAGAGGATGGTTTGTAATTTAGGTCTTTTTTATCACAAGATTCATACATGTTTAAATGATTTCATCTTATATAATGGTGAAAATGAGTCAGTGGACAATTGTACTATTTGTATACAATCGAGGTATAAATAGGTTCAACTAGGGAAGTCTGGATTGATGCCTGTAAAATAGTTGATGTAGTTCTCTCTTACACCTAGATTGGAATGTTTATTTATGTCTCAGAACGTAACATCATTGATGTCATGTAACAAAACCAATATTTCAATCGGTAAAAGATTAAATCATACCTATGATATTGATTCATGGAAACATTTTGACCAACTGTATCCACATTTTTCTTCAGAATCCCAGAACATGCAATTGGGTCTTTCTACCTACGGTTTCTATCCATTTGGTTGTTATGATAGTCAATATTCTTATTATCCTATGTTTATAACTTCATACAATTCACCTCCTTGGATGTTGATTAATGATATATATATCATTTTGAACTTATTAATTCCAGGAAATCCAAAAAAATATTGATATTTATTTGAACCCATTGATTGATGAGTTAAATTTATTATGGAGTAATGGTTTCAGTACATATAATGTTGTTGTGAATACAATTTCCTACTGAAATCATTATTGATGTTGAAAATTAGTGAATTACCACCATATGAAATGTTATTTGTATGGAGTACACATGGTCTAAAATCATGTCCCTGCTATATGAGAGACAACAAAGTGTGTATAATCATCAATGAATGAATTTTTTTTCAACTATCATCATATATTACTTTCAAACGATCACCCTTTTCAGAGTAATAAATATCATTTTGGAAAAGGCACAATTGAAATAGATGGTCCTCTAACAATGATCTTAGGTATAGAGTTAAAATCATTTGTCTCTTCATTACTACCCATTAAATTTGGACCAACTATAAACCAATAGAAAATTGATGGATTTGGGATAGAACACAATTGGATAAGATAGATCTTTTTTAGGGATATGCCATATTGGTCTGATTTATTGTTCTGTCACATGTTGGATGTCATGAATATTGATAAGAAATATTTTGATTATATATTTTATATAGTTTTAGATACACCAGGTAAGACCCAATATAATGTAAAACCATGATTAAATCTTACCCAAATTTATAGGAGACCGTAATTTGAACTGTTTGAAATTGCCAGATCACAGAAGTTAATGAAGCCAAAAGAGGCTTATACACTTTACAAAGAAAATTGATTATTATTTTGTCCGTAGAATGAAAATTTGATACTTTTAAATGGTTATGATTCCAATTTGGGAAGATGTTTCAGAAATGGTTATATTAACAGATTAAAAATTCATGACTTTCATTTTATAATGGAAATACATCTACTAATTAGTTTAAGAGGTTTGATGAATTTTATGATTTGGGATGTGCTAACATACATATCATATTTTTACAATAAATTTGTGCTATGATAACAGACTATGTTGCACTATGTAGACTACAAGAAGATGTTGTTTTGATTTTATGTAAACTGGAAAAAATATTTCCCCCAATGTTTTTTAAGAAGATGGAACCTGGATAGAAAACCAAGGAACGATTATTATAAAGGAAAATAATTACAAGAGTATAAAAGTAAAAAGCATATTAAAATATTTATTATGAAAAGGAAGTAAGTCAGCAGGAAGTTCATCAAGACAGGTAATGTCTTGATTGACTCCCTTGTTCACAAGACCATCAACAACCATGTTAGCTTCATGATATATATGAGTGATGATGTAGTTTATGTTGAGAAGATAATGGATGAAATCCATTCAATGGGTGGTGATCAACCATGCAATATGTATCACACCATTCCAAACTACTCTCACAATGGTGGTTGAGTCACTCTCAATCCAAAGGTTGTTCTAACCATGTTGTTTTCCAAAAAAAGATGGCATGAATCATACCCATAATTTTAGCTTCCAATGAAGAAAAAATTCCATAACTACTATAGAAGTAACCAATGATCTAACCAATATGATTTTTGAAGATGGAGTTATAAGACACAAGGCTCGGGTTGCCTTTGGAAGCACCATCCACATTAACCATAATCCATCATAGTAGAGGGGCATGCCAAAATACTTCAAAAGTATGGCGATGTTGGTAATAGTTTCTAGCAATATGCAATTGTCATAGGATGCCAAAGTCGTGAACCGTGTTGTTGCAGTGACCCTTTTGGATCGAAGCGGATTCATGAATGGCAATGAGAATCCACATTCGTTCTTCATTATGATTGGAAGACCATTTATTAGGAATAAGATCATTTCTATCTTACCAGATCACGTGGTGAAGCTCAACAACAATAGTAAAGAAAATGTTCTTAATTTTTAGAGAACTATTCATATCTGCACATCTCTTTAATTGAGATTTGATAGAGTCATGCATCCACCATATCCAATAAAAAATGTCAAAAATATAATTCCAAAGAGCATAAGTAGTGGCACAAGAAAGAAAAAGATTATTATCATCTTCTCTATGTTGATTGTAGAAACTTCATTTAGAACAGAGTTGAAAACCAGATGATTGAAGGTGATCATTAGTGGGGAGTCTGATGTGGGAAATCCACCAGATAAGAGTAATTCTTGAGGGTTTTATCCATGGTTTGTCAAAAAGTTTTAACCACCCAAAATCACTTTCATAATTACAAAAAGAGTGATTGTAAAAAAAATTTGAGTTAAGCATGCCATTGTGAGTAGGTTCCCAAACAAAGAAATCCTTGGTGCTAGAGAAGGAATAAGTGTAAATGAAAATCATAATTTTATCAGGAAGAGAATCATTTCGATAATTAAGAACAAATCTGATAGAGTGGTTGGTGTTCTTAGGACTTTGGTCAAAGGAAACCCTGGAAATTAAAGGAGTGCCATCCTAGTTATCCAACCATAAGTTCATTGAATTTCTAGAGACCATCCACCTGGATTTATTCATAATGGTGGAAATGGAATTTTTTATAGATTTCTAGATAGAGGATGAAAGAAAAATAGAGTTTCCTTTCTTATGTTTTTGAAGAAATCTATTTTTATGAAAGTTGATGGAATAATATTTATTATAGAAAAGATCCCAAGTGAGCCTAACTTGAAGAGCCTCATTAAAATGTTTAAGATTTTTAATTCCAATGCCCCCCTTATCAATAGGTTTGAAACAAGTTGACCAGGGGATAATGACAAGTTTCCTTTCCATAGTGCTACCTGTCAAAACAAATTTTTTGATTTAGTTGTTAATTTTCTTATAATATTATAAGGACATTTGTATACCATCATAGAGTAAACCATTTTAGAGACAATAGTATATTTGACAAGGCAGATTATACCCTCTAAATAAAGGGATTTTCCTTTCGAAGAGGAAAGTTGATTTATTACTTGATAGGAAATTTCAGAGAAATCAAAATATTTTGACCTTCCCCAAAATATGGGTACACCTAGGTACTTAAAAGAGAGAGAGCCCACTTCTATACCTAAGTCACTTATAATGCTGCATTTCCTATTAGGGGAAAATTATTTCCAAATAATATAGAAAATTTGTTCCAGCTAATCATTTGACCAGAGATTTCCTCATAATGAGTAAGGTTATTTTTGAGGGTTTCAATGTTTCATTTATCACCTTGAAGAAAAATAATAATATAATCAGCATACAACAGGTGAGTGGGAGTATTCAGATTCCGCAAAACATGGATGTGTTTAAGTTTGTTTTGGTCAACTATAAAAGTGATTAGATGTCTAAGATAGTCCTCCACAATGGAGAAAAGGATAGAAGAAAGAGGGTCCCCATGCCTGATACCTATGGTGAATTTGAAATATCCCATGGGGGAACTTTTGATAGGAAAAGAGATGGAGGCAGAATTAAACAAAGGTATGATAGTAGTGATAAAAGTATCACTAAAACCAAAAGATTGAATCAATTTAAAAACAAAACTCTAGTCCATGGTATAAAATGATTTTTTAATGTAATGTTGAACGTAAATATTACCACCCATGTTTCTTTTTTAGGGTTTTGAAACACTCAAAAGCAAGGAAAATGCAGTTTTGGATTGATCTACCCTTAATAAACCCAAATTTGTTCTAGGAGACTAATTTGTCAGTGATAGAAGAGAGACTATTAGCAATGATTTTTGTGATGATTTTATAGAGTGTGTTAATGAGGGAAATGGGCCTAAATAGGAGGATCTCAGAAGCATTGTCAACCTTATAAATTAGAGAGAGAAACTAGGCATTTAGACCATGGGTGAGAACACCATTTGAGAAGAAGGATTTGAAAAGCTTGAAAACATAAAAATTAATAATATACCTATAGTGTTGAAAGAACCCATTATTAAATTCATCAGGGCTCGGAGAACTATCATGATTTAAACTAAAGATAGTGTCTTTAATTTCATGATCAAGCAGAATGTTAAGAAGAAAGTTGTTATCTTCATCACTAACCACCATCAGAATTATCTCAAGTAAGAGGTCTTTCTTATTATCATGTCCATTAAAGATAGATTCAAAATAAGAAACAACATGGTTAGAAATATCATTTTCATTATCTAAAATTTTGTCATCATATTTTAAAGAGGCAAATGGTCTACATGATTTCTAAGATCTTTGGAGGGAATTATAGAAATTAGTGTTTCTGTCACCATCGAATAACCATTTTACTTTGAAATATTGTTTCCCCATCTTCTCTTTAAATGTGATCAAAGAATCAATCTTTATCGAAATGTTGATTTGATGATTTAGATCGGTGGTAAATTAAGAGTTGGAACTATTATTTTGAAGTTTATTGAGCTCATTCTTAAGAAGGAGGATATTCTTGTTGATTTGTTTGGAATGAGAGCTACAGTAACCATTGAGCATCTGTTTAAGAGACTTTAATTTGGTAGGGAAAGAAAAAGCGTCATTGCGATCTGTTGTAGATAGAAAAAAGTTCTTTATGATGTCAGTGCATTAAGTATTATAGAACCAAGAATTATTAAATCTAAAAGGAAGTATAATTTTAACATTGTGGGTGGAGAACTTGAAAAAAATAGGACGATGATAAGATTAGAGATTGTGAAGGGTAGTGCTAAAAATGGTGTCCCGTTTATCTAAAGCATGAACATTCATGAAATCTCTATCCAGTTTGGAGGCGACCACCCTATTGTAGTTCTTTCTATACCAAGTGTATTTGGAACCCATAAGATTTATTTTAATGAGGTTTTTGTCTTTGATAGTGGTTTTGAATTATCTCATGGAGATCAAGGAATGTGAAGGACCAATTTTCTCACTTGAATTAAGGACAGTATTGAAGTATCCAATTATAAACCAAGATGCCTAAATTCTAGTACCTAGATAAGTAATATCATCCCATAAGGGTCTCCTATCTTGAAATATATTCTTGGTATAAACAAAGGAGCGTAAAATATGAGTGTCCTAAAAAACAAAATCACATGTGAAGACTTGTTCCGATATGTTAAATATATTAACATTTTGAATGGAAAAGTGAAAGAAGATCCATAGAGAATCAACCACAGAGGAATTTTTAGTAGCACCAGTGAAAGAATATCCATTTTGACATAAGTGGTGGAACTTGGGAGAGAAAATGATTTTCGATTCAGTAATAAAAAAATAGGGTAGTGGGTGATGGACATTTTTTTTAAAATAGAGAGAGTGTCATAGTTGGAAATAACATGACTATTCCAAGAAGGATCTTTATTTAGACCTATATTTTGAGTTAGAACTCCTTTTTTTTGTTTCCTGAACCCTTGTGTCTAGAAGATCTTCTGATTTGTTTAGAAGTAGTTGGGATCTTGGTTATTTAATGTCTAATTTTCAAAGAAGGAGGGTTTTTTGTGCTACTTGTCTTAGAGTTATCCTTCATAGGTAAATCTATAGTGTTTTTAGTGCTATTGGAACCATGTTTATCATCATGATGAGTATTCAGGTTCACAACATTCGCAGACATAACACTGTCATTAGATTGAGATATACCTACTGATTTAATGATTGAGTGAAGAGATGTTGTACCTAAAACAGTTGAGGCATGTCCATTTTTTTATTTACTTAAGTGATTTCCTAGTTATTGTCCATAATCTAGTGTTGGTGGGTCCATCAGGTTCGGATGGGCATGTGAAGAAAGGAAGGTTCAATTATATACTAATTATGAAGTGCCCTTTACTTTCCCCTATAGACCCAAGATAGCTTGATCCAGGTAATTTCTCAGAATTGAAGAGAATTGTGTAGAATCCCAAGGATTATATGATAACCCCTGGTGAGGGCATTGGCCATGCCAGTTGATTGTTCAGAACAACCAATTAACATACCACTTCCCATGTCTGAACCAAGTTTGGGTTTGCATTTATTCTGCTCAGAAGTATCTATAATGACCTGTTTGGTCTCAGACAGTGTGCCTAACTATTTTTCATCACATCCTATATAGGATTTTGGAGGAGGAAGTACTGGTAATTCAATATCATTTGTGATGATTCCTCCAGCTGAGGTTTAGTTACTGCACAAACCCAAAGATGAGGGAAAGTGGCTACAAGTTGGTGACTCCTGTTGGAGTTCTATTACTATAATCAGGTTACTAATAGATTTTCCAATATCTTTTCCATTTACCTTACATTCAAGTATAGAATTTATTATTTTTAAAGTAGCATTACCTGAATCATGAGAGTTTGAAATAGTAATACCAATGGGGGTATATACCTTACCTGAATCATTCACCCCAAATTTCATTTCCATCTATTTTTGAATAACATCCATAACAGTGGATCCAAGATCATTAAGGAGGTGGTGATATTTACTTTCTTCCTATTCTATAAGATCATCCCTAGAGGCAATTGAGGTGTTCATTAAATATTGTGATTTAATGGTTTTCTTCACCAATACCTCATTCTTTCTTTTAGAATATTCAGGGATATCAATGATGGGTGGATTTCCTTTTTTTATTTTTCATTTCCTTCCATTATCTATCTATTGGTTGGACCACTTGTTTCCTAATCACCATACAATTTGATATATTGTAGACAATAAGTTTGAAAATTTCACGATATGGAGGTTTTTCTCATATTCTATCCCAATTTCTGTTTTATATTCTTTGGTAGAGAAGCTTATTGAATTAGGAAGTGGTGAAAAAAGGTTAACCTCAACCATTACCCATCCAAAGAGGCCCAAATCATCATTTAGTGTTCTCTGGTCAATTTTCGGTGGTAATACAATACAAGAAACAATGTCATTAAGTGTTTTAGGATGCCAAAAGTACCAATTTAGTCAATGTAATCTTACCCATATTTGGTCCATTGTATTTCTATGAGTGTAAGGATTGAACGCATAATCCCATTTAGAAATCCTGAGTAAACTAGGTTTTAGATATAGGTTACCATTTCTCTATACTCTATCAAGGTCATATTGAGAATTTAATAGAAATTGATAGTATATGCAACCTATAAGAATTATGTTCTAGTTCGATATACCCCAAAAGTTTGTAATTCTAGGTTTATAATCTATTAAAGTCCCGGGGTGGTCACCTTTCAAGTAGGAGATGTGGCCCATGGTGGAGTATTTGCAGTGAAGCTCACGTTGATGAAGTGCCTCTGGATATGCTTCAACCATGAAACTGCCATCGTTTAAATTCTTGAAAAGAGGAGGTCTTAATGATAAAAGATCCTTGCTCAGATTAAAATAGCTGCTCTTAAGGAACATCAGAAAAATAATTTTTCCGAATGGTTTCAAAAACTGGTAACATAAAATATTTATTGTTTAACATATAAAATCAATTTATTACTTGTCTTATTGATAATTATTTTAAAAAATTTCAGGTATCTCAACATAATAATAGAATTTATAATAGATTATGTGTATTAAGTAAAACACTATCCAAAATGGTAAAATATTATAATTCATATGTGGTGAATGTTTTTCAATTTCATAAACATGCATATGGGGAATAAAAAAACTAAGAGTGGTTTCTTCTTGGGAGGATCTCATCATAGAGAAATTGATGTTTACTTTTACGATATTCTGGAATAAATTATTGAATTGTGTTATCTGTGATAGAATTATATAACAATGTTTAAATGTTAGTGATTGGATATTGAGAGAGGATTTCATGTTCATCAGATCCACAAAATCATTGATATTAAATATAAAATCCTTATTAAAGTAAATGAACCATTTTTATTGGCTCATTAGGCACATCAAATTTATTTTGAAAATTATTTTTCTACTTCCAGAGAGTTGGGTGATTGGTGTAGAATAATAAAAATAAAATCTCATGAAAATAATTTTATTTAAAATGAATTTGGTTCTGCTGAAGTGTGAGGAATTGAATTTTTTTAAGAGACTACTTAAATCCATCATTTCCACAAAGAGACAAGAATATCTATGATGACATCCCACAGTTAAGTGTCGATGGTGGTGATGATGTTATAGATGCAATAAATGAATTTGAAATGATAAGATATGAGGAAACTAAAATCCCATGGAAATTAACAATACTGGGGAAGAATATGAAGATATTAACACCATAATATATGAAGATTAACACAATAAAATTCTGGTTATAATCATATATATTATATATCTATATATAATAGTTATTTTTAACTATTTTATAATATTAGTCATTTTTTTGTTTCAGATAAACTTAGTTCAGTTTTGTGAGTTAGAGGGTACTGATCCACTTAGTGGTGAGAAAGATGTTGGATCATCTTACCCTCAAACTAATGGGATTGAATCAAAGACTCAGAGGGGTCATGGTCTTACGAGATTGATGATTTTTTACCCTATCCCCGAGTAATGTCCACATCATGCCCTAGATCCATGCATGTAGATGCATGTTTACTTTTGTATTTTAGTTAGTTTTCATTAATTATTATTAATTTATTTATATACGAATTTTTTTTCTTTTTTTCATAACTTTTTTCATATAGCTATTGGACAAGGGAGTGCTATTTTGTGATATTAGTTTTTTAGAGCATGGGTTACATGGGATCAGATTCCCATAGATGTTCAACACCACATGTTTGATCATTTAATGATACTTAAATAAATAATATTAATTTTGATATTTATTTAATTAATAACTTGTTATTGTTAATTTTTTGTATGGTTTATGGTATCTCATCGATGACATCATGTGTAACTTTATCTGGATAGCATATGAGGGATGTATGTATAATCGTTGCCATCGGTTTTTACACAATTTGAGGTGGAAAACAATGATAAAATAACAATTCATAGAGTTTGATGAGTCTTGCTACACACACTAACCTCATTAAATTTCATCTCAGTTTTGGGATGGATTATGTTCCCACTGGATGAATGGTCATTTTAAGAGGAGATCATCAGTAGGTCGACAAAACCATGGGAGAAAAGAGGTGACCCATTTAGCTGGTAGTCATACATTTAGTACACATAGGGAATATATGGTAAATGCCTTTTTAATTAATTTATATAACTTTAAATGCAAAACTTTTATTTTATATTCATATAGGTAGTTCAACAACCTGATATTAAAAAGTTCAACATTTATAGGAATTTGTACAATGATCCTGTAACTGGAGAGATTAATGGTGATCACCAATATTAGAATGTGGTCAATATAATTTCTTTTTATGTTTTAAAATTAACGGAAAATAATATTTTATCTATTTTAATTTTAAATTGAAATTAAAGGATTCATAAGAGGCCACAACTTCTCAGACATAGATTGGGAGTCAGGTCAAGACCGAGAATCAGACCAGTCTAACAAGATTTAATGTGGTAGCATGGATGTAGGTAACCCAGTTTGCCTTCAAGAATGGTTGAGTTGTAGGTGTCAGCTCTTGATTGATGCCTGAGAGTTATTATGGTACCACAATGATGTCAGCGTGGAGCCCAAGAGGAGGCCTTGGAGAGTCATCATCATATGCTGCATAGTATTAGAAGCAGATGAGAGCTCAAGGTGAGCTTATAGAGAGTATGCATAGGGAGAAGGAAGAGCTCTATCGACATCAGCAACAGTAGTTGGAGGAGATGCGTCGATGGCAGTAACAACAGCAGTATGAGCAGATAATGGAGTATATGCGATGTCTGACTCATGGTTTAGGGATTGAGTTCCCTCCACCATATCTTCCAGATCCTCAAACTCCTCTAAAATATCCTTCCCCTTTGGGATGTATTTACTTTTTATGATAAAACATTTGAATGCAATTTTTTTTGTAATATTATACATTTACATTTTTATATAGTGTGTTTTTTATATTATTATGAAAATTGTGTTTTTTTATTTTACTATTTACTTAATTTTTTATTATTTTATTACCCCATTATTTAGCTAATTTTTTTATTTTATATTATTTTTATTTTTAATTTTAATAATAATAATCATCATATTTTTTTTAATATTTTTGTGAATATTGAGGTTTTTATTATTTAATATTATTTAATATTTTATTATTATTATTATTAAATTTATTAACATTATTTTATTTATAACAATAATAATAATATATTAATATTATTTTTATCCAATGAGCATGTACCCAAGTGGTACAGGCTCCTTCTTGGCATCCAAAATACCCAGGATCAAATCCGGGTAGGGATGAATTTTCGAGGTACTATAACAACACTGTAGTAGGGCAATGTAGCAGTGGCAGAATAGTAACAACGATGAAACTATAATGGTGACTATATTGTAGCAGGTACTATAGTGGCAGTTGTACAGTAGATGGCACTGTAGCAGCGCGGGTACTGTAGCAGTACTGTTCCCCGTGGGGTCCTTTGGGCAAAAAAATGGGCTTTCGAACCTTGTATTCAGGCCACTTGGCCTTAGGCCTTCTGGCCATGTAATGGGTCTCCCTCTACCGACATTAAAGAGGTCATTTCATTAATAATTAATTGAGTCTTTATCCCCAACCTTTTAAAAATATATATATATTATTATTATTTATATTATTATTATTATATTAATATTATCTATAATAATAATAATAATATTATTATTATTATTATTATTAATATCGCTTTATTATTATTATTATTATTTTATTATATTTTATTAATATTATATTTTAATTTTTTTATGTTATTTGCGAAGGGCCCATCGTAATAAGGTTTTTTTGAAACCCGAAGAAACTATTTCTGACGCTATTTTCTATAATGAGGCATTTTCAATGGGACCCCATCACAAATAACTCAATTTCTAGTATTGATATTTAGTGGATCCCTTTTGTTTTAATTCTTCTATTTTGTTATATATATGTAATCATCCTAGTGGTTGGTCCATTGTATGTATATCCTTGTTGTTTGGGCCATAATGATATTTTATTTATTCATTTTGACTTGATGTATATATCTGATTCCACTTTCAGTTTACCATGATGTATGATGCTTTGTTACTTTATCTAATATTACACATTCTAATATAAGAGGTATAATGTCCCCACAATACCTTATACCCCACTATTAGTCAACAACATCTTGTATACAGGGAGGAATGCCTGAGGTCACATGTTGAACTAGTCCATCTAATATTCATAGAGTGAAATGGGTCAGGGCATTACATTAACCAATGCATTATAAGGGTGTATATGACCAAACCCAATGATAATAAATACTCAAGGGTTCCCTATAAAAGTAATAATGTATCATACCATGAATAACCCATGGAAGGAAAATTTGTTTCATAACATTTTCAAGTGGTATAACATAAAATGACCTCAAGAGACATATTAGTTGATACCAAAAAATAAATCACCCAAAAGAAGTATTTGAAAAGGGAATTTATAGGGTTATTCATGAAAAAATATTCCATAGGAAGTATAAATTTTATATATAAATAGAATAATATATGAAAAATACTGATAAGAGATTTTATAAAACATTCTTTAAATTATTATAAAAAGGAAAATTAACGGATAACTTTAAAAAGTTACATTCGAGAAGTTGAAATGATTTTTTTTTCAAAAACTATTTGGAATTCAATATAAAAAATGTTTCCTTGAAAATTTTATAATATTTTTCTACAGTAAATATGTATTGGAAGTTAAATCATATTATCTAAAAAAACCGTTTAATATTAAAAAAATATTGAAATACACATTAGAAAGAGAGTAATAAATATTATTTATGAAAATAGGTAGAGATAAATATGAATACGAAAAGGTATAATAAATGTTTGGATAAAAAATAATAAAATAATAAATTTTTCAATGAAATAATATGGATATGGAAGAAAAATACCCTTTAAAGAGGTTGCAAATTGTTCTTAACAATGTCATACTTTTATATGAAATAAATTAATCAAGGAAGAATTATTGAAATAAAAATGTCATTCTCAGTATATAGAAATAAAATTTTCATTAAAATAATACTTTATGGTGGAATAAACCAAACATATATGAAATAATTTCAATAATAAAGCTTATAACTCAATGAAAAGGAGTTTAGTTAAAAAACATTAGAGATTTGGTAACTTTTGAATCAACATCCTCTAAATGATAACAAATTAGATGTATCTACCAATCTGTTTAATTTCATGATATGTATGATAAAAATACATCTACTAGTGTTACATACACCACATAAAATAAATAAAGTGGTTAATATGTCATATATCTCATTGTAAGAATATTAATATGAGAAAACACATTTACTTGGATTCCTACTAAGTTAGAGACACACCAAATTTTTTTATAATAATCATAGAATTATTAGAAACATATTTCAAAACATTAATCATATTTATTACCTTTTTAAATAATCATTTATATTTATTCATTTCATAATTTAAATTATTTTTAAATAATATTAATATTTGGTAGTTAAGGGTTTTGATCATACCTTGTATATGTTGGTATAATGATTACAATTTATATTATTTGTTTATGAGTTAATAATATCCAAAATTGATGTTCTAATTAAACTATAAATTCCATAATTATTTATTATTTTCCATTTCTATTATTTGAAACATTATGTTATGATTTATAAATATTAAATTTAAAATGATATTGTTTCTGGAACTTTTATCGAACAAAAGGTTGTCTGTAAATATTTTTTAAAATATTAATATTACGATTATAGAAAAAAATAGAACATAATTTATATATTAATTTCATATATTAATATAAATTTAATTTTTATAACAACCCATGATAAAAATTCATAGCATCACTCATATAGGTGGTTAAATAGACCTAAATAAGAACATGGTAGAATTAATTTGATGTGTTTGATTATTGAATGATTTTTTCTAATATAATCATTACATAATTATGATAACATCATACATTCATCATTATTATATATTATTTCCTATTTTTTAGATTTTATAATCATCCATGATATAATAATTATAACATTATTCATGTAGGTGAAAGAACCGACCTAAACAGAAGCGTGCTATAAGGATTATATAATTAAGACAAACTATTTATAATGATAATATTATTTTTAAATAATATAAATAATTTCAAAAATATGATCATATTTTTATAATAATATTCTGTAGTATTAATAATAAGAATAAATTCAAGAATTAAAAGATAAGATAAAATACTTGTGTACAATAATTCAATATTCTCCTAGAAACCACCTTGATTATAAAGAATGTTTTTCAATTTATAGTCACACAGAGCTCTATAATATAGGTCAAATTTTATTTTCAAAGTAAACGAGTTAGATTAATGGGTGTTAATTTAATATTTAGAGTGCATTTTAATAGGATTTGGAAGACTCATTTTTATAAGTAAATAGAATGATATTCTTTTAAAAAATTAAAACTTAACATAAAATAAAAGTCAAATTTTGAGGCATGTGGATCCAAACATGAATATGAATGAAGAAAAATGAGGAAAGGTTGAGAAAATATTTATAAGGTCATATTATGATATTTTTTTATGAAAATTTATGTTTTTTCTTTTATGTATAACTTTTAAAAAATTTTGCCTTTATCATGGGTGCTAACATTTTTCTCGGTAAATTATTCTTATATGACTAAAAAAGAAATCGAACATTTAACCTAAACAGAAAATAATTATATTAGATATGAAATCCATTTTATTATAATCAATTTATAAAATTTATTAAAAATAATTCTAAAATAATTAAAATACAATACAATAAAAATATTTTTTTAGAAAAAACATAGTTTTAAGCATAAAAATGAGTCTAGGATTAAATTTTGAATTTTACTAATTTTGATGACCATAATTTGTTTTTTATAATAAAATGAATATTTTTTTCCAAATAAATAAAAAACTAATTCAATGTTTTCAATATTTTATTAAAATAAAAATTCAAAAAATAGTCTTCATTTGGATAAAATATCACTTTAGGTTCCATAATATCGAACATAGAATTCTAAATCCAAAATATTATTTTTGAATGAATTAATTACTCCTTAAATAAATATTTATTCAAGAAAAATGTTTTATAAATTTTTAATTCATGTATACATCATGATAAAATCATAAAATCTATGTTTTTGGTAAATAAGATATATTTTTCACCGTTCACTTAAAAATTAACTATTTTAAAAACTTATAAAAATTCACCCTAGGTTAATATTGACATGATGGATTAAAAAATAAAGTTCATTTTTTAAATTTTGATTAATAATGTAGTAGAAAGTAAATTTAATATAAGGTCTCTTAATACAAAAAAATAACAGTATTTATGAAATGCATTATGTATTAATATACCTTTTTTAAAATTATAAATGTTATAAAATATATTTTTTTTAATAATTACATGTTTATATCATCTTAAATTCTATTACTTGATTCCATTTTTACTACTTTATTTATTAGTTAAATAGTTTGATTACTTTTACTTATACAATCTTTTTCAATGAATATGTGATATTAGTCACATTTTAATATTTATAATTTTATCTTTATAAAATGTATCATAGTTCAATTAGTTTAGTGCTGCATATAGAGAAATATCTTCAATATAATATTTAATTAAAGGAAAATATATACTAAAATATTAATGTGATACAAGTTTTATTCATAATTTTCATAGATAATTTGTATTTGAAATCCCTTAAGACTTGATTCTTACTCCTATATGATAATTATATTAACATTTATTCATATTTAATCTATACAGATCAACATCAAAATAACAAACTTAATGATCCTTCAAAAAATATTTGATCCAATATTAATCATTTAATTCAACCAATGATTTTTCCCAACATATATATTTGAATGTAGTAAAACCATTGATCTTATTTATGTGAATCCAAATATACCAACTATGCATACATATAAATATCCATCATTATATTCATACAGGATTATTGAATCTATGTACATGGTTTTTAATATATATATCTAGATATCCTTATATCATAATTCATACATGTATCTAAATCTCATTATGTGGTAACACTTACATAAAACATATATATTAAATCCCCTAAAATTGTTCTGATTTTGTTGAATCCCTATATACAAAATCATTATTGTGTATAAATTCTCTTATATAGATAAATTTTTCTGTGGGGATATATCACTTTTAATGATTTAAACCAAATTATTTGAGATCAATTTCAAGAAACTATAGGCCAATTACAATTACATTAAAACACTCTAAAAACATTCACCTAACACGAATTACATTAATTCATTCAAGTTTTAATATTATTTATTAATTTATAACAAATGTTTACACATTAATTTAGGTGACCCAATTATTACACAAAAATAATACATAACTTTAGATGAGTATTCGGTATATTTTACAATAATACATTCCCTGATAACCATATATTATTAGTGCTTATAAATAATAGATACATAGTAAACTTATTTCATGAAGGATATTCAATATCTCCCATAATTTTCATCTCTTATATAACCCTTATTAGACATTTATTACTTAACACCTTTTTTCATAACACGGGGAAAATAAAAACATATGAAATAGTTATATGAGATTACCATAATGGAAAATATGGGTGATATAAATCTATGATAATATATATGGATAAGATAAGAATAAGGGTATGATTTAATGATCATAAATTATTTTATTCACTCCTATTAATTCAAAGATTATAAATTACGGGTCATGGCATAAGGCATTATCATTTTAAAATGCATGAGTCATAAGATTATGGAACCATCATTAATCAATTATAATACATGAGGGAATGTAATAAGCATAATTACATGAAATGGTTATTTTGTAAAAATCATAACTAGATGAAATAATTTTATTAGTCATTTCTCACAACAAATACTATCATCACATAGAGGATAAAGTTCCATAATTGATTGGGTTCACTACCTAAACACTTTTCATTTAAGGAATGGTTCACTCACATCCTATTTAATATTATGTAATGAGATATCAATCACTAAACATTTATTAGACTGACATAAATTTTCATTCCCAACCATAACATAATGAAAACTATATATTTGTGTCTCATAATATTATAGGAACATTCATCCTTTCATTGTAGCATGAACCGTGAAAATGAAAAAGGTTTAATACATATTTTCTAACAACATAATCATAATACATTCAAAGAAATATCGTGAATTTTATCATCAATTCATAGCAACATTAAATCATAAGAAACATTAATGTATTTTAACATAGATGAAAAATACTCTTAAAATAAAATAAAAATATTTCTCTGAAAACCTGAAAAAATATATTTATATTTGAATAAAATTTTAATTAAAATTTACCAGAATATTGAGAAATGATTTTATTTAAAGATAATATTTGAAAAATATAAATTTTGATTCCAATAATCGAACATTAAAGAGGGTATAAAAATTCATTTATGTGGTAAATTTTAAAATAGATATTATATATAAATATTTTTTTATAAAAATTCATAAATAAAATATTTTGAAACATTTTTAAAATTTGTTTTTAATCGATTAAAAATATATTAAAATATTTTTTAAAATTAATAGAAATAATTATTATATTATAGAAAATAAAATTATTGAAAACATATTATGCATCATCGATATGGAAAAAACGTTTTTCAACCAAAGAAGATATAATGTCAAATTTTATTAAAAACATTTTCTCGATCGTTTTATTTACGAAAGAGTGAAGAATCAAATGAAAAAAAAATCATATCCTATAAATAATATGATTTGAATAAAATATATGGGGTTAAAAATATAAGGATATTATAATTTACCTTAATATAAATAAATATATAAAATCCCTAAAATAAATGTGATTGTAATATAAAGCCTTACCTCATGTACTGAATTTATTCATACACATTATTAATATCATGCATAAAAAAATATATTTTTATTAATATACATAAGACCAATATTAATAATTATATTAAAATATACCAGTTCCATATAATTTCTAATTAACCATTTATTAACAAATCTTTCTTAAAATCAATATTCAGGTGATAACTATTCTATTTCCCATGCATGTTTTGGTTTCATAGTTCTCATCCTTGCACCTTGTTCGTGATTTTATCATCTATAGAATATTAATATTGTTATAAGTATCATATCTATTCATTATATACACATTATATCTATTCAAATAATGTAGTGATGAAAAGTGAATTGCATCATTTCGTAGATATGGTAGTCCGTATGTATGGATGAGTAATATTTTCATTTTCTAAAGAATGGAAATATAGAAATGAAAATAAAAATATATCTATCAAAAATAATAATAATATAAAAAATAACTTATATATATTAATTAAATCCATCCATGTGACTATCTACTTATGTAAGACATGAAAAATAAATCACACCACTTAATGGAGGGGGTAGTTGACACGTACGCATGAGCAATGTTATAATTTTTTATAGGATTCAAATAAGATATAAAATGGATATACCATTAATATAAAAATACTCAGATATATTAAATATATATTTAATTATGTTAATATGGTTATATAATATTTTGATGAGGTATAATAATAAAGTAACATAAAATGATTTGGTGATGATGATTAACTCTTCTTTGTGAAGCCTCATTTGGATCTCTTTTAAAGGACCCTTGGGTTGATATTTTTTGAAGATATAAATATATATATAATATGGATAGGTATATTAAGATTATATTTTTGTTAAGTTAAGTAGAAAATGATTTTCTAATGAAGAGAGGAGTGGAGGTTCCCTTTTACAAGTGAGGTGTGGGGAAAACATGTAAATATGAAGAATAGTAAAATGTAAAAAAATCACTCTCTTGGGAAAGAAGAAAAAAATTGGAGAAATTTATAATATGGGAATAAATAGAGATTAAATCCATTAAACCAATATTATTTTGAAAAGTTATTAGGTTATTTTAACATTATCTTGTTTGTTTAAGCTCTCGTTAAGTGTTTTGATATTTATAGTAGTGAGAATGTTTTACCATGGTTACTATTAATAATGAACCAAAATAAAATTAATCTAATTAAAGAATTCAAACTTGATAAATAAAAATATGGGAAATAATTTTAATTTTTTTTTCTTATTTGAGTTAGAAATTTATTTTAAAATAAACACACAAATCACAATGAAAAATATTTTTAGAAAAAGGTATTTTAGGCATAAAATAGAAGGTAATTTGATTCCTTGTCACGTGAAACCCATTAGATGAATGTTAAAATATTTTTTTTAATATATTACCTATAAATATAAATAAAATAATTCATAAATAATGATACTTTTAATTTATTAATATAGAAACATATTTTATGCATCAAAGAAGTTTTTCTGAATTTTTTTTCCATTAAATGATTTTATTTTCATTTTTATCTTGTTGAAAAAAAATTAATTCATGTTATAAATGTGTAAATATTAATTTCTAATAATATTAATACTTTTAAATATTTTTTAAATAAAACATATATGAAATAAATCATTTCTTATAAAAAAAATATTTCAAAATAGTTCTTTAGGATCAATAAACATTCCTAAGTTATTTTGAAATTATTTTTTATAAATATATTTCATTTTAATAATAGATAATATTCTTAATTTTATAATTTATTATAATTTTTCACCAATGTTTAGGTTTTTTTTCTTCACAAGATATCAAAAAAATTATTAATTATTGAAAAATATATTAAAAAATTAATGAGTTTAAGAATTTCACAATCAAAATTCTTTTACTTTTTTACAAACTTACGAGGATAAATGTACCTTATAAAATCCTCATGTTCTCATATTGTTTCATAAAATTTATGGTTCTACCACAAAACATTTACCATGTGAGTGGTCTTCTTCTATATAAATTTCTCTCTTAGATTCAGAATTTCTACCAATTATTTTCATAAGAACGATCATTATCAAATGGTATCACTACTACAAATATGGCCTTTATCAACGCTAGAAAATTAGATTAAAAATGCTAAAAAAAGTGATGTTAATCAAGGTAAAGATAAGGGGGGGGGTACCTTTTATTAATGCTAAAAAATCCCTTATAAAGGCCACTTTTATCAGTGCTAAAAAAGCACTGATAAAAGGCCCCTTTTATCAGCGCTTTTAAAAAGCAGTGATAAAAGTTGAAAAAATATTAAAAAAAAAAATAAAAACATTTTTTCAATTTTGGGGGGCTTTAACAGCGCTTGGATCCCCTCTTTAACAACATACACTGCCCATGGTAGCCCATCAACGCCCCAGCTAGCTCCACCCAGCCCCGACCCCTTTAAGAGCGCTCCCCCCCTTTAATAGCGCTAGGTAATTCCCCACACCTGTGTGCATGACCTACCTCCCCTTGGATTCGAACTCGAGACCTCTTGCCTACGCGCCTATGCCTTTACCATTCCACCATATTGCTTTTCTTTTCATTTATTAATATATCTATTATTATATATATATATATATATTTAGTTATATTTAGTTATATTTAGTTAGATTTAGTTATATTTACTCATATACTAATATATATGTATATTTAGTTATATTAATATATATATCTGTATATTAACATATATATATAGTCATATTAATATATACATATATATTTAGTCATATTAATATATAAATATATTTAATTATATTAATATATATATATATGTATTAATATATATTTATATCTATTTATATATATATATATTTAGTTATAATTTTTTATTCATATATTTATTTGTATATTAATATATATTAATATATATTTATAAGATTAGTTTTAAATACATTTATAAAATATGTTTTCTTATGTGTGTTTTTATAAATAAATAAATACATACATACATACATACATACATACATATATACAACACACACACACACACATATATATATATATATAATATGCATGTATATCTGTAGGTATAATTATACATATTTATATATGTTTACAAATATTATATATTAATATGTATATACAAAAGTGCTATAAATGGGGTCTCGAAAAACCTAACAAATCACAATCACAGAAAAAACACAACTTCTTCTCTGGGTGTCTATTTCAGCTCTGTGAATATTCAAACTGAAGCTCATGGGATGAACTATGAAAAAATAGGTGCTGGAAGCTGAACAGACACACATATCAGAAGTTAAGACCATTTTAATAAAAATTTGACAGGGGACCGGACATAGAAACTGAGTTTTGGAGGCCTTCTAATGGTTTTTTGGGAGTTTTAGGTCCCAAACATAACATAGACTACATATGAGTCAACCTTCAGCGTATATCTCTTCGCTTCCTTTGATTTGATATGTGGTAGAGCCCAAACGGACACCCGGAGCGAAAGTTATGACCGTTTGATGTTCGACTTTTTTTTGGAGTGATATAACTGATATATCTTTCGTTCCTCTGGTCTTCTAATAGTTTCGACTGGATGTAGTCCTCACTAATTTTGTGATCTTCGATTTGAATGGTCATGACACTCAAACAGACAACCGGATCAGAAGTTATGCCCATTTTAGTGACTTATTGGTTTCTTAGGTTTTTAGGAGATACAAGAGTTGCAAAATTTCAAACTACAATAACTTCTGCTCCGAGTTTTTGTTTTGGCTCTAGCACATATCAAATTGAATCTTGCAAAATGTTACACACTTAGGTGATCACCGAAACCCCCTATCGCGTTCTTTGAGGTTCAAAAAGGACCAAAAACCCTCTAAAAGGTTATAAGTTTGGCTCCAGGGGTCCGTTTTGCCATAACTTCTGCTCCGGGTGTCCGTTTTGCCTCAACCACATATGAAATCGAATATTGCGACCAGAAATACACTACAGTGACCATTTTACCACCTTTTAATATTATTAAAAGTACGAAAATGTCCTTAATCCCTACAAACAACCACAATTTTTTCTCCGAGGTGTCCGTTCTAGGTCTATGACATATCAAATCGATATAAAACATATTTTAAAAAATATTTATTATATTTAAATCCATATAAATATATTTATATATCAATATATTATTTTTTATGATTTTTTTTGAAATATACAAATTTATTAGCACTAGAAAAATGTGCGCTGATAAAACCCCCCTTTATCAGTGTAACTAAAAAAAGCGCTGATAAAGGGTTAGCGCTTCCCTTGCCCGTTTTTTATAGTATATATATATATTTAGTTTATGTGAAGGATTAGGTGTCTATTTACTCAAAATATAAACATGGAACATATCTCAAGCTTTGTATAGGATTAGAGGAATCTCCAAGAGATAGGACACCATCTTGATACAATAAAGAATCTCATAGGGACCGATATATATGATATTTAATCCTCCCTTATTTCCAAATATCATAACATTCATATAAGGGGATATTAAAATTAATACCTTATAAAAAAATGAACTCTATATTTGACTAAAAATTATTCGAATAACTTTTATTCCCACAATGAGATTCCTTAATATATTGTTGAATGGATTTAACTTTTTTTTCCATTTCCACAGTGATCTCTAGCCCCAATAAAATTTGTTCCAATACTTTCATCCCAAGATATTAGATTCTTATACGTATTTCTATTGAGAGATTCATAAGTATCCATTTTAATTCTTGATTGAAACATAATGTAGTAAAAAATTTCACCAGAGTAAGGTGTTATCCCAATATCCTTTTAAATACATAAATAATTATCTTAGTATATATTCTAGGGTTTGAATAGTTATCTTTTACAAACCATATATATAGGGATGATATGCAGATATAAAGCTCAAGTATTTCTTTAAAACCTGTTAAAGAGTTATCTAGAATTTTTAGGTAAACCTCATATCTTAATCAAATATGATTGAGAGTGGTCCTCTATGAATACACTCCATTTCCTTAATGTATAAGATACACAAATGATCAATAGAAAAGTATTCTTACATAGAAATCAATTATGTTGATTTTTTAAGCTGATCAACTGCAAACAAAATAGAATTATTCCGCTTATATTTCTCTGAGAGTCCCATGATTAAATCTATTATGATGTTTTCCCATTTCTACTTAGGTATGTGTAATGGTTATGACATCTACAAATACTTCTATCTATTAGCCTTAACTTGCTGGAATACCAATCATTGAGATACATAATCTACAATACCCCTAGTCATATTATCCCACTATAAATTATTTTTAATATATTTATAAATATTCTTACTTCAAATATAAATAGAGAATAATAAACTATGAGCCTCATATAACAACCCCTTCTTCCATACGATGTTATTTTTTTACTAAAGAAATCACTTTTAAGGGGAAAGTGGAACCCTCACAACTAAATAGTTTTAGTACCAAAGGATACGACAGATTTTTTAAAGAAATGATTGAGTTTTTTGGAATTGTTTTCCTTAAAAAACCTAGAGAGTAGCATTTACCTTAGTGTTGGGGAAATCCTCCGTGGTCCCCTAGAAAAGAAGTGCCAAGTTGTCCCAAGATTTCTTGTATTCCTCCATGCTAATATTCCCCATGTTAAAGCCTCTAATTAGAATGTACGTCTGTTTATCAGCCCACTCACCTTTCTTATTTCTAGTCACCAATTGGATCAGTCTCATATTCTTCAAGTCCTTAATATCCAAAGTATCCTCAAACATTTCCTCATCTGAATGCATGAGTAGATCCCTATGTTCCAGCACCAAGGCCATATGGAACTGGGAGTCAGCTTTGGAACCTACTTCGTGCTGCTTCCCCTAACCACTCATCTCCACACCACCTATAGAAGAAGCTGGAGAAGTAGCCTCACATCCGGCCATAACTATGTCCTTGGTGATGGCGGCCACCTCCTATTGGCCATGGTCGTTGGACTTGTTTAGGGTTGAGCTTCCAACCTTAGTAGAAGCCTTTGGGGAAACATTTCCCTTACAAGAAGATATAGTAATAGGAGGACTAGGGAGATTGGATTAATCTTTCCTTCTACATGCCCTTTTATTTTTCGAAATGAATCCATCTAGATCCATGATTTTGTACTTTCCCTTCCGCATAGAGGATCTAATGTAGTCCTCTGCTGTGGCCAATTCCTTGGGCTCATTTTGGTCCAAATCCTCGACTATTTACTCTTGGGATGTTTCTACATCATCAAAAGGGTCCTAACCATGATCCACCACTATAGCTTCCTCACTATTAAGGCAATATTCTTCACCCAAAACTGCAAACCAGTTTTTAGAGGTCCCAGATGCCCCCTGCTATAAGCTTCTCAGCATAAGAGGAGGTCTGCAGGGCCAACTTTGGCTGGCCCAGGACTCCTATCTTCTCAAGACCACAACCCATATATTGAAAAACTGGAATGGTCCTTCTGACTCAAAGCATCAACAACCTTGTTTTCCTTCCCAATATGGTAATGCATTGAGAATTCATAATCATTAATTAGTTCCAACAACCTCCTCTAGTGTATATTAATATCATTATATGTGAATATAAATTTCATTTTATAATGATTAGTATATATTTCATAACATTTACCATAAAGTTAATGAAACCATATCTTCATAGGTAAAATTCCCACTTCCAATTCTAAATCTTCAGTCGTCTTATTTTGAATAGGAACCTTTAATTGGTGAGATGCATGAGTTAAAACCATGTCATTATGTATGAAAACAAATCCTAATCCCTTTCTGATTCATATATATAGATCATATACCCTTCTCTGCTATATGGTGGTTTGAGTATAAGTGCATTGGCCAAACCTCACTTTAGTTCCTTGAAATTCACTTCACATTCATCTTTACATAGGATATTGGCTCCATTTTGTGTCAAATTAGTTAGTGTATTTTATATCCACGACAAATTTATCAAATATAATCAATTATATACATTAATCCAAATAAAAATATGGATTTCATTCAACATGTTTGGTTTAGGACAATGGTCAATAACTTTCATATTTGAAGGTTGCATTGATATCCCCTCAGTTTTGATTATATAACCCAAAAATGACTCATTCTGTATACATAATTCACATTTACTAATTTTTTCATACAACATATCTTTCCTCAATTTCTCGAACACAATCCTCAAATCCTTATCATTATCTTCATTTCTCTTTGAATATATATGAATATCACCTATAAATTTTATAAAAACACTAATCAGGGAATTATTAAAAAGTTTTTATTCATTATATCCCTGAAGATAGTGGAGGAAATTTATAGTCTAAATTGAAACACTATAAATTCATAAGGAAAATACCTATTATGGAAAACCATCTTGCATATGTTCTCCTTTTTGACCCTCAACTGATGATATCCAGATTAGATTTAAAACTTTTAAAATTATTAATCTCTTTGTAGTTTATCAAAAAAATCCTAAAATATAGGGTAGAGGATATGTGTTAATGATAATGATCTTTTCAAGTTATCTATAATCAATTCAAATACCTATTGGACCATATTTCATCTTAAAAAAAAGAATAGGTGAACCCTATTATGATGCACTTGTTTGGATCAATCTCTTAGCATGATTCTTCTAGAGTTGCTTCATCAATTCTCATAACTCTATCAGGGGTATTCTACAAAGATTCATTGATATAGGCATATCACTAGATATGAGTTCTATTTAAAACTATGCTTCAAGATTCCGGGGAAGACTATAAAAATCTTCATGAAGTATCATCAAATTTCTAGGAAATAGATATATAATTAATGGTGATTTTCTCCTTAGGAAATTAATATAAACATCTCTCAATAATATGTAGTATGACCAATATAATAGAAATAATTTTCATGGTATTTTTAGGTTTATCCTCACACCAATTGAAGATTATAGGTCATTTCAACATATAAAATGTGACATTCCTTGCTTAGTAATTGATATTGGATTTATATAAATAGATCCAATCCATGCTAAAAAATAACATCAAATTCAACTGGTGGGAGAATAATAAGATTTGTAGGAATCACATTCATATAAAATTATAATTAAGAGTATATATATACAGGATATGTGACCATGATACCAATAGTGTCTCATGTTTTAGAGCGAGTAAAATTACAAGGGAATTTGATTTTTGTCATTTGGTGGATGGTTCATTTTGTAAACTAAGACTAGGAATGAAATTTTGAGTTTTATACACTTTAAAGTGTTACTTTTATATTTTGTTGAGATAATGAGAAGTTTCTTGAGTGTATCATTTAATTTTGGGTGCACCAAACCCCAAAAACTCATGTTTTGGTGGACTGGTAAGGGTGCACAGTTTTTTAGAAACCATAAGGCCCTCCATCGTAAACTGTGCGCCTTTTCTACATGAGAATAAGTGACATATATGGGTTGAAAATAGTTTTACCAAACCATTAACATATCCCAACTTATTATTACCACTTAGGTAGTATGTGTGCATATTTTGGTTCACAGTTGGTCAAACTATGTGGGGAACCATGCATGGTGTGCTCTTAAGTAGTGGGAGAAGAAAACTGGGCATAAGTTTTGTCTAAACCGTGCAACCAAACCATATGACACCAGTATTGAGGGTGAAATTAAAATTTTACCATTAATAAACTTAAAACCTAATTCATCCTTCCTTTCTCTCTTTTATAGTAGGTGAGTCCCTCTTCCTCCTGTGTGAGGCTCTTCTTAAGCCTAACCTAGTCTTTGAATGATCTCCTCCATCTATTTTCAGAATCGAGCATCATCAGTTCCTATGGATTTCTATTGGTAAGATCTACATTCCTTTATATACTTTTTATATTTAGTTACCTTATAATGAATTTATCATGGTGTTATCTATTTCACCATATTTTCAAGGTGTTCATCCATTACTTTAATTTCTCTCAAACCAGTCCAAGTCAACCCTCGATTGATATTGGCTGTCTGAGTAGTCCATGTTATAAACTAGGTGGTATATATCTATTTCCAAAAATTTTCAATGATTTATAAAGTGATCTTTTGTGCCGCATGCTGGTATTTCCATGTGACAACTCCAAAATGGGATATTTAAATTATAGATCCTAATTATTTCCCTCTAGTATCCATATCATATTAAATTAGAATTTATATTGGTATTGTGCTTCATGTTTAATTGAACCTTAAGGTTTTTCCCCTTTAATTACCATAATTAATCACTTTTTTTCTAATAAAAAACCCTAGATGAGGTGTACTATCCTCAAAATGGTAATGATTTATTTATTCAGAATATGATAAAATGCAGAACTCCCCTATAGTAGCTTATAGTGATCAAACTACCTCCATAGGATTTGGAACCTTATTTATTTAATAAATTAGATAAATTGTATGGAATGATAATTATCTTGATCTTTTGACACCAAATTCATAGAAGGTGTTTCTTCCATGGGTGGTATGCCTAGACCTAATACAATTATTAAATGCATGGAATTGTTTAGTAATGGAAAGGATAAATTAATCAAATGGATGTCTTGAAATTGTACATGGCCATATTCATGTGAATTAATTATTATTTTGGAATGGTTAAGTACCTGGACACCCTTATTGTATAATTGGAATGTTTATTGGGTTTTCCCTCCTCCTTGTTATAAATTTAATACTTAAATTTTTAAAGAGTTGTTTATGCCTCGAGTGTGTTGATGCTCCTTTTCGTCACAGAGTCTAAACGACTGAAAAAGGGGAGTACCTTAGCCCAAAGTGATTCATCCTTTAAAGAAACATAAAAAATTGACAAAGGCATGGAAAAAGATTTCTTCCCACTTGGGTCGCACAAGTTTCATCATGGCCACTCAAGTATACCTTTTCACCACCTAGTGGTTGCACAGGTGACTTGCATGCCCTGTTTTATTCTCGCTCAGGGGTCTTCAGCAGCCTATAAATACCCCCGGTGGGCCCCCCATTTCAGGGATGGAAAAATTTAAAAAGTCATATTCGAGCTCCTAGTGCCCTAGTCTCTTCTGCAAGTCCTCCGAACAATTCTAAGGTAATTTCTTACCTATAATGGAAGATCTAAATAGGGGAAACAAGGCCTAAGGGTTGAAACTCATCAACACTTGCGCACCTAAGTGGCCAGCCCTTAAGGGAAATGTACACACTTGCGCGCCACCTTATCCCTTCATCAAAACTTGCAAACCACTCTTTTGGAATCCTTTAAGGATAATACTAAGGGATTGAGCCAAGTATCGCCCAAGTATTACCCTAAGGGTTGACCATCGCGCAAGTACCCATGTGTCGTGCAAGTATACTTGCACGACTAGGACTTGCACGCCCACGCAGTACTTGCACGCCCCTCTCTTTTTGGGTTCCCCTTGCCTATTCACTTGATTTATTCAAATACACCTCTCCTCTTCAAGATTCAGCCTTTAGAACCATCTTCAAAATCATTCATGGAATGGTTCCTTTGTTGGTTTCCTTATCTGAAAGGAATTATGTAGAACATCTCTCAAAACATAGTGATCTATATATCTTTATATCACTAAGGTGAGAGATTACATTCATTAAACCTCATCCATTAAGATTAGAAGTTCCCTAACCTGGGCCTCCTTTTCAGGAGTAATCCCCAATCATAATTTCTCTAATTTGGAAATCTTCCTTAGGAGTAATCCCCACTCATAAATTCCATTAACTTAGGCCTCCCTCTCAAGAATAAGTCTTATGTCTCATGTATCCTTAACAAATGGGCTTCCTTATCAGGAGTAATTCCCAATCTCAAGTTACCAAATATGGGAATCCTCCTTAGGAGTAAGCCCCAAATATCCTAACATGGGCATTCTTTTGAGGAGTAAGCCCCAGTATTTAAGTTCCCTTAATTTTGGGAATCCTCTTCAGGAGTAAGCCCCAGTTCTCAAATCCCTTTTACCTGGGCCTCCTTCTCAGTAATAATCCCTAGTCATATTTTTCTCTTAACCAGTCTTAATTTACTTTTTGATTTGGGTTTACTTCTCAGGAGTAAGCCCAATCATAGATCCCTTCTAATTTGGGCATCCTTCTCAGGGTTAAGTCCTAATTTAAGTATTAAAATCTCTATAAAGCACATATACCTTTATGGACCTTGTTTCTGGGTTTATTCCCTAAAGTAAATCCTAATATTTATCTATCTGGGTAGTCATGCATATATATTCCTCACATCATTTCTTATGATTTCATCTTTCATGGCACAATTGTTAGGTTTTACCAATACCTCTTGTTTCTCACACCGAGCATGACTCACGTGAGCTTAGAGCGTAAAAGTAATTATGACATATTTCTTTGAGCCATCAATCATACATAAACCTCATACTTCATTACTTGAACTATGTGGTTTATGATTTATTTTCCAAAGGATACATAGGTAGCCCATCTGTGGGTACGATCCCAACTCTGAAACAATCTATGTCCTCCTGAATGACAATAAACATCAAGTGCCCCACTGAGTGGATTTAAAACCAGTATGGTTATCATAATAACCAAGAGATCTATATACAATGTATTGAAGGATACCATTTACTAATAATCTATAACAAATACATATGATTCTCTATCTATGAAGAACCTCAAATACATATAAAAGACTCTCTCAATCTTATACATATTAATCATTGATTTTCAGATCTAAAGGAAAGCTCATTTTCATACTTGGTAATGTAATAAAGATTCATGAACGTAACTTAAATCTATAAAAAGAGTCCCAGAGTAGAAAATCATTCCCCCCAAAAAGGTATGATGAGTCCGACCTCGCATCCTCTCGACCAATGCAAAATTATTAAGCCTCATCAGTCCACAAATAATGAGCACATACATTTAGAAAGTAGGTCCAAATGGATATAGAATCATTGGATGTTTAAGGTTCTACGAACAAAACCTTTAGAAATCGATTGGAATGTTTGAACCTTAAATCAACGAGGTGATCCCCATTTCCAGAGGAAACAAAAAATAGTGAACCCGATGTGAATCATTAACCAAGTTAAAATGATGTTTTACTTATTTGTTAGGCCCCTATTTAAACTCAAAGAGAGGGACAACAAAACAATCTATAACATATGTGCTCATCCAAAATATGTAGTGGCCGAACATATCTTGATTATGTCTGTTATATCAAGCATGCACTCT
Source organism: Viscum album (assembly GCA_963277665.1). Classification (NCBI taxonomy): domain Eukaryota; kingdom Viridiplantae; phylum Streptophyta; class Magnoliopsida; order Santalales; family Viscaceae; genus Viscum; species Viscum album. The sequence continues at coordinate 72,080,402 of OY728162.1, read as the reverse complement.
TTTCCAAGATCTTCTACATTATAGAAATGGATTCTCTTAAGTTCACACCTGTGAATACATTTGCTATAAATGCATCTACTGCTACTCCTGCTGGATCATCGTCCGCTCTGAGGATGACATCACCTACTCAGCATCATCAACGCAGGGTATCAAATGCACTGTTTAATGAATACCATCAAAATGGTACTATTCATACTCTAGATGCTACTAGACAAGCCCTCTAAGTCAATAATTCACCCTGGTTGTCTGGATAGTGATGACCAGCAATCAAGAAGTAGGTAGTTCCAACCACTGTTTAAAACCATTTCGGGTCGTTATCCCCGTAATGAAATCACAAGCCCCTCCCATATTCTAGTGAGGTGAATGAGCAGGTCCCTCAGGGCCTTAATTCATAGAGACATGAGTCCTTCCTGAGGGCTCCCATCAACAATCGCTTCCAGACTCGTGCGGCAGTGCACCCTCAACATGATGTGGGTGTCATCTCCAGGCGTTCGGATCAGGTTCCTCAAACCCGAGCAGGAAAGACGAACCACCAGAGGTGATGAATGGTCAACAGTGAGTAGGTTCTCATCTCTACCATTTCTGAAGAAGTCCACCAACCTAACTTGGTGGAAAGCAACGAGCAGGCACACACACCCGCCCGTTTTGATTCAACTATCCAGCAGAATCGTCTGGCGGCAACACGCCATTACCTCCAGGAAATTCTGGCGGAGTACTATAGACAGGAATGTACACCTTTTTATAAGTCATCATCTAGTCAGAAGGCTCGTCTAACTACATACGATGAAGCCCACCAACCCAATGTGTTGACAACTGGTAAACATGTACATACACCTGCTTACACTCATCAATCCTGCCAGCAGCCTCATCTGTTAGTATTTAAAGAAGTTCATCAACCATATTCGGCGGAGTGCAATCAGAAGTCACATACACCTGCTAGTTTTGATCAAGCCTACCAACAGTCTCGTTTGGTAGCATTTAGAGAAGTAAGTTAGAAAGCTTCGACTACAAACAGGAGTCATACTCAACTCTATGCCCCCACACATGAGTACTGTCCGAATTCACTAATAGGAAAAAGAGGACAGGATCATGAACACACACCTACTCCAAGAACAGAATGGACATATATTCCCATTCTTGAAGCTGAAGTCACCAAGCATATTCTGTCAATGGTGAAAGAGTAGAAGAAAATCCCTACTCGTATTCTGGATGCCTGCCAGGATATTATAATAGCTTTAGTAGCATCACAGGGAAAGAAATGAAAATCTATCCCTATTAGTGGAGTGACACATTAACAGTTCACTCTGAAACAAACACAAACCTCTATTCCAGTCCAAGAGTTTTTTGGGGCATACTCCCCCATATCATACGGACAACCAAGTCAGGCACATACACCTGATTTGAGTGGAGATAATCAGCCTCACTAGATCATTTCTCTTGAGTAGGAACATACACCTTCCCATAATGACTACTGTCATCAATAAGTGATTCTTATAGTGAGTAAGAAGGCATCTAAGAAGAAGACCCATCCAGCACAGTCAAAAAATCAAGGGCCAATATATAACAAGTCTTTACTCAATGATGGAGTTCTTGATGCACTCAGAAAATTATCTATTTCAACTCAAGACTTTACTCTCTCAGTTCCCAATATTGGGAACATTAATTCCGAAGGTCTTCATCAGACACTTCCTCATGAAGGCTTGCTTCATGACAGTTCGATCGATCTCAAAGTGTCATCTTCATATGAGAGCAACTATAACCCTATGCATGGCCAGAAGATCAAGGAGAAAAATGTTTCATATTTTACTGTAACCCACCATGGTGGTCCTCACCATAATGATGAATTTATCTGCGAAAGTACTCTCCACAGCAGTAATGAACATTGCCTGGAAGATGCTCCAATGGGCAATGTAGTGACAAGAAAGCCCTCTTATCTTGAGGTACTTGCAAATTTGAAGCCAACCATGTCTGATGCTTTACCACTAGCAGGTGAAATACTTTCTCAATCAGAAGATATCCTGGGGTGTAGGTCATTCTCTGAACCACCCCTGGGTCGTTCATCTTCTAATTTGATCAATGAATTCTCTAACAATCTTGTTGAATCTGATGAAGCAACAAAGAATCACCAGCTCTGGTCTAATCAGGTAGAATAATATTCATTGAATGATAAATAGGAAGTGCTAAATATGAGAAAACAACTGGAAAAAGGTGAGGTGCCGGTTATGTTTTGGACTTTGGATGACTCTCCGTATGATATTCCAGAGATGTTGACAGAAGATGGAATTCATGATATTCGTCTCAACATATGGAAAAATATTTGTCATTTTAAAAAGAAAATATTATCTTATGATGAATATGAAAATCGTGTCAAGATAATAGAAGGGTTACAACACCAAATTGACTTGGCATCTCTCTTAGTTTCTCGATATCTGAAGGTTGAAAAGCAGTAGGGAGCCCTTCAACGTTCATGCCTTAGCGCATTAAGAAGATTGCGCCAGTTAATTTCCAATTCCCCATATAGTATTCATATCAAGGTATGGGGTGTTCATGGAGCACTACATTTCACTGTACTCTCTAGAAAAAAATCCCTTTGAAAATGGTCTCATGAAATATTATTGACCATGGACGGTCACAACCAATTGGCTTTTTTTGGAATCAAAGGCTTGCTTAAGAACATGCCTCAACTAGTTCTTCTCAAAGTCAGGCATACAGAGAACAAGTTGTTGAATTACTCCTCCATCAAGTGAACAAGAATATTGAACATGCTTCTCATTTGGAGCATGCACATCATCAAGTGACAAAAGTGTCAGAAATCATGCAATGGCCTTTTGTGTCGGGTGATAATAGTGGATGTTGGTTGATGCATCCAGAAAATTTCCGGACTAATGTCCACAAGATCAGGAGAGATTTCAAGAATGTTTCAGATTTAGCAGCTCAAGAATCACCCTATCTTTCCAGACTGGGGACTCTTTTAGCCCAACCCTCAGAATCAACAAAGAGGATTTGAGGAGTTGAGCAGGAAAAACAGTCCTAGTCTATAGGAATGGGGACTTTTTCAAATCCTCAATCTCTCCTTCAGAGAAAGTCAATCTTCTCTCGATTAAGGAAGAAGCCAAAAGAGGAATGAAGAGATGAATTATCAGGATATTCCCTCCAAATTATGGTTCGTCAAGAAGTTCCTGGGGGTTAAAATCAATAAAAGGAAATGTCTCATCAAAGACATGGAAGGAGACAATATCGCAGAAATGTCTATAGAAGGGATGAAATGAATTTTGCATCAATCAATGTCAACAATGCTGTTGTTGCTGATCCCCCATATGAGGCTCATTCATAGGTATTAGATAAGGAAGCTCCTGCTCAAGAGGTTGTACGCATAGACACAAATGAAGAAGGTGTGCGTACACGAAATCAAAGGATTACCCAGAATCTAGGTAATCTTTCAAGTAACCCACTTCCCCCTCTCCAAAAGGTGTACAATAAGGGGAAAGGAAAGAATCAGGTTACATAACCTTCCTTTGGAGAAGGCCAATCAATCTCATTAGAGCAAAGATTTGCACAACAGGAGGAAGAAATGAAGGAATTAAGGAGGTTGAATGCATAACTACTTCAAGGTAGTCTTCCTCCTAAGCGTGCTGGAGTCAGTCAGCCAAGGGAATTTGTTGCGGCTACTGAGATGAATCAAGAATATCCTCCTCTATCATTACAACCTCACAGGTCTAGTCCTATGGGTCATGCGAACAACAATCGGTGGTGCTACCATCAGTTGCAGTACCAACCACCACACCTGTCCAAGTTCCAGTGGTTGCACCTGCTCAAGTCCAAGAACAACCGGATGTTTCTCAAAAGTTATTAACTACTATTGAGTCCTCAACAGCTTGTTTGGAAGATATAGAGGGAAATCGTGCTCAAATTCAACTATAAAAGGGAGCTTATCCTGAATGGGTTGATACAATTCCTCCCCCATCAAAATTTTCAAGTACCACATTCACAATATTTAATGGTTTTGGAGATCCAGAGAAACACTTAATACATTTTGTTTCTCTTTGCGATCCTATTATGGGAACCCCTCAGCAAAAAGAATCTGTTAATCTCAGGTGTTTTGTACAGTCATTACAAGGGAATGATTTTTTTTGGTACACAAGCTTGCAATCCCAATTAATTACCGGATGGGAGGATCTCCTCCAAAGATTTCTTCTTAAATTCAGCTCAATGTTGCAAAAAAAACAGTTTTTTATCTTACAAACTGTAAGAAAAGGGAAAATGAAAGGGTTTCAGATTTCATTTCTTGTTGGAATGGATTAACATATTTCTTAACCTTAGCACTCCCTCAAGAAGAATTATTTCCAATATGTGTGGAAAATTTGCGTGATGAGTTTCGCACACCGTTAATCCCTATAAAATACACAGGAGGGTTTCGAGACATTACATTGATCACTCAATAGATTGAAGACTCTCTTATGAGGACTAAGGATAAAGCTCATGTAATTCCATGAGATCTAGGAAGGAGAATGGGTAAAGTAGAGACTGCTACAGTTACGCTTAAACAAGCACCTGTACCTGATTATACTTCAAAACCTTCATCTTATCAAAGGGATCCACCTCTTGATCATCAACAACAGAGGCCGTTTTGTCAAGATGATCAAAGAGATCAAAGACGGAAACAATTTAAGGATCTGAAGAGAAAATTTTACTCTTTCCAAAATGAACAAGTTCCCAGTTACTACTTTTCAGCTCTGGAAAATAATTTGGTTCAATTGCCAAGGCCCAAAAGGCCGAACAAGGAAGGAGATGAAGATTGTCCCAACTATTTCCCATTTCATAAGATGTTGGGGCATCCCATTCAGGAGTGTTTTGTCTTCAAAGACCTCCTACAAAGGATGGTGAACTCGAGACAAGTCAAACTAAAAGGTTCTTCAGCTCATGTAGCATGTATTACTGCTACAAATCCTGAGGAATAAGGAAAGTGGAAAGAAGTCAAAAACAAAAATGCACAGAAATATGAATATTGAATGGTAAGAAAAATGATCAACCGAACTCATGCCATTTTGAGAACGTAATTGAAGAAACCAATTTTGTCTTCTTCTATGAATTCCATGGAAAAACTCTCTTCATCAGAGGGAAAATCCTCAATGAAATAACATAATTCAAAGAAAGAGGAATAATCAGAAGAAGATGAGATCATGTCAAAGCCCAAGTTGTCTTTGACTATGGAAGATTTTATACCATTTACTTCGAAGAAACGAGCACCGTACCACCAAACGACACAACCTAAATTGGCTAATCAGGAAGAGTATTCATCAGATAAAGAATTGATCTTTGGTTTGGTTAATATGATTCACTTAACAGATCCTTATGCCAGTTACAGTTTAAATTTTTATGAGCCTGAATTCCCAGTATCAAACAGAGGAATCAGAGGAAGTTCTAGAGGATTAGGATACAAAGGAAGATGTGGATATCCTATAAGACACTATTCCAATCTTACCCTTGCTAGAACTGTGTATGCAGCAGAAACTCATGGTAGATCCCTTTAACGAGCTCAACAAGAACAAGAAAATTCTTCCACCAATAGTAAAATCAGTCCAAGAATAATTATTTTTGAAGATCAGTTAGAGGTTACACCTTCTTCCTCTTAGAAAGTAAATAGACCTAATCGGTCTAATCTTCCAAAGCTAGGAGTATTTCCAACTCCTACCTTGATACAAGAAGCATCAACTTCTAAGGCACCTGCGAAACCACATGTTCCTATTGGGAAACCCAGACCTTTAGATCAAAAGTATGATGTATTGAAACACTTGGCCCACGTACCGTCCAAGTTATCAATTCTGGATGCTTTGAATTTATCAAATGATCTTCGAGAGGCACTCATTGAGTCTTTGTCAAGTCCTTAGGAATTTGAAACTGAAGTTGCTGCAGCTGAATTATACCATGTAAAAAATAATCCTGCAGAATGCCATGTAGTGATATCTTTCATATATGAAGATTAAGATGATGTCGTTCATGGACATATTAGACCTTTGTACTTATCTAGAAAGTTCAATGGTGTAGATGTTCAAAGAGATTTCATTGATAATGGTTCAGGAGTCAACCTCATCCCCATTCGTACACTTCGTCAATTGGGCCTCACAGAATCTGATTTATCTTCTTCTACTTTGATGTTACAAGGATATGATAAAAATGAACAAGAACAACTGGGTGAGATTACACTCAGAACTCAGTTTGGAGATCTTGTATCCAATTTAGATTTCATGGTTGTTGATCAGGACTCAGCCTTCAACATCTTGCTTGGAAGACCCTGGAAACATCAACATACGGCTATCCCTTCATCATACCATCAATGTATCAAATATTGTTTCGATGGTAAAATTGGGACATTTTATGGTGATAAATCCCCATTAAAGACATGTGAATCTCAATACATTGAGGTATAATTCTATCACATGAAGGGAAAATAGAAATCCATAACAAAGGAGGTTACCAAGGTTAATGTTTTATATGGTTTGGAAAATATTCCAATAAATCCATTCACACATGTGAGTACAGATTATGTGTTTCCTATCAGTCAAATTTAATGGATAGACCCAAATCAAAATACTCTTATTGAAACCTCCATAATTTCAATTATAGCAATCAATCCAGATAGCATGGGAGAAATTGGTGATTCAACAAGCAATTATGGAAGCTCAAATGTGGATGGCTTCATTTCATCTGCTAAAATCCAGCAATTCTATACTTCACCAACCAGGATAGAATAAGTTATAGCAATGTCAGAGGTGAATGATGATGTCGATTCTCAATCCAACATCTTCTTTATATTACCCAAGGAAGACCCTTCATCATCAATTGGGTCAGAAATGGAAGCTTCTTCTTCAAGAAGTTCAAATTTTAACATCTCTTCTAATCATGGAAATTCTGCTTCATCATCTACTATGAAATTTGAAACAGAAGAAGTAACACATGTTGAAGAAGAAGAGGAAGATTTTAGGGATGCTCCTCCAGCATTTGAAGAGGGTATCACTACCACCGTGGATAAACTCAGAGAAATAAATCTGGGTACAAAAGAAGATCCACTTTACACTTTAATTAGTGCAGCCATGGCTCTTAAAGAGAAAGATATGTATATTTCATTTTTAAGAAAAATCTAGATATATTTTCTTGGAACTATATAAAGATTCTAGGGCTTGATCCTGATGTTGCCACTCATCGTTTGGGTTTTCCAGAAGAACATCGAGGATTCAAACAAGCCGCTAGAATAACACACCCAACATATGCTTCCAAAATTGATGTTGAAGTGGTTAAGCTTATCAAATATAACTTCATCAGAGAAGTTCAATATCCCAAGTGGTTGGATAATATTTTCCCTGTGAAAAAGAAGAATGTAAAAATTAGAGTTTTCATCGATTTCAGAGATCTTAATCAGTATTGTCCTAAGGATGATTTTCCAGTTCCGATTACAGAACTCTTAATTGATGCAACAGCTGGCTATGAAGCACTTTCATTCATGGATGGATATTAGAGATATAATCGAATCTGAATGGCTCTAGAAGATGAAGAATCTACATCCTTCAGATCCCCTCTGGGTTTGTTTTGCTATCGGGTAATGCCCTTTGTCCTGAAGAACGTAGGCGCAACATATCAGTGTGTCATGCATCATATATTCAAACCCTTTTTAGGGATGTTTGTTGAATGTTATATGGATGATTTGGTGGTTAAATCCTAAAAATTTTCTAAACACTTCTATGATTTAGAAGTCATATTCCACAAACTTCAGCAACATAATTTGAAGATGAACCCCTTAAAATGTGCTTTTGGGGTAACCTCGGGAAAATTTCTTAGCTTTGTTGTATGCTATCGTGGTATCAAGGTTGATCCTAAGAAGACCAAGTCAATCATTGGTATGTCAACTCCTCGAAATTTGAAATAATTGAGAGGACTTCAAGGACACTTAGCTTATATTCGGCGTTTCATCGCCAATTTGGTAGGCAAAAGATTACACTTCACCAAATTTATGAAGAAGGTAGTTACTTACCAGTGGACTGAAGAGTGTCAAGAAGCATTCGATATTCTCAAGAAGTATCTCTTGATTCCACCGGTACTAATGCCACCTGTTGAAGTAATTCCACTTATCCTCTATGTGACAGATTTAGAGAGACCATTGGGTGCCTTTCTTGATTAGAAGAATGATGCTGGGAATGAAAACAACCTCTACTATCTCAGTCGGACTATGCTGGAAACAGAAACCTGATATTCAAGTATTGAAAAGTGCTGCCTAGCATTAATCTTTGCAGTTCAGAAGTTGAGACACTACCTGCAACATCAAGAGGTCCAATTGTTATCTTGCAATAACCCGCTCAAATTCATCCTTAGTCGTCCAATGCTTACTGGACGTCTGGAAAGGTGGGCGATTATTTTACAGCAATTTGATATTCAGTATGTGTCTTAAAAGGCGATAAAGGGCGAAGATCTAGTTGATTTCCTTGATGAACACCCTTCAGTAGAAGATAGATCTTCAGATATTGAACTTCCTGATGAGGGATTCTTCTTTATTCAAGATAGTCTTCAAACATGGGTAATGTACTTTGATGGTGCTTCCAGAAGTCCAACAGGGAGGAAAATGGAAGATCCTAAATTCAAAAAAGTTGGGTTAGGAATTATGCTCATTTATCTTGAAAAGGCAGTGCTACCCTATTCCTTCTCATTGTTGGGAGGCGTTAGAAATAATGAAGTAGAATACCAAGCTCTCATCATAGGATTGGAATTGGCGCTTCAAGAACAAGTGAATCACTTAAAGGTGAAAGGTGATTTAGACCAGGTAATCAAACAATTCAATGGGGATTATCCCATCAGAAAATAAGAACTAATCTCTTTGTATGATTATGTCAGATAGTTAATGGTGGAATTTCCTTTAGAACTGACATTTTCTTATGTCCCACGATCACAAAATGCCCAAGCTGATGCACTAGCTAATATAGATATAGCTATGGAAGATCCAAATCAGGACGAGACAATCATCAGTATTGCCCACCATCATACAATTTCACCTTATATTCAAACTAGAATAGAGTAAATCAATGAAATTATTCCCGTCTCTGAACTATATGATCATACTACGATATGGATGACACATATCATGGAATACGTTCAGAATGGAACGCTTCCACCTGATAGAGCTAGGAAAAAACAAATCTGGCGACATGTGGTCAACTTCACTCATTATGATATCCCATATCACCTAGAGAAAATTCTCTAAAAAAGAGGTTTTGATAGAATTATTTTTATATGCATTGATGGTGAAGAGACAATGGCTATCATGAAAGAAGTGCATGCAGGAGTCTGTGGTGCCCATCCATCTGGACATAGACTATCTGATCAAATTCGAAGGCTTGGATACTTTTGGCCTACAATGATACAAGATTGTGTCGATTTTACAAATAAGTTTAATTCTTTCCAAGTACATTCCAATTTCATTCATCAACCCACAGAGTTGCTTTATATAGCTAAATACTCATGGACATTTTCCACATGGGGAATGGATGTAGTAGGACCTTATCCTTTGTCTACATCCAAGCAGTTTAAGAACATTCTTACTAGTACTGACTTCTTTTCCAAATGGGAAGAGGAAATACCTCTCAAGGAAGTCAGTTCTAAAAGTATTGTTAGCTTCATCAAGTCTAACATAATTACCAGATTTGGTGTCCCTCATACCATATTGACGGACAATGGCACCAACTTCTGTTCATTTGAGGTAAGGAAGTTGTATCAAGAATACAACATCAAATCTAATCATTCCTCTCGGTATCATGCAGCAGCCAATGGCCAGATAGAAGCCTTCAACAAGACACTTTCAAACATACTAAAAAATATGGTGGATAAAGATAAGAAATCATGGCCTGATAAACTCTTTCATGCTTTATGGGCTTATCGAACCACCACTCGCACTGCAACGCGATCAACTCCATATTCATTGGTATATGGAATAGAATTAGTCTTTCCCATTCAGGTTCAATTACCCTCACTCAGGGTATCCATTTTTGATCAGTCATCTATAGATGAACAATCTCAAAATCAATTGGATGAATTGGAATGATTAGAGGAAAAAGGATTTTGCACCTTACACCATTTGGAAGTCTATCAGAATCTAATAGCATGAGCTTTCAATAAAAAAGTTTGTATTTGTTCATTCGTTCAGGGAGAATTGGTATTGGTTCTTAGAACTCCAATGATACAAGGAAAAAAACCTCCCAATCTAGAGCCAAAATGGGAAGGAACTTATTCAATACATAAGGTTTACTCCAATGGAGCTTACTCTTTAATCTCAATGGATGGAGAACTCATCACTACTCCAAAAAATGATAGATTTCTAAAGAAGTATTTTGTGTAACACAAATGCACATTTCATCCAACATGACGTTAAAATGTGTTGTCCTTGCTGCAAGACTTTAAACTGCATAGTCGCTTATGTCTAGCAAGATGTTAAACTGCACCATCACCGGTCAATGCATATGATCTTAAACTATTCGCACCATCATCCATCATGATGTTAAACTATGACGTCCTAGTTATATGACGCTAAACTGCACAGAAGTCCCTTATTTCTAGCAAGGCATTTAACCGTGTCATATTTTGTCCTTAATGCATGACATTAAACTACACAGTTCCCCTTTTGTCCAATATGACTTTAAACTGTATTGTCCCCATCATCTTAGTTACAGGATGCTAAACTATTCAGTACCCTTATTGTCCAACATGATGCAAAACTGTGTTCATGTCCAACATGACGTTAAACTGTGTCCTTATTTTTATCCTACATGACGTTAATCTATTCTGCTCATTCGTCCTACATGACGTAAAACTAGAAAAGTCCATTAATACGTCCTACCTAATGTTAAACTGTATTTTGTCCATGCTACATGACACTAAACTGTGAAGCACCAATAGTCCTCACTACAAGACTTTAAACTACATAGTCCCTTCATATGTCCTACATGACATTAAACTGTACATCGTTAAGGTTGTTGCTACTTCTTGTTTCTCACATTGAGTATGACTCACGTTATCTTAGAGTAAACTTCAACCATAACACCCTCTCTGGGCTGCTAACCATGTGTAAGTCCCAACACCTTTTTTTAGGTCGTTGTTTTCAAAAAAATAACTTGACCACCAATTAATTCTTTAATTGAACTACGTGGACTTTGATCCTTTCCTTCTAGGATGGGTATGTAGGAAAACTCCTAAGGTTCAATTCCAAAACCAATCTATTCACATCGGTTCACCTTCATCTCACATTATGTTGATTCGTGAAACCACCCACAGAACCAATATTTTTTACATTGGTTCACCATCATCCTTGCTATATGATGTTAAACTATACAAAACTTTTGTCCCGTATGATAATAAACTACCACATTCTTTGACACCCTCACCTGAGAAGGAATCATTATTTACATTGATTTCTATTCATGTTGTATTCCAAAGACTACATGCATACATGGAAATGGCTGAACCTTTTATCTTGGGTCAAACCATCATTGCACTAAAGTCCCCTTTTCACCCTTCACTTGTACGAACCAAATCTGTACAGAGGGTATTTCAAGAACTACATGCGTCTTGATTCCCATCTTTATGGGATACGTAGGAACGTTCGAGTGTCCCTCGAATCTATTCCCAAGTCTTTGGGCCTAACCCCAAATTTTACTTTCATTCCCCTGACTAAAAAGTCCTTGTGAAAACACACACTGTGAATTCATTATTATGGTTGGAGCTCAATGACCCTAAACTAAGATCTCTTACACTCTCATCCCACATGACGTTAAAATATATTCCAAGAACTACATTTGGATTGATTCTCATTCTAATGAGATATGTAGTGAAGTCCAACATTTCAATTCAGGACACAACCATAACATGATTATGGTTAGCATTAATCTATGTATCTCTTCCATGCATTGAACAATACCCATTTTCGTGTGTCATACCCATAACCTTAAATACTTCCAGATCTCTATAACTCTTTTCTTGAATTCTGGTCACAAAATGTCCAATTTCTGAGAGTTCTTTTGCCTAACTATGCAGCACGTGCCCGTAGGCATCCTTGAATAAACAGTCTACATAACAGACCTGTCAGCCAAAAGATACTATTATTTGACTATGCAGCCAATACCCTTAGGTGGCCCTGTATAATTCAACCCCCTACAGTTTTGTTAAATAATGGTAACTTCATTATTGGGAAGAGAACCTCTTTTGTCTTTAGTTGTCTTAATGACAATATATAGGGATCCCCAAAAAATAGCCATCCTTAACATATTTTTCCCATGTTCTTTTTCATGATCTGAAAGTATTCAAGTCCATGGTTAATATTTTTCCTTCACTACATTTGGGTCAGACCTTCGTAGGAGTGACATTCATCCTGTTCTTAGACAATCTTGTTTCGAAATATCTTCTCCATATTCAAGTACCTCTCTCCATACAACAAACTCTATGCTTTGAAAAATTTGAATCTCCATAAACTTCCACTAGCTTTTTAACAGTAGAAAAGTAAATTTCTGAGAGTTCTTTTTCCTGAATATGCAGCACATTCCCTTAGGCGGCCTTGCGTAAGTAGTCTACATAATGGACATGTCATCCAAAAGATTCTATTATTTGACTATGGAGCCAATGCCCTTAAGTGGCCCTGCATAATTCAACCCCCTAATGGGTTTGTTAAATAGTGGTAACTTCATTCTTGGGAAATACTTATTCTAATGTTTTTTAGAACTTTTTCATATCATTCCTCATATTCAAAATTTCTTAAGTCATAGTTTACATGTTTTCCATCATACTTGAGTTTGGTAATATGTTTTCAGATAAATTATCAAGGAATTGAGTCAATTTTAATCCATTCGGTCAAAGCTATTTCGAAATTAAACATTAGCCTTTTTTATGTCCAACGTGCATGACTTTAAACTGCTCATAAAAGATAAGGGAAATCTAAACAAAAGTCAAGTCCCAGCTCACTAAACATACATTTTGTATGATTTAGGTAATATTGAGAAAATAAAAAGATTCAAAGATTTTAGGGTTATTCATTATAATCCTAGAAAAAATCAAACTATGCTTACTAAGCCCATTGGATTAGGTAAAAATTTAAAGCAGGTTGCAAGAAAATGAAGGCACAAATGATTGAAGATGATGGCGTCTTTCATTGATGCACAAGAGTTAGAAGGAAATCCCCATAATGGAGTCTCTTCTCATTTCAAATAATAAAAAAAGGCTGTCGACAAAAATCTTCATTTGATTTACAGCATCCCGAGCTTCATCAGCAGACACTTGAAGCTCATGCACTCGACCATCTTCACTCTTTTCATCTTGATGGATTGATTTCTTAGCATCTGCAATGGATTTCATACCATTCATTTGAACTACTTCAAATAAATTGTTAAGCTAGTCAAGTTCCCCAGTAACAACATCTAACTGTTGCTGAAGGTGCTTCTTCTAGAAAACTTTATCCTTGATCATATGCTTCAGCTCCTTCAACTTTGCAGCATGATCAGCCTCAGCTCGGGACACCGCAGCCTCAAACTCACTGATATTGACTGAAAACCTCACCCTGGTCAAATATTGATGGTATTTATGCTCTTTCTCCCTTCTTAAGATGACTTGTTTCACTGCGACATGGATCTCTTAATATCCAAAACTGCCAAGTCCCAACATGACAAACATGGATGACCGTTGGGGAATCTTCGATGATAGCTCTTCTAAAGGCACTTCAGATATGATCTTCCATATGTTCTTCCATGCCTTACGTCATGAAAATTGGAGCGCCTTTTGTACTTCTGGGTCTGACTCAGCATCACTGTCACAGGGGGAATATAATCTTGGATTAATTCACTTAGGGAAGTGCCATGTTCTAATCCTTTCCCCCTGACCTGTGTTTCTTAAAATTCTATTCTCTTTGGGGCTGAGGCTGATGCTTCACCTCCAGATCTAGCCACTGAAATTGATGGCCCTGCATAATCAATTGAAAGATTTGGTTAGTTTCAATGGATAACAAAAGTTGATTGGTTGTCTTGAAAATTAAGTACAGTCGTTAGAAAATTTTCATCTCTTACCCAACTATAAATCAACAGTAGGGGAAGTCTCCTCTTTGTCTTTCCTAGCTTCAATAGGATTTTCACGATGAATTTGAGGAAGATCTATTGGGTTCAGCTCCACTTATGCTAATGTCTCTGTAATAGTAGGGTTTTCTGTACCCCCTTTAGGCATTGGAAGTTTAGCAGCTTGCTCAGATGGAACTGCATATTTGAACCGATAATGATCAGAGATATAAAAAGAAGTTGTTTTTAACAGGACGAAGGATAACACTCACGTCCTTAATCTTCTAAATTTCATGGTAATTTAACATGATATAAAAATTCTTCAAAAGATGCGCCAAGTTCCATAATTTCATCCAATTTTATCTCAAAATCTTGGTTAATATCACCAGTGGGAGCATTCGATATGTCTTCTTGATGGCCTTCATTCTGTGGCCTCTGACCTCGAACAACTTCTTCAGATAAAATCATGACATTAGTTGAAATGTCTACCAAAATCTCTAGTGAAAGGGTTGAACCTAAAGTATCATAGAATGGAAGTCATTTGATTTTTCATTCAACATTTTATGAAGCATTGTTAACTTACCAGAAGCAGGTTATTCTCTTCTTGCAGTAACAGTAGGAGTGATAATAGGAACAGACACTGGTTCCTCTTCAGAAGTAGCCAAGCCAGCATGAATTTGCGACTGTTCACTAGTATCCCCTGTTCTCCTCTTAGGAGGGTCAGTCCTCTCCCTTAGAGGGGAAATTGAAGAAGCTCCTGCAATCCCAAAAATTATGAACAATCTTTTCATGGGCTAAGACTCATGATTATCTAAAGGACTTACCACTACTAATGAAGCATTTAGCTGTGGAATTACTCCTTTGATGCTTTTGCTTCTTTGGCTTTTTGGGAGTTACGACATCGTCATCTACAGGTACGGGAATTGGAGAATGAAAAGCCATGTCCAACTCCTTATCCATGGCTTGCTGGCCTGGAGATATCTCACCCGGATCACGAGGAGATTAATTATCCCTAATGGAGGTGCCACCAGGGCTATACTGTGGTGAAGGAACCTCAACAGTTCCTTTCTTTGCAAGCTGCAGGGTGAAGAAAATAATTTCCTTGAGTAATAAAGCTTTAACTAGAATCAAGATACAAGGAAAATAATGAAAGAGACATACATCTTCAGGAGCCACATAATCGTGCCACTCCTCATCTCCGGAAGCACCAATCCCCTCAATGGTGCCACGATCTATAATTTCCTTCATCCGCTTGGTGATAGGAATGGAATCATCAGTGGCATATATGAGCATATCCAGCTCGCTTATGTAAGACCACACTTAATGGGGGTTATCCTTGAAATAGATATCGGTGGAGGACACAAGATTCCCTATTCTAGAGAGGTGTAGCCCCTCGCACAAATCTAGCCAGATAGTTTCAGCATCACAATATAAGCTCCACCAAGTCTGGACAGCCTCTGGTCGTAGATATTCAATATGTGTACCAGAAGGCTGCAAGGATGGTCCTACAATTTTAGACTTTAGCTTCTTCCCAGCTCCTACTACTACAGATATAGAATAATAAAATAAGACTTGTTTCTCTATAAAGTAATGCTGATAAAAGTTCCCCAATAAAGTAACTCACTAGGAGTTGATGGAGTGTGTCTCTTGATTCTAAAAGGAGGATTATATCTTCCATGAGGCCGCTTTGCCGCATGTTGTGCCTCATCATCCCCATCCTGGGAATTTGGCGAATCAGCTCCGGGTGGTGTAGAAGAATCACCTTCTAGATGAAGGGTTTATTTCTCTATAGTTATTTTCCTTTTCCCCACCTAGTAAACCGGGTGATTTAGTACCCCTTCAGGGTATGATACTATCCAATTCTCAGCATACCATGTGGTCAAGTTAGTTGCCAATTTATCACCTGGTAGATCAAATACTGACTCGGTCTTCTCCCTAGATGTCAGAAACCATAGTTGTCAGGAAACCATCGGATGTTTATCTGACCCGACATGCACAGGGGAAGATACAATAGTTTGCTGCAAACACTTAAATTGACGTGCAAATCTATATGGATCATAGGCCTCGCATATAATCTCTCCATCAATCCTGGTGACTAGTACACTATATCTGTAGGCTAGAATTTATGCCCTCAATTACAAGCTGGTTATTCCATCATCAACAAACCACCCGGTTGGCAGATTTCTATAAGGAAAGAAATTGAATTCCTTATAAAAGCTCAGCCTCACCTTCGTGTCATAGGAATTGAGATCTAGCAAAGCAATTCCATATAATTACTGCACTGATGACCTGAAATAACCTTTAGAGATCTTTACTCTATTCTGTACATTATATGTCCTGAAGTGAGTGGCGATCCATCCCCTGAAAACTTGGAATCGTCCCACTATTCTCAAGGGAGACTTACCCATGAAGACATAGAGTAACCTCCTATGAATCTTTGCTAAAATGGGGGTATCCAACCCAATAATTTTCCCCTCATCAAAATTTTCTGCAACAACAAAGGTCCCTATCTTGACACCTCCCTTCGAATCCCTGAATGGAAAAAGATAAACACAGAGCCACAAGGCTAGGAATCCTGCCAAACGGGTCTTTTTTGGGATTTTCTAATTTACTTCATATCCCCACTTCTCAAATTCTCCTGCTTCTATGGTCAGCCAAAATGTGCCAGAATCAACCCTCCTTTCTATTTTGGGCCAGGTATTAGAATGAGTACAGGTGGCCCCCTTATCCTTGAGCACCTTACCCTTTGATCCCTTCTCATTTGTCTCCTTCTCCTGCTTCTTTCTAAGAAACATATTGATCCACTCCTCTGGATGAATATCCTTTCTAGAATGAGTTAGGGAGGTCTCTTAACTCTGGATCTTGTGGAAGATTTTCAATAATTTCTGAGCTAAAGTCGGAGTCTTCTATGAATCATTCCAAGTTTCCTTGGGTGGGGGGGGGGGAATTCATCATACATATCACCCAAAATTAGATCCCATGAGATCTTGTGGACATCCCGCAGACTTATTCCTACTTCTCCATGAGTCAGATGGAAAGAATTGGTTTCTAGGCTCCAATGGCTGAGTATCTACGACACATAGTCATCATTCCTGTAAACATATGTTTTCCTAGACGAGACGACTTCATATATTGCAGCTCCTTTTAAATCCTTGACATACTCTATGTAGGTTTGTCACACCCAGTATGACCACATCCAAGTTGTCATCACACCTCCTCCAGGATGAAAGTCCCAACTTTTATTCTAGCCTTTGGATTGATCCATCTGAGATTTTTTGAAAATTGCGGGATAACAATGTGGTTACAGCTCAGGATTGTGAGGTTTCAGATCTGAGGTAGATGGGCTATGATGTATTATGTAGGCCTTATCCACTTTTCCAGTATTTATAAATTCTCTTCCACTAGAGATATTTGCTGAAGCAAAGTTGGTGTAATTCTAAAACCATGAATGTGGGAGATATATCTTTGCCTCTGGAATGGTGACTTCTCACAGATGACCATAACAATACAGAGGTAGATAAATTCTCTATGGGAAGTCAAGATGATACTTCTTCAGTTACTATCCAAATCTGGAAGAGTACTTCCGCAGACAGTATAATAATCATGGCCAATGATGCTCATCATATCATCAATTCGATTTCTATCCAGTTCGTCAGCCGTTCTAATTCTCCTGGGAGCCATTTAATCTGCACAAAGGTTGAATAATTAACTCTTAAGTAAGTTGATTTTTCATAAAATTTGTGAAGAAAAGTGAAAAAATAGCTATGGTATTAAGTCATGAAAGTCCCAAGTTGGCACACAAGTATAAGTGTGTCGCACAAGTTTTGGCACGCAGGTATCACCGCGCAAGTCCAAATACCTCTACAGCAGTGCAACACAAAAGGAAGCAGCAAAAAAATAAGTAAATTGCATGGTGAAGGAAACTTGCGTGACGAGAGCTCAGAATCATTCATATTTGGTGCCTTTCACGAGGAATGACCGCATATATATAGGACATGCTGCACCCCTGCGCGCCGAAGCCTGCGTGCCTCTCCCCTACATGCTGCCTTTTGCACGCTCAACACTTGCGTGCCGCATGTTCCTTGATTTTCTTCTTTACCTCAGAGTCAGATCCTCATTTCATTCAGATACACCTCTAAGGGGGGACTTTTTTTGATGCTCTTTTTCATCACAGAGTCTAAACGACTGAAAAAGGGGAGTACCTTGGCCCAAAGTGATTCATCCTTTGAAGAAGCATCAAAAATAGACAAAGGAATGGAAAAGGATTTATTCCCACTTGGGTCATGCAAGTTTCATCATGGATGCACAAGTATACTTGCGTGCTACATAGTGGTCGTGCAGGTGACTTGCACGCCCTATTTGATTCTCGCTCGGGGTCTTCAGTAGCCTATAAATACCCCTGATGGCCCCCCCATTTCAGGGATGAAAAAATTCCAAAAGTCATATTCGAGCTCCTGATGCCCTAGTCTCTTCTGGAACTATTCCGAACAATTATAAGGTAATTTCATACCTAGAAAGAAAGATCTAAACAGGGGAAACAAGGTATAAGTGTTGAAACTCATCAACACATGCGCGCCTAAGTGGCCAGCCCTTAAGGGAAATGTCCACACTTGCGTGCTGCCTTATTCCTTCAACAAAACTTGTGGGCCACTCTTTTTGAAGCCTTTAGGGATAATACTAAGGGTTTGAGCCAAGTCTCGCCCATGTATAACCCTAAGGGATGACCGTCGCTCAAGTACCCATGTGTCACACAAGTATACTTGCGCGACCAGGACTTGTGCACCTACCCAGGACTTGCGTGCCCCTCTCTTTTTGGGTGACCCTCCTGCCTATTCACTTGCTTTCTTCAAATACACCTCTACTCTTCATGATTCAGCCTTCAGAACCATCTTCAAAACCATTCAGGGCATGATTCCTTTGTTGGTTTCTTTATCTGAAAGGAATTATGTGGAACATCTCTCAAAACATAGTGGTTTATATATCTCTATATCACTAAGGTGAGATATTTAATTCATTCAACCTCATATTTTAAGATGAGAAGTTCCCTAACCTGGGCCTCCTTTTCAAAAGTAATCCCCAGTCATAATTTCTCTAATTAGGTAATCTTCCTTAGGAGTAAGCCCCACTCATAAATTCCATTAACTTAGGACTCCCTCTTAGGAATAAGTCCTATGTCTCAAGTCTCTTTAACAAATGGGCCTCCTTCTCAGGAATAAGTCCCAATCTCAAATTCCAAAATATAGGAATACTCCTTATGAGTAATCCCCAAATATCTTAACCTTGGCTTCTTTTTTGGGAGTAAGACCCATTCTTTAAGTTCCCTTATTTTTGGGCATCCTCTTTAGGAGTAAGCCCCTGTTCTCAAATCCTTTTAACCTGGGCCTCCTTCTCAGGAATAAGCCTCAGTCATATTTTTCGCTTAACCAGTCTTAATTTACTTTTTGATTTGGGTTTCCTTCTCAGGTGTAATCCCAATCATAGGTCCCTTCTAATTTGGGCATCCTTCTCAGGATTAAGTCCTAAGTTAAGTATTCAAATCTCCATAAAGCACATATACATTTATAGACCTTGTTTCCGGGTTTCTTCCCTGAAGTAAATCCTTATATTTATCTATCTGGGCATCCATACATACATAAGCCCCTCATCATTTCTTATGATTGCATCTTTCATGTAACAATTGTTAGGTTTTACCAATACCTCTTGTTTCTCACACCGAGCATGACTCACGCGAGCTTAGAGCGTAAGATTAATTATGACATCTTTCTTTGAGCCATTAATCATACAGAAACCTCATACTTGTTTACCTTAACTACATGGGTTATGATTCCTTTTCCAAATAAAGGATACGTAGGTAGCCCATCTACGGGTATGATCCCAACTCTAAAATAATCTATGTCCTCCAGAATGACAATAAACTTCAAGTGCCCCGCTGAGTGTCTTTTAAACCAGTATGGTTATCATAATAACCAAGAGATATCTATACAATGTATTAAAGTATACCATTGACTAAGAATCTATAACAAATATAGATGATTCTTTATCGATGAAGAACCTCAAATACATATAAAAGAATCTCTAAATCTTATACATATTAATCATTGATTGTCAGATCTAAAGGAAAGCTCATTTTCATACTTGGTAATGTAATAAGGATTCACGAACATAACTTAAATCTATAAAGAGAGTCCCGAAGTAGAAAATAATTCCCCCAAAAAAGGTTTGATGAGTCTGACCTCCCATCCTCTCGACCAATGCAAAATTCTTAAGCCTCATCAGTCTACAACTAATGAGCACCTACCATTGGAAAGTAGGTCCAAATGGATATAGAATCATTATATGTTTCTGGTTCTACGAACAAACCCTCTAGAAACCGATTGGAATGTTTGAACCTTAAATCAACGAGGTCATCCCCATTTCCAGAGGAAAAAGAGTGATAGTCACATTCAATTTTTTATGAAACGTCGAGGATAGAATCATTGGATTTTGAGGCCTTATACATGTGGATAGAGACATGATATATCTTAGAAGATCTCACTGTGTGTGTTAATTACCTCTATATGAGTGACACTGGTTCCCAAGGCAGAACCCGTGGACAAGATCAGGGGAAAGTTGGATACACCATGCCATGAGTGAGAATTAGACCCCTTTTTGAGATACTTTGGATGGGATCAAAGGGTACATGTTTTTGTTTAATCCAATATTGATACTTAGAATTCCATTTATTGATTCCATGGATAGACTCCTTCAGTTTTGGAAAATTATTATGCTCCTGGTGCGATACTGGGGTTCCTTAATAAGGACCATCTTAGACAAGTATAAGATTCCTTTTAATTCAATTCAAGATATTCCCATAATAAATTCTAACGATGGATTTGATGTTAATATTATTAATGAATTACTATTATCCATGGACTAGTCTACCATTCAAAATAACATGCTTGGGATCAATAGTTTCTTTCTTATTATTATCTTATTTACCAATGGTTACATCCCATAACTTTTCTAGAGGTTCACCTTAGTCAGAGGCATTCCATCTTTGGCAGAAGAAGATATGGTCAGTAAGTTTCCCTTGAGTAACCTAAGCCAAATTTTTATGATGATCATTTAGTTATTTGTTTCTTAATTTTTACCATATCTACACATTATTGTAATTTATATTCATGGACTGGATTACACTTTAGAAACTATTGGTGGTGGAATACTAATTATATCTCACACCCTCCTTAGGCCACTATTGCACTAGGGTACTCAAGAAGATCTTCCCATTCACAGGTATAGGGTTTGCAGATTGATCTATTCATTGTACATGGGATCTTAAGAGCATAGAACTGATCTAGTAAACATGATAAACATAGAGATTACCTTTATGGATTTTGTCTATTGTATTAATTTTATTTCATTACACCTGTATTTTGTATTTATTTCTACTTGTACTTTTAGCATGATCGGTTCATGTATGCACTATAGTCACATATTAGCTTAGGCCACTTTTATCAAGTTACTATATTATTCTTCTGATGCACTATCTTTCATTTATTACTACTTCCTCTATTTTCCATCGATTTAAACCTAATATATCATTGTGAGAATATAACCAAGTGGTTATAATATCCCCACCATACCACCAATAGACCCTAATTTCTAGTCACCAGAATCTAGAAAATAGGGAGACACACTTGAGGGAATGTGGTGACCAATCTAGCTATCAGTTTAGTGTTCATTTAGGATAGGATGTTACAAAGTGGTATGAGAGATCTTTTTTCCTTTATATTACTATTTTGGAATGATAGACAAGAGAATAGGAATGTGTCGATGCTTGGTAAATAATCATGCTTGAGAGTAATCAACCCATGTATGGTAAAAAGTCCAAGTGGATAGGGATGAGATTGTTGTTCATCTTTCTTGTCATTACAGTTGACTATGATCTCACCTTGAGTGATTGATGTACCTTTCATTGCCTAAAAATTTAATAGATTTAGAATTTACCCTTTTCATTGTATGTAAAGGAGGAAGAATTTCATGTATCATTATAGGAACATAGCGATTCACATGCCATACACATTCCAAGCCAAGTAGATTTCATTGCTAGGTTGTTTGAAATTTTTTGATGTTTCTTTCATATTTTATCAGCATTTATTTTTATAGTATATATTAGCAATTTAAAAAACATATTTATTTTTCATCTACTTGGGTATTTTATTATCGTGCTTCTACAATTTAAATTATCATGATTTTCATATACTATAGGTTTGAGTGTTTCCTACTAACCTAGTATCTTTACATGCATATTTTATAGTCTTGTGATTATTTTGAATGTTTAATTTCTTACCATGCTTAGGTGACTAATTAATGGGCTTTGTTTCCAATTTTCATGCTTCTATTCTTGTTTAGAATGGGATAAAACATGTTAGTTGTGATTAAATGGGAGAAAAGTTTCAATTTTTATAGTGTATGAGAACATTATAAATTGGAAAGTGATGACCCATATAACTGAACCATTATAGATGTACTTTTAATACTTAAATAATATTTTATAAATGCTAAATCTGTTAAGTTTTATTTTAATCCAAGACAAAATGTTTGTAGTTAGATGGGATCCACCTATATTTTTTAAAGTGTATGGTTGATTTATAAATTGAGATTTTTTGACCCATATAACCGAACAATTTATTATGAGACTTATATATTTTGAAACTATTGTAAATGTAATTTTTTTTAAATTTTGACCTTGAATTAAATGGTTTCCTTATAAGGGAAATTACTTTTATTACTTGGGAATGGGGGACTAAATCCCTAAATGAACTACTAGACCTAAGTAGGTTAGTTGTGTTATGTTTATTATGTGATAAAACCAAACAATTGTTTTAAAAAACATAAATTTTCAATAAAAGGGGTTGTATTTAGTTGAACCCAAAATTGATTAACGAGACCCTCATTAGCCACCTTATATTTTTATATGCCATAGTATATAAACCCAAGGGGGTATGATTCTATTATATAGTTATGGTCATTTAAAGTGTCAAAAGTCACATATATGGATGTATATATAGGTTTATGGTGGATTCTTATTTTAAAAGTTCCCTCCTTGTTTAATAAAAAACATTTTATTTTGTTTCGAGTTATGATTATATGAGGAATTAGTTAAAATATCAATTACAGCCTAAGGAATGTTTTACTCTATATATTTCAATTGAAATTTTCATTAACTAATCCATTTTTGAAAGCTTATATATAAAGTAATGATTCTTAAAATGATTTTAAAAATGCATTTTTCATAACAAATTGTCTTGTGCCAAGTTTTTTCATTAAATAAAGTACCCTATTCAAATGTGGTTCCAAAATAGCGATTAATGTTAATCCGAGCCTTTAAAATGATTAAATAATTAAATTTGAATTAAGTTTAAGACATAAAATGTTACCTTAAGTGGTGACCTTATTTTAAATCTTTTGTAAGGGTAGTTTCAGTGTTCCTTGAATTCTGCTTTGAAATGGGAACATGAGCATTACCCATAGGGCCATTATTTCAATATGTTTTGTTAAACCTTAGTGAATGGAGGGAGAACCTAGTGGAATCTAATTGGAATTATTTGGCATTAGGGGTCAATGTTTTTTGTTTCAGTCAGGGGATAACCCATTGTAGGCAGTTCCCATAGAGTTTTAAATCCTTGTTAAGTGCTTGTAAAACATTTCATCCATGTGGTACTATTCAAGTTTCATCTATACCCTACAATACTGTTAGTTCCTAAATGAAACATGGGATTGATGAGTGGTCATTCGATATATTGACTCATGTTATGTGTGTGAGCATCAATTAATGCTCAGTTTTAGTGTATTAGACCTACCTAAGGAATGGTTAGCTACTTAGTAGGTCAGGTGAACCTTCTTTTTCATTCTCTTCTTCCCCCATGTTGGACAAACCCGGAGGCCGTCAACCTATTTCAAATTTTTATAGGATAATATGACTATGAGCTAGTCCTTTTGTGTAATCCATTAGATACTTGAATGTATATATATTATAATATTATGGGTAATATCAAGGAGGTGTTGTTTTTCATGGGGTAGTATGTATTGATGCACATGGTACCCGTTGAGCTGATAAATGTTGCAATGAACACTTTATTTTTGGTGTTAATAATTTAATCTAGATATTTTACACTTGAAGAATGGGTGACATATGGATCACAGTGATCTAAATGTTAAAAAAAATCAAACCCAGCCCAATGATTGGGATGATGTTCTAAGAGGTCTAAGTGTTTAAAATGCTGGCAATTTTTTTAGCTTTTACACCTAATGCTATGGTGCATGTGGATGTAACTCGGGAGGAGTGTCACATGTATATCTAATGTAACATATTACCTAGTACACTCATAAGAATCTATCCATTATCTCCTTTTAGTTTAATACTTACTTAAATCTGGTGTCCATTTCCAAGACCCATGATCAGTGGTCAATAGAGCATGCTCCATGGGATGAGTTCCTTTTTCAGTAAATCCAATAGTTAGGTCACTTTTCAAGTGGTTAGCACCACATCAATCTAGGTAATGAGTTTCATTCCAAGTATAAGGAACATAACCTAGAAGGAACATTTGGAAAAGATTGGTGTTGTCTAGATTTATTGTGTGGCTAGTATGTTTTCAAGGATGTGAGTGCTTGTGTGGTAACACGAAGAAGAAATGGTTGAATTTTTATGAAACCATTGAATTTTTTTTAGTTGGGTTGAAATTTGGTTATTGTGATAGAGAGGTCACAGGATGAATCAAGTGATATAGTAATTGTTATTTGTTAATAGCAATGTGTTGGTAGCTGAATTTGAGCTCTTTTAAAATAGGCCATCTGATACTGGTTCGACTCCTCTTCCTTTTGGTAATTAGTTATGAAAGGTAGGAAAACATGATAAAAAATTACCCCTTGGTGAAAAGGGATTGTCTCATATTGTATTTTGGAATCATTCAAACCCACTTATTGTACTATTTTTTTGAGATGATCATGTCCCCTATCTTGAAATCATCTAGGTACACTAAGAGAGTTTTGATTATATGCCACACTAAATTTTAAAAGTTTTTGTACTTGTTAAGTGATCACTATCATGGTTTCACTCTAGAATAATGGATGTTATTGAGGCCTGGTTATTCTTGAGTGATAATTTGGTTCCCATGTAGGAACGCCTTAGACATACTCACGGACACCAATAATTTTATTTTATTTGATCTCCAAGAAGATGATTCTTTGGGGATATTCAATCATATTTTCATGTGGAAGTCTCATCCATGTACCAACATCTCCCTTGTAAATGTCTTTTACTGTTTCCTTGGTTGAGCTACTTGTAATCCATTTGATGATCTCGAGGTTACCCAGAACCTATGTTGGCCTCAGATGAGTTGGTTAAAAAGGGTATCGATCCAAGTGTGATGGATCAAGAATGCAACCATTTTTTACTAGGGAAGGACAACATAACGTGGGTATTTTGGGTGGAGAAGTCATCAGAGTCTGTTTATAGACTTTGGTTATATTTATTTTAGGAATATCTATGTCCATTCATCTAAAAGCACTGGATTTAGTTTTTTGTTGCATTGGTCATCTAAGATGAGTTTTTTGAGAGTGGTCAACCAATGATTCTTCAATTGGGATTCCCCCCCTATTTTCATGTACTGTTAGAGAGGAACTACTTAATGGCATGTTGTCGGATTATGGAAAGTGCAGTGAGTTTCAGATGATAATTTTCAGGAAAATCCATCTTGACTAGTCCTTTGGGGTTGATTGGGAGTTGATCGATCATTTAATATGAGATTCATGCCAAGTGCATTATTGGAGCGTTAAGGGTATAATTAAATTGGTATTTCTATCAGTAGAATACTATGACCTGGATTTTCCTATAAATATTTTATAACCTATTGGTAATATATATAATTATATGATCATATCCTTAGTAAGATGGTATCAAGTAGGCTGTGTCTTCATGTTTTAATTCATAAAAACAAGCATCATATTGAGTTTCTATGAATTATTTACCATATACATGGGTGGTGCTCGGAGGTGTGATGGGTGTGTGGATACACAATGAAAATATTTTAACAAGGATTTATGACACTAGTAGGTCACGAATTTATTTCTTTGTTTTCTAAAGGCTTCTTGGGGATGATAAGATATATGGTTGGTAGGTTATAGTATCCTGCGTTTTGGACTGGATGAAATTCTATGGGAATTTGTATATTTTCATTTGGTGGAAGATCTGTTTTATAAACTGAGAATCAGAGTGGAATTCTGAGTTTTGGAACACTTTAGTTTTTTTAGACGTGGTTGAGATCATTAGAGGTGTCTCGGTTGGTTCTTTGAGTTTTGCGAGTGCTATACCCCAAAAACTCGAGTTTGGGTGAACTGGTAAGGGTGCACAGTTTGTCTAAAACATTGTGGCCCATCAGTGTAAATGTTAACCTTCTACATGTAACACCCCAAGATTTCATAGTATGTTATCTCTTAGAATAAATTTATTAAATTACACTACACGCAACACCGAGTTTGAACGCCTAACAACTTACCAAACTAGCCGTTCAAAAAGAAGTTATGAATAGTATTAATAGAATTTTTAATTTCATACCATACATATAATTTTAGAATCTATATTATGTGTTTCTTAGACATAATATAATAACAAATTCATTTTTTCAGACAAAAGAAGTATTTTTCAAAAAATGAAATTTTACTACCTTTTAATGGAGAACCTTTATTAAAACCAATATTTGACACTTTTATATATTAAATTTAATGAAATTAAATTATTATTTATAATTGGGACATAAAAATTTAGTTTGGATAAATTTTTTGTACTTTTCTGATAACTTTCATATTTTGATGAATAGAGAAAAATACTAAAATTTAATTGAAAACAACTTTTTTAATCAAAATAATGTATAGTTTTAAGTTATACATTTGAGTGGTTTTAAAGTATCATTATATTATATTTTTATAATTTAATATAATTTAGATCATAAGATATAATTTCACATTTATAATGGACATAAACAAGTGTCAATCTTTTGATAATTATTATTTCTTAAAAACACACTTTTTTTTGACAATGGGAATTAATTTTAAATTAATTTCTCCCACTTCTGTGTTTTCAATTTGAAAAAATTTATTCCATATTTGGAGTCAGGAGGTCCAAATTGTGTAAATAGGTATCTTTTATTTTTAGACATTATGAATATTTACTTTAGTAAATATTTTATTTACCATAGTAAAAGAGTAAATCTGGTAAATAAGGGTAGACAAATATTATTATAATAATATTAAATTACCCTAATATGTGTCCTATTCCTATTTTTTGATAAATTTTCTACCATGGGAATCCTTGGGTCGATTTTGAGACTCCATGGAGCCACTTTAGATTGATAATGACACTTTATATTAACTAATTTAAAGTAAAAAAAATGACATAAACATATATCTTTTAGTTAAAAACATTTACATGGGGTTATATAAGTTATCTCTTAGACTATAAATATTAATTTAAAACCTGAAAATATTTCCTATATCATGGAATTTTTTCTATAATTTTTTGACATCAAATAAATAAAATTATTTATGACACAATAATGATGCAGTGTTTACCTCAGTAATGAATGATTTAAATAAATGAGATTATAAAAATTAAAAAAATATCCAAAATTGGTCCAATTCTTATTGGATGATTTTATTTCGAACATGGATCATCTTATCTTCTACTTTAATGAGTTTTGGACCTTTAGAAACCGAAAATCATTATATAATAAAATAATATTTTCAAACATTCCTAAAGAGCCCCTCCTCCCCCTTATAAAAAGCCCTCACCTCTAACCCATTTATCACACCTCTCAAACCCCTTGGCTCATCCAAACTCTGCCCAATTAATCTCCATACATCCCTCTATTATTCTTAGAAGCATTACCTTAGGCATAAGTCACTTCAAGGAAGCCTTTTGGTTCAAACAAAAGGGAGTTACCCGATTTAAAGGTAACATATCCTCTTAAGTTCTTTTCTTTTCTTTTACTTCTCCAACCACATAACTCTCTTTATTCCTTTATTTTAAAACAAAACCAGTATCCTAAATATAATAGGTTATTTTTATGATATGTATTGAAACTAAACTTACACACACCTCCATCTAATGGGTATAGAACATAATGATTCTGTGGATGACGAACTATTGCCTCACGAAATGTTGATTGTTCAATCTTCTACTACCACCTCTTATGGTAGAAATTATGATAGAAATATATATATATATATATGATATTTATGATATTTATTTTATCTATAATCTTATTTAATTCTATTTTATATCATACCTTTATTATTTTCATGTTGTATATATACAATAATTTCATTTGAGGAAGTGCGGACAACTGCCCCCTCAAAGTGATATGACTCGTTCATACCATACATGGAACGTATAAAGGATGGTGTTAATGAAATTATGTAATTTATATAAAATATTATATTATAATTTAATAATAATATACCTATTTATCATTTGGTTTTCTTTCCTTTTAAAATAACAAAATGAAATGTAAGTAGCATTCGTGCGTATGTACGGATTACCGTCTCCACGAACATGATGACATTAATTCCCCATCATAACCATTCAAGAATAATTTTTATTTGATTATTAAAAATAATTTTTAAGAACGTAGTATCATTCTGTATATGAATAAAATACATCCTATCCATAACAAACATGACTTATGTAATAAAACATATAAAGGAAAAACGAATCAGTTAACACCCGAAACAATGATACTACTAAAATATTATTAATAAAGAAATATTAGAAGATAGTATATGATATAATATTTATGTATGTGATTCTTGTATAATTTAATAACAATTATTTAACTATTATACAGGAGGTTAATGTACCCTTGACCAAGGAAAAGTACTAGGTAAGAGTTAATTCCACAATCTCTTCATTATCCGAGGTTGTTTATACGTGAGTATCTACCAGGACCTCTTTATCATCCACATCTGTGTTTCTTAAAAATTTATTTCAAAAATTTTTTACTATTTCATAGACTATGGGTTAAATTCATTTATATCATTGTTTGAATTTTTATAAAATGTTTATAAAGGAATCTTTTCATCGTTTTCTAGACAAGGTACTTTATGACATTTCGACAAATTAAGGTAAGAATGTATTTTTAACTTATACAGTAGGTGCAGTTATTTTCTGCTGTTATAACATCTTCAAAGCACACCTTACAAGATTATAAGAAAAATTTCAAAATAAATGTCTTCTTTTATAATTATGTGACTTTTAAATTATTTCAAAATAGAAAGATATATTTCTCTCAAATAGTTTTGATTTCGTATATGTCAACATCCTTTGATGGATTTTACACTTGTTTGAAGTTGATTTATTAAGAAACAAATCTTTCATAATGTATTGAAGGTTTTGTAATATGTTTGACTATGGATGTGTTACTTTTATACCATTCTTGGTTTATGGTTAAAGTATTAACATTCCATATGCTAGTTTTAATACGAATGTTTATATTATGCTTCAAACTTCTCATATGAGGAATGTATTGGACTTATTAAGTGATGGGTGAAGCTCGATATAGCTCCTCGATGCATAAATAGGTCTAATGACAAAAACTAGTATCTTGGCACAAGTCCTTGAAAAAATCTTTTTTTTAGTCTTAGCACGAGGCCTTGACTATATGGTTATGATGTCCGAAATTATGCATTCCATCATTATGAAATTAGCTATTGATATTACATGTGATTATTTTAATAGTAGAATATTGATGTCAATAAGTAAATGGAATTATTGGATTTATCTTTTCCATATTAATTCGAAGTTTATGTTTAAAAGGATTTTATTTTAGTTTTATACATTTCCTTAAATGTTTATGTATATTTATAATAGTGTCTTCTAATTGTTATACTTATTGAGCATCTGATCTCACCCCTTTCTTATGTTTTCTCTTTCCAAGTATTCCAAGAAGTGAATTATGTTTGATATGTAGAGTTAATCCAGGGGAATAATGGTGTTCAAAATAGATTATTTATGTCGTGTTTTATGTTTTAATGTGTAATGTGATGTTCATGTATGTAATATATTTTCCAAGATTTCTAAACTAATCAGTCTTTCGGGACATGATTCCTTGTATCATGCCAATGTAATGTAATAACGCACCGAATATGGGTATCTGTGGTTGGGGAGTTATAGTTGGTATCAGAGGAAGTTTAGCAATAACATTGGAAACTAGATTTAGAAAAACTATGATTAGAGAACATTAACCTAAGATAGACTTTGAATATTATTATAGAAGAACACCCTTGGATTTTGGTAACATAGAGATATTGTGAATTTTCCAAGAAATACATCCCTGTCTGGATATGAGCAGGTAGAGGCGGCTCTGGAACAGATGTACCTAGGAGTAAAAACCCTGACAAGGAGTTTCAGGCATGACTCGGGGTATCCAAGTACACGACAATGGGCCTTGCTAGACTCTTGGTTATGACACTCCCAGAGGATATACTTAGGATAATTCACATTTTCATTATAATCCATTATGAAGGATTTAGGAGTAAATACTTCCTCAAAGAAAACATTTTTTTATGATTATAGATTATAAGCTTAATCATTTCAATTTACATTAGTTATTTTACAAGTTTGGAATTATGAATTTAGATTCAAAAACTAACCTAGTGTATGCCATTGTTTAGAAATGGCACCCAGTAGATGGAATGAGAACTCCAAAAATACGCATGATCCAAAGAGTAAAGAAGGATCGTATCTTTCATGGTATTAAGCCCACAATTAGAAAGGAAATTGTCTCCCATGTATTATCATCATATGAAGAAATAATATCATGTGTTTATAAGATAAGTAAATAATTCTATGAGTTTTATGGATTTTAAGGAAAACTAGAGAAGAAAAGGACGGTAGAGAGAAATATGGATAAAGGGAATAAGGGAAAGAATGATTTTCCCATAAGTGATAAATGTGGAAAGAATCACCTTGTTAAATTATTGAAGGGAATCAGAGTTTTTTATAAGTGTAGAAAAAATGGACACCAAGTATGTGATTGAAAGGGTAAGAAAAAGGTTTCAAATGTACAATGCTTCATCTGCAAGGAGTTGGGACACTACGCGAATCAATGTCCCAATCATCAGAGTATACTGCAAATGATGTTGTTGGATAATAATCAAGTTATGATATTACCATAGATGAAGACTAATGACTAGTTTTCTTATATTGATATTTAATAATTATGTCATTTGAGTGTTTTATCAATGATGTACTGGTTATAATAATTAAAGAGTATATAAGGATTGTACTACAGTATTATTTCATTAATGATTTGAGATTTGTGGTACCAAGAAAAGTGACTCAATAGAAATTTAATTTTTTTGAAAATATATGGTTGAAGGAAATCTAAACTTTAATATGGTCCTGATATTGTGGTGTTGATTTTGGAATAAGAGATGATTGATTTGGATAAATTATATTGGATATTATTGACTACCTTGGAACTAATTAATGGTTTTTTATTCCTTCATTGTTGGTGATTACAACATTTTTGGATTTAAGGAGTATATCCAGAATTCTATGATTTATAGAAGGAATAAGAAAGTACATACCTATTAAAATATGGTTTTCTGGCAATTCAATTTGTTATCACATTTTAAGAGAATACACGATGAAGGTATTCACATGTATATTATGTGACCTTTTTTATAAATTTTGAATTGTGAGTTCAGACAGAAGTATTGTGGATAAGTTTAAAGGTTGGAATAGATTAAGATCGACATTGGATACTATTATTATGGTTAAAGTATTTCTTAAGATTTTTTTGGATTTTCATAAAAAGGACAACCCAGAGGTCGGGCGACAACCCGTCGCATTTTACAAGGCTGTGAGACTTGAACCCGCAACCAAAGGGAGACAGAGGTACATCACCTACCACTAGCATACGGGATGTCCTAGTTTGTATAATGTAGTTTTTTAAATAGTATAACAAATTAATTATAAATTCATTATTTTTGGAATCCTATACAATTATGATAAATAGAATATTTTTGAATTCTATTATCTTTTAGAGTGAAAGATGAGTTTGTATTAAGAATTTGTTGAAGGATGAAACTCTACTTGTCAAGTATATTTTTTCCTATTATTATATGAATAAGTTAATTCTTAAACTTTAGGGAATTGATCTTAAAACCAAAAATGTGTTATCCTAAAACCTTATGTTTTTTTAACCAATGATATTTTAAATCATCATAGATTGATGGATTTGAGGCCCTCAATTTTACACTTGTTTGTGATTTATGACCTCAATCACTCCCAACAAATATTGACATTTTTTTCAAATTATATGTATATAATTTCTACCAGTATTCTCCTTATCGAGATCATAATTTGGTGGTGACTGTTTCATTTCTTTTTCCCTCTTATTAAGACTAAATTTCATTAACCCAATTTCCGATGTGGGTTTTCCACGAAGGAATTTTTATATTTTAAACATTTTATTTTCAAAGAAAAATTTCAAATTGCGAGGATGAAATTTATTTAAGGATGGGATTCTGTAACACCCCAATATTTCATAGTACATTATATCTTCAAAGATATTCAATAACTTGCGCTACATGCAACACCGAGTTCGAGCACACCACGACTTACCAAACTATATGTTCAAAAAGTAGTTATGAATAGTATTAACTGAATTTTGAATTTTATATACTCAATATAAGTTTATAATCCATATTATGTGTTTCTTAGACATAATATAAGAACAAATTAATTTTTTTCTAGAAAAAATAAGTATTTTTCAAAAAATATAATTTCACCGCCTTTTAATGGAATTTTTTTTAAAACAATATTTGACACCTTTATATATTAAATTTAATGAAATTAAATTATTCATTAGAATAGGGACATAAAAATTTAGTCTGGAAAATATTTTGGTACTTTTCTGATACCTTTCATATTTTGATGAATAGTGAAAAATACTAAATTTTATTGGAAACAACTTTTTTAATAAAAATAATTTATAGTGTTAAATTATACATTTGAGTGGTTTTAAAGAATCATTAGATTATATTTTTATCATTTAATATAATTTTGTTCAATGGATGCAATTTCACATTTAAACTGGACATAAACAAGTTCCAATCTTTTGATAGTTATTATTTCATAAAAACATGTTTTTTTTTGACAATGGAAATTAATTTTAAATTAATTTATGCCACTTCTTTGTTTTGAATTTGGAAAAATATATTACATATTTGGAATCAGGAGGTCCAAATTGTGTAAATAAGAAACATTTATTTTTATACATTATGAATATTTACTTTAGTAAATATTTTATTTACCATAGGTAAAGGGTAAATCTAGTAAACAAGGGTAAACAAATATTATAATAATAATATTAAATTACCCTAATATTTGTATTATTACTATTGGATAATACATGTCCGACTATGTTCATCATTGGGTCGATTTTAGGACCCCATGGCACCACTTGAGTGTGGTAATGACACTTTATATTAATTAATTTAATGTAAAGACAAAAATGACATAAAAATATATCTTTTAGTAAAAAAAATTTACATGGGGTGATATAAGTTATCTTTTTGACAATAAATATTAATTTGAACATTAAAAATATTTCCAACATCATTGTATTTTTTTTATAATTTTTATACGTCAAATAAATAAAATTATTTATGAAATAATAATAATGCAGCGTTTACCTCATTAATGAATGATTTAAATAAATGATATTGTAAAAATTAAACCAATATCCAAAACCTATCCAATTATTTTTGGATGATTTTATTTCTAACATGAGTCATCTTAACATATACTTTAATGAGTTTTGGACCTTTTGAAACTGAAAATCACTATATAATAAAATAATATTTTCAAACTTTCCTAAAGAGCCCCTCCCCCTTATAAAAAGCCCTCACCTATAACCCATTTCTCACACCTCTCAAGAAACTTGTCTCATCAAAACTCTACCCAATTAAGCTCCCTACATCCCTATATTCCTCTTAAAATCCTTAATTTAGGCATAAGGAACTTCAAGGAAGCCTTTTGGTTCAAACCAAAGGGAGTTACCCGATTTAAAGGTAAGATCTCCTATTAAGTTCTTTTCTTTTATTTTACTTCTCCAACCCCCTAAACTCTCTTTATTCCTTTATTTTATAAAAAAATAAGTATTATAAATATACTAGGTTGTTTTTATGTGAAGGATTATAACTACACTTACACACACCTCTATCTAATGTGTATAAAACATACTCTTTCAGTGGACGGCGAACTACTGCCTCACGAAACGATGATTGTTCAATCATCAACTACCACCTCTTATGGAGGCCTTTATGATGGAGATATAATTATATATGATATTTATGATATTTATTTTATCTATAATATTCTATAATTGTATTTTATATCATAACTTTATTCTTTTAATGTTTCATATATACAATAATTTCATTTGAGGAAGTGCGGACTACTGCCCCCTCTAAGTGATATGACTCATTAATACCATACATTGAACATATAAAGGATACTGTTAATGAACATATGTAATTTATATATAATATTATATTATAATGGAATAATAATATACCTATTTATAATTTGGTTTTATTTCCTTTTAAAATAAAAAATGAAATGGAAGTAGCGTTTGTGCGTACATACGGATTACCGTCTCAACGAACACGATGAGATTCATTCCCCATCGTAACCATTCAAGAAAAATTTTCATTTGATTATTAAAAATAATGTTTAAGAACTTAATATCATTCTGGATATGAATCAAATACATCCTACCCATAAAAAACATGGCTTACGTAACAAAACATATAAAAGAAAAATGAATTAGTTAACACCCGAAACAGTGATATTACAAAAATATTATTAACAAATAAATATTAGAAGATCATATATGATATCATATTTATGTATGTAGTTCTTTTATAATTTAATAACTATGATTTAACTATTATACAGGAGGTTAAAGTACCCTCAACCAAGAAAAAGTACAAGGTAAGGGTTAATTCCACAATCTCTTCATTATATGAGGTTGTTTATACGTGATTATCTATTGAGATCTCTTTATCATCAACATATGTGTTTCTTAAAAATATATTTCAAATAATTTTTACTATTTACTAGAATATGGGTTAAATTAATTTATACCCTTGTTTGACTTTTTATAAAATTTTCATAATGGAATATTTTCGTCATTTTCCAAACAAGGTACTTTATGACCTTTTTGACAAATGAAGGTAAGAATTTATTTTAAACTTATACAGTGGGTGTGGCTATTTTCCTCCATTATAACATCTTAAAATCTTACCTTACAATCTTATAAAAAAATTCAAAATAAATGTTTTCTTATATAATAATGTGACTTTTAAATGATTTTAAAATGGAAAGAGATATTTGTAACACCCCGACCCCAGAAGCCCAGAGTCGGTGCATTATTTTAATATATTGGCATTATCACAAGGGATCAAATTTGGAAAGACTAACCAGTTTAGCAATATTGAAAAATAGATTACATACATGAACGTTGCATTACATATTAGAAAATAAATCTCAACATAGATAGTTCTTTAGAAATCCATTATTCCCTTTAGCTAAACCCTACATATCAATCATAATACACTTCTTGGAATCTTTGGAAAATAGGACATAAGAAAGGGGTGCACTCAAACTCTCAGTAAGAGTAAGCAATATATCGGATGATAACATAAAAATTATGCATGGTGAATAAGTGAAAACATGTGCCTTTACAAATAATAAACATGAACACTTTATGGTAGGAATATGAGTCGAGTAAATAATTCCATAATAAAACAAAATAACAGGTATTATACTAGTCTAATAACCACATAAACTATCAATATTATTTTCATAATGAGAGAATGTATAATGCAGGACATTTTGAAACATTTTTTCAAGGCCTCGACCAAGATGTCTAAAAAGGATTAAGGCCTCGGCCAAAACCATATATCAAATTGGGAAAGGCCTCGGCCAATTCCATGTCTAATTGTCTCATGAGACCAATCGATGCACCGAGGAGCTATAGTGGGCTCTACCCATCACTTACTAAGTCTAGTACATTCCTCATATGAAAAGGATGAAACATAAAATCAACATTCATATTAAAACTAGCATAATAAATGTCAATACTTTATCCATAAACCATTAATGGTATAAAAATAACACATCCACAGTCAAACATATCACAAAACCTTAAATACCATATGGAAGATTTGTATCATAATAAATCAACTTTAAACAAGTTTAAAATCCATCAACGGATGTTGACATAGATAAAATAAAAACTTTTTGAGAGAAATATATCTTTCTATTTTGAAATCATTTAAAATTCACACAATTTAAAAATGAATTCATTTAAAAGATAGTTTTGAATCAATGTTTACCATACCACTTTGAAACTTTTGAATGGAATTAACATTTTAAAAGATTCATGTCCATATAAATAAATCCTCAAAACCATTTTGAAAATAAGGACATTAATGGGAAAGGTTTAGAAGAATAAATCCTTAAAAATTTTAAAATGATTTTTAACAAAATAGTCCCTTAAAAAGAATCCCTTTGAAAACTCTTTTATGAAACATGGATAGGGATAATAAATATGTCCCAGTAAAAAATTATCCATAAATAATCTCGAATAATAATGAGATTGGGGAATTAACCCTTACCTTGTACTTTCCTCTAGTCGAGGGTACATTTAACCTCCTGTATAATGACCATATTATGTTATTAAATTTTAAAAGAACCATATTAATATATATGATATCATACATGATTCATTTATGACATTATGCAATCCATTTAACAATAATTTCCATGTTAAATTAACATTTTGGGTAATAATCACTTTATTTATTGTACGTGTCTTGACTTGTTATTATTGATTGTATCACTTAGATAATCATTTAAATACCTCCAGAATATAAATAATTTTTTATATGTCATATATATTTTGAATATAAATATGTATAATAGACATATATATGAAATGGAAAACACCATTTATGGAGATGGTAGGCCATACATACACATAAACGCTCTTTCCAATTTCATATCGTATTGAATGGAACTAAGTGAATAAGATATATGTAAGTACATACATATATATATATATATATATATCCAGTATCATTATTATGTCATATATTACATACTTATTAATAATATATATGTTTATATTCATCGTTGAATGGTGAACATGGAAATGAATATCATCGCGTTGTTGAGACAGTAATCTGTACGTACGCATGAGCGAAAATATCATTATATTGATGGAGAAATCATATGTAATTGGATTTTATATCATATATAAATAATAATTAACATGTTATATTTATTATTTATATCATTTATACTCATTATTATACCCATATAAATAATTACGTTTTCAAATAACAAACTACACCACGGCGTGGAGACGGTAAGTCGTACGTACGCATGTATGTTGAATTTGTTATTTATAGGATGGATAGAATAAAGAATATGGTTGTACTATATTTATAATAACACCAAAGTATGTAGGAGGTACTGGAGTTATTATTTTGGTATGAAAACAACAAATAAAGAGGAAGTGGAAGAAGAAAAGAACTTGAAAGAGGGTGGTGAAATTATTACCTCTTCTTCGGGTGTTTCCTTTTGAGTTGATCAAAAGGGCCCCATAGGTTGGATTTATGATAAAAGTAAGGAATATATGTTTATTTTAGGGAATTTTGGAGGATATTTGGGCAGGTTTTTTTTGAGCCAAATAGATTTTGAGGTGTGATTTTCAGAGAAGGGGAAGTAACCTTTTATAAGAAAGGTTAGGGTTACTTTAGGAAAAGTTTAAAGTATTATTTTATTATAAAATCCTTTTTGGTTTATAATGGATAAAAATTGATTTATTTAAAATATAATGTGGTTATGGGTCTAAAACCCCACAACCAATCGGTTTTATACAGGTTTAGGTCATCATATTAACTTTATCTTTTAGATTTAACTCTTAAGTAAATAGTTTAACTTTCACCATGTCTTCTTGTATTCTTACTATATATGGTTAATAAACATACTTTAAACTTCCAATATAACCTCAAGTGGTTCATTAATGACATATATAATATTATTTAAGATCTTTTTCTGAAACTTATATTTTTATTAATATTATATAATTTAATAATATAATATTTTTTTAAAAAACTCATTTATGTCAATTTTGACACTATTTAGTATTTGGTTTTTTTGAAATTCATAACAACTTGATTACTTAGATATAGATACATTTAATCAACCCTAACATGTCATATTAACCTAGAAAATTATTGTATCTTATAAAATTTATGATATTATATTTATTTTAATATTTATAATACCATTTATTTGATTCTTCCATTAATAAGGTAATTACTGCATCATCATTGTGTCATAAATAAATTTAATTATATAATGTTTAAAATTAATGAATAAAATACCATTATATAAGAAATATTTTTATATTTATAATAAACATTTATAGTCGAATTTATCTTATGTATAACCCAATATTAAAAATGGTTTAGTTATTAAACTATGAATTTAACACTTTTAACTCTTCTTAATAATAATAATAATAATAATAAATGTCTTAATCTAATCCAAGTAGACCAAAAGGATCAAATTTTATTCCTAATGTTGTTTTTGGTCGAATTATACTTATCAAATAGATTTAGGACAAGCGTTAGGGTAATTATAATATAATTTTTACCTTTAATTACCCTATTTACTTTTAACCGTGGTAAATAAAATTCAAAAGTTAGTATTCAAAAAAAAAATTTAATCTTATTTAACCACATTTTACATACTGATTTCAACCGTGTCTCTTGGAATTTTGAAATTGAACTCACAAAATTGTTAAAATTATGGTTTATACAAATTTTTAAATGTACCTAGAAGGTGGGTTAACAAGGCTAAAAAGTTCAATAAAATTTTATACCTATAATTTTATTATTAAATGACTACAATGAAATAAATTGAACTTATATAGGTATTATATATTTATTTTTACTAAAAATAAATTTAAATAAAATAAATAATAATTATAAAAAGTCAGTTTTAAATAACAACGCAATGTTTTCCACTATTCATCAAAAATTAAAAGTTTTCAAAAAAAGACCAAAAATTTATCATAAGATAATTTTGATATTATGAATTCAAAAATTAAGTCTATTTTACAAAATTAAAAACATATAAGTTGAATTTATTAATTTAAAATTAATTCCTTTTGTCCAAACCATAAAGTGGGTTTTTAAAAAGTGAAAAATATCAAAAGATTGACATGTGTTTATGTCAATATTAAATGTGAAATTACTTATAGTGACCTAAATTGTATTAAATGATAATCATATAATATAATTATACTTCCAAACTATTAAATTTCATAATTTATCACTATAAATTATTTCAATTAAAAAGGTTGTTTTCAATTAAAAAATAGTATTTTTCACTATTCATCAAAATATGGAAGTTATCAGAAAAGTACAAAAAATTTATCCAAACTAATTTTTTATATCCCACATATAACGAAGAATTTAATTTCATTAAATTTAATATACAAAAGTGTCAAATATTGGTCTTAAAAAGGGTTCTTCATTAAAAAGCGGTAAAATTGCATTTTTTGAAAAAATACATATTTTATCTGAAAAAATGAATTTGTTCTTATATTATGTCTAAGAAACATATAATATGGTTCTTAAAATTATATAGAGTATATAATATTCAAAATGCAGTTAATACTATTCATAACCACTTTTTGAACGATTAGTTTGGTAAGTTGTGGTCGCTTGAACTCAGTGTAGCGTGTAGTGCAAGATATTGAATTACATTAATGAGATAAAATACTATGGAATATTGGGGTGTTACTTTCTCCCCTCCTTAAATAAATTGAGTCCTCGCAATTTGAAATTGTTCTTAGAAAATAAAAGTTTAAAAATAGAAAATACATTTTTGGAAAACCCACATCGGAAATTGGGTTAATATAATTTAGTCTTAATAAGAGGGAAATGGAATGAAAATGTCACCACCAAATTATTATCTCGATTAGGAGAACATTGGTGGAAATTAGAGACACATGATTGGAGAAAAAACATAAATATTTATAGGAAGTTATTGAGGTCATCAATCACAAACAAGTGTAAAATTGAGGCCTCAAAGCCATCAATATATGATGATTTAAAATATCATCGGTTAAAAAAACATAAGGTATTAAGATAACACATTTTTGATTTTATTATCTCCTCCCTAAAGTTTAAGAATTAATTTATTCATAGAATAAGATGAAAATATATATACATGACAAGTAGAGTTTCATCCTTCAACTAATTCCTACCACAAACTCTTCTTTCAGTCCAAAAGATAATAGAATTCAAATATATTCTATTTATCCATGTCATATAGGGTTTCACAAATAATGAGTTTATAATTCATTTGTTGGACTGTTTAAAAAAACTACATTACACAAACTAGGACATCACATATGTCAGTGGTAGGTGATTCACCCTTGTCGCCCCACGGTTACGGGCTCAAGTCTCATGGCCTTGCCGGATGCGATGGGTTATCGCCCAAATTCTGGGTTATTCTTTTTATAATAATCCAAAAATAATATCAAGAAATTTTTTTAGCCTTAAAAAATAGTATCTAATGTTTACTTAATCCATTTCAACCTTTATACTTATCCAAAATACTACTATCCAAACTCACAGTCCAAAATTTATAAGGAAGGTAAACACAATGAAGATCTTTTTTTCCACATAATAACATTTGAATACCGTCATTATGTATTCTTTTAATATATAATAACACCTTGAATTACCGTAAAACCTTATTTATTACATTCATGCCTCCTTATTCCTTATAGAATACTGGGTATACTCTTTACATCAAAAAATGTTGTAAGCTCAAAACAATGATGGAATATACATATCATTAATCAGTTTCAATGTAGTCAAGAATATCTAATATAATTTATCCAAATCAATCATATCTTATTACAAAATCACAACTTCGATATCAGAATCATATTAAGGTTTATCTTTCTCTCAACCATATATTTTCCAAAAAAATTAACCTGCTATTGAGTCACTTTTTTGGTTCCACATAATCTCAAGTCCTTAATGAAATAGTACTACAATACAATCCTTATATACTCTATAATTCTTATAACATGTATATCATTAATACAATACTAAAATGACACAATACATTAATAACAACATAAGAACTCTAATCATTCCTCTTCATCTTCGATAGTATCATAACTTGATTATTATCTAATAGAAGAATTTGGGGTATACTTTGATAATTTGGACATTGATTCGCATAGTGCACCAACTCCTTGCAGATGAAGCATTATACATTTGAAACCCTTTTCTTACCCTTGCAATAATGTACTTGGGGTCCTTTTTCTCCACACTTATAACAAAATCTCATTCCCTTTAAGCATTTACCAAGGCGATTCTTTGCAGAGTAATCACATATGAGAAAATCCTTCTTTCCCCTCTTCCCTTTATCCATCTTTCTCTCTTCCATCATTTTCTTCTCTTACTTCCCTTCGAAGCCATAGGACATAGAGAATTATTTATTTATCTTATTAACACATGATACTATTTCTTCATATGATGAGAATTCATGGGAGATTATTTCCATTTTAAATGTTGGCTTAATATTATGAAAGATATGATCCTTATTAATCTTTCAATCATGCGTATTGCCGGAATTCTCATTCCATCTACTAGGCACCATTTCTAAACAATGGAATACACTAGGTTAGTTTATGAATTGCAATGCATAATTCCAAACTTGTAAAATACCTTACTTAAATTGAAAGGATTATGCATATAATCTATAATCACAAAATGTTTTCTTTGAGGAATTATTTACTCATAAATCCTTAATAATGGCTTGTAATAAAAATGTGAATTATCATAAGCATATCCCCTGGAAGTGTCATAACCAAGAGTGCAGTAAGGCCCATTATCGTGTATCAGGATACCCCAGGTCAAGCCCGAAACTCCTTATCAGATTTTTCACTCCTAGGTACATCTGTACCAGAGCCGCCTCTACCTATATGTATCCAGACTAGGATGTATTTCTTGGAAAATATAATAAATATCTACATTAACAAAATTCTAGGAAGTTCTTCTATACTAATCCTCAATGGCTATCTTAGTGTAATGTTCTCTAATCAATGTTTTTCTAAATCTATTTCCAAGCTTGTTGCTAAACTTTCTCTGATACCAACTATAACACCCCGACCCTAGAATCCCATAGATGGTGCATTATTTTAATACATTGGAATGATCACAAGGGATCAAATATCGAAAGTCCGGTCAGTTCAGCAGTCTTTGAAAATAGATTATATACATGAACGTTACATTACACATTATAAAATAAAACATATCATAGATAGTTCGTTGATAATTCCATTATTCTCTTTAGATTAACTCTGCATATCAATCATAACACAATTCTTCGAATCCTGGGAAAATAAAAAATATGAAAGGGGTGAGATCAGAAGCTCAGTAAGAGTAAGAAATATAGCAGAAGATAATATAAAAATTAGGCATGGTGAATAATTGAAAAAACATTCCTTTACAAATAATAAACATGAACACTTTATGGTAGGAATATGAGATGAGTAAATAATTCCATAATAAAACATAATCATGGGTATTCTACAAGTTAAATAAGCACATGAACCATAAATATTATTTTGATAATGAGGGAATGTATAATGCGGGACATTCTAAAACATTTGGTTAAGGCCTCGACCATGACGTCTAAAAATGATTAAGGCATCAGCCAAAACCATATATCAAATTTGGAAAGGCCTCAACCAATTCCACGTCTAATTGTCTCATTAGAAATACCAATGCACTGAGGAGCTATATCAGGCTCTTCCCATCACTTACTAAGTCCAATACAATGTCACGACCCATCCCCCGGGGCCCGTGTCGTAACTACCCCAAGCCCGCCTTCCATAGGCCAGGGGCTGGCGACAAGCACCAAAGGCATAAATACCTATAACTGGGAAGACATTGCCTTTATAAAATGTAAACACACACACAGAACCAGAGCACAAGCGGAAGCAAAAACTAAGTAAAGTAGTATAAAAAGTGTGCTGAAAGTACAAAGGGGCCAGAATACAAGCCCAATAGAAAGGTACAACTACAACTGAATGAAAGTACAACTGGAAGACAAATAGCTGGAAGATGGAAGCAGCTCCTGGATCGTCCTCCGGGTTCCTACCTGAAGGGTAGGTACATATGTCCTCCTTATAACTCCATGTCAATCGGTCTGCTCCATGTGCCGTCACACCGAGTATCCACCTCCAGGTACTATCTAGTCCTCGTACACTCTGCCACAGTCAGCACTGTTTGTCGTCTGCATCCAACACAACGAGGTGCGGGCATAGCCCGTCCAGGGGTGAGTATAACGATACTCAGTAGGGACCCCAAGACCCTTAGGTTATCACTAAATCCAACAAGGATAAACCAAAAAGAAATATCTCAACAGATAATTTTTACTTATTTTTATGCCCATACATATACCTAAGTTATCAAGTAACCCATCTCAATCATGAGGAAAACACAAAGGTCATTGACTCAGCTCAAACCAGGGTTTTCATTATCGAAACCACAACTGCTGTAGAACTCCTACTATGTCGAGTATAGTGGCCCTATCACAAATCCGAGGTGCTACTCACTATCCTTAGACTAGTGAGGC
Organism: Viscum album; assembly: GCA_963277665.1. Classification (NCBI taxonomy): domain Eukaryota; kingdom Viridiplantae; phylum Streptophyta; class Magnoliopsida; order Santalales; family Viscaceae; genus Viscum; species Viscum album. Next base: position 72,036,542 of record OY728162.1, on the reverse strand, counting down.
ACTCCTCCTGTTGAGTATCACGGGTCTGCTGCCAAATACTGGGTGCTCCATCCACTGTGGGTCTGCCGCCAAATACCAGGCACTCCCCCTAATAGCCTATAGAGGTACTCCCCCTATCGAGTACCGTGGGTCTGCTCCCAACTACCAGGGGCTCCGTCCACCATGGGTCTACCACCAAATACCTGGCGGTCCATCCACTGGGCTAATCAAATCACTCCAAGTCGAATCGGTCAAGCAATCGTCAGGTCTACAGCTACTAGGTCTCCGTACTCTGTATGCTCGTCTTTGGGAGGTTCTGCTCCACGAGCTTCTGGTCGATACTTCCAAGTGTCACGTAATCTCACGTTGAAGTATCTCAAAGGACCACCTCATCATATGGGTCTCAACGCAACAGACGGTGCATCAATCGGACGCCCGATCTGTGAGTTATTAACATCTCCGTTCTAGGGGCCCAGTTGGTTTCTAAGCTAAAACAACCCTTACATACACCAACAGTGTCCAAAACTCAAGTGGAGTATGTCAAAAGAACCATCTCATCATAAGTAATCCAACGTAATTGATGACACTTCAATCGGACATCCGGTCCTTAAGTTATAAGCATTTTATTACCGAGGGCCTGGTTGGATTCATGTTCGATCCAACCCGGTCATAATTCAAATGAAAATAGTTAACCAAACCAGTCACACCATTGCGATCCATATCAAAAAACACATGAGATGGACTACCCATTGGTCAAAAATGGATAGCTGGTGAAAAAGTTTCATTTCACTGCAACACGCACGAATCATGCCTCGTGGGGCCCGCGCCTCGACCTCGACTTAAATATCCAAAAATTGTCTTGAAATATTCGTCTTAAATATATTATTTTCCAAGTTCTTTGGTTAACCGATCCAAAAACCCAAGAAAGACATCCAATATTGGACTTGGAATGTCCGTCTCAGAATCAGGGACACACTGCCACTAACGGTTCATGAAACCGAGGTTTCATGAAGAAGATACCGTCAAAATACTATTTTCCCAACTAAAATAATAATAACAATATTATATTATTATTATTTTTAATTTAACATAATTTTTTAAATTCTCACAACCCAAATCCACGCACCACCAAAATATATCAGCATCCCTTGCTTTGACTCCAAGCCAACCATTCCCCCCCTCTTTGATTACCCCTTTTTTTATTTTCTTTTATTATTTATCAACTTTGGATATCTCATCCTCTCTCCAATTAGCATCTTCTCCCACGAAAATAGCGATTCCAACATGCTGCACTTCCGCCTCTACCTTCCAACCTTGATCCACCAGACTGCCCTACTCACGCCACGAGATCCTTCTACACTCCATTCCAACTTCTATTTAACTCGGAAAAAAGATACGAATGCATATCCATGATCCTCGGGTCGAGATCTTTGTGTTCGTATGTCGCGCTCAGGGAAACATTGAGTTTCCATCGTGCTTAATTATTTGGTGATAAAGAACACGTGAAGAATGCATAGACAATGAATAAGGAAAGATCATGGTCAAAGTGCGTATCAATAGCTCTGTTAGTTTGACCATCGTTTTTGAGAATCAAGAACATGGGGAATTGGAAATTAAATATTTATCATCCTTCAAAATTTCAAATTCAAGATAAACAAGAAGAAAATTTATTAAATCAATTGTTTATCGATCTAAAAATTAATTTATTTAATTCGCGTTCATCATGAGAAATTTAAACCGGGGTAAGGAATCCACAAAGATAAATCCTACAAATAAATGCTCAAGCTCGAGGGTATAAACCACATAAATGAGAAATATACAATATTCCCCTACCTTGAAAATATGTCGCACGTCATCGATCCATAGAAGAAGAATGTCGCGGTAGATGGCGTCGTGAAAAATGACATCGTTCTTCATTGGAGTCATTCTTCATTGAAGAGAAGAACACTTTATCTATATCTCCAAATCTTTCCCTAGTTTTCTCCAACACCACAATTTCCCAACTAAAATAATATCTCTTCCTATTATTTTATTCTCACAACAATTGATTTATGAATAAAACACTATAATTTATTAATTGGAGAATCCCCTTAATTAATTATAATGTGTTGGCAATTTAATTGGGAGGAAGGTGGAGAGTTTAAAAAACTTAATAAAGGGAATGGTTGTCACAATAAATGCAGGGGAGTTTAAGGGGGTTTCAAGGGAGATGAAAGGTTGGGGCTCATGTGAGCCCCACCTTACAAATATCCACTCATGGGAAGTTATGTGGGGGTGGTCCCCACTATTAACTTCCCCATGTAGTATTTAACCATCTTGGTGTATAAAATTGTTCTAAACAATTTTATTTAACTTTTTAACTAATCCCAAAATTTTGACATTCAACCCGCATAAAATGCAACTACGGTAAAGGTCCCCTTAAGAAATTACCCACACTGCGAGTTCATTAGTGCCCTCAGATTTCGATTCTAAGCACCGGTTCAAAAGATAGAAAAACTCACTCGTTCGTTCACTGAACGTACCCTAGCTAAACTTCAGAAGTTGATTTCGGGCACACCGGGCCTTAGAATCAAGTGTCGTCAGAAGCCACAGACTCGTAAAATTCCAAATTATTTAAGAAACAAATTTTCTTAAAGTTTTTGGGTCTTTACATTACTCCCACCTTAGGGATTTATGTCCCCATAACATTTCAACACACACTAGGGAAACAAAAGAGGGTACTGAGCACGCATCTGAGCCTCCTGCTCCCATGTGCTCTCCTGGAGGTTCTCGTGCTGCCAGAGAATGTGCACCAGAAGAATAGACCATCCACATAGGACCCTCACCTGTCGATCCTCGATCACCACCAGAGCCTCTGAGAATGTCGCCCCGTCATCGATGTCTAGCTCCCTGTGGTTGATGATGATGGATGGTTCGTGCACGTATCTTCTCAACTGAGATATGTAGAAGCCGTCGTGCACCCAGTGAAACTGTGGTGGAAAAACCAAGCGAAAAGCCACATCACCTACCATGCTGAGGACCTGGAAAGGTCCATTGAACCTTAGAGATAACTTTCTGCCTCAGACACATCTCTGTAGACCTCGTCGATGTAAGACCCGTATAAAGAGGTGGTCTCCATCCTCGAACTCTAGAGGCCTCTGTTTCCTGTTTGGAACTGAAAACTCAACACTCCTACTGCCATAAGGGTAAGGTTGGCTGAATCAAGAGTGATCGGCCGCACCATCCTATGCATGAGTTTATCCTGTGCTGCCTAGGTTTCCCTTTTCACCGACCAAGGTAAAACCCCATCCCAACGTTGTAGATAAACCACAACCTTTTTGCCCAATACAGTTAATCTGTGTATGAACTGTGGTTGCCTAGTCCATATCCAAACTAATGTTGTAAGGCCTCAATGCTGCCGCCAATAGGTTCCAACCAAAACTCTCGCCTTAAGGGTCAGATCACACCGTCGGCGTAAGCATGATTATCGAGTCTCCTCCCAAAGGTATCTCCAGACATGAGGGTCAAGTCAACCGTTTTAAGCGGAAACTCTATGTCTGGGACACGATTTTTGGAAGGAATGATTTGTATCAATGTATGTTGTTACGATAGCTAGTAGTAGACATAGACCGCACCTTGAATCATTCCTAGAGCCCTTGGGTTACACTCGTTGACCGCATGCAGCTACTCTCTTACCCTGCCCTCTTAGATCTACTTCCACATCTGCTGCTCTAAAAATTCATATGTCCATAACACTTACTCTTCTTTAAACATTTTACTTGCCCAAGTCTCTAAGATGTGTGCAAGTTTCATGCTTTCCCACTGCTAACACTCTTTTGTTGTATCCACTCAGCCAAATAATTCTCAACCACAAAGGTTCTCTCTAGCACCCTAACATAAGTAGGAATGCATAGAGGAAAGCTGATGGATCAGATGTCCTTAAACACACCTTTCTTGGAAGTCCAAGAACTGAAGCACTGATCGTATCGTAGTCATCGAGTACCAGGAACGATCAGTACACCTCGATGACTACTCACCAACCGACATGTCATCCTGCTGATTGTGTATAACTCTAGAAAAATCCCAGCCACCTCCTCAAGCCTGTCCTCAGCTGCCTGTAAGTTAGGCTCACCTCAGAACCTAAGGGGTATCTGATGTTGAAACACGTGTAAGGTGATAAACCCACATATGTCATCTACCAGTATCGCCGGTTGTAACTATTGTCCAACAGGTAGTGATATAGCTAGAACACTACCCGAAGGTACTATCTCAGGCATCAGTCCACATATCGAAGTCTCATCACTATGCGGACCAACCTCATGGTCACTCACTGGAAAACACTAGTAGTGAGATCACTATCTTCTCTACTAGTGTCTAAACAAGGTGTAGAACTCTAGAAATCACCTCTAGCTAGTCTACTGCTGCATGTGAATCTGCCTCGCCTTGTAACCTTGGAGGCCTCTGTCACTGGGACTCGTGCAATGCGCTTAGTCGGCGTGCACCGTCCAATAGTGCGGCTGGTGGTATCTTCTGCTGGTACACCACCCGAAGGTTCCAACATAGTAGGAGGGCCCTGCACCGGAGCCTCATCGCTCGGTGGTCCGTCATCGGGTACTCTCTCGAATCTCCATCTGACTGTCTGTGTGGAGGCATATGGAACAGATGCGAGATGGTCAAACTATTTAAACCTGGTGAGCTGACCTGGTTTAGTTGACTTAATTTTTTTTTTTTGAAAACAGACATGCAATAAGTGTTTTCATGCACCGATTCAGAAATCAGAAGTCAGGGTTCTGGTGTATGGATATGTCGGCCGCCGCACTAACACTGGACTCCCTGAACTGAGAACCACACTCAGTACCCTTAACACTATTGCTTCATAGAAATAAAAAAAATCAGAGTCCTAAGTTCTGCGGTAGAACTGACTCCACTGATACCAATTTTTCATGACCCGTCCCCCAGGGCCCATGTCATAACTACCACAAGCCCACCTTCCATAGGACAAGGGCTGGCCACTAGCACTAAAGGCGTAAATCCCTATAATTGGGAAGGCATTTCCTTTATAAAACATAAACTCACACACCCAACCAGAGTAAAAGTGGATTAAAACACTAAGTAAAGAAGTATAAAAAATGTGCTGAAAGTACAAAGGGGCCAGAATACAAGACCAATAGAAAGGTATAACAACAACTGAAAGAAAGTACAACTGAAAGACAAACAACTGGAAGATGGAAGCATATCCTAGATCGTCCTCCGGGTTCCTACCTGAAGGGTAGGTATAGATGTCCTCCTCATCCCACCGTGCCAATCAGTCTGATCCGTGTGTCGTCACGCTAAGTATCCACCTCTGGGTACCGTCCAGTCTTCGTACACTCTGCCTCGGTCAGTGCTGTTTGTCGTCTGCATCCAACACAACGAGGTGCGGGCATAGCCCGTGCAGGGGTGAGTATAACGATACTCAGTAGGGACCCCGAGACCCTCAAGGTCTCACTAAATCCAACAAGGATAAACCACAAATAAAGATCTCAAAAGATAACCTTTACTTAGGTTTATGCCCATACATATACATATGTTATCAAGTAACCCATCTCAATCATGAGGAAAACACAAAGGTCATTGACTCAGCTCAAACCAACATTTTCATTATCAAAAGCACAACTACTGGAGAACTCCTCCTCTGTCGAGTACAGTGGCCCTATCACGACTCCAAGGTGCTACTCACTAACCTTATACTACTGAGGTACTCCTCCTGTCGAGTACCGTGAGTTTACTGCCAATTACCGACCGCTCTGCCCGATGTGGGTCTACTACCAAATACTGGGCGCTCCCCCTAATAGCCTACAGAGGTACTCCTCCTATCGATTAACACGAGTATGCTGCCAACTACCAGGCACTCCGTCCGCCATGGGTCTACCGCCAAATACTGGGTGCTCCGTCCACTAGGCTAATCTAATCACTCCGAGTCGAATCGGTCAAGAAATCATCAGGTCTACAGCTACTAGGTATCCGTACTATGTATGCTCATCTTTGAGTGGGTCCACTCAATGAGCTACTAGTCGATACTTCCAAGTGTCACGTAATCTCACGTTGAAGTATCTCAAAGGACCGCTTCGTCATGGGGGTATCAACGCAACAGACGACGCGTCAATCGGACGCCTGGTTTGTGAGTTATTAGCATCTCCGTTCTAGGGGCCCGGTAGGTTTCTAAGCTAAACCAACCTGACCGTACACCAACAGCATCCAAACCTCAAATGGAGTATGCCCAAAGAACCATCTCATCATAAGGAATCCAAAGTAATTGACAACATGTCAATCGGACGTCTGTTCCTTAAGTTATAAGCGTCTTATTACCGAGGGCCTGGTTGGATTCATGTTCAATTCAACCTGGTCATACTTCAAATGACACCGGTTAACCAACCGAAAAACACATGAGATGGACTACCCATTTGTCCAAAATGAATAGCAGGTTGAAAAGTTTCATTTCACTGCAACACGTGCGAATCAGGCCTCATGGGGCCCACAGCTCGACCATGACATAAATATCCAAAACTTGTCTTGAAACATTAGTTTTAATTTCAGGTTCGCAACATCGCAGATGGTTTGTCATTATGACACCGTATGAGAGAGATACATCAGATACAAGATCCTATAATAATAATAATAATAATAATAATAATAATAATAATAATAATAATAATAATAATAATAATAATAATAATATTCAGTGTTTCATGGACCGGAGCCATGAACCAGAATTTGGTATCCAACATTAGACTTGAATCGACCGTATTAATGATGGGGTTACATCGCCACTAACGGCAAGCCAATTGGAAATCGCATGCATGAGTTATGGAAGGTCGAAGATTTAATAATAATATTAAATATATTATTTTCCGAGCGTTTCAGGTACCTGATCCAAAAACCCAAAAAATACATCCAATATTGGACTCGGAATGTTCGTCTCAGAATCTGGGTCACACTTCCACTGATGGTTTGTGAAACCGAGGTCGCACGAAGAAGATACCGTCAAAATATGGGTTTCCCAACGAAAATAATAATAACATTATTATATTATTATTATTTTAAATTTAATTTAATTCTTTAAATTCTCACACCCCAAATCCACGCACCACCAAAATATATCTGCCTCCCTTGCTTTGACACCAAGCCACCCATGCCCCCCCTCTTTGATTACTCCTTTTTTTATTTCTTTTATTATTTATCAACTTTTGATATCTCATCCTCTCTCCAATTAGCATATTCTCCCACGAAAATAGCGATTCCAACATGCTGCACTTCCACCTCAGCCTACCAACCCTGCTCTGCCAGACCGCCCTACTCGCACCATGAGATCCTTCCACACTCTATTCCAACTTTGATTTAAATCAGAAAAAAGATACGAATGCATATCCATGATCCTCGGGTCAAGATCTTCGCGTCCATATGTCGCGCTCAGGGAAACATTGAGTTTCCAGCGTGCTTAATTATTTGGGAATGAAGAACATGCGAAGAATGTGCGGACAATGAATAAAAAAAGATCATGGTCAAAGTGCGTATCGATAGTCGTGTTAGTTTGGCCATCGTTTTTGAGAATCAAGAACATGGGGAATTGGAAATTAAATATTTATCATGCTTCAAGAATTTCAAATTTAAGATAAAGAAGAAGAAAATTAATTCAATCAATTGTTTATTGATCCATGAATTAATTTATTTAATTCGCATTCATCATGAGAAATTTAAACCTGCGTAAGGAATCCACAAAGATAAATCATACAAATAAACGCTCAAGCTCGAGGGTATAAACCACATAAATGAGAAATATACAATATTCACCTACCTTGCAAATATTTTCCATGTCATTGATCTGCAGAAGATGAACTTCGTGGTAGATGGTATCAAGAAGAACGACGTTGTTCTTCGTTGGAGGCGTTCTTCGTCGAAAAGAAGAACACTTTAATTATCTATATCTCCAGAGCTTTCCTCGGTTTTCTCCAACACCACAATTTCCCAACTTAAATAATAGCTCTTCCTATTATTTTATTCTCACAATAATTGATTTAGGAATCAAACACTATAATTAATTAATTGGAGAATCCCCTTAATTAATTATAATGTGTTGGCAATTTAATTGGGGGGAAGGTGGAGAGTTTAACAAACTTAATAAAGAGAATGGTTGTCACAATAAATGCAAGGCTGTTTAAGGGGGTTTCAAGGGAGATGAAATGTAGGGGCTCGTGTGGGCCCCACCTTACAAATATCCACACATGGGAAGTTATGTGGGGTAGGGACCCACCATTAACTTCCCCATGTAGGATTTAACCACCATGGTGTATAAAATTGTTCTAAACAATTTTATTTAACTTTTTAACTAATCCCAAAATTTTAACTTTCAACCCACATAAAACACAACTGCGGTAAAGGTCCCCTTAATCAATTACCCACATTGCGAGTTCATCGGTTCCCTCATATTTCAATTCCGAGAATCGGTTCAAAAGATAGAAAAACCTGCTCGTTTGTTCACTAAACGTACCCAAGCTAAACTTTGGAAATTCATTCTGGGCACACCGAGCCTCGGAATCAAGTGCCGTCAAAATCCATAGACTCGTAAAATTCCAAATTATTTAAGAAAAAATTTTCCTTGAAATTTCTGTGTCTTTACATACAATCCTCATATGAAAAGGTTGAAACACAACATCAACATTTGTATTAAAAATAGCATATGAAATGTCAATACTTTATTCATAAACGATGAATGGTATAAAAATAACACATCCAAAATCAAACATATCACAAAAACTTCAATACAATATGGAAGATTTGTATCATAATAAATCAACTTAAAAAAAGTTTAAAATCCATCAAAGAATGTTGACATAGATAAAATCAATACTTTTTGAGAGAAATATCTCTTTATATTTTGAAAACATTTAAAAGTCACACAATTTATAAAGGAAGTCATTTAAAATATTTTTTTGAATAAATGTGTCCCATAACACTTTGAAACTTTTGAAAGGAATTAACATTTTAAGACATTCGTGTCCATATAAATAAATCCTTAAAACCATTTTGAAAATAAGGACATTAATGAGAAAGGTTTAGAAGAATAAATCTTTAAAAATTTTAAAATGATGTTTTAATAAAAGTGTCCCTTAATAATAATCCCTTTAAAAACTCTTTTATGAAACATGGTCATGGATATTAAATATTTCCCAGAAAAAACATACCCATAAACAATCTCGAATAATAATGAGATTGAGGAATTAACCCTTACCTTGTCCTTTATTTTAGTCGAGGGTACGTTTAACCTCTTGTATAATGACCATATTATGTTTTTAAATTATAACAGAACCATATTAATATTTATGATATCATGAAAGATTCATTTATGACTTTATACTACCCATTTAATAATAATTTTCATGTTAAATTAACATTTTGGGTAATAATCACTTTCTTTATTGTACGTGTTTTGACATGTTATTCTTGATTGTCTCACTTAGATCAGGATTTAAATACTTTTAGAATATAAAATATGATTTATATATCATATATATTTTGAATATAAATATGTATAATAGACATATATATGGAATTTAAAACACTGTTTATGGTGACGGTAGGCCGTACGTACGCATAAATGTTGTTTCCGTTTTCATATCGTATTGAACAGAACTAAGTGAATAAGATATATGTAAGTACATACATGCATACATACGTATATATATATATCCTATAGAATTATTATGTCATATATTACATACTTGTTAATAATATATATTTTTATAATCATTATTGAATGGTGAACGTGGAAATGAATCTTATCGCGTCATGGAGACGGTAATCCAAACGTACACAGGAGCGAAAATATCATTATATTGATGGTGAAATCGTATATAATTGGATGGTATATCATATATACAGAATCATTAACATGTTATATTTATTATTTATATCAGTTATACTAATTATTAAATGCATCCAAATAATGAAGTGTTTGAATAACAAACTACACCACGACGTGGAGATGGTAAGTCATACGTACACACGTATGATGACTTTGTCATTTATAGGATGGATAGAATAAAGAATATGGTTGTAATATATTTATAATAACATAACAGTATGTAGGAGGTAACAAAGTTATTATTTTGGTATGGAAACAAAAAAATAAAGAGGAAGTGGAAGAAGAAAAGAACTTGAAAGAGGGTGGTGAAATTATTAACTCTTCTTCGGGTGTTTCTTTATGAGTTGATAAAAAGGGATCCTTAGGTTGGATTTGTAATCAAAGTAAGGACTCTAGGTTCATTTGAGATATTTTGGGGGGATATTTGGTCAGGTTTTGACTGAGCCAAATGGATTTGGAGGTGTGATTTTGAGAGAAGGGGAAGTACCCTTTTATAAGAGAGGTGAGGGTCACTTTTGGAAAAGTTTAAAATATTATTTTATTATAAAATTATTTTCAGTTTCTAATGAATCCAAATTGATTTATTTCAAATTTAATGTGGGTATGGGTCAAAAACCACTCAAAAAATATGTTTTAGACAGTTTTAGGTCACTATATTAACCTTATCTTTTAGATTTAGCTCATAGTTAAATAGTTTAACTTTCACCGTGTCATCTTGTATTCTTAAACTATATGGTTAATAAACATACTCTAAACTTACAAGAGAACCTCAAGTGGTTAAGTAATGACATATATAATATTATTTAAACCTTTTGGCTTAACATTATATTTTTAGGAATATTATATAATTTAATAATATAATATTTGTTTTAAAAACTCATTTAGGTCAATTTTGATACTATTTAGTATTTGGTTTTTTTGAAAGTTATCAAAACTTGATTAATTTGGAAAAGATACATTGAATAAACCCTAAAATTTCATATTCACCAAGAAAATTCGTGGAAATCATAAAAACATTGAAATTATATTTATTTTAATATTTATAATACCATTTATTTGATTATTTCATTAATAAGGTAACTACGACATCATCATTGTGTCATAAATAAATTTATTTATTTAGTGTCTAAAATTTATAAATAAAATACTATTTTATAGGAAATATTTTAATATTTCTAATGAATATTTATAGTTGAAATTATCTTTTGTATAACCCTATATTAAAAATGGTTTAGTTATTAAACTTTGAATTTAACACTTTTAACTCTTCTTTAAATAAAATAATAATAAATGTCTTAATCAAATCCAAGTGGACCAAAAGGATCATATTTTATTACTAAGGATGTTTTTGGTCGAATTATACTTATCCAGTAGAATTAGGTCATGTGTTAGGGTAATTATAATATTATTTTTACCTTTAATTACCCTATTTACTTTTCACCGTGGTAAATAAAAGTCAAAAGTTACTATTCAACAAAAAATATTTTCATATTATTGAACCAAATTTTACTTACTGATGTCAACTGCGTATCTCAGATATTTTAAATTTAAAAAACAGAAGTGGTAAAATTAAGTTTTAGACAAATTTGTAAATGTACCTAAAAGGTGGGTAAACGAGGATAAAAAGTTCAATAGAATTTTATACATCTAAATTTTTTTATAAAATGACTCCAATGAATTAAATTGAAATTATATATGTATTACATATATATTATGGCTTAAAATAAATTTAAATAAAATAAATAATTATTTAAATAAAAAGTCGGTTTTAAATAATAACGTAGTGTTTTTCACTATTCATCCAAAATTGAAAGTTTTAAAAAAAACCAAAAAATTATCCTAAGCTAATTTTGATATTCCAAATTCAAAAATGAAGTATATTTTACCAAATTAAAAACATATAAGATGAAATTATTAATATAAAATTAATCCGTGTTGTCAAAACCAAAAAGTGGGTTTTTAAAAAGTAAAAACTTTCCAAAGATTGACATGTGTTTAAGTCAAATTTTAATGTGAAATTACTTATAGCAGCATAAATTCTATTAAATGATAATAATATAATCCAATTATACTTCCAAACCATTAAAATTCATAATTTATCACTATAAATTATTTCAATTAAAAAGGATTTTTTCAATTAAAACATAGTTTATTTACTATTCATCAAAATATGAAAGTTAATAGAAAAGAACCAGAAATTTATCCAAACTAAATTTTTATATACCACTTACACAGAAGAATTTAATTTAATTAAATTGAATATATAAAAGTGTCAAATATTGGTTTTAAAAAGGGTTCTCTATTAAAAGGAAGTAAAATTGCATTTTTTAGAAATACTTATTTTATCTGAAAAAATGAATTTGTTATTATATTATGTCTAAGAAACACATAATATGGGTGTTAAAATTATATAGATTATATAAGATTCAAAATTCAGTTAATACTATTCATAACAGCTTTTTGAACGGTTAGTTTGGTAAGTTGTGGTGTGCTCGAACTCGGTGTTGCGTGTAGCACAAACTATTGAATTACTGTAATGAGATAAGGTACTATGAAATCTTGGGGTGTTACAATATTTCCCTCAAATAGTATTAATTTCATCTATGTCAAAATCCTTTGATGTATTTTACACTTGTTTGAAGTAGATTTATTAAGATACAAATCTTCCATATTGTATTTAAGTATTTGTGATATGTTTGACTATGGATGTGTTATTTTTATACCATTCATGGTTTAAGTTTAAAGTATTAAAATTTAGTATGCTATTTTTAATATGAATGTTTATGTTATGTTTCAATCTTTTTATATAAGGAATGCATTGGACTTAGTAAGTGACGGGTGGAGCCCATTATAGCTTCTCGATGCATCGATAGGTCTCATGAGACAAACTAGTGTATTGGCACAAGGCCTTGAAAGAATCTTATTTGTAGTCTTGGAATGAAGCCTTGACTATGTGGTTATGATGTCCAAAATTATGCATTCCATCATTATGAAATTAACTATTGATATTACATGTGATTATTTGACTAGTATAATATCTATGTGAATAAGAAAATGGAATTATTTGATTTATCTTTACCATATTATGCCGAAGTTTAAGTTTAAAAGGATTTTGCTTTAGTTTTATACATTGCCTTAAATGTTTATGCTTATTTATGACAGTTTCAGCTAATTGTTATCCTTACTGAGCTTCTGATCTCTCCCCTTTATTATCTTTTATTTTTCCCAGGATTTGAAGAAGTGTATTATGTTTGATATGCAGGGTTAATCTAATGGAATAATGGCATTCACAATGGATTATTTATGTTTTGTTTTATGTTTGAATGTGTAATGTAATGTTCATGTATGTAATATATTTTCCAATACTGCTAAACTAATCTGTCTTTTAAGACATGATTCCTCGTATCATACCAATGTTATGTAATAATGCACTGAACCTGGGTAACTGGGGTTGGGGTGTTACACTACAGGGGAGAATAAGTGACCAATATTGAATGCACATGTTTTTACCCAAACTGTGTCTATCCCTCATTCTTAGTGCCACTTAGGAAGTATTTGTACACTGTTTGGCACACGGTTGATCAAATCATTTAGGGAAATTGTGCGGGGTGTGGTTCTTAAGTTGTGGGAGCTACACAGTTGGTGCATGGTTTGGCCAAACTATGCAACTAACCCATTCTACCCCAGTCTTGAGTGTTAAATTACAGTTTTACCCTTAATGAACTAAAAACCAAATTATTTATTGTTTTTTCCTTTTATTGTGAATGAGTCCATAATCATCCTATGTGAGGATCCCCCCAATCCTAATCTTGGATTTGATCGACCTCTTCCGTCTGTGGTTGAAATTAAGCATCATTGGTTCCTATGAATTCCTCTCAATAAGATCAACATTCCACTATCACATTTTTATATTTAGTCCCTTCATGAGGAAATTATTGTGGTGATAGATAATTCACCCTATTTTCAGGTCATTCGTCTATTTCATAGATTTCTCTCGAACTGAGCTAAATAAATCCTTGATATTGGATTTTTGATTCTTCCATGGTATAAGGTAGGTGTTCTATATATTTTCTCACAAATATTCATTGATTTATAGAGTTCCCTTTTGTGTTGTGCACTTATATTTTCAAGTGATGCCTCCAAAGTGGAATATTTAAATTCTAAAGAATAATTACTTCCCTTTAATAGCCATGTAATGTTAAATTAGCATTGCTATTGGTTTTATGATTTGTGTTTAATTCTCCATCAAGGGTATTCCCCTTTAATTACCTTAATTAATCAATTCTTTTCAAATAAAAACCACTTGATGAGGTGAGTTTTCTTTAAAAATTTATTGGTTTATTTATTTGGAACATGATAGAATGAGGAACTCCCCTATGTTTTCTCCTAGTGATGAACCATGTCATTAGAAGTTTGAAATAACTTTATTAAATTAATTGGATGAATTGTATGGCATGATCATTAGCTTGATCTTTTGACACCAATTTCATGTATTGTGTTTCTTTCATGGGTGGTACACATGGACCTAATAAAATTATTAAATGCTTGTAATTGTGTAATGGAAAGGATCACTTAATCAAATAGATGTCTTGAAAATGGACATGGACATCTTCTAGATAGTTTCTTATTAGTTTAGAATGGTTAAGTACATCACCTACCTTTTTGTATAATTGAAATGTTTATGGGTTTGGATATCATTCTTGTTAGCTGTTTAATTCTTAAATGTTTAAAGAAAATTTTTATCACTCTAGAAATAATCATGTTCATTTTTTTACAGAATACTGGGGATGAAATTATTGGTTGTTGAGGCCTTATACATTTGGAGCGATACAAGATATATCAGGTGTGAGCTCATAGTGTGTGTTACTTAACTCCATACAAGAAACACCGGTTCCCAAGGGACCACTCATGGACATGATTATTGGAAATATGGTTACACCATGCCACAAGTGAGACTCAGACCCATATGTGATATTCTAGGGACATTATCATAGGGGGGATGTTTTACTTTATACCAAGAGCAACACTTGTAATTCCATTTATGGATTCCATGGATGGATTCTTTTGACTTTGGAAAATTATTACTCTCCTGGTGCGATACTCGGGTTCCTTTATAAGGTCCACCTTGGACAGGCCCATGATTCTATTTAATTAAAACATAATTAATACAAATAACAACTTGAATGTTAAGATTAAGAATGAATAGCTGTTATCTAGGGAATGGTATGCCCTGATAAATAACATGCCTAGGCTTGGTCCTTTCTTGATTCTTATTATCTTATTCACCCATGGTCATATCCCATAACATTAATAGAAGTTCACCTTTGTAATTAGAATTCTATATTAGGATAAATAATGTATGGTCACCCAGGTGTACTTGAGGAACCTGAACTAACATATTAAGATCATTATTTATTTATTTATTTCTACCCTTTTACTATATATTCACACTATGGAAATTTATAGTCATGGACTAGATTATGCTTTAGACACCATTTGTAGGGGCCTAGAATATATCTCACACCCTTCTCAAGCTTCCATTACACTAGGGTACCCATGTATATCTTCTCGTTCATGGTTCTATGGTTTGTAGCTTTATTTGTGTGTTGTACATGGGATCTTTAGATCATAGGACTTAACTAGTTCTGAGGATTCTAATAGAGATCAACTTTGGGGATTTTGTCTCTTTTATTCATTTTATTGTATTATACATTCCTATTTTATTTCTTTCTTCTTATACTTGTATAATCATCTAGTCATGTATGAACTGAAGTCATATATTGGATTGGGACACTTTTATTCAGTTATTATATAGTTCTTATGCTAGTATGTCTTTTATTTATTACTGCTTCTATTATTGTACATTGATTTACACCTAATATAATGTTGTGAGACTCTAAAAATAAGGGTATATTCTCACCACCATACCACAAATATACCCTTACTACTAGTCTTCAGTCTCTAGGATATGGAGAGGCATTCTTGAGGGAATGTGGCGACCAATACAGCTATCAGATTAGTGGCTAGTTTGGGTGAGACATTAAAGTACCTTTATAAGTTGTCACTGATTATTTAAAGTACAATTTTTAAGTTAGTGGCGTGATACCCTTACAAAAATATTTATATATAAATGATTGGGCATGAACAGAATAAAATAATACATTTTTAGTTCTTAAGTGGATGATTAATTTACCTTTCAACACTTCATTCTCATGAACTAGTTTAGATATTATGGACACCCAGTAATTCCCTTTACCACTTTTCTTAATAGGTTGTTTATGGATATTATCATCATTATCCCATGTATTTGTGCACTTATTTGAATAATTACTATACATGATGTAGTTGTACATATGATTGTTGGTGGTTATTTTAGATAATCTTTATCTAAATTATTTTTATTGTCTTTCCGCTTTACATCTCTATAACATTAACTGGTTTTATGGACTTCCTTTAAACACATGAAAAATTTATCATCCCCATGGAGAATATTGACCCCATGCTTCATTCCACACTTGTGGCATAAAGGAAGATTCATTTTCTTTCCTCCATTAGTTTTATTTTTATAATTTAGTCAAAAATACATTATTATATTCTTATTATAACCATGAGAATGATGGGAATATCTACTCTCCATTTATACCTTCAGAGCACATTCAAAAATCCATTCATATCTATTAATGTCCCTTATATCAAATTCCTTTCAGATAAGTTATTTTATGTTACTGATGGACCAATCAATATTTTTTTCCAGTTTCAATGATAAAATGTGTACCATAACTTACATGTTTTTTAATGTTTAACTCATAGGTAATCAAATATTCATCACCCCTATGATTAAGTTAAAGGTATTCAATTTTCATTTTTATGCAATGAGTTCATGGAATGTACTTACTAAAAATACCCTCTTAAACTCATCCCATTTAGGGAGTCAATTTTCTCCTATTTCCTTATGTTTATAGTAATATTCCATCCTTGGTATACTTCACCTTCTAATATATACACCACTAGGGAAGATTTTCATTTCTTTGAGCATTGGGTAATGGAGAATAATTTTTTAGTGGCACAGATCCATTTCTCAAAAACCAGTGGATCAGAGGACAAAGAAAAATAAGGTGGATGTTTCCGTATGAAAGACTTAAAATTTAATTGCTCCCTATATTTATCATTGGGAAGATTAGTATGATTCATGGACTAGGAGTGTTTTTTGAATATAAAAATAAGACTTTTCATTCCAACTAACATGTTGTTTAGTTTCTCAAGAGGAAAATCCGAACATTATCCATAACATTCATTGTTAACATGATTCATACTGGTTCTAGAAATTAAAGAAAACTAAAAAACCTAGTGTAAGAATCAGTATATAATAATTATATTGAAAAATTATATAATTATTTAAATAATTCATGATAGGTATTAAATTATGAAACCATCTTTTCAAACTATTACACTTTTAGGTTCCCACAATATCACTTTATATTAATCACAGATTTAATTAAATTCCATATTCATATTATTCATAACCTAATATAAAAGACAACTAAATTCTACACTAAAACCAACTGAGGTGACCTGAGTATTTATAAGGCCCCAGCCTTAAACCTTACTTAATCTTGAGTTATTACAAGATTACACATTAGGATCTTTTCGGGTTTAGAGTTTTAGAGAATTAGATCATATAACGTGCATTACATTCCACATATAAACAAAGTGGTTACATAAAGATAGTATTCTTCATTCCCATCAATGGAAACACATTTAAAATAAAATATGGATTATTTCTTGAAACTTCCTTGACACTATCATCATATCATGTACCTTTCCCTTGACCTGTGAAAAACATATCAAAAAAACTTGGGATGAGCATAAAAAGCTCAGTATGGGTTATAAAAACATGGAAATGAAACATGAGTTCATATATACATAAGAATGAAATCATACTTTACCCATAAAACATAGACACTTTAACATACCTCATAAAATCATGAATAAATCATAGAAATCATATGACATAAAGGTAACTTGAGACATCCATAACATTCTTACGTAGGGAGTAACCCTCTTGGTTACGTTTGGAATACCCATCACAGTATATTCCCTAAATCTCTTCGGAGAAACCTTAACATTTCACTCCTTCGCGTTACCCAATGCATTGGAGAGCTATAACGGGCTCACCCTCCCTTAGTTTATCACGGAACCACCCGTCTTCATAATAATGCCCAAGAACCATAACATAATCATATCACATAAAACATGCATAAAGGAAACATAAAATTTCCACATTTCAATCACGAGATATCAATACAACACATTGATATAAAAACATTATGAAAACCATTTTCAATACCAAAATAAAAGAAAAGTAAAACATGGTATTTATTTTTCTTTTAAAAAGAAGGTATGGCTTGTAGAGGAAGCTGAAACTCAAATAATGATCACGACGGCGGATAAGTCGTTGTCGCCGCATACGTACGACAAAAACATTCCCTTTTGTCATTTAGTAAACGCTTCGTATAAAAAGGATTCCTTTTTAATAAACGTAAAAGTCAAAGGGGTTTATACACCGTATAAAAGAAAGTTGTGTATAAAATAAAATATGCCTCAACGAAAGGAGATTGAGACGAAGTCCCATACCTCGTATCCGACTTGACCTGACCGTTCTTTAATCTCCTAAATAATAAACTTGAGTTAATATCTACTTGCTTATGAACCTTTTTCAAGTTCATTATTCTTTTTATACCATGTTATGAACATCATGTAATCATTTAAGTTAATAGTGTTCATTTTGTCGGTATTTGGTTCTTAAGTCAAAAATAGACTTCTTACACTTACATGTTGTTAATTTGATCAAAGGTTCATTATATCCAGAATGATATTAATGATTTGGATAACATATATATCATATATATTCATCATATACATGTATTTATAATATTACATCACATTTAGAGGTAAGAAATGAAATGCACCGTTCATGGAGACGGTAAGCCGTACGTACGCATGAACGCTACTTCCATTTCTATTTCGTATTTTCTGGAATGGAATAATAATGATATATAAGTATATTATAATTCCAGTATAATAACATATATAATATCATTAACTTTATCCTTTACAAATCCCACATATGGTATTAATGAATCAAATCACTTTCAGGGGGCGGTAGTCCGCACTTCCTAAAATGAAGATATCGTGTTTACCCATAATGGAAACCATAAAGGTATGCCCAAAATGAAAAAAACAGAAGCTTAAGGAAAACATAAACATATTATATATCATATATAAAAATAGTGACATCATAATGGCCATCTTTGAAGGTGTTAAATGAGT
The DNA here is from genome assembly GCA_963277665.1 of Viscum album. NCBI lineage: Eukaryota > Viridiplantae > Streptophyta > Magnoliopsida > Santalales > Viscaceae > Viscum > Viscum album. The sequence goes on along the minus strand of OY728162.1, from coordinate 72,017,353 downwards.
ATTGAACAATCATCGTTTCGGGAGGCAGAATTTCGCCATCCACAGAAACCGTATGTTCTTTAACCATTTGATGTAGTTGAGTGACAGTGTAGCTCAAATAAATCTTATAAAAACATCCTAGTATATTGAAGATACTGGTTTTGTTACAAAAGAAGTAAATAAAAAGAGTTTAGGGGGTTGGAGAAGCAAAATAAAACAAATGAACATGAGAGAAGGAATTGCCTTTAAAAGTGTAACTCCTTTTGATTTGAGCCAAAGGATTCCTTTGAAAGGATTATGCCCAAATGGAATCCTCTAAGATGAGTAGAGGGATGTGGATAGAGTAAATGGGGAGGGGTTGGCCGAGCCAAAGGCTTTAGGAGTGTGTGAAATGAGGTAGAGGTGGGGGCCTTTTATAAGAGGAGAGGAGGGGCACTTTTGGAAAGTAAAGAAATATTACTTTATTTGAAAATGTGTTTCGGTTTTAAAAGGTCCCACATTGTTATAATTCGTGGATAAGGTGATAAGGGTTCTAAAGCCACTCATCCAATTGTTTTTGGACATGTGTAGTTCATAGATTTTACATTATCTTTCCATTTTATTTAAATTGTCAAATAATGATGTCATCGCTGCATCATTATTATGTCATAACTAATTTAATTTATTTAATGTATAAAAATTATACAAAAACTACTATGATGTAGTAAATCTTTTTATCTTTCCAATGACTATTTATAATCAAAAATCTGATCTTTATAACCCCATGTAAAAATTCTTTTCGTAAGACATATTATGTTTGTGTCATTTTTACTTTAACATTTAATAAAAAGTTATTTATGTCATTTCCCAACCAAAGTGGCTCCATGGGGTCCCCAAGTTGACCCATGGCTTGTATTTTTTGGACATTACACATACAATGAGGTTAGGACATGTGCCAAGATCATCTTATTTTATTAAAGAATTATTTTTACCTTAAACTATACTAATTACCACTAATCGCGATTAAGAACTTAATAAGTTACTATTCACCAAAAAATTATTATAATCTCATTGAACCACATTTTACTTCTTAATGACAACAATGTATGTCGGATTTTTGAAATTCAAAACACAATGATGGCAAAATTTCATTTAAACGGAAAATCAGTCTTTATAAGTACCACTTAGTGGTTTCACTATTCATCAAAATTGTTGTTTTTCAGAAAATTACCAAAAATTCACCCTAAGCTATATTTGATATTCTGAATTCAAAAAATGAAGTCTATTTTAAAAAATTCAAAACATATAAGTCACATTAATTAATTTAATAATTAATTCACGCTGTCAGAGCAAATAGCGTGTTTTTATGAAATAATAAGTATCAAAATATTGACACTAGTTTGAGTCCAATTTCAAAGTGAAATTGATTACAATGACCACCATTGGATTAAATGTTAAAAATATATTCATATTACACATTAATACCAATTCAAAAGATAATCTAATCATATAAATAAATTATATTAAAAAGCAGTTTTGATGTAAAATGCAGTATTTTTCACTATTCATTAAAAAATGAACATTGTCAGAAAAAAATCAAAAATTCACACAAAGTAAATTTTGATGTCCCAATCATAAAGAATAAGTTTATTTTGACAAACATAGTTTATAAAATTGTCAAAATATAGATTTGAAAAGGGTTTCCATCATAAGGCAGTAAAACAATCTTTTAAGAATATTAGTGTATTCCATGCTTAAGATTGGATTTATTTTCATTTTAAGCCTATAAAACACTATCTTAATCATTAATAGACATATATAAAAATATCTATTATTCATTACTTACTTGGGATGTTACATCCTTCCCCCCTTTAGAAAATTGCATCCCCGCAATTTATTTACTTATCGAATAAATGGGGGTACTTATCCCTCATTGCATTTTCAGATTCCCATGTTGCCTCTTCAATAATGTGGTTTTTCCACAAAACCTTTACCTGGTGAATCACCTTATTCCGTAACACTTGCTCCCTGTGGTCAAGAATCTGGACCGGTTGTTCCTCATAAGATAGGTTCTCTTCCAGCTGAACTACCTCTGGACTCAATACATGAGATGGATCTGGCATATAATTTCTCAACATCGAAACGTGAAAAACATTGTGTACCTGAGGTAAACTCGGAGGTAAAGCCACTCGATATGCAAATGATCCAACTTTCTCCAGAATTTCGCATGGTCCAATGAACCTTGGACTCAACTTTCCTTTCTTACCAAATCTCATCACACTTTTCCATGGTGATACTTTGAGAAAAACATGATCACCTACCTCGAAAGATAGATCATTCCTCCGGTTATCCGCATAACTCTTCTGCCTGCTCTGAGCTGTTCTCATGTGTTTCTGAACCAGCTGAACTTTTTCTGCCATCTCTTCTACCGATTCTGGTCCCATCAACTTCCTTTCACCCACTTCATCCCAGAAAGCTGGAGTTCTACACCGCTTCCCATATAATGCCTGAAATGGTTCCATCTGTATACTGGAATGAAAACTGTTATTATATGAAAATTCAACCAAAGAAAGATGTTGGTCCCAACTTCCCTAATAATCCATAGAATAAGATCGTAGCATATCCTCCAACGTCTGAATTGTTCGTTCTGACTGCCCATCTGATTGAGGATGAAAAGCTGTACTAAAATTTAATTCAGTACCCAACAACTTCTGAAGGCCTTTCCAAAAGTTAAAAGTAAACATGGGATCACGATCCGATACAATGGAGAGAGGAACTCCATGTAACCTGACTATCTCTTTAAGATACAAACAATAAAGTTGATCAAGAGAGAAAGTATCTCGCATAGCAAGGAAATGAGCAGATTTGGTCAAGCGATCAACAATAACCCAGATTTCATTATTACCTCGAGATGTCTTCGATAATCCCACAACATAGTCTATGGATATATTCTCCCATTTCCACTCTGGCACCGGTAAAGGCTGAAGCATCCCTTTCGGTAACTGCCACTCTGCTTTAACCTGTTGACATGTAAAACACTTCACAGTAAAATCAGCAATGTCTCTTTTCATTCCATCCCACCAGTAATACTCCCACAGATCTCTATACATCTTAGTACTGCCCAGATGAACTGAAAACGGAGAACTATGAGCTTCACATAACAACTCTCTCTTCAAATATGAATCACAAGGCACACACAATCTCTTCCCAAATCTCAAAACACAATCATTATCAATTTTGAATTCAGGCAACTTACCTTTCTGAACCAGCTCTACCTTTTTCTGCAACTCACTGTCTTGCTTCTGTGATTGCTTGATTCTATCTGATAGAGAAGATCTCACTGATACCTGAAACAAAACAGAAGGACTTCCTACACCAACAACTTCTATTCCAAAATTCATCAAATCCTTAACCAAAGGATCACGTTCCAAACACAACATTGTTAATGAAGCATTACTTTTTCGACTCAAAGCATCAGTCACTTTATTTGCTTTTCATGGATGGTAATGAATTGTACAATCATAATCCATGATTAATTCTAGCCATCTCCTCTATCTCATGTTTAACTCTTTCTGAGTGAATATATACTTTAAACTTTTGTGATCGGTATATATTTCACACTTTACTCCATACAAATTATGCCTCCAAATTTTTAAAGCAAAAACAATAGCAGCTAATTCCAAATCATGTGTAGGGTAATTTACCTCATGAGTTTTCAACTGTCGTGAAGCATAAGCAATTACCTGATCATTCTGCATTAGGACGCAACCAAGTCCTTTCAATGAAGCATCACTGTATATAACAAACTCACCATTCCTGGAAGGTAGTGCCAAAACTGGAGCATTCACCAATCTTCTTTTCAATTCCTGAAAACAATCATCACATTCTTTTGTCCAGATAAACTTAACACCCTTCTGAGTTAGCTTAGTCATTGGACTAGATAACCGTGAAATATTTCTAACAAACCTTCGGTAATAGCCCTCCAAACCAAGGAATATACGAATCTCGGTTACATTTGTGGGTCTGGGCCATTATTCCACAACTTTTGTTTTTGCAGGATCAACATTTATTCCATCTTTAGAAACAATGTGACCAAGGAAAGAAATTTGTTGCAACCAAAACTCACACTTTCTGAATTTTCCATACAGTTTCTTTTTTTTAAGGTTTGCAAGATAACCCTTAAATGTCTTTCATGCTCCTCTTTACTTTTAGAAAACACCAAAATATCATCAATGAAAACCACCACAAACTTATCCAAGAACTCATGGAAAATTCTATTCATTAAGTCCATGAATACAGCAGGTGCATTGGTTAGCCCAAAAGGAATTACTACAAATTCATAATGGCCATATCTCGTACGGAACACGGTCTTCGGAATATCTGCCTCCTTTACCTTCAGCTGATGGTACCCCGATCTCAGGTCAATCTTTGAAAAAAACTGAGCTCCCTGGAGCTGATCAAACAAATCTTCGATATGAGGCAAAGGATATTTGTTCTTAACAGTGATATTATTCAAGGCTCTATAATCAATGCAAAGTCTCATAGAACCATCTTTCTATTTAACAAACAAAACAGGAGCACCCCAAGGTGATGTGCTAGGTCGAATGAAACCTTTCTCTAATAAATCTTGCAATTGCTCTAAAAGTTCAATTTGTGCCATTCGATAAGGGGGTTTTGAAATTGGCTTAGCATCAGGAACTAAGTCAACAGTAAACTCAACTTCCCGATCTGGTATTATTCCAGGAAACTCATCAGGAAAAACATCAGGATACTCATTTACCACTGGCACATAATTAATCTGAAAAGTTCCTTTATTTTCAACGACGTGTGCAAGGAAACATTCATTTCCATATTTTACAAGTTTCTCGACCTCTTGATATGTTATCAAAAGTAAGGGTTCATTCCGGTAAAAAAACTGAAAGTCTTTCTGAAAAGAAACTTCTTTAGCTCTACAGTCAATCTTAGCATGGTAAATAGAGAGCCAATCCATACCCAGGATAACATCAAACTCTACTAGAGGTAGAACAATAAGGTTTGCAAGTTGGTTATTTCCACAGATAAGGATAGGAAGATTCTTATAAATTCTTTTTGCCTCAACATTTCCCCCAGGTGTTTTTACCAAATGTTCAGGAGTCATTTCTTGAGATGGTATTCCCATTTTACTAGAAAAGGTTTCAGAGATGAAAGAATGTGTAGTCCCTGAATCAAACAACACACTAGCATAATCTAAAAAAACAAACAAAGTACCTGATACAACTTCATTTGATGGCTCGACATCTGCTGAAGTAGTTGCAAAGGATTTCACCACCTCTTTCTGCTTGTAGTCTAACTGCTTCCCATCACTCAAGCTCTTTGTCGGACACTCATTTGCATAGTGACCCATCTCATTACACTTAAAACATTTCACTAACTGTAAATCAAATTTGTTCTTACCTTCACCTTGATCCTTTTCAGTGAAATCACGAGCCTTATGTCCCATCTTACCACATCGGTAGCACTTTCCAGAATTCAGAAGACATTCCCCAGCATGCCTTTTGCCACATTTATCACAAACTGGAAACTTAGTTCTCTTAACATCAGACTTTTTTGAAGAATTCTTGCCTTTCTCCTGCCACCTCGGTCTCTTCTTCTGCTGGTTGTTATAGAACACTTGGTCATTAGCAAACTCCATTTCCACCTTCTCAGCACATCGAACATGCTTTTCATAACTTTTAAATTCACGAGAATCTAATGCCCTTCGATATTTTGGCTTTAATCCTGAGTAAAAATGATTGATTTTACTATCAAGGTCTCGGATAAAATTTGGAGCATACCTTTCCAATCGAGTGAACCTTTCTTCATAGGCAGCCACTGAGTCTTCCTCTTGCCTCAATTCCAAGAATTTCTTTTCCATCCTAAGTCGAACAGCCTTAGGAAAATACTTCTCAAGAAACATACCTTTGAATTCATCCCAGTCAAGAGCATCAATCTAATCAGCGTCCCTGATTTTTTTAACCATAGACCACCACTGATCTGCTTCACCCTCCAAACGGTAAATAGCAAGACTAACCTTTTGATTGTCCGAACACCGCATGACATCAAAAATATTTTCCAGTGCTTTAATCCACCCTTCAGCTAGCACAAGGTCAGATGATCCTCTGAATGATGGTGGATGTTGCCTCATGAAATGTTCCACCACTGACATGTTCCTCTACGGTTGATCTGGCTGATCTCGTGCATGGATACCACCACCATTTATAGCCTGAGTCAACTGTGCCATTACTGTAACAAATTGTTCAGTTCCAATTCCGACCATCTCAGGATGCTGATTCGGAAGGTTATTTCCTTCTGTATACCTTCCTAGCACTGCTTCCCTGTTTCCTCTGCGGAAAACCATTCTGAACAAACATGTCTTAGATGAAGCAACATGGTAATCTTCAAATGCTATATAATTTCAAAAAAAATATTTTTGGATAATCATTTAATAGAATTCTAACTCCTAAAGTTATCTAAACCGACCTCTGATACCAACTATAAGGCCCCAGCCTTAAACCTTACTTAATCTTGAGTTATTACAAGATTACACATTGAGGATCTTTTCGGGTTTAGAGTTTTAGAGAATTAGATCATAAAACTTGCATTACATTCCACATATAAACAAAGGGGTTACATAAAGATAGTATTCTTCATTCCGATCAATGGAAACACATTTAAAATAAAACATGGATTATTTCTTGACACTTCCTTGACACTATCATCATATCATGTACCTTTCCCTTGACCTGTGAAAAAAATTTCAAAAAAACTTGGGATGAGCATAAAAATCTCAGTATGGGTTATAAAAACATGGAAAGGAAACATGAGTTCATATATACATAAGAATGCAATCATACTTTACCCATAAAACATAGGCACTTTAACATACCTCATAAAATCATGAATAAATCATAGAAATCATATGACATAAAGGTAACTTGAGGCATCCATGACATTCTTACGTAGGGAGTAACCCTCTTGGTTACGTTTGGAATACCCATCACAGTATATTCCTTAAATCTCTTCGGAGAAACCTTAACGTTTCACTCCTTCACGTTACCCAATGCATTTGAGAGCTATAACGGGCTCACCCGCCCTTAGTTTATCACGGAACTACCCGTCTTCATAATAATGCCCAAGAACCATAACATAATCATATCACATAAAACATGCATAAAGGAAACATAAAATTTCCACATTTCAATCACGAGATATCAATAAAACACATTGATATAAAAATATTATGAAAACCATTTTCAATACCAAAATAAAATAAAAGTAAAACATGGTATTTATTTTTCTTTTAAAAAGAAGGTATGGCTTGTAGAGGAAGCCGAAACTCAAATAACGGTCACGACGGCGGAGAAGTCGTTGTCACCGCATACGTACGACAAAAACATTCCCTTTTGTCGTTTAGTAAACGCTTCGTATAAAAAGGATTCCTTTTGAATAAATGTAAAAGTCAAAGGGGTTTATACACCGTATAAAAGAAAGTTGTGTATAAAATAAAATATTCCTCAACGAAAGGAGATTGAGACGAAGTCCCATACCTCGTATCCGACTTGACCTGACCATTCTTTAATCTCCTGAATAATAAACTTGAGTTAATATCTACTTGCTTATGAACCTTTTTCAAGTTCATTATTCCTTTTATACCATGGTATGAACATCATGTAATCATTTAAGTTAATAGTGTTCATTTTGTCGTTATTTGGTTCTTAAGTCAAAAATAGACTTCTTACACTTACATGTTGTTAATTTGGTCAAAGTTTCATTATATCCAGAATGATATTAATGATTTGGATAAAATATATATCATATATATTCATCATATACATGTATTTATAATATTACATCACATTTAGAGGTAAGAAATGAAATGCACCGTTCATGGAGACGGTAAGCCGTACGTACGCATGAACGCTACTTCCATTTCTATTTCGTATTTTCTGTAATGGAATCATAATTATATATAAGTATATTATAATTCCAGTATAATAACATATATAATATCATTAACTTTATCCTTTACACATCCCACATATGGTATTAACGAATCAAATCACTTTCAGGGGGCGGTAGTCCGCACTTCCTAAAATGAAGATATCGTGTTTACCCATAATGGAAACCATAAAGTTATGCCCAAAATGAAAAAAACATAAGCTTAAGGAAAACATAAACATATTATATATCATATATAAAAATAGTGACATCATAATGGCCACCTTTGAAGGTGTTAAATGAGTATTGAACAATCATCGTTTCGGGAGGCAAAATTTTGCCATCCACGGAAACCGTATGTTCTTTAACCATTTGATGTAGTTGTGTGACAGTGTAACTCAAATAAATCTTATAACAACATCCTAGTATATTGAAGATACTGGTGTTGTTACAAAATAAGTAAATAAAAAGAGTTTAGGGGGTTGGAGAAGCAAATTAAAAAAAATGAACATGAGAGAATGAATTACCTTTAAAAGTGTAACTCCTTTTGATTTGAGCCTAAAGGATTCCTTTGAAAGGATTCTACCCAAAGGGAATCCTTTAGGATGAGGAGAGGGATGTGGAGAGATTAAATGGGGAGGGTTTGGCCGAGCCAAAGGCTTGAGGAGTGTGTGAAATGAGGTAGAGGTGGGGGCCTTTTATAAGAGGAGAGGAGGGGCACTTTTGGAAAGTAAAGAAATATTACTTTATTTGAAAATGTGTTTCGGTTTTAAAAGGTCCCACATTGATATAATTCGTGGATAAGGTGATAAGGGTTTGAAATCCACTCATCCAATTGGTTTTGGACATGTGTAGTTCATATATTTTACATTATTTTTTCATTTTATTTAAATCGTCAAATAATGATGTCATCGCTGCATCATTATTATGTCATAAATAATTTAATTTATTTAATGTCTAAAAATTATAAAAAAACTACTATGATGTAGGAAATCTTTTTATATTTCCAATGACTATTTATAATAAAAAATCTGATCTTTATAACCCCATGTAAAAATTCTTTTCGTAAGACATATTATGTTTGTGTCATTTTTTACTTTAACATTTAATAAAAAGTTATTTATGTCATTTCCCAACCAAAGTGGCTCCATGGGGTCCCCAAGTTGACCCATGGCTTTTCATGGTCGTCCATTACACATACAATGAGGTTAGGACATGTTCCAAGCTCATCTTATTTTATTAAAGCATTATTTTTACCTTAAACTACACTAATTACCACTAATCGCGATTAAGAACTTAATAAGTTACTATTCACCAAAAAATTATTATAATCTCATTGAACCACATTTTACTTCTTAATGACAACCATGTATGTCGGATTTTTGAAATTCAAAACACAATGATGACAAAATTTCATTTAAACGGAAAACCAGTCTTTATAAGTACCACTTAGTGGTTTCACTATTCATCAAAAATTGAAGTTTTTTAGAAAATTACCAAAAATTCACCCTAAGCTATATTTGATATTCCGAATTAAAAAATGAAGTCTATTTTACAAAATTAAAAACATATAAGTCACATTAATTAATTTAATAATTAATTCCCACTGTCAGAGCAAATAGCGTGTTTTTATGAAACAATAAGTATCAAAAGACTGACACTAGTTTGAGTCCAATTTCAAAGTAAAATTGATTCCAATGACCACCATTGGATTAAATGGTAAAAATATATTCATATTACACATTAAGAACAATTCAAAAGATAATCTAATCATATAAATAAATTAGATTAAAAAGCAGTTTTGATGTAAAATGCAGTATTTTTCACTATTCATTAAAAAATGAACATTGTCAGAAAAATATCAAAAATCCACACAAAGTAAATTTTGATGTCCCAATCATAAAGAATAAGTTTATTTTGACACACATAGTTTATAAAATTGTCAAAAGATAGATTTAAAAAGGGTTTTCCATCATAAGGCAGTAAAACAATCTTTTAAGAATATTAGTGTATTCCATGCTTAAGATTGGATTAATTTTCATTTTAAGCCTCTAAAACACTATCTTAATCATTAATAGACATAGATAAAAATATCTATTATTCATTACTTACTTGGGATGTTAAAGTATTACATACAAAAAGTTTAGAAAATTTTAGATGAATATTCAATACATTTCATAATAATGCACACCCCAGAACCATAATGGTTTAGTATTTATGAAGAATATATAAAAATCAACATATTTCATTAATTATATGTGAAATATCTTATAATTGTATTCTCATATTTTACCTTCAATATAAATTTCTTACTTAAAACCATTCTTCCTAACTTATAAAAAATTTATACATAAGAATGGGTAAAATCAAATGCTCAATAAGGTTAAACATGTAAGAAACCAATTGATGATAAAATGAATGTAAAATTTAAATGTAAGGGTATTAGAGAGTGAAAATTACTTGTAAATACAATACCCAATCATTCATTTATTTTAAATCATGATTCATGGTATAAGGATTTATAATTTAAAAAGACATGACTCATAAGAGTGTGGAATCAACATCAATAAATCATGACACATGAGAGAATATTATAATCATAAGAACATGTCATAGGAATTATGGAAAAAATAATAGTATATAAAATCATAATATTAGTCAATTATAACTTCCAATACCATCATCATATAGTATACAATGTCCCTTAAATTATTAGGTTTACTCCCAACCTCTTTTTATTCTTCAAATGGGTTCACTCAACATTATATTTCATATCATGTCATGAGATATCAATCATTGTTGGGCGGAGAAAGAAGAAAGTGATGGCAAGAGGGGGGGGGGGGGGTGAATTTCCTTTTAAAAAATAATTAACAATTTAAAATCAAAGTTAAAAGTGCAGCGGAAATAAATGAGGCAAGACACAAAACTTGATAACGGAGTTCGGCTTAAACCCAAGCCTACGTCTCTGCTCCCAACTCAACCGTTGAGAGATTTAATACCGCTTGCTTTTTAATGGTTTTAGCAAGAAACCCACTAGACTTTAAGGTTTGTCTAGAACCTATTACAGCTTGCTTTAATTGGTTGAGCAAGAACCCACTTGCTTTCAATGGTTGAGCAAGAACCCACTAGCCTTCTTATAGGTGAAGGCTAGCTCACCTATGACTCAATCCTTTTAAAGGGAAGGCTTGACTAACCTTTTCACACCTTGAAGGTGGTGTGAGAACCCAAATGAAAGGATGAGAGAAAGAGATGGGGGTTTGTAGGCACAAACCCAATTTGATACTCAAAATAAATAAATCAATAAAAACCGTAAGAGGAGAAGTCTTGGGCGCCGAAGGATTTATTGGAGTTGATGAAGGGTGCTCCCAAGCTTTTATGGTGGTGCTCCTTGGATGTGGAATTGAGTTGGATCAAGTGGTGGTTCCTTGAGGGAATGCGCCGGAGGTTCGCCAAATGATCAAAAATGTGTTCGTGGGCTTCCTTGTGTTTCCGGGGCTTCCTAGTCCTTTATTTATAGAGGGGGAACCCTCAAATGGCCTTTGGGGGTCTTCGGAGCCGTTGGAGAGGCCTTCGGAGCCGTTGGGAGTCAAGTGGACAAGCCTGGTCAAAGCCCAATGGCTAGTTTGACTGGCTCCACCGGCTGACCGGTGCTAGGCCACCGGTTGGCCGGTGCTTGAAAAATGGAGATCAATTCTGCCCAAGCTCCACCGGCTGGCCGGTGAGGAGGCCACCGGTTGGCCGGTGAGGAGACAGTAGCAAACACTATTCTGTCGGGGTGCCACCGGCTGGCCGGTGGTGGGACACCGGTTGGCCGGTGGTCTGGACAGAGGGATGCCTTCTGTCCAGGCCTCCATCGGCTGGCCGGTGGTCTTCCACCGGTTGGCCGGTGGACTAAAATTCAGTCCACTTTTGCCTTCTTGCTTTCTTGGCCCAATTTCTTGGTAACCTATCATCCAAAAACACTTAAAACAAAATTAGATAAATAAGAGAGTGATTGTGATCATGAAAATTAAACCACGAGGGGTACGAGAGGTACAACAATCTCCCCCTATTTTGATGATCACAATCACCAAAACAAACAATGTAAAAAAAGAAATGAAAGGCATGCTTTAAAGGATAAATTGAAAAGTAAATCAAAGCATGAGGAAAAGATTTCTCCCCCAATCAATCAAGAATTTCTCCCCCTTTGTGATTATCAAAATAGCACGGGGCATAAAACTTGATTGAGAGAAAGGTTTGAAAAACAAGATAGAGATTTTAAACCAATTGAAATATTTGAAATTTGAAATTTTGAATCGAAAATTTGGAATTGAAAGTTTTGAATTGAAAGTTTTGAATTGAAAGTTTTGAATTGAAAGTTTGAAATGAAAGTTTGAAATGAAAAACGCCAAAAAGCTTAAACAATCCTAACTCCCCCTAAAAAACAACAAATCACCGGGGAGAGGTTTTTGAAACCGAGACAAATTTTGGTCCGGAGAGACTCGCTAAAAGGGATTTTTCAATCCACACTTGTCTAGTGGCGGGTCTTCTACTATAAAATTCATCGTTAAAAGTTATGGTTTTGGGCCTTCCATACCGGGCATTTTTGCAATCGCACTCATAAATTAAGTGCCCGAGTTTTTTGCAATAATTACAAAATTTGTATTGGGAGCTCCCCCTTACAAAAATAGTTGGAGCATGGGAAGAGGAAGCTTGCTTGGAATATCCAAGCCCTTCGGTGGTTCTAGATATGCGTTGGGAACCTAGCAATTTGGTTAAATTTTGTTCACCTTGGGTGAACTTGGTAAGAGATTCTCTTAAATATTTGATTGTTAATTCCATAGAATCAACATCGGGAAGGTTTTGGACCTTAAGGGTCAAGTCTTCCTTCTCTTTGAGAAGTTGTTCCTTTTCGGAAGAGAGTTTTTTGAAATTCTTTTTTAAAGCAACAAATTTGGAAGAAAGTTCGTGAAAACCTTCCTCCAATTGATCTCTTGCATGTTGGAGATCCTCATAAGACAAATTATTGAAAGAATTTTAAGAACAAGAGGAAGAGGAGTCGGAAGAGGTTACCTCATGAAATGCCATTAGGCATTTTTTACCGTTGTCACTTGAGGAGGAGGAGGAGGATGTGGAGCTATCACTCCATGTGGCCTTGAATGCCTTCTTATTTTCCTTTTGCTTGGCCTTTTTCTTGTTGAGTGGACAATCGGGCTTGTCATCGCCTTTAGTACCTTCATGGGTTACTTCTAAAAGTTTCCAAATTTCATAAGAAGATGAGCATGTAGAAACACGGTTGAATTCATTACGATCTAGCCCACATTGAAGAGCATTCATGGCTTTGCCATCAAGCTCAAAATTTGCAATGTCTTCGGGGGTCCATTTGGATTCATCGGGAGAAGAAAGAGAAAAACCATGCATGAAAATTTTAAATATAGGATAGCCAATACTTTTAAGAAAAGTGGTCATGCGGGTTTTCCAATAAATGTAGTCGGTTCCATCAAAGAATGGAGCACGACCCAAAGAATAGCCTTCGGGGGAGAAAGAAGACGAAGCCATCACAATGGATCTTAAATTTGAAACCGGTTAGGGTATTACTCAAATTTCCCTTTGATACCAATTGTTGGGCGGAGAAAGAAGAAAGTGATGTGAAGAGGGGCGGTGAATTGCCTTTTAAAAAATAATTAACAATTTAAAATCAAAGTTAAAAGTGCAGCGGAAATAAATGAGGCAAGACACAAAACTTGATAACGAAGTTCGGCATAAACCCAAGCCTACGTCTCCGCTCCCAACTCAACTGTTGAGAGATTTACTACCGCTTTCTTTTTAATGGTTTTAGCAAGAAACCCACTAGACTTTAAGGTTAGTCTAGAACCTATTACAGCTTGCTTTAATTGGTTGAGAAAAAACCCACTTGCTTTCAATGGTTGAGCAAGAACCCACTAGCCTTCTTACAGGTGAAGGCTAGCTCACCTATGACTCAAGCCTTTTAAAGGGAAGGCTTGACTAACCTCTTCACACCTTGAAGGTGGTGTGAGAACCCAAATGAAAGGATGATAGAAAGAGATGGGGGTTTGTAGGCACAAACCCAATTTGATGCTCAAAATAAATAAAGCAATAAAAACCGTAAGAGGAGAAGTCTTGGGCGCCGAGGGATTGATTGGAGTTGATGAAGGGCGCTCCCAAGCTTCTATGGTGGTGCTCCTTGGATGTGGAATTGAGTTGGAGGAAGTGGTGGTTCCTTGAGGGAATGCGCCGGAGGTTCTCCAAATGATCAGAAATGTGTCCGTGGGCTTCCTTGTGTTTCCGGGGCTTCCTAGTCCTTTATTTATAGAGGGGGAACCCTCAAATGGCCTTTGGGGGTCTTCGGAGCCATTGGAGAGGCCTTCGGAGCCGTTGGGAGTCAAGTGGACAAGCCTGGTCAAAGCCCAATGGCTAGTTTGACTGGCTCCACCGGCTGACCGGTGCTTGAAAAATGGAGATAAATTCTGCCCAAGCTCCACCGGCTAGCCGGTGAGGAGGCCACCGGTTGGCCGGTGAGGAGACAGTAGCAAACACTATTCTGTCTGGGTGCCACCGGCTGGCCGGTGGTGGGACACCGGTTGGCCAGTGGTCTGGACAGAGGGATGCCTTCTGTCCAGGCCTCCATCGGCTGGCCAGTGGTCTTCCACCGGTTGGCCGGTGGACTAAAATTCAGTCCACTTTTTCCTTCTTGCTTTATTGGCCCAATTCCTTGGCAACCTATCATCCAAAAACACTTAAAACAAAATCAGATAAATAAGAGAGTGATTGTGATCATGAAAATTAAACCACGAGGGGTACGAGAGGTACAACAATCTTTACCTAATTAATTTAAGGGATATATAAATTTGGTCCCAATTATCGCATAATGAAAACCATAAAAATGTGTTCTATAAGATCATAAAAACATTCAACATTTCATCATAGCATTACACATGTAAAATAAATGGGTTTCCAAAATATTTTCTCGTCACGTAATCATAATCCATCCAGAGAAATAACATGGATGGTATCATTAGATCATACTCCCAATGAAGAGAGTGTAATGAATGAATAATATGAAGAAATTTAAATAACTTGAGTATAATAAAAATGGTGGTATTCAAAATAAATGTATTATACAATTCCCATCAATGTAAATTGAACATAGATAATATTGAAAAGAAATGATATTTTAACAAAAAAACACTTACCTCAGGTTATGAATTAATTTTTTCATGTTATTAATCACTTATATAAAAAATTTAGTTGTTTAAAAATAAATAATATAATTATATTCATAATTATATTACAATACATCATTCCCTTATAAGTTCCAGTTTTACATTTTTTTTAACAATTCTTCCTTAAAATCAATATTCAGGTGTTAACTATTCTATTTCCCATGCATGTTTTGGGTTGGTGGTTATAGTCATTTCACCTTGTTCATTTCTTAATCATATAATAAATATTATTCATGTCATATTTATAAAATTTAATCATTATATAAACTTTTATAAACATTATAAATGGTTGTGATGAAAAAAGGAATTACATCACTTCGTTGAGACTCTAACTCATACTTACGCAAGGGTAATGTTTTCATTTCATATCAAATTGATAGAGATAAAGATAAATAATAATATATCATTAAAAAATTATAATAATATATTAAATATAATATATATTCGTTTAATTTATCTATATGAACATCAATGTGTAAAAGACATGAAAAATGAATCATATCACTTCACTGAGGTGGTGGTCCACACGTACGCATGAACGATGATATCATTTCTCATTAGATGTAATGGAGGTAGAAAAAAGAATTAAAATTAACATAAAAATATTTTTTTATAATAATTATACTCATTTTATCATGTTATAATGGCTATATAATATTTGGAGTAGGTTGAATAAGAAATAAACTTAGAAGGATTAAATGAAGATGAATACAACTTATTTGAGAAACCTCATTTGTGTGTATTCTTAAGGACCCTTAAGTTGGTATTTTAAGAAGGAAAACATCTATATAAATTTTATAAAGAATTTTAGAATATATTTAGTTTTATATTAACTGATATAAGTGGCTCAATAAGGTGTAGAGAATAGAGTAGAGGGGTTCCATTTTATTAGTGGGGTAGGGAGATAACTTGTAAATTTTAAGAACAATAAAATAAATTAAATTCACTTCCATAATAAAGTGGAATTATTTATCTAAATTTTGTTTATTAGAATAAATTTCAATTAAAATATATTTAAATAATAAGATGTAAATTTTTTTTGGTTATTTTGACCATTATCTCTTTAGTTTAACCCATTTTAATTCTATTAATCATTGACATGGAGATGAATTTTTACCATACACAATTCATAATGATAAAAAATGAAATTGACCTATTTAAAAAATTGGAAATGATGATTAAAAATATGGAAGACATTTTTACTAATTTAATTCCTCTATTTGGAAGAAATATATTTTAATATAAGTTCTAAGACCCAATGAAACCCATTTTTGGAAAAATTATTTTTTAAACATAAAGTTGAATTTAAAAAAAATTCTTTCCTAGTAAAAATCATTATATGAATTTTAAAATGATTTATGAAATATATTATCTATAAATTTCATTAAAATGATTCTTAAATAGTGATTTATTTAATTATTAAGTTAAAAACACACTATACACATAAATCCAGTTTCTAAAAAAACAAATATTTTTACCTCTAAATTATTTTTTTCATTTAGAACTAGTTTTTATAATTTTAATTCATTTTATACTTGTGTAAAAAAATATTTCAAAATTTTAATTCTCTTTATTATTTTTTTAAAACAACGTATATGAATAAAAATTCTCATAAAAAAATATTTCAAAAAATCTATCAAGAATCAATAGTATTTTCTTTGTGAATTATAAATTATTATAAAAAATTATATTTCTTTTAAATACCATATGACATGAATAAAATTGTTATGTATTATAATAAATCATATAAGTTTTGGGATTCCTATTCACAAGATTTCGAACATACTTATTATTATGGTGCAATATATTATAAAATCATGGGTTGTTACATCAACAATTTCCACTTGAATCTTTAAAAACGCTTTAGAATAACTTATATAGTAAATCACCATATAATATAGTAAATAATTTAATATTAAATCATTATTAATATTCTAAAGAACATGATCTCAAAAATATTTCCCAATGTATTTTTTTCAATTAGGGAATATAAATCACATTAAAACTAAGACCTATAAGAAATGGACATACTTTAAAATTATAAGCCTACTTGAGTAAAACTGGTATTGGAAACATTAATTTTAAATTATAAAAAAATGTTTTCCATTTAATTAGTGATTTTAATTCATACCTCTTCAATCATGATCCTCTTGATTCTTATTGATAAAATTATTCCACCTGAGAACAAATAATATAGTTAACACTTATTTAATAAAAAATTCATCATCACATCTAAGACTCAAGTCTTTTTCAATCAATATTTATAATCATATAAAATATGTGCACAAAATTTATTGATCTATCCATATAACTTATTAACTTACAAACTCTTACTTTAAATTGAATAAAATTGTTAAAATAATTCACACATTAATAATTTATAAATCATATCTTACCCCTTTCTAAAACTATCTCTAAATATATAATCCCTTTAAAGGTAAAAAATATAAATGGATACTCCTACTATATTCATTTTCTCCCCTTTTAAAATAAATAAAGTGATAAACATAAAGGAAGAATTATGTTTCCTTATCTCCCTATTTAACAAAAACATTAAAAAATAATATGATATTGGGTACTTAAACACCTTAATTCAACCTTTATATTAGTGTGGTAATACTCATAACATCAACCTCATATTTTGAAATCCTTCTTTAGGAAATTTTTTGATGAACACATGAAATATTTTATTCTTTTAGAAATAAATTCAAACATTAAATAATTTATTTCCACAAGTTCCATAATTATTTGATATCTAATATCAAGTTACATGATTATTGACTAATTAATATGATTCCTTGATAAATATATTGAACTTCAATTATCACATCCTAGGAAAAGTGGAATTGTCACCTCAATATTAATATTCTCTTACTATATTTTATTCCATATTAATTGGGTTATAATTTGAATGGTGGTCATATAACCAGCTTCACTATATATTAGAGTTTTAGAATTATTCTTCTTATTGTTCTAACAAAACCACCTCTCTCTATGGAAGAGAAATCCACCATATTTTGACCTCCTTTCACTAACAATACCTTCTCAGACTGAATCTATGTATTACAATATATTAGATAAACCCTTGATGTAATATTTTATTCCAAAACCTATTGTGTCATTAATACACCTTAGAAACATTATTCACAACTAAAATTAGAATTTTGAGATGCACTTTGGTTTCTATTATATGGTATTAAGGGAAACACCGAATCTTGGCTTAGAGATTTTAATTACAGTTGAAATTTGATCAAATTTTAAAACTCCATTTAATCATGTTCTTATACTTGGACATTTTTGAGAAGATTTTTCCCACTAAAATTTGTGTAGAAACGATATTAGAATCCTCAATTCTAAATCATTACAAAATCTACCAATAAAATTTATCATGAGAAAGAAAAATGTGATATTTATATTGACAAATTTATTAGTCAAGAAAAATCATCATATCTCAAAGCATATAAAATTTAAATAGTTTCTTCATCTCCTTGAAAAAATTATTAAAATTTTACTCCCTATTTAAAAATTTTATATCTATATATAAAAAATAACAAATTGAGATACCTCTTTTTCATATAAAATAGAGAGGTTATTGTATACTATTCTATTTCTAAAATTAAAAATCATCAAGAAGGTTTCTAATTTAGAATACAAAGCTTCTAGGGATTGTGTTAGACTTTATACAGGATTTTTTTACCAACAAACATAATTTACATCTTCTTGAAGAAATAACCAACATGTATTCTCAATATAAACCTCTTATTCCAACTAATAAAGAGAATGGTAGAATTTAAATCCATTTGGATTATCATGTATTGCCTTATGATTTATATTACTAAAAATTATATTGAACTAAATCTCAAAAATATTGAAAATGTTTCAAAAATATCCACTACTTCAACCTATGAATAAAATTTACACACTAATAATTCATTATTTCTTAATAAATTATATTTTTAATTAATTTTATTTTGGGACACCTGATTTATCTTGATAAAATTATTATCTTTAGGCTTGGGTACCAACTACCAAGTATAATTCCTCTCAATATACTCCAATACATCATTTACATTATCAAACCACTCTTGATTCTTCAATGCATCTACGTATATTTTGGGTACAATTGAGGTAAAAATTATGTATAAGTTGTTATCCTATAATTTATCATAGTTCATACCAATTTTCTACGAACTATAATGATATTTTAGACTTAAATATTATTTATTATCCTTGGATGACATGAATCAGTTAATTTATTACCTCTTTAAACGTTTGAATCATCTTAATAAATCAATACATCTTGAACTCTTTCATTTTTGTCAAAATTTTCACCAATCTATTTAATAAAAACAAATAATTTATATCTTCTGGAATTTTTTTATTTATCTATGAATTCATTTGTTGACTATTCCTGGAAATTCCCATCATGAATATCAACTATTAGTTAACTTTATATTTTATAGTAGTGGTAACCTCTCACATTAGTAATATATCCTCAAAATAACCCATAATCTCCTTGCTTTTCAATCTTCCCATGATTTTTACCTTATACCTTGATAATACATGGGCAACCAAACACATGAAGACACCTTAAACAGGAATAATTATGGAACTAAATATTATAAAGGTATATATATATATATATATCTAATTTTGGATTATGTAAACAATAGTTTTGAATGTGAACCACTACACCAATATCTTGCCTCTAAAAATATTGATATGTTTCATTCTCAACAAATATTTTCCATTCCCCCTCCATAAAAATTCTTTTCATTCATTCAGAAACATCATTTTTTGTGGTTTTTATGGTTCACTAATTTCATGTAATATTCCATGATTTTCATGATAAACATCAAACTTATCATATGTAAACTTAGTTTTAGTATTAGTTTGGATATTATTAAAGAAAAACTACACTCTTCTTTTTTCACTTCTTTGACATATTTTATACATTATTAAGGTCTTAGACTTGTGTTTTGTAAATATAACACTTATAATGTCTGTAAATTCATAAATAAAAGATAAAATTTACTTATCTAAATTGGTTTATTTCTTCCTCATGGGCCCACACACATAATAATTAATGGTCACTAAAGGTTGATTAAATTGGACATTAAACTTCTTATGTAGAGATTTAATAATATTACCATTTTCAAAATTTTAGAATATCTAGTATCTTTATCTATACCCTAAAAGAATATCATGAAAATTATGTCCTTGGGTAATCATTTTTATCTTATTCTTCCCAAGATGTCCAATACTTTGATAGCATAATTAATTTTCTTATTTCACTCTTATATAGCATGAATTTTCAGCATCACCAGTTTGAAATAAATTTCGACTTGTCTTATTTCTTATTTTTCACTAATCTTCCATCATAAGGGTTTTTAACCAAGAACCCATACATTCTAATAAATACTTCATTTACATAATTAAAATTCTAAAAAAATACTTAATAGAGTGTTTTTCAAACTATAAAAATTATGAGTGGATATAGATTTCATATTTTCTTTCCCATTAAAATTTGAATAAAATCCTTTATCCATTAGTTACCAGACATTTCTAAAGTTCACTAGGCCTCTATTACACTATTAATGTTTTTATATGTTTTAAATATGATTTTACGTTAGAGTAACATCCAATTATTGAGTGGGAATTTGGTAAAAAAATATTTCTTCTTCCATTTTCTTATTTTTCTCTTGAGGATTTTGTGTACTCAAACTCAAATTTTATTGGGATGGTAGAATGATGATTAATTAATTTTAAAGGTTCTCTATTCATGAAATCCATATGATTTTTTAGGAGTTCCAAACCTATTTCAAGAAATCTATCTATAATTGGTTTACTATTTCTGTTCTTTACTCCTTCTAAGGGACTAACTCCTCCAAAACATTACCTCTTAATCCTATTAAGAAAATTTTGTGATTAATAATTGATCCAAATTATTTTTTCAGTATTCCTGAAGCCTCCACAGTAACTATAGAATCCATAGAGAGAATATTTTCCTTTTTAATATACATATTTTCACGAATATAATTCTTTTTTTTAATTTAAAAATTGAGTCACCATTATTGGATCTTTTAAAAAAAATTATTTTTAACACCTAATATCTTCTTCATATTATAATTGTTCTTATCCTTTTTCGAGTAACTAGAGTTATAAGTTTTTTACTTCCACTTTGTGTTTCTAGATTTTCCATATTTTTAAGTACCACAACATTATTATATTAATGTTTCCTTCAATAATTTCATAAATTTCATTAAATCTTCACCAATATTTTTATAATTATTTTATACTTTTGAAAGTGATTTTTTTGTTCTTATTTGGACAAACACTTCATAAAATATTCTACAACTTCTGAAATAGTATTCAAAATTTTAGATCTGAATTTGTTCAACTCTACTTATAATTTCACCAACTTCTATTGTATATGGTAAAACTCATTCACTTTTTTTGTTCACCTATTTTTTAAACAATATTTTAAGAGTCTTATCATAATCATGATTATTATTTAGATCATCAATATCATTTAGTATATTGAATTTTTCTATTATAAATATATATATTTTACAATTGGAGGATTTATTATACTTATTAATATTTATAATATATTTCCCATGAAATATTTAAGATACATTATATTAACTATATATTTAACAATAACACCAAATAAGTTTCTTCTTATTAACTATTATAACTATATTCATCACTTTTATCATTAACATTTCCAATAAGCATTTATTAACTATCCTTATCACCATAATATTAAACATCATATTTATCTTTACTAAATTAAATTTCATCAAAGAAGAATTTTATTCTTTTAAGTATTGATAACTTATAAAACTTTTATTTTTAAGAAAATATTTATTTGTTACCATTAATTTTAGGTAATAATCTCGAATTTTCTTATTCTTCTTTAACACTGTATTATTAAACTTTTGATTTTTGGGTAGTTGCTATAAAATTCCCAATAACTCCACACCTAAAACACATTAAAGGGATCATTCCATTATATATTAAAAAACCTCATCTCATTTTTCTTATTATAAGTGAGATTAATTTATCAATATTCCCATTAAAATATTAATTATAATCATAATTTCATGTATCTTATTTTTTGAAAATTATATTCTTTGACATATCATGTTTTGAGGATTCAAAAGAAACTTCATTTTCATATATTTCTTTATTTTTTACTATATTATTTTTCTAAATATCATAATATTTTAAAATAATATGTATATAATCAATAATAATGTTACTTGTATAATTATATTATAAATAAAATATGTTTTCATGAAAATTGTCCTATAGGATGTGAATGATCTTTTTTACTACTAAAAAATCATCTAATTTCTCACTAAAACAACTAATCATGCTTACAATCTCATTAACCATTTAGAATAATCCATACAAAGTTTCATCATAATACATCCTTAGGTATTAATTTAAAACCTCCAAATAGGTGGCTTTTACAACTTCACATTCTTTTTACCTTTATAAATATTTTCATGTTTTTAGATACACATTTAGTAATATTGATTCCTTTTAATTTCAAAAAGTCACCCCTTGAATAGGAAAAAAATTTAATTTATTTCACATCTATCATATTATAAATCTATATTTTCCCACTACTATGGAATCACCATTATCTAGTGGGGGAAATCCCATATTTTCAACTTCTAGTATAACATAACTGATAGATAGAAGGAATGGTAACATTCATTACTTCCAAACATAATTTTTTTCCATAAAATGTTGGAATCCCCTTACTAATAAATGGATTTAATTTATAAATTTTAGATAATATAAATAAAATAAAACTTCTTATAGAGAGACTTCAAATCCCAATCTTTAAGCATAAAATAAACAATTAAGAGAACCTAATTCTATGGTACCGCTTATTGAAAAATCTACTAGATCTATGGGAGATAGCTAGTGGTGAATCAATGATATTAAATTATTTCTTATTTATTTTGTAATAAAATTCACCTCTATTTAATATATAGTGACATTTTCTATCAATATACACAAACATACAACAAAAAATAGAACACATCATATTAAAAAATTTTAACTCTCTATATGAGAGTGATAGGTCTTTATGTGATATGGATTCCTAAAAGGTCACACTACCCACTATTAAAATTATATGAGTATAGGTGAGTATGTTATAGCCTTGAAACTCATGCTTACATGTCTCCCAACTATGCTTTTGTGCATCTCACACACAAGTGAATCCTATAATTTACAATAATGAATAGTTTTGGTAATAACTGATACATCTCTATTATATAGACTATTTTAAAGATTTTAGGTGTGGTTAGTTATTCTTATTCTTATTATATTATTTCATAGTAGAAATTATTTCTTTAAAATTACATGAATAGAACTTCCTATAACCAATATTATTTTTAATATAATTGTGAGAGTGGTTATTTAATTTATATAGCATCAATACCTTTACCTGTATCTTTCTTTGTGAACATCATAATAAACATGCCTAATTTTCTTTAAAATTTACTTATATTAGACAAACTTATTCTTCTTCTTCATTGAATATGAATTCAAAAATAGTCTTTGAATATTATTTCAACTTAAAATTCTCTTTCTCTTCCAATCTATTATCTCCATAACTATCAAATAAAATTTGAATTTGAATTTTCTGAAGACTCAACTGTTTCTCCTCAATGATAATAATATTTTTTGTGTCCTTCTATTTTTAGATTTAATAATCATATAAAATAATATATCACAACTGTATATAATATATAGTTAATATAATATGGTTATGGATATTTATTTCTCAGTATTAAAATATCCCTAAAACATTTCTACAAACTAGATCACAATACATTTCCTTCAATTGAGGCATCATCATCCTTAAAAATGTATCATGAATGTATTTATTAAAGATATTTAATCTATATAAATTGTATTTAACATCATTTAACTTGATATGATGATAATTAAAACAATAAATAATCCAAAATAAATCATTGAGGTCACCCGTTGAATTTTAAAAGTATAAGACTTTAAATTTATGCAAACCATGGGTTTTTGTTATGTGAATCTTCATATTATAACCATGTTTACATAGAAATAACCATAAGTGGATTATCATATATTATTTCTGAATAACCTTATGTGGTGATTCGAACACATATTTGGATCTCTATACATGGTGATCCATACATGAATCTGGATCACCTAATAGGGTCTCCCTTACATTGAACACCAATATAAAATTCCCTTATGCATGTATTCATCTATTAAATATACTTAAACATTATTGTTTTTATGAAAAAATTCATCTATGAAGAGAAATTAATACAAGTGTATATATCCATTTTTATATATTTGATCCAAATGATCCTAGATAAATTCCAAACTACTCCAATCCAATATCAATTAATTAAAAACCCTCTAAAAACATTAACCACACATGGGAGATTTTAATTTATTCAGGTATTAATATTATTTATTAATTAAAATAATAATAAATACATTAACCATATAATCTTAAATATTCCACCCTTCTTTAGAATAAATTACCTAGTCAAATATTATATACTATAAGAACACCTTCAACCCCGAATCTTCAAAAATAGTCCTAATCACTTGGGCTCAATAATAATCTCATCTTACATAAGAATAAGGGGTAGTTTTCATGTTTAAAGCATTAGATCATAAAATAATGTATAGGTATAGGAAGATATCTTCTAGATAGAGGGTTGTATTAGTAATATTTGGAAGAGCCATGGATTTGAATTTTTAGCATGATATTTATTTATTTTTGAGTACTTTTTCATACTATTTTTACTATTTTTTCTATATAAAAATAATTATATATATAAATTATGATTCATAGACATTACTATTTATGTCAGATACTAATCTGTGAAATATATTTTAATTTTACATTCTAATTTTGATATTATAAGAGACAAGTTATGTACACATATTTTTTATATAATTCTTGCAAGGTATAACTAAATTATAAATGGTCTATGCTATATTTTTTTGTAGAAATATGACATGTATGTTTAATAGGAAATATTTAGTTTAATTATTATACATAGCTGAATTATGAATCCTTGAAAATAGTCATTTTAATTATGTAAACATTTTGAATGATAAATTTTTCATGAAAATGTGTGTTTTATACACATAAAAACTATATCTCTTTAATAGTGAAGTGAGTATAAATTGAAATAAGACCTTTTTTTTCAACCATTCTATGACCATAGGTAAATTATGACCATTATTAAATATGAACACTATGAACTACATTCTTAATAATATTTTTAACATTATCATTAGAGTTTATAAGTAAAATTTTGACAAAGGCAAATTGACACAGAAAGAAGATTCGATGGACTCAACTAGTAGAGTCATTACGTTTGAATCCCATATATTATAACTTGAGAGGGAGGTATCATAACTAGGATTCACTCTTGACCAAGCCGAAGTTGAGCTTCAACAAGTGAAGCATGGTTGAAATTTCCTATGGGGGAAGTTCATGCTAGTAGAGATTACCACTCAGTCGATGTTAGTCAAGGCACCCCACAAAACTACCACAATTTCACAACGTACTCTTAGTACATATGCGGGTGTAATAATGGGTTATGTTTAAAGGCCCTAGTTACACAAATGTTTATTTACTTTTTATAAATTATTTTTTCCCATGAATTCTGTTTTAAGAATAGTTTTTCTTAATATATTTAGATGGAAATAGATTAATGGATTTTTCGAATAGAAATTGTAATTTTCAGAAAAGATATAATTAATATAATAAAATAAGTTATTATGTATAATTATTATTTTAATGAAATAGTATGGTTAAAAAACTATTATTTAAAAATAAATAATAATTTTTTTTCAAGTGTCAGAAGTTTTTCTATACATTTTTTCCATTTACTATTATCTTTAATAAATATGTTTTTTATATTTAAAAGTTAAAATTATCATATTTATTGAATAATAATGATAAAATAAATATAAATATTGAAATAAATAAAATAATATATTAGGTTAGGGTGAATTTATGAGAATTTTCTAAAATATTTAGTTTTCGAGGAAAAAGTAAAAATATAGTTTGAGTTTTTCAACAAGTTTAATGACATCATAATTATACAACATTGATGTAATAATTATTTAACCATTGTCCATGAATCAAATTATATTATTTTATTAATATCATTTAATTTAATATATTTTAATAAATTTACCAATATATTATTTACTTTCCAATTTTAAAAATGGAAACTTTAACTTAAAAAATGATATTTTGGAGAAACTTTACATTTCATTGAAAAAATAAGTAATATAAAATTAATGTCCACAATTTTGGTATAAAATTACATAAAATATGATCCAAGTGTCTAATACCATGGGATAATAAAATGGTAATTCCCATATTTTTTTTCAATTACCATCACCTAGGTGTCAAATGCCTTTATTTGGAAATTAATAAACCAATCCACCACTTTCGCTATAAATAACCACCAATTTCTTAATTTAATTTCACTCAAATTTAATTCTACAGAAATAAATAATAGTTTTACCTCCAAATTAGTCCTCCCAAGTCATATTCAATCACCCAAGGTTTCAATCTTCGGGTTTTAAGAGTTACTCATCAAGGTAAGGGAAATATGAACTTCCTTTTTTCTTTCAAAAATCCTTTTTATGTGGATTGTCATTAAAATATCCAAAAGTATTTTCTTTTTTAAATTTTAAATATTTACTTACATCAGAATTATTTTTTATCAATGGTATACCCCTATCCCATATCCTTTTACACTTTTCTAAAACCATGTTTTATACCCATTACGTTGCCGATTTTACTTCTAAAAATATATATCTTCTCATCAAGAAATTTTCTTTTTATTTTATTTTCATGAGTAACCAAATCTATTTATTTTATAAGGTTATTCAAAAATATTTAATAAATTATTTATTTTTTCTAGAAAAAAATACATAAAACTATGATTCCCTTTCTATGTGTTATAAATGACCTTATGATCTTATTCTTTAAGCACTTTTTAAAACACCAAGATTTTGATATGAAAACTGTTTCTTTTATTCTACATGGGTTATTTGTAACACCCCAAGCTTCCATGATACGCTTCTTATTCAATAATGCAATAGCATGCATTGTACGCAAGTTCAAGATTCTAACACACCGCGACCAATCAAAATAGCCATTATGAATAGTAATACCCAATTTTTGAAATTATATATATTTTATATTTTAAAATGGATTTCATTTTTGGATTCGAAATATTGAAATTATCATAATTTGAACTTTTTTTAATTTTTTGAGAACTTCCAATTTTTTATGAATAGAGAAAAATACTTAAAAAATACTTTTTTAATCAAAATAATTTATAGTGATAAATTATACTATTGAGTGGTTTTAAAGTATAATTAGAATATATTTTTACCATTTTATACAATGGTAGTCATTAGAATTAATTTCACTTTGAAGTTGGACATAAACAATTGCAAATCTTTTGATATATATTGTTTCTGAAAAACACGCTATTTGTTGTGACTGAGGGATTTAATTATAAAATTAATTAATGCAACTTATATGTTTAGAATTTTGTAAAATAGACATAATTTTTGAATTCGGAATATCAATTATATCTTTGGGTGAAATTTTGGCACTATTTTGAAAAACTTCAATTTTGGATGAATAGTGAAACCACTAAGTGGTAGTTAAAAAAACTGATTTTTTCATTTAAATGAAATATTAACACATCTGTGATTTTATTTTAAAAAATCTGACATACATGGTTGTCATTAGGATGTAAAATGTGGTTCAATGGGATTAAAATAATTTTTGGTGAATAGTAACTTTTAAGTTTAATTAATCGCGATTAAGGGTAATTAGGGTAATTTTAGGTAAAGATAATGTTATAATAATATTAAATGATATTTAAACTTGTCCTAACCCTATTATATGAGTCTTGGACGACCAAGACAATCCATGGGTCAACTTGGGGACCCCATGGAGCCACTTTGGTAGGAAAATGACAATAATAACTTTTTATGTCACAAACATGAGTTGTTTTACTAAAACAATTTTAAATGGGGTTATACAAATCATATTTTTGACTATAAATATTAATTATAAAGATAAAAAGATTTCATACATCATGATATTTTTTTTATAATTTTTAGACAATAAATAAATTAAATTATTTATGACACCATAATGATGTAGCGATTACCTCATTAATTAATGATTTAAATAAAATGAGAAGATAATGTAAACTCTATGACATAAACTTGTCAAAAACCTATTGTATGGGTAGATTTCGAACCCTTATCACCTTATACTTGAAATATATAATTGTGGGACCTTTAAAATCCGAAAATAATTATATAATAAAGTAATATTTCATGACTTTCCAAGAGTGCCCCTCCTCTCCTCTTATAAAAGGCCCCCACCACTACCACCTTACTCAGACCTTCAAAGCCTTTTGGCTCGGCCAACCTCTTCCCAAATACTCTCTCAACTTACCTCTCTTACTCCTAGAAGCCTCACTTTGGGCAGAATTCTTCCCAAGGAAGCCTTTGGCTCAAATCAAAAAGAGTTACCCGATTTTAAGGTAATGTCTTCTTTTATGTTCTTTTGTTTTATTTTTCTTCTCCAACTCCCTAAACTCTTTTTATTAATTTATTTTATAAAAACAACAGTATCTAAAATATACTAGGATGTTTTTATGAAAAGTATTTGGTTTACACTTACACACACCTTCGTCTAATGGTTAAAGAACATACTGTTTCTGTGGGTGGCGAAATACTGCCTCACGAAACGATGATTGTTCAATATTCTTTTAACACCTCTAATGGTGGCCATTTTTATGACACTATTTTTCATATATGATATATATATTATGTTTATGTTTTCCTTATGCTTCTTTATTTCTCATTTATGGCATAATTTATGATTTCCATTATGGGTAAACGCGATAATTTCATTTTAGGAAGTGCGGACTACCGCCCCCTCAAAGTGATTTGAATCGTTAATGCCATATGTGGGATGTATAAAAGATGGAGTAAATGGTATTATACATTATATTATAGTGGAATTATATTATACCCCTTATATAATTATAACTTCATTCCATTAAATACGAAATAGAAATGAAAGTAGTGTTCATGCGTACGTACGACTTACCGTCTCCATGAACGGTGCATTTCATTTCTCACCTCTAAATGTTATGTAATATTATAAATGAATGTATATACTGGATATATATTATATCTACATCATGAATATAATTATGGACATAATGGATATTTTACCACATGAACAAAGTGTAATTATAAGAAGTTTATTTTTCACTCAAGTACCTAAGATCGACAAAACGACCGTTATTAACTTAAATAATTAAATAATGTTCATGACATGGTAATCGGTGATATAAAAGGAATAATGAACTTGAAAAAGGTTCTTAAGAAGGTAGAGATTAACTCTAGTTTATTATTCAGGAGGTTAAAGAGCGGTCGAGTCAAGTCGGACATGAGGTAAGTGAACTTCATAACCCAATTTCCATTCTTTGGGTTAATCTCCTACTTTAAAATTATGTCATGATATTATTATGTCCTATCTCATATTTATGCTTTCTTTATGTGTACATATAGTGAATACATATAATATATCTATTCTATTTAAAGATGATCCTTGTAAGGTACTTTGTCTCAATCTCCATTCATTGAGGCATATTTTATTTTATACACAAATTTCTTTTATACGGTGTATAAACCCCTTTGAATTTTTCATTTATTCAAAAGGAATATTTTTTATATGAAGAATTTTACTAAATGAAAAAAAGAATGTTTTTCTGATCGTACGTATGCAGCGACAACGACTTCTCCGCCGCCGTGACCATTATTTGAGTTTCGGCTTCCTCTACAAGCCATAACTTTTTTTAAATGAAAAATAAATACCAAGTTTTAAATTTTTTTTGGTATTGAAAATGGTTTTGATAATTTTATTATTATATCAATGTGTTGTATTGATATATTGTGATTTAAATGTGGAAATGTTATGTTTCCTTTATGCATGTTTTATGTGATACGATTATATTATGGTTTATGATATGTTTAAACCTGTTCATATGAGGAATGCATTGGACTTAATAAGTGACGGGTGGAGCCCGCTATAGCTCCTCGATGCATCGGTAGGTCTCATGAGAAAAACTAGTGTCTTGGCACGAGGCCTTGACAAAATCTTATTAGTGGTCTTGGCACGAGGCCTTGGCTACGTGGTTATGATAGTCTGGCATTATGCATTCCATCATTATGAACGTGGTTATTGATATTGCATGTGATTATTCGACTAGTAGAATATCCATGTAAGTAAGTAAATGGCATTATTTAATTTTATTTTTTCCATATTATGCTGGAGTTCAAGTTTAAAAAGGATTTTGTTTTAGTTATACATTGCCTTAAATGTTAATGTTTATTTATGAAAGCTTCCGCAATATTGTTATCCTTACTGAGCATCTGAGATCACCCCTTTCAATGTTTTATTTTTCCAGGATGTGAAGAAGTATATTATGAATGACCTGCAGGGATAGTATGAGGGGATTTGAAGACATGATATTTTTTTAGTTTTGTTTTACTTTATGATGTAATGTAAGACTTATGAATGTATCTAGTGTTTCCAAGACTACTAAACTAATCAGTCTTTCAAGACTTGATCTTTGTGATCATGAAAATGTTACGCAATAATGCACCGACTCTGGGTAACTGGGGTCGGGGCGTTACAGTTGGTATCAGAGGCAGTTTAGTACTAACCTTGGAAGCTAGATTTATATAAACTCTGATTAGAACACATAACCCAAGGATAGACTTTGAGGATTAGTATAGAAGAAATTCCTATAATTTTGGTATTATAGAGATTTTGTGAGTTTTCCGAGCAATACATCCCTGTCTGGATACGAGCAGGTAGAGGTGGCTCTAGCACAGATGTACCTGGGGGTAAAACCCGAAAACACCGCTTTGAGCTAGACTCGAACGGGAACTGGTGCAAGACAATGGGCCTTGCTGCACTCTTGGTTACGACACTCTCGGGGGATATTCTTAGGATAATTCTCATTTTCTTTACAAACCACTATGAAGGGTTATGAGTATATACTTCCTCAAAGAAAACATTTTTATGATTATGGATTATATCCATAAATAGTTCAATTTATGTTAAGTATTTTACATGTATAGAATTATGTATTTTGATTCATAAACTAATCTAGTTTATTCCATTGTTTAGAAATGGAGCCTAGTGGAAGGAATGGAAACCGTATCAATGCACACACTCCATGTAGGGATTTCCCTCCTGCTCAAGATAATTATTGTGGATCTGGAGATACAACTGGTTCTTATCAACTTATTACCATACTGGGACAACTCACTCAGGTTATGAATAGTAACCTTACTCGTATGGAGCACCCTGATCCGCAACGCGGAGGATCAATGTTAGACCACTTCATAAGGCAACAACCACAAACATTCAATGGAATTACAAATCCCTTAGTAGCTGAGCAATGGATAAACTCCTTAGAGAAAATATTCCACGCCTTGGGGAGTAGCGAAAGGGAGAAGGTTGTCATGGTAGTTTACCTGCTCACTGGAGATGTTGATCAGTGGTGGTCATTGATTCAAAATACAAAGGAATATGTTGAGGTATCAAATATGGAATGGACGGAGTTCAAAGATCTTTTCTAAGAAAAATACTATCCTCGTGACCATCGAGCAGATATGGAAAGACAATTTTTCAGTCTGAGACAAAAGGAGGATGAGAATGTCACAAAGTATGAGGCTAACTTTACAAGGTTAGTGAGGCATGCTGCAGATTATATACGTAACCCAAGAAGTAAGATTGATCGTTTCATTGATGGGTTAAAACCATTTCTCTGTCGAGATTTAGTATCACAATCCTTCTCATCGTACGAAGATATTGTCTCGTGTATTATCAAGACAGAAAAAGAATTCTCTAAGTCTTATGACAACAAAGTAAAGCAAGAGAAGAATAGAATGGTGGAACAAGAGATAGATAAAGGGAAAAAGGGAAAGAAGTATTTTCCATTATGTGATAATTGTGGGAAGAATCACCCTGGTACTTGCCTAAAAGGAATAGAAGTTTGTTATAAATGTGGAGAAAAAGGTCACCAGGCTCGTGATTGCAAGGGAAAGAAAGAGGCTATCAATGTTTAATTCTACAATTGTAGGGAAATGGGGAATTATGAAAATGAATGTCCTAAGTGTCAGGGAAACTTACCTCAGAAAAGGCCAAGCGATCAAGGACAATATTATGCTGTTACTACAGTTGAAGAGGAATAATTAATGTATTAGTGCTTTTGGACTCAATGATTATATTCTAGTTATAAGAATAATGTGATATATATAAAGATTGTACTTTAGTACTTTTTCTTTTAATAAGATGAAGGTAATCATATTTTTATTATGCGACAATAAGAGAAACTTTACTTTGTTTGGGGAATCTAATGTTACAATTGATTTTGGGATTTAGAGACCTTTTAGAGAAAGTCCAGACAGTGGTATTTTGGAATGGATTAAGTTGAACCTTGAATAGTATTGTTTAAGGTTAAAACATTTCTGAAGATTATTTTTGGAATATTATAATACTATAGTTTTAGGAAAAGGACAACCTGCAGGTTGGGGGATAACCCGTCGCGTCGGACAAAGCTGCAGGAATCCAACCCACAACCATAGTGCGAAAGGCCTTTATTACCTACCACTAGCCTACAAGAAGTCCCTGGTTATTAAAAAATAGTTTTCCTAATCTAAATGGTAAGTGTTAATATTTGGAACCTTGCACGAATAGGATAAATATAATATTTTT
This sequence comes from Viscum album, assembly GCA_963277665.1. NCBI lineage: Eukaryota > Viridiplantae > Streptophyta > Magnoliopsida > Santalales > Viscaceae > Viscum > Viscum album. Next base: position 71,984,332 of record OY728162.1, on the reverse strand, counting down.
GAGTTCTATTATCTCTTTGAGTGAAAGATGGGATTGTGGTAAAAATTTATTAAATAATGAAAGTCTACATGAAAAATAATTATATTTACTTACGTTCTTAGTAAATCTCTTAAATAAATTCCTCAACTTTATGAAAGGTAACTTAAAACAAAAACGTTGCCGGTTAACTTTTCCAACTGGGGATTCAATGACCGTTTAACCAATCATAAGTTTGTGATTTTCTTGTGGTTAACTTTCTCCTAAACCTAATTTCTACAACTCTCCATCAGACCTTGATGGTTTTTTTCTCCTCCATATCCATATTTTCATAGAATCCTAGTATGGGCTATCTCGGATGACCTTGGTACTTCTCTTTCTTTCTTTTAAAGTTATATTTTTATTAACCCTATTTTTGATGTGGGTTTTCCACAAAGGAATTTTCTATATTCAACCTTTTATTTTCAAAGAAAAATTTCAAATTGCGAGGATGCAATTTATTGAAGGAGGGTAGAATGTAACACCCCGAGCTTCCATGATACGCTTCTCATTCAATAATGCAATAGCTTTCATTGTACGCAAGTTCGAGATTCTAACACACCGCGACCAATCAAAATAGCCATTAGGAATAGTAATACCCACTTTTTGAAATTATATATATTTTCTATTTCAAAATGGACTTCATTTTTGGATTCTAAATATCGAAATTATCCTAAGTTGAACTTTCTGTAATTTTATGAGAACTTCCAATTTTTTATGAATAGTGAAAAATACATAAAAACAAATTTTTTAATCAAAATAATTTATAGTGATAAATTATACTATAGAGTGGTTTTAAAGTATAATTAAAATATATTTTTACCATTTTATACAATGGTGGTCATTAGAATTAATTTCACTTTGAAATTGGACATAAACAATTGCCAATCTTTTGATATATATTGTTTCTGAAAAACACGCTATTTGTTGTGACAGCAGGATTTAATTATAAAATTAATTAATGAAACTTATATGTTTGGAATTTTGTAAAATATAAATCATTTTTTAATTCGGAATATCAATTATAGCTTAGGATGAAATTTTGGCATTGTTCTGAAAAACTTCAATTTTGGATGAATAGTGAAACCCCTAAGTGGTAGTTAAAAAACGGATTTTTCATTTAAATGAAATATTACCACTTCTGTGATTTGAGTTTTAAAAATATGAAATACATGGTTGTCATTAGGAATTAAAATGTGGTTCAATGGGATTAAAATAATTTTTGGTGAATAGTAACTTTTAAGTTTAATTAATCGCAATTAAAGGTAATTAGTGTAATTTAAGGTAAAGATAATGTTATAATAATATGAAATGATCTTTACACTTGTCCTACCCCTATTGGATGAGTCTTTTCCGACCAAGACAATCCATGGGTCATCTTGGGGACCCCATGGAGCCACTTTGGTAGGAAAATGACAATAATAACTTTTTATGTCACAAACATGAGTTGTTTTACTAATATAATTTTTAAATGGGGTTATACAAGTCATATTTTTGAATATAAATATTCATTAGAAAGATAATAAGATTTCATACATCATGATATTTTTTTTATAATTTTTAGACAATAAATAAATTAAATTATTTATGACACCATGATGATGTAGCGATTACCTCATTAATTAATGATTTAACTAAAATGAAAAGATAATGTAAAATCTATGACTTAAACTTGTCAAAAACCTATTGGATGGGTAGATTTAGAACCCTTATCATCTTATCCTCGAAATATATAAGTGTGGGACCTTTAAAATCCTAAAATCATTATATAATAAAGCAACATTTCATGACTTTCCAAGAGTGCCCCTCCTCTCCTCTTATAAAAAGCCCCCACCACTACCACCTTATTCAAACCTTCAAAGCCTTTTGGATCGGCTAAACTCTTCCCAAATACTCTCTCAACTTCCCTCTATTACTCCTAGAAGCCTCACTTTGGGCAGAATTCTTCCCAAGGAAGCGTTTGGCTCAAATCAAAAAGAGTTACCCGATTTTAAAGTAATGTCTTCTTTTATGTTCTTTTGTTTTATTTTTCTTCTCCAAACCCCTAAACTCTTTTTATTCCTTTATTTTATAAAAACACCAGTATCAAAAATATACTAGGATTTTGTTATGAAAATTATTTGGTTTACACTTACACACACCTTTGTCTAATGGTTATAGAACATACTGTTTCTGCGGGTGGCGAAATACTGCCTCATGAAAAGATGATTGTTCAATATTCTTTTAACACCTCTAATGGTGGCCATTTTGATGACACTATTTTTAATATATGATATATATATTATGTATATGTTTTAATTATGCTTCTTTATTTCTCATTTATGGCATACTTTATGATTTCCATTATGGGTAAACACAATAATTTCATTTTTGGAAGTGCGGACTACCGCCCCCTCAAAGTGATTTGAATCGTTAATGCCATATGTGGGATGTATAAAGGATAGAGTAAATGGTATTATACATTATATTATACTGGAATTATATTATAACTTTATATAATTATAACTTCATTCCATTAAATATGAAATAGAAATGAAAGTAGCGTTCATGCGTACGTACGACTTACCGTCTCCATGAACGGTGCATTTCATTTCTTACCTCTAAATGTTATGTAATATTATAAATGAATGTATATACAGAATATATATGATATCTACATCATGAATATAATTATGGACATAATGGATATTTTACCACGTGAACAAAGTGTAATTATAAGAAGTTTATTTTTGACTCAAGTACCTAAGATCGACAAAACGGCCGTTATTAACTTAAATAATTACATAATGTTCATGACATGGTAATAGGTGATATAAAAGGAATAATGAACTTGAAAAAGGTTCTTAAAAAGGTAGTGATTAACTCTAGTTTATTATTTAGGAGGTTAAATAGCGGTCGAGTCAAGTCAGACACGAGGTAAGGGAACTTCTTAACCCAATTTCCATTCTTTGGGTTAATCTCCTACTTTAAAATTATGTCATGATATTATTATGTCCTATCTCGTATTTATACTTTCTTTATGTGTAAATATAGTGAATACACATAATATATCTATTCTATTTAAAAATTATCCTTGTAAGGTACTTTTTCCCAATATCCATTCATTGAGGCATATTTTATTTTATACACAAATTTCTTTTATACGGTGTATAAACCCCTTTGAATTTTATGTTTATTCAAAAGGAATATTTTTTATACAAAGCATTTTACTAAACGAAAAAAAGGAATTTTTTTCTGATCGTACGTATGCGGCGACAACGACTTCTCCACCGCCGTGACCATTATTTGAGTTTTGGCTTCCTCTACAAGCCATAACTTTTTTTAAATGAAAAATAAATACCAAGTTTTAATTTTCTTTTATTTTGGTATTTAAAATCGTTTTGATACACTAGTGCAGAAAACATTTTTTACGTCGGTTATTTTTTATTATTTACGTCGGTTTTTAGGCGATGTTAATACGGACGACGTTATAAATAACGTTTTTTACGTCGGTTATTTAAAACCCGACGTAATATCCCTAACATCACGGTGGTTATCACGTCGGTTCATATAATAACCGACGTGATAAATATGCGCGGGGGGATTTATCACGTCGGTTATTCCCTAAACCGACGTGATAAAACGCCTGGGATATCGTTTATCACGTCGGTTATGTCATAACCGACGTGATAAACCCTTCCCCTGGCCTATTATCACATTGGTTATTTAAGAAACCGACGTGATAAAAAGGCCTGGGAAACGTTTTAGCACATCGGTTATCCAATAACCGACGTGGTAAATCGATTCCCAGGCCTTTTATCACGTCGGTTATATTAAGAACCGACGTGATAAATGCCCCGGGAACGGTTTATCACGTCGGTTCTAGAAAAACCCGATGTGATAAACCCCTACCGATTATTTACCACGTCGGTTATAAAATAACCGACGTGAAAGATTTTTTTTTTTTAAATAATTGCACTGCTCTCACCAAAAAGCAACCAGAAACCAAACAAAAATAACCATGCCAGCCCTCCCCCAAGCCCCAACTGAACCCCACCCTCATCTATACCCACCTAACAACCTGGCCAGCCCTCCCCCACCACATTGGAGCCCCACCACAACCCTTGGACACCCCTTCACCCCTTGGACAGCCCCCCCACCCTCATTTACACCCCACGACCCCTAGTACAGCCTCAAACACCCATTGGAAACCCCTCCCATATCCCTTGGACACCCTCCACCCCTTGGACACCCCCCACCCCTTGGACAGCCCCCCCCCCCACCCTCATTTACACCCCCAAGACCCCTAGTATAGCCTCAAACACCCATTGGACACCCCCCACACCTTGACAGCCCTCCCAGACCCCTTGGACACCCTCCCGACCCCTGGACACCCCCCCCCGAGCCCTTGGACAGCCCCAAACACCCCTTGGACACCCCTCCCATATCCCTTGGACACCCCCCACCCCTTGGACACCCCCACCCCTTGGACAGCCCCCCCACCCTCATTTACACCCAACCGGCCCCTTGGACAGAACTCCCAGACACCTTGGGCACCACTCCCATATCCCTTGGACACCCCCCCACCCCTTGGACACCCCCCACCCCTTGGACAGCCCCCCCACCCTCATTTACACCCAACCGGCCCCTTGGAAAGAACTCCCAGACACCTTGGACACCACTCCCATATCCCTTGGACACCCCCCACCCCTTGGACACCCCCACCCCTTCGACAGCCCCCCCACCCTCATTTACACCCCCCGAACCCCTTGGAAACCCCCCCATCCCCTTGGACAGCCCCAAACACCCCTTGGACACCCCTCCTATATCCCTTGGACACCCCCCCACCACTTGGACACCCCCACCCCTTGGACAGCCCCCCCCCCACCCTCATTTACACCCAACCGACTCCTTGGACAGCCCCAAACACACCTTGGACACCCCCTCCCATATCCCTTGGACACCCCCCACCCCTTGGACACCCCCCCACCCTCATTTACACCCCCCGACCCCTAGGACAGCCCCAAACACACCTTGGACACCCCTCCCATATCCCTTGGACACCCCCCAAACACCCACCCACCCCCTTGGAACCTCTCCCCCCATACCAAAATCCAGACCAGAAAAACCATCAACAGTAGACCAAAACAAGAAGTAGAGAAAAATTAAACATTCACTTATATAACATTCAAAACTTACACTTTCAACTTCAAAAAAAACTAAATCCAACCTAAACGACTACGAAATACACAATTACATTGACAATATTCAAAATTACATTTTACATTACAAACAACTAAAAGTAAATCAAACCTGTAAAATAATTTGACCACTCCACTTGTAAGTGTTTGATATCTTCAGCAGTAAAGGGTTGAGGGTCATCAAAAAGCTACAAAGGAAAAGGATAGTAGTCAACGTGTATAATGAATAAATCAAATTGAAATATTATGAGAAAGAGGAAATCTTACCAGGTCAAAACTCAGAACTGTCCCAGTTGTTATTATTTCATACATAAATCTTAACATGTAATATCCGCATTCGATGATGCCTTGTTGCTCATGACATTTCTGTTTGAATGAGTGTAAATTCAATATATTATTTTTATGTAATAAATCAAAATGTACAAATTATAAATGGATATTTACCTTCGCATGTACATATTTGATCTTGAAATTCCTTTTCTTTGCGCTTTTTCGAAAGTGGACCCATGCCCTGTTAGAAAATAATACGAATGGGGTAAATTTAAAATTCATTATAATATATAAAACTATTGTGAAATTGAAACTTACGTTTCCAATATATTCTTAAAACTTTCTCGCACATCATCATGGAGAGAGCATATCCAATAAAGTGTTTTCTCCCTAGGGAAAAAAACCCCTAACATCCAATGATCCCTGATAAAAGGAAATTTAGCGTTAGTGGTTTTTTATGTTAAAAGATAATTAACTCTTTGAGAGGGATGTGTTTCATACCTCTCACAAAAAGGCATCATCCAACACTGTGTGATTACATTCTTTTCAAATCTATCAGCAATATAAAGCATTCTTTGTTCCTCATCCAATGCACATGCTTCAGGGGAAATCAATTGTGGGTCCACGAATCCATATACATCTGTCAGCTCATTCCTCTCACAAATTTTATACAGATACCTAATACAAAGTAGACATAAGTATACATTTTTAATAAATATAACGCAAGGAAAAGGTGTTAAGACTTACATGATAAAAATTTGCACCACATTGATGCCCAACTTATCTCCAGTGACAAACTCCATGATATCAGTTTTCATAATCCCCACACATAGTTCACGTCCACAGACATGAGCTTCCATTGTAAAGTCATAATGATCCGCCAACAAATTTGAATATCTTGACAATTTGTCAAGACTGCTAGTATCTGCATCTGATGTCATAACTATCTGTCTTTGTTGTTGTCTATACAGTATTTCTTTACCTTTGAAGTATTCCTGTAAAAATAAATTGAAAAATATATTAGTTTTCAAATGATAAAACATTAATAAAAAGATAAAATAAAAGATATAACATCCATACCTCTATGGTAATGAGTCGAAGAAGTCTGGATGGACAAAGTAAAAAATGGCCGATACTATGTCCAACTGTCGTCACCTCATCTGTAGGTAATGGTATCCGAGCTGATCTATCTATAATATCCTGTACAGTGACCCTCTGATTCTCTACCTCTAACTGTTGATGATGAACTGTATCTCCTATACAATATACCATCCCATATGCAACTATATGATGTTGAGGATCATAAACATACAACTCACAATAAGTAGGTAGCTGCGGCGGAGGAGGAGGATCAAAAATGGGGTCCGCAGGCTGAGGTGGGGGAGTGGGAGCTACTGGGAGAGGTGGAGTGGGAGCTGCACCCTGAAATTGTCTTTGCAAGTCTGCAAACATTAACTGCACCGATGCTCTAATCTTGTCCTCCATTGTTGCATTAATATTATGGACTTCAGCCTCCAAGGATTCTATTTTTTTTTATAAACTCCCTCAACGTTAGAAGTTGAGGAACGTGGCAACACTTTTCTTACCGATACACCTGCCGGATATCCTCTTACACGGCCAGGATGTTCGGGCTTTCCCAATGCCACAGATAAAATATCTTCCCTCCCAGATGGTGTAAATGTCCCCTGTGAACTCTGCTCCTCAAGAGAGTCCTGTAATAATTAATTGAACATTTCTATAATGATTGGAAATATATGATGAAAATAGTAAACTTAAATAAATAAAATAGATATCTTACAATCCTCTCAACTACGAGTCTCGATTCTTCCGAAAGATATTGTCCTTTTTTGCCCTTCCGAGCTCTTTTCCATTTCTCATGTCTAGATGGAGGGGATGGAGGGGCCACCTCTCCAGAGCTTGAAGACTCAGCTCTTAGTTGTTGAAATTTTTCTGCCATCATTTTTTCTTCCAATAATGCATACCCTCCCCGAGATAAACTATGAGGGTATACATTTTTAGATTGGATCTCTTGATGAGCTTTCCTTGTTTGCTATAAATTAAGAATAAGTAATCATTAACAAAACAATAATAAGATCATTTATATAAGAAAGCTTAAAAAACTTTACATTTCCCTTACCAAAAATGATTCTTTTCTTCTACTTTCAAAAAATTGTCTCCATGTGTCTTCATCTATAAAAGGATATATACGACATGGATTCTCACGACTCCTATGACCATAAATGAAATCAGATGAGAGGGTTGATTTGAAATCCCTCCATCTCCTAGCAGCCAACGATAAGCATTTCTTCCTGACTCCTCCAGTGTCAGGAATATCAAATGTCATCTGATAAAAAAGAGGTTAAAAATATTATATATACTAGAAACATTTAAAGAACAGTCAAACAATAGCAAAAGATCTTACCAAAATGGTCTCCCACAGCTGAGAAATTATCGCCTTATCCACACTTCTCCAATCATCATAGAGAATGCTTACTTTGCTCTTAGCCTGAGTTGCTACAAAACCCTTAAAATCTTTAGTATTTGGACCTCTAGGAAGATCATCATCATCAAACTCCACGACTATCCTCTCCTCCTTCGTACGGGCAAGTGATAATTTTGGTAAACGTGTGCACCCACGCTTACCAACCTTTGAACTCTTTTTCATAATAGGAGCATGTGAATGTTCCTCCCTAGATGTATGACCAATATGCTTATCTCCAGAATCATGTGGCTGATCAACTGATTGATCTGTCATTTTCCTTCAAATCAAAAAAACAAACATTAGTTCACAAATAGAAAAGTGTACTAAATTACATAATAGTAAACATTGGTAATATGGTAAGCATGTTAAACAATGATAAACATGGTAAACACAGGCAAAAGGTTGCCAAGGAGTTGGCCCAAGAAAGCTGAAAAGTGGACTCACTGAGTCCACCGGTCCGCCGGTGTGAGCACACCGGCCAGCCGGAGGACCCAGGCAGTAGACTTGCCCACTGCCTGGTGCCACCGGCCGGCCGCTGGCTCACCACCGGCCGGCCGGTGGACCAGACAGAGAGCCTTCCTCTCTGTCTGGACCACCGGCCGGCCGCTGGCTCATCACCCGCCGGCCGCTGGTGATCTAGACAGAGAGCCTTCCTCTCTGTCTGAACCACCGGCCGGCCGCTGGCTCAACACCGGCCGGCCGCTGGTGATCCAGACAGATAGGAAGGCTCTCTGTCTGGTCCACCGGCCGGCCGGTGGTGATCCAGCGGCCGGCCGGTGGTCCAGACAGAGGAAGGCTCTCTGTCTGGACCACCGGCCGGCCGCTGGCTCAGCACCGGCCAACCGGTGGACCAGACAGAGCTTTGTTCTGGACCACCGGCCAACCGGTGATCCACCACCGGCCAGCCGGTGCGCCCAGGACTTCTCCTCTTTACGGTTTTTATTGTTTTATCGTTTTGGTTTGATACATGTTTTAATAAGTAAAAAATTTACAGTATCTAACATTATATGAAAAAACTAAATGTAAACAAGAAATAAACTTGTGTTACCTATAATTTTAGGAATGTACAGTTGGATTGTTTTCCCAAATTCCTTCGTCGTGATCGTTCCTTATGGCACAAACCATGTCTTCAACATAATCATCATTATGTTCTGTTAATCTTTCCATGGAAGTAGGGATCTCACATAAATCAGCATCTTCATCAAATTAATCCTCACCAACATATTGGTTTTTCCCTTGTAAAACAACAGCCCACTGCATATCTGATTGATCTACTACATAGAAAATTTGTTTGGCATGTGTTGCCATTATAAAAGAATCAGCTGTGTCTTCCAATCTATTCAGATTAACAAGTGTCATTCCAAATTCATCGTGTCTGACACTGTTGTTACCGATAAACCATTTACAGTTAAAAACGGGAACTTTAATTTTAAAGTAATCAGCCTCCCATATGTCTTCAATCACTCCATAATATGCACTTGATTCCGAAATTGGGTTTCTGTCCTTAGCACTCGAAAAATGCATTGCTTCTGCAAACAATAATACACCACTATTCTGAACTGCACTTCTGTTGTCCTGAGCTTTCGTATGAAATGTATAGCCATTAATGTCATAAGCGGACCATGTTATCACATTTAAAGATGGACCACCCACTATCCATTTTAATGTCTCTGATACCTCTGATCTACCAAGCAAGGTCTTTTTAAACCATGGCAAAAAAGTTTTGTTGTGCTCATTCAAAATACACATTTCTTTCTTCTTTGGATGACATTGTTTCAACTCATTAATATGCAATGTGATATACGGTTGAACATCAGCTATGTTATTCAAGATGTATGATTCTAACTTCTTCATATGTTCAGCTAACAGTGATTTGACTTTCAAGCCACGAATCCCCTTTCCCTCATTATTAACCCGTTCATGGCGAGATGGAGGCAAACCTATGTGTTGCGCCGTAGCCAAGTAGCTCGTACAAAACTCTGCTACCTCCTCAGAAATATACTTTTCAATAATGGAGGCTTCAGGTCGATATGGATTTTTAACATATCCCTTTAATATTTTCATATACCTTTCAAAAGGATACATCCAACGAAGATATACAGGTCCACAAAGCCTTATTTCTCGAACCAGATGAATCATTAAATGCACCATCATATCAAAAAAAGTTGGAGGAAAATACATTTCCAAATGACAAAGTATAAAAATTGCATCCTTTTCCAAAATGTTCAAAGCATTCACATCAATCGCCTTGTTGCAAATTGAATTGAAAAAATAACACAACCTCATTATAGTCTTTCTGACACGGATGGGCAATATTCCACGCAGTGCAACTGGTAGAATTTGTTGCATCATGACATGACAATCATGTGATTTCATACCTATCAACTTCAAGTCTTTCAATGAGACAAAATTTTTTACATTTGAAGAATAACCTTGAGGCACTTTGATATCATGAAGACACTGACAGAAGCTACTTTTCTCCCTCTTCGATAATGTATGACAAGCCGGGGGAAGAAATGTTCGTCTTCCTTTAGGAGTGGGAGCTAACTCCAAACGTATTCCCATTGACAGTAGGTCTAACCTTGCATTCAACCCATCTTTTGTCTTTCCTTTAATATATAGCAATGTTCCGATCAAAGAATCACATATATTCTTCTCCACGTGCATGACATCAATATTATGTTTGACTTCATGATACCTCCAATATGGTAGCTCAAAAAATATTGACCTTTTCTTCCAAATATGTCTATCATTACCAGATTTCTGTGTCTTTCCCAATGTCACATAAAGGTTTTTCACCCTCTCAAAATACAATTCTGGGGATAAAGGTTGAGGAGCAGTATCAAATTCTTGTGAGCCATTGAATGCCTTTTTTAGTCTTCTATAAGGGTGATCCATAGGCAAAAACTTTCGATGACCCATGTACACTGTTTTCCTCCCATGATGCAATTGACAATATGACGTCTGTTGTTCGCAAATTGGACATGCTTTATGCCCTTTAACACTGTATCCAGAAAAATTTCCATATGCTGGGAAGTCATTTATAGTGAATAGAAGCATTGCATGCAGTTGAAAATATTCCATTTTATAAGAATCATACACCCTAATACCATCAGCCCATAACAGTTTCAAATCATCAATCAGCGGTGACAAGTATACATCAATATCATTGCCGGGTTGCTTTGGACCAGAGATCATGATACTCAACATGACATATTTGCGCTTCATACAAACTTCAGGAGAGAGGTTGTAAATTACCAATAAAACAGGCCATGAACTATGTGTGCTACTGAGGGTTCGGTATGGATTCATTCCATCTGTGCACAAGCCTAGTCTCAGATTTCTAATTTCATTTCCAAATGTAGGGTACTGGGCATCAATTTTCTTCCATTGTGGACAATCAACTGGATGACGTATTTTTCCATCACATACCCGCTCATCAGCATGCCATCTTAACCTTTTTGCATCATGTGAATTAGCAAATAAACGTTTGAAACGAGGAATTATAGAAAGATACCAAAATACCTTTGAAGGGAGCTTTGTAATCTCTACACCATCTTGTGATTTTTCTTTCACCTTATACCGTGATGTCCCACATTTAGGACACTCTTTCAGAAATTCATATTCCTTCCTATATATAATGCAGTCATTCGGACAGGCATGTATTTTCCTGTATCCCAATCCCATCGGGCATAATATTTTTTTGGCCTTATAATGTGAATCTGGAAGATCGTTATTTTTTTGGAAGAATGTCTTTAATCAATTGTAGCAGCTCTGTAAAACTTCTGTCACTCCATCCATGTTTCGCCTTCAGGTTAATCAATCTTAACACCGCCGACAAAACCGTAAAATCTGTACAACCAGGATATAATGGTTTTTCGGCATCACCATATAGACGTGCAACTGTCGGTTCTATCTCAATTTGTTCTGCTACAATATCGCGAATCATTTCTTCAATTCCATCGGAGTTACCATCTTGCGATTCATTATCATCAGTGAGATTATGTCCAGTTTCGCCATGCCAAATCTAAGGGCTGTAACTCGGATTGAAACCATGACAAATCAGATGATCTTTTATCTCTCTACTTTTCAACTTCTTCATATTCAGACATTTCAGGCATGGACAGAAAAAAATGTCACTACTTGGAACATTTCGTTTAGAAAATTCCAAAAAGGCATCAACACCTTCCTCATATTCATTGCTCATTCGATGTGCCGTAATCCAACTTCGACTCATTATTACCTATAACAAATAGCAAAAATATATATATTTTTTAGATAAGACAAATATATGTTTATATGAAAAAAATCATAATTTGAATGTAAACAATTTTGAAATATAAAACAAATCGATGTGTAAACCCCCCTGGACACCCCCCGACCCCTCTGGACAGCCCCCACCCCTCCTGGACACAACCCCCCACCCCCGACCTGCTTGGACACCCCCCTGGACACCCCCCAACCCTCTGGACAGCCCCCCCACCCCTCCTAAAGGCCACCCCCACCCCCTACCCCCTTGGAAACCCCCCTGGACACCCCCAACGCCCACCCACACCCTTGGACAGCCCCCCACACCCACCCACCCCCTTGTAAACCCCCCTGGACACCCCCCGACCCCTCTGGACAGCCCCCCACCCCTCCTGGACACCACCCCCCACCCCCTACCCCCTTGGACACCCCCCTGGACATCCCCCAACCCTCTGGGCAGCCCCCCCACCCACCCGGACAACCCCAAATACCCTCTGGAGAGGCCGCCACCCACTTGGACAGCCCCCCACACCCATCCACCCCCTTGGACAGCCCCCCACACCCATCCACCCCCTTGGACACCCCCCTGGACACCCCACCGAACCCTCTGGACAGGCCGCCACCCCCTTGGACAGCCCCCCACACCCACCCATCCCCTTGGACACCACCCTGGACACCCCCCGACCCCTCTGGACAGCCCCCGACCCCTCTAGAAAGCACCCCCACCCCTCCTGGACACAACCCCCCACCCCCGACCTGCTTGGACACCCCCCTGGACACCCCCCAACCCTCTGGACAGCCCCCGACCCCTCTGGACAGCCCCCACCCCTCCTGGACACCACCCCCACCCCCTACCCCCTTGGACACCCCCCTGGACATCCCCCAATCCTCTTGGTAGCCCCCCCACCACCCGAACAACCCCAAATACCCTCTGGAGAGGCCGCCACCCACTTGGACAGCCCCCCACACCCATCCACCCCCTTGGACACCCCCCTGGACACCCCACCGACCCCTCTGGACAGGCCGCCACCCCCTTGGACAGCCCCCCACACCCACCCATCCCCTTGGACACCACCCTGGACACCCCCCGACCCCTCTGGACAGCCCCCGACCCCTCTAGAAAGCACCTCCACCCCTCCTGGACACAACCCCCCACCCCCGACCTGCTTGGACACCCCCCTGGACACCCCCCAACCCTCTGGACAGCCCCCCCACCCCTCCTAAACACCACCACCCACCCCCTACCCCCTTGGACACCCCCCTGGACACCCCCCGACCCCAAATCCATGCACATATGCCATGGTTGTGTGTGAATAAAGTAGTAACAACTGTAAAAGGGCAACCCATCCAAATGGACACGCCCCAACCCTCTCGGGGATTTATAGAAAACGATGAAAAATTAGTGAAATCATAAAATTACTCAATATTGCAAGTCGAACAAATAGATCTAGGGATGATAAATAAGATTATGGTGCCAAAACGAGTTAAAAGGGTTCGCAATCGAAGAATCTTAGCTAGTTTCAACAAAAAAATCACAACACATATATATATACTATCCGCGAAAAAAAACGAACGAGTGGGAGGATTACCTGAGTGCTGCGAGTTTAGATGATTGATCCGAGGAGATTAAATATGAGAAACGATGATCGCAAAACGAATCTAAACCAACGAAATGGACGAGCCGATTCGGGTTTACGCGCAAGAGAGACGAGTCGCGACTGTCGAAGGTAAACTCGCGAATGACAATCCACGGGTCTGGGTAAATTTTTAAATGAGTTATCACGTCGGTTATTCAATAACCGACGTGATAATTGTTTTAAAAAAATTTATAACGTCGGTTATTTCAATAACCGACGTAAAAACCTTCCTCCGATTCATTTTTTACATCGGTTATTTTATAACCGACGTTATAAAGGGCTCAAAATCCGCGTTTTTTTACGTCGGTTATGGAATAACCGACGTCAAAAACATCTGCGGATTCTTTTTTTACGTCGGTTATAAAATAACCGACGTAAAAAAGCCTTCAAAAACCGAGTTTGTTACGTCGATTATTCAATAACCGACGTAAAAAGGCCTTCGAAAACCGCGTTTTTTACGTTGGTTATTTTTATAACCGACGTAAAAAACGAAGCCGCGCGATTAATAACGTCGGTTATAAAAATAACCGACGTTAAAGGTGTACCGAATACAGGTTTTTATGTCGGTTAAGAAATAACCGACGTAAAAAACCTCGTTTTACATATTATGACGTCGGTTTTATATAACCGACGTAAAAAATGGTGACGTAAAAAACGTTTTCTGCACTAGTGATAATTTTATTATTATATCAATGTGTTGTATTGATATCTTGTGATTGAAATGTGGAAATGTTATGTTTCCTTTATGCATGATTTATTTGATACGATTATGTTATGGTTTATGATATGTTTAAACCTTTTCATATGAGGAATGCATTGGACTTAATAAGTGACGGGTGGAGCCCGATATAGCTCCTCGATGCATCGGTGGGTCTCATGAGACAAACTAGTGTCTTGGTACGAGGCCTTGACAAAATATTATTTGTGGTCTTGGTACGAGGCCTTGGTTATGTGGTTATGATAGTCTGGAATTATGCATTCCATCATTATGAAAGTGGTTATTGATATTGCATATGATTATTCGACTAGTAGAATATCCACGTAAGTAAGTAAATGGCATTATTTAATTTTATTTCTGCCATATTATGCTGAATTTCAAGGTTAAAAAGGCTTTTGTTTTAGTTATACATTTCCTTAAATGTTTGTGTTTATTTATGAAAGCTTCCGCAATATTGTTATCCTTACTGATCATCTGAGCTCACCCCTTTAAATGTTTTATTTTTACAGGATGTGAAGAAGTATATTATGAATGACCTGCAGGGATAGTATGAGGGGATATGAAGACATGATGTTTTTTTAGTTTTGTTTTACTTTATGATGTAATGTAAGAATTATGAATGTATCTAGTGTTTCCAAGACTACTAAACTAATCGTTCTTTCGAGAATTGATCTTTTTGATCATGCCAATGTTACGCAATAATGCACCGACTCTAGGTAACTGGGGTTGGGGCGTTACATTATTTATGAAATTATTGATTATGATTTATATTGATCACATATATCAATACATATGAAGGGTCCACCCTAATATCTCTCAAATGTATTGGGCAATGAATTTGATCTCTAGAGATGACATGTTTTATGATACATTGGTGAATAATATTGGTTTTTTATAACATATTAGTGAAAAAACTTGGAGATATGCTTAATTATGTCTCATTTAAATGTTTTAGACACGTTTTCAAGTTATGATTAATTTTTTTTATTATTATTATATTCATCTTTCTCATGTATCTATTATTTTTCTCATGTTGTTATTGATAATTATCATGATGACATGTAAACTATTTCCCTTGTTTTCCCTTACTAGGACTTATTCTCACCCTTTCCTCTGATGTATGAACCTAAGTTATGATATGTATTAATTTTACTTAGGAAAAACCAATAGAGAATCCATTCAGGTGTATTTGAATAATTATTTATGTTTTCATGCATTATGTACCTTATTTCCACGAAACTAAACTTTCAAAATATCCTCTTTTTGTACAATGTAATGTAAAGTAATATAATAAAAAGGAGAGATGAAATAGTTGGTATTAGAGGAAAATTTATTTATTTATGGAAATTAGGATTTTAAAACATTAGGAAAAACCTTACGAACAAGTTAAAATATAGGAAAACATTTTCATATTTTGGTATAGTAAGTAAGTGGTTTCTGAAAAATGATCATTCTTTTTTCGATGTGAACAAGTGGACGTGGTTATAGAACATATGTAATTAGGGATAGAAAGTCCTACAAGGTGCATCGGGCCTGAATTGGGGTAACCTAGTACATGAAAACAATACTTAATATGCACCAAGTCTGAAACTCCCAGGAAAAAATTGGTTAATCATAAGATTTTTATAAACCATTTTGAAGGATTTATAGAAAATGTAATTTTTTTAAATAAAAACATATTAAATCATGATTCTTTAAAACATAAAATTCTTTAAAAGTTATAATATTATTAAATGAAAATAATTTATCACTAAGATTATATTATTTTATAAAATGGTGGGAAATAGGAGGAACCATGTAAATGGTGAGTACAATGGACTAGGCACTGATGACCCTCTAATAGAAGTCAAAATGGAAAACTTCATCAGTACGATGGATAAAATGAATCAACTTACGAGCAATAAAATGAATCATGATGATATAATGGATTCTTCTCGAAGGTAATATCTTTCCATTGAGTTATTCATGCCTCAAAAACCACCTTATTTTAGTGGATCTACTGACCCATTAATTTTTGAACAATGGATAAGATTTATAGAAAGGATCATTTTTATACTCCATTGTTCAAAACAAGATAATGTCACACTGTCTATGTACTACTTAGAGGAAGAAGATGGTCAATGGTGGATATTGATTAATAAAAAATACCAATAAGGGAGGTTAAATCTATAGAGTTGGACAATTTAAGGGGATCCTTTTTCAAAATATATTTCCCATGTTCGATGAAAATGAAAATGGAGAAGGGATTCCTAGAGCTGAAGTAGAAGGAAAATGAATATGTGGGAAGGAATGATATGAACTTTACAATACTTTCTCACTATAACTCTAGCTTTTTCATGGATCCTAATGGAAAATTTTATAGGTTCTTCATTGGACTAAGACCCCATCTATGAAATAATCTATCCAATAAATTCTATGATAGCTATGAGTATATAGTACAAAGTGAAATGAAGGTTTAACTGGAGTTGAGAGAGATGAATTGGTCCCATAAATTGAATTAAAAGAATAGATCAATGAATCCATGATTAAGGAGTAAATTTTATCATGAAAGAGGAGGAAAGAAAGTGTACTTTTCACATGCAACAAATGTGGGAAGAAGTTTTCAAGGAACTAATTTCTTGAGAGAAATAAATGTAACAAGTGTGGAAGAGATGGCCATATTTGTTGGAATTATCATAGTGAGGTGAAGCCTCAACTTATCAACACTAATTATAAAGGTAATACGGTGTAAGCCCAACAAGAAGTACAATGATTAAACTGTGGATAGCTTGGTCACTTTTCCAATCAATGTATAAATCCAAAGTTAAGAGAGGGGAATCACCATCAAACTTAGAATAGGAAAAGGAAGCAAGGATGTGATTTTTCTATAATAACTGATGAAGTTGTAGAACCTAATGATGTGTTGGCATGTACTCTCATTTTTCTCTAAAATATAGAAAGTACCTTCTTTGATTATATTTCAAATAATTCATTTATTTCATCCTAGTTTGAAAACAATATATAATCAAGACCTAAACTTCTATAAGTATAGTTTTTAGTCAAGTATCTTAGAGGGATTATCAAAGAATCGACAGTGTGTATAAATTCTAGTATTCACATTGGTGAGTAAAATATCATCAAAAATATAGTAGTCATTCCCATATTAGAATTTGACATTATACTAGGGATGGACTGAATCTCAAAGTATAATGCTAAGATCAACTGCAGAAGAATGTAAATCATAGTATCCTTGAATTCATAGCCTATAATTATCTTCAAAGGAGAGATATCTCGACCTGAGTTTTTTCTAGAACAAACTCTTGTAGACTTCTTTATAGAGACGATTGGGGAAGATAAAGAAGGAAATGAATGTATATTAATTGAAAATGTCCCCATATTTCAAGAATACATTTATATATTTCTTAAGGAGTTACTTGAAACTCACCCAAAAAGAGAGGTATAGTTATCCATTGGAATCATTCCTATATCCATGCCGATGTAAATAGAATGGAAAATGTGGAGTTGTAGGAAATAAAGAAACAACTCCAAGATCTTTTGGATAAGGGTTTCATCTAACCATGTTTGTCTCCTTGGGGAGAACCTATTCTATTTGGGAATAATAAGGATGGATTAATGTGTCTATGAATTGATTATATATAACTTAATGGGATCGCAGTATAGAAAAAGTACCCTCATCAAAGGATTTATGATTTATTTGACAAGATTCACGGGGATCCATTATTATCCAAGATTTATCTTTAATTTGTTTGTCATTAATTGAAGTTGAAGAAAGAAGATATTTCAAAGACCTACTTCCAACCATGTTATAGGCATTATGAGTTTGTTGTTATTCCCTTAGGCTTTAATAATGCTCCTATTATTTTTATGGATTTGATGAATAGAGTCTTTAAGGACTATCTTGATAACTTTTTGGTAGTTTTTATTGATGATATTATGATATATTCCAAATTTTGTGAGGATTATAAGGATCATATTAGGATTATATCAAAAACTCTAATGAAGGAAAATATATTTGGAAAGTTTAAAAAATGTTAATTTTGGTTACAATTTTTTTTTCATGGGGCCCATTATAACTAGTAAAGGAATCTCAGTTGACCCTAACAAGATGAAGGCTGTGGAGGAGTGGCCTCACCCTACAATAGTAACATATAGTTATAGTTTACTTGTCTTATCAGGATATTGTAGTAGGTTTGTGAAAATTGTTTCATGAATTTAAAATACACTAACCAAGATAACTCAAAAGTGGTTAATTTCATCTAGAAAACAGAGTGTGAAGAAAATTTCCAAGAAATAAGGAAGATATTGGTTACTAAAACTATGTTAACTCTACCCTCTATAAGTGGATGATTTTTTGTTTTTAGAAACACATCTCTAAATTGGCCTCTACGTGTCCTCATGAAAAATGAAAAGGTGATTGCTTATGCATCGCGACAATTGAAGCCTCATGAGATGAATTATCCCACGCATGACTTGGAATTGGTTGTTATTGTTTTTTCTTTAAAGATATGGAGGCACTATATTTATGGGGATAAATGTGATATATACACAAACCACCAAAGTTTGAAGTATATTTTCAAACAAAAGGAATTGAACATGAGATAGATGATACGATTGGAACTTCTCAAATACTATGATTGTTCAATTCATTATCATCCTAGAAGGGAAAAAAAATTTGTTGATGCATTAAGTAGGAAAGACCCTATTGTGTTGGAAATGATAAGTATTAAAGGATATACTTTGATCAAAGACCTAGTAAAACTATACATGGGAATCATAAGGGAAGGGACATCATCAAACTTAAACCAAATGATTTCTCAACCATAATTACTAGTAAATACAAGAAATATAAAATATAAAATAATTTATTTTAGAAGAAGACATAAGTTATGAAGAATAGGATGTTTCATAAGTTTAATATTGGTCATGAAGGTATACTATAATTTCATATAAGGATATGTCTTCCCTCTATTAAACAAATAGAGAAGGAGATCATGGATGAAGCTCACAGCTCTATATTCTATATACGTCCTTGAATCACTAAAATGTATAGATACTTTCATGATGATTATTGGTGGGATAAAATGAAAAGGGAGATTTATGACCACACTAGAAGGTTCCTGGTGTGTGAAAAAGTTAAGGAAAAGAGACAAATTCTTAAAGAGGAATTACAACCACTTCACATACCAACCTGAAAGTGGTACAATATCATTATGGATTGTATAATTGGTCTTCCAAGATTATACAAACGAAACAATGTGATTTGGGTTATAGTGGATCATCTCACTAAGACTTACGATTTCAATTCTATTCAAGAATATTTTTCTCTTTACCAACTTTCTAATATTTACATAAAATAAGTGGTGAGGTTGCATAGAGTTCCACTATATATCATTTATAATCATGATCCAAGGTTTACATCAATATTCTAGAGAAATATTCAACATGATCTGAATACTGAATTGAATTTCTGTATGACCTATCACCCATAAACTGATGGGTAATCTGAAATGACTATTTAAACACCTAAGGAAATTATGAGAATATGCTCAATGGAATGTAAAGGTTAATGGGATCAGAATATCCAATTAGTTGAGCTCTCCAACAAAAATATCTTATGTTTGAGTATTCAAATATCACCCTACGAATCTCTATATGGGAAGTGATCTAGAATTCCTACTTGGTGGTAATAAAATGGTGAGAGAAATGTTCTTGGGCCTGATCTTGAGGAAGAGATGACAGAAAAGGTTCATGTCATCCAACAACACATAAAGTATGATCAATGTTGGAAGAAGAGATATACTGGCCATCATCTAAGGGATATGCAGTTTGATGTTGGTGATAAATTATTTATTCAAATTTCAACTTGGAAGAGATTCATGTAGTTTAGGATGAAAGGAAAGCTCATCCCTAGGTACATTTCCCCCCTATGAAATCCTTGATCACATAAGAGAAGTGGACTATCTACTAGCACTTTTACAAAACCTAGATCAAGTTCATGTTGATTTCCATGTGTGTATCTTGATGAAGTACATAACTAAACCTTCATATATACTAAAACCTAAGGTGGTAAAATTGGAACATGACATCTCTTATGAGGATCAACTAGTGGAGATATTGAACCGTAAAGATAAGGTTCTATGCAACAAGACTACCCACCTCATCCAATTGTTTTTGAGTAACCACAATTATGATGAAACGAAATGAGAAATAGAGGAAACAATGAGGAAAAAGAACCCACAACTTTTCTCAAATGAGGGAACATGTTTAAATTTTAGGAACAAAATTTCATAAGGGGGGAAGAATGTAACTACACAAACTTTTTGAATTAAAATTGTATCCTAAAAATGTGTGTTTTATACACAACAAAACTATATCTCTTTAATAATGAAATGAGTATAAAATAAATTTAACCTTTTGATTTTTTGATCTTTCTATTAATGTAGATCAATTATGACCATTACATAATATGACTACTAGGAACTATACTATTTATAATAATTTTAACATTATAATTAGAGTTTATAAGTAAAATTTTTATAAAGGAAAATTGATATAGAAAGAAGATTTGATGGCCTCAACCAGTAGATTCATTACGTTTGAAGCCCATATATAGAAACTTGAGAGGGAGGTATCATCATGGGGTTTTTCTCTTGACCAATACCAATCTGATCTTCAGCAAGTGAATCATGAATGAAATTGCCTACATGAGAAGTTCAATCTAGTGCAGATTACCACTCGATAGATGTTAGCCGAGGCAACCCATGAAACTAACATCATTTAACATCTTACTCTTAGGGTGTATAAGAGTGTAATAAAGGTTTATGTTTTGAGGGACTAGTTTCTTAAATGCTTAATTCCTCTGTATAAAAAAATTATTCTTCCATCAATTCTGTTATGAGAATAGTTTTACTTAAAAAATTTAGATGGAATTTGATAAATTTATTTTCAGACAGAAATTATACTTTTCAAAAAAGTTATAATTATTATAATAAACTAGGGTATTATTAATAATTATTATTTTAATGAAATATTATGGTTAAAAAACTCTTATTTAAAAATAAATGATAAAATATTTTTTTTTTCAAGTGTTAGAAATTTTACTATGCATTTTTCATCCGTTGTTATTTTTAATAAATATGGATTTTTATATTCCAAAATAAAAATTACAAAAATTATAGAATTATTATGATAAAATAAATATCATTTTTGGAATCATCATATAAAAATTAGTTTATGGTGAACTTATAATAATTTTCTAAAATATTTTGTTCTTTAGTGAATAGTAAAAATACAATTTGAGTTTTTCAGTAATTTTATTGACATTATAATTATATCATATTGATGTAATAATTAGTTAACTAATAATAAAAAACCTAAATTATTTCATTTTATTAAAATAAGTAATTTTGATATATTTTAATAAATTTACAAATATATGATTTACTTTCCAAATTTGAAAATGTAAACCTTAACTTAAAAAATGATATTTTTTTAGAAACATTACTTTTCCTTACAAATATAACTAATACAAAATTATGGTCAACTAATTTATTATAAAATTAAATAAAATATGATCCAATTTTTCAATAAAATGGGAAAATACCATGGTTAATCTCATGGTTTTTCAATTACCACTACCTAAGTGTCCAATGCAATTATTTTGAAATTAATAAACAAATCCTCCTCTTTGGATATAAATACCCACCCATTTCTCAATTTCAATTCACTCCCACTTCATACTCCATGAATATATGATATTTTTATCTCTAAATGATTCCTAACAAGGTTTTTTCAATCCCCCAATGTTCCAATAATCGAGTTTTAGGTGTTACTCGTCGAGGTAAGGGAAATCTCAACTTCTCTTTTTCTTTCAAATTCCCTTTTTTATATGGAATGTATTTAAAATTTTAAAAATATGTTTTTATGTCCATTTTAATCATTAAATTAATTAAAAATTATGTTTTATCAATGTGATATCCCTATCCCATCTTCTTTTACCCTTTTCTATAACCATGTTTTATACCTGTTATGTTGCTGATTTTACTTCTCAAAATTTATATCTTCTCATCAAGAAATTCCCTTTGTTATTTTATTTTTTTGAATACACAAACCTATTTATTTTCTAGTGTTATTCAATAATATTTAAAAAATATTTATTTTATTCTGGTAATGACATATATAAAATCCCCATTCTCTTTCCATGGGTTATAAATGATATGATGATCTTTCTCTTTAAGCACTTTTAAAAATGTCAATATTTCGATACGAAACTTGTTTCTTTTATTCTACACAATTTATTTATGAAATGTTTGATTATGATTTATGTGGATAAAATTAATTAATAAAGATGAATGTTTTTCCCTGATATCACTCCAATGCATTGGGTAAATAATTTAATCTCCAGAGAGGACATGTTTTATGTTACCCTAGTGAATAACCTTAGTAATTTTAATGACACTATTGTAAAAAACCTTGGAGATATGCTTATGGATGTGTCATTTAGACGTGGTTTACAAATTTACAAGTTACTATTAATGTTATTATTATTATTATATTCCTATTTCTCATGTATTTATGATATTCCTCAAGTTTTATTTAATAATTCCCAGGATCACATGTAAACCATTTCCATTTATATCCCTTTGAAGACTTATGCTCACCCTATCCTTTGATGCAATTCCCCAGGTTTTGAGATGCAGTAATTGTACATTGGATGAACCTATGATGAATCCATTAAAGTGTATTTGAATTATTTTTTATGTTTTCACATATTATGTGCCTTATTTATAAGAAACTAAACTTTAAAATATCCTCTATTTGTATAATGTAATGTAATATTTTTTCATAAAAATGAGGGATTATATAGCCATCAACCTCAGAAATTTTGAAAAAAGTGTCTTTGGTCAGTGACGTCTTTAGTTCAATTTTGGGGACATCTATTGTAGGATGTTAAAAACCCTAAAAATTATTATTTAACTATAAATATAATTTATACCTAATCATTTGTTAATAATTAATAAAAAATATTGATCTATTTTGAAACCAAAAAACATCCTTGTATTTACAACATATATATTTTTCTACTAGTGCTTTATATTATTAGGATTTAATGATCTTTTTTCACTATTTTCCTTAAAAATAGTTTATAAATAATGATTTTTAATCCATTAAAATTTATATATCTATATTGATTTATTCCACAAATATGTATTCACTTTTAGTCTTGATTATTGTAAGGAGAGATGTTTTTTTTGTTATTACATTAACTACGTTTTTCCATTCTTGGGTGACAATATATGACGAAATAATAATATATATGTTTTTTTGAAAATAATATCACCTTATATTATTTTTATTTTTTAAATATATATTTTAGAATTCAATAAAAATAATAGTTTTAACAAAATTTCCCTTAAATGAAATATTTTCCTATAATAATAGAATATACCGCCATTGGTATATCCAAGTCATGAGTGGGATAATATTTTTCTTGAGTCTTTAATTTATATGATTCATTAGCTATCATTATCTTATTTTTCATTAGTACATGAACAAGAAAATTATTTGAATCCTTACTATATATGGTAAAACTTTCAAATCCTAATAGTTTACTAAACTACATTATTTTTTTATATTATATGATTTATTTATACAAATTTATGTTAAAAAACATTGGTATTATCTTGGAATATGTCATATAAATATATGATTCTTTCTTAAAGAATACAATAAAATATCCATTGATGTAAAAAAATAACATCAATTACTGTATAATTCTATTATTTTTATGGGGTTTGGACAGTCCTCTATAAAAAAATTATTACAAAGTTCAATTAATATTCTTTAACTACTAAAAAATGACCTAAGAATATCAATTGATATAACCAAAACTTAAATTTTTTTAATTTATAAAAAACATATTTCCTTAGTTTTTTTATAATAATACTTATTTTTTCATCATGATCGTCATTATTTTTAGAATTTACTATAAAATATTCAATAAAAAGTTTGAATAATTTATCAAGGAAATATGTAAAGAATATATTCATCAATTTTATAAAAATTAAAATGGAAGTAGTTAATCCAGAGGAAATGAAACAAAATCACATTTTACATACCAAGAGTGAATATTAGTATTTGTAATATCCCCCACAATATATTTTATTTATGATTATTAGATTATAGATACATAATCGATACATATTGGTCACTATAAAGATGGTCAATAAAATCATCTATTTATTAAAAATTATAATTTTTCTTTATATTAATTACATTAATATATATATAGTTAATAAATAGACACATTGATTCATCTAAATTTTATAAAAAATGGATTTTTTATCTGTATAAAGACACATATAGTTATATAAAACCATTTTTTAGATGTTCACATAGTTTCTTCTTTAAATATTCCCATTACACCAATGCTATTTTATATGGATTCCTCAATATGTTCTTATATCCATACAAGAGTTCAACTAAGAAATTTACCGTGGTGAAATTTTTTATTGTTGGATTTATTGTCTTTTCACTTTTATAATAAATATGTATAGCTGTGAGTGTATTTTTATAAAATAGATACGTCTTATATCTTACGTTGTTTTACTAAAGTGTTCTTATATGTGTTATTATATTTTTTTTCAATGGTATTTATTTTCAATGAATCATGTCAATAAGTAAGCCAAAATACATGGGTGATGGATATAGTATCCAACATTTAAATGAATATTTTAGGGGTTTAACATGTGGTTTGGGTAAAAATAAGGAGAAAAAATACAATGGATATATAATGAAAATTCACATGTTAGAATGGAAATTGGAGAAGTAAGGATGATAGAGAAAAGCCATTCAAATTAGATAATTGTTGAACTTGACCTAATGTTAAAGACATTTTATACGGTGTGTGGAGGATTCTCCTATGATAGTTCCACTAGAAGAGAAGTATAGATGTCTTGGAGAATCTCATATTGTGATCTTTTATGATTTACTAATGAAATTAGTACAAACCAACACATGGATGAAGGTTTGAAAATATTTGATGGAGGATGAATTTTCGAGTGTAGTGATCTAATTTTTAGAATATAATAGTTGAATTTATAAGTTATTTGTGCACATATGAATTGATTTGATGAGTTTTCGATTTTATAATAAATTTCAAATATTTATTTTATATTTTTATGATTTATTGAGAATTTATTGAAATGATTGGAAGAATTGTTTGAGTTCATTGAAGAATTTATTAAAATATAGCAATGTTTGGACTATATATGTTTTAATCAAGACTGGTGTATGTTTATATAGTACTTGGATATGTGTCATATTGATTTTTTTGAATGTGTAAATGATCTTTGAATATGTGTCATCAATGTACATCTGATTCTTAGCAGGTCCTAAAATTTAGAGAAGGTAATTATGAATAACTGTGATTCTTCTATAGAGTAGTTATGATTTATATCTATGTAAGTGTGATGTATCCCAGTGTATGTGTGATTATGAATCAATTTATGTTTCATTCAACACTCTGATAGAATTTATAAAACTAAAAATTAAAAAATTAATTTCTAGATTTTATATCTCAAGACTAAAACAAGTTGTGATGAATAAAAAGATATTTATTAAGAATTCAAACATTATAAAATTCAATAAGGGTGTATAATTCATGGTAGAAAATAAAGGAAATATTGTCTCTATATTTGGTGTAGAGGATCAAAGTGAATAATAATCTGGAGTATTTAAAATATATTTACATAAGGAATTAATTTTAGAAGATTCTTGATTAGTTCTATTAGGATCCATACATCATGATGCTTTTATAATCCACAATACAAGATTGATTTAAGATATATTGAATGAGACCAAAGTGAGAGGTTATTATTTTTCAATATTTGATCATATCAAATTAGAATATATTAAATTTTATTTTGGGGATCATATAATGATACTGCTACTTATTTTATATTTTTTAAAATATCATAAGTAATAATGTGATTCAAGATGAATGGATATGAATTTGATATATAGTTGATTAGCTATCTAACAGTGAAAATCATCTTGAGTATTGTGTTGGTTCCAATGAATCTATCAAGATATATGATTTGAGTATTTTTGTTTTTCACTATAGTACTATAATTCTATCCACATGCAAGATCTTACATTTAAATATCAGAGATCTCATTCTATTTGAAAATATCTCTACTATAATGAATTTACCCTTGTTTTAAGATGGTTTATCATGATATATGTGTGTGATATGAATTTTAGTGAGTTTTCATGATTATAATTTAAAAAATATAATGGATGTATCAAGGATTATATAATTATTTGTGAGATTTTATTATGGTTGAGAGAAATGATAAATAAGAAAAAAGGAAAGAAAACAAGACTCCAGTAAATGTATATGAGATAAGAAATGAGAATAAAAGGAAATACGAAGATCATGGAAACACCAAATTATAGAAAAAATGAAAAAGTGTGCATATACATCATGCAAATTGAAAATTATGATGAGATATTTTCTATTTCCTATATTGATAATATTATTACTGGTGACCTAAATTATAAAGTAAAATAAAGAAATAGAGTGTTGTTTTTGAGAGGTTGAGTTAAGGATTTCTTGTGCTTTTTGAAGCATTAAAGATAACTCTCAAGGAATAATAAAGAAGATCCCATATTGAGATTAATGTGAAGATTATATTCTTTCAATGAAAAATTAATAAGAATCTAACCATAATTTATTTACCAGACCATTGAGATGAAGTAGAGAAGAAGGAGGAGGAGGAGGAGGTGGAGGGAGAAGAAAATGAGTGATAGGACAACTAAGATATTCTCCAAAGTAGTTGTGTAGATAATTAAAATGATTTAGTAACATATATAGATGATAAAATTATACATAATATTATGAATCTGGGCTATTATAGTGGTTGAGTTATAGGTATTGTTCCTAATGATTTTATAGAATTTAAAGAAGCTATTATTGAATAGAAAGAGATCAAATCTGGTGGATATAGACACATCATGTGCCAAACTGATGATAAAATTATAAGTAGGAGATGTATGTAACAAATTTTATTTACATAGTTCTAATCCATATAACTTATGGGACTTAGGGTATATAGGGTGATTATTATGTGAAGCATTGGAAACATTGTAATGCTACTAAGGTAAGTCAAGTGTGATTATGGAAAGAGATGTATCATGGGGTTCATAAAAGTGTATACACTTTGAGAATAATTATATCTGTGAGAAACTCCAACAATTATAGTCATCATTTAATTATTGTGTAGACACCATGATTTAGGAGAATAACCAATCATGGAAAGGGTTATACCTTTTGAGCCAAACCTTGTAAAAATATTAAATAATATCTTTATTTGATTTAATTAAATTTCATGTTGTTTTATTACATGGTTAAAAATAAATTGATCCAACTCCATTAATGAGAATTTGAGGTTCATAATAAATAAGGGTTAAAATATTCTAAGAACATTTGGTAATTGGTAAAAATTAGCCAACAACTGATTTACTCCCCCTATTATGTGTTCACACAAATCCTATCGGTAATTTCATCAATAACTTTGCATTTATCACCAATAATTTTACTCAAGTATACCAAAACTAGTCTTTCTTTATAATAATCAAGTGAAAATATTTATTCTTTTTAAAATTTATTTAGATTAGTAAAATATAATAATTAAAATATATTTTTCTCGCAAATTAATTTTACCAACATACCATTAGATATAATTTTTTCCAAATATTATGTTTAAATCCATCATTATTAATGAAAAAATATTTAATACACGATCTCAATGTATAATCAGAGTATATATCACAATATCATTATTCTTGTGATTGAAAAACAAATCAATGTACTATTTATGTCTTGGTTTTTATTAAAGATAGTTCCCTTTTGAAATACTTTTTTTTAGTTTATAGAGCTGAAATATTTTATAATTTTTTAAGTGTATTATAATTATTTAAACCCCACAAATTTTTAATTTTAATTGAAACTCCATAAATTTTGTAATTTTTAAGTGTTTGAAGCTAAATTTTAAAATTCCATAAATTTGGAATTTTAACAGTTTTTATCATTTTTTTTTCGTTGTGCCTATATTTTTCAACCATCTAAAGGCCCAAAAAAATCAATCAATTTAGAAAATAATTTTTCGAGTAGAATTGATAACCCTTCAACAAATAAGTAATAAAAAAATCCTTAAAAATTAGGTGATTCCACCTAGAAAATATATAGGACTCAAATCCTCATATCCAAGATAAATAAAATGCTTAAAATTTGGTCATTAAAATGGTATTTTTTCTTGTGAAATTGGAGTAAGTTGAACATTCACTTCATCTAAAAAATATTGTATAATTAAATCAAATATAAATTTTTATTAACATGCCTAAAGGAGCTAATTTTTTTTAAAGAAATATATCTCGTGTGTAAAGAATATTTAAGAAGATAACACAGTAATATTATATATACAGGAGGTTGATATTGGATTAGAGTTTCTGGATACAGATTATGGATAGAAGATTTTCATCCCTTCCCTTTGCTTTTATATTTTCACATACATTGTCATTTCAATGGATTTTGTATTGAGGGAGTG
This sequence comes from Viscum album, assembly GCA_963277665.1. NCBI lineage: Eukaryota > Viridiplantae > Streptophyta > Magnoliopsida > Santalales > Viscaceae > Viscum > Viscum album. The sequence continues at coordinate 71,955,173 of OY728162.1, read as the reverse complement.
AAATATGTTGGAGAAGACATGATGGAGGATAGTAGTATTCTATTAAGTGATAAATCTAGAAAGGGATAAAATCTTAGTGGTGGTGAGAATCAGAGATCTGAGGATTCATTGTGTTGGAGTTTCTGTTCTTCATTGTAAACTCTTTTCATTTGATTTATCCTAATTTTTTTTTGAATGAAGGAGGACTCTTAATTTTGGTTTTCAATTTATTTAATTTTTTTCTGGATTTTTTATAAACTTATCAATGTAAAATATTTATATTGTTGTTTAGACATCTTTGGGAGAGGTCTTCCCATTAAGAAAAACATGTTAAACTAGATTTTATTTCTCAGAGGAATTTGGGAAATCCGATCATATTTGTAAGTAGATAAAAACCCATATTTGAGGTATTTATATGGTTTATGGTCAATACAGGTGTATAACTTGAGGTATTGAGGTTTGTGTTGACCTCCTTGTTTTAATTATCACAATATATTTCTTATTATAATATTAATGAGTTTTATGTTTCCTGTAAGTATCTTATAATCAGAGACATGAGATAAAAATTTCAATTTATGAGCCACCATCAAGGATAAATCATCACCAACCATATAACACCACCATGTATGAGTCTCCATTGACACAACACACTGCTAGAATAGAAAATTTGAAAATTACTTAAATGACTCATCATCAGGATGTCATACTGCCAAAATGGAATTTTGACAAAGTACAAGACACCGCGAGCTTGACCTACCATCAAAGGAGTAACCTCCAGAAGGATGAATCACCATTATCTGAGTCACCACCAACATATAATTTTGTCTAAGTATAGAATCTCATGAAGTTATCATGACACACCACCAGATCGAGACACCGCCAGCCTGAGACACTGCTAGAATAAGACACCGCTAGACTACGAGTAACTGTTCATGACTCACTATCACTATTTATTACTTTATACTTTCAACCACTTCTCTAATTTCTATATTGGTGAATTTAATAATGAGTTTTATTTTAATGATTATTTCTTAAATGCTCAATAGAATGAATTGTAGTATGTGTTTTCCCTAAGTATGAGGAGACATAATATTCAGATGCTCACATGGATACTCATGCATTATGATGAAAATAAAGAGGAAAAAATCCCACTCATGTAATATAGAAGAAGGGTGTGAAATGAGAATCAGTATAGAAAATACATGAAAATCTATTCACATACAGATCTAAACTCAATTTCAAGTCCATGAATAACTTACCTGCTACATCCTACTATACTCGACTGAGGAATCCAAAGATTAATATACATCTTCTTCCTTCTCACAGTCAAGAACAATAGTATCCACAACACTCTATTTTACTGAAGTATCAAGATCCCGACTTGAGCATCATTTTAAAAAAAATTCAAGGAGTCATGAGCTATACTACATAAAAATTCGAGCATCTCTATCCATTCATACTTTTAGGTTTCTCAATCTGTATATGTTGTTTAAATTATGAGTAGTGTGTGATACTTTATTTATTTGACACACATTGTCTCCTACAATGATTGTAATATATATATATATATATATCTTATCAACCATTCTTTATTTGTTTTTCCACAAGAACTATGAAATAGGTCTTCTGTGGTCGGTTATATTTTTTACTCCCACAGATAACAGTAGAAGAGGACATGTGTGTTCTAGACAGTTGTACACTGTTGTAAAACATGATCCCGGTTGTGAATCAAACTATTTATTTATATAAACTTATTGGTGGTAGGTGATCTACAAGTGGAGATAACTAACTCTCATCTTGAGATTCAACCTCTTGTATTTGAATTTTTGATGCTTGTTTTATCTTGTTTCATATTTTTCTTCTGAATCTATTCTTAAAAATTGAAAATTGTTTTAAACTATAAAAATATTAATACACTTATAGTTAAACTTAATTACAGTTTTTATAATAATTTAATTATGTACATTGATTTCAACAGACTAAGTAATATTGCATATTATTTATTTGAGACCTAGTCAATCTTATAAGAAAACTTTTAAATTATTGAAATGTATAACAATCTACTATTTTGGTTAACTTGATCAATTTTAAAATAATTGGCAGAATCTATTTTAATCCATTTAGAACATAATTTTTATTAGATACTCAATTCACCCCCTTCTTGAGTTAATCACTTTGACCAATATTTGGTGTTAAATGACTAATCATTGATATCAATGTTTTTAAAAAACATTTCAACTGTGATTTTTTAAGCCTTAAAGATATTAAATTTATATTATATATAAATTTAGTTTTTTAAATGGATTCTTGAAAAGGAGGTTCAAAAACTAACATACCTACCATTTTTAATGGTAATAATTATCTTAATGGAAAATTAAAATTAAAATGCACATTGAGAGTATAAGATATGAAATTTAAACTCCTATAGAAGATAAATATGATATTCTTAGTACTGCAAGAAAAGATTGAGATGGATCTAATTTTTTTACAATAATAATCATAAATTAATAAATTATTTTTAATATTATTTAGTAGTGAATGAATGTAATAGAATATCTTCCTACGAAACCACATATGAATTTGGGATACTTTATCTGTTTCACTTGATGGAAAAAATAATGTCAAGGATATGAGACTTAGCACATACACTATTAAGTATTAAAAAATTAAGTTGAATCCTGATGAACCTATTTCTAACATGTACCTCAGATTCAATGAGATTGTGAACAAAATAATCTCTATTTTGAATAATGTATACAATAAGGACCAGATTGTATGACTATTAAGTTGTCTACCTAAAAGATGAAGAGGCACATCTATCTCTAGTAGAGAATCTTGTGACATCAGAAAACTATCTGTCAAAGAGTTGATTGGTAAACTTATGACGTATAAAGAAGTGTTAAAATTCAACCATGAAGATGATGAAGAACCAAATAGAAAATTTGTATCCTTTATGATTACTACATCTAAGCAAAAGGAAAAGAAAGAAGTTCAAGCTGTGAGTTCAAGTGATAGTGAGTCACCATTAGATAATGATGAAGATATGGCTAATCTAGCTACAAGGAATAATAAATTTTATAGGAAAAATATTTTTTTTAGATATCCCAATTATAAAGGAAAATATTATTCCAAGGGAACCTAGAATAAATACTAAAATAAAGATAAAAATGAGGTTATCTACTATGAGTGTAAGAGGAAAGGTCATGTAATGGTTGACTATCAAAATTTAATGTACAAAAAGAGATATTATGAATAGAATAGAAGATATAATAATGAAATTATAGCTGGTTGGAGTGATTCTGATGAATTGAAGGTAGTTCTATACTATCTTTAATGCAAAATGGGGCCAGGAGACTGGCGATTCATCCCTGACCTAGGCGGTGCATGATGGACACCATCTCTGCCCCTCCCTCGCTGGGGGGGGAGGGGATACCCTGCTGCATCAGGGAATATTCCCCCTTATTTGGTTCTGGAACCCGGATTTATTACCTCTGTTTCCCAAAATTTCTATTTTCCCTAAAGTCCCGGACCTTCATGATGGATACCCTCAGCTCACAACTTCTATCGTGGAATTCACTGATGCTTCGACTCTCCTCGATCTCAACCTGTTTTCTCGATTTCCTTTGTGACGCCCTTTGGTTGACTCCTTTGATAGGTTAGTTTTTGAATCCTGGGTACTTCAAGATCAGGCGACTATAGGTATTCTGAACAAATGACATATCATGATTCGCTTTGCATCCATGAAGGATCTGATCATGGTATTGTCCATGACTCCTTGATCCTGCAATGGCCTGAACTTTCATCTCTTCTAATGGTCTTATGATATTTATATGAACCACGATGACCCGTCCGCGGCATTGTGGGTATGTTTTACCAAACTCCTTCTTCCTTTCTGGAAACCCTCTATAATCTATATGCTTGGAAACAAGGTTGGACGCTACATTTTCTCTGACTCAAGAACCAGCTCTGTTTGTCATCCAATTTACCCACAGATTTGTGTTGAAGTTGACATTTCTAGACCTTTAGTTGAATCAGTGTAAATTATAGTAGGAGAATTATTCAGTGGAAGTAGCAGGTGGTGTTCAAATTTTGGGTGAACATCTATTTAAGGTTCCCTCGTCTCAGGTACTTACCCCACTCATGTCACAGAGGAAGCAGGGGTCGACAAGGGAGTGGTGAAGGGATTGATGCTACACCCCTTTTCCTGCTCCTCAAGATTATCTTCATGTGGAGGCTTCCGATGTCATGCAGTCAACTTTATTAGGCCCATTGAAAGCAGTGGTGGGGGATGGACCTATCTCTCGATGTGATGACATGGTGTTTGGCAGTGTGAGCTCAGTTGATGTTTTTCAGAAACAGGACAAGGCACTACCTTAGGAACCGAGAGTAACTAATATCTTAAATATATTGAGATGAGATTTAGAATTCCCCTATCTTTAAAGCAGGCACTACACAAAATAGAGAAATTCTAGTTAGGATCTTTTCTAGTGATAAAACTCTAGTGGCCTCAGACGGGGCTTACACTTCAAATACCATGGGGCTCCAAAGTCCCTCACATATTCCAAGGTTATGCATGCAGGAAATACAGAAATGGTATGTTCCATGTTTGGTTAGAAGTAGGAGGGTGGAAAGGCATAGAATATATCAGCCGAATAACAAACAGATTCCAAGAACTTTGGCCTGTCTCAATTCGAACAACCATTTTGATACACTGAGTGTCGAAGGAGGGGGTGAATATAAGAACACTTTTCCCTGAAATTTGAGTCTGATAGAGAATGAAACTCAAATGAAATAGAAGAGTATGGTATTGGACTACATAGCCCGAGGTGGAAGAAGGGGAATAATGAAAACAAGGATCACAGAAGTTACATTATCACCACGAAGCAAAAATAAAAGGGACAAAGAGACTAATCACATCTTTCTAAGCCAATGGACACACATTTAGCCAAAAAAGGTAACAAGTACATAGAATAGGAACCTCAACCAATGGAATAAGGGTAGTTTTCACAGGATGAGGGCACCATGGCTGGTGTAATGGAGGAACAACAAGTAGGCAATAACAAATCCCAAAATTAATAGGTGGAAGGGTATGTGGAAGTTTTGGTGTCTCCTCAAGATGATGAAACTAAGGGTAAACTTGGGGTGATTCCACTGCATCTTGAGGATTCAAGGTTAGAGGAGATGGTTATGCTCCCTTCTACACAATAGTGGGAGGTAGGGACTCCATATGGTACTCAACGATGGGAAGATGCATCTATGGACCCCCATATGGAACTGCTCATGATTTCAGAAGAAGAGATGGTGGAGTACATCCCAACAATTGAGGAAACAAAGGAATAGGTTGATCAAATTATGGAAAGAATGATCCAAGTGGCTGTTACTAGGGAGCAAGGCAGTTAGACAGAGAAGCAAGACCGCATATTGATTAGATGGTTTAACATAGAGAAGATCAGCAAAGAGGAGTACATGATCTCTTGGGATTATCTAGCTCAACACTATGAAGACGTCTTGAAGGATGACCCAGAAATCCAGGTAAATTCTATCCCTTGTAAAATATGTAGGGAAATTGAGTCCAAACAACTTAAAATTTTCTTTGATAAGTTTGTAGTTTCTTTAGCTGCCTGACCTGGTTAGTTGTGTGGGCTCTCACTTCCTCCTTGAAAGTGTTTTAATAAAAAAATTAACTTACACGGAGTGATTCTCAGGATAGATCTAGTGATTCTTAATCAGCTCCTATAGGGAAATTAGATAGAGAAAACATGTTATTTATAAAAAAAATCAACGAGGTACCTATTACTTCTAATGTTTTACCTATGAATAATGATCATATTTTTTATATTTATGAGAATGAGAATTATTATGGTGAAATGTATCAATATGAATTGTTTGAATATTTTAATGTGATATAGGGAACTATTAATGAACTAAGAGATAAATATAAAACCATGAAAAGAAATTATGATTTATCTGCAAATATTAAATTTGATCTATCTCATGAATAGGAATAGAATTATCAACTATTGAAGGATAATACTTAAATTAAACTTTCAAATGAGAAATAAAATAAATAATTGAAAAAATCCACTAATGGTAGAGAAATTTTCACAATAATTTTAGGAAATTGAGTTGCACCTAAATATGTTACAGGCCTAGGATATCAACCTGGAAAGAGGAGAGTAACAAAAAACATTTTTGATCATATGTCCAGACTAGAAATTTATTCAACCAATTAATTTTATAAAGGAAATAATAAAGTTTTTATTTCAGAAATTATTTAATATATTTATAGAAAACCCATCAAGAAAATTTGGGTTCCCAAATATTTAATTACTAATATCTCTGGACCCAATAAAATCTGGGCACCAAAATCATTTCTTGCATAAATTTTATTTTATAGGAAATTTGTTTGAAGACCACCTATAGATGTATATGGTACTTAGAAAGTGGTTATTCTAGACATATGTTAGGAGATTAATAATGATTTAATATCCTTATTATGGTTTATGGTGGTCATGTAAACTTTTTGGAAATGCTAAATGGAAAATCATTGGCCTTAGCCAAATTGGTAATAGTAATTCTATTTTAATTTCAAAAGTGTTGTTTTTTATGGTTCTATATATAACCATGTTAGTATTTAATAATTACGTGGTGATGGTTTTTATGTTAAATTTCTGAATGAGGCATGTAATGTTTATGATTCTAAAATTTCTTTAATTTGTATAGCCTTAAGGAATGATAATGTGTATCCTATTGATCTAAATTCTTTAATTTATCAAAATGCTTCTTACATGAGTTATTTTCACAAATAATATTGGATTTGGAATATTATACTAGGACATAACAATATAAACTCACTTAAGAAGAATATCGGGAAATGGTTAGTTTAGGATCTAGCTAAAATTGAGTTCCCAAATGATAAAGTTTGTAACGCCTATCAGAAAGGGAAGGAACACAATTTTTATTTTAAATTAAAGAAATAAGTTTCAACTTGTCAACCTCTTGAGTTTGTTCATATAGATTTATTTGGACCATCTATAGTTTTTAGTTTAAACAAGAAGCTCTATATCTATATATTTGTTGAGGATTTTTATAGGTATACTTGGGTATTATTTTTATCTCAAAAAGTGAATCCTAGTCTTATTTCACCAAGTATGAGAGATCTATATAAAACCTAAGTGGACACAGAATTAAGACCTTAAGAAGTGACCATGGCCATGAGTTTGAAAATCAAGACTATGAATCTTTTTTCTCATAAAATGGCTGCGCTAATAACTTCTCTACTCCTAGGACCCCTTAGTGGAATAGAGTTGTTGGGAGAAGTTATAGAAATTTTTAAGAGATAGCTCATACCAGGTTAAATGATCATTTACTACCTATTTATTTTTGGGCATATATTGTAAATACATACTACTACATAATAAACAGAGTGTTATTTAGAACAATTTTTAAAAATACCGCTTATGAAATTTTGAATAATAGAAATCCTAAGTTTAATTAATTTCAATTTTTTGGTTGTAATGTAATTTTTCTTAACACTATGGATAATATTGAAAAAATATCCTCCAAATGTGATGATGGAATATTTATAGGTAATTTAACTTCTAATAAAGCCTATAGAGTTTTCAATAAAAGGAACAAGACCATAAAAGATTCTATTCATGCTAAATTTTATGAGATAAATCCAAATGAACCTAAGACCTCACGAGAAAATATTGAGGATTATTTTTCTTCACTAAAAATAAATTCTAAAACCTCTGATTTTTGCAGTCAAATAGGCTAAAAAACAAAATTTTATGAAGCATTTCCAATAATTCTTGAACCAAAACCTAAATAAAAACCTGAAGTGACCAACCCTACTTTTTCCAGATCTTTTATAACCCTTAAGTATCACCCCTTAGATTTTGTTGTTGGATATATAGATAGAGATATATAGACGAGATATTATCTTAGAAATAAGGTTGAACATAAATAATTCATATCTCATCAAGATCCTAAGAAATTTAATGAATCTATTAATTATGAATTACTGGTGATGGAAATGAATGAAAAATTAACTCAATTTGAAATAAATAATGTGTGGGAATTTATTGATCAACTTAAGAAAACTTTGAAGATATGAACTAAATGGGTGTTTAGAAACATGGTACATGAGTCAAGAACAATAATTAGAAACAAGGAAATACTTGTTGTATAAGGTTATAGTTAAGAGAAAGGAAAAAACTATGATGAAACCCTTTCACCAGTAGCCATACTTGAATATATTAGAATTTTTCTAGAATATGCATAACATCTTGTTATCCAAATTTATCAAATGGATTTCTCTAGTGCATTATTGAATGGATTTATAGTTGAGGATGTTTTTGTTGAAAAAACCCTAGTTTTTAAAACCCCCATTTTCTAAATAAAAAATTCAAATTAAGTAATGTTTTATATGGTTTAAAACAGGCTCATAGATCTGGGTATAATGGGATCAATAATTTTCTTACTTAAAAAGGTTTTTCGGAAGGAATATATGATCATAATCTTTATAAAAACAATTTCAAAAGATATTTCAGTAGTAAAAATCAATGCTAATGATATTATTTTGGGATCTTCATGAAATTACCTTAGTACTGATCTTTCTAAAATGATGCAAAATGAATTTGAAATGATTTTTATGGGTGAAAATAAGTAATTTCATGGATTTGATATCTATAAAAATAAAGAAGAAATCATTTTTAATAAAATTAAATATATAGAGGATATTTTAATTTTTTTACCTCTTATAGAACTAAGAGTAGTGACACTTTTGTGTGTACCACCTATAAGTTAGATCTTGATGAAACTGAGAAATCAGTAGATCAAACCATTATAATAGGTATGATTTTAAGTCTTCCCTATTTGAATACTAGTTGTACTAATATAATGTTTAGTGTGTGTATGTGTGCTTGTTTTCAAGAAAATCCAAAAGTTTCACACTTGATTGTTGTTAAAATAATTTTCAAATACCTCCAATATACTGCCAATTTTTTATTTTTTACCCTATAGGATAAGCATTTGATCTAGTTAGTTAGTCTGATACTGATTTTGGTGGATATAAGTTAGATAAAAAAGAATATCTAGAGCATATCACTTTTTAGGAAAGTATCTAGTTTATTCGTGTATTAAGAAGCAAAATTATATTGCATTATCTATAGTTAAAGCTGAATCCATTTCTGTTGGTAGTTTATATGCACAATTGTTTTGGATGAAACACAAATTATGAGACAATGGATATCAATTCTGATATTTCCCTATAAACTATGATAATAAAATTTCAATTAAAATTTCTAAGAATACAGTATCAATTTCAATAATAAAACATATTGATACAAGTCATAAATTTTGGAGAGATCATTTCCAAAATGATGATATCAATTTTGAGTATATTGGTACATAACATCAGTTGGTTGATATCTTTACAAAGTCTTTGAATTCTGAGGGAATGAATTAAATAAAACACAAGATAGGTATAATTAATTTTGGTTAATTTTAATTTTTTGTGAACACATCGTTGGGTATAACACACTATTCGGTATTACAAACCATTGGGTATTAAACACCATTGGGTATGACACACTATTGGGGATGACACACTTTTGGGTATGAAACACCATTGGCTATGACACACCATTGGATATGACACACTGTTGTGGTTGTCTCACCATTGTGGTTGTATTTCCATTGTGGTTGTCTCACCATTGTAATTGACTCGTAATTACGATAATTTCACTATTGTAAACATAAAACTATTAGGTTTAATGACTTTTTATATTTGTTTCTTTCTTCTATGTTTTTTGAACCACCAACATTTCTTTTTATTCTAACAGTTTATTATGTTTATGTAACTAAATATGAGTATTTTCTTGTTTTTTAAATTTGATTTTCATGTGCTATTTTGATTTTTATTTTCCAAATACCTAAATCTAAAATTATATGAATAAGAAATTTTTCTAGTTCCAACACACCTTTATTTCTCAGACCCTTATATTCTCTCTAGATCCTAGTGAAACTATTCATCTCCAAACCTTCATCCCTTTAATCTTTCTCTCAACCTTCGACGGAGCTTACCAGACCAATCTGTATGGAAAGACTGAAGAATACTTCTAAGGAATCATTATCTAATTAGAGGCCAAATAAGAAACAAAAGGGTGAGTCGAGTGTTCCTATTTATATAGAACTATTTCATACAAATTTGTTAAGAAGATTTATTGTAGATAAAAAAAGAAGTTGAAGTATATTGGTTAGTAATAAGTAAGTATTTGGGGCTTAAAGTACTTTAGAACCAAGGTGGGTTTGATTGGTTCTCTTCAAACCAGATACCCTTCTATCCTAAACTAGTTTATGAGTTCTATCAGTCTATGGAGATTGGTTTTTAAGAAGCGAATGTGTACTGGCTAATAAGTCAAGTTAAGGGTTGTAAAGTTTTCTTTTCCTAAAAACAATGGGCCAAATACTTAGGAGTACCTCATAAATGAGTTTTCAATGATTATCAAGGAACTATAGTTGAAGAAATTAATGTTTTTTTGTATAAATATTATTTAACTAAATTAAATGGTTATGTAATAACCATAAGACTAATAGATTGTATTTTTGACGGGGAATACAGGCTGCTATTCATTTTTATAAAACACATGCTATTTCATAGAAAATTTGACTTTGAAACCCTAAGGTATGGGGATGGATATTTATTTTATATTATAAAAATAGGATATATGATCAATCTATGTAGGTATATTATGGTTTATTTGTTATAAATTATCAAGATGACTTAAATATCTAACTCCCTGATCTATCCCAAGATGATTTCATCCTTGATAAAATCTAAAGGGTCGGTTTCAGAAGATGAAGAGTCCATTATAGACTAATTTTTTTTTGTATTTTTAATTTTTTTTCAAGATGATAATATGATGGGACCTCTAGAAGAAGTAGTGGGTATCTGATAGTTAGTAACTATATGTGGATTTTAACCCTATGGATCATCCATTTAGGCCATGTGATCTTGTTGACCTTATTCTAGAACCTGATGTGATGTTGGAGTATTCATATGCGGTTGAAGAAGAGGTTACTAACTCAAAAGCAGAAGAATAGAAATACCCTATTGATGAGGTAAGTGACCCTGATCTCTCTCTAAAACCTCAAAATATTACTTTTGGAGCTCCTAGACCTCCTAAGAGTCTTCCTAAAATAGAAAATTTAGTGAAAAGTGATGAAGAATAAACTAAAGCTTCTAGAGAAGACTAGTTTAAGTATATCTCTAAATATGATGATGATGAAGAGGAAGAAGAAGAATAAGATGATAAAAATGATGAAGGAAGTGGTAATGGTAGTGGAAATTGAGATTATAGAAATGGTAATAATGTAAATTCTAATGATGAAGATGATAATGATTTTGACTCTGATGGATTTGTTTACAGGAATTTTAAGTATATATTTGGAAATACCTTTATATCTAATTGCTTCTCTTGGTGTATCTATAGATAGACTCGACTTCCTAGTATAAGTGGATCCATAATTTAATGAAATGGATGAATATTTTAAGGGGAAGTGATCTTCAATTGATGAGTTTGTGACTGACAATACTATTTCAGATTTTTTCATTACTAAAAAAAATGAGAATTATTGCGGTTTTATAGAACCATACGGCTGAGAAAATGGATAAATAAATTGTTTTTAGTGATAAATATAATGAGGATGTAAAATTAGTTAATGTATTTTCTTTTGATGAGCCTTTTGTTGATTGGAATTTGGGAGTAAAATTAGCTGTTTTTGGTGTTCAAAAAGATGACATTCAGATGAATGAAGAGATTTCTAGTAGTGAATAGACTATTTATGTGTGTACTATCGTTGTATCTATTGTTAAGGTACCTACAAGAGTGATTCCTTCTACCATTGTGTCTGTTTTTTTTTTTTTGAAAAAACTTTAGATGGAAGGATCGACCTGATGATTAATGAATGGAGAAAGTTCTAAAGGGAATTTTTGAGTTCCCCAAATGATAGTGGACATGATATTTGAGATGAGAGATATCATAAGGGATCAATGGTTTATGAAATTTATATTTATGCTCCAGTCCCTACGATCCCATAGGTTATATTCACCAAGGGTGACTGGGATGCATTCATAGAGAAGATTGTTTCAGATTTTGATAAGGTTTTGAAGAGTCAATCACCCCTTCTCACAAAGATAAGTGAAAATGATTCCTAATATTTATTTGAATTGGTGATCTACTATATTCAACCAAATATGTTTCATCACATTCAATAAATCAAGATTGAGAATAAGAGGATAAGTAATGAGATGTAATCAGTAAAATCTATGATTTATTATTTAAGTTCTTCTTTTACATATTCTTTGAATGAAATTCCAGTAATCCTTGAAGATGAATCCTCAGACACAACAATTACTACTCCTCATGTTGATCCTAATATAGTGAGAACTGTGGTTATAGGAGAATTTTCTACTATAACAAGTGGAACTTTATGTGGGGAACCTATCATTCCTTTGACAATTTTTAGGAAGTTTGAGTAGAGTACTTCACATGATCACACGATGATAAAGAGTTGTGCCAAGGATATGAATTTAGATAGAGATATAATTAACAAATACATTAAATAATATATCTCAATAGTTTATAATAAATATTCCATGGATGTAAATTTCAAGTTTTTTCTTGAGAATTTGATGATTACACCTATTACCCAAGCCTTTAAAGAGAATGTTAGAAAATTTAAGAAGATGAATCCAATGCTAAATCAGTTTATGGAAGAGAAAGGATATTTATTTAGTTCCATGGAGAGAGGTGGTTAGATAATAATGGATTTCATAAAACTTATGAAACATGTTCTCCATGAACATTTCACAACTTTTCTGGCTAAAAAAGAAAATCCAATTACCCCACAGGTGTCTTTTAGACTAGAAGTTACCAAGAACCCACTTGTAACTCTACCTACCAGATTCAAACCATTTCCTATTCATCCTACCCAAGCTATGAGTCGACTCATGCTGATTATTGTTATTTAATATTGACCTCCTCAAGCTATAGCTAGACTTATAACTGGTTTTCCAACTACCTTTCCTACAACACCTTCATACCACGCTAAACCTATTATCTCATATTTGGAGAAATCCAAGGACAAAGGAAAAACTATTTTCGACCCTTCCACCCAGCCTTGAAAATATTATTGGGTTATACATTTTTCTGAAAGGAATGATTTATTAAAAGTTTTTGTTAACCTTTTTGGACATATTTAATGGGAATATCTCATTATTTTATTCAAATTATGTTTACCATTTTGATAAACCCAAAAGGTGGAGAACTATTGTATGGAATTTATTTTTGATTTATTTTTACCTATTAGAGTCACCTTTCTTTAACAATATTTCTTATAATTCTTTGATACTTAATTACACTGATATATATGCACACTATTATAATTTCTCTTTGATATCAAATTTTGATATTTCATTTGATACCATGAATTGTTTACCTTTGATTCCAAGATTTCCGATCATAAAAAGGGGGATATTGTTGACCAAATTGTTTTAATGAAAAAAAATTATGATTATTATAATATTAATGAGATTCATGTTTTCTATAAGTATCTTATAATCTAATACGAGTAATGAAAATTGATATGTATGATAAAATGACAAGGATGAATCATTTCCAACCATATCACACTGCCAACGATGAGTCACCATTGACACAACACACTCCCAGCATGGAAAATTAGAAAAGTAATTAAATGACCCATCATCAGGATTTTATTCCATCAGAATGGAATTTTGACAAAGTATGAGACACCGCCATCCTCACCTACGATCATATGAGTCACCACAAGAAGTATAAATCACCTTTATATGAGTCACTACTATTGTATAATTTTTGTTAAGTACAAAATTTCACATCTTCATCTTAAAACACCACCAGAATGAGACAACGCCAGGCTGAGACACAACTGGAAAATGAAAACACTAGACTATGAGTCACCGTTCATGAATCACAATCACTATTTATTTACTTTATATTTTTCAATTAATTCTCATATAGATATATTATTGAATTTAATGGTATGTTTTATTTTAATTTTTGTTTCTTAGATGGTTGACAGAATGATATAAAGCATGTTTCAGCTATGAGTATGAGGATGCAGGATATTCGAATGCTCATGTGGATACTCATGCATGTTGTTGATAAAATGATAAGTAGAATCTCTCATGTAATATATATGAAGGGTGTGCAATTCGATGTTATAGATAAAATACATGACAAGGTATTCACCTATATAGATAAAATAAATTACTGGACAATGAAGAACATACATGCTACATCCAAATACACTCAACTAAGGAAGCCAAAGCTCAATACATATATAATTCCTTCCTTCAGTTAAGAACAGAAGTGTCCACGACACTTATTTTTACTAAAGTATCAAGATCCTAACTCAATCTACATTTTCCAAATCATTTGAAGGAGTAACGAGCTGCACTGCATAACAAAACAAGAATCTATAACCCTTCATACATGTAGATTTCTCAGTAATTTTAATTCATACACACTGTATCCTAATATAAATGTAGGATAAATAATTATCTTTTCAAACATTATTTATCTATTTTCTATAACAACTATGGAAGAGGACATCTGTGACCTATTATATTTTGTACTCCCATAGATAATAGTTTAAGAGTCCTTGTGTGGTCTGAAAAGTTTTATATTATTGTAAAAATCAATCCAGGTTGTGGATAAAAATATTTATTTATATAAAATTCTAGGGGGAAGGTGATCACCAAGTGGAGATGACTAAGCCTTAGCTTGATACTGAACCTATTTTATTCAAAATTCTACTACTTTCTTTACTTTGAATCAATTATTTAAAACTAAAAAAAATTGAAACATTAAAAAAATTAATACTTTTATTGTTAACCTTCCTTCCAATTTAAATATTTATTAATGATATACCATTGAGGAAATGTGATAAAACCTAACAGATTACAATCCATACTCAAGACAAACCTCATAATATGGTACTGAGATGTTCCGAAAAAACTTTAGAAGTTTTGAATTAAAAACCCTATGACAGATCTATGAGACAAATGTTACCTTTGTATCTGGATTGTATTTGATGAGATACTCAAAGTGGTCATCCATCCTTTACCATTTTTGAATGTATTCATCCTGGTTTATTTTCTTCTCATTGATTCCACGAGCCAAAATTCAGTCTTGCTTGCCGATCCAATTGGTTTTCTCTTTATTAAGGTCAAATTGTAATGATCTAGTGTACATTCTAACAGCTTCCACCTTTAGAACATTAAAAATTATATTATTATCCACTATCACTTCATCAAAATATAGGATAAGCTTCAGGTCATATTTCTCCTTAATTTCCTTCTTCTGGAGATCATCTGATTCCACGTTATCCTTCAACTGGTTTGGATCCTCAAGATTATCATCTTTAGACCACTACCTTGCCATAGAAGGAAGGTTGGTCCAAATCTGTAAATTTTATACCTTTTTCTTGTTGATCAGTTAGTCATAAGTCTTGGAAGGTATGAGTAATCTCTCCAAGTCTTTGTCTTCGTCCCAATGTAAACTAAATAGTCCACAACAAAAATGAGCTTTAGCTTCCCTTTTGACATCCTATCATATGAGAGACTCTTGGGGTTTATCATCTTCTTCAGAGTAAAGGGGAGACTGGGGGGTCTAATATAAGGTTGGTTCATTACCTGAAGGCTAATAAGAAGGGGATGGACTCCTATTCTTGGCCTTCCTATGAGTCACCTTGGTCCACCCCACTTTATCTGCGACCCCATCCATACCATGATTCAGACACTACTGGAAATGGGAGTTTTCCGAACACTTGTATACCAATGGTTCAAATAACCATTGGTATACGTTATCTTTCCCAATGGTTTATATAAACCATTGGTAAAGACCTTGAAGAACTGACTTTTCCCAATGGTTTTATGAAACCATTGGGAAAATTGGGGAAAAACTTAGTTTTCCCAATGGTTTTATGAAACTGTTGGGAAAAGTGGGGAAAACATAGTTTTCCCAACGGTTTTATGAAACCGTTGGGAAAGATTGGGGTTTCCCAATAGTTTTTAAGAACTGTTGGAAAAAAATCCCCAAATACCCAAATGTAGGCAGCGGCCTCCCCATGATTCCAGAAGCCTTCCGCTGGTCTCCAGACGCGATTCCTTGGCAGAATCACTTCCCAATCCCCACATCTTCTATCGGATCAGTAGCTACCAGGTTAGAATCCTTCTATATTTTATCAAGGATATATTTCCACCACTTATAAATCATATCCTTCTATTCTCAACAATTTCGTTATTCCCAATTTTTAGGGTTTTTTTAAAATTTTATGATTGTTCCACGAAATGTGTACTCAAATCCCTATATCAGTGTATGTCCAATTAATGTTTTCATTACACATTTACATTTATAAGGGCATGGTGTCTCTTTATTGTGTTCTAATTTTGAATATTCATAGTTTTTTTTAATCTGGTTCAAATATTATAGGTTCATGTATATGAACTAATAAGAAATTTTTTGTAATATTTATTGATATTATTTCATGAAAATATCTCTTTTATTAAGATCATGCCAAACTTGAAGATCTTGTGCATCTTAATTTTTGTACACTATGTGTATTACATAACAAGTATGTATCATGTTTCTATCAAAATCTATATATATATAAAATGACACACTGTTCACTTATCCTTTGCACAATAGAACATATGGAGTATCTTCTTGAACTTTGCCAAATAGTATGTGGTCCCTAATTAGTACTTCTTCATTCTTCATGAAACTAATTCACAGAATGTCAAATTCGTAATATTAGTGAATATTAGTTTTTCTAATATAACCATTAATCATTCTACCTTCGACATCATACATGTGTTATTCAATCACCTTTTTAAAACACAATGACCATTTTCACTGATTTGGGGTTCCCCAAAATGCTTTGGAAAATCAGAAAAAATGCATGTATTGAATTGTGTTTCCCATATAGTTTCATGGATACAAGTTCATCTCGAAAATCATGACTACGTGGTTCAAATATCATGAGGACCATGAGATTATTATTCTTTACACAAATGAAGTTTTTTTTACAACTATGTATTTTTGTTTTCACTTTTGATTTGGCCAAAATGGGAGTTTTGTGGTCATTAATCATGGTTGTGGGTGGTCGTTTATGATGTAAGATAGTATGAATTCATTTTACTTGATATATCCAATATTATTATTGATTTATGTTCAATTTGATTATCTTTAATATGTGATTTTATTTAATAAGTTGTTATTAATGGTTGTAATAATGACGATATGGTATAAGGGTTCATATGGTGTGTATAAGGGTTCATATGGTGTGTATAATGGTTGACATGGTATTAGTGAACGCAAGTCATTAATTGAAGTCTTCATTCTCACTAGCATGTAAGAAATTGAATGATGTAAACCCATCCTCACACGATTTCTTACCTTAGATAGTGTCCAACATATGGAATACGAGCTTTTGAATTCATCAGTTAACCAGGATCATATATTTCATTTCCCCCAAGATGACTATACTAATATAACTTTAGGTTCAACTAAATATGGTTCTCATTGTATGTTGTATATTATGTGTACTTCTTGTCCAATACTCACTTTTATGAGGGTGGGCTGCTTTTCACTACATCGACTAGAAACTTCTTCCTTTATCGTTTACTTAAATGTATTTTCTATTAAAGTTCAATCCTATTGAATTGTTTATGACAAAATGACTTATATAAATTATTTTTATAGAATGTAAAGAAGTTGGATGTATGAAAATGATCGGATCTCAAGCGATTTTCAAAACAATTTGGAGAGATTTGTAGATTTTTCATTTCACAATGCTTTAGATAGTGGTCGCATACAATGCCCATGTTACAATTGTGTTGGTAGACCTTGGTTGAGCCATGAAGAAGTAAACTACCACATAACCAAAAATGGTTTTCAAGAAAACTACTTTGTGTGGTATCACAATGGGGAGAAAATAAAATCTCAAATTGGTGATGATCGAAATGAAAAGACTGGAATGGAGAATTTGTTAGATGATCGGTTTCCCTTTATTCGTCATCATGAAAAAGAAAGGATTTAGACTCAAGAAGACCTTGATATGAGCACAGCTGATGCATCTAGTGAAAATGATGATATTGATAGGGTGAAAAAATTGAATGATGCTTCCACGACTCCAGTATATCGACAATGTGATAAAATGAAAAAGCTGGAATTTTTAATCCGATTGTTTCATGGGAAAACTATGTATGGGATTTCTAATACAGCAATCGATTACATTCTTACCCTCTTGAAGGATTTACTTCCAGATGATGCGAATATTCCCTCAAACAACTATATGGCATGGAAGTTAGTTGAGGAACTTTGATTTTCAAGAAACAAAATTCATTCTTTCCCAAAAGATTGCAGTTTATTTTGGGAGGAAACCGCTGAATGAAATGATTGTATTAAATGTGGCACATCCCACTAGAAGTCAAAATTTGATGGAACACCATCCCGTGTTCCACATAAAGTAATGTGGAACTTTCCATTGATCCCCAGACTCCAGAATCTTTTTATTTCTAATGTCATATCAATAAAACGGATATGGCATGATACTGAGAGAAAGAAGACTAATGATGAGTTTGTTCATCCTGCATATGGATTTGCATGGTAGAGATTTGATGCTTGACATCCTGATTTTGTAGCTGACATGCGTAATGTGAGGCTGGGTCTTTCATGCGATGTTTTTAATCCATTTGGGCAGATTCTTACTTCGCACAACACATGGCCAGTTTTTATACACATTTATAATCTTCCCCCATGGTTGTGTATGAAAAAACCTTTCACTTTCATGAGTATACTCATATCTGGTCCTTCTGATCCCAGAATTGATATTGATGTCTACATGCAACTTTTTATAAATGGGTTGAAACTTCTTTGGGATGTGGGTGTGTGCACATACAATACATGTTCGAAAGACATATTTGAGATGCGTGATGCACTTCTGTGGACGATCAATGATTTTCCGGCTTATGCAATAATGTCTGGATGGAGCATGAAGGGAAATTTTTCATTTCTAGTTTGTATAAAGAATACACGATCCAGAAGACTGAAACATCGCTGTAGATTCAGTTTTATGGGACATCGACGATTCTTGCCAAAGGATCATCCATATAGAATGAATTGTCAAAGATTTGATAATACCATAGAGACCGATGATCCACCTCAGTGTATGTTTGGAACTGACGTTCATAATGAATTGAAAGATTTCCGTTTTTCATTCGAGAAGGGTCAAATGAAATATGGAAAGAGAAAGAATGTTTCCACTGAAACCTATTACAATTGGATGAAGAGGAGTATCTTTTTTTATTTTCCTTATTGGTCAACCAATTTGATAAGTCATTGCTTAGATGTAATGAATATTGAATAGAATATATGCGAAATGTTGCTTTTGGTTCTTCTAAATGTCAAGGGGAAGACAAAAGATTATTTACGATCTCAGCGTGACTTGGTGGATTGGGGCATCAGACCAGAATTACATCCTGTGCGTATCAGTGAAAATAAAAGGAAACTTCCATGTGCTTATTATGTTATGATACCAATGAAAAAAAACAATTTCTGGAAGTATTAGAGACTATTAGAGTTCCTGATGGCTATTGAAGAAATATATCTAAATGGGTCAACAGAAGAGAGTTGAAGCTAAAATCTTTGAAGACTCATGATTATCATGTTCTGCTGCATGAGTTGCTTCCAATAGCAATCCGTCATCTTTTGTCCAATAATGTAAGGGTGGTTGTTATTCGGTTGTGCCATTTTTTTAGAGATCTTTATTCTAAGAGGTTTTCCAAGTCTTTCATGCAAAAAATGTTGACAGATTCCCCATTAATTTTGTGTGAGTTGGAGAAAATATTTCCTCCATCATTTTTCACATGCATGCTGCAACTAACTATCCATATTCCCATTGAAATACTTCTCAAAGGACCTGTTTCTTTTCATTGGATGTATCCAACTGAAAGAAATATGTTCATATTAAAGTCTTATGTCCGAAACAGAAATCATCTCGATGGTTCTATCGTGAACGGTTACTTAGCTCAAGAATGTATGGATTTCTGCTCGATGTATTTGTCTGATCTTACTACAAGATTGAACAGAACAATGAGAAATGAAGAAGAACAGTATGATCAAATTGAACCCAGTTTTCCATCACTTCTTCAAATAGGAGGAATTCCTGGATCATATACATTGAAGACATTAATCCATGAAGAGCGGGAGATGGCACATCGCACATTTTTGTTCAACTGTGATTAGTTCGATGACTATATCAGGTAACTAAATTGATTATGTATATCTTATATATATATATATCTATAAAACTATTCATATTTTTTATCTATAGGGAACATAAAACAATGATAAATAGGAAGCATCATTCTTTATCTTTGAGAAGGAGAGAGAATTTGCAGAGCAAAGAGTTTTCTGCTTGGTTAAAATTGAAGGTATAAAAAAATTAATGTTTAAAATAATTATATCAATATTTAATTAAGTTTAATAGTAATTTATATTTCAGGTATTGAGTTTTTCTGCTGACTCTGTCTCTAAGGAAATAAGAGCTTTGGCTTTTGGTCCTAATACTGTGGTTCGTGACTGTAAATCAATTGTTATCAATGGGTACAAATTTATGGTCACTGAACGAGCAAAGAACATGAGAACACAACATGATGGTGTTATGGTTACTTCCACAACTGATTGTTATGACAGTGCATCAGATAGTAGACTGCGATTTGAAAATGTGGGTTATTTTGGAGTTGTTGAGAAAATAATAATATTGGATTATTACTCTCATGGACGAGTCATAATGATGAAATTCTATTGGTTTGATTCGATGATGAGACATGGCACATTTATTGATGATTGTGGATTTCGAGTAATTAATATGACTCGCACTCTTGTTATCGAAGAACTATATTTGTTAGCATCAATAGCTAAACAAGTTTTTTGTGTCAAAGACCAACTTCGACCTGAATTTAGTGTCATAGTTGAAGTAATTCCAAGACATATTTTTGATGATGGTGATGATGGAATTGACACTGTCCCTAGTGCCATTGGAACAAATCCATTTATTTCTTTTGAAGGCTCAAATAGCTCAATTGTCAGAGTTGATTGTGAACCAGAAGTTGTGGTTGAAAATATATAGAATCATTCATCCATGTTCTCAATTCTTTTGGTTTACCTCAAGTTGGGTTGTTAAGGTTGGTAATATTCAAATTGATTTAGTATTGATCACAAATATGTTTTAGCTGACTTGACCGTTATGTGAATTTTCAATGTTTATTGGTTGTAGTTTTATTTGAAATGAATTTTCTAATTTGGAATTGAACTACATTCAAACATAGTCAAACAATATTTATAACTTGGTGAACATTACAACTTGTATGATTTATTAAATCCATTCAAGCACTTCTAAAACAATTGATAGCTGACTTGACTGTTATGTGAATTTTCAATGTTTATTGGTTACATTTTTATTTGAATTGCATTTTCTAATTTGGAATTGTACTGTATTCAAACATAGTCAAACAATATTTCTAACTTGGTGAACATTACAACTTGTATGATTTATTAAATTCATTCAAGCTCTTCTAAAACAATTGATAGCTGACTTGACCATTATGTGAATTTTCAATGTTTATTGGTTGTAGTTTTATTTGAATTGCATTTTCGAATTTGGAATTGAACTGTATTCAAACATAGTCAAACAATATTTCTAACTTGGTGAACATTACAACTTGTATGATTTATTAAATCCATTCAATCTCTTCTAAAATAATTTATAGATTACTTGACCATTATGTGAATTTTTAATGTTTATTGGTTGCAATTTTATTTGAATTGCATTTTCTAATTTGTAATTGAACAGTATTCAAACATAGTCAAACAATATTTCTAACTTGGTGAACATTACAACTTGTATGATTTATTAAATCCATTCAAGATCTTCTAAAACAATTGATAGATGAATTGACCATTATGTTAATTTTCAATGTTTATTGGTTGCAATTTTATTTGAATTGCATTTTCTAATTTGGAATTGAACTGTATTCAAACATAGTCAAACAATATTTCTAACTTGGTGAACAATACAACTTGTATGATTTATTAAATCCATTAAATCTCTTCTAAAACAATTTATAGCTAAATTACCAATGAATCCCCCTATTCCCTCATATATTTAGTTTTTTGGGTTACACATTAGTTTTATTTTTCTAATTAATTACATATTTGTTTTCAAAAGCTGTAAATGAAGCCAATTGAAGAGAGACAAAGGAAAAAAATGATGGAGAACAATCATCGAATGATGGAGTTGGGAATTCCATCATTAGTGCCTGTAGTGAGTACTTTATTTCAAATTGATATATTTAAAGAATATATAATGTCATGTGATAAATTTTTTTGTAAACATTTTTGTAGGATCCACCTATACGTTGACAGTTATTTGACGAGGAGCCTAGTACTGGTTCTAGTACTCAGGCCGGAGGTACGAGGAGGGTTCGTACAAGAGGTTGACGAGCAGCTGCACGTACCCAACAAGACCCTACCCCTCCCATTGAAATTTCATCATTCCTACATTCTAATCTCGGTGTGTCATTAGGGACACACGAGATATTTAGGCCTCCCATGTTTTCTCTACCTTCTGCATCTTCTGGCCCATCATTTTCACATCCCATGATGATTCCCACTCCCCATTCAGCATCCGGTCAGACAGCTATCCCATATTCTTTTCCTTCTACTTTTGTCTCTCCAAGCTTCTATATTCCATCTTCTTTGACTCCTGTTCCACCACAGGGTGTTCCATCAGTTTTTGTGGATCCAGCGTCACTCAGCGATCAGACCGACACAGGTATATTTATTGAACCCTAACAAATTTTTATAGCAATATTTATTTTCATTAAAACATGTTGTGATAAAATATTTGTTTTCATTCATGACAGATACATCTATTGACAAGAGGTTTGGGTGGTGGCGTACACGCATGCGTTCAGTGTGGAACCGCCACACACAGGTTATGGTGGATTATAATGAAGACAACCAAATGGTTGAGAAAACAGGGAAGCAATGTCGGAGTTTTTTGGCGACGCTTTCCAAATACTCTGACATCATTCCCATCATCCCACTATCGTGGAGACATTTTCCACATGAGGTCAAGGATAGATCTTGGGCAGAGATATGGGTAAAAAAATCCAATCTATTTAATGAAATGAATTATTTTTGTATTTATATGAATTAATATTTTGATTCAGCTTCGATTTAATTTTCCCAATGGTGAGGGTGCACGACCGAAACTTTCAAAGGATTCAGGCGAGCTTTGGAGATCCTAGAAGCATGAGTTGTATATTGGCTGGGTTTCTAGAGTTGGCACTGAGTTAGAGGCGGTACTAGTGGTGGATGATTTTCCTATAAAGCAGTATCGTCAGATGATTACTCATTGGACGAGTACCCAGTTTAAGGTATTAATAACATTTGAGGTATTTGAATAATAAATTTCATGTTTTTCATTAATACTATCTATTGAATTTTTGAATTTTATTTAGGAATCATCTGGAAAAAATAAAAATAACATTGATGCAAAAAAATACCTCCACACACTGGGACACACTACGATGCCTGATCATGAGAGGAAGCAGGTATGACAATTGTTTATAAGTTTTATTTACACCTTAGACTTTATATTGTTTCCTAAATTATTTAATAGTTTTCTAAAGTTTTCATATAACTT
Source organism: Viscum album (assembly GCA_963277665.1). NCBI lineage: Eukaryota > Viridiplantae > Streptophyta > Magnoliopsida > Santalales > Viscaceae > Viscum > Viscum album. Next base: position 71,931,368 of record OY728162.1, on the reverse strand, counting down.
TAGTTTTCAATGTCATTGTAGAGGCAAATACAAAATATTGAAGGACGTGTGCCTCGAGCAAAACTGTTTTGCTCGAGTAGACGGAAAAAGGAAGGAAGTGCCGTCAACAAAGAGACTCAGCAGCAGATTGTAAGTTTCAATATATTGAATTTATATTTTAATATCTATTTTGTAACTTACTGATATATTTATATTTGTAACAGACTACTTTATAGGCCCTCGATGCCCAAGAACCAGACAATTTCGGGCCAACATATCACTTACATCAGGTCTTGGGAGAGGAGCATTCTGGCAGAGTACGCTGCCGACCTAGGATAGCCCCGACGATGTATTGGCCGTCCTCAGGTACGAGCTGTAGTGCCACCGAGCTACAGGAAGTTAGGCAATAGGCAGCACAGGCTGAGAAAAGGGCCACAGAGATGGTAGAATAGTCTGATAGGGAAAATAATGCGTTTATGAAATTTATTGAAGTTCTACGTCCTACACTTCCAGCAGAGACCAGCCCAGCTTTTGATGAGTATATGTCATTGATACGTTCTATATACAGTGCAATAGGTGGTAGTTCTAGTGGTGGTCAGGATGATGTACAACTTTATGATGATGATGGCGAGGAGTCTGATGCGGAAGAGGAGGGAGAGGAGGAGGACGAGGCGGGTGGCGAGGGCGAGGAGGAGGGCGAGGACAAGGAGGTGGGTGAGTGAGAGGAGGGCGAGGACGATAATGGGGAGGAGGACGAGGGTGATGATGATGGTGATGATGGTGATGGTGATGTGGGAAAAGTTGATCCATTACATTTTTGACTGATATTACTGAGATTTGATATTTAATCTATTCTAGTTGTTGTTTTTATCTAGAATCGTAGTATAGTATTGGAGTTGAGTTATTTTTATATATTATCTATTTTTCTGGATGTTGTTGTCTTTTAGTGGTTGTGTGTTTGGGAACCCCCCTCTTTCCTGGACCCTGGAAAACCCCCAACCTCCTCCCTAGGCCCCGGATAGACCCACCAGACAGCCCCCCAGACAGCCCCCCGGACAGCCCCCCCACCATCTTCCTTGGACCCCGGAAAACCCCCCGAACACCCCCCGGACAGCCCCCGGACAGCCCCCCGAATAGCCCCCCGGACAGCCCCCCAGATAGCCCCCCGGATAGCCCCCCCACCCTCTTCCATGGACCCCGAACACCCCCCCGAACACCCCCGGACAGCCCCCCAAACAACCCCCCGGACAGACCCCCCACCCTCCTCCCTGGATCTCGGACAACCCCCCGGACAGCCCCCCAGAAAACCCACCCTCTTCCTTGGACCCCGGACAACCCCCCTAACACCCCCAGACAGCCCCTGGACAGCCCCCTGAATATCCCCCCAGATAGGCCCCCCACCCTCCTCCCTAGACCCCAGACATCCCCCCGGACAGCCCCCCACCCTCCTCCATGGACCTCGGACAACCCCCCAAACACTCCACAGATAGCCCCCCGCACAGCCCCCCCACCCTCCTCCCTGGACCCCAGACAGCCCCCCAAACTGCCCCTAGATAGCCCCCCGCATAGCCCCCCCACCCTCCTCCCTGTACCCCGGACAACCCCCCAAACAGCCCCCTATACAGCCCCCCGGACAGCCCCCCAACCTCTTCCTTGGACCCTGGACAACCCCCCGCACAGCCCCCCCACCCTCTTCCTTGGTCCCCGGACAGCCCCCCCAGACACCCACTGGATAGCCCCCCCAATCTTCTGGATTTCATTTAATACTAGAAAATCTATAATATATATTTTATTTATTTTCATCATGATAATCAATGTAAATCACATTTACACATCTAATCAATATCATAGATTCTTGGTATGTCATAAAAGAGATGTATTCATTGGGCATGACATTGTTAGATCCGAAATGTTTCATAGCATTATAAACTAAAATCTAATTCATACTAAGAATGATATAAAAATATTTTATATAAATATCCACAAGATTTTATGTAAATACCATTCCACTAATAGACACATGAGGATTCTCATAAAATGAACAACATTTTAAGTACATACGGAAAACCGACCAAACGCATTGGGTTTCCATTGAAACATTAGGATAACGATCCATGGGTCATATGTGATGTGTACGAATAAACCCCGCCTCAATCTGAGGGGCGGTGTGGCCGACACCACTCAAAGTGTCTGTCTTTTGTTTCAAAAGGACATCATTTTAATTGAAAAACATCAACTGACATACGGAAAACCGACCTAACACATTCAGATTATGTCGATACTTTAGCACAACGATCCATGGGTCATATGTGACTTGTAAAAGTCAATCCTACCTCAATCTGAGGTGCGGTGTGGCCGCCACCACTCAAAGTGTCTATCTTTTGTTTCAAAAGGACGTCATTTTAAGTGAAAAACATCAACTGGAATACCGAAAACTGACCAAACACATTCATATTGTATTGATACTTTATAACAACGATCCATGGGTCATATGTGACATGTAAGAGTCAACCCTGCCTTAATCTTAGGCACGGTGTGGCCGGAATCACTATAAGTGGCTCTATTTTTCTTAAAATGGACAACATTTTAAGTACATACGGAAAACCGACCAAACAAATTTGGTTTCCATTGAAACTTTAGGATAACGATTCATGGGTCATATTTGATGTGTAATAATCAACCATGCCTCAATCTGAGATGCGGTGTAGCCGGCACCACTCAAAGTGTATGTCTTCTGTTTCAAAAGGACGACATTTTAATTTAAAAACATAAACTGGCATACGGAAAACCGAAAAAACGCATTTGGATTGTGTTTATACACTATGAAAATTATCCATGGGTCATATGTGACGTGTACGAGTTATCCACGCCTCAATACGAGGCACGGTGTGGCCGCCACCACTCAATGTGGCTGCCTTTTATTTCAAAAGGATGTCATTTTAATTGAAAAACATCAACTGGAATACGGAAAACCAACCAAAAGCATTCGGATTGTGTCAATACTTTAGCACAACGATCCATGGGTCATATATGATGTGTACGAGTCAACCTCGCCTTAATCTAAGGCACGGTGTGGCAAAAATCACTCTAAGTGGCTCTCTTTTTCTTAAAATGGACAACATTTTAAGTACATATGGAAAACCGACCAAAAAAATTCGGTTTCCGTTGAAACTTTAGGATAATGATTTATGGGTCATATGTGACGTGTAAGAATTAACCCCGCCTCAATTTGAGACACGGTGTGGACGACACCACTCAAATTGTCTGACTTCTATTTCAAAAGGACGTCATTTTAATTGAAAAACATCAACTGGCATACCGAAAACCGACCTAACGCATTCAGATTGAGTTGATACTTTATCACAACGATCCATGGGTCATATGTGACGTGTACGAGTCAACCTCGCCTCATTCTGAGGTGCGGTGTGGCCTCCACCACTCAAAGTTTCTGTCTTTTGTTTCAAAAAGACGTCATTTTAAGTGAAAAACATCAACTGGAATACGGAAAACCGACCAAACGCATTTAGATTGTGTCGATACATTATCAAAACGATCCATAGGTCATATGTGATGTGTACGAGTCAACCCCGCCTTAATCTGAGGCACGGTGTGGCCGGAATCACTCTAAGTGGCTCTCTTTTTCTTAAAATAGACTACATTGTAAGTACATACATAAAACGAACCAAACGCATTCGGTTTCCATTGAAACTTTAGGAGAATGAATCATGGGTCATATGTGACGTGTAAGAATCTATCCTGCCTCAATCTGAGACCCGGCATGGCCAGCAACACTCAAAGTGTCTGTCTTCTGTTTCAAAAGGACGTCATTTTAATTGAAAAACATAAACTGGCATGTGGAAAACCAAAAAAATGAATTTGGATTGTGTTGATACATTAGAAAATCGATCCATGGGTAATATGTGACATGTATAAGTCAACCCCGCTTCAATATGAGGCGCGGTGTGGCCGCAACCACTCAATGTGTCTGCCTTTTGTTTCAAAAGGACGTCATTTTAATTGAAAAACATCAACTGGAATACGGAAAACTGACCAAATGCATTCTGATTGTGTCGATACTTTAGCACAATGATCCATGGGTCACATGTGATGTGTACGAGTCAACCCCGCCTTAATCTGAAGCATGTTGTGGCCGAAATCACTCTAAGTGGATCTCTTTTTCTTAAAATGGACAACATTTTAAGTACATACGGAAAACCGACCAAACACATTCGTTTTACACTGAAACATTAGGAGAACGATTCATGGGTTATATGTGACGTGTAAGAATCAACCCCGCCTCAATCTGAGATGCGTTGTGGCCAGCACCACTCAAATTGTCTGTCTTATGTTTCAAAAGGACGTCATTTTAATTGAAAAACATAAACTGGAATACGAAAAACTGAACAAACGCATTCGAATTGTGTCGATACATTAGAAAAACGATCCATGGGTCATATGTGATGTGTACGATTCAACCCCAAGTGTATGTCTTTTGTTTCAAAAGGATGTCATTTTAAGTAAAAAACATCAACTGGAATACGGAAAACTGACCAAATGCATTCAGATTGTGTTTATACTTTAGCACAATGATCCATGGGTCATATGTGACATGTACGAGTCAACCCCGCCTTAATCTGATGCACGGTGTGGCCGAAATCACTCTGCGTGGCTCTCTTTTGCTTAAAATGGACAACATTTTAAGTACATACGGAAAACCGACCAAACGCATTCAGTTTCCATTGAAACTTTAGGAGAACGATTCATGGGTCATATGTGACGTGTAAGAATCAACCCTGCCTCAATCTGAGACGCGGTGTAGCCAGCACCACTCAAAGTGTCTGTCTTCTGTTTCAAAAGGACGTCATTTTAATTGAAAAACTTAAACTGGAATACACAAAACTGAACAGACACATTTGGATTGTGTGGATACATTAGCACAAAAATCCATGGGTCATATGTGATGTGTACGAGTCAACCCCATCTCAATAAGAGGTGTGGTGTGGCCTCCACCACTCAATGTGTCTGCCTTTTGTTTCAAAATGACGTCATTTTAATTGAATAACATCAACTAGAATACGGAAAACCGACCAAACGCATTCAGATTATGTCGATACTTTAGCACAACTATCCATGGGTCATATGTGATGTGTACGAGCAAACCCCACCTTAATATGAGGCACAGTGTGGCTGGAATCACTCTAAGTTTCTCTATTTTTCTTAAAATGGACAACATTTTATGTACATATGGAAAACCGACCAAATGCATTCGGTTTCCGTTGAAACTTTAGGAGAAAGATTCATGGGGCATATGTGATGTGTAAGAATCAATCTCGCCTCAATCTGAGACACAGTGTGGCCGGTACCACTCAAAGTGTCTGTCTTTTGTTTCAAAAGGACGTCATTTTAATTGAAAAACATAAATTGGAATACGGAAAACTGAAAAAACGCATTTGGATTGTGTTGATACATTAGCACAATGATCCATGGGTCATATGTGACATGTATGATTCAACCTCACCTCAATCCGAGGTGTGGTTTGGCCGCCACCACTCAAAGTTTCTGCCTTTTGTTTCAAAAGGACGTCATTTTAATTGAAAAACATCAATTGGCATACGAAAAACTGAAAAATGCATTCGGATTGAGTCTATACTTTAGCACAATGATCCATGGGTCATATGTGACATGTAAAAGTCATCTCCGCCTCAATCTGAGGCGCATTGTGGCCGCCATCACTCAAAGTGTCTGTCTTTTGTTTAAAAAGGATGCCATTTTAAGTGAAAAATATCAACTGGCATACGGAAAAGTGACCAAACTCATTCAGATTGTGTATACACTTTAGAAAAACAATCCATGGGTCAAATGTGACGTGTACGAGTCAACCCCGTTATAATTGGAGGCACGGTGTGGCCAAATCACTCTAAGTGGCTCTCTTTTGTTTAAAATGGACAACATTTTAAGTACATACGGAAAACCGATCAAGCGCATTCGGTTTCCGTTGAAACTTTAGGAGAATGATTCATGGGTCATATGTGACACGTACGAATCATCCTCGCCTCAATCTGAGGCACGGTGTGGCCGCCACCACTCAAAGTGGCTGCCTTTTGTTTCAAAAGGACGTCATTTTAATTGAAAAACATCAACTGGCATACGGAAAACCGACCAAACGCATTCGTATTGTGTCGATACTTTAGAACAAAGATCCATGGGTCATATGTGATGTGTACGAGTCCACTCCCCCTCAATCCGAGGTGCGGTGTGGCCACCACACCTCAAAGTTTCTGTGTTTTGTTTCAAAAGGAAGTCATTTTAAGTGAAAAACATCAACTGGAATACAGAAAATAGACCAAATGCATTAAAATTGTGTCGATACTTTATCAGAACGATCCATGGGTCATATGTGATGTGTACGAGTTAACCTTGCTTTAATATGAGGCACGGTGTGGCCGGAATCACTCTAAGTGGCTCTCTTTTGCTTAAAATGGACAACATTTTAAGTTCATACAGAAAACCAACCAAACACATTCGGTATCTGTTGAAACTTTAGAAGAATGATTCATGGGTCATATGTGACCTATAAGAATCAACTCTGACTCAATCTGAGATGCGGTGTGGCCGGCACCACTCAAACTGTCTGTCTTCTATTTCCATAGGATGTCATTTTAATTGAAAAACATAAACTGGCATACGGAAAACCGAACAAATGTATTCGGATTGTGTTGATAAATTATCACAATGATCCATGGGTCATATGTGATGTGTACGAGTCAACTCCGCCTCAATCCAAGGCGCAATGTGGCCGCCACCACTCAAAGTTTCTGCCTTTTGTTTCAAAAGGACATCATTTTAATTGAAAAACATCAACTGGAATACGGAAAACTGACTAAACGTATTTGGATTGTGTCGATACTTTAGCACAATGATCCATGGGTCATATGTGATGTGTATGAGTCAACTCCGCCTTAATCTGAGGCACGGTGTGGCCGGAATCACTCTAAGTAGCTCTCTTTTGCTTAAAATGGACAACATTATAAGTACATATGGAAAACCGACTAAACGCATTCGGTTTCCATTGAAACTTTAGGAGAACGATTCATGGGTCATATGTGATGTGTAAGAATCGACCTTGCCTCAATATGAGATGTGGTGTGGCCGGTACCACTCAAAGTTTCTGTCTTCTGTTTCAAAAAGACGCTATTTTAATTGAAAAGCACAAACTGGCATATGGAAAACCGAACAAACGCATTCAGATTGTGTTGATACATTAGCACAATGATCCATGGGTCATATGTGATGTGTAAGAGTCAACCCAACCTCAATCCGAGGCATGGTGTGGCCACCACCACTCAAAGTTTCTGCCTTTTGTTTCAAAAGGATGTCATTTTAATTGAAAAACATCAACTGACATACGAAAAACCGACAAACGCATTCGGATTGTGTCGATACTTTAGCACAAAGATCCATGGGTCATATGTGATGTGTACGATTCAACCCCACCTCAATCCAAGGCGTGGTGTGGCCACCATCACTCAAAGTGTCTGTCTTTTGTTTCAAAAGGACGTCATTTTAAGTGAAAAACGTCAACTGGAATATGGAAAACTGACCAAACACATTCATATTGTGTCAATACTATAGCACAACAATCCATGGGTAATATGTGACGTGAAAGAGTCCACCCCGACTTAATATGAGGCACGGTGTGGCTGGAATCACTCTAAGTGTCTCTCTTTTGCTTAAAATGGACAACATTTTAAGTACATACGGAAAATGAACCAAACCCATTCGGTTTCCACTGAAACTTTAGGAGAATCATTCATGGGTAATATGTGACATGTAAGAATCAAACCTACCTCAATCTGAGATGCGGTGTGGCCGGCACCACTCAAAGTGTCTGTCTTCTGTTTCAAAAGGATGCCATTTTAATTGAAAAACATAAATTGGCATATGGAAAACTGAACAAACACCTTTGGATTGTGTTGATACAATAGAAAAACGATCCAAGGGTCATTTGTGATGTGTATGAGTCAACCCTGCCTCAATCTGAGGTGCGGTGTAGCTGCCACCACTCAATGTGTCTGCCTTTTGTTTCAAAAGGACGTCATTTTAATTGAAAAACATCAACTGGAATATGGAAAACCGACCAAACACATTTGGATTGTGTCGATACATTAGAACAATGATCCATGGGTCATATGTGATGTGTACGAGTCAACCCCGACTTAATCTGAAGCACGGTGTGACCGGAATCACTCTAAGTGGCTCTCTTTTTCTTAAAATGGACAACATTTTAAGTAGATACGAAAACCGACCAAACGCATTCGGTTTCCATTGAAACATTAGGAGAATGATTCATGGGTCATATGTGACATGTAAAAATCAACCCCACCTCAATCTGAGATGTGGTGTGGGCAGCACCACTCAAACTGTCTGTCTTCTGTTTCAAAAGGATGCCATTTTAATTGAAAAACATAAACTGGCATACAGAAAACTGAAAAAACGCATTAGTATTGTGTCGATACATTATAAAAACAATACATGGGTCATATGTGACATGTATGAGTCAACCATGCCTAAATAAGAGGTGCAGTGTGGCCGCCACCACTCAAAGTGTCTGTCTTTTGTTTCGAAAGGACGTCATTTTAAGTGAAAAACATCAACTAGAATATGGAAAACTGACCAAATGCAATCGGATTGTGTCGATACTTTAGCACAACGATACATGGGTCATATGTGACGTGTAAGAGTCAACCCCGCCTTAATCTGAGTCATACTGTGGCCGGAATCACTCTAAGTGGATCTCTTTTTCTTAAAATGGACAACATTTTAAGTACATACAGAAAACCGAACAAACGCATTCAGTTTCCGTTGAAACTTTAGGAGAACGATTCATGAGTCTTATGTGATGTGTAAGAATCAACCCTGCCTCAATATGAGACGCGGTGTGGCCGGTACCACTCAAATTGTCTATCTTCTATTTCAAAAGGACGTCATTTTAATTGAAAAACATAAACTGGCATACAGAAAACTGAACAAACGCATTTGGATTGTGTTGATACATTAGAACAACAATCCATGGGTCATATGTGACGTTTATGAGTCAACCCCGTCTCAAATTGAGGTGCGGTTTGGCCGCCACCACCCAATGTGTCCGCCTTTTGTTTCAAAAGGACGTCATTTTAATTGAAAAACATCAACTAGAATACGGAAAACCGACCAAACGCATTCGGATTGTGTCGATACATTAGAACAACTATCCATGGGTCATATTTGACGTGTACGAGTCAAACTTTCCTTAATCTGAGGCACGGTGTGAAAGTAATCACTCTAAGTTTCTCTCTTTTGCTTAAAATGGACAACATTTTAAGTACATACGGAAAACTGACCAAACGCATTCGGTTTTCATTGAAACTTTAGGATAACGATTCATGGGTCATATGTGATGTTTTAGAATCAACCTCGCCTCAATCTGAGATGCGGTGTGGCCGAAACTACTCAATGTTTCTGTCTTATGTTTCAAAAGGACGTCATTTTAATTGAAAAACATAAACTGGAATACCGAAAACCGAACAAACACATTCGGATTGTGTCGATACATTAGCACAATGATCCAAGGGTCATATGTGACGTGTACGAGTAAACCCCACCTCAATCCAAGGCACGGTGTGGCCGCCACCACTCAAAGTGTCTGCCTTTTTTTCAAAAGGACGTCATTTTAATTGAAAAACATCAACTGGCATACGGATAACTGACAAACGCATTCGGATTGTGTCGATACTTTAGAAAAATGATCCATGGGACATATGTGATGTGTACGAGTCAACTATGCCTCAATTTGAGGTGCAGTGTGTCCGCCATCACTCAAAGTGTCTGTCTTTTGTTTCAAAAGGACGTCATTTCAAGTGATAAATATCAACTGGCATACGGAAAAGAGATCAAACGCATTCGTATTGTGTCGATACATTAGCACAATAATCCAAGGGTCAAATGTGATGTGTACTAGTCAACTCCGTCTTAATTAGAGGCACGGTTTGGCCATAATTACTCTAAGTGGCTCTCTTTTGTTTAAAATGGACAACATTTTAAGTACATATGGAAAACTCACCAAACACATTCGGTTTCCAATGAAACTTTAGGAGAACGATTCATGGGTCATATGTGACACGTACGAATCAACCTCGCCTCAATCCGAGACACGGTGTGGCTGCCACCACTCAAAGTGTCTGCTTTTGTTTCAAAAGGACGCAATTTTAATTAAAAAACATAAACTGGCATATGGAAAACTGAACAAACGCATTTGGATTGTGTCGATACTTTAGAAAAACGATCCATGGGTCATATGTGACTTGTAAGAGTCAACCCCGCCTCAATCCAAGGTGCGGTGTGGCCGCCACCACTCAAAGTGGTTGTCTCTTGTTTCAAAAGGACATCATTTTAAGTGAAAAACATCAACTGGAATACGGAAAACTTACCAAACACATTCAAATTGTGTCGATACTTTATCACAACGATCCATGGGTCATATGTGATGTGTACAAGTCAACCCCACCTTAATATGAGGCACGGTGTGACCGGAATCACTCTGAGTGGCCCTCTTTTGCTTAAAATGGACAACATTTTAAGTACATACGGAAAACTGACCAAACGCATTAGGTTTCCATTGAAACATTAAGAGAACGATTCATGGGTAATATGTGACATATAAGAATCAACCCCACCTCAATCTGATATGCGGTGTGGCCGGCACCACTCAAAATGTATGTCTTCTATTTCCATATGATGTCATTTTAATTGAAAAACATAAACTGGCATACGAAAAACTGAACAAACGCATTCGGATTGTGTTGATACATTATCACAATGATCCATGGGTCATATGTGATGTGTAAGAGTCAACCCCGCCTCAATCCGAGGCGCGGTGTGGCCGCCACCACTCAAAGTTCCTGCCTTTTGTTTCAAAAGGACGTCATTTTAATTGAAAAACATCAACTGGAATACGGAAAACTGACCAAACGCATTCGGATTGTGTCGATACTTTATAAAAATGATCCATGGGTCATATTTAATGTGTAAGAGTCAACCCTGCCTTAATCTGGGGCACGGTGTGGCCATAATCACTCTAAGTGGCTCTCTTTTGCTTAAAATGGACAACATTTTAAGTACATACGGAAAACCGATCAAACGCATTTGGTTTCCATTGAAACTTTAGGAGAACGATCCATGTGTCATATGTGATGTGTAAGAATCATCCTCGCCTCAATTTGAGATGCGGTGTGTCTAGCACCACTCAATGTGTCTGTCTTCTGTTTCAAAAGGACATCATTTTAATTGAAAAACACAAACTGGCATATGGAAAACCGAAAAAACGCATTCATATTGTGTCGATACATTAGAAAAACGATCCATGGGTCATATTTGATGTGTAAGAGTCAACCCCGCCTCAATAAAAGGCGCGGTGTGGCTGCCACCACTCAAAGTGTCTGCGTTTTGTTTCAAAAGGACGTCATTTTAATTGAAAAACATCAACTGGAATACAGAAAACTGACAAATGCTTTCAGATTGTGTCGATACTTTAGTAAAATGATCCATGGGTCATATGTGATGTGTATGAGTCAATCCCGCCTCAATCCAAGGTGCGGTGTGCCCGCCATCACTCAAAGTGTCTATCTTTTGTTTTAAAAGGACGTCATTTTAAGTGAAAAATATCAACTGGCATATAGAAAAGTGACCAAACACATTCAGATTATTTCGATACTTTAGAACAACAATACATGGGTCAAATGTGACCTTTAATATTCAACCTCATCTTAATCGGAGGCAAAGTGTGGCCAGAATCACTCTAAGTGGCTCTCTTTTTTTTAAAATGGACAACATTTTAAGTACATACAAAAAACTGACCAAACGCATTAGGTTTCCATTGAAACTTTAGGAGAACGATCCATAGGTCATATGTGACGTGTAAAAGTCAGCCTCGCCTCAATCCGAGGCATGGTGTGGCCGGATCCACTCAAAGTGTCTGCCTTTTGTTTTAAAAATACATCATTTTAATTGAAAAACATCAACTGGCATATGGAAAACTGACCAAATGCATTCAGATTGTGTCAATACTTTAGAACAACGATCCATGGGTCATATGTGATGTGTAAAAGTCAACCCTGCCTGAATCTGAGGTGTGGTGTGGCCGCCACTACTCAAAGTGTCTGCCTTTGGTTTTCAAAGGACGTCATTTTAATTGAAAAACATCAACTGGCATACGAAAAACTGACCAAACACATTCAGATTATGTTTATACTTTAGCACAACGATCCATGGGTCATATGTGATGTGTATGAGTCAACCCCGCCTCAATCCAAGGCGTGGTGTGGCAGTCACCACTCAAAGTGTCTGTCTTTTGTTTCTAAAGGACGCTATTTGTAGTGAAAAATATCAACTAGCATATGAAAAACCGACCAAATGCATTCATATTGTGTCGATACTTTAAAACAACGATCCATGGGTCATATGTGACGTGTACGAGTAAACCCTTACTTAAACTAAGGCACAGTGTGGCCAGAATCACTCTAAGTGTCTCTCTCTTGCTTAAAATGGACAATATTTTAATTACATACGGAAAACTGACCAAACACATTCTCTTTCCGTTGAAACTTTAGGAAAACGATTCATGGGTCATATGTGATGTGTAAGAATCATCTCCACCTCAATCTAAAATGCGGTGTGGCCTGCACCACTCAAAGTGTCTGTCTTCTGTTTCAAAAGGACGTCATTTTAATTGAAAAACAGAAACTGGCATACGGAAAACCAAACAAACACATTTGGATTTTGTCGATACATTAGAACAACGATACATGGGAAATATGTGATGTGTACGAGTCAACCTCTCCTTAATCCGAGGTGCGGTGTGGCCACCACCACTCAAAGTTTCTACCTTTTGTTTCAAAAGGACGTCATTTTAATTGAAAAACATCAACTCGCATATGGAAAACCGACAAACGCATTCGGATTGTGTCGATACTTTAGAACAACAATCCATGGGTCATATGAGATGTGTACGAGTCAAACCCACCTCAATCCGAGGCACGGTGTGGCCGCCATCACTAAAAGTTTCTGTCTTTTGTTTCAGAAGGACGTCATTTTAATGGAAAAATATCAACTGGCATACGGGAAAGCGACCAAACGCATTCAGATTGTGTCGATACATTAGCACAAAAATCCATGGGTCAAATTTGACGTGTACAAGTCAACCCCATCTTAATTGGAGGCATAGTGTGGTTAGAATCACTCTAAGTGACTCTCTTTTGTTTAAAATGGACAACATTTTAGGTACATACAGAAAACCGACCAAACTCATTCAGTTTCCATTGAGACATTAAGAGAACGATTCATGGGTCATATGTAACATGTAAAAATCAACCCTGCCTCAATCTGAGATGCGGTGTGGTCGGAACTACTCAAAGTGTCTGCCTTTCATTTCAAAAGGACGTCATTTTAATTGAAAAACATCAACTGGCATACAGAAAACCGACCAAACACTTTCGAATTGTGTCGATACTTTAGCACAATGATACATGGGTCATATGTGACGTGTATGAGTCAACCCAACCTCAATCCAAGGCGTGGTGTGGCTGCCACCACTCAATGTTTCTGTCTTTTTTTTCAAAAGGATGTTATTTTAAGTGAAAAACATCAACTGACATACGAAAAACCAACCAAAAGCATTCGGATTGCGTCTATACTTTAGCACAACGATCCATGGATCATATGTGACCTGTATGAGTCAACCCCACCTTAATCGGAGGCACGGTGTGGCCAAAATCACTCTATGTGTCTCTCTTTTGTTTAAAATGGACAACATTTTAAGTACATATGGAAAATTGACCAAACACATTCGGTTTCTGTTGAAACATTAGGAGAACGATTAATGGGTTATATATGACGTGTATGAATAAACCCTGCCTCAATATGAGATGCGGTGTGGCTAGAACCACTCAAAGTGTCTGCCTTTTGTTTCAAAAGGACGTCATTTTAATTGAAAAACATGAACTGACATATGGAAAACTGACCAAACACATTCGGTTTCTGTTGAAACTTTAGGAGAATGATCCATGGGTTATATGTGACATGTACGAGTCAACCCTGCCTCAATCTGAGGTGTGGTGTGACTAGTAGCACTCCAGGTGTATGTATTTGGTTTAAAATGGACATCATTTCAGGTAAAAATATATGGTATACAAAAAACCGATAAAATTATGAATTGACTTCTGGATTCCACATATAATTGTCATCTAAATATTAAATTGAATTCTAAATGAATTATGTATGTTTATAATTACGTTATGAATTCTAATTTAATTATAGATGTGTATAGTTCCAACATTATATGTTAAATGTGTATGAATTTGTTCTCTATATGTATGTGTTACTTGGTTATTATAGGTACAATAATTATATATGTACGTTAGTTTATTGCAGGTATAATAATTGGATTGAAAATGATGGGTAACACACAAAATGAGAATTGGTGGGCAATTTGGAGAGCTGCTGGGCAAATTGTAGAGCTTCTATGCAATTTTCCCAGCATAGGCTATACCAATGGTTTTAAACCGTTGGCATAGCATTCTGTGTTCTGTTTTACCAACGGTTCATGGAACTGTTGGTAAAACACTTTTCCCAATGGTTTAGAAACCGTTGGGAAAGAGGAGACATTATGATTTTACCAACGTTTTGGGCAAACCTTTGGGAAAACCTTTCCCAACGGTTTTCCAGAACCGTTGCGATAGGGTTATTTTTCTTTACCCGATCCCAACGGTTTTCCCAAACCATTGGGATAGGGTAATTTTTCTCCACCGTATCCCAACAGTTCACTGTAAACCATTGGGAAAATCTTTCCCAATGGCTTACTTCCTTACGGTTTGCAGAACCGTTGGTATAACATATACCAACGGTTCAGCAGCCTTTCCCAACGGTTCTAAATCGTTGGGAAATCCTCTATTTCCAGTAGTGAGACAATGGTTGGATGACTGCAAGGGCGAGCTTCCTCCAGGTCTTAGAGAAACTGATTCGAGAACTCTTGAATTAGAACCTGAGGATCCATTCACACATAATAGGGATGAGATTGTGTGGCCACCATTTTCACTATCCTCATCCAAACTTCTACTTAAGGGGGGAGATAATGCAACTGTATAGTATTTCACATGAGCGGTACCCATTTCCCCACCTTCTATAACTATTCCTGTGGGATCTACTCCTTGACCATGCCTGAAATCATATTGTATATGACCCATACAACCAAAAAAAGAATAGAAATTGATCCAATAATCAATTCTGACACTCTGTTTGATCTGATACTCATTCTCAATCTCAATCCACACAAAATCAATTGGCATTTTAGAAACATCAATTTCCACACAGATGCATGGAGAAATTGGGTGGGAAAGGTATCAAGACCAGTCATAAAAACATAAGAACCTACCCCCCATATTACAAAGACTCAAAAGGATAGAGGGGTTTTGGAATGTAAGTGGAAGACAAGGAAAACTTACCAAAATTGGAGCTATCGGAGGATCACGCCTCGAATGGAAATAGAAGGTCCATCATAAGAGGAAGAAGTGAGCACTGCTGTAAGAACAGTTGTTTCCAATCTAGGTAGTGATAAGGTCATCTTCAGTCACAAAGCTAATTAGAGGGTGTCGTGGATCTAGAATCCCAACAATAGAGTGGTGATTCAAACCCCATGACTTAGAGACGAAGCTGTATAAGGCATCAATAGAAGGATGATTCTGACCAAAGAGAGGCACCAGAGACTTCTTATATAGGTTTGATGCATCAGAGAACTCATTAACCATCACCAAAAGCTCTAGGAATCCCATGAACTGTGATGTGAATTTTGGGGTGATGTCGATGGCATTGAAAATTGATATCTTTGATAAATTTGTGAGATGAGAGATGGAATTGAGGGGATTCCAACCCAAGTGACCCCTCACCCTATTAGGAGGGGAGGGAAGGATCTAGTGACCATGGCTGTCAGGCCATAGAAACCCTAGGAGGTGGAGGAAGGATTCCCTC
Organism: Viscum album; assembly: GCA_963277665.1. Lineage (NCBI taxonomy): Eukaryota > Viridiplantae > Streptophyta > Magnoliopsida > Santalales > Viscaceae > Viscum > Viscum album. The sequence continues at coordinate 71,915,333 of OY728162.1, read as the reverse complement.
TGATTTTTAACCTTAATTAGTGTTTTAATAATATTTAAATTAAGTAAATTTATTTAAAAGGGATAAATAACATTGTATATTATTTATTTGATACCTAATCAATCTTCTATGAAATATTTTGAATGATTCAAACTTATAATGATATTCTTATTTGGTTAACTATGACATTTTTAAACTAATTGGTGAAATATATTTTAATCCCTTTTGAAAAAAAATTATTGGGTACTCAATTCACCCCCCTATTAAGTTACTCACTCTAAACGATAGTATACATTGGATAATTTAATTGGAAGAAATATTTTTACAATGATAAAGGTAGTATCTGGGGATCAAGTTTTTCCATGACTTACTTATTTAGTTTGTTTTATTAAATATAGATTTATTTTGATTTCTAATATATAACATGTATTTTCTTTTCATATTCTAATTAAAAAAAATTAATTTTTTTGACTCAATTAAAATACCTAATTTTAGATTTAACATTAACTAAAAAAATTAACAAAGAAATGGTTTGCCAACATACTCTACAACCTCCTCCTGAGACAACCCCATGGTCAAAAATGTACTTCATTTTAAGGAGAAAATTATTGAATGGAGTTTCACAAAAAAAAACCCACCATCAATAGTGTACTAATTATAGATAAGTAAATATTCTAGAAAGTTAAATTAATAAGACATAGGTTCCATTAATATCCCCATTATTTTTTTGGCATTAATGTTTTATAGTTATATTTTTTCAACTAAAATATATTGTAGAGAAAGGTGAGAAAAATTTCTAAACATTAAGTATGTATCATTCCTAAGAAAAAAAATTATTGAGCTCTACATTTTACACATTTTACTTAAAGGAAAGTGAATTGTATTTCAGTCATGTCCTTTATTGGATGTTTTTCAATGATTCTTCTATAACCTTATATTATTTTTCATAAGTCCATATCACCTTAGAGAAAACATAATATCTATTTCTAAATTATATTAAAATTAACCACATCATCACTTGTTTCAATCTCTTATATATCCAATTCCTTTTGAAGGCTTTTTTTAGACCAAACAAATCACTATTTGTTAGATTTTTAGTCAAACAAGAATATAAAACAATAACATTCTAACCTATTAAATTTAATATTATACATACCATTAATATTATTTTCTTTATATTCATTTATGTTGAAATTTTTACCAATATTAACCCATATTATAAAATTGTATAAATTTTGATGAAATTATTTCTTAGAGGATTCTCACTATATTTCATCAGTTTCTACCTTTATATTTTGATTAGTGTAGACCAATAATTTGGATCTATATATAAAAAATTAACTATCAAAATGGTAATTTTCTTATTTAATAATTCTAACATAATAAATACTTTCTCTAATAAATATATATAATGTTCAACAACCAAGGAATCTATTTAAAAACTAAATAGTAGTGGTTTCTCATCAATTATTACATTTTTGATAATCATTGAATTTGTTATTCCAATAATATCAAATGATTTTTGTTTTTATATATGATCCACGTTATCTAATCTATAATAATATTTATTTTCTCAGCTACCAATAAATTTTATTTGAATTTTATTCGTTATTAGTTTACCTATTAACTTTTAAACTGTTAATGATAATTTTTAATAACTCTCCCTACTTAGCATATTTATAATATCAATAAGTAAAATTAAAAATGTAATAATCATAATTTTATTCAAGATATAATACTATAGAAAGAGTTGAATATTTTTACATTTAAACTAACCTTTAAACCTATGTATAACTAATATCAAGAAATTAAAGTTTTCTATTAATATTTTCTACCATATTACAAAAACAATAGGTATCATTATGATACCACCTAAATTTACCCATACCCACACTCCTTAGTCTTATGAAACTATAATACACCATTATTTCATAAACTATAAAACATTTTTTGACTCTATAATCATAAGTCTAATGTATTTGGTACCTTTATACATTATACATAAAAATGAATTTAATAAAATTTAATTATACAACCTTCCATCAATGTTTGATACACTCATTATCCTAATATCTTATACTTACAAAAGAACTCATGATTCCATAGAGATATACATCCATTAAGAATTTATGATATTTTTAATCATAGTTAGGTTTTACAAAAGAATATATAACTTTGTTAAGAATTCCAAAAAATTAGTATAAAAATATTCATGCATAATATTCTATAATATAAGAATAATTAATACTCTTGACTCTTATGTAATACATGAATTTGGAAAATGTGAAATTTTTTATAGGGGAATCTAACCATGTACCAAATAGTTTATTATGTTTACTAAAACTCTATATCATTGAGAAAAGGATAACTTCTAATTGACTATTTATTAATTTTTTAAAGATCAATAATTATAAAATATGAGGTGGGTATAAGTGAGATATAAATTCATAGATTGGGGGTGGGGGTGGGGTGGGGGTGGGGGCTAATCAATGTACATATATTTTATCTTAAAAATATTGATGGAAAATTATTATCAACCATCATTTATCTAATATATGAAAATAAATATTATAATTCGAATTTTACTTTATTTTTTATGGAATTGAATAAATTAATATAATGAGTGAGCACAATGTTTTCTATAAGAATAATCCATGAATGAGAATGACCACAATATTTGTATTGATGAAATCACCCATGGTTAAATTATTCACTATAATTTAAATATTTCATAAAAATTAATATTATAGATCCATGAATCCATATATAATGGTAAGTTTTATAACCACAATTGTATCATTCCTATTATTATAAAATAGAATATAATTCACCCACATAAGGAAGAATAACTTTATAATGTTTTGGAATAAATAAAAACATTTCCAACTGTTGAATTTTAGATGAATCTATATATAAGACAAAAAACTATATTTTTTCCTTATGAAATATATTTTTACTAGTATTTAATCACTTAATATTTTAATATATTACATCTCATTTAAATAGGATAACCCCAAAAAATAATTTTATATAATCTTTATTAGAGGTATAATTTTTTTATAAAATGAATAAAATAATAAAATCACATAAAATTAGCTATATATACATTATTGTCATAATTTTTAAACAACATTCCTCATTTATTCAATATATGCATCTAAAAATTAATAATTAATTAGTAAATGAATTTTTATGAATTAATCTTATTCTCCTATTAAATACTTTCTTTCCCACTCTCTTTCTCTCTCAGGATATATCTATTATACTTAAAACATTAAAAACCTCAATAAAGACCTTTATTTTTTAAATTTACTTCAAAAATATCTCAAATTCCAAAGTTACATTGTCTAAATAGTTCAATATGTAACATGTGAAGATAAGAACAGTTCCTAAAAACCTAATATGAGTGGATTATATATAATTGGTATATTTTATCTCAAACTAGGTGGAGATATTAAATTCACATTGTATAATTTATAAATTCATCAAAATTAAATTAATATTATAGAAATATACCAAAACCAAGAAAGATTACCCTAGAATATACCTGAAGAATATAAATACTTCAATTAATTATTAATAATGGTAATAAAACAAGAGTGGAGACTATTGGTACTTTGGTGAGGAATTACCATTACAAACAACTAATATCCTACTGTTGATACTATAATAGAATCCCACAAAAATTATACTTGTAATTATTAGTAGAATAAATATCAACATTTATTTATATATATTTTATAGTTCTAAAAATGAATAAAATATACTACATAACTCTATAAAAACATTTACTATACATAAAATTTTCTTAGTAAACTCTTTTATCTATATTAATAATAAAATACAACCCATCAAGACTATTATATAATATAAGATCACCTGAACACTTTATTTTATTCTTCATTAGAAATATCATGTGTAAACCCGTAGACCTACAATTATATCTCCTCTACATTCATTTGATTCTATGTAAAAATTCCAAATAACCTCATGTTCACTCCTTTATTAAAAGAGTCTATTGATAAGCATGGGGGGATGAATAGTTTAATTTCTCACATTATTATGATTTATGAAATTCAGTGTAAAATTTAATTTTTGGTACTAGTTTAGGAGATGATTTGGGAAATTTGTTTCATATCAGAATTCCATGAGTTGGAACATCATTTTTTGTGTTTCTCGATGAGTTTGAAGGCACTTGAGGTGTATCAGGTACTCATGTATGTGTTTAAGTCGGGTTTATGTAAAGACCTATATTTTTTTATAATGGTAATTTGGGTTGGATCACAGATCGATCATGTGTTCTTAGAACATATATGAATATTAATGGTTTTTGTGAATCTTGGGAATTTTATATTAGGTTTTCTACTAGGCTTGGGGATAATTCTATAGAGGAGGTATAAACTATGTTATGACATATAAGAGTTATGGTCTGGAAAAGTGTAGTGATGGATAGAAGTGTTAATTTTTAATTTTCAGGGGCATACAGATTTAAGGTGGGTTTAAATTCATATTATAGACTATGTATGTCTTGTAATGAGGGATATAGGTGAGTGTAGTCATTTATAAAAGGATGGGGTGAATGTTTGGGAATTTTGGTGTTGTAGAGTATTGTTGTTGAATTTCTCTCAAAGTTCATATACATAAGAGTCTTTTTGGGAAAATTTTTTCTTACTTATGTGTATTCCCTTATGTAAGTTAGAATTATAAATAAGTTTACTCTAAAATAAGAGTTTTATATTATATTAATGTATATAACCAATGAAAGAGGGTAATAAAATTATTATGTCTCCCATGTCCACTAACGGAAGGAAGGGTTTACTCTAATGTATATGTTGTACCATATGGTATGGTCCCCATATAAATATTTTAACTATTTTTATGGGTAAAATAATATGCATGAGTCATCATCAAATGTGTAAAATCAATTATTTATTAGATTTCTCCTATGAAACACAAATATATCCTTATTGATGCATAATGGTTACTCTAGGATGCCCTGTGATATGAAAGGGAAACTTCGAGTTACCATACAATGTGTAAGAGTGAACATATGAATTTTAAGGTTTAACTTATGATGTAAAATAGGCTATGTTTTAAAAGTTTCATCGATAAATAAGAGTTATCTGAAAGATAATTAAGGGTAACCCTAGGCTATAAAAATTTTAATGTCTTATATATAAGGATGATATGTAAGAGAGATCCCATAAATAACAGTACCTATTATGGTATAAAAATTGGTTGGTGTGTGAATCCTAATAACACTTAATGGGAATTATTAGTGATATTATTGGTTATTCATAATTATACATAAGTATTGATCCATATATAAGGGTAAATGACTTTGTGTAAAATTAAGTGTGATGTTTTTTTTGAAATGATAAATAAATTGATTGAACAAAAAATAAAGGGGAATATGAGATTTTTCACTATAATTATAAAGAATATTCCTAGGAAATATTACCTATCATGTTATTCCTACCAAAGTTAGATCTTTGATTATCATCATCATTTATTTATGTTTTTCACTACAAAGAGTATCCACTAATAAAGAAAAACATGTAATGACCCAAAATTTTATCAATTGAAAATTGCATTGTTATAAATATGTCACATATAATAAAACATATAAAATAACATTGATAAAAAAATTAAAAATTTATTTTTAAATAATTAATGAAATAATAAGTAAAAGTTAAGGAAACTATACTGATGTAATAGTAACTTGACCTTTGGAATAGTACTGTGACCCATATGAATAGTAAACCAGACAATATAATAGTAACATCACCCATAAAAGTATATTTTTTTTATCCATATTATAAGTTCTAATACGATATAATTATATCATAATATAATTAAATCAATATAATAAAAATTATTAATTAAGTGTTGGTATTTTATCCATCTTAATTATTAATTTTTTAATTAACTGTTGGCATTATTGAATATTATAAATATTTAATTATAATTTTATGATTAATTTAATAAATTAAAAGAAAATTTATTTTAACAAAATGTATTCATAAATTAATATTTTGTTGTCTAATGATTTTAAAATAATTCTATGAGAGCTTAATTATATTTTCAAAGTGTTACAAAATAAGTTATAATTTTAAAATCGGTATTTCCCAAGTAAATAATGATTTTAATTAAAATTAAAATTTATAATATTTAGAAAATTATTTTCTTAAAATGGATTTAATTTTTGAATTCTATATGTCAAAAAATGGTTTGGGTAAATGGTTTGGGACTTTTCTAATATACTCGAATTTTTGGTGTAAAAATAAAATACAATAATTTACGATAAAAGCTAAATACATGAATTATGCAGTCATAGATGATGAAAGGATGATTTAAGCACAAAATCTCAAACCATACTTCATTATTTTATTATATTTTATTATAATTCTCTAAATATTCATAGTCTTGATTGAAAATAATAAACTAATGAATAAAATAATTAGATAACACCTCCTACACAATAAATAACACCCCTCACCACCTCTACTCCTCATACCTCCCATGAATTGAGAATTTTAAAAATTTGAATAAAATATCCTCCCAACAACTTACACCACATCTAGGATCTTTTAGTATTAAAAAAAGTGCAAAACCAATCCCTTAAGAAGGTTCTCAAGAAGAAGGGATCAAAAGGTAAAACCCTCTTCCTTTTCTTTTAATTTATTTTCAAGTTCCTTTATTTTATTTTTCTATCCTAAACTCACCTAATAAAAATGTGATGATAACAATATTAGCTTAAATATACTATAATGTTATCATTCAAATCGAATAATTCATCATTATCGCTCTTTCCCCCTCCTTTTATACTAAAAATGAAAATGTTGTCTGTGATGTGTTAATTTATTGTATTCAAGGATGATGAAGTTTTCAATTTCCATTACTAGATAACTTTAGTAAGAACTATAAGGATAAAACTAAGTATAAGAAAACATCCCTAAATTTTGGTAAGTATAGATTAAGTGGTTTATCATGAAAATACATCAATATCTGGATACTATAAGTGGACATGGTTTTGGAATAGATGTACCTAGGAGTAACAACTCTGACATGGTGTTTTGGGCTTAAATCGGGGTAACCTAGTACACGGAAATAATCCTTACTGCGCACCTGGTATGACACTCTTAGAGGACATGCTTTGGTAAATTCATAAGCTTATTATGAAAAATTATTAAGGGAAAAAATGAAATAAGAATATATGTTTGGAAACATATCATGGATAATCTAGATTGAATGAAAGGGAATCAAAAGTTAGGATATAAGTTTCCTTTACTAGTTTATCCCATTATATTCAAATTTTACTTTTATTATTCTTATTATTTAATTATTAAAGCTCCCTAATTGTAATTTATTTTTCTTAGTTAATGGTTTGGAATTGAATAAATCCTACCAACAATCAATGTGATTTGAAATTTGAAGATTTCCTTAATAATATGAAAAATATTATTGGAAGAGGAGCTCAACGATTTATGACAGTACTTGATCAACTACCTCAAGTTATCAATAAAAATATGGATCTTTTTGAATACCCTACTTATACTAAGAAATATCTTGTTGCAGTCAAATAATTTATGAAACGAAGGACTCCCATGTTTAGTGGATCTTCTTATCCCCTCCTTGAGTAATAGTTGATTAACTCAATTTAAAAGATATTATATGTCGTCCAGTGTTCTGATGAATAGAAAGATATGTTTGAGGTCTATCATTTTTATGGGGAATCTGATCAGTGGTGGGAACTGATGAAAAAAATGAATTCTAAGGAAGAAATTGATTCCATGGGTTGGGATGACTTCCAGAATTTTTTTTCAATACATATTTTCCTTGAACCCTCAATCTAAATATGAAAAGAATTTCCTCAGTCTTAAGAATAAAAAATATGAATCTATCAAGGCATATGAATAAAAATTTACAAGGATTAAAAGATACACATATTTATTTGTCATCAACACCAAAAATAAGGAGGTTTGATTCTTTAGTGGACTAAATTTGAGTCTATTAAAAGTGTTGACAATTCAATATTTTGAAAGCTACAAAGATATTGTCCATTGTGACCTTAAGGTTGAAATGGATATGAGAGATTCTTTGGGGTCTCATGGGCCCAGTGATAAAATTAGGAAATTGAGTATAATATGGGTGGGTCAAAAAATAAATCCCATGATGGAAAAAATACTGAATATCCCACATATCAAAATTGTTGGAAGAAGAATCATGGGAACTGTCTAAAGTGAAAAAAAAATGCATCAAATGTGGAAGAATGGGGAATCTATCAAAGAAACTCCAATGGGAGGTGAATAATTCCCAAATGTGGAAGATTAAATAAAGGATTAGATCAACACTCATCCTGGAGTGCAATATGTCAACTACAAGGAACATATAAATTTTTTCAAACTAATACCCTAAGACCACGGTTTTTAGTGGAAATAAACAAAAACCTCAAACATAGAATGCAAGGACATACACTAACACTACAACTGAGGTGGATCTTGAAAATGACATGGTGAAAGGTATGATTTGTATTAATTCAAGTATATCAAACATATATTTTATTCTTTTTCTACATATTCATTCATATCTCTCAAGTTTAGTATAACTTTTCAAAAACCAAAAAATATATATAGGATGTGTTATTTATGAGAATAGAAAATGGGGAAATTACTAAATCCAATGTTTATAACTCCTCCTAGATTAATTTTTGTGGATTGAACCTCCCAAAAAATATTTTCATACTTTTCTTCGTTGAGTTTTATGTTATTGGGAATGGATTTTCTATCTTTATAAAAATCCAACAACAATTGCCGGGAAAGGGTGATCACTCATCACATCCCAAAGAATCCTCTAATTCTATAGTGTAAGGAGAAAGATGAATCTTATTTAGAATCATCGTTTAAAGTGTGGATATTACAAACTTATGAACAAGCATGTCTAGACCAAATGATTGATACAAATGAGAGAATCATGATTCAAGAAATGGCCACTATAAGGGACTACACTAATGTGTTTCTCGAAGAGCTTCTTGGTCTTCCACATTATCCTAAGGTTGAGTTCTCAATTTAACTTATTCCAGGATCTCTAACTATATCAAAGAAACCTTATATAATGACCACCATAGAGCTTGAAGAACTAAATAAGTAGTTACAAGAGAATCTTGACAAGGGTTTTATTTTTCCAAGTGCTTCACCATGGGGTGAACTAGTCTTTTTCAATAAGGAGGTGTGATAAATGAACCTCTACCTCAACTATCATGAACCTAATAAAATTAAAATAATGAACAAGTATCCCCTGACAAGGATAGATGACTTGTTCAATCAGCTATGTGGGTCCATTTATTTTTTAAGGTGTGCCTTCGGTCGAGATATCATAAATTAAAGGTAAGGAATGAAGATATTACCAAGATTTCATTTCGAAAAAGGTATGGACATTATGAGTTCATAGTGATTCCCTTAAAACTCAATAATTATATAGAATTTTTTTTATTGATTTAATGAATAGAGCCTTTAGATATTACCTCAATAAATATGTGGTAGTCTTTATTGATGAAATTTTGATATAGTTTAAGAGTAAAGAGGAATAAAAGAAGAATTTGAATACATTTTTAAAGACTTCGAGAAGGGAGAAAATATATGTAATGTACTATAAATGTGGAAACTAGATGAAGGAAGTATCATTATTGGGGAATGTTATCACTAGTAAAAGGAAATTTGTAAACCCTTACAGGATAAGGGAAATTGAAGAGTGGCCCAGGCCAACATCTGTAATTGATATCCGTAGTTTCCTTGGTCTAGCTGGGTATTGCTGGAAATTTATGTAAAACTTCTCATGGTTTTTTTACCCACTAAATAAGATAAATATTAAGGGACAATGGTTTTTCTAGAGTAGTGAATGTGAATACTTCTTCAATGAGTTGAAAAGAAGGTTTATCACTCCACCATTTCTCACACTACCAACAATTGGGGAATTATTTGTGGTGTACAATAGTTTTCAAAGAAGGGATGAGAATGTTTAATAATAAAAATAGATAAAATGATAGCCAATGCCTTAAGGTAGTTGGAAACATAGGTGAAAAACTACCCCATGCATGTTCTGGAGTAGGCAGCTGTGATCTTTTCATTGAAAATATGGCAGAATTATCTTTATGTCGATAAGTGTGAGAATATACTGATCATAAGAGTCCCAAATATATATTCACACAGAAGGACATTAATATGCATAAAAAAATATGGTTAGATCTCATCAAGGATTATTACTGATCAATCCATTACTATGTTAGTAAATAAAATAAGGTTGAATTTTCTCTAATTAGAAATGATCCTGCATCTTTATCAATGATGATAATTGAGAAAGATCCAATATTTTTAGACCAAAAAAGGATGGACATGGGAATAATTAAGGAAGGAACATCATCAATCCTTTCTGAAATGATTTCTCAACTATCCCTTATGAAGAAATTAAAGGATTCACAAAGAAAAGATATGGAAACTCAGACAAGGGTGGAAGCTATCATAAATTAGAAATACTAAGAGTTCTAAATAAATGGGGATGGATTCAAGAAATTTAGGTCATGATTATTTGTACCATATGATCTATAGATAAAGAAGAATCTTTTAAATGATTCACATAACTCAACCTTATCTATTCACCTAGGGATCACAAAGATGTATTGAGATCTCTAAGATAACTAATGGTGAGACAATATGAAAAAAGGAGATTGTTGAATATACATCAATGGTCCTAGAATTTCACCAAGTTAAGACTGAAAGACAAAAATATAAAGGGTTGATGAAAACATTATCCATAAAAACATGGAAGTGGGAGAACATCACCATGGGGTTTGTCACTGGATATCCAAATACATCTAGAGGGAAAAATTCTATATGGGTTATGGTGGATTATCTTAAAAAGTTAGCTCACTTTATCACAATTCTAAAGGATTTATCATTAGATAAACTTTCATGGATATACATCAAATAAGTGGTAAGGATTCATGAAATACCACTATTGATTATATATAATCGAGATTCGAGATTCACCTTGAAGTTATGGGAAAGTATCCAACATGACCTAAGCATTGAGCCGAGCTTAAGTATGGCCTATCATCCTCAATTTGATGGTCAATATTAGTAAACTATTCTAACATTGGAATACATTTTGAGAGTGTGTTATATATACTTAAAAGGAATATGGGACCAACATATACCTCTGGTTGAGTTCTATTACAACAATAGTTTCCACTCAAGCATCCAAATGGATCTATATGAAGACATATATGAGAAAATATTAAGAAGACTGACATGCTGGGATGAGGCTGGAGAATGTAAGCTGATAGGACATGAAATATTCAAGGAAATGGTGGAGAAGGTGAAAACCATTCATAAGCAAATCAAGATAGCCCAAAGTCAATAAAAGAGATATGCAAAAAATCATCAATGATACCTTGATTTTAAAGTTGGATACATGGTATTCCTCCACATATCTATGTGGAAGAGTATCATGGGATTTGGGAAGAAAGGAAAGATGAGTCCTAGGTACGTCTACTCCTTTGAGATCCTAGATCATATTTGAGATGTGGCCTATCGACTAGAACTTATACCAATAATGTATCAAGTACATGATGTATTCCATGTATCCCTCTTGGGTGAGTACATACCAAATCCCTTATATGTTCTGAATTCTGAGGTGGTATAGTTGGAGAATTGTCTCCCCTATGAGGAGAATACAATGAACATCTAGGACTGTAGAGATAAATTTCTATGTAATAAGACTAATCATCCGATCAAAGTACTATGGAAGAACCATAAGTATGAAGAGGTGACATGGAAAATCGAGGAATAAATGAAGGAGAAGTACCCACAACTATTTTCAACTTATAATAAAAAAACTGTGAGGGTGAAATTTCATAAGGGGGAAGAATGTAAGGACCCAAAAATTTGTCAGTTGAAAATTTACTTCTTATATATATGACACATACTATAAACCACATAAAATAAATTTAAGAACATAATACAATCATTATAAATAAATAATAAATGAAATAAGAATTATTTATAAAAGTTAAGGAGCCTATACTGATGAAATAATAAATTGACATTTAGAATATTATTATGAACCCTATGAATAGTAAATCAAGAAATGGAATAGTAACCTCACCCATGAAAGTAAAAATACAATTTATCTATCTTATAAGTGATAATATGATATAATTATATCATAGTATAAGTAAATAAATATTTTAAAAATTATTAATTTAGTGTTGGTATTTTTGTAAGTCCTAAATATTTAATTACAATTTTATGACTAATTTAATAAATAAAAAGAAAATTTATTTTCATAAAATGTATTCATAAATAAATATTTTATTTTAATATTATTTCATGATAACTTTATGCGACCTTAATTAAATTTTCAATGTGTTATAAAATCAGTTATAATTTTAAAATTTTTATTTTCCAAATAAATTATGATTTTAATCAAAATTAAAATTTCTCAAATTTAGAAAATTATTTTCATAAATTTCACTAAATTTTGGAATTCTACACATTGAAAAATGTATAGGGATATTTTTTGTGATTTTTCTAATATACTAGAATTTTTGGTGAATAGTAGAATACAATAATTTAGGATAAAAGCTAAATACTTGAATTACGGAGTCATAAATGATGTAAGGGTGATGTAAGCTCAAAATATCAAACAATAATTCATGATTATATTATATTTTATGATACTTTTATAAATATTCACATTCCTGATCCCAAATAATAAACTAAGGAATAAAATAAAGAGAGAACACCCCCTCCTCCACTATAAATACCACTCCCGTCACCTCTTCCCCCCATTCCTATAAAGCCACGAGCCTTATCTAAATTCAACTAAAATATCCTCCCAAGATAATCCCCCACTTCCAGGATATTTTTTTCTTAATAAAATAAAAAAACCAATCCCCTAAGGTGTTTCTCAAGAAGAAGTAATCAAGAGGTAAAACCCTCTTCCTTTTCATTGAATTTATTTTCAAGTTCCTCTATTTTCTTTTTGTCTCCTAACCCCCCCATAAAAATGGTATGATAACTGTATTACCACACATATAATTTAATTTTATTATTCTAATGGAATAATTAATCATCTTCTTTCTTTACCCCTCCTTTTATACTAAAAATGAAAACATCATCTGTGATGTGTTAATTTATCGTATTCAGTGACAATGGAGTTTTCAATTCCCATTACCTTCTTCAAGGATGGTCATGAAACCATTTATTTGGTTGAACCAGATTATAATATATGTATTATACCTTATGTAATGTTATGAAACCATCATATATATATATATATATGAGATTATGTAATAGAACAAAACTAGTTCGTTGTGATTGAAAAACCGCTAAAATTAATCTAAACGATTAACATTAACATGTTATCCATTGATTTATCCTCACCCAAAACAAACAAAATAATTATATTATAATTTAATAAGATGTATGTTCATTAATAACTTGTATCTTCAATTCTTTATAATCGTTTTCATCTTACAAGATTACTTGTACATGTGTATATGTAAACTGATCAAGAAAACCTAGGAAACTAATGCCCTCGAACGATGTAATTGAATATCATAACCCATAAAAGGGACATAAATGAATGTAATAAAATTATAATAAATAAAATACGTGTATAAAATTTTCTTAATTAATTAATTAATATATTTAATTTTATTATTCAGGATACTAAGATCAAATGCATAATCGTTTTTGACAAAAGGTAAGTTATTCTACCCGAACCTCTATTTTTCCTTCAGCTTACTCTTTATCTCTCTTTACAAAAATATAATGCTTGTTTATTTTAATTTAAGTATCCTATATTCTTAATGTATGATTTAAAATAATTTATTCAAATCATATCCTATTTCTTTTATGAGGTTATACATGTTTTAATAAGGTTCCCTTCTCCAATATTTTAGAAAATCAAACACGGTTCAAGGGAACTTCCTGATATATAACCCATTCCAAATGAAATTAATAATAAGTTTTTATAAACAATTATTTTTATAAAATAACTCATTTTATCATGAAAAACTACCTTGTTTCAATTATGTTTTTATATAAACAATTATCCGTTCTCCATTTTAAATAATATTGATTGTTTTCCCTTAAACCGTACTAAAATGTTTTATTTCTAAAGTTTCTTAAACTATATTTTAGATTAAATTTGATATAATATATCATGATATATTATTATATTCAATTATTAATGTCCATTTATGATTTATATCAACAATATAATGTAAACCATTGTGATATCTCTTTTTGATATGCCTTTTGACAAAATTATGATACCCAATTCTTTCTATAGGAAACCCTTATGTTGATGTTTGACTTCTTATGTATGATTATTTATGTGTAAAATTTATTCATGAACATTTTATGATGGGTGAAACCAAATATCTCTCTAATTAATTGGGTAATGTTTAGTCTCATGAGATTTTATGTGCTACCGTCTTGGGGGTTATCGTTGACTCATGCTCCATGTGCAATGGTCTTGGTGGTTATCCTTGACTCGTGCTCCTCTATGTTCAATGAGACTTGACTCATGATAAAGTCAATTTTTATGTTAATAACACATTAATTTTATTCCATGATTATATGATACCATGTTCAATATGTTATAATTACATATGTTAAATCATGTTCCATGCCATTTTATATCATTATGTTATTCTTTCTAACCCATACTCTAAGCTTTAATTTAATGTTTATTTCCTTACTAGGATTTTTAGATAGTCCCTTTGTTCATTTATTTCTCCCCTAGATTATCCTATGAATATGTAAGGTCTCAAAAAAATTTTGGATCTCTTTATAAAGATAAAATAAAATACGTTCTTAATTTGGAATCATGATGCTTATTTATGTACCTAATCTCTAAGACAGTAGACTTTGTGATATTTTTCTTGTAATTTGATGTTGGATTATGCTTAATATCATGTAATGGTATGTTTAAAAGGATAGGGTCACTAAATAACTACCCCTTGGTATTTATTTCTTGTTTCTCTCATTGTTTTCCTATTTTTTGTTGGCAATTTTATAAATTTTTTATTTTTCGAATTATGAGATTTCTTTTGAATATGGTTAGATCGACCATAGTTTCTAATGAGTTGATTCTTAGTAACTCTAGATTAGGTATATTCCCTTTAAAGTCATAAGTCCCTTGTGAATTTTGTGATTTTAAATTCATGTCCCATTAATATAATTATTTTTATCAAATATACATGAATCTTGTGATCTTTCCCTATAAATTGTTATGGAATAATGTGATCATAATAGTTAACAAGGATTGTATATCTTGATAAACTCTTCTTTGGTGGTTTCATGGTCAAACATGTGATGGTGGCCCTATTTTTAGTTTCATTAGTGCAATGTGTTTCGTTCTAAAGGTAAATATCTATTTATTTTTAAATTTTGATTTGAAAATTTATTTTGAGTTAAAATTGATTTCTCGAGGAAATGGTTAAAAATGATACTTCAAGGTGAAATTAGGGATTTCAAGTAGTGTTCTTGAAATGGTATTTTATAATAAGTGTGGGGTTTTATAATGAAGGATTTCATTGCGATTTTGTCCATCTAACTATTTTATTTAAACATATATCACAATGCCTTTCTTATGAATGGTTTAAAAAGAGGGATAAAATTGAATTTTAATAGAAATGAAAAAGTGGTTGGTTTGGGAGTAACAACCCTATATTTTATATTAGGTATCTTTTTAAATTTAATTTCTTCAAAATATTTTGTTACACAGATCACCGAGTTTAAATCCTCAATATATTATTAAACCTTTAAAATGTGATTGTTATAACCTAGCTATTAAATTGGTGAGAATGAATAGTATTAACATAATTATGAAATTTATAATTTACATATCAATAAAATATTTTAACATTTATCTAAAATATTTTTATAGGCATAATATAATAATGAATCCAATTTTACGCATTAAAGGCTATATTTTTCTATAATCTGTTTTACCACCTTTTAATGGCGTGTTAGTCTTAAAAATAAATTTTGACACTATTATATATTATATTGAACAAAATAAACATAATATTTAATATAAGAATTTATAAATTGGATCAGGGTGAATTTTTGGTATTTTTTTGATAAGTTTCATTTTTTGATGATTAGTAAAAAAATACTGAATTTTAATTTAAAACTAACTTTTCATATAAATAAATTACAATGATAAATTATATTTTCAATTGGTTATAAAGTAAAATTAGAGAAATTATACCTAAATAAATTAAATTTAGTTAATTTTAATCAATTTAATTTTGAAATTGGATATAAAAACATTTAAATCTTTTGAACATTTTTATTTTAAAAACTCATCGTTTCATCCTGTTAGTGGGATTAATTTAAATTAATTTTTAAAACTTATATGAATTGAATTTTTAAAATGTATTCTATATTTTCAGTCATAAGGTTCATATTTATTAATTATGGTCCTTTTATTTTTGGACAATATGAATAGTAACTTGGGTAATTTCTTTAATACCCTGAATAAGGGTAAATAAGTAATTCGAAGTAAAAAAATATGATAAGGATTATAAAATTAAAATAAAATGTTCCCAAATTTTATTTGACAAATTTAATTTGACCTTTAACACCTAATTTTATAATTTGAGTTATTAAATGGACACTTTTCCATCAAAATTGATTTGATATTATTTAAATTAATGAGAATCACAAAATGTCACATTCAAATTTTAAATTACTATATTATATTTATTATGGTGTTATTTAGAAGATATATCTTACCATATATATTTTTTAAAGAATATAATATTTATATAAATCATGGTATTTTATTTTTAAATTTTAATGAAAAAATAATTACCATAATTAAATGATGTAGTAATTATTTTTTAATGAAACAGTCAAATAAATGATGATTTTAATTAAAAATTAATTTTATCATATTTAGAAAATTATTTTTCTAAAATAGAGACAATTATTTAAATAGAAACCTGAAAAAATAGTTAGGATTATTTTTTTGGGATTTTTCTAAAATAGTTGACTTTTAGTGAATAATGAAATACAGTAATATACAGTATTTAACGTTATAAGTAAATAAATGAATTATTGAGTCATGACTGATGTAGGGATGAGGTAATCATATATTACTTTAAACCTTAATTTTTTAGTTTCAATATGTAGCCACAATAATCAACACTATTGATATTCATGATCCAAAATAATATATAAATAAATAAAATAATAAAAAAATGTCTCTTTGCTCCCTTATAAATATAAACCCTCACCACCACTTCTCCGCACACATCCAAAGACATATATCTTGTATAAATTCCACAAAAATCCCTTCATAAGAATCTTCCTGATGTCCAAGACCTTATTCTCTGACCAAAAGACCAAATCCATGTGTCTTAAGGAGGTTCTCAAGGAGATGATATTCAAGAGGTAAAATCCTTCTTCATTCTCTTTTCGTTTATTTTATTTTCTTATCCTCCCCTAACCTTCAATAAAAAAAGTGTAATGGTAAATCCATTATCATATATATATTGTAATGTTATTGTGAAAATGGAATATCTATCATCAAATCTCTTCTCCAATATTTTTATTTTTTAAAAATGAAAATATCATATGTGATGTGTCGATTCACCACCTTTATGGACAGCGAGTTTTGGTTTTCCGTTAAAACCTTAAATTATGGTCATAAAACCATTATTATGGTTAAATAATATTTTAATATACATATTATAAGTTATATAATGTTTTGGAACCAATATATTAACATAATATTAAATAAAATCTCCCAAGTTTGTGATGGTTGTAAAAACAGCCAAAATAAATTAAGACATTTTAATCAACATATTATCTAACGATCATAATCATACCATATAACCAAAGGATAAATGAGAAAAAATAATTAATTTAATTTTATTAATACTTAATAATTTCACTTCTATAAGTTATTCCCATTTTACAATAACTCCCATATTAATACTCAAGGGATCCAACCATAAAACCATGAAACGAATGCTCCCAGAACAATGAAATTAAACATTATAACCCATTTAAATGGATATAAAATAATTAATAAAATTAAAATAAATAAATTATATGTTAAATAGGTTATAAATTAAGTAATTAATCTAATCTAATCTTATTTTCTTGGATATTAAGTACAAGTATAGAATGCTTTCAGACATAAGGTAAAGGGGTTTCTCATTTCACTTTTATTTCCGTGTGATATGACTTATTCATGACTTATTTATTGTGTGTGGTGTATGTATATTTCTATTTGATATATCATATCATGAATATATTTATCTTTATGGTAATAAATGTTTAATTTTATGATCATTAATTTTATGGGGCATACAGTTCAACTGTTTACAAAGTGGTATGGGAATTCTTAACCCTTCTTTGGGTTAAAATTTGAATCCATTGATTATGTAATGATACAATTATGTGTGAAATTAATTTTAATTATCTAATTTTTTATTTACCCTTTTTTATGAGGGATTATAGCTAATACACATTATATATTTATTTGGTTAACACTAACCATTTCTTTTAAAAATACACTTTTAAAAGATTCTTTTTCAAAATTTTAAAGGAATTTTTTTAAAAAATTCTATAACATGAGAATATTTTGCTAAATTTATTGCACCTTAAAGTATTAAGGAATAATTTACAATTTTAAAAGGTAATTTTCAATGAAAATGTTTTCTTTTATAATTGCATAGATTTTTAAATAAATGATTTCAATGTAAATTGGTATTTCATTCAAGAATTTCTCAATGATTTTATTAGATTATTTTCATCTATGTAAATACCCTTTGCCGTATCTTATGATTAATTGATATTGATCTCTAATGATACCATCTACCATATTTTATTGAATTTTTTATGTTCATTTTGATTTTGGATGTTCTATTTTGATACCATTTATCATATTACAGTGGATGGTTTATGATTATGTTTATTATTTGGGCAAGTTATCAGCATTTCACATGCTAGTTTAAATATGAATATTTATGTTGATTATATTTCAATAAATTCATATGATAAATTCATTAGACTTAGTAAGTCAAGGGTGGGTCCTGTTATAGCCCCTTGATGCATCAGTAGGTCTCATGAGAAAAAACTACTTTGGGTATTAACTGATGTATTACCCAATTATGTATTGTGTCGTGGTTAAAGCCCTGATGGTATATTTACGATATACTAAATTATTAATTCACTCATTATGAGATTATTTATTAATAATACATGTTATTATTTGACTATTATAATATCCATGGTTAAGTTTTATTCTCATGTGATTATTTATATGGCATTATATAAACAACCATCCTTCCTGTCATATTATTCTCAAGATTATGTTTTAATGGAATGTGTTTGTATTTATTAACCATTCCTTATTTTTTATGTTTATTTATGATAGCCTTCACTATGGGTTGACCCTTACTGATCATATAAGATCACCCCTTTCTTATATTTTATTTTATACCTGAGATATGAGGAAGCCTTTTTTGGTTTTTGTTCATGGATATACTATGGGGAAAATGGAATTCTTGAAGAATTTATTTTTTATGTTTATATATCTAATGTATATTTCAATTATGTGTCTAGTTTCTCAAGACTAAAAAAAATAATTTTTCCATCAGGATGTGATTCCTTGTAATTATACAAATTTCATAATGTAAGGCAGTAGATCCAGGCTACTGGAGTCAGGGTCATTATAGTTGGTATCATAGAAAATTTAGTAGAAACCTTGGGAACTAGATTTAGGAAATCCTGTATTACAGAACATAACCCTAATATAGACTTTGAGTATAACTATAGAAGGACATCCCAAACAAACCATCTTTATGAGTTTAGTTAAGCATAATATTTTCAATTTATGTTAAGTATATTTAGAGCCCTATAACATTCCATTACCCATATATCAGGTACATTATTGACCTCTTCATGGTTATCCTTTTTCCCATTGTCTATAGAGGACCTAGAATTAATTGATAAGATACCTATAATGGTAAAGTTAGGTATTTGATGGAATTATTTTCTAACCATATTTTTCTATAGGTTAAAGGAGGATTTCATGCTATGTAATTGGGTTAAATATTTTGTAATGTTTGTCAGGTGAAATTCATGAAAGGGATCATGCTGGGAAAGGATACACTTTTTGAATGTATGTTTCAAACCGTGTATGTTTTAAATAAAGAATTTTTAATCTGAGGTGATGGGTTTTTTGGCGTACTTAAACAGTGTGTAATTAAAAACATGAATAAGAGTTTAATATCATTTAATTCCATGAGAAGGGATGTTTTAGAGAACCTCTCAGGTTTTTGGTGCTCATTTGACCACATTTTCCCCTTTTCTTTTGAATGAAGTCTCCTCTCAATTGATTTTTGGAGGCACCTTTCTTTTCAGATCAATCATTTCGAAATTCAATCTTCATTGCAATCATGATAATCTCTTTGAGTGAGTAATATTTATAATTATTTATTTCTTTTGATTGTGGTAGTTACCTTGGGTTTTGTTATCGGATCTGTCAATATAAGTTAGTGTTATCTCTTGTCCTCTTCCAAGATCCATTGTGCAATCCCATTCTAGAGGCTGTTCCTTTGTTGGTCATGGTGTAGTGGGCTCTCTTTATCGAGGTATGTGGTTTCCTCTTCCCTTCTTGCCCTTTTCATTTCCAATTGGGTAAATATTTTGATGAGGATTGGATTTTAGGTTCTCCACTGATGTTGTTGGGTTTTTTTGTTAATGGATTCCTTTGTAGGTGTGTGTGACCCGATATTTGAGGTAGGTGGTTCCATCTCTATCCTATGATAATAAACATGATTCCTCTTTCTTTATAAATTGATTTTTCAAATTGTAATGAATGTTTGTGTGAGTTGGAAAAGGTATTTTCAAGAGAAATGGGTTTTCCTTGGCATTTGATAAATGAAAATGAAATGGGTAATTTTGAAACATTGAAATTGATTTGTGAAGATGAGCAGATGGGTTATCTTGGGTACATAGGTGGAAGGATTATCTTGAGGTCATCATTTATATTTTGTGATTATCATGATGTTTTATAAGGGGTATTTTATCTATTTCTTAGGAACATTATTCAAGGCGATATGTATTGACATTGTCAAGGGGTTTACTCATGGGGTATTTCTCTACATCATAGGCATGTTTTATAGAAGTTTAATTGTGCACTAGATTTGTTTTGGTAGAAGTAGTCTTCTAGTCTGACCTACAGTGATCCTTAGTACCAAAACCTATGATGATGCTTTTTTTTACTTATTGGCCTTCCGAGTTAGCCTTGAAATGCATGTTATACCCACTTTTGTTTAGAACTGCGAAAAATGGTAATTTTTACCATATTTTCTAAAACAATATTTAACAATTATCATGCCATGTTTTATTTAAAATAAGAATACATGAATTTTTATACATAGATTTATTATGTAACACCAAAGTGGGATCATACTGAGCCGACTAGGTCACACCCTGCGCACCTCCTCAGTGGTGCGTAGACCACTGTATGTCTTCCAATACAGGGAAAGGAAAGGAATCACAATTAGCTGGGGAGGTTCATGTCAGTTGGTCTTGGGTAGCTGGTTGTGAGATGATGGGAGTTCATCTATTCCATCTCATGGAGTAGTTGTTTGGTTTTGGTCATTGTAGTTGTACTTATTATTGGAGATTTGACTACTTTTCCAGTTGGTTGTTTCTGCTATCTTTGTTAATTTTATGTAATATATATTCATTTAGTATTCTATTGCCTCTTTCATTATGTGTATACATATATTCCATGTGTTTTGTTATAATGGGATAAATCGTTCCCTCTGGTGTGTTTTTTGATGCTGAGGTGCTTCTCTTCAGCCCGTGGTGATCAGGAACACCCTTCGGGTGTATAACAGAATGGGTTGGCTACTAGGTTTTAGGGTAACCCAAGACAGTTTGTTACAATTTGGCATCAGAGGAGGTATTTACTCAATAGTACTTTTCTGGGGATGTTTATTAGACTAGAGATGGGATTATCAGGACTTGAGAGGTATGTTGTTATAAGTGCTTGTCCAGCTCTTGTCATAATGAGACTCAAGTTTCCATGGGATGTTGGGATGTGTGTCTCTAGTCTTGGTCTTGGGTTTTAATCTCAGATTTTTCATATGGGATTTCTAGTTTGAATTGGGAGTTTTTTTCTGATTATTCTCATGTTTCATTGTGTAGTAGTATACCTTCGAGATTTTTTCCATGAGTTCCTCAAGAGGGTGCAGCTGATGGTACTCAAGGGAATCCACCTATAGGTCATAATCTCATTAGTACTATCATATGAAGAATCTGGGTTTTTGATTAAGATGTACCAGAATTTCAAATCACTATTGTTGAGGTACAACTTGGAGCTGGAGGAGAGATAGATCAATCATGGAAATTCTTGCACGATAAGCCACCATCCTTTAAGGGGATGACTAAAACTCATGAGGTAGAGGACAAGATGTATTTTCTAGAAACAAATAAAAATATTAGGGTAATGTGTGCATCATTTAGACTTGAGTGTTCCGATAAGAGATGGTGGGATTCTATGGTTTAGGTAGATAGGCATGTGGACTTGGATTGGATGAGTTTCAAAATCCTATTGTTTTAGTATTTTTTTCCAGAGTCCTTGACAATGGAAAAGTATATGGAGTTCTTGTTTTTACAACATGGATATCATATGGTGTTGGCATACACCAACCAATTTTCTGAGCTTGTCTATTTTTCTCTAGACGTGGTGAGGAATGACCATCTGAAGGCTCAAAAGTACCTGTAGGGTTTGAGATCAGATATCAGATCACATGTGTTTTTATTGAAAACTTATACTAATGTAGAGACAGTAGATAGATCTATGATGGTAGAGATGGATATGGATGTAAATTTTGGTTTTTTAACCATTCTCTTACATCTAGTGGTAGTTTCAATGGCATGAATGGGAAGAAAAATAAGTTCTCAAATCATCGTAGAAGTGGTGGAGGTGTGTCTTAGTAGTGAGCCTCCTCTATACCATCCATTGTAGTTGTAAAAGTTCCTCTTGCTTATTATCGGGGTAGAAATAGAGAACACAAAAGATGTTCTTGTCCTATGCCCATTAATACATGGAATAACTATAGATGCATTGGTCACTTACAATTCTTATGGTAGGCTATGACTATGAATCGTTATGGTTAGGGTTCATCGACTCCAAAGGATATTAAAATGTAGTTATATGATTCCAAGACTACAAGGCACCAGCTATAGGCCCACAGAGTGAAACATTTTCATGTAGTAGACGAGTGTCCATCGGAAGTCAATGCAGGTCTAGAAATAGCGAGAGGTACTATCCTTATTTGATCTTTAGTAGAAATTTATTTATTCAATACTGGTGCCTCCCACTCTTTCACATCTACAAATTTTGTTGATATTATTAAACATCTAATGGAAATTATGTACTTTATAATAGAGTTATCAACACCTCTTGTTAAGAGGAAAGAGAAGGAGTTTCAGTGTCCTTGTTCATTAACAATTGCTGATATGGATTTGGTCTGGGATTTTATCATTCTTGATATAGGTATGTTCCAAATCATCATCGATATGGATTTGATTGTCACTCATAGAGATAAGGTTGTTTGTAATCATCAAAAAAATTTTGTTTCCTAGTATCGATGGAATATCTCATGTGTTTTAGGGGGAGTGGGACCTAAGGTCTATTCGTGAAAGACCTCCCCACCCAGAGCTCAAAAGTTTTTTTTCTGCTGTTGCGATTGATCTTGATGAATATTATTATTCTATTAGTATTCTTTTCATCATTTGAGACTTTTATGACGTTTTCTTAGATGAATTATCTTTTCTTTATATAGAGAGAGAGATAGGTAGAATTTTCGATTGACCTAGTTCCAGGTATGCGGCCGATATCGATACCTTCATATCATATGGAACTAGCTAAGCTAAAAGAGCTCAAGATTCATTTGGAATAACTATTGGAAAATTGGTTTGATTTTACTAATGTTTCACCTTGGGAAGCCAATTTTTTCTTTTCCATGAAGGCATATGGTTCAATTCGATTATGTGTGGACTATAAGAAGTTAAACTGGGTGATGGTTAAGAACAAATATCCTTTTCCTCATGTGTATGATCTATTTAATAAGTTACATGGAGGGGGGGGGGCAGTGGTTCACAAAGATCAATCTTTGGTTGTGTTATAATCATCTTAGAGTTCATGAGTCCGATATATCGAAGACATATTTCAAGAGTAGGTATGTCGACAATGAATATCTTGTAATTCATTTTGTTTTATCTAATGCTCCTAAAGTTTTTAAGGCTTTTATGAATTGATATTTCATCAACATCTTGTCAATTTTGTATTAGTGTTCATAGATAATATTCTAGTTTACATAATACTCATCCGATGCCGATTTGGATATGGGACGACATATCCATCGATTATTTTTATTGGATTACCCTGAACTCCCTAGGAGAGGAATGCTATATGGGTGGTTGTTGATTGGTTATCCAAGTATGCTCATTTCACTCTGATCAAAGACACCACTACAGTTGAAGATCTGAGTATGTTTTATGTGAAATTTATTGTGAGGTTACATGGGATTACTTCTTCCATTGTTTCTAATAGGGATCCTAGGTTTAACTTGAGGTTCTAGAGGAGTTTTTAAGAAGAATTTGGGACTTAGGTCGTGTTGAGAACAATATCCCATCCATAGATAGATAGTCAGATGGAGCATGTAATTAAGATCCTTAAGGATATTCTTTGTGCCTATGTCTTGGATTTCAAAGAATCATGGGATAACTATATGTGAATGTTTGAGTTTATTTATAATAAGAGTTCTTAGTCGTCAATCAGAATGGATCCCATTGAGGAATTGTATAGTGACTTGTGTAGATCACCTCTTTATTGGGATGAGGTGGGAGAAGTATCTTTAGTTAGACCAAGTTTGGTTTAGGAGACATCTGCAAAGATTGAAGATATACATAAACATTTGATAACAGCCCAGGATCTATAGAAAACATATGCAGATCAGTGGAATCAATATTGATAGTTTTTCGTATGTGACTGGGTTTTCTTGAATGTTTCTCCTCGGTTGGGTCATTGCCGACTTGGAAAATAGGAAATGTTGGATTCCAGATATATTGGACCATTTTAGGTCATTGAGGGGATCAGATAGGTTTAATATTATTTAGAATTTTTGGTTTAATTGAGAAGAATTCATGATGTTTTCCATGTGACTTAGATGAGGAAATACCATCCCAATCCCACTAACATTATGAGTTGGGAGGAAATTTGGTTAAAGATATATGTTTCTATTCTGGAGAAACCTGTTGATATTATTGACTCTTAAGTGAAATAATTTCATGAGAAGTCAATTACATTGGTTAGAGTTTTATAAAAACAAGGATTGGATTGTCATGAATCTTGGGAATACGTGTCATTGATGAGGGAGTAGTGGCATCATCTTTTTCTAGGGACTACATCTTCCACAAGACTTTTTGGGGAAAAAAAATTTTCATATTGGGGAGTTTGTAACATCCCATTACCCAACTATTAGGTAAGTTGTTTATCTTATCCTAGTTATCCTTTTTCCCATTTTGGTTATAATACCAAGAATGAATTGGGAGGATACATATAAGGGTGAAGTCATAGATTTTTTGTAATTTGTGCTTTAACCATGTTTTTCTGTAGGATTAAGGAGGATTTCCCAACATGTAACTCGGTTACACAACATATTATTCTTGCTAGTGAAATTCATGAATGGGGTCATGTTGTGGAAGGTTACACATCTTGAATGTCAGTTTAATTCTGTGCATGTTTTAAATAACATATTTTTAATCCAATGTGATGGGTTTTTAGCATACATAACCAAATTGGAATTCACGACGTGAATAAGAGTTTCATGTCGTGTAAATCCATGAGGTGAGGTGTTTTCGGTTTCCAGTAAGGTTTTTGGTTCCAATTTGACCACTTGTTTTCCTTTTCTCTCCAACCAAGTATTCTCTATGGTGATTTTTAGAGAATCCTTTCCTTCTGAATTGATCTGTTTTATGTTCTATCTTTGTTGCAATCACGACCCGTATCTCCAAGTGAGTAATATTTTCACTTATTCATTGATTTTAATAATGGTAGAACCCTTGGTTCTTGTTATTGGATCTATCAATATTAGTTGGTGTTCTCCCATGTCCTCTTCTAAGATTTGTTGTGAGATCCTATTCCCGAGGTCGTTCCTTTGTTGGTCGTGGTGCAGCGGGCTTTCGTTCTTAAGGTATCTAGATTCCTCTTCTCTACAGACCCTTTTAATTTAAAATTGGATCAATATTTTGATGAGTATTAGACTCTTGGGTATCTTCTGGTGTTGTTGGGTTTTATTGTTGGTGGATTATGTTGAGGGCGTGTGAGACCAGATCTTTGAGGTAGGTGGTTCCATCTCTAGCCTATGATAAAAAGCATGATTCTCATAATTTAAAAGCCGATTTAACAAATTATAATGAATGTTTGTGTGTGTTGAAAAATGGTTTTTAATAGAAATGGTTTTCCTTAGATTTTGATAAATGAAAAGGAAATGGGTTCTTCTGAAAAATTGAAATTTATTTAGGAAAATGAGAAAATGGGTTACCTTGGGTATATAGGTTGAAGGTTTAGCTTGAGGCCATCATCCATGTTTTCTTATTATCTTGAGGTTTTATCATGGGGATTTCCTCTATTTATTAGGTTTATTTTTCTAGGGGATGTATATTAACATTGTCGGGGGGTTTACTCATGGTTTATTCCTCTGCTTCCTAGGGCTATGTTTTAGAATCTCGATAGTGAACTTGATTTTTTGTGGTACAAGTAGCCTACTAGTCTGAACTATAGTAATCATTGGTAGTAAAACCTATAATAATACTTCTATTTTATACTACATGTATTTATGAGTTATCCTTGATATGAATTTTATACCTTGTTTTTTTAGAACTATGAAAAATAGAAATGTTTACCATGTTTTCTATAAAATTAAATTACCACATATCATGCCAAGTTTTATTTAAAATATGCATAGAAGAATTGTTATATAGAGACTTGGTATGGAACACCTAGATGGGATCCTACTGAGCATGTTAGCTGACACACTGCGCAACTACTTGGTAGTGCATAGACCTTTGTATATCTTTCAATATAGTAAAAGGAAAGGTTATATTGTGAGGTGATGAGGTTTGTGTCATTTGGTTTTAGGTTGCCTGTGGTGAGATGGTGGGAGTTCATTCATGCAATCTCATGGAGTAGTTTTTTGTATTTGGTCCTTACAGTTGTATTAGTTTTTAGATATTTGACTAAAATTATAGTTTTTTATTTCTTTTGTCATTTTACTTTTATGGCATATATATTCCTTTAGTCCCCCATTGTATCTTTCTTTTTTGTATACATATATGTCATGTGTTTGATTAGGTTGGGTGAAATCATTCCCTCTGGTGTGTTTTTCGATACCCGAGTTCTTTTCACCAAACCATGGGGATTGAGAATTCCCTACGAGTATCTAACAGAATGGGTTGGGTGCTAGGTTTGAGGGTAACCCGGGTCGGTTCATACATTCCCCAACTTGATTATCCACCAGAATATTGCTTTTGGTTTTAGTTCCATAAGACTTAGGCATGCCTACCTAAATGCCAAAGGATGATGACTAGCAGCGGGTGTGAAAAGAAGTGATAGTGGGGAGACTATACTCTCTGGTCATTATATAATAATGGTCTAAATAGATTTGGACATGGAAAAAAACAAACTCAAACCAGTAACTTGACCATGGAGGATGAAAGGAAAATACACACATTTGTGGAAATAATATAAGCAATAATAGTGAAAATAAATAAACAAGTTAAAATAACACTTTTAGATACATAAACAAAACATAAACCCAATATAGGTCATATAGTAAAATAAGAAAATGGGTCACCCATGGATGAACTTATTGTATACATACATACTTATATATATATATATATATATTTAACATGTTGATACCAAAAAATAAATAAATAAAAAAAATAAAAAGTATATCAAACTAAGGAAGGAACCTCAAGTTCTTTAGCCTTCCATCCCATGAAAATGGCCACTAAAATTTATCCCCTAAAGCATATACTTTACTTGAACATAAAAGCATGAAGTCTACATGCATCCTGAAGGTCCCATGTAGGGTGTGAGAATGAGTCTCAGTAGTTCACCACCACCGAGTACCTAGCTTACATTTGTGATTAATAAGGTGTGAAATAAAAATAAAGAAGAAAAAACACATGAATATAAATAAACACAAGCTTCACTGAGGATCAATAGCTATGAGGAAGCTACCACCTACTTAGGACAACACCAAAATAACTAGAGAGGAGAGTATCCTTACCCCATGGCCCAAGGCATCCCATGATTTCAATATCCAAGGTGAACCCTCAGGTTCCACCTCTAAATATAACTCGACACCTCATGCCCTCAACTGAGTAACAGAATCCTTGTGTCCAGATCATGTAACGAACACCCCAAATTTACACCCAATCAAAGAATATGTTCTCTCATACCCCTAATCAAAAGTATTTGTTTTCTCGATGACTGATATCTAGAGGTATATCAATATCTACCCTCAAACAAAGACCACCATTGTCATAACCCTTTTCGTCCTGAGGTACTATAATTCCCACCCTCCAAAATCGTCCTAGCCCAATGGCCTCAAGTAAGGAGAGCCTCATCCCCCAATGGATAGCCTCAATGATGTCACCCAACGGCTGCACTCCACCACCATAGCCTTCTATATCATGCACCCTATAATTTTACCTATGTCATAACTACTTGGGGCCTCTACCCACATGAGTGTTCAATAGCACCTCAAACATATGATTGAACCTAAGTTCACATGACACTAAATGGTGCATTTCCCAACATGGGTGAGCAAAAATCACCGATTTTAGACCATATAAACACTATTCTGACACCTCATTCCCTTATGACCATGTCGCTCAAATCCAATGGCCTCACCATCCAATATATCATGGGCCATTACCATAACATAATGGCCTTTCCACCTCAATCGATGACTGATTATACCAACATGTGATCAACATCACCTAGAAAACACATATAATATGCCATATTTTGCATGATGATTCCCATCACCTAAAAATAGATATCCATTTCAATCTAAATCCTCTGATCGAGTCCACCACATTCCATTGGAACTAATTAGTACATTATAAGACATTAAAATTTATATATCAATTCAATATAATTTAATTGAATAACTCAAATTTAATAAAAAATTCTTTTTAATAAAAAAGGATACACCCCAACCTAAATGGACAAGGTCTAGATACTCTTACCCATCTCAAACCACATGTAGTCTAATGAAACAATTCCCATTGATATCACATAAGGATTAATTTAGTTAATTAAAGGAAATAATTAAAATTAAAGAGTTTCACTCAGTCAACATAATATATTACTAAAAGATTCACCCCCAAACACTCACAAAATCACAAAGAAATGTATATTCCACCCACCTCATAGTCATAGATGAAGAGATGTCAGATTTTAGCCTCTAACTCAAATTGATTTGGAAGAAATCAGTGTTTTAGATGAATTCCTTGAAAATAGGGTAAAATGACTTGCATATATTTAGTAGTCTATGGGGAAAAGGAAAAAAGAAAATTGAAGTAAGATATATGAGAGACCTGCTGAGATGGATCCAACACAATGAACGACTTGGAAAATGAATCTCAGGTGGAAGCAGTAGCTCAAATAAAAGTCGGGGAGAAAAAGGAGGGTTCAACCTTATTGTGCACGACCCAGGGAGGAGGAAGAAAAAAGAATACTATATTTAATGAGGGAGAGTAGAAAAGGTCATTTCTCACATTTAATGATCCTTACGTTTTTATTTCATGGTTTCCTAAACCATGCTTCTCTTACTTCTTAGGATCCAAGCCCTACATTGCTATCACGTATGGTTAGGCCTAACTATGTGTAAACAATGTGTGATAAAGTGAAAGGGTAATACCCATTGATACTAATCATTCATGCTTATGAATATTTTATCTTAACTATGTGAAAAACATGTATATTCCCTTTTTTAAAAATTGCAGAGGTCACACAGGGTCGTGCACTCCATCCCGCCCGGTTTCTCAAGCTATGCTCAGTTCAAAATGGGGCTGCATATTTGGATCTCAGAGCCCACACGGTTAAATATAATCATGCACCTCAACATGAACTTCTCCAAAATAGGGCCTTAAGACCTCCGATTCACCCAAAACCCATTTGAACACATGATTCATTTTCCAAAACACTAAAGTATTTTAAAAACAAGGTTTTGGATTATTAGAAATCATGGAATTAAGTTTGTTAAATGATAAAGAAGCTGAGATACCCAACAAACACTAAAAATTCAAAAACGAGTGACGATTTTGAACCACTCCAAAAACATGAGATATTGTAATATCTCCACATTAACATAGATCATCCCTGAGTTACTAAACACAACATGATGATGTTACTGAACACACCCATCTCATTAGAATTTACCTAGACTGCCCCTATCAAATAGGGTACATGTAAACTACATAAAGGGGATCCCCAACTTTGGATTAACCTACCTCAGTCACATTCTGTATAATGACCCGCTCTTTTCATACATTAACATTGCATTTCTTTTTTCATAATACATAATATATTACATAAAAATAAACCCCAGACCGTACTAGTCTAGTGCCTTTGGAAACATGGAAATAAAAACACTAATACGTAAGTGATCTAAATAATATTCAATTAGGTTATTATAAACTAGAAAACTTATTAGACACATCAAAAATAATATATTTCTTCACAACCTAGTGGAAAGGAAACATGAAAAGTGGTGAGATCAAATGATCGGTAAGGATAAAGAAAGAAGATACGTAAGAATAATCATAGACATAAGGGTATGCGATCATGAGATTATCATTATAATATTATATCCTTATTATCAAATATCATAAACATGAATTAGGGAACAAATATGGGTAATTCATAAGACATTAATCAAAAAGAAGTAAATAATATAATCCATGAAATCATAAGATAGGAATAAAACAATGAATTTGTGGTAGACATAGAAGCATATAAAATCATTTCCATAGTAGTCAAGGAATTGCTTCCAATTACATAATAGTTGTATGGTTTCACTACCCATACTAACTTGGTAGTCATGGTTTACTCCCATGACCATCTTATTAGTCAAGGATCACTCCTAAGACCATCATAGTATACAAATTCTTTTACTGAATAGAGTTAACTCTCCATTTCAAACATGTCTATCTCATTAGATATAAATCATTATGCAATTAATTGGAGGGATATATAGGTCCCACCCATCACATATTGACAACCATACATATGTGTTCCATAATAACATAAATCATTCATCATATTAGAACCCATATAATGAAATAGGTTTCATAAACATCATTCAATAATAACATAACTCATAGAAAAGAAATTCGTTTCATAAATATCATTTAATCATATATAAAAAAAATTATTAGAAAGAATATGAATCTTATAATTGAATAATATCCACCTTAAAACATAACTAACATCAAATAATATTGTCTTAGATGGAGTGTTTTTGAGAGATCACTTGAAAACAATTATTGATGAAAAAAATTTATTTTAAAAAAAACTTTTAATATTATAATGGATGCTTCAAATAAATAAGTAATTATGAAAATATAAAAATACATTCATTCCGTATAAGATAAAATGAAAAAAAAATCTTCATGTACTTTTTTGGGAAAAGTCACAAAGTACCTTGTCTGAAAAACAATGAATGATTCCTTTCAAACCATGTATTAAAAATTAGAAAATTGGTAAAATGGATTTAAATATTCATAAGAGAATATTAAAAATATTGAATTTTTTTAGAAAACATGGACATGGATGATAAATATTTCCCAATGGAGACTTAAAACGAAACAATCCCAAATTTTGAAGGGATAGTGAAATAAATACTCATCACCTTCTAATCAATAGAATCATATGCCTCATGAAATAAAGAAACATATAAGGATAAAAGAATATCAAAATATTATAGATAATACTCATAAAATATATTCATGGTCAGTATATAAACCATGTAAGAGATACAAGTGGTAAATATGGCATAAGTCTCACAAAAATAAAATTGAGACTGAAAATCCCCTCATATTATGTCATGACTCTCATCATACTCATGAAAAACTTTTATTTAATAAATAAAAATTTGTTATAAATATATTAAATAACCATATTAATATATAAAATACCATATAATATCCATTATGAATTTAAATTACATATTTATTAATAGTTCCATGTTAAAGCAACATTTTGGGTAATCATCTCTTTGTTTATCGTACGTCTTTTGACTTTTTATTCTTGATCCTCTTATATAGATCACAGTTTAATCATACATAGAATGATAATCATGATATAAATATCATACATATAAATATATATATATATTAATTATATATTAATTTATGGTGATTTATAAAAGTTATACGTTGAAAATAATTGTGCATCGTTCATAGAGACGGTAGGTCGTACGTATGTATGAACACTGTTTTAATTTTCTCTTCATATTAACAGAATGAAAATAATATGACATATTATTATTATAGAATAATTTTTATGATATATATATATATCATATATATTCATAAAATTCATTTTTATTACCATCCATGTGAAATATATATGAAAATTGAATCACATTGAATCGTAGAGATGGTAAGCCATATGTACGTACGAGTGACACTATCATTTTCAAAAATATTAGATGGTAAAAAGGTAAATATGTTATTATCATCTAGAAGTATAATTATTTCATAAATATAATATATAAAAATTAAAACCATCATAATTCCAACTCAAAAATATGTTGATGAAAAATAAATTGTATCTCTACATGAAGATAGTAAGTTGTACACACACACAAGCGATAATTTCATTTTTTGTTTGATGGGAAAGTGGTTTTATAATGGTGTGTTCATAATAATAATAAAATTTTAGAATATTATGGATTATGAAGTAATTATTTTATGATAAACATCATATATTTAGAAAATGTATATAATAGTAGAAAAGAAAATGATTGGTTTGATAGATTACCTTTTCTTTGGAACGATTACTTTAGATCTCCTCAAAAGGAATCTAGAGATTATTATTTGGGAAGACAAGAACCTCCAAAATTTATCTAGGGAGTTGGAGAAGATAATTTTTTAGATTTTTGTTGAGATATAAGGATCAATGTGACGAAATTATATGGGGAAAGAGGTTTCCTTTTATAATTGAGGTGAGGGGATTTTTTAGAATTTCTAAAAATATTAATTTATAATAAATTCAATATGAATACAGATACCAGAAAATGTATTTATTCGAATATAATATGATATATGGTTGTAATCTTATAAACCAATAATTTTTATCCATTATTTTATGTAATTATAAACCTTAACTTTTTCAGTAACCCTTAGTTAACTTATTTTAATTTTAACTATGCTAACAATGTTTTTAATGTTAAGAGAATGTAATTTTTTACATATAAACATTAAATTGGAAAATAAATGGTCCATTTATGATATATTATACCTTATATCATCCATTTTTTCTTATTTAATATATTTAATATTTCTAAACAATTTAATAAAATATTACTTTTATAAAATATCATTCATGTCAATTCTGACACTATTCATCATTTGTCTTTTTAAAAATATCATAACAACATGATATATTTAAACTTAATATATTAAATAATATCAAAAATGTAAAATCCATCTAGAAAATTTGTGGATGAAATTAATTATATCAAATTATCTTTATTTTAATATTTTAAATATAATTTATTTTCTTATTTCCATTAATTAAACAATTACTACATCATCATTGTAGAGGCCTTCAAGGAATTTATTTATTTTCTAAAAAATAAAAATAAATTTTCATGATAAATAAAAAAATTAGATTTAAAATTAATTTTTTATTTTAATTTATCTTCTTTATAAACCTATATTAAAATTATATCTTTATTGAAAACATGAGTATGACATCTTTGACTTTTCATTAAATAAAATATAATAAATGTCTTGCTCACATTAAATTGGAATAAAAATGTTATAATTTATTCCCAAGGATTATTTTGGTTGATACCCACCTATATAATTAAATTAGGACATGTTTTAGGGTAATTTTATATTATTTTTAATATTATTTTTACCCTTAATTACCCTATTTACCTTTTCCCGTGTTAATAAAAAGTTGCTAGTTACAATTCATAATTCCCAAAAATAAAAGAAAAATATTTAAATAATTTGGATGAACTGATTAAAAATAATGAATCCATTTTTCAAATATCAAAACACATATGTTATGGTATTTAATTTAACATTAATCCTGTTGATGGGGTGAGAAAACAGTTTATTAAAGTTAAAACATATAAAAGATTGAAATGTTTTTATATCTAAATTCAATGTAAAATTGATTCCAATGAACTAAATGAGATTAAATTATAATTGATTTTTTATAATTATAATTTAAAACTAATAAAAAATATAATTTATAATTATAAACTATTTCGATAAAGAATGTTTTCTTCAATTAAAATTTATTGATTTTTACTATTCATCATAACCCGAAACCTATCAAAAAAATACCAAAAATTAAACCAAAGTAAAATTTTATATTATTATTTAAAATAATAAATTTATTTTGTCAAATATAATATATAAAAGTGTCAAAAATTGGATTAAAAATGGGTTCTCCATTAAAAGGTGATAAAATTACCATTTTGAAAAATATAGGTTTTTATGCATAAAATTGGGTTCGTTAATATATTATGCCCATAAAATATATTGTATGAATATCAAAAACATTTGATTAAATATAAAACATATATATTTCATTAATATCACTAACTAAATGTAATAAATTTAATTTATTAAGATAAAATGACTTTGGGGGTATAAAAATAAAAATATTTCCTTTATATTCAATTAGTTAATATTTTCATATCTAAATAATTGGAAACCATTAAATTCATCTTATAAATCATATATTTTCATAAGTTAGTTAATCATGTTCATAACTTCTACTTTAATGAATATGTTATCTCTTATTAAATTAAATAATAATAATAAAATAATATACTATTGTTTGGTAAAACTCGGTCTTACATGTAATGAAATCTATCAAAAGAACTCGGAATTATGTTCAACACAAGCCAAAAAAAGTGTTATGTATACTAGAACTTGATACAAGTGTTGAATATAGTGAAATGTCAAAATGTATTTGCACATAATGAAAGTGTTAAATAATGTTTTTCATATAACAAAAATCTATATTTAGTTTTGGGTGAAATGAAAAATATTATAAAGATTAAATTAATTTGAAAAAATACTTCAAAAAATATTAGAGTGTTACATTATTCCACCCTTAAAATTAATTTTACACTTAAAATTTATCTGGGTTGTA
Organism: Viscum album; assembly: GCA_963277665.1. NCBI lineage: Eukaryota > Viridiplantae > Streptophyta > Magnoliopsida > Santalales > Viscaceae > Viscum > Viscum album. The sequence continues at coordinate 71,879,822 of OY728162.1, read as the reverse complement.
AAAGGTTTAATACTTTAAAGTTACTTTCATAGAAACCCACATCCTAATAATGAATACTAAAACTACCTTTTAAAAAAGGAAAGTTAGAAACATAATAGTTACCCGAAGTAACTCGTAACTGGGTTTCCACATAGGAAAACATATGTGGAAAGTGAAAAAATGATATAGAATAGAAATAAAATGGATAATTATAGAGAATATAGTTAATAGAAGGTTAGTGATTAAAAATACATAAACCAAAGAGGCATGAAAAGGTCATTGATATCATAAAAAATGATGATAACATGACAAAAGTTTACATCACAATCCTTTCCTAATAAAAAAGAATTTTCATGAGAAGATATACTTACTTGATTTTAGCATAATATCACCATTTTTCGTACCTTAATCAATTTATACTTCATATCATATTATAATAAATGAATGTGAATTTTTCATTAATGATGTATTAACAGATCATGAGATTCATACATTGACTGAAAAGTCATTCCACCTATCTTTATTTATCATAACAAAAAATGGTTAGCACAGGTTATTTAATCATTCATAAATCTTTATATAGTGAGATAATACATTAATCATTAAAACTGCATCTAAATTTTAACATATTCCATAAATGGTTAATCTTATAACCATTCTTAAATATAAAATTCCAAAATATTAGAAATAAGTGCACTAAATCCACTTAACATTTATCCCCTATATATCATATAATGGCTCTTGGTTGTTATATTTCATAAATATGAATACCTTCATCATGTATTCTCTTGAAACACAGTAATAACCTGAATTACCATACATCCTTATTGAAACCATGCATTCTTTCTTATTCCATAATTTATTGGATATATTTATTAAGTCCAAAAAGTTTTAAATTTCATCAACGATAGTAAAAAACACTTTGAAAACAAATCCATAATCTATACCATGGTAATTAGTGCCATCCAATTTAATTATTCATACCCAAAATATCTTTATCCAAACATCATTATCATAATATTAGAAACATATTAAGGGTCACCTTTCCTATAATCACATGTTTCCCAAGAATATCACCTTACTAAAACAATCACATTTTATGTTTACCAGTACCATTAAACATATGCTCTCAAATCTGTATGGAAAAAGTACAGTGGACCAATCATTAAATGAACCCTTATTCCACAATTCTATAAAATCAATTCTACAACATTATTTTTGAATTCCATTACATAAACACTTTGTTAATTCAACATTATTCTTAAACCATTTCCAATGATTCGTTATCATAATATTTACTCAATTATGAAATATGAATCATGTATTAAGGTACCTCATCCTTAATCTAATCATGATTCTTATGTTTAATATAAACAACATAGTAAGAAAATACCATACCTTTCACATGTCATTTTTAGTCTCTTTATCGTTATAAAAATAACCAAAACTCATACCACCTTCCGAGTTTTGTTCATGTTATTTACAATTAGGAAGTATATTTTCATCATACCTATAATTTCTAAATCTAAAACATTTAATTTTAGCCTTGTTCCTTCTAGTTACCACTATTGACTAAGTCCAAAAAGCATAGTGTGAGTAACACTTATCATGGAATAAAAACATATAATAAAGTAAAATTACTTACAATATACCTATATCATGACACCTAATTTTAAATCTATGAAACCTTAGGTTCATCCTAGGTTATTAATAGACAACTTATATTTAAATCCATCATTAAGGATCATGAAGAGTTTTTTAATTCACAAAGAATATCCCCCGGGAGTTTTAGACTAGGTGTGCAGTAAGGCCCGTTATCATGTACCAGGTTATTCTTGAGTCAGGATCAACACACCTTTTCAAAGTTGTTACCCCTAGGTACATATGTTTTAAATTTATATCCACTTGTAGTATCCATATAGGGATTTATTTCTATGAAACCACTAACTCTATCCTTTATCCAAAATCCCATGACATTTTCCTTGTCCTTATACTTGTCCTTAGACATGTACTTAGGGTTCTCACTAAGGATTTCTTATCCTAGTTTCCAAAGGTTAACTAAAAATTTTCTCTGATACCAACTATAATGTCCCACACTTTTCATTCATTAACATTACATCTATTTTTCATAATACTTAATATAATACACAAATAGACACCCAAACACTATACTAGTCTAGTGCCTTTGAAATCATAGAAACATAAAAACAGGTACATAAGTGATCTATATTATCTCCCACTAGGTTCTTATAGTCTAACACACTTCTTAGACATATCTAAATTAATATATATCTTTATAACGTGGTGAAAATTAAATAGAAAATGGGTGAGCTCAGATGCTCAGTAAGGGTAAACAAAGAAGATATGTAAGAATAATCATGGACATAAGGGTATGAAAACAAGATAATACCATTAGAAGATCACCCTATACATACCAAAGATCATAAACATGAATCATTTCATAAATATTGGAAGTTCATAAGACAATAATTGTAAGTAAATAAAGAACATAATCCATGAAATCATAACATAGAAATAATACATGAAATTTTTGTAGACACTTAAGTATATAAAATGATTTCCATAATAGTTAAGGAATTTCTTACAAGGAAATATTAGTGGTATAAGTTCACTCCCCATATCATCTTTGTAGTCATGGTTCACTCCGATGACCATCTTAGTAGTCAAGGTTTAATCCTAAGACCATCATAGTAGACAAAGTCCTTTACTAAATTGAGTTCACTCCCCATTCCATGCATGCCTATCTCATGAGATATAAATCGTCACCCAACACATTAGAAGTAGATATAGGTCCGACCCATAAAATAATGAAAAAAATACATATGTTTTCCAAAAGAACATAAATCATTCATCCTATCAGAACCCACAAAATGAAATTTGTTTCATAAAAACATTCAATTATAACATAACTCATTAAAATGAAATGGGTTTCATAAATATAATTCCATCATATAAAAAAACTATTCCTAGAAAGAATAAGAATGGTTGAATTGAATCATATCCCTAGTAAAACATAAGTAACATCAAATAATATTTATATATCACTTGAATACAATTCTTGAGTAAAATATCCTTTCTCCATTGAAAAAGTTTTTTTTCTTGAAATGCCATGCAATTTTAAAAGAAAAAAATTTATTTGAAAATAAACTTGTGATATTTTAATATAATATTCAAGGAAATAAGGTATCATGAAATAAGAGAAATACCTCCATCCCATATAAGTTAAAACAAAATATTCTTCCCATATTTTTTCAAGAAAATTTACAAAGTACCCCATTTGAAAAATAACAAAAGATTCCTTTCAAACCGTACAGTGAAAAGTAAAAAATGGGTAAAAATAAATTTAAACATACATAGGAGAATAGTAAAATATTTTTTGAAAATATTTTTAGAAAACATGGATATTAATGATAAATATTCCTTATTGAAGACTTAAAATGTAATAATCCCAAATATTGAATATATTGTGAAATAAATACTCATCACTTTATAATCTGTGGAATCATATGCCTCGTGAAAGAAAGAAAAATATAAGGATATTAAAAAATAATATTATTATGGATAATACTAATAAAATAAATTCATGATCACTATATACACCACTTATAATAAATTAGTGGTGAATATAGCATAAGTCCTGCAGAAATGAAAGTGAGATTAGAAATTCCGTTACCTAATGTCTTAACTCTCGTCGTACTCATGAAAAAATTCTAGTATAATAAATATAAATTTATTATACATATATCAAATAACCATATTCATATATATAATACCATATATTATTCATTTTTGACTTTATATTACTCATTTATTAATAGTTCCATGTTAAAGAAACATTTTGGGTTTTAATCTCTTTGTTTATTGTACGCATTTTCACTTTTTATTAGTGATAAACATAAATAGATCATGATTTAAACATCTATACAATGATAATAATTATAAAAATACCATATATATATATATATATTCATTATATATTTATTTATGGTGATTTCTAAAATTTAGAGGAAGAAAATAAAATACACCGTTCATGGAGACAGTAGACCGTACATACACATGAACACTGTTTACATTTTCATATCATATTTAGATAAAAACAATAATATGATATATTATATATAAATAATATTTATATATATATATCATATATATTCATAAAATTCTTTTATATTACCATCCATGTGAAGTGTAGATGAAAAAAGAATCACATCGCAACACAGATATGGTAAACCGTATATACGCACGAGTAAAATTATCATTTCCTAAAAGATTAGATTGTAAAAAGGTAGATATGTTATTATAATTATAGAAGTATAATTATTTAATAAATATAATATAAAAATATTAAACCCATAATAATTTCGACTCATAAAATATGGGGATTGAAAATGAATTGTATCACTACGTTGAGACGGTAAGTCATACATACGGACGAGCGATACTTTCATTTTTTATTTGATGGGAAAGGGGATGTATAATGGTGTGTTCATAATCATAATAAAATTTCTGAATATATATTATTATGAAATTATTATTTTATGAAATATATTATAGATTTAGAGGAGGTATAGAAGATTTGAAAAAGATAATGATCGATTATAACGATTACCACTTCTTTGGAATGAATCCTTTAGATCTCCTCTAAAGGAAAATAGAGTTTGTTCCTTGGGAAGAAAAAAACCTCTATAATTATTATAGAGAAGTGTATAATATATGTTTTTAGAGTTTGGTCGAGCTATAATTCTCAATGTGATGAAATTAGATAAGGGAGGAGGTTTCCTTTAAAAAATGAGGTGAGGGGCACTTTTGGAATTTCAAAAAAATACTAATTTATTATAAATTAAATCTTAATCCAAATACCAAAAAAATATCATGTATTAGAATATAAAATTATATATTGTTGTAATATATTCAACAAATAAACTTTAGATTGGTTTTTATGTAATTTTAAACCTTATCTGTTTGATTAACCCATAGTTAACCTATTTTAATTTTAACTATGCTAAAAACGATTTTAATGTCAAGAGAATGTAATTTTTATATGTAAAGTGTAAATTGGATAATAAATTATTAATTTATGATATTTTAGACCATATATAATCCAATTGACCTTATATAATATATTTATGATTTTTAAATAATTTATTAATTTATTACTTTCATAAAATATCATTAGTGTCAATTTTGACACTATTCATTATTTGCCTTTCCCAAAATATCATAACAATATGATATCTTCAAAAAAACATGATTAAATCATCGCTAAATATTAAAATTAACCCATAAAAGTTTTCAATGACATTAATTAAATCCAATTATAATTATTTTATTTTTTTAAATATTATTTGTGTGGTATTTCCCTTAATTAAATAATTAATAAATCATCATTGTAGAAGCCTTCAAGGTATTTATTTACATCATAAAAATTAAAAATAAATTACCATGATAAAGGTAAAAAAATTATATTTTAAATTAATATTTATAGTATTATTTATCTTCTCTATAACCCTATATAAAAAAATGATATAGTTATTGAAAATATAAGTATTCCATCTTCAACTTTTCTATAAATAAAATATAATAGATGTCTTACTCTCATTAAAGTGGCTTAAAAATGTTATAGTTTTGGTCCAATGATTATTTGGGTTGAAAAAAACTTATGTAATTAAACTGTGACAAGTTTTAGGATAAATTTATATTATTTATAATATTATTTTTTACCCTTAATTACCCAATTTACCTTTAAACGTGTTAATAAAAAATTACAAAAGTTACTATTAATTAGGACCAAAAATAAAAGAAAAATATATACATAATTTGTACTAAATGATTCCAAATATGGAATCCAATTTTTAAAATAAAAATCACATTAGTTGATGTAATTAATTTAAAATTAATCTCGTTGATGGGGTGATAAAATGAGTTATTAATGTTAAAACATTCAAAAGATTGAAGTATTTTTATATCAAAATTCAATGTAAAATTGATTCTAATGACCTAAATTATATTAAATGATAACAAGTTGATCTAATTATACTTTAACCTGAATGGCTGGAAGGCCTTCCTTTTTATTGATTTCTGATAACCCCCCTTTCAAGGGATGATGGGGAACCCTTACAAGGCCTGTAGGCTTAGAGATTACATCGACCATTGGCTTAAGAGATATTACATGACCCAGAGGTCATGGGGAAATAAACCAGACTAGAAATACCAAGATCTATCCCTCCCCAGCATCTACATCGTGATGGTTTCTCTCCACCATCACATGGCTATCTGGCTAAGCTTCCCATGAAAGCACATGCTGGTCTTGATAGCATATCCATACCCTCTCATTCTTCCAAATCCACCGGTTTTGCTCTGGTTAGTGCACCTAATCTGAATCCTCCTATGGGGCTTCTCCTTTTTATAGAATCTGTTTGGGGAAACTACACAGATCATGTGGCCCAAAGGCCTTGAGGTGTCTTGGAGGTCTTGAGGTGTTCCGAAGGCCTTAATTGTGGCCTGAAATCCTTACTGTCCCGATGGATTGGGTGGACTGAAGGACTTAAGGACTCTAAGCCCAAACCGGTGGACCAAGGTGAATAGTTTCAACTGCTACCATACTAAGTATTACATAATACAGTAGCCACCAAACAATACCGGCTACAATACCTGCTACATTACCGCACAGTGCTACTATGGTACTGCTACAGTCCTCCACATTGCAGCTATTGTGATGCTATTGTACATGAAATTATGCCTCTGCCTAGTTTTGAACCTGGGTCTTGTAGATTCACTTAGTGAGACCTCCCCAATTGGGTTGAGGCTCATATATGATGATATACATATACATTAAAACTAATAATAAATATAACTTAACACTATAAATTATTTTGATGAAAAAAATTTGTTTTCAAAGAAATTTAGTTTTTTTACTATTAATCAAAACATGAAACTTAATAAAAAAATTCCTAAAATTCAACCATTCTAAATTATAATATTATGGTTTAAAAGAAAAATTCTTTTTTCATATATAATATATAAATGTTTCAAAAATTGGATTTAAAATGGGTTCTCCTTTAAAAAGTTATTAAATTATCCTTTTTTAAAAATATAGGTTTTATGCATAAATTGGGTTGGTTTTAATCTTATGCCTATAAAATCAATTAGATTAATACAAAAAATATGTGATTATATATATAAAATATATATTTCATTATAATCTTTCAATAATTATAATTAATTTAATTTATTACTACAAAATGACTTCGGGAGTATAAAAATAAAAATATTTCATTTATATTCAATTTGTATATATTCTTTTTCTAAATAATTGGTAACCATGGAATTCATATTATAAACCATTTATTTTCATAATTTACTTAATAATATTCATAACCTATAATTTAATGTCTAGGTTATATCTTATTATATTAAGTAATAGTATTTTAATAATATACTATTGTTATGTAAAACTCGATCTTGCATGTAATGAAAGCTATCAAAAGAACTCAGGATTGTGTGTAATACAAGAAAAACATCATGTGGTATATACCAAAAGCTAATCCATGAGTTGTGTGTAGCACAAACTAATCTCGGCGTTTCCTATAATTTAATCCAAACATAGTGTGTTTTATATAACAAAATCAATATTCTGTATTATATGAAATGAAAAATATCAAAATTATTAAATTAATTTGAAAAAAAAGAATAATTCACAAAAACATTGGGTTTTACATACCGACCCAAAACTCAAATCAAATAGATGCTCCATCGACCATTTGTGAACTGAATTTTCTTCTATGACACATTATGAATCATACACCTCATCAGGTTCTCCCACATCATACATGACACCCATCAGAATATTCCATTACATAAATGCATGCCTCATTCCCATATCACAAATGGCACCTACGATTCACCACATCTCATCACATGGTCAAATTAATTTTGGTGCCTCTCACCTCAAACAAGTACCTCATCGCAATGATGCCCAGATTCCAATGCACCACACATAACCTACATCTCCCTGATTCCTCGATGCCAACACACCTCAATAATTCTAGTTTCATGCACATCATATATATATATGTATGTATGTATGTATGTATGTATATATATAACACATTCGAAATGATTCCAACCCACTAACCAGTATCTGGTTAGTTCATATAAATATATCCTGCACCTCATGAACCAAAAAAAGACCTGCCTTGAAAAAGGCCACAACGAAATAAAACAAAAGCAAACTATAGTAATTAACACAGTGTACCTATGACTGTCATCATCTTACCAGCCCACTCAGTACCCAAAAAGTCCATGGCATACACTTGGCCCAACACATGACTGTCTGAAGGTTGACCTCTCTATAGTGCTATACCAGCCACCAGCCCCTAACTCCACTTCTAGGTCTTTCTATCTCTACCAAGACCACCACATGAATATAAATCTCGAATACTATCACCTGATACCACCCTTATTCCTATCCCATTCTCCTAAGTCTACCTCGATCCCTAACTACTACCTAAACTCATCTCAGCCTCGCTTCCTCACATTTGAAGCGCCACCAATGTAATCACCTAATATCATCACCGATCTTGAGTATGACATATCCTTCATATTCTCGTTATCTATGATAACCTAACTCAATTCATATAACAATGATTCCACGATAAATGTGTTTACCTACACCCAATTGAATTTCTTAAACCATCCTCAAAATGCATCACCCTTGTTGTTTCATCACTGACCATACTGGGTGCAAAGCAAAACAACTCGGTGAATGTCACTACATAGTTTTTGAATGGACATGTCACCTTTCTGAAAATCAAGGAATATAAATCTCTCTCCTCCATCAACATCTCTGGGAAGAAGTTCCCTAAGAACCTGGACTAAAAGTCCTTCTAGGACACTTCTTCATGTTTACCTATCTACACTTGCACATTCCAACAGCACATGGACAGTCGTTTAGGTATAAACATTTCCATATTCACCCTCCACCTAGAAGGAATCTCTAGCTACCAAAAGATCATATTAATAGAATTGATCTAATTATCATCCTCTTGTGGACCACCCCCACCCTAAAAAGTGGTGGGTGATGCGATTGTAACTCCCATGTCAAATACTTTATTAAAGGATCTGCTCCCCAATCTCCCCTATTGATACCCAATATAACACATACCATTGTCTTTCTGAGCATCTTGACAAACCACGTCCCAAAAACTACAAAAAATTTTCTAATTACCATTTGTTATTGTAAATGTAGATAATTAAATCTGGTTAAAAAAATATAGATAATATAGTAAAAATTTTATCAAAAAAACCCTATTTTTTTAACAATTAGCAGAAAGTTTAATTAAAATGATGCAAAATGTATTAAAAAACCCCTAATTACCCCCTCCTACACTCCCTCTGTGTGACCCCAACCCCTTTTCACTCTGTCCCCACAACCCTGACCCTCGACCTCCTCCTTTTCATTCCCCAACAGTGACCCCGACCCCGCGACCCTCATTCCCCCAGACCCTGTGACCTCACTATATCCCTCTGGAGACCCCAAACCCCATGAACCCCACTCCGACCCCAACCCCCATGACCCCCCTCAGACCTCCCTCACCCGGCTCACGGTTCCCCTTCTCAGTGGTGAGACAAACCCCCCCTCCGACCAAACTCTCCCCACCTCAGATCTGCTCCCAAGCAGCAACACAGAACCCCCTAAACGTTTTATCATCCTCACCTTAAATTTATTATCCATTAACATTAGATGTAAAATCATGGGTGATAAAAAGAGTATAAATTTTTTTCTCATTCATTCATTTGTAATGTATATTTTTATTATTGGTTTATAATGTGTTGTTTGGATTTTGTAATTATTTTTTTAGAGTTATAATAAATATTAATTTTAGTTACAATGTATTAAATTTAACAAATAAATTTATTTATTATAAAATTCGGTTATAGAATCTATACCATTCGTAATTTCATGGATTTTAATTGATATTAATGAATTACTCTTTTTTATATATATGTTAATGAATCCACTTTTTGACATATACATAATTGAGACTATTTTCTAACTCATGACCTATTAGTGGTAGGGATTGGGGTCACACATGGTCTCATCACCAAACCTAGCATGGTCTCTAAAAAAAATGCCTTGAAAATGAGATATTATCCCCTTTTAGAATTTATCATAATGCTTCATGTTTTATGAATATGTGAGGAATGATTTAGTTTAATAAAACATATCTAATAATGATAGAGTATCTAGGGTTATGTCTTACATTCATGATAATAATTTTTTTTATGGTAACTGAAACAACCAACATAGTTTCAATAATATTATTTTAACTATCATGATTTTTAAGAGAACGAATTAAAGTGTGTAGTTTTTTTAGTCAAATGAATAATTGTTTTTCATTTGATTTGTAAATCACAATATATATTATTCAAATTAATGTTAACATCATGTTTTTATGTTTAGGTAAATTTGAAGGAATATCTGATTGGATGTTATGTGAAAAAAATTGATTTGAATAATTAATGGAACAATGTGAATTTCCACTAAAATAGTTCAATAGAATATAGACATATAGAGTTGAATATTGTGGGAATGCATGATATATCATGATATCCAAATAAAGTATAATTTTCATTAATATTTTTAAAGGGGTGCTCTTGGTCTTAGTTATATCAAGGAAAATGGTTCCAACATTTTTCAAATTACCTAATTTTTAAATGGAATGAACCCTCCTTAGTTAGAACACTAGGGTAGAATACACCATTGTATTTTTATCATAGAAAAATAATATCATCTACATATACATCTTTATCATATTTACTGTAGATGATGGTTTCCACACATCCATCATTAAATATTAAATATTTCAAGAATGTATATAACTTCAAATATCATGATCTTTAGTCTTATACTAACCCATATATATCTTTATTTAACCTAAAAATTCAATTATATCTTTACTAAGAAATACACTTCATCTATCAACTCTCAATTCTGGAAGACATATTTGATATCTTTTAGAATGTTAATGGGTTTACATTGTGATAAAATGTGTTGGTAATCTAATTTATGTAATTATTAATCTATGTTTATGAGAAATAACAATTTATTTGATTTATGTTTTTATATTATAAGTTATTAAGAAATAGTTCAATATTTGATTCATCACATTTTCCATTGAAGTTGTTATGCAAGAGTTAATAGAAAGGATGGGTGATATTTAATTTTGATTGTACTTGTTTGACTAAAAATTTATATCTTTATATTTAAATGTATTGGGAGAATACAATCCAATACCTATGGATAGAATTTCGTTTAATTTACCTTGAAACAAACCTTTATATGTCAGGGATTTGGATGAATTTTAAGATAATGAAATCAGAAACCAATCAATGGATGGTAGAATAAAATATTCATCTCATAATTTTAAATTCAAAAGATTATTTAATAGAAATTAATTATATGATCATTTCATATTTAAATAGTTTCCTTCCCTATATGTATATTGGAATTGGAATGGTGAATCAAATGTTATGGAAAGTAAAAACAATTAAAATACTATCAATGAAATATAAAGTGACCTAGGAGGGGAGAATTAAGTTCAAAATTTGTTAAATGACACATTTGGATTTATAAAATACAATATACAGGATTTTAATAGATCAACAGAACCTTCAATTGAACTTAATTTGGTTAATCTTGATCACAACATTAGTGACAAAAAATGATTTTTATGAATTATTTGACGATAGACAACAAGAATTGTATAAAGGGTGTTAAAAGTATTTGATGTTTTATTTTACACTTATGTTGTATCATATCAAGTGTCTCTATGGAATTAATGAGAAAGAGATTTCCATGATTTTAGATTTCTTTCATGATGCATTTAGTGTATTTGATATACCTATATCATTCTAGGATATGAAGAAAGTCCTACAAAACATAGACTTGATTATACAAATTTACATGCATGCCCTAATGATTGCATGATTTACTAGGGAGAAGATTATCATAAAGAATAATATATAATATTTCATACATTAATATGGATGTTAATGAACAATAGTGATAGTATAAATCAGTTAAACCCCATGAAGAAATAAAATAATAAAACTCCTATAAAGGTATTGCATTACTTTCCTCTGAAACCAAAATTTCAAAGATTATTCATATAATCTAAGACTGTATATGACATGAAGTGAAATTATCAAGATATTAACGATGGCTTGATGATACATCCAAAAGACTCAACATGATGGAAGGTGGTTGATTCACTATATCCGAATTTGTATTTGGATCCTAGGAATGCACATTTTGAATAGTCTTATGATGGTTTTAACCTATTTAGTACTTTAATTTATAACTAAAACATTTTATATGTTTTTTGATCCCCTATAATCGACCTCCATGGATGTGTATGAAGAATACTTCTTTCATTATTTCAATTATTATTCTTGAAAAAAAATGAATAGAAATGAAATTGATATATACCTTCAAACTCTAATCAAATAGTTGCAAGAATTATGTGATGGTGGTATAGAAACATATGATAATTCAACCAAAAAACTATTCAAAATTCATACTACTTTAATGTGGAAAATTATTTACGTTTTTGAACGAGGAAATTTATCTGTTTGGAACACTAATACTTGTTGATCTTATCCAGTTTTTAATTTTTATTTTTATCCTCAATGATTATCTTATATAAGAAAATGGTGTTTTATGTGTCATCATCGATTTATTTATGATTCTTATAAATTAATGTTTAATAAGACATAATTAAATAGAGATATTGAAATGGGAAAGTCACAAAAAGTGTTATCTAGTTCATAAATCTTGGGATAGTTAATGAATGTCATTGAAGTATTTAGAAAATTTTACCAGTTTAAAGATGGGGGGAACAAGGTACAGTATCTGAAGAAGATGGAAAAAATGGAAGAAAGAGAGTATATTTTTAAAATTTATTTATTGGGAGTTTAATTTGATACGTTATAATCCTAATGTAATGAATATTGAGAAAAATGTCTATGATAATGTAATTTTTGTAGTGCTTAATGAGTTGGGTAATTTGAAGGATCACCTTGATGCTCACAAGGGTTTGGAGTCAATGAATATGAATCATGTTTTGTGGGAAAATGAGAATAAATAGTATCATTCAGCTTTTTTTACAATGAAAAATCATGAGATAGATATATTCCTTCAAAATTTAAAGAATATAAAAGTGCCAGATGTATATTCACATAACATATAAATGTGCATTGATTTAAAACATCAAAAATTACATGGATTGAAAATAAATTAATCATATATTTTGATGGAGTTGTTTTTGTTGTGGGTTTTGCATAATACTTTACCTAAAAAGTAACTATTGTTCTAGTTTTTTTGGTACCTTTTTTAGAGAGATTTGTGGACAAAATATCAATCCAACTGAGCTTCATAAACTTCATGAAAGAATTTTTTTGGCACTATGTAATTTAGAGATGTTTTTCCCCTTTATTCTGTATAGTCATGATTCAGTTGACTGTTCATTTTGTTGAAGAAGATAAATTTGGTGGACTGGTAAACTATCGATGGGTGTATCCATTTAGGAGGTAAATATTTTTATTTATTTTCATTATTGAGTTTTATTTTATCAAATAATTGTGTATTTTTTTGAAAATGTTTCTTATTTTTTTATCAGCTACTTAGGTCATTTGAAATAATATGTGTGGAATAAAGCTCAAACAAAAGGATTTATTGCAAAAGGTTATATAACTGAAGTGTTCTTGACCTTTTTTTCTAGGTATTTAGATGATATTGAGATGAGATTCGATCATGTTGGATGTGTTGATGACATCTATACTAATACTCATTATGAAAATTAGTCATCGGTATTTGCAACTATTATAAAATCATTTGGAATGGGGTCAAATTTTACACTAACTGAATTGGAGTTTCTACATGAACATAGATATGTGCTACTCAATAGTGTTATTTCAGATCTATTTATTGAATAACTATGATTGAAAAATAGAGGTGACTAATGGGTTGATCACAAAAATTAGTTGGAATTAACAAAATCTATTTATAAGAATCATATTTAATTGTTCTCTCATCGCTTAAGTATATACCCATATTTATATTATTAATGTGTAATTATTTTTTATATGTTAAAATAAATTGATTATATATATTTTTTTAGATAATGAATATTGATAATGGAGCTGAAATTTCAAATGACTTGAAGTTTTTGGCTTGAGGTCTACTATGGCAGGATAAGAGTTTTTATTCCTATAATATTCATGGCTCTAGGTTTCATAAAATTTGTTGTGAAGAAGATATGAAAACATAGAATAGTGGTGTATTTACATTTTCAGAGGTTGGATACTATTGAAAGAAGAATGATATAATTTAATTAAACTATCAGGTCTAGTTTTTAGTTGTCTTGTTCAATTGATAGTGGGTCAACATTGATTGGGGGTATAATGAAAGATTTATAAAATTTTACTTCTCTCAACTTCTCTAACTTTATGGATACCTGAGATCATGCAGAACATGATCCATTTATCTTAGATTCACAAGAAAAGATGATTTATTATGTAGATTATGAAATACATGAAGGTTGGAGGGTTGGTGTATATATAAGTAGAAAGATTTTTTTGATATGGGAAAGGAATATCAATTGGTTCTTTGTGATAGTGAAACTCATAAAAAAATTGAATAGTTTTTTTATAACAATATCAAAATAATAGAACTTGCAAGAGAGGGTGAAAATTAAGGACTTTTCATAATGAATTTTTTATAATAATGAAGATAATTAAGATGAAGATAATTGAATGTATAAATTGGTAATAAATATATATTACAGTTCCTCATTGATCAGTGTTTTGTACAAATAGACATTATTCTAGTTTATTGTAAAAAGGTTTAGTTTTTTATTTTTTTATAAATTTAATATACCATAACCATTTGAAATGCATGAATTCCAAGAACAAAAAAATTCAAGATCCTAGCTGATCAACATTTTGGAGCACACCACCACTACCTGATTCACCTCCTGTGATGGAGAAGTTTGTCGCCCCTCCATCTTGGGGATATTGGCGAGTTACTATTACAAGTATGTATTTCATTTTTCAAAAAAAACATTATATTTTATTTATTATTTAATTCATTTTTCAAACAGATAAATAAAACCATAGAAGGTATAAAAATATAAACACTGAAGATGTATGGGATATGAAAGACTTCAAGATTATCCTTCCATTTTATGAGTTTAGGGTCCCTACTGGTGACAATTTCAAAATCTATGGGCATATTCTTAAGTAGCTTTCTTGCGAGATGGTGATCATTCCCATTAATTAAAAATTTTAGATGCATATTCATACAGTTTGTAAAAATGAGTTCTTTGATACTCAAGTAAAGGTAATATTAAATTAATATTCGTTGGAAACTAATTTAAAAGACATGAGTAAAATTTTATAATATACTGATAAAGTGTTGTGTTTTTTATTTCTAGTTGTTTTTTCTTTTGTATGACCCTCACTCTATTTCACACCCATGGAATTTGAATTTTTTTGTAAGAAATG
The DNA here is from genome assembly GCA_963277665.1 of Viscum album. Lineage (NCBI taxonomy): Eukaryota > Viridiplantae > Streptophyta > Magnoliopsida > Santalales > Viscaceae > Viscum > Viscum album. The sequence goes on along the minus strand of OY728162.1, from coordinate 71,864,258 downwards.
GACAGATTTTAAATTGAGATTATGACATGAGTTTAAAGACACTTATTTGAGATCAGGAAAAATGAATGAGAAAGTCCCTGAAGGAAATTCTCATGGGAAATGAAAGCTCTTTTTTGATATCAATTGAGATGCATCTCATAATGTAATTGAATATTTTACAGTATCATAATAATATAAAAAATAAAATTATAATTTTTATTAATGTTGATATTATTTTAGGAATTATCTAAAAATAATTATATGAATTATGATAAGAAATTCATCCCTTTCATTACAAGGCCTTAGAGATTTTCAAGAAAAATAAATATTTTGGTTTGTATTTTATTCATTATTATTTATATAATTTTATTATAACTAAATGTTTTTTCTAACTTGTTTACATTTTTTATAAATACTAATGAATAAGTTCACTCTTTTGGATGAATAGAGATGTGGTTTAACTTGTATAGGAAACCCTATAAAAGTTTGGTAAATTTCCTTACCAAAGATGTTTGAGTAATTTCTTTTCATTGCCATTTTATATAATATTTTTACCATAAAAATGTAATAATGAATAATATATTATAAAAAATAAATAGACTTAAACCTAATTAAATGGGGCCAACTACAAGAATCAAATAATACTAATTTGGAAACACTTTATATATATTAATAATCTTAATTAGTTGGGTTTAATGATTGTTTTTTGTTATAATATAATATTTAATATTATTTTTTATTGTTTTGAAGTCACAATAACTACTAATGAAAATTTTATTAATTAGATAACATAATGAATTCATATATTTCAGAAAAAAATTGTTAATATTTTTTGTATTAATAGGTTAAAATTAAAGAAGTCTAGGATGTGAACCCTTCATAATTAGCATCAGTTTCCCAAAATGATACAGTTTGAATAGTTTTAGGGAAGGGGAATCCCAAACAAGTATAGGGATGGGTTCTGGGCATACTCTATCATTTCTATTTGGTAGGGAAACATCATATATTTTTACTACACCTAGTGGGGATTCGAGTAGTGTTTTTATCAGTAATAATAAAGATAAATTACAAGATTAAAAAAAGTGAAATAAAAATATTGTTATAGGAAAATATAGGATTAGTGTTGGTCAAAAATGGAAAATGATTTAGTTTATGTATTTCAGTGGATGGTCAGAATGATCCCCTAGGAAATTTCAGGCCATATAGCTCATCTTGCTGAGGTAATTTCTAAATTAGAAAGATGAATCAAACATTTTCAAAGAACACATACACCATCCATAAATAAAACAAAAATGAGACTTTTATATATAAAACGTGAATTTTGAGTCACACGAACCACATATTATACTATATTTATGTTTGGTTGATTAATACACATAAAAATGAATTATAGATCATTATCTATAATTTTGAAAACAATCTGAGATTGTTTTCTATATTTTGACTTGGTATAGGATTTTTAAATTTACAAAAGACTTTTAAAACTTGTGTCAAGGGGTCCTAACTAGGAAAAAATTCATATTTTTTTAATCATAGGAGAATTAACATACATTTAATTTTTAATTAAAGGAATGTATGACACGTCTTCTGAATTATGATTTTCCTGTTATGGCCATAAACACATTTTTAGTGTTTAAAAACACTCAAAAGTTCATGGAATATTAAAAAACATAGAAAAAAACTTCATATTGATGTGAATTAATTATAAATCCATCACCGAGTTGTTTTTGAGATGTACGTGTAGACAAAACATCAATATGATGTTTGGTGTGGTTATAATTACTTGGTATACACTTATAAAAGGTACAAAATCCTTTAGAGACATTTTTCGAGGGGTTAAAACTAGGAAAATGATGAAAAATTTCCTTAAAAACATAGAAAAATGAATGTACACTTAATTTTTAAATATATGAACTGAAGAAACATCATTCTAAATTATGGTTTTCCCATTATGGTTATGAACACATTTTTAGTGTTTTAAAACACTAAAACATGAGTGTAATGGTCAAAAGAATATAATACGACCTCATATTTATTTTAATAATGGGGAAACCACCTATGATTTGTTTTTAACCTGTAAATGAATATAATAGGTCAATCCGACATGCGGTGTGGTTGAAATTACATAGTATACACTTTTGAAAGGTAAAAAAGCCTTTAGAAACAAGTATCTAGTGGTCAAAACCAGGATAAATATGTCAATATTCCTTGATATCATATGATACATACTATATATTTAATTTTGAAATTGATGAATTGATGGCACATCATTCAAATTATGGTTTCCCATTACGACTTTAGACGTTTTTTGAGTGTTTTAAAACACTGAAACATGTATGAAATAGACAAAACCATTGAAGGCAAACTTAGATTGAAGTGATATCATAGGATAACCACCATTGCATTTTTTTGACATGTACATATAGAGAAAACATCAATAAAAATTTCAATTTGGTTAGAATTACTTGTTATACACTTTTGAAAGGTACAAAAGCAATTAGAAACAAGTGTTGGGGGTCAAAATTTAGAAAAAAATGTCAGATTGACTTGAAACCGTGGGAAAATAACCATACATTTAATTTTGAAATGTTGGAATGAGAGGCACATAATTCTAAATTGTGGTTTTTCCATTATGTCTGAAAACCTATTTTTTATTATTTTGAAACACTAAAACACACGTGAAATGGTCGAAACCATATAAAATGACCTAATATTAATGTGAAATCATAATAAAACCTACGATGATTTGTTTTTGACATGCACACATAGACAAAAAGTCAATATTATGTGTTTTGGGGTCATAATTACTCAGTATACACTTTTTAACGCAATAAAAGCCTTTAGAAACAAGTGTAAAAGGTTCAAAACCAATAAAATGTTATAGAATTTCCCTGAAATCATGGAAAAATGACTATATATTTAATTGTAAAATGTAGAAAATGTTGAAACATTATTCAAGATTACAATTTCTCCATTATGTACCTTAATGCGTTTTTTGTGTTTTAAAACACTAAAACATGCATGCAACAATAAAAACCATAGAAAATGATCTTATATTTAGTTGAATTCCTAGAAAAACCACTGCTATGTTGTTTTTTAAGAGTACTCATAGGAAACATATCAACCCAATGTGCAGTGTGGTTAGAATAACTCAGTATACACTTTTAAATGGTACACAAGCCTTTAGATTTAAGTGTTGGGGGTTCAAAACCAAGAAAATGATGTCAGATTGCCTTGAAATCATGGGATAAAAAACATACATTTAATTGTAAAATATATGAACTGATGGCATGTCATTCCTAATTACAGTTTTATTGTTATGGATGTAAACACATTTTTAGTGTTTTAAAACACTAAAACATGTTTGAAACTATCAAAACCATATAAACTGACATTAGATTGATGTTCAATCATGAGAAAACCACCACTAAGTTTTTTTTCATGTACACATAGACAACACATCAATCTGACGTGCAATGTGGTTGGAATTACTCGACACACATATCTAAAAGGTGCATAAGCCTTTAGAAACAAGTGTCAAGGGGTTAAAATTATGAAAACGATGCCATATTTCCTTAAAATAATGAGACAAAATCTATATATTTAATTTTGAAATGTAGGAACCGATGAAATGTCATTATAAATTAATGTTTTCCTATTATGTATTTAAACACGTTTTTAGTGTTTTAAAACACATAAATGCACATGAAATAGTAAAAACCATAGAAATTGACCTCAGATTGATGTTAAATCCTAGGAAAACCATTGATGCACTTTTTTGAAATGTAAGTGTAGAAAATAATTCAATATTACATGTTATGTGGTCATAATTTATCGGTATACACTTCTAGAAGGTACAATAGCCTTTAGAAACTAGTTTTGGGGGGGGGGACAAAATGAAGAAAACAACCTCATATTTCCTTGAAATCATGGGAAATGATCATACATTTAATTGTGAAATGTAGGGACTAACAACACATCATTTAAAATTACGGTTTTCCCCTTATATCTATAAATATGTTACTAATTGTTTAAAACACTAAAACATACATGAAATGGTAAAAACCATATAAAAAATCCTTAAATTGATTTTAAATCATGGGAAACCACCATTGAGCTATTTTTTCCATATACGCACTGAGAACACATCAATCTGACATGAAATGTGGTCAAAATTACTCGATATACCTTTCTAAAAGGTATAAAAGCCTTTAGAAAGAAGTGTTAGGAATCAAAACCATGAAAACAACATCATATTTCCCTAAAATCATTATACAACAGCCATACATTTAATTCTGGACTGTAAGAACCGAAAACAGATCATCATGAATTATGATATTCTTATTATAGCCATAAACATGTGTTTAGTGTTTCAAAAAGACTAAAAAATGCATGAAATAGTAAAAACCATAGAAAACAACATTAGATTGATGTGAAATCATGGGAACACCTAATGAGTTGTTTTTGACATGTAATTATAGATAACACATTTATTTCATTTGTGGTGTGGTTGAAATTACTCAATATACACTTCTGAAAGGTACAAAATCCTTTAAAAACAAGTGTCATGGGTTCAAAACTAAGAAAACGAGACCATCTTACTCTACAATCATAGAAAAACAATTGTATATTTAATTGTGTAATGTATGAACCTATGAAACATCATTCTAAATTATTGTTTTCTTGTAATGTGTGTAAACGTATTTTTAGTGTTTTAAAATACTAAAATGTGCATGGAGTTGTCAAAACCATAGAAAATTACCTTAGATTGACGTGAAATCATGGAAAAACTACCATTGAGTTTTTTTTAAAATACTGGATATGCCATGATATTAAAATCATAAAAATTTGTTTATTAAGTAAATTTCATGCACACCGCACGTCGCTTTAATATTTAATTTGAATATTTACTCACCCCTTTTCAGTTTCAACCATTGAATCATATCTTATATAGGTATGTTTAGGCTTTTAATTTGTTTTTCATTATATATTATTTTTTTATGTTAAAATGTATTCTGTTTGATTAAAAAAATAAAAAAATACGTGCAGCATTCTGAATATATTTTGTGTCTTCTCTTTCACATTTATTTCCATAAATTTATTTATTTTTATTATAGGTGAAATATGCCAACAGTATTTAGGAGTTTTACTGTTCCAATCTATGAAATTCATTATAAGGTAGTCTGGATGGTTTTTTTATGGTATGTTAATTTTTTTCAATTATTCTATTATAATTCAGATTTATTATGTGTAGTTTTAATTTTGGTTTTCTTTTTTATTACATTTAGTGAGTTATCGTGGTTGGTTTCAGTTGATGACATGATGTGGAGGAAGAGAGATACAGTGGAGGTCATGACATGAATTTATATTGGGCATGTGTTGTTATTGGAAATTTTGTATATGTACATTGATAGATTTATGGGTTGACATATATTGAGTTTATGATGGATTTATGTTTGTATATAATTGTGGATGTATGATATATATGTGATGGGGTGATTATATACTTTTGTTTTAGTTTATTATATTTCATCTTTTTTAAATTTAAAATGTTTTATTAATTTTCTAAAAGAAAACTAATTTAGTTGCAGTTTTAAGTAACAGTCACTAAATAAATTTTATATAATAAGTTTAAGGGTAGTTAAGAGTAACTTATTCTAAAAGAAATCACTACTAAAATGTTCCAAAAGGGTATATTTTATTTTATTTATATTTCCCCTAGATATTTTTTAATGTCATTAAATAAACAATTAACTGCCACGAAATTCTCTAAAAAAACATAATAAAACTGCCTCTAAATTAAAAAAAAATCACTACTAAATGAATATAAAACATATAACATGTGGATGTTTTAATAACCATTACTACACAATTACATGGTGGTTTAAACCGCCACCAGTACGTGAAAAAATCATCGCTACTAACCCTTTTTTTATAGTGAAAAAAATCAGATCTACCAGCTTCCTCACCTATGCTGGAACCTGTACCAACATCTCAAGATATGTCTAACCCTCATGGGTCTCAACCTACTCAAACTCCTACAACACCACACCACGGCCCACGTGATGCTCTATAGGATCCCGTCTAGGTGGAAACCTATTGAATACCAATACATGCTTAGAAAACCCAGATAATACATATATATCATAGATAAAGAAAGAAATAACATGTAGCACAACCTCAGTACCCCTACCCCTCCCCATCTCAACCATGTCATAAGACATCATGGCCTCATGGCCTCCTTACCCACCCACAATAGAGCCAAGTATCAAGTATTCCTTTGTCTACACACGTCCTAATGAACAATGTGACCCCAAATCAAATTTAAAATGTTCAAAGCATAACATTAATTCCCATCCCAATATCTTGGTCCATCTCCCATTCATGGGGATATAGGCACACAAACATGAGCTATAAACCAAGTTATAACAAAATATTAATGTCCATTCTACCTTAACCCAAATAACAAGACCAACAGAAAATAAAATCATTTGATACCATTAGTAGCCAGCCTAAAACTGGTACTAATTCATATTCTATAACTACTCTAATAAAATTTGTAGTGACTCAGCTTGATTAGTCACCCAAACTAGTTATTTCGGGCTGAGTGCCACTGGCCTTAGGTGCACCTCCCCATATGCCAAAGAATACCGAACAACAGTGGGGGTTACAAGGAGTTATAGCGAGGAGACGATATCCTCTAGTATTTGTATAATAATTGTATAAATAGTTATGGATGTAGAATAATAATATAGAAAAACTCTAACTAGTAACCCACCCATGGTGAGACCACAAGTAATTACATACATTAGAAGAATAAAGATATACAACTATAGCAGAGGTGTCTCTCTAGCTATGCTTGGTTCTTTGGTGCCCAGTGGTGGTTCAGATCAACCATCCCAACCTTCTTTCAAGGATGTTCTTTCACATCCTCCCACAGTGCGAGGTTTGGTTTAGGATAGGTCATTAATGGATCCCTTGGTTGTGACTTCTTTCTCAAAAAATGGTTTCCCCATTCTCATTTTTTTAGCATCCTTAAAGGTGGTGGCCATGAATCTTTAGTGGACTCTGGTCGGGATGTTTAGATCTGAAAACCCCCTCTTATGGTTTTCTAAGAATTCGTCAAAAGGTGGAGCCTAGATCTACCGACCATAGTGTAAATCATGCATCATAATAAGTTCTGTATCGTTCTAGCTTCATGATAATATTTCATTAAATCTTAGAGCAGGATCCCTTGTTGGGTGGGGAGTTGGAGGTTTTCTTTCTCTCGATAGTCAATGGATGTCCATTTTGGGAAGGAATGTGCTAGAACGACGGTCTGGATCTCACTCCCTAGGCTCCCACTTCCCCTTATGAATGAGTCCTTCCTGAAGGTGATACGAAATATTCTAGGGTAATATCTTTGTGTGGACAATATGCATATTCTATTGAAGGAGTCATTGGTTGAGAGGATTTACATCAATATGGACATTTATCAGCCAATCTTGGACCACATCATGCTCTAGATCGAAGGGATGAAAGATTATTATAAATCCCTTATTTACCCCACCATTATTTGGTTCTGCTTCTTCCATCACATCTCAGGCCACTCTCTATAGGTTTTTTGCAAAGCACGGGGGAAGGAATCTTGTTCTTAGGAGTTCCAGAGGTCCTCTGCCTGGCATCCTCACTCATTTTCCACATATGTCTTTAAGGGAAATGATCAGGTTAATGGTTTTTTCTTCTATCCACCTCTATAGTAATTCGAGGCCTCTTCGTCCTAACTTAATCTCAATAGGCGAGCATCCTCTATTCAGGATCAGGTCCTGTTCAACCGAGGAATGGATGGGGAACCATTTTTTCAAATTTGAGATGTGAGTCCCCTTCATGAAGGGATGTTCTTTAGTATCCCAGTCAAGATCAGTTTTTATACTCCTTGGGTTCCTCATCACATTTTAATTATAGATATCCTCCAAATAGATCTTGGTCTGGAAGAATCTGAAGCTACGCGGCCTTCCTCATCTAGGGAGTTATTACCTCTTCCATTAGCTTCCCTTCCAGTGGTGTTGTACCCTATGCCCTCACCTACACTGACAGTGATTTACTTCTCTCTGCACTAACCTTTAGTTTCTCCTGGGTATGATAAGATTAAGGCATATGATAAGTTCTTTGTTTCTCCAGAGGACGTCTATAGGGAGCTGTCCAGTGGTGTTTGTTCTCCTAAGGCTGTCTACATGAAGGTGCATAGAGGCATTCTCACCTGTTCTCAATCCAAATCTAGAGCGATCATCTTCCCATGGTCTTCTCATCATGCCATGGGCTAGGAATTGGGGCCAAATCCAAACACCCATGTATCAATGTTTAGAGTTCTAATATAGAATGCTCATGGTCTTGGGGCTCGGGCTAAATCCGACTTCATCATTAACGATCTATTTAACAACTCTATATCTATGGTAGCGATTTCTTGAACCAAAAAATGCATCATAAAAAATTAAGGAGTATGCTCAGAGTATTGGATTATTTGGATTCATGCATGAGACCCTCCTAATTCTCAAATATGGATGCTCTTGAAGGACCATTTCTTAGATGACCTTCTCATTGCGTTGGACTAGTATCTATCCACCATAAGTTCTGTAGGAACTCATGATTTTCTCTTATGCTTCATCTATGCCAAGTGTAATGCCTAAAAAAGTTAGGTTCTATGGCACAACTTAGAAGGCTTAATTCTATATAATAGTTCTTGGATTGTATGGGAGGACTTAATATTATTTCAAATCCATAGGAGAAACAAGCGGGAGGTGATTTTCCCAGGTGTGCTAGCCCAGATTTTGTTTTTTTTAGCTAAAAACAGTCTTATGGATGTGGTCATTGAGGGAGATCACTCCAACTGGTTTAATAATCAACATGGTAGAAGACACACCTCATGTCGTCTCGATTGGTGCTTATTGAATGAGGTCGTTATCTCTCTATTCCCAAACACCAAAGTCTCTCACATGGTTTGGTACTTATCAAACCATTCTCTGATGAAACATTCACTGGGTTCAATGTCTTTAAGAGAGGATGATAATTAGTTTTCTAAAATGTGGTTGGAGGAATATAGATTTAATGACATGGTTAGGGAATCATGGACTCTTAATCATCCGAGGAACCCATGGATATAAATCCATAATAAGATCAGGTACCTAAAACATCTTTTACACAGCTAGAGGAAGAATCTCCCCACTTGTGATCACAACCTTCTCATGATCAATAAGGAGGTCGAATTCATGGAGGAATTCCTAAAACAGGAATGGGATGAAAATTTGTTTAATGATCTAAGGATAAATAAGGATCACCTAACTCATATCCTACTGAGGTAGGAAAATCTGTAAAGTGAGATAGGAAGAGTTGGATGGCTTCACGAGGGGGATCAGAACACCAGATTTTTACATGCATGTATTAGATAATAAAACCACATTCATAGGCCAAACATCCTCAGGGAGGATGGATCCTACTCTAGTGATCAAGATGTGGTGGGGGAACTGGACAATGAAAACATAAAATGTGTCATGGAATGCCCCAATCCTAGTATGACAGAAGGTTATCCAATTGAGGAAACTGATATCTATGAGGACATTCCAAGAAGTGTGTGAGAGGATATTGATGACTGCTTAAGGAGGCCTCTATAAGAGGATGAAGTTTTTGAGGTGATTTGGACACTGAACCTGGATTGTGCACGTGGGCCTGATAGATTTCATGGATCTTTTTACAGGGATTCATGGGATATTTTTAAAGGGGACCTCATGAGAGCGAGGCAGGACTACTTCTAGGGTGGATATCTACCATAAATCTCCTATGAAACAAAGATGGTTCTAATATTTAAAGTGTGAAATACCTAGTCCATTGATCAGTATTGGCCTATAAGCATGTGAAATATATGATACAAGGTTCTGGCTATCATTCTAAATAAAAGGATGGCTCCTCACTTAAATACCTTGATGAATATAGAACATCATGGTTTTTTCAAAGGGTAGTCAATACAGGGTTCCATTGGATTGATGTGAGAAATGGTTAGTGGTATCAACAACAAGACCTTTAGGAGAAATTTGGTGATTAAATTTTACATGAGAAATGAATATGTTAGGATGGAATGGGGATTTATCTTAAGGGTTTTGGCCTGCATGGGGTTCTCCAACTAGACAGGAGACATCTTATTTCGTTTTTTTAGCTTGGTGTGGATCTCAAATCCATTAATGGGTAAGCGGTTTGGGTTTTTCAAGTATTTATAAGGAACCAAGAAAGGTGACCCCCTCTCCCCCACTCTCTTTATTCTCCCCCAAAATTCTCTAAGCTACTATATCAATAAGGGTCTTCACATGAGCAATGTACTCCCATACTTGAATTGGCATGATTTAAGGGGTATCTTCCACTTGATGTTTATAGATGACACAATTTTATTTATTAATGTAAGAAGGTGGTCAACGCATTGGATGAATGGGATTATAGGGGAGTATTGTAAATGGAGCGAGTAGGTGGTGAACAAGGAGAAAATCCTCTATTTTACAACCAAGAAAATCACATACAGGAGGGAAAGTGACCTGGAAGACAACCTAAATATGAGAAGAGGATCCTTCCATTTGGAGTACCTCAGATCACTGGTTAGTCCTAACTCTCTTCATTTTCACCATTTTGCATAGATTATTATCAAGATCTTGGGTCACATCTAAAATTGAAAAAATGGGTTCTTATCTTTTGGATGTCTCATAACTCTTGTGAATAATGTACTCATTTCCATTCCCATGCATATCCTTTCCACCCTAAAGGTCCCCAATAGTGTGATCATAAAAATTGAGAGGATTATGGTGTTATTAAAATGGGATGGAAAGATGGAAGGCATACATTATTGGGCTTTGGGGAAGTATGTTTCATGTCCAATCTGAAGGGGGCATCAACATGAGGGCTATCTCCTAGGCCAATAGAGGGTTGCATGCTAAACATGTGTGGAAGGATATAGAAGGACAAACATTATCTGGCATGACCATGAAAGAAAATTATGGCATGGATGTGACTCTGATGAGGTCTCAAACTTCTAATATATGGAATCTTATTAACCCATACACAGAGACCCTAAGACAGCATTCCTGATGGTTGGTGGGAAGAAGAGACTTGAACTTATGGAATAATTATTGGGGGGTGGAAGGCTGTGGTTTCTTGGTTTCCTCAACCTAAATATTTCTTTTAAATAGGATTGCGGACACCCCAAATTTCTACAGGTCATAATTTATGAGAATAAACATCCCTCCTTCAACAAGATTTTTTTAAATAAAGATTCAAACAGACTCATTTTTATGGTCTCCCCATTAGGTGTGTTCTCAATAAAGGTATTTTCATGCACGGGGAGGGATCCCAATACTAGAAATCTGTGGGGGGAAACATTGTGGTGAAAGGGGATTCTATCCTATTTTAACTTTCTATTGTAGAGAGTGATGAATAAAGATCTACCCACTGAAGTCAACTTCCAAAACATGGGCATGATCATGTCATAAAGGTGCTGGTGTTGCAGAGATCCCAAAAAAGAAATGGTGGGGAACCTCTTATTTGATAGTGATTGGGCTAGATGGGTATAGAAGACATAATAATCTTTCCCAGGTTGGAATTATCAAGGAGGGGTGTGAGAGAATTTTCTCATCCTGTTCTTTAATGGCGCTGGTGATCATGGCCCTGAGAGGCAAGGTCAGACAATCATCCTCATGGCGGGATGCTGGACCATTTGGAATGCTAGGAATTACACTCGCCACAAAAATATAATTGGCTCTCAAATCAGAATCAACTTCAAAATGATGAAACAATTACTAGACCGGGTCAGTATGTGCATAGAGTTCCAAGATACTCCATCTGTAAGACCTATCATCCTGAATCAAGGTTTTTTTAACTAGGTTAGATGGCCAAGACATGGGCATTGGGTCTCTTGGTATCCTATCAGATGTGGGCCCAAAATCAACATGGACGGGTCCCTTATCAGGTGTAGATGTGAGGTGGATAAGTTATTAGGGACTATGGGGTCTGTCTTAGTAGATTTATCAGCCTTTTATAGAAGAGACGATGCTTTACAGGCCGAGGCCCAGGATATGGGCATGAGGTTGGAATTTTGTGAGCAAAGACAAATAATTCTAAAGGTGGTGGAGGTAGATTTCTTGATCCTCTATAAATAACTATTAGGTGGTGGAAATTATCCTAGGAACATTGTGTACATTATCCGAAAGTGTAAACAGGTCATGGGAACCCACATAAAGATCATTCACCCCAGGAGGGAGGGGAAATGGTAGTTGGCCTCTTGGTGTCCCAGGCATCCCCAAACCAAAGTATATCCTACTTCCTTAACTTATGTTATTTTTCTCCTAATGGAATCAATTTTTTTGTAAATTATTCTTTGGGTCTTCACTACTTTATACCTCCCTGATGTTTCTTTTGAGCCTTGTTTTTAAAAAAATCAATAAAAATTATAGTTTTCTGTTCATTTATCATTCAAATTTTAGATATAGAAATAAAATTTGCTCACAGTATAGGTCATACAATACAATAAGAAAAAGAGTTGCCCATGGCTGACCTAACTGTATATATATATATATATTTATAACATGTTGATACCAAAAAGTAAAAAAAACTCAAAAGTAACTCTAGTTGATGTAGGAACCTCAAGGTCCCTAGTGTTCTTTCCTATGAAAAAAAGACACTAATATCCTACACTTGAATCCTGAACTTTACCTGAATGAGAAATCATTATGTTTACATGCGTCCCGAAGGGTCTATGTAGGGTGTGAGAACGAGTCTTAGTAGGTCACCACCACAGTGTTCCTGCCATACATTTGTGATTAAGTGGGTGTTAAATAAAAATAAAGATGTAGCAGAACATGCATATAATTGAACACAACATCCCTGGTTTTATAAAACCACAAGGAAGCTACCACCTACTTCAAAAAAATTCTAGAATCATTGGAGAGGAGAGGATCCTTTGCCCATGTCACAAGGCATCTAATAGAGTTAATATTTTCCTCATTTATTATGTATTTCAAATATTAAACCCTAAAATTTATCAATTTGATCTTATTTACAATAGTTTTATATTAATTGTGTGTTTTTGACTTAAAATGTAAAAATTGGTTAATTCTGGAATTTTAACAGATTTTAATCACATTTCTTTTTTTGGCATAACAATTAAATTATTATTCTGAATTTAGTGATTATTTATTTTTGGAATCCTTGATTTATTTTTTTAACTTTATCCCCTAGAGAAAAATATGATTCGAAAAAATCAAGGTTTGAACAAATTAATCAAGATAAAATATTGTTTGGGAGGACATGGTGGACCCCACCTCTATAAATGAGGTATAAATTAGGTTACACACCTCTAATTGAGATTATTCCAAATGGATTTTATAGAGAGAACATATATACATTTCACTAGTTAATTTTTTTTCGAGTTTTCACTCATTAAGGGGTCTATTTGACGTTATAAATTGAAGGAAGAATTCTAAACTTCTCATCTAGAAAAATTCACACTCAGTATTTATTCCAAAACATCCTTAAGATGCATCTATTCAATGTGAAATTTTGTTAAACAATTAAAAGAATATTTTTGGAAGTTTTATTTTGGATAAACCTTTCCCAAATTCATCCATTTATTGGGGATAACATGAATATTATTTTAAAGTAGTATTCTATAACTCTAATTTAAACTATTGAAGACCCATAATGATACCTAAGTCATTAATTGTCTGTTATGACACTACAAAGTCACTTAAATTCATAGTAATAAGAACCCAATGGTGGATTGAAAAAAATTTAAATTATAGAGGTATGTTTTAGATGAATGATGATACTTAAGAGTTTTCTTTTCTTTTTTATTATAGTTTTATTTTCCCATGTAACACATTTATATTTTTATTAACACATTATCATTTTATTATTCCATTCAATTTTCTCTTATAATCCTAATATATTTTCTCTCTTACATATTCAATTTTTATCTCTTTTAAATTTTCAATGGAAATTTACTAACCCGATACTTGACCCTAGGAGAGTTTACATGCTGTTTTTTGTTATTGAGCTTCAATTCAAAAATGTTTTTATTCTATTTCTAGTGGATGAAAGAGTATTGAACTGGTGTGACTTTCCTCCACCAAAACATTATTTTAAATTCAATTTCTTTTAATTGATTATTTTTTCCCAACCTTCTCTCTGGAAAAACATTCATACATTTGATCTAGGGTTTCGAGAAGAGATAAAACAACATACGGTGGAGCTTAGTCTTTTAGGAATAATATTCTTGGTTGAGGTGTTATCCTATTTGACTACTGGAGGAGGTGTGGTTCGGTGTTCCAGAGGCATGATAAAATCACACACTCAATTAATCAAATAAAATTAATTCATTAATTATTTCTCACCAAATTAATAATCAAATTGAATTTAAATAACAAATAAATAATGAATGAACTCATGTTATCCAACCTTAGGATTAAGACCTTTCTTCCCTAATTTCATTTTGTTTGCATCTACATTTAGATTTAAATTCTACATTTCATTATTTTAATTTCATGTTTTCCAAAATCCTTAAAACTAACATTTTCATAAATAATATAAGAAAACAATTAGATTAGGTGAATTATAAATAGTGATTGAACCAACTGTGAAGCTTCTCAAATGAGATGACCATAGTTAGCCTCTATACTGCATTAGGAAAACAAAATTTATTTTTACATGCCCTATGATACATGTTCATAAAAACTAGCACCATTTCCAAGAAGATAAATAGTCATTTTGATCAATTTTTTAAAATTTACATATTTTTAAAAAATCATATTATATATATTAAAAAAATATAATTTTTCCCCCTGATGTACTCAAATTCAAATTATTATTCATGGGATGTTTACTTATAAGTGAACTAAAAATACATGTATTATACTAAGGAGGAACTCCAATGAAGGAGTGATTCTCTTGTGATAACATTAAAATAGTTTCAAAGATTCCAAGATACATGGATCTCACCCCAAGATTTCGTGACCATGGTCGATGAAATCAGAATGGACTTGCAATGATTTGAGGCCAAGAAGGAAGTTCCAATTGTTTTCCCCAATTTCACTAAGTATATCCAAGAAGATTAGGTCAAAATAAAAATAAATGTGACTGACTACCTACATACATAGATGGTCAAATACTAAAGGAACTTTCCATAGAAGAAGAGACTCAAGAAGAACCAACTCAGGGAGATGATACATTCTTAGACTCAAACCCATTTAATTTTATTGAATCTAATTTTAGTATTAATCATAAGTATTTTGAACTTTCATAATCATATGACTCTTATTATTCCCTATAGGATGATGAGGAAAATGAAATTTTACTCATTGAGGAACACCTAGAGCTCCCTAAAGACATTTAACATTTATGAGAGGGAGTACAAGAAGAGATCCCAGTGGCTCTACTTGCAGAACCAAATATTGAAGGTCTAGACATCAAAAAGGATGATTTTTATGCACATCTAGTGTAAGAGTTGGTTTCCTAGAACCAAATAGTTTTACTTTGATTACATGGATATTTAATTTATCATTTCATATTGTTCATTGTTCTACATGATTATGATGTAATAATGTACTAGAGTATTTGTTGCATTGATAAGGTCATGGAAGATCCCCGCTACGATGAGAACCTTGAAATACTATAAAAATATTCTTATATATAGTTATATGGTTGGATGATATGCTATGATAGGACACATAGCATACAGACTGTCAGGTGCGAGTACTCATAAGAAGATAAGACTTCCTCTCATGAAGTTCGCACTTGGTAATCTCCAAGATAAGAGATTATGAGAAAAGACCCACTAGTTGTAATTCCACATATTTTGGTGTCATTAGATATTTTTATCTACAATCATGTGTAATGATCCTTAGAATTTAAGATTATCATTAATATGTGTAACGACTTATGCACTTTTATTTACTGACAAAAACAGTCACGCTGACAGTTGGTGGGAAGTAGGGTACGTTGGGTGTGTTATGAGTGGCATGTTATTAATGGATAAGCCAATGAAGTATTTGTCCCTTCGATTTATTGAAGTTGATATCTCACTTATTTTATTGAAATAGAACCGTTGTGTGAAATTAAATGACCATGGTGTAACTATTTGTTTATTTTAGGTAGTCAAAGAATGAAATATCAAGCATAAAAGTTGATGACACAGTCATGAAACCTAGTTGATGATATATTGTGACAAAGAGATTATATTACATAGTGATCATTCATTTTTGGATGTCATTTTTGTGACTTTACAATGTTTCTCTTGGGTTCCATGACCTATTCTTAGACAGTACTCTTGGACTTTAGGCAGGCCCACCGAATGCCAATGAGAAATAATCGTATAGGTTCACACACTAAGTGTTGTTTTTGGTCTTGGCTAAATTCTATTTGAATTTAATTAATGAAATAAATATTATTCTCAAGACCATGGAATAATTTTATTCAAGTTAAAATGATCATATAAATTAAATTAAATATATTTATTTATTTTATTGAATACATAATAAATATTTATTTACTAGTTTGTAAATAATATATTTATTTAAGAGAAAAAATTATTTATTATTTATTTAGCTGTTCAATAAAAGGAAGTGGAGTTCGAGTGGACCAACATTGGTCCAGTAGTAAAATAATTATTTTCAAGATGGTAAATAATTATTTAACTAGATGGAATAAATTAAAATAATGATGCTATTATTTAGTGACGTAGAATTTTATTTATAATTCCATTTTGCACAACTTGGCGCACCATAAATAATGAAATGGTATTATTATTAAATACATGGGTTTTCACTAAGTTCATGAATGTATTTAATTGTTGCTATGAAATTAAAAATTGTAACTAAAATTCCATGTGTATAATTGGAAAGTATGTCTATTGTGCCATACACCACACCACATGCCTGGTGAATTGAGAATTTTTGAGCCAAACAATTTATCTCTCAAATAATCTTCTCTCCCCTCTCAAGATAGAGAGGCGTTCTTTATTGCTGAAGAACAGGCGATCAATAACGATTGACATACGACACTCGATTCGCAGTACTAGTACTTGGAGAACAAACAGTGTTGATCGGAGGCCATTGGAGCATGTGTGGATCACCGATAGAGGGATTATAGTTTGGATCCTTAAAATAACAACAATATAATCTGGAAGGGTCATTCTAAACGATCAACATCACAAATGAAGAAAAATACCAAAGATCCAGGTATTATTTTTCTATAGGAAATTAATTAAATTAATTATAAACATGATGTGAAAGATACTCTCTAAAGGTTTCAAGATTATTTCTTTATTATCTAAATATTTTATTATATTCTATGGAGACTGGCATTCATCTTCATATTGATCCCAGAATAATCATTGATCATAGTAAAAATCAAAATTGGGTGATGTCCCAACCATGCTTCTACTGTGCTCAGAACCTTCAAGTGGTATCAGAGCAGTTACATCATAGTTTATAATTATTTAAATATTTCATTGATGAATTACACATTTAATAATTTAGTTGTTTCAATTCAAGTTAATAATTCTACAAATTTGAATCTCAAGATCTATTCCTCCCCTTTTGTTTCTCATTCATCTTACAGAAAAGATCTTTTCATTTAATTTTGATTAAAATAAAATAGAGGATCTCATCTAGAGGTGGAAAAGCTTCCTGGTCATACAACACCAGAACACATGGAATTGATTTGGTAGTACATGTTGTGTACTCAAGATTAAATGCATCAGACTGGTCTGCCAAACCAATCCATGTGTTCGAGCCTTTCTAAGCCTTAAATGACTTCATGTGTTGACCATAAAAAGATGGCATGCAGTTTTTGGATTACACGCCATGTGGCCCAATGGAAACTGTGTGTACTCCCTTCAGGATTGGGTTGGACCGTTTACCCCATACACGGCCTGCCCAGATGGAGACCATCTAATAAGGAACTACATGGTGTGTGGCCCACTGGACACACCGTGTATATCAAAGATTTTTAAAGTATACTCACACGTTGTTTCCCTAGGAATGTACTTCAGATAGACGGTGAAAAACAGTACACACCATGTAGTTGGAACTACATGTTACGTAGATTTATTAAAATTTATTATTATATTATTCAAACCCTAGAGACGTGTACTATCATGTAGGCGTAAAGCTGAGGCACAACACATGATGGGTGTTTTAAATATATCTGTTTAATTTAACAACTGGGTAATGTTCATTTCTACTCATTAGGTAGTTATGAATAGGAATTCACTGGGTTGCCTCCAAGGTACAAGTTACGTACAAAGATAATTTTAAATGAATTTATTTGTTTAAAATTATGATAGATGAGAATCTCAATGAAATTCAGAAAAGGTTTTAAGATAAAAGGATTTATTAATTAAATATGATAATTAATTAATTCGAGTGTGATTTATCTTAAATAAGAATGATAAAAGAATCGATTTCTAGTTTTATTTATGTGTAAAAATCATTTCATGTATGGATGATCATGATCTAGACCAAGACCTTTGTATGTGGATGGTATCTTTTAATTTATTTTTTTGAATTAAATTTATTGGTTTACGATCCTTCTCCTCATTAATATGTAGGGCATGTGTGTCTAAGGTTTCTTTTATTTAATACCCCTTTTTACCCCTCAACTAAAAATCAGTTAAAAATGGAATATGTAATGGATGGAACTCCAAATCTAGTAGAGGTGGTTCAATCTGTAGCCAAGATGAAACCAATCCCAGGAGATACATAGGCGGACAGGTGGAAGCTCTAAACACAAACCCAAAAGGCTCAAGGTGTTTCTCCCCTAGGTTAGGGTTATTTTATCAACCGATAGATAAACTAACCATTAGAAAAGCTCATGATCAATCCATTTACTTTATTTTATTTCTATTAGTTGTATGGTTTATCATTATGTATGTGTTGTCATGGTCCCATAATTAATTAATTAAACATGCATGCAAGATGGAACTAAAATAAACTAGACTTATGTGTAAATATTATCAAGACATGGTTAATCACTTAAGTAAGTTCCACATAATATTAACAAGCATGTGATAATGATAATAATCAATTTATGCATTAGAGATAAAAAATCTCTCAAAAGAATATTAATTCAAAACAAGCTTCTATTACTTGATTAAGGGAAAAACTCAACAAAACTATGTGTTTGACCATCCCTTGTTGGGACACTTACTTTTATAAAGGAATCCCTTATGAAAGGTTTCAGGATGACTTAACCATATTACATCAAGAAGAGTAGACCTTTCTAGACTTGGTGTAATATTGGAGGCAAGAGTTAAGGAAATCCAAATTCATGATTTCAGGATTTGGGAGTCTACTCAACATATCCATGAGCTACAAGCCCACTATTGGCAAAGACCTGCCTACCTAAATACCATCTAATAGCTTGAACAACCCTTTTTGGGGTTATGCGAAGGGTAATATGGATCCTTTCTACTAGAATGTCATGGAAACTGGACATTCCAAGTTCAATGGTGAGGGATATTGGGATTTGATAAAATAGTGGAAGACTTAATAAAATTTATTATTTCATATAAAATGTAATAAAGAATGTACTAATGAAATGATCTTTTAATTGTATAATACAAATGAAAAACTTTTCAACCACACTATCCCTATGATCAATTCTGGATAAAGACAAAATCTTCACCGGTTGTAACTTCCAGGAATGGTTTAGAATCCTTCGGGTTATCCTACATCATGAATGGAAGTCTTATGTGATGGAGTCAACATTACCTGATCCGCCTACCAAAGAGGCGAGTGATGAGGATTTCCTTGTCAGTGAGAAACATATGTACGACAAGGTCGATGTTCAATGTTTGATGCTATCATAAATGTCTATTGATCTCATGAAGTCTAATGAAAACACATATTCTTATTGAATGCTTGAGCACCTCCGTGGTCTTTACCAGGAGTGTGCAAGACAAGAATGGTTTGAGATCTCTAAGGCACTCTTTCAGAGTAAGCTTGGAGAAGGCGCCCCAGCTAGGCCTCATGTAGTCAAGATCATTGGCTACGTTGAGCGCCTGGAGGTTCTATGGTTTAAACACCCCGAATGACTAGGCACCGATCTCATTCTCGCATCACTCCCTTAGAGATTCTCTATCTTTGTGGTCAATTTCAATATGAACAACATTGAGAAGTATCTATCTGATCTTCTTATCCTCATTCACCAAGTGGACAAAGATGTGAAGTGTGAAAATCCCTCTGTCTTTATGGTGAATAATAGGAAAGCGAAGGTGAAGAGCTTTAAGCCCAAAGTTTCTTCATGGAATTCCAAGAAAAAGAAGATCAAAGGGGGGCAAGGGAACAAGAGGACATTTGTTTCACATGTGGCAAGAAGGGCCAATGTAAGAAGAACTTCACCCAGACTAAGAAGAAAGGGTATCTTCATGTGTGTTTGTTATCAAATGCAATCAATATATTTCTATAAATTGGTTATTCGATACAGCTTTTGGTTCTCACATATGATTCCAAATACAGGAACCAAGTATATTCAGGAAGACTGATTGAGGAGAGGTAGATCTACAAGCAGAAAACATAGCCAGACTTGCTGTTATAGCTGTTGGGGACTACCACCTCACATTTCCAACTAGGATGATCTTGGTGTTAAAGGGTTGTTTTTATGTGCCTTCTGTAACCAAAAACTTAATTTCTGTATCCAAACTAGATATAGATGGGTTTTTTCATGTTTGGAAATGAATGTTTCATCTTTTATAAAGATAGAATTTTTTTATAGGGAACATTTATACAACGATAATTATGTGTGGGATTACACACACCAGGTAATGGAAATCAATAAAAAAGATACTTTAGATGAATCATACCATACCCAACTTTGGCATCATCAGCTAGGTCATGTAAATGGGAAATGCTAGACAAAGTTACATCAAGATGGATATTAAGATTCTTTTGAACTAAACCACTTGGAGTATGTCATGCATGTTTACCAGGAAAAATGACCAAAGACCCATTTTTTGGGAAATGTGAAAGGGATAAATAACTTCTTGAATTGGTTCATAATGATGTGTGTGGACCATTTCCAGTTGAATCAAGGGGAGGGTACTCATACTTCATAACTTTTACTGATGATTTTAGTATATATGGATATATCTACTTAATGAGGTATACGTAAAGTTCTTTTGATAAGTTCAAAGAATACAAGAATGAATTTGAGAACCATCTTGGTAAGAATATTAAGAAACTCTGCTCAGACCAAGGAAGAGAATATCTTAATCAAGACTTTATTGATTACTTACGGGTGTTTGGGATCCTATCTCAACTTACTCCTCCAAACAAGCCCCAATGGAATAGTGTTGGAAAAAGGAGGAATTGCACTCTGTTGGACATGGTGAGATCAATGATGAGTCATGTGAGTCTTCCATTATCCTTTTGGGGATATGCGTTACAAACAGCGGCACACATACTAAACCAAGTACAAACTAAATTGATAAATGTTATTCCATATGAGTTTTCGAGTGGAATAAAAGCCATGTTATCGAATTTACATGTTTGGGGTAGTGAAGTGTTTGTTGAGGCCTCTTCAAGTAAAAAACTCACACCCCGAGTCACAAAGTGTACCTTTATAAGATACCCTAAGGAAACAAGGGGATATTACCTATACATCCCATTTGACAAAAATGTTATTGTGGAACGACATTCCATATTATTTGAGAGGGATAACATCTAAAAAAGAGATTGTGGCAGAGAGATAGCCTTTGATGATGTCAAGGATCAAGGTACACAAGAGTTCGTAGAGGAACAGATTCCACAAATCCCCATGGAAGAAGAATCTGTTCCAAAGACACAAGTACTTGTAAGAGTACAAGAGAGATTAGAGAAATGGAATGGTATGGTTTTGTACTTACCGAGGATGGTGACTTGTTATTAGTTGATAATAATGATCCTATAACCTAAAAGGAAGTAGTAAGTGTCAAAGATGTTTCCAAGTGGCAAGAAGCCATGAATTTTGAAATGGATTCCATGTAACAAAACCAAGTTTGGATTTTGGTAGATCCTCCAGTTTATGTAAAGCATATTGGATGGAAATGGGTATTCAAGAAGAAACTGGACATGGAAGGACAATTCAGTAACTATAAGTCATGACTGGTTGCAAAAGGTTTTAAACGACGTCAAGGAATTGACTACGATGAAACATTCTCACCAGTTGAAATGATGAAATCCATCAGAATTATACTTGCCATTGCAGCTTACCATGATAATGAGATTTGGAAAATGGATGTCAAAACAACATTCCTTAATGGGAACATTTAGGGAGATGTCTACATGACAAAACCAGAAGGGTTTGTGACTCCAAAGGATGCTAATAAGGTATGCAAGTTGTAAAAATCCATTTATAGATTAAAGAAAGTATCCAGGTCATGATACATTCGTTTTGATGAAGCCATAAAATAATTTGGTTTTATCAATAATGAATGTGATCCTTGTGTATACAAATGGTTTAGTGGGAGTGCAGTCGTTTTCCTAATAGTACATGTTGATGGCATATTACTTATTAGAAATGAGATACCGGTCTTAAATTCTGTTAAGGAATCTTTGAATCAATGCTTCTCTATTAAAATCTTGGGAGAGGCTGTATCTATTCTTCGGATCAAGATACATCATGATAGATCCAAGAGTTTGCTAGGCCTATGTAAAAGCGCATACATTGGTAAGATACTGAAGAGATTCAGTATAGAACAATCCAATAGAGGATTGTTTCCAGTGTCACATGGCATTCATCTTTCCAATAAAATGTGTCCTTAGACACATGATGGAGGAAAGATAATGGAAAGGACTCCATACACATCAACGATTGGGTCAGTCATGTATTACATGCTATGTACTAGGCTAGATGTCACCTACACATTGAGTGCGGCATGAATATATCAAGCTGACCCAGGTGACTGCCATTGGATGGGAATCAAGACAATCCTAAAGTATTTGAGGTGTACTAAAGATATGTTCCTGGTTTATGGAGGAGATTTGAAACTAATCATCATAGGATATGAAGATTCTTGTTTCCATACTAATAAAGATGATCTGAAGTCACAAATGAGTACATATTTACTGTGAATGGAGGTGCAGTGAGCTGGAAGAGCTCAAAGTAGAGTGTAGTCATAGATTCTATAGAAGAGTCTGAGTATATTGTAGCTTCTGAGGTAGCTTAAGATGCAATTTGGATGTGAAGCTTCTTCTAGGATCTAGATGTTATACATAATAGTAAATATCTCATCACACTGTACTATTATAATACTACAATGGTGTCTCTCGCAAAAATATCCAAGGTCACATCAGCAGACAAAGCAGATACTTATGAAGTATCATATCTTGAGGGATTTTTCATAGAGAGGTGAAGTGGAAGTGAGCAGTATTTCCACAGAAGAAAATATGGTGGACCCCTCTACTAAATCCTTGACTCAGCAGAAACATGATCATCATGTGAGGCCTAGCGGACTGAAAGTCATAGGCAGTTGGCTCTAGTCCAAATTGTATTTTGTAAGAGTTGGTTACCTAGAACCAAATGATTTTACTTTGATTACATGGATATTAAATTTATTATTACATATTGTTAATTGTTATGCATGATTATGATGTAATAATGTCCTAGTGTATTTGTTTCATTTATAAGGTCATGGCAGTTCCACGCTATGATGAGAACCTTGAAATTCTATAACAATATTCTTAAACATAGTTCTGGGGTTGGATGACATGATATGATATGACACATAACATGCAGACCGTCAGGTGAGAGTACTCGTAAGCAAATGAGACTTCCTCTAATGAAGTTCGCACTTGGTAATCTCCAAGATAAAAGATTATGAGAACATACCCGCTAGTAAAAATTCCACATATTTTCATGTCCTCAGATATTTCTATCTGTGAGAATTTGTAATGATCCTTAGACTTTAAGATCATCATTAATACGTGTCACGACTTACTCACTTTGATTTACTAAAAAAAATATTCACGTAGAATGTTGGAAGGATATCGAGTATGTTGGGTGTGTCATGAGTGGCATGTTATTAATGGATAAGTCAAGGAAGGATTTGTCCCTTCCATTTATGGAAGTTGATATCTCTTCCCTTTGATTGAAATTTAACCATCACGTGAAATTCCATAGCCATGGTGTAACGATGAGTTTATTTCAGGTAGTCAAAGAATGATATATCAAGCATACAAGTTGATGACACAGTCATGAAACCTGCTTGAAGAGATAATACGACAAGGGGGTTATATTACATAGTGAGTGTTCGTATGTGGATTTCATTGTTGTGAATTTATATTCTTTCTCTTGGGTGCCTTGACCCATTACTGGACAGTACTCTTGGACCTTAGGCAATCCCACCTAATACCAATGAGAAATAATTCAAGAGGGTCACCCACTAAGTGTTTTTGGGTGTCTCAGTTAAATACTATTTGAATTTAATTAATGAAATAAATATTATTCTCAAGACCATGGAATAATTTTATTCAAGTTAAAATGATCTCATAAATTAAATAAAATATATTTTTTTATTAAACATTTAATAAATATTTATTTACTAGTTTGTAAATAAAATATTTATTTAAGATAATAATTTATTTATTTATTTATTCAGGTTTTCAATAAATGGAAGTGGATTTTATGTGGACCAAGGTCAGTCCAGTAGTAAAATAATTATTTTCAAGATGTTAAATAATTATTTAACTAGTTGGAGTAAATTAAAATAATGCTGCTATTATTTTGTGATGTGGAATTTTCTTTATAATTCAATTTTATGCAAGTTGGCACACCATCAATAAGAAAGCGGTATTATTATTAAATGCATGGGTTTTCTCTAAGTTCATGAATGTATTTAATTGTTGTTGTGCAAATAAATACTGTAACTGAAATTCCATGTATATAAATAGGCAAGTACGCCTATTGTTCCATACACCATAGCACACGCCTAGTGAATTGAGAATTGTTGAGCCAAACAATTTCTCTCTTGAATCCTCTTCTCTCCCCTCTCAAGAATGAGAGACATTATTCAAGGCTGAAGAACAGGAAATCAAGAATGACCGACACAAGACACTCTATTTTCCACACTAGCACCCAAAGAATGAACAGTGTTGATCAGAGGCTGTCAGAGTACGTGTGGATCACCACTAGAGTAATTATAGTTTGGATCCTTGCAAGTGCAACGAGATAATCTGGAAGGGTCATTCTGAATGATCAACATCATCAACGATGAAAAATACAAATAATCTAGGTATTATTTTTCTTTATGAAATTAATTAAATTAATTATAAACATGATATGCAAGATCCTATCTAAAGGTTTTGGGCCTCTTTCTTCTTAATATAAATATTTGATTATATTCTGTGGACACTGGCATTCATCATCGTATTGATCCCAAAATAATCATTGAACATGGTAAAAATAAAAAATGGGTACCATCCCAACCACACTTCCGCTGCGCCCAGAACCTTCATATATAGAAACCACTGGATTGTGAAGAAGATTTTTCAAAAGTAGTTTCGAAGGAGTATGAGGTTTTATACTTCATACTACTCCCACCATGCAAGCTGTAAAACTTTACGAAGGTGGTGGATCTGGTGTACTCTATCCATGAGAACTCTTTAACAGAGAATAATAATTCCAAACTGGAATGAACCATATGTGGTGTTCAAATCCAAGAAGCATTAATAACCATCAAACATTGGATAATAGCTAGAACTTCCTTCTAGAGTTAGTAAAATCTAGGGCCCACTTGGGGGATCATACAAATTTTTTTATTTATAGGCATTCTATGAATTTAAATTTAAATTTATTTTTTTGATTATTCCATCATTTGGCCCACTCCCTCTTTTCTTTTTTGAGATTAAATTAAATGATCCTTGTGATTAATTGTGTAACTTTCTATTTTAGGATTATGATGGAAGAAGGAATCCCCAAACATTATAGAAATATGACCGAATCATTATTTAAAAGTCGAGTTAAATTTTAATATTTTTCTTTTTAACTCCTTACATTTTTGTTAAACAACGTGTTTTTATACTTAAAGTTGAAATTTCATGTCTAGACTTGAATTATGATTTACATGGCTTATCTAGGAAACATTAGTCTCTTAGGAATCATATGATTTCATGTTTTATATTTCAATGTTAATGAAATTGAATGATTAAAATGGATAATTTAATTACTAAATTGAAGCATGGATATTGAAATGAGGACTCATGATTTGATTCAATTGATTGATTCTTGTAAATGAAATTTCCCTATCATTTTTCATGCTTTGACTTTTTAAAATTTATATGAATTTATTTTTTATTATTAATTATGCCTTGAGTGATTTTATAATATTATATTCCCATTCATGATAGAATTTCAAGACCATGTACTTCCTATTTATTCTTGTTAATATTTCTTGAGTGATCTTGGGACATGTCACTAGCTAGAATATACATTTGAACTTGTCAAATCTCAGACTGTGTAAGAACAAATTTAAATTGATTGAGGAAACTTTTTATAAAATAACTATTCTTAAAATACCACATTTACATCCATACATATTTATAATATAGATACCATTAATGAACTTTATAGGGATTATCCATGTTTGAATCCATTTTGTTCCATTCCTACCCCTATTAGTATTTTCAATATATTTTAAAATTGAAATGTGGTGGTGAATGGATTCATAGTGGAAGTGAGGGTTTAAATTGTAAGTAAAAACTATGGAGGTCTTAATTTTGGGTGTTAATAATGTTTTTTTGATTCAATCAATGTACTTAATTATTTTTGCTTCTTGAAAAAAATAAAAAATAAAAAAATGGGTTATGACTTAGAAGAATAAAAAATCACTATTACTATACTAATAATTCGTATTATATGTGGTTATGTGGTGGATATTGGTTAATTATAAGAATAACATTTGTAATATAAAAAAACTTTGAAAAATAAGAAAATAAGAGAAAAAGTAGTGAAAAATTATAGAAGGTCCACATCATTCATTATGCTTTCATTTTTCATGAAATTTGATTTGAATGTTTGGGGGAAGTAGGATTTTCTAATTTAAAGGGGATAATTTCATTACACCTTTATTTATATCATGAAATACAATTAATATATAATCATCCTTCTTTGTGCCTTAAATGTTTAATCATCAGTTCTACCAACCTTATTCTTCAGAGTTAGTTGAACCTTTAATAAAATCCCTTATGATTTTTTGTTACTTTTTCCTTCAAAAATTAGAGAAATTAGTTCATTTAATAGATTATGGATAAGGAGAAAATTATCATTATATGAGTACAACTTCACCTCAAATGTATCATGAGATTTGAGAGAAAAGATTTAAGTGATATAAATCATGACTTGGAATATTTAATAATAATGAATTGAGAAGCTTGAATGAATGAAAAGAGATGATCCATCTTTTTTCAAAGGGTTAAAGTAAAATAGTTGAAATAATTGTTTCATTGAAAAATGCAAACTTAAATTTATATTTTATGTGTATTTTTGAATGTTTTATTTGACATTGATTTTTTTTGATTTTATTACTTAGTATTTTGAATATTGGTAACATTCGTGTCCTCTGAATTCTATTTTGAAATTTTTTGATTGAGGATAAGCATGGTTTAAGTGTGGGGGAATTTATAGATATAAAATTTTCCTCATTTATTATATGTATTTAATTTATTTAAACCCTAAAAATTTATCAATTTGATCTTATTTATAGCAATTTTTCATTAATGTTGTGTTTTGAGCTAAAATGTAAAAATTTATTAATTTTGGAATTTTAGAAGATTTTAATCACTTTTTTGTACTGGGCATAAATTTTAAATTATTATTCCAATTTGAGGGATTAATATTTTTAGCATACCTTGATTTATTTTTTTTTACTTTTTCTTTTTGTCTAAAATCTTGTCTGAACAACATGAGGACTTAACAAATCGATCAATTTGACATATTTTTCAGATAGAAATTGAGGATTCCACCTAAGAAAATGAGTCATAAGTCAGTCTACAAAACACAAATTTTTGTTATTAAAATTTTATTTAAATTAGGACACGTATATTAGTTTCTCTAATGATTTTATAGAGTTTTTCACTCATTAATGGGGTGAGTGGGAATTATACATTAAAGGAAGAATACTATAATTACCATCTAGAAAACTTAATTCTCATTATTTATTCCATAACATTCAAAAGATACATGAAATTAATGTTAAATCTTTTCAAACAATTTAAAACATATTTTTGAACAAATTTAATGTAGACACAAAACCATATTTCTTCCATTTTTTGTGGGTAACTTGGGGATTCTTTTGAAGTAATATTTTGTAACTGAAATTTCAAATGTTGAACAAACATTATGAACCCTAAGTCATTAATGGTTATTTATAAAACCATAGATCCACTTTCATTACTTTTAATAAGATTAGAATGGTGGATTGAAAAGAATATATATTGGAGATGAAAGTTGTGGATGTTGGCTACTTCTTAGGATTTTTATTTTTTTTAGTTTTATTTTCCCATGAAACACATTCATATTTTTAAGTATTTCCCTTTTATTATTCCATCCATTTTATTCTTTCAATCCTAATATAATTTATCTATTATGTCTTCCTTTATGATCTATTTTCACTTTTCAATGGAAGGTGACTAACCTGAGGCTTCTCCTTGGAGGAGGTTTAATGATGTTCTTTGTTATTTCACTTCAATTAAAAAATGTTTCAAATCTATTTGCGGTGGGTGAAATAGTATTTCATGGGATTGGAGGTAATTCACGATGAAATTATTTTTAGTTACATTTCTTTTTATTGATTAATTTATTTCCACCCTTCATACGGTAGATATGGGGTTTCCCAAAGAGATGAAATGACTTACGGTGGAGCCAGATCTATTATGGATAACATTCTCAATTGAGGTGTTAACCTATATGAATATTGGGAGAGGTGTCGTTTGGTGTACTAGAGGCATTATAAAATCACACAATCAATAAATAAATGAAAAATAATTAACTAATGAAGTTTCAACAAAATAATTATCAAATTGAATTTCAAACAGCAAACAAAAAAAGAATGAACCCATGTTATCAAACCCTATGATCAATAATTTTCTTCCATATTTTCATTTTTTTATCTTTATTTAGATTTAAATTCTACATTGAATTATTTTAGTTTTGTGTTTTCTAAAACCCCCAATACCTAAATTTTTATACATAATATAAAAAACAAAAACAATTAGATTAGGTGAATTAAAATTAGTGATTGAACAAATTATGATGCTCATCAAGTGAGATGACCATGGTTAGCATATATGCTACATTAAGAAACTAATTTTTCTTTTCCACACCCTACGATAGGAATGAGTCAATAATTGTGTTTTTTCGGGGTATCTAAATAATTAATTTGATCACTTTTTTAAATTTCACATTTTTTTTAAAAAAATCATTTTTTTCTCTATTAAAAAAATATAAAACACTTTTCCATGATGTATTCAAATTAAAATTATTATGAATTTAAAGATTACACCCAAGTGAAAGAATAAGAAATAGATTAAACTGAGAATGAACTCAAATGAAGGGGTTATTCTATTATGATATTGTTCAAAAAGTTTCAAAGAGGCTAAGAGGCATTGATCTTGCTAAAAGATGTGATGTTCATGGACGATGAACTTATAACCGACTTAAAAAGATTATATTACAAGAAATAAGTGCCATATTATTTCTCCAATTTCACTAAGGGCATCCCTAAAGTTGAGGTCAAAATCAAAATAGAGGATCCTAACTACCTACCTCCATCCAGTGATGATCAACTCCAAGAGGAACTTTCCATTGAATAAGAGATTCAAGATAAACCAACTCAAGGAGAAGATATATTCTTAAAATCAAACTCATTTAATTTTATTGAAAACAATTTGAATATTTATCCTAACTATTTTGAATCTTTAGAATCATATATCTATTATTATTCCCTAGTGGATAAGGAGGAAAAAAGTTCACCTGTTGAGGAACACATATATATCCCTAAAGATGTTGAATATTTACTAAAGGGAGTACAAGAAGAGATCCCAATGGATCCACCTGAAGAACAAAATATATAATCTAAAAAATTAAATGGGTGTATTTTCATACACACATAAAGAAACCACTAGATTTTGAAGAATACATTGAAAAATTATAAATGAAGTAGGATTAGGTTCCATACATTATCTTACTCCCACTATGAAAGTTGTACCACATTTCAATGGGTGGAAATCTGGTGTACTCTATCCATATATTACTTTTCAATATAGAAGAAGAAGTCCAATATGGAAGGAACCACATGTGTTTGTTCAAATAAAATAAGCCTTAACCACCATCACACATTAGATAACAACTAGAACTTCATTCTAGAGGATGTAAAATTTAGGGAGTTCACTTTTTATATTTAGCTTTTAATTCCCTTAATTTTTTTTCCAACTAAATGTTTTGATATTTTAAGTTGAAATTTCATTTTCACACTTGAATTATTCTTTACTTAGCTTATCTAGGTTCCATGAGTTTCTTAATAATCTTATTATTCCATGTTTTAGATATGAATGTTAATGAAATTGAATGAGTAAAATGGAGAATTGAATTATTAAATTGAAGCATGGATATTTAAATCAGGACTCATGATTTTAGAGAAATGATTGATTCTTGTTAATGAAATTTTCATATCATTTTTCATGATTTAATATTTTCAAATTTATATGAATTAATTTTTATTGTTAAACATGCCTTGAGTGATTTTCCAATATTATATTCCCATTCTCAAGAGGATTTATAGACTATGTGCTTCCTATTTATTCTTGTACATATTTATTGAGTGATCCTGCAACATGTAACCTCATATGACAATCATTTGAACTTGTAAAATATATAATTGTGAAAAAACAAATTTAAAGTGATTGAATAATATTTTGATAAACCAATTATCTTTAAAATACCATCTTTACATAAATCATTTTTTATCCCATAGAGACCATGAATTACCTTTATAGGTATGATCCATTTTTCATGAAATTTTATCCATTCAGACGTATTTTCATGATATTTTTAAATTGAAGTGTGTGGGTGAAGGGAATCATGGTGTAAGTGATGATTCTACATTTCAAGGAAAATGTGATGGGATGATAATTATGGGTGTTATGAAAGGTTTTTATTCATTCAATGTACTTATTTATTTTTTGTTATTGAAAACAAAATAAAAAATAAGAAAAGAATGGGATGTGACTTAGAAGAATGAAAAATCACAATTAATGGACCAATGATTTTTATAATATGTGGTCAGGTGGGGTATGTGACATTAATTATAAGAAAAAATATCAAAATAGATAAAAAATTACTTTGAAAAAAATGAAAAAATGTATAAGAGTAACGAAAATTAAATAAGGTGCACATAATTCTTTATGCTTTAATTTTTCATGAACATTTATTGGAAATTTAGGAGAAGTAGGAGTTGTTAATTTGAAAGGGAGAATTTCATTACACTTTTATTTATGATATCATGAATTTCATATAAGAGATAAGCCTCCTCTATAGATCCTTAAATGTTTAATCATCAGTCATACCAAACTTAAGAATCAGATTCATTTCAAGCTTTACTGAAATCCTAGATGATTTTATGTGAGTTTTCCCTTTACAAAGTGGAGAAGTTAATTCCTTTGTAAGCTTATGGATAAGGAACATGTTCTCATGATATGAGCATAAATTCACCTGAATTGTATCATGATAGATGAGAAAATATATTAAAGTGAGGAAAATCATGCCTTGACATATTTATAATATTGAATTGATGGGATTGAATGAATGAATGGAGAAGATACATAATTTTTCAAAGTGGAAAAGTTGAATTCATGAAATAATGTTTTCATAGAAAAATGAGAAATTAT
The DNA here is from genome assembly GCA_963277665.1 of Viscum album. Taxonomy (NCBI): domain Eukaryota; kingdom Viridiplantae; phylum Streptophyta; class Magnoliopsida; order Santalales; family Viscaceae; genus Viscum; species Viscum album. The sequence goes on along the minus strand of OY728162.1, from coordinate 71,832,354 downwards.
ATTGATATTTTATATGGATTTTTGAAATTTTGATTTGACATTGAAAATTATTTGATTTTATTTATTTGGGTTTTGAATATTGGTAACATTGGTGTCCAATTATTTCCATGTTGGGATTTTATGCCCGAAGAAAAGCATGGTTTAAATGTGGGAGAATTGATAAATCTAATATTTTACTGATTTTTATATGTATTTTAATTATTTAAAAACTATAAATTTGTAAATTTGAGATTACTTAGACAAATTTTGGATTAATTGTGTGTTTTGAGCTAAAATGTACAAATTTGTTAATTTTGGAATTTTATTAGATTTTAATCAGTTTGTTATTTTGGAAATAACTTTTAAATTATTTTTCTATCTTGAGGGATTTTTTTGGATTCATTGATTTATTTTCTTCAAATTTGTCTTATTTATCAAAATAAAATTAGATCAACTTGAGGCCCTAACAAATCAATCAAGTTGACACATTGTTCGGGCAGACATCGTGGGCCCCACCTCTAAAAATGATACATAAATCAGAATATACACCGAAAATCGAGATGAATATAAACATATTTGAAATATGAAACCTATACACGTTTCTTTAATAATTGTTTTTTGAGTTTTTCACTCATTAAAAGGGCCAATTGACATTATAAGTTGAAGGCATAATTGTACAAATCTCGGCCAGAAAATGTCATGTTGTGTATTTATTCCATAACATCCACAAGATGCATCCAATAAAAATAAAATTTCTAAGACTAATTAAAAAAAATTCAAACATGTTTATTAAAGACACCTTACTCAATTAGTCCATTTTGGGGGTAACATGCATATTATTTAGAAGTAATATTGTGTAACTAAAATTTCAACCATTAAAGACCCATTATGACCCCTAAATCATTAATGGTTTGTTATGACACCCCCAAAACCACTTTGAAGCCTATAAATAAGAGTCCAATGGTGTATTGAAAAGAATAATGATCAGATAGGGATGATATGGATGGTGGATGATCCTTATGATTTTTCTTTTCTTATTTATTTTAGTTTTATTTTCCCATGGAACACATTCATATTTTTATTAAAGTGTTCCCTTTTATTATTCCATCCATTTTTATCTTCTAATACTAATAAAATTTCTCTCTTCAATCTTCTGTTGTGATCTCTTTTCACTTTTCAATGGCATGTGACTAACCCAAGGCTTGGCACTAGGGGAGGTTTCGTGGTGTTATTTATTATTATAATTCAATTCAAAAATGTTTATATTCTAATTGTTGTGGATAAAATAGTATTGCAATGGTGCAGTTGTCATACACCACATAATTATTTTTAATTACATTTATTTTCATAGATTAATTAATTTTCCCTCCCTTATCTTAAGAAAACCCTTTATACGGTGGAGGTGGGGTTTACCGAATAGTTGAAATGGAATATGGTACAACTAGGTTTTTCAGGAATAACATTCTCAGTCGAGGTGTTATCCTATTTTAGTATTAGATCAGGTGTGGTTTGGTGTTCCAAAGGCATTCTAAAATCACAAACTTAATAAATAAAATAAAATTAATTTACAAATATGGTTCCACCAAAAGAATTATCAAATTGAATTTAAATGAAAAATAAATAATGAATAAACCCATTTTTTTCAACCTTAGGATCAAGACCTTTCTTAGGTAATTTAATTTTGTTTTCATCTGCATTTAGATTTAAATTTTAAATTTCACTATTTTAATTTCATGTTTTAACAAAACCCCAAAACCAAAAGATTCATAAATAAAATAAAAAAATATTAGATTAGGTGAATTATAATTAGTAACTTAACCAACTGTGATGCTTCTTAAGTGAGAAAACCCAGATTAGCCTTTGTGTTGCATTAAGAAAATAAATATTCTTTTACCACGCCCTATGACAGGCGTACGTCAGAATCCCATGATGTTAATATCCTAGGTGAACACTCAAGTTCCACACCCAGTATATCCCAGGCCATGACTAAAATATGACGACCTTACCACCCCAACCGATAATATAGTTTCTCAACATTTGGTCAACATCACCGATAAAACATATATAACGAGCAATGCCCTACCTGTCGATTCACATCACCTCAAAACTTATATCCATCATTATCTCAATCATCCAGATGATCCCACTAATTTCCATTGGAACTCTATATTATATCGCAATAAATTTACATTTATATAACAATTCAATGTGATTGAATTGAATAGATCAAATTCATTTGAATAATCTAATTTAATAAAAATAATTCAATTTAATAAAAAAGGAAAAACCATGGCCTAATCTTCAAATGTCTAGAGCCCCTCACTCAGCTCAAACCACTTGTTGTATTGTGAATGCATTCCCATATTCCTCCCATTTTCTTCTCAAAGGTTTAAATTAAATTAAATAAAATCTTCCATTGGAATTATAGGGTTTCTCTTGGACAATACAAATATGCGCTAAAATACGCACCTCAAACTATCGTTAAATAACAAAGAAAAGTATGCACAACCTATCTTGTAGTTTTAGATATTGGAACACACAGTATTAAAATAAAACTCAAACCTATTGGGAATGAATTATTGTTTTATATGAATTATATTAGTACAAGGTAAAACAACTCACATATATTTAGCAGTCCATGAGGTGAAGGAAAAAAAAGAGAATCAAGTGAGAGGAGATACTTACTGAGATAGATATAACACAATAAAAGAATTAAATAACATAGATTAGATGAAGGTGGAAGCTCAAATATAAGAGGAGGAGGACCGGGAGTGATCCCCCTTTCTATGCATGACCCATGGAGGAAGAATGAATAAGAAAAAAATATTTAAGGAGGGAGGGAGAAAATGCAATTTCAAAAATTTAATGAGTCACAAGATTAGCTCGAATAGTTTTTCAAATCGTGAAGCAAAGATGCAAATAATTTTAACTAGGATTTATGCTCCACATGGGTTTCCCACATAGTTATTCATAACCATGGAAAAATTATGACTTCTACACTGTGAGGGTATTTTTTATTGGATATAAGGATGTAGCCTAGTGCATGGTTTACCCTAACAATGAGAAAACCATATAGATTCCCTATGATAAAAACTATGAAGGTCATACACATCCATGTGTACCATTCCAAACAGTTGCCAAAACTATTCTGAGTAAAAAATGGGGTGGTGTAATTTTCACTAGGAGGCTGCATTGTTAAATCTAATCATTCACCTCAGCCTGCACTTCAGCAAAATAGGGTCTTAGGCTCTCTGATGCACCTGAAACCCATACAAACACCCAAGTTATTTTACAAACCTCTAAACCCATATAAAAACATGGATTTTGGTTTATGGAAAAATCATAATTACATTTCATTAAATGATAATGGTGTTTCTATACCCACCAAACATTGAAAATTCAAAACAGGTGAGGATTTTGACCCACCCAAAAAACATGAGATGTTACATATTTTTCTAGTTTTTGGATCATACATTATATTTCATAATGATATGATCTAATATAGTGTGTGTATTAATTTATAGATGTCACATTTCATAAGGTATGGGACCCTCACTAAGGCACATGATCAAAAGAGTAAGTGGGTTAAATATTTTATTCTCTTATGCAAATCTTTTTAAGGGATAATGTCTCCCAAACATTTTCATCCTATATGGATATAGTATCAAGTGATAATGAGGCAATTAAAGATTTCTAGAAGTATAATGGATTTGGCGGGAATCCCAAGAACAGGAGTACACCTAGGAAAATGTTTTATAAGGGAAATAGTAAAAAGAATTATTTTCCCATATGAGATAATTATGGAAAGAAACACACATGTACTTGGTTAAAAGTAATGACAGTTTTCTATATCTTTGGATAGAAATTCCATCATTATTGTGATTGAAATGTTAATAAAAAGGTTTTATATGTAAAATAATTCAATTTCAAGGATATGGGACACTACATAAATCAATGTCTCAAGCATCAAAAGAATATACCCCAAAAAAAGATAATGAATCATGATAAAGATTATTCTACTGCCTCAAACGAATATGTATGATTAACATGCCTATATTTGGATTCCATGATTATTTTTTTCAGTATTTTATTAATATTTATATGGTTATAAGAATAATTATATATATAAGGATTTTAATTCAATACTTATTCATTAAGAAATTTAAAGAATGTGTTGAATAACACCAGTAATCAAGGGAAGTGATTATGTTATAAGTTTATTTTATAAAAAAACATGACTTTGGATATATAACCCTAAATTTGGTCTTGATAATAAACAGATGTTTAGGATTTAGTATTGGTGAACATGAAGGTGGTTATATATCTGATGATTTATATTGGTATTATTAGATATTTTGATTTAAAGAATATATTTAACAACCCGATATTTTAATCTTGGAAGCATTCATGTTCTCATAAATATTTAAAAGAGATTAACGTATTCATATGTTTAATATGTGACAATAAGATATACATTCTTTGAGAAAATATTATGTTAATTTGACTTTATAAATTTAGTGAAATTCCTTCTAAATTGTTGTTATTTAAATTTAGATAAACATATTTTCATTGAATCTTAAGGTTAAATACTTATGTGATGGATTAAGGATATTATTTATTAAGATTAATGTATGATTTATCATATTGGATAACCTGTTCTTACCATTTTTTTTCAATACATATTTAAAGGTTGAAGGAATAACTTAGGAATCTTTTTCTTCGTAAAATTTCTTCAAGAAGAAATGTTTTTCTTGAATATCCATCTCTATATTTAAGAAATTAAGTGGAGTTAAATCAAATCTCAACTAAAGGATGAGATTATAATATATAAATGAATCAAGTATTTTTATTTTATAAAGTGATTCTATGGATAGTAAAATAATTCCTAAACATTATGAAAAGGATTTTGAAAAAACATCATCCTTTTAATTTTATTTTTAAGAAATAAATAGGATTTTAACTGGTTGTAGATTTACATTTTTGTGATTGTAGAATTTATAATGACCATGTTCTCTACCACTCTCCATCAAAACATGATAGTTAGTTTTTTTTCCATTCCTATGTTTTCAATTCCCATTAATGTTATCCTTTGGGGAAAAATAGTTTTGCCTATCATCACATTATCCCTTCCCTCCATTTAAGATGAAGTTTTATTAACTCAATTTATGATGTGGGTTTCCCATAAATGAATTTTCAAGTATCAACCTGTGATTTTCAAAGGGTATTTTCAAAATTTCAGAGAATAAATTTATTGAGGGATGAAAAAATGTAACACCCAAAGATTTTATGTTATGTCTTTTTTGAATTTACTTCTTCGATAGCTTATATTGCACAAAACATCGAGTTTAAAACCATTATATATAGTTAAACATTTAAAATGTGACCGTTATAACCAAGTCGTTAAATTTGAAAGATTAAATAGTATTAACAATAATATTAAATTTATAAGTTATAAATTCTATATTTTTTTCATTCATCTAAAAATTTTTTATAGTCATATGTTAAGAATAAGTCCAATTATATATATAAAGGATATATTTTTGTAAAGGCGGTTTTATCGCCATTTAATGAAGAAGTTGTTTTAAAACAAAAATTTGACACTATTATAAAATATATTGAAAAAAATTCTTATTTTAATTATAAATGTTGAAATTAGCACATGGTTTTTTTTATTTATCTAATCAGTTTCATTTTTTTATGAATAGTAAAAAATAGTACATTTTAATTGAAAACTAACATTTCATCTAAATAAATTATAATGATAAATTATATTTTAAATTGGTTATAAAGTAAAATTATATCAATTATATATAAATAAATATAATTTAGTTAATTATAATCAATTTCAAATTGAAATTAGTTGTAAAAACATTAAAATATTTTGAACATTTTTGTATTTAAAACTTGTTGTTTCATCTCATCCATGGGATTAATTTGAAGTTTCTTTTGACAACTCCTATGAATTTAATTTTGAAAAATTAATTCTATATTTTGATTCATAAGATCCATATTTAGTAAATATGATCCTTTTATTTTTGGATAATATGAATAGTGACTTTGGTAATTTTTTTATTACCACGATTATGGGTAAATAATGTAATTTAAGGTACAAACAAAATATTTTAAGGATTAAAAAAGTATCCTAAAACATTACCAATTTTTTTGATTATAATTTTACCCTTAACACATAAGGTTTTAATTTGAGTTATTAAATGGTCACATTTCCAAGAAAATGACTTTGATATTATTTAAATTAAATAAAATCATAAAAATGGCACATTCATATTTTTATTGACTATATTATTTTTAATATGGTGTTGTTAAAATGATATCTTTGTCCATTGATATTACTTTTAAATAAAAAATATTTATATAAATCATGTTATTTTATTTTTAAAATTTAATGAATAAATAATTACCTTAAAAAATTATACAATGATAATGTATTAATTATTTTATTAATGAAAGAGTCAAATAAATGAAGATTTTAATTTAAAATTAATTTTATCATATTTATAAAATTATTTTCATAAAATGGATTCCATTTTTGAAATTTAAATGTTGATAAATAATTAGGTTTAATATTTGGGATTTTTCTAAAATAGTTGAATTTTGTGAATAGTGAAATATAGTAATTTATAGTATTTAACATTATAAGTAAATAAATGAATTATTGAGTCATATATTATGTAGGTATGAGGTAATAACCCAATATTTTGAACTCAAATGATCAATTTACTTTAATTATCCACAAGAATCAAAACTATATAAAGTCTTGAGCCCAGATAATAAATAAATGAAAAAACAATCAAAAAACTTTTCCCTCCTCCCCAATAAATACCACACATCACCACCCCTTCTCATCACACCTAAAAATCATTGATTATTGTCTAAATGATTCCCAATTCACTTCCCAAGACTATTCCCCATGTCCAATACCTTCTGGTATTACCAAAAGTCCAAATCCATGTGTCTTAAAGAGGTAATCAAGGATACAATATTCAAGAGGTAAAATCCTCCTCCCTCCTCTTTGATTTTCCTTTATTTTCTAATACATCCCTCACATTAACCTATCAAAAGTGGCATGGTAAATACATTATCATATATATATATATACTTTAATTTTATTTTTATAATTTAATATCTATCATAAAACATTTTCTCTTCTCTTTTTATTTTAATAAAATAAAAACAACCTTTGTGATCTATCGATTCACCGCCTTCCAGGATTATGAGTTTTAATTTTTATATACCGCCATAAATACTAGTCAAAATACTATTATTATAGTTAAATAATATTTTAATTTACATATTTTATGTTATATGATGTTATGGAACCAATATATATACATAATTTTAAATAAAATTCCAAAAGTTCATAATGGTCGTAAAAACCGCCAAAATAAATTAAGATATATTCTTCAACATTTTATCTAATTAATAAAACTAATACCATATAAAAAATGATATATGAGACCATTTAACTATTTTAAGTACATTAATACTAAAAAATTTCAATTTTGTAGAAGTTATTCCCATTTGAAAAGAACTCCCATATTTATACTCAAGGGAACAAACAAAAAAACCATGGAACTAACACTCAAAGAATGAAGAAATTAAACATTATAAATCATTAAAATGGATTCAAATGAACTTAATAAAATTATCATAAATAATGTGTATGTTTAATGTTTTCTGAATTAATTAATTAATGAATTTAATATTATTATCCAGTATATTATGTAAAAATTCATAACACTTTAAAACATAAGGTAAGGTGTTTCTCATGTCACTTTTATTTCTATGAGATATGTATTATTCACCAGTTATTTATTGTTTTTTTGTGTATTAATACTGAAATTTGATATAAAATATCACCAATCTATTTATCTTCATGATATTAAATTTGTCATTTTATGATCATTAATTTTATGGGGCATACGGTTCGATTGTTTACAAAGTTTTAGGGGAATTATTAACCCAATTTCAATTATTTGGGTTAAACTTCTACTCCATTGATTAGGACATGATATGATTATGTGTGGAAATTATTTTGATTATATTATATTTTATTTCCACTTGTTTTATTTGGATTTATATCTGATTCACATAATCAATTCATTTGGTCAATGATCACGCTTTATTTTAAAAGTATTGTTTTAAAAGTTTTTTTAAAAAAATTAAAGGAATTTTTTTAAAACTTATATGGAAGTAGAGAAATTTACAGATTTCAGGACTCCTTAATTTATTATGGAATCCTTTAAATGTTTTCAAGGTTATTTTAAAATAAATTTTTTTTATAAGTATGTTGCTTTTTAAATAATTTATTTCAATGTAAAGTGATTTTTTTCTCAAGAAATTTTCAATGATTTTATTAGCGTATTTTCATCTATGTCAATGAACATTATTAGATATTATTCTTAATTGAGTGTGATATCTTATGATACAATATACAATATTTTATTTAAATTTTTATGTTCAATTTGACTATGAATGTGCTATGTTTATACCATTCATCATGTTACATTGGATGGTTTATGGTTATGATTATTGTTTGGGGAAGTTATCAACATTTACTATGCTAGTTTCAATATAAATATATATATTGAATATGTTTTAATCCATTTATACGAGGAATAAATTGGACTTATTATGTGATTGGTGGTGCTCAATATATCCCCTCGATGCATTGATAGTTCTCATGAGACAAACTAGTTTGGGAATTGGATGATGTATTACCTGATTATATATGGTGTTTTGGACGAAACCTTAATGTTATGTTTATGAAATCCCACATTATGTATTCTATAATTATGATAATATTTAATGATAATTCATGTGATTATTTTACTATTATAATATCCAGGGTAAATTTTCATTCTCATGTGTATATTTATATAGAATTTTTTAAGTAGCTTTTATTCATGCCATATAATGCCCAAGATTATATTTTAATGGAATGTTTTTATAATTACATAACTTTATTTATTATTTATGTTTATTTATGATATATTACACTATATACATAATCATACTGAGAATATGAGGTCACCACTTTCTTATGTTTTATTTCCCCTAGTATGAGGGCATATTTTTTGGTTGTTATGTGGGGATGTAATATGGGAAAAATTGATTTCGTGAAGAAAATTATTTATCTTATTATATTTTTAAATGTAATAGTAATTTAAATTATGTATATATTTTACCAATACTAATAACCTATTTAGTCCTTCAGGATGGGATTCTTTGTAATCATACCAATGTAATAAAGGAAGGGACCAACTCCGGGATACTGGGGTCAGGGTCGTTACATTGGGATTATATTGGTCTAGTTGTCCTTGTGTTGGAAACACCATATTTTCTAAATATTTTATGTTTATTTTTATTATTTATTATTATAGACATATATATTGTTTGATTAATGATTATAAAAGACTATTTTTTAGTTCTTACTATGTTTTGATGTTTATGTGCATTTTTATGGAATGACATGCATGAAAGTGAATTAGATGACTTGATAATGTTGTTCTTTTGGTAAAAAAGTGAATGGGTGGGTCTATATTAATTTGAGTAATCACTTATAGAGGATTATTATGTTAAATTTATTGGTAATTTTAGATCTGTACCTCATTCAGCACTTAAATGTAGGGGTTTTATCCTTGGTGAAATGGGCATGGAGTGAGTTATTCTAGAACGGTCAAGGCCAGAATGAAATAGGGATTTAGGATATAGATTTGGGGGGGAAATCCTATATTTTTTTAAATATTTTTGGAAATTAATATGATTAATTTTATCTACAAAAATAGTCACTTTTCATACATTGACAATTATTCATTTTTATGGAATACTTAATACATTACAAAAACGATTCCTCAAATACCATATTAGTTCAGTGTATTTGGAAACATAGAAATATAAACACTGGTATATAAGTGACATACACTATCTAACACTAGGTTATTCATCACTATCACCCTTCTTATACACATAATACATAATACATATCTTCATAAATAACGGAAAGGAAACATAAAAAGGGGTGAGGTGAGATGCTTAGTAAGGGTAAACAAGGGAGATTTGTAAGCATAAGGTTATGAGAATGTGATCATAAAATTAGAAAGTCATACCCTACATATCAAATAATCAAAAACATGAATCATGGAATAGTTATTTTTAGTTTTTAAGATATTAATCACAAGGGAATCAATTGTATAATACCTGAAATTATAATATATGAATAAGGCATGGAATTGTAGAATTCATATAAGAATATAAATTTTTTTCCACAGTAGCCAAGGAATCACTTCCCAAGATATATTAGTATTATGGGTTCACTCCCCATACCATATAGAGAGTCATGGTTCACACCCATGACCATATTAGTAGTCAAGGTTCACTCCCTAGAATATCTTACCAGATAAAGTAATTTACTTAACCGAGTTCAATTTCTATCCAGCCATGCCTATATTGTGAGATATAAATCTTTTCCCAATTCATTGAAGGTAGATATAGGTCCCACACATCCCATAATGAAATTATACATATGTGTGACATAATATAATACACATTTATCATATTATAACCCATGAAATTAAATGGGTATCATAAAAATGTAGTAATATCATAAACTATGGAAAATAGATAGGATTAATAATCATTTCATCAAAGTATAATACATGTAAATAAGTGGATTTTATAAGCATTTGGCCCAGGAAAGAGAAACAAATTACATAAACATAATACCATCAAAAAGTAAACCATTTAATTAAAGAATATGAATGTAACATTTGTATAATTTCCCTCAAAAGTCATGAGTAACACCAAAATATGTCATCTTAAATGTTAAATAATTGATATTTAAAATAAATCATGGGGGAATTATCATTTCTTATTTGAAAATTTATTTTTAAAACATAAAATTTTTGGAAAACCATTTTCTTTAAAATAAATTTTAAAACTTATATAGTCGAATTTTGAAAATATTTTGAGAACCTTTTTATTTGAAAATTTATAAGGAAATATTGAAATTTTTTTGAAATCCATTTTCCTTGAAAACTAAAAAAATAATCTTGAAATTTTTTTAAAAACCATTTCTTTGAAAAGAATTTCAAAATGTTTAAATAAATCTTGAAATTTTTTGAAAAACATTTTTATTTGAAAATATTTCAAAATATTTTAAAGAAAACAAGAAAAAAAATTGATAAAATTTTTCTTTTAAAATAAAATAAAAAATTATGATTAATTCTCGATTGTTTTTGGAAAATAGGGTTTTTAATGAACAGGTATTTCCAACTGAAGAGAGAGGTAAAGTTGGACTTTCTTAAAAACACTTTATTAATCATATTATGCACCAAATAGTAAAATAAATGTTACCAAGACATGAATATATCAAGTATAAACATATTAGAATAAAATTCATGAGATTAATTGAGATATGGATCATATGGTTTCATCAATGGAAGCATAATCAAAATCAATATTGATAAACGATGATATTGTTTAAATAAATTATTTCCATTTGGTAACCTTAAATCATACTCCCCATGTAATAAAATTAAATTAAATGAATATTAATATATCATGATAATAAGGATATTCATGATAAAATATGTCAAATGGGATTACATATACATCAAAAAAGAATATAAGTTGATAACGAAACATGCGTCTTAAAGAATTAAAATTAAAATAAAACTGTTTTACTGATTTGGTAAATTTTAAATAATAATACACCATAAAAGAGATATCATCAAATGTATATGTAAATAACCAAAATATTAATCATTATAGTAATATAATATATTCATGAGAAGTGTATACACAACACAAAGGAAATTATTGGTGAATAAGGCATAAGTCTCACAGAAAAAAAAGTGAGCTGAGAAAACCCAACCTTATGTCATGAATCTCATCGTACTAATACAAAAATACTTTAAAAATATTTATATTTTTATTATCAATCTATTATATAACAATATTCTTATATCTAATACCATTTATTATTTGTTTACCACATTATATTACCCGTATATTAATAACTCAATTTTAATGTTATGTTTTAGGTAATATCTGCTTTGTTTTTCATACATGTTTTGAATTGTTAATCTTGATCCCCTTACATAAACCAGGATTTACTTATTTAAAGAATGTAAAAAATTATTTAAATACCATATATATTCAGTATATTTTTATTTATAATAATCTTTAATATATATATATATATGAAATAGAAAACAATGTTCATGGAGAGGGTAGGTCGTACGTACGCATGAACATTGTTTCCATTATATTGTCGTACTAAAAAAATAAAATTAGATAAAATATATTTATATATATAATATAATTATAGTATCATTATGATTTCATATATATTATATAAGTGCACTAAGACTATCCTAAATAACTTTCATGTAAAGTCTGAATGAATCAAATCACTTTGAGGAGGTGGTAGTCCACACATCAAAAAATGAAGTTATTGTATTTACAAAAAAGTGGAAGTCATGAAGGTATGTTTTATATAATAACTAAATAATAATAAATACATAATAAATATTATATATATCATATAAAAATATAGTGTCCATCATAATTCCCATCCCTAATAGGTCATAAAAGAAAAATGAACAACATAATTTTGTGAGGCGTTAGTTTGCTATACACAAGAACGGTATATTTGTTACCCCTTTGATGGAATTTTTTGTAGGTGTATATTGAAAACATATAATAACAATATCTAATTATATTAATTATACTGAGATTATTATATAATATTGAAATTAAAATATTTTAGTGGGTGTATAAGGAAAATAAAACAAAGGATCTTGGGGAGGTATGTTAAATTTTCTTTGGAAAACTCCTATTAGTTTGCACCAAATGGATTCCATGGTTGGATTTATTCCCAAATGGAGGAATATATAATGAATTTAGGTATTTTTAGATTATATTATGTCAAGTTTTTGACAATAAAAATTTGTTTGATATGTGAAAAAAGGGGAAAATTGAATGCCTTTTGTAGAGGAGGAGGAGTGGAATTGTTGTAAATACCAAAATGTGAACACTATTGGGAGGGTCCCTTACCTAATATGATGAAAAAATGAAAAAAAATATTGGATTAAAGTGGAATTATTGTTGAAAAAATACTCCAAAACACAAAAATAAATGTATTTTTATTATTTTATACCTTAACTTCTAAGTTTCCCTACTTTTATCATTTTTGTTTTTATTAAGAAAACTAGTTTTCTAAGATAAGTAATTTAACCATTAAGAGTAAAATAAAGTGAGATTTATTAAAAAATATATAAAAACATAATTATAAATATTATATCTAATTTTAAAAAATTAAATCCAATGTGTGTTTGAAATTAATCTTAAAACAAGTGCATGTAACTCATAAAAATACTACATTAACCCGAACTGTGATAAAAACATTTTTTCCATTTAAAGTTAAATATGTTAAATATAAAAGATAAATTGTTAAATTATTGGACCATATTTTAAATTTATTATCATTTACAAATAATTTTACGTAATATATTATTTTTATTGTTTTTAATTATTTTAATAAAATATCATTGATTGTAAAATTACATTAATTTCAATTTTGACATTATTTATATAATTTTAATTTAAAAATATAAAGAAAAGTATTTGAAATAAAAAATATTAATATAAAATATTTGTAACATGATATATTTACTTAAAATATAAGGTAAGACAATATTTCATTAAATATACTTTACATTTAATATTTTTAAAAAAATTTATTTTATTTAATTATTAACTAAATAATCAATGTGTTAGTGTTTCTTAAGCATTTATTGTAATTATATCACATATAGAAGTTAAATTTTGATCAACATAAAAAAAATTATTTAAATTTTAAAATAATGTTTATAACATAAACATTGCAGCTTTTTCCATAATCTAAAGCTTTATAAATGTAAATAGTAAGGAAGGTTCCTTTTTTCCCTTTTTCCTTACATAACAAATTATATGGGTCAAATTCATGATCATGTATCCAAATAACTAAAAATATTAGATACAAGAGGTTTTTTGGTTGAAATATCGGTGGAAAATGGATTTTGGACAAGTTTATAGGTCATTTTGGCCCTTAATTTTAAGGGTTAGTCCCTTGTTAAGCTTAATTTAACCATAATCGTTGTAATTAATTTTAATCACTTTAACTAATATTTTTTTATCAAAAAATTGAGTTGATATAATTATACTATAAACATTAAATATATTTCAATAGTATATATTATTTTTTTTAAATTCAATTCACATAAGTTTCAAAATTAAATTTAAAGCCAATCCCATTGACGTGGTGAGAACGTGGGTTTTTAATGTGAAATGTTCAAATGTTCATTAAGTTTTTATATCTAAATTAAATATAAAAATGATAAAAATTACCTAAATTTGATAATATATGTATAATGTTTTAAATATGACTTTAAAAATAAATTTATAATTTAATTTAACATTAATAATTATTTAAGAAAAGACAGTATTCTACTAAATAGTAGTATTTTTCATTAATCATCAAAAAATAAAACTTCTCAGAAAAATACAAATAATTGCCCCTAAGATAATTTTGAAATTAACTATTGAAAAAATAAGTTTATTTTGACAATTAAAATTTATAAAATTTTCAAAATATATTTTTAAAATAGGTATGCCATTACAAGGTGTTAAAACTCAGTATTACATGTAATGCAAGATAACTCAGTGTTGTGTGTACTGAAATCTTATCTTGGTGTAGTTTTTAACAAAATATTAACATGGTGTAGAACAAAAATCACAAATAAATTGGTTTATTCAAATAACACAATCTATATTCAGTATTTCATGAAATGAAAAATATCAAAAAAATTAAATTAATTCAAAAAAAATTCACAAAATATCAAGGTGTTATATTCTACCCCCTTAAAATGAATTTCACCCAAAAAATTAGTTTGTTTTATCAAAGGATTAATAATTTAAAGTTATATTCTTACAAACCCATATTATAAAAATTAATACTAAAACTTCCATTAAAAAGGGAAATTTAGAATCGTAACAATTACACAAAGTAACTTATAACTAGGTTTCCATGTTGGAGAATGTATATTGGGAATGAAGATTAGATATCCAAGAAAAGAGTAAATAAATATTTTGATTTATCATTATCATATATCATTAGAATGTTAATGATCAATGCAATGTCAAAGACCTCAAAACTATAGATTAGTATTGATTTCTAAGACCATCAGTTCAACAGAAATGAAGGTATTAAGATAAATATTTTCCCATATCATTTTAATATATTTTAGGAATTATTTTACTAAATAATTACATAAGGAAATACTATTACTTGATTTTATTCCTTTTCATATGCACAATCCCACCCTTTGGTTGGGACTTGATCAATTCCCATTTTATCTCTTACTCCAAAAAATAGAGGTGAATTTTTCATTCTTGAAGAATTATAGGATCATGAGACCCATAAATCAAATGATAAGTCATTCCATATCTATTTATCAAAAAAAGGTTATCACGTATTATCTAATATGAATAAATCCTCACATGGAAAGATAATTATTTAATATATAAAAACTCTTCTGAATATTAACTTAAACCTTTCCATAAATGGTTAACCATATAACCCTTCTAAAATATGGTATTCAAAATCATTAGAAATAAGTTTAATTAATTTATAAAAAATGATTTATCATTGGTATCCCATATTTCATAAATTAGTTTTTATTTTCTTTATACCAAACATGTGAATACCTTCATTATTTATTCTCTTAAAAAGTGGTAATAACATAAAGGTGCTACCATAAATCCTTATTTAAAACATGCATGTTTTCTTATTCCAAATTTTATTGGACATATTACTTAAATACAATAAGTTTTAAACATAAACCATGATAACATAGACCACCTTTTCAACAAATCAATAATCATTACCATGGTAATCAATACTTCCCAATTAAATTATTGATATCCATCATATCATTTATCTAAATATAATTATCTAAACATTAAAAACATATTAAGGGTTATCTTTCCCTTAATAATGTGTTTCCCAAAAATATCACCTTTCCATTAAGTAAATTTTCTAGTCGATCAAAACAATTAAACATATTCTAGTAAATACTTAGTAAAGAACATAAAGGGAACTATTCATATATATTTTACAGATCATAATTCTCGAATCCAAAGACATAAACACTTAGGTTACTACACTTCATCCTTAATCCATTAACAGTACTTCATCATCTTAACCCTGAATACCACATTCCTAAAATATAAAATAAGAATCATGTATTAACATTCGTCAAACACAAATTAATTATTCTTATAGAAAATATTATTAGAACAGAACATACCATTCATATGTTGTTTGTGGTCTCTTCACTATCAATAGAATAACCATTACTCATATAAGCTTTTTGATTAAATTCATTATATTTCACTTAGAGACATTTATTTTCATAATGACCATGCTTTACAAATATAAAACATTCATCTTTTTATAATACCATAGGAAAGATAATATTTACATCAATTATGTTAAATGAATTTTTCATTTCCCATTTGAAGTTACTTGATTTGGCCCATTCTTTTCTACAATAAAAAGCTATTTATGATCATTTGAGACATTAATTTGGGTGTTTCTTATGACATTATTGACATGTATGAAATCAAATCTTCTTTCCTCAATGGAATTCATTACAAAAACTCTACAAGAACACATTCCTTCTCTGATTTGGTGAGTTCTAGAGTTGGTTAAGGTACACATTGTTAATAATTTCCATGAAAACTGATTATGCATGATAAAAACATCCTTGACTCTAGTGATCATCCCACTTGAACGCTCATCAAAAATGTTTCTATCACATTTAACTCTAACCCATTTCATTCAAGTTTCTTTCATTGACTAAAGCCAAAAAAATATAGATTGATCAACACTTATCATAGCGAAAAACCACATAATCATGAAAAAAACTTATAATATGTTAAAATTTTGAAGCCTTCTTTAATCTATGACCCAATATTCTTATCCTTAGAGACATCCCTAGAAAAATATTTATAAATATTCCTAAGGATCGCTTAAAGGTTTTCTAATTCTAGTCTACAAAGGATGACTAAACCTTTTCTCTGATATAAACTATAATGACCCTATCATTTCATACATTAAGATTACATAATTTTTTTCAAAATAATAAATACTTTACACAACATATGATAAAAAAATTGTATTAGTTTAGTTCCTTTGGAAACATAGAAACATGGAAACATAAACACTGGTATATAAGTTAGCTATAATATGTCCCATTAAGTTCTTCATTACCATCACCCTTATTAGACACATCATACATAATACATATCTTCATTACATGAGAAAATGGACCATAAAAAGGGGTAACCTAAGATGCTTAGTAAGGGTAAACAAAGGAGATATGTAATCATAATCATGAACATAAGGGTATGAGAACATGATCATAACATTATAGGATCATAACCAATATGTGAAATATCATAAAAATGAATCATGGAATAAATATTGGTAGCTCATAAGACATAAATCATAAGGTAATAAAGATCATAATCTAGGATAGCATATAATACTAGGAATTAAGGTGGACATAGAAGCATATAAAATGATTACCATAATATATGGCCATATTAGTAGTATGGGTTAACTCCTCATATCATATTTGTTTTCATGGTTCACTCCCACGACCCCCATAGTAGTAAAGGTTCATTCCCAAGACAATTGTAGTGGAAAAAGTACTTTATTAAACTGATTTCACTCCCCATTCCATCCATGTCTATCAAGTGAGATATAAATCTTTACCAATGCATTAGAGGGAGATAAAGGTCTGACCCATATCATAATGAAATCATACATATGGGTATTATAAGATCATAAACATTCATCATATCCTAATGCATAAAATTAAATGGGTATCATGAACATGTTATAATATCATAACCATTGGACAAAAGATAGGTTTCATAATAATTTCACCAAAGAAAAACCCATGAAAATAATAAGGTTTCAAAAGAATTTAACCCATGAAATAGAATCCAATTCCATCAAAATAATTCCATCAAAATGTAAACCATTAAGAGAGATAATAAGAATAGAACCTTGGGATCATTTCCACAAAAAGGAATGAGTAACACTAATTGATGTCATCTTAGATGCTAAATAATTCATAAATATATTTTAAAAACATTTAATGGGGGAATTATCCTTTCATCTTTGAAAATTTATTTTCCAAATATAAAACCTTTTGAAAACCATTTTCATGAAAATAAAACTGAAAACTTATGAAGTAATATTTGAAAATATTTTGAAAACCTTTTCATTTGAAACCACAATAACAAATATTTAATTTTTTAAAACCCTTATCCTTGAAAACTTATAAGAGAAGATTGAAAGAATTTTGAAAACCATTTCATTAAAAAAGATTTGAAAACTTTTAAATAAATCATTGAAATATTTTTAAAACCTTTTACTTTCAAACTAAATTGAAAAATTATAAATAAAACTAGAAATTTTTAAAACAGTTTTATTTGAAAATAAATTGAAAACTTATAAATAATCTTGATTTTTTAGAAAATATGGTTTTGAAAGAACCCAGATTTACGACTGAAGATAGATGTAAAGTTTCACTTTATTAAAATACTTTATTAATCATATCATGTAAAAAGAGTCTAAAAATGGTACCAATATATGAATATATCATGAATAAAAGTAAGAGAATAAAATTCATGAGATTTCATGAGATATGGTTCATATGTTTTCATCAATGGAAGCATAATCATAATCAATCTCGAAAAATGATGAGATTATTTCAATAAACTATAACAACTTGGTAAAATTAAATCATATTCAAAAAAGTAAGGAAATAAAAACAAACGAAAATTAATATATCATGAAAATAATTATATTCATGATAAATCATTTTAAATGTTAGTATATACACCTCGCAAAAGAATATAGGTTCATAAAAAAAATGTGTCTCAAAGAAGGCTAATTGAGAAAAAACTATCTTACTGATTTGATATCTTTTAAATGGTAAAAACCAATGAAAGAGAGATAATAAAATGGATATTTAAATAACCATAAATTATGGATGATAATCATATAATGCATTCATGGTCATTATATACACCAAAAAGGAAATTAGTGGTGAATAAGTCATAAGTCTCAAAGAAATAAATGTGGGATGAGAAAACCCTTATGTTATGTCTTGAGTATCGTTGTACTCATAAAAACATACGATATAATAAAAATATGTTTGTTATAAATATTTTATACAAAAATATTTATATATCTAATACCATATATTATTTTTTACAACATTATATTTCCCATTTTTTAACATCTCCATGTTAATGTTTTATTTCAAGTAATATCAGCGTTGTTTTTCATACATGTTTTGACCTGTTATTATTGATCCACTTACATAGATCATGATTTAATTATTCAGTAATGTATAAAATGATATAAATATTATATATATTATGTATATATGTATTTATAATAATATATAAAATACATAAATATGAAATGGAATACACTATCCATAGAGATGACAAGTCGTACGTACACATGAACGTTGTTTTTGATATATTATCTTATTGAAAGAAAGAAAGTAAATAAACTATATGTTTATATATATAATAAAATTAAAGAATAATTTTTATTTTATAAATATCATTTAATTTCACTAAATCCATCTTTATTACCTTCCATGTAAAGTGTTAATGAATCACATTGCTTTGAGGAGGCGGTAGTCCACACATCCACAAACGAAGTTATCATATTTACACAAAATGGAATTAATGAAGGGATATTTTATATAATAATTAAATAAGTATAATTAAATGATAAATATTATATATATTATATTAAAATATATTTTCCATCATAATTCCCAACCATTAGAGGTGGTAAAGTAAAATCGAACAATATTGTTTTGTGAGGCGGTAGTTCATCATACATAAGAACGATAAGTTCATTACCCATTTTATAGAAGTGTCTATAGTTTTAGGTCAAAGAATTATATTAACTACATATTAGTATATTTAGTATACTTAGGTTATTATATAATCATGGAATTTGAAGAGTTTAGGAGGTGGAGAATGAAAATAAACGAAGGATCTTGAGGAAGGATTTTACCTCTTATTTGGTAAACTCTTCTTGGTTTCCACCCAAGGGATTCTTTGGAAGAATTTATTCACAAAGGGATGATTCAAAGATAAATTTATAAATTTTGGGAGGAAATTTTTATAGGTTTTTAATGATAAAAATTCTCTTTAGATGGGTAAGGAAGAGAAATATTGAATGCATTTTTATAGAGTAAGAGTGACATTCTTGTAAATACTAAAAGGTGAACACTATTGGGAGGTATCAATTATCTAATGTTCTTAAAAATTAAAAAAATAATGGATTAAAGGGTAATTATGGTCAAAATAAACTACTAACACACAAAATTAAATCTATTTTTATAATTTTATTCCTTAACTTCTATGTTTCACCACTTTTATGAATTCTGTTATTGTTAAGAAAACTAAATTCCTAACTTAAGAAATTTAAATATTAAGAATAAATTAAAGTGAGACTGATTTTAAATTATATACCCACATAACTATAAATATGATATCTAATTTTTTAAAATTAAATCCCATGTTTTTTGGAAATTAATTTTAAAACAAGGGAATGTAACATTAAAAAAACATCATTAACTTGAACCATGCTAACAATGTTTTCTCAATTTAAATTTAAATATGTTAATTGTAAAATAAAAATTTGTACATGACTGGAATATATTTCATATTTATTAAAAATTACAAAAATAATTGTAATAATATAGTATTTTTATTAATTTTAATTGTTTTAATAAATTATTATTTATTGTAAAATGACATCAATATAAATTTAGACATTATTTACTTAAATTTTAATTTAAAAATATCAAAAAATATTATAATTAAAATATATTAATCTAAAATATGTGTAAAAAGATATATTCACCTAATAAAAATAATGGAACACAATTTTTCAATAAATTTACTTTACTTTTAATTTTTTTCATCATTTATTTTATTTAATTATTAACTATAAAAATCCATGCATTAGAGTTTGTTAAGAGTTTAATGTAATTATAGCATCTACAATAAATAAATTTAGATTAACATTATAAAAAAACTCTTTAACTTCCAAATAATGTTTGTAAAAAAACTATGTATCTTATTCTAAAATCTAAACCATTATAAATATTATGTGTAAAAAAGGTTCCTTTTTTCCTTTTCCTTACTTAACTTGTTATATGGGTCACTATTATTAACATGTGTCCCACTAACTGAAAAAAAACATATGGGATATGTTCTAAATATGTGTATTTAATGGTTATTGGATAAATTTCTAGGTCATTTTATCCCTTAAGATTTAGGTTTAGTCCCTTGTTAATCTTTATTTTACCTTAATCACTATAATTAATTTTAATCACATTCACTTAAATTTTTTATCAAAAAATTAATTTTAAATTATTAGACTATAAATATAAACTAATTACAACCATGTATATCTATTTTTTGAAATTAAATTCATAGAAGTGGAAAAATTAAATTTAAAAGCAATCCCACGCATGTGGTAAGAGATAATGTTTTTACTGTGAAATTTTAAAATGTTTATCAAGTTTTTATATCTAAATTAAATATAAAAATGATCCAAAAGACCTATATTGAATTTATATATGTATAAAAAATTGGAGAAAAGTCTATAACAATAGTTTGAAACCATTTTTATATCCCCCAAAACTGTTCGTATAGACCATACGAATGATTTCAATGACTGTTGGCTAGTCAGGCATTGGTATAGACCTATACCAACAATTTTAGGAAAATGCTTGTTTAACCCACCTATACTAATAGTATTGAAAACCATTGGTATAGGTAATTAAAGAAAACTTAATAGGGTTTGATCCCACACCTCTGACTTATATTTCAATGACCTAACCATAAAGGTACAATGATTTTTGGGAATACAATATGATAAATATGTACATGTATATTTAAATATAAATTGATTTTTTATGTATTCAATGTTATTTACTAAAACAATACATTAAAAAATATCTATGCTAATAGTTTTTTAAATTGTTGGTATAGATATTTTGATTTTTGGTACCTATACCAATGGTTTTGAAAAAACCATTGGTATAAGGTCTTTAAATGGAATCTATACCAATGGTTTTATCCAAACCATTGGTATAACCATCACCTATACCAATGATTTTGAAAAAACCATTGGTATAAAGTGATTTTATGGAATCTATACCAACGGGTTGGCTAAAACTATTGGTATATCTGTGACCTATACTAATGGTTTTTTCAAAAACTGTTTTTATTGGGTCATATTATGGTACCTATACCAACAATTTTGGATAAACTAATGGTATAATGTCATTTTATGGTACCTATACCAACAATTTTTCAAAAACTGTTGGTATAGGTCTGTTGGTATATGTCTTGTTTCTAGTAGTGATAATTGATTTATATGAAATTTAAAATAAATTTAAAATACAATTTATCATTAATAAATTTTTAAATGAAAAGGCTTTTTAACTAAAAGGTAGTGGTTTTCACTATTCATAAAAAATGAAACGTCTCACAAAAATACTAAAAATGTAACCTAAGATAATTTTCAATTTCTACATAAAAAAATGAAGTTTATTTTGACAAATAAAAATTTCTAAATGGTTCAAAATCTGGTTTTAAAATAGGTGCACTAATAAAAGGGTTAAAACATGATCTTGCATGCAACGCCAGCTAACTCAGTATTGCATGTAGCACAATCTTATCTTAGTGTAGCGTATAATGAATGATTAATCTATTTTATCATATAAAGAATAAATAACTTGGTAAATTCATAAAAAGTAATATATATTTATTATTTCATGAAATTAAAAATATCAAAAAGTTTAAATTAATTTGAAATTTTTTTTCATAAAATCACATTGTGTTACATTCTACCCTCCTTAAAATGATTTTTCCCTAAAACATTATCTGGGTTATCAAAGAATTAATACTTTAAAGTTATTTTCTTATAAACCACCATCATGAAAATGAATACTAAAACTTCTTTTAAAAATAGAAAGTTGGAACTGTAATTGTTACTCTAAGTAACTAATAACTAGGTTTCTATATTGGATAACATAGGTTGGGAATGAATATTTTACATGAAAGAAAAGCATAAATAAATGTTGAGAGTCATAAAAATAATTTATCATCAGTAAGTGAGTTATTAATTGAATGTTAAGGACCTAGAAACCATAGATATTTGATTATTTATATGACTATTAGTTCAATAAAAACAAACATATAATGATAAATATTTCCCCATAACCTTTTCATAAAGTTTTGGAATTATTTTACAGACTAAGTAAATAAAGAAATATACTTACTTGATTTTATTTCTTTTCAAATACACAATCCCACCATTTCATTGTGACTTTCTCAATTCCCACTTTATCTCTTACTCTAAGAAATAGAGGTGAATTTTTTATTCTTGAACCATTATAGGATCATGAGACCCATGAATTGAATGATAGTTTATTCCATCCATCTTTATAAAAGAAAATGGTTATCACACATGATCTAATAAGCATAAATCATCATATGGTGAGATAATACTTTAATCTATAAACCATCATACAATTTTTAACTTAAACCATTCCATAGCCTTATAAACCTTATAAAATATGGGAGTCCAAAACTTTAGAAACACGGTTATTAAATTTCTCAAAAATAGTTTATCATTGATCCCCCATATGTCATAAAATAGTTGTTTGTTTCCACATACCAAACATGTGAGTATCTTCATCACAAATTCTACTAAAACATGGTAATCACCTAAATTACCATAAATCCTTATTAAAAATGTTATTTTTTCCTTATTCCAATTTTTATTGGATATATTCTTTAAATCCAAGAAGTTATAAAATTCATCCATGATAACATAAACCCCTATGTCAACAAATCAATAATTTGTTATATAGTAATCATTACCATCCAATTAAATTGTTGATATATAATATATCATTTATCAAAACACCATTATCTCAACATTAGTAACATATTAAGTGTTATCTTTACCCTAATCATATGTTCGTAAAAATATACACTTTCCAATAAATGATTTTTCTAGTCCACCAAAACAATTCTGTTTATTCCTACAAAACCGTAGTGAGAAACCAAAAGTGAACAATCCTTATACATTTCACCGCTGATAAATCTTCAATCCAAATACATAAACACTTAGGTTACTCCACTTCATCCTTATTCCATTAACACACTTTCATAATCTTATTCCTTGATGCCACTTTCCAAAAATATGAAATACAAATCATGTCTTAACATTCACTAAAATCAAATTAATCATACTTATAAACACTACTAGTTGAATAGTATATAACATTATATTTCATTCATGGTATCTTCATAATAAATAGAAAACCAATTACTTATATTTCCCTCTTGAGTAACATTATGATATTTCTCAATAAGATATTGATTTTTGTAATTCCCATTCTTTCCACTCATAAAACATTCATCTATTGATGTTACCTTAGTGAGGCCAATATTTCCATCCATTATGTTAAATGAACATTTCATTTTACCTTTGCAGTTAATTACATTATGACCTTATTTTCCATGGTCAAAACATCTAACTATTCCTATAAGACATTCACTTGGGTGGTTTCTCCCACATTCTTGAAAAATAGGAAATTGAGTATTCTTTCCTCAATGTTCTTCATTACCTGAATTCTCAGCGAACTCTTTACTTATCTTCTTTGGTGAGTTTTAGAGTTGGTTGATGTGTATAATATTAATAATGTTTCATTAAAAATATTTAGGAATGATCAAAATCTCCTTCACTCTAGTGATCATCCCACTTGACTACTCATCATCAAATTATCCATCACATTTAATGTTAACTTAGTTCCTTCTAGATCCCACCATTGACTAAAACCATAAAACATAGAGTGAGTGACACTTATCATAGTGAAACCCATATAATAATGAAAAAAATATCAAATGTCACATTCATGAAACCTTATTTAATCCATGAAAAATTAGGTTTATCCTTAGATACATACCTAGACATATACTTAGAAGTATTCCTAGGGATCTCACTATGGTTTTCCCATCCTAGTTTCCAAAGGTTGACTAAACCTTTTCTCTAATACCAACTATAATGACCCACTCTTCTCACACATTAACATTACATCATTTTTTCAGAATAATTAATACATTACACAATATGCTCCCCAAATAATGTATTTGTTTAGTTCCATTGGAAACATAGAAACATAAACAATGGTATAGAAGTGATCTACACAATCTCCCACTAGTTTCTTCATGACTAAAACCCTTCATAGAAAGATAATATATAATAAATATCTTTATAAACTGGGGAAAATAAACATAAATATGGGTGAGCTTAGATGATTAGTATTGGTAAACAAGGGATGTATGTTAGTATAATCATGATCATAAGGGTATGATAACATGATCATAACATTATAATATCATACCCTATGTATCAAAGACCATAAACATGAATCATGTAAAAATTATTGATAGTTTATAAAGAATGAATCATAATGGAATAAAGAGAATAATATATGAAATAATAATATAGGAATAAGTCATGGAATTTTTTCACACACATAATCATATAACATTATATCCATAATAGTAAAGATATCACTACCAAATCCATCCTAGCAGTATGGGTTCACTCCCCATACCATAATAGCAGTCATGGTTCTCTCCCGTGACCATCTTAGTAGTCACAATTAACTCTAAATACCATCATAATAGACAATTTGTTTTACTGAACTAAGTTCACTCCTCATTTCATCCATTTCTATCTCATGATATATAAATATTTACTCAATTTATTGGAGGGAGATATAGGTACCACCCATCTCTTATTGAAATCATACATATGTATATCATATAATCATAAACATTCATTATATCATAAACCATGAAATGAAATGGGTAATAAAACAAGTATTAATATTATAAACTTTGAAAAATAGATTGGTTTCATAATCATTTCATAAAATCATAACTTAAAAAAAGAATTGGGTTTCATAATAATTTAATCTAAGAATGAAAAATGGGTTTAATAAACATAATTACAATAAATTGTAAACCATTCATAAATATAAAATTAATGGAACCATTAGATCATTTACTTAAAAAGGAATTATTAACCCCAATACATTTCATCTTATATGGGAAATAATTTGGAATGGTCTTTTAAAAACATTTCAAGGTGGAATTATACTTTCATATTTGAAAAATTCTTTTTAAAAAACAAAACTATGTGAAATCATTTTTCTTGAAAATAAACTTGAAAATTTATAAAGGAATATTTGAAAAGTATTTTGAAAAACTGTTATATTGAAAACTTAAAATAAAATATTGAAAAAATTTTGAAAACCATTTTCCTTTAAAACTTTAAAATAATCCTGATATTTTTTTGAAATAAATTTCTTTGAAAATACTTTAAAAACATATAATGAAAACATGAAAACATTTTGAAAAAATTTTATTTGAAAACAATTTGAATACAAAAAAATCATTTTGAAAAACTTTTTATTTTAAAATACATTCAAAATGGATGAATAATTCTTGAATTTTTTAGAAAACATGGTTTTGAAAGAATATAGATTTCTGATCGAAGATAGAGGTAAATTTGGACTTTATTAGAAATAATTTCTTAATATTCTTATGTAACAAAGAGTCAAAAAAATGGAACCAATACATGAAGATATCATTAATAAAAATTGTAGAAGAAAATTCATTATAGTTCTTGAGATATGGATCATACGTTAACATCAATGGGAGCATAATCATAAACAATCTCAATAAATTATGAGACTGTTTTAATAAAGTATTACTACTTTGTAAAATTAAATCGTACTCTCCATGTAATAAAATTAAATTACAAAAAGTTTTATATATCATGAAAAGAAAAATATTCATGATAAAAAATTTTAAACTGAATTATATAAAACTCTCTAAAGAGTATAGGTGCATCACAAAACACGTGTCTCAAAGAAGAAAAATTGAGAAAAAACTGTCTTACAGATTAGTTAACTTTTGAATAGTAACACCCCATTGAACATAGATCATAAAATGGATATTTAAATACACATAACATTAAGGATAATAATAATATAATAAATTCATGGGTAGTATATACAATACACAAAGGAAATAAGTGGTGAATAAGGCATAAGTCTCACAGAAAGAAAAGTGAGATGAGAAAACCCCTACCTTATGTCTTCACTCTTGTTGTACTCATAAAAACATCTTGTATAATAAATATAAGAATTATAATTATATTAAATGACCAAATTATTATATATAATACCATATATTATTTTTATGACATTATAGTACTTGTTTATTAGGAAATATATGTTAATGTTACGTTTTGGGTAACATCATATTTGTTTTTCGTACATGTTTTGACTAGTAATTATTGATACTTTTTCAAATTTCATGATATAATTATTTACAGAATTTAAAACATGATATATATATATATCATATATATTAATTATATATTGTAATGACATAGACCCCTATTATCCATTCCTTTGTGAAAATTCAGTGTGTGGGGTGTTCTAGGGGGTGTGGTGGTGGCTTAATTTAAGAGTTTTCAAAAATATAGTTTTTATGAATGGTGGATCACCAAACATAGGATCACCAAATGGAGGCCCACTAAACAATGGATCACTGAATGTTGGAACTGAACATTGGCTCACTGAGCGGTGTCTCACCGAATAGTGACACCGAGCGGTGTCTCACCAAACGATGTCACCGAACAATGAAACCAAATAGTGGCTCACCAAATTGTGGCTCACCGAGCAGTGTCTCACCAAATTATGACACCGAATGGTGGATAACCA
Source organism: Viscum album (assembly GCA_963277665.1). NCBI lineage: Eukaryota > Viridiplantae > Streptophyta > Magnoliopsida > Santalales > Viscaceae > Viscum > Viscum album. Next base: position 71,804,380 of record OY728162.1, on the reverse strand, counting down.
AATTGTGACACTAAATAGAAGATCATTGAATGTTGACACCATGACTCACCCAATGGTAAGTCACTTTTGACAGTTTTCCAAATTTCCAGTTTTCCCCAGTTTCCCCCAGATTTTCCCTATTCACCAATCTTAGATTTTATTTGATGTAAATAGAGTTTAATTCATTTATTGGGACTTTACAAATGAGTTTCAATTTATATTAATTATATCATTAATATCTTAATGCTTTGGGGACTTTGAAATAATCTAACCACAGGGTCTTGGCCATGATGTGACTTTAATAATTTTTGAAACCATTCTTCCTTCAATATAGGATCTAGCTCTAAAAATATAGGATCTTCCCTTCATAGTGTGTTTCAATTCCCCATTGGTGCACATAAATCTTTCCCTTTATAAGGGTTCATGTGTTGTTCTATATCCATCGATCTAGTTTTCCTTGGAGTTTTTCCTTGCATTTTTCCTACTACTCGTGCACCCCATGTTTTGGAGCAATGAGGATTTTTGGATACCTATTATTCCTAGTAAGGTTTTTCCATTGTCTCTCTTCTAATTTTTTATCACGAGGGGTGTTAATAGTAATGTTATTTTGTGAATACTGTTGAATCCAACATTTTACAGAGATGAATGCTGATAGGAACTTTTTAACAGGCTGTGAGTGATTGATGTTGATCCCCTATTTTATTTTTTATCTTTGTTGATGATGTGATCTGTTGTGGATATATGGATTCTAAAAATCATGGATATTGGTGGTCTTTGTCTATTATTGGGTGAATCTTTATAACTATTGTTGTTTTCTTATGAATAATTAGTGTAAATATAAATCAGATTAATCATGTATACCCGATTAAAAGAAATGGATTCCCCGAGATAAAAACCCTTGTGTGATAACTCCTATTTATCAAAGTGGATTTAAAGAGTAGTGTTTACAAATTTTAATACATTATGTTTGATAAGAGTGGCTATGTATTGTGTTCTTTTGGGTTTTTTTTTACTTGCGTGGGTTGTGTGGTACTGCTGATGGGAGAACATTTATTGGTATAGGTGTAGATAGAGGAGTTGGTTCTGTTATTTTTTTGTATTTTTTTGTAGTAGGAATATAGTTTTAGTAGTGGTTGTTGGGGGCTTTGTGTGTGAGGTGTTGTACGAGGTGTGATGGTTTCTCAGTTTGAGAGCTTGATTGATTGGGGAATGGATGGACTTGTTATGCGGTGGGACTGCATCTGGGCAGTGGTGGGGAAGTGGGGCTATATGACTGGGTTGTGTAATGATTTAATTTTTATGGGTGTGTAAGATATGGTGTTAGTGTGTTGTGGTACTGCAATATGGTTCTATCTATTGTTTTATTACTGGGTATTAAAATGGAAATACTTTACCTTGTTTTATCTTCCCTTTTTTAATATTGGTAGTACCAAAGAACAAAGTGGGTTGGTTTTTGTGTGTTTAGTGTCTTTTTTCCTTCTATAAATGGTTATAGATGTTTTTCTTTTTAGTTTTATGAGTAGGTATGGGATAAATAAATGAATAAATTGATAAATTTATAAAGTAAATTGATTAAATGAATTGTATAGGGGTATAATTTTACTTATAGGAGTGACCTTCATTTGTAGTGATATGTTTATTTAGAGTAAGCATCAAGGATAGTTTTGTGGGGTATGGTTACTTTCTTTGAAACTCATAGGTGGAGATAATTGTTTGGTTCGTAAATATTTCTATATAAAGCCTACCCATGTTAATCATTATGTACCAAAAACCCCATTGTTATGGGAGAGGGTGTCCTTTCCCAATATCCCAGTGGGAGGATGGATGACTAGTTATTGGATCTTCTCTGCTCTCTCTTCTATGAATTCTTCTCCCTAAACATTTCAAGTAGGATATAATGGCTTGAGGTTTATTATCAAATTTATGTTATTGGATGTCTGATAGATGTTTTGTTTCCCAAGTGTCTTAGGGATGAGGCCAAAGTTTTTTCCTAAAGGTCATGGTATGTGTGAGGATCATGTGTATGCGGGCAGAAATATGGTGAGGTTTGTGGACCAGGTGTTTGTGGGGGGAAATGTGATGTGGTTTGCAGCCCAGAAGTCTGTGGGTATGTTGTGATAGTGGTGATTATGGAATAGCATGGTAGCATTAGGATGTTCGCCATTAGGGATGAACAATTAACCAGTGGGAAGTGGTATAGGGTACCCAAATATCGATGTGCATATGAATTTACTTTACTTGACTTGTGTTATTTTTTGAACATGACTTGGTGAGGCTAGGTGGTTAGTATTCCATGTAAGGTGTTTTTGGTTTATAATTATTTCTCATAGAAGAATTAGTATGCTTCTCCCACTTGTGAATTAGTGACTTTGTTTTTTCCCTACTGAGTATAACTATATGCTAACCCAACATATATAAAATTGTTTTCATGTTTCCATGTAGGTTACATATACCATGCTAGACCATACTAGCTCGGATTTTTGGGATAGTTGATGTTTCAATTCTTAGTTAATTTTGGTACTTACATTTAATTTCTCCTTGTATTTATAGAATTTTTACTTTAAACATGCATATGGGATGGATTTTGGTTTCTATATATATATATATATATCTTGTAGTTGTTTGTGTTATATACATCTCATCTCTTTATCATGTTTACTATAAAAGGGTAATGCATTCTATTTTTGTTATATTTATATACCCTTGGTGGTGGTCACCACCCCGAGGCCTATTGGAGGCGGGACTCATGGGTAATTATCTCTCCTTAATCTTGAAGAAGGAAGGTCTTGGAATCTTTATATTCCTTTACTCTTCTTGAATAATGATGGATGTGGTAAAATTATATCAGAGGAGGTTGGGAGATAGGATAGAGTTTTGAGTTACACATATTGAGGATTGCATGGGTCAGTAAGGAAATAGTGTTAAGCGATCTTGGTGTGTGACATTGGCCAAGGAAGACTGGCTAGGACATAGGATTTTAGGGCACACCCATGATCCAATGAAAGGACTCTGAGGTTACCAAATGACTAAGTAAGGATACACCAATTTCGGGGTAGAGACCCTAGGGATGATACATGCATTATAATGATTTGTGTTCTTATTTGTCTTGGAAATTTTTGGAAAATTAAAATAAGTAATGAGTTAAAATAAATCCTAAATAAATTACATACTACTCGGGATTAGAAAATCAGTTTTTTCATTTTAGTTATGGCTCCCAGATGTCTTCCTCACATGGTATGAGCAGTGGAGGGTCAGCAGGCTAACCCAGTTGACCAGAAGATGGTCAATTCAGAAAAAAAATGATAATCAATGGAAAAAGAAGCTCATGATTTCTTGAAAATGACTCTGAGAAAGTATGAGGATAATTTATCAGATACTATATTGGAGATTTGGTTTGAGGAGCTAGTGATCACTTTCAACTTGATATGGGCACCAGCAAAGTAATGGGTTTCTCTAGTGATGAGCTAGATTAGGGGAGAATCACGTCAGTGGTGGATGCTCTTCCTATGGGTGAGGAAGGATACTTATGTTCAGGGGGAAGATTTTGAGAAGGAATTCTGGGAAGAATTCTTTTCTTCCAGGATGAATGCTGAGAAGAGGCAGAAGCTACTCTCTCTCCAGAAGAGGAGTATGTCAGTGAGGGATTTTGGGATCAAGTTCAAGGATATACTATGTTTTTCTCCAGATATCATTCCAGACGAGGAGTCTTGGGAAATGTGATTAGAGGAGGCACTTCACCCTTCCCTTCAGTATGCGGTTACTCCCTTCACACTATCGACATACTTAGTAGTTTAGAAGAAGGCTGAGGTGGTGGAGAGGATGCACTTGTAAGGAGGTCTTCTATGAGAGGGAGGTCATGCGAGTTATTCAAAGGGGAATAATGTTAGTAGCAAGTCTCTAGTGTCAGGGTCTACTAGGTTACAGCCAGTGAGGAGACGGCCCTATCAGTTTCATTTCTAACACTATGCTCCATTCCCTATTCCCATGATCCTGGGGAAGAAGTGTTTTACTTACAGAGGTTTTGGGAACCTCCAGGGATAATGAACAACTTGAGATCGGTATGGGGGAGGTGTATAGGATCATCGCCCACCTCAGTAGTACTTTCCATCCAAGCCTTTCCAATAACAGGGATAGCAGGGCCCTGCTCCACTGAGGGTAAATGGTGCAGGAGGAGGATGAACATAGGGTGCTCTTTAGGTACCACGACCAATGCTTGGTCAAGGAGGAGGTCGAAAGTAGAGGGACATAGGATCTTGGTGTGGTTAGTTGCACACTTTAGAGGCATATGTTCTAGTGGGTCCATAAACTATTTGAGGTATAATTATTTTTTTTCAGCACTCTTTTTTCTTATTTTTTGGATTCAAGAGCTTCACACATATTTATTTCACCCGCTCTAGCTCATTCCTTGAAACCAGACATAATGATAATTTTTGTGCCCATAGTTTTGAGTACACCAATCGGAGGTCAGACTAGCTTGTTTGATGTTTTTTAGGGATTTAGAATGATGTTGGGGACACATCATTCCCACGAGGATATCTTTCTCCTACAGATGCATCCATAAGATGACATCCTTGGCATTGACTGGTTGTTTTCGGTGCATAAATTTATCGACTTCTTCCAAATAAGAGTCATGTTTTCCAACATGGGTAGACAATGCATGGCTTTCATTGGAAATTAGTGTTTTTAGATGCGGAGTCGGCACATGGAGCCTTTTCTTTCTATATTAGCTGATCTACTAGTGGGATTGATGGATATAGAGATGATTGAGGTTCTGGGAGTTGTCATAGAGTTTTGGGATGTTTTCCATGAGGAGGTTGTGACTCTACCCCAACGATGTGACATTTATTTTGGGATAGACTTAAAAACTACTGCTAGTCTAATTTCAATGGATCCTTATCGAATGGAACCTTCTCAGTTTCAAGAGTTTGATATTCATATTTACGATTTTATGAAGAAGGGTTTTATCTGGCCCAGTGTCTCATCATGGGGTGATATAGTCTTGTTTGTGAATAAGTGACATAGTGGTATGAGGCTATGTATAGATTACCATAGACTGAATTATGTAATGGTCAAGAAACATTACCCACTAATGAGGATAGATGATATTTTCAACCATATTAGGGGAGTTAATTTATTCCATGATCGAACTATGGTCTAGATATTAACCATTAAGGGTAAAGGGGGATGACATTCCAAAGACTGGTTTCAGTTACATGTATGGGAACATAGATTTCTATGTTTGGGACGATGTATTCTTAAAGTTTTCCCCTCGACATGGGTAGTAGAGGTTTAGAAGAGGGACTGTGCTTTCTCTAAGGTTCATTAGTCATTTTTAGGTGTTGGTATGAGTTTTCAAGGTGGAATATCATCTAGAATTTCCACCGTAGTTGGGGAGGATCCACGAAATATTTCATGTCTCCCAACTTTGTCAATATCTTCATGATGACTCCCATGTCATTGATTGGGGAGATTTCCATCCAAAGTTACTTTTTTTATTAAAAATAAGAAAACAAGAACCCCAAGACAAGAACCAACAAAAAATAACAAATGAAACAAAAGACCTAGGAGGGCCTGAAATGATGAAGGATGATGGAATCCCCTCTGATCAGATTAACCACCTTGGCCTTCAAAAAAGAGATATCATGAAACTAGACTATAGCATTTCTAGGAACCTCAATCGATGCCAGATAGTCTGCCACTTGATTCCCCTCACACCAGGAATGAAAGATATTGATTCCATCGCTGATCATGACCTTACACTTTTTGATAGTGTAGATAATCGACCACGTAGGGGGGAATATAGTCATTCAAAACATCATTAAGTATCTTTGAGTCTATTTAAACCTCTGATAAAGAAAGTACCCTATGATGGAAAAGGTTGATACCCATGAACATAGCCTTAGCTTTGACCTATAGAGATGAACTATATATCATACTGGAAGAGAAGGCCATGAGGAACGACCCCTGTGAGTCCGAGACTACACCTCCCTCGTGAAGAGCCCCCATCTTGCAAGATTTGTCAGTATTGAGCTTAAGACCTCTAGAGGGGTAATTCCACCTCACCCTATGGCGTTAGTTGCTTCTTTCGACCTCCAAGACACCATGACTATGTGGAAGCATCCATCAAAAGGAGGGTGTATTCCTCTAGCCACCAATGAGACAATCCAAGTTGAGGAGACAACTATGGGTCCTGATGATAATTGACATAATATCAGAATGAATCCCCTCATGCCTCCACTTATTCCTGGCCTGCCGAATTTCCCAACACCCCTACAGAAGGATCATCAGGCGCGCCCTCTTTTCAGAGCCTCTGTCTCTTGAGCCATTAATCCATATATTCAATAATGGAAGATCCTCCAGGTTGTTGTCATAGAGGTCGGTGACCTCCCTAAAGAATCTCCACACTCCACAAACCCATTTGTCCTTGAATAAGTGGTGGTCATAACTTTCCTCCTGGTGATCTTTACACAGGGGCACCAAGAAGCAAAGGGGATACCACAACATTTTATGTTATCATCCATGGGGATGGACCAGTGCCTGATCCTCCATAATAGAAAAATTATTTTCAAAGGGGAATATTTGGACCACAGAAGATCACTCCAAATATCATGTTCCTCCACAATATCTAGGGAAAGGTGATACTCCCGTGAGGTGAAGTCACGTGAGGAAGAATGGGTGAAAACAAAATGGTTTGGTTCATGTGTCAAGAAATTGAGTTCACAAAAATTCTATTGATCATCATCCAGGATAGGCTTGATGAAGGTCGGGTACAAGCTTGCATCTCTGAAAGAAATTCTAGGCATCGGGCACCCCAAGAAATCGAGAGCAGTCCCCACCCAGTAGAGATGCCAAAAATATAGGTCACCCCTACCAATGATCAATTTGGATTTCTCCTGAAGCTCCGAGAATAGGGGGAAAGAGTAGGTAATAAAGAGGAGGGACGCCTCTTGGACAAGGAGTTATTGTAGAACCAAGGATTCTTTATTTTCCCCCATAGTGTGCTCTGTTCCAGCACTTCCAAATCCATCCTTGTATGCATGCATCTGAGAGTGTCATCCAAGATTCTCACATTAATGCCACCATCTCTAACCAGACTCGCCACCTTGTACCATGATGACCAGTTCCTTTTCACCTCTGAAAGGGGTCCTAGATAAAAGCATCCAATAACTTATCAATACTAGATATGACACCTTTTGGATCCTTGACAGCATAGAGGGAATGAATGGGAATTTCCAACAACACACTATCGATAAGAGCGATGCGGCCCCAAAGGATAGGACCTTGTTCTTCTGGTTATGGATGCGATCCACAATTTTAGTGGAGAGAAAATAAAAATTGAGGATCCATAGCCTTAGAGGGGAGATGAGAGCCCCAGGGTAGAGCATTGGAAAAAACCCTTTTTTCATATTAAGGGTGGCCTGAACATCAGTAATTCTTCTAGGGGAGCATAAGTTGGGGATGAAGAATAGACTCTTTTCTTTTTTTATAAGCTGGCCACTCTAGTGGAAGTAAATTTCCAAAATTTGGTTCAATCCACGAATGGATTGTTTCCCCCATTGATAAAAATAACAGTGTCATCCTCAAACATTAAGTGGGAAATGGCCATGGCCTTCATTACCCTTCGGTAAGCCAGAATATCACCATTATTAATGCACATTTAAATGAGACGACTAAGGGCCTCTTGGGTTAAGATGAATATGCAGGGGGACAATGGGTCACCCTATCTAAGGCCACAAATGGCTTTGAAAAAACCAAAGGACTTCCCCAAGAAAGAGACCACCATCCACGATGAAATAAAACATTTGAAAACAAGGTTATTATTCTAGGAATAAAAACCTATACCTTCCATAACCTTGATGATAAATCCCAACTCCACCCGGTCATATGATTTATTCATGTATATTTTGAGATCCATGTTAGACCCTCATGTTTTGAGGTTAATATCTCTAATCATTTCTTGTTCCAGGGAAATAACACCTTTAATTAATCTACCCCTCACAAATCCATGATATTCCAGGGAGATCCACTTTGGAAGATGCATGGAGAGCCTAGCATTAATAAAATTTGCAAGGACTTCATAAGGAATGTTAAAAAAGGACACTGGCCTGTAATGCATGATGGAAGAGGGGTTTTTTTGGGAATGATAATCATAATGGTGGAGCAAGCAATCCGTGACAAACTACCTCCCCTAAAGAAATCCTGAATGGCCGATATAAGATCCACCTTCACCAAATCACATGATGCTCTGTAAAAAGATCACAGGAACCTATCTGGTCCTGAGGAACTATAATAGTGAAGGTTTAACATAGCTTTGTAAATCTTGTTTTCTTCTATGATATAACTTAGACCCTCATTATCCTTTATGAGAAACATTTGGAGAACCCCTCAAAAATCCGAATATCATGTCCTACATAACCATTGGGCATACGACTATTGGGCCCAGCTAGCAAATCTATGAAATAGGATAGAGCCATACCTCCCACGATATCCCTATCATCCATGTAGGAACTATTGTCCAAAAGGATGTTCGGTTTGATAGGTATCTTTCTCTATTTTATATAGGCATGAAAAAGCTTGTATTTCTGTCACCCTCCCAAATCTATTTGATCCTTGAAGCCTCCCTGGCCGATCTCTCTCGAGAAATGGTTAAAGAAGACTATGTTTCCTTTCTGTTAGAAAGTTGTTAAAAAATTCCATCGTCCCACCCCTCTTCCAGATGCACTTCGAGACACTACACCTCCGGCATGGCATTGTTAATCTCGCTATCAACCAATGGGAGATATTTCTCCCATGTTTGAAGACTAGATTCAAGGTAGCAAAGGTTATCATGGATAAAGATCCATATATCACCCTGTCCTATGGAATTCCAAATGCCATGTACTAAGTAATGGTAGCCCGGTTTGCTGACCCACAGGTGGAGGAAGTGAAATCTTCCTCGAAGCTCCTGCCTAGAGGAAATTGACACCAACACATGAGAATGATTTGAGATGCCGAGAACCAGGTGACTCACAATTGTGTTAAAGAATATGGAAACTGCCTCCATGTTGGACAGACATCAATCCAACCTTCTCTATGATCGATGATGGCCCCTCTGATTGTTGCACCATGTAAAGAAATCTCCTATGAAACCCTGGTCAATGAGACCCTTCCCATCCTTGAACTAAGAAAATCTATTATGTTCATCCTTTGAAAAGATCAACAAACCTTGTTTTCCTTTGGATTAGCAATGATATTAAATTCCCCACCGAAAAACAATTTTTTATTACCAAAAGAAAAATCATTGAGGTCACTCCAGATCTTTTTCTATTGAATATAATCATAGCTCCCATACAAGAAGGTCATGAAGTAGAAGACATCAACCTTACTAACATTTGTTGTGATGAATTTTTCACCTGCTTAGACAAGCTCCATAGATATATTCTTTTTCTAGACGATAAAGATATGTTGATTGATTGGGTCAGCATGCAAAGCTCCATGGATCTTAATCTTCTACATTAAATCCTGGATTCTACCTGAGTTCTACTTGGGTTCGATGATAGACACCACATCAGCCTTGTGTTTCCTAATAACTAAGGAAAGAAATCTGGACATAACCCAGGAACTATGTATTCAGGCATTATAGATAAGTTTAGGATTCATAGGAATGATAGAGCTCTTGCATTGGCCCCAGAGCTAGTAACTAGCTTGAAGTGAGATAATGAGCCCTCCTGGCATTTCCTTTCTTGGGAGTGAGTGTGAAATCCATCTTGAGATATCATCTCACTGCCAGGTGAATAACCGGGTTCTACACATACATTTATGGATGGCTCCTTGATGAACGTTAAAGTTTATACATCTGTCTTCATTTGGAAGGAGGTCTGAAGAATAAGCTGCAACTCCCGGAAGGGCCCTGTGAGAGCTGGCACATGCTTCTCAATGTTGTTTGAACTATCTAATTCCAAGGGGGTTCCCAAGAAATTAAGATCTGCCTCTATTGCAACACAAGATGAAGACGGGTGAGCCATAGTAACTGGATAATGTGTCCTAAACCCAAACAAGCATGCCTTCCTAGCCATGTCCCCCAAAAGCATAGAAAGAAGAGGGGGAAAGGACATACCAATATGGATAGGTGAAACACCTCTGGGCCCATATGGAACAACCATCAGGCACATTTCCAATCTTGCATTGTGAGACTTCACAGAAGGTAGAGATGATCCCGAAGCTTGGGAGAGGAGATCCTGCTTTGCAAACTCAACAGCATCTGGGCCTTTCCGTGCACCAACCTCGGTATAAGGATGATTAGGATAAGACAACCATCTACCACTAGAGTAAACATCATTGGGATGACGACTCCCCTCTTCATTCTTCTGTCAACAATATACCTAGATGGAGTACCCCTGAAAGAGGCAGTGAGAGAAAAACTAGAGAAAAACTAAGAAAAGAATCTCCTAGTTCCATATGTTATCATTCTACACGCGAAGGAGAATATTGGAAGGAGGGGGAAGAGAGGTGTCTAGTTCCACATAGATACAAGCCACCACGATGTCTCCCCTTCTTGAATTCCTAACACCAACACATAGAAATCCACCAAGAGTATCTCCAATTACCTTAAGGAACCCTCCATTCCAGAAAGGGAGATGGATCCCTGGGAGGTGGACCCAAACCACTGTAAGGGGATCCTCTTTTCCCCTGTGAGCTTCCATAGACCATCGAGAGAGGCTGAGGCACCATCTACAAACTCTCTTGTAGCCTTACACCAAACATGTAGGAAGTCCTCTTCCAAGGATAAGATAAGGTAGAAAGAACTCCTGTGAAAAGTAAAGATTTTAACTGCAGAAAAGAGACCTCAGGAGTGAACAAGATGCTAAAATTACACTAGGAAGGGTCTTGAGATGCCAAAATGAGCCGCAAGAGTACATTTTAGGCATGGATTATCCTCTGTAAAGGCCGACATCATAAAATCCAGGGAGAGACTGCCATCTTCCTGTGAGACCTTAAAAGGTACCACACACATCTCTGGGATGCAAGGGCACTGAGGATCACAGAGCGATCTACAAAGAGAATCCCTAAATGAACCTTTCCATGAAGCCACAGGAGAGAGAACACCAGCCTGAGCCATAGGATCGGGGGCCGTCCAGATGATGGGGGTGTTTGGTGGGCGAGCTGACAAGGACCCAATGGTCTGAAAATTTGAAAAGGCCGATGGCACATGTGGTGTGTTCTCCCGGGTAGAAGCCATTTCAAAAATTCAACAAATTTTTTGATTGAGGATAGTTGGATATCAAGGACGATGCAAAATTTGTGGAGTGTCTTGGGGAGATATTGGATCATTGGGAGATGGTTCTGTGTGGGAGGACCATTGTAACACCCCGACCCGAGTTACCCAGAGTTGGTGCATTATTTTAATACATTGGCATGATTACAAGGAATCAAGTCTTGAAGGACCGATCAGTTTAGTAGTCTTGGAAATTAGATTACATACACTAACATTACATTACAATTTCACACATAAAACACAGCATAAATAGTTTTTTAAGATTTCCATTATTCTCTTTTAGCTTAACCATGCATATAAACCATAATACACTTCTTGGAATCCTAGGAAAAATAAAACATAGAAAGGGGTGAGCTCAAACGCTTAGTAAGGGTAAGAAATATAGTGGAGGATAACATAAATATTAAGCATGGAGAATAATTGAAACCACATGACATTACCAATAATAAACATGAATAATTTTATGGAAAGAATATGAGATGAGTAAAAAAATCTATAATAAAACATAATAATGGGTATTCTACTAGTCGAATGACCACATGAACCATCAATATTATTTCCATAATGAGGGAATGTATAATGCCAGACATTCTGAAACATTTTGTCAAGGCCTCGGCCAAGATGTCTAAAAATGATTAAGACCACGGCCAAAACCATATATCAAATTTGGAAAGGGACTCATCCAATTCCACGTCTAGATGTCTCATGAGACCTACCGATGCATCGAGGATCTATATCGGGCTCCACTCGTCACTTACTAATTCCAATACATTCCTCATATGAAAAGGTTGAAATATAACATAAATATTCGTATTAAAACTAGCATAAACAATGTCAATACATTAACCATAAACCATGAATGGTATAAAAATAGCATATCCATAGTCAAAAATATCAAAAAAGCTTCAATACAATATGGAAGTTTTGTATCATAATAAATCAACTTTAAAGAAGATTAAAATAAATTAAATGATGTTCATGTAGATGAAATTTATTTGTAAAACTCTTTGAGAGAAATATCTCTTTTTTTCATGAAAACATTTAAAAGTCACACCATTTTAAAAGGAAGAAATTTAAAGACATTTTTGAACGAAATTGTCCCATACCACTTTGAAAATTTCGAAAGTAATTATCATTTTTAAAACATTCATGTCCATATAAATAAAGCCTTAAAACCATTTTGAAAACATGGACATTAATGAGAATGATTTAGAAGAATAAATATTTAAAACATTTAAAATGATGTTTTAGAGAAAATTCACTTAAAAATAATCCTTTTGAAAACTCTTTTATGAAACATAGACATGGATAATAAATATATCCAAGTATATACTTACGTAAAAACAACCTCGGATAATAAAGATATTGTTTAATTAACCCTTACCAATTTGGTAACTTACAAAACATACACCCAATTTGAAAGAAGTATCATACAATGAATATGTAAATACACATAAATTAAAGTGTATTACACAAATAATAAAATTATGGGAAGTACATACACCACACAAAAGGTAATAGTGGCAATATGGCATGAATCTCACAGGAATAAGGAGTGAGATGAAAACCCCTTACCTTGCACTTTCCTTTGGTCGAGGGTACGTTTAACCTCCTGTATAATGACCATAGTGTGTTATTAAATTATACCATAACCATATTTATATTTATTATATCCTACATGATACTTTTATGACTTTATACTACCCATTTAATAGTCATTTTATGTTAAATTATCATTTTGTGTAATTATCGATTTCTTTATCGTATGTGTTTTAACTTGTTATTCTGGATCGTATCATTTAGATATTGATTTAAATGATTCCAGAATATAAAATTTGATTTATATATTATATATATTTATAATAAAAGTATTTATAATAGATTTACATATGAAATGGGAGGCACCGTTTATGGAGACGGTAGACCGTATGTACGCATAAATGCTGTTTCCATTTTCAGATCATATTGAACGGAAGTAAGTGAATACGATTTATGTAAGTATATAAATAAATAAATATATATATATATATACAGTATCATTATTATATAATATATTACATACATATTAATGATATATATTTTTATAATCATCTTTTAATGGTGAATATGAAAATGACTCTCATCGCGTCGTGGAGACGGTAATCTGTACGTACGCACGAACGACAATATAATAATTTTGATTTTTAATAATATGTAATTGGATGGTATATCTTATATAAAGAATAATTATCATGATATATTAATTATTTACATCAATTAAACATCATTATTATACCCATCCAAATAATAATGTATTGAATAACAATTACACCACGACATGGAGACGGTAAGCCATACATACACATGTATGGTGACATGTCATTAAAATGATGGATAGAATAATGAATATGGTTATACCATATTTATAATAACATCACAGTATATATAATATACTGGATTTATTATTTTTTACTGGGAATAACAAAGAAAGAAGAAGTGGAAGAAGAAAAGAACTTGAAAGAGGGTGGTGAAATTATTACCCCTTCTTTGGGTTCTTCCTTTTGATTTGATCAAAATGTATCCTTATGTTGGATTTATAACTAATGTAAGGACTCTAGGATTAATTTAGGGAAGTTAGGAGGATATTTGGGTAGGGGTTGGCTGAGCCAAATGGCTTTGGAGGTGTGATTTTGAGAGAAGGAGAAGTGCCCTTTTATAAGAGGGGTGAGGGTCACCTTAGGAAAAGATTAAAGTATTAATGTATTATACAATATTATTCCGTTTATAATGGTTCCAAATGAATTTATTTATAGACTTAGGTGGTTATGGGTCGAAATATTCTCAACAAATAGGTTTTAGAGGAGTTTAGGTTACAATTTTAACCTTATCTTTTAGATTTAACTCTTAGTTAAATAGTTTAACTTTTACAAGGTCTTCTTGTATTCTTACTCTATATGGTTAATAGACATACTCTAAACTTCCAAGAAAACCTCATGTGGATCATTAATTAAATATATAATATTATTTAAACACTTTTTCCAAACCTTAAATTCTTAAGAATATTATATCAACCAATAATATTATATTTGTGTTAATATTAATTTATGTCAATTTTGACACTATTTGGTATTTTGTTTTTGTAAAAGTCATAAAAACATGATTACATAGAAAAAAATACATTTAATAATCCCTAAAATATCATATTCACCTATAAAATTCGTGTATGTCATTAAAAAGTTTAAATTATATTTATTTTAATATTTATAAAACCATTTATTTGATTCTTTCATTAAAAAGGAAAATACCGCATCATCATTGTGTCATAAATAAAAATAATTATTAAATATCTAAAACTTATAAATAAAATACCATTATGTAGGAAATATTTTTAGCTTTTTAATTAATATTTATAGTTGAATAGATAACATGTATAACCATATGTAAAAATTGTTTTACTAAAAGATATATGCTTTTGTCATTTTTGTATTTACTTTAACTTATTTAATATAAAGTGTCATTATCACTTAAAAGTGGACCAATGGGGTCCCAAAATAGACCCAAAGATTTTCATGGTCGGACATGTATCATATAATAGGGTTATGACACGTTTTGGGGTAATTTAATATTATTATAATATTATTTGTTTACCCTTATTTACCGGATTTACCCTTTAACCATGGTAAATAAAATATTTACCGAAATAATTATTCAAAATGTATAAAAATAAAAGTTAACTATTTACAGAATTTGGACCTATTTATTCCAAATATGAAATCCATTTTTCTAAATTCAAAACACGTAAGTGGCACAAATTAATTTAAAATTAATTCCCGTTGTCAAAACAAAAAGCATGTTTTTATGAAATAATAACTATCAAAAGATTGACACTTGCTTATGTCTAGTTTAAATGTGAAATTAAGTAAAATTACCAAAATGATATTAAATGGTAAAATTAGAATATAATTATTCTTTAAAACCACTCAAATACATAATTTATCACTATTAATTATTTTGTTCAAAAAAGTTGTTTTTAATTAAATTTTAGTAATTTTCACTTTTAATCAAAATATGAAAGTTATCAAAAAAGTACCAAAAATTTATCCTAATCTAATTTCGATATTCCGAATCCAAAAATAAAGTCCATTTTGAAAGATAAAATGTATAAAATTTAAAAAATTTGGTATTACTATTCATAATAGCTTATTTGATTGGTTGTGGTGTGTGTTAGAACTCGAAGTTGCGTATAACACACGCTATTGTATTATTCAAAGAGAAGTGTACCATGGAAGCTTGGGGTGTTACAAACATACCCTTGGTTCATGTGTTGTATATTCATGGTGGCATGGAGGAGAGTAATTGGGATCAAGAGGCACAAATTCATTCCTGGTACCCGAAGTTGTTTTGGGTTTTGATTGTGTGACTTATTTTGATGTGATAAATGACCTTGTTTTCTATGAAGTGAGTTTTTCTTTGTTCTATAATGTGTGAATAGTCCAAAAAAGAGGGAAGTGGAGGACCTAATACCTAATCAAGATACATTAATATTGATGTGATTAAACCTATGTGGGTTAGTCAGTGCCACCCAAAGTAGATAGTATCTTGGAATGGATTAGGTAATTCTCTAATACATGTGTTTAGAAAGTGGGAATCTTGGTGTTGTGTGGTTGTTTGAGGTATTATATTTCATGGATGGGTTCTTGGATGTTGACGTTTTTACTCCATCTTTTGAACAACGCAAGTTTGTATATCCCTAAGAGGTATCTTATGGTGTTGTTGTTTGGAACCCTCCTCCTTCTGGGTTTTTTTTTGAATTCTTGAGGACTAGAATAGTTTAAGAGGAATCTGATGTAATGACCCAGACCCCTCCAGGCCATTCCTTTATGAAAATATAGTGTTTTGGGATTTTTTTGGGGGAGTAACAATTAATTCATTCAAGGGTTTTCCCAAAATCCACTTTTTCTGAATAGTGGATCACCGAACAGTGGATCACCAAAAAGTGGATCACCCAAAAATGGAACACAAAATGGTGGCTCACATAGTGGTGTCTCACCAAACGATATCTCACCAAATAGTGTACCACATAAAAACGACACTGAATGGTGTCACCGAATGATTTCCCACCGAATGGTGGCTCACTAATCAGTGTCTCATAGAACAATGACAATGAATGGTGGATCACAAAATGGTGACACTGAAAGATGGCTCACCAAACGGTGACACTGTGACTAACCCAATGGTGAGTCACTTCTGATAGTTTTCCAAATTTCTAGTTCCTCCCAGTTTCACCCAGATTGACCATCTTCACCCCTCTTATATTTTATTTGATGTAAATCATTTTTAAATACATGTTTGGGCGTTTTTAATGGTGTTTCAAAAAATATCAATTATATATTTAATATCCTAATTCTTTGGATACTTTGAAATAATTCAAATGAGTGGTCTTGACCACGATATGACTTTAATGACTTTTGAAACTATTCTTCCTTTGATATAAGATCTATCTCTTAAAATCCAAGATCATCCCTTACTAGTTTTTTATGTTACCTCTTGGTTCACATAGAGCCTTACCTTCTCATGGAGTTTCATGTTGTGTTGTTTCCATCAATCTAGTTTTCCATGGAGCTTTTCCTTTGAGTTTTTGTGATACTCATGAACCCCCTGTTTTGGTGTAAGGGGGAGTTTTGATTTTTTATGGTTCTAGGTATGGTTTTTCCTTTGTCTCTCTTTTAATTTTGTATCATGAGGGGTGGGTCTAGTCACGTTCTTTTTTGAAAACTACCAAATCAAACATTTAAGAATGGTGAATTATTATACAAAATTGTTAATGGCCTGGGAGTGGATTGATGTTGATCACCTATTTTTTATTATTTTGTTGATTATGTGATCTTCTATGGCCATATGGCTTCTGAAAATCATAGTATTTTGCGGTATTTTACAATGTATGGGTAACTCTTTATAACTTTTTTGTTTCCTTATGAATAATTGGTGTAAATATCAATCTGATTAATCACTCATACCTAGTTAAATTAATTGGATTCCTTAGGATGAAAACCCTTGTGTGATCACTCCTATTTATCAAAGTGGATTTAAGAATAATTTTTATCAAATATGAATAAATTATGTTTGATAAGAGTGGATATGTGCTATTTTATATTGGGTTTTGTGACTTGTGTTGGTTGTGTGTTTCAGTTGTTGGGATCACAATTGTGGGTACATGGGTGGCCAGAGGAGTCGGTTTGGTATGTTTGTGCATCTGGGCTTTAGTTTTTGTGGTGGTTACTATGGGATTTGTTTAAGAGGTGGTGTAGGATGTGTGATGGTATCTTAATTTGAGGGATTGATTGATAGTGTAATGGATGGAATTATTATGTAGTGGGACTGCATTTGTGTAGTTGTAGGGAAGAGAGGCTGTAGGATTGGGTTGTGTCATGATTTTTTGTTTATGGGTATGCTAGGTATGGTATTTGTGTGAAGTGGGACTACAAGCTGATTAGATCTATTGTTTTCTTAATGTGTGTTATAATGTAAATCATTTACCTTAGTTCCACTTACCTTGTTTAATGTTGGCATTAATGAAGAACGAAGTGGGTTGGTTGTTGTGTGTTTAGTGGCTTTTAGCCTTCTAAAAACGGTTGCAGATGTTATGGTTTTTAGTTTTCCAGGTAGGGATGGGATAAATAAATGAATAAATTGATAAATTCATTATTGAAATTGATTAAATGAATTGGATGTGGGTATACATCAAATTATGGAAGTGATCACCGTTTATGGTGATATGTGAATTTAGAGGTAACTGCAAGGGTAGTTTGGTGTATGATGGTTACTTTATTAGAAACCTGTAGGTTATAATGAGTGTTTGGTACCTATATATGTAAATATAAATATATACATATACTTATAGACCCTTGTGATTTCTATATGCACCCCACTTGTGTTGATAACTATGTGTTGAACACCCCATTGCTATGGGGGGAGGGTGTCCTTTCCCAACATCCCAAAGGGAGAACGGATGGCTGGTTATTAGCTCCTCACTACTCCTTTTTCTAGGCATTCTTCACCCCTAACTTTTCAGAAGGTTGAAATGACTTGTGGTTTATTACCATATTTATGGTATTATATATGTGAGAGGTGGTTTCTTTCCTAGGTGTATTCAGGATGAGGCCTAGGTGTTTTTGGGTAGGGCATGGTAAGTATGAGGCTCAAGTGTCTATGGCCGGAAATGTGGTGTGGTTTATGTCCTAGGTGTTTGTGGGTGGAAATGTGATGTTGTTTGTGGCCTAAGTGTGTGCGGGCAGGTTGTGATAGTGGGGCTTGTGGAAGATCATGGTAGCATCAGGACATTTGCCTTTAGGGATGAGATGTTAACTAGTGGGAAGCGGTGGGGGGTACCCAAATATCAACGTTCTTACAAAATTAATTTACTTGAATTGTGTTATTTGGTGAGTGTGCCTTGGTGAGGCTAGGTGGTTAGTATTCCTTGTTAGGTGTTTTTGGTCTCTCATATTTTCTCACAGGGGAATTAGTATGCTTTTCCCAATTGCACACGAGTGACTTTGGTTTTTCCCTACTAAGTATACCTGTATGCTCACCCAATGTATATAAAACAATGTTCAGGTTTCCAGGGAGATTACGTGGACCATTACAGACCTTAATTTCTCAATCATTTGGGATTTTTTTTGTTGCTGATTAGTTCATTTTGGAAATTACATTGGAGTTCTCCTTGTATTTCTAGATATTTTACTTTAGACATGCATGTGGGATGGATTTTGGTTTCTTTATATATATATATGTGTGTGTGTGTGTGTGTGTGTTTTTGTGTGTGTGTGTGTGAGTCTTGGAATTGTTTTCAGTCAATTCATATTATCTCCCAATCTTGGTTATTATAAAAAGGGTAATGCCTTCCATTTTTGTGATATTTCTATACCCTTGTTGCTGGTCACCACCCCAGGGCATATTAGAGGCGGGACTTAGGGTTCATAATCTCTCATTCATCTTGAAGATGGAAGGTCATGGAATATTGATATACCTTACATCATCTTGAAGAAGACAGTTCGTGACATATATTTATTTATATTAATCTATAAAATATACAAATAAGAAATTTAATACATCTTTCATGGAGAGAGTAAGCCATATGTACACATGAATTTTGTTTCTGTTATATTATTATATTGAAATAAAGAAAGTAAATAAAATATTTGTATATAAATATAATAAAGTTAAATTCTAATAATTATTTCATATATATCATATAATTTTAAAAAACAAATCCATAATTACCTTCTTGGTAAAGTGTGAATGAATCACATTGTTTTGAGAAGGCGGTAGTCCACACGTTCACAAATAAAGTATTCGTATTTACACAATATGGAAAGAATAAAGATATGTTTTATATAATAATTCCATCAGAATAATTAAATCATAAATAATATATATATGACATATAAAAATATATTTTCTATCATAATGTCCAACTATGAGAGATGGTAAAGGAAAAACAAACAACATCCTTTCGTGAGGCGGTAGTTCATTATACACAAGAATGGTAAGTTTGATACCAATTTATGGAAGTGTGTGTATGTGTAGGTAGAACCATTAACATAAAAACATCTTAGAATATTTATGATACTGAGGTTATTATATAATTGTGAATAGTAAGAGTTGATGGGTGGATAATAAAAATAAAACAAAGGAACTTCAGGAAGGATGTTACCTCTTCTTTGGGAAACTCATATTGGGTTGCCCCAAAGGGATTCCATGGATGGATTTACTCCTAATGGGATTCTTATATTAATAATGTGGAGATTTTTTTAGGATATTTCTTTGGTTTTCGGATGAGAAAAAGTGGATTTAAAGGTGTATAGAATGGTAATATTGACTGCCTCTTTAAAGAGGAAGAGGAGTGACATTCTTGTAAATACCAAAAGGTGAACACTATTAGGAGGCCTCCCTTACCTTATTATTTTCCAAAAAATAAAAAATAATAGATTAAATCATAATTATCATCGATAAAAACATTTAATACACAAAAAATAGTGTATTTTTATAAATTTATTCCCTAACTTCAATGTTTCCCCACTTTTATCATTTTTGTTTTTATTAAGATAACTAGTTCTCTAACATATGTAATTTAACCATTAATAATAAATTAAAGTGATATTTATCAGAGACTATGTAGCCAATAAATTATATACACTACATCTAATTTACCAAAATTAAATCCCACGTGTGTTGGAAATTTATTTTAAAACAAACGAATGTAACACTCAAAAACACTACTTTAACCCGTACCATGCTAACAATGTTTTTTTTCTATTTTTAAGTTTAATATGTAAATTATAAAAGAAAAATTGGTCCATAAATTTAAGCTTATTTAATATTTATTAAAATTTAAAAATAAAAAGGAATAATATGTGATATTTAGTAATTGTTACTCTTTTTAATAAAATATCACTTATTGTAAAATAATATTACTGTCAATATTGACATTGTTTATTTACTTTTAATTTAATAAAACAAAACATTAATGGAATTAAAACATATTTAAAAAAAAATCTATAAATCATGATATACTAATGTACAAAAATAATGTAATAAAATATTTTACTAAATTTACTTTAGTTTTAATGTTTTGACGTCATTTATTTTATTTTATTGTTAACTAAATAATCCACTTGTAAGCGTTTATCTCTAAAAATTAAAGTAATATTAACATGATGAAAAAAATTATTTTATTTTAAAAAAAATGTTTATAAATGAAACTATGTATCTTATTCCATACTCTAAAACATTATATATGTTAAAGGTAAGGAAGGTTCTTTTTTGACGTTTTCATTACATAACATATTTTAGGGGTCACATTCAGGATAATGTGTCCAAATAACTCAAAAAAATGTATATGGTTGATATATGGGTATAAAAAGGATTTTGGAAAAGTTTATAGGTCATTTTGGTCCTTAAGTTTAAGGTTTAATCTTTTGTTAAGCATGATTTCACCTTAATCGTTGTAATTAATTTTAATCGCTTTCACTATTATTTTTTGTCAAAAAATTAATTCGATCTTATTAGAATATAAATATTAAATTTATTACAACAATTTTTATCCATTTTTAAAAATTATATTTATATAGGTGGCCAAATTTAATTTAAATCTAATTCCTCAAACATGGTGAGAAAGAGGTTTTTTAATGTGAAATGCTCAAAAGTTCATTAAGTTTTTATATATAAACTAAATGTAAAAATGTAACCAATGACATAAATTGGATTAGTATATATATATTTGATCTATTTATAATTTAAAAACAAATTAAAATATATTTTTACAGTAATAATTATTTAAAAAAATGTAGTTTTAAACAAAAAACAGCATTTTCACTATTCATCAAAAAATTAAACTTCTTAGAAAAATACCAAAAAATTACCCTAATATAATTTTTAAATTACATTATAAAAAAATGAAGTTTATTTTAAAAAATTAAATTTATTAAAGTGTCAAAAATCAAGTTTTAAAATAGATGTGCCTTTAAAAGATTGTAAAACTCAATCTTGTGTTTAATACAAGCTAACTCCGTGTAGCATATTGTACATGCATATCTTGGTGTAGCGTATAATAAAATTTAAACTTGGTATAGAATAAAAATCATGAAGAACATGGTGTTTTAATATGAAACAATATATATTCAGTATTACATGAAATGAAAAACATCAAAAGGGTTAAATTAATTTAAAAAAATATATTTCACAAAATCTCAGAGTGTTACATTAAAAACCTTGAGAGGTTAGTGAGGTAGAAGTTAAATTGATTTCCTTTTTATAAAATTTTTATTACCATGTGTTGTTTGGATATTTTTGACTTGATTACACTACTTTATTTATTTTTAATGTGGATTTCTATGTAATGTGTAAGAGACCCAACCCGAAGTGAGAATGTGTGGGCGGGTACTTGATATTATTAACCATGTGACACACCTAGTTGTGTTTTGGTTTAGCTTGTTCCATAGGACACACATAATTATGAAGTTATTTTAATTATGACTTGGTTACTAATCGATGGGGATTATTTGTTTGTGCTAGAGGTTGTATCTCTTATTTTCCTATGAAGACTGCTTGATGTTTATTGACTTGAGGATATTTGACCTGAACACATGACCTTAACATAGGGAGATTGTTCAACTTGAGTGATAGGTTTTATCCATTTTCCAAAACTCATATTGATTATAATGATGTTGGATTAAGATTACCAATTTGAGCCAAATCATGTTGATGGGGTTCAAAAATTGAAATACATAGAATATGTTTCTTACCTTCTTAGATAATATCCTAGGATATTATAATGTATGAGATTTGGTCATGTGACATTGACCATAGTGTATTCTGTAAAATGATTGATAGGTTGGATATCAATATTTCCTCTTTAGGACACATGTTGGATTACATGAGATATGGTACATCATAATTAGTGAGAGATGTGGTCTGATTTTTGACTAGGTGTATAAATTAAAACATTATTTGGGGTTTTAACTTTATTGATAATAAACTAGTCATGATATGGGATGTGTATATGTATTGACATGGATCTATTTTTTTAATAAAGAGTCATAGTTGTTATCATAAGATGTCATTATCTCCCAATTAGTAGATGATGACATGAATCATGTGATTTTTTGTGCATTTTTATTATATTTCAGGTTAAGTATATTTCACAAGCATTAAATTCATACTTATATATGTTATTTCCTACAAAAAAATTTGATCACATAAAAATTTAGGGTTTTGAGTTGATGTTAATTCCTACAAGTACATTGTAATCACCCATACCAATATAAATGAAATAGTTTTCAACATACATATGTATACCTTCTTGTTTCAATCGAGTCACAAGTATCTCTTGATGCTTGGCACATGGTTAATCTCTAGAAGGTTGTGGAAGAATAGTTTTTGGTAGGGATGGTTATATGAGTTGGGCCAGTGGCTATTGTAATTTAATTTCTATATTTATATTCCGTATGTACCATACAATGTTCCAATATGTATATTTATATTATTACACTAGTTATACCATTGATATATACTACTACTTATTGTAATGTTGTGTTGCATCAAATAGATTGTTGACTACTTTTCTATTACAAACTTTGTGATAAATCTTGGGTCTTGATTTATTTTTTATAAGTTTTGGTTCTGTCCCCCATAATGAAAACTCATTTGAAATTTTATATAGACATAGAAATGAACATATAGATTCAATTTTTATAGAATAGTCACCCCATGAGTATTTTAGTCCACCGCTACTAGTAGAAAACAACATTAATAAGGGTAGGTGGTTCTGAGGTCTTGAAATACCCTTGCTTTGGTGTCATTAAAGAACTCTCGGCCAAGGTATTACAATGTGGCATCAAATCTAATGATTGGTTGATGAAGTTTTAGTTAATAGTGGAGTTATCTTTTTGGGACTCGGGAGGAAAGTCAGTATCATGCCTAGACAACATGAAGTTGGTTGAAACATATATTACTAGGGGAAACCCAATGTCCATACTAAGCACTCTATAATTAGTAAGGTTTTTTATTGGACCAAAAATTCTAATAGGTGATTGATGAGTCTTGGGATAAGACATTAGGATTCACCAGGATCTAATATCCCAATTAATGCATCATAAAAATTCCACACTTTGGAATTGATACTCATTCCTATGAGTGGTGCTGTTTCAGATTTTTCCTCATTAAGATCTTTCATTAATTAAAGCAACATACAATATATTTAATTTTTTTAATATATTATAAGGTATAATTTTATTAACATCAATTCTATGGGATTGTTTGATTTATTTTTATAATGAATGTTTATCCACAGTAGGTATGGGGTTTTTTGGATGTTTTTTTAGAAAAACATTTTTCTAAACAAAACTAGTGCAGTGAAATGAGGTGTGTGTAAAATGAAATTATATGTATTTTGTTAAGGGTCATGAATCCCATGATTTTGAAATGGATTGATATATTTGGGTCTTAAAAAATATTAGTAAAATGTTTCAAAACTATATTTCAATGGTGATTGAAAATGAGATACATTGTTTTGGAAAATTATTGAATATGATATTGGTTTTTTATTTTTGGTTTTTAGTAAAAATACTTGTTATCCTAGTTGTGTTTTAGAAACTCAAATATTTTTTCAATTTTATAATTTCTTATCTAGTTTGAATAAGAAAACGGTACTTGTTTAATAAATAATAATTTTTTTGGATGGGAGTGAATATTATGTTTGAATTTAACCATTTATTAGTGTGTCAAGTTAGTTTGGAAGTATCCAAATGTGGTTAGATTATGTGAGATAGTTTTGTGTGATGTTGGAAAAATGTAACCAATGCAATTTTAGATATATTTTTATTGTTTTTCAACAATATACTAAGAGTTAAATTGGTAGATACATAGTGGATGTGATTTTTATGCCATTAATGTTAAGAGGGAGCTAATTATGGAAGCCTTAATTCTTGGATGTTAGTGTTAGTCAGTGGTATGTGGATATAGTTATTAATGTTTTATAAAGTAGACTTTATGAAGTGTTTTCTTGGTAAAAAAATTCCACTTGAGGGAAGAAACATTAAAAGGAATCAACTATCATTAGTAAATTGTTATGGTGAAGTAGTTCATTATGTTCATAAATGGATTGGTTTTGATGTTTCAATTTCTTGAGATTGGAGAGTGTGGTTTATCATTATCTTGGGGGTTCATGATGGCCATGAGTGGTGTATTAATGAGATGGTTTTTGGATCTGAGAGTTATATGGATATTTCATGGTGAGACAACACCCATTATGATGGTGACAATTTTCTGATATGTTGAAGTAGTAATAATTGGTTAGTGGGGTCTTTTATAGATAATAAACATTGGTGGTTGGAGTGGATATGTAAAATTGAGTATGGTGATCAAGGATATAATAAAATGATTGTGTATTGAATTTAAGACTATGGTGGGTTAGGATTTATGGTTTAAGGTTGAATTTGGATTCTTGAGGAATAGAAACCATATAGTGTGGAGTATTTAATTACTTTAATTACTAAGGGCTGTGAAATTTAGGGAAAATTTATATTTTTTATCTAATTGATTTTGTTTTCATACTTTGATTTCAAATTATAATTCCAAGAGAATAAACATATTTGGTAATTGTTTTTGGATATTTTCAGAGACCCAAGAGGGGTCTCAGGTTCCCAAATGAGTTTTAGAGTAGAGTCAATGTAATGGAACAGATTCTGAGGGAGGTTAATTTATATAATTTCTTGGATCTATTATGTTACCTTATACATTATTGACGTACCAAAGGGGTCAGTTAATGTTGGGAATTGATTCTAGGTTGTTGGTGTAGGCTTGAGGGTGAGTCTCTATAGTTTGTAGAAACTAGACCATGTTATAAGGCAGTCTTGACATAATGAGGGGTTATGATGGATAACAATTGATATTTTTAATTTTTTGTTATAAGGATTTATTGTGGGTTTAAGTTTATTCTATGTCATTGTTGTTTTATGGAGTTAAAACTGAAGATGAGTGATGATGTTTGGAAAAGGCTAGAGTCAATTTTTTGGAATTATGTTTCTATGATGTTTTAGGGTAGAATATTTTTCAATGTCCCCATATATAAGAGATTTTGTGTGAAAAGGGTTATCTTATGTATGGTTTCTCTCCTACATAATGGTAGCCTTATGTGAAAGGGTGATATTACATAAGATTAAGAAACATTTCTATAAAGGATAGAAAATGGTTATACCCCTCCACCAACCCATTATATAATTTTACTCTATATATGTGTGTTCCCATATATAAGGGTCACCATCTGAAGGTATTTAATATTACATATGGGCACCATATTAAGTAATATTCATCCTGAAATTTGGAAAATTGGTTAAGATTTTAGGTTAACCTATGATATGTAATGGTAACTTTTTTAATACATAAGTGTAACTCTGGGTTTCCATATGATACATAAGGTTAACTCTGAGTTAACCTACAATAAATAAGAGCAACCGTATGATGTGAAAGTTTTATCCTTTCAAGTGAAATTGACTAAGTGTGGAGTTACGTTATGATACTTAAGGGATACTATAATGATATTTATGGGTAACCCTGGGTTAAAAAATAATAACTTCTTATACATAAGGGTGATACTTATGTGTCATACAATACAATACGGAACCATCATAGTTAAAAAAATGACTATGTGTTGGAATTATTGTGATAAAATGTTATTTTTTGGTGGTAAATAGGTGTTGTAACTACTAATACATTTGGGTTGGTCCATACTTAACTGTTAGAGACTTTTTGAAAAATTGAGTTTGAAATGTTTTTTAAAATAATGATTAATAAATTGACTAAAAGAAATTTAAATGGTGTCATTACCTTTTCAAACAAAATTATAGTGAGTATGTCTAGATAATATTGCCTCTCACATTATTTTATCTTATTTTCTATCTTAACCAATTACCATCCATTATTTATGCCCTTAATTATGGGGACTATCCATATGTAAGGGTAACTACCCTTGGATATTTATTACTTATTTAATTAACAGTTTACCAATTTTCAATCGACTATTCCCTAAATTAGAATTTTTTAGATTATTATATTTTTTCTAATTTGCATCAGATCAGCTAGAGATTCTAAGTGAGTAGATTCCCTATAACTCTACATAAGGTAGGTTTAAATTTCATTTTTGATTCCATTTCTCATTAGTTTATTTTATAATCTGTTCCTTAATTACTATTATTATTAGGATTATTTTATGTTTTTTGTATTTCCAAATAAATTGGGATGGTCTCATGTAATCCAAATGGTTAATAAGGATCATGTATCTTAGGAAATGGTTTAATTTTCATTCATTGACCAAATAAATTCCATTGGTCTTCTTCATTTATTTTTTGGTGGTGTGATTTGGATTCTCAAGGAAAATGCATGTTCATTTATAAATTTGGGTTTAAAAATAATTTTAATTGGAAATGGATTCTAGGAGAAAATGTTTATAAAATGTATTTCAATGCGAAATGGTTGATTTGAGGTGATGGTTTTGAAAGAATATTTCAAAAAATTGTGGTTTTATAAGGAACATTTTTATTGGTATTTTGGAGGAGAAAATTATGTGACTAAATATGCCATGTAATTACTTTTTCAAAAAGGTTTATAAATCATATTGAACATTTTTAAAAAAAAATAAATCTAGAAGATCTTATTTTTGGAATGTTCTAGTTTATTGACCTCATGTAGTAAAAACCCAATTTTCTAAATCTCGCATGATATTTTGAATTCTTGATTAGTATTGCATAAAATAATTTTTGTTTCATGATGATCCCAGAACATTTTAAAATCCCTAAGTTGTTTATGCTAAGTTGTATAGAATGACCTAAAAGAGGGTGCACAAAATAACTTAATGATGTTAAAATTTTGGTATCAATGTGACTTGGCAGATTTCGATAAATTATATTGACCCATATAGGTGATTTATAGGTAAATGGATTTGGATGAGTGGATCGATGCCTCATTATATGGCTAAAGAGTTTACTCTCCACTTCGGTAAGATAGGCTTAGAAAGATCTGTTTAGGCACAGGCAAGGAATGTATAACTGATTGTTTTTTCATATGGATTGGAATGATGAATTTATAAAATTTTGAAGGTGTTGGGTGAAATAAAATAGTTCATGTGAGTAACATTGAGAGGCGGTTAAGGGATAAGTTTACGGGATATACTTATGATAATTCTACACATGGGATGGGTTGTTTGACCAAATTTGGATTATTTTCACCACTTTATTTATTATTAATGATGTTTACTATTAATTATGTTTGAGAAACAACCCTAAGTGTGAGGGTGAGGTTAGGGATGTGATATGATTAGCCATGGGAACCACTTTATGGTGGTTCAGTTCAGTATATGACATGTAACCCACCTTGTAATAGTGTGGTTTGACTTATTATATGGGTTCTATGAAATGGGTATGGTTTGACTTGTGTAAGAGTTTGGAACTATTCTTTCCTTTATTTGGTTTTTATTGTGTTTTTACCAAAGTATATGATTTGTGGCCATGGTACCATTATCATAGGGTATGGTTTTACTTGTGTGAGAGTCCATCTTTAATGTTTCCATCCTTAGAATGCATATTATAATGTTGGTTATGATTAATAATGGGAGCCACCTCATGTTGGTGTTATTTGGATCTTAAAATAGTTTATCTCTATTTTTCCTTCTTCATATTAGTTACTATAATATTTTAATTTTCATTAGGTTGTATTAGGAACTTCACCCGAGTTGATGGTTTGGGATGTGTGAGAAGATGGAAATCAAGATTCTATCCTAAGAACACTATAAGATTGATATGTGATATGGGATATCACCCAGAGTAATATAGACTGTATAGATTTTGATATGGGGTATGAATTTCAACTTTATATGGGGTCATACATTGATTGAGAATATACTGATGAAGATATAGGATGTATCTGTGGATCTTCATGGCTCTCATGTTTCAACACGGAGTAGAAGTATGTATGTTCATGTTTTATACTGGCATGGTTAACACGTCTTATTTTACGCATATTCTTGTGTATTAATATGTTCTATGTTTATGGGTGGATTTATTGAGTGATATTGACTCTGAAATGTATATATATATATTATTTCACGAATATCCATTTGATCATAATAACATTTAGGGTTGTGAGGTGATGTGTATTCTTACATTGTCATTGGACAAACCTTGAACTTTCTTACAAAACATGATTGTTGATTTACATGGTTATAAATTTAAATTTCCATTAAGGCATATATATAACTTATATCTATACATTTGGTTCAGATCTATGTTTTTGGTAGCCTAGGTTTTGGCAAGAATGGTCAAGCGAGTTGGGTCTATTTCCATTTTCGGTTACTTTATGTATTGATGTTGAGTATATACCCTCCAGTGTGCCAACATATTAGTTTATATGATGATATTTGTTATACCAGTCGAATCTTATATTTTTGTGCTTAATGTTTTGATACATCATATAGAATGTTTAATTTTATTCTAATATAACTATGTGGGAACTATTGGCTTATTATTAATAGGTTTTGGGGATTTTATCCGACAAAAATTGGTCATGCTAAATTTTTTATAATTTTAGGCACAACCCTCAAACTTCACTTCTGAGGGAATAGTCACCCCAAGACTATTTTATGCTCTCATATCTAGTTAGTATCATATGTATTATTTTTCTAGTTCCCTTAAACTCTCATATAATATGTGGAATAAATTAACTAACTATAAGGATCAAAACCATCTTATGGAATATATATGATTTTTTTTATATCATCATTCCTGAATCATGTACTAGCCAAAACCCATGGATCAAATATTATCAAAACAAGTCTTATCTAAATCCATGGATCCTTATAAGTAGCTAACATTTCGAAATTTTCATAAAAAAAGAGTTTTTTCAATTTATCTTACACACAAAAATATTTGAATTAAAATAAGTAAAAAATCATTCCTTATTTATTCCACATGAACAACACATTTAATTTTTAAATACTCATATAAACACTTGTAATTCCAAACACTATTTTATTATTTGGTAAAAAACATCTAGTATGCTTGTTTCACATTAAAATCCAAATTTTAATTCATGTAAAAAAAATTAAATCAAATAATTATTATAAAATATTTTTACCTTTTAATATCAATTTTCGTTCTCCCAAATATAATTTCCTATAAGAATAAATCAATTTATAACTCAATATTTTTCATAACAGAAACCATAAAAACAAATAATCAATTCTTTTAGTTTATTTATATGTGTTACCCATTTAAACACACAATTTGACATAAAACAAAATTCCATACAGTAGTACAACTCAAGATAAACCTATTATAATTTCAAATAATTAAAATTTTACTATTAATTACTATTAATATATTCACTAAAAGAATTTATATAGAAATGAGAAGTATATTAACATATTAAAACAATAATAAAAAATAATATTCATCCAATATATTTCTATAATTAATTCAACCATTTCTAATATGATTAAATTAAAGAGTTTTTTCATCATTTCCTTTATTTTTTCATTATTTATCACGTGAAATTACATATTTAAATCCTTGAAAGTATTTTTATAATATATAAATACATAATATTTTATAAAAAAAATTCTAATTCATTTTAAATAATTTCTCATGTCCCTTATCAAAACAGATTAATTAAATAATAATATCAGTACATATTTTATATAAAATCACATAATTAAATGACAAAGAGTGAAGGAGGCCACCTAACTCACACAAGAAAGGAAAAATACACCATAAAAGGATATCTAAATCCTCTTCAAACATACAGAAATCTAGAGATGTTCTAAACAAGAATAAATCAAAGAGAATATAATGAATCAAAAATCAAACCATGACTCCTTCATATAAAAAGAGAGTTATTTTAAACCTTTTACCAAGTAATATATAATTAAAAAATGTATTTATATTCATATATGAAATTCATGATCAATATCTCCATTAATGTAGAAATTAATGTAGATATATTAGAGAGTTAAATTTCTATAAATGACCCCCATGGAATGGATTTTTAAGAATACAAGCTCCAATTATTCATTTATATGGGAGTTAAGAAGAAAATATTATAGGAGTTATTCAATCTAAAAGACTCAATTTGGTGTAAAGAAGAGAAATTACATGTGCATCATTACAATTGAGGATAGGGTGAATATTGTAATTTTATAAAACTTTAAAAATAACAAATTATTTATCTACCCAAATGATTAAAAATGGAAAGATATTCTAAATAAGTTAAAATGTGGTTGAACCACCATAAACTAAATTTTTTTGACTGGTTTTTGTCATGTTTTAAACCTCATAATTTTTTTGAAACCCTTAGTTAACAAATTTTAACCTTAGCTGATACATTTTTTTACCCAAATTTTATTACTTTTAATATTTTTAGAATCATTGATTTTATTTTTCTGTTAACCAAATGAATATTGAATCTGCATTTTATAAGATTTTAATGTAATAATGTCATTAATAAAAATTAAATATAAACTAACATGATAAAATAATAAATTATTATTTAAAATAAAAATTTATAACGAGTCTTTTTCTCATTTAATCCTAATGTCAAATTTTTATCGATATTAATTCAAGAGAGTGACATTTGTAATTAGTTTTTTTAAAAAAAATATAGATTTCATTATCAAGGGAAAATGAAACCAAAATTCTACATATTTTAATTTGGGATATCTATGGACAAATTTATTCCATCCAATCAAATAATGGAACGTTTTGGTTTTATTTTAAGACCTTATCTTATGTTTTTAGCCATATTTTACCCATTTTACCCTTATATATGTGATAAATATTTACCGCAATTATTATTTATGATGCCCAAAAATAAAAGGGACCTATTTATAAATTTTGAAGATATTTATTCAAAATATGGTGTCCATTTTTCAATATTCAATCTATACAAGTGTAAAAAATCAATTTTAATATAAAAGCGTAAAGCAAAACAAGAATCATTTTTTTAAAATTGTTCTTAAGCCCAGAAATAAGGTTGTATCAAAATTATTAATATTACTATTTGAAATAGAAGTAATTTGATTATTATAAATCGAATGGATAGTGATTCAATTTATGAAAAAATAAAAAATATAATAGGACTTTTAAATTACTTTATTTAATGAAAATAAATTTCAGTATTGGAAAAATATGTATTTTTCACCATTCACTGACAAAACAATAATTTCTAAAAAATACCAAAAATTTACCATAAGAAAATTTTGATATGTTAATTTTAAAAATTTATATCATTTTTATGAAATATAATTTCAAAAAATTCATAAATTAATTTTAATATTCCTCAAGAAAAGTAATAAAATCCATTTTTAAAGAAAAATATGTTTTTAAAGCATATACAGACTTTAATAAAAATATATTTTCTTAATCTGAAACATTTGAAAATATTTTTTTGATAATTTTGTAGTTCCTATCAATCCACCAATTTAATTTTTATTTTATAATGGTATAATAATTTATAATTCATTTAGACATAGTATTGTGTGTATCACAAGCTATCAAAGAAAGAAAATATATTAATATATCATTAAATCGTAGAGTGTTACATTCTACCGCCATAAATGAATTCCATACTTTAAATTACATCACTATAGTACAAATAACTAAAGATACTTTTATCTCATCACATCACTGATTCCCACATAGATGCCTCTAATTTATGGATTCTGTACAAAAATCTTACTATGTGAGTGGATTTATTTGATAAAAATTTCTTCCTAATATAAAAAATCTCCACCGATTATTCCTTATAAGAGATATCTTACTCCATCGATACAATCTATCAGTTTAATACAAGTTAAGGATAAGGTATTTAATTTATTCAGAGAGATACATGGATCACATCATGAACTTGTGAGATATATTTGGATTAAGTGGTAATTAATAATCTACCATAAAAAAATGATCAATAATTTGAAATGGAACTATATATCTATGGATTATATTTAGTTTCTTTCCAAATTTGATAACCTTTTTACAAGGAGATATTCGGAGGAATATATTTTCTTTATCTTCAAACTTCTGATCTCACTAACCATTTTCAATGTTATTTTTTTGGACTTTGAGCAAATTTTATGTGCTACTAAATGTATTTAAACTTCTCTTCCATTTATTCAGCTAGATCTAGTCCTAGTATAATTATTTCTCCAACATCATCCCAACATATTGGATTTATACAATTCCTTCTATAAAGGGATTCATTTGGATTAATTTTAATGATTGTGTGAAAGATATTGTTCTATAAATACTAAACATGAGTAAGGTTTTATTCTCAAACACCTTTAAAATCCATAGAATATGATCTTAGTATATCCTATAGGGTTTTAATATTCCTCTCAGACTGACCAACCATATAAGGATGATATATAGTTCTGAAACAAAACTTTGTGTCTATAACCTAGTGAATAATTCTCCAAAAATTCAAAGTAACCCTAATATCCCAATTTGATATAATTAAATGTGCTACTCCTCATAATTTAAATAGTTCCATAATTCATAACCTAGGTAGATGATCAAGAGAAAAATATTCTCTGATGGAAATGATGTGTGTTGACTTTATAAGGAGATCCACTATAACCCAAATAGAGTTGTTCCCTTTAAATTTTTTTGGGAGTACGATAATGATATCCATAGTAATATTTTCACATTTCAATTTAGGTATGGGTAATGATTTCAACACCCCCAATAAACTTTTATCTATCATATTTAACTTTCTAACATACCAGACATCAAGAAACATACTCTGCAGCATACCTTTTCATGTTATCCAACCAAAAATATGCTTTCATATATCTATACATATTTTTACATCCATGATCTATAGATAATGATTAACTCTGAGCTTCGTCAAATTGATCCTTCTACAAATAATGTATGGAAGTTACATATACTCAATTCCTAAACCTTACCATTATAATATAATCATGTTTAAACTTAGGATCAATTTTTAATTTCTTATATAGTTCTACATAAACCTTCTACACCACTTTATTCTTTCTATGGATAGATGGCTTAACATTGATATGAGAAAGATAGGATCTATCCCATTTCACTAGGATTTCAAGTTTCATATTTTGAAAATTTGTAATTATTAGATCTATTAAAATCCTCATCAAGGAAAAACTAGCTTGGTCATTCTAAATCAGAGCATAATCAACCTTTCTCACCTTACAATGTATGTAATTTATTTAGAAATCATAATATTTAATCAATTCCAACCATCTTCTATAGCACATAGTAAATTCTTTCTGTGTGAATATATACTTTAATATTTTATTATTTATATGTATGTCACACATTTCACTGTAAAGATAATTCCTCTATATCATAAACACATAAATTACCATAGTTTACTCCATATCATGAGTTGGTAAATTTTTATAATGTATTTTAAATTGGTTTAGATAATATCTTATCAACATATCATTCTGCATAAGGACACATCCCAATCACATCATTGATTTATCACTATTGATCACAAATCTTTCTTCGCTATAGGGTATTGTGGGGGTAGGTTGACTGAGCAATATTATATTGAGTTCCCTAAAATTAGGTTCACATTTAACTATCCATAATAACTTAACACACATCTTATTTAAGTTGGTTTGTGGATTAGATATTCATGATAAATATCTCACAAAAATGGGTAATATACATCCACCCAAGAAAACTATAGATTTTATTTACCCTGGTTGTTTTAGTCTATTTTTCACTAGTATCCTTCCAAGATGGATCCACTTATATAACCTCACTTGAGATTATATGACACAAGAATAAAAATTTTTGAAAATAAAATTTATACTTGGTAAATTTTCCATACAACTTATCCTTCCTTAGTGTCTTTAGAAATATTCTCAACTGATATTCATGCTCTTACTTTTTATTCAATATAAAATAATATCATCTATAAATACTACCATAAATTGATAAAGGTAATATTAAAATATTATGCTCATTAAATACATAAATATTAAATGGGAATTAGTTAGTCTAAATGGAATCACTATAAATTCATAATAACAAATACTCATACAAAATTCCATCTTGGATATATTATAATTCTTAACCATCAATTGATAATATCAAAAATTATGTTCAATATTAGAAAAGTATATTTCTCCTTTTAATTTATCAAACAAATCACTGATATAGGGAAGAGGATAATTTTTCTTGATAATGATCTTGTCAAGGTCATAATTATAAGTGTAAAGAAATATTTACCTATAATTATTATTATAAAAAATGAATTGGTATGTACTAGGAAATATGAATCCATTATCAAAATTCTCCTAGAGTTTTGTCTTCAATTCCTAAAACTCAATTGAATCCATTTTATAAAGAGAATTTAAAATAGGTGTAGCACTAGGTATGAGTTATATTGAAAAATCAACTTCATTATTTGGGGGAAGACTAAGAAACACTTCTAGAAGTTCATCCATAAAATCTTGTACAGTAATAATAAATTCAATATTGAGTTTTTACCCAAACATATGAGATAAATAGCTTTCATGGATGGAAATTAAGACCCAAAAGAGAGAATTAATTTCCATTGGTAGTTTATATTCATCATTTTAAAGATATCTAACAATATGTTAACTGGGAATATGAAATGTGACTTCCCTTCGTTGTAAATTTATATGTATTATATTTATTTAAAGATAAACCATTTATAGTATCATTTAAAATTATTATATAGGTATAATCATAAGATTTGTAAGAATCCCATGATTTACAGGAATCAATTTCCCAAAAAAATGAATTAGATAAGAACTATATACTTTAGATATGGCCATCATACCATTAAGAGTTTTAATATCGTAATTAATATCTAATCATTGATGATATGAATTAACATTCCTTGATACATTTCCTAATATATATTAATTCATATAACTAGGCATAAATAGGGTACTTTAATATTTTATCATACCTATTAGAACCTCAACTTTATTGTTATCTCTTCAATAAAATAATAAATAAATGGTTTTCATCACCATAGAACATCCCTAATCAATGGGATAAATCATATAAACAAAAAATATAATTGAAAGGATAGATAAATTAGGACCCATTTTTCTCAATCAATGGAACCGTATTTTTAACATAGGTTATAAATGGTCCTCATGAAAATTATAGGATGTTATCATATACTTAGACATAACCCCAATGGGTTTACCAATGTTTTATAACCCTAATATCTAAACACTAGTTAAACCCTACTATAATTCCTACTATAACAACGCATTCATTTTATACATAATTAGTACATTATTTTAGATGAATATTAAACATGAAACATTAAGATACATCCCAAAACATAAAGGTTTAGTGTATTTGAAGACTAGATAGATGAAAATTTTATTTAGGTATATTCATTATCATCTATCATAATGTATTCCCACTTTTTACCCTTCTAGAGATCACCTATATAAACATTTATTCATAACCTAAGGGAAGAAAACATAAGAAAGGGTGAGGTCGGATGCTCAATAAGTGTAAACATGGGATATATAAATAAATGATCATATAAAATAATAAGATAATCATAAGATTATGAAATGATAAACATAACTTTGAAATTTTATTTTTTAAACAGTTATGGATCATAAAAGATTATCATGGATTAAAACATTATCATTACTAAATACATGATTCATAAGAGTTAGAAATCATTATAAATCAATAATGAATCATATGTTTATGTCATAAAATTATGGAACCATTATATGTATAGAAATCGTTACATATTTCATAGATAACTACCAATACTATAAAATTATAGTGGATTTGGAATCAGTAGTTGTTTTCTACCGTAGATCAAGCACATAAACTTGTTTCTTATAGTGGATCAAGCACACAAACTTATTTCCCATAATAGATCAAGTAGATAAACTTATTCCCTCAAGAGGATCAAGAACATTAAATTTTCTCCAATAAATATATAATTATATATAAAACATTATACAATTCATTGAAAGTATGTATAACCCAGGCCTTACCATCACATAATAAAAAATATATTTTTCTGCCAACATATAATAAAAATCATTAAATCATTACATACTAACCCATTAAAATAAATCATTTTTTACAAACATTTCATTATTTTATCTTATAAAACCCCATGTAAAATAAATGGTTATTATAAAAATCTCAACATCACCCTCATAAAACCTCTGGATAAATTACAAGGATGGTATAATTTAATCATATCCCCTATAAAACTAAATTACCATAAATGGGAGTTATCATAAAATAAAAATCTTTTAAATGAATCACTGAAATATTTCTTGAGGAAAATAACATTTTCATTTTGAAATCACTTATTTAAAATATAAACATTTTCAAAATATTATGGTTTTTCTAAAATAACCATGAAAAAAAGATAATGAAATATATAATAGTTGAGTGGTCATTATGGTGGGAAATTCAATTCATGTTCTTTAAGTTGAAGGAAAACATTCCTTTCACAGATTTATAAAAATTCAAAAACTACCTAACTCAAAAAAATTATAGTAGTATTCCAATGAATAAAATTTAAATCAAGTCAATATTAGGTAAATATTAATTTAAACAATCATAAGATAGTAGTAAATCATTTTTTAAAACAATTTCGTTCCACCTCAACGCTTTCAGGACACCTCAAGTCCTTTGATCCACATGAAAATTATTCTTTAATACACCAGTATGAATCTATAAGAAAAATGCTCCAAATGAGGTTTCAGATAAGGTGAATTCAGTAGAAAAGATCTAACAGATTTGAAAGAATGAGATGGAATGGAAATTTCCATTGAGACTTGCATGTTCATGCATGAGAACCCTTTTCGAATAGCTATGTGAAGGTTGAGAGATGACATAATGATGTAGACTCTGGGGAGGGGAAGTTTCATGTACATATTTTCTGGATGAATTCCTCTAAAGACCTTTAGGTCACGTAATTTCATAAATCCATGGGCCGTGTAATG
Source organism: Viscum album (assembly GCA_963277665.1). Classification (NCBI taxonomy): domain Eukaryota; kingdom Viridiplantae; phylum Streptophyta; class Magnoliopsida; order Santalales; family Viscaceae; genus Viscum; species Viscum album. Next base: position 71,766,605 of record OY728162.1, on the reverse strand, counting down.
TCACAAAGCCTACGGGCCATGTAAGGGTTCCCTATAAACCCGTAAAAGGGAGATTGTCAAAAATTAATAAAAAAATATGGCCTTTGGTCCATTAAGGATAAAACATTTTAGATAAACCATAGATATAGAAGAAAGTGGATATTTGACCAAATAATAGTATAAAGTCGATTTTCCCTTAAAATATTATTTCAATATCATGAGTACTTAAAGTGAGAAAAATGAAAGGAAAAAATGTATTCTAAAAATATTAATACCGTAAGATAAAATTAATGGGACTTATTACATTATGAATTTATAATTTTCTCATCATAAATTCAAGTAAAAAATCAAGACTAAAATAAGATTGAAACATAAATCCCTTAGCTAAAATATCATCTTTCATTATAAACATTAAAACCAATTGTATAATAAATATATATTAATTATAAATGTATTACATAACCATAGTCAGATATATCTTACAATTTATGATTTACTTAGGACATCATATCATTTTTTATTAATAATTAGTTTTGAAAATCTCTATTCTGAGTGACAACTACATCATTTTTTATGCATGTTTTAGTTTGGAAATCTCAATCCCTATAAATTAATCCTATTTAAATTATATAAATAATGTTAATAATGATATAAATATCACGTTAACTTATTATATATATATTCATCTATAAATGGTATATATTTAAAAATGAATTACACAATTCATAGAGACAGTGGGTTGAACGTATGCATGAACAGTGTCTCGATATTTCATCAGATTGAACAAAAGTAAGGTAAATATAATCCACCATTAAAAATAACTATTATGAAATATATATCATATATATTCAATACATATATCCTTATTAAAATAAATGTAAAGTAGAAATGAATAATGAATCTCACCGCTTCGTGAATGTGGTAGTCCACATGTATACACAAGAGACATTATCTTTCTTCCAACAGATTAGAAGGTAAGAAGGTAGATATGGTATTAAAATTCAAAAAATATATTTATTTCATAAATATTTTATATAAACAGAAAACCCATCATAGTAACAACTGATGATATATGGTGATGTAAAATGAATTGTATCATTATGTGGAGATGGTAAGCTATAAGTATGCACAATCGATACATGCAATTCCCTTTAATAGAAAATTAGTATATTTACGACAAAAAGTTTACTATGTTTTGAATAATATCCTGGATTTTGAGGAAGTATAAGTAGAAACAAATTTAAATACATTGGGTAAGATGATTGCATCATCATCGATAGGCCTCCTTTGGATCCCTTATCAAGGGCACATTAAATGGTATTTTAAAAATAAAATAACCTATAGTTCATATATAAGGAATTATAGAAGATAATTTGATATGTTTTTTTCGATATAGAAGCCTCAATGTGGTGTACTAAAGAGAAATAAGGGTTTCCCTTTTTTAAGTGATGGTAGGGGAAATCTTGGAATTTCCTAAAGTAATAAATAATAATAAATTCATTCTATAGAAAAATGATTTAAAATGGAAATAAATTAGAATATAAGGCTTAATTTTATTGACGTACCATCATCCAATAAATTTTGGATAAGTTTATGTGGTCTTTTAGACAATATTTTTTTTATCCACTTAGTTAAATTTTTTTAAGTAACCGTGGTAATGATTTTTTTGAACTTAAAATATTATAATTATAAATATTTATTTAAAATTTAAACTTAAATGGAAAATTTACGGCCTTTTAGACATTATATTATCCACCTTTTACTCTTTTCATATTTTTATGATTTTCAAATGGAATAATAAAATTTTGTTTTTACCCAATATTATTAATGTCATTTTTTACCACATTCATTTAATTTGAAATTGAATACACCACAAAAAAATATTTAATAAAAATATAATCCATTAGAACGTCATTAATATTTCATGTTTATTTCAAAAATTCATGTAATACCATAATTTAAACAAATTGTTTTACTTCTAATATTTTTAGAATCATTTATTTAATTTTTATATTAATTGAAAAACTATTTTGTATGTATTGCGCAATCATTTAAGGTAGTTATTTCATCACTATAAATTATATACAAATTAGCATGATAAAAAATTATTACACTTCTATATAAAAACATATAATAGATACTATTCTCTTTTTATCCTTATATAAATATTTTAGATATGTTAAATTATAGAGAGTCTCATTTTGGAATTATCTTTACCTAAAATAATATAAATATCATTTTCAAGGAAAAATGAAAGAAATAAAAATTATTATAATTTGGTTTGTATATGGCCAAATTTATTACATAAAATGAAATAAATACAAGTTTGGGTTGATTTTCAGACCTTATCTCATGAGTTTAATCATCTTTATCCCATTTTACCTTTATTATAGTGAGAAATATTTAACCAAGTTATTATTCATAATGAAAAAAGGGAAATATTTAACAAATTTTAAACTCTTTATTTGAAACATGGTTTCCATTAACTTGGATTAAACCTCTATAAATTTATAAAATAAATTTAATATAAATGCGCATAACATAATGAAAAACATTTTTTAGTAAAATGAATTTTTATAAATACACATTAGCTTATACAAAAATTATGAATATTACTGATTGAAATGGAATTAGTTATATTGATATAAATCAAGTGTATCATATTTAAATTTAATATCCAATAAAAAATATTGGTACATTGAAATTACTTTATTTAAAGAAACTAATTTTCAATATTTGAATAATTGGTATTTTCACTTGTCATGGGAAAATAAATGATTTTAGAAAAATCAAAAAAATTCACCCTAAGATAAATTTTATATGACCATTTAAGAATTAATATACTTTTTACAAAATAAAATTTCTATAAATTTATTATAATATTCACTCATAAAAAGCAATAAAAACATTTTTTTGAAGAAAAATATATATTTTAAATCATTTGAATACATTAATAAAAATATATTTTATTTATGTAAAACCTTTATACAAATTTTTAAAAAATGAGTTTATTCCTATTCATTATACTAATTTAATGGCTAGGTTATAATGTTATACTATATTATAGTTTATTTAAACTCAGGGTCATGTATATCTCAAGTTATCGATGAAATCATATTTATTAATATATTATAAAATATCATAGTGTTATGTTATACCACCCTTAGTAGAATTTTACCAACATAATTTTGTTACTCTGATACAAAAAACTAGGGAAACTTCTTCCTCATTACATCCTAGGGTATCTATTTAGCTTCCTCTAATTTATTGTTTCACCAAAGAAAATTTAAGTAGTTGTTTATTCTTATTTTGTAACAATTTATATCTACAATCCAAAATCAACATTGGTTGTTCCTTATAAGAGAGATATTACTCTAGTGGTATTACCTACAAATTTAATATATGTGAAGGTTCATATATTTTCTTCCTCAAGAGAGATACATGGAACACATCATGAACTTAAGAGAGATTTGGTGGAAGTGGTAAACAATAAGGTACCAAAAAAATGATGATTAATTTCAAAGAGAGAAATATATTTAGGGTTCATTTTTACCTTAATTACAAATATCACAACCTTCTTCTAAGGAGATATTCATAGTAACTCCTTTTCACTAAGTTCAAACTCCAAATCATACAAACTATTGTTAACATAATTTTTCTACCTACTTTAAACTACATGTATGTTGTTCTGAATGGATCTAACCTTTTGTGCCATTTATTCATCTGTAGTTAGTCCTAATAGATATTTTTAGCCAACTTCATCCCAACATATTGGAGTTGTAGAATTTATTTCATAAAGGGCTTCAAATGGAGTCATATAAATTCTTGATTGAAAGCTATTATTATATAAAAACTTGAATAGAGGAAGGTATTGATCTCAACCAACTTTAAAATCCATATAATAAGATCATAGTATATCCTCTATGATTTTAATGGTTCTCCCAGAAAGAATATCTATCTGAGGATGATATGTAGTACTAATACATAACTTTGTATCTAGAGCATACCTTTTACTCCTCAAGAAATTTTTGGTAATCCTTAGATCATGATTAGAGATAATAAAATTTTGTACTCTATGAAATCTAACCACTCCATTAATGTATGACATGTCTAGATAATCAAGAGAGAAATTTTATTCGATGGAAATGATGTTTTATAACTTCATAAGGTGATCTACTACAAACCAAATAGTATTGTTCTAATTATATATTTTATGGATTCCAATGAAAAAATACATGGTAATGTTTTCCCATTCCTATTTAGGTATGGGTAATGTTTGTAACATCCTCATATACTTTCACATCACAAACATAACTTGCTAATATTCTAGGTATCAAGAAACATACTCTACAATATCCCATTTCATGTTATCCCACAAAAAATATTTTTTTAGGTCACTTACATCTTTTTTACATCAGGGATGAATATAGAATGATTAACTATGGGGTTCATTAAATAGATCATTCTTCAAATATAGTATTTATGGGAAAAATAATTGGTTCATAAACCTTATCATTCCATAAATATCGTGGTTGAACTCAAGAACAAGTCCTACATTATTCTACAGTTGTATATCAACCTTTTGGGCCTTGTTAATCTTCATATCAATAGATGGTTAAGATATGTACACTTTCTTAATAATTTAAAGTACCATCTTTTATAAATCCATATGTATTAGATATCTTTCAATCCTCATTAAGGAAAGACTAGCATAGTCTTTCCCACTCAGAGCATTATCTACCTTATTCTCCTTCCTATGGTGGTAATGTATGAAACTATCATACTGTTTAATCAATTCCAAACAACTTCTATAGAACACATTCAACACTTTTTTATGAATATAAACATAAATTTTTTATGATTTTTATATATGTCACAAATTTCATCGTAATAATAATGCCTATATTTCATTAATGTAAAAATCACCACAAAAAACCACATACCATATGTGAGGTAATTTTTATAATTTATTTTCAATTAGTTTTGGTCATATTATATCAACATATCATTATTCATGAGTAAAAAACCTATTCCATTATTTTATTTATAACTATAGATAAGAAACCCTTCTATAATAGAAGTTAGTGTGAGTATAGGTGCGTTGACCAACCATATATTCAATTCCTTGAAATTATTTTCACATTCATCTAATTTAATAATTTAACCCTCTTCTGATCCAACTTAGTAGGTGGATTAGATAGTTGTGAGAAATCTCTCAAAAAGTATCATTAATATCTATCAATCCCAAGAAAATTATTTATTTCAATTACCATTGTTTGTTTAGGATATTTATCAATAAATTCCTTATGTTATTGATCCACTTATATACCCTCACGTGAGATTATATAACCAATGAATGAATATTTTTGAATCCAAAATTCACACTTGGTAAATTTTTCATTAAACATAACCTTCTTCAGGGACTTCAAAACAATCCAAAAATAATATTGATGTTCTTGCTTCCTCTTAAAAAAATTAATAATTTTATATTTAAGTACTATTATAAATTGATCTAGGTAATCTATAAAATCACTTATTTAAATCCATGATGACAGGAGGTTCATTAGTAAGTCCAAATAGAATCACTATAAGTTTTAAATGCCTATAAATCATATAGAGAACCATCTTTGATATATATTCCTTAATAAAAATCAATTAATGAAATACATGGTTAAGTTAAACCTTATAAAATTATTTATCTCCTCGTAATTGATCAAAATATAATCGATAAATGGTAGAGAATACTTTTCATTATTATGATCTTGTGATGTTTCTGATAATCAATGAAAAGACACATTAACCCATATTTTTTCTTAATAAAAAGAATAGGTGCACCCCATAGTGATGCATTATGGTGTATGAATCCCTTAAAATGATTATCCTAGAGTTTCTTCTTCAATTATTTCAACTCAATTGGGACAATTCTATAAGAATTTTTTGAAATACACATAGCCCAAGTATAAGTTCTCTTGAAAACACAACTTCTCAATTTTAAGGAATATTAGGCAAATATTCTAGATATACATGAAAAAAATATAATAAAATTTGTGTATATTAAATTTTAAGTTTCTACCTAATAATATAAGATAAATATCTTTCAGGGATAAGAATTAAGACCCACATGATAAAATTAATTTCCATTGGAAATTTATACTCAACCGTGCAATGAAAAATACTCATAGGTTCATTTTTAATATTAAATGTGAATTACCTTCCTTGTAAATTGATATGGTATCCATATAAATAAATATAATTCATGCATATAATCTCATAAAATTAATCTAAATGGAGAATCACATGATTTGCAGGAATTTTTTTCCAAACAATTTAGTCAGATAAGAACTGTAGATGTTGGATGCAACCATCATACCATTGGAGTATTCACCACTAACTCAACATCTAATCCTTGTGGATATGAATTAACATTACTTGGGACTTTTATTAATAAAAGTTAATTCATATAACTAATCATAAATATGGTACATCAATATTTGAGAACACATATTTCCACCTCAAACTTCATTGTTCCATATTCAATCCCATACGAAAACCAGAATAGTTTTTAGGACCATAAAACATCATTAATTAAGGTTATCAACCATAAAATCATGAAAGATCATTCAAATTTTGTCTAAATAATGAAAACTTTTCAATATATGGAACCTTAGGTAAAACCTTGGTTATCCAAGATCATTTTAAAAACACTATGTAGTTATCCTATACATTGAATTATCCCCAGGGTTTTCACCAAAATAATTTAATCCAAATCCATAAAAATTAACTAATCCCTTCTACAATACACTCTATAGTGAACCATACAATTTAGACGTAAATATTTTAAAAAAAGTTGAATATTCAATATATGAATTTACGATCCATGCTAGAACAAAATAAGTTTATTTTATTTTTATAATTGATAAATGACTATCTTATTTAGGTACATTATTTATCATAAATAATAATTCTATTCTTACTTTGTACCCTTATATTCATACTCTACTTAAAACTTTCTTCAAAACACATGGAAAGGAATCATAACAAAGGGTGAGATCATATGCTCCATATCGGTAAACATGGGAGATATCAAAAAATGATCATATGAAATAAAAAAATAATAGTTTGAGAACATGAATATAGATTACAAAGTGCATATCTAATCTATCATGGATATTAAACTTGATTCATTACATAAAACATTATCTTTACAAAATACATGAATCCTAAGAGTAAGAAATCATCATTCAAAAACCATGAAGTATAAGTTCTTTTCATAAAACTGTGGCACCATAATCGGTATAGAAACTATTTCATATGTCATGATTAACTACTAAGAACATAAAATATTAGTGGATCAGGCACCAATTCCTATTTCCTATAGTGAATTAAGCATATCGACTTATTTACGACAATATATTAAGCATATTGACTTGTTTCCCATAATTATCTCATGGGATATAAAAACATTTCTAATGTATTGGAGGGTGGTATAATTCTAGGGCCACCCATCATATAATGAAAACTATATATATGTGTGCAAAAAGATTATAAAAACATCATCATAACATTAAATCATAACCCATGACAAGAAAATAGTTTTCATAAACATTTCCAAAATTCATCATAGAATAAAAAATAGAAAATAATAGGGTTTTATAAACAAATCATCATAAGAAATATAGAGAAATAATATAAATGGTATCATTAAATCATGTATCTAGTAAATAATAATCAATTTCAAAGGATTTTATAATAGATGAAAATTCCTTTAATATAATCACCTGAATATTTATTAAGGAAAATTACCGTTTCATTTTGAAATCACATATTAAATTAAAAATGTACCAAAATATTATGGAAAACATTTTATTTGAAATAAAAAATGGAAAATTTTAATTTAATCTTATAATCATTGAGTAGTTATGATGGTGGGGGATTCTATTCATTATGTACAAGTTAAAAGAAAACATTCCTTTCTCACCTTTGTAAAAATTCAAAAATTACATCATATAGAAAAGGATATGAGTATTCCTTTGAAATAATTTTATAGAAATTAAATATTTGAATAAAAAATTAATTTAAACAATAATATGATAATAGTAAAATAATTTGAAGTTATTTTTGAGAAAACATTTACATGGAACAAAAATTATTTCCAGATGAAAAGTAAAACATTATCATTTTCCTTAAAATAATTCCTTCAATATCTTGAGTACTTAATGTGATGAAAATGAAAGTAAAACATTTATTCCCCAAAAATAACCATATTATAATAAAATTATAATAATTCATTAGATAATAATTATTTAATTTCCTTAATGTAAATTAATGTATAAATAATCTTGATTAAAATAGGATTGAAACAAAAACACTTACCTCAGGAGTCATTTTTCTTCATACAAAATTTAACCTAATATGTGGTAAATTTATATTTATTACAAATATATTATATAACTATAATAATATATATCCAAAAATTTATTATTTACTTATGACATATTATCACCCATTTGTTATAAATTTTTTATGAAAATCAATGTTCTCGGTGATAACTACTTTATTTTTCATGCATGTTTCAGGTTGAATGTCACAATACTTGAACTTTTATCCTGATTTCATAATATCCATATTTTTAATCATGATATAAATATAAAATGGACTCATTATATATATATATATATGTATTCACCCATAAAAGTTAGGGTTTGAAAAATGAATTAAACAATTAATGTTGACGGTAGGTCATGCATATGCTTGAACATTTTTAAAATTTTTTTGATTGATATAAAGAAATGAATTTAAAGAAAAATTTACCCATAAAAATAGTTTTTATATACTATATATCATATATTTTAATTAAATATATCTTTATTACAATCCATGTAAATTGGAAATTAAAAATGAATCACATCACTTCATAGAGGTGGTTGTCCACATGTACACACGAGCGACATTATCATTTTCCAATGGATTGGAATGTATGAAAGTATATATGCCATTATAATTATATAACAATATATATCTCAAAGATATAATATATTAATATTAAAACCATTATAATAACGATACATGAAATATGGTGATGGAAAATGAATTGTATTGCTACATGGAGACTCTAAGTCTTATGTATGAATACGTGATACTTTCATTACCCATTTGATGGGAAAGAGGGTGAATAAAGTTTTTTTTATAATAATAATAAACTTTTATTATATTTATGATACCTAATGTATATATATTTTAATAATATCACATACTGAGAGAAATTATAAGAAGAAATAAATTGAAAGATGTCAAGTAAGATGATTACCTCTTCTTCAGTTGGCCTACTTTATATCCCTTCTTACTCAACCTTGGAATTATTTTTTCAGAAAAAAATAACCACTAATTCTTGTTTGAGGAATTTTTTAAGTTAATTTTGTGAGGATCGTTTGATATAGAATGCTCAATGTGGTGAAAATAAGAGAAAGCAGGGGTTCCCTTTTATAAGTGAGGGGAAGGGCACTCTGGGACTTTATTAAGAGATTAAAAAAATAATAAAGTCATTATATAGAAAAATAATTAAGAGTGCCCAAATATTTTAAAGTAAGGTTTTATGTGTTTAATATCCCATCATCCAATAAAAATTTGATAGGTTTATGTGGAGTCTTAAATCTTATATTTTGGTTTTAAACCTTAGTTAAACAAATTTTAACCTTAACCCCGATAACAACCTTTTTACACTAAAAGGGTTATAATTTTACTTATAAGGTAAAAATTTTCTTATAAATGGAAAAGGTATGAACTTTTAAATAATATATTATCCACCATGTACTATTTCAATTTTTTTATGATTTTAAAATAATTTAATAAAATATTTTTTTCATAAAATATCATAAATGTCATTTTTGAAATTATTCATTTAATTTTACATTAAATAAACCAATAAAAAGTTTGAATTGTACTCTAATCACATCAAGCATACCTAATCTATCATATTTATTATAAAATTTGTGTAATGAAATAATTTAACCGATTTTTTATGGGAAATATATTTCATAGCATTTATTTTATTTTTCTAATAATTGAATAAATATTGTTTATTCATTGCGTAAGAAATGAATGCAATTATTTCATGTATAAAAATTAAAACTAAATTAAAATGATACAAATATTAAATATTATATCATATAATTATTTAAAAAATATTATTCTCTTTTTATCCTTATGTAAAAAATTTAGTGATATTAAATTAAATAGAGTGACATTTTGATATTTTATTTATTTAAAATAAAATGAAAAACAACAACATTGTGTCTCCTTTTAACACATTCATATCCTTAAGACTATCCCTATAGGTCATTCATAATATACTTCTTCACATCCTAGGATAAATAAGACATGGAAAGGGGTGCACTTATATTCTCAATAAGGATAAAAATATAGCGGAAACTTTTTTTTGAAAATATATGAATTCATTAACTAACAAAGATCATCAGGGTTACATGCATATAACTAAGAGGGGAAGTGGTCCAGCCAAATATGATCGTCGTAAGGTGTGCCAACGGTCTCCAACTAAGGGGCAGAACTGTTACCTTCCCTTTTGATGAAGGATAAGGTGCAGCTTGTGAAGCTTTGATGGAGGGAATGAATAGTCCTGATGAGGGATCCAAAAGATTGAAGGCCGACATCGTTGAGGTTGATGGAATTGACAATGGTGAGGCAGTCTAATTCGAGGTTAATTGATTTCCATCCATGATAATTAGAAAATTTCATCTCGACAAGGTTGGTGACCGCTTTAGCTACTACGGGTTCCAATAGCGCATGGTGCTATTCATGTTTGGCTGCAATGATTTGACCATGGTTGTCCCGGGCCAGCATACCGAGTCCAACATGTCCATCCTTGTGGAGAGACACATCCACATTAATCTTGAGATTCCCTTCCCATTGTGGGAACCAATGTCAGGAGTAAGAAGTGGTTCCAAAGGGCCTCTGCTACTCAGAGTGGTGCTGCCAGCCTACAATCCAGGATGATGCTCGTTCAATCTAAAAACAGGGAGTCCTAAACAAATGATTGAAAATGAAATCATTACGCCGAACCCAGATGATCCAGTCCAAAATAAAAAATGATCCCACTTTAGCCGGTGAAAAGGAGGAGCACCATCGCATCAGAAGAGAGGTGAGGTCTGAGGCCACATCCAGGTAGAGATCATAAGGGGATCCCCATTTGATCCAAACCTCCTTTTCCCCTGGGCATTGGAAAAGAGCATGGAGGAGAGATTTTAAGATGTACAAGCCTTTTAAACTTAAACCACAACATAATATGGCAAAGATAAATCAAATAATTCCGTTTTCTCATTCACATGGATATTCTACTAGTCTAATAATCACATGTAATATCAACAACCAACTTCATAATCACGGAATGCATAATGTCGGACATTATAACCACATAGTCAAGGCCTCATTCCAAGACTAAAAATAAGATATTGTCAAGGCGTTATGCCAAGAAACTAGTTTATCTCATGAGACCTACCAATAAATCAAGGATCTATAGTGGGCTCGACCTGTCACTTACTAAGTCTAATTCATTCCTCGCATGAAAATGTTGAAACATAATCTAAACATTCGTATTATAACTAGCATAAGAAATTTTAATATTTTAACCACAAACCATGAATGGTATAAAAATAGTACATCCATAGTCAAACATAAATAATTAAATATAATATTTAAGATTTTATTATAATAAATCAACCTAAATCAAGAATAATTAAGGGTATTGACATAGATGAAAATAATCAAAAACTATTTTTGAGAAATATCACCTTTTTCTTGAAAAAATTTAAAAGACTCACTATTGATCAAGAAGTTGTTATGAATCAAAGTGTTTCATACCAATTTGAAACTTTTAAAAGGAATTTTATTTTTAAAACATTAATGTCCATAAAAATAAATCCTTAATATCATTTTTAAAACATGGACATTAAGGAGAAATATTTAGAAGAATAAATATTTAAAACATTTAAAATGATATTTTAGTTAGAGGTCCTAACCAAATGAGAGATGTTTGAATAAAAATAATTGAGGTGATCAAAACTTTATAATATCCGGAGAATAATGGGATTCATGATATACTACATCAAAGTACTATACACACGCCATATAAAATTGAATTGGTGTATCACAACAAAGAAGTCTCAATAGAATGTAAATTGAGATGAAATCCATTATAAAGGTTGTATCCTTATGTTAAGGATAAATCAATGACATAATTATGTGTGAAAAATATAAATACATTCAATATGATTGGATATTCAGTGTAAATAATTTATATGGCATTCACACATATTCTTGTAATAACAACACCAATGACCTGGATGTTTAACTCAATGAATGGAAATTGAGTTAAGATTACTCTTATCAAGTTCATATCGATGAATTGGGAATTTATAAATAGAGGGAATATTTGTATCAAAACTATATCCACAAAAAGGGGAGTGTAAATAAATACATAAATAAATAAATAGTGATTTCCCACATAATCTTGGAGTAAAATAATCAATAAAGTTTGCGTAAAACTCAATGAGTGGAAATCAAAATTAGAAATTCCCTTACTGATTTGGTAACTTATAAAACATACACCCCATGAAATAAGGATCATACAATTAATATGTAAATAACCATAAATTAAAATTATATTATACATGGAATACAATAATGGGCATACATACACCACACAAAAAGAAATAGAAATATAGCTTGAATCTCATGGGAATAAGAAGTGAGATGAAAACCCCTTACCTTGTAATTTTACTTGGTAAAGGTTATGTTAACCTACTCTGTAATAGTTAAGTCATTGTTATTAAATTATAGAACAACCACATAAATAAATATGAAATCATATATGATCTTTTAATATTGCTTTGTTAATAATATTTCAGTAGTATCATTACAGCGGGTGTTAACTGATTCATTTTATTTTATATGTTTGGTTACGTAAGCAATGTTGGTTATGGATAGGATGTATTTGTTTAATATACGGAATTATATTAAGTTCTTAAACATTATTTTTAATCATCAATTAAAATTATTCTTGAATGGTTATGACGGGGACTGAATTTCATCGCGTTCGTGGAGATGGTAATCCGTACATACACACGAAAAACAATATCATTATATTGATGGTGAAATAATATGTAATTGGATGGTATATCATAGAAATATAATCCTTAAAATGTTATATTTATTATTTACATTAGTTATACTCATTATTATACCCATCCAAATAATGAAGTGTTTGAATAACAAACTACACCTCGATGTGGAGACGGTAAGTCATACGTACGCACGTATGGTGACAAGTCATTAATAGGATGGATAGAATAATGAATATGGTTGTACCATATTTGTTAAAACATCACAGCATTTATGAGTTACTGGAATTATTATTTTGTTATGGAAACAATAAAGATAGAGGAATTGGAAGAAGAAAAGAACTTTGAAAGAGGTGGTGAAATTATTACCTCTTCTTTAGGTATTTCCTTTTGAGTTTATCAAAAGGGCTCCTTAGGTTGGATTTATGATCAAAGTAAGGACTCTAGGTCAAATTTATGGTAGTTGGTAGGAAATTTGAGTAGGTTTTGGCCGAGCCAAATGACTTTTGATGTATGATTTTGAGAGAAGGGGATGTACCCTTTTATAAGAGAGTTGAGAGTCACTTTTGGAAGAGTTTTAAATATTATTTTATTATACAACCATATTCAGTTTATAATGGCTCAAAAATGTTTAATTTAGATGATAATTTAGGTATGAGTCTAAAAACTTTCATCCAAATGGTTTTAGATAGGTTTAGTTCACCATATTAACCTTATCTTTTTTATTTAACTCTTAGTTAAATAGTTTAAATTTTACCATGTATTCTTGTATTATTATACTAAATGGTTAATAAACATAATATAAAAATTCAATCGAACCCTAATTGGTTCATTATTGATATATATAACCTTATCTATGTCCTTTGGCTGAACCTTAGTTTTTTGGGAATATTAAATCAATTCATAATATAGTTTTTTTTAAATAATCATTTATGTCAATTTTGACATTATTTGGTATTTTGTTTTTGTGAATGTCATAACATAATTATAAATTATAAAAAAAATTATTTAATTGACCTAAACATGTCATATTATCCTAGAAAATTACTGGAATTCGTCAGAAGTCTCAATATACATTTATTTGGATATTTATTATATCAATTATTTTAATATTTCATTAATAAGCTAATTACTACATCATTATTGTATCATAAATAAATTGTATTATATAATGTCTAAAAATTATAAATAAAATACCATTATATACGAAATTGTTTTAGTTGAATTTATCTTATGTATATCCCTATATTAAAAATGGTTTAGTTATTAAACATGGAATTTAACACTTTTAACTCTTCATTAAATAAAATAATAATTAATGTCCAAATCAAATCCAAGTTGACAAAAATGATCATATTTGAATCCTAAGGTTGATTTTGGTCGAAATAAACTTATCCAATAGAATTAGGACATGTGTTAGTGTAATTATAACATCATTTTTTTACCTTCAATTACCCTATTTACTTTTAACCATGGTAAATAAATGTCAAAAGTTAACATTTACCAAAAATTAATTTTATCTTATTGAAACACATTTTACTCACTAATTTCAACCGTGTCTCTCAGATTTTTGAAATTCAATTCACATAAGTGGTAAAATTACGTTTTATGCAAATTTTCAAATGTTGCTAGAAGGTGGGTAAAAGACGTTAAACAGTTCAATAAAATTTTATACATCTAATTTTATTATAAAATGCCTCCAATAAATTAAATTGAAATTATATAGGTATTATATATATTTTTTAACTTTAAAAAAATTAAAATAAAATAAATAATTATTTAAACAAAAAGTTGGTTTTAAATAATAACAGTATTTTCACTATTATCAAAAATTGCAAGTTTTCAGAAAAATACCAAAAATTTACCCTAATCTAATTATGATATTATGAACTCAAAAATAAATTCTATTTTATGAAATTCAAAACATAGAATTTTCATTAATTAATTTAAAATTAATTTCAGATGTCAAAACCAAAAAGTTGGTTTTTAAAAAGTAAAAACTATCAAAACATTGACATGTGTTTATGTCAAATTTAAATGTGAATTACTTATAATTACCTACATTGTATTAAATGTTAAAAATATAATCTAATTATACTTCCAAACCCTTAAAATGTATAATTTAACACTATAAATTATTTCTATTAAAAATGTTGTTTTCAATTAAAACATAGTATTTTTTAATATTCATTAAAATATGATAGGTATCTGAAAAGTGCCAAAAAATTATCCAAACTAAATTATTATGTCCTACTTCTAAAGAAGAATTTAATTTCCTTAAATTGAATATAGAAAAGTGTCAAATATTGGTTTTAAAAAGGATTCTCCATTAAAAGGCGATAAAATCTTATTTAAAAAAATACTTCTTTTATCAAAAAAGAATGAATTTGTTCTTATATTATGTCTAAGAAACAAATAACATGGATTATAAAATTGTATGGATAATATAAAATTCAAAATTCAGTTAATACTATTCATAACCACTTTTTGAATAGCTAGTTTGGTAATTCGTGGTGTGCTCGAACTCGGTGTTGCGTGTAGCAAAAGTTATTGAATTACTTTGAAGAGATAACGTATTATGAAATCTTAGGGTGCTATATTCTACCCTCCTATAAATTACTTCTTCAAAATTTGAAATTTTTCTTCAAAAGTAAAAGGTTAAATATAGAAAAATACCTTTGTGAAAAACCCACATTGTAAATTGGGTTAAAACATTTAGTCTTAATAAGAGGGAAAGGGAAATGAAAAAATCACCACCAAATTATTATCTCTATTAGGATAACATTTGTGCCAATTAGAGACACATAATTGGTGGAAAAACATAAAAATTTATTGGGAGTGATTGTGGTCATAAATCACAAACAAGTGTAAAATTGATTGTGTCAAAGCCATCAATCTATGATGATTTAAAATATCATCGGTTCAAAAAAACAAAAAGTATTAGGATAAAATATTTTGGGTTTTAATATCCCTTTCATAAAGTTAAAGAATTTATTTTTTCATATAATAAGAGGAAAAAAATATACATGAAAAGTAGAGTGTCATCCTTCAACTAATTCATACTACAAACTCATCTATCACTCCAAAAGATACGTATTCAAGATTACTTGGTCACACCTGAAGTGCTAGAATCAAATTCTAGGGAATCACCTTATCCACAAAATATGAACTATATTTTTCCCTTGTATTTAGACATTAACGAAAACCAAAATGGTTTGTACAGGATCTGATAATCCCTAAAAAGGATAATCTTTTATAGAAAGAAATACAACTCTTAATCTTCAAAATTCTACAAACAATACCCAAAGATTAACAAAGACCATTCCAAAAAACAATTTTCCTTAAAATTATAAAAAATAATCCATACTAAGTCTGAAACCCAAAATTTAGAAGGATTTGATCACATATTCTTATATGATAAATCTTAACATTTTTCTCCAAATAACATCGAATACTCTTAAAGTCGCACAATTAAAAGTAATTAACTTAATCAAATATTATCTATGATAGGTTAATCCATTTTCATAAATAACCCAAATCTCTATAAGTCCACAAAAAACATACGTTCTTCCAAAATGAAAATCCACCATTACTCCACAAATGAAATCCCATATTATTCTATTTTCCTTAGGCATATAGTGTTCCCAAAAGAGCAAACATCTTCCAAAATAACATTTATAAATTAATCACAAAATCATTTTCATATACTAAGTATAAATAATAATTTCCCAAAATCAACATATTATTGATCAATAAAATCATTTAACTCAAAATAATTAGTCATACTAACTAGGGACTTCACGTAGTCCAGTGGTAGGCGATAAATCCCATTTGCACTTTAGTTGTGGGTTCGATTCCTACAGCTTTGTCTAATGCAACAGGTTGTCACACGGTCTACATGTTTACTTTTTTCAAAAATTATATATAAATTTATAACATTCCAAAAAATGAGATAAATTTCTCTGAAATAACCATAACATATTTTAACCACAATTGTTATCTCATACCTTGAATTTTCTTCCCAAATATTAATAACCTGTAATTGACTCAAATTCATGGATCATATAAACCAAAATGGTTATTTATAACTATATCCACAAAAGAAAAGACAATTATTCCTCAAATAGAATTTTTACATAACAAATTGTAGGGTTACACATACAAGAGAAAAGTCTTCCAAAGTAATCCCATCAACAAAGATAATTAATACTTTTAAACATTTTTCCATCCATTTATTTCCACATAGGTTCTTATTTGGCATAAAGGTTATCCTATAGAATAATACATTGTCTCGGGTAATGCCCAGGCCCACCATATTTACGACAAATGACTGTAAATGGATTCTTAGGATCATCTTTATTTTCTTCCATAGTAATCCTCATTTTTCCTTGGCAATTATTTACTTTAGGTAATTCTTTTCCAAACATAAATAATTTATTTGTTCTATTGAGACACTTTCATGGGTGTCTCCTTCTACATTTCCTACACGATGGAAAATGAGATTTCTTTTCATCATGGTCTCCACTGTTGGAGATTTTATCATTCTCCACCTTTCTCTTCTTTTTTGAGTTCAGGAGTTGGTTAATGTATATGATATTGATAATATTTTTGGAAAATTGATTCGGCATGAACACGATATTATTTATTCCTATTAGAATTCTATTTTATTGCTCATTTCAACATCTGATCCCACCTTGTACATCATGTTCCATGTTACTATGACTTCCTTGGAATCCAGCCATTGACTAAAACCAGAAAGTAGAGTGTGAGTAACAATAGTCATAAAATCATTTAGAGAATATCATGACACATTATTTTCAATATAAAACACCATAAGATTAATCAAGGTTATTTATTATGATCTTATATTAAAATCCTTCAAATTAGTTTGTAAAGAAAATGTGAATTATCTTAGGCATATCCCCCAGGAGTGTCGTATCCAAGAGTGAAAAAAGGCCCATTGTCGTGTACTAGGATACCCCGGGTCAAGCCTGAAACTCCTTGTCAGAGATTTTACTCATAGGTACATCTATTTCAGAGCTACCTCTACCTGCTCATATCTAGACAGGGATTTATTTCATGGAATATATACAAAATCTCTACATTACCAAAATTATAGGAAGTTCTTCTATACTAATCCTCAATGTCTATCTTAGGGTAATATTCTCTAATCATAGGTTTTCTAAATCTAGCTTCCATGGTTTGTACAAAACATTCTATGATACCAAATATAATGCCCCAAACCTAGTTACGCAGAGTTGGTTCATTATTACATAACATTGACATGATCACAAGGGATAAATCCTGAAATACTGATCAGTTTAGTAGCCTTGGAAGTACAAGATACAAACATAAGTTTTATATTACATTATAAAATAAAAAACAAAAACATTGTGTCTCATTTTTAACACATTCATCTCCCTTAGACTATCCCTATAGTTCTATCATAATTTACTTCATTGAATCTTGGGAATAATAAAATATAAAAAGGTGTGAGCTCAGATGCACAGTAAGGATACAAATATAGTGGAAACTTTCATAAATAAGCATAAAAATTTAAGGCAATGTATAAGACTAAAGCACAAGAATTTTAACCTTAAACCTCAGCATAATATTGCAATGATAAATCAAATAATTCCATTTACATATTCACATGGATATTTTTCTAGTCGAATAACAACCTGTAATATCAAAAGTAAACTTCATAATGATGGAATGCATAATGATGGACACGATAACCACATATTCAAAAGTAAAATAAGATTTTTTCAAGGCCATGTGTCAAGACAGTAGTTTGTCTCATGAGACCTACCGATGCATCGAGGAACTATAACGAGCTTTACCCTTCACTTACTATGTCCAATGCATTCCTTATATGAAAAGTATGAAACATAATCTAAACATTCGTTTTAGAACTAGCATATGAAATATCAATATTTTAACCAAAAACCATGAATGGTATAAAAATAGAACATCCAAAGTAAAAAGTAACTCATTAAATTTAATATGAAAGATTTTATTATAATAAGTAATCCAAAATCAAGAATAATTAGGGATATTGACATAGATGAAAATAATCAGTAAAACTATTTGAGATAAATATACCCTTTTTCTTGAAAACATTTAAAAGTATCACTATTTTTCAAAAAGCTATTAAAATTATATTTTTGAATCAAAGTGTCCCATACCACATTGAAAATTTTAAATGGAAACATTAATTCCCATATAAATAATTCTATAAAACTATTTTTAAAACATGGACATTAATGAGAAAGATTTAGAAGAATAAATCTCTAAAACATTTAAAATTATATTTTAGTTAGAGGTCCTAACCAAATGAGAGACGTTTGAATACAAATATTTGAGAGGATAAAAAATTTATAATATCATTAGAATAAAGGGATTCATGATATACTATTTTAATGTATAGTATACACACCATATAAATGTGAATTGGTGCATAAGAAAAAAGAAGTCTCAATAGAATGTAAATTGAGATGAAATCCCTTATAACGGCCATATACTTAGGATAAGGATAAATAAATGACATAATTATCTGCGAAAAAATTATATACACTAAATATGATTAGATATTTAGTGTAAATCAATCTAATTACATTCACACATATTCTTGTAACAACAACACCAATGACATGGATGTTTAACTCAATGTATGGAAATTGAGTTAAGATTACTCTTATCAAGTTCATATCGATGACTTGAGAATTTATAAATGGAGTGATTATGTGTATCAAAAGTATATCCATACAAGGGGAGTGGAAATTAATACTTAAATATATAAATATTGATTTCACACATAATCTTGGAGTAAAATAATCAATGAAGTTTCCATAAAACTCAATGAGTGCAAATCAAAATTAGAAATTCTATTACCAATTTGGTAACTTATGAAACATACACCCCATGAAATATGTATAATACAATGAAGATGTAAATACCAATAAATTAAAATTATATTACATAAGTATTAAAATCATGGGTAGTACATACACCACACAAAAGGAAATAGTGAAAATATAGCATGAATCTCACAGGTATAAGGAGTGAGATGAAAACCCTTTACCTTGTACATTTACTTGGTCGAGGGTAAATTAAAATCTTGTATAATAGTTAAATAATTGTTATTAAATTATATAAGAACCATATACATAAATATTATATCATATATGATTTAATAATTTTGCTTTGTTAATAATATTTCAGTAGTATCATTGTTTTGGGTGTCAACTGATTCATTTTCCATTATATGATTGGTTACAAAAGACATGTTTTTTATGGATAGGATATATTTGATTCATATAAATAATTATATTAAGTTCTTAAACATTATTTTTAATCATAAAATAAAAAATATTCTTGAATGGTTTTTTTGGGGAATGAATTTCATCCCATTCATGGAGATGGTAATCCGTACGTACACATGAGCAACAATATCATTCTAATGATTGTGAAATGATATGTAATTGGATTGTATATAATAAATAAATAATAATTAACATGTTATATTTATTATTTACATAAATTATACTCATTATTACACCCATCCAAATAATGAAGTGTTTGAATAACAAACTACACCATGTTGTAGAGATGATAAGCCATACGTACGCACGTATGGTGACTTGTCATTCATAGGATGGATAAAATAATGAATATAGTTGTAACATATTTATAATAACAACATAGTATGTATAAGGTACTATAGTTATTATTTTGTTATGGAAACAACAAATAAAGAGGAAGTGGAAGAAGAAATGAACTTTGAAAGAGGTGGTGAAATTATTACCTCTTCTTCAGGTGTTTTCTTTTTGAGTTGATCAAAAGGGCTCCTTTGGTTGGCCTTCCGATCAAAGTAATGCCTATAGGTAGAATTGATGGTATATTTGGGGATAGTTTAGCAGGTTTTTATTGAGCCAAATGGCTTTGGAGGTGTGATTTTGAGGTAAGGGGAAGTCCCCTTTTATAAGAGAGGTGAGGGTCACTTTAGGAAAATCTTGAAATATTATTTTATTATACAATACTATTCAGTTTGTAATGGATAAAAAATGATTTATTTCAAATATAATGTGCAGATGGGTCGAAAACCTCTCAACAAATAGGTTTTAGATAGGTTTAGTTCACCATATTAACCTTATCTTTTAGATTCAATTCTTGTTTAAATAGTTTTACTTTTACCATTTATTCTTGTATAATTATAATAAATGGTTAATAAACTTTTTATAAAAAGACAATAGAACTAAAATTGGTTCATTATTGATATATATAACCATATCTATGTCCTTTGTCTGATACTTATATTTTTAAGAATATTATATCATTTAATTATATAGTATTCGTTTTAAAAACACATTTTTGTCAATTTTGACACTATTTGGTATTTTGTTTTTGTGAAAGACATTACAACTTTATCAGTTCGAAAAAAAAAATTATTTTATCAAACCTAACATGTCATATTAACCTATATTATTTTTTAATTCATCATAAGTCTCAATTTACATTTATTTGGATATTTATAATATCAATTATTTTAATATTTCATTAATAAGGTAATTACTACATCATCATTGTATCATAAATAAATTTAATTATTTAATGTCTAAAAATTATAAATAAAATACCATTATTCATGAAATATTTTTAGATTTCTAATGAATATTTATTGTTGAATTTATATTATGTATAACTTGATATTAAAAATTGTTTAGTTATTAAACATTGAATTTAACACTTTTAAATCTTATTTAAATAAAATAATAATAAATGTCCTAATCTAATCAAAGTGTACCAAAAATATTATATTTTATTCCTAAGGTGTATTATGGTCGAAATAAACTTATCAAATATAATTAGTACATGTGTTATGGTAATTATAATATCATTTTTTAACTTTATTTACCCTATTTACTTTTAACCGTGGTAAATAAAAGTCAAAAGTTATTATACACTAAACAATATTTTCATCTTATTATACCAAATTTTACTTACTGATTTCAACAGAGTCTCTTGTATTTTTGAAATTAAATTCATATAAGTGGTAAAATTACTTTTTATACAAATTTGCAAATGAACCTCGAAGGTGGGTAAAAGACGTTAAAAAGTTCAATAAAATTTTATATATCTAATTTTATTGTAAAATGACTCCAATGAATTAAATTGAACATATATAGGTATTATATATATATTTTTACATAAAATAAAATTAAATAAAATAAATAATTATTTAAATAAAAAGTTGTTTTTAAACTATAACACAATGTTTTTAACTATTCATCAAAAATTGAAAGTTTTCAGAAAAATTCCAAAAATTCACCCTAAGATAATTTTGATTTTCGGAATTAAAAAAATAATTCTATTTTACTAAATTCAAAACATAAAAGTTGCATTAATTAATTTAAAATTATTTCCCATTGTCAAAACCAAAAATGTGGGTTTTTAAAAAGTAAAAATTATAAAAGGATTGACATGTGTTTATGTCAAATTTAAATGTGAAATTACATATAATAACCTAAATTTTATTAAATGATAAAAATATTATCTAATTTTTCTTCCAAACCATTCAAATTCATAATTTAACACTATAAATTATATCTATTAAAAATTTTGTTTTCAATTAAAACATGGTATTTTTTACTATTCATTAAAATATGAATGTTATTAGAAAAGAACCAAAAAATTATCCAAACTAATTTTTTAGGTCCCACATCTAAAGAAGAATTTAATTTCATTAAATTGAATATATAAAAGTGTTAAATATTTGTTTTAAAAAAGGCTTCTCCATTAAAAGATAGTAAAATTGAATTTTTTGAAAAATACATCTTTCATATGAAAAAATGAATTTGTTCTTATATTATGTCTAAGAAACAAATAATATGGAATATAAAATTATATGGAGTATATAAAATTCAAAATTCAGTTAATAATATTCACAACCGCTTTTTGAACGGCTAGTTTGGTAAGACTTGGTGCGCTCGAACTCGATGTAGCGTGTACCACAAGTTATTGAATTACTTTGAATAGATAACATACTATGAAATCTTGGGGTGTTACATTTATCTTGACTAACTCTAGAACACTATTTATCCTTAGTATTTATTGGTGGTTTTTATATTGAAAATATCCCAAAATGTATTCTATGAAAACCCCTTGGTCTATATTTCTTGAAAAATGATTTTCCACTAGATTATACCAAATATTATAGGCATAACGATGTAAATCATTACGTTCTTAACCTTGTCTACATCAATCAACTCAGTTTTTTTCATCCAATCCTACCAACCCACTTCTATATGAGATATAATATTTCATTTAAATATATAAGGATTATGGACTCAAAAATATGGAACCATATCAAAAACCACTATTATTTCAAGAGGTAGAGTCCCTTATATATTTTTCATTGCGTTTATAATATTCATAATGATATTATTCTCAACTATGGTATTATGCTCACATTCTAGAGAAATGTTATATTCTTATTCTTATATATATATATATATCCCATCCTAATGTTTCTTCATAAAAATATTCCCATGAGACTCATCATCACACTTATTAGGTTCGATGATTCTATAAAAATTATATACTAGTTTGTAATCGATAAAAAATTATTTTGGAAAAAAATAAAATTATCCATAACTTCCTATTCATAATAATAATGTAATTATTCAAATCAAACTAATCACATATTAACATTAAATTTATCTAATATAATTCAGTTAACTAATACAATACTAATAAACTATTAAGGGAAAAAGTAATTAGTTTATTAATTATACAATCATTAAATTGAAATCAAATATCTAATAAATCACAAACACATGTGCATAAAAATATATCACATTCCCATGTTCCAAAATTATATATGAATAAACCCAACTCACCCTTTACTAGATTGATATTAATACCATAAATTATCATTTATAAATTTCACAAATACATTTCCATAATATCTGTGTAAATTTTAATTCTACTGTACTTATGCTGGGAAGGAACACACAGATAGTTTTCATACCAAGTACCATCACATAACTAGTAAAATACCAATTCCAAAATATAAAGACTATATAATTAAAATATACCAAATAGTATTTGTTAATATCCCAACTCAATATGAGTATGCCAAAAAGTGACAATATTAGATAGCCACTAATTCACTCCTTGAGAACTAAAGTCAAGATACTAGTTTAAAGGATTCAAAGATATATCATAGAGAAATATTTAATCTATTGGTTCATCATAAGAAAAATACCAAGAGATGTAGTAAAAAATTAAGTATAACAAAAATTAATCTAATACTCAATGATGTATAAACTGTTAGTGTTTTCCCAAAAATCCTTAAAGTATTGTGGACTGAAGGATATTTCATACCATGTAAATTAATGTAAACAAACAATTAATAATTTATATAAGTTGGTTATATAAAACAAAAGATATTAAATTATAAAAACACCTAGAATATATTTATATATTATTAAGTCTATATGTGTATGATCACTTATGTTGATATAAAACTGATCATTCATAGTATATAAGTTCATTAACTTGTGTTTAGATGGACCTAATTAAAGTTCACCACCTAGATTTTTATTTATATTTCATTGATGTTACATAGGGAAACATTGTCTCTAGATCTCTTTGAAAAATGTTATAAAATAAGTTCCTTGATTATAAGGATTTATACATTGATACCTATCTAAGGTCATTTATGAATTTGGATTAATGAAAAGTGACCAGGTATTCTATTAATCAAGTAGAGGGATTCTATTAAATAATATAAAAAGTGTCCACTATATAATATATTAATACATCATTAAATTTATTAGAGGTTTGACTAAGTAAGTTCATCCCTATTCTATGTTAGTTACATGTGATTAATTATATAATATTTTTTCAATGCATGAAATAAAAATAATATAAGCTACATGAGATTGGAATTACGTATGCCACATGCTTAGTATCTATGTTATGGAAAATAGTGAATATATAATGGTCATGTGGTGGATTAAATAAAAAAAAGATTTTATAATTTAGGTATCTTGGATGTGTGGAAAAATAATTGTCCTAGTTTAGGATTATTAATAAGATTCATAATCATTTACAACTATACAAAGGGAAATTTGGGTCATATATAAGATAATTATAATTGGTATTGTTGGACTAATGTGATGAATTCATGAGTAAATATTTTTATATTTATAATAAACATAAATAAGATTTATATTTCTCTCATTAAAATATAAAATTAAATAATAATTATTTAATTAAATATTTATTATGCCATTATAATATAAATAATAGGTTATTTTTATAATTAAAACATTAATATGGGGAAATAAAAAATGACCAAATGGGGTTTGGGATTGGGATTTTAGTAGTGGTCTTCAAAGGCCCATTATGTGTTGAACATTCATAGGACCAAATATAGATACCATTTAAGATATAAATTTTATATATTTAACCAATTTCACGGCTCATTAGTGAAGATATCAAGGTAATTTGACACTTATTGCACTTTAAAAGGATATTTGGTGCTCTAAATTTCCATTAGAGGTAATTTATTTCACATCCTTTGATTTTATAAATAATTTTATTCCATATAATATATTTAATGCCAAAATTTATATAAATTTAAAAGAATATGGGTGTCGTATTTATTTTATATTGAGAATAAGAAATAGTGGGGATTAACATTCTCTAGTGTTCCTCGTATAAAGAGATACTAGTTTTCTACATCCAAGTGTTCTACATCATCTATATTTGAGAAGTTACTATCATTACTTAGATAAGAATAATATCCCATAAATTCCTTTTTTATTTGTGTTATTTTAAGATACAAATGGAGAATTGAATTTATCTCTTAAATTATGATCTAATTACTTTGATCTTTTTATTATGAATTTTTATTTTATTATTTCGTATTATAAATTAATATATTTTTTATAATATTGGTTGAGACTTACTATTGTTTCCTCTATGTGTTGAGTATAGGTAATGATATTACTAGATCTAAACACGATAAAGGAATAATTCATAAACTAAATATTATAATATTATATATTCTTATAATAAATTCACTCTATATAAGGATTTATTTAATACTTTCATGAAACATTAATGCAAATTATAATTTTGTGATCACTTTACTTGAGGAAAATTATATGTAGTATTCTTTTTTAAAAAATCTATATTAATTATCACAAACCCTATGTTCTAGTAAACCCCCACCCCCCTTAATAATATATTAACCTTATTTATTATTAATGTAATTATATAAAAATAGAATTTCTTTATGTGATGTGATTAATTCATAAAATAGAAATTTATAAATAATTTAATTTTCATCAGAAGCATTGAGCATATTTTAGAAACATACTATTTATTTAATTTGAATATAATCCAAAAAGATGTGTTTATGATACATATAATTTTTTTACTGAGACTAAATATAAAATCATTTATTAAATATTAAATTTTTATATTCCTTCCAATATGATTTACATTTTTGATGACTATAATCAATCAAATAGATTGGTCATACTTATCCAAGAATCAATAATATATCATTTTATATGAAAAAAGGGAAAACATTATTTTTAAAAAGAATATCTTGTTAAATTTTACTAGGGAACCGAAATAGATATTCACTTATAGGAATTTTGTAGAGTATATTTGTGTGATGAATTTTGAAATATTTTGTTCACTCAAAAATAAAAGTTTTATATTTGTTAAAATTATTTAGAGACATGTAAAAATATGAATATATTATTGTTAAATTTTTAATATTGGGGTTTAAATTTTATGTGGTATTATATTGAATAATAGTCTATATTTAATAATTGAAACACCCTAATATTTTAAAAGATAACTATATTCAATAGCATATACAACACACAACAATGAGTTTAATCAAAACCAAAATATTGTAAATTAAATATGAATATTATAACATACCCATTAAATTAGTGGGTATAAATATTATTATGCATTGATTAATTCTTATGAAATAAGTACGTAGTTATCATTATTGTTATTTTGTGTTTTAGAAGTATGTTTTCTGCAAAAGTTATTTTTATTTGTTTTTGTGAGAAAATATTGTAATTAATTTCTATAAATTATATAAATTTTATTTTATAAACATAATAATTTTTTTTAAATAATCATATCAAATTTATTTTAGTTTTATTTTTTTTGATTTTTTTGAAAAGATTAATTTTTCATTGAATAGTGAAAAATACCATTTTTTTGGAAAACTATATTTTTTTTCAACTATTTACAAAGTTAATTTTTATTTTAAATTTTTTTCAAAGTAAAATTAGTTCCATTATACTATTAATAATCTAATTATGTTCATTACAGTCAATTTTATAATTGAATTCAATATAAACACATTTTTTATATAAAAAATTTATTTTTAAGAAAAACTATATTTTTCTAAAATGAGGTTTGCATCATGTTTTTCACACTTATTTTAAAATTACATAATACCATTATTGAGATTGAATTTGAAAAATATTTATTCCACATTTATAATCAAGATTCTAAAATTTAGTAATTAGGTCCCTTTCATTTTTAGGCATTATGGATAGTAACCACAGTAAAACTTATCACCTCTATAAAGGGTAAATCAGGTTAATCTAGGATAAAACTAAATTATAAGGCCTAATTTTACATATTGATTCTTCTTTTATAAATATAATTTTATCCTTAACATGTTATGATCTAAATTTTGTTTTTTAATGGATAAGATTCCATGAAAATAAATTATATATTATTAAAATCAAAGGAAGTTACTAAATGTCGCTCTATTTATTTTTAATATCTTGCATGTGACTATATAGGGACAAAAGAAGATATGAATGAAAATAAATTTATTTTTTGATATTAATAAAATTATTTTCTTTATATAAATTAATTTTTAATTTCTGTTAAAATATATAATTATATTAAATGCGTGTACAATGAAAATACAATATTTACTTAATTAATATAGAAATAAAATAATTTATTTTAAAAAAGTAAAAGTTATATAATTTGAATTAGATAATGTTTAAAAGTAATTTTCAATATCTATGAATCATATTAGTTATTTTTAAAATAATTATATTTTAAATCCACCTTTGTATAGATGCATATCAAGGTAAATTAAATGAATAGTGATAAAATTAACATTAATGACACTATATCAAAATAATATTTTATTAAATTACTTAAAAATTATATAAATATTAAAAGTGGAAAATTAGGATCATATATGGTCTAAATGTTCATCCTCTATCCATTTATGGTTAAATAGTTAACTTATATGAAAAACTACAACCTTTTAAGAGTGAAAAAGTTGTTACCACGGTCAATGTTAAAATAGTTTAACCAAGGGGTTAATCAAAAAGATAATGACTACAATGATATAAAAAAATTATCTAAATTTAATTATATGATTTTATTCTAAATTTGTCAATTTTTCTTCAAATAATTACTTTCTGGATACATTGGATCTAAAATAGTATTATTATATATTAATTTTTTTTATCAAAATCCAAAAGTGCCCCTCACCTCAATTATAAAAGGGAACCTCATCCCCCAGTTCATTACACTACTTTGATCCATATACCTTGACCAAACTCTACCCATTTATCTTTAAAACTTCTTTATCTACATTCTATAGTTTTCAATTATCCCAAAAGACCAAACCTAGGTTCCTTATAAGGAGATCCAAAAGAAAACATCTAAATAAGTGGTAATCTCTTTAACCAATCACTTTATATTTTATTATTAATTAAAATCCTATAAATATATAATATTTATCATAAAATTATAAAATCATAATACTATATATGCTAAAATATTATATTTGTTATTAAACCACCATTATCCACCCTCTTTCACATGAAATGGGGAGTAAATGTATCACTTGTGTATAAGTACGACTTACCTTCCCCACATAGAAATACAATTCATTTTTAATTAGAATATATTATGGATGAGAATTATAATTTTTTTGAAGTCTCCCTCCAAATATATAGAAATTATGGGATAAATATAATGACCCCTGATTCCTACCTCTAGCAGGCCCTGGGTTGGCAACTAGAAACAAGGGTATAAAAATCTCCTGAAATGGGAGGCATGACCCTCTATAATAATGTAGGATCAGGAGATAAGATGATTCATCCAAAAACCTCCAAAAAATAATATAAAAATAAACCAAAACCATCCCACATGAATGTATAAATAAAACTAATATAGATAAAAGCCTTCAAATTAAATACCAAAAGAAGACAAGTTTATGGTAGAGACTCAACTGCAACTCCAACCCAGCTAGTAATGTCTATATTGATCCCCAAAATCATCCTATAAACCTTGAAATATATTATATATGTAATATGATCATAATAGTTATAATCAGTAGGGATGTAACCAAGGTCTCAAGTGAACATCTGAAAATAGAATGTTAATGTGCCAGTGAACAAATAGTAGAACCAACAAGCACCTATACAGGTCATCTAACCAAACTCATCCTCACCATGAATCACTCACTAAATCACAAATCCAATATAATAATAGAACATTGATATCAAAACAATGAATGTATCCCCACTTACTCTTCTCCAAATATTTTCCTCTCCCATAGCCCCAACAACGAATGTCCTATGGTACCAATAGTTCCTCAAATATCACATCACTCCCACACAAACACACCTAGGCTACACATAACCTCAAATCCCACCCACACACACCTAGGCCACACATCATATTACATCCCTCCAACACACACTTGGTCCACCAAACACATCACACCCCATAGAAACCTCGGACCACATGCCACATCTCGTTTTTAAGAAACTTGGGACCACACATCACATATCATCTTGAAGACACCTGGGAACACACGTCACATCTCATCCTGAAGACAATTGGGAGATAAATTCACAAATCATCTTGAAGACACCAAATACCACACATCACATCCCACCCAAAAATACTTGGTCCACTACATCACATCTTATGGAAGATCGGAAGAGAGTTGGTAACCATCCATATGTGTTATTACTACTTTGGATGTTGGGGAAAACACCCTTGAACTCAGAAGCCTTGAGTTTTGGTATGGTTATCCGACTAAGATGGGGTGAATTTAAAATAACATAAACATACATGATATATAAATATAAAAAACACTAACCAACAGGTTCAAATTAACAAAACTAGAAAAAACTACATCGCCACAATCTACCATACACTAACCATCACAACTACTTCCACAACAATATTAAACACACTACACAAGCCACACAATGTTCTCCATTTTCAACATACAAGTTTTACTAAATCTATTCATTACACCATTTACTGCACATAAACTTCTATCAGGTTACATTTAACTACAACCCATTAATTTATTCATTTTAGTTTAATATATTTACCACATATCTATTTTCATCTCTCCATGTTTATTATTCAACCTATTATGGATTTTATCATCATAGTTAATCCCATAGATAATCGGGAAACTATCTCAACCACACCACAAGAATTCCAAAACACGCAAAACTAAGTATGTGACACCCCATATCACCATTGTCGTTTCATAACATTGACCAAACTATATTTCTACACAACAACTGGGAATCTCATTCGTTGCATAACCACAAATGCCACATATGAAAACCATTATACCACAACCACTGTGCCACATTGTTAAACTACTTATAACACAGAACTCCCAACAACACATCCATTCCATCCAACCACTGTGTCACTATACCACACACTACACAACCCAGTAAGTCCCTAACAACACCACTCAACAAAAAAATCCACACAAAGCACCACCACGAGCGTAGCCATACAAAAACACGTCATTAATTCAAATTTATTCAAGGGATCTATCACATCACTTCTTTATATTTGCATGGGTATTATCATACAACCATATATCATTGGGAAACAAATTATTATCCAAATATATTTTATTTAACCTTGTATTAAAGGTATGATCCCTCAAAAAAGAATCACAGTTCATCACATAATAATTAATACTACTCGAACAAGGATACCGATAACCATTATTTTTAGTATTGGAAATAGGCATGTATAATAACATCAATAATATATAAAAACCCAATAAAGAATGAGACAAATACCCATGAATTTCAATTTTAGACATGGAAATTAACTATATAACTATTGGAAAACCCACCAATATTGACGGTTTTCAAAATCTTTGACTCTTAAATAATCAATATAAACCTATACTCATTGTTTTTATAAAATCTGTGGGTATAAGTCTTATTAGTTCTTCCATACCCATGGTTTTAGTGAAGTTGTGGGTATATATAAAGACCCATAGTTTCAAGAACTATGGTAATATCTTTCCCCATCATAGAACCTATACCCATGGTTCTCAAAACTATGATTATAGGTGGCTACCTTCATTTAGAAGCAACACCACCACTTCTTCCTCCAACTCCTGAACCTATAAATCAAATAAAACATACAATATACATTCAATGTAATAAAATTTTTCAACATTTATCATCCATACAATAGATTTAAATAGTTTTCAAACAATATTAAATACAAAAAAATACATATATGTCCATAAAACAAATCAATTCAAATTAGTACAAAACTGCACAAGTCTCCTTCCTGCTATGTAAAAAATGGATGGGATCAATATCTCCCTCATCGCCACCATCCCCATCCTCAATAGAATTAGTATCACCATCATCATCATCATCATAATTATCATCAACAACAATAACAATATCCTCATCAACAACATCATTTATATTAGAAACATCATCACCACCACCTTCTGCTCAATCTTCACTAGGAACCTCATTTGCATTACTTCAGGAATCATTTAAAGAAAAAATAAATCCCAATCAATAGTAGAACCTACCTATTATGGAATTGATTGAATTATAACCAATATAGATTTTAGAAATTATTTAGGGATCAACTTATTTATTTCATTCTCTTTTTTACTTATTTTGTGCTCCTCTAAAGCTTTTATTTTTAACCGAAGATTCTTCTGTATGATCACATTGTATCTTAGAGGTCTGAGAGTCTTGATAAGATCTTGATGAGGAACAATACATATAGTGGATGATGTTTCTTCCCGGTCAACATCAGTCACTTTCCTGGTGCTCCTCACCAAATACCAGACTCAAATGATCATTTAATATGAATTTTTTATCTTATTTATCATCAAGGGCCTCTAGGGTAGTCTATTGAAAATACAAACAAGATATTTAATTATGTATTTCATATAAATATTTGAAATATAAATAAATAATCTAACAATATTTTCTTGTGTTTGTGAATTTATTGCACATTCATGATTTTTCTTCCTACTTGGGAAAAATAATTTAGCTCTAAGTACACGACCATCAATTCCCAATATAGCTTGCTGTAAAGGAAATTGATTAGTATACAAATATTTACAATGTAAAAATTTTATTATCTTGAATAATAATAAAAGGTAATACATATTAAATGAATAAAAAATTCAAAAAAAATTATAATGTGATGAACATTGATGAAAAATATTTATATATAAAATCAAATTATAAATACTTAATAATTTTAGGTACCCATTTTGATAATTCAGTAATATTTAATAAAAATGCTTTGTATTCATTTCATAATGGATAATTGGCCTATAGTACTAATAGGATAATGGTCCAATTTTCCATTAGGTTTAGAGTTCAATTGTCCATAGGCCTATAGGATAATTGGTCATTAGGCCGACAATCCAATTGGCCATTAGGAAAAGAGTCCAATTAGCCATTAGACCAAGAGGCCAATTGTCCATTAAGCCTATAGTCCAATAGAAAAGGGTTATTTTCAACCTTATGTTAAGGGTATTAACTGTAATAAAATATAAAATTCCGCATGAAAAGATATCTATGTAAAAATATAAATAAGAACATTATTTCAATTTATATTAAAGTACTTGGCGCTTCTCATGAGCAGACATTATAATGTTCCCAACATGTTTACATAAGTCATTGAATCTTTTTCTGTTTTTCCCCAACGCTTCCAAAAAAATCAATATAAGTAATAAGAATTAAATTTTACATATAAAGAATTAAATATTGAGAATACCTTAAACTCATTAGTCTTCCAATATACAATCACTTTTTTATATAGAGTTTTGGGATAGTTGGGGAAAATGGGAACACCTTCTAAATTAGAACCAAATATTCTCTTTTGAACAACACACAGTTCATGATTCTATGATATCCATGACTCACCATGATCCATCAACCTTGCAGTCTTAGAAGCTTCACCATTAGTAAATTTAAACCGAATCTCTAATGAACATGTTAATTCATATAAAAACAATAATAATATAGATATAAATTTTTAAAAATTTCCTACCCATATCTACACTCATGATTTTCCCTTGATGTCATTAATGAGATGTCTTCATGAGAATGTTTCCAATGGAATGATATCATGGTACATGGCTAAAGATGACCTGAAACATCTACATTTCCTAATATTTTGACCTACCATATAATTATCTTCATTATAATCAAACATTATATGTGTCTGGTTATTCTAGGATTGCTGCATATAAGTGTGACCATGTCTCCTACTAGAATATCACTCTAAGTAAGATTGGAGGGTTAAAATGAATAATTAGGTCACAGTATAATGGGACAAAAATGAAGAGATATAATTTGACGTAGTTGTAATAAAAAACTAGATGATGGCTACTCAATAGGCTGTGATGGATTTGTCAGTTTTCCTGGATCAATATCCTCTAAAGGAAGTGACTATTCCAATCCATGATCTTGGTGGTCTTTATGTAGTGGAGTAGAAGATAGAAGAACAAACTCATCAGATGTTGGATGGATGGTAGGAAATAGAGGCAGTGTCTACATAGAAAAATATGGGTAGTATATCAGGGTATACATCAATGAATATGGATATGGTAAAGGTGGGGACATCCATGGAGGTGTCCTAGATGTGGTATGGAAAGATAAGGATAAATGATATGATGGAGGCATGAGTGGGAACATCCCTGGATACTCAAGTAGAGGATGGAAAGGTGTGATAGGTGGGGTATCTTCTAGATGATCAATGTGGGAATAGGTATGATGGGTAATTCATATAGGTCCAGGAGAATCCCCACTCACACCCATTCTAGAAGGATCAAGAGTAAACTATGGTGGAACTGAATTTTCATAAAAAAATTGATAAATAATATTAACATTACATTATATTTAATGCAGAATAAAAATATCACAATTATTATACTCACTGAGGGAAGTGAAAGAGGAAATGCACGGTCGTGCACATGTCGATTAGGATCAAATAATTGCTTCCTGTGAATTTATAAATTATTATTCATAATCTACATAAGTATTAAATGTACTTTTTTTAGAAATAGTTTTTAAAAATAATGCATACAACTTAGAAGTCCAAGAAGGCATAGGAAATTTCATAACTTCTTTTAGTAAACCAATGTTATTTATTTTTTAAAAACACATTTTAATCCTAGTTTTCTGAATCAAAATAAATCTAATTAAATGAAAAGAAAACCTAAAATATTAAAACAAACATATCCTTCCAAAATAAATCTAATTACATCAATAATAACCTAGAAAACTTATTTCTACATAAACTGAATGAACAATGAACATATATGGTTGCTTCTACATATTACCCACCACTTATTAAAGTTCAACATCAACTCTCATAATGGGACAGTTACAGTCATCAAATGAAATATTTTTGTCAACACTAATGGTGGAGTAAATGGTGGAAATTTTATCCCCATATTCATAAAAAATATATCTTCGAATTGCATTATTAATGAAATCGTAATCAGTCCTCAGATGATCTTTCATTTAAAACATTTGTTTTTTCTATTGATTCCAAAATGTATGGTTTACTAGAATGAAAGAATCAACTCATGTCAATAACACTTAATCCACAGTCATCAATAAATGTATAATGATGTGTCATTGAATAAAACCATTTATATTTTATCATAGTGACTTGAACTTGATGGTAGTAATCCAATAACAATATTTTCTCAACAATTCCATTATAATACACATCTTAATATCAATTCCGACTATCTAATGCCCTGGCATAAAAATCTTCTGTAGTAGTTAACGTAACTCCATCATGCAGTGTTCTCATTTTCACTTCTCGATCTGTTTTAACAAAATTATACCTATTAATTATCAAATATTTTCCATCATGAACCAATGAACTGGGACCAAAAGAGAACTCTCTTAATTATTGAGAAACATAGTCAACAGGTTAACTCAATTACTAAAAAATATATTAATAATAAAATTAATGGGATATTTATATTTTAACATAACTAATGTAATAATCATACCTTTTACTTCAACCAAGCAGGGAACCCCAGGATATGAAAATCCTCTCTCTTCCTCAATGGAAAATATCGATGAACTCTATCTATAAATTTTTTATATTCCCTACAAAAAATGATAATAAAAGTATGTGGTGTATGTGAAACGCCATAATATAAGATAACATATAAATATCAAAATTACATACTTGATATAGTCATCGAACAAACCATAATTTAAAAAAATGTGTGATGTGACACACCTCGCTCTTCAAGGATTAATGTAGCCAATGTATAATACCAACAATTCCTCATGTTTGGGGACGATATGAAAATGATGTCTCCATTTCCCCATATAGTTCATCTTCATTACTCATTGGTTGGTTATGTATTTTGCTCACATAAAATAATACAACAAAAAAAATCAATACATTCTTGAGAAAAATAACATCTCATAATTGAACCTTCAAGATAATTATTTTTTCAGAAATATGATTTCACTATGAGCATATTTATTTCAATAGTATACATCCACCAAAAATAAACTGGTCCCCCAAGAATCATTTCATCTTGAATATGTATAGTTAAATGTAGAATGTATGTAAAAAAGGATGGAGGAAATTTTTTTCCATCTCAAAAAAAATTAATGATGCCTCTTAATATATTTTTATCAAGAATTCCTTGGATATCCTTTTATCATAAAGGCCTCTAAAAATTTTCACAAACAAATCACGGTCCCCCTTACATTAAGGGATATAAAATTACAAATTACTATTGGAATCAATTCATGAAGAAGGATGTGATAATAATGAGTTTTTAGGGATTTTATTTTCAAATACCTTCTCTTAACTCATTTAGATATGTTTCTAGAATATACCTCAAGAACTATAATATTCTCCAATACTTAAAAAACTATCTTTCTTTGAAAGTGTCATCACATTAGAATCACAAGTAACTTTCCATTTTATTTCACTAATACACAAATGATGCAGTTTGGGTCGAATACCCTAGTACAAAAAGTTCTAAAGAGGTCAAAAATAATCTTTGGCCCCCCATTAATAATTAAAATAATTCCAATCAATATATCAAATATTTCATCTCAATGTTCATTATGTCTAAACAATGACTTAGAAAATTGGTAGAAAAATATGTCAACTCAAAAAATATACTTTTATTTTTCCAATTGTAATTTCCTTTAGTGTAAAAATTCTTATTATTTTTAGATTTTAGATGACCTTTGCCTAACAAAAACTAAACTACATCAACAAAATAAGCACATCACTACCTGACATACATTGATATTGTTTTTAATTTTCAATAGTATTATAAAACCTCTGACGATTCGTCCTGTATTGATGATCTATTAGTAAGAATCCCCAATGCCCTATTAAACTGAAACAATGATGATAATTAATCCTTCTTTATCATGTATTATTTATACATATAAAACATGATAGTTTTCCCTTCTTGATCCAACCAAAAATAATTTCATAAGTTAGGAAATCATTTATAGCCCATAAAAGGGAAACACACATCTGAAATATAAATTTTTAATAAAAATCGAGTGTCCGCACAACCATATCCTTAAGTTTATTCATCTATGTTATTAAAGGTTGAAAGTATATGTCTATATAATTTATAGGATTAGAAGGTACTAATATCGTTAGACTCAAGAAAAATAATGGTTTTTTATACATGTCCACAGAGGAAGATTATAAATATGAATAAAAACTAGACACATACTGTGATAAGTAAGCATATGACCAAATGGATTAAAACCATCACAGGACCGACCCAACCAGACATTCAACATAGCTGCAAAATCATTATATTGTGCATCAAATGCCTTCCATGCTAATCCATCTGCGTGATGAACGAACTCATCATTACCTTTAATTATCTAAGTATTATTCCATTACATATTTGATGATAAATCTACATTAATTATTAGATCATGAATTATGGGAATCAATGGAATGTTCCAAATAACTTTATGTGGCACACTATATGGTGTTACATCTAAATTTTCCTTCCATAGAGATGTACCAGATTTTTTATAGTCATTATAGTTATCTATTTCCTCCCAAAATAAAATGTAATATTTTAGAAAAACATGAACTTAATTTGTATCAAATACTTGATGCTTAATTAACTTCCATACATTATAATGATTTGAGGTATTATCTACACCATAAAGAATAAAATCCTTGAAAAAGGTAATAATATAATCAATTGTGTTATTGGAAATCACATATAAGATTTTCCATGATATAAATACATTAAAAATTACAACTTGGTCATTTTAGTACATTCTTGATATACTGGAGTTTTGAAACCATCCATTAAAATTTTCAAACTCTCAACATCATCATCTTCAGTCTTTTCCTCATGTGTACTAAAATCATTTCCCTCTTAAACTAACATACTATCTCTCTCGTGATGATGCACAAATGGAAACAAATCAAATATCAAATTTTCCATATCACTTTATTATTTTCAGTCACGAATCACAGAATATTGTCTTATATCTCCATGATGATACCAAACATAATAGTTTGTCTGAAATAGAAATTTTGTTATATGGTATCTAACTTCATCCCGACTTAACCATGGTGTTACTACACAATTATTGCATGAACACTATATAAAACCTCAATTTGAAGCATTTTTAAATGAAAAACCTAATAAAACACCAAAATATTTTGAAACTCGTTTGAAATATGATCAGTATGATACATCCATATTCTATCCATTATGTTATAAGTATAAAAAAGTTGTCTTCCAATCAACAACGTAAAGCATAATTAAAAAACATTATAACCAACTTTAATATGAAATTCATCAAAGTATACTGTTAGTTAGAAAAAAAAAAGAATAAGAGATCTAAAATATTATATTAGCAATGACTAAAAATAACAGATCAATGTGGGTACCCCTAAAATTTTAAAATTCACTATCATGGTGAATAAATTGAATAAATTTGTCACTACAATCCATATTATTCCCTTATACTCACTTATGTTTTAATAAAAAAACCTATCTATCTATCTCTATATTCGATCTTTTATATGATAAGGAATAAATTTCATTCTTGATAAACAATGGATAGTAACATGTTCCAAAGACATCAACTCACACAATGGAAATTATTTCACCTTAATAATAATAAAAATTAAAAAAATAATTCCATCAGGGAACCTAGGATGAGAACTTCATATAAGTTTCATTAATACATATGAAATAATGATTTTTAAAATAAATTACATTAAAACATAGAATAATAACAGAATGAAATATTAAATGTATTATAAACCATAAAAACATCAAATATAAACATAATAAATATCTTTTTTATATATATAACTATAATATAAAACATCCAAAACAACCTTTGAAAAAATGGAATTCCATTATGAAAACCATGTAAGAAAAAAACCAGTTAATTATATGAAATCAAAGTAACAAAATAAAATCACATATATATAATGTTTAATAAATGAAAATATGGGTATAAAAATCATTATATCATTCAACTTTCCAAAATATCGTATTCATAATTTTTCATATTAGTAATGTTAGTGGAACTATCATGTTTAAATTATTTATTTGTTCCAATACTCTTTTTATTTATGGTTCGATTATGGTTTATGAGAACATAATTTAGAACAATCATATTTGATGAAATTTAATAATGATAAGAGAATATATTATAACATTCATCCATTTTTGTTTCATCCTTACATAACCATTTAATTTAAATATATTATTATTGAAAATGTGATTCTATTCATGATAATTTTAATTGAGTGGAGTGAATTTAGATGGTTAATGGATATACATTTTTTTAGGTGCGGTTGCGTTGATGTTTTCTATTTAAATATTTTTTTAATATGGTTGGAATGATATTTACAATGAATGTTGACCAATAGTGCCATAGGGATAAGGAAATGTCATTAATTATCTCATTTAGTTACTTAATACCTAAAATGGAATGACATTTATTTTTTTAATACATCAAATGGATCCTTAATGAGAATAATAATATGAAACATTGATGAAACATTTATATAATAAAATAATTCTATTAAATACTATATTTTTCTTTCATTGATTATCATTTGTGAGTTATATTATTTTCAACTTATTACTAGAAAATAAACATTATAAATATACCTATTGGATACATTCCTAGTCAATGACCATAAATTGAATGACCTTAGTCCCAATAACAATATTTGTAAGAACATATATCAAGTTACCAAATATACAATGGTATTAATTAGTTTTGATATACATCTTTAAATATATTTAAAAAATCATTAATCAGTAATCATTTTCATTTAATTCAATCCAAGTATGTCAATTAGATTTCTAATCCATAGTGGTTGAAAACTTGGATAAATTTATCAAAGAAACCATTGTGAAACTTTTATCCCACAAAATATATAAACTAAATTGGAAATCATGAATAAGTAATGTTAAACAATTGAAAAATATTAAAAAACTATAGAGAAAAAAATAATTTTTATAAAAGTGTCTCACACCCTTGAAAATGGTGGAACACAAGAGAATAAATAAGAGTGTCAAAAAATATTACCTCAAAATGATCCCAAAAAAACCAAAAATAGAGAAATAACATCGTCAGATGGGCGCAATGTCTCGTGGGGGGTGCTAAATTCACTCGAGGAAGGAAGGTGGTGGCTGAAACTGACTTAGGAGGGGAGTAAGATGTCATATCTAGTTGAGAAGGGATGGGAGGGTGCCAAATTTGACCGAGGGGTGGGGGAAGTATGGATGCATGAGAGCCTTAGTGTTTAAATGAGGAGAAGGGGTGGAGGAACCTGAGCGGGTATCTAATTTCAAAACCTCTATTTCAACAGTTTTAAGAAACCATTGGTATAACCTTGGACAATAAATCTATAGCCACAGTTTTCCTAAACTGTGGGTATATATCCTTGGGGATATACGGATTTTCAATAGTTTATGACTAATATGACTCTTACTATCCAACCAAATGTAATAAAATCATGAAAATACCACATATAGAATGTAAAAGAGTGAGATCGAGGATCCCCTACCACAACGAAGCTTTATGATCTTGATGTGCACCATAGGACAAAGTTGAAATAACTAAAAAACCCAACCGCACCATGAAAAACCATTGATAAACCTACACCACACCCAAATACCATTAAAACATATCTGAAACACATAAACCAAACCAAAACGTACCAAAATAGAGAACCCAAAAGAATAATGAATGAAAATATATGAAAATGACTAGAGAACTCACCCCAGATTGTAGACAAGAAGACAAGGATCAAAAATGCGAATACATTGATCAATCGCCATCGAAGGAACCCAAAATGCCACATGGGAGCACTGCTAGCCACTTGGAATGAGAGGGAGAGTGTAGGGTTTTAAGATAAACTTGAGGTTCTCTAACCTTTAATGGCACATTTCATAAGGGAATTAAACGACGTGTAATCCCCTTTTAGGAATTTTCATCCTTGAGGTATGGTTTCACCAAAAAATGCACAACCTTTTTATTATTCAACCCCTAAAATATACACGATGTGAATCGAACCCTCATAATCTATGAATCACATTTAATCATTATGGAAAATTTACACAATTTTTATTTCCTCTTATTATATATTTTAGTATCCAAACTCATCCCGATCCACTATAGGCCTCCCCCAAGAACCTCTAACACCAAAGAGTAGAAATGTAACAAACTAGGAGGACATAAAATGTTACATTATATACTGATCTAATGATTCTCACCCTCGAGAATTGGAAACCAAACCTATAAAGAAAGGTGTCTGAACAACCACCTCGTAAGATACCTCGCAAGGGTATTATCATACCTCAATACTATAACTAGCCAAACACAACATCTGGAATAGACAAAAAAACATACCACACAGCCTCATCTATACACACACACACAACCAAAACCAAAAACCATCTCAATAAATAATCCTCACAACCCCAAACACAAGAATCAGAAATTCCATCAACCATTTCAAGATACTATCCACTCTAGGTGGAATTGACTTTCCCACAAAGGTTTAATCACATCGTAATTAATACATCTTGATTAGGAATCAAGTCCCCCCTTTTCATATTTCATGGTTTTATAATGCATCACATATCAAGGGAAACAACACAACTCATAAAATAGTAAGATCCAAACATCACATCACAATAAAAACAAATCCAAGAAAAACTCAAAATAGCCCCATGTATTGGGTGCATATATACAACTCTCACGCCCAAGTACTCTACTCTAGGCCACTATGCATCCACAAAACATGAACCAAGGGAATGGTTCATCCATGTATAATATTATCCTAATTATCCTAGATCTTTTATGGCTTCTCCATGAATCTCACATCATCCTTCATATCCTTCTCCACCTAGTCGATGACATTGGAGTCATCATGAAGATACCAATGAATATGAGAGACATGGGAGACATTGTTGATCCTTTCCAACCATGGTGGAGACTCCCACTGATATGCCACCTCACTAAATTTTCCCAAAACATCAAAGGGACCAAAAAACCTTGAATAAAGATTACTCCCCTTTCCAAACCTCCACTTCCCACATTGAGGGGAGACTCCCAAGAACACATGGCCTCCAACCTAGAACTTTAGGAGCCTCCACCTATGATCAAAATATGACTTCTAATGGTCCTAATCCACCCTCATCTGATCAAAATCCAACTAGATATTATAATTCATACTCTACACCACATTAGGACTAAGGACGTTTGACTCTCTAACCTCCTTTCAGCAAAATTATAATGTCATGATCTCCCATAAAATGCCTCAAATGGAGTCATACAAATAAAAGAGTGATAAATTTTAGTGTATTCTAACTAAAATTAAGGAATGGTTTGATCAAAGATCCACCAATATCTAATACACATGACCTGAACATATCATTCTATGTTTGGATGATATTTTCTAACTTCCCATCCATCTAAGGGTGGAAGGCAGTGTTAAGGGGAAATTGAGTGCCAAAATAATGCTACAATTCCCTCCAGAATTATTTGGTAAAATTAGGACCTTGATTGAATATTATGGTCCTCAAAACCCCACAAAGTATAACCACATTATCCACATACTTCCTTGTGAAAAAATCTATGACACTCAACTCATGGATCACCAGAAAGTGAGCCAATTTCAGCATCTGGTACACTATCACCCAAACTGTACCACAACCTACATGAGCTTGGGTTAATCCTATGAATAAATCCATCAATATGTCCTCATATTTGCACTCGAGAACATCCAAGGACTAAAATAGTCCTCTAGGAACATGGTGTCCTAATTTCACCTGCTAAAAACTAGATATATTTTCACAAACTATACTACCAACTATTTCATCCCCAACCACAAAAGTTATCTCCTCATTCCATGATACATCATTTTCATGCAAGGATGTACCGAAAAGGGTGAACTATGAAAATCAAAGTGAACTCCCTCACACATTGCCAGTGGAAAAAAACATCCTATCCTCGAACAACACCCAGTATTGACCATCCATTAACCATTCCTCAAGAGAATCACCATGGGAAACATAATCATACATAACCTATACCTTTAAATCCTCCCACTGAGACTCCTCCACCTGTTTCATGACGTAAAACTCCATAGTCATTTGAAAAATATAACATTGGAAACCTCTCTCCAACATGAACATGAATTACAAAAAGATCCTTAATTTATTTCTAAACATCCGAAGACTCTTGAGACACATTCTATTGGGACTTATGACTCATAACATCAAAAACTACATTAAACATCCCACTGGTGTAATAGATCTTAAAATCATAATCTTAGAGAAACTCTCTCTAACTCTGCTGGTGTAGATTCAAATCATGTTGTTATAAAACATATCATTAGATCTTGTGATCCATTAAAACCACAAATTTCTTGATGACAAGGTAATGTTGCAACAAATTTAGGGTCAACACATCAGCCACCAACTTGAGTTTATGGGTGGAATAGTTACACTCATGGGGATGTAACTACCTAGATCCATAAAAGATCACATCCTTATGCATCAATATGAATCCAAATCCTAGACGGGATAAATTGTTGAAATCATAGAACAACATTCCCTCCTCAAGAAACTGAATCATTGGGGAACTAACCAACTTCCCCTAGAGGTAATTTAACACTACTAGGAACCGATCTGTTGACAAAAAACATGGTCCTTCTTAGTCAATGTTTTGATCAGGGTTATAACTGGAGATAAATCATGAATAAACCTCCAGTAATGGTCTATGAGACCAAGAAAACTATGAAACTATACCTCATTCTTCAGTGTTTCCCAAGAAAAACTACTTCAATGGGTCCACTACCACACAGTTCTGAGACATTACATGCCCAAGTAAATGTACCTCTCATATATAGAAGTCAAACATGGAAAACATCCCATAGATATATTGGTGTTGAAGGACCTATAAAAAACTCTAAGATGGTCAACATGTTCCTACCCTAACATCGAGTATACCAAGATATCATCTTTGAATAAAATGAAGAACTGGTCCAAGAATTTATTGAACATGGAGTTCATGAGTCCCATGAACATAGATAGTGTGTTTGTAACACTGAATGGAATGCCCACAAAGATGAAGTTCCCAAACCTACATATGAAGGAAGTCTTTGGGATATCCTCATATTTCACCATAAAGTGGTGATATCTAAATCAAAAAAATTTATTAGAGAACCAATTATATTCTCTCAAATGGTTGAATAGGTCATTGGTTCTCATAAGAGGGTAACGATTCTTGATCATTACCGAATTCAACATCCTGTAGTCTATGCACAATCTTAGACTACCATCCTCCTTCATAGAAAACAGCATTGGAGCAACCCACGAAGGCACACTGGGTTAGATGAAACCCCAATCCAATAATTCATCCACATGTAGCCTCGAATCACACAACTATATGGAATCCATTAGATAAGGAGCCAATACAATCAGAGACACACCCAACTACAAATCTATCCTGAACTCAACATCAGGTAGTGCCCTATTCTATTCTGGGAAAACATCTCAGAAATTCAATACAACCATAAGAATATACCCAAAATGAGCTTCTACTAAAATCTCTACCAACTATGAAAAAATAGTCATCACATTCCTACTAATAAACCAATAACATCATTAGCAAATGAACACCACTCTTATGACCTCTATATCGAAGAATAATACCCTTATCTATAAGAATTCAATGATTTTACCCATGGAATATAGAGAATCCAAACCATGGATAATATCATAGGGATATATCAACAATAATAAAAATTCCCTCTCTTACTGGTGCTACCCCATCACCAATATATAATTCTGGAATACA
Organism: Viscum album; assembly: GCA_963277665.1. Taxonomy (NCBI): domain Eukaryota; kingdom Viridiplantae; phylum Streptophyta; class Magnoliopsida; order Santalales; family Viscaceae; genus Viscum; species Viscum album. The sequence goes on along the minus strand of OY728162.1, from coordinate 71,721,760 downwards.
TTAAACATGGTGTCCTGACGTCTAACTGAAGTAGATAACACCAGGGGAATTATAAGACTCTTCACATACAATCCCAGCAGATGAACTAAGGAAGAATAATCAAAGAAGATAGAGGATCCAAAATCAAAAAAATCACACATTAGTATAGAATATAAACTAATAATACCATTAACAACTCCCATATCTACTAGCTCTACTGCATCTAACACGTGCATCAAAAAATGCACTTATACTCCATCTATCTATTTCCATCTTTCAAAACCTCACTTTATACTAGTTCCATATGAATGGGGGCCACAATGAGGAAATACTCTAACTACTATGCATTTTATCACCTTCTAAACAAAAACCGGTGGTCCTTTCCACAAAACTACCTCAGAGGCAATTACTACGGCTGAAAAAGGGTCAATCCACCCATCTAAAACAGAACCCCTGATCAGTTGGGAATTAATCATTTTCGTGATCATATATCTCATAAATATGGAATGAAAATGGAAAAAACCTGATATACACTCAGAAAAAAACTATTTCTTACAGTCATTAAAGAAACTAGAATATATGTTTCCTCGATTAATAGAACCCTGACTGCCTAAACACCCATGGCCCACTGCCTAAAACATTGATCCTCAAAATGCCCTGCTAGCCACTCAAATGAGTCTCAAATCCCAATGAGAGAATCCACTCAATATCCTCTTCTTTTTTCACATCCGGATACTTTGTGAGAATAAACGGTGTGACTGCATACTTGATCACTCAACACAAGTCCTCTTCAGGACGCCACACTCTGGAATCCTCATTTGGGAAAACATCTGGAGTATGGTTCTAGAGGTCTTTTAACCTAATCCCAAGATCCCACATGATAAAAATAATCTTTTTATGTTAGAGAATCTCCTACCTATTTGATTCCCTCATTTTCGGTGATAGAAACTCTACCCAAAAACTCCCTTTAAATGTAGGGACACAACACATATACATCATTTCGGTCACCAAGAACCTGCATGAAGCACTATCACAAAGATCCCCACATTTAAATAAATTCTATAAGAACCAAATTATAAGATCATTAATGGATGATACTTAAATAAATCTCAATATTTAAAATCTACCACTCCATATCGATATTTGAAACCCTTCCCTTATACTTATCCAAACTCTTTCCCAGTAAGGCACACAAATCCCACTACCATGGATTATCCTACACTATCTATTAAACCCTTTAATGATCAACTTGATTAGTCTACTTAAACTTCATGATCAATATTATAATGGGAAAAAATATCCAATCCTGAATATAAGAAGGACATCTTAAGCGAGGTAGCATGGAACACTATTAAATATAATTTAATTGATTCATTTTATTTTCTCAAACCACCCAATTTAAACATGAAAACAAATCGTTATAATACATGTACCTATCCCAATTCTCTAATATAAAAATAGTTCCACCTCACATGGTCATAATATAAGCTCATATTATCTTCACTGGATTATGGGGGGGGGGGGTTAAATCCCATGTCCTAGCCAGTCTCTCTGGCCTAGGTCACACACCATGATCAACTAGAACAACTACCATACCAACCCATTCAATCATCAATGTTCCTAACTTTAAAATCCACCTTATCTCTCAACCATAACCACTAATACCAGTCTATCATGACACCCTACCTCCAAAGATACCACAATGTGGGTATAGTGATAATGACCCTTGAGTCTCACCTCCATTAGCCCCCGGGATGGTAACTAGATTAAGGGTATAAAAGATCTCATAAAATGGGAGGAATTACCCTCAATAATAATATAAGATTATGAGATAAGATGAATAATCCTAAAACAACTCCAATACATAATATAAAATGAAACCAAAACCATCCCACATGCATGTATAAATAAAACCGATATAGATAAAATTCACCAAAGTAAATACCAAAGAAAATAAAAGTCTACATAAGTGATTCAACAAAAACTCCAACCAAACTAAAAATTTATATCTCAATCCCCAAATTCCTCCTGGAAACCTGAAAATAGTTTATATATGTAGGGTGATCAAAACAGTTATACTCAGTAGGGACATAACCAATGCTTCAAGCTCATATGTGAAAAGATCATTCTAATGGGCCAAGGAAAAAAATTGGAACCAACAAGCACCTTTAAATGGAATCTAGATAAACCCTGCCTCACCATGGATCACTCACCAAATAACACATCCAATATAATAATATAACATTGAGATCCTAAAATATAATGGTTCTCCACTGCCTCTTCCCCATAGATTTTCCACTCTCATAACCCAAGCGTCAAGTGTCCAATTATAAGGACCCAGCCTTATTACATACATAATCTTAAATTTAGTCAAGAAAACACTTCCTTTTACATTGAAGATATTTTCATGTTTATAGCTTTATAGAATTAGGACAATACATTCATGACATTACAGATTATTACAGAGTGGATACCATAAAAATAGTTTCCATTTTTTTCAAAATATAAAACATTAAAACATAAAACAAGACTCCTTGAAAATTATTCAACATTTATCATGTCTTCCTTCCTTGTATTACATATCCATTAACCTATGAAAAATCATCTAAAAACTTGGGATGAGCACAAAAGCTCAGTAAGGGATGGAAAAAAGGAAAGATCGCATTAGTCCCTGAATACTCATAACGTATGAAAGCATTTTCAAAAGACATTCTTGTCACCCATATATAATTAATTTGTGTAACATGAGATTTACACAAGATCCACACAAAACATGAGAACATAAATATAATCATAAAGGTATCTTGGGGAATTAATTACATAATCTTGTAACCATTCTTGGCTACCTTATATTTTTTAACCCTCACATCTACCTTACTTTGTGTAACCATCACAGTCACACTTGGAGTAACCATACGACCGGCCTCCAAATTAATCATACCCAATGAATTAGAGGGAATTATAGGTCCCACCATTCATCATAAATAATTCCCAAGAACCAAAACATAGTCAAAAAATATGAATGATTTCATAAAAACACTACTTTGGAGTTTCGTAGAACCAAATTTTAAAAGATAATTTTTAAAGAAAAGCCTCTTATAAATATCATAAAATTAAAGAGAGACATAATAGAGTGGATGGAGAATGTATATATAATTTAAATAAACATAATTAAACATAATATAAACATAACCCATCACACAAACAATTTAAAAAGAACATAAATAATGAAGTAGAAGGTTAACCCAAAGAATGGAAATCGGGTTTAGAATTCCCTTACCTCGGGTTTTTCTTACTTCAAACTTGTTTAAAACTTTTTTATAATGGTTAAAATAATTTTATTAATATTTTAAAGAAACATTTACATGATTATAACATCTTATATGATCATTTAATAACATCATTTCACCCTTAATTGTTAGTATTTTTCCCTTTTCACTGTTTTTGGGTGAGTTCTTAACATGATTTCCATGATTGGTTAATGATGGACATTCTTGTCGATTGGAAGTGAAACTCCAGAATTGTAATGGAGTAGTATTTGAATATATCCAGTAAAATAAATTATTCCATTCATCATTTTTAATTATTACATGAGGATGATTCATAAGTTAGACCATTAATGATGTTTGTTTAGATCATTTTAGTTGTTATTTGATAATAACAACCTCGTTTTGTCTTATAAATTAGAAAAATGATTACAAAAGAATTACAGAACCATGGGTGAGTCATAAAACATATATTATAACCTTTTTCAACCATATAAATGGTTTCATGACCAGACATGAAAGAATTAATGGAAATTGAAATCACATCGTCCAGGATGTCGATAATTCGACACAAACGGACAATGTTTTTATTCTTTAAATAAGTGGGAGAGGAGAAGAAGAATGATGAGTAATTTTTAATAAACATGATAACATATAGAATATACATAATTTAAGGAGATTTCATGCCTCTTGGGTAAGGATATATGAATAAAGAATAAGGAAAGAACTCAAAATAAAAGAATAATTGTGAAATCGCTTAAACAAATTCGGCAGCCTAACGGCTATGCAACATGGTCTTAGAAAATATTAAAAAGAGAGGGGAAAAGGATCACCCATAAAAAAATTAATCATAATATTGAGAATATAAATAATAAGAATGAAATAATAACATGGTATGGAAACATTAAAATTATACCACATAAAAGAGAACTTGAAAGGAAAAAAGAAAGAAATTGAGAATTTTATTACCTTGTAGAGTAACCCATACAACATGAAGGGTGGGACCTTGGGGGCTTGAGGAAACCTTTATAGGACTACTATAAAGTTAAGTAGGCCATAGATTCGTTTAGGAAGAATTGGGAATGAATTAAATGAATTGAAGTGTTGGTATTTATAGGAAAAGTGGGAGATTATTTTAATAATTTTCAAGGGACACCTCATGAGTGGTATTTACAAATCCATGGGCTTAACCATGGTATAAGCCTCATGGGGCACCTCACATATTATTTAACTATACACAAGTCTACCAGATTTATGTCATCATTATTATATCATTAATGATGTCATTAACACACCGAAACAAAAAAACTGTATTTTTTTACTATTCACCAAAAAATAATTTGTTTCAGAAAAATTCCCAAAATTCACCCTAACCATTTATCAACGTGTAGATTTCAAAAATTAAGTCCATTTTTTAAAAATAATTTTCTAAATATTATTAATTTGATTTTTAAATAAAATCATACTTAATTCAAAAATTAACAATTCTAATTCTGTAACTACTTCTATATCATAATGAAAAATCAACCTAGAAGTTATTATATTAAAGCCTTAATAAAATAAAATAGTAATAAAATTTACTATTCATTATGGTGATATTACTATTCATATTACTATTCATAAGGGTATGTTATTGTTCACCAAAGAAACATGTTGGTTCTAATAGACTCCAAATAATATATTAAACACAATTGTATATGGCAGTTTCTTGAAATTCGAAACATAGAAGTGAAAAGAATTATGTTAAAAGGCTAGTTATAAATATCTACTAAAAACAAAGTTCCATGCATTTCTATTTTTTTTAGAAAAACATGGGGTGTTACATTATCCCCACTATAATAAAATTGCGTCCTCACAATTTTATTCACTTATTAAACAACTGAGTGTATTTTTCTCTTATAGTATTTTCAGACTCCCATGTTACTTCTTCAACCATGTGGTTTCTCCACAAAACCTTTACTTGGTGGATTACCTTTTTCCACAATACCTGTTCTCTTCGATCAAGAATCTGAACCGGTTTCTCTTCATAAGAAAGGTTATCTTCCAGCTGAACTGCTTCTGGTCTCAAGACATGTGATGAATCTGGCACATACTTTCTCAGCATCGAAACATGAAAAACAATGTGTACCTGAAGCAAACTCGGAGGCAAAGCTACGCGGTATGCAACTATTCCAACTTTCTTCAAGAATTCAAACGGATTGATAAACTATGGACTTAACATCACTTTCTTACCGAAACGCATCACACTTTTCCAAGGAGATATTTTAAGGAAAATATGGTCACCTACCTCGAAAGGGAATTCTTTCTTTATGTTATTAGCATAACTTTTCTGCATACTCTGATCTTTCCTCATGTGCTACTGGATCATCCTCACTTTCTCATCCACTTCTTCTATTAATTCTGGCCCCATCAACTTTCTTTCACCAACTTCATCCCAAAATGCTGGAGTCTAACACCACTTCCCATATAAGGCCTCAAAAGGTACCATCTAAATACTGGAATAAAAATTTTTATTATAAAAAAACTAAACTAAAGAAATATTTTGATCCCAACTTCCTTGATAATCCATTGACCAATCTCGAATCATATCCTCTAATGCTTAAATAATTCATTCTGACTGCCCATTTTCTTGAGGATGAAAAGTTGTCCTGAAATTTAACTCTGTTCCCAATGACTTCTGAAGTCCCTTCCAAAAGTTAGAAATGAACATGGGATCTCAGTCCAACACTATGGAAAGGGGGACTCCATGTAACCTGACAATATCCTTGAGGTACAATCGAGAAAGCTAATCCAAAGACATTTTATCTCGAATAGAATGAAAATGTGCAGATTTTTTTAGCCGATCAACAATAACCCAAATCGCATTGTTACCTCGAGAATTCTTTGGTAGTCCCACCACGAAGTCCATGGATACATTCTCTCATTTCCACCCTGGCACTGGAAAAGGCTGAATCATCCCCTTAGATAATTGCCACTCTACTTTAACATGTTGACATGTCAAACATCTCAGGGTAAAATAAACAATATCTCTTTTCATTCCATCCCACCAATAATACTCCTGAAGGTCTCTGTACATCTTAGTACTGCTAGGATGAACAGAAAATGGAGAACTATGAGCTTCACACAATAATTCTTTCTTCAACTGGGAATCACAAGGCACACACAAACTTTTTCCAAATCTTAAAACACAATCTTTATCAAGATTTAATTCTGGAAACTTACCCATTTTAACCAATTCTACCTTTTTCTTTAGCTCACGGTCTTCCTTCTGCGCTTTCTTAATTCTTTCTAACAACAAAGACTACACTGAAACATAAAAAAAACAAATGTATTCCCTGCACCAACAACTTCTAAGACAAAATTCATCAAATCATTAATCAAGGCATCATGTTCCAAACATAGCATGGTTAATGATGCATGATATTTCTGACTTAAGGCATCTACCACTTTGTTTTCTTTCCCAGGATGGTAATTGATCATGCAGTCATAATCCTTTATTAGTTCTAGCTATCTTCTCTGCCTCATGTTTAATTCCTTCTCAGTGAATATATACTTTAGACTATTTTGGTCAGTTTATATTTGGAATTTGGTTCCGTATAGATGATGCCTCCAAATTTTCAAAGCAAAAACCACAGATGCCAATTCCAAATCATGTGTGGGATAATTTAGCTCATGAGGTTTAAGTTGTCTCACAGCATAGGAAATTACCTGATCATTCTGCATCAAAACACAACCAAGTACATTCAATGAAACATCACTGTAGATGACAAACTCACCATTTCAATAAGGTAAGGCCAAAACTGGAGTATTCACCAATCTCTTCTTCAGTTCTTGAAAACAAACATCACATCCCTCTATCCATGCAAATTTAACTCTTTTCCGTGTAAACTTAGTTATCGGGCAAGATAACCATGAAAAGTTCTTAACAAATCATCGGTAATAACTTGCTAAGCCCAGAAAACTATGAATATCTGTAACATTTATGGTTCTTGCTCATTCATCAACAACTTTTTTTTTGGAAGGATCAACTTTTATTCCATCCTTATTTATAATGTGCCCAAGAAAAGAAATCTGTTGCAACCAAAAATCACACTTGCTGAATTTTCCATATAGTTTCTTTTCTTTTAATGTTTGTAAAAAAACCATTAGATGTTTCTCATGCTCCTATTTATTTTTAGAAAATACTTTAATGTCATCAATAAATACAACCACAAACTTATCCAAGAACTCATGAAATACTCTATTCATAAGATTCATGAATATGGTAGGTGAATTAGTTAATCCAAATGGAATAACAACAAATTCATAATTCCCATATCTAGTATGAAAGGCTATTTTTGGGAAGTCATCTTCCTTCACCTTCAGATGATGGTATCTGGATCACAATTCAATCTTGGAAAGGTTCTGAGCTCCCTAGAGCTGGTCAAACAAGTCATCAATATGAGGAAAAGGATACTTGTTTTTAACAGTGATGTTATTCAAAGCTCTATAATCAATGCAAAGTCTCATGGAACCATCTTATTTTTTAACAAACAAAATAGGGGCTCCCCATAGTGAAGTTCTAGAACAAATGAAGCCTTTGTCAAGAAAATCCTACAACGTATTTTTCAATTCAAGAAGTTCTATTAGAGCCATATGATATGGGGGTTTTGAAATTTCCTTAGCATTAGGAACTAATTTAATTGTGAATTAGACTTCTCTATCAGGTATGACATCAGGTAACTCATCATGAAAAACATCAAGGTATTCATTTACCACTGGCATATCATTAATTTGAATATTATCCTTGTTTTCAACAATCTTATCAAGATAACTTTCATTTCCATCTTTCTATAGTTTCTCAGCTTCTTTATATGTTATCAATTGTATGGTTTCATTCTTGTATATAAACTGAAACTCTTTCTAAAAAACAACTTCTTTAGATCTACATTCAGTCTTAGCATGATAATCAGAAATCCAGTCCATCCCTAGAATAACATCAAACTCGACTAAGAGTAAAACAACATGGTTTGCAGGTAAAGTCTTTCCACAGAACACAATAGAAAGATTTTTATAATTCCTCTTTGCTATAACATTTTCCCCTGGTGTTTTAACAACATGTTTGGGTCTCATTTTTCGAGGTGATATTTCCAATTTAACAGAAAATTTCTCAGAGATGAAGGAATGTGTAGACCTAGTATCAAACAAAACTTTATAAAAATCTGAGTGAACAAACAAAGTACCTAATACAATTTCATTGGATGTCCCAACATCTGATAACGTAGTCATAAAGGATCTCACAAAACCTTTCTGCTTGAAGTCTGGCTTCCTTTCATCATTCAGATCTCTCTTTGGGAAGACATTTGTATAATGACCCATTTCACCACATTTAAAACACTTTATAGTTTTCTTATCAGGATTATTCTTAAGATCATTTTCATTGCAATCTCAGGTCATATGTCCAAACTTACCACATTTAAAACACTTCCCAGTTTTTCTAAGACATTCCTCAAGGTGTTTATTTCCACACTTTTCACAAACTGAAAATTGGATTTTCTTACCATCATATTTCTTTAATTGATTCTTACCCATTTCTTGCCAACTAGACCTCTTCTTCTCTTTGTTTCCAAAATGCACATGATCATCATCAAACTCTATCTCTACCCTCTCAGCACATCGAACAAGTTTCTCATAATTTTTGAATTCTCAGGAGGCCAATTCCCTTCGCTACCTTGGATTTAGTCCTGAGTAAAAGCGGTTGATATTTCTATCAAGATCCAAAATAAGATTTGGTGCATACCTCCCCAGTCGGGTGAAGTTCGCTACATACACAACCACTGAATCTTCCTCCTTCTGTTTCAATTCAAGGAATTGCTTCTCCATTCTAAGTTGTGCCACCTTAGAAAATTATCTTTCAAGTAAAAGACTTTTAAATTCATCCCACTCTAAGGCATCGAAATCCTCTCTACCCCTAATATTCCTTACCATTGACCACCACTGATCAGCTTCCCCTTCAAAACGATAAATGGAAATACTTTCCTTTTTATTTTCTGAACATCCCATAACATCAAATATATTTTCAAGGGATTTGATCCATCCTTCACCTGTTACTAGGTTAGAAGACCCATTGAATATAGGAGGATATTGTCTCATAAAATGTTCCACTACTGTCATGTTCCGTTGTGGTTCCTCTATTGGTTCCCTTTCATGGATGCCACCACCATTTATTGCCTACGTTAGCTGAGCCATTACTGTCACAAACTGCTCAGTCCCAATCCCAACAATTCTGGGTTGCTGTTCCGGAAGGATGTCATTCTGTCAGTGCCTCTCCTCTTCAGCATCCATGTTCCTTCTGCGGACAACCATTCTGAACAAACATGTATTAGATAAACCAACATGGTAATCTTTAAATTCTATAACATTTAAAATTAAACATGGATTGAAAATCATTTATGTTATTCTATTAACATCACCCTAACCCCTAAAGTTATCTAAACCATCCTCTGATACCAACTATAAGGACCCGACCTTATTACATTCATAATCTTGAATTTAGTCAAGAAAACACTTCCATTTACATTGAAGATATTTTCAAGTTTATAGCTTCAGATAATTAGGATAATACATTCATGACATTACACATTATTACAGAGTGGATACCATAAAAGAGGTTTCCATTTTATTCAAAATATAAAACATTAAAACATAAAACAAGACTCTTTGAAAAATTTTCAACATTTAACATGTCTTCCTTCCTTGTATTACGCATCCATTAACCTTTGAAAAATCATTTAAATACTTGGGATGAGCACAAAAGCTCAGTAAAGGATGGAAAAGATGGAAAGATCACATTAGTCCATGAATACTCATAACGTATGAAAGCATTTTCAAAAGACATTCTTGTCACACATATATACTTACTTTGTGTAACATGAGATTTACACAGGATCCACACAAAACATGAGAACATAAATATAATCATAAAGTTATCTTGGGGCATTACTTACATAATCTTGTAACCATTATTGGATACCTTATAATTTTTAACCATCACGACTACCTTACTTTGTGTAACCATCACAATCACACTTGGAGTAACCATACAGCCGACCTCCAACGTACTCATACCTAATGCATTGGAGGGAAATATAGGTCTCACCCTTCATCATAAATAATTCCCAATAACCAAAACATAATCAAACAATATGAATGATTCTATAAAAACATTGCTTTGGAATTTCATAGTACCGAATTTTAAAAGAGGATTTTAAAGAAAAGCCTCTTATAAATATCATACAATTGAGAAGAAACTTAATAGATCGGATGGAGTATGTATATATATTTTAAATACACATAGTGAAACATAATATAAATAGAACCCATCACAGAAACAATTTAAAAATCATATAAATAATGAATTAGAAGGTTTACCCAAAGAATGGAAATCGGGTTAAGAATTCCCTTACCTTGGGTTTTTTTTATTTCAAAATTGTTTAAAACTCATGTATAATGGGTAAAATGGTGTTATTAATATTTTAAAAAAACATTTAGATGTTTATAACATCTTATATGATCATTTCATAACATCATTTCACCCATAATTTTTAGTATTTTTCCCTTTGCACTGTTTTTGGTAGAGTTCTTAACTTGATTTCCATGATTGGTTCATGATGGACATTCTTGTCGATTGGAAGTGAAACTCCAGAATTGGAATGGAGTAGTATTTACATATATACGATAACATAAATTATTCAATTCATCATTTTTAATTATTACAAGAGGATGATTCATAAGTTAGAACATTAATGATGTTTGTTTAGATCATTTTAGTGGTTATTTGATAATAACAACCTCGTTTTGTATTATAAATTAGAATTATGAGTAAAAAGGAATTCTAGAACCATGGGTGAGTCATAAAACATATATTATAACATGGTTCAACCATATTAATGGTTTCATGACCATACTTGAAATAATTATTGGAAATTGAAATCACATCGTCCACAATGTCGATAATTCGATACGAACGGGCAATGTTTTTATTCTTTAAATAAGTGGGAGAGGAGAAGAATAATGATGAGTAATTTTCCAGAAACATGATAAAATATTGAATATAAATGATTTTTTTTAGATTTGATGCCTCTTGGGTAAAGAGATATGAATAAATAATAAGGAATGAACTCAAAATAAAAGAATAATCGTGAAATCGCTTACAAAAATTCGGCAGCCTAATGGCTACACAACATGGTTTTAGGAAATATTAAAAAGAGTGGGGACAAGGGTCACCCATACATAAATGAATAATAACATATAGAAGATCAGGAATAAGAAATAAATAAGAACATGGTATGGAAACTTGAAAATTATACCACATAAAAGAGTACTTGAAAGGAAACAAGAAATACATTGAGAATTTTCTTACCGTGTAGAGTAACCCTTACTACTTGAAGGTTGGGACCTTGGGGGATTGAGGAAACCTTGGGAGGAATACTATAAAGGTAAGGAGTCTAGAGATTAGTTGAGTGAGAATTGGTAATTAATTCAATGAAGGGAAGAGTTGGTATTTGTAGGATAAGTGAGGGATTATTTTAATAAATTTCAAGGGACACCTCATGAGTGGTATTTACAAATCCATGGGCTTTCCCATGGTATTTTCCCATGGTATAAGCCACTTAGGAAACCACACATATTATTTAACTATACACAAGTCTTCCAAATTTATGACATCATTATTATATCTTTAATGATGTAATTAACACACCAAAACTAAAAACTATATTTTTTACTATTCACCAAAAAATCAACTGTTTGAGAAAAATTCTCAAAATTCACCCCAACCATTTATCGATGTGTAGATTTAAAAAATGAAGTCCATTTTTCAAAAATAATTTTCTAAATATTATTAATTTAATTTTTAATAAAATCATACTTAATTCATAAATTAACAATTCTAATTCTGTAACTACTTCTATATCACAATGAAACATTAACCTAGATGTTATTATCTTAAAGCCTTAATAAAATAAAATAACAATAAAATTTACTATTCATTATTTTCATATTACTATTCATAAGGGTATGTTACTATTCACAAAAAAAAACAAGTTTGTTCTAATAGACTTCAAATAATATAATGAACACAATTATAGATGATAGTTTCTTGAAATTCAAAACATAGAAGTGAAAAAAATTATGTTAAAAGGCTAGTTATAAATATATACTTAAAAAAAGTTCCATGAATTTCTATTTATTTTTGGAAAAACATGGGGTGTTACACCAATTCTCCCATCCCTTCCTTACAAATCACTTCACAACCCACTACCACACACCTGGAAAAAAAATCACATCACATCCCTCCCACACACACCTGGGCCACACATCACATCACATCCCAAAGACACTTGGGACCACACATCACATCTCATCCTGAAGACACCTGGGACCCCATGTGATATCTCATCCCAAAGAAACTTGGGACCATACACCACATCTCATTCTGAACACACCTAAGACCAAAATCCATATATCATTCCAAAGACACATGGGAACACATTTCACATCTCACCCAAAAACAACTGGGCCACTATATCATTTCTAAAGAAAGAGAGGTGGAGAGGGGGTATCCATTAATATATGTTACTACCACCCTAAATGTTAAAGAAAACACTCGGAACCCAAGAGAGCTAAGCATTGGTATGTTTATCGAACTTGGGTGGGGTGTGTTTAAAATAACATAAACATACATCATATATAAATATCACCTAATACCCACCTATAATATCACATTAAAAACACTAGAACACACCGTATCACCACCACATACCATAAACCAACTATCACAAATTTTTTCACCACTATATGTAACAGACAACACAATCCTCATAATGTTTTCTAGTTTTAGCTTACGATTTTTACCACATTTATTGATTAGACCATTTACCCTACATCTACATCCATCCCATTATATTCAAATACCAACCCATTAATTTATTCATTACAATTTAATCTATTTATTAAATATTTTTTTTGTCCCACCATGTTAATTTAGCAGCCTATTTTGCTTCATTTGTCATCACAATTCATCCAATAGATAATCATGAAAAAATATCAACCACGCCCCCTGACTTCCAAAAAACACAAAAGCATATCCATGGAAGCATTCAAAAATGCCATAATTACATCACATCAACCAAAACACCATGAAAAACAATAGTCATTCATCTCATTCATCACAAAACCACAACCTCCATGTATCATAACTACTATTCTGCAATCATTGTACCATAACCACTACACCACATCACTCAACAACCCAAAACCAACAACTACCCACAAAATAAGGCTTCCAAATACACATCCATGCTAGAAAATCACTACATCACTACCCCACTTACTACACAACCCAACCTGTCACTAACTTCATAACTCAATAACTACAAGCCACACAAATCACCACAAAAATTTTAGTCACACAACTACACATACCTACTTTATATTTATTTAGGGTATTTTTTAAATAAATTATTTATATTATAAAGGTAATTATAAAGCCACAAAATATATATATGGGATACGAATTATTAGCCAAATATAAGTTCATTATCCTTTTATTCAAGGTATGATCACTCAAAAACACAATAAGGTCCATCACAACATAACTAATACAACACAAGAAAGTATCCCAACATCTTTAACGTTCAGAGTTGGAAACATTAATCCATAATAATATAAAAAATACACAAAAAAAGAGGTTAAAATGCAATAAATACTCATACCCATCAATTTTAGTCATGCCAATTAATTATATGATTATGTTGACCGTTACTTTTAACCCAAAGGTAATAAAAAGAATATAGATCCCACATGAATCTTGTAAAATAATGGTAAAAGGATATCCTACCTAAAATAATATTTTTTTATCTTATTTTTTACTGTAGGTAAATGAAGAGGCACCCCGAAAACACAACTGCACCATGATAAACAACATATCAACTACACCACACACGGAGATCATAAAAATGTATCCTAGACACATAACCCAAACCAAACATTACAATTGTATAAAACCTAGAATAATAATGGAAGGAAGAAGATGCTAACTATAGGATAACCCACCATATATCAAATATTAGAAGCCAAGGATCTAATATAGGAAGCTAAAGATCAATCTCATCTAAGGAATCCCAAAATGCGTCAAGGGAGAACCATCGGTTTCCTATAATAAGAGAGAGGTAATAGGATTTAAAGAAAAACCCAAGGTGATACAACCTTTAAATACATGATTCAAAGGGTATTTACAATATGTGTAATTCCCTTTCACATCAGGTAATCCTTGGGGTTCAGTTTCCCCAAATAGCACATCACCTTTTTATTATTTAACCCCTAAAATCTACAGGATGTGAATTGGACATATGAATGTTGAAAATCAGCATTAAACAACTTTTAAACATTACATGGTGTGTATTACCTCAAATTCTATCTTTTACCAAACAAAATCATCTATATCTATTTTAGGCCTCCCCCAAGAACCTCTAATAACCAAAACTTGAAAAGTAACAAATCGGTAGGATACTGACCATTAAAATTATGGTTTTAATGTTTATATATGATATTTATAACATAATTATACTTCTATAATGATAATATCATATCTACCTTCTTACCTTCCTAACTGATGGGAAACAATAACATCGCTCGTGCATACATGTGGACTACCACCTCCATGAAGTAATGTGATTCATTTTTCATTTCTATTTTCATTGGATGGTAGTGAGTATTGATTTAATAAAGATATATTACTTATAATATAAAATAATAATTATATAAATTTTAATTATTATTGACCATTCATTTATTTCATCCATAAAAAAGTGAAAACAGTGTTCATGCGTGCATACAGCCTACCATCATGATGAATGGGGAAATACATTTTTCTATCTCTAACTTTTGTGGATAACTATAAATAAATATATAATGAATATTTATGATGTTTATATAATTATTAAATTTATGTACATGATGTAAAATATATAAAGTTATAAAACTACATTTCTAAAACGTACATGGAAAATTAAACAATTTTTACCCGAAATAGCGATTTTGACAAAGAATTGATAATAAATGGGTGATAAAAGAATATAAAAAGTCATATACGGTATGATATATAATAATATTATTCTATAATATATTTAAAATTTATATATATTAATAATATAGGTGTATCATACACATATAATTTATGTCAGACCCTAGGTAAGGGTTTCTTGTCCCACTTTTAATTTTATAAGACATGTGTCATTTTCAAAACATATTTCCTTGGTGTGGTGTATATACTTCCCCTATAATAAATTATATAATGAATCTATTTTTATACAAGGAATTTAATGTTTCATTTGATTTTATTTCTTTTCTGGGGCTTACAATTTAAAATAAAACCAAGTGGTAAAGGTTTATTTCACAATATGATCATTATTTGGGATTATTTATGTTTAAGTATCTGCTGAGAAATATTTATATTCCATTTTAATTTTTTATATAAATATTTTTAACTTTTTTTACTATTCTCCAATTATTTTTTAAATTCATTATACCCTTGTTTTTCATTTAATTTTTTAAAAGTAATCTTCTTGTCATTTTCTGAATGATGTACTTTTTCACTTTTCATAAAAAAGTGTGAAAAGAATTTATTTCTTGTAACATTACATAATGAAAAAACTTTCACACCATCATGATGAAAAAAATTAAATATTCCTTTACATGTTTTAAATGTTATTTTCAAATAAAATGATTTCTTAATTATGTGAGGAGTTTTTAGATTTTAAAAAGTTATTTTCAAAGAATAAAATGTATCTTTTTCAAGAAAATTTTCTCTGAACATTTAAGGTATTTTAATCTCTGTAAAAATCATTTAATGAATCTTAACTTTATGATATTTTCAAATGATATCATCCACCATATTTCTTCTAATAGTTTATGATCATTTTTATCAGTGGAATGTATTGATATTTCATATGATAGTTCTTCCAACATGGACAATTGTTGATAGTTAAGAAATATTGATTCAGTTGTATTATTTATTCATATAAGGAATGAATTAGACATAATAAGTAGTGTTAGGGGCCATATATAGACCCTTAATTCATTGGAAGGTATCATGGGACAAAAAAACATGGTTTTTTACTGAGGCCCTACACATTTTTATAGATGTCATGGACCAAAGCCTTAATTGTATTTTCAAATGACTTGGCCAAGTCCTTGATGGTCTGTTTTAGTTGTTCAACATTATTAATTCCTTCATAATGAAATTAGTTATTGATTTACATGGGATTATTCTATTAGTTAAAATATATATGGCTATGTTTTTAGCTCATCTGATTATCTATATGGCTTATTTGATGATCCTTTATTCCTTCCATTTTTTTGATCAGTTATTATTTAAATGAATTAGAATTTTATTATTTTCCTTTCTATATTTTTTATTCTTATTTATTCTTTATTTTTATATGCTATAAATACCCTTAATGAGAATCTAATCTCACCCCTTTATTATTTTTAATTTTAATAGGATGACATGAAGTGTTTTTTGATTGATATGCAGGGATAAACTATGGGGAATAATGGAATTCTCAAAGAAAAAACTATTTTTTATTACATGATTTGAAATGTAATGTAAATTTCAAGTATATATCTATTTTATCAAGACTAATAAACTATTTTGAACATTGGTATGTGATTGATTGTATCTAGTTCCAATGTAAAAAACTAACCACTATCTCTATGCTACTGGGGTTAGGGTTTTATAGTAGGTATGAGATGAAATTTAGTAAAAACCATGGGAGATAGATTTAAAAAAATATATTAGGGAGTATAAACTCATACCTAATTTTGAGGATAATTATAAGTATAATACAACATTATATATATTTTTTAATGACCATGGAAAACCTAGGTTAAACCTAAGGACTCATAGATTGAGAAGTGGGTGTCATGATTTAGATATCCTTTGAATAATATTTCATGATTATTTGAGAGCTGACTCAAATTATTTTGGTTTTTTTCTTACACGTTCAATTTATATTTAGTTAGTGGTAGGAACTATTAGGAATCGCGTTAATAATGAATGTGATGGAAAATTCATTGATTATGAGTTACCAATTTGGATGATGAATGGAGATAAAGATATTATGATTATGCCTAATTAGCTATCATGATGTATGATTAAAAATATAAAATTCTATGAGATTTCTAATGGACCATTTATAATAAAAATTTAACTTTATGGAAGTTTAGGTCACAATGATCATAGATGTAAGAATGTTCAATTTCATTTTTATCAATAATGTGGGAGGAATCGCGTAGAAGAGTATCTAAAATAGAGGGGAAGATTATTTCTATGTGGGAATAAAGGTCATAAAGTAAAAAAATTTCCTAGGAATTAAATGAATTGTATATTTGGAATATGGGAATTATCTTATTCAATTATTTATAGTAAGGGTTAATCCCTAGACCATAGAATTACCTTGGTTACACAATTTGTTGAAGTGAAAGGATTGAAGTGTTTGAATTGTAGAAGTATTTTTATCAATTGTATTCTGGTTAAAGTAATGATGAAGAATATAAGGATTTATCCTCATTAGTTTTTATTTAATTATTTTAATGTATATATTCAATGGTACCAATATCCAAGAAATTTAATTTATTGATAAGGTTATATTTTATGGAAGCAGGGGACTAATAATCTTTAATTTTTGTTAGATATTGGGATAAAACTAAAGCGCGATGGGAAGATAAGTATATATTTGATCATAATTTTAAATTAATATATACCCTTTGTAACACCAATAGAATTTAAGGTATGCCTCTTTCTAAATTTAACTTATTTGATAACTTCAGTTACCCAGAACACTGTGTTTAAAACCATGATATACTATTAAATATTTAAAATTTGATTGTTAAAACCTATTAGTTAAATTGGAGAGAATGAATAGTATTATCTACATTAGGAAATTTATAATTTATATATTAAATGAAA
This sequence comes from Viscum album, assembly GCA_963277665.1. NCBI lineage: Eukaryota > Viridiplantae > Streptophyta > Magnoliopsida > Santalales > Viscaceae > Viscum > Viscum album. Next base: position 71,703,505 of record OY728162.1, on the reverse strand, counting down.
TATTTTTACATTCATCTGAAATATTTTTATAGGCAAAAGAAAATAATGTATACAATTTTGCACATAAATGGCAATATTTTTCTGGAGTTAGTTTCACAAACTTCTAATGAACCACTTATTCTAAAACTAAATTTTGAAAATCTTATAAATTCTATTGAATAAAATAATCATCATATTTAAAATATTGATGTTGAAATTATATCATGGTAAATTTTTGATATTTTTCTGATAAGTTTCATTTTTTGATGAATAGTGAACACAATACCAAATTTAAATTGAAACCTATTTTTCATCTAAAAAAATTATAATGATAAATTATATTTTAGATTGGTTATAAAGTGAAATTAAATAAATTATACATCAATAAATCCAATTTCTGTCATTTTATTCAATTTAACATTCAAAATTTGATAGAAAAAATTAAATCTTTTTTTCATTTTTACTATAATTTTTTTTGTTTCATCCCATTTGCGGGATTAATTTTAAATTAATTTATGAAACTGTTATGAACTTAATTTTAAAATATTGATTTCATTATTGGAGTCCTATGTTCTATATTTAGTTAATAAGATCCCTTTATTTTTGGAAAATATGAATAGTAACTTTGGAAATTTTTTTATTACCACGATCAAGGGTAAATAGGGTAATTTAAGATAATGATAATATGATAAAGATTATAAAATTACCATAAAACATTCCAAAATTTTATTAGATGAAGTTAATTCAACCCTTAACACCTATGGTTAATATATGAGTTATTAAATAGACACTTTTCCTTGAAAATCACTTCAATATTATTGAAATTATATAAAATCACAAAAAGTCACATTAATATTTTTAGTGAATATATTATTTTTAATATATTTTAATTTAAAATATATATTTGACTATATATATCATTTTTAAACATAAAATATTTATCTACATCATGGTATTTTATTTTTAAATTTTAATGAATAAATATTTACCATAAATAATTATACATTGATGTTATAGTAATTATTTTATTTATGAAACAGTCAAATAAATGATGATTTTAATTAAAAATTAATTTTACCATATTAAAAAAATTACTTTCATAAAATATAGTTGGTTCTTGAAATCTACATGTTGAAAAATGGTTAGGGTGAATTTTTTTAATTTTTCTAAGATTATATAATTTTTTTTAAATAGTGAAATACGTTAATTTATAGTATTTAACATTATAAGTAAATAAATGAATTATTGAGTCTTGGATGATGTATTTATTAGAAATAACCCATTAGTTTTAACTCACATTCTTTAGTTACTGTACATAGTCACAATAATCCACATTATTTATAGTATTGATAAAAAATAATAAATAAATGAACAAAATACTCAAAAACATCTCTCTCCTCCCCTAAAAATACGACTCCTCACCACCCCTTCTCCTCACACCTCTTAGACCTTGTATATTGTCTAAATTATTTCTAATTCCCTTCCCAAAACAGCTCCCCATTTCCAATACCTTCAGGTCTAACTAAAAGACCAAATCCATGTGTGTAATAGACATCCAAAAAGAGACGACATTCAAGAGGTAAAGTCCTCATTCCTTATCTTTTATTTACATTTATTTTCTTATTCTATCCTCACCTAACCTATCCAAAGTGTAATTTTAACTCCATTTTCATATAAATAATTAAATTTAATTATGATAATGGAATATCCATCATAAAATCTCTTTTGTTTTCCTTTAATTTTAAAAATGAAAACATCATCCATAATGTGTTGATTCACTACCTTTGTGGATGATGAGTTATAATTTTCCATTACTATATTCAAGGAAGGTTATAAAACCATTATTATAGTTAAATAAGATTTTAATATACATATTATAATTTATATCATGTTCTCAAACCAATACATAAAATAAAATTAAATAAAATGACACAAGTTTGTGATGGTTGTAAAAACCGCCAAGATAAATTATGACATTTGAATTAATCTTTTATCTAATGAATCCTAATCTTACCATATAAAAATAATATATATGATATAATATAAAATTTTTAAAGATCATTAATATTAAATAATTTAAATTATTGAGAATTTATTTTCATTTTATAAGAACTCTCATATCTATACTCAAGGAAACCGACCAAAAACCATGAAACGAACACTATGGGAACCGTGACATTAAACATTATAACACATCAAAATTACATTAAAAAATTTAATAAAATTTTAATGAATCATGTATATGTTGAATAGTTTCTTAATTAAGTAATTAATTAATCTAATATGATTACCCATGACATTATGTACAAGTGCGGAATGCTTTTGAACATAAAGTAATGTTTCTCATCTCACTTTTATTTCTATGATATATTCCTTATTCGCCACTTATTTATTGTTTTTTGTATATTTATATTTCCATTTAATATATCATATAATTAATATATTTGTCTTCCTAGAATTCAATGATTCATTTTATGATCATTAATTTTATTGGGCATATGGTTTGAATATTTACAAAGTAGAAAGGGAATTATTCACCCAATTTAAATTCTTTTGGTTAAACTTATACTATATTGATTATTAAATTCTATGATTCCATGTAAAATTAATTCTGATTGTTTTAAGTCATATTTCATCTTTTTTATTTTTATTTACAACTGATACAAATAATAGATTCATTTGGTTAATTCTCACACATTATTTTAAAAATACTCTTTTAACTGTTTCTTTTTTTCAAAATTTAGAAGAAATATTTTTCTAACTTCAACAAAATGAGAGGATATTTATAGTTTCATGACGACTTAATGCCCTAAGTAATCCATTAAAATTTTACAGAGTTTTTTTCAAAGAAAATTTTTTATTTTTTAATTTTTTAGCTTTTAAGAATAAGTGATTTCAAAGTTAAAAGGGTAATATCATCCATAATTTTTATGAGATATTATTAAATTATCTATGTCAACATCCTTTTTTTGATCTTAATATTTTTTGAAGTTTATATCTTATTGTAACATTTACCATATCTTATTTAATGTGTTATGATCAGTTTTACTAGGGATGTTCTATCTTGATATCATTCACCATATTTCTCTAGATGGTTTACTATTATGTTTATTGAATGAAAAAAGTATTTAAATTTTTCATACTTTTTTAAATATAAATGTTTATATTGATTTTATTTCACCCCTTACATATGATTAAAGAATTGATCAGAGTATGTTATGGAAATGTCCTACTATAGCCCCTCGATGCATCGGTAGGTCCCATGAGATAAAATAGATGGGGTTTTAGATGAGGCCTTATCCATTTATAAAGAATAAATAGCTGATGGCTTAATGGTATGTTTTATACATACCACATTATACATTACCTCATTTTCGGATTATTTATTGATGATCCTTGTGATTATTAAACTAGTATAATATCCATGGATAAATTTCATTCTCATGTGATTATTTATATGGAATTATTTTATCAGATTTTATTCCTACCATATTATGATCAAGATTATGTCTTAATTGAATGTGTTTGTAGTAATTCCCCTTAAATTATTGTTATGTTTATTTATGATAGAGTCAGTTGTATACATACCCTTACTGATCATCTGAGCTCACAACTTTAGTATTTTTTATTTTTCCCCTAGGATACGAGGAAATATTTTGTGGTTGTTATGCAGGGTTATACTAATGAAAAATGGAATTTTTGATGAAAATTATTTATATTTACATATTATTAAATATAATGTGAATTTTAATTATATATCTCGTTTACCAAGACTAATAAACTATTTGGTCCTTCAGGATGTGATCCTTGTAATCACACCAATGTAAAAAAGTGAGTCACTGGCTTCAAGATACTAGGGTTGGGGTCATTAAAGTTGGTATCAATGAAGGTTTAGTAAAAAAAAGGGATATAGATTTAGGAAAACCTTTATTATGGAAAATTACCCTAAGATAAAATTCGAGGATAACTATAGAAGAATTTCCCAAACAGAAAATGCTTATGAGTTTAGCTACGCATAAAATTTTCATTCTATGTTATGAATTTATATAGTTTTGGGATTACACATTATGTTTCATAATGATATGTTCTAATATTGTGTATGTTGTCATTTATAAATGGATACTCATAGAATGGATGATAACTTCACTAATTACAATGATCTAAAGAGTAAGGAGGATGAAACATTTTATGGTATTATGACAATCTTTTAAAGGGAACAAATCTCCCAAACATTATGATCATATGAGGATATAATATCATGTGGTAATGAGAAAAATAAATAATTCTCTAAGTATTATGGATTCATAGGTATGCATGATTAAAAGAGTACAACTAGGAAAATTTTAAACAATGGAAATAAGGGAAAGAAGTATGTTCCCACATGTGATAATGGTGGAAAGAAACTCTATTATAAGATCCTGGTTTTTGGAAAGGTATGTTTTTGTTGTGTTTTGGGTTGAACCCTTGGTTTTTGGGGATTTAAAATGTTTCCTTAAAGTGTGAGAGGCCTTGGGGGTGTTTCGGGGGCTTGGGGTATGGAAGAAATGAAATCTGGGCAAGACAGGCCAAGGCGCACGACCCGGTAAACCGTGCAGCCTACCCAGGCTAAACCATGCGACCCTCCCCCCTCTGGACAGAAGCATGTGCACGAGTTGTGCACGGTTTTCCAAACCATGCAGCTAAACTATGCGACCCCTCCTCCTCCAGACAGTGGAATGCACATGGTTTGTGCATGGTTTCCCAAACCGTGCGACCACTTAATGTTGGGAAAAATTATAAGTTTTCCACTCCGAGCATTAAAACCCCACTCCGTATTTCCTCTCATTTCCTCCCTCTCCACCATAGGCATGAACCAAATCACCCAAAGGATCCAAGAGACCGATCTACCCGATTTCTAAGGTGTTCTTGGTGCCGTTGGTTGCAGATAGAAGCTCCGGGTAAGGCTAATCCCATCATTGCTTCCCTTTTTGGTTTAGGGTTTGTATCTTCCCTCCCTCTTGTTCCAAAGCTCTAAAACCCTATCTTTTGGGTGAGTTTTAGGTTCAAACTCTAAAGGTTGGTTGGATCGATATCTAAGGACTCGATTGAGAGTGCATTCAACCGCGTTTTCGAGGTAGGTGGTATACAAGTGATATCCCATAGTTAATTGGGGATTTGTGCCTGTTTAGTTGTCTTCTTGTTTTCTGTTGGTTATGTTTTGAATAACTGTGGAATGTTGAGTAATAATTTCATTTGAAATGGAAAATGGTAACCCTCATGACCCCTGTGGGATGTGTTGGGATTGACTTGAATTAATTTAGGGCCATCCATGGGATGTGATGGCTTTTCCCGGGTTTAGGGGTTTTTATTGAACGAGTGACTTTGTTGTAGTAAATTGTAGACCCTTGATAAACATTTTGGCATGATTGGTTGAACTTGGAATAGAAGTTAGGTGATGCACCTAGACTTGGCAATGACCAAAGGGTTATTTGGAATGGGATGAATGGTTGAATCATGGAAATGATGAATGAGTTAAATAGGTTAACGTGTAAACTGATTAAAGACCATAATGGATAGGTTATGGGTCTAGTGCTAAATGCTTAGTGATTTAGGTATAACACATGGGAATGGGGTGAATGGTTAAATGAAGTGAAATAATAATGTGTTAATCGGTTAAGTCATGATGTGGATTCCCATGTGGGTTGTTGTGAATAGTGTTTGCTGAAGGGAAATGGTTTGGATGGTTGATGGTTACTTATATATAAGCCTGTGCACATGGATTTGTAGAGTGGGGTATGAAATGAGAATCTATGCCCACAGGTTGAGCTAAGACTGAGGTTCTAAACTCCACCCTAAATTCACGGGTTAGGAAAGGGGACTGAGGGTCTATTCTCTTAATGGTTAAATCCACCCGGACTGAGGCTTCGAGGTGAGGATATAGTTTCTATGAGGGGGTTAGTCCTAGTGAGATAGGATAACGATGTGTTTACCCTCTTTCATGTGATTGTTTTCCTTAGACCCATTTAACATAATGTATGTGATTAACCCATGGAAATGTGATGAAATGGTAAGTTATGATAATTGGTAATAAATGAATGGTAATAGAAATGGAAATGGATTTGGCTTCGAAATTGTTAATGGAACCTTAATTAATTACTTGGAAATCATCATTCAGATTAATTTTTCATGCACTACATGTTCATACTGGATGTTTTGTAGACACCGTTGGTGGTGGCCTACTGATTTGTACTCACACCCTGCTCGGGCCACTGTTGGGTACCCGAGCAGACTTCATGTTTGCAGGTCAAGAGAAGGGCAAGGGTCCCTGCTAGATAGTTGAGTGGACATGGGTAGCACTTAGTGGAGGATCCGAACTTGGAGTCGGGAACATTTTGGGGATTTTTTCCATTGGCTTTATTTTGGGGTTTTGTTCAATCTTGCACTTGTAGTATGACATGGAATATTTTTTATTAGAAATTGTTGTTATACATGCTTCATGTTTATTGGTTATTGTTTCTACTAGATGGTTTATTTCTATTGTGGATTACTCTGATAAAAAGGGGTATAGTCTCCCCAATTGACTTCATAGACCCCCGCTGCTAGTCAGCAGCCTTTGGCGTATGGGGAGGCGTGCTTAAGTTCATGTAAGCACCCGGCTTGGAGCACCAGTTTAGTGGCTCCCAGGTCGGGGACATACAAAGTGGTATTAGAAGAGGTATTTCTTCTCCTTCTTTGAGGTCTTATTATTTGGGATTGGTAGCCAAGGGTTAAGACATGTTGGGCCTTGGTTATGAGCTCATTCTTGGGAGTAGCTAACCCAGTTACGGGGGAAACCCAAGTCACCCTAGGTGGGAAATGTTGTTCTAGGTTGTGTGTTGTTACAGTTGACGATATTTCAGCGTTGGGTGATGCACATGTGGTTTGATGTGACTATTTTATGATATTTGGCTTGTGGCCCTAACGACATGAGGATTTTCATTCATGCATCCTTGTAGGCACCTAGAGAGATAGGTGACATGCATTGTGTTATTCACACACATGGGGTGGGTGTGTGAGGCAGGAAAGTAGGGTGCATCATGCATTTCATGGAATCAAGAAATGATGGGATGAATGAAATAACACAAGTGGGTAAGGATGAATGAGTGGTAAATGATGTTTAATGAAGTAATAGGGTTTGAAACAAATTGTAAAATGTTGTTGGGGTAGTATATGAAATGGGATGTGGTATCTAGTAAAGAGATTTTGATGGAGTCATGAAATTTTATGGTATGCGTTTTAAAATCTCGTGCTTGGCATTGTAGAGAAATGCCACCATGACATCGGTTACCAGTTGGGAAATAGGAGGGTGTTGCTAAGAACACTCCTCCCGTAGAGGAGCAAGAAAATGTGGCAATCAATGATGGTAGGGAAGACAAATTCTGGGAGAACTTGGCTCGCCTTATGTAAATGATGGATCGGGACCCGGGGCGGGTTGCACCAAGTATGTTTGAGCTAACCAGGGAGTTCCAGCTGCAGCACCCTCCGACCTTCACCAGAGAGGGTGGTCCAGAAGCAGCAGAGTTCTGGTTAGTGTCTATCCAGAAGATACTGGACCATCTAGAGACCCCTGTTGAAAAAAGAGTGAAGCTGGAAACTTATATGTTGCGAGGCCAGGCTAAGTGTTGGTGGAACATTCATGCTCAAATCGAGCAGGATGAGGGAATTTCGTGGAAGGTTTTTCAAGAAGAGTTTCTGGAGAATTTCTACCCAGAGACTTTGAGAAAGAAGTGGACTGCAGAGTTTATGAGCCTGACTCAGGGATCGCTATCAGTGATGGACTATTCTAGTCGCTTCACTGATTTGAGATGCTTTGTCCCAGTGTTAGTAGGGGATGAGGTAGCAGTAACATAGAGTTTCCAGGATGGGCTGAGACATGACATCAGGTCTCAAGTAAACATCTTCCGCTTGAAGAGGTTTGCAGTGGTTGTAGATCAGGCACTGATCTCAGAAAGAAACCTGAAGGGAGCTTCGGGTAGTGGGATTGTTGTGTCAGTGGGATAGATGAGTGGTGCAGGTACTGAAGGTTAAAAGCGATGTCGTGAGAGCTCACAGCATGGTGGAAGTGTGAAAAGTGGCTGGAAGAGAGGGTGAGTCTCTCAAAGTGGGAATCAAGTGTTCTGCTATCAGTGGGGTAGGCTAGGGCATATTCATGGTTAGTGTCCTCGACCTCTATTTGAGTGTCGTTCGTGTGGCAGGATGGGGCACGTGCAGAGGTTATGTAGGAACCCTCGGTAGGTGGGTGAGCATGGTGATGAGAAGCAGGTACCAGGTATGGGAAGGGGATCAGTTTCCCCATATCAGGCACGTTGTTGGAGCTCCACGGGCCATACTAGCAGGGGCAGTGGATGTAGAACTCTAGGGCAAGATCGCTCACACCAGAAGGGCAGTGTGTCACAGGGTGTTCAGGCTGGAGCCCAGGGTAGAGGGGCAGGTCAGCTTCAGGTAGTTTAGTTTGCACCTAGTGATGGTGAGGCTGGACTGTCGACTGTTCGAGGTACGATCCTTGTAGCTTTTACTTTTTCTAGTGCGTTTTTTGACACAGGTGCCACACACTCTTTTGTCTCTACTCAACTTGTGGTATCGTTGGGATTACCTGTGGAGAGGGTGTGTGGAGTTATGTCAATTGACACTTCGTTGGGGGTGCGGGTTGAGGATATCAAGAAATGAAAGGGGTGTGCCTTGGAAGTCGATGGGTATCATTTTCTATGGGATTTGTTCATTCTTGGGATGTTAGGGTTTGACCTCATCTTTGGAATGGATTGGTTGGTGTTGTATTGGGTGCTCATAGATTTTTTTCTTCACAGAATATCATTCAGGTCGCTTGAGGGTGACTCTTAGGTCCACTGTGGCGAATGGGATGTTCAAGCATGGCGTGCGGGGCCGTTTCTTCAACAAGTGAGTGGACTCACGGATCAAGTGGCATGTCTCATTCTTGATGATGAGGGAGAGGAACAATCTAATTTTCCTCCCATGGTGGATCTATTTCAGGATGTATTTCTTGAGTATTTCTCGGGGTTACCACCTGAGAGGGATATCGAGTTCACAATCGAGTTGCTGCCAGGAGCGGAGCTAGTTTCTATTCCTCCATACTGAATGGCACCGGCAGAACTCCAGGAACTAAAGGTTCAGCTTGAGGAGTTGGAGCGTAATGGGTTTATCCATCCTAGTACATCTCCTTGGGCATCTCTCATGCTTTTTGCAAAGAAGGCTAATGGGTCGTTGAGACTGTGTGTTGACTATTGAAGGTTAAATCAGATGACAGTGAAGAATCTGTACCCTCTTCCTAGAATTGATTTCATTTTCGATTAGTTGAGGGGTGCATCAATGTTTTCTAAGATTGATCTGAATTGGGGTTATCACCAGTTGAGGGTGAGGACTTACGACATACCACGGACAGCTTTCTGGAGTCGGTACGGGTTGTTTGAGTTTGTGGTAATGCCTTTCGGCTTGAATAATGCACTGGCAGTGTTTATGGCTTTGATGAACTAGATCCTTCATCCATATCTAGATCGGTTTGTGTTCATCTTTGTTGATGATATCTTAGTGTAATAGAAAATTCACGATGATCTTGCCCAACATCTTGACATCATCTTGGGTACGCTAAGTGAGCATCAGTTATACGCCAAGATATCAAAGTGTCAATTCTGGATAGGTGAGGTTCATTTTTTGGGTCATATCTTCTCGAAGGCAGGTGTGTAAGTGGTTCTAGAGAAAGTGCAGGTTGTTGTATCTTGGGATCATCCCAAGAGTGTTTCTGATGTTCGGAGTTTTCTAGGTTTTTTCGGGTATTACTGAAGGTTCATTCAGGATTTCTCTCACACTGGAAGCACCACTCTCAGGCTTGACCAAGAAGGGAATCATGTTTGAGTGGTATGAGGCTTGTGAGAATGCCTTCCAAGAGTTAAAGAAGTGGTTGAAAACTACACCTATCTTGATCTTACCTGATCTTGTTGAGAAGTACATCGTGTTTTGTGATGTGTACGGAATCGGACATGGGGCTGTGTTAATGCAAGATGAGTGAGTTGTGGCTTATGAGTCAAGGTAGTTGAGACCCCACGAGTGGAACTATCACACTCATGATCTTGAGTTGGCTGTAGTAGTGTATGCCTTGAAGTGCTGGAGGCACTATCTATTGGGAGAACGGATTACTGTGTTCACTGACCATAAGAGTTTAAAGTACGTATTATCACAGTGGGATATGAATCATTAGTAGCGAATATGGGTTGAATATCTCCAGTCTTTTGACTTTGATTTGGTGTACACTCCGGGAAGGGGAAACATTGTTGCTGATGCTCTGAATCGGAAGGTTCAGAATCAGATGGTTCAGGAGTCCAGCACCAAGTGGAAGGTGATGGCCTTGTTTGTCGAAATGCACCTGGAGGTACAAGAGGAGAGTGCTCAGGTCACTCTTTCTTCCTTACCTATGGATTCAACACTTTTGAGTCGAGTTAAAGAAGGACAGCTTGATGATCCTGAGTGATTGATCATGAAGGAAAAGCTTAAAGGTGGGGAGCTACCTTCTGTTTTGGTTGTCGTCATGGATGGTGTTGTTCGTGTTTTTTATCGTGTGGTTGTGCCAAAGAGTTTGCGAGAAGAGTTGATGAGTGAGTCTCATGCACCAAAGTGTGTAGTGCATCCTGGTTCAACCAAGATGTACTGTGGTCTTCGAAGGCATTTTTGGTGGCCTAGAATGAAGAAAGAAGTTGTGGGCATTGTGGCATGGTGCCTTACTTGTCAGCAGGTGATGGCCGAGTATCAACACCCAGGTGGTTTGTTGAATCCATAGACCATTCAAGAATGCATGTGGGATGATGTAACAATGGATTTTTTCATGGGACTTCTAAGGACACCGTGGAAGAATGACGCAATCTGGGTGGTTGTGGATCGGTTAACGAAAGTGGATCATTTCTTACCGATTCAGGAGACCTTTATAGTGAACCAGTTGGGTGAGATGTATGTTCGAGAGATAGTTAAGTTGCATGGTGTTCCACAAACCATAGTTTCAGACTGATATCTTCGTTTCACATCGCATTTCTGGAAAAGATTGCATTAGTCGCTTGGTACGCAGGTGTTTTTTAGTACGTCTTTCCACCCGCAGACGGATGGGAAGTCGGAGCGTACAATCCAATTGTTGGAAGATATGTTAAGATATTGGGTCTTGGACTTTGGTGTTTCTTGGTATAGGAACCTATCGTTAGTTGGGTTTGCCTACAACAATAGTTTTTAGGCTACAATTTAGATGGAACCTTTTGAGGTGCTCTATGGGAGGCCATGTAGATCACCATTGTGTTGGCAAGAGGCCGGTGAATCTGAGTTGTTGGGGCCAAGTCTCATGCAGGAGACTTTAGAGAAAGTTAAGTTGATCAAGAAGCGAATGGCTACAGCTCAGAGTAGACAGAAGTCGTATGTAGATTGGAGGCATAGACCTCTTGAGTTTCGGGTGGGTGATAAAGTATTCCTTTGGGTTTTTCCAAGGTTGGTTCATCATCAGATTCGAAAGCAGGGTAAGTTGGAGCCTAGGTATGTGGGACCTTTTGAGATCGTGGAAAGTATTGGACCAGTGGATTACTGGTTGGATCTTCCACAATGGTATTGTGGGATACATGATGTGTTTCATGTGTCGCAGATTCTATGGTATCACCCTGACCCATCTAACATGGTTGATGTTGAGGATTTGGAGCTTGAGGCTGATGCGTCCTTTAAGGAGCATCTGGTTCATGTGGTGGATCGTACTGAAAAGGTCTTGCGAGGCAAGGTTGTGCCATTAGTGTGAGTACTTTGGAAGCATGGGAAAGTTCAGGAAAAAACATGGGAGCCAGAAATTGGAAATGCGGTCTTAGTGGCCCTAACTCTTCTCGGTAGATCAGTGAGGCTTGGGAACTCGGCTCGAGGATGAGTCGTTATAAGGTGGGGAGGTTGTAAGATCCTGGTTTTTGGAAAGGTATTTTTTTGTTGTGTTTTGTGTTGTACCCTTTGTTTTTGGGGCTTTAAAATGTTTCTGAAAAGTGTGAGAGGCCTTGGGGGTGGTATGGGGTCTTGGGGCATAGAAGAAAGGACATCTGGGCAAGACAGGCTAGGGCGCAAGGCCTGCGCACGGCCAGGTAAACCGTACAGCCTTCCCAGGCTAAACCATGCGACCCTTCCTCCTTCGGACAGAAGCATGCACACAGGTTGTGCACGGTTTTCCAAATCGTGTGGCTAAACCATGTGACCCCACCTCCTCTAGACAGTGGCATGCACATGGTTTGCACATGGTTTTCCAAACCGTGCAGAAAAACTGTGCGGCCACTTAAAGTTGGGAAAAATTACTAGTTTTCTACTCCATGATTTAAAACCCCACTCGGGATTTCCTCTCATTTCCTCCCTCTCCACCCTAGGCATGAACCAAATCACCCAAAGGCTTCAAGATACCAATCTCCCTTGTTTCTAAGGCGTTCTTGGTGTTGTGGGTTGCAGATCGAAGCTCTGTGTAAGGCTAATCCCAACCTTGCTTCCCTTTTTGGTTTAGGGTTTGTATCTTCTCTCTCTACTGTTCTGAAGCTCTAAAACCCTATATTTTGGGGGATTTTTAGGTTGAAGCTCAAAGGCTGGTTGGTTCAAAGTCTAAGGACTCGATTGAGAGTGCGTTAAACTATGGTTTCTAGGTAGGTGGTCTACAAGTGATATCCCATAGTTAATTGGGGATTTGTACGTGTTTAGTTGTGTTCTTGTTTTCTCTTGGTTATGTTTTGAATATCCGTGGCCTGTTGGGTAATAATAGAGTTTTAAATGGAAAGTGGTAACCCTCACGATCCCCGTGGGATGTGTTGGGATTGACTTGACCTAATTTAGAGCCATCCATGGGATGTGCCGGCTTTTCCTGTTTTTAGGGATTTTTATTGAATGATTGACCTTGTTGTAGTAAATTGTAGAGCCCTTGATAAACTTGTTGGAATGATTGGTTGAACATGGAATAGAAGGTAGGTTATTCACCTAGACTTGGAAATGACCAAAGGGTTATTTGAAATGGGATGAATGGTTGAATCATGGAAATGATGAACGGGTTAAATGGGTTAATGTGTAAACTGATTAAATACCATAATGGATAGGTTATGGATCTAGTGTTAAATTCTTAGTGAGTTAGGTATAACACATGGGAATTGGGTGAATGGTTAAATGATTTGAAATGATGATGTGTTAATGGGTTAAAGAATGATGGGGATTCCCATGTGGGTTGTTGTGAATAGTGTTTATCAAAGGGAAATGGTTTGGATGGTTGATGGTTACTTATATATAATCATGTGAACATGGCTTCGTAGAGTGGGGAAATACATGAGGATCTACGCCCACGGGTTAAGCTAAGACTGAGGTTCTAAACTCCATCCTAAATTCACGGGTTAGGAAAGGGGACTGAGGGTCTATTCTCCTAACGGTTACATCCACCCGGACTGAGGCTTCGAGGTGAGGATATGGTTTCTATGAGGGGGTTAGTCCTAGTGAGATAGGATAACGATGTGTTTACCCTCTTGTGTTTGATTTTTGGCCTTAGATCCATGTAACATAATGTATGTGATTAACCCACGGAAATGTAATGAAATGGTAAGTGATAAAAATTGGTAATAAATGAATGATAATATAAATGGAAATGGCTTTGTCTCTGAAATTGTTAATGGAACCTTAATTAATTACTTGTAAATCATCATTCATATTCTTTTTGCATGCACTACCAGTTCATACTAGATTTTTTGTAGACACCGTTGGTGGTGGCCTACTGAGTTGTACTCACACCTTGCTCGAGCCACCGTTGGGTACCTGAGCAGACTTCATGTTTGCAGGTCAGGAGAAGGGAAAGGGTCCCTGCTAGATAGTTGAGTGGACATGGGTAGCACTTGGTGGAGGATCTGGATGTGGAGTTGGGACCATTTTGGGTATTTTGGCCGTTGTCTTTATTTTGGATTTTTGTTCACTCTTACACTTATAGTATGACATGGCATATTTATTATTGGAAATGGTTGTTATACATGCTTCGTGTTTATTGGTTATTGTTTCTACTACTTGGTTTTTTTTGTTGTGGATTACTCTGATAAATAGGCGGTATAGTCTCTCCAATTGACTTCGTAGACCCCCACTGCTAGTCGGCAGCCTTAGGCAAATGGGTAGGTGCACTTAAGGTCATGTAACCACACGGCTCGGAGCACTAGTTTAGTGGATTCTGGGTCAGGGACGTTACAACTATAGTACTTTCTTAAAAGTAATGGGAGTTTTCTATAAGTGTGGAGAGAATGGACACCATGATTGTCATTGAATGGGTAAGAAAAAGGTTCTTGATGTATAATGCTTCAAATTCTAGGATATAGGACACTATGAAAATAAATGTCTCTAGCATCAAAGGAATATACCCCAAAAAAGATAATGGATCATGGTCATGCTTATGGTACTACCTCAGATGAAGAGTAATGATTAACATGCTTGTGTTTGGATTTAAGAATTATGTTATTTGAGTATATTATCAACAATGATCTAGTTATAAGAATAATGAGATATATAAGGATTGTTCTTCAGTGCTTATTATTTAATTGAATTGGAAAATGTGATGAATAACACTAATAATCAAGAGAAGTGATTTTTTATAAGTTTATTTTATTGAAAACACATGACTTGGGAATGATAACCCTAAATATGTGCTTAATTATAAATATATTTTTGTGGGATATTATTGGTAACTAAGAAGGTGGTTAGAGATCTGATGGTTAATTCTAGAGTTATTAAATGTTTTGATTTAAGTAATATATTTTAAAACATGAAATTTTACTCTTAAAATCATGCATTTTTTCATAATGGTTTAATGAAGATTAAGGTATTCATATTTTTATTATGTGAAAATAAGAGATAAATTATTTGGGGAAATATTATGTTATGCTTTTTTTGGGAAATTAGTGAAATTCATTCTAAATTTTTGGACTTTTAATTTGTATAGACATTTTTTTTAAGAGTTTTAATTTTAAATAATTTTGGAATGGATTAAGGATATTATTGATTAAGATTAATGTATGATTCATAATATTGGATAAATTGTTCTAACCATTTTGGTTTTAGTTAAAATTTAATGTCTTAAGGAATGAATTTTGGATCTTATGATTTAATAAAGTGTTATAAGAGTAAAATTTGTCTCAAATATACATCTCTATATTTAAGAAATAAAGTCCAAATAGATCGAATCATAACCAAACGATGAGATTATGACAAGAAAAGGAATCAAGTAAGTTTATTTTCTCAAGTGATTATCTAGATAGTTAAATAAACCCTCAACTCTATTAAAATGATTTTGGAACCAAAATGTAATCCATTTACTTTTCTTTGTAACAAATCAATGGCCTTTTAACTGATCACAAATTTATAGTTTTTTATGGTAGAAATTCTAATTACCATGTTCTTTATCACACTCCATCAGAACATGATAGGTAGATTTATTTTCCATGCCCATACTTTTACTTTTAATTAATTTTATCCTATAGGGAAACCTAGTTTTTTTTTATTATTACATTCTCCTTCCCATCATTTAAGAGGAAGTTTTATTAACCCAATTTACGATGTGGGTTTCCTACAAAATATTTTTCTAGTATCAACCTATGATTTTTGAAGTGAAATCTCATACTTGGGAGGAAAAAATTTATTGTAGGGTAAAATGTAACACCCCAAGATTTTATGGTATTTTTATTTTTAAATTTAACTTCCTTAAGAGATTATGTTACTTAGAAAACCAAGATTAAGACCATTATATACTATTAAACATTTAAAATGCGATCATTATAACCATACTATTAAATTGAAAGGAATTAATAGTAATTACCAAATTAGGAAAATTTAACTTATATATTCATTAAAATATTTTTACATTCTTCCAAAAAAAATTATAAGTATATTATGTGAATAAATCCAATTTTACATATAATAGGATATATTTTTTGAAAGGAAGATTTACAGCCTTTTAATAAAACACTTTTTCAAAAACTAAATTGTTAAACTATTATAAATTGTACTGAACAAAATAAACTTTCTATTTAAAATATTAATGTTTAAATTAGATCAGGGTGAATTTTTGGTATTTTTTTGACAAGTTTTATTTTTTGATGAATAGTAAAAAATGCTGCATTTTAAATGAAAAATGGATCTTCATATAAATAAATTATAAAGATAAATTATATTTTAAATTTATTATAAAATAAAATTAGAACAATAATAAATTAATTAATTAAATTTATGTTAGTGTAACTAATATCACATTGAAATTAGATATAAAAACTTTTTGATATTTTGAATATTTTTACTTTAAAAACTTGTTGTTTCACCCCATCAGTAGGATTAATTTTATATTAATTTCTTCAAATCTTGGGAATTGAATTTAAAAAATTGATTTCGTATTTAGATTCATAAAGTCCATATATATCAAATAGGATCCTTTTACTTTTCAAAGAATATAAATAGTAACTTTAGTAATATTTTTAATTACCACGATTAAGCATAAATAGGGTAATTTAAGGTAAAAATAATATAATTAAGTTTCATTATAATGTTATTAATTATATGGAAATATTTGACCAGATTTTATTAATTCCATATTATTCTCAAGATTATGTTTTAATGTAATCTGCTTGTAGTTTTTCACCTTGAATTATTTTTTATGTTTATTTATGATTGCTTTTGTTAATGAAAACCCTTCGGAGCATCTAATATAACCCCTTTATAATGTTTTATTTTTCCCCTGGATACAAGGAAGTATTTTTTGGTTGCTATAAAGGGATATAATAAATAAAAAATGCAATTCTTGAAGAATATTCTTTTCTATGTTTTCAAATGTAATTAAAATTTTAATTATATATCTATTTTACCAAGACAACTAAACTATTTGGTCCCTTGAGATAAAATTACTTGTAATCAAACCAATGTAATAAAGTAACATAATGACTATAAGATATTGGGGTCAGGGTCATTACACTAATTTTTATGTTTTATGTGATGGGAGTTTGACATGATATTTTGGGAGGCATTTATGAGAATACAATCATTTTCATTAGTATATGTTTTACTAATAATTTTATTTTGTTAATAATAGTTTTATATTTTTTGGTCACAAGTTTAAATTTATTAATAACCTTTAAGTTTAATATGATTTTGAGTATGATTTATTTATATATTATTTGAGTTAGTATATTTTATAAATATACCATATAAAAAACCTTAGCTATTAAAAAAGGTGAGTTAATGAGGAATGTTATTTTTTAGGATTATCATCACATTATTTGGATGGTTATAGTTTTAGGAAAAGGACTACAAATATATCAGGTGACAACCCATCACATCCTGAAAGACCACATGGCTTAAACCCACAACCAAAGGGTGATAACCATGTGATGCCTACCACTAGACTACGTGATATCTTTTTCAATATGAAAGGATTTTTTAAAAAAATTGATAAATGAGTAATAAGTTTATTTGGTAATCATATTACATGATCAAATAATTTTGTTTTTTAGGTTTTCATGTAATTAATAACATTTTGGAAGACACTTCATTATGTTAAAGTATATGTAACCTTCAGGTTTATCATAAAGGATTATTTTTGAAAAACTCTCTTACATTTTTGGAAGTGAATGATAAATAGTATAATATAACCTTTATGATTAAAAAAACATTAATATTTTCATTATTTGTGTTATATGGGATATATTTAATAAGGATAAAGTTAATGGTGATTCTTGTTATTAGTATATGTGATCATGGTATTGACATCTTTGAAATGTCACATTATAAAATGATTTATGTTGTATTGGGATAAATGAATAATCAATTTTTTGGTTTTTCAATACGGTCGGTAATATTTTGGAGGATCCTTAAGGATAACTACCTATGGAATGGAATAAGTTAAACTTTTGATATTATTGTTTTAGGATAAATTATGATTTATCTTATTGGATAATATATTTTAACAATTTTGGTTTTAGTAAATTTTTTGAGGTAAAAGGAATGACTTATGTATTTTATGATTCATTAAAAGTTCTATAGGAATACAAAATATTATCTTGAATATCCATCTCTAAGCATAAGAGATGAAGTGGAAATATTCCGAAGAACAACCAAGGGATGACATTATGATAATGAAATAGAAAGAGATCAAGTATGTTTATTTTCTCAAGTTATTTATATTGAAATTAAAATAATACACTAAATTTATAAAATGGTCCATGAAATAAAATCCTTATCCATTTACTTTTCATGTCAAGAAAACAATGGTCGTTTAACCCATACACATTTAAATTGTTTTGATAGTTAACTTTCTCATGACCATATTCTCTATCACTCAATATTAATCCTTAAGAGTAATTTCATTATTTAATTTTAGTATTTTAACATCCCATTATTGTTTTCATAGTTTTAAAACTATTTTCTGGTTGACCTTTTCATTTCCCTTTCCCCCTTTTAAGGGGGTATTTTCTTAACCCTTTTTACGATGTGAATTTTCCATTAAAGAATTTTCAAATGTAAAACCCATAATTATGAAAAAAAATTATAATTGTGAAGGTTTAATTTATTTAAGGGGTACAGTGTAACACTCTATGATTTTAGGTTGAAAACTATGTTCAACATATTATACAACATGCAACACTGAGCTTAAACGAACCCCAAAATATTATTATTTAAATATAAATGTTATAAAATCGATGTCAAATTGGTGGGTATTAATAGTATTAACAAAATTAAGAAATATATAAAACCTAAACATTAAAAATTAATTTATTATATCTTATGAAATAAGTGCTCAATTGTCTATAAATTTATTTTATGCTTCAGAAATATGTTTCCTTCAAAAATTATTTTTATATCTTTTTGTGAGCAATTATTATAATTAATTTCTAGAAAATATATAAATTTTATTTCAGAAAAATAATATCATTTTTTAAATCAGAATAGTAGAATTATCTTTGGGTGAAAGTGTTAGATTTTGTTGAAAAATATTTATTTTTTAGTGAATAGTTAAAATACATATTTTTATTGAAAAATATATTTTTGTTTCAATCATTTCAAATGTTCCATTGTATTTTAAAATAGATTAAAAGTAAAATTAGTTCTATTATATTATTAAGAATCTAATTTTTTTATTTGAATAATTCTTGTAATTTTATTTGGTATGAAAACATTTTTTAAACAAAAAATGGTATTTTAAAGAAAAAAAATGAATTTTTTTAAAAAGATTTTTTTATCAAGTTTTGGGTACATATTTTAAAATAAATTTATAAAATTATATATATTTAATTAAATAAAACGAATTCCATATTCTTAATTAGGAGGTTTAGATTCATTAAATAAAACCCTTTCATTTTTAGGCATTATGAATTGTAACCACAGTAAAATTTATCACCTTGATAAAGGGTAAATTAGGTTAGTCTAGGTTAAAACTAAATTATATGCCCACAAATTTTCATTAAAATACTTATTTTGTGAATTTAATTCTACTTTAAAAACCTTGGTCTTGAAAATGAGTTTTTTAATGGATACGAGTCTATGAAAATTAGTTATATATTATATAAATCAATGGAAGTTACAAACCCATTAGGTGTAGGGTACTGTAGAAACACAGTAGAGGCACTGTTGAAGTACTGTAGAAGTAGAGAAACTATAGCACTGGTTGAACTATAGTGATGGTGGGTATTGTTACATGAACTATAGTGGGAACCTCATTGTATTAAGAATTGTACCAGCTCGGGTACTGTAGCAAGACTATTCATCGGTGGGCCTTTGGGTCAAAAATTTGGGCCTTCAAGGCCATCTAATGGGATTACAATCCCACCAAGCCTATGAGCCATGTATTTATTAAATATGTTTTTATGGGTTGGCTATACTCTGGGGTGATTTGGTATGCCCTTCTGGCCTCTATGTGTGGTGTGTGTGTTTAATGTAATTTTACCCCAAAACACGTAATATATAATATCTATTGTGTATCTAGATAGAGAAAAAATAAAGATATGAACAATTATAAATCTATATTTTTTATTAATGAATTTGTTTTCATGGTATAAAAGTATTTCTAATTTTAGTAAATTATATAATTACCTTAAATGTTACTACAATGCTAATATAATATTTTATTTAATTAACTAAAAAATTAAATGATTTTAAAAATATTAAAAGTGATATAATTTTAATGAGAAAATGTGTCTCAAAAATTATCTAGATCTATGTGACATATTATTTATGTTTAAATTAATTATATACAAAATAAAACATTTTATTTTTTTGTATTTTATGTCAAATTAAAATAACTTCCAAAATTGTAATTAATGATACTTTATCAAAATAATATTTTTTTAAATTATATAAATATTATATAAATATTGAAATTAGAGAATTATGATAATACAGGGTGTAATAGTTCACAAATTTTCCATTAATGGGTCAATACTTACTTAATATGTATAATTATAACCCATTAAGATTGAAAAAGACTGTGGTTAATGTTAAAATAGGTTAACCACGGGGTTAATAAAAAACATAAGGATTAAAATGATTTCAAAACTTGTAGAAATTTTATTGTATGGATTTATTTCAATCCTAGACAATATTCCTAAAATTAATTACCATTTTTAGGCATTTGGATCTAGAATAGTATTATTATATTTTATTTTTTTAATCAATTCGAAGAGTACCTCTCTCCTAAATTATAAAAGGGAACCTCTGCCCTCACTTATTTATGCTACTTTGAGAAATAGAGATAAAAACAAACCTGACCATTTATCTTATCAACTCCCTTATCCACATTCTAGATATTTTTTACCACAAAAGACAAAACATAGTATCCTAAAGAGGAGTTCCATGGGAGTTCTTCCAAAGAAGAGGTAAACCCTCTAATCGGTCAATTTCTTTTTACTTAATTTTTTAACTCCCATAAATCTATGATATTTATCATAAAATGTTAAAATAGGTTATATATATATATAGATATTTTCATGATTATTAAATCACCATTATCCACCATTTTCTCTATCAAATGAAAAGTGAAATTATCTCTCGTGTGTACATACTTATGACTTACCATCTCTACATTGAGATACAATTAGTTTTCATTAGTATTTTTATGGATATAAATTATGATGTTTTAAATGTTTATATTTTATATTTATAACATAATTATACATTTAGAATGGTTATATTGTATCTACTTACTCACCTTCCATTCCTTTGGGAAACAATAATGTTGCTCGTGCGTACATGTGGACTACCACCTCCACGAAGTGATGTGATTAATTTTTCATTACTATTTTAAATATATTTTAATTAGGATAAATTTTTTGAATATATATTATTTATAACAAATAATAATAATTCCATAAGGGGTAATTATTAGTTACCTTTCTTTTATTCCACATATCATAAAGTGAAAACAGTTTTCATGTGTATATATGGTCGACCATCTCCATGAACAATGTAGTTTATTTTCTATCTCTAACATTTTTGGATTAATATAAATAAATATATAATGAATACAAATTATTATAATATAATTATAAAATTTCTATATATGATGGAATATATACCAATTCATAAATACCAAAACTACCAAACTAAAACATATATGAAAAAAATGTATTTTTTACATAAAACACTGATTTTAACAAAGAATTGTTATTAAATGGGTGGTAAAAGATTATAAGTAATTCATATGTGGTATTATATATTATAATATTGTTGTGAAATATATTTATAATAAATATATATTTATTATACATCATATTCATGCACATACAATGGAATTCAAACCCAAGGTTTGGGTTTCTCATCTCACTTTTACTTATGTGAGACATATTCTATATTAACCAAATATTTATTTTGTGTATTGTATATACTACATATTTGATATATTATATCATTAATCACTTTGTATCCATGTTATTTAAGGTTTAGTTTTAAATTATTTCATTCATGGGGCTTATGATTATAAAAACTCAAGTGGTAAGTGTTTAGTTCACAATCATATCATTATTTAGGATTATTTATTTTTATGTCTATGATATGAAATTTTTATCTTTAGGTCCATGTTTTCAAAAAATGGGTTAATTTTTTTCTATTCTAAAATTATTTTTTAAAGTCATTTTTACCATTATTTCACTTTTTAAAAAAATTAAAAGGAATCTTCCTGTAATTTTCTAAAAAAATTCTTTTTGAATTTTCTTACAAATATATAAAAGTAATATTTTTTTTAAATTACACAAAATAAATAGAATTTCACCCAATCATGATGGATAAATTATTTTAAGATTACATTATATGTTTACAATTTTTTTAAAATAAAATGATTTCTTTATTATGTGTATAGTTTTTAGATTTTATAAATTTATTATCAAAGAAAAAATATTATTTTCCCCAAGAAATTTTCCTGTGAACATTTAAAAGTATTTCCATATATTTATACATAATTTATTAAACCTTATATTGAGTATATACTATAATTATACGAACCAAAAAAATTATTTTCATGGTTTCTTATCATTTTGACTTGGGGAAAGTATTGAAATTCCATATGACATTTCATCCAATATATAAAATTATTGACTATTAAGACATATTTATTTGGTTTTATTGTGTATTCTTATGAGAAAATCATTGGACTTAGTAATTGGTAGGTGTGTCCTGCTATAACCCCTTGATGCACCAGTAGGTCTCATGAGACAAACTAGATGAGCTTTTGGTCGAGTCCTTAGCCATTTGTGTATATGTCATGGCATGAGGCCTTGATGGTATTTTCTGATTTCTTAGTTAAGGCCACAAGAGTAAGTTTCATATGTTCAGTATTATGAATTCCATCAATATGAAATTAGTTATTAATGTACATGTGACTATTAGATTGGTTTTAATATCCATGGATAAGTGTCTAGCTCATGTTATTTTTTATATGGATTTTTTGATCATCCTTCATTCCTGTCATATTATGCTCAAATTATTGTTTAAATGTAATTTGTTTTAGTTATTTAACTTTCCATACTTTTTATTATTATTTATTCATGATAGTTTTTGTTAGATAATTACCCTTACTAGGAATCCAATCTCACCCCTTAATTATGTTTCAATTTCACTAAGTTTCCATGAAGTGTTATTTGAATGATGTGTAGGAATATTCTAAAGGGAACAATGGTGTTCTCAAACAAAAACACTATGTTTTATTTCATGATTTCAAATATAATGTGAATTTCACGTTTGTATCTAGTTTACTAAGAAGAATATACAATTCAGACATTTGGGATGTGATTGTTTTTTTCTACTACAAATTCAACCAATTAACCACTAGCTCTCAGCTACCAGGTTCGGGATATTTATAGTTGGTATCAGATAAAGTTTAGTAAAACCCTTAAAAACTAGATTTATTAAAACAAATATTTGGTAATATAAACCTAAGACTAACTTCTTAGAAAATTCTAATTATAGGACAATATCCTATAGATTTGTTAATGACCATGTAAAACCATGTTTAAAACTAAGGACTTGTAGATTTAGAATAAGGTGCCATGATTTAGATTTCATTTCAATAATATTTCATGACTATTTGACAGATCAATCTGATTATTATAGTTTTATGCTTACAATTTTATTTTTGGCGTTAGTCAATGGCTGGAACTAGGAGTTTTCATTTTAACACTAAACGGGATGGAAAATTCAATGATTATAAAAAAACAAATTTTATTATGACTATAAATAATTATATTGTGGTTATTCCTAATAAATGATTTCATTATATGATTAACAATATAATATTTTTTGAGATTACTAACACATAAAATAAGAGTAAAACTGACTTTTATGTAAGTTTAGGAGGAAATGATCATGAAGGTAAGAATGTTAAATGTATTTTGTATCAAGAATGTGGGAAATAATCACCTAAGATAGTATATAAAATAGAGGGGATGAAATATTCTGTAATGGCCCAAACCCTCATGGTCCATCCCTTTTCATATTTCGGATCCTAAGGATGACGTCTCGGTAGCAGGACGTCATTACAATGTGCGACCGATCGGCGTGACACGATCAGTGCGACTGATCGGCATGACACAATCGGTGTGTCACCAATCGGTGTGACATGATCGATGTGTCGCTGATCAGTGCGACCAATCAGTGTGTCACCAATTGGTGTAACACGATCGGTGTTTCACCAATTATTGTGACCGATCGGTGTCACAAAACCTTGTCGAGTTTTTCTTCTATAGTTTTTCTCGTAATGCCACTTTTAAGCCTTTTTAACCTTTTGGAAGTGGTTCAAGGTCTTTTTATCCCAATAATCAATGTTTAAAATCATAAGAGTGGAGAGACCCTCAACGAACCCAGCTGTGTGTCCATGTAACTTTCCCTCTATTTATATAAAATCCTTTAAATTCATAGTTGTTGCCATCATTTCCCGATGAGAGTTATTAAATAACAATAAATTCAGTCTTGTGTAACCACCCAACCATGTGGTGAAACCACGATCTGACTTTAAAGCCATTAAAATTTACAAATCCCATAACAACGAAATCTCATCCTTATATCACACAGGAATTCCTTCTTCTTCTTTCTCTTGGCTAGTCTCCTTTTCTTCCACGTGTGTTTGGAGTTTCCATTCCCGAGTCAAGTGGTGCGCCTATTCCGGAGCCTTTTTACTCATCCTTGGAGTCCCTGACGTTCCTCCCCTGGAAGTCACACATCCCCGGTTCATGGTTCATGGAGAAGAACTTCGATCCTTGATCATCCAAGTAGGTATTTTTCCTTCGTCTCTCCTTACTGTTTATGATATGGGGTGGGTAAGCTACTGTTTTTGTGGGAATGGATGAAACCAGACATTAATAAAGATAAAAAATGGACTTTTAAAGAAGGAAGTGGGGTGTGATCGATGTTTCTATTGTATTTACTTACACTTTATTATTTGTGTTTTGAATTGTACGGGCTTATGCTCACAGAAAATCATGGCCATTGGTGGTATTTCCTTGAACACTAACGAACCCTTGTCTTCTGTGATGATTGAATGACTATAACATGGAAATTGGTTAATCATGTAAACTCATTGGATTAAATGGATACCAGTAAACATCAATCCTTGTGTGTTCACCCCGGTTAACCAACAGGAAGAAGAACCTAATGAATTATGTGCTTGAATCTAGAAGTTTCCCAACTCTGTTTGGTAGTGGGTGTGTTTTCCTTCCAGATGCTTATGAGGTGAAGTGGATGAGGATGGGATCCTCTATTGTGGTACGATTATTGATTGTGAATCTGAAGCTGTGTGGGGCTATATCTCAAGGCTTGTTTTGGTTCTAGTACTTTGAGGGATCTCATTGATCCCTTTTTTGTTGGGACTTCACAAGAGAACCGGTTGTGAATGATTAAATTGTTGTTTGGCTGTTTCTCTTCTCTAGCTTTTAAGTATGACGGTTAGTTTCCATGTAGTGTAGTTTTCACTTAAATGGGATCACTTGAACATAAAAATAAGAATGGGATGAAAGATGAATTATTTTTGGGAATGAGTTGTGACTTGGTCGTGAGTGTTGTGCCTTTCTTTTATGAATGAATAGTAATGAGGGTGTTTGTGCTTAGGTTGGCTTGGAAACCCTAGGATGGGATGAGTTCTTGTTACCTATATATATATTATTACTTTTTATGTTTATTATTTTCTCCCCACCCAAGTTTAGCACTTAGTGCCGAACACCCCCATTTCATGGTGGAGGGTGTTTATTTCCAACACTCCTATGAGTGCCTAGTTATTAGCTCCTTTTATTCTCTCTTTCATGAATATCCCAAGACCCTTCAGGCAGGCTGTGACAGCCTAAGGTCCATTATAGCCAAAGATTATTTGGGCAGGGTAGTTGTGGTGGATGGCCCAAGTGTTTGCGGGTAGGATATTTCCCAAGAGTCTTCCGGATGAGGCCCAGGTGTCTTCGGGTGTGGCAGTAGTTGTTCTGGCCCAGGTGTTTGTGGGCATGGTTATGCATGGTGGTTGTGGCCCAGGTGTTTGCGGGCGGGATGGTAGTTTTGGCCCAGGTGTTTGTGGACGGAATGTGTGATTGTGGACCAGGTGTGTGCGGGCGGGGTGTGGCAGTGGGACTGCGGTGAGAAAGGCGGGAGAGGTTCGATGCATAGGATGTCTTCAATAACCACTGGGAAAGTGGTGCGGGGTACCCAAATATCGATGTGTTATTACTATAAATTACTTGACATGCGTTATTTTTAGAGTGTGCCTTGGTGAGGTTTGGGTGGATATTTTTCCTTGCTAGGTGCTTGGTTATCTTTTTCTCACAAGGGAATTCGAATTCCTCCCCACTTGTGGATGATAGTATTTGGTTTTCCCCACTGAGTATACTTGTATTCTCACCCTATGTATATAAAACTACTTTCAGGTTTCCAGGAGGACTTCAGGGATCATGCAGGGCCGTACTAGCTTGGACGTTGGGATAGTTGCAGTTGTTGTTTTTCTTTATTTGGTACTTTACCCTTGTAGTATCCTTTTACTTTGTGACATTTACTTTTGTAACATGCATATGGGAATGGTTTTATTTGGATTTACTTTTACCACTAGTTTAGGTGTTGTTGGGTTTTACTATCTTATCTCCTGATCCTAATAAAGAAAAAGGGTAATGCCTTCCATATTTTGTGTGATTTTATACCCTTGGTGCAAGTGGCCACTCTAAGACCTATTGAAGGTGGGTCTTAGGGGTCATTATCTCTCCTTCAACTTAAAGAAAGAAGGGTCTGGAAATTTTTTGTCCCTTCCTTCATCTTGGTGAAGGTGGGTTGTGACAGAATGGTATCAGAGGTTATGGTTGAGATATAGGATGGTGTCTGGAGTTAGGCATAGTGAGGATTTCATGGGATGGTAGGGAAACAATGTTGGATTATCTTGGTGTATGACATAGGCCAGGGAAGACTAGCTAGGACATGGGATTTTAGGTCCCCCCTTGATCTGATGCAATGACTCTGGGCCTACCGAACGACAAAGTAAAGCTGCATTGATTGCAGGGTAGAGACCCTAGGAAAGGTACATTCATCATAATGACTTGTGTTCTTATGTTTCATGTGTATTTTTGGCGATTTAAAATGAATAATAAGTCTAAGAAAAATTAAGAAAAATATTCTATACTACTCGGGCTTAGGAATTCTTTGTTTACCTTGTAGCTATGACACCTGGGAGACGACCACGAGTAGTAAAGGCGATCAAGGGCCAGGAGGTTAACTTGGCTGATTGGCAGAGGGCTGACAAAGAGGAGGACGGCGATCAGTGGAAGAAGTTGCTTCGAACCTTTCAGTGGCAGACCCTTGGGAAGTACGAGGGAAGCATATCTAATGTGGAGACAGAGAGATATCTAGAGTATCAAGTGATAGCTTTTAGCTTGATCTGGGCTTCGACAGAATACTGGGTTCCTCTGGCTGTAAGCCAGATGCATGGAGCAGCGCGTCAGTGGTGGATGCTTTATCTTGGGGAGAAGAGGGAGGCTGAGGTGACGTGGACTGATTTTGAGAAGGAGTTCTGGGAGGAATTCCTCTCTTCCACGATGATGGCTGAGAAGAGGTAGGAACTACTCTCCCTCCAGTAGGGGAGTATGTTAGTGAGAGAGTTGGGGATCAAGTTCAAGGATCTCCTTTTCTTTGCTCCCGACCTCTTCCCGAATGAGGAGTCCCGAGCGAGACATTTGGAAGAGGCACTTTGACCTTCTCTACAGTATGTTATTACTCCCTTCACCCTACCAACATACTTGGAGGTCCATAAGAAGGCTGAAGTGGTGGAAAGGATGCACACCCTAGGAGACCTCAAGGTTTCGACCAGCAGGAAGTAGACCTCAGCAGTTCTAGTTCTGATCTCCCAGCCCCCACTCTTTCCTTTCTGGCCTAGGGCCGAGATGCTTCATCTGTGGAATCCATGGGCACATTTGGAATCACTTCCTAGATAGAGTACAATACAGCGTGGGTGGGCAGGTTCAACGCCCACCTCAACTACAGCAGTTTCTAGATAGGCCCTTTCAGCTGGAGCAGTAGGGGTAGCAAGCTCCCGCTCCTCCGAGGTCAGGCATTGGAGGAGGAGTCCGGCTTCAGGTCGCTCTTCAAGGACCTTTACTAGGGTGTGGTCAGGGAGGTGGTTGACAGTCGAGAGGTATAGGAACTGGGCGTGGGAAGTTGTACGCCGTAGAGGCGGCAGTTCCAGCAAGGCCAAAAGTCGTTCGAGGTACGATCAGCTTGTTTAGTACTCTTGCATATGCCTAATTCGATACAAGAGCTTCGCACTCTTTTGTTGCACCCAGTCTGGCCCATGCTCTGGGTTTAGATCCTGAGAGACTTCTAGTGCCCCTGGTGCTGAGCACACCAGTCAGAGGTCAGACTGACTTTTTTTATGTTTTTCGAGGGTATAAACTGATGATAGGGCCACATCAGTTTATTAGGGATCTTCTACTGTTGTATATACAACATTACGATGTCATCCTAGGGATTGAATGGTTTTTCTCTATATTTTCCATCATTGACTGCTTCCGGGGAAGGGTAGTGTTTTCATATTTGGGTAGCCGACGTGTAACTTTCATCGGTGAGTGGGGTTTCTAGAAAATCAACAGGTGAGAGGAGACCCTCCTTTCCTTGTCAGCTGTACGATTAGTGGAGTCATTGGATGCAGACATGGTGGAAGTCCCAGGGATATTCAGTGAGTTTACGGATGTCTTCCCAGAGGAGGTTGTGACTCTACCCCCTCAACATAATTTTGAGTTCGGGATAGAATTTCAACCTCATGCCCGTCCGATTTTGATGGCTCCCTACCGGATGGCACCTTCCAAGTTGCGGGAGTTGCGGATTCAGATTGACGATCTGATGATGAAAGTTTTTGTTCGACCAAGTGCATCACCATGGGGTGCTCCAGTCTTATTCATAAAGAAGTCAGATAGTGGTATCAGGATGTGCATAGACTACCGGAGACTAAATCAGGTAACGGTCAAGAACCGTTACCCTCTCCCAAGTATAGACGACTTTTTCGACCAGTTAAAAGGGACAGGGTGGTTCTCCAAGATTGACCTGTGGTCGGGATATCACTAGCTAAGGTTGAAAGAGGTTGACATCTCAAAGACTGCCTTCAGGTGCAGATATGGGCACTTTGAGTTTGTGGTCATGTCATTCGGCGTCACGAACGCTCCAGCTGTGTTCATGGGGATCATGAACTCTATCTTCTAGGAATACCTGGATCAGTTCGTAGTCGTGTTTATTAATGACTTCCTGATCTACTCAAGATCAGAGGAGGATCAAGCTGATCACCTGAGAATAGTTTTCGAGGTCCTCTGTCAGCACCAACTCTATAGAAATTTTTCCAACTGCAAGTTTTGGACATGATAAGTGCACTTCAATGGGAACATGGTGTCTGAGCAAGGAATAGCGGTAGACCCATCGAAGGTCGACGAGGTTGTTTCTTGGGAAGCACCCAAGAACGTGGCAGAGGTTCGTAGTTTCCTCGAACTAGAAGGCTACTGTTGAAGGTTCATTCCCAACATCTCCCAAGTTGTAGCACCTTTGACATATTTGACCAAGAAGGATGAGGCTTTTGTGTGGAATGGGCGGTGTGAGGTAGCCTTCAGCTAGTTGAAAAAGAAGTTGGCAAGTGCCCCAATGTTCAGGTTTCCAGAAGAAGGGGTAGCATATGATGTGTTCTTTGATGCTTCAGGACAAGGCCTCGGGTGTGTGATGATGCAAAGAAAAGGGGTGATATCTTATGGGTCTAGAAAGTTATGTCCCCAGGAGTGAAATTATGCCACCCACGATCTGGAGCTTGCGGTAGTCATTTTCTCACTAAAGTTGTGGCGGCATTACCTCATCGGGGATCTCTTCATGGTCTTCATGGATAAAAAAAGCATGAAGTATATCTTATACCAGTGGGTCCTGAACATACGACAGTGAATGAGGATGTTGTTCCTTCCGGACTATGACTTCAAGATTTCCTACACCTCAGGAAAAGGGAATGTGGTGGCTGATGCCTTGAGCTGGAATTCGTAGAAGTATGTGGTTCGAGAGTTGTAAGATGCTTAGAAGGAGATGGAGGAGTTGGCTACCCTACACTTGGATGAAAGGATTGATGCTGGTAGAGGTTTCCTGTATTAGATGACAGTACAATCTTCTCTATTAAGGCAGTTAGAGGAGTCCTAATGGGGAGACTTAGAGAGTGAAGTGATGCGCGATTGGGCTAACCAAGTAAATGCTCTGGAATGATGGATGTAGGATAGTCAAAATCGGATTCTTTTTCGATGGAATATGTTTGTCCCAGAGGCGATGCGTGAGAGGGTTCTTGTTGAGTTCCACAACTCACCCCTAGCGGTGCACCCTAGAGTTTCCAAGATGCACTGGGGTCTGAGGAGTCAGTTTTGGTGGCCCGGGGTAAAGAGGGTGGTGGTAGAGTTCGTGGCCAAGTGCCTAGTGTGTCATCAGGTGAAGTTTGAACACTGTGTTCCAAGCGGTCTTTTACATCCTTTGGATATCCCCTAATGGAAGTGGGACAACATCTCGATGGATTTCGTCATAGGACTACCCAAGGTTCAAGGAGGCTGTGATGCTATCTGGGTAGTGGTGGACTGGTTGATGAAATTAGCCCACTTTCTAGAAATTAAGGAGTCGGGTGCAGTGGATGTCGTAGTGTGGAGGTACGTGGATGAGGTAGTGCGGTTTCATGGAGTTCTAAGGTCAATAGTCTCAGATAGGGATACACAGTTTACCTCATGAGTCTGGAGAGGATTGCAGCATGCTTTTGGCACCCAGCTATGCCTTAGCACTGCTTTCCACCCCCAGACAGATGGACAGACCGAGCGCACCATCCCGACTATGGATGATATGCTACGGAAAGGTGTGTTGGATTTTAGGGGATCATGGGTGTGACACTTACCTCTAGTAGAGATTTCCTACAATAATAGATATCACTCTACCATTGGCATGAATCCGTTTGAAGCCTTTTACGGGAGGCCATGTCGCTCACCCATGTTCTGGACCGAGGTTGGGGAAGTAGGTGTTCTTGGCCCGGCGGTGGTTCAGATCATGACAGAGAAGGTTCAGATTATACGGGAGAGGATAAAGGTAGCTCAGGACCGACAAAAGTCATATGCCGATAATAGGAGGAGACCCTTGGATTTCGGGGTTGGGGACCACGTATTCTTGAAGGTCTCCCCTCAGTATTAGAAATAGAGGTTTGGCAGGGGGAGTAAGCTTTCTCCAAGGTTCATCGGACCATTCGAAGTGCTATGGTGGGTGGGAGAAGTGGATTATCAGCTAGCACTACCACTGCCACAACTGAGAATACATGACGTCTTCCATGTGTCACAACTCTGATGGTATCTACATGACGATTCACACGTCCTCAATTGGGAAAAGCTGGACATCGAGGTCGACGTGCCTTTTGTGGAAAGAACAGTGAGGATCGAGGATCGCGAGGAGAAGGTGCTCCGTGGATGGACCATTCCTTTAGTTTGTGTGTTGTGGAGGCATGGTAGGCTCGGAGAGAGTACCTGTGAATGGGAGGCATAGATGCGCGCCCAATACCCAGAGCTATTTTGAGTTTTGTTCTGTTTTGTTTGTACTTGTTTGTGATGGAACACTTTACCTTGTTAACTATGGAATGTATAGTTTTCCTTATTCTCTAGATGCATGTGAAGAGTCCTGATTGTGGGGAGGAGAGGACCCAATCCCTAATCAAGATGCATTAAGGTGGATGTGTTTAAACCTGTTCGGGTGAGACAGGGCTTCCCAAAGAGGATAGTATCTTGACATGGAGGAAGAAGCTACCGAACCCATATGACTGGATAGCTTGACCCTTGAATGTCGTGTGGTTTCTTAAGGGGGAGGGGCTCCTATATGTCGATGAGGTTCACTCCTGAGAGGTATCTTTCTAGGTGGTTTTTAAGACCCCCCTCATTTCTTCGGGTCTAGTTTTGATTCTCGAGGACGAGAATAGTTTGATAGGTATCTGATGTAATGGCTCAGACCCTTATGGTCCATCCCTTTCCCAATTCCGGATCCTAAGGATGGAGTCTCAGTAGGAGGACGTCATTTCAGTGTGTGACCGATCAGCGCGACATGATCAGTGTGACCGATCAGCGTGACATGATCGGTGTGTCACCGATCGGTATGAAACGAGCGGTGTATCACTGATTGGTGTGACAGATCGGTGTGTCCCTGATCGTTTCAACACGATCGATGTGTCACCAATCGGTGTGACCGATCGGTGTCACACAGCCTTGTCGATTTTTTCTTCTACAATTTTTCCCGTAACGCCACTTTTAACCCTTTTTAACATTTGGGATGTGTTTCAAGGCTATTTTTATCCCCATAATCAATTTTTAAATTCGTAAGAGTGGGGCGACCCTTAACGGACCCAGCTATGTGTTCGTGTAACGTTCCCCTCTGTTTATATAAAATCCTTTAAAGTCAGAGATGTTACCACCTTTTCTTGATGAGAGTTATTAAATAATAATCAATTCAGTCATGTGTAACCACCCAACCGTGTGGTGAAACCATGATCCGACTTTAAAGACGTTCAAATTTCCATATCCCATAACAACAGGATGTCATCCTTATATCACACGAGAATTCCTTCTTCTTCTTTCTCTTGGCTAGTCTCCTTTTCTTCCTTGTGCATTTGGAGTCTCCCTTCACGTGGAAAGTGGTGTGCCTGTGCCGGAGCCTTTCTGCTCATCCTTGGAGTCCCCGACATTCCTCCCCTGCAAGTCACGCATCTCCAGTTCTTGTCACGTAGAGAAGAACTTAAATCCTTGATCAACCAAGTAGAGATTTTTCCTTCATCTCTCCTTACTGTGTATCATGTGGGGTGGGTACGCTATTATTTTTGTGGGAATGGATGAAACCAGACATTAATAAGGATAACAAATGGACTTTTAAAGAATGAAGGGGGGTTGTGATCGATGTTTCTGTTATATTTCCTTACCATTGATTATTTGTGTTGTGAATTTTATGGGCTTATGGTCACTAAAAGTCATGGTCGTTGGTGGTCTTTCCTTGCACACTAATGAACCCTTGTCTTCTGTGATGATTGAATGACTGTAACATGGAAATTGGTTAATCATGTAAACCCAGTGGATTAAATGGATACCAATGAACATAAATCCTTATGTTGTCACCCCGGTTAACCAACAGAAAGAAGAACCTAATGAATGATGTGCTTGAATCTGGAAGTTTCCCTACTATATATTTGTAGTGGGTGTGTATTCCTGGTAGATGCTTATGAGGTGAAGTGGATGAGGATGGGATCCTCTATTGTGGTACAATTGTTGGTTGTGAATCTGAAGCCATGTGGGGCTGTATATCAAGGCTTGGTTTGGTTCCAGTACTTTGAGGGATCCCACTGATCCCTTTATTGTTGTGACTTCACAAGAGAACCGGGTGTGAATGCTGAAATTACTATTTGAATGTTTCTCTTCTCTGGCTTGTAGGTGTGTCGGTTAGTTTCCCAGTAGTGCATATTTCACTTAAATGTGATCACTTGAACATGAAAACAAGAATGGGTTTAATGGGGAATTGCTTTTGGGAATGAGTTGTGACTTGGCTGTGAGTGTCGTGCCTTTCTTTTATGAATGAATAGTAATGAGGGTGTTTGTGCTTAGGATGGCTTGGAAACCCTATGTTGGGATGAGTTGTTTTTACATATATATATATATATATATATATATATATATATATATATAGTTTTTATGTTTCTTATTCGCGCCCCACCCAAGTTGAGCACTTAGTGCTGAACACCCCCATTTCATGGGGCAGGGGTTTTTTTCCAACACTCCAATGAGTGGATGGTTATTAGCTCCTTTTCTGCTCCCTTTCCCGAATATCCCATGACTCTTCGGGAAAGTTGGGACAGCTTGAGGTCCATTATAGCCCAAGATTCTTCAGGCAAGGTAGTTGTGGGGGTTGTCCCAGGTGTGTGCAGGAAGGTTGTTTCCCAAGAGTCTTCTGGATGAGGCCCAGGTGTCTTCGGGCGTGGCATTAGTTGTTCTGGCCTAGGTTTTTGCGAGCATGGTTACATGTGGTGGGGTTGGACCAAGTGTTTGCAGGAGGGATGGTGGTTGTGGCCCAGGTGTTTGTGGGCGGAATGTGTGGTTATGGCCCAGGTGTGTGCGGGTGGGGTGTGGTAGTGGGACTATGGTGATAATGGCAGGAGAGGTTCGATGCATAGGATGTCTTCAATAACTAGTGGGAAAGTGGAACTAGGTACCAAAATATCGATTTTCTATTACTATACATTACTTGACATTGGTTATTTGGGGAGTGTTCCTTGGTGAGGCTCGGGTGGATTGTTTTCCTTGCTAGGTGCTTGGTTATCTTTTCCTCACAGGACATTAGAATTCCTCCCCAATTGTGCACGAGAGTCTTTGGTTTTACCTAATGAGTATACTTGTATGCTCACCCTACATATATAAAACTGCTTTCGGGTTTCTAGGAGGACTTCAGGGATCATGCAGGGCCATACTAGCTCTGACATTGGGACAATTGTACTTGTTTTTTTTCTTTATTTGGTACTTTAACCATGTAGTCTCCTGGTACTTTGTGGAATTTACATTTGTAACATGCATATGGGAATGGTTTTCTTTGGATTTAGTTTTACCCCCAGTTTTGGTGTTGTTGGGTTTTACTATCTTATCTCCTGATCCTAATAAAGAAAAAGGGTAATACCTTCCATCTTGTGTGTGATACCCTTGGTGCTATTCGCCACTCTAGGGCCTATTGAAGGTGGGTCTCAGGGGTCATTATCTCTTCTTCAACTTGAAGAAAGAAGGGTATGGCAATCTTCTATCCCTTCCCTCATATTGGTGAAGGAAGGCTGTGACATTTTCTATGTGGATATAACGGGAATATAGTAACAAATTAACAAGGACTTCAATGTATAATATGTGGGGAACTTGGGTATTATCTGAGCCATTGGCTTAAACTATGGGTTACTCCCTAGACCAAAGAAGTAACTATGTAATAAAAATAATTTAAGTGAAAGGATTTAACTTTTTGTGTTGTTGAAGTATTTTTATAATTGGTATTTTAGTTAAAGGAATCATGAAAGTATTTATCCTCAATAGTTTTTATTTAATTATTTTAAAATATATATTCAATGGTATTGATAAATAAGTATATATCGGTTCCCTAGATCAAAATTTTGTGTACTTTATGATAAATTTTATTCAAATTCTTGACTATTAATCAGTTCCTTATCATATCTCGATAATTCATCAATGTAACATAGTATGTGATAATGTCCTAAGAGTAGTTATTATACTAAAAAGTCATAGAAGTTTTTTCTATGGTGAGAACCCATAAGTTTCATGATAGTATTCTAAAATATGTTTTCTATAACTGGATGAAATCATTTGAGGGACACAAATCATTTAGTTTTTCATGGGTGGATACTCATAAGTGTTCAATGCATATTCTCATGGTGTACACCCTTGGTAACATACAATGTAGTATATTATGGGAATGATACCCCCTAAAAGTAAATCCATATTTATATATTCCATTGGATGTTCTAATATAAAGATTTGTGTATTGATCCTTAGACTTTAGGATTATTATTATTAATGAGTATTATGAGTCAAGTAATTTGATGTATTGATGAAAATTGTAATGATATATGTTCATAGAGAGGTAGGATACATTGGGTGCATCATGAGTCATATTACATTATTGAATAATGAGGGAAGTTATTTTTCCTTTATGATATTAAACATAAGTTGATATCTTAGGACCTCTGATGGAAATTATATATCCTAAATAAATCCATGGCCCTAGTGTTATATAAGAAATTTTGATTTTCAGAACATCAAAGAAAGAGATATCAAGTAAATAGGTTTATTGAACTAGTATAAAACCAGATTGATTAGATATATCATTATAAAGAGATTATATCACATAGTGATCATCTATATGAGGTATTATGTCATTAAGACATTAACTTCATTCTCTATGAGTGCCTTGGTATGTTGCTAGACATTAACATTGGACTTTAGTATTCTTCGCCTAATGCCACAGAAAATGATTCCTAGAGGGTCACACACTAAGTGTATCGAGAATCCAAGTTAAATAATATATTTTTATTTATTATTTAGCATTTCTAATAAATATTTTTCCACACATGTGGTTTAATTATAATTCATGATTTATTGATCGTGTATATTCATTCACAATTAATACAAGATAATATTAAGTTAGTGGAATATTTAATAAATAAATATATTCTACTTATTTAATATAATAACTATTTATTTATTTTAGAATAATTCAGTGACATTTTTTATTTAATAAATAGTAATTATTGGAGGCCTGATAAATATTTTGAAGGAATGGAAGACCGAGTTTATTAGTCTTGTGATAAATAATATATATTGAATGTTATTTTATTAAATAATATTTAATTTAATTTAAAAGTTAAACGTGTGTTGATAAATAATAAAAATATTATTATTTTATACATGTGGTTCCACAATGAATTAAATAAATAATAAATAGAATTTTTACTATTTTTATTTATAACCCTAGGGTTATATAAACCCATTAAATAAGTTTTCTAAGATAGCCAATTCATTTATTTTATTATACACAACAAAATCTAGATAATCATCGCAATGACCTAGAGAGATCCCTTCTCCAAGAACGAACTCAATAATGGAGAGTGATATTCATCAAACATCCATTCTCAAGTACAGAGAGGTCAATAAGAATCTATTGAATGTGATTCTAGAGGAATTCCAAGTCGAACGACGAAATCTTTAGAATCTTCCACACAAGCACCCGAAGATTCCTATGGTGAACTTAAGAGATTTATGGAACATTTGTGGATCACCACTAGAGGGAATATTCCCTTTATTACTACAATGCAATGATTGTATGAAATATATCCATTTTCATATCCATTAACAAATAAATAATTTTTGAAAGGAATTTTTTTAACATAATAAATTAATTATAGAAAATATTTGATGATCATGCACTTTAGTTTCAGTGTTTTAGCTATTGTCTATATTGTTTGATTCAATTTCATTAATCATAGAGGTTATCATCTTGAAAATATCATATTGACTGTAAATCATGAAAAAAATCAATATTGGTAATGACCCATCACACGTTACCACTATGCTCAGAACCAACAAGTGGTATTAGGGTGGAAAAAATTATTTATTATTATTTAAATATCATTTCCAGATTTATGTACAAGTAATTGGTTTAAAATTCTAGTTTAATCATTCTTTAGTAAGAATTGTGAGATTTTATTTTTCTTTTTTATTAATCATAAATATAATCGAATTTATTAATTTAATCAGTGAAGTAAATTTTAAGATATCATTCGATGGTGTTGAAGAATCTGGACAAACAAAACAAGAGCACACACTGTATAACCTAGAGGTACATGTCATGTACTAGTGTCTAATGAACCATGAATTAATTTTGAATTAATTAAAGCAATGTGAATTTATTATAT
Organism: Viscum album; assembly: GCA_963277665.1. Taxonomy (NCBI): domain Eukaryota; kingdom Viridiplantae; phylum Streptophyta; class Magnoliopsida; order Santalales; family Viscaceae; genus Viscum; species Viscum album. The sequence goes on along the minus strand of OY728162.1, from coordinate 71,666,034 downwards.
ACATCACATTTAATTATACACCATGTTTTGACCAAGCCATCTTGGCACACAGTCAGCTGAAGTACATGTCATGTAACATTCCTACACATCATATAGTACTTTAGTCACAGACGGGCCATGTATCTTCTAACATGACCTACCTGAATGGTGACCATGTAACTCAGAGACCACACATTTTTTATCCCATGTAAATGTTATGTACTCAAAATATTTCTATGGCATGGTTACTGTGACAACCGGGTCCTGGTGACATCACAACCACCCCGCCTTAACATGGTTGTCAGGTCCTGTCCCACCAGGTACCACTAGTTGCCCCGCAGACATGTGGGTCCCACCCAAGGGTCCACCAACATGCCTGAACGGGTAATTTGAATAATGACTGTCCCCACAGGCCAACATGTGTCCTTTCCATTGTGCTTTGTCCTCACTCACACACACCCTGGGTAACATCCCCGAAGGTCACCCTTCCTGATCACTACTCCAGGCCAAGAACACCGTATAACCAAGAGGTACATGTCATGTACTAGTGTTTAATGAACCATGAATTAATTTAGAATTAATTAAAGAAATGTGAATTTATTATATACATCACATTTAATTATACACCATGTTTTGACCAAGACATCTTGGCACACATTCAGCTGAAGTACAAGTCATGTAACATTCCTACACAACATATAGTACTTTAGTCAATGACGGGCCATGTATCTTCTAACATGACCTACCTAAATGGTGACCATGTAACTCGGAGACCACATATTTTTATCCCATGTAAATGTTATGTACTCAAATTTTTCTATGGAATGGTTACTGTGAAAACCGGGTCCTGGTGGTAGCACAACCACCCCGCCATAACATGGTCATCGGGTCCTGGCCCACCGGGTACCACCAGTTGCCCCGCAGACATGTGGGTCCCACCCAAGGGTCCACCCACATTCCTGAATAGGTCATTTGACTAATGACTATCCCCACATGCCAACACATGTCCTTTCTAGTGTGCTTTTTCCTCACTCACACAATCCCTGGGTAACATCCCAGAAGGTCACCCATCCTGATCACTACTCCAGGCCAAACATGTTTAATTATGGAGTTCAAATCAGATAGGCTCCTAAAAAGGAAGAAGCAACCTATTTACATGAGTCTTATCATTAAGTCATTTAACCCTTTATCATTTTTGGGTGTTACAATCACCCCCCCCCCCCGCATTTAGAGCACAACGTCCTAGTTGTGGGCCCTACATCTCAACCCAGGCAGTACATCGTACTTAAGGATGGGTACCACCTCTGATACCAAATGTGACTACCAGGTCCTGGTGACAGCACAACCACCCCACCTTAACATGGTTGTCGGGTCCTATCCCACCAGGTACCACCAGTTGCCCTGCAGACACATGGGTCCCACCCAAGGTTCCAACCACATGCCTGAATGGGTCATTTGACTAATGACTGTCCCTACAGGCCAACACATGTCCTTTCTAGTGTGCTTTGTCCTCACTCACACACACCCTGGGTAACATCCCAGAAGGTCACCAGTCCTAATCACTACTCCAGGCCAAACACGCTTAAATGTGGAGTTCAAATCAGACAGGCTCCCAAAAAGGAAGCAGCACCCTGTTGACATGAGTCTTATAATGAAGCCATTTAACCCTTTATCATTTTGGGGTGTTACAATCATCCCCCCCCCCCTTTAGAGCACAACATCCTCGTTGTGGGCCCTACATCTCAACCCAGTAAATACATCGCACTTAAGGTTGGGTGCCACCTCTGATACCAAATGTGATAACCAGGTCACGGTGACAGCACAACCACCCCACCTTAACAAGGTCGTCGGGTCCTCGCCCACCAGGTACCACCAGTTGCCCCGCAGATATGTGGGTCCCACCCAAGGTTCCAATCACATGCCTAAACGGGTCATTTGACTAATTATTGTCCTCATAGGCCAACACATGTCCTTTACAGTATGCTTTGTCCTCACTCACACACACCCTGGGAAACTTCCCAGAATGTCACCCATCCTTATCACTACTGTAAGCCAAGCACGCTTAACTGTGGAGTTCAAATCAGACAGGCTCTCAAAAAGGATGGTGAACCCTATTGACATGAGTCTTATTATTAATCCTTTTAACCCTTTATCATTTTGGGGTGTTACAGTTACACATTGAGTCCCTAGATATGTGTTGCAGATAGACGGTGAGAAAACATACATGTCATATAGCTCCAATGTACAAGTTTTGTACGTTTACCAAATTACATGGAATTTAATTTAATTTAATATACTGTGTAATCCTTATGAACATGTACTTGTGTATGGTCATTAGGTTTATAGGAAACTCCATGTTATGGGTTTTAAAATACATATATTTTTTAATTAATTTCCACATAATGTTCTGATTTTCATATCATGTATTAGTCATAATACAGTTATTACTCTACAGGCATTAAAGCATAATATGTGATAGAAAAATCATGTAATATGTGTAATCATTAAATTGATAGTTCACATAATTAAGTATGTGATAAGTCATGTACACCACTCATCATAAGAGTAAATAATATACAAGTATAATACATGTTGGCTAATTTGGATCGGTGCTCACTGAGCTGCCTCCAAGGTATATTTTTTTACATAGTTAATTTAAAATGAATTTATTTGATTAGTTTAAAATTATAGTAGATGAGAATCTGAAGGAAAGTTAAATGAGAATTAAGCTAAAGTAATTTATTAATTAAAGAACATAATTAACTGATTTGAGTGTTATTTATCTTAAATAATAACTATTAATAATTGAATTCTAATATTGTTAAATGCATTATTTGTTGAATGCATGTTGACGATCATGAGCCTAGACCTAACCATTTTATGTGATTGGTTTCATTTAATTCATTGTTAAATTTAAATTGTGTCCATCATTTCATCTATCCTTTTATTATGTATGATCATATGTGCCCATGGTTTCTCTTCTATAAATCCCATCCCTTGTCTTATTTATGAGTAAATGAATATGTAAAGGATGGAGCTCCAAAGCTAGTAGAGGCGATTCATGTTTGGAGCTAGGTCAAAACTAATCCAAGAGAGATACATATGTTGATAGGTGGAAATCCAAATGTGAACCTTAATTGGTCAAGGTGTTCCTCCCCTAGATTGGTGGTTTGTTTATCATCCACTAGATAAGCTAACCATTTGTCAAAGCTCATGATTATAACAATTTATAATTTTATTTCGTTCAAGTGGAATAGTTATTTCATTATTGATGTTGTTTAGAAATAACATGAATTAATTAATTAACCAGAATGCAAGATAGAACTAAAATAAATTGTCTTATACATAAATATTATCTAATACATGGTTAATTATTTAAATTAATCCACTCAATATTAACATGCATTTAATAAAGATAATATTTGGAAATTTATACATAAAAGATAAAATATCACAATTATAAATATTAATTTGGTTTAGTCTTCCACTACTTCGGTTAAAATTTTACCATAGTTTAAAGTACTTGGATTGCCAAAGTTGGGGTGATTTTAATTAGTAGGAATTCTAGCATGATGTTTTGGGTTAAGTTTACTTGGTTCACATCCTGGTTTAATTATCAAACCAAGACATGGTTTAACTAAGAGGTAAGGGTTGATGGAATCCAATTTAAATATTTTAGGATTGGGGATTCCACTCTATAAATTAAGGAGCTATGAGTTAATGTAATTGGAATTTGAAATTCCATCCTGAAACCATTTTAATTTCATGACTGGACAAAGTTGAGGTGATGATAAGTGGAATATGGATCCTTTCAACAATAATTTCCAAGAAATTGTATATTATGATGCCAATGGTGAGGTATATTGGGTTTTAATAAAATATTGGGAGATCCATAGATATAATATTTTTTTTGATATAGTACTAAAAATATTCTAATATTATTTGTAGAAAATACAATTAAAATCACGTCAAACATATCACTATGATCCATTATTGAGAAGGATTACATTATCACTGGAACAAATATCCAAGATTGGAAAATGATCTTTCAAATTATCCTATACGATAAAAAAATTCTATATACTGGTAGAACCTAAATATGATTCCCTTGGAAATAAAGCTAGTGAGGACGAGTTATTTTTCTATGATAAGTATTTTAATGATGCTACAAGTTTTCAGTGTTTTATGCTATCATCTATGACCAATTATCTTTCAAATAAACATGACTTCATGGATTCATATAAAATTATGTCTCACCTCTGGGTCTATATCATGAGAAATAACGAAAAGATATATTTGAGATTTATAATACTTTTTTATATAACTAATAAAAAAGAATCTATGCTTGCTGGTTCACATTTTTTCAAGCTTATTGAATACATTGAAGGCTTAAACATATTATGGATTAAATTCCAAAATGAGTTGCATGTAGATCTCATACTTCCCTCACTACCCAATATCATCTAATGTTTTGTTCTAAATTATAATATAATAAATAATGAAAAGATTCATTTTCATCATCCTACATCGATTCTTTGGTAATTATTCTGAATAAGAAAATGATGAATAAGGAAAAGGATCCCAAGACTCAAAACAAGTCTAAAGAGCTTGAGCACCAACCTTCCAAGAAGAGGAAGATCCATAGGTAGGTAAAAGAATAGCGAGGTAGTATTTTTTCTATGTGGAAATAAATCACACTATAAGAATAAATTCACCTAGAAGAAATGGGAAGCTAAAGGTGCATTCATTATTGAGTGGAATCTTTCAACATCTATACATTGAGTATTAGAAACATCTTGTGGTGCTCAAAAATGTATAAAAATGTTGGAAACAATTAGATTAAAAAATATTTCTTGAGGATAGGTGGATTTGTGAGATGTTAATGGTGTAAGGATGGATTCTCTATCCATTGGTGACTACCACCTTTCACTAATAATAGGAATGATATTGATTTTATGGGATTGTTATTACATACCTAATATTATGAAGAACATAATTTTTGTGTCTTTCCTAGATGAGGATTGTTTTATTTTCATGTTTGGGAATAAAATTTGTTTCTTTTATAAATACAACAAATTTCATGGTATGTAGGATTTAAATAATGGACTTTATGTATTATATAATGAAAAAAATGTATTGGAAATAGATAATGAATCTTTATCACATGACTCATATAACAAACAAACTATGGAATCACCATCTTGGTCATGTAAGCAAGAAACATTTGACAAATCTCTATCAACATGGTTATTTAGACACTTTTAATCTAAATCTAATTAAAATTTTACATGATTTTTTTAAAGGAAAAATGAAAAAACCACAATTTGGTGGATAGGGTGAAAGGTACATAGAGTTTTTTAGATTGGTAAACATTAATGTGTGTGGAAAATTTCTAGTAGAGGCTAAAGGTGGGTATTTTTACTTCATATATTTTACTATGGACTTGAGTACATATGCTTATGTATACTTATGAAGTATAAGTATGATTCCTTCGAGTGATTAAAATAATTCAAAAATTAAGTGTCGAATCAAATTATAAAGAAGATAAATAAGCTTCAATTGAATAGAGTTTGTGAATATCTTAACTAATAGTTTATCATATTTCTACAAGTGTTCATAATTTTATATCAAATCACACAAACATACACACCACATTAGAATGGTGTTAGTGAATGGGTTAATCATACCTTGTTAGGAATGGTAAGGTTGATGATGAGTCATACAAAACTTCCAATATAATTTTGGGGATATTAATTATAACCTACATCATACCAACTACACTGATTACTAATTAAAGCTTAAAATAGAATTCCCTTTGAGTTATAAAGTAGAAAGAAATTTGTTTTTTCCCATACATGTGTATGGGGTTATGAAGAATTATTAAGGCCTTATCAGCTAAAAAACTAGCACCTCATGGAACAAAGTGTATCTTTTTTGGGTATCCTAAGGAAACAAAAGGAAACTACCTATAAAAACACTTAGATAAAAAGGTACAAGTATCCATACAATCTATATTTCTGAAGAGGGAGAACATCCAAAATTAGGATAGTGGGAGAAATATTTGATTTGATGATGTTTATGTTTAAGATATATAAGAGTTAGTAGAGGAATATATTCTAGAGGACTAAAAAGAGGAATTAGTTCCTGAAACAAAATTTTTGTTAATGATAACATGGATTGTAATAGAATGAGAGAGATATGAATTTTTATTCATAAAATATGGTGATGCATAATTGGTTTGAAATAATGTATCTTTATCTTACAAAGAGGATGCAGAGAGCTCATAAGATGAAATCTAGAAAGAAGTCATAAATTATAAAATTGATTACATGTATCATAAATAATTTTGGGTTATGTTTGATGTGAAAATTGATGTAAATCACATAGGGTGAAAATGGATATTCAAGAGAAAAGTCGAAATGGATGTTAAATTAAATACCTATAGAGAAAGGATAGTATATAAAGGGTTTAAACATCATTAAGAAATTATCTATGATGAAACATTTTCACTAGTTTGCATGTTTAAGTCTTAGAGAATTCTAATTATGATAAAATCTTACCATAACTATAAATTTTGGAGGATGGACATAAAAATTTCTTTCCTTAGTGGGGAACTTTAGGAAGATGTCAATATGAAACCACTAGAAGGGTTTGTGACTCAAGGTGATGCCAATTTGTTTTCAAATTATATAGATCTATATATAGATTGAAGAAATAATCTAGGTGATTGAACATTTGATTCAATTAAACTATAAAAAATTTGATTAAATTAATAATAAACGAAATGATTGTGTTTACAAAAGGTTTAGTGGGAATATGGTCATTATCCTAGTAGTATATGTTGATGACATATTACTTATTTTAAATTACATACCAATATTAGATTAGGTTAAGGATTGGTTAAATAAGTGTTTCTCTGTGAAAGACATAGGTGGAATAGCTTATATACTAGGGAACAAGATCATTAATGATAGATCCAAGAGGATTTTAGGACTATGTCAAAGTATATATATTGACTGGTTACTAAAGAGATTTAGTATAGAACAATCCAACAAGATATTGGTTAAATTTTCACATGGTATACATCTTTCAAAGAAAATGTTTCCTCAAACACAAAGAATGAGAAAGACCTCATACACTTCATTGATAGGATCAATCATTTATTATATATTATATAGTAGACTTGATTTTTCCAGTGTAGTGATCATGGTTGTAATATATCAAGAATATCCAGGAGAACAACATTGGTATGTTGTTATAATTATCCTCATGTATCTGAGAAGAACAAAGGATATATTTCTAGTGTATGCAGGAGATGAGAATCTAGTCATCAAAGTTTATACTGATGATTATTTTCAAAAAAATCAAAATGATATAAAGTCTAAGCTAGGATGTGTTTTATATCTCAAATAAGGAGATGTGAGTTGGAAGAGTTCAAATTAAAAAGTTATTGTCAATTATGCAATGGAGTCTAAGTATATAGTGTCTTTTGATGTAGCTAAAAAATCTATTTTGATGTGAAATGTTTAATGGGACCATGATGTAATGCTTAAAATTAAATACCCTATCACATTGTATTGTGATAATAATTTGGTAATGGCTCCTATAAAAGTTCCATGTTCACACCAACGGAAAAAGAACATACACATAAAGTATCACCTTCTGAGGGATTTTTATCAATGGGTTATGTTTTAAAAAGAATATTTCCTACATAAGAAAAGTTAGTAGACCTAATCAATAAAATCTTATCTTAGCAGAAACATGAGTATCATGTGAGAGTTAAGGACTGAAGGTTGTTAGCAGTTGTCTCTAGTGCAAGTGAGATTCTGTTGGAGTTGGTACCATTGAACCAACTTCTGTGTACTTTATGATATCATATACTCATAGTTTTGAATATCAAAAAACCCTTTATTAGATCATGATTATTTTTCTATATAACATATTATGTGATAATATCCTAAGATTTTTTTTCTCACTAAAAGGTCATAAGAGTTCCCCACTATAATTAGAACCCAAAAGTTCCACAAGAGTATTTGAAAATATATGTTCTATAGATGGATAAGATCATTTGATTCACACTAATGATCCATGTTGTTAGGGGTGAATACTCATAGTACATTGAGGCATATTCTCATGGTTTACACCCTTTTTAATATCCTGTGTGGGATATTATGAGAACAAGACCTGTTAGTAGGAAATAAAATTTTATAAGTTTCATTGAGTGTTCCTTTCTAAAAACATGTGTATCGATCCTTAGACTTTAATATTTTTATTAGTGATTATTATGAGTGGAATAATTTTATGTATTAACAAAACTGTACATATGTTCACGGGTAAGGTGGTATATGTTTGGTGGATCATGGGTAATATTGAATTAATGAATAATGTGAGAAATGACTTTTTCATTTTATTCCTTAAGGGAATTTGATATCCCCGAACCTTTTATGGAAATTATATAGCCTAAATAAATATATTTTCATGATGTTGTATTGGAAATTTTGATTTTTGAAAAGTCAAAGAAAGGGACATTGAGCACATAGTTCAATAGAACCATCATGAAAACCTTTTTATTAGAGATATCATGATAAAAATATTATATTTTGTAGTGAATGTACATATGGGGTATTATTTCATTTTAGCATTAACTTATTTCTCTAAGTGTTTCTTGGCATGTTGCTAGATTCTAACCTTAGACTTTAGGATGCTTTTCCTAATTCCACTGAGAAAATGTCCTAGAGGGTCACACACTAAGTGTATCCCATATATCAGTTAAATAATATATTATTATTTATTATTTATGATGTTGAATAAATATTATTCCAACAAATTTTTTAATTTTTATTCATGTTTTCTAGATTTCGTAAATTTTGTCACCAGTTATTTAAGAGAATATGACATGAGAAGCATATTTAATAAATATTTATTTTCTATTTAATTAATATAATATTTATTTATTTATTAGTGAATAATGAAGTGATGTTTATTTATTAAATAAATTTTAATTATTCAAGGCCCAATAAATATTGAGGAGTAATGGCAGACCGAGTTTAATGGTCTAGTGGGAAATAATATATATTGAATATTATTTCATTATATAGTATTTAATCTAATTATAAATTTAAGATAATGTCAATAAATAATAATAATATTATTATTTTAGACTTGGGATTACACAAGGTATTAAATAAATAATAAAGGTCACTTGATCAATTATTTATTTCAAACCCTAGTGGTTTATAAGATTAATTATATTATTTTTCCAAGATAGCACATTCATTTATTTTGGTAAGCACAACAAGTTTGGTGAATCCTCTCGAAGCCCTATAGTGATCTCATCTCAAAGAATCATATCAAGAACAAATACCAACCTTCACCCACCTTCCACTCTTGAGTCTACATATATCAAAAAGAATCCTTTGGATTTTATTATATAAGAAATCAAAGGATAACAACAAAAGCATTAGGATCTATTATGCGGGAACCCAGATATTCCAACGTCAATTATTAGAGATTTATAGAACATATGTGAATCACTACTAGAGGGAATCTTACCATGATTCCTACAATGAAATGTTGGTACAACATATATCTGTTGTCAAATACAGTAATGAACAAATAATTATATGAAGGCAATTAATTAATTTCCTTAATTAATTATAAAAAATATGTGATGATCATGTTCTTTGGTTATAAATTTTTATCCACTATATGTATTCTTTGATTCAATTCCATTGATCACAGTGTTTATTATCTTGTAAATCTCAGAATGATCATTGATCATGAAAAAAACCAATTTTGGGAACGACCCCTTAAACACTTTTGCTATGCCCATAACCTATATTATGGTTAAAGGAATCAGAAAAAATATAAGGATTGATCCTCATAGGTTTTAATTTAATGATTTTTAAATTATATGTTTAATTGTACAGATAAATAAGGAAAGTAATTTAGTGTAAAGGTAATATTTTATGAAAGACCAATATCAAGGGACCGATAACCCTTAATATGTATTTGATATTGGGTTAAACCTAAAGTGTCTTGTATTGATAATACTATGGTAGGTCATAATTTTAATGGAATTTATACCCCATTTTAGGTTTTTTATGTGATTTTAACCAGATATTTTCATATACATTTATAGGAATACAACCAATTGGTTTAGTATATGTTTTACTAAAAAATAAATTTGTGGAATAATTATTTTTTATTTTGTGTACATAAGTTTAAAGTTATTGATAACCATTAAAGTTAATATGATTTTGAGGCTATGTTATTTAAGGATTATTAGAGTTAGTATATTATGGGAATATATTTTATAGAAAACCTTAGCAGTTAAAAAAATGGTGATTTCATGAGTAATGTTATTTTTGAGGATATATATCACATTATTGGGAATGTTATAGTTTTGTAAAATGGACAACTTGTATATTAGGTGATAGGTAATCAAATACAGAAATGAAACATGTCTTGAACCCCTAACCAAAGGGTTATAGGGGTTCAATATCTACCACTAGCCTATGTGATCTCATATCCAGTATGACATTTTTTTAATGAAATTATTTGATAGATAAATAATACGTTGATTTTGGAAATCATATTATAGGTTCAAATATTTTTTGAGAATTTTTAGGATTTTGATGTGATTAATAAAATTTTGGGGGACTCTTCATTGGGTTAATGTATATGTAGCATTTATGTATAATATTAAGGGTTAGTTGGAATGAATGATCTTAGGTTTTTGAAGTTCAAGATGAAGAGTATGAGAAATCCTTTAAGGTAAAAAATATTTAATACTTCAAATATTGGTGTTATATAGGATCAATGGAACAAGGATAAAGTTAATGGTGATTATAGTTATTAGTATATATAATCATGGTATTCAGATATTTGGAATGTGACATTATGAACAAATTTATGTTTTCTTGGGATAAATTTTTACTCAAATTTTTGAGTTTTGAATATGGTTGGTAATATTTTAGAGGATCCTTGAGGTAAAAAACTTATGGAATGGATTAAGTTGAACTTTGGATATTTTTGTTTGATGTTAAAGTGTGATATATCTTGCTAGAAAATTTATGCTAATTATTTTTATTTTTTAAAATATTTAGAGGCTTAATGAATGACTTATGGATTTTATGATTCATTAAAAGGGCTTCATCCATAAAAAAATTATAACGCCCCAAACCTAGAAGCCTGTAGGCATTCCATTATTTAATAAGATTAGCATATAAACTCAGAATTGGTATCACGAATGAATGAATGGTTTAGTAGCATTGGAAAACCAGATACATACATAAGTTGAAATTTACATCCTGAAATGAAATACATCATAAAAACTCCTTTGGAATAACTTTTATTATTCTAGATTATCTTTTAATGTCATTAATAAAATTAATCTTGGAATATTGGGGAAAATAAACATAAGAAAGTGGTGAGATCATAAGCTCATTAAGGGTATGTAATACAGCTTAAGCACAAATATAAAGCATGGTGAATAACTAAAATTACACATTCCATTAAATGTAAACTCTAGCATAAAATGGTAAGAATTAAAACTTATAATTTCATAATAAAACATAAACGTGGATATTATACTAGTAAAATAATCACATAGACAAACAATTACTAGTTTCATAACGAGGAAATGAATCATAATGGAAATCATATTCATATCATCAAGGCCTCACCCAAGACACCTTACATAATTGGTAAAACACCATGCTAGTTTGTCTCCTGAGACCTACTGATGCATCGAGGAGCTATAGCGGGTGCCACCCATCAATTAATAAGTTTAATAAATTCCTCATATGAAAGGGGAGAAACATTATCAACATGTACTAACATATAAAATTGAAATAAATTTCCCTAATCAATAAACATAAACACTAACAATTTAGAGTAATATGTTGAATGGTATCAAGATTGCACATCTACAATCAAAATATTCATAAACAATTCAATAAAATATGGTATATTATGTTATACAATATTAATCCCAATTAAACATAATAATCAAAAATAGTGTTGAAATACATGGAATTTTTTTTATAAAATCATCAAGTAATACTTGAGATAAATACTTATTTACTTTGAAAAGTGGATTTCTTTTGTAAAATATTTTTGAAACACTAAAAGTGAAATAATATAGATTTGTTTCATAAAAAATACATTATTTTAGAAAAATAATGGTGGATTTTAATAGATTCAAGATTGCACTTTAAAATAGGTAAGAATTTGAGAAGTTCCTTTGAATTGGACTTATTTATTGGTAAGAATATGAGAATGATCATTTTAAAACATGTAACTCCCCATAAAATAAAGAATTATTATGATTGGTAAATATATATAAATAATTACAACATCATTTATGAGTAGTAAATAATATTAATTAATAATTTTATTGGGGTAAATAGGGAAAAATAGTAACCTGAAATAAATTGGAGGTTCGGGTAGAAAACCCTTACCTTATGTCCAGATGGGTTCTGCACTTGACCTTAACGTCCTAGATAATAAAATTAATTAATTTTTTAATTTATTAATTAATAACCTCATATAAATGTAGTTTATTTATTATAATTTTATTAAGTTCATTTATGACCTTTTTTTGAGTTATAAGATATAATTTTATTGCTCGGGAGCATTCCTTTCCTTGGTTTTCACTAATGGTATACTTGTATAAGTAATGAAGTTCATGTAAAATTGGTAAAATCATCCATAATTGGAATTAAAAATTATTAATGAACATAAAAAACTATAATTGGTATTATTTATTATTATTTTCCTATATATTAGGATGAATCATTATATAACATATTAATGATAATCATTCAGCTTAATTTTAGCGGTTATTCGATCACAATGAACTAGTTTTGTTTTATTATTTAATATCATGCATACATAATGGTTATATAAACTTAAATAACATATAATACATATTTTATAATTTTTTTAAACCATAAAAATGGTTTAATGACCATCATTAGAGGAAAAATGAAAGAACACAAGTTTGTTTCCCACGAAGGTTGTAAATTAGAACCTCCTAGACAATAATTTCACTTTTAAAATAAAATAAACAGATCGTAAAGATATTGGTAATGGATATTCCATTAAAATAATATCCGTCCAGTACATAGATGATACTAGAGATGTCATGATCTTATGGACAAAGGAGGTGAGAAAAGTATAATAAAACAAATTAAATTTAAATGAAATTAAAAGAAAAGGGAAGAGGATTTACCTATTAAAGTATCCTCTCTGAGAACATCCTTAATCGAAGAGGTTTTGGCCTTTTGGTAATACCAAAATCTCATGCATGTGTTGAGATACTAAAGAAGATTATTTGGGAGGAATTTTTACCAGCTTCAACGCTTAGAAGTGTGAGGAGAAGTGGTGGTATTTATAATGGAGGAGATGGGTGATTTATAATTATTTTATTATTTTTCTCAAGACAAGAAATAATGTTTATCATTGTGACTAAATAAATTAATAAGTGCATGTGAGTTCTAACTAGGGTTTCTTACATCATCCATGACTCAAGGAATATTTTATTATGCTTATAATGTATTTATACTATAAATTATCATACTTTACAATTCACTAAAAATTCATATATTTGAAAAAAATACCAAAAATCCACCCCAACATTTTCTCAACATGTAGAATTCAAAAAATAACTCTATTTATGAATGTAATTTTCTTGATATAATAAAATTATTTTTTAAATAAAACCATTATTTACTCTAAAATTATAGTTTCAAATTTATAACTCATTCTATAACACTTTCAAAAAATAATTAATTTCTCATAAAATTATACTAAAATCATAAGAAATAATATTTATTTATGAATATGTTTTATGAAAATTACTTTTATTTTAAATCATTTTATTAATTATAAAATTGTATTTAAAGATTTATGACTTACTAAAATACCAATACGTAAGTATTAATTTTTAAAAAATTAACTTACTTACACTATGATATAATTATATCATAATTTCATTTATAAGATGGAAATTTTTTTATTTATAATTTCATTGGTGAGGTTATTATTGTATTGGATGGTTTACTATTCATAAGGGTCACAATACAATTCCTAAGGGCATATTACTATTTCATCAGTATAGATTCCTTAACTTCTAGAAATACCTCTTATTTAATACATTCATCCTTTATGATGCTTGTATTGTGTTTTATAAGTGATTTTATATGATCTATAATATATTAAATAAAAATAATAGTGTAAATTTCATTGATAGAGTTTTGGGTCATTACATTCTCCCCTCCTACAAAAATTTCTTCCTGAAATTTCCAGATTATCACCCTATAAGAATATTTGGGTAGTTCTTCATCATATACTCCTAAGGAACCCATGTGGCCTCTTCAATTTTATGATTTTTTCAAAGTATCTTTACTAGATGATTCATCTGATTCCTCAACACCTACTCTTTACTGTCTAGAATCTGGATAGACTATTTACAGTAAGATTAGTCAAGTTACAATTTTATTCCTTCAAAAGTGAGTACATTTTTTGGGTCTGGAATGTACTTCCATAACAAAGAGATAGGTGAGACATCGTGTACCTTATAAAGTCTAGATGACATTTACAAATGATAAGAAACAACTCTAATTATCTCCATACTTTCGAAATTATCAATGCACCTCAGGCATAGTTTCCCTTTCTTCTCAAATCTTACAGCACCCTTCCATGGATAAAATTTCAAGAAAACATTCTCCCCCACTTGAAATTCCAAATCCTTCCTTTCATTATTAGCATAAATATTTTTCCTTTTCTGAGCTTACTTGATATGGTTTCGAATAGTATTTACATTTATTATTGTTTCCTCAAAAAACCTGGGTCCTACAGGCTTTATTTCACCAACTTCATCCCAACATGTTGGATTATGACATCTCTTTCCATAAAATGCTTCATATAGTTCCAATTGAATTCTAGAATGGGAATTTCTATTTTAGAAAAACTCTACCAAATGTAAATAATGATCTCACATACCTTTAAAATCATGTGATAATTATCTCAACATGTCTTCTAAAGTTTGGATCACCCTTTATGACTACCCATAATATTGAGTGTGATAAGAAGTATTGAAATGTAGCTCAGGATCCAATGATTTCTTGAAATATTTCTAGAATTTATATGTAAATCATTGATCATGATCTGACACAATTGAGAGAGGTTCTTCATGAAAACTTATAACTTCATTAATATATAGTTTTGCAAGGCACTCTAGTGGAAATTCCTTCCTTATAGTGACAAAATGTGCATATTAGGTAAATTGATCAATAATCGCCCATAATGCATCATTTTTTCTTGGTATTTTGGATAATCTAGTGACAAAATTCATTGTGATTTCATCCCATTTACATTTAGGAAAATGAATAGGTGTCAATACTCCTATAGGATGTTGTCTTTCAGCCTTTACTTGTTAGAAGACTCAACATCTTGATATATAATCAACAATTTTCTGCTTCATATTATCCCACTAGAAATGTTCATTCAGATCTACATATTAGTGCTATCAGAGTGTATATAGAAATTCAAGGTATGGGAATCATCCAATAACTCCCATTATATCTCAGGGATAAAGGGAACACATAGCCTCGTCTGAAATTTCAGAATTCTATCTTCATACATGAAGTATACCAACTTGTCATCATTCATAACTTGAATTTTCTTTTGAATATTTTCATTATCCGGCTAATAACTTTTAATACTTTCTAATAAATATGGTTTGGAAACAAATTGAAAATGTTCGGATATTTCACCTTTTTTGATAAAATCCATATCTATCCTCCCTAGATTCATATACATAGGGTCCTTGTCAATTCTAATTTAGTTTAGACCTCAATGATCTTTCTTGATTAATGTATTAGCTACCTTATTTTCCTTCCCTAGGTAATAGTGTATTTAACAATCATAATCCTTGAGTAGCTCGAGCAATCACCTTTTCCTCATGTTGATTTATTTCTTTGATAAGATATATTTCAATCACTTGTAATTTCTATATATCTCACATCTTTTTCCAATGATATAGTGTCTTTATATATTTATATCGAAAATTACATCTACTAACTCAAGATCATGAGTTGGATAGTTTTTTTCATTATTTTTTAACCTCTTTGATGCATAGGCAATAACTCATTCATTTTGTTTTAGTACACAACAAAATCCTTTCTTTGATGCATCACTATAAATTACAAACCCACTATTTCCTGATGATAGATTCAAGATCAGATAATTCACCAATATCCTCTATAATTCTTCAAAAAACTCTTCGCATTCTTTTTCCCATATGAACTTAACCCCTTTATGAGTAATCTGGGATAAGTAGTTATATAATCAAGTGACGTTCTAAAAAAATGCTGATAATAACCTTCTAAACCAATAAAACTATGTACCTCAACTATGTTCATTGGTGCAGGACATTCTTGAATCTAATTTGTCTTCACAGGATCAACTACGATTCCATATTTATAGAAAATATAGCCATGAAAAGAAACTATTTGAAACAAGAATTTACACTTACTGAACTTCCCAAATAACTCGTTTATTCTAAGAGGCTTTATTACAATGTGCAATTGATTCTCATGATCTTTGTATCATTTGGGGTATAACAAGATATCATCAATAAATAGCACAAAAAATTCATCAATATATTCCTTGAAAACTATAATCATTAGATCCATGAAAAAATAGGTTGCATTAGTCAGTCCAAAAGGAATTACTGTAAACTTGTAATGCCCATACCAGGTTCAAAATAATGACTTTGGAATATCTTCCTTCCTCACAAGCAACTGATAATATACAGATCAAAGGTCAATATTAGAAAAATATTTGGAACCATGAATTTTATCAAATAAATCATAAATTATAGTAAGAGGTGAAAGATCATTTATTTACTTATAGTTAATACACATCCCCATGTATCCATCTTTGTTCTTGACAAAGAAAACATGGGCTCCCCATGGAGAAACACTAGGCAGAATAAATCCTTTATCACTCAATTCCTATAGTTATTTCTTTAGATCCATTATTTCCACTATGTCCATTCTTTAACAAGTCATTGATATAGGCCTTTCACCAAGAATTAAATCAATATAAAACTCAATTTATAGCTCTAGAGGATGCATACGTAAATCCACTAGAAAAAATCAATGTATTTTTCATAATATAAACATCGTTGATTTGAAGATTTATTTCCTAACCCACATATATTGTTTTATCATCCTCCCCCAGAATTGAATTTAGTATAGTTAATGGGATGGATTTAGATAATAATTAGATGTATAGGTTTCTTCTCTAAAGATAAGGGACTCTACATCATTCTAAACAATTGTAACTTCTTTCTTCTTCCAATATATTTTCTCATCATAATTTGAAATCCAATACATACCAAGAATTATATCAAATTCAATCATAGTTATGATGATAATTTCAGCACTAAAGCATGTTTATGTATCATAAAGGGAATTGATTGACATATCTTTGTTGCAATGATACTTCCCTTAGGAGTTCTGACTGACAACTCCTTTATTCAATCAAATTGAGAATATCTAATTTTTTAAGAAAATTTTCAATATATAAAATAATGAGACATCCCTGAATCAAAAAAATCATTGGATAAGTTTGAGGAAATGAATAAAGTTCCTTATACTACATCATTTAGAATATCAACCTCAGCAGTTGTGATTTCATATGCTTGGCCTTCCTCCCTAGACCTTGTTTGGGGAAGTTTTCCTTGAAACCTATAACAATAATTTTCATAATTTCCCATATATTTAAAATTTTAGCATTGAACATTGGTCAATTATTTCTTTCCCTTGTAATCAATGTCTCGGTGGCCTTTTTCTCTACACTTGAAAAAAAACACCCATACCCTTTAGGAACGTTATAGGGTATTTCTTCCCAAAATTATTGAGCGATGGAAAATCAACTCTTCCATTCTTCCCCATTTCCTTATTTCCTTTTCCAGAGTGTCCAATAGAAATCTTCTTCTATTGATATAATTTAATGTCATATGACTTATAAAACTATTTTTTTGTCTTGATAGTACATGTGACTATATCTTTATATGATAATAAATTTTGGGAGATAAGTTCTCTTCAGAGGAATGGTTTTACAAAATCAATGATTAAATCGATCTTAATCCTTTGATTACGTATATAGTTTGAAACATGCCTTTGAAACATTGTAATGTTTGATTTATAATTGGTAACATTCTCAACCTTATTTTTTCATCAGATTCAAGAATTTACTTTCCATATCCCTCATTATTTATGAAGAAAATATGTTTCTCAGAAAATTTCCTTAAAATACCCCCATTCCATACTTTTAATTTCTTCCTCCTCCTTTTTGTTTGGGATAAGTGACCACCATTGATCCACTTCTCCCGATAGACGATAAACATTCATGACAACCTTCTCCCTTTTGTTTCTTCACAAAGAGAGGAATATATTCTCTACATAATTTATCTACTAATCATCTATAAATGGGTTTGTAGTCCCACTGAATGATGAAGGTTTTTGTCACATAAAGTAGTCTCACATTTCTCCTCCACATTGGGGATCAAGATGATCTATACTGGTAAGGTTATTATTCATAACTAGAGTCAGCTATATTATTATAGTTATAAGTTTCCCAGCATGAGCCTCATCTCTAATACCGACATCATTATCTTGCATATGAGGAAAATCCCTACATTGGATACATGTGTTGATACGATTTCCATTAATTCTGCTAGGCTCAACTTATAAATAATATCATACAATAGATTATGTTATGGATCGTAATGTATAATATCAGAATAGAAAAACACTAAAAAATGGAAGTTTTATACATAGATGATCTCATAATCATAAATATAGTTTCCTTGGGGAAACTTTTAATTTTAAATCCTTCATAATATTTTGTAAATAAAAAGTGACTTATCCTAATAATATCCCTCGGGATTTTCAAACCATTAACATAATAAGGCTCATTGTTGTGTACTCGGTTACCCTATGTTAGGCCCATGACACCTTGTCGGGGTTATTAACCCTATGTGCATATGCTCCAGATCCACATCCACTTGTAGTATCCAGAAAAGGATTTATTTCTAATAATATCCACATAATATATACTTTACCAAAATTTTAGGATGTTCTTTTATGCATATAATCAATGTCTATATTAGGGTTATGTTCCATAATCTATGTTTTCTAAATCTAGTTTCCAAGGTTTCTACAAAACTTCCTATGATACTATATATAACACCCTAACCCCAAAATCCAGGAGACGGTGCATTATTTAATTAAATTTAAATATAATCAAGGATGTAATATCCTGAAGGAACTAATGTTTTAGTAGCATTAGAAAACCAAAAACATATATATGTTCTACATTAGAACGTGAAATTAAATACATTATAGAAACTACTTTGGAAATAATATAATTCTTCAAAATTATATTTTCATGTCATTAATAAAATTCATCTTGGAATCCTTGGGAAAATAAATATAATAAAGGGTTGAGATTATATGATTAGTAAGGGTAATTAATATAGTGTAAGCAAAAAGATAAAGCATGGTGAATAAATAAAATTACACATTCCATTAAAAGTAAACTTGAGTATTAAATGGATGGAATAAAAACTGATAATGCCATAATAAAACATAAAAATGGTTATTTTACTATTCTAATAATAACATGAAAAAAAATATTAGTTTCATAATGAGGGAATGTATAATGGTGTACATCATAAGTATATTTTCAAGTCCTTTTCCAAGACATTGTACATAATGGATAAAAACCCAAGTTAGTTTGTCTCATGAGACCTATCAATGCCTCGAGGGGATATATTAGGCCCCACCCATCACTTAATAAGTCCAATTAATTCCTCATAAGAATGTTGAGATACATAATCCACACATACTAACATATTAATTGTAAATACCTTTCCCCAATCAATAAACATAAACACTAACCATTTAGAGTAATATGGTGAATGATATCAAGATACCACATCCATAGTCAAAATAAACAAAATCCATTCAATAAAAAAAGGTAGATTATATCATAAAATATCAATCACAATTAAAAATAAGATTCAACAAGATTTGTTCAATTGATGGAAATACTCTTATGAAATCATTTAATAATACTTAATAGAAATACTCATTTACATCTCAAAGAAAAGTTATTTTGGAAAAATATTTGTAAAAAAAAGAAGTAAAAAAATATTATTTTTTCATAATAAAATATGCTATTTTAGAAAAATAATGGTTTATTAGAACATATTATATATTTTAATTGAAAATAGGTAAGAAATTAGAGAATTTCCCTTGAATTGGGATTTTTTATCAGGAAATATTTTAGAAAGATCCTCTTAAAACATATAACTCCCCATATAATAAAGAATGATTATGATTGGTACATATATATAAAACATTAAAACATAATTTATGAAGATAAAATAAGAATAATTAATAATTTTATTTGGGTAAATATATAAAAAGAGTTAGCTAAAATAAAATGAAGGTTCAGGTAGAAAACCCTTACCTTATGTCCAAATGTGTTATGAACTACACATTAACGTCCTGGATAATAAAATTAAATACATTAATTAATTAATTAATTAATAACCTAATATACATGTATTTTATTTATTAAAATTTTATTAAGTTCATTTATGGAATTTTTTATTATTTGTAAGATACAATTTTATTGCTCGTGAGTGATCATTTCCTGGGCTTTCACGATTGATATACTTGTATATAAGTAATGAAGTCCATGTAAAATGGGTATAAAACTACAAAATTGAAATTACTTGTTATTAATGAACACAAATAATTTTAATTGGTATCATTTATTATTATTTTTCTATATATGAGGATAAATAATTATATAACATATTATTGATAATCATTAAGCTTATTTTTAGCAGTTTTTTTGATCACAATCAACTAGTTTTGTTTTATTATTTAACATCATGTATATAAAAAATTTTCATATCTTTAAATAATATATAATAAAAAATTTATAATCTTATTAAACCATAAAAATGGTTTCATTACCATACTTGATGGAGAAATTAAAGAATAAAATTTTGTTGTCCCTGAAGGTTGTAAGAATATTGATAATGGATATTATATTAAAATGATATAAATAATTTACATATATGATCTTATAAATATCATTATCATTTGGATAGAGGAGTTGAGTAGAGGATAAGAAAATAAAGTAAACTGAAATGAAATTAAAAAAAAATGGAAGAGGATTTACTTCATGAATTATCCTCCTTGAGAACATCCTTAAGGGAAGGGATTTTGGTCTTTTGGAAAAAACAAGAGCTACTAGATGTGGGGAGATACTAGGGGAGAGTATTTGGGAATAATATTGATAATATTAATGGCATGTAGGTTTGAGGATAACTGGCGGTGAGTTGTGGTATTTAAAGTGGAGGAGAGGGGTGATCTCTTATTATTTTATTCATTATTTCATTATTTTTTTCAAGACAAGAAATAGTGTTAATTTTTGTTGATAAATAGATTAATAAGTGAATGTGGGTTAAAAACAAGGTTTCATACATAATCCATGACTCAAGTAATAGTATATTTATCTTAAAATGTACTTATACTGTAAATTACCATACTTAACTATTCACTAAAAATTCAAGTATTTAAGAAAAATACAAAATTTTAACCTTGAATATTTTTTTATGTTTAGAATTCAAAAATAAATTCAATTGTATGTAATTAATTTTCTAAATATGATAAATTTAAATTTTCTTTATAATCAATATTTAATCAAAAATTGCAGTTTCAAATTTATAACTGATTTTATAACACATTCAAAAATTAAATAAGGTCTCATAAAATTATCCTAAAATAATAAGGCAAAATATTAATTATTTATAAATAATTTTTATGAAAATAAATTTTATTTAAATTCCTTTAATTAATTATAATATTTTATTTAAATATTTATGGCTTACAAAAATAGAAACACCTTAAAATTAATTTTTAAAATGGTCATTTACTTACACTATGATGTAATTATATCGTAATTTCATTTATAAGGCGAAAAAATTTTATTTATATTTTCATTGGTGAGGATACTATTCTATTGGCCAGTTTACTACTCATAAGGGTCACATTACTATTCCTTAGGGCATGTTACTACTTCATGAGTATATGTTCCTTAACTTCTAGAAATACCTCATATTTCATTCATTCATCATTTATGATGTTTTTATTTTGTTATATAAGTGATTTTATGTGATATATACTATATGAAATAAATATAAGAGGTGAAATTTCATTGATATAGTTTTGGGTTGTTACAAAAATTCATCTCAAATATGCATCTCATGGCATAAGAGTTGAAATGGAAATAGATCAATGAAAGACCCAAGGATGAGATTATTCTTATGACATAGAAATAAATAAAGTACATTTATTTTCTTGGGGGATATAAATGGATATTAAAATAATACCTCGACTTCATAGAAAGGTCATTGAAATTAAAATGTTATCTGTTTATTTTTTTTACCGATAATTCAATTATCTTTAAACCCATCATAGATTTACAGTTTTGTGTTGGATAAAATTATCATAAACATGTTCTCTTTCACTATATATTAATAATTGGGAGTTTTTTCTTCCATTTATATATATTCACTTCCCACTAATGTTTTAATATTTTCAAACCTAGTTTGTTGATGACCTTTACATTTCATTTCCCTCTTTTTAAAAGGATGTTTTATTAACCCTTTTTATGATGTGGTTTTTCTTAAAATATTTTTCAAATGTCAAAACCTTGACTATAAAAAACAAGTTAAAATTGTGAGGGAATAATTTATTTAATGGGGGGATAATTTAAAACCTTGTTAATTTAAAAAAATATATGTTTAACAATGTATATAACATGCAACACTAAGCTTAAACAAACCCCAAAATATTGTTATTTAAATATGACAGTTATAACTTATAAAATAAATTTGTGGGTATAAAAAATATTAAAAACAATTATGATATATTTATATATATAACCTACTCAAAAAAATTCATTGATTAATTATTATGAAATAAGTGTTCAATTTTCAATAATGTTATTTTATACTTCAGAAATATGTTTTCTTCAAAAATCATTTTTATTTATATTTTTGACAAAATATTACAGTTAATTTCTAGAATTTATATAAATTATATTGTATAAAAATGATATAATTTTTAAAGTCATCATATCAAAATTATCTTAATGTAAAATTTTGGGATTGTTCCGAATATATTTATTTTCTAATGAATAGTGAAAAATACAAATTTTTATTGAAAACTGTATTTTTGTTTCAACCATTTGAAAAGATCAATTTTATATCAAAATGGTTCAAAAGTAAAAGTAGTTCTATTATATTATGAAAAATACAATCAGTTTTAATTTATTTAATTATATAATTTTATTTTTTGTAAAACCTTTTTTATATAAATAAGGAATTTTTAGTAAAATTATATTTTTCTAAAAAATAGCATTCATCATGTTTTGAAAACAAGTTTTATAATTAATTTATGAATTTTATAAAGATTTAATTTGATAAAATGGATTCCATATTTGGAATCAGGATTCTCAAATTTATTAAATATGACATTTTCTTTTTTAGGCATTATAAATTGTAACCGTGGTAACTTTTTTCACCATGGTAAAGGGTAAATCGAGTTAATCTAGGTTAAAACTAAATGATAAGGCCAAAAAAGTTCAACCTAATTCTTTTTGGATGAATTTAATTAAACCCTGAACTCATTATTCTTAAAATTTTGTTTTTTAATGGATACTTGTCCATGAAAATGATATATATATTTTAAATCAAAGAAAGTTAAAAATTGTCACTCAATTTATTTTCAATATATCTTATGTTACCACATAAAGAAAAAGAAAGATATTAATTAAAATAAATTTATATTTTCATATTTATAAAATTATCTTCATGATATTAATTTATTTATAATTTTTAGAAATTACATAATTACTTTTAATGCTTGTACAACTCCAATACAATATTTTTTTTATTAAAATATAAATAAAATTAATTATTTTAAAAATATTAAAAGTGAAATAATTTGAATGAAATAATGTTTAAAATAAATTTTCATTATATATGAGACATTTTAGTGATTTTTAAATGAATTATATTTGAAATAAAACTTTATCTTGATTTATTTGAAGTCAAATTTAATGAATAGTTTCAAAATTGATATTAATAATACATTATCAAAATAATATTTATAAAAATATTTAAAAATTATAAAAATATTTAAAGTGAAAAATTAGGATAATATAAGGAAAAATATCATCAATTTTCCATTTATGTATCAATATTTACCTTATTAGTAAAATTATAACCCGTTAAGAGTGAAAAAGATGTTACTGTGGTTAATGTAAAAATTGGTTAACCATGGGGTTGATAAAAAAGATAAGGATTAAAATGATAACAAAACTTTTATAAATTTAATTGTATGATGTTATTTATACCCTATACACTTTTAATTTTAATTATTTACAATTTATAATTATTTGGATCTAGAATAGTAATATTATATTTTAATTGTTTTTAATAAATTTCAAATGTTCCCCTCGCATCAATTATAATAGGGAACCTACTCCATCACTTATTTACACCACTTTTAGCCATATATATAAAAAACATCAACCCATTTCTCTTTTAAACTTCCTTATCCACATTCTATAATCTTTGGTTATCCAGAAATTCCAAACCTAGGATCCTTAATAGGATATCCAAAGGAGTTCTTCCTATGGAGAGCTAATCACTCTAACCGATCCTTTTTTTTATTTTTTTACCTCCTCTAAATCTATTTTTAAAAGTTTGGGGCTGAAACCTCATTTTATTATTAAAGCAATGCAAAGACCTCTTTTGACTGGGTAGAGGGAGACCCATTACATAGCCTGAAGGCCCAGTTGGCATGTAGCCCATTAAATAGCCTGTAGGCCTGATTTTTTGGCCCAAGGCCCATTATATGAATAGAAATCCTATTATACCTACTTTCTATAGTACCCTCCACTACTTCAGTGTACACCACCACTACAGTGCCTATTGTTGCTACAATACCACTATAGTACTGCTACAAAAACATGTGCCTATTAGGTTTTGAACCCCCATTTTCTTGTAGAATTATAGGGTACTTACCACTAAGACAAACCCCAACTAAAAAATGTCTATAAGGGTAACACAACTGAGCCCATTGGGGGATCTTCCAAGCCAGAATGTGCAGCACTTTCCCCAGCTAAGCAACGACTCTGAATTACCCTTTGCATAATATGCACAGTGTTTGAGTCTGGAGGGACTCGAGCCTGAGCCAGTTCCCCCAGATCGGGAGATGACCCAACTGGTGAGAAAATAAAATTTATTTTATAAATAATAATATCAATATTATCTTAGGGTTAATTTTTTGAATTTTAATGAAAAGTTTTGTATTCTGATAAATAGTAAAAAATAGTAAATTTTAATTGAAAATTGTATTTTTATTTTAAAAAATTATATTATTAAATTATATTTTGAAATGGTTTTAATGTAAAATTGGTTAAATTTTACATATATAAATCCAAATTAGTTCATTTTAATCATTTTTATATTGAATTTAGATATATAACCTTTATAAACTTTTAAACATTTTTACTTTAAAAAAATCCACTCTCTTTCCATGTCTGCAGGATTAATTTTTAAAACAAAATTATGCCACTTATATGAGTTTAATTTTTAAAAATATATTAAATATTTTGAATAAAAACAATTTATATTATTTAATAATTTCAACTTAATTTTTTACCATAATTATTTGTGAAAACAGTTAAAATTAATCACAATGATTAAGATAATAGCCAGTTTACTTAGGGGCCAAACATAGAATATAAGGTGTAAAAATGACCCAAAACTTGTTCAAAACCCATTTTATGGCCATATTTGGACCCTATCCCATATATTATCATTAATGGACCATTATTGGATACTAGTTACATGAAACAAATGTGAGTGCAATTCACTCTTTCAAAATATTACAAGTACACCACTCACCCCACTTATAAAAAGGCCACCCCATATCCTCTATACTTCACACCAAAAACCCACTTTTTTTAGACAATACCTATCTAAATCACTTAAAAACATCCCAACCCTCATAAAATATTCCTAATTTTTTGTATAAATCTGTCATTTAATGTTTTTAGTGCAAACCTAAAGAGTATACCCGAAATAGAAGTAATGTTCTTCAAAAAGAGTCTTCATTTTATTTCCTTCTCCACCTCCTTCAATTATTTTATAAATATTTGGATATAATAAAACTAATATCCTAAATATGTTTATATATTTTTATGTTAATGTTAATATATAAAACCACACACACTTCCATAAAATGGTTTACAAAATCATTTTCCGTGTGTACGGTAGAGTGTCATCATTTATATGGTGGAATACCGTCTCATGAAGCGATGTGATTCATATTTTAATTAAAAATCATATGAAAGGTTATGAAGATAAATTTATTTATTATATTTAACATACATGATAGAATGATGATATCCAATACATATTTATTATTATATAAATATAATATATATATATATATACATATAACATTATCTTTCGTTCCTTTACACTCTCATAGAGGTGATAACATCATTTGTGTACATGTGAAATACCGAATTCATAAAGTGATGTGACTCTTTTTTCATCACCACACCATATAGATAAAAATGTGTAGAAGATAGGGATATGTTTGGCCTCTCACTACTAGTGATGTTCTTCTCCAATATAGGAATCAATTTTGCATATATTTTTTATTGAGGAATAAGAACTCAATATTTAGCATCTTGTTATCAATTTCCTAGTTATCAATGGCCAAGAGGAGTCCATTTTTTGATTTTATCAACCCATAGTTTCACATAATGGTGTTGAATTGTGATGAATTAAATGCCCAAAGTATGATATTTTATGCTACGTGTTGGATCATTTGGGAGGAATGTAACAAGGAATGCGATGGCATTGTATACTTCATCTTCTTAATCCATATTCATCTGAAATGCCTGGTGGTAGAGATCGCAACACTTTTTCCTAGTGGGGATATTTTTTTTCTCATTTCAAAGTTATATTCCAAGGGTTTTTAAGAACATGGAAGGTGCATGTCGGACCAACAAAGGTGCATGGGTTAGTTAGATTCCCCCAAAATCTGGGTTGAAGCTCAATGTGGATGGATCCTGTTCATTTAGGATTATGAGAGGAGGAGGAATTGTGTGTGGTACTAGGGGTTAATTATTTTTTGTTTCAAAACTTTCTATGGTCTAGGTAATTCTATTCGAATGGAAGAAAGGGAAATAGAGAGTAGCCTCAAGATGTGTATATTATATAACATTGGTATTATGGAGGTGGAATCCTATTATAATGTACTGGTTGGGATCCTATATGGTAATTCTTGTCTTCCATGGGATTAGATTCACATAGTCCAGAATTGTAGGAGGATCATTGATCAAAGGATTTAGATCAACCACATAATGAGGGAATAAAACTTTGTGGCTTATCCATTTGAAATAAAAGGGGATCCTAGAGAGCCAATCATTTTATATATTTGTACCAGATACCTTATGAATGATTGCATGCTCATTGTTTGGGGAGAGGCCCTTGGTATCCCCCACTTTTGGCCCCCTTGACTCTGCACATTTGTATTACTTTTTATTATAATTCAATAAGAAATAAATTTTCAGTCAGTTAAAGAAGTAATATTATAAATATATAATTATTAATATTTTAGAGATGATAGAACCATATAATATATGCAAGAACAAGATCTTTAGGGACAATACAAACATAACAAATCAAGGTAATTAACACCTAAAGAATTAAAAACAAAGAATAATTATAAATGAATAAGTGATAAGATGTTATAAGAGGATTATATATGATAATATAAATATTAATATGTTTCTTGGGTAATTTAATTACATGTTTGAAACCACTATATAGGAAGTTAAATCACATTCATCCAAAAGGAAGCTTGAGGTAAGGTATTTCATCTAAATTTACATTCCATTGAGAATTATTCATTATTATGAACAAATTCAATTTTATGTGGTTTATATAATTCTCTTTGAACTGTAATATCATCATTCATTTATACTTCATGGTATTTTAAAAACTAATTTTTATTATTTCTTCAAAGGGTATTTAACTGGAAAATTATCAAGCGGTAAAAGTTATTTTGAAATCTCACTTTGTTTTTTTATTGTTAACTTTCTATTAAAACAATCACTTCTTTTATGAGGGATATGATTATTTCATAAATTATATAAAATTTTTACATATGGTGTTTAATTTTAATTTTATTTGATTATATGGGGAAATATTGATAAATATGAATTTTTTACTTAGTACAGATATTTAATAAGGCATATTTTTTATGAATTAAGTTGATTATTCAATATATGATGAATAATTTGGACATGAAATACATGGTATGGGGACCGATTAAAATCATAACCTTGATGTATCTGCAGTCTCATGAGATGAACCAGTTGGAAATGTTATATGGGTATTTACCCAGTATGTTTTAAATTATATTGAGGTTAGATCTTGAGGGTTAAGGTATCATGTTCCTAGGAAACATGATGTCCAATAATTAAGCATTTCGTTCATTTTTTATTCAATTATTACTATATAGGATATTTTCACTATGAAATTATCTATGGATTCATTTCATTATCATTTATTGATTGGATTTTGTTTTCTATTATTTACCTTGCCATATTTATTATGAAATATCTATTCATGTACTAAAGTTATTTAAATGGAATGTGTATTCATTTATTTACCATTCCATATTAATTATAATTATATATTCAATGTAGATTATGTTGTTTCTTAACCCTTACTGAGATTTTGATCTCATTGTTATTTTTTTCCTTTCCCCCATATATGAAGATGAATTCTTGGAATGAGTTTCAAGGATGTTGAGATTTTACTTTTTTTATGATTTATTTTATTTTCCAAATGTAAAATGGGTATTATGTATGTATCTAGTTATCTAAAACTAATAAAATAATATGTTATTTGGGATTCCATCCATGGTATTTATTCTAATATAATAAATTAAGACACGAAACCCGAGCTACTAGGATCAGGGCCATTGTAGTTGATATGAGATAAATTTTAATATATTCCATGAGAAATAGAATTATGAAAAACAAGATTAGAGAACATAACCTTATTATAGGCTTTGAAGATAAGTATAGAAAAATATACTAATGTTTCTTGTAGGGAAGACAATATGTGTATCTTCCCAGAAATACATCTCATTCAGGATACTATAAGTGGATGTTGTTCGGGCATAGAAATACTTAGTGGAAACAACTCTGAAAAAGTCACATTGGGCTTGAATAAAAAATTACCTAGTTCCCAAAAATGGGCCTTATTATGCACCTAGTTTGATACACCTGAGGAATATGCTTAACATAATTCACATTTTCATTACAAAACATTATGAAGTATTTGAATATAATGATGTCTATAAAGAAAAAATGTTTATGATTATGATAATAATAATGAATAAATTTTTAATTTATGTTAATCCATACACTTTATTTGGAATTATAAATTATGATTTTAAATTCATAATTAATGAGATAATAATGTATATGTCATTGTTTAGAAATGGAACCTTGAAAGAAGAATGGTATCAATACTCGTAAAAAACATAGAGATTTATTTGGTAAAGTAACTAATACAATTGGTATTAGAACAAATTAAATAATGTCTATATTAGGGAAGATTAATAATGTTTTAAAAATAACCTTATCCAAATGTAGAAACCTATTACAGAATGATATTATCCTATATTGGATCACTTTATGTGACATAGGCCCCCATAATTTTGTCGTAATACTAATCCTATTATAGTCAAACAATGGATTAAGTCTTTGGAGAAAATATTTTTGGTCTTGCGATGTACTGAAAAGGAAAAGCATACACTTGATGTGCATTTTATCAAAGGAGATGTTGATTAATGGTGGTTATTGATCCAGAATTCTAGTGAGAAATAGGAAATAGAACTCATGGAATGGAAATATATTAAGGATACATTCTTTGATAAATATTTACTTCATGAGAAACAAATTGATATGAGTAGAAAATTACTCATATTAAAGATAATGGAAGAAGAAATATTAATGGATTATGAATATACCTTTACAATATTAGAGAGGTATGTTAGGGATTACACATAAAACATGGAGTAAAAGATTGATCGATTATTTGAAGGGATTATTCCAAGTATCCAAAGGGATCTAGTATCAAAATCATTTTTTCATATGATGAAATAAAGATATGTTCTATCAGAAACAACAACTAATTTTATAGAATCAATATATTCAAGGGTAATCAATAGAACTATAGTTAAAATTAACACTAAGAGAAAGGGAATGTGTCAATGAAGAAGTCGAAGAAATTTCCATTATGTGAGAACTGTAGAATGAATCACCTTGAGAAATGTATAAAATGCATGTGAGTATATTATATGTTTGGATAAAGGGGTCATAATGTTAAGGAATTAATAGTAGATAAGTAAAAACTTATATTTGGTTTTTAAATTATAGAGAGATAGGTAACTACTCAAATTAATTCCCCAAGAATCAATGTAATCTACCGCCAAAGAGGCCAAGGGGAGAAGAACAATCAGTTATGATCAGTAAATATGAGGTTGAAGTAACCCATGATGTGGTGGTAGGTACATTAATATTATCTTCATATTTAGAAAAATCTTTGTTTGATTATGAATCCTTTCACTCCTTATATATACCATGTTTTCCATGGAAATTAAACATTTCAATTTTAATTTGGGAAGGTTTTTTTGAATAAAAACTCCTAAGGAAAGTATCATTGCATAAAGGACGTGTCAATAAGTCCTCATTATGAAACATAAATGTGATTTATTTTATGACCATATTATCAATCCAATGGTTGACATCAATTTAATCCTTTTTATAGGATGGATTTCAAAATATAATGTAAATTTTATTTCAAGAAGAAGGAAATTAGGATTTGGGAGGAATTTATTGAATTACCTATATTTAGAGTAGAGACGACATCATCTAAGTCATATCTAGATCCACCCCTAGTATATCTATTTAATGAGATTATTGGAGGGAAATAGAAAAAATATAGGGATTAATAAGGTGATATTTAAATTTAGGATGTACATATTGTATAAGAATATATTTATGCATTTCTTAAAAGTTACACGAACATCCCTCAGAGTGTGAAGTTGACTTTTCTATTGATTTAATCCCAAATTCAAGACCTGTACCAAATACTCCCTATATAATGGAAATTATGGAATTTGTGGAATTCAAGAAACTACTAGAGGAGTTGTGTGATAAGTGATTTATTCTCCCGAGTGTTTCACTATGGGGAGACCCTGTTCTATTTGTTAAGAAGAAAGATGGATCCATGAGGCTGTGTATTGATTATTGGGAAATCAATGATATTATTATAAAGAACAAATATCATAATCCTCATGTAGATGACTTAGTTCATTAGCTTCATAGAGACTAATATTTTTTTGATGATTGATAATTGTTCTGGGTATCGCCAATTGTGAGTAAAGTAGGAAGATATTAAAAATACATCTTTTTGAATGAGGTAAGAACATTATAATTTATAGTAATTACATTTTGATTGAATAATTCTCCCTCTGTTTTTATGGATCTAATGAATTGAATATTTAATGAATATCTTGATGATTTTTTTTTGGTATTCATTAGCAATATTATGGTGTATTCTAAAAGCAATGAGGACCATGAGAATAACTTTTAGATTATTCCTAAGACCCTTAGAAGGAATGAGTAATATTGGAAACTTAGTATGTTTTATTTTTGGATTTAGGATGTTTCTTTTCTTGGCCTTATTTTCTCCAAAGATGGAATCTTACTTGATCCTGTAAAGACAAAGGTAGTCAAAGAAAGGCTTGTACCAATAAAAGTAACTAAGGTATGAAGTTTCATTGGTTTGGTAGGTTAATATTTGTGATTCATTCAGAATTATTCCTAACTGAATAACCCATTAACAAACATTATACATAAATGGGAAAAGTTTATTTGTATATAGGAAATTGAATAATGATTTGATGAACTAAAGAAGAGATTTTTCAATGCTCTCATTCTAAATCTACCATCTAGAAGAGATGTTTTTGTGATATATAATGATGCATCAAAGAATTTACGTGGTTGTTTACTAATGAAAAAAGATAATTTTATTTTATATGAAAAAATTAAAATGAAGACTCATGAATAGAAATACCCAACCCATAATATAGAGTTATCAGTTGTATTCATTACATTGAATATATGGAGATATTACCTCTACAGTGAAAAATGTGAGATGTACATGGATCATAAAAGCCTAAAATACATAATTTCATAGAAATGGATAAATATGATTCAAATTTTATGGCTCAAGCTACTCAAGGGTTATTATTTATCAACACACTACCACTTAGGGAAATCAAATAAGGTTGAATATGCATTGAGTAGAAAAGATCATAGAATTATACCCCAAATGAGGATAAAAAGGCATAAAATATTCATGGATATAATAAAATGGATATCATAATTAATAAGTAATTGGATATATTCATCATTTTTAAAATGATTGAAAATACATATTTATTAGAGAAGTTAAATAATTCTTAATCTGATGATGAGAACATTCAGAAAAAAAT
Organism: Viscum album; assembly: GCA_963277665.1. Taxonomy (NCBI): domain Eukaryota; kingdom Viridiplantae; phylum Streptophyta; class Magnoliopsida; order Santalales; family Viscaceae; genus Viscum; species Viscum album. Next base: position 71,633,290 of record OY728162.1, on the reverse strand, counting down.
TAAAGTTGTGAATTATAGGAAATTAGAAGATTATTTTGTAAAGATCGTATTATAAAATTTGGAAATATATTATCTGTTTAATCTATACATAATCTAAAAAGATAATTTTTTACGACACTGATAGATCAAATTTGTCTATACACCTAGATAGAATAATGATGTATTGGGATTTGGAGGAACATTTTTGATGGTATAATATGAAGAAAGAAATTGCTAATTATGTGTTCAGATGTTTGGTTATTCGATAAGTTAAATATATAAGGAAGAATCTTAGAAGATTCATATATAATTTTCCTATATTTTTATAGAAATGGGATGACATTACTAGGATATTTTCCATGGGACTAGAAAACAATCCTAGAACGAATGATGTAATATGGGTTATTATAGAACGCCTAACCAAATATGCATATTTCCTTTCTATAAGAGAATATTTATGACTTGAGAACCTCAAAATGATCTCTATTAATTATGTTTTAATACTTAATAGAACACCCATTTCAATTATTTTTTTATCAAGATCATTTTTTGACATCAAAATTCTAGAAGAGTCTTTATAAGTATCTTGATTTTGAGCATTATTTTAGCACCGACTGCAATCCTCAAAATAATGGACAGTATGAAAGGACTATTCAAACAATGAATGATATATTGAGGTCATGATCACTTTATTTTTAAGGTATCTGGGATCATTATTAAACTCTAGTGGAGTTTTCATATAATAATAGTTTCTATTAAAGTATTCAAATAATGTTCTATGAAGCATTATATGGTAAGAAATGTCATAATCAAAATTATTGTGATGAAATTAGTGAATAGTAAATCATAGGATCAAATCATTTTGAAGAAATAACAACAAAGGTAAACTTTATTCAGGATCACATTAAAGCATCTCAAATTAGAAAAAGGAGTTATGCTGATAATCCAAGGAAATATTTGGAATTTTAAGTGGGTGATCATGTTTTCATGAAAGTATCCCCAATAAGGGTGTTATAAGGTTCGTTAAGAAATGGAAATTGAGACGCAGGTACATTAGACCCTTTCCAATCCTTGAAATAATTAGTTTTATTATTGACCTATTGATAATGCTACCATGTCTCTAAAAACTACATGATTTGTTTCATATATCCTTATTGAGGAAGTACAAGCCAGACCAAACACATCTGCTTCCCAATGATAAAATAGATTTAAATCCTAGTATATCATGATACAACGAACCCATCCAGAATCTTGATATAAGATAAAATGTATTGAATTATCAGATGACTTGTTTGGTAAAGGTGCTTTGGAGAAATCATAAAAATGGGAAAGCAATGTGGGAACCAGATGATATTATGAAGAAGAACTACCCTAATATGTTTAGAAGGTAATATCCATGAAATGTTTAGGATGTATTTTTTATAAGAGGTAATATTGTAACACCCCAAGACTTTATAAGATATTTCTTTTATAATAAATTTAATTTTCTCAAAACCTTTTGAAGCACAATGGGATTAAACAAAACAATGTTTAGTTATGATTTGAAAAATTAATTTAAAATTGAATTTAAAAATTTAAGAAAATTTATTTGAAAATATAATCTAATTTTTTGAAATTGTAATATCAAAATTATATTAGGGTGATTTTTGGTATTTTTCTAAAAATTTTAATTTTTTCATGAATAGTGAAAAATATTGAATTTTAATTGAAAACTTCCATTTCATTTAAAAAATTTTAAATTTTAAATTATGTTTTGAATTGGTTTTAAAGAAAATTTATTCCAATTGTAAATATATTAATAAAATATAGATCATTTTAATCATTTTTATATTGAATTTAGGTATAGAAACACTGTAAACATTTGGACATTTTCACGTAAAGAAACCTTTTCTCTCACTATGTCGCTGAGATTAATTTAAATTAAAGTTATACCACCATTGAGAGAAGAATTTGGCCTAATGAAGTCCATATTTTTTACCAGAATAATTTATATTATCTAATAAGGTCCACTCAATTTTTTACCATAACGATTAGTGAAAACAATTAAAATAAATTAAATAAATTAATGTAAAAACGATTTTAATTGGTGGTAACATATAGAATATAAGGTGTAAAAATGATCTAAAAATTTTAAAAACCCCACTTTATGGCCATATTTATACCTTATACCTTATATTATTTATAATGGACCATTATTGGGGCCTAGTGACATTAAAAAATGTGGGTGGTATTCACTCTTTCAAAAAGAATTCAAGTATGTCACTCACTCCACTCATAAAAGGCCCCCTTATCCTCTATACTCCACACTTTAAAACCTATTTTTTTGGAAAACCTTAAAAATCACTTCCAAACTTCCCCTACCTCATCACGTAAACCTTATTTTGTGTATAAATCTAAACTTTGAAGGATTTAGTGAAAACCTAAGGAGGATACCCGAAGGAGGGGTAATGTTCTCCAACAAACATCTTTATTTTATTTCATTATCCAACTTATTCAATTATTTTCAAACCATGAAGATATAATAACCTCATTATATTCCATATAATGAGATATATTTATGTTAAAGTTGAAAACTTAAACTAGAAACACATCCGTCAAATGGGTTATGAAATCACCATTCATGTGTATAATGAACTACCGCCTCGCGAACCAATGTTGTTAGTTATTCTATTACCACATTTCACTGTTCGGTATGATAATGGATAGAAAGATTATAAATTATATTTAAAACATATTTACACCTATTTAGTCATTATATCATATATATAATTTTACCTTCCATTTGTCAGGTGATAAGATAATATCGCTTGTGTGTACGACAGATGCCTACCTTGTGAAATGATGTTGTTCGTCCTTCACTAATTCTTTATATGGAAGGTGATAAAGGAAAATATAATTAATATATGTGATATAAATGAAATATTTATGATATCCACAACATATTTAACATTATTTAATGATTACTTACATAAAATTTTATTTATTTCCATTTTATCTCAATTTAGATTTCGTTGAGACTTACTTGTTATTATGAACCAATTCACGTATATATGGTGTATATACTAACACTTGGCATGTAATGTCATGAATCATTCCTAATTCATGGTATTTTAAGTTCTAATTTTAATTATTTTATCCAAGGGGATTTGAATTGAACATTACTATTTAGTATAAGTTATTGTTAAATCTCACCTTATTTTGTGATTATTAACTTTTTCTTGAAACAATCACTTTATTGTAATCAATTTTCATTGGAAATTAAATTTCTATTAAATATTTATATTATTGTGTGATGGATATGATTATTTCATAAAATTTATATTATGTTTACATAGGATTTTTTTTCTTTAAATGTTATTGGATTAACTGGTGAAATATTGACAAATCTGTATCCTTTACTTAATATGGATATTTGATAAGGCTTATTATTTATGAATTAAATAGATTATTAAATATATAGTAATTTTTTATGGAATTAAATACATTGGTTAAGGATAGGTTAATGTAATCCCATTGATGCATCGGTAGTCTCATGAGATTAATCAGTTGATAAAATTAGATGGTTATTTACCCAATAAGTTGTAAAATATCTTTTGGATGGATCTTTATGGTAAATTAATCATGTTCCTGGGAAATAGTACATACAATAATTAGGAATTACCATCATTTAGTATTTAGTTATTATTATCCAATATATTTTCACTATGGAATTATCTTTGGATGCATTTTATTATCAATTATTAATTAAATTCATGTTTTTTAGATATTTACTATTCCACATTGATTATGAATTATCAAATCATTCCATTAATTTATTTAAATATAATTTGTATTCATTTATTTACCGTTTAATATTTATTATGCTTATTGATTCATGATAGATTCCACTTTACTTAACCCTTAATAAAAATTTGAGGTCACCCTTATTTTTTTCATTCCCTATATATATGAAAAATGAATTCTTGGAATGATTTTTGAGGATGTTGATCATTTACTTTTATTATTCTTTATTTTATTTTCCTAATGTAAAATGGGTGTCTTGTATGTATGCAGTTTTCATAAACTACTAAACTTATTGGTCCGTTATGATTCGACCCATGGTATTTAAGCCAATGTAATAAATAAAAGACACTGGATCAAGGCTACTAAGGTATAGGTCATTACATATCCACGATCATTCCCATCAAATGGGAAGTGAAAGTATCTCTCGTACTATACACAGATTACCATATCAATTTAGCGATAAAATTCATTTTTCATTACCATTTTTTATTGATGGGAATTATGATGGGTTGAATGATTTTATACAATATTTATAAAACAATTATTCTTATATAATTATAATATCATATCTACCTTTTTAACTTTCAAACAATTGGGAAATGATAACATTGTTAATGTGTACGTGTAGACTACTATTCACAAAGTAATATTATTCGTTTTTATTTCTGTTTTTAATTACTTTTTAGTGAGTCTGGATTTTATTAATATAAAATATTTATAATAAATATTAAAAATTCTATAAATTTGAATTATTATTTACCTTTATTTATTTCTATCTATTAAAATGTGAAAACAATATTCAAGTGTACTTACGACCTATGGTCTCCATGAACATCGCAGTTCATTTTTTATATCAAAAATTTATAGATTACTATAAATAAATATATAATTAATATTTATGATATTTATGTCATTATTGGCTTATTAGAGATGATATTATCTTGATCAAGCTATAAAAACTAAAACAGACATGAAAAACAAGCAATTTTTACTCAAAAGAGTGATTTTAACAAAGAATTGTTAATAAATTGATGACAAAAGATTATAAGTGAGACATATATGGTATTATATATAAGATTATGGTTATGAAATAAATTTATAATAAATTTATATTTATTATATAGGAGTCTCAAACACATACAAAGGAAGTCAAACCTAAGGTAAGTGTTTCTCATCTCACTTTTACTATTGTGAGACATATGTCATATTCAAAACTTATATATTTTTTGGGGTGTATATACTACCACATTGATATATTATATAATTAATCTATTTTTATTAATGGTATTTAAATTTAAATTTGAATTTATTTCATTCACGGGGCTTATGAATAATAATAGACACAAGTTGTAAGGTTTTATTTCTCAATATCATCATTATTAGTGATTGTTTATGTTTAAATTTATATTATGGAATATTTATCATCCTTTTCCATGTTTTCTAAAAATGTTTTCAATTTTTTCAGTCTCCTAAAATTATTTTTTAAAGTGATTTTTAACCTTTTTACTTTTTACAAAAAAAAATTAAAGGAATATTCCTATTGTTTTCCGAATGATTTACTTTTTGATTTTTCTTACAAAAGTTTGAATGGAATGTTTTTATTTTATATTTTATTTCTTGAATGTAATTTCCCACCATCATGATTCCTAATGGACTTAAATATTCCTATAAAATTTTATAGTTTTATTTTTAAAGAAAATTATTTCTTTATTATGTGCACACTTTTTACATTATAAAATTTTATTTTCGAAGAAGAAATGGTATTTTCCTGAATATATTTTCCTCTGAACTTATTAAGTTATTTTCAAATATGAAAATAATATTTTTTTAATATTATGTTTAAGATATACTCTAATGATACCATACACCATAATTATTTGGATGGTTTATGATCATTTTTATTTGGGGGAAAGTATTGACATTCCATATGATAGTTCTTCCAATATAAACAATTATTAGTTCTTAAGGTATGTTGATTCATTTCTATTCATTATTCATATGAGAAATTCATTAGACTTAGAAAGTTAATGTTGGGGCCCTATATATCCCTAATATGCATTGGTAGGCATCACGAGACAAACTTTCTTGGGTTTTCGCTATGGCCATACCCAATTAGTGTAGATGTCATGGGATAAGTTTTTGACTGTATTTTCAGATGTCCTGGTTAACACCTCAATGGTATGTTTTAGATGTTCAGAATTATTCATTCCATTATTTTGAAATCAGTTATTTATTTCTATGTGATTATTCAATTATTTGTAATATCCATGGATAAGTTTTTCATATAATTTAATTCTTTATATGGATTATTTCATCATCCTTTATTTCAATCATATTATAATCAAGTTATTGTTTAAATGGAATTTGTTTTAGATATCTACCATTCCATATTGTTTATTATTATATATTCATGAAAGTTTCTACTGTATGTATACCATTACTGAGCAAAAGAACTCACCCCTTTCTGACATTTCATTTTCCCCATGATTTTAGGAATTTTTTATGATTGATATGTCAAGATATTATAAGAGGAATAAAGGTGTTCACAAAGAAGACACTTACTATATTTTTATATTTTTAAAATTTAATGTGAATTTCAAGTATGTGTTTAATTTACCAATACTACAAAACTATTCAATCCTTGGTATGTGATTTCTTGTATCTATTGAAAATGTAACAAATTAACCATTGGATCTAGGATACTGGGGTTTGGGTATTTACAATAATAACATAAATCATACTAACAATGATATAAATATTTTTATAGATATTCAGAGAATAAAAAAATTGAAATTTTTCATTAAGATTAGTCATTCTGAAGAAACATTATTGAAATGTATTATAATATCAAAATTATTCTTTATCATGAGGAGAAAATATATGTTATAAAGTTATTTATCCCAACCGAATTAGGTTCCAATTGTTATCCTACTAGTAAGTATCCTTTTAAGAGGAAAGGAAAGGATTACTATAATATCTCATGTTTAATGATATATACCAATATTCCTATACTTTATATGAAATACGAATCAATAAAGGTATACAATAGGATTAAAAACGTTTAATATATCTATAAAAAGTAAGATAAAATTGAATTGTAAGAGGAAATAAAGAAATTTTTCTAAAAAAATATATCTAAAGGAACCACATTTTATCCCCATGTTCTCAAAAAGTTTTCTCACACAAATAACATGTAATGTATTGGGTTCCAACTTATGAAAGATATGTCAATTTATGTAGTCATTTAATCATTTCTAGAATCTTTGATTATGTTCATTATTAATTATAATATAAATAGGATTCATCATACCCATCCATAGATTCTCAATATATTGAGAATGTTTGAAAATACATAAAATTTCACACCCTATCATGATGTCGAATAATGGAAATTTTAAATTTAATTACATTAAAGAGAAATATATTGAAAGTAATAAATTGTTAATATATTCACTAAATCCTCATAAAGTCTTCATTTAAAGGGAAGGAAAATGATTATTTTGTAATCAAACAGGGCATGGTAGAGTAATTCTCCCAAATATGTGAAGATACATAAGAAGTTACTTGGTGATAGGACAACCACATTAGGTAATTATATTATTTAAATCGATCTGTCTAACTTTAAATCATGGTTATTAGATACTGGATGTGCATCCCAAATATTTATTTTTGAGAAACTATTCAAAGAATAGAGGAAGTTTAGATCAAGAGAAGTAAACCTATGAGTTGGTAATGGATAATTATTTTCTTTAATATTATTATGGATAGTGAATTTACTTTATCCTAGTGTATTTTCATTTTTTCTAGAATTTTGTTGTTTTATACCAACAATAAACAAAAAATTTAATTTTCCATATCTTTCTTAGATAAGGTGGGATATTCATTTTAAATAAATAGTAATTGTTTTTATATTTATATGAATGAAATATTTTATAGTTTTTTTATCATTTTTAATTGAATATATATATTTTTTAATACCTAAGAACCTATTATAGAAGGTAAAATCTACCCCCAACACTATTACATAATGCACACTCTAAAGAGGCTTTATTCATTAAATTATATAAGAGATAAATTTTAATTTCAATTTTAAAAAATTATCATAATTGTTATTTATTTTTTAATTTCAATAGTATCTAGACATGAATTTTCTAGATTATTATAAAATAATTAATTTCTAAGTGAATTGTAAAAAATATTTTTAACAGAACTGTCAGCTTTATGACTTTTTGAGAAATAACTAAAAATTTATAAAACCTTATTATTTATAAAATATGTATTCAATATGTACTTATAATAATTTTAAAAATACTGTATTTCATTTAGAAAATCTAAGGATAATATTTTAAGGACATAAGTAATACAATTCAAAAAAGATTTTGGCCTACTCTTTTTATTGTATTTTATTTTTGTAAAATTTTTTGATGGATTAATTTTAAATAAAAAAATTACATAATTTATATACTTAAAATAAATGTAATGAATAATTTTATCAAATGCATAAATTTTATTATTTAAAATACACTTTTTCTAAAAACTGTGTTTTAAGCATTACATGCACTGATGATAATTTTTTTCTTACATGTATAAATTTATTTTAATAAAATAGATTTAATATTTCAAAAATCTATTTACAATTTATTTAATAAGTTCAATTTTATATTTAGGCATAAAAATTTATTTACATAGGCAAAAACTATTTACCACATTAAAACTGAAAGTGGTAAAAGTAATAAATTTAGGGATAAAGAGCATAAATCATATTAAAAACAAGTTTATAAGTTATTATTTGATATATAATAGACCTTATACCATTATATAATAAATTAGTATCCATTTTATATCTATTTTACATGAAAAACATGTTCCTTCATTATATTAAGTTGAAATATTTACAAGAATTATCATTCTCACCACTTATAAAAGGGGCCTCTCACAACCCCTTCAATACCACTGATAAAATTTGGTTTCCATGTTAAAAAATTAGTTTATAAATTTCCTTATAATAAAATTTCACCCCATAATTTTAATGGTCCCATTATATTATACTAATCCATCCCTATCCAAGTATTCCTCTAAGGGAAAGCCCAAGCCCTCAACTAAGAGTACTAATTTTCCATATTTTCTTTTCATTAATTTTTTTCATTAAAAAATTATTTTTATCATTAATATATTATTAAATAATTATTTTTTCATAATAAATTTAACTATTATAATGTAATAATTATTATCCACTTTTCCCAATTTCGCTTCAGGAGAAAAACTGCATTCGTGTGTGTTTGCAGACACCTCCTCCACAAAGCGTCTTGTTTCATTTTCCTTAACCACTATACAAATTTGGTTCTAATGTTTTATTTAGTAAATTAGTTTAATATTTAAAAAATATTTTATATTCATAAATGATATTAAATATTATAATTTTTACCTATTTCATGGAAAATGAAATCATTAACCATTCATACGTGTGGACTGGTGCTTCCATGGAACAATTGATTTATGTTATTCTTTTTATCACCACATTTCATGATTCGAAATAATACATTTATTAATGGATAAATTATATTTTTTATGAAACTATTATCATTCCATAAAGATAAATTATACAACCTATCAACATAATGATCAATAGAAAACAGTGGTAAATGGAATCATCCAAAAGAGAATTCTAAGAGAAAAAAATGTTTTTTTTCATATTATGTAATAACATCATATTGGTTATATTATCCTTATAACTATTTAAAATTTTTAAATAACTCACTAATAAATACTTAAAAAGTTTATTATTCTTTTAGTATAATGATACTGTAGCTAAACAAGTTCATAATCATCCATTAATTATAGTATATTCTTATTTGGGTTGGTTTAAAAACCTACCTAAAAATGTAATAAATTTATATCATAAATGACTATGAGATTTTAATTTCAAGATATATATAATATAAATAAGTGAATAATTATTTTAGTTTCGTTTTTTGGTGAAAATTTTAATATTAAACTCATTAGTTAAGATATCAATGTCCATTTGTTAAAAATCATTAAAACATGCTCATTACCGATTTCAACTTTAAGAATCTAAACAATACACTCATAGAATAAAATTATATCATTATAAATAATTATAAATAATTATAAATAATCAATTTAAGTACCTTTTATGATTTTGGTAATGATTAATTTTGGGAGACTAATGAATAACAACACCACTATTATGATACTAGTTCAAAATGATCAAAATTACTCACACCTAATATTAAAAATATAAAATAACTAACTAATATAAATTAATAGAATAATTATAAATAATTTTGAAAAAGGTTGTAGGTATGAATAAGGTTATTAAATATGTAATTAATACAATTATTTTTTTACAGATAAGGATAGAAAACATCTGGATATGTTGGAATAAAGGTAAATATTCTTTTTCTAAAATCTCAATTCCTTGAGAAATAATTATGTTATTCATAATGTAATATATTAAATGGTGTATTTAACACCCCTTTGATATTTTATGAAATTATTTTATCATTATTCATGGTATATTATTTTCTATTTTAAGTTATATCAATTGATGGATTTTATTGACATGCTACCTATGTCATTATAACACCAAAAACCAAAATTTTGAAAATTAAAGTGTGTGTAGTTATACTAGAAATTACATCCCTCTATGAATATTGGATTGTGGATTCAGTATTTCCTTGACTAAAATAGTTTTTTGTGGAGTTTTGGGATATTATTTTAGATCGATACTTTATTCTATTAAATGGGGAAATATTGATATCATATTTTCATTATATGGATATCCCTTATTCCATTTTTCTATGATTGAGTAATAAATTATTTTTGGAATGTGATTAAATATTTTATTAACATATATAATTAATTATTTATGCTTAATTATCAATGAGTGAGGTTTAATATAGATATCCCTTTGATGCATGAAATGGTCTCATGGTAAAAACTATCTAGAATATTGGCATATGCCTTACCCATTTATGTATCATATCCTTGAACAATGAATTTAATTCTTGATTATGTTTTATAGAATTATAAATTCCATCAGTATAAGATCAATTATTATAATAATTTTTTTATTGTTAGGGATATAAGATACACTCAGTTTTATTTTCTCATGGCATCATTTTGACCATCTTAATTTTTTCATACTTTTTATGATATGTATATTTTATGATATATTTCATTTTACGCTACTACTTTCTGAGTAGAAGAGATCACCACTATCCAATTTTATTTCCCTAGGAAACATATAAGATAACTCTCTGTAATTTTTAAGGATATTCTAGAATATATATTAATGTTATCAAGGATTTTAATATTTTTTACATTATCTTCTCAAGTGTAATGTTGAAAATTTGAATGTATCTAGTTTTCCATGATTACTAAGTTGTTGGATCCTTTAGGAACTCTTATATTAAATACCAATAATGTTGTATAATTACTGGCTACCAGTTTCTAGATTCTTGGGTTGATATTGTTGGTATGTTATAAATCTTAGTAAAAAACATAGGGACTAGATCTTGAGGAATCTAGTTAGATATCTCAAATATTAAAGGAATAAACATTAAAATTTTAATGAATTTTTTCATTATAAAACCTAATAACAATTTTATTTTACAATTAAAAATAATGTTTTAATTATTATTTTTCAATTATTCAGATATGGTGTGTAACAAAACAAACTTTTATTAATTAAATTATATTTTTAATTAATATATTCATTATTGAGTAATGTAGTTATAGAAAACTCACACACTACTTTGGTTACTTTGGACTATTATAAAATATCTCCAATCAAATTTAAAATACCATTAATAATATTACCCATTGATATTATAGTTTTATTAAAGTGACCATTAATATTAATATATATTAAGGGTTATGATAAGACTAATTGAATCATACTGAAGATGAAATTGATTCGACCTATAAGATCATACCCATTGAAGTCCATTTATCATAGATTTTGAGGGAGATTGAATCAATGGAATTAGTACTTGACCAATCCCAATTTATGATTCAAAAACTATATCTCAAAGGAAACTATTTATGGTAGTAGTTCAAGCTTATGGACATCACATCCCCAACCATGTTCAACGAACCACTCGAATAATGTACCATCATCACACACATTACACATAGGGTGTACACTGTTATAATAAAGGGTTATGTATCTAGACTATAAAACTATGAATTTATATATTTTATTTTAAAAAAATTATTAATTATATTTAACCCTTTTTCATTATTAAATCATATATATATAATTAAATAATTAGTAAATAAAAATTGGAATTTGATAAGAAGAAATGAAAATTGTATTTTGGGAAATATATTATTTTAAATTATTCACTCATTTATATAAATTTAAGAATTTTATAAATAAATATTATTTTAATAAAACATTATTATTAGATAATATTTATTTAAATATAAATGATAATATAATATTATGAGGTCTAATTTAATTTTTATAATGGTAAGAATGTCTTTAGTGCATTAAAAAGAGTATATTCTAATAAATAAGAATTTTTATTTAAATGTAAAAAAATTTCATAATTAGAAAATTATTTTTATAAAATTAATAGGATATTTTAATTCAGAACATAAAAATTTTCCAATGGTGATTTTTTCATAATTTTTTAATCCAATTTATTTTTGGGTAAAAAATAAATAAAGTATAAATATATGGTCTGAATTATGACTCATAATAACCTAATAGTGACATAATAAATGCTATAAAATGAATCCATATAAAAATATATATTTCTCTTATAAAATAATATGTTTTAGAATTTATTTTATTAATTTTATAAAACATTAATAAATCCTCCAAATCATATATTTCATTTTACAGTTTTAAAATCAATTCTTTCCAAAAATGACTCACTTCCACATAACCAATGGTATTATTTTAATATGTTAATTTTTATCGATATAATATATCTTAAAACACTCTTATTTGGCATAAATAATTGTAAACCCCATTATATGTTTCTTTATTATTTGATCATATAGAGTCCAAAACATATGTTTAGAAATTTATAAAGAATTTCCCTCTCTTTTATTATACATACGCACCAAACATTCTAATCCTCTTAACTCAAAATACGTTGAGAATTAATTTTCTCTCCATATACCTCTATAATTCCCAACCATGTATTTATTAATAACTTAAGAAGCTCCTCACAAGATTTTGGAATCACCATTTCAAGGTATGGGGTCCTCTTCTCTTTCTTTTTACTTCAAGTACTTTCTTTGTACTATGCCATCTGATTTTGAACTATTTATTTTAGAATATGTTTGTACACATATATTTTCGTTCTTTATTATTTTGAAGTAATTATGCACCATTTTTCACTATCATTAAACTCTTCATGAACCTTTATGGATACTCATTATGCTACCTAATTTATTCCATTATTTTCCATGACAAACTTTTATATTGTGAATAACAATTCCCATTTACACTCAATGGTATTCACATACTTCTAAATAACCATAATTTAGTTGTGACAAACATTTATGTATCACAAAATCCTTAGTCATGAGATTAAATGTGATGAAATACTTTCTTATTTGGTATGATCAATGTATCACAGAAATACATATATATGATATTAATGTGATGGGTGGGCCCAAAATTATACATCCCTTAAATGTGTTGGGTAATGCTTCTATATTATAATATATAATGTATGGTTCATGGTTGGTTAGCATATTCACACTATGTTGTTATGTCTTGGTATTTTTCTTTGAATTATGCTTTTGATCTCATGTTTTTTTTTATTTCTATATTTATATGTTATCTTGATTTTATCATATTATATCATGCTTCGAGGTTCATTTTCATGATTCTCACCTTTTATGTCACCTTGATTTGTCTCTTGACTCATATTTATTACTTTCATCATGTCATACTTCGATTTTTCCCTTATTGGGCTTTATAGTTCACCATTTTCCAATATACATCCCCAGGTTATCCAGTGTAGTATTATAAGATCAATGGAATATAAGTAAATTTTATGGATATTTTAATTAATTTATTTGAACCACTATTTCAAACTATTGTGTTATGTACCAAATTTTCTAAATACACTAGGCCTCTTGGTCTTCTGGTATTATATTTTGTGTGTCATTATGTAATAAATCGTGAAATAAATTATACAAAAAAATGAATTTCCATAATGGTATTAGAGAAATGTATTGTTATTTTTAGGGATTCATATTAGAATAAATTACTAAATGCCTTAAAGATAAGACTATACATATGAACTTTCCTAAATTTTAGGAAAGTTTAGAGTGATTGGTTTTTATGAAAAAAATTCCCTACCTGGATTCTACAAGTGGATGTTTCTCTTCTAAAATTGTACCATGTTGAAACAAAACCAAAAGGGTGCATTGGTTATTAACATGATCATCAACTGATACCTAACAAATAGGACATACTATACACCTCTCTAACACTCTCAATATATATTCTTTGGTAAATTTACAATCACCTTATGAAATATTATTAATAGAACATAAATTCTCAAAAAAATTTGTGTTAGAAAGTATAGCATGGATAACATATATTGAATAATATAAATTCATAGGTTTAGGAATTTATTCAGTGTATTAGTTATCTCTTAAATGTTCATATTTTTCCATTTTATATGTGTACATTTCATCCCTAAGTCAATTTTAGATGAACTAAGTGACTAGAACTAGAAAAAAATTGAAATGAAGGCATATCATCCATTCTTGAACTTCAAATATCCTATACGACAATGGTTATACACATTATTTCATATCATTGATGTTTATTATAACTATTAAACCATGGCCTCAAAACATATAAATGGAGTTGTCGAAAAAATAGAAAATGGGGAAATTTTACATCCCAAGTGTATAACCACTTTTATATCAATATTTTCAATCTTAATTTCTAATGGAACCTTATGATACTCCCACATAATGTAATTTAATGAAATAATGGGTATGTATTGGATTCCCTTGTACATAGACAACAAATATATTTTGGGATAATTAAATCAACTTCTACATCACAATTCACCCTATGATTCTATAATAGTGCAAGGATGAGGATAAATATCCATTGTAATAATCATTTAAATCAAGTATATTATTACCTTATGAGGAACCCTATTTATGTAAAATGATTGAGACCAAGGAAAGGATCATCCTCAATGAAATTATAATTATGAGGGAATGTGTTTCTTAATGAATTGATTAGTGTTCATCTATAATATGAGGTTTAGATATCAGTCAAACTTATACCTGGATAAAGTAACATTATTGTGGATATCCATGTATCCTTTAAAAATAGAGTAAATTGAAGGATGAAATATTCTAAAATCTATTAAAAATTACATATTTTCCTTTGATTATATGGGTACTACCATCAATATGTGTGAAACGTCTCATGATTTTCAAGCCCACTAACTAGGACACCTCGGAATGAGGTGAATGTTTTCTAGACTAATGAATATATGGAGATATATAAAAATATAAATAATAAGAAAATTACTACACATGTTCTAATAATACCTACTAGTGGGAGGGATTTTTCATCTATAGTGATTCATCCAAAAAAGGCTTGGATTTTATATTCGTGAAAGATAAAAAAGTGATACCCTACACTCCCCAACTAAAAAATATCCATGGGAAAAATTACAAAAAACATGATCAGTAATTGGATGTAGTGATATTAATATTGATGATTAAGTTGAATTATCCTTATAGGGATAAGTGTGAAATATAAACAGATCACAAAAAACAAAATTATATATTCACACAAAAAGATCTTATTATACTCTAATGATGTTGGTTAGATATGATTAAGTATTATGGTTGTTCAATCCATTAGAATACTAGGAAGGCAATTAAAGTGGAATATGTTTTGAGTATAAAGGATCCCAAAACCCTATCTATTTTTAGGATTAAAAGGGATCTGATCTTCTTGGATATAAAAAGGATGCACATTAGAATCATAAAAGGGACTTCATCCAACCATTCTCAAATAACTTCTCAAATATACATTATTTAGTGGATCAAGGAGGACCAAAAAAATGATAAGAATCTATGACAAAATGTATTGAATATTCTGAAGTTCTAATTTTCTAAATATAGTATTATAAGGATTGGAACCTAGATATGTGACCCATCAAAACTAGAGTTTAATAAGGAACTTATGGATGATGTGCATAGATCCTCACACTCTACTCATCCAAGAAGCAATAATACAAATATATATCCAAATAAAAACTTCTAGTGGGACAACATGAATTAGGAATATTAAAAAATATATATTTTATGCCTATAATTTTAAAAATTCATGGATGAATGATCAAAGATCCATGATTTGATGAAAACATTTGCTATTCCTTTATGGAAATGGGAAAACCTAACCACATATTTTACCATAGGAATCCATAGGATATCTAAATGTAGTATTAAAATTTGGATAGTAGTTGATAACCTTAAAAAGTCATTTTATTTCATTACTATAAAATAAGATTTCACCCTTGAACAAATCGTCCTGATATACATAGGGGAAGTGGTAATACTGCATGGAGCTAAACTCTCCAATGGATCTAATCAATATATAAGGTTTACCTAAACATTATGGATAAAACTTAAGTAATACATAGATAAAGAGTTTAGTTTCTATACTATATATCACCCTAATATTGATGTTCAACCTGAAATAAGAATTCAAACTCAATAGGATATTGGGAAATCATGTTCAATTTATTTAAAAGGATGTTGGGATCAACATATTCCCCTAGTATAACCTTATGAGGCTCTATATGGGAAGAGGTGTCAGACAATAATATACTAGGTTGAAGTGTGAGATATGATTCTTATGGGACCTAATATTATCCAAGAGATGATATATATGGTTAAAACTATTCATTTTATATAAAATAAGTAGAACCTAGAGTTTTAGGTCACTAACAAGGTGTTCCTACATATATTCCTAGGGAATAAAGTGATCAGGTTTGATAAGAAGAAAAATATTAGTCTAACACACATTATCCCTTATAATATGCTTGACCATAGAGAAAAATTTGATTATTAACTATCACACTCACCTAACCTATCCCAGTTACATGATGCGTTCCATGGATCCCTATTTAGGATGTAAATAATAAACCCCGACATAAATTGAATCTATATGTTTTATACTTCGTTAATGATAATTATTTTGAGAAGAAACTAATAAAGATATTAGATCATAGAGATAAAGTTCTAAAAAACAAGAAAAATCACCTGGTTTAATTGTTATGGTGGAACAAAAAGTTTGAGGATTAAAAATGGGAACCATAAGATGTGATGAAACTTAAGTACACTCATATATTGTATTGTAAAAAAATTAAATTTCAATGGTAAAATTTCAAAATCGGGGTAGAATTGAATAATCTATTCTTTAATAAATGAAATTCCCTTTTGAAAGAATAAATTCCTCATTATGTAATGTAATTATTGAAAACAAATGCACTAAATTATTTATTTTGGACCATTAAATAATATATATATTTATATTACAAGATAGTTAAGAATCACAACCATTGATAATAAAGACATTGTAAAGTAGTTGTTAAAAATAAAATATATTAAGGGTTATGATAAAGTATAATTAATATAAAAGGAATAATAAATGTCATAGACTTGTAGGGTTATACCTTATGAAGCCCATTTATCAGAGATTCCAATAAAGATGGTGTCATTGTGATTTTTTCTCGACCAAGCCTTAGATGAGATTCAAAAACTAAAGCTCTTGGAAAACTATTTACAAGAAAATATCAATCATATCGAGACAATAAGACAAAATATGTTCACCAAACCACCCCAAGAAAGTTCCATAATCATACACCTTACCCTTAGGGTACAAAATGGTGTAATAAGGGGTTATGTATCAATAACCTAGTACTATGAATTTTTAAATTTTATTTTTAATAAAATAATATTTATATTTAACTCATTTTTCATTATTACTTCCTATATAAATATATATATATATATGATTAAATAATGAGTTTAATAATAATTATATTTTGATATGAAGAAACTCCAATTTTATTTTTGTGAAATATATTGTTTTAATTAAGACACTATTTTGATAAATTCAATTTTTAAAAAAAATTATAAAATTTTATTATTAAATAATACTTAACTAAAGATAAGTGATAATATAATTTAGTGAAATTTAGTGTAATTTTTGGAAGGGTTAGAAAGTCATTATTATTGAAAAAACTATTATTTTCCTGTAAATAGTAATTTTTATTTTAAAAGAAACAGTATCATACATATAATATTATTTTTGAAATTTTCAATTAAAAATAATCTAATGGTTAGTTTTCCATAATTTTCTAAGACTGGTGAATTTTTTTGTAAAAATTAAATACGCCATAAATATGTTGTCCATATTATGAAATCATAATAAAACAAAAATGAGGTAATAAATTATCTATATGGTATCAAACACCATATATATATTTAAATTTTAAAATAAGGTATATTTAAATTTATTTTATTAATCTTATAAACCTTTAAGGGATACTCTGAAATTAATATTATATTTTAATTATTTAAAATAAATTTTTTATAAGCATGACCCTCATCCGCATAGCCAGTGGTATTATTTTAATATGTTTGGTTATTGAAATTATTAAATATTTAAAACCACTACTATATGTTATAAATAATGGGAAACCCCAAGGAAGGTTTGTGGTTTTGATTATTTTATCATATATAGTCCAAAACCTATGTTTAAAAATAAATAAAAAACTCCTCTCTCTTTTGATATAAATACCCTCCCAACCTTATACTCATATTCACTAAAACCCCATTTAACATGAATCTATCCACCCTATACCTATCTAAATCCCACCCATTGTGTTCCCATAAACTTAATAAGCACCTCTCAAGATTTTAGAAGTGCCCACTCAAGGTAAGGGATCCATTTCTCTCCCTTCTTATTTCTAGTAATTAATTTTTACTAAGCATTTATATTTCCAATTTTTACGATAGAATATGTTTGTACAAATCCCTTTACTATACTTTTTATTCCCAATTAATGTGGTACTACTTTTCACACTCATTAAACCCTTACATGAACCTTTATGTACACCTGTTATGTTGCCAAAATTATCCCCTAAATTTCCATGCCAAAATTTTGTGTTGTGAATACCCATCCACATTTATTCTCAAATATATTCACCTAAATATAATGAACCAAAATTGATTAGAAAATTTATATATGTAACTAACACTCATTATTCCGAGGATTAAATTTTACTAAATAAATTCTTCTGTTGTATGATCTATATGGAACAAAAATTCATGTACATGATATGAATGTGATGGGTGGACCATAAATTATATAACCCTCCAATGAATTAGATAATGTTATTATATCCTAAGATACCATATATGGTTCATGGTCGGTTATTCGATGAATAATATGTTATGATGCCTTAGAATTTTTCCTTGACATCTTATTTTAATGACATGTTTTATGTTGTTGCCACATTCTTATGGTGTTTTGATGTTATCATCTTATATCATGATTCTATGTTAATTTGTATGATTTTCACCATTTTAGGTCACATCGATATACATTTCGACTCACATATATTAATTTTATCATTTTATTCTGGGTTTTCTCTTACTAGGATTTATAGCTCACACCTTTCCAATGTACACCCCTAGGTTATCCCTTGCAGTATTTAAAGATAAATGGAATATAATGGATTCTTATGGAAACTTAAATTAATGGATTTGAATCCCTATTTCAAATTAATGTTTAATATATCCAATTTTACAAAGTCACTGGGACACTCAATCTTATGGTATTGTATTACGTGTTTCTTTCTTTAATAAATCATGAAATAAAGTGTATAAAATATATGTATTGTCATATGGTGACTTAAGAATGGAATGGTAACTATATCAACACCCATAGTAATTATAGGGATGTTCCTCTAAATTAATTAAATGGGTCTAGATTTATATTTTTAAATATCATAATCATATTACGGTAGTTCATATTAGATAAGAAAAATATGCTCACCCATATAAAGAAATATTTGTATCTTCAATGTGGTAAAACTATGTTAGAAAACCCTATTTGACCAAAAAAATCCATAATTAAATGTAACTACTAATACATTAGCATCTTGGAAATGGATCAAGTCCCTAGAAAATAAATTTATTTCTTTGGTATGTAGTTTAATGGAAGAATTCACCTTAGTGATATATCATTTGAAAGAAGTTACATATCATTTGAGTTTATTTTTTCGTAACAATAATGTGTAAGTTGTGATAAAGTGCATGGAATGGAGAAATTTTAAAAGATATTCAATAAAAATGATCACTAATTGATAGAAGGTCTAAAATAGAAATTCAATTCTTATATCTCATACAAAACTGATTTTATAAAACAATTTTATGGATAGAAAGTAAATCCTAATGATATAGTATATATCCATTATACAAAAATACATTGATGTTATTTAGGGAGAATTACCCAGTCATCCACCTGAGTGTGAAGTTGAGTTCTTCATTAAACTTGTTCCCATGAAAATAAAAATATCTAAAACTACCAATAGAGTAACACTGGTGGATTTGGTATATTTAAATAAACAACTACAATAGTTTTTTAAAAAGGTATTTGTATGCCCTTGTGTTTTACTATTGGGAGGCCCTATATTGTTTATGAAAAAGAAGGATGGGTCTACGAGATTTGTCATCAATTTCTGGAAGATAAATTACATTAATATAGAAAATAAGAATCCATTACCGTGAAATGATATATGATTTGATCAACTTCATGGAGATCAATATTTATCAATTATTGATCTTATCTCTGGTTATCGATTATTAAGTGTGAATAAGGAGGATATACAGAAGCTATAAAGAGAATGATCAACTTCATGGACATCATCTTGGTGTTCATTGATGATATCTTGATATATTCCAAAAGCTATAAAGAGAATGACAACCATATGTGAATAATTATTGAGACCCTCATAGAAAATGAATTATATAGGAAATTCCTTATGTGTGGTTTCTCAATTAATGATGTTTCATTTAATGGCCAAATTATCACAAATAATGGAATATATGTCAATCCACTGAAAAAATGTTATTCAGAGAATCACCTATACTAAAAAATATAACTATGACACGTAGATTACATGGATAATTAGGATATTATCATCTATTTTTTTTTAAAAATCTCTTGATTGGACAACCTATTAAACAAGTTTTCATGTAAAGGGGTAAAATTGGCATGGTCAAGGGAATGTGGATAATTATTTTAAGAGCTAAATAAGATATTGATTAATTAATCGACGGTGACATTAACATTATGAAATGGAAGAATTTTAATATGTAGTGATTTATTAAAGAAAGTATTGGTCCATGAACTTATATAGAATTATATAGTTGTTTCTTATTAATTATGTAAATTTAAGATAAATGAACAAAACTATCTAACTCTTTATCTTGAGTTGGCAGAAGATATCATCACATTTAATGTTTGGAGGTACTATCTCTGTAGAGAATGATACAACATATATAAGGACCACAATATATTGAAGTATATTTTTTCCTAGAAAGATATCAACATGAGGAAAAGAATATGGTTGGATCTACTCAAGGACTATGACTACTTGATACAATAAACATAGGGACGACAAACAAGGTGGTTGATTCATTGATTTTGAGGGACCATGGATTTATAATCATGTTTAGTATTAACAAGGATCCAATATTCAAGTATCTAATAAATATTAATGGGGTAATTTTTAGGAAAGGGGATCCATCATTAAATTTCTAAGATATTGTTTAACCATATTTATTATAAATGATATAAAAGTCCACATAGGATGATAGGGATTTAAAATGTATGATAAATGTATTGAATGATGGGAAATTTTTTTAATTCACATATAATGGTGGAGTGGTCATGTTTGGAAAGAGATTTTTTGTTCCATGATTACATGGACTAAATTAATACCATGGAATAATAAAGATATATGTGGAATAAGGATATCATTTTTGTGTGATGGTACGAACGGGGAAATTGTACATTTTGTGTATAGAATATTATTATGGGTCGTCATTGTTCAACTTATGAAGACTTCACAAGTCATATCTATAAGGGAATAGATACCCCTTACATTCCATTATTATCTCTATATTAATGAAATCATAACACTTAATGGGGACCCTCTATCAATTATATCTAATATTGATCCTCCATCAACATCAAAATTTTAGAAGAGTCTTCACAAGCCTATTGACGCTGAGGTAAATTTAAGCACCACCTATCATCCCCAAATTTATGATTTTCCTCAAAGGACATTCGATATATTATAAGGAAAGCTAATATCACGTTCACTTGATATCCAATGAGTATAAGATTAGTATATATATATGGTGGAATTTCAATACAATAATATATTCCATTTTGAATAAGGAACTGTATTGGTATTGTTTTTCTACTCAAATTTTTTGTGAATAATTTGGAAAAATATTGTTTGTAGTCCCATAACTTATAGAGGATACAACTTTGAAATTATGGATAATCCAGGATCATATCAAAGTATCTCAGAGAGAAATAGATAATTGGAGAGGAAACATGGAATTTGATGTTGGGGATCAATTATTCATAACGGTTCCACCATGGAATAAAGTTGTAATATTTGGTAAAAAGGGGAAGTTAATCCATAGGTATATTGGTCCTTTTGAATATATAGAGAAAATTAGATTTGTAACATATCTATTTTCTATTCCACCCAACCTTCCCAATATATATAACGGATTGCTTGTTTTTCTTATTAAGGAAACATATGATAAATCCAACGAATAGACACACATATAGGAAAATAGAGTTGGAAACTAACTTTTATAACAATGACGTTTCTATAAAGATTCTTGAAATCGGAGAGAAATTATTATAGAATAGGATAACTTAGATGGTGAA
Organism: Viscum album; assembly: GCA_963277665.1. Classification (NCBI taxonomy): domain Eukaryota; kingdom Viridiplantae; phylum Streptophyta; class Magnoliopsida; order Santalales; family Viscaceae; genus Viscum; species Viscum album. The sequence continues at coordinate 71,610,510 of OY728162.1, read as the reverse complement.
AGTCCTTTAAATAAATTATAAACAAGAGGGTGAAACATGGGATCCTAAAGAAGATATGAAGAAGAAATAGCTATATATTTGTATTATCCTTATTGTAACCAATTTCGATTAGAAAATTATTTAAGGGTGGGGGAGAATTTAATTCCCTAGAAACTACTATAGCCTGAAAACACTACAGCCCAAGATTATTACATAATACAAACTCTAAAGAGACGTTATTCGTGATTTTATATAAAAGATAAATTTTAATATGATTTTGAGAAAATTAAAATTTATTTTTGAACTTTTAATTTCAATATTATCATAATATTATTATTTTTTAAATTTTTCAGAAATAATTGATTATTCGGTGAAAAATAAGAAATTCTATTTTTACCAAATTATTTCATTTTTTATCCTTACAGAAAATATATATAAGAATATAATACCATTTAATTGAAAAAATGTATATTTATGATGTATAAATATACATTTTAAAAATAATATATTAAATTTACAAAACCTATGAATCATATTTTATGGATATAAATAATATTTTACAATAAAAAATATTTTTGGTATTTTCTTATAATTTAAAAAAAATGGTAAAAAATATTGTTTTATTTTCTTAAAAGTAATATAAATTTTATAATAACCAAATTTATATAATGAAAATAAAATCCATTGTTAATTTTATCCCACACATAAATTTAAGAATAAAAATACACTTTTATGTAAAAATTGGTTTTTACGTGTTACATGCGCTATTGTTAAAATATGGTTTTATTAAATATATAACGTTTATCTAGTAAAAGTTATTTATCATTTTTAAAAATTAAGTAAATATTTTGTAATATGTTTTATTTTTTGAAATAAAAAATTATTTACAATGGTAAAAATGAACTACCATAGTAAACCCAAAAATGGTAAGAGTAATAAATATTAGGGTAAAGAGCTTCAAAAGTATTTAAAAAATGTTTCTAATTGATTTTTTGAGATATTGAAGAACTTATAACACCCTTACATGATTATTTTACATTTTTGGTTCCACTTGATTTAGGAAACATGTTACTTCTTTATATTAAGTTTTAATATTTTCAAAAATGCTATTGTCATCACTTATAAGAGGGACCACTCACCACCACTTCAATACCACCCAAAAAAATAAGTTTATTATTGAAATATTTCCCTTATTAATTACATTATAATACCATTTCACCCTATTAATCTTATTTTTATAGGATATTATTCTAATATGTAAAGACCAGGAATTTATGTGGATTTTTTTTAAAACAAGGGAATTTTACGAGCCCGTAGTTTCTGACAGCGCCTGATTCCGAGGCCTAGTGTGCCTGGAATAAATTTCTGAATTTTTGTTCAGTTACGTTAAGTAAATATATGAGCAGGATTTTATATCTTTTGATTCGATTCTCAGAATTGAAATCTGAGGGCACTATTGAACTCGTAGCGCCGGTAGTCTCTTAAGGACACCTTTACCATAGTTGTGTTTTATCGAGATTGGAAGTTAATTTTTGGGGGTTTTCTAAATAAATTAAATAAAAATATATGCAATATATATTTATTTTGTGGCGGTTTAATCCTCCAAGGGGAGGTTGAAGGTGGATCCCACCCATGCATAACCTCACTTGGGAGGATTTTATGTGGTGGGTCCCACATGAGCTCAAACCCCCTTAACCCCCCTTTAACACCTTGAGTTCCCCATTAATGGGGGAAACTCTTGAACTACCCCTTAATGGTTCCAACACACCTAAAAGATAATTAATGCCTCAATTAATTATCTTTTGAAATCTTTTGAATCATTTCCACCCATTTAATTTAATGAGTTGTTTAATTTAATTAAACACAACTCTTGTGTGTTGTGGTGCCAACAAATAATAGGCTCCTCCTTTATTATTTTTGGTTGGCGACTTGGTGGAGCCTTTCCTCTTGAACGAAGAACGACATCCTCTTCACGAAGAATGTCTATTCCGCCACCGAAGCATGATGATGCCATCTTCTTCCTTTATCATCATTCTTCAACTGAGGTAAGGGAAGGAAAGAAACCCTTATGACATCTCCAACGATCTTCATCCATGTCAAAGGAGAAGACATCACCCGCAAAGAACGTCGCCAATGACGACGTCATATCCTCCCAACGTCAACAGAACGATGCCGTCTTCCTACGACTCTGTCAGTCATTCACCGATTACAAGGTAGGGGTTTTTAATTCTTATACCCGTTCAATTTCATTGAAATTATGGTTTGAAAACCAAATTATATCACCGTAACATGGGAGAAATCGGACCGCACCAACACGGCTGACCCTTCCCCATTTTGATCTTGTATGTGGTTGACGACGGAGGCTGAGCCAGAAGGGCGCAGTGCCGTCACACCATGCCAGAGGAAGGGGGTCGCGCTGAATAAAGACGGTGCATAACTGTTGAACCACGTTGAGGAAAACCCACGGTTGGGCCGCCCTAAGGCCGGGCCGCCATAGCCGAGCAGCCCATCAGCTGGGCCGCCATGGCCGGGCCGCCGCACAGTCAGGTCACCCCTTGGCTGGGCCACCCCTCTGCTGGGCCTCCATGATTGGGCAACCCCTCGGCCAGGCCGCCACGGGTCGGGCCACCACGGGACAGGCCACCCTCAGGTTGGGCCGCACCTTTGGGCCAGGTCGCGCCTTCGGGCAGGGCCGCCCCTTTGGACTGGGCTTCTCCCTTGGTTCGGGCCACCCCTTCATTCTGGGCTGACCACTTGGGTTGGGCTGCACCTGTGGACCGGGTCAAAACCTAGTTCGGACCGGGTCATGTCGGTTCGGTCCGACTGGGTCAGACCGGACCCAAACCCACTATGGCCATACACACCTTTTTTCCCGCATCTTGGTCTACGGGTGTCCAATTGACAAACCGTCTGCGGTGATGGAATTATTGAAGCGAGACAATTCTTTTGGAATACTCCACTTAAGGTTAGGACACATTTGGGGTACGTTTGGGTTGGTTTGATCCTAAAAACCAACCAGTCCCCTAGAATGGAAACGCCAATAACTCACAGACCGGGCATCTGATTGACTGGTCATCTGACACGTTGGGTTCCTTATGATGAGATGTAACTACGGGATACATCAACTCAATACTACATGGTAGTTGATTGTATCGACACTTGGATTGAGGATCAGACCCTCCTGGAATCGAGCGTACTGTGTGTGGGAACCCTAGGGCTTGCTGCGACTGAGATGATAGGATCCTCTGTGGGTTCGACAGTGACGATACTGTACTAGGATCCTCTGTGGGTTTGACAGTGATGATACTATATAAGGATCCTCTGTGGGTTCGACAGTGATGACTTCTGTATCGGGATCCTCCGTGGGTTCGATAGTGACGAATTCTGTACCGGGATCCTCTATGGGTTCAACAGCGGTGACTTCTCTACCGGTATCCTCCATGGGTTCGATAGTGATGACTTCTATATCAAGATCCTACATGCCTACATGGGTTTGACAGTGCTGATACTGTTCCAGGATCCTATGTGGGTTCGATAGAGGAGATGATTCAGTGGCTACAACTAATCATCCCCACCCATATTCATGAGTTGTATATCTGTGTGAGCTAATTCTTGTCTTTCAAACATTATCTTAGTGGTGATTGACTTTACTTACTTTGAGGACTGATTTGTGCTTGAGCTCGAGAGTTGGATCCAGACTGTGTTTGAGAACTTAGGTATATGTATGGGCATATACCTAAGTAAAGTTGGTTGATACTTAGTGATTGTATCTTACTTATGTGGTTTGTCCTTAGTGGGTTCTGGGAGACCTTCGGGGGTATCAGGTTCCCCTAATGAGTATTGTTATACTCACCCTTACACGGGCTTCACCCACACATTGTTGTATTCTGTGCATACGAGGGTTAGTGGTGATCGAGGATGAGAGTGACAAATGGGAGGCTGCTCAAAGATGGACTAGATGGGATGTACCTCAAGGACGAGTTGTTCGAGATCTGTACCTACCCTTAAGGTAGGATTCCCCTGTGGACAACCAGGAACTATTTTTCCCTTTTTAATTATACTTGTTTTTCGGTTGGGTTTGTATATTTTCCAACTTACTTTCAACACACTCTTCTTTACTATATTAGTATTTGTTGCTTCTATTACTTGCGTTTATTCTGTGTATGTTACAGGTTTAAAGGAAATGTCTTCCCTTTCTTATCAGGGATTTTCCTTTGGTGCTAGTCGCCAGCCCCTGGCCTATGGAAAGTGGGCATGGGGTGGTCACAGCATAGGCCCCAAGGACGGGTCGTGACATAATCAATCCCTTTCTATGGATTCCTTTAAGGGAAATCCTATGTCCTCAACCTGAGTATTAGTTATCCCTAATTTCATTTCTTTTAAATATTACTATTCAAATATATTTTTACCATTACTATATAATGAAATAATTTTTTTTTGGATACTAATGTTTTTATAATAGTGGAATAACCATTTACCACTGTTACTCTTTTATCTTAAGGAAAACAAAAATATATTTGTGCGTATGTGTGTGCACCAAGAAAAACATCCACAAAGCGTCAAGATACATTTTAATTACCAAAATTACAAGGATGATCCTAATTTTTTATTTAATAAATTATTATTTTATTTATAACATATTTATATATTTAAATGATAAAATATATTGTACATTTTTTCCATTTTATGTAAAACTAAATAATCAACCATTTATATGTACAGACTACTGCCTCAATGAAAGGATTGATTTCTATTTTTATTTCATTACCTACATAAATAGATGGTTATTAGAATGGTTTTAATAGATAAATATTATTTTTATAAATTTATTTTGTTTTTTAATGTTAAAATATTAAATATATTAATAATATAAATAATAAAAAACCATGGTATATTCAACATTATAAAAGGGAATTTTAAGAGAAAAAAATGATTTCTTCAAACAGTGTAATAACATCATATAGGTTGTCTTTTTATTTTAAATTTTTACAATTATGATATAACATACTGATAACCACTAAATAGGGTCATTATTCTTCTAATATAAGTACATTATAACTAAACATATTCTTAGTCATTCATTAATTATATTATTTTCTTATTTGGGAGAGTTTTACCACTTACTGGAATAATGCTATTAATTTATATCATAGATAACAATGGGAATTTAATTTATGGTAATATATTATATAAATGAGTAAATAATTATTTTATTTTGGTTATAGTATGATAACATTAATATTAAACTCATCAGTTAAAATAAAAATGTCTATTTTTTAAAAATCACTGAAACATTCTATCATTGATTTAATCTTTGAAGATCATAACAAAAACTCCCATAGAATGAAATTATAAATAATTATAAATAATAAATTAATTTACCTATTATTATCCTGAAATTATTAAATTTTTTAGAAAAATTAATAACAACACCACTATTAAGAAACAAATTCAAAAAGATCAAGATTACTCCCACCCGATATTTAAATTGATAATTATTAAAAAATATACATATAGAGAAAAATTATAAATGAATTTTAAAAAGGATATATCGATAAATAATGTTATTAAATCTGTAATTAATATATTTATTGTTTTATAAATCAGGTTTTGAGAACATTTTTCTATGTAAAAATAGAGGTAAGGACCCATTGTCTCAAATTTCAATTCCTTAAGACAAGGTTAGGTTAAAATCTATTTTTTATGTTATATGGTTTACTTTAATACATCATTTAAATTTTATATAATTATTCTATCATTATTAATATTATATAATTTTAAATTTTAAAATTTATCCTTGATGTGATTTTATTGAGATGTTACTTAGGTCAATATAATACCTAAAATTTATAAATTTTGGAATGTAATGTTTGTGTGGTTTTCCTAGAAATTACATACCTATATTGATACTAGAATGTGGAAGTCAATATAGAATAGATTTATCTAGGTTTAATTAACCTGAAAAATGATGGTTGAGTATCAACTCAATCTTTAATTGGTGCACGATGAGTGCACCCTTAGAGAGACACTCTAGAGAGATATGATTTAGACAATTCACATGATATTTGAAAACATTGATAATTGATTTTACTTCTATTTATTTGGTCTTATTATATTAAAAACTACATAAATCAATTACTATCATATACTTAAAAACAAGGACATAAATGTACCCTCTCAACCTCTGTCACTTTATTTCATTGAAAAAGGTTACTTACCATTACATTGAGAATACCCCATAGTTTCGATAATGATATTTAGATTATTCCTATTGAATGCCATAATATTCCATTGAATGGGGAAATATTTTTCTTAATTTTTTCTATAATATAGATAACCATTGATCTATTTTCTATGATTAAGTAACAAGTTCCATGTGGAATGTTATGAAATGTATTGTTAACTCATGTGATGAATGCATTTGAATCAATTAGTTATTAGTGGGGGATAATATAGATATCCATTATATGCCTTAGTAGGTATCATTAGAAAAACTTGATAGGGTATTATCACATTCCTTACCTATTTATGTATGATGTATTATCACCCAGATATGATGGTGTATTTATTTTTTTCTTTATTATGTTTCCCATCAGTATGAGATCAACGATTATTATAGATGTTTTTATTTATTTTAATGTATATAATATTCTATTAGTTTCATTTGATTATTGAATTCTTATAATATTATTTTTTTTCATTTCCATTATAATTTTAGAATAACTTCCATAGGACACTACTCCTTAATGAGAATCTGATCTCCCCTTATTCTTTTTTCCATTTCCAAGAAATATAGAAGATAATTATGTGTAATTTTCATAAACTTTCTAGAAGAGATAACAATTTTTTCATGGTTTTTTATTTTTTTAATTTATAATATAAAGTGTAATTTGAAAAAATATGTATATATATATATATTCTTCCAAGACTACTATGTTGTTGGATTCTTTAGGAACTCTTGTATTCTGTACCAATAAGGTTATATAACCACCAACTCTAGTTTCTCAAGACAGGTTTTTCATATATATTTTATCTCAAAAATACCATCTAAAATTTAAATAATAGTAATGTCTAAATATGTGATTATCTTTCCACAATTGTTTTCACCTAACACATAAAAATTATAATCTCATGAAATAAACCATAATGATGTATTTTTGGATTGAAATGATTATGAATCATATAATTGATGTGAATGTTTTCTATAAAAATGACCAAATATGATTTTAATGGAAATGGATAATTATTTAATGATTTTTTATTAATTATACATACTAATGTATATGGTATTATAAGTAAAGTATATTATGTTGGATTTTAAAACATCATTATCTTAACAAATGACTTCAATGGGTATGGGTATGTGTATATTTTGAAACACAAGTATTAATCCATTTAAATTTTCAATGATTCTAAAAATAAATTACAAAATAAATGTGTAAATGGTATTAAAAAAATTATATCTAATCAAGGTGGTGAACAATTTAGTCAATAATTTCATGAAAATATAATATGTTGTAGTATTTACCATATTTCTCTATACATAGTACACTATAATTCTATTGTGTATTTTTAAGGGGAATATAAACTCTATTTGGAATATTTTGGTTAATGATGATTCATATAGAGATTCCCATTTAGTTTTGGAATTACGATCAAGATTTTACATCATTTACACTAAACCATGTTCCATTAATGAGTATTGAAAATACAAGACATAAGATGTGGACTCAGAAGAAACCCAAATTTAGTTCAATAATGCTTTAGGAATTCTTGGAATAAATATGAGGTATTACCTAAAGTAAACTAGCATACAAGTAAGTTAAATGTTTATTTTTAGGGAATACAAAATAGATATTGTGTTTTTATTTCTATAATAAATTAGAGAAAAAGTATTTTTTATTAACATCCTTTATTTATGGAATGAGAATTTATTTTCTTGAGAATAATTAGAAGAAAATTTTATCTTCATGAATATGAAGAGAAAAAAGAGAATTTTTTTCCTTACATGGATTATTTGGAAACACAGGGGGTTTTAGAATATTTTTTGGATAAATTGATATAATAACTAATAAAGTATGTTAGATTTCAAAAAAAAATTGATATGTGTTTCTTGTTTGATATGATGATGATGATGTAATGATCATAGAAGCTAGTCTAATATGTCACCAAGAGTCCATCGTGGGTTTTTTCTTGGATAAATGCTTAAAATCAATACAATATAAAGTGAGATTGATATATACTATACATGTTTGGAATCCGGTACATCCAATTGATGGGGTAAAACTTATTGGGTGCCTGTGCGTCTTTAATAAGAAGATATATAAGGTGGTAGAGTGCCTATATTCGAGGATAGATTTTTTACTAAATTTTCTAAATAAATGAATGGTATTGACGATGAAAAAACATTTATTATAGTGGAAAAAGTCAAATATATTAATATTGTTTTATCCATAACAATATATTATGATTAGAAGATATGTAAAATAAATACTAAAACAATAATACTTTATGGAAATTTTTTAGAGGATATATAGATTAGACAAACTAAATGTTTTATCATTTATGAATGTTTCTATGATTTAAAAGTAATAATGATAAATTTAAAGGTTGAAACATGATTCTTGGATTTAGAATATTTTTTTATATAAAAATATCATTTATTTTAATCTTATTAAAAATGAAGATAAAAATTATGTATATAAGAAATGTTAGAGAGGGAATTATTGTACTTGTTCTTTTTTATATCGATAACATACTTCTCATTAGAAATTAAATCCCAATTTTATAAATATTGATAAATTGGTTGATAAAATTCTTCTCAATAAAATATATTTATAATCCCAAGAACATATAGGTATGGAGATCTACATACATTGATATAACATAATTATTAGTTTTAGGGAAAAACAATTCTTCATAATTTGTTAAAAATATTTTATATAAGAGGCTCTAAAAATAGATATTTACAAAATTTTCATGGAAAGTGTCTTTCAAAGATTAAATATACTTAATCTATGAAATAATTTTAATACATGAGTAAGATTACATATGATTCATTATTTTATTAATCATGTATGTTTTGTTATGTATTCATCCTAATGTATCTTATGAATTAACAATGATTAGATTACACAAAATCAAATCCTACTAAAATTAAATGGATTTTTGAAAAGAATATTCTCAAGAACATGATAATAACTAAGGATTTTTAGTAATTGGTAACAAATAAGAGAATCTTCTAAATGGCTACCAAATTTCTAGTTTTTGAGATGAGAATAAGTTTTTAGATATTATTCAGTATTTTTGTTTTGTTTTAATGGTAGATATTTAAGTTAAAAAATTTAATAAACAAACAATTTTTAATTATACAATAGAATATTAACTTATATCATCATTTAATTTTTCAAAATAATATATTTAAATAATAAATTTCATTTTTGAACTATTAATTTTCCAAAAAATCATGTAACTGGTTGAATACTTTTATGATAATAGTTGAGTGGTTTCATAAGGTAAGTAACCCAGGTCTCACCAATGGTCCAAAAATATTATTCATTAATTTAATATAATTTGAGAGGTAATTGAAAGATATGATATTAAGATGTTATTCAATATCTATAAATAAAAATATTACTTATCTAATAAAAAAATCCCTTACTTAATAAAAAATATAAAATATAGGCCAATTCTCTTAGTATTAGATCATGGGTGACAATATTTAGTGAAAGTATGATTTTTTTAGTATTTGTTCTAAAAATTAAATCAAATATAGATAAAATAGGGATACATTTTAAAATTTAATTTTTATTTATTGAAATAATTCTTGATCATTTATATTTTTTAAAAACATTAGATATTGAATAATAATAACGTCATAATATACATTTATGTGTAGGTTATCCTTGATTAATGATTATCATATTTGGTTGTAATTATATGATAATATTGGTATCATTAGGTTCACCTGAATAGATATATAAATGATCATTCATAGGATATAAGTTGCAGAACTTGCATTAAAATTTAACTACATAAAGTTCACCACATGGAAGGTTATATATTTTTTGTTGGTATTACATAGGTGAATATCGGTTATATATACTTAAATGAGAAGTTGTAAAATGGGTTCCCAACTTGTGAATTTTTGTACTTTGATCCCTATATAAATTCATTTGGGTATTTTTATTAATATAATTTAATTGGTTGTACACAATCTAGATGGATTTTTTTAACCATGTTGGAATGTGCCAAACCCATAAAACTGGTTACATCATCATAACCCTTAATTGATTTTTGGAAAATTAAGTACATGAATATGCTATGTTAATTACATGTTTTCTATTTATATTGGATTTAATAAACTTTGGAATTTATAAAAGAGATATTATATATGGTATTTACATTATCCATGTCTCATGATTAATATCAATGTCATTTAAAAAGGAAAAAACTAATGGACATATGGTTGATTAGATAACAGAATTCCCCTTTTAAATTTGTTAAAATATATTATGTTTCTAGATACTACTATTATTTTATGATTATAAATGAGATTTAAAATAATTTCCAATATTACAAAGGTCCTCTTAGGTCACACATAAGAAAATGAAAATTAGGTTTTTTGAAATAATTTAATTTGTTTATATATAAATATGTTTCTGATTATTATAAAAAATATGATTTATGATGATCATATTTTAAATATCTAATTAAATAATATTTAGTTATTTTAATAAATTTGGCATTATAACATAATTAATGATTTTTTTTATATTATTAAAATATAAACATGAAGAAATAACATAGGTGAAATGGGATTTGGGATTTTTCTTATAGTAATAAAATATCAAGGCTCATTACATATTTAAAATTTATAATTACACCTAGTGAGATCATTTATGAACCTAATTTTATAAATTTAACCAATTTTAATGGAAATTAATGCATCACCCAAGTAGGTTTGGAATTTAAGAAGGTTTTTTAAGATATATAATTATAGAAATAACCATTAAAAATTATTTATTCAAATCCATTGTTTCTCTATGAATTTATATTACATAAAGGAAATTCAATTGAACTTTTTAAATATATATTAATTTGGAGGAGTGTAGTAATTATTTTCCATTCATATAAATCAAGTGTAGTTCTTAGTGTTCTTATACATTCTTTATTTGAGATATATCTCGAGTTTTCCTCATTTACGAGGCTATCAGGTGTATTTCTCCTTCATTGTTCCAACTCATACCTTTGATGACTGACTATATTCAATTAGATAGAAATAAGATCCCATAAAGGTGTATTTTATTACTTTTAAGAGTGAATATTAAAGGAGTTTTTAAAGATACATTGGAGTTTATGTGGATATAGAATAACCATTGTTATTTGAGTAGTTGATGAGTGTTGTAGATTAAAATTTTATATTATAAGGGGGAATGAAAAATGATTAGTTTATATATTGATCTAAATTATGAAATGTTATAAATATAAATGATCTTTACACTAAGAATTTGGAGAACTCTCAAAACAATATTTTATCCAATAGTGTGGTTTTTAAATAACCTTTATTTGGGAGGCATGATATAAATTGTTTCTTAAGGAAATTAATTAATGGGTTATATAAGTGTTTTAATGTTATATTTATTTATATTATTCTTATTAGTTAATTGGAGGCTCATTATAGTTGACTGGATACACAAATGAAGTTATAATGAGTATAATCACATCACAATGTTAAGGGCCTTATTTCCCTATGTTGGGGTTGTTCCAAGTGAATGATTTTATAATTACATAGAAGCCTCATTCCAAATTTTATTTGTTATACAATCAAGAAGATATGGGAATGGAGTAGTTTCCTTTTACATAAAAGAGTAACACTACATCAAAATTGAGTTATTACATGATGATGGTACCGAGTGATTATAGTAATTGGTTATATTGTGATTTTGAATCCATGATATATTGTGACTATTGTAATTTGAAAGATAATGTAGTAAATGTTGTAATGTGATGAGTCCCACTAAAAAGAATAATAATACATTATATCTAGATAGTCTATGAGAATTATGTGTATAGTAATATTTGGAATTATTTTGGGAACTAATCCATGGTGTAATGATTATGATGAAATGGTTTGAGATTTAGGAATTAAATGGTTTTATAGTTTCATTGTTTTAGAGGAATTACTTGATAATCTCCCAAACCATAATATAATGTTTTTCAATGAGAAATAATATTTTATATGATATTTTAATAGATTTTAGAAATTCATTATGGATCTAAATATCGAATTAAAATTTTGGGATTCACACCATAAGACCTGAAAAATAAATAAATATGAGTTTATATACATGGTGAATAGTTTTCCAAAAAAGAGGTGAATCTTTTTCATATACATCCCCTTATTATATGAGACTTTTAGAAAGGACTCAAGTGGAGAATAGGGGTACACACATTATCTTGACTGACTGAAATCTACTTTTTTATTACCCTTTAAAGGAGGACAAGAAAAAAAAAAGAACAACCCATCAAGGAGGGTGAAAGTGGTTAAGTCCAAGGGAATCCTCTTGCACCACGGAGGAGCACTCAAGGGGAAGGGAATGCAGGCTATCATAGATCTTAAGTGACTCCTCCAGCCTACCAAAGCGAGCAAGTGAATCTGTCGAAAAGTTAGATTCCCTCTAACTATGATGAATAATCCTTCCATGCTTGGTCTCTGCCTTGAACCTCCGAATGAGATACATCAATTCCCAAGGTGTCTTGTGTCCCCCCTGTAACGCCCTAACCAAAACCTCAGAATCAGACTCCACCTCTGTCACCTGCAACCCTCTCCACCTATAAACCATCAAACCTAAGAGAAGCGCCCGAACCTCCCCACCCAAAGAGTTCCCTGGACCATAAAAAGCACTAAAGGAAAGAAGAACAGATCCCCAGCAGTCTCGAAGCAAGACACCACCCCTCATGACTCCCCCATGAAGGAGCCATCAATGTTCAGCTTCAAGCCAGGCCTCAGAGGTTTCCACCTCACCCAACATCCCCTCCCTCTAAGCTGACTGCAGTGGCGGTTAATCAAAGTGAAAACTGTAACTGAGGAGAGTCCACCTTTGAAAAGAAAATCCAAATCCAAAAAGAGGGATTTAAGCCAAAACTGAATAGAAAACAGAGACCTTTTGGCTCCCAGCCTAACCTGATTCCTCGCCTACCATATAACCCAACAAAAAACAATCAGGATGATGGACCTTAAAGTCTGTTCCATTTTTCTATTTTTAGTACCCGAGAGCCAAACTGACATAAAATCCTGGACAGACCGGGACTCACCCATAGGGAATGAAGGGTGCGTGAAGAGTGACCAAAGAGAGGAAGCCCATTGCCCTTGGAAAAATAAGTGTGTCGTCGTTTCTGACTCCAGTTTCTCACAGTAGTAACATCGTGAAACCATGCAGACCCCTTTCTTCTATATATTACCCTCGGTCGGAACTGCTCTATTTTTAATCCTCCACACTAGGAAGTTCATTCTCATCGGAATCTCCTTACACCAAGAAACTGGTTCCAATTCCTCCGTAGAGTGATCTCTTTGAAGTATTTTCCCATAGTCACGGACATCGTACCTCCCAAAGCTTGCTTCCATAAAGAAACACAAGTCTCGATCCTCTCTCATCACGATGCCCTCAGATATGTTTAACTGGTTGGAGTTAAGTGTTGCATGAATGAAATCGTACCTTTCACTTGCTTTCCTGAAGGAGATACGAGGATATGGAAAACCAGAAAAGTCCAACCTTTCTCCAGCCCAATTATCTTCCCAGTAGCTAATGTACCCTCTTCCAACAATCCACCTGACATATCCAGACAAGTTCTATATATGTGAAAATATGCATTTGTCCAATATAGTTGCACCCTGACTGTTAAACTCCCATGCCAACCATACCGCATTCGGAAAAATCTCACCCAAAGGGACTCCCCAACAATGAAATACCAGGCCAACTGTGCCTACAAACCCAAGATGGTGTCTTGGATTTCACGAAGACCAACACCACCTTCTTCCACCGGACATGCCATCCACTTACAAGATGCCCAATGACACTGTCCCTCCATTATAGAATCCTATAAAAAGTTAGTAATAATATGCTGAATTCTCTCCACTATACCTTTCGGTGGCTTGATATCTGAAAAAATATGCAAGGGAATGGATAAGAGAATAATGTTAATGAGCATAACCCATCCTCCGAAAGACTGTAGCTTATTCTTCCAATTGAAGATCCATCCCCAAAGCTGATTAATAATATCATTGAAGTGGAGTCTCTTGATTCGGCCACAAGAGATCGGCACCCCAAGGTATAAAATAGGGAGCTGTTTCTACATGAAACCTAAGATCACCTAAATGACCTTACCTCTCCTCCCAGGGAATTTATCTGATATAAAGATATGACTCTTTAGAGGATTGATAACTTTTCCACTAAACCTAACATATCTATCCAATATGTCTTTGAGGTGCTTCAAGGATCCAATAATGCTATTCAAAAAGAGCAAAATATCATCAGTAAACATTATGTGTGAAAGGAAACCCATATTCCTTCTTCCATAATATGGTTTAAACTTTCCCTCCAATAAGATTTTAACCATGTTCCTAGACAGTGCATCTTCGGCAAGGAAAAACAAAGTTTAGGATAGAGGATCGCTCTATCGCACACCTAGGATGGTTTTAAAGAAACCAAAACCCTTCCCCATGATAGAGACTGAGAGCCAGGGTGAGGAATAGCACCTGAAACAGATGTCACAGAAACGTTCCTAAAAGCTGAACCCTCTCACGACACGAATGAGAAAACTCCATTCCAATTTATCTGAAGACTTATTCATGTCAACTTGGAAGATTGTATTAGAACCCACGGTATGTCTGTTTATGTTCTGAACTAGTTCACAAGCAATACCGACCACCCCTTGGATGGTTCGACCCTGAATAAACCGTGTTGTTCTGCTAAAATCGCCTTGGGAATAATTCTGGACAGCCTCCTACCAATAACCATGGCCAAAATCTTATATGAAACGTTTCAAAGACAAATGGGATGGAAGTGATTAAGGAGGATAGGGTCCTTGATATTTGGAATAAGCACCAATCTTGAAAAAGACACACCCATGATCCATGACCCACCTCAAAATAAGTCTTGAACCGCTTGTACAACCTGTGAGCCCACGACATCCCAGACCGCGCTGGAGAAGGAAGCTGGAAAACCATCTGGACTAGGAGCACTCTCCTTCGACATACTCATCATTGCATCCCTGATCTCATTATCAAGTAGAATAGAGGAGAGAAAATCATTATCCGCTTCATTCACCAAATGAGGTAAATAGCTTAAGAAAACTGGACAATCCGCAGCAACCCTCTCAAAACTCGGTGGCGTACCCCCAGCTAGGAGCTCCTCAAAATGCTCCAACACCACCTTCCCAACGATATTAATGTCTGACGTGTAGGACCTACCCTCCATCTTAAGATTGACCTTCATGCTTCTCTTCTCCTTAATTCATGCCTAGTAGAAGGCATTATTTCGATCTCATTCCCTTAACCATCGCACCCGATACCACTGATTGTAGACTCTCTCCATCTCCAGAAGTTTTTCAACAAGATACAACTTATTATCACATAAAATAATGAGATTGTTCTCATCCCATGAATTTTGTAGGGAGTATTCCAATATTCCCACCTCATCTTGCATAGCAGCCACGCCGGTGGAGAGTAATGGATGATTGATCAGTCATCCCCTAATATCCTGGTTAAGTTGCTTGAGACGATTCACTAGCACTCCCCAAGATAGTTCTCCCTCCTCCTTCATACAAGAAACCTTTAGAAGATTCATGAACCTAGGTTCGCAATGCCATTAACTAGAATAATGGAAGGATGTGCCAATCACCGCTTCATGTCTGACTTCAATCATAAGAGGAGCATGATCTGAAAGAATATGCGTAAGATGTGTGACCGAGGTTTTTGAGAGAAGATCCATACCTTGCATATTGGTTAGACATATGTCCAGCCGACTCCAGATGTGATTATAACCTTTACGGTTGTTGCAACATGTGTATTTAGATCCCAGGAAACCCAAATCCAGCAGACCTGTGTGCGTCATGCACTCCCGAAACTCTAGTATACTCTCCTGGTTAAACCCATATCCTTCTCTTTTTTCTGAAATGTCCGCGATTTTTTTGAAGTGACCTCCCACAAACCATGGAAGAGAACCCGCCTACATTGCCTCCAAATGACTCCAGAGTTTCCTACGTCCCGAAACCACCGTACTGGCATAGATAAACAAGAAAAGAAGACTAGCTCCGCCAACCTTAATCTTGGTATCAATACACTGAGGCATAATATCCATAATTTCTACCAAAATGCCATTTTTCTATCCAATTCAAATCTGTGAATTGATAGATCTCCCATGAAAGGAATTTGGAAATCCCATCCTCTTAGAAAACCCTGATAATTTTCATGGATCTTGGTTCGGTTCCAAAATGACAACCAAGGACACCCTAGCCTTCCAACCTTCCAATGCCAAGTAAGTAGTCTTGGCCTAAGCACCAAGGCTGCGTGCATTCCAGATAATGAGAGAGAGAATTACGACGAGCCCTTACGGGCCTTCTTATACGAAGAAAGAGGCAAAAGAGCATGAGAAAACATACCATTCTCCTTGCCTTAGAATGGGTAATCGGTCCAGAAAAACCATCCTTGTAGTTGCTCCATTTTGGAGAAAGGATCACCTTCTTAAAGGAACTATCTACATCCTTCAAAATAGGTTTCCTTCCTAACGAAAGATAATATGTGCCACCCGCCCCCAACTCCACTTAAACTAAGGAGAACAAAATTCATCGTTGTGGAGAGAAGCGAGAGACCATTAAATCCTTTGTAGAACCTTTAGAAAAACTATTCTTCTACCTTAATACATTTGAGGATAAAGTCAGGCTACTCACCAATGATAATTGAACCATCTCTGGAGATAGTTTAGAGGATATGGAGATAGTCGAGGGAGGAAGAGACAACGATATGAATGGGATCCCTAAATAAAACACCATGCCGACCTCCAAATCTTCCTAAAGAATCCCTGCGTGCAGAGGAGACATCTCCAGAACAACCGGTCCAGGTGACCAAGAAATAAGGTCTGTATGATCCAATGCAGAGGCCGACCGCATACTAATCACGTCAGATGCCTTTTCCATGCCCACTATCTCTGTCGTACAAGGGACGCCAGAAATATTTGAATTTTAAAATGGACGGGGAGTAACGGTAACTTCCCCCTTCTCCTCTCTACCCGAAGCGGGCGGATCCAGACCCGAATCATCAATCAGACCACGACGAGAAGATTCTGCAACCTCTCGCCGTCTCCAGAAAGCCTTTTCCAAATGACCATGAAAATCACAACTAACTCAGAACTAAGGAACCTAATGGTATAAGATACTTTGCCTCCAGGAAAACCTATCGTTGGACTCAATAAAAACCATGGACGGTCGCTTCACCGCTAAATCCATCTCAACAAAATTGCGTGGATTAGGGGCAGCCTAAAGACGCCGGGTGTTGTCATCAGCACAGAGAAATGCGCCAATGGAGTTTCCAACCTCCTTCAGCATCACCGGATTATGAAAAAGAAGAGGTAAGCCTGGAAGAGAAAGCCACAATACATTCGAAGATGACTCTCGCCCGTAGTGACAGTCTGAGGACCACCTCGCTAAAGAAAAGAACCAAGAGCCACAAGTCCTGGACCCCCTCAACCAAGTCCTGACGAAGTCTTCCATATAAGCAATATGAATGTAGAAATCAACCCTCGAGAATTCTAAAACCGCTGCCAGAAGAGCCAGACCCCATGAATCAACAAAGCTTTATAAAATAGCTCAGAGAAGGTTTATTGCATCCAAAACGTGCCACCAAAGAGAGGTCATGAAAGGAAGCCGCTGCCCGAAGCTCCTGACCTGAAAAACTCACCATAGGGACCCCCTCCACCCGCCGGGGAGAACAAATCTCCACTTCAATTAGAGGGATATCATGTAAGACCTCGGAGGCCGAAGTAGAATGACATTCAGCACAGGTCTTGGAACCTACTCCACACAGAACATCCTTTAAAGAGGCCCTCAGAAGAACCCCAACTCCAGCCCCTACCTCGCCGTCTTTCAAAATAGAAGAGTTTTTGCCGCTGAAGAACTTCCCACTAGAACCCTATCTGATGCCGCTGCCATCCTCCCCTAAGGAAATCCTATTATAAATGCTCTCCCAGGTACACACATTAGCTTAATTTCATAGAGAACTGAGTTGATGGGAATAAAATATCGATAAACTTTTTTTCTGTTCATTATTCTTTTTATAATGAATGTTTATGGATATCTCTTTACTACTTTCTTTGTTCTTATCAATAATAAAACAGTAATTTTCGTATTGGGATCACAACCAATTTTCACTAGGGAATAGACACTTCATAATATATGTTGACGAAATTATTATATTACCATTTGGAATCATTATTACTTACCTCTTTATATCTTATTAATAAATCACAACTGTTACAATATAATTTAGCTAACTTGTTATAATAAAAATTTTATTAAGATTTTGTGTTTTATACCAAACACTAAATCACCCCCTCACAATGTTTTTATACTCTCTCCTAGTCCTATTAGTTAGTATAAGAGCCATCATAAAGTGATTCCTATTAAATTTTATAACGTATATACATTTTATTTTATATATATAATCTTTTATCATTGAGATTTTTTTATATTATGATAAAATTCAATAGTAAAAAAGATCTTATATTCGATTAAAAGAGATTTCATATTTAGAAGTAGTGGATAGACCTATATATTCTATCTCTTATCATGGTTGTGATTGAAATCATCTAGGATGGTTTATCACATAAAAAATGTTGATACAATATATCTTTTTCTGGAAAATATGAATATCTTAGCTGATGGGAGATTGATAAATTTGTAATTTTCATCCCACTTAGAGATGTAGTTGACAAGATTCACTATATTATAAATATTGAAAAAATGAATAAAACTCCATGATACCCTTTAAGGAGATAATAAATTGATTATTTCATTATTATAATCCTTTAGGGATCAATTTTTTGATATAAAAATAGGACATGATGTAGCTATATAATTTTTTTCATTCAGGTGAAAAAATTATTAGCTTAATTCAAAATTTTAGAGAAAATATTATAGATTCCACCATATTAAAGAAATAATCAATAATACATTGGTATAAATATAAAACAAATATGTATTCCCATTAATATCATTATATGTATGAGTGGACCATTGATTAACTCAGTAATACATCAATTACAGTAAAGATAAGGGGAGGGACATCCTTAAGGAGAAAAGGAAAGCCTAAAAAGGTTAAAATATTCAACGATTCAAAAGTATTTACATGTATTGATCCTAATAAGTTTCAATAATATTTTATTAATGTTGATGATGAGTCCATGTATTTTAGATACATTATACCACTATTCTCAAAAGGAATTCCATAAGTAAACTGTAGATACAACAGTAAGATTCAATTTATGTGTTTCAATTATAGAAATATTAGATAAATTTCATATAATTTCCCTAAAAATGAAAAATATTATCAGAATTATGATCTATAAAAAATTATCATCAATAAGGATAAATATGGTGAAAAGTGGTAATAATGGAGAAATTTTATTCAATGGAAATTGAATGAACAACGCAATATGGAATAAGAACTTTCTTTCAAAGCATAATTCCACATATTGTAATGAGAAAAGAGAAAGTGATCAAGAGGAATTATAGGATGGGGAGAATATATATTTCATAATTATATATAATCTGACCAATGATCAATTGAGTAAAGTAAAATATGAATGTAGTGAAGAGGAAGAAATTAGTATTGGGGAAATAAAAAAAAGATACAATTATGGATGTATCATTTTTATGCTTAAATAAAACTGAGAGGATTTAGAGGGGAAATAAATCCTTAAAATTTAAGGATAATTCATTATGGAAATATTTTTATGGAACAATTTTTGATGAAATTATTGTATTGCAAGTAAAGTTCACACAAAATATGGGATATCTCAAAAAAATATCTGATAATAGGGATAATATTTTTAATATTTCTATAGAAAATAGAGTTTATAATAATGAATATATAAAGACTCTTGTGTTAAAGTTGTTTGATGATAAAATTAACATGATGTAAAATAATATTTTATTTCAAAATTTTATCAATTAATGTTATTTAAAGAATAAATTTATTAAAATAACTTTCTATTGATATAAATAAACTATAAAAGTTTCCTATGATTCCATGAACTATCATTTTATAGACCCATGTAGGTAATGTGTGTGGTTAAATCCAAACAACAGAGAGAATAAGAAAATTACCACAACCAATAAGATAAAAATAACTATTACTAAATTCATCAGTGATATTTAAACATTTAAAAGAAAATATATGTGGGGGAATAAAAACAAAAAGATAATCCTAGTGGAAAGTCTGAGGTAATAAAAAATATCCTAAGAAATAAATGTTTAAAAAAGTAGAATATTCAACATAATAAGGCACATCGAAGAGAATATTTTGAAAAATAAATATATTACATAAATATATTTTTCTTTAATGGGACATTATTATGCTATAGAGTTTATGAGAAAAAATCTAATGTGTGCTGGTACAATCTCCCACTCCATCTGTGACAACCGGAGTATTATCAATAAGGTATCACTTTTATGGTTTATTGATATTCATGGTTTTAAATATTTATAGATATATATAATTTAAAAACTTTTATATTTTTCTATAATATATGAAAATATATTATATAGTCAATAATATATTCATATTACATTTGATATTATTATGATTAATTATTATCCTAAGTGATGTTTTATTTAAAGGTTAAGTAAATTTCCGTAACATTATTTATTATTTTGAACTATTATAACAATTACGTAATTATTTTATATGTTATAAATTGATATTAAAGTTAATTATATTAATTTATAATAATATTTATTATGATAAATTATTATATCAAGGTATGAAAGAATGATATAATTATTGATTTGAAAACAAATAAGTTCTATTTTAAATAAAAAAAATTCATTATATTGTAGAGTTTTATTTACAAGATATATTTATAAACATAGAGTTTTAATTGTATAAAATTTGAATTATTTTTTGTTTCATCATGGAAAATTATATTATTGTGATATTTTGGGAATTTTTTTATAAAGATTTACTTTTGAGTGAATATTGAAAAATAAAGTTTTAACACATACCATAAATTTTATGAAATCATTGTGATATAAGTATAAATAAAATTTTAAAATTAATTTTTCTCTAAAAATGTTTATTTATGGGGTAAAATAAATTATTTAAAAATATTATGTAGAATTTAGAAACCATTTTCCAACATTTGGGAACGTAAGTGATAATTAATTCTAATAAAAACTATTTTTTGTTCATTATATTCTTTATGAATTCACAATATTTAATTAAGTTGTATCTTAGTTTAAAAGTAACATAAATCTATTTTATTTATTCATAAACCAATTTATTTAATGGTAATAAAAATTATATATTATTTTTGTGTAAATTCATATTAATTTTAGAAAATACAATTTTCTAAAAAAATGTTTTCCATACATTATGTTTAATTATTTAACGATAATTTTCTTAAAATTTTAAAAATTGGATGTTTTAAAATGTTTTCATATTTATAATAATAATATTCAAATTATATAATAATATCCATTTAATTTTTAGTGATAAAGAATTGTTACTAGGTTAGTAGTTATTCACCACATTAAAGGGTAAAATGGTTAAAGAGGAGTTTAAACTAATGGATAAGAATATGGACATAAAAAAACATGCCTATAATTTTATTAGATGATAAGATTTTAGAATAAAATAACTTATGATTTAAATGTTTCTAATTTGTATCCATTTTATTTATGCATGACATTCATTATACGTTAAGAAAATAAGTATTTACAAGAATCTCACTCCTCTCAGAAATTAAACAATCCCTTCACCACCTCACTAATATACACACATTGAGAACCTTAACATGTAAAATTATTTCAAAATCATTCCCAAAATCTATTTCCCAATTTCTAGAGGTTTTGGTCTCCCCATAAGTCCCATTAATTACAGCTTAAGTTTTAATAAAAAGGTGGTATCACAAAGTAGAGGTAATTTTCATAACCCTGTTCTTTCAGGTTTCTTTCTTTATTAACCTACCCAAATAATATTATAACCACAAAATTAAAATTTAATAAAAAAATTATTCTCCTGAAATTTTATTATATTTATTGAAAAACTATTATCCATCATCCTTCATTTGATTGGAAATTGAAAATATTTCCTGAGTTACGTGTGGACTAACTTCTTCATGAAAAAGTATTTAATTTTTCAGGACCACCTTACATTAATGGTTCTAGAAATGTACTTAATTAATAAATATAATATTTATAAAAAAATAGTTTATGTAAAAAAAATCGGAATTATATTAATAATATTAATAATAAATGTTCATTATAAAATTTAGCTGCCTAAAAGAAGCATATTGAGACAATTTATTAATAACTACTTCTTAAAATTATACTTCATTTATATTAATTATCTACCTCTTATTGGATATAATTTATCACTTTAATAAAAAAAATATTCAAAACCATTATGCTTATGTAATTGTAATATTATCACTATAAAATAACATGTTCTTACTCATTCAGTCATTATAACGTGTAATTATTTGGGTCAGTTTTACAACCTTCATAAATGATGTTATAATTTTTATACCATAAATGATTAGGAAAAAATAAATATTGGAAATAATATGAAACAACTATGAATTTGATTTTTTTTCATAATTTTATACTTGTTACATTTAAAAGTAAATTTACCAAAAAAGTCAAATTTGTTTTCTTAATTTTAATAGTCACTAAAACATGGAATTTTTCAATGTTCCATATTAACTATCAATATATATTCCATGAATTGACTATGGGACTCAAAAAATTATACCCCAAAAATTTTATAAATTTATAATGAGAATTTTAATGTTTATGAATACATGAACATGACTCATGGACAGAAACCACCAAATTAAAGAATTTTAGGGAAATAGAACAGTTAACACCTGAATATTAATTTCCTCAATAAACAATTACTATATGTGTAATAAGAAATATAAATGGATGCTATAAAGTATAATAAAATTAAATGAGGTTCTTCTTCATTTTAATAATAAGAAAACAATTATTATAATTGTATTTCATAGTGTTTGTGACAAAAGTTGAAATATTAGGTAAGGGTTTATTTTCTCAAATTCCATTTATTAAGAAATATTTCAAATTATGAACATATTATTCTTTTAAATTTTATAAATACTATAAATTGAATTACTTTTTCAAAAAAAATCATATTATTTAAATTTTTATTTCATGTTCCATTTCCATGTGATTTTAATTCATTAAAGACCCCATAAAGGGATTTATAACTGATTATAATATCACTAAGTTAGTTCCTTCATTTATTAGGCTACTCTATGATTATGTTATCTATAAACACTAGTGGTTTTATATTAGTTTTACACTCATTATATGTGTGTATACTTTTATTTCACATAATCTATTCATCAATATGTTATTTCTTTACCTGAAACACTTTTGGTAAGGGTTTCTTAGTCTCAATTTCAATTAATGGAGGAATTCTTTGTATTATGCACCATGCTTTTTTATATAGTTATATTAAAATTAATATAATCATTAATTTATTATAGTATTATTTTTATGTAATTCATGAAATTTTAAAAATTCCAATAATTTTATTTCTTTAAATGACTTTTAATTCCATTGTTTTAAAAACTATAAGGGCTTGTCACCATAAAATTTTCTTCTTTAAGACATGATTTAAAAAATACACCAATTTTAATTCTTATGGTTTATATAAAGAATAGTTGAAATTTTATACCATTGTTACCGATTTATCTAGGTTATTTAATTTTTTATTTCATCTTATATTATTTAATGGGTTTTCAATTCAAAGGTAACTAAATCCATATAGTTATTTCATTTCAATTATCCATCTTTGAGAAATTTTTAATATTTTTCACCTATATTCATTTTATGGTGTACGTAACTTCTATTTGACATAATATATCATTTTTGGTTTAATTTATTATATTTTATTTTTATTTTATTTTTATTACTTTCAAGGGATTTTGATTTAAAAATATATAAGTGATTTTCATTAAAAACAATGCTTTAATGGTTTCAAAGTCTTTTAACTGACTCTTTTTCATCCATGTCTATATTATTTATATTATTTAAATAATTATATTATCTATATTTCAATGATTTATGAAGGTAAATTGGAACTATATTTAACATCAATAAAGATTTAAAAAAATATTTTCAATGTTTTCTATATGGGCCATATAACACCTAGACCCCAGTTACCCAGAGTCAGTGCATTATTACATAACATTGGCATGATACAAGGAATCATGTCCCGAAATACTGATCAGTTTAGTAACCTTAGAAGTACAAGATACATACATAAGTTTTATATTACATCATGAAATAAAAACAACAACAACATTTTATCCCCTTTGAACACACTTAT
Organism: Viscum album; assembly: GCA_963277665.1. Classification (NCBI taxonomy): domain Eukaryota; kingdom Viridiplantae; phylum Streptophyta; class Magnoliopsida; order Santalales; family Viscaceae; genus Viscum; species Viscum album. The sequence continues at coordinate 71,585,900 of OY728162.1, read as the reverse complement.
ATTCCTTAGCCTATCCCTATAGGTTAACCATAAAATAATTCTTCACATCCTGGGAAAAATAAAACATAGAAAAGGGTGAGCTCAGATGCTCAGTAAGGATAAAAATATAGCAAAAACTTTTATAAATAAGCATAAACATTTAAGGAAATGTATAAGACCAAATCATAATCCTTTTAAACATAAACATTAGCATAATATGTCAAATATTTGTCAAATAATTCCATTAACATATTCGCATGGATGTTATACTAGTCCAATAATCACATGTAATATCAATAGCCAATTTCATAATGATGGAATGCATAATTCCAGAATTTATAACCACATAGTCAATGCCTCATTCCAAGACTAAAATAAAATTTTGTCAAGGTCTTATTCCAAGACACTAGTTTGTCTCGTGAGACCTACCGATGCATTGAGGAGCTATAGAAAGATTTACTCGTCACTTACTAAGTCCAATTCATTCCTCATATGAAAAGGTTTAAACAAAACATAAACATTCGTATTAAACATAGAATAAGAAATGCCAATACATTATCCATAAACTATGAATGGTATAAAAATAACACATCCACAATCAAACATATCTCAAAACCTTCAATACAATATGGAAGATTTGAATCTTAATAGGTCAACTTCAAACAAGTTTAAAATCCATCTAAGGATGTTGACATAGATGAAATTAAAACTATTTGAATGAAATACCTCTTTCTATTTTGAAACCATTTACAAGTCACATAATTATTAAAGAAAACATTTATTTTGGAAATATTCTTATAAACCAATATGGAAAGCTTTAAAGGTGTTATAATGGATTAAAATAGCTGTACCCACCATATCAGTTAAAAAAACATTATTTCCTTAATTTTGTTCGGAAAGGTCCTAAAGGACCTTGTTTGGAAAATGACAGAAAGATTCCTTTATAAACATTTATAAAAATTCAAACAAGGGTATAAATGAATTTAACCCATAGTATAAGAAATAGTAAAAATGTTTTGAAATACATTTTTAAGAATCACGGATGTGTAAGATAAAGAGGTCCTAGTATATACTGAAAATCTATTTTTTTCATTTTAGAAAAAGTCACTTTAAGGATAAGCTAAAACCAAACATTTCTAGGATTTCACAAAAAACAATAGCGCATCCACGAATTCAAATTTCAAAATTCAAACTTTATCATCACCCTTTTGTCATCTCGAGCCACGTTCCTACCTCGAATCATACACCCATCGTGTCAAATGTCCGGACCATACACCTCCCATCATCACAACGTCGGTGAGCCAACTTTGCTGTCTTCACACAGGAGTCACGTCATTGTCCCCGATCCATTTCTAGGTCGATGGCAAGGCCTTCCATCGGAGTCCGTCATCACCGATAAAAAACCTTCATCATCTCCTCTATAATCAATGAACACTACGTCAATCTCCAAAAACTATCGTAGACCAAATGCATCAAAACACTCACGATTTGCACAGAAACCCGACCAGCCTTCCTCGCGTCGCTTCCCTGTCACCACCATCAGCATCAGACCATCGACCGCAAACCATATTCACCGGTGTTCCTCGCTGTTGCCGCCATCAACAACCACCAGCCCAGAATCACCATATCACAACAAGAATCAAATAGAAAATTGAAAATCAACAAATTAAAACCCCACTACAGCCACCCCAACCACCGAAGAAAAACCCACGCAGACCCTCAGAGTACTCCGCCGCCGTAAATCAGGTGATACCTCCTCATGTTGGGAGACCTCCACTGGAAAACAACTCAGAACCGAGAGCAGACCCTTGAACGCTCCGTAGAGTATTCTGTTGAACAAACTGGTCTTACGCCCACGAATCAGACCAGAAGAGTCGTAGAATCCCTCAGTATTCCGCCACAGCATGGAGAATGAATCCCATGATTACTGCAGAGAACACCTGAGGCATCCGAAGAGGTTCCACCACAGGGATGAGGCGATGGTGAAAAAATCCTCAGCACTACCAATTTCAATCGGATACCACTAAGTGAACTCGTCATCACTAAAAAACAAAGCAAAGCAAATAAGAAACGGAAACCCCCCACCCCAAACCACTCCAAACCCGTAGTTATCCTCAAAGAAAAGAGATTGTAGAATTAACACTTGCCTCAGATAATGAAGAGATTGTAGTATTAACCCTTTCCTTGTACTTTTCCATGGTTTAAGGTACATTAACCTCTTGTATAATAGTTAAATCATTGTTATTAAATTATACAAGAACCACATACATAAATATGATATCATATATGATCTTCTAATATTGATTTGTTAATAATATTTCAGTAGTATCATTGTTTCGAGTATTAACTGATTCGTTTTTATTTATATGAATGGTTACGTAAGCCATGTTTGTTATGGATAAGATGTATTTGATTAATATCCAGAATGATATTATGTTCTTAAACATTATTTTTTTAATCATAAAATGAAATATATTCTTGAATGGTTACGATGAGGAATGAATCTCATCATGTTCGTGGAGACGGTAATCCGTACGTACGCATGAGAAACTATACCATTCTATTGATGGTTAAATCATATATAATTGGATGATATATCATGTATACATAATAACTAACATGTTATATTTTTTATTTACATCAGTTATACTCATTATTATACCCATCCAAATAATGAAGTGTTTGAATAATAAACTATACCGTGACGTGGAGACGGTAAGCCGTACATACTCATGTATGGTGACTCGTCATTCATAGGATGGATAGAATAATGAATATGGTTGTACCATATTTATAATAACATCCCCGTATGTATAAGGTACTAGAGTAGTTATTTTGGTATGGAATCAATAAATAAAGAGGAAGTGGAAGAAGAAAATAACTTTGAAAGAGGTGGTGAAATTATTACCTCTTCTCCAGGTGTTTCCTTTTGAGTTGATCAAAAAGGCTCCATAGGTTGGCTTTCTGATCAAAGTAAGGCCTCTAGATAAAATTTATGGTTATTTGTAGGTTATTTGAGAAGGTTTTGGCCAAGACAAATGGCTTTAGAGGTGTGATTTTGGATAAGGGTAAGTACCCTTTTATAAGAGAGGTGAGGGTTACTTTAGGAAAATATTGAAATATAATTTTATTATACAATCATATTCGGTGTATAATGGCTCCAAAATAATTTATTTAGAGGATAAGGTGGGATGGGTCTAAAACCTCTCAAACAATAGGTTTTAGATGGGATTAGGTCACCATATTAACCTTATCTTATATATTTAACTCTTGGTTAAATAGTTTAACATTTACCATGTCTCCTTGTATCTTTATATTATATGGTTAATAAAATTACAGTAAAATTCCAAGAAAACCCCAAGTGTTTCATTAATGACATATATATTATTATATAAGTCCTTTGGACGAACCTTAGAGTTTTAGGACTATTATATCATTTAATAATATTGTATTGGTTTTAAAAACTCGTTTATGTCAATTTTGACACTATTTAGTATTTGATTTCTTTAAATTCCTAACAACTTGATTACTTTAAGAAAAACCATTTAATCAACCCTAATAAGTCATATTAACCTATAAATTTTTTCTAATTCATACAAAGTCTCAATGTACTTTTATTTTGTTATTTATAATATCAATTAATTTTATCTTTCATTAATAAGGCAATTATTGCATCATAATTGTGTCTTAAATAAATTTAATTAACTAATGTATAAAATTTTTAAATAAAATACCATTATGTGGGTAATCTTTTTTTATTTCTAATTAACATTTATAGTCGAATTTATCTTATATGTAACCCTATATTAAAAATGTTTTAGTTATGAAAATTTAAATTTAACACGTTTAACTATTCTTTAAATAAAATAATAATAATTATCTTAATCTAATCCAAGTGGACCAAAAGGATAATATTTTATTTCTAATATTTATTTTGGTCAAAATATACTTATCCAAAAGAATTATTACATGTTTTAGGGTAATAATAATATCATTTTACCTTTAATTTCCCTATTTACTTTTAACCGTGGTAAATAAATGTCAAAATGTACTATTCACCAAAAATTATTTTCATCTTATTGAACCAAATTTTACTTAATTATATCAACCATGTCTCTTGGATTTTAGAAATTCAATTCACATAATTGGTAAAATAATGTTTTATGCAAATTTGCTGACATGCCTAGAAGGTGGGTTAAAGACGTTTAAAAAATCAATAAAATTTTATGCATCTAATTTTATAATAAAATGACTCCAATAAATTGAATTGAACTAATATATGTATTATGTATCTATTTTGACTTAAAATAAATTTAGATAAAATAAATAATTATTTAAATAAAAATTCAGGTTTAAACAATAACACAATGTTTTTAACTATTTCTAAAAAATTGAAAGTTTTTAGAAAAATACCAAAAATTCACCATAATCTAATTTTGATATTTCGAATCCAAAAATGATGTCCATTTTGAAAAATAAAATTTAAAAATCTCAAAAAGTGTGTATTACTATTCATAATGGATAGTTTGATTGGGTGTGGTGTGTTAAAACTCCATATTCCATACAACGCAAGCTATTCCATTATTCAAAGGGAAACATACCATGGAAGCTTGGGATGTTACATTCTTCCCTCCTTAAAATAATTTCATCCTAGAAATTTCTAGAATAATATTGTAAAAAAAAAATTGGTGGTTCTTCATCATAAGTTCCTCGGGTTCCCAAGTTGCCTCTTCCATCTTATGGTTTCTCCATAGAACATTCACCAGATGAGTCATCTGGTTTCTCAACCCTTGTTATCTGGTATGAAGAATTCTAATATGCTTCTCACAATAATAAAGGTCGGGTTCCAGTTCTATTTCTTCATAGGTGAGTACATGCATTGGGTCAGACATGTATTTTCTCAATAGTGATATGTGGAACACATCATGAACTTTAGAAAGACTTGTTGGAATTTCCAAATGATAAGCTACAACTCCTATTTGTTCTAGAATTTCGAAAGGTCTGATGTACCTGGTACTCAATTTACCCTTCTTACCAAAATGTATAACACCCTTACATGGAGATACCTTCAAGAAAACATGATCTCCTACTTGAAATTCCAAATCCTTTCTTCAGTTATCCGTATATCTATTTTTCCTACTTTGAGCTACTTTGTTGTGGGTTTGGTTAACCTTCAACTTTTTCATTGTTTCAATAGTAAGTTCTGGGCCTACAAGTTTTCTTTCACCAACATCATCCCAACAAGTTAGTGTGCGACATCTCTTTCCATATAACACTTCATATGGCACCATCTGAACACTTTAATGGAATATATTTTTATAAGAAAATTCTACTAGAGGAAAATATTGATCCCACATAACTTTAAAGTCAAGTGAGCAAGATCTAAACTTGTCTTCTAATGTTTGAATAGTCCTTTCTGATTATCCATCAGTTTGAGGGTGGTAGGAAATGCTCAAATGAAGTTCCTTATCCAAGGCATTTTGAAGACTTTTCAAGAATCATGATGTAAAACAGGGATCACGATTAGAAACAATTGATAGGGGTACTCCATAAAGTATTACAACTTCATTGATATATAGTATTGTTAAACGTTCAAGTGGTAAATCTTCTCTTATAGCAAGAAAATGTGCTGACTTGGTAAGACGATCAACAATGACCCATATTTCATCATTCCTTTTAGGATTATTTGGCAGTCCCATGACAAATTCCATCATAATATCATCCCATTTCCACTCAAGTATGTGAAGAGGTTACATGAATCCTCTAGGATTCTATCTTCAAGCCTTCACCTATTGACAAACCATACATCTTTACACATAATCAGCAATCTCCCTCTTCATGTTGTCCCACAAAAAATGTTCCTTCAAATATCTATACATCTTAATGATACCAGGCTGTATAAAGAAATTTGAGCTATGAGCATCATCCAATAATTCCCCTTTTAGATCAGGTATGTTAGGAACACAATGTCTCTTCCCAAATTTAAAAATATCATCTTCATATACAAAATTAATCAATATCCCATCATTTATAGCTTTAATTTTCTTTTTAAACTTATCATCATCAGTCTGAGAACTCTTTATCCTTTTTAGTAAAGATGGATTGGTAACCATCTAAAAAAGTATTGATATTTTACATTCCATGGATATTCCCATATCCATCCTTACTAGATCCATGAAAATAGGATCCCTTTCAACTATCATCTTATTCGAAACTCCATGATCATTTCTGATCAAAGAATCTATCACCTTATTTTGATTCCTCATGTGGTAGTGTATAGTTCAATCATAATCCTTGATTAGTTTGAGTCATCTCCTTTGCCTCAAGTGGAGTTCTTTTTGTGAGAAAATATACTACAAGCTCTTGTGATCGGTATATATCTCAAATTTTTCACCATAGAGATAGTGTCTCCATATCTTAAAAGAAACTTTTATAGATTCTAACTCAAGATCATGAGTGGGAAAGTTTTTTCATGAATTTTTAGATGTCATGATGCATAGTAAATAACTCTTTCATTCTACATAAGGACACAACCACGTCCTTTCTTTGAAGAAGCACTATAAATAAATAACCCAACATTCCTCGATGGTATAGTAAATATAATATCATTGATTAATATTCTCTTCAGTTATTCAAGAAATTCTTCACACCCTTTTTTCAAAACAAATTTAACCCCTTTATGTGTGATCTTGGTTAATGGGTTTTCCAATCTGGTAACATTCTGGATGAAATGCCGATAATAACATGCTATACCAATAAAATTGTGTGCCATAGTTATACTTATTGGTGTTGTCCATTATTATATTTCTCTTTTATTAGAAGGATCAACATAGATTCCATCCTTAGATACATTATCGCCAAGAAAAGAAATTTCTTGAAGACAGAATTCACATTTGTTAAACTTCCCATATAATTCATTTCTTCTAAGGGTTTTTGGAATAGTGCACAAGTTATTTTCAAGATCTTCGTATATTTTTTATTATAACAAGATATCATCAATAAATACCACTAAAAAGTCATCAATATATTCCTTGAAAACTCTATTCATTAGATCCATGAAAACAAAGGGTGAATTAGTCAGTCCAAAAGGCATTACTGTAAACATGTAATGCCCATACCTTGTTCGAAATGCTGTTTTTTGAATGTTCTTCTTCTTCACACACAACAGATGATATCTATATCGAAGTTCAATCATTGAAAAATATTTTTCTCCATGAAGTTGGTTGAATAAATTATCAATGTGAGGTAGGGGATACTTGTTCTTTATTGTTATATCATTGATCTCCCTATAGTCAATGCACAACCTCATAGATCCATTTTTCTTCTTAACCAAAAGAACAGGGGCTTCCTGTGAAGAAACACTAGAGAAAATAAATCCTTTATTACCCAATTACAATAGTTGTTTCTTTATTTCCACTAATTCCAAAGTGGACATTCTATAAGGGGTCTTCAATATGGGCCTCAAACTAGGAATTAAATGAATGGAAAACTCAATTTCTCATTCTGGAGGATGTCTAGATAAATCCTTTGGAAACACATCAACATATTATTGAAAAATTCGTACATCATCTATTTGAACATTATTTTCATCACCCATAGTTATTTCATTCTCTTACTCCCCAATAATTGAATTTAGTTGAGCTATTGGGGTGGATCTAGATAAGAATTAGGTGGTGATGTCTTTTTTCTAAAGATAAGGTACTTCTTATCATCATGGAAAATTGTAACCTCTTTATTCTCACAATAATTTTTTGCATCTTGTTCCAAAATCCAATCCATATAGAGGATTATATTAAATTCAATAATGGGTATGACAATGAGATCAGCAGATAATGAACATTTATATGCCCTAATGGGAATTGATTCACAAAACTTTGTTGCAATGATACTTTCCTTAAGAGTTTTGACTGACAACTCCCTTGTTAAATCAAATTGTAAATATCTATTTTTCATATCAAAATGAGAAGATATAAAACAATGCGATGATCTAAAATCAAATAAAGAATTTGATAAACTTGAGGAAACCATTAAATTACCTTCCACCATGTCTTTTGGAGCTGCAACCTCAGTAGTAGTGATCACATAAGCTTATCCTTGCTCCCTTGGCCTTTTCAGAAGCATGTTCCCTTGCTGCTTAGGACATTCATTTTCATAATTCCCTTTTCTCTACAATTGTAGCATTCAACATTGATAGCCTATTTATTTCCCTTGCAATCATGAGCTTGGAGTCCTTTTTCACCACACTTGTAATAGACATTGATTCCCTTCAGGCAAGTACATGGGTGTTTCTTACAACATTTACCATAGGATGGATATTCAACTTCTCCCTTCTTCCCCTTATTTTTATTTTCAGAGTGTTCCACAGATATCTTCTTCTCTTTCTTTTCTTTAAAGTAATAAGACTTATAGAATTCCCTTTCTGTCTTGATAGTGCATGAGACAATATCTTCGAATGATGAGAAGGAATTTGAGACTAATGCTCGACGGAGAACCAGTTTTAACCCATCAAAGAATTGATCAATCTTACTCCTTGGGTTACATATATAATCTAATATTTTCCTTTCTAACCTTGTAAAGTTAGTCTCAAACTTTGCGACATTCTCATCCTCCTTTTTCCTAAGACTCGGAAGTTGTCTTTCCATATCAAATTGATAGTCATGAGGATATTATTTTTTTATGAAAAGCCCTTAAAACTCTCTCCATTCAATATTTGATACTTCTTCATTCTCTTTTGTGTTTTTATTAATGTCCACCATTGATCTGCATCTCCCGTGAGGCGATAAACTTCCTTGATAAATTATTCCCTTTCACTACTCCAAAAAATCTAAAATATTTTCACTAAGTAAATTATCCATTGCACAGCTAAAAATGGATTTGTAGTCTCATTTAATGTTGGTGGTTTTTGCCTCATGAAGTGGTCTAACATTGATCCTTCATGTTGGGGATCAGGGTGCTTCATACGGGTAAGGTTATTATTCATAACCTAAGTGATTTGTCCCAGTATGGTGATAAGTTGATCAGCACCAGTTGTATCACCATCTACACTATAATTATCTTGAGTAGGAGGGAAATCTCTACATGGATTACATGCATTGATACAGTTTCCATTCCTTCTACTAGGAACTATTTCTAAACAAAGTAATATAGTAGATTAGTTTATGAATCACAATACATAATTTCAACCTTGTAAAACACTTAACATAAATTGAACAATTTATGGATATAATCCATAATCATAAAAATGTCTTCTTTGAGGAGGTATATAATCATAAATCTTTGATAATGGTTTGTAAAGAAAATGTGAATTATCTTAAGAATATCCCCTGGGAGTGTCATAACCAAGATTGCAGCTAGGGCCATTATTGTGTACAAGGATACCTCGAGTCAAGCCCGAAACTCCTTTTTGGAGTTTTCACTCCTAGGTACATCTATGCCAGATCCGCCTCTACCTTCTCCTATCTAGACAGGGATATATTTCTTGGAAAATACACAAAATCTCTATATTACCAAAATTCTAAGAAGTTCTTCTATACTAATAATCAAAGTCTATCTTAGGTTAATGTTCTCTAATCAGAGTTTTTCTAAATATAGCTTCCAAGCTTTTTACTAAACTTCTTCTAATACAAACTGTAATGCCCTGAACCTAGTTAACCAAAGTTGGTTAATTATTACATAACATTGGCATGATACAATTAATCATGTCCCAAAAGACTGATCATTTTAGTAGCATTGGAAGTACTAGATACACACATAAGTTTCACATTACATCATGAAATAAAAACAAAAACATAAATTTTTACCCTTTTAACACACTTATATTCCTTATCCTATCCATACAGGTCAACCATAAAATAATTCATCACATCCTAGGAAAAATAAAACATAGAAAGGGGTGAGCTAAGATGCACCGTAAGGATAACAATATAGTAGAAACACTCTTAAATAATCATAAATACTTAAGGAAATGTATAAGAACAAAACATAAGCCTTTTAAACATAAAATTTAGAATAATATGGAAAATATAAGCCAAATAATTCCATTTACTTATTCACATGGATATTATATTAGTTTAATGATCACATGCAATATCAATATCCAATTTCATAATGATGGAATTCATAATGCCAGATTTCATAACCACATAGTCAAGGCCTAGTTCCAAGACTAAAAATAATATTTTTTAAGGCCTTGTTCCAAGAGAATAGTTTGTCTCATGAGACCAACCGATGCATGGAGGAGCTATAGCGGTCTCCACCCATCACTTACTAAGTCCAATGAATTCCTCATATGAAAAGTTTTAAACAGAACATAAGCATTCATTTTAAAACTAGCATACTAAATGTCAATAATTTATTTATAAACCATGAATGGTATAAAAATTACACATCCATAGACAAAAATATCACAAATACTTCAACACAATATAGAAGATTTGTATCAGAATAGGTTATCTTAAAACAAGTTTAAAATCCATCAAAGGATGTTGACATAGATGAAATGAAAACTATTTGAAAGAAATACCTCATCCAATTTTGAAACAAATAAAAAGTCACAAAATTATAAAAGAAAACATTTATTTTTGAAATATTATTATATTATTGTATGGGAATCTTCTAAGGTGTTATAACAATGGAAAATAGCTACACCCACTATATAAGTTAAAAAAACATTCTTTCCTTAATTTTGTTAAAAAGGTCATAAAGGACCCTGTTTGGAAAATGACAGAAAGATTACTTTATCAAAATCTTATAAAAATTCAAACAAGTGTATAAATAACTTTAACCCATAGTCTAGGACATAGTTAAAATGTTTTGAAATACATTTTTAAGAAACACAAATGTGCATGATAAAGAGGTCCCAGTATATACACACGTATAAACATCCTCGTATAATGAAGAGATTGTAGAATTTACCCTTACCTTGTAATTTTCCTTGGTCAAGGGTATGTTAAAATCCTGTATAATACATAAATAATTGTTATTAAATTATTCAAGAACAGCATACCAAAATATTATATCATATATGATCTTATAATATTTCTTTGTTAATAATATTTCAGTAGTATCATTGTTTTGGTTGTTAACTAATTCGTTTTCCTTTATATGATTGGTTAAATAAGCCATGTTTGTTATGGATAAGATGTATTTGATTCATATACAAAATTATATTATGTTTTTAAACATTATTTATTTTAATCATAAAATGAAATTTATTCTTTAATTGTTTCGATGGGGAATGAATCTCATCACGTTCGTGGAGACTGTAATCCGTACGTACGCACGAGCGACAATACCATTCTATTGATGGTGAAATAATATGTAATTGGATGGTATATAATATATACAGAATCATTAACATGTTATATTTATTATTTACATCAATTATTCTCATTATTGTACCCATCTAAATAATTAAGTGTTTTAAAAACAAACTACACCACGACGTGGAGACGGGTAGCCCTACGTACGCGCATATGGTGGCTTGTCATTTATAGGAAGGATAGAATATTGAATATGGTTGTACCATATTTATAAAAACATCACAGTATGTATAAGGTACTAGATTTATTATTTTGGTATGGAAACAACAAATAAAGAGGAAGTGTAAGGGGAAAAGAACTTTGAAAGAGGTGGTGAAATTATTACCACTTCTTCGGGTGTTTCCTTTTGAGTTGATCAAATGGGCTCCTTAGGATAAATTTCTAACCAATATATGGGATCTTGGTCAAAGTGAGGGTATTTAGGGGGATATATGATTAGGGGTAGTCTGAGCCAAATGGCTTTGGAGATGTGATTTTGAGAGAAGGGGAAGTACCCTTTTATAAGAGAGGTGAGGGTTACTTTAGGAAAATCATGAAATATAATTTTATTATACAATCATATTGGGTTTATAATGGCTCTGAAATGATTTATTTCGAGTAAAAGGTGGGTATGGGTATAAAACCTCTCAACCAATAGGTTTTAGACATGTTTAGGCCAACATATTAACCTTATGTTTTAGATTTAACTCTTGGTTAAATAGTTTAACATTTATCATGTCTCCTTGTATCATTATATTATATGGTTAATAAACATACTATAAAATAAAAATATAACACCAAGTGGTTCATTAATGACATATATATTATTATATAATTAATTTGGTAGAACATTATATTTTTAGGACTATTATATCATTTAATAATATAGTATTTGTTTTAAAAACTCATTTATGTCAATTTTGATACTATTTAGTATTTGATTTTTGTTAAAGTCTTATAAAATTTATTACTTCAAAAAAATCATTCAATCAACCCCAACATGTCATATTAACCTATAAAATTTGTGGAATTTTTCAAAAGTCTAAATTTAAATTTATTTTTGATATTTATAATATGAATTATTTTAATATTTCATTAATAAGGTAATTACTACATCATCATTGTGTCATAAATAAATTTTATTTTTTAATGTATAAAAATTATATACAAAATACCATAATTTAGGAAATCCTTTTATATTTTTAATGAATATTTATAGTTGAATTTATATTATGTGTAACACTATATTAAAAATAGTTTAGTTATGAAAATTTGAATTTAACACTTTTAACTTTTCTTTAAATAAAACAATAATAAATGTCTTAATCTAATCCAAGTGGACCAAAAGGATCATATTTTATTCATAAGGGAAATTTTGGTTGAGATACACTTATCCAATAGAATTAGGAAATGTGTTAGAGTAATATTAATATCATTTTTACCTTTAATTACACTATTTACTTTTAACTGTTGTAAATAAAAGTCAAAAGTTACTATTCACCAAAAATTATTTTCATCATATTGAACCACATTTTATTACTGATATCAACCATGTCTCTTGTATTTTTTAAATTCAATTCATAGAAGCAATAAAATTATGTTTTATGCACATTTTCTAACGTGCTTAGAAGGTTGGTAAAAGACATTAAAAATTCAATAAAATTTTCTAAATCTAATTTTATTATAAAATGACTCCAATGAATTAAAATGAACTAATATAGGTATTATGTATCTATTTTTACTAAAAATAAATTTAAATAAAATAAATAATAATTTAAGTAAAAATTTGGTTTTAAACAACAACGCAGTGTTTTCACTATTCATCAAAAATTGAAAGTTTTCAGAAAAATACCAAAAATTCACCCTAAGCTAATTTTGATATTCCAAATCCAAAAATGAAGTCCATTTTGAAAAAAAATTATAAAATTTCAAAAAGTGGTTATTACTATTCATAATGGCTAGTTTGATTAGTCGTGGTGTGTTAAAACTCCATGTTGCATACAACACAAGTAATTGCATTATTCAAAGAGAAACATACAGTGGAACCTTGGGGTGTTACAAGACAATTATTACATTCTTCATTAAGGTTTGAAAGGATTTTTTTTATTTTTTACAATTTGATAACGTTTTATTACCACTATATTTGTTCATCATTTTCAATACACCTAAAAAAATTTCCTTATTTTTTCTAAGAAAATTATATTCCCAGTTCTCTATAAATTTTTCATTTTTATAAGTTACCAAAATAAAAGGATATTTCTTCAAGTTTTTCAAGTCAAAATTGTAGTGATTTTATAAATTTATTTTTCAAATATGTAAACATAATTTAATGACTTCTATGATTCACTAGTGATTTCATCTTGGAAATACAATAAAAATGATTACTTAGGATGGATTATCCTGATGTTTTCTGGAAATTTTCATAAAACCATTTTCTTTTCCACAATTATGGAAAACCATGTAGTTTGGACTAGTAAACGTTGATTCATGGAATGATATTATGGAAGGGTAATATGGTAAGTCAAATCCATGAAATTTTACCATTAAACAGCGCTACATGGGACAGTGGAATTTAAAGTTTTGGTGCATGGTATGTTAAATTTTGAAACTATCTCACTGGTCTAAGGAGGATCGCATGGTTGGCACACAATTTGTTAAATTGTGTTGTAAAATTGTGAAACTCTTGCAATTTCCTATTTAGTGTGCAAGGTTAGGAATATGGTTAGATCTAATATTGTGTTCTGACTAAGGAAACTCTTTGAATTGGTTTTAATCCGCCGAAAATTTTAATGAAAGCCTTGAAACCCCTATTATAAATTCTAAACACCTCCCATTCGACCCTAATTCAATCATACGGATTTTGGAGTATCTTTAGAGAGGATTTTGGCTTCTCCAACCCATTTCTTGTTGTATTAAAGCATCATTAGATGAAATTAATCCATATTTGTCAAGTTTAAATATCCTTGATTTTGAATCCTCTTTTATCTCTTATCCCCTTCATTGAGAGTGATATATCCAAATTTTGTTGATGGATTGGATCCTTGGTTTGGTGAATTATAATTCTGGGGATTCCTATTTGATCTTTCTCTCCTCTTACTCTCCATTGGGGGTTCTCAATTCGAGTGTTTGATTGATCATTTGATAAACGTTAGTTGTTTCTATAAGGCATTTTCCCTACACTTAAAATTTTGATTTGGTTCTCAAATTTAAATGTATTTTCTATTTATTTTTTTGATTTGTAAATATTTGGTTTTTGATCTAAAAAGGTAATGGATTTTAAAAAAAACCTTTTTCAATGTCTTTTAAATATTTGGTGTATTTTGATAAAATATAATCTGAAATGGAAAATTATTTAATGAAACTATTTGATGTTGATTATGGAAAACAGTTTATTTAAATGAAAGTTGGTTTTGAAAGGAATGGATTTGATTAAAACCTATGATTTGGTTTAGAAATTGAAATAGAATTTAGAAAATTGAAATTGGGAAATTAAACTACGAATTATGATTTGAATTTATTTTAATTGATTTCCCCACGATTTATTTATCACATGTGATACTAATTGGTGGGTGATTAGTACAAGCATGCTAGGACTCTGACTATGTAACGACCCTAATCCCACTATCCCAGATTTGATGAATTTATTTATTAAATTTACATAGATACAAGATCCAAATCCAAAAGTACTGAATAGATTAGTAATTTTGGAAAACTAGATTACATACATGATAGCTATTAAACATTGGGAAAAGAAAAAAAATCATAAAATAAAGTAAAATCTCAACATCCTTGAAACTCATTCCATGAGTTCATTTTGTATTATGGGGAAAGGAAACAAAATAAGGGTGATATAAAATTATTATCAGGGTTTAAGTGAATCAATAATTAATAATCAATATGGAAAGATAAATAACTAAACACATATTCTATTTAAATAATTGGATAAGGAGTAATCAATATGGAAAGGTAAAAAACTGAACAAACATCCCATTTAATCAATATTATAGAATTTAATTTATCCACATATATTATCATAGTGATAATATCATGGATAATAATAACTAAATTATGAATTCAGAAAAAACTTAATTATTGGAAATCATGTTTCTCATGAACATGATACCTTTAACATCAAGATCTATTCTCAAAAAACTTTAAAATGGAAAGGTAAAACCCCATATAGTTTGGCCAAATAATTAAATGCATTAGACTATAGATTCATCGAGGGTCTATAGTTAACTCTACTCCACCCACGTTTTCATATCCATGACATTCCTCATATATTGAAAATCAATTAAAAAATGTGCCCTATCATCAAATATCCATATTGAGTAAAAAATACATATTTATTAATATTTTCCCGGATATAAAAATATCCTTCAAAGTATACATCATACGTTAAAATGGTAAATGATTTAGGAAATAATCATATTCATCTTAAAATAATATTAATATTTAAGAGAGATGATATTTCTAATGATAAATTATTATAATGAATTTTTTATTGCAAATTAAACTTAATAGTCATAAAAGAATGTAATATTGCACAATAACTTTTACCGCTTGGTAATTTCCAATTTAAATCATCTTAGATTAAATAATTCAAATTGAAAGTTAAAATAGAATGAATAATTAATTAATAATGATATTATATGTAAAATTGGTGGTATTTAAACCACATAAAATTGAAATTTTTCATAATAACAATTAAGTCTCAATGGAATGTAAATTGAGAAGAAATCTCTTACATTACACTTACTTTTGGTAGAACACTATTTGAACTTCTATATATCTATTTGAGTCTTCTTATTAACATGTAATAGAAAAAAAATTAACATTTATAATATCATATATGATCCATTTATAACTTATTATCACCCATTTGTTAATAATGTTTCATTATTTTCATTGTTTTTGGTGTTAATTGCCTTGTTTTTCAAGTATGTTTTGACTTGTTTTTTGAAACTATTTATTTAATCATCATTTTATAATATCCATAATTTAAGATATTTTTGATAAATAATATTCATTCAATATATATTTATTTATAGAAATGAATAAAAAAAATTGATTGGAAATGAAATAGATTGTTCATGGGGATGTTTGGTTGTACGTACACATGAACGTTGTTTCAATTTTCTTCTCGTATTGAAATAAATAGCATAATATATATATATAATAATTTAATTATCATTAATATTTTATATATATTACAAATTTTTATTAAAATTATTCTTAATATATTCCATTTAAAGAGTTAATGAATCAAACCGCTTTGCAATGAGGTAGTTCGTCGTACACATGAGTGATAATATCATGTTCCCAAAAAATAGAAATCATGATAGTATGTGTGATATACTAATTATAAAAGAATAATAAAATCATAAATATCATATATATTATATATAAACTATAAATCCATCATTATTCTCAACCTTGAAAGGTGATAATAAAATAACAATATTCGTTTGCGAGGTGGTAGTTTATCGCTCACACGAATGATTATTTCATATCCCATTTGATTAAAGTGTGTAATTTTTTTAGTCATACCATTAACATAAAAAATATAATTATATGTAAGATAATTATTTTATTGAATAATAATGGTATAATAGTAATAGAAGTAGGTGGAAGGGGAAATAAAATTAAAAATATTTTAGAAGAATATTACCTCTTTTTCGAGTATCCTCCTTATTTTTTCACTAAAACATTTAAATATGTTCTTTCTAACCCAAATAAGGATTATTGTATGAGGTTGTGGATATTTTTGAGTGATTGTTTCAGGTTTTGGATGATCAAAATGGATTTATATGTGTGAAAGAGGGGGGGAGTGAGTTCTCTTTTATAGTTGAGGGTGAGTGGCATTCTTGTAAATAAACAAAAGTATTAACTATTGGGAGGTATCCCTTACCTCATGTTGATATAATATTTATAATTAGTGGTTATTAAGGATGATATATTCAGTACTAATCTGCACCACATAATAGAATACATGTTTTAAACATTCTGTTTCTTAACTCCTAGGTTTCTATATTTTCCCATTTAGTTTTTTCATAATGTTAATGGGATTTATGACCAAAGGAATTTATCCTTTAATATTAAATTAGAGTGATAATTATTAGAAAATTTATATCCACTTATTATTATTATTATATTTAATTTATATGATAAAAATCTTATGTTTTCTGAAAATTAATTTTAACACAAACACATGTAACATACAAAACACTCCATTAACCCTAACCATGCCAAAAAAGTTTTTATTATTTAGGGGTGAATATGTTCACTATAAAAGATAAACTAGTAAATTATTGGACCATATTTCATATTTATTAAAATATAAAAAATCCTGGTCGTAGGATAGTATTTTTAGTAATTTTAAATTATTTAATAAAATATCATTTATTATAAAATAACATTAATGTAAATTTCGACATTATTTATTTAATTTAAATTTAATAATAATAATAATTAATTAATTAATATACTTTTAATATATTAATTTCACACCTATTTAAAAAGATATATTCATCTAAAAATTTAATGGAATATAATAATTCATTAAATTTACATCATTTTTAATATTTTTAGTATCATTTATTTTTGTTAATTATTTACTAAATAATAACGCATTAGTGTTTCTTAATAATTTTAAGTTACTAATTCATATCTAAAAATTAAAGAAATATTTTCATGATAAAAAACTTGTTTATATTTCAGAAGGATATATATAACCGAACATATGTTGTTTTCTACATATCCTGAAGTATTATATATATTAAAAGCAAGAAAAGTATTTCTTTCATCTTTTTATTTAATTAACTTATTATATAGGTATATTTCTTGAAAAGTTTTCTCAATAACTCATAAAAATATATCCTATGGTTTTAAGTTTTTAAATAGTTTCATTAACTAGGTTTTTGAAAAGTTGGTAGGTAATTTTACACCTTATATTATATGTTTAACCACTAAGTAAACTCTTTTCTACCTTAATCACTGTAATTAATTTTAAATATTTTCACTAATCATTTGGTAAAAAATTAAGTTGAAATTAATATAAATTATAAATTATTATTATTCCAAATATGGAAACCATTTTTTAAAATTCAACTCATCAAAGTGGTGGAATTTAATTTAAAATTAATCACGTGGACGTGACGAGAAAGATGTTTTTTAAGGTAAAAATGTTCAAAAGATTGAAATTTTATATATATATAAATTCAATATGAAACTTATTACAATGAAAAAATCTATTAGTTGATATAAAATTGGTTTATTTTTACTTTAAAAATAATTCAAAATATAATTTAACCCTATAAATTATTAAAATGAAAAGGCAGTTTTCAATTAAAATTTAGTATTTCTTACTATTCTTAAAATTAAATTAATCTTCTCTGAAAAATAACCAAAATCCCCCTAATAAAATAATGGTACTATAGTTTAAAAAATTAATTTAATTTTCCCATATAAGTTTTCTACAAGTGTTCAAAATTAATTTTAAATTATGTGCACCAGGAACGATTAAACTGTCTTTTAGAAAAAAAATATTGTTTTCCATAAATCAATTTTTTTCCTTCAAATGATTTATATTTTATTTATAAAAAATTGATAACAAATAAATTTGGGTAAACTATATATTTTACTAAGTTATTTAATAATATTCATAACATCCATTCTAATGGCTATGTGGTAACTATCATTTTAAATAATAATATTAATAGTATAATTTTGTTTGATAAGACTCAGTCTTGTATGAAATGAAAGCTAACTCAATATTGTGTTCACTAGAAGATAAACTTAATGTTTCATGTCATATATGATATTGAATAAAATTTTATTATTTAATAATTTTTTCGGTGTTAAATTCTCCCCACCATAAATAAATTTCATTCACATAATTAAAACTTGATCTCTCTAATCATGGGTTTGACATTTGGAAATATCATTTTTGAAATACCCTCTTAATAAGAGATTAAGGGATGTAAAAAATTCATCTTTAGTAATAAAATAAATAGGTTTTTAGATAGGATAACATGGGTGTGAATTTTAAACGTGTACATGGAAGAAAAAATTAACACCCAAATAATAATGGAGAGGAATAGAGAACATAATCAGAAGAAAGTTAATGATCACAAATATATAAACCAGAAGTGTGAAAAAGGGAATTCATATAATAAAAAATTATGATTATTGGAAAACAATTTGTTTTAATAAACTTTTTCCTAGAGTTGAGGAATTATTTCACTCTCTATGAATATGAGGAAATATACTTACTTGTTATGTTTCTATTTTATAAGAACAATGTCAACCTCAATTTGTACTTCAATTAATTTCTAATTAATACATTAATCTAAGAAACAAATATCCAAAAAATGGTCTTTTATTCCTGAATTACTAAAATTACCTTTTAAAAGATCATATTATCCCAAAAATCATGACAATATATTCCTAATTTCTTTACTAAAACCAAAATGGTTATAAAAATTTATCCAATAACACATGAAGTTAAACTTAATTCAATCCATAAATAGTAAACCTTAAATCTCATCCAAAATATGTCAGACCAAATTTAGAAGGAAGGTTACTAAATAAATATTATATATCCTTGAAAAAAATAATGTGGCTCTTATTCATTACATACTAAACATGTCAATAACTTCATAATGCATTCTCTTAAAACATGGTAATAACATGAATTTCGATAAAACCTTATTGAAATCAAGAATCATTCCATATTAATTATGTAAAGCATAGGTTATTGAATATATTCCTTAAATAAAAAAATATTCTAAACTTCATCAATTAAAGAATAAACTCATTTCCAATAAATCAATAATTTATTCCAAGGTATTCAATAATATATAATTTAATTTATCGATATGAGTCATCTCTTTTTCCCAACATCATTATCTCAACATCAAGAACATATTAATGGATATTATTTCTTCAACCATGTGTTTTCCAAGAAGTTCAACTTACCACCGAATCATTTTTCTTATTCATCAATATCATTCCACATTTTCTTTCAAATCCTTAACAGAATAGTATTGTAGTATAATCCATATATATTTAATAAATTTTTTGATGAGAATACCATTAATAAATAACTTCAAAAAAAATATTGGATCCAAAAAACAATGACATTAATAATTCATCTTCGGTTTCATCAATAACATATGATTGACCATTACCCCTTAGTATCTTCTTAGTTATATACCCTTGATGATTAGGGCATTCATTTTCATAGTTACTCACCTACTTATAGTTGAAACACTTAATAGTATCATTTTCTTTCTTCCATTTTCATTCCTTCTATTGGTGACCCTTTTCTTCGTACTTATAACAAACTCTAAATCCCATTATGTAGTTCCTAAGGTGATTCTTTCAACAGTTATCACATATTGGAAAGACCTTTTCTACCTTCTTCCCTTTATCCGTTATTTCTTTGATTGTTCTCTTCTAATCTCTCTTCCCATTGAATCCATAAGACACAGAGAATTATTTCCCTTTCTTGATATCACATAAAACTGTTTCATCGTATGATGAAACATTTTGCAACATCAGAGCCCTTTGGAGACATGGATTAATACCTTCAAATGTGTTGTCAATATTTTACTCCTTTTTCTGTATCTAATCCATAAGCTAAAGAACTTACTCTTTATAACAGTTTTTTTCTCATAAGGGAAACATTTTTATAATAATGTCTTCTTAAAAAATTTCCATTCCATGAGTTATATTTCTACTTACTCCCTTGTATAATTCATCAATGACCACCATTGATTGTATTCTCCATTGATATAATACACTTCATGTGTAACCTTTTCTATTTCACCACATCTCAATGACATAAATATATAATCCAAATACATAATCCATTTCTCGGCTTCTATTGGATCAGTATTCCCACAAAATTATGGGGGCCTTTGTCTCATAAAGAAATATATCATTCGATAATCTCATTCTCAAATTTTTTTCTCCATTTGTGAAAGGTTATTTTCCATAATGTGATTAAGAATCCATAATACATCCATATCGTGCTTTATTCCAATAAAATTAATATCATCTTTCATAGAAAGGAAACCTCTACATTTTCCATGAGTATGGATACCCTTATTCCATCTAGGTTCCACTTCTAAATAATTGTACACACTATATTAGATCATAACATTATGTTACCTAATTTTTAATTCCAAAACCAGTGAAATAGATGTTATGAATTAAAAATTGTATCTATAAATAATTTCATAATCATAAACATGTTTTCTTTGGAATGTCTTTACATTAAAATCCTTCATAATGGTTTGTAATGAAATTGTGAATTATCCTAAGCATATCCCCTGGGAGTTTCAAACTAGTTTTGTAGTGAGGCTTGTTTTTATGTATTAGGTTATGCTTGATTCATGCCTGAAGTGCCCTTTTTATATTTATTTCTCCTACATATATATTTGATAGAACCACATCCACTTGTAGTATCCAGAAAATGATTTATTTCTTGGAAAACCAATATAATCTATAACTTAATAAATTATGATTTTATTTAGTACTTATCCTCTAATTCTATCATAGGGTTATGTTTCATAATCTATTTTTTCCTAAATATAGTTCTCTGTGTTTATACTAAACTTTCACTAATACTAACTATAATGACTCCTACACTTGTATCCCAAAATAGGTACCTTAATTTTTTACATTATCATAGATACAATATAAAAATCTCAAAATAATGAATAGTTTAGTAGTTTTGGAAGATCAGATTACATACATGATACACATTTTACATTAGGAAAATAAATTAAATCATAATAAAAGTAAAATCTCATCATCCGTGAAAATCATTCTAAATTTCATCTTTATATACTAGGTAAAGGGAAAAAATAATGATAAGATCAAATGATCATTGAGGGTTAAGTGAAGTGGAAGCTATCGTAAAACAATAATGAATAATCAGTATGGTAAGGAAAATACCTAATACACATGCCATTTAAATAACTAGATAAGGAATAGTCAATTTGGAATGTTAAATAACTGGACACACATGCCATTTAATCAATAACTAAGAATGAAATACAACCATTTTTTTATAGTGAAAATATCATGGAAAATAATAACTAAATTTTGAATTTTGGAAATTCATAATTATTAGACATCATGTTTCCCAAGAACATGATACCTTTACCATTAAGATCTATTCTCAATATAGATTTTAACTACTGGGTAAAAACCCATATCATTTTTCTAACTAATTCATCTCATGAGACTACTGATGCATTAAGGGGATAACATTAATTGATCCCCACCTGTATCTATAGGTATAATGAATTTCTAATATATTTAATATTTTTTTTAATAATGTTCCTTATCATTAAAAATCTTTATTGAGTAAAGAATATGGATTTATCAACATTTCCCTATTTAAATAAATAACTTTCTAAGTATACAACATATGTAAAAATCATATAAGACATAGGAAATAATCATATAAATCATAAAATAATATTTATTTTTAAGAGATATAAATTTTATAATGATAAATAATTATAAATAATTCAGATAGCAAAAATAATTCTCAATGGAATGTAAATTGAGATGAAATCCCTCACCTTACACATACTATTTGTTGAACAATATTTAACCTCATGTATAATGCTTGTAATAATGTTATTAACATATAAGAAAACCATATCAATATTTATAATATCATATATGATCCTTTAATAATAACTTCTCACCCATTTGTTAATAATCTTTCATTATTTTAATTGTTCTTTGTGTTAATTTCCTTGTTTTTCAAGTATGTTTTAACATGATATTTTTCAGTTACTCTTACTTTGATCGTGATTTCATAATCTATAGAAGGTAATCCATGATTTAAATATCATATATATTCAATATATATGTATTTATACTAATCTATAAAATTTGGTGATATGAAATGAAATACACCGTTCATAGAGACGACATGTCATATATATGTATGTATGAACGTTGTTTACATTTTCTTGTCATATTGAAATAAAAAAAATTAAATGATATATATATATATTAATTATATTATAATTATTTTTTCATATATATCACATAATTTTATTAAAACTACCATTAATACATTTTGTGTAAAGTGTGAATGAATCGCATCGCTTTGTGTGGCGGTAGTCCACCATTCACGCAAGTGACGATATCATTTTCCCACAAAATGGAAATCATTAAGGTATGTGTGATATAATAATTCTATAATAATTATAAAATCATAAATATCATATATATTATATATAAACTATAAATCCATCATTATTCCCAACCATGGAAGGACTTGATGTAAAAACGAACAACA
This sequence comes from Viscum album, assembly GCA_963277665.1. Taxonomy (NCBI): domain Eukaryota; kingdom Viridiplantae; phylum Streptophyta; class Magnoliopsida; order Santalales; family Viscaceae; genus Viscum; species Viscum album. The sequence goes on along the minus strand of OY728162.1, from coordinate 71,562,290 downwards.
TCATTTCACGAGCCGGTAGTCCAACGTACACATGAATGAGGATTTATACACATTTTATGGAAGTTTGTTAAGTTTTACATAGTAACATTAACATAATTAAATCTCAGTATATTTAATATACTTACTTTATTGTTTCATCATTTTATAATAGTAATTTATGGAGGTGGAAGAGGAAATAAAATAAAAACGCTTTTAGAATAAGATAACCTATTCTTGGGGTATCCTCCTTAGGTTTTCACTAAAACCATAAAAGGTTTTCTTTAATAAAAAACTAAGTATTCCAGTATGAGGGGAGGGATTTTAGGGAGTTATTTTGGCAGGTTTTGGATGATCAAAATGGATTGAGAGATGCGAATGAGGGGGAGATTGAGTTCGCTTTTATAGTTGGGGAGGAGTGGAATTCTTATAAATGATCTAAAGTATTCACTATTGGGAGTTATATATTAACAAATGTATCTTAAATATTTATAATTAATGGTTTTTACATATTATATAGTCGATACACACCTCCAACACACAATATAATAGATTTTTTAATCATTTTCTTCCATAACTTTTACGTTTCCTTGTTTTCCCATTTTAGTTTTTTCATTATGATAACTATTTTTATAACCAAAGTAATTTATAATTTAAGAATAAATTATTGAAAAAATTATTAAAAAATTTATACCCACTCATTATAAATATTATTTCTAATTTATAATACCACAATATTATGTTTTTTGAAAATTAATTTTAACCCAAGCATATGTAATGTTAAAAAACAATGATTTAACATATACCGTGCTAACATAGATTTCACTATTTAGGGATAGTTTTGTTCCTTATAAAATATAAATTGGTCCATGAATTGATAATATCTTATATTTATTAAAATTTAAAAATCACTTGTAAGAGAATATTATTTTTAATAATTTCCAAAAAATTAATAATATATCCTTTATTATAATATAACATTAATTTATATCTTGAAATTATTTATTTAATTTAAATTTAGTAACAAAAATATATTAATAGAATTTCAATATATTAATTTTACACCTATTTCACATGATATATTAATCTAAGACATTAATTTAATATAATAATTCATTCAATTTTCTTTACTTTTAATATTTATAGTATAATTTTTTCGTTAATTATTAACTAAATTATTTTTGCATTGGTTTTTCTTAAGCATTTTATATAACTAATTAATCTATAAAAATTAAATCTAAATTATCATGATAAAAAAACTCAATTATTTTTAAAAATTATATATATAACTGAACAAATGTTTTTTCCATATCCCAAAGCATTATAGATATTAAGAGGAATAAAATTATTTCTTTAGAAATTTTCTTTACTTAACCTATTATATATATATTTCATGGAAACATTTCCCAATAACTCATAAAAACTAATCCTAATGTGTTAATGGTTGAAATATTTCCATAAAATGGGTTTTCGATAAGTTGGTAGGTAATTTTAAATATTATATTATATGTTTAACCACTAAGTAACACTTTTTTACATTAATCACTAAAATAAATTTTAATTGTTTTCCTTAATCATTTTGGTAAAATATTAAGTTTACCGTATTAGAAATTATAAATTATCCTAATTCCAATTATTTAATCCATTTGTCCAAATTAAACACATGGAATTTTCATAATTTAATTCAAAATTAATCCTAGAAACATGATGAGAAAGAGGGTTTTTAAAGTGAAAATGCTCAAAGGTTTGAAATGTTTTTATATGTTAATTCAGTATGAAAATGGTTCCAATTACCTAACTTTTATTAGTTGATATAAAATTTATATAATTTTTTTAAAATCAAATTTAAAATATAATGTGACCTCGTTAATTATTTAAACGAAAATGTAGTTTTCAATAAAAACAAAGTATTTTTCTCTATTCATCAAAAAATGAATATTCTCATAAATAAAACAAAAAATTCACCCTAAGATAATTTTGGTATTAAAATTTCAAAAATTAATTATATTTTTTCATATTAATTTTATTAAAGTGTTAAATATTAATTTTAAATTATGCGTGTTAAACATGATTAAACTGTGTTTTAGAAATAAATTTAGTTTTTTAGAAAAAATTTCATTTTTACTGAAATGATTCATATTTTATTTAGAATCAATAGATAATCAATAAATTTGTGTAAAATATTTATTTGAATAAGTTATTTAAAACTATTCATAACCTCCAACAAATTAACTTTTTAATTTCTAACACTTTTATGGGAGGAGTGAGAACCCTACTCAAAATCAGATCAAACATCAGTGGATACAATTGACTTTTTAAACATAAGTCTAAGGCGATTAGAATATCCTTCCCTGAATAGTTTCTAGGGTATTGAATAAACTTGGTAGCCTAGATCATCCCCTCTGTTATCTTTATAGTTAATTTCTAGATAATCTGAAGCGTTCATATATTTTTCTTTACTAATCTTCCCTATATTGTAGACTATGATCAATATGTGATCTTTCTTGTCAATCCATTCATCTTTCTCCCTAGTAAATTACTCTTAGATCATTCTTCCCTTCATTTCACCAATTTCTTCCATCACTTCCTTGATCAGCAGAACATCCACCTTAATTTCTTCACCATAGTGCATGAGTAGTTCCATCTGAGCATCCAAATCCAAATCCTTCGGGACCTTTAAGCCGTCTAGAGTTCCTGCTACACATTATTGTCTCGGGGGAAGATTATCCACCCTCTCCAATGTCATATTCTCAGAATTTAGGTACATATTTTGATGCTGATCATCTACCTTTGAGTCTCCTTCCACTTTCTCTTAGGACATAATGACATCATCTGGATGATCCTCCTCTCCTACCTCTTGATGGATCTCATGATCCATTAGTTTACCTTATTTTTTGGTGGAATGAGTCTCCATAGGTTTATAATGATAAGAGAAATCATTATGGGCCTTATATTTTTGCTTCTTGGAAACAATATAGCTCCACAGGTCCCTATTTTCTTTATTTCATTTCTTCCTTATTTGGTTGTGTAGACCTTTACCAACCCCTCTCAAACCACTTTCATCTGATGTTTTTCCATCTTTATCAGATTTTTCCTCATAGGGACCATTGGAGTTGCCTAAAGACTCTCCCTCATTAATTAGACTTTTAAATATGTTGTTTAATTTGAGGTAGGACAAAATCCTACCTGAGTTGGTTGCCAGAGTGGTAATCAATGGCCTTCCAACCTCATGTGTAGGCTCCGCTCACTCCTATACATCATTTGACTTTCCATTTCTAGATGAATGTATCCCCCTATCAGAGTATTTGCTATCACCAGCACGTACAACCATCATATAAGTGCATGGTTTCTGACCATCCTAACACTTGAAGGTTGATTCAAAAGCTCCTATAGAGACCCTTTAATCCTGAGAATGAGAAATGTTCAAATCCATAGATACCTTGACCACCAAACCGGCTTCAGAACCCCCTGAGAAAGACTAGATTCTAGGTGTCTCGCAAATTCTCTCTACTTCCTGTTGAATATCTCTTCTACAATGGGCTTTGGATGAGATATCTTTATTGGTTTTTTTTCATTTCTCCAGCCAAACACGAGCTCACCACTACCATTTCTGTCCCCTCCCCAGAACCTTCACAACAATCTTTTGACCCTGCACCATCCCTAACACCGAGTAAATCCACATCACTAGGAGGGCCACCCGGGACCTAGTCCTCCTAGACCTACAGATTATCTTTCTGTTTCCTCACCCATCGCTTTCATATCACCAAATTTTCCCCAAGAAACTTCCACAAAGAACAATAATCAAACCACAATTCAAAAATGATGATATGCTTATATCTAAATTCCTCTCCCACAGAAATCCATAAGTCTTAAATAAAAGGCTTCTAAACATCAACCTCGACACACACTCTTGGGGAAATCAGGTGATACATCACATGAGTCTAATTATTGTTACAGAGAAACCGCCCAACCATATTTCTGAGAAAACAAAGAATCGAGCGATTTTGTAATGGAATTGGAATTTCAGAAAACATACCAAAACTATCATCTTTTTAGGGTCTCATATTATATGGATATCGTATGACCATTTGAAGAGGAGAAATCGAGTGTCATACTAGGAGTGTGTCATGCTTGACCAAGTGATAATCATGTCATCTTCAGAGGCAAGTCGAATCATGAATCTCCTAGATTTGTGGAGGCCAACAATAGCATGCTCCTCCAAACCCCATTTTTAAAAAATGAAGCGGTCGAAAGCAACCACCAAAGTTATGTATTGTTTGAACCACGAAATCAGGGTCAGGTCTAGTAGGGAAGACACCTCTGTGAATTCCAGGTTCGAGATCGTTATAAGCTAAATCCCTTCAATGCTTTAAGGGAATTTCAGGCTCACATAAATCTTAGGGAAGGATGTAATACAATCAAGGTTTGAAAATGGAATAAAATGAGTCGATTGAGAATCATGAGGATACAGCAAAGGTCCCCCCCCCCTCCAAGAGGGGAGGGGCTAGAGCAGGGCTCATCACCACCTAGAAAATGGAAGTGATCCCCAAGAAATCTTCATCGTTATTCCCAATTCATACCCACTATTCCAATGGATTGTTGATAACTATCATTTTAAAAAATAATATTAATAGTATATTTTTGTTCGCTAAAACTCGATCTTGCATGAAACGCAAGATAACTAAGTATTTTTTCTACCAAAATCTAAAAAAAATGTTGTGTGTCATATATTCTATTGAATTAAATGTTTTCCAGTTATAATTATTAAGGTCTTACAGACTATTTTAACAATGGATTTACCATAACAACTCAAACTATTCCATGTTTGACATGCCTTTCCTCGATGGGGTGTTAATTGATTCTATCCCAATGGAATAAGCCTTAGGGATATGTGCACACATTGATCCATGATGATTGATTGGGTAGTGTGAGGATCCTTTATCTATGGAAAAAATAACATTAGGGAATATGACAATAGTTCTTTTTTTTATTTATTTATTATAAGCCAGTGATTACAAAAATGTTTTTATTTATGCCCTTATATTTTATGAAAATGTTCATTAAATATTATTTTGTTATAATTTCCATCAACCATTATTTAAATAATGTTTTAAATTAAAATTTTTTAATGATTTACCATGCCTTATATTTATTTAAATTGTATAATATATAGTTTATTTGGTATGGAATAGATTATGGAACATTTAGTGAAATCCTATCATGTTATTTTGTTCACACCCTATCTTTGCCTTCAGGTGTTAATAGATTATCTTATTCTTGATAGTAGAAAATAAAATGTTCTCTTTGGATATATTATGACACCAAAATCATGTCACCATCCGTTGGAGATTAGGAACTCCCTTCGGGTTATGTCAGTGTTGGATTAGGTATTGGTGTACCAGGGTATCTAGGTTGGTTTATGTAAAAATTGTATCAAAGGATGGTTTATAATCTCAACTTGATATTCGTATGTAGTATAGGATGTCTTGGAATAAATAAGTTAGGATTTTTTTGGGATGTAAGGGGTTTTTTATTAGTGAGTTACTGGTCATTTTTCATTCTAGAAAGCATTGAGACTCCATGGGTGTTTAAGAAAAGAATACTTAATAAATGAATTAATATGATTTTAACTGTTTCCAAAAATTCATTTGAGTTTTCTTAAATCCAATAAATTTAACTATATCTAATGGAATTTATATTCTTATATCTCTTTATTGAGTTTATGATCTGAGTATCTCTGCTAATGTTTTTGTGTTTCCTGTTAAGGATGTGTAGTACCATTCTCCCAAGAGGACATTTAAACAAACATTGGGAGGGAGATGTCAATGAACCATGGAATTAATACCCTCTCTTTGATCAAAATATCATTATGATGGTATTGTGTTCTATCTAATCTTTATGATAGGTATCCACATTCATTCGTGTTCAGGATCTAGTAATGGAACATCAAATGAATGAAGATAGATATCATGATAACCAGTTTCTTCATCAAAAACTTTTATCATTCCAAGGATATAATAATACTTTAGAGGTATAGGATTGGTTAAAAATATTTTGTTAAATTATGATTTCTTGGAAATTCCATATTCTATTAAGGTGTAATTTCATACATTCTTGCCCAAAGGGCCTATAAATAGGTGGCGGGATTGGATGGATACCATGAGGAAACATGAATGTTTTGAGTGGAAAGGCTTCTAAGCTCTTTTCATGGATAATTTCAGTCCATATTTCATGGTTTTGAAGAAATATATGAAATTGATTTTCCCTTAATAAAGAGATATTACCATTAAACAATATATGATATATTTTTTTAAACATCTTCAGTTTTCTCCTAAGGTAGTGACAAACAAGAAGATAGAGGCTTAAATATTCAATATGGGTCTCCAATCCGATATTTGATCTCATTTTTTCATGCTAAAACTCATATCTTATGTGGATGTGATCGATAGAGAATTGATGGTTAAACATGAATTGGTTGGTACATTAGGTTTGGAGGATGTTTCACTTACTCCTAGTGGTATTTATTTTAGTTCTTTTATAGGAAACATGAATCATGAGAAGTTTTTCGGTGGGTCTCAATAGTTGGAATCATCTAATCCTTCTAAGGTGTCTACTAGAGGACCACTAGCTTAACTCTAGTGCAAAATGTCTAGGAATTCGATGTAGGTTTTCACTGGGGAACCAAATATTGGTGAATTATGCAGTGTCTTGGGCTCCCTACAGAATTTATTTCATGTTTTTATACTCCATATTGTGGAACAATCTCATAATCTCATAAAGGTACAACATTGAAATCAAATTCTTGAAGAGACAATCGGCTCCAGCCACATGCATCTAAAATAACACTTCTTTATGCAGTGTCTCCTGAGGAAACTAAAGCACATCTAGTGATAGTGAGAGGTGCCATCACTATAGATTAATCTTTAGTTATTTATTTATTTGATGTTGGACCCTCTCATTATTTAATTTGAGATAATATTTTGAATCTACTAGATCATACTAAGGATATTATGTCTTATGTGAGGGATATTTCTATAACCCTAGAAATAAAGACATATCAGGGTGTCTAATGCCCTTTTTGTGTCTTGTATTTAGAAAAAATCAACCTACCTCGGATTTTCTGGTTATCAAAATGAAACTTTTGGATTTCAGTTTTTATATGGATTGAATGATTTCTTATAAATCCCAAATTGACTATTATTTTTGGTTGGTTATCCTTTCTACCACCAAAGGGGTGGGCTATGTTTTCATAGGAGAATGGGACCAGAGATAGAGTAGATTTGGGCCACCATTTCCTGATTTGGGTAGGGTGATATTTGGGTTTTCATTTGATCAAAATTGAGAATCATTATGTAGTGATCTTCCTACAGTATTTTTCGAGTTTCTTGTCATGTTTCCATTTTACTTTTCTAGTTTTCCACTACTACGGGAGGAAGATTTTTATATTGACTTGGTTCTAGGTATCCAGTCTATCTCTATTATTTATTACCATATGAGACCATTTAGAATGAAATATTTAAAGATTTAGTTGGATGATTTTTTTTAAATTATTTATACACCTATGTTTTTCTCCTTAGTCTGTGCCAGTTCTTTTTACCAAGCAATTTAACAAAAGACTTCACCTTTAATTTTATTAACAAACACTAAATGAAGTTAAGGAAAATGACAAGTATATGTTTCCTTGTATTAATGATATATTTGACCAGTAAAAGGGGGAGAATTGGTTCTTAAAGATTAATCTTCAGTATGGTTGTCACTTGCACAGAATCAATGAATTTGATTCCCAAAAGACTACCATTTAGATAAATTATTTCTAATATGAGTACCTTGTTATAAATTTTGGTCTAACCAATGACTCTATATTTTTAATGGCCCAAATTAATAGTATATTTCATGAACATATCATTTTGTTCATAGTGGTGTTTTTGGATGAAATGTCAATTTACTCTAAAACTGAGAATGATCATCTGCGTCATGGGAGTGTAGTTCTAAAAATTTTGAGAGATGAAGAAATTTATTCTAAGATATAAAAATGTTATATATAGATATTTTAAGTAACATTATTGGGATATTTGGTCTCATAAAATGGCATTGCAGTCATCTTGGATAAGGTGAGTGATGTTATAACTTGGGAGAAACCATGCAATATTTATGAGATTCAGTGCTTATTGGGCTTATCGGGCTATTACCACTTGTTAATTAAATATTCCTCAATGTTGGATTCTTCAATGAATAAACTCATTAAAAAGGGAGTAAATATATTATGGGATGTAAAATTTCATAATTATTTTTTTTGAGTAAAATAACCTTTTGACTTCTAATCTAGAGTTTACTCATTTAAATGTTGGGAACGGTTATATGGTTTTTGTTAGGAATAAACTCCTAGTTTGGGATATTTTTATATGCATGGTGATCATGTGGTGTCCTATGTGTGAGATGGTATGTGAGTATGATATACTCTATAATACCAAATGTAGGATCAAATATGTCATGAGATGCTCAAATACAAGAGGGAGTTGAATGGTACTTTTAAAAATCCCTAAGGAAATTTTGCGTAACCAAAATTCACAACACCTTTAAGTTCTATTATCTTGATTGATTCTAGAAAAGTGATTCCGAAAATGAAACTTAACAAAAGTTTACACTGACTACGATTCTACCTTAAAGCGTATAGAATACTATAAAATCAGAGTAAAATTTTAACAAAGTATATCAAAGTTATACTTTCCTCAACAACTAAAATACACAGCAGAAAACAAAATACTACAAGTAACAAGTAGTAACTTTTTAACCCAAAGAGGAGGGTATCCAACAACCCTTGATAAAAGGTCCCTTGATTTATACTTTCCAAAAAGTCTATCTTACCCAAACCTAGGTAAGCCCTCAATCTGAAGATCAATATTTGTCCTGTTATCCCCACAATCCCTAGATTTGTAAATAAATTGGAACCTCTGACTTCACAACCCGAAGTCTCTGATTTCAAGGAAATCGAACCTCTACACTAAGAAAATCCGCACGAAGAAAATTTTGAACAAGCAGTTCAAAACTTTCTGCACGAAGGCTGAGAGTTTATAAGAGCCTATCTCTCTAGAAATCACTTCTGAAAGTTCTGAGCTTCAAAAATTCCAAAATTCTTGAGCATGTTAAAATGAGCTCTTATTTATAGGAACATCTCCAAAGGTCGTCTCCCTCCTCCAATGGTTATATTCTTCCTTGAATTTCTGAGGGACTTGTACACGTGTCACTCAAACAATGATTACTGAGTAACTGAAAGCACGACATCATTTTATTACTAAACATGTGTAAGTATAACTAAAATATGACATTTGGAATGTAAGGAAATGAAATTTTGGAGTCTAAAAAAATTGAATTCAGAGTCTACAATACAAGGATATTCATATTCTATTTTTTTATGAATTCAAAACCTGAATTATATAGAATTCTGGGGTCTGAATTTCATGGAAATTCAGAATCTGGATTCATAAGAATTTGGAACCTAAACTTACAAAGTTTGGATTCAGAGTTCATGAGAATTCAGAATCAAAAATCAAAGGAGTTTGGACTCTGAATTCAGATAACTCAGAGTCAGAACATAGACAAGTTCATAACCAGAATTCGTATTCAGAATTTGGAGTCATAACCAAGAAGAGTTCATATCTAGAATTCGTATTCAAAATTAGAAGTCAGAACTCAAAAATTTCGTAACCAGAATTCTGATTCAGAATTCAGAGTCAGAACATCGAAGAGTTTGTATCCAGAATTCGGATTCAGAATTCGGATTCAGAACTCAAAAATTTCTTAACTAGATTTCTAATTCAGAATTTAGAGTCAGAACTCAGAATGTTTGTTACCAGAATTTTGATAATTCAGATCCTAAAACAGAATGCTTCATATCTAAGTAATTTTGGGATTCTGAGGTTTTGGTTTCAATCTGAATTTTATACTTAGAAAAATTTTGATATGATCAATGAAATCTAGGAAATGGTAAATTTCCTTGGGTAAGTAAATTTTCCTTATAGAAGTAAAACAAGGGGTAAAATGAGTTTTGCCTTGAAATAAGATGTTTTTTGATTTTCAAAACAAGAAGGAATGATAAAGTCATAAGGAAAACCTTATTGGCTTAACAATCTCCCCCATGTATGAAGGAATGGAAAAGTCATAATGAAAAACTTATTGACTCAACAATCTTTCCCTTTTTGGAAAGTACAAACATCCTTAAGAAAAATAATATAAGGACTTATATGAAATCTCTAGACTTTGAAATTAAGCTTATCTCCCTTTTCATATTGGCAAAGATGAATATGACTAACTCCCCCTTAGTCTTTGAAACACTTAGGATCGTATTCTAGATTTCTGGAATGGGATTTTCATTATCTTGGGTGTGGAAATCTTCGTAATGAACAATCCCCCTTAGATAAACTCCCCCTTACATAGAAACCTTTTTCCTTCTCCCCTTTAGAAATATTTTTCCTTCTCCCCCTTTGTGATTTTCAAAAAGAGTTCGAGGGAGTGGAAAAAAATATGGTACCTAAAATATTAGTACAAACAAAAAAATAAATCATCCACAATTTCATTGAGATTGGGAGTATTAGTACAAGGAAAAAGAAATAAAACAAAAGATCATATTTGAATCTATTTTTCTTCTTTTTCCTTGGGCATCATCTTCTTTACGATTTTCTTCATCTTTTTAGCTCTTTTTGATCCTCATCTACTTGCTTCTCCAAGGCTGTGATTTTATCTTATTGAGCCTTCAGAGCCTCTACCTGATCCTTCAGCAAGTCATATTGATTCACAATCTTCTCTTCCATCTTTATCCAGAGGTCCTTCTCTCTTTTCCAAATTTGGAAAAAATAACTCAACTTTCCATTCAGATCCTTGAAATATTGAATCTGAGAATTTTGTTCAATAGTTAGCTTTTCCTAAAAACAATTTGTTAGATTCTTGATTTTGGTTTCTTAAGTGTCAAAATATTCCTTGACATCTTCTAGAAATTGATCAAGCTCTTCCAAATCTTCAACGATTTTCTAAGACCATCTGGTCATTTTCTTGCAGGATTTTCTGTGGGATTCATAGTTGATCAGGAAATTCTGGTGATCAACCTAAATCTTAACACATCTATCCATAAACATAGATATGAAGTCTAACTTTTGATTCATGCTATGCTGATGGATCTGGAATCTATAATCAATTTCTGGAAAAATCTAAATGGTATCGACCAACTTCTTTAGAGATTGAACAACAAAATCATGCCCTAAGGCTGATGACTCTGAATCTAAAATTTTTCTTGGAGATTGTTCTTCATCTAGCTCTACCAGCTTCCTCGTAGAGGATCCTCTAGCTTCCTTCTTTCCCAAAATTTCTTTCGTTGGGGTATCAGTAACCACTTGTTTCCTCTTACTGATTCTCGGAATAGATTCTTCATCAGGAGATTCATGCTCACTTATGGATAATTGTACAATCTTATCTCCATCAATTTTCTCTTTTTTTAGCTCCTGCCTCAACATCTTCAGAAAGAATTAAGTCATGATTATCAATATCTTCCTCAGATAACTTGTTTACTTCCTCTTCACCCTTCTCATCTATTCCTGGAGTAGTAAGTTTTGAAGATCCGGCTTGAGATGTCCGAATTGACAGTTTTTCATAAGAACTTTCTTTTTCATGATATTCTTCAACTTACTTAATCACATCATCAGATCCACCACTAATATCAGCTTTTTGTACTTTATCTGCAGCTTTTTTCTATTCCATAATCCTTTCTTGTGATTTTTCCAGAGTCATGAAATTTTTTCCCAGTGTCTTAGGTAATGGTTCTACCAAGAGGGTTTTTGGTACGTGAATTTGTTCGGATTCAATTTCAGTGGCCTTCAAAAGGGATTGGACAATTTCTACCTCAAACATCTTTTTCTTCAACTTCTTTTCCTTGGCTTGCTTATCAAGCTATTCAGTAGTTGATTCTTTCAAGGCCTTAGCCTTAGCAGGATCCAAACTAAACTGTGGCTCCCCTGATTTTATATTATTCTTATTCTCCCTCAATTTTTCTACAAATTCATCTAGGTAGGCTTTTTGCTTATTGGGTTTAGGAGGTTCGGATTGGACTTCCTTAGACTTAGGGGTTTTTTCTTCTACTTCAACTTCCTTCAACTTTCTTTTCTTCCCAGCCTTCTTTGATGGTTCTTCTTTTTCAACATTTTCTGGAACAACTTCTGCCTCTTCCTCAGGTAGATCATTATAATTCACTTGACTCCTTGGAGAAACCAACCTTCATTATCTTGAGGGTATCATCACTGATCAGCATAACTTTTCAATTTCATGGCTTGGAATTGCATGGGATTTTGAAGGATTCGGGACACCGAACTATCAGCTTGGAAAGTAAGGCCGAATACATAATAATCTAAGCTCTCAGATTCCCATTCTTGATATTCTCAATCATAATGAGAAAGTTTCTCATGAGATTGACCTTCCTTACGTTTACTAAGAAGTTCAAGATATACATATCACTTTTCTTAAGTGTTTCCTTATCACCCTTCCTCAGTACAAAAAATCCTTGAACCCATAGCTATAGGATATGATTGTTGGTTGATAGATGAGAAATATTTGTGGTCTTAACATCTGAAAGACCCAGACATTCCATATTCTTTTCCTTAACAAAGCTTCCTTGAACCTCTCGCAATTTCTGAGAACAAAACTCGGCTTCCCCTTCATAGGACAGCCCCACCAAGCTATCCACCTTGGTATAAGAAAGTGCATATGTCTTTCCATAACTTTTGAAGGATAATTTTTCTCTGTCATCTTCCTTAAAGAAAGAAAATGACTCATAAAATTTTATAATAAGATCCAGATAGACTACATACTGAACTCATGTCTTTGAAATGGCTACACTCTCCCATCCATTAAGTTTCATATTATTCGAGATAATAGAGTCATATTTTTTAAAGAAGTTTGGATGCATTAATATCTCCCTGTATATTTTCAACTTTAGAATCGGCTTGACTATAGACATATCTTAAGAATGGACTTCTGCAGACATTCAGACTGGAGGACTTTTGAAGAATTCAGAACGAGCTTTTGTAGAGGGATAGAGCTTCAACACGCACAAGCTTTGAAAACTGATATGCAAAAACCATCAGGGGTCCTCTTTTTATAGGTGTTGGAGCGATGGTTGAACTTCCCATTTCAATCCAAAGGCTGAGAATTATTCTGATTTGATCTAACGATTGAAATAATAGCCGTAAGGAAAATTTGGTAGGATCTGATCTTTTGAGGTTTTAAAAAAATTCAGATTTAAGGAAAATAGAATCCAAGAAATTTTAAAAACAAAAGAAACTACCAGCAAGTAAAAGGTAATTACGAAAACTTAAGAAAGAATCATACCTTTCAGATTGTCAGGAGAATTATTCATATTGAGAAAAATTTTTCTTAAACAACTTTCGATTCCAAAAAAACTTGAAAATGAAAAGTAAGAAAAAAGATTTGAGTACACAGATCTTCATTACAAAAATTTTCATTATGAAAATCTTCATTACAAAAATCATCATTATGAAAATATTCAATACGAAAAACTTTACTATGAAAATTTTAAGTACAAAAATTTGTATTACAAAAAATACAAGTACAAAACTTTCCATTATGAAAATATCAAGTACGAAAGTTTCCATTATGAAAATTTCAATTAAAAAAATTTTCATTATGAAAATTTGAAGTATGAGAATTTTCATTATGAAAATTTGAAGTATGAGAATTTTCATTATGAAAAAGCTTCATTTTGAAAAATATAAAAATGGTTCATTACAAAAAATTATGAAAAAGCTTCATTATGAAAAATATGAAAAACTTCATTAAAAAAAATATGAAAAACTTCATTACAAAAAATATGAAAAACTTTATTATAAAAAATATTGAAAAACTACATTATGAAGAAATATGAAAACCTACATTACGAAAAATATGAAAAACTTCATTATGAAAATGTACTCACCCTATGAAAAGGCATTTATTACTATAAGGAGAATGGTTCAATAAGAAGTTATTGAGGAGGATTACCCTATGGTTATCATTCTTAAATTCTGTTTAATGTATTCATATCTATCAGAGGGTAAAGATTTTGTGAAAATATCAGCAATTTGATCTTTTGTTCTGATAAATTGAAGAATGATATCTCCTTTTACAAATAAAACAATTGAAATCAAAGTTTTTTTAAAAAGAACGATGTTACCTATAACAATAATTTCTCCCTGAGCATTATCTCTGAATGTTACTTTTCCTCCTTTCATATTGATAATATTTTCCAAATAATTTTTTTTACTAGTCATATGCCTGGAACATCCACTATTCATGTACCACGTATTGCAATTGGTACATTCTCTATTTTCCTGAAAATAAAAGAGTTAGACTTTCAGAATCTAAACTTTCTTGGATCTGGAATTGTTAGATAAGAAAATTTTGGGTATCCACATTTTTTTAGAAAAATAAGTTGTATGAAACCCAAGAAATTGAACTTTATTCAAGGATCAATTTTTCTTCTAATGCCCACCACTTTGACATTTAGTGCAAAAAGGGGCTCTAGAAGGAACAAAATAGTTGTTTTTCAATATTGGTTTTTGGTGAGTATAACCTACTCTAATAGTGTTTCCTTGAGGTTTAATTTGAGAATACATCTTTTCAAAATTTTCCTTCCCAAAGGTAAAGTTTTCTAGAAGCTTCTTAAGAGAAAATATTTCAGATTTCAGTCTAATGACTAAATTCCTATCCTCAGGAATCATTTCCTTAGAGTTATATTTTTCCTCAAAAACATTTATCTTTAAAATAGCATTCTTAAGATCTTTAGAAAGTTCTTCCTTAACAAAATTTTCTTTCTCAAGGTCTTTAGAAAGTTTTTCTAAAAGCTCATCTTTATCTCTAAAATCTCTAGAAATATCTGAAATCTCTTTTGTAAGAATTTCTTCCCTAGTATTTCCCTTGTCTAATTTCATAGAAATTTTACAATTTCTTACATCATGTAACTTGGCAAATATAGAAACTTCTTCATATGAAGGTATTTATTTATTTTCTAAGGATGAAGTATCTTCATTAGAAGTACTATTTTTGGAATAGTAATTCTTATCAAGAGATAAATTTGTTAAAGCCTTGGCAAAGCGTACCTTGGCCATAAGACATGTATTAGGGAAAGAAGTAGTAGCAATGAATCCGATATTCTTCTATGTTGATAAATCATATTCAGAAGATTCACTTTCTAAAGAGTATCCATAGCTAGAACTCCAAGTATCATTACCTTTAAGTCTTTTCTTGTGCTTTGATCGATAGAATTTCTTCTTTTTACTTTCTAAATTCATTTTCGTCTTTTCATTCTTTTTCAACAAAAAAAAATTAGGTCTGATATGACCTGTTATTCTACATTCATAACACGTAACTTCACAATCATTCTTATCTCTATAGTCTTTATTCATGTACTTATTCTGATGGTTCTTTTGAGCTACATTCTTGTTCATTCTCAGAGAAAGATTAGGTAATTCATTCTTAGACTTTTCTGTATCACTAGATTATGACTTAATAATGTCTTTCTTTGTCTTTGATCTAGTTACACTTTCTGGGGTCTTGGCTTTCATATGTTTTAAAGTGGTTGTAAAAGCAACACCTCCATTCCCATTCTTCTTCTTAACATTTTCAGCATCTCTCTTCATTCTGGTTTCATGCTGAAGAAGAGTTCCAAACAACTCATCTAAGGAAATCAGAGTGACTTTCCTGTTCTCATAAACAGTCATCCTCTTACACACCCATTAATTTATAATGATATATATGATATTCTCTACAAGATCCTCATCATACAAACCTTTTTCTCCCATATCTTGTAAGCTATTCATTATAGTCATAAATCTTTGCTTCACTTTTCTTATAGGTTCTCCATAAGGAAAGTTAAATCTATGGTATTCATCTCTCAATATAGCTCTTCTTATCTCTATGACTTTGGATGTACCAAAATGTGTAACTTAAAGTTTCTTCCAGATAATGTTTGCAGATTCACACGATGATATTTGACTATAGATGTTCCTAGTCATGGAACATAACAATGTATTCCTAACTCTAAAGTTTTCTTGATATTCTAATTTCTCCTGATTCGTAAAGATTCTCAATTCCTTATCCGAAATCTTATAATCTTCAGTCAACATTAGATAGTTATCAACTACAGTATTGATAACAAAAGTCTTCATCCTATCTCTCCAGTACTCATAATCATTTCCATCAAAAACAAGAGGTCTTGTAGGATTTAGACTATCAATAGAGCCAACATTTAAACATGCCATCTTTAAGAAAATATTTGGCACACAAATTTGTTAGTAGTGTGAGTTTGTAAACAAGATAAAATATCCTAATCAAGGAACTAGATATAGTAACTCTAAGAAAAAATGAATCTGAACTATATTTGTCCAAAAAAGATATTCTGAAAAAGTTTTAATTCAGAAGTTCAATTTCGATAATTCCCTTCTAAATCTAATAGTGAGATTAATTCAGAGGTAACTAGTACTTTGATACTAATTATGAGATGGTATGTGAGTATGATATACTCTATAATACCAAGTGTAGGATCGAATATGTAATTAGATTCTCAAATACAAGATGGGGGTGAATTGTAATTTTAAAAATCCCTAAGGAAATTTTGTGTAACCAAGATTCACAACACCTCTAAGATCAATTATCTTTCTTGATTCTGGAAAAGTGATTCTGGAAATGAAACTTAAAAAAAGTTTACACCAACTAAGATTCTACCTTAAATCATATAGAATCCTATAAAATTAGAGTACAAGTTTAAGGATGTATATGAAAGTTATACTTGCCTCAACAACTAATATACACAGCGGAAAACAAAATACTACAAGTCACAAGTAGTGGCTCTTTTATCCCAAAAAGGAGGGTATCCAACAACCCTGGATAAAAGGTCCCTTGATTTATATTTTCAAGAATGTATATCTTACCAAAACCCAGGTAAGCCCTCAATCCGATGATCATTATCTGTCTTGCTATCCCCGCAAGACCTCGATTTGTAATGAAATTGGCACCTCTGACTTCACAACCCAAAGTCTCTGATTTCTAGGAAATCGAACCTCTACACTAAGAAAATATGCATGAAGAAAAGTTTGAACAAGTAGTTCAAAACTTTCTTCACGAATACTGAGAGTTTATAAGAGACTCTCTCTCTAGAAATCACTTCTGAATTTTCTGAGCTTCCAAAATTCCAAAAGTCTTGAGAATGTTCATATGAGCTCATATTTATAGGCACAACACCAATAGTCGGCTCCCTCCTACAACGGTCATATTATTCCATGAATTTCTGAGGGACCTGTACATGTGTCACTCAAACAATGGTTAGTGAGTAACTGAAAGAACGATATCATTTTATTACTAAACAAATTTAAGTATAACTAAAATCTTATATTCGGAATGTAAGGAAATGAAAGTTCAGAGTCTAACCAAAATTGAATTAGGATTCTACAAAACAAGGATATTCAGATTATGTTTTGTAGAAATTAGGAACATAAATTCTATAGAATTATAGAGTCTGAATTTCAAGGAAATTCAGAATTTGGATTCATAAGAATTCAGAACCTGATCTTACAAAGTTCGGATTCGGAGTTCATGAGAATTTAGTGTCAGAACTCATAGGAGTTTGGAGTCTGAATTCAGAGAACTCACAATCAGAACTTAGACAAGTTCATAACCAGAATTCGTATTCAGAATTCAGAGTCAGAACATAGAAGAGTTCTTATCTAGAATTATTATTCAGAATTCAGAGTCAAAACTCATAAAGTTCATAACCAGGATTCTGATTTAGAATTCGGAGTCAGAACTCAAAAGAGTTCGTATCTAGAATTCATTTTTAGAATTCGGAGTCAGAAATTAGAAAGTTCGTAACCAGAATTCTGATTCAGAATTAGGAGTTAGAACTCAGAATGTTTGTAACCAGAATTCTAAGAATTCAGATCCTAAAACAGAATGCTTCATATCTAAGTAATTATGGGATTCCAAGGTTTTAGTTTCAATTGGAATTTTATGCTTTTAAAAACATTGATATGATCAGTGAAATCAAGGTAAGGGTAAATTTCCTTGTGGAAGTAAATTTTCCTTATACAAGTAAAACATGGTGTAAAATTAGTTTTTCCTTCAAAAAAATATTTTTGTGATTTTCAAAACAAGAAGGAATGGTAATGTCATAAGGAAATCTTTACTGGCTTAATAATCTCCCCCAAGTATGAAGGAATGGAAAATTCATAATGAAAACCTTATTGACTCAACACTATGGTTCCTTGTAGATTAGGTCACACAAAAATAAATATCTTACCCATGATCTCAAACTCATATCTATGATTTATTCTCTTAATATTTGGTCGAATTACATTTTTAGATAAGTTTTTAATATTAATTCTAATCACAAAATCCAAAGTTATATCTTCTCTAAAAAAATTGAATCTATGTTAGAGGTGATGGGTAGATAATATTCAATCCATTGATTTAAACAATTCATACACCTATAGTAAAGATAATTTCATTATTTATTCCTTGAGGTGGAAAATTCTGAACCAATCCATGAAAGAATCATTAGAAGAGTGTAATTTGATGGCTCTTTTTACTCATATACAATTGGGTGTCCAAGATTTTGAGACTGAGTTTGTAGTGTTTAGGGTTCACTTTATAGTGAAAATATAACTAGAGAGTGGTCATTATCCTCTGAGTATATCATTTTCTAGATACTGCTATGTTTTACCTTTTTCAACAAGGAAATCTATGATGTCAGATTTCCATATTTCTTAATGGGTGATGCACCATGGAACTAAGAAGATGTTCTATGATATGGGGGGTATTTCATGTGGCTTGGTATGAGATGAGATATCACTGATTTTATTTCTCATTATTATATATGTCACCATGTCAACACCAAGAACTAGAAACCTTCATGTCCACTTCATCCCCTTCTGGTGATAGCTTGGATATGGGATGATATTTCATTGGATTTTAGGGTTGGGATTCCATATACCCCTTATATGAAAAAATATGATATGTTTAGTGGTTGATTGGATAACCAAATCTTCTCGCATTGTTTTCATTCATGATACAACCAAATTTTAAGACTTGTAAAGCCTATTTTTATTTACATATAATTTTTAAGGAGTCCTCTATGAGGCAATGAGATCTTAGGTAAGATTGATCATGACATAGAATTTGTAGATGGATGGTCAGATAAAATTATGCATAAAAATCATATAATACAAGCTTTTTACATGAGTTATTTAATTTAGTGGATCTTAGAATAGCCACTTTAGACTATTTGAGTTTTCCTATAACAATAGTTATTATTCATCCATCAAGGTATTACCCTTTAAGGCCCTGTATAGATGGCCATGTAAATCTTGGTTGTGTTGGTCAGATATTGGGGAAGCTTCCCAGGATTGGCGTAGTTTGGTCTAAGAGAATATTTCAAATATTCAATTGATTTAATAGATAATGGCGAGAACATAGATCCAATATAAATACTATATGGATCATCATCAATTCCCTTTGGAATTTTCAGTTGGTGAATAGGTATTTTTGAGAGTGTAACCTTATTTGGGTCATCGATGGATTGTAAAATAAGGAAATATTACATTGAGATATGTGGAACCATTTGAGGTTATTGAAAATCTTAGAAATATGGTCTTCCATTTGGATTTGGCATCTCATTTGACATCGATTCATAATATGTTTCATAATTTTATCCCAAAAAGTATCTCTACAACCCATATCATGTTTTTTGGGGAGGAACTTGATGTAAAACCATACTTTATGTGACTAAGTAGCCACTTTATATTAAATATTCTGAGAAAAAGGTTCTTGATAGAAGTTATATACCACTGTTTCATGTGCTTTGGTATCATGGTTCTGATTCACATGAGACATAGAATCTTGAGGCACTAATGAGAGGGTAGTGGAAATATCTCTTTGGCATGGATCTTCTTGATAGCTCTTTTAGGGGAATAAAGTGTTTATGGGTGGGGTAGGTTATAAAATCGCATTACCATCTTATAGGTTCTTCTAATATCTTTTTATCATCCTTTGGTTAGATCTCATTTTGAGTGTTTTTCATGTAATTTTAAAAGGAATTGGGGTTGTGCATGCCTGGCACATTATTAGGGTAAACCATGTGGTCTAGATCTTTATATTGTCTTCCATGTGATGGGATTCAATAATGGGTCTCAAAATTAGTCCAAACCATGTGAATTTACCCTTAAATTTTGTGACATGTGGTATTAGGAATTTATATAGTTGGTTCACATTTTTTTTAAATAGTTTAACCTTATCAGTAGCTTAGGTAGAATCTCATGGTTAGTGCACAGTTTTTAAAATTGTGTGGCCAAACCATGGAACTCTTCCAGTGGCCTAGTGAGGGTGTATGATTAGGAGTATAGTTACATCTAACCATGCAACCTAACCCAAGAAACCATCTAAGAAGGATTTTAATCCCCTGAAGATTTTAATTAAAATTATGAACTCCCAATTAAAAATCTTAAACACCACTAATTCAACCCTAAATAGATATTTTGGGTTTTCAAGTCTCTCTACAAGTTATTTTTACTTCACCAACCAATTCCCTCTTGGATCAAAGTACTGATGGATGTGATTGATCCCACTTTAATAAGTGTAAATAAACTTGATTTGGAATATGATTTTTGACCCTTCTATCCTCATTTTAGAGGTATAAATTCTATTTTTGTTAATGGATCATATCAATAATTCAATGGATTATAATTCTATATATTCATCATTGATCTTCCTCACCTTTGACTCTCAGTTAGTGAATCATGATTTGGGTTTTTGACTAATCATGTGATAAAATGTAGGTGGTTATGTATTAATTTTTCTTTACACTTGAAAACTTTATTTATTTATTTATTTGAAATGTATTTTCAATTTAATTCCATTATTTCTAAAGATTATTTTTTATCTAAAAAGTCATGTATTTTTTTTAAAAACCATTTTTCATTGAATTTGACAAATTGGGTGGATTTTTAAAAAACATGGATTGATGTGAGAAATTATTTGATGAAATGATTTGATATTTATTCTTGAGAAAAATGGATTTAAATGAATGATAATTTTTAAAGGCATGATTTTGATGAAAAACTATGATTTGGTATTGAAATTGAAATGGAATCTTTAAACATAAAATTGGGAAATTTAATTGTGAATGATGATTTGACTTTAATTGCATTTATTTTCACATTATTTATTAATTAATTGATTGATAAAAAGGCCATGTAAGCCTAAGTTGTCAGTGGGTTGTTAGGAAAAGTACACTAGTACTCTAGCTCCATATAAATGGATTAATGATGACAACTCTTAATAAACCATGTTCAACATGACTTCCCCTAATGGGGTGTTGATGGATTCTATACTAATGGTATAAGACTTTGGGATTTGTGAACACCTTAAACCATGATGATTGAATTGGTAGTGAAAAGATCCAATTTCCAGGAACTAACGAACCTTAGGTCATATGACCAAAGTGATTTTGTTATTTTATTATTACATTCTAGTGATTATTGAAGCATTTTATTCATACCATTCTATTTTATGAAAATATTTATTTAGGCCTATTTTGGTATACATTACATATAGATTTGTTAAAAGCATGTTTTGAATGAAAATGTGCAAATGATTTACCATGATCTATCTTTATTTAAATTAATATATGGTTTATTTTTTATTTAATTACATATGGAACATTTAGTTAAATCCTACGAGGATATTTTTCTCACACCCCACCTTATCCATTGGGTGTGTGTAGATTGTGTTATGCCATGTCTAAGAAAAGGGAAAGATCTATTGGGAAGTGTGGGTGTTCAAGATTAATGGTTCCTTGGGTGATTATGGGGACAAGTGAAGCTATTATCCACTCATTGAATGGAGATTCTATGTTTTCTTATTGATGGATGTTGTGGCGTTTATTTGGATATTGTACCATTTGTTCTTTATCTGTCTTTCTATGATACTTTCTCTATTGATGAGTTTTTAGAATACAAATTGTTCATTACTTTATCTTAAATTGTTTTATTTTGAATATTTTTTATTTTGGAAAATATTTTTCCCTTTGACCGTCTGATGATGCCAGAAACTTTTACCCAGCATTTGGGGATTAGGAAAGCCCTTTAGGTAATTTTATTTTAATCTCAGGTATTAGTGTACTAGGGTATCAAGGTTGGTTTTTGACCTACATAGTTAAGAGTGGGATGAAATTAACTCTCCAAACATTTACTTAAAGTACTAACCCATGTTCTAGGGAACAATATTAACTAAGGTGGATCTAATGAGTTACTTAGACCAAGTAATAGTATATATACCGGAAATGTATTGGTATAATTTCAAATAGAATTGTTTCCAATGTCACATAGAATAAGAATCTTGAAGAAGAAATGTATAAGACATATGAGGAGATTAAAATGGTGATTAAAACCACATACACATATATGATGAATATATCTTGTATGTAATTTTATTTACAAGATATGGTATTTCTATCACATTTATTATAGTAGGAAAATATCAGATAAATCCAAGATAAATTCATGGGAAGCAGTTATTGTTGTCCAATAGTACTTGAAAAACTACAAGGGATGTGTACCTAGTACTTATAGAGGAAGAACATTGGTTATAAGGGAACACAAACTCGTATTCCTATGGATTGGTTTGATATAATATTGTAGGTAGTTTGAGTAAATTTTAAAGAGGGGCTTATTGAATCCACCGTTATCTATATCTATAAATATTGAGTATATTGTATATTTTTATATAGTTAAATAAGAAGTATAAAATATATCAAAATTTGTTCTAGATTGAGGAATTGTAACCAAAGTTACTAGAAAACATGTAGTTTAGATAGTGGATAAAAGGAATATTCTAAGGGATGTCATATCTTGAGATAATTTACTCTAGGAGGTGAGGTAATAGATAATAAGGTAGCTGTAAATGAATACATGACAATGCCAATGACTTAATCCATTACTCAGAAAAAGAATGATTGTATCACGTGAGAGATAAAAGAGACAGTTAGAAAGTTGGCTCAAGTGCAATTGATAGTGTTGTGAAAGTGGGTTCCCTACGATAAAAAGAAGAGTACTTTTAAATTACCACACCATCTATATAGAGATTTATACATGATGGTATCCTACCATAATAGTGTTGATAATTCTGTTTCAAATATTTTCATGATAATATTTTTGGATTATCTATCTTATCAATGGGTTATAGTAGTTCTCATATATAATCAGAAATTCAATATAGAAAAACATTAATATTATACATATATCTTATAGTCTAGATATATCATAATAACATGAAAAACATTATTTCCAACTATTAGGTGATGAGGGATCATGAACATTGGGTATTATTATCATAAATTTTTCACTTGGTGATCTTTAGTAAAGGTGATTAGGAGGATTTAGCTTCCAATAAGAACACCACATGTTTCAAGAGTCATTAGATGTTCCCATCTATGATCATGTGTATTTCTCTACATAATTGATATAATTATAAATGTGTATCATTTGATCAAATACTTTTATATAAGATGAAAACTATGATATTTATGACATGGTGAGGAGGATTGGGTTGGATTTGTTATTAGTTGAATGATTAAAACAAGATTTTTCACACTTGAAATGAATAGATATCCTTGGAAAAATTGACCAAGATGGTAGTAAGTTTATTAAATCTACGGACCTAATTATTTAAGGTATGTAAATCTCGTAAGGTCACAAATAAATAAATCAATAAGGGGTGACAAAAGGAATTGGGTTTCTTGTCTTATGATATATAATGATAAAAAGAGACTACATTACATGGTGATTTTTTGTACGAGGTTATTTTTTTCTATGACTAAAAATGTTCTCCTTAGGGGTCCTTGATTTTTTTTAGACCTTTATTATAGTATTTTAGTAGTGATAATTACTATCGAGATGAGGGAAAAGAGGGTCACACACTAATTGTATCAACAAGTTCCTCTTATTTAGTTAAATGTTAGTTTAATACTTAGTGGGCCCAGTATATAAGACTAGTGAATGTTCCAGTATAATTAATAGAAAGTAAATAAATTAAAATATATTATTCAAGTTTAGAATAATAATGAATGAATTTTTTTTCATTATATTTATGAGTTATTTAGTTATAATAGTGAATATCAGAAAAATATTAATTTTCAAATGAACTTTATGCATTCAATATTCATCAAATAATAGTAGGAGGTACAAGAAAAGTTAATGGAACATAATTTATCACATGATATTTAAAAATGTCACAATTTAATGGTGAAATATTCCTAGCATTTATGACATCTCCACTCAATTATTAAATATTTTATGGTCCATTTTAAGAGGTTAAATTTATCCAGGAGAAAAAGTTCATTCTTTTAAAGTTTAACATACTATTTATTATAATTTTTTATCCATTAATAGTTAGTGACACCCTTTGAACTTTTTTAGAGAGAGAATCTATCCTTTCCTCCCTACTCTCACGTTTTAGAGTGAAACTACAGCATGAAAAAAATTCATCAATTTTATCTTGTTAATTGATCACCGAGTCATCACATGATCAAAGGGATGTTGTAAATCATTTATATTTCCCATACTAGCACTCTGATATTAAATAATGATTATTTAGGATCTATAATGAATCTGTTAATGATGTAGGGGATTCCTCTCTTTGTGTCTTTGAGTTATGAAATTCTGAAAATTAATTGGATCTAATAGATGTTGAAAACTAAATATGGTACTATTTATAGTTTCATTCGATTTTTTTCTTCATTCTTAAATTATATTCCATGTGATCTATTAGAGAATATAGGTATGGGTTTCTATTATCGATGTTGTGTCATGAATCCAGAATAAGAATAAATTTAACCTAGATTTTCTTTGTGCTTTAGTAAGCCTCGGGTTCCTTCATTCTTCCCCACATCAACATCCACACAGGCCACCATTAAAATAGAGAATAATGATTGAACACAACTAATAAAATTCTAGTTAGGGCCCATTTTTACTTCTCTCCATACTACCATATAGAATGATAAAAAAATTAAATTACTATAAGTAATATTGTCTTTAAATGTGGGTAAGCCCATAGGTTTATGTGGGGTAGGTTGGGCATGCTATTTTTTCCTTGCATTGTATACAAGATTTTGTGAGTATACTTATAAAATCTAGCCTTAAACATCACATAATATTGAGTTTTAGTCAAGAATTATATCTCTTGCATTTAAGGATATTTTCAGGTATATAGTTTAAGAGAATTAGTTCATAACTCATTCAATACAAAATCATATAATATAAAGTGTACACTTCCGATTAGTATCAATTTTCTCATAATATAAAACATTTCAAATACAGCGTGATTTCTTTTTATGGAAAATCTTCTTGACTTTCAACATGACATCTTCCTTTCCCTTACCCATCCTTAAATCCTGTGAAATACATTTAAAAACATGAGAGTATGACAAAAATTTCATTAAGGGATACAAAAATAAGGAAAGTGTTAGTCTAGTAAAAACATTAAAACCCCTAAAAATTATTAATAAAAGACAATTTACCCAGAAATGGAATTATCATTATTTTGAAAATATCATTTATTTTACCTTTTAAAAACATATTAATTCCATAAAAAATCATTAGATATAATAGAAAATTCAGGTAGGTACCTTGTTAAATAATCTTAAAAAATCCTTATAGAACCCTTAAATAAAACATACAAATTGGAATAACCATTTGAACACCTTACAACTTAATTCTCAAGAGAACAAAATTTTTACCCAATGAATTAGAGCGATGTCTGGGCGACCCCATCATTAAAGCTATAAAGGGCGCACACTATTATATCTAAGCACACCCATTGTATTTAATATTCAATAACCAAAACATGAATTAACCATTTCATAATTTTAAAGACGCTTTTAAACTTATAGAAAAATCACATTCAGATATTGAAATATAATTTTCTTTTAAAATCCCATTTTCAATACAAAATAAACCTTTATTTTGAAAACCCATTTTCAATAAAAAAATACCCAAAGAAAAGTAAAAGAGGGTTTTCCATTTAATTAAACATGTAATGTTTCATAGGAATCTAGAAATAAAATAAATTTCTTGGTCATATGAAATATTAGTGTCACCGTACTTTAAAAATAGAACATTTCATTTCACATTTACCAAAACATTCCATTTAAAACACATAAAATTATTAATTTTGAAAAAAAAATAATTATGTAAAGTAAAAGATAAATAAAATTAAATTTATAATTATATAATTCCTATATAAAAATTTTTAAAACTCATTTTAAAACATGGACACATAATATAATGATATTTTGAAGGAACACATTAAAAGATGATTTATTTAGATGAAAAGTCCATTTTTACTTTGAAAAGAGTTTAATCACAATTACCATGAAATAAAAACATTAAAAAATCATTAAAAAACTTTATGATAGATAAATTAATGATATAAAATTTCAAATTGGTTGTATATAAACCTTATAAAATAATACGGTTCATAACATCAAGAAATTCCTTAATGAAAGGAAATTGAGATGAAGTCCATTACTTTGAGTCTGACCTATCACAAGTGTTTTTATATTACTGAATAATAAACATATGTTAATTATTTACATATTTTATAATCCTTTTAAAGTCTTTTATGAGTATTAGTTTACTTATTATCATGTTGTATACAGTTACATAATCACTAATTTTTATGTCGGATGTCTCGATAATGATTAGTTAATGTGTTAAAAATGGATTTAGTAGGTCGAATATGGTCAAAGGGGGTCATTATTTAAAAATATAATAAATAATAACAATTAAATATTTATAATATTTATACATCATGATATAATTTTATAAAAAAAATGAACCCACATTATGATCATAGAGGTGGTTGGTCGTAAATACGCATGAGTAATGTTTCCATTTTACAGTGATCATTATGGAAAGTAGTAATGTAGTATTTTATATTTATATAATTATTATTATATCATAAATATTATTTTAATTAATTATATATACTTATATATATCATTATTATTATTTTGTGATGAAAAAAAAGGAATTGTATCCTTTGAGGAGGAGGAAGTCCACACTTCCATGAACGACATTATCACTTATTCAATGTGTGAAAAGGTAAGAAATAAAATGATATATTACATTTAAAAAATGATAAATATGTCATTAATATTATAATAAATAATTTATATCACATATGTTCCTTATAGGTAACAATATTACATTTCCTGTAATGCGTTAATGAAAAATGAATCACATCGTTTTGGGAGGCGGTTGTTTTTCGTACACACGAGCAATGTTATCGTATCCCCCATGATATGGAATGTAAAAAAGGTATATATGATATAATTTATCCATAGGTATAATTAATTTATAAATATAATATATAAACTTTATATCCATTATTATACCAAACCGTGAGTGCTGAAAATGGAGAAATAAACGACATCAGTTCATGAGGTGGTGGTATGTCATACACAAGAACGATGATTTCATAACCTATATGATGGATGAGTGTTTTTTGTAGATACTAGCCTTAATATAATAGAATTTTAGTATATTTAAGATAATAATTTTATTATATAATCATTTTTTAAGAATAGTTTAATGGGTTGGAAGAAAAAATTAAATTGAAATACTCGTTGGAGTATGTTACCTCTTCTTCAGGTAACTCCTTTTGGTTTTCACCAAAGGCCTTCCTTGGTTGTATTTATTCCAAAAGTAAGTATTTTAGGATGATAGGAGATAATTTTAGAAGTTAATTTGAAATTTATTTTTCAAAACAAAATTTTTTTTTTCGTGTGAAGAGAGGATAATAGGGGTGAACTTTTATAAGTGGGCGAGAGGACACACTTGGTATTTTTTAAAAGATTTTAGTGATCCCACATTTTTGAAAATGGAAAAAGGGTCCAAAATGGATCATTATCAAAAATTATATGTTTAATTGTTTATATAATTCCATAAAATAGTTTTTATACTAGTTTATATGTTATTTTTACCCTTATCCTTTTTTTAACCCCTAGTAAACCAATTTTTACCTTAACCACAATAATTAATTTTTACTCTTTTCACTACTATTTTTGGTAAAACATTATGTTGGAATGATTAGAAATTTTAAATTATGATTATTCTAAATATGTAATTCATTTAAATTATGATTAATAATATAAATATTTTTTTATTCATAATAAATATTCTCTTCCAACTTAACTACTTTAGAGAACAAAATAAGATATGAATCTGGTATATATTTTTTGTAACATTAAAATATGATATATGTTGTGTGCTTGAGATAAACTTGGAGGTAAGGCCACTCTGTATAAAACCAATCCAACTTTATCTTGGATTTCACATGGTCTAATAGACCATGGAAAAAGATTTCCATTTTTACTAAAACATTGAACACTTTCTATGGAGAAATTTTGAGAAAGACTTGATCACCTACGTTAAAGAATGATTTTTCCTCTGGTTATCTGCATAAATTATCTTCCTACTCTAAGTTATCCTCATGTGTCATTGAATCAACTAAACATTCTCTACTATCCCATCTACTAACTCTAGTCCCATAATCATTATTTCTTTCATAACATCCCAAAATGATGGTGTCTAACAGATCTTTCCATATAATTCCTCAAACTATTCTATCTTTATACTAGAAAGAAAACTATTGTTATAGTTAAACTCAACCAAAGAAAGATGTTAAACACAACTTCTGTGATAATAAATTGAAAAATAATGAATCATATATTTCATGGTTTGAATTTTCTACTCACACATTCAATCATATTTATGATTAAAATTTGTACTATATTTTAATTGAGTACCCAATGACTTCTGATTTCCTTTAAAAAATCTATATGTGAGCTTGGGATCACGGTATGATACAATAGAGAGTGGAACCCCATGTAACTTGACTATCTCCATTAGATAATGTCGATAAATCTGATCTCAAGGAATAGTATATTGAATGTGAAGTAAATGTATAGATTTAGTTAATCAATCAACAATAACCAAAATCCCATTATTAACTCTAGATGTCCTTAGAAATACCACCATGAAAATTTGGATATATTTTCTCATTTCCACTCTCACAAAAAATATTTTTTCATCACTTTCAGTAGTTTTCATTCTTATGTGACCTAATGATAAGTCAAACACTTCATGGTAATGTTAGCAATATCTCTTTTCATTTCATCCCACCAGTAACACCCCAGAAAGTCTTTTTACATATTAATGTTAATCGGATAAATGAAAAATGGATAACTATAAGCTTCCCTCAGTAATTATTTCCTCACATGGTAATAATAAGGCACACATAATATTTTTACAAATCATAAAACACCTTCATTTCCAATATTAAGATCTGGAAACTTACCTTTATTAATAGATTCTAACATTTCCTACAAAGATTGATCCACCTTATTGGAATTAATAATTCATTCTAAAAATGTTGATTTTTCTAAAACCTAAAAAAATAAAGGATTACCCTACATCCAAAACCTCTATGAAAAAAGTAAACAAATCACTAACCAATGGGTAATATTAAAAATATAAAATGGTCAATGTAGCACTATTTTTCAACTCAAATCATTGGCTACTTTGTTTTATTTTCCCAGATGGTAATGTATTGTGCAATGAAAATCCTTGATCAGTTCAAAAAATCTTACCTATCTCAGGATTAATTTTTTCTAAGTGAATATATACTTAATTGTTTTTTTGATCATAATATATTTCAAACTTTACTCCATACAAATTATTCTTATAAATTTTTAAAATAAACACCATAGAACCTATTTATAAATTAGGTGTAAGGTATTTTAATTCATGAGGTTTTAACTAATGTGAAGCATAAGAAAATAATTGATAATTCTTCATTAGGATACAACCAACTACTTTCAAATAATTATCATGGTAGATGAAAAAATCACTATTTCTAGAAGGTGAGCCCAAAACTATATCATTCACTAATCTTCTTTTCAGTTACTAAAAGAAATATCCATATCCTTTTGTCTTGATGAATTTAACTTCTTTTTGAGTTAACTTAGTTAGTGGAAAGAAAAATATGAATTTCTTTCAAAACAGTGCTAGTAGTAACATACTAATCCAAGAAAACTGTGATTTTTTGTGACATTTTTGGGTCTTCTCAATTCATTAATAACTTTTCTTAGAGGTTTCAATAGTTATTCTATCTTTAGAAAAAAAATACAAGGAATGATTTTTTTTGCAAAAAAAATCACATTTTCAAAATTTCGCACAATTTTTGTTATTTTATATTTTTCAAAACAATCCTTAAGTGTCATTCATATTCCTCTTGAATTTTATAATATACCAAAATTTCATCTATGAATACAACAACAAACTTTTCCAAGTAATCATGAAATAAATCTATTCAAAAGGTCTATAAATATAGTAGGTGCATTAAACAACCCAAACGATATAACTAAAAACTCATAGTGATCATATATATTTTGAAACAACATATTCATAAAGACTTATACATTCAATTTCAACTGATGATACCCCTAACTTAGGTCAACCTTAAAAAATAATGTTATCCTTGAAGATGATAAAAAACATCGATATGAGGGAAAAGATATTTTTTTAATAGTGATGTTATTCAAGGATATATAATCAATTAAAACTCTCATTGAACCATATTTATTTTAAAAAAACAAATATTATCACCCCATGGTGATGTTCTAGGTTGGATAAAATCTTTATATAATAAATCCTTCAATTTATTTTTCAATTCTAAAACTTGAACTTGACAAATTAAATAAGAGGATTTAGAAATAGTATTAGTATTAGGCACTATGTCAATAGTAATATCAACCTCTTGATTGGTATAACTGGAATACACATGTAACATAATTTTCATCACCTTATTTGACAGCCCAACATCAACTTTTGTAGTAGAAAATGATCACAATACACCTTTCAATTTTTGATCATTACGATTTCCATCATGTTAAACTAATATAAAACTAACATTAGCATAATGAAACGAGTCATTTAAACTAATAAATATTACCATTGGATGAATACCAATTACCCTATTCTTTGATTCTTCTAGATATGTTTCTTTGTAATCATGCTCCATATGGAAAGAATTTATACATCGATAACACTTACTTGATATCAAAAAGCATTATACTAGGTTCATTTTACCACACTTTATACAAGATGGGAAAGTCATTTTATTACCATCATATTTATTTATTGTATGTTTCCCCATTTTCTGCTAACTTGGGTGATTCCTACTTTCATCATTAGGAGGCACATAAGAGTAAGAAAAATATATCTCAACTTTTTTATGAAAAATGAACAAATTTATAATATATTTTCAATTATCATGTGTCCAAATATCATCACAGACTTAGTTTAAATCCTTAGTAAAATCTATTAACTTTTTATCATTGTATCAATTAAAATTTGTCACATACATATCCAATCTTTAGAAGTTCTTTTATATGAAGATAAAAAACATCATTTGTTTACCTCAATTCTAGGAATTATTTTTTTCATTCAGAGTCTAAAAACTATAAAGAAATATTTCTCAAAGAAAATATAATTAAAAATTTCTAATTCCATGGAATCAAGATCATATTTCTCTATGGTATTCTCAACCAAATACCACCATCGATTAGATTGACCTTTGAAACGGTAAATGGAAAGAGTTACCTTTTCATGCTACGAACATCTCATGACATCAAATATTCTATCTAGGGAATTAATACATCCTTTAGATATCAATGGTTTATATGATCCACTAAAATATAGGGGATTTTCCATATGAAATGATCCACAATAGACATGTTAATTTTTCATAGATTGGGATTCTATCTGGCATGGATACCAACACAATTTTTAGCTTTTTTCAACTAATTCATCACTACAACAAACTGTTATATTCTAAATTCAACCATATCGAGATATTGATTTTGAAGTATATATTCCTCTAAATTAATTACCACTATAGTTTCATTGTTTCCTCTATGTAAAACCATTCTGAATAGAAGTTTTTTAAATGAAAAAACATGCTAATCTTTAAATTCTATATCACTTTAACATAACCATATGGTAAAAAAATTCAAAATCATTCTATTATAATTATACTAAACCCTAAAGTTATATAAATCGTCCTTTGATACCTACTAAAATGAATGCCCAAGATAACTCATTGCTTAGGGAAATACGGATCTTAGATACCTAAATGGATATGACGTATTTGGTCATCATTTTAGTGGGAGAAATTTCATTTAAACCCCTTAATGAAAAGATATAATATATGATGCTCCCATACTAATATGTCTTTATTGTATATTATTGAATAATTTATAGTAATAAAATTGGGATCATTAATAGGTATGACCTTTAAAAAAATTAAACATTGGTATCTAGGATTGTTAAGTTTTCTCAAGGAGAAACATTCCTATTACCCAAATTTGAATGGTATAGAAATCAATTTCTCATACATTGACTCATGGGTATTTGATACTAGGTGTGAATCATACATTTTTACTAACAAATATATACATATAAATTAAATGGGATTGATTAAGGGTGAAGTATATATTTATGTTTTTAATGGAGAAAAAAATCATTAGAAGGCGACACTTGTGATCTAATTTAACCAAGTTGATTGATCCTAGAATTAAAAAAATTGTATTATATTACTAGAAAAAACATGAGTTTGATTTATATATCTTTTTTGGACAAGATGGGTTATTTATTCACTATTAAGAACAAGATTTATTAGATAAATATGAATGTTTTTTTGAATTAGGAATATAATGACTTATTTATATACTCTTGATAGGGATAATCCTTTTAATAACATTTGGAATAAGATGTTCAGGACTGATTTTAATCCCACTAACCTTTTTCATTATTTCCATTGAAATATAAATGATAATTGAAATAAAATAATCCATATAGATTGATTTTTAGAATCATTAAATTATCAATTTTTTGAAACATGTAAATATTTTTTATTGGGTAAAATGAAAAAGTCACCTTTTGGGAGAAAATATGAGAGGTTAAGTAGATTATTGGATCATACACATAGTGATTTTTGTTGAATAATGAGTACTTAAGAAAATAGTGGTTATAAGTACTCCATTAATTTTTCTGATGAATTTAGTTGGTATGGTTGTGTGTTCCTACTAAAACAAAATTATGAATCTTTTGAAAATTTAAAATATTTTCAAAAAAAATATAATCAACTAGAGAAAAGTATTTAATTTGTATAATCAAATCAGGGTGGTGAATACTTGATCTAGGAATTCAAAGTTAATATTATAGATTGTGGAATTGTTTCACAACATACTCCTTCTAGAACACAACAAAGTAATGGTTTACCTGAGAGTAATAATATTACCTTGTAATACATGGTTTGATCAATGATGAGTTTATGTGAGCTTCCTATCTTATTTTGGTGTTATGATCTTGAGACTGATTCATTATTACTTAACTATAATGAATATAAAGGATTCATAAATACACCATATGAGATATGGATTGTAAAACATACCAATATGTATTTTTTGTGGATTTATGGTTCTGATGAATTCATATAATTATTAGAGTTATAAAACATGACCCAAAATACGAAAAATGTGTATTAGTTTGTTATCCCAAGTAAACAAGAGAATATTATTTCTATAATTATATTAATAAAAAAAATTATAGTACAATTTTATGTATTATTTTAGAACCAACATATAAACCAAGGAGTTGGTGGGATGAATGTTGAACTTAGATAAGTACATGTGAAACAAGTAGGAAACTTTTCCAGATATAGAATTTGAGTTGATTTCATAAAGAGTTATAGAAGTAGAACCGACTTAAGTTACATAAAAACCATGAAGTTTTGATAGAATTCATATAATACCTAAGAGATATGAAATTATATGTGAAAATTATGATGAAATAATTTTCATAGGATATCATCCTACTTCCTACCAAGAGGAAATTGAGAGCATTTATTCATATAAATGGTTATTATCCATGGAATATAAGATTAAATCCTTGTACACTAACCAATTTTGGAACATGGAAGATGCACCTAAAGGGGTGATACCCATTGGTATAAATTGGGGTTTTCATAAGAAAACTCACATGGATGGTAGAATATCTACCTATAAAACATGCCTACTATCAAATTGTTACAAAAAGATTCTGGGTATTGACTATAAATAGAAATTTAACCTGTTGTATTGATAAATCCCATTCATATTTTTCTTTCCATAGAAGCTCATTATGATTATGAAATATTTTAAATGGATATCAAAACTGCATTCATTAATAGGAATTTAGCTGAGTGAATGTATATGATACATATCTAGGGTTTTTTAATTCCAAATGAGAATACTAAGGATTGAAAGTTACAATGGTCTATTTATGGAATGAAGAAAGCATCTTAGAGTTGGAATAATTAGATTGATGATGGAATCAAAGAGTTTTGTTCATCAAAAAAAGTGGTTGATTCCAGTATATACTAGTGTCCTAGAGGGATTATAGTAGTATTTATAATATTGAATTTTGATGAAATACTTATTATTAGAAATGATATCCCAACATTTTAGTATGTGAATATGTGGTTGGGTAAATGTTTCTCAACAAAATACTTGATTGAAATAGATTACATACTCGGTTTGAGGATCGATAGATATGGATATAAAAAAAACTTATTGGACTAAGATAGAACACATATATTAGTAAGTTGATAAAGTTTTTGACTATGGAGAACTAAAATATATGGTCTTTACCAATGTTTCATAATATATATCCTAGGAAGATATAGGATCATTCTAAAGATTTAGATGATATGGATATGATTCCCTATTCATCTACCATATGATCTGTCATATACGACATGTAATAAACACAACCTGATGTCTAATATGATTTGATAATAATGAGTAGATGCCATTCAAATCCTAGTGAGTGTCACCATATTATTTTGAAGAACATCCTTAAGTACTTGATAAATACAAAGAATATGTTTCTAGTCTTTGGAGGAGTGGATAAGTTATGTGTAAAGGATTATATAGATAATAGTTTCCAATATGAAAAGGATGATATGAAATCTCAATTAGGTTTTTTATTTTTCCTAAATGGTGGAGCAATTAGTTGGAAAAGTTCCAAACAAGAAACCATAGTAGACTCGACAATATAGGTATAATACATCACTATATGAGATATTGTGGTGGATATTATTTGGATTGGGAGGTTCATTTCTAAACATGGAGTGGTTCCTAGAATCAAGGGAGAAATTGAGCAATATTGTGACAATAAAGGTATTTTTTCTCGAGATAAGGAACCCTAGTCTCATCAAAGGACCAAATACATCCTTCATAAATAACATCTCATTTGGGAGATATTTTAGAGGGGAAATGTACATATTAGTTAGGTGGATACACATGAGAATATAGAATATCTATTTACAAAACTAGTACTGCATCGACAACATGAGGTTCATATATAATCTCAAGGTGGTAAACACATGGGATATTGGTTACAATGGTTGTAAATGTATAATTTTATTATAATAAAGTCAACATCTATTTATTATTTATTCATGTATGATAAAATTTATTTTTATATGAATAGTCAAGTGATAAATATCCATTCAATGAATAAACTTTGATTTTTCCCTAATCGATGATCATTATGGAATATAATTGGTTCTGACCATATGTGAATATTACCTTGAATATAATATTATTTTTTTAAAAAAATTTGTATATGAGATAATGAAAAAATGATTATTGAGGTAATAAGCAGATTTTTATCACAAGGAATAATCACTAAAGCATATCTCATGGAATACATTACAATCATGGATATACTTTAGAAAGTATACTTATTATTAGTCCTTCTTAACTGAGGTTTTAAAGATACATAGCATGATAACCATAATACTTTAATACCTTAATTATGAAATTCACCATATGAATAGAGGTAATTATATGGTGGTTGGGTATGTTGCTAATAATGTTTTTGATTGAAGTGAAACTAAGATGTGATTTTTCCACTTGTATGACAAGAAAATACATATAGATCTTGATTGAATTAGACTGAGAAAATAAATAGTCATCCTTATTTGTTTCATATATGACATGTTATACTACTCATATAAGTGAAGTTTGATTTTCTTTTTAGATAGAGAAATATAATCTGAAGTGTTAATCCACTTAGTCAGTCATTTTCATAGAATCCATAAAATGATGAGAGGTCTGTAAAATATTAACATGTCCTAAGTCTATTTAAACATAAATGTCATAGAAAAATGGTGTATATAAGATAAATATGATTTATATTATATATATTATGGTGTAAATGTTCATATAAATATATGAGTATATATAATGGGGATTACACTAGACCCCTTGGAAGCTTTAATAGCACTAATTTTTAGTTACATGCCTCTATTTTCTTCGATATATGAAATATAGATTTCATAGTTGTCTTCAACCCTTATAATTCATGTAGGGTCACACAAAGAGTTGGATGGATTCACAAAGAGTTGTGAAGTTATGAAGAGTCCTTGTGGGATTTTAGTTCAAGTGGGAGATTATGGGTTTTGCACTAATATATATATCTGTGTGTGTGTGTGTGTGTGTGTGTTTACATTTAATACATGCATGTGATGTGGGTATTTTTATGCATGTATTAAATATAAATTCAATAATATATATATGATATATTTTTTTATGTCTCCCAAATATTTTTATTATTAGATAAAAACGATTATATATGTTTTAATGGTTTTTTTTTAATTCATTGAAAATTTTCAATGAATTAACCAAACATTTTGAAAAAAAAAATATGATGTGAGGGGCCTCAGTCTCTTCATATATAAGAGGATGGTGTCCTCTTTTGTTGGGTGTGGAAAATTCTCTCTTCCTCTAATATTTTTGTTCACCATCTGAGAGAAAGGTGGTAACACCCCTTCGGTATTTGGGTATCGTCAAGATATGATCTTGGATCTATTATTCATTGTTCCCCCTTGAAGGTAGGATAATGTTTTCACTACTTCATGATCTTTATCTAGAATTAACCTCTTCCAAGTAATAAGAATGTTGTTTTTTTAGGTATTTTCAAGTTAATATATTCTACAGTTTTATTTACACATTGATTCGTGAAGATAGGACTACATGTGATTTGGGTTTTCTTCTAATCAAAATGATCATATGAAACTCATCCTACTTCACATGTAATAACAGCTTGATGTTTTTCTATCCAATGACATGTATTGGTGCAGGGGACTAGGGTACACAACATGTACTTGGGATACACCACATGTAACCCAATCCACTATCCAGAATTCTTGGAACATCCAGATGGAATCTCTTACCATTCTTCATCGATTCTTCAGCCTTAATAAAATATGAATCTTGAACCATAAAATTAAAATTTCAAAGGAATATTAATTAAAAAATTTATCTAGTGAATGAATAATTTTGAAATGAAATATATAACCACTATTGTTCATATAAAAAACAATCAAATAAATAACTATACATTTAAAACATGACTATATTGGTACTACTTGAAGATTTAGTGTGAAATAGAAGTTCTTGGTGGGATAATAACCATGAAGGTTTTTTTATATTTCATGGATCATTCAAAAATTTTACATTATGTAAATAACATATAGCCAATAAATCGTTTTACATAAAATATTTACATAAGAAAACATAAAACCTGGAGAATATCTTTTCACATTAAATTTATAATTAATTAAAATTTAGATATGAAGAAAGGTTAACTCATCTTATGAACTTTATTTGATAAATATGTTTATCATTTAAAACCATTTTCATATTAACTTCATCATAAAGGGTGGATCTAAAATAGATCCCCTCTAGTAGTGATCCAAACATGTTCTTTTCATCTCTGAAGAATCACCGATTGAATTTTGGGTACTAGTGTGATGAATAAAACATCTTGTTTTGTTCATATTAATCACTAAAATTTCCTTAGGGATTGAAGGAATATATTTATTGCTTCTCATTCCTGGTAGGAACAGATTTTGAGGAATGGAGAGAGAATTCTGTTATATGTAATGATTCTCAAATGTCGATTAACCCTATACAATATATATCACCATCTATTTATAGATTGAGGGTTTAGGTTAAAATATTACTTGCATACCAACCCTTAAATAATATAATAAACCATTTATTACCCCATTCCATATATTATTATTATTATTATGGATTTCACTAGCTACCATAATGATAAATATTATTTTATGGTCTTGTAAATTAATATTTATTACCCAAAAAGATCTTGGTCCACTTAGATACTGTGGAATTTATTTAATACCTAAATTTTTTTTAATTAAATATGATATTATAAATAAATATTTTATCAATTTTTATGCAAATAAGTATTTATTAAATATTCAATAAATATTTTTCATCTATAAAACATGAATAAAATTATTTATCAGTCATGAGAATAATATTTATTCTATTAATTAAATTCAAATATAATTTAATCGAGATAAGAAAAAACACTTAGTGTGTGAAACACTAGGATTATTTCTCATTTTAATTAGGTGGTCATACCTAATGTATAGGATTAATGACTAAAAATTGGTCAAGGCACCCAAGAAAAATAACTTAATGTTACAAAACTAACAACCACATACGAACTCTTACTATATAATGTAATCTCTTTATCCAATATATAATCAAGAAGGTTGCATATATTTTTCATCAACTTATATTCTTGATAAGTCATTCTTTGACTATATAAAATAAACAAATCGATACACCATGGACATGGAATTTAATGTAATGGTTCCATTTTAATAAAAGGGTATAGATATTATCTTCTATAAATATGGAAGGGAAAATCCTTCATCAGATTATAAATTAATAAAATGTCATTCACGATGCTCCCAACATATCCTGCTTTCGAGGAACATATAGCAGCATGGATTTGGTTAGTAAATCTAATTGTGTGAGTCATTACATACATTAATTATAATCTTAAAGTCTAAGGACCATTAAAAATGCTTGAAAATAAGAATACATAATGACACATTAACATGAGGAATTCCTAATTATAGGTCTATTACCATAATCTCCAATATTATTGATTACCAAGTGTGAACTTCATGATAATAATCCTTATCCACATATGATTACTCACTCCATATAGTCTATATTTTATGTTCCCTATTATAGTATATTATCCAACCATAGAACAATATTTAATAGTATCATCATAGAAATTAAAGGTTCTAATCATAGTTGGGAACTGATATGACCTTATGAATGAATAAAATAACCTATTAAATTTTTGATTCAATTTTATATGTAACAATGAAAAAAATGTAATAAGTTGTTTTATTAAAATTAAAATATTTGAATATACATGTAATCCAATGTTCAAATAGTTAGTTCTAGAACACCAACTCCAAAACAAACATGCATGATTTTGGATGGTGGAGGGAGGATTTACCTCATCTCCTTTCCCACACCATTATTTTCCATTTTTAGAGCCTTTGACCTTAAATAATGGTATTACATTATGGAAAAGTAAATATATTTTACAAAAAAAATCCACTCTATTAACTTATAAAATGA
Source organism: Viscum album (assembly GCA_963277665.1). Taxonomy (NCBI): domain Eukaryota; kingdom Viridiplantae; phylum Streptophyta; class Magnoliopsida; order Santalales; family Viscaceae; genus Viscum; species Viscum album. Next base: position 71,522,638 of record OY728162.1, on the reverse strand, counting down.
TCTCAAATCCTCTCCATTTCTCCACCCATTATGAAGATTTCTCTACCAAAACTCATCCACAATCTTTCCAAAACATCCTAATAGATTTCATTAAGCCTTGGTCTCACCAAAAGACAATGCTAAGAATACTTAATGAGTTACCTAAGGGAGAAATTACAAGGGAGAGGTAATACTCTCAACCCAACTTTTCAAGTTATTTTCATATTCTACACCCCTAAATTTACCTATATCAATGAATAATTAATAAAAAAAATTCCATGATTTCGTGTTATTATAATAATTTAACATATATTTTATTTATTTCTCCAAAATCATTGATAAAAATAAAAATGACATCATGTGTATGTGTAGATGACCACCTCTATGAACGTTGTGTTCAAATTTTCATCACCACCTTAAATTGAATGTTTGAAATGGTTATTTAATTAATTATTATTATATTTATAACATTATTATAATTATTAAATTTTTATTAATTAATGTTTACCACTTCTTATTATATAGAAAATGAAAGTGTTGTCTATGCATACATGAAGACTACTGCCTCTATGAAATAACATGTTTTTTCTTCCATGACCATATAACAATGCTGAATTTAAAAATGTATTTATTATGAAAAATCATATTTGAGACACATTTATATTATCGAATAATGATATTAGTCATTCTATATATGTTAATAATAATAAATGGTTATATTAACTTTAACCACCTTAAATAGACTTACCAAGGAACATTTCTTAACTTGGTTCTATTTTGGGATAAGCTTTAAAATTCAATAAGTATTATTATAATTTAAAAATAAAGTAAATAAATATACACAATTTTTTATATCATAAATTTATATTTTAACTCCTTTTACCATGGTTGAAAAACCATAAATTCCAAAGAGAAATTAATAACATCCCAGAGTAACCAATATAGGTAAAAACTATATTAAAAATAAATAATAAAAGATAACAAATTGATATTACAAAATTAAATATATATGAATAATATTATTTAGGGTATATTTAAGGAAATTAATTTAATTATTTATGTGTTTAATCGTAATTGCAAAGTGAATTCAAACATGAGGTAAAGGATCTTATATAACACCCTCGTTACTTATTAGTTATAGTTTTTCTTTCATTTATCCATTCATTGAAATGTTATTCTCATGAAGTTCCTTTATTTTTATAAATATTTCCATTACATATATATTCATTTAAATATCCTTTTATTTTCTGAGGTTGTGTATACTTTTAGTTCCCATTGAAATTACAACATTAAATTAAAGCTAATTTAGTGGAACATTCATATTTATTGTCCTGTGTTAAGAATCATGCCCATAAAATGTTTTCAACACATGAATAGATTATAAAAAATTCATTATTTTATATATAATCCTCATGGTTCTATTTTATTTTTTATAGAAAACAATAATCTCTTTCCTTCCTTAAAAGGATCCTTTACTTATTTCATAAAGCATAACCCAAGTAGTTTATTTTTATTCTTTATTCTCAAGATCCTTCACATGAATTGTATACATTGGAATTAAATGTTCGAAACCTATGTCCATTTTTCAATTACAAAATTACAAAACAATTTAATCCCCCCATATTTTTTTAATCCCTATAATTTATCCTTTGGTTATGCCTAGAATCAGAATTATGAAACTCACTTCCTTCTTATGGATTTGATAATTCTTATTATTTATGTGTGGTTTATTTCCTTCATGTAGAATTCATATATATTATTTTTATTATGTGATGGATGGAATATAATTATATAACCCTCCAATTATTTGGTTAAATATTTATATCTAATGGGATGGTTTGTAAGGGATTAAGGAGTGAACCAAATCCACAATGGGACTTTTTCCACTTTATGATGATGGTCATGGGAGTGACCATTGACTTATGTCTATGATTTCATTTATTATATAATTGAATAATATTCCATGATTCCATAATATTATGATTTCATTTCTTTATTTCATGTTTCTATACATATGATCATTCACATTATGATATCATGTTATCCTTTTTTACTCTCATGTTATGCGTTATTGCCATGTCTATTATCTTACTGGGTTTTCTAGATCACCCTTTTCCATATGTTTTTTACCTTGGGCATCCTATATAGTTTTATTATATATATGGTTCATAGGATTACTATGTAGAGTTTTAAATAATGATGAAGTTTTATGTTTAATATTATGTGTTTCTGGGTCTAATATTCCAAATACACTATACCTCTAGATCCTTGGTTTGTACTAGTTAGAAATAAATGTGAATTCTTATGAATTAAAGTGTATTTAAGGATTTTGTCATTATATATGGATCTGATAAAATTTTATTACTTTTAATAAATATAGGAGAACCAAAGGTTCTAGATGAAGTTGCTACTTTGGGAGATTCTAGAAAGTGGGAGTTAGAATTTCATAAGGAGTTGAATTCTATACAAGTGAATGAAACCTAGGATCTAACAAAATTACCACTTGTAAATAATGAATTTGAATAAAAGTGGTTATTTTGGATGAAATAATAGGTTTATCGATGAAAAATATATAAATTAAGGACATTTTTTAAAAGGGTTCTAGCATAAGTATGGTATTGGCTTCTCAAAGATATTCTCCCAGATAGTAAAACATACTACCACCTTAACTATTTTATGTTTGGTTACTTTCATAATTTTATAACGTGAACAAATGGATGTGAATATGGATTTTCTTCATAAGAACTTAGAGGGATACATTTTTATCAAGGAAACTTTTGGTTTTATGTATAATCATAATTAAGTATTTAAGTGTAAAAAAATAAGTCTTTATGGATTGAAATAAGAACCAAGATGTTAGAACTACAAATTTTATTCATTCATGGTAGAGAATTTTTTCCATGAAGTAACTCTAATAACTATTATCATCATAAGAATTTTAGTAGGAATGAATTTATAATCTTACTTTTTTATATGGATTATAGGTTATTGGTAGGTCTAAATATTTACTTGATGCTGAATTTGAAGGATTAATATATTGAATGTTTGAAATGAAATATCTTTTTAAAGATAATAAGATCTTTGTAATGAGAATTTAATGTTCTAAGTAAATCGAAAGGTTGGTTTTACCATAGATTTATTTTATTCAAATGATAATTGAGAGATTCATAATGAGTGTATGTATGTTGGTTTCAACTCCTCTTGATGGTCACTTTAAACTTTTAATGGAAAAAAGCACGATGAATAAAAGAAGAAAAGAAGTTCAATTTGAAAGTTATTTTTGCCTCAATAATTGGAATATTGAGGTATTTCATGGTATATAAATTCCCGAATATTTCTCATATAGTAAGATTGGTTATAAAATTCATGTAAAATCAAATGAAAATTCATTGGAAATAAGTAATAATTATTATGTGAAGGTGGAGAGCTGATTCACGATGAAGATGCTGGGGAGGAGCAGTTCCAAGTAGTTAGTCTGGGTTGTATATAATTTTTGAACCCTACGTACAATGAATTCTTCTAAGGCCTACAGGCCATGTAATGCTTATGCCTACAGGCCTTGTAAGGGTTTCACCTCACCCTTGAAAGGTGGATTATCATAATCAATAAAAAATGAAGGCCTTCGGGCCATTGTATTGGTAATATTATAACATGATGTGTTTACACTTTTGGTGGATCTTAGTGAGTTGGATGTCAAGGTTACAACTGATGACTCCACTTTCTACAATTTTAGTAAAATATATGGCTATAATGGATGAAAGTAAAGAGATTTTATGGTTAAGGAACTTATTTAAAGAAGTAAAATGTACCTAGGAATAAATTTTTTCTTCTATGATATTCAAATTTTAATTCATTTAGCTAAAAAACATGTGTTCCATTCAAGAATAGAACACAATGTTCTAAAGTACCATTATATCTAGAAGATTCATGAAGATGGAGAGTTATAGTTATATAAATTAGCTAGAAAACTAAATCTATTGGATATGTTTACCAATATATTGGTTTTAGATGTACCGATTAAATATAAATCATCAATAGGGAATGGTTGACTGAAAGAAGATGGAAGTACATTATAAGAATCATAAGTTGAAGGCGATTCTATGGTGTTTTCTCTAAAGTAGTCTATATGTGGGAGATTTTTTAGTTTTATTGAATCCTATTTCATTAGAATTAATTTTATTAACTATAAGGATTTGTTTTAGATGTTCTTATTTTGAAGAAATTGTGGTATCAGTGGTATTTTTCCTTCTTCATTCTGAAAGAGTGTTTTAGATAGAGGATGGTTAGAAAGGAGGTTTTTCTGATTATTCCCATCATGGGTGGTGTTGTTATAGAATTTTTATATTTAACTTATAGAATATTTGTTTTTTCATCACTACTATATTGTGTTACTTGGTTTATCGGAGGTGGAGTTCAAACTAAAGATTGATAAAGGAGATCAATGATAGTAATAGTGGGACAGATGTACTCTTAAATTTTTTAGTGGTCATTACAATTAGATGGCTGGATTTTACTATCTATATATAAATATTGGGACCCATATTATTAATGGTTATGTTATTTTAATATTTTTTTGATTAAATTTCTTACTAATCCTGAGTGACTCTTGAGTTTCTAAGTTTTAATGTTTTCTTTTTGGAGAAGTGAAATGATTAAATATTTCTCCCATGGATGTAGGATTTTCTGTCTAAATCACCTAAAACTAAATTATTCTTTTCTTTCCTAATTTTTCTTTCATTTCATGTATTTTTTGTTATATTTTGTATTAAATAGAGATAAATGTTTCTTCAAATTAGTCTGGAGATTTGGGTGAAATTTGTTTCATCCAAGTTCTGAAACATTAAGTATAGAGAGTTCTATATCAGAATCTGTTTATGAACAGTGATTCTAAAGCTACTATATCATATTATTTAATGTAAGTCTAGTAAGGTAGAAAAAATATAATTATAGTAGGTTCATATAAGAATTACAAGATCTTTAAGGAAATTACCAAGACTAACCATGACTTATCCATCCTTCATCATCAGTTCCACATTAGGTATAAAGTAATCCTTTCTAATGTAAAGTAGAAGTTACACCTTGGTAATATTCATTCTCCTTGGTTTATCCCATGCACTATCTCCACTATATATCGTTTCGGGGTTGTTCAAGTCTAAAATGAATAAACCCAATAATCATTCAAGGTCAATGAGTAGTAATAAAAACACCTCTATAAAAACCTCCTAGAGTCACCAATGGAGGAACTCCACATTAACAAAGGGACATATCTATAATATTCACTAGGTTATATCCTTCTTTCCAACCTTTTCTTTAATTAAATTGTGTACACCATAAATTTAAGGTGTAGTTGTGGATAAATCCATGGGTTAGTTAGGTATTTTTCCATATTTTTTCTTTTTCCTCTTTTTTTCATATTGCATGGTTTTTATATATAACTTACTCCAACATTTTCTTTTCTACACATTTGGGATAGAAATCTCATATTAAATTCTCATATAATCATTGAATTTATTAAAAATGAATTTATAATTTCTTGAATTATTGTTGTTTTAACATTTGAATAAAATTTATTTCACCAGAGGCATGTGAGTTTGATCAAGGAATTAACATTGAGGGGTGATTTTAAGTGAATGTTATTATTTTTTAGTGATATTAATGATTATATATCTATAAAACCTTTCAGATATTGATACTTTATTAGTGAATATTTTATAGGTTAATTGTCTCATTTAATATCACCACACCTCATTGCACACGAATAAGAAATGTGAACATTTTATGCTTAATTGAAGGTAAATATAAGTTAGAAATTATATTATTTGGAATTAAAAATTTATTTTTCTATATTTTTATTCCTTATCCAATTAGTTTCATTACTATACTGAATTGACCTTCAATTAATTCCTAATGTTTTTGTTTTAAAAAATTACAAAAAATAAATAAATATTAATATATAACAAAACCAAATTTATAGGGTGGAACCAAGAAGTTTTTACTTCTAGGAATTATTAAGTGAATTGGTTTTGAATGTTTTATTGAAATTGTGTAGGTAACTCTCAGTAAAAATAATCATATAAGATGAAAAATTTTAATGGCTTATATTTACTAAATAAAATTTTGAGAGAATGAAGTGGTTTTCACACTCACATGTGATGATTTAGTGGAATGTGGACTCATGTATTTATTTTCCTATAATAACATATTTTATATCATTAAATTTTCTTTCAATATAATTTATGAGAAACTCATTTCCATTCTTACATTGATAATCTCTTTAGTGTGATTTTTCCATTCATCAAATTACTATAATGAATTTAATTTACTATGAATTTTAAATATTAATGATCTATAAAATTTATTTCCAATTTATTTTATGAAACATTATTTTTCCCATATGTGAAAATGTCTATGTGTTGATGTGGAATATCACTATGATTCAGTATTTTCTTCCAACCAGAACCCACTATTTTAAACTAGTTTTTTTGTAAATTATAAATTCAATAATAAATTTCACTTATCATTTGATTAAATTAGATAATTTTAATTGATTTTAATATTTTCATTTTCATTTTTTTGATATTTTTACTAAAGGTGGAGGTGATTTAGAGGTCCTAATATTATATGGGACAAAATGGGACAAACTAATTGGAATCAAAAGAATACATTTCCCCTAATTTTAATATTACAAAAAATATATACATCCAATTGGGATCAATATTTTATATCATATCCCAAAATATTTGGTATGAAATTCCCATGATGAAAATCAATCCAATTTAATAAATCTAGTGTCCCAAATGAATTGATTTTTTTGAAAACACAAATCTATTCAATGTCAAGAGTAAAACTCAGTATTTGGACTTTTTATCCTGTTCTAGATGCCTAATTTCCACCAAATTTTAAATAGATACATTTTATAGGCTATAAAACAACTCAATAATATTTTAAAATTCAATATAGTGTTGTTAACTAGTCTAAAAAATCCATTTTTCCTATTTAAAATTATGTGGTCAAAAACCACTACCTCTTATTTCCTATAAAAAGAGAACCTAAGTACCTCATTTTCAAGCTCAACAATATGGTGAAGTACTTCCATTTTAAAGATTTATATGGATATTATAATCATCCTATAAGTTATATATATCCCTATCTACCTATAGAGAGATGAAATAAATAAGTATATCCACTCAAGCCTCCTCTACCACTTCATGGTAAATGAAATGATGAGAGATAATTATGAGGGAGGTACACACTTGAAGATGAAGTTCCAACACCTAATCCACTACTATTTTTTATTTTTTGGTTTTAAATTGTTCTTTTATATATATCTTAACTTATATGCAATTTTTTGATGCATTTAAATGAAAAATATTTTATTTAATCATTAATGGGGTTTAAATATTAAGAGTGTGAATTCTATGGTTCTGATAAGAAAACATAATAAACCATTTATTTCCCAACAATTTGGTCTTGAAATGTTATTTTTTAGTCCTTTATATATTCATATAATCAAGTACTTGACTACACAATTTTAATGTCATATTTTTGTTTGATGTGTATCATTTAGAAGCTTTGTGGGTAATCGAGATCTATACATGGGGGTGTACCCAAGTGATATTATCTCCTTAAAGGAATCTAGTTGGTTGGGGTTCAAATCCTATACACATCAATTTCCAGTCCCCCAATTAAATTAGATAAAGTATGTTTATGGGCCCTCAGCATTGGTAAGGGTGGTGTTCTCCATATCTTCCAGTGACAGGGCAGAGGTCGGATCTAGCAGAATGTGATGGGGCAACAGAGGCATGTGAAATAATTGGAGTTCTTCTCCAATAGTGATGGGGAATACAGGTAGCATACAATGGTGGTCTCTAGTTAGAAGTAAATGGGTAGGTCGAGAGTGTGATGGTGTTGGTGTTCTTACAATGGAGATGTGTTGTAGGCATGCATGGCGAGTATAGGCAATGAGGAGGCATTGTCATGTGGCAGCATCAGAGGTCGGATCCAGCAGCGATAGAGAATCTAAGTGTTGTGCGATAGGGATATCTTGGAAAAGGGTGATATGGTGGCAATGCATATAATTGTTCCATTGTACTTAAGGTAGCAATTCATTGTCAGTGTACATGGAAGTAAGATCTACTGACGACATTGGTTCTAGATGAGGGTGATCAAAAATAAAACAAACATGGTCTTGGGCCTCAAAAATCAAGGCCTTATAGGGAAAACCCAGATGAAGTTTCATTTTGTTAGAAACCTCCATTAGAAGGCATCCATATTGAAAGTGTGAGAGGGTATTATGTTCCATCAATACTGGGCTTGGTGTTTCTTTTCATGAGGAAATTCCATCTGAACACCTTTAATGTAAAGGAAGGGTGAATCATAGAATCATTGATCAAAAAATTACTAGGGTGGTCATTTTCTATGTATTTAGGGTATTTTGGGTTTTTAAAGTCATGTAATATGGTCCTCCATTGGTATTTATTATGCCTAAGTTCCTCTATGATTATGATCCATGTAATGGTTACCCCACAACCCAATTAAAAAGGTGGAAATTAAATAAAAAACTAATAGATTTTGGGCTTATTTTGAATTCGAGATCATTGTTAACCCACAACCATGGAATTATAATAGAAAAAATCATAATCTTTTAAGAACATGTACATTACAAGATATTTAATAAAATTTCAATAATCTTATCCTTCTATTTCATTTTAAAACCACTTCCATTTATCAACTATTAAACTTTTAAAATTAATGCATTCTAAACATCAGTAAACACCACATGTGTTTTCTGTTTTATTTTTGAAAAAATTATCATAAATACACACTTTAAAACTTAAATTATCCTTTAGAGACAACCTATGGTCTACAATATACTATAAATCATCATTTAAATATAAATAAGTTTATGGTGCATGATAGCGAGTTCAGATATTGGCATTTTTTCAAGGAGCACGATAGTTTTTATTGTTTATTTTTATATGAAATTTGTGTATTTTTTAAATATATGTATTTTATATCCTCTAGTTTTACATTTCCTGTTGCATTATAATTTTTTTATTTATAGGTTATATTCATGATTCATTTTTCTCCATGATAACTACCTCATTTTGAACCCAAACCGAAGAGGATTCTATGTCAGCGACACCATGCACATAGGACAATCTTTTGAAAGAGGATAAACCACACCCCAATACTCTTCTAGTCCCTATTATTTAGTAACTAAAATGGAAAAATAAATTTAATTTTCTAACATATAATAAAATAACAATAGATTAAAATAACTTACTTCACCTAATGTTGATATTTAACTTTCATATATTGAAGAACAAAGAGAAGCTCCATCCTTTGAACTAAAATATTATCTATTTCACTTATTACCAAAATTTCATGACCATAATTTTAAGTAATCATGTAAGGATTTAAAATAATTACAAAATATATGTTCATCATTAAAAAACGAAATTATTGATGAGGTACTAGTAAAACATTTTCCTTTTCCATATTCTTTATAAGATATATAAAAAGACTGGCTATACTCTATTAACTCCCCAATTAGAGGATAGACAGATAGAAAACACATTTTTTTATGAAAAATACTTCCTAAACTCTTGAATTTTAACAATAAAAAGAGAAATATTTGGAATAAGTTAATCACAAGGGGAAACATTACATGAATATTGAGAACAATATAAAATTTTATTCTCATGTTTCCACACCACTAAATAAGAGATAAAACTTTAATATAATATTTTTTTTGAAATCTCAATAAATAAGGATGATAAAATAAATGATTATACTATAGGTGGTGCTCTAGAGGACATGAATCTGACCACTACAAGAACCCTCATTCAAAACATGGTGCGCAATTCTCAATAGTTTTATTTGATGTTCTTTATACCAATCATATATATCCATGAGGTGAAAAGTTTTGAATTTTAGAATAAAGTTGACATGAAGATCAAAGACATATATACCCAACATCAACAACTTAATCTTTCCAAGTGAAATACCAACCACCTCCTCCAATTAAATATAGTATTTTTCTCATTGACGCCCACAATTTTGACAAATATCCTCAATTGAGAGAACCTTTATAGAGTTGTGAGGAAATCTTCTTAGGCTTTCCATTTAACTAACACATAAGGAAAGAACTATAATATCCATAAAATCTATATAGAAAGATAACCAAGTATATAGTAAGGGGTATTCCAAATAACCTTAATAGTCATGGAACCATATAAGGTAGTTTATTCATCCTCCACCACAACCTAAAAATCCCCAACCACCATAATTCCCTTTCAAACAACCCTCTCCAAAACCTGAGTCTAGTTTAAAATCCCTAATGAAACAAATGGTTTAAAACAATCTACAATTTCAATAAACAACCCAAGATTATGTAAAGGAACTAAAAATTTAATTAGGCTAACTTGATAACTCATTGGGGGGAAATCAAAAGTCAATGGCCAGGTCAACTAATTTTTTAACCTCCTATTAACATTAGGGATAAATTAAATTTTAGTTCCATCACCCTTTATATTGGTATGAAACTTAAAAATTAGATGTCCCATACATTTTAATCATCACTTCAAGATGAAATGATCATTTAAACCACTAATAAAGATCCAAATGAGAAAATCCTTGTATTAATCAAAGTCAAACCAAATAAAATATTGTTAATAGATGAAACTCATAGACCAAAAATTCTTCTTTTATTTCCCTAAAGGATCATCCAATCAATAAAACAAAAGTAAACTAATAATGATAAGTAAATATTGGAAACATTAAAAAAAGTGTATGTTAACACTCCATTAACTATTTTTGTGAAGAAAATTCTTCAATATTCCATGTTTTTAAAGGAGATGTGTACACATTGAAGGTGAAATTGAAGTAATGAAAGGTAATATTATGGAGGAACATCTTCATATTGATCTATCAATCAATTACCACCAAATACTAGGATCTTAGAACATTATCCACTCCATGTACTAATGTGGAGTATTTCTTTTATGATTTCATCGTTGATTTGGGTGCCTCTATAAATGTGATTCCTCACTCTATTTTCACTTTAGTGAAGGTTTGGTATCTAAATACCATTGTACTTATTGTTCAATTTGAAAACTGGAGTACTGAAAAACCTAATGATGTTCTAGAGGATATTCTTGTGATGATTAAAATTTTACTTTTTCATACTGATTTTATGTGCATAAAATAGAAGCTGATAAGATGAATAGACAATCCCTAATTATATTGGGGTTCAATTTCTTAAAAATTTAAAAAACCATAGTTTATGTAAATACTGGTACTTTATATATGGATTTTGGCAGTGACATTTCCCACTTTAACATCCATGATTCTAGGAAGCACCCCTATGAAGAGAATTCATCACCCTTTGTTAATTTCATTGATGTAATACTTTTCATCAAATAAAGTTATCTTTTTTACTCTAAATTCATTTATAAGTTCTAATAATCGATAAAAATGGTATTTAATGATTCATGTGTAGATTATTTTTATGGTTTATAAAAGTGTCAGTCATGTAAATTAATTAATTATTTCTTGTTCATTTAGAACCCAATGATCATCGATGATTCTAATCAGCTTGTGGAAACATAATCATCATATTATGATATTACCATTGAGTAGTTCAATGAGATTATGGAACTTTTTATTTTTGTTCCCTCTCATCAATCCAAATCCCACTAAATTGGAACATATACCATTTCCTAAAAATTTAAAATATTCATATATTTTGAATAAAAACAATATGTCTATCATCATGTCTAGTTCACTCCCTCTTGAGAATGAAGTTTGATTTCTTGAACACTTAAGGGATTATAAACATTAATTAGGAGGGACACTTATTTAAGTTCATGGTATTATCCCTTAAATTTTCATTCAGTATAAATTATTAAATGTTGGGGCTAAAATGGTGATCCAATAATGACACTGAGTAAAACAAAACAACCTTGATGTATTAAAAAATGAGGTAATAAAATTATTGCTTGTAGGAACTATTTATCCTATCTCTAACAAAAAATTTATAATTCAATGTAAGTAGTTCCTAATAAAATTGGTTTAACAGTAATAAAAAATTAAAATAATGAATTAGCACCAACTCATTTGTAGAATAGTTTCCATGTCTACATAGAATATTTCCTAATAAACCAACATACTAGGAAGTACCATTTTTTATTTTCAGTAATTGAAAAAATGATATAGAGATTGTTGGGGAAGTCACACTAATATTTACATGCTGGTTATTACAGATATTTTCATATGTATATTTCATTTGGGGATCAATAAAAGACAAATTTCACTTTCCTATTTGGTAAATATTCATATTGAAATACATTATTTGGTCTACGGAGTACTTTAGGTACTTTCTAGTGATTTATTGACAGCATTTTTCAGATTACTTGGATTATTTTATGGAATTATTCGTGGATTATTTCACTATTTATGGTTCTTATTTTGATGAGTGTTTGAGTAATATTGGTTTTTTTATTCATCACAATATTGAAAATAATATTTCATTAAATCATGAGAAATACTATTTTATAGTGTAATAAGGGATCTTATGTGGAAATTTTATTTTTGGGGATGGCATACAAGTAGATAAATAAAAAGTGGATGCCTTTTCTCCCTTACCATTCCTTATAAATGTATGTGATATGTTGTCTTTTCTAGGTCATATGGTATTTTATCATCATTTCAAGTATTACATTAGTAAGATTTCACTCCCCCTCTCTCGATTACTCTATTAATAAAAATAATTTTTTATTTGATAAAAACTATGAGGATCGTTTAAAAAAATTGAAATGGTGTCTCATGTCACCACTAATAATCTAACCACCTTAATTAGATTTACCATTTAAAATCATGTATCATTCATTCAACAATGTTTTTGGGGTATTCTTATCATAATATGTCAATCCAAATCTATATTTCATTGAATATGAATCATGCACATTCTATCCTAACCAATCATACAACACCACAACTAAAAAATAATTCCTGAACATTGTGTTTTTATGTAAAAATTCATGTCATACCTTTTAGGTTCCAAAGTAATTTCAATTTTTGACTATGTATCCTTATTATATCTCCTTAAGAAACCAAAATTCGAACCATGTCACATTCATTGGATGCTCCTCCTTTAAGAACTAAATTTATAAATTAGTCATAAAAATGATTAGACAATATGGTTTTTGACTATATAAATAGGATCCTTACTTCCTATAAAATTGACTCATCCACCTATATTTCTATAAATGACTTGTTTACTAATGAGAAATTATATTGAGTGCATGTGGTCATTCCCTAATATACTGTAATTATAAATTATTTGGTATCAACTTGAACTCTTGATAGTTTTCCTAAGAACCAATATGGGAATATTAAAAATGAGTCTCATTGGTACATTTTGTATGACCCTTACCTTTTGCACACATATAGAGACCAAGTACTACAGTTTTTTGTTCCTAATAGTATGTTTAAGTTAGTCATCCAATTCTATTAAACTCTTTAATGTGGGGGATAATTTGGTCATTGGTGTACTTCCCAAGATTTCCTTTATTATTTTCTATTTTTTCAACATTATTTCTAGATTCCAATGATTATTTTAGACCTTATCCTCATTTTCAAAGGATAACTAATTTTTTCAAAAGAAATGAAATTCCACAACAACCCTTTCTTTTATATAAAATTTTTGATACTTTGGGAATTGAATTTATTAGTGAATTTCCTAATTAATTTTGAAACATGTACATTATTTTAGAAGTGTATTTTTTGTCTAAGTGGGTAGAATCTTGATCCACTAGGACTGATGACTCAATGGATGTTGTGGAATTTTTGAAAACCCAAATCATTTATAGGTTTATACTTCTTATGTTTATTATCAAAGATGTGGGTTCTCATTTATATAATCATACTAAGTAATGATTTATGCATTGGTACGAGGTTTTGAATTGATTTTCAACAAATTATCACCCCCAAAACAATTAGAAACTCAAAGTATCTAATAGGGAGGTAAAATAAATTCTTGAAAAATTGTTCATCCCAATATAAATTATTTGAGTCTAAAACTTGATGATGCATTGTGGGATTAACATACTTATTTCAAAACTCCATTGTAATTTCACCATTTTAACTAATTTTTTGAATTTCTTTTCACCTCCCCATTGATATAGAGAACCATGGCTATTGGGCCATTAAATAATGAAATTATAATATTTTGGTGTAGGTTCTCAAAGTAAGATACAGATTCAAGAGAGAGAGTAAATATGAGGAGATTCATATGAGAAATCTAGGATCTATAAGGAAAGAACCAAGGCTTCCCACGAATTCATCATTCTTCATTGTCAGTTCCATAATCGGAAGAAGGTCTTCCCTTCCAATTCAATGATAGTGTTTCACCTAGGTAATCTCTGTTGCCATTGGTTTTTTCCATACAATTTCACTACTGTATATCCTTTGGGGTTATTAAGGTAAAAAAATAAAGAAACTTAACAAGCATTCATCATTAATGGGTAGAAACTAAAGAACTTGTATGAAACCATTTTAGATTTCCCATTATAAGAACTCAACATTCAATAATCGATCTGTCCGTAACATTCACTGAGTTATATCCTTCCTTCCTACCTTTTCTTTAATTATATTTAGGAGACTAAAAATTCTAGGTTTGTGTTATGGTGGGGTGGATACACTAATAGAAATATGAGCTATACCAATCTACCTATACCAATGGTTTGAAAAAATGTTGTAATAGGCACCCTATACCAATTGTTTGAGAAATCCATTAGTATTGGTATGGTATATCCCACGTATAATATCATGAACCATCCCCTGGGGCTTGGGTCATGACTACCCCAAACCCGCCTCCCAAAGGCCAATGGCTGGAGACTAGCATTGAGTAGGTGTTTCCAACAAAGGGGGGGAATTTTTCAATAAACCTACAAACACACACCCATTATCAAAAAAAATTACTCAAACTAAAATCATTGAGTAAATAGACAAGCATCCCACTAAGAGAATCAGTTAGTAACAATACAAAACTATAAAGTAGATGGGCTAGAATACAAGACCAATAGATATAGATAAGTAAGAGATCCCGGATGTTGTCTGCAAAAAACACTACCTAAAGGGTAGGTATAGTAAGCTATTTGAATGTCGCTGATGCGTACCACATCCATCAAGTCACCCTGAATCACCCCTGATCTTCAGACCACCAAGGACTCCGTCAAATATACCAATCATCTCCACAAGACAAAACACATGTGGGCGCAGCCCATGTAGGGGTGAGTAAAAAAATACTCAGTAGGGACCCCAAACCACAAAGTTAAACCACAAAGAAAGACACAATGAAGACTACTAAATAGGTACTTGAATTTTAGCCTCTAATAAGTACAATCCAGAGAGTCACTAGAGTACTCTCACACCAAGTATAGGTCTATGGTACGTAAACAATATTGTCATAATAATCCATAGTACCCTCAAGTAGAAACATGTGGAGCATTGGTAAAACATTGAGAGTAGGTAACACATGAATTATCAGTAACACATGGAGTGTAGGTAACACACAGAGTGTAGATAACACATATAGTGTTGGTAACACATGGAGTGTAGGTAACACACGGAGTGTCGTCAAAGACTAGAGGACTCGCACCATGGTGGGATAGGGAAGTACTGACTCCATCTTGGTAAAACAAAATGTCTAGATAAGACACATAATATAGGCAATACATGTAGACTAGGTAATCACATTGATTATAGGTTGCAGCCTGCTGCAGGATTCCATCCTTTGCACGCTCATTCCGGGAGAACCTTCTCCTCGAACCAATTGGTCATATTCTAACTTCCACATAAACTCACTTATATTATCTCAAAATCACTGCCTTGTTTCGAGGGTCCCAAAACCACAAACAGCTCGTCAAACAGACACACATTTTGAGAGATATTGGCACTCAAGTAAAAAGGGGCCGGTTGGGTCCATGTTCAGTCCGGCCTGGTCAGACCAACCCGAACCGGGTCCCGAATGACCCAACCTAGCTGGTCGACTCGGTCTGATGGGACCTTCCCTGTCTCTTGACTTCATAATGGCCAGCTCAAGTGGTCCAGTTCTTTCCACCCGGACGTGATGGTTTCCACATCCTGTTGAGTCAGTGCGAGATGGACACCAGGTTCAACGTGACAATCCCCCATCTAACCACCCCATGGAGTTTGCTATGGGGTATCAACACGGTATAGATGGATCATGTCCCTTCACTATGTGATGCAGCCTCCTACCGTGTCCAGCCGAGACCCGCCATCGGCCATCGAGTCAGTGGCCCTGTCCACCGCACCCTTCCGCTGGAGGATCCCCTTCGGTAGTCCATCGGTCGCACTCTGGTGATCCTTTTTTTGAAACGGAAGCATTCTTTTAACCCTCGGGTCACTTTCTTCATCTCCATGTGCTCAAACTTGTCTTTTCATTTCTCTGGGGGTTCGGTAACGTTCATAACCTCCCAGTAAATCTATATGTGACCACGAGGGTCTTTCAACATAAAAGGAAAGAACGACGGAGAAAAAGATCACAAAAACACCCATAGAATAGACCTTATCCTTGTTTGTGTCATCCTTGGTCTATTCATGTCATAATAAAGGCAAAAGAATCAGAGAAGAATAATAACCAATATCTATTCCCTTTAATCCCACAATTTTAACCATCCTGCAAGAAAGATCGAACTACGGATCAACCTATTCATGGGTTGGTCTGTGTTCATCATTGGAAACATGAATAGGGAAAGGAATCATGAAGAAAAAATAAACTCCCTACCTGGAGTTTGGATTGGTCAAAGAAGAGGATTCATCGTTGATCGTGATCCATCCACTAGCGATCTCGATCTGTCATTTGTCATCATTCGCCAATGAGAGGGTTCCTCCCCCTTACCTCAAGAAATCTCTAAGGTTATGATGATAACCCTAGATTTCCATACAAGATTCAATTAAAAATAAAACCAATTATTCATTACCATGTTACGTCAATTTAAATATTTTAATAAAATATTTTAAATACGTTCACATCTATAAATTTAATTTCACACTCGACCCTCGTCAATCAAGGTTAGGCTTCTCCTAAGGAATAAACACCATTACGAACTCAATGGTGGTCTAATATTTATCATCCAAGAACTTGATTAAATGTTACTAAAACTAAGCACGCATGATATTTTTAATAAACTCAAAAAAACACTTCAAACATTTATTTGGGGCACCCTGAGCCTCATAATATCATGCCGGCTAAGGGCCTAGTCTCGAAATAATCCAATATAATTTTTTAAAAAAATTACATGGAAATTCTGGGAAATTAAATTCTCCCAGACATAAGGATTTACATCCCCGAAATCCAAAACAATGGCTAAACAAACAAATAGGGATATTGAGTATAACTCTAAGCCACCCACTCCCAAGTGCACTCTCTGAGATTCTTATACGTCCATTGAACATGAACTAGAGGAATAAATTGTCCATGAAGGATCCTCTCATGTTGATCCTTGATCTCTATAGGGTACTCCACAAAAGTTACATCATCATCAATATATATCTCCCCCAGTCAATGACTTGTGAAGGGTCATGCATGTATTTCCTCAGTTGGGATATGGTAGATTCATCATTCCCCCACTCTAACTATGGAGGTAGAGCCAAGAAGTAATCCACCACACCCACTCTATACAGTATAATAAAATATATGATGAACCTCCAAGATAAATTTACACCCTTTCCAAATATTTGTATCCCACATCGAGGAGAGACTCTAAGGAACACATGCTCTCCCTCCTCAAACTTCAAGGGTCTCTTTTTCCTATCATCATAGGACTTCTGATAGCTATACACAGACCCCATTGACATCTGGATGACCTAAAACTTCTATGTAGTAGCATGTAACAACTCCAGGCCCATGAGTGCTGACTCTATGGGGTCATTCTAGTAAAGTAGAAACCTACAGGGTCACCCGTAGAAGGCATCAAATGGAACCAAACTGATGGTGGAGTGGTAGATTTTTTTTGTATGTGAACTCCACCAAGGGTAGTTGATTCTCCAAACTGTGGCCAAAATCAAGGATGCAATCATGTATCATGTCCTCTAGGACCTGAATGGTCTGCTCCATTTGGTCGTCTGTCTGCGGGTGGAAAGTTGTGCTCAAGAGCAGCTGAGTCCCAAATGCCTCCTACATTCCCTTGAAATCCAAGATGTGAAATTATCATCATTATATGAGACAATAATTGATGGGACCCCATGGAGTCGAACTATCATTTGTATGTAGAAGCATACCAAGCTTTATACTGAACTATGTTCTAGAATCACTAGGAAGTGGGCCGACTTGGTGAGTCGGTCAATGGTCACCCATATGGTATCATGACCTCTAGACATACACGGTAGATCCATCACAAATTCCATTAATTTTACATACCACTTACACTCTGAAATATCAAGGAGTTGAGTCAAACCAATTCGAATTTGGTGCTCAACATTCACTTTCCGACAAGTGAGGCATCTAGAGACAAACTCTGCCACTGCCTTCTTCATCCCCGACCACCAAAACTGACGTCAGAGGTCCTGGTACATCATTTCCACATCTAGATGTACCGCCAAAGGGGATATATGGAACTCTTTCTTCACCTCCTCCCGTAACGTCACTGGTACAACTGTGTATCCTCTAAAAAATATGGCGTGCTCCATACCTTTTGAATATTCATCAGGGGCATGCCCTATGGACATCTGATCACATGTTGTCTCATAGCTGATATCTCCAAGTTGTGCCTCCCTTGTGTTTTGTAAGAGTGTAGGGTTAACCACCATCAACTATAGATAATAAGCTTCATCTCCATCTAGAAAAGATATCTAAAGTGAGGCCAATAACTTCATGGCCCTGTTTAGTAGCTTTGAAATCGATATTCATCTGAGAGCATCTACTAACACATTCCCCTTCCCAGGAGTATAAACTATCTTGAATTCATAGTCCTATAGAAACTCTAGCCTACTCCACTATCTTAGGTTCATATACGTATGAGAAAAGACCGGAGACTTTTGTGGTCTGAGTAGATGATAAACCGCTCACCCATAAGGTAGTGTCTCCACATCTTCAATGTGAATACTACCGCTACCAACTCTATATATTCGGTCGCATAGTTCTCCTCATGTGGTCGAAATTTTTGTGAATCATAGGAAATCACTGATTTCCCCTGCATCAGGACACAACCACAACTGGTCCCTGATGTGTCGCAAAACACCACGTACTCAACACCCTCCTTTGGAAATATCAGGATGGGAGCACTCGTCAAACTCTACCTCAGCTGTTGAAAGCTCTCTTGGAACCTCTCCATCCACATGAAAGGTTTCCTTGTTCATGTCAAGGCTTTCAGGGATGTTGCTACTCTAGAAAATTTGATTAGAATCCTCTGATAGTACACTGCCAATCTATGGAAACTTTGCACCTCAGTAATGCTCTTGGGTAGCTCCCAATCAAGCACCGCCTCAATATTCGTTGGATCAAATGAAACTCTAGCCTCCAAAATGACGTGTCCCAGAATGTGGACCTCTCATATCTAGAACTAGAACTTATAAATCTTCCTATACATATATGTCTCTTGGAGTAATTCCAAGACCGCCCTCAAGTGTATCACATGCTCCTCCTCAGATGTTGAATACACTAGAATGTCATCAATGAGGACCACTACAAACTGGTCCAAGTATAGATGGAATATCCTAGTCATGAGTCCCATGAAACCCATTTGGGATTTTTCCATGCCAAAGGGAATCACTATGTACTCGTAGTGACAGTACCGACATCTGAAAGCTATCTTTAGAATGTCTTCATCCTATACACGAAGCTGGTGAAAGCCTGATCTGAGGTCAATCTTTGAGAACCATCTCTCTCCATTCAACTGATCAAAGAGATCATCGATCCTCAATAGAGGATACATGTTCTTCATGGTCACCTAGTTTAGGAACCATATTTCCACACATAACCTTGTGCTCCTGTCTGCCTTCTTGGAAGAAAAAACTGGGGCTGCCCATGGTGAAACACTGGGCCCCACGAAGCCCTTTCTCTGAAAGTCCTCCAACTATACCCTCAACTCCCAGAGCTCTGTGGGATCCATATGATATGAAAGTGTAGATATTGGTTCCATCCCAGGGTATAAATAAATGCATAATTCTACCTCCCTATGAGGAGGTAAACCTATAACATCAATAGGGAAGACATCCTCATACTCATCCACCACCATAAAAAATCGAGGACTCATCTCATCTACTACACTGAGGGTCATGCTATCCAATTGATGTATGATCAGCTACACCATCCTACATGAAATTAATTTATACACATATTGTGTCTCCAATTTCATGAAAAAGGAAAACTGATTCCCATATCTGTGGACACACCACACTGTTATCCTAAAACAGTCAATCTAAGCATGGACCGTGGATAACCAGTCCATACCCAGAATGATATCGTAAAGCCTTGAAGCTACTACTAGGATATCCCATACAAAGATTTATCCCCCAATATTAATCTCACACTATCAGCACTAGTGTGTGATCATCAAATACCCTCTCATAGGAATCTCTAAATGTAAGGATCAAGCCAATGACTCCATCAAAATCTCTAAACTATGAATAAGGTCAGTTGTAAGGAAATAATGACTGGAACTTGTGTCTATAAAGACTACATCTAGGGTTTAAAAGACATAGACCATACCTCTAATCATCCTAGGAGTCTTTGGATTATAAGCCTACATCGCCTAGAGCTGGCCTCACCCCTGTCCTCCATCTCTATAAGCTTGGGGTGGACCACTTGGTGGTGGTGGTGGTGGTGCATCGAACCTCCATCCACCCCATGCTGCTCATCACACTCCTCTTTCACATCTGCTGCCTGGTGGACCACCCTATTCCTACCTCCACCGCTATCTCAGCGGTCCTGTGACCATCTCCTGGTTAGTCGCATGATGGGTCAGGAAATATATAGAAAGATGCCCCCAACTGTCGCACAAGTAGCACAGTCTGTACTTCAGCTGACTCACTCTGCCCTAGGAGGCTCACACTACTGATCCTATATCCAGGGGTCGTACCCTAGAGTGATTGACCCACTTTCATCCCTGTTTCATCTATCGGCTACCCACATTTGAAGACTCTACTACGTGTAACCTGGTGGTAGCTCCCACTACTAGTGCCTGCTCTACTAGAATGATCTCTGCCTATAGAGATAACTCTAGAACCCGATCATGCGTAGGGTTGTTAAGGGATATCATCAACACCCTAATCACCCAGTATAGTCCCTTATTGAAGGTATGTTCTCTAAAGAATGGGTCCCACACCATGTATATAGAATAGCGAGAATGATCCATGAATCTTGCTGAGTACTCTTCCACCATCTGGTTTCCCTACTATAGATGCAAGAGGTCCTATATACACTCATTTCGTAAAATCCCTAGAAATAACTCATCCATGAAGAGATGATCAAAGTCTACCTAGAAGAGGGTTTCCTCCTCATGCGTCTGGATTGTCAAACTCCACCATCTCACCACAAGTACTTGTATAAGACTCATGGCTAGGACTGCCATATGGTTAGGAGGCATCCTCAATAGGAAGAAAAATTATGTCATTGCTCCCAACAAGTCCTCAACTACTTGAGGATCTATCACACATCGAAACCTGGGAGGTCACTATCTCTGGAAATCATGAAATACATTAATCCAATGTGCATCCTATATTGGTAACACTAGTAGGAACTACTATACTACGGGTGGTGGTATCTATGGTACACCATCAAGAGGTGTTATCTCTGGAAACGGTCCCTATATCGATGCCTCATATCTTGGTAGACCAACCTCATGGTCACACCCCAAAATCCTGGATGGCTGCCTATGTGGAAGCATCCTGAAACATAACAAAATGTACCATAGTTAATAGAGTATACCTAGTGAGATTAATCTGACTCAATAAATACATGGGAACACACTCAATTCATATATGATTCTTGAACCATTAATTTCCCATGAAACTAGTTTTTTCATGTACCGGGTCATAAAGTAGAATTCAAGATTCTAGTCTCTGGATAAGTTGGTCATCACACCAACACTGGGTTCCCTAGTATGAAATCCAAACTCGAAACACTAAACATTGTTTCCCCAATACAAGAGTAAAATCGACTACCCTCTGATACTACATTGTCATGACCCATCCCCCAAAGCCCATGTTGTGACTACCCCAAGCCATCCTCCCATAGGTTAGGGGCTGGTGAATAGCGCTGAGTAGGAATTTCCCACCAAAGGGAGGTATTTTCCTATAAACCTACATAGACACCCATTCTCAAACAAAAGTACTAAAACTAAATGCACTGATTAAACTGAAAAGAATCCCACAAAGACAACCACTTAGTAATAGAACAAAACTAAAAAGTAAACAAGATAGAATACAAGCCCAACTGAAATAGAAAAGTACAAGTTCTTGGATTACATCCATAGAAAAACCTACCTAATGGGTAGGTACATTAAAATGTATGAATGTCACTGAATCTTACCACATATTTCGGGTCACCTTGAAGCACCCCTGTCTCTGGACCACCAAGGACTCTGTTAAAGCTGCTGATCACCTTCACAAGACATGACATGTATAGGTTAAGACCATGTAGGGGTGAATAAAACAATACTCAGTAGGGACCCCAAACCAAAAAGGTAAACCACAAAGTAAGACACAAGGTAGACTACCAAAGATGTTCAATAAGTGCAGCATCTAAGAAGTACAATCAAGAGTGTCTCTAGATTCAGCTAACAACAATTATAAGTCTATTGTACGTAAACAGTATTTTCATAAGAATCCACCGTACCCTTAAGTATTAAAATGTGGATTTCTATTAAAACACAGAGTGTAGGTAACACATGGAGTTTCGGTAACATAAGAAGCGTAGGTAACACACTAAGTGTAGATAAAACATGAAGTGAAGATAACACATAGATTGTCATCAAAGACTAGAGAACCTGCACCTTGGTGGAATAGGGAAGTACTAAATCGGTCTTTGTAGGACCCAAAGCCTAGATAAGACACATAGTCTAGGTAAGATACACATTCAAGGTAATCACATTACTTCTAGGTCACAGCCAGTAGTAGGATTTCGTCCTTAGCATGCTCATTCTGGGATCACCTCTTCCTCAAGCCAATAGGTCAAACTCCAAATTCCACATAAACTCACATAGAATATCTGAAAAGGACTGCCTCATTGTGAGGATCCCAATGTTGAAAACTTCTCGTCAAATAGACACACAGTTTTAGAGTTATGGTAACTTAATTAAAAAGGGGCTTGTTGGGTTCAGGTTCATCCCAACCCACTACAATCCGACCCGCTACCAGTCT
Organism: Viscum album; assembly: GCA_963277665.1. Taxonomy (NCBI): domain Eukaryota; kingdom Viridiplantae; phylum Streptophyta; class Magnoliopsida; order Santalales; family Viscaceae; genus Viscum; species Viscum album. The sequence goes on along the minus strand of OY728162.1, from coordinate 71,499,271 downwards.
AACCTTTCGGCTTCAGCTGGGCCGGCTCGAGCGATCCATTTTTTTCCACCTAGACACGGCGGCTACTACATCCCATCAAGTCAACGTGGGATGGCCTCCACGTTCAATGCGGTGGTCTTCCACATGATCTCCCCATGAATATTTCTTTGGGGTCTCATCGTGGTCTAGTTGGACTGCAGCCCTTCATTATGTGATGTCCCCCCTACCACGTTAGGCTAATCCCTGTCACTCATCATTGAGCCATAGGCCCTGTCTGCCACCCACAACTGACATGCTACAGGCTCCTCCCACTGAGTGGTCATGCCCCCACACGCCACCACTAACGATTCCCCTTTAGTGGGTCATCGGTCACACTCTGTTGCTTCATTTTTTTTGAAATGAAATCACACCTGCGACCCTCGGGTCACGTTATTCATTTCCCTTAAACTCATCTTGTCATCACTCTGAGGGTCCGGTCACATTCAAAACCTCATGGAAAATCCCAACGTGGCCACGAGAGACTGTCAGTGAAGAACATAAGAACTGGGAAGATAAATATCACATGAAAACCCTTATAATGGACCTTGTACTTGTTCTTGTCGGACTTGACCCATTCATTTTATCCGAAATAGAAAAGAACTGGAGAAGAATAATCACCAAGATCTAGTCCCTTTAATCCAGTTGTTTTAACCATCCTGCAAAAATGATCGAACTATGGATCAACTTCTTCATGGGTTGGTCCACATTTGTCGTTGGAAACCGGAAAAGGGAGAGGAATTAGGAAGAAAAAAATAAACTCCCTACTAGGATTTTGGATCACTCGAATAATATGATTCTTCGTTGATAGTGATCTTCCACGAGCGATCTTGATCCATAGTTTGTCATCATTCTCTAACATGAGGGTTCCTCCTCCTTGCCATAAGAAAACTCTAGGGTTATGAATATAACCCTAGATTTTCGAACAAGGATATATTAAAAACAAAACCAAGATTGTGTTACCACATTATGTAAATTAATATATCTTTATTAAATATTTTAAATATGTACACTTCTAGAAATTAACTTTTACCCTCAACCTGCACTAGTAGAGGTTAGGCTCCACCAAATGAAAACACCTCATTATAAACTCAATGGTGGTATCGAATTTCAAATCCAATCCCTCATTTTAAAGTTACCAAAATTGAACTTTCTTGATATTTTTAATAAACATAAAAAATTGTTCAAACATTTTTTCTATGCACCCTGGGCATCCGAATTATTTGATATCTCTGATCCTGGTCTCAAAATAATCCCATATAATTTAAAGTAAAATTTACATGGAAATCTGAGACATTATACATCCAATGGCCCAAAGGCCTTCATTTTTTATTGATTTTTTATAATCCACCTTTCAATGGGTGAGGTGGAACCCTTACAAGGCTCGTAGGCGTAATTATTACATGGCCCATAGGCCTTAGAGGAATTCCTTGCCTGTAGGATTCAAACATTACATACTACCCAGACTAACTACTTAGAACTGCTCCTCCCCAGTATCTTCATCATGATATCATCTCTCCACCTTCACATGGCTGTTCGGCTAGGCAATCCCATGCATGCAAAGGCTTGCCCTAATGGCAGGTGTCATACTCTATCATTCTTGCAATCTGTGTAGATTCTGTTGTGGTGAAAGCTCCATGATCCTCCTCCTTATAGAGATTATTCCTTTTAGGTTTTCTGGTTTTCATCTGCACTTATGGTGGCCCTAAGGCCTTGAGGTGGCCCGAAGGCCTTACTGGTCCAAAGGCTTGGGTGGCCTGAAGGCCTTAAAGGACTCAGGGACAAAATGGTTTAGTCAACCCTTGGTATAAGTGGTGCCATTATTTTATCATAAAAATAAAAATAATAAATAATTCAATATAAATATTTTTTATAAGAACATATATAAATTTAAATATATATATGAACATATAATATATTATAGAATAGTGGTAAAGTCATTGAAATATAAGAGGGAGGTTGTGGGATCAATACCCAACGATGGAAATTTTTCAATAAAATAACTATACCAGTGACTTGGCCAAACTATTGGTATAGGTATTTACTTTAAACCTACTTATACCAATGGTTTTAGAATAGTTGATATAGGTATTATATACCATCAGATTTGTCAAACTGTTGGTACAGGTCTATACATATAGAAAACCACCCAACAACACCTCAAACCATTGGTATAGGATATACAAATATTTTTAGGGGATATAACAATGGTTCCAAACTATTGGTATAACTTCTTTCTTTAGTGACACATTAGTGAGTTATATATTAATTTTCCTAACATTATTCTTTTTTATATTTTTTACATGTTTCATTTTTTATGTCTCTCACTCCCTTATTTTTTTTCTTTTATTATATTTTGTTTTGTAATACTCATACTAAATTACCATTCAATGATATAATTTATTTAAAATTCAAGTTTAATTTACTCATTTAATTTTTTTTACATTTAAATAAAATTTATTTCACTGATAGCCTATGATTTGGGAATAAAATTAACATTGAGGGGTGATTTTAAGTAAAACTTGTTATTTTTCAATGATATGAATAATTTTATATCTATTAAATTTTTTATATATTGATAATTTTTGTGTGAGTATTATATGGGTTAATCATACCATGTAATATCTGCACACTTAATTACAAAAAAACCTTGAAATTTGAGCCTTTTTACTTAATTTAATGTAAATACAAGTTATAATTAATGTCAATAAGCATCCCAAAATGATTTTTCTATATGTTAATTTCTTATCTAATAAGTTTTATTATTGTACCATATTGACCTATAATTTATTCCTAATTTTTTTCTCAGAAAAATTATAGAAAATTAAATTAAATTAATAATAATAATTATAATAATAATGATAATAATACAAAAAATATTTATAGGATAGAAAAAGGGTTAGAATTTTGGGAATTATTAAGTGAGTGGGTTTTGAAAATTTGATTGTAAAGTGTGTATGGAAGGTTTTGTAGAAAAAAATGGAAAGATGAAAATTATAAAATGAATTATTTTTACTGAATAAAAAGTGGATAGGTAAGCATGAATTGGTTTTTACAAAAAAATGGGTGGATTCAATAGAATAGTAAACTCATGGATTTCCTTTCTCGAAATAATAATATATATCTCCTTGAATTTTGTTTTAATATAATTTATGAGGAACTCATTTCTATACTTACTATGACTAATTATTATTTTTGGTTCTTCCTTTTCACATATTTATATCATGAATTGAATTTAATATGAATGTTAAATATTTATAATCTATTGAATATCATCTTGAATTATTTTCTAGAATTTAATTTTTACCAAGAGTTGAAATTTTCATGTGTTGGGGTATAAAAAAACTATAATTCACTAATTCATTCAAACCTCATATCAATATTTTAAATTGTTTTTCTATTTTAAATCATAAATTTAATAATCAATTTCAATTCTCATTTTATAAATTATATAATTTTAAATACTTTTGAAAATGTAAATTTCTTTTGTTTTGATATTTAAATTGTATATGAATATTATTTGGAGGTCCTAAGATGAAGTGAGGTAAAATGGGCCAAAATAATTGGAATATAAATCATACATGTCCACCAATTTTCATATTTTGAAAAATATATACATCTAATGGGATGGAATTTTGTGTGTAGATCCAAAACTATGTGATCTAAAACTTTTAAGAAGAGAACATGTCCCAATTACTCAATAAGGGATATTGATCATTCATAATGGAGTAATTTATTCCATATAAGAAAACACCTTATTTAACCAATAACTATGTATTTCTATGGGTAATGAATGTATGTTTCAGTAATCTAAAATTCCTCTATTTAAAAATTCTATCAACCACCACTAAAATGGACTCATAAGCTTTTTATTTTTATAATATGGTGATGAAAACTATTTATCACAATAAATTTTAAAACAAAATAAAAATACAAAAAAATTATAAAGAAAAGAATTTTAATTTATGGAATATTAAAATGTGTTCAAAGCTATTCCAACAAGGAATTTTTTATGATCTTTGTGGCCCTAAAACCCCAATATTTTTCAAAATGATTGATAGAGTGTTGGTTATCAAGTGTATTTCTCATTTGATATTTTAGATAAATTTCATATATTACTCATTTTATCATTAAATGATAAGGTATTGATGGAATCTTCTTATTATTTAATCATCATTATTATATAAAATAAATTAAAACACCTATATATGAAAAAAAAATGGTGGGTAGGTTGTGTTAACAATATAACGTTTTATAAATTTAAAATGTGACATGGAAATTTAGTATAGACTCGCATATATAATTTAACAAGATCTTGTCTAACCTAGATAAAATTGATAAAAAAAAATAGAGGAAAAGAACTAATTAATCATCGTATTAACATCTATTGATACCTCACACAACATTTTAAGAGAATGTATTATGTATTGTAAAGACTACTTAACTCTAAATAATTGAAAATTTATTTATTTCCATGTTTATAACTAGAGAAAAATGGGGTTGAATCAAAGGCAAGGTCTCTCAATATAAGGGGAAGGTCTGGGAAGATAGATAAGAAGGTATATAATAATGAAAACACAAAGAGTAATTCTTGGTCCAAGAATAAATTTATTAAGTAATATTAGTGTATAATTTTTGTTACAATAAGAAAAAATATCCAAATAGAAAATTTATAGAAATTAAACAATTGGATAGATCATTTGTTGGATAAAACAATATATGATAGTGAAAATTTTTTTAATGTGTCTAATAAAACTATGGGTTAGAAATGGATTTTAGATTTTTTTTTATTCATTTAATATGTTCCCTTGAATGGAGTGATTCTTTGATTTAATATAATTTAATTATGGTGATGCCATTTTATAAAAAATAAGTCTTATATATTCTTGGGGAAGTGTTATTTTTTGTTTGAACATTATAATAATATTATTTTGAATTTAAATGATATAAAATGGATGCTCAAATTTTTTTAAAAAAAATTGTATGTACTTAGTCAGAAGTGATATTCATTTAGTTTTGAGACTAGTTGTCTTAAAATCCCCATAGGATCACTCATATTTTTTAGAGTATTCATAATGAATGGGATCTATGTTTTGAATGGTAAAATGCATGGTATATAATTAGGCATATTATATAACATAGATAAATATAATGCGAATTTGTGGAATATGATATGGGGGAATGTAAGTTCCAAGTCACTAAAAGAACATTAAAAGTATGAGATGTTAAAATAATTATTACATGGTAATCTTCCCTTTTTTGAAGGTTTTATTATTGGTGAGTATAAATGAGTGAGTTTTAATAGATCAAACTTTAAAACCAATAATACCCTTGATTATGTTCACTCTGATCTATGGGGTCTCTCTAGAACTATCTCTCATAGTGGAGGCCATTATGTTATGATGTTAAATAATGATTACTCTAGGAATATTATGATTTACATATTAAATAAAAAATATAAAACATTTATATAATTTAACAGTTAGGAGACTATTAATAAAAATCAAATTTGTAGGAATCTTAAGGCCTTTATAAATGATAATATGTAGGGATATATATCCAAATAATTCATTATATTTTGTAAGTTTGAGAAATTCATAAGCCATGGGACTATTAACAATACTCCCAAACAAAATGGATAAACTTATAGGATTAATATAACTAATTTAGAAAGGGGAAAAATAAGTTTTCTTACTCTAATTTATTCGAATCCTTTTGGGGAGAAATTCTATAACCATGTTTTACATTATTAATAGATTTTTATTCAAAACCATTGGATTTAAAACCATAGAATAATTATGGATCAATAAACCCCATTATTATGATCACGTTAGAGTCTTTCGAAATACTACTTATGTACACACTAAAATTGATAATCTTGAACCACTAGATCTCATTAATTATCTTGTGGTTGTTAAATTTTATAAATTATGGATAGATAGTCCTAGATTCTTGAAATGAACCATCAATAATAATGTTACATTATATGATTCTAGTACACCAAGCCCTAATTATACTTGGTATATCACTCCTAATGAACCCAAAATCGAGGGTGTTGAAATAAATTTAAATATTGAATTTGTGTCTCAAAAGGATTTTGTTTATATCCTTTCATGGTATGGAGTATAGTATGAGTCATAGGCTGATCAAGAAGGTGAGGTTTCTTCTAAAGTGGGTCATAACTAACTAATGAGAGATAGTAAGGATATTCATTCAACCTCCTTCTAGATATAGTAATGCTAGTTTGGTTTTTAAATTTTAATATTTCCTAAGACATTATTGATAATGAAACTCAAACTTATACGCAAGAAATTAAAGGTAATGAATCCAAAAGTGGTGTCCAACTAAGGATAAAGAAATAGAATACTCAAAAATAACCCTTGGATTATTTTCAACATGTTGAATGATGAAAAACTCAATAGATTTAAATGGATATATAATAAAAATGAAGATAATATTAGAGAAATGAAAATTAGATTTAAATAATTACTCATTTTTAAGGATTATAATGATAAGGGATTGGTTGTTATGAAAATTTTTCTCATGTGGTTAACCCTACAAAAAATTGTGTCCTTAGTAGTGATTATTGTTACTAATGGCACTATTTAAAACCATAAATATATTGTTTAGTGACGGTTCTATAAATTGATACATATTTCACAGTATCTATTCATTTAATAGTGATTTTTATATGTTTAGTTTTCAATCATTTAGTGGTATATTTATAATAAGTTAGTGGTGATTTTTTAAAAAAATATAATTTAATATAACCTTGCTAAATAATTTAGCGGTGGTTTACTTTCTTTGAGGAAAAAAACAATAACGACCTATACCACCACTAAAAAATCTATCATAAATTTATTAAAACCACCTCTAAACATATTAAATAATTAAAAAAACTATATAATAAAAAATAAAAAACATACAAATAACTTAATCATATAATAAACTAATCCATAATTACATAACCATTATACATCCACAATCATACATCCATAGTCATAAATACCTAACCATTTATCAACCATATAATCTTAGTAATCATATATATAAAGATAAAATATTTCTAAAATGAACCATCAACCAATGGCCAATACATCCATCCCACCCCATCCACTACACCAAACTACCTCTATTCCAAAAGCCTCTATAAGAAAAAACAACAACATTATGTCATCAACCTGAAAAAAAAAAGATATAAATCAGAACTTAACATAATAAATAAGAATTATAATAGAATCATTGATAATATTTAATAATACCAATATAATGGTCAACCTCTTACCAATTTCTGACTTTTCTCACTTACAATACAAACCTGAACATTTAAGATACCAAATAACAAACATATCATGCATAGAATATAATCAAAATTTTACGCACAGCATTTGTAATATTTTTATTCAAATAGATCAAATTTAATATAAAGAAAATAATATAACATATAGAACACTTCAAAAATATAAAAATACCTATTTAAGATATGTTACAGCACTTTGAACTCAAAAGGGATAAGTATATAACAATCTAACCAATTTTTAAACCGACACACGGTGTTCTTGAAATTACTCAATAAAAAATTTAAATATTTGATATGGAAGCATTTTATATATTTCAAAAACTATACAACAGTGGTTGTATCATGATTTCAAATCTATCTAAGGTCTATTTCTATCGTTTTTATAGTTACACACATGTTTTAGTATTTTAAAACACAAAAAACACATTTATGGGAATCTTAAGAAAATTGTAACATATATTGATGTGGATTAAATTTATACATTTTAAAAATAAATATTAAGTAATTTTGATATTTTTTTTCATATAACACCATTTTTACCCCGTGTCGCATGCTTTTAAAGACTTCGATATCTTTTAAAAATGATTATTAAGTCATTTTGAGCACACTACATATTAGATGGGTGTGTTTTATGATTTTAAATGTCAAAAATAATTAAATAGTGGTTTTACTATGATTTCTTGTCTATATGAGGTTATTTACTATGATTTTTACCATTGTTTTAGTGTTTTAAAATGCTAAAAATACATTTATGAGCATCTTGGGAAAATAGTAACTTGGATTGATGTTGTTTTAGTGAATAAACATCATAAATAAATCCATGGTAATTTTATAATGATTTGATGGCTCTTTGATTACATTTTATTGGTTTTGACCCTAAAACGCCTGTTTTTATATACTTTGATATCTTTTAAAACTACTTATTGAGTCATTATCAGCACATTGCATGTCAGATGGATGTGTTTTCTTTTCATACACATCAAAAATAATTCAATGGTATTTTTATCATGATTTCATTTAAATTTGAGGTTTTTTATATAGCTTTTACCAATAAACAAACATTTTAGTGTTTTAAAACACTAAAAATGTGATTAAGTTAATTATAGAAAACCATAACTCAAATAGATGTGGAGTTAGTTTCTATATTTTAAAAATAAATATATTTTCATGTTCCTATTATTTCATGACCATATGATTCTATTTTATTGGTTTTGACCCCCTGATGCATGTTTTTAATGTCTTTTATATTTTTAAAAACTACATATTCATTCATTCTCAGCACACCACACATCATATGGATGTGTTATTTACTCTTACGTGTCACCAATAATTAAACAGTGGGTGTCTCATGATTTCATGTCAATATGATGTTGTTTTATTTGTTTTTGACTATTATATGCATGTTTTAGTGTTTTAAAATACTAAAAATACATTTATAGTAATTTTGGGAAAATTGTAACTTATATTGATGTGTTTTTTGTTCTTAAAATTTGAAAATCAGTCTATATTCATTTCACTATGATTTAGTGGACATTAGACAACATTTTCATGGTTTTGATCCCTTGGCACATTTTTTAAAGACATTGATATCTTTTAAAACTGCTTATTGAGTCATTCTAAGAACACCAAACATCGAATGGACATGTTTTCTACTCATACATATCAAAAATAATTCAATTGTGTTTTTCTCATGATTTAACATCATTATGAGTTTGTTTTCTATGGTTTTAGCTATTACACACAAGTTTTAGTTTTTTAAATCACTAAAAAATTACAAATATCGTGGGAAAAACGTAAATAATATTGATCATGAATTAATTCCTATATTTCAAAAATCAATATATATTCATTTTACTAGGATTTCACATCCATATGATTCTATTTTCATAGTTTTAATCCCTTATTTGTGTTTTTAAAGATGTTGATATCTTTTAAAATATATTAACACCTCATTCTAAGAACACCATATATCAGTGTTTATACCATTATTTCACATCAATAATATTTTTTTTCAATGTTTTCTAACATTACACACACATTTTATCATTTTAGAATGTTAAAAAAATGATTATATGAATCCTTAGAAAAATGTAACTCATATTTTTATTATTTCAATTAATACATTTCAAGAAACAATATATAGTCACTATCTTATTATTTCATGGCCACCTAATGTTGTTTTTTGGTTTTGATCCCCTAATGCATTTTTTTAAAGAGTTTGATATCTTTTAAAACTACTTATTGAGTTATTTCCTGCACACCACATATCATATGGATGTGTATTCTACTAATACACATAGAAAATAATTAAACTTTGGTTTCACCATTATTCCAAATTAATATGAGGTCTTTTCTATGATTTTTACCATTACATTCGTTTTTTAGTGTTTAAAGCACTAAAAACAAATTTATGGGCATCTCGGGAAAACCATAACTTGGATTGATGTGCATTTAATTCTGAAATTTTAAATATAAATATGTTGTCATTGTACTATGATTTCATGGAATTCCAATGCCATTTTATTGGTTTTGACCCCCTGAAGCATGTCTTTAAAAACTTTTTTATCTTTTAAAACTACTTATTGAGTCATTTTTATCCCACTACACATCAGATCACTATAATAGATTAAGGGAATAGTGATGATTTTTTTATCTGGTTAGCTATTTGAACCATTTCCAAATGGTTCCATAAAATTTTCTTAAATCTCCTCTAAATTTGGCATCTTCAACCGACTAGCATCATTTTCACCCATTTATAAGTTGTTTCTAGGAAGTGTTGTGAAACAATATTTAGTAGTTGTTATATCAATTTTTAGCATCATTTTTATCTCTTAAGAATTTTTAGGTTTTTATAGTGGTTTAAACTACTACTATATTTTACTAATATATAGCAGAAGTTTAAACCTTCATTAAAAATATTTTTACCATATATAGCGTTATTTTATAGCATTATAATATATTATTGTTAAAAAATATATAGAAGCTACATCCCCATGAAAAAATGATTCCATGATTCATAAAAAATCAAATATGTAGTGGCTAATACATGAAAATAAAATAGAATCATATTGATATTCTAAAATCTATAATAGAAGACCTATAAATTGAGATTCAGTAAAAAATAATCGAAACATGCGAAAAAATATGAAAGATTCAAATATATACATTTTTATAATTTATTATGACTTCTTGTATATAAAAAATTATATTAGGAAGTGAGAACAAATAATTACCACATGAATATTGTTAATATAGTCTTAACCAAGTCTATGATATCAGTAAACTGAAACCCATGTTTACAAAGGTAAAAACCCAAATCAAATAAAGATACATAAAAATATAAACAATGTTCAAAAATTACAAGGATAATAAAAAAATATCATATAAATAGGTTAAAAATATCATAAATAAATATCAAATAACAATGAATGAAATACCTCATAAAAACACCAGAATCCACCACTAAAATCAATAAAAAAAGAAGTTACTATAAAATTAATATGCAACAACCTCATCATATTTCCACTTTATCCTTGCTTACATATAACTACATTTTATAATATTGCCGCATCACTGCATACCTCCACATAATGACATAAGAGAACCATACCTATAAAACCCCACACCTCATTTCACAATATCACCACCTTTGTATATCCATTGCACACTTATTTTACATTTCCACCACACATCCTCATAAATAATTACCACATCATAACCAACAACATCCAACACACCGCAAATAAAAAAATAACATGAAATCAATTACTATAATAATTTTCCCATAATAAGGATTCCACATAACAAGAAAACAATGAACTACTCCCCCATAATCTGATCAACCTTTCCTCCATCAATCCCTAAAGCTTCCACACATCATAATAAGATAATAAAATTTCCACCACAATACCACTTTCATTATGAAATCCACAAAAAACCCAATCTAACAATAATAACAAAGATAACATGACAAACAGTATAAAAACCCCAAAACTTATACACCCATTGTTGGTATCAGGGCACGTAGTGGATGATGGTGGGCCGGAGATTTTAAATTTCATATCACCAGAGTGATAAAATGTGTTGTCTCTAGAAATATAATCCCCATTGTGGTCCAATTATCTCTTGTAGTTTAATCTGAGCATGTAAAATAAAAGAAACGAGTATCTAATTCTAATTTGAATATTTCATGCCTATCGCTAGTCATCGTTGAATTCTGCTTGAAGGATCTATCATAGAACCCCTCTAGATCATCCACACATGCTTCTCAAATCAATATGAATTTCCTTCTTCATATTCTAAGTTCTAACATAGAGCTCTAACAACCTCTTTGACACTATGAAGATCACCACCATCCCATGAATTTAATCTATAAAGGTGATCTTGGACTTTACTTGTAGTAGAAGTGTTCTTCTCTTTATAAATCAAGATAAGATAGAATCCCTCAATTCTGAATGCATGAATAGTTTATGTAATGATGATTCTCTCCCACTTATATAGTAGATTTATCAGAATACCTAGAAAGGATTTATGGCCCCCATATATTTAATGTTCACTAAATAAGTAAATAATAATAATTATGATGAACCAAAATGAATCATAAATATTATTTATATTTTATCAGATAATTGTAATATATATTAAATATATTACATGATAATCCCATGACATTAACTCAATTCATAATTCTAGCTAATATTAAATGAACCTAAACTATTAAAATAGTATGCATTTATATAATATTAATCCTTTAATTTACTTAACCACTTGTAAGTAATTTTAATAAATAAATTCAACTCAATTATTCTTTACATGAATAATAATGAATTTATTTATTTCTTGATGATCGATACAACTTGGAAAAATCTTGGACCACATGGTGGACCCACCATTTCTTATATACTTATTCACCTAAATAGGGTAGATTATTGAATGCATTATTGTGTGTGTCCCTCTACACCCTTATCATAATAGCAATAAATAGTATCCACATACTAAGAGATTAGTATACCAACCCATAAATTCTCATAAATATATAAAGAGTAGTCATAGAAATGAAAATCAAACTATTAACACACACTACACAATATAATATCTTTGCCTTTAGATATCCTTTAAAGTAGGACACACACTTATGTCATCACTCCTTCTTTCTTTATTATGTTTTTATTTATCTGGATGGATTTACCTTCAACTACCATGGCCATGAATCTAAGAAGGTACTACCATTCTAGTCAAATAGGCATGATATATTACTTTTTCAACCCAGAAGAAAAAAACCCTATCTTGATCATTCAACCAATTCCATACCACCAATGACACACCCAACACAAGTTATCTCACCATGACCTCAATATCATGGGTTTTTTCTTGAATCAAATTAAGTGATCAAATGGACACATTGATAATGTTCACAACTCAGGACACCAATATACATGTACATATATAGGAACATAAAATGAAACCCAAAACATGTGGTTTTCCTGTTATCAGGTCGGTCCTCATGATCTCAACAACAAGATATCACCAAGTATGAACTTCATGAGAAGAAGTCTCAATGTTTATGATCCCCTATCACCTAATATTCATTCATCTACTATGTATATTCGGTGTGATGTATCTAGACTATATGACATATATTTAAGATTAATGTCATATAATCTTAAGGTTCTCATTATAGCCTAAGATCTACTATAACCTTCTGATGCAAAAATTAAAATGTTAAAATTCCCATTAAATAATGGATTTATGAATGTTTTCACTATAATGGTAGGTTTAAATCATGCATATCTCACTATATTCATGAAATGGTAATCAAAAGTAATATTTAGTGGGGTCTAGAAACCCCATTCTTAAAACACTCCCACTTTCACTAGAGTCAACTTACTAAAAAAACGTGTTAGCTCTTACATGATTAATATCATGTTTCTATAGAGTCACAAATTTAGTTGTTGGGTCTGCTACATCTCCACTACATGATAATCCTACCATGTGTAACCTCACCACCTTGAGTAAGACTCATTAAGAGATGTTATCACAAAGTTTATTTCATTTCCACTATAAAATCTTAACATCTTGGGTGGTAATAATATCATAATTTAAATGATGATAAAACTTTACTTACTAAGTGTGATTCCAAGAACTGGAACAAATCATTGCGTATTTTATATTTCTTCTTACCTCCCTCATAATTCTTAATGCACTCGGTATTTGTAGACATGGCTACCACTAGATTGAATGATCTTTTATTCCTTATTACCTTGGCCTGAATATGATATTATATCATATTTATCCTAGGAATACAAATTTGTGACCTATAAAAACTAGTATATATCTCTGCCAATATATCATGTATATATCCTTTATAATTTCTCTTGTACAATCAAATTCCATGACTTCTTCTCTTGAAGTTATCTTGAATATAATAGATATTTTCCTACTATAAAGCATATTTTGTCAATATAATATCTTGTACATATCATGTCATGCATTATTGATCCATCACTAAAGCATATGGAATTTCAACTCACCACACTAATCTCTTCTCATGTACAATTATGTCATATTAGAGAGATTTATGCCATGTGACATTGAAATAAATTCCCTCTTGAATTCTTACAACTTTTATTTTTCAATACCTTTTCAATATATTTATGATTTATTGTGACTAAGAAACCATTATATACACCTCAGTAGATTATGTTTCATAACACATACATTTCTATATTAAGTCAATATGTGGATTATTTCTTTTATCCTAGTCTTAACAAACTATAATACCAATAACTATTTTCCATATGTTATCAAGAATATTTTACTTGGAAAACAATGATGTTCCCACTAACCACTGGTAGACACATAGAAAATATTCATTAAAAATGAATACTCTAATATCTGGTTTCTTACTTCAATCCTAAACTATGTTTTAATAACTTTCACCCTAATTGGAATTATATGATGTCATTATCCCTTTCTGGTTGCATCATTTAGAAAAATTATATGATTTGTTTTTTTTAAATGTAATCCTCAATTTAATGATCATAGAAATTAGTTAAGACATGTAAAATTATAATTGATTTCAACATTAGGAATTGGTATAGTCAATCGAGTCTTATTGGTACCACTCTTATGTCATCCATGTATCATCTCACATAAATATCCACCACAATATTCAAAATAAAAATCCCATTTACTTTGATACATGGAATCCATTATTTAATTTTAATAGATCTTTTCAATATTAGCTAATTTCCATATACTGATTACTTACAGGAATTATTATTATTCTCAATGAATAATGTGTCACTAGATATGGTGAATATAAAACCATCGTTGTGGATTTATCCTTCCAACATAATATGTATATCTGAAGCATTCCTCTTTCCACACGCACTTTTTGAACTTTTTCCTATGTCAACTAGTTGTGAATCTCTATCATTAAATAAACCCAATCCAATCGTTCTCCCGCTAGCTCAAATAGAGATGTGGACCCTTTTATAGAAATATGGACTATAACTTCACTATATCTTTTCTATCATATGGATTTTTGTGATATCCTTAGAGAACCATTGGATGATTATTATAAATTCACATTGTGTTTTTCTTGATGCATGTTTTTTTATATCCTAACAAACACTTTTCATCTAAACACATGTTTTTATGAAATAATGGATTTACATCATACTACAACTCATATTATATCCATTTTTCATTATAGATGGAAAATGGTTATGGGATAATGTTGTTATTTTCAATTCATGTATTGAAATAATAGAAGTTTCAGTAATGGATATAAGTTGTAACATTGATACTCCTTTTAGTTATATCATGACTCTAATGTGTATAAGGAATTGTGCATTTAGGAATTACTCCACTATATATTTTTTTGATCAATGTTAATATGAAATCTTCATGATCGATCCTTCTTATTTGAATCATAGCCCTGATGTGGATAAGGTAATGTGCGTCTAATAATTAATCCATGATACATTATATTGATTGATGAAAGCTTGTTCAATATATTATTTGGAATTTTCACCCAAAGAACCTCATATATTATGACCATGTATATTCCATAATTAAATTTTACATTCCTTAAACACTTAAGGGAATCTTATGAAGTATACTTACCACAAGCTTTCCCTTGGAATAGTTTTTACTCTCTAGTAAAACTAATACCTATAGAATTATGGTGTATATTTATTTTTAAAGGTTTCATTGTCCAAAAAAAATATGTATATACATCAATAATACACAAGGTGTTTAACTCTATGAATTCTAAATACCATACTGGGAATATCCTTGATGTCCACTTTTAGTCTCTCTTGAAAAATAATTATCTTTCCACAACAAGGTAAATAAGTGTTACATTTTATATTTGTCATGTATTTCCTATGATTTAGGTATTACTAAACTATTTTTTGAGTATTATACATGATAAATAGTATTCATTATAGTTCTATAATAATGTCTCATATTGTCCAAAAAATTCATGAGATAAATGTTTTGGTTATACTCAATAAAATTTCAACTATAATAAATAAAGATGGAAATATATAAATTGTGTGCTTCTCACCACTGACTTAGGAACTATAATTTCTTAAATTATTAGAGAATACATATCAATTCTTGTAATTTTTCTATTACTTACTTGGTTACTTTATTTTGATACACATATGTGATAAGCATGTTGTATTTAATACCCAAGAACTATAATTGAAGCATTAAATTTTATATTGATTAACATACCTAAGGAAGAAATTAATATGTTCTTATATGATTTAGTTAAATGAATTTAAACTTCCATTGATTTATTTCATTATGTGAAAATAAAATAACTTCATGTTTAATGCCTCTTTTCTTTGAAGGAATTTGGGAAGGTTCCTTTTACATCAAGCTTTTAATTTTCATTTCTCTTTTTCTATCAAAATGTTAACCATAAGAATTAATTATTATAAGTTATTTAAGTTCTTATTTATGTATAGAACATTACCAAAAGTAAAAAAATTGTTTTTTCTATACTATTTGTCTTATAATTTTAAAAGAAACTGAAGAAAATTGGTGAAAATGATACGAGAAAGAGATCCATTGAAAGATCATGATCAATATTTTAGTCTACACATAGCCAATATAATCATCACTTATTCATATCTACACTTTACTTTATCCTCAAAAATATTCTCAAAGATGAGACAAGATGTAATATCATCCATGTCCTAATATAGTATCCAAACTAACATTAAAAATTGATTTTAGCATTATGAACCAACCATTATATGTGAAATACAAGGGAATATTATAATCATTTTTAACACCCTCACATTCTGAGGTGGATTAATAGGTATTGGGGACTCTAATACCTTGAATTTTTTATATTTTAGTATTGTGTTCAAGTGCCTATACTATTATTTAGAAACTCATGTTGGATATGACATTGACTTTTTCCAATAGATATCGTAGTATGTATTGCGGTATTACATTCCATTTTCTAAAAATATAAAATCAAGAAGATCAGTACTTTTTTATTTGATTAATAATTTAGACATTAATTATTAAATCATTAGATCATTGAATGTCTCCCAGTATTTTATCTTACTCTAGAAACCCATTGTACTAGAATTGGAATACTATGGCACATGAGTATTCTATGGGAAAGGATCCTTGAACCTCCCCTCATTTTCTATAATCATTGGCTATGACACTACTTGGAGAGATCAAGTTAGGTGTTTGACGGATCAACCTCATTAACTTGTGTCTCTTTGATTAGTTGAGTGAAGTCTCAGCTTCTCAAATAATAAATAGGATTTAATCAATGAATGCCTCTAAACTAGCATAAAATTATCTATGAAAAATTATTTGATCCCTACATTAGTTAATTCAACACATAACTCTCATTATAAATCCTTAGTAGTTAAAGGCACCCTCAAATTTGGGTTATTGAGCATCTCATACACACGGTTTTGTTCAAATTCAAATTATAGAAGGTATTTTGTGACTTAATATTTCTTTGAGGGTTTTTTAATTCTTTTTATCAATTTACAAAACATTTTCTATCTGATAATCACTTTCTCTGTGATCACACTCACAAATTACTCTGTAATAAATATAAAAACATTCATCACATCATAAATTGAGTTAATCTATGAATTTTTAGGTGTATTATTTTAGGTGGTTACGTAAACATCTAGATTCAATAAAATAATAAACAATAAATATATTAAATATATTATGTGACTAATCTTGAGCATATATTATTGGTTCATCCATTTAAAATCAATCGACCAACCATGACCTAGTGGTATAATAACTCACTCGGGTTATGACTCGTACTGCAGCTCGTACCCCTACACAATGTGTCATCGCCTCATCTAGAATACCACCTCATCTCAGTATGGTCCACATATTACTCTGTCTTTATCATAGTTTATCCATACTCTCACATAGGTGAGAGAATCTTAGGATTGGGTAATATATAGAAAAATAGCACTCGTAGACACACATGCCCCTATAGATATTAAAAGAGAAAAACTGATGATGCAAAGACCAACATTCAATTAATTACATGTATCCTACCCAATTAAAATAATTAAATAAATAAATAAAATTCCATACATACATTAGTTGGACTCTACTCAAGATCATTCATCGCACAATTAAATGTGAAATTAAAAAACTAAACATCTAATAAAAAATAAATTTCTATAAATTTAAAGTATGTTGGAATTTAAATAAATGGAATAAATTTTATAAATTCAAATATATTTTTTTATTCGATCAAAATATTAATTTAATTTTAATATCCTAAATTAAATTAAATAATGAATTCAATTTAATACCTAAATTAAATTAAATTTCTATTGGTATATTAAAATAGTATATTTTTAAAAAAAATATTAATTAATTTAATTTATTACTAAATTTAAATTAAATAATTAAATTTATATCTACTATATTGGGATCTGAAACCCCATGCAGGGCCAATGCAGTTCAGAAAAAACCCTCACATGCCCATTTCGGGCTGGGCAGAGCCCGTACAAGGCTATTTGAAGCTATGACGGCCTACCCGTACCCATTTCAGGTCGGGATAACTTACCCCGGCCTATTTTAGGGAAGATCTGGTAAGTACATATATACATGGGAGTACCTCGCATAATAGGCATCTAGGGTTTCATCCATTAGCCGGATGAAGGCCAATAGGTAGGTATTGTGGCCATTACCAGACCATGGTATTGTGACAACATCTTCTCATGAAGCATGTGTAGAGACAATTTTTGTATGGATTTTATTTGTTGTCAAATGATTTTCATTGGTAATAAATGATGATCAATTAAATAGAAAGACTAATTTGATGTCAATATGATGAAGAAGTTCCAACTTTGATGGAGCTAGGATTAAGTCCTCAAGTCTTGAACCTCCAAGAATAATGTGAATGATTTTAAGACTTTGAGTTACATGATGATGGATAGAGAAAGCGTATGGACGTTTGAAGATGTTTTTCTTGAAATAAAACTCATTTTCTTTAATAAAGACCTTTGTATAGGTTCATCAAACTCACCTTGGGTTCGGAATGAGGTTTTGATGGTAATGTGGATGAGAATTGGATTCATTATGGATTTGATACAAATCTAAAAGTGAAATGAAGATTTTATGTAAAGGGGAGAGAGTCAGTGATAACAATCGTATTGAGCATTAGTTTAAAAGAGGAGTTGTTCTACCAATCTTATTCAGGTTTTACTGGAGAGAAATATTTTCCAAGAAAAGTTGCATCCAATCATATTAAGTTTTGATTATAATGAAATATGTTATTGAAAGTATATGAAGTTATAATAATTTCCTTTAGAAATCTGACGATGCTTTGTTTGTTGGTTTTTCACAAATATCTTAAGTTATTTAGAGAACTTGTGATGTAAGCCTTATGAACGAAAGGGGTATAAAATATGATGTCAATCAGTTTCTAGTTTGATTGGAAATAAATATGCCTTTGGATGAATCTAAATCATCTTGGTTGGTTTTTCTAAACTAGAGTTTTAAGGTGGGAGGTTTCTTGGTGTTTACCAAATATTTGGGGTCCAAAATTTGGAATATAGAAAGCATTGAAAAATATAGATATTATTGAAGTCCATATGACGATATGGTAAAGTCATGAGTTTCATGAATATGTGCTTCACAAAGGGTGTTTAAGGATGGCATGAAGATTCTGATGGTGATCTACGCTATTTATGAGAAAAAGTAGCATCAATAATAGAAACATGGATTTTATGGAAGGCCTTTTGAAAATATGGAAAAGGCATGAGTTTCATAAAGATGGGCTATATAAAGGGTGTTTCTCAATGAATCAAAGAAAGTTGATAGTGATCTATGTTAGAGTGATGAGCATCGTGAATGATGAAGGTGAGGAGCATCACTAGTGGAGCATCACTGTGGCACGAAGAGTTTCTCAGTGACCTCTAGGACATTTATGGGCATCACGAATAGAGAATTTTCCTGGATCTTTACGAACAAGAGAGAACCGTGAAGGAAATGGGGGAACTCTGTGAAATGGTGCTGATGTGGGTGAAATCATATGGAATCTGAGGAAAATCCTATAAATAGGACTCTACCCTCATTTAAAAATCAGTGAGACTTAAACGAATATGTTAATACTCTATGTTCATGAAGTTGACACATGAATCTAGTTCATGAGAAAAAATTCTTGAAGGCTTTGATAGCTAAATTAATATTTGGAGCATCGTAAAAGTTAAGGGAATTCGTGAAAGTAATAAAAATTTGATAAAAAGTTTGGTGATTCATGATGGCTAAGTGAGATTCACAAAATTAAAGTGGTTTCATGAAGGTAGTGTGCCTCGTGAGGGTTGTAAGATTCCCAAAAGAGCTTCACGAGGGATCTTCCTGAAGGAGCTTCACGAACATCAATACTGAATATCAGGTGTAGGGAAACCAGTTCATGGGTATAATATCCCCATTGTGTGTCAAAGAAGAAGAAGATAGTTTCCAATCTATATTCATTTATTCATGCCATATCAATTTTTATGTTTCTAATCTGAGTTGATTTTCATTGATTTAATAATCCAAAAGGTAGTTTATGACTCTAGGAAGAAGAAGAATAAGAAGAGATCTCAGTGTAGTTGGTTTTTCACTGAAAAGATAAGAGAAAGGAAGGGAATAAGTGATTGAAACTATTGACATTCGTTGATCATAATTTGGGTCAGAGAGAATTCAGTTCATCAGTCTTCTATATTCATATTATTGTGAATGATAGAATAAGAACATAGTGCAGCTATAAAGTTATCTATTGGGAAGAAGTAAGAAGAATTTTCATTCTTTATACTATGAAAGTATCCAAGTGAAGTAGAATATTGTGGAAGAACAAAGCAGAATTATGACATCCAATAGGTCTCAGCAAGTGGAAGACTTTCTTGGAGTCACAAACCCTTGTAAACAATGAGAAGACTATCTTGGGAGAGAGTATAATGATCCATCCAAGAGCAATAAAACATGCACTATTGGATTGTTTTAAAAGTGATTCATGAGTGTAATGGAATATAATACTCATTGTAACCACACAAAAAGATTTTTCTCTAGTGGTTGTGTGATCAGGATTATTTCTAGACCGTGATAAATTCTAGCTACTCTTATTGAGTAGTGAACCTTGAAAAAATATTGAGTGTTATCTTTACTAATTTTATATACTTGCATGCGATAGGGAAAATAGAATAAAAGAATCAATATCATAATAGGTCTAATATTTATAGGGATAAAAAGAGGAAGTGAGATTAAAAATTTCCCAATAATGAATTTTCTCCTCTTGGTGTTAGGTGTATCTCAAATAGGTCATGTTAACATGGGCAGTGAACCCAAGGTAGATCTGGGGTTCAGTCGGTCCAGATCTGGAAACAGTGGGTGAACCTTCTACAGTGGTGGTGCGTCGATGTGGATATGCAGCAGCGATAAATCATGGATAATTGGTATAGCCTCATCGAGGACTAGTGGAGAATGTACTTCAAGAGAGAATCATTCATTTTGATCAGGTTGAATAGGGACAATGGTGGCAAATAGGGCCAGCACTGGCGGTGGTTACTACAGATCTAGTTATAAAATAGTTTTCGGGCTTCTCATGCGAAGGAGGTGTGGTCCATCGGGGCTTCATGCGGCATTAGTAGTGGATATCAGACAAAAAATCACAAGGGTATTCTTCAGTCGGATCTTGTGATAGGAGGGGATGGGGAGCTGACTAAGGAGAAAGGTAGGTGGCTGACTCTAGGGCACCGAGCTCACACTAGTGGGAAAGACCCATGGAGGGGTCCAGTGCACAGACAAGGGGGTCCATCAGGGAAGAACCTATTTCCCACTAATTGTTTTAAAATAATACAATTTATAAGAAAAAGTTCATCCACTAACATTAAAAAATGATTCCTTTTTTCTCTATCTTTTTAGAAGACAAATATCCATCCATTTTTTATGTTTAATGGTTTGTGATAAAAATTCCACAAAAATCACACTGAGCCATAGAATAATGAACTATTAAACACCCACCCTCCATAAAAAAATTTATTTAAATTGTTAAACTATTTTATTATCCTTTTATTCCACACCCTATGGAATAAAATAGGTAATATTCTAGAAGAAATTCGGTCATCAGATTCCGACAGGAATTGTCCAGAAATTATCTGGGTACCCTGGTTTATTTTATGTCACCACACTATTTGAGAAAACAAATAATATTTATCCAATATTTATTCTTCTATTTAATACATGAAAAACCACCACTTTTGATCCATAATTATTTTGATAACCATAACTTAGTCATCAGAGATTGGATCGAAATACGGTTGAATCTGTTGGCACAAATTTACTACCTTATACTTAAATTTAAAGCTCATTTAATTTTCATGACTCAAAAAATATCAAGTGATCACTCCAATAAAAAATTTTGATACCAGGGTACATATAGGATTTCTATGGGTTGTGGATTTTAAAATTTTTATCACTGGAGTGATTAAACTTGTCATCTGCCATGATCTAAGCCCTGGTATCATTTCAGGATCTCTTATGGTTTAATCAGAGCATAGAAAAAGAAAAAGTACCTCATTATGATTTGAAGCACACACATCTATCACTAGTCATTATTGGACATTTCTTGAAGGACCTGACATCGAAACCCTATAGATCTCCTGCACACACTTCTCGAATCTACATGAATGTTGTTTGTCAGATTCCATGAGCTAGTGTGGAGATCTGTCAATTGATTTTAAGTCGCAATGATCACAATAATATTTTTCCTTCGATTCAGTAATGTTATATTGGATCGTATTCTCAGTTTGAGTTGTTATCTCTCTATAAATTAGTGGGATAGGGAAGCTCTCAATTTTCAATGCATGAATATTTCATTGAATGAAGATTCTCTTCCACTTATATAGTGGATTACTCAAAGTACCTAGATAGGGTTCCCGAATCTCGTATATTTAATGTTTACTAAATAAGTCATAAATAATAATTATGATGAACTAAACTACATCATAAATATTATTTACATTTTATCACATACCTATAATATATTTTAAATTTATTATATGATAAACCTGATCCATTAACTCAACTCATAATTCCCACTAATATTAAACGAATCAAGAATATTAAAAACAATATTCGTTTTCATAACATTAATCCTTATATTTACTTAACCACTTGTAAATACTTTTAATAAACACATTTAACCTAATTATTTTTTACTTTAATCGTAATGAATTTAGCTATTTATTGGTGATCGATAAAACAAAGATAACTCTTGGACCATTTGGTGGGTTCTATGTTGTCCTATATACATATTCACCTGAATATGGTGGATTATTGAATGTGCTATTGTGTGTGACCCTCTAAGACCATTTCCCAATATCATTGAAATGTATTCATAGATCAAGAGTAGAGTCTAAAAACCCATCAAGTCCCTTAGATATATGAGGAATAGTTATAAAAATAACAACCAACCTACAAACATGCAAAGTGTAATATAATCTCTTTGTGTTTAGATATCTTATAAAGAAGGATGCACACTTGTTTCATCCACTTTTATTGCTTTATTATTTGTTGATATATCTAGATATATTTACCTTTGACTACCATGGACATGGATTTAATAAGGGACAACCATCAGATCAACCAAGCCTGAGATATTACTTTCTCAACCAGGAAGCAAAAAATCTTATCTTGATCGTTCAAAAAATGTCATAGCGCCAGTGAAGCACCCAACACAAGCTACTTATCCATGATTTATTTATCCTGATTTTTTTCCTTTCATCAAAGTACATTATCAAATTAAACACATTGATAATGATATCATGTTAGGAGACCAATACACTTGTCTGTAGATATGAACTTCCAATGACACCCAAAACAAGCATTGTTCTTATCAGTGGGTCTTTCCTCATAATCTAAACTTCTTGAGATCGCCAAGTAAGAGATTCATGAGAAGAATTCTCAATGCTTATGATACCCTAGAACTTGATAGTTATTCATCTACTAGGTCAAGTATATATGATGTATCAAGACCGTAGGATAAATATTTAAGATTAATGTCATAGTATCTCATGGTTCTCATTATAGCATGAGATCTACTATAATATTTTGGTATGATAATTAATATATGAATATTAACATTAAATAGTGGACACAGAAATATCTATTCTATAATGGTAAGTTTACATCATTCATATCTCAATGTATACATGAAATGGAAATTGAAAAGTACTATTTAGTTGGGTTTATGGAACCCATTATTACAACACGTGTGAATTACTTCTAACATCCTCATTATATGGTCCAACCTAACTCTCCCCCATAAAATGAGCCTAATAAAATCACTTCCTTTTATTAGTATCAATAGAATAATGTAATGAAAAGAACATACAAACATTATCCCTTAAGAAGAGGTTCCCACAATCCATGAATAATTCCACACCAAATGCTGACTTCTCAAGACTATTCTTATCCATTTACTCCACCACAAGCAATGAAAAAAATCATCATATTATAACAGAAAAATTTACCATGGAATAATTTAAAAAATAAGGCAATAGAGTATAGGAATTATGAGTATAAGGGAAAATTCATATGAAAACATAGAAAATTAACCAAGCATATAGATTCCATGTAACATAAGAGAAATACATATATCCCCTACAGAAAATAATAATATGGTTTCTCAATCACCATATCATTATGCTAGTATGTCATGAGTTTACACTACTAAAAAACTAGGATTATCTAGCACTAGGACATTAACAACACTCATAAAAGAACTGTAAAATACCACCTTTATAAATTCTATTAAAGAGGGTATTTAACAGCGCTAGAAAAAAATCACCATTAAAGGGGTCCCTTTATCACCACTTCTAAAAAGCAATGATAAATCCCCCCACCCATTTAACAGTGTTTTAAAAAGCATGGATAAAGGGGTCCCTTTATGAGTGCTAGTAAAAAAGTATTGATATAGGGGTCCCTTTATCATTGCTAGTAAAAATGCACTAATAAATTGGGGTATTTATCAACACTAGTAAAAAAGACCACATAGGGGGGTGCTTTATCAGCTCTATTTTGGAAGCGTTGATAAGTATCCCCCCACCTTTATCATCACTTTTTTACTAGCACTGATAAATGGTATTTTTCAAAAAAAAATCATTAAAAATAATATATAAATATATATATGGATATAAATATAATATATATTTTTAAATATGTTTTAGGTAAGGCTAAATAGGTATTTACACTTAATATATAAGATATTTAGTGAAAATGGAGTACAAATTAATTTAAAAAATTAATTAATAATTTTCTAATTATTATTGATTAATAGTCATTTAATTAAAATTCAAAGATAAAAAAATCAAAAATAATAATAATACTTCTAAAATAAGGTAAAAACATAACTCAAACTTCAAATGGCCATAAATTTTTATTAGGGTGCCTATTGGTTTCTACACATTTCAAATCAAAGCTTATAAAAATCTCTACACCCTAATGACATGTGGGAACCCCTATCACGTTTTTCAAGAAAAAAAAAGACCCAAAAGTCCTCTAAAACTGAGTTTTTAGTCAGGGTACCCCATTTTTTTAACATTCAATGAAACTCCAGCCTCATTTGGGGGGGTGTTCTCATTTTTAGTGGGGACTAAATTTATTCCCAGGGCTTACATTTATATTGATATTATGGTTTTGAAATTTTATCATTTTTCATTATGTAGTTTTATTTACAATTAAATAGATGCATATTTTATTATATTTATTTATAATAAATCCCTTGTATAAATACATATAATAACATACTTACATAGATATGTATTTTTAAATATATAAATAAATATTTATTATTAAGTTTATTTAAAGTAAAAAAATATCCATTTTATTTACCTTATAAAAATGTATTCATATGTATATATATACCTATATAAATAATTTTTATATATAAAAATGTTTGTGTTAATAGTTAAAAAATATATATATATATATATATATTATGTATGTATAGTCTAATATATGTAAAAAATAAATATTCTAAAAATTTATTTAAAATAATATCTAAACATTTTTTACATTATAAATATATATATATATAATGTTTATATATGCATATATGTCTATATTAATAAATATATATATATATATTATAGTATATTTAAATGATTATAATATATAATATATTAATATAAATATAAGTATATATATATCACACACAGAGATATTTTATAAATTTATTTAAAAATAATTTTTTAAATATATGACTAAAAATATATTTTTAAATATATATATAAATAAACATAAATATCATTAAATAGAAAAAAATATGGTGCAATGGTAAAGGCATTCTATCTTCAAAGGAAAGATGTGGGGTTTGAATCCAAGCGGGTGCAGGAGATTGGAAATTTTCAAAGTATTGATAAGGGGTGGTGGGGTGGAATGTAAAGATAAGGGGGGTGGAAGTGCAGCTAAACGGGTTGGGCTCATAGTTGTCCCAAAAATATATAATTTTACCCCCTTTAACAATATTTTTTAGCATTGTTAAAGGGGGCCTTTAACAGTGCTAAAAAGTGATGTTAAAAGAGACCTTTAATAGTGCTAAGAAAAGAGCTGATAAAGGGGTGAATTATCAGTGATTTTTTTAGAACTAGTAAAGGTCTCATTTATCAGTGATTTTCAAGCACTGATAAAAGCCTAGGGATTTTAACCACACAATGGTAGGCAGTGATTTTTTAGCACTGATAAATACCTATTCTAGCATGGTTAAAGGTATCTTTTGTTGTAGTTTTAGTTACACAACACCACCACCAAATCCAAATTCAAGACACATAAATACCTGGAGAACTAAGATCAACACCATCTCTGTATTTGTCTCTATCTCCACTCCCTTATACTAGAATAAGTATAAAAAGTTTCCTAAAAGTTAAATAGTTCTATATATTTAAATTTCAAATTCACACCAATAATTTTTTTTATACTAAATGGTTATGGAACTATGTGATTTACCTAATCACTCAAATAATCCATTGACACAATTTCATCAGGTACACATCCATTCATCTTATGATATAATTCAACCAATGATTTCTAAAAAGTGATGAAATTTACATCCAGCATCTATATATGATCCCCTATTGCTGTATTGTGATTCCATGTTGCATAATTGTGTTTTTATTTAGTAGGATCATTCACATACCTCCCATCAGATTTCATATGAGTATCGAACCAAAGTTCCATTTGATAGACCTAGTACCCTAAATTATTTTTCATTATAAAATAATGATAAAAAAACATAATATATGAAATAGATAATATTATCATATAAGTATTTAAACTAATGAAAATATTACCATAGTCAAACTATTTATTGAAAAATTATTTAAACTATTATTGTGGGAGATGATTTTTGTTTCTAGAATTGATACATTTTTTATCAAAACATCTTGAAATAAATAACATGTAATTTATTAGTAATGTATGAAATTTCATCTACATTTCATATGCATATATATATAATGAGATTAATATAATAATATAATTTTCAATATTGTGTGCTTCTCTTGGTGATTTCTATCAAGAAACACTTTCCACTACTCACTCGGTAGCACTTTGGGTACCATATTATACTGTTGTCGAGTGGCCAATGATATAGCACTGAATTCATCCCATAATCTTCATTTAAAAACTTCCCATTTATTACCCAAAATTTTAAATGTCCTCATTCATGTGATAAGATCATCATTGATAAAGTCGAATAATATCTATACAAATAGATTCATGATTAAAATATTAAGTTAATTGACTAATGACATTAAATTCGGTAGCATCCTTCCTTGAAATCCATTTAGTGGTGCCCCAAGATGGTTGCCCACATGACCTAAATCATGCCTCCTCATAAACTAGAGATCTCCGACTAGAAATGAGGGTCTATGGTGTTTCTATGGAAAGATTATGCCCCATGAGTCATAGTGTATCACAATGGTTTGTAATACATGGGAAACAGTGTAAGTAGTAATAAAACAGAAACAATGGAATAAGAATAATAAATCATCCTATATAAGTGAGCAGATGGAATATGGATAAAAAAATAGAAACAAAATGATGATGATGGTGATTCCATGTAACTATACAAAAAAAAGTACCCTAGATATAAGGGAAATAGGAATATACCACATGATAATAAAAAATAAAAAAAAAGATCAATAGATTCCTCTACTAGCATCACAATCATAGGCTTGGTCCTCTACTCCCATACTCTATTCTAGTATAGAAAAAACAAGCATCAAAAGTTGTCTGCTTTCCTTTATCTATACCTGTAATCATAAAGTATGATCGACTACCGTGGTTTGCATGAGTAGGGAGTGAGATATACCCAGTAGGCCACAAATAATGGTTTCTATAACAAAATAATATGTGGATATAAAATGATTATTGTTCCAATAAAAATAAATGAAAGGAAATAAATAAATACATACATAATACTGAGTTCCTCATTGGATACCCGACCAACTCTACCTTCTTTAGCCTCAGATAAATGTCTCTGAACTGAGATAACCTGGGAAAGTATGATATAATATATAAATAAGTATAATATATGGGTTACAATAAATCATTAGGTTAACTGACCCTAATAATGTGATTTGGCTTGGCGGACATGTTCCTAGGGTGTCACCAATACAATTTATTTCTTCACTTTAAAAGTCATAATTTGAAAATTAATTAGAGGCATTGTGATCCCATCAAAGGTGACCCAAAAGGAATCCCAAGTATCACTCCAAGGGTGTTAGAAATACCCAAAATCGTAGATTCCATTCCAAGGAAATCCATAAATGGAATCCCAAGTATCACCCTTGACATGGCATGAAATCAACCCTTTGAGCATGTCCCTGGTATCTCACAAAGGGGACCGAGTATCACTGATCACCTGGTATAACCATCTATCCACTAAGACCACCCATGGTGTCTCCCCTGGGGAACTAGTATCATTAACATGGAGTTAAGGTAAATGAACAATGATCTCATCCAAGGCATACCAATTATCACTCCCGAAATTTTCATAATACAATAACAAGTCACATTTATAAAGCATGATGATCACATCTAAGGTTTCCTTAGGTTGAGATCCCTGTATTACCCTTGGAATAGAATAAAATTAAGTTATCTATCAAAACATTGTATTATTTATCATGGAATTTTAATTTGGATACTTTATTCATGTTTCTCGATTTATTTAATTAATCAATTCAAGCTATGGTATAAATCAAAGGGCCTAACACGTGGATTATCAATTATCATTTCCATTTTATTTACTACAAGGTGATCACACCTAAAAATGTGGTTTATCAATTTAATCCAAGGGCATTTTGGGACCTCAAGGAAGGGGAACACCCAAAGGGGTGTAACATGTCCATGGATATTCCCTACGGTGTTATTATGAATGTAGTTAGGGTCCCGTTATACCTGGGAACCCACTCAATTTAATTTTAAAAACATTTTAAAGGAATCTATAGAGAATTATGATGCATGAAACAATGTTACAATATATAAATGAAATAAAACTTATGAAAAAAAACTAGAGCACCTACCTTAGGCTCGTAGATGACCACTCATTCGTTACTGACATTTGAATCGATCTTTAATGGGAGAAAATGGCATAAAAATACAAAATTAGGGTATATTATCTCACACAAAAATAGTGCAAGGAATTATAATATAAACTAGTAATGGAATTAATAGCAGTGGAGAGTTTACTGAGAGGAATCCAATTCACCTGATGGCGATGAAAATAGATTTTGTATAAAGGTGGAGTGGAAGAACCTCGGTTGTGTGCCAGAGGTCTCTCTATGCCATAGCTCCTCTGTGCGGGGAAGGAATAGAGCCCCTATCAAAATAATTAATGGTTTTTGTCCTTTGTTTAAAAAAATAACCCCAATATTTACATGGAATGTAGATGCATTAAACATGGTGTAATTCTCAGTCTTGCCTTCCCAGGTAAATGCCTCCACACATCATTAAATGGTGGTATGCCATCTAAATACACATTGTATATTTTATACACTTCAGGTTTCTAATTACACATCATTTATTTGGTCTGAATCCAGGTTATATACCTCCTTGATCCATTCCATCCAAAAGAGAACAGACTGGCCTAAGGGCTTGGTCACTAGGGTCTAAGACAAAATAGGAACTTAACAAGGTCTAACCAAAAACTAAAAGGAAACATACGTCACTAAAAATCCAAGACATTACAACCCCCCCCCCCCCCCCTAAAAACAACTCAACCTCATGTTTCCCTTATAAGGTTGGTAAAGCATCATTTGAGAAACTTTCTTGAAACTGAGAACATACATCAACCTCTCTCTCCTAGGTATCATCTTGTACACAGTTGTACTTACATAGCACCCGAACCAATGGAACTAACCTGCATCAGAGAGACTTTGTGCTCTTATTAATGATACATATCAGAATCTACTGAAAGGATGAATCTTCCCCATGATCAATATCCTTAGGTTCAAACGAATAATATGGGTCAGAATTATATTAGAAAAGTTACGATACAATGAATAATTAATGCATGGAATGTTATTGTTCAGGTAATAGGTACTGGTTGGTTAATAGAATAACAATCTACATGATCTCAAAATTCTTAACAAAATGGAGTGATAACTTTCCCTATCTTCAAATCCATCAGTGAGTTAATCTAGGTGAAACACACAAAAATACCTTATGTCCCACCTTGAACACCAAAGCCCAATGACAATGATTGGTATACCACTTCTGCCTAAACTAAGTTGTATTCATACGTTTCTAAATCAACTAAACCTACTCTGATGTCTCTTGAATGAGATGGGGAGCCATTTGAAGGACCCCAGGACACCCTGAGAGGGGAGGGGTGAATCAGGGTGACAAATTTTTCTTTTAATGTGATTGATCTTGTTCCCATGTTGGTAGGAAATTGTTGAACCTATATGATGAATATGATTAGAAAGAAAACATTCACATGCACAGAGAAGACATAGCACTTTTTATTTGGTTCACCACTAAGGGATACGTCCAAGGAGAATATGACGACAAGTTGTCGGTCGTACTGAATTCCACTAATATTCACTAGTTGTGGATTACAAAGGTTAGGGCACAGTCACTCTGTCTTAGGCTCACTGACTTTACAAAGGTTCAAGGATATCTCACTGCTTCCCTCGGGTCACTCCTACTGACTCCCCCTGGCTCACTACCCTTGGTGAAGTCACACTCAATTTATAGATGTGAAGGTCTCTTCATCATTGCATAAGAATGCATCCTCTGTTGTATTTAGATGCTCTGTTGAAGTCCAACTCTCACCAGAAGACAAATCCCACTTTGCGCTAAGGGTACCGGGCGATCTTCCAGCTTTCGTGCAGCTTCAAAAGGACAGATGTACTTTAACAACCCTGGCGCGCTTCTCCAATCCCGGCGCGCAAGTTTCAATCCCAGCGCGCAAGTCACTTGCGCAGTACAAATTCAGCATACAGGTGATGCCTGACTACTTGTGCGACACTGGCTCCTTCAACACCAAACTTGCACGACGTTGCGCCTTTAACTCCCCAACTGCCTTGATCACGCATCCAACTACCAGCGTGCAACCTCTACATTCGCGACCCAACAATCACTTGTACGACTCAACCACTTGCGCGACGATATATAGAAAAATATCTAATTCTTGAACTTTTTTCCAAATGAGGAGGGTTGGTCCTCTATTTATAGGCAAACTGGACCCCCTGCGCGGTGGCACGCAAGTCTTCCCTCGGCGCGTAGGTTCTGGCGCACAACTCATCCTCCCTAGCCTCTGCCGTGCTACTCACTTGCATGATCACACTAATACTTGCGTGACCTTCTTTCCTTTTCCATATTTTGAAGTTATAATCTTGAAAAACAATAGGCACACAAGTTTCCAATCCTCCTAGGCATTGGCGCACAATTCTCTTCACAACGCATAGGTCACTTGCGCGACCAGACCAAAACTTGGGCAGCCCTTATCCCTTTTCCATTTTCCCATGTTTTGATATTGAAAAACATATGGCGCGCAAGTTTCCTCTCCTTCATGTACACGGCGCACAAGTCTCTTTTCCAAAAACACTTTTCTCCATTTGTCGATTTTCAGGCCCAAAAAATTTGGCAAACACTAGGAAACGGCGCCACCTTCAATATTGTTTTCTGCTTGAACTGTATGATCTCTTTGCTGGTACACATTCTGAACTTCCACTGAGGATTGACAACAAACACAAACCATACTTCAAATCATGCATAGAAGACCATGGTTCCAACACCAGTAGTGTTTCCACACCTACCTCTGACTATTATAGGGGTGAACAGAATGACCTACTGTAAAGGGCCTCTTATAGATCCATCTGAATTAATTCTTGAAAGTTGTTGTAGTAGTAAAACACGAAAAGAGGTATGTGTTTTTTACATGAACGTATGAAATCAAGTATGAACTCCTGAATAATTTACTCTAACATCCATATCATCTTCTTAGACTACACATTGGTCTGAGGGTGATAAGTTGTACTCAAGAGAACCTATGAACCCAAAGCCTGCTATATCCCTTTCCAAAACTGTGATGTATAGCGGGCATCTCGGTCCAATAAAATACAACAAGGGACACCAGGAATGTGAAAAATCTTCTAAATATAAAGCCTCATGATCTCATAAACTAAAAATGTCTCAAAAATCAATAGGAAGTTTTGAACCATGGTCAACATGTTGACGATAACTCACGCTTTGTCACTACCTTTAGGGGATCTCAAAAAACCCATCATGAAATCCACAGTGATATCATTCCATTTTCACTCAATTATGGATATAGGATATATAATTTTAGTAGGTCACTGGTGCTCCGCCTTCACTTTCTGATAGGTGGAACACCTCATGATGAAATCTGCAATCTTCCTCTTCATACCTAGCCACCAATAATAATGAAATATTTCTTGGTACATATTTGTAAGCCTCAGGTAAACTACCCAAATAGAGGCATTATATTCCCAAATTAAATCTTCCCATATGTCTTAGTGAACCCAGGTACATCCAAATATGTTTATTATCTCACTCTCATATATATCCCAACCAAACAGTGGGTTCTCTCCTAAGACACTCTCCCTTCAGATGAGGCCATCGAAATTTTCTATCTATCTCATCTGTACTTGATCTATAAATGAGGATTTCACTTCAAAAGATCTCAAAATAGTATTACCATGACATTACTAACCTCTAGGTTCATCTCAAAATATACATTCATAAACTACTACTCACTACTATCCTACTAGACAACATGTTTCTAATTCTTCCAACTCAGGGTGTCAGCTACTACATTACCCTTCCTAAGTGTATAATCAATCTCAAAATTGAATGATTTTAGGTACTCTACCCACATAAACTTCCCCATATTCAATTAATGTTTTGTGGAAATATATTTGAGAATTTTTTGATCTGTATAAACAATGAACTGCTCACACAAAATCTAAGGCCTCTAAAAATATAAATCATGAACCATGACTAATAGCTCGAGGTCATGCATAGGTTAATTCCACTCATAAGGTCTCAACTAGTGGGACATTTATGCTACAACCCAATTTCCCTTCATGAGAACTACTCCTTACCTAATTCCTTAAGCATTAAAGTAAAATTTATAGCTTATTCCCAACTCTAGAAAAATCATGATTAGTACTAAAGTCATTCTACCTTTAAAATATTAAAATTTATTATCATGAGATTCTAAACATATGAATATCACTCCCTTATCATTCAAGTCCATAAGAGGCACTTCTAGGTATCAAAAATCCTAGATGAAACACCGATAACAAATGTTTATCCTCAATAAACTATGTACCTCAAAAATATTCTTGGGATGCTCCCTGAAAACCACAACTCTCACCTTCTATGCATCAATAAACACACATTCCTCCAAAATTATATTACCCAATAAGTTATCCTTATTGATCCCAAAGTGGAATTTACTAATATTACCATATAGATGGTGCTCTCTCATTATATTAAACATGATCTTAGGATTTTTGGAATGGTAGTGTATAGAGTGAGAATAAACCAAGATGTAGTCTATGAAGACCACTACAAATGAATCCAAGTATAGGTGGAAAACCGAATTCATCATCGCCATGAAAACTGATGGTGCACTCATAAAGGAAAACAGAATCACTAGATGCTTGTAAAATTCATACCTGCTTCGGAATGTTGTATGTGGTATGTGTGATGGTCTCAAACAAACCTAAGGATAGACCAACCTTAAATCAATCTTAGAGAAAACTATATTTTCACAAAACTGGTCGAAGATATCATTTATAAAAGGCATTGGATACCATTTCTTCACCATGTGCGGGTTAAACCATGGGTAATTCATGCACAGTCTAGGGGTATTATCCTCCTTCATATAAAAAATGATAGGTGAACCCCATGTTAAGGTACTAGGTTGTATAAAACCCTTTTCCTCTTAATAATCCAGCTGTTTCTTGAGTTCCTAGGGCTCTATAAGTGCCATCCTACAGGGAGGGTTGGACACTTTTTCCACACCTAGAACTAGCTTGATGGTGAACTTTACCTATCTCACAAGAGGTAAACCATAGAAATCATCCTGAAATATTTCCATAAAATGATCCTCCACTGGAGGGATTTCCACAAGCCAAAATCCTTGATTGCTTCTAAAGAGACTAGCCATCTGAGTTGTCACCATGCACAACCCTATACACTTGGGACCAGCTAAATTCTCTTGGATATTCCATTTTACCTTATGAGTATATGTTCTACACTCTGGTGATGAAAAAACACCCTTTGATGATAGAAATCAACATGGGTGTGATAAGGCACTAGCTAGTTCATACCAAGAATGAAATCAAAGCTAATAATCTCAAGGAAAACAAAATTCCATAGGAAGCTGTACTCACCTATCTCAATGGGGAAATCCTTGCACTAGAATATACTCTATAAATGATCCCCTAATGTTGTATCGATAGTCATCATTCCATAGAAGTACTCTATCTCTAGGCCCAGACTTTTCTTACTTTTAGAAAATATAAAGGAGTTTCATTTACCTATATTAAATAAGGAAGAAACTAAAGTATAGGCTACTAGAATAGTACCTCATACTATAGAAGGACAATAACTTTACTCCTTGTATGTTGGCTACACCACATAAATATGGACATATCCACAACCTTGAGACGAAACCTTACTAACCTGGGTAGGTCTGCTCTACTAGAATTGAACCTTGGAAGTCTAACTACCACCACCACGAACACCTCCTTAGCATGATTAGAGGGTAATAGACCAGATCCCAGCCTGATGTGGAGCTTCTAATCCTATACCTGAATGTGGTGTTAGAGCATATCCATTCTCACTATAAATATTGGGGAATGTTTGGAAAAAACACTACAAGTGACCCATCCTACTACAGACCCGACACTAGATCGGGTTCCTCATACTCAAGAGATTATTGTGGCCTATCCTACCACACTAGTGTCACACTACATAGTTTTCAGTATATGTAATATGGCTATAACATCTTATGTGTTCACCATAAAAACTATGTTTCATGCCACTGGATAAACCATCTTTCTTCTAGGAAGCAGAACCTCTATGGCCCCCACTACTAACTTCTATCATGTTCCACTCTATGATGAGGGATTAGTTCACTATATATAAAATTGTATCCAAGAGAAATACATTCTTATAATATTGGGTATCATAGATAATCCCATCCTCAAATCACCTCATATTCATTAAATCGTCATCGGTCAAGGTCGGAGAAAAACACTAATACTCAGTGAAACAATTTGAGTACTCCATCATTGAAATAACACCCCACTGTAATTACATGAAATCTCAAGAATAATTTTCTCACAACATATATGGGAATATGTAATCATGAAATTCCATTTGAAAACTCAACCATAACATACCCTAATTACGTCCTACTTGGTTAATGGCATCCCACTAGTGTTTAGTAGAAACATATATCATATAGGTAACGAGGTTGAACCTCTACTTAAGAGGCATCTCCAAATTCTCAAAGATCGATAACATGGAATCTAGCCAAAAATATGAATCCTGAGGACCACCATCCCCTGAAAAGGTGGGAGGATGGTGTGACAGTAATTCCGATGTCAACTCTTCCAAGGTAGGAGTAAGTCATAGAGATCCCTATATGTTCTGTATGAAGTGGTAAAAGCTATATCAGAACTGAGTATCAGTTTCCAATAAAGTATCATTGAGATGTGCCTCAGTTGGGACTATAGGAGGTAATATCAGTGGATTAGGGCCCACCACCTTCGGATCATGGTCATAACCACCCTCCTTGCATATGACTCAAGTACATCAATGTGTCATATCTTTATCATTCCTGAGATAAGATTTAATGGTAGATAGAAAAATGTGATTGTAGGAAAAGATAGGTACAAAACCTTCCTATAATGGGTCACAACCCTTAGCATGCTAATAAATCTAGTTCTATGTGATAAGAAGGATCATAGGGGTCTTAGGAGACATTGAATACTGCACACTAATATGGTTGGTTCATGTTCAATTGGAACATCAAGTAACTACAAATCAAGGTGCTTGAAATAATTACATATAATGCAAGAAATGCACACAAAAATATAAATATGTCATGCCATATTTCATGACATGTGAATCCTCAAGTTCTTAATGTGATGCATGAATTCATAGGACCTCAACTCATTAGAATAATGAAAATAAATTTCATCATAATAACATTGACAGTAATAACATCACATAGCATGTGTGTCACTCAAAGGTGAAATTTGTACAACTATAATGACAATAGTTAATAACAATCATAAACCATCCTAGGTAATTTCGGTTTCCCCTATATGTGGGGTAACTACTCCCAATCACAAGTTCATTACTAAATTTTGATATATCCTAATCTCATATCTAATACCAAAATAGTAATACAAAAGAAAAAAAATCTCTGATACCACTTTTAGTGTCCTTCCCTAGAATCCATGTAATTGTGCCCCAAGACGGTTGGCCACATGACCTCAAGAACACCTCCATGTATGATAGAGGTTTCCAACTAGTAGTGAGGTCCTAGGGTTTTTCCATGGGGTGACTATTCCCTCATGAGTCAGAGTGGAGCACAGTGGTATGTAATACATGAGAACCAGTGTAAGTAGTAATAAACAAGCATCAGTGGAATAAGACTAATACATTATCATATATAAGTGAATATAGAGAAGCTGAATCATAAATAGATACAAAATGATTATGATGATTTATTATAGCTATAAAAATGATTACATGGATTATAGGGAAATAAGGATATGAAAATGGACCAAAATATTCCTCTACTCACATCATGAGCATAGGCTTGGTTCTCTTCTCATGTACTCTATCCTAGTATTGAAAAATCAAGAATCAGAAGTTGGATGCTTCCCTTTATCTATACCTTCCTTCATGAAGTCATCTTGGGTTCATTGGATGGCCTGAGTAGGGGGTGAGATATACCAAATAGGCCACCACCAATGGTGTCTATGATAGTACATTTTGTGCATATAAGATATTAGTGTTCTAATAATGATAAATTCAAGGCAATAAATAAATAAATACATCAGAGTGGGTTCCTCATGGGATACCCATCCAACTCTACCTACTTCTACCTAATTTGGGTGTCTCTAAACCGAGATGACCTGGGTAAGTGTCATATAATATATAAATGATTTTAATAGATGGGTTACCATAAAGCATCAAGTGTACTGACCCCAAGCATGTAATTTGGCTTGGAAGACACATCCCTAGGATATCAACTATACAATTTATTTATTTACTTTAAATTTTATAATTAGAAGATTAACTGAAGGCACCCTGAGCCCATCCAAGGTGAACTAAAAGGAATCCCAATTATCTCTCTAGGGGCACTATAAATACCCAACACCATATAGTCCATTCCAAGGTGATATATAAATGGAATCCCAAGTATCACCCTCAGTGTGGCATGAAATCAACCATCTGAGCCCATATCTAGAACCTCACATAGGGGACTGATTATTACTCATGGCCTAGTATAACCATCTATCCACCAATCTCATCCATGGTGTATCCTATAGGAAATTGGGATCACTCACCTGGTGGTATGGTAAACTCAAGGTGATCTCATCCAAGACATACCAAGTATCGCTCTCAGCATATTCATTGTCTATAACATGTATCATTTATAAAGCAAGATGAGCCCATCCAAGGAGTAATTAAGTGTGGAACATTGTATCACCCTCAAAATAGTATAAATGTAATTTAACTATCAAAATATCATATTATTTATCAAGTCATTTTAATCAGGATACTTTATTCAAGTTTTCCAATTTATTTAATTATAAAATTCATGCTATGGAATAAATCAAAGGGAGTAATACATGGCCTATAAATTATCATTTCCATTTCATTTATTAGAAGGTTACCACACCTCAAAAGGTGGTTTATCAATTTATGGAAAGTGGATTTTGGGCCCTCAAGGAAGGGTCACACCCAAAGGGGTGGCACTTGTCAAGGTTGATTCCCAATGATGTTCTTCTGCATGTAGCTAGGGTCTCATTATACATCTAAAATGACTCAATTTAATTTATTAAACATTTTAGAGGTTTCACCAAAACAATATGGCATGTGGAACAATGGTTAATAACGTAAATGAAATGAAACATAGGGAAAATAACTATAGAACCTATCTTAGGGTCGTAGATGACCACTTATCCATTTTCAACCATTGAATCGATCTAGAATAAGAGAAAATAGAAAAGTGGACAAAAACATTGAAAATAATTAATATCAACTTACTTCAAAATAGAACAAGATATATGAAGATAAACTAGGACTAGAGGGAAGAGGAGTGGAGAGATTACCAAGAGGAATACAATGCAACATGTGGTGATGAAAATAGATTTCAAATGCAGGAGGAGAAGAATAACCTAGGTTGGGAATTGGAGGTCTCTCTCTCTCACGTGACTCCTCTGTGTGGGAGAAGGAAATGACCCTCTATCAAATAAAAAAGGGTCTCTAACATTTAAAAAAATTACACAAAATTTTAGGGAGTGTGAATACAATACACTTCGTGTAATGATTGGAATTTCCCTCTTGAGGAAAATCCTATACACATCATGAGATGGGGGTCTGGTTATCTAAATGCACATCATGTATTTTATACACATCATGTATTTAGTTACACACAGTGCATCTAGTCTACATCCAGGTTCCATATGCAATGCAACATTTCCCTCCAAATGAAAATGAATTAGACTAAGGGCTCGATCACCATGTTCTAAGACAAAATATGAATTTAATAAGGTATAACGGAAAACTAAAAGGAAACATAGCTCACTAGAAATCTAGGAAGTTACAAATTGATCCATAATGTATTAAAATTTACCTTATCTAGGAATCAAATACTTTATTCTTACAATATTGAGGCAAATTCCTACAATCAGAATATATAATCAGAAGGGTAACCAGATCAACTACCAACTAGCCTAGAATATAGATAAAAAATACAATAGTATCATCTATAACAACACAATAATAATCAAAGGGGACAACTATATTCAATACATTCAGGTTCTAGACATATGAACTATAAATATTTGTATAGATAGAAAAATTGTTCTCATATTTTATTAAAAAACATTTATTAATATAAAAAAGGTGTAATAACATTATTCGTATTAAAAGTTTTACCTATAACCATCACCCTCCAATATCCTCATGAAGAAACAAGAGTGACCACATATTCCCTCATTGTAGAGTCACTGTATGATGAACCTGGTAAATCGGGAGGCAATATGCCACATGCTGATGTGACGGAGATGTGGGGTGTTCCATATACTAATGTAAGGGAGACAGAGGGTGTGGAAGACACTGATGGTGGTAAGAAAGAGGGTGTCTTATATGCTATAGGGAGGGAACCTAAGGAATCATCAGGTAACATAGATAACATATGTATGGTTGGGGGAACATAAAATGAAAGTTTAATGGGATCAGTGAATTGATTCTTATTTTGAATTGCATTCATTTAAATGATAACAAATAACTTTAGAACATATATTTTTAAATATTAATTCAGAAAAAAAAATAGAAATGGTAATATATGAACAATACTGAAAACATAATATACATTGGTATGATAATGAATGACTGCACATAAAAACAAATATAACATTTAATTTTTAAAAGTTAAACAACTAATCCATAAAAACCAATTTAAATATGATAAAATATCTATAGTATTTTAAATTAATAACATATAACATTTGTGGTTGATAATTTAATGGATGTTTTCACATACAATCATTTTTTTCTTCAGTCATGTCATTATCATACACCATAATTACTTTATTTACTTCATCCACCCTTGAAAAAATAATATTTTCAATATCATGATATAAAAATAAGTCAATTTATTTCTATTGATGGGATTTAATTTTAGAGATCAAATCTTCTACTTCATCACCCATATTGTACAAGTATCTTTCCTTTCTGTGAATAATTAAACTCCACCCTTCATCAAGGAAATATTCTATATTATATTCTATTTTCACTTGAAATGAGAAGATATATGGATCATATACATCATGGTTATCGAC
The DNA here is from genome assembly GCA_963277665.1 of Viscum album. Classification (NCBI taxonomy): domain Eukaryota; kingdom Viridiplantae; phylum Streptophyta; class Magnoliopsida; order Santalales; family Viscaceae; genus Viscum; species Viscum album. Next base: position 71,458,816 of record OY728162.1, on the reverse strand, counting down.
ATCCATAAAGTGTTATAAGTTTAGAAAATTAAATTGTAAATAATCTAATACACAGGTAATATCAACCCACTTTCATTTGAGTAAAAAATTTGAAAAAGTATTATTTTAGTTTAATTTAATAATATAAATCATCCTTCCGTACTATATTAATTCAGAAACTATAAATATACCATTATTATATGTTTTTAAACTCACTTCCTGACCAATTGTATAAAATTTGAAACCATTCACATTGTAAGCGTTGAAATTTCTAGCCTATTCTAGAGGACCTTGAGCATGAAAATTTAAATATTCTGAAAATGTAGCCCAACTATGAGTACTCATAATCTAAAAAATGTAATGTAAATTATTTTATTTAAAAATATAAATGTTTCAACATAATATCCATGTTCATTTCAATATTTATAAACTTACACGATGTGCAAACCATTCTAAAATATATTTATTGATGAATTTTATTATATATTTCTCATTTCATATTTGAATTCTCATGCTTCACTTTGTTTGTATCCAGATATATTCAATAAATGGACATGAAATTTCACTAGTTAGTAGAACATTTTTATGTTCTTGTAATAATTTCATTTCTATCAGTGTAATATTTGATATCATTCTAACTAATTTTCCAATAGTATGAAATATTTTTTATTTCTAATATAGTTTAAATTGAGTTGATATTCCATCAACATGTCCAATTTGATTGAATATTTTCTTAATATCATTAAATTATATAGGATAAAAGGTATGAAAATCCTATGCTAAATAGCCTTATGAAATAGAGCCTTTATGTTGAGATTTATTTTTCATGTACGATTTCAAATGACCAAGGTATTTATGAAATAAAATGAATAAAACAAAGTTACATATTTAAGGATGTTTCAAGAATGGTTTACTTAAGTTGAAAAAAATATAAATAAATTATCTCTCAATTTGATACATCCATAGATAATTTTTGGGAACTCCTAATATACTTTCATCAACCAAATGCATAGTTTAATGCATCATGACAGTAAAAAAATGATGGAGGAAAGATCATATCCATTGAAAAAAGTTTCAGTCAAAATATATCCAGAAGCTTTTCAATCTCAAATGGTTGTAGAGTTTAGTCACATAGTTGTATAAATAATATATAGAATTATAGTATAACTACAATAATAATTTTTGGTAAAAATGTATGTAATTCCAATGGTAGTAACTATTTTAAAATAATACGCTAATTATGGCTTTTCAATCCATGTAACCAAAAATAATTTTAAGTTGATCCACCTTCAGAGGTTACATGAATACCCATCAGATACTTTCACATGTTTTAAAATTCAAAGGAATTTATCTTTTTCTCAATTTTTCATTGAAAAAATTGTCATATCATACTCCCCATTATCATCTATCTATAAATCATGCTTTATATTCATTATTTTCAAGTCCTTCTGAGAAATGAGATAGACCTTTTATTTTCCATGCTCATTAAGCAATGTGACACTACTGCAAAATTAGGCTATAACCACAGTTCTCTAAAAACTCATGGGTATAGGTCCTCCCTATACCCAAGGTTTTTATAAACTACGGGAATAGGTTTTGTGGTAAAAATCATGGGAAGGAACTATATCCATGGTTCTCCAGAAACTGTGGGTATAGTTTTCATGGGAAAAAAATCACTCGAGGAAAAAAATCATAGAAAGAGCCTATACCCACAATTTGACCAAACCATTAGTATAGGTTGGACAATTGTTTCCATAATAATAATAATAATAATAATAAATTATATAAATAAATATTATATATATATTTATATGAATATAACAATATAAAATGTGTTATAGGATAGTGGGAAAGTCATTGTATTTTAAACGAAAGGTGCTGGGTTCAATTCCTAGTGGCATATTTTTTTAATAAAGGACCTATATCCCCAGTTCGACCAAATTGTGGGTATATGTTGGCCCATTATTTTTTCATAATAATAACAATAATAATAAAACTTTAATATAAATAAATATAAATATATTTATATAATTATATATTTATATTTATTTGAATATAATAACATAAAATGTGTTGTAGGATAGTGGTAAAGTTATTGGGGTGTAAGTGGTAGTAGATGGGATCAAATCCCAATGAATCATTTTTTTTAATAAATGAAATATACCCATGGTTTGACCAAACCAATAGTATAGGTCATGAAATTTAAATTTCATATTCCAATGGTTTAAGAACCATGGGTATAGGTCTATACTGATGGCTCCCAATGCCATAGTTAAGAAAATTGTGGGTATAGGCTATACCCATGGTTTTAGGGGATATACCCATGGTTCTAAACCATGGGTATAAGGTGTTTTTATATTAGTGTGAAGATAAAATTTCAATAAACATTCTTCTCAATATGAATAACATCAATATTATGACACACAAAAAATTATCAATAAAAAAATTAAAGAATATATTATTTTTCTCCCATTGTTGTGTTTCAGTTTCAACTGATGATGCACATTAAAGTCCATTTTCAGTGATCAAGGATTCATTTTCAACTATTTTAACCAATTTGGACACATCCATACAAATAAAGTTTTAATATTCTCACTACATCAATAGAAATAGATACTGATAACTTGATTAAGCTCATCGATTTTAATTATGAAATATTGAAATCCAAAATGGATGATTTTTTGTACATTAAATGTTTTGGAATTCCATAGTGGAGGATACTAAGACTATTTTAGATCCATCATAGAAACCAATACAAAATGATCAATCTGGTGAGAAAACATTTATCATTACCCCTCCAGTTGATGCAGTGTAGGTCACACTCAATAGTAAGTATGATTCCCAAATTTGAAAATTAATAGAAAAGAGTATATTCTACCAATTTTCCAACAAACATGGTCCTTTTTCACTATAATATTTTTTGGAAAATATGTATTCAATGGAAAATATAAAAAACAAATAAAATCCAATACATCAACTTTTAAACTTGAAGTACATGGACGTGAACAATATATCAGAGCATGTGAGTGAGTCATAAGGTATTATTGATCAGTTCCATTACATGAAAATGATTGTTGATGATGATTTGTAGTAAATTTTTATGTTGAGTTCTTTATATAAGATTTGGTACACAATAGTTGTGTTAGTTAGAAATTCAACTCCAGATGAAAATCTCATTATGGATATGTTTAAAGAAAAAAATATTGAATGAAGAATACAAAATGAAGGATAAGGTATGTACAACAGAATCAAAATCTCTTATCACTAAAAGATAAGGGAAACATAAATATTATGGAAGAATAAGAGAAATAAAACTTCATAATCAATTTCCACAAAAAGGAAGTGATCAAAATCTCGATCGAGATATGACATGAATTTCCACAACTTTGGAAAGCCCAAAAAATTTTATGGGAGTGTTATAATAATTAGGAATAAAAAATAAAATAGGCTGGTAAAACCCGAAATAATTATGTTTTTGTTTTCAGTGAAGGAATCATTATTGTTCAGGAAAATAATCATGTTAATTTTGAAATCCAATTATTTACATGGGTGATTGATTCAAGAACCTCCTTCCATGTCACTGTCCAAAGATATTTATTCTCATTTAACAATTTAGGGAATTTTAGACATGTGAAGATGGGAAATGAGGTGTATGAAAAATCATTGATATTGGTAATATTTTTATAGAGACTAATATTGGATACATCTTACTATTGAAAGATGCAAGGCATGTTCCTAATATTTTCCTCAATTTGATATCCACTATAATGCTTGATTACAATACATATGTCAATTTATTCAATGATGGTAAATTGAATCTTTACAGACATAACGTGGTAATTTCTAAAGGAAATAATGATAATTATTTTTTATCTCATAGATACCAAAGTTTTTGGAGGTAATGTCAATACATCTAGAAAAGATATTTCTATAGAATTTTGGCACTGAAATCTTGGTCACATGAGTGAGACAGGAATCAAAATACTCTTTAGAGGATCTATTACCATGAATAAAATGTACCTATTTGGATTCTTTTTTTATTGTATCATGGAAAACCAACAAATATTATCATTTCATGGTTATTTACCATCCAATGAACAAAATGTTTTATATTTGATTCAGAATTATGTCTACATGATTAGCACTAAATCAATGGGATGTACTATTTATTTGTTACCTTGATATATCATTCTAAAAAAGTGTGGGAATTTTCATAAAAAATGTATGATGAAGTACATGATTTATTTCAAGAAGTTTCATGTGAATGAAGAAAGACAAACATGCATATAACTAAAGCGTGTGAGATCAGAAAATAAAGGAAAGAAGCATGGTCCTTTTGAGGAGTAATGGAGGATTTTCAACATTTGGATGGAAAAATTAGTACAGAAATCATCTCACCACAATGGTGTTTTCTAAGAGGATAAATAAAATAATTTTTTAGAGATTCAGGTGTATTATCTCAAATGAAATTATTCTAAACACCTTTTAGGGGGAGGAAATGAGGATTGTAGTTGATATTATTAACCTTTATCCACTAGTTACACTAAAATATGACATTCCAAAAAGTGTTTTTACAAGTAAATATGTTTTATAAAAACACTTGAGAGTATTTGGATACAAAAAAAAAATTCACATCCTGAAAGAGGAGCGAGTGAAGCGATATGGAAAAGGAAATCAGTGTATATTTTTGGGATATACTCATGAGAATTTAGGATAGGAACTATATTATTTTATCTATATAAGAATCATCAGAAGTAGAGATGTGGTGTTTCTTGATTATCAAAAAATTAATGACTTTTAAGAGTCTTAAAATCTATGTAATCCCCCATATAAGGAAATTACAGTTAATCTAGAACTAGTATCACTACCACCAGTTCAAGATAGTGTGTGAGAGATACATGACATTGATGATACATCACTACCAAGTAATATATCTACATCTACTGATATGTATCCATCATATTATATTCTATAATATCTTCCTCGGAAGCACAGTTGATGATATCCACTAGAAAATGAAAATTGAGTCATAGATACTCACCACATGAGAAAGTGATAATCACTAATAGGAGAGAGACAAAAAGTTATGATGATGCAATCAAGAGTCAATAGAAGTTGGAATGGAAAAATTTCATGAAAAATGAGATGATATCCTTTCAAAAGAACTGCACATTTTATTTAGTAGAGATATGATATAAAAATAAGACACTCAATAATGAGTGGTTGTACAAAATCAAAGATGAAAATGGAAGCTCGCATCTATATTGTAGATCCAGAATGGTTATGAAGGGATTCAGATAAAAAAAGGGTATTGACATTGTTGAAATTTTTTCACCTATGGTAAAAATGCCTTTTATCAAAGTTTTTCTTGAATTAGTAGCTATTATAAACCCGAATAAACAATAACTATATTTAAATACAATGTTATTATATGGTAATATGGAAGTGGAGATATACATGGAACAACTAGAGGGGTTTTAGATTAAAGTTAAAGAAAATATGGTATGTAAACTTGGGATAAGTTTATATGGTTTGAAATAGGTGTTCAGGCAATGGTACATGAAATTTGACTCATTCATAGAGAAAAATGTGTTTAAGAGTATCGTTGTTAATCACTATATTTTCATCAAACAATTTTACGGTGGTTATTTCATTATCTTGTCACTTTATGTTGATGATATGTTGATTTTTGGTAGAGATATATCAAATATTGATAGAATAAATGAGTTAAACAAGTCTTTTGAAATGAAATAATTGAGATATTCTACTCAAATTCTTGTTATGATGATTACTTATGACATGATAAATCATAATATTTGTCTATCTCATTAATGGTGTAATTAAAAGTTTCTTGAACGGTTAAATATGAGCAAATTGTAACAAATTAACACTTCACTTGTGAGTTAATTTACGATAATGGAAGGATACAGTCTATCGAATGAGTAGGGGAAGTTTATATAGAAAAAGTTCTATATCTATCAGTAGTTAACATTATTATGTAAGTCATGGTGTGCATGAGACCAGATATTTCTCATGTTGGCATTATGAGTATATTCTTATCAAATCTTGGAAAAGAGCATTGTATAGTAGTAAAATGGATGTTGTGGTATCTCTGAGGTACATCCTATCAATGTTTATGTTCTGGAAATGGTAAACTTGTTTTGGAGGGATACACAGACACAGATATGGTTGGAGATACTAACATGATGAAATTTATATTTTGGTACCTCATATTTTTCAAGGGGAGTAGTCTCAAAAGAAATCATGACATCATAAGTGTGTTTCCTTGCCTACCATAGAATAATAGTATATTATTCTCACTGAGGATGCAAGGATATATTGTGGATGAAAAATATTTTATAGTATTTGGGACAAATTCATGAGAATTACATTATCGATTGTGATATTTATATAGTGATACATCTCAACAGGAACCTAACATTTCATCCCAGTTCCAAACACATCCAAGTGAGATATCACTGGATCCATAATTTTTTGGAAGATAGATTTTTTAAAATTGATAAAATTGACACCAATGATAATGGGGTAGAAATAATGAAAAAATTTATACCAAAATAGTTGTTTAAAACCTACAAGAAGACTACAGATATAGCTTCTACCCCAAATTAGTTCTGTGAAAGATATTTATGGGAACTATTCCCAAATTGGGGAGGCATTACATAATTAATCGTGGGATTTTTTCTATTAATTAAAACATGTATCAAATCTAGGAAATAACCCGGATGAATGTAGTAGACACACAACAGGTAATGGTGGAAGAATTCATGCATTGAAAAATAACCATTAATAAAGGTTTTTTTACTTACTTTACATCAAATCACATGAATTATAATGATGTGTGATCCTATGACATTTCATTCTGTGATCATCTTATTTTTTATTTATATTCTCATTATTTTGGAGATATTTTATTTATTATACCCAATAGTTGACAACACCACCCATGTTTTTTCTAGTAAGTGTTCATCACCCATGTTAATCACTAGAAGGTGAGGTCGATCCAATGTATCTGAACTTTTCATGCTCCACCCAAATTCCGACTTGCTAAAAGTTGTTCGACCCTAAGAAGTCAGTAAATCACCCTTGAGGTCATCCGCCCCACCAGTAGATTCTTTTCTGACTACATGCCAAGAGTCATGAGTTTCTCTACCCTGAATTCATTAAGATCTGGTTGAGGTCATCCACCTAAGATCATTTTTTATTACCTTTATTTCCTACCTCCAGAAATTCATAGTACCCGTATTCATCCCTTTTCATTTCAGCCATCCATCAGCCGACCACTTTCCCACCCCTAGGGCCCCACTTTACACCAAATTTTTTCACTATGTATGAATCTGAATAACATCCCACCAATAGTTATAGCCCCATTTTCTCCATGAGAATTGTTTTCCCAACTTTTTCAATTTGATAATAATACATTAATAATTAATAAAGTATTAATTGATTACTATTTATTATTATCAATATATAAATAAATAGTTATTTAATAAGTAATAATATAATTCATAGTTAATAATTAATATAGGGGTGACGGTTGGGGCTTAGGAGCTCTCAACTAATAACTCCTGGCAATTGGGGTTCCATGATTCTCATGGTGTTTCTACATTTATTTAGAAGTTTTGGTTTGTTGTGAAATTTATATTTCCCCTCAATGGATGTTTCCTCATAATATTTCATCGATGGTTCTCATTGGTCCTCACTCTGGATTATATGGAGATGAATTTTTCAATCAGTGACATTTTATAATATATAAAGACTCTCTCTCACAGATAGTAGTGAGAAGGGGAACTACAACTCATGTAATTGGGAACCAAGAGGTGATCAATGCCTGACTAAAAATTTGTATGTTTTCAATTGCATCTCATTTAGCACTACTAGTTGGAGAGAAACCTTGAAACACTAATATCCTAATTCATCAACTATCCTATATTTGGGGTTTCATATAATGTAAGTGAATCCCAATTAGATTGGTTTTCATTCATTTCTTATTTTCTTCTGAGGAATTAGAGTAAAGATCTTGGGGATATGGTTTTCTACTCTTAGGATAGGTTTTATATCGATACAGGATTGGGATTTTTTTCTTTAACCCATTTATCATTAAGAATACTAGGTCATAAATATGGAATAGAATTTTTGATAAAAATTGGATATTATGGCACTCTATGATATTTTTTATGTGGATTGGGCTATTAGTTTACCTATAAAAAAAGGATAAATCCACTAAAATAACTAAATTTAGTTATTTTTTAGATTTATTATGGAGATTGATCTTACTTATTCCTTGGTTGACAAGGTTGTTATTTTTTCAACTTCTTAGGATCACATAGATTTTTAAATTAAATATGATAGGATTCCTCCATTCCAGTTTTGATGCCTAGCTATTGAAAATGTTCAGAATAATTATTTTATGTAATTAACTTGCTCAATTTTCTCTTTAAAAGCTCAAGAAGAGAAAACCTTTCATAAGAAGTAAAAGAAAAAATAAGTCAAATGGGCATGATGTTGAACAAGGTCTTTTAGGGGAGAATCAAATAAATGTTTTTGTGACTGAAATAGATCAAATCCAATATCTAGGTGAAAATCCTTCCAATCCTGAATGTGTGAAAAGGAATCAAAATAATCATGTATCATGAATGATATTTAGTATGAAAGGTCAAGGTTACATGAGAGAGTTACTTTAAGGATTACTAATATAAAGGTATAATGGAGAATTATATTTATGATGAGTCTGAAGATAACCAAACTAATAATGAGTTAGCTACTCAAGAAAAAGTGTATCAAGATCTATGGTAGGTGCATAAAATGATTGATTCCAAAGGTTGTAAATAAAAAAATGAAGATAATTGCTACTTTTTCAATGAGAAAAAAATCCTAAAATAGATCTAAATCCTGTAAACCTAAAAAGAAATTACAGACTCTATTTTTAGATAAGAACAGGAGTTATAGTGTTCAAGATTGGTCTCATTATAAGGAAAAACCTACTCATCCTAATAGGGGCCATCATATGTTCTCTTAAGAAAATAATAATTAAGTTCTACATTATATTCTGAATGTAGGTTCCCAACAATCCATGGGAAAGGGGTAAATGGATCAACCATAAGAACTGGAAGCATCATTCAGTTCTAATTATATAAAAAAGAACTTTGGATAAGAAAACAAAAGTTGACTAATTCAAATATTAGGTCATGGGTGATTTTTCTATCTCTAAATCTAGATCTAATAGCCCAAAATCCCAAGAAGATATTATGTATGGTACATTGGTAACAAAAAACCTATTTTCCCATTGTCATATAGATTCAAAGATGATGAAGTCCCTTAATGGGAATAATCATGCACGTATCTCCTTGAAATATCCTGATTTGGTAATATCTACAACTAACAAGACATAAGGCCAGATCCAAACATCTAATTATTTTTCTTTTTCTGAATATTCTCATGATTCTTCTAGTTAGGTTCACCAAGTCATGGTTTATATTTATATAAAAATTAAAGGTTCAATGGATGAAATAATGACTCGTGGAATGTATAATGCCCCGAACCAAGTTACCCAGTGTCGGTGCATTATTACATAATATTAGCATGATCACAAGGGATCAAATCCTGAAAGACTGATCAGTTTAGTAGCCTTGGAAGTACTAGATACATTGATGAGTTTTCTATTACATTATAAAATGAAAAAAAACAACAACATTGTCTCCATTTACTACAATCATATCCCTTAGAATATCTCTACGGGTCAGTCATAATATACTTCTTCGCATCCAAGGAAAAATAAAACTTTGAAAGGGTGAGCTCAGATGCTCAGTAAGGATAACAATATTGCGGAAACATTCATAAATAAGAATAAATATTTAAGGAAATATATAAGACTAAAACACAAGACTATTAAACTTAAACTTCATCATAATATGGCAAAGATAAATCAAATAATTCCATTTACTTATTCACATGGATATTCTACTAGTCGAATAATCACATGTAATATCAATATCCAATTTCTTAATGATAGAATTCATAATGCTAGATATTATATCCACATAGTCAGGGACTTGTGCCAAGACTACAAATAAGATTTTTTCAAGTCCTTGTTCCAAGAAACTAGTTTGTCTCATGTGACCTACCAATGCATCGAGGATCTATAGCGAGCTCCACCCGTCACTTACTAAGTCCAATGCATTTATCATATGAAAAGGTTTAAACATAACATAAAAATTCGTATTAAAACTAGCATATGAAATGTAAATACTTTATCCATAAACCAATAATGGTTTAAAAAAACAAATCCATAGTCAAACATATCACAAAACCTTCAATACAATATAGAAGATTTGTATAATAATAAATCAACTTCAAAAAAGATTAACATCCATAAATGGATGTTGACATAGATGAAATCAATACTTTTTTAGAGAAATATCTCTTTCCATTTTGAAATCATTTAAAAATCATATAATTATAAAAGAAAAAATTTAATTTGAAAATATTCTTATAATCTTATATAGGAAGCTTAGACGATGTTATAATGGTGGAAAATATCTGCACCCACTGTATAAGTTAAAAAAAATATACTTACCTAAATTTTGTCGAAAAGGTCATAAAGTACCTTGTTTGGAAAATGATAGAAATATTCCTTTCAAAACATATACTGTCAAATAAGGGAATAAATGACTTTAACTCATAGTCTAGTAAATAGTAAAAATGTTTTGAATTACATTTTTAAGAAAACAATGATGTGGATGATAAAGAGGTCCCAGTAGATACTTACGTATTAACAACCTCGGATAAGTAAAGAGATTGTAGAATTAACCCTTACATTGTATTTTTCCTTAGTCGATGGTATGTTAACCTCTTGTATAATAGTTAAAAAAATTTATTAAATTATACAAGAACTATATACATAAATATGATACCATATATGGTCCTATAATATTTCATTGTTAATAATATTTTAGTAGTGTCATTGTTTTGGTTGTTAATTGATCTGTTTTCCTTTATATGCTTGGTTACGTAAGCCATGTTTGATAGGTATTGTATGTATTTGATTCATATCCATAATGATATTAAGTTCTTACACATTATTTTTAATCATAAAATGAAAATTATTCTTGAATTATTACGATGGGGAATGAATCTCATCGCATTCGTGGAGACGATAATCCATACGCACACACGAGCGACAATATAATTATATTGGTGGTGAAATAATATGTAATTGGATTGTATATCATATATAAAGAATCATTAACATGTTATATTTTTTATTTACATTGGTTATACTCATTATTATACCCATCCAAATAATGAAGTGTTTTAGTAATAAACTACACCACGACGTGGAGATGGTAAGTTGTACGTATGCACATATGGTGACTTTGTCATTTATAGGATGGACAGAAAAATGGATATAGTTGCGCCATATTTATAATAACATCATAGTATATAGGAGGTACTTGATTTATTATTTTGGTATGGAAACTAAAAAGAAATAGGAAGTGGAAGAAGAAAAAACTTTAAAGAGGGTGGTGAAATTATTACCACTTCTTCGAGTGTTTCCTTTTGAGTTGATCAAAATGGGTCCTTAGGCTACATTTATGATCCAATTAAGGACTCTAGGTTGAATTTAGGGAAGTTGTGAAGGTATTTGGGAAGGTTTTAGCTGATCCAAATGGCTTTGGAGGTGTGATTTTGAGAGAAGGCGAAGTTCCCTTTTATAAGAGGGGTGAGGGGCAGCTTAGGAAAAGCATGAAATATTATTTTATTATATAATAATTTTCGGTTTCTAATGGATCCGAATTTATTTACTTAAATTTAAGTTGGGTATGGGTCTAAATACTCACAAAAAATAAGTTTTAGACAAGTTTATATCACCATATTAACCATATCCTTTAGATTTAACTATTAGTTAAATAGTTTAACTTTTACCATGTCTTCTTGTATTCTTACACTATATGGTTAATAAACTTAATAAAAATTTCCAATATAACCCCAAGTGGTTCATTAATTACATATATAAAATTATTTAATCCCTTTGGATTAACCTAATATTTTTTGGAATATTATATCAACCAATAATATAGTATTTGTTTTAAAAACTCATTTATGTCAATTTTGACACTATTTGGTATTTGGTTTTTGTGAAAATCCTAACACCATGATTACTTCAAAAAAAAATTATTTAATCAGCCATAACATGTCATATTGAACTATAAAATTGGTGGAATTCATCATATGTCTCAATTTACATTTATTTGGATATTTATAATATTAATTATTTTAATATTTCATTAATAAGGTAATTACTGCATCATCATTGTGTCATAAATAAATTAAATTATTTAATGTCTAAAAATTATAAATAAAATATCATTATGTATTAAATATTTTTATTTTTATAATGAATATTTATTGTTGAATTTATATTGTGTGTAACCCTATATTAAAAATGGTTTAGTAATTAAACTTTGAATTTAACTCTTTTAACTCTTCTTTAAATAAAATATTAATAAAAGTCCAAATATAATCCAAGTGGACCAAAAGGAACATATTTTATTGCTAAGGTTGTTTTTGGTCGAATTACACTTATCCAATAGAATTAGTACATGTGTTAGGGAATTTATAATATCATTTTTACCCTTAATTACCCTATTTACTTTTAACCGTGGTAAATGAAAGTCAAAAGTTACTATTCACCAAAAATTATTTTCAACTTATTGAACCACATTTTACTTACTGATGGAAACCATGTCTCTTTGATTTTTAAAATTCAACTCACAGAAGTGGTAAAATTAAATTTTATGTAAATTTGTAAATGCTCCTAGAAGGTGGGTAAAAGACGGTAAAAAGTTCAATAAAATTGTATATATCTAAACTTATTATAAAATGACAACAATGAATTATATTGAACTTATATAGGTATTATGTATCTATTTTGACCTAAAATAAATTAAAATAAAATAATTAATTACTTAAATAAAAAGTCAGTTTTAAACAATAACGCATTGTCTTTCACTATTCATCAAAAATTGAAAGTTTTCAGAAAAATAACAAAAATTCACCTTAAGATAATTTAGATATTCCAAATTCAAAAATGAAGTCCATATTAAAAAATAAATTTATTGAATTTCAAAAAGTGGGTATTACAATTCATAAATGCTAGTTCGATTGGTCGTGGTGGGTTAAAACTCCAAGTTGCGTACAACACAAGCTACTGCATTATTCAAAGGGAAACGTAATGTGGAAGCTTGGGGTATTACATTGTCCCCTACTTAAAATAATTTCATCCTCGAAATTTTTATAATATAACTGCATAAAAAGATTCAGGTGGTTTTTCATCATAAGTTCCTCAGGTTCCCACGTTGCCTCTTCCATATTATTGTTTCTCCATAGAACTTTTACCAGACGAGTAGTCCAGTTTCTCAGCACTTTTTTCTCTATTATCAATAATTATGATAGGCTCTTAGTAATAAGATAGGTCGGGTTCCAATTCTATTTCTTAATAGGTGAGTACATGCATTGGTTCAGGAATGTATTTTCCCAACAGTGATATGTGGAACACATCATGAACTTTGAAGAGACTTGGAGGCATTACCAAATGATAAGCTACAACTCCAATTGGTTCTAAAATTTTGAAAGGTCCAATGTACCTGGGACTCAATTTACCCTTCTTACTGAAACTTATAACACCCTTCCATGGAGATACCTTCAAGAAAGCATGGTCTCCTACTTGAAATTCCAAATCCTTCCTTTGGTTATCGACGTATCTCTTTTTCCTACTTTGGGCTAATTTGATGTGGGTTTGGATAATCTTCACATTTTCCATTATTTCCCCAACAAGTTCAATGCCAATAAGTTTTATTTCACCAACATCATCCAAACAAGTTGGTGTGCGACATCTCTTTCCATATAACTCCTCATATGGTGCCATCTAAATACTTGAATGGAAGTTATTGTTATAGGAAAATTATTCCAGAGGTAAATATTGATCCCACATACCTTGAAAGTAAAGTGATAAAATCTCAACATGTCTTCTAAGGTATTAATAGTCCATTATGATTTTCCATCAATTTGAGGGTGGTAGGCAATGCTCAAATGAAGTTCAGTATCTTGGTCCTTATGAAGACTTTTCTAGAATCTTTATGTAAAACGGGGATCATGATCAGAAACAATCGATAGGGGTAAACCTTGAAGTCTTAAAAATTCATTAATATATAGTCTTTCTAGATGTTTAAGTGGTAAATCTTCTCTTATAATAATAAAATGTGCTAACTTGGTAAGATGATCAAAAATGACTCATATTGCATCATTCCTTCTAGGATTATTTGGTAGTACCATGACAATGTCCATTGGAATATCATCACATTTCCACTCAGGTATGGGAAGAGGTTGCATGACTCCTCTAGGATGTTGTCTTCTAACTTTCACTTGTTGACAAACCATACATCTTAACACATAATCAGAAATCTATCTCTTCATGTTGTCCGACCAAATATGTTCCTTTAGATACCTTTATATCTTGGTGCTCCCAGGGTGCATAGGGAAATTGGATCTATGAGCATCATCCAAAAATTCCCTTTTTAGATTACATATATCAGGAAAACAATGTCTTCTCAAATTTAAAAATTCCATCTTCATATAAAAAGTCACTCAATCTCCCATAATTTACAGCTTTAATCATTTTTTGAAACTCTTCATCATCAGTATGAGAACTTTTTATTCTTTCTAGTAAATATGGTTTGGCAACCATTTTAAAAATTGTTGATGTTTCACCTTCCATGGTTATTCCTATATCCATATTTACTAGATTCATGATAATAGGATCCATTTCAACTCTCATCTATTTCAAAACTCCATGATTCTTTCTATTCAAAGCATTTTACACCTTATTTTCCTTCCCTAGGTGGAGTGTATAGTGAAATCATAATCCTTGAGTAGTTCAAGCCATATCCTTTGCCTCATGTTGAGTTCTTTTTGTGAGAAAATATACTTCAAACTCTTGTGATCAGTATAAATCTCAAATTTTTTACCATAAAGATAGTGTCTCCATATCTTCAGAGAAATGATTACAACTAATAACTCAATATCATGAGTGGGATAGTTTTTATCATGAATTTTTAGCTGTCATGATGCATAGGCAATAACTCTATTATTCTGCATAAGGATACAACCAATTACTTTCATTGAAGTATCACTATAAATAAAAAATCCATCGTTCCCTGATGGTGGATTCAAGATAAGAGCATTGACTAATATTCTATTCAGTTATTCAAAACATTCTTAACACACTTTTGTCCAAAAAAAATTAACCCTTTTACGTGTGAGCTTGGTTAATGGGTTATCCAACCAGGAAAAACTCTAGACGAAACGTCAATAATAATCTATTAAACTAATTAAATTTCATACCTAAGTTATAGTTGTTGGTGTTGGCCATTCTTGGATTGCCTTGGTCTTTGAATCATCAACAAAGATTCCATCCTTAGAGAGAATATGGCAAAGAAAAGAAATATCTTGAAGCCAGAATTCACACTTGTTGAACTTCCCATATAATTCATTTTTTCAAAGAGTCTTTAGAACTTTACCCAAGTGATTTTCATGATCTCTATTGATTTTGGAGTATACCAAGATATCATCAATAAATACCACTAAAAATTCATCAATATATTCTGTGAAAACTTTGTTCATTAGATCCATGAAGTTAGAGGGTTCATTAGTCAGTCCAAAAGGCATTATTTTAAACTTATAATGCCCTTACATGGTTCAAAATGTTGTTTTTGGAATGTCTTCCTGCTTCACACACAACTGATGATATCTAGATCAAGGGTCAATCTTTGAGAAATATTGAGAACCATGAAGTTGGTCGAATAAATCATCAATTTGAAGGTAGGGGATACTTGTTCTTTATTGTTATAGCATTGATCTCTCTGCATTCAATGCACAACCTCATAGATCTGTCTTTCTTATTAACAAAAAGGATAGGGGATCCCCATGAAAAAACACTAGGGAAAATAAATCCCTTATTACTAAAATCCTTTACTTGTTTCTTTAGTTCCACTAATTCCACAATGGCCATTCTATAAGGGGTCTTAGATATGGGCCTTGAACCCAGAATTAAATCAATGGAAACTCAATTTCTCGTTCTAGAGGATATCCAGGTAAATCCTCTGGAAACAGATCAACATATTCTTGCACAATAGGTGCATCCTCTATTCAAACATTATTTCCCTCTCCCATATTCATTTCATTCTATTACTCCCCAATAATTGAATTTCTTTGAGCTAATGGGGGTGGATATAGATAAGAATCAGGTGGTGGCATTTCTGATCTAAAGATATGGTACTCCTTATCATCATCGAAAATTGTAACCTCCTTATTATTACAATAAATTTTTGCATCATGGTCCAAAATCCAATCCATTCTAAGGATTATATCAAATTAAATCATGGTTATGATGATGAGATCAGTAGATAAATAACATTTATATTCCTTAATGGGAACCAATTCAGAAAACTTTATTGTGATGATACTTCCCTTTGGAGTTTTGACTGACAACTCCCTTGTTAAGTCAAATTGAAAATATCTAATTTTCTTAGCAAACTAGGAATATATGAAACAATGCGATGATCTATAATAAAATAATGAATTGGATAAACTTGAGGAAACTATTAAAATACCTACCACCACATCTTTCAGAGCTTCAACTTCAGCAGTATTGATCACATAATCTTGTTCTTTCTCCCTCGACCTTTTCTGAGGTAAGTTTCTTTGGTTCTTAGGACATTCATCTACATAATGTTCCTTTTCTCTACAATTGTATCATTCGACATTAAAAAACTATTTCTTTCCCTTGAAATCACAAGCTTGGTAGCCTTTTTCACCACACTTGTAATAGACTCCCATTCTCTTTAGGCAATTACCAGGGTGTTTCTTCCCACATTTACCATAGGATGGATATTCAACTTTCCCCTTATTCCCCTTATTTCTATTTCCAGAGTGTTCATCAGGTCTTTTCTTCTCTTACTTTTATTTAAAGTCATAAGACTTAGAGAATTCCATTTTTGTCTTGATTGTGGATGAGACAATATCTTCATACGATGAGAAGGATTATGAGACTAATTATTGATAGATAAATGGTTTTAACCCATCAATGAATCAATCAATATTACTCCTTAGGTTACATATATAATTTGTTGCATGCCTGCTAACCTTGTAATGTTAGCCTCATTCTTTGCGACATTCTCATCCTCCTTTTCCCTCAGACTCAGAAATTTCCTTTTCATATTTTCTTGATGGTCATGAGAAAAGTATTTTTCTAAGAAAATCTCTTTAAACTCCCCACATTACATAATTGATACTTTCTCATCCACATTTTTGTTTTGAGTTAATGACCACCATTGATCTGTGTCTCCCATGAGGCGATAATCTGTCATGACAACTTTTTCCCTTTCGCTACTCCCCAAAGCATGAAATATTTTATTCAAGGAACTTATCCATTACTCACCTACAAATATATTTGTAGTCCCATTGAATTTTTTTGGTTGTTTCCTCATGAATTGGTCTAACATTGATCCTCCACATTATGGATTCGAGTGCTCCATACCAGTAAGGTTATTATTCAAAACATGAGTGAGTTGTCCCAGTATGGTGATAAGCTGATTAGAACCAGTTGCATCACCAGCTCCACTATAATTATCTTGAGTGGGAGGGCAGTCCCAAGATGGATTACATTCATTGATTCAGTTTCCATTCCTTCCACTAGGCATTATTTCTAAACAATTGCAAACAATAGATTAGTTTATGAATTAAAATACATAATTCCAAACTTGTAAAACACTTAACATAAGTTGAATAGTTTATGGATATAATCCATAATCACAAAAACAGTTTTCTTTGAGGAGGTATATACTCATAAATCCTTCATAATTTTTTGTAAAAAATGTGAATTATACTAAGCATATCCCCCGGGAGTGTCGTAACAAAAAGTGAAGTAAGGCCCGTTATCATGTACCAGGATACTCCAGGTCAAGCCCGAAACTCCTTGTCGGAGTTTTCACTCCTACGTAAATCTATGTCAGAGCTTCCTCTACCTACTCATATCTATACAGAGATTTATTTCTTAGAAAATACACAAAATCTCTACATTACCTGTATTCTAGGAAGTTCTTCTACACTAAACCTCAAAGTCTATATTAGGGTAATGTTCTCTAATCAGAGTTTATCTAAATCTTGTTTACAAGGTTTGTACTAAACTTCCTATGATACCAACTATAATTCCCAAACCCCAGTTACTGAGCTCAGATGTTTAGTAAGGATAACAATATAGCAGAAACTTTCATAAATAAGCATAAATATTTAAGTAAATGTATAAGACTAAAACACATGACTTTTAAACTTAAAAATCATCATAATATGGAAAATATAAATCAAATAATTCCATTTACTTATTCACATGGATATTCTACTAGTCGAATAATCACATGTAATACCAATAGAAAATTTCATAACGATGGAATGCATAATTCTAGACTTCATAACCACATAGTGAAGGCCTTGTGCTAAGACAACAAATAAGATTTTTTCAAGGCCTAGTTCCAAGACACTAGTTTGTCTTATGAGACCTACCAATTCATCGAGGAGCTATAGTGGGCTCCACCCGTCACTTACTAAGTCCAATGCATTCCTCGTATGAAAAGGTTTAAACATAAAATAAACATTCGTATAAAAAAGAGCATATGAAATGTCAATACTTTATCCATAAACCATGAATTGTGTAAAAATAACACATACATAGTCAAATATATCACAAATACTTCAATACAATATGGAATATTTGTATCATAATAAATAAACTTCAAATAAGCTTAAATTCCCTCAAAGGATGTTGACATACATGAAATCAAAACTTTTTTAGAGAAATATCTCTTTCTATTTTGATATCATTTTAAAGTCATATAATTATAAAAGAAAAAAATTATTTTGAAAATATTCTTATAAGATTGTATGGGAAGTTTTGACGATGTTATAACGGTGTAAAATAGCCACACCCGTCGTATAAGTTAAAAAAAGACATTTTTACCTTAATTTTGTCGAAAAGGCCATAAAGTACCTTGTTTGGAAAATGACAGAAAGATTACTTTCAAAATATATGTGGTAAAATATGGTTTTAAATGACATTAAACCATAGTCTAGTTAATAGTAAAAAATTTTGGAATTTCATTTTTAATAAAACCTAGATGTGGATGATAAAGAGGTCCCAGTAGATACTTACGTATTAACAACCTCGGATAAGTAAAGAGATTGTAGAATTAACCCGTAACTTTTAATTTTTCTTAGTTTATGGTATGTTAACCTCCTGTATAATAGTTAAAACATCTTTATTAAATAATAAAATAACTATATACAAAAATATGATATCATATATGATCCTCTAATGTTGCTTTATTAATAATATTTTAGTAGTATCATCATTTTTGGTGTTAACTGATTTGTTTTCCTTTATTTTCATGGTTACGTAAGCAATGTTTTCTATGGATAGGATTTATTTTATTCATATCCAGAATTATATTTAGTTCTTAAACATTATTTTTAATCATAAAATGAAAATTATTCTTGAATGATCACGGTACAGAATTAATCTCATCACGTTCGTGGAGACGGTAATCCGTACGTATGTACCAGCGACAATATCATTATATTGATGGTGAAATCATATGTAATTGGATGGTATATTATATATACAGAATAATTAACATGTTATATTTATTATTTACATCAGTTATACTCATTATTATACACATCCAAATAATGAAGTGTTTGAGTAACAAACTACACCATGATGTGGAGACGGTATGGTGACTTTGACATTTATAGGATGGATAGAATAACGAATATGGTTGAACCATATTTATAATAACATCATAGTATGTAATAGGTACTTTAGTTATTATTTTGGTATGGAAACAACAAATAAAGGTGAAGTGAAAGAAGAAAAGAACTTGAAAGAGGGTGGTGAAATTATTACCACTTCTTTGGGTATTTCCTTTTGAGTTGATCAAAAGAGATCCCTAGGATGGCTTTATAATCAAGGTAATGACTCTAGGGTGAAGTGAGAGAAGCTGGGAAGGTATTTGGGCAGGGGTTTTCAGAGCCAAATGGCTTTGGAGGTGTGATTTTGAGAGAAGGATATGTGACCTTTTATAAGAGGGTTGAGGGGCACCATTGGAAAAGTAAGAAATATTATTTTATTATAAAATCATTTTAGGTTTCTAATGGATCCAAATTGAATTATTTAGAAGATAATGTGGGTATTCTTAAAAATCCTCTCAACTAATAGGTTTTAGAAAAGTTTAGGTCACCATATTAACCTTATCTTTTAGATTTAACTATTTATTAAATTGTTTAACTTTTACCGTGTCTTCTTGTATTCTTACAATATATGGTTAATAAACTTACTCTAAAATTCCAAGAGAACCTAAATTGGTTCATTAATGACATATATAATATTATTTAATGCCTTTTTCCGAACCTTAGATTCCTTGAAATATTATATCATCCAATAATATAGTATTTGTTTTAAAAACTCATTTATGTCAATTTTGACCTATTTATTTAGTATTTGGTTTTTTTTGAAAATCATAACAACATGATTATTTTGAAAAAAAAATTATTTAATCAAACCTAAAATTTCATATTAACCTATAAAATTATAGGAATTCATCTAAAGTCTCAATTTACATTTATTTGGATATTTATAATATCAATTATTTTAATATTTTATTAATAAGGTAATCACTGCATCATCATGGTGTCATAAATAAATTAAATTATTTAACTTCTAAAAATTATAAATAAAATACCATTATGTAGGAAATATTTTTATATTTCTAATGAATTTTTATAGTCTAATTTATATTGTGTGTAACCCTATATTAAAAATGGTTTAGTTATTAAACATTGAATTTAAATATTTTAACTCTTCTTAAAATAAAATAATAATAAATGTCCTAATATAATCCAAGTATATCAAAAGGATCGTATTTTATTCATAAGGATGTTTTTGGTCGAATTACACTTATCTAATAGAATGAGGACATGGTTTAGGGTAATTATAATATCATTTTTACCATTAATTACTCTATTTACTTTTAACCGTGGTAAATAAAAGTAAACAATTACTATTCACCAAAAATTGTTTTCATCTTATTGAACCAAATTTTACATACTGATGTCAACCATGAATCTTGGAATTTTGAAATTAAACTTACAGAAGTGGTAAAATTATTTTTTATTCAAATTTGTAAATGCTCCTAGAAGGTGGGTAAAAGACGGTAAAAAGTTCAATAAAATTGTATATATCTAAACATATTATAAAATGACTCTAATGAATTACATTGAACATATATAGTTATTATGTATCTATTTTGACCTAAAATAATTTAAAATAAAATAACTAATTACTTCAATAAAAAGTCTGTTTTAAACAATAACGTAGTGTTTTTCACTATTCATCAAAAATTGAAAGTTTTCAGAAAAATACCAAAAATTCACCATAAGATAATTTTGATATTTTGAATTCAAAAAAAAAGTCCATATTGAAAAATAAAATTTATAAAATTTCAAAAATTGGGTATTACTATTCATAACAGCTAGTTCAATTGGTTGTGGTGTGTTAAAACTCCAAGTTGCATACAACGCAAGCCACTACATTATTCAAAGGGAAATGTACCATGGAAGCTTGAGGTGTTACAGAATTGATTTACATTCAAATTATATAAAAAATAAATGGAAACAGGTTAAGAAATGGAGAAGAGGAATAATTTCATATAGTAAAGGTGGAAATGGGGATATCTAGAATGTTGTTAAGTGAAAATATTTTGATGAGTCTTCATGTTTTTCCATGGTCTTTTTTCAGGACATCCATGTATTTCTATTTTTGGAACATAGTGATAGATTCTGTCTTGTTTTTTAATTTCATTGGGAAGAGGATACGGCCTTGTAAATTACCACCCCCTTTTTATACTTGTTCTCCTTATCTTAATAAAAGGGGAATAATTTGGTTCTCATCTTCTTTCTCAATGTTTAAAAATAATAATATATTATTAATTTTTTTATAATTTTAAATTATTAGTATTATATTAATTATTAATTATTAATTATACTACTTCTTATTAATTAACATTTATTTGTATTATTATAATGTAATAATTATATTATTAACTATTAATTATTAATAATATGATAATTGTTAAATATCACTTACATTATTATATTTTTTTTATTTATGGATAATCCCTCATTTTAATAGGATTGATAGGGAATCCTTATATGACTCGAAATCCCCATGACACAAGACCATACATATCTTGTAGGCTCAGTAGCATAGAGGCCCACTACATGAACCATAGACCTAATGACCAAGACCCTATACTAAATCTATAATTCCTTAAACTGATATAACTAAACTGGTGCCTCGATCCAGTCCATCACATGACCTTAGTTATGTATCCCCATAGGCCAAAGGCCACTGAAAAGTAGTGAGGGTATATGAGGTACATGGAGATACTTTACCCTCTTTACTAGAGTAAAGAAACATTATAAATCAAAATAAGAAACAACTTAAGTAATATTTATTAATATCTATCAAAAAAATGTGTCTTATAAAAAGATCCCAAAACTAGATAAGTGCCCAAAACCCAATACAGAAAACATATCATCTCATAGTAGTTCCATATGTAAAAGGAAATCCCAAAATAGATACACTAAAAATCCCCAAGTCGGGTCCCAAAATTGATTCTAGTTCCCTCATCCATGATTTATCCCAAATCATGACCCAACCAACCGGCATGGGGCCTTTACACTTATCTAAGCCTGAAACTATGAAATCTTCCAGGGTACCATCAACGACCTGAGTAGAGTGTGAGTAAAACTCAGTAAACCACCACCAATAGTTTCTAAAACAATATCTAGTCTAATAACAGTGCATGTATAAGTATAAATGAATAATA
This sequence comes from Viscum album, assembly GCA_963277665.1. Taxonomy (NCBI): domain Eukaryota; kingdom Viridiplantae; phylum Streptophyta; class Magnoliopsida; order Santalales; family Viscaceae; genus Viscum; species Viscum album. The sequence continues at coordinate 71,435,819 of OY728162.1, read as the reverse complement.
CTCAAAGAAGTATATGAAAAAAATTTCGTAATTTAAATTTTTTTCACATTACCACATTATAACATGGGTTCCAAGTGACACCCGAGCTAATCTAACCATCTTTGGTCCATTCTAGAAGTCTGAACCATACACCATAAGGGTTTAACTCTTTAAGTCATAAAGGAATTAATTAATCGATTCACTTTGAGGCAATTTTCCTGGGGGAATAAGTCTTTGTACCCATATCATTTCCAAACCATATGATCTTGGTGCATTAGTCTATCATTCAAACCATGAAATACATTAGTGAGCCCTAGATCATCAATCTATCACAACCAAAAGATGATAATCCTTATTCCGACATCCAAACCATACCATTATCCATAACCACAACCATTATACATTCTTTGAAAACATTTAACAATATGGATATGCCCCTTCAACTATTTATCACTCTTACTCTTAATTCTCTAAAAACCTTTATTTAATATCCTCAAGGCCTTATATTTTATTTATTTATTTTGGATAATACCCTTTTTAACAAGGGTTGAGGTAGAACCCTTACTTGACCCATATGCCTAGCAGGAACATGTCCTATGTACATGACTTAAATACCCTAAAGACCTGATACCACTAGAAAAAACCCTCCCCATCATTTGATTCATTGAAGGTTCCTAGATCCCAACCATACATGGGTAGACCACTAGAAATAACCCATGCATATATGCACAGTTCCAAATACCAATGGGAGATTCCATTCCCATTTTACCTTACTAACATTACAAACTCAAGTGCACAAAGTTTAATCTTATAAAACCTCTATTTTTTTTTATTTTACAACTCATTTCACAAATTAAAATGGAGTGGTACACCCCATCGATGGAAATAGTCCCAATATCATGATCTTTAATAGACTTCATGAGTTTCGGGAATGGTCTCTCACATCAGTTGAAGGCCTAATTTACTTATCATAGTTAAGGAAATAAATGTGCAGCACAACAATGAAATAGAACAACCACATAAACAAGAGAAACATCAAGACTATGGGATAAATCTTATATAACACATACCTTATTCTTGTAGACACACACACGTCCAACCATGGCCCTTGATTCAAGATATAATAGATACTATCAAAAAGTGAAAAACTCCCTGGAATTATGTCTCATGAGATTCAGAAGAATAGAAACAACCAGTCAATGATTATTCTATAAAATAGATGTAAACATAGTTAGAGACTTATTTAGGGATTAAAATCACAATAAATATAACCTTAAACACCTTATAATTGAAGGAGGACTATCCCTAGAGGAGTTGGGAGGGTTTGGTTTGCACCCCTTGCTATTAGAGAATAAATGGGGTTGAAAATTAGGTGAAATAATATACAGTTTGTGGGGGGGGAAGGGTAAAATTGCCACTTTTAATGACGTTCATGGATTGGATGCATGATTTTCCAAACTGTAATTATATCATGTGGCCTCCTATATCCATGAAGAATAGAGTCATATGCTTTATTGGGGCACTCTAATGGTTAGAAAAAACATGTGGAAGCTCTAAAAATGGATTTTTTCCATCTTTGTAGAGTTTCCTTGCCACCCCTTTTATGGTTTAAAACTATTCTTCCCCATTATCCATGACACATGGTCATGGTTCAGGGTTAGTATTGACCATGTGAAAACTATGTTCTATGAACTGTATGGAACTTTCTCTATATTTTTCATGTCTCATACCCTCAAGACACTCCTGATACCTTACCTACTCCTAGAAAAAATTTCATTAACCATTTAAAAAAAATTAAATAAAATATAAAAAAACATACATCGTCAAAGGGTCATATTATTACAACCTCCCACCTTATAACATCTAATCATTGATTTACACTCCCTATTATCACTAAGACTCTAAGGTAAAATGGTCAATCCACTGAGATTTTATGTTAGCTTCCCTCCCCCAAGTTTCCTCCTGAGCACACCCATGCTTCCACAAAACTTAGACCAAATACACAGTCATACCCTAAATAATTTTATCACTATGATCCATAATACAAATTAGATGCTCCTAAAAGGATGCATCGGCCTAAAACTCATAATCATTAATATAAATCACATGATAATGGTTGGGGTTATACATACAAATATTTGATACATGAAAAACATCATTCATAGCACTATAACTCTATGGAAGATACAATCAATATTCTATCAGAACAATCCTCTTGAAAACCATAAAGGACCTCACATAACTAGGCACAAACTTACCTTGTTTCTAAATATAATGATGATCCAATCTCAACAACACCCAAATAAATACATAATCTCCCAGTATAAATTTGAGATGTTGATGATGCTGATTAGAATATAACTTTTGTCTACTCTAGGTGATATCCATATGCTTCTGGATCAACTGAATACACTATGATGTCCCCTAAAAAAGACTCATCCCCAATAATTTTTATTCTCTCACTTCCATCCAACACAAAGGTGATCGACATGGTCTACCACATAGTGACTCATATGGTTCCATATAAATAACCACCTGATAATTGTTTTTATAGGTGAAATAAAAAGAGTAATATTTTCTTCTACCATGCTCCCCCAAAATTTAGGATGCATTCTCTTTGTATATCCTCTAACACCAGTATAGTACATTTTTATTTCCTCTCCATCTATGGGTGGTAAGTTGGACTAAAACACTTGATTACCAAGTGCCTTCTTCAACCCTTTATAGAAGTAGAAAGTAAAATAAATATCATAATAAAAAATGATACTCTATGGTAGCCCGTGAAAATATACCATCTATCTAATATATAATCACCCAATTGGTTGACGGTGAAAGTCTCATGTATTAGTAAAAATTGGTCTATCTTTGTTAATCCATCCATGATCAGCCATATCACATTATTATTTTGAGTATTTCTAAGAAGACCTACCACAAAATATATTATAGCATAATCCTACTTTCATTAGGGAGTTGACAATGAATATTTAAGACCATATGGTTGCTGGTTATTTACCTTTACCTATTGATAGGTGTAGCATCACATCACAAAAACTATGATCTCCTACTTTATTCCTAGACACTAATATTTTCTATAAAGATCATCATACATTTTGGTCAAACCAGGTTTCACTGCCCACTTTAATGTATGAAACTCATGCATCAAGTCCTCACGCATACAAGTAGGCACAATAACATGGCCATGAACATTAATAATTTCATCTCCCTCGATGTTATAGTTAAGAGGTATCTATCCACCATCAAAGTTATCCCTCAATTTTAGGTACTATAGATCCTTATAATGCCTCCTATTAATATAACTTATAAGAGAGGGATGAACAGATAAATACATGTGGGTCATCTGTTCCTGCTCCTCCAGAACACTTATATGAATCTCAACAAACAAGTCCATCATAATCAACTCAGAACTGTTCTCTTGGATTTCCCAAGTCTGTGACTTTTGTCTTAATGATTCAACAACCCAATTCATTTTTTGGGCATATAATCTTGGTCAAAGTTAAAATATTTGATATACTCAAAATAACTCCACTGAAATAGATTTAGATCTTATTGGGAAAAGATATATTTGAGGCTCTTATGATCAATATAAAAAATAAACCTCTCACATAGAATATAATGTTGCTAAATGTTTATGTGATTAACTACTATAGACAACTCTAAATCGTGTGTAGGATAGTTCCATGGACTTAGCTCTCATTATCCCAATGTCATGAATCGATCTCCCTATATCATCACTTCCACAAGTTTGATCCCTGACACCTCACAATAAAAATTATATTCATCACCCAACACAGGTAAGATCATAATTGGTTCAATTTCCATATTCCTCTTTAGCTTCTAAAACACATTATCATATTCCTTAGACCACTTAAACATTATACAATTAATTGTTAGACCCAAGAGCGGTGATTTTATGTGATAAAAATCTTTTATAAACCTTCAGTAGTAACTTTTTAAACTCAAAATGCTTAAGATATAAAAAACATTCTTGGGTTATTTCCATGAAATAGCCACTTGAACCTTCTCGGTGTCCACTGAAACACCATCCCACGAGATGATGTGGCTCAAGAAATGTACCTTGTCAATCCAAAAGTGACACTTGGATAACTTGGTATATATCTGATTCTATCTTAGTGTACTCAGGATGATGTTACGATGTTTGGCATGATCATCATGAATCTATAAGTCTACTAAGATTTCATCAAAAAAGATGGCTACATACTGATCTAGGTATGGGTGAATGATTCGGTTATTCAAGGATATAAACACAACAGAATAAATTTTCAATCCAAGACATCATAGAGAACTTATACAAAACATACCTACTTTTGAAGATGGTTTAATATATATTAGAAAGTCTCTCCCTTGGATGATGATAACATAATATCAAATAAATTTTGTAAAATACACAAGAATCCCTTAGCAATTAAAAAATATCATCAATACATTTAATTGGATACCCATTTTTAATCATAATTTGTTTCAACTTTTGGATATCAACACAAAAAATTAAATTTTCAGTTAGCCTTCTTGGAAAAGAAAAATGAATATCCACATGGTTACATAATATGATAGATGACCCCTTTATCCTAAAACTCCTCCAATTTATTCTTAAGCTCCCAAAGTTCTTCTAGAGTCATTTTGTAAGGAATAAAAGAAACTTTCTCATCTCATGATATCAGATCAATTATGAATTCATCCTCTTTCTTAGGTGGAATCCCTAATAATTCATCAGGAAACACATCCCAAAACTGATCCACTATAGGAGGTAATACATCATGGTGCACTCCCTCATCTTCAATAATTAGACTCATAACCTGGGTGGTGAGTTCACCCATTTACTGATTGACTGGCCTTGTACGACTTGCCTATATATCCCACTCTCATTGATGAACATAAGTGTAACTCATATATGGTAACAATTAATGTGATATAGATACAATAACAATAATTCCTTTACCAATATCAGTTAAAAACATGACATCTGAAGTATAAAAAGGTCCCAAAGGATATGGAACCCACCAATTATGAGGGAACAAACTTTACAATGTTGGATACCCTCTGATCACACCCCTAACAGCATATCAAACAACATGAACCCATACATAATCTCCACCCTCAGACCCAAACCATCCACAAACCGAGAGGATATAAAAGAATATGAAGCTCCTATACCAAATAAAGCACTAAAAAACATATAATCTATAAGAATCATACCTCAGATAGTCTATAGTTCACCCTCGATATTGTTGTACATCTCGTTCCCATCGTTGTTTGATTTTCATGATCACAATCACCTTTTTATTTGTCTAATATTGTTTGAAGTGTTTTTGTATGATAGGCACAAGGTTGCCAAGAAAATGGCCCAAGAAAGCATCTCAAGTGGACTGAAATTCAGTCCACCGGCCAACCGGTGTGATGGCACCGGCCAGCCGGTGGACCTGGCAGAGGCATTGCCCACTGCCAGGCTCCACCGGTCAGCCGGTGGCTCTGTCACCGGCCAGCCGGTGGCATTCTGGCTCAACAGTGAGACCTACTGTCTCACCACCGGCCAGCCGGTGGCCTCAGCACCGGCCAGCCGGTGGCTCCTGGGCAGAACAAGTTTCCATTCTCCAAGGCACCGGCCAGCCGGTGGCCCTGCACCGGCCAGCCGGTAGCCCAGTCAAACTAGCCGTTGGCTTTGACCAGTCAACCTTCTTTTGGCCTCCAACGGCTCCGAAGACCTCTCCAACGGCTCCGAAGGCCCCCAATGGGTTCCATGCCTATAAATAAAGGCTGAGGAAGCCCCGGACACCTACCGGAACGATACGGAAGCCACCGGACACATTGTTGATCTTTTTGGCGAACCTCCGGCGGATTTCCTCAAGGAACCCAACGTGCTCCAATCCAATTCCACATCCAAGAGCACCTCCAAAGAAGCTTGGAAGCGACCTTCAACATCTCCATCCAATCAAAGGCTCCCAAGGCTTCTCAAAATACGGTTTTTATTGTTTTATTTCTTTTTGAGCTTAAATTTGAGTTTGTGCCTAGAAACTCCCAATTTTCTCATCCCCTCTTTTCTTTGGGTTTCACACTACCATTAAGGTGTGAAGAGGTTTCTTCAAGCCTTTCCTTTTAAAAGGCTTGTGTTTCGGTGAGCTAGCCTTCACCCGTTAAAAAGGCTAGTGGGTTCTTGCTAAACCATCAAAAGCAAGTGGGTTCTTGCTAAACCACAAAAAGCAAGCTGTAATAGGTCCTAGTGCTACCTCAAAGCCTAGTGGGTTTCTTGCTAAAACCATTGAAAAGCAAGCGGTAGAATCTCTCAACGGTTGAGTTGGGAGCGGAGACGTAGGCCGGGTTTTGGCCGAACTCCGTTATCAATTTCTTGTGTGATTGCCTTCTTTATTTCCGCTGCATTTCACTTTGATTTTATTTTGTCAATCATTTTTTAAAAAGGCAATTCACCCCCCCTCTTGCCATCTTTCCTCGTTTCTTCCGACCCAACATTTGGTATCAGAGGGGTAATTTGAGTAATACCTTAAAAGGTTTCAAATTCAAAGATCCATTGTGATGGCATCAACCTCTTTCGCCCCCGAAGGCTTTTCATTGGGTCGTGCTCCATTTTTTGATGGAACCGACTATAATTATTGGAAAACCCGCATGACCACTTTTCTTAGAAGTATAGGATATCCCATCTACAAAATTGTCATGCAAGGTTACACTTTGTCTACCCCCGACGAATCCAAATGGACCCAAGCCGACATTATAAATTTTGAGCTTGATGGCAAAGCCATGAATGCTCTTCATTGCGGCCTTGACCGAAATGAGTTCAATCGAGTTTCCACATGCACCTCCGCACATGAAATCTGGAAACTTTTGGAGGTTACCCATGAGGGGACCAACAAAGTAAAGGATACTCGATTGGACATGTACCGTCAGGATTTTGAATCTTTTTCCATGCACCCAAATGAATCAATTTCTGAAATGTTTACTCGATTTACTGATGTGTGCAATGGTAGAAAATCTCTTGGAGATGACATTTCTGCAGAGACGATGGTCAAGAAGATCCTATGGGTCCTTCCGAGCTCATGGGCACCAAAGGTGACGGCGATCCAAGAAGCTAAGGACGTCAAAAATATGTCGGTCGAGGAGCTCATCGGATCCCTCATGACATATGAGATCACAATGAGGAGGCAAGCACAAAAGGAGGGCACACCAATCAAGACACCAAAGAATATTGCCCTCAAGGTACAAAAGGAAGTAAGCTCCTCCTCATCATCCTCTTCCTCCTCATCTTCTTCATCTTCAAGCGGCGACTCGGAAATGGAAAATCTCGCCCGCCAAATGCACAAGTTCATGAAGAAGCACAAGAAGAAGAAGAAATCTCGCAAGGCGCGAAAGCAAGAACCCACCGCAAGATCCGAGCCCAAGGTAAAATGCTACGGGTGCGGCGAAAAGGGCCATTACAAGCCCGATTGCCCACTCAACAAAAAACGGGCCACGCCAAAGGAAAAAGGAAAGAAAAAGGTCCTCAAGGCGACATGGAGTGACACCTCCTCCTCATCCTCCTCCTCCTCCTCCTCAAGCGACAACGGTAACAAATGCCTAATGGCATTTCATGAGGTAACATCTTCCGATTCCTCTTCCTCATGTTCTTCAAATTCAAATTCTTTAAATCATTTATCTTATGAAGAAATCTCACACGCTAGAGACCAACTAGAAAATGGTTTTCATGCTTTATCTTCAAAATTTGTTGCTTTGAAAAAGAATTTCAAAAAACTTTCCTCCGAAAAAGACCAACTTCTCAAAGAGAAGGAGGAACTCACCCTAAAAATCCAAAATTTTCCAAATGTTGATTCCATGGAATCAACCATCAAAGACCTAAGGGAGACCCTAGCTAAGTTCACCCAAGGGGAACAAAATTTGAACAATATCCTAGGTTCCCAACGAATTTCTAGAACCACCCAAGGGCTAGGCTACACCAACCAAGCCTCCTCCTCCCATGCTCCCACTGTTTTTGTAAGGGGGAGCTCTAGTTTTAAATTTTGCAATTATTGTAAAAAAACTCGGGCACATGATATATGAATGTAATTGCAAAAACGCCCGGTATGGAAGGCCCAAATCGATTTTTTATTCGGATGAATTCTATAGGAGAAGACCCGCTACAAGGCAAGTGTGGATTGAAAAATCCCTCTTAGCGAGTCTCTCCGGGCCTAAAATCATCTCTTTTCAAAATCCCTCTCCCCGGTGACTTTTTGTTTTTATTTAGGGGGAGTTAGGATCTTTTAAGTTTTTTTTGTAATTTCAAAATTTTCGATTCCAACTTTCAATTTCAACACTTGGTATCAAAATTTTCATTTCAAAATATTCAATTCGAATTTCTCACTCAAATCTCTCAATTCTTTTTTGATTCAAAACTCTCAATTTCAAAAATTTCATTTGGTTTCAAATTTCAAATTTCAATTGGTTTTTGATTCAAAACTTTCAATTCAAACTGTTATTCAAATTTTCATTTCAATTTTCATTTCAAAATTTCCAACAATTGGTATTATTTTCAATTGGTTTAAAATCTTGATTTTCAATTTTTCCCTCAATCAAGTTTTATGCCCCACGCTATTTTGATAATCACAAAGGGGGAGAAATTTCTTGATTGATTGGGGGAGAATCTTTTCTCTCTTGCTTAGTATTTATTTTCAATTTATCATTTAAAAGCATGCCTTTCATTTATGTTTTTACTTTAATTGTTTTGGTGATTGTGATCATCAAAATAGGGGGAGATTGTTGTACATCTCGTTCCCATCGTTGTTTGATTTTCATGATCACAATCACCTTTTTATTTGTCTAATATTGTTTGAAGTGTTTTTGTATGATAGGCACAAGGTTGCCAAGAAAATGGCCCAAGAAAGCATCTCAAGTGGACTGAAATTCAGTCCACCGGCCAACCGGTGTGATGGCACCGGCCAGCCGGTGGACCTGGCAGAGGCATTGCCCACTGCCAGGCTCCACCGGTCAGCCGGTGGCTCTGTCACCGGCCAGCCGGTGGCATTCTGGCTCAACAGTGAGACCTACTGTCTCACCACCGGCCAGCCGGTGGCCTCAGCACCGGCCAGCCGGTGGCTCCTGGGCAGAACAAGTTTCCATTCTCCAAGGCACCGGCCAGCCGGTGGCCCTGCACCGGCCAGCCGGTAGCCCAGTCAAACTAGCCGTTGGCTTTGACCAGTCAACCTTCTTTTGGCCTCCAACGGCTCTGAAGACCTCTCCAACGGCTCCGAAGGCCCCCAATGGGTCCCATGCCTATAAATAAAGGCTGAGGAAGCCCCGGACACCTACCGGAACGATACGGAAGCCACCGGACACATTGTTGATCTTTTTGGCGAACCTCCGGCGGATTTCCTCAAGGAACCCAACGTGCTCCAATCCAATTCCACATCCAAGAGCACCTCCAAAGAAGCTTGGAAGCGACCTTCAACATCTCCATCCAATCAAAGGCGCCCAAGGCTTCTCAAAATACGGTTTTTATTGTTTTATTTCTTTTTGAGCTTAAATTTGAGTTTGTGCCTACAAACTCCCAATTTTCTCATCCCCTCTTTTCTTTGGGTTTCACACCACCATTAAGGTGTGAAGAGGTTTCTTCAAGCCTTTCCTTTTAAAAGGCTTGTGTTTCGGTGAGCTAGCCTTCACCCGTTAAAAAGGCTAGTGGGTTCTTGCTAAACCATCAAAAGCAAGTGGGTTCTTGCTAAACCACAAAAAGCAAGCTGTAATAGGTCCTAGTGCTACCTCAAAGCCTAGTGGGTTTCTTGCTAAAACCATTGAAAAGCAAGCGGTAGAATCTCTCAACGGTTGAGTTGGGAGCGGAGACGTAGGCCGGGTTTTGGCCGAACTCCGTTATCAATTTCTTGTGTGATTGCCTTCTTTATTTCCGCTGCATTTCACTTTGATTTTATTTTGTCAATCATTTTTTAAAAAGGCAATTCACCCCCCCTCTTGCCATCTTTCCTCGTTTCTTCCGACCCAACAGATATCGTCTAGGATAAGTTTAAATGCATAAACATGACTTGTCCCTCTACCATAGGCACTTGTATGAGCCCCATTTTTTTCATTTCCCTACGGATATGAATTCTATTATTCTGAATTACTATATCCACCACCGTGATTGGTACGACTGATTGAACTCTAGTCTCTAGAATGATATAGAGTATAAGATCCCTGTCAATGCTTTAAATCATCCTAGGTCCTCTATCACTACCCATCAGCTAAGGGTTCCTACAAAACCTCTATATGTGACCTATCCTACCACAAGGTAAACACTCCACTAGTGTTTGAGGACACTGACCATGAATGTGACCTAGTCTTCCACACTAATAAAAAATTCTTGATCACTTCCCTAAGAGATTGATCCTCTCCCCTGGATACTATATCATTCACCTCCTTGGTGAAAGTTCTCATAACGATGTGTCCTAATATCAGAATTAATACCACTAGATCACCCAACTAAAACTATTTTTCCACAAAAGGAGGCCTCCTTTTGGTTTCCCTTATAAATGATAGCCTGATTCACCACCTCATCAAACTTCTTTAAACAAAATATAATTACCTAAGACTTGATCTCAAATATTTTTTCCATCCTGAAAACATTTTTTCATATCTTCCTCATCTCTTATAAACATTTGAACAAATTTCTACAAATTATGATGTTTCCAACATAATCTATCACTAATGTATTCCCCTGGTTCAAATTCATAAATTGTGTATCTATATCATGACTAAGGGTTTTGGGGTAAAAGTATTCTAGAAAATTCTCCTGAATGTACTTCCATACCATTCCCTCCAACTGCTCATCCCAAGATTCAATATCCCACCAGCAGTTTGATGATCCTCAAAACATGTAGGTATTCTAATTAAGTATATTTTCAATAGGAGTCTCTAGGTGATACAGAATTTTCTAGATAGACTCAATAAAAAAGTCATCTAACTCAGTTCCACCCTCTCTCGTGAAAGTTAGATGATGTTGCAGCTAGAACTTTGTAGCCAAATTAAACATACATGGCATAGATTTCCCTAGATATCTCTCTATAAACTATATAAAGTGAGAAAAAATCCCATGGAACTTCTCTTCAAACCTATCACCCAAAACTAATGGATGTTTTAGTTCCACTACAAGAGGAATATTCTCTGCAATTTCCTCCAGTCATACCACCGGTAAATGCCATCATGGTGGAGTCACTCTACAATTCCAAACACACATTTATGGAACATAACATATCATTTCCATCATTACACAAAATAGGTGATAGAAATATCTATAAAAAGATAATTTGTATGCACTATACATATAATGATAACTGAAACACTATCACTGCCCTCAACTAACCCTACCTTGGTCCATGACTAACTTAGAGTAAATCGAACTTCCAAACTATAATCTTTTCATTTGAATACATTTTAACCATTTCATTTTAACATATTTAAAATCATAAAATAGATTTAATTACTTTATTAGGTTCTTTAGTTTAAAACTATACAAGTATCAAAAAAGTATTTTATTTCCTATAACCCAATTTCACTATTTCAAGGTAATAGAGCCCAACATTATTTTCATGTGTGGGCCTAATATGATTCATTCCAAATAAATCCCTAAGTTCATAAAATGATTCATGTATACAAAAACCTCATTATATAAAATACCATAAGAAAAATATTAGATAATGGTAACATCATACAACAATTGTATCGCCCAAGGTGAAATAACATTCAATAATAATCAGAGAACTTCAAGAACAACAATCCCACATTGGGAACTTAGGTTTTCCTAGGAACATGGGATAGCTATTCCCATGAATGATCATATTACCAAGTCCCAAAACCCCAAGTCTCATTTATACCTTTCCTAAATATTAAATAAATTGGAAGGAAACTCCTTTTGATACCACTTTGTAATGCCTTGGCCTTGGAGCCACTAAACCGATGTCCTGAGCTAGTTATCCAAATGACCTCATGTGTGCCTCCCCAAATACCAGAGGAATCCAACTAGTAGTGAGGGTGTAATGAGGTACATGGGAATACTGTACCCTCTTTAATATAGTAATATAATATAAAAAATCAAAATAAGTAATAAAAATAATAATGATGATAAATGAACAACAATAACCATATGTCTTATAAAAAGTTCCCAAAATTGGACAAGTTCCCAAAAACCAATACAAAAAATATGTCATGTCATAGTAGTGTCATATGTCAAAGGAAACCCTAAAATAAAGACACACTAAAAATCCCCAATTCAGGTCCCAACATTGTGTTTGGTTCCCTCATCAATGTTCCATCTCAAATCCCAACTTATCCATCGAACATAGGACATTTTCCCTTATCCTAACCTAAAATCATGAAATCTATTTGGGTACCAATGAAGGCATGAGAAGGTTGTGACTATAACTTAGTAGGCAACCACCAATGGTATTTAAAATTATATCTAGTCTAATAACATTGCATGAAGAAGTACTAATGAATAATAGTCAAAGTATTAAATTAAACTAGTTTCGTAATTTAAACAGTTATCAATTCACCACATTAACCCTTAGGTTTCAAGTGACACCCGAGCATATATTACCTTTTTTGGAATATGTCATAAGTTTGAACAATACACCATAAGGTTTTACTTCTTTAATTAATAAGTTAATTTAATTAATCAATCCACTTTAACCCATTGTACCTTGTAGAATTAGTCTAGATATACCTATCATGTCCAAAACATAGGATCTTGGAGCACAATTCTAGTATCCCAACCATGTATTACACCATTGGGGCCTAGGCCCAACCCAAAAATGATGACCCTCATTCCAACAACCAAACCATAACATTTTTCATAACCCAAAAAATCATGTATTCTTAAAAAACATTTAATAATACAGACATTCCCCTTTAATCATTTATTACTCTAACCCTTAATCCTCTCATGGCCCATTTTACTTTTCTATGATAAGTTAAAAAAAACCCTTATATTATGCTAACATTACAAACACAAGTACAATTGGTTTAATCTTATAAATACTCTAATCTTTAATTTAAAAACTTAGTTCACTAACTTCAAGGGAGTGGCACACCCCATGGGCAGACATAGGCCTAGTCTTGTTATCGTCAATAGACTGTTTGAGTTCTGTGAAGGGTATGTCACATTAATTTAAGGCCTAATTTACTTATATTATTCATGGAAAAAAATGTGCATCATGATAGCTAAACAACACAACCACATACACAAGAACAACATTAAGAGAATGAGATAAATATTATCAACCACCTACCTTATTCTTATAGACACTTACTCATCCAACTGCGTCCCTTAATTCAAGATATAAGGATCAGAATTAAAAAATAAAAAACCCCCTAGAATTAGGTCTCCTGAGATTAAAATGAAGAGAGACAATAAAACAAATATTCCTTTATAAAATAGAAGGAAATATAGTTAGAGACTTAACTAGGGATTTAAATCAGAATAAACAAGACCTTAAATGCCCTAGAATCGAAGGAGAAGTATCCATGAAGATGTTAGGAGGGTGTGGTTCACACCCCATCCTGTTAGAGAAGAAATAGGGGAGAAAATTGTGGGAAATAATATAAAGTTCAAAGGAAAATGGTAAAATTTCCACTTTTAATAAGGCGCACAATTTTCCAAACCATGCGTCAACCGTGCGGCCTTATATCTTAATTAGGAACTGAGTAAAATTGTTTGCTGGGGAGCCTACATGGTTTAAAAACATGATTGGAATCCATGATAATGGAGGTGTCTTGCAATGTAGAATTTCTGGGCCACCCCTTGCATGGTTTAAAAACCAGGATCCCACTTTCTTCAGGTCACACGGTCACGGTGTATAGTTAGTACTAACCATTTTCCATGAACTGTATTGCCATTTATCCCTCTTTTTCATGTCTTTAACCCCAAGGACACCCTCAATACCTTCCCTACTCCCAAGAGGCATTCCATAATCCATTTTAAAAGGATTTTAATGAAATCTAAACCCAAAAATACCTCATAAAAGGGTTCAGATCTTATATAAATAGACCCTTATCTTTTGCATTCTTCACTCTAACTTATAGTCTTAACTTCACATTTGTGGTTGGCCATCAATGCCTCTACTACCTGGGTATTGAACTGGTGCATTCTAGTCACTTCATGTGTGAACCTCTATGTCCAATTGTCATCAAGTCGCACCTTTGCATCTTCAACTTTTCATCGGTCAGGTACTGCTCCTGCATAAAGTCATTGGATCTGTATTATGGCCCAGAGGCCTCGTGGCCTGAAGGCCTACAGTGATCTGAATATATTAATTATTAATAATATATTAAATTGTATTTATTAAATATATTATTACTTATTATTATTTATATTATTAATGATTAATTGTTTATATTATATTGATTATTAATTATTATTAATTGTATTATTACATATTATTATTTATATTATAAATAATAATTAATAATAATATATTAATTAATTACTATTAATTATTATATTATTACTTGCTATTATAAAATAAGAATTATATTATTAATAATAAATTATTAATAATATATTATGGATAAATTATTAATTATATTATTACATATTATTATTTTTGTTATTATTTACTAATTATTAATTATATATTAATTATTAATCTTTAGTAAAATGTAATATCATGTAATGACTAATATATTATTTATAAGTAATAAAAAATATATTATTAATAAGTAATGACATAATAAATAAATAATAAATAATACTATTTATAAATAATTTTATTATTAATTATTATTATTTGTATTAATTATTGATTATATTATTATTTTTTATTATTTTTTAATGATATTTTATTTTAATTAGTTGTATTTTTATTTATATTTTAATATTTATGTATTATTATTATTAATATATTTTTATTGTAATGTTGCAAAAGTGAAACTTAATCTTACATGGAAAATCCATAAAGGATGTTGAGGTCACATCTCTTATAAAAAAGAGTCAAGGGTTAGATTTTTAGTTATATTTTGAAATTACTTAAATGTCGGTAATTTCAAATAATAAAAAAATTATTTGAAAAACTATTTAAATTTTATTATATATATATATGTGTGTGTGTATATATATATATGTGTGTATATATATATATCTAATAAAACAAAAAAATTAAAAAAAAAATTAAAAAAATAAATAGATTTTTTGATATGTATATATATATAAACAAAATAAAAATTAAATTATTTTTTAAAAAAATGGGGCAAGTTTGGAAAATGATTTGGCGTTCTCACCCTAAATGGTTGAGCACCAAATCATTTTTCATGCCATCTCATTTTCCATAAAAAGCCTTCAAATATTTATTTATTTTTTTAAATTCATTTCAAAATGTTTTCCTTGAATAACTAATTATAAAGATAAGTGTTTAAAATGGTTCTTTTTATTTTTTAAAAAAAATTGGATATGGCTTTTAAAAATTTTGGAAACTGAGTCGGTCGTGTGTCAAATTATTTGATGCTCAGCCATCTAGGGGGATAGTGATAGATCATTTAGTCCCCTCACCTTTTTTAAAAAAATAAATATTTTTATTTTTAATCTTTTTTGTTATATATATGTAACAAAATTTTAAGCATCATTTAAAATAATGTTTTTTATTCAAAAGTACCAATATTTTAGTAATTTCAAAATATAACTAAAAAATTTCTCATAAATTTTTTTATAGGGGAGGGGACCTTTAAAATCCCTTATGGATTTTCCAAGTGGGATTCGATTTCACTTTTGGAGCTATATAAAATTAAATTATTAAAAATAATATTTTATAAATAATAACATATCTGTAAAAATATAACGAATTAAAATAAAACATCATGGATATACAGAATAACGAATAAATAATATTAAAAATAATAAAAACCATTAATATAATTAATAATTAATATGTAAAAATAATTAATAATATAAGTAATTAAAAATTATTATTAATATTTATTAATTATATTATTACTTACTAATAATATATTAAACATTACTTATTATTAACTATTAATGTAATATATATTTTTATAATTAAAAATATCATTATTATATTATATTAATAATATTATTATTATAATTTTAATTAATATCATATTTATTAATTAGTACTTTATAGTTTATAATCTAAATGATAATAAGTAATAAAAAATTAATAATTTATAATCAACATATTGTTAATAATTAATAATATATTAATTAATTACTACTTACTATTTGTAATAAGTAAATAATTAATAAATAATAATTTTAATTATTGATATATTAATTAATTACTAAAAATTATTTTGAATATATATATAAGATATCATGGTACAATTACAATAAAACACACACACGCACACCCAACCCTTGGCTTTATAGTGTTATTTATAGGGGTGTCCATGGGTCGGGTTGGGTCGGGTTGAGGGCTATTTTGGACCTGAACCAAGCAAAATAGGTCGGGTCGGGTTGGGTTGGGTCACAGATGTTTTTGGATTCAGACCCGACCCGACCCCACCCAGCCCGTCTCAAATCGGGTTGGGTCGGGTCGGGTTGATTAGGTTAAGGAAAAAAATTGTTTGGTATTTTTTTGATCCCAACCCACAGGTTGATCGAGTTATAAAAAAAATTGTTCAATTATTTTTTTGGCTATCGCCACATGGGTTGATTGGGTTATGTATTCCTCTTCTTCATCTTCTTCGCCACACTAAGGAATGCCCGCATCCTCCACCTTATAATAAATTGTCCCAAAAAACGTCAGTCTGTGACTTGATGGTGTGATGTGATTAGATTTCCTGCAAGTAGTTATCAAGGTTTGAGGAGGTTCAAGGTGAGGCTAGGAGGGTGATGAGAATGGGGTAGTGCCTGACACTGATAGATTTGGCACCACACATAGTCGGGATGGAGATGGAGGTGGTGCCAGAGGTAGGGGCACATGCAGGTGCGGCGATGTGGATACATTGGATTGATGAGGGTGAAGGAGATGTTTAATGATCATTTTCATAGTTGATCCTCCACCATCAAATCTTTGAATCATTAAAATCGTTCTATCTTCCTTTGGTTTTTTTCTTGTTCTTTAGTTTTCATAGCAAAATCGAATGAAATCCAGTTATCTTCATGTTTTTGTTTGTTGATTGGGCATTGTTTTTTCACTGATTTCACATGTTTTGATTCCTTTGAATTTATTTTATGTTTGTCTTAGAAATTTCATGGAATATTAAATCATTTTTTTGATTAATAGAGTATTCATGTAATGGTGGGAAATGGCATGGACTCAATGGATGGTGTAGGAAAGGAGAAAGACAGCGACGTGGGGAGAGGGTGAGGGGGCATTGGATCGAGAGGTAGGGGAGAGGGTGAAGTCTGAAGAGGTGAATCACAGTATTTGGGTTGGTTGGGTTGGGTTTGGTTTGGTCAATTTTTTCCCAACCCGTGACCCGACCATGATATAACCCCACCCGACCCAACCCGACCAGCCCCGATCAGGTTGGGTCGTGTCTGGACACCCCTATTTATTTCATTAACCCCCCTAGGGATGACTACCCAATATTTAGACTTTTATTACTATACTATATAGGGTTTCAAACCCCATTTATCAATATGTGTCCTTGAAGGGATATAAAATTATGGCCTATATGTAACCAACCCAACCCCAGTAACCTAGAGCTAGAGACTACTTTCTTGCATTGGCATTATAAAGAAGGCATCATATCATGAAAAACTGAATAGTTTAGTAAACTAGATACATACTTTATTTTCACATACATTTGAAAAAATAAAACACAACATAGTTTTTTTTTTGAGAACTCCATTATTACCCTTAGCATATCCCTACATATCAATCATAAAACACTTCCTAGTATCCTGGGGAAAATAAAACATAATAAATAGGTGAGTTTAGATGCTTAATAAGGGTATTCATACAGAAGAAGGTATCATGAATAAATATTCATAATCAATATGATTGGATAAATTATTTAAACACATTCAATTTAAATAATAACTTGAGTATAATATAGTAGGAATAAATGATGATTAAATAAATCCATATAAATAATCACATAATCTTGAAACTTATCCATGGATATTCTAACTAATAGAATAATCATTTATATATCAATAAATGACTTCATAACAAGGGAATACATAATTTTGGATATCTAAAACATACTCTCAAGACCTTTCACAACATAGTTCAAATCTATGGGTAGAAACCTATCTAATTTGGTTGACTGATATGTCTTATGAGACCTGTCAATGTATTGTGGAGCTATCTATAATTGGCCCACACCTATCACTTACTAAGTCTAATTCATTCCTAATATTAAATGTTGGAAAAAAAATAAACATAAACATTTTTATTGAAAAACTAACATACTAAATGTTGATACTTACCCTAATCAAATAAACATAGTCATAAAATACCTAGGGTAATATGGTGAATGGTAATAAAATTGTAAATACTAAGTCAAAATGATCATAAAACATAAAAATAAAGAATAATGATAATATCAATACAATATATCCCTAATATATCATAATTAAAATAAATTTTTGATGTCATTAATGAATATAAATAACATAAAAATGTCAATAAAAACATTTCTTGAGGAAAATAACATTTTCAATTTGAAAATATTGTTATAAAAGTTTAAAAAATATTATGGAAATAATTTTCTTTGAAAATAATCTTTTTTATCTTTTAAAATAAGTTTAAATAATTTAATTTCCATGATGAAGTAAAATTTTATTCATGTTGTACAGATTAAAATACCGATTCCTTTTATGTTTTTAACAAAATCCAAACGGGCATAGTTTAGAAAGAAACATGAAGATTATTTTCAAAAAAAATTGTAAAAAGTTTAACATGGGTAAAATTTATTTAATAAATCATTTTTATAATTTAAAAAAATTAAAACATTTTTATAAAACATGGGTTTGGAAGAAAAAGGATTTTTGATCGAAGAGAAAAATGAAGTCTGATTTTCTTATAAAAATCTCAAAACTTTTAAGTAGAAAAGAGTGAAAAAATTGTAATATTGCATAAAAAATTCATGAATAAACTTATTATAATGAAATATATTTATTTTTTGATAAAAATATCAAATGATTCCCCCAAGGGAGAATTAAACATAAACACTCTTGAATAATGATGTGATTGTGAAATAAACCCTTACCACTTTGGTATCTTTGGAATCATAAGCCCCTCAAAAGAAATAAAATAAAATGATACATTAAATACCATAAAGATAAATATATTAATTATATAAAATATAAAAAGGGGTAGTATATACACCATAAAGAGGAATAAGTGGTGAATATGGCATATGTCTCTTGGAAGTAAATGTGATATGAGAAACCCTTACCTGAGGTTGAATTTCCTTCATAAAAAATTCATACCTCCTTTATAATAAATATAAGTTTATTATAAATATATTATAGAACTATAATCTTATATATAATACCATATATTATTTACTTATAATTTTTTATCACCCTTTTATTAATAATTGTTTGTTAGAATCACTATTTCATGTGATAATTGCTTCATTTTTTATATATGTTTTAGATTAGTAATTTTAGACTTATTACTTTGATCATTGTTCCATAATATCCATTATTAAACCATGATATAAATATATTATATATTAAATAAATAATTATTTGTATTAATCCATAAAAATTAGATATAGAAAATGGAGTACACAGCTTATAGAGATGATAGGCCGTGCGTACACATGAATGTCGTTTCTATTTTTCTTCAATGGGTGGAATAAAAGAAAAATAAATATTAATTAAACTTTATATAATAATTAATTTTTTAAATATAAATTTTATATTAATCAAATCCATCCTTATTTCCATTTATGTAAAAATAAAATGAAAAACATTTCACATCGCTACATGGAGGGGGTAGTCCACAAGTATTCCCAAGCGTCGTTATTGTTTTCCAATAGATTGAAAGGTAAGAAGTTAGATGTGATATAATATTTAAATAATTATTATGCATTCATAAATATCACATATATTCATTAAATTTATTCTTTATACCTTTAAATTGTAAGAAAAAAAAGAATCACATCGCTTCATGAGGTGGTAGTCCAACATACACATGAGTATCATTATCATATCCCCTACATAATGAAAAGTAAAAATGTATAGTGATATAATAATTAAAAAAGTATAATAATGACATAAATTTTATATAAATATTTTAAATATTTAATTATATCAATTCTTTATAGGGGTGATGGAAAAATAATTATATCGGTTCGTGAGGCGGTAGTTCGTCCTACACAAGATCAATGGTTTCTTTTCCAATTTGATGGAAGTGGAGACGGATATGGGTCATTCCATTAACATAATAACATCTCATTATATATTTTATTATTTTTTTATTATATTATCATATTCTAATATTATTTCAAGTATTTTGAATAAGAAATAAAAAAACATGCGGTTTAAAAAAATTACCTCTTCTATAGAGAGGCTCTTTAGATTTATACCAAAAGCCTTCTTAAAATGGATTTATAATCAAAATAATTACTTTAGTATGTGGTGATTTAATTAATTAAGGTATTTTGTTATTTATTATATAAACCTAAAGGATTTTTGAGTGTTAAAAGGATATGATAGGGGTGGCATTTTATAATTGGGGGAGAGGACACACTAGAGATTTTTGAAAAGAATAAATTAAAATCATGTTTTTATCATGAAAAATACCACCAAAAATGAATAATTATTGAAAATTATAGGTTATAAGGTATAAATATGTTCATTAAATGGGATTTTCATAAGTTTTTAGGACTTTTTAACCCTTATCCTTTTTAATTTAACCCCTAGTAAATCCATTTTTTGCTCGAACGTCGTAATTAGTGTTTTAATGTTTTTATTATTAATTATAGTCAAATATTTATTTGAGATTATTTTATAATATAAATTTTTATTATTCCAAATATATAATCCATTTTTTCAAATTCAATTCACATAATTATCATAATTAAATTTTAAATTAAACTTACAGGCGTGATGAAAAAACGGTTTTTCAATGAGAAAATCTTTATAAGTGTAGAAGGTTTTAATATCAATATTCAATATGAAATTTTTTCCAATATACTAAATAGAATTTATTAGAATAAAATTGAACTAATTTTACTTTAAAAAAAATTACAATATGGTTTAACATTGTAAATAATTTAAACAAAAAGGCTGTTTTTTCAAAAAAAATCAGTATGTTTTAGTATTCATTGAAAAATGAATATTTTCCTGAAAATTAAAAAAAATCACCTAAAAATTATTGTGATATTATTATTTCACAAATGAAGTCAATTTTATCAAATAAATTTTATAAAAAATTTTAAAAAATTAATGTTATAATAAGTGCGCAAGAAGTGAAAAAAACTGTTTTCTTTACAAAAAATACATTTTTTTAGAAAACATTTATTTTACATTCAAATGTTTCTTATTTTTATTTATTATAAAAAGATAAACAATTAACATATGTAATAAATATATTTTTCTTAATTTATTTATTACTATTCTTATCCTCCAATTTAATGGTGAGGATATAATAGTCATTTTTAAATAATATTTTAATGGTGTAACACCCCAAGCTTCCACGATACGCTTCTCTTTGAATAATACAGTAGCATGTGTTTTACGCAACTTCGAGTTCTAACACACACTAAAACCAATCAAACTAGTCACTATGAATAGTAATACCCACTTTTTGAAATTTTATAAATTTTATCTTTCAAAATGGACTACATTTTTGGATTCAGAAAATTGAAATTAGCTTAGGGTAAATTTTTGGTATTTTTCTGAAAACATTCAATTTTTGATGAATAGTGAAAAAACACTGAGTTATAGTTTAAAACCAAATTTTTATTTAAATAATTATTTATTTTATTTAAATTTAATTAAGGTCAAAATAGATACATAATACATATATAATTTCAATTTAATTAATTGGAGTTAGTTTAGAATAATTTTAGATATATAAAAATTTTATTGAACTTTTAACCGTCTTTTACCCACCTCCTAGGAGAATTTGGAAATTCACATAAAACTTAATTTTACCACTTCTGTGTGTGGAATTTCTAAAATCCAAGAGACATGGTTAATATTTAGGAGTAAAATGTGGTTCAATAAGATAAAAATAATTTTTAGTGAATAGTAACTTTTTACTTTTATTTACCACGGTTAAAAGTAAATAGGGTAATTAAGGGTAAAATGATATTAATATTACCCTAAAACATTTACTAATTCTATTGGACAAGAGTATCTCGACCAAAAACAACCTTAGGAATAAAATATTATCATTTCGGTCCACTTGGATTAGATTATGACATTTATTATTATTTAATTCAAAGAAGAGTTAAAAGAGTTAAAATCAAAGTTTAATAACTAATACATTTTTAATATAGGGTTATACATAATCTAAATTCGATTATAAATATTCATTAGAAATATAAATAGATTTCCTAAATAATTGTATTTTATTTATAATTTTTAGACATTAAATAATTTAATTTATTTATGACACAATGATGATGCAGTAATTACCGTATTAATGAACGATTAAGATAATTGATATTATAAATACCCAAATAAATGTAATTTGATACTTTTCATGAATTACAATAATTTTATAGGTTAATATGACATATTAGGATCGGTTATATGAATTTTTTTATAAGTAATAATTCTTTAATGAATTTATCAAAAACAAAATACCCAATAGTTTCAAAATTGACATAAAAGAGTTTTTAAAACAAATATTATATTATTAATTTATATTCAATTCCTAAAAATATAAGGATAGGACAAGAGGCTTATATAGTGATATTTGTATCATTAATGAACCACTTTGGGTTTTATTGTATGTATATGGTTAGTTTATTAACCATATAATATAAAAATACCAAGAGACATGGTAAATGTCAAACAATTTAACTAAGAGCTAAATATAAATGATATGGTCAATTTAGTGACCCAAACCTGTCTAAAATATTTTTTTGAAATTTTTAGACCCATCCCCACATTATCCTTGAAATAATTCACTTTTGAGCCATTAGAAACCAAATATTAATTAATTATAAAATAACATTTCAAGCTTTTCCTAAGGTACCCCTCACCCCTCTTATAAAAGGGCACTCCCACTTCTCCCTAATTCACACCTTCAAAGCAATTTGGATCGACCAAAACCTGCCCAAATATTCTCTCAACTTCCCTCACATCAACCTAGAGGCATTAGTTTGATTATAAATCCAACCTACGAAGCCCTTTTGATCAAATCAAAAGGAATAACCTGAAGAAGAGGTAATGTTTTCACCACCCTCTTTCAAGTTCCTTTCTTCTTCAACTTCTTCTATCTTTGTTATTTCCATTATAAAATAATAACTCCAGTTTATTTTATATATTTTGATGTTATTATAAATATTCTACAACCATATTCATTATTCTGACCATCCTTTGAATGACATGTCACCATACGTGCGTACGTATGGCCAACCGTCTCCACGTCGTGGTGTAATTGTTATTCAATACATTATTATTTGGATGGGTATAATAATGATTTGTAATTAATGTAAATAATAAATATAACATGATAATGATTTTTTATATATGATATACCATCAAATTATATATTATTTTGATATCAAAATAATGATATTGTCGCTCGTGCGTACGTACGGATTACCGTCTCTACGAATGCAATGAGATTCATTCACCATCATATCCATTCAATACTAAATTTCATTTGATGATTAAAAATAATTTTTAGAGATATGATATCATTCTAGATGTGAATAATATACATCCCATCCATAAAAAATATGGCTCGCATAACAAATAATATAAAAGAAAATGAATCTGTTAACACCCGAAACGATGATAATACTAAAGATATTATTAACAAATCAATGTTAAAAGATAATATATTATATCATATTAATGTATATGATTCTTGTATAATTTAATAACAATTATTTCACCATTATACAGGAGTTTAATCTACCATCAACCAAGGAAAAGTACAAGGTAAGGGTTTATTTCACAATCTCTTCATTATCCGAGGTTGTTTATACATAATTATCTACTGGGACCTCTTTATCATCCACATAAATGTTTCTTAAAAATGTATTTCAAATCATTCTTACTATTTTATGGACTATGGGTTAAATTCATTTATACCCTTGTTGACTTTTTATAAGATGTTTATAAATGAATCATTTTGTCATTTTCCAAACAAGGTCCTTTTTAACCTTTTCGACAGAATTAAGGTAAGAGTGTCTTTTTTAACTTATACGACGGGTGCGGCTATTTTCCGCCGTTATAAAATCACTGAATATTCCCTTACAAGCTTATAAGAATATTTTCAAATTAAATTTTTTCTTTTATAATTATGTGACTTTTAAATGATTTCAAAAAAAGAGATAATTCTCTCAAATAGTTTTGATTTCATCTATATCAACATCCTTTGATGGATTTTAAGCATATTTGAAGTTTAATTATTATGATACAAAACTTCCATATTGTATTGAAGGTTTTGTGATATGTTTGATTTTGGATTTGTTATTTTTATACCATTCATGGTTTATGGAGAACGTATTGACATTTCGTATGCTAGTTTTAATACAAATGTTTATGTTATGTTTAAACCTGTTCATATGAGGAATGCATTAGACTTAATAAGTGACGGGTGGAGCCCGCTATAGCTCCTCGATGCATCTGTAGATCTCATGAGACAAACTAGTGTCTTGGCACAAGGCCTTGAAAAAATCTTATTTTTATTTTTGGCACAAGGCCTTGACTATGTGGTTATGATAGTCTGGCATTATGCATTCCATCATTATGAAAGTGGTTATTGATATTGCATGTCATTATTCGACTAGTAGAATATCTATGTGAATAAGTAAATGGAATTATTTCATTTTATTTCTTCCATATTATGATGAAGTTCAAGTTTAAAATTCTTTTGTTTTAGTTATACATTGCCTTAAATATTTAAGCTTATTTATGAAATTTTTTGCTATGTTTTTATCCTTACTGGGCATCTGAGCTCACCCCTTTCTATGTTTTATTTTTCCAAGGATGTGAAGAAGTATTTTTTGAATGACCTGCAGGGATAGTATGAGGTAATATGAGTGTGTACTATGGAGACTATGTTGTTGTAGTTTTCATTTTATGATGTAACGTAAACTTTATGAAAATATCTAATGATTCCAAGGCTACTAAACTAATCGGCCTTTCGAGACTTGATCTTTTGTGATCATGCCAGTGTTATTTAATAATGCACCGACTCTGGGTAACTGGGGTTGGGGTATTAAAAATGGAGTATCTTATTTCATTTAAAACGGTGGTTGTGTGAATCGCTATAAATTGAAGAGATTTAATTTATTTAACAATAAATATATCATAAAGTATTAAGGTTTTATATTATCTTATAAATTTTTTGTTTCATTTCATACGCTCTATCGAACCTGATGTTCCTCTTTTAAAATATTAGGGTCTTTCATTCTATCCCCATTAAATAAATTGTGACCTTGAAATTTTATCTTGATATCGATAACCAAGGGTTTGACATTTGAAAATACAATTCTTAAAACCCCAAATTATAAAAATTGTTAATAAATCATCTCCTTCGTAAGTGAGTAAGGTATGTATGAATATTATTTGGAATTGCACATACAGGGTTTCCAAATAGAATAACATTGTTTCCAAGTGAATTTATAGACATGGAAGAAAACCGTAAATAATTATGGAGAGTGATAAAAATTATTGATCACAATAAATTGAATGATATAGAAAATTTATTAACCAAAAATCCATAAATATAAAATTATTTAAGGGACCATTTGATTCATCATAAATGAATATCGTAGGATAAAATTTTCATTTCAATATCCTTTTCCTGAAGTTAAGAAATTCTTTTACCTTATAGACTGAGAAAACAAGAAAATTTACTTACATGATATATTTCTATTTTATAGGTTAAATTTAATCATTTTTTTGTGATTTGATCAATTTATAATTCACCTATTACTCTAAGAAATAAATATCTAATATGAATTTTTTATGCCTGAAGCACTGAAATTATTTTTAAACAGATCATATGATCCATAATAGAGTAAAAATGTCTTCCTCCTATAAACACTAAAACCAAAATGGTAAAAAAAGTATCCAATATAATACATTAATCACTAATACCTAAATATTAACTCTCAAAATTCAACTTAATCCATTTCATAAATGGTTAACCCTTATAATTATCTAAAATTTTTCTGAACAAATTCAAAGTCTAATTATTTAGAAGGAAGGTCAATAAACCATCATTATGTCCCCAAAACAATATAAAGTGTATCTCAATTTCACATTATAAATATTTAAATACCTTTATCATCATAAAACCATAATGAAAACATGAATTCTTCTAAAAATAAAATCTCATATTGTCAAATATATTTCATAAATCCAAACATGTAGTGAACTCCTATAAAGATAACATAAACAATAAAATTAATAACCAAATTAAATGTCAGTAATAATATATCATTAAAATATCATGATTATTATTATCTCAACATAAACCACATATTAAGGGTTATATTCCTTTAATCATGTGTTTTTAAAAAAGATCAACTTGATACTGAATCACATTTTCTAGTCATTAGTACCATTCAACATATGATCTCAAATCCTTATACAAAAAGTATTATAGTACAGTCCTTATATATTTTATAATTATTATAATAATAATATAATTGATAAAATACTCTTATAACATAAATATTTAATCTAAACACAAGAGCATTAATCATTACACTTCATCTGTAGTAATATCATAATCTTGATCTTGATCCCTTAGTTTATTCTAAGGTACATTCCCTGGATACTTGGGGAATTCATTTACGTAGTTCCCCATATCCTTATAATTGAATCATTGAACATTGAAAATTTATTTATTACCATTTTAATCATGATCTTTGTTTCATTTATCTCTATACATGCTAAAAATTTCCTTCTCTTTAAATAAGTACAAGGGTGTTTCTCTCTATAATTTTCACATGTGGGAAAATACTTCTTTCGCATCTGCCACCACATTGGTCATCCCAGGCTTGTACTCCAGAGAATAATCAAACTCGGCCAAGAATTCCTGCCATCTTTCCTGCTTCGGCTTATATAATTATTTCTCTTTCTTGATACCATATGATACCATTTCCTTATATAGTAAGAAATTTTAGGAGATGGGTACCCTTATAAGAATTGTCTTAATCCCATCAAAGAAACAACCAATCTTGCTCTTTAGATTTTTAAGTATTCTATATAATGATATTATAACCTTTTAATGTTTAATTTTTAATTAGAAACATTTTCTTTTTCTATTTATCTTAGACTTAGGAATTGTCTCTCCATATCTGCTAATTACTCATGAGGAAGAAATCTTTTCCAAGAAGTTTTTCATAAAATCCTTCCATTCCTTATTTTATATTTATTCTTTATCCTTAGTGTTTTGAATTAGTGACCACCATTTATCCACATCTCCTGGTACATGATAAAATTCCATGACAAACTTATCACTTTCATTACTAAGAGAAATAAATATTGTCTCTAATGAACTTATTCATTTCTCAACTACAAATGGATTTGTAGTCCCTTTAAATGATGGTGGTTGTTGATGTATAAAGAAGTCTAAAATTGTTACACCATGTGGTGGATCAAAATGACGCTCTATACAAGAAATTTTATTTCTCATATCCCAAGTCATATACCCCAATATGGTTATAATTTCTTTAGTTCTAGCTTCATCTCCAGCTCCATCATCATTATCTTTCTCATGAAGAAAATACCTACATGGGGTTTGTGCATTGATATGGTTCACATTCCTTCTACTAGGTTCCATTTATAATCAATGGAATACATTATATTAGATTATAACATTATGAAACAAAATGTATAATCTGAATTATAGTGAAATACTTAACATAAATTTAAAAAAAATATTCATGTCTAATCTCATGATCATAAACATTATTTTTTTGGTAAATTTTTAAAATCATAAAAATATTCTCATATCCTTCATAATGATTTATAAAGAAAATATGAATCATCAAAAGAATATATTTCACTAGTATCAAACAATTTGTGTAGTAAAGTCCATTTTCATGTATTGGGAAATGCTCAAGTCAAACCCAACATGCCTTTTTAATAGTTATTACCCACAGGTACATCTGTTCTAGAACCCCGTACACTTATAGTATCCAATCTCGAATGAATTTATAGGAAAAATAAAATAATATCCACCTTACCAAAACTTTTGGATATTATATTATACTAAGACTTATCCTTAAATTAATTCATAGGGTTATATTCCATAATTTATGTTAACCTAAATATTGTTCCAATGTTTTCTACTAAACTTCCCTCAAAAACCAACTATAATGAACCTAACCCTAGTAACCTAGAGTTGGTGTCTACTTTATTACATTGGAAGTAGATACAAGGTATCGCATATCAAAGGACTGGATAGTTTAGTAGTCCTGGTAAACTAGATGCATACTATAATTTCACATTAATTTTAAAATATAAAATAAAAAAAATATATTTTCTTTGAGAATTCCATTATTCCCCACAGAATATCCCTATATATCAATCATAAAACACTTCTAAGTATCATGAGGAAAATAAAAAAAGGGGGATCTCATATGATCAACAAGGGTATACATACACTAGAAGCTATCATGAATAAATAATAATAATCAATATGAAATGGTAAATAATTAAAACACATGCCATTTTAACCATAACTTGAGTATAATGTGGTAGTAATAAATGATTATCAAATAAATCCATATAAATAATCACATCACCTTGAAACTTATCCATGGATATTATAACAAATCTAATAAAAACATGGACATTAATAACTAATATCATAATAATGGAATTCATAATGATAGAAATCTGAAACATTCTGTCAAGACCTTTTACATGATAGTTTAAATTTTTTGGTAGAAACTGGTCTAATTTGGCCAATTGATTTGTCTCAAGAGACCCTTCAATGAATTGAGGGGTAATATATAACCAGGCTCCACCCATCAATTAATAATTACAATTACTTCCCCATATTAAAGGGGTTAAACAAAATAAACATAAACATTCATATTTAAAAACTAACATATGAAATGTTAATACTTACCCAAATCAAATAAACATAATAATAAACCACCTAGAGTAATATGGTGAATGGTAATAAAATTATAAATCATTATTCAAACTGGTAATAAACCATTATAATAATGAATAAGGATTATATAAATATAATATATCTCTAGTGTATCTTAAGTATAATAAAAGGTTGAGGTTATTGAGGAATATAAATTCCTAAAAAATGTAATTAAAAATATTTTTTTAGGAAAATAAAATTTTTGATTTAAACTTGTTTTTTTTAAATGTTCACAAAACATTTTCAAAATTATTTTTATTTTGAAAATAAATTTTTTAAACATGTGAAATAATTTCTGAAACATTAAGTGGTCAAGATTTCAGAAAATTATGTTCTTACCATACATGTAAAAAAAGAATCCTTTTACATTTTTGGTAAAAAAAGTTATTGTTTGGAAAATGGCATGAAGATTAATTTGAATAAAAAATAGAAATTAAAATTTGGGTAATTTTTTTTAATATATCATTTGGATAATGTTAAAAAAAATTAAAAACATTTTTAGAAAACATGTTTCTGGAAGAAAAAGGGATTTGTTGACTGATGGGAGAATTGAAGTCAGAATTTATTAAATAAAATAACAAACATTTTATAAACTAAAGAGTAAAAAAATGGTAATATTACTTGAAAAGTTCACAAATAACCAGATTATATGGAAATATATTGATTTTATGAGATAAATATTAAACAATTCTCCCAAGAGACATTTAAACATAATGAATCCAGAATAATGATGAGATTGTGAAATAAACTCTTACTACTTTGGTCACTTTTGAATCATAATCCCAATTAATTAAATAACATTGAATAAAACTTGAAATACGATTAAAATAAATATATTTATGATATAAAATATAAAAAGTGGTAGTATATAACCCAAACATTGGAATAAGTGGTGAATAAAGTACATGTCTCGCAGAAATAAACATGAGATGAAAAAATCTTACCTTGAGTCTGATTTCATTTTTACCTATTTGATCCTACTATATAATAAATTTATATTTATTATACATAAATTATAGAACCTTAATAATATATCTCATACCATATATGTTCTTATTATTTTTGTTTATCACCCATTTATTAACAATTCTTTATTAGAATCGTCGTTTCGGGTGATAATTGCTTCATTTTTCATGTATGTTTTGGTTCAGAAATTTAAGTCCTTTTAATTTGATCATGGTTACATAATCTAAATAATGTTAAAAATGATATAAATATCATATATATTCATTATATATGTATTTATATTACTCTATAAATGCTAGATATAGAAAATGGATTAGACTATTCATGGAGATGGTAGGTCGTACGTATGCATGAACGTTGTTTCCATTTTTTATTGATGAATGGAAAGAATGGAAAACTAAATATTAATTAATATTTAAAGAATAATTATTATTATATATATATAATTTATATTAATCAAATCTATCCTTATTATCATCCATGTAAAAAAATGAAAAACATTTAACCTCTCTATGTGGTGGCTGTAGTCTACACACACACATGAGTGGCGTTATTGTTTTCCAATGGATTGGAAGGTAATAAGTTTTATTTATATTTATATAAGTATTTTTAGGTCATAAATATTACATATATTCATTAAATTTTTCATTACTACCTTCCATGTAAAGTGTAATTGAAAAAAATCACATCGCTTCACAAGGTGGTAGTCCATAGTACACACGAGCGGCATTATTGTATCCCCCATAGAATGTAGAGTAAGAAGTTATATGTGAGATAATAATTAAATAAGTATAAAAATTAAATAAATATAATATTTATATGTTAAATATATTATTATATTCATCATTTAAAGGTGGTAATGTAAAAAAATCATCAATTTGTGAGGCAGTACATCGTCGTACACACGATTGATGGTTTCATTCCCCATTTATGGAAGTGGAGATGGATCTGGTTCATGACATTGAAATAATAAAATATAAGTATATTTGGGATTATGTTTTTATTATATTATAATATTTAAACATTATTTGAATTAGGGGGAAGAAAAAATTAATAAATACAAATGTTTAAGAATTTTACCTCTTCTTTGGAGAGCCTCTTTAGGTTTATAGCTAAAGTATTTTTAAGAGAGATTCATAACCAAAATAATGCCTCTACGATGTGGGGAGGGAATTAATGAAGGTATTTTGGGAATTATTGGTGAAAAAATCTTTGATAGTGTGAAGAGGAGAAGAGAAGGGGTGGCCTTTTATAAGGGGGAGAGGACACACATGGAATTTTTGAAAAGGATCAATTAAAACCACATTTTCTCACAACAAAAGCCTCAAAATGGTTCATGGTCAGATTTTAGATGTTATAAGGTACAATTTTGTCCATAAAATTGGTTTTGGAAAATTTTTAGGGTCATTTTAACCCTTATATTTTTATTTTAACCTGTAACGACCCAAAATTTTTTAAAGGAAATTACTTTCTTATAAATATGTCATAATCACATTAACTACTAAGTGTTATGGGACAATTAAAACATAATTTTTTCACTTCTGTGATGTGAATTTCAAAAATCTGACATACACATTTGCGATCAGTAAGTTATTTAGAGTCCAATTAGAAAAACTTAATTTTTGGTGAATAGTAACCTACCCTTATTAATAGTAACATACCCTTATGAATAGTGATATACCCTAATGAATATTAACCTTACCTATGATAATATATAAATAATATTCAAGTTGAAAGTACGATATACCTATATTTTAGAATAAGTTAATGAATGTTTTAAAACTGGTTTTTGATAATAAATTATAATTTTAATTAAATATTAAATTAATAATATTTAGAAAATTATTTTTGAAAAATAGACTTCATTTTTGTATTATACACGTTGAAAAATGGTTAGGGTGAATTTTTGGGATTTTTCTGAAATACTTGATTTTTTGATGAATAGTAAAATACGGTAATTTATCGTATATATACATTATAAGCTAAAAATATTATTCCTAGCATCATGGACGATGTCACCACCCTTAATCCTAATTTACATGATAAAATTACTATTCTTGGTCATGGAATACTTATATTACTTGTCTTTTGAAGAAATAATAATTTAATGAGTTTTATATTAAGAAATCCCCTCTCTCATCCACTATAAAAAACCCCCCTCTCACCCCCTCTTCCAATCACCCCTCTCAAGCCTTGTTCCTTCTCCAAATTCTGGCCAAATACCCTCCCAAACTCCTCTCCCACGTCCAGAAATCTTTGGTCTCATTAAAAGACCAAAACCTCTTCCTTAAGGAGGTTCTCAAGGAAGTTTGGTTCAAGAGGTAAATTCCTCTTTTCAATTCTTTGTCTTTCCTTTCAAGTTCATTTGTTTTCTTTTTCTATTACCTCTCTTTATCCAAATTTTGTAATGAATCCTTAACTTATATGTACTGGAATGTTTTCATTATAGTGGAATATGTTATCATCGTCTCCCCCTTTTTACCTTCTTTTATACTAGTAGCAAAAACACCATCCGAGATGTGTCAATTTTACACATTCAAGGATGATGGGCTTTCGATTTCTTTTATCATTATAAATTCTGGTCATGAAACCATTCTTTTTATGTTTGAACCAGATTATTATATATAATATAACCTATTTAAGATTCTGTAATCCCTTTGTTCAAAGGGTGTTAGGTTATAAAGAAAAATGAGTTTGTTGTAATCAAAACCCACAAATTAACCAAAACAATTATCATTAAAGTTCTATATGATAATTCATCCTCTTTCCATGTATCCTAGTTATATAAATGAAAAATAGCACCTATTTATTTCCATAAATAATATATAATTTCAATTCTAGATATCTACATCCATTCCACTTCATTACTTAAAAAAAAGTTAACCGAATATGAAAATAAGAGAAACGAACACTCCAGAACGACGAAAGTCAATACAAAAACTAATCAATAAAGACATAAATGAACTAACCAGAATTATGATAAACTAAATACATGTATAATATGTTCTGAAATAAGTTATTAATAAGTATAATTTCATATTCCAGGAACTTATTTACAAGATCGGAACACGTTCAGAGTTATGGTAAGGGTTTTTCACCCGAACTTCCATTTTCATTCAGGTTACTTTTATTGTCTAATTTCCTCGATGAAATTCTTATGTATTGTTATTTACTCCTCATAAATTATGTGTGATTATTATATATATGTACACCAACCAGAATCCTTCCCTATTTCCTAGATAGTTACATGTTTTAAAAGAAGCTCTCAAAACTATTTTCAAAAATACGAGCCCGATACAAGGGAATTTCTCAAATTCATATCTATTTTCAAGGGAAAGCTATAATATATTTTTGGAAACCATTATCCTTCTAAAAACACTCATTTTATCATGAAATAATATCTTACTTTACTTCTGGTTTTATACAAATATTTTTACAAAAGAACTCTTCTTTTCAAAATAAAAGAGTATTTATCACAAGAATTGCTTAATGATTTTTGAAGATTATTCTCATTTGATTCAACACTCTTGTTGATTCTTATGTATTGTTGGGGTTAATCATTTATGATGTCATATACCATATTTTATTGAATGTTTTATGACTAAATTTATTGTGGATGATCTATCCTAAAACCCTTCACCATATTATTCCGAATGGTTAGTGTTTTATGTTTAATGATTGGGGGAAGTTAGTTATATTTCATATGATAGTTTCAATATGAATGTATAGGTTGTTTATGTTGATCCCCAATCATATTAGGAATTCATTGTACTTATTATGTGATGGGTTGGGCCCGCTATAGCCCCTCGATGCATCGATAGGTCTCATGAGACAAATAGATATGGAATTGGCCAAGGATTTTCCCAATGTGATATGGATTTTGGCCGAGGCCTTAATCATTAGACGTCTTGGTTGAGGCCTTGACAAAATGTTTCAGAATGTTCAGCATTATGCATTCCATAATTATGAGTTCAGCTAATGATATTCCATGTTGTTATTCTATTTGTAGAATACCCATGATTATGTTTTATTATGGCATTATTTACTCAGCTCATTTTCCTTCCATAATGTGTTCAAGTTTATTATTAAAGGCATGTGTTTTCAATTATGCACCATATCTTATGTTTATACTATCTTCCACTGTATTTCTTACTCTTACTTAGCATTTGAGATCACCCCTTTCTTATGTATCATTTTTTTCAGGACATTAATAAGTTTATTATGAATGACATGCTGAAATAACCTAGGAGTTATGGGTGTTGTCTAAGGAGTTTCCATCTTGTATTTATCTTCAAGTTTTAATATTGAACTTATGTATGAATCTTGTTTCCAATAATACTAAACTACTGGGTCTTTCGGGATTCATATTCCTTGTATGTATGCAAACGTAATCAAACAAGGCACCGGTTCCGGGCAACTGGGGTTGGGTCCTTATAGTAGGTATCAGAGGAAGTTTAGTAGAGTACTTGGAAACTAGATTTAGAAGACGTAGAATTAGGGAAGAGTCCCTAAGTTAGTCTTTGAGGATATAAAAACAACAACGTCCTGGTATTTTGTTAAGGAAAAGATTATATGGATCTTTCAAGAAATACATCCCTGTCTGGATACGATCAGGTAGAGGCGGCTCTGGAACAGATGTATCTAGCGGAAAAACCCAAAAAC
Organism: Viscum album; assembly: GCA_963277665.1. Lineage (NCBI taxonomy): Eukaryota > Viridiplantae > Streptophyta > Magnoliopsida > Santalales > Viscaceae > Viscum > Viscum album. The sequence continues at coordinate 71,400,984 of OY728162.1, read as the reverse complement.
ACCGCTTTGAGCTAGACTTGAATGGGAACCGTTGCATGACAACAGGCCTTGCTGTAATCTTGGTTATGAAACTCCTGGGGGATATGCTTAGGATAATTCACATTTTCATTACAAGTTGTTATGAAGGATTGGAATGTAATATATTCCTCAAAGAAACCATATTTGTGAATATGGGATTAGCCATTTATAGGATCTCAATTTTTTTCTAAGTATTTTGTTAAGTTAAGATTATACATTATGATTCATGACCTAATCTAGTGTATTCCATTATCTAGAGATGGTGCCAAGTGGAAGGAATGGAAACCTCAAGAACACACGTGTCCCTTATAGGGATTTTCCTCCGATGAAAGATAATGATGTTGGATTTGGTGTTGTGAATGGTGCTGAGAAAATCATAAATATACTAGGACAATTTACTCAGGTTATGAATAATAACCTTACCCGTATGGAGCATTCAGATCCACCATGTGGAGGAGCCATGACAGATCGCTTTATGCGACAATAGCCTCCAACATTCAATGGGACTACAAACCCTTTTGTAGCAGAGGAGTGGATATGTTCCCTAGAGAAGATATTTCTTGCTTTGGGATGTAATGAAAGTGAGAATGTTGTCATGGAAGTATATCGTATATCAGGAGATGCGGATCAATGGTGTTCATTAATCCAAAACACAAAGGAGGAGGAATAAATAAAAGAGATGGAATGGAGAGATTTTAAGGAAATATTCTTAGAAAAATATTTCCCTCGTGAACAAAGAGAAGATATAGAGAGGCAATTATTGAATCTGAGGAAAAATGAGGATGAAAATGTTGCCAAGTATGGACCAAACTTTACAAGGATGGAAAGACATGTTTTGGACTACATATGAAATCCAAGGAGCAAAATCGATCGATTCTTTGGTGGCCTAAAGCCATTCCTCCGGTGGGCACTGGTCTCCCAAAAATTTTTATCATATGAGGACATAGTTTCATGTGCTATCAAGACCGAAAAATAATTCTCTAAGTCTTATGACTTTAAGGGAAATCAAGTAAAGAAGAGGGATTCTGAAAACCCTGGGAAAGAAAATAATGAAACAGGTAAGAAGGGAAGAGTTGAATTTCCACCATGTGACAATTGTGGACAGAAACACCTCGGTGTGTGCTTAAAAGGAAAAGGAGTATGCTACAAATGTGTTCAGAAAGGACATCTTGATGGTGATTTCAAAGGAAAGAAGGAATCTAATGATGTTTGATGCTATAATTGTCAAGAGATGGGGCACTATGCTAATGATTATCCAAGACATCAAGTAAATATGCAATAGAAGAGGCCAAGGGAGCAAGGACAAGCATATGTGATCACAACTGCAGAGGTTGAAGTTCCACGTGACGTGGTGGCAGGTAATTTGATCATTTCATCAGGATTAGACAATGCTTTATTTGATTTTGAATCATCACATTTTTTCATATCTTCCCAGTTTTCTAAGAAAATTAGATATTTCCAATTTGATTTAACAAGGGAGTTTTCAGTCAAACCTCCTAAGGGAAGTATCATTACTATAATGTTATGTCAATCTGTTCCCATTAGGGCATACAAATTTTCTTTATCTGTTGATCTCATCGTCATACCCAGGATTTAATTTGATATAGTCCTCGGTATAGATTGGCTTTAGGATCATGATGAAAAAAATTATTATAAGAAGAAGGAGGTTGCGATTTTTGAGGACGATGATAAATAACACCTTATATTTAGAGCAGAATCGTCACCACCTGATTCTTATCTAGATCCACCCCCAGTAGCTCAACTAAATTCAATTATTGGGGGGGAAGAGAATGAAATAACTCTCATTGAGTAAAGGAATGTTCAAATAGAGGATGTACCTATTGTGAGAGAATATGTTGATGTGCTTCCAGAAGATTTACCTGGACAACCTCCAGAACGAGAAATTGAGTTTTCCATTGATTTAATTCCTGGTTCAAGGCCCATATCAAAGACCCCTTATAGAATGGCCATTGTGGAATTAGTGGAACCAAAGAAACAACTAGAGGAATTGAGTAATAAGGGATTTATCCACCCTAGGGTTTCTCCATGGGGAGCCCCTGTCCTTTTTGTTAAGAAGAAAGATGGATCTATGAGGTTATGTATCGACTACAGGGAGATCAATGCTATAACAATAAAGAACAAGTATCACCTACCTCGCATTGATGATTTATTTGACCAACTGAATGGAGCTCAATACTTTTCAAAGATTTACCTTCGATCTAGATATCATCAGTTGAGTGTGGAGAAGGAAGACATTCCAAAAATAGTGTTTCAAACAAGGTACGGGCATTACGAGTTTACAGTAATGCCTTTTGGATTGACTAATGCACCCTCTGTCTTCATGGATCTAATAAACAAAGTTTTCAAGGAATATCTCGATGATTTTATAGTGTTATTTGTTGATGATATCTTGTTATACTCCAAAAGCTATGAAGATCATGAAAATCACTTGCACATTATCCTAAAGACTCTTAGAAGACATGAATTATATGGGAAGTTTAGCAAGTGTGAATTCTGGATTCAGGAGATTTTATTTCTTGGCCATATTGTCTCTAAGGATGGAATTCTAGTTGATCCTGCAAAGACAAAGGCAATCCAAGATTGGATCACGCCAACAAACATAACTGAGGTACACAGTTTTATTGTCTTAGCAGGTTATTATAGGCGTTTTGTACAGAATTTTTCCCAACTGGCTAACCTGCTAACGAAGCTCACACGTAAAGGGGTTAAATTGGTTTAGACAAAATATTGTGAAGAATTTTTCGAATAACTGAAGAGAAGATTAGTCAATGCTTATATATTTACTCTACCATTAAGGAATGACAGGTTTGTTATTTATAATGATGCTTCAAAGAAAGGACTTGGTTGTTTCCTTATGCAAAATGATAGGGTTATTGGTTATGCATCATGACAGCTAAAAATTCATGAGTAAAACTATCCTACTCATGATCTTGAGTTAGCCACTGTAATCTTTTCTTTGAAGATATGGAGACATTATCTCTATGGTGAAAAATGTGATATTTATACTGATCACAAGAGTTTGAAGTATATTTTATTACAGAAAGAACTTAACATGAGACAAATGAAGTGGATTTAGCTACTCAAAGATTACAACTGCACAATACACTACCACTCGGGGAAATAAAATAAGGTAGTAGATGCATTGAGTAGAAAAGACCATGGAATTATAAACAAGATGAGAGTTAAAAGGGATCATATGTTCATGGACCTAGTAAAAATGTATATGGGAATTATCAAGTAAGGTAGCACATCACTACTTTTTCAAATGGTTTCCCAACCTTCTTTACTAGAGAGGATAAAAAGTTCTCAAGATGTTGATGAGGAGTTTCAAAAGAAAATTAAAGCAATAAATGATGGGAAGGTGACTGAATTCTCATATGAAGATGGCATTTTGAAATTTGGGAAGAGGCTTTGTGTTCCCACTATTCTTGAGCTAAAGAGATAATTGTTGGATGATATTCATAGCTCTAATTTCTCTATACATCCTGGTAGCACAAATATGTATCGAGATCTCCAAGAGAACATTTGGTGGGACAATATGAAAAGGTAGATTTCTGAATATACGTCAAAGTGCATGGTATGTCAACAAGTGAAGGCTGAGAGGCAAAAGTCTAAGGGGATGATGAAACCACTACCCATACCATCATGGAAGTGGGAGAACATTACCATGGACTTTGTCACTGGACTCCCAAGGAAATCTAGAGGAAACAATGCTATATCGGTCATTATAGATCATCCTACAAAGACATATCACTTCATAGTGATTCGAGAGGACTTCTCATTGGATCAACTTGCACGGATTTGCATCAAAGAAGTGGTAAGGCTTCATAGAGTACCACTCTCTATTGTATCTGACCGTGATCCTAGATTCACCTCGAAGTTCTAGAAAAGTCTCCAACATGATTTAAGCACTGAACTGAACTTCAGTACAGCCTATCATCCTCAAACCAATGGCCAATTTGAGTGGACTATTCACACACTGGAAGACATGTTGAGGGCATGTTCCATGGAATTCAAAGGATGACAGAACCAACATCTTCCACTAGTTGAATTCTCCTACAACAATAGTTTCCACTCGAGCATCTGTATGGCACCATATGAATCCCTTTATGGGAAAAGGAGTAGAACACCGGCGTGTTGGGATGAAGTCGGTGAGAAAAAGCTGTTAGGACCTGAATTGGTTGAGGAAATGGTGGAGAAGGTGAAAACAATTCAACAACATATCAAGGCAACCCAAAGTTGACTGAAGAGTTATGCGGATAACCGTCGATGAGACCTGGAGTTCAAAGTAGGAGACCTGGTTTTTCTACGCATATCTCCATGGTAGAAGGTCATGCGATTTTGGAAGAAAGGAAAGCTAAGTCCCAAGTATATTGTCCCCTTTGAGATTGTTGATCGAGTCGGAGCTATGGCATATTGAATGGAACTTCCACCAACCTTGTCAAAGGTACATGATGTATTTCATGTATCCCTCTTAAGGAAGTACATACCAAACCCTTCACGCGTACTCTCTTCAGAGGTGGTACAGTTGGAGGATGATCTTTCCTATGAGGAGTAGCTGGTGAAAATTTTGGATCATAGAGACAAAGTTCTATGCGACAAGACTACTCATCTTGTCAAGGTACTATAGAGAAACCATAAGTACAAAGAGACAACTTGGTAATGGGAGGAATAAATGAAGGAGAAGTACCCCCCACCTGTTCTTGGCCTAGATTGTAAATGAAATTTCAAGGGTGAAATTTTTGTAAGGAGGGGAGAATTTAACAACCCAATATTTTTTAAAGGAAATTACTTTATTATAAATATGTCATAATCACATTAACTACTAATTTCTATGAGACCCTTAAAACATAAGTTTTTCACTTCTGTGATGTGAATTTCAAAAATCCGATATTCACAGTCGCGATTAGTAAGTTATTTAGAGTCCAATAAGAAAAACTTAATTTTTGGTGAATAATAACCTACCCTTATGAATAGTAACGTACCCTTATGAATATTGATATACCCTAATGAATAGTAACCTTACCTATGATAATATATAAATAATATTCAAGTTGAAATTACGATATACCTATATTTTAGAATAAGTTAATGAATGTTTTAAAACTGGTTTTTGATAATAAATTATGATTTTAATTAAATATTAAATTAATAATATTTAGAAAATTATTTTTAAAAAATGGACTACATTTTTAGATTATACACGTCGAAAAATGGTTAGGGAGTATTTTTGGGATTTTTCTGAAATACTTGATTTTATGATGAATAGTAAAATACGGTAATTTACCGTATATATACATTATAAGCTAAATAGACAATTCCTAGCATCATGGATGATCTCACCACCCTTAATCCGAATTCACATGATAAAATTACTATTCTTGGTCATGTAATACTTTATATTACTTTTCTTGTGAAGAAATAATAAATTAATGAGTTTTATATTAAGAAATCTCCTCTCTCCTCCACTATAAAACCCCCGTCTCACCCCCTCTCCAATCACTCCTATCAAGCCTTGTTCCTTCTCCAAATTCTGGAAAAATACCCTCCCAACCTCCTCTCCCACGTCCAGAAATCTTTGGTCTCATTAAAAGACCAGAACCTCTCCTTTAAGGAGGTTCTCAAGGAAGTTTGGTTCAAGAGGTAAATTCCTCTTTTCAATTCTTTGTCTTTCCTTTCAAGTTCATTTGTTTTCTTATTCTATTACCTCTCTTTATCCAAATTTTGTGATTACTCCAGTAACTTTTATGTACTATAATTTTTTCATGATAGTAGAATAAGTTATCATCATCTCCCCCTTTTTACCTTCTTTTATACTAGTAGCAAGAACACCATCTGAGATGTGTCAATTTTACACATTCAAGGACGATGGACTTTTGATTTATTTTATCATTCTAAATTCTAGTCATGAAACCATTATTATTATGTTTTAACCATATTATTTTATATAATATAACCTATTTAAGATTCTGTAATCCCTTTGTTCAAATGGTGTTATGTTATAAAGAAAAATGAGTTCGTTGTAATCAAAACCCACAAATTAACCAAAACAATTATCATTAAAGTTCTATATGATAATTTATCCTCGTTCCATGTAACAAAGTTATATAAATGAACAATAACAACTATTTATGTATATAAATAATATATAATTTCAATTATGGAGATTTACATCCATTCCACTTCATTACTTAAAAACAAGTGAACCAAATATGAAAATAAGAGAACCGAACACTCCGTAACGACGAAAGTTAATACAATAATTAATCAATAAAGACATAAATGAACTAACCAGAATTATGATAAACTAAATACATGTATAATAGGTTCTGAAATAAGTTATTAATAAGTATAATTTCATATTCCAATAACTTAAGTACAAGAGCAGAACACGTTCAGAGTTAAGGTAAGGGTTTTTTCACCCGAACTTCCATTTTCATTCGGGTTAATTTTATTGTCAAATTTCCTCGATGAAATTGTTATGTATTTTTATGTACTCATCATAAATTCTGTATGAGTATTATATATATGTACACCAACTATAATACTTCTCTATTTTCTGGATAGTTACATGTTTTAAAAGAAGCTCTCAAAACTGTTTCCTAAAATATGAGCCCAATACAAGGGAATTTCTCAAATTCATATCTATTTTCAAGGGAAAGCTATAATCTATTTTTGGAAACCATTATCCTTCTAATAACAATAATTTTATAATGAAATACTATCTTAATTTACTTCTGGTTTTATACAAATAATTTTTCCAAAAGAACTCTTCTTTTCAAAATAAAAGAGTATTTATCACAAGAATTGTTTAATGATTTTAGAAGATTATTCTCATTTGATTCAACACTCTTGTTGATTCTTATGTATTGTTGGGGTTAATAATTTATGATTTCATATACCATATTTTATTGAATTTCTTATGAAAAAATTTATTGTGGATGATCAATCCCAAAACCATTCACTATATTATTCCGAATGGTTAGTGTTTTATGTATAATGATTGGGGAAAGTTTGTTACATTTCATATGATAGTTTCAATATGAATGTATATGTTGTTTATGTTTATCCCTGATAATATGAATAATTCATTAGACTTATTATGTGAAATGTGGGGCCCACTATATCCCCTCAATGCATTAGTAGGTCTCATGAGACAAATAGACGTGGAATTGGCCAAGGCCTTTCCCAATGTGATATGGATTTTGGCCGAGGTCATAATCATTAGACGTCTTGGCCGAGGCCTTGAAAAAATGTTTCAGAATGTCTGGAATTATGGATTCCTTCATTATGAGTTTAGCTAATGATATTCTATGTGTTTATTCGATTAGTAGAATACCCATGATTATGTTTTATTATGGCATTATTTACTCAGCTCATTTTCCTTCCATAATGTGTTCAAGTTTATTATTAAAGGCATGTGTTTTCAATTATGCACCATGTCTTATGTTTATACTATCTTCCGCTTTATTGATTACTCTTACTGAGCATTTGCGCTCACCCCTTTCTTATGTATCATTTTTTTCAGGACATGAAGATGTTTATTATGAATGACATGCTGAAATAACCTAGGAGTTATGGGTGTTGTCTAAGGAGTTTCCATGTTGTATTTCTCTTCAAGTTGTAATATTAAACTTATGTATGAATCTTGTTTCCAATAATACTAAACTACTCGGTCCTTCGGGATTCATATTCCTTGTATGTATGCCAATGTAATCAAACAAGGCACCGACTCCGGGAAACTGGGATCGGGTCCTTACATAACCCCCGGTAAACTCATTTTACCTTAACTGTGGTAATTAATTTTTTAATGTTTTTACTATTCATTATGGTGAAAAATTAAGAAGAACTTATTATATAATATAAATTATTATGAATCCAAATAATGAATCCAATTATCCAAATTCAATTCACATAATAGGCAGAATTCAATTTTAAAATTAAACTCACATGCGTGATGAAAAAATAGGTTTCCAAAGAGAAAATTCTCATAAGTATAGATGATTTCAATATCAAAAATCAATATGAAATGATTCCACTATCCTAAATTTAATTGTGTTTAAAATAATTTAACTAGGTTCACTTTATCACTAATTTAAAATATAATTTATTGTTTTAAATAATTTAAATGAAAAGGTAATTTTTGGTAAAAATAGTATTTTTCACAATTCGTTGAAAAATGAAACTTTTCAGAAAAATATCAAACATTAACCCAAAGTGAATTTTGATATGATAATTTTCAAAATTTAGTTATTTTTATAAAATAAATTTTATAAATGCTTCAAATAATAAATTTTATCATAAGTGTGAAAGAAGCTATGAAACCGTTTTATTTGAAAAAAATAATGTTTTTCACAAAACATTTTTTTTACTTTCAAATGATTATTACTTTTATTTCTAATAAATAGATAACCAAAGAAAATTTTTAGATCATATACTTTTATTAGGTTAGTTAGTCTTATTCGCACCCACCAATTTAATGGCTACGTTATAATTGTAATGTTTAAATAACAATTTAATATAGTATCATTTTTCGTTTAAACCTGTTGTTGCGTACATCACACAAAATAGAAGTGATTGAATTTATTTTAAAAATATATATTTTATAAATTATTAGGTTATTATATTCTCTTATTACATTGGTGTTTCATGTATTACATGCTATATAACATGATGTTCCTCTTTTAAAATCTTAGGGTGTTACATCATCGGCCTGCCCGTATACCAACTAGAACCCATCACCTCTCATTTTATATGCCACCTATGCATGCCACATAGAATACCAATAGAATGAACCGATGGTTGAACCTCCCATACTATCCTTTAATGATCAAAACCCCATTCTTACATTACATAATCCCTTCCTCGACATTTCCAAGAATGTGTCTCACATTGACTTGATGGTCGCCTATGTCCAAAGAACACTAACATCACCTATAATCGACCCCCCTTTACCAATAGTTGGTCACTATAAAGAACCCCCACCAAAAGCATATATTGTACCACCAGCCATTATCGAGAGGGTTGGCCTATTATGACACCAGCATCACCCAAGGGGCCTTTTCATCCTCTCACTCACTGATGATATCTATCACAGCCACCCACCAGATTTGAGGTAACTGCCTACAATAACTTTCCAACCTCACACCACCATACAAAGCATGCTTCCCATCATAATATCATATCTAAATTTTCATCTCATACTGTTCATGATATGATTACATTAATTTCTCATTATGTACTCTAATGTATCTATCTTTCACTCTATGCACCCACTGTCGTGGGTTAACTAGTAAATTTGGTGCATTTACCACTTTTCCTTCCCCCACACCTAATTAAATCTAGGGAGAAATAAACCACTATTAGGATTTTATCCATGAGCCAACATATGAAGAATTATAGGGACCTCAACCACTAAGGAAAACCACAACCATTTTTATAAATATAAATAAATAATAAGTAATAAGTAATAATATAATTAATATTTGTTTTAAAAATTTGGGGTCAAAGAACCTTTATTAGAATAAAAAATACAAGACAATATATAAAGTAAAAGTAGTGAAAAATCCCCACCACAAAAAGAGGAAGAAAATTATTGAAAGACAAACAAAACCCTCTAATGAGACTAGTTGTCTTCTACCCTAATTCCACAGCTAACCATGAGGATTTTGACCTATTCTCTAACCTTTATACTTTTTCCATGTCCCAACTTTCAAATCATTATTATATTTTTGTGATAAATCTTGAATTTCCATCTTCAGATTGGACCCAAGATTTTATTCAATGTTAATGGAGATGAACTTCATAATTTATAGGTCATATTTATAGCCAAATATCCTAGGTTCAATCTTTCTGAAAATGTATTCAAATTTTGAATCAAACTAATCTTTGAAATCTGTGCTGAGTTCATGTGCAACCATTCTTGGATAAACCTCTCCATTGGAAATTTAGAGTTGTAATCCTCTCCTTATCACATTCCTCATTCAATTATTTGAAAAAACTATCATATATGACTTTAATTGTTTCAAAAAATTTGGGGTAAGATTTAAATACCTCATCTATTATCATCTTGGATGCCTCTGGTTGGCTGACTACACTTTCTTGGTTAATAATAGGGTTCTAATGTATCATTTATTGGCCCATAATGACATTGTAAACCATGATTGTAGTCCCTTTAACTCTCTCTTAAGAGTTCTATTTGTAAAACCCAACATTTTTCAGGACGTAGGGTTTCCCCATATAGTTTGTAAGTGTAGGTATCTGCACTTTTCTAGTAAATTTTAAGTTGTCCTCAAGAGGATGTTGGATGGGGGAAGTGGTAGGTGAAGAATCCACAATCATTACTTTATCTTCTCATCTAAGTAGAGTTAATTTAATAGCATATTATCCCTATTATTCTAGAATTACATGATAGTAATGACCATCCCCATTCTTCTCCCCTTTTTAGTTGGAATAAAGTTTCCACTATCGGAATAATTTCTTATCAACCTCAGACTGAGCAACAAGTACCCATTCAGACTCCTCATTTTCATGATCCTCTACATGATTCCTCATTTCATGTTGATTGAAATCATCATTCTTAAATTATGTACCAACATCCTTCCCCTGATTAACTAAACCATACTTCTCTATCATTTCCAAGGATTTCTCAGCTTTGGAAGGTTGTTGTTTGGTTGGATTTTTAGAACCTTATAATGAGCCTAAAGCTCCATCAAGATATGCCTAATACTGTGAATTGTTAGGACTCATTTATTCCTGATTCATGAAAACATCACCAGAATACATCCTTGACCACATTAAAAAAATTTAATCAGTGTTTCAAGATATACCACAACTAGAAAATATCATACTTCTTTGATAATGATCCACCTTATGACCGATGTTGAAATAATTGGAATATAAATTAGTTATCCTCTAATATTTAACCCTCAAATGTAAGTGTTGATAATACATATAAAAAATAATGGAATTAATTAAAGTAGAACCTAGGTCAACCTATAATATGACCCAAGTGAAATGGCTATACCTAGATCTTTCAGTTTCTTGGTCCATATTAATATTTATGTATTAATATTATTAATATATTATTATTTTAATACTCAAAAAGTGAAATATAATCCCACATGGAAAATTCATAAGGGATTTAATACCAATAAATTTATAAAAGGGGGTCCTGAGTGATGTTTTAGATATATTTTGGATTTTTTTAACAATCAGGTCAATCCCCTTTTTATTAAAAAAAGGAAACACCACTTTTTCTAGGTTGAGGGGTAACCCATTACACAATCCATAGGCATAGAGGAATAAAGGCCTAAGGAAATATTTACCTAAAGGTAAAAAAATGTCCTGAAGTTCCATGGACCATAGGTCCTAGAAATAATATCAAAGGCCCATGTCCCATAGGCCCAAGACACATTTAAAGGCACATCCCTTACCCATGTATGAACCACTCCACTTGCACTTGATTCACCTCTGCATCCATCCCTACCTGCACTCACCTGTACACACTCGAACATCTTGGGAGACTGTCTCCCCCTTATAACTCACACTCACCCATCATTCCCATCAACATTCTATGAACACATGTACGAGAAAAATATAACAACCCCCCCCAATGGGGGACGTAAATGAGGTGCGACTGAGATTTAAACCCCGACCGCCTGGGTACGATGTTATATCTGATTCATACATAGCTACAGTGTTGGAATCTAAATATTAATGCCTTAAAGAATACAAAATAATTAATCTCACACACCCCTAGTCTAGTGAGAATAAGCTTGACCCCTCCAAGGGTTGACCCTTTCCATAGCTAACCCATTATAATTTTATGGTCCACAGTTCCTATGGATTGAAAGATAATTACATGGATCAAAGGGCCATATATACATCCTACATTGAATTAGTGTTTACATAGGTCTATAATCTTGTCTGCATCACTACCTACATCATCAGCCTACATCACCATCTGCCTCATCGGCCTATATCACATCTTACCTCATCAGCCTATGTCACCACCTACATCATAGACCATAAATAACCTAGAAATCACCCTTAAGGGAGGCAACCAGGATTTTAACCCTATTCATAAACAAAATTACATGATGACTTTGCCACTTATAAAAGACCCCAACTACTATATATATATATATATATATATATTAAATAAAAAAATAGCATTTTAAATACCATGTGTGTGTCTATATATAATAAACCTGAATAAAAATAAAAATAATTTTTTTTGAAAAAATGGTGAGATTCAAAATGATTTAGAACTGGGTCAACCTAGTTTCCTAATTTTAAAAAACCATATCCCTTTTAAAAAAAATTAAAACCCCATTTTAAAGCTTTGCATGGATGTTTTGGCCTAGCTACAACTTCTTAATGGTTCTTGCTGACGGTGTGATGACCATAACGGTTTGTTAAATATTTCTATGAGCATATCAACAAGGAAGGACTGCCAGCATGAGTATGGTGACATCTTTTATACTTCCCTTTAGAGTTTTCGGATGCCTTGTACTTGGTATGGAATGGTTGTTGTCAAGGTATTTCATTTATTTTATTCTTCTTGAGTTCTCTATTATCTTTATATATTCTTGACATGAATCTCCCTTGACTCCCTACCAGTGTAAGCTATTTACACCTAATGATTGAACTGTAACTTTTTATTTTAATAAATTTGTTGAGGCATGAATTGGGTGACCAATTTATGCCACCACTTTTATTAAAAAATAGTATTTATTTTAATTATATTAATAAAAATAAATCCCCATGCGTACAGGTAAAAAAAATTAATCTAATTCTATAAAATACATTTTATTTTTCAAAGTCCTAAATCTTTATCCAATAATGTAATTAAAAAAAATTTATATATGTTTATATCACATTTAAAATAATGATTACTTCTTAAAATAAAAATAAAATTTATAATAATAGTTATTATATATTATTAATACTTTTTAAAAAATAACCATAATATTGTACTAATAATTATTTATAATAATATAATAATTATTACTATAATAATAATAATAATAGATACTATTATAAATAATAATAATATAACAAAAATTATTATTAATTATTTTTATTTTTATCAATAATATTATTATTATTCCCCCTATGGGGATGAAGGGTGGCTTGGGTGGGAGGGTTATGTGGTATTGTAATCACCATTAAAAACCATGGGATTTTATCAGCACTATATTTAATGTTGATAAAAGTTTCCTTCATCAGTGTTAAAAAATCGTGAAACAAGTGGGCCCTTGTTGGTATTTTTTAGCACTGGTTAGCGTGTCCCTTCATTAGAGATTTTTCAACATTGATTAATGGAATTTTTTTAACATTTATAGATTCCTTTGAGGTGTTTTATCTTTTATTTTTTGTATTACTTGTGTTCAATCGTTTCCTTGAGAATTTTCTAAGAAAAATAGTGATTTTTCAGATGATCAAAAGGGGGAACAAAATTGATGCCCAATTATGGGAAATCATGTGCCAAACCTAATAAAAACTATGCAACCCAAACAGTTTCACTATCTAGGATTCATAACTAAGAACATCATTGTGAACCTCTTCCAATAAACTATACATCCCCCCTCCTCTCATATAGAGGTGTCACACGATTGGTGCACAATCTGGAAGACTATTCGACCAAATAATGTGGCCTTCCAGAATCTTAAAAAATAAATTTCTAATTGTTTATCTCCCAAATTTTAACCATCCCTTGTCTCCTCTTCTATTGACTCCCTATCTATCTTTTCTTGTGTTTCATCTTATTTAGTGGTTTTGGTGACCTATAATGGGTATAAAACCTTTTTTGGGTTTTCATGGTTGTTTCAATAGAGAAGAGACAACCTCTAGGTGTGTTCGGTTTGGCCTGATGATTGATTGTGAGTCAGGGGGAATTAAATGTGATGCATAATCATTTATTTCATGTTACCATTATTGTTCTTAATAGAAACACCCAATGATAATCCACATCCATAACTGGGTGCAGACCTACTTTCAAAAGGTAGGTGGTTAGTTTGGGTTTCATACCCAATGACACTTAGGAACTCCCATTAGTCAATAGGATGAGAGGTTGGGCTCATCGTACGCTTTTGAGGGGAATTATTTCCTACTCTGGTACTCTCTTATATATTTAATACATGTTCAATAATATCTTCCAAATCTAGATATGAGATAGGTTATCATAAAAAAATGATCATAGGTTGACTCCTTTTATGTACAAAGGATGAAGGGGGAATCATCATTGAATCCATCTGTATGTATCTGAAGTTTTTCACCCACATCCTAGTAATGAAAAATTGATCATATGTGGAAGCCACATAACCAATAACTTCATAACTTGATGTCATGCAGGGAGGCAATTAATATTTTGAGGAGGGGATTGATTCATTATGGGGCATCTTATATATCCTATTTATAGTAGGAATCAAAAAACACATAGTTCATTAAACCTATTCAATTTAACATTATGTAAAAAATAAATATGTGAGGACACTTAGGAATCTGGTATTTGAGCTCGAGACTCAATGAGACATATTATTTATCCTTTTTATAGTAGTAATCAGAGTTATCATAGCTCATTCACATCCTTGGGACTGGCCCCAAGGTAGATTCTATTATTTAGGGGATGTTTATATCATGCCACTCATCGGGGCTTATATACATAGATTTTCATGGCTGGTGGAGATCAATGATTCCAATGATGTGTTCATTATGTCTCTCTAAGTTCACATGAGTTATGATCAGTGTGAGAAACAAGGGATAGAAATTGATTAGCCTCATTGCATATGGTTGTGGGACTTAAGTACTAGGAAAACCTTTGGGATATTTAATATGGAGGTTGGGGCTTAGAAAGGAATCCTACATATCCTGGTTATCGCAGGAATCAAATTCATCATAGTTCAATTGGACTTTCATTCCACTAATGGTTGAGGTAATATTATTAGCTCATGGGAATGATTGGGTCTCGATGGATGAAATTTTTGAGACATGGTGGTATTTACACTAAATTGGATGCCCATTTGATTTTGGGCTTGAGACTACGGAAGGAATCCTACATTTCTTGGTTATGGAAAGAATCAGAGTCCTCATAGTTTAACTAGTTAGGTATTACACACTACCATTTCTCTTATATGAAAGACATGTCATATTATGCCACTGATCGGGGCTTACACACTGAGTTTACCATTATAGGGGGAGCATATAAGATTATATTGTTGATTGGGGCTTACACATTGAGGTTTCCCATATATGAAGGATGTATCATATTATGCTACTGATTAGGGATTACACACCGTGGTTGCACTGACCCTGATAGATACTTTTCATGTGAATGATATAATCATTACGACTCCCTAAGGCCACATTAGATATTCTCAGTGTGAGAAAAAAGGGATGAAAAATAATCTATCTCATTTCTTGTGGATGCAGGACTTATGTACTAGGAGTAACCTTTGGATGCTTAATATAGATATTAGGCCTTTAGGATGTGTCCTATGTATTCTAGTTATAGAAGGAATCATATTCATCATAGTTCAATTGATTGGGTCATACACACTAACATTTCCCTTATTATCATGGCTTACACGCTAAGGATGGACAAGGTTATCAAGTCATGGGATTTCTGATTGACTAGGTCTGCTTTTCATCATGTTATGCATTGATTGTAAACTCAAAATGACTTGATTATTTGTTGTACATGTTGCATTATGTATTCTTGACATGTCCAAAGATAATCATATGATCCAGTTGACTTGTTTGAGTGACATCATATGACCTGGATGTCATATATGAAGATTATCACGTGATCTAGGAAAACTTATCTGGAGGACATCACAAGACCTACCTGGATTGTTCTGGAAACTATCATATGATTCCAAATGAAATTATTAGAGGGTTTTTTATGATCTGGATGAATTTCCTTAGCATTGTCACTAAAGATAGCTAACATGATTAAAGGGAATCATGAGAGTTTATGTGACATGTCTCGGAGGGTGTTGTATGTACTAGTTTAGTTTTTTGGGTGTCCTCACGAGAGAAGAATGACATGTTGGGTGGATATCCCAAAAGCTAGCTAACATACCTAGAGGGAATTACAAATCCTAGATAGCTTATCTGAATGATGTAGTGAGATCTAGTTGACATGCCCTAGTGTTATCACGAGACTTAGCTAACATGTATTGATGTCGCCATATGAGTCGGGTGATATGTCTAAAATACATCATGAGGTTTTGATGGAGAACCTAGAGGGTTTCATGAGACTTGGGTGGCATGGCTAGGGGAACCTTGTGACTTCCCTTAACATGTTCATAATACTTTAGATGATCCAATTAGTATACCAAATCAGCATCATAATAACTGGGAAATATGTATTGGTGTTGTCATGTGTATTGGGAGGTTCATGAGAAGTGTATGAGAATCAATGTATATGTTCTTCTCATTAGTATCTCATCTTTTACCCTTTTTCTAGAATTTTATTTCATGTACCTTATATTTTATCAGTGTTATCTTATTCTATTTATTGCATGTTTTTTCAAATATGTGGGATGTCCCTTACATAACCCTCTAAATTTTATTTGCATGATCAATGATCAATCATGAAATGTGTTTATGCATGATGCATGATCACACTAGTTTTTTCCAAAATATTACATGATATAAAACGTTCCAATTACTGAGATCATCCACTGTAAGAAATTCAGTCAGATGCCCAGGTGTGCTAGTGCGATTTTACAAGATTTCTCCCATCTGCATAATGGTTTACTTTTTCATGATAGGGTGAAAGATTTATAGTCCTTTACAACCCTTTTATTAATTTTTTTTCATGGTTTATATCATGTAAATATAGGATGGTGTCAGTGGAAGTATTTAGCTTTATGATTCTTCATGAGGTCCCACCTACCATATGTTATTCTGGGGGAGTCACATAGTTTTCATCAACCACAATACCATCCCTTCAAAGCCCCATTTATTGAATTATATCTAATTAATTGGGTCTTTTTTAATCGTTCAAACATTCCAAGGGACTTTCAAATAATTATACTAATATTTATAAGGACTTTTTGAACATCAAGGTGCCTTCTAAAAGGCTTTTTTGTGATCTTTGATTCTTTGTCCATGATATTTCGTGAGACAAGGATAACTTATCTAGGGGATTTATTACATTGTTCTAGTACATTTCATGAGTTTTATTACTACAATAGGATCTATCCTCCCATATTAATTATTTTACTTGTTTTAATTTATAATTTCATGGGGTCTTACGAATTTTCTTGAGTGTTGTCGAGGATAATTATTTTCCCTATCAGTGATGGTTCACATAACCAAAAAAAAGTATTATAATGATTCACATGAATTTACAATGGGAAAAACCTTCTATTTATTTTTTTAACCAAAGGGGGAGTTAAAGACCTTTTGAACATGTCCAAGTTCTTTTACATGATTAGGGAGATATTCCAACAATCTTTGACACAATGAGGTGGACATGTCATTAGGGCTTCTGCGGTGTCTCACAGGCTTCTTGGGGCACATTGTGTGATTTTTATGACTGCAAGAGGAAACCAAATTTCCCATTTTTATTTACTTTTTTTATTTTAAAAAGTTTGTGTATCTCACAAGGTTTAATGAGTGTTGTCAAATAAAATCACACTACCTATCGGTGATCCATCGCAAGATATTTATGACCAAAAAAGGACCTCGCCTTTTAGAAATTTTCCTACCATTTTCCAAGGATTGTCAGGACTTGTTGAAGGGACTTCGTGGGGCCTTCAATAGGCTATGCACTATGCATAGACATCCACATGACCATTTATTGGCAATGTGATCATGTGTCTTTTGGGGGTTCATGTGATCTATGTGATCATGGATAGATTATTATTCCTTTTCTATATGGGGAAATAATACTCAAATTCTGGTATTTATTCCTATGTGAATTTTTATATGCTCATTTGGTAGGCATCAACAAATAACCCCCTCAAGAGAGATTTCCATGGGGAAAAGGGCTCAGTTTTGAGGAAATTAAATTATTTCTTGAGGCTTTGGTTCCATATCTGATTAGTGTCTTGTGTGACATTTATTCTTCCAGGTGATTTTTTTATTCAAAAGAATTCCCTATAAATAGGGGAGTGGATAGAAGTTCATTCACTAAATAATAAATTATCTATATCTCTCACACCCATCTTCCATCATGTAACCTCACCTTAAGACCTTCCCACAAGAACCCATTCTAATACATCATCACGAAACTATTTTGAGAGATCCTCTCTAAAAGACCTCATTTTATCAGGTGCCTGCTTGAATAAATCTATGTACTTATATTCAGTAAATGTTTGAAATTTGATCATGGGGATTCATGATCATCTTGATGGTTTCAAAAGATCTTTTGGATTGATCGCATGATCAATTCACTATTATGTGGCTCGCATGATTATGTCATGGTCACACGATCATGAATCCTTTAATAGACAAGTAGGTTGTGCAAAACCTTGGAAGTTTATGTGATCTACAAGATCTTCATAGAGTTAGGTGATTCAAAATTCTTTTATGCAATCAAAAATCCCTTTGATCCACGTGATGTGAATGATGCTTCAGGTTTTATTCCTTTCCTCTGACAAGATTTTATTTTATTTATCAGATATATGCCACTCAATTTTGTTCTGATAGCTTCCAACTCTCATCAAATTTTATTTACTATGGATAATCAATGTTCTATGATTTCTATAAACCAAAATGTTGACCCTTGATATCGTGTCAATTCTAATAATGATATTCTCAAACAACTTCTTCCATTCAAGCTTCAAAAATATCCTTTATCTTGTCAGTTTCCTTTATAAAGGTTCATATTACTGGATGATGTTTTCATTCCTCCCAGAGACTTCAACTTTCCATCATAAAGGATGTCAACCCCTCTTGGCTATACTCATACCATAATTTTTGAGGATGGTCGACTGGTCACCGCTCGATCCTAAGGATTGTCTTATATGTTGTAAAACTCTCTATTGGGTATAGATGAATATTATTTCTCTCATCAACCCATCACTCAGAGATACTTGGGTATATTTATTTCCTCTATGAAGAAAACAGGTGGTGTATGAAGCTCTAAATATTATCTCCATCCCGATGGTAATTTTTATGATAAATGGGTGTGTCTATTCTAGGCCAAGAAAGCCTTCTTAGAGTTTTTTTACCAGTTATATGTTGTATACCTTTATGAAGTAGTATGGATTTCCCATTTCATTGTCTATCATTAGCCATATATTCTTTAAGAATTGGTTAGTTATTCATGTCCTGGAAATAACTCATTTCATCTATCCCATGGTGAGGTGGGAATCAGCCTACGGTACATCTACCAACTGGGTGGGATTCCCCCTCTAGGAGAGATGTATGATGAGTTTCTTTTAACCAAAAATGTTTGGGATGACCTTTTGTAGAATCCAGTATTTTTTTGATACATTCTCATCGTTGTTAAGTAAAATCTAAGAAAATAGCATACTATATGCTCACTTATCTCTTTTAAATACCAGATCAACATTTTCCTCTATTGTAGTGGAGTTAGGATAACTTCTATACACCCCCATCGGTTCTATTCTCGGAAAGTTTTTGACAGTGTTAGATCATATTGGGACATTTTGGAAGTCAATGATCAT
The DNA here is from genome assembly GCA_963277665.1 of Viscum album. Taxonomy (NCBI): domain Eukaryota; kingdom Viridiplantae; phylum Streptophyta; class Magnoliopsida; order Santalales; family Viscaceae; genus Viscum; species Viscum album. The sequence goes on along the minus strand of OY728162.1, from coordinate 71,381,296 downwards.
ACTTCATATAGATATTGAGTTAATCCAAATATTTATTCAATCCTTAGGTTAGTGTTCTTTATAGCCATATTCCTGAACGAGTGACGTTTCCCAACTGGGGATGTGAATTCAGGAATCTAGGTTAGTACACTGGTAATGGAATCACAGCAAGTAGAGAGATGAAACCTTAATCTAGTGAAGTTGACCCTTTCATTCCTTTACCAACTCTTAGTCCACATTAAACATGGAAGAATCCCCTATAAGATCAATGATCAATTCTGGTTTTTATTTGGATAGATAGGGGAGCATTTCCATTAATACAAATACAACAATGCCACTATGATCCCAAATGCCTTATCATGTACCTAGCTTCTAAACATATTTGGGGTTGGGGCTATGTCACTAAGATCTGATGAGGTTACCAGTGTTTTGATTCAATCAGATAACTTTTATTTCACCCCTTATCCTGCACTGGTTGTTCCAATCATTCATAATGGAAGCGACTCTTTCGATGAAAGGTCATAAAATATCTTCATTATGGATGGGTTACTTTCATCCATGATGGATGAGATGATCATATGTGATCCATATAAACCTTATTCGTTTGATCATCAGTTCATATGCACCCAAATAGCCTCCCCTCTTCCTTTGGATGGCATACGAGGAGAGAAACACATTGGGATCATCAGTCAGTTTTGGATGATTTTGGCCCGTGAAGTCATTGGTGCTGAGATCATTCTTACTTTTAATGATGAACATTCCTTTCTTACTCAGTATTATGCCCTAGATTGAGTAGCATCCTACCAAGGTGGTGTGCTAAGCTGGTTGTTTCATCATGTGGAAAACTATTTACCTCACCAAACCATCTATATATGGAAATGATAGAGTTTATTCATGATTTGGAAGAGACTTAGAGAAAAATGCCTCATCCTAGCAATGACCATCCTGATAGTGGGACCAAATCTGTTGATGAAATTAGCCCTCTGACACAAGCAATGGGTGATGCCTCTATTGAGGGGAGGATATATGGATCCTCCTCACTTATTTCCTTACAATCTCAGTTGGTTATTCCTCCTTTTGGTAAACCCATCCCATCATTCAAAAAATATCAGACACAACATATGATGACCTGGAATAATATTCCTACCTTGATTACTAAGACTCATTTGGAAACATTTCATGACCAAGGGGAACTAAATTTTTTATCTTTTTAACAACTTGGGTGTGGATGATTTTGATTGAAAATAAATATATGAAATCATGAATCAAACTATCCTAACTTGTCAATATTTTTCTTCCAATTAAAGGTGATTTCATGATGTTGAAGATGAGGATCCCCTTACTAAATTGATGAAGGAGGCGTTTGAGGCACAAGAGCAGAGTCACTAGTTTATATCCAAATTACAAGACTAGATTGATGCCTAGATCATGAAAATATAGAGATATGAGGAAATCATATCTCATATGTGGTTTGAACTTTCAAAATCATTATCCTCATTAGAAAATTCTCAAAATAGATTTTATGAGTATACTACTTTAGTTGAGACTCTTCATTCTAGGGTAGAAGCAGAAGAGGTGGGACGAGCATCACTTCAGCATTCAATTAAAACTTTTCTCCAGCCCCATGCCAACTAGGCCATATCAACCAATAAAATATTATTGTAGTTATACCATTAATATGTACTATATTTTTTATGAGCTTCTTGGTGAGACTCCAAAATGTAGAGATTCCTGCTATTGCATGATATCAATGAATGGATTTCCTAAACCATTCATATTGCTATTTGTTTTTTTCATTCATGATGAGCATGAAATTTCACTGATCTGATATTATATAAATCACCAAAAATACCTATAATTTTAATAATATTAAGTAAACATGAATTTCTAGATATGAATATTTAAATAATAATTTATTCTTCTCAATAAGTTCTCATGAATACCCACCAACAAGTGATTCCTTACTAATATATCAGATCAATAAATCATGAGATTACCTAATTCACAGAAGGATAATTGGCTAGAATATATGTCCCAGAGGGAGAATTCACTATCTTTTTTCTGAAGCCTAAAATATTAGAGAGAGTATCTTGATGATTTCCCAAGGAATAGAGTGTTCCTTACAAGATTTTTTTATTATTTATGACCAAATAATAAATGTTTTGTAGTTTATGGTCTTTTAAGCCAGACCTTCTATCACTATAGTTTAGGTTCTTTTAGCTCGAAACTTCTATCACTGTAATTTAGGGCCTTTTGGATTAGACCATCTATCACTGTATTTTATGATCTTTTAAATCGAACCTTGTATCATCCAAGTTTATGGTCTTTTAGCTAAAACCTTTTATCACTATAGTTTATGTTATTTTACCTTAGACCATAGGATTCCATGTGATTTAAAATCATACTACCAGCACTTTATTGATGATCATGGAATATGTTGTAGAAATTCCTGGAATTACCTAAAACATAATAAGATGTTGAGTTCTATTTTTGTGTTTTTAAGGATCATAAGGATTAGAGATCATTTCCTACAAGGAGGAGGTCCCTCTGTTTGGTAGTTCAAAGCCCTTATGTTTCGGCATCACTGTCAAACAGAGGCATCTCCACTCTTTTCCAAGGGTCATAAAAGATTTGTGGGGGAAATATTGGTTAAGGGAAAAATACTATGGATTCTAGGTCCACCTAGATAGTTGCAGTATGGTTGATATAAGTCATAACCCAAAATTTTGAGTCATAGAATATGGGATTGGGAATACATATTTGGGATGACATGTAACACCTTGAGGTTACAGGTTCTGCAATGGTGTTTCCAAAGATCACAATGATTGAAGGTCCTTTCTTTCAAGGAGCAGATAACTTAATTTTGTAGTTAAAATCCATTATGTTTCAATATAATGGTCATGAAAAGATGATCTCTACTCCTTTTTTAGGGACATTAGATATTTTAGAAGACTCAAACATCCAGACGATGAGTTTGGGTATGAAGGAAAGCTGTTGAGGAAAGGTTCTGTCACCCTAGGGCGGTTCAAATCTTAATTATGAAGCTTGATCCCTATACCTTTTGGTTTCAAATAATGAGGTATGGAATATTAAAGGTTCGTTAATGGAATGCCACATTCCTGCTTTAATAAAGGGTATAAAAAATAGTGACATAACATCAAGGATGTAAAAGCTTCTTAGATAGTTTTGTACAGATATTCTAAATCTTGGTTCAAAGTGCTCAGATCAGGAGGATTATATGGGAAAATAATACCAAGAATGACCCAAAATACACTAAGGTGTTTAGTTCTACCATGATTATTTTTGGGATCAAAAGAATCACAAATCACTTTTTGCAGATTGATTCATTTGGTTGACATCCATAGGTGCATATGAAGGATCCATAGGCATGTATTAATAGTAAATAAAATTTTACCTTGAAGTCTGTGTCCTTTTCCAAGGTCCATGTAACATTTATAGTGATATGAGGTACTCAAATAATGAATTTTGATTTGTGAAAATTTTAATATCCAAGAATGGTACGAGCACCCAAAAAGTTATGTCACCACCTAGAGAACATATTCTCATGGCAAGGAGATATGAAAAAGTGTTAATCTAACTTTTTCCAAAACTATGGGGTCCATAGAGCATACCATGGATTTTACTAGGGATACTTAGTGGTATTTTTGAGATTTATTCATTTTTTATTTTCACCCTATTTTTTTTCCTAAACTCTAGAGATGAAGACTTTAATGATTGAATAATTAAAATTTTCTCAAGCCTCCATTTTTAGGTTTTCAACCATAAATGTTTTGTGTCTATTTCACTTGTTGTTTAAGGTATTGTGATTTGGACTATTATATTCTAGAGTTAAATTTATACAAATTTGACCAGAGTTCAGGCAATTTAAGGTCATGATCCGTATGGACCTAACATGGGTGATGATGCACAATAGCATAATTGGGATACTCCGGGTTAATATTATCCTATCATCCTTTTGATCCTGAGATAAAAATATTATAAATCATGGATTGAGGTTATCAAGTTATGAGTAATGATATGGGAAAATCATATTAGGAATACCCCAAAACACATTGACATGTTGTGTTCTACCATGGCGATTTCAGGGCTCACAAGGATCAAAAATACCTTTCTATAGAGTGATACATTTGGTTAAAGACCATATGTGCATATGCAGGATTCGTAGGCATGAATTAATATTTAAAAAAATGGTCTCTTAAATATGGGTATATTTTTTCAAGAGCCATGAAATATTTTTAGAAAATTTAGGTGCTCGTCAAATGAAGTGTGATTTATGGATTGAGATTCTTAAAAGATAGCATAATAACCCTGTACTCTGGAAGTCTAGCATAAGGCTCTTGTGGTATTTTGATAAAATATTATAATGGATGATCATATAAATATTTTAACATAATGTAATAAGGATTTACTTTTTTCTGTTTAGTTTAACATCATGTAGTAAGGACATTTTCCTTGTAGTTTAACATCATATGTTAAGAAGTATTTGTTGTATAGTTTTAATGTCATGTGACCAGGAAATTTGCCTTGTAGTTTAATTGTCATGTGGTAAGGACGTGGAAATAAGTTGTTGTAGTTGGGCCTAGTATTATAGATTCATATTCCACTACATATCCTATGATGATCGGAATCAAGACACGCATAGTTCTTAAACATGAAACTCTCTATGTAGGTTTGACCCGTACACAGAGGTGGGAATTGTTTTTGTTGATTGTTATAATTGGTCTCATGATTGGAGATATGAGAATAATTACATATCCTATGATGATAGGAATCAATTCACACATAGTTCATTATTGGAGGTTTGGTAGGAGACCAATCACCAACAATAGTGGTCCTCTTGGGCGAGGTCTATAGGAATCTGCAATGTTATATTATACAAGATACATCAACCGTGTATTTTAACATCATGAAACAATGACTCATGGTATTATTTTTAAGTCCATACATTCAAGACCATGATGGGCATGTTGTGAGATGTTATTCATTTTTTGTGTGGGTAATCCCCTACTGGAATTCCTAAGCTCATGTGATCTATGCTCAATGTGAGAAATAAGGAATTGTAAAGGTTCCTATCACCATATAGAGGCACGTAAGGATATGTTAGGGGAATTTTTTTATCATGTGGTGGTTGGACTAATATATAGGATCAAGTCATACCTATGAATCTCATTGAAAATGAGAATCAATCCATACATAGTTCTAGAAAACTCGTTCAGTTTAATGTCTTGTGGAAAGGACATCTGCCATGAAGTTTAATGTATTATAGTAAGGAAATATACCATTTAGTTTAATATAATGTGGTAAGGACATATTCCATGCTATTTAGAATCATGCATCAAGGATATCTACCATGCAGTTTAACATCATTAAATAAGGAAATCTATCGTATATTTTAATGTCATACGGTAAGGATAAGGATCACCCGATATAAAAGAAAGGTAATATTGTGGTTAGACCCAAGACTAGAGGTTATAGTTTCACTATATATCTTATGATAGTAGGAATCAAGCCACATTTGGTTCTTAAAAGAAGATATTCCCTTTGTGGAGTTGACTCTCACATGGGAATGGGGGTATTTTATCCTTCCTTCGCACAAGTCTATCTCGTGTGCGGTGAGTTGTTGGCAAGATGATGAATCCCTTTCATTTTAATGTCATGTGGTGAGTACATGTATGTACAGTTTAGTGTCATGTGATTAGAACATGAAATGTTGTGCAGTTTAATGTATTATTGCTACGCCTTGAGTCACTGTTCAATTTAACATCTTGCTGCCAGGATAAGAGATGTTGTATAGTTTAACTTCTTTCTACCAGGATGAGATACACTATGTAGTTTAATGTATTTCTACTAGGAAGACTCTATATTTTTTTTTAACATCAGGTGGTTAGAACTTTCTTGTATAATTCAAAATTATGTAACCAGGAAGAGGGGAACTCGATGAAAGCTTCGAAAAGTACTTCTTGAGAAACCTCACATTGGTGGTAGGTGTGACACACTCCCCATAAATTATAAATAGTGAGTAATCTCTATTGTGATAGACCTTATGTATGATGTAAGGCCATTCCCATTTGGGTTCCACCTTTGGAGGATTCTTTCCTAGTTTCATGTGGGTCCTGATAACCAACACTAGGTATCCTTAGAAGAATTAATGGAGGCGAACATTTTTATTAAAGGCTCCTATGATAGGATTCTAATGGACTTCAAGGTTGTGCAATGTATGAAACATGTTCTAATCAATCTTCTCCAATTAATCTAGACAGTTTGGTAGTTGTTCATCATCTAATATTTTTCCAAAAATATCTATTAAGAACGAAGAATGATAGAATTTTATGGGTAACAATACCTCGGTCTCTTACACCAATGAGTATGGAATTTCTTGTATAGCAATATGCATGGTTGTATGGTAGGCCCATAAATCCTAGAGTATTTTTCTCGTCAGGACTTCTTATCCTTGTTCACCATATTCTAGATTATATTTGACAAAGTCTTATTGAAGGCCTCTATATATACATTTACCACAATATGATAATGATATGAGTGGTTGTAATCAATATTGTACTCCTAGTATAGCTTCTTCAACTCTGTTGAATAGATTTTGGTGTTGTTTTTTGTCAATATCATTTGAGGGACTCTGAACCAGGTGATTATATGGGAATTTAAAACGTTTATGATATTCTTAGTCCTAGATTCTCTAAAGTTTATTGCCTCATCCCATTTGTAAAAGATGGCAGTAGTAGTATATATGTATTTGAACTGCTTAGATGTAGTTGGGGGATATGGTCTTAAAACATCCATTCCCCAAATGGAAAATAGCATGGAATATTTAGTTGTAAATAGCATTTTTAGGGGTTTATGAATGATGTTTTCAATGATATGGAACACATAAAATTTCTTGGTGAATTCCACATAGTATTATATCATGGTTTTCCAGAAATACCCTAACCTCTTAATTTGGTGGGAGAGAAAGGTCCTATAATGATGGGAACCATAGGATACCACATGGAATTCTTCCATGACAGTGTGAATCTCTCTTTATGATATTCATATGAGGATTATTCCTTCAAAACATCACTTTTAGGGGTATTTTAGCTCATTTGGTTTATCCTATAGGGTAAAGTTCTCTACACGGTGTTGAATATATTCTATTCTAGCTCAGTTTATAGGGAGATATCCATTTTGGAGATAACTGATTATGGAATCTATTCATCTAAGGAAAATATCATTTCATCATGCTCTGGTGTGGTGTTGACCTAAATGTTTTCTTTCATATTGTAGACAATGATCAAATATATTATTCTTCGGTGTGTGATTTGGGATATTGATTTCACATGATCAGGGTTAGATAGTTTTGTGGATGCATTATAAAATGTGTTGGCACAAGTATTTTGTGATCAAGGAACATTATACAACATAGGATCAAAAGGGAACTCAAACATTAGTCCCTTGATGTATCCAGTGAGAGGGTCCATTTATTCCCATTTTCATGGAATATTTCCCATTGATCTTCTTCATAACTAGTTTTGAACCCCATTTGATATTCATGTAGGATATTTGTAGCTATATGGCTTGTTCCAACCGAGTGATGAAGGCTTGGTATTTTACCTTTTTATTCATGTAGCCTTAGAATAGTGAGAAAGAGTAGGGAAAAACTGCTTTGTATGGAGATAAAAATAATATCCCTAAGGAAACTCGATTGATCTTTGGTTCTTCCATCCTTTTACTGATAGAAATACTAGAGTTTCCATCAAAATAAATCTTCCATGTCCGGTGAGTGTTTGGGGAAAGAATAACCTCTCATGCATGAGATTAGTGTCCACTGGTGTATTCTTAGGGGTGGGGTGTTTTGTGAGGAAATCATCCATGGTTTTCCCTTTCACCACATTTTTTTAAACAAATTGCATGTTATGTTGTTGTAGAATTACTACCCATCGGGCCAGATGCCCAGTTATCATAGGGCCGCCAATTATCTACTTTCACAGATAAATACATGATTCCATATGTATTTCGGGGTGCTTCAAGTAATTCCTCAACTTTTTCACTTCGAATATGAGTGTAAGGATGTTCTTATCAACATCCGAGTATCGGGTCTCTATAACTATCATTTTTTAACTAAAGTAATAGAGACTATTCACACCCCCTAATCATTTTTCTATGTGAGGAGGGTGCCCAGTGATTATTCCATAGTAGCCACATACAATATGAGGGGCCTCTATTCCACAAATGGCATCAGAACTAGTGGTTTTATAATATATTACTTGATACTTTTGAAGGTTTCTTGGAAGTCCTCATCCCATTGGTAGGTGATTCCCTATTTCATTATCCTGGTTAATGGGAGAGCTTTTCTGATCAAGTTGTCTATGAAATGTAGAATATATGAGAGGTTCCCTTGGATTACCTTCATCTATTTGAGATTATTGTGGGGTGACACTGATAAAATAGCAGTAGTCTTCTTTGGTTGACCTTGATGATGCAGTGGCATTCCACAAAGACAGGGAACTTCCATGATGTTACCCCGAAGTCACATTTTGGCATATTCATATTTAGATTGTACTTTCACTGGTTTTTGAAGATCATTTGAAGATCTGTTAGGTGATCACATCACTATCAAGAAGTTTACACTGGTTAATTGAAATATCATTCAGTTACTCATCCCAAGAACAGTTTAAAGATGTGATGCATGGCATGTTGATATCTAGAACCAGTGTTCTTTATCCCAAAGGGAATGACTTGATATCCAAAGATCCCCTAAGGTGATATGAAGACAAAATATTTTTCATATTCAGGGATATCTTTATTTTATTGTACCTTGAGTACCCATCCATAAAGGAAAGGGCTTAAAATCCAATAGTTTCATCGATCAAGAGCTATATGATCAACAATGGGAAATTTTCCTATGGGAAGTGCCAATTAATACCTATTAAATTGATGCATACCCTAATATGGAAATTTCTTTTTTTAATGGGTATGATGTTAGAAACCCGTATTGGGTATTTTACTTCTCAAAAAAAGTTGTATTCGATCAATTTTTTAACTTATGCCTTTACATTGGTGGCATGAGAGGGGTATATCCTCTTGTCTGCCTACTTGAAGCCTCATTTCTCATCAGGTAATTCGTGATAGTGTGTAGCCATATCTAGATTCATTATATGAATTTTTGTATAGTTATAATAGAACACATATAAGTGTTTCTTTAGAAATTAAATTTATATATATTTCTCTTTGAGGTACATGGAATCACTAATCAGTGTAGGTTTTGGGTATTCTTCTATTCCTAGATTTTTCTACTTAAGATCATCGATGGTAGTGGAGACACCCTTGTTTAATGTGGGAGGGGTAATCCTGAGTTCATCCTCTTTTTCTTCCATCTTTGAGTTTGTAGAGGCATTCTCAGATAGAGGAAAAAATATAGGGGCATCTCTATCACTGTTGAGGTGAGAGAGTCCATGAGAAGAGACATTATCTTCCCCTACTACCTATTTCATTATATATATATGCCATAGTTGATTGTATTTTACAATGTCACTGGGGACATGAGGGGCTTGGACCTCTCAGGATAGGTCTATCACCTCAACTAAATTTATGGGGAGCACATAGTCACTTTCGAGCATACTCCAAGGATTTTCAAGGGCGTTCCCCAATCCATTTTGGGCCTCAACCTGTATATCATCTTCTTATGTTGGTTATTTTCCTAACCTTTTATAGAAACCCAATTCATCATATATGGATTTTCAAGTCTCAAATGGGGCACTTTCACCATATAGTATGTTGACCTTTCCATCGATGTGGTATTTAAGATATTGATGGAATGTTGAAGGTAACACCATGTGACTATGGAGCTTGGGCCTTCCAAGAAGGACATTGTATGAAGTGTCTTGTTGGATAACCATAAACCCAATATCATATGTGAGGTCCCAAAAATGATCTTTGAGTTTTAACTTCTCGAGAGGTCTTTTCTTATGCTTATCATACCCTTGAATGGTCATCATTGTGGGAGAATAACCCCATTATCCATATCTCAAACATCAAAGGGTTATAATTGGAATGAGATTGATCCTAGATCTATTATCAATTATAGACCTTTGGATATCGACGTTATCGAGTCTACCCAAAACATATCGGGGTATGATGTTTCCCTGGATGACTTCTTCCTGGTCGTGGGATGTGACCGAGATGGAGATATGGAATTTTGCTTACATAGTCTCAATTAGATTGACCTTAGATACAATTACTTCTATCTAAAATTCTATTGAGAATTTCAAGGGATTTAATGAGTTCCTATATGAGTTATTTTGAAATATGGAGCACATCAAGGATTGAGATCTTGGATGGGACAATCTCCAACAATTTTAGAATGGAATAATTTTGTGCTAGAGGTCGGTGCTACCTGATGTGGGGATTCTCTAGGACATGTTTCTCGATAATTGAGGCATTTGAAGTTTAGTGGTTCAGTGCTTCTATAGAGGTTGAGGGAGAATTTTATGCCAGTGGAATAAGTCATGCCATCCTTCCTTATTTCCAAGGATGATTTGATAATCAAACCCCCACTAGGAGGACAGGAAAGACAACTAGGTGTGGATGAATGATGGAGGGTTCTAATAAATCTCTATATCTTTTCTAGGCTTATTGGAGTTATTTCCCATATGTTTCATCTTCATATATGTTCTCTGTGAGGATGTGAATGAAAAATTGGTTTTTACCCACCTGTGATGTCCCTTGTATCCTTGGTTCTTTCACATGTATCCTCATGTTCCACAGTTTTCTGAGAGGAACTGATACTCTAAGGCATATTCATCATCAGATAAGGGGTATTCTATGTGTATCAAATTGAACTAACTAAATATGGTCACTTCTTCTGATAATGGTTCTGTTTGGAGGGGTAGTTCCCATGCATCAAATATTACAGGGAATAAATGTACAAGAGTTAGAGATTATGTTGGAGCAGAATATGACTCCTCTTATTCTGCTTCTTCTAGCTTCTAATAGTCACACCCACTTTTGGGAGAAATTTCTTATTTCACCTTCTTGAGTGGTTCAGTTATTGTGGGTCTTCACAACTATTCTCTTAGGGTGGAATGAGGTTAAATGTTTTTCAAGGAATCCAGTAGTTAAAATTCAATTCACACATTACATGGACTTTCCTCTAACCAACCTCTTATTCTGATTGGGTAATGGTTATATAGGAAACCTACTCTAGGGAGTTATCTAACACCACCTCCCAAAGTCGTTCATGCCTTGAGGGTCTTATTTGAATATGAATCAATCCAAGATATTATGACCCGACCTTCTATGGAATGGAAAGTATTCGAGATGTTTGGTGAGGTGGACCTCACTAGGATTCCTGTGTTGTGGTAGCTTGAGTGGGTTATTGACCATGGATACCAAGAAATAACTTGGGACTTGTTTATTTTAGAAGGATTGTGATTTATTCATTCGTTCCTCAAATCCTAAGTGACCCTGATTTATATTTTCTTATATAAGAGGGTGATTTTATAGTTTTCACCACTCGATATGAGGTTCTAGTTGGTTTGAGACCTAACTAGGTTCTTGGATGGGAACTGCTACTTCCTTTATAGTGACATATACAGCTTATACTTTGCATATCCTTTTCCCCTATGCTGAGGGAATGAGTTGAGATTTAGAATGGGTATATTGAATGGAATATTCCAGAAATTGTGACATTTTTGAAAACTCATGGAACTAACTTGGATACTTAATTGGGATCATAGGTGTCTTCAACTCATCATAAATATTTTCAGCACAATATTCTGGAAATTTCTTTTATGAGAGAGGGATGATAAGTGAATATGTTAAACCTTTCAATCTATCTATAAAGTTAGAAAACTTATCATTTTCATGTTGTTTTTTGTTCATGAGGTCAAATACTTTTATTTTTTTCAATATGGATCTAAATTGATTAAGGAGTTGATGATGGAGGTCTTTCATCCTGCAATGGATCTTGCTGGTAGGAAATTGTATCAAACAAAGGTTGGCCTAGTCAGAGTTTTTACTAAACACATCATCTTTTTCCTCCTATTGATATGGAGGGCCCATCATCAGACCACATCAGGTTAAAAAGTGTGTGAAATTTTGTTCAAGGTCACTTTTACCATCAAAGGTAGACAAGGTAGGGTTGTTGAAATTGGTTGGGGGGAAATATCATCCACTCACTCAGGATATGGATTCCTCTCATGTTGAACAGTTGTATGTTTCCCATCCATGGCTTCTATTAGAGTATCTAGGGATTAAATGCATTAAAAATCTCCTGAGTAATACTATTTGAGAACTCTCCTATATAAAATAAGTGAGTGTGGGTCTATGAGGTGGTCCCGCCTTTATCTCCTACTGATTATCTATTCATCCTAAGAATAAATGACCACCCTATCGAGGGAGTTGATTTCATTTCAATGGAGGTAAGTTATAATAATTTTATTTTCCTTGTTTATTTAGATCGGATTCCTAAATTTGAAGAAAGTCTAACATTCAGATACCTCTCTTACTGGAAGATCGACTATGTGAGGGTTAGTATTCATCTCTACCTAACAAGGATACCAGGTACGAATATTTCCCTTGAGTAGCTTCTTGTTTAGTTGTCTGAGATTTTGTATCTCACTCTTATATTGTGAAAACTATTACTAAGTGGAAAGAACCTCAAATATTAATGGAGGTTATTGGGATGTAGCCATGCCTTTCCCTTTATCTTTGGTAGTGTTTTTTCAAAGAGAAGGAAACTCAATATTTGGATGTGCTAGATTTTTGGAGCCTTCATTGGTCTCGGGTGAATGCAGCCTCAGTTGGTGCATCCAAATCACCCTACTCTCTAGGTATGTTTTCAATTTTGTGTCCCTCTTTTTTTATGTATTGATCCACCATATCTATTTTTCACAGTGTAGATAATCATATGGGAATATCGATAAATGGTTATTATACAATTACTTTCGACGCAATAGGATGATTCTACACTACCTTTATCAGGGTTGTTACTCAAACAAATTTCCATATTGGGTTGTTTTGGATTGTGAACCTAGTAGGGTCTTATTTTCTTTGTTGTATGCTTCTCCTATTTTAGTCTGTGAGTAATGAACTTTAGGGAGTTTCTGATTGTGATTTCCAAATGACCCCCAAATAGCAGAGGTTTTTCTTATGGTGGGATGAACGGATGTTATGCTGACCATTGGTATTTATTCCCCAACTTGGAGAGGAATGATTCCCTCTATGGTGATGATGATGATGAAAATACTCCCAGACCGGGGGGATGGGGGTTATTTGGGGCCACAATTGGAATCAATTTATCATGTTATTGAGGATCCAATGATTCTTATTAGGGAATTTATGTCTCCTGGAATAAACATTGCAACATAAATTCCCCCAGCATAGCAGGTTGGGGTTTATTAGAATCATTATTTATTTACCTATAACCCTCTCAAGGGATAAATAACCTGGTTATGGTGATTGAGATATAAATTCTAATATCCCAGTGGGCTAGGGTTTGTTAGCAGCTACTAATGATATGTCCTGAATTATATTGGGAATTGAAAATATGAGAGGTGGAGGTAGTGGTAGATATTCCCCTAGCCATGTCAGATGGGTATACTCTTAGATGGATACAATAACAACTGATATTGCGGCCCATTTGATGTGGCATAGTTATGCTCATGTAGGATCTGGGTGCAATGGTAGCACATAATGGGAACCATTTTTTATGGGAATTTTTCTGGTTGATCACAAATTTGTATTTCATGATTGAAATGTAATCCAATTACTTTTAGGGTCCCAGTTCAAAGATTTTTTGGCTATCCTCTCCCTCTATTCGTGATTTATATGCATCGTTGAATCAAGGGAATTCTATTGTAGTGACCAACTAGCATGCACATTACCCTTTATTTTGATTTCTATGAGGTCTATGACATTACAAGACATTGTATCTGAAGGGTTCTATTGTTCTGAGGAAATTATGAAATGTAATAATTCATATTTCCCCATCCTAGGATATGCACATCTTGAGATGCTCTAGAAATCAGTCATTAGAGAGTTTTCATAGTGTGGAGACAAACACTGTGTAGGCCTTTTTTTTTATCCCCCATTCTCGGGTTCTATCTATGAAAAAATTCAACCATATCTAGTTGAAAACAAAGTGTATTGATGAGATGAAGGTGATACTTGTACCCTAGATAAGGGAGATGTCTAACCTTCAGTCTCTAATGAGTAACCCACATATTTTGGTGTAGATAAGACATTCACTCCTTTTTATAGCTCATAAGGGACCTCATAGTCAGAAGTGGAGAGGGTCCAGAACATGGAGGAGAGGTTGTTTCCAGATAACTCTCTCCATATGTCAATGCTATCCTCCTCTTCATTAGATTTACACACCTCCATCTGATCAGACCACAAAATATGGGTCTTTGTGTCACTTTCTGACTAGAGTGGAGTGATTCTAGAAATTTATGGGGAACTATATGTAGTTGAACCCTATTTTTTGAGCACATCTATACCAAAAGGTGTCTAAGTTTTTAAAACCTATCTATACGAAGGTGTCGGTTCAAGGGGAGTATTTCTTTGTCTGTGGAAGATATCGCTATAGCGAGGTTGACCATGGTAGATGTCATGAGTATAGTCCATGAGATCCAACTCCACACTACCATGAGGAGGGATATCATGCTAATGATCATCTTATGCTTTGGTCGAAGAGTTTACGGACCATTGAGGTATTGAGAATGTGTCTCAAACAACCTCAAGGACACTAGTATTGAGAAGATTAGGGATATGAGCCCTGTTCTTCATCATGGATGGAATATTTTGACCTTCTATCTATAATTAGACAGTGATATGATTCTGTTGTATAACAGTTTCTAAAACCTATTTATAATCATCTGGTGATATGGGAGTATGATCCGGCTACTAAGAAGATGCTAGAATATACCAATGATCTTCCATATTATTGACAGGAATACAAGCCTATATCAAGGATTGTGCCATTATCACTTGGTGAGCCTTGGTCAAAATGGGATTATGAGACTAATCATGATACTTTGGAATATTTCATTAGTCTTTTGTGGTAGGGATATGGGTATTCCCCAAGGAATTTTCCTCTCTCACTTGGTGAGACCTAGTTGGAATAGGAATATGATCCTGGTTTAAATATTTATTCACCACTAGAATATGCTGATAGACCTATAGAATGGAGGAACCAATATGAGCCTCCTCCTATATTACCTTGGAAGGATTATAATGCAGTCATTTTTTGGTAGAAGTGTGAATATGATCCTGGTTTCCCTAATCTACTAGAATATTCAAGGTAGATTAATTGAAAATAATTTGAGTTTGTCCCAAGTTTTTCCATTCTCACTTGGTTATCCTCTTCCTAAATGGGGATATGATCCTGATCCTAGGCCCTTGTAGTATGTTTTTGTCTTCTTATATAGTAATATGAACCTATACTGAGGCATGTTCCCCTCTCACTTGGTGAGCCTCCACTAGAATGGGAATATGAGATCAATATTAAGTCTTTGGAATATGCCTATGGACTTTTTTTATAGGCATGTTCCCCTATCCTGAGGCATGTGACACTCTCACATGGTGATCCTTGGTTGGAATGAGAATATGAGCCCAGTACTATGCCTCATCCTTTGCTAGAATATGATGATAATCCTTCTATATGGGAGAAATAATGTTCTCTTACTTTGAAGCAACCACTTGTTCATAATTATTAGAGTGTTGATCTGCCCTGACTATAGGTATAGGAATATGCACTTATCCATGTATTTTTACCAGTGCTGGAATATAATGGTGGAGTTCTTTAGCTATTTCTAAGATATGATGGCATTTTAGCAAAGTGTGTATAGAGATATAAGCATGAACATCATCTGTATCCACTATATACTGGAAGATATCTTCGATTGAAGAAGGGTTATGATCCCACTTATGTCAAAATTGTTTCACTAGAATATGCTAATGGGGTTTATTTGTGGGGGAAGGGTTATATGCCACCCCCATTCCTACTACAGGGATATGCCTGTAGAATCTCTCTGAGTGAGTGGGGATATGACCCTAATAACTGGTTAATACCAGAATATGATTGCATACATTGTTATTGGGAGTGGGGATATGTTCTTATTGATTGTTATCAAGTTTATTCCTCTCTTGATGTGTCTTTTTCCTCATGCTTGGGTATCAAAGGCAACACTGTGTTGGGTGGTACCCTTAGCAGGTGACTGTTGGGTACCAGTGTGATGGTTCTAGTGATAACAGTTGATAGGGGTTCTCCTTGGTGGACCCTAAACTGTAAAGGAGCCGTATTTGAATCTCTGGTCCACCTTCATCAGATAGTGAAGGTGGTGATTATTGCGCTCCAAAGATAATCTCTAAAAGCGGTAGGTTGTGACAACAAGGGCCACTGGCTTAGCTGTAGCTTTCCTTGGATGATGTGGAATCGTCATTTTTAGTACATAGGGACCCTCAAAACAATATTCTAGAGTCTTTATTTTACCATGTTGATGGTATTCCTGAACTATTGTGTTCTCCACCTAACATTGAAGTTATTGTGTAGGTGATATCATTTTGTGACCCGTAGGGGTTGCAGTCATAACTAATTTTCTGAAACAGTCACTATATGAAGACATTATATTAGATCATAATGTTGTTGATCAGATCAGTATTTTTACTCATGAATACAATAAGGAACAAGGTCACCGATTAGTTTAATATCTTAGCCAGGATTCATTCTCAATCAGATATATATAGTTAACACATTTTTTCTTTCATTTCCGATCTTTCCATTCTACTCTCATGGACTTATCAAAATGAGGATAGAATTATTTCATGGGAACCCCAATTAGAGAGGATTAGCTATAATATTTGTGCCAATCTTATCATCTTTGTTTGGTATACTAACAAAGTGGCCTGACATATAGAAATATGACTATTTTTCTATTTTAGAAATTAATGTTGGGTTTTCCATTTTTATTTTCACAGATTATGCAAGACAAAATGTATTGATGGATAATAACCTAATAATTTTTTTATTTTAGAGATTCATGTCAGGTTCATAATTTGTGTGTGTGTAGAAAATGAAAAAAAATCCCCAATAGATGATAACCTAAACATTTTTTTTATTTGATAGATTCACATCAGGTTGACCATTTTTCTCATAGAACATGTAAACAAAATGGCCCAATAAATGATAACCCAATAATTTTATTATTTGAGAGATTCACATCGAGTTCATCATTTTTTCTTTTTACATAGAAGATACAACCACTAGGTGTATTCAGTTTGGCCTTATGGTTGATTTTGAGTGAGGGGGAGTTAAATATTCTACACAATCATTTACAATGTGTTACCATTATTGTTATTAATGGAAAATCCTAATGGTTCCCACATCCATAATTGGGTACATACCTTATTTGTAAAGGTATTTGGTCTTTTGTGGTTTTAGAACCAATGACACTTAGAAACTCACATTGGTCAAGAGGATGGGATGTTGGGCTCATCGTTCCCATTTATGGGGAATTTTGGCCAAATATGGGACACTCTTATAAATTTAAGATATGTTTGAGAATCTCTTCCTAATACTTATATGGGAAATGTTACCCTAAAAAATGATCATATGTTTACTCCATTTATATATATAAGAAGATGTAGATATCATAATTGAATCCATCTATTATATTTGAGGTTCTTCATCCACTCCCCAATAATGAATAGATGATTATATGTTGAATCTGCATAACCAAGTACTTTGGAATCTGTTGTCATGCAGGGAGGTGGTTAATATTATGAGGAAGTGATTGAGACATTATGAGGTTTTCTATTTATCTTATTTATAGTAGGAATCAAAACCCATGTAGTTCATTAAACCTGTTCAGTATAACATCGCACAGAAAGTACATGTGTGAAGGCACTTGGGTACATGGTATTCTAGCTCAATTTTCAAGGATATGTCCTATGTATCCTAGTTATAATAGGAATCAGAGTTATTTTAGTATATTCATTCCCTTAGCACTATCCCCAAGGTATATAGCCTTATATGGGTGATGTTTATATCATACCACTCATCGAGGCTTATATATTGAGATTTCCCAGGGTGGTGAAGATTCATGATTCCAATGATCTGTTAATTGTGACTCCCTAAGCCCACATGAGTTGTGCTTGCTGTGAGAAATAAGGGATAGAAAGTGATCATCCTCATTTCATATGTATGTGGGAATTATGTACTGGGAAAACCCTTGGGATTTTTAATATGGATCTCAGGCCTTAGGAAGGTGTCATATATATCCTAGTTATCATAGGAATGAAATTCATTGTAGTTCAATTCATTTCTCATCCCGTCAATGGGTGGGGTAAGCTGATCAACCCATGGGAATGATTGGGTCCTGATGGTTGAAATTTTGGAGACATGGTGGGACTTAAACTAAAGTGGATTCTCATTTGATTCTGGTCTCAAGATTTAAAAAGGTGTCCTACATATCCTAGTTATGGTAGTAATCAGAGTACTCATAGTTTAATTATTCCATTATTACACCCTGATGTTTTCCTTATATGTAGGACATATCATATTATGCCATTGATTTAGGATTACAAACAGAGGTTTCTCCTATATGTGCGATATATTATATTTTTCCACTGATTGGTGATTATACACTAACTATTTCCTTATATGCGGGGTATATTATATTATGTCATTGATTGTGGATTACATATTGAGATTACCCTGATCCTGATAGACACTTTTCACATTAATAATATGATCATTTTGACTCCCTAATACCACAAGATCTATACTCGATGTGGGAAAAAAGGGATGAAAAATAATTGGTCTCATTTCTTGTGGATATGGGACTTATGTGTTTGTAATGGACTTTGGATGCTTAATATATAGATCAGGCCTCGGGGAAGCATCCTAAATATCTAGTTTATAGAAATAATTAGATTCGTAATAGTTCAATTGATTGCGGCTTAGACACTGATGTTTCTCATCTGATCAAGGCTTACACACTGATGATGGACAAGGTTATCAAGTACTAGGATGCTTAATTGACCTAGGATTATTTTCTTCCTATCATATGTTGATTTCCCACTCAACATGCCTTGATTGTTTTCATTAAATGTTGGAAGATTTATGCTTGACATGTCCAAATAAAATTGTATGATTCAGCTGGCTTTTCGAGCGATGTTGCATGACTTGGATGGCATGTCTGAAGGTTTCGGCTTGATCTAAGATGACTTGTCTGAAGGACATCGCAAGACCTGGCTAGAATGTTCTATAATCCATCACATGATCCTGATTGGAATTCTTATAGTGAGTCACATGATCCAGCTAACATGCCCTGGTGTCACCACTAAAGTTGTATGACATTATTGGAGGGCGTCGCAAGAGTCAGTGTGACATGTCTTGGAGGGTACCGCATGTCCTCACTGACTTGTCCTAGTATCATCGTGAGAGCCGGATGACATTCCTGGGGGGGACATCATAAAAACCATATAACATGCTTGACGTTCATTACAATGTTTTGATATCTTATCTAGAGGATGTATTGAGATCTAATTCACAAGCCTTGGTGCTATCACAAGACTTAGCTGACATTTAATGAAGTCTCCATATGAGTCAGGCAATATGTTAGAAGGACATTGTGAGGTATGGATGGAGAACCTAGAGAGTTTCGACAGACTTGGGAGGCATGCTCAGGGGATCAATGTCACTTTCTTTGACATGTAGAGAGGACTTTTAATGACCCAAATAGTATACTAAAGGAGTTCCATGATATTTGGGTGACGTGTCCTGGTGTTGTCACATGTCATGGGTGTTTCACATGAAGCACATGAGGATCAGCATATTTTTTCTTCTAATAATCCTCTCATCTTTTATTCTTTGTTCCAAACTTTTATTTCATATACATTATATTTTTTTCAGTGTTATCTTGTCGTAAGTCTCACGTGTTTTATAAATATGTGGGGTGTCCCTTGTATAACCCTCTAGAAGTCCTTCACGTAATCTATGAGTGATTATGTGAAGTATTTATGAAAAATTCATTATCTCTTTGGTTGTTTCTCAGATCTTACCTGATGAAAAACGTTCATGGTCATGGGATAATCAACTTTGAGAAATATGATATGATGCCTTGGTGCATCGGTGCAAGTTTCTAAAAGTGTGTAAGGGTTTTATTTTTCATTCTAGGGTGGGGGATTTATATTCCTCATCACCCTGGTTAATCATTACTTTTCATGGTGTATATCATGAAAATCCCAGATGGTTTTTTTGGAGGTATTTAATGTCACACATATTCATGAGGTTCGACCATAGGTCATTTTAGGGGTGTCACATGATTTTCAGTGTCTCCAAGGCCATCCCAACAATGTACCATTTATTGGATTATATTTGTTTGGTCCACAAGGCTGAATACCCTTAGAGGGGGGGTGAATCTGGGTATGACTAATTTGAAATTAACGCCCGTTATGATCTTGTTTTTTTGTTAAGAAAAACACTCTTCTCTCTCTTTCCTATTGCACAAAGTAAATAGAAAGTAAAGTATGCACAGGACACAACAATTTTACTTGGTTCACCGCAAAGGGCTACGTCCAAGGAGCATACGCCGACAAGTTGTCAGTCGTACCAAATTCCACTAATCTTTACTAGCTGTGGATACAATGTTCGGGATAGATCACTTCTAAGCCCAGTCTCACTGCCTTTACAAGTTTAGGGTCAGCTCACTACTTTCCCAAGGGTCACTCCCTATTTCTCTCGCTCTGACTCACTGCTGGTGGAGAGGATAACCTTCTTTCTCTTCCTTTGCTCACTGCTCTTGGAAGGAATCCACTCACAGTTTATAGACCTGTAGGTCTCTTCATTTGCATGAATGCATATTTCTCTGTATGTAGATGCTCTGTTGAAGTACAAATTTCACCTGTAGATGAATATCTCTTTGCACCGAAGGTATCGGGAAAACTTCCAGCTTCCACGCAGCCCGAAAATCACTGCTGGAACAAAACCTTACTTGGCGTGCACGTCAATCTTGGCACGCAAGTATCGGAATGCAAGTCACAACTGGCGCGCAATTCTACCTCAAACACTTTCACGACACAACCTTCTTCAACCCAAAACCTGCGCGACTCACTTCCTTTTATGCCCAAACCAATATTGGCGCGCAACTGCCAACCGACGCGCAACTTCTCACACTGGCGTGCAACTTCACTTGCAAGACCCACACACACCACTTGCGCGACCACCACACCTACATGATGGGAGCTCTTATTTATCAAAGTGTTGAACTCCGATGAAGAATGAAGAGGGGTGGTCCAGTATTTATAGGCAATCTGACCACCCTGCGCGACAGCGCGCAAGTCTCTCCTCGGCGCGCAAGTCTCTTTCCCTACAAGTCACTTGCGCGACCCAATTCCAAACTTGCGCAAACCTATTTCCTTTGCCATATATTGAACTTCAAATCTAGAAAAACCATTTGGAGAGTAAGTTCTCAATCTTCCAAGGCATCAACATGAAAGTATCTTTCATGGTGCGCAAGTATCTTTCATGGCGTGCAAGTCACCTGCGCAACCTCACCAAAACTTGCACGAACCATATCCCTTTGCCATAATTTGATGATCTGATCATGAAAAGCATATGGCATGCAAGTTTCCAAGCCTTCATGTACACGGCATGCAATTCCCTTTTCCAAAAACCACTTTTCTTTATTTATCAATTTTCAGGCCTAAAAATTTGGCAAACACTGGAAAATGGCGCCACCTTGTATCTGTTCTTTTATACCACCTCCAGATCATCCATTCCTTTTGTCGATGTTCTTGAATCAAACGTGGATCGTTGACCTCAGCTCTTGAACTCGAAACTCCATCATGAAATCCTCTTTGTCAACAAATTTGTATGTCATCGTTTTGCTTTGTCAACAATCACTACTCATATGTCCACTTTTTCAACAAACACAATCACTTCAAAAATGGTTCAATGATACCTTGAGGGATTTTTGCCCAACAATATCACATTAATGGGGTCTTTTTTTATCATGCATACATGCCAAGGGAGTTTCATATTTTCATACCGATAGGTATAAAAACTTTCATGTGATCAGGATGCCTACTAAAAGGATTTCACATATTTGATGATTTTTATAGGATATTCTATGATGTAAGGATGGCTTGTGATGGAGATATTCCATGTTTTTTATGTGTTGGTGAATCACATGAGTTTTATGATCGTAAGTGGATCCAAAATTTCCTCTCCTTTATTTTAATTGTTTTAATTTATGAGGTCGTGGGGCCTTTTGAGTTTTCTTGAGTGTTTTTTAGGAAAATCACCCTCCCCATTGATGATGTGTCACATGACAAAAAATGTTCTTATAGTGACTCGTGGTCATTTATCATGGGAAAACACTTCTTCTTATTTTTATAACCAAAGGGGGGAACAAAACTACCTAGAAATGTATGAGGTTTTTCATGTGACGAGGGTGATACACCATTTTAATTTCATGCAGTGAGGTGGACATGTCATTAGGGATTTCATGTTGTCCTTCTAGCTGTCTAGGGTGCATTGAATGATTTTTATGACTGAAAGAGGATCCCATATTTCCTCTTTTTATTTAATTTTTTTTATTTTTCAAATTTTGGGGTTCTTTTGAGATTTTATGAGTGTTTTAAAATACAATAACTCTACCTATAGATCATGTGTCGCATGATATTTATGACCATAAGAGGCTCTCGCCTTCTTGAAAATTTCCTCCTACTTTCCATGAATTGTTAGAAATACTTTTCAGAGGGACTTCATGGGTACTTCTGTAGGCTATGTGCTATGCATGGCCATCCACATAACCTTCTTTTGGTCATGTGACAACGTGTCTCCTGGGTTTTTATGTGATCTGTGTGATCATAGATACCTTCATCTTCCTTTACATTGTGGGGAAAATAATATAAATATGAAATTATGTCTTCCTTCTTGAATTTTATGATGCTCATTTTGTGGGTGTCAACAATTTTTTTAGGGTGTTATTTATTCTATAGTACCCTATCTTGGTTCGTATATCATTTTCAGACTGTATTTGGGTGATTTCAAGTTAATGGTAGGTGGTTTCATGTTTAGCTATTGTTTGATGATTTAAATATTCTTTTCTTTTTTTTCTAAATTCATTCTAAAATTTTTTCTGTGTGTGTGTTAGTGTGTGTGTGAGAAAAAGTGTGGTTTCTAACATATTCATGTGTGTAAGGTTTTTAAATAGTTAAACCCTAAGGTAAATAGTGTGTTTAGGAGTTTTATTTCTTTATAAATAAGGGGTTTTATGTTTTGATAAATAGGTTTAAGTAAATGGGAATTGTTGGTAACTAGGTGGGAAGACTAGGAAAAGTATGCTAGAAATGGGCCACCCTACCTAGGGGGCTTATGATACAATACTAACAAAGCATTGATGATGGGGATTGGTAGACTTGATTTGGAGAAGGAAATTTGTGTCCAGGATTAACCCCAAATATTTAGAGGATCCTAGGTCCCTAATAACCTTATCTATTTATGGATTTCCCATACTGCTCATGGTGTGTTATACTTATTTCCATTTACTTTTTAAACCTTGAATTTTCTTTCAAATTTGAATAATTTTTTATAAATAAAACTGCTTTATTTTTTTCAAAATTTTCATGTTTATTTATCTTATAATGTTTGTGCATGGAACATCAGGTGAGGTCCTACTAAAAAAGTGATCTCATACCCTACATATAACCTCAAGTTTATATAGACCCTATTTTTTCTGATCAAGTTATGTTCAAGGCTTCGTTCAGAGGTGGTGGTGGTTACTCATGTTATTTGACCCTTTGGTAGGTGTTGATGGTGGTAGCATGGTGTGTGCTAACCCACCTGTCACAAGGAGGATTTATTCATTTAGTTGATCCTCTCCCCATTTTTGGTTATTTTAGTCTCTAATTATAAGTGTAAAATTAATAAATTATTCATTTGGTTGCTTTATTTTTTTTCACATGTTTTGGATGTTGTTCATGTGTTATGTTAATTTTTTATTGAATCTAGTTATTTTTATCATGGGAGAAACCATTGCCAAAGGAGTTCCATGATGTCCAGGCACTAGTTTTCAACCCATGGGGATCGATAAAAAACTTTGGTCTAGGCCACAAGTCGTTTCAAGTGTTGGTTTGTATGTAAAATCAAAACATTTTATGAGAAAAGGGTATCAAAGCTAGGTTTTCTATTTTTTGGGTCATGTTATTTGGGAATTATGGATAGATAGGATCTAGGAATATCAGGTCTTAGGGATATGGTTGTGAGTGGGGTCTCTGGTCATCACACCACGTAACAGACCTTGGGTCGCCATGGGATGTTTAGGGTTTGACATGACTGCTCCTTTATGTGTAATGCATAGGCTACAGACTATGTAAGGGCACTGAGGTAGGGTGGAGTGGTTTCGAGTTGTTTCTTGTGATTTTCATGTTTTTAATTTTGAATCTTGAGAGTGTTTAAATTATGTTACTATAAAGTTTTCTATGGGATGATTTGTTGATAGTTATTTTGTGTTTATTGAATTTTATAGTATCATGCCTCCCTGAAAACCTCCCATAAAACCAATGGAAGAGGCTATAGAGAGTTATCCCTCACCAGTTTATCAAAGATCATTTTTCGTAGTGGTTTGGGATGTATGAGCCATAGAACAGGGAGTACACTTTGACTCTACTCAAGATAATGAAACTAAACCAAGTCTATAAATGTATAGGGATTTAGACTTCCTTAAGAATAAACTCCTTATTTCCAAGTAATCATGGATCCCTAATAATTAAAAGATTGAGAGAATATTCAGGTTACTCGAGACACCTAATGCTGTCAAAGTGAAGTGTGATGTGTTTATATTGGAAGGGACTAGTTTCATGTGGTGGAAGTCAATAGTATTTTAAGGAAAGCATGAGAATATGGGATAGAATTATTTCATGGTTTCTAATAAGAATTACTACCTTGAGACTTTGGACCTTACTAAGACCTAGGATTTTCTAGACCTCCATCAGGGAGAATGTTTACTGTTCGAATATGCCAACCATTTCGTAGATCTAGCTTTTTTCTCTCCTGAGGTAGTTTCCAATGAAAAGATAAATGCCTAGTGGTTTGAGATGGTTTTTTTTTATATAAATTCATTCCAAATACTTCTTGTTCAATTTGAATGTGTATTATGATGTGGTTGATCAATCCTTGATGGTTGAGATTGACTGGGAAGGTAAGTTTAGTTTCATAGAGAATATTTTAGTTATGGTATAGGGTGGAAATTTCAGGTCTAAAAAGGATAGGAAGCATGAGGAGTAGGGGAGGAAGAGTAGTGGAAGATCTAGATACCTGTTTTGACCACATTTGTTAACAACATTGGGTGGTGGGTCTATCATGTGTCATTAGTATGGGATGTCTAGGAATGTGCGGTCTATGTGTCTGGTTCCACCTAAACCCAATCGTTAGTGTGAAAATCTGGATCACTTGAAAATATTCTATAAGAGTGGTCCTACTTCTTAGAGTGGCACAAGCACCACAATGAACAAGTAATTAGTATATTAGTCTGGTACGTACAGAGATTTGGGTACTCAATCTAGTGGGCATGGTTGAAATATTGAATCTTCCTATGTATAGAATTAACTCAAGGTAGAGAAACAAGTTAGTAGTTGACCTCAGACATCATTAGAGATAAGGATCCTTCGTGATATGGATGAAGAACTAATATAATCACATGCAGGACTAGAAATAGTTCAAGGTAATATTCTTATCGAATCATTTATAACAATTTATTTATTTGGTATAGGTGCTTATAATTATTTCATTTATACTCTCCTTGTGGATCTATTTAAGTTAATGACTGATCTTATACCTTATTACATTGTGATATTTATGCATATTAAAGAAAAGAAGAAGAAAAGCTTCAAATGTCCACCTTGTGTTATCACCTTGTCATAGGTCAAAATAAATTATGAATTCCTTAAACTAAAAATGGAACTCTTCAATGTGATCATAGGAATGTATTAGATGAAATTTTTTAAGTATCCTGTAAATTTTTATTAACAATGGTTTCCTTTCATGGTACCTGATGGGAGCACCCAAGTCTTCTAAGGTTAAAGGGATCCATGGGTATGAAGAACTTGACCTTCAATTCTGAAGTTAGAAAGACTCAATTTCTAGGTATTTTCTCTCATTCTAGAGGATGTTAGGAAATGTTTGGAAAATGGGTTTCCCCCATAGTGGATGAGTTCCTAGATTTATTTCTATAGGAATTTTATAATATAACTCTAGAATAGGATGTGGATTTCACCATTGATTAGGTATCAAGGACACAGTCAATATCTCTTCCCTCATATTTCATGATCCCCACTGAGTTGAGTGAATTAAAGATATAGCTAAAAGATTTAGAATCCAAAGGATTTATTCACCCAATAATCTCACCTTGATCCACTCCAATGATCTTTACTAAAAATACTGATGGATCTCTTTAACTATAAATCAATTATTAGAATTTGAATAGGGTAACCATCAAAGATAAATACCCCTTTCCCTGAATTGATGCCCTCTTTGATCAGATCTAGGGGAAATATTATTTTCCAATATTGACATGCACTATGGGTATCACTAGGTCGGGGTAATAGAAGATGATATTCCCAAGATAACTTTCTGAAGAATTTATGAACATTTTGATTATTTGGTTATTCCATTCAGAATGACATATTCCAATATGGTTTTCATGGCCCTTATAGACCAGGTATTTCATAAATTCTATGAGTCATTTGTCATGGTTTTTGTGGATGACATTATGGTTTACTCTATAATATAATAGGATATGGTTCATTATCTAAGGATTCTTATAGGAATGCTATGGGATCACTGTAACGACCAAAAATTTTATTAATGAAAATTCATATTGATCTAATTAAATGTATTATTATGTAAAATGGTTATATAATAAATATGCACTTCCTTGGTTTTATGTTTTTGGATTTTAAAATACCATTATGAATTGTTATCGCTGCTAATATATCCATTGAATAGTAATCACACAATTAGTATAAATAGATAGATTTAACAAATCCAATTTACTCAGACAAAGGAAGTGATGACCTCATCCAGTAGAATTACTCCATACGAAGCCCATTTGTCAGAGCTCAGAAAGGAGGTAGCGTCATTGGGATTTGCTCTTGACCAATCCCATGTTGAGCTTCAACATGTTAAACTTCAATAGAACTGCCTATGGGAAAGTGGAAGTTAATAGAGATTACCACCTGAGTGATATTATCCATGCCACCCAAAGTGTCTGTCACCATCGCACACCTTACCCTTAGGTCTTATGCAGGTGTAATAATGGTTTATGTAACAAGACCCTAGAACTATGATTATGTGCAATATTTTTCTA
Organism: Viscum album; assembly: GCA_963277665.1. Classification (NCBI taxonomy): domain Eukaryota; kingdom Viridiplantae; phylum Streptophyta; class Magnoliopsida; order Santalales; family Viscaceae; genus Viscum; species Viscum album. The sequence continues at coordinate 71,353,931 of OY728162.1, read as the reverse complement.
TAGAATAAATAATATACATTCATTTTATTATTGTTACTTTGTAAATGGTTTTTAAAGCACAAATAGTATTTTTAGTTAATGTTCAATTAAGAAATTTATTTTGATGAATTAATGTATTTTTGAATTAAATAATATTTTAAAAAAATATTATTACTAGATTACTTTTTATTAAATATAAATGTTCTTATAATTTTTTTTTAATACAATTGAAATTTTTATAAAGGTTTAAAAATTGTTTTTGTCAAAATCCATGAATTTTTAATAAATATCTTTTTTTTAAAATTGAAAATTCAAATTTTTAGAAAATTATTTAGATAAAATGAATATCATTTTTGGATTCAGGATGTCTAAATTATCTAACTATGAATTTTTCAAAATTTTCTGAGATAGTAAAATTTTTGGGTAAAAATTAAATATCGTTTAAATATATAATATGTTTTATGACATCATAATGACCTAATAGTTATGTAATGAAATACTATAAAACTTATTTTCGGAAAAAATATGTTTTATCCTTAAAATAATTTTATTTTATATTTCTTTTTATTAATTTTATGGTTCCTTAGAGGACCCTCCAAGACTTATAAATTATTTTAACTTTTTAAAATGATTTCCTTGAGTGTGTGACTCACCTCCATATAATCAAGCCTAATATTTTAATAATTTAGGCTATTGTAATTATAAAATAATTTTTTCCACTCCACTTTGGTAAAAACCATGGGAAACCCCATGGGGTGGTTTGTGGTTTTCATTAGTTTAATGTGTAGTGTCCAAAACCTAAATAATAAAGGATTCCCTCTCCTTTCCTATATAAACCCACTCAATCTCTCATTCATATTCACTCAAAAAATTTTGATCTAGACCAAAAATTTACCTCCTCTCTATATAATCCACCCAAGGTGCCCCAAGATTCCTATAATACTCTCTCAAGCCTCTCCCAATCCTTTGGAATCACACTTCCAAGTAAGGTATTTCTTCCTTTCTCATTTTTTCCAAATTTCTTTATGTTTTTATACCCTTTTATATTTATTTAAAAATGTTGGGGTATGATTTATCACCTCCCCAATTCTTCCTTCATTATGTTGGAATGATGATAAACCTCTTCCTCACTCATTCATGTCCCCCATATACACCTGTTACCATGCTGAAATTCTGTAAGGGATCCTCACTTTCCTTCATTATTTATGTCCAAGATTCCTTATATTGTTATGCCCTTTTATTTTAAATTTAAAATGTTGGGGTATGATTTAAAACCACCCCTATACTTCCCTCCTTATGTTTTAATGATGATATACCTCTTTCTCTCTCATTAATGCCTCCCATGTACACCCGTTACCATGCCGAAATTCCATAAGGGACCCTCACTTCCCTTCCTTCCTTATTTATATCCAAGTTTCTTTATATTTTTATGCACTTTTATTTTAAATTAAAAAATTTGGGGCATGATTTCGCACCTACCCTATACTTAACTTATTTTTTAATGATGATAGAACCCTTTCTCTCTCATTAATGCCTCCCATTTACACCTGTTACCATGATGAAATTCCATAAGAGATTTCTCTCTCCTCATTTACTTTCAAGAAATTATTTTGTATTATGCATCTAAATTCCATTATATATGTTCAGATATCATGATTCATGACCCCCTTACAGTCCATTTCATGTATAAATTATGAGATACCCCTTTCTCTCTCATCAACCCATTTTACGATTTCTATTTGATGTTGTTATGCTGCCGAAGTTACACCAAAATTTCCCGTACCAAAATCATCATGTAAGTGAATACCATACCAATTTCTCTATCAAGGGTATTCACCTTTACACACATGTACTTATTGATTGAGGACTTACATTTATGTATTCTACATCTCTTATTCATGTAATAAATTGTGATTTTTAATGAATCCATGTTGTATGATCCATGTAGCACACTTATGCATGAAATGAAATGATTAAGAAGGGTGTGCCTTGATAGCACTCCAATGCATTGGGTAAAGAATAGTGTCATGATACTCCATGTGCAATGAGGGTTTACTCATGATAATTCAAGTGAAATTATGGTTTACTTATTCTAATTCAAGTGCAATGAGGGTTTACTCATGGTCCATGGGAAATGAGCCTTGGCTCATGCTAATATTATGTTAAATGTTGTTACCACATTTCCATGTTATGATAATAATGCTATATCATGAATTTATGTTCATGTTTATGCTGTTCTCCATTGATATTTTTATTTTATAACATGTACTATATTTTTCGTGTTATGCCTTTTTTACTCCCTTACTAGGCTTTATAGCTCACCCTTTTCTTATACGTGTCCTCAGGTTATCCCATGAAATAATAAGTATGAAGGAATGTTGTGGTCATGTAAAATATGTTTTCAATATAGATGTTTGTGTTTTATGTTATGAGTTGTGATGAAATGTTACTAATTTCCCAATACACTAGACCTCTCGATCCTCAAAGTTATCTTAAGTGGAAGTTTATGTAATAAATCTTGTTTATGTGTGTAATAAAGATAAGGGTTGTTATAGTTGGTATCAAAGGATAAGTTTAGTTATTTTTGGGATTAGGATTAGAAAACTCTAGTGAATGCTTTAGGGATAAGACTATGTATAATAAAAACATCCCTAATTTTTGGTGAATATTGAGTAAGTGGTTTATCAATTAAATACATCCCTATCTGGATATGAACAAGTAGAGATGGCTCTGGCACATATGTATCTAGGGGTAAAACCTGAAAAAACCGCTTTGATCTAGACACGAATGGGAAATGGTGCATGAAAACAAGCCCTGCTACACTCTTGGTTACGACACTACCAAGGGATATTCTTTAGTAAATTCATATGCTTAGTATGAACCATTATTAAGGGAATAAAAAAATGACCCTAAGAATATATGTTGGGAATTAGATCATGGATAACATAGATTGAAGCCTATAAATTCATAAGTTAAGGAAATAAATGTAATTTATAAGTTATCCTTTTTTATCATTGGATTCCCCTTTATGTGTTACCCCTAACTTTCCTTTTATTTCAGCCAATGGATGGTAATAAGAGGACTTAGGATGACAATCTATGCGAAGATCAATGTGACGACTATTCTAAAGAGATGACCAATACGATGGGAGTGGGAATTTCAAACTTTTTTCATGATACACTCTTAGTTAACTTATATTTTGAATTGGAAAATGGGTCAAGAGGAACTTTCAACCCCCCCCCCCCCCAAGAAAGAGTAATCCGAAATCGAGAACTTTATGAGACAAAGGCCTCCTAATTTTAATGGATCATCTGATCCCTCAATCGCCAAACAATGGATCAAATCCATTGAAAAGATCTTCTCCATCCTTCAGTGTTCTGAACAAGATAATGTTCTTCTTAATACTTATTATATGGTGGTTGATTTTTATCAATGGTGAAAATTGATCTAAAATAGAAATCCTGAAGAAGATATAGAGGCATTAGAATAGAAGGATTTTCAGAAGAAAAAAATTGATAAATATTTTCAGTGCACCATCCGACTTAGGATGGAAAGGGACTTCCTTTCTCTCAAGAAAAAAAGACGACGAATCCATAATATCATGTGAGGAAAACTTCACAAGGATTGCATGATATGACTCTGACTTTTTCATTACCCCCTAATTCAAGGTTTACCTCTTCTTTGGTGGGATAAAACCTAGCCTACAGAAATCCATGGAGATCCGTGACTTCGATAGCTATGAGAAAATTTATTATGTGCCCTCAAAGTAGTAATGGAGATTGAAGAATATTAGGGGTATCATGAAGATAAGAAAAGTAAGGTATAATTTAATTCTAGCAGTCTGATGGATAAATCCAACAATGCTAAGAAATTCCAACACCCCACTTGCCAAAGGTGCGGAAAGAAGCACCCTAAAAATTGCATGTAGGGGATGAGGAAATGCTTTAGGTGTGGAATAGTAGGGAACCTAGCCATTAACATAAGAAAAGAAAAACCAACTGGTATGAAAAATGAGTGGAACACTCTGTTCGACCATCAACTCATTGTTCATTTCTTTAACTACAAAGAACTAGGGAACTTTTCAAACCAGTGCCCTAAGACAGCGGTTTTCGAAGGAAACCAACAACCTCCAAGGCATAAAGGGAGATCTTTTTCCATCACTACCACTGAAGCGAACCCTGAAAATGAAGTGTTGAAAGGTATTATAGTTACTCATTCAAGAATAGTAAATTTACTTTTTGATTCTCATTCTACGCATTCTTTTATATTTCAAATGTTTAGTAAAATAATCCCAACACCACTAAAAATAATGGAAGTAGATAGGTAGGTGAGAACAAAAAATGGGAAAATCATTTCATCCTATGAATATAACTCCTCTACTATCATAATTTTTGGTTTTAACTTTCTGATGAACCTCATCATACTCCCTCTAGTGGAATTTTATACAATTCTTGGCATGGATTAGATTTCCCTATATATAGCCAACATAAATTGTCGTGAGAAGGAAATCACTCTATTTATGGTGGATCGGCCCCTGATTCTGTACAAGTGAAAGGAGGATGATGAATCTTATTCAGAACCATCATATCAAGCGTGGATATTATTGACCTATGACCATGCATATCTTGCTCAGATTATTGAGTCTAAGGAAGAAACCATCCTTGAAGACATGCCTATTGTAAGGGAATTCGCTGAAGTGTTTCCCAAGGAATTATCTGGTCTTCCTCCTAAAAGATATGTTGAATTATCAACTGATCTTATACCTGGGGATTTTCCAATATCCAATAATCCATATAGAATGGATGTTGTAGAGATTTTGAAGCTAAAAAAACAACAGGAGAATTTGGGTAAAGGGTTTATACACCCAAGTGCTTCACCATTAGGTGCACCAGTCCTCTTCGTCAAGAATGATGGGTCAATGTTCCTTTGAAGTGATTATCATGAGCTCAACAAAATCATGATAAAGAACAATTATCCTCTATCCCAAATTAATGACTTTTTTGATCAGCTATATGGAGCACAATACTTCTCCAAGGTGTATTTTTGGTTGGGATATTACCAAGTAAGTGTGAAGAAGGAGGATATCCCCATGACTGCTTTTCATACAAGGTATATGCACTATGAATTCATAGTAATTCCTTTAAAACTCACTAATTTTCCATCAATATTTATGGACTTGATTAATAGATTCTTTATAGATTACCTCGACAAATTTTTGGTAGTCTTTATAGACGATATTCTAATGTACTCCAAAACCAAGGAGAAGCATGAGGAGCATCTAAGCATTGTACTAGAGACCTTTCGAAAGGAGAATATCTATAGAAAGTAAAACAAGTGTGAGTTTTAGTTGAAATAAGTCTCATTTTTGGGTCATATCATCACAAGTAATGGGATATCTATGGATCCCTCCAAGATAGCTACAATTTAGGGATGTTCAAGGCCAACATCGATGACTGGTATCTGTAGCTTCCTGGGGTTAGCTAGATATTATCGCTAATTTGTGAAAAATTCATCAAGGTTGTCCAAACCTCTTACCATGTTATCCCAGAAGGGAGTAAAGTTTTCTTGGAGTGATGAATGTGATGATAGATTCAAGGATTTTAAAAGGAGCCTTATTAATGCACCTATTCTCACACTACCCACAAGTGTAGAACTTTTTGTGGTATTCAGTGATGCTTTGAAGAAGGGCCTAGGTTGTGTGTTTATGAAAAATGAAAAAATCATTTTCAATTCTTTAATTAAATTGAAAGTTCATGAGAAAAACTATCCAACACATGATAAGAGTTTTTTTCAGTAATATTCACTTTAAAAATTTAGCAGCATTACTTATTTGGGGATAAGTTTGAAATATATACAGATCACAAAATCCTCAAGTATATATTCACACAGAAAGAGTTGAACATGTGCCAATGAAGATGGTTAAGTCTGATCATAGACTCTAACTGCTCAATCCATTACCAACCTGGGAAAGTGAACAAGGTGGCAGATGCTCTAAGTATAATTGACCAAGTAATTTATTCATTGATAAGAAATTAAAAGGATCCAATCTTCTTAGATTTAATGAAGATGGACATGAGAGTCATAAAGAATGGAACATCATTAATCCTTTCATAAATGATTTCTCAACCATCACTTTTGGAATGGTTAAAGTATGATGAAAAGGATGATGAGAGAATTTAGAAGAAAGTGGAAACTATCAGAAAAGTATAATCCTCAAAGTTCAATGTTAATTAAGAAAGAATTATGAGATTTGGGTCAAGACTATGTGTTCCATCAAATCCAGAGTTAAAGAATGAACTTTTGTATGATGCACATAGTTCGAATTTCTCCATTCACCCAGGAAACAGAACAATGTATCAAGATATCCGAGAGCATTATTGGTGGGATTTCATGAAGGAGGAGATCATTGAGTATACATCAAAGTGCCTAATATTTCAGAATATGAAGGATGAGAGGAAAAAATATAAGGGTATGATTCAACCATTACCAATACCAACATGGAAAAGGGATAAAATCATTGTATACTTTTTCACTGGACTTCCGAAGACATCCAAAAGAAACAATGTTATCAGGGTTATTGTGGATCATCTTACAAATACTACACACTTCATTGAAATTCGGGAGGATTTATCATTGGATTAACAGGCATAGATATACATCATAGAAGTAGTAAGTATGAGTGGAGTAACACTATCAATTGTATCTGATTGAGATCCAAGATTCACCTCCAAGTTCTGGAAGAGTCTCCAACATGCTCTGAATACTGAGCTGAACTTCAGTGCGGCTTATCATCCTCAAACTAATGGCCAATATGAGAAGACTATCCAAACACTTGAGTTCATGTTGAGATCTTGTTAAATAGAGTTAAAAGAAGTATGGGATCAACATCTTCCTCTATATGAGTTCTCTTACAATAATAGTTACCACTTAAGCATCCAAATGGATCCTTATTAAGCTGTTTATGGGAATAGGTGCAGAACACTGACATGTTGGGATGAAGTTGGTGTGAGAAAACTCCTTGGCCTAGAATTGTTCAAAGAAATGGTGTATAATGTAAAGACCATCCAATAGCAGCTTAAATATTCTCAGAATCGATAAAAGAGCTATGCTAATAATCATTTATGGGACCTAGAGTTTGATGTTGGAGACATGGTATTCCTCTACATATCACTGTGGAAGAGGGTTATGATATTTTGGAAGAATTTAAAGCTTATTCCAAGGTACATTAGCCTTTTTGATATCCTTGACTACATTGGAGTAGTGGCCTATCGACTAGCACTCTCATCGAACCTATCTCAAGTACATGATGTATTCCATGTATCACTCTTAAGGAGGTACATACCTGAACCATCACATCTACTCAATCTAGAGGTGGTACCATTAGATAATGACCTCTCCAATTAATATAAGTCGGTGAAGATCTTAGATCATAGGGAAAATTTTATATGGAATAAGATAATTCCCCTCATCATGGTGTTGTGGAAAAACCACAAGTTTGAAGAGGAAACGTGGGAATTAGATAAAGTGATGAAGTAGAGTTACCCTAATCTATTTTAGTGTGGGAAAAGGAAATTTTGAGGGTGAAATTTCTTAAAGGGGGAAGATTGAAACGACCCAAACTTTTATTAATGAAAATTCACCTTGATATAATTAAATGTATTATTATGTAAAATGGTTATATAAGACATATGCACTTCCTTGGTTTTATGTTTTTGGAATTTAAAATTCCATTAATAATTGTTACCATTTCTAATATAGTCATTTAATAGTGATCACATGATTAGTATAAATATAGGGCTTTAACAAATCCAATTACTCGAACAAAGGAAGCGATGGCCTCATCTAATAGAATTGATCCATACAAAACCCATTTGTCAGAGCTCAGAAAGTAGGTAGAATCACTGGGATTTACTCTTGTCCAAGCCCATTCCTAGCTTCAAAATGTTAAGCTTGAATGTAACCTTCTACAGGAGAAGTGTATGTTAATAGATATTACCACCAGAGCGATGTTATCTGAGCCGCCCCAAGAGTCTATCACCATCACACACCTTACCCTTAAGTCTTATGTGGGTGTTATAAAGGGTTATGTAAAAAGACCCTATCACTATAATTATGTTCATTATTTTTTTATAGAATAAATAATATACATTCATTTTATTATTATTACATTGTAAATGGTTTTTAAAGCACAAATAGTATTTTTAGTTAATATTCAATTAATAAATATTTTTTGATGAATTAATGGGTTTTTTAATTAAATATATTTTAATAAAATTTTGTTACTAAATAACTTTTTATTAAATATAAATTATTGTATGATTTTTTATGAGTACAATTGAAATTTTTATTAAGGTTTGAAAGTTGTTTTTGTCAAAACCCTTATGTTTTTAATAAATGTCGGTTTTTATTATAAAATTGAAAATTCACATATTTAGAAAATTACTTGGATAAATTTAATGTCATTTTTGGATTCAGGACATAAAAATTATCTAATGGTTAATTTTTCATAATTTTGTGAGATAGTCAAATTTTTGGGTAAAAATTAAATAGTGTTTAAATATATAATGTGTTTTATGACATCATAATGACCTAATAGTGATTTAATAAAATAATATAAAAATTTTGTTTGTATAATATATGTTTTATATTTATAATAATGTAATTTTATATTTTTTTGATTAATTTTATGGTGCTTTAGTAGACCCTCTAAGATTTATAAAATATTTTAACTTTTTAAAATGATTTCCTTGAAAGTGTGACTCACCTCCACATAAGAAAGCCTAATATTTTAATAAGTTTGGACATTGGACTTATAAAATAATTTTTCCACTCCACAATGTAAAAACCATGTCCAAAAACTATGGTGTGGTTTTTGGTTTTCATTATTTTATTATGTAGTGTCCAAAACCTAAATAATAAATAATTCCATATCCTTTCCTATATAAACCCACTAAATATCTCATTCATCTTCACTAAAAACCTTTGGAGCTAGACCAACCTCTTACCTCTTCTCTCTATATTCCTCTCAAGGTTCCCCAAGATCCCTAGAAGCCTCTCTCAAGCCTCTCTAAATCCTTTGGGATCACACTTCCATGTAAGGGATTTCTTCCTTTCTCATTTTTTTCCAAATTTTGTTATATTACTATACCCTTTTATTTTTAATTAAAAATGTTGGGGTATGATTTCTCACCTCATACATACTTCCATACTTATGTTCTAATTATGATATACCTCTTTATCTTTCATTAATTCCTCCCATGTACACCTATTACCATATCGAAATTCCTTAAGGGATCCTCACTTTCCTTCCTTCCTTATTTATGTCCAAGTTTCATTATATTTTTATGCCATTTTATTTTCAATTAAAAATATTGGGTTATGATTTCTCACCCCCCATATAATTTCCTCCTTATTTTTGAATGATGAGTGACCTATTTCTCCCTCATTAATTCCTCCCATGTACACCTATTACCATGCTGAAATTCCGTAAGGGATCCTCACTTTCCTTCCTTCCTTATTTATGTCCAAGTTTTCTTATTTTGTTATTCCTGTTTAGTTTCCATTAAAATTTTAGGGTATTATTTCACACCTCCCATATACTACCCTCCTTATGTTTTAATGATGAGATACCCCTTTATCTCTCATTAATGTCTCCCATTTACACCCATTACCATGCCGAAATTCCATAAGGGATTTCTCTCTCCTCATTTACTCTCAATAAATTATTTTATATTATGCATATAAATTATATTAAATTTGTTGGGATATTATGTTCCATGACTCCTTACTATCCATTTCATGTATAAATGATGATAGACCCCTTTCTCTCTCATCAACCCATTTTACAATTTCTATTTGATGTTGTTATGCTACTAAAGTTACACCAAAATTCCCCGTGCCAACATCATCATGTAAGTGAATACCATACCCATTTATCTATCAAGGTTATTGACCAATATGCACATGTAATTGTTTATTGAGTACTTACATTTATGTATCCCACATCTCTTATTAATGGAATAAATTATTATGTTTGATGAATGCATATTGTATGATCCATATGGAACACTTATGCAAGAAATGAAATGATTAAGAAGGGTGTACCCTGATAGTGCTCTAATGCATTGAGTAAAGAATAATGTCATTATACACCATGTGCAATGAGGTTTTACTCATAATAATTCAAGTGCAATTAGGGTTTACTCAGGATATTTCAAGTGTAATGAGGGTTTACTCATGTTCAATGTGCAATGAGCCTTGGCTCAGGTTAATATCATGTTAAATGTTGTTTCCACATTTCCATGTTATGATAATCATGATATATCATTTCTTTATGTTCATGTTTCTCTTGTTCTCCATTTATATACCTATTGTCTAACATGTACAATATTATTCATGTTGTGCCGTGTTTACTCCCATAATGGGATTTATGTCTCACCCTTTTATTATGAATGTCCTCAGGTTATCCCATGAAATTCTATGTACAAAGGAATGTTGTGTTCATGTAAAAGAAGTTTTCAATAAATATGTTGTGTTTTATGTCATGAGTTCTTATGAAATGTTCATAATTTCCCAAAACACTATACCTCTTGATCCTAAAAGTTGTCTTAAGTTCATTTTTATGTAATAAATCATATTTATGTGTGTAATAAAGAGAAAGTTTTTTATAATCACCATCTTCATGATAATCTCCCTATGTGTAGTTTCTAAATCTGATAAGTTAAGTTTCATGGCCATGTGATATATAAAAAATTGGTTTTAGTTGACCCAAACAAAATGAAAGAAGTAATTCCATTGGGGATACTAGTAATTACTTTGAGATTAGTAGCCTTTTAGTCTTAGAAGGATATTATAGATAATTCATCAAGTATTTCTATTTTCTTTCTTTTCTAATGACAACTCTCACACAAAAGGTGGTAAATTTCATCTAGAATCCATAATGCGAGGCATATTTTGAGGAGATGAAATATTGGTTAACCAATAACCCCATTTTGACTTTACCTGAGGCTATAAAGAGGTACATAGTCTATTATTATGTTTTAGTTTTGGGGTTGGGGTGTGTTAATGTAGGATGATAATGTGGTTATATATGGCTCTTTCCAACTTTGAAAACATGAGAAAATATACCCAACCAATGAATATATGGTTGTAGTGGTGATGCATTCTCTGAAATCATGGCCTCACTACATTTTTTGGGAGACATTTATAGTATAATTGGATCACAAAATCATGGAATATATTTTATACAAGAAGGATTTGAACCTATGGTATTGGTGATAGGTTGAGTGCCTTGAGCGGTTTGATTCTGATATCATCTATACCCCAAGTAAAGTAAATGTGTTTTTTGGTTATATAAGTAGGAAAATGACAACTCAATATTTTAAGGAGTCCAGTGATGAGTGGTAATTGATGGTATTTTTTAACCATATACATATAGAATCCAAGGATCATAGTAGAGGTATTTTATTATCTAGAATTTAGCTGATTACCTCCCTTATTGAACTAATTTAGGAAAAATAGCCTAAATATGGGCTATTATATCACTCTATATAGATCCTATATTTTTGGGAGGTGACTAATAATTAGTTAACATCTTATGAGGGAATTTTTTTTCAAGGGAAACTTCATTGTGTTTTTTTCTCTGCAAAATATGGTAATATAGGATAGCCACTAGTCCTAGTGGGTCATCCATTTTGGAGCCACCAAGTTGTTTTATGATATGCATCAATGGTTTTGGTGGCCATGTATGAGATGTGGTATAGATGATTTTGTATCATTATTTTATCTTTTTTAGAAAATTACAAATGATAACCAGAATCCCTCAGGTCTACTCCAGCCACTCACCATTCCTACCTAGAAGTGGTAAAATGTCTCCATGTATTTCACCATCAGGTTGCCTTTTATGCCTTTGGTAAGAATAAAAAAAATTGGTGGTTATTGATCATCAAACAAAATTGGACCATTTTATTCCAAAAAATGATTGGAATAAAGTATAAGAATTGGGAAGATTTTATACTCAGAAAATTCTGAGGTAGTATGGAATTACATTTTCTATCATATCTGATAGGATCTTGCATTTCATCTCCCAGTTTTGGTAAATCCTTTAAAAAGAATTAGGTCATAGGTTTGGTTTAGCACAACATACCATTTTTAAATAGATGGTCATACAGAATGGGAAAACCAAATTCTTGAAGACATGCTTCATGAATATATGTTTGAATTTGGTGGATCTTGGGATAACCATCTTGGATTGGTGTAATTTTCTTATAATAATAGCTACCAGTCATAAATCAAGATGGATCCTTTCAAAGTGTTTTATGGTTTTATATGTTTTTCACCTCTGTGCTGGAAAGAAGTACGTTAGACTTATTCATTGGGGATAATTTTTGTACATGATATGCATGTTAAAGTTTAGATGATTAGAAATTTGTTTTTGATAGCTTAAAACTATCATAAGTCTATATCGGTCAATTATTTTGAGCTTTGTAATTCTCAGTGAGTGACTAGGGTTTTTTGAAAGTAACACCTCATATAGGTCACTATTATCTCGATAATCAAGGTAATAACTCATCGAGTTATGTTAGACATTTCAAGATTATCTAGAGGAATGGTGAGGTAGAATACCACTTCGAATTTCCCTCATAGTTAACTTTAACTCACAACATGTTTCATGTATCATAATTAAAGAAGTGTAATCTTGACCCATCTCATGTGAAGAATTAGAAATATTTATAGTTGGAATCTAATCTATTAGTGACTAAGAAACTAGTGTTGACTATGGATTCCTAGGTTAATGTGCTTCAGGGGAATTCTATACCATTAGTTAAGTCCTTTGGAAACATGAAAATGATGAGAATGAGACATGGGAGTAGAATTCCTCTTTGGAGAAGTACCATAACTTATTCCTAGATCACACTATAACTTGACTTTCTAAGGGAAAAATTTTTCCATGATGGGGATAATTGTCTTATCCATACTATCCTTTTGAGTTATTTTATTTTTTATTTTTGGTATTACTTGTGTTTTATAATTTTCCTAGGTGTTTCCAAGAAAAAATATATATTTTTATGGTAAAAAGGAATTGCATGGTTAAAACATAGTTAGGGGAAACAAAGTTCCAGCCCTAGTGAAAACCATATATCCTAGATAGTAGCACAATCGAGGATACACGGACAATTCCATGAGATTTCACCCCTTTTAGAAAATTGTGAGCTCCCCCACCTCTTGGGTAAAGGATCCACATTGTCTGGAAAACCATGCCACCCGCCAAACTCTTAAAACAAATGATTTTTTAATTATTCCCTCCCTAGTTTTAACCCTATAACCCCCCCAATATTTTTCACCATTCTAACTCCACATAACTTAGGCACTCCACTCTTCCCCCTCCACTCATTCTAACCTCTATTTTTTGGTGTATTTGATCTTGAATCTTAAATAAATCCCCAAGTAAGTCCCTCATCTCCCCTTCTCTTGACTACCTCTATATTTCTTCTTTATTTTATTCTTATTAATCCATTATGGTGACCTATATTAGGTTTAATACCTTATTAAGTTTGGGTTTAGATGGTTTTAGTGTGTTCTTACTCTTGTAGGACCTTTTCTGAGTTTCGATTATATTTTTCAACTGGATTTGGGTGATTTCAAGTGAAAGGTAGGTGGTTCCATGTTTATGAATTTTTTGATGATTTAAATATGTTTTTATTGTTTTCTAAATGTATTGTAAAATTGTTTGTTTATGTGAAAATGGGAATTTTAAAATGTATTCATGTGTTTAAGGTTTTTAAAAAGGTTAAACACCCATTGAAATGGTGTGTTTGGGTGTGTGATGGCCTGAGAAATAAGGGGGTTTTATATTTTGATAAAAGGGGTGAGGAACATGGGAATCATGTGTAACTAGGTTGGAAGACTAGGAAAAGTATGCCAGTTATGTACTGCCTTATCTAGTAGGTTTATGATACGACACCTATCAAAACATTGATGATGGGGTTTGGATGGATCAAGTATGAGAAATGTGTTCTTGTACAGTATTGATCGTTGAGAGTATGAGGATCCTAGGTCCCTATTAAGACAAGATATTTAGGGATTTCTTGTGATGATTATTGTAACACCTCAATCTTCCATGGTATGTTTCCCTTTGAATAATGCAATAGCTTGCATTGTATGCAACTTCAAGATTCTAACACATCGCGACCAATCAAACTAGCAATTATGAATAGTAATACCCACTTTTTTAAATTTTATAAATTTTATTTTTAAAATTGGACTTTATTTTTTGATTCATAGTATCAAAATTATCCTAGTTGAATTTTTGATATTTTTCTGAGAACTTCCAATTTTTGATGAATAGTGAAAAATACAAAACATTAATTAAAAACAACTTTTTTAATCAAAATAATTTATAGTAATAAATTATACTATTGAGTGGTTTAAAAGTATAATTAGAATATATTTTTACCATTTAATCCAATGTTGTTCATTGGACGTAATTTCACATTTAAACTGGACATAAACAAGTGCCAATCTTTTGATTGTTATTATTTCTTAAAAACACGCTTTTTGTTTTGACAATGGGAATTAATTTTAAATTAATTTCTGCCACTTCTATGTTTTGAATTTAGAAAAATTGATTAAATATTTAGAATTAGGAGTTATAAATTGTGTAAATATTTATCTTTTATTTTTAGACATTTTGAATAATTACTTCGGTAAATATTTTATTTACTATGGTTAAAGGGGAAATCCAGTAAATAAGGGTAAAAAATAATATTATAACAATATTAAATTACCCTAAAACGTGTCCTAACCCTATTGGTTGATACATTTCTGACCATGGGAATCTTTGGGTTAATTTGGGGACCCCATGGAGCCATGTGTAAGTGATAATGACACTTTATATAAATTAAGTTAAAGTAAATACAATAATGACAAAAGCATATATCTTTTAGAAAAACAATTTTTACATAGGGTTATATATGTTATATTTTCAACTATAAATATTTATTAGAAATATAAAAAGATTTAATACATAATTGTATTTTATTTATAATTTTTAGACATTAAATAATTTAATTTATTTATGACACAATGGTGATGCAGTAATTTCCTAATTAATGAAATATTTAAATAATTGATAATATAAATATCCAAATAAATTTAATTTGAGACTTTTTACAAATTCCAATACTTTTATAGGTTAATATCACATATTAGGTTTGGTTATATGAATTTTTTTTAAGTAATAATGCTGTTATGAATTTAGAAAAAACAAAATACCAAATAGTGTCAAAATTGACATAAAAGAGTTTTTAAAACAAATATTATATTATTAATTGATATTCTATTCCTAAAAATATATGGTTCAGAAAAAGGACCTATATAATGATAGTTTTATCATTACTGAACAACTTGGGGTTCTCTTGAAAGTATATAGTAAGTTTATTAACTATATAATATAAAAATACAAAGAGACATGGTAAATGTTAAACTATTTAACTAAGAGTTAAATATAAATGATAAGGTTAATATAGTGACCAAAACCTATATAAAATCTATTGGTTGAAAATATTTAGACCCATCCCCACCTTATCCTCGAAATAAATCAGTTTGGAGCCATTAGAAACAGAAAATAATTTTATTATAAAATAATATTTTAAGTTTTTCCTAAGGTTCCCCTCACCCCTCTTATAAAAGGGAACTCCACCTTCTCTAAAATTCATACCTTAAAATAATTTTGGTATGGTCAAACTCTACCCAAATATCCTCCCAACTTCCCTCACTTCAACCTAGAGGCCTTAGTTTGATCATAAATCCAACCTAAGAAGCCCTTTTGATCAAATCAAAAGGAAGAACCCGAATAAGAGGTAATGTTTTCACCACCCTCTTCCAAGTTCCTTTCTTCTTCAACTTATTCTTTCTTTATTATTTCCATTATAAAATAATAACTCCAGTATCTTATATATACTATTATGTTATTATAAATATGGTACAACCATATTCAGTATTCTATCCATCATTTGAATGACATGTCACCATACGTGTGTACGTACGACTTACCATCTCCACGTCGTGGTGTAATTGTTATTCAAAACATTATTATTTGGATGGGTATGATAATGATGTGTAATTGAAGTAAATAATAAATATAACATTATAATGATTCTATATATATGATATACCATCCAATTATATATTATTTTAATATCAAAATAATGATATTGTTGCTCATGCGTACGTACGGACTACCGTCTCCACGAACGCGATGAGATTCATTCCCCATCGTATCCATTCAAGTATAATTATCATTTGATGATTAAAATTAAAGTTTAAGGACTTGATATCATTCTGGATATGAATAATATACAACCTGTCCATAACAAACACGGCTTATGTAACAAAATATATAAAAGAAAACGAATAAGTTAACACCCAAAACGACGATAATACTAAGATATTATTAATAATGAAATGTTAAAAGTTCATATATGATATCATAATTAATGTATATGATTCTTGTATAATTTAATAATAATTATTTAACCATTATACAGGAGGTTAACCTACCCAAGACCAAGGAAAAGTATAAGGTAAGGGTTTATTTCACAATCTCTTCATTATCTGAGGTTGTTTATACATAATTATCTTCTGGGACCTCTTTATCATCCACATCCATGTTTCTTAAAAATTTATTTCAAATAATTATTAATATTTTATAGACTATGGTTTAAATTAATTTATACCCTTGTTTAATTTTTATAATTTTTTTATAAAGGAATCTTTTCGTTGTTTTCCAAACAAGGTCTTTTTTAACCTTTTCGACAGAATTAAGGTAAGAATGTCTTTTTTTAACTTATACGGTAGGTTCAACTATTTTTCACCGTTATAAAATCTTAGAAGATTCCCTTAAAATATTATAAGAATATTTTAAAAGTAAATGTTTTATTTTATAATTATGTGACTTCTAAATTATTTCAAAAAAAGAGATATTTCTCTCAAATAGTTTTGATTTCATCTATTTCAACATCCTTTGACGGATTTTAAGCTTATTTTAATTTGATTTATTATGATACAAAACTTCCATATAGTATTGAAGGTTTTTTGATATGTTTGACTGTGGATGTGTTATTTTTATAACATTCATGGTTTATAGATAAAGTATTGACATTTCGTATGCTAGTTTGAATACGAATGTTTATGTTATGTTTAAACTTGTTCATATGAGGAATGCATTGGACTTAATAAGTGACGAGTGGAGCCCGCTATAGATCCTAGATGCATCGGTAGGTATCATGAGACAAACTAGTATCTTGGCACAAGGCCTTGAAAAAATCTTATTTGTAGTCTTGGAACAAGGCCTTGACTATGTGGTTGTGATAGTCTGGTATTATGCATTCCATCATTATAAAAGTGGTTATTGATATTGCATATGATTATTAGACAAGTAGAATATCCATGTGAAAAAGTAAATGGAATTATTTCATTTTATTTTTTCCATATTATGTTGATGTTCAAGTTTAAAATGCCTTTTTTATTTATACATTGCCTTAAATTTTTATGATTATTTAATAAAGTTTCTGCTATATTGTTATCTTTACATAGCATCTAAGCTCACCCCTTTCTATGTTTTATTTTTCCCAGGATGTGAAGAAGTATTTTATAACTGACCTGTAGGGATAGTATAAGGGGATATGAGTGTGGACTATGGAGACTATGTTGTTGTAGTTTTCATTTTTTATGTAATGTAAGACTTATGAATGTATCTAGTGATTCCAAGACTACTAAACTAATAGGTCTTTTGAGACTTGATCTTTTGTGATCATGCCAATGTTATGTAATAATGAACCAACTCTGGGTAATTGGGGTCAGGGAATTACAGTTGGTATCAGAAGAAGTTTAGTACAAACCTTAGAAGATAGATTTAGATAAACTCTAATTAGAGAACATAGATTTGAGATGGACTTTGAGGATTAGTATAGATGAACTTCCCAGAATTTTGGTATTGTAGAGATTTTTTGAGTTTTCCAAGAAATAAATCCTTGTCTGGATATGAGTAAGTAGAGGTGGCTCTAGCACAGATGTACCTAGGGGTAAAACCTGAAAATACCGCTTTGAGCTAGACTCGAACGGGAACTGGTGCATGACCACAGGCCTTGCTGCACTCTTGGTTACGACACTCCTGGGGGATATGCTTAGGATAATTCTCATTTTATTTACAAACCATTATGAAGGGTTTATGAGTATATACTTCTTCAGAGAAAACATTTTTATGATTACGTATTATATCCATAAACTGTTCAATTCATGTTAAGTGTTTTACAAGTTTGGAATTATGTATTTCGATTCATATACTGATCTAGTTTATGCCATTATTTAGAAATGTCACCTAGTGGAAGGAATAGAAATTGTATCAATATACACACTTTATGTAGGGATTGACCTCCTGCTCAAGATAATTATAGTGGAGCTGGTGATTCAACCGGTGCTGGTCAGTTTATCACCATACTGGGATAACTCACTCAGGTTATGAATAATAACTTTACCCGTATGGAGCACCCTAATCCGCAGCTTGGAGGATCAATGTTAGATCGCTTCATAAAGTAACAACCACCGACATTCAATGGGAGTAAAAATCCATTGGTGGCTGAGCAATGGATGAATTCCTTAGAGAAAATATTTTGTTCCTTTGAGAGTAGTGAAAGGGAAAAAGTTATCATGGCAGTTTACCGCCTCAATGGAGATGCTGATCAATGGGGGTCATTGATTAAAACCACAAAGGAAGATGATTAAGTATCAAATATAGAATAGAGGGGGTTTAAAGAACTTTTATTAGAAAAATACTTTCCTCATGACCATCGAGCGGATATGGAAAGACAATTTCTCAGTTTGAGGAAAAAGAAGGATGAGAATGTAGCAAAGTACGAGGCTAACTTTACAAGGTTATCAAGGCATGTTGTAGATTATATATGTAACCCAAGAAGTAAGATTGATCATTTCTTTAATGGGTTAAAACCATTTCTTCGTCGAGAATTGGTCTCACAGTCCTTCTCATCATACGAAGACATTGTCTCATGTGCTATCAAGATGAAAAAGGAATTCTCTAAATCTTATGAAAATAAAGTAAAGCAAGAGAAGAAGAGAACGGTGGATAAAGAGACATATAAAGGGAGAAAGGGAAAGAAGTATTTTCCGTTATGTGCTAATTGTGGGAAGAAACACCCTAGTACATTCCTAAAAGCAATGGGAGTTTGTTACAAATGTGGAGAAAAATGTCATCAGGTTCGTGATTGCAAGGGAAAGAAAGAGGTTGTCAATATTGAATGCTACAATTGTAGATAAATGGGGAATTATGAAAATGAATTCCCTAAGATCCAAGGAAACTTACCATAGAAAAGTCCAAGGGATCAAGTCCAATACTATGTTGTTACTATAGTTCAAGTGGAATAATTAATGTATTTGTGTTTTTGGACTCAAGGATTATATTCTAGTTATTAGAATAATGTGATATATATAAGGATTATACTGAAGTTCTTGTTTTTTTCATTAATGTTTTAATATGACTAAGGTAATAAAATTTTTATTATGTGAAAATAAGAGAAACATTACTTTGTTTATGGAATCTGATGTTACATTTGATTTTGTAATTTAGATACCTTTTAGAGAGAGTCTGGACAGATGTATTTTGGATAACTATAATGTTTGGAATGGATTAAGTTGAACTTTGGATAGTATTGTTTAAGGTTAAAAAATTTATTATGATTATTTTTGTAATATTATGATACTATAGTTTTAGGAAAAGGACAACCTGCAGGTCGGGTGATAACTCGTCACGTTGGACAAAGCTACAGGAATCGAACCCACAACCATAGTGTGATAGGCCTTTATTACCTACCACTAGCCTACAGGAAGTCCCTGGTTATTAAAAAATATATTTCTTCATTTAAATGGTATATGTTAATATTTGTAACCTTATACAATTATGATAAATATAATATTTTTAAGTTCTATTATCTTTTGGAGTGAAAGATGAGTTTGTAGTAGAAATTAGTTGAAGGATGAAACTCTACGTGTCAACTATATATATATATATATATATATATATATATTATTCTATGAATAAATTAATTCTTAAACTTTAGGGAAGGTATATTAAAACCATAAATGTGTTATCCTAATTCCTTATGTTTTGTTGAACTGATGATATTTTAAATCAACATATATTGATGGCTTTGAGGCCCTCATTTTTACACTTGTTTGTGATTGATGACCACAATAACTCCCTATAAATATTTACATTTTTCCTCTAATTACATTTCTATATACTTTGATTTTATTATAAATATGGTACACCCATATTCAGTATTATATCCATCCTTTGAATGAAATGTCACCATACGTGCGTACGTACGGCTTACCGTCTCCACGTCGTGGTGTAATTGTTATTCAAAATATTATTATTTGGATGGGTATGATAATGATGTTTAATTGAAGTAAATAATAAATATAACATTATAATGATTCTGTATATATGATATATAATCCAATTATATATTATTTTAATATCAAAAGAATGATATTGTCGCTTGTGAGTAGGTACGGACTACCGTCTCCACGAACGCGATGAGATTCATTCTCCATCGTATCCATTCAAGTATAATTCTAATTTGATGATTAAAAATAATGTTTAAGGAATTGATATAATTCTGTATATTAATAAGATAAAACCTATCCATAACAAACACGGCTTATGTAACAAAACATATAAAAGAAAACGAGTAAGTTAACACCTGAAATGACGATAATACTAAGATATTATTAACAAAGTAATGTTAAAAGATCATATATGATATAATAATTAATGTATATGATTCTTGTATAATTTAATAACAATTATTTTACCATTATAAAATATTTTAACCTACCCTCAACCAAGGAAAATTACAAGGTAAGGGTTTATTTCACAATCTCTTCATTATCCGAGATTGTTTATACGTAATTATCTACTAGAACCTCTTTATCATCCACATCCATGTTTCTTAAAAATGTATTTCAAATCATTATTACTATTTTATATAATATGGTTTAAATTCATTTATACCCTTTTTTACTTTTTATAATATGTTTATAAAGAAATATTTTCGTTGTTTTCCAAACAAGTTCATTTTTAACCTTTTCGACAGAATTAATGTAAGAATGTCATTTTTTAACTTATACGGTGGGTGCATCTATTTTCTGCCATTATAAAATCTTCAAATCTTCCCTTACAATCTTATAATAATATTTTCAAAGTAAATTTTTTATTTTATAATTATGTGAATTTTAAATGATTTAAAAAAAGAGATATTTCTCTCATATAGTTTTGATTTCATCTATGTCAACATCCTTTGATGGATTTTAAGCTTATTTGAAGTTTATTTATTATGATAAAAAATTTCCATATAGTATTGAATGTTTTGTGATATGTTTGACTATGGATGTTTTATTTTTATACCATTCATGGTTTATAGATAAAGTATTGACATTTTGTATGCTAGTTTTAATATGAACGTTTATGTTATGTTTAAACTTATTCATATGAGGAATGCATTAGACTTAATAAGTGACGGGTGGATCCCGCTATAGATACTCAATGCATCGGTAGGTCTCATAAGGCAAACTAGTGTCTTGGCACAAGGCCTCGAAAAAATCTTATTTATAGTCTTGGCACAAGGCCTTGACTTTGTGGTTATGATAGTCTGGCATTATGCATTCCATCATTATGAAAGTGGTTATTGATATTGCATGTGATTATTCGACTAGTAGAATATCCATGTGAATAAGTAAATGGAATTATTTCATTTTATTTTTTCCATATTATGCTGAAGTTCAAGTTTAAAAGTATTTTGTTTTAGTTATAAATTGCCTAAAATGTTTATGCTTATTTATGAAAGTTTCAGCTATATTGTTATCCTTACTGAGCATCTGAGCTCACCCCTTTCTATGTTTTATTTTTCCCAATATGTGAAGAAGTATTTTATGACTGACCTGCAGGGATATTCTGAGGGGATATGAGTGTGGACTATGGAGAATATGTTGTTTTAGTTTTCATTTTATGATGTAATGTAAGACTTATGAATGTATCTAGTGATTCCAAGGATACTAAACTAATCGGTATTTCTAGACTTGATCTTTTGTGATCATGCCAATGTTATGTAATAATGCACCTACTCTGGGTAACTGGGGACTGGGCATTATACTTATGACATGTTTTACCTATTTCTGTTTAATCTTGCAACCATACCTTTTCTTTCAAAGTTAATTCAAGTTTTTACAAATTAAATCGATTTCATTTTTCTAAGACTGGAAAGTTTATTTATCTTATAATGGATATGGACGAAACATCATGTGGTATCCTACTGGGAAAGTGATATCACACTCTACATTCACCCTAGGGTGTATGTAGACCTTATGTTGTTTGATCCGATAAAAGGAAAGGATTCATTTAGAGGTGTTGGTGGTTACTCATGTTAGTGGGACCTTCTACATGAATTGATATTGGTATCATGGTGGAAGAAGACCCATGTTTCATGAGTGGGTTTTTTTAGTTAACCCCTCCCCCTTTTTGGTTATTTTAGTATCTGATTAGAAGTGTAAAATATTTAACTTATGATTGTGGTTGCTTTCGTTTTTTTTCTTTTTTTGGAGGTTGTTCTTGTGTTATGTGAACTTTTTATGGATGTTAGATATTTTTCTCATGGAAAATTATTCCCAAAGGAGTTACATAATGTCCAGGTAGTAGTTTCAAGCCTTTGGGGAGCCGAAACACCATTTAGTCCACGCCACGGGTCAGGTCGGGTGTCGGGTTTCATGGAAACTCATGTTAGTTCATGGAATTTTTTATCAGAACTATTTTCATAGTTGATAAAATATATATTTTGAACTGGTAAACATCATGTTATTTTAGTGTGCTGCTCCAACCTACATAACACTACAAAAACAAAATATAAAATTAAATTTCAAATAAATTTACATCACAATATAATAAAAAACACTTTATAGTGATTAAAAAAATTAAAATTCAAACATTGGTATGTAAAATTACATTAGTACATAAAATTTATTACAAAAATTATTCCAAAAAATTCAAAAAATTTGTTTCATTATCTTTGGACCCCATTCCCAAAGATTCTGATCAAGCTACCAGTTTTCAAAAAAAAATATCCCTACTTGAACAAAAGAAGAGTGTACCTATATTAAAAAACAATTATTATGTTCATAATACAATAAATAAATAAATTAAACATTAATATTATAAAATTAATTAACAAAATTTCACTTCAAAATCGAATACACTCACTTTGAGACATATCAGGCACACCGTATGTCAGATTAATATGTGGTTGATTACTACACATCACAGATTATTTATAATGTTTTTCTAAAAAAAATTGTTTAATTTATTTTAAATATATCAATATTTTTTTTATGATAATTATGATAGAAGTTATTTCTGATGTTGTTTAGGAAACCTTCCTTACGGAAGTTAAGAAATTTTCCTTTTTAGGTGTAGAAACTTTTCTTAAAGAGTGTTTGAAAGTTTACTTTACTATATTAGGAAAATTTCCTTACTAAGTTAGATGATGTTAATTAATTCTTAAATTTCCAAACATAATGATGTTTATCATGATCCATGAAGAATTTTTAAACCTCTATACATAGTGAAAAAAGTAAAAAGGGGTAGCATTACAAAGTCCAAGTTGGAAGTTATCGGATAGACTATTTGTACAAAGTTTCATAATGTGATCAGATGGTGATAAGTAGTACAATTTATAAAGTTATAAAATTTGATTATATAAAGGATGAGATCAATATAATCAGATGAAGAATACTGGACCAATATCACCAGTTATATGTGATCATATAGAAGTTTCAATAGATGTATGAGGTTGTAGTTTTATAGATATTATCAGATGAAACATGAATGATGTTACAGATAAATAGTTGTAAGAAGGGTGTGTGGTAGAGTACAGAGTCTATATGGGATTAAAAAATAATAAGAAATGGTTTTTTAGAGACTTAATTACAAAGTGGAGAATTATGTAAGGATTTAGTTATAGTTGTGAAGTCTATATCAAGGTAACTAATGATTTAAAAAATGTATTATAGGCGATATGTAAAAGTAAATTGTAATTTATAGAACCTATATAATGGTACATAGGATAGTTTTTCAAAGCTATCATATGGAGGAAACCTATATAGATAACCATACTAAGATGTCTATGAAGTTGGAAAGGTTTTATGAACATAGACAGACATGCGAAAGATCTTAAAAATAGAGATTTATGATTTCATCAAATGGTTGAACATAAAACTGAGATACATGATATATTATAATGGAAGATCCTATGAAGATGTACCTACATGATTTTTTAAGGAAGAATTATTGGATGAATTCCTTCTGATTCATCGGTCAAATATTTCATATGAAGAGCATCAGTCATAGAGTAGTATAAAGATCCACCAAATAGAGATATGCTATGTACATAAAAATAAGGTTTCCTAACAAAGGGAAACCAACCAAAGGTTCATCAAATGATGGAATATTGTGAGATCTATCATATAGATAATTTTATGGTGTAAAGTTAGACAGTAAAGTCTTAATATAAGGATATAGATATACATACACTAGAAAGATGAGTTCTAATAAGCTTTACATAGAATATGTAAAGTCCTCAACATGACGATGTTGATATGATATTTCAACATGTTCTCATCTTAATGATGTTAATGAAGTTCATAGAATCTCTATAATACTGATTTTAAATAATTTTATAGAAAGGGTAGCTTTCAATAATATTTAAGTGAGTTCAATAATATTTCATAAGAATTGAGAAGTGTTCCAGTGAAATTATATTGATTATGAAGTTTTAAGTTCATAGTTTCATTGAGTGGGAAAATGAATTTGAGTTCCCACCCAAACTTCTGAAAGTGAATCTATACAATGGTTTGAGATATTATAAAGATATTTTGGAGAAAAATTTTCATACATTGAGGAGTTGAAGTGGTGAAATAATTATGTCATGAGTTCCCAACTGAGGTTTCTACCTGGTTAAAGAATAATTCTATTAGACCATGTTTCATTGGATTAAGTAAAAAATATATAATGGACCTAGAATCATCAGATAAAGAGAAATCACAATGAGAGCATCCAATTGAGTTCCTAATCAGTCAAATAAATAAGAAACATATCATATTGAACTTGAATCATCAAATCGAGAGTCATCAGATAGAGTCTTTAAGTGGAGCTACTAAAAAATCGAATTTGTTTAAAGTGTTGGGTATTGAGAAGAATATGATGTATACCAACTATAAAAAACCATTAAACTGAGCATATACCAGATAGAGACATTGAAAAAAATGATAAGGAATTTTTTTAACAGAGTTATGAAAAGTTCAACTTCATTATATCTAGTTCAATAAAAGATCAAGACAAAGTTTCAATGGAAACAAACTCTTAAGAGTGTTGTTGCATATTTTTAGGATTGTAGATAGGTGAAGGTGATCCAACTTACTTATAGATAAATAGAAGATATTTATATTTTGGATCAAAAAATAACATGGAAACGTCTTGTATCTAAGGGTATAACAATTTTATAAAAAGGATTAATGGCTAGGGGTATAACTAGTTATGACTTTAGTGGATATGGTTAGGAAGGTTAGGGTAATATAAAACTATGGTAAAAGGCTTATTTTTTGGAGTAAAACTAGGGTTAGCTAGAGGAATGATTACTGGGGGTATAACCAGTTGGAGTATGTACCTTTATAATCCAGAAATAAGATAGTAAAAAAATACATGATGGGGGAATAACCAATACTTAAAGTATTATGTCTTCGAAAAAAAACTTGTAAATTCTTGAGATGGTATCTCTTTATAATTGCTGCATACAAAATGTGAGGTTGAGATTTATATTTTAGTGGATCATAAATATAACAAGTTTTAAAGGATAGAAAAGTTTTATTATGATGTTAGTAAAATTTCCTAAAAAAGAAAAAGGAAAAGTGATCAAAAATTCATACCTTCCCCCTATAAATGATATTATATGGATACAAGGGAAATTTAATTGGTATTATAATATGTTTCCTATGAAAGATCCAAATCTCATAATAGATAATTTTAATTTAGTGAACTACTGGGGTGTTCCCTTTTTTATGGAAGAAATTATCACAATTATAATAATATAATTCCACCCTATATTCTATCTCTTGGACTTGAAGTTAGAGATGTTGTAACTATGGGATTTCCTCAAATTGATGAAGTTTCTATGATATATTCTCCTAAGATAAATTTAAAATTTGATGGAAAATATCATTATCCCATGTTGATGGCTCTCACAAATAATTTAAATGAAAATATTTTGTTCTTTGCAATGGATAAAAAATGTGGGATAATTTAAGAAGTATATATGAAAGAAATGATAAATTTAAGGAATATAGGCTACAAATAGAGTTCAAAACCCCAAAAAGAAATTCCTTAATGGAATCCCTATTTCCCTTCTTCTACTCCTTGTTTTTTAGTTGATCCTTATTCAGGTAAAGTTTAGTGTTATTAAGAAGCTTGTATATTCTTAAAAACTGATTATTGTTAATTTCTATCCAAAACTAGTGGCATCATTCCATACAACATGTGTCTATGCTGTAGTGGTGGTGGAACCACAGTATAGCATAGGTTTCTACACTGTAATGGTGTTGCAGACATAGGTCCATGCCATAGTGGAAAGGAGTTGTCATGTAATGAAGCCAAATGAGGAAGTTTCACTATATCCTTCAATGTGGAGGTTCATTTGGGAAGGCTACATTTTGGTTTGTTAGACCATATAAGAAGGCCTCATCCATGTCAGTTTCAAATAGCTGGTGCAGATGTTTAGGAAACATCAGTCTTTGGGAGTTAAGCCTCCTAAATAGGTTGTTTTTTTTTTGGATTCAGGGAACCTATTTAGGATCTTTAATGGGGATTTAATTAGGGTTTTTCAATGTGAAGTTCAAAACCTAAAAATATCATTTCCCTATGATCATCATTTCTCTAGGAACTATAAAGTTCTATGGAGACCCAACATTGTTATACCTCATCCTATTCCATAACAGTTCATTATCTAGTGTGATTATATGCTAAAATTATCCTCCCAACATTGTGGTGGTCTCCATCTAGTGAACCCTTACATTGTGGTATTCCTTTAGTTCTGTAGTGGTTCATTCCCATGACACATCCTCCACCATGGTGCTTTCTTCTAATGAAAATCTATACTATGGTGTTGTCTCCAAAACACCTCCACGCCACAACACCTCACTTATGTCACGGAGCCCCCCTAAATTTTTAGAGTGTCTCCTAACTCCCTCATTCCAAATGATCTTAAGTAATCTATTAATGATGATCTACGTTAGGTGATATTTTGTTATACCATTTGTATTTTTTATCCTTAACTTATATAGAACTCTTTTCATGTGGGTTTGGAACCAGTTATAAGAGTACTTTGTGTGTGATTGATTTCCAGTTTTGTGTAAACATAGTGCATGTGACAGAACCATTGATGATCCTTGACATAAATATTGATATCTTGAGGTATGAAGACCTTAAATTTATTACATAATTTAATATAGGTTATTTTTTAATTATCATTGTGTATGTGTATCCTTTTAACCTATCCTTTTGTTTCTTACATATAGATTGTGATGATATTGATACTTACTTTTTTTGATGTGATTTTTGATCTTTCATATGTGTTGTTATTTTACCTTTTATAGTTGAGAATGTAGGTTTGAACTATTTGGTCAGCATGTGAGATATGGCACATGTTTAGGGATATCCACTTGGGAGGGATTCTCTAGACCTTAGCTTCTCATGTACATGGACTATTCCAATTGGTGGGATCTATCACGTGATTGGGGATATCGATTCAGGAAGGATGTGCTAAACTATGGTTGGTGTGTGAGATTTGATGCAATCATGGGGATATCCACTCAATAGGGATGTTCTAGAATTTATTTTGGTATGTATTTTGACTATTCTAGATAGTGTAATGTGTCACTTGTTTTGGGATATCCATCAAGGAGTATATTTCCAGATGGTTAATAATATTCTATTGACATAGTTTCAAAGTAGTTATGCTTCTATCGGTATGGTTCTAAAGCAGGTATGTTTCTCCCAGTATGGTGAAAAAGTAGGTAGAGATGTTACCCACAAACCCATCATAAGTTTTGTATTTATGTGATATATATTTTTGTTTATATGTGTACCTTATATATGATCATGGAATGCACTTGTGTATTTTATTCACTGATATTAAGGGCCATTGGTTGTGTCCTACTGAGTCTTATATTCACACCCTACTTGTCCATTTCGGTGAACTTGTATATTTCATGACTAGGGATCTAGAAAAAAGAAAGGGACCTATGGTAGATGAGTGAGTATGTGGATATTTTGGATGGTGATTTTTTTGTTGGAGTTTGAGTGGGATTTCTGTTAATTATTTTATTACTAGATTTTTCTTATACGTGAATCTATGTTTATTCCAGTTTATTTTATCATGTGTGAAATATTTTAGTTTCTTAATGATACTTCAATAATTTATTTATACTATTGTTAATTATTATTTTCCCTATGAAATGATATTGATGGTATAGTCTCCCCACTAATAGACTTAGACCCTCACTCTTGCTTACAGGGAGGCATGCATGAGGTCATATGGCACTCTATCACATACCCGATGGTTTGGGTCGGGGCTATGTACATGATGTTGATATGTGATTTATGGGTTTTTTCTGTGTTCATGATTCGTGACTAGGCACGTAGGTTCATATTCCATGTATACATACATGTTATTATATTTTATATTATTTCATTAATTAAATTCCTTTTATTTTATATCTATTCATGGTTGATTCTCAATTATGTGATATATATGTGTTGTGATGTTCTTGAGATATATCTTATTTTTCATTAATTAATAGAACTGATCATGTTTTTGTATTAGTATATATATTGTGACTATGAATAATATGTAGGGATGAAGACCAGGGTTAGTGCTAGGAGGTTATACATTGGGTTATGGATAGACTCCCAAAATAACCTTATGTGATCCCTTAGACGGGTTAGAACTTGTTATGTTCCTTATTTTATTTATGTCATAGATATTTAAAATCGAAGTAGTTTGATGGAATCACAAGATGTGGCAGCCCAGGATACTACTGTTCCACCACTCATGGTGTAGGAGGATGCCCCCCATCATACTCTTGTACTATCATAGTTGATTCAGGTTGCAGAACCAATTTAGTGGGGACTTTTTAAGGTTGTGCATGTCCAAGGTGGAGGATTATCAAATATTATGGTTAAATAAGATTGATACTTTCATATCAATCATTTTCTAACTTTTCTAGGGAACTGGAGGCCCTTACAATGCAGAGGACTAGATATGGGTCATTGAGAGCATCTTCAACCTAGTAGAGACACCAAAGGATCAATAGGTTGAACTTGTGACCCTTATTATTTAAATTATAACTAGATGATGGTAGGAATTCATGTTATAGCATGGTATAATGGAAGTACTAACTTGAGAAAACTTCAAGATATCTTTTTCGAGGAGTTATTTCCCAATGCACCAAAATTGAATTGTTTTTATTAATTTATGGAGTTCAGACAAGGGATGATTACTATATCCACCTATTCAAAACACTTCACTGAGCTGATTTTATATTCTCCTCTACTGGTGGGGAATGAAACATAGAAATCAATCATGTTCAAGATTGGCCTATTCCCAAAGTTGAGAAGATAGGTCCAAAATTTTTATCTGATAACCTATATTCTATTGCTTCATAGTGAAATGTTGATAGAGAAAGGCATCAAGAAGTATTATTTTCTCAAATTCTTCCAACTATCAGTGGATTGATAGGTTCCTCCTCTAGAAAATTCCCAATTATATATTCTTAGAATAAGAATATAAAGTTTGAGGATGGATTCCAAGGTGGTGGTCATTAGACATAGTAGAGTAAGGGTTCCTTGACTCCCTCTAAGGGATATGTTCTTCCTAGATACTATAACTATAGAAGTAGGGGATCCTATTCAAAAAGTATACGTGTTCTCTTATGACTTGTCACTATTGTATAAAGATAAGGAATATTATGTTTTTTTGTGATTGGGATTCAAGGATGCATGTGAGAATTGGGTCGGTACCGTGGTAGTGGGTACATGCATCATGAAGGTCAGTAAAATAGGTGAATCATGAGCCCTAGGGGTATTATTTAGTGGTGAATTTCCAATATTATTCAATTTATATAACTTCAAAAAATGATAGAGAGGGACCCTCCATATTTTGAGGTATGATCCTACTTCTTTCTTCTCTACCTTGGTTGTTGAGAGAGTTTCTTTTTTCATTTCCTTGTTTTTGTGGTGACTTGCTTAAGATTTTGGTTTTCCTATAAGGTTTTTAGATAATGACCATTGGAGATACTTTTATAGGATAGGAAGTCTTTTGAGGGGGATAATTTTAAAACCCTAAACTCTTTCCCTAATAAAATCCATGTTTCCATCCTTCTACACTATTTTTTGAGATGATCCTTCTTTGGGTAAAGGCTACTATGATTAAAAATATTTTAGAATAATAGAATTAGTTTTGTGGATTTATGGAAGAAATTGGTGACATTAGACCATAGCACTAGTGGATATGATGGAGTAGGGGTGGCACCATGCTACAACATAGGTTTCTACACCGTAGTGGTGCTAGGGACTTAGGGCCATACTGTAGTGGAAAGGGGATATAGTGTAGTGAATAAAACCAATGGAGTTACACCATAGACTTCACTTTGGAGGATCGTTTGGGAAGGCTACACCATGGTGTGTTATACCAAACTGTGGGACCTTCTCCACATCAATTTTATATAGATAGTGCTTCTATGCACATAATGTCTTCCTTTTAAATTTAAGCCTATTAAATAGGTTATATCTTATTTGATATGGGGTATCCATTTTGGATATTTAATGGGGATTTAATGAACGGTTTTAATGTAGAGGTTTATCCATAAAAATATTGCTTCCCTCCTCTGGATATCCTTATTCCAAGAACTTGAGGTGAAGTAGTGACTTCACATCGTAATATTTTACCCTATAGTATAGTTTTTAATTCTATATCTTGGTTATATGATATAACACTCATACTTTCACTATATTATTCTCCTCCCAGTGCACCTCTACTAGGTGGTATTCCTTCTATACTAGAGTGGTTCATTCCACGTCGCAGCCTGCACCATGGTTCTTTCTTCTATTTCACCTTTGTGTCATGGTTTTATCTCTTGTATACCTCCATTACACAAAAACTTTCTTTCACAATGGACCCCCCATGAATTTAGAGATAGAATTATTCCTCCCACTGACCAATTTATCTTGATTACCCTCCTGATAAATATTTTCTTAGGGTGATATTTGGTTCTACCCATTGTCTTGTTTCTCCTCACCTTCTATAGAACCCTTTTCATGTGGGTTTGGATCCAGTTCCAAGAGTACTTTTCATGTGACTGTGTTCTACTTTTCATGAGAACATAGTCCAGGAGATGACACCATTGATGATCCCTGACATTGATATTGATAACTTGAGGTATGAATCCCTAGACTTTAGTACATAATTTTTTATGGGTTATTATCTTGATTTTTGGTGTCTATGTAGACTTTAAACTGTTATTATGTTTATGTATATGGATTGAGAAGATTGTGATAATTATTTATTTGAGGTGATGATTGATATGTCATATGTATATTTTATCATATTTGATGCTATTTTATCTTTTTTAGTTGATCATGCAGGTTTGGACTTTTTGGTAGACATGTGAGATGTGACACATGTTTGGGGGTAACCACTCAATAGGGATGCTATAGAACTTTGGTAGGTAGGTAGATGGAATCTTCTATTCAGTGGGATGTGTCACATGCTTGGTTATATACATTCAGGAGGTATGTGATAGAATATTTTTAGTATATGATATTTGATGCATTCTTGGGGTTATCCACTCGAGAGGAATGTGATAGAATTTAGATTGAAATGTAATTAGATTATCCTATATGGAGTAATGTGTCACAAGTTCAATAGATTAAGATGTGTCAGGTATGTTACTGATGATATATCAGCATGGTACCGAAGTAGGTATGTTTCTACTGGCATGGTGCCAAAGTAGGTATATTTATCTGGGCATGGTGCCAAAGCAGGCTGATTCGATCACTGAGGACCCAACATATGTTTTTTTATTAATGTGATATATATTATTTTTTATATATGTAACTTATTTAAAACCATGGTATAAAATTTTATATTTTATTCACTAATGTTATGGCCCATTGGTGGGGTCCTATTGAGTCTTATACTCACACCATAATCAATAATTTAAATACACTTATAGGTTTCACAACTAGAGATTCAGTAAAGGGAAAGGGCCACGTAGTAGATAGTTAAAAAGGTACAACTAGAGGATACTTTTTTTTCTAGATGGAGTTTGAGTGTGATGTATACTACGGATTTTATTAATATCTTTATCCTATACATATATCTATGTTTACTTTATTGTACTTCATCATGCAGGACATCTTTGAGTTTATGCAAACTACTATGGTTATTTATTTATATTTTTGTTATTTATTATTTTATCTATGACATGATACTGAGGGTATAGTATCCCCCAAAAAGACTTAGACCCTAAATCCTAGTTGACAACCTCTTGTATACAGGGAGGTGTGAATGAGGTCGGGTGGAACTCAGGCTTGGGCCCAGTGGTTTGTCTCAGGATGTTACATTTGGGTAAAAAGATTTTAAGATATAAAGATGGGTGGTGAAGAATTTATTGATGAATACTTTACAAAAATCAATGATATTGTTATAAAAATTAGGTATCTCAGTGAGAAGTTATTAGATTCTACTATCATTAAGAAACAAATTCAAAACATTCTAGATAGATTTGATGCTAAAGTGTCTGCTTTAGAAGATTGAGAAGATTTTCTCTGGATGAACTTCAGAATGTTATCCTAGCATATGAAATGAGAAAATTTACAACCTTTAAGAATAAGGATAAGGAATAATTATCTATTGAAGCTTTATTAAAAATAAATTTCATAGTTAAAGAGGTTGAAGAAAAATCAATTGATTCAAAGGTAGAATATGAAGATGACAAATTCAACAAAATCAATTATCCTTTTTCTAAAAGATACAAAATTTGTAACTTGAAGGGAAAAGGTAAATTTTCTATTAAATGTGAGAATTTTAATGAAAATTATATTTTTTAGGATATTTTCCTAAGAAAAACTATGAATATTATGATTCAGAAAAATAGGATAAGAAGTCTCAGAAATATAATTGGATGAAACATAAGAAAAAATTTCCTTATAATAAGAGGAAATGTTTGTTGATAAGAATGGAGCAAGATTATTATTCATCTAGTAAGGAATATGATTTTCATGTCCACTTATTATCTCATGTTATAAGATCATGTACTTCATCAGATAGTTATGATGATGGTGAAAAGAGAAAAAAACTTGAGTGGATTCTTAATTATTTTTAAGATTCTATTAAGAAACTTAAAAAACTAAAGAAAGAAAAGAAGAAGTTTAACATGGAAGTTATAAAGTTAAATTTTGAGAATTGTGAGTGAATAAAAAAGGTGGAGATAAATTTTAATGTGATTAGAAATCAAAAATGAATGTTAGTAACATTGAAAGGAAACTGAAAGTTTTTTAAGAAACATCATTCGAATAAGAAAATATCAATATGGGAGAAACAACACTTATTTTGGAATATAAGTATAATAGGTTGAAGTTTTGTAATTTTTAGAAGATAGTAAATTTTATAAAACAATGTTTGGATAAAAAAAGAATAGTTTTTAGATACAAAATCAATATTTCATACAACACAAAGTGATCTAATAATTATGATAGAAAACTTCACCAAATCTGTTGAGGTTAAAGGTGAATCTTCTCAAGATGGTAAAAAGTAAGGTTAATATAAGTGGGGTGTTTCTTTACTCAAACAATATCAACGTATATATGAATTTTTTAACAATTTAGGTATAAAAATTAATATTTAGGATAAATTGTCTTCCACTAAGAAAGAGTGGTATTAATCAAGTATATCCCTGAAAAAATTCACTGACGATTTCTAAAAATACAACAAAAATTATAGAGCAATACCACTATCATCCTAAAAAACAAGATTTAGATGCCACTACTGGTGTTTTTTAGTTTTCAGGAATAGAGCATGCTTATGTTTGTACAAAATTTCTCTACCAGGAAATAGGTATGAATAATGCGTGAGCTATAATGAAAAAATAAAAAACATTCTAATAAAGTGTTATATGGAGAAAAAGAATGTTCAAGAGTTGAATAATGTTAATGTCTTAATAAAAACATGTTAACATTTTAAGAAATTTGAGTAGAGTCATAAAGTTGAATAGGGAAAGAAAGAGTGATTAGTTATTTTCTTAGAACAATTATCCATGGATATAAAGTTGGAGGAATAAAAAATTATGCTAAATAAAAAGGAATAAAATAGGTTTCTAAAGATGTAAATAAATTTGATAAAACTTTACCAAGAGAAGGTGGTTTGAAAATTAAAAAAACGTACAAGATATGTGGGCAAGATAGTAATGGTACTAAAATTTGTATGACTATATTACTAGACCAATAAGAAATTATGAAAATGATGTTACAAACTCAATTCAATAAAAATGTTACAAAAACTAAATAGAAGATGACAACTATGTCAGAAGATTCTATAGATGATAATAAATAAAGTGTATCCCATGAAAAATATAAGAAAAAAGAAGAATTTGAGGCTAAGATATGATTCTTAGTTTGAAAATTAATTCTAATGAACACTGAGGTTACTCCTCAATACCAATATACTTTCTTATTTTTAATAAATTATATTAAATTTAAGTAGAATAAATAAGGAAGATAGATAAATGTTTTTGTAGCCTTATAGTAAGAAACCCAACTTGGAACATTATTACCAACATGATGAATAAAGTTGTATTTTTATGGAGGGGGAGAAAAGTTGAAACTAAGGTATGAGTATCATAATTTTATTAAAAAAGGGTTATAATGTTTAGAAATATTATATATTGGGGGAATTGTGTTTATAAACCTAAAATTTAATGATATTTTCGTTAAAATAGATTCACTTTTTTTTCTTAAAAAAATTTAGATCACACCTAATATAAAGATGCTGGAAGAATATTGAGGAAATTTTTACTTAGAGGTTGTGTTATGGAAAAAATTGACCACCTTGATTATACACTCTTGTTTTATACACTGGGTTTACCCTTGTATATATAATGGTGTTTTGTTAAAGTCTCTTCATTAAGAAACTCATGTGATAATACTTTTCTATTTTGAAAAGTTTTATAGTTTTGGAGATGAAGGAAGATGCGATGAGGCATTCAATATGTTACCTTTTTATTTGATTGTCAATAGGTGTAACATAGGGGGATATTCAAAAATCATTGAACACATATATTTACCTCTAATATGTTTAAATTTTTATATTAATATTGAAAACAAACACAAAGGGGGATATTGTTGGGCCAAAGATTGTTTGGTTTCATTTTTTATCAATATATCAATATGGGATTATTGAGAAAGATAAGAGATGATGTTGTTGATGTTCTGTAGGAAATATTCCATATGGAATTTATGGAATTTTTCTTTATGAGGTGTAGTAAATTTCCTTAAGGATTGTAATAAATTTTACATAACTATGTTAGGAAACTTTCCTTTCTAACTTAGATGATGTTAAGTAGTTCTTCAAGTTCCAAACATCATAAAGATTTTCATAATCCAATCAGAGTTTTTAAGCCTTTGTAAAAAGTGAAAAAAGTAAAAATGGGTAGTGTAAAGTTTAAGTAGGAAGTTTTCAGACAGGATTTTTTTATAATGTTGCATAATGTGATCAAAAATAGATAAGTAGTCTAAGTTAAAAATTTCTAAAATGTAGTTATACAAAGGTTGATATCAATATCAAGAAACACATACTACCACACCAATACCACCAAATAGATGTGATTGTACATAAGTTATAGTAGATGTATGAGGTTATAGTTTCATAAATACTATCTCATAAAATGTGAATGATGTTCCAAACAAAGAGTTATAAGAAGTATGAGGTGCAAAGTGCAGATTTTGTATGAGGTTGAGAAAAGAATGAGAAATGTGTTTCTTAGGAAAGAAGTAAAAAGGGGAGAAGTATTTAAGGGTATAGTTATAGATATTATGGTTACATAAAAGTAAATCATGATTTGTATAATGGTATTATAGGTAGTGTATAAAGGTCATTTTTAATTTACATGACCTATGTAATGGTACATCAGATAGTTCTTCACAGTTATAGGATATAGGAATCCCATATATAGTACCATATAGTGATGTATATGATGTTTTAATGGTCAGATGAACGTCATAAAGACACAAAAAGGATCCAATGGATGGAGATTTTTGATTTTATTAGATGGAAAAACATCAAACTAAGATACATAATGTCATCCGACATATGATCATATAAAGATATATAGGCATGATTTGTTAAGGTAAAATGATCAGATAGAGGCTTTCAAATTCATCAGTTGGGACCTATATATGAAGATCACTGGTAGGATAGTAAAATAAAGTCCACTATACATAGATCTACTGAGTATATCAGAATAATGTACCCTGACAATGGGATGTTCATTGGATGATAGAAGCTTATGAGATCCATCAGAAAAAGAATGATGAATATGTACCATCATACAGAGAGGTCTTAATAATGGAAACATTTATCCATGAACCAGATAGAGGAGTTCTAAGGATCATTACATAAACTATGTAAATTCCATAAAATGATTATTCCATATGTTATTTCAACATTAACTTATATTTATGAGTTTGATGAAGTTCAAAAATGTTCCTTAACACTTATTTAATGAAATTTCAATGAAATTGGGAGCTTTAAAAATACATCAAATGAGTTTTATATTACTCTTGAATAATTGAGAATCATTCCATTGAAATTGTATTGAGTAGTAAGTTTGCAGTTTAATGTTTTATTAAGCTGGAAAATGCATTTGAGTTTCTGCCAAAATGTCTTCAAGTGAACCAATATAAAGAATTATAATAGTATGGACAAATTGTATAGAACATTGTTCATATAAGGAGGATATGAAGTGATAAAATAATTGTGTCGTGAGTTACCAACCAAGGTTTCTACATGGTTAATGAATAATTCTATTGGAATGAGTTTCATCAGATAGAAAAGAACTTGTAACAAACTAAGACTCATTAGGAAAAGAGGAAGAATAGTGAGATAAGTTGATTGAGTTCCTACTCAATAGAAGAAACAAGAACCTCACTAGACCAAACATGATTCATTTTACAGATATTAATCATATGGAGATACTAAGAAAATGTTGATAGACTGGAGTGTTTTCTATTGAGAAGCATAAGATAAAGACTAACCATACAGTCATATCAGATAAATGATATATCATACTGTGTAATAAGATAAAAAATTGATAAAGATGTATTTAGAAAAATATCCGAAATGATCAGATTGATCATATCCAGGTATTCTAAAGATTAGAATAAGTTTCAATCCCAATATATTCTTATGATATTTTTTGAAGATCTTGAATTTTGTACATAGGTGAAGGTGATACAACTTTATTATGGAGAAAGAGAATATCTTTCTGTAGTGGATCAAAAAATAATAAGGAAGGAGATTAAATTTGGGGGTATAACCAGTTTCTACAAAGGATTGTTGGCCAAGGGGTACAACTAGCCTTGACATTGGTGGGTGAAGTTTGGATAGTTGGGAGTTATAACCAATTTTGGAATAAGATCTAATTGTTGTGGGTTATAACCAAGGTTAGCTAGAGGAATGATTACTGGGGGATATAACTTGTTTCTTCCAATGCATTTATAACCCTAAAAGAATACATTACAATAATCCATGTTGGGGGAATAACCAACAAGTTAAGGAGTAGGTCTTTGTACCAAACCTTGTAAATATCATATGTTGGTATCTCTTTATAATTTTTTCATATGAAAGGTGAGGTTGATATTTATATTTGAGTGGATCATAACTCTAACAAGATTCATAGGATAGGAAAAGATTACCTATGAAGCTAAGAAACTTTCATGTAATTGAAAAATGAAAAGTGATAATTGATTCACCCCCCCCCCTCCTAGTGGTCTTACATTGATCCAAGGGAACATAATATAGATCTATTTCCAAAATTATTGAAACAATTTAAGTGTTTTTTCTTAGTTTTGAGTATGTGATATGTGTTTTGAACTAAAATTTCAATTTTAAATAAAAATAAACATTTTGAGTCATACCATTCAAACCCTGTGTCATATTGACTTGTTGTTGATTCCAACACATCATAAATGATACATAGACTATTTTCTTAAATTACCAAGACAATATGAGTGTTTTTGATTATTTTTTAGTGAAATTCATGGGTTTTAAACTTAAATTTCATTATTTAACTCAAAACACACTTTGAGTCATACCGACCACACCATGTATCATATTGATGTGTATTTAATTCTAACATGTTTCAAATTACTTATGTATCATTTTCCTAAAGTATCAGGACCATCCAAATGATTTTTATCATTTTTTTAGTGAGTTATTCATGTTTTTAACTAAAATGTAAATTTTATACTGAAAACATCCACTTTTTTTCATACCAGTTACACAATGTATCATATTGAACTGAGGATGATTCCTACAGATCATAAATGACTTATGGATTATTTTAATAGATTATAAAAACAATTTGGATGTGTTTTCTTGGTTCTCAACAAGTGATGTTTTGGGATCGTGATGCTTCTTTAATTCACTAGAATATCACTCGTGAGAGGTTCAGAGTCTGGTATTACACTTCAGTCTTATCAGGTCAGTGACTATAAGAACCATTAACATAAATATTTTCTTACCTTAATTTCATAAACATATGATTGATTATTTGAGGATTGGTCCTTATATTATATGAACCATGTACTGACTATGATGGTTGAGTTAATATAGGCTTTATTTGAATGGATAAGTCAAGAGAAACCGCAAATGTCATATGATAGTGCATCATATATAACTAGAAATCCATATCAACAAAAGGATATGGGGAAAGATTATATTTAATGTAATCTACCATACTTCAAAAAGTGTAACATTGTCTTAATAATCTATAATGATTTTAATTCTTATACTTCTAGTAATACAATTAGTTTTCAGTGTTCTCCCATGGACATGGGATAAAATAATAAACCATAAAAACCGGTGTTTCTAATTTTTTCCCATTTTTGAAAACTAGTATATATGTTAGAGTGTGTTCATGTTTCATATTGGAAGGGGTGATTAGGATGTATCATGCCTTCCTAATTTTGATGCTTCAATACAATAGGGAAGAATTAATAGTTGGATTTCTAAAACATTAAACTACCTATGGATATGAATTTTTGGTGAACTCAAGGTTCAACTATCTGATGTTTGTTTTAGAATTATATAATCACATGGAACGCTTCCCAAACAAGTGATATCAAAGGTTACATAGTTTGAAACACTCAGTAACTCATGTAACTTTATCACTTTCCTTAGTGTTATATTGATTTTTAGTTGGTTATACTATCATCGATAGATATAGAAATGGATGAGGGAAAGGTTCAAATAAATTAGATCAATGAAAATGACTTGGTTTCTGGAAGATGAATATAGCAGACTATATCATCTATAAGGATATCAAACATCCAATTGGTGAGAAACCTAACAAGATGGAGAAAGGTGAATGGGAAAAGTTGGATAGAAATGTATTAGGCTTATTAAAGATGATATTGGGATGAAATGTTTCCTTCAATATCTAGGAGAAGAATATTATGACTTCACTTGTAGTGGAACTAGTAGATATGTATGAGAAACTAATATCCTTAATAAAATTGTTACTAATGAGGATTTTTTTAGTTTGATTCAATCATAAGGATGGTCAGTGGAAGATCATATGAACGATTTCACCATGATCAGAAGTCATCTCAAGTTAGAGAAAGTGACATTCATATATGATGTTTGAGATATTATAATACTTTTATCTTAAGTAGAATCTTGTGATGTCATTCTTACAATAGTAAGTAATTCTGTGGAAATACTAATCTTGTGTTTGTGGATGTTTGGAATTTTATTCTCAATAAGGATCTCAAGAGAAGAGATTCTCAATTACATTCTCTTAGTGTGTTGAATACTAATGGAATGGAACACTCACCTCATTATAGGAATCATAAAAAATATATGAAAAATATAGGGAGAAGTTTTGTCATAGTTTTAATTGTCTAGGGCTTTACTATTTCCATTCTGGTAAGAAAGGACATCATTAGAGTAATTTTAGAAACTATAAGGGAGGAATTATAAGAATGGCTACCAGAATTTCAAAATCCATTAACATAACAAAAGATGGTAGTGATCTATTACTCACTATTCAAAATATGGTGTATTCATGGGTAGTTGAATCTTTTTAATCCTTACACTCAATTTCTAATCACAGATTCATGATAGAATATATATTTGGAAACTTTGGGAAAGTTCTTTTGATAGATGATGAATCTTTAAAACTTATTGGAAATGGAGATATAAATCTAAGAGTGCATAATTGGAGTATTCTTTAGTTGAAATGAGTGATACACATACTAGGTATTTGGAGGAATCTCATTTCAATTGGGTCTTTGGATGATAGAGTCTTCAATAATACTTTCAAAAATGGTGTCTGGAAAGTGACTTGGGGATCCATGGTTTTAGCATGAGGAGTAATGGATAAGAGCCTTTATCTGAACAGAAGTACACATAGTAGTTTAATGGTTTTATTTTTATCCTATAATAATCTAGAGGTATGGAATTTCATATGAGGTCTCTTTAGTGAGAAATACATAAAGATTATTACATGGAAGGAAATTCTGAAGATCATTCGTACAACTATTGGCTGTTTTGAGAGATTTTTGCATGGAAAGAAAAAGATTGTCTCATTTAATTATAATAGAAGAAATCAGAGAGCCCAAAATATAGAAATTGTTCATATAGATTTTTGGGTAATTTCTTTAGTTCAATATCTTGGAATATCATGAATCTTTGTTGTAATGAACTTGAATTATATAAATGGAAATTACCTTCTTATAATTATTTCATATGGTATAATCACATAAAATCACATAGAGAACACAGTTTAAACTTTATAAATAATGAATTAATGAAATAAAAGGTATTTATAAAATTTAAGGAACATATACCAAAGGAATAGTAACTTGACCATTAGAATAGTAACATGACCCTTATGAATAGTAAACTAAAAAATTGAATAGTAACATCACCAATAAAAGTATAAATAAAATTTTTCCATCTTATAATTGAGAATATGATATAATTATATCATAGTATAAGTAAACAAATATTTTAAAAATTATTAATTAAGTGTTGGTATATTTATATTTCATGAATATTTAATTACAATTTTATTATTAATTCAATAATTTAAAATAAAATTTATTTTCATAAAATTTATTCATAAATTATTATTTTTATGTCCTATGATTATACAATAATTTATGTGACCATACTTGATTTTTCAATGTGATATAAAATCAGTTAAATTTTAAAATCTGTATTTTTCAAGTAAATTATGATTTTAATAAAAAAAAATTATCATATTTAGAAAATTATTTTCATAAAATGGAGTTCATTTTTTAATTTTACAAGTTGAAAAATTATTATGGTTAATTTTTGTGATTTTTATAAAATAATTGGTTTTTTTTAATAGTGAAATACATAAATTTATGGTATAGACACATTATAAATTAAATACACTATTAATTGAGTAATGGATGATGTAAGAACAATTATTTCTAACTCACATGATCTAATTACTTTATTTAGTCTCAATAATCACCATTATTGCTTTTCTTGAGAAAAATAATAAACTAATGAATTAAATAATGAGAAAACACTCCTCTCTTCCACTATAAATACCACCCATCACCACCACTTCTCCTCACACCTTTCAAGACTTGAGCCTTGTCCAAATTTTTTCCAATACTCCTGCCAAACCTCTACTACATATCCAAGATCTTTCTGTATTAAAAAAATACTAAACATAATTCCTTAAGGATGTTCTTAAGAAGAAGGAATCAAATGGTAAAATCCTCTTCTTTTTTCTTTCAATTTCTTTTAATGTTTTTTTTCTTTTATTATATTCTCCCCACTTACCCTTGTAAAAGTGGTTTGAAAACTACATTATCTTATAAATAATATAATTTTATCTTGTTTATGTAATAATTATTCATCAAATCTATTCTCTATTCTTGTTTACATTGAGAATGAAAACATCATCCGTGAGGTGCCAATTTACAACCTTCATGGACGATGTGCTTTCATATTTCAATCCCACCTTCAATGCTGGTCCTAAAACCATTTTTATGGTTTACCCAGATTATAATATATTTATTATATATTATTCAATGTTCTGAAACCATTTTTTACATATGATATTAATTAATAAAACAAAATGATTTCATTGTGATTGAAAACCACCAAAATAAACCCAAATGATTATCATTAACTATTTATATAATTTTTCATCCACATGACATAAGAATAAATGATATATAAGAAAATTTTAATCTCTTTAATATAAATAATAACATATAATTTAAATTTATATAATTACCCCCACTTTACACGATCTTATGTACATGTATACAAGTAAACTGATTCTGAAACCCAAGGAAAACAGTGCTCCCAAAGGATGATATTGAATCTATTAACCCATGAAAAGGGCCATAAATGAACATAATAAATTTGTAATAAATAAAATACATGTATAAAAGGTTCTATAATTATTAATTAATGAATCTAATTTTATTATCTATGACATTAAGATCAAGTGAAGAACACCATTGGACTTAAGGTAAGGGATTCTTTCTGAACCTCCATTATTCCTTCGAGTTATTATTTCTCTATTTTTACCCAAATTAAATTCAATTTTATTTTTATGTAAATATTATAAATATTTTGTATATGTTACAAACTCATGTATCAATATATTTTTATCCTTATTTTTCAGGGATATACATATTTTTAAAAGATTCCATACTCGATTCTTCCCGATAAGTAAGCCCGATTTAATGGAACTTCCAGAATTCTTACCCAATTTAAAGTGCAGACAATAATATATTTTAATCCACAATTATTTTTCAAAAATTACCCATTTTATTATTAAAACTTTCTTTGTTCACATCTAGTTTCATATAAAATATTATTCCCCTTTCTTCTTTAAATGCTCTTTAATATATTCCTTAAACTGCACTAAAATATTTTAATTCTAAAGTTTCTTAAATATTTTTTTTACATGTTATAACTTAAGTTTTACATCACTAATCATGATATATGACTATATTCCTTTATTAATGTAGATTTATTATTTAATTACTTTCTTTCATGGACACTTTTTTGATACACCCATTTATTATGCTTTATGAAATGATTATGATACCAAATTCTTTCCACTGGTGACCATTATATTTATGTTTGATTGCTTATGTATGATTATTTATGTGGAAAAAATATTAATAAACATGTTATTATGGATGCTACCAGATATCCCTCCAATAAATTAGGCAATGTTAAGTCTCATGAGATGTTATGTGTTACTGTCTTGATGGTTATCCTTGACTCGTGATCTATGTGAAACGGGCCTGGTGGTTAGCCTTGATTCATGATCCTCTATGTTAAATGAGCCTTGAATCATTATAAATTAATTTTTTATGTTTCTTACACATTAATATTATTCCATGATTATATGATCCCATGTTTTATATTTTATGATTCCCTATGCTTGA
This sequence comes from Viscum album, assembly GCA_963277665.1. NCBI lineage: Eukaryota > Viridiplantae > Streptophyta > Magnoliopsida > Santalales > Viscaceae > Viscum > Viscum album. The sequence goes on along the minus strand of OY728162.1, from coordinate 71,310,046 downwards.
TCATGTTCCATGCCTTTTTATATCATTATGTTTTTCCTTATAACCCATGTGCTAAGCTTTAATTTAATGTTCATTCCCTTACTATGATTTTAGCTCATCCCTTGTTCTTTTTATCCCTAGGTTATCCTATACACATGAAATGGATCAAAGGAAGTTAGGATTTCATAATGTATGATAAATAAAGAAAGGTTTTTTTAGTTCTATGTTTTCTGTTTTATGTACCTAGTCTTCCAAGACATTAGAATTTATGATCCTCTTCCTGTAATTTGATAGTTAATTATGTTTAGTATCATGTAATGATATGTTTAAAATTATTGGTTCACTATATTTTTCACATTAATTAATGATTCTATGAAGAATTTTTGGGATTATTTTCTTAAAAAAATTATGTGTTTGATTTCTTTATACCATGGAAATCCATAGTAGAGTTAAAAGTGGTCAAATATTTAAGTTATTAAGATAAAATAATGGTAGTGAATATATTGGTATAAATTTCCAAAATAGTTTTCAAAATAATTGTATTATTCTTGAGAGAATAGTACTCATAACTCCACAACAGAATATAGTTTTACAGAGGATAAATTAGACTTTTATAAAGAATTATATATGCATGTGTGTTCACTCTGGTATTCCTAAGTCCATCTAGGTGGAATAAATTAACATGATAACATTATTGGTCAAAAAATTACATCCTCTATAGTAGAAAAAATTATAATTGAATATCTATATATTGATAAGCTACCAGAAGTTTCGCACAAAAATCTTTGATTTCATTTGTTATAGTCTTGTTGATGAAAATGATAGTGATAAGATGGGGGGAAATATAAAGTATTTTTTTGTAGGCTATGGAATTGAATAGTTTGGATATTGAGTATTGAGTTATGATAAAAGTAATATCATTAAAATTCTAGATGTAATCATCAATGAGAAAATTATATTGAAAGAAAAAAAAATGGAAGTATTAGAAGTTGATGAAAAGAGGTCAACTACTATTGTATAAGTTGATCATGATAGAAGTAATAGTAATTCAAAAATACTGGTAACACTAGATGTCAACATGAATTCACTAACAATTTTACCAACAATAGATGTGCTAGAATACCTAAGAACTGCAGAAGTTAAAATAAAATATTTGGTATAAGATTAATCTGTAGTAGGAGAACCATAAATTGAGCACTGGAAACTGAAGTTCTGGTGAATGCATAAACTTATCTAAGAAGATATTCTTGAGTCATCTGACCAGTCTAGTGGTATGGGTTTGATACAAACTTATTACTTATAATATATATTGGGGAACCCAAGTATCTTGAAGAGGAAACATTACTCAATGAATCAAGGCAGTGGGAGTCATCCATGGGGGAGGAGACATGCAGAGTGATTCATAAGAAGGTTAGAGAGGTCCCTAAAGCCAAGGACTATAAGGAAATAAACAAAAATCAAAATAATAAAGGTATTGTTCTTTAGAAAAAGATAACCAATCAAACTATGGTGGGAGAGAATCAGGTTATTCCTCCTTCTCTAAGAGTTAATTTGACTAATACCTGGGTAGATGTTGTAGAGGATGAGTAAATATATACTTATATTCCCTACCTACCCATTGATCTAATGGGTCAATTTCCTCCTGGGGGGATAACGAGGATGATCATATCATAGCCTTTGAAATTTCTTAGGATAAAAACAAATTGGTGTATAGGATGAAACTGATCCTGTAGGATTAGTCTCTTTCTAATGTCATTGAACAAGACATCACTCATCTATTAATTTGGTAATAGAAGAATCTTACCCTCCTGAACTTCAGTTAGGGTGTTGGTAAGATGAATAATTATAGATACAAGATTACTCCTCCCTCTATGCCATAAGACCATGCTCCTGTGATCATCACTTCCATCAAGAAACATGATTTTGGGATAGATGGAACATCCTAAATGAACATCATTTTAGTAACACAATAGAATGTCCCTAATGAAAATCTGGTCTTAGACAATATGAATGCTGACATTACTAAATCTATTAAAGGACCATGTGTGATTTCTCCTTCCAGTAGAGGGTAATCTATTGATTCTAGGGACATTTCTCCCTCTAATGATCACTATCATAAGTTTTGCAGTTCTAAATCATCAGTTAAGAATTTTGGAAATGAGGGGAATGATCCTACTAGCTTGAAAAACTCTGACATGGATGACACTCATTCTAATCCAAATAAGGATGATGTCAAGAAGAATTTGGCTGAGGAGTAGGAAAATAAGAAGAATGAAATTGTGGGCATCAACAGTTTAATTTAATATTTAGTAATTCCCAAAAATAAAGTAGGTCATCCTCCTAGAGTCATTAAAAATAATGAAGGATATGGGAATAAGAAGTGGGTTCATCCCAAATTAGGTTTTAAATAGGAATGACCTACTAGAATTTTAGGTACTAGATAATGAAGCAACTATCAGGTCTCTTAGGATTCACATTCAGCTTCACAGACCAGTTTTTATTGGGTTATCTAAACCCTATACAATTTTCTCTACTAGAGTTATGGGTATTGAAAATATAGGTTTTTTCTCCTGGGAATTAATAACAGTTTATCAGGAGTCAAAAAATTATGTGTTTGGGCTCACTCCACTCTAATTAATCCTATTTTGGTTGGCTCAAATAATCAAAATGTTACTTATTCTTTTTCTAATATGGGAATCATACATTATTGTTCCTTCATTTATTCTCACAACATATATTAATATCATCAAAGCCTTTCTTTTGATATCAATTCCCTTAATAATACAATTTTTGGTCCATGGATTATACTTGGTGACTTCTTCCTGATTCTTAATCCTAAAAAAAAATGCGTTCAGTGAATAATCATATTTATTCTAGGGAATTTAAAGGATGTATTTAACAAAATTAGTTGATATAGGTCAATAATGTTGGTGAAAAGTTTGCATAGACTAGAAGACACCTCAATGGCATGGTTTCTATTAAACTTGATAGGGATTTTTCCAATGAACCAACTTTAAATTTTTGGAAATCCATCTCTTGCATGACCTTATCAAGGATTAATTCTAATAATCACCCCATCATGGTTGATATCATTAGAAAAGGATCTAATCCCTCATTTACTCTTAGATTCAATAAAGCTTGGGTGACTCACATGAAATTTGGACAGCTAGTTCGTGATGTGTGGGGCTCGGTGGATTACAAGAGTAATGATTTATCTTACACTATAAAATTAAATATTCTCAATGGGAATATAAAGATTTGGAGTAAAGAAATATTCATTCATCTTGACTAGGATATTTCAACTATAGAGGCCTCTCTTTAGTGTATCCAGGAGCACTGCTATCATGAGTATTTTGTTGATGGAAATTTTAAGGAAGTCGAGTTGACTCTTAAACTCACTAATTTTATCAATATAAAAGATTCCATAAAGAAAGATAAATTAAAGGAAAATTGGATCATGGATGGAGATAGTAACTCTAATTCTTTTTAAATCCTTTAAAATAGTTAAGAAAATATCTCATCTTTTAGATTTACTTAAAAATAGGGGGTAAATACTGGATAATAGGCATGACCTCACAAAGAACATTATTTTATACTACATGTATCTCTTTAATGGTTTATACACCACTTATACTCATATTGATGGTATTATTTCAAATCTTGTTAATCAAGAGGATAATTAAAGACTCCTCTATATCCCTTTGGATCCAGATATTAAGGAATTTATTTTTAGTCTCAATCCTAATAGTTCCCCTGGTCCTAATGGTTTTAGAAACTATTTCTTTCATACTTTTTGGGATATCCTTTGTGATGATGTTTGTAAGTTTTTCCTTCATTTTTTTAATGGTGGATACCTTACACAAGGACTAAATTCTCAATTACTTGCATTAATACCTAAGGTAGATAATTCCAATGAGATTCACTTGTTTATACCTATTACATTGATCAATACAATTTAAAAATTCATTACAAAAATTCTTACTAGCAGATTGGCTCCCATTTATAGTAAAATTGTTTCTTGTAATCAATTTGGATTCATCAAAGGGAGGTATATTCGAGATTGTCTTATCACTTCTTCGGAATGTGTCAACCTTCTTAAAAATATTGTTTTAGGAGGGAACATTATTCTCAAACATGATATTAAAAAGGATTTTGACACAATGGATTGGGACTTTAATTTTAATATCCTTGTCATGTTTGGTTTTGATGATGTTTTTATCTATTATATTAAGACTATTTTTTTCTCTACTTATATCTCTATTCTTATTAATGGTTCTCTATAGGGGTATTTTCTTATTCTAGAGGTTTCAGATAGGGTGATCCCCTCTCTGTTATTATCTTCTCTATTTCTAAGGATTACCTTAGCATATTGCTTTTCATCATGGCTGGTAATATAAAGTTAAAGACCATAGGTGCTGGTAGAGGTTATTCTTCTCCTACTCACCTTCTCTATACTGATGATATCATTATATTCACATAAGGGAACAAGTGTAACATCAAAAACATCAAGAAATATCTCTTTTACAATGAACAAGTCTCAGGTTATCGTGTTAGTTGGAAAAAATATTTTTTTTATTTTGGAAGAATCATCTCATTTTTCATAAAATTGGACTTTATAAGTGACTTGGTTATTAGAGAGGTAGTATTCCCTTTTACTTATCTTGGTGTTACTATGTTTCGGGTCTTCCCAAAATATGTTCACTTATATGGAATTCTTGGTTAGATTAGAATGCAATTATCCTCTTAAAAAGGCAAATCCCTCTCTATGGCTGGTCATGTTTTCATGGTTAAAGTTGTTATCATCTCCAAATTTGTTTAATCTTTTATGGTGTATAAATGGCCTTAATCCCTTATAAAATCAATTAATGTGGCTATTAAGAACTTAATCTGGAGTGGTAGTATCTTGGAATGAATATTGGTCACTGTTTCTTGGGATACTTGTTGCAAACCCTTTGATAAGTGGGGGTCTTAGAATAAGAAATATCAGTTTATTTAATCTATAATTACAAGCATATTTTGTACAAAATCTTGTTAATATAAATTATAAAGATCTTAATTTTTTTCATTATAGGTTTCTAATCATGCTCAAATCTAGGAACTTTAGCCATTTTGACTCCTCAGTTTGGCCTTCTCTCAAGTCCACTTTTTCACTTTTTGATTTCAATGCAAGATGGTAAGTATCTAAATATTCCTCTCTTTAGTTTTGGACGACTAACTAGAATGGTAATCCTTTACTAGATTATATCACCTAGTATGATCCCAACATGGATTAAGAAATTAAAATAAAGGATAAAGTTTATAACATGGAATCTGTTTCTGATCACATCAAGTAGATTGTTCTAGATTACTGTTTCTCTTAACTTGAAGACTTTTAGATTTAGGATTCTAATCCAAATGGGATTATCACTTAAAAATATTTTTATTCTCATTAAACTATTTTTTTCTAAGTCAGAAATGGATTAGAAATATGAATAGGAATTTCATCCCTATCTCTTGGTTTAGTCTGGTTTGGAGGCTGGTCTATTGCAAGCTCCCTTCCGATAGCTATCTACAGGTATGTGGGATCTCTATTTGCTTAGTATGTGTTCTCTATCACCAACATCAGGAGGACCTGGATCACATCTTCCTAAGTTTCAATACATATTCAGTCATTTGGAATTATTTCTTTTATATCTTTGAGGTTTTAATGACCAATATTTCTTCTATTCATGAATTCATGGAAGGTTGGTTATGTATTCCACTTTTTGCTCATATTTTGACGCGTCTTCATGAAATTACAGCTGAACTGGCTGGTATCCTCTAGATGGTGAGAAATGAATGCCTTCATGATAGGGTTTATTTCAATCTATAGACCTATTTTTCTATTATCCTCACTGTTATTATAAATGTGAAAATTACACATAAATATTATTGCAATAATTTAGTTCATGATCTCTCTGTTATGAGATGCATCCATAGTAAATGTAATTTACATCCTCCTCTGGGTAAAACAAAGGTTTTTCAGAAACCTCCTTTTTAGATGATTTAAAATCAATAAATATGGATCATCATGAGGTAACCTGGCTCCATCTGGTTATGGGGGTTTTTTAGGAACATTCTAGGATATTTTTTGGGTTGTTTACATGGTACTTGTGGCATTTTTTCCTCCTTGTAAGTTGATATTCTTGAGGATATCACTGCATTAGAGCATTATAAATAGAGGGGTTAGAAAAATTTATTATTGGAATTTGATTATTACATTTTTTTCATGCTATTACAAATGTATCTATACATATTGTTTTGGGAATTTCCAATAGATAGATCAATTTTTTGGAGGTTTTCTCATCCATTGATTACATAATTACTCATGTTTGTAGAGAGGGAAATGATTTGGATGATAGTCTTTCTGACAAAGGTGCTGATGGAAAGAACCTCACTTGTTTTAATCATATTCCTCATGATTTAATTCCTTTTTATAGAGGGATAAATTTAATTTTACTTATTTCAGATTGGTTTGCACTATTTTTTTTTGTTAATAAAGGATCCCTGTTTTCTAGAAGGCACTCATATTTTCTAAAAAAGGAAAGGGGGACATTATTTTATGACATTCATAGTTTCATCCACCTTTATAAGAATCTATAAGTGATAATGAAACACATTGACCTTAAATTAAATTTCATTAGGAATTTAACAAAGGAAAAGGAGTTAGAGCTAAAAAATATTTTAGGAAATAAAAAATCAGCTAACATATTTCCAAATTTTTTAGTCCAATAAAATTTGAGGTAACATTATTCCTCATTTGGACTTGGCTGAACAAGTGGAAGACTAAGAACATTATAATGAACATTGAAGAAGAATTTTGTTTCTACAATGTGTTGGAGGATGATAAAGAAGTTCCTTGAAGCAATATTCAAGTGAGTGGCCTGTTGGGATCATGAAGATTATTTAAGTCCCCTGATATTCACTCAATAGAAGTTAAAAGTTTTCTAGTATGCTTTAGTATTGTCATAGTAGTGACAACAGGAACCTTCAACATATGGGTCAAATTACTAAGATTTTTCAAAATTTCTATGGATTATGTGAAGAATGGTATTTAGGTTCCATGAACAATGTACCAGCTGAGATGGTTTAGTTTTTGGAGGCTTTAGTTGAACATATAAGTTAATGTATTATTGATAAAAAATGTCAGATTAAAGTGAAACCTATTTGACTTGAAATGTATCACCATAAAATGAGGTGGGTCCTACTACCATTGAATGTAGTATATCAAACTTTGAAAAGTATGACACTATCTTACTAAGATAAAATGTTTATAATTATTATACTTTTAGTAATACAAAGATTTTACGATATTATCCCATATATGTTGAATGAAATTCTGAACCACATAAAAGTGTTGTTCCTACTTTTATTTTCAAATCCTTTGAATGCTTGTATTTATGCTAGTGTGTGTGTGTGTGTATGTGTGTGTTTCATCTTAGAAGAGGAAATTTGGGTGCATCAAGTATTCATAATTATTTTTCTTTAAGAAAATAGGTAGAAACTAGTAGTTGGTTTTTTATAATATTTAACTACTAGTGGATATGATTTTTTGATGAAATGAATGTTCATCCATTCAGTTTATATATCAAAATTTAAGGCTATACTAGTGTGTTTCCCCAACATGATGCATGTTTTTAACTAAAATTTCATTTTAAAAGTAAAAAACATGCAATTTATGTCATATTGGGAACACCATGTATCGTATTGATGTGTGGTTTATTCCAACACAACAAAAATGATTTATGGATCATTTTTCTAAATTATCAATAAATTTAGAGTATATTTTATTTGTTTTGAATATGTCACCCAAATTTTGAACTAAAATGTTACTTCTAAATTGAAAAAAAAATCACTTTTATATATATTGATAACACCGTGTATCAAATTGACATATGGTAAATTCATACACATCAGAAATGAATTAGGAACTAATAGAAAAATACGATTCTCTATCAAAATTTTAATAAAAGGTTTTTATAAAACTAACATTATAATGCATGAAGAGGTACTTTTAACATTGTTTTAATTAAAAAATATTTTAAACTTATTCCCATTATACTTTGGATGTCAGTTTTACAAAAAACCAAGGTTAAAGTTTTTAAAAAAAATGATATCGATTTTTTAAGAAAACTAACATCAAAACTTTTTTTAAACATTTGAAATAAATTTTAATAAAAAAACATCAAAGTCTTTTAAAAACATAAGAAAACATGTTCACCCACATTTTTTCATCAATAATTTTTCAGAAACCCTAATATTTGTGACACATGACTCTCAAACCCACTTCATCACCCTCAATAGTCCTCATTTAATCTATTTTTTACTTCACTTTTAACATTTTTCTTCTCTATAACATCCTACCCAATAGACCATTGGTTCATTGAGATCACTAATTTCTATTCTTTATCATGTTAAAGTTTTACCATAATCATCTTTCATATCTATTTTGAGTTGTATTATTTCATTTCGTGCAATCTAAAGTTCATCAATCGTCATTTTAGATCTCTTTTTCAGATATTTTCTACCTGAATCTTGATATTTTGTAAGTATACTTTTTATTTTTTATTTTTTAAATATTTTTAAGTATTTTTTAGTTAAAAATTATATTAATTAATTTTTTATACACATATTTATTAATTATAAATTATTTGGGTTTTAATTTGTTTGACAGTATAATTTCTTTTTGATTATAATTTTTTTGTTATTGTGATATAATTTCATTGTAATTGGAATTATTTGTATTTATAATTATTATTATTATAATTTTTTTATCATAATTTTTTTATAGTTAACATTTTTTATATTTATATATTTAAGGATATACATTTTAATATTGAGTTGTGTTTTTTGATATTAAGTATTGATTGATCACCGTGATAGCTAATATTTAGATAATGATGGATAGGTATTTTAAGAATATATTAGTTTTTGTTATTAGAGATTGGTATATCATATAAATATATATGATCATTTTTTATCAGTACTTTTACTTTAAAAAACGCATATAAGGTGTATCTAAACATTTCCTATTATTTTTTATAATTTTTTTAATTAAATATTTATCAATAAATGGTTAATTGATTATTTTGATTACATGTTTTTATGTCTTAAATTTATATGTTTATATATATCTATAAATTCTTATATGTTTTAATTTATTCAACTTTTATATTTTTCTATTAGGTAATTAATGTATCATAATTGGATAAATTTATGAAGAATCACTCATGAATATGAAAAGTGAGTTTCAAATTTCTAGGAATTTTCTAGAAAAACATGATTTTTTTTTATTTTCTATCTATGCATGAAGTGTGAATATGAGAAAGTTAAATTATAGATAAATCAAATACAATATTATTTTCTATGGTTTTTATCATAACTATGCAAATTGGATCTATCATGGTGAAATATTAGAAAAGTCAACATCTAATATTGATGAAGATATTTACCATGAGATATGGGGTCATATTGAAGAATAAATTCATTATATAGGATTTAACACCATTGAAAAAAATAGAAACTATTGAGAAATGTATAGAGAAACTTAGAAACATGTATTCTTAGGTTTCACTAAATTTACATTGTTATCAGTAGTTTTGAGGTCAATTAACTTGAAAGAAATAAATGGGTGGGCTAATAAAAGTTTCAATTAATTACATTAAATTTTAAAATATCTATTTCTAGAAGGAAATAGGCTTTTAGATTCCAATTATAATGTAAAGAAAATATTATGACCAATGGGATTGGGGTATAAAAAATACATTTTCCACCAATTATGGTGTGTTATAAATGTGGGAATATTAATGTTTATCAAAATATCCTAAATGGGGTAAATCATAATATAACATGGATAGAAAATTGAACTCAGATTCAATCTCAAGTATAAGTACAAAACCTTCCAATAAAGTAATTTGGTATCTTCCAAAAATTTCTTTTTTGAGTATCTATTTGAAAATTTAAATGATGCAATAAGGGTAAGATGACATACAGATGAGAGTATCTCTGAGAGAAATTTATTTCACACTACTAATTCACCATAGTGGAAGACATTTTATTAAAAAAAAACCTAATTTTAGAAGTAAGTCAAGAAATCCCAAAATGGAAATGTTTATATTTGGAATGAATCTCTATTTTAGCCTTAGTATACAACGTAGTTCATGGCCTATTATGTTGGTAGTTTATAAATTTTTACCACTATTTTGTATGAAGAAAAAATATGTTGTGATGATACTGATTATTTCTAGACCAAAATTTCTAGGAAACAATATTGATGTGTATCTTTTACCATTGATTGATGATTTGAAATTTCTTTCAAAGATAGTTTTTATAATTTTTTAAATATATGAGTAAGAATATTTAGTTTTTCATGATATGATAATTTTCACTATAAATGACTTTCCAACAAATGTATATAGTGTTAAGGGACATAATTCTTGTCCAATTTATGAAAAAGATACGAGATATTATCAATTGCAAGATGGAATAATGAAAATGTACATTGTAGATTAATGATTCTTTAAAATGTATCATCCTTATAAAATATTGAAAAAGGAATTTATTGTTTTTCAATAGTATAATATCCCAAAACAACCATTTTCAAGTGAATAATATTATGACTAGGTGAAAAAAATTATTTCATATTTAGAAAGAAGGGAAGTTCCGGTAACAAAAAAATACCTGGAAGAAGATGTTTATCTTATTTAAGATACTATATTGGATATTTTTAGGGATAAAACATAACATGGAAATTATGAATGTAAAGAATTTATTTTTCTAATTTTTATGTTTAGATATATATATATACATATATATTATTATTTTTGTGATTTGTGTGTTAAATTTTATATGTAACAGTTCCAGTTAAATATTTTTTTATTGAAAAAAATTACATCATTATGATTTTTTAAAATTTACACATATAAAAACACTTTTTTGTAACTTTGAAATTTAAATTTATAAATTTTGATCATTTATATGATTTTTGAATTAATTTTTTTATTTATTATTTGAAGTTAAATGTTTTTTCATTAAGAATCATGGCGTCACTATTTTGTTTTATGAAACATACAAATGAATTGACACTATTTTTTTACTTGGATATTTTTTTATTCATTATTTTTAGATATTAAATTTTATAATAATACGAAATTATACATAATATACATGCATTCATCTATTTAAGAAACATACACTTAGGTAGAGGAACATTTACCAAGGTATGTGTATGTTTTTATAAGAATATTTTTTTTATAGATGATCTTTTGTTACAATATTCGGTGGGTATATTAAATTTAATAATTAAAATTTTCATATATTATACACTTAATTGTTTCATGTAGTTTATATTAAGTATTTTATGTCTAGTATTATATGTGAGGTAATTTAAGTGTGGTAATTTGTGTGACAAAGATCGTGCTCAGTAATGCACTTCTAGAAACTATGTTTGGAAAAATATTTAAAATAAATTGTGTGTATTAACTTTCATATAGTGGATAGGTATGTGGTAATTTACATAATTATATTGTGATTTTGAAACTTTATTGGTAGATTTTATCTATTATCTATGTATCTAGAAAGCTCACTATGTTTGATAGTGTTGCGTCTAGTTTTTGAAAATGGCTTTTCAAATATTAAAAATATTTTTATTTTATTTTTATTTTATTTCATATGAAAATTAATGTCCTAAAATTTTATTTTCATTTATTTTTTATTCAATCCTTGTTTTGTGTTACTTTAATAGGCCTTTCATTGGGTCTTCTTTCTACCTTGATTATTGGGAATTCATGTTATCCTCATCGGGTTAATGTTTAATGTGTTCATGTCATTTCGTTATTATCTAATCCATTATATTGTATAGGGAAAATTACCATTATTTATCATATTGATATAACAATAAAGTTTTACCCCTATTTTTTCCCAATGTTTTTTTGATCAAATATTTGTATGGATCTTTGTCTTACTGTCCAATAAAATGAGTCTGCGTGCCTCATTTAAACAAACCATGTTTCTTTCTCTAAATTATTCCATTTTGTTTAATCATTTTGATGTTTCTTTGACTTTTGTGCTAATCACATACATTTTATATCACCTTGAATATCAAGATTATATCAATTACCTATTCATTCAATCCATACCAAGTTTTAGTAAGTGAAAATTCGATAGAGAAATATTATATAGTTTATCATTAAAATGTTTTATTATTGTTTCATTATAAAGTTGATGTATGGAATGATAATAAATATCTGTTGGACATCGTACAAGTTGCATATTGTGAACATGGGGTTGATAATACACAACTATGACTTTTATTACATCTAAAGTTTTATGGTTCTCATTAATCTATAAATGTGTAAATGGGTATTAATATTGAGACTTTGATCTGTAAGCATTCTTTTAATTTTTTTATTAGTAAATTTTATTTACCTTCAATAAATAAGGATTAGGAAATGTGCCTTATGTTTATTTCATCTAGTAGGAAGTATATGTCAATACCACAATTCAGAGTTGATGATTGTTTCCCAGTTCACTGGGAACTTCTACTTGAATGGTTTATTTGATTATTTTTATTGTATTCTTTTTTTTTTTGTTTCTTGATGTATAAAATAACTCATTTTTTTAATTCAAGTCATGTGTATAGGTTAAAAATCAACTAAAAGGTGTAAATATGTGTATTATTTACCATTTTATGCTTCTTATCTTATAATATTGATTTATGTGAACATTCTTGAGATAGTAATTTGAATAATTTTTTTGTTTGATTTAAATAATTCTAAACTTTTTATTCTTGTTTCTATATATCAAATTATTTTTAATTCATTTAAATTTTATATTTATTTTTTTGGGAAGTGTTATGATAAATAGTGATCATGTAGATCATTACATGTGGGTAATCTTCTGTTACTAAAAAAACATAGTACAATATTTACTATCAAAGATAATCTATTTATCATAATAACTTCAAAAAAAATTAAATATTGGAAAATTTGATGAAGATGATGATTTAAATTTATGGAATATTAAAATATGTGCACTGTTTATCCAATAATGTGAATTCAATGTTCTTTGTGGACCTAGAAAACTACTATTTTTTATTCAATTAATAGAGTGTTTGTTCTCATATTGACGTCTCATATTATATTTTATAGAAATAATATAAAATAATCCTTTTATCTTTAAATGATATGGTCGTGAGGGAATATAATTTTGATTCCACCATCATTATTATATCATATAAAATAGAATACCTCTATATGAAAAAATTATTAGTGGGTAGGTTTTGTAAACAACATAAGGTTTTATGTATTTAAAATCTTACTTAGAATTATAATATGGACTCACATAGATGAATTTAACGAGATATTATTGAACATAAATAAGATTTACATTAAAATAATGGATGAGGATCAAGTCATCATCTTCTTAATATATAAAAAAAACTCACAAAAAATTTAAAGAGAACAAATTATATATTGTAAGGGAATATTAACTCTAAAATAAGTGAAATTTTCTTTATTGATATGGTACTTATTGTCTAAAAATAGATTTGAATCTAAGGTGAAGGGTCTCAATATAAGGATATGGTCTAGGAATATAGTTAATAGGAGAGATAATAATCAAACCATAAAGGTTCATTCTCTATATATAAATAGATTCATTAAGTAATATCAGTATAAATAACCTAGATAAATTAATAACAACCATCCAAATAGAAAATCCTATAGAAATTTTAAGGATGGGATATTCATTTTATTAAATAAAAAAATATATGATAGTGAAAAGGTTTTTAATGTGTATAATAAAACTATTAGTATGAAATTTTTGTAGATTCTTGTTGTTCATTTCATATGTTTCCTTTGAACAGGTGATTCCCTAATTTAATATAATTTTAGGATGATGATTTAATTTTATGAGACAATAAGAGTTATATATTTATGGGTAAGGGTTTTGTTTGGATTGAATTTCTTGATACTATTTTTAAGGATTTAAATTATGTAAATTGGGTACTCAAATTTAAAATAAAATCATATCATTGGATATCCTTAGTAAAAAGGGTTTTTTTAGCTTCGATCCTTATTATCTTAAAAATTAACAAGGGATCTATCACTATGATGAGAAGATTCCTCATGAATGGGATATATGTTTTGAATTGAAAAAATCATGTTAGATAATTATAAAATTTATATAACATAGATAAATATGAAACTATGGTGTGGTATAGAATATTAGGGCTTATAAGTTCGAAAACACTAAAAGAATATCAAAAATTGGGGGACCTTAAAATAATTAGTACCCAGTAATATTACCTTTTGTGAAGGTTGTATTTTTGGTAATTTTGAATGAGTAAGTTTTTGTTGATTGGACTACAAAACTAATAATACCCTTTACTATATTCTCTTTAATCTATGGTGTCTTTCCAAAATCATCCATCATAGTTCATGCCAATATGTTATATCCTTCAATAATTTCTACTTTGGGAAGTTTAAGACTTAAATTTTATAAAAAAATCAAACATTTTTAAATCCTTTAACAATTAGGATTACATTTTTCAGAATCAAATTTTTAGGAATATTAAGGCCTTAATAACTAATAATATGTAGATATATTGCAACATCCTCAATTTTAATGGTATGTAATTTTGGCTACTGTGATAGTTTAACTTGGTTATGGGATGTGTTAGAGGTTACTTGGTGGATTAAATAGGGTTTGGTCATTTTTTGGTGTTCCATGGGGAGGATTGTTCCATGTTGTAGGTTATTTTATTCCTAGAACCCACTATTGTGACATGGGAAGGACCAACATTACCCTGGATGGGAGTGTAACACTATAATTCCTTATGTGATACATAACCATATTGGCCTCACCATGATATTGTGGATGGTGTGGTAAGTCCAAAATGGGAATGGTTTTGAGGCCACACCATTGGGGACTGTCGTGTTAGGTTTCCAAGGTTTGGTGTGATCAAGGTCACCATGACCATGGTGGGAATCACCATGTTGTGGTGATAGATAATTTGAAATTTGAAATATATGATTCATCTATTGGTATTTTTAGGTAATTTATTCCTATTAATGAAGACATGTACGATAATTAAGAGAGGATGTTTAATGCATTATTAACCCATTCTTCCCTCTATTAATTGATTATCCCTCATCCCCTTTCTGGTTCCTATGATATATAGTATTTTGGGTAAGGGTTTTGAATTTGGTTCCTTCTTATGAAGTTACCTAGGGATATGCCTTCCTTTTTATACATGTTCTCATTGATCTAGGCTTGTGGGGGTCTCAACCTCTTCTTATCCTCCCTTGAGTGAATCTAGATCTATCATCGATAGAGGACCTCCTTAGGTAAGTTGATGTGGTTATACTATCTTGGAATGATTCCTTTATTGAATCTCAGAATAAAACCATTATTATAATGGATTGGAATAGTTTCTAAGAAATTATTAGTGTGCAAGTTAGATCCAATTGGTGTATGAGTGTGTATTAACTATCATCACATAACAAACTCGGCTATTGGCATTGAAAATTTTAAGGTAGGAAGTTTCTTACAATATAGAGACTTGAATAATGTTTTTTCATGGTGATTAATGCATGTGTGTACCTTTGTAGCCTCTGATAACCATGTTTTATATTTATTACATGTGTGTGTGTGGCCCATGATACCCATGCTTGATATTTTTTATGTTATAGTTGTACTTATATGTTTTATTTACTATTTTATATGATTTTATATCACATTGAGGTTTTTCTTCTGGTAAAATATGATAGGTGGACTATCTTGTATTGTTTAACCCTAAAAGGGGGAGAATCTGTGACATGCGATGATCAAGACGATGAAATGAGACATAGGGTATGGGTATGATGGACTTGAGTCCTGACCCGAGATAGAGATGGGGTGTGATGGCATTATTTCCTAACCTATGAAAAATATGTGGTATGATGGCCTTGTGTCTTGGAACATGATAGATATGGGCCTCAATAACCTTGTGTCTGGATCCAAGACTTATTAGTCATGTGACTACTCAAGTATAAAGGTAGTTTCCTTACAGCTGATATAGGATCAAGAGTTCCATTATGATTGTTCTTCCAAAATGGAGATGAAGTAGCTATGAATTATGTTTTTAGATGATTGGTTAGTGCATGACCACCCAACACATGATTTATTATTCCTTACTTGCACATTTACTTATTATCATGGAATAAATATCTTATCCATGTACACTTATGTTAATGATGCATTGGTTTTATCCAACTATTTTTATACTCATACCCTACATAGAAATCTCAATGCATATGTAAACTTCATGACCAGAGATCTGGGAAAGTGAAAGTGTCTTGAAATTTGGAGTAGAGTATATGGATATTGGTATTCATAGGTATTATCGAGAGAAACTCTAGGGTGATGCCACATGGTCTTTATTTATTTTCCTATTTATTCCTTACACTCATGTATACTTGATACTTTGGGGTCTTTGGTTTATTACCTGTATGACATGAGATACCTATCAGGTCATCTGTTATAATATTATTATTTTTTAGTTTTGATATACCCTTTTGTGTATTAATATTTATTTGACATGATTATGATGTATAGATTTTTATTCTGAGGGTCCCCTACCCTAATCGGACCCTTAAAGCTAGTCAACAATCTCTTATATATGGGGAGGCACACATGAATCCATGTATCTCACTGGTTCAGACTCATTGATTTGGTTCAGGTCATTATAAAGTGGTATTCTATTATTTTTCCTTTTATTTCATTTTTAATGTGTTTAGGGAAATGTATAAAAGAGTTAGACTATGTAGAAACCAAGTAAGGGAGTCATGTAAATGCCTATATGGCTCTAATGTAATGGAACTATGAGTTACCAATGATGTGATTTCTATTTTAGTTGTGGATTTATGGTTTCATGTTGATCCTTAGTATGTTTTGTTTTTATAGTTTATTAAATTTGGGTGCATTCATGCATCATGACTTGGCATGTAGGATCACATGTCATATATACTCACTCCTTGTTATCGAGGGTATTTCATTTTATTAAATATAATGATTTGTGATTTTTTATTATCTAATATATTTTTTACATTTATATTATTTTATCTTAATCATTCTTGTTATTATATATTTATATATGATTATGAATATCATGAAGGTATGAATAATTGGGATTCAACCTCACGTAAAGCTAAAAGGGTTATGCCTAATTGCTATGGGTATGATCCTAATATAGGTTATCCTATTAAAATTCCTTATATATGCTAATAAAATAATTATATTATTATATTAACTAATTTGTTATATTCATTCTAAGAGTATGTCTAAAATTAAAAATAATGTTGTCTCGACATCGTCTTATGGGAATTCCTAGGGAAGCATGTCATTATTATCCAACTAGGGTGGATTCCCCTATTCCACCACTAGATGTATATGTGGATATAAATAAGAATTCTCTTTTATATGCTCTAGTGATTCAGGTAGAGGATCAGGGACCCACCGAGAGATGGTGGGGTGTTATGAGTGAGGTAGGAAGACATGGGGGTCTTATTTGGGAAACCATCAAATAACTTTTATTCAATGGATTTTTATCAAAAACATTTAATAAGAATCATGTTCAAGAGTTTATAAATCTTCAATAGGGACTTATGTCGGTGTCTGTCTACTCTGGTCATTTCATGTAATTTCTTCGCTTCTCTCTACTCTTGGATGGGAATAAGGGATAGAAGGCTAGGAAGGTTGATATCGACCTTCATCCAAAAATGGGGTGTCAAGTTTGGAGGTTTGACCAAATGATATATCCAGATGTGCTTCATAAGCCCTTGATGATCGAGAATGTTCTGAAGGAGGGCAGTGTTGTAGGTCATATTCCATCTCTTAATGGATTAGCTGGTGGACTTCCTAGTGATGCAGTGGGTGCCTCTTCTTGTAGAAAAAAGAGTAAGATTTAGGAGTTTGAGTAGGGTGATAGAAGGTAATCATAATAGAGTAGGGTTTATTCATCCCCCTCTATGTGAGGAATATTTCCCCAGTGTTTCAACTATGGATAGAGTGGGAACTATCATAAATTTTTCCCAATACCTTAGGGTAAGTGTCATTGGTGTAGCAATATATGAAATATTTAGGAGTCTTGTTCAATGGAATTGAAAATAGGTTCACATAGGGGTTCTAGGTAAACATGAACTATGTACTAGGGATCTAGATGGGGTCCTCAGAAACAAACTCTAACTCCATAGAATTTGGAAATCCAGGAAGGTTATACACCACAAGGCAAATCCCATGGAGCTGAGTTAGATAAAGTTTATGCAGTGGACCAGGTTACAGATATTGGTGGAGAGGTACCATAGACTATTTGAGGTATGGTCTTGATAAAATCTAATCTGTATTCCACTTTTTTTGATACAAGATATTCTCATTCATTTTTATCTTCTAAATTTGTTATTGGGATTGACTTGATAATCATGTTAACTTTTGAGTTGTTATCCCTTGAAACACCCATAGGGAAGAAAGTGTATCATCTTTAGAGATGTATAAGATATCCCATAGTAATTTATGGATATGTAAATCAATGATATTTCATTATTTTTAAGATTAATATATTTTATTTTATCTTTGGAATGGATTTATGGATTAGTTACCAAGTATACATTGACTACTATAAGTGATGTGTATCCTTCAATTCACCTAAGTGGGAGAAGTTTGTTTTTATTATAGATTGGGATGTTGGAGAAGGAAAATGTTAACATAATTGAGCTAGATTGGGTCTATCAAGTCTTAGGTATCAGGTATGGTTCTTGCAGAAGATCATGCGGTAACTTCAACCTCTTTTCATCCTATAGTGGACCTATATGAGGATATCTTCCCAGATGATTTCTCGGGACTTCCTCTTAATAGAGGAGTTAATTTTGAGATTGAAATCATCCTTTGAGTGAAAACTATATCAATTCCTCCATATCATATATAACTAGACGAGTTGAAGGAACTTAAGGTGGAGATTGAGGATTTAGATGTGAAGGGTTTAATAAGACTAAGACAATCTCCCTAAGTTCTTACAATGTTGTTCACAAAGAATTCATATGTTATTCATTAGTTATTTGTGGACTAAATGAAGCTAAAATAAGTGACCATAACTAATATATGCATGTTTTTTAGGATTTATGACCTTTTTAATCAATTTTGGAGGCCTAGTGATTCTCTAAGATTGATCTATCATCCAAATAACATCGGCTTCGCGTCAGAGAAGAGGATATCCCAAAGATAAAATTCAAGAGTAGATAAAAATTGTATGAGTACATTATCAAGTCTTTTGGGTTGAAAAAATATGAATCTCTTCAGTTCATAGTTATGATTAATTTTGAGATTAGTTTATCTCTTTTGAGGTTCTAGTGGATTTTGAGAGTCATTAGTTGAAAATTAGAGTTTTCGAGGAAATAGACATGGTGTACAGTTTCGGTGAATAATTTTTCTAACTGTGTAGTAACCATGTGATTTGTATATGTTAGTTATAGTGACAATTGTCACGTTTTGATAATGGTATACCTAACCATGAGAGTTTCTAATAAAATTGTGTATATGTTTTTGTTTGGGTCTAGTGGCTATTTCACAGCTTCTGTATGTTTTTTTAAACAATGAAACTACCCCTAGGAAACCATAGGACTTGGCTTTAAAGGGATAATAGTTACTACATGGTAAAAAAGTGAATCCTAACTGTGTGAAACTATCCAAACTTATTAAAATGTAAAATTACCCTAATTCCCTTGGTTATTTTTAACTCTAATATCCTTCAAATCCCTTAGCGACTCGAACCATACCCTTATTAATGATATAAAGAAAATTAATGTTGATTCATTGGTGATGTTATATTGATTTAGGTGGATCTCTTCAAGGTATTTTTATATTTACTCTCATTTTTTTTTCTTTTATATTGATCCATCCTTAATATTTTCCCCCTTGATCTGTTAGAGACTAATTGGGAAATGATCTCCAAATTTATATGGTTTAATGGGAAATTAATGGTTTTCTTTATAGATCTAGTCTTGTGAATAAAGGATCTATTCATTTCCAATCATCAAATTCGAAGTCATAGACATTTCCACTATTTTTGAGGTAAGTGTCTATATCTGATGGATTCTTTACCACGTAATAATTGAATATTCTTATAAAATCATTTAATTTTGGTATATGTAAATGATTGGTTTGATGTTGTTGATATATAAATTTAAATCCCTGATTTTTACTCAATTTATAGTGGGGAAAAAATTTAATGGGGGTTTTCTTTAATCATAGTTTCATGAACTTTAAGTGTTTGGTGAAATGTCATAAAGATAAATTGAAAATTTTGGGCTTTAATACTATTTCATGTGATGTTAAACCTCAAAAATTTTGGAAGACCCTGGGATATTTGTATTTATAGGGACCTAGGATTCACTATGCTATATATATTTCTGAGGATATATTGGTATCATATAACCCATCTTATGGACCATTTTCACATCGTTAGTAGACATTTCCTGGATACTTTTGATTTAGTTAGAATTTTTTTTATTATGTATAGATTTCTTGGTTGATACCATTTATTTAATAAAAGTTTATTTACTTCTATGTTCTTAAGGATTGGTATATGTGTTTTTTTAAGGAAATCAATGGTTTGTTTTATGAAAAAAAAAATTTCATATATACTTCTTTCTAAAACTAGATTTTTTTTAAAACTAGAACTAATTTTTTCATAGTAATATACTTTGTATAGATTCATGGTGGTATTCTATTAGGGATTTCTTCACACACTACATATTTCTTTGGTCATATGTAGAATTGGTTTTTTGGACTTGGGTAAATGGAAGTGTGTCAAGTATCATTGAGGTTCCTCCCAATCAATGTTTTCTTCAGGTGGTTTGGGATGGTGGTGACTGATGGTCACATAGAGATAAACTCTTCACTCATGGTTTGTCATGTGTTATGTACCATTAAATTTTTTTCTCATTATGTGTAATTTTTATTTATTATACATACACTTTATACTTGGTTTTTGGATTTATAATTATATATATATATATATTTATTAATTAATTAATTAATTAATTAATTTTGGTACATTAGGCATGCATTGGTGTTGTTCAAGGTTAAATCATTCCATTATTTTCTATATTATTACCCAGGTTCCTTTTACCCACCCATGATGATTGGGAATGTGATTCAATTATTTTGATTGGCCATATAAAGTGATATGTTATTTCCACCTAGTTTGGTTTGTTACAAACTGGTATTAGAGGAGGTCGTCTCTAGGGTTTATGGTAGACAGGAGTAGGACCTTCAGAACTTGAGTAGAAAGTGTGGAAAGGTGCCTGACTAGTTCAATTTTTTATCTAATCTCATGATACCACGAATGGATATGGATTTTTTATCAAGCTTATGATTTCTTTTTAGTTTATTTAAATGAACTTGATTTTGGGTTTAGTTAGATGAACTTTTTCTTGTATTATGTTGTCTTCTAATGTTTCCATGTCTCATTTGATGAATCTATTGTTTCCTCAAATGTTTTTTGTTTAAGGGGTTTACTATAAATTATTAGGGTTCATCTTTTGATTCAAAGTTTCATTCCTTCACTAATCAGGCATTATCTTTTTTGTTTAATAGATAATTCTTCCTAGAATATCTCTTATGAATCTAGGAAAGGAATACATGAGACAAGTTCCATAATCAAATCCTCCAGTCGACCCTTCATTGGTGGAGGTATTTTTATGAATAATCTAAAATCCAGCTGAGTAAGGTGTTGAAACCTAAAAATGGATGGTATACCATGCTATGGAGTTTACCAAGAACACTCCACCTATCTTTCACGGTGATAAAGAAACCCATAAACCTAAGGGGTGTCTTGAATAGATTGATGGAATTTTACTCCAAATTCAATATTTTTATTTTTAAATTTATCACTTTTATAGGTTATGTGAGATCCCTCACAAACATTCCATTTCCACGTCTTCACAAATCCCCCACACTCCATAAATAAAACCTCCCAATAAAAATTAAAATTTCCAAAATTCAAATTTCAAATTGAAACCCCACTATAGCAATATATTCCTAGATCCCAATGCCAACCTATAGATTTCACCCTAAAATGCCAACAACCATTCATTGAACTAGACCACCATTATCTTACCTACTCACTAGAAAGTAGAACATCAACCATCATTACTGTTGAATTTCTGAGAAGAAAATGTGTAGCTACATCATTCAATATAATCTATAATAGGATCTTACCTATACCACATTCAAGAATATATTTAACCAACAGTTTTATCTTGAAATGTTGTTAGTGGTGAAGTCACATGAATTTGTGACCATGGACTAAGGGGATCACTTTGTTATAGAGTATACCCCTAGTTTCACTAAGTTAGTGCACTTGTCACCTGATATTGATTCTGATGACAACCCTAAAGCTCAAAGGTTTGAGAAGAGTTTATGGGTTAATATTAAGTTGATGTTGATTCCCTTGTTCCAACAAAAATTTGTTTAGGTGGTTGAAAATGAAGATATATTAGAAGCAGACATAGCCGAAAAGAGTGATCATGGTGAAATTTTAGTATCTACAAGGGAGATTTGGGATATGTATTTTGGTTAGAAGAGTAAGTGAGGTGATCCATATCAGGGGTAGTGGTAGTGGTGAAAAGAATAATTTGGGTAAGAGATAGGTGTTCTACATCCAATGTGGAAGATACTGCAACACTAAGCCTGATTATAGGACAACACCCAGAGCATGCCATATCTATGGATAGTCGGGTCCTCTCCAGTTCTTCTATAGAAAAAAATAAGGGCTAGATCAATGGTTACCAAAGGCTCATAGTTCCTATATAATGTAATAAAAATAGGTGTATATCAATCTTATGTAAACGGGAAAACTTAGGCTATAAGGAAATAACAAGGTGGATTTAAGGATGATCATAGTTACACAGTGGAGTATGCCCTAAAGGAATCTAAAGTAGGGCCAACTAGTGTGAGAGGTACCACATTTATTTCATCTTTTATAGTTGTATAATTTTATGATACTTTTACATATCATTACTTTATATCATCTAATTTGATTTATACACTGGATTTTCATTCAGAGCTTATTCCCTTTTTAATGGATCTTCTCACTCCCTTGGAAAAGAGGAAGGGGAAATGTTTTAAATTCCCATAGTTTTTGGTGATTATTGTTAACTTCAAATTCATGTGGTATTATGTGGTTATTGATATTGATGTATTCAACCTTATTATTGTAATTAATTGGACGATCCATTTTAATTCCCTAATTGACTATTATCATCATCAAGTTTAGTTTTTCTCTTTTGGTGGATCCCCCCATGTCTTTCATTGTGAGTGGGATCCTAGACCAGGAAGAGTGGGTCTTATTGTTCCCTATGTAGGAATGATATCACGTGAGTTTCTAAAGATTATTCTTGACATTATTGATCAACGTTTGAGTAATCCACTTCTTGTGGTGTTGAGGGATTATCCTAAGGCCTTTCTAGATGATTTTTATGGGTTAATATCCCATAGGTTAGTCATGTTCACTATTGTCCTACTACCTAAGACATGACCTATTTCTATTCCATCTTATCATATAGAACATACTGATTTTAAGTATCTTAAATTTCACCTTATGGATCTTGAGTCTAATGGATTTGTTCATCCCAATATATCACCTTGGGCTTCACTGGTTCACTCTGAAAAGAAATAATAGAGAAGCCTTATATTCTGTGTTAATTATTGAAATCTAAATAAATTCACTATTAAAAAAATGTCCATTTCCTAGGATTAATGATCTATTTGATAAACTCAGAGGATCCCAATGGTTTTCTAAGATAGACCTGCAATCAGGGTATCTTCTGTTGATAGTTGGAAAATAAGATATACCCAAGACAACAATTAGGAGTTGGTATGTGCATTTCAAGTTCCAAATTTTGTTATTAGATATTACTAAGGCTCTTAAAATGTTTATGGAACTGATGAATCATATATTTCATTAGTTCTTGAACTCATTTATAGTTATATTTTTGAATGATATTTTGGTTCACTCCAAGTCAATTGAGGGATACAAGGATTATTTAGGTATCATCCTCATAATATTAAAAGAATATCATCTATATGGGAATATATCTAAGTGTGAGTTTTGGATCTAATAAGTGAAGTTTATAAGACATGTAATATCTGAAGGGGGTATCTCATTGGATCTTGAGAAAATTAAGGAAGTTAGGTCTAGGGATCAACTCAAAAAATTGTTTGAGATTGTCATGACTCAACCCACTAGGACCCACTTGGCAGATGGAAGGTTGAGCCACAACTACCCCAAGCCTACTTCCATAGTCTATGGGGTGGTGACAATAATTTAAAGGAATAACTAATATGGGTGGAATTATCCAAATGTACCTGTATACACACACCCAACCATCTACATGTAAAAGTGTAGAAGAATAAAAAGAAAAGATAGTAAAGTCTAGAGTGATAACCATGCATGTAACAACCTCTAGGGAATAAAAAAGAGTGTGATAGTACAATCCCAAAATTAAAGGAAAAAATACATTACCATCCATAAAATATTCCCCAACCTAAAAAATAACTGGAAAAGTAAATATTGAGAGAGCTCGAATCAAGATATCCAAGATCCGACCACCATGCATGGTCAAATTCTCCTAGGTATACCTATGCTTCTCTAAAATCATTGTCGGCCTGTATTTCATCTTCATAAGACACATTGTGTTCATGAAAATACTATGTATGGGTGAGTATATACATACCCAATAGGGCTCCCTTAAAATAGGAGGGGGAGAAATAAGACACATGCTAGAAATAGACATCCCAACCCACAGTAATAGAGAAATGAAATCCAATACTTAGATATCACATATATATGAACATAAAAAAAGAATCCCAAATGAGATATAAAGGATATCTCCATCTCACAACCCATACAAAGATAATGAGTTTTCCAATTGTTCCAAAAGTTCATCATCAATGATCATCATCGAACGTGTCTTTCTGAATAAGTATCCATGTGGAACCACACCCCGCAACTGTACTGCATAGTCAAGGGGACACAATCTCTAAATAGAAGACGTGTAACCTAGTTTGATAGGAGGGTGACACTCAATAGGTTGAGGACCCATTCCATGAATTTTCTATAGGTTTCCACACATTATATAGAGGAACCATGCCCTGACTCTATAAGAGGGTTCCACTCAGTAGATAGAGGACCCATGCCCTCACTCCACAGGAGGGTTCTAATCAATAGAGAGAGGACCCATGCCCTGACTACACAGGAGGGTGAAACTTAGTATATAGTGTATCCATGCCAAGAAATTGTAGGAGGATTCCACTCAGTAGAAAGAGGATCCATGCCCTAACTTCATATGATGGTTACACTCATTAGATAGAGGACCCATGCCCTAACTCTGTAGGTGGGTGACACTCTCCAATGGCCCTTCTCAGTCATTTTCAATACTGAATGCCAACAAAAGAAGTTTTATGCTCATAAAACCTCACATCATATATCAAAAGACACTATGAAGTCCACCAATACATTCTATATAGACAGACACTCAATATGGGATACTCTTACGCCAAATTCCAAGACAAACGAAGGAAATAAGAGATATAAAATATTCATAAAGGAATACATGACATGTAAGGGACCCACAAAAATTTTGTTCCCATTAAAATACCTGGACGTGTACTTGATAGTACATGGGTCACTATCAATGTAGTACTACATGGCATGTAAGGTACTATATGATGTTTCTTGGACTCTTAGGGTCAATCCATGTTCCCATGGTCATGATTGAGTCCTCCTAGTTGTGTTCATGTACACTGGACATGTGATAGTACATGGTTATGCCCCGCTCTACATAGAGTGAAAGGAGACATGAGATTCTAGGCATGTACTTCCTATCCATTCCCATTTAGACAACTAGGGGTCACACGGAATGAGATATTTAACTCTATCATGAAACCTTAGCCACTGTAGTAACTGGACTACATGGTGTGTGTTCTTCATACTACATGACGTGTAGTCCATTTTTTCACATAATGTTAGATCTAATCTACATGACTCAGATATATTCCTCTCAACACTGAATCTAACATTTTAACACCTAAAATGTTGGAATACACCTCTATCCATTGATTATGTCCCTCCATTGTCAATAAATCGGAATATGGTTCCCCCACACGAATCCCACATGCTTCAATGTGTCTCTCATGCTATTGTAATCTCTACTTCAGATACTAGATCCATGAATCCATCACCTACATCCCATGATTCATCCATATTCATCCTTAGATCCTAAAATCATACATCTCACGTCAAACCACCGTGAATCTGGGGGTTTTATCAAACTTGAAATTTCCTGATAATGTCAAACCATTCCCTTGAATACCGATGACGAAGAACACAAAAAAAAAGATGAGGGAAAAGCACAAAAAAGGTGAAATAATCATTGTACTAGTGTTCTTGACCACTGAATATAAATTTCGGATATTTGGGGTGAGAAATACGGCACAACAAGTGTAATAAACTGAATAAAAATTTAAATTTGATATACGGGATCATGTAAAGGATTATTTAATTGAAAATAGAAGAATAAGGTTTTAATTGTGCTCAATTATTTAATCATAAGGGAAGAAACAAAAAAAATTATTTCTACCATGATATTGGATTTATCATTGGAAAATAAAATTTTCTCTAATGATAGGGATGATCTGTTGTGTTCACTACACCTCATCTCACCATGATCTGGATTCCAGTCGTCGTCTGATCACAATCTGCCAATGAAAAATGGTGAAATACTACTCTTAATAGTCCTAGGGTCTTTCTTCTAACCCTATTGATTCTCTATAACATCATATATAGAGAGGGAATATATTTTAGTATACTTAATGAATTAATTAATTCACATAGCATACCCTCCAACAGACGCTTTATCTGAACATCCAATGTTCACCAACTTTAGGCCACATCTAGGGTAAATCTCATTATTTAGATTCAACTGCAGTATTGGGTTTTTTATTTGATACTTCTTTTTGGATATATCAAATAATTTCTGAAAAACTTTGTGCATGTGATATAAATTATATCTAATATTTTTATAAAATTGATTTTGGGTGCATTGGGCCTTCGAATTGCATGACATCTCAGTTCCTAGATCAAATAATATTCCTTGATATATTTCAAATTCTTACATAGAAAAATCATGGTCACTATATTTTTCACTCATGTAATATTTTCATTCCCAAAAATAAAAAACTAAGAAAAATGTGGGGATACTAAGCCTGCATCTGGATCTCCTGATCTTGGGAGCTCTCTTGTATGCTCCTATGCTACCACAACACACAAACCAAGGGAATGGTACATCCATGTAGGAATAATCTCTCTTGGTGATCCTTGATCACCACTACATGCTCTGGAAGGGTGTCCATGTCCTTGATATCATGTTCACCCCACTCAATAATATGTGTAGTATCATTCATGTATCTCCTTAGATTCAACACATAGAAGCTTTCATGCACCCACTCCAATGTTGGGGGTAAGGATAGGTGGTAAGAAACTTTACAAAAACTCTATAAGATCTCAAACATTATGATGAGTCTTGAGGATATATTTCATCCATGGAAGAACCTCTATAATCCTCAATGTAGTGAGACTCTAAAGAAAATGTGATCTCCATGTTTGAACTACAAGGGACTATGACATTAATATGAGTAATATTTCTTCCTTCTCTTAGATATCTTCATACCTCATAGACCATTTGGACCTTATCCATCATTAGCTACACCATCTCTAACCCAACAACATATGCCTCACCAATCTCAGTCTAGCATAAGGGTTACCTGAAATGTCTGCTATATAGGGCCTCTTAATTTGTAATTCCAATATTATAATGATAACTATTAATTTAATAAAACTCTATGAATGGTAAGTGATTATACCAAATTCAGTTGAAATCTATCATAGAATCCCTCATCATATCCTATAACGCCTAGATAGTGCACTCAGTCTGACCATCTTTTTTGGGGTGAAAAGTTGTACTCATCCTCATTTGGGTCCCAAATCCCTCATGTAGATCTCTTAATAACTATGATGTGAACCAAAAATCATGTTCAAAGACAATTATTGAGGTAACCCCATGAAGATGTATGATCTATGGTATATATAACTATTCCATAGTCTCCACCAAACATTGGTCCCTTATATCAAGGAAGTATGCTGACATTGTAATTCGTTCAACTATCACCTAGATGGACTCATAGATTCTCACTATCTGTAGATTCCCTAACACAAATTATATGGATATGATATCCCATTTCCACTATAGGATATCAAGAGTCTATAATAAAACTATTAGAACCTAGTTCTCATCCTTCAACTGCTAATATGTGAGGCACCGAGAGACAAACTCGGCCATGTTCCACCTCATGCTAGCCTACAAAAACCATTGTTGAAGGTATTTGTACATATTCACCACACCAATATGTACAACGAAAGTATAAGTGTGAAAATACCTCATAAAATCATCTAGTATCATGACTGGGAACACCATCCATCCCTGTAATAGGATGACATGATTCCCTCCTTCAAAAAAACATCTGGTAAATATATTGATCATATCTAGTAATATAAGAACTCATAGTTGATGTTTCACAACTATTACTCCCTCACATGCTCTATAATTTGAGGAGACAACACCATAGAAGGATGAAAATTTATACCCTACACCTCTACTAGGTTCAGCTGTAACGATGCCAACTACTCAGATGGTTCCTCCACCAAACAACCTTGGGACTTCCTGCTAAGGGAATCTGACACCACATTTCCCTTCCTAGGAGTGTATTATATCTCAAATTCATAGTCATATCAGAACTCCTACCAGAACCTCTATTTCATGTTTAGGTCTCTTTGAATAATGGCATACCTTGGACTCTAATGGTCTGAATAAATAGCAAATCACTCTACCAGAAGATAGTGCCTCCACATTCTTAGTGTAAAGACTATAATTTCCAAATATAGGTTTTGATTCATATAGTTCTTCTCATGGGGTCTCAAATAACTTGATCCATAAGCAATCAAGACTTTTATTTTTATTAACACGTATTTGATCCGAGCTCTATAGTCATTTCAATATACTACATATTCCACACCCTCCTTCGATAGTCTCAAAACAGGGACACTTTTCAACCTCAACCTCAAATCCTCAAAGGATCTATAGAACTAATAAGTCTTGGTAAATGGATTCCCTGTCCACATTAGGGCAGTTAAAGGGGTTTTAATCCTAGATATGTATACCAAAAACAACTTATAGTACCCTTCCAAGATAAGAAAACTCCACACCTCTAATTCATTATTGGGTGGCTCCAAAGAAATAACTACATCGATCTTTGTTGGGTACACATCTAATACATTCTCAGAGATGACATTCCCTATAAATTGAACCTCATGGATCAATAACTAGAAATTATAGAGTTTACCATAAATATGTGGCTCTCAAAGCATGTCTATGCCCATAATCAGGTGCTCTACATGCTTCTCTTCTGATGCAGAGTATATGAGTATGTCGTTAATGAAGAAACCAAAAAATTGGTCCAATTATGGATAAAATAACTAGTTCATAAAAACTATAAACATAGTAGGGAAATTTGATACACTTTAGGGTGTCAACAAAAATTCATAGTGTCTATAGTAACATTAGAATTCCAACTTTGGAATATCAGCCTTGAGAACTCTCAACTGGTTGTATCCAGACCTGAGATAAATATTTGAGAACCATATTGTACCTAAAAACTAATCAAATATGTCATAAATCCTTGGAAATGGATAATTTTTTTTATTATGGCCTAGTTTAGGTGTTGATAATCCACACAAATTTGCAAGATCTCATCCACCTTTTTCATGAACAGCACTGAATCTACCTAGGGGGACACACTAGGTATGATGAAAACATTATCTCAAAGGTAATCTAATAAAAATTATAGCTCCCATATCTTATTAGGGGCCTTATGATATGCCACATACGATAACAGAGTGGTATCGGGGTGTAAGTCGATAAAAACTCCATCTCTAGCATCGAACTCAGTCCCAAAATTTCCTTGTGGGATACATCCATATAATAATCCACGACTTAATGAATCTAGATGCTTAAATATCCCTCTATTCCAAGGGATGAACTTTACAACTGATGTGTGATGGGTTTATTTTTTTTGTTTGAAAGTATCACATGCTTCATCATGATATCTATCTCACCCATAAATGAGAACTGTGTCCCACCTGTCAGAAGGAATCTAACTTGTCTATGGTGACATTTAGTCTATGCTTGGACTATGGATAACCATTCCATACCCAATATGATTTCATATGGAATCATTTTGATGAACAAGAGTTTTCATGTGAAGCTCTCTCCACCAAGAGATAACTTGCAATACCAGTAGATAAATGATATTGAAGAAGTGTTCCCTGTAGGAACCTCAAGAAAAATCCATTGGGCCAAAGTCTCGGCTGTCATGACCCGTCCCTCGGGGCTCGTGCCATGACTTCCCCAAGCCCGTCTTCCATAGTCCAGGGGCTGGAAACTAGCATCAAAAGGCGTATTCCTTAAAAATGGGAAGACATTACCTTTATAACCAGTAAATCACACAATTATGCATAAAGCAAGATACAAGCACAAAGTAAAACTATGTAGTAAACAGGGTGTGTACATATTGTAAAAGGGGCCAGAATACAAGCTCAACTGTAAAGTACAAGAAAAAATGGAAAGTACAAGTAAAACTGAGTACAACTCTTGTGAACACCCTCCAAGGACTCCTACCTGAATGGTAGGTACAACTCTCGAATGGTTGTCTCTATGGTACGCCTTGTCTATGGTCCACCTCCAAGCTACCTCCAATCCTAGTACCCTCGTCCTTAGTCAGTGATGTCCATCATTTTCACCAAACAAAATAAGGTGTGGGCGTAGCCCATGTAGGGGTGAGTATGACGATACTCAGTAGGGACCCCGAGACCCTTGAAGGTCTCACAAAATCCAAAAAGGATAAACCTCAAAACATGAAAACAATTGACAACCCTACTTAGGTATATTCTCATACATATATATAAGTTATCGAGTAAACCCATATCAATCATGAGGAAACACAAGGACCAACTCAAAAGACCGAATCCCAATTGTTCCACGAAGAAAAGAATATCACAAAGATAAAGACTTAGATCACACCAGGTATACAACTCTAAGAAACAGAATTATGAAGCTGACCCACATAGGATCGCTATGGAAGAGGACAACTGTCCATGAGATTCTCTAGGGATAGTAACAAGTAACATTTTGAACACCTAGGCTACTGGAGAACTCCCCCTCTATCGAGTACAGTGGGCCTACCACGTCACACAGAGGCGCTTCCCACTAACCTTGGACTGCTGAGGTACTCCTCCTATCTAGTATCGCGGGTCTGCCGCGTCACACAGAGGCGCTCCCTGCTGTGGGTCTGTCGTGTCACACAGAGGTTCTCCCCCTTGTGGCCTACTGAGGTATTCCTCTGGTCGAGTACCATGGGTCTACTGTATCACACAAAGGAACTCCCTACTATGGGTCTGCCGCGTCACACAAAGGTGCTCCCCATTGGACCAGTCGAGTCTCTCCAAGTCGAAACGGTTAGTAGACATCAAGTCTGAACCTGTCATAGGGTTCTGTACATATCACGCTTGGGAGAACCGATCCCCAAGACATATATCATACCTCAATCACCCCTAAGATCCCCAAAAAAGTAACCCAAAGGTTTGTCACATCAAAAGGGGCCCAACACAATAGACGACGCGCCAATCGGATGCCTGGTCTGTAAGTTCTTAGCGTTTCCACTCCAAGGGTTCGGTTGGATTCGGGGTTCGATCCAAACAGGCCATATTCCAACCTTACCCAAAACTGAAGTGTATTATATCAAAAGGACCATCTCGATCCAAGGATTCTGGCACCATAGAAGGTTCGTCAAATGGATGCCCGGTTCTCAAGTTATGGCCAACAAGGTAATACTGGGCCCAGATGGGCCCATGTTCGGTCCGACCTAGTTGGACCAACCCGGCCTGGGCTGGCCTGACCCAGTTCGGGTCAACCCACCCCGGTCCGGGTCTGGGCCGATTGGTTTGGGCCTTGGTGGGCCCGACCCACTGGGTCGTGGTCCGGCCCGGCCCACGTTGGGGGCGGCCCAGCTTGGCCCGCGAAGGGTGTGACCCATTAGTGTGGCTCGTAGTGCGGCCCATAGTGTCGCCTCGTTGTGTGGCCACACGGTGCGGCCTGCGGTGCCACCTCATGGTGCGGCCCACGGTGCGGCTCGTGGTGTGGTCTGGCTGACACGTGGGACCTCTCGGCGATCCTGCACGATGCACCTCTGCCAGCCGGTCTTTCTTCCAGTGGTGTGATGGTGTCGTTGTCTACCTGTGGTCGGCTGGGTGTCGGTCGTCATCTGCCTACACCACGACCAAGTAGTCGTGGCCTCCTGCTGCACCGGATGTGCGGACGTGCGTCGCTGCTCCATCATAGGGTCGGCCAGTTGTCAGCCACCATCCTGCCCCACTGTGGCCAATGGGCCGCGGCCTCCTCTTCAACCAGTGGCGCAGATGCACACCGCCCTTCCTTCCTCACAGTCGGCTGGGTTGCGGCCATCGCCTTCTTTAACAAGCCACTGCGGCTTCATTCCAAGCCCGAAAAAATTATACGATCGCATATTCGCGATCCTTGTGTTGAAGGATTCGTGTTCATATATCGTTCTCAGAAAAACTCTGTATTTTCAGTGCCAATAAAAATTAGGGGGTTGAAGAGCACATTAAGAGTGTGCAAAGAAATAAAAAGAAAGAGGAGCAAGGTTTATGTGCGGGATGATGGCCATGTTTTTTTGGCCATCACAGTCATGAATTTAGGATATAAAGATTCAATATAATTAATTCAACGTGTAAAAACCCCTATCTCAATTGTTTATTGGAGGTGTCATGATGAAGAAATACATAGTCAATGAAGAACGTTGGTGTTCATCATGTCCACAAGACGCTTCCGATCCGGGCTTAGGGTCGGTTCCTTGTTCTTCATTGGGGGGTGGTTCTTCATTGGAGAAAGTTCTTCCCAGTTCTCCAAGGTTCTCCCAACTCTCTTTTTCCAATGATTTCCAACCAGGAAATGAGGAGCCAACATATATTAAAATAGGTTTATCAAATAAAATTAATTATGGTTGGCACAATTAATATGGTTATGTTGGCATATTAAAGTTCATACAATTAAATGGTACAGTAAATTGAATTACCTTGGCACAATTGAATGTCACATTAAATTGAATTCATGTTGGCACAATTGAATTGGAAGATTCCAAGTAATTTCCCCACATTAAAGAAGGGTTCGGGTGGTCCCCACCACTAAAATTAAAAAATGAGGTTTCAAACTTGGGTGGTCCTCACCTCTATAATTCAAAAAGGAGGTTTCAAAAATAAAAATAAAATGTTAATTATTTTATTTTTCTTCTTCCATGAAAAACTAAAAAACTAACTTCCACTCTCAACCTACTGCGGTCGAGGTGAAGGTCTCCTTAAGAAAATTCCAGAGATGCGATTTCAACAATGTTCTCAGATTTAAATTCCGAGCACCAGTTCAAAATTTACTAAAACCCTCTTGCATGTTTACTGAATATACCTGAAAAAAAATTCCTAAATTCATTTTGGGCACTCTGAGCCTTGGAATCATGTGCCGTTAATTTTTGTGGACTTGTTATATTCCCATATAATTAAAAAATATATATACATGGAAAAATATGGGTCTTTACATTCTCCCCACCTCAGGGCTTTGCATCCTCGTAAGACACAACTCAAACTAAGGGAACAACTGGGGGGTACTGAGCATGTATCTGAGCCTACTACTCTCATGTGCTCTCCTAGAGGTTCTCGTACTGCCATCGAACGCGCACCAGAGGTATTGAACGCCCATGAAGGACCCGCTCCTATCGATCCAGAATCTCTAATGAAACCTCTTTAAACGTCACCCCATCGTCGATGTCCAGCTCTTTGTGGTCGATGACGTGAGATGGGTCATGCACGTATCTCCTCAGCTGAGATATGTGGAAAACGTCATGCACCCGGTGCAACTGAGGTGGAAGAGCTAAACGGTAAGCCACCTCACCAACTCTGTTGTGGACCTAAAAAGGTCTGATGAACCTCAGAGATAACTTTCTGCCCTGACAAAATCTCTACAAACCTCATCGATGTGAGACCCATAGAAAGACATGGTCACCATCCTCGAACTCTAGAGGTCTCTGTATCTTATCAGCATAGGATTTCTGCCTACTCTGTGCAGTCTTCATCCGCTCCTAGATTATATACACCTTCTCAATGGTAGCTCACACCATCTCTGGTCCCATGAGTGTTGAATCCCCTGGGTCTGTCCAACACAAAGGTGATCTGTAAGGTCATCCATAAAATGCCTCAAATGGTGTCATACCGATAGTGGAGTGATAACTGTTGTTATATGCAAACTCCACTAAGGGAAATTGATCCTCCCAACTAAGGCCAAAATCCAGGATGTAAGCACGTAGCATGTCCACAAGGGTTTGAATGGTCTGCTCTATTTGACCATCCGTCTGAGGATGGAAGGCAGTGCTCAACCGAAGTTATATCCCGAACACCTCCTGCAACCCCATCCATAGCCAGAAATTAAAACATGAATCACGATCAGAGACAATCATAGTTGGTACTCCATGAATCCATACAATATCCTACACATAGAGGTGTCCTAAGCCCTCTACTGAACCCTGCTCTCTGATAGGTAAGAAGTGGGCCGACATGGTGAGTCGGTCTATGATCACCCAGGTGGAATCATGTCCCCTAGACGTGTGTGTAAGACCCGTCCTGAAGTTCACAGAAATTCCATCTCACTTCCACTCTGGGACCTCTAATGGCTGAACTAAGCCTACTGGAACCTGATGCTCCGCCTTCACTTGTTGACAAGTGAGGTACTGAGAGATAAACTCCAACACTACTTTCTTCATTCCCGACCACTAGTGTTGACGCCGAAGGTCTTGAAATATCTTTGCTACTCCTAGATGTACAGCTAGAGGGGATGTATGGAACTCCCTCAACACTTCCTTCCTAAGTGTCATGGGTACCATAGTACACCCCCTGAAGAGGATGACATGCTCCCCACCTTCAGAAAGTCCATCAGGTTCCTGTCATGTGGATATCTGAGCATGTTGAGCCTCACAGTCAGCATCCCCAAGTTACACCTCCCTAACTCGCTAAAGGAATGGTGGAGTGACTGTCAGTGACTAAAGATAAGTTTCTCCTTCTCGATCCACATAGGATATCCACAAAGTGGTTGGCTACTCTGTCACCTCACTCAGCAATTGTATACCAGATCTCCTGCTGAGTGCATCTGCTACTACATTACCTCTCCCAAGAGTACAGACTATCTCGAAGTCATAGTCCTAGAGAAACTCAAGCCAAAGCCGCTATCTCAGGTTCAAGTCCTTCTGAGAGAAGATATACCTGAGACTCTTGTGATCATAGTAGGCTATAAAACATTCTCCAATCAAGTAATTTCTCCACATCTTCAAGGTAAATACCACTACTGCTAACTCCAGGTCATGGGTAGTGTAGTTCTTCTCATGTTGTCTCAATTGTCGAGAACCATACGTGATCAATGCTCACTCCTACATCAGGAAACATCCCATCCCAGTCCCTGATGCGTTGCACTAGACTACATACCCAACGCCCTCTTCTGGTAGCCTCAAGATGGGGGCACTCTTCAGTATCTACCTCAGCTCCTAGAAACTCCGTTGGCATCTCTTTGATCGCACGAAGGGTTTCCCCTTCTTCGTCAACACTGATAAGGGTGCCGTAAATCTGGAAAATTCAGGCACAAACCTCTAGTAATAACCGGCCAAACCCAGAAAACTCTGCACCTCTTTCTCACTCCTAGGTGGCTCCCAAGCTAGTACAGCCTCAATCTTCACTATATCCACCGCAACTCCAGCCTCCGATATGACGTTTCCCAGAAAGTGGACCTCTCATATCCAAAACTGGCACTTCAAGAGCTTACCGTAAAGCTGGTACTCTCGGAGTGTGTCTAGAACTATCTGCAAATGATAGGCATGTTCCTCCTCCATCGTTGAGTATATCCAGATGTCATCGATGAAGACTACCACAAAGAGATCAAGGTATGGATGGAAGATCCTATTTATGAGTCCCATGAACACTGTTGGGGTGTTGTTCATGCTGAAAGGCATAACCAAGAACTCATAATGGCCACACTGACATCTGAAGGCCATCTTCTGCACATCCTCATCTCGTACTCTGAGCTGGAGATAGCCTGATCTAAGGCCTATCTTCGAAAACCATCATGATCCCTTCAGCTAATCAAAGAGATCATCAATACTAGGGAGTGGATACTTGTTCTTCACGGGCACCTGGTTTAGGCACTGATAGTCAACACAGAGTCTCAAACTCCCATCCGCCTTCTTTCCGAACAAAATCAGGGCTGCCCAAGGAGAAACTTGGGGCCTAATGAACCCCTTGCTCTGCAAGTCCTCTAGCTGTACTTGCAGCTCTCGAAGCTCTGCGGGATCCATCCGATATGCTGGGGTAGATATCGGTGTCGTCATGGGGTACAAGTCGATATAAAATTCCACCTCTCTGTGATGAGGTAGACCCAGAAAATCATCAGGGAAAACATAAGCATACTGTTCCACCACTATAGGATAGCTCGGACTCTCAAAATCAACTACTCCATGGTTAAGGCTAGACAACTGATGTGTGATCGGCTGCACACTCTTCCAGGTAATTCTATCCTATGCTGCAAAGGTTACCTTCTCACCAGTGACAGAAAATTTAGTCACATCCATGAGGACACACTGCACTTTGCACCTAATATAGTTAATCTGAGCTTGGACTATAGATAAAAAGTCCATACCCAAGATTACGTCATAAGGACTCGACGCCGCTACTAAGATATCCTAGTTGAAGCTCTCACCTCTTAGAGTAAACTCACACTACTAGAACCATTGTGTAATCGTCGAATCCACTCCTGTAGGAGTCTTTAGCTATAAAGATCGATCCAACAGCTCCGTCCGAATCTCTGAGCTCTGAAAGATGGTTGTGGCAATAAAATAATGAATGGTACCCATGTCTATAAGTATTGTAGCTAGTGGGGGAGTAGACACAGATCGTACCTCTAATCATCTTCGGAGCACCATGGTCATAGGCCTTAGCTGCCTGGAGCTGAGCTCGTCCTTGTCCTCCTGCTCCCTATGGTCGGGGTGGACCGCCTGGCAGTAGTGGTCGTAGAACCTCAAAACGTCACCCACTGCCAGCTACATGGCCTGCTCCTCTGCCACGTCCACCTCCAACCTATGGACCTCCTTGATCGAACCTCTATCTTTCCCTCGGTGGTCTCTTGACCATCTTCTGGTTATCGGTATGGCGGGTCAGGTAGTCGCGAGCCATGTGACCCTACCCATCATACATGTAACACTGTGTGTCTCTCACCTGTCCTTCTCTACCTCGAGAGCCTCACACAATTGACCCTGTATCTCGTGGTCATCTGCCTATAGGTCTGGTCCTCTTAGACCTCTACATCATTTGTCTATTGCTAGCTTTTGATGACTTTGCTATGTGTCGTCTGGTGGTGGTTCTAGCTGTCAGGGTCTGCTCAGCAAGGAAAATCTCAACTAAAAGTTCTCTCTCTTAAACCCTCACCTACGTCGGGATGCTGAGAGAAACCATTGAAGCTATAATCTCCCGTCTGAGCCCCTGATCGAAGGTCTAGGCCCTGAATAAAGGGTCTCGCATCATGTCAGTGGAGTACCGTGAGAGGTCGGTGAACCTCGCTGAATACTGAGCCACAGTCATGCGACCCTGCTACCAGTGGAGAAGCTCATGTATACGCACTTAGCGTAGGGTCGTTGGGACAAAATCTGCCCTGAAAATTCTCTTGAAGTCCGCCCAGATGAGAGTGAATTTGTCATGAACCTAGAGATTCAAGCTCCACCATCTTCTTGTTGCTTCCTGAAAAAGGCTGGAGGTAAGGATCACCATGAGATCAGCCGGTGTCCCTACCCATCGAAAGACTCTAACCACAGCCTCTAGCCAATCCTCAGCTGCCGGTGGATCTGTCTCACCCAGGAACCTTAGTGGCCTCTGGCACTGGAACTCATGCAACGCGCTCAAGCGGCGTGCACCCTCTGCTGCTAGGACTAGTGGCATCGGCTGCCCAATGGGTAGTGGTGCTGCTGGTACACCACTCGGTGAAACAAATACTATAAGGGGGCCCTACACTGAAGCCTCGTCACTAGGTGGGTTGTCATCACGTACTCTAACTGGAATCCTAGCTGGCTATATGTGTGGAGGCATCCTGAAAATAAACAGGTGCACCACAGTCATTAAGTTTATAACTGGTGAGCTGACTCAAAGAGATCCCAAACTTTTCAAAAACACACGCAATCAGTGTTTTCATGCGTTGAGTCGAAAATGAAAATTCATGGTCCTGGTGTATGGATACATCGGTCGCTGCACCAACACTAGACTTCCCGAACTGAAAACCAAAACCATAAAACTTAACACTGTTTCCACTTAGAAAAATCCAAGTTCTAGTTCATCGATAGAACCGAACTCCTCTGATACCAATTTTTCACGATCCATCCCCCAGGGCCCATGTTGTGACTACCCCAAGCTTGCCTTCCATAGGCCAGGGGATTGCAACAAGCACCGAAAGGTGTACTTCCTAAAAATGGGAAGGCATTGCCTTTATAACCTGTAACTCACACAACTAAGCACAAAGCAGGATACAATCACAAAGTAAAACTATGTAGTAAACATGGTGTGTATAGAAAGTAAAAGGGGCCAGAATACAAGCCCAACTATAGAGTACAAGAAAAACTAGAAATTACAAGTAAAACTGAGTACAACTCATATGAACACACACCAAGGACTCCTACCTGAAGGGTAGGTACAACTCTTGAATGGTCATCTCTACGGTACGCCTCATCTATGGTCCACCTCCGAGCTACCTCCAGTCCTAGTACCCTCATCGTCCGTCAGCGACGTCCGTCATCTGCACCAAACACAACAATGTACGGGTGTAGCCCGTGCGGGGGTAAGTATGTCGATACTCAGTAGGGACCTCGAGACCCTCGAAGGTCTCACAAAATCTACAAAGTATAAACCTCAAAACATGAAAACAATTGATAACCCTACTTGGGTATATGCCTATACATATACCTAAGTTGTCGAGTAAACCCATCTCAATCATGAGGAAACAAGAGGCCCAACTCAAAATCCCAAATCCCAACTGTTCCACAAGGGAAAGAATATCACAAAGATAAAGACTCAACTCACACCAGGTATACAACTTTGAGAAACAAAATTATGAAGATGACCCACATAGGATTGTTATGGAAGCTGATAGCCAGCCACAAGATTCTCTAGGTATAGTAACAAGTAACATTATGAACACCTTGGCTGCTGGATAACTCCTCTTCTATCGAGTACAGTGGGCCTACCGTGTCACATAGAGGCACTTCCCACTAACCTTGGACTGCTGAGGTACTCCTCCTGTCGAGTATCATGGGTCTGTCGCGTCACACAGAGGCGCTCCCCCTCATGGCCTGCTGAGATACTCCTCCTGTCAAGTGTTGTGGGTCAGCTGTGTCACACAAAGGCACTCCCCACTGTGGGTCTTCCGCGTCACACAAAGGTGCTCCCCACTGGGTTAGTCGAGTCACTCTGAGTTGAAACGGTCAGCAGTCGTCAAGTCTCAATCAGTCGCAAGGTTCCATACGTATCGCGCTTTGGAGAACCGCTCCCCAAGCCATAGGTCATACCTCAACCTCCCCAAAGTTCCACAAAAAAGTAACATAAAGGTTCGTCATGTCAAAAGGGACCAAATTCAACCGACGGCGCATCAATCAGATGCTCGGTCTGTAAGTTATTAGTGTTTCCGCTCCGAGGTCCCAGTTTGATTCGGGGTCCGATCCAACCCGTCCATACTCCAACCTTATCCAAAACACAAGTGGAGTATATAAAAAGTACCATCTTGATCCAAGTATTATGGTGTTATAGACAGTTCATCAAACGGACGACTTGTTCTCAAGTTATGGCCAAAAAGGTAATACGGGGCCCAAATGGGCCCGGGTCCGGTCTGACCCAGCCCGACCCGGCCTGTGCCGGCCCGACTCGGTTCTGGATCATCCTGGATGGCCTGGACCTCAGCAAGCCCAGCTCTCAAAGGGTGAAACCTGTTAGCGCGGCCTGCTAGGCGGCTCACGGTGCGGCCCGCAGTGCGACCTTGCGGTGTGGCCACGCGGTGTGGCCTCGCAGTGCGGCTCGTGATGCAGCTCGCGGTGCGGCCTGGCTGGCACGCGAGACCACTCGGCAGTCCCGCACAGTGCACCTCGACTGGCCAGAATGGCCGGCTAGTCTTCCTTCCAGTGGCACAATGATGTCGCTGTCCACCTACGGCTGGCTAGGTGCCAGCCACTGTCTGCCTCCGCCGCAGCCTAGCAACCGCGACCACCTGCTGCACTGGCGGCGCGAACGCGTGCCGCCGCTCTGTGACGGGCATCCTTATTGCGAGGATGGTCAAGTTTATATTTATAAAGACCCAAGATATAGCACAATGGATAACCTCGGGGGTGCTCTCAAGGAAACAGTGTCGAGAGCCTAAGTGGTCGTTCTGAAAATCTTTTTGTATTTTTTTGTACTTTGAAAACATAAAAAAACAACTCCTAAGGAAACACTAATCAGTGCTGAAGAGCACCGTGTAGAGGGAAACAGTGATGAACAAGTGCAAAAACATAGAAACACAGGATAAAACTAGGACAAACAAATGACACCAAGACACAGAAGAAGAAAGTAAGTGTGAACAAGGCCGGACCCAGGTTAATCCACCCCCTACTCCCTTTCCTAGATCAACTTAAGAAATTGATCAAAAATTCTAAAATTCACACAGTTCATGATCGGTGTCTTGGATCACATACTAGTCTCTCCTGGAAATTAAACACTCAAGCATCGGATTTCTTCAATACTCAAGTGTTCCTTTGAATTGCATGGTGATTCACTCAGCAAAGTCATTCTGGAAAGAATTCCTCACAATCCAGAATGCTTCCACTGAGATTCTCACATCGCATAACCAATCATGACTCTCAGTTCGAGAAATCAAGACAGGAAGGGTATAAGAAATTAAACAAGAAAGTGGCAAATTGTCCTACGCGAGATCTTGGTCTTGCTTAATCTAACTCGCAGACGCGATCTACCAAGGTGAATAAAAAGAACGTGATCAAGTTGATGTGTCGATCTCCAGATCATGTTGGGTTTCATAAACTGGATCTAGCCCCAAAAATTAGATCTCCATTTAGGATATTGGAGACCACAACATGAAGCGAGGATGAATAAACGCCACAAAACAAATGAAACAAACATCACAATTCTAATTACAAAACACGCAACACAAGTATTTATAGACGCAATTGAAATTAAAACTAGAACAGAGCAATGGGGGTGAGGTGGAGAATGGAGAAGCAGGTCCCATATCCTGGTTGAAGACGATCCCAGTCCATGATAAGTGGATGGAATGGATGTGTATGGTCATGGAGTCTCCTCCTCCCGTTGTGGAATGATGCCCACCCCCGTTCTCGTTCTGGCCCTTGCTTCGGTGCCAGCTTCGGCTTCTGTCCCTCCCCGGAAAGGGGAGTTATGCATCCTCTTATTTATAGATGAAAATAGAAAACTAAACTAATAGGCAGTGTCTATCCACGTGGCACACTTCAACACACTCGTCACCAGCTCTCGAGTGAACTTCCTGTAAGCGCAAACCATCTCTTGCAATGACCTCGCAAATATTCTCGCGTCTTTCCCGCAAACTTCTTTATTTATCACCGCCTCTACGTGTAGCTCCCCCTGCACGAAACAACAGAAATACCAAAAAAATAAAGTGAATAAAATAAAATGAAACTATTATATTCTATATATTAATATTATTACTTAGATAAAAATACTTATTAATATATATATAATACTTAATATTATTATTACTATTATATGTAAATATAAATATTATATTTGTTAATATGATATACTAATATTATATATAAGCTTATATAAAATTATTAATATAACTATAATTATTATTGTATTATAATATATTATGTTATATTATATAATAGACTAAAAAACTAAAATAAAAGAAGAAATAAAACACGAAGTTGGGGGGGTGATCTTCGCGGCGCGGATGAGAGGGGAGAAAGGGGGAAAGAAGGGGGTAGCGGTGGTGGTGCTGAGATGAAGAAACCTAATTGGGGAAACAAGCAGTGATTCGAGGCCGAGGGCTTCAGGGTCGAGCGGGTAGAGGATGTGAGGTCGCGGCGACTTCGGGCATAGGGGTTTAGGGAGGTTCGACCAACATGGTGGATGCGGCGCGACGGCGCTGTGCAGGAGGGTTGATGCGGGAATAGGTTTCGGAGGCTTCGGCCAACAGGGGAGCTGAGGAGAGGGGATGCTTCGACTTTGAGGGAGAGGAAGAGGTGGAACGTGGCCAAGAAGGGGTTCCTGTGGTTCAGCCGAAATGGGAGGTGAGGCCGGCTCACGGCGGCGAGTGGGAAGGACGTCGGTAGGGTTTGGATAGCTCGCCGGCGGTTTGGGTTTTGACAGGTACGTACTGATTCAGATCTGGTTTGAAATAGGGTATTTTGGTTTCCAGTTTTATGATTTATTTTATCTTACTTTGTTGTCATTTGATCATCCCTTCGTTCGATTTGCACTGTTGTGAATTCCAATTGTTGTGCTGCTGGATAGTTTTTTTTTCTGCTGTGCAGTTTTCTTTTTTTTTCTTTTGCTGCGTGAATGGTTGTTATGGTGTTGAGTTGGTCAAACGGTGAGAGGAGGAATCTGCTGGAACTGTGAGACAGTAACCGTGAAAACATGAAGAGGGTGGCACAGGCACCGTGAAGGCTGCTCACGGTCTCATCGTGAGGTGGGACATCAAGGCCATATGGTGCCACCGTTTGGAGGGGATACGGTGAGACAGGTGTTGAAACGGTAGGATGGACAACATCAAGGCCATATGGTGCCACCGTTTGGAAGGGATACGATGAGACAGGTGTTGAAACGGACGGTAGGATGGACACTGTGGCACCATGATGGAAATAGTGTGATGTGCCACCGTGAGTACCTAAAAATTAAACATACCAAACAA
This sequence comes from Viscum album, assembly GCA_963277665.1. Classification (NCBI taxonomy): domain Eukaryota; kingdom Viridiplantae; phylum Streptophyta; class Magnoliopsida; order Santalales; family Viscaceae; genus Viscum; species Viscum album. Next base: position 71,266,823 of record OY728162.1, on the reverse strand, counting down.
ATCGAAATAAAATAAATTAAAATTATAATAAAATGAATAAATAAATTCATAATTTAATTAATTAAATTAAAAAGAATAAAATTAAAAACTAAACAAAACAAAGCTAGATAACCAAATTAATTATACTTTATTTAAAAACATGAATTTATTTGGGTTTAATAACATAATTTAAAACAAATTAAAATAAAAATTGTTACTTGCTTAAATTATTTAACCAATTAATTAACCAATTAATAAATTAAATTAAAGAATAAGAAATATTAATTGAATAAAATTAAATTGTTAAAACTAATTAAATTATTAAAAGACTAAAAACCAAAAAGAGTTATTTATTTACAATTTAAAGAATAAAGAATTAATTAATTTAATTAATGAATTAATAAACTAACTAGAATAAAAAATTATAAAAAATCAAAGAATAAATAAATAAAAGTCAAATTCGCAAAACTAAATTAATATAAGAATTATTTAAAATGACACTAATGCACATTAAAATACATGTTTTAAACTAAAAACTGATTATTCTACACAACAAGTACAGAATCACAACAATTGTCAAATACTTAATAAAAACAATCATTTTGGTATAAAAAAGTCAATAAAAATACAAAAAGGATGTGGCAAAGAGAGTGAAAACACTGCCACATCACTCTGACACGCGGCCAGCCGGTTTTTGGCTGCCATCCTGCCCCACCGCGGCCGACGGGCTGTGGCCTCCTCTTCAACCAGCGGCGCGAACACGCGCCTCCCTTCCTTCCTCGCGGTCGACCAGGTGTCGGCCGTCACCTTCTTCCATGAGCCACTGTGGCTTCGTTCCAAACCCAAAAAAAATATACGATCGCATATTCACGATCCTTGTGTCGAGGTCTTCACGTCCATATATCACGCTCCGCAAAACTCCGTATTTCCAGTGCCAATAAAAATTAGGGGGTTGAAGAACACACGAAGAATGCGCGAATAAATAAAAAGAAAGAGGATCAAGGTTTATGTGCGGGACGATGACCATGTTCGTTTGGCCATCGTCATCGTGAATTTAGGATATGAAGATTCAATAGAATAAATTCAACGTGTAAAAACACCTACCTCAATTGTTCGTTGGAGGTGGTGCGAGGAAGAAATACGTAGTCGATGAAGAACATCGATGTTCGTCGCTTCCACAAGACGCTTCTGATCCGGGCTCAGGGTCGGTTCCTCGTTCTTCATTGGGGGGTGGTTCCTCATTGGAGAAAGTTCTTCCTAGTTCTCTAAGGTTCTCCCAACTCTCATTTTCCAATGATTTCCAACCAGGAAATGAGGAGCCAACATATATTAAAATAGGTTTATCAAATCAAATTAATTATGGTTGGCATGATTAATTTGGTTATGTTGGCACATTAAAGTTGGCACAATTAAATGACACATTAAATTGAATTACGTTGGCACAATTGAATGACACATTAAATTGAATTCATGTTGGCACAATTGAATGACAGGATTCCAAGGAATTTCCCCACACTAAAGAAGGGTTCGGGTGGTCTCCACCACTAAAATTAAAAAAGGAGGTTTCAAACTCAGGTGGTCCCCACCTCCATAATTCAAAAAGGAGGTTTCAAAAAGAAAAATAAAATGTTATTTATTTTATTTTTCTTCTTCCAAAAAAAACTGAAAAACTAACTTCCACCCACGACCTACTATGGTCGAGGTGAATGTCTCTTTAAGAGAATATCGGTGTTGTGAGTTCAACGGTGTCCTAAGATTTCAATTCCGAGCACCGATTAAAAAGTTACAAAAACCCACTCGCACGTTTACTGAACGTAACTGAAATAAAAGTTCAGAAATTCATTCTGTGCACTCCGAGCCTTGTAATCACGTGCCATCAATTTTCACAGACTCGTAATATTCCCATATAATTAAAAAATATATACATGGAAAAATTTGGGTCTTTACATTGCTGAGTCGTTTCACCGAAGGTATATTATCAGTGTCCCAAACTATTTTTACCCTAACAAGTATAGCACCAGTAAGGGGTCAATCCACAGGGAAAAATGAGTTATTTTTATCTTGTTTAACTTAGTTTGTATTTTTGTTTTAGTGAAGACTAATGAATTTAAAGTCGATATTTGTTGTTTGTTTTGGATACAAAAAGAACAATTGGTTTTAAGTTTCTTTTAATAAATTGTTTAACTGGATAAAAGTAAAATACAAGAAAATTGGGTTTGATGTAAATGAAGATATAAATGCGTTGGGGTTATGGATTTATGAGAACATGATTCTTAAATCAAATTGCTTATGAGGTTGTGTTGTTCATGATAACCCAACACTCTGGGTTCAATTTGTAATAAAGTTTCCTTGGTCCAGTAAACTTTATATTTAGAGATGAAGTAACTAACTCCTTGGTCCGGTAGTTAGTGTTTAACAGATCTTTATTTGGCTTAGTCCATTTTGAGTCGATGAATAATTTTAATGGTCGTGAAACTATTCGTCAATATTCTTCTTTTGAATCCCTGAAAAATCTACCCTTGGTCCGGTACAGAATTTACAGTGATAAGATGAAGTGATTTAAGAAGAATAAGAAGATTTTATTAAAACAAACACATTCATAGTAACTGAATTCAAATTACAACTCAACATCTCCCACAACCCCAACACACTGGGTGTTTAGTTACACATGGAGGAGAAAATAAACACAAGACTCTTGATACCTGATGTGATCATGCTTGAAACTTCAAGGTGAAATGATGCTTCGGTAGATGGTGGAATGATGGTAGTACGACGACAGAGCATCTCTCCTCTGGAACTTCAACTCTTTTATCCACAAAATAATACACACACCCTCTCTGTCTGGAGGCCAAGACCTCCTTTTATAGAAAAAATAAGTACACAACGTGTGTCAAAATAATCCGTCATGTACTTTTATCAACGTGTTTTTGCCTCCATTTTCTCCACTGGTAGGCGGCCTAACACGCAGTCTTTGACTTGGAACACAACGTCGCCTGGTAGGTGAATGTACACGGTGTGTATCGCCGCCCTACACGACGTGTAGTCTTATTTTTTGGCCACCAACCGCTTCTAGAATGGTATACACGACATGTATTAGTGGAACACAACGTGTCCCCTTTAGCCAGCCACTTGGGCGTGTAGACTCTTCTCATCCACCAACTGCTTCTAGAATGTCTTACACGACGTGTATATTGTAAACACGGTGTGTACCACCTTCTGGTTACATGTTCATGTACTTATACTGGTTAACTCGTGTCTGAGCTTGAATGTACACAACATGTATACAAGTACACTCCGTGTAGTTGTAAATTTTTGCTCAGTTCTTCCCCATTTTGTGTATTTGTCCATAAACCTCCTAGAAATGAACAAGATCACCAAAATCAAAGTATTTGTTCCCTAAGCAGTAGGTAATTACTGAAAACTTGTTCTTATTTTTCAATAGAGTATATGAAAATTTATACACAAATCAGGTACATCAAACTCCTCCATACTTAGCCATTTGCTTGCACTCAAGAAAATCTCAACATCTAATTAAAAGAGTCTATATCTTAAAATGAAGAAATTCGGCTAATTGTAAATGTAAATAATAAGTTACAGGAGATTTTTTTTTAAAAAGAATACAAAATAGTTTCAATCCAGGATATATTCTAATCATGCCTCGTATATAATTTCAATTAACTACTTTCATCCTCTTTTAACACATGTTTCAACCTTTCAAAAATAAGCAAGCCACTTGATGATTTACCTCACCAAACATATACGCAACACTCAAGATGCTTTTAATCAAAGTTATGCTCAATCAAATATATATACACTCTATCCATAGGTTTGCAAGAAATCTAGTTCTCCACTTCAGAAAAATTGACTTACAAAAATCATGATGGCTTTTCAATTAGGATCATATGTTTCTATGGATAAAGGTTGGCAGGTAAAGATGGGAAAATAACTCCGAGGCTTGAAAGAGGATGCTAAATTCTTCAAATAATAATGCATGATATTCAAAGTTAAACTCAATGAAAAAAATGTCGTCAACAAGCTTTATCAAATAATTTTATCACCACCATCTCCTTTAGTTATGTAGGAGTCACAAACCAACAAGTGTGTATAAAGCCCCTTTGTTTATACCATTTTTTAAGAGAACACAAAGGGAACCTTTCATCATTTTCAAAAGTAGAGGTTTGGAACCCTTTTCGCCCCAAATGATCAATAGGCTCTCCCCCATACTTAATTTCTTGACAATTCATGAATTTATACCTTGTGTTGGCAATCCCTTCTTTTGAGCTCAAATGAATAATCATGCAAAATCATAAAATAATTAGGGTAGGAAGAGAAATAGGCTTGTGATATGGCTTCCTATAAAGGCTATTCATGGTCTCTAGCGGCATTACGAGGATAAGATGTAGGGTAGGTCTCAAGATAAAGGGGTTTAAACAATCTAATGCCTCAATCATTTTAATGTAATTCAAAAATTCCTCATGTTTTGAAAAGAAAACTTGAAAATTTTGGTAGTTATGTATATTCTAAGAATCTCTCAAGAAAGAGGGTATTAGAAAGAATATGACAAAGGGTTTAGAATACCTCTCATGAGTGGGAAAAACAAATAAAGAGACAATCAGGTCATGACTTGCAAATACGTGATTAGTCTAATTGATGTAATTATCCAAGGATTACAAGTTGCAATTTAAATTATATCAGCAATCATTTTAAAATACCTATGAACCAAAATAAGCATGTAACTTTTTTTTAAAATTTTCCACTTTTAGATTTATTATTTTTAAAAAATATGATTAACAAAAAAATGTCCTCACATATTAAAATATATCTTCTAATAATGACGTCTCCTAGAATATGAAAATGGAAAAGACTGAAGAGGTTGAGAGACGCCCCCCATACTTAAAACTTCATGTGGTCCACCAAGTGCCCAAAAAGAGGAACAAGCTAAGGTGGGGACACAATAGTGGACCAGACTGAGGGGAAGTAAGGAAAGAAGTAAACCAAGAATGAAAAGTAGACAATAGAAAAAGAAAACTCCCTTCATGTCTAGGCGATGAAAAACAGAAGGTGATGAAATAGTCAGCCCCAAATGTGCCAGAGTACCAGTGAGGGGGGAAGAAAGAGAAAACTACAAGCATACACAATAGACATAGGCACAAGATAACACAAAAATATATATACAATGAAAATCATTTGTCCCAAAAACCACTTAGGGGGTCACCTCAGAAGAGGAATCATCTAGTACAGAACCAGCTGGTAGAGATGGATCTGGAGCCGTGGAAACTGGAGGCTTGGAATCTGTACCTGGAAGGGAAGCCGAAGAAGTAAGAGAAACAGGTACTGGACTCGGTAAAGGAAGCTCGACATCCTCCTTGGGACTGACATCAGTGGTGGTAGCAGCAGCAGCTAGGCCCATAGTAGAGAGAAGAACGGAATTCGTGGCCAGTGTAGGAAATGGCGGTGGTGCAGCAGTAGAAGGGCCAGGAGTTGTGGCAGAGGTAGGTGGCAGGGGCAATGGAATAATAAGATGCTGAAGAATAATCCCCAAAATCTACTCCAGCCGATCCTGACGACTGTCGATACGAACCAAGTACTGCTCCATCGTATCGAGGCGGAGGGAAAGGACGAGGCCAACCGAGGGTGCAGGGGTATCCGGGGTAGGTGGTGGTATAGAAGAAGGAAGGCTAGAAGAAGGGGGGTCGGTAGAAGGGGTGGGTTGGGAAGTTGGAGAGGGTGGGGAAGGAGGAGGGGGTGCATCGGCGGGGGTAGGAGGGTCAGCTGGTGGGCGGGGTAGAGCCTGGGCAAGGACGTAGGCACCCCTACTTCCAGACCAATCCCATGCGAATACGCACGAGATAGTCCATCTGCTGGGGTGAACCTAACAGGTCATGGGGTAGATAAGGCTCAAAGACCCCGAGGTGGTGGTTAAGGCGGGTGGTGTAAAACCCGCTGTTCAGGTTGCCCTGACGGCCGGTAAGGAGGCAGTGAGGTAAGGGAGGTCTGGGTAGTCCTGTCGGATGACACATGTAAGGATATCCATGTCACGACTGGTCACGACCCCCATATCCTTGTGGAGGGGGAAACGAATGGTGCTAAAGCACCGGTGGGTAAAACGGAGGATGGGGTCAGTGATAAGGGTACTCTTCTACGAAGTAGGGGTGTAGTGGTGGTCAGACCCAGCAATCTTTCGCCACATAGAAATGAGCTCAAAGCGCTTGGGCCTGGTCAGGGTAGAAACAGGGGGTGTGGTGATGGGATGGGGGTAGAAACTGCTCCCTCGGCTGAACTCGATCATGGTAAGGGAAAACTGTTGGCTGCCCAACCAGAACAGAACCATGGGTACCGCATCACCAGGTGTCTCCCGGTACTCAGCTCCATCGAACTCGAACGAGGCAACAAACTCCAAAAATAAATCACGGAATATAGGAGTACTGACCTAGAAAATAGCGAGTAGTGGAGTGTGTCCAAGGAGATCCTCTAACTCTCCCCAGATATCGAACTATTTTGTAATGCTGCTGTCAAGGTAGTAGCCACTCAACAGAATTGGGCGGTGAGAGAAGCGAAAATCTTGTCGTGCGCCAAGTCAGTGATCGGGAACACCATGCACGGGTAGGGAACACCTGCAGGTCCCGGTCCAGGTGGAGGTACAACATCAGGAGATGACTATGGGGGTGGATCTAATGAAGTAGATGGAGGCCTGCTAGATGAAGCGGTCGATGTGGGGCCAACAACTACTGAAGGGGGAACAGACAGTGCAACAACCGGTGGTGAAGAAACGATGGTGCTCGACGGCTTGGTATGGGGTGGTGGAGTCGCAAATCTACTTGAACCACCCTCGACCGAGGGAGTGATGGGTGGAAGGATGTCCAATGGAGGGAGCTCGTATACCGGAGTGTTTGGGCCTGGCTGCATCATAGGTCAGAGTCTTATCTGATGACAAATAGGCCTCTTGCCCTCAGTGGCGGAGGCAGGACGCTTCCCAAGAGAAGGATCTTGATCTGCCATAACCTGAAAGAGAAATAAAAACCAAAAAAAAGAAAAAAGAAAATAAAATAAAACAAAGAAAATGCGAGAGAATTGAAAAATAAAAGTACACGGTGTGTACATACAGAGTACACGGCGTGTAGTGAAAGCTGAGTAGCATCCCGTGTTCTCTGGATAAACACGCCAAGGGAGCAAAAGATAGAACAGAAAATGGTACACGGTGTGTATCGAACATACATGTCATGTTTATGAAAATTGGACATGGTCGTGTATTAGGAAAGACACGGTCACTATGTTAACAGTTCTAATAATAACGAACATGTTGTGTACAGATCATACACGGCGTGTTCATGATCAGAGGAACATGGCCATGTGGAGATCTAGGCATGGGCTAGCCGAAGGAAATGGTATACACAACGTGTACCGAACACACACACTGTGTATAGTAACATGGGGTGTGAGGCCCTATGAAGTGATTACACAAGGATGGGCCAAAAGAAATGGCATACACGGCATGTACCAAACACACATGTCGTGTATATGAAAATGGTTTGTGAGGCCATGTGCAAAGGGTACTCGGGAACGATGGGAAAAGGTACACGGTGTGTACCGAACATACACACCGTGTATATTAAAATTGCGAAGCATTTTTTGTGTGGCCATGTACAAAAGTACACAACATGTTTTCTTTATGTCCTGTCCATGTACCGCATAAACCGAATGGTCGGCTGATCCCGAAATCACCCTAAATGCTTCTAATAACTTGAAAAAGAGGGTGTAGAAGGGCGTACCTGGACAGAGGATCACAATGTAGCAGAAATCAGAAGGTAAAATGCTCGAAATCAACAAATTTGGAAGTGGGGAGTTCGGGTGTCGTACAGAGGAAGAAAACGGGAAGAGGGGGAGGCGCCGTGCGACACGGCCTAAAGCCGGGTGGTTGTGGCTTATATAGTCGAGGTACACGGTGTGTACATATAGACTACACACCGTGTATCTCATTTTTTTAATAAAACAAACAAGTAATATATATATATATATATAATTATTATAATAAACTATATAACAATTAATATTAATAGTTAAAAATAATAAAAATGGATATATATATATACATACATAATTTTTAAAAAAATATACATGTAATGTAGTGGGAAAATACACGGCATGAGTTTTAAAAGTGGAAAAAGAGAAGTACAACCTTTGGTCCGGTGCTTGGGGCGAAGTTCGAACCGGCGATCAGTCGTTCCGAAGGGAAGCCCCCAACCATTGGAGTGAAGGTTGTACTACTGCCCATATTTATCATTTATATATATTTATTGTATATGGACTATACTACAAATGAATAAAAAAATGCACGGTGTGTGGTTTTTAATTATATATGAAGGGGGTGAAGCAGGGAGATTAGCCGAGGTTGAACCCAGGTCTTTTAGAACCAGGGCTGAGACTTTTTCAATCTGCCAACTTCATCCGCATGAATTACTTTATATGGAAAGGTTTTTAATTTAGTAAGGAAAAATATGGAACACATGACTTATATCGAAAGACACGCCATGTGGTTTTATTAAAAGGGTAAATAATGGAAATGGGCGGTTGTCAGGATTCGAACCCGGGTCTTTTGGAGCCTGGTGACGATCTTGACCAACCGATCCATCCCCACCATGGGTTTTATTATAAGAAAATATATATAGATATGAAATTTACTACACACGCCGTGTAATAAAATATAAAAAGAAAAAGGAGGAATCTCGTTTCGAAGGTAGGTTGGGAGGATTCGAATCAGGGACGGCTCGGATAAACTCCAATGACCTTACCATCGGCACCAGAATCATCCCTGTTTATTACTTTGTTAATATATATATTTATAATAGCTATAAAAATGAAAGGGGAAAATTACACGTCGTGTGTATAGGTAGTACACGGTGTGTATCCTCTGGGTTGCCTCCCAGGAAGCGCTTTTCTTTTAGGTCGTTGGCTCGACTTACTTACCTTATTTACCTGAGCTCTATGGTAGATAATGGTCCCAATAGTAGCCACCCTGGCCTTCTAGGAATTATAGGTTCTATGGATCTTCTTCAACTGAAATGTCTGGAATGATAAAGTTATCAAAAATAAAAGAACATACTAGATCATCCACTACACGATCATCCACGGTAGTTATCGCATAACATCCCTCATAATCGGGCGATGATGTATGATTGATAGCCTTGAGTACATTATAGGAGACTCTCTCATCTCTTACATGGAAAATCAACTCTCCTTGGTGTACGTCAATGAGTGCCTTCCCAGTTGCCAAGAAAGGCCTTCCAAAAATGATAGGTGCCTCCTGGCCGTCTTCCATGTCAAGGATGATGAAATCTGCCAGAAGGATCATCCTACCTACCTTGACGATCATGTCCTCCAGTAGTCCCTTCAAATGTTTGATGGATCGATCAGCAAGTTGAATGGCTACTCGGGTAGGCTTCTAGTCATTGAGCCATAGCTTCTTGAAAACTCCAAGGGGCATGAGGTTCATGCTGGCCCCTAAGTTGTAGGGGGCCTTCCCAAACTCGCATGGTCATATGGTACAGGGAATAGTAAAACTACATGGATCCTGGATTTTGGGAGGAATTGAATGCTAGACGACTGCAGAACACTCCTTGGTTAGGGAAATGGTTCCCAGATCCTCTATCTTTCTTATGTTGGAGAGTATTTCCTTCATGAATTTGGAATAAGTGGGCATCTGCGTCAGTGCCTCTGCAAATGGAATATTTATGTGCAACTTTTTAAATACGTCCATGAATTTGCTGAACTGGTGGTTCATATTTCTCTATTTCAATCTCTCTGGGAAGGGTAAGGCAGGTTCATAAGGTTTGAAAACCTCATTCCCTTTATTCTATGAATCCTCCTTCTGTGGAATTTTGGATGAGGAGGGGTCGATATTGGTACCTTCTTTATCAATAGGGGGTGTGGATACACCTGACTATGCTGGTTGGTTCTGTTGGATCATTTTTCCACTCTGGAGCATGACAGCAAGGGCCTCCTCTCTCAGGTGCTTCTCTGTGTTGCCCGGTAGAGTACCAGGTTGCCTTCCTGAGAGTTGGGTTGCCAATTGGCCAATCGGGTTCTCTAGGAATCGAATTGAAGCCTCCTGATTTTGGAACCTGGTCTCAGCAGTAGATATGAATTTGGTCATAAGATCCTCAAACCTTGAGGTATTTTCCTGATGAGGTGGTTGTTGAGCTAATGGAGGTGGTGGCTATCGTGGCTACTGTGGGCGAGGTTTCTGATACCCTTGTTGTTGATAAGGTCCCTATTGGAGCTGTTGTTGCCTCTGGTATTGGTTCTGATAAGGAGGCTGGTTGTAGCCAGGAGGACGCTGGGGTGGCGGATTCTACTATTGTTAGCCCCAGATTGTACTTTGTTGATCACACTATGTCAGGTTCTGGTACTGTTGGTACTGGTTTGTCCCTCTATTTTGTGCAACATAACTTACCTTGCTTATCGATGGGCCTCCAGTAGAACTTGGGAATTCTCCCATGATGTGGTTATCACCACATTCCCTACACACTGGATGGTTTGCTTCAGGTACTTGGGACGTGCTCTTCAGATTGAGCGCATCGATCTTCTTGGACACAACATCCAATTGGGCAGCTAACATGGTAGTGGCATCAATGTTATGCATACCTCATTTTTGTGTGCCCTGCTTGAAATGCCACTGGAAGCTATTTTTAGACATGTCTTCCAGGAGTTCGAAGAGTTCTTCGAGGGACTTCCTCATTACCGTACCTCCAGCAGCAGCATCCACCACGGACTTGGTATTAGTTTTCAAACCTCCGTAGAAGGTTTGGACCTGCATCCAAAGTGGAAGTCCATGGTGTGGGAATTTGTGCAACATATCCTTGAAGTGCTCCCATGATTCGTATAATGATTCTGCGTCATGCTGCTGGAAGTTGTGGATCTCATTCCATAGTGTCACCGTCTTCGAGGGTGGGAATTATTTGGACAGGAACGTCTGGGCTAGCTCCTTCTAGGTGAGGATTGATCATTGCGGCAATCCTTTAATCCAGTATTTCGCCTTATCCCTTAGAAAAAAGGGGAAGAGATGAAGATAGATGGCGTCCGTAGACACTCACTACTATAAAAACTGGAAAGGGAACCACTACTCTTTTACCAGCGCTAAAAAAAGCGCTGATAAAGGGTCACTTTTAACAGCACTAAAAAAAGTGCTGTTAAAAGTGACCCTTTATGAGCACTTGTTTTAGCGCTGATAAAGGCTCCCCTTTATCAGCGCTTTTTTTAGTAGCACTGATAAAGGGGGGCTTTATCAGCGCTTTTTCCTAGAGCTGATAAATTTTATGTTTCAAAAAAAATAATTTTTCATGAAAAGTAATATATTGTCATATAAGTATATTTATATTGATATAAATATAATATATATTTTTTAAATATGTTTTAGATAATTATAAATAGACTATTAAATTTAATATATAAGAAATTTACTTAAAATGGCTTTAAAATATTTTAAAAAATATAATTAATTAATGATTTTCTAATTACAATCAATTAAAAATCATTTAATAACAATTTGAAGACAAAAAAAAAAAAGATCTAAAATAAGTTGAAAATGTAACTCAAACTTCAAACGACCATAACTTTTGATCCGGGTGTCCGTTTGAGCTCTATAGCAATCAAATCGAAACCTGTGACAAGCTCTACGCGCTAGTGACCCAAGCAAAGATTCTATCACATTTTTCAAGGTAAAAAAAGGCCCATAAGGACTCCAAAACTGATTTTTTAGTCAAGATACCCTGATTTTTTAACATTAAAACATGTATAACTTCTGATCCGGATGTCCGTTAGGCCTGTACCACATTTTATATTGAATATTGTTTCATTTTATTCAATTTGACTGGTTGTGGAGTTGAAAAAGGCTTCTGGATTAGAATTTATAGTTGTTTTAACATTCTATGGCTTTTTAAATACACATATATATGTATTTATTCGTAAATATGTGTGTGTGTGTGTGTCTGTGTGTGTGTGTTGTATATATGTATGTATTTATTTATAAACACACATAAAAACATATTTTATAAATGTATTTAAAACTAATCTTATAAATATATATTATTATACAAATAAATATATGGATAAAAAATTATAACTAAAAATATATATATAAATAAATATAAATATAAATTAATATACGAATAAATATATATATACTAATATATGAATAAATATATATATGTATTAATATAACTAAATATATTTATATTAATATGAATCTATATTATTATACGAATAAATATAACTATATATATATATATATAAATATTAATATATATTAATATATGAATAAATATATATGTATTAATATAACAAAATATATTTATATTAATATGAATCTATATTAACATATGAATAAATATAACTATATATATATAAATAAATAGATATATCATTAAACAGGAAAAAAACAAAATGGATTAGTGGTAAAGGTGCAGGCGTGCAAGGGGAAGGTCACGGGTTCGAGTTCTGGTGGAAGCAAGGAGGTGCATGCGGGGGGCATGTGTTGGACATGCGGGCAAGGGAAGCATGCAGGAGTGGTCTAACCAGCGCTGATAAGGGGAGGTGGTCAAGTGCTGTTAAAATCTCCCCCTTGAATTATAATATTCTTTTTTATTTTTTATATTTTTTTGACTTTTATCAGCGCTTTTCTGAGCACTGATAAAAGAGACCCCCCCTTATCTTCGCCTCGATTAATAGTGCTTGTTTTAGCGCTGTTAATGCACTTTTCTAGTGCTGATAAAAGCCATATTTGTAGTAGTGACTTCGTGGTAGCGAAATGTGTCGCAGACCTCCAAACAATTGGAGAGGTGGGCATTGGGATCCTCACTTGGAAGGCCGCCGAATTGAACGGTGTTCTGGATCAGCTACATGATAACATGCTTGATCTCGAAGTGTTGGGCTTGCACCGGTGGACGGACGATGCCCGTATCAGCTCAGTGGATTGATGGCAGGCTGTACTCCATGAGAGTATGGAGTGGTGGTGGCTGCTGAGGAAGAGGAACTGGCTTGAATTGTTGGTCCTGAGGGGCATAGAATGAAACCTGACCTTGGTTGAAATATGGGATCCGCTCTGGTTGGAATTGTTAGAGCTGCGGCGGATTCTGGTTGTCATCCAGTCCTAACTGTTGTCCAGCTCCTTGGACAACAGCTGTATTGCCATCCTCGTGCTGCACCATTGGAGTGGTTTGGTTGTGTTCAGCCATTAGTGCTCGTTGGTGCCTCAAAAACATTTGTTCGATCTCCGGGTCAGTTGGGAAAAACCCTGATGACTCAGTGTTCTTGGAAGACATGAGGTGACCGCTCATACACCTAAAGGTCTGCACAAAAAAAAAAAAACACCAAGCGTAAACGAGGAAAAAGAAACAGAAATAGGAAGAAGAATATAAAAGAAATTTTTGTGAATTTATGATTTTTATTTTCACTAAAATTTTATACAAATTTAATTAAAACAAGAATAAAATTAACTCTCAGGTTTCCCTGGAAACAGCACCAAAACTTGGCGAGTCGTTTCACCGAAGGTACATTATCAGTGTCCCAAATTACTTTTACCCTAACAAGTATAACACTAGTAAGGGGTCAATCCACAAGGAAAAAGGAGTTATTTTATCTTGTTTAACTTATTTTGTATTTTTGTTTTAGTGAAGGCTGTTGAATTTAAATTTGATTGTTGTTGTTTGTTTTGGATACAAAAATAAAAATTAGTTTTAAGTTTCTTTTAATAAATTTCTTAACAGAATAAAAGTAAAATACATGAAAATTGGTTTTGATGTAAATGAAGATAGAAATGTGTTGGGTTTATTGATTTATGATAAGTTGATTCCTAAATCAAATTGCTTATGAGGTTGTGTTGTTCATGATAACCCAACACTTTGGGTTCAATTGGTAATAAAATTTCCTTAGTTTGGTAAACTTTATATTTAGAGCTAAAGTAACTAACTCCTTGGTCCGGTAGTTTGTGTTTAATAGATATTTATTTGGATTAGTCCATTTTGAGTTGACGAATACTTCCAGTGGTCATGAAATTATTCATCAATATTCTTCTTTTGAATCCCTGAAAATCCTGCCCTTGGTCTGGTACAGAATTTCTAGTGATAAGATGAATATATTTAAGAAGAATAAGAAGAGTTTATTGAAACAAACACATTCATAGTAACTTAATTCAAATTACAACTCAACATATCCCATAACCCCAACACACTGGGTGTTTAGTTACATATGGAGGAGAAAATAAACACAAGAACCTTGATACCTGATGTGATCATGCTTGAAACTTTGAGGTGAAAATGATGCTTTAGTAGATGGTGGAATGACGGTAGTATGACGAAAGACCATATCTCCTCTGGAACTTCAACTCTTTTCTCCACAAAATACTATACACCCCCCTCTCTGTTTGGAGGCCAAGGCCTCCTTTTATAGAAAAACTAAGTATACGACGTGTGTCAAAATTACACATCGTGTACTTTTATCAACGCGTTTTTGCCTCCGTTTTCTCCACTGGTAAGCATCCTACAACACCGTCTTTGACTTGGAACACGGCGCCGCCTAGTAGGTGAATGTACACGGCGTGTATCATTGCATACACACACTACTACAAATACGGCTTTTATCAACGCTAAAAATAGCCTTTATCAGCGCTAGAAAAAGCGCTGATAAAGCCGGCGAAGATAAAGGGGGGTCCCCTTTATCAGCGCCCCGAAAAGCGCTGATAAAGACCCCTTTTATTAGTGCTAAAAAATGTTCTGATAAAGGGGTCTTTTATCAGCGCTAAAACAAAGTGCTGATAAAAGGGTCCTTTATCATCACTTTATTTTAGCGCTGATAAAAGACCCCTATATTAGTGCTTCCTTTATCAGCGCTTTCGTTTTAGCGCTGATAAAAGGTAAAAAAAATTTAAAAAAAATTAAAAAATTTTTTTAAAAAATTTTAAAAAATTTAAAAAATATGTTAAATCGGGGGGGGGGGGGGGGATTTTATAGCGCTTGAGCCCCCCCCCTTTACAGCGTTTTTCTACCCCTGTACAGCGCCCCACGCACCCTCTTCACCCTTTAACAGTGCTTGCTCTCATATTCCCCCATGCGCTCGCGCCCCTGCCTCCACCAGGATTTGAACTCGAGACCTCCCCCCTGCGCGCCTAAGCCTTTACCACTACTCTATTTTGATTTGTCTTCCAATTCATGATATATATCTCTCTCTCTCTATATATATTTAGTTATATTTATTCGTATAGTAATATATATTTATATTAATATATATATAGTTATATTATAATATATATATATAGTTATATTATAATATATATATAGTTATAGTATAATATATATATATATATATAGTTATATTAATATATATATATATAGTTATATTAATATATCTCTCTCTCTATATATATTTAGTTATATTTATTCGTATAGTAATATATATTTATATTAATATATATATATATATAGTTATATTAATATATATATATATAGTTATATTAATATATATATAGTGATATTAATATATATATTTATAGTGATATTAATATATATATTTATAGTGATATTAATATATATATTTATAGTGATATTAATATATATATTTATAGTAATACTAATATATATATGTAGTTATATTAATATGTATATAGTTATTAGACTAATATATATATAGTTAGATTAATATATATATATATATAGTTAGATTAATAAATAGGTATATAAATATTCATATATTTGTATTTTAAATAAAATGGATTTAGTTATTATTTAGATAAAGATAATATATTTTATATGTAAATATATTTTATTATTTATATTTATAATTAAATTTTTAGGTGTGAATATATAAAAAATATGTACATATAGTTATATATTTGATTATAAATAGCAATGAATTATAAAAAATGATGAAATTTAAAAGGCATAATATCAATATTAATGTAATACCTTGGAATAAATTCAGTCCCCACCAAAAAATCCAATAATACCCCCTTAAATGAGGCTGAAAATCCACAAAATGTTAAAAAATCGGGGTACCCTGACTAAAAACTCAGTTTTGGAGGCCTTCTGGGCCTCTTTTGGCCTTAAAAAACCCTTGACCAGGGTCCCCCCCGAGTCACAACGACGTAGAGCTCATCGCAAGCTTCGATTTGATATGTGGTAGAGCTCAAACGGACACCCAGATCAAAATTTATGGCCGTTTGAAGTTTGAGTTGCGTTTTCAACATATTTTGGATCTTTTTTTAATTTTTTAATTTTTTTAGTCTTCAAACTGTTATTAAATGACTATTACTCCATAATAATTAGAAAATTATTAATTAAAAATATTTTTTAAATTTTTTAAGAAGCCATTTTCACTAAATATTATATATATTAAGTATATTAAGTATATTAAGTGTAAATGTACATTTATACTTATCTAAAATATATTTAAAAATTATATATTATATTTATATCAATATAAATATATTTATATATTAATATATTAATATATATATTTTTTTTTTGAAGTCGACCCTTTATCAGCGCTACTGAACAAGCGTTGATAAAGAGGGTCCCTTTATCAGTGCTGAAAAAGCGCTGATAAAGGGGGGGGGCTTTATCAGCGCTAAAAAAAGCACTGATAAAGGGGTACTTTTATCAGCGCTTTTTTTTGCGCTGATAAAGGCCCCCTTTATCAGTGATTTTTTCAGCGCTGATAAAGGCACCCCCCTTTAACAACGCTTTTTTGTTAGCACTGATAAAGGAGGGGGGGGCGCTGTGAAAAACTATTTTTTGTGGTAGTTATGGCGTGTAGTCTTATTTTTCAGCCACCAAACGCTTCTATAATGGTATACACAGCGTGTATTAGTGGAGCACAGAGTGTCCCTTTCAGCCGGCGACATGGGCGTGTAGACTCTTATCATCCACCAACTACTTCTAGAATGTCTTACACGACGTGTATATTGTGAACACGGCGTGTACTGCCTTCTGGTTACTTGGGCATGTACTTTTCCTGATCAACCTATGTCTGAACTTGAATGTACACGACATGTATATAAGTACACGCCGTGTAGTTGAAATTTTTTTCTCAGTTCTTCCCCATTTTGTGTATTTGGCCATAAACCTCCTAGAAATGAACAAGATCACCAAAATCAAAATATTTGTTCCCTAAGAAGTAGGTAATTGCTGAAAAATTGTTCTTATTTTTCAATAGAGTATATGAAAATGTATATACAAATCGGGTGCATCATACATCAACTGGGAGCTCAAAATATTGAACCATGGGTAAAGTGATAAAGGAATGAATCACACCTATGTATACTAATACTAAATCAATATTATAATAAACATAGATCGTACCTCTAATCATCTCATGAGCTACTGAGTCATATGTCTCCATAGCCTATAGTTCCCCATGGCCTTGACCACTATCTCCTTGAGACTGGTGGTGGTGTTGTATGTATCACATAGGGTCTTCCACCACCCATATCTCCTCCTATTGTAGTCCCCCCTTATCCTCTAATAGCTTCTCCTCCCTAGGGACCACCCTAGCCCTGCTTGAGAGAACTATGATCACAACACAACCTCTATTGTGGTAGTCCATCCACTATCTATTTTCCGTCCTCATAACATCGGGCCGGGAAATCACATGTCATGTAACCTCGCCCAACACATGAATATAATCGCTCATCTCTGGGATTCCCAGGTCCTCTACATTGTCCATGTACTACAAGACCACCTTCTAGAGTACGTTCCAAAGAAGATCTTATGCACCAAGATCCTACTGATTGTCTCCTGCTAGCTGATGCAGATGAATCAACCCTATAATTTCTACTGCCAGCTCCAACTGTATGTAATATCTCTAATAGGAATACCTCTATCACCCGCATCTTCTCTATGACTTTATCATATGTGGGAATTCACAGGGGTAACACACTGTCATGGATGTATTTGAGGAGAGTATGCTCAAACATCCATGCTTATAAGTAACAATCCCAAATAATTTCAAGGGAGTAACACATGAGATTATTAAACCTAAAATCATACCTGAAAACTATAATACCTCTATAATGTATCACTATTATATCCTAAATATGAACCAAGTGTAAGAATTATGGGTTATACCCCTCATAAAATAGCTGCTGGAAGCCAACCCATTAGAGTGTCGAATCATTGTGTGTTTGTGTGACCAAGATTCACCAGCGCACTACTACTCTATGAAAAAGTTTGGATAATAGCATATACATATTATAAATATGGTTCCAAAAATGTTTTAAAACTTGTTTCACTGACTCTAGACAATCCTCCACTTCCTGAGGATTTGGTTAATCATGGAACTTCAGTGGTCTCTGATGTAGGAACTCACGGAATTCACTAAGCCAGCATGCATCCTTATCTTGCTCTGGTAGTATAATATGATGCTCGGTAGGTGGGTATTCTTCTACCTACATTCCTAAAGAAAATATATTTCATGATGGACCCTAAATTGAGGCCTTATCACTCATTAGATCATCATCATGATCCTGAATCGATAACCTGGATGGTTGTCTTCATAGAGGCATCTTGAAATTTAACCAAGATGTACCATGATCATATGAGAATATATATGTGGCGATCTAACTCAATAAATAGAGTAAAAAAGACTCAATTCTATATGATGCAGGTACCAAAGTTCCCTATAACCAATGTCTCAGTATTCCATGTCAAAAATATGGTTGTCAAAGTCCTTTTGAATGGATATTTCAGTCACTAAACCAACACTAGGTTCCTTGACCTGAAATCTACACTCGAGAAAATTTGAAACTATTACCCTAAGTCCCAAACAATCCTCATAAGGTTACATAACTTCTAACATCATCCTTAAGTTGAACCACCTCTAATACCAATTGGTCATGACCTAACCCACCGGGGCCCACCTGGCTAGCAGATAATCAAGCCAAAACTACCCCAAGACTACCTCTATAGGCTAGGGGCTGACGATAAGCACCAAAATGAATAACTAATACTAGATTCATATTCTTAATGTACCTATATGAGCACACCCAACCATATTCATGATTAATTGAATCATAATAAAAATATATATAATAACATCTATAGTATTAACCATGCATGCAACAACCTCTAGGGAATAAAAAAGATTATGATAATTTATTCTAAAAATTAAATAGAAAAAACACATGCCCAAAAAGAAAAAATGTCCCAACCTAAAAACAATTGGAAAATTAAATAAAGAGAGATCCCAACACCATATCTCTAAGCCTCGATTGATGTAAATGGTCAAATACACTCGGGTATCCCTATACTTCCCTAAAATTTCTTCCGACCTGCCCATCGTCTACATAATACATGACACATGTGGGAAAATACCATGAAGGGGTGACTATATACATACCCATTAGGATTCCCTAAAAACTTGAGTGGTGAATAAGAGACACACTAGAAATTGACATCTCAACCCACAACAAGAGAGAAACAAAATCCAATACTCAGATAATACATATATATGATCATAAAAAAAGAATATGAGATGATAGAGAATGGGGATCTCCATATCATAGCCTAACCCAAAATGATGAGTCTTACAATAGTTCAAAAAGAACATCATTGATTCCTAGAATCATGCATGTCTGTCTGAATAAATATACATGTGGATCCAGACATATCCACGATGTTTCATAGTTTTGGGGACACAATCTCTAGGTAGAGGAACCATACCCTGGTGCGACAGGAGGGTGTCACTCAATTGGTAAAGGACCTATCCCCTAACTCTATAAGAAGGTCGAACCCAATAGATAGAGGAACCATGCACTGACTCTACAAGAGCATCCACTCAGTAGATAGAGGACCCATGCCCTGAATCCATGAGTAGTTTTCACTCAATAGATAGAGTACCCATTTTATGACTCCACAAGAGGGTTCCACTTAGTATATAGAGGAAACATGCCCTAAATTCATAGGAGGGTGTCACTCAGTAGATATAGGACCCATGCCTTGACTCTATAGGAGTGTTTCACTAAGTAGATAGAGGACCTATGACCTGATTCCATAGGAGGGTTCTACTCAGTAGATAGAGGATCCATGCCCCAACTCTATATGAGTTTTCCACGCTCTAATGACCTTTCCTGGCCACTGTAATCATCAAATGACATATAAATAAGAATCATGTTCAGAAAACCTCACATCATATCTCCAAATACATTATGAAGTACACCATCACATTCTACAAAAAAAACTCTCGGAATGGGCTACTCGTGGGCCAAAATATAAGTCCAAATAAAGGAGATACAAGAGATAGAAGATTCATAATGGAGTATACAAAGTATAAGGGACCCACATGATGTGTGGTCCCATTATGAAACCTAGATGTGTCATTTATGACACATGGATCACCATCCATGTAGTACTACATGGGGTGTAAGGTACCAGACGATGTGTATCAGCCTCTTTGGGACATATCTTATTCCCCCATGCCCGCCTATTTCTTCTAAGACATGTCTGTGTACACTGGCCATGTGCTGGTACATGGAATGTACCCCATCATACATGGTGTGTAAGGCCACATGGGATTCTAGGTGTGTACTCCTTGTACATGTTCAGTAATAAAACTAGGGTTTACATGGCATGTGATATTTTACTGCATGTGTTATTAATACTACACGACATGTAGTCATCATTTTCACAAAAAGTTAGATATTATTTACACAGTTTAGATCTATTTTTTCCACTTTTTTCCCCACTATTTGACTACCCAAAATGGTGGAATACACCTCCAATCATTGATTTCCTCCCTCTGTTGGCCTGAAATCAGAATCTAGTTCACCCACATAAAGCCTGCACACTCTGATGTTCCTCCTATGTTGTTTCCATATCTTCTTCAAGTCTCATGTCTATGAATACGTTACCCACATCCCAAAATTCATCTCTATTCATCATTAGATCATCAAACCATCCATTACACCCAAAACCTTCATGAATCCATGGGTTCGATCGTGCTTGAACCCACCCAACAATGTCAAAATATGGCCCCTATGTCCAATGGAGAAGAACATAAAAAATGATAATGGGAAATAAAAAAAAGGTGAAAGAATCATTAAACAAGTGTTATTAACCAAATAATATAAATTAGGGATATCCGAGTTGAGAAATACAGAACAATGAGAGTCATAAATTGAATAATAATTTAAATCTAATCCATGGGTTCATTCAAAGAATTATTTAAATGTAGATTGAAGAATAAGGTTTTGATCATGATAAATCATTTAATCATAAGGGAGAAAAACATAACTGATGAGTCCTACCCTGAGATAGGATCACTAATTGGTAAAGAATGTGTTATCTAATGATGGGGAAGATCTATTGGATTCACTACCCCTCAATTCACTTTGATATGCATGCTGGTCATTGTATAATCTTAATCCACGAATGAAGAACAGTGAAATAATCCTCTTAATGGTCCTAGGGTTATGTGGATAACCCTAACAATTCACCATAACAACATATATAAAGGGAATCTATGTTAGGTCATTTAATGAATTAATTAAATTATTGAATTAATAAATTCACTTAATATACCCACCAACAACATCATTATTCGAATGATTTGCAAAGAGAAACTTTAGGTCGCGCCTATGATAAATCTTACTCAATCTATTCAACCATGGTATCAAATTTTTTATTCGAGGATCTGTTTAGAAGATATTCCATAATTTATAAAAAAAAACTTTGTGTGTATGTGATATTAAATATAATTAATATTTTTATAAAATCTATTATGGGAGGATTATGCCTTAGAATCATGATTTTTCTCAATGTATGGCTTAAAAAATATTTCTGGTTAAATTTAAAATCCTTATAAGGAAAAAATAGTCTCTACATTGATAAAAAGTTTCTTGGGTTTAGTGGGATATTATATATGTTTTGTTTAGGAATTCTCTAAGATTGCATCTCCTATGAAAAAGTTGTGCCACAAGGGTTTTAAGTTTGAATGGGATGATAAATGTCAAAGATTATTTGAGGAACTGGAGGTGATATGGACTTTGGCTCTA
The DNA here is from genome assembly GCA_963277665.1 of Viscum album. Taxonomy (NCBI): domain Eukaryota; kingdom Viridiplantae; phylum Streptophyta; class Magnoliopsida; order Santalales; family Viscaceae; genus Viscum; species Viscum album. The sequence goes on along the minus strand of OY728162.1, from coordinate 71,244,808 downwards.
GTTTCGATTCTTTTGGAACCAGGTTTGAGCTATTATGTTTACGGTGATACCTAAAGTATGAGATTGGGATGATTTTTTATATATGTAAAGTAGGTGGTAGACTATGGATATTTCCAAACACATCCTCATAAGAATAATTATCCTTCCCATGATCTTGATTTGGTTTAAATGATACATGATCTGAAGATTTGTCACCATTATCTCTTCGATGACTGGTTTACTATGTATTTAGATAAGAAGATCCTAAAGTATATTTTCAACCATATAGACTTTATCTAACGATAGAAACACTAGGTTGAATATCTTCATAATTTTGATTTTGTATTTCATATACACATGGAAAAGGTAACATGGTCATCAACGCATAGAGAAAGAATTTACTAACCCAAGACATGTAGAAATCAGTATAAAAGTGGTCTTTGATGATTTTATTTACTAATATGAGCTTGTAAGTGGAAGATGCAAATGTATAGGTGTTATTAGCTTGTGTGAAATCTAATTAATCATCTGATAACTGAATTCAAATTGGGAAAGTAGAATACATAAATTATCTTCATTTCAGTAAAATAGTATATAGCGGGGAGACCTCAGGTGATTGGTCTTGGTCTCTTGATGGTGATTTTATTTTTCAAGGAATATTGATCATCTGATAGATATGAGGAATCAGTTGATAGATAGTGTACACCAATCAATTTGGTTCATATATCTAGGAGATACCAAAATGTATCAAAATGAGAGACATCAATTTTTATGGTCAGGGATGAGGTGATCAATTACAAACTTTGTTTCATGATTCCTTAATAGGAATATGTTTGTGGTGAAGAACCAGAGACATTCTAGTTTGTTTCAACCCTTACATATTTCATTTTTTAAGTGGGATGATATATCCATAGACTTTATGATTAGACTACCTCAAACACCTAGCAAAAAGTATTCTATTCGGGTGATCATCTATAGAATCACTAAATAGGTTGATTTGTATCCAATTAAAGAGTCAGTGAAGGTATAAGAGGTCTATTAATTTTATGTTTAATATTTCTTGAATCTCTATGGAGCACCATCTATGGTTTTTTTTCTAATAGAGACTCTTTCTTTACATCCTAGTTCTATAAGGGATTGTAAGAGGCATTGGGTACCCAAACAAAGCTAAGCATTGTGTATCATCCTCAAAAAAATGGTTAGACTAATATAGACATCCAGATTTTGGAAGATATAATTTTTTTGGGTGTACTTGACTTTGGTGGTTCATTGGAGATGCATCTACCCTTGAATGAATTTTAATATAATGATAATTATCAGGATTCCATTACAATGGATCCCTTTGAAGTGTTTCATGGGCATCTATATAGATCACCTTTGTGTTGGGTGTAACTTATTGGTAGGTCACTCATGGGACCAAGAATTTTTTGGCAGATTGAAAAGAATGTTTTTTGAGGAAACATGTTAGGAACATGGTTTAAGCACACAATGTTTTTAACCTTATGGTAGCCTTTCAATATTGCTTTATTGGTTTCAATGGAAATTTTCATAGTTTAAGTGTTACATCTTGACCCCAGTTACCCAGAATCGATGTAATATTACATAACATTGGCATGATACAAGGAATCGCGTCTCGAAAGACTGATCAGTTTAATAGTCTTGGAAGTACTAGATACATACATAAGTTTTACATTAAATCATGAAATAAAAAAACAACATTGTGTCCCCTTTAAACACTCTTATATCCCTTAGCCTATTCCTGAAGGTTAATCATAATATACTTCTTTGAATCCTGGAAAAAATAAAACTTAAGAAAGGGGTGAGATCAGATTCTTAGTAAGGATAACAATATAGCGGAAACTGTCAAAAATAAAAATAAACATTTAAGCCAATGTATAAGACTAAAACACAAGCCTTTTAAACTTAAACTTCAGCATAATATGGAAAAGATAAAACAAATAATGCCATTTACTTATTCACATGGATATTCTACTAGTTGAATAATCACATGTAATATCAATATCCAAATTCATAATGATGGAATTCATAATGCCAGACATCATAACCACATAGTCAAAGCCTCGTGCCAAGACTACAAATAAAATTTTTCAAGGCCTTGTACCAAGTCACTAGTTTGTCTCATTAGACTTATTGATGCATCGAGGATCTATAGCGAGCTCCACCCGTCACTTACTAAGTCTAATTTATTCATCACATGAAAAGGTTGAAACATAATCTAAACATTCATATTAGAACTAGCATACGAAATGTTAATATTTTAACCATAAACCATGAATGGTATAAAAATAGAACATCTATAGTCAAACATAACTCATTCAATACAATATTGAATATTGTATTATAATAAATTAATCTCAATCAAGAATAATGAAGGATATTGACATAGATGAAAATAATCATCAAAACTATTTGAGAGAAATACCCCCCCCTTTTTCTTGAAAACATATAAAAGTGTCACTATTTATCAAGAAGTTGTTTAAAATATATTTTTGAATAAAAGTGTCTCATACCACATTGAAACTTTTAAAAGAAATTTTAATTTTAAAACATTAATGTCCATATAAATAAATCCTTAAAACTATTTTTAAAACATGGACATTAATGAGAATGATTTAGAAGAATAAATTTTTAAAACATTTAAAATGATATTTTAGTTAGAGTTCCTAACCAAATGAGAGACGCTTGAATAAAAATAATTGAGGTAATCAAAAATTAATAATATCATGAGAATAAAGGGATTCATCATATACTATGTTAAAGTACATTATATACACCAAATAAAAGTGAATTGGCGCATAACAACAAAAAAGTCTCAACAGAATGTAAGTTGAGATGATTTCCCTAATAAAGACTGTATACTTAGGTTAAGGATAAATAAATAACATAATTATGTGTGAAAAAAATAAATACACTCAATATGATTGGATATTCAGTGTAAATCAATCATAGGACATTCACACTTATTCTTGTAAAAACAACACTAATGGCATGAATGTTTAACTAAATGAATAGAAATTGAGTTAAAATTACTCGTATCAAGTTCATATCAATGACTTGAGAATTTATCAATGGAGTGATTATGTGTATAAAAATTATATCCAAAAAAATGGGAGTGGAAATTACTACATAAGTAAATAAATAGTGATTTCACACATAATCTTGGAGTAAAATAATCAATGATGTTTGTGTAAAACTGAATGAGTGGAAATTGAAATTTGAAATTCCCTTACCAATTTGGTAACTTTGGAACATACTCCCCATGAAATAAGGATCATAAAATTATGATTGAAATACCCATTAATTAAATTATATTATGAAAACAATACAATCATGGGCAGTACATACACCACACAAAAGGTAATAGTGGCAAATATAGCATGAATCTCACGGGAATAAAAGTGAGATGAAAACCCCTTACCTTGTACTTTTCCTTAGTCGAGGGTACCTTAACCTCCTGTATAAAAGTTAAATAATTGTTATTAAATTATAAAATAACCACATACCTAAATATGATATCATATATGATCTTCTAATATTGCTTTGTTAATAATATTTTTATAGTATCATTGTTTCTGGTGTTAACTGATTTGTTTTCCTTTATATGTTTTGTTACGTAAGTCATGTTTGTTATGGATAGGATTTATTTAATTCATATCCATAATTATATTAAGTTCTTAAACATTATTTTTATCATAAAATGAAAATTATTCTTGAATAGTTACGATGGGGAATGAATCTCATCGCGTTCGTGGAGACGGTAATCCATACATACGCACGAGCGACAATATCATTCTTTTGAAGGTGAGATCGTATATAATTGGATTTTATATCATATATACAAAGTTTTAACATGTTATATTTATTATTTACATCAATTATACATCATTATTATACCCATACAAATAATGAAGTGTTGAATAACAACTACACCACAACGTGGAGACGGTAAGTCGTACGTACGCACGTATGGTGACTTTGTCATTCATTGGATGAATAGAATAATGAATATGGTTGTACCATATTTATAATAACATCATAGTATGTATAAGGTACTGGATTTTTTATTTTGGTATGGAAACAACAAAGAAAGATGAAGTGGAAGAAGAAGATAACTTTGAAAGAGGTGATGAAATTATTACCTCTTCTTTGGGAGCTTCCTTTTGATTTCATCAAAATGGATCCTTAGGATAGATTTTTTTATCAAATTAAGGCCTCTAGGATGTATTAAATGTATTTTGAGAGATATTTGGGTAGGGTTCGGCTGAGCCAAATGGCTTTGGAGGTGTGAAATTAAGAGAAGCAGAAGTACCCTTTTATAAGAAAGGCGAGGGTCAGTTTAGGAAAACCTTGAAATATTATTTTATTATAAATTAATTTTTTGTTTATAATGGACCCAAATGAATTTATTTCGAGGATAAGGTGGGGATGGGTCGAAAACATCTCAAAAAATAGGTTTTATATAGGTTTAGTACACCATATTAACCTTATCTTTTAGATTTAACTCTTAGTAAATAGTTTAACTTTTAACATGTATTCTTGTATTATTATAATAAATGGTTAATAAACTTACTATAAAAAGACAAGAGAACCCCAAGTGGTTCATTATTGATATATCTAACCTTATATAAGTCTTTTTTCCGAACCATAGATTTTTAGGAATATTATATCAATTAATAATATAGTATTTGATTTAAAAACTCATTTATGTCAATTTTGACACTATTTGGTATTTGATATTTTTTAAAGTCCTAAAAACTTGATTACTTAAAATAAAATTTATTTAATCAACCCTAAAATGTCATATTAACCTATAAAATTAGTTTAATTCATCAAAAGTCTCAATTTACATTTATTTGGACACTTATAATATCAATTATTTTAATATTTAATTAATAAGGTAATTACTGCATCATTATTGTGTCATTATTAAATCTAATTATTCAATGACTAAAAATTATAAATAAAATACCATTATGTATGAAATCATTTTATATTTCTAATTAATATTTATAGTTGAATTTATCTTATGTATAACCCTATATTAAAAATGGTTTAGTTATTAAACATTGAATTTAACACTTTTAACTATTCTTTAAATAAAATAATAACAAATGTCCTAATCTAATCCAAGTGGGAAAAAAGGATCATATTTTATTCATAATGTTTTTTTGGTCTAAAAACACTTATCCTATAGAATTAGGACTTATGTTAGGGTAATTATAATATCATTTTTACCTTTAATTACCCTATTTACTTTTAACAGTGGTAAATAAATATCAAAAGTTATTATTCAAAAAAAATTATTTTAATCTTACTGAGCCAAATTTTACATACTGATATCAACCGTGTCTCTCGTATTTTAAAAATTAAATCCACAAAAGCGGTAAAATTACGTTTTATGCAAATTTGCTAATATTCCTAGAAGGTGGGTAAAAGACGTTAAAATTTTCAATAAAATTTTATACAACTAATTTTATTATAAAATGAATCAAATTAATTAATTTGAACTAATATAGGTACTATATATATATTTTGACTTAAAATAATTAAAATAAAATAAATAATTATTTAAATAAAAAGTCGGCTTTTAAACAATAACGTAGTGTTTTTCACTATTCATCCAAAATTGAAAGTTTTCAGAAAAATACCAAAAATTCACCCTAAGGTAATTTTGATAATATGAATTAAAAAATGAATTCAATTTTACAAAATTCAAAACATATAAGTTTCATTAATTAATTTAAAATTAATTCTCGTTGTCCAAACCAAAAGTTCGGGTTTTTAAAAAGTAAAAACTATCGAAAGATTGACATTTTTTTATGTCAAATTTAAATGTGAAATTAATTATAATGACCTACATTGTAGTAAATGATAAAAATATAATATAATTATACTTCTAAACCATTAAAATGCATAATTTAACATTATAAATTTTTTTGATTAAAAAATTTGTTTTCAATTAAAATTTAGTATTTTTCACTATTCACCAAAATATGAATGTTATCCGAAAAACACCAAAAATCTATCAAAACTAAATTTTTATGTACCGATTATAAATAAGAAGTTTATTTTGTCAAATTGAATATATAAAATTGTCAAATATTGGATTTAAATAGGGTTCTCCATTAAAAGGCGGTAAAATTGCATTTTCTGAAAAATACTTTCTTTATCTGAAAAATTGAATTTGTTCTTATATTATGTCTAAGAAACACATAATATAGATGTTAAAATTATATAGAGTATATAAAATTCAAAATTAAGTTAATATTATTCATAACTTCTTTTGGAATGGCTAGTTTGGTAAGTCATGGTGCGCTCGAACTCAGTGTTGCGTGTAGTGCAAGCTATTGAATTACTTTAAAGAAAATAACATACTATGAAATCTTTGTGTGTTAAATTCTTCCCCATTTTGGAAATTGAGTCCTCGCAATTTTAAAATTGGTCTTAGAAACTTTATTTAAAGTCCTATATCAGAAAAAGAGTCATTAAAACTATCACTTTAAAAGAAAGAAAGAGAAGTACAAAGGCCACCCGAGATAACTCATACTAGGATTTCATGTAGGAAAGCATGGATATGGAAGATAAAATAAGTGTCAAGTTATGATGGAGAGTGATAGAAAACTTGACCAGGAGAAAGTTAATAGCAAGAAAACCACAAACTTGTGATGGGATAAACAGTCATCAGTTTCCCAGTAGGAAAAGTAAACGGACAATGTTTTTTTTTGTTTTAAGTTCCATTTCATAAATTTGTGGAATTTTTTTATGATATTGACTAAGAACATAAAGAGATATAATTACATTTTACGTGGAGTTTCATCCTTTAATAAATTTCTACCACTAACTCATCTATTTTTTCCAAACGATGAGTATTCAAGATGACTTAGTCACACCTGAAGCGCTAGAATCAACTTCTAGAGAATCACATGATCCACAAAGGATAAAATATATATTTCTCTCGTCTTTAGAGATTAAACAAAACCAAAATGGTTAGTACAAGATCAGATGATCTCCAAAAAGGATAATCCTTTAGATAAAGAAATATTAATCTTAATTTCTAAAATTAAACCAACAATACCCAAAGTTTAATAAATATCATTCAATAAAAAATTGTCCTTAAAATCATTCAATATAATCCAAACTAAGATTGAAACACAAAACCCAGAAGAATTTTATTACGTAGTCTTCCATGTTATATTGTATCTCCAAATAACATCAACTACTCTTAAAGTCACATACTTAAAAGTAATTAACCTAATCACATATTCTCTATGATAGGTTAATCATTTACATAAATAATCCAAATCACTATAAATACACAATAAAAACATAGATAAAAATACACCATTACTCCTCAAATGAAATCCCATAGTATTCTATTTTCCTTAGGCATATAGTGTTATCAATAAAGTAAACATCTTCCAAAATAACATTTATCACTTATTCACCAAATCATTTTCCTATACCAAGGATATCCATTTGATAATACATAATATCCCAAAACAACTTATTATTGATCAATAAAATCATTTAACTAAAAAGAATTAGTTACACTAACCAGGGACATCACGTAGTCCAGTGGTAGGCGATAAATCCCAATCACACTCTGGTTGTGGGTTTGATTCCCACAACTTTGTCCGACATGACATGTTTTCACATGGTATACATGTTTTCCTTTTTCAAAAACTATATTTTATAACATTACCAAAATGAGATGAATTCCTCAAAATAACCATAACATAATTTAACCACAAATATTATCTCATACCTCACATTTTCATCCTAAAAATTAATAACCTGTAATTTCCTCAAATTCAAGGATCATATAAACCCAAGTGGTTATTTATAACTATATCCACAAAAGAAAAGATAATTCTTCCTCAAATAGCATTTTCACATAACAAAATACATGGTTACACATACAAGAGAATAATATTCCAAAGTAATCTCATACTTTTAAACATTTCCCATCTATTTATTTCCACATAGGTTCTTCCTTGAATTATAGGTTCTCTTATAGAATATTTTATTAACTCGGGTAATGCCAAGGTACCTTACATTTAAAAAAAATGACTGTAATTGGATTTATAGGATCATTTTTATTTTATTCTATAGTACTCTTCATTGTTTGTCAGAAATTATTTACTTTATGTCCTTCTTTCCCACACATAAAACATTTCTTTGTTCCATTGAGACACTTTCCTAGGTGTCTACTTCCACATTTATGGCATGATGTAAATTGATCTTTCTTTTCTCCACGGTTTCCACAGTTGGAGCTCTTATCATTCATCACCTTTATCTTCTTTGTTGAGTATATGAGTTGGTAAATATATATGTTGTTGATCATATTTTTGAAAAACTGATTCAGCATGAACATAATATCTTTTACACCCATCAACATTCCATTTTGTTTCTCATTTCCAAAACTGTTCCCACCTTTTACATCATGTTCAATGTTACTATGACTTCCTTGGAATCTAGCCATTAACTAACACAAAAAAGCATAATCTGAGTCATAAAATCATTTAGAGAATATCATGACAACTTATTTTCAATCTAAAACACCTTATTATTAACCAAGGTTATTTATTCTCATCTTATATTAAAATCCTTCAAATCAGTTTGTAAAGAAAATTTGAATTATCCTAAGAATATCCCCTAGGAGTGTCGTAACCAAGAGTGCAGCGATGCCCATTGTTATGTACCAGGATTCCCTGGGTCAAGCCCAAAACTCCTTGTCAGAGTTTTCACTCCTAGGTAAATCTGTGCCAGATCCACCTCTACCTTCTCTTATCTAGATAGGTATGTATTGCTTGTAAAACCCACATAATATTTACATTAAATTTTTTTTGGATGTTCTTCTATACAAATCCCCAATATCTATTTTAGGGTAGTGTTTTCTAATCATAGTTTTTCTAAATCTAGCTTCCAAGGTTTGTACTAAACTTCCTTCGATACCAACTGTAACGCCCCGACCCTGATTACCCAAAATTGGTGCATTATTACATAACATTGACATGATACAAGGAATCATGTCCTGAAAGACCGATCAGTTTAGTAGCCATGGAAGTACTAGATACATAAATAAGTTTTACATTACATCATGATATAAAAAAAACATTGTGTCCCCTTTGAACACACTTATATCCCTTAGCATATTCCTACAGGTTAATTATAATATAATTCTTTGCATCCATAGGAAAATAAAACATAAGAGAGGGGTGAGCTCAGATGCTCAGTAAGGATAACAATATAGAAAATATTTTCATAAATAAGAATAAACATTTAAGGCAATGTATAAGACTAAAACACAATACTTTTAAACTTAAACCTCAATATAATATGGAAAATATAAATTAAATAATTTCATTTACTTATTCACATTGATATTCTACTAGTCGAATAATCACATGTAATATCAATAGCTAAATTCATAATGATGGAATACATAATGTCGGACATCATAACCACATAGTCAAAGCCTCGTGCCAAAACTAAAAATAAGATTTTGTAAAGGCCTTGTGCCAAGACACTAGTTTGTCTCATGAGACCTACCGATGCATCAAGGAGCTATAGAGGGATCCACCCGTCACTTACTAAGTCAAATTCATTCCTCATATGAAAAGTTTGAAACATAATATAAACATTCGTATTATAACTAGAATATGAAATGTCAATATTTTAACCACAAACCATGAATGGTATAAAAATAGAACATTCATAGTCAAAAATAACTCATTCAATACAATATAGAATATTTTATTATAATAAATTAACCTCAATCGATAATAATGAAGGATATTGACATAGATGAAAATAATCATCAAAACTATTTGAGAGAAATATCCCTCTTTTTCTTGAAAACATTTAAAAGTATCACTATTTATCAAGAAGTTTTCTAAAATAGATTTTTGAATCAAATTTTCCCATACCACTTTGAAACTTTTAAAAGGAATTTTAATTTTAAAACATTAATGTCCATATAAATAAATCCTTAAACCCTTTTTAAAACATGAACAATAATGAGAAAAATTTAAAAGAATAAATTTTTAAAACATTTAAAATGATTTTTTAGTTAGAGTTCATAAACAAATGAGAGACACTTGAATAAAAATAATTTAGGTAATCCAAAATTTATAATATCATGAGAATAAAGGAATTAATCATATACTATGTCAAAGTACAGTATATACACCAAATAAAAGTGAATTGGCACATAACAACAAATAAGTTTTAATGGAATGTAAGTTGAGATGAATTCCCTTATAAAGACTGTATACTTAGGTTAAGGATAAATAAATCACATAATTATGTGTGAAAATATTAATACACTCAATATGATTGAATATTTAGTGTAAATAAATCAGAGGACATTCAGACATATTCTTGTAAAAACAAAACCAATGACTTGGATGTTTAACTCAATGAATAGAAATTGGGTTAAAATTACTCTTATCAAGTTCATATCGATGAATTGAGAATTTAAAAATGGTGTGATTATGTGTATAAAAAGTATATCTACACAAAGGGGAGTGTAAATTACTACATAAGTAAATAAATAGTGATTTCATACATAATATTGGAGTAAAATAATCAATGAAGTTTGCGTAAAACCGAATGAGTGGAAATTGAAATTTGAAATTCCATTACCGATTTGGTAACTTACAAAACATATACCCCATGAAAGAATGATCATACAATTATGATGTAAATACAAATAAATTAAATTATTAAATTATGTTTTTAAAACAATACAATCATGGGCAATACATACACCACACAAAAGGTAATAGTGACAAATATAGCATGAATCTCAAGGGAATAAAAGTGAGATGAAAACCCCTTATCTTGTACTTTTCCTTAGTCGAGGGTACATTAACCTCCTTTATTATAGTTAAATAATTGTTATTAAATTATAAAATAACCACATACATAAATATGATATCATATATGATATTATTATATTGCTTTGTTAATAATATTTCAGTAGTATCATTATTTCGGGTGTTAACTGATTCATTTTCCTTTATATGTTTTGTTATATAAGTCATGATTGTTATGTATAGGATGTATTTAATTCATATTCGGAATTATATTAAGTTATTAACATTATTTTTAATCATAAAATAAAAATTATTTTTGAATGGTTACGATGGGGAATGAATCTCATCGTGTTTGTGGAGACGGTAATCCGTACGTACACACGAGCGACAATATCATTCAATTCAAGGTGAGATCGTATATAATTAGATTTTATATCATATATACCGAATAATTAACATGTTATATTTATTATTTACATCAATTATACATCATTATTATACCCATCCAAATAATGAAGTGTTTAATAACCACTACACCACAACGTGGAGATGGTAAGCCGTACGTATGCACGTATGATGACTTTGTCATTCATAGGATGGATAAAATAATGAATATGGTCATACCATATTTATAATAACATCAAAATATGTATAAGGTACTGGATTTATTATTTTTGTATGGAAAAAACAAATAAAGATGAAGTGGAAGATGAAGATAACTTTGAAAAAGGTGATGAAATTATTACCTCTTCTTTGAGTGATTCCTTTTGATTTGATCAAAAGGGATCCTTAGGTTGGATATATAATCAAATTATGGCCTCTAGAATGTATTTATAGTAGTTTGGAGGATATTTGGGCAGGTTTTTTCCAAGAAAAATGGGTTTGGTGGTCTGAAATTAAGAGAACGTGAAGTACCCTTTTATAAGAGAGGTGAGGGTCACTTTAGGAAAACCTTGAAATATTATTTTATTATAAATTAATTTTCAGTTTCTAATGGCTCCAAATGAATTGATTTAGAGGATAATCTGGGTATGGGTTTAAAAATTCTCAACTAATAGGTTTTAGATAGGTTTAGGTCACCATATTAACCTTATCTTTTAGATTTAACTCTTAGTTAAATAGTTTAACTTTTACCATGTATTCTTGTATTATTATAATAAGTGGTTATAAAAATCCGAGAGAACCCCAAGTGGTTAATTATTGATATATATAGAATTATATAAGTCCTTTGGACAAACCTCATATTTTTAAGAATATTATATCAATTAATAATATAGTATTCGTTTTGAAAACTCATTTATGTCAATTTTGACACTATTTGGTATTTGATTTTTGTTAAAGTCATAAAAACTTGATTAATTAGAATAAAATATATTTAATCAACCCTAAAAAGTCATAGTAACCTATAAATTTTTTGGAATTCATCATAAGTCTCAATTTACATTTATTTGGATACTTATAATATCAATTATTTTAATATTTCATTAATAAGGTAATTACAGTATCATCATTGTGTCATAATTAAATCTAATTATTAAATGTATAAAAATTATAAATGAAATACCATTATGTAGGAAATCATTTTAGATTTCTAATGAATATTTATAGTCAAATTTATCTTATGTATAACCCTATATTAAAAATGGTTTAGTTATTAAACTTTGAATTTAACATTTTAACTCTTTTTAAATAAAATAATAATAAATGTCCTAATCTAATACAAGTAGTCCAAAAGGATCATATTTTATTCTTAATGTTGTTTTTGGTCGAAAAAAACTTATCTAATATAATTTGGACATGTTTTATGGTAATTATAATATCATTTTTACCTTTAATTACCCTATTTACTTTTAACAGTGGTAAATAAACGTCAAAAGTAACTATTCACCAAAATTATTTTAATCTTATTTAACCAAATTTTACTTACCGATTTCAACCATGTATCTCAAATTTTCAAAACTAAATCCACATAAGTGGTAAAATTACATTTTATGCAAATTTGCTAACGTGCCTAGAAGTTGGGTAAAAGACGTAAAAAAATTTAATAAAATTTTATACATATAATTTTATTATAAAATGACTCCTATGAATTACATTGAAATAATATAGGTATTATGTACCTATTTTTACTTAAAATAAATTTAAATAAAATAAATAATTATTTAAATAAAAAGTTGGTTTTTAAACAATAACACATTGTTTTTCACTATTCATCAAAAATTGAAAGCTTTCATAAAAATACCAAAAATTAACCCTATAATAATTTTGATATTATGAATTCAAAAATGAATTCTATTTTACCAAATTAAAAACATATAAGTTTCATTAATTAATTTAAAATTATTTTCTGTTGTCAAAACCAAAAGAGAGGGTTTTTAAAAAGTAAAAACTATCAAAAGGTTGACATGTGTTTATGTCAATTTTAAATGTGAAATTACTTATAATGACCTAAATTTTATTAAATGGTAAAAATATAATATAATTATACTTTAAAACCATTAAAATTTATAATTTAACACTATAAATTATTTTGATTAAAAAAGTTGTTTTCAATTAAAATTTAGTATTTTTCATTATTCACCAAAATATGAAAGTTATCAGAAAAACACCAAAAATCTATTGAAACTAAATTTTTATGTCATGATTATAAATAAGAATTTTATTTTGTCAAATTGAATATATAAAAGTGTAAAATATTGGATTTAAAAATGGTTCTCCATTAAAAGGCGGTAAAATTTCATTTTCTGAAAAATACTTCCTTTATCTAAAAAATTGAATTTGTTCTTATATTATGTATAAGAAACACATAATATGGATGTTAAAATTATATGGAGTATATAAAATTCAAAATTTAGTTAATACTATTCATATCCTCTTTTTGAACGACTAGTTTGGTAAGTCATGGTGTGCTCGAACTCGGTGTTTCGTGTAACACAAGCTATTGAATTACTTTAAAGAAAATAACATACTATGAAATCTTAGGGTGTTACATTAATCATGGTTTATCTAACATTGCGAGTCGATAAGAAAACTATATTGATGTTTGGATTTGGGTCTAGAGTTTATCTCAAGGATTTTACATAGTTTTTTAAATTGTGAGTCTATCCCAAGGAAACTATGAAACTTTGTTTTCAAGGGAAAGTGTATACTGTATAGTTAGTGTATGATTTTACTAACTATGCAATCTGATCCAAACATCATAAAATGTAAAACTATCCTAATTCCCTTGTTTTCTTAACTCTAATATCCTCTTAATCCATTATTATCTTAAACCAATCCCTCTATGATGTTTTATAGAACTCTATCCTTGACTCTTTGCAGATCCTGAATCAATTTGGGTGGATCTCTTCAAGATATGTTCATATTTCCTCTCAATTTCTTCTTTCTTTATCTAGGTATCTCCTAAATTTTTTTCCCTTGATCCTTTTGAACCCAATTAGGATGTTCTTATAGGATATAAAGTGTTTTATAGTGAATTTATGGTGTCCTTTATAGATCAAGGCTTGTGAGGACCAAATCTCTTCATTTCCAATCATAAAATTTAAAGTTGTTGAAGTTTCTTCTATTAGTGAGGTAAGTGTCTCTATCTGATGGATTATTTCCCATTGAATACTTGAATGTAATTATTAAATCCTTTTATTTTATTATATATAAACTATTAGTTTAATGTTTCTATGGTATAAATTTAAATACCTAATTTTACTTGATTTTTGGTGGTGATGGAAAATGTTTTAAGGGGCGATTTATTTAAGAATATTTTTATGAAATTTAAATGCTTGCTGAAATGCCACAAATATAATTTGAATTTTTTTTCTTGGATTCTATTACATGTAATTTTAGAACTTATCAATTTGGGAAGACCTTGAGGTACAAGAATTTATATGGACCTAGGATTCTCTATGTTAGATATAGTTCCTTAGATGTCCTGGTTTCATAAAACCTGCCTTGAGGCCCATTTTAACATATTTAGTAGACATTACCTAGATTATTATGATTTAATTTCCAATTTTTATATTATGAATGTATTTATTGGTTGTTTACCTTTATTTAATAAAAAAAATTAATTCTATATTCTTAAGGATTGGGATATATATTGTTTTATAAAGGGGAATCATAGAGATATTTTATGAAAATGATTTTTCATATGTATTGCTTTATGAAACAAGTATTATTTTAAAACTATAAATAATAGTTTCTTGGTGAAATTATTTATATATATTCATGGCGGTATCCTACTGGGTGTTTCCTCACACCCTACATATTCCTTTGAGAATATTTGGACTTGGTTTTATAGGGATCAAGTAAAGGAAAGGGTATCATGTATCTTGAAGACTTCTCCCAATCGACATCATGTTTGGGTAGTTTGGGATGGGTTTACCAATGTTAACATGGATATATACTCACATATCATGGTTTATCATGTATTCTAGACCATTGTGTTTTTTATTTTTTATGTCTCATGTTGTAATAAGAATTTTTCTTTATACTATGTTTTGAATTTTATTTATATAATTTTCTTTGGTACATGAGGCATGTCTTGGTGTTGTTAAGGGTTAAATATTTACTATTATTTTTTATATTGATACCTAGGTTCTTATCTCTAGACTGTGGTGATTAGGAATGCACTACATGCCATGTAGCAGACCAATATGGGTGATGTGTCAGGTCAACTAGGGTTGGTTCATTACACAAATGCACCAATAGTGTTCATGGATCTCAAGAATAGTATATTCCATCTATATCGTGACTCCTTCATTATGTTGTTTTTTGATGATATCCTCATGTACTCATGGATATTATATATTCATGCTAGAAACCTAGATATTGTGCTGACTGCACTTCAAGAACATCAACTCTACTCCAAACTCTCAAAGTGTTACTTCTAGTTCCAAGAGGTAGGTTTTCTCAGTCATGTAATCTCTAAGGTAGGAATTTATATGGACTTTATGAAGGTATAGTCTATGTTATCTTGGGTATTACCTAGAAATTTGTTTGAAATAAACATCTTTATTAATTTAGCTTTGTATTATAGATTATCATATCAAAAATCTCTCATTTAATAGCACCTATGATAGGGATTACTAAGAAGGGGTTGAAATTTGAGTGGGTATATTTATGCGAATAGGTATTATTGGTGCTGAAGAGGTGATTAATAATGTCTATAAACCCAATATTACTAGGAAATGGGAATTTATATGTGATTTAATATGATTATTTGGGTGCCAGTTTAATATTTTTGATTATACAGAGGGATCAAGTAGTGGATTATGGGTCTCACCAACTATGGACCCAAGAGAGGAACTACCCAATGAGTGATTTGAATTTAGAATTTTTGGTCCATTATCTAAATTGTGGGTTCCATTATATTTTTAGTTATAGATTTATTAGATAAAATAACCAAAATAACTTGTTTTACATCTTCTCTCAGTAGGAATTGAATCGTCGACAGAGGAGTTAGGTGGAGTATTTAAAAACAATTGATTTTGATACTGCTTGTGGTCCAATTAATGGTAATTTCATTGAAGATGATTTCAATAGTAAAACATATGGTATTGGAGAGAGACCTTCAGAGAAGTAATGGTGGATGATGATCTTGTGGGTTAAATGGTTGGTGGATGAATCAGAGGACCTAGGGTCTATGGCATATTCTTCCTTAGTTATCATGTAAAAAATGGTAGACCAAGTAAAGATTAGTTAGAAGTTATATCCAAATTTTTAGTGATGTGGGAGCAGTTGTAAGGAAGTGAACTAGTTCAAGGTTGGTCAACATATAGTGATGATGTGATATTTTTTCATGGAATTGTACTAGTTCTTACTTCCATGAGGGAAGAATTTATGAGGGACTCCCATGTCTATTATTAGGACGTTTAGATAGGTTTGAAAAAGATATATTAGGATATCATGAGATACTTATCATGGTCGAGAATAAAGATATATATTGTTGTCTCTATCTATCACTATCAAACCTATCATATGATCAAGGTAGGGAATCAATTACTAAGATTTTTGATTTATCCATTACATATACCTATGTGGAAGTGGGGATATATGATTATGGAATTCATGATGGGGTTTTCTAAAACCATTAGAATTTTAGATATTGTATGGTTATAGGTTGATCATCTGAAAAAGGTGGAAGATTTTGTGTTGATCTGAGAGGTTCACTCTATAGATGAGTTGCGAAAGATTTATGTCTAGGGGACTGTTAAACTATGTAGAGTGCCTTCTAAAATCGTATCAAACTTAGATGTGAATTTTATATCATGATTTAGGAAATTATTGAAAATAGGATTTTGGGACTTAGTTAAAACTATGTACAATGTATCATCCACACATCGATGGATAGTCAGAGAGAAAAACTAGGATCTTTAAAATATTATTTAGTCATGTTTCCTAGTTTTTGATGGAGCATGGGATGATCATGTGGACTTGGTGGAGTTTTTATGCAAAAAACAATCTAGGGTTCTATTTGTATGACACATTTTAAGGTTATTTATGATCAGTCATGTCTCTCACCATTGTGTTTTCATGAGATGTTTTAGGAAACTTTCATTAAGAAGAACATGGTGCAAGAGACCTCTGAGAGGGTGTAGTTGATTAGGAAGTTTTTGGTTACTATATTGAGTAAAAAGTGATCATATGATGATTAGAGGAGATGAAATTTGAAGTTCATTGTGGGAAACATAATTTTCTTGTGGGTGTCACCTCGGCTGTGGAATCATCATCTAATGGGGTAAAGGAAACCGGAACCATGTTTTGTAGGACCATTTGAGATCATTGATCAGATTAGTGGATTTCCAAATGGACCTCCCCCATGATATAGAGATATACATAATGTGTTCCATGTATCTTAGCTTTGGAGGTATGATCCTTATCCTATACATGTGATCAAATTTAAGGACTTTGATTTGGAAGATAATTCAAAATTTGTGGAGCTCTCAATGCTGATAATATAATAGAGTGACAAGGTGTTAAGGGGTAAGATATTAACACTTTTCTAAGTTATATATAATCATGGATGGATCCAAGACGAGACTTGGGAATGAGAGTCTGATGTTTGGGGAAAATGGCCCAAGTTATTCGAGTAAGACCTCTAGAGACACTTCTTTTGGATGAGGATTAATTAGAGGGGGAGATTTATAATATCCTAAATTTTAAAGGTTGTGATGGTTTATCTTGGTTTTGGGATGTGTTAAAAGTTTCTTGGTTGCATAAAAAGAGTTTTGGGTATTTTTAATTGCACCATGGGAAGGTCTACACCATGGTGTAAGCAGTTTAGGATTATAACCTACCTTTTTGAAACATGTGTGACCACCACTCCCATGGATGGGTGTGGTTTCAGACATATAGATTTGTGATTCCTCCCACTATCCATGAATAGATTAGTCTCATCATGTCTTGGTGGAAGGCATGGTGATTCCAAAACGAGTGAGGTTTTGACACCATGTCGTGGAGGGTCGCTATGTTATGTTTCCAAAGCTTGATGTGATTAATTCCATTATGGTTATAGTGGACATCACCATTCCATGGTGATAGTTGTTTTAGAATTTAAACTAGTATATTCATCTACTAATATTTCAAGGGAAGTTACAACTCTTAATTAATATTCATATTATCATCAATATGGGATGTTTAATTCATTGTTAACTTATTCTTTCCTATATCAATCAATTCTCCCTCCACCTATTTCCAGTTTCGACGATCTAGACAATTCCATGTAAGGGTTTTGGATGTTATTCCTTCTTGGGAAATGACTTAGGGTGATTCATTCCCTCTCAAGCATGTTCTCATTGATATATACTCATGGGGATCTCGAGATATTCTTCTCCTCCCTTAACCAATTCAATATCTACCATTGATGATGGTCCTACTTGGGTAAGTTAATGTTGTTATACCAACTTGGCATGATTACCTTCTTGTATCTCATTCTAGAACACTTGTTATTATGAATTGTAATTAGTATTAGAAAATTCTTGTACTGTGGGTTTTATTAGATTAGTGCACAGGTGTGTCTTGGGTATCAACACTTGGAGATATAATCTATTGGAATCAACATGCTTGAGGTAGGAAGTTAATTACCATCTAGATCATTGTATAAAGTTGTTTTCTTAATGATTAATGCATGTGTGTGTAGCTCATGTGACCCATGTTTGATATTTATTTCAAGTATTTGTGTGTATACCATGAGACCCATGCTTGATGAAAATCGTGTGTGTGTGTGTGGTTGTTAAAACTAAAAAAATTTATGATATTTTTGTGAATATATGTGTTATTCCCTATTTTTTATGATGCAATGGACTATAGAGGTTTCTTTTCTGGTAGAAAAAGATAGGTGGACCATCGTAGCTTGGTTAACACTTAGAGGGGGGAATGTGAGACATGTGATGATGAAAATAATGGATTGATACATAGGGAAAAGTTTTACTGACCTTGAGGCCAAAATCAAGACCAAGATGGGTATGATGGCTTTGTGGCCTGACCCATGATAAAAATATGGTATGATGGCCTTATGTCCTGACTCGTGGTAGATATAGAGCTTGATGACCTTTTGACCCAACCAAATACTTTTTGGTTATGTGACTACTTAGGGATATATGTGGTGGCCTTGTGGTCAACCAATGATCACAGATTCTATAATCAATGTACTTTTATCACGGAGTCGAGGTTGGTATGACCAGGGTTTATGGTTGTTTGGTTAATGCATGACCACTCAACACATGATTTATTGTTTCTTGCCTATGAATTTACTTATTATCATAGAATTCACCGATTATACATGTGAACTTATATTAAGGACACATTAACGATGTCCTTCTAGATTTATACTCATACTCTACATGATAATATCAATTTTTGTGCATAATTCATGACTAGGGATCTAGTAAAGGGCAAGGGCCTGATGATAGAGAGAAGATTAGATGAATCTTGGTGTTCAGATGAATTACTAGGATGGACTATAGAGAGATTCCATATAGCCTTTATTTATTTTCATGTTGCTTTCTTACACTCTGATTGACCTTATAATTTGGGGGTCCTTAGTTTATTACATGTATGACTTGAGATACATGTAATGTCATCTATTATTACATTGTTATTATTTAGTTATGTTGATCCTTTTTCTTTATTAACCATTATTATATATGTTTTTAAGGTGTTTATTTTGATACCAAGGATATAGTCTCCCCGCTGCACTATTCAGACCCTCACTGTTAGTCAACAACCTGTTACATATAGGGTGGAGCACATGAGTCCATGTGAATCACAGTACTGGATCAGGTGATTTGGGTTAGGGAATTATAAATATCTACCCACATAATTCACTGAATTCTATAAGTATGGGGAATTTATGAGGCATAGGACTATTAAGGATACTCCCAATCAAAATGGATTTACTATAAAGATTAATATAACTATTTTTAAAAGGGTAAAGATTATGTTTTCCTACTCTAATTTATCCAAATCCCTTTGGGAAAAGATTTTACAAGTTAATTTTACCTTATAAATATATTTTCATCCACAACCATTAAATTTAAAACCCAAGAATAATTTTTTAAAAGTAAACACCATTATTCACTTTAGAGTCTTAAGTCGCACTACTTATGTACACTCTAAAATTTATAATATCAAACAACAATAACTCATTGGTGTTATCTGAGTGATACCCACTAGTTGTACCCCTCGCTCTCAAAGGAAATTGGACTAGGCTCGAGTCCCGCCAGACTCAGACATTGTGCGTATTATGCAGAGGGCGATTCAATGCCATATGCCTAGCTGGGGAACGTGCGGCACACTCTGGGGTCTAGCAGGGGGGCCCAGTGGGAGTCGAGCGTTAACCATACACATGTTTTTCCCATGGGGTGTTAGCTGAGTGGTACCCACTAGTTGTAACCCTCACTCTCCATGCGAACTGGCCTAGGCTTGACTCCCACCAAACTTTGACACGGTGCGTATTATGCACAAGGTGATTCAAAGACATCTGCCTAGCTGGGGAGCATATTTCATGATTTGGGGTCTAGCGGGGGCCCCCGTAGTAGGAGTCGAGCGTTAACCTTACACACATTTTTCCCATGGGGTGTTAGCCAAGTGGTACCCACTTGTTGTACCCCTCGCTCTTTGTGGTAACTGTCTCAGGCTCGAGTCCCTCCACACTCAGACACTGTGCATATTATGCACAGAGTGATTCAAATCCATCTTCCTAGCTAGGGAATGTACGGCGTGCTATGGGTTCTGGAGGGGGACCCTATTGAGAGTCGAGTGTTTACCTTACACACATTTTTCAAATGACCCTCATCCCAGTTGGTGAGGTATCCTTAAGTGAATCCATGAGACCCAGGTTCGAAACTAGGTGGAGGTATATTTCTAGTACCGTAGTAGGTATTGTAGCAAGCACTGTAGTAGGAATTGTGCGGTACTGTAGAAGGCACTATAAGGGTACTATATCAATTACTGTTTGGTACAGTACAACCAGAACTATTCACCTTGGGCCACCAGTATGGGATTGAAGTCCTTAAGGCCTTCAGGACACCTAGTACTTTGGGTTAGTAGGGATTTCAGGCCAACTTTAAGGTCTTTGGGAAACCTTAAGGCCTTCAGGACACATGTAGTTGCCCCATACATACTATACAAAAAAGGAGCAGCCCCAAAGGAGGATTCAGAGCATGCACACACACCAGAGTAGAACCAATGTATTTGGAAGAATGATAGGGTATGGCTATGCCATCGGGACCATCATGTTCTTGCACGAGAAGCTTAGCCAGACGGTCATGCAAAGATGGAGAGCTATCATCACGATGCAGATGTCGGGGAGGGGAAGTTCCTTGTAGTTATAGTTTGGTCTAATTCCCTAAGACCTTTAGGTCATATAATGTCTCTTAATCCTATGGTCCATGTAATCACTAAGTCTACGGGGCTTGTAAGGGTTCCCCCTCATCCCTTGAAATGGGGTTATCAAAAATCAATACAAATGAAGGCCTTCTGTCCATTTAGGCATTGGTTCTCTTGAGGGTGTTAACTGTTATAAATTGTGGATATATAGACCTAGATTCTAGAAATTTATCATCAATAGTAATTTTATGTTCTATGAGCCTAATATACCAAGTCCAAAGCACAATAGGTGTGTTGGTTCTAATGTACCTCAAACCAAGGGTGTTGAATTCAAATTAAATATTGAATTTTAGTCTCAAAAATAATATTTTTATATTATTTCATAGGAAAAAGAAGATAACAAATCTGAAACTGATCTAGAAGGTGAGGTGTCTGGTGTAGTGGGTGATAACTAACTCATGAGATATGGTAAACAGAGTCATCCATTCTCCTTCTAGATATAGACATAAAAATTTGGTTTCTTTTAATTTTAATATTCTTAGGAAATTATTGATGATGAAACTAAAACATATATGCAAGAATTGAATGATAAATAATAACAAAAGTGGCATACATCCAAGGATGAAGATATGGAATACTCAAAGATAACCCCTGCATTGTTTCCAATAAGTTGAATGATGAAAAAATAATTTATCGTAAATGGATATATAAGAAAAATTAAGATAATATTTATGAAATGAAAATTATTTATATAAATAGTAGATTATTGCTAAGGGATACTTTCAATAGGAAGGGATTGGGTGTTATGTAATTTATTCTCATGTGGTTAAGAATTAATCAATAATATTTCTTATTCTGTTTATTGTATTTAATTATTGTCATTTAGAATACCTTGATCTAAATATAGTGTTCCTTAATAATGGGTTGGAGAAGAAAATTTTTATGAAACTTCAAGAGATTTATTCCAAAAAAGTTAACTTAAATCAAGTTTATTTTTTAATTTAACCATTTTATATTATCAAAAAATCATTTAGACAGGGATATAAAATAGATTTATTTATATTAAAAAATGGAACAATATAAATCATGATAAATTTGTATATTTTAAATACTTAAATCATAAAATGTTTTATCTTATGAAATATGTTAATGGAATTTTTATTATTTACAAAAAAAAAGTGGTTAGTTTTTCATATAAATCCCTAACTTAAATCCCTTTTTGGGATGAATAATATTTGTAATGCTAAGTAAATCATAAGTATTGAGAGATATGGAACACATATTGAATGACCTAAATCAACATGATTATATCAAAAAGCATATAAAGAGATATTTTTTTAATAATTTGAAACTTTTTAATATACCCTTAGGTCAAAATTTTAGATTGTCACTTTTTTGATCGCTCACTATACAGTCTTATATATCTTACAATAGTAGAATTATATATGCTAATATATTTTGTGGTGTTATGTATGCATTAATTTGTTTAAGTTTGGATATCGACATTATTATTTATTCCTTAATAGGGTCCATGAGAAATCCTAGTAAAACTATTAACATATTTTAATGTGTTTACTCAAGAATGTATCAATATCATATGATTTGTGTTTATGTTGTGGTGAGAGTGAAAATTCCAAGAAAAAAGTTGTAGGTTATTTAGATTCAATATGGTGTTAATGTTGACACTCTAAATCTATTATGGGATACACTTTTAATATGTATTTTGGTCAACATGAAAGTATAACAAGTAATCTACGGTGAATTGATCCACCATTGAGACTAGGTAAATATCCTTGATACAGTAAACTAAAAAGGTTATTTAATTAAATGTTTTAATTGATGGAAATTATTATCTTCTTGAAAAATTGATATATCACTACTATAGTTCAATCCTTTATCAGTAATTTTTTGAGATATAATAAAAATTAGTTTTTAATAAGAGTGATTATGCATTGGTATAGTATGTATAGCCATTATGATTTACTTCTTTTCAACAAAACACATTTTCCTATAGATCATTTCATGTAATAACTCTTTTTTCACTGACATAACATACCACACCATGATGATTGATCTAAAATCTAAAATCAAAAATAATTAAACTAATAAAGGGAGATATTAGGGGTAATATTGTAAGAACATATGTAAATGTGTGAAATGGAATCTTTTTATATGGAATGAAAGCTTAGGGTCTTAGATGAGAATAAGGGGGCCTTTAGAGACAATGAATAGAAGGACTGAATAAATTTCAATGAGTATAAGTTACTAATATGATATTTGAAAATATGGATTTATGGCATAACTATTAATAGAATTAGAAGATATTGAACATAAATATAATAATAGGGTTAGTTTTATACTGCCTTTAATAATAAGAATTATGAAAAATAATATATTTTAACAAGTAATATTTCTTAGGAGATCTGAATAAGTAGGGTTTCACTCAAAGTTTTTTATTTTCCTAGTTTATCCCAGATATCCTATTCTTACTCTATCAACTAAATCGGGAGTTCTCTATCCATTATGATACAATGAAATTAGAATGAGAGAAAATTAAAATGAAATGGAAATGAAAAAAATTAGTTACCCAAATGTATTTATCGTTCCTTAAGTTATAAATGAACTACTAAGATCAAAATCCTTGTACCAAAAATAATCCCAAATGGATGATATATGGGAATTTGAGATTATCTATGCATACAAAGATATTGGAAAGTGAAACATAGACAAAACCATTGGTGGAATGGCCTACATAGGTGCAAGACTAGCTATAATCACTGGACTGTTGGCTTTCTCCAGGAATAAAATTATCCACCCTAATGTTGTCACAACATGCAGGTGGGCATAGGGATGAACCATTTCATAATTATTTCAATTTCTACTATTCACACTTTAATATGATCATTTAAAAAATAGAATTTGAGAGCTCTAATTTTTGAAAATTCAATGCACCCAAAGTACTAATCACATGTTGATGCTTTTATGTATGTGTGTGTGTGTCAATAATACTTGTATCCTAGATGTATCTCAACATAT
Source organism: Viscum album (assembly GCA_963277665.1). Lineage (NCBI taxonomy): Eukaryota > Viridiplantae > Streptophyta > Magnoliopsida > Santalales > Viscaceae > Viscum > Viscum album. The sequence continues at coordinate 71,220,128 of OY728162.1, read as the reverse complement.
ATTTAAAATAATTTTCTGGGTCCAGACTAATATGGTTCATGTCAAGAAAAAATTATTTGGATAGTAAAACTTATTCTAAAGGAAATTTGAGATGACTCTATGAATGAGTTGTATTTAAAACTTATGGACATAGTTAGAGAGATCCCTTGGAATAATGGATACTTTGGAGTGGTAATTACTTCTAATTATTTCCAGCATGTAAAGAATATTTCATGAAATCCCTAATTATGAGAATGGATATAACATTAGAGATGAATAGTGGGTAATATGTTGAATCACTTCATAGGTTTGAGGAGTAATATGGACATGAAAAATCATTCAAAAAAATATCTATTGAATATTAATATGATCCTTGTTGTTTTGGTTTCCCCTTTTTTAGTGTTAATTAAATTATGAATTAATATTCATATTTTTAATGATTAATTTTCATTTAATTTTCATTTTAAATTTTGTTTTAATATTCTTGTTTCCTTTAATTCATCATCCATTATTCTTTATTATTGACCTTTATATAGTTTTTTACCCCTACGTGAGTCCTTTATCCTTTACTTTAACCTTACTTGGATCTTTACGTACCCTTACATATCCATATTGAAGTTACTTTTACCCTTTTGTGGGTTTTTCTATCTTGGTTCACCCTTATATAAGTTCATTATACCCTTATGTTTCTCTAGTTTCTACCCTTATGTGAGTTCTTGGGTACCCTTATGTGGGATTTTTTCTCTTTGGGTTGACCTTACACAAGTGTTTCTTTACTATTAAGTGATTTTTTCTGACCCATATGTGAGTGGTGTGACCCTTACGTATCCAGGGTGTTACCCTTATGCAGCTGACGCTACCCTTATGTAGTGGTTGAAACCCTTATGAGATAATCTATCTACCCTTACATAGAAGATTAATGACCCTTACATAGTGAAAGGTACCCTATCACAACATTGGTTTTACACTCAAACAATGGGTTTCTACCCTTACATGATGGAGTTTTTAGCATTATGTTTTTACCCTTACAAATCATTTCTACCCTTTAAGTGGTATCTTTGATTACCCTTCCACATTGGTTTTTATTTCCTTTACATGTGGTTTTAATTTATATTTCGTGGTTTTATCTAGAAATTAGAATTGAATGGTTCTCACCCATTCATTTTATTGAATTTTTATTCTATTGAAACAAAAAATATTATCTTACGGAATTTCATACATTTATCCCTCTAAATCCATGAATAACCAGATAAGAATCAACTTCTAAAGATTATTAGCATCGCTGAGAGTGATAGAGAGAGATTCAAGGGATATCTTCAGTGGGAACTGTTCTCAGCTTTATGAAGAAAGAGAATCCAAATTTATGCTTGATGGATTTCCTCATGAGATCCAAGAGTTGATGGGATAGTCTGGTGGATTATGGTGTCCAATACTATATAAAGATGAACTTGGATGGAGGTGATCAACAAGGATCATGATGATTTTGACAACACTGAGCCTTGAGTAATTTGCATCAATTTTTATAGTGAGTAGATCAATCCTCCGTATTAAAAAAGGTTTGAACAAGCCCCAATAAGGGGGTTTTGTTTCTATACTTAGTTTTCTTTGTTGATTATTTTAGAAGGTATGCTTTGGGGATGAAGAGGGATTTGATTTGGGATAGTGAGGTGTCGTTAGGAATAGATTAGTCAATAAACACAAGGAAAGTTATGCAGTCACTATAATTGAATTTCATGACTATTGTTTTTGGGACAATGGTGCTGAAAAAAGTAGTTAGGAATACATTCAGGAGTTGCATGATGGAATAACACGTCATCCTCACCTTATTCCTCTTACTTCTTACTTATCAATATGGTTTGATGGTTTAAGAGGTGAGTGTATATGGGTACATATTGGAGTGTGATTTGGTTTAAATAAGTGTTAAGGAAAGTGGGGAAGAAAGAACTAGTTTACAGTCAAACAGGAAGTAGGTAAGTGAATTTTATGAATGGAGAAGATAATGATAGAAGACGATTGAGGTATACCCTATATCTACAAGTTTAAATCTAATAGTTTTCTTCGTATTATTTTATTTTTCTATTTTTCTATTTTTTAATTTTTAATTTTTGTTAATATTTTATTACATGAAAATTTGGAACATGGATAAATGTTTTAAATAGACATTCTTATCAAAAAAATCGGGATAAATTTTTTTTCCCCGATCTACATGAAAATTAATAAAAACCTTATTTAAAAAACAAGTACATTCCCACATATTTATTTATTTAAAAATAATGCAATTTATACTGGAAAGACCATGGTCACTCTCATTTAATAAAATGAAGAATTGGCTTGTGGTCTATAGTCTTGACAGATATAGATTAGATGTAGGGCAGGGTGGGTATAAAAATTTTGATCATTAAGAGCGTGGGCCAAGGAAGGTTAAGTCCATGCAGGTGTAGGAAAAAATGGGCTGAGCTTGTATAGGTGTGTAATTACCCACTAGATCAATTTATAAAAATATATATTTTCATAACATATATTTATTTATCATATTATTTTTTTAACAAATAAAACTATATTTAACCATAGAATATGATTTTCAGAATAATAACCATACTAATTCACCATGCATTCACATGTTAATGTTAAATAGGTATATATTTATTTTTTAATAAGATATTATAATAATTATCACATAATTATTAATCATATTCATGTCATCATACCTCTTGAAAAATGGAATCCATCTCTCATTCACATGATTTCAACACTAAATTATTCATTATAATCATATTATTTTTTTGAAACCATTTATTATTGTTATTATTTTGTTTTTTATTTTATTATTAAAATATACTTACAGACCATATTACTCATGTTAACCCTAACCACCTCCTTTAATATTGGTTGCTACCTGGAGAGTCATCGTTTGTTCATAGGTCTTGAAATTCACATCACCACACCACCAATATTATTATTCATATCCCCTTATCGATCGATTTCCTACTCTATGTTTCAATATTTTTCTCTTATGAAAGTGGGTTCCCTAAACCCAACTTCAATGATACTTTTAAATTACCATTTCATATATATAGATAGTTATGAATAATTTTATATTACCATAATAATGTTGATACAACCGTATCCGCTATTTATATGGTAATTTCATTTGATTTTTTTCATATAAATAGATTATAGTAGTTCCCATCTATAATTAGAACCTAAATATATTATAATAGTAATCTTAAACATATGTCTTATGGTCTAAATACATCATATTAATATGAAATAGATGATTTCTAACTATCAGGTGTTAGGGGATCATAAGAATTGAGACTTCTTCTCATAAAAGTTGCACTTAAATATCTTGAGTAGAGGAGATCATGAGGAATAACTCTCTAATAGTATCACCACATGTTTTATATGTCATTGAATATTCATATATATAATCATGTGTATTGGTGTCTAGAATTGAGATCATTTCTAATGTGTGTAACACCCCAAATTTTAAAAAGGAACATTATGTTTCATAGAGTGTATAAAATAAAACACCAATATTAGAAGAGAATATAACACCTCAATAATTTACAACATATTTCTTTTAAAACAAATTCAATAACTTTGATATCTTTTTATCCACGCAATTCCAGGTTTAACCAAAACACAATACTTTATTAAAATATTATTATTTAAACATGGTCATTGTAACCTAGTTGTTAAGTTAGAGGGTATGAATTGGAATAACTATATTTTGAATATTTTCTTGTTTACACATGCATAAAATAAATTCAATTATATATATATATATTGGAAATAAATAAGAATCATTTAAAAGAAAAATAGATGTTTTATGAAAAGAATTATTTTTCTAAAAAACAGTTTCATCATTCTTTCCACACATATGTTTCAAATTAATTTTTACAAAACATAGAAAATTTATTTTAAAAAGATAAATTAATTTTTGAAATTATAATATCAGATTTATATTTGGATTAATTATTGGTATTTTTCTGAAAATTTTTATTTTTCGATGAATAGTGAAAAACTACTGATTTTTATTAAAAACCAACTTTTAATTTAAATAATTTACAAGACCCATTTTATTTTTATTTGGTTTTAAAAGTATAATTATATTAATTATATATTAATTAATCAAAATTATGTCATTTTAATAATTTTTATTTTAAAATTTCATATAAAAACATGTTAAACTTTAGAAAGTTTTTCTTTTGGAAAACTATTTTTTCGACAAGTCTACAGGTTAAATTTTAAAATAAATTATTCTATTTCTATGAGTTGAAAATTAAAAAATTGACTCAATGTTTTTAATAAGCCTAATTTATACTATCTAATAAGGTCAATTTAAATTTTTAATATATTGAACAATGAAAAAGTAAAAATTATTTACCGTTGTTAAGGTAAAAGATGGTTTACCGGGGGTTAAACTAAAACTATATAGGTTAAAAATGAACCAAAAGTTGTATAATTAATATTTTATGGTCTTTTTTAAACATAATATGTTATAATGGTCTATAATATTTAATTTTGGTACATTTTTTAACAAGAAAAATGTGGTTGGAATTCTTTCTTTTCAAAAATTCAAAGTATGTCCACTCCCCCACTTATAAAAGGACACCCCCTATCCTCTCCACTACAAAATTAAAAAACTTTTTGTTTTAGTATATACCTATAAAATTCACATCCCTAATTACCTAAAATCATACTATAATCCTTATTTCATTCATAAATCCAACCTAGGAAGGATTTTGTTTCAAACCAAAAGAATCTTTCAGAAGATGAGATGACATCTTTAACTGAGTGTTTTATTTTATTTCTTCTTACTCATCCTTAAAATATTATTAAACAATGATTATATAATAAACTAAGTATAATAAATATAATATGATGTTTTTATTATAATTTCATGACCTAAAACCACCTCCATATCCCTCACATGGGAAACGAAAATGTTGATTGTGTGTACGACAGACTACCGCCTCACGAATCGAAGTAATTAATTTTACATAACCACATCTCATGGTTGGATATAATGATTTATGTAATGTATATATATTATATTTATAATATAATTATACTATTAAAATTATATTTCCACATATACCTTCTTACTTTCTATTCTATAGGAAATATGATAACATCACTCGTGTGTACGGTGAACTATCACCTTGTGAAGATATATGATTCATTTTTGACATATTCTTTACATGTAAAGTAATAAAAAAATAAAATAAAATAATTTTATATATATAAATTAAATTATATTTATTCTTTTAAATTAATATACTATTCACTTTCTTACCCTTTCACCCATTAGGTAAATGATAATATCCCTCGTGCTTACGTATGACCTACCATCTCCACGAAGCGATGTGATTCATTCTCCATGTTCAAAATTAAATAATGATTTTAAAGAAGAATATAATTGAAAATATGATATTTATAAAATTAATATAAGTTTTGGATATGATTTAACTATATCCTTTGTTTAATATTTTGATCTTTTGTGTAAAAACAAGCATAAGAAAACAAACAATTAACACCCAACACAATAGTGATAATGAACGATTATTAACCAATGGGTAATAAGATGTTATAAAAGGATCATATATGATATTATAAATATTAATATAGATATTTTATATGTTAATAACATGTTTAAAACCAATATAAAATAGTTTAAATAATACTCAACTAAAATTAAGCTTGAATTAATGGGTTTCTTAACTCAATTTCCATTCATTGGGTTATACGACTACTTCATTGATTATATTATGAAAAAATTATACATAAAATTATTTTTTATTTATTTATGTTTTATCTCTAATTATATTTGTGTGTATTTACCTTTTTCACACATAATAACCACATTTTATTAACTCTCACCTCAATTATATGAACTTTGTAATGGATTTTTGGCTCGATTTTCCTTCTTTGAGACATATGATATGTTCTGCACCTATCTTCCTTTAGGTGGATTATATAATAAAAATTTTAAATTTTATATCATTAATATAAATATATTCATGATATTTAAAGTTTTATTTGATGTTATTATTTAATGGGGCTTATGTTTCAAAATTTACCAAAGTGGTAAGGGCTTGATGTTACAATATCATTGTTTATCAATATTGTTTATGATTATGCTTTCAGAGATGAAATATTATGATATAATTATCAATAAATTAATTAATTTTATTATCAAATAGTTATTACTTGAGAATAAATGTTTTAAATTCACTTTTCTTTATTTATTCACTTAAGAATCAAAAAGAATTTTTTAAAGGAAACTGACATTATTTCTCTCTTTGGTTGAAAATCATTTTTCTTCCATATCCATGTTTTCTAAAAATATGTTAAAAAATATTTCAATGTTCTTATATTTTTTTAAAGTAAATTTTAACCTTTTTTTACTTTTTATGAAAAATTTTAAAAGGAATCATTATGTCGTTTTAAAAAAGAAAGATCGTTTGTCATTTACTGAAAATGTGAAAAGAAGATTTGTTTTAAACATGTAAAAAATGAATATAATTTCCCATTTTCATGACCAATCAATGTTTTAAAGCCTAATTTATATTTTTTCATGGTTATTTTTAAATAAAATTATTTCCACAATATTTTTGTGAATTTTTGTTTTTCAAAAAGTAATTTTCAATGTGAAAAAGTTATTTTCCACAAGAATATTTTTAATATTTTTTTTCTATTCATCAATGAAAATAACTATTGATGTTATATATTTCTTATGAATTATTTATATATTTATCTCAAATCTACAATTAGTTTATTATCTCTTTCTTTTATGGCGTAATACATGAATTATGATCATTTCTTAAATGCCTTCATTATGAAATTTCCTTTGATTACGATATGAAGCAAGATTATGAAACCCATTTTCTTTCTATGTATGATTCTTATATTACACATTATGTTTTATTTAATTTATTTGGAACACATAAATCATGAACATTTTATGATGGGTTTTCCAAAATAGTTCTCCAATGTATTAGGTAAAGATTTAGTATGAAGATACATCATGTATGGGATTAGGGGTAAACCTAAAACATTATGAGACTTTGTCCTCCATGTGATATTTTCAAGTAATTTATACTTGAATCATGTTAATGAAATGTTATTATTCCATGTTATTAATCATATTCTTTCTTTTTTATGATATCATGTTATGTCTTGAACTCACACTTTATGTTTTGATACTATTTTTATTCCCTTACTAGGATTTATATCTTACCAATTTGTTATATATATTCCCAAGGTTATCCCATGAATTTTAAGATCTTGTAAGGATTTGGGATCTCATTATGGAGGATAAAATATATAATTTTAGTCTCAATTTGATGGTTTATTAACCTAGTATTACAAAGACACTATTCCTTTATGATCCATGTGTTGTTTTAATGAATGTTTATGTAAGAAATCATGTATTAATATTTGTAAAAGGCTTGGGTATTCATAGTTGGAATCATAGGAAAGGTTTAGTTAACCTTTAGATATGGGATGAGAAAACTTTAGTGATAATCCTATGGATAATTATAAGAATAATTATAAGTATAAGTTTATGTATAGGAAAATATCCTATAATTTTGGTGAAGTTTAGAGGGAGTGGTTTTTGAGAAATTACATCCTTTTCTACATACTGCAAGTGGATGTGGTTCTAGAATATATATACCTAGGGGTAATTACATAAAAAAATGTGTGTTAGGATTTACTATAGATTTACCTAGTATAATACAATAGGACTTACTGTGAACTTGGTTTGAAACTCTCGGTGGATATGCTTTAAAATTTTACAAACTATTTACAAATCATCATGAAGGATTTGAATAGATTATGATCATGATTGACCAAGATTAAACCTAAGGTGTATTATATTGAAATTAAGGTTTTGTGATTTAGACATCTTATAAATAATTATTCCTGATAATTTGGTACCCCACTATGATTATTACAACTCATACTATGATTTGTGGTATTAGTTAATGGATGGAACCAGGAGGAATCATTTTAACACTGAATGTGATGGACAATTCAGTGATTATGAGAAACCAAAATGGATGACTAAATAAAAATATATTGTGATTATGGATAATCATCTATCACAATATATGATTAAAAATATGAACATTAGTGATATTCATAGCAATTAAAATAAGAGGAGGATGGAATTTTATGAGAGTTCTTATTGTACTGAACATAGAGGGAAGAAAATTCATCTTTATACATGTCAAGAAGGTGGGAATAAGAACCTATAAGAATATCTTAAATAGAAGGGAATATGTTATCTATGAGAAAATGAAGGTCATAGAGTAATGAATTTTCAAGGAATTTGATGTCTAATATGGTAGGGACTTGGGCATTATCTGAGTCAATGACCTAAACTAAAGTTCATCCCCTAGACCAAAGAAGGACCTTTGTTAGACCAGATAATTAAAGTAAAAGGGTTGAAGTATTTATGTATTTTTATTCGAGAAATATGTTGTAAAAATATTTTTACAAATGGTATTTTTTTATAATAATCATGAAACATATAAGGATTTTGTCAGTACTAGAAGAATATATGTATTTATGTTAGATTAACTTAAGACTTATGGATAACATCATGTGTTTATGAGTTTATGGTAAATAATATGTTTAGAATAATATACAACCCTTTTAAAGAATTAACTATATGGATTTAGAGGTGACTAATGATATTTCAGGAGATGTTTTATTGAGTTGTATACTGTATAACCATTTTTTTAACATAAAGGATTATTTGGGAAGAATAATCTTGTCTTTTTGGTGATGTAATCTTGAGGGTTTTAAGGATAGTAACTTATTTAGTGGATTAATTTGAACTTTGGTAATTACTATTGAGGTATTATAAATTAATGAATTATATGGGAATAATTTTTATAACCATTTTGGTTTTATTAAAGACAAGAGGGGAAAAATTGTTCTTTTGGGGATTACATGATCCATTAGAAGTTTATTTTTGTTCATAAGACATGAAAATAAATCTTGAATTATCATAATTTAGTGAAAATATGAGAATGTGGTGGAAATTATTAAAGGATTAAATTATTCTTATTAAGTAATTATATTTCTTTATGTTATTAATCTAAATGGTAAAAGGATCCCTTAACTCTTGGGAAAGGATCTTGAAACAAAAATGTTATCCTAGTACCTTCATTTCTGATGAAATAAATGTTATTTTAACTCATCACAAATTTATGTTTTTTAGGTCCTTAATTTTATATTAATCATTCATTTTATTTTGATCAAAGATCTCAATAACACTCTATTAATACTTGGGCGTTAGTATTATGATCCATATCCATGTTTTCATTTTCCTCCAATGTTCTCCTATATAGAAACCTAAAAATATCTTATTTTGGATAATCTTATTATATTTCTTTATCTCTTATGAAGAGGAAGTATTATTAACCCTTTTTAGGATGTGGGTTTCTAAAAAAGGTATTTTCAAATTTCAAACCCTTGATTACCAAGAAAAATATTAAATTATGAGGACATAATTTATTTAAGGGGGTATAATGTAACACCCAGATATTTTAAAAGATGAACATAGTGTTTGATAGAATGTATGACACACAACTATAAGATTATAAGAGAATATAGCACCCTGATAATTTAAAATATATTTCTTTTTAAATAAATTCAATCTCTTTAGTAGGTTGTGATATATGCAACACTGGGTTTAAACAAAATGTGATACTTTATTAAAATATTATTATTTAAACATGTACATTGTACCCTAACCGTTAAGTTAGAGGGTATGAATAGGAATAATTATATTATTAAAATTATATCGTTACACATTTATAAAATAAATTAAATGATTATATATTTATTTTAAATAAAATAAGAATCATTTGCAAGAAAATGAAATGTTTTCTGAAAATAATTATTTCTCTAAAAAGTGGTTTCATCATGCTTTAAACACATATTTTTAAAATTATTTTTTACCACACAAAGAAAATTTATTTTAAAAAATTAAATTATTTTTTTAAATCATAATTTCAAAATTATATTAGATTTATTTTTTATAATTTTTCTAAAAAGTTTCATTTTTTGATTTAGAGTGAAAAAATTCTTCTTTTTATTAAAAACTATCTTTTCATTTAAATAATTTTCAAGACCCATTTTATTTTAATGTGGTTTTAAAAGTAAAATTGGTTTAATTATATATTATTTAATAAAAATTAGTTCATTACAATAAATTTCATATTGAATTTAGATATAAAAATTTTATAAACTTTTGGAAGTATTTCTTTGGGAAAATCATTTCATCGACATGTCTATGGGTTTAATTTTAAATTAAAACCTGACACTTATGAGATTTTAATTTGGAAAATTTGATTCCATATTTGGAATAAAAATAATTTATAATATCTAATAATTTCAACTTAATTTTTCAACATAATTAATAGTGAAAACAGTAAAAATTATTTACTATAGTTAATGTAAAAACGGGTTTATCAGGGGTTAAACTAAAAATATAAGGGTTAAAAATGACCCGAAACTTTTCTAATTCTTATTTTATGGTAATATTTTGAACTTATTTCTTATAATTTCCACAAATATTCTATTTTATCAATGTTTAATTAGGAAAACATGGTTTTAATTCTTTCTTTTAAAAAATTCCAAGTGTGTCCTCTCCCCCGATTATAAAAGGCCACCCCCACTCCTATCCTTTAAACACCTCCAAAAACCTTTGGATCAAAAAATACATACCAAAAACACTTACCTACTTCCCTGACTTCATTTTATAATCCTTTTTTGGTCATAAATCTAACCTATGAAGGATTTTTATTACAAACCAAAAGAAGTTTTTTGAAGAAGAGGTAATATCCTTAACTGGGTATTTTCTTTTATTCATTCTTCCACCTCTATAAAATATTATTAAACCATTATAATATAATAAACTAAAAATATTAAAAAATAATGATATGTTTTTATGATAATTTCATGACCTTAAACCATTTCCTCCACCCTCACATGGGAAATGAAACCATTGATCATGTGTACAGTGGACCACCGCCTCACGAACCGACATAATTCGTTTTCCATAACTACTTTTCACAGTAGGATATACTGATTTAGGTAAAATATATATATATATATATATATATATATATATTATATTTATAATATAATTATACTCTTTTAATTAAAATATCACATATTTATTCATACTTCCCCTTCCATATAAAATATTATAATGTTGTTCGTGAGTATGGTGAACTACTGCCTCACGCAGCGATGTGATTCGTTTTTAAAATATTATTTACATTGAAGGTGATAAAGGATAAATTTTATGAATATATTGTATATATATAACAATATATTTTTTTTTAAAAATTAATATACCATTCAATCCCTTACCCTTTTACCTGTTAAGTAAATGATAATATCGCTCGTGCATACGTATTACCTACCGTCTCCACGAAGAAATGTGATTCATTCTCCATGTTCAAAATTCAATAATGATTATAAATAATAGTATGATTAAAAATTATATTTATAACATTAATATCAATCATTAGATTATGTAACTATATTCTATGAAAAATATCTATAAAATTCTAGAAAAAACATGAATAAGAAAACAAAACAATTAACACCCAAAACAATAGTGATAATGAAAGATTATTAGTGAATGGGTAATAAGATGTTATTAAAGGATCATATATGATATTATAAATATTATTCTGGTTATTTTATAAATTAATAACATGTTTAAAACAAATATATAATAGGTGAAATAATTCTCAACTAAAGGTAAGTGAAAGGTAAGGGGTTTCTTTTCATGAGGTTATACAAATACTTCATTGATTATATTATACCAAAATTATGTGTGAAATAAATTTTGGTTGATTTATATTGTATTTAAAATTTTATTTTTGTGGGTATAATTTTTTCACACATAATCACTTCATTGATTAACTATCACCTCAATGATATGAACTTTTAAGGGATTTTTTCTCATTTTTCCGTCTCTGAGACATATGATATGCTATATACCTATCTTCTTTTAAGAGGTGTATATACTACCAATTTTACATGTTATACCATGAATATAATTATATTCATGATATTTAAATGTTAATTTTAGGTTATTCTTTAATGGTTCTTTTGATTCAAAAGTTACTAAAGTTGTAAGAGTTTGATGTTACAATCTCATTATTTATTGGGATTGTTTGTGATTATGATTTCAGTGATGAAATATTATGATCTAGTTATAAATAAATTCATGATTTTTATTATACTCTAGTTATTACTTTGTTATACATGATTTACCTTCACTTTAATCTCTTTATATACTCAAGACTCTAAAATAATGTTTTTAAATAAAACCAACTTTATTTCACTCTGTTCAGAAAACCTTTTTCTTATATATCCATGTTCTCTAAAAAATAAAAAATGGTTTAATATTACTCTATTATTTTTTAAAGTCAGTTTTAAACTTTTTCTTATAATTTTTTTTAAAAGGAATCTTCAAGTCGTTTAAAAAATAAGGCCCTTTAGGCTTTTATTAAAAATGTCAACGGAATCTCTGTTTTAAACGTGTATGACATGAATCAAATTTTCCATTTGTCAGGAAAAATAAATGGTTTAAAGATTAATTTATAATATTACAAGGTTATTTCCAAATAAAATTATTTCTATAATATTTTATGAAATTCATTTTCTCAAAAATTGATTTTTGATGTGGAAATGTTATTTTCCTCAAGATTTTTTATCTTTTTTCTATTCATCAATGACAAAAACCCTTAATGTTATGGATTTATTATGAATTTGGTATATATATTTTTCACATATGTCACGAACCAACCTCGTTCAACCCTGAACCGGTCAACCGAGCCGGTCCGCGACATGGCCTGAAGGGAGTTCCCGATCCCCACGGGCTGGCAACCAGTGTCGGGCATCAAAGTATACATGAGGGAATAATTTAAGCCCAAGAGATAAAACCAGAACTAGATAAATAAAAAGGACAAACAAAGCATGTAGTAAAACGACATCTAAAACTCAAATAAACAAAGAACCGATCCAGATACAAAGTATCACTAAAAAGAAAAAATTGGAAACAAGACCCCGCTACAATGATCTCTATGTGACCCCTTGGTCACCTCCAACCAAAATCCCAAAACTGCTCCCACATGGGCATCCACTACAAAAAATCCTGAACAACACTTGAACCTTCAAATGAAATGGTAAATGAGAGGCGTGAGCACAAAAATACTCAGTAGGGATGCCAAAAGTAAACCTCTGAGTCCAAGTGTTTCCTTACCAAAAGTTGTCTGATGACACAAGTTTGGAAATACAATTATAAAAATAAGGTTTTCCCGTTTAAAAAAATAACACCCCTTTCCCACAATGAGGACCAACTCACGCCATATATTATTTCAAAAACAGTTTATCATTTTATAAATAAAACCAAACAAGTGATATCAGGGTTGTGAAAAATGGAGAAAGGTAAATAATACATGCTAAAAATTAATCAGTGTAGCAAAAAAATAAACAAGAAATACAAGCTGAAAATAAACCAGTGTAATAGAAAATAAGCAAGCAATACAAGATGTAACCATGGGAGATCCTGAACATCCCTAGACAACCCCTGGATGCACTCGGTTCTGAACCACCTATCGTCATATGGTGAAGCCCCATAGTCTATAACCTACTGATCACCCTCATGAAAAAATCAGTGGCAAATCCCACTTGGCCTCTCTATCTACCAGGGGGAACCACCCCATCTAATCGGGGCTGGTGAGTAACCGTCACTCGATAATCTATAAGACGCCCAGGAACCCATGGTGGTTATGGTAATACTGTGTAAGTAGGAAGTCCCTCGCACGCGTGACTCATCTCACCGTACTTGCCTTCCTCAAACAAGGACGCTTCCTATACATTCACCCATAAAGGTTTACACTAGATAGGAGTGCCTCATATACGTGTTCAATCATTCACATTAAATAAAGTTCCAAATGGTCCGTCATATAATGTTCATATCGAAACCATTTCCTTAAAAAACGTTTAAGGTTTCCAACCGGGCACACACATTTATTCAAAATAGCTTGCAAGAACCACTCTTACATTTACAAAGATAATTGGGATCTTAATTTCTAAACACACATTCAAACACTTCACAATTATCAAACATGATTTTACCCTTTTCCGACCCACACCAAAACATGTTTCAAACCGAATGACCAAACCTGAAAGAACACATTATGAACCAGGATTTCCAAAACACATAAAGCAACGGTTTACAATACCACATTTAAAATACTCTTTAGAAACCACTCAAGTGGACCATCTTTATTTGAAAACTAAAATCCATTTAGAAAACTAAACATCAAAGAAAACACCAATAACCTAAAAACCCTAACTAGCCACCTACTTTATTTATAGAACATAAAACAGTCCATAAAAAAACATTAAACCCTTTCCAACACATTTTAACACGTTTAGTATGCTATACCAACATCAAACCATACACACCTGAAATCCTCTTTTGAAATCAAATGCACACCAAGAAAACATTTTAAATCCTTTCCCCAAAAATCACCACTTACCCACATTATTTTAAAGGAATTCCAAATAAAAACACTAAATTCATTAAACCTTTACAAAAGTGTTTTAACACAACAACTAAGTGTTAGAAATAAAAAAGTAATTTATGATTTTGAAGTCATAACACAACCAAGAAAAGTTCATTAATAAACAACGTCATTGCAACATAATAATAGTGATAAATTTCATAAGGGACCAATTCCTTTGTAAATAAACATAATCAATTCCAATAAGCTTTCTAGGTATCATAAAACTAATCAATTTTCACTAAAACTAATTTAAAACCTATTTTTAACAAATCAAATAAATTTCAAATTGCTATAATAATTTGAATAAGGGTGTCTTAGAGTTGAGAAATTAGTTTATAAATTTATTTAAAATGGAAAGAATCAAAGAAAAGACTTTAGGAAAGAAAAACATGGAAACACCTACCGAAACCTCGTGCCATTAGAGTGAAACTTCAACGGGAGGAAGAACGATGCCCCATAGACAAAACGCACACCCTAAAACCAAAGGAAACCCGATATACATATTAACCATAATGTTTAGAGTTCACCCGACAAGAAACCCCACATGGAAACCCTAAAAATTAAGTTAAGAGAAGATAATATGGAAATATAACTCACCGGATGGTATCACCGGAAGGAGGAGTGGCTGCCGGAAAGAGAGCTAGAGGGGAGGAGGCATTCTTGAGAGGGTAAGGGGAAGAGGGCCGCGCGAGGGAAAAAAGAGAGAGTTGGGTATAGGGAGAGGGGTGAGAATGATTTGTAAAAATAAAGAAGGAATAAATGAGGGGAGATGGTGGTGCATGGAGAGTGGTGTGAGGAAATAAAATAAATAAAATAAAAAAATAGTAATAGGAAGAGAGAATAAGGGGGTGGCATAATGGATAAAAAGGAGGGGAGAGAGACGTGGATGATAAAAGAGGGAAGGGGGAAGTTTTTGGTGAGAGGGTTTAATGGAGAGAGAGGTGAAAAAATAATAATAAAAGAATTAAATAGGAGAGAAAGTGGGAATGTGTGAGGGATAATTAGGGGGGATGTGTGAGTGGAGAGAGGTAGGTGCATGATTGGAAAAATAATGAGGGGGGAGTGATTGGAGAGATGGAATAAAAAAACAATGAATTAATGGCGGAAAGAGGAATGAGTGGAGAGAGGGAGTGAATGAGATAATGAAAAGGAGGAGAGTCATGATAGATGAAAAAAAAGAGGGTGAGTGATTAGAGAGAGGGATAAAAAAAGGAATAAATGAGAGAGAGGGGGAAGCATGAAGAGAGGGAGATAATGGGGAGAATAAAAACAATAAATAAAAGAAGATAGAGAGATTGGAGAGAGGAAACACAAAAGATAAAAAAATAAAGGGGAGACATGAGAGAAGGGGAGTGGGGCATGTGTGGGGGGTTTATGGGGATAGTGGTGTGAGCGTGAGCTGTGGAGAATAAAAAAATGAGAGGGACTAAAACCTCTTAAAAAATTAAAATAAAATTAACAATAACACATGATAAAAAAATTAATAATAATAGTGATAATAATAATAATAATAATAAGAATAATAACAATTTAAATAATAACAATAACAAAAAAAATTTAATGTCAATATTTATAATAGTTTTAAAAAAAAAATTATATAATCATAACAATGCCATTAATTTTTTTAATGATAATAATAATAACAATAAAAATAATCAAAATGATAATCATAATTTTATTTATTTTCTTTTAAATAATAACAAAATTAATAGAAACCAAATAATAATTATATTTATAACCATTTTAATGATAATAAGATCATTAAAAATTTTAATTAAAAAACATTTTTATCTAAAAAACAATGTTATTATTATTATATCTTAAACATTAATTTATTTCATTCTGATAAAATATTATTATTTTAAGTAATTGGTAACCGCAGGGGCATCTGGGTTGACCGCACGGTTACCGCCAACCATGCGGTGCCCGTGCACCGATCCGAAACTCACCAAAAACAACAAATGTAAAAAAAATTAAACATGCACTAAACCTGCACCTTGATGAGACTAACCGAAACCAAGAAATAATAAAATAAAATAATTTACAAGGTAGGAGTGTGATAATTCTCCCCACCACAAAACTTTATGCCCCCAGAAAGTCACCCAGTTGAAAGACAACCAAAACTTAGGTCAATGCCCGACCAAAACTGATGGGAAAAAAGCCTCAAGATGACTATTCACCCTACAAGTTACACCCGACCAACTCAAAGAGAAACCATAGCACAAAACAAAGGGAGAACATGAGAGGGTTATCCCCACCACAATAATTATCCTAACATAAGAATTTGAACTTAAACACACCACCTGGGGGGGAACACGGGAACTCCCAACCGAACCTACCGACTTCTCCATGTGAGTTGAACATGACCAATGAGACTTAAACGAAAAACCACTAGGACACCTGACATACCAGGGCACCGAAATAAGAAATTCCCTATAACACCACCACCAGAACTATGAATTACCCACACCGATCTAAAACTATCCAACACCTCTCATCTCCAAACAATCACTAATAAAACTAGGACCAACCCATACAAGGGACAAAAACACCTTAAAAAACTAATGATTCTAGAGGTTACATTCAGAGGAATTCAACTACTATGATAACGAAAGGATAAGTTCTTTTCACTATCACCACAAAAATGAACTTACAATAGTAGGAAAACAAGAACAAGGGAACCCTGAATTTCTCTATTCCAAGATGAAAGATAAAGAACCAAGTAAATGTCTCACATGACTTTGACACGCTGACTGTGTGCGAGATTCACCCCGAGAGCTAAGGCTGGGGATCTGATGACTAAAGCATCTTATGCCTCACAGTCAGACACTAGAATCCCCCAATTAGAACTCCTTCCTCGAATGAAACTTCCCATAGAACTTCCCCCGGTGACCCGAATGACCACAATGATGACAGGACTTAGGAGGGATGCGGCTCGATGGCTTGGAATGCCCGAACCATCCATACTAATGGCACATCCATAGGCATCCTGACGAACTAGGTGCCAGGATCAACGAAGATAACCTCTTAGAGAAGGTTCCTCTGATACACACTCATCACTAGACAGGGAACCATAAAAAAACCAACAATCACCAACTGCTCCCCAAACTCGAATGACAATAAGACAACCAACCTCCACAAGTCCCAAACTTAACCCTTAAACAAACCCGAAACGACATGAACCTTAACAACCTAGGGAGTTACCATACACCCAAAGACACACTACACTTCCCTAAATACATTTCACCACCTCCACCAGACCTCCAACACCTCAAAGGGTGAAGACACTTAAAAGAACCAAAACCGATACATGACTCATCGACAACACTAGGGACCTTTCTGGGTGGCATACTCTGAACAAAACAAGAGACACAAAACCAAAACCTTCCTCAAGGAAAAACACAACAAAAAAGAACACCCCAAGCTACGAAAACTAGAACAGAATCCAATAAAATATAAACACAACCAAAACCCTCTTCCAAAATCACCATTTTCATTTAAATTTCAGAACTGTCTTATCCCACGATCATTTTTCAAATCCCAAAACCACTTTTCACATGCCAAAAAACCACTCAATGAAAAAAAAAATTTCCAAAACCTTTATATATATTAAAATTCACCCAAGGCATCTTATGGACCATCACATGCATGTCCATCCATTTCCATCCACATCATCCATAAACAAGTTCCCCCACACACTTACCATACACACCCACACACATGTAATCTTCCATAAAGAGTACCAAGGGAAAAATCCTTTCCTCATCGAAACCAAAACATTTACTAAAACGCTTCCAATTTTAAAACTCCGTTTACAAATTTTAAATCATTTTAGAGAAAACATATTAATTTAAAAAAATCCACTTCCATATCTAAAAGCATGCTTTCACCAATCAAAACCAAACGGAGTACAACATACCAAGAACCACCAGAATGAGGAACTATAAGTTACACCTAAACCAGTGATATGGTAGTGATCCATGCCAAAAGTAAGTGTCAACAACAAGGAGGAACTTAATCCATGCACTCGGACTCCACATGGGTCACTACTCCATGTGAGGTCACGAAATGACATCGGCTTGCCTCCGTTGTCATCCCTAAATCCAAAAAAAAGACACTAGACTCAAATCCCAGACTACACCTGGAAACTAAAGGTTTGGAATGAGTAAGGGTTCATGAAGCCCTTCCCGCACCTACCAATTGAGTCCTGATAGTCCTAATCTCCATCTACTGGACACCCCAAATAACATGAACCTCCTCTGATACCATTTTGTAACGAACCCGGTGGTCCTAAAGCCCAACGAACTCAGCCACGCCCAAGCCCAGCCCTCTGGCAGAAAGCAGACCCCAATCCTCAGGCAGATAACAGGCCCCCACCTCAGACTGGCCCAGATAACACGTGGTAGGAACTGTCCCCTTCCTGGTGAGGATTTAATATTCCTCCCCCGAAACTCGAACCCATGATCACAGGCTTAAAGGCCAACCGGGAAGCGTTACAAGTACCAATGAGCCACTGGACCAGTGGTACTCATAACGCTTCCTGGTTGGCCTTTAAGCCTATGGTCACGGGTTCAAGTTACGGGGGAGGCATATTAAATCCTCTCCAGGAAGGGGACAGTTCTTGCCATGTGTTATTTGGGCTGGTCTGAGGTGGGGGCCTGTTATCTGCCCGTGGGGTGGGGGTCTGCTATCTACCAGAGGGCTGGGCTCGGGTGTGGTCGAGTTCATTGGGCTTTAGGCCCACCAGGTTCGTTACAACATATATACCTATCTTATTCTATCTTCCATTTATTTGTTAATACATGCCTTATGATCATTTCTCAAATACCTTAATTATGAAATTTCCTTTTATTATGATATGAAGTAAGATTATGAAACCCTTTTTATCATCATGGGTATTTATTATGTTTTACATTATGTTTGAGATCCTTTATGTGTCACATATAAATCATGAACATTTTTTATGGGTGCTCCCATATATTTCTCTAATGAATTGGGTAAATCTTTAGTCTCATGAAACATCATTTCACAGATTAGTGTGTAAACCTAATCCATTAGGGGACTTTGTATTCCATGTGATATTATCTTGGAAGTTATCCTTGAATCATGTTTATGTCATGTTATATATTTTTACCACATTTCTTATGACACCATTGTAACATCCTGACCCAGGATCCACTAAATGGTGCCCTGATCCAATTGGTCGCAAGGTCTCAAGTGCACCTCTACATGTGCCAGAGGTTGCCGATTAGTAACAAGGCTCGTTAGTGGTATATGGGAAGACTATTCCCTCATAATAAGAGTCACAAAATGGTGTGATAAATATAAAATAGAATAACATAGGAAAAATAATAAATAATAATAATAAGAACAAAATTAAACATCTATATGAAGATATTAAACAATCCATCAATACGAACATCTGGTTTCATATAAAAAATTATTTAATGAAACATTTCTAACAATGGAAAATAGACAAACGTGGAAGTAGGCATCCAGTACAATACATGTATCAAAGGAACAAACATACCAAAATAGATATCTATAATATAGTCATTAGTCATAGCTCGGTCCTATACTCCCTCGCTCCCATGCTATAATAAATCAAGCATCAACAACTAGGTGCTTTCCTCTATCCCTACCTACATCCACATAATCTGCATGGGTACCATCGGTGACCCAGATAGGGTGAGAGATAAACTCAGTAGGCCTCCACCAATGGTGTCTATAAAAAATCATGTTTTTGAAAATAAAATATAGTTATGTTTAAGTATAATAGTTAAAATTTAAAGTAAATAAAAAATATAACAATTCCATGTGAACAGGTTGTTAGAAGAGAAAGATATAATAGATGTGCATCAATATATAAATGAATTTTCAATAATAGGGGAAAACTAACTCGACATGCACCGTATGAGGAATGAGTATCAGACCTACATGTTCTAGGTCCCAAGGTTATAACCCAAGAAACCTATATCCATAGATATATAGGTATACACATGTCATAGGTTCCGTGACTCGATTTCCCCAATTGATTTCATACCGTCAACCAATAGGTTACATACCTTTAATAATAGTCAGTGTCATACCTTCAATCAATAGGTTCCATACCTTAATAATCATAGGTGTCATAACTAAATAATATAAGGTTCTATACCTTAATAATAATAGGTTACATACCTTAATAATCATATGTTTCATACCTTAATAATAATAGGTTCTATAACTTAATAATCATAGGTTTCATACCTTAATAATCAAAGGTTTCATACATTAATAATCATAGGTGTCGTACCTTAATATTCATAGGTTCCATACCTTAAAAATCAGAGGTTCCATACCTTAATAATCATAGGTTTCATATCTTAATAACCATAGGTTCCATACCTTAATAATCATAGGTTCCATACCTATTTATAATTCACATTTAATGAATTTTTCATTCATCTTAACAACATTTAATAACACGTAAAATGAGCCATGATCAACTCTAACAAAATCATTTATTTATTAGAGGCTCCCACTAAAAGGGAGGGGATCTCATACACCCAAAGGGGTGGTGAAACATAGGGAAGATAAAGGAACACACCACATGGGTGTCTTAGGCTGAGTTTAAAAACCTACCACTATGATTAGGTTCTATAAGGGAGACCCATAATAGAATAAATAATTGATTTTAAGTCTTATAAATTAATTCAAGGAGTAATTACTGGATGTATCAACATGAAGAACAATATAAGTAAAAAAAATAGAAAAAAACCTTAGGGAAAATTTATAGAACACATAAATTAATCATGTGGTATAACACTCATCCAATATCATCATTTTGTTTGGCCCAAATCAGAAGAAAATGGGAAAACATGTTAACACCCTGAAAATAGTGCATAAGATCTCACCCCAAAATAGCTTTGTTGGTGGGATGAAAAAATAATAAAGTATATAGATTATTAGAGGGATTATAGGTGGTGATCCAACATGATAGATGGATCTTAAAATGGAATCCAGACTAAAGAGTTATCACAAAGCCTAACTCTAGGCTTCAGGGGAGCTCAATTGGAGAGAAGAGAAGCTATTATCCACAGGAAAAGAAAAATAAGAGGGTGGTGAGATCTTAAAGTGAAGGAAGGAAAATGGTAATTTTATCCAATTTTTAAAGTGGTGAATTGGACACATAATTTCCTAAACTGTGCACCAACCATGTGCCAGCTATTATCCAAGGATAATGGTATATGTGATTAGGGAGCATGGTTTTCCTAACGATGCTTTTCCTATGTGTCTCCCTCTACCTAGGGATCACACCTCACATGGGTTGTAGTGCACAGTTATACAAACCATGTATATCCCATTTTCTCCCCTCTATGGTTCTCTATATCACCCCGCATAGTATTGGGATTCATGGTTTATACTAATAATACAATCAAGTTGTTTCCTCTAAAATTCATGGGTTCGGGATCCAAACAATCCCCGAACACCATCTTTTCCTCTTTAACCTCACTAAGCACATATAAAAATATTAAATTAAGTAATCCAATAAAAATTAAAAGGTTCAACACCTCATGTAAAATTAATGTCTTTATAGTCTCCCCTTAAAGAAACGCATCCCTGAGTTTCCCTTAAAAGGGTGGTAATACATCATCTGAGAATAACTCCATCCACTAAGCATGTATGTCAGCATCCCTCTTCCAAGTCTCATCTTGTATATGGTCATGATACCATATCACCCTTACCCTAGGAACCAACCTACCTCGTGGAGCCTTTGTGCGATAGTTTATGATATGGATAGGATGCTTCTCAAAGGACGCATCCACCCCCCAACTCAACCTCATCAGAATGAATGATATTATGTAGATTTGGATAATACCAGTAAAGCTATAAAACATGGAGTTTGTTGTGCATATCATAGTACCTTTTATGTAACTAAAAATGATAGGCTACCATCCTTAATCTCTCTATAAACTCAAAAGGTCCAACAAACCAAGGTGAAATATTCCCCTATTGTGTAAACCATTGATTCCCCAGTCTAGTAAAAACACATGAGAATACCTAATCCCTAACCTCAAACTCTAGTAGTCAATGGAGATGATTAGATTATGAATTATACATAGAATGATTCATAGACATCTGCATCCTAATCAACTAAACCTACTCTAAAGTCTCTTGAACTAGGAGAAATCCAAGTAAGGATGCTTCAACTGCCTCTAACCAGCATAGAGGTGAATGACATGTAATTCCATATAAATACTCATAGGGATGCATCTATATCATCACCTAAAATCAGTTATTGTAGGTGAAATAAAAAATAGGTATATATTTCTCCCTAGAACCTCCAAAATCAATAACGCATGATTGGAGCATATCTTTTAAAACTTGTATCATTCTCTCTAGTTGATCGTCAATCTAAGGGTGAAAGGTTGTGCTTAAAATCACTTGTATACCCAAATATTTTTCTAAACCTTACTATAACCTCAACATAAAATGAGTCTCCTTATCTAAAATGATAGTTCTAGGGACTCCATGTAGTCATATAACTTCATGGATATACAGTTTCCCAAGATCAACCAATGATAAAGACTACCTAATATGTAAGAAGGGAGTGACCTTCGTGATCTTATTGATGATCACCCATACTGCATCACTCCCTCAATGGGATCTTGGTAATCTAATCATAAAATATACCAAGATATCATCCAATTTCCACTCAAGAATAGGAAATGAATATAAAATATCTATTGGTTGCTGGTGTTTTTCCTTGAACTACTGACAGGTGGAACACCTTTTAAAAAACCTTATATTTCCCTTTTCATACAAGGAAACCAATACAGGTGATGTAGATCATGATACATATTTGTAATGTAAAGATTTACAACCCAAGAAGAAGCATGAGACTCTCAAATCAATTCCTCTTGGATATCGACAGGAACCCAGATTTATTTTTGAATGCATAAGACCTCATTCTCATCAATCGTCTATATTGATATTGTATCCTCACCTAAAACACTCGACCTTAGGACTAAGCCCTCAGGGCTCAATAATGGCCTCATATTCACACTTTTGTATAATTAAATAGGTCACTAGTATTGATGTAAGTAAAAACTTTCCATGACTATCCTGAACCTCTAAATGAATCTCAAAGAATAGATCCATAAAATGACACTCACTAATAGCCTCTAGAATTATCTATGTATGAGTCCTTCAACTAAAATCATCCACTACTAAATTTCCCTTCCCAGATTTATAGAAAATATCAAAGTCAAAAGACTGTAAGTATTCAACCCTCCTTCTATGACTTAGGTTAATGTTATGCTGCATGAAAATATACAAAAGTATTTTTTGATTTTTAAACATAAAAAATATCTCTCCTAGTAGGTAATTCCTTCAACATCACAAGGCACAAAAAATGGATACCAACTCTAGATCATGGATCAGGTAATTCCTCTCATTTAATCTCAACTAACAAGACATGTATTCCATAACTTTATCTTCATGTATTAGAACTGATCCTCGCACGATACCTGATGCCTCACAATATACTATATAGATTCTACCTAGATCTAGAAGAATTAGGACCGACACTGAAGTTAGTCTCCCTTTCACCTCCTAAAAGGATGACTCATAGGCCTTTGACTATATGAGATTTACACCCTTCTTAGTCAATCCTATAAGAGGTTCTTCTAGGATTGAAAAGTCCTGTATGAAGTTCCTATAATAACTAGTTATCCCCAAGAAACAATTTATGTCAAAGACGTTCTTGGGCTACTCCCAAGTAACCATATATCTCACCTTCTCTAGGTCGACTAACACTCATGCCACTAAGATAATATTACCTAGGAAGTGGACATTATTGATCCAAAAGTGGTATTTATTGATCTTAACATTCAGTTTATGCTCTCTCAGTGTATTCATAATGATCTCAATATGTTTGGAATGGTCGTGTCAAGTATTAGGATACACCAAGATGTCATCTATGAAGACAACCACAAATGAATATAAAAATAGAAGGAAAACCTGATTCATCAGAGCCATGAAAATGGATGGCACATTCATTATACCAAGAGGCATAACTAAATACTCATAAAGAACATACCTACTATAGAATGTTGTATGAGGTGTATCTAAGGGTCTAACATGTGACTGGTGATACCATAACTTCAAATTTGTACTTGAGAAAACCCTAGTTCCTTAGGCGGATCAAAGAGGTCATCTATACAAGGAAAGGGATGTATGTTATTCATAGTAAACTGATTTAACTTATAGTAATCCAAAAAAAAATCTTGAGGGTTCTATCAAAATTTTTGAAAAAAGGATTGGTGAACCGCGGTAAGAAGTATTGGACCATATGAAACCCTTAGATTCTAAGTCCTCCAGCAATCTCTTAAGATCCTTCATATCAGTAGTGTTCATCCTATAAGGAGGAATGGTCATGGGTGCAGCTCCTAGAACATTCTCAATATAGAATTACACCTCTTTTTTAGAAGGTAAACCATAAAATTCATCAAAGGAAACATCTATGAAATGATCTACTATAGTAGATAATTCAATCTAATGTAAACCTTGATCATCTATGTAAATTCTATCAATATGGGTTGTCACGCCACTCAAAACATGATGCTATAGTCTATTTCTACCCACTAAGACATCTCACTTACCCCTGGGAATATAACTACTTACCTTTAGTGATATAAAAAATAACCCCTAGTGATATAAATCTATATAGTAATGATAAGAAGCTAGCCAGTCCATCCCAAGGATGATATCAAATCCCTTTATCTTGAGGATGAAGAAGTTCCACGGAAAACGATAACCACCTATCTCAAGTGGGAACTCCATACATTGGAATACTCTCTCAAAACATATACCCAAAGGGTTATCAAGGGTCATAACACCATATAAGTATTGAATATTAGGCTTCAGGATTTCCACTATAGTGACAAAAATAATGTAATTTGAAGCCTCTATATCAAACAAAAATAGATACCAATGTTGATGCTATTAAAATCATAAAATATTACATCCATGAGAAGAACCATTATGTTGATGCTACAGAACTAGTTTCTAGGTCCTCCAACCATGAACACCTCCTCAGCCTGACTGGTTGGTAGTACTCTATCTCCCAGTCTAACACGAAGTTGTTAATCCTGCTCCAAGAATCAGAGTTTGTGTTGATCCTCTATCACTAGAAACTAGAGGAAATACTCTAAAAAACTAATATAAATGGACCATCCTTTCACATGATCAACACAAATTTGGGGCCCTCTTAGATAGAGGATTTATATTCACTTTCTTTCCTCACTGATGGAAGACTAAAAAACCACCAATATATGCACTCTGACTATTACTGTCCTCACGAGAGGTCTTGATGTGATGCTTCTTATCACCAGATATTCTACTACTAGGTCGAGAAGCTAATCCAATCTTATCCAGTCATGAGATTCCCTCAAGTTATGTTCATTAATAAGAGTCAGGTTCCTTTTTTATACATGGTATCCAATCATAAAACATTCAACTAATATTGAATAGGATGTTTGAACTCGTAATCAAAGTTTCAAACTTTTATTGACTCATCAGCAGTATAGATAAGTGAAATGAACTTAATATCTATAAAATGAGTTTAGTAAACTATAAAAAACATAGAACCATGTTGTAAATTCATGAAATCCTTTGAATGATCAACCGTTATGTTATCGGGAATGAAATAGTCATAGAATCTAGATTGGAAATTCCTATAAATATCTTCCCGGTACTGATCATCCTAGTTTAGAATATCCCCCCCAAGTTTTGTGGATCCTTGAATAATATACAAATAAATATCCACTCTCCTCTTAATAGGTGTCTCAAGGTTCTCAAATATGGATAAGACAGTCTTAATTCATAACTCTAAAGCCTGAGGGCCACCATACCATGAAAAAGTAGGCGGATATTACTTCTAAAACTCTTTCATCAACTCTTCCATAGAATGGGTGGGTCACAAAGATCCATATATAGTCTTCATAATTTATATAAACTACCCTCAAAACTACAAATCATATCCTGTATCAGGTATAGAAGGAGGTTCCACAGGTGGCACTATTGGAGGTAACACTGGTGGATCAGGTCCCACCACCTCCATAGCATGGTAGCCACCACCCTCTTGGTGCATGACATGAAGATGTCAATGTGGAATAGCTCTAAAAATTAAAAGAACAAACCTAAAATATGATTTGATAACAATAATATTATAGATACATGAATAGTATAGGTATAATACTTTTTATGAAAACATCACACCCCTCTACCTGCTCATAAATCCATGTCTAGTTGATAGGAAAGATCATAAGGAACATAAGAGACACTGTCTACTTATCACTACTAAGGTTGGGTCTGGGTCAAGCTCTCTATTTCCCTATAAGGGTCCTGGAATATCGACTATAAATTCAAATTTATAGAGTAAAACACCCTTTAAATTGTAATTTCCATCCCCATTTAATGGATATCATGTGTAATTAAAGATTTAATAATTCTTACATTTAGATAATAGACCACTTACCTGAAATACCATTCCCAATTTATTCAAATATATGATTTATAAATCAAAATTGGTAGTTCATATAACTGCATAGAAACCTTTATATTAAATAAGGTAATTTAATAGGTAATATAATTTTATTTGACTAATTGAATCATTATTCCTAATCTATAGAGGTAGGTGCACTCTTTAGATTAAAAATGACATTCATATATCTAAAATTAATTAATGTTTTAGTCCATATAAACTGGGTTATAGAACTAAAACATGTGATAATTGGTTAATTAATGTTGAACCATCAATATATATGGTAAAAAACCATTTAGGTTGATGTATACACTTTAATATCCCATTATCTAATCTTCTTTTTTTCCTACAAAAACTTTAGTTGCATAAAAAATATATCATTCAAGGCACATACAAAAAAGTATCACACAGTCAATAAATGAAAGCTACATGGAATGTAATAATCCATGAAATATTAGTCCTATAAGGTTCCTAAGATGATGCATGATTATTTATTCCATCTATACCAGTATTTGGATAAAATTTAATCCAGCATCATGATAATAATATCATCACATATCACGTGCACCACCCAATTGTGGAATCAAATAAACTATAACAGGCATAAACTAAAACATCAAATCCCATCCCATGTAATTTGGATTTTTTCTATATGTGGGTTAGCTACTCCCAGACATAGGCTCATTACCAAACCCTGACTCATCCTAGTATCCTTTCTACCATCCCAAAATAGTAAGGAAAATAAAAGAAACCTCTGATACTAATTTATGATTTCTAGGACTGGGAGACACTAAACGGTGCTTCCAAGAAGATTGGACAATGGCCTCAAGTGAGACTCCCCATATGTTGGAGGATGTTGACTAGAAGTGATGGTCCATAGTGGTATAGTGGGAAGACTATACCCTCATAATCAAATTCACACAACAATGTAATAAATAGACAATAGAATAGAAAAATAATTATAATAAATGACAGAAAAAAGTATAAGTAGTGATATATATGAATATAATAAATAATACATAAATATAAACATCTAGTATCATATAAAAAATGATGTAATGTATAGTTCCCCGCCCTGAGTGCCACTATAACTGGTTCCCTGAGACAGTTTTCCATGTTAACTCATGGGTGCATCCCCATACTCAAGAGTTTGCCTACTAGTAGTGAGGATCTAAGATTACACATGGGGAGACTTTACCCTCTTTATTAGAGTAATCCATAGATGATAAAATAAGAAACCAAAAGAATTAACACACATCTAATCATGCATTTCCAAAACAATTTCCCAAAACTTGGTACATACCCACAACATAATAGTTAATATGCCATTCCATATCATACAATTTCAAGTGTAATGGAAAACCCAAAATAAAGACTTGATGAATAATCCACAAAATGGATCCCGACACCAAGTCCAGTTCCCACATCCCTATATGTCCCTAAACCCGAAATCAACCCTCTTTCATAGGTCCTTTTACCATATCCTGGCCCACAACCATGAAGTATTCCCGGGTACCCAGTGGTAGCTCGAGAAGGGTGTGAGTACAACTCAGTAAGCTACCACTAATGATGTCTACAAAATATACAATATAATAATGTATTAATAAGTACATGTAATAATAAAGGTATAAAAATAAAATAGGATACATCATTTAACATTTATTAGATCAATTACTTCCATTCCATTTTTCCATGTTTTACCCATTTCATCAAACCTACTTCAACCCATGCCAGTCATCTACTCCATGTATCACAAGGGTCATAAGTCAACAAACATGGAGACTTATTCCATGAATCTGACCAATACTTGAAACACCATGTAAGACCATCCCAACCATGATATGGAACACCATGTAAAAACCCTTGGGTTCAGGAGAATCAGTTCATTCTTTGAATAACTACTGTGCACATAGGTGACTATGCATTAGTCAGGCCCACCCATGGCAGTGGAGCATCAGTCCAACATCCCACAAAAATATATCACAATCACATAGGATCATTTTCATTAACAATTCCATTATATAAAACAATAAAGGAGTGCAATTTTCATTTAATCATAATTTTGTTCTTATTTACAACCATCAAGTTCTCAATTCCCAACACAATCCCATTTTTTTCATTTGATCCCTTATAACAATCAATTTAACCATGAATCCATGCTCTATTAACCAATTATCATAACCATTCATTTAATCATCATTAATTACTTAACTCTTTAAGTTAGCATAAACATCACATCTTGTCATGTTACCAAGTTAATCACATTTTCCATTGGTTTAATATCACAAAACAAACATTTAATAATTTAACATACAAATATTTCATGTTTAAGGGAGTGGTCCACCCCATGGGTGTCCATAGGCTTGGTTAACTCATCCTCATAAGATTCCATGGGGATAATGAAGGTTTCAATTCATTATTAAATTA
Organism: Viscum album; assembly: GCA_963277665.1. NCBI lineage: Eukaryota > Viridiplantae > Streptophyta > Magnoliopsida > Santalales > Viscaceae > Viscum > Viscum album. The sequence goes on along the minus strand of OY728162.1, from coordinate 71,190,575 downwards.
ACCCAATTCTCATTTCAAGATGAGGAAACCAAATGGACAGTAACAATATACCACTAGTTACCACATACATATTCTAATAGCACATCAATACTATATGATATAACATATAGATTAATTACCTAAAGTTATATTGTGAACACTCACTTAACCTTCTCCTTTGATTCAAACTCAAACAACCTTCAAATCCCAACGTAGAAATCTACTAGAAAAGAGATATTTAGGGATTCTTAAATATAATAAAAACTACACAATCCCATAACTAGAAAATAGAAGTAAAAGTAGTGTTAGACCCACTTGGAGCTTCAATCCTCACTCAAAGACACTCTAAAAGTCTTAGAATCAAGGTAGAATAATCTCTTGGGAGTCTGGGAGGGTTTGGTTCATCACCAAGGCTTCAATAGGAATACTAGTGTGAAATTGGGTTATAACCCTTAAATCTAGAGGGGGAATTGTAAACTCACACTTTTAATGGGGAACATGGTTTGGATGCATGGTTGGATAAACTGTCCACCAACTATGTTCCACCCTCTGTCTACGGGGTTCTGGGTCACATAGTCTCATAGGATAACCTTCCACAAACCATGCGCCAACCATGCACCAACCATGTGACCAAGACTAGATGGCCTCTTTTCCTCCTCCTTTACATCCCAAACCCTAGGGACACCACTGAGTCCCCTTATATTCTCAGAAAACATTTCATAAACCATTTTATGTAATTAAACCAAAACTTAAACAAGAATTTACTTCCAAAAAAGATGAGGATTTTATAACCTCCCCACCTTATAATGACTCATCCTCAAGCCACACTTACAAGAATTAATGATTCTCTAAGGTAAAAAGATCAGGCCACTAGGCCTGTATGTTCCCCTCCCTCTCCAAGTTTCTTCTTGGAACTTATCATGATGCCAAAAGGCTCTAACCAAAGGCACAACCTTACCTTATAAAACTTTCTCATTGTGATCCATAATATGAACCAGATGCTCCTCAAAGGATTCATAAGCTCAATCTCAACATCATAAACATCGATCACATGAGAATGTTCAACGTGATAATGTTGAAGTTATGACATATGAAAAAAAATCATTCATTCCATTATACCATTGTAGAATAGACAATCGGTATGCCACCAGTCTGATCCTCTTCACAATCTCAAATGACCCCACATATATGGGCGCCAACTTTCCATGTTTCTGAATTCGATAGTGACTCAAACTTGGTGACCCCCGAAGGAATACATGATCACTCACTACAAACTCAAGAGGTCAACGACATTGATCTGCATATGACTTATGCCAACTTTGATCCATAGCCATATGTTTTAGAATTAACTAAACTATATCCAAGGTCTCTTGAACATATATTTTCCCTAAAAACTCTGATTTTATAGCCTCTGTTCAATATAATAGGTATCGACACGGTCTACCATATAGTTACTTATGGGGTTCCATATGGATATTATATGGGTAACTATTGTTATAGGATAATTCAACAAGAACCAACTTTTTTTCCTGGGTTCCACCAAAACTTTGGACATAATCTATCAGCATGTCCTCCAATACCTAGATAGTACACTTTTATTACCCATCTTTCTATGGGAAGAAAGCCACACTCATATGAACCTAGGTACCAAACACCTTTTACAAGCCTTTTTAGAAGAGTGGAGTGAAATGAAGATCATGATTTAAAATGATACTCTGGGGAACCCCTTGAAAATTTACTATCTCAAAAACATATAAGTCACCTAAATGATCCACAATGAAAGTATCTTGAATTAGAAATAAGTGTTCTACCTTGTTCAACCAAGCCACAATTACCCATATCATGACATTCTTTCATAGTGTCCTCAAAAGACCCACCACAAAGTCCATGGGGACATCATCCCACTTCCATTCAGGAATAGAAAATAGTTATAGCTTACCACCTAGACGTTGTTGATCAAACTTATTGGATAACAGGTATTGCACCATGACACAAAACCTACAACAACTTTCTTCACCCCTAGACACCAACACTATCTATGCATATCAAGATAAATTTTGGTTAAAATAGGATGCACCACCCATTTTGAGGCATGAAACTCATGCATCAACTCCTACTGCATACACGTGGTCACAACAACATGGCCTCAAACATAAATGATTTAATCTTTATCAATAGTCCTTTCAGAAGGTAACTTCTCACCTTCATGGATTTCCCTCAAGGACAAATACTATGAATCCTTATACTTCCTCTCTTTGATATGGATTAGAAGTGTGGACTCTAGTACCAAGGATAAAAGGGTCATCTATACCTATACCTCTTGAACATATATATGAATCTCAATGAACAAATCCATCATCTTCCACTCAGAACTTGACTCATGAACTCCTAAGTCTATGTCTTTATGTAACTACAACATAGTTCCCTTTTCTTATCATGTAGGATAACTCAAAATCAAAATATATCATATAATCAACCCATATTTGTGGATGAAGATTCAAATATCATTGGGAAAATATTTACCTAAGGATCTTATAGTCACTATACACAATAAACCTCTCACCCGATAGGTAGTTTCGCGAACACATTAAAGAATAAACCACTATAGCCAACTCGATGTCATGCATAGGGTTATTTTTTTCATACGGAAAAAACTATCAAGACCCATATTCCATGAATCGATATCCCTACATCAACAATCCTCCAATTCAAACCTCAAACTCATCAAAAAACAAGGTATACTCCTTACCAAGATCAGGTAAGATCATAATCATCACAATAGTCATCCACTTCTTCAGCTCCTAGAAGACACTCTCACATGCTCTAGACCATTCAAACTTGATTCCCTTCTTGATCAAGCACGAAAGTGGTGCTTCTAAGTGAGGTAAGTTATTTATGAACCTTTAATAATATCCCATAAAACCCAAAAATCTTATAATTTCAGAAAGATTATTGGGATTCTTCCAAGAGACAACTTCTTTAAATTTTTCTGGGTCCACTTACACACCTTCTTTGGAGAAGACATGCCCAATGAAATGTACCCTATCGATATAGAGATACACTTGGATTTATTGCAATATAGATGATGCTCTCTCAATATACTCAAGAATATATCAAGATGGTTGGAATGATCTTCATGAGTCTAGGAGTACATTAATATTCATCCACAAAACAACTAAAAACTAGTCTAGGTATGGGTGGAATATTTGGTTCATCAAGGCCATAAATACTTCTGGATAATTATTCAACCCAAATAGAATTAAAAATAACTCATATAACTCATATTGTCTTATGAAGGCCATCAATTGTATATCAGAAGGTCTCATCCTCATCTGATGATAACCTAACCTCAAATAAATTTGGGAGAACAAAGAATCACCTCTCAGTTGATTAAAATGGTCATTGATATGTGGAATAGGATACTGGTTCTTAACTATCATCCAATTAAACTTCTATTAATCGATGAACAAGAATTATAATCCATCATATTTCTTGGAAAAAAATAGAAGTGAACCCTAAGGTGATGTACTGGGGTGAATAAACCGTTTTTTTCTAGTTATTAAAATTGATTTTTAAGATCTTATAGCTTTTCTAGTTTCATTATATATGGAAGAATAGAAACTGTCTTGGCTCTAGGAATCAAATAAATCATGAACTATATATCCCTCTTAAGTGGAAATCATATGAATTCATTGATAAAGATGTCTTGGAACTCGTCCACTATAAGAGGAAATAAATCTCACTATACTCCCTCATCATCAATCACAAGACATGATACATTAGTTGTGAGATCACCTAACCACTAATGAAATAGACCTACATGGACCACATTAATACCCAATTCCCCATAATGAATATAATTTTCATCCTCAATGGATGGGAATGTTACCCTTCATTGGTAATAGTTGATATGGTCTTGATATGACACCAACCAATCCATCCCCAATATCATGTTAAACCCCAACATCTTAATCATAAACAATCCCAAAGGAAGTGGTACCCACCAACCTTGAAAGCACACTCATTACATTGTTGGATATTCTCTTATCATACTCCTAATGGTGTTTCAATAAAAATAACCTCACACACATGTTCCACCTATAGAATTGATAATTTACAAACTAAGTAGATAAAAATGAATGTGAGGCCCCTGTATCAAATAAAACACTTACAAGTGTGGAATTAATAAGAATCATACCTCAAACAGTCAATGACCTAGCCTCTCTATTTCCAGGTGCTGGATAAACTATAAGAAGCTAACATGCCCCTCTGCCTTGGGATTTTTTCTAAGTTACCAATGTTTCTCTACCTTTCTAATAAGTATTCTCTTGTCTTGAATCAACACATCCCCCACCCCAACCTATACGGACAATGGAACTCCAACAGCCTGACTGATACAGAGTAGTTAACCCGTTAACGATGCTCTATACTAGCCTAGATCATCCACCACTACCTGCCTACTATGGTTTCTTGCAGAACATATATATATGACCCATCTTACTTCATGATTTAAATTCCACTATTGGTTGAGGAAACTAACTTCACATGTGGTCTAGCCTACCACAGTGATAGAAGATTCTTGAGATACTCCCTTGGGAGAAGGTTCATATTCCCTAACTATTATATTCTACACTATTCTAGTGGAAAATCTCACAATGGTGCTTCCTAATATCAAAATATGTACCAATAGATCACCCAACTACAAAAATATTCCTGGTTTTATGGGCTTCATTCAGTTTCCCCTCAAAAATGAGATCATGATCCACCACCTTAGTAAACCTATTCAAGTGGAAGATATTCAACTAGGACTTGATCTCACATCTAAGCCCATCTTGAAAGATACTATCCATAATCCTCTCACCTCCTACCAAAATCAAGGTAAACCATTGTAGATTTTTGAAGATTCTAACACAATACATCACAATAATGTTTCCTTAAGTCAAGATCATAAACTCTTTATCCTTCCACTTTCTTAATCTCTTCGTGTAAAAGTGTTCCAAGAACTTCTCCTATAATTCCTCTCCTACCATTCCCTCAGTATAATCATCTTGGTCCTGTGTATCCCACCAACACTTCATTTTTCTGTAAAGCATATAATTTTACAACTTAACTATCTTCTTAGGTGGGGTCTCTAAGTGACCCAGAATCATTTATATGAACTCAATCCATATAAAACTCTACTATTTATTACATTTTTAAAAATTATTTATTATATAAACTTCCACTTAAGACAACTCTGAGGATCGATAGGTCTAGTGTCTTGTAAAATTAGGAACATTACACAACAAATTAGAACATAAAACACAACATCTTTTACATGACCACAACATTCCTTCGTACTTAGCATTGCATGAGATAACCTGAGGACATGCATAAGAAAAGGGTGAGATATAATGCCCATTAAGGGAGTAAAAAATGCATAAAATGAATAATACAATACATGTTAGGAAAAAGTAATATCAATGGATCATAAGAGAAACATGAACATAAAGGCATGATATAGCATGATTATCATAACATAGAAATGTAGCAACAACATTTAACGTTATTTTAGCATGATCCAAGGCCCATTTCACATAGAGAATGAGTAAAACCAAATTGAACTTGAGTTACCATGATTAAACCCTAATTTCACATGTATTATCATGATACTAATATTTATATAATGCATTGGAGAACTATTAGGGTGCACCCTTCTTAATCATTTCATTTCATGCATAAGTGTGCCACATAGATCATAAAACATGGATTCATTAATCATCATAATCTATTCCATAAATAAGACAGATGGAATGCATAAATGAAATTACTCATTTAACAAGTACATGTTCACAAAGGTGAATACCATTGATAGTGAAATGGGTATCGTATTCAATTACATGATGATTTTGGCATAGAAGCTTTGGTGTGACTTCGACAGCATGGCGACGTCAAATAGAAATTGTAAAGTGAATTGATGATAGAGAAAGGTTTATATAATCATTTATATATGAAATGGATAGTAATGGGTTCATTGAACATAATATACCAATATATGTATTGGAATTGAGATGCATAATATAAAATAATTTCTTGAATGTAAATGAAAAGAGATGAATTCCTTACGGAATTTCAGCATGGTAACGAGTGTACATGGGAGAAATTCATGAGATATAAAGAAGTATATAATCATTAAAACATAATTAGGGAAGTATGGGGGGTTAGAAATCATACCCCAACATTTTTAATTGAAAATAAAAGGGTATAAAAATATAATTAAATTTTGAAAAAAATAGGAATGAAAGAAATCCCTTACTTGGAAGTGTGATCCCAAACACTTGGGAGAGGCATGATAGGGGCTTATTGGGAATTTTGGGAACCTTGGTATGATTATAGAGAGAGAATTTCAGGGGTTTTTTGAGCTCCAAATGGTTTGAGTGAATAGGAATGGGAGGTTGAGTGGGTTTATATAGGAAAGGAGAAGGGATTCTTTATTATTTAGGTTTGGGACACTACACATTAAGCTAATCAAAACCACAAACCATCCCTTGGTTTTTGACCATGTTTTTTTCCAAATGGGAGTGGAAAACATTATTTTATAATGCTAATGTACAAAGTTATTAAAATATTAGGCTTGCATATGTGGAGGTGAGTCACACTCTCAAGGAAATCATTTTAAAATGTTAAAATGTTTTATAAGTCTTAGAGGGTCCACTAAGGCTTTGTAAAATAAATCAAACAAACCTAAAATCAAATTATTTCAAAGTTAAAACATATATTGGCCTAAAATCAAATTTATAGTATTTTGTTACATCACTATCAGGTCATTATGATGTCATAAAACACATTATATATTTAAACGGTATTTAATTTTCACCCAAAAATTTGACTGTCTCAGAAAATTATAAAAAATTCACTGTTGGATAATTTTATGTCCTGATTAAAAAAATAATATTCATTTTATATATATAACTTTATAAATATGTGAATTTTTTACATTTAAAATAAAAACCGACATTTATTGAAAATTCATGGGTTTTGACAAAAACAACTTTCAAACCTTAATAAATTACAATTATATTCATAAAAATTATATGATAATTTATATTTTATAAAAAAAAAATTAGTAATAATATTTTATTAAAATATTATTTAATTAAAAAATCCATTAATTCATCAAAACAAATTTCTTAGTTTAATATTAACTAAAAATACTATTTGTGTTTTAAAAACTATTTACAAAGTAACAATAATAAAATCAATTTATATTATTTATTAAATAAAAAATAGTACACATAATAATAATGCTAGGGTCTTGTTAAATAATCACTTATAACACCTACATAGGACCTAAGGGTAAGGTGTGTGATGGTGACAGAATCTCGGGGTATCTCAGATAACATCACTCGGGTGGTAATCTCTATCAACCTCCACTTCTCCCATAGACAGTTTCATTCAAGCTTAACATGTTGAAGATAGGCTTAGTCTTGGTCAAGAGAAAAGTCCAGTGATGTTAACTCCTTTCCAAGCTCTGAAAAATGGGGTTCGTATGGAGAAATTATACTAGAAGAGGCCACTGCTTCCTTTGTTTGAGTAAATTTGATTTGTTAAATCCCTATATGTATACTAATCATGTGATCATGTTTCAATGGATATATTAGAAACAATAACAATTCTTAATGGTATTTTAAAATCCAAAAACATAAAACCATGGAATTGCATATGTCTTATGTAACTATTTTATATAGTAATACAGTTAATCAAATCAATAGGAATTTTCATTAATAAAATTTTGGGTCGTCACAATCCAAAACCTTGTTGCTCAGGTCCAACCTCTCCAAAAAACATTGGAGGGTGCTACAGTATGAATTATCTTATCAAATAAAACATACTCATTTTATCCCTCCCTAGGTCTCACTCTATAAACTATAACAAATTAAAAATGATCTCATGGAACTGATCCTCCCATATATTACCCAAAAGAAACAGGGTTTTCTACTTTACTATGGGAGGATAATTTTTAGCGATTCCCTCTTGTTTCCCAATTGGTAGAGGTCATCATGGTAGAATCTCTCTAAAATTCAAAACACACATCTCAAAACAAATAACTTATAGTTTCTGTAGTTTAAAAATAATTAGGCTCACTGCTATATATAAAAAACTAATTCCACATATACTAGCCCAACAAATGTAACCACTAACATAACACAATTTTCCAACCACCCTAACCTGGGCCATTTTTGGGGGGTAACCACTCCAAAATTTTCAGTTCATGTTAAACTTCATTTTAACCATCCCAAAACCACCTTTCCATTATTTTCACAATTATACATTTTTTAGTCACATTTTATTTAGAATTATAATAAAAAAATATTCATTCTCAACTCTCATACTCAACCATAACCTATTTCCCCTATGTGTGTGCCTAGAATGATGCATGTCACATGTATCCTTAGGTTCCTAGAATGATGCATGCATATATGACCTCGTACTATGCTGATTCACAAATGAAATATCAAAAGCTAATAACATCACACTACATGTGTATCACTCATGGTGAAATAACATCCAACAGTAATGGAAAAAATTAAGAACATCAATACCACCTTGGGTTCTTAGATTTTACCCCATACAAAGGTTATCTACTCCCATGAAAGAGCTTATTTCCAATACCTGACACATCCTAGTCTCTTGTATACTTTACCAAATAAAATAATTAATAGAAAATAACCCCTATTATACCACTTTGTAAAACCCTGTCCCAAGTGCCACTATAACCAATGACACGAGTCGATTTTACATGTGACCTCAGGTGTGCCTCCCTATACACCAGAGGATTTCAACTAGCAATGAGGATCTAATATACCATGTGGGGAGAATATACATTCTTTTTCAAAGTAATCCATAGTAGATAAAATAAGAAACCAAAAGAATCAGCACACAAAAAATCATGTATTCCCAAAAACAAATCCCAAAACTGGGTAAAAACCCATAACCAAATAGTAAATATTCCATTCCATGTCATACAATGCCAACTGTAATGGAAAAAACAAAATAAAGAAACACTAAGGAATCCTCAAAATGGGTCCCAATGCCATGTTTGGTTCCCTCATCCATGCATGTCCCTGAACCCCAAATCAACCCTCTATCATAGGGTCTTTTCCCTTATCCTAACCTTCAATCATGATGTCTACTTGGATACCCAATGGAAGCCTAAGTAGGGTGGGAGTAAAACTCAGTAGGCCACCAACAATGGTGTATACAAAATATCCAATCTAGTAGTGTATTCATAAGTACAGGTAATAATAAAGGTAGTAAAATAAAATAGGTTTCATCATTTAACATTTAATAGATCAATTACATTTATTTAGTTTTTCTAGGTTTTACCCATTTCATAAAACCTACATCAGCTTGTGCTAGTCATCTATGCCATGAATCAAAAGGTTCATAGGTTATAAAACATGGAGCCTCAGTCCATGAATATGACTGGGACTCCGAATTCCATGTCAGACCATCCCAACCAAGATACGGAATACCATGTCTATACCTTTGGGTTTAAGAGGCATCCGTCCATTCCCCGAATAAGTATTTTAAATAGGGACACCTGGGCTTCAGTCAGGAATACCCATAAGAGTTGATCATTAGTCCAACATACCACTACCATATATTTTAATCACATAGGCTCTTCATCATTAACCATTTCATTACAGAAAACAACAAAGGTGTACCATTTCCATTTAATCATAATTCCATGAATCTTTACAACCATCAAGTTATCAATTATCAACACATGTTCATTTTACCATTTATTAAATTATAACCATTTATTTCCTTTCACCAAACCATTTAACTATGAGGCCATGCCCCATTAACCAATTATCACAACCATTCATCTACTCATAATCAATTACTTAACTCTTCAAGTTAATCCAAAGATCTCATCTTATCCTGATATTGATTTAATTACATTTATAATTTTTTTAATATCATAAAACCCACATTTAATCATTTAACAACCCAAAATTTCATGTATATGGGAGAGGTCCACCCCATGGGTGTCCAAAGTCCCAGGAAACCGATCCTCATAAGATCCCATGGGGATCATGAGGGTTTCAATTCATCATTAAATAAACTCAGTTCCCATTTCCATCCAATGAAACCAAATGGAAAATAATAATATACCAGTATACAACCACATTCACATTAAAATAGTACTTCAAGACTATGGCATATAACTTTTATACCACCAAACTCAAGTTAAATGACAAACGCTCAATTAAAATTGGACTTTTATTCAAAATAAAACACCCTTCAAAACCCCAACTTAGAAATCTATTGTAAAAGAGTGATTTAGTGTTTTGGAAGGATAATAACAATAAAACAATCCCCAAATAAAAAAAATATAAGTTAAAGGAGTGTTAGATCCACTCGGAGCTTCAATCCACACCTAACAATTCTACAAATGGCTTAGAATTGAGAGATAGACATATATTGAATGTTTGGGAGGTTTTGGATCATCATCAAGGATAATATTGGAAGAATAGGGGATACAATATTATTAAGAACCTTAAATACTAAGGGGGGATTAAAAAATACTACTTTAATGATTTGTAGGGTTTGGATGAATGGTTGGTCAAACCGTACACTAACCCTGTGTCACCCTCTTTTCAAGGGGTCATAGGTCGCACGGTCTCCTGGGCATCCCACAATGTTTGAAAAAACATTTAGTGGGTGTGAAATAAGGATCTATCAATTACAACAAGATTTTTCCCCATCATTCATTATTTTACCAACTATGAACCATCCCTATCTAGGGTTCACGGTTCTGGCAGACGGTTAACATTAACCATGTGTCAACCATGAGACCTACATTGGATGGCCTCTTTTCCTCTTACTTTACATCCCAACCCCTAGATACACCACCAAGTCCCATAATATTCTTATAATAAATTTCATTAACCATTTTATGAAATTAAAACAAAAATTAAACAATAATATACCTTCTTGAAAGACTGGGATCTTACATAATGCCATGTATCTAACAAAAGAAACAGGTAGACATGGTGGCATACATCCAAAACAATACATGTATCAAAAGAAAAAAAAACTAAAATTTAATCTATAATAGCATAACAAACCATATCTCGGTCCTATTCTCCCCCTCTCCCATGCTATAATAAATCAAGAATCAGAAAATGAGAACTTACCCCAGTCCCTACCTTCATCCACATATTCTGTTCAGGTACTATCAGCAGCCCAGATAGGGTGTGAGATAAACTTAGTAGGCCACCACTAATGGTTTCTATAATAAATTTATCCTTCTCAAATAAACTATATCTGTGTGTAGGTATAATATGTAATATGTAAATTGAATAATATGTATAAAAAGTCCATGAGCACAAGCTGTGAGAAGAGTAGTCTATAATAGATGTGCATCAATATATAAATGAAGTGTCAGTAGTGGGTAAAAACTATCTCAGCATATTCCATATAAGGAAAGCGTATCAGACCTACATGGGCTAGGTCCAAAAAAAATAACCTAGGAAACCTATATCCATAGATATACAGGTATACAGAATTTGTAGGTTTTGTACCCTAAATTTTCTCTTCGGTGACAAACCATAAACCAATAGGTAGAATATCTTTAATAATAGTTGATATCATATCATCAATCAATTCCATGCCTTACTTATCATAAATTCCATACCTAAATAATCATATGTTTTGTGAATTAATAATCATAGGTTCCATACCTTAATAATCATATTTTTCATAACTTAGTAATCATAGGTTACAAACCTTAATAATCATAGGTTCCATACCTTAATAATCATAGGTTTCATACCTTAATAATCATAGGTTTCATACCTTAATAATCATAGGTTCCATACCTTAATAATCATAGGTTTTATACCTTAATAATCATATATTTCATACCTTAATAATGATAGGTTTCATACCTTAATAATCATAGGTTTTGTACCTTAATAATCAGAGGTTCCATTATTTAATAATTATTGGTTCCATACCTATTTACAATCATCATTTAACCAATTGTTCAATCATATTAACAACATTTAATAACATATAAATGAATAAATGATCCACTCAAACTAAATAATTTATTTATTAGAGGCTCCCACTATAAGGGAAGTGATATCACACACCCAAATGGTTTTTGAAACATAGGGAATATAAATAAACACACCACATGGGTGGCTTGGGTTGAGGTTGACCACTAAAACCATGATTAGGTGCTACAAGGGCCATATATAATCAAAGAAATAATAAATTTAAGGCTTATCAATTAATTCTAGAAGAAATGACTAGGTTTTTTTATGTGAAACATATTTTCAATGGTCAAATAGACAACAAAACCGTAGGGAAAAGTTATAGACTACATAACTTGAGCTTGTGGTAGAACACTCATCTAGTATCAACCTTTGGTTTGGTTGATATCAGAAGAAAATGGAAAACACATGAACACCTTGAAAATAGGAAATAATAGACTGCACAAAAATAACTCCATCAATGGGAAGAAAAATGATTAAAGGAGATGGAACATTATAGAGATTACCAATAGTGATCCAAAGAGATAGGCAGATCTTGAAACGGAGTCTGGATGGAATTGTTATCACAAATCCTAACTCTAGGCTTGATTAGATCACAATGGGAGAAAATAGGAGTTGATATCAACTAGAGAAGAAAAATAAAAGGGATTTGATATATTAAATAGAAGGAGGGAAAATTGTAATTTCACCAAAGTTTTAAAGAGGGGCTTGGTTTGGTCATAAGGTTGGACAAACTATGGACAACCATGCACTAGATATTGTCCAAGGATAGTGGGATTCATGGTTGGGGAGCATGGTTTGTCTAAATGTTCTCTACCCATGCATACCTCTTTTCCAAAGGATCACACCCCACACGGGCTGTAGCGTACAGTTAGAAAAACTTCGAACAGCCTATACATTCTACTTTATTGTAATGAAACATATTTTAACTAAGGTATGGGTCATCTATTTTTGGTTTAAATTTCTTCAAAATAACCTTATGATGTTACCTAATGAAGTCACAGAGGTTTTGAGTGTGTCTGGGGGTTGTTTTGATCCCAGAACCCTAGGAATTTAGAAAATAGACCAGGCCGCACGGTTAGAAGAAAATGTGTCACCCATCCCGCATAGTCTCTCTAACCATGCGGGGTGATATAGAGAAGAACTAGGAACCACATGGTTTTTATGAAACTGTGTGACCCCATACACACAACCATGAATGATTTTAGACCACTTTGATAGAGGCCATTTTCACGATTGGCATAATGTTTGGTCAATTATGCATCCAAACTGTGCACCCTTGTTTTTAGGGTGAATTATCCATTTTTTCCTTCATTAAACTTAAAACTCTTTCCCCTATCCTACCTCTTCATTTCTAGTGGATGAGTAGACTTTCTTCCCCATGTGATCTCTCGTATTATTCAACCTAGGATCCTTGATAACTCATTGATCTTAACACCAAATAAAGATATGTCAGAAGAGTTGGATAGCTAGAGGTATGATCTTGATTCCTCTTCCTTATGTTCTAAGTTTCTCTATGGATATTATATACTATTTAAGTGCAATATATTTTGACATATTTTTAGGTAATTGGACCATTTCTTTGATTTCTCCCAATCTAATTTAAATCTAAGGCTGCCATCAGACAAGGAGTCATCAACGACTCTAAGGTAGGTGGTCAAGTTTTTTTCCTTAAAAAGTGAGTTTTTTCATAGTTTTACTATTTTGAAAAACGTTGGACTTTATGATACATCACCATAAAATTTATTTCTTCATTCTAATTTGATATGTGCACCTTTTTCTACTACTAAGGATCATTTTTAAGTAATTAGAGGATGCCACCCTCAATTATAGACACCCCTTTAGTGTGTTAACCTGAATTTCCCCTTTATAATTAATTGATTAAATTCTTGAGATTACTTCTAATAATTCATCTTGGATTGTAAATTGAATTTACATTTTTTATATAAATTTTTATTTAACCACATCACCACCTAAGTTATTGTCTTTACTAATTAAAGGAATTTACTTTTGTAGGTAATTTCCAAATTGATAATAGAACCTCCTAAGTGGTTTGTTGAATCTTGTGATTGAACTATCATGGGTGATTAATTAAATGGAACATATTAATTTTATGGATTTATTTATGATGGATGGCCTTGAAAAAATAAATTAAATGGTCTACTTGAATAAATTAAATGGGTGTAAAGTCCATGTCTCTTGTTATGTTTTTATTAAATATGAATTGAAATTCCCATGGTTATATTTAGGCTTGATAATTATAATGCATGAGAGGTGATTCCTCATGGATATTATAATTATCATGATTACAACATTGATATTGGTTGTGGAATGATGGTTAATGGAATTTTTGAGCATAACGAATCACTCTCCCTTACATCAGGTGTTGAGCATGATATCTCATAGCATTGACACTTTCTGAATGGTGGACATGACACACCACATCCCTTGCATCGGGTGCTTACATAAAGACCCATCCACCATCTCGAATTATGAGAATGTTATATCTCATTCTTTATGATATGTAGGTCTTATACCCATGTTGGGGCTTATAGGTTCATTCATATTGGTTATGGATGACTGAGTTACACCTTGGTCCAGTCAACACCTAGAATTCTAAGTATGTGGATACATACATCTGCACATAATTAGTCTATATAGGTGGATTTGGTATATAATTATATTATAAATATTATTATTATTATATATATAGTTACTGACTAGACACTCATTCTGGTCATGAGACAAAGAAAGTAGAGCCTCCAGGTGTCCTTCAGGTTCCTAAGAAGACCAGTATTTATTTATTAAACATTGCTTTTTATTCATTTATACTTTCATAATGATATTGCTATGTATACTGTTTGGATTACTTCTAGAAATCATTATCATTGGTCTACTAGGATTTTATCTCACACCTAACTCAGGATGCCTTTAGTACCTAATAAAATTACTTCTCTGCTGGTATGTATAAGGGTAAGTATCCTGATATAGGTATTTGGTATGAATTGATTATAGTATATAGTATAGGAGTAGAGGACCAAGAATATAATCAAGATGCTAGAGGTGTATCCTTTTTTATTTTGGTAGTGTTTTTTTTAAAATGTTGTATATGATTTTCCCTTGTTCCCCTTTTGTATATTAGCATGCCATGAATACATGTATATGAAATTTCCTTGTGGATTATTATTATTATTATTATTATTATTATTCATTTGTTCAGTTATCAATTATTCTATAGTTATTTATTCTATATTTTGTATGTTCTTTTGCTTAGTGGGTTACTGTTCTAGTCATTATAGTGTCAATTTATATATGATTTCTATATTTTCTATTTTTTATCATATACATTGTTCCACTCTGATATAAGGGTATAGTCTCCCCATTGTACTACCTTTACACCCTCGCTACTAGTCAGTAGCCTCTGGCATGTAGGGAGGTGCGCTTGAGGCCATGTTGGCTCGGGGCATGTGTTAAGTGGATCCCGGGTCAGGATGTTATAAAGTGGTATTAGAGCTGATGTTTCTTTTCCTTTATATTACTATTTGGGTAATAGACAAGAGAATATGAGGTTATGGAATTGGGAATTGACCCTATTTCTGGTCATAGTTAACCCATGTACAGGGGAATCCCAAATTACCAGGGAAGGGTAAATATAGTTATTGATTTTGTCATTTATAGTTAATACAACTTCACTATTAGGTGATACACATGTCTTGCGATGTTATTGATATTGGTATTATTAGAATTATATTTCTATTACTTGGACTGATAAAATGATGTAATTCAATTAAATAAATCATTATAGGCATGACTGGACTAATATTCCATGAATTTTTCCATGCCATGTCTACTTTCTGTGTGCATCTACCTATTGTATATTATTAGTGCCTTGATTATGTACTGAAATGTGATAACATTTCTTGCAGAGGATTTGAAAAAATAATTGATACTTAAATTTCCTTCCTTAACCTAATAGTTTTTTTCTACATGGGTTAAATATAAATCTTAAGCAGTTAGTTATGAAACATTGATCCATGGACCATTAGTCACATGGTCAAGAACAAGTTATGGTGTGGATTAATTAGACACCATATTTTGGTTCATGAGGATTATGGGGCATATTACTATTCCTGATATGGGCACTGATTCCCGGTTTTGTTGAGGATTTTTTCATTTGATTAAATATATGAAAGGTGTCATTTGACCTACCCCAACCATGGTAGAGTTGACTCAGGAGTTCCAACAACAACATCTTCCCCCATTTTTGGGGGATGATGAACCTCATGTTTTTGAGTCTTAGATCAAATATATGCTTTCTATATTCAAGAATTTATAGACACCTAAATAGTGGAGGGTCAATTTTATTGTGTATATGCTACATAATTCTTCTAAACGATGTTGGGATGTTATTACCTAGGTAGATCAGTATTGTAATATGTCTTGGGAAAATTTCCAGACTATCTTCTATGACTATTTATTTCCACAGACTCTAAGGGACGATGGAGCTAGAGAATTTATGAACCTTTATTAAGGATATATTTTTGTTATAGATTATTCTAGTCATTTTACTAATCTATAATGATTCAAACTGATTCTAGCAGGTGATGATCTTACAACTACCATGTGATTCAAGGATGGGCTGGTATATACCATCCGGTCGTAGTTCAATGTATTTCAGTTGATGAACATGTCATATATAGTAAAAAAATACCTTATTATAGAGTGAAATATGAGGGAAGAATATGGTACAGGTCAGGGTGGTTTGACACCTAGATCTATCATTTCTTCTTCTAGAGGGTAAAAGCGTCGCTTTAAGGTTTCTTGTGGGGGTACCAATAGTCAGGTGGTTTGTGCTAACAATTTTCTTAACTATCACCAGTGCGGGAATCTAGGACATAAAAAACCCTAGTTCTTATGTGATCTAGTATAATATAGATGATGTGGTAGGATAGGGCATATCCAGTGCTACTGTAGGACTTTTCCATCAGTGCCTAGCGAGTAGGGATCTACACCTACGCCACATTTAGGGTGAGGTCCTATAGTATCTCATTATATTGGTAGCTATAATTCCACTAGTTTTTCAGGATAATGTAGTGTAGTCAGACTCATGATTCTTAGCACCAGTAGAGAACGCTTGCTTAGGGATGTCAAGCAGTGACTTAGGGCCGCAATATGGGCCAGTTACATGCAATGCATCCTATACTAGAGGATCAAAGTGCCAAATATTCTACAGTTTGAGGTACAATTTTTATTGCATTAAATCTATTGTATTATTTATTTTACATATTATTTTATCACTCATTTTTATTTGATGAAATAATAGAGGAGTTTTTGAAAGGCACTTTCATGGACACTCTAAAATGAAGTGTGATTTTTAGGTACTTAGGTGTATTAGAGTGGCTGACCACGGTCGTCTCTCAAATGAAGAAGTAAATTTAACAACATATTAAAGGTATTTTGAAAATAAAATAAAAGGGAATAAGAAAAATCATTGAAATTATGGGGGTTTTAGTTTATAAATCTATAATAAGTATTATATAATAATATTGTATTTTTTTTGTTTTTTTTTGAAATGAAATTTGATAAATAAAACACAGTGAGAATATGTTTTTATAAATATTTTTTAGAAGGTGTAATAGATCTAACTCTACCGCTTAATTTACTTATTAATCATTATAATTTAAATTAATATCCACTTAATTTTTATCCTCTAATTTTTTAAACCCTAGACCCTATGAGAATTAACTTTACCACAAAGATAAAGTGAATTAAACCCTATGCTTGGTTCAGAACATGCAATCACAACACCCTGCTTTGATTGATGTTTTAAAGATAGATTATGGTTATAGGTAAACTAAGGATCATATCCATTCAATAAATTATGACTAATTGAGTTTATAAATTATATTTTAACTCTAAAAATCAATCTTGTGTGGTTTTGTATTACTGATTAAGATCTCTCTCTCACAATTCACACAATTCTTGACCTCGCATGTTTTGTGTTTATTGTTCAATTTCTTTCTTAGTTTAATTTAAATTAAAAACTTAATTAATATATCATATTAAGTTTATTAAAGTATCTCATTATTTCAAAATAAATTAATGAATAAGTTTAGTGGTATATTGATTACTAAAAATAACTACTCTTCCATGGGCGGTGTAGTCATCATAGAAACGTTTTGCATGTACAAAGGTTTAGAAAGGGTATAACCAAATATCATTTCTAATATTGATTACAGCCCAAATAGTATGAGTAAATAATCACATAATTGAATAAAAGATAATAAAATAGGAACAATGAAATTTATTATGAAAACACAAACATTACAACATGAGAAAGAGATGAAGGCTTCGATGAAGGGATCCTTACTTCAAGAGCTCTCCCTATGAGTATAGAAAGTTCCCTAACCTACAAGGTGATTAGAGGACTCCTTTGGAACTCCAAATTGAAAAAACTTAACTTTTTTATCTAACTTTCAAATGGGGTTCCCAAGGTGTCAATTTATAGTAACAATGGGAAGTGGTTTTGGGAACCAAGATTTTGAGATACTACTTGTGTCTCAATTTTGGGTTGGTAAATGGCCTTATTTAGAATTTGACAAAATATAAAAGTTATATTCCAGCATCTTGAATGTATCCATGTAAAATTTAGTGGCCAATGGAGGATTACAACTTGAGATATTTCTAAAATATAGAACTAAATCTTTGACTCCATTCAGATTCTATCCCTTGGACAGATTGGTTTGGGTAGCCCCATTAATGGATGAATTGGGCTTCTGTTTCTTGAGATTAGTTATATCCCATGAATATATGGATAATACCACAAAATATAATCCCATTTGGAGGCACATATTTTGATAAATTTTCAAAATAGTGGACAAATGTCTTTGGACTTCCATGCAGTTTGGCCCATTTTCCTTCTAGATCATCTCTGACCCTCCAAATCACATCCTCCTACAATGAAATCACCAAAACAAGAATAATTTCCCCTTTAAACAGTGATAAAAATTTAATAATTTAATCAAATGGGATGTAAAATAGGATATAATATTTTTAATTTTAAATAAAAAACAAGTTTAAAATAGTTTTGTAAGGCTGAAATAAATAAGTGAATCTTGATGCGATCACACTCCCACACTTACCCTTTTGCACTCCTGGGAAAAACCTCATATCATGTATTAAAAAACATTTTGACAAGATATGAATTTTAATATTTCTCAATCCTCAGTGGAAATATAATCAAATTAAAAATCCCATCAAGGGTCAATATCAATAACTTTTTAAGTTATTGTCTCATAAATTATATCAAAACATAATCTAGTGAGATTAATGACACTAATCATACTGACACAAGTCATGGGTCCACTATGCCACTAATTACCCACGTGCATGTGTTCAAACCATTTCAAGCTCATATATACACCCTTTATTTAGTATATTCAGGTCGAGTAAAATAATTCTTCTCACCTAGTTTAATTCACCGAACCTATTCTACATTCCTTTATAATCAAATTTCAAGACCCACTCACTAAAGCATTTCCTAAAATTCAAAACATAAAATCCCGATCTAGATATCCTCATATGTTGTACATTTCATCACTCCCCTCATTTATTATTATTATTTTTAAGTTTCACTTGGAATAAATCATACACTCATCTCTCAACCCATGTTCTATCTCCTCATGACACTGATTTTAATAGTACTAACAAGATCAAAGGTTGAGGAAGGGTGATTTTTTACCTTCCCAAGACACAACCCATATTTTTTATTTTTTTAAGTAATACAATAGTAGGATAATAGGTACACACACATCAGTCAATCTAGTACAATAATGAAATTTATCATAAGAGAAATGAACGTATGGACCAATTATTGATATAAGATGAATTTTTTTACCTAACTTGGCTATACCTTCAATTTAGTAGGAAATATTTCACAAGTCATGGTTGAGTGAAAGGTTTTTTGGAGAAATCAATGATATAATTTAACATGAATAAATATCACAAATAATGGTTTCATAATTTAAAATTATTTATAATGACACAACCAATCATATCATCAATGACTTCCATTTTTATAAAAAAACAACCCTTGATGATGAAATATTACTCATGAAAATCATTATACCAATGAATTTTGAAAACATGAATTTTAAATATGTTTTACATGAGAATGCTACATGATATATATTTTTTAATTTAATATAAAACTTAACATAAAAACACAAAAAAATGAAAAATCCTAAAAAAGCTACCCTGAAATGTTGTCCCCTCCCCCACACTTAAAATATTGAATTGTCCTCAATGTAAACCCATGATATGATATGTACATATGAAATACAGAATTTTAAATAGGAAAAATAATATAAAAGTGAAAGAGTGAGGAACAACATGATATTCTTAAGTGATGATGGGGTCATGCAGTGTGATGAAATCCACTACATCAGTAGAAATTCCCTCAATATATTGTTTAAATGCTTCCCATTTACTTTAAATCTTCTTCCAGTGTCCTCTTGTGTGATCTCTACTGCACCATAAGGGAAAAAATTAGATACAATATAAGGACCTAACCATCTATAATGCAACTCAATAGACATCAACTTTAGTCATGAACTATAGAGTAGGACTTTCTCTCCGACATGGAACTCCCTTTGTTGGATCATTATGTCATGAGATACTTTTTATATTTACTTGTAGAGACTTGATTTATCATATAATGACAATCAAATATCCTCAATCTCTTGAATTTTCAGCTTCCTTTGAATTCCATCTTGTGTCAAATCCATGTTGCTTTTCTTTATAGCCCAACATTCTCGATGTTATATATCCACTGGGAGATGAAATGATTTCCCAAAAACAATATGAAATGGGGACATGATAATGGGTGTATTTTATTCTATATAATAATCCCAAATCACATCATCAAATCACTTTATTTAATCCTTCCTATTCGACTGCATGGTTTTTTCCAAAATTTGTTTCAAATCTCGATTTGAAACCTCAACCTGGGCATTTTTTTGGGGGTGGTATGGTGTTGATGTTTTGTGTGTCACCCCATAATTATGAAGGAGGGAATCAAAATTTTGATTCCATAAGTTTTTCCCTTAGTCACTGATGATGGCCTTTGGTACTCCAAACCTATAAAAAATCTATATCTTGAAAATGTCCACTACAACATGAGAATCATCTATTATGGTGACCTTAGCCTCCACCAATTTGCTCACATAATCAACAATATCCAAAATATAAAAATAGAAAATGAACTAGGAAAAGGACCCATAAAATTGACGCCCCATACATAAAAATTTTCAAAGAATAATATGGGTTTTTGGAGCATCTCGTGTCTCCTAGAAATGTTCCCATTGTGTTAGAAATGTGAGCACGACTTATAAAACACATGAGCATCATGGAATAATCTATGCCAATATAATCAAGATTCTAAGACTTTCCTAGATTTTTGTTGATGTCCAAAGTGTCCACCACAATCAAGTGTATGACAAAAATATAAAATGGAATCAAACTCATGATCAGGAACACACCTCCTAATAACTTGGTCACTACACATGCACCATAGGTAGTGATCATCCCACACATAAAATCTAGACTCACTATTTAACTTTTAGACTTGATGTTTCTTTAAATTTGTTGGAATTCTATAGGTAAAATTTAGTTAACTAAATCATCATACCAAGGATTCATACCTGATATGGAATAAATATTCTCATCGGGGAAAGTGTCCTGAAGTGGTACCAGGTCCAAGGTTTCATCCTATAATGTGTGAGTAAGCCTACTAATGTGGTCTGCCACCAAGTTCTATGGCCCCTTCTTGTCCTTTATCTCAATATCAAATTCATGAAGAAGGATCATCCATCATATAGGTATTGGATTTTCATCTGGCTTCTTCAAGAGGTACCTTAGAGATTCATAGTAAAAAAAACTACTTTAGAGCCCAATAAATATGAACTAAATTTATCTAAAGCAAATATGATGGAAAGAAACTCATTTTCTGTAATTGTGTAGTTTTATTGGGTGGATTTCAATATCCTAGAGCATAGTTAATCACATGTGAATGTTCATCCACCCTTTGTGATATGAATACTCCAACTGTGAAGTTTGAATCATCACACATAATCTCGAATGGAATATCCCATCGTGGGGGATGTATGATTGTTAGAGTGGTCAAACACTATTTTAGCTCATCAAAGGAAGTCCTGCAAGAATTACCAAACACAAAATCAGAATCCTTTTGAAGTAATCACGATATTAGAAGAGAAATATTACTAAAATATTTGATGAATGAACGATAAAATCCTTCATGCCTTAGGAAAGATCTAACATCACACACATATAAAGGATAGGGTAAGGTAATATCTACCTTAGATCTATCAACCTTTATCCCATGTTTTTACCCTACATGCACTAAGAAAATCCCATGATCTACCATGAAATGAAACTTTCAAAGTTGAAGAAAAAATTATTCTCAATACAAAAATTCAAAACCTTTCCCAAACTATAGATACAATCATCAAATAAAGACCCATACACTGTAAAATCATCCATAAATTCTTTCATGGTGGTCTTAAGAAAATCAGAAAAAAAAATACTCACCATGCATCTCTAGAAGGTACCTGGGGGAATTGCAAAGTCCAAATGGAATCCTTTGGTAGGCAAATTTACCTAATGGACAAGTGAATATTGTCTTATCTTGATCATTAGAAGCTATAGAAACCTGAAAATATCTATAAAATCTATCCAAGAAACAATGGTGTTTTTCCCAGCTAGTCTCTCAAGAATTTGATCAATAAATGGGAGGGGGAAATGGTCCTTATGAGTGGATTGATTTAGCTTCCTATAATCAATACACACACGCCAACTATTTTGCACCATCATTGGAACTAACTCCTCTTTATCATTTTTAACAATAGTAACACCACTTTTCTTATGCACAACATGAATTGGACTTACCCACTATGAATCTAAAATGGGATAAATTATACCTGCCTCGATCAATTTTTCAACCTCTTTTTTAACAAATTACATAAAGGTTAGATTGAGTATCCTTTGTGGTTGCCTAACTGGTTTATCCCCCATCCTCTAAAATAATCATATGCATGAAAATGGAGGGGATAATATCTGATATGTCATAAAATCTCCACCCAATTACCATGATGTTCTCCCTCAAAAGATTTAAAAGTTTATATGCATGTTCAAAAAGGATATTGTTAGTAATTATAATAGGTAATCTATCACCACTCAACAAGTAAGAGTATTTGAGATTTGGTGGAAATGGATTGAGTTCCAATGTAGGGGGTGATGTATGGATGAAGAAATTGAAGGAACTAAAATATTTTCATAATGAACATAAATATCAGAATATATATCATCAAAATCAGATAATAAAGCATCAAATCCATTAGTATACTCAACAACCGTGTCATAATCATATTTTACATGATCAAAATAAGAATATGAATCCATTTAAAAATAAAATCTAAGACTGGATTCTTTATTATAAACTGGTGTGGAAGTACTATTACACATCAAACTATAACCAATTATCATAATCTCTCTAAGCATAAGAAAATCAAAATCCATGGGGTTTTTACTTGGTGGTTCAAAATGGGAGATTACAAAAACAGAATGGTCCTCTAAGGGGTACTTAATGGATTCCATAACATTAAATATCACAACTTCATATCCAAAATCCATGGAAATTGTACCCTCATGAACATTTATGATAGTTTTTATAGTTTTGAGAAAGGGCCTACCTAAGATAATGGGAGCATGAGAACTTACCTGATCATTCTCTATATTAAGCACGTAGAAATATGCTATAAATATCATGTCTCTTACCCAAACAAGTACATCCTTATGGAATATGGTTGGATATGTTATAGATCTATTCGCTAACCGCACCACTACTCTCATCTGCTTCAACTCACCAACCTGTAAATAATAGAATACAGAGTGAGGCATCAAATTTATGGAAGCACCTAAATCACATAATGCATCATAAAAGTGTAAATCCCCTATGGTGAATGGCATGGTGAGTTTCTCATGATCCTTTCACTTTGTTGTAATTTCTAGAGTTGGTGTAATGAGTAATGACACATTCCTTACAATATTTATTCTCTCATTTTCCTTGATCCCTCTTCGATTGGTAAAAATTTATTTTAAAAATTTAGAATACCTTGGGATTTTTTGATGGATTCAAGTATAGGGATATTGATCTCAACATACTTAAATGTATACAAAACATCTTTTTTTATCACCTATTCAGCCATATTATTGGTTTTCACAACTCTATTGGGAAAGGGAATGGTTTTAAGAGGAACATCATCAATATTTTTCTTACCTTTTTCATTATCCTTGGGCTGCTCATTAGTGGTTCTTGAATGGGGATTATTTGGGGTTGAGGTGAATCCCAGTGGAATGGTAAGTGTAGAAGTATCATTTTTTTTCTTCCCAGTTCACAATGTGATGGAACTAACATTCCCCTTGGGATTTGGAGTAGGTTGGGAAGGAATATTTATGGAGTTCTTAATTTTTATTTCATGGAGGGTGGTGGCAATTTGGCTCATTTTATCCTTCAACTCCCTTAGCTCCGAACCTTGAATCTTAAGTTAATTATATTGATTAAGAACAATTTTTTTTCAAAATATCATTAGTATTAGAATCTAAATTTAGTTTAGAATTCTCTTTTTGTTGACTTGTTGATGCTTAATCTTCAAATCTCCTTTGGGGTTGTTGGAAACACTATTGAAAAGGTAGAGGCTACTGAAAATTTTGTTGAAAATGGGGCCTTTGTTGTTGTCCCGAGACATACCTCATGTCTAATTGATCCTTACACACTTGGTTGTATGTGAGAGAAAAGGAATCATACTTCTTATGGGGATGTGGCTGTTTTTTCTACTGATATGGTCTCCCAGGGAATACTGCTGCGTAATCCTCTATCTCTTGTAATTAAGGGAAACAATCAATCGGGTGGTCTATTTCAGTGAAAATGTCACAAGGTCTCAAAAGAGTGTTTTGGGATGTATTTTTATCCAAATCAATCTACCTCACCATAGTAGACAATTAATCTAACTTGGTATCAATTAAATGACTTTCAAGAGAATATGAACTTACCAGATGTACTCCCCTGACATGCAGCATACCTCGATCACCAAATTGTTGGGAGTTTTGTGTCATCTTGTCAATAAATGCATGTATAGATATTAGTTTTGTGTCCACCAGTGATCCTCTAGCCTCAACATCCACCATTCCCCTCTTCATAGGTGTGATTATTTTAAAAAAGTATTGGATGAGGAGTTTCTCACTAATTTGGTGGTGTGGAAATCTTGTCCACAACTTCTTGAATCTATCCCAATACTCATACATTGACTCCCCTTATGATTTCTTGATCCCGAAGATCTCCTTATGAATATAAGTTTTCCTTGATGTTGGAAAAAATATTTGCAAGAAAATAAGTTTCAAATCATTCCAACAGGTTACATCTTCATGTTGTAAATAATATATCCAATCCTTTACAACTCCATCAAGTGAAAATGGGAATTCTCTTAGTTTTATTTGATCTTCAGAGGCATTTCTTGATTTTAGGGTTGAAAAAAGCACATTAAATTCTTTTAATTTTTTTGGATCCTCACCAGATCATTCATGAAATTTTGGAATTAGATGAATTAACCCAAATTTTAGTTCAATGTCTAATTCAAGATTTGGGTATGCAATACAATTTGGTTGATAGTTAATATCTTGTGTAGCCAATTCTCGAATGGTTCTATTAAGTTAATTAATATTGTTTTCAGCCACCGGTTCTTGTTTTAGTTTGGATTTAGAAGTGTTTCCAATTTCAATGATCTTATAGTGAAGGAATTCCCCATTTGGGTAAATTTCGACACTTCTTGTAGACCAAGATTGTCTGATTCGAGCCCTAAAGTTGCGTTCAATCTCAGGGTCTAGATCAAAGAGATCATTAGGATGTGATCATTTCATAAATCATATAAATTGAGAAAATTATACCATAATATCATGAGAATAAGTTACATTTTATGTTCTGATAGAGAATAAAAGAGAGAGGAGGATGAAATAGAGATACAAAAAAAAACAAAAATTGAGAATGGGGAAAGAAAAAGGGAGAATGAAGATAAAAAAAAGGATAAAATAAAAGTAAACAAATAAATCTAAGTAGTTGAATAAAATAATTTCATCCCAGGAAATGGAGCCAATTGGAAAGGTGCTATCATTGGTGCTCTCAAATTAAGGTTTGTTTGGGTACTTAGGTGTAGTAGAGTGGTTGACCAAGGTTGTCTCTCAAAGGAGGAATTAAATTTAACAACATATTAAAGGTATTTTGAAAATAAAATAAAAGGGAATAAGAAAAATAATTAAAATGATGGGGGGTTTTAGTTTATAAATATGGAATAAGTATGGTGGAAGAATATTTTATTTTTTGTTTTTGAAATGAAATTTGATTAATAAAACACAACGAGAAGATGGTTTTTTAAATATTTTTTAGAAGGTGTAATCGATCTAAATCTAACTATTAATTTAAATATTAATAATTATCATTTAAATTAATATCTACTTAATTTTTATTCTATAATTTTTTAACCCCCTAACCCTACAGGAATTAACTTTACCATAAAGATGAAGTGAATTAAACCCTAGGCTGGCTTCGGAAAATGAAATTGCAGCACTTTGCTATGAATAATGTTATAAGAATAGATTGTGGTAAATGGTTAATTAAGGCACATATAAATTCTATAAATAAGTAATAATAGAGTTTAGGTATTATAATTGAACTCTACAAATCGTTCCCCTATGGTTTTGTATTACTTATTAAGATCATCATCTCACAATTCACACAATTATCGACATCGCGTGTTTTGTGTTTATTGTTAAATTGCTTGAATAGTTTCATTTAAATTAAAAAATAAATTAATAGATAATATTAAGTGAAATAAAATAGATCACTGATTCAAAATAAATGAATGGATAATGTTATAGGTAGATCGATTACTAAAAATAACTACTCTTTCATGGGTGGTGTAGTCATCGTAGAAACGTTTTTCATGTGAAAAAGTTTATAAAGGGTATAACACAATATTGTTTTTACTCTTGATTACATCCCAAATAGGATGAGTAAATAAGAATATAATTGAACAAAACATAATAAAAGATAATAAATAAAAGATGAACAAATAAGTTCATTATGAAAACACAAACATTACAAATGAGAAAGAGAGGAAGGCTTTGATAAAGGGTTAATTTCTTAAAGAACTATATCTATGAGTATAGAGAGTTATAGAACCTCCAAGGTGATTAGAGGACTTCTCTATAACTCTAAATTGTCATAAATTCACTCCCTGGCTGAACTTGCAAATGGGGGCCCAAGGTGCCAATTTATAGCCAAAATGGGATGTTGTTTTGGGAACCTAGATTTCGAGATACCACTTGTGTCTCAGTTTTGGGTTTATAAATGACCTTATATACACTTTAAAAAAAGAGAAAATCTGTATTTCAGAATCTTGACTATTTCCATGTACAATTTGGAGGCCATTGGAGGATTACAATGTGAGATATTTTCTAAATATAGAACCAAATCTTTTACTTCGTACAGATTATGTCCCCTAGAAATATTGGTTAGTATGTACCTTTTAAATGATGAATTGGGATTTGTTTTTTTGAGATGAGTTGTAGACCATGAAGTTATGGATCGGAAAACAAAATTTCATCCCATTTATAGAAAAGTATTTTTATAAATGTGCAAAATAGTGGACATATGTCCTTAGGATTCCATGAAGTTTGGCCCATTTCCCTTCTGGATCATCTCCGACCCTCCAAATCACCTCCTCCTACAACGAAATCACCAAAACAAAAATAATTTCCCTTTTTAACAGTGATAAAAAATTAATAATTCAATCAAATGGTATGTTCATTTTGAGATAATATTTTTAATTTTAAATACAAATCAAGTTTAAAATAGTGGTCTAAGGGTGAAATAAAGCAGTGAATCGTGATGCGATTAGTTTGGGCCTCGAGATTGAACACTTTTGTGGTGTGATGATGATCAATACCCTGTTAGGTATCTGATAAAAGAGTGTATCAAATTGAATATATTTTCCCCTTAATATAGGTGTATATCTCTTCATATGGAATATTTTCATCCTCAACATGATGGGTTTTTATATAATCATCAGAATGGACTATTTAGTCCCCTATAAAGGCTATATTGATTACAATAGTCGGAGGGTGATGTTTACATCACTAGAGAGTGGTAGGTATATATATAAGGTGGAATTGGATTTTCTTTTGACTCAATTGGTACCCAATCAGCAAAGTCTAGGTAGTGTGATAGCTCAGATTTTCAGTATTTTCTTGGATAATCAGGGGTTATGACCCACTATTTTCCCTCCTGTAGTAGATTGTTTCAAAGACAACTTCCCTAGAAAAATTTATGGGCTAAATCCAGTGCGATTGGTATAATTAAATATTAATCTAGTTCTAAGATAAGCACCAGTGACCATTACTCCATATAGGATGTAACCTATAAAGATTTTGGAGCTCAAGATGCATTTGGAAGATATATAGGCTAAAGGTTTTTTATGCCCCATCACTTCTCCATGGGGTTCACCGGTCCTTTTTTCCAAGAAGGCGAATAGTACCCTTAGACTTTTCATGGATAACAGATGTATGAACCAACTTACGGTGAAGAACTGATATCCACTGCCCCAAGTAGATGACCTATTTTATTAGTTCTGAGGAGATAGATTGTTTTCAAATATTGATTTTAGGTCAATATATTATCAAGTGAATTTATGGTCTTCAGACATACCACACATATATTTTAGGAGCTAATATTATCTTTATGAGTACCTGCTCATGCTATTCGGTCTCATGAATGCACCTGTAGTCTTTATGGATCCTATGAATCGGGCTCTTCACATGTATCTTGGTGAATTTGTGGGAGTATTTTTTAACAAAATCTTAGTGTATTAATGCTCCATAAATGACCATTACAACCATATTGAGATCATGTTTAATACACTAAGTGAGAACCATATTTATTCAAAGATCAGTAAATGCCACTTTTATATCAAAAAAATACACTTCCTGGGTCACATGATCTCATATTCAGTTTTTTTAGTGGACCCAGAAAAAGTGAGAGATGTAGTCTACTAGGAGTATCCCAATAATTTCTTTTACATACAGAGTTTCTTGGGGATATCCATATATTATAGATGCTTCATCCAGGATTTCTCACACCCTTTATCACCACTTATAGGCTTGAAAAATATTTTTGTGAAACTTATATGGTCAGAATCTTATGAAGCATCCTTTCAGGAGATAAAGTGTAGATTGAACTCATGGCCGATATTAATTCTACCCAATCCTAGAAGAATCTATAATATATACTATAAGGCATCATATATTGGTCTAGGATCTATTTTGATGTAATATGAGCTAGTCATCATGTACGGGTCTCATCAGTTGAGGCCTCATGAGCAGAATTACCCAACACACAACCCCAAGATAGTTGTTGTAGTTCATTCTCTATGTTGTGGGAGATGCTATCTACTTGGAGATAATTTTGTGGTATTAAATGATCATAAAAGTCTCAAAAACATTTTTACACAGAGATATCTAAATCTTAGGCAGTGTCAATGGGTTGAGTACCTGTAGTCATTTGATTTTGAGCTTACTTACACACCTGGGAAAGGTAATGCAGTAGCTGATGCTATGAGATGAAAGACTCAGACACTGACTATTTAGGAGGCCGTTAGATAGTGGAATCTCATGGATCTATTTTCATAGATGAATAATTAGGTTCAGGAGGACCATGGGAAGACTATCCTGACATCTATGGTAGTGACCTCTACTCGTCTATAACGGTTGATAATTAGGCAATTTTATAATCCTAAGGGCCTAGTCCTAAAGGAAGGTGTCTTGGATGATGATACATCATCTAGTTGGAATATGGATGGGGATGATACCTTACTCTTTCATTGGAATGTATAGGTCACAAAAAACATCATAGAGGAGTTTATGTGGTAATTTCATGCCTCAGCATGGGCAGTTCATCCTAGTGTCACCAAAATGTATCGAGATTTACATCGTAATCATTGGAGGTCAGATATGAAATGGGATATTTTTAGATTCATCACTCAGTGTTCCACCTGTCATTAGGCGAAGGAGAAAAATTAGTGACTATAAATGATTTTATAGCTATTCTCCATTCATGATTGGAAATGATATGATTTTTTATGGATTTCATGATTGGTTTACCCATATCGCCTTGTGTAAATGATACAGTGTGGGTTTTTGTTGATAATTTGATGAAGGTAATACTATTATTACATATGTGAGAGATCATATCAACGGATTAGATATGGAAGATATATGTTAGGGATTTCATACCTCTTTATGGTGATTCTCATTCTATCGTTTTTGAACGAGATTCCCTCTTTACATCATGGTTCTAGTTGGGTTTGTAGAAGGCCTTTGGTTCACAATTTCTTCTTATGATGACCTATCACATGTATAATGATGGAAAAACAAAGCATATGATTCATGTGTTATAGGAAATTATTCGTTCATGTGTCCTTGATTTTGGGGGTTCTTGGGAGAAATTCATAACCCTCATCCGGTTTGCGTATAATAACATCTTTCAAGATACCATTGAGATGGAATATCATGAAGCCTTATATGGTAGGTCTTTCTGTTCACCTCTCTTCCATATAGAGGCATGGGAGGAAACATTTCTTATACTAAATTTCATTTAGGAGGCTACATAGAAAGTTTAAAAGAATCAGAAAGTGTATAATGATTGATCAATTCAAACAACAGTCATATTACAACTGACGTCGATGACCTCTTGATTTCGAGGTTAGAGATCTGTAATCCTTATGATTTTTACCCAAGTGGGTCCATATTTGTATTTATAGGTAGGTTAATCTCTCAAAAAGATTCATTGGACCCTTCAAGGTTTTTAAATGAATCGGAACAATGGATTACCATATTGAACTTTCTCATAGATACCAGTATATGCATGACATTTTTAACATATCTCACCTTCTTCAGTATTATCCATACTTGTCTTATGACTTTCATCCTACTAAGGTTGAGTTGTATATGGATTCTTATTTTTAAGAGAATCTAGTTCATATCATTGATCAGATCATGAAGACACTCTGAGGTAGATTAGTTCCTTTAGTATGGGTTTTATAGAATCATCGTCGGTTACAAGATAAGACCTAGGAATGGGAAGCTGATATATTAGCTTAGTGGATGGAACTCTTTTCATATGATACCTCTTTAACCTCATAAGGTCAACTTAGGTATGAGTTTCTTTAAGATGGAGAGGTTGTAATGAACTATATTTTTTATGAATATATAGTTCATTTTTTTGTTTAAATTCTATTAAATGCCATTTATGATTTTACCTAATGGAGTTACAGAGGTCATGAGGGTGTCCAGAGCTTGTTCGGAGCCTGAAACCCTGGGAATTTGGAAAAGAGACTAGGATTCATGGTTAGAAGAAATGGTGTCTCTCATCCCACATGGTCTCTCCTAACCATGCGGGGTGATAAAGAGGATACGTGGGGGATACATAGTTTTTCTACAACCATACGCTATTGTAGAACCCTTTGACAAAAGCCATTCATATAGTTGGATCTCGGTTTAGCCAACTGTACGACAAAATTTGGAACCCTTATTTTTTAGGTTGAATTTTTCATTTTTCCCTTCATTAAACTTAAAACACCTTTTCCTATCCTCCCTCTTCATTTTTAATAGATGATCAGCCTCTCTTCCTCCCATGAACTCCCATCTTATTCAACCTAGGAACCATGATAACTCTTCTATCCAAAAAATAAATTGAGATATATCAGAAACATTGGATAGCTAGAGGTATGCTCTTGAGTCATCTTCCTTATTTTCTAAGTTTATCTACAGATCTATTGTGCTATCTATCTTCTATATATTTTCCCCTATTTTCAAGGTGTTGGACTATTTCTTCGATTATTCTTAATCTACTTTGAATTTGAGGTTTTCATCGGATGAAGAGCCATCAACGACCCTAAGGTAGGTGGTCAAATTGTTTTCCTTAAAAAGTGATTTGTTTTCATATCTAGGTCATTGTGTTTTATGCCATCCTTTGTTGTGAATCACCTTAAAATGGATTTATTCATTTTAATTTGATATATGCACTTTTTTCTACTCCCAAAGATCGTTATTAAGTAATTAGATGATGTAACCCTCAATTTGGGACACCCCTTGGTCGTGCTAACTTGAATTTACCCTTCATGATTAATTGATTAAATACCTAAGATGCATTCTAAGCATTCTTCCTATATTGGAAATGGAATTTCCCTCTATTATATAATTTTTTTATTGAACCAAAGAACCTACTAAGTGCTTGGCTTATCTTATAAATGTAATTTCCCCTTCTTGGTAATTTTCCAATTGATAATAGCACATAAAAAGTGATTTGTTGAGCCTTTTAATTGAAATGACCTTGGTGATTAATGAAATGGATTATATTAATTGGATGGATTTATTCCTGATGGTTGGACTTGCCTAAATAAATTAAATGGTCTACTTGAATAAATGAAATGGGTAGCAAGGTTGCACCTCTTGTTATGTTTTTATTAAATATGAATTGAAATTCACTTGGTTATATTTGGTCTTGATAAGTATAATGCATGAGAGGTAATGCCTCATGGATATTATTATTATTATAATTGTTCCATTAATATTGGTCATGGAATGATGATTAATGGAATTGTTGAGAAATGATATTCACTCTCCCTTATATCATGTCTTAAGCATGACATATCACACCAATGAAACTATTTGGATAGTGGGAATGGTGCACCATATCGCTTTATTTGGGTGTTCAAATGATGAAATACCCACAATCTCGAATGATGAGCATTATGTCTCACATTCATTATGAGATGTAGGGATTGTACCCTTGTTGGAGCTTATAAGCTTGTTATGACTAGTTATGGATGACTGAGTTATTCCAAGGTCTAGATAGTACCTAGTATTCCAGGTATATTGATACTTATGTCCACATGTACTTGTTGGAAACACGACCATTCTATGTAGTAAATGGAGTTTGGTTTGTGTTTTTTTTCAATCCTCATTGTAAGTTCAGAATGTTTGCCAGGAAAGGGGTCATACAGTTCAAGTGGACAACAGTACTGAAGGTGGCATTGTTTTTCAGTGTTTTACAAATTTTTGGGCCCAAAAATTGGTAAATGGAGAATTGTGTGTTTGGAAAAGGGAGTTACACACAATATTTAAGGGTGTTTAGAAACTTGCGTGAAAGGCTTTTTTTGGGATCAGTGCTTCAAAATATTGAAAAATAAAAAAGTGTACACAAGACATGGATGTGCGCGAAAGATGGTCTTGCATGAAAGAATCTTACACACTCAATGTGAAGTCAAAAGGGTTTTTGCATGATTGTAAATAAACATACATGAACCGACAAAGATGCGTCAGGATCTTGTGCACAGGGTATTTAAATGACTATAAATATGCGGCTACCCCCAAGGAAGACTTAAGAATTTTGAACGAAAATCTGGTTGCACTGCCACGTGAAAGATTAGTGTGTGAAAGATTGGAAGAGAGTTAATCTTGCACGCAAGGTGTTCCTTTAGTCTAAAAGGACCAAGTGAACCCTTCGGTGCAGTTGTGTGAAAGATAAGTTCTGTGAAAAAAGTAGGGGTTGCACAAAATTCAACTTGTGAGAAAAATCCCAAATCTTGCCCCAAGTTCTCGTATTGAGCGCAAGCATTGTGTTAAGATATTGATAGGATTTTGAATATCCAGTTCAGTGGTTCAGTTCTTTCAAGTTCATCAATTCAAGACTTTGATGCAGGCAGTGTCTCGTGCTGAACAGAGATGAAGAATTCAATACAAATCTGTTGGAGGGACCTTCATGTCCATAAACTAAGTGTGACTTCACCCAGGGAAGTGAGCTAGGGGGCATCTACGAAAGTGATTTGACAGACACAATGAGCAATACATGAACCTTTTTAAAGGCACTGTTCCTGGAATAGAGTGACTGTGACCAAATCTTGTAATCTTAAAACCAGTGAAGTTTAGTGGAATTAGGTATTACCAGTAACTATCAGCGTATTATCCTTGGACGTATCCCTTAGTAGAGTCTTCAAGTGTCCTTTAAGAACTTGAGTAGGCTAGTATTTATTTATTCAACATTTTTTATTATTCTTTTATACTTGCACACTACTATATCTATATACAATACTTGTATTACTTTTATACACCATTGGTGGTGGATTATTGGGGTTTTATCTCACACCCTATTCAAGCCACCTTTTGTACCCGATCAGATTACTTGTCTGCAATTATGGATAAGGGTAAGCACCCTACTACATATATTTGATATTCATTGCTTATAGTATAGAGAATATGATCTAAGGACTGAGAATATGCATTAGATTCTAGAGGATAATCCTTTTGTATTTTTTTACTTTTTGTTTAGAATATTCTATATACTTGTCCCCTATTTAACTCTTGTATATTAGTATTCCATTCATTCTTTTATATGGCACTAACTTGTTTATTATTATTATTATTATTCAATTATTTAGTTATTCATGATTCCTTAGTTATTTATTATATCTTTTGTATGTTATTTCTCTATAATGGGTTACTAGTCCCTTAATTATAGTGTCTTTTTATATATGCTTATATTATTTCCTATTTGTTTATAATATCCATTATGCCACTCTGATATGAAGGTATAGTTCTCCCCACTATATTGGCTTTAAACCCTTACTGCTAGTTGGTGGCCTCTAGCATATTGGGAGGTGCGCTTGAGGCCATGTGACCCACTGGTTTGAGGAACAGGTTATGTGGATCTCAGGTCAGGACATTACATTTGTGGATCCCTAGAACACCCCACATAGTTTTTCTAATCATGAGGAATGGGATACGTAGTTTATATTAACTATATAGACTAGGCCACATGGTTTATACTAACCATGTGACCCAGTTGGTTGCTTTAAAATTTGGGGTTCTTAGATTTGAACAATCCCCTTAAACCCTTGTTCCTTCATAACCTCACTAATCACATTTACCAATATAAAAGTAAATAATCCTACTAAAAATAAAAGGTTTCGTACATTAAGTAAAATATATGTCTTTACAACCATGATCTTATAATACCGTGTTCTTTACATTATTCTTCCATGTGATTACTCATGTGATTTCTTTTTATGATATCATGTTATATCTTTGACAAACATGTTATGTTTCACTACCATGTTTATTACCATATTGAACTTTATAGCACACACTTTTTTTCTATATATTCCCTATGTTATCCCATGTAGTTTAGGAGCTCAAAAGGATTTAGGAGCTCATTATGGAGGTTAAAATAAGAATTTTTATTTTTTTGTCTCGCTTTGATATTTTATAAACTTAGTCTTATAAATACATTAGGACTTTAAAATCCTTGTATTTTATTAATGGATTTTTATGTTAAAAATATAGTATTAATAATTGTAAAAGGATTGGGTCATCATAATGTGTATGATTTGATCAAATAATTTGATGAAAGATTAAAATCATGAAATTTATTTCATGGTGCGGTAACTTGCATTGGGTGTGTCACTAGTGGCATGCCATTGGTTGAATGATCAAAGAAAAATTTGTTTCTTCCAAAAGGAAGAGATAACTCGGGCCTAATTTACCCGGATGGTAGTACCTTTATTAAATCCATGGACGTAATGATGGAATGTAGGCCTATACAGTAATTTCACTAATAAATAAATAAATAAAGGATGATTAAATGAAGTGT
Source organism: Viscum album (assembly GCA_963277665.1). Lineage (NCBI taxonomy): Eukaryota > Viridiplantae > Streptophyta > Magnoliopsida > Santalales > Viscaceae > Viscum > Viscum album. Next base: position 71,154,713 of record OY728162.1, on the reverse strand, counting down.
GTGTCCTGCTTCATGAGATATCATGAGAAAAAGTGATTACATTACATGGTGGGTGATCATATTAGGTTATTACTATTATGACTAAACTTGATCCCCTTAGGGTCTTGATGGGTTGCTACAATCTTCTCATAGTCTATGATTAGTACGCACTGCTATCGAGATGAGGGTCTAGAGAGTTACACACTAAATTTATCTACAAGTTCCATCTATTTGGATGCATATGAGTTTAGGAAAAAGTGGCCCCTACATGTGCGGACTAGTGAATGTCTGCGTATGAATAATCATAAATTAATTAATTATATTATATTATTCAACTTTATAATAATGATTATTGAATTTATTTCTCAATTTATTCACAAGTTATTTAATTATTAAATTAATTAAGAGAAAAATATCATTTTTAAAATGATCTTTAAGCGTTCAAGTTTCATAAAATAATAACAAGAGGAACAGGTCGATTTGATGGCTCATAATTGAATGGATGACATTTAATAATGTTGAAAGTTAGTGGTGAAATATTAATGACATTTTATGATATGTATACTTATCTATTCATGTCTTTATGGCCTAGTTTAAGAGGTTATGGTTCGGTTGAAGAGGTTATACTTATCAAGGGGATTAAGTACATCTTTTGAAAGTTCAACATACTATTTAATCTCATTTATAATCCATGAAGAGTGTTAAATTCCATTTTCATGATTTTAGAGAGATTCGCTATCCTCTCCTCTCTACTCTCATGTTTTTTATAGTGAAATTAAATTAAGAACAAGCTTTAATTGATACCATTTTGTAAATTGATCATGTTTTCTTCATACGATCAAATAGATTTCATAAAGAAATTTGATTTTCCACACTAGCACTCAAATATCAAGGAAAGGGGATCCATAAGTTTTAGCGCATGTGTGGACCATCAAGATGATTCCTCTCTTGGAACCCTTGGACCATGACATATTGATAATGAGAAGATCTGATTGGCATTGAAAATAGAACAAGGTATAATTTATTATTTCATTTGATTTTGTATTAATGTTTAATTTATATTTCATTAGATTCATAGGATATCCATAAATGGGTGTCTATAATCATTGATACTGTATGAATCTAGACCCAAAAAATTATAAAATACATTTTATTCACACTTCTGCAAGACCTGGGTTCCTTTTATTGGTATCAGAGTGGTCATATAAGATTAAACTTTGATTAAATTTTCCATAATTTGGGTAGAGGGTTTTGATATGGTCCCAATTCCACTAACTATGGATCAATTGAAGTTCAAATGACCAAGTTATAGTTATTTGAAGATTGAACAATTATGTGGTTAATTTTTTTTTTACAATTTTAAAGAAAATTCGAATTACTATACATGTGAATAGTGTCATGATATACTATTCACATTAATACAAACCTAGGCGATTGGACGTCAAAGGGGGTGGATTCAATAGAGTTTCTGGAACATAGTTGAAAAAATAAATAAACAAATAATAGTACACACGAAAATAGTAATCGGTTACTATTCACGTGAATAGTACACACGAGAATAGTAATCAGTTACTATTCACGTGAATAGTGCACGTGAATAGTACACATGGGTTACTATTAGCCTGTATAGTATTTGTGGGTTACTATTTATGTGAATAGTCCCTTGAGTTTCTATTCACCCGCCTGACCAAGATTACCCACCCCAAACCCAGTTTTACCTTAATGAAACTATTTGAGGTATAATCAAACCCAAAAAATACCAAAAAAAATCCAGAAAATTAATAAATTTGTCTAGAATTTAATAGAAAAAAATTGGATGTCATGAGACGTATTGATAATTAGTTAAAATTATTTTAATTCTACTTTAAATAATTCAAAATACTCTAAAGTTGAATTTTATCTGATATAATATTTCTAATAAAATATTATTTCCTTTTGACTGATCATGATTTGAGACTGACCTGGACATGGTTGGTTTATTTAATTTTTTAATTTTAATTATTGTAATGGTATTATTATATGGCCTCAGCCTTAAACCTTACTTAATCTTGAGTTATTACAAGATTACACATTGAGGATCTTTTCAGGTTTAGAGTTTTAGAGAATTAGATCATAAAACTTGCATTACATTCCACATTTAAACAAAGTGGTTACATAAAGATAGTATTCATTTTTCCCATCAATGGAACATATTTAAAATAAAACATGGATTCTTTCTTGACACTTCCTTGACACTATCATCATATCATGTACCTTTCCCTTGACCTATAAAAAACATTTCAAAAAAAGACTTGGGATGAGCATAAAAAGCTCAGTATGGGTTATATAAAAAAAATATGGAAAGGAAACATGAGTTCATATATACATAAGAATGAAATCATACTTTACCCATAAAACATAAGCACTTTAACATACCTCATCAAATCATGAATAAATCATATAAATCATAAGACATAAAGGTAACTTGAGGCATTCATAACATTCTTACGTAGGGAGTAACCCTCTTGGTTACATTTGGAATACCCATCACAGTATATTCCCTAAATCTCTTCAGAGAAATCTTAACGTTTCACTCCTTCGCATTACCCAATGTATTGGAGAGCTATATCGGGCTCACCCGCCCTTAGTTTATCACGGAACCACCCGTCTTCATAATAATGCCCAAGAACCTCAACATAATCGTATCACATAAAACATGCATAAAAGAAACATAACATTTCCACCTTTCAATCACAAGATATCAATACAACACATTGATATAAAAACATTATGAAAACCATTTTCAATACCAAAATAAAAGAAAAGTAAAACATGGTATTTATTTTTCTTTTAAAAAGAAGGTATGGCTTGTAGAGGAAGCCGAAACTCAAATAATGGTCACGGCGGCGGAGAAGTCGTTGTCGCCGCATACGTACGACAAAACATTCCATTTTGTCGTTTAGTAAAACGCTTCATATTAAAAAGATTCCTTTTGGATAAACGTAAAATTCAAAGGGGTTTATACACCGTATAAAATAAGGTTGAGTATAAAACAAAATATGCCTCAATGAAAGGAGATTGAGATGAAGTCCCATACCTCGGGTCCGACTTGACTCGGTCGTTCTTTAATCTCCTTAATAATAAACTTGAGTTAATTTCTACTTGTTTAAGAACCTTTTTCAAGTTCATTATTCCTTTTATATCACTTATTTCCATGTCATGAACACTATGTAATTATTTAAGTTAATAACGGTCGTTTTAACGATCATTGGTACTTGAGTAAAAAACAAGCCCTTTATAATTAAAAGTTGTTCATGTATCCATTATATCCAGAATGGTATTCATGATGTAGATATCATATATGTCATATATATCCAGTACATTCATGCATTTATAATATTACATAATCATTTAGAGGTAAGAAATGAAATGCACCGTTCATGGAGACGGTAAGCCGTACGTACGCATGAACGCTACTTTCATTTCTATTTCGTATTTTATAGAATGGAATCATAATGATATAAAGGTATATTATAATTCCAGTGTAATATCATATATAATATCATAACTCCATCCTTTATACGTCCCACATATGATATTTAACGAATCAAATCACTTTGAGGGGGCGGTAGTCCGCACTTAAATGAAGATATCGCGTTTACCCATAATGGGAACCATAAAGGTATGCCCAAAATGAAAAATACAGAAGCTTAAGGAAAACATAAAAATATTATATATCATATATAAATAAACTGTCATCTTAATGTCCACCTTTGAAGGTGTTAAAAGAATGTTGAACAATCATCATTTCGGGAGGCAGAAATTCGCCATCCACGGAAACAGTATGTTCTTTAACCATTAGATGTAGGTGTGTGTAAGTGTAGCTCGAATCATTCTTATAAAAACATACTAGTATATTGAATATACTGGAGTTGTTACAAAATAAATGAATAAAAATATTTTATGGGGTTGGAGAAGCAAAATAAAACAAAAGGACTCAAGTGAAGACATTACCTTAAAATCGGGTAACTCCCTTTGGTTTGAGCTCAAAGGCTTCCTTGGGAAGACTTATGCCCAAAGTGAGGCTTCAAGGGGTAAGGTAGGGAAGTGGATAGACAAAATGGGCAGGGGTTGTCCGAGCCAAAGGCTTTTTAAGTGTGGGTAAGGAGGTAGAGGTGGGGGCCTTTTATAAGAGGAGAGGAGGGGCACTCTTGGAAAGTAAAGAAATGTTACTTTATTTTCAAATGGGTTTCGGATTTTAAAGGTCCCACATTGATATAATTAGAGTATAAGGTGATAAGGGTTCTAAATATACCCACCCAATAGGTTTTGGACATGTGTAGGTCTTAGATTTTACATTATCTTTCCATTTTATTTAAATCGTCAAATAATGAGGTCATCGCTGCATCATTATGATGTCATAAATAATTTAATTTATTTAATGTCTAAAAATTATAAAAAAATACTATGATGTAGAAAATATTTTTATCTTTCCAATTAATATTTATAGTCCAAAAGATCATTTATGTAGACAAAATTAAAAATATTTTACTTAGGTGATACATTCTTTGTTACATTTAACATTCTTTAAAAAATAAAAAGATAAAAAGTCACTTTCTCACAAAAGTGATTTCATGGGGCCCCCAAGTTTGGAACAAGGCATCCCATGGTTGGACATGAGACAACAAGTAGCCTTAGGACACATTTTGGTGTCATTTTTTTTATTATGATATTATTTTATTATCCTTAACTACCCGATTACTCATTAATCAAGATAATTAAAGATAATTATCGTCGTTACTATTTATAATGTCCAAAAACAAAAGAGTATTAACTACATAATTTGGAACTTCTGATTCCAAATATTTAATCTATTTTACCAAATTCCAAACACATAAATTGCAATAATTTATTTAAAAATAATTCCCGTTGTCAAAACAAATAGCGGGTTTTTTTGAAACAATATCTATGAAAAGTTTGGCATTAGTTTATGGCCAATTTCTAAGTGAAATTAATCCTAATGACCACCATTGGATTAAATGATAAAAATATATTCATATTACACTTTAATACCAATTAAAAATATAATCTAACCATATAATTAAATTAAATGAAAAAGCAGTTTTGATGTAAAATGCAGTATTTTTCACTATTCATTAAAAAATGAACATTGTCAGAAAAATACCAAAAATTTATCCAATTTAAATTTCAATGTCCCAATAAAAATTAATATGTTTATTTTGACATATATATATTATAAAATTGTCAAAATTTTGATTTAAAAAGGTTTTTCCATCAAAAGGCAGTAAAACAATCTTTTAAGAATATTAGTGTATTCCATGCTTAAGATTGGATTTATTTTCATTTTAAGCCTCTAAAACACTATATAATTCATTAATATACATAGATAATAATATCTATTATTCATTAATTACTTGGTATGTTACAATTATTCTGTAATAATTAGTTATTAAATATAATTTTCTAACAGTATGTGTATTGTACCTATATCTTTAAATGTATAAGGTTTTACATGTCCATGTTTTTAGTGATAAAAAATATTTATGCTTCTTAAGTACCCCCTCACTTGCGTGTGAGTATGCATTGTAAAAAATGAGGAGATCATGATGACATAGTTTGAGTCGAGAGACAGTGTGGAACCAAACCAGAAGAATGCATGAGAGTTTGATGGGTGCTACAACATGAGTTGGTGATTAGCTAGAGGGTCTCCCTTAGGGTGTTAGTTGATCCATCATCTGCTCGATGGATCAACCAGAAGAAAAATTTCTCATGATCATGTCATTGTTTGTTTATCTGGTATGCATGGTTAATTATTTGTGAATTTGTGGATGATACGTGGTAACATAGAATTGTTAATGAGCATGCATGGATAAAATAACTGAACATGTGTGATGAATGTATTCTATTTATTCTTTATTATAATTATAAGGTCAATCACATAGAATAACCAAGATAAATAGAATAAAATTTATTTATAAAACAAAAACAAAAAACATTAAAACACCTTAAAGTAAATATTATGTCATGTAGCACCTTCCATCACTTGAGTTTGAAAAAAAACAACACATTTGAGGTGTTAGTCAACCTTACTTGGGAGTGCCTCTTATAAATGGGGTGTACTTTTGATAGTGGTGGGTTGGATTAACAAAAGTTGTCAGAAAAGAAGTAGTAATATCTATATTTTTTGAAACTTTATAGGAAAAGTGTTTAGTAATGTAGGGGTACACATCACAGGATATGGGGATCCACTCAGCAGATTAATTATCCATGAGTTTATATGGTTGAACGACAAAAACCAACCTTAAAACTCTCTGAGTAGTGTCATAGACATAAAATAGACTATGAGGATATGTTTTAGGGATCCTTACCACTAGAATACTCATGTAACTGACTATATAAAATATTGTAGTTGGGTGATACTAGTATTTGGTAAAATAGTGGGAGACATATAAAATTGATAAATCTATAATGTTAAATAATCATTAATCAATATAAAAGTATTAATCTACATATTTTATATTTTATATAAAATGGTAAGAAATTCCATAAATTAATTATGATAAATATTGGAGAAATAATATGTTCTAACCATCACTAATTTCCAAGATTAGTAAAGGAGCTTGTGCACAGTACTATGAGATAAAAGTAAGTTGTATGTTTTGGAGTCTCGTATACCAGTTGAGCCACCTTTGAAAGAAAGCGAGGGTTACAAGGGATCTAACATGAGACACATGGGTGGAAAAAATATATTTACATCATATTTCTATCATCAATACCCATTGAGTTGGATAATAAACCTCAGTTATTAGATGTTAAAACATGTTGTCTCATCTTTTAGAATTTTTCAAGGAGAAATTAAAGTAAGAAATAAATGAGATTATGATTTCACTAAACAAGTGTAAATTGAAAGATAGATTCATATTGAATCATTATCATTCAATAAATCTAATTATTTCATACTTTTCAACCAATTACTCTAAATTCATTAAGTTTCATAGAATTAATAGTATAGAGAAACCACTTTAGTATCTTTTGGGCATCTTTTTACAATAAGAAAATAACATAAAGAAAGTTAAATATTTTGTTCTTATAGTGAACAAGTTGGAAGACAAGGTAAAAAAAGCCAATGAAAATTACACTACCAAATTCACCTTTACAACAACCTTCTTAGAAACTAAATATAAATTAGGAGAGTAAAAAATATAAGGCTATTTTCTTCACACAGGGAATGAAATTTCAATGCAAGATAAATTGTAATAAATTAAAGAAAAAGGAAGAAGAAACTTTTAATTAAATAATATTCATCATTGAATGAAATATATATATATATTATTTCATGGTTATTAGATATTATATTTATATGAAAAAAATTATTCAAATACATGAACCAAAAAAAATCAGAAATGTTACTATAAATCAAATTACATTCTATAAGTGGCTGAGAAATAGTGGTTCATATGTTAGCAATGAGAAGAAATTTTTTTTATTGCCAGTTGAATGATTCTTGTGTAACTGTAATTATGTATTAAATGGTACCAAAACACTTATATTAGTGTTCTTTGGGAACAATGATATATTATTTCTTTTAGAAATAATGCTTTTTATGCTCTCTCCTAATTAATTAGTGGTTTTGTAATACTTGAATCATCGATAATAAATGATGAATATAAAATATAAGATTCAATAATACCCAGTTGTGGAAAGATAAATATATTCCAAGTAAAACTAAAAGTATCCTTCAAGGATATAACACGTTCGGTGTTTATACTAATTGGATCTTATAACCATAGGTATTATCGACACACTTACATATCATGTTTTAGACAAATATAACTCTATAAATAAAGGAAATCCACAATTCTTCCAGGACTAGTTCAATATGATACATATGAACTATTTCAAGTAGAATATAGAGGTAAATTCATATACATTAAAATATTTCTTTATGAAGTTTAAGGAATATAATATTAAAGTATGGAGCATGTATGGTTTGAATATTTGAGTTTCTTCGAGCATGTGAGCCGAGGAGTATCTTAATCAGGCATTCATCGATCATGAAAATATAGACTGTATTTATTCCTAAACTCACATTTCCTTATACATATAATATCCATGATGTTAGTAATATGAAAATTGATGATGATTCTTATAAGTTTTTATTGTTTAAAAAATATATAGTGTATTAATTCCTAAACTCACATTTTTCTTATACACATCAGATCCATGATATTTGTAAAAGTAAGATCAATAACATTTCTTATATGTATTGTAAATTCTTTCACAATATTCTTAAGTAATTCATTGAAAATAGTGGCATTAATCCATATCTATATGCCAACTATAATTAAAAATGGATATCATGTGAGTTATAATATGAAATAAATCCATTATTTCATAATTAATGTATTTAGATGAAAATAATTTGTTAAGGATACATCAATAAACAAACTTGCATCAAGAAAAAAAATCACATAAGTAAATTATTCTAATGGTTTTAAGTATATTACATAAATACCTAAGATAGAAAAGATATTGTTAAGTTATAAACTATATTTCTATAAATCGGTGCACGTATCTATTTGAGATATTGGGAAAAATATTGGTGTGGATAAAGTCATATATCAATATGAAAAAATAGTTTTCATAGGAACATGTTTCACAAGTGCTTGTGGAATATGAATGTTCCCAAGATAAATAATATGCATGATGGTTAAAAATAAGATATGTAGTTTTATATTCACCATGGTGGGTGATATATTATTAATATATCCAATATGAAAACATTAAATTGTAATAATCTAAAATGAAAATTAATTTTGAATTTAGAAAAATGGATTCCATATACCAAAATCAAGTTTTTATATTGGTAGTTTCTCTAATTAATGAAAATATATTGGTGGGTATTCAATAGAAACTATACATGTATGGTATAAGCCTGGTACCAATAGAGCTTGGTTGGTTTTTTTAATTCATCGTGATTAAATCAATTAGAATTATACTTGTCATAAAAAATTTCTATGATAATTATATTTAGTATTAGATTTCAAGACCACCTTTCTTAGAATTATTATATATGATAAAACTATAAAGGATTGGTGATACCATAAATTATAGTATGGATTTAAAGTTGTAAATATCTCTTTATGGATTAATTCAAGCATCATGATCAAAGAATATTAATTTTGAATGAAATTATTCCATATTAATATAAGAGGTTAGTGGGAGTTCCAATTCTTTACAAGTATAATATATTGATAACATACTGACTTAAGGTGGTAAGAAAAATTCTAGGGAACAATATATACTGAGGTAGATCTAATTCTTTACTTGGACCAAGTCAAAGTACATATACTAATAATGTATTGGAATAATTTGGGAGAGACTTGTTTCCAATTTCACATGGAATAAATCTCTCTAAGAAGACATGTATATGACATAGGAGGAGATTAAAATGGTGAGTATAACTCCATATGCTTATAATATGGATCAATCACATATTCCTTACTATGAACTAGATATTATATTTCTAGAACAATTAGGGTAGGAAATATAAGATAAAACAATGATGATTTCATGGGAAGATTTTGGTGCTATCTAATAATACATGATAAAGTACAAGTGATGTGTACCTAGTACTTGGAGAGGAAGGAAAACTGGTTATAAAGGGGACACAAACTAGTCTTACAAGGGATTAGTTTGATATAATATCACATTTAAGATAAAAAAATGATCAATATAATCTTATTTAATCTATTGGTATCCATATCTATAAATACTGAGTATGTTTTAGCTTTGGATGTATCTAAAGAAACAATATAAAATGTGCAACAATGTGTTCCAGTTCTTGGAATTTTACTAAAGGTACTAGCTAATATGTATTTTTTTGACATTTTATAAAAGGAATATACTCATGGATATCATATATTGAGGTATTTTACTCAAGGAGGTGAAGCAGTAGATAGCAGAATAGCCATGTAAGAAGACATGACAAGCCCAGTAATTAAATCCATTTCTCAGTAGAAGCAAGATCATATCTGTGAGAGATTACAGGGATAGTTAGGAAGTTTGATCTAGTGGAAGGGTTGGTGTTGTGAAATTGGATGACCTAGTCCCAACATAAAGAGTAATTTTAAATTACCACATCATGTATACAGATATTTATTCATGATTTTATCTTACCATAATAGTGTTGATACTTATTCCTCAATTATTTACATGGTTATTTCCGTGGATTATTTTTCATATCAATGGGTTATAGCAGTTCCTAGTTAAAATGAGAACCATGAGATACTATGATAGTAATATTAAATATATTTCCTATTGTCTAAATATATAATACTAATGGGACACAAATTATTTATGACTATCAAGTGCATGGGTAGAATAAACATTAGGATTTATTCCCATGAAGTTTTCACTTAGTGATCTTGAGTGGACGAGATCATGAGGAATGACCCACCAATAGAAACACCACATGTCTCATGTGTCATTACATGGTCCCATATTTGAGAATGTGTATTTGTATATTGACTTGAGATCATTATAAATGTGTTTCATTTGATCACATGATTTGATACAAGATAACAATTGTGACATTTATGTCATGTCAAGGTAGCTTGCGTTGGATGCGTTATTGGTTGAATAATCAATATAGGATTTTTCACTTCTAAAAGGAAAAGATATCATGTTCCCATCTGACCAAGATGGTAGTAACATTATTAAATCCATAGCCATACCAATTCAAGGTAAGTCTATTCAGTAAGGTCATGAATAAATAAATCAATAAAGGATGATGATATAAAATTTGTGTCTTGATTTATGAGATATCATGAAACAAAGATATTATATTATAAGCTATGTGTTTTTATTAGTTTTTAGTTCCTATGACTAAACCTAATCTCTTTATTGTTCTTTATGGGTTGTTATAGTTTTATCCTAGTATTTGATCAGTACTCACTGCTATCAGGTGAGGGCCTAGAGGGTCATACACTAAGTGTATCCACAAGTTCCGCCTATTTGGATGAATTTGAATTTGGGAAAAAATGGGTCCTGTGTGTGGGGTTCGATGAATGTCTAAGTATGAATGATCAAAAATAAATTAATTCAAATATATTATTCATGTTTAGAAAAATTATGATTGAATTTATTTCTCAATCTATTTACAGGTTATTTAATTATAAAATAGAATATGTGAAAAATATTATTTTTGGAATGAACTTTACATGTTAAAGGTTCAATAAATAATAATGGGAGGAATGGGGATAATTAATGTCTCATAATTAATTACATGGAATTAATAATTTCATAATTCAATGGTGGAATATTTATGAAATTTACTATGTCTACTCAGTTATTCATGACATTATGGGCTAGTTTGTGAGGTTAAACTTATCCAGCAGATTAAGTGCATTTTTTGAAAATTTAACATACTATTTAAGTTAGTTTTTTATCCATGAATAGTGATAAACACCATTTTCATGATTTCAAAGAGATATGATCTCCCCTCCTATTTGATCTCAATTTTTATATAGGTAAACTAAAGGAAAAATACTTTATCAATTTCATCTTGAGAATCAATCACCCATTCATCATGTAATCTAAGGGACATCATAAATAATTTGTATTTCCCAAGAAAGCACCCAAGTATAGAAGAATGATGGTCTATGAGTTTTAGTGAATGTGCGGATGATGTAAAGGATTCCTTTCTTAGAATATTTGAGCTATATAATGTTGAAAATAAGTGGATCTAATCAATATTGAAAATAAAATAAGGTACTACTTGTGGTTTCATTTTATTTTTTTCATGATTAAATTACATTGCATGTGATCCGTGGGAGAATCTGAATAGGGGAGTCCATAATCGATGTGGCGGCAGGAATATATACCAAAAAAATTAAAATACCTTTTCTTCATGCTTATTAAAGACCTAGGTTCCTTCATTTTCTCCCACATCGACATCCCCACATGCTACTATCAACTGGTTGAAGAACATTCAACCACAACCCCTAAAATTCCATTTATAGCCGATATATACTTCTCCCCACAACTACCATCTAGAATGCTAAAAAATAAAATATTTAAATTAGTATAATTAATGTTTTTCAATTACAAGTAAGCCCATGGGATTATACAAGGTGGGTTGGGCTTTATATTTTTTCCTCTCATTGTATACAAGATTTTATGTACAAAACTATATAAGATAAAACCCATGTGATTTTATCCCACCCACTTTGTATTACAACTCATTAATTGATTTTTACTATTCTCATTCATTGAAATATCTTTTAGTGGTTGATATTATTTTATTAACTAGAATCTTTGAAAAAAATTATTTTTAAAAAATAAATAATCATTATTCTAAAATATAAATTTTTTCTCCAACATCATCAAAGATCATTGGGTACTCAGTGGTGAAATAGGTGGAGTAGTCCCACTAGTCAGTCCATCAGGAGTCTTATGGCTTCCAATATGTATTTAGAAGTAATTTTTAGATGGGTGACTTATTAATTTTATAGGGATTCATTTAACCCACCCAGGATTTTCTTCTCTTAGATTCTCAAATCAAAGAAGTGGATAAAATTACCTAACCCTCTTATTCCCCTAATTATCTTCTTGATCTTAGGGGTCCAATGCTAGTTCATTGAATCAATTTATGGTAATATATTCCTCTTATTTCTACATTTTCCTCTCCTTTCTAATTCTTTAATTCTGTTATGATCACCTGGGTTTTTAGATGATGATTATATTGGGACATGGTGGAATTGTTCAACTTTATGGGGTTTTTTATGTGATTCCTATAGGATATTTAGGAAGGAGTTATTAATTACATAATTCATTGTTTAACTTGAGGCATATTGTTAGGTATGTTTAATTAGTAATTTTTCATAAATTGGATGAAGTTTATGATCAATTCCGAATCAACAATTAGGAATTTTGTGTGGTTTAGGCTCGGGTGTATGTTAAGAGTAGACCTCAATTTATTTCATGATGTTTCTATGTCATAGGTTTGGTAAAAATGGATTTCCAAGACCCAAATAGAAAAGTTATTTTCAATTAACATATCATGTATATAGTGAGTTATTACTGATGTATATTTACCATAATGGTATTGGTATTTCTGCATCCACTATTTATATGGTAATGTCCTTATATTATTTTTCATATTAAAGGGTTATAGTAGTTCTCGACTATAATGAGAACCTTGAGATACTATCATTGTAATCTTAAACATATTATCGATAGTCTAGATACATCATAATGAATGAAAATAGATGATGTTTGATTATTAGATTTTAGGGGATCATAAGAATCAAATATTCTTTTAATGAAGTTCACATTTGGTTTTCTCAAGTAGAGGAGATTATGAGGACTGATCCACCAATAGAAACACCACATATTTTAGATGTCATTGGAAGTTCCTATCTATAAACATGTGTATTTATATCTCGACTTTATATCATTATCAATGTGTATCATTTGATTACATACTTTGATGAAATAAAACAACCATGAAATATGTGTCCTTTTGAGGTAGTTTGTGTTTGGTGTATTATTAGTGGTATGAAATTGGCTGAAAGATAAAAATAGTTTTTTCACTTATTAAAGGATAAAATATCTCATTCCCAGTTGACCATGATAGTACTATCTTTATTAAATCCATGGACATGGTGATTTAAAGTAAGTATTTCCAATAATGTCAATGAATAATAGAGAAAAAAAGGAAGATTACATGAAGTGTGTGTCCTGATTTATTATATATTATGAGACAAAGAGATAATATTACATGATGTGTGGTTATAGGAAATGTTTTCATTGCTATGAATTTTTATTATCTACTTAGGGGACTTGATGGGTTTCTATACTCCAATCCTATTATATGAATAGTATTCAATACTATCAAGATAAGGGTCTAATGGGTCACACATAAAGTGTATTCATAATCTTGTCCAATTCTAGTAAATTGGAGTTTAAGAAATGGTGGGGTCCATGGTGATGGTCGAGTAATGTCCAATTTTATATGATTTCACAGAAGATAAAAAAATTCAATATTATTCAAGTTTAGAATAATATCCATTGAATTTATTTACTTATTATATTCACAAGTTATTCATTGAATATATTGATAAATATTTTTCAAACGAATATTAAATATTTAATATCTTTTGAATTTATTTACTTATTATATTTTTTTCATTTAATTAAATATTTTATGGAATAAGTGAGTCAATTTAATGACTCTTATTTTATCATGTAACCTAGTTTATGTTTTAAAAACACATAATAAAATATCCATGACATTTATGATGAGTTTTAAGTGTCGTTTGTGTTGTTTTGGGGCACATTTAAAAGGTTAAATTATATAAGTACCAAAATGGAATTTATGTATGTTATAACCTAATAATAGACGCATTTTTAACACCCAAAATGAGTGTGATTAGGTATTTCATGAATTCTTTATCTTCTCCTCCACTATCTTAAGTTATATAGAGAGAGAGAAAAGGGAATATCAATGTTTATTAAACCCAAGTTGAAGGATCATTTTTAACACCCTGACCCCAGTTACCCAGAGTCAGCACATTATTACATAACATTGGCATGATACAAAGAATCATGTCCCAAAAGACCGATCAGTTTAGTACCCTTGTAAGTACTAGATACATTTATAAGTTTTACATTACATCATGAAATAAAAACATCAAAAACATTTTGTCACCTTTTTAACATACTTATATACTTAGCCTATCACTCAAGGTCAACCATAAAATAATTCTTCACATCCTAGGAAAAATAAAACATAGAAAGGTGTGAGCTCAGATGCTCGGTAAGGATAAAAATATTGTAGAAACTTTCATAAATAAGCATAAAAATTTAAAGCAATGTATAAGACTAAAAGAAAAGCCTTTTAAACTTAAACTCCATCATAATATGGAAAAGATAAAATCAAATAATGTCATTTACTTATTCATATGGATATTCTACTAGTCTAATAATCACATGAAATATCAATAGCCACTTTCATAATGATGGAATACATAATGCCAGACTTTATAACCACGTAGTTAAGGCCTTGTGCCAAGACTAAAAATATGATTTTTTCAAGACCTTGTGACAAGACACTAGTTTGTCTCATGAGACCAGCTGATGCATCGAGGATCTATAGTAGGCTCCACCCATCACTTACTAAGTCCAATGAATTCCTCATATAAAAAGTTTTAAACATAACATAAACATTCATATTAAAACTAGCATACAAACTGTCAATACTTTATCCATAAACCATGAATGGTACAAAAATAACACATCCATAGTCAAAAATATCATAAAACCTTCAATACAATATGGAAGATTTGTATCATAATAAATCAACTTCAAACAAGTTTAAAATCCATCAAAGGATGTTGACATAGATGAAATGAAAACTTTTTTTATAGAAATACCTCTTTATATTTTGAAACCATTTAAAAGTCATGTAATTATAAAAGAAAACAATTATTTTAAAAATATTATTATAATATTTTAAGGTAATATTTTATGATTATATAATGGTGAAACATAGCCACACCCTCCATATAAGTTAAAAAAAGACATTCTTACCTTAATTTCATCAAAAAAGTCATAAAGTACCTTGTTTGGAAAATGAGGGAAAGATTCCTTTAAAACCATTTTATAAAAATTAAAACAAGGGTATAAATGAATTTAAACCATAGTCTAGAAAATAGTAAAAAAAATTTGAAAGAAAATTTTAATAAATATGGATGTGGATGATAAAGTGGTCTCAGAAGATACTAATGTAAAAATAACCTCAGATAATAAAGAGATTGTGAAATTAACCCTTACCTTGTACTTTTCCTTAATTGATGGTAAATTAAACTCCGTTATAATAGTTAAAATATTTTTATTAAATTATACAATAATCATATACATAAATATGATATCATATATGATCTTATAATATTGCTTTGTTAATAATATTTTAGTAGTATCATCGTTTCAGGTGTTAACTGATTCATTTTCCTTTATATGCTTGGTTAAGTAATCCATTTTTGTTATGGATAGGAGATATTTGATTCATATACAGAATTATATTATGTTCATAAACATTATTTTTAGTAATAAAATGAAAATTATTCTTCAATGATTATGATGGGGAATGAATCTCATCGCGTTCGTGGAGACGGTAATCCGTACATACGCATGAGCAAAAATATCATTATATTGATGGTGAAATCGTATGTAATTGGATGATATATCATATATAAAGAATAATTAAAATGTTATATTTATTATTTACACTAGTTATATTAATTAATATACCCATCCAAATAATGAATTTTTTGAAAAACAAACTACACCATAATGTGGAGACGGTAAGCCGTACGTACGCATGTATGGTGACTTTGTCATTCATATGATGGATAGAATAATGAATATGATTGTACCATTTTTATAATAACATAACAGTATATATAATATATTGGATTTATTATTTTAGAATGGAAACAACAAAGAAAGAGAAAGTGGAAGAAGAAAAGAACTTGAAAGAGATGATGAAATATTAACCTCTTCTTCGGGTTCTTCCTTTTGATTTGATCAAAAGGGATCATTGGGTTGGCTTTATGACCAAAGTAAGGCATCTAGAATAAAGGGAGTAAAGTTTTTAGGATATTTGGGCAGCGGTTGGCCGATCCAAATGTCTTTGGAGGTGTGAAATTAAGATAAGGGGAAGTGCCCTTTTATAAGAGAGGTGTGGGTCACTTTAGGAAAAGCTTGAAATATTATTTTATAATAAAATAATTTTCGGTTTATAATGGCTCAAAAATAAATTATTTCGAGGATAAGGTGGGGATGGGTCTAAAAACTCTAAACCAATAGGTTTTAGATAGGTTTAGGTCATCATATTAACATTATATTTTAGATTTAATTATTAGTTAAATAGTTTGACATTTACCATGTTTCTTGGTATTTTTATATTATATGGTTAATAAACTTACTATAATAATCCAAGAAAACCCAATGTGGTTCATTATATATATATATAACCTTATCCAAGTCCTTTGGCTGAACGTTAGATTTTTATGAATATTATATCAATTAATAATATAGTATTTGTTTTAAAAACTCAATTATGTCAATTTTGCCACTATTTAGTATTCAGTTTTTTGTGAAAATCATAACAACATTATTACTTAAAAAAATTATTTAATCAACCCTAAAATTTCATATTAAACTATAAAATTATTTTAATTTATCAAAAGTCTAAAATTTCATTTATTTGTATATTTAGAATATCAATTATTTTAATCTTTCATTAATAAGGTAATTACTACATCATCATCATGACATAAATAAATTAAATTATGTAATGTATAAAAATTATAAATAAAACAACATTATATAGGAAATCTTTTTATATTTCTAATTAATATTTATAGTTGAATTTTTCTTATGTATAACCCTATATTAAAAATGGTTTAGTTATTAAACTTTCAATTTAACTCTTTTAACTCTTCTTTAAATAAAATAATAATAAATGTACTAATCTAATCCATGTAGACCAAAGAGGATAATATTTTATTACTAAGGTTTTTTTGGTATAATTATACTTATAAAATATAATTATTACATTTTTAGGGTAATTATTATATCATTTTTACACTCAATTACCCTATTTACTTTTAATCGTGGTAAATAAAAGTCAAAAGTTACAATTCACTAAAAATTATTTTAATCATATTAAACCAAATTTTACTTACCGATATCAACCATGTCTCTTAGAGTTTTTAAATTCAATTCACAGAAGTGGTAAAATTAATTTTTATGCAAATTTGCAAATTCTCCTAGGAGGTGGGTAAAAGATGGTAAAAAGTTCAATAAAATTTTTATATATTTGAATTATTATAAAATGACTCCAATTAATTAAATTTAACTTATATATGTATTATGTATATTTTTTTACCTAAAATAAATTTAAATAAAATAAATAATTATTTAAATAAAATGTCGGTTTTAACCAATAATGCAGTGTTTTTCACTATTCATTGAAAATTGAAAGTTTTCAGAAAAATACCAAAAATTCACCCTAATCTAAATTCAATATTCCGAATCCAAAAATGAAGTCCATTTTGAAAAATAAAATTTATAAAATTTCAAAAAGTGTGTATTACTATTCATAACGGCTAGTTTGATTGGTCGCAGTGTGTTAGAATCTCAAAGTTGCGTATAATGCAAGCTATTGCATTATTCAAAGGGAAATGTACTGTGGAAGCTTGGGGTGTTATATCATTAGTTTGATATCCTATGATCATGATGGCATAAAAGAGCCTCTGAGTCTCCACACTAACTCCTAGATTTTATAATCCAATGATCGAGCAAGATTTTAGAACATGTGTGTACAATCTAGAGGATTCTGGGTTTAATTCCTTCGAGCAATGATCGCTAATGACGATTGAAAATTGTTTCTAATCTAAATCATATCAGGTATGATTTTGATTTAAATTTTTTTCTCAATTATTAATGATTAATTAAATTCCACAAGATCTATGAATGAATCTGGAATGGGGTAGAGTGTATTTTATGTTCTGAAAAAAAAAATACTCCAAATAATGTTTAATATACGATATTTCATGCTGCCGCCAAAATCCATAATTCCTATAATTAGTATCATAAGGTAGATTGAATTTAATTAAGTAATTTTAAAAATTAAATTTTCATATATTTAAGAATATTTCATCATCATGGACTTGTTTCTATAAATGACACTTCGATCAAAGATAAAATGACCAATTTATAGTCATCTAATGATCAAAATAATAATTTTTTGGGCTTAAAACCAAGAAAAAATTTGTGTGTGTGTGTGTGTGTGTCATCAGTGTATATTTATTTTTAAAATGACCAGTAACATCATATTAGAAGTGATGGTTTTAACTCTTCCTATTCGGGATCCATCTATCTAAGCTTCAGTATCAGGGAAGTCCATGTCAATGCAGACTTATTTAAAAAGTACATTCTAATATAAATATAAATATCTATATATATATACATGAATATATATACACATATATATAATATAATATATAAATTATATATATATTCCTTTTATATGAGGATAAGTTATGGGAATATATATATATATATATATATTATATAGGCGTAAAGGGGGTGGGGATAAATTTTCCACGCTATATTTGTTTTTCTAAACCTATGAATGGGCTATTTGGAAAAGTAAAAAAACTAAATAAAGGGGTAGGGGAGATTTGGGGTGCTAAGTACATGGAAATAATCCCCCCCCCCATTATGTGGAATAAAGTTAGGCACTTTCTTTGTTAGAAAATAAAATTATTTTCATTTTTGTGGGGTCCTCCCCCTATATATGTAATGAGATGTCACATTTGGGTGTATGGAACCACCTAAAGGCATATCCTAAAATAAAAATTATTATTATTATATATGATTCCCCATCACGGTATCATACACCCTTACCATATGAAATATGGGTGATTACACACACGCCACTGACCCATCACCCCTACTAGGTCGGATCAACCCCAGGAAGGTTGGTTTGGGTTCTGCCTAACCCATCATGCCATTGTCACGACCCTTCCTCGGGGCTCGTGTCATGACTACCCCAAGCCTGTCTTCCATAGACCATAGACTGGCGACCAGCACAAAAGGCGTAAATCCCGATAAATAGGGAAGGCATTGGATTTATAAAGTATCAAACACCACAGAGTATAAGCGGAAACAAACACTAAGTACAAAAGAAAGTGCTGAAAAGTAAATGGGCTAGAATACAAACCCAACTGAAAAGTACAGCTACAACTAAACGAAAGTACACCAGAAAAGACAAACAACCGGAAAATGGTAGCAGCTCCTGGGTCGTCCACCACGAATCAAACCTGAAGGGTAGGTACAGATATCCTCCTCAACGCTCTCGTCCGTCAACCTCCTCCGAGTACCGTCTCATCGTGAAGTCCACCTCCGGGTATTGACTTGTCGTGAGGTCCACCTCCAGGTGTCGTCCAGTCCTTGAACACTTGACCTCCATCAGCACTGTCCGCCGTCTGCATCCAACACAACGAGGTGTGGGAATATCCCGTGCAGGGGTGAGTATAATGATACTCAGTAGGGACCCCGAGACCCTCACGGTCTCACTAAATCCAACAAGGATAACCACAAAGAAGGATCTCATCATATCACCCTTACTTTGGTATAATCCCATACTTATACCTAAGTTATCATGTAACTCATCTCAATCATGAGGAAACACAAAGGTTATGAAATCAATGGATAACTACTACTTAGGTATATGCCCATACATATACCTAATTTATCAAGTGAAGAATCTCAGTCATGAGGTAAACACAAAGGTCATTTACTCAGCTCAAAACAGGATTTTAATTAATGATACTAAAACCACAACTACTGGAGAACTCCTCCTCTATCGAGTACAGTAGCCCTGTCATGACTCCGAGGTGATACTCACTAACCTTAGACTGCTAAGGTACTTCTCCTATCGAGTACCACGGGTCTGCACCCAAACACAGTAGTGCTCCACGCCAGGGGTCTGCCACCCAAACACAGTAGTGGTTCCCCTAATAGCCTATAGAGGTACTCTTCCTGTCGAGTACCGCGGGTCTGCTGCCAACTACCAGGCGCTCCATCTATCATGGGTCTGCCGCCAAATATTGGGTGCTCTGTCCACTAGGCTAGTCGACTTACTCCAAGTCGAATCAGTCAAGTAGTCGTCAAGTCCACAGCTACTAGGTCTTCGTACTCCATCCGCTCATCTCCGGGAGGATCCACTCCACAAGCTAATGGTCGATACTCCAAGTATGCCAAAGTCCCAAAAAGAAGTATCACAAGGAACCGCCATGTCACAGGGGTCTCAACGCAATAGACGGCGCGTCAATCAGACGCCCGGTCTATGAGTTATTATCCTTTTCGTCCCGGGGGCCCAATTGGTTTTGTGTACGAACCAACCCGACCGTATCTCAAATGTACCCCGAAATCTCATATGGTATACTCAAAGGCACTGTTTCTCAAAAAGATTACAAACGCCGCTGACGGTTCGTCAAACGGACGTCCGATCTAGAAGTTATTGATATTTCCATTCTAGGGGCCCGGTTGGTTTCTAAGGTAAAACCAACCCAAACATACTCCAACTATGTCCAAAACTCAGGTGATGTATTCCAAAAGATCCGTCTCATCAAAAGGAATCTAACAAAGTCAACGGCACGTCAATCGGACATCCGGAGCTCAAGTTATATGCTTTTCTTCTTTGAGGGCCCGGTTGGTTTCAGGTTCGAGCCAACCCGGTCGTACTTCAAATGACACCGGTTAACCAAACCGGTCACACCATTGCGATAAATACGGAAAAACACACGAGATGGACTACCCATTGGTCCAAAATGGATAGCCAGTGAAAAGGTTGCATTTCCCCACAACACGCGCGAACCGGGCCTCGTGGGGCCCATGCCTAAACCTCGACTAAAATATCCAAAACCTGTCTTTAAACATTTGTCTTAATTCTAGGGTCGCAATGTCGCAGACGATTCGTCATTCCGACATCGTATGAGAGAGATATGTCCGATACAAGATCCCATAATAATAAAAATAATATTATTATTTAGTGTTTCGTGGCCCCTAGCCATGAACAAGAATTTAGTATCCAACATTAGACTTTAATTGACCGTATTAATGACAGGATTACATCGCCACTGACGGCAAACCAATCGGACGTCACACGCATGAGTTATGGCGGGTCGAAGATTTAATAATAATATTAAATCTATTATTTTTCGAGTGCTTCGGGTACCCGATCCAAAAACCCAAAAAAGACATCCAATATTGGACTCATAAATTCCGTCTGGAAGTCAGGGTCGCACTGCCACTGACGGTTCGTGAAACCGAGGTCGCACGGAGAAGATACCGTCAAAATATAGTTTTCCCAATGAAAATAATAATAACATTATTATATTATTATTATTTTTAATTTACGTTAATACCTTAAATTCTCACACCCAATTCCACACACCACCAAAATAAATCTGCCTCCCTTGCTTGACTCCAAGCCAATCACGCCTCATCTCATGATTGAATTCTCTTTCTATTTTCCTTTTAATTTAATTCTCTTATTTTCTATTCTCTCTCCAATCTTCATTCATTCATCCACGATTCCTCATGCTCAAAAATAAAACTCCTTCCCCAAAAATCATGCCCCATCAACCCAAAAGTTCAGCCTCTGATGAAACCCTACCCGCCAAGGGTCTTGCACACCCGCCGCCTCCAGATAGTTGTGCCTCCTGTCCGCTTGGTCTTATCGCTGGACCGCCATACCGGCCGCCTACCTGTGATGTCCTGCTCGTGTCGTTATCCTGGCCACACCCTCACATCGGCCGCCCCGACTCCACGCACAAACGAACAACCAGTGGAGGGTCGTCAGCTTGTTTTTGTTCGGCCCGCGCCCTCCGTGTTAGGAGTTATCAATTGGCAATAATCAAACACTTTCTTTCAACTATGAGAAGGGTATAATTTATTCAAGAAAAAATTATACAAACATCTTATAAATAAACGCTCATGCCCGTGAGATAAACCACTTAGATGAGAAACAAACAATATTCCCCTACCTCGAAAAGACGTCGCACGTCGTCGAACCACGAAAAGAGGAAAGCGTCGCGGTGGTCGGGCATCGTAGAAGAACTGTATCGAATCCGTTGACGTCGAGGTGCGTCCGAAGTGGAAGCATCGTTGGAGAAATCCCCCACATTCTTCGTGGAAAGAAAGATTTTCCTTCTAATCCTCCAAAGTTTCTCCATAGATTAATTTCCGAACAATAAAATGAATGGATTCCTCTTAATTTAATAATTCCAAGAAATTCAAAACTAAGAGGATCCAATTAATTAATTGAAAACAAGTTAGCAAAAACTTATGGGAGAGAGAGAAGAAGGTGAGGAGTTCACATAATTAATGGGAGAGTTGGCAAATAAATAAATGAAGGGGAGATTAATGGGGGTTCAAGGAGTTTAAGAGGATTTGAAAGGTTGGGGCTCGTGTGGGCCTCATCTCTCATTTATCCTCACATGGGTAGTTGGTGGTTATGGATCTCACCCTTAACTCCCCTTTATAGGGTATAACTACCATAGATATAAATAAAATTGTTCTAAAATTTTTATTTATTTAATTCTAAACCCCCAATTATTAATCCTCAACCCGCTCAAAATTCAACTATAGTAAATGTTCCTTTAAGAAATTACCGGTACTGCGAGTTCATGGATGCCATCGGATTTCAATTACGAGCACCGGTTGAAAAGATAGAAAAACCCGCACACACATTTACTGAACGTACCCGAACAAAACTTTGGAAATTATTATCAGTCACCCTCGACCTGCGCTGATTGAGGTTAGGATCTGCCTAAGTAAAAAACGCCCCAATGGACCCAAAGGTACTCTCGGATTTTCAATCCGACTTACCGTTTAGAAGTTATGAATTTTACAATAAAATAATTGTCACTTAATTATTTTATTTGAGGCGAAAAACTAACTTTTTTGGGTGGCCCGCGCTAGCTGAAGTTAGTATCTACTTAAATAAATCACACCCTCATGAGGCCAGCGGTGGTCTCAGATTTTTAATCCGAGCTACCGTTTGAGAGTTATAAGCATTCGAAAAATAAAATAATTTATTTAATTATTTTATTTACGGTTATGCCATTTTTGGAATTTCTCCCAGGAGACCCGCGCCGACTAAACATAAGTCGCGTCTAGGGTAAAATCGTCATCCTGAGTGCAACGATGACTTCAGATTTCTGATCCGATTAACCATTTAAGAGTTATTCCATTTTTTCAGTAAAACTGCTTTCGCGCGTTAAGTTAAGCTTAACAAAACTTCAGAAAATTATTCCAGACACATCAGGCCTCGGAATCAGATGCCGTCAGAAACTGCGGACTCGTTAAATTCCAAAGAATTTAAGATTTTTTTTTTGAAATTTACGGGTCTTTACATTACCCCACCTCAGGGCTTTACGTCCCCGTAAAGCTACAACACACGCAAGGGAAACAAATCAGGGTACTGAGTATGCATTTGAGCCTCCCGCTCCCATGTGCTCTCTTGGAGGTTCCTGTGCTGCCAGTGAAAGCGCACCTGAGGAATCGGCCATCCACGTAGGATCCACTCTTGTTGATCCTCAACATCCACTGGAACCTCCGTGAATGTCGCCCCATCATCGATGTCCAGATCCCTGTGGTCGATGATGTGTAAAGGGTCGTGCACGTATCTCCTCAGCTGAGATATGTGGAAGAAATTGTGCACCTAGTGCAACTGTGGTGGAAAGGTCAAGTGATAAACCACCTTGCCTACTCTACTGGGGACCTAGAAAGGTCCGATGAAACGCAGAGTTAACTTGCCGCCTCATCCAAATCTCTGTATACCTCGTCGAGGTGAGAACTGTATAAAAACATGGTCGCCATCCTTGAACTCTAGAGGCCTCTATTCCTTATTTGGAACTGAAAACTCAAAAACTCCTGCTGCCACGAGGGTAAGGTTAGCCGACTCAAGAGTGATAGGCCGCACAATCCTATGCATGAGTTCATCCTGTGCTGCCTGGGGTTTCCTTTTCGCCAACTAATGAAAACCCATCCAATTATTGTAGGTAAACCACAACCTTTTTGCCTAATACAGTTAATCTGTGTATGAACTGTGGTTGCCTAGTCCATACCCAAACTAACGTTGTAAGGCCTCAACGCTGCCACCAAGAGGTTCCAAACAACACTCTTGCCTCAAGGGTCAGATCACACCGTCGGCGTAAGCATGATTATCGAGTCTCCTCCCAAAGGTATCTCCAGACATGAGGGTCAAGTCAACGGTTTAACCAGAAACTCTAGGTCTGGAACAAGATTCGTGGAAGGAAGGAATGATCGGTACCTAAGTCTATTGATACGATAGATAGTAGTGGACACAAACCGTACCTCAAATAATTCCTAGAGCCCTTGGGTCACACTCCTTGACCACATGCAACTGTTTTCTTCCCCTGCCCTCCAGATCCCTGAGCCTGGCAGGGACTACAAAGGCGGGTGGTTATAACATGTCAAAATGTACACCACCTCATGCTGCTTTCTAAGCTCTGCTTCCACGTCTACTGCTCTGGAGATTCATCTGTCCTTATCAATTCCTCGCCCAAGTCTCTGAGACTGGCACCAGCACACTACCCGAAGGTATTATCTCAGGCATCGGTCCACATACCGAAGCCTCATCACTCTACGGACCAACCTCATGGTCACTCAATGGAAAACACTAGTAGATAAGTCCACCATCCACTCTACTGGTGTCCCAAATAGGTGGAAAACTCTAGCAATCGCTTCCATCTAGTCCTCTGCTGCCTGGGAATCTGCCTCGCCTTGTAACCTCGGAGGCCTCTACTGCTGGAACTCGTGCAACGCGCTCTGTCGGCGTGCACTGTTTTCTAGTATGGATGGTGGCATCTGCTGCCCAATGGGTAGTGGTGCTTCTGGTACACCACCCGAAGGTTCCAACCTTGAAAAAAGGGCCCTACACCGGAACCTCATCGCTCGGTGGGATGTCATCGTGTACCCTCTCTCAGGATTCCAACTGACTGTCTGTGTGGAGACATCCTGAAGAGATGTGACACGATCAAACGATTTATACCTGGTGAGCTGACTTGGTTGAGCTGACTTAAGGAAAACTTTAGGAAACACACATGCAATCAGTGTTTTCATGCACTGAGTTATAAATCAGAAGTCTGGGTCCTGGTGTATGGATACGTCGGCCGCCGCACCAACACTGGACTCCCTGAACTGAAGACCACACTCAGTACCCTTAACACTATTTCTTCACAGAAAGGAATGATCAGAGTTCTGAGTTCTGTGGTAGAACCGACTCCTCTGATATCAATTTGTCATGACCTGTCCTCGAGGCCCGTTCCGTGACTACCCCAAGCTCGCCTTCCATAGGTCAGGGGATGGCAACTAACACCAAAGGCGTAAATCCTGATAAATATGGAAGGAATTGCCTTTATAAAGTAATAAAACACCATAGAGTACAAGCGGAAACAAACACTAAGTACAAAAGAAAGTGATGAAAAGTAAATGGGCCAGAATAAAAACCCAACTGAAAAGTACAGCTACAACTGAACGAAAGTACAACAAAAAAGACAAGCAGCAGGAAAATGGTAGCAGCTCCTGGGTCGTCCAACACGAATCCTACCTGAAGGGTAGGTACATATAGCCTCCTCAACGCTCTGATCCGTCAACCTCCTCTGAGTACCGTCTCGTCATGAAGTCCACCTCCGAGTACCGACTCATCGTGAGGTCTACCTCCAGGTGTCGTCCAGTCCTCAAACACTCGGCCTCCATTACCACTATCCATCATCTGCATCCAACACAATGAGGTGCGGGCATAGCCCGTGTAGGGGTGAGTATAATGATACTCAGTAGGGACCCCAAGACCCTCAATGTCTCACTAAATCCAACAAATATAACTACAAATAAGGATCTCATCAGATCAACCTTACTTAGGTATAAGACCATACTTATACCTAAGTTATCAAGTAACTCATATCAATCATGAGGAAACACAAAGGTTATGAAATCAATGGATAAATACTACTTAGGTATATGACCATATGTATACCTAAGTCATCAAGTGACCCATCTCAATCATGAGGTAAACACAAAGGTCATTGACTTAGCTCAAACCAGGATTTTCATTAATGATACTAAAACCACAACTGCTGGAGAACTCCTCCTCTGTCGAGTACAGTAGCCCTGTCATGACTCCGAGGTGCTACTCACTAACCTTAGACTGCTGAGGTACTCCTCCTGTCGAGTACCGCGGGTTCGCACCCAAACATGGTAGTGCTCCCCGCCAGGGGTCTGCCACCCAAACACACTAGCGGTTCCCCTAATAGCCTACAGAGGTACTCCTCCTGTCGAGTACCGCGGGTCTGCTGCCAACTACCAGGAGCTCTATCCTCTGTGGGTTTTCCGCCAAATACCGGGTTCTCCGTCCACTGGGCTAGTCGACTCACTCCAAGTTGAATCGGTCAAGCAGTCGTCAAATCCACAACTATTAGGTCTCTGTACTCCATACGCTCATCTCCGAGAGGATCCACTCCACGAGCTACTGTTTGATACTCCAAGTATCACAAAGTCCCACAAATAAGTATCACAAGGAACCTCCACATCACAGGGGTCTCAACGCAACAGACAACACGTCAATCAGACGCCTGGTCTGTGAATTATTAGCCTTTTCATTCTGGGGCCCAGTTGGTTTTGTGTACGAACCAACCTGACCTATCTCAAATGTACCCCAAACTCTCATTGGGTATACTCAAAGGGACCTTTTCTCAACGACATTACCAATTCCACTGACGGTTTGTCAAACGGACGTCTGGTCTGGAAGTTATCAGCATTTCCATTTTAGGGGCCCGATTGGTTTCTAAGCTAAAACCAACCCGAATGTACTCCAACTGTGTCCAAACATCAGGTGAAGTATGACAAAAGATCCGTCTCATCAAAAGGAATCCAACAAAGTTGACGGAACATCAATCAGACATCCAGAGCTCAAGTTATAAGCTTTTCCGCTCCGAGGGCCCGGTTGGTTTCGGGTTCGAACCAACCCGGTTGTACTTCAAATGACACTGGTTAACTAAACCGGTCACACCATTGTGATCAATACGAAAAAACACACGAGATGGACTACCCATTCATCCAAAAAGGATAGCTGGTGAAAAAGTTTCATTTCCCCACAACACGCACGAACCGGGCCTCGTGGGGCCCATGTCTCGACCTCGACTTAAATATCCAAAACCTATCTTGAAACATTCGTCTTAATTCCAAGGTCGCAATGTCACAGATGGTTCGTTATTCTGACATCGTATGAGAGAGATATGTCCGATACAAGAGCCTGTAATAATAATAATATTATTATTATTCGGTGTTTTATGGCCCCGAGCCACAAACTAGAATTTAGTATCCAACATTAGACTTGAATCAACCATATTAATGACAAGATTACATCTCCACTGACGACAATCCAATCAGACGTCGCACGCATGAGCTATGGCGAGTCGAAGATTTAATAATAATATTAAATATATTATTTTTCAAGCGCTTCAGGTACTCGATCCAAAAACCCAAAAAAGACATCCAATATTGGACTCATAAATTCCGTCTCGAAGTCAGGGTCGCACTGCCAATGACGGTTCGTGAAACTGAGGTCGCACGAAGAAGATACCGTATAAATATAGTTTTCCCAATGAGAATAATAATAACATTATTATTATATTATTATTATTTTTAATTTAATTTAATACCTTAAATTCTCACACCCAATTCCACGCACCACCAAAATAAATCTGCCTCCCTTGCTTGACTCCAAGCCAATCACACCCCATCTCAAGATTGAATTCTCTTTTTATTTTCCTTTTAATTCAATTCTC
The DNA here is from genome assembly GCA_963277665.1 of Viscum album. Classification (NCBI taxonomy): domain Eukaryota; kingdom Viridiplantae; phylum Streptophyta; class Magnoliopsida; order Santalales; family Viscaceae; genus Viscum; species Viscum album. Next base: position 71,126,283 of record OY728162.1, on the reverse strand, counting down.
TTATTTTCTGTTCTCTCTCCAATCTTCATTCATTTATCCACGATTCCTCACGCTCAAAAATAAAACTCATTCCCCAAAAATCACACCCCATCAACCCAAAAGTTCAACTGCCGATGAAACCCTACCCACCAAGGGTCTTGCGCACCCGCCTCCTCCAGACAGTTGTGCCTCCTGTCCGCTCAATCTTATCGCGGGACCGCCGTACTGGCCGCCTACCTGTGATGTCCTGCTCGTATCGTTATCCTGGCCTCACCCTCGCATCGGCAGCCCCGACTCCGCACACAAACAAACAACCAGTGGAGGGTCGTCGGGCCTTGTTTGTTCGGCCCGTGCCCTCCGCATTAGGCGTTATCAATTGGCAATAATCAAACACTTGCTTTCAACTACGAGAAGTGTATAATTTATTCAAGAATAAATTATACAAACATCTTATAAATAAACGCTCATGCCCGTGAGATAAAACCACTTAGATGAGAAACAAACAATATTCCCCTACCTTGAAAAGACGCCGCACGTCGTCGAACCACAGAATGAGGCAAGCATCGCGGTGGTCGGGCGTCGTAGAAGAACGGTGTCGAATCCTTTGACGTCGGGGTGCGTCCGAAGTAGAAGCGACGTTGGAGAAATCCCCCGCATTCTTCATGGAAAGAAAGCTTTTCCTTCTAATCCTCCAAAGATTCTCCACAGATTAATTTCCCAACAATAAAATGAATGGCTTCCTCTTAATTTAATAATTCCAAGCAATTAAAAACTAAGAGGAGCCAATTCATTAATTGAAATCAAGTTGGCAAAAACTTATGGGAGAGAGAGAAGGAGGTGAGGAGTTCACATAATTAATGGGAGAGTTGGCAAAGAAATAAATTAAGGGGAGATTAATGGGGGTTCAAGGAGTTTAAGAGGAGTTGAAAGGTTGGGGATCATGTGGGACCCACCTCTCATTTATCCTCACATGGGTAGTTGGTGGTTATAGATCTCATCTTTAACTCCCCTTTATAGGGCATAACTACCATAGATATAAATAAAATTGTTCTAACAATTTTATTTATTTAATTCTAAATCCCCAATTATTAATCCCCAACCCGCTCAAAACGTAACTACAGTAAATGTTCCATTAATAAATTACCGCCATTGCGATTTCATTGGTGCCCTCAGAATTCAATTCTGAGCACTGGTTGAAAAGATAGAAAAACTTGCACGCACGTTTACTGAACGTACCCGAACAAAACATTGGAAATTATTATCAGTCATCCTCAACCCGCGCCAGTCGAGGTTAGGCTCTGCCCATGTAAAACACACCCCAATGGACCCAACGGTACTCTCGGATTTTCAATCATACTTTCCATTTAGAAGTTATGAATTTTACAATAAAATAATTTCCACTTAATTATTTTATTTGAGGCCAAAAACTAACTTTTTCTGGTGGCCCGCGCCGACCAAAGTTAGTATCTTCTTAAATAAAGCATACCCTCATGAGTCCAGCGGTGGTCTCAGATTTTTAATCCAAGCTACCATTTGTGAGTTATAAGCATTTGAAAAATAAAATAATTTATTTAATTATTTTATTTACGGTTATTCCATTTTTGGAATTTCTCACAGGAGGCCCGCGCTGACTAAACATAAGTCGCCCCTAGGTTAAACCTTCCATCCTGAGTGCAACGGTGCCCTCATATTTCTGATCCGAGTAACCGTTTAAGAGTTATTCTATTTTTTCAGTAAAACTGCTTTCACGCGTTAATTTAAGCTTAAAAAAACTTCAAAAAATTATTCTGGGCACACCGGGCCTCGGAATCAGGTGACGTCAGAAACTGCGGGCTCGTTAAATTCCAAAGAATTTAAGAAAACAATTTCCTTGAAATTTACAGGTCTTTACAGCCATTCTCAATATTTCTAGGTGATTCAAAATCCCTCCAGAGGGTTACAAATAACCAGGAAGATAGTATAAATATATAAAATTTCAAAAAAAATTAAAAAATATTTTGAATTTAGTTGGAAAATTATAGGGATTGTGTGATAAGTTTTTTATGAATTAAAATTAAATTAAATTTATTTTAATTCATAAAAAATACCCTCAAATGTGATTTCATCATAAATTTAACTATATAAACAAGTTTATTGTTTACCAACTAATAATTATCCTTAGTCCAATCATTGCATGTCTGGTATTTATTTATTTATTTACTTAGTTTGTACAATGTATGGTTTTTAATATTTATTTAATAAATTACAATCATTGCATTGTCTTTTGTGTATTTATATGTATCAGGGTCTACATACCCATATTAAAAATTATTTATCTATATTCTAAATTCCTAATATCCCCTTTCCTAAGTGAGAGTATTGTTGTATAATGATGAGGATGAAATGTAATGTAGTTCACATCAAGATTTTCCGATGTACCAGTCAAGAGTTTGACAGATTGGATAGGTGAGAACTGCAACTTGAGTCACATGTGTAATGACTCATATAGTTACCCCTAGGGTCTATGATTTTCAATTATTAACTCAATGGATCAAAAATTATAATCATCTTATGACCATGTCATTTAATTTTATTTATGCATGGTTTATTATTTTATGTATGTGTATTTTTTACATGAAATCACATAAAATAATAAACAGTCATGTGTATATAAAAAAAATATGCAGTGAATTTATTTTATATTTATAGAAGGGTTAATATGTGAGTGTGGTCACATAGAACAAGAGTGTAAATATAAATTGATTACATTCACCGAGAATAATACAAAACCCTCAAATAAATATTATGTCAGAATGCATTCTATCATTTAATTTTAAACAAAACTGATTGTTTGAGGTTCTCATCGGACTTATTTGATGGTTCCTCCTACTATTAGAGAGTTATTATGAGAGTGATGGGTTAACTTAACTATGGTTTGAAGAACATTATCATCCATATCTATCTTATTGAAACTTTAGAGGAAACTTTTGAGAAATACATGGTTATTCTTCATAGGAAATGACACTCCACTCAACAAATCAAGGAGTCATGAGTGAATCTGGTTAGGTATCAAAAATCCTATATTGGGAAGCTCTGAGTAGTTTCATAGTCATATTTTGGACTATGGGGGTTGGTTTTAAGGATCCTTTTCATTATAATGCTCTTGCAACTGAGTATTCTAAATAAAGTAGTGGAAGGATACTGGAATTTGATAAAATAATGGGAGAAATTTAAGATAAGAAAATATATAATATCAAATAAATGGTAATTGAGATAAAATATTAATATACTTATGTATTATTATATATATTAATGGATGATAATACCAGAAGTTAACTTCATTATATATTGGACAAAGAGAATTCCCTAAATAGCACAAATTTTCTAGGGTAGTATAGGTGCTTGCGTAAAGTACTCTAATATGAAAGGAAATTCTATATATTAGTGTCCCTACTACTTATTGAGTAACCTCAATAAGTGAGGGTGAAAAGTAATCTTATAGGAGACACATGGATTACACATTTTATGCTTATATTATAATTTTAGCATCAATGTCCAATGTTTTGTGAAAACAACATCAAGACATGAATAGTTTCACAGGTTATCTCATCTCTTTCAAGTCATATAGGGATAATGTTAAGTGATAAATGAATTATAATATGAATATAAATAACATGTGTAAATTAAAATATTTATCATGATCTTTCAATAAATCCATTTTAAATATCCTTATCACCCAATTACTCCAGTTTCAAACCATAAAACAAAAAATACTGATAAAACACTTCATTACCTTTTAGGTAAGGTTTACCAATTAGATAATAACTTAAGGTAATATTAATATTTAGTTATTATGGAGAAAATGTAAAAAATAAAAGTAAAAAGGCCAATAGAAAGTGTTATTCTATAGAAACCTTCATATCATCCTTCAAAGAAAAGAGGAAGAGCATCATTTAGGTGGCTATTTAGATTTCATGTCATGAGATAAGCTATGGAAGATAAAATACAATAAATTAAAGTTGAAGAAATAAAAGGCTTCAACTTAGTGTATATTCATCATTGTATATAACGTTTCATCTTTACTTTATAGGTATTAGATATTGAATTTGTGTCACACATTTGTATCCAAATAAAGTAACAATGCAAGTATGAAATATTATAAGAAGTAAGGAAAATTCTCTAAGAGGATGAGAAAATATGATTCCTAAGCCAGCAGTGAGAAGTACACAACTTCTAATTGATAATTTTTATGATTATAGTTGAACTTTTATTTAGTATTACCAAAAAAAATTATCTTGTATTTCCATTGTAAATAAGAAGAAATTATTCTATTTTGGAATGAATATTGTTTTTGGTACCTAAAACTCTACTAATAGTTCAGTAATTCTTTAATTGTTGGAAATAATTAACGAATATAAAATATAAGACTTAAATACCCAACAGTAGAATGATGATTTTTTGTTCAGTAAAAATTAAAAGTAGTTTTCAAAGATATACCCACTATAGTACATAGGATATTTTGATCTAAAACATTAAGTATTATTAATAGATTTACTTATCTAGTTTTAGAAAAGTAAATTTTTATAAATAAAGGTGATCCATAAAGTTGTAATAATTAGTTCATTTGGTGAGCATGAACTATCCCAAAAAGAAGGTAGAGGTAAATTCATATACTTCATGAGATCCCTTTAAGAGTTTTAAGGAATATAAAAGTGCAGTAAAGAACATAAATGGCTAGAAAATATGAGTTTCTTCAGGCCATTGAGCCAAAGAATATCTCAACTATGAATTCATAGATCGTTATAAATGTAGAGTGGATTTATTCCTAAACTCACATTTCATTATACACATCAAATTTAGGATGTTAGTAAAAGGAGGATTAATGATGAGTCTTACATGAACACATTTATCATTAAAATTAATCATGGATAAATTAAAAAAAACACATTTCTTTATACACATCAAATTCATGATGTTAGTAAAAGGATCTTTGATGATGAAATTTAATAAGCATCACTAAATATTTTATTTTCTCTCGATATGTAATTTGAAAATAGTAGTGTTAACCCATAACCATATGAAAACTATGATGACAAATGTATATCTTATATGATGTAATATAAAATAAATACATTATGTTATACTTTATGTGTATAAATGCAATGAGTTTGTAAAGGCTAAGTCAATAAACAAAAATTAATTAAGAATAAAATAATGTGCATCTAAAGTAATTGTCCTAAAGATTTGTAAGGATATTATAGAAAACCCTGAGATAAAAAAGTTATAGCCAAGTTATAGAGTATATTTCACTAAAAGGAAACACATATATATTTGATATAGTGGGAGAAATATTTAGTTGAGATAATTAAAGGCTTGAGATGCACATATAGTTAGCATAAGAACAAGTTCCACAAGAGCATATGGAAAAGTAATATTCAAATGACATATGATGTGTAAGAAGATTAAAACCATAGTGGTGGTTTTATGGTCCCTACAATATGTGGTATTTTATTCGATGAGAATAAAGAATCTTATAAGGAATAATTAAATGGAAATAAAATTTGATTGAACATATTATATGAATTCAGGAAAATGGATTCCATGTACCAAAATAAATTTTTTATTTTGGTAGTTCCTATAATTAATGTAAAGGCATTGGTGATTATTCAAGAGAAACTATACATGGGTGGTACAAGATTAGTACCAATAAGGCATGTTTGGTTATACTAAATCATTATACTTAAATCCATTTGAATTACACTTATAAAAGAAACTATATATGATCATCATATTGGGAATTGGATGTTAAGACCACCTTTCTTGGAAGGTGACTATATGAAGCAACCAAAAATGGTTGGGACACCATAAAATTCCAATAAGGAATGAAAGTTTTAGAGATCTATCTATCATTTAATGAAATTATTGTGATCATTGAATATTCATTATGAATGAATGTATGCCAGATTTCTACAAGTGATTAGTGTAAGATCTATAGTTTACAAGTAAAATATGTTGATAAAATATGGAAAAACTATTATTAGTCATACAATTAGTTAAGACTGGGTTGAAATAAGATCTCCAAATATAGAATTAAAGTAGAAACCCAAGTTCTAGGAAAAAAGATATACTAAGGTAGGTATAAGGTTTTCTTAGTACAAGTAAATGTACATATAATTAAAATGTATAAGAGAAATTCAAGAGAGAGTTGTTTCCAATGTTATATGGCATAAGTCTCTCCAAGAAGACATGTATGAGACATAAAAGGAGATTAAAATGGTGAGAATAAATTCATGGACATATATGATGTTTCTATCATATATTCAATGATATTTATTAGATATTTTTACCATATACTTTATGGTAGATAAATATAAATTAAATTTTATAGAACTGCATAGGAAGAAGTCAAACCTATCTAATTTTACTTGAAAAATTACATGGGGTGTGTACTTAGTACTTATAGAGTAATATAAACTAGTTATAAGGGGAAATAAACTATTCTTACTATAGATAAATATGATATAATATCATAATTTAGAAAAGTAAATGATAAATAGAAGCTCATTAAATCCAATGGTAGCCATATCTGCAAATACTGAGTATGTTACAGCTCTTGATGCAGTTAAATAAGAATTGTAAAATTCTTAACAATTTATTCTAGTTCATGGAATTTTACTTTTTTTATGAACTATGATATTGATATTATATCAAATAACAAAAAGGATTATACTTGGTATATAATCTCTTGGGAAGATTCACTCAAGGAGGTGAAGTTCAAAATAATAGTGTATCCATGAAAGAAAACTTATAAGGCCCAATGACTAAAGTTATAACATAGAAAAATAATGATATTATCATGTGAGAGATAAAAAGTTGATCATTAGAGAGTTATCTTTAGTGTATGTTGGAGTTTTTTAAAATTGGGTTCCCTAAACCCAACTAGAAAAGTAATTTTTTATTACCAAATCATTTATACAATTATTTATGTATGATATAAAATTACCATAATAGTTTTGATATTTTTGTAACTAATATTTACATGGTAATTTTATTAGATTATTTTTTATATTAAAAGGTTATAGTAGTTCCCGTCTATAATGATAAATTTGAGATATTATGACATTATTATTAAATAGATGAAATATGGTCTAGATACATCCTACTAACTAGACAAATATAATGCATAACTATTAGGTTCCATGGGATCATAATCCTCAAAACTTCTTCTCATGATGTTTTCATTTAGTGATCTTAAGTAGAGGAGATGATGAGGACTGACCTACCAATATAAACACCACATGTTTTGGGTGACACTAGTAGTTCTTGTCTACAAACATGTGTATTGGTCTCTCAAATTGAGATCACTATTATTGTGTATCATTTGATTATTTACTTTGATGCAAGACAAAAACCATGGAATTTGTGTCATGGTGAGGCATTTTTCCTTGGGTGAGTCATCGGTGGTTTTACATTTATTGGATCATCAAAATAGTTTTTTTCTCTTCAAAAAGGATGAGATTTCTCCAGCCCAGTTAACTAGGATAGTGATTACTTTATTTAATCCATGGACATGGTCATTTATGGTAAGTATATCTAGTATGTTCAATGAATAATAAATCAAGAAAGGATGATGACATGAAGTCTGCATCCTGCATTATGATATATCATGAGACAAATAGATAATATTATATGGTGTGTATTTGTAGGAAAGGTTTTCATTATTATGAATTTTCATTATCTTCTTAGGGTGATTAATGGGTTACTATATGCCACTTATAGTCTATGAATATTATACACTATTTGTGATATAAGTTCCAAGAGGGTCACACACAAAGTGTATTTAGAAGCTTGGCCAATTATAGTGAATTGGATTTTAGGAAATGGTGGGATCCATAGTGGTAGTTGGGTAATGTCTAAGTTTATATGATAATTAAGGAGAAAAATAAATTCATTATTATTCAAGTTTATAATAATATCAATTAAATTTATTTACACATTATATTTACAAGTTATTCATGGAATATAGTGGAAAATATATTTCGAATTAATATTAAATATTTAATATTTAAGTATTTTTTTAATATTTATGGGAGAAGTGGGTCAAGTTAATGACTCATATTTTATCATGTAACATAGTTTATGTGTTACAAGAACATGATAAAATATCTATGACATTTAAGAAATGTTTTAAGTGTCATTTATGTCATTTTTTGGTATATTTAAAGGGTATACATCCTTAAGGACCTAAAGAAAATTTATGAAAATTATAACCTAAATATAAAATAATTTTTAATACTAAAATGATTGTGAGAAGGGATTATATGAATTATCTCTCTTCATCATCTCTCTCAATTCCTAGAGATAGATAGGGAAGGTGAGATCAAAATTTGTTTGACCCAATTTTAAGGATTGTTAGTTTGATCTCCTATGATTGGGATGACGTGGAAGAGCCTCTAAGTCTCCATGCTAACACTTAGGTTTTATTGGACAACAATAAATTAATCTATTGAAACATGTGTGGATGGTATATAGGGTTTTAGGTTTTTTCCTTCGTTTGATGATTGTTTATGACAAGAAAAATGTTCTTCTAATCGAAATCAGAGGAGGTATGATCTTGATTTAAATTTTTGTTCTTAATTATTCATGATTAATTAAAGTGCACAAGATATATGAATGAATCTAGGATAGGTTATAGTGGATTTTTTGTTTTATCACAAATATGGTCCCAATAAATTTTAATATACCATATTTCACACTTTCAAAAAACCCATAATTCCTTCAATAAGGTGTCCTAGTGAGTTTTTTGTCAGTTATTTAATTATGGGTTTTTGTTATTAAATGTATTATTGATTAAATTACTGAATTTATTAATTATTTATATTATTTTATGGTTAATATGATCATTATTATTATTATTGGCATATTGTATGATATTATGTGGTATTTACTTGTAATTTGGGATAGGATCATATAGACCAAATAATCAACAAGAACCAATAGCATGGTAAATGTTTCACTTGTGGAATCTTAGTCAAATTAGTGTTGATGACCCACATTTTAGATTTCTTGTTAGTGTGAATTAATGTAAAGTAAATGGATCTTCCATTTAAATGTGATATTTAAAACTAGATTTAGATTAAGTTGATTTTTAATGAAATTTTTTTACCTTTAAATTGGATTTAAAATTAAATTTTTTAAATTCTTTAAAAAAGGAATATTCAAAAGGGAAATTATTTAGTTAAAATATGGTTTTTGTAAGGACCTGACCCCAATTTCCTAGAGTTGGTGCCTTATTTGATTACATTGGAATATAAAAAAGTAACAAGAATCTTGAATTAATGAGCAATTTAGTATTATTAAAAACAAGATACACACATAATTTCAACAATACAACTTGAAAATAAATACAACCTATAAACTCCTTAGACAATATCTATAACTCCTAGGTTATTTTTGCATGTCATTCAATATAAAATTCTTCATGTCCTGAGAAAATGAAACATAAGAAAAGGGTGTTACCAAATGCTCAGTAAGAGTAAGAAATACAGCAGAATATCACATAAACATTAGACATGGTGAATAATTGAAAACACATGCCTTTAAAAATAAATTTGAACATAATATGGCAGAAATATGAGCTGAGTAAATATTTCCATAATATAATGTAATAATGGATATTATACTAGTACAATAACCACATGAACCATCAATACAGTTTTCATAATGAGGGAATTTCATATTCCAGACATTATAAAGCATTTTTCAAGGCCTCGGCCAAGATGTCTAAAAATGATTTAGGTCTCGGCCAAATCCATATATCACATTGGGAAAGGCCTCGACCAATTACACGTCTATTTGTCTCATTAGACCTACTGATGCACTGAGGGGCTATAGAGGGCCCCATAAATCACATAATAAGTCAAATTCATTCCTCATATGAGCAGGGATAAATATAAACAACATATACATTCATATTGAAACTGTCATTTGAAATGTAACTAACTTTCCCCAATCATTGAACATGAAACACTAACCATTCCGAGTAATATGGTGAATGGTTTTTGGATATATCATAAAAAATAAAATAATTCATAAAAAATTAAATAAAATATGGTAGATTACATAATATATGATTTAAACCAATAATACATAATAATCAACAAGAGTGTTGAATCAGACGAAAATACTCTTATAAAATCATTAAGCAATTCTTGAGATAAATACTCTTTTTTTAAAGAAGAGTTCTTTTGGAAAAATATTTTTATAAACCATAAGTTAAGTAATACACTATTTTAATAATAAAATGATTTATTTTATAAATATAATGGTTTCAAAAAACAGATTATAGAGTTCCTTTGAAAATAGGTAAGAATTTGAGAAATTCCCTTGAATCAGGCTAGTATTTTGGAAACAGTTTTGAAATTTTATTTTAAAACGTGTAACTATCCATAAAATAAGGAAGGGTTTTGGTTGATAAAAATATATATAATACTCACACAGAATTTATTAGGAGAACATAATAATACATAATAATTTCATCGAGGTAATTTTGACAATCAAAGTAACCTGAATGAAAAATGGGAGTTCGGGTGGAAAACCCTTACCTTAAGTCTGAATGTGTTCCCCTCTTGAACTTAAGGTCCTGGAATATGAAATTATATTTATTAATAACTTAATTCATAACCAATTATACATTTATTTAATTTATCATAATTCAGTTTATTTCATTTATGCCCTTATTGATAAGTTATAATATTGAATTTCGTCGTTCCGGAGTGTTCATTTTCTTGATTTTCATAACCGGTTAACTTGTTTTTAAGTAATGGAGTTCATGTAGAATGGTTGTAAATATAAAAAATTGAAATTAAATGTTATTTATGAACATCCAGAGTTTTCAATGGTCATTTATATCATTTGGTTACATGTAATAAGGATGAATCATTAGATGACAACCACTTCGATTATTTGGCGGTATTTGGATTATTACGAACAAGTTTTGTCATAAAAATTAATAATATGTTTATATACTGGTTCATGAATATTAATTATGTTATAATAAATATATCATAGTATGGTTCAACCATAAAAATGGTTTCATGACCGGTAATGAAGTAGAAATTGAGGAACGAAACTTTGTCATCCACGAAGGTTATAAATTGGAACCTCATTGACGTTGATTTCGTTTATAAAAATAAAAGGAAGGGAGTAAGAATATTTATGATGGTTATTACATTTACATAATATATTTACATTATATAGATTATATGGGAGTTATCATGGTCATTTGGATAGGATAACAAAAGAAGATAAATTGGAATGAAACTAAAAGAAAAAGGAGGGTGCTTTACCTCTTGAAATAACCTCCTTGAGGACCTCCTTAAGGGAAGGGGTTTTGGTCTTTTGTAAAAACCAATAGATTTTTGGATGTGGGGAGTGACTATATAAGGGTAATTAGGAAGTTATTTAAGGAGATTCATGGCTTAGAGAAGTGAAGAGAAGACGGAGTGAGGGAGGGTTATAGTGAAGGAGAGGGGTAAATTTTGAATATTTTATTTATTATTTTATTATTTCCATCAAGACAACCAATAATGTTGTTTAATGTGACCCCTAATAGTAATAAGTTAATTTGAGTTCGAACCAAGTGGTCTCACATCAATTATGATGTCATAAATAGTGTAATTAACTGATAATTTGAATATACAATATTTTACCGTATTTCACTATTCATAAAAAAATCATGATTTTTAGAAAAATACAAAAAATTATCCCCTACCATTTTTCGACATGTATAACTCAAAAATGAACTCCATTTTTTGAAAATAATTTTCTAAATATTATTAATTTAATTTTTAAATAAAATCATAACTAATTCGAAAAATAACAATTTTAAAGGTATAATTAGTATTATATCACATTGAAAAAATAATTAAGATCTAATTATCTTATTAACTTAATAAAAAAAAATAATATCATTATTTACTATTAATAAGGGTCATATTACTATTCCTAAGGATATGTTATTATTCACCAAAAAATCAATTTTGTTCTATCAGACTCCAAATGACTTACTGATCACAACTCTAGATGACCATTTTTTGAAATTCCAAACATAGTAGAGCAAAAGTTGTGTTTAATTGCTAGATTATAAAATGAATTTATTTTCAAAACCTTTGGGTGTTATATTCTTCCCTCATTACAAAAAATTTTTCCCTGAAATTCACAAAATGTTACCTAAAAATATTTGGGTATGCCTTCAACATAAGCTCCTCAGGCTCCCATGTTGTTTTCTCCATCTTATGGTTACTCCAAAGAACCTTTGCCATACGAGTCGTGTGATTTCTCAATTCTTGTTCTCTGGTATCAAGAATCTTTATAGGCTCTTCACAATAAGATAGATCGGCCTCAAGTTCTATTTCTTCAAAGGTGATTACATTTGTTGGGTCTAGCATGTATTTTATTAACATTGACATGTTGAACACATTGTGAAATTTGGAGAGACTTGGTGGAATTTCCAAATGGTAATCTACAGCTCCAATTCAGTCCATAATTTCAAAAGGTCTGATATACTTGGGACTTAATTTTCCCTTCTTACTGAATTGTATAATACCCTTCCATGGAGATACCTTTATGAAAACATGATCTCCTTCTTTAAATTACAAATCCTTCATTCGGTTATCAGCATAAATCTTTTTCCTACTTTGAGCTATTTTAATATGGGTTTGGATAATATTAAACTTTTTTATTGTTTCCTCAAAAAGTTCTGGGCCTATGATCTTTTTTCACCAACATCATCCCAGCAAGTTGGTGTACAACATCTATTTTCATATAACGATTCATATGGTGTCATTTAAATACTTGAATGGAAGCTATTGTTTTTTGAAAATTCTAAGAGAGTTAAATACTAATCCCACATACCTTTAAAGTCAAGTAAACAAGACCTCAACATCTCTTCCAAAGTTTTAATAGTTCGTTCTGATTATTCATCAGTTTGTGGGTAGTAGGCAGTGCTCAAATGAAGATCAGTATCTAGGGCCTTCTGAATACTTTTCTAGAATTGTGATGTAAAATGGGGATCACGATCAGACACCATTGATAAAGGCACACCATGAAGTATTACAACTTCATTAATATATAATCTTACTAAAATTTCAAGTGGTAAATCTATTTTTATAACAATAAAATGTGATGATTTTGTAAGACAGTCAACAATGACTCATATTGCATCATTATTTCTTGGAGTCTTCCTTAGCCCCATGAAAAAGTCCATCGTAAAATCATCACATTTCCACATAGGAATAGGAAGGGGTTTCATGACTCCTCCAGGTTGCTTTCTTCTAGCTTTCACTTGTTGATAAACCAAACATCTCGACATGTAATCAGCAATCCCCCTCTTCATGTTTTCCCACAAAAAATATTCCTTTAGATCTCTATACATATTTGTGATACCAGGGTGTATAGAGAAATTAGAGCTATGAGCATCATCCAATTGTTCCCTCTTTAGCTAAGGAATAATAGGAACATAAATCCTCTTTCCGAATTTTAAAATTCCACCTCTATATACGAATTCAATCAACTTCCCACCATTTACAACATTAATTTTCTTTTGAAACTCCTCATCATTTACCTGAGAACTTTTTATCCTTTACAATAAATAAGGTTTGCAAAAAATTTGAAAAAGTAGTGATGTGTTACCTTCCTTGATAATTCTCATATCTATCTTTACTAGATCCATGAACAAATGATCCCTTTCAGCTCTCATCTTTTTCAGAATTCTATGGTCCTTTCTACTCAAAGCATCTTCCACCATATTTTCCTTCCTCAGGTGTTAGTGTATTGTGCAATCATAATCCTTGAGTAGATCAATCCATATCGATTGTCTCATGTTGAGTTCTTTCTATGAGAAGATGTATTTTAAACTCTTATGATCTATATATATCTCACATTTTTTTCCATAGAGGTAATGTCTCCAAATCTACGGAGCAAAGATTACCATTGATAACTCAAGATCATGAGTTGGATACTTTTTTTCATGATTTTTCAGCTGCCTAGATGCATAGGCAATCACTCTATCATTATTCATAAGGACATAGCCAAGTCCTTTCTTTGATTCATCGTTAAAGATCACAAATCCATCATTACCTGATGGTAGAGTCAATATTTAATAATTTTCTAATCCTCTCCTAAATTATTTAAAACATTCTTCACATTACTTTATCCATATGAACTTAACCTCTTTTCATGTAAGCTTAGTAATTGGGTTTGCTAATTGGGTGAAGTTCTGAACGAAATGCCGATAATAACCTGCTAAACCAATAAAACTATGTACCTCAGTTATGTTTGTTGGAGTAAGCCATTCTTGCACAACCTTTTTCTTCATAGGATCTATAGATATTCCATCCTTAGAGACAGTGTGGCTCAGAAAAGAAACTGATTTGAGCCAAAAATCACACTTGCTAAACTTCTCATAGAATTCATTTCTTCTCAGAGTCTTTAGAATAATGTGCAAGTGATTTTCATGTTCTTCATATCTTTTACAGTATACTAGGATATCATCAATAAACACCTCTACAAAGTCATCAATATAATACTTGAAAACTCTATTCATTAGATCTATGAAAACAGATGGTGCATTAGTTAGCCGAAAAGGAATTATTGTAAACTTTTAATTCTCATACCTATTTTGGAATGTTGTTTTTTTAATGTCTTCCTCACAAGAAACAGATGATATCCAGATCAAAGATCAATCTTTGAAAAAAATTAGGCTTTTTGATGTTGATCAAATAAATCATCAATGAAAGGTAGGGGATAATTGTTCTTTATTATTATATCATTGATCTCCCTATAGTCAATACACAACCTCATAGACCCATCTTTCTTCTTAAGGAAAAGAATAGGGGCTCCCCATGGAGAAATTCTAGGGAAAATAAATCGTTTATCACTCAATTCCTCTAGTTTTTCCTTTAGTTCCACTAAATCCACAATGTCCATTCTATAATGGGTCTTTGATATGGGCCTTGAACTAAGAATTAAGTCAATGGGAAACTCAATTTCCCACTCTGTAGGATTTCCAGGTAAATCCTCTTGAAAGACGTCAATATATTCTTTCACAACAGGTACGTCTTCTATTTGAACATTCTTTTCCTCACCCATAGTTATTTAATTCCCTTCCTCCCCAATGATTGAATTTAGTAGAGCTATTGGAGGTGGATCAAGATGATAATCATATGGTGAGGTTTCTGCTCTAGTGATAAGGGATTATAGACCATTCTCAAAAATTGTAACTTTCTTCTTCTTTTAATAGATCTTCACAACATAATTTGATAGCCAATTTATACTGAGAATTATATCAAAGTAAATAATTGTTATGATGATAAGTTTATCAACTAAATCACATTTATGTTTCATAAGGGGGACTAATTGTCATGCCTTTGTTACAATGATACATCCACTTGGAGTTTTGATTGATAACTCCTTTATTAAATCAAATTGGACATATCTAGTTTTCTTGGAAAACTGGGAAGATATAAATGAATGCAATGATCCAGAATAAAATAAAGCATTGGCTATGTTTGATGAAATTATTAAAGTACCTTCCACCATATCATTAGGAACTTCAATATATGCAGTTGTGATCACATAAGTTTGTCCTTTATCCCTTGACCTTTTCTGTGGCATGTTTCCATGATGCGTAGGACATTCATGTGAATAATGTACCATATCCTTTCAATTTTAGCACTAAACACAATTATATTCCTTCTTCCCCTAAAAATCACCAATAAGATGGCCTTTCTGTCCACATTTATAGCATAATATTTTTCCCTTTAAGCAGGAACCAGGGTGTTTCTTTCCACAATTATCACAGGATGGAAATTCAACTCTTCCCTTCTTCCCTATTTTCTTATTTCCTTTTCTATAGTTTTCAGAATCCCTCTTCTTCTCTTGATTTTCATTAAAGTCATAAGTCTTGGGAAATTCCTTTTCTGTCTTGATAGCACATAAAACTATATCTTTATGTGATGTGAAACTCTAGGAGACCAAAGCCCATCAGAGGAATGGCTTTATTCCATCAAAAAATTGATCAATATTTCTTCTTGAATTTATTATGTAGTCCACAAAATGCCTTGATAATCTTGTGAAGTTAGATTCATACTTTTCAACATTATCATCTTCCTTTTTCTTCAAATTCAGAAACTAACTTTCCATATTTTCTCGATATTCATGTGGAATGTATTTCTCTAGGAAGATTTCCTTAAAATATCTCTATTCCATCTCTTCTATATCTTCCTCCTCCTTTGTGTTTTGGATTAATGACCACCACTAATCTAAATCTTCTGATAGATGATAAACTGCCATGATGACCTTCTCTCTTTCATTACACCCCAAAACAAGAAATATATTCTCTAGGGAACTTATCCACTGTTCAACAACAAATGGGTTCATATTCCCATTTAATGATGGTGGTTGTTGTCCCATAAAGCGATCTAACATAGCTCCTCTATGTGGTGGATTTGGATGCTCCATAAAGGTAAGGTTATTACTCATAACCTGAGTAAGTTGTCCCAATATATTTATAAGTTGCTCAACTCCATTCACAACACCAGAGCCAACATCATTATCTTACATCAGAGGGAAATCCCTACAGGGACATTCACATTCATATAGTTTTCATTCCTTCCAATAGGAGACATCTCTAGATAATGGCATAAACTATATTAGGTAATGAATTATAATCTTAACTTATCAAAATACTTAACATAAATTGAAATCCTATGCATGGCTAACCCTATAATCCAAAAAATGGCTTCTTTGAGGAATAATTTACATTTCAAACCTTTATAATGGCTTGTAAATAAATTATGAATTATCTTAAGCATATCCCCTGGGAGTTTCAATACCAAGAGTGCAGTAATGCCCATTTTCGTGTACCCAGATACCCTAGGTCAAGCCTGAAACTCCTTGTCAGAGCTTTCCCTCCTAGGCACATCTGTTCCAGAGCCACCTATACCTATTTGTATCCAGATAGGGATGTATTTACTAGAAATATATACATAATATATTCCTTACCAAAATACCAGGATGTTTTTGTATGCTTATCCTCCATTAATATCTTAGGGATTTGTTCCCTAATCTACATTTTCTAAATCTAGTTTCCAAGATTTCTACTAAACTTCCTTTGATACCAACTATAAAGACCTGACTCCAGTTGCCTGGAGTCAATTCTTTATTTGATTACATTGTCATATAAACAAGTAAAAATCATACCGAAGGACCGATTAGTTTAGTATTATTAGAAACAAGATACATACATAAGTTAAACATTACAACTTGAAAAGAAATAGAACATAGAAACTCCTTAGACAACATCCATAACTCCTTGGTTATTTCAGCATGTTATTCAATATAAACTTCTTAATGTCTTGAGAAAATGAAACATAAGAAAGGGGTGATCTCAAATGCTTAGTAAGAGTAAGAAATACAGTGGAATATCACTTAAACATTAGATATGGTGAATAATTGAAAACACATGCCTTTAAAAATATACTTGAACATGATATGTCAGAAATATGAACTGAGTAAATATTTCCATAATATAACGTAATAATGGGTATTATACTAGTCAAATAACCACATGAACCATCAATACTATTTTCATAATGATATAATTGCATATGCTGGACATTTTGAAACATTTTTTCAAGGTCTCGGCCAAGACGTCTAAAAATGATTTAGGCCTGGGCCAAATCCATATATCACATTGGGAAAGGCCTCGGCCAATTCCACATCTATTTGTCTCATGATACCTACCGATTCACCAAGGGGCTATAGAGGGACCCACTCAAAACATAATAAGTCCAATTCATTCCTCATATGATCATAGATAGACATAAAAAACATATACATTCATATTGAAACAATCGCATGAAATTTAACTAACTTTCCCCAATCATTGAACATGAAACACTAACCATTCCAAGTAATATGGTAAATGGTTTTAGGATAGATCATCCAAAATAAAATTAGTCATAAAAAATTAAATAAAATATGGTAGATTAAATAATTAATGATTTAACCCAACAATACATAATAATCAACAAGAGTGTTGAATCAGACGAAAATACTCTTATAAAATCATTAAGCAATTCTTGAGATAAATACTCTATTATTTTGAAAAGAAGAGTTCTTTGGAAAAATATTTTTATAAGACTATAAGTGAAGTAAGATAGTATTTTCATAATAAAATTATTGATTTTATAAATATAATTGTTTCCAAAAAAAGATTATAGAGTGCCCTTGAAAATAGGTAAGAATTTGAGAAATTCCCTTGAATCGGGCTTGTATTTTGGAAACAGTTTTGAAAGTTTCTTTTAAAACTTGTAACTATCCATAAAATAAGGAAGGGTTATGGTTGGTAAACATATATATAATACTCATAAATAATTTATTATTAGTAAATAATAATACATAATAATTTCATAGAGGTAATTTGGACAATCAAAGTAACCCGAATGAAAAATGGGAGTTCGGGAGGAAAACCCTTACCTTAAGTTTGAATGTGTTCCCCTGTTGAACTTAAGGGCCTGGAATATGAAATTATAATAATTGATAACTTAATTTATAACCTATTATCCATGTATTTAGTTTATCATAATTCTTTTTAGTTCATTTATGTCCTCATTGATAAGTTATAATATCGAATTTTGTCGTTTCAGAGTGTTCGTTTTCTTGATTTTCATAACCGGTTCACTTGTTTTTAAGTAATAGAGTTCACGTGAAATGGTTTTAAATCTCCATAATTGAAATTAAATATTATTTATGAACATACATAATTTTTAATGGTCATTTCTATCATTTGGTTACATGTAACAAGGATGAATCATTAGATGACAACCACTTCGATTATTTGGCGATATTTGAATTATTACGAACTAGTTTTGTCATAAAAATTAATAATATGTTCATATACTAGTTCATGAATATTAATTAGGTTATAATACATATATTATAGTACGGTTAAACCATAAAAATGGTTTCATGACCAGTAATGAAGGAAAAATTGAGGAACTAAACTTCGTCATCCACGAAGGTTATAAATTGGAACCTCATGGATGTTGATTTCATTTATAAAAATAAAAGGGAGGGAGTAAGAATATTGATGATGGTTCTTCCATTCACATGATACAATTACATTATATAGATTATACTAGAGTTATCATGGTCATTTTAACTAAGGAGATGAGGAGAGGATAACAAAATAAGATAAATTGAAATGAAACTAAATGAAAAAGAAGGGTGCTTTATCTCTAGAAATAACCTCCTTGAGGACCTCCTTAAGGGAAGGGGTTTTGGTCTTTTGGAAATACCAGGAGATTCTTGGAAGTTGTTAGTGACTAGGTAAGGGTAATTATGAATATAATTTAGGAGATTCAAGGCTTAGAGGAGTGAAGAGAAGAGGGAGTGAGGGGGGTTATAGTGGAGGAGAGGGGTACATTTTGAATATTTTATTTATTATTTTATTATTTTCATCAAGACAACCAATAGTGTTGTTTCATGTGACCCCTAATATAAATAAGTGAATTTGAGTTCGAAAAAAGTGGCCTTAAATCACTTATGATGTTATAAATAGTGTTTTTAACTGATAATTTGAATATACGGTATTTTACCGTATTTCACTATTCATAAAAAATTCAAAAATTTTAGAAAAATACCAAAAATTCACCCCTACCATTTTTCGACGTGTATAATTCAAAAATGAACTCCATTTTCAAAAAAAATATCTAAATATTATTAATTTAATTTTTAAATAAAATTATAGTTAATTCGAAAAATAACAATTTTAAAGGTATAATTAGTATTATATCACCTTGAAAAATTAATTAAGATATCATTATTTTATTACCTTAAGAAACTAAAATAATATCATTATTTAATATTCATAAGGGTCTTATTACTATTCATATATACTATTCATATTGGTATGTTACTATTCACCAAAAAATCAAGTTTGTTATATCAGACTCCAAATGACTTACTGATCACATATCTAGATGACCGTTTTTTGAAATTCAAAACATAGTAGAGGAAAAGTTTTTTTTTAATGTCTAGATTATAAAATGAATTTGTTTTCAAAACCTTGGGGTGTTACAATTTTAAATTAGGATTTAAAAAGAAAGTGTTTATTTCTTAAAGTGTGGTTTCATTGAAATTTTTTCTAATGGCATAATGTGACTAAGCAGACATGTGATTCCCTTTTTTCTAAATGATTTATTAATAGGTACTTGGATTTAATTTTTGACATAAATTCATGAGGGATTATTTTGAGATGTGTTTTGGTTTGTTTAACCTTGTAAGGGATCCAACCTATTTTCAAATGATTGAATTATTTAGTGAGATTCTTTATTCATGGTTTCCATGTGCCTTATATCTTATTTCATGATGATTCATAATAGAATAGGAACCATGTGGGAGTATTTCCTTGGGTGATGGGTTGGTCAGGTTAGGATAAGATGCTTGATCACACTACGATTCACTAATTTATTCCACCTTCATAAAACTATTTTAAACTAATTTTTTATTTTAAATTGAAAATTTAATAATCAACTTCACTACTCAGTTGATTAAATTAGATAATTTTAAATAATTTTAAAATGGGAAATTTCACATTTTTAATATTTACATAGTAGATAGATGTGGTTTAGAGGTACCAAGATAAAGTGGGTAAAAATGGGTCAAGCTACATGGAATCACAGGTATACATATACAAAAAATTTCATATTATGAAAAATATGTAAATCAAATTGGGATGAAATTTCACAAGTCAATAAAAATCCTCGTGGGATACAAGTATTAAGAAAACAACCAAGCCCAATTCATCCATCTGGTGGCCCAAAAAAAGATACCCATCTAAAAAAACTAATCTACTCAAAATTAAGAGAAAAACTCAATATTTGGACATTTTATCCCATTCTAGACTTCCAATTTCTGCCAAATTTTAGAAATATATAGTAAATAGTCCATCCAACAACAATCTATTTTTTTTCAAATTCTAGATAATTTCTTTTACCAATGACCAATATTCTAATTTCTATAATTACACTATAAAATAAATTTTTCATTAATATGGTATCACACATTAGTTTTTGATGACTCGTCACCACTAAACCAATGGTAAATACATGTTGTTTAATAAGTAGGTAAAAAATTATTAAAAAAGTTTTCCAACCTAATATAAAATGTTGGATTATCTAACTCAATGATTCTTTGTCGGATTATTATAATTCTTTCAAATTTCTCATTATCTTGTCACCTTTTCTTCTTGTTTTTTGAATGTTTTTTCACACCCCCACCCAATGAGATAGTGAATTGTTCTTATTAGTAAATTCTTAGTGAAAATATATTATTTATGGTTTAGGTACTCAAAATAAGTTTTAGATTCATAGATAGAGGAAATATGAAGATGTTGGTATTTTTTAAAGCCAACTTCAATTCAATGAAGTTTAACAACCAGAATGAGTGGTTCTGAAAGTGAGTCTTTTTTTTTGAAAATGGTGGCAATGGGAGAAGTTTTCTTTTAGCATTCCATAGAGAGGTTTTAAAATTGAGGATGGTTTGTAAGGAGGTTCTTCAAATAGTTCTTAACAAAAATGGTGTTGTTCTAGAAAGTTTTGTCTTGACCAGACCCAAGTTGAGGCTCAACCCACAACTACCCCAATCCCACATCCATAAGATAGGGGGTGGAGACCATCACCAAAGGCATATCTAAACTCGGGGAGGCCTTTTCCTAAGTACTTGTATAGACACACACATAAATATTGATGCATAAGTGAAGAGGGAAAGTGTAAAAGATGAAACACTGCTATAATGTAAACCAAGCATGCATGAACCTCTAGAAGATACAAGAGTACAATATTTTAAACTAAAAATTAAAGGAGAAAAATACATACCCAAATAGTAATATGTACCTACCAGAAAAAATTGGAAAAGTAAACTATTGAGGGATCCCTACTTGAGATCTCTAAGTTATGACCACCATACGTAGTCCAAAGCACCCAATATCCCTAAGCTCCTATAAAGTCACTATCGACCTATTCAACATCTTCATAAGACACGACACATGTAGTCAAATCCCACGCATGGGTGGGTATATGCATACCTAGTAGAACACCCTGAAAGATGAAGGTAGAATAGTTAGAGATACAACAGGAAAATGAAGACTATATATTCAATGTATAGTGAAGTAGAATGTATCAACCCAAACCAAGAGTGAATGTTACCTCATCCAAACACAAGGGGATAAACATAGTGAGTATATAAACTACCCATCGACTCTTATCCACCTATATCAAGATAGTAAAATCATCAAACAATGAGAATTTAGACACAAAACTCACAGGGCATACCCCATGAATCTTTTACTCTCCTAAAAGGAGAGTAACCAATCCAATGTGTGGATACAGAAGGATATATATATTCTTAGTAAAAATAATCCCAAACAAGAGATTAAGGGGTTCTCCAAATCATATCTTAGCTCAAGAAGAATAATAGCCAATAGTTTCAAAAGTACAACTATGGTGTTGAACATCTCACAGTTCTACCTAGAAGTAATCATACAAGTCAATCCATGCCTCGTCATTGTGCCACATAGTTTAGGGGAAGAAAACTGAAAGTAGAGGACTCATTCCCTAGTACGTGAGGGGGGTCAACTCTGATAGTATCTATAGAGGACCCGCACCCATGCCAATGGGGGGTTCCACTCTAGTGTTCATGAGGACCTTCTCCCTATTCGATAGAGGGTTTCCACTCGAAAGGAAGATGACTTGTGCCTTGGTAAAATATGGGGTTCCACTCTAGTCATCAAGGATTCACACCGTACCCAGTAGGGGGTTCCACTTAGAAGTTGAGGACCCATTCCCTAGTGCAAAGGGGGGGGGGGGTTCCACTCTATTCATTGAGGGATTCACCCTAACCATTATGGTTGTTACACTCGAAAGTAGTTTTAGAGTACCTATACCCATGCTGATAGAGGAGGGGGGTTCCACTCTAAAGGTTAAGGACTCCACTGTCTAGATATATTGAAGGGTAAAACTTGGTAGTCTCTAGTGATTTTTCCTGATCAATTCCATCATTTAGCATTTCCTAAATAAGAACTATGCTCGGAAAATTCCATATCATATCTCACAATCCACAATTGAGGGAACCATCACAGTTTACATAGTAAAACACTTAAGATAGGCTACTCGTGGACCAAAATCCAAGTTCAAATGAAAGATATACTGAATCTTGAAGTTTCATCAGAAGAGTTAAAGGGGTACACGACATGTGAGGGGACCCACATGGTGTGTGATACCACTCCACTACCTATTTATCTTCCTAGATGGGACATGGATCTTAACCGTGTAGGATTACACATCGTGCAGGTGGACTACATGGTGTATCCAAGCTACTCGGGACTGGGCCATGTCCTTCAAGTCTTATATGTATATTAGATCCCATGTCTATGTACCAGACATCATGTCCATGTACCAGACCCCATGTCCTGTACCAGACCTCATGTTCATGTATCGAACCCCGTGTTTATGTACTATGGTACACATCCATGTACCTGACCATATACATCCACATGGGTTCCCACCCTTATGATCTATCACATGTGTTTTCCATCTAAGGAAGGGTTACACAACATGTAGAAGGTATACATGTCATGTCATCCTTATCTTTTCCAAAACCCTATGTAACACCCCGACCCTAGTTACCCAGAGTCGGTTCATTATTACATAATATTGGAATGATCATAAGAAAATAATTTCTTGAAATACCAATCAGTTTAGTATTATTGGAAACAAGATTCATACATAAGTTCAACTTTACAACTTGAAAAGAAATACAACACAAATTTATTCCATTGGAAACATCCAAGCCTCCTAGATAATGCATGAAATTCACTCATAACTAACTTCTTAATATCCTATGAAAATGCAACATATGAAAGGGGTGAGCTCAAAGGTTTAGTAAGGGTAAGAAATACAGTGGAAGATAACACAAATATTAAGCATGGTGAATAATTGAAACCACATGCCTTTACCAATAATAAACATGAATAATTTTATGGAAGGAATATGAAATGATTAAATAATGCCATAATAAAACATATTCATGGGTATTCTACTAGTTGAATGACCACATGAACCATCAATATTATTTTCATAATGAGGGAATGTATAATGTCGGACGTTCTGAAACATTTTTTCAAGGCCTCATCCAAGACGTTTAAAAATGATTAAGGCCTCGGCCAAAACCATATCTCAAATTGGGAAAGGCCTCGGCCAATTACATGTCTAGTTGTCTCATTAGACCTACAAATGGATCGAGGAGTTATAGTGGGCTCCACCCATCACTTACTAATTCCAATACATTCCTCATATGAAAAGGTTTAAATATAACATAAACATTAATATTAAAACTAGCATACGAAATATCAATACATTAACCATAAACCATGAATGGTATAAAAATAGAATATCCATAGTCAAACATATCATAACTCATTCAATATAATACGGAAGATTTTATTATAATAAATCAACCTCAATCAAAAATAATATCCAGTAAAGAATGCTGACATAGTTGAAAATGATGAGTAAAACTTTTTGAGAGAAATAACCTTTTTGTAAAATCATTTAAAAGTCACAAATTTATAAAGGAAGTAATTTAAAATAGATTTTTGAATCAAAGTGTCCCATTACACTTTGAAAATTTTGAAAATAATTATCATTTCAAAACATTCATGTCCATATAAAAAAAATCCTTAAAATCATTTGGAAAACATGAACCTTAATTAAAAATATTTAGAAAGATAAATCTTTAAAACATTTAAAATTCTGATCTTGATAAAGAGTAACTTTCACAAATCCTTAAAATATTCATTTTGAAATCATTTTTATGAAAAATGGTCATTGATGATAAAAATGTCCAAGTAAATACTTACACATAAACAATCTCGGATAATAGTGAGATTGAGGAATTAACCATTACCTTGAACATTTCTTTAGTCGAGGGTACGTTTAACCTCCTGTAAGAGGATTATAGTATGTTATTAAATTATACCAGAACCATATTAATATTTATGATATCATACATGATTCATTTATGACTTTATAATACACATTTAATATTAATTTCCATGTTAAATTAACATTTTGGGTAATAATCACTTTCTTTATCATACATGTTTTAACTTTTTACTCTTGATTGTATCAATTAGATAAAGATTTAAATACTTCCAGAATATAAAACATGATTTATTTATCATATATATTTATAATATAAATATGTATAGTAGACATATATATGAAATGAAAAACACCGTTTATGGAGATGGTAGTCCGTACGTACGCATAAACGCAGTTTCCGTTTTCCTATTGTATTGAACGGAACTAAGTGAATAAGATATATGCAAGTACATATATATATATATATATATATATATATCTATTAGCATTATTATTTCATATATTACATACTTATTATTAATATATATTTTTATAATCTTCGATGAATGGTGTACGTGGAAATGAGTCACATCTCGTCGTGGAGATGGTAATCCATACGTACGCACGAGCGACAATATCATTTCCTTAAAGGTGTGAAATTGGATGGTATATTAATTTTACAGAGACATTGGCATGTTATTTTCATTATTGATATACATATTAATCATCATTATATCCATCCAAATAACATAGTGTTGAATAACAAATTACACCACGACGTGGAGACAGTAAGCCGTACGTACGCACGCATGGTGACATTATCATTCATAAGATGGATAGAATAATGAATATAGTTATTCCATATTTATAATAACATCACAGTATATATAAGATACTGAAGTTATTATTTTATAATGGAAACAAAAAATAAAGAGTAAGTGGAAGAATAAGAGAACTTGAAAGAGGGTGGTGAAATCATTACCTCTTCTTTCGGTTCTTCCTTTTGATTTGATCAAAAGGGCTCCTTAGGTTGGATTTCTGACCAAAGGAAGGCCTCTAGGATGAATTTAGGATAGTTGGGAGGATATTTGGTGGGGTTTGGATGAGACAAATGGATTTGGAAGTTTGAATCTGAGAGAAGGTGAAGTGACCTTTTATAAGAGGGGTGGGGGCACCTTTGGAAAAACTTAAAATATTATTTTATAATAAATTCATATTTGGTTTATAATGGCTCAAAAGTAACTTATTTCATGGATAGGGTGGGTATGGGTCGAAATGATCTCAACCAATAGGGTTTATATAAGTTTAGTTTATCATTTTGACCTTATCATTTAGATTTAATTCTAAGTTAAATAATTTAACTTTTATTGTGTCTTCTTGTATTCTTATACTATATGGTTAATAAACTTACTATATACTACCAATAAAACTCCAATTGGTTCATTAATGTAATATATATTATTATATAATCCTTTTGGCTGAACCTTAAATTTTTAGGACCATTATATAAATTAATAATATAATATTTGTTAGTATAATAATATCATTTTTACCCTTAATTACCCTATTTACTTTTAACTGTGGTAAATAAAAGTAAAAATTTACTATTCACCAATAATTATTTTTATCTTATTGAACCACATTTTACTTACTAATATCAACCATATCTCTTAGATTTTTTAAATTCTACTCACAGAAGCAGTAAAATTAAGTTTTATGTGAATTCGCAAATTATCCTAGAAGGTGGGTAAAAGACGGTGAAAAGTTCTATAAAATTTTTTATATATCTAAAATTATTTTAAATTGACTCTAATTAATTACATTGAACTTATATAGGTATTATTAATATATTTTTACCTAAAATAAATTTAAATAAAATAATTAATTATTTAAATAAAAATTCGGTTTTAAATGATAACTCAATGTTTTTTCACTATTCATCAAAAATTGAACATTTTCAGAAAATACCAAAAATTCACCCTAGGATAATTTCGATATTCCAAATCCAAAATTGAATTATATTTTACCAAATTCAAAACATAGAATTTTTATTTATTAATTTAAAATTAATTCTCTTTGTCAAAACCAAAAGGTGCATTTTTAAGAAACAATAGCTATGAAAAGATGGACACTTTTTTATGTCCAATCTCAATGTGAAATTACTTAAAATGACAAGAATTGGATTAAAAGGTAAAAATATAATCTATTTATACTTCCAAACCATTAAAATTTATAATTTAACACTATAAATTATTTTGATTTAAAAAGTTTTTTCAGTTAAAATATTGTATTTTTCACTATTCACCCAAATATGAAAGTTATCAGAAAAACACCAAAAAATTATTGAAACTAAATTATTATGTCCTGATTCTAAAGAAGAAGTTTATTTTGTCAAATTGAATATATAAAAGTTTCAAGTATTTTATTTAAAAAGGGTTCACCATTAAAAAGCAGTAAAAGTGCATTTCTTAAAAAATACTTATTTTATCTGAAAAAATTGAATTAGTTCATACATTATGTCTAATAAACTCATAATATGGATTCTAAAATTATGAGGATTATATATAGTTTAAAATTAAGTTAATACTATTCATAACCGCTTTTGAATGGCTAGTTTGGAAAGTTATGGTGTGCTTGAACTCAATGTTGCGTGTAGTGAAAGTTATTGAATTACTTTGAAGAAATAACGTACTTTGAAATCTTGGGGTGTTACATTCTTCCCTCCTTTAGTAAATTGCATCCTCATAATTTGAAATTGTTCTTCGAAAATAAAAGGTTGAAAATAGAAAATACCTTTGTGGGAAAACCCATATCAGAAATTGGATTAATAAAATTTAGTCTTAATAAGTGGAAAAGGGGAATGAAAAAGTCACCAACAAATTATGATCTTGATAAGGAGAACATTGGTGTAAATTAGATACACATAATTATAGGAAAAATGTAAATATTTATATGGAGTGATTGAGGTCATCGTTCATAAACAATTGTAGAATTTTGGGCCTCAAATCCACCAATCTATGATGATTTAAAATACCATCGGTTCAACAAAACGTAAGGTATTAGGATAACACATTTTTGGTTTTAAGATCCCTTCCCTAAAGTTTAATAATTAATTTATCCATAAAATAAGAGGAATATATATATATATATATATATGTATATGTATATGTATATATATATACTTGGCAAGTAAAGTTTCATCCTTCAACTAATTCCTACCACAAACTCATCTTTAACTCTAAAATGTTTCAAAAAAATATTCTATTTACCCTAATTGTATAGGGTTCCAAAATAATGAATTTATAATTCACATATCACACCCTTATAAAAAATTACATTATACAGTCCAGGGACTTCATGTAGTCCATTGGTAGGTGATAAATCCCAATCGCACTATGGTTGTGGGTTCGATTCCCAAAGCTTTGTCCGATGCGATGGGTTGTCACATGGTCTGCGTGTTTTCCTTTTATAAAAATCCAAAAATAACTTTTCAAACTTAATCCATTCCAAACTTTAGACTTATCCAAAATACTTCTATCCAAACTCACATTCCAAAATTTATAAGCAATCTAAGCACAATGAAGATCCTTTTTTCCATGTAATAACATGTGAACACCTTCGTCATGTATTCTTTTAAAACATTGCAACATCCTGAATTACCATAAAACCTTATTGATTAAATTCATTCTCCGTTATTCATTATAGAATACTGGATATACTCCTTCTATAAAAAAATGTTGCAAACTCAAACAATGATAGAATATAAAAATCATTAATCAGTTTCAAGGTAGCTAATAATATCCAATATAATTTATCCAAATCAAACATGTATTATTTCAAAATCACTACCTCAGTATTATAACCATATTATGGTTAATCTTTCTCTCAACCATATATTTCCCAAAATTTAATCTAATATTGAGTCACTTTTCTTGGTTCCACACAATCTCAAGTCCTTAATGAAATAGTACTGCAGTATAATCCTTATATACTATATAATTATTATAACCAGTACATCGTTGATACAACACTCAAATGACATAATTATTTAATAAAAACATAAGAACTCTAATCATTCCTCCTAATCTGTGGTAGTATCATAACTTGATTATTATCCAATAGCATCATTTGGGGCATACTCTGATGATTTGGACATTGGTTCATGTAGTGTCCCAACTCCTTGCAGATGAAGCATTGTACATTTGAAACCCTTTTCTTACCCTTTTAGTCACGTACTTGGTGTCATTTTTCTCCACAATTATAACAAACTCCCATTCCCTTTAGGGAAGTTCCAGGATGTTTCTTCCCATAGTTATCACATATAGGAAAAGTCTTCTTTTCCCTCTTCCCTTTGTCCATCTTTCTTTCTACCATCCTTTTATTCTATGGATTCCCTTCAAAGCTATTGGATTCAGAGAATTCTTTTTCTGATCTTATTAACACATGATACTATTTATTCATATAATGATAATACATGGGAGACTATTTCATTCCTAAATGTTGTCTTAATACCATGAATGATACAACCCTTATTACTCTTTGGATCATACGTATTACTGAAGTACTCATTCCTTCTACTGGGTGCCATTTATAAACAATGGCACACACTAGGTTAGTTTATGAATCGCAATTCATAATTCCAAACATGTAAAATGCCTATTTTAAATTAAACAGTTTATGGATATAATCCATAATCACAAAAATGTTTTCTTTGAGGAGGTATATACTCATAAACACTTCATAGTGGTTTTTAAAGAAAACAAGAATTATCCTAAGTATATCCCTCAGGAGTGTCGTAACCAAGAGTGCAGCAAGGCCCATTATCGTGCACTAGTTCCTATTCGAGTCTAGCTCAAAGCGGTGTTTTCAGGTTTTACCCCTAGGTACATCTGTGCCAGATCCACCTATACCTACTCGTATCCAGACAGAGATGTATTTGCTTGAAAAAACTCACAAAATCTCTACATTAAAAAAATTATAGGAAGTTCTTCTATACTAATCCTCAAAGTCTATCTTAGGTATATGTGCTCTAATCAGATTTTATCTAAATCTAGCTTCCAAGGTTTGTACTAAACTTCCTCTGATACCAACTATAACGCCCTGACCCTAGTTACCCAGAGTCGGTGCATTATTACATAACATTGGCATGATCACAAGGAAACCAAGTCTCGAAAGACCAATCAGTTTAGTATTATTGGAAACAAGATTCATACATAAGTTCAATTTTATAACATGAAAAGAAATAAAACATGAATTTATTCCATTGGAAACATCCAATCCTCCTAGATAATGCCTGCAAGTCACTCATAACTAATTTCTTCATATCATGGGAAAATGAAACATATGAAAGGGGTGAGATCAAATGCTCAGTAAGGGTAAGTAATAAAATAGAATGTAACATAAATATTAACCATGGTGAATAATTGAAACCACATGCCTTTACCAACAATAATAATGAATACTTTTATGGTAGGAATATGATCTGAGTAAATAATTCCATAATAAAACATAATCATGGGTATTCTACTAGTCGAATGACCACATGAACCATCAATATTATTTTCATAACGAGGGAATGTATAATGCCAGATATTCTGAAACATTTTGTCAAGGCCTCGGCCAAGTCGTCTAAAAATGATTAAGGCCTCGGCCAAAACCATATCTCAAATTGGGAAATGCCTCGGCCAACTCCACGTCTAGTTGTCTCATGTGACCTACTGATGCATTGAGGAGCTATAGCGTGCTCCACCCATCACTTACTAAGTCCAATAAATTACTCATATTAAAAGGTTGAAATATAACATAAACATTCGTATTAAAACTAGAATACAAAATGTCAATACATTAACCATAAACCATGAATGGTATAAAAATAGAACATCCACATTCAAACATATCATAACTCATTCAATAAAATATGGAAGATTGTATTATAATAAATAAACCTCAATCAAAAAATAATATCCAGTAAAGGATGCTGACATAGTTGAAAATGATTATTAAAACATTTTGAGAGAAATAACCTTTTTGTAAAAACATTTAAAAGTCACAAATTTATAAAGGAAGTAATTTGAAAGATATTTTTGAATCAAAGTGTCCCATTCCACTTTGAAACTTTTGAAAAGAATTATCATTTCAAAAAATTCATGTCCATATAAATAAATCCTTAAAATCATTTTGAAAACATGGACATTAATTAAAAAGATTTAGAAAGATAAATCTTTAAAACATTTAAAATTATGATCTTGATAAAGAGTACCTTTCAAAAATCCTTAAAATATTCATTTTGAAATTATTTTTATGAAAAATTGTCATGGATGATAAAAATGTCCAAGTAAATACTTACACATAAAAAATCTCAGATAATAATGAGATTGAGGAATTAACCCTTACCTTGAACATTACTTTAGTTGAGGGTACGTTTAACCTCCTGTATGAAGATCATGTTGGATCTTGAATATACAGATTATACACAAGAGGGGGGTAAATTGTGTCTTTCAGATTTTTTGTTAACTCTTTGATTGAATGAGTTCTGTCCTCTATGCTTTATCAGATTTGATCATGCAGTGGAAAGTAAAAACAGGGACACATAGATGTATAGTGGTTCGGGGAACAAAATTCCCCTAGTCCACTCAACCAATGCTCAACTCCACAAGCTTGGTGATTTTCACTATCTGGTCCTCTTTTCCACAGACCTTCCAACAACTGAAAAACATGAAGTTGACACCTTTACAATTTTCATGCTAACAAAACCTTCTGGTTCAAACACGAACCTACTCATCTTAGTACGAGAAGCTAGTTAATCAAGATAAAAATAATTTTAGAAAGAACTTTTCCAGTTGATCTTCAAAATTGCAACATAATGCAATTGACAACAGATGGATCATCGTCTCTAGAAATATTTATTTTTAAGTCGAAGCAGTTCTAAGTCGATCTGGTTACAGTAGATATAGAGATATAATTGATAACTTCAGAAGTAGTATATCTATAGTAGATATTTGATATAGAACAAGTGAATATTCTATTTAGTTCCGTCTTCTTAAATAAATAGAGCTTTGATGCCCCTTTTGAATCTGCAGAACTGATTGCTTTAAGCAGTATCTGTTTCCCACCTTTTTGAATAATAGATTGATCACTACACTCTCATTCCTGGTGTTTCAGAGAAAACATATATAATAAAGCCGATCATATCCCCTGCACATTTTGATCCATAAAATTCACCTTTTGATTCGCGATATTCAAAAATTTGAATTTAAAAAGTAGTTGTAACTTCCCTGAAGACTCGACATAAAAAGCTCCTTTTAATTCGATCTTTAATCCATTGATAAAACGGATTTGAATCAGTCAAAATTGTATTTTAAAATTGACTTTAAAACTGGCTTGAAATCCGCCTAACAATCAGCTTGTTGACCGTTACATAAAAATATCGTCTTTCAAAATTTCCGACGCCAAATGTAAGGTTAATGACATGGCCTCCAAACGTAGGGTTGACAATGTAAGGTGGAACGTAAACGTAGGGTTCATGTTACTTTATTCAAACGTAAGGTTGATCATAAACATAGGGTTAATCATCCATACTTTTTCTTCAACTCTCAGATGAAAGATATAAGATCCATTCAAAGAACGTATGGTTGTTTACAAAATTAAGGTTGATGAACCATACTTTTGAGAAACAAACGTAACGTTTAGTACTTACGTACGATTATCCTTCCATACTTTATTGATAACCCAAACATAAGGTTCCTTCCTAAAGTAAGGTTCTTCTTCCATACTTTGCTGATAACGTATGGTTGATTAACCATACTTTTCTCTTATCTCAAAAATTATACACGCTTTTCATCCTTATGCTATGTTTGTCCACATAGGGTATGAACAGTGATTCCAGGACATGCTAAAGCAAATCCCAAATAAGTAATGTATGAACAGTGTTTCCAGAATTCGCTAAAATAGTTCCCGAATAAGTAATAAATTCTCATTATTTCAAGAGTAAAATAAATTAATAAATTCCTGCAAAATACTAAATAAAATCATTAGAAAATAATTAAGGGTATTTGTGAGAATCAAAATTATCATAAAGAGACAGAGTATTATTTTCAATAATCTCCCCCTTTAAATAACATTATTATGAATTGTTGAAAACAATAATTTTCTCAACAATATCCCCCTTTTTGATGATCACAAAACCCATAAAATAATTAATTAAATCAACTTACAAAATTAATTACATATAGTTTTGAAATTTTGGAAAGATAAACACAATATTAAAATTTTCTTAAAATTTTCCATTTTTAATTTCTCCCCCAATAAGATAAATGTAAAACCAAATTTCTCCGAAAATGATACTTAAAAAAATAGTGTTTATCCAAAATTCTCCCTCTTTTTGTGATATAAAAAAGATTGATAAAATATGGAATAGAACACAGATTGATGTTGTAATGAACATTAGTAAATGTTATAATTAACTGTTTAATAGTAAGGTATTCTGATATAATGGAATATGTTAACGTAAAATATTAATAAACTTATAGAGAAAGAAACAAATAAACAATGGAGGAAATTTTCATTCAAAAACAGCAGTATGTACTTGACAATGATATACATAGGAATCAAGGTTTGGGCAAGGTAGTCAACAGGTTCTATCTCCTCTGGATTTCAGACTTGATTTCTATAAACGGTTCCCTGAGTCGCTTCATCATCCCATCTCCAAGTTTGATAATGAGATCTATATTCTCCTGAGTCATATGAATATCCTTGATTAAATTGACCCTAAAAAACGCATGCATCCTTTCCTCTTTTTCTATAAACACTGACAGCTTCTCTGACATCTGATTTAAGAGTGTTCTGATTGGTGGCTCACTAGGTGTCAGTTGATGCACTAAAAATTTCTGATTGTCCAGTAACACTGATAATGGAGTACTGTTACATTGAAGATCTTGAAACCTGTCATTCATGTTGCTCATCGCGACTGTAATAGCTTGAAATCTTCTAATTAAATCGGGTGAAGTACCTGATCCACTGATAGCACTATTTTCAACTGATGCAAATTGGTTCTCCATAAACAATTTTAGATCTGATAAATATGACTTTATAACCATTTCAGATTTCAACTTGACAACTGCATTCAGCATATCCTCTTTAAACATTTCAACTTATTGCCTTGAGACTGTACTCTCCTACAGCTTTTGAAATCTCAATTGTTCTAAGTCTAAGGCATTTCTCAGACTGACATTCTTAGATTCCAACTGAGACACCTTTTTGTACATTTCTTCAACTTCTTTCTTCCTTGAATCATAGGCACCCTATACTTGATTCGAATTATCAGGCTTTAGATGATGTAGCAGTACCAAAGGTAATGAGTTAGCATCAGATTGTTCTTTCTCTTTGTCCTGAGTGGGTTGGTCCACAGATTTTTCTGTAGAGTCCTCAGACTCCTCCACAGAAAAATCCTCTTGAAGTACCTCTGTTGGAGCATCAGGGAGATGTTCATCACAAGAATCAGAATCTTTGTCTTCCACTGGAATTTTGAGAACAATATTTTTAGGAGTTTCCTAAGGTCTGGCCACTTCCTCACTAGGCTCTTCCTCCTTATCTTGTTCCTGTTGAAGTGTAACTTCAACATCATCTACAATCTGTTCCTGAGTCTCCCTTTGAGCTTCTTCTTGAACTCCTGATCACTCTACTGGTGTTGTCCTTTCACTAACATCTTCCATGGACTTATCAATAGCAGCTTCTCTTACAAAAGTATAAGAAAATAAAGCCTCTATTGTTGAAAATATAGGGGAAGTAATTTCCTCATTAACAGATCTAGTTCTTCAAGATTGAAGTCCCTCCTAACTTCTTTCTTCCTCAGAATCTTCCACTTCAAATCAGATCCTTCTTGCTACATTGCTGACTCTTGATTCAGCTTGTCCCTCCTTGGACTTAGCAGGTTGAGACTGAGCACTCTCTGAGTCATCCTCAGCTCCTAGTGGAAAAGGTTTTCCTTTAATGGTGCTCCAGAAATAGCCAATTTTTCTTAGAGTTCCTGCATTGAATACATTGCTGTGATGACAACGAACTCTAGCATCCACCAGTCTCACCATATCCTTCTTGAACAATAGTTTAGAAATAAATTGAACGAAGGGGTAAAAGTTCATTCGGGCATCACTTTGACAAAAGTAATTGAGGTACCTTACCATGTACCTTGGGAAGTTTAATTTGATATCACTTAATAGAAGATACATTATGTACATATCAGGGTACAAAATCTTTTCCATTTATGCCATTCTGGGAGCTATTCCAGTCTGAACAAATTTAACCAGGATCTTCTAATCTGGTTCTAAATCTTTCACCATCATTTTCCTAATAGTAGATGTTCCAAACAAAAAGGACATAATGTCCTCGGATTTATGCACAGTATATCTTATGTTTTTAAAATCAAAATGGTATACTCCTTCATGCGGGAAATTTTGGATTTGTCCTATTTCAACAAAAGAGATTGAGAAATCTCTGTCCTCAATCTTTGCAATAATAGTGTCTTTGTCCTCACCTAGACTAAACTGAACTGATCTGAAGAAATGATGCATTTATTCCTCATACAAAAACTCAGATCTTTCACTATTGAAAGTCTACTCAAGGTTTTGAAAAGATAAATCGTGTTTCAACATCAGATTTGTCTCGAACATCCATTCTAGATCTATAACTCTACCTTGCAAATTTTTCCGTCCAAATATATTTTGCTTCTTCGCGTCACTACTCTCGGGTTCATCCGCTCACTTGGTATTTTCCATTTCTGAGTAGATTTCTGAAGGTTCAAAGATTTTAGGGTTTAAAGATTCTAAGATCAGGGGTGTGTAGAAGTATAAGGTATTTGGGTTCGAAAGGGTTTTGTTGGGGAAAAGAAACGGTTTTGAATTTGATAGGGCTCTGAAAGCCTTGATTCCTGTGTAATCACTAATCATTACTTTTATTTTAAAAACAAATAAAATTTTCATATGGAGAATTTGATCATAAAAAATATCTTAAACAGTGTTCAAAAACAAAATAAAATTTTCAAAAATAAATTAAATTAAAAAAATAACATTTAAAAAAAAATTATTTAAAATTAAATAAACCTAGACCCCCCTTAATAAAATCAAACCTTGCAGTGGGAAGTGGTTTAGTAAAAATATCTTCTAATTGAATTTCTGTATTTATTAATTCTAAAAATATATCCTTTTCAATAACATGATCTATTAAAAAGTGATGTCTTATTTCAATGTGCTTAGTTCTAGAATGGCTAATAGGATTTTTTTGAAATATTAATTACACTTGTATTGTCACATAAAATAGGTGTGTTATTAAAATTCAATCCAAAGTCCATAAGAGTGTTTTTCATCTACAACACTTGTGCACAACAACTACCAGCAGAAACATATTCTGCCTCGGCTGTTGATAGGACAACTGAATGTTGTTTCTTACGAGACCATGACACTAAAGACTTTCCTAAAAAGTGACATGTTCCTGATGTGCTTTTTCTATCTAATCTACAAATTCCAAAGTCAGCATCTGAATATGAAATAAAATTAAAATCAGAAGTTTTAGGATAAATTATAGATTGAAAAATAGTTCCTTTTAAATATCTAAAAATTATTTTGACAATAGTTAAATGAGATTCTTTGGGATTTGATTGAAATCTAGCACAAAGACACACTGAATACATTATATCTGGCCTACTAGCAGTAAGATATAACAAACTACCAATCATACCTCTATATAAATTTTTGTCAACTGATTTCCCAATTTCATCCAAATCAAGTTTTATATTAGTACACATAGGAGTTGTAAATGACTTTCTGTTTTCAAGTCCAAATTTCTTAAGTAAATCAGCAATGTATTTGCTTTGATTTAAAACATTTCCAAAATCTTTTTGAAATATTTGAAGACCCAAAAATAAATTTAATTCTCCCATCATACTTATTTCAAATTTTTCTTGCATTAATTTTAAAAATTCATGACAAAGAGTTTTATTAGTTGATCCAAAAATTACATCATCAACATAAATTTGAACCAATAAGACATTATTTTTCACAATTTTCTTAAAGAGTGTTGGATCTTCCAATCCAACAGTAAAGTCATTTTTCAAAAGAAAAGAACTTAATCTTTCATACCAAGCTCTAGGTTCTTGTTTAAGGCCATAAAGAGCTTTAGTAAGTTTAAAAACAGAATCAGGTTTTTGAGAGTTTTCAAAATCAGGAGGTTGCTCTACATAAACTTCGTCCATTAAATAACCATTTAAAAAGGTAGATTTAACATCCATCTAAAATAATTTAAAATTCATATAAGATGCATAGGATAAAAGGATTCTAATGGCTTATAACCTAGCTACAGGTGCAAAAGTCTCATCATAATCTATTCTTTCTTCTTGATTATATCCTTTAGAAAATAATCTTGCTTTATTTCTAGTTATTATGCCTTGGTAATCTGGTTTATTTCTAAAGAACCATTTGGTTCCTATTACTGGATAATTCTTAGGTATTTCCACTAATTCCCAAACTTCATTTCTTTTAAACTGGTTTAATTCATCTTACATTGTTATTACCCATCTTTCATCAACTAAATATTTTTCTATAGTTTTGGGTTCTTATTGGGATAGGAAGGTAGAGAAATCCACTAGGTTTCCTAAGTTTCTTCTAGTTTGAATACCAGTCTCTAAGTCACCTATAACAGTTTCTAAAGGGTGATTATTTAGGGTTCTAGAATGTCTAGGAAATACATTTAAAGGTTCTTCAGTATCATGTTCCTCTGAACTGGACTGAATTTCTTTTATATCATTTTCAAAATCAATCTTTAAGTTCTCAAGTCTCATGTTATCATTAGAATCGGGTTCATCCATTTGATATTTCCTTTTCTCAAAGGGATAAAATTCATCAAATTTCACATGAACCGATTCTTCAACAATCCTTGACTTTTTATTTTAGAATCTATA
The DNA here is from genome assembly GCA_963277665.1 of Viscum album. Classification (NCBI taxonomy): domain Eukaryota; kingdom Viridiplantae; phylum Streptophyta; class Magnoliopsida; order Santalales; family Viscaceae; genus Viscum; species Viscum album. The sequence goes on along the minus strand of OY728162.1, from coordinate 71,088,393 downwards.
AGCTTTGGAGGTAGTAGAATATCCTAAGAAAATACCTTCATCAAATTTTGGATCGAACTTACCAAGATTATATTTGGTGTTCAAGATGTAGAATTTTCATCCAAAAAATATAAAGTAATTTGCTTTTGGTTTTCTATTATTCCATAGTTCATAGGGTGTCTTTTTCAAAATAGGTCTAATTAAAACTCTATTAATTATATATCATACTGTATTTATAGATTCTGCCAAAAAATATATAGGTATGCTATATTCATTTAACATAGTTCTAGACATTTCTTAAATTGTTCTATTTCTTCTTTCTACAATCCCATTCTGTTGAGGTGTTCTTGGTGAAGAGAAGGTATGTTTAATACCCATGTTTGATCAAAAGGAATTAAATTACTGATTCTCAAATTCTCCACCATGATCACTTCTCAAGGAGATTATATTAAAACCATTTTCATTTTGAATAGATTTGCCGAAACTTTCAAATAAAGTAAAAGCTTCATTTTTAAATTTGAAAAAGAAAATCGAAGTAAATCTAGAATAATCATCAACTAATACATAAATATATAATTTACCAGCTAAGCTTGCTACTCTGGAAGGTCCAAAAAAATCCATATGGATAAGTTCTAGAGGTTTAGTTGTAGCAACTTTATTATCAGATTTGAATGATGATTTGTGTTGCTTTCCAAGTTGGCAAGCATCACATAATTTGTCACTTTCAAATTTGAGACTAGGAAAATCAAGAAAATAGATGTTTCTTAGATAATTTATGTAAAACATATACATTTCAATGTCCAAGTATCCTATGCCAGATCCAAGATTCACTTACTTTAGCAGTCAAGCAGTTTACTTGTTGTTTACACAAGGAATTTAAATCCAAAGTATAGACATTATCAGTTATTGGTGCATTAAATTTAAATAGTTTATCTTTAGAAAAAGTATAAAAATGGTTAGTAAAATCAACAGTATATCCATCATCACAAAGTTGAGAGATACTTATCAGGTTGTGTTTTAATCCTTGTACATAAAGTACTTTTCTGATTGAGACTGTTTTTGGATCTCCAACAGTTCCAATGCCAATGATTTTTCATTTGGAATTGTCACCAAATGTGAAAAGTCCTCCTTCCTTTTGAGTGAGTGAAGAAAAATTCAATGAGTTTCCACTCATATGTCTTGATCAGCCACTGTCCATGTACCATATATATTTTCTACTCTGGTATCCTGCTACCTGCAAAGACATTCAAACAAATTGCTTTGGTACCCATATTCTGTTGGGTCCAGGGGTGTTAGCTAGCAATGATATGGGTATCCATATTTGCTTCGTTCTTTTAAAATCAGCTGAATCATATAAGTATTTTGAAACATTGGCTTTCTTAATACCCCAAATTTGAGGTTGTCTTAAGAATCAATTTTTAGCTATATGTCTATTTGTCCCACAAAAGTTACAATTAACCCTTTTAGAGCTAGGAACAAAATAATTTTTATATAGCTTAGGTTTTTATCCTTTACTGCCAATTCCAAATCTCTACTTTTTAATGACAGTTTTTCCAATAATTTCATTTAATGAATTCTCTCCTTTTGTAAAAACCAATGGAGCCTATTTGTAAGATTCTACTTCATCCTGCAGTGTTTTTATTCTTGATTCAAAATTAATATAGTTAGTGTTAATAAAATTATATTTATCAATTAATTACTTATGTTGTTTTATAATTGTATCTATTTCATCTTAAACAAATTTATGTATATTCTTTAGTGACTTATGTTTCTTAAATATTGAGTCATATCTTTCTTCAAGCATATTGCAGTAGGCTGTAAGTTTTTTATTTGTGTATCTTGATTCGGAATTTGATTCATTATTTGAGTCAGAGGAGTAATATGACTGTACCTCATCAGTTTCTACCATGAAACACATGTTTTCTTTTATATTGACTTCTTCTTTCTCTGAGCTTGATTTAGGAGAGATACTGGAGTCTTCAGATACACTTCAAGTGGATTTTATAGCTTTCTTGTCTTTCTGCTCATAGCCATTTCTTTTGAAGAATTTCTTCTTCTTTGCATCATTAAATTGTGGGAAATCTGGTTTGATATACCCCATCTTCTTGGATTCATAGAATCTTACTTCCTTATCATCTCTCTTAAAGGATTTTTTGAAGTCTCTTTTCTTGCTGTATAATTTTATAAATTTTCTAGCTAGCTGGGCCAGTTCTTCATTTGAGTTTGATTAGTCAGAGCTCTCTGATTTAGCTTTGACTTCTCTGTTCTTCATCTTTCTATTATTTTGTTGTGAAGTTACCTTCAAGGCAGTATCATCCTTTTTGATGTATACTTTATGTTCATTTGTCTCATATTTCATTTTAGCTTCATACATCATCAGTGTACCAATCAACTCTCTCATGGTTAGATTTTTGACAGGTGTTGATTGTCTGATTGTATCAGAGATACCATTCTATCGAGTAGGAAGCACCCTCAGTACTTTTAATTCTTGATCAGCTAGCTTGATAGGTTCTCCTAGATCTGTTATATTATTGACAGTTTCTGTCAATCTCCCATTCAATTGGGTAATGCTTTTACCTTCAAACATTCTGAAAGTATCAAATTTCAATTTGGCAGTTGCATATCTCATTTGTCTCACATGGTATGTTCCTTCATACTCCACAACTATTGTTTGCCACATCTCATATACTGTCGGGCACTGAGATACTCTGTTAAATTCATCTGGTCCTAGACCACAAATGATTGCATTCATAGCCTTCGAATTCATATCATACTCTGCCTCTGTAGCAGCAATACATGTCTCAGGCTTTTCAGGAATTTAATAAGGAGTCAGAATCTTTGAATAGATTTTATATCCGAGGTTTTTCATATATATTATCATGCGTGATTTCCAGCAGCCATAGTTGTCTCTATTAAAATATGGTGCTCTGACCATTGACATCCCTTCTCTTGTATCAGTCATGATGCTATGTTTTATAATATTTAAATGCTTCTATCTTTCTAAGGCTCTATCAAAAGCTCCACCTCTGATACCAATTGTTGGATATTGAATATACAGATTATACAAAAGAGGGGGGTGAATTATCTCTTTCAAATTTTTCGTTAACTCTTCGATTGAACGAGTCCTATCCTCTATGCTTTATCAGATTTGATCATGAAACAGAATAAGTAAAAGTAGGGACACATAGATGTATAGTGGTTTGGGGAATAGAATTCCCCTAGTCCACTCCACCAACGCTCAACTCCACGAGCTTGGTGATTTTCACTATCTGGTCCTATTTTCCACATACCTTCCAACAACTGAAAAACAGGGAGTTGACACCTTTACAATTTTCAAGCTTACAAATCCTTTTGGTTCAAACAAAAACCTACTCAGCTTAGTACGAGAAGTTGGTTACTCAAGATAAAAAGAATTTTAGAAAGAACTTTTCTAGTCGATCTTCACAATTGCAACAGAATTCAATTGACAGCAGATGGATCATCGTCTCTAGAAATATTGATTTTCTAGTCGAAGCAGTTCTGAGTCGATCCGGTTGCAGTAGATATAGATATATAATTCACAAAATCAGCAGTAGTAGATCCACAGTAGATATTTGATGTAGAACAAGTGAATCTTCTATCGCTTTTTAAATAAACAGAGATTTGATGCTTCTTTTGAATCAGTAGAACTGAGTGCTTTAAGCAGTCTCTGTTTTCCACCTTTTTGAATAATAGATTGATCACCACACTCTCGTGCCTGGTGTTTCAGAGGGAGCATATATAATAAATCTAAGCATATCCTCTGCACATTTAGATCCATAAAAGTCACCTTTTGATTCACGATATTCAAAAATTTGAATTTATAGAGTAGTCGTAACTTCCGTGAAGACTCGGCATAAAAAGCTCCTTTCAATTAGATCTTTAATCCATTGATAAAATGACTTTGAATTAGTCAAAGTCGTATTTTAAAATTGACTTTAAAACTGGCTTGAAATCCGCCTAACAATCAGCTTACTGACTGTTGCATAAAAATATCTTCTTTCAAACTTTCCGAACCCAAACGTAATGTTGATAACGTGGGCACCAAACGTAGGGTTGACAATGTAAGGTTGAATATAAACGTAGGGTTCATGTTACTTTCTTCAAACGTAAGGTTGATAAAAAACATAGGGTTGATCATCCATACTTTTTCTTTAACTCTCAGACAAAAGAGAAAAGATCAATTCAAAGAACGTATGGTTGTTTACAAAATTAAGGTTGATGAACCATACTTTTGAGAAACAAACGTAACATTTAGTACTTACGTACGGTTCTCCTTCAATACTTTGTTGATAACCCAAACGTAAGGTTCCTTCCTAACGTAATGTTCTTCTTCCATACTTTACTGACAACGTATGGTTGATTAACCATACTTTTCTCTTATCTCAAAAAGTATACACGCTTTTCATCCTTACACTACGTTTATCCACATAGGGTATTAATTGTGATTCTAGGACATGCTAAAGCAAATCCCGAATAAGTAAGGTATGAACAGTGTTTCCATAACGCGCTAAAACAGTTCCCAAATAAGTAATAAATTCTCGTTTTTTCAAGAGTAAAATAAATTAAAAAATTCCTAAAAAATACTAAATAAAATCATTAAAAAATAATTAAGTACATTTGTGAGCATCAAAATTATCATAAAGAGACAGAATATTATTTTCAATAATCTCCCCCTTTAAATAACATTATTATGTATTGTTGAAAACAATACTTTTTTCAACAGATCGTAGTATGTTATTAAATTATACCAAAACCATATTAATATTTATGATATCATACATGATTCATTTATGACTTTATACAACAAATTTAATAATAATTTCCATGATAAATTAATAGAAATATATATGAAATGATTTATATATCATATATATTTAGAATATAAATATTTATAATAGACATATATATGAAATGAAAAACACCGTTTATAGAGACAGTAGTCCGTACGTACGCATAAATGTTGTTTCTGTTTTCCTATCATATTGAACAGAACTAAGTGAATAAGATACATGTAAGTACATATATATATATATAGTATAATTATTATGTCATATATTACATACTTATTAGTAATATATAATTTTATAATCATCGATGAATGGTGTACGTGGAAATGAATCTCATCGCGTCGTGGAGACAGTAATCTGTACGTACGCACAATCCACAATATAATTTCCTTAAAGGTGTGGAATTGGATGGTATATTAATTTTACATAGACATTAGAATGTTATTTTCATTATTTATATACATATTACTCATCATTATATCCATCCAAATAACATAGTGTTGAATAAAAAATTACTCCACGGCGTGGAGATGGTAAGCCGTACGTACGCACGCATGATGACATTATCATTAATAAGATGGATAGAATAATGAATATAGTTGTTCCATATTTATAATAACATCACAGTATATATAATATACTAGATTTATTATTTTATAATGGAAACAACAAAGAAAGAGTAAGTGGAAGAATAAGAGAACTTGAAAGAGGGTGGTGAAATCATTACCTCTTCTTCGGGTTCTTCCTTTTGATTTGATCAAAAGGGCTCCTTAGGTTGGATTTATGACCCCAAAAAAGCCTCTAGGATGAATTTAGGATATTTGGGTAGGTTTTGGCTGAGCCAAATGGATTTGGATGTGTGAATTTGAGAGAAGGGGAAGTTCCCTTTTATAAGAGGGGTGGGGGAACCTTTGGAAAAACTTAAAATAGTATTTTATAATAAATTAATATTCGGTTTATAATGGCTCTAAAGTGACTTATTTATAGGCTAGAGTGGGTATGGGTCTAAATACTCTCAACAAATAGGTTTTATACCAGTTTAGTTTACCATTTTAACCTTTTCATTTAGATTTAATTCGAAGTTAAATAATTTAACTTTTACCGTTTCTTCTTGTCCTCTTACAATATAGGGTTAATAAACTTACTATATACTACCAATTGAACCCCAATTGGTTCATTAATGTCATATATATTATTATATAAGTCTTTTAGAAGAATTTTATATTTTTAAGACAATTATATCAATTAATAATATAATATTTGTTTTAAAAACTATTTTATGTCAATTTTGACACTATTTGGTATTTGTTTTTTGTTAAAATAATAACAGAAATATTACTTCAGAAAAATACATTTAATAAATACTAAAATGTCATATTCACCTATAAAATTCATGTATGTCATAAAAACTTTGAAATTATATTTATTTTAATATTTATAATACCATTTATTTGATTCTTTCATTAATAAGGTAATTACTGCATCATCATTGTGTCATTAATAAATTTAATTATTTAATCTCTAAAAATTATAAATAAAATAAAATTACGTAGGAAATATTTTTATCTTTATAATGAATATTTATAGTCGAATTTATCTTATGTATAACCCTATATTAAAAATGGTTTAGTTATTAAACTTTGATTTTAACTCTTTTAACTCTTCTTTAAATAAAATAATAATAATGTCTTAATCTAATCCAAGTGGACCTAAAGGTTCATATTTTATTCCTAAGGTTTTTTTTGGTCTAATTAAACTTATCCAATAGAATTAGGACATGTGTTAGGATAATAATATCATTTTTACCCTTAATTACCCTATTTATTTTTAACTGTGGTAAATAAAAGTAAAAAGTTTCTATTCACCAAGAATTATTTTTATCTTATTGAACCAAATTTTACTTACTGATATCAACTGTGTCTCTAGTATTTTTGATATTCTACTCACAGAAGTGGTAAAATTAAGTTTTATGTGAATTCACAAATTCTCCTAGGAGGTGGGTAAAAGACTGTGAAAAGTTCTATAAATTTTTTTATATATCTAAAATTATTATAAATTGACTCTAATGAATTAAATTGAACTTTTATAGGTATTATGAATCTATTTTGAGCTAAAATAAATTTAAATAAAGTAAATAATTATTTAAATAAAAATTCGGTTTTAAACGATAACTTAGTGTTTTTTCCCTATTCATCAAAAATTGAATGTTTTCAGAAAAATACAAAAAAATCACCCTAGGATAATTTTGATATTCCAAATCCAAAAATGAATTCTATTTTACCAAATTCAAAACATATAAGTTGCATTTATTAATTTAAAATTAATTCATGTTGTCAAAACAAAAACGCGTATTTTTAAGAAATAATATCTACCAAAAGATTGACACTTTTTTATGTCCAATCACAAAGTGAAATTACTTAAAATGACCAGAATTGGATTAAATGGTAAAAATATAATCTATTTATACTTCCAAAATATTAAAATATATAATTTAACACTATAAATTATTTTTATTAAAAAATTTGTTTTCAGTAAAAATATAGTATTTTTCACTATTCACCCAAATATGAAAGTTATCAGAAAAACACCAAAAATTTATTGAAACTAAATTATTATGTCCCAATTTTAAAGAAGAATTTTATTTTGTCAAATTGAACATATAAAAGTTTCAAATATTGTATTTAAAAAGGTTTCACCATTACAAGGCGGTAAAAGTGTATTTTTTGAAAAATACTTCTTTTATCTGAAAAAAATAAATTAGTTTATACATTATGTATAATAAACTCATAATATGGATTCTAAAATTATAAGGATTATATATAGTTCAAAATTCAGATAATACTATTCATAACCGCTTTTGAACGGCTAGTTTGGTAAGTTGTGGTGCGCTTGAACTGAGTGTTGCATGTAGTGCAAGTTATTGAATTACTTTGAACAAATAACGTACTTTGAAATCTTGGGGTGTTACACACTAGATTTAGTTATTGAATGGATAAATTCCATGTGTTCATCCCTATACATGGTGTGTAGTCGGGTTTCACTAGAATATTCTGATTTGATTTCCACACCTCAAATCTAGTCTATCCCTTCGATTCCAACCTCAAATCCTCGAGAAAATCATGGATCTAGCTGAAAATAATGGTCATCAGCCATCGTTCTATAGAAATCATCTCCAATGGTTTTTCGAGGTCTCATCTAATGTCCCACACACCATCGTTAACTCCTACCTTGATTTCTTGATCCTAGAGCATCAAAACAATCACCATTTCCTTAAAAAATAGATCTAGTCTTATTTCTTCGATTTTCTCCTTGAATGTGATTTGGTTGTGCTTCTGTGGGTCTGATTGGGCTTGATAACTCCCAGAAAAGTCAATCCCGGACCGCGGGGTCCAACCGGTAAAGAATGTGAAGAAAACGAGGGATAAAAGCACAAAAACAAAGGTTTAAACATTATTGTCCTGGATTTCATGTCCAATGATTAGGAACGAGTATCTAGGGTTTGAAAAAAATTAAAGAAAATTAAATTTTGTACCTAGGTGTATGTAATTGGACACAATTGGTGAAGATCCAAGAACAATGATAGATCTACTCAAACAATTTAATCAAAGGGTGTAAATCACAAATCTATGATTCCTAAATTTATTTTGGATCGTTCTTTGATAAATAAAATGTGACCACTAACAAGAAGAGGTATCACTACATTTTCTACATCTAGATATGCTCTTATTTGGTGTTTCATCATCGTCTGATGTGATTCACCAAATAAAGGAGAAAGGAGGGTGTAATTGGAATTTCTATGATTATGAGGCTAACCCTATCCAATTTACCATGAAAATATTCGTATATAATAATCCTCTACATCAAAATGAAACAATTAATTAATTATTTCACTAAACGTACCCCCAATGAGAGAGGAGTCTAAACACCAAGCATCGACCCATTTTATGTCATTCCTAGGGTAAAAACCACATTCTGGACTCAACCATGGTCGTAGATTTCTAATATGAGATTCTTTTTAAGAGTTATCCCATTTTATTTATGAAGCTTTTTGTGTTCAATATAAAATATATTCTATAATTTTATAAAATTAATTCTGGTCACACTGGGCCTCATAATTGCATGTCATCTTAGTTCCTAACTCTGGAAATATACATAGAAATATTTAAAAGTATTACAATGAAAAAATTAGGTCTCTAAATCATTTTCTTATTCAATATTTTCATCCCCAAAAAGCAAAAACTAAACAAACAACTCGGGATACATATCCCACGCTTGTCTTTCTCGCTCCTAGGAACTCCCATGTACGTTCCCATCTAGCCACAACATGCAGACCGAGGGGATGGTCTATCCACATAGGGTCCTCTCCTGTTAATCCTCAATCGCCACCGGGCACTCTATAAAGGTGGATTCATCCTTGATGTTTAGATCACCCCATATGATTATGTGCATGGGGTCATGCACGTATCTCCTTAGCTATGAGATGTAGAAGACGTCGTGCACCCACTCTATTTGTGGAGGTAGGGTGAGTTTGTAAGAAGCCTTACCAACCATATGGATGATCTCAAACATCTCAATGAACCTTTGTGATATCTTTACACTTTGGATGAACCTCTGAAATCATCATCATGGGTAGAATCTCAGGAATACTTGGTCTCCCTACTCAAACTTCAAAGGCCTATAATGGTCATCTTTGTAAGATTTATATCTTCTCTGGTCCATCCTCATATAATCATGGATGACCTATACTTTCTCTATTGTCACCTACAATATCTCTAGACCCACAATATATGTCTCACCGATCTCTATCTAGAACAAGGGTGACCTATAGGGTCTCTCATAAATGTCCTCAAAATGTGTCATCTTGATGGTAGAGTGCTATCTTTTGTTGTTTGAAAACTCTACCAAGGGTGGGTGATCATCCTAGATCCGGACGAAGACAACGTGCAAGCCCTCAACATGTCCTCCAACACCTGGATAGTGAGCTCAATATTCTCATCGGTATGAGGATGAAAGGCTATACTTATCCTCATTTTAGTCATGAATTAATACTATAGTCCTCTCCATAATAGTTATGTAAATCACACGTCACAATCGGATACCGTCATCTAGGGAACCCCATGAAGGAGAACAATATCCTATACATACAAATGCCCTAAAATCTCCACCAAACTCTACTACCTGATGGAAAGTAAGTCCACCGACTTCATGAGTTAGTCAACTATCACCGATATGGGATTATGGTCTTTCATTGTGTGTGGAATACCTTCCACAAAGCCCATGGATATTTTATCCCATTTTCACTCTAGGGTCTTAAGGGGATACAAAAAACTTGTCGTAACTTGGTGATCATCTTTCACTTTTTTGAAAAGTGTGGCACCGATATATTAAATCAGCTACACTTTGTCTCATTCCCAAAAACAAAAATTATCACTAAAGGTCTCTGTACATATTTCCCACAGCATGATGTATATCTAGGGTATAAGTGTGGAACTCTTGTATAAGCTCCTCCCATAATTTGATTGGGACCAACATCCATCCCTTCAAAATGAGGACATGATTCCATCATTCATAGTATGCATATTGTGATTCTCCTATAAATATATGATCACATAAGACCTCATAGTATATTTCTACTAGTTGGGACTCTCTCACACACTATTGAAGTGAAGGAGTCAACCCCATCTACTGCAGAAAAGTTGTACCCTCCTTCTCCACCATGGTTAGATTCAAGGAGGCTAAATGATATGAAGCCTCCTACACCAAGTGATATTGGGACTTCCTGCTAAGAGAATCTACTAAAATATTTACCATTCTCAGAGTATAGACTATCTACAAATCAAAGTCCTACCGGAACTAAAACCAGTGTCACTTTCTCAGGTTTAGGTCTCTCTGTATGAAGATGTACCTGAGACTCTAGTGGTATGAGTAAACCAAAAAGTGCTCCCCTAGAAGGTAGTGCAACCACATCCTTAGGGTGAAGAATAATGATGCTAGTTCTAGGTCTTTAATCGCATAGTACTTCTCATGGGTTCTCAACTTCCTTGACCCGTATGTGATAAATTCCTATCGCTACATCAATATGCAGTTAAACCCAGCTCCTAAGGAAACACAATACATTATGAACTCCATGCCTTCCTATAGTAGTCTCAATACACAGGAAATCATCATCCACAACATCAACTCCTTAAAGGCCCTCTCACACTACTCAGACTAGGTAAACATATTTTATTTCCACATCAAGGTGGTCAAATAGGGCTACAACTCTAGAGAAGTCTACCACAAACCACCTGTAGTACCCCACAAAACCAATAAAGCTTCGAATATTCTACATGATCTTGGGTAGTCCCCATGAAATCACTATATTGATCTTTTTTGGGTCTATGGATAAACCATTCTCAAAAATGGAATGCCTTGGAAAGTGATCATCATGAATTTAGAACTAGCACTTTGAGAGATTTATATAAAGTGGGTTCTCTCAAAGCATATCTAGGACCATCCCCATGGGATCTACATGTTCCTCCTTATATGTAGAGTAGATGAGTATGTTATTGATGAAGACAACCTAAAACTGGTCCAAGTATAGTTGGAAGACCTAGTAATTCATCAAATCCATAAACACGGTGGGAGAATTCATCACACCAAAGGGAAGCACTAGGAACTCATAGTGTCTATAGTGACATTGAAATGCCAAATTTGGAATATTAGCCTCACAAACCCTCAACTGGTGGTATACTTACCTGATATTAATCTTCGATATCCATATCACACCTCACAAATGGTCAAAGAGTTCATCAATCCTTCGCAAGGGGTACTTTTTCTTTATTGTTTCCTAGTTCAGGCGACAATAATCCAAACAAATAAACAAGATCCTAGCCTCCTTTTTCATGAACTACACTAGAGATTCCTAGGGGACACACTGGGTCTTATGAAACTATTATCTCTAAAGACCTTCGACTACAACCATAAATACTAAATCTTAGTAGGGGTTATGTTATATTCCATAGAAGATATCTGAGTAGCATTGGGTTGCAAGTCAATGAAAAAATTCATCTCCTGCCTCAGAGGTAGTCCCAGAATATCCTCATAGAAGAAGTCCATATAATCCTTTACAATTTAAGGATTATGAATTCCTAAAGAGACTATTTCACCAAGTTATAATCTTTAAATTATGGTTGTTGGGTTTCAGCCTCCTGCTCATAGAACCCACCCATCCCACCATGATATCTCACTTTTTTAGAAAAGGTGAATCTCATCCGATCAATGCGTAGGCATCTGACTTGCCTATTGTTATATTCAATCTAGTATTGAACCATGAAAATCCAATCCATACCCAATATGACATCATAGGGTTCCATCTTGATGACCAAAAGGTCCTACATGAACCTCTCTCCACTAATTGATAGATCACACTATTGGAAGATGAATGATACGGAAAAAGCATTCCCCATATAAACCTCAAGATGAAGTTGTTGGGATAAAACATAAATTGGAAGATCCATATCTCACACCAAGAGTATAGAGATAAAGTAATGAGTGGAACCTATGTCTACTAATATTGAAGCAAGAGTATAAAACACATAGATCATACTTTTATCATATTGTGATCAGTGGGATCCTAAAACATTAAAGCCTACAGTTGTCCATGGCTCTAGCTGGTAGCTCCTTGAGTCTGAAATTGGCCTCCTAGAGGTGGTGGTGGGAGGATCTCATAGTTTCGTCCACCACCCATAGCTATTCCTACTTCTATACCATCTCTAACCCCCTAGGGACCACCCTGTCCACACTTGGGATATCCCTAATCATGATGCTTCCTTTGTCGTGGAGGTCCATCATCTATCTGTATGTGCTTCTCATTAGGTTTGGTCGAGCAGTCTCATGCCATGTGACATCACCCTTCACAATTAAATCATCACCCCTATCTAGGATTACATGGACCTCTACACTTCCTCCAAACAGGTGCCTGATTCCGATCATGGGGAGGTCTCCTGCACTGAGATTATGGCTTCCGGTATCTTCTAACTATTGCATATGACTCAGTTCTGTGGCACCCATTATCATCACTAGTTGTCTAGAATCCCTCTAATAGAAATATCTCTCCTACTAGAGCCTGATCTGGAACCCTAACATAGGTGGGGATGCACAAGGGCACCATGCTGGCACAGATCACTCTGTGGATCCCATGATCAAACTTTCATTCTCGGAAGTAGACATCCCAGATCATGTCAAGGTAGTACCATGTAAGTTTTGTGAACCTCATTGTGTACTTAGCCACCATCATCCCTCTCTAATGTAGCTCCAAAATATCCTAAATCTTGACCAAGTACAAGAAATAGGGTTAGTAATCCTCATGGAACAACTACTGGAATTCGGTACCTAAGAGTGTTGACTCATCGTGCATCTACATAATGAGGCTCCACTAGAACCTGGATACTCCATGGAAAAATATAGCTTCCAATGAAACCACATGATCCATTTATGTCCATATGAGCTTGAATACACATACCACTGACTCTATCCAACCCTCTGCCACTTGAGGATTTTTTTACACCATGGAACCCTAGTGGCCTCTGGTGCTGGAACATGTGGAGTATGCTAAGAATGTGTGTATCCTCAGACTACTCTACTGGAACAATCTGTTACTCGATAAGTGGAGGTGCTTCTACCTTCCCACCTAGATAATGGGGATAACAGGATGAACCTTGAACTAAGGACTCACTGCTCATCAGATCATTATCATGATTTGGAACTGGTATCCTGATTGACTATCATTGTGGAGGAATACAGAGATTTATCATGATGTACCGCATTTAGATGAGAATATATATATAATATCAATAATGAGGAGCTAACTTAAGAAGGAAATTCAAAGACTCAATCCTATATGATGCATGTACTAGTAATACCTACAACCAATGTCTTGGTATGATGAGTTAACAAGCAAGTAGTCAAGGTTCTGGTGAATGGATATGTTGGCTGCCCGCACCATCATGGGACTCCCTAGCCTGAGATCTGCACTTGATATACTTTGACACTATTTCCCTTAACCCAACCAAAATCCTTTTAAGGGGACTAGTTTGAACAATTTCCCAAGGATCGAACCACCTTTGATACCAATTTTTCATGACCCGAACTAAGCTGGGGATCAAGCTTCAACTACCTCAAGCCCACCTCCTTAGGCCAAGGGGTGGAGACCATTGCCAAAGGCATATCTAAACTTGGGGAGGCCTTTTCCTAAGTACCTATATGAACACACATAACTATCTCAATATATAAGTGTAGAGAGATATATTAAAAAAAGAAACACTATTATATATTAAACCAAGAATGCATGAACCTCTAGACAGTACAAGAGTATAGTAGTGAAAACTAAAAAGTAAAGGAGAAAAATACACACCCAACCAAAAATATTTCTCAACCTGAAAAAACTATAAAAGTAAACTATTGAGAGATCCCTATTTGAGAATTCCAAGATACAAACACTGTATGTAGTCCAATGAACCTATTATCCCAAAGCTCCTCTAAAGTCACTTCTAACCTGTCTATCATCTTTAAAATACATGAAACATGTGGGAAAATTCTATGTAGGGGTGATTATATACATACCTAGTAAAATACCCCAAAAGCTGAAGGGAGTTCAGTAAGAGATGCAACATGAAAAGAAATAAAGTAGATGCAAGGTACAGTGAATGAGAATATCTCAACCCAACCCAATAGTGAAATTAACCTCATCCAAATAAAAGGGGATAAACACGGTGAGTAGAAAAACAACATGTCGAGTCTTATCCACCTATAGTAGGAGAGTAGACTCATCCAACCATGAGAATATAAACATGAAAAGCATGTGTCATACCCCACGTGATTTTTCCTCTCCTAGAATGAGAGTTACCAATCCAAGGTGTGAATACATAAGGATATATATATATATATATATATATAATCATTCAAAATAATCCTGAATGAGAGAGTAAAGGGATATCTATCTCAAAACTCATCCCAAGAAGAAGAGTATCCAACAGTTACAAAAGTCTAACTATGATTCCCATCATCTCATTTGTCTGTCTAGAAGTAACCATCCAAGTCAAGCCATGCCTCATCACTATGTCACATAGTCAAGGGGCACAAACTCGAAGTGGAGGTTCCACTCCCTAGTATGTCATGGGGTTATACTATAACAGTATTTTTAGAGGACTCACACCCATATTGATGGGGGTTTCACTATAGTGGTCATGAGTACCCACACCCTATCCGAGAGGGAGGTTTCACTTAGAAGGTAAAGGACTCATGCCCTGGTACAATAGGGGGCTCCACTCCGGTCATAGAATACCTGCACCCTACCCAATAAGGGGGTTTCACTCATATATCTAGGACCCATGCCTTAATACAATAGGGGGTTTCACTCTAGTCATTGAGGATGCGCACCCTACCAAATAGGGAGGTTCCACTTGAAATTATCTATAGAGGACCCATTCCCATATTCTTGGGGGGTTCCACTCTAATGTTTGATGACTCCACTACACAGCTCTACTGCAGTATATAACTCAGTAGTATCTGGTGATTTTCCCTAATCACTGCCATTATCGAGCATCTCCTAAATAAGCACCATGCTCATAAAATTCCACATTGTATGTAAAAATTCAAAACCTATGGAACCATCACGTTCTATATAGAAAACACTTAGGATAGGCTACTTGCGAGCCAAAATCTGAGTTCAAACGAAGGAGATACAGTACCTGGAAGTTTATTCAAAAGAGTACAAGGGCTACATGACATGTGAGGGGACCCACACAGTGTGTAGTACCACTCTACTTTCGGGTCCTGTCCTTGGATATAACATGACTCTCATCCATATAGAAGTACAATCTATGCAGGTGGACTACATAGCCTATTCAGGCTACTTGGGACCATGTCGTGTCCTTTTGACCCTATCTGTGTACCAGACCCCATGTCTTTGTACCATACCCCATGTTTGTGTACTCTGGTACACATCCATATACCTGGCTATGTACTTCCACACGGGTTCCCACCCATGTGATCCATCAAAAAGGTTTTCTATCTGGGGAAGGGTTACATGGAATACAGGAGGGCTACGTGTCATGTCATCCTTATCTTTTCCAAAACCCTATCCATCGTCGTTTAAGGGATAGACACCATTTGTTCATCCCTATACATGGCATGTAGTCGATTTTTCACTAGAATTTTCATATCCAATTTTCATGCCTCAAATCTATTATATCATATCGATTCTAGCCTCAAATATACTCAAAACTCATGGATCTAGCGGAAAATCATGGTCTATGGCCATTGTTCAATGAAAATAGTCTTGGGTGGTTCGTTGGGGTCTTGTTTCACATCCCACATGACAACATTCATTCATCTATTTATTTATTGATCCCAAAACATCAAAACAATCCTACTTTCCTTGAAAAACCCCTAGATCTAGTCTTAGTTCATTGATCTGATCCTCACACATGATTCCTTCGTGGTTTTGGGGGTTTTATTGGGCATAGTTCCACCCAAAAAAATTTAACTGGGACCATGAGATCCAACTGGTGAAGAACTTAAAGAAAAAGAGTGTGAAATGAAAAAAATAAAATGTTTAAACAATTTTTTCTAAGAATTATTGGACAAAAATCAAGAACAAGTATCCAGGGTTAGAAAAAAAATTGAAAAAAATTAATTTTATGTACACTGGTGCATACAAATGACCATAATTGGTGTATATCCAAGAAAAATGATGAATCTTCTTAAAAAATTAATCAAAGGGAATAAATCAAAATTTAAGAGTCCTAACTAGATTTTGGATCATTTTTTGTTGAATAATGTACCCACCAATGAGGAAGAGGGATTTTTGCATTCTATAAATCATAATATACTCTGATTTGACATTTTATTGTCATCCGATGTGATCCACCAATGGAATGAGGAAGGAGAGCATCGTGGTAATTTACAGTATTATGTGGTTAAAACTAGAAAATTTATTCTATAATTATTCTTATAGAATAATAAATTGTTTCAAAATAAAAAAAATTAATTAAATAATTTATTAATTATTTCGTTGAATGTACCAACAATGAGCGAGTAGTCCAAACACCCAGCGCCAACCCATTTTATGTCACACCTATTGTAAAAACCATGCTCCAGACTCAACTATGGTCTCATATTTCTGATCAAAACTTCCATTTAAGGATTAACCAATTTTATTTAATAAGTTTTGAATGCATAATATAAAATATATTCAATATTTTTATAAAATTAATTTTGGGCACATTGGGTCTCAGAACCACACGTCGTCTCAACACCTAGCTTTAGAAATATATATATAAATATTTTTTACAAGAAAAAAACTGGGTCTCTACAGTTTTATCTTGAAATTCTAGAATATGGGTTTTTTAAACTTTATTGTGTTGTGTTTGATGGTTTACTAGATGTGGTGGTCAAAATGAAGATTGATATATGAGATCAGAAGTGGGAATAATGGAATGGATGGACTCCCATACTTTTTATAGGTTAGTGAAACTAGATAACTGGATGTTACTCTCTATATATAGAGGGTGGTACCCTGTGATAGATGGATTTTTGATTTGAATATTTTTTTATTTCTTTTCTTATTAATACTAATTTACTCTTAAGTTTACAAGTTGAACAGTTTTATTTATGGAGAAATTAAATTATACAATGATTCTCCCATTAAAGTGTTATTTTTATACCAAACCATGTAAAACCATTGTTCTATTTTCTTGCTTAATTTTGCATTCATTTCATGGATGTTTTGTTTTCTATTAGAGTGAATAGGGATGAAGTTGTTTTCAAATTATTTTGGTGATTTGGGTCAACTTTGTTTCTTCCAATTTATATAAAATTAAGTTTAGAGAGTTCCATTTTAGGATCTATTTCTAACAAGTGATTCAGAAACTATGAATTTTTATTATTTATAAAAAGGATATTATGGTTGAGGAATTATCAACAAGTGTAATCATAGAACTTGGTTCTCATGAGGCTTAATAATTCACTCATAAGTTTAGGTAACTTTATTTTTCATTGACATTTTTCAAATTTTAGTGGGAGTTGTTATTTTTTTGAAGGATAGCATCGGAAGAAGGAAAGTTTTGGATTGAAAAATTTTATGGAACATATTTTAGTTTTTGGAAAATGTAGATAAAATATTATCTCATTCAAAAATATGTAGATATTTTACTGAGGGGTGTCAAATTGTAAGTAATGGATAAAGGTGAATGGGAAAAGATGGATCAGAAGGCACTCAGTTTGATTTTAATTTCATTAGTCTGGAATGTAGATTTGAATATTCTGGAGAATAAAACCATAACAGAGTTGATGTTAGACCTTGTAGACATGTATGAGAAACCTATATAACTTAATAAGGTGTTCTTGATTTAGAGGTTATTAAAAATGATATTTTTATAAGGAACATTTGAATTAGATTCGTTGAGTGATTTCAACTTAATTCAGATCCAACTAAAGTCTATGAAGGATGCTTCTATAGATGATATTTGGGTTATTTTTTTTATTATCCATGCCTTATTATTGGGAATCCATGGTTGCAATTATGAGTAGTTTAAGTGTAAATAATGACTTTGTGTTCACTAATGTTCAGAACATGATTCTTAATGAGGATCTCTAAGTAAAATAGAGTGAAACATCTTCTAATGATGTTTTAAATATGGAAGGAACAAAATGACCACCTCATTGAAATAATAATAAGTAGTCAAAAAATAAAATCAATGGATAAGAGAAGAGGGAAGTATTATATTATTAGTCTTATTTTGTAACACCCCAATAATCCACAGTACAATTTCCTTTGAATAATATAGTAGCATGTGTTGTATGCAACTTCGAGTTCTAACACACACCACAACCAATCAAACTACCCATTATGAATAGTAATACCCACTTTTTGAAATTTTATAAATTTTATATTTCAAAATGGAATTTATTTTTGGATTTGGAATATTGAAATTATCTTAGGGTGAATTTTTGGTATTTTTCGGAAAACATTCAATTTTTGATGAATAGTGAAAAAACACTGAGTTGTAGTTTAAAACCGAATTTTTATTTAAATAATTATTTATTTTATTTTTAATTAATGTAAAAATAGATACATAATACCTATATAAGTTCAATGTAATTAATTGGAGTTAGTTTAGAATAATTTTAGATATATAAGAATTTTATTGAAGTTTTCACCGTCTTTTACCCACCTCCTAGAAGAATTTGGAAATTCACATAAAACTTAATTTTACCACTTCTGTGAGTGGAATTTCGAAACTCCTAGAGACATGGTTAATATCAAGGAGTAAAATGTGGTTCAATAAGATAAAAATAATTTTTGGTGAATAGTAACTTTTTACTTTTATTTACCACGGTTAAAAGTAAATATGGTAATAAAGGGTAAAAATGACATTAATATTACCATAAAAAATGTCCTAATTCTATTGTACAAGTGTATCTCGACCAAAAACAACCTTAGGAATAAAATATTATCATTTTAGTCCACTTGGATTAGATTAGGACATTTATTATTATTTAATTCAAAGAAGAGTTAAAAGAGTTAAAATCAAAGTTTAATAACTAAATTTTTTTTAATATAGGGTTATAAATAAGATAAATTTGATTATAAATATTCATTAAAAAGATAAAAAAGATTTCCTACATAATTTTATTTTATTTATAATTTTTAGATATTAAATAATTTAATTTATTTATGGAACAATGGTGAGGCAGTAATTACATAATTAATGAAATATTAAAATAATTGATATTATAAATATCAAAATAAATGTAATTTGAGACTTTTTTGAATTAAACTAATTTTATAGGTTAATATGACATATTAGTATTGGTTATATAAATTTTTTTCGAATTAATAATGATTTTATGAAATTATCAAAAACAAAATACCCAATAGTGTCAAAATTGACATAAAATAGTTTTTAAAACAAATATTTTATTATTAATTGATATTATATTCCTAAAAATCTAAGTTTAAAACAAAGGACTTATATAATGATAGTTTTATCATTAATGGACCACTTGGGGGTCGCTTGGAGGTATATAGTAAGTTTATTAACTAAATAATATAAAAATACAAAGAGACATGGTAATTGTCAAACTATTTAACTAAGAGTTAAATATAAATGATAAGGTTAATATAGTGACCCAAAACTATCTAAAATCTATTGGTTGAAATTATTTCGACCCATACCCACCTTAAACTTTGAATAATCCACTTTTGAACCATTAGAAACAGAATATGAATTTATTATAAAATAATATTTCTAGCTTTTCCTAAGGTGCCCCTCACACCTCTTATAAAAGGGAACTCCCCCTTCCCTATAATTAACACCTTCAAATCCTTTTGGCTGGGCCAACCCCTGCCCAAGTATTCTCTAAACTTCCCTCAATTAAATATAGAGGCATTAGTTTGATCAGAAAGCCAACCTAAGGAGCCCTTTTGATCAAATAAAAAGGAAGAACCTGAAGAAGAGGTAATGTTTTCACCACCCTCTTTCAAGTTCCTTTCTTCTTCAACTTCTTCTTTCTTTGTTATTTCCATTCTAAAATAATAAATCCATTATATTATATATATTTTTATTTTATTATAAATATGGTACAACCATATTCAGTATTCTATCGATCCTTTGAATGACATGTCACCATACGTGCGTACATACAGCCTACTGTCTCCATGTCATGGTGTAATGGTTATTCAATACATTATTATTTGGATGGGTATAATAATGATGTGTAATTCATGTAAATAATAAATATAACATGATAATTATTATTTATATATGATATACCATCCAATTTTATATTATTTTAATATCAAAATAATGATATTGTCGCTCGTGCGTACGTACGGATTTCCGTATCCACGAACGCGATGAGATTCATTCCCCATCGTATCCATTCAAGACTAAATTTTATTTGATGATTAAAAATAATTTTTAGAGACATGATATCATTCTAGATATGAATAATATACATCCCATCCAAAACAAATATGGCTCACATAACAAATAATATAAAGGAAAACGAATCCGTTAACACCTGAAATGATGATAATACTAAGATATTATTAACAAATCAATGTTAAAAGATCATATATGATATCATATTAATGTATATGATTATTTTATAATTTAATAACAATTATTTCACCATTATAAAGGAGTTTAACCTACCCTCAACCAAGGAAAAGCACAAGGTAATGGTTTATTTCACAATCTCTTCATTATCTAAGGTTGTTTATACGTAATTATCTACTAGGACCTCTTTATCATCCACATCCATGTTTCTTAAAAATATATTTCAAAAAATTCTTACTACTTTATAGAATATGGGTTAAATTAATTTATACCCTTTTTTGAATTTCTATAATAATTTTATAAAGTAATCTTTCCGTTGTTTTCCAAACAAGGTCCCTTTTAACCTTTTTTACAGAATTAAGGTAAGAATGTCTTTTTTTAACTTATATTGCGGGTGCGGCTATTTTCTGCTGTTATAAAATCGTTGAAGCTTCCCTTACAAGATTATAAGAATATTTTCAAAGTAAATGTTTTATTTTATAATTATGTTACTTTTAAATGATTTCAAAAAAAGAGATATTTCTCTCAAATAGTTTTGATTTCATCTATGTCAACATCCTTTGATAGATTTTAAGATTATTTGAATTTTATTTGTTATGATACAAAACTTCCATATAGTATTGAAGGTTTTTTGATATTTTTTAATGTGGATGTTTTATTTTTATACCATTCATGGTTTATGGATAAATTATTGACATTTCATATTCTATTTTTAATACAAATGTTTATGTTATGTTTAAACCTGTTCATATGAGGAATGAATTGGACTTAATAAGTGACGGGTGGAGCCCGCTATAGCTCCTTGATGCATCGGTAGGTCGCATGAGAAAAACTAGTGTCTTGGAAAAATTCCTTGACAAAATATTATTTGTAGTCTTTGCATAAGGCCTTGACTATGTGGTTATGATAGTCTGGCATTATGCATTCCATCATTATGAAAGTGGTTATTGATATTGCATGTGATTATTCGACTAATAGAATATCCATGTGAATAAGTAAATGGAATTATTTCATTTTATCTTTTTCATATTATGCTGAAGTTCAAGTTTAAAAGGATTTTATTTTATTTATACATTGCATTAAATGTTTATGTTTATTTATGAAATTTTCTGCTTTATTGTTATCCTTACTGGGCATTTAAGCTCACCCCTTTATATGTTTTATTTTCCCAGGATTTGAAGAAGTATTTTATGAATGACCTGCAGGGATAGTATAAGGGGATATGAGTGTGGAGACAAGATGTTGTTGTAGTTTTCACTTTATCATGTAAATGTAAACTTTATGAATGTATCTAGTGATTCCAAGGCTACTAAACTAATCGGTCTTTCGAGACTTGATCATTTGTGATCATGCCAATGTTAGGAAATAATGCACTGACTCTGGGTAACTGGGGTTGGGGCATTTCAGTTGGTATCATAGGAAGTTTAGTACAAACCTTGGGAGCTAGATTTAGATAAACTCTGATTAGAGCACATAGACCTAAGATAGAATTTGAGGATTAGTATAGAAGAAATTCCTAGAATTTTGGTGTTGTAGAGATTTTGTGAGTTTTCTGAGCAATACATCCCTATCTGGATACGAGCAGGTAGAGGTGGCTCTGGCACAGATGTACCTAGGAGTAAAAACCGAAAACACCGCTTTGATCTAGACTCGAATGGGAACTGGTGCATGACAATGGGCCTTGCTGTACTCTTGGTTACGACACTTATGGGGAATATGATTAGGATAATTCTCATTTTTTTACAAACCATTATGAAGGTTTTATGAGTATATACTTCCTCAAAGAAAACATTTTTATGATTATAGATTATATCCATAAAATGTTCAATTTATGTTAAGTGTTTTAGAAGTTTGGATTTATGTATTGTGATTCATAAACTAATCTAGTATATGCCATTGTTTAGAAATGATGCCTAGTAGAAGAAATGGAAACCATATCAATGCATGCACTCCATATAGGGATTTCCATCCTAGTCAAGATAATTATAGTGGAGCTGGTGATGCAACTGGTGCTGATCAGCTAATCACCATACTGACAACTCACTCAGGTTATGAATAATAACCTTACCCGTATGGAGCACCCTGATCTACAGCATGGAGGATCAATGTTAGACTGATTCATGAGGCAACAAAAACCAACATTCAATGGGAGTAAAAATCCCTTAGTAGCTGATCAATGGATAAATTCCTTAGAGAAAATATTCCATGCCTTGGGGAGTAGTGAAAGGGAAAAAGTTATCAAGGCAGTTTACCACCTCACTGGAGATGATGAACAATGGTGGTCATTGATTCAAAACACAAAGGAAGATGGTGAATTATCAAATATGGAATGGTGGGAGTTAAAAAAGATTTTCTTAGAATAATACTTTCCTCGTGACCATCGAGCAGATATGGAAAGGCAATTTCTGAGTCTGAGACAAAAGGTGGATGAGAATGTCGCAAAGTATGAGGCTAACTTTACAAGGTTAAAAAAGGTATATTAGAGATTATATACATAACCCAAGAATTAATATTGATCATTTCTTTGTTAGTTTAAAACTATTTCTCTGTCGAGCATTATTCTCACAATCCTTCTCATTGTACGAAGATATTGTCTCATGTGCTATCAAGACAGAAAAGGAATTCTATAAGTCTTACGCATTTAAAGAAAATCAAGAGAAGAAGTGGTCTGTTGATCCCTCTGGGAATGGAAATAAGAGGAAGAAGGAAAAAGTTAAATATCCATCCTACAGTAAATGTGGGAAGAAACACCCCGGTACTTTCTTAAAGGGAATGTGAGTCTGTTACAAGTGTGGTGAAAAAGGACACCAAGCTCGTGATTCCAAGGGGAAAAAAGAAGCTACCGATGTTCAATGCTACAATTGAAGGGAGATGGGACATTATGAAAATGAATTTACTAAGTGTTAGGGGAACTTACCTCAGAAAATGCCAAGGGATCAAGGCCAAGCTTATGCTATCACTACTGCTGAGGTAGAAGCTCCAAAAGACATGGTGGCAGGTAATTTAATGGTTTCCTCAAGTTTAGAAAATGAATTATTTGATTATGGATCATCACATTGTTTCATATCTTCCCAGTTTGCTAATAAAATTAGATATTTCCAATTTGATTTAACAAGGGAGTTGTCAGTCAAAACTCTTAAGGGAAGTATCACTGCTACAAAGTTCTGTGGATCCGTTCCCATTAGGGCATATAAATGTTCTTTATTTGCTGATCTCATCATCATACCCATGATTTAATTTGATATAATCCTCTATATGGATTGGATTTTGGACTATGATGTGAAAATTTATTATAAGAAGAAGGAGGTTACGATTTTTGATGATGATGATAAAGAACAACTTATCTTTAGATCAGAATCGTCACCACCTGATTCTTATCTAGATCCACCCCCAGTAGCTCAACCAAATTCAATTATTGGGGAGGAAGATAATGAAATAACTATGGGTAAGGAAAGGAATGTTCAAATAGAGGATGCACCTATTGTTAAAGAATATGTATATGGGTTTCTGGAATATTTACCTGGACATCCTTCAGAACAAGAAATTGAGTTTTCCATTGATTTAATTCCGGGTTCGAGGCCTATATCAAAGACCCTATATAGAATGGCCACTGTAGAATTAGTTGAACTAAAGAAACAACTAGAGGAATTGAGTAATAAGGGATTTATTCACCCTAGTGTTTCTCCATGTGGATCCCCTATCCTTTTTGGTAAGAAGAAAGATGGATCTATGAGGTTATGTATCGACTATAGGGAGATCAATGCTATAACAATAATGAACAAGTATCCCTTACCTCGCATTGATGATTTATTTGACCAACTGCATAGAGCTCAATACATTTCTAAGATTTAACTTCAATCTGGATACCATCATTTGTGTGTGAAGAATGAAGACATTCCAAAGACAACATTTTGAACCAGGTATAGGCATTACGAGTTTACAGTAATGCCTTTTGGGTTGACTAATGTACCCTCTGTATTCATGGATATAATGAATAGAGTTTTCAAGGAATATCTAGATGATTTTTTGGTGGTATTTATTGATGATATCTTGGTATATTCCAAAAGAAATGAAGACCATGAAAATAACTTGTGCATTATCCTGAAGACTCTTAGAAGACATGAATTATATGGGAAGTTTAACAAGTTTGAATTTTGGCTTCAGGAGATTTCTTTTCTTGGCCATATTTTCTCCAAAGATGGAATATCTATTGATCCTTCTAAGACCAAGGCAATCCAAGAATGGCCAGCCCCGATGATTATAACCGAGGTACGCAGTTTTATTGGTTTAGCAGGTTATTATCGACATTTCGTCCAGAATTTTGCCCGATTGGCTAACCCATTAACAAAGCTCACATGTAAAGGGGTTAAATTTGTTTGGAAAAAAAGAGTGTGAAGAATGTTTTGAAGAACTGAAGAGAATATTAGTCAATTATCCTATATTGACTCTACCATCAGGGAATGATGAGTTCATTATTTATAGTGATGCATCGAAGAAAGGACTTGGTTGTGTCCCTATGCATAATGATAAAGTTATTGCCTATGCATCACGACAGCTAAAAATTCATGAGTAAAACTATCCTACTCATGATCTTGAGTTAGCTGCTATAATATTTGCTTTAAAGATATGGAGACATTATCTCTATGGTAAAAATGTGATATATATACTGATCACAAGAGTTTGAAGTATATTTTCTCATAGAAAGAACTCAACATGAGGCAAAGGCGATGGCTTGAACTACCAAAGGATTATTATTGCACAATACACTACCACCCGAGGAAGTAAAATAAGGTGGAATATGCTTTGAGTAGAAAGGATCATGGAGTTTTGAACTAGATGAGAGTTGAAAAGGATCTTATATATATGGATCTAGTAAATATGGATATGGGAATCACCATGGAAGGTGAAACATCAAAGCTTTTTCAAATGGTTGACAAACCATCTTTACTAGAAAGGATAAAGAGTTCTCAGACCGATGATGAAGAGTTTAAAAAGAAGATTAAAGCTATGAATGATGGGATATTGAATGACTTTATGTATGAAGATGGAATTTTGAAATTTGGGAAGAGACTTTGTGTTCCCAATATACCTAATATAAAAAGTGAATTGTTGGACGATGCTCATAGTTCCAATTTATCTATACACCCTGGGAGATCCAAAATGTATAGAGATTTAAAGGAACATTTTTTGTGGGACAACATGAAGAAAGAGATTTCTGATTTTGTGTCAAGATGTATGGTTTTTCAACAAGTGAAAGCTGGAAGGCAACAGCCTGGAGGAGTCATGAAACCTCTTCCCATACCTAAGTGGAAATGGGATAATATCACTATGGACTTTGTCATGGGACTACCAAAGACTTCTAGAAGGAACGATGCAATATGGGTCATTGTTGATCGTCTTACTAAGTTAGCACATTTTCTTTCTATAAGAGAAGATATACCACTTGAACGTCTAGAAAGACTATATATTAATGAATTTGTGAGGCTTCATGGAGTACCCCTATCAATTGTTTCGGGTTGTGATCCCCGTTTTACATCAAGATTCTGGAAAAGTTTTCAGAAATCCCTGGATACTGAACTTCATTTTAGAACTACTTACCACCCCCAAACTGATGGACAATCAGAACAAACTATTCAAACCTTAGAAGACATGTGGAGATCACGATCACATGACTTTCAGGGTATGTGGGATCAATATTTACCTCTGGTGGAATTTTCCTATAATAACAGCTTCCATTCAAGTATTCAGATGGCACCATATGAAGCATTATACAGAAAGAGATGTCGCACACCAACCTGTTGGGATGAAGTTAGTGAAAGAAAACTTGTAGGCCCAGAACTGGTGGAGGAAACGATGGAGAAGCAGCTCAAAGTAGGCAGAAGAGCTATGCTGACAACCGAAAGAAGGATTTGGAATTTTAGGTTGGAGATCATATTTTCTTGAAGGTATCTCCATGGAAGGGAGTTATATGTTTCGATAATAAAGGTAAATTAAGTCCCAGGTACATAGGACCTTTTTAAATTCTAGAACTAATTGGGGTTGTAGCTTATCGTTTGGCAATGCCGCCAAGTCTCTCCAAAGTTCACGATGTGTTCCATGTATCAATGTTGAGAAAATACATGCCTGACCCAACGCATGTAATCACTTACAAGAAATTAGAACTGGAACATGATCTGACTTATTGTGAAGATCCCGTCAACATTCTTGATACAAGAGAACAAGTGTTGAGAAACCAGACGACTCATCTGGTAAAAGTTCTATGGAGAAACCATAAGATGGAAGAGGCAACATGGGAACCCGAGGAACTTATGATGAAGAACCACCCGAGTCTTTTCTTGTAGTATTATTCTATAAATTTAGAGGAAGAAATTATTTGAAGGTGGGGAGAATGCAACACCCCAAGTTTCCACAGTACGCTTCCCTTTGAATAATACAGTACCGTGTGTTGTACGCAACTTCAAGTTCTAACACACACCACAACCAATCAAACTAGTTGTTATGAATATTAATACCCAATTTTTGAAATTTTATATATTTTATCTTTCAAAATGGACTTCATTTTTGAATTCAGGATATTGAAATTAGCTTAGGGTGAATTTTTGGTATTTTTCTAAAAACATTCAATTTTTGATGAATAGTGAAAAAACACTGAGTTATAGTTTAAAACCGAATTTTTATTTAAATAATTATTTATCTTATTTTTAATTAAGGTAAAAATAGATACATAATACTTATATAAGTTCAATTTAATTCATTGGAGTTAGTTTATAATAATTTTAGATATATTAAAATTTTATTGAACTTTTCACCGTCTTTTACCCACCTCCTAGGAGAATTTGAAAATTCACATAAAACTTAATTTTACTGCTTCTATGAGTGTAATTTCAAAAATCCTAGAGACACGGTTAATATCAAGGAGTAAAATGTGGTTCAATAAGATAAAAATAATTTTTGGTGAATAGTAACTTTTTACTTTTATTTACCACGGTTAAAAGTAAATAGGGTAATTAAGGGTAAAAATGATATTCATATTACCCTAACACATGTCCTAATTCTATTAGAAAAGTGTATATCAACCAACAACAACCTTAGGAATAAAATATTATCATTTTGGTCCACTTGGATTAGATTAGGACATTTATTATTATTTAATTCAAAGAAGAGTTAAAAGAGTTAAAATCAAAGTTTAATAACTAAAACATTTTTTATATAGGGTTATACATAAGATAAATTTGATTATAAATATTAATTAGAAAGCTAAAAATATTTCATACATAATGGTATTTTATTTATAATTTTTATACATTAAATAATTTAATTTATTTATGACACGATGGTGAGGCAGTAATTACCTAATTAATGAAATATTAAAATAATTGATATTATAAATATCAAAATAAATGTAATTTGAGACTTTTTATGAATTAAATTAATTTTCTAGGTTAATATGACATATTATAATTGGTTACATAAATTTTTTTCGAAGTAATAATGCTGTTATGAAATTATCAAAAACAAAATACCCAATAGTGTCAAAATTGACATAAAAGAGTTTTTAAAACAAACATTTTATTATTAATTGATATTATATTTCTAAAAATATAAGGTTGGGCCAAAGGACTTATATAATGATAGGTATATAATTAATGGACCACTTTGGGGGTCTCTTAGAGGTATATAGTAAATTTATTAACTATATAATATAAAAATACAAAGATACATGGTAAATGTTGAACTATTTAACTAAGAGTTAAATATAAGTGATGAGATTAATATAGTGACCCAAACCTCTCTAAAATATATTGTATGAAAGGATTTTTACTCATACCCACCTTAACATTTAAATAATCCACTTTGGATCCATTATAAACAGAATATGAATTTATTATAAAATAATATTTCTAGCTTTTCCTAAGGTGAACATCACCCCTCTTATAAAAGGGCACTCCCCCTTCCCTCTAATTCACACCTTCAAAGCATTTTGGATCGGACGACACCTTCCCAAATATTCTCTCAACTTACCTCAATTCAACCTAGAGGCCTTATTTTGATAAAAAAGGCAACCTAAGGATCCCTTTTGATCAAATCAAAAGGAAGAACCTGAAGAAGAGGTAATGTTTTCACCACCCTCTTCCAAGTTCCTTTCTTTTTCAACATCTTCTTTCTTTGTTATTTCCATTATTAAATAATAACTCCAGTATCTTTTATATACTGCGATGGTATTATAAATATGGTACAACCATATTCAGTATTCTATCCATCATTTTAATGACATGTCACCATACGTGCGTACGTACGACCTACCGTCTCTACGTCGTGGTGTAATTGTTATTCAATACATTATTATTCAGATGGGTACACTGATGATGTGTAATTCATTTAAATAATAAATATAACATGATAATGATTCTGTATATATGATATACCATCCAATTATATATTATTTTAATATCAAAATAATGATATTGTCGCTCGTGCGTACGTACGGATTACCGTCTCCACGAACGCGATGAGATTCATTCTCCATCGTATCCATTCAAGACTAAATTTCTTTCAATGATTAAAATTAATTTTTAGAGACATGATATCATTCTTGATATCAATAATATACATCCCATCCATAAAAAATATGGCTCACATAACAAATAATATAAAGGAAAACGAATCCGTTAACACCCGAAACGATGATAATACTAAGATATTATTAACAAATCAATGTTAAAAGATCATATATGATATCATATTAATGTATATGATTATTTTATAATTTAATAACAATTATTTCACCATTATATAGAATTTTAACCTACCCTCAATCAAGGAAAAGTATAAGGTAGGAGTTTATTTCACAATCTCTTCATTATCTGAGGTTGTTTATACGTAATTATCTACTAGGACCTCTTTATCATCCACATCCATGTTTCTTAAAAATGTATTTCAAAAAATTCTTACTACTTTACAGAATATGTGTTAAAGTCATTTATACCCTTGTTTTAATTTTTATAAGAATTTTATAAAGGAATCTTTCCATCATTTTCCAAACAAGGTCCCTTTTAACCTTTTCGACAGAATTAAGGTAAGAATGTCCTTTTTTAACTTATACGACAGGTGCGGCTATTTTCTGCTATTATAAAATCATAAAATAATCCCTTAAAATCTTATAAGAATATTTTCAAAGTAAATGTTTTATTTTATAATTGTGTGAATTTTAAATTATTTAAAAAAAAGTGATATTTCTCTCAAATAGTTTTGATTTCATCTATGTCAACATCCTTTGATGGATTTTAAGATTATTTGAAGTTGGTTTGTTATGATACAAAACTTCTATATAGTATTGAAGGTTTTGTGATTTGTTTGACTATAGATGTTTTATTTTTATACCATTCATGGTTTATGGATAAAGTATTGACATTTCGTATGCTAGTTTTAATATGAATGTTTATGTTATGTTTAAACATGTTCATATGAGGAATGCATTGGACTTAATAAGTGACGGGTGGAGCCCACTATAGCTCCTCGATGCATCGGTAGGTCTCATGAGACAAACTAGTATCTTTACACAAGTCCTTGAAAAAATATTATTTGTAGTATTGGCACAAGGCCTTGACTATGTGGTTATGATAGTCTTGCATTATGCATTCCATCATTATGAAAGTGGTTATTGATATTGCATGTGATTATTTGACTAGTAGAATATCTATGTGAATAAGTAAATGACATTATTTCATTTTATCTTTTCCATATTATGCTGAAGTTCATGTTTAAAAGTCTTTTGTTTTAGTTATACATTGCCTTAAATGTTTATGTTTATTTATGAAAGTTTACGCTATATTTTTATCCTTACTGGGCATTTGAGCTCACCCCTTTCTATGTTTTATTTTTCCCATGATGTGAAGAAGTATTTTATGAATGAACTATAAGGATAGTATAAGGGGATATAATTGTGGAGACAATATGTTGTTGTAGTTTTCACTTTATGGTGTAAATATAAACTTTATTAATGTATCTAGTGATTCTAAGGCTACTAAACAAATCGGTCTTTTGAAACTTGATCTTTTGTGATCATGCCAATGTTATGTAATAATGCTCCGAATCTGGGTAACTGGGGTAGGGGCGTTACATATTTATTGGCATTTTGGAAAGAGAGGTCACCTTAAGAAATATTATCATGAAAGGAATAAAACATTAAGGAATCCTTCTAAAGAGTTGAGTGTAGTAACATAGAGTAGTTTAAATATACTTATGGATGCTTTTACACAAATGGAATCATGGATCTTATATTCTAGAGCTTCATTCCATTCCATGGATAAAACAGAGTGTATGTCAAATTAAGTATCAAAATATTTTGGTAGAGTTCATCTTGTTGAATATGAATCTGTTAACATTGTGAGAAAGGGATAATTAAAATTTTCGTTGAAGAATAGAAGTTTTCTTGTATTTAAAGAAGTTTAACATATTCTAGGACTTTTGAAGAACCTGATTTTAGTGGGTCTGATAAATGAATATGTTTTTAGAAGGGTATTTATATAAGGGGAGTATAAGATTACATGGGGTTATATTTTCATAGACATAGGTGTAAAATATGGTTCGTTGTATCTAACTAGAAGGGAATAGGGAAATACACTCATCAGAATGAAATATTACATAAATTCATAACTTTAGTATAATCATTTTGGGAACCTAATTGAGTAATGTATGTAGATTCTAGTAAAAAAAGGTGTACTGGAGATGGATCAATCAGATGTCAGAATATGCGACTGTTGTAAACTAGGGAACCAGAATATGGTTTCTTTCAATGTTTCTAGAAGAACACAAAAACATCAAAAACTATAATTTGTTTATATAGATGATTGGGGACCTTCACCTTATCTTTATTAAGAAAAATATAGGTAATTTGTTACCCTTATTGATGATTCCACAAGAAAATTATGGGTTTTTAATATAAAACATAAAAGTGATGTGTTTGGAATCTTTGTTCAATGGAAGGATATGGTGGAAAGAGAAATTAGAAGAAAGTTGCAGTGTCTGAGGTTAGAGGATGGTGGTGAGTTTACCAAAATTAGTTTCCAAAACTAATATAGTAAAAGAGGAATCCAATATGATAAGGTTGTTCTAGGAACACCTAAACAAAATGGTGTAGCTAAAAGAATGAATCAAATATTTATGGAGAGGATAAGATGTATTATTCTACATTCTGAAATCTCTAAGGAATTTTAGGAGTAATTTGTAGGAATGAGAACTTGCTTAATCAATATAACTCCTTTAGAACCCATTATACAATGGTTTTGGGAAGAACTATATTCTATAATTTTTTTGTAAGTATCTCGTCTTATAGTTTTTAGATGTTTAGCCTATATGTATGTGGATGAAAAATATATAGATAATCTTGAAGTTAAATCTCAATCATGTTTCTTATTAGGATATGAATATGGAGACTTTGTTTTTTTGACTTAGGGATGATGAAAAGAAGAAAGTTTTCATAATTCAAATTTTTCTCTTCAATGAGTAGATATTATGGAGAGATCATAACTTAAAGGAGAAGGAGGTTGAGGATAATGATTTAACTTCATTTAAAGTTGAACTGAATAGTTTTTAAAAAGGATCACATGTTAAAAAATGTTCAGATGTCTATAAATATAATGGAAAGGATCATATTTAATAATAAAGTTTATAGGGTAGTGTAGAAAGTTTAGAAGTTCGTATAGAAAAAGGTATATCTAAAATCCTGGGAACTAGGGAAGGTCGGTAAAGAGTTTTGGAAGGAAATTTCTAGAAGAAGCAGAATCACAGGTTAATTAGTGAAGATTTTCAAAGATCATATGACTGGTTTAGAGGTGTGTTGTAACACCCTGGGTTTTAGGATACATTAATTTTTCCCTATAATTATAATGAATTTTTCTCTATTCTTTCAAAATAATTAGTACTTGATTAAAGATTAGGTTATATAAGATATAGACCAAGCTAATGATACTTTATTAAATTATAATGGAACATTATAATGAAGGTAAATGAAACCATTTATCATTTACAATGAATTATTACACATCATGGATTATTACATCCATTAAAAATTTAAAAAATAAAATGGGAAAATAAATTGAAAAGAATGATATCTTTAGAACTAAAAACTCCCTTATACCATTTGTGGCCTTTAATAATCACCATTAGTATAATAAAATCTATAATGAGAAAGATTAGATCAAAGGAGAAATCATGTTATGATATCTAAAATAAAAACTATGGAAATGAGAAGTGTGACTTAAGAAGTGAGAATATAATGAATGATTTTAGTAAGCCTATATATAGAAATGGTATCTGACCGTTGCAAATATTTTTGTTACAAATATGGTCATTGAAAATATAGTCACTGAAAATATGGTTATTTGATAAATTTTCATTGGATATACATGTGTCAAATAGTTATACCAGAGTTATGTATTGTAAGTAATGAGTTTAAATAATATGTTTTAGAAATAATAATAATAAAACAAAAAAATAATATTTAATTAAATTATTTTATTTTTTTGTGCTAAAATATTATTATTAAAAGAATTATTTGATAAAATTAAAAAAATTAATATCAATATATTTATAAAATTAAATTATTGAGACATAAATAAATAATTATAATTATATTTAGGTTAAGATCATTTTATACTTAAAATGTATTTTTATAAAAAATGGATTTTCATGTGCTATGCATTTTGTTAAAATACAAAATTTATTATAGTGAAAGTATGATAATGTTTATTATTGATATATATTAACACTATTTTATTTATTAATTTATTTGAAATTAGATTTAGTACATATAAAGTCTAAAAACTCATTTTCCTATATAAGTAGCTTTCTTTATTTTTTTCTTAATTTAAAATCCAAATTTATAAATTTTAGGATATGAATTTTATAAAATCAATGTAATTTTTTAATTTCACATATAAAAATTAGTACATGATTAATTTTTTGAATATTTCTAAAAATAATTGATTTTTAGATGAATAGTGAAAAATACAGTTTTTTCCAATACAATGACTTTTATTAATTTATCAATATATAAGCAAGGTATTAAATTTTATAAAAAAATGAATTTATAAATTATATATTTAATAAATAATTATATTTATTTTAATGATATTTTTTAAATTTATACAACCTTTTTTTCCTTATAAAACAAAAGTAATATTTTAAATCTAATAAAAAAGTAGTTTTTTCTCTTTTCATTCAATTAAAAATTATTTTTTGTGGAATTAAATTTTTTATTGATTTAAAATAAAAATAAAATTTATTTTTTATTATAAATAAATTTAATTCTTTGAAATAAAAACATTTATAATTTTATCCCGCACATAAATTTTAATCTTAAAATGAAATTTTTCTAAGAAATAGTTTTTATGCGTTATGTGCGCAAATACTAAAATTAATTTCTCTTACTCTTTTGAAAAAAAAATTATAAAATTATTTCCATATTTTAAATCATAATTTTTAAATTATTGAATAATTCATTTTTAATTCTGTGTAATCAAATTAGTTACTGAGGGTGAAAGTGGAGTTGCCACGGTAAGTGTCAATTAGGGTAAAAGTAGTTTTAAATAGTGTAAAATGTTAAAACATATGAAAAACATATATGATATTGATGGTGGAGGGATTATAGACCATATATACTTCCCAATACAATTATTGTCCATTTATTAGCTTTTGGCCTTGAATAATGGAATGAAATTATTGAAAAGTAAAGAGATTTTACAAAACTATCACTCTCTTTACTTATAAAAGGATCCCACCTCCTCCCCATTTATACACCAATTATAAATATTTGGATAAAACAAAACTCTAACCTAGTCTCTCCTTAAAACCTTCCCCACTGCATTGAATCCTTTTTCTCACCAAAAGAACATGCTTATAAGGATTAATGAGTTTCCCAAGGGAGAACTTTCAAGGGTGAGTTAATACTCTCCACCCAACTTTTCTAGTGCTTTTCTTCCTCTACACCCCTAAAGTCCAATATATACATGAATTTATGACAACAAAAACATCTTAAATATTATAAAGTTTTATTATACTAATTTAATATCTATTTTATACAGTCCTCCAAAATCATTGAGAAAAATGAAAACGTTGTCATGCATATATGCAGATTACCACCTCCATGAACGACGTGTTCAATTTTTTATCACCACAATAAATGGATGTTTAAAAGAGGTTATTTAATTAAATTATATAATATTTATAAAATTATTATTATTCTTAAATGATAATTATTTCATTTCCCACCCCACCCCATTCTATTGAAAATGAAAGTGTCTTCTGTGCGTACAAGCAAACTACCATTTCATCGAAACAATATGTTTTTTTTTCAAGACCACATAATATGGATGAATTTAAAACGTATTTAGTATGTAAAAAAATTATATTTTGAAGCAATTAATATTATGTAAGAATAATTTTGGTCATTCTATATGTTTTATTAACAAGAAACTCGCATAGTAAATTTAACCACCTTAAATGGACTTATCAAGGAACCTTTATTAATTTTGGTCTATTTTGGGATAACATTTATTTTTATAATGGAAAAATAATGTAAATAAAACTACCCAATTCTAGTTATCATTAAGTAATTTTACAACACCTTTTACCATTGTCAACAAACCAGAACTTTCACAAAGAAATTAACTAGGAAATCCTAAGTAACCGACACAACTTGAAACTATATTAAAAATAAATAATAATAAATAATAAATGGATCTTATAAAATTAAATATAGATGACTAAGGTTCTTTGGTATCAATTTAATGAAATTAATTTAATTATTTATTAATTTAAGCACAAGCGTAGAAAGAATTTTGATAATAGATAAAGGATTTTCCGTACCACCATCATTACTTGTAGGTTACACATTCTGTTTCTTCTTCTCCATTTTTTGAAATAAAATTCTCATGAAATTATTCTATTTTTTATATATGTACTTTATATATATA
Source organism: Viscum album (assembly GCA_963277665.1). NCBI lineage: Eukaryota > Viridiplantae > Streptophyta > Magnoliopsida > Santalales > Viscaceae > Viscum > Viscum album. The sequence continues at coordinate 71,052,525 of OY728162.1, read as the reverse complement.
CCTATTTAATTATAATTTTCATTGTTGGGGTTATACATTTTTTTAGTTCCTAGTAAAATTCTAACTTTAAATTAAACCCCATTTAAGGGAACTTTTCTATTTCTTATCTCATAGAAAGAATTACCCCATAAAATGTCTTTAAAACATTAATAGATTATAAAAAACCTTATTATTTTATGTACAAACCACTTGGTTCAAATATGGTTTTTATGGAAAATAATAATCTTGTTCTTCTTTAGGAACATCCTTTACTTATTTCATAAAGCATCACCCAAGTATTTCATTTTTATTCTTTCTTCCTAAGATCCTTCTCATAAATTTTATAAATTAGAATTCCATTTTCAAGAGCTATTTCAATTTTTAAATTATTAAATTCAAAAAAAATCATTATTTTGTAAATCCTTATGATTTATGCTTCAGTTTTCCTTGAATCATAATTATGAAACCTACTTCCTTCCTACAATTTTCATCAGGATTATGATTTATGTATGATTTATTTTCCTCATGTAGAAAGTATGTGTATGATTTTCATAATGTGATGGGTGGGAATGAAATTATATATCTCTCCAATGTATTGGGTAAATATTTATATCTCATGATATGGTATGCAATAGATTAGGGAGTGAAATCCACCATAAGACTTTGCCCACTTTATGATGATGGTTTTAGGAGTGACCGTTGATTTATTTTTTTGATGTCATATCTCATGTTGTTTCAATATAATATATGATTCCAAGATATTATGAATTCATTTACTTATGTTATGTTTACATACCTATCATTATTCCCTTTATGATATCAAGTTATGCTTCTTAAAACTCATGTTATACCTTATTTCCATGTTTATTCCCTTACTAGGCTTTCAAGCTCATCATTTTCCATGTGTATTACCCCCAGGGAATCATGTGCCGTTTTAGAAGATCTATTTGTATAAATAGAACTATGTAGAGTTTTAAATAATGATGAATGTTTTATGTTTAATATTATGTATTTATGTGTCTAATATTCCAAATACACTATACCTATAGATCCTTGATTTGTGCTTATTAAAAATCAATGTGAAAACTTATGAAATTAAGTTTCATTAAGGTTTTCATCACTATATATAGAGATAATCTAAGTTTCTTACTTTTAATTGATTTTATAGAACTGTTGAGTCCATAAGAATTTATAATTTGGTAGATCCCATAAATTAAGAGTTAGAAATGTAGGAAGAGTTAAATTCACCATGAGTGAATAACACCAGGGAGCTAATAGAATTTCCACTTGGGAAGAATTAATTTGAAAACAGGTGGGTATTATGGTTGAAAAAATAGTTTATGGAAGGAAAATATATAAATCAAGGCTAGTTAATAAAGGATTTTTATAGAAGGAAGATATTTACTTCTCTGATATTTTCTCTCTGGTAATGAAACATACTAGCATCTGAACTATATTATGTTTGGTTGTTTTTGAAAAAAATTACCTTGAAGATATGGATGTGATGATGGATTTTATTCAAAGGGATTGGGAGGATTAAACTTATATGAAACAATATATTGATTTTATGGATAATTGGAATTATTTCTTGGTGTATAAACTAAAAATAAGTCTTTATGGTTTGAAATAAGCACTAAGATATTGTAACTAGAAGATTGATTCCTTCATGTAAGAGAAAGTTTTCATTCAAAGAGAATATGATCTTTGTTATTATCGGAAGGAGTTCATCATTAATGAATTTATAATCTTACTTTTGTACATGAATGATACATTGTTGGTAGATATGAATATTAAGCTTATTATAAAGTTAAATGAGGAATTATCTAGAATGTTTGAAAAGAAAGGTATTGGTGAATCTAAAAAGATCGTGGCCATGGGGATTTAATGTGATAGAAAAAATCATAATTTTTGTTTTATCATAGAGGGATTACATTCATATGATCAATGAGAGATCTCAAAGGAGTTCATGTAAGTTTTCTTAAACTCATCTTGCTAGTCACTTTAGTTTTTTAAAGGAGAAATCACCATGAACAGAAGAAGAAAATAAGTTCATATTAAAATTTATATATGCCTTATCAGTCAAAATGTTGATGTATGATATGGTATGTATATTCTAAGATATTTCTGATGTAGTGGGAGTGGTCATATGATTCATGAAAAATCCAGTGAAAATTCATTAGAAAGAAGCAACACAAATTATTTGGTATCTCCAAGGAATAGAAGTAATCTCTATTTATTTTTGAGATGATGATATGTTACTTGGGTTTGTTGATGCTAAATTTAGGGGTGATTATGATTCTTAGAAGATAAAAACTAGATATTTTTACACTTTTTGTGGAACCACAATGAGTTGGATGTCCATGTTACAACTGGTGATAGAACTTTCTACAATTAAAGTTGAGTATGTGACTATAATAGAAGCAAGAAAGAAGATGTTATAGTTAATTCACTTAGTTGATGAATTCAAATATTTATAGTTGAACTAGTTTTTATTCTACAATATTCAGAGTGTAATTAATTTGTATAAGAATCATGCATTTCATTTAATAACAAAACACATTGATCTAATGTACCATTACATATGGAAGATTCTTGAAGATGGTGAGTTGGAGTTATGTAAATTAGTAGTAAAACAAAATCTAATGTATATGTCTACAAAGACTTTGGGTCTGGAATTACTAAGAAAATATAAAGCCTCAATAAGTCATGGGTGAATATAAGGAGATGGGGGTACATTGTATGTGGTGGAATTTTAAGGCGAGTTCATGGTGTTTTATCTAAATAATTATTCAAGTGGGAGATTGTTGGGTTTTTTGAATCCTACTTCAATTGAATGATGTTTAAAAACTATAAGAATTGATTTAGGAAGTTATTCTTTTTTTGAAATGGTGGCAGTGACAGTGGTTTTCCTTTTAACATTTTGGAAGGATATTTCTAAAAGTAGGATGGTTCAGAAGGAGGTTCTTTTAATGGTTCTTAGTATGGATGGTATTTTTTGGGAAGTTTCATCTTGGAATTATGTAATATGGGGTTTTTTAACATATTTTTGTTGTATTTTCTGGTTTATTAGTGGTGGATATCATATTGAATATTTCTATAGTATGTCAATAGTTGGAATAGTTGAATTAATGGACTCCCATAATTTTTGAAGGTTGGTTGTAACATCCCAGACCAGGATGCCACCCAAAATGGTGCCCTAAGCTCGGTTCATCACATGGCCTCAAGTGCATATCTCTAAATTCTAGAGGTAGCCGACTAGAAACAAGGGAATAGGTGAGTAAGTGGGGAGACTATGACCACATTACCAGACTATCAAAATGGAAGTCAGACATATGGTAAATAGCAGAAGCAGAATAACTAGTCAACTAAAATAAAGACGAGACATGAATACATATCAATAACAAGAAGTTCCTCATATAAAAAATGATGTAGATGGTAAAAGTGTCTAGAAAGAATCCAGAACAGTATATGAAAATACAATACAATACAAGTATCCCAAAAAGAACAAAATACTAAAAAGGTATCCCAGCATCGCAAGCCTCAGCTTGGTCCTATGCTCCCATTCTCCAAATCCACAATCAATAACATGTACTAGGGTGCTTTCCCCTACCATCACCTGCAACCATATAATCTATTTGGTTCCCCAAGGAGCCCTAAATAAGTTGTGAGATAAACATACCAGTAGGAAAGAACCTAGTTCTATACATTTTTAACAAAAAGTCTACAAAAGTGCTAGAAAGTGTAAATAACTAGTAAAGTAAGTTTGTATGCCAAGGAATAAGTCTACTGTAACAAGTAAAACCAAACATCCCTCAAGGATACCTGCAAAAGAGAGTTATCTCCTAATAAGGAAGTTATGAACAAGTAAACAAGCAAGTCACGCAGCAAATCCGTACATCTATCTGTAATATGAAACCCACAACCACACTATATAAAGTAGTCAAGTATCCCACAACCACATCGTATAGTGAAGTGTAGACCGCAAGGGCCGGATCCAAGGTGTCAGCAGACCAAGGAATCCAAGTAATAAATATCTAGACCATAGAGGTCCAGATCTAAGGAGCTTGTCTAAGGTATCCCATTGATTCCCATGGTCATCCCTGGAGGAAACTCGGTTAGGCATTGGTTGGGGTCCTAGGAGAATGGAAATAGAAATTCTTATGAGATCCCAAGCAATCCGGATCCACGAGGTAGAAAGGCCTGAGGCATCCCATGGAATCAAGACCCAAGGGGAAGAGTCAACCCAAGGCGTCTAATACCGCATTCTATATCCATAGAGAGCATTCCATGGAATCTATTAAACCATTCATCAAGCATTAAATCATTCAAATTAAACATTCATAAAAATGTGGGTATACCCACTCACATCAATAAGCACAATCCATGAGTATACCAACTCATGAAAACCAATTTACCATTTACCATTTATATGGGCCTACCCTCCAATATTATCCAATTAAAATTCCATTTGTCATTTACATATAGGTATACCCACCCATATAAACACATTTTATTTAATACAAGCTATCAAAATAGGTATGGTGTCACAATATATCAATATTCAAGGAGTCAGTACATCTCGTAAGAAAGATATTCAAGCTATCAAGGCATCTAAGGGATTCCTCTAACTAGGAAAGCATAAGCGCACACCCCTTGGGTGGTTTTAAGAGTCATAAACAAGGCATTTCCTTAAGTTAAACCCCTCAGATGACCTCGAAAGGATCAATGGGTGCCAACGCACATAAATAGAACCCATGGTCAACCTACCTAGGTATAACTAATACTACTAAAAGATACTCGCTCAAAAATGATAACTCTATGGAATGTCCAACAGATTGAGAAATGGTTGAATGCCTAAAAAACACCAAGAAAAGCCAAAAGAAGTTATAGAACTCCTACCTCACCTCAGTAGTAGACAAATCATCCAGTATCAAGTCTTGATTCATCCTGGTTTGGAAGAAATCTAAAGAACAGATGAAGAACAAAAAATTAGGGCATATGAGCCTAAATCCAAATAGCGCAGTTTTTGTTTCGAAGAATCAATAATGACTAAAAAAGAACATAGGCCATATCGATGTGGATACATAGAGATGATCGTTGATCAAAATGGATATTAGACAAAGAGTAGGGATTAAGGCCTACTTTAGGTGCCTCAAGGGAGAGCTACGGGAGGCCTCATGTGCGTGGGAGAAGAAAAACCCATTTTATTTTAAAAATAAAATCTATTTTTAATTTAAATATTTTAAAAAAACACACAGTAGGGTCACATGGTTTCCTAAACCTTCCAGAGACCGTGCGCACCTCTCTGTCTAGGAGGACCACTTCACACAATTACCCCACGCGGTTTGACTAAGTGTGCGGTAACCTTGCAGAACCACTCTTCAAAAAACCTTCAATTTGCAGACCTCTCACATGATTTATACTAACCATGCACAAGCCATGCACAAACCATACGATAGGTCATTCTCATCCCAAAACATGGTTTCAGCCTCCGAACAGGCCCCAGACACCTCCAAAACACTCATGATCAAGATAAGAATTCATATAAGGCCATAACAAGGCATTTAAATTGAAAAGAAAAGTGTTTTTTCCTCAAAAGAAAACTCGGGATCTTATAATATTCACCTCTTATAGCAATTCATCCTTGAATTTCTCTTTGAAGGGCGTTCAAGATTATTTTGAGAACAAATCCGGCCATTGAGCATGTATGTCGGCCTCCCTCTCCCAAGTCTCATATTGTAAACGGATATACTGCCATAGAACCCGTACAAGAGGAACTAACTGGCCTCAAAGAAACTTCATGCTCCTATTAATGATATGAATAAGATGCTCCTTAAAGGATGAATCAACCTAAAGATTGACCTCCTTGGGATGAAAGACATGAGACGGGTCTAAGTGATAGCGGTGCAGATGAGATACACGTAAGACGTTGGGCATTGATAGGTACCTCTGAGATAACAATAGCAGATAGGAAACCGACCTAACTCTCTCCAGAATATCAAACAACCCAACATATCTTGATGAAATTTTACCCTACCTCCTGATCCAACTATGTCCCAACCTCGGTGAAACACGTAATAAAACACAATCCCCAACCTTTAAATCTAGGGGTCGTCTTCAATGATCAGCGTATGATTTCTAATGAGACAGCATAGTAACCATCTGCTTCTGAATCAACTGGACCTACTCAGAAGTCTCCTGCACGAGATACAGTCCCAATAAAGCTAGCTCTCCTACCTTTAACCAGCACAAGGGATAATAGTATTCCCTACCATATAAATTCTCATAAGGTTCTATCCATATCATCACCTGATAACTATTATTATAGGTGAAATCAACCAGTGGAATGTGCCTCTTCTAAGAGCCCCAAAAATATAGGATGCATTCTCGTAGAATTTCCTTTAGCACCTGTATCGTATGCTATGATTGGTCATCATTATGAGTGTGGTATGTTGTGCTTGGAATCATCTGTGTACCTAGCACCCTCTGAAAACTCTACTAGAAATGATATGTAAAGTGGGCCTCCCTATCTAAAACAATAGTGCACGGGACCCCATGAAGTCATACGACCTCTCAGATGTACCATTTTCTAAGATCATCAACACTGAAGGTCTCCTTGATCGGCAAAAAATGTGCGACCTTCGTAAACCTATCAAAGACAACCCAAAAATCATCATTACCTCAAGGTGACCTTGGCAAACCCATTAAGAAATCCATCACGACATCATCTCATTTCCACTCCGGGATAGGTAACTGTTGTAAAAGCCTAGCTGGTCGCTGATGTTCCACCTTCACCTGCTGATAGGTGGAACACCTAGTAACAAAACCAGCTACCTCTATCTTCATTATTGGCCACCAGTACTGACGTCGCAAGTCATAGTACATCTTGGTAACCCCGGGATGTACCGCCCAAGATGAAGCATGAAAGTCCCAAATCAATTCCTCATGTATATCCACTGGAACCCAAACACATCCATGGATATGTAGGGTCTCATCTTCGACTAATGTCCAACCAGGAGGAGGTTCCTCACCTGCCACACCTTCCTGTAGAACTAGTCCTTCTGAATCCAATAGCTGCCTCATCCTAACTTTGTCCATTAGGGTAGAGGTAACAACTAGGGGTGAAAGAAAAGTATGTTTTCATCTATCATGAACCTCCATATGCATCTCATAAAACAATTACATAATATTCCACATTCTATTGGCCTTCTGCACTGCCTGTTTTCGAGTCCTCCCACTCGGTACATCAGATACTACATTTCCTTTACTAGGCATGTAGGCAAGCTCAAAGTCAAAGGATTGTAGTTACTCCACCCACATTTGTTTCCTCAAATTTAGGTCATGCTGCGTAGAGATCTATTTGAGAGTTTTGTGGTCCATGAACACCAAAAAATGATCTCCCATTAAATAATTCCCCCAACAATGTAATTCATAAACAACTGCAGCTAAATCGAGATCATGTGTAGGGTAGTTATTCTCATGAAGCCTCAACTGTTGAGACATGTATTTCACAACTTGATCTTCGTACATCAGCACTACCCCCAACCCAATACCTGAAGTGTCATAGTACACCATGTAACTCTGGCCCTATTCTAGAAGTATTAGGAATAGTGCTAATTTCAAACTCCCTTTCACTCCTAAAAGGATGTCTCACACGATCTAGACCACACAAACTCCATAACCTTCTTAGTCAAGACCATAAATGGTGCTTAAGCATGAGAAGTCCTGTATAAAACTCCTGTAGAAGCTAGCTATCCCAAAGAATCTTTGTATGACAAAAATATTCTTGGGATATTCCTAGGAAACTACATCCATCACCTTCTCTGGGTTCACTGACACTCCTGCCTCCAAGATGATGTGACCCAGGAAGTGAATCAGATCCATTCAAAAGTGTCACTTTGTGAGCTTAACATATAATTGATTCCCTCTTAGTGTATTCAAAATGATCTTAATATGGTTCGCATGGTTGTGTCAATTATGATAATACCCCAATATATCGTCCACAAAAACCACCATAAAAGAATACAAGTAAGGATGGTACACTCAGTTCATCAAATCCCAGAAAACTGATGGCGCATTCATGAGAGCAAACAGCGTAACCTGATACTCGTATAACCCATAATTTCTATGAAAGGTTGTATGAGGTATGTATGTAGATCTAACATGCACCTGGTGATATCCTGAACTCAAGTAAATCTTCGAGAACACTCGAGCTCCTCGAAGATGACCAAATAGGTCATCTATCAGTGGCAAAGGATATAGGTTTTTAATAGTTAGTTGGTTCTGTTTTCAATAATCCACACATAGCCCAAGATTTCTATCCACCTTTTTTGCAAAAATAACTAGTAAACCCCATGGAGAAGTATTGGGTCTGATAAAACCCTTCACCTCCAAATCCTCTAGCTACCTCTTGAGCTCCTACAACTCCATCGTAGCCATCCTGTAAGGAGGAATGGATACCGGCGCAGCTCCTAGCACTAGATCGATTGATAACACCACCTTTATCTCAGGAGGTAAACTAGAAAGTAATTGGTAAAGTTATCCCTGAATCACTCAACCACTAGATGAAATTCCACCTGACTCATTCCCTGATCATCCAAAAACAAACTAGAAATCTGGGTTGTCATCCCACCAATCCCTTGATGCTCGGGTCTAACTCTTCTCTTCTAGACATCCCATTCATCTTTTTGAATAAACACTACACCCTCTAGTGATGTGAAAATCACACTCCGGCGATAGCAGTCAATGTATGCTCGATAAGCTACTAGCCAGTCCATTCTGATAATGACCTCGAACCCTGTCATCTTGAGGACATATAAAATCTAGAGAAATTGGCACCCACCAACCTCAAGGGGACACTCCATACACTGGAATACATCCCCCTTTATAACTCCCAACGGTGTGTCTATCATCAAAAATTCTTTAGAAATAAAAACAACAAGATTGAGGCTCTTTACCACTCGTGAAGAGATAAATTTGTGAGAGGTACTTGTATCGAAAAGAGAAGATTCAATAGTAGAAGATACTAAGATTGTACCTCTCACTATAGACTATCTGGGATCCTGCTCTTCTGGGTTCTATTTCACTGCATAAATCTGTTCTATATTGTGACCCAATGACCCTACCTAGATACCCTGAGCTGATCTTCCCTTATGTCTCTAAGAACCAAGTGTTTGGCTATCATGGCCATGACCACCACTACCTTGTTCTGACTGGCCTACACTACTCCATCTCTCAACCTGGCATGGAGCTGAAGAATCTTTTCATGAACCTGATGTCGGAGCTAACCCCCTACCACTAATAGCTAGAGGGAATGTCCTGCAAACCCGATGCATATGCCCCATCCTGACCCAAGATCATCACCCAACTGAGTCATGGTCACACTGATTTTTCATGTGGCCTCACCTACCACATTGATGAAAAAACACCAAGCTGCCCACACCCACAGGCTTACTAGCACTCACGTCACAGGAAGCCTCAAAAGGTGCTTCCTACCTAAATATGTAGATCCATTGGGGTGAGAAACAACACTCCCCTTCTCTATACCCCCAGATTCCCTCATGTTTCACTCTATAATCAGTTCCTGATTCACATTCTTAGTGATAGAAGGCAACCTAAACACATTGACTTGAGATCTGATAGCATGTCTGAGACCTTCCTCGAAGCGCCTCTCCCTCGATATCTCATCAGTAAGATACATCAGTGAAAAACATTGTAGCTATGTAAAGAATGTTGAGTATTCCATGACCATCATCGCACCCTGCTCTAGACACATGAATTCACTAGCCTACTCTACTCACAAACTAGGAGGTAAAAGTAGTCGTAAAAGTGGGTTTATAACTCATCCCAACCCATATCTCATAGCCCATCAGCCTGGTTCAAAATTTCACACCAGTTCTTTACTGCTCCATGTATCATGTAAGTCACGAGCTTGACCCTCCTCTCCTAAGGCATCTCTAGATGCTCAGAAATAGCTAACGTGGTCCCTAGCCACAGCTCTACAGCTTGTGGTCCATTATCCCCTAAAAACATAGGAGAATGCTACTGTTGGAACACCCGTGTCATCTCATCCATAGTCAAGGATAGCTGCAGTTCTCCCTAGAAAGTCTTCATATAGAGAAAGAAACCCTTGCGGAACTGTGCTTCAACACCTTTTTTTGGAGCATCCTCAGGTGCTACAGCTGGAACTATAGGAGGATCAAGCGGTAGCCCATGGCCCACCATCTCCAAAGTATGGTCATTGCCTCCATCATGGAGTACCACTGGATGTTTTCATGTTGGCATGTCTCTAAAATTCCAAATGCACACATAAAGAAAGAACGACATCAAATCACAAAGATCAAAAGCATAGGATAGGTCAAAACCCTCCTAGAAACCAAGTCAAACCTACAACCTACACCTAAATCCAGGATTGTATAAAGAACACCCAATGAACCACTAGAAACTATGCCTCTTTCCCACTCAAAAGTTGGGTCTAGGTCAAGTGTCTATTTTCCATTCAAGTTCCATTTCCATTCACATTCAGTTATTCAAGAAATTTTACCACAAGTTTACCAATTTCTGAATCCATGACGGCCAATAACACCTCATGAACCCAAAACTCGGTTCCCATTCAAACCATACATGTAACAAGTTCATTAAAATTTAAAATTCACAGGTTCATCACTTCTTAATTCATAAGGGCCCATACTCCTTACGGATTAAGAGATGATGTCACACCTTTTTATACTGCACCCAACTAACACTACAGTAGGCACAACTATCACCTCAACTATCACAATAGTATGAAATATCTAATGCATCCTAGATAGCATGGTATAATTCATGGTATGTGAACCTAAAAAGTTTCTATATAATGCATGAGATGGAAAACCCTCGTCTCATTAGGTTGCAATTGAAATGGAACCCAAAATTGCATCAATAGTAGTAGCATAAATCAAGTGTGTCACCCAATGGTGAAATCAAATCAACTGTAATAGTCAAAATCCAGAAAATCAAAACTCAATTCAAGGAAATTTTCCTTTTTCTTGTATGTGGGGTAGATACTCTGGGGCATAATTTATTACCAAACTCCATTTCCTTCCTATCCCTTTCTAACGTTTCCAAACAGTAATTCAAACCATAAAAAATTCTTTGATACCACTTTGTAACGTCCCGAACCTAGATGCCACCCAAAATGGTGCCTCAAGCTCAGTTGGTCTCATGGAATCAATTGAATCTCCCCAAACAACAGAGGCTACTGACTAGCAGTGAGGAACTAGGTGAGTCAGTGGAGAGACTATGAACTCATTACCAGAGTATCACAGTGGAAGTCAGACATACAGTAAATAGCAGAAGCTAAATAACCCGTCAACTAAAAGTAAGATGTGACCGGAATACATATCAATAACAAGGAGTGCCTTACATACAAAATGATGAATATGGTAAAAGTATCTAGAAAGCATCCATAATATTACATAGAAATAAAATACAATACAAGTATCCCAAAAAGAACAAAAGAACAAAAAGGTATCCGAGCATAGAAAGCCTCATCTTGGTCCTATGCTCCCCTTCTCCAAAGCCACAATCAACAACCTATACTATGGTGCTTTCACTTATCATCACCTTCAACCATATAATCTATTTGGGTCCCCAAGGAGGCCTAAATAGGATGTGAGATAAACATCCCAGTAGGAAACCACCTAGGTCTATACAGTTCTAACAGAAAATCTACAAAAGTGCTAGCAAGTGTAAACAACTATTAAAGTAAGTGTGTATGCCAAGGCATAAGTCTACTATAACATGTAAAACCAACAAACCCTCAAGTATACCTACAAAAGAGAGTTAGCTCCTAACAAGGTATCTATAACCAAGTAAAAAACCAAGTCACACAGAAACTCCATACATCCATCTGTAATATGAAACCCACAGCCATGTTGTATAGAGTAGTCAAGTATCCCATGGCCACACTGTATAGTGAAGTGTAGACTACAAGGGCCAGATCCAAGGAGTTTGTAGACCAAGGAATCCAAGTAATAAATATCTAGACCACAGAAGTCCGGATCCAAGGAGATTTTCCAAGGCATCCCATCGAGTCCGATGGGCATCCCTGGTGGAAACTTGGTTAGGCACTAGTTGGGGTCCAAGGAGCATGGTAATAGCAAGTCCTATGCGAGACCAAGGAAGCTGGATCCATGGGGTAGCAAGGACTAAGGCATCCCATGGAATCAAGACCCATGGGGCAGAGTCAACCCAAGGTTTCCACTACCACAGTCCAGATCCATGGAGAGCAGTCCATGGAATCTATCAAACCATTCATCAAGTATTCAAGCATTCAAATTAAACATTCATAAACATGTGATTATACCCACACACACCAAAAATCACAATCCATGAGTATACCCACTCACACAAACCAATTTACCATTTACCATTTATATGGGCCTACCCTACCATATTATCCATTTAACATTCCATTAGTCATTTACATATAGGTATACCCCCATACAAACACATTTCATTTAAGCCAAGCTATCAAAATAGGTATGGCATCACAAGATATCAATATGTAAGGAGCCAGTAAATCTTCTATGCAATCTATTCAAGCTATCAAGGCATCTAAGGGCTTCCTCTAACTAGGAAAGCACAAGCACACACCCCTTGGGTGTTTTTAATAGGCATAAACAAGGTATTTATTGAAGGTGCATCCCTTGGGTGACCTGGAAATGAGAAATTGGTGCCAAATCACCTAAATAGAATCCATGGTCAATCTCACTAAGTCCAACTATAGCTACTAAAAGCTAATCTCTCAAAAACGAGACCACGCCAGAAAGTCCTACGGATGGTGAAATGGACGAATGCTCGAAAAACACAAAAAAAAAAAGCAGAATGATAGTATAGACCACCTACTTTATCTTGGTAGTAAAAACCTTATCTTGTATCAAGTATTGATTCATCTTGGTTTCAAAGATATCTAAAGGATGGATGAAGAACAAAAAATAAGGGCATATGAGCCAAAATCCAAATAGAACAGTCGTTGTTTAGAAGAATCAAGAATGAATAAAAATGAATGTAGGCCTTACCAATGTGGATCCGTAGAGACAATCGGTGATCAAAACAGAAATCATATGGAGAGTAGGTCCCAAATCCTACTTTAGGTGCCTCAAGGGAGAGCTACAGGATGCCTCCTATGCATGCAAGAAGAAAACCCCATTTTAGTTTTAAAAAGAAAAAATATTTTTAGTTTTAAACTTTAAAAAAAACACACAGAAAAGGTCACACGGTTTACCCACATAGTTTCCCAAACCGTGCAGAAACCATGCACATCTCTCTGTCTAGGAGGGCCACTCCACATGGTTACCCCGCACGGTTTTACTAACTGTGCGGTAATCGTGCAGAATCACTCTTCCCAAAACCTTCATTTTAAGACCTCTTGCACGGTTTAGAATAACCATGCGCAGACCATGCGCAAACCGTGCACTAGGTCATTTTCAGCTCAAAACTTGGTTTCGGCCTCTAAACAAGCCCCATGCACCTCCAAAACACCCGTGATCAAGATAATCATTCATATAAGTCCATAACAAGGCATTTAAACAAAAAATAAAAGGATTTTTACCACTTATGAAAACCTGAGTTCTTACAATCTTCCCCCTTATAGAAATTCGTCCTTAAATTGCTCTCTGAAGGGCGGTTAAGGTTCTTCTGAGAACAACTCCAGCCACTAATTAGGTACATCATCATCCCTCTCCCAAGTCTCATCCTATAAACGGTCATGTAGCTATATCACCCGTACTATAGGAACTGACCGGGCTTGAAGAACCTTTATGCTCTTGTCAATGATACGAATCAGATGCTCCTTAAAAGAGGCATCAACCAAAAGATCAACCTCATCAGGCTGAAAGATATGAGATAGGAATAAGTAATAGTGATGTATATGAGATACATGGAAGATGTCGTGCATGGATTGGTACCTACGAGGTAAAAAAAATTGATAGGCAATCGACCCAACTCTCTCCAAAATCTCAAATGGCATGACATATCTTTTTGTATGTTTACCATGTCTCATAATCCACCTATGTCCCAACCTCAGGGAAACTTGTAAGAAAACACAATCCCTTACCTCGAACTATAGGGGTCATCTGTGGCGATCGATGTATGATTTCTGATGATATTGGGCAGTGACCATACACTTCTGAATCAACTGGACCTGCTCAGAAGTCTCTTGCATGAGATGCGGTCCCAATAAAGATGCCTCTCTTACCTCTAACCAGCACAAGGGAGAATGGAATGGCCTACCATATAAATCCTATTAAGGTTACATATGTATCATCTCCTAATAACTATTATTGTATGAGAACTTAACCAGGGGAATGTGACTCTCCCAAGAGCCCCCAAAATCTTGGATGCATTCTCGCAGCATGTCCTCTAGCACCTGTATCATATGCTCTAACTTTCCATTAGTCTGAGAGTGGTATGTTGTGCTCAAAATCACCTATGTACCTAGCACCCTCTGAAAACTCTTCCAGAAAGAATATTTAAAGTGGGTTTCCCTCTCTGAAAGGATAGTGCGTGGGACCCCATGAAGTCATACCACCTCTCAGATATACAACTTTCCAAGATCATCAACACTAAATGTCTCTTTGATCAGCAAGAAATGTGCGACCTTTATAAGCCTTTCAATGAAAACCCACACAAAATCATTATCTCGAGGAGACCTCATCAAACCCATCAAGAAATCCATCATGACATCATCCCATTTCCAATCCGGGATAGATAACTGCTAAAAAATCCCAATTGGACGCTGATGTTCTGCCATCACCTACTGATAGGTGGAACACCTAGTAACAAAACCAGCTACCTCTCTCTTCATTATTAGCCACTAGTATTGATGTCTCAAGTCATAGTACATCTTGGTAACTCTGGGATGAACTTCCCTAGCTGAAGCATGAAAATCTTGCATCAATTCCTCATGTATATCCACTAGAACCCAAAAACATCCATGAATCAGGGTATCATATTTGCCTACCATCCAACCAGGATGAGGTTCCTCACCTGCCACACATTCTTGCAGATCTAGTCCTTCTAAATCTAATAGTTTCCCCATCCTAACTCTGTACAGTAGGGTATAGGTAAAAGATAAGGATGAAAGAAAAGTATTATCTTATTTCTCATGCACCTCCAGTTGCATCTCATAAAACAATGCCATAAGCTACCACTCACTACTGGCCTACTTTACCTCATGTATTTGAGTCCTCCTGCTCAGTGTATCAGCTACTAAATTTCCTTTACCATGCATGTACGAAATCTCAATGTCAAAGGACTGTAGGTACTCCACCCACCTTTGTTTCCAAAAATTTAGGTCTCACTCTTTAAAGATATACTTGAGGATTTTTTGGTCCGTGAACACCACAAAACACTCTCCTAGTAAATAATGCCTCCAATAGCACAATTCATGAACAACTACAGCTAACTCAAGATCATACAAAGGGTATTTCTTCTCATGAGGCCTCAACTTTGAGACCCATATTCTACGAATTGATCTCCCTACATCATCACTTCCCCAACACAATACCTAAAGCATCATAGTACACCATGTAACTCTGGACCTACTCTGGTGGTATTAGGACTCATGCTGATGTCAACCTGTATTTCAGCTCCTAGAAGGTTGTCTCAAAATATTATGACCACACAAACTTCACACCCTTCTTAGTCAAGCCCCTCAATGGAACTGATAAGCATGAGAGGTCCTTTATAAAACTCATTTAGTACCCAACTAGACCTAAGAAGCATAGAGTGTTAAAATTTCTTGGTTTGTTCCCAAGAAACTATAGCCCTCAGATTCTCGGGGTCCAATGACACTCCTGTCTCTGAGATGATGTGACCCAGGAAGTGAATCTGATCCATCCAAAAGTGGAACTTTGTGAGCTTAGTATATAACTTATGTTCTCTTAGTGTATTAAAAATGATCTCAAGATAGTTGGCATGGTAATTTTGATTGTGAGAATACACCAAGATATCATCCACGAAAACCGCCACAAAAGAATCCAAGTAAAGATGTAATACTCAGTTCATAAAATCCATGAAAACCGCTGGCACGTTCGTAGACCAAAAATCATAAAAAAAAACTCAAATAACCCATACCTTCTATGAAAGGTTGTACGAGGTACGTAGGTCAAATACGCACATGGTGATATCCTGACCACAAGTAGATATTTGAGAACACTCAATCTCCTCAAAGATGATCAAATAGTTCATCTATCTATGGATAAGGATATCAGTTTTTAACCATCAGTTGGTTCAGTTTTTGATAATACATGCATAGCCTAAGAGTAATGTCTACCTTTTCACAAAAAAGAACCAGTGAACCCCATAGAGAAGTATCGGTTCTGATAAAACAATTCACCTACAAATACTCTAGCCACCTCTTAAGATCCTGCAACTCCATCGTAGTCATCCTGTAAGGAGGAATGGATGCCATCACAGCTCCTAGAACTAGATATATGGATAACTCTACCTTTCTCTCAGGAGGTAAACCAGAAAATTCATCAGGAAAGACATCCCTGAAGCTCTCAACCACTTGAGGAATGTCTACCTGACTCATTCCCTGATCATCTAGAAACAAACTAGAAATATGGGTTGTCATCCCACCAAGCCCACGATGCTCGGGTCCAGCTATGATCTCCTGGACATCCCATTCACCTTTGTGAATAAACATTGCACCCTATGGTGATGTGAAAGACACCCTCCAACGATAGTAGTCAATGTAAGCTTGATAATATACTAGTCAGTCTATTCTGAGAAAGAAATCGAACCTTGTCATCTTGAGGACATATAAACTTCAATGAAAGTGGAACTCACCAACCTCAAGGGTACACTCCATACACTGTCATAGATCACCCGTTATAACTCACAATGGTGTGTCTAGTGTTAAAACTCCCTCATAAAGAAAAACAACAAGCCCAAGGATCTTTACCACTCATGCAGAGATAAATCTATGAGAGTCACCTGTATCGAATAGAGAAGATGCAATTGTAGAAGATAATAAGATCATACCTCTCACTGTAGATGGTTTAGAATCCTTCTCCTATTGGGTCTATTGCACTGCATAAATCTGGCATGTACCGCGGCCCTATGACCCTGCCTGTCTACCCAGAGCTGATCCTTCATACAATCGCTGAGAACCCAGTGTCTGGCTATCATGGCCATGACCACTACTACCCTAGACTAACTGGCCTACACTGCTCCATATCCTAGCCTAACATGGAGTAGAAGAACCTTCTCCTAAACCCAATGTCGAAGCTTCCCCCTACCACTTTCAGTTGGAGGGAAGTTCTCTCAAAACCGCTACATAATCCCCATCCTACCATAGTCTCGACACTCAACTGGGTCATGGTCACAATGATTTTTCGTATGTCCTTGACTACCACACTGATGGAAAACACCAAGTTTCCTTACCCACATCCTGACTAGCACTCATGTCATGGGAATCCTCAAAACGGTGTTTCCTACCTGAAGACGTAGATCCACTGGGGTGAGAAAAAGAACTCCCCAGCTCTATATCCCTATCATCCCTTAGGTTCCCCTCTGTAATCAGTGCCTGATTCACAATATCAGTGATATAAGGAAACATTAACACATTGACCTGAGATCTGATATCATGTTTGAGACCTTCCTCGAAGCGCCTCTCCCTAGAAAACTCATCAGTAAGATAAATTGGTGAAAAATGATGCAGCTTTGTAAAGCACGATGAGTATTCCATAACTATCATCGCACCTTTCTCCAGACGTATGAACTCACTAGGCCACTCTACTCGTAGAGTAGCGGGGTAAAATTAGTCATAGAATCAGGTTTGCAACTCTTCCCAACCCATATTCTGTAGCCCATCAGCCTAGTTCAAAATGTTGCATCATCGCTTTTCCACTCCACATAGCATGTAAGTTGAGAGATTTACCCTCCGCTCCAAATGCATCTCCAGATGCTCAAAAATATCTAATGTTGTCTCTATCCATAGCTCTATAGCTTCTGTTCTGCCATCCCCTGAAAATTTAGGAGGATGCTACTGCTGGAACACCCGTGTCAGCTTAGACATAGTCAAGGTTGGTTGCGATGCTCCTTGTAAAATTTTCATATAGTGAAAGAAACCCTCGTGGAACTGTGCTTCAACACCTCTATCCAAATCATCCTCAAGTTCCACAAATGGAACTATAGGAGGATCAAGTGGTATCCCATGGACCATTTTTTCCGAAGTATGTTCATCACCTCTATCGCAGTGTACCACTAGAGGTCGTCATGTTGACATGTATCTACAATGCTAAATTCATGCCTCAGAAAAGAACAACATCAAAGCATAATGCACAAAAGCGTAAGACATGATAAAACCCTTCTATAAACCAAGTCACACCCACAACCTACTTCTAAATCCAAGACTGTATAAAGAACCACCAATGAACCACTAGAAAATATTCCTATTTCCCACTCAAAATTTGGGTCTAGGTCAAGTCTCTATTTTCAATTCAAGTTCTATTTCCATTTACATTCAGTTATTCAGGAAATTTTTCCAAGGATTTACCAATTTCCAAATCCATGAGGGCCCATAACACCTCATGAACCCAAAACATGGTTCTCATTCAAACCATACATGTAACAAGTTCATTAGCATTTACATTTCACTAGTGTATCCTTTCTAATTTCATAAGGGCCCATACTCTTTATGGATTGAAAGGTTATGTCACACCTTTGTATACTGCACCCAACTAACACAACAGTAGGCACATCAATCACCTCAACTATCACAACATCATGCAATATCTAATGCATCCTTGATGGAATGGAATAATGAATGGAATGTGATCCTAACAAGTGTCTATATGATTCATGAGATGGAAATCCCTCATACCATCAGGTTTTAACTAAAATAGAACCCAAATTGCATCAATAGTAATAGAATAAATCAAGTGCGTCACCCAATGGTGAAATCAAATCAACTATAATAGTCAAAATTCAAAAAATAAGAACTCAATTCAAGACAATTTGGCTTTTTCCTTTATGCGAGGTAGCTACTCCCAGGTACAGTTTATTACCAAAATTCATTTCCTTCCTATCCCTATCTAATGTCTCCAAACAGTAAGAAAAAATAGAAAAACTCCTTTGATACCACTTTGTAACATCCCGGACCCAGATACCACTCGAAATAGTGCCCCGAGCCATGTTGGTCACATGTCCTCAAGCGCATCTCCAAAAATGCCATAGGCTTCCAACTAGCAGTGAGGTCCTAGGTGAGTTATTGCGGATACTATGAACTCATTACTAGAGTATCATAGTGGAATTCAAACATTAAGTAAATAGAGAAAGCAAAATAACCAATCAACTAAAAGTAATATGAGATAGGAATACATATCAATAATAAGAAGTTCCTCATATACAAAATGATGTAGATGGTACAAGTATCAAGAAATAATCCATAACATTCCATGCCGATAAAATACAATACATGTATCCCAAAAAGAAAAAAATACCAAAAAGGTATCCTAGCATCTCAAGCCTTAGCTCTATCCTATGCTCCATTGATCCAAAGCCACAATCAACAACTTGTACTAGGGTGCTTTCCCCAATCATCACCTATAACCATATAATCTATTTTGGTCCCCAAGGAGACCCAAACAGGGTGTGAGATAAACATCCCAGTAGGCAACCACCCAGGTCTATAATGTTCTAACAGCAAATCCACAAAATTTCTAGCAATTGTAAACAACTAGTAAAGTAAGTGTGTATGCTAAGGCATAAGTCTACTATAAAAAGTAAAACCAACCATCCCTAAAGGCTACCTGCAAAAGAGAGTTAGCTCCAAATAAGGTAGCTATAACCATGTAAAGAAGCAAGTCACATGATAATTTTGTACATCCATCTATAATATGTAACCCACAACCACGCTGTATAGAGTAGTCAAGTATCCCACGACCACACCATATAGTGAAGTGTAGTCCACAAGGGAGATATCCAAGGTGTCCACAGACCAAGGAATCCAAGTAATAAATATCTAGAACAAAGAGGACCGGATCCAAGGAGATTTTCCAAGGCATCTCATCAATTCCCATGGGCATCCCTGGTGGAAACTCGGTTAGGCACTGGTTGGGGTCCTAGGATCATGGCAATAGAAAGTCATATGCGAGCCCAAGAAAGACAGATCCATGGGGTAGCAAGGCCCGAGGCATCCCACAGAATCAAGACCCAAGGGGAAGAGTCAACCCAAGGCATCCACTACCACATTACAGATCCATAGAGAGCAGTCCATGGCATCTATCAAACCATTCATCAAGCATTCAAGCATTCAAATTAAACATTCATAAACATGTGAGTATACCTACTCACATAAACAATAACAATCCATGAGTATACCCACTCATGCAAACCAATTTACCATTTACCATTTATATGTATCTACCCTCCCATATTATCCATTTAACATTAAATTATTCATTTATATATAGGTATACCTTCCCATATAAACACATTTTATTTAATCCAAGATTTAAAAATAGGTATGGTGTCACAAGATATCAATATGTAAGGAGGAAGTAAATCTTCTAAACAATATATTCAAACTATCAAGGAATATAAGGGCTTCTTATAATTAGGAAATCATAAGCACACACCCCTTGGGTGGTCTTAACAGGCATAAACAAGGTATTTCTTTTAGGCACACCCCTATGGTGACCTCAAAATGGGAAAAAGGTGCCAATTCATCTAAAAGGAACCCATGGTCAACCTCAATAGGTCCAACAAACAGCTACTAAAAACTACTCTTTCAAAAACATGACCTCACTGGTAAGTCTGAAGGATGGAGAAATGGAAGAATGACTGAAAAACACTAAGAAATTCTAAAAGAAGTTATAGACCGCCTACCTCTCCTCGGTAGTAGATATCTCATCCAGTATCAAGTCTTGATTCATCCTAGTTTGGGAGAAATATGAAGAATGGATGAAGAAAATAAAATTAGGGCATATGAGCCTAAATCAAAATAGCACAGTCATTGTTCTGAAGAATCAAGAATGACTTAAAGAAGAACATAGGCCTTACCGATGCAGATATGTAGAGATGATCAGTGATCAAAACAGAGATTAGATGGAAAGTAGGTCTAAAAGCCTACTTTAGGCACCTCAAGGGAGAGATATGAGAGGCATACTATGTGTGGGAGAAGAAAAACCCATTTTGGGTTTAAAAATAAAAAAATATTTTTAATTTAAAACTTTTAAAAAAACACACAGTAGTGTTGCACGGTTTACCTGCATGGTTTCCCAAATCGTGTGGAAACCATGCGCACCTCTCTGAATAGGAGGACCACTTCACACGGTTACCCCACATGGTTTGAATAACCATGTGATAACTTTACGAAACCAATTTCCCCAAAACTTTCATTTTTCAGACCTCTCACATGGTTTACACTAGCCGTGCACAGGTCGTGCACAAACTGTGTGCCGGGTTATTTTCAGCCCAAAACTTGGTTCCTTCCTTCGAATAATCCCTAGAAACCTCCAAAACACCCATTATCAAGATAACCATTCAAATAAGGCTATAGAAAGGCATTTAAACTGAAAAAAAATATTTATACATTGTATGAAAACCCAGGTTCTTACAATCTTTACCCCTTATGGCAATTTGTCTCTGAATTGCTCTCTGAAGGGAGGTCAAGATTCATCTGAGAACAACTCTGGACACTGAGCATATATGTTGGCCTCCATCTCCCAAGTCTCATCCTATAAATGGTCATGCTGCCATAACACCCATACTAGAGGAACTGGATAGCCTCGAAGAACCTTTGTGCTCCTGTCAGTGATATGAATCTGATGCTCCTCAAAGAAGGCATCAAACTGAAGCTCAACCTCAACGAGCTGAAAGATGTTAGACAAGCCTGAGTGATAGTGGTGTAACTGAGATACATGGGACATGTCGTGCATGTATTGGTACCTCTGAGGTAACATAAACTGATAGGCAACTGACCCAACTCTCTCCAGAATCTCAAACGGCCTAACATATCTTGGTGAAAGTTTACCCTATCTCACGATCTTCCTCTATCCCAACCTCAGTGAAACACATAATAAAACC
This sequence comes from Viscum album, assembly GCA_963277665.1. Classification (NCBI taxonomy): domain Eukaryota; kingdom Viridiplantae; phylum Streptophyta; class Magnoliopsida; order Santalales; family Viscaceae; genus Viscum; species Viscum album. The sequence goes on along the minus strand of OY728162.1, from coordinate 71,030,466 downwards.
CGATCCCCAACCTCAAACTCTAGGGGCCATCTACGGTGATCAACGTATGATTTCTGATGAGACTGCGCAGCAACCATCTACTTCTAAATCAACTGGACTTGCTCAGAAGTATCCTACAAGAGACTCGGTCCTAGTAAAGCTGTCACTACAGCCTCTAACAAGCATAGAAGAGAATGGAATGGCCTACCTTATAAATACTTGTAAGGTTCCATATGTATTATCACCTAATAACTGTTAATGTTGGACAACTCCACCAGGGGAATGTGCTTTTCCCAAGAGCCCCCAAAATATAGGATACATTCTGCACCATGTCCTCTAGCACTTATATTGGATGCTCTGATTGGCCATCAGTCTGAGAGTGGTATGTTGTGCTCAGAAGCACCTGTGTACCCATAACCCTTGGAAAAATATTCTAGAAATGATATGTAAAGTGGGAATCCCTATATAAAATAATAGTATGCGGGACCCCATGAAGTCATACCACCTCTCAGATGTACATCTTTCCAAGATCATCAACACTAAATGTCTCCTTAAACAGAAATAAATTTGAGACCTATGTAAGCCTGTCAATGACAACCCATATAGAATCATTGCATCAAGGTGACCTCGGGAAACTCATCAAGAAATCCATCACTACATCATTCTATTTTCACTCTAGGATAGGTAACTGTTGTAAAATCCCAGCTGGCCGCTGATGTTCCGCCTTCACCTTATGACAGGTGGAACACCTAGTAACAAAACCAACTACCGCTCTCTTCATTCTCAGCCACTAGTATTGATGTCCCAAGTCACGGTACATCTTGGTAACCCTGAGATTCACTTCCCAAGCTGAATCATGAAACTCCTGCATCAATTCCTCATGTATATCCACTGGAACCCCAACACATCCATGGATATGCAGGGTCTCATCTTTTCCTACCATCCAACCAGGAGGAGGGTCCTCACCTACGACACCTTCCCCTAGAACTAGGCCTTCTGAATACAATAGCTGCCTCATCCTAAATCTTACTAGTAGGGTAGAGGTAATAGATAAGGATGAAATAAAATTCTTCCATTGTCTATCATGCACCTCCAAATGTATCTGAGGAAACAACGCCATAAGCTTCCACTAACTACTGGCCTATTGTAGTGCCTGTATCTAAGTCCTTATACTCAGTGCATTGACTACTACATTGACTTTACAAGGCATTTAGGTAAGCTCAAAGTCAAAGGACTGTAGGTAATCCACCTACCTTCATTTCCTCAGGTTTAGTTCATGATGCGTAAAGATATACTTGAGGATTTTGTGGTCTGTGAACACCAAAAAATGATCTCAAAGTAAATAATGCCTCCAACAACGCAACTCATGAACAACTACAGCTAACTCGATATCTTGTGTAGGGTAGTTCATCTCATGATGCCTCAATTATCGAGACTTGTATGCCACAACTTTATCTCCATGCATCGGCACTACCCCAGACCAATACTTGAAGAGTCATAGTACACCATGTAACTTTGCCCCTGATCTAGAAGTATCATGATTGGTTCTAATGTCAACCTCCCTTTTAGCTCCTAAAAGGCTATCTCACGAGATTCAGACCACACAAAATTCACACCCTTCTTAGTCAATCCCATCAACGGTGCTGATAAGCATGAGAAGTTCTGGATAAAATACCTATAGTACCCATTTATCCCCAAGAATCTTCATGTGTAAAAAACATTATTGGGATGTTCCCAGGAAACTATAGCCCTCACCTTCTCTGGGTCCACTGAAACTCCTGTCTCCGAGATGATGTGACCCAGGAAGTGAATCTTATCCATCCAAAAGTGGCACTTTGTGAGCTTAGCATATAACTGATTCTATCTCAGTGTATTCAAAACGATCTCAAGATGGTTGGAATGGTCGTGTTGATTTTGATAGTACACCAATATATCATCCATTAAAACTACCACAAGAAAATCCAAGTAAGGATGGAACACTTGGTTCATCAAGTCCCTGAAAACTTTTTGCACATTTGTGAGACTGAACGACATAACCATATACTCGTATAACCCATACCTACTATGAAAGGTTGTATGAGGTATTTATATAGGTCTAACGTGCAGCTAGTGATATCATGGCCTCAATTCGATCTTTGAGAACACTCGATCTCCTCAAAGCTGATCAAACTGGTCATCTATCTGTGAAAAAGGATATCAGCTTTTAACTGTAAGCTGGTTCAGTTTCTAATAATCCATGCATAGCCTAAGAGTATTTTCTACATTTTCTAAAAAAAGAAAAGGCAAGTCCCACAGAGAAGTAATGGGTCTGATAAACCCATTCGCCTCCAAGTCTTCTAGCTACCTATTGAACTCCTGTAACTCTGTCATATCAATCTTGTAAGGAGGAATGGATACCGACACAACTCTTGGCACTAGCTCGATAAAGAAATCCACCTTTCTCTCAGGAGGTAAACAAAAAATCAGTAAAGACATCCCTAAAGTTCTCAACCACTAGAGGAAAGTCCCCATGATTCATTCCTTGATCATCTGGAAACAAACTAGAAATCTAGGTTGTCATCCCACCAAGTCCATGATGCTTGGATCCATCTCTGCATGCCTGGACATCTCATTCACCTTTTTGAATAAACAGTACACCCTATGATGATGTGAAAGTCACACTAAAGTGATATTAGTCAATGTATTCTCAATAAGATGCTACCCATCCCATTCTGAGAATGACCTTAAACCCTGTCATCTCAAGGACATATAAACTCTAGAGAAAGTGTAACCCACAAACCTTAAGGGGACACTCCATACACTGGCTCAAATTACCCTTTCTAACTCCCAACTGTGTTTCTAGAATCAAAACTCCCTCAAAAATAAAAACATCAAGCCCAAGGCTCTTTACCACTCGTGAAGAGATAAAGTTATGAGAGGCACCAGTATCAAAATGAGCAGATGAAATATTAGAAGCTACAAAGATCATACCTATCACTATAGATGGTCTGGGATCCTGATCCTGCTGGGTCTATTACACTACATAATTTTGGCATGTACCACGGCCTTGTGACCCTACCTGGATACCCTGAGATGATCCTCCCTACTATCTCTGAGAACCTCATGTTTAGCTATCATGAACATGACCACCACTACCCAAGACTAACCATCCCACACTTCTCCAGCTCTCAGCCTGACATGGAACTGACAAACCTGGTTCTAAACCTAATGTTAGAGCTGAACCCCAACCACTTTAAGTTGTAGGGAAGGTTCTACAAAACCGCTGCATATGCCCCATACTGTCGCAAGCTCAACACTCGACTAGGTCATGGTCGCACTAATTTTTCAGGTTTCCTTGCCTACCACACTAATGGAAAACACCAAGTTGTCTGCGCCTATAGCCTAACTAGTAATCACATCATGAGAAGCCTCATAAATTTTCTTCCTACCTAAAGAAGTAGATCCACTAGGGCAAGAAATAGCACTCCCCTGCTCTATACCCCCATCTTCCCTTAGGTTCCCCTCTGTAATCAGTGCCTGATTTGTTGGAGTTGGTGGCCTAAAACCAATTAATTTTCACTTTATTCATTAACAAATACCTCATCACATCTTGATTGTTCTTTTTCATGACAATTCTTGTGATGATATCCTAAGGATATATGTTTTATTAAAGGGTCATATCAAATCCCTCCTATGATGAGAACCTGGAAGTGCCATAACATTATTCTTGAATATAAGTTCTATGGTTGGATGATGTTATTTGAGGGAAAAAAATAATACAGTCCATTAGGGGTGAAGAATCATAAAACTTTGAGGCTCCTTCTCATGGTGTGTTCCCTTGGTAATATCTTGGAGGATATTATTAGAACGATACCCACCAGTAGGAAATCCACATTTCATAGTGTCATTGGATGTTCCTATATACAGACATGTGTATTGGTCCATATAATTTAAGATTATTATTAATGGGTATTACAAATCATGCACTTAGATGTATTGACGAAAACTGTGACAACACACTGTTCGCAGCGAGGTAGGATACGTTGGTGCGTCACAAGTGATACTGCATTAATAGATAATGTGAGAAAGGATTTTTCCCTTCTGTTCCATAATAAAAGTAGATATCTTAGGCCCTTTGATGGAATTGATATAGCCTAATTAAATCCATGGACATAGTGAGGAATGGGAAAGTTCAATTCCCAAAATTCAAAGAAATAATAATCGAGCACATGGGTTGATGGCACTAGCATGCAACCTGGTTGATTCGAGATATTGAGACAAAGGGATTAAAATATATGGTAAGCGTTCATAGGAGGTGACACATCATTTTGGAGTTAACTTATTTCTCTACGGGTGCCTTGGCGTGTTGCTAGACTCTAACCTGGGACTTTAGGCAGGCTCCGCCTAATGCCACTGAGAAAGAGGCCTAGAGGGTCACACATTGAGTGAGTCCAAGTATCTCAGTTAAATATTAATTTAACAAGTTGAATAAATATTACTCCTGAATGTGGTTTAATAATTATTCAAGAATGTCTGATCGCATTTATTTCGACACTAGTATTTCAAAAGAATATATTGTGGAAAAAATAATATTTTTATTAGTTATTAATGAAGTGATATTTATTTGAGAAATAAATAGACATTAGTCAAGGTCTAATAAATGTGGTAGAGGAAATAAAGAAAAATGAAAAAAAAGTACACGTCGTGTATATCAAATATACATGCCATGTATTTTTTTCTGGGATTTTATGAGAAATAATATTATTTATTTAATTAAATATTATTAGGTGTAATTCGATGGGCACATGTTAGGTAATAATAACAGTCAACTACTATTATTAGACATAGGGTATTACTAAGAATTAAATAAAAAAATCTTTTGAGTAATTAATTCATTTTATTATTCTATGTAATTAAAAATCCAAATCATATATTTCTCATTAGCCTTTACATTTTTTGGTGTTGTGCACAATGGATTTGGAAAATATCTCAAGCTAAGAGAGAATGTTTTTTTCCACCAAGAATTCTCTCAAGCTACGAGAGAGAGATCCACCTCCACTGGATCAAGGCGATCGAAGGCGGACATTGCAAGTGAAGGATCTTCTGTGCTAGCAGCTGGAGATCCCTTCGGTGACGTCTAGAGATATGTGGAGAATGTGTGGATCACTTATAGAGGAATACTACACTTGGATTCTACGATGCAACGGCATATTACATTGGATCATGATCAGAAACATTAACGGAGAGAGAATTCCATCAAGGTAATTATTGTTAATTAATTAAATTAATTATAACCAATATATGATGATCCTATCTAGGGTTCCTGGACTCCCCTATTTCTTTTTCATTCTTCATTCTATTTCAAAGATCTAGCATTTTATTATCGTGACGAATCTTGGATTGATCATTGTTAACACTAAAATTAAAGTTGGGTACACCCACCAATGTGCTTCTGCTGCACCTGGAACCTACAAGTGGTATCAGAGCGGTCATATTGTTGATTATAATTATTTATTTTTTCTTTGGTGATTTATGCGTTTAATAATTTTGTTATTTCAATTAAACTTAATCATTCTATAAATCTGAATCTCTAGATTTTTTCCTCCTCTCTCATTTCTCGTTCACCTTACAGAAACGACTTTTTCTTTTAATTTTGATTAAAATAAAATAGAGGATATAATCTGGAGGTTCCAAACATTCCTGGACACACAACACCATAATACACGGCGTGTATTCGGCAGTACACGTCGTGTAGTCTATGTTCAATGCATCAGAATAGTCCACCAAATTAGGTCACGTGTTGGAGTATTTTTAAGTCTTAAATGACACTGTGTGTTGACCAAGAACAGGTGCCGCATGGTTTCCAGATTACATGCCATGTGGTCCACTGAACACGGCCTATAGTCCCTTTGGGTTAGGTTTGGACCTTGTACCTCGTACATGGATTACCCGGTTGGAAACCGTATAACATGGATACTACACAGCATGTGTCCCACTGAACACACCATGTACTCTGAAGATTTCTGAAGTATATCTACAAGCCATGTCCCCGGGCGTGTACTTCGGACGGATGGTGAACAAAAGTACATGCCATTTAGTTGGAACAATAGGCCATGTACTCATCCAAATTACATAGATATATTAAAATTTATTATTATGTTATATAAACCCTTGAGACGTGTACCATAGTGTTGGCATAAAGCTAAGGTACAACACGTGATAGGTGTTTTATATAAGTGTGTGTTTAATTTAACATCTGCGTAATTTTTGTCAGATCGAATATGTATATGTATATGTGTATTAGATGGAACAATAAAAGAGGGGGTGAATTGTATGTTTAAAAACTTCGTGTTTAAACACTTAAGAAATTATTTTAAAAGAACTTAAACTAATACAATTCAGAACAGATACAATTAACCACAATTGTATTTAATATAAAGGTATGATATGATGTAATACTATAAGGAAAGTAAAGAAATTGTATTCAAGATGAATACAATAACCAGAGTAATACAAAAGTGAAGGATTCTTCCATAAAGCGTATAGAATCAATCGATACAATATATAACAGTATGAATGTAATTGATACAAATACAAATGAATATTGAAAGAAGAATGGAAAACAACAATTCCCTTTCTTAAAACAAATAGAAACAGAAATGAAAGTATTACAATTATTTTGACCCAAAGAGAAGGGTTATCCTTTCACCTAGGATAAGAGGTCTGTCTTACCACCACCTTGGTAAGCCCTCAATACGATGATCGGTACGTCTGTCTTGCTATCCCCGCAAGCCCTTGATTTTGCAGGTAATCGGCACTTCTGTCTTTCAATCACTTGAAAGCCCTCGATATGATGATCGGTAGCACCGTCTGCCTATCCCCGGAAGCCCTCGATACGACGATCGGATGCACAAAGAAAAACAAATCACTTATAGAAATACAAAAACTAGGAACGATCCATTCAGGTTTTGTAATATCAAGGCTTTCGCACGAAGCAGGAGAGAAGTCACAGTATCTCTCTCTAGAACTTGATATAAGAAAAGTCTCACACACATGTGTATCTTCTTGTCTTCAAATGACCTTCTATTTATAGGCCTCAGGTTCCAGCGGTCATATTTCCTCCAATGGTCATATTTCTCCAAAAAACTCGGAGGGACTTGGACACCTGGCATTATAACGGTCATATTGAAACAGAAAACACGACATAATTTTTATTAGTTTATAACTAACTCCACGACATAGTTTTGGTTAAAACAAAATATATATAAAGATGATAAACATGAGTACGATCAATAGATTCAATACAATTTCCAGTCAGTATGAAAATTATAGTCAGTACGATCAGCGTCGTCAGTAGGATCAGCATGGTCAATATGATCAGCATGGTTAGTATGATCAGCATGGTCAGTACGATCAACATGGTCAGTACAATCAGCATGGTCAGTATGATCATCACAGTCAGTACGATCAACATGGTCAGTACGATCAGCATGGTCAGTACGATCAGCATGGTCAGTACGATCAGCATGGTCAGTACGATCAGCATGGTCCGTACGATCAGTATGGTAAAAGACATTTGTGATTTCCAAAACAAGATAAAAAAGTCAAAAGAAAACTTTTGAATTAACAATCTCCCCCTTTTTGGAAAGCACAAAACACAAAGTAAAAAACAAAAAAAAACTTATCTCCCCCCGAGTTATTGGAAACTCTTCTGAATATGAAATTGAATACAACTAACTCCCCCTTAGGTATGTATTTTTCTAAGGATTGTATTCGTAGATTTTCCTTGATTTAGAAGTGTGCTTTAAAATATTCTCCCTCTTTGAAAAACATTCTCCCCCTTGGTAAAACATTCCCCCCCTTTGTAAAACATTCTCCCCCTTTGTGATTTACAAAAATAATGGGGTAATATTTAGTTTCTTGAAAGAGTTAGAGAAAAGAAAAGAAGTAAAAAGAAAAGGATAACATAAATCTTATTATTATAACAAAAGTTTATAGAGTTCAAAGAAAACAAATACAACAGTAATTTGTTTTATCTTTCCTTTTCCTTATTTATCAATTCATGAAGAACAACTTTCATATTCTTTATTTCCTTCTTGTCTTCAGATATAGAATCACCCTGAGATCTGAGAATCTCTTGTTGGTCTGCAAAAAGATGATCCTGATTCTTGATGGTCTCCTCCTGGACTCTGATTACTTCTTCAAGAGTATCAATTCTGTTAGGTAAATTCTTGTTGTCTTTGTATAACACAGAATTTTGTTTCTTTAACAAGACTAATTCATCTTTAAAGGATGAAACCTTTTAAAACTCAAACTAAAAATCATTCATTCTGTCTTGCAAATATTTCACTAAAGGAATATTGGCCCCATGGGTATTTGAAAAAAGATTTAGCCTTTCAACAGTTTCTTTGTCAAGCTTGTTGAAAGCAATTGCGAGATCATTTGAAAGCCTACTTAAGTATTCAATTGACACTTCATGATCATTGACTAAGCTCTCTGTTTTGTATGACCACTTAGTCATTCTGTTGCATTCCTTCTTATGAGCTGCCGAACTTTTAGATAGAATTTAAAATCGACTTCAACTGACAAAACTCTCTTTCTCAGTTCTCTTACTGAACCAAACTTCTTTTTTCTGATTGTCAGTAATGAAATCAATTTTTCCCTCAAGCCTGGGAAAGTAAGGGATGGTCTTCTCAATTCTCCTTAACACATGAACAATGTAATCAGTTTTCTTAAGAGAAATTGTCTGTTCTGAATTGGTATCCTCATCATACAAAACCAGTTCATTTGATCATCTTGAGTCTACAATTGGTTGTTTTCCTTTTTCTTTTTCAATCCCCTTTCTTTCTTCTTCCACTTTATCACTGATAACGATTTTTTTTCCGTATAAGAGGATTGAGGATGATGATTCCCTTGGGAAAGAATTCTTTCTGGAGTTTTAAAAGATTCAACCGATGCTTGATCGACATGAGGATCTTGTTGAATACCTTCACTTTGTCTTTGGAATGATTCTTCTCTACTCTTATTTGAGCTCTGAAGAAATTCCAAATAGAAGTCTCCTTCCACTTCTTCAACTTCCTGAATTTCTTCCAGAATTTGTTTCCCTTTATCTTTCTATGGAAGACTCTATACGATGGGTTCTTGATAAAATTATTCGGTTAGTTGAGCACTAGCATTCTCAACCATTTTCAGGACTTTAGAAATATCAAAGTCTTGATCTTTTCTTTTTAAAATACTCTTCTTTTTCTTTTTATCTTGAAGGGTTTCCTCTACCCTTAATCTTTCCGCAAAAGCTTTAGCTAGGTCAAGACCGAACTTCGGTTCACCTTCTTTTCTATGTTTCCTATCTTTTCTCCACTTGGCCACAACCTCCTTACTGTACTTTAGTTTTTTCTTTGGCTTTGAACTGGTTTGCGAATCTGACTTTTGAGGAGCACCAATAGATGGATTATCTTTGACTGGTATAGGTGCCGATTGATTCTGAGTTGATTCAATTTCTAAATCCTTAACAAAAATCTTTCAATTCTTGTCAAAACAAATATTCAACTTTTTTAACATACTCTTACTGATTCAGGATGGCATCAGATCTATCAATTTTCCTTTCAAAGGAATATTACAAAACTTCATGCTCTAGAGAATAAACTTTGTAAGAATAACTGGATACATGATCAAATGGGATTTGATTGCTCCTGACTTGAAATTCTTAATTTTTTCAAAGATGTATCCCATGAGATTTAATTTTCTCATGTTTACAAGATATTCCAACATGAATATATCAGAAACCTTCAAAGTCTCTATATCCCCTTTCCTTGGGATAAGAAAACCTTGAATCCACAGCATCAAAAATCTGTTATCTGGAGAAAGATGAGCCACTTTCCTCTTTTCTTCATTTATAATAAAAAAATATTTTTCAACACTTTCTTTGTTAAACGTACCAACTTCATCTGGTAGTTTATGAGATGGACAGAAAGAATCACCTTCTATTGGAACATTTAGAAAATGGGTCGCTTGTTTCACAGACATCGATAAATTTATATCATACACAACAAAGTTGATAGTCATGTTTTTGTCGAAAGACACAGTCTTGTAGAACTGACTGACTTCATCAATAAGAACCGGATCTTGAGACACTAGTTTTTCAACACACAAATGCTCCCATCCTTGAAACAAAATAATTCTTTTTATTGTAGAACCGTACGAATCAAAGAAGTCCCAAGAAAATAACCTTTCTCTGAAAAAGTCATTGAATACATTTCGGTAGGAGTATTGGCAGAGGACTAATACATATAGGTGAAGTCGATGGAAGATCGTACGGAGTCTTAAAACTGGGAGGCCGATCTTTGCCACAAAATCTGAAAACCCGGTGTGGGTTTTGGGAGGGGGGGTCTATTTATAGGTGACAAAATAAATGACCATTGGTCTTCTACATTTGAGATTAGTAGAAAAGAAATCAACAGATAGGATTAAAACGAGTTTTTTTTTAAAAAAAAATAGGAAAGTATGTACATGCTTGAGATCGTAAGGTAATTGTTGGTTTAAGTAGTATTAACATAGTTAAAGAAAATAGAAACGAACAAAGAGAAAGAATATGATTGATTGTCATGCCGATGGAAAACAACTTCATTACCATGAACTAACGTTTTGATGGAAAAGAAATTCATTACCACGAACGGTCGTGCCGATTGAAAAGAAATTCATTACCATGAACAGACGTGCTGATGGAAAAGAAATTCATTACCATAAATGGACGTGCCGATGGAAAAGAAATTCATTACCATGAACAGACGTGCTGATGTAAAATAAATTCATTACCATGAACAGACGTTCCGATGGAAAATAAATTCATTACCATGAATGGTCGTGCCGATGGAAAAGAAATTCATTACCATGAATGATCGTGCCGATAGAAAAGAAATTCATTACCATGAACGGACGTGCCGATGGAAAAGAAATTCATTACCATGAATGGACGTGCCGATGGAAAATAAATTCATTACCATGAACAGATGTGTCGATGGAAAATAAATTCATTACCATGAACGAACATGCCGATGGAAAAGAAATTCATTACCATGAACTGACGTGTCGATGGAAAACAAACTTGTTACGGTAATCAGTCAGACAAAGCACAAACAGAAGATAAAAACTGTAACTAAACAATCAATACAATAATCAGAAAGGTAAATAATGATAAGTAAACAATCAATACGATAAATATAAAGGTAAATAACAATAAGTAAATAGTCAATACGATAAACAGAAAGACAAAAACACAAACTAGGAGAATAAACAGATAAAAATAATATCAAGTAAAAATGTTCTCCCCCTTTTTAAGAGGAGTTTTTTAATATAAGGAGAGGTAAAAAAACATGAAGTATACATGAATGATTACTTTAATGTAATCATTCCAATATTTTGTTTTATAAATTCAAATCTATCAGAAGGTAATGGTTTTGTAAAGATTTCAGCAAGTTGTTCTTGCATTCCGATGAATTGTAAAATAATATCTCCTTTTTGTGTGTGATCCCTAAGAAATTGATTCCTAACATCTATGTGTTTTTCACGAGAGTGATGTGCTGGGTTCTTACTAAGAGATATAACACTAGTATTATCACAAAGAATTTGAGTTTTGGAAAAACTCGATCCATAATCAGCGAGTGTGCGTTGCATCCACAACACTTGAGCACAACAACTTCTAGCTGCTACATATTCAGCTTCAGCAGTGGAAAGTGCTACTGAGTGTTGTTTCTTATAGGACTAGTAAACCAGAGAATCTCCTAAGAATTGACATGTTCCTAATGTACTTTTTCTATCCATTCTAAAACCACCAAAGTTAGCATCTGAAAAACTTTTTAAAACAAAATCATTTCCAGAAGAGTAAAAAAGACCTAAATCCAGAGTTCCTTTTAAATACTGAAAAATTATTTTCACAGATTTTAAATGAGACTATTTTGGATTATATTGGTATCTTTCACATAAGAATACGGAAAACATTAAATCTGGTCAACTAGTTGTCAAGTATAACAAACTTCCTATCATACCTCTAAAAATTGTTTGATCTACTGGTTTCTCAGTTTCATCAAGATCAAGTGTATTTGAGGTACCGATTAGAGTGCTAATACTTTTAGTTTTTTCATAACCATACTTTTTGAGTAAATATTTTATATACTTATGTTGAGATATATATGTTCCTTCTGGTTTTTGTGAAATTTGAAAACCTAAAAAGAAATTTAACTCACCCATCATACTCATTTCAAACTTAGATTTCATTAATTTGTCAAAAGAATTAGTTAAAGATTGCTGAGTTGTTCCAAATATGATGTCATCAACATAAATTTGAACAATAAAAACATTTTTATTTTCCATTTTTATAAAAAAGGGTTGGATCCGCTGTACCTTTTGTATATTTGTTTAGTAAAAGAAATCCTATAAGTCTATCATACCATGCTCTAGGGGATTTTTTAAGGCCATATAGAGCCTTGGTAAGTTTAAAAACATAATTTGGATGTTTTGAGTCAAGAAAACTAGGAGGTTGTTCGAAAAAAACTTCTTCTTGAACCAAACCATTTAGAAAGGCACATTTAACATCCATTTGAAATAGTTTGAAATTAAAGTATGCTGCAAAGGCTAATATAATATGAATAGATTCAAGTCTAGCTACCGAAGAATATGTTTCTTCGTAGTCTATTCCCTCTTGTTGATTATATCCCTTAGCAAAAAGTATTGCTTTATTTCATACAATGATTCCATTTTCATCACATTTGTTTCTGAAAACCCATTTTACACCATTTATAGTTATTTCTTTAGGTCTTTCAACTAAAGTCCAGACTTGATTCCTCTCAAATTCATTTAGTTTATCTTTCATTACTTTGATCCAATCTTCATCACCTAAGGCCTCACTTGTAATTTTAGGTTCAAATTGGGAAAGAAAATCAAGATGTTCGATTTCATTTCTTAAGGAATTTATGGTCCTTACAGGTTGATTTACGTCACCAATGATATTATCAATAGGATGATTCCTAAGAAACAATTGACTAGGGTTTTGTAAAACCTGTTCATCAACATATGGTAGAAATTCTTCTGGGGTAAATGTTTCATAAGTATTTCCTTGAACATTTTCCTTATCATAAGGATCTTCTAACAAAGGTTGATAATCAGTTTTAGAAAACACATCCGAGGATGTAGGTTGGGATGGTTTAAAAACAAAAGGATCAGTTTCATCAAATTTTAAATGTACTGTTTCCTCAACAGTACAAGTGTTTTTATTGAAAACTCTATAAGCCTTAGAAGTTATGGAGTAGCATAAGAAAATTCCTTCATCAGATTTTGGTGCAAATTTGTGTAGATTATATTTAGTATTCAGAATGAATACTTTGCATCCAAAAACATTGAAGTATGAAACTTTAGGTTTTCAGCCAGTCCATAATTCATAAGTTGTTTTATTAAGAAAGGGTATATCTAAAACATGATTTATAATATAACAAGAAGTACTCACATCATCGGTCCAAAAGTGCTTAGCAATTGAGTATTCACTCAACATGGTTCTTGTCATTTTCGGAAGGATACAATTTCTTCTCTCAACAACACCATTTTCTAAGGAGTTATTGGAGCTGAGAAATTGTGAGTAATACCTTTCTTACTACAACAAGTTTCAAAGTCTGAATTTTGAAATTCACCACCACGATCACTATGGATAGTTATCAATGGCAGGTTTTTCTCATTTTTAACTTGGACTCTAAAAATTTTAAAATAAGAAAAGGTTTCAGATTTCTTTGTTAGAAAATAGACCCATGTAAATCTAGTAAAGTCATTAACTAAAACAAATACATTGTATTTGCCTCCAATGCTTCCAGTTTGTGAAGGACCAAAAAGATCCATATGCACTAGCTATAATTCATTATAAGTTGAAACTTAATTAATTGATTTAAAGATAGTTTTATTTTTCTTACCAAATTGACAAGGATCACATACTTTTGAAGAATCATATCTAAGATCTGGTAGTCCCTTAACTGGTCTTTTATTTGAGAGTTTACAAAGGTTTATCAGGTTGCAGTGTCCTAGTCTTCTATGCCATATCCATTATTGGTCTTCTATTACACTTAAGCCGGGTAAATTTTGGCTTTTAAGGTCTTCTAAGTTAATAGTGTATACATTCTCTTGCCTATGGGTTGATAGAATGAACTCATCCTTGGAATTGTGAACTAGACACTTATCCTTTCTAAAATTCACAAGGTAACCTTCATCACATAATTGACTTATGCTGATGAGATTGTGCTTAAGTCCTTTAACAAAAAAAAATTGAAATAAGAACTTTTCCAAGAAAAAAAATATTACCTATTCCAAAAAATTTCCCTTGAGAATTATCTACGAAGGTAACCTTTCCACCTTTTGTTTCGATGATATTTTCAAAGAAATCTTTGTTTCTCGTCATGTTTCGAGAACATCCACTATCCATGTACCAAATGTTCTTGTTGGTACACTTCTTATTTTCCTGAAAAAGAAACAATTAGTTTTTCAGAATCCAAACTTGTTTGGATCCAGAATGGTTGGATAACAGAATTTTAGGAATCCACATTTTTTTTTGAAAAATGGGCTTTATAAAATCCTAAAGACTAGGTTCTATTAAGAGAAAAATCTCTTTTCTAGTGTCCTCCACATTGACACTTAGAGCAAAAAGGGTTATTTTGAGGAACAAAATAGTTATTACTAAACACTGGTTTAGAATGAGTATATCCAATACCAGAATGATTCCTCAAAGGTTTAATTTGAGAATACATTTTATCAAAGTTTTCCTTGCCATGAGTAAAGTTTGAAAAACATTTTTTCAAGGAAAAAAATTCTGATTTTAGTTTTAAAATTAAGTTTTTATCCTCCAAAACATTTGATTTTGAACCATAGTTAGGCTCAAAAACATTTTTCTTAGAAATTACATTTTCTAGATCCTTAAAAAGATTATCCTTATCATATTTGACTTTATCAAGGGTTTTTAAAATACTTTCAAAATCATAAGTTTTTATATCAAGATCATTAGAAAGATCTGATACTTCTGTGGTTAAAATTGAAATTCTAGATTTTTATTTATCAAGTTTTTTCTTGAGTTTAGAATTTTTATTCTCAAGTAGTTTAGCAAACCTAGATACTTCTTCAAATGAAGGTAATGTATTATATTCTGATGATGAAGACTCATCATTTGAAGATTCATAATATTTATTATCAGTATAATTTGCATATCAAGGAAACATTTGTAATAACTTCAGTATTATGTACCTTATCCATGAGACAATGATCTTCAATTGGTAGTCTAGCTATAAGTCTAATATTCCTTTGTCTTGAGGATTCATATTCTGAAGAATTATCTGATGAATCACTACCACTTTCACTCCAAGTATCATTTTCCTTCAAGACTATCTTCATCTTTGTCTTTTAATACTTTTTCTTATTTCTTTCAGAATTTTTCTCTTTTCTGTCTTTTCTCTTTAGTAAAGAACAATCAGGCCTTATATGTCCTACTTTATTACATTCATAACAAGTTACCTCTGAATCTTTATTATCCTTCCTATCTTTCTTTTTGAATCTGCATTGGAAGTCTTTCTTTCCCACAATCTTGTTCATCCTTCGAGAAGATTGGCTAACTCATATCTGAAAGATCATAATCACTTGAATCAGATATAACAACTTTCTTGGCTTTAGATCTTGTTATCCTTTTAGGTGTTTTAGATTTAGATGTAAAAGCTACACTTCCATTTCCATTTTTCTTCTTGTTGAAATCAGCATCTCTTTTCATTCTTGTCTCGTGATGTAGAAGAGTTCCAAAGAGTTCATCAAGAGTAATCTAGGAAACTTTTCTGTTTTCATCATTAGCTGTCCTTTTTGACTCCCATTCGTTTGGAATTATATCAATAATTTTTTCAACAAGATCTTCATCATCATGACCTTTTTCACCCATGGATTGTAAGCTTTTGACAATTATCATAAATATTTTTTGCACTTTACATACTGGCTCTCCATAGGGAAAAAGAAATCCATGATACTCTGCTCGAAGCATCGCTCTTCTTGTTTCTATAACCTTGGATGTACCAAAATGTGTGACTTCCAATTTCTTCCAAATACAGTTGGCTACTTCATAAGAAGATATCTAGCTGTATATATTCCTGGTCATAGAACATAGTAAAGTATTGCATACCTTGTAATTAAGTTGATATTATTGCTTCTCTTGATTATTTAAAGTAAATACTTCTTTGTCAAGAATTTTGTAACCTCCAGTAAGCAAAATAAAATTTTCTACACCAGTATTGATAAAAAATGTCTTCATTCGATCTCTCCAGTACTCATAATCATTCCCATCAAAGATAGGTGGTCTAGAAGGATTTATATTGTCAATTAACCCAATATTTATTCCTTCCATCTTAACAAAATCTTTTACACTCCACATGTCAGTGTAGTAAATAATTGAAATAGTAATATGATTGAATAAAAGCTAGTAGTAAAAATCAGTGGAAACCTCCTCTGATACCAATTGTCAGATCTAATATGTATATGTATATGTGTATTAGATGGAACAATATAATAGGGGGGTTAATTGTATGTTTAAAAACTTTGTGTTTAAACCCTTAAGAAATTAGTTTAAAATAACTTAAACTAATAAAATTCACAACAGATACAATTAACCACAATTGTATTTAATATAAAGGTATGATATGATGTAATACTATAAGGAAAGTAAAAAAATTGTATTCAAGATGAATACAATAATTAGAGTAATACAAAATTAAAGGATTCTACCATAAAGCGTATAGAATCAATCAATACAATATGTAATAGTATGAATGTAATTGATACAAATACAAATGAATATTGAAAGAAGAATGGAAAACAACAATTCCCTTTATTAAAAAAAATAGAAGCAGAAATGAAAGTATTACAATTCTTTTGACCCAAAGAGAAGGGTTATCCTTTCACCTAGGATAAGAGGTATGTCTTACCACCACCTTGGTAAGCCCTCAATACGATGATTGGTACGTCTATCTTGCTATCCCCAAAAGCCCTTGATTTTGTAGGTAATCGGTACCTCTGTCTTTTAATCACTTGAAAGCCCTCGATACGATGATCGGTAGCACCATCTGCCTATCCCCAGAAGCCCTCGATATGATGATCGGATGCACAAATCAAAACAAAGCACTTATAGAAATACAAAAACTAGGAACGAGCCATTCACGTTTTGTAATCTCAAGGCTTTCACACTAAGCAGGAGAGAAGTCACAGTATCTCTCTCTAGAACTTGATATAAGCAAAGTCTCACACACATGTGTATCTTCTTGTCTTTAAATGACCTCCTATTTATAGGCCTCGGGTTCCAACAGTCATATTTCCTCCAATAGTCATATTTCTATGAAAAAATCAGAGGGACTTGGACACCTGACATTATAATGGTCATATTGAAATAGAAAACACGACATCATTTTTATTAGTTTGTAACTAACTCCACGACATCATTTTGGTTAAAACAAAAGATATATGAAGATGATAAACATGAGTATGATTAATAGATTCAATAAAATTTCTAGTCAGTACGAAAATTATAGTCAGTACGATCAGCATGGTCAGTACGATCAGCATGGTCAGTACGATCAGCATGGTCAGTACGATCAGCCTGGTCAGTACGATCAGCATGGTCAGTACGATCAGCATGGTAAAAGACATTTGTGATTTCCAAAACAAGATATACAAGTCAAAAGAAAACTTTTGACTTAACAATTTTCATTTCTAATCCATCCAAAATTAAAAAATTTATTCATGAGAAGGGAGAGAGATACAAGATCATGGTGGACAGAAATAATGTAGCCCAAGGGCATCACCCTGTACAAGGTTCACCCCCTCCGGTTTCATACTGGACACATTGGTAAGACACGTCACACATATACCAGGAACTGCAATAGAATCCATATAATCCAACACTTTATTCCCCTCACGCCACGTGTGAGAAATTCTAACTCTATCATTCAGGAGAGCCTTGCACATTCTAATAGTGTAGGTGATAGCCCAGGGTGTACTGCCTCTGTCATGGAGGGCATCATGGGTAATCATAGAGTCTGTTTCCAAATGGGTAATGCAAATACCCCTGTGTCTGCATAAGGATAGGCCTGTAAGAACCACCAATGCTTCTGCCTAAATAGAAGAACCACTGCCAAAGTGAGCTGAGAAAGCCAACACTAGACTCCCTTTGGAGTCCAGAAGAATGCCTCCTCCCCTCATGTCACCCAAAACACAGGATCCATCTGTATTAAGCTTAAGCCCTTCGCTAGGGGGAATCCAATGAATCCATCTACCCCGCGCCACCCCACCTTCCTCGGTGGCGCTCCTTGAATGCTCCTTCCACACCCACAAGGGTAACCTTCCCCCTCCAATTCCCGCTGCGTCAATCAAGTCAATCAGCATGCATCGGATGTTAGCCACCACAGAACGACCAGAGGTGCTTCTCCCCTCATATATTGCCCTGTTCCTAGCTTTCCATAATTCCAATAGGCTGCATTGAAAATAGCCGCACGCACCTTAGACTCCTCCACTGACACACTAGCCCCTTGGAACCAGCGGTCTATAAACAACTCCACACTGCCTCCTTGCTCAAGGAAGCCTGAGCAGACACCAAAGAACTTCTAGAAATTTCGGGCCCAATCACCCTCAAAAAATATATGGTTCATGGTTTCTTCGCTTTTGTTCCCGCAGCAATGGCAGCACGACGCAAGGCTGATCCCCATCCATTTGATGTGGTCATCATAGGGTATCTCTTTGTTTCTTATCCTCCAGGTAAGAAAATTGAGTTTGGCTGGGATCAAGTTGCACCAGGCCACATTGTTCCACCTATCTCTCTACCCCTGTATATCGCTCATCCTGTGAAAATCCTTGGCGTTGAACCTCCCCAACATGGATGGTGTGAAGACGCAGGTGTCCTGCTCCGAGCTCATGACCACAGAGTCAAAGATCTCCAGCAGGGGAGCATCGAGAACTGATTTGTAAAATAGGGGATATGAACTTGCCTTCCTAAAGGAGATTAAAGGGTTCGGTCATCTCAGGTATCCTAACACTTCACCCACCTAGTTGTGTTGCCAGAATAAAATGATCCCTTCCCGAACAATCCATCGAGAGAGAGGAAGAAGGATTGGAATTATATTATAAACTGAGGACCAAAGAGCCGTCCCCTTAGCTGACCCGTACATCGTATCATCCTTATATCGCCGAGACATCTGCGTTCCCCACAAGGATCGGGCTTTAATGGACTCCCATGAAAGCTTCGCATGCATGGATGGAATCAACTCCGCCATACTTCTGACATTGATCCCCCCTTCATAGATGGGTCGAGCCATCTTACTCCACGACACCTAGCGTCTCTTTCCCCCGCCTGACGCATCCCATATAAAGAACGAGAGAATCCTTTTAATAGCCCTTATTAATCCCTTCGGCACACTCATGGAAGCCAAGGCATCCACCGGGATAGCAGAAAGAACACTATTGACCAGGTTTATCTGTCCTCTGAAGGAAAGAAAGTGGTTTTTCCAGTTCATGATATGATCTGAAATCATGTTCACCACTTTGTCGAAGTCCTTGTTTCGCACCCGATCTGCCGATAAAGGAATTCCAAGGGAGTCTATGGGGAATGATCCTCTCTGCATTCCAAGCACATTCTCCATCCTGGCCACCCTACTCAGATTGCATGATACATGAATATATAATTTTCTCTTTTCCCTATTAATGAATTGGCCACTCCACTCACAGTACTCCGTAAGGATCCGGTTCAGAGCCTAAAGAGACCTCCACCCGACATTCATGAACACGATGGAATCATCCGCGAACATCAAATGAGACACCGTGGGGGATCTGAACATCCTATGATATGGAATAATGGATCCTTCACAAATGCCTTTACTGATCAACCTACTCAGAGTGTTTTTTATAATAATAAAAAGACTGGGAGATAGCGGGTCACCTTGCCGAATACCACGAACGGTTTTAAAGAAGCCCTGCGTTCTCCCCATAAACGATACCGCCATCCATGGTGAACATATTCACCTGAAGATAAGATTGCATGCCCAGTTCGAAAATCCCATCTTCGTGAGAACTCTATTGATAAATCATCATTCCATCCGGTCGTAAGCCTTGTTCATGTCCAGCTTGATTGCCATATTGGAACCACGGGAAGGGGTGTTTAGATCCTTTAACAGCTCCTGTGTCATCGCCACTACACCCTGGATCGATTGGCCTTTGACGAAGCCATGTTGTTCCAATGCTATCCACTGGGGAAGGAAGCTGGACATCCTCCTGTTTAGAATTCTTGCCAGGAAAAGGGTTTAAGATAAAAGGATTTATTAATTAAAGATAATTAATTTATTCGAGCGTGATTTATCTTAAACAAGAATGATTAAATAATTAAATGATATTATTATTTATGTGTAGATATTGTTGCATGTATGGATGATCATGAGATAGACCAATACCTTTTTAAGTGAATGTTTTCTTTTAATTTATTTATTTAAATTAAATTTTTTGGCATGCGAGCCTTCTCCTCATCAATATGTAGGTCATGCACACCCAAAGTTTCTTTTATGTAAAACATCATTTTACCCCTCACATATGAGTGAGATAAAAGCATATGTAATGGATAGAGATCACACACTAGTGGAGGCGTCTCAAGTTAGGAGCCAAGGTGAAACCAATCAAAGGAGATACGAAGGTGAACAGGGGGAAAGCAGTAAACACAAACCAAAAAGTTTCAAGGTGTTTCTCCCCTAGGTCTTGGGTTAGTTTATCAAATGATAGATAAAATAACCAATAAAACAATCTCATGATCATACCATTTATTTTATTTCAGTCATTTGCATGGTTTATTTTTTGTGGGTGTGTTTTCATAATAATACAATTAATGAATTAAACAAGAGTGCAAGATGGAACTAAAATAAGACCATCTTATGCGTAAATATTATATTAGACATGGTTAATCACTTAAGTATATCCCACTTAATATTAAAAATCATGTAATCAAAGATAATAAAATGTAAATTTACGTATAAGGATAAAATACCTCTAAGAAAATATCAAGTCGGTATAGCATTCCATAATCTTGGTTAGAATTGAACCATAGTTCAAAGTGATTGACCAACCCTAGTTGGGGTGCTTTAAATTATCGGGGAATTCTAATTCGAGGTTTTGGGTTGACTTGACTTTTTTTGCATCAAGGTTTGACTGCCACAGTAGGACTTGGTGTGACCAAGAGGCAATGGTTGATGAAATAAAAAAAAGGATTTCAGGATTGGGGAGTCCACTCAACAGATCAAGGAGTTGTGAGTTAATGCAGTTGGAATTTGGAATGCCTACCTAAAACCCTTCAAGTTTCTTGACCAACCCTGGTTGGGGTAATGAAAAGGGAAATATGGATCCTTTCCACTAGAATATTCAGGAAACAAAATATTCTGAAGTCAATGGTGAGGGCTATTGGATTTCGATAAAATTGTGGAAGACTAATAGGTATTAATTTATTTATTTGTCTCAGTTTTATCTTTATAAAGTACTAAACCTTTTCTCGTCTTAATTTTTATAAGTGGTAAGAAAAATGACTTCAAACATATCATTTCGAAACATACTCGAGATGGAAAACTTTCTCACCCGTACTAATTTCCAGGAATGGCAGAGGCATTTACACATCATCCTTCGCCACGAGAGGAAATTGTACGCACTGGAGGAGCCTATTCCAGTTTTTCCTGGAAAAGAGGCTAGTGATGAGGAACTATCTCTCTACATGAAACATAAGGATGATTCCACAGATGTCCAATGTTTCATGCTATCATCCATGTCTAATGATCTCTTGAAGAAACATGAAAACATGGACGCGTATAACATGATGTTGCACCTTAAGGGTCTTTACTAAAATAATGTGAGATATGAGAGATATGAGATCTCCAATTCTTTGTTTACAACTAATCTTGGAGAGTCTGTTCCAGTTGGACCTCATGTAGTCAAGCTTATTGGCTACATTGAACGCCTGAACATCTTGGGGATTAAGTTCTCAGATGATATGCATACATATCTCATCCTATAATCGCTTCCCAAGAACTTATCTAGCTTTATTTTCAATGATAACATGATTAATAATGATATGAGTCTATCAAAACATCTAACCTTAATTCTCCAGGTAGATAAGGACATGGGGCGTGACAAAACCGTGGTCCTTATGGTGAATAAGAAAAGGAAGGACAAGGAAAAGGGGCCAAAGAATTATAAATGATCTGAAGCCCCTAAGTGTCGTCCCTCCAAGAAGGGGAAGATCCAGAGGCTGGGGAAAGAACGGAAGGTAGTATGTTTTACATGGGGCAAACAAGGCCACTAGAAGAATAATTGCACCCAAAATCATGGGGAAGCTAAAGGTTTGTTTGTTATTGAGTGAAATCTTTCCAATTCTACACATTGGGTGTTAGATACAGCTTGTGGGGATCACATCTGTATTCAAATACAATAACTAAGTAGATTTAGAAAGATTACCAGGGGATAGGTGGATATTTTAGCTACTAATGGCACAAGGCTGGTTGCGTTGGCCATTGGCAATTATCATATCTCATTTCCAACTGGGATGATTTAGATTTTACATAACTGTTATTATGTTCCTAGTGTTACCAAGAACATAATTTATGTATCTTTTTTGGATATGGATGGATTTATTTTCAAATTTGTAAATAAGGGTTGTTTCTTTTATAAGAACAACATATGTTATGGTATGGTGCATTTAAATAATGGTTTTTATGTATTAAATTACGAAAATCAAGTGTTGGAAATCACTAATGAAACAAACTCACATGACTCATACATCACCCAGTTGTGGCATCACCATCTCAGTCATGTAAATGAGAAGCGTTTGACAAAACTCTTCCAATATGACTATTTAGACTCTACTAAGCTAATACTATTTGATATATATCACACTTGTTTACAAGTAAAAATGACCAATCCTCCTTTTGGTGGAAATGGTGAAAGAGAAAAAGAGCTTCTAGGATTGGTACACATGGATGTGAGTGGACCATTTCTAGTAGAAGTTGGAGGTGGATATTCTTACATCATTACTTTTACTGATGATTTGAGTTGATATGGATATGTCTACTTAATTAGGTATAAGTTAGAAACCTCAGAGAAGTTTAAGGAATTCAAGAATGAAGTTGGGAATCATCTTGGTAATAAGATAAAGAAACTTCCATCGAATTGAGGTGGAGAATATCTGAACCAAGAGTTCATCGATCTTCTATGGGAGTCTAGGATTCTATCTCATCTCACTCCTCCTTATACACCATAGTGGAGTGGTGTTAGTGAAAGGAAGAACCACACCTTTTTAGATATGGTGAGTTCAATAATGAGTCATGCAGATCTTCCATTATCCTTTTAGGTATATGCATTACAAACTGCAGCATACAAATTAAACTGAGTACCAACTTAGGAATCAAATGTAATTCCCTCTGAGTTATGAAATGGAAAGAAACTCATTTTGTTATACACACGTGTATGGAGATGCGAGGAATTTGTTAAGGCCTTCTCAGGCAACAAACTAGAACCCCAGGGCATGAGGTGTATTTTTATAGGATATCACAAGGAAACGAAAGGATATTACCTATATAACCCTTCAGATAAGAAATTGATTGTTGCTAGACAATCCGTCTTTCTTGAGAGGGAGAAAATCATTAAAAAGGATAGTGGGAGCAAGATTGACTTTGAATAATTTGATGCTCAAGATACACAAGAGTTGGTATAGGAACAAGTTCCACAGGTCCTCGTGGGAGAGGTTCAAGAAACACAAGTACTTCTTAAGAGCTCAAGATAGGTAGGGGAACCATAGAGATTTGGTTTCCTAGTCAATGAGGATGGTGAATCATTATTGTTAGACAATGATAAACATCTCTCTTACAAGGAAGATATAGAAATATTAGAAGCTACAAGATGGCTAGAAACTATGAATTCTGAGATGGATTCCATGTATCAGAACCAAGTTTGGGTTCTAGTCGATGAGCTAATTGATGTAAAGCATGTTGGATGCAAATGGGTATTCAAGATAAAACTTGACATTGAAGGTCAATATAGAACCTATAAAGCAAGGATAGTGGCTAAAGGATTCAAACCACATCAATTAATTCACTATGATGAAACCTTTTCGCCAGTTTCCATGTTTAAATCCATAAGAATCATACTTTCCATAACATCTTACCATGACTACGAGATTTGGAAAATGGATGTCAAAAAAGCATTACTTAATAGGAACCTTTAGGAAGATGTCTATATGACACAACCAGAAGGGTTTGTGACACTAGGTGAATCCAAATTGGTTTAAAAGCTGCAGAAAACCATTTATGGATTAAATAAATCATCCAAGTCATGGAACATTCGATTTGATGAAGCCATAAAGTAATTTGGTTTCATTAAGAATGAATGTGAGACATGTGTTTATAAACGGTTTAATGGGAATGCAGTCATTATCCTTGAAGTATATGTTGATGACATATTGATTATTGGAAACTATGTACCAATATTACAGTCAGTTAAGGACTAGTTGAACAAGTGTTTCTCCATGAAGTACATGGGTGAAGAAACCCACATTCTAGGGATCAAGATCATTCATGATAGATCCAAGAGGCTGCTTGGACTAAGTTAGGGTACATACATTGACCAACTACTAAAGAGATTTAGTATGGAATAATCCAAGAGGGGATTGGTTCTAGTGCCACATGAACTACATCTTTCTAAGAAAATGTTTCCTCAAACACAACAGAATAAAAGTAGAATGATTAATATCCCATACTCTTTGGGTATAGGATCTATCATGTATGCCATGTTATGTATCAGGCTTGATGTTAGCCTATACACTGAGCATGGTAGGTAGATATCAAGCAGATCTAGGAGAATAACATTAGACCGTTGTTAAGACAATACTTAAGTATCTATGAAGAACTAAAGATATGTTCCTAGTGTATAGAGGAGACGATGAGCTTGTCATCAGAGGGTATGCTGATGCTGGATTTTAGGCAGATCAAAATGATCTGAAGTCGCAATCTGGATATGTTTTTTGTCTCAATGGAGGAGCTGTGAGCTAGAAGAGTTCAAAGAAACCAGTTATTGCTGATTATATAGTGGATTCCGAATATATAGAGGCTTCTGATGCATTCAAGGAAGCCATTTGGATTCAAAAATTTGTCCAATAGATTAATGTGGTGCCTATCATTAAAGATCCTATCACATTATATTGTGATAATACTATAGTGGTGGATCCTGCAAAAGAACCAAGGTCACACCAACAGACAAAGCACATACTCTGGAAGTATCATATCTTGATGGATTTCTATCAAAGGGTTGAAGTTTCAATGAGCAGAGTGTCCATGTAAGAGAACACGGTGGACCCCATGACTAAAGGATTATCTCAGAAAAGGCATGAATATCATGTGAGGGTTAGCGGGTTAAAAGTTGTTAGCAGTTGGATCTAGTCCAAGTGGGAGTTTGTTGAAGTCGGTGGCCTAGAACCAACCAATTTGTACTTTATTCATGAATAAATACCTTATCACATCTTGATTGTTCTTCTGTGTGACAATTCATGTGATAATTCCCTAAGGATAGTTGTTGCATTAAAGGGTCATAGAGGATCCTAGCTATGATGAGAACCCGAAAGTGCCATAACATTATTCTTAAATATATGTTCTATAGATGGATGATGTTATTTGAGGGACACAAATAATACAGGCCATTAGGGGTGAGGACTCATAAAACTTTGAGGCACCTTCTCATGGTGTGTTCCCTTGGTAGTATCCAAGAGGATATTATGAGAACGAGATCCACCAGTAGGAAATCCACAATTCATAGTTTCATTGGATGTTCCTATCTGCGGACGTGTGTGTTGGTCCTTAGACTTTAAAATTATTATTAATGGGTATTACAACTCACTCACTTAGATTTATTGATGAAAATTATGATGACACATTGTGTGTAGTGAGGTAGAATACGTTGGGTGCGTCACGAGTGATACTTCATTAATAGCTAATGTGAGAAAGGATTTGTCCCTTATATTCTATAACAGAAGTAGATATCTTAGGCCCTTTGATGGAATTTATATATCCTAAATAATCCATTTCCATGGTGAGGAATGGGAATTTCAATTCCAAAAATTCAAATAAAGAATAATTGTGCACATGGTTGATGGAACTAGCATGCAACCCGCTTGATTTGAGATATCGAGGAAAAGGGATTACATTACACTTTAAGCGTTCGTAGGAGGTGACACATCATTGTGGCTTTAAATTATTTCTCTATGGGTGCCTTGGAGTGTTTCTAGACACTAACCTTGGACTTTAGGAAGGATATGCCTAATGCCACTGAGAAATAGGCCTAGAGGGTCACACACTAAGTGTGTCTAAGTATCTCAGTTAAATATTAATTTAACAAGTTGAATAAATATTATTCATGACCACGGTTTAATAATTATTCAAGAATTCCAGATCACATTTATTTCTACACTAGTTATTAAAGAGAATATATTGTGGGATAAATAATATATTTATTAGTGAGTAATGCAGTGATATTTATTTGAGAAATAATAGCCATTATTCAAGTTCTAATAAATGTGGTGGAGGAAATAAAGAAAAATGGAAAAACAAAAGTACACGCTGGGTATATTAAATATACACGTCGTGTATTTTTTTCTGGGAATTTATGAGAAATAGTATTATTTATTTAATTAAATAATATTAGGTGTAATTTATTGGGCGCATGTTAGTTAATAATAATAGACAACTGTTATTATTAAACATGGAGTATTACTAAGAATTAATTGAAATGAATAAATTCTTTCAGGTAATTAATTCATTTTATTATTCTATGAAATTAAAAATACCAATTATATATTTCTCATTATCCTATCCATTTTTTGGGATTGTGCACAATGGATTTTGAAAGGATCTCAAGCCAAGAGAGAATTCTTTTTCCACCACGAACTCTCTCAAGCAATGAGATAGAGATCCACCTCCACCGGATCAAGGCGGTCGAAGGTGGACATCGCAAGCCAAGGCACTTCTGCGCTAGCACCCAGAGATCCCTTTGGTGACATCTAGAGATATGTGGAGCATGTGTGGATCATCGCAATAGGAATCCTACACTTGTATTCTACGACGTAATGACGGATCACATCGGATCATGATCAGAAACATCAACGGAGAGAGAATTACATCAAGTTAATTCTTGTCAACTAATTAAATTAATTATAACTAAAATATTTTGATCCTATATATGGTTTTGGGACTCCCCTCTTTCTTTTTTGTTCTTCGTTATATTATGAAGATCCTACGTTTTATTATCATGATGGATCCCGAATTGATCGTTGTTAATGCAAAAATTAAAGTTGGGTACAGCCACCAACGTGATTCCGCTACACTCAGAACCTACATGATTCACAATCACAGATATAAAAGGAAACCTGAACATGTTGACCTAATATCTGATAGCATTTTTGAGACCTTACTTGAAGCGCCTCTCCCTCGATATCTCGTCATTAAGATACATCAGTGAAAAAGTTTTTAGCTCTGTAAAGTGTACCGAGTATTCCAAAACCATCATTGTGCCCTTCTCCAAACGCATGAACTCACTAGCCTACTCTACTCATAGAGTAGCAGGGTAAAATTAGTCGTAGAATCTAGTTTAGAACTCATCCCAACCCATATTCCACATCCCATTAGCTTGTTTCAAAACATCGCACCAATACTTTGCCGCTCCACGTAGCATGTAAGTCGTGAGTGTGACCCTATACTCTAGAGGCCTCTCCAGATGCTCAAAAATCTCTAGCATGGTCTCTTGCCATATCTTTGTAGCATGTGGTCTATCATCCCATGAAAACATAGGATGCTGCTGCTCCTGGAACATCTGTGTCAACTCATCCATTGTCAAGGCTAGCTACGGTGCTCCCTAGAAAGTCTGCATATAGAGAGAGAAACCCTTGCAGAACTCTACTTCACCACCATTTTCTAGAGTAGCCTCAAGTTTTGCAGCTTTCACTATCAGATGATCAAGTGGTATCCCATGTCCCACCATCTCCAAATTATTTTCATTGCCTCCATCGCGTCATAACACTGGAGGTCGTCGTGTTGGCATGCCCCTATAATGCCAAACGCACACCTCAGGAAAGAATCAAATCAAAGCACAAAGCTAAAAAGTGTAGGATAGGTCCAAAACCTCCAAGAAACCAAGTCAATCTCATAGAATTATCCTAAATCCAGGACTGTATAAAGAAAATCCAACGAACCACTAGAAATTATGCCTCTTTCCCACTCAAAAGTCGAGTCTAGGTCAAGTCTCTATTATCCATTCAAGTTCTATTTCTAATCACATTCAGTTATTCAAGAAATTTTACCAAGGGCTTACCAATTTCTGAATCCATGATGGTGCATAACACCTCATGAACCCAAAAGTTGGTTTCCATTAAAACTATACATGTAACAAGATTATTAACATTTACATTTCACTGGTGCGTCATTTCCCAATTCCTAAGGGCCCATACTCCTTATGGATCGAAAGATGACATCACACCTTTATATACTGCACCCAACTAACACAATAGCAGGAATAGTTATCACCTCAACTATCACAACAACATGAAATATCTAATGCATCCTAGATGGCATGGCATAATGCATGGCATGTGATCCTAACAAGTGTCTATATGATGCATGAGATGAAACACCCCCATCTCATCAAGTTGCAACTGAAATAGAACCCAAAATTGTATCAATAGTAATAGTAGAAATCAAGTGTGTCACCCAATGGTGAAATTGAATCAACTGTAATAGTCAAAATTCAGAAAATAAAAACTCAATTTGAGGAAATTTGGTTTTTCCTATACATGGGGTAGCTACTTCTGGGCATAGTTTATTACCAAACTCCATTTTCTCCCTACCACAATCTAATGTCTCCAAATAGTAAGTCAAACCATAAAATCTCCTTTGATACCACTTTGTAATGTCTTAGACCCAAATTCCACCTAAAACAGTGCCCTGATCCTAGTTAGTCACATGGCCTCAAGTGCATCTCATCAAATGCCAAAGGCTACCGACTAGAAGCGAGGGCCTATGTGAGTCAATGGGGAGACTATGACCTCATTACAAGAGTATCACAACAGAAGTCAAACATACTGTAAATAGAGGAAGGAAAATAACTATTCAACTAAAAGTAAGATGAGACATGAATACATATCAATAACAAGAATTACTTCATATAAAAAATGATGCAGGTGTTACAAGTATCTAGAAAGAATCCATAACAGTACATAGCAATACAATACAATACAAGTATCCCAAAAAGAACAAAAGACCAAAAGGTATCCCAACATCACAAGCCTTAGTTTGATCCTATGCTCCCCTACTCCAAAACCACAATCAACAACCTGTACTAGGGCACTTTCCCCTATCCTCACCTGCAACCATATAATCTATTTGGGTCCCCAAGGAGGCCCAAATAGTGTGTGACATAAACATCCTAGTAGGCAACCACCCGGGTCTATACAGTTCTAACAGAATATCTGAAAAAGTGATACCAAGTGTAAATAACAAGTAAATTAAGTGTTCATGACAAGGCATAAGTTTACTATAACAAGTAAAACCAACCATCCCTCAAGGATACCTGTAAAAGAGAGTTATATCCTAACAAGGTAGCTATAGCCAAGTAAACAAGAAAGTCACATGGTAACGTCGTACATCCATCTGTAATATGAAACCCACATCCACACTATATAGAGTATTCATGTATCCCATATCCTTGCCTTATAGTGAATTTTAGACCACGAGGGCCAGATCCAAGGTGTCATAAGAACAAGGCATCCAAGTAATAAATATCGAGACCATGGAGTATAACAACCCTGCTTTTTATTACACACTTAGACTAGATTTATTACATAAAACATTCACTTGATACAACATAGAGTATCAAGAGGTATAGTGTCTTTGGGGCTTAGGAACATTACATAAAAACTTAAAATATTAAATGAAACATCTTATTGAGAACTTCTGTTACATGACCACTACATTCCCTCATACTTAGCATTGCATGGGATAACCTGAGGACATACATAAGAAAGGGGTGAGATATAAAGCCCAGTAAGGGAGTAAAAAAGGAATAACATGAAGAATACAATAAATGTTAGGAAATAGGAATATCAATGGAGCATAAAATAACATGAACATAAAGTCATGATATAACATGATTTTCATAACATGGAAATGTGGCAATAACACTTAACATGGAATTAGCATGAGCCATGGCCCATTGCACATGGAGCATGAGTAAACCCTCATTACACATGAATCATGAGTAAACCCTCATTGCAATTGAATTAGAATGAGTAAAAAACCATTTCACATGATGTATCAGGATACTATACTTTATCCAATGCATTGTAGTTCAATCAGGGCACACCCTTCTTAAACATTTCATTTCATGTATAAGTGTGCCACATAGATCATACAACATGGAATCAATCATCGTCATTTATTCCATGGTAAATGGATGTGGAATATATAAATTAAGATTTATAATCAATAAATAAATGATCATAAAGGTGAATACCCTTGATAGAAAAATGGGCATGGTATTCACTACATAATGATTTTGGCATGGAAATTTTGGGGTAAATTCGACTGCATAACGACGTCAAATAGAAATTTGTAAAATGGGTTGATGAGAGTGAAAGGGGTATCTCATTATTTATACATTAAATTTATAGTAAGGGGATAATGTTACATAATATACCAACATATGTAATGGAATTTATATGCATAATATAAAATAATTTCTTGAATGTAAATGAGGGGAGAGAAATTCCTTATGGAATTTCGGCATGGTAACAGGTGTATATGGGATGAATTAATGATAGAGAAAGGGGTATATTGTTATTAAAACATAAATAGGGAAGTATGGGGGATGTTTAAAATCATACCCCAATATTTATAATTGAAAATAAAAGGGAATAACAATATTAAGAAACTTGGATAAAAAGAGGAAGGAAATAATCCCTTACTTGGAAGTGTGATCCCAAAGGCTTGGGAGGGGCTTGAGAGAGGCTTATTAGAAGGTTGGTGCACCTTGGGAGGATTCTAGATATAAAAGAGAAGATTTTGAAAGAACTCAAAGGGTTGTGAGTGAAGAGTAAGTGGGAGCTTGAGTGGGTTTGTATAGGAAAGGAGAAGGAATTCTTTATTATTTAGGTTTGGGACACCTCACATTAAACTAATCAAAACCACAAACCATCCCATGGTTTTTGCCCATGTTTTTTTCAAAGGGGAGTAAAAAACAATATTTTATAAGGAAAATGGCCTAAATTATTATAATAGTAGGGTTTCTTATGTGTAGGTGAGTCACACTCTCAAAGAAAATAATTTAAAAATATAAAATGTTTTACAAGTCATGGAGGGTCCACTAAGGCATCATAAAATTAATCAAAAAAAATATAAAATCACATTATTTTAAGAATAAAACATATATTGGCCGAACATATCATTTATATTATTTTATTACATTAATATTGTGTCATTAGGATGTCATAAAACACATTATATATTTAAACGATATTTAATTTTTACCCAAAAATTCAACTGTCTTGGAAAATTATGAAAAATTCACCATTGGATAATTTTGATGTCCTTCTTCCAAAAATAATATTCACATTATCTAATTTTTTTTCTAAATATGTGAATTTTCACTTTTAAAATAAAAAACCGACATTTATCAAAAAATCATGGGTTTTGACAAAAACAGCAGTCAAACCTTAATAAAAATTAAAATTGCATAAAATTATATGATCATTTATATTTAATAATAAGGAATTTAATAAAAATAAAAATAATTTATTAAAATATTATTTAATTCAAAAATCCATTAATTCATCAAAATTGATTTCTTATTTGAATATTAACTAAAAATACTATTTGTACTTTAAAAACTATTTAAAAAGTGAAAATAATAAAATGAATGTATTTTCATTATTATATACAAAAATAATGCACATAATCATAGTTCTAGGGTATTGTTACATATCCCCTTATAACACCCGCATAAGACCGAAGGGCAAGGTGAGCGATGGTGACAGACTCTTGGGGTGGCTCGGATAACATTGCTCGGGTGGTAATTTCTATCAACTTCCACTTCTCCCTTAGGTAGTTCCTCTTGATCTTAACGTATTCAAGATCAGATTGGGATTGGACAAGAGCGAATCCCAATGATGCTAACTACTTTCCGAGCTTTGACAAATGGGATTCGTACGGGGAAAGTCTACTAAATGAGGCCATCAATTCCTTTGTCTGAGTAAATTGGATTTGTTAAAGCCCTATATTTATACTAATCATGTGATCACTGTTCAATGGATATATTAGAAACAGTAATAATTCTTAACTGTATTTTAAAATCCAAAATCATAAAACAAAAGAAGTGCAAACATTGTATAACCATTTTACATAATTAGACATTTAATCAGATTAATAAAAAATTTCATTAATGAAAGTTTGGGTCATTACAATATCCCCCCCTTAAGAAATTTTTCCCTCAAAAATTCCTTTTTCTACACTAAAATAGATGTGGGAAACTCTTCTTCATCACTTCTTCTAATTCCCATGTCGCTTCTTCAACCTTGTGGTTTCGCCACAACACCTTAATGAGGAACATTGTCTTATTTCATAGAAATTTTTCTCTATGATCTAAGATCTTCACTGGTTCCTCCTCGTAAGAAAGATCATCCTCTAACTATAATACCTCTGAAGAGAGTACATGTGAAGAGTCTAGTATGTACTTTCTTAAGAGGGATACATGAAATACATCATGTACTTTGGCCATGGTAGGTGGAAGTGCTAGTCGATAGGCCACAGCCCTAACACGATCAAGAATCTCGAAGGTAATGATGTACCTAGGACTTAACTTCCATTTCCTTCCAAACCTCATGACCTTATTCCACAAAGATATGCATATAAATACCATGTATCCAACTTTGAATTCAAAGTCTCGTCGATGGTTGTCTGCATAACTCTTCTGTCGACTTTGGGATACCTAGATATGTTGCTGAATGGTTTTCACCTTCTCTGCCATTTCTTCAACCATTTCTGGTCCTAGCAGCTTATGCTCACCGACTTCATCCCAACACACTGGTGTTCTGAACCTTTTCCCATAAAAGGATTCATATGGTTCCATTCAGATGCTCAAGTGGAAACTATTATTGTAGGAGAATTCAACCAGTGGAAGATTTTGGTACCATCCTCCTTTGAAGTCCATTAAACATGATCTTAACATATCTTCCAGTGTCTGAATAGTTCGTTCAGATTAGCCATCTGTTTGAGGATGATAGGCCGTACTAAAGTTTAGTTCAGTGCTAAGAGCATGTTGGGGACATTTTCAAAACTTCGAGGTGAATCTTAGGTCGTGATCGGATACAATAGATAGTGGTACTCCATGAATACTTACCACTTCTTTGATGTAAATTCATTCAAGTTGATCCAATGATAAGTCCTTTCAAATTTCGATAAAGTGAGTTGTCTTTGTAAGATGGTCCATAACGACCCATATAGAATTGTTTCCTCCAAATTTCCTTGGAAGTCTGGTGAAAAAGTCCATGGTAATGTTCTCCCACTTCCATATTGGTATGGGTAGTGGTGTCATCACCCCCATAGACATTTTCCTCTCATCCTTCACTTTCTGACATACCAGACACTTTGATGTATATTCAACAATCTCCCTTTTCATATTGTAACACCAAAAGGTTTCTCAGAGATCTCGATACATCTTTGTGATCCCCAGGTGAATAAAGAAGGTTGAGCTATGTGCATCATTAGGAAGATCCTTCTTTTTCTCTGGATCATATGGTACACATAATTTTGACCCAAATCTCACAATTCCATCCTTGTTAACCATGAACTCTGAGGATTTCCCATTTCTGATAGCCTCCACCCTTTTCAAAATTTCCACATCCTTTCTTTGACCATCCTTTATTTTCTCCAAGAGGGATGGTTGAGTAATCATTTTAGAAAGGATTGATTATGTTCCTCCCTTGACGATTCACATGTCCATCCTCTGTAAATCTAAGAATATTGGATCCTTCTCAATTATCATCAATGACAGAATCACTAGATCCTTTCTACTTAGAGCATCTTCAACCTTGTTCACTTTCCCAGGCTAGAATGGATTGAGCAGTCATAATCCTTGATGAGTTCTATCCATCTTTGTTGGAACATATTAAGCTCTTTCTATGTGAATATATATTAGAGGCTCTTGTGATCCATATATATCTCACACTTCTCCCCATAGAGATAATGCCTCCATATTTTCAATGCAAGGATCACAGTCACAAACTCCGTATCATGCGTGGGATAGTTTTTCTCATGGATTTTCAGATGCCTTGAGGTGTAGGCTATCAGTTTTTCATTTTTCATCAACACACAGCCCACTCCCTTCTTCGAAGAATCACTTAATACCAACAAAATTTCTTCAATTATGGGTAAAGTGAGCACAGGTTCATTGATAAGCCTCCTTTTCAAATCCTTGAAGCTTTCTTCACATTTATCACTCTAAGAAAACTTTTCTCCCTTCTAAGTTAGCTTGGTAAGAGGGTTGGACAATCTTGAGAAATTTCTCACAAATAGGAGATAATATCCAGCTAATCCCAAGAAGATATAGAGATTAGTTACTGCTGTTGGCCTCGGACATCCCTCTATTGCAGATGTCTTTGAGGGATCCACAGATATCCCATTTCTTATGATGATATAGCCCAAGAATGAGACCTCCTTCAACCAAAACTCACACTTGCTGTACTTTTCATAGATCTTCTCCTTTCCCAAGGTCTCTAGTATAGTTCTTAGATTCTACTAATGATCCTCCTTGGTTTTGGAGTATATTAGAATATCATCTATAAAGACTACCAAATTTTTTTTGAGGTAATCTCTAAAGAATCTATTCATCAAGTCCATGAAGATTTCTGGAGCATTAGTGAGTCCAAAAGGAATTACTATGAATTCATAGTGCTTGTATCTTGTATAAAAATCATTCTTGGGGATATCTTTCTTCTTCACCCTTACTTGATAATATCCTGACCGAAAATCAACCTTGGAGAAGTATTGTGCTTCACGTAGTTGATCAAACAAGTAATCAATTCATGGGAGGGGATACTTTTTCTTTATCCAGATTCTCTTTTAGTTGTTTATTTGGATATTCAAGCTCTACAATAGACATTCTACATGGAGTCTTGGATATTGGAAATTCCCCAGGTATAAAGTTGATTGAGAATTCAACATCTCTTCTAGGAGGGAGACCAGAAAATTCCTCAGGAAACACTTCAGAGAATTCCCTCACAATAGGAATGTATTCAAGGATGGTTGCCTCCATAGACTCAATCATCTAAGCCAGATATGCATGCTCATAGGGTAGTAATATATATGCTTGATATGATGAATATAAATAAGATTCATCTTCCTCCTTTCACTTGTACATAATCGGGGTGTCGATTCTCCACATGGAGAGTGATTTCCCTCTCACGTCAATTTATGTTGGCTCTATATAGGGAAATCTAATCTATGCCAATAATTGCATCAAATTCCACCATAGGGAGTATTATAAGGTTCACTGGGAAGTTAAATCCACAAATTATGATAGGGGAGTAGTTATATTCATGGGATGCAATGATTGCCCCATTTTCCGTACTCACCAACATCTTTACATCCATGATTTGTGGTGGTGTTGGGATTGTTCTACTAAACTTTCTGGATATAAAATAATTCATAGAACCTGAATCAAAAAGTATGTTCTCTATTCTTTAATGAAAAAATAGCATACCTACCACCACTTTGTTGTTGGGGTTCACTTCGGCGGTAGTGATGGACAAATCTCACCCTTGCTGCCTTGGAGGTTGTTGGTTGCCTCCGAAAACCTTTGGCTTAGGGAATTGATTTTCAAGATGCCTTGGTTATTTTCATTTGAAGCAATGAACAACGTGTTGAGAGTCGAATGGAGTGTTCCTCTCCTCTATCATAGTCATGTATTTTTCTTGTCGGCAGTTAACAGCTAGGTGTCCTTCTCTTCCACACCTAAAGCATTTTTTTGTCCCCTTTAAGCAATTTTTGGGGTTCTTATTTCTGCACCTTTCACAAGCGGGGTGCTGGATCTTCCTAGAACTATTGGATTTATCCATTGGACCACTAGAATTGAAATCCACCTTATTATTCTTATCCCCATGATACCCATGAGATTCACCGATGTCCATTTCGACCTTGAGGGCACATCAGACAATTTCCTCATAACTGTCAAAGTCACAGATCGCTAGGGCTTTCCGTAGGCTCGGTTTCAGCCCACCAAAGAAGTTATTGACCTTGTATTTGGGGGTAATGAAAAATCCAGGGGTTCATCCTAAAAGCCTTTTGAAGTTTTCCTCATACTCTCTGATGGATTCATCATCTTTTTTCTTGAGGAAATGGAAGTCCATTTCCATCTTAATTTGGAGGGTGCGCGGAAATTATTTATCAAAAAACATCTTCTGGAAATCCTTCCATTACAACGCCTTGATCTCCTTCTTAGGATTCGTATTTTTGATCAATGTCCACCATTAATCATCTTCACCCTCCATTAGATAGGAATCCTGGAGAAACTTCTCTTGTTTAGAACATTGAATGATGGAGAATATCTTTTCTATGGAGTTGATCCATTTTTCGGCGATTGAGGGATTAGACGATCCATTAAAATTAGGAGGCCATTGTCTCATGAAGCTCTCAATAGAGACTTTTTCTTTCTTAGGGGGGTTTGAAAGTTCCTCTTGACCCATTTTTCTATTCAATGCTTGAGTTAACTGAGAGAGTATCGTGACAAAGTTCATGATTCCCGCTCCCATCGGATTGGGAATCTCATTAGAACAATCATCACATTGGTATTCACATCAGTTGTTAGCCTGAGTCCTCCTATTACCAGCCATCAGTAGGAATAAAAGGAAAGTTAGGGGTAACACATAAAGGGTAATCCAATCACAAAATATATGAATTATAAATAGATTTTATTTCCTTAACTTATGAATCTATAGGCTTAATCTATGTTATCCATGATCTACTTTCTAACATATATTATTAGGGGATTTTTTTAAATTCCCTTAATAATGGTCTATACTAAGATTGTAAATTTATAAATGCATATCCCCTGGGAGTGTTGTAACCAAGAGTGTACCAAGGCCCGTTGTTGTGTACCAGGATACCCCGAATCAAGCCCAAAACTCCTTGTTAGGGTTTTCACCCCTAGGTACATCTGTGCCAGAGCCGCCTCTACCTACTCGTATCCAGAAAGGGATATATTTTCTTGATAAACCACTTACTCAATACCCACCAAAACTTAGGGATGTTTTTATTATACTTAGTCTTGTCTCTAAGGCTTCACTAGGGTTTTCTAATCCTAATCCCAAAAATAACTAATCATATCCTCTAATACCAACTATAACAACCCTGCTCTTTATTACACACTTAGAAATGATTTATTACCTAAAAACTTCACTTGATAAACCAAATAGGATCAAGAGGTATAGTGTATTTGGGGCTTAGGAACATTACATAAAAACTTAAAACATGAAACACGACATCTTATTGAAAACTTCCTTTACATGACCACTACATTCCCTCGTACTTAGCATTGCATGAGATAACCTAAGGACATACATAAGAAAGGGGTGAGCTATAAATCCCAGTAAGAGAGTAAACAAGGCATAAAATGGAGAATAAAATACATGTTAGGCAATAGTAATATCAATGGATCATAAAAGAACATGAACATAAAGGCATGATATAGAGTTATTATTATATCATGGAAATGTGGCAATAACACTTAACAAGGAATTAGCATGATCCAAGGCTCGTTGCAAATGGCGTATGAGTAAACCTCCATTTCATATGAAACAAGAGTAAAAAATCATTACACTTGAATTATAATGAGTAAACACCCATTTCACATGATGTATCATGATACTATACATTACCTAATGCATTGGAGTTCTATTAGGGTGCACCCTACTTAAACATTTCATTTAATGCATAAGTGTGCCACATGGATCATAAAACATGGAATCAATCATCATCATTTATTAAACAGTAAAGGGATGTGGAATAAATACATGAATCTTTATAATCAATAAGTAAATGTGCATAAAGTTAAATACCCTTGA
The DNA here is from genome assembly GCA_963277665.1 of Viscum album. Classification (NCBI taxonomy): domain Eukaryota; kingdom Viridiplantae; phylum Streptophyta; class Magnoliopsida; order Santalales; family Viscaceae; genus Viscum; species Viscum album. The sequence goes on along the minus strand of OY728162.1, from coordinate 70,992,290 downwards.
TAGAGAAATGGGCGTGGTATTCACTACACAATGATTTTGGCATGGAAATTTTGGTGTAATTTCGGCAGCATAATGACGTCAAATGGAAATTTATAAAATGGTTTCATGAGATTGAAAGGGGTATATAATAATTTATACATTAAATGGAAAGTAAGGGGATCATGGGACATAATATACAAACATATGGAATGTAATTTAGATGAATAATATAAAAGAATTGCTTGAATGTAAATGAGGGGAGAGAAATTCCTTACGGAATTTCGGCATGGTAATAGGTGTACATGGGAGGCATTAATGAGATTGAAAGGGGTCTATAATCATTCAAAAATAAACAGGGAAGTATGGGGGAGGTTATAAATTATACCCCAACATTTATAATGGAAAATAAAAGGGCATAACAATATTAAGAAACTTGGATAAAAAGAGGAAGGAAGGAATCCCTTACTTGGAAGTGTGATCCCAAAGGCTTGAGAGGGGCTTGATAGAGGCTTATTGGGAGATTGGGGAACCTTGGGAGGATTCTAGAGAGAGGATATAATAGGATGGACGAACTCCAAGGGATTTTAGTGAAGAGGAAGTGAGATCTTGGGTGGGTTTATATAGGAAATGAGAAGGAATTCTTTATTATTTTGGTTTGGGACACCTCACATTAAACTAATCAAAACCACAAACAATACCATGGTTTTTTCTCATGATTTTTTCCAAATGGGAGCGGAAAAAAATATTTTATAAGTAAAATGACCAAAATTCTTAAAATAATATGGTTGCTTATGTGGTGGTGAGTCACACTCTCAAGGAAAACAATTTAAAAAGATAAAATGTTTTATAAGTCATGGAGGGTCCACTAAGGCATCATAAAATTAATCAAACAAATATAAAATAAAATTATTTTAAGGATAAAACATATATTGGCCGAAAATATAATTTATAGTATTTTATTACATCACTATTGGGTCATTATGATGTCATAAAACACATTATATATTTAAACGATATTTAATTTTTACCCAAAAATTTGACTGTCTCAGAAAATTATGAAAAATTTACTATTGTATAATTTCAATGTTATGATTCCAAAAATAATATTCATTTTATCTAAATAATTTTCTAAATATGTGAATTTTTGCTTTTAAAATAAAAACCAACATTTATAAAAAAATCATGGGTTTTGACAAAAACAGCTTTCAAACCTTAATAAAAATTACAATTTCATAAAATTATACGATCATTTATATTTAATAAAAAGGAATTTAATAATAATAATAATAATAATTTATTAAAATTTTATTTAATTCAAAAATCTATTAATTCATCAAAATTGATTTCTCAATTGAATATTAACTAAAAATGCTATTTGTACTTTAAAAACTATTTACAAAGTAACAATAATAAAATGAATGTATATTTATTAATATATAAAAAAACAATACACGTAATCATAGTGATAGGGTCTTGTTACATAACCCCTTATAACACCTGCATACCACTGAAGGGTAAGGTGAACGATGGTGATAGACTCTTGGGGTGGCTCAGAGAACATTGCTCGAGTGGTAATCTATATCAACTTCCACTTCTCCTGTAGGCGATTCCGCTCAAGCTTAACGAATTAAAGCTCGTCTTTGGATTGGTCAAGAGCGAAGCCCAATGACACCACCTCCTTTCTAAGCTCTAAAAAATGGCATTCGTACGGGGAAACTCTACTGGATGACGTCATCTCTTCCTTTTTCTGAGTAAATTGGATTTGTTAAAGCCCTGTATTTATATTAATCATGTGATCACTGTTCAATGGCTATATTAGCAACGGTAACAATTCTTAATGGTATTTAAAAATTCAAAATCATAAAACCAAATAAGTGAATACATTACATAACCATTTTACATAATTATACATTTAATCAGATTAATATGAATTCTCATTAATGAAATTTTGGGTCGTTACATGGAGGGTCGAATCCAAGTAGCTTGTCCAGAGCACCCCATCGTAGAGATGATCAACAATAAAAATAGTGATCAGAAAGAGATTCGGGCTCAAAGCCTACTTTAGGCTCCTCAAAGGAGAGATATGAGAGGCCTCATATGTGTAGGATAAGAGAAAATCAATTTTGGTTTAAAAAGAAAAAATATTTTTAATTTAAATTTTTTAAAAAAACACACAGTAGGGTCGCATGGTTTACCAGCACGGTTTCCAAAACTATGCAGAAACCATGCACACATCTCTGCCTAGAAGTGAAACTTCACAGGGTTACCCCACACGGTTTGACTAACCCTGCGGTAACTTTGTAGAACCACTCTACCCAAAACCTGTACTTTTCAGACCTCTCTCACGGTTTAGACTAATCGTGCACTGGTTGTGCGCAAACTATGTGCCATGTCATTTTAATCCCAAAACTTGGTTCCGACCTTCGAACCAGCACCGACACCTCCAAAAAACCTTGTGATCAAGATAATAATTCATATAAGTCCATAACAAGGCATTTAAACTAAAAAGAAAAGGATCTTTACCTCATACAAAAACTTGGGTTCTTACATTGGTGCAACTAGATGAATGAATATTACTCTCTATATATATAGCATGTGACCCCTGTGATGTATAGTTGTGTGATTTGAATAGTTTTTTATTACTTATCATAGTAATACTAAGTGACTCTTAAGATTTTAAGTTGTAAAGTTTTATTTCTAGAGAAATGAGATGTTCTAATATTTCTCATGTGGACATAGGACTTTCAGTCTTAACCACATAAAACCAAATTCTTATCTTATTTCCTAATTTTACTTCCATTTCATGGATATAATGTTTTCTATTAGAGTGAATAGGGCAGAAGTTGTTTTCAATTTAGTGTTGTGAATTGGGAGAAAATTGTTTCTTCCAAGTTATAGAATATTAAGTTTGGAAAGTTCCATTTAGGAACCCCTTTCATCCCAATGATTTTGTAACTACTACTTTCGATTATTTAATGTAATAACAATAAGGTGGAGGAATTATCAACAGAAGAAATTCAAATGAGAACTCTGATATCAATAATGAAATAAACAAGGCTTCCCATGACCACATCATCCTTCATTATCATTTCCAAAATGGTTCAAAGTTCATCCTTTACAATGAAAGGTTGAATATGCACTCAGGTAAGCTTCATTCCCATTAGTTATACCCATACACCATCACTAATGTAAATCCTTTTGGGGTTGTTCAGGTAAAAAATAAAGAAACCCAACAAACATTCACTATCAATGGTAAGTAACAAATCACTTCCAAAAAACCATTCTAGAGTCCCCAATGGATTAAATCCACATTCATGAAGTGTTCTATCTTTAATAGTCACAAGGTTATATCTTTCCTTCCCACCTTTTCTTTAACTTTATTGAGGAAACCATAAATTTTTAGTGTGGGGGGGATATTGAAGGAACCTGGGGAACAATGGAAGCGTGAAAAATGCACAATTTAAAATTTTAGGTTTGGATTCATGTTAAAAATAATAAATCCAAAAAAACCTTGACTATATTTCTAAAATTATCACATGTAATTCAATTTAATCATGAAATATAAAATCAAATTAATACTTAAATGGTACCTTATTCATTTTAATCGGTTGGTTTGATTCACTCACTTTCAACATGTCATGGCTCAAAGGTGCCAAGATAGGAATTCTCTATATCTTAAAAACATGAACCAAAACTCCTGGATAATCATTCTATGTTCTTGAGTGCCAGTGAAGTAAATTGAAGAGCTTTATGACATCCCTTCAATCACCTAAAGAATGTGAACTTGATTTAGATAGAAGGATCAATCTGACCTTGTTCTTCCTTCAAAATATATCTATAAGAACTTCAGAGGAGGGGAAAGGAGATATTACATCACTAAATTCATAAAAATGGTGTATATTACTATTTAATAGGTTAAAATGATCTTTTATGCATAGTTTATACTCTCTAAAATTGTACTTTGGTCCTTGGAAAGTAATAACCTTCATTTTATGCCTTTACACACACGTATGACTTAATAAACTTATCATAAATGTCATAAACATTTTATCACTCACTTTTAACCCTATAAAATGTTATCTGATAAAATAAGAACCATTATATCATCATGTAAGCTCTTCAAAAAATTTAACAAACCTTGAACGTCATATGTCCATCCGAAAAATTATATTTTTTCAAATTCAATTTTACGATAAAAAAACATGTGAATTCCTTAAGAAATAAAATCAATAATCATTATTATAAACATAAATAACATAATTGAATTATTTTTACTTGCAATCGGTTATACTTTGACTTTCATCAGCCCCACACATGGTTCCCACTTCATCCTAAACTTTTATTAATTATTATAGGTGGAACTTGTGGATACACTTAGTGCGTGACCCTCTAGGACCTTATCTCGATAGCACAGAGCCCAATCCATAAACTAATATTGGAGTCTATTAACCTATCATGGCCCCTAGGGTGATAAGGAATTTCATATATTTGACTACCTCCTATGAACAAGTTCTATTTAATATAATCTATTTGTCTCAATATATCTTATAAAGAAGGGTGAACACTTGTGTCATCATCCTTTTTTTATTTATATATTTCATGACCTTACTATATGTAATTACCTTATTATATCATGTCCATGGATTTATACAGGTACTACCATCTTGGTTAACCTGGTCCCATGAGATATCTCTTCCTCAAATCGGAAGCAAAAAAATCTATCTTGATCGTTTAACTAATGTCATACCACAAATGACACGCTCAACATAAGCTACCTCACCATGACTTAAATGTCATGTTTTTTACCTTTTATCAAATTATGCGACCAAATGGCACACATTAATAATGATCTCAAGTATAGAGACCAATACACATGTTCATATATATGAACAACATATGGCACCCGAAACATGTGGTGTTATTATTGGTTGGTCTGTCCTCATGATCTCATCTACTCAAGATCACCAAGTGTAAAATTTATGAGAATAATGATCAATAATTATAAGAACAACGTACCTGATAGTCAAACATTATTTTCGTCTTGTCAATATGATGTATCTAGACCATAGGACATATGTTTAAGATTATTGTCCTAGTATCATGAGGTTCTCATTATCGTTGGTAACTACTATAACCATTTAATATGACACATAATCAAATTATATTACCACATAAATAGTGGATAAAGAAATATAAACACTATTATGGTAAGAATAAACACATGTAAATATAAAACTATATACATGTAATGATAATAAAAAGTATTGTTCAAGTTGGGTCTAGGGAACCCACTATTACAACACTCCCACGTGCACTAGATCCAACTTTATAACCATCCTTGTTATCTCTCGCATGATAAGATCATATTTTTACTATGTTATGGCTTTATTCATCGTCTAATCACATTTCCACTGCATGGTTATTCTGTTATCTACAACTTTACCTATTTTAGTAATAATTATCAAGAGAGTATATCCCCTGGTATATCCCTTTTTTGCACAATCTAACCTTGAAATATTGGATATTATTAGTAATATAATTATCATAATGATAAAACTTTACTTACTAGGTGCGAGTACAAGAATTGGAATAAATCATTTCATATTTTACACTACTTTTAGGTGCCTCAGAAGTCATAATGAACTCAATATTTTTGGATTTGGCTACCAGTAGCTTGAATGAGATTTTCTTACTTGTTACCTTATCCTAACTACAATATTAGATCATATTCACCTTATAGGAAGACTAGTTTATGTCCCCTTGTAACTAGTGTCCCTTCCTCTCCATATACCAAGTACAGATCATTTGTACTTTCTTAAGTACAATCAGATAGTTCTGAATAATTCCCTTATAGTTCTCCTAGATATAATATATATTTTCCTACCATAGAGTATATGTTGGAAATATCACATCTTTTACATATCATGGCATATGTGAAAGATTCATTGGTAGAACTTATGTAATTATACTCACCACATTAATCTTGTCCATTTCCAATGCATGTATCCTTGGAGAGATTTAATCCATGTGAAACTGGTAACAATTCTCTCTCAAATTGTTCTAAATTTTATTTTATCAATACCTTTCCATTATATGTACTACTAACTAGGTTTAAGAAACCGTTAGATGTACTTCAGCAGATATCATTCCCTAGAACTTTGGTTTCTAATTTAAGTCAATATTTAGAGAGTTACTATCATCTTGTTCTTATCTAACTGTAATACCAATAGTTTTTTCCATATGTTAAAAAAATATTTTTCATGGAAAACAATGGTGATCCCACTAGTATCTGATAGACACATGGAAAATACTAATTCAAAATAAATATTCTATGATCTAGTATCTTACTTTAATCTTAAACTATATTTCAGTAACTTTCAACCTTATTGGAATTATATGATGCCACTATCCCTTTTTGGTTGCATCATATAGACATCTTCCCTAATTAGTGGTCTTGACATTGAATGATCAATTTAATGATCATATAATGTAGTAGTGATAAGTAAAATTCTAATCTATTTGGGCATAATAACTTGGTATTACTAATCGATCCTTATTGGTATCATGCCTATACCAACCATGCATAGTGTCACTTGAATAACCATTTTAGTATTCAAAATAATAATCCTTCTTTACTTTGATACTTGGAATCAATTATTTAATATTAATTGATCTTTTTAAATTTAGATAATTTGCATATATTACTTACTTGAAGGAATTATTATTCTGAATGAATAATACATTACTGGTCATGGTGAATATAAAAACATCACTGTGGTTTTATCCTTCCTATGCAGTATGTGTCTCTAGAACATTCCATTTCTACAAGGTCTTATGGAACTTGTTCCTATGTCAACTATTTGTTCATCTCTTTTATTGACTAAACCCAAGTCAATATTTCACCCACTATATCAAGCAGATATGTGCACCATCTTATAGAAATAAATTCTATAACATGAATGTATATTTTCTATCCTAGGGATATCTGTAATATCCTTATAAAACTTTAGGATGATTACTATAGAAGCACATTATGTTTTTTCTTGATGCAAGTTTTTTTATATCCTAAAAAAAATCTTTGTATCTAAACACATGTTCTTATGATAATGGATTTATATCATACTAAAACTCATATGATATTAATTTTTCATTATAGTTGTCATATGGATATGGGATAATGTTTCTATTTGTAAAGCATGTCTCAAAAAATGGAAGTATCTGCAAAGCATGAGTTTTAACATTGATGCTCTTTTACTTTCATCATGAATATGATGTGTATAAGAAAATTTTTGTTTTTTAATTAACCACACTACATGTTAACATGTAAGGATCATAATAAATCCTCCTTATTAGAATCATATATTTTATGTGGATAAGGTAATGTGTATTTATAAATTTCACCGTACTATATAATATTGATCGATGAATTCTTGGTCAAGATATTATTCAGAACAACAGATGGAAGCATCTCATATCTTATTACCATGTATATACAATAATTCACTTTAAAATTCCTTAAATACTTAAAGGAATCTTATGATGTATACTTACCACTAGAATAAACTTGGAACAGTTCACACTCTCTAGCATAACTAATTCCAAAAGATTTGTGGCTAACCTTTATTTCTAAAGTTTTCTTTGTCAAAAACTAAGTACATAAGTGTGTAAATAGTACATAAGGTATTTAACTCCAAATATTCTAAAACCATACTAGTTATATCCTTGAAAACTATTTATTTTTTCTTAATAAAGTATCATCTATCCACAACAAGGTATATAAGTCTTACATTTTATATTAATCACGTATTGTCAGTGATTCTAGCATTAAAGAACTACTATTTGAGTATTAAGTATAACAAAAAAACATGCATTTCATAACTTGAATAATGTATCCTTGTGTCTAAAGGACACATGCGATAAATGTTTTAGTAATACTTAACAAAAGTTCAACTAGAACCATTTACTTGGAAGTTGTGTGATTCTCACCACTGACTTAGGAACCTCAATTTCTCGAACGCTTGGAGAATAGACCTTACTTATAATAATTTTTATTTACATACTTGGTTACTATATTTTAATACTCATATTTGATAGTAATATTTTACTTAATACCCAATAAGTACATCAAAAACATCACAAATAATAATGAATATACCTGAAGAAGAAGTGACTTCTTTCTTCTTCAATTCAGTACATTGCATTTATATTCCATAGAATTATTTTATAATATTCAAATAAAATAAAATTCTATTTAATATATCATTTATTTGAATGATTCTTTGAAGGTTCCTTTGGAATGACACTTTTCATTGGCCGTTTCACCTTGTCTTTTATCAAGTTCACCATAATAACTAAAGATTAATCTTTCTTTGACTTCTTATTTTCTTGATGAATGTTACCCAAAAGGTAATAAATCATTTTATCTATTTACTATTCATTTGATAATATTAAAATAAACTTTATTATATGGTTGAAAATGATATAATAATGGTATGTATTGAAATATCATGATCCATATTTCAATTTACATGTATCCAGTGTAATCAGCATCCATTCATATCTCGTTTCACTTTCTCCTCACATGCTTTTTCAGAGATGACACAACATATAAAATCATCCATGTCCCAATGTTTTATCCAAAAATAAAATCATAAATTGATGATAACATTATGAAATAACCATTATATGCATCATACAATAGTCTCCTATAAGTATTTTTACACCTCACTTCCTGAGGTGGCTTAACGGGTATTGGGGGCACTAGCACCTTGAATTTCCAGATTCTTTGTACTTTGTGCAAGCACCTGTACTACTATTTGGAACTTAATTCTAGTTTAGACCTTTTATTTTTTCCAATATGATCATAGTATAATTTAATTGGTGGTGATTTCAATTTGATCTAGAACAAATAAACTTAGCATATTAGTACTTTATCATGATTTCTAGCAGACATTTTCAAACTTTTTAATTTTAAATGTCTCCCACTATTTTGTTAAATCCTAGTAGCCATAAAATTCTATATTCAAAATACCTAGTAACTTGAGTATTATATTGTAAATTATCCTAAAAACCCATCCTCATATTCTACAACATTTGGCTATGACTCTACTCAGAGAGTCCTAAGTGGCCACTAATCTGACCAAGTGCATTAACTCGTGTCTCCTCGATCTGCTGAGTGGGGTCCCATCTCCTCCAAAGAATTACATTACATAATAAATAATTTTCCTCTAAATTTAAAAAAATATAGAATTGGATTCTCCTTATCTTCTAAATTCAGTTAAGTCAACCCATCACTTTCATAAGAACTCCCTGGTAGTATGAGGTACCCTCAACTTTGGCTAATGAGCACCCCAAACACTCATTTTTGTTCAAATTTGATTTATGGAAGGAATTTAATAACATAATATGCTATTTTATGGATTTGGTAAGTTCATATCAGTGAATAAAATTATTTTATATTTAACAAAATTGTTCTATGTGATTGCGCTCACAACTTAATCATTCTTTTAAATAGAAAACTTTCACTGTACATGTTCTTTTTATCTTTACATGCTTGTTTATTATTATACTATGTGATCATACATAATAAATACACATTCACAAAATAATAAACCATGAACATGATAAAATAAATAAATAATGATGTGATCATGATCCATTAATTATTGGTTTATCCATTGAGCGAATAATGGATTAACTGGGACCCTATTGGAATTCCTTAAGTCAATACCTGACTTGAATTGCAGCACCCACAACTCCTATACATTTCACTTGTTTGGTCTACACTGTCTCTTGACTCAAAATACTTTTCCAGGAACTCCTCCGATATTTACAATGTATACTTGGACATGGGTAAGGGGAAATTAGTGTGAAAAAATACATTTTATCACTTAAATGTGGACACACATGCCCTTATAAAAATTAAAGATAAAGGGATGATGCGTAGGTCATCAAAATAAAATAATTATTACATTATTAAAAAAATTAAAAGAAATAATTAAATTAAATAAATAATAAACCAAACATGCATAGGCCAGTCTCAGATCATGATCAGTCAACATGCAATCATATTACATGAGAAAAAGTAAATTTTCTAAAATCTAACTCCATAGTATTTATAATGCATGAACTTTCATTAAAATAATTTTTATTCTTTATCAATATATCCCACATAACCCAAAATAATTTCATTAAATAAAATACAATTAAATTTAATTTCCGAAAATTTACATAATTTTTTATGTCTTTTTGGACTTAAAGCATATCCCTAGGAATTAATTTAGTGCTAGGTATGGGTCAGGTTGGGCGGACTCGTACTATACCGATTCAACCAAATCTTAGTCAGGCATCTGTTTAAAGGACATATAATATATATACATGATATTATAAAATTATAACAAGATTTTAAAGGAAGATTTGTCCCATTTTTTATATTTTTAATACTATTCCATGGGAGGATTTGAATAATCTTCCAAGGAAAGCTTTGTCCTTTTAATTAAATAAGATTCCATGGGAAGCCTTGAATAAGCTTCCAAGGGAATATGTATCCTTCTAATTAAAAAAGATTTCAAGCAAAGATTGTATTTCCAATGAACTGACCCAATCGGCTTCTGTTATATCCATCTCACATGAAACCTACATACATTGTACTTTGGCTAAAAAATTGTCACATCGATAACAATTAAAGTGAAGTGAAAAACAAAACTTTAATTTTCGTAGCAATTTTTATGCAAAACCCATCAAGTTTTGATCATCCATATCTTGGAAATACAAACTCAAATATATGTGTCGTTGGTTTCATTGAAACTATATCAAAACCATCTTTCAGAATCATAACAAATTTAATTGAAATTTAATTTTTTTTACTTAAATAATAGCATGTTTCCTCATATACTAATTGAAGGAACCAAGGGCATATTGGAAGTGTGAAAATTTTGAAATTTAAAATTTTGGGCTTAGATTCATGTTAAAAAAACTAAATACACAAAATCCCTATCCCAAATTTCTAAAAGGATCACATTTAATTCAATTTAATCATGAAAATTAAAATCAAATTAAATCTTAAATAGTACCATGTTCATTTGAATTCGTCAATTTGATTCACTCACCATCGATGTGTCTTGGCTCAAAGGTTCCAAGATAGGAATCCTCTAGATAATTCCCATCTGAACTAAAAATATTGTATCACCCATATACATTATTAGATGTAAGTGTGGGAAATTGAAGATTTTTAAGACATCCCTCTGATTTTCTAAATAACGTAGACTCGGCTGAGAAAGCGGGATCGATATGACCATGTTCTTCCTTCAAAGTCTCTGTCTAAGAACTTGATAGAAGATGAAAAGAGATATTATCTCACGAAATTAATTCAAATGGTGGATATTACTATTCAAGAGGCTAAAATGAGTTTTTATTCCTAGGTTATACTTTTCAAAATTGTACTTTTGTCCCAGGAAAGTAATAACCATCATTTTAAATTTTTTTACGCATGTATGACTTAATAAACTTGTCATAAATATAAAAAATATATTATCACTCACTTTTAAAACTATAAATTTTTATGTGATAAAATAATAACCATTAACAAGGCCCATAAACTCCGCAAATAATTTATTGAAACTTGAACATCCTATGTTCATTTTAAAAATTATATTTTTTTTATTATTCAATTTTATAATCAAACAACATGTGAATACCTTGAGAAATAAATTCAATCATCATTATAATAAAATTTAGTGATATAAATGAATTAGTTTTACTTTTGATCGGTCATACTCAGACATTCGCTTGTCGCGCTTCTGGGGTCCAATTTATATTAAACCTCCTATTCATTAGAATAGGTGGAACTTGTAGATACACTTTGTGTGTAACCCTCTAGGAACTTATCTTAATAGTATTGATTCTAACTAAAAAACAAAGAGTGGAGTCTATAAAACCATCATGGACCCTAAGGTGACAAGTAATTTCATAGCTATGACTACCTCCTATGAACACTTTATGTGTAATATAATATATTTGTATCATGATATATCACAATGTAGGATACACACTTGTGTCATCATCCTTTTGTTTCTTTATGTATTTTGTGACCTTATTAGATTTACTTACCTACTTGTACCATGGATGTGGATTTATGAAGGTACTACCATCCTAGTAAACCCGGGCCCATGAGATATATCTTCCTCAACTCAAAAGTGAAAAATTATATCTTGATCATTCAACCAATGTCATAACACTAATGATGCACCCAACAGAAGCTACCTCACCACAAATTTAACGTACTGATTTTTTTACTTGCATAAAAGTACACAATCAAATGGTACAAATTGATAATTATATCAAGTCCATAGACCAATACATGTGTTCATAGATAAAAACAACTAATGACACCTGAAACATGTCATGTTCCTATTAGAGGGTATGTTCTCATAATCTCATCTACTAGAGATCACGAAGTACAAACTTCATAAGAATAAGTCTAAATGATTATGATCCCCCAACACCTGATAGTCATACAACATCTATGTCTTGTCAGTATGATGTATCTAGAATATAGGAAATATGTTTAAAATTAATTTCATAGTATCATAAGGTTCTCATTATATTTGGGAATTTCTATAACCTTCTAATATGATATGTAATATAAGGACATTACCATATAAATGGTGGATGCATAAATATAAATACTATTATGGTAAGAATAAACACATGTATATATCAAACTATATATATGTAGTGGTAATCAAAAGTATTGTTCATGTTGGGTCTAGGTCACCCACTATTACAATAGATATATACCCTAGTTTCTTAGGAAATTTTTCATATTTCTTCCTTTTTTCTCTTTTTTTCTAGTTTCATGGATTTTTAGGTCTCTATCCCTCCATCCTTCCATCATTTTTCTTTTATTCACATTTATTCCAGAATAATCATATTAAATGCCCATACAATCATGGAATTTATTGAACAGGCATGTGGAATTTTCTAAATTTATGTTGTTTTAACATTTAATGAAAATTTATTTCACTGATTGAATGTGAGTTTGAGCATGGAATTAACATTGAGGGTTAATTTTAAGTGAAATTGTTTATTTTTTGTTATCTAAATGATTATATCTATATAAAACCTTTGAGATATTGGTACTTTATGTTTGAGTGGTTCGTGAGTTAATAAGGAAATTTAAAATCTTCACACCTCATTTTACGCATCCAGGAAATGTAAGAATTTTTTCTTAATTAAAGGTAAATATAAGTTATAATAAATGTTAGTTTTATTTACAAAATGATTTTTCTATATGATCATTCCTTATCTAATTTGTTTCATTACTATACTGGATTAACCTACAGTTGATTCCTAATTATTTTGTTGAAAAACACATTTACAAAAAAAATACAACACAACATATAGGAAGGAACCAAAATGGTTTAACTTACTAGAATGCTTAAGTGAGTGGGTTTTCAAAATTTGATTTAAAATGGTGTAGGGAAGGTCTGGTAGAAAGAATCACATAATCCAAAAAAATTAAAATGGCTAATATTTACTAAACAAAAATTGGAGAGATAAGAATGAAATGGTGGTCACACAAACTTGAGGATTTAGTGGCATGGTTGACTCATAGATATCCTTACAAGGAAGAAAATCATGCATCTCCTTGAATTTTTGTTGATACAGTTTATGAGATAATTATTCCCATGCTTATAGAGATTAACTCTTTGGTGTGATTCTTCTTTTTCTCACATTTCTATAATGAATTGAATTTACTATAAATGTTTGTTGAACCCTCTGGGATTTGAGTTTCTTTATTATATTTTGATAATACCAACTATATTTTATTTATATCTTAATTATTTTTGATACATCTCAAATATGCTTTATTATATGTTGTTACTTTCAATTATGCTTAATAGAAGTCTTTTGGATATATGTACTCTGACCTAACACATTCTGCTAATAGAATGCTTAAACAGTTTATAGCTACCGATATAGAACGGTAGCTACTGTTATGACTTAGAGCTACTGATATCAAATAGAGCTACCGATACGGAGTTCACCGATACATCAAGTTCACTGGTACTCAAAGTTCACCACTACATCAAAGTCTACCGATATGGTACAACAAGTCTACCGATAGAGTTACAGTTACAAGCTCACCGGTACTCAAGTCTACCGCTACATCGAAGTCGACAGCTACCGATACAGAGCAACCGATATTCAATGTCTACTGATATATCAAGGAAGCTACCGATAGGGACTTACCGCTACCGATACAAGGCAGAGCCACAACTACCGTTACAAGTCCACCGCTACTGATGTGATCAAGTCTACAGTTGCAGCTACCGATACAAAGTCTACCATTACAAATGAAGTCTACCGATACAGACACCTACCGTAACACAAGTCTACTGATATCAAGAGCTACCGTTCCAGAGACAGAACCCAACACTGCTTTAATTTCTTTATCTTTATTTAATCTAACCAACGGTCATATTAGGAATATTTTAATGCTCTGTCATTTATTTAATCAAGGTTTTTGGATTTTAGGGAACCATACCTCATACCTGCAAAAAGTAAATCATCTTTTTCCGGAGCTCGTTCTTTAAATAAAGGAAGGATGTGCTACTACAAAGAGAGGATGAATAGACGAATACATAGAGATATACATACCACGAGGTGTGCTGGAAGAAAAACTGATCATGAATGCAAAGATACGACTGAACTTACATGAAGAACTCATTCATTACTGTATACCAGTGAAGAGCTAAGAACAAGAACATAACACAAGAGCTTCATCGACTGTCTATACACCTGGAAGTTAAGGAAATAGACGATACTCTGTTTTCCAGAAAAAAACCAGAAGAGGACTCAGAGCGAATTATGATCAATCAAAGGAGTCCAGAACTACACGACAATCACTAGAGCCATTTCTAAACTCTAAATATCTGATCTGTTATTTATCTTTTTACATATTGAGCAGTGTGTGTTATCTGCTGTATTTTACACACACACACTGTCTCCTGTACTCTAACTGGAGGATTTTTAAATACTCACTCAAACTATTGCTTCTTTTATTTCCCACTGGGATAGTGGTAGAGGTCGTGTGACCTGGACAGTTGGTTGCTATTGTTTTTCTTTCCCACTGATAACAGTGGTAGAGGTCGTGTGACCTGGACAGCTGGTTTCTGTTGTTTTTGTTTCCCTTGGATAACAGTGGTAGAGGTCGTGGGACCTGGACAGTTGTATTCTGTTGTTTATCCCCGATCCAGGATGTGGATCACTTTTATATAAAGTTTTGAGATGACTAAGTCTCAGCTTGAGACTGAACCTCTTGGTTAAATCTGCTATGCTTATTTATATTCAAAGTTCTTTTTTATTCCACTGCTAATTAATTTAAAACCAAAACTGTTTTAAAGTCACTTTGATAATTAAACTCACAAGTGATTATATTAGTTGTAAATCAGTAAGTTAGTTTCAAAAGTTAATCAACTCTTCTGATTTGATTAGCTGGGAAATAATCAATCCCTTTAGAACCTAACAGAACCTTTACTTTGGTATAACTTCACTAAAGTTTAATTTTGTATTTTATTTGGGGGATTTTAAGACAAAGTTTTTAAAACAGAAATTTTAATTGGAACTCAATTCACCCCCCCTATTGAGTGTCCACTATGACCAATATTTGGTATCAAAGTCTATTTAAATACTTTCTAAAGTACTCTGTTTTTCAACTGTGATTTTAGTTGTATTTTAAAGTTCTTAAAATTTCTGTTATTTCTAAATTTTTATCTCTTTAAAATATTTGCTTTAAGTAAGCTATCATGGATAATATACTTGAAGGAATTACTACCAATATACCACCATTTTTCAATGGCACTAACTATGCTCAGTGGAAAATCAAGATGAAAATTCATTTAGAAAGCATGGGTTTTGATATTTGGACTGCTATAGAATCAGAATATAAACTTCCTACTACTGTTAGAACTACTTGGAATGAAGCTAATAAGGCTACCTACAATAATAATTTCAAATCTATGAATTCCTTGTACTGTTCTTTAAGAGATGAGGAATTTAATAGAATATTTGCTTGTAAAACTACTTATGAAATTTGGGATACCTTAGCTGTTTCTCATGAAGGAACAACTAATGTTAAGGAAATGAGATTGAACACTTATACTATTAAGTATGATAATTTTAAGATGAAGACTGATGAACCCATTTTTGACATGTATCTCAGGTTCAACGAAATTGTCAACACAATGATCTCTCTAGGAAAGGATGTTCCATCAAAGGAACAAATTATGAGAATTCTGAGATGTCTACCTGAAATATGGAGATGAACTTATATCTCAATTAGAGAATCGTGTGATATTGGTGAACTGCCAGTCAAGGAATTAATTGGAAAGCTGATGATGTATGAAGAAGAACTCAAAGTTAACAAAGAAGAAGAAGATGAACCAAGAAGGAAGTCTGTTGCATTCAAGACTTCAACTTCAAAGAACAAGGATAAGGAGAAGCTTCAATCTATAAATGAAAGTTCAAGCTGTGAAGACAGTGAAAGTGCTTCTGACAGTGATGATGAGATGGATCACATTGCCAGAAGGTTTACGAAATTTTGTAGGAAGAATAAGTTTTTCAAAAAATCAAATTACAAAAGTAAATATGACAACAAGGGTCATTGGAAAAAGGATTGGAAGAAATCTGACAAATCAGATGACGTTGTCTGCTATGAGTGCAAAAGAAAGGGACACATAAAAGAAAACTATCCAAAGTTGAAGTATAAGAAGAGGTATGAATACAAGTACAATAAGTTTAAGAAATCCATGAAGGCTACTTGGAGTGCTTCTGAGGATAGCTCCACTGAATCTAAAATTTCTTAAACTGAACACAGAAATAAGGCAAACATGTGTTTTATGACAAACACATCTGAGGTAACATCTGAAACTACTGCTTTAAATTCATATTATTCTGAAGATGATTCTGACTCAGAAAACATGTCAAAATATGAACTATTTGAATACTGTGATATGTTAGAAGAAACCTGTAATGAGCTAAAAGACAAATACAAAGGTTTAAAGAAACAATATGCTTTAACTGTTAAACATAAATCTGATCTTGATATTGAAATGGAAAATAATGCTCAGTTTCTTAAAGAAAACATTGAACTGAAATTATCTAATGAGAAACTTAAGAAAGACTTAGAAAAATTTACAAATGGTAAAGATACTCTTACTTAGATGCTAGGTAAGCAAATAGCACCTAGATACACTACTGGTATAGGATACCAACCTGGACAAAGGAAAATTACCAAAACTAAATTCATTCCTAAATCTAGACAGAATGTAGCTAGTTCTGAAACTTCATATGCTTCAACTAGTTATATTCATAGTTATGGATCTATTAAGGTTTATCTTTCAAAACCTGTTGATTCTAGACATTTTATGAGACCCATTAGAAAAATCTGGGTACCTAAAGTTTTGTTGTCTAACCTGTCTGGACCCAAGAAAATCTGGGTACCAAAATCATTTCCTGTCTAAATCTGTTTTGTAGGGAACCTACTTAAGGAGATCCTGTAGAAAGACCTGGTACTTGGACAGTGGATGTTCAAGACATATTTCAGGAGACTTCTCATGCTTTAAAAGCTTAGTCATAATTGATGGATCTTTTTTCACTTTTGGTGATAACTTAAAAGGAAAAATCATCGGCTTAGGCCAGATTGGTAACACTGACTCAGTATTAATTTCTAAAGTTTTATTTGTTGATGGACTTAAATATAATTTGTTAAGTATTTCTCAGTTATGTGATGATGGTTTTTATGTTAAATTTGAAAACTATTCTTGCAATGTTTTTAATTCTAAATTTTTTTTAGTGTTTTCTGCTTTAAGAAATGAAAATGTTTATGTTGTTGATTTAAATTCATTAGCTAAGCAGAATTTTACTTGTTTAAATGCTTTTCATAAAGAGTCTTGTCTTTGGCACAGAATATTAGGACACTGCAATGTACATTCACTTAGAAAACTTTCTAGGAAGAACTTAGTTAGGGACCTACCCAAACTTTAATTTCCAGCAGACAAAGTTTTTAATCCCTGTCAAAAGGGAAAGCAACATAAAGTTTCTTTTAAATCAAAGAAAGAAGTTTCAACTTATCAACCTCTCGAGTTGGTTCACATGGATTTATTTGGACCTTCTAGAGTTTCTAGTTTAAATGGGAAGCACTATGTCTATGTTCTTGTAGATGAATTTTCTAGATATACTTGGGTATATTTTCTAGCTCACAAAAGTGAAGCTTGTTCTTGCTTTGTAAAATATTCCAAGTCTGTAGAAAACCTTAGTGGACTTAAAATTAAAACCCAGAGAAGTGATCATGGCCATGAGTTTGAAAATCATGAGTTTGAATCTTACTGCTCACACAGTGGCTATAGTCACAATTTCTCTGCCCCTAGGACACCCCAACAGAATGGTGTAGTAGAAAGGAGGAATAGAACCCTGCAAGAAATTTCTAGGACTATGCTTAATGAGTATGACCTACCTGTTTATTTTTGGGCTGAATCTGTCAATACAGCTTGTTATGTTATTAATAGAGTCTTGATCAGACATGTTCTTAAGAGGACCCCTTATGAGTTGTGGAACCATAGGAAACATAAGGTTAACTACTTCAGAGTTTTTGGTTGCAAAGTCTTTATTCTTAATACTAAAGATAATCTTGACAAGTTTTCACCAAAGAGTGATGAAGGAATTTTCCTAGGATACTCTATAACTAGTAAAACCTATAGAGTTTTCAATAATATAACCAAATGTGTGGAAGAATCTGTTCACATCAAATTTGATGAAACTGATCCACATGAGCCTAAGACTTCTCTTGAAAATCTTGAAGATGATCTATCTGTTTTGAACCTTAATGATAAGGACAGTGGACCTGTAATTAAAACATCCAGTTCTGGAAATGTTCCAGAACCTGCTTCTATTGGTTCCCAACCTGTTGATGAACCTGAAATTTCTAGTCCTACCTTTACTCGATTAACTAGAATTCTAAAGAATCATCCTTTAGATGCTGTTGTAGGAAATCTTGATAGAGGGACACAGACTAGAGATTCTCTTAGAAATCAGGTTGAACATCAAGCCTTCTTGTCATAGCTTGAACCTAAAAACATTGATCATTCTATTAATGATGAATTTTGGGTAATGGATATGCAAGAAGAACTAAATCAATTTGAAAGAAACAAAGTCTGGAAATTAGTAGAAAGACCTAGGGACACTATAACCATAGGCACAAAATGGGTGTTTAGAAACAAAGTTGATGAATCTGGAAACATCATTAGAAACAAAGATAGGATAGTTGCACAAGGTTACAATCAAGAATAAGGAATTGACTATGAGGAAACCTTTTCTCCTGTAGCTAGATTAGAGGCTATTAGGATCTTACTTTCCTTTTCATCACATCTGAATTTCAAGTTATATCAAATGGATGTTAAAAGTTCTTTTTTAAATGGTTTTATTGTTGAAGATGTTTTTGTAGAACAACCACCTGGTTTTTCAAATCCTCATTTTCAGAATCATGTCTTCAAACTTTCTAAAGCTTTATATGGTTTAAAACAAGCTCCGAGAGCTTGGTATGAAAGGCTTTCAAACTTTCTTATTTCAAAAGGATTTACAAAAGGAATTGCTGATCCCACTCTTTTTATAAAGAGTATTTCAAAAGATGTTTTAATAGTACAAATTTATGTTGATGATTTTATTTTTGGATCCTCTAAGAATTCTTTATGTACTGATTTTTCAGAAATAATGCAAAATGAATTTGAAATGAGATTAATGGAAGAGCTTAAGTATTTTCTTGGTTTTCAAATTTTTCAAACTAAAGATGGTATTATTTTAAATCAAAGTAAATATACTAAGGATTTGTTAAAATGATTTGTCTTGGATAGTATTAAGGAAAGTGATATACCTATGAGTACCACCTGTAAATTGGATATTGATGAATCTGGGAAACCTGTTGATCAAACTAATTACAGAGGTATGATTGGGAGTTTACTTTACCTTACTGCTAATCGACCAGATATTATGTTTAGTGTATGTATGTGTGCTAGATTTCAAGCTAATCCTAAAGAATCACACTTACTTGTTGTTAAAAGGATTTTTAAATATCTTAAGTATACTGAAAATTTGGGTTTGTTTTATCCAAAAGGACAATAATTTGACTTAATAAGTTATTCAGATGCTGATTTTTCTGGATGTAAGTTAGATAGGAAGAGCACATCTGGAACATGTCACTTACTTGGAAAATACCTAGTATCATGGTGTAGTAAGAAACAGAACTCATTTGCATTATCTACTGCTGAAGTAGAATACATAGCTACTGGTAGTTGCTGTGCACAGATTCTGTGGATGAAACACACTTTACTGGACTATGGATTTGATTTTAATCATGTTTCAATTAACTGTGACTACACTAGTGCGGTTAACATCTCAAATAATCCTGTGTCTCACTCTAGAACTAAACACATTGATGTTAGACACCACTTTTTAAGAGATCACTATCAAAGAGGTGATATAACACTTGAGTTTATAGGAACTGAACTTCAATTAGCTGATATTTTCACTAAGCCATTATGCTCAGTAAGATTAAGTTTCATTAGACATGAATTAGGAATGATAACTTACCCTTGAAACCGTTAGGAGACCTCACCGTTAGAAAATTATCACCGTTAGAAAATTCTCACCGTTAGAAAATTCTCACCGTTAGGAGACCTCACCGTTAGAAAATTATCACCGTTAGGAGACCTCACTGTTAGGGCATCCTCACCGTTATAAGACTTTACCGGTACATCCCGTGCTGTTTTAACTTCTGTAAAGCCGAGACATTGAAATTTTATATATATATATATATATAATTTATTTTATTTGTGGATCCTAAATGATATTAAACCGAGTCTAGATTTCACTCAATCTCACTGCGAACTCATCTGTTAGAATCCCTCCAACCTAACCCTCTCAAGCCGCAAAACCCTAAACCTCGAATCTGTAATGGCCCACGTCAAGAGACCTCAGGTTACAGATGGGAGTGATGAGGCACAAGAGAAAAGACAGAAAGTATCGAATTCTAGTACCAGTGGAAGTGGAAGTGGAAGTGTAGCTCGAAGGAATCCAATAAACCTACATCTCTCAAAGCGAGAAATTGTCGTTGAGAAAGAGGTGTGTGCAGAATGGCTCATGGAGAGCAAGTCCTTGGTTCTTAAAGTTTTAGAAGCACAAGGTTGGACTGAGTGCTTCGCGAACAACAATGGACCTTATTACCCAGGGCTGGTAAAATAGTTCTACGAATTCGTTCGTCTTGAAAAGACTGAGGAAGAAAGCAGAATGATTTCTTATGTGAATGGACAGGAAGTTTCTTTTACTTCAGTAGAATGGGCTGGGAACTTGAGAGTTCTACATAAAGGAGATTATGCGTTTTATTCAAAATCTGTACCTTCAACCAGTGATGTGTTTCAATATGAAGATGTCTTGCTGGAGCTTACAGGTAATGGGACCCCTAGAAAGGTGATTGTTGCAGAGATGGTAGGAGAAGATAAGTTGTTGTTTAAATTTATTCAGCATGTTGTTAGTCCGAGAAGAGGAGACTTTGCCACTTTGAGATTCCAAGACATATATCTGTTATATTTGCTGAAGCATAGTGTGAGAATCAATCTATGTAGATTGATTATGGTTCAAGTGGAAGAGATGACTAGACCGAAGTCCAAATCAAATGCACTGTTTTTCTCAAAGCTGATTTCTGTGATGCTAAAAGTGAAAGAGGTTTTTGGACCTTAGTATGAGCTGGTAGTGGTTAAGGATAACTTTTGTATTACAAGAACTGTCTGTAAATACATGAAAGTAAGTTGGAATACTTGGAAGAAATCATTGGTGAATGATGATGGAAAAATCTATGACAAGTATACTCCTGTGGATCATCCTTCTAAACCAAAGGATGTGAGGGATCCTGGTCTTAGACCAGATAATCCAGAACTTGTCTACAGTGATGATGAAGCTGAGGAGGAAGAGACATCAGTTGAGGAAGGAGGAGACCCAGAATTACCCCCTAGTCCTGTGCATCAAGTTATTTCTTATGGAGCAGCTAGCCCTCCAAAAGAACTACCAAAGAGAGAAACTGTCTTGAAGGACAATGATACAGAGACTACAGAAGAAGGATAATAAGCATTCAATATGTTGTCAAGGACACCTATGAGGAGGATGAGGCATCCGAATTAGATCATTATGTTAATGGAGAAAATGAGGCTGATGGTGCAGCAGATGATGAGGAAAATATTGAAAAAGATTTCAGTTTGAGTCCTCTAATAGTCAGTACAGTCAGGACAGTGCCTGATCAGGAAGACGTAGCAGCAACACCTGTTGATGAGAGGGTCATTAATGACCCAGAACAAATGGCTATTGAATCTGCTGCAGTTGTAGAGGAAATTGCAGAATTACCTAAGGAAGAACAGTTGGAAGAGATACCTCAGGAGAATGTTCCAAGTGAGGGGGAGAATCTTGGCTCAGTATCAGTGCTATATGACATTGAAGGTTGGACATAAGATCCAGGATATATGATTCTTGGACTTTCTTATGGATATTCTGATGAGGAAGACCGAACCTAAAAGGAATTAGTTACCCTACCCACTATGGCTGAAACTGTGGCAACCAAGGAGGACCTTGAGTCCTTAAAAGCTGAATTGAAAGAAGCAATAAGGTAATCAGTGCAAGATATGAAGAAAAGTATGGTTGAAGAGATGAAAAGAATGGAGTAATCCCTTGAGTTATCCATTGGATGTGTTGTGTCCAGTCCTGTGAAAGAAATGATGGATGAACTTAAAGTGTGCCACACTCAGATTGAGAGTTGGACAGGAGTTGTAGTTTCCTTAAGATAATCGATTGCTTCTCTGACTACCATGCATAGCTCTCAAAATCAAGTAAACTCTGACATTTGATATATCAAAGAAGTGGTCAAACAGTTTTTGGAAGTTTTTGAGGCCTTTAAAAAGTCATTTAAAGAACATCTGAACAGCCAGGATGAACTTGTTTAGAAGGTCGTTAGTAGTCTGACTCAATCCTTCAAGGAGACAGTGGCTTTTTCAATGAAACCTCTTCCCTCATCCAGCTCCAGTGTGAACCTTGAACAGATCCGCACTGTTATTCAGGAAGAATTGGCTAAGGCCAGTCCCAGTGGTGCATTAGATACTCATATTCTTTCTACCAATAGGGAAGTTAGTAGTTTTGTTCGTGATCACCTGCGGGCAGCTACTCCTTCTCAAGAGGCAATCAAGAATAAGGTGGATGCTTATTTTGAAAAGTTTTATACCAAGCACCAAATGAAAAACCATTTCAAACTCTTTATTGAGAATATGAAGTTACCTCCAATTACCCAAGACTTCAAAGAATAGGTTAGTAAGCTCAGGGAGCTTACTCCTGCTTTGGAAAAATTCATTGAAAATAGGGATGATTTTGTGTCTGCCATGGAGAGAGGAGGAAGCATTATAATGGATTTCAGAAACCTATTGTTGTCCTTCCTGCATGTGGATGCCATACCAGTGATTGTACCTCCTGCCCTTCTTACTTCTGCCTCTGGGAGTACTCCTCAATTGACTCCAGTTCAAGCCATCAGGAGCCTGACACCGAGTATCACTCAGAGGAGATCCAATTTCAGATCCGGTACAGTTTCTGTAGCTGAACCACCAGTTGTGCCTTCAGCTATTCTAAAACCCTCTACTGATCCTAAGGGAAAGACACCTGTTCCGGAGGAGGATTGAATGTTTCTAGATATTTTTGATAGGATTCACTTGTATTTTTTTTTTGTTCTAATTTTATCAGTGTATCTTTTATATTAATGAAATTCCTCTTCATTCTATACTTTACTGAGTTTCTATTACTTTTTCATTTATTCTCTGCTAATCTTTATCTTTTCTATGCTACCCTTCTTTTTTTTAATCACAAAGGGGGAGAAAATGAGCAAATGAGAAAATGAGAGAAAATAAGAAATGAGACCTAAGAGTAAACAAAGGGGGAGAAGCACACAAAGGGGGAATGAGAAACTGTTACTTGAGAAACAGACTTAAGAGAGAATCTTGTAGTACAATTGAAAGGGGGAGGAATATGGAAGTTTCGTTCTGAACAAAACAAAAGAACCTTTTCCTCTGAGGCTAATTTCTTTTCCACTTTTTCCTCTGAAACTAATTTTTTTTATATCATTTTTGATATATTTTTTTTCTCTGATACTACTTCATTTTTCTTTTGGCATAAGTTTTGATTATCAAAAAGGGGGAGATTTTTGAACCCTATGGGATTTGAGTTGCTTTATTATATTTTGATAATCCCAACTATATTTTATTTATATCTTAATTATGTTTGATACATCTCAAATATGATTTATTATATGTTGTTACTTTCAATTATGCTTAATAGAAGTCTTTTGGATATATGTACTCTATCCTAACACATTCTGCCAATAGAATGCTTAAACAGTTTATAGCTACCGATACAGAACGGTAGCTACCGTTATGACTTAGAACTACCAATATCGAATAGAGCTACCGATATGGAGTTCAATGATACATCAAGTTCACCGATACTCAAAGTTCACCGCTACATCAAAGTCTACTGATACGGTACAACAAGCCTACTGATAGAGTTACAGTTACAAGCTCACTGGTACTCAAGTCTACCGCTACATCGAAGTCGACAGCTACCGATACAGAGCTACTGATATGCAATGTCTACTGATACATCAAGGAAGCTACCGATAGGGACTTACCGCTACTGATACAAGGCAGAGCCACAACTACCGTTACAAGTCCACCACTACTGATGTGATCAAGTCTACAATTGCAGCTACCGATACAAAGTCTACCTTTACAAATGAAGTCTACCAATACAGACACCTACCGTAACACAAGTCTATCGATATCAAGAGCTACCGTTCCAGAGACAGAACCCAACACTGCTTTAATTTCTTTATCTTTATTTAATCTATCCAACGGTCATATTAGGAATATTTTAATGCTCTGTCATTTATTTAATGAAGGTTGTTGGATGTCAAGGAACCGTACCTCGTACCTGCAAAAAGTAAATCATCTTTTTCCAGAGCTCGTGCTTTAAATAAAGGAAGGATGTGTTACTACAAAGAGAGGATGAATAGATGAATACATAGAGATATACATAACACGAGGTGTGCTGGAAGAACAACTGAGCGTGAATGCAAAGAGACGACTGAACTTACACGAAGAACTCATTCATTACTGCATACCAGTGAAGAGATGAGAACGAGAACATAACACAAGAGCTTCATCGACTGTCTGTACACCTGGAAGTCAAGGAAACAGACGATACTCTGTTTTCCAGACAAAAACCAAAAGAGGACTCAGAGCGAATTCTGACCAATCAAAGGAGTCCAGAACTGCACGACAATCACTAGATCCATTTCTAAACTCTAAATATTTGCTCTGTTATTTATATTTTTACATATTGAGCAGTGTGTGTTATCTGCTATATTTTACACACACACTGTCTCGTGTACTTTAACTGGAGGATTTGTAAATCCTCACTCAAACTCTTGCATCTTTTATTTCCCACTGGGATATTGGTAGAGGTCGTGTGACCTGGATAGCTGGTTGCTGTTGTTTTTGTTTCCCATGGATAACAGTGGTAGAGGTTGTGTGACCTGGACAGCTGGTTGCTGTTGTTTTTGTTTCCCACATATAACAGTGGTAGAGGTCGTGTGACCTGGATAGTTGTATACTGTTGTTTATCCCCGATCCAGGGTGTGGATCACTTTTATATAAAGTTTTGAGAGGACTAAGTCTCAGCTTGAGACTAAACCTCTTGGTTAAATCTTCTGTGCTTATTTATATTCAAATTTCTTTTTTATTCTGCTGCTAATTACTTGAAAACCAAAACTGTTTTAAAGTCACTTTGATAATTAAACTCGCAAGTGTTTATATTAGTTGTAAATCAGTAAGTTAGTTTCAAAAGTTAATCAACTCTTCTGATTTGATTAGCTGGGAAATAATAAATCCCTTGAGAACCTAACAGAACCTTTACTTTGGTATAAATTCACTACAGTTTAATTTTGTATTTTATTTGGGGGATTTTATGACAAAGTTTTTAAGACAGAAATTTTAATTGGAACTCAATTCACCCCCCTATTGAGTGTCTACTCCGATGAACAATGTTAAATATTTATGATCTTGTGAATATATTCATGAATTATTTTATGAAATTTTACTTTTCCTGGGAATGAAAATGTCCAGGTGTGGGGGTGTGATTGCACTATGATTCACTATTTTATTATACACTTATACCACTATTTTAAACTAATTTTGTATTTTAAATTCCAAATTCAATAATCAATTTAACTTATAATTTAATTAAATTAGATAATTTTAAATGTTTTTAAAAAGTTATGTTTTTTTATTTGTATTGTAGTTGGATAAATTTGGCCTTTATCAGCACTCTAAATATCACTGATAAAGGGGGTCTTTATCAGCTCTCAAAATAGAACTGATAAAGCCTTAGCTCCCTATGATGTACAGTTTATATAATAGTACACCCACCACCACCTACATAACAAACACACCAACCACCTGAACAACGCACACAAGAACAAAGCAATGCATACAATAAGAAATAAACGCAAACAAGGATTTGGAAAATAATTCTATATACATTTCAAACAAAGTTTTATATAATTACATTTACAATTATCCAACAAACATTTTAAAAAATAATGTTTCATCCTTTGACATTCATGATCCCCTCTAAAAAATTTTCGTCTATGGTATTAGTTTCCAAATGAATCATCCCAACTCAAGCAAAATTTTCCACATATAAGAAAACAAATATTATGATAATAATACTATAAAGAAATAAATTAATCATTAATATGAAAGAATACATTAATAAAATGTCAATTTTTAATAAAAAAGACACATTTTGAGTTATATAGGTCACATTGTGCATAATATTAAGGTGGGGTTGATTCCTACACATCAAAAATGAGTTATGGATAATTTTTCTAAAATATCAAAACAATCTGAGTGGGTTTTCTTGGTTTTGAGTATGACCCTTGTTTTTTTACTAAAATTCATATCAATTTTAAATGACATATTTGGATTTATAATGGTCACATCATTCATCATATTGAGGTGTGATTGATTCCTACATGTCACAAATGACTCATGGATCATTGTTCTAAAGTATTAAAATAATATGAATGGGTTTTCTCAGTTTCCAATATGACAGTTGTTTTTTTACTAAAATATATTTTCAAACTAGAAAAACACCCATTTTGTGTCATACTAGTCACATCGTGCATCAGTTTGAGGTGACACTTCCTCATACACATCAAAAAGGACTTACTAATCACTCTTCTCTATTATAAAGATAATCGAAGGGAGTTTTCTTGGTTTTCAGTGAGTGAAACATTTTTAGATAAAATGTCAATTTTAAACTGATAACGGACACTTTTAGTCATATTGGTCACATTGTGCATCAGATTGAGGTGAATTTGATTCCTACACATCACAAATAACTCATGGATCATTGTCTTAAAGTATCAAAACAATCTAAATTCATTTGCTTAGTTTTCAATATGTCACTTGTTCTTTTTACTTAAATTAATGTTCGTTTTAAATAAAGACACATTTGGATTCATACCGGTCACAACGTTCATCGAATTGAGGTGTGATTGATTCCTACATGTCAAAAATGACTCATGGGTCATTTTTCTAAGGTATCAAAACAATCCAAATATGTTTTCTCAGTTTTCAGTATGTTAGTTGTGTTTTTTTACTAAAATGTCATTTCAAAGTAGAAACACATTTTTTGAGTCATACCGATCATATCGTGCATCGGTTTTATATTAGACTAATTCATACATTTCTTAAAGGATTTAAGAATCACTGTTCTAAATTATGAATACAATTAGAAAGTGTTTCCTTGGTTTTTATTGAGTGACACATTTTGAGCTAAAATGTAAATTTTAAACTGATAACAGACACTTTTAGTCATATCAGTAACATCGCAGATCAGATTAAGGTGAGGTTGATTCCTACACGTCAAAAATTACTCATGTAAAATTTTTCTAAAGTATCAAAACAATCCTAATGTATTTTCTTGGTTTTTTAGTATGTTATATTTTCTTTTTTACTTAAATTAATATCAATTTTAAATAAAAAGACACATTTGGATTTATACCGGTCACATCGTGCATTGTATTGAAGTTTGGTTGATTCTTAAATGTCACAAATGACTCATGGATCATTTTACTAAATTATCAAAACAATACAAATGTGTTTTCTCAGTTTTCAGAATGCCAGTTGGGTTTTTTACTAAAATTAAGGTCAATTTTAAATAAAAAGAGATTCTTTGAATCATACCAGTCTCATCGTGCATTGTATTGAGGTGTGTTTGATTCCTACACATCAAAAATGACTTATAGATCATTTTCCTAAAGTATCAAAATAATATGAATGCATTTGATCAGTTTTTTTTATGTCATTTGTGTTTTTTACTAAAATATCATTTCAAACTAGAAACATGAATTTTGAGTCATACTAGTCGCCTCATGCATCTGCTTGACATAAAACTACTTCATACACGTCAAAAATAACTTATGAATCATTATACTAAATTATAAATACAATCCGAGAAAGTTTTCTTGGTTTTCAATGAGTGACACGTTTTGAGCTAAAATGTCAATTTTAAACTGATAATAGAAACTTTTAGTCATATCGGTCACACCATTCATCGTATTTATTTGTGGTTGATTCTTACATGTCAAAAATGACTAATATATCATTTTACTAAAGTATCAAAACAATTTGAATGTGTTTTCTCAGTTTTCAATACATCAATTCTTCTTTTTGGTAAATTTATTTTTAATTTATTATAAAAATACTCACTAAAAATCAAAACAGTCACACCATGCATTGGATTTAGGTTTGGTTGATTCCTTCATGTCACAAATGACTTATGGATCATTCTCCTAAAGTATCAAAACAATCTGAATGTGTTTTATCATTTTTTAGTATGGAACTAGTTTTTTATTAAAAATACTGACAATTTTAAATAAAAATAAACTCTTCGATTCATACTGGTCACATCTTCATGCTATTTGTGTAAATTCTTCCATCAGGTAGGTTTTCCATTAATTTCTAAACAAATCTATCTTATCTTGTGAATAGAAGTATTTTTCACAATCATGGTAGTACTGAAAAAATATAAATACACAAAGGATTAATAAATATTTTAAATGAAATAGTAATTATCTTTAAAAATACCACTTTAGGTATGTTGGTTTGTTCGTGGAATAAAATCCCTTTCATAAATTTACAAACATAATAACCACAGTCTTTATTGTTTTTTTGGACACTGTAGAAACATTGATAAAAATAAGAATTTTTTTATATGTATTTGGATAGTAAAATATTATTATGCATACCCTGATTTGTATCCATTCGTAGTACTTGTGATGTTTATTTCCTTTTTCTCATGGACTCATTCAATGATATAGACGATATTCATGCATCGCCCTATTATAACAGAATCCTCATTAAAAGATAATAAAAATTATATAACTAGATTTTTAGTTCTAAAATGTTGGATATAATGTATTAAAAATTGACAAACACCATCATGTTTGGTCAGTTTGTTGGATATCCAAGCATTGAATCCAGGAAATAAATCATTAGAGTGTCCAAATTGATCTCAATGATCATCCAATGTTGCCTAAGAACACAAAAAAGAATAAGTAATAAAATAAATTAAAATATATTTGATATGATTAAATTTTAGAGTTTTACCCCTACATCATTGGTATTAAGAAGAGTCTTTCATCAGTATTTTTTTTGTTAAATGATTTGAGCAGGCTTGCCACTATTTTACCCTATTTCTCAGATTCTATTTTTTCTGTAGAGGTGATGTAAAGACTAACGAGTCCAAATTTTTTTCATGGGGAAATACCTTCAATTTTTTTTCATGGATATACCTTGAAAAAATATGAAATGTATTTAGTCATAATTATCATAGTATATTAGATTTTGTAAAATCAAATCATAAAAACATACATCATGTATACATTTAAAACTAAGTCACCTAGCCAATCATAATTCCGAATTTCACTTACATTTTCAACACTAATGAAATTTGTATCTTCCCATTTATACTTATTTTAATCAAAAATAATTATGTGAGTACCACCTTCTTTCAACTTCATATTCACATTATCCTACAATAATAATAAATTTGGATATAGAATGGCCTTGTTTAATGTGATTTTAGTAGATCGTTTCGATCATTTGGTTGATCCTTGAGATGATTTTGAGTCGTTATTTATTTTCACCCCTTCCTTGTTTCTGTCTATAATAACATTCATCGGTTTAATTTTTTTCATTAAATGTTAAAGGTTTATCTGGAAAAATAATTTGTAAATGAATACCTTCTTATCGACATATTTTTTACAAAAAGTGGAAGATAGTGGTGAATGTTACAGGAGCTTATCTAACCTTATGAATATCTTCATCGTCAATTGGAATAGGTATCTCATCACTCATCTCACAGGATACGTTAATCAACACTTTGACATGACATATTAGAAGTGGTCTATTGTGCAGCATGGAATTCTAAATATTGAACAATGTAACCCTCTCTACAAGGAGATGGGTGGGTATTGATAGATACAAATCATAGTCATTTTTACCATGTACAATATTAATACAGGAAATGAATTAGTGTCTATCTGGTTCACAATTCATTGAAACAATTATTAGAACATTGATTACCTCATCTAAGATAGTTTTTTGAGGGGAATGGCCTGGGTCAAAACTAGTGGGGGTGGGGCAAGATCTTCACACACTGGTTGTTCTTGAGTTGTTTCTTCTCTTTTCCCCTCCTCCATCAAAATTTCGATGAACTCTCTCTACAATTTCATATGTTCTTCAAGTATATATATTATTTCAATCATTATTTTGATTTATTCACTTTTATCCTCTTGTTTTTTTCTCAAAAAATGTTCAGGGAGTCACCCCAAAACCCAAAAATCTGACACGACCATACTTTTCTGGCTCCTTCAAGGCCACCGAAAGTATGTCTATATCTAGTTTGTGTGTTGTTGATTCCTGTTACTATGTCATATAGAAAATATAAAAAAAATAAGTAATCAGTGTTATGTAATATCGATTTAAAGAAAAAAATATTTATTATGTCATACTTACACATGTTTCCCACACTTTTTGTGTGTTTTCATCTATTAGTATCCTATCTTTATTTACATGCACCTCCTTCCATAGAACATGGCATGGGATGGAAGTGACTTAGAATTTGGATTCATCAATCTTCATATAAATATAGGAACATAGTTATATTGTTGTTTTATGTCACATAAAAGTATTACAGTAGATTTAAAATACGTACCAATTTTTTTCAAGTGAAGTATACCTCATTCTTTCTTTATGGTAGGTGTATGCTGGTTTTGATGCTCATTCCTTATTTTCAACACTCAGTTATTGTTTCCCAAATAAAAAATTTTCAATAAAATTGATTAATACATGTATCGTCACACAACGTATTACCAAACACAATGTACCTAAAAATACTTCTTTGCACGACGGCTAGTAAATTCATCCCATGATCCTTGGGTTATCAGGTGTTCATAAATAGGATGTGGGCAAAGGTTTATTTTCCCTTAAACATATTTAAGATAACATCTCATTAAAATTGTGTGAAAGACTCTGTGAATCCTTCCAGCAACCCTTAATACATAGTCCTTGTGCGATTCATCCACTATAAATTCACTCTACAAGGGATGATGAATAGTAAGTTAATGTTTCATTATTTTATTTTTTAGTAAATTAAAGAAATGATATCATAATGTTACTAAAATATCTCCCCATATCAGTTTCTTAATCCTAGTGACTACATGGTTCCATGAATGTACATCAATTGGCACGCGTTTTCGAGTGATGATTTCAATGTAACTACTGAACATGGCCTTTTGGGGTTAACATGTTGGCCCCTCTTATTCCATCCAACCTCATCTTTGATGACTTTCTCTTTTTCCTTAAGGATTTTTTCCAACACCATAAAACTACTATGCTCCTTTTTTTGTGCCACTAATGTTTCATTTCCTACCATTTTATCAATTTCAAAATCATCAATATGTTTCTTCAGAGCACTATCATCAGCAAGTGAAGATGGTGGTTGTACCTATGCACTGGAAAAAATAGCAACAATAGGTTGAGAAACCTATTGTTCCTCTACACTACGAGCAGCAGTTGGTTGAGAGACCTATTGTTCCTTTACACTATGAGTAGTAGTAGGTTGAGAGACCTTTTGTGCCTCAAGATTAGGAGCATCATCATATGAAGAAGTCATTATCTATAGAAGTGGTTTAACATTTAATTTAGATTACATAAAAGCAGTAGTGAATAGATAATAACATAAGGTAACACAATGTATATTACAAAAAAGTGTAACCTGATTATTGAACTCTCTCTTTTTAAAAGTGTGAATGGAATTGACCCCTCTATCAACTATCCAAATCCCTTAATTTTGGTCTCCTCTGACATAAAAAACACCATCTACATTGGGACCATTTCAAAATGATTATGACATCCCAATGAAAGGGTCATCCTCTGTTGAATTTTCATCTAACCCTTCATCGGTTTTGGTAGATAAAAAACCAATTGACCAATTTAGGTTTTTGGGATCTGGAACATAAAATACTTGTACTATCTGTGATGCCATTATAAATAGTTTTTCATTGTACCCTTCCTTAGTGAAATCAAATTCCACAAATACCAACTCATATATTTTAATATCACTCCTGTTATCAACCCACTTGTATTAAAAAAATGACACTTGGAAGTTCATATAATCCAACTCCCATATTTTTTTGATGATGCCAAAGTATGACATATTTTCATAAATTAGATTTTTGTTCTTAACACTAGAAACATGCATTGCTTCATCCATAAGTGTAACTCCACTATTCTTCATGGTATTATCTTAATCATATTCATTAGTATAGAATGTATAAACATTAATTACATAATCATTATAAGATAATACATACACACTTTTTCCTCTAGCTTTCCATCTAATCTGTTCTAAAATTGTGTCCAGATTTTCATCTAACTCTTTAAATATATGGTCCTAAAACCATCCAATAAATTTTCAATTATGTGTATTTGATATCCATTTTTAGACCTTGATGGATTCAAATGCCTACTAATTTCTTTATGGGTTTTGACATATGGGTCAACCTCTAAACTATTATGAAAAATGTAAAGGTGGGACTACTCCCATTCTATAATATTGATTGAGGCAACCTATATTCCAAAACATCCTTCACCCGCAATCTTCCAAGTGTGACGAGATTTTGGTAGACCAATGGTTTCCACACTGGATAGGTATTCAGTATAGAATTAAATAGCTCCCTTAACAATATATCACTCTGTAATACAACCCTTTGTCTGACTTCAATTTTTTACATACCCTTTCAAAATATTCATATACCATTAAATGGGGTATATCCATCTATAGTGTATAGGACCACATAGTCGAATCTCACTAACCAAGTGAACCATCAAATGAACCATCATATCAAATAATTTCAGTGGGAAGAACATTTATAATTCACATAATATGATAGAAATTTATCTTTCCATACTCTGCAATTTCGCCATCTCTATAACTTTGTTGCATATAGATTTGAAGAAGAAATGGATATTCGTTAATGTATAATGGTCATTCTTTAAAAAAATCAACTTAAATCTATAGAAATTAGATCTTGCATCAAAATGTGTCACTATTTAAGACCCTTTAACATTAAATCCATCATTGACATGGTGTTCATGGTATTCTATGAAACCCCCTCTAGAACCTTTACATCATTCAATAAGTTGAAAAATTGATATCTCTCATGCCTGGAAAGAGTGTAAGAAACTGGAGGAAGAAAAGTTTATTTTTCACCCTTCACTTGTGCTAACTCTTCTCGTATTCCCATGTCAACCATGTCCAACATAGCCTTAATTACATCCTTTTTTTTGTCGGGTGAATTTAGTATTGTGTAGATGGCACCATCACATACATTTTTTTAACTTGAATAACATCAAGAAAGTGTCTAATGTACAGATAATTCCATTGTGGTAATTAAAAAAACTGATCTCTTCTTCCAACTGGTTTTAATAAGGTTTTTTGAAAACAGTTTACCAAAAGCAGTGTCCACATATTTTAATTTCTCAAAGAATTGATCACCTATTAGTGGAGATGGTGTTTTATATTCATCTAAACTTCCATCGAATGATTTCTTCCAAGATTGGTACTTATATCATCGGGGTAGAAATCTGTGATGTCCTAGAAACATGGTTTTTGATGAATGTTTCAACCTAATTGATTATTTACCATGTTCATATATGGGACACCCATGATCAATGTGAAATCTTCATTTTTATAAGCATCATACAACATAACACCTAAATCCCACAATAATTTTAAATCCTTGATCAATGGAGAAAAATAAACATCAATATCATTACCCAGTTGTTTTGGTCAGCATAGATAGCATGATATTTCTTCATTTCATGCATAACCAAGGTTTAAAGTTATAATTTACCAACATAACTGGCCATGTACTATGAGAACTTCTTTGAAAACCAAAAGGATTCAATCCATCTGTGGATAATGCAAGATGAAGGTTTCTCAGCTCATTTCCAAAATCATGATACTCATGTTCGATTCTCTTCCACTGAGGAGAGTCTATCGACTGATGTAGTTTCCCATATTCATTTCTTCTGTTTGTGTGCCATGTTAATTTCCCTACGGTCTCCTCACTTCCATGTAGTGTCCTAAACCTTAGAATGATTGGAAAGTACCATAAAACTTCTATAAGACCATATTCATTTTTCTTGTATCGAGAAGCACCACGCTTAGGGAATTTTATAAGTTATTTTTGGTCCTTGAGAAAAAGTATACAATAATTCGGGCAGGCTTTTATTCATTCAGAGATCATACCCATCGAACATAGAATTTTTTTAGCATCATATGTTCATCTTGGGATCTCATTATCTTATGGGAGAATATCATTCAAGAGAGAAAGTAATTCTATAAAACTGGAATCACCCCATCTATTGTCTACTTTCAAATTATACAGCTTCATTACGGATTACAATGTTGTATATTTAGTGAAACCACTATACAAAGGTGTTTTTGCACAACTATTTAACTGCTCAAAAACATTTGGGCAATCATGAAGTTCATCTTCAACTGTCCTTGTCATTTGCTCAATAAGATCTTCATCGTTATTCACATTTGTAATCACATCCTCAATACTTTCTTCTTCATTTTCCAAAATTATAATCATATCAGATGATCCATAAAATGTATTGTTATCTCACCTACTAGCTACATTCTCTTTATACATATTTTTATTCCAAAATTTATAACTTAAATATATTCCATGATATATCAATTGTTCTTCCAACTCTTTTGGACTAACTTATCTTGAATAAAAACAACATAAATGGAGACAAAGAATTTGAGAAGGGTCATATGCATGATCTTTTGCAAACTTGATGAACTTTTTTCTCCATCTTTATACTTTCTTGTCAAAAAAATGGCATCCATATATTCTTTATTAATATACATCCTATTTTATTTGGTGATATTAGTATTTAAAAAAATAAATGCACAAACTATTGATATAATGTAATGGTTTTCCTAATTCTATAAAAATCTAAACTTAAAAGATTATGAAAAAAACTACAATTCAAATGTCCTTTTAAAAATATTTAAAAAACACACTTTAAATCCCATTAAAAATCAACCATTTAAAAAAAATCCTCTTTAAAATAGCATTCCCATTTAAAAATAAATCAATCAGATCCAAACACTCTTTCACAAAACCACAATTCCTTTTTTTTAAATCATTCAAGACAACTTCATGACCCAATAATCTTAATCATTTAAAATGAGCGACATCCCTCTAAGAAACATTTCAAAACACTTGAACCATTTTAAAATAGCCACTTAGGAATTTTCACAAAGACATAGATCCCAATAGAGACACTATATAAAAAGATACATAGAAAACACCTTGATTCATCCCAAATCAATTAGTGTTGTATGATTCCATCGCATTATTCCAAAGGTATGTGTAATAATAATAATTTCCATAATAATTTTCTATTTTGATTCCCACAATTGGATATCCCTTATCCATGCTTCCATTGTCCAGTTATATCAATTATCCTTCACCGTAACACCAGAGTCCCAAATGATATGTTCTATAGTCAGTGACCACACTCGCAACCATGAAACACTTGTGTTCCAGTTTACTACAAACACTAAATTATCCCAATGATCATTGGATCACTCTATATCAATTGGTTTTACACCCCAAGAACAATGTATATGTCTCTCACATGTTGTACTATTGGTTCCTTACTTTATAAATACACCTAATAAAATATATAAACATGAACCCATTAAATAATCAAAAATTTCTCAAGTGTCATTCCTTTCACACAAAGAATTTCCCTATTCCACTCATCACTAGAAGAAACTATAATGTTTTCCCTATCCTTTTAATTACATCATGTCTCAAGTCAATATAATAAAATAAATATGGTACTAAACTAATAGATGGTACGATTTTCCATTGTCTATTTTCTAAAATATTCAAAAATACTATATAAATGACATTATAAAGACTATTCATTCTAAAATTATTAATTGGAATCATATCAGTAACTCTTAGAATCAAAGTGATGAGAGTATCATTATAAGTCTCAAGATAATTATTACCTCTCCAAAACTCATTCATGAGGATAACAACATCAAGTCCCAAAATATTCTAAAACCTTTTAAAGAAAACTTCATAAAGAGAATCTAGGCTTGGTACATTTGATGGATGCATCAACCTAAATATCACGAACACTTCATAACATTGAATATCAATAGTTAATAATTCATTCATATATTTTTTTAAAGTTTTAATAAAATAATATTTTAAATATTTAGATATAAAATTATGCTAAGAAGAAAATATGATTTGATAATCACTTAAATTATATCATTTTTCCCTTTGAGAGTATTTACTATAAAGTGATCGCGAGTGGAAGGATTCATTACATGTGTTGTTATGAATATTTGACCAGGGTGTCCAAAAAGTGTCTCATATAGCTTTGGATAGGTATGTCTAACAAAAGATACTTTTCCCTAATAACTCAATTTATCCCTTAATAAAAATATCAATGTATTCCCCTATTAAGTTGTATTGTCATCTAAATAACATAAATTTCATGTGGTGTGCTTATTCCATTTATGTCATGAATTTATCCTTTATTACTCATTTTCCTCTAGGGAGGTATTTTCAAAACCATAAGGTTACTGGAACTAGAAGGTAGAGATATGATGTAGTGACTTAGATGTAGCTTTACTTATATGTTATGGTATATCAGGTTTGGGTATTTGTTTCAATTTAGGTATGTTCTGGAATTTCTTCTGCTATTTGCAAGTTTCGGGGGTTTAATTTATGTTTTGGGGGTTTAACATTAGGATTGTTGATTTGTACCAAAACCAACTAGTGGTATAATCTCCTTTTCTTATTCTAATATCAGTTACCAAAATGTGGTATTGAACCTTGGTTACATAACATATAGTGATTATTTTATCAATACTCGATAGAAAGTCTTGGTTTCAAGACTATTGGGTTTCCTCGAGTGAAGTGGTTGTCTAAGATTTAGTGGAATTTCCCTAGTAACAAAGTGGTGGTGGCATTGAAGTGGGTAAGGTATGGATTGATATTTAATGGTGG
This sequence comes from Viscum album, assembly GCA_963277665.1. Classification (NCBI taxonomy): domain Eukaryota; kingdom Viridiplantae; phylum Streptophyta; class Magnoliopsida; order Santalales; family Viscaceae; genus Viscum; species Viscum album. The sequence goes on along the minus strand of OY728162.1, from coordinate 70,954,486 downwards.
AAGATTTAGACCTTGGGGTAAAATGTCCTTCCTACTCTTAGAGAGTTCAAAAGTTACATTGATTTTTAATTAGTCAAAAATGAGGTGTTTAGTAGAATGGGAAACCATGAGATGAAAGCATTAGACATTTTTTTAAAAGGTTTTTCCAAGAGAATCTGGATTTAAGAGGGGAGAATGACATGCATCAATGATTTTGATCATTAAAGGTGGATGTGTAGTAGAGTGAGGGATCAAGGAGTATGATTGGTCGAGGTTTTGGTGAAACAGTGGTTCTCGGTGAGAATTTATCAATGCTTAGAAAGTGAAGAATTTTGATCCATATCTAGGGAGATCATATTGATTCCTAGTAAGTGTGGGGATGCAATCCCATACTAGGGATAACAGATCAATGTCTAGGAAGTACATGTCCTAGGTCTTACCTAAGTAACTGGGGTTCTCATGATAAATGAAATGGAGGAGATCAAAATCAATCATGAAGTCAATCACATAAAATCTGAATGACATAAAAAACTATCCATCTCACCTCTAAACACCCTTCACTGAAACAACCCCGTTTTACCCATGTACAACACATTCCAAAATAAAATCAACACACTTTATATAACCATCAAAATCCAAATATAATATAGAGAAAATATTCCCAAATCAAGAATATGTGAAGGCCTCTATGTGACAGACTGTACGTGATATGCAATGGTGTATTCAAACATGAAGTATGTGGACCTGTTGTGTGATAATATCATATATTATAAAAAAACATTTTGAACCTACCCTTAAAAACATGGGTCTCATGCATTGAAATCATAAATAAATCCAAAATCAAACCATTTCCATAAAAAAAATTAAAGAATCTATTAAGGAATTTATCACAAGGGGTAAACCAAATGCTCATTTCAAATAAACATATGAAATTTATAAAACAACCCCCTTTAAATAATTTTAAAATAAAACCTCACTCTAAAACAATTTTCACATCAAAACATTGTTTTATTTCATTGAAAAATAAAACTAGATTACAATAAAACACACACCATTTTAACCATTTCAAAAATCCTCATGGTCATTTCACAAAATCCTAATACATGAAAACATTCCATTTCAAACATAGAAAAATGAAATTTAAAAGAGAACCCATTTATTTCGAGATCAAAACATAATAAAACAGTTTAAATCATCACATGGATATCAAATATATTCATAATTTCAGAAAAAAAAAATAGAAAGAAAAATAACACTTTTAAACACAAAATGAAAAAATTACATTAAAAAATATACTTGGAAGAAGAATAAACCAAGTTGAAACATACCTCCTTCAATGGAGACCAACTAAATAAGAAAGAATACCTCCATTACAATCCCTAAGGTTCCAACACTATTGGATTGAAATATCAAAAATGATCCCATAATACACAAGGGATCAAAACTAAAAAAAAACCCAAATGATCCATGTAATATATTTATTTTTGTGAAAATAAAGAATTGAGTTACAATGCACACCTGTGGAGGGCTTCGTGACGACGGGATTTGATGGCGGAGAAGGAGAAGGGTCCGTGGCTGAAGAGGAGGGTTTCGCGGTGGAGGAGGAGGAGTAAGCAGTCGAGGAGGATGAGGACGCGACAGAGGCAGTAGAGGAGGGCTTCGCGGCGACGGAGGAGGACTTCACGATTGTGGCGATGGAGGAGGAGGAGGTGATCAAGGAGGAGGAGGAGGTGGTGGTGACAGCAGGGTAAGGATTCTACGAGAGCTTGAGTGGTGCGAAGAAGGAGGAGACTGTTATGATTCATTTATAAAACCGGTAGAAGAATTTATCAATGCTAGCTAAAAAGCGCTGATAAAGGTATGTTTTATCAGCGCTAAATTAGAAAGCACTGATAAAACATACTTTTATCAGTGGTTTTTTAGCACTGATAAAACTATAATGATAATAAATTATTTATATTTTATATATATTTATAAAATTACATGTATAATAAATAAATAAATATTTATTTATTTATATTTATATATTTATTTATAATTTTAAATTTATAATAAATATATTTATTATATTTTTAATATTTATTATAAATATATATATATTTATTTATTTATAACTATAAATATAAATATTTGTATTTATTTATCAATATTTTTATATATTTATAAATATATTTATATAATTATATATAACATTATATATGAAAATAATAAATATATTTTTTATAAATTAATAATTATTTAAATAAATATATATTTATTTATATTTATAACTAATAAATAAATAAATATTTATTTATATTTACAACTAATAAATAAATATATATTTATTTGTAATTAAAATTTATAATAAACAAATATTTATTTATAGTGGTAATTATAAATAAGTATATATATATATATAATTATAAAATTATAACAAATATATTTATAAATTTATAAATATTTATAATTAATATATTTATTAGAATTTTTTAATTATTTAAATATATCTAAATTTATTTAGATCATAATTATAACTAATTGTATTTATTTATAAATATTTGTATATAAATATATATAATTAATATATTTATTATAATTTTTTAATTATTTAAATAAATCTATATATTTATTTAGGAATTATAATTATAACTATTTGTATTTATTTATAAATATTTGTATATATTTATAAATATATTTTTTTAATCATATATTTATAACTTTATAAGTAGTATAACAAATATATTTATTATAATTTTATAATATATTTATTTATTTATAATTATAATTAACTATAAATAAATATATTTATAAATATTTGTATATAATTATTAATATATATATAATTATAATATATGCATTTATTGTAATTTTATAATTATTTAAATATGTACATAGTTATAATTATAATTACTGATACATATATTTAAAAAGTATTTATATATAATTAAAATTTAATAATTATAAATATATTAAATGTATTTTTTATTTAAAGATATTTAATGTAATTTTATAAGTATTTTTTAGAACATAATATTCATATGGGTAACATGAATTACTCATATACATACATAATAAAAAAAGAGTCATCACATATATAAACAACATGAATAATAAGAAGGGTGTAATGTATAAATGAACATTCATAATGACACATAACATATATGCACGCATGATCAATATATTTATTAACCATATTCATTGGAAACACACACACATATATATAATAATTATAATTATAAATATATATATTTAAAAGGTATTTATATATATTAATTATAAATAAAATAAATATAATAAATATAATAAATATAATGAAACTAATAAATCTAATAAATCCAATAATTCTAATAAATCTAATAATAAATCTAATAAATCTAATAAATCTTATAAATATAATAAATATAAATCTAATAAATCTAAAATAAATCTAATAAATCTAATAAATCTAATAAATATATTTATTATTTAATGGAATTTATTATAATCTTATAATTATTTAAATATATATATATATATATAATTATAATTATAATCATATAAATACTTGTTTTAAAACAATATATATATTTGATTTATTAAAAAAATATTAATTATAAACATGTATTTTTTATTAAATGTATACAAATAAACATTATTTTTGAATATAAATATAATAATTTTATATAAATTAGTAATATTATTTATTAAAAACTTTTATCAGCGCTAATAAATGACCCCTTTATTAGCGCTAAGAAAAGTGCTGATAAAACATATACCTTTATCAATGCTTTTTTTAGCGCTGATAAAGGGTACATTTATGATCACTTTTAGCTAGCACTAATAAAGGTCACCTCTTTATCAGCACTTTCTGTAGAGCGCTAATAAAACAAGGTTCTTCCCTTGCCTTGTTTTTTTCCCGTGATATATGCATCGAATTTTGTTGAAATTTGTGGGTAGATCAAAAACTATGTGCTATAAAACTTGTAGGATGACAACCACGCCTAATCCTTCCATCTAATGGCCTAATTGAAGTGATTTTATAAAAAACCTAATTTTCGTAAAGTCAGAAGTACAGCTTAGTATTTGGACTTTTTATCCCATTCAATATGTCCAATCATAACCAAATTTTACAAGGATACATTCAATATCCATTCAACAAATCTATAGTTTTTTCAAAGCCAAGATATTGTTATTTTCTAGTCCAAAACCAAGTCACAATTGTTATGTAAAAATATGTGTGCAAAAACCACTACCTCCAATCACTTATAAAAGGATACCTTGGGTGGCTCATTTGAAATATTGATGTGAGCTGAGAATTTCAAAAACAATTGTCTATTATTTTTTGAAATTACCCCATGGTTTTAAAAAAAATACAGGGTAAATAGTTATTTTTATGTTCTTTTTGAACTCTAGGTTGAATTTATAATTGGCTCAAATTAATGGGTTTTCAATGATTTATTCATTTTTTGGTTAATGAAGAATCCATAAAATTGGTATTGAAATTGATTTTTAAACATGAATTTAAAATTGAAAATATTCAATCAAGAATTAAATTCTTAAATGGAATTATTTTGAGCTTCAATTGATTTATTCTTTTTTTATTTCAATGAAAATTCATAAATCGAAATTGTTTCAAAATGAGAATTGTGAATTTTAATTTTCAAATCTGAATATGAATGTGATTTTTGAATATGGAAAATGTTATATATTTTGAAAAAGATGATTTTTAATTGGATGATTTTAATGAATTGGAAATTATTTATTTAAAGGATGAAATTACAATTTCAATTGTTGTATTGTTTTTTGAAATTTCTACACTAAATTATATTTTCAAAGAATACTGGTCGATAAAAATTTTGAGGAAGCACAGTATGTGACCATGCCTATAAAGTGAGCGAATCACTGAAGGGGGTCATCTGAAGCCCCCTGAACCAGATTCAAGACCCCATAGATCTATTGAATCTCCAGACACACTTGATGAAGATGCCTAAGACCCCAACTAACTGGAGAAGATGAACTCATCATCATGTCGGTTGATTCAAGCCCACAGTTGAAGATGCCGAGTCAGGTTGGGATGAAAGTAGATCTGAAGTTGATCCACTTTTCAAGCTAACTTACAGTACTAGATGATTCTTCAATGTGACACTTGGAATCCATCTAAGTAAAGAAGTACTCACTGTTCAATGCTAATTTTTAAAGTAACGAAGTAGGATATGAATATTTTCCCTCTTATTCACTTAGAAATTTTCAACATCTTCTAATTATAACTAAGTCTTCTCTGTAATTTTGTATCTACATTTTTAATCCAATTCTAATTTCCATTCTTTTTATCATGTTGGTCATTCTTTTATTTCTCAATTTCTTTGTGTTTCTCGCATTTGTGGTGTACCAATTATTTCAATCTCTAGGATCATGGAGAACTAACCCATACCAAGTGGTTTGAGGGTAATCACAATAACATTATTGAATTTATGCATTTATTTCTTAATCTATTCCCTCTCAGATTATAGTGTGATAGTGGAAGTGGAGTGTGGAGGAAGGGATTTTCACTCTATAATTCATTGACATTATGGAATTCTTACAACGGTAGAATTTCAATGTCTCCCTCTATTTTGATAACACTTCATACTAGTGAAGTCATTTGATTTGAGTGGAATAATCGTATGTGATTACTGTCAGGTGAGTGAGTGAGTTCATTCAATCAATTGAGGAATGTTCTTACCCATTCACCATAGGGAATACATGGAATTACTAGTCTGCTTAAGGATATATTGAGTAAATTAGTGGTCTCATATGAAATAAAATAGTGGAGTGTGAGTAGGTTAATGATATTGAACCTTCTCATTATAATAGGTGATTTAGAGAAAAATTAAATAATGATAGAACCCCCTAGAATTCATCCTTAGGAACATTTTCATTTCTCACATTTATTCTATGTGCATCTAAATTTTCATTTTTTTTCTATTCCTACTTGCATTCATCAAAACAACCACTCACTCATTACTCTATGCTTTCAAAACTAATAAAAAAAAATACAAAAGTGATAGGATAGTGAAACTCTCAAATGCTACACCTTTAGAGGCGACCCTAGACAGCCACTAGGCTATATTAGAAGGTTTTTAAAATTATATTTGGATGTGGAAAAAATATGATCAACTTGGAATCATTTTCAGGGAGTAATGGTTGATTATTCATTGTCTTTAACACAATTTTAATTATTGTTTTTCAGTTTTTCTTTGTTTTTTGTTTTTATTTTTTCTTTCTTTTAATCTAGGATAAACATCAAAGTGGGAAGATTCATTAATGGATTCTCACCAATTCTGTTATGAGTTTATATTCTCACAGGAACCGCAAGATATGAATTCTCAATGGCAACACCATCAGTAACCTTCTGTATACACCAATGTGTGAGGGGTGGAATATGCTACATGAACTGACCTAACTACCATCAACAATACCTTCCCCCACACCAAAAAAATAAATAAGAATTTACATATGAGGGAATTTAGAGCTTCTACTCTATGATAAAGAACTTTAAAGTTAAATAAGACCATAAATTGAAGGAACAAAGAGAAATGATGAAGGAATTTAGTGAAATGTCAGTTGCAATAACAACTACCTTATAATAGATTTTAAAACAAAGGAATCACCAAGAGGTTGAAGAGTTAAAACCCATATTCTATTCTAAAAAGATATTCAAGAGGTGGAGAGGTATTTTTTAGAATAAAAATACCTTTAATTTTTTACTATTGAATGCATATTCCTATAGCCGGTTTTCTATAAAAATAGTCACAAAGTTGAAACTCTTGAGGGTGGACCTTTTTCATATTTTTCTTTCTATTATTTTATTGAAACCCAACTATCTAATGATCTCCCTCTTATTGTAAATTAAATCACAAAATCAGAAGAATTGATGTAGGATCTAGATGATGAAGATAAAGTTGGTGGACTAACATTTTAAGAGAAGTTATAATGCTCACTACCACCTCCATCCATACAAGAAAATTTCAAAGAGGCATTACACATGGAAAAGGACCTACATGATGAAATTGGCAAGGGAAATATCACTGACATAATTTTCATTTTAATTTTTTATAAACTGAATTATCTTATAATCTCCCTAGTTATAATTTTATAGGCTCAACCCAACTAATTCATATCTTTGATGATGATGAAGAAGTATGAAAGGGATACTTCTTTGAGGATAGAATTGAAGAGCCACAAAGAACAACCATTACAAAATACCTTCCAAGGTAATTTCATGAGAAATAAGATTTTTAACCCGGGACATATGAGGGGGTGAGTCAATCCTTAATCATTTTTTATTTTTCAAAACCTACTCTATAAATTAATCTCCCTAATTTTTTGATAGCATCATTTTTTCTCACCCTTGCAGAAGATTAATAACTTGTGGTAACTACCTTAGAAAAAAACTTGAGTTGCTGAAAATTAAGGAAGAGGCTTCCTAGGATTAACAAGAGGATATGGATAAATATTACTTTTATAGACTTCTATAATCCACTCTTAAATAATTTAAATAAGATTCAATAAGATAAGATACTAAAGAAGAAGAAGAAGAATCTCTGTGACCTATGGTGAATCAACTACTCTCTCAACCTAAATGCGAACATAACTAGAGGGATGAAAACTAGAAGTAGTCATAGTGGCCTCTCATAAATAGATGTAAGAACAAAAATTTATTTATGAAAGGGAGAATTTATATTTGATCTCAACATGCTTTAATTTTTTTCAATTCAAAATACTTGATGAATCTCTCTTGTTTGAATTTATATAAGCAACAAAATTAGAGAATTCATTAGAGGAATAATACACAATAGTCATGAAATAATTCAAGGGGGGCTCATACATAATCAAGTCACCCCCACCCTACTAAAGACATCACAATGTTTAGTAGGTGGGCCTAATGAACACAGTTCAAGGGGACCTCCTGGAAGAAGTACAACTGTTAAGCTGTGGAAGAAAACTTATGTGGCACTTCTTACCACACAAACTTCACCCCCTTGTGGATTGGGTATAACCACAAAGCCATTTTAATTCATATATTATAAACTATGGGACCTATTTTGGGATTTTACATAATAATTCTCCTATCCTATTTCTCTTCTTTCCATTTATTTTTTATTATGACTTTTAATTTTGAATAATTTTTTAATAAATAGTTGTTTTTTTGTGTAGAATAGGAAGTGGACCAAAGCTACCATAAGTGAATGAATTTCATTATAAGAAAATAAAGGTGTTAATCACATCCCACCCAAGATATACAAAATCAAGGAATAACCATAGTTAGTTGAACTCCTTCCATACTCATTTATCACGTTATCCTATTTGTTTTCTATTAAAAAATAACATGATAATTATTGAAGATCATTGAGGATATAATGAAAATGAAGTGCGGGGGAGGATATTCAACCAGTTTAAAATAAGATTTAAATGATTTTTAGTTACTTTTCTATAATATATAAATAAATATATTAAAAAAGATAAAAAAAAATACATAAAAACCACAACAAAACACATATAAAAATAAAAATATTGTTTAGTAAAAAAATATGATTTTTTTGTTAATTTTTTAGTAAATATATTTTAAAAATTAAAACCAAAAAACCCAAAAAAAAATGTCCTATAAATAATACACATAACTATTTTTGTATGGTTATTGTTATGATTTTTCAAACCTTTCTTAAACTTTAATGTTTTCCTACTTTGTTTGAATTTATTACTAAAGTTGTGGAATTCACTGGTTTTGAAACTATGAAACTTAAATGTGTACTGAGTGAATATTTCAATGTTTTCATAGTTAATTTGGGCTTATAACTAGTAAAGGGAGAGTGAGTGAAAATATTTTTTTGGAACCATAATTATAATTTCAGGTCACTATGATTTGGATACTAATTCAAGGCAACTTGACCTCTATAAGAAATAACACCATGAGGATCCAACTCAAAATAAATTGTTATAAATCCATTGCACTTGGAGAAAAATGGGAAAGTAGGATCCCATGGTGAATCAATAAGAGATTAAGAATTGGTTACATGTGTAAAAATCTTCTATACATATTCAAATAATTGTTTTTTCACAATGCTTTGCACATATATGGTTGGGAAAATTTTGAAAAAAAATGAATGAAAAATGAATAAGTGCCTGGTTTTCAAAAAACTAGTTCATTAAAGTGAGGGTAATATTTAACCCAAATGAAAAAGGGGAAATTTAATTATTAAAAATTCATTTTAGTTGTATCAATAAATTGGGAAATTTAACTTTGGTATGAGAAACTTAGGAAAAAGTGAAAAATGGAAGTGCTTCTTATTAAAACATTGATTCTACTTGAATCTAATTTGATCCAATCCTGGACATAGAAATTTGATTGAAGTGAAGTTAAACGATGAATTATATTCACATATGAGGGATAATAATGAAAACTATGGATGAATTTGTGTTTCCTTTTAATTTTGGCTGGTAAATTTAGATCTAGGAAGGATAAACCCTTTTTTTTCTTCTTGAATAAATTGAATTCAATGATAAAATTGTCCGGTAGTGCAATAGTTCAAGTTTGTGGGAGTAATTTGAGCTAAAAATTTCAAGTTTTTTTTTTATTCTTTAAAATTATCCCATTATTTATTTAAATGTTGATTAAAATAGTTATTTTTATGATCCTTGTGAATTTTGGACTGAATTGATAATTGGCTCTAATTAATGATTTATTAATTTATGAGGTTAATAAATAATCCATGAAACTGAAATTGAAATTTATTTTTAAACTTTAATTTAAAATTTAAAATATTCTATATTGAATTAAATTTTTAAATGGATTTATTTTGAGCTTTAATTAATATATTCATTTTTTAAAATTAAATGTAAATCCATAAAATAAAATTTTAAAAAAAAAGAATTGTGAATTTTAATTTTCAATCCATATATGAATGTGATTTTTAAATGGTGAAAATTTTTATGTATTGAAATTTTTTATTTTAAATTGGTTGATTTAAATGTTTTTGAAATGAATTGGAAATTATTTTTTGATGGATGAAAATATGATTTCAATTTTTTTATTATTTTTTGGAATTTATTAGAAAACAAAACTCAACACTAAATTATCATTTTAGAAAATACAGGTTTAAATAAATTAAAAGTAATCATGGTCTCTTAAGTGATTATTCCCATCAAGTGAGAACACTCTTATAGTCATTTTATCCTTCAAAATCTAATGGGTGTATGGTTTCCCCTGGGTTCAAGATACATGAATCCCAACGCCTATAATGATTCAGTTATTCTACCATTACATGATTTTATGCTAGGTCCACTATCTTTGTTTCCGGTTTGAGGATTGATTATGGGGGGTTCAAGTATGGTTTCACAATCATTCACATTGGGTTTACCATTTCTATAATTCATAGAAACTCCCAACGGTTCCCACATCCATAATGGGGTATAAACCTGATTTCCAAAGGAAGGTATTAATTTTTGGGTTTCAGACCCAACGATACTTAGGAATTCACATTAGTCGAGAGAATGGGAGTTTGAGTCCATCTCATCCTTTTGGGGGGAATTATTTCATATTTTGGACTCTCTTGTAGATTTAATATATGTTCATCAATCACTTCCAAATCTTGATACAGGACTGGTTACCCTAACAAAATGACCAGGCATTGAATCCCTCTAAGTGTAAAGGGGGTTTTATTAATGATACCATCTATATGTATCTGAGGTTCTCTATCAATTTCCCATTATTTCTTAGAAATGGGTAGATTCTTATATTTTTAATCCATATAACCTGGCATTCTATAGTTTAAAAACATCAAGGGAGGAAATTTGTGTTTCGAGGATAGGATTGAACCTTCGTGAGGCATCCTACATATCCAATTTATAATAGGAATCAAAACCCATACAGTTCATTTAAGTTGTGCAGTTTAACATCATGAGAAAATGATATATATGAGGGAACTTAGGTACCATGGATTAATCTCAATCCTTAGGAAGGCTTCCTACATATCCTACATATAGAAGGAATCAAAGTCATCATAGTTCGATTTGCACTTAACTTGTTGATGGGTGATGAAAAATAATTAATACCCATGAGGTTTATTTCCCCATGTTTTATCAATATGGGAATACCTTTGAGACATTCACCAAGGTGGATTCCCTTTTATGGGGGAAATCATATCATGTCACTAAATGGGGCTTACACATTGAGGTTTCCTCGGATGGGAGAAATTTATGATACGAGTGATATGATAGTTGCAAGTCCCTAAGCCCACGTAAGCCATGCTCAGTGTGAGAAACAAGGGATAGAAATTGATCAAAATCACTGCATATGGGTATGGAAATTATGCACTAGGTTATCCCTTATGGGGTGTTTGATAAGGATCTTGGGCCTTAGTAAGGCATCCTACGTATCTTTTTATATAAGGAATCAGAGTCCTCTTAGTACAATTTTCTTCTTAATGTAATGATGGATGAGGAAGAATGATGAAACCAAAAGAGATTTTAGGTCCCACGAGACATGATCCTCAACCCAGTTGGTGAGGTATCTTTAAGTGCATCCACAAGACCTAGGTTCAAAACCAAGTAGAGGAATTTTTCCGGTACTATAGCAGTACTGTAGCAGACTATACACTATGCGGGACTGTAAAAGAAATGTACACTGTATAGGTACTGTAGCATAATTGTACACTATGTGGGTACTATAGCAGGTATTGTTCGGTACTGTAGTAGCTGGAACTATTCACCTTTGGACACCGGTTTGGGATTGGAGTCCTTAAGTCTTTCAGGCCACCCAGGCCTTTGGTTCAGTAGGGATTTTGGTCCACCTTTAAGGCCTTCGGGCCACCTCAAGGCCTTCGGGCCACATGCAATTTCCCCAGACAGACTCTACATAAAAGGAGCATCCCTAGAAGAGGATTCAGAGAAGGTTCACTCACCAGAGCAAATCCAAATAGATTTTTCAGAATGACAGGGTATGGATATGCTATCAGGACCATCCTGTGCTTGCACGGGAAGCCTAGCTAGATGTTCATGTGAAGGTGGAGTGCTACTATTATGATGTAGATGCTAGGAAGGGGCAGTTCCTTGTAGATAGTCTGGTTGAATTCCCTAAGACCTTCGGGTCATGTAATCTCCTAAGCCTACGGGCCATGTAATCTATGAGCCTATGGACCTTGTAAGGGTTCCAAATCATCCCTTGAAAGGGGGTTATCAAATATCAATAAAAATGAAGTCCTTTGGGTCATTTGGGGGTCCCACAGGATAGAGAGTCTGTGACATGGTGGGACTTACATCGAGGTGGATGCCCATTGGAGCTTGGGACTTAGAAAGGAATCCTACATCTCTTGTTTGGATTGGAACCAGAGTTATCATAGTTCAGTTAGGGTTATGTCTGAATATGTTAATGTTATCATGTCTTGAGGTGTCTGCTTGATGTGATTGACATGTCATAGGGTCAATGTATGACATGTCCTGATTGTCTTCCATACATGTCCTGAGTGTCTATCTGATAAGGATAAAATTTCTTAGGATGCTTAGAATGATTGAGTAAAACATTTTGGAGGTCTACTACATGATCTGTTTAGCATGTCTGGAGGTCTGTCACATGACCCTATTGACATGTCTAAGGTTCTTCGCATGATCATTGCAAACACATCCAAGGGAATCACGTGATCAGGGATGAAATGTTAGAAGTTTATCACTTGAATTTGATTTAAATTCTATAGGTATTCTCATGACTTAGCTGATATAACTGAAGGACTTCACAAGATGTGGCCAACATGTCCATAGGACTTTGCAATACTTGAGTGAAATGTCTGGGGGACTTCGTGTGACTTGGATGACATGTCTCGGTTCTATCACGTGATATGGTTGACATGTCCTGGTACTTTTTCATGATCTAGATAGTTCATGAAAAGTGTATGAATCCTTCTCATGAAAATTAGTGTATCCATATTTGTGTAAGTATTCTGTATTTTTTAGTCTTTGTCTCATATATACATCAATGTTTGTCAATCATTAGCTTGTTGAGATTTCGTGTGATCAAGTCGACATGCGGAAGCTCCTTCAAATAATTTGGATGGAATTCCAGAAATCCTTTGTGTGGTCAATAGGGTGATCATGAGAAGTTAATATTCATTCTGCATAATCCCTTAGGAAATTCCCTAAATTTTACCTAGTGGAAGACCCTTGCGATTACGTGGATTTCTACTCTGAGAAGTCTGATCTTCTGCACACTTGTGGGTGTACCTTGCATCTTGTCCATGTGTGTTTCTTTGTGTCAAGGGGGACTAATTTATAGGTATCAATACCTTGATTATACACCACCTTTCATGGTTTGTATATTGCAGATATTGGATTAAGTCGGTATATGGAATATCGTATCATGCACTTTGCATGATCCTGTCATGGGTCATCGATGGCATCACATGATAAATAGTGACTGTGAGAACACTCCATCATCATCATATTTACTAAACCCTCATCTCATCAAAGGTATTTCATATGATCATATAAACATGTCAAAGATACATCATGAGATCAGGCTGATATGTCTGGGTGTATTTACAAGATCAAGACGCCTGTCAAAGAGGTTTTTTCATGATCAAGGGAGACTTGTCTGGGGGCCTTCACAGGATAAAGTTTTCTTGTCATAGGTCATTCATAAAACCAATATTTCTTATCAAGGGGGCCTCCATGAGATCAGTATGACATATTAATGGGACTTCACATGATCAACGGTGATCACACAAGATGTATAAACCCTTTGAATGAAAACTATAATATCTTTATTTTATGAGAGGATTATGCCTTTTCTAGTTTTTATTCATTACTTTAAAAGGATTTCTCCCTTTTACCATTTGTTTTCCATCAAGGTATTTCATGATTAGTAGAGGATCTCATGATGGAATGTGAGAATTTTCATGGATAGTTTCTTTGCTTTTTTTTGACATGTAGATTGATAAAATTGACATGTAAAGGATATTTTTTAAGATTGGGATGATATGTTTGGGAGTCTTCATGAGATTAGGTAGCCTATTGAAGATTATGCTTCTTTTAACTTTATTTATTTATTTTACAAGGGGAATTAGGTGATCTTCAGGTGTATTTTTCTTGATACATCACATGATTGAATGAACTCATCAGGAAACCTCTTCATAATCATCATCGCTTTTTTATATTCCTTCTATAGAATATGAGGTCTTGTCAAAGGGGCTTCATGTGATCATGAAAAAATCATGCATAGTGAATGACCCATTCACATGGCCTTCCTAGGGTCATACGATCATGTGTATTCTTTTGGGTCACACGATCCATGAGACCTATCTACTTGGTCTTCATATATCTATCATGATCCTTCCATTTTTATACGGAGAAAATAACACCCATCACTAATACAAAACAATCCTTCAATAGCACTAAAAAATGGTCTTTATTAGTGCTAGAGAAGCACCAACTACCAAAGAAATATTAAAATCCCTAGGTGTTTATCATCTCTAAAAAAGATCTTATAAAGGGGCCCTTTATCAGTGCTTTAATTTAATACTGATAAAGGACCCCTTTATCAGCACTTGTAAAATCATCAATAAAGGGTAATAATATAGTGTGTTGTAATGACACACTACAACAATAGTGAAATGTGTTGTAACAACACACTGTATCACTAGAAGCACCCCTAAAAATCATAAAAATCAAATACCAAAACAGAAATTAAATAAAATGAAATTTACAACACAAATACAATAAAAAAATCTATATTATATTAATTTAAAACATTGGTTTATACAATTACATGAGTAAGTACAAATTATTACATACATTCAAAAATATCAATGTTCCTTTGTATTTTGACCCTGACCCTAACTCATGTTATTATCAAAAAACCACCCCTACTCGAGAAAAAGAACACACTTGTATAAGAAAAAAATTATTAATTTATTAATTATATAAAGAAATAAATCAAATAGAAAGTGTTAATTTTAAACTGAACTTTGAGTCATACCAGGAACATTGTGTACCATATTGAGATTCGGTTGATTCTTACACGTCACACCATTTCTTGTTTATATTCAAGCATTATCTCTATGAAAATTAACTAAATAAGTATAAGATAAATATGATAAGGAAATTAATTAAGTACTATTATATATAATTATGAGAAAAAAATCTAGGATTGTTTGCTTAGTTTTGGTGTAGTGATGTGCATTTTGAACTAAAATGACAATTATATATTTTAAAGATGCACTTAGAGTAATATCGGTCACACCATGAAAAAATTTGTGGTGAGGATAAATCCTATACATCCCAAATGACCTATGGATCATTATCCTAAAGTATCCAAACAATATGAATGCATTTCCTCGGTTTTGATTATGTCACTTGTCTTTTTTACTAAAATATTATTTTAACTTGGAAACATGCACTTTGAGTCAGAAAATTAATATCATGTATCGGTTTAACATGATACTGATTCCTAAACATAAGAAATTACTTATGAATAATTTACCTAAATTATCAAGAAAAATAAAGCATGTTTCCTTGGTTTTTAGTGAGTGACACTTTTTGATCTAAAATGTCAATTTTAAACTGATGATAGAAAATTTGAGTCATACCGGGCACATATTATATCTAATTGAGGTGAGGATGATTCCTACATGTCATAAATGGATTATAGATCATTTTAATAAATTATCAAAACAATATGAATGTGTTTACTTGGTTTTGAGTATTTCAGTTGTCTTTTTTATAAATAATGTCAATTTTAAATAAAATGACGCACTTGGAGTCATACCGGTCACACCGTGCATAATATTGAGGTTATCTCAATTCATACATGTCTCAAATGACTTATGGACCATTTTAACAAAGTATAAAAAAATATGAATTTGATTTCTTAGTTTTGAGTGTGTTACTTTTCTTTTTTACTAAAATGTCATTTTAAACTGGAAACACACACTTTGAGTCATATCAATCACATTTTTTGTAGGTTTTAAGTGATATTTATTCCTACATGTCATATATGACTTATTAATCATTTTAATAAATTATTAAGACAATGTGATCATGTTTTCTTAGTTTTTTATGAGTGACACTTTTTTGAACTAAAATGTCAATTTTAAATTGATAATGGACACTTTGAGTCATATCGAGTACATATTGTATTAGATTGATATGAGTTTGATTCCTACTTGTAAGAAATTACTTATGGATTGTTTTCATAAAGTATCAAAATAATTTGAAGGTTTTTTCTTGGTTTTGAGTATGTTAGTTGTCTTTTTTACTAAAATTAAAGTCAATTTTAAATAAAAAGACACACTTGGAGTCATAATTGTCACACCATGCATCATATTGAGGTGTTGATGATTCCTAAATGTCTCAAATAACCTATGGATTATTTTCCTAAAGTATAAAAACAATACGAATTAATTTTCTTTATTTTCAGTACATCTCTTTTCTTTTTTTACTAAAATGTCATTTTAAATTGGAAACACATACTTTGAGTCATACCGGTCACATAGTGTGTCATTTTGATATGATACTAATTTATACATGCCCCAAATGACTTATGAGTCATTTTAATAAAGTACCAAGACAATATGAATTTTTTTTCTTAGTTTTCAATGAGTGATGCATTTTGAAATAAAATGCCAATTTTAAACTGATAACGAGCACTTTCAGTCATACCATGAACATTGTGTATTTAATTGAGGTGAGGATAATTCCTACACATAAAAAATTAGTTATTAATATTTTTCATAAATTATCAAAACAATATTAATACATTTTCTGGGTTCTGAGTATGTCATATTTCTTTTTTACTAAAATTAATGTCAATTTTAAATTAAAAGACACACTTTGAGTCATATCGGTCACATTTTTCATTATATTGAGTTGTATATGATTCCTACATATCCTTAATGACTTATATATTGTTTTACTAAAAAATAAAAATAGTATGAATGTGTTTTCTTAGTTTTGAGTATGTCACTTTTCTTTTTTACTAAAATGTCATTTTAAACTGGAAACATTCACTTTGAGTCATAACAATCACATAGCATGTCGGTTTGATATGAGAATGATTCTAACACATCAAAAATTTCTTATGAATCATTTTTATAAATTATCAAGACAATATGAGCAAATTTTCTTAGTTTTCAGTGAGTGGTTCTTTTTGAACTAAAATGTCAATTTTAAACTGATAACGGACAATTTGATTCATATAGGGAACATTGTGTATTGTATTGAGGTGTAGATGATTCCTACATGTCAAAAATTACTAATAGATAATTTCCCTAAAGTTTAAAAACAATCCAAATGCATTTTATCCATTTTGAGTATGTCATTTTTCTTTTTTACTAAAAATGATGTCAATTTTAAATAAAAAGATGAACTTAGAGTTATACCAGTCACACCATGAGTCAGATTGAGGTGAGGATAATTTTTATATGTCCCAAATTCTCAAAAAATCCCAACTACCAATTTTACCATGCTTTATATTGCCTTTATTTTTCGAACTTTCAACACTGCATATTGAGACCATGTTCTTAGTTAAAAAAGGTTTTTCAGTTAAGAATATAGAATAAATATATAGTGTTAGCATTTTGAAAAATAAAGTCAATGGAAAGTGTGGTAACATTTTCATAAAGAAAAATTTTATCACGTTTTTTGGATTTTTTTAGATAGTTGAAAGAAAAATATGACTTCAAAAAAGATCTGTGAAAAAATCTAAATAAATATTAGATAAAAATGACAAGAAAATTAACTTACAAATAGTAGATAAAATGATGAAAAATTAATTAAATAAGTAATATGAATTCACCATTTCATGATGTTTGTATACATTCTTAACCCATTTCCTTATTTTTATTATCTTAGTTATATCCTCGAATTCTAATCTCTCGCGATCATGAGCAGATTCAAACAAACCATACAAACTCAAACAAAAAAATCCACCTGTATAAGAAAACAATTCTAATGTGGTTAATACTAAAAATAAATAAATTGATAATGAATATGAAACATTACATTAATTCTATAGACACTTATTTTACTATGAAAATATCAATATTACCTCTATGATTAAGCAGTGGTAACGTCATTTCTCTTCCTACAAAGGTAGTGGAGGGAACTTGAAGGAAAGTGATAAATGCCAACACTATAGGGGTAAAAAGGTTTTGAGGAGAAGAAGTTTGTGGAAGTGTTGGTGAAAAATTCATGAAATATGGATAGAAATATTCTAAAATAAACAAACTATGCATGGAATAATGATAATTAAATCAACATGTCATTATATAATTTTTTGGTAAAATAGATAAATTATATCATTACATTACCTTTACATCTTCCCAAAGGGTTTTCTTCATTATAGTTTGTTATTTTA
This sequence comes from Viscum album, assembly GCA_963277665.1. NCBI lineage: Eukaryota > Viridiplantae > Streptophyta > Magnoliopsida > Santalales > Viscaceae > Viscum > Viscum album. The sequence continues at coordinate 70,936,164 of OY728162.1, read as the reverse complement.
TGTGATTGGTAACATAATTATGTGTAGAAGACATTGAATTCATGAGTAGTTAAACATTTAATTTGTATTATGTTAATACAATAGACAATGGATAATATTTTGAGGAAAAACATAGTATATTAAAAAACATTTTTACCTTCCCATTGAACTCTCTTTATATTTTAAAGGTTTTAGGGATTTGGATCCTCTATCAAGAATCCAAATCCCCTCTTTGTGGTCCCCTCTAATATACAAGAAATTTTCTAAATTGTGATTGACATTAACAGATTGTGATCTCCCAATGAAAGGGTCATCCTCGATTGAATATTCCTCTGACCCGATAATTGTTTTAGTCACTGACAAAACAATCAACCAATTATTGTTTGATGGATCTGAGACATAAAATACATGATCAGTTTTTGATTCCATTATAAATGGATCATATTCTTCCCTATACACACTAAAATTCACCTTCACAAATCTTGTTTCATCAACTTTCATTTCACTCCTACTATAAAATCAATTGTAATGGAAAATAGGCACTTGAAATGTTTTATAATCCAACTTTTATATTTGTTTGATAATGTAAAAATATGAAATATTTTCTTAAATTGGATTTCTATCCTTGGAACCAGATATGTGCATCACTTCTTCTACACACATAACTTCACTATTTTTTATTGTAGTGCAATAATCATGTTCTTTTATATAGAATGAATAGCCATTGATTACAAAACTAGTGTAAGATGTAACATTTTCATTCGGTCCCATGGCTAGCCATCAAAGTTGTTCAACAATTGAATTTGGAATTTTAGATAAATCCTTATAAATTTGATCTCGGAACCATCCTATAAACTATTGATTATGTGTATTTTTTATCCATCCTTAAGCCCTTGATGGATTAAAATCTCTAAGAATTGCTTCATGGGATTCAACATATGTATTAACATCTTCAATATTATGTAAAATGTAAAGGTTTTATTGCTCCCTCTATATGAACATAATTTTAACAAAATATATTCTGAAAATCACTTCACCCATAAGGTGTCTGATATGAGGAGACTTTGGGAGAACGATGTTGTCAACAACTAATAGGAAATAGGTACATAATTAAATAGCTTCTTCAAAAATATATCATTCTGTAATACAACCTTCTGTCTGACTTCACTTATTGACACACCCGTTCAAAATATTCATATACCATTCAATGGTGTACATCCATCTGTAATGGATAGGACCACATAGTTGAACCTATATAACCAAGTGAATCAACAGGTGTATTATTATATCAAAGATTTATGGTGGGAAGAACATCTCTAATTCACATAATATGACTAAAACCTTCTTATTCATGATTAGAAAATTCATTAGGACTATAACTTTACTGCATATGGATTTAAAAAAGAAGAAGAGTCTGGTTAATTTATGTCGTACATTTTTAGGAAGAATGCAACAGAAATAAACAGGCATCAAATATTTCATCAAAACATGATAGTCATGTGAATTTAGACTTTATAACTTAAAATTATTTATTAACGCGACATTCTTGATATTTTAATAATACCCCCTTTGAAACTTTTACACTATTAAGGAAAAGGAAAATTTTCAACTTTTCATGTCTGTAAAGAGTGTAAGATGCTAGAGGAAGAAAATTTCAACCTTTACCCTTCATTGGTTCCAACTCTTCCCTTATCTCCATTTCGATCATGTCCAACCTATCCTTGATGTCATCTTTAATTTTTTCAGGATCATTTAGTAACATGAAAATAAAATTATCTAACACATTTTTTTCTATATGCATGACATAAAGAAAATTTATGATGTACAAATAATTCCAATATGGTAATTCAAAGAAAATTTATCTCTTCTTCCAACTTGATTTCATAAGGTTTTTCAAAAATGGTTTACCAAAAATAGTTTCAATATTATTTACTTTATCAAAAAATTTATCACCCATTAGTGGAGATAATGTTGTAACTTATTTTATATTCCCATAAAATTTTATCTTCCAAGATTAGTATTTATGTCATCGAGGTAAAAATTACTGATGTCTTTAAAACACAGTCTTCGAGGAATGTTTCAACTAAACTAGAAGTGTGCATTCTTCACAAATGGGACACCCCAACATTCCTTTCATGTTATAGCCTGATAAACTTCCATAAGAATAAATTTATTTATCATCTTGTACAACATGGCCCTAAATGTGAACTCTTTAATTCTATGAGTATCATACATTTTAACACATGTATCCCATATTAATTTTAGATCATCGATCAATGGATCCAAATAGACATCAATATCATTACCGTGTTTCTTTGGTATAGATATAAGTAGATAAAACATAATGTATTTGTGCTTAATAGATAACCATGGAAGAAAGTTATAATTTACCAAAATGATGAGGCATGTACCTTTAGTACTACTAAATACACCAAAAGTATTTATTCCATATATATATAACACAATATGAAAGTTTTTTTTGCTAATTTCCAAATTCAGGTTACTCATAATCAATTTTCTTCCACTGAGAAGAATCTAATGGATGATGTAGGTTATCATCTTTAATTCTTGTATCTAAATGCCATGTCAATTATCTTTTATTTTCCTAACATCCATATAGTCTTCTAAACTGTGGAATGGTATGAAAGTACCATACAACTTTTTAAGGACTAAGTTCATTTTTCTTGTATTGATCTACGCCACACTTAGGGCATTTTATGATTGATTCATGGTCCTTGTGAACCAATATTCAATCATTTAGAGAATCATGTATTTTTTATAGATCATTCACATTGAACATAACATTCATTTAGCATCATATGTTTGACATGGTAGTTCATTTTTTTCTGGTAGAATATCATTTAGGAGTCCAAGTAGTTATGTAAAGATGGTGTCACTCCATCCTCTACAAGATTTCGAATTATATAACTTCAATACAACTGACAATGTTGTGTATTTAGTACAACTGATATACAATGGTCTCTTATCATATTTATTTAACTTAGTAAACAAATTTGGACAATCATTAAGGTCATATTCAATTTCCATTGTCATTTATTCCATGAGATCTACATCATAATTTTCACTAGTATTCATATAAAATGATTCATAAACATAAATATTACCCCAATTGGTATACACATTCATTTTTTCCCATTTTTAGTCCAAAATTTAGTTCTCTGATCTATTCTATAAAAAACTAAATATTTTTCCAACTCTTTCAAACTAATTTGTCTTGAATGAAAACATTGTAAACACAAATAAAGAATTTGAGAAGGGTCGTATGCATGCTCTATTGCAAACTTGATGTACTCATTAACATCATCTTTATAAACGATTATTATGCATTCATTTTTATTCATATCCATCCTATTAGGTTCATAAAATATTAATTTTATACAATAAATAAATAATTAAACATAAGATATTAATTATCAAATGTGAAAGTTATAAATAATTATAATAAGGGAAACCCAACATTTCATTATTTCAAAGAATTTTAGTATGATTTGAAGGAAATGGGTAATTGAATTTAATAAAATAATTAATCCATTATGGTAGGTGTTATCCTTTGAATTCATCCAAAGGTGAAAGTTATAGACAACTGTCCTCATCATCTTTATCTTCTGAATAGTTATTATTTCATTTTTTGTTAGAAACTCATCCTCTATCTCTTATGGAATTGCACCAATGTTTATTGAACTAATTTTAGTAGTAGTCATCCATGGGATTACTAATACTCATTGTAGTTCAATTAACATAAAAGATATGGGGGTGAGTCTCAAGTAACAAATTTAAATAATAATTATTTAGGATATGAAGCTGATGGGGATGATATTTGTACTCCATTGTGTTCTCTAAAAGGGTTAATGCCTCTCATTTGTGATAATTACACCATTGGAACTAGTTATTAACTTGTGAACTATTAAAGGTGATATTTGGGGGGCATACATGGGGTCTTGGCCGGGACATGTTATGATATATTAATCCTTGGGGCCTCTATGAATTCTATATTTATAGGAGAAATCCCACTTTTAATACTTTCAATACTACAACAAAGACTAGTCCTACCTCTATTAAAATGAGCCATAAATTCTTTATTAAATCCCCTAAACAAATGAAAATATAATATAGGAAATTAATGAGTAATAAGAAACCCAAATATGATAAACAATAATAATAAACTCTCATTCCATAAACTATAAGATATACAAATATATGGATAAAACATTTTAATAAATAAAGACTTATTTCATATACATGGATGGTAATCAGAGATTCCTAGGGGTGGAACAAATACATGTAGACCTAAAATGATGAATACCTAAAAATATTTTCTAATCATTATTCCAACATATATAGAATTTGATATCCTCCATTCTATTTTTTGGAATAATTTATGTAACTACCTAAGGAATTATTACATTTAATATTAATGATATATCAAATATCATTAATCTCCATAACTTCTCTTAATAAACATTTTCACCTTAATAACTGATATTTTATTGAATTAAGATACTTATAGACTCTGTAAATATTCTAGGGTTTTTTAATATGCCTCTTTATAACCATACTCATGAAGAATAATAATATATAATAATAAAATGAAACATTAGTAAAAAAATAAATAAATCAATTCAATCAAATAAAAATATAAAAATCGATCACATTATAATGAATCAATATTAAATATAGAGTAATTAAAAAATAATATACATTCAAACAATAGTAAATGAAGCATATGTAATCATGGTAAATTCCAAAACATCCCGTGAGGTGACTCTGGACATACTTGGTTTGGAACAACCTATAAGCATGATGATGAGTTCCTGTGTTTATAACCTACTAGAGACCCACAACTATCCTACCTTATTGGACTCTCATATGGACTTTTATACAAGTTGGGACCCCTACAATATAATTGGGACTACATTGAAACTATTTCTCATCCCTCACTAAGATGCATACAGTCCCTATTATGATAGTAATGGGATACTGTCGTCTTTTTAGAAAACAAATCAATCTAAAATCAATATAACCCAAACATTAATATTCAAACATCCTTCCACCACCCATCAATATGATATCTAAATTTAAAAGAAAAAAATCTTACCTCATCGAAACTAATATAGACAGCTTCCATAGATGGTGATAACTTTTTATAAAGACCATTTCATGGTACCAAAAAGACCATAACACTTGATACTACTACTAATTTTCAATGAAAAACTTCTTTCTTTCAATATTATTCAAAATAATAGAGTGAGAATCAAGATAATTTTAGAAAGTTCCAAACATACCCCAAAGAAATAATTTTAAAAATAAACATTAATAGTATCTCTTGGAATGAATTTTTGAAACCAAGAAAAAAAGTATCGTCTTCTTTATTAAATGATTCATATCTATATTTCATATGATTGCATACTTACATATATATGTTAAATAATTTGTTCATATATATATATATATATGTGGATGTTCATATAGGATATCAAGAAAAAAAGAGATAAAATTCAAGACAATTAATATAAAATAAAAATCTCAATGTAATACAACTGAAGCTTCAAAATAGAAAAAACCCAAACAAACCACACCTCAAATTCAAGAAATCATTACAAAAATCCATTTAAATTTATTAAATAAAAACCATGGGTGGAATTTTTATAAACACTTCGTTTGAATTATTTCCTTGGAAGGAACTTCAAAACATTTAAAATTAATATGATACAAGGATGAAATCGGTGTGTGGAATTCTAAATATGCTACAAGGTAGAAAGAAAATCCCTTAAAGGGTCAATACAAACCCAAAATCATATAAAACCCCAATTAGAAATTCATTCTAGAAGTGAAATCTATAATGGATAATGAATAGAAAGATATAATGAACAAAAAATGCAAATAGATATCACAAAACAAGCAATCAACAAGTTGGGAGGAGAAGATAGCATACCTTGGATTGCGGATTTGAATCATCTGAGAGAAAATAGAGATATCACCAAACCTTGGATTCATTCGATCCTTGGATTTGTTTGACCCTTTAATCATTCGATCCTTGGATTTGAGCCTTGGAATTGTTAAAGTCTTGATTCGAGCCTTGATTTGAGCTTGATTCGATGAGGAGGGGTGTCGGCAGCAGGTGGCTTCTGCGGAAAGCTTCAGATATCATGACTCGTTCACGATTGGTTAGGGTTCTTTAAATAGATTGAGGACACTTTTATCAGCACTTCCAAAAAAGTGTTTATAAATATCCCTTTCATCAGTGCTAAATTAATAAGTGCTGATAAAGGATTTATAATTTTAATTACAAATAAAAAAATTAAATATATTTATTGAATTATATATATATATTTAATAAATGTATTTAAATATAAATATAGTAAATATATTCATTATTTAAATTTATTTATTATAATTTTTTAATTATTAAAATATATAATTATTTATTTATAATTATATAAATATTTTTAAAAAATAATAACATTTATATAATTATATAATTATATATAATTATATAATTATATATATTTATATAATTATATATATTTATATATTCATATATATTTAAAAATATATATAAATATAAATATAGTAAATATATTCATTATTTAAATAAATTTATTGTAATTTTATAAATATTTAAATATATATAATTATTTATTTATAATTATAAAAATACATTTTAAAAAAAATAATATTTATTTATTTATAATTATAAATATATAAACATATAAATATAGTAAATATAAATTTATAAATATTTATTTACAAATATATTTTTAACATTATTAATAAATATTTAATCTTTAGTGCATGCATGTTAAAAATGAGTGAAATTGAATAATTAAAAATGAGTACACTAACAATATTGAAAAAATGGAAAAGTTTTATTAATTAATTATAAACTATTAAAAAAATATGTACATATATTGAAATAAAGATGAATACATATTGAAAATATTAAATTATTGTAAATAAATAAATATAAATAAATAATATATAATGATTAAATTCTCAAGAAAATAAAAAATATTAAAAATGAATTAATACCTAACTATAATAAAATTAAAAATAAATAAGTAAAATTTATTGATTAAAGACATAATCTATTATATGTATCATGTTATAATGAAATTCTAAAATGAATACTAAAATTTGAATAAATTACATAAATATTTGGTGTATGTATTTATATATAAGATTTCATTAATTGCATAAATATTTGTATGTGTGCATTGTATATAAAAAGTATTAAATACATATATGTATGTGAAATCAATATAACACACATTTGATATGTTAAATTGAAAAATCAAATGACATTCAATTATGTCCATTACTCGATGCAATTAGTCAATATTTTTAATTCAAATTACTTTTCAATTATGAAACCATTCTTCACTAAATATATGAATTAATGTACAACATAAATATTTTGCATTATATAAATCATATTCAACAAATATTATATACATTGATATATATCTATATTTAATATATACTATTTATTAATATTTATAATCTTTATATATGTATATTAAATTTTTTTATTTCTATAAATAATTATTTAATTTATAAAATGATTAATATTTTTCTTAATTTACATATTTTTAATTTTATTTCCTAAATTATTTAATATATATATATATATAATATATTATTTATTAGTAATTATAATTTATATGTAGTATATTAAATTTATTCATCTTTATCAACAATTATTTATTTAATAAAATAATTATTTTCTTTAATAAACTCATTTTTATTTTTTATTTATTTAATTATTTCATTTTATTTGAGTCTGTTATTATCGTTGATAAAGGATCCCTTTATCAATGCTAAAAATAAAGCACTGCTAAAGGGAACCCCTTATCAACGTTAAAAATAAAGCACTGATAAAGGTTAGTGATATTGAAGGCCTCTTTCGTAGTAGTACATGCTTCATGTATTTCTTCAACTCTATAATTTATGATGCTCCTTTGGTGGGTGACAAAAAATTACCCCCCTCAGGTGTGAGGTCTGGAAGGATAAGGATGGGCTTCTGAGGAGAGTAAATGCCTGCCTAAGTCCTTGAGGATTTCACTGATCAGTGGCCCAAGTGACATTTGGTATTCTAAGTGACCTTTGTCATTCCATGGGGAATCTTATAAATAGGGGAATGATGGAGCTTCTCATTCCACTAGTGACTCAAACTCTCAAAGAGCTTGCGATTTCTTTCACCACGTGACTGCTTCGCAATACCTCACTACAAGATCCATTTCTAAAGACCTCTTTATAGGTCTGCTTCATGAGATTTGATAGTATGAAATAACCGCATTCCTTCCCTTGTATCCCTGAATTGCTCAAAAAATATATGAACCAACTCTTGGTAATTCTCTTGAACCTCAACACATGTCTCAGATGAATAGTTATCTCATGGGCTTCGAATGATCTACTATCTTGGTCACATGATTTCTTGATTATTATACAGTTCACATGACATCTCATGGTCATGAGATCACAATTCTTTCAATGGGTTCTGCAATCACGAGATGCTCCATGGGTCATGCGATTCTCGATATCAAGTCATGTGATTTTGAATCCTTGTATGGTCATGAAATTCACATGATGTTGTCGGAGTCACACACCTCTTCTTGAAGGTTTCCTGACTCATCTTACCTGAGCATCTTGATTCGTACAAATGGCTTCCAGTTCTTAGAAATTTTTCAATGTGGTCTTCAAGAGGGAAATTATTACCAGGAATCATAATGTCAACCCTTAGTACCAAGTGTTCTCTAATAATGAGACTTTGAAGGAGATTCACCCATCAGAACTTAAGAGCCATCCTTTGGTGCACTGACTTCCTTTGTATGGATTCAGTCTATTTTTTTTAAGGCAATGTCATGGTCAGAGACCAAGACACAAAATATTATTAAAAAGAGGAAGAGAATTACAAAAGTCGAAAATAGGAAATTTTATTACAATACCTTTCATAGAAAGGGAGGAGATTAGCCGGTAAAGTATCACTATACGTAATGGCCTGGTTGATCCCTTTGTTAGAAAGCCCATCTGCCACCTTGTTGGATTCCCTGTAGGTGTGGGTGGCAATGTATCTGATCTCCTGAAAAGAACTAAGGTAGATTTTTCAGAGCGCTGTGAGAGGTCAGGCAAGATGAACCACACCATTCCAAATGGCTTGGATGATGGTGGTGGAGTCACTCTCAATCCAGATATTGTCTCAGCCTATTAATTTAACAAAGTTGACCGCATAGATCACCGCCAGCATCTCCACCTCCAGCGCAGAGGCAGAACCATAGCTACTAAAAAAGAAGCCCTAGAAATGACCAAGGTAGTCTCTGAAGATGGCTCCACATCCCACGGGACCAGGGTTTCCTTTCGAGGCTCCATCAACATTGATCTTTATCCAGCCAGGGATCGGAGTCTACCAAAACACTTCAAAAGGACGCTTTGGATGATTGTAGTTCCCTTTAATACGGAGCCGACAAAGAATTCCAAAGTCACCAACAGAGTTAGCACATTTGGAATTCTGAAGAGTGGAAGCATCCCTAATAGCAATCAGAATTCTTGAGCGACCTGCATTAAGATTTAAACTACACATTTTCATTTTAGGATATATCTTACCTCAATGAGGATTTTTATTAGAAAATCCATTGATTGATTAAAGGAATTCAAGGTTCACCCTTAATATCAGTTCAAATTTGAGGTTCATGGCCATAAACATGGCCAATTTAATGAAAAAGGGATACTAAACTCAAGGAATTGAAATAAATAAATTAAACATCACATTCACGAGGCATCACATGGAAATACCAGCACATGGCACAACATCACAATTTATAAAACACCAAGACTTTAAGGTAAAATCTATAGAGTACCTACCTCATTCTTAGGAAGACCCACACATCCAATATTGAGGTTTTATTTGGTTTGGTTTGAGATAAATTGAAGAAACGAAAAAAAATCCCTAAAAATAGGTTGAATTTTCTCAAGCCAAGATATTTCAGAAATAGAGAAGATAAACGAATAACTGAAGTAATAGGATTTAATCCCTTACCATTAGCTATCCAGAGCATCTGATGGTGAATGAAATAGAGTCTATATTAATGAGAGGCATACATACCTAGATGAGAGGAGGATGAGAGATCACGGGAGGGTGTTTCACATGGGTAAGAGGAAAAGAAAATAGGGGAGAAAGAAATAGGGATAGAGGGATAAAGGTTAATTTCTAGCCCCTTTAACAAGTAAAACGGTCTGGCTCCATGGTTGGCCAAATCATGCACCAACCGTGCTTAAGCCACTGCCCAAGAGGGAGGCTTACACAATTCATGCGTACGGTTTTGGAAACCATGTGAAAAATATGCCATTCCCCTCTACCAAAAACCTAAAATTAGGCATACGTCCATGAAACTCCTCTTTCATGGATAGAACAAAATGTGTAATTCCTCTAGGTTCACTAGATCAGCCACATGATTTCTCCTGGGGGCTGTACAATTTCAGACAAACTGTGTTCCCCTGTCATCCATCCCAAACATTGAGGTTTTAGGATCTGGAGCTCCCAAAACTCAAAGGAACACCCAATGAACCTCTTGGGCCTTAAACCAAGTCTAAAAATAATAAATTTAAGTGTTCCAAATCTCATAATTTCATTTTGAAACTTCTTTTTCAAATCAAACTATCCACCAAATTGAAAATTCAAGTTCCTTTGGAAATTTCATTCGATCCAAAAACACAGGACAATACAATCATCCCACCTTATAACTTCTCATCCATGATAATCCTTGGAAAACAAAAAAAACATCCAACATGACCAGTTCATGAAGCTTTGTCCTAACCATCACATTTCATTTCAAACACCCAACGCACCTCTAGACATCATTTTAATCATATGGCACATAAGTCGTTGAAACTCGAGCCAAAGCTTTCACTCCAAACTAAACATCGAGACAGAGCTTACATGAGCCCGTCTAACCTGAGATCAGATCACATCATCATTTATTTAGCTATACGGCCTATGAAACTCCATAACATAGGTTCTATCATTTAAATTCCAATTTTGATTCATGTTATTATCCATCATTATAATGGTTTACTTAAGATTTCCCATAGATTTCTAGAAACCACACGATACGATCGTTGATTTGATCGAAGGTTCAATTCCAAACTGACATGATTTAGACTGGTTGATCAGACCTTTCTAAGAAAACATCGACTGACTGCACTACACTCACTTCATTCAGACTATGTGCCCTAAGTGGTTACTCACCAACCAAATTGAATGAAACAAGAGGAAATAAGTTGATCCATTCTCGGACAACTATTTCCAAAACACCCGGATTAGATGGTCGGTGCATTTCAAGAGATAAAATCGATGCCTTTAAGTGAAGGCATCTAGAGATTTTCTTTGAGCATGCTCACCAAAGTCCATAACTAGATTCTGGTGACATCTCTAGCTAAAACATCCAGTTATATTTTTGTTCCCTATCATGAACATGAGGTATACACGATCCAATACACTTGGATCATTACCCTTTAAAACATACCATTTGAGCCCAACTAGAGTCTGGGGGGTAACTTTAGAATCATCAACTTGAGTCTATGGAGATCATCTAAGGAAACCATACATTGGGGTTTGCAAACATGATGTTAGTACAAGGTTGAGACATCCACATACTAAGAAAACTATTTGAACATAATGGTACTCAAGTAAAATGAAAAAAAACTCATTTCTATGAGTCCATCTAAGGTGTTCCTACTTGGGTACCCAAGTATCACTCAAGACTAACCATGATTAAAAACTATCTATACTTTCGACACACAACTCTATCGGGGTATATTTATTAGATCATAAGATCATTTTAATCGAGATCAGCGTATAAATGACACATTCTCAGTGTATCTTGGATGATATAAAGATGGGGGACATGATCTTTACTATGAAAAGAGTACACCAAGATGATTTAAATTGTTCTCAAAAAGGTCCCAAGTCACTCCAGCTACATCAAAACAAAGTGCTCGGTATGGTTTCCAACCAACCATACCCAACAACCAAAAGGAAGATCAGTTGAACCATTACTAGTCGACTTATTTTAAAGGATTTTGACTATATCTTCCAATGCATCTTCATTAACCGACCATGATTCATTTACTACTCTAGGAACCCAGTGATATCTCATTCACAACCATTGAAGTCCATCCCCAACCAATGGTATTTTCAAAGGTTGCGTACCTAGACAACCATACCATTTTCGTGCTACCTCACAAGCACCAACATATCGAAATATTACCAGGCTCAATGGAATTTAAAATCAGCACAGACCATTTCCAAATGGTCCTTCTTGGTTGTGTTCCTTATACATGCAAGGACATGTATTTACCATATTTTTGTGATGCTTCCCACCTTAGGAGTGTTCTAGTCTCTAGATTTACTGAGATAAGGAGCTCATCCCATGGCACCCACTCCATCAACCATTGAACACAGATTATGGACATGACCAAAATTCCTTAGAAATAATTAAACTAAAAAATAAATATATATTATCCACTTAAAAGTGATCTAGATAGATTTACTCAAGGCATACATGATATCTGTATTTCATGCATACATTTTATGGTGTCTTAATATATTTATTCCTATTCTTAAATGATTATTCTTTACAATTTTTAAAGGATTTGATTTGTTTTATGATTTATAGAAGGAACAATTGATATCTATAAATAGAATGAAAAGAGGTTAATTTTGGAGATAAAAGACAATTCACACCACAAGCAAAGAGAAGTGACGTGACACTGGATTTTTTAGGATGTAGTAGAGTTAGAAAACTAGATTTGTGCATTTACATGTCATGTATTCCATTTACATGATGTGAGTTTTTTAGGATAATTTTTTGGAAGAGTTACACCAAAATTCAATAGTCTTCTCCCATGATGAAAATTTAAAGATTACACGATGTGTAAGTTTTACACATCTTGTAAAAGGACGGGATGGGATTAAAAAGACCATATTTAATGTATCTTCATTTTTTGACCTAATTTAGAGATAGGACCCGGCCATGACTAATTTTTAACCCATAATTATTGAAATTTAATGGTATCTGAGCACCAAGGAGATCTATAAATAGAATCCAAGGCTCCTCTCAATTTTATTATTCAGATCCACCACCACTAGGATCAAGGACCGCTACTTCCATTATACGTAAAATAGTATTTTTTTTAATTTCATGCCCCTTTGTACCTATCATGAGGTAGTAGAACTTGTGTAAGGAAACAAAAATGAAGAGGTATTTATTATATTAAGGTATTTTTTTAATGCAATTAATTTTGGGTTTTTACCGCAACCCAAATATCTTAAAACTCTTATTCTATCTATCATTCATGACCATTGCATGATCGGTGAGGGAGTGATAATTCCATCATATTTACTAGAGAATGATTCACACTATGACCATTGGGTGGGTTATTTTCAATGTTTAAAAATGGTTCTGAATTACCAGGTCAACAAATACCTGAAGTAACATGAACATTGTGAGAAGGGAACTTCAGTGATTTTGGGGTTGTCTGCCATGACCATTGGATTAAACTAACATAGTTCTAAAACCTATTATTTTTTCCCATTATTTTATACCCTAATCCATCATGAACCCAGATATTCATTTTCCAATCATGTTTTTCTATTTTCTTAAAATACAAATTAATCATCATCTATTATTTCAACAAATTAGTCTATGTTTATTTCATTAAATGATATAGGTTTATTTTATTGCATTATTATTCTCTCCAACCTTGTCTTTGTGGGTTCGACCTTAGACTTTCACTTTCTATACTACCCTTTTTTTAGTGGTTTATTTTTTCGTGTTTATAAATTTCTAAATTCAGTAACCCTTTAGTAATTAACAACACCCACAGGGATATCAGTACACATGTCACTCCTACATCCATGTGTGTCATAGCATGAGGAATACAATCCAAATCCAACCGAATAGTGTGTCAAAACACCTGATCCTATTTAGAACACCATTTAGAGCATTTGAAAGAGTATATTTTCCTCTAACACCAAGGTTAATCTACTCTGGAGATGACCTGAGAACATGGCATAATAGCTCAAATCTTAACGATTTCCACCAAACTCAATGGTTAAATATACTATTTTAGCAACACAATGGGTACTATGTGTGTCAATGAATACTACCCCAAGATTCATTCCCACAATGGAACATCATTTGAAACCATCCATAGGCTTATTGGCCTATGAATCCAACATCAAATGTCTCATAAAAAGAATCATAACCAAGTCGTATTATCCGACACAACTATAAAACAGGCTGATAACCTCAAGAATCTTGCAACACTGGAGAGGAAGAAGAAGAAGGGTCACATGACCTACTAAATGGTTGACCATGCCCTAGGCACATCCATCATGCTAAAACTGAGCATCACATGATGCTCACACTGATAACAGGGGTCAAAAAACTGCACTACCACTCGCCCAGAAAAGGTGTTGCTTTGGAAACTAAGGAGTCTTATGTGAGAAAAAGCGCACCCGAACGACACCACATGTCTGAAATAACACAATCATTTAACAAGGATTTAAGGGTTATGAAGGTGCTACCAACATCAATCTAGAAACTTACTAAAATAGAAAATGTTGACCCTGTAGATGGATCACGTTGAAATGGTCACTAGGATCTACCTCATATATTTTAGGTTCAATCTATAAAGAAAAATGCCTACGACAACATCCATGTTCCTATTTCAAGGCAGAACTCAAGGAAAGATTTAAGCATACCCTTACACAAGGGTTAAAACTATGGTACCACTTAAGGTTTCATTTTAAGGTATTTCACATTAGTTCCTTTAATATTTCTAGGTATATATTTTAAAGAACATCTAATACCAGTCATAGGGAAAAATTAATTGGTTCATTATTTACCTACGACCACAAGGCACATAGGAATGTTTCATCAAACTCCTTTAAAACATTTATTTTATTTTATTGACATTCAATCATAGTTAGGTAATTTATCCTATAAAATCCTTTTAATAATTTCATTTACCCATAAGGATTTTTACCATTATTATTAGTTTAGGAAAATTTCAATTCCATTCTATAGAGGAAAACACCCTATAGATTGAATTTGGAATTTTAATTAATGAAATCATCATAAATAATAAAGCACAAAAGTCGATAATAGTGTCTTATTTAATAATAGGGGTACTGGTTGATTAATATTCCATGATACATCTCTATATGAGACCATATAGGTAGTTAAAAACACTTTAAATAAACATCCTTATATAATATAAACATACCCCCATGGGGCTAATTATTAAGGTAGAAAAAAACAAAGTGACCTATGAGGGTCCTGTCAAAACATATTGGGTTCATCAAAATGAAACCCAAATCATATTAAACATTTAGATTAAACACCCTTCATGGGTTCATTTAACTATAATTTTAGTACCATGAACAACCTACTTGGGTTGAGTCAGGCCAATCTCATAATTATAACAATTCAAGACCAACCTACTTGTGTCAAGTCATGAAAATGGTCCATAAGCAACCAATTTATTTAAGGTCAAAATTTAAAACTTTTAAATTTGTAAAACGGTCTCAAGGAACATTAAGTTTGTATATAGCGGTTAGACTATATGGGTTACCATTTCCCAATTTATAAATCTCCCATACACTTTATATATTTTTGAATGGATCCCATCCAATTGAAACCAGTATGTTTTAGGCCATGCAACCAATGGATCATGGCTCAAACATCTCATGATATGTTAGTTAAGGTGTTTCCATAAATTTATGTTGGAAACACCATTTAAATTGATTTTTTCACTTTAATAACCAATTTTATATCAAATTTATAAATAACTATGTATCCAAAATAAGTAATTCAAAGAAACATGGAAATTAATTTTTATAAGCCACTACCTAGGAAAGAAAACCCTAGAGCATGGGATATAAGAAAAGCATGATAAATAAATCATAGAAGCATGTTGTATAAGAAATAATACTAAATAAATCACACATCAATGTTACATAACAAGCATGAAAATAAAATAGTGAAGAAGGTATAAAACTAAGCATTTTACTAAAATACCTAACATGGTACATAACGAGGATATTCCTAAACACACAAGATGCATCAATAATTCTAAAATAGCTGAGAAACTCAATTTAAATGGAATGGAATATGCATGGAATGTGAATCTATATGTACCTGTGACAATGCATGTAATGATACATCCTTTCTATATTGAGCCAAGGGTAAATAATTAAATCTCATAAATCAGTAAATAGAGGAAAGTTCACCAATCACTCAAGGTGAAATCATAATCAAATGTAATAATGAACAACACAAACAATAGTCTCAACCCTGGACAATTGGAATTTTCCCCATGAATTGGTTGATCAGTCCCAGACATGGATATTTACCGAGCATCGACACATTCCTAATCTCTTATCTACCATCTCAAAATAGTAATACAAAGGAAAATAAACATCTTTGATACCACTTTTTGAATGTACCATCCCGACTGACTATGAATCCAGTAGTTAGACCGGTCACCACATGGCCTCAAGTGCACCTCCTCGTATTCCAGAGGCTGCTAACTAGTAGTGAGGGTATAATGGTGGTACGATGGGTAGACTATACTATCATGATCAAAGTGGAATAGTGGTGTGAGAGATGATAAATAAATCATACAATAATGGAAGAAGTATAAAATAAGACAATAGAGTAGCAGAAGATAAATATAATAATTGAATTAAAGTAGCCAATGACAATATACACAATGATGCATGCATATCCAGAAGATTCTACATAACTAAGGAAGAAACTAAAATAGGTAGTACAATACAATATAGCATAGTAAAACAAAAGAATAAAAGGCTAAAGGCTAACTCAATGAGCATCATGAGTACCATCTCATTCCTTCACTCCAAAATCCCATGTGCAATGCATCACACAAGAAATAATATAAAGACCTACAAACATGAGATATGCTTGGGTATCCCAGTGCAATGGCAGCCCGAGCAGGGTGTGAGATATACTCAGTAGACCACCACCAATGGTGTCTAAATCATAATCCAATCTATAAATATAAAATACTGCAAAATGCAATTATGAAAGGTAAAGTAGTAAATAAATAAAAGAAAAAAAGTTGGATCAGGTTCCTAAAGGACACATGGCTGACCATACCTACTTCAGCCTAAGATGAAATGTCTTCGAACTACTGGTCAGCCTATACCAATAAAATGTATGTCTGTACAAAGATCCATCAGAAAACAAGTATCATAAGATATACTGGACCCAAGAATGTGATTTGTCTTGGTGGATGCGTCCCTTGGATACAGTTATACATTCTTAGTCTTTTAATATTGAATTTTTCATTTGAATTTAATAGGAGGAACACTGAGCTTGTCCAAGGTGATCCAAAAGGAATCCTAAATATCACTCCAGTGGAACT
Organism: Viscum album; assembly: GCA_963277665.1. Lineage (NCBI taxonomy): Eukaryota > Viridiplantae > Streptophyta > Magnoliopsida > Santalales > Viscaceae > Viscum > Viscum album. The sequence goes on along the minus strand of OY728162.1, from coordinate 70,918,716 downwards.
ATAAATACCCATCACCATCAGAGTCCATCCAAGGAAACCTAGAAATTTAATCCCAAGTATCACTCTTAGTATGGTGTGGATCAAACCCTCTGAGTCCATACTAGACATCACACATAGGAGTCCAAGTATCACTAATGGAATGGTGTAACAATCTCTCCACCAATCCCATCGATAGGTTCTCCCTTAGGGAACTAATATCACTCATATGGATGTAGATAAATGAATAGAGAGCCCATCCAAGGAATACCCAATATCACTCCGGGTGTATATATAATTCAGGTAACCTATGAGATCGTCCTTGGAATTCCATAACATGGAGACCCGGGTATCACTCAAGGCACAAATAATTACATTTAATCATTTAAGCATTTAACTTTTATCAAGAAAAGGGTCAAACCCATTAATCATCCCAATTATAAAATAAAAAGAGGCCATGTAATTAGGCATGCCATAACAGATTTTAAGGATACTAAAGAGGGTCTCTCCCATAAACATGAAACTTAATTTATTAAGTAGTATATTTAATTATCAAGGAATACTAATCACTGAATAGAAGTAATATGGATAGGTGGACTACTCATGGAAGATAGAACTATACATGAAATTGTATAAAATATGCCATGATAACATGCATTCCTTACAGAATTACCAAGTTCATTTTATAATAATTAGGTCTTAACCACTTAGGATAGGATTTGGTCACTAAGCGATACATAGAGGGGTGTCACATCCTCACACGTTTCATTTAAACTGCACGTTTTCATTTTAGGAGATGAAACACCTAAATGGGGGAATTTATTAGAAAATACATTAATTGATTAAAGGAATCCAAGGTTTACCCTTAATAGTTGTTAAAATTTGAGTTTTATGTCCATTAACATGGTCAAATTAATGAACAAGTGCTACAAAAATAAAGACATTGGGCTCAACAAATTAAACACCACATTCATATGGAATCGCACGAAAATAATAGCATGCAGCACAACAACATAATTTATAAAACACCAAGACTTTAAGGGAAAATCTATATACCACCTACCTCATGCTTAGGAAGACCCACACATCCAATATCAAGGCTTGATTTGGTTCAATTTGAGAGAAATTTAAGAAACAAGAAAATGCACTTAAAATAGGGTGAATTATCTCAAAACAAAATAACACATAAAGAGAGAAGATAAAATAAGAATGGAATCAAGATGATTCAGTCTCTTACCATTGGCTATCCAATTCATCTTATGGAAAAAGAAACAAAGTTTGGATGAAGGGGAGATATACATGCCTAGATGAGGGGATGAGGATGAGAGATCGCGAAAGGGTGTTGTGTATGAGTAAGAGGAAAACTAAAATAGGGGAGAAAGAAATAAGGATGGAGGGAAAAGTGGTAATTTTCATAACCTTAAATGAGTTATGTGTTTTGGCCACATGTTTGGCCAAAATGTGCACCAATCGTGCTTAAGCCACTGCCCAAGAGGGAGGCTCGCATGGTTCATGCGCATGTTTTGAGAAACTGTGCACAAACTATGAAATTCCCCTCTTTCAAAGACCATAAATCAAGCACACGATCATGTGGATCCTCCCACATAGTTAGAACAAACTATGAAATTCCCCCAAGTCCACTAGATTAGCCACATAGTTTCTCATGGGGACCGCATGGTTTCATAAAAACTGTGCACCCCTATTAGCCTTCCCAAACTTTGAGGTTTCGGGGTTCAGTGCTCTCGAAACTCGATGGAACACCTGAGGCACCTCTCATGTATTAACCTAAGTCTAAAAAAATACATTTAATTGTTCCAACTCTCGAAATTTCATTCCAAATCTTAGTTTTCATATTGGCTCATCCACCAAACTGAAAATTCAAGTTCCTTTGGGAATTTCATTTGATCCAAAAAACATGGGACACTACACATTAGAGCTTGGGCCTTAGAAAGGCATCCTACATATCCTTTTGGGAAAGAATAAAAGTTCTAGTAGTTCAGTTTAGGGTATTTCTGAATATTTCAAGGTTATCATGTCCTAGGGTGTCTGTCTAATGTGCTTGACACATTGGAGGGTCAATGTATGACATTTCTTGATTTTCTAACAGAAATTTCCTGAGTGACTATCTGACAAGGATGATATGTCTCAAATTTCTTCTCATGATTGAAGTAGACACGTCATAGGTCGACCATATGATATGGAAGGCATGTCTGGAGGACTGTCGCATGACCCATTTAACATGTCTAAGGGTCTTCGCATGATCAGCACAGACACGTCCAAGGGTGTTGCATGACCAGGGATGACATGTCAGAAGGTTGTCGCATGACTTAGCTGGAAAGTCTAGAGGACTTCGTATGACTTATCTGATATGTTTGGAGGACTTCACAATACTTTTTTGACATTTCTAGAAGACTTCAATGGACTTATGCGATATGTCTAGGGTGCTTCGTGTGACTTGGATGGCATGTATTGGTGTTTTCTCATGATTCACTAATACAAAATAGGATTTTATCAATGCTAAAAAAAGGCTTTATCAATTATTTAAAAGCACTGATAATCGAGGTGATATTAAATGGGGGATCCCTTTTATGAGTGCTAAAAAAGCATTGATAAATTCCCCTTTTATCATTACTAAAAAAAGCGCTGATAAAAGTCAAAAAAAATAATAAACAAATAAACAAATTCTGTAAATCGGAGGGTAGACCCACCCCTCTTTTAACAATGCTTGACCCCACCATTCAATAGCACTAGGAAGCCCCACCCACATGCTCCCCTTCCACCCCTTTAATAGTGCTAAGCGCAACCCCACCCCTACCCATTAATAACGCTATCCCCCTGCACCCACTTCTGCACCCTTGCCTCTGCTAGAATGCGAACCTGAGACCTCTCCCTTGCGTGTTTGTACCTTTACCTCTTTTCTATCTTCTTTTTTTCTCCATTTAATGATATATCTATTTATTTATATATATTTAGTTATATTTATTTGTATATTATTATATATTTATATTAATATATTATATTTAGTTATATTAATATATATATATATATATATTTGTATATTAATATCTATTTATATCTATTTATTTATATATATTTAGTTATATTTTTTTATTCGTATATTTATTCATATATTAATATATATTTATAATATTAGTTTTAAATACATTTATAAAATATGTTTTTTGTGTGTGTTTATAAATAAATAAATACATACATACATATATACAACATACATACAAATGTATATATATTATATATTTGTGTATATGTAAGTATAATTATACATATATATATATTAACATATATTATATATTTATATGTATATTAATTTTTTAGAATATATAGATAATATATATTAGTTTGTTAATATAGACACACACTAATACACACACACACACTATATAGGTATATAAATATTCTTATATTTGTATTTTAAATAAAATGGATATTAGTTTTTATTTAGACAAGGATTATATATTGAGAAATATATTTTATAGGTAAATATGTTTAATTTTTTATTTATCAAATTAAATTTTTATGTGTGAATATATAAAAAATATGTATATATTGTTATATATTTGATTATAAATAACAATACATTATAAAAAATGAAAAAAATTCAAAGTCATAATATCAATAGAAATATAATCCCTGGGAATAAATTCAGTCCCCATTGAAAAAGGAAAAAAAGACACCCTTAAACGAGGCTGAAATTTCATCAAATGTTAAAAAATTTGGATATCCAGACTAAAAATTCAGTTTTGAAGGCCTTATAGGATTTTTTGGCCCCAAAAAATGTGACATAGCATTCCCCTATGTCACCAGTGTGTAGATCTCATCACATTCTTTGATTTGATATGTGGTAAATCTCAAGCGACACCCAGATCAAAAGTTATTGTCGTTTGAAGTTTGAGTTACATTTTCAACTTATTTAAGATCTTTTATTAATTTTTTAATTTTGTGTGCCTTCAAATTGTTATTAAATTATTATTACTCAATAATAATTAGAAAATTATTAATTAATAATAATTTTAAAAATATTTTATAAGTCATTTTCACTAAATATATTATATATTAATTGTAAATTTCTATTTATACTTATCTAAAAACATATTTAGAAAATATATATTATATTTATATCAATATAAATATATTTATATATTTATATATTTATATATTTATATATTTATATATTTATATATTTATATATTTATATATTTATATATTTATATATTTATATATTTATATATTTATATATTTATATATTTATATATTTATATATTTATATATTTATATATTTATATATTTATATATTTATATATTTATATATTTATATATTTATATATTTATATATTTATATATTTATATATTTATATATTTATATATTTATATATTTATATATTATTCTTAATGATTTTTTTTGAAATATACTCTTTATTAGCGCTACTAAAAAAGAGTTGATAAAGGGGGTCCCTTTAACAACGTTTTTTTAGCACTTTTAAAGGGTGGCGCTGCAAAAACCCATTTTTGTGGTAGTGATTTTTTTGACATGTCCAAGTGCTATCGCATGATTTAGATAGTTCATGTGAAGAAAATGATTCCATCACATGAAAATAACCATATCCATCTTTGCATAAGTCTTCCATATTTTCTAGTCTTTATTTCAGATATGCCTCAATGTTTGTCAATAATTAGCTTATTGAGGTTTTTCATGATCAAGTCGACACACTGAAGGTCCTTTTCATAATCTGGATGGCACGCTGGAAGTCCTTCGCATGATCAATAGGGTGTTCCTGTGAAGCACGTATTCATTCCATGTAGTCTCATAGGTCATTTCCTATATTTTACTTGGTGGAATACCCTTGTGATTGCATGCCTTTCTACTCTGAGAAGTATGCACTTTTATGCTCCCATGGGTGTGGCTTACATCTTGTATGTGTGTGTGTCTTTATATCGAGGGGGGGAAATTTATAGGCCTCACTTCTCTGATTATTTACTACCATGTATGGCACGTATATCACATATATGGGCATGAGTGAGTGGAGGGAATATTTTATCATTATATTTGTATGATCCTACTACGGTTCATCCATGGAGTCGTATGATAAACAACAACCATGAGAAAACTCGTCCATCGTCATATTTATTGAACCCGCATCTTTTCAAAGGGATTTTGTATGATCATATAGACATGTCAAATAACCCTTTCAAGATTAGGATGACATGTATGGGAGTCTTCACAAGATTATGATGTCTTTTGAAGAGACTTACTCGTGATCAAGGGATACTTGTCTGGGGCCCTTCATGGGATCAAGTTGGTTTGTTAGAGGCCATTCACGAAACCAAGTTGGCTTGTCATGGGGGCCTCCAAGAGATTAGGTTGACATGTCAAAGGGATTTCACATGATCAATAGTGATCACACGAGGCACATAACCCCTTCACATGAAAATTAGTGTATCTTCCTTTCATGATAGGCTTCCATCTTTTCTAGCATTTATTCCTTACTTTAAAATGTTTTCATCCTTTTCCAATTGGTTTTCCGTTAGGGCATCGCATGATCAGTAGAGGATATCATGACGGCGTGCAAGAATTCTCATGGATTGTTTCTATACTTTTCTATGACCTACCACATGATCAAATTGATATGTCAAGGGGTTTTCTCAAGACCAGACTGACATACCTAGGAGTCTTTGTGAGATTAGGCTGCCTATTGAAAAGGTTTTCTCTTGATTGAGGGAGACTTGTATGAGGCCCATCGCGAGATCAAGTTGTCTTGTTGAAAGGACTTATCATGATCAATGGTGATCACATGAGGTGCATAACCCCTTTTCATGAAAAATAATATAAATTTGATCGCATGAAGCTTTCTCTTCTTTCAACTTTATTTATTTATTTCACAAGGGAATTTGGGTGATTGTTAGGAATATGTTTCTTGATACGGTTGATGATCAGATGAGCTCATCAAGCAACCTCCATATGATAATCAGTGCTTGTTAGGATGCCTTCATGAGAATAGGAGTACTTTCAAGGGGGCTTCGCGTGATCATGAATAGCTCATGCACAACACATTACCCGTTCACATGACCTTCCCAGGTTCAAGCGATCGCATGTCTTATTTGGGGTCATGTGATATGTGTGACCTAGCCTCTTGGTCTCCATGTAGACATAATTCTCCTTCCATTGTGGAGAAAATAGAACCCATTATTTGAGTATTCCTTAAACTCTAGAATTTTCGGTTCTCCTTTGGTGGGAGTCTAATAGTCACTTTACTAACTGCATAATGAGTTTCCAAGTGACCGTAAGAACCAAAATCAATTGACCCCATGTGAAAAATAAAAAGTGACCACATGTTAAATAAAAATGACCACATTAAAAATATATAAGTGTCTTATATAACCTATCATGCTAAAAATTTATGCAAAGGAATGAACTGATCATGATCCTCACCATCAGTTTACCTACTACTATCATGGTCACTTTGCAAGTGTCCACAAGCATCCTCTGTGGTTACTTAAGTGATTGTGGCTCTTCTAAATAACCTAAAACACCTATGTTTAATCCACCACAAGCTCTCCTCATAGTCACTTCCAAGTGACCAAACCACCAAAGGAGATCAGATGAAGCCCTACAAACTAGATTCAAGACCCCCAAGCACCATTAAATAAAGAAGCTCCACCCATGAGCCATCGAACGGGTCTATTCAACCAAACCATTCCATGAATTTCAACACGCCTATATTTCCCATTGGTACATCCCTCTGGAGAATTAGATATGAGGACGATGCCTGAGAATATGAATGAGTGCCACCACAGGTTAGAGATGAACCACCCTCTCATCAGTGAATAGATCCCATAACCACCAAAGCAAGCCATGATTTATAAGGAGATCAAGGTCCATTGTCGTGCCACTGCACTGAAGTTATCATCAACCAAGGATGAAAAGCCCTTCCAAACTGAAGATGTTGCGCCTGTGATAGTAAAGGATCTTGAAGAATCCACAAATTCTAGAGAAAAAGATGATCCAACCCCAAACCTCTGATTAAATCTGACAACAACAGCCCATGAAGGTGATGTATAGAGAAACCAAATTTGAGCCCATCGGATATTGAAGTACTTTTCATGAGGGAAAAAATTTGAAGAGTTTTTTTATATATGGGTTTTTTATGGAAAATGGATAGGGTTGGATATATTTTTAAAAATGAGTCTCAAGATGCGTGAACCTCGTTCACGCATCTTCGGCGTAGAGAGATGCATGAACGAGGTTCACATATCCATCGTAGATTCGATAAAGGATGCGTGAACCCCATTCACGCATCTCTCTGTGCCGAAGATGTGTGAACAAGGCTCACACATCCTTTGAAGAGGTAATTAAGGATGCATGAACCTTGTTCACGCATCCTACCAAAAAAATCTATAAAAGCTCCCCCCCCCTGCAAATTTTATTCTTCTCTTATGAATTTTGCTGTGAAGCCCTACAGAATTTCTTTCTCAACAAATTTTTGCTCCTTTTAATGTAACGACCCGACCCTAGATACCCAGAGTCGGTGCATTATTAAATAAAATTGGCATGATCACAAGAAATATCAAGTCTCTAAAGACCGATTAGTTTAGTATCCTTGGAAACACTAGATACATTCATAAAATTTTACATTACATCATAAAAAAAACATCTTGTCTTCATATCCCCTCATATTATCCCTGCAGGTCATTCATAAATTACTTCTTCATAATCCTAGGAAAAATAAAACATTGAAAGGGGTGAGCTCAGATGCTCAGTAAGGATAACATTATAGAAGAATCTTTCATAGATAAGCATAAACACTTAAGGCAGTTTATAACTAAAAAAAACCTTTAAAACATGAACTTCAGCATAAAATGGAAAAGATAAAATAAAATAATTCCATTTACTTACTCACATAGATATTCTACTAGTCGAATGATCACATGCAATATCAATAACCACTTTCATAATGATGGAATGCACAATTCCGGACTATCATAACCACATAGCCAAGGCCTCATGCCAAGACTACAAATAATATTTTTCCAAGGACTTGTTCCAAGACACTAGTTTGTCTCATGAGACCTACCAATGCATCGAGGAGCTATAGCGGGCTCCACCTGTCACTTATTAATTCCAATGCATTAATCATATGAACAGGTTTAAACATAACATAAACATTCGTATTAAAACTATCATACGAAATTTCAATACTTTAACCACAAACCATGAATGGTATAAAAATAGCACATCCACAGTAAAACATAACTCATTCGATACAATATGGAAGATTTTATTGTATCAAATTAACCTCAATCAAGAATAATGAAGGATATTGACATAGATGAAAATAATCATCAAAACTATTTGAGAGAAATATCCCCCTTTTTCTTGAAATCATTTAAAAGTCACACTATTTGTCAAGAAGCCATTTAAAAATAGATTTTTGAATCAAAGTGTCCCATACCACTTTGAAACTTTTAAAAGTAGTTTTAATTTTAAAAATTTAATGTCCATATAAATAAATCCTTAAAACAATTTTTAAAACATGGACATTAATGAGCAAGATTTAGAAGAATAAGTCTTTAAAACATTTAAAAATGGTATTTTAGTTAGAGTTTCAAACCAAAAGAGAGACACTTGAATACAAATAATTGAGGTAATAAAAACATTGTAATATCATGAGAATAAATGAATTCATGATATACTATGTCAAAGTACATTATATACACCACATAAAAGTGATTTGGTGTATAACAACAAAGAAGTCTCAATGGAATGTAAATTGAGATGAAATCTCTCATAAAGGTCGTATCCTTAGACTAAGGATAAATCAACGATATAGTTATGTGTGACAAATAAAAATACACTAAATATGATTGGATATTTAGTGTAAAACAATAAAAGTACATTAACACATAATCTTGTAAAAACAACACCAATGAATTGGATGTTTAACTCAACAAATGGAGAATGAGTTAAAATTACTCTTATCAAATTCATATTGATGACTTGAGAAAATATCAATGGAGTGATTATGTGTATCAATAGTATATACACAGGAAGGGGAGTGGAAATAATGACATAATCAAATTAATAGTGATTCCACACATAATCTTGGAGTAATATAATCAATGAAATTTGCGTAAAGCCGAATAAATGGAAATTGAAATTTCAAATTCCCTTATCGATTAGGTAACTTATGAAACATACACCCATGAAAGAAGGATCATAAAATGATGATGTAAATACCCATAAATTAAAGTATATTACACAATTAATAAAATCATGGATAGTACACATACACCACATGCAATAAATAAGTGGTGAACAATGGAATTCTCACGAAATTAAGAGTGAGATAAGAAACCCCTTACCTTGTAATTTTCCTTGGTTGGGGGTAGGTTAACCTCATTTATAATGTTTAAATAATTCTTATTAAATTATTCATGAATAATATACATTAATATGATATCATATATGATCTTTTAACATTGATTTGTTAATAATATCTTAGAATTATCGTCGTTTTGGGTGTTAACTTACTCATTTTCTTTTATATGTTTTGTTACGTAAGCCATGTTTGTCATGGATAGGTTGTATCTTATTCATATCTAGAATGATATCAAGTACTTAAAAATTATTTTTAAATCATCAAATGATAATTATACTTGAATGGATACGATGGAGAATGAATCTCATCGCTTTCGTGGAGACGGTAGTCCGTACGTACACACGAGCGACAATATCATTCTTTTGATGTTAAAATAATATATAATTGGATGGTATATCATATATAAAGAATCATTATCATGTTAAATTTATTATTTACATGAATTAAACATCATTATTGTACCCATCAAAATAATAATTTATTGAATAACAATTACACCACGACGTGGAGACGGTAAGTCGTACGTACGCACGTATGGTGACATGTTATTCAAAGGATGGATAGAATACTGAATATGGTTGTACCATATTTATAATAACATCACAGTATATATATGATACTGGAGTTATTATTTTATAATGGTAACAACAAAGGAAGAAGAAGTGGAAGAAGAAAGGAACTTGGAAAAGGGTGGTGAAATCATTACCGCTTCTTCGGGTTCTTCCTTTTGATTTGATCAAAAGGGATCCTTAGGTTGGCTTTCTGATCAAACTAAGTCCTCTAGGTTGTAGTGAGTGAAGTTGAGAGAGTATTTGGGTAGGTTTTGGCCGAACCAAAATGCTTTTAAGGTGTGAAGAAATGAGAAGGAGGAGTGCCCTTTTATAAGAGGGATAAGGGGCACCTTTGGAAAAGCTAGAAATATTAATTTATAATAAATTCATATTCGGTTTTCAATGGCTCCAAAGTTGATTATTTAAAGGTTAAGGTCGGTATAGGTCTAAATCCACTCAACCAATATAATCTAGACAGGTTTGGGTAATTATATTAACCTTATCATTAAGTATTAACTCTTAGTTAATTAGTTTCACTTTTACAATGTCTCTTTGTATTTTTATATTATATGGTTAATAAACCTACTATATACATACAAGATACCCCCAAGTGGTCCATTAATGATACAACTATCATGATATAAGTATATTGGTCGAACCCAGGATTTTTAAGAATTTAATATCAATTAATAATATAATATTTGTTTTAAAAACTCTTTTATGTCAATTTTGACACTATTCAATAGTTGATTTTTGTGAAACTCATAACAGAATGATTACTTCTAAAAAGTAAATTAAATCAATCCTAATATGTCATATTATCCTATAAAATTAGTGTAATTCATAAAAAGTCTCAAATTATATTTATTTGGGTATTTATAATATCAATTATCTTAATTTTTCACTATTATGGTAATTACTGCATCATCATTGTGTCATAAATAATCTAAATTATTTAATGTCTAAAAATTATAAAAAAAATATCATTATGTAGTAAATCGTTTTATCTTTATAATGAATATTTATAGTCTAAAATATAACATATATAACCCTATGTAACAAATTTTTTTATATAAGATATATGCTTGTGTCATTTTTGTATTCATTTTAACTTAATTAAAATAAAGTGTCATTTTCACTTACAAGTGGATCAATGGGGTCCCAAAATAGACCAAAAGATGCCCATTGTCGGCCATGTATCAACCAATAGTGTTAATACACGTTTTAGGGTAATTTAATATTATTATAATATTATTTATTTACCCTTATTTACCTGATTTACCCTTTAACCATGGTAAATAAAATATTTACCGAAGTAATTATTCAAAATTTCTAAAAATAAAAGTTACCTAATTACATAATTTGGACATCCTGATTCAAAATATGGAATCCATTTTTCCAAATTCAATACATAGAAGTGGCATAAATTAATTTAAAATTAATTCCCGTTGTTAAAACAAAAAGCGTGTTTTTAAGAAATAATAACTATCAAAAGATTGACAGTTGTTTATGTTCGATTTAAATGTGAAATTATGTTAAATGACACAAATTGTATGACAAGGTAAAAATATATTTGAAATATAATTTAAAACCACTCAAATTCATAATATATCACTATTAATTATTTCGATTAAAAAAGTTGTTTTTAATTAAAATTTAGTAATTTTTACTATTCATCAAAATATAAAAGTTATCCAAAAAGTACCAAAATTTCACCCTAGGATAATCTCGTTATTCTGAATCCAAAAATAAATTCAATTTTACTAAATTCAAAACATAAAATTTTCATTTATTAATTTAAAACAAAAGGCGTATTTTTAAGAAATATTAACTATCAATAGTTTGACACTTGTTTATATCCAATTTCAATGTGAAATTACTTAAAATGACCATAATTGGATTAAATAGTAAAAATATAATCTATTTATACATCCAAACCATTAAAATGTATAATTTAACAATATAAATTATTTTGATTAAAAAAGTTTTTTTCAGTTAAAATATAGTATTTTTCACTATTCACCCAAATATGAAAGTCATCAGAAAGACACCAAAACATTATTGATACTAAATTATTATGTCCCGATTCTAAAGAATAATTTAATTTTGTCAAATTGAATATATAAAAGTTTCAAATATTGGTTTTAAAAAGGCTTCTCCATTAAAAGGCGGTAAAATTTCATTTTTTGAAAAATACTTCTTTTATTTGAAAAAATGAATTTGTTCATAAATCATGTCTTAGAAACTCATAATATGGATTAAAATTATAAGGATAATATAATATTTAAAATTCAGTTAATACTATTCATAACCTCTTTTGAACGGTTAGTTTGGTAAGTCGTGGTGTACTTGAACTCAGTGTTGCGTACAACACACGCTATTCTATTATTCAAAGAGAAGCGTACCATGGAAGATTGGGGTGTTACATTCACCCCTCATTCAATAAATTGCGTCCTAACAATTTTAAAAATTGGGCCTAAGATTATAATGGAAAGTCCCACATCGGAAAAAGAGTCAATAAAACTATCACTTTAAAAGAAAGAAAGAGAGGTATAAAGTTCACCCAAGATAACCCATACTAGGATTCCAGGTAGGAAACATGGATATTGATGATAAACTAAGTGTCAAGTTCTGATGGAGAGGGATAGAAATCATGATCAGGAGAAAGATAACAATAATAAAACCACAAACTTGTGTTGGGACAAACGATCATTAGTCTCCTAGTAGGAAAAGTAAATGGACAACATTTTTTGTTTTAAGTTACATTACATAAGGATGAGGAATTCATTTATGATATTGACTAAGAATATAAAGATATATACTTACTTTTTAAGTAGACTTTCATTCTTTAATAAATTTCCACCACTAACTCATTTTCTAAACGATGAGTATTCAAGAAGACCTTGTCACACCGGAAGAGCTAGAATAAACTTCTATAGAATCACATGATCCATGCAGGATAAACTATATAATTACATTGTTATTAGAGATTAATCAAAACCAAAATGGTTAGTACAATATCTAATGATCCCCCAAAAGGATATTCCTTGAGAGAAATAAACACTAATCTTAATTTTCTAAAATTAAACCATTAATAACCCAAAGTTAAATAAATACCATTCAATAATCAATTGTCCTTAAAATCCTTTAATATAATCCAAACTAATATTGAAACCCAAAACTTATAATAATGTAGTCTTCCACATTAAATTGTATCTCCAAATGACATTAATTACTCTTAAAGTCACATACTTAAAAGTAATTAACCTAATAATTTCCATAAATAACCCAAATCACTATAAATCCACAATAAAAGCATAGATAAAAATCCACCATTACTCTTCAAATGAAATCCCATACTATTATATTTTCCTTGGGTATATAGTGTTCACAACAAAGCGAACAACTTCCAAAATAACATTTATCACTTAATCACCAAATCATTTTCCTATACCAAGGGTATTCATTTAATAATACATAAGAACCCAAATCAACTTATTATTGATCGATAAAATCATTTAACTAAAAATAATTAGTCACACTATCCAGGGACTTCACGTAGTCCAGTGGTAGGCAATAAATCCCAATCGCACTTTGGTTGTGGGTTCGATTCCCACAGCTTTTTATGACGCGATGGGTTGTCACATGGTCTGCATGTTGTCCTTTTCAAAAACTATATTTTATAATATTACCAAAATGAAATAAATTCCTCAAAATAACAATAACATAATTTAACCATAAATCTTATCTCATACCTTGCATTTTCATCCCAAATTATAATAACTTATAATTGTCTCAAACCCAATGATCATATAAAAACAAATGGTTATTTATAACTATATCCACAAGAGAAGATATAATTCTTCCTCAAATATCATTCTCGCATGGAAAACTGCAGGGTTACAAATACAAGAGAAAATTATTCCAAAGTAAACCCATCAACAAGGAGCACTAAAACTTTTTAAACGTTTCTCCAACCATTTATTTCCACATAGCTTCTTCTTTGACCAAGAAAATATCCTATAGAATAGGGAATTCACTTGGGTAATGGCCAGGTCCCCTAAATTTATGGAAAATGACTGTAAATGGACTCTTGGGACCATTTTTATCTTCTTCCATATTACTCTTCATTTTTCTTCAGCAATTCTTCACTTTATGTCCTTCCTTCCTGCATGTAAAGCATTTCTTTGTCCCATTGAGACACTTTCCTGGGTGTCTCCTTAAACATTTCCCGGATGATGGAAATTGAGGATTCCATTCTCCATGGTCTCCACTACTGGAGCTCTTATCATTCATCACTTTTATCTTCTTTTTTGAGTCCGGGAATTGGTTAATATATATATTGTTGATCATATTTTTGGAAAATTGATTTGGCATAAAGACGATATCTTTTACACCTATCAACATTCCATTTTTTTGCTCATTTCCACCACCTTTTTCACCTTGTACATCATTCTCAAAGTCACTGTGACTTCCTTGGAATCCATCCATTAACTAAAACCAGAAAGCATTGTGTGAGTAATAGTTGTCATACAATCATTTAGAGATTAACATGTCACCATATTCTCAATTTGAAACACATTAGGATTAAAAAAGGTCATTTACTCTCATCTTATATATATAATACTTTAAATCGGTTTGTAAAGAAAATGTAAATTATCCTAAGCATATCCTCCGGGAGTGTCGTAACCAAGAGTGCAGCAAGGCCCGTTTTCGTGCACCAGTTCTCGTTCGAGTCTAGCTCAAAGTGGTGTTTTCGGGTTTTACCCCAAGGTACATCTGTTCCAGAGCCGCCTCTACCTGCTCATATCCATATAGGGATGTATTACTTAGAAAACTCACAAAATCTCTACAATATCAAAATTCTAGGAAGTTATTCTATACTAATCCTCAAAGTTCATCTTAGGTCTACGTGCTCTAATCAGAGTTTATCTAAATCTAGCTTCCAAGTTTTGTACTAAACTTCCTCTGATACCAACTATAACACCCCGACCCTAGATACCCAGAGTCGGTGCATTATTACATAACATTGGCATGATCACAAGAAAGATCAAGTCTTGAAAGACTTATTAGTTTAGTAGCCTTGGAAACACTAGATACATTCATAAAATTTTACATTACATCATAAAAAAACATCTTGTCTTCATATCCCCTCATACTATCCCTATAGGTCATTCATAAATTACTTCTTCATAATCCTAGGAAAAATAAAACATTGAAAGGAGTGAGATCAGATCCTCAGTAAGGATAACATTATAGCAGAAGCTTTCATAAATAAGCATAAACACTTAAGGTAGTTTATAACTAAAATAAAAGCCTTTTAAACTTGAACTTCAGTATAAAATGGAAAAGATAAAATAAAATAATTCCATTTACTTACTCACATGGATATTATACTAGTTGAATGATAACATTCAATATCAATAACCACTTTTATAATTATGGAATTCTTAATTCCAGACTTTCATAACCACATAGCCAAGGCCTCGTGCCAAGACTACAAATAATATTTTGCCAAGGCCTTGTGCCAAGACACTAGTTTGTCTCATGAGACCTACCGATGCATCAAGGATCTATAGAGAGCTCCACCTGTCACTTATTAAGTCCAATTCATTTCTCATATGAACAGGTTTAAACATAACATAAACATTCGTATTAAAACTAGCATACGAAATGTCAATACTTTAACCACAAACCATGAATGGTATAAAAATAGCACATCCACAGTCAAACATAACTCATTCGATACAATATGGAAGATTGTATTGTATCACATTAACCTCAATCAAGAATAATGAAGGATATTGACATAGATGAAAATAATCATCAAAAATATTTGAGAGAAATATCCCCCTTTTTCTTGAAATCATTTAAAAGTCACACTATTTGTCAAGAAGCCATTTAAAAATAGATTTTTGAATCAAAGTGTCCCATACCACTTTGAAACTTTTAAAAGGAGTTTTAATTTTAAAACTTTAATGTCCATATAAATAAATCCTTAAAACAATTTTTAAAACATGGACATTAATGAGCAAGATTTGGAAGAATAGGTCTTTAAAACATTTAAAAATGGTATTTTAGTTAGAGTTTCTAAACAAAAGAGAGACACTTGAATACAAATAATTGAGGTAATAAAAACATTGTAATATCATTATAATAAAGGAATTCATGATATACTATGTCAAAGTACATTATATACACCACATAAAAGTGACTTGGTGTATAACAACAAAGAAGTCTCAATGGAATGTAAATTGAGATGAAATCTCTCATAAAGGTTGTATCCTTAGATTAAGGATAAATCAATGACATAGTTATGTGTGAAAAATATAAATACACTAAATATGATTGTATATTTAGTGTAAAACAATCCATGGAAATTCACACATAATCTTGTAAAAACAACACCAATGAATTGGATGTTTAACTCAACAAATGTAGAATGAGTTAAAATTACTCTTATCAAATTCATATCGATGACTTGAGAAAATATAAATGGAGTGATTATGTGTATCAATAGTATATCCACAGGAAGGGGAGTGGAAATAATGACATAATCAAATTAATAGTGATTCCACACATAATCTTGGAGTAATATAATCAATGAAATTTGCGTAAAGCCGAATAAATGGAAATTGAAATTTCAAATTCCCTTATAGATTAGGTAACTTATGAAACATACACCCATGAAAGAAGGATAATACAATGATGATGTAAATACCCATAAATTAAAGTATATTACACAATGAATACAATCATGGGTAGTACACATACACCACATGCAATAAATAAGTGGTGAACAATGGAATTCTCACGAAATTAAGAGTGAGATAAGAAACCCCTTACCTTGTACTTTTCCTTGGTTGGGGGTAGTTTAACCTACTTTATAATGTTTAAATAATTGTAATTAAATTATTCATTAATCACTACATTAATATGATATCATATATGATCTTTTAACATTTCTTTGTTAATAATATCTTAGAATTATCGTCATTTCGGGTGTTAACTTACTCGTTTTCTTTTATATGTTTTGTTACGTAAGCCATGTTTGTCATGGATAGGTTGTATCTTATTCATATCCAGAATGATATAAATTTCTTAAAAATTATTTTTAAATCATCAAATGATAATTATACTTGAATGGATACGATGTAGAATGAATCTCATCGCTTTCGTGGAGACGATAGTCCGTACGTACGCACGAGCGACAATATCATTCTTTTGATGTTAAAATAATATATAATTGTATGTTATATAATATATACAGAATCATTATCATGTTAAATTTATTATTTACATGAATTACACATCATTATTATACCCATCCAAATAATAATTTATTGAATAACAATTACACCACGACGTGGAGACGGTAAGCCGTACGTATGCATGTATGGTGACATGTTATTCAAAGGATTGATAGAATACTAAATATGGTTGTACCATATTTATAATAACATCACAGTATATATATGATACTAGAGTTATTATTTTACAATGGTAACAACAAAGGAAGAAGAAGTGGAAGAAGAAAGAAACTTGGAAAAGGGTGGTGAAATCATTACCTCTTCTTCGGGTTATTCCTTTTGATTTGATCAAAAGGACTCCTTAGGTTGTCTTTATGATCAAAATAAGGCCTATAGGTTGTAGTGAGGGAAGTTGAGAGAGTATTTGGTCAGGTTTTGCCCGAACCAAAAGGCTTTTAAGGTGTGAAGAAATTAGAAGGAGGAGTGCCATTTTATAAGAGGGGTGAGGGGCACCTTTGGAAAAGCTAGAAATATTAATTTATAATAAATTCATATTCGGTTTCTAATGGCTCAAAAGTTGATTATTTAAAGGTTAAGGTGGGTATAGGTCTAAATCCACTCAACAAATAGAATTTAGATAGGTTTGTGTCATTATATTAACCTTATCATTACGTATTAACTCTTAGTTAATTAGTTTCACTTTTACAATGTCTCTTTGTTTTTTTATATTATATGGTTAATAAACCTACTATATACATCCAAGAGACCCCCAAGTGGTCCATTAATTATACACCTATCATGATATAAGTCTCTTGGCCGAACCATAGATTTTTAAGAATTTAATATCAATTAATAATATAATATTTGTTTTAAAAACTCTTTTATGTAAATTTTGACACTATTCAATAGTTGATTTTTGTGAAACTTATAACAGAATGATTACTTCGAAAAAAGTCAATTAAATCAATCCTAATATGTCATATTATCGTATAAAATTAGTTTAATTCATAAAAAGTCTCAAATTATATTTATTTGGGTATTTATAATATCAATTATCTTAATTTTTCACTATTATGGTAATTACTGCATCATCATTGTGTCATAAATAATATAAATTATTTAATGTCTAAAAATTATAAATAAAATATCATTATGTAGGAAATATTTTGATATTTCTAATTAATATTTATAGTCTAAAATCCAACATATATAACCCTATGTAACAATTGTTTTGCTAAAAGATATATGCTTGTGTCATTTTTGTTTTCATTTTAACTTAATTAAAATAAAGTGTCATTATCACTTACAAGTGGATCAATGGGGTCCCAAAATCAACCCAAAGATTCCCATGGTCGACCATGTATCAACCAATAGTGTTAAGACATTTTTTAGGGTAATTTAATATTATTATAATATTATTTATTTACCCTTATTTACCTAATTTACCCTTTAACCATGGTAAATAAAATATTTACCGAAGTAATTATTCAAAATGTCTAAAAATAAAAGTTACCTATTTACAAAATTTTTAAATCCTAATTCCAAATATGTAATCCATTCTTCCAAATTCAATACACAGAAGTGGCAGAAATTAATTTAAAATTAATTCCCGTTGTTAAAACAAAAAGCTTGTTTTTAAGAAATAATAACTATCAAAAGATTGACAGTTGTTTATGTTCGGTTTAAATGTAAAATTATGTTCAATGACCCAAATTGTATTACAAGGTAAAAATATATTTTAAATATAATTTAAAACCACTCAAATTCATAATTTATCACTATTAATTATTTCTATTAAAAAAGTTGTTTTTAATTAAAATTTAGTAATTTTTACTATTCATCAAAATATAAAAGTTATCCAAAAAGTACCAAAATTTCACCCTAGGATAATTTCATTATTCTGAATCCAAAAATGAAGTCTATTTTACTTAATTCAAAACATAAAAGTTTCATTTATTAATTTAAAATTGATTCCCGCTTTCGAAACCAAAAGGCATATTTTTAAGAAATAATAACTATCAAAAGTTTGACACTTGTTTATGTCCAATTTCAAAGTGAAATTACTTAAAATGACCATAATTGGATTAAATAGTAAAAATATAATCTTTTTATACTTCCAAACCATTAAAATGTATAATTTAACAATATAAATTATTTTGATTAAAAAATTTGTTTTCAGTTAAAATATAGTATTTTTTACTATTCACCCAAATATGAAAGTTATCAGAAAGACACCAAAAAATTATTGATACTAAATTCTTGTGTCCCGATTCTAAAGAAGAATTTCATTTTGTCAAATTGAATATATAAAAGTTTCAAATATTGGTTTTAAAAAGGCTTCACCATTAAAAGGCGGTAAAATTTCATTTTTTGAAAAATACTTCTTTTATCTGAAAAAATGAATTTGTTCATAAATCATGTCTTAGAAAATCATAATATGGATTAAAATTATAAGGATAATATAATATTTAAAATTCATTTAATACTATTCATAACCTCTTTTAAAGGGCTAGTTTGGTAAGTCGTGGTGTACTTGAACTCAGTGTTGCGTACAACACACGCTATTGTATTATTCAAAGAGAAGTGTACCATAGAAGATTGGGGTGTTACATTTAAGAAGGTAAAATTTGTATTTAAATTTTCAATTGTTTAATTGTGTTTATTTATTTCATTTTTATGATTTATTTATTTGATTTGTGATATATAGAAATTAAATTTTGTGTGTATGGTTTATTTATTTCATATGTATTGATGTGTAAACTAGTGTCTTTTGTATGATTTAATTTTTGAATGATGTGTTTTTTGTATGAATTTGTATTGAATATTTAGGAAAATTAATTATTTTATGTCTAATATGTTGTATGAATTCATATTGAGTGTTTATGAAAATTAAATATGTTGTTTTGAAAGTAATATTAATTTAAATTATAATATTTTATACACAAGTTATATAATTTATGAATAATATATTAGTTATGTGTTTCATATATAAATTTATTAAAAATATATATAGAAAACTCTTTTATTAATGTTATAAAAACAATTTTGTATAAATAATAATTTTAAATTATATTAGTTATAATTAAATTTATTAAGTATAAAAAATATGTAGATATTTAATATGTATTTCATCTAGTAATACATATAATAAGTATACCAAAAAACATGGTAAGTTGTGTGATGAATGATCTTGAGATGACCAACCAATGCATAACTGAAATTTCAAGTCTTATTTTGTGAATTTGGTTATTTAATTTGTAATAATTGCATTTATTTTTCTATATTGATGAGCTGTGAGTCATCTCTGACTAAGTATGTAAGGACCTGCGTGTCCAATTAAAAAAGTTACGTATTTCATACCCCTAAACCCCCTCACATGCATGTGAGTAAATTTTTAATTAAAAGGAAATCAACAAGAGGAGTCCTCAAAGAAGCGTCCCCGAAGAGGCATCCCGAAAGAGATGTTCGAGAACAAGAATTCGACAGGAGGCATTTCTATTTGAAAGGATACTGAAGGTTGATAAAATATTTAATAATAGAGACTCCGGGAGTCTATCCATTGGTTTTGGTTAGTTTATTAATTAATGATAAACTAATCATAAGTATCAATATCAAGTCATGATTATTTATTCATAAGTAATTAAAATATATAATGTTATATTAAATTTGTTTTGGTAATAATTCTGTCATCACTATACCTCAATAGTGAAAAATCATTACATAAAAAGTCTCTAGATAAAGTCAATTATTCAAAACCAATTTAAATAATGTAAGATATTGATGTAGTATATAATATTTTATTAATTATCTTTTTATAGGTAATAATGTATATGCAAATATATTGGAATGATGAGACCATTTATACAAATCTAGGATTTAGCTATAGTGTGCCACCTGTCAGAGTGGTAAATCTTCATGGTTGTATGACATTGGATGCAGTTCGCAATAAGATTCATAATTGGTTAAAAATGGGGGTCAATCAATCCATTTCGTCAATCACATATCGACATCTACAACATCATGAATGTTTCTGGCACACCAAGTACCATTTGGTCTATGACGATGATTGGATGGATACATCTTCCTTATTTAGATTTCAGTGTGTTAATGGTTTGATGGAGTTGTATGTGGTTATTTCTGATATAGATGTGGTGAAACAGACTACTAAAGAACCGTGTTTTGTGAGATCTATAGAATTTGGTCCTTCACATCAGTCTTTTTCATTGCCTCCTTCTAATATGAATCCATTAATAGAAGCAAATTATGAATAATATGATCAAAATTTGGAATGAAATGTAAATGACATCCCTTTGTGAGCTGATATTGTGAATGGAAGTTTATCAGAGGAAGAAGAATCTAGGGAGCCATCAGGAGATGATGTGGGTGAAAGTGATGTGGGGAATGAACCTTTTGAGGTTCCTTTGAGATATGTGGGTGAGGTTGATGTTGGAATGAACCTTCGGGGGTTCCTTTGAGAGACAGGAATCCACGGCATCCACCGGTTAGTGGTAGTCAACCTTCATTATTGAGTTCCTTAGTTAAAGGAATGTCTCATGAACAAAATTTTGATTGGGATGTCATTACACCGGCTTCTGAATTCCATGGAATTATAGGGAATAGGTCTGTATCAAATGATAATTCCATCTATGTTGGGAATGAGTTTGAAAGTAAAATGGCCATGAAAAATGTGATGAAGCAATACCACATTGAGCAACATTTCACATTTGTGTTTGATGATTCAAGGAAGACATGATTGAGTCTTTTTATTGTATCATGAATATGAATATTTTGTTTTTTATGTGGAAGTTTCAGTATTGAATCCTTTTATTTCGGACTTGATCCATTTCTGACATGTTTCAATTTTGGTTTGTTACGTTTTTAAATTCTATAATAAAGAATTTTTTGATACTCAAACTATTAAAAAAATCAACATAGAATGAAAATGAATATATCATGCTTCCACATGTAACAAATACACTAATCCAAACACAAAAAATCAAGTATAAATCTAAAATACTAACACAATCATTTTTCATTTGATTGTTGTCGATTTTTTTAAATAAAAGTTTGATTTTTTTAATGAATTCACTATAAAAAAGTAATGATGGTATCATTTGTACAGATGGCAGGTTTTCCATTACTCACATCTCATGATACTCATGTATCATGGATGATTTTAGAGGGACATATAGTGCCTCCATTGAGAGTATGCAGATCTCGCCATTTCCATCATACCACACCACCTCCTGGTATCATCCCTCATCTTCGTTGCGTTTGATTCTATGGCGTAGTGATGTGTGACTTCACCTTTCTAGATCATCAGCTCATTTTTTCACTTGTAGATAGATGGATTCCAGAGTCACATACATTCCATTTTAGATAGGGGAGATGACTATTACCCTGTAGGATGTGGCCATTATGTTGGGCCTCCCCATCGATGGTGAAACTCTGACAGGCCGAGTTAGAGCAGATTTGCCGGAGCTTGTTCATAGACTTCTGGGTATAGAGGTCCCTGATGATGGAAGGACCATCGTTGGTGGTAGATTATGCATCCATTGGTTAGACCAGCACTTCACATAATTATCAGAGGATTCTGATGAGATCACCAAGATTTGATTTGCACGTGAATATATTTTGAGGCTGATTGGTGGCACGATTTTTTATCACTCCACTACTTTTTTACATTTGATGTATTTATCTTTTTTGGAGGATTTGGATGAGTCGGGCCGATATAACTGGGGGTATCCTTGTCTAGAATATACATACAGGGTGTTATGTAGTACATGTCGCATCGATAAGATGCAGATCATGAGATTCATGGTTCTTCTACAGATGTGGGTATGGGAGCACATCTCTCATTTAGCTCCACATGCTCGTGTTCCATTTCCAGTAGATATTGTAATAGAGGCTCCCTGTGGACATTGGAATGTTATTCCTTCCTTATATTATCTAACTTAATTGTATAACTTTCTATTATGAAATGTAAATATAATAATATTATCTATAGGTGGAGTTAGGCACATCGACATTCAGATTCCCCCAGACACGACGTCCACGCCTACAAACTTATGTTGGACAGCATTCGACCATGCAATGTAAGTGATTATTATTTATAATGTTAAATATTTATTCTTTATTGTACATGTATTATTTTATTAATTGATTATTTATTTTTTTCTTTCATATTTTATGGATTCTATATACAGATGCTATTATCCAGAGTCTTCCACTATATTGTACAGTGATGCTTGCTATCGGCTCCTGTAGGGTTCCATTTATTCATTTTCATATAGTCGAGTGGCATCAGATCGATAGACTTATGAGGCAGTTCGGATTCTTTCAGCTTGTTCCTAACCCACCCAGTCATTTAGATTCACTGCATTCCCTGAATATTTCAGGGAAAAGATATTGTGATTGGAGGAGATACCATGCCAGATATATTGATTTATGGGACAGATGACAGGAGTTCCAGTTGCGAGGGGTGGGGACAGTACATTTTCATTTGGTGGATTATATGGATTATGCATCTTGGTACTGCAGGTCCCTAGTCATATTTTTGACATGACACAGACGAGGTTTTAATGGGCTGGTATATATAGTTCCTTCCACTTTTTAGTACAATTTTTATTCATATTACTTAATAACGGAATTTGTTTTTGAAGGATTCTTGTATCTGTCATCTACTTCACATGTATGATCCAGTAGAGAGCACCATATTTGACTCAACATATTTTCATAGCCTTGTCACACAGTTACTTCCTACAATGGATGAGATTTATCACGACATTTTATTTGATCCACCACATGTTGAGGAGGCTGTGAAGTCTGTTGAGCCTCATATAGATGTACCAGGGGGTCCAACCCTGTTATGGATCTTGTTGTTCCATAGAAGGAGGATGTTCAGATTGATCAGTAAGATATTGTTGTTCCATAGGTGGAGGGTGTTTAGCATGATCAGTCATATGCTCCTCCAGCTTCTCAGGCTCAGCCATAGATAGATACAGACATTGACTGGGTTGAGCTGGATTCTTTATTATAAACATCCATAGTAGAGTAGCCATCTTCTTTCCATGTTGGTGAGAGTTCCAGCCATCCTCCACTATCCTTAGATGTAGGATAGGGTATAGACAGTGAGACTGTACATCCACCACCTGTCACACAGGAGGATGTAGAGGTGGCTGTTGAGGATGATGCACAGCGTACGCCAGAGCGCGAACAGAGATGGACATGATGTGGATGCGTCCAGTATACACATGGCTATGGGAAATAGGATCATCCACGCTAGAGGCATAGATTAGGTTGACTTTTGATTTATGATACATTATTTATGTGCATTACTATTATCATTTATAGAGTTCTACTTTTTTATTGAGTGTATTACTGTCATCAAATTATCTTCCAAAATTAATAATTTCTATTTTGTATTTATTAATAAATATTAATACTCTGGATGAAAAGATCCATGAACATCAAGAAATCTTGAAAAATATTATTGATCTCAATGATTTGAATCCAAAAAACATGGAACATGATTCTTTGTTTAAAAAAATTAAATTGCATGAAAAATAATTTCAACGAATAATGGATAATTGTGAAGAGTAGATGATTATGATTAAAGATCAGAAAACCCAAAATATGAGATGTATGGAATTAGAAGTTTATTTTCAAATTTTGAGAAAATACATATTCAAACTTTATAAAAGGATACATGTTCTACTAGTACACAGTTTTCACTGGAGGATTTTACTGTTAAAATACCTTCATCATGTGATAAAATTATGGACATTATGAAAAATATTGATTTCATATTCTTCCAAAATTAGAAAAAATCCTTAAGAGGGTTAATAATGTGTTAGAATATGTTTACCAATTAAAATAAAATCTAATTACTACAGAAAGGGGCTGTAATTTAATTAATCAAATACATAAGAATAATTTTACTCTAAAAATTTGATGATTTTTTTATTTAAGCTTTTTTTCTGATGCGTGAACTCTGTTCATGCATCCTAGCTATGGTAAATGCATGAACGGGGTTCACACATCCTTTATTGAATCTACGAAGGATGTGTGAACCTCGTTCACGCATCTCTCTGTGCCTAAGATGCATGAACAGGGTTTACGCATCTTGAGACCCATTTTTTAAAATATTTCTAACCCTATCCCTTTTCTATAAAAAAATCCATATATAAAAATTTCCAAATTCGAACCTTTTAAAAAAAATTGTTGAATTACTTATATTGATTTTTTCCCATGCAGGTATTCTAAAAATGGTGAGTATATAGATCATTCCCCATGGATTCGGATGTGAGTCTGTAAGAGAATTCACATTAGGAGATCCTCAAAATTCCATAGAAAATTCAATTTGCGCACTTGTGTGTTGAATATTGCATAGGTTCATGAGGTGAGGGATTAGTTGAAAATGAAGTTGATCATGTCACGCTCTACATGGGTGTGAAGATGCTATCTCAATGAACAAGGTTATTATTTCCAAATCAGAGCTCACCATACATGGCCCAAGTATAATGTTGAATCCCAAATTCAATCAAACCAAATTTCCATTGTTGGAAATGCAAACAAAAACACATGCGTCAAGTAGCCCGCATTTATTTTCCCCATGTTTTTTTCATGCAGCGTGTATTAACTACACGCGTTTTCCCCACATTTTTTCTCCCCATGTGTTAATTTAATGTGGATGTTTTATTTCATTAATGTTTCTATTTAATGTGGTTGTTTTATTTCATTAATGTGTCCATTTAATTTGGGTTTTTTATTCCTTTGTAAATGCTTATAAATTTTTGGTAATTGTAGTACGAAAAATATGTGAAATAAAAAGATTGAAATTTCCTTTGTGTTGTGTGCCAATTTTATTCATCTCAAATTTCTTAGCTTGTATATACAACAAGATAGTATTAGAGCTGGTTACCAAGATCCTCCAATTTTTTTAAGATGGCCGCAATCCATTCGCAAATTCTGAAGTTGTCTAAGGACAACAACGAAAGGTGGTGCATCCAAATGAAGGAATTATTCGGGTCATAATAATTATGGGAGATCGTCACCGATGGGTATATTATACCCTCTATGGAGGAATAATCTGTCTTCATGAATGAAGAAAAGACGAACCTCAAAAATCAAAGAAAGAAAGACAACAAGGCGTTGTTCCTCCTCTATCAAGGGTTGGATGAATCAACGTTCGAAAAGATTGTCAAAGCAACATCAAGCAAGAAATCTTGGGATACCCTTGCCACCATCTTCAAAGGTGTTTATCGATTGAAGCGGGTATGTATTCAAACATTAAGAGTGTATTTTGAAGTGGCGCACATGAAAGAAGGTGAGAATATCTCTGATTATTTCTCAAGATTAATTGTTATTGTTAACAATTTGAAAAAAATGGTGAAAAAGTGGAATACATTCGAGTTATTGAAAAATAACTTCGATATCTCACAACCAAGTTTGAGCATGTGATTGTGGAAATGGAAGAATCAACGTATTTAGAGAAACTATCCATTGAATAACTAATGGGATTTTTGCAAGTGCATGAGCAACAGATGCAAAAGAATATCAGTTCAACAATAGAGCATGACTTAGAGTTCATGTTGACTCTACAAGAAAAAATAATGGCCATGCGCAACGAGTCTATAATCATGCAAGAGGAAGAGGGAATGGATATTATCCAATCCATAAACAAAAGAAAAAAATACTACCAGATTTTGTGGAAGAGGAAATGGTGGAGGTCGATTCATGTGTGTTCATGGAAACACAAAGAACATTCAATGCCACAATTGTAGGAAATTTGGCCATTATGCCTCTGATTGTTGGAGAAAAGTGGATCATGATGAATGATCCAACTATACTGAAACATCTTGTTAAGAAGAAGAAGGAACCACCCTCCTCCTCACACAAGAAAAGGCATGTGAACACCCTGATGTGTGGTATCTTGACACGGGTTCAAGCAACCACATAGTGAAAACAAATAATTGTTTGAGGAACTCATAGAATAAGTTCATGGTGATGTGAGATTTGGAGACTCATCAAAGGTACCCATGATTGGAAAAGTTAAAATCAAAATATATTTGAAGACTGGTGAGCCAAATTAAATCTCTAATTTGTATTATGTACCAAACATGAAAAGCAATATCATTAGTCTTGGCCAACTCCTTGATAAGGGGTGTGTTATACACATGGAAAATTTTTCTTTGTCTCTAAAGGATACTCAAAGGAGACTTGTTTCTCATGTCCAAATGGAAAATAATCGAATGTTTCCACTTTGTATCAACACAAAGGATGAGGAGTTTCTCTTGGGACTCAATAAGAATGACTAATGGAGATGACATCTATGCTTTGGACATCTTCATTTTAGTGGGATTAAAATTCTATCCTCATCAACCATGGTGCATGGATTGTCGACAATTGAAGTTCCAAATCATGTGTGTGAGGTGTGTAAACTTGGAAAGCAACAAAGGAACTCCTTCCCAAGTGGAGTGTCCAAAAGAGCAAATGAATCACATCAATTGGTTCACACTGATATCAATGGACCACTTGAAACACCCTCGATTGGAGGTAATAGGTATTTTATTACCCTCGTTGATGATTTTAGCAGAAAACTCTAGGTGTATTGCATCAAAGAAAAATCTTCAACATTTGTGATCTTTAAAATGTTCAAAGATCATGTTGAAGCTAAAAGTGGTTATAGAATCAAAGTTCTTAGATCTGACAGAGGTGGAGAATACACTTCAAATGCATTTCAATATTTTTGCAGGGAATAAGGAATCAAGAAAAAATATATCGTTTCCTAAACTCCACAATATAATGGAATTTCAGAAAGGAAGAACCACACCATCCTCAACATGAAGAGGACCATGCTGAAGGAGAAAGGCCTGCCAAATAACTTCTGGGTAGAAGTAGTGGCATGTACTACCTATCTTCTCAATTGGTTTCCAACCAAGAGTGTCAGAAACTTGACACCACAAGAGGCATGGAGTGGATACAAACTGATCATAGTGCACCTAAGAATCTTCAGGTGTGTTGCCTATTCTCAAGTTCTATAAGTGAGAAGAAGGAAGCTTGATGATCGTGGTGAAAAGTGCATCTTTATAGGTTATAGTGAATATTCTACAGCCTATAAGCTCTACAATCCACTAACCAATAAATTAGTGGTGGATAGAGATGTGGTCTTTAGTGAGGAAGAATCTTGGAAATGGAATGATGAAGAATCAAATGAAGAGATTCCATTCAAAATAGAGTATCATGAAGAAAGGCATGATCATCAGGAGAAAACGCCAACAACACCTTCCTCAGGCACATCTTCAGTACACAGGAGTCCATGAGGACATTACATCACTCCTAAAAGGAATCCATAAAGTCAAAATTTGGAGAGCTCATCCTCACCCATGGGGTCCATAAAAATGAAAACCTTAAGCAACATTTATGAGAAAACCGAAGAGGTAAATCATTTTTTCTTGTATGAAGATCACAAGACTCTTACATTTCAGGAAGCCCCGAGGCAAGAATGTTGGATAATGGCTATGGAAGAAGAAATTTGTGCCATAGAAAAAAATGACACATGGGAGCTGACCACACTTCCTAATAGCTAGAAAACCATTGGTGTAAAATGGGTGTATAAGATCAAGCGAAATGTTGATGGTGAAATTGATCGCTACAAGGCAAGGCTCGTAGGAAAGGGGTAAAAACAGAAGTATGGGGTGGACTATGAAGAATTATTCGCTCATGTTGCTTGCCTTAACACTGTGAGGATGATTATCTCATTTTCAGTTCATCATAGTTGGATAATCTACCAACTGGATGTGAAGTATGCATTCTCGAATGGAATTCTATAGGAAGAGGTCTATGTTGACCAGCCTTAAGGCTTTGTTATGCAAGGGGATGAAGACAAGGTGTATCAACTAAAGAAAGGTCTTTATGGGTTGAAGCACGCTCCTCATTTTTGGAATGCACAAATTGACATCTATCTTCGAGAGAATGTCTTCACCCAATGTCCATATGAGCATGAAGTTTACATCAAGAAGAATGGTTGTGGTGACATACTTATTGCATGCTTGTATTTTGATGATTTTTTGTTTGCATGGAACAACATATCGATGTTTGATAAATTTAAGGAGGACATGTTCAAGGAGTTCAAGATGACCGATGGAGGTCTCATGTCCTTCTTTCTGGGAATAGAGGTAAAGCAACAACATGGTGGTATCTATATATCTTAGAAGAGGTATTCCATGGAGTTTCTTACAAAATTCAAGATGTCCAATTTCAATATTATAAACACACCGGTATAAAAAATCTTAAAACTGACAAAATATGAAAAATGAAGAAAAATTTACTCAACTTTGTTCAAGAGTCTGATTGGAAGCCTGAGTTATTTCACAATCACAAGTCCTGATATTTTCTTTAGTGTTGGGCTTCTAATTAGGTACATGGAAGAACCAAAAGAGTCACATTGGCTAGCGTAAAAACGTATCCTCATGTACGTTAAAGGAATAGTATATTTTGGTCTTTTTTATCCATACAATGAAGAAGAAAATTTTCATGGATACTCAGATAGTGACTGGGGAGGTGAAAATATGAAAGAAACGTAGCACTAGGTATGTATTTTTTCTTGGATCGATTACTTTCACATGGAATTCAAGGAAGCAAAGTGTGGTGGCCTTGTCCACACGTGAAGCAGAGTATATGGCGAAATCATCCACTGTTTGTGAAGGAATATGGTTGAGAAATCTACTGAAGGAGATGAAGAATCCTCAGGATAGATCCATAGTGATATGTGTGGATAAAAAGTCAGCAATTGAACTTTCCAAAAATCTGGTGTAGCATGGATGAAGCAAACATATTGATACCTGATTCCATTTTCTAAGAGATCATGTGAAGTAGAAAACGATAAAATTGGAATATTGTCATACTAAATAACAGGTGGTTGATATTTTCACAAAGGAATTACTGAAATATGTATTCAAAAAACTCAGAACGATGCTCGGAATGAATTTGGTTTTGGTTTGAAGGGGAGTGTTGGAAATGAAAACAAAAACCCACGCATCAAGAAACCCACATTTATTTTCCCTGTGTTTTTTCCATGCAGCGTTTATTAACTACATGCATTTCCCCCTTCTTTTTTGTCTCCGCACGTGTCTGTTTAATGTGGATATTTTATTTCATTAATGTGTTTGTTTAATGTGTCTATTTTATTTCATTAATGTGTCCACTTAATTTGGCTTTGTCATTCCTTTGTAAATGCCTATAAATTGTTGGCAATTGTAGTCTGAAAAATATGTGAAATAAAAAGCTTGAAAGCTCCTTTGTGTTGTGTTCCAATTTTATTCCTCTCAAATTTCTCAGCTTGTATATCCAACAACCATCACGTGTAATTCCTCAAGCCAACAATCTTAGAAATACTCATTTTTTTTACTAGAGACACAAAGCCCAGAAACAAATATGCTCTAATTATTCTTGAACTTATGTGCATGCAGTCATGGGAAAAATATACTCCAAGCTAAATTGATCTCAACTGTTTGGTGCAACACTTGGCATCCATCTGAGGAAATGATATAAATATTATCCTCTTCTCCACTTAGAAATATCTGGAATCTAGCGATCATAACTAGGTATTATCTGTAATTTTTATTCTCCACATATATTATAATTCTAATTCTCATTCAATTTATCATGTTGTGTTGTTATTTTCATCACCAATTTCTTTGTGTCTGTCACCTCTGTGATGTCCCAACAATTTCAATCTCCATAATCATGGAGGACTAAACCATTCTGGGTGGTCTGAGGGGAATCAAAGTGGCATTCTTTAATTTATATATTTATTTCTTAATTTATTACATCTCTGATTCTAGTGAGATATAGAAAGTGGGGTGTGGTGGAGTTGGTTTTCTCTCTATAATTCATTAAAATTGTGGCTGTAACACCATGATATTTTATGGGAAAAAATTCGAATTAAATTTAATCTTTTTGATATATTTCATTACAAGCAGTACTGATTTTAGATTTTGTTATACATAATAATGAGTATATCTTATGTTATACAAAAAAAATGAGTTTAGTTTGTGTTACACAGAACAATCATAGTGTGCATGACATGTGACACCAAGCTTCAATGATGAATAAAATAGTATTATTTTAAATATGTTCATTATAACTAATCTGTTAAATAGGTGGATGTGAATAGTATAAACTGCACTATGAAATATGCACATAAATATCCTACATAATATAAATTTATTTATAAATTCTTATTAAATAATCAATTAATTTTTTAGTAAAGTAATTATATTCATTAAAAATATGTTTTCTTCCAAAATGATTTTTATTCCTTTTTATGAGAAAATATTATAATTAATTTATAGAACTTTTATAAAATTTATTTGATAAAATTAACTTTATTTTTAATTTTATAATATCAAAATTAACTTATGTGGAAATTTTTGGATTTTTCGGAAAATATTGATTTTTCAGTGAATAGTGAAAATGATGGTTTTTGTAAAACTATCAGTATTTTCAATAAATTAATTAAATTTAATTCCCCATTATTTTTTAAAGTAAGATAAGTATCATTTATTATATTTAATACACCTAATTACTTTTTAATCAACTGTATATTGGATTTTAGTATAAGTTTATTTTAGGGTTTAAAAGAGGATTTTTCTGAAAATTGTTTTAAAGTGCATAATGTTTCTCCTTTTTTATTAATTAAAATAATACCTAATAAGGAATGTTTTAAAATAAATTTATAGATTATATGTAAATAAATTATAAATTATATTCATACAATTATTATTATTAGACATAGATTTGATGTAAAATCATCTTATTCTTGAAAAATACACTTATTGAAAACTCACTTTTTCATAGTGTCTGAAAGTTTTATTTTAAATTTAATTTTTGAAACTTTTAGAAAATTAATTTTATAAAAAAATTATTTTTTAAATCATCGCATCAAAAATATCTTAGGGTGAATTTTTGTTTTTTTTTCTGAAAATTTTCATTTTTTCATTAATAGTGAAAAATACTAAATTTTAATTGAAAACTGCCTTTTTTGTTTAATTCATTTATAAAGTTAAATTATATTTTAAATTGATTTTAAAGTTACATTAGTTCAATTATAAATCCATTAATCTAATTTAGTTTATTGAAATAAATTTCATATTGAATTTTGATATAAAAACTTTATAGGTTTTTCAACATTTTTTCTTTAAAAACCCGCCTTCTCATCGCTTCTATGGGATTGATTTTAAATTAAAATTTGACACTTTTTTAGTGTAATTTTGAAAAATACATTCCATATTTTAAATTATCATAATTTATATTATCTAACATGGTCAAATTAATTTTTGACCAAAATGAATAGTGAATGCTGTAAAAAAATAATTACCCCAATTAAGGTAAAAATGGGTTTACCGAGAAGTTAAACTAAAAGGATAAGGGTAAAAATGGCCTATAAACTTTTCTAAAAACTATTTTATGGACATATTTTTACCATTAAACATCTATTTTTTATAATTACCCATTTTTCACCCTTTTATATATGAAAAAAATTGGAGAACTCAATTATTTTCAAAATTACCAAATGTGTTCTCTCCTCCACTTATAAAAGGTCACACATATCCTCTCTTATTTACACCTTCAAAACATTTTGGTTTTGACAATACCTAACAAAATAACTTCTCAAATTCCCTCCCTTAATCTTAGAATCCTTATTTTGAACAAAACCCATCCTAGGAAGGCTTTCAGTGCAAACCTAAGAAGAATACCTAAAGAAGAGGCAATGTTCATCAATGAGCACTTTTATTTTATTTCTTCCTCCACATCATTAAATTATTATTATATCATTATTATATAATAACCTCAACATTTTACATATATTTATATGTTTTTATATTATTTCAATTAACTACAACCATCTCCACTTCCATCAAATGTGTTATGAAATCATTATTCATGTATACGGAGGACTACCACCTCAGAAACTGATGTCATTTGTTTCTCAATTACAACCTATCGAGGATGGAAATAATGACATATATTTTGTTTATATATGATATCATGGGGTCCTTAAAACTCTGAAAAGGGAGGTAAAATACTCCCACAAATTTGATTAAGGAATAAGACGCAGGTTCGATTGAAATTTTTAGAAGATTGAAGAAATCGAATTTGGCAAAGGACCAAAGTGGTCCACGTACTGATTTCTGGGAATAGTATGTGGATGGTATTTCCCAAGAGTAAAATGGTACATAGACAGCCTGCAAGGTGTTTTCCAGTAAACCAGGCCATTCATAAAATAAATGAAGAATGGAATTGCGACCCCACGAACCACGTCGTTGGCAGAGTGGAGGTGCGGAAATTCCTCCCACAAACTACGACCCCGCAAACTGTGTCATTGGAAAAATGTGATGGAGAGGTACACACCCACATACCATACATAAAACTCAGTTCATGGATGAGGTGAGGATAGAGTCATCCCACTTACTGCATTGTTTGCGGAATCGAGGTAGTGATTTCTGCTGCCACGAACCGCAGC
The DNA here is from genome assembly GCA_963277665.1 of Viscum album. Taxonomy (NCBI): domain Eukaryota; kingdom Viridiplantae; phylum Streptophyta; class Magnoliopsida; order Santalales; family Viscaceae; genus Viscum; species Viscum album. Next base: position 70,885,016 of record OY728162.1, on the reverse strand, counting down.
CCCACAAATCTCTATTAACCAAGTCGTCTGCGGGATGGAAAATTTCTTCATGGGCTTCTGAAAATGGTGTCATGTGACCCAAAGATACATCTTCCCCAACACTCTATAAAAGGTATCACAAGGGGAACTTGGAGGAGGATTCGGTTAGGAGAGTTTGGAGTTTACGAATGGAAGACTTCGAAGGAAAATGATCGATGAAGTACATAACTGCGAATGATTTCAAACAGGTATAAACCTGCCGTGAACCATAAAAAGAAGGATGAATAATAATATGGGAAAATCATGAACCTAATTGGATAACTATAGACCATACTCCCTTTTTGGATAAAATTCCTTTTAAATTCAAGACCAATGACCCTTCTCCAATCCAACGTACCACATAACACATCGCTATACAGATGAAACCCTGCCCTGCATAGAGTTCTTCTACACGGATGGAATTCATCGCCGAATTTCACCATGATATGAATATGTAACCCTAGGCCACATACCACTATGGTGCGCAAACCACATCTAGGTCTGCACACCACCCTAGTACGCATATGACTTTCAGGTCCGCGTACCACCTTGGTACGCGGAAGACCCCTCCACCCACATAGTAATGAGCTATGCGGAGGGTACTCTACCCCACATGAACAAACAGTACATGGATAAGGGTACCTTCAAGAATTCCACATTTCTGTCTCAATCATTCCCTTTTGTCTCCATCCCATCCTCTGAATCCTCTCCACTAACTAGTCTAGAGGCATCAGGCCAAAGCCTCTTCCAAAACCACCAGACCCATATGATAAAAATGTCAGGCACATCAGTTCTTCCTTTTGAGTTTACATACCCATGGTAAGTGGAGTCACGTGGGTAATCCTCACAAGGGTGTGGACCCCTGGAATGTCATTGAGTTTACATTATAATGGTAACCTGGGTCCCAACCTTGAAATACTCATGTGAACCTCCTCGTTCTAGGGATCAAGGGTAATCACTAGATTTTCCATTCAATGAGGGACAATGAAGAGTCAAAGGGATCATGTATGCTTTCCCTTTGATGAGGAGAAATGCTTCTCCCCTTTCCCAAAACTCATTTAAGGGCACTCTACATGAGGTAATCCCCTAACCTTTCCATGGGAGGTGGCACTCTAGCTCCTCTTAGGCCCAGACCAGGACATGTAGAGATAGATTTCCAAATGTGACTATCCTAGATATCAACATGGGTGAGGAGATTTTCACATTAAAATCCCCTCTCTCTCTCTCCATTTGGGCTCTAGTACCGTCTATCAGCAAATGATGTGGGGTGTTTGATCTTCAGGTCGACTCCCTCCTCCTGTTTCTCACACTGAGCATGAATCACATGGGATTAGAGGTTGGTGGTGATCATGACATCCACATAACCCCAAAACATGGGCATCCTTCTGGGTGTAATCCCCAACAAAACTTTAAAATCATCATGATTTGATATCCTCCTCATGGTTCCAGAAACATGGGCCTCCTCCTAGGTGTAATCCCAAAACCCAAATGAACTACGAGAACATTGATTCCTACTCTAATCGGAATACATAGGACACCTGTCTAAAGGCTCGTCTGAACCCAAAACCCAAACCACCCTAATATTCTCCAGGCTATATCCCTGGTAGGTTCATATCTACCGAGGAGACTGTATCTCTTTTGTCCATCTTGGGCCGCTTTGGCGTATGTCCCCCATGAAATCTTGACTAGGAATCTTTTTCTTGGACGTCCTCTCCACATGACGTTAAACTACATGGGTGAATCATCACATGACCTTAAAAGGTGATGTGTCCAGTAAAGCTACACTAAACTATGTGGAATTTGATTCCTCTCACAAGGATACATAGGAAGAACATTTTATGGGTTTGATCCATACATCATAACAATATCTTCCCCCCTGGATAATGATAAATTTCAGAACATCTTGTTCTACAACTTAAATCATCATCGTCTCTACAAAAGAATGAGGAATTCCTAATGTGTCCATGAAAGGGTAACATCGATGAAGAACCTCGAATTTATACAAATGTCTTCATCAGTGGAGAACCTAGGATACATACAGATGATTCTAAGTTTGTGCATTCCTTTTTGATGATCTTTCAACCTATGGGTAATTTGCATATACATTCTTGGGAAAGAACCAAGGATTCACGAAAATATGAAAAATGCTTAAATATATAAGAGAGTCCTGGAGTAGGAAATAATTCTCCCACAAAAGGGTGTAATGAGCCCAACCTCCCATCCTCTTAACCAATGGATTCCTTAAGTGTTTTTGGAAAAATCATCATCCAACGAGCTCCAACCTTTGGAAAGAAGGTCCATTAATCATGGATAAAAGGGTTATTTGGTGTTTTTGGCTCTACGAATAAACCTATTGGGGACCATTTGAGTACGTAATACCCAATGTGAAACCCTTCATAGTAAACGGACAATGGGTCACTACTCCATGGTCCATTTCATCGGCCCTGAGTGCGACACGAATCGGGACGAAACAAAAATGGTGAACCTGACATGAATCAATAACCAAGGTGGAAGGTCACCCCACCTCAAGCCCCTTTCACAATCAGAAGGAAGAGGTTTGATCAATATTTACAATAATGCATGTGATCATGAGATTCTACCTTGATGGGGTTTCATTGTTTGTGCATATTACATGTATTGCAGGTTTCACAGAGCTCTCTTTGATCCAAATGGCATCTTGGAAAATTGATCAGACACGTGCGTTAGCGTCCGCGCAGGTGACCAGATCCTCGATGAACATGACTCTATCACCTATCTAGTGTATTCAACACTAGGTTTCAAACATTATGATCAAATAGTAACACCAAAATGGTACTCTCCCCATGGTGGAGGCTGAAAATCAGGCCCTCCAATCGGTGAAAGCTCGACGGCCACCTCTTCAGCCATGGCCAGCATCCCAGTACAGGACGACCCCGCTGGCCATCTCCAAATGATTCGGTAGCCTATCCATGGAACATGACAATAAGTAACTCCCTTATCTGAAGGATTCATATGAAGTCAACGCTGATGACTCTATCCCAGATGCACAGGAACCCCGCTCAAGGGCTCCTGTCGGAGGACACTACCATAAGTGACGTACAACCCAATATCCTTGCTATGAAGAGGGAACCCGCTGGAGTCCAACAAAAAAAGGCCCATCAGGATTCCCACCGAGGGTGGAAAATGCACAATCGAGAGTAGGTTATCACCCTAGTTCCCAAAGAGGAGATCTGTCGCACAAACACGACGGCATACAATCGGCAGACATACAACTCTTCCCCCTCTTCTCAAGACCGCCATAGAAATATGGAAGAAAACTAGGAGTAGATGTATATTCTTGATCAATATTATGAATCCCACCATGGATATGTGGTGGCACATCACGATCCAGATCAAATTCCCGCCAATTCTCATTGGTCCAGCCGTGTAGATATAGTGGAAAATTATAGGCATATGCAAATCTTTTCCAATATGAAAATATATTCCAATATGAAAGTATCCCTTTATATAAATAGAATGGAACCTAGATATAAGTAGGAATAAATCCCTACTAATGCACACCAATCCCACCATATAAATAGGGAGGCAAACCATGGGCAGTCACATAACACTGTTGATGCATATAAAGACAACCAGTCAAATATACTGGAAAGAAAATATGAGCAGAGTCAAATTCCTATGGATGCATAAAGATCATACCAGACAAATAAGGTGGAAACTAGAGAATATAGTCTGTGGAAAATTAGTTCCTCTGTCCCAACACAGGAGAACCTCCAGTACCCACTGGAAACTCATGGAGGACCGAAGTAAGAACAAACTCTTACTCCGACATTAGAATGATAATTCATACACATACCATCCAAATACTTATCTAAAAAAATCTTGGACATGATGTAAGACCAAACATCGATCCCAGAATATATCCTCCAGATGTTTCAAGACGTCATTGCATCGGTGGAAAAAGCGAGGAGTCATTCCCATGACCTAGTCTCCTCGGGCGAGGTGATTCATCCACAAAATCAGATAGTCACCCCAGAGAAAACCCGCATCCCTTCTCCAGTCCAAGAGGGTTGATGACCATATTCTGTGATACAAGGACAATTGGATTGAGAACAAATACCTATTCCATTTGGTGTACATTGGTCCAACATGGTGGCCACTCCAGGGTAGACATATATCCCTGCCATAATTCAAGATGTTAGTCAGTGTATCCCAATGACATCACGGGAACTAACTAAATAGGGAACTATATGTGAAGGTCATTACCAACAGCAGGTAGCCCTAGTTTCCTGCAAGAGAGTGCACAAAAATGAAATGTGTGAAATGCAACCAAAAAATGAAGATCTTACTCATCATTATGCTATGCTAGAAGCTAGAATTCTTGACACCATAAAAAATTTATCAGTAGAGGATCAATATCATGTTAGTGCATTACCAAATTATGGAAGTGATAGTATGAGTTGTAAAGGTCCTCCCCATAATGTTTCTACCAGTATCTCTAAAGGTCCTCCCTAAAGAACCCACGAGGGCTTACTCCGTGGGCAAGAAATGATCGATCACGATAGACTATCTCCTAATGTGTGTTAGGGTAGATCTCCTATTGACTAGAATATCGAATATAAATAAGTTCCTCCCCTTTATTTCATCCACCCAGATGGTCCTCCCCATGTTATATGGTGTAGATATGTTTCTCCCTATAGTTGGCCGTCAAGTTGTGATGGTATTCCTCGTTATGATGGTAGTCACTGCGAAGGCCTTCCCTATAGTGACATCAATCAATGAGAAGGTCCTCCCCTCATTGAAGTACATCTTGAAGGCCCTCCCTAGATTTTAAACTATAGATACTCTCTCTAAAACCAGAGATATGATAGTAGTCCTCACTGTGATAGCAGTCATTGTGAAGGCCCTCCCCTCAATGATGTCAAGCAGCAAGAAGGTCCCCCCCTTACTGTGGTCCAACTTGAAGGTCCTCCCTAGGTTATACACTACAGAAGTACTCTCTACAGACAGACACTAAGCCACGGTGGTAGTCCTCCCCATCACAACACATATTGTGAAGGCCCTCCCTACAGTCAAAATTCACACCAATAGAAAGGGCCTCCCCCCACCAGTCCAAATATGAGAAATCCCTCATACTCTAAGGCACTTGGAAAGATAGGGTCAGATATGTTCAAAACTCTTTCAATGACAGGTGATACCCTTTCTCATCTAGGAGATGGCATGGGGCCACACTCATCCTCTAAGCCACCCACAAACTATTCATACATCAATGAAATCTCTAGCAGCCTTTCTACTCAGGATAAAATCATCAAAGAGAATTCAAGTTGGGCACAAAAATTAGAGGAATCCCTGGTGTAAGAACAAAATAATATTATGCTCATGAGAAGACAACTATCTAGGGATGACATATTAGTGATGTATTGGCCCAAAACTACTTCTTAGTTCAACATACCATGGAATTTGTAATGTATGAATAACAGTCACCTCAATATATGGAAAAATATCTTCTAGTTAAAAGAAAATATTTTTCCCTACGATGGGTATATACACCATGTTAATGTCCTGGGAGATCTTCACCATCAAATCGACCTAGAATCCATTCGATCTGCATGATGACCACAATCAAAAAGGAGAAAGAAAAACCTTGAGTTGTCCTGCATCTATGTGCTACACAAGTTGCACTGCTTTATCAGCAGTGCCCCGTCTTATGTCCATATTTGTGGATGGGGAGAACACGGATCTCTACACTTCACCCCACTTCCCATCCAATATAACCCACTATAAGTGATATCCTACAATGTCATCATCCACATATGGAAGTTAATGAAGTCCCTTATCAAGAAAGGTGGAACACTTGACAAGAATTGTCCTTGAGTAAGTATCAGAAGCATCAGGATTGATAAGAGAAAGCCATTGATAAGATCCTAAATCAAGCCACCAAGAACATCCAGCAGGCCTCCCATCTAAGGGAATCCAATAAACGAGCACTGATTATGTACTTGGAAGCAAGTAATTCACGTGCAGACCCAACAAAATATCTAGATCACACCCACATGGGAATGCATGGGATCAAGAAGGCAGTAATAGTAGCAGTATCCATTGTAATATGGTACCATCCCCAGCCGATAGGGCTGGGGGAATTTTTACCTCAAATTCCCACCCAACAGATGTCAATATTCTCCCATCTGGGGACAATAATAGATAGAGGGGTCACCCATTCTATCCCATCCTTTGACTCACATCCCCTGGAATGGAGGCATACTACAAGGCCATATCAGGGCTCCCTTCGAGTCACTATTTTACAAGAAACCTCAAGAGTATCATAGAATGGCTGAAGAAGATCCAAAAAATGATGTAAGAATTTATCCCACCATTCGGAACCTGGTACACCACCCCAAGTGTAGTATGCATTGGTGAACATCATGGACATAATACCCACAAACCTAACTAAAAATAATACAAATAATGAGGAAACATGAGAAGAGGTTTCCCTCTTAGAGGCGGTCCGTGCTGAACCTGGAGGTTTGTTCACCTGAAACCAAATATTTATCCTAAATTTGGATTCCCTCTCAATCAATCCTCCATTACCTCCCATGTGAATCCCCAACAAGTAGAATAATAAGAGAAAGATCTATAACCCACCACCTCCTCCCTGTGAATATGATTCCCCCATGCTTGAGGAGAGATTCTATCGACATGAGTAATAAATGAAAGAGCTAAGATGAATCAACACTGAGATGCTATGATCAAGCTATCCTAATGGGTTTGTTCCTCAGGTGTAACTTTAACATACACTTCTTTCAGATGTACCTTGACCTTACGAGATCATCCTGACAGATGACACAAGACTAAAAAATTTATTCAAAGTAGTGTTAGGACCACCAGTCTACCTGAACCCAATCCCGATAGGATATCAATATTTACCTCCATTAAGGAAGCAACCGGAATAGATTCAAGTGAATATAAAAAGGATTCCCCTAATTGGGTATCTGCCTCAAGTTCCAGCAATGCCGATGTAAAGACCCAGAAATTTCAAGTAAATTTTTTTCTTAATTTATTTGGAATTTTACGAGTGCGTAGTTTTTGACGGAACCTGATTCTGAGTCCTGGTGTGCCCGGAATCAATTTCCAAAGTTTAGCTCGGGTACGTTCAGTGAACGAACGAGCGGGTTTTTCTATCTTTTCAACCGGTGCTCGGAATTGAAATCCAAGGGCACCGATGAACTCGTAGCACTGAGATTCGGTTAGGTGAAGCTTAACTTCGGTTGGAAGGAGTCTGACTAAAAGGTCAAATCTTGGAATTTTTGGAAAAATAATAAAATAACTAAATGAGTTATTTTATTCTTCCTTCGACCATTGAGCGACAGTTGGCAGAACCGCGGTGTAACGATGGTCATTAAATAAGGCATTTAAATGATCTGTTTCTTTTGTTGTGAAACCTCAACACTCACCTAATTAATAGTTCTTTTATTATGGTTCATTAATAATCCATATTAATGATCTAAACGTGGAGTTTGTTTCCTTTTTATTTAATCAATCTGTTAGCAAAAGAATTGGAGAACGTGGGGAAATCTCTGCAAAGCGCCGACAACGTCATCCTTCAATGAAGAATGGAGAACGCGACAACCGTTGGGGGAAACGATCTGGAGGTCGACAAGTGGTGACAAACGACGAACGAAAACGAACGTGGAATTCCTTCTTTCGTCTGCTTTGGATTCCACTAAATTTAGGTAGGGGTTGTTATGTTCAAGTTATAATATCGTTCATCATTGTTCTACAAATTCTTGAGTTTTTTTGGCCGCTTGATGTCATCTTGATGAGGAAGGGCTTGGACCGCACAAACACGGTCCGACCCTTCCCCTCTCATTTGTTTTTTGTGGACGATGTAGGCATTTGTGAAGAACCGTCCAGGGATGGGCCAACCACAAGTGGTTCGTCAGCGCATGATTGTCGGGTTGTCGCAAAGGCGTGGCACCTTCGTGCCACGTGGAGTAGAGCCGGACCGCGGCCTAGCCGAGCCGCGGTGGAAAGGGCGCGGCGCCGTCGCGCCGCGCCGGAGCTATAGGAGCTGCGGCTAGGGCAGAGGGGCGCGGCATCGTCGCGCCGCGCCGGTGGAACAGAGTCGTGGCCTAAGGTCGTGGCGGTTCTGGAAGGGCGGCTGGCTGTGCCGGCCGCCGGCGCCACCAAGAGGTGGGACCCAAGGGGGTCCCACGGTCACCCAAAGGCTAGCCATTAAGATCGTCCGTTTCGAAGAACTGGGGGGTGTAACCCCCTCCCCCCCCCCCCAATCTGCGGCTAGGGTGGGCCCCACTGGGTGCCGCCACCCTACCTGGTTGGCCAGCCACGCGGGCCGAGCAGCGCCGGCCGGGCCGGACCGCGCCAGAGCTGGGCTGGGCCACCAGCGCCGGGCCGGGCCGCACCAGCCAGGTCGGGCCGCGCCCAACCGGGTCAGACCCAGACCCGGGTCGGGTCGACCCATGGGGTATTGGGCTGGGTCGGACCGAGCCCAAACCCCCAAATTTCGGACCGAGCCCAAACCCCCAAATTTCGGACCGTTTTTGCTTAAACGGACGTATCTTGAGCTACAGACCTATGATCGACGCACCGTCAGTTGTGTAGGACTCCTTGGATCGAGATGGTCATTTTAGTGTATTACACTCAAGGTTTCGGTGAAGTTTGTGTATGGCCGGGTTGGTTCGAAACCGAAACCAACCGGGCCCTCGGAGCGGAAACGCTTATAACTTGAGGACCGGACGTCTGATTGACGTGCCGTCGACTATGTTGGATTCCTATTGATTAGACGGTTCTTTAGGAATACTTAACCTAAGTTTTGGATGCAGTTGGAGTATGTTCAGGTTGTATTGTACCCGAAATCCAACCGAGCCCCTAGAACAGAAATGCAAATAACTCACAGAACGGGTGTCTGATTGACGCGCCGTCTGTTGCGTTGAGACCCCTGTGAAGAGGATGTCTTCTGATATACTTCCACATGAGATTAAGTGACACTTGGAAGTATCAACTAGTAGATCGTGGAGCAGACCCTCCCGGAGACGAGCGTATGGAGTACGGAGTATGGACTTGATGGCTGCTTGACCGATTCGACTTGGAGTGATTCAATTATCCCAGTGGACGGAGTGCCCGGTATTTGGCGGAAGACCCACGGTGGACGAAGCGCCTGGTATTTGGAATAATACCCGTGGTACTCGGCAAGAGGAGTACCTCTATATGCTATTAGGGAGAGCGCCCGGTATTTGGCGGCAGACCCTCAGCGGACGAAGCACCCGGTATTTGGCAGCAGACCCGCGGTACTCGACAGGAGGAGTACCTCAATAGTCTAAGGTTAGTTAGAAGTGCCTTGGAGTCACGACAGGACCACTGTACTCGACAGAGGAGGAGCTTTTCAGCAGTTGTGGTTTCGATATCTTTAATTGAAATCCTGGTTTGAGCTGAGTCATTAACCTTTGTGATTTCCTCATAATTGAGATGAGTTACTTGATAACTTAGGTATATGTATGGGCATATACCTAAGTAGTGGTTATCCGTTGATTTCATATCTGTGTGTTTCCTCATGATTGAGATGGGTTACTTGATAACTTAGGTATGTGTATGGGCATATACCTAAGTAAGGGTTATCTGTTGAGATCCTTCTTTGTGGTTATCCTTGTTGGATTAGTGAGACCTTGAGGGTCTCAGGGTCCCTACTAAGTATAGTTATACTCACCCCTGCACGGACTATGCTCGTACCTCATTATGTTGGATGCAGGCAACGGGCAGCGCTGACGTAGGCCAATTGTATGAGGACTAGACGACACCTAGAGGTGGACCTCACGACGAGTCGGTACCCAGACGTGGTTGACGGACAAGGGTGTTAAGGAGGCTATCTGTACCTATCCTTCAGATAGGATCCGTGGTGGACGATTCCGGAGGTTCGCTATCAGTACCTACCCTTCAGGTAGGATCCATGGTGGACAATTCAGGAGCTACTTGTCACCCTCTATCTGTTTTGTCTTTTTCCTTGTACTTTACAGTTGGGCTTGTATTTCCAGACCCTTTACTTTCAGCACTACTTTTTTTTCCCAGTTTTACTTAGTTTTTACTTCTTCTTATACTCTGGTTGGGTGTGTTTATGTTTTATGAAGGAAATTTCTTCCCAGTTATCGGGGTTTACACCTTTGGTGCTAGTTGCCAGTCCCTGGCCTATAGAAGGCGGGCTTGGGATAGTCACAGCACAGGCCCTGAGGACGGGTCATGACAAATTGGTATTAGAGGTGTCGGTTCTACCACAGAACATAGAACTCTGATATTTTCTTTCAGTGAAGAAATAGTGTTATAGGTACTAAGTGTGGTTTTCAGTTCAGGGAGTCTAATGTTGGTGCGGGCGGCCGATGTATCCATACACCAGGACCTTGACTTCTGATTTCTGACTTAGTTCACGAAAACACTGATTGCGTGTGTGTTTTCAAAAGTTTCTTTTAAGTCAGCTCAAACCAGGTCAGCTCACCAGGTATAGTCTTTTGACCATGTCGCATCTGTTCTTTTAGGATGCCTCCCTGCGGGTAACCAGCTAGAGCCCCAAGAGTTGTACGTAGTGACAGCCCGTTGAGCGACGACGCCTCTGTATAGGGCCCTCTTTCAGTTGAGGCACCAACGGAGGCACCAGCGGTACTACCACCAGTTGGGCCACCGATGCCACCATCCCTAGCAGCAGGCGATGCACGCCGCTTGAACATGTTGCACGAGTTCCAGCGCCAGAGGCCACCCAGGTTCTGGGGAGGGACGGGCCCACAAGTGGCTAAGGATTGGATGGAGGCTGTGGTGAGATTCTTCAGGCTAGTAGGTACACCAGCAAACTTTATGGTGATCCTTGCTGCCATCCTCCTTCAGGCAGCAGCAGGCAGATGGTGGAGCCTGATTCTCTAGATGCATGATGAGGCGTCACTTGTATGGGCAGACTTCGAGAGCCTGTTCTGGGTGGAGTTTATACCAACCACCCTTCGAGCGGTGCGGATAAAAGAGCTACTTCACCTACAATAGGGAAGCATGAGTGTAGATCAGTACTCAGCGAGGTTCACAGACCTCTCACGCTACTCTGCAGATATGGTACGGGACCCGTTCATCAGGGCCCAGACCTTCGAGCAGGGGCTCAGGCGGGAGATTAGATCTTCAGTTGTTTCTCTCAACATTCTAACACAGACGGGAGTGTTGGAGCGAGCCCTACTAGTGGAGATTTTCCTTGCTGAGTAGTCTCCAGTAGCGGGATCCACCACTAGTCTACTTGCAGCGGAGTCTTATATATCTGTAAATAGACAGACGACACAGGGGTCCAAGAGGACCAGACCCACCGGTGGCCGACTGCACGACTCAGGTTCAGTTGTGCGGGGAAACTGAAGTGGAGTCAGATCCAGTCGTGCCAGGAGCGGGAAGTGTTACTCCTGTGGCGGGCTTGATCACATGGCACGTGACTGTCCGACCCACCGTACAGATGATCAGTAGATCGATGAATAACCTCCCAGGAGAAGACAGAGGTTCGTTCAAGGTGGACCGTAAGGAGCAGGCGATCGTGGTAGAGGATCTGTCCATGCAGCTGGTGGTGGACGATGCTTTGAGTTGTTGCCACTACCACCACCAGGAGGACCACCCCGACCACAGGGAACAGGTGGACGTGGTAGAGCATAGCTTCAGGTAGCTGAAGCATACGACTACAGAGCTCTAGAAGCAGGTGGATAGGAGCGGGACTAGTTCCAGGCATAGAGGCCTTTATTCTTAGTGATTTTAGTTTCCATGTTGTTGTTTTTGTGTTTGCTTTGTGTCTTTGTACTACGAGCTGCAGTAATAAAAGACACTTATCTTTGTGACGTTTGATATCATGTCCTTTTTGTATGGTTGATACTAAGAGGTTCCGATTTAAAACTATTGACTTGACCCTCACTTGTGAGATTCCAACTGGAGGAGACCCAGTAACCACGCACTGATGCTGACAGTGTGACTCAACCCTTGGAGGTGAGAGTAACGGTTGGATCTCTTAGTAGTAGCATCGAGGCCTTACGATGTCGTCCATGGCATAAAATAGTACCGTTCATGTCAAGATTGACTGTATTAGGAAAAGAAAGTTGTTCATCTAGGGGATGAGACCAGATTTCTCTTTTCGGCAGAGGAGAAATATCAGCAGCTCTTTGGTGGAACGTAGACGAAGAAGGGTGGAGATGAGTTCTTACGATTGGATAGTCTCACCCATCATTCATTGAGCGAATGGTTTACGGTTCTATCTATCTCAATAGTCTCAGGTGTATCTTCTCTCAGAAGGACATGAACCAGAGAAAGCGGTGAAGGCTTGAATTTCCCCGGGACTATAAATTCGTGATAGTTTATACTCCTGGGGAGGGAAATGTTGTAGCAGTTGATCTTAGTAAGATATCGGGCTTTCAACTGTTAGGAGTGACGAGACAGTAGCTGGACGCGTTTCAAATATCCTTTGTGGATAGTGTTGGAGTCAGCACGTGTAGAACCAAAGATGGTTTAGGCTATGACGGAGAAGGTGCAGATCATCCAGGAGCGGATGAAGACTGCATAGGGCAGACAGAGGTCCTATGCTGATAAGAGATGAGACCATTGGAGTTCGAGGGTGACGACCACGTCTTCATATGGGTCACACCTTGATGAGGTCAACAGAGATTTGGCCGGGGTGGCACGTTATCTCCACGTTTCATCGGACCTTTCCAGGTCCCCAGTAGTGTAGGAAAGGTGGCTTACCACCTGGCCTTTCCACCTCAGGTGCACTGGGTGCATGACGTCATCCACATATCTCAGTTGAGGAGATGTGTGCATGACCTGTCTGTCATCATCGACCATAGAGAGCTAGATATTGATGACGGGGAAACCTTCATGGGGTTTCAATAGAGGTTGAGGATCGAAAGGAGTGGGTCCTACGAGGATGGTCGATTCCTCTTGTGTGCTTTTGATGGCAGCACAGGAACCTCCAGGAGAGCACATGGGAGCGGGAGGCACAGATGCGTGCTTGGTACCTCCTTTAGTTTCCCTAGTTTGTGTCATAACTTTATAGGGACGTAAATCCCTGAGGTGGGAGTAGTGTAAAGACCCAAAAATTTCAAGGAAATTTTTTTCTTAATTTCTTTGGAATTTTACGAGTGCGCAGTTTTTGATGGCACCTGATTCCAAGGCCTGGTGTGCCCGGAATCAATTTCCAAAGTTTAGCTCTGATACGTTCAGTGAACGAACGAGCGGGTTTTTCTATCTTTTAAACCGGTGCTCGGAATTGAAATCTAAGGGCACCGATGAACTCATAGCGCTGACATTCTCTTAGGTGAATCTTAACATCGGTTGGCAGGAGTCTAACGAAAAAGGTAAATCTTGGACTTTTGTAAAAATAATAAAATAACTAAATGAGTTATTTTATTCTTCCTTCAACTGTTGAGCGATAGTTGGCAGAATCGCAGTGTAACGATGGTCATTAAATAAGGCATTTAAATGATCTGTTTCTTTTGTTGTGAAATCGCAAAACTCTCCTAATTAATGGTGCTTTTATTATGGTTCATTAATAAGCCATATTAATGAGATAAACGTGGAGTTTTTTTCCTTTTTATTTAATTAATCCGTTAGCAAAAGAATTGGAGAATGTGGGGAAATCTCTGGCAAAGTGCCGACAACATCATCCTTCAACGAAGAATGGAAAATGCGACAACCGTTGGGGGAAATGATCTGGAGTTCGACGAGCGGCAAAAAACGTCGAATGAAAATGAACGCGGAATTCCTTCCTTCCTCTGATTTGGATTCCACCGAATTCAGGTAGGGGTTGTTATGTTCAAGTTATAATATCATTCATCATCATTCTACAAATTCTTGAGTTTTGTTTGGCCGCTTGATATCATCTTGACGAGGAAGGGCTCAGACCACACGAAAATGGTCCGACCCTTCCCCTCTCGTTTTTTGTTTGTGGACGATGGAGGCGTTTGCGAAGAACCGTCCTGCGACGGGCCGACCATGAGTGGTTTATTAGTGCATGATTCCCTGGTCGCCGCAAAGGCGCGGCACCGTCGTGCTGCGCAGAGTAGAGCCGGACCGCGGCATAGCCGAGCCGCGATGGAAGGGGCGCAGCGTCGTCGCGCCGCATCAGAGATACAGGAGCCGCGGCCGGGGCGGGCCGCAGCGGAGGGGCAGGGCGGAGGGGCGCGACGTCGGCGTGCCGCGCCGATGGAACAAAGCCACTGCCTAAGGCCGCGGCGGTTCTGGAAGGGCGGTCGGTTGTGCCGGCCGCCGGTGCCACCAAGAGGCAGGACCCAAGGGGGTCTCGTAGTCACCCAAAGGCCATCCATTAACGTTGTCCATTTTGAAGAACTGGGGGGTGTAACCCCCCCCCCCCCAATCTGCGGCTAGGGCAGGCCCCACTGGGCGCTGCCACCCCGCCTGGTCGGCCAGCCGCGCGGCCAACCGCTTGGGCTACGCGGGCCGGGCCATGCCAGCCGGGCCAGACCTGGACCCGGGTCAGTTCGACCCAGTTCGGGCTGACCCAGGGGGTATTGGGCAGGGTCGGATCGGGCCCAGACCCCCTAATTTCAGACCTCTTTTTGTTAAACGGACGTCTCTTGAGCTATGGACCTCCGATCGATGCACTATTAGTTGCATAGGACTCCTTGGATCGAGATGGTCATTTAGGTATATTACACTCAAGGTTTTGGTGAAGTTTGTGTACGGCCGGGTTGGTTCGAACCCAAAACCAACCGGGCCCTCAGAGCTAAAACGCTTATAACTTGAGGATCGGATGTCCGATTGACGTGCCGTCAACTATGTTGGATTCATCTTGATGAGACGGTTCTTTAGGAATACTTCACCTGAGGTTTGGACATAGTTGTAGTATGGCCGGGTTGGATTGTACCCGAAATCCAACCGGGCCCCTAGAACCGAAATGCTAATAACTCACAGACCGGGCATCCGATTGACGCGTCGTCTATTGCGTTGAGACCCCTGTGACGAGTCAGTCCTCTAAGATACTTCTACGTGAGATTACGTGACACTTGGAAGTATCAATCAGTATCTCGTGGAGCGGACCAAACCAGAGACAAGCGTACGGAGTACGGAGTACGGAGACCTTGTAGTTGGCTGAGACCTGATGACTGCTTGACTGATTCGACTCAGAGTGATTCGATTAGCCCAGTGGATGGAGCGCCCGGTATTTGGCGGAAGTCCCATTGCCGATGGAGTTCCTGGTAGTTGGCAGCAGACTCGTGGTACTCGGCAGGAGGAGTACCTCTGTAGGTTTTTAGAAAGAGCGCCCGATATTTGGCGGCAGACCCCCAGCAGACGAAGCGCCCGATATTTGGCAGTAGACCCACGGTACTCGATAGGAGGAGTACCTCAGCAGTCTAAGGTTAGTGAATAGCACCTCGGAGTCGTGACAGGACCACTGTACTCGACAGAGGAGGAGCTCTTCAGCAGTTGTGGTTTTGATATCTTTAATGAAAATCCTGGTTTGAGCTGAGTCATTGACCTTTGTGATTTCTTCATGATTGAGATGGGTTACTTGATAACTTAGGTATATGTATGGGAATATACCTAAGTAGTGGTTATCCATTGATTTCATATCTGTGTGTTTCCTCGTGATTGAGATGGGTTACTTGATAACTTAGGTATATGTATGGGTATATACCTAAGTAAGGGTTATCTGTTGAGATCCTTATTTGTGGTTATCCTTGTTGGATTAGTGAGACCTTGAGGGTCTTCGGGTATCTACTGAGTATCATTATACTCACCCCTGCATGGGCTATAACCGCACCTCATTGTGTTAGATGCAGGCAACGGGCAGCGCTGACGGAGGCCGAGTGTACGAGGACTGGACGACACCTAGATGTGGACCTCACGACGAGTCGGTACCCGGACAAGGTTGATGGACGAGAGTTCTGAGGAGGCTATTTGTACCTATCCTTCAGATAGGATCTGTGGTGGACGATCCAGGAGTTTCACTATTAGTACCTACCCTTAAGGTAGGATCCGTGGTGGACGATTCAGAAGCTGCTTGTCACCCTCCAGCTGTTTTGTCTTTTTCCTTGTACTTTACAGTTAGGCTTGTATTTCCGGCCCCTTTACTTTCATCACTACTTTTGTTTCCAGTTTTACCTAGTGTTTACTTACTCTTATACTCTGTTTGGGTGTGTTTATGTTTTATAAAGGCATTTTCTTCCCAGTTATCTAGATTTACATCTTTGGTGCTAGTCTCCAGCCCTTAGCCTATGGAAGGCGGGTTTGGGGTAGTCACGGCACGGGCCCCGAGGACGGTTCGTGATAGCTGACACATCAAATTTTTCCCTCTACTACACCCTCTCATAATCAGGTCTAACAGGACATGAATCAAGGGATCCTGTATACCATTGTGTTATTGAAAAGTCGAATGGAAGAAATAGAAGGGAGGTGTGCTCTGAAACAACCAGAACAAAAACATTACCCCGACTAGGTGAGCAACTTCTGGCCTCCGCCAAATTTCGGGAACCCCGTATTCCTAGTGTTCAATGGATCAGGGGACCCAGAGCAGCATCTAATGCACTACTCTTCTTATTATGACCCCATGATGGGCACCCCAGAGCAACAAGAAGTAGTGAAGCACATATTCTTTGTGTAAACCCTGTAAGGATTAGCCTTTGTGTGGTATACCAGTCTACCAACTAATTCAATCATAGGCTGGGAAGACCTTCGGTGGAAATTTATGTTCTGGTTCAGCTCAATGTTGCCAAGAAAATAGTCAATGACCAAATTAACTGAAAATAGCTAGAGAACAATAGAGTCTTATAATTCATCACCATATGGAAAGGTCTTACTTACTCCTTGAACCGATCAATCCCCCAAGATGAGATGCTTGCCATGGGAATCGATAATCTACGAGATGAGCTATGAATGCCACTCATTCCTGTAAAATATACAAGTGGGTTCCAATACATCTTCATCATTACTCAAAGGATAGAATATTCCTTGCAATGGACTAATATCAAGTCCCAAGCAGCCCCATCATCCCTAATAAAAAGAGTAGGGAGAGTTGAAGCGGCTTCTATCATGCTTAAGCCACATCCTGTACCATTTTTAGCTCCAAGGCCCCCACCAAACCATACAGGGCCCTTTGGACATCAATATCCACCCCCGCCTCAGCAAGATGAGAACTAGAGAGCCAATAGGAATCAATTTTAGGAATAGAGAGATAAATTTTACTCATTCTGAGACGATCAAGTTTGTGGATACTTTGTAGCCACCATTAATTGCAACCTACTTCAATTACCAGATCCAAAAAGAGTCGATGAAATAGGTCCTGATGACCGGATAGATTACTGTCCCTTCCAATGGATATTGGGGAACAACATCCAAGATTTCTTTGACTTCAAGGATCCCCTACAAAATATGATATATTCTGGACAAGTCAAGTTGGGACCACCGCCATCACAAGTGGCATATGTTTCCACCACTAATTTAAATGAGGAAGGGGAGTGGAAACGATTATTCAGTAAAAAGGAGCATAAATTTGATAATTGGATGACTCAGAAAATAGTCAACCAAGGTCATGGAATACTTTAGGAAAAATTGAATCAACCAACTGTGCCTCCAACATCTCCTAATGAAACATTGTTGTCATCCTCAGCTCCACAATCCTCAAAGGGACAGTTATCCGGAAAGTTGTCTGATCAGAAAGGCAGAAATAAAATATAGGGAGATGAACTTGCACCAAATCCAAAGATGGATTTGACTCTCTCATATTTTATTCCAAACTCAGACATGGATTCAATCATCTTTATGATCTCTGTCATGGATACTGAGCCTGGTAGTGTTGAAAAGTGCATTTTCCTCAGGATGATAGTGAATACTCAAACAAAAATGCACCCAACCCATCATCAGGGTCCCAAAACATTCTGGCCTCACCCACCAGGGTAGAAGAGGATGTCTCTCCACTAAAAGAAAGCAACGATTATCATCCACCCCTCACTCCATCCCCTCTAGAAAATTCCCTACAGTCATCCAAGATAGAAGAAGCTGTTTCAACCTCCAAATACTGAAATTGTGATTCCTTTCCCAATTCTGAAGTACTCATCTCGATAATCGTCTCCCCATTGGGAGAGGAAGAGGAGGATAAGGAGGATGTGGAAGAGTAATAAGAAGAATATCTTAGGTATTCCCCTCCCTCTTTTGAGGAAGGTGTCTCTACTACCATTGATGAACTCAGGGAAATAAACCTAGGTACTGAAGAGGACCTGTTTCCCACTCTGGTTAGCGTGGCCATGTCTTTCGAAGAGAAATATATATACACCTTCCTCCTAAATAATAATCGAGACGTTTTCACCTAGAACTATACAGAAATTTATTTCCTTGATCTCGAGGTGTCCAATCACCACCTGGGCCTCCTGGAAGATCACCATGGCTACAAAAAATCTTCCAGAAGAACGCACCTGACACAGGCTACCAAAACAGAGGCTGAAGTCAACAAGCTCATCAGATCTAAATTTATTCGGGAGGTCTAGTATCCCATCTGGATAGAAAATATAGTCCCTGTTAAAAATAATAAAGGGAATATTAGGGTCTGCATCGATTCTAGGGACCTCAACTATAGAAACCCTCACTTTTCAAACATTAAAATTACATAAATTTTATGGAATACTTAAACATTATACAAAAAGTCACCCAAATACCGTGATTGGTATAGTTCCTTTGGAAACATGGAAACATAAACACTGGTACATATTTGAGCTACATCATCTCCCACTAGGTTCTTCTTGACTAGAACCCTTCTTAGTCATATCAAACATCATACAAATCATTATAAACTGGGGGAAAGGAAACATAAAAGTGGTGAGCTTAAATGCTTAGTAAGGGTAAACAATGGAGACATGTAAGCATCAACATGATCATAAGGGTAAGAGAATGTGATCATGAAAATAGAATATCATAACTGTATATCAAATATCATAATAGATACCATGGAATAAATATTGGTAGTTCATAAGACAAGAATCGTGATTAAATAGAGAGCATAATCCATGAAAGCATAACATAGGAAGAAAACATAGAATTGTGGCAACACATAAGCATATAATTATTTCCATAGTAGCCAAGGAATCCCTTCTAAGACCATCATAGTAGTATGGTTTCACTCCACATACCATAATAGTAGTCATGGTTTACTCACATGGCCATCATAGTAGCATGAGTTCACTCCTCATACCATTTTAGTGGTTATAGTTCGCTCCCATAGACATCATAGTATTCAAGGTTCACTCCCAAGACCATATTA
Organism: Viscum album; assembly: GCA_963277665.1. Lineage (NCBI taxonomy): Eukaryota > Viridiplantae > Streptophyta > Magnoliopsida > Santalales > Viscaceae > Viscum > Viscum album. Next base: position 70,865,743 of record OY728162.1, on the reverse strand, counting down.
GTTTATCTCATGAGATATAAAACTTTACCCAATTCATTGAAGGGAGATATAGGTCTCACCCGTCACATAATGAAATCATACATACATGTTCCACAAGATCATAAATGAACATATCATAACCCATGAAATGAAATGGGTATCATAAACATGTAAACATATCTTAACCTATAAAATAGATAGGTTTCACAATCATTTCATCATAAACATAACTCGTGAAAAGAAGCACCTTTCAAAAGCATATAACCCATAAAAGAGAAATGATTTTCATAAACATATTACCCATGAAGGAGAAATGGGTTTCATAAAGACCATAGAATTAATCAAAACTCATTAATAGAAAGGATAAGAATGGAAACTTTATATCATTTTCTATAAATTCATGAGAAACATCAATATAATTCATCTTAGTTGGAAAATAATTTTGAAATATACTCTAAAAAATTTCTTGCGGAAAATATCATTTCCTGTTTGAAAAAGTATTTTTAATACATAAGACCATTTAAAAATAATTTTCTTAGAAAATACCTTGAAAACTTATAAAGAAGACATGAAATAATTTTGAAAACTTTTTTCCATGGAAACTTTCAAAATAATCTTCAAAAAATTTCCAAAACCTTTTTCTTTGAAAACACGTGAAAACTTTTAAAGAAATATTGAAACTATTTTCAAAAATATTTATTTGAAGAAAAATTGAAAAATTATAAAGAAATATTGAAAAAAAAATCATTTTTTCCTTTAAAACATATAAAATAAGGTTGAAAAAATTTTGAAAACCATTTATTTGAAATCACTTTGAAAACTTTTAAATAAAACTTGAAAACATTTGAAAACAATTTTCCATGAAAACATATAAAAAAATTTTGAAACCATTATAAAAACAATTTTCCTTGAAAATTAATTTTAAAAAACATTTTCTTAAATATTAACATTTTTAACAATGAAAATGTAGCTTCGAAGAAATGACTGCAGGTAAATCCATACATGTTGTACGAGGTCAAAAGAACATTCCTTTTATACGGTAAAAATGATAGAAAAGTGTCTTGTTCAGAAAGAGACAATCATATTCCCTTGAACATATTGGTAAAAGACAAAAAAGGGTAAAAATTTATTCTAGATATTATAGGGTAATGGTATAATATTCTCGGAAACCCTTTTTAGAAAACATATATTTCTAACCGAAGAGAGGGTAAAGTTGGGATTTCATAATAACACTTTTTTAAATATCTTATGTACCAAAGAGTATAGAATGGTGCCAATACATGAGTATATCATGAAATAACATAGGATAATAAAACACATGAATATTATGAATATATGGATCATAAGATTTCATAAAAGGAAGAATAAACATAAATAATCTTGAAAAGTGATGAGATTATCTAAATAAACTCTTATAACTTGGTATCATGGGATCATACTCTCCATATAAGGACAAGAAATTACATGAAGCATATAATATCATGAAAATATTTAGATTCATGATATGAAATGTAAAATGGAAGTATATGCACCTCGAAAAAGTATTTAGGTGTATTAAAAAAACACGAGTCTCGGAGAAGGAAAATTGAGACAAAATTGTTTTACTAATTTGGTATCTTTTGAAAGTTAAACCCTGTGAAAGAAGGATAATAAAATGTGCATGTTAATACACATAAATTTAAGTACAAGATACATAGAATACAATAATGTAATTATATACACCACACAAAAGGAAATAGTGGTGAATATAGCTTGTATCTCACAGAAATTAAAATTGAGATGAAATCTCCTTACCTTGTGTCTTGACTCTCTCTGTACTCATACAAGCTTCCAATAAATCGGGTAAATCCTTTTGGTTTCTGCCAAAAGGCTTCCTTGAGAATATTTTTGTCTAAAAGTAGGATACAAGTTCTAAGGGATGATTTTTGGGAGGCTATTTGGACAGATCTTGGATGAACTTAAAATGTTTGAGAGGTGTGAGGAATGGGTAGAGGTGGTGACCTTATATAGGGAAAGAGCAGGACTCACATGGATTTTTTAGAAAAAAATTATGTGTGAACATTTTCTAACCTAACAAAAGTCTTACCAAACCAACCAAACTCAAGAATGGATGGTGTATGGACGAACTATAGGCAACCAATGGGTGTTGGACAAGTGTCGTAGTCATTTGGACATTTAATTTTAAGGTTTAGTTCCTAATTATGATTAATTTGGCCTTAACTACTGTGATTAATTTTAATCACTTTTACTAATCATTTTGGTCAAAAATTAACATGGTCTTATAGGACTATTGTAATGACCCGCTAATTCTCATTGGATTGAGAGTAAAATTAGTCATTAATTGACATTAGGTGACATCCCCAAGATGCCAAAGGCTAAAAATAAATGCCAAAGGGTTTAAATGAAATTGGGGGACAATTTACCCTTTAATAATAAAACTATTAACCAAGTAAACCTTAACCAAACAACTCACTAAAAGATGCACAAATACAAGAAAGACATCTCAACTACTTTATTCATATCAAAACCACTCCAAAGTATGAAACAAAGGAAGACTCAATGAATATCAAATTAAACATCATAATCCAAATAAAGACTCGAAGAAGACCACAAGAGTCCAAGATCCACATGCTCCATGCTCCAAGATCACCAAACAGCCCGAGCATCACGAAGTGGTGCTAAAAACATGTGAAACATTACCTTTTCCCCTATCCCAAAAGATAGAATCTGTAAAAGAACCAAAGTTCCAAAGTAGGGCTGAGTATAAAACTCATTAGGTTTTCCCAAATGACTTCCCTACTCACACCACTAGGATATAAGAGTTATAAACATTTACATAAAATAGTTTATATGAAACAATTTCTCAAAACAGTTTATAACTAAATATAAACAAGTTTTCAAAATCATGTATAACCAAAAGCATACAAGTGCAATTGAAACCAATTTTCCTGCAATTTATTTTTCCATAAAATAAATAAAAAATGTTTAAAACCATTTATCAATATTACTTTGGCATACCCAATCCATTCCAAACATCCACAAAACCAACCATGCATGCTACGTGATAACAGTTTCATACTCTTGGGCGGTTTATCATCAATCTACCAAGTTGTCACATGGTAATTGTATCCCATGTTAAATTAACCCATTGGTACCGAGCACAAGGTCATATTTCAACCAAGCATCATATGTGAAACATGAACACACACACCACATATTTCCAAAGATCATGCAAAAACAACCCTTTCAATAAAATCACCTTCTTATTGAAAATAGTTTTTCATTAAAACCATTACAATGCCAACTCATTTCAATAAAATTTATTTTTATTGAAACCCCCTACACAATAAAACTATTTAAAGGTTCTATAAAATCCACCATTTAAAATCACCCTTTTTAAATTCAAGAAACTAAAACAATTTTTACAATAATTTATCAAGATTTCACAAATCTTCCAAAAATGATAAATCATCACTAAATTGATATATTACATGTATCAAACCAATATATCACAATAAATATTATCTAATTTACTCAATTTGAAACTAATTCAATCAATTCTATCAAGATTATATGATATTGAATCCACCTACCTTGAAGGTTTTGACGAAACTTGACAACGGGTAAAGAATGCTCACTCAACCGGGTTGAAACTCCCCAAAATGGTCTTAGATCTCTTCTCATACCATCAAAAACCTCAAATATAATCATATTTGGAATCCAAAAATATATATCTACCCATAAAATGTGTTGATCTGAAAAAGAAATAGGATAGGAGAAGTAGATATAAGAAACGAGACAAAAACGGTGAAGAACATCACTTACCGCGAGAATCGGGCTTGAAAACACTAAGGGGGGATTCAGATCAGTTACAAAATGATTGGGAGAGGTTCCCCAACCTTAAATGGAGGTAAATATAAAATTAGGGTTGTTTAGGAGAATGAATGAGAAATTCAGAAGTAAAAAATAAATGATATCCATTTTTTAGGATCTCACTTAAACCATGCGCACAATTAGTTCACACGGTTAGACAAACCGTGTGCTAACCGTGAGTTAGATACTGTCTAGATAGACCCTATAACAAACTCCTTGCACGGTATCCTTAATATTTCACACACCATTCCAAAGAACTCTACCTCAAACCTGCTATTCTGCACAGTTTCTCCTAATATTTCCACATAGTTTGGATAAACAGTGTGCAACCTGTGCACCTCGCCTTTAGCCCCCAAAACTTATTGAAAGATCACCAAACTCTCCAAACTTTCCCCCAAATACATAACATCCATAAAAAAAGAAATTGGGTTACATACCAAAAACCAAGGCTACTAAATTCTCCCCACCATTTGTCTTTTTGTCCCTAGAAAGTAGAAAACCATCGCTGCCTTGAAAGAGTTCTGGCCATTGGTCTTTTATTTCCTTCTCACATTCCCAAGTCTCTTCCTGAATATGACCATGTTTCCATAAAACCTGCATTAGACTGATGATTTTTCCATGAAAGACTTTCTCTTGTCTATCCAAAATCCTCACTGGGATATGTACCAACGAAGTCTCCAACTCTAGGTCAATGTGATCCCATCTGATCACATGGTCAGGATCAGGCTGGTACTTTTTCAACTAAGATATGTGGAACACATTATGCACTGAACTGAACCATGGTGGTAGTTCCAAACGGTATTCCACCTCTCTAACCCATTCCACTATCTCAAATTGGCCTATGTATTGAGGATATAACTTTCCCTGATTCCCAAAATGATGATGTCTAAGCCTTGGAGAGATCCTCTAGAACACATGATCACTCGTGGAAAACGATAATGGCCGTCAACGATGATCCGCATAATATTTATGATGACTCTGAGCCATCTCCATCCTCTTTATAATCAGCTAAATTTTCTCTGTTGTTTCTTGGACAAGGATCAGATCGACTTGTGAAGTTTCACCTGTTTCCACCTAGCATAGTGGAGAACGACAAGGATGCCTATACAATGATTCAAATGGAGCCATATGTATTGAGGCCGGATAGCTATTATTATATGATAACTCCACTAAGGGTAAGTTCTCCTCCCATGATCCATAAAAATTCTTTACAAAATCCCATAGCATGTCTTCAGATTTTTGTATCGTCTGTTCGGATTACCCATCCATCTGAGGATGATACGTCATGCTCAAATTCAACTGATTGCCAAGGGATTTCTGTAATGATTTCTAGAAACAAGAAATGAACCTCGAATCTTTGTCTGAGACTATGGACATAGGTACCATGTATCTTTAACACTTATTGGATGTTGATTTTGAAAATATCCTCCACCTTATGAGTTTCACAAATTGGAATGAAATGAGACAACTTGGTAAGTCGATCCACTATCACCCATATGGCATCGGGTTTCCGAACCGTTCCTAGGAGACTTATAACAAAATCCATCGTTATATGCTCCCATTTCCACACTAGGATAAGTAAAGACTGCAACATACTTTCTGGTTTATGATGCTCTTCTTTAACCTGCTGACAATTTAATCATCACGAGACGAACTCAGCCACCTTCCTTTTTATGCCTCTCCACCAAAATTGCACCTTCAATGCCTTATACATCTTCTGTGTTCCTATATGTACAGCCCATCTCAAATGGTGGTATGTATGAAGGAGTTGTTCATGACACTACAAGAAAATAGTGTTTTAGAAGTGGTTTTTTAGCATCATTTTTAAAAAAATACTGCTAAATGTTTTTAAAATATTTTTTTATAAATGTTTTAAAATTTCTTCCAAAAAAATTACAATTTTTTTAGCAGCAGTTTTTAAAAAACCCATCATGAAATTGAGGGGAAAAATTATTTATTTATTGATTATTATTTTGTATTTATTATTTACAATCAAATATAGTTTATTACTTATAATTTTAATTATTTTTAATGTTTCAATTAATAAATATTTATAATTATTAGTTAAAAAATAATTTTAGACTGAAAACAAATATTCAATATATTGAAAAACATATTTCGGCATCAAATTACCATAACTTCTAATCTGGGAGTACATTTCAGCTCCACAACCAGTCAAATTGAAGATTATCAAATGAGGTAAAACTATGTGAGATTTAAATCGTGTGATAATAAAAGGGAAAAATATATTCAAATTTCAAAAGTCAAAAATCAAACTCAAACTTCGAATGACCATAAATTTTAATCTGGGTATATGTTTGGGCTCTACCACATATCAAATTGAAGCATGTTACAAGATCTATACCATTTAGATTTGGTACTCTAAAGACCCTTATTTTCCATATAATATTTTTTTAAAATTATTTGGGATTATTACGAGTCTGTGAAAATTTATGGCACATGATTCCGAGGCCCAGAGAGCCCGGAACAAAATTTTGAACTTTTTTAAGGTACATTCAGTAAACGTGTGGGCGTTGATTTCTATCTTTTGAACCGATGCTTGGATTAAAAATTTGAGAGAACTGTTGAATCCCCAGTGTTGTGATTCTCTTAAGGGAAGCTTAACTTCAATAGGAAAGGGTCGGATGAAAAAGTTAATTTTTGGACTTTACAAAAAAAAATAACTCACTGAGTTATTTTATTTGTTTCTTTGTAACTGTTGAGCGGCGATGGCGGAATCACTGGGTTGTTGGACCATTTAATGTATGGTTACACTTGGTTGTGTAACCACATAGTTGGGAGAATTAATAGGTCCATTAATTAAATTTATTAACGAACCTTGTTAATTGTGTGGTGGGTTGATCTCCTCTTTTCTTCTATTTAAACGAAGCTCGGTCAGGGCTTTTAAGGACTAAAGGGAGGAACCTTTGACGAAGTGTCAATGACGTCTTCCACCAACATATAACGGAGCTTCAACGAATGTCGGAGGATTCGAAGATGAGTGCCAAAGGATGTGAACCTTCTCCTTCGTGTGCAACACCCTCGAACGTGGACACTCCTTCCTCATCCGTAGTGACTTCCAATGAACTCGAGGTAGGGGGATTTGTTTAATATTTTTTATGATTCTTTTAACTTGATGATGTTGAAAAACTTCCCATGTTATTATTCTAACGTGGAGGGTGCGAGACAAATGAATAGGGCTCGGACCCTCCACTGAACTCGGTTATGGTTTTGTTCTTCATGGGCAATAGGAAGATATCGCAGCAAGGTGGAACCAAGGGCCGCGCAGCGTAGGCATCGTCTCGAGAGGCCCATAAGCGTGAACGATAATAAAAATAGACCACCGAAGCTTCATCGGTGTCCCGTGGGAGCTACGCTGGCGCAGAGGCATTGGAAACCAAGGAAGGCAGCGGTCAGCACCCGCTGGCCGTGAAGGAACAGCGGCGCACGAAGGTGTCACGGCAGAACAAGGAGCGGTTGGCCAGCGCCGGCTATGTTGAAGCGGGGTGGCACCCTGCGGCGGTGCACCGCGATGGAAGGTTGCGGCTTGGAGCCATGGAGGATAGGACTCGCGCTTGTAGGTCCATTGTGGGCCAGTCCATGTGGACCAGCCAGGTGGTACGACACCATCCGGCACTGCTGCTAAGCCGAGCGACGCACTACGGCGGCACGCCACATAGGAGGGTCGCGGCTTCGAGCTGCGGTGATGGGTGGACCCGCATACACAGGTTTTTAATTGTATGGTTCACGTTGACCAACAAGGAGGTGCAGCTCCAGTTGGCACTACATCTTTGACGACTCGAATGGCCGAAACCATTCAGGAGGGGATCGGACCCCCCGTGCTCGGCTAGCGGGCTGAGCGGTGCCACGACTTGGCGGGCCAGGCCCACGGTACAGTGGGCCTACACCGTGGCTAGCAGACTGAGTCCAAGGCCTAGAATTCCAAGCCCATGGCCCAGTGGGTCGGACCAGGCCCATCCATACTGGGCTGGGCCTAGTGGGTCGGGTCGGACCGTACCGGGACCACTTTTTCCCCCAGTTACGCTTAAACGGGCGTATCTCCTAAACCGGACGTCCATTTGACGAACCGTCTGTGGCACCAGAACCCTTTGGATGAGGTGGTCCTTTTGAGATGATCCATAAGAGACTTGGAGAAATTTGGAGTTTTCTGATTTGGATCTTATCAGAATCCAACCGGGCTCTCGGCACTAAAATGCCTATAACTTAAAGACCGAACGTCTGGTTGTCACGCCGTCAGTTGCGATGGAACCCTTATGACATGGATGATCATAAGGTTAATTCATAAAGAGACTCTATTCCAATTTAAATACAACTGATGGATTGAGGAGTGGTTCTCCTAAGCGGGATACGTGCAGAACTATTCACCTTGGGCCACCGGTTTGGGCTTGGAGTCCTTAAGGATTTCGGGCCACCCAGGCCTTTGGGTCAATAGGGATTTCGGGCCAAATTTAAGGCCTTCAGGCCACCTCAAGTCCTTCAGGCCACATGCAGTTTCCCCAGACACACTATAAAAAAGGAGTATCCCTAGAAGAGGATTCAGAGCACATGCACTCACCAAAGCAGAGCCGAATGGATTTTTTAGAATGAGAGGGTATGGCTATGCCATTGGGACCAGCCTGTGATTGCATGGGAATCCTATCTAGACGGCCATGTGAAGGTTGAGAGCTACTATCATGATGCAGATTCTAGGGGGTCAGTTCCTTGTAGATAGTCTGGTTGAATTCCCTAAGACCTTCGGGTCATGTAATCTCCTAAGCCTACGGGCCATGTAATCTCTGAGCCTATGGGACTTGTAATGGTTCCCCCTCATCCCTTGAAAGGTGGGTTATCAAAAATAAATAAAAATTAAGGTCTTCGGGCCATTCGGTCTACGTGCCGAACCATATGACTGGCTGAGACCTAAAGAATGTTGACTTTTGACTCTGTGTGACTCGACGGCCCAGTGGGAAGCACTTCTATGTGACTTTGCAGGCCCACAGTGGGGAGCGGCTCTATGTGACCCAGGAAACCCATAGTACGTGATGGGGAGGAGTACCTAAGTAGTTCAAGGTTAGTGGGAAGCACCTCTGTGTGGCTTGGCGGTCCCAATGTACTTGATAGAGGAGGAGTTATCCATCATCCTAGGTGTTCAACGATGAGACTGATGATGCTATTATTGCTAACCTAGAATATATCTGGTGTGAGATGTATTTTTCATGTACTTTGTGATTGAGATCATGTTTTGTGGTTTTTATTTTGTGGAATTCTGAGAGACCTTTGGGGGTCTTAAGGTCCCTACTGAGTATTTTCATACTCACCCCTGCACGGGCTTCACCCGCACCTTATTTTGTCTTGTGCAGACGATGGGAAGCTTTGACTGAGTCTTAAGGAGCCAGGACTTGACAGTGTACAAAGGTGACCGGTGGGCGTGGAGAGTCGTAGTGACGAGCTATACCTACCCTTCAGGTAGGATCCTTGGCGGATGACCTCAGGAGCTGTTTTCCCTTTTTGCTGTATTTCCATTTTAGTTGGGCTTGTATTCTGGATTCTTTACTTCAGTACTTACTTTTACACTCTGGGGTGGTTTTTATTGTGGTTTTACCTTTCTCCTTCCGTTGTGTTTTACTTTTGCATAGTGTTCCCTGTCTGTGTGTGTATAGGTTTTGAGGAAATGCCTCCCATTTTAGGGAAATTCATTTTAGGTGCTAGTCGCCAACCCCTGGCCTATGGAAGGTGGGCTTGGGTTAGTCACGGCACGGGCCCTAGGGGACGGGTCATGACAAAGTGGTATCAGAGGCTCCTCGGTTCCCCCTCAAAGACCGGGAGTATGATGTTTTTTTTTGGGAAACAGTGTTAAGTGTTGCAAGTCCGACTTTCAAATTCGAGGAGTCCAGTGTTGGTGTGGCGGCTGACGTATCCATACACCAGGACAATGAATTTTGTTTTCAGCTCAATACATGAAAATATTGGCTGCATAAGTACCTCCTTTATTTGAATAAAAGTCAGCTCACCGGTTATAACCTTCTAACTGTGGTACATCTTGATCTATCTCAGGATTCCTCCATGTGGATGACCAACCAAGATCCCGATACGAGGTCATGAGGACAGCCCACCTAGCAACGAGGTTTCCATTCAAGGACTAGTGCTTGAGATGTCCCCACCAGGTGGTGCACCAGTGCTACCACCACCTGATGGTCAAAATCTACTATTGGAAGTTCCGGCAGAGGATGTTCGTAGGATCAATTCCCTACATGAGTTTTAGAGATAGAGACCTCCCAAGTTTAGGGGAGAGACTAATCCTCAGGTCGCTGAGGATTGGCTAAAGGCTATGAATCAGGTTTTCCTCTTAGTGAGGACACCTCCTGACCAGATGGAAATCTTGGCAACGATCCTTCTGTAGGGCTCAGTAGGGAGATGGTGGAGTTTGACCATCCAAACTCACGATGAGGTGACCCTCACTTGGGTTGACTTCTAGAGGATTTTTCAGGAGGAATTTTTCCCCGTGACGTTGCACTATGTGCACATTCAGGAGCTGCTCCACCTATAACAAGGCATCATGATAGTGTTCGAGTACTCGGTGAGGTTCACGGAGCTTTCCCGCTACTCCAAATACATGGTGAGAGACCCTTTCTTCAGGGATCAAGCCTTTGAGCAGGGACTCAGGTGGGAGATCAGGGCTTCGGTGGTGTCTCTCAGAATCCCTACCCAAGTTGGGGTGCTGGAGAGATCCCTTCTAATAGAGAGCTTCTTGGCGGAGTAGGAACCTGCAGTTAGGGTTTCCAGTAGACCCTAGGCGACAGAGTCTTTGATAGGTAGCAGACATGAGGTGCATGGTCCCAAGAGGGCTAGGTCTTTCAGAGGCTGACCCCGGGACTCAAGGTCGGCATTGTAAGGCTCCCAGGTCAAAGGGAGTCAGACGGGGACCAGGCTTTGCTTTTTGTGTGGCGGGTAGGGACACAAGGCACGTGACTACCCGACTCACCATACGGATGACCAGTAGATGGTTGAGGGGTCACTGAGACAGTGAAAGTGGTTCAAGTGAGGAGGTCTGTAGGGCAGCGAATGTGGAAGGGGAGCTGGTTGAGTGGTAGGTGTTGGGCGATGGTTTGAGGAGTTAATGCCACCACCCCCAGGTAGTCCACCCTGACCTTAGGGAGAAGGCGAACATGGGCGAGCTCAGCTCCAGGCAGTAGAGGCTTACGACCACGGTGCTCCAGAGATGATTGGAGGTAAAATATGTGTCTATTCCACCCTAGATTCAGTTCTTATAGACACAAGTTCCTTTCACTCTTTTATTTCCATGACACTCGTTCAGATTTTGGGGATTCTGATAGAGTCATTGGCTCGATCCTTATGATTAGAGGCTCCTACGGGAGAGGATTCGATGACTACGCATTGGTTCAGACAGTGTGAGCTCACTCTAGGAGGTGAGATCTTCGGCTGGGATCTCCTAGTAGTAGCATCGAGGCCTTATAATGTCATCTTAGGTATGGGCTGGCTATCCACAGTCCATGTTTAGATCAACTATTTTAGGTGCAAGGTGCGGTGTATCCGCAAGGGTGGGATCATATTTTCCTTCACCAGTGAGAAGGAAACCTTTACAGCACATGATATACTTTCTTGAAGGAGGTGTATTTAATCACTCATAATTTGGCTAGCCTCACCAGCGGTGTAGTGGACGAGATGAGTCTGAGCTATCCTGTAGTGGTGGACCGGTATGCTGATTTCTTCCCTGATGATGTTCTGAGACTACCCCTTCTTAGATAAGTAGACTTTTACATCGACCTTTACCCTAAGATGACACCGATATCTACACCATCATATCGGATGGCCCCCGTGGAGCATTTTCAGGTGAGTGTACAGTTGGAAGACTTGCAGAGGAAGGGGTTCGTAAGGCCCAGTGTTTCTCCTTGGGCAGCCCCAACTTTGTTCGCCAAGAAGGAAGATGGGAGTCTGAGGCTTTGTATGGACTATCGGCACCTGAACCATGTGACCGTGAAGAACAATATTCACTGACAAGAATCGATGATCTCTTCAACCAGCTGAAGGGAGCATGGTGGTTTTCAAAGATAGACCTCAGATCAGTCTATCATCAGCTCAGGGTACGGGATGAGGACGTACTAAAGATAGCCTTCAGATGTCGGTATGGCCATTATGAGTTCTTGGTGATGCCCTTCAGTGTGACCAATGCTCCAGTAGTATTCATGGGGTTCATGAAAAGGATCTTCCATCCTTACCTCAATCGCTTCATGGTAGTCTTCATTGATGACATCTTGGTGTACTCGGCAATGGAGGAGGAGCACACCCCGCACCTGTAGATAGTTTAGGATACACTCCAAGGGAACCAGCTTTATAGAAATCTCTCAAAGTGCCAATTCTGGATATGGGAAGTCCACTTCCAAGGGCATGTTATCTTAGAGTCTGGAGTTATAGTGGATTCGGAAAATATAGAGTCAATGCTTTCTTGGGAGCCACCCAGGAGTGTGACCGAGGTGCGAAGTTTCCTGGGATTGGTTGGGTACTACCGTAGATTTGTACCTAAATTCTCCAGGGTAGTGGCACCCTTTTCATCTTTGAAAAATAAGGGGTAGACTTTCTTTTTGATGAAGAAGTGCCAGCAAAGTTTCAAAGAGATGAGGCAGAGACTGACGAGTGCCCCCATCTTGATGCTACCAGAAGAGGGCATTGGGTATGTAGTCTACTGCGACGCATCAGGGACCAGACTAGGTTTTGTCCTGATATAGGATAGAGCAGTGATCACCTATGGCTCATGATAGTCGAGACAGTATGAGAAGAACTGCGCTACCCATGACGTGGAGTTAGCAGCAGTGGTCTTTGCGTTGAAGATGTGGCAGCACTACTTGATGGGTGAATAGTTTACTATTTACTCTGATTATAAGAGTCTCAGGTATATCTTCTCACAAAAGGACCTGAACCTGAGATAAGGGTGATGGATGGAGTTCCTCTAGGACTACTACTTTGAGATAATATACACTCCTGAGAAGGAAAACGTAGTAGCAGACGCACACAGTAGGAGGTCTGGACTGCAGTTGCTGAGTGAGGCGACAGAGCAGCTAGCCACGTTGCAGATATCCATCGTGGATAGAGATAGAGAAGCTTACCTCTAGTCTATGACTATCACTCCCCCACTTCTTCAGCGATTTTAGGAGGCTCAGCTTGGGGACGTTGACTGCGAGGCCCGACGTGCTCAGATATCCTTAATACAATCTTCTGAAGGATTTTCTAAAGGTAGGGAGCACATCGTCCTCTTTAGAGGATGCACCATGGTACCAGTAATGCTATGAGAGGAGGTGTTGAATGAGTTCCACACATCCCTTTTGGTGGTACATATAGGTGTGGAAATGATGTACGAGGACTTCCGGCATCAATACTGGTGTCCAGGGATGAAGAAAGTCGTGGCAGAGTTCGTATCACAATGTCTCACTTGTCAGTAAGTGAAGGCCAAGAATCATGTACCAGTAGGCTTATCTTAGCCACTTGAGTTGCCTAAATGGAAGTGGGATGGTGTCTTCATGGACTTCGTGATAGGTCTACCATGTACGTCTTGGTTCCATGATTCTATTTGGGTGATCATTGAATGACTCACCAAGTCAGTCCACTTCCTACCCATCCAAGGGTAGGGATCAGTAGAGAACTTGGGACGTCTCTATGTATAGAAGATTGTATGGATTCACGGGGTTTCATCAATGATCGTCTCAAATCATGATTCTCTTTTTACCTCCTGGATATGGAAGGAATTGTATGAGGCATTCAGGACTCAGTTGTGCTTGAGCACCGCCTTTCATCCTTAGACAGATGGTCAGATGGAGCGGACCATACAGACACTCGAGGACATGCTTCATGCTTGTGTCCAAGATTTTGGCCATAGTTGGGAGGACCACCTGCCACTGGTGGAGTTCTCATAAAACAATAGTTATCACTCCACCATCAGCATGGATTCATTTGAGGCCTTGTATGGGAGACCTTGCATATCACCTCTATGCTGGATAGACCCAGGGGAGTCAGCACTTATGGGTCCAGAGTTGGTATAGGCTACCACTGAGAAGGTGCAGATCATCCAAGAGCGGATGAAGACTGTACATAGCCGACAGAATTCTTATGACGACAGGAGACAGAGACCCTTGGAGTTTGAGGAGGGAGACCATGTCTTCCTACGGGTCTCACCCTGATGAGGATTATGGAGGTTTGGCTGGGGCGGAAAACTATCTCTGAGATTTATCGAACCTTTCCAAATCCTTAGCAGAGTAGGCGAGGTGGCGTACCGTCTAGATCTTCCCCCACAGATGCACTGGGTGCATAATGTTTTCCATGTGTTACAGCTAAGGAGGTACGTGCATGATCCATCACAAGTTATTGATTGGGGTGATCTGGACATCAATGATGGGGAGATGTTTGCAGAGTTCCTAGTGGAGATAGAGGATCGACAGGAGTGGGTCCTTAATGGGTTATTGATTCCTCTAGTGTGAGTTCGTTGGTAGCATGGGAATCTCCAGGAGAGCACATGGGAGAGGGAGGCTCAGATATGTGCTCAGTACCCCCATTTGTTTCCATAGTTTTTTTGTGGATTTTGGGGACGAAAATACCTAAGGTGGGGAGAATTTAAAGACCTGGATTTTCCATATAATTTTTTTTAAAATTATTTGGGATTATTACAAGTCTGTGAAAATTTATGGAATGTGATTCTGAGGCCCAGATAGCCCAAAATGGAATTTTGAACTTTTTTTAAGGTACGTTCAGTAAACGTGTAGACGGTGATTTCTATCTTTTGAACCGGTGTTTGGATTAAAATTATGAGGGAACCATTGAATCCACAGTGCTAGGATTCGTTTAAGGGAATCTTAACTTTTACCGGCAAGGGTCAGATGAAAATTTTAATTTTTGGACTTTACAAAAGAACAACTCAACGAGTTATTTTATTCGTTTCTTTGTAACTATTGAGTGGTGGTGGCGGTACTGATAGGTTTTGATACCATTTAATGACCGGTTACACTTGGTTGTGTAATCACACCATTGGGAGAATTAATAGGTTCATTAATTAAATTTATTAATGAACCTCATTAATTGTGCAGTGGGTTGATCTCCTCTTTTCTTCTATTTAAACGAAGCTCGGGCAAGGGTTTTGGGGAATAAAGGGAGGAACCACTGATGAAGTGTCGACAACATCTTCCACCAACATAGAACAGAGATTTGACGACTGTTGGAGGATTCAACGATGAGCACCAAAGGACGTGAACCTTATCCTTCGTCCGCAGCACCCTCGAACATGGACACTCCTTCCTCATCTGCAACAACTTCCAATGAACTCGAGGTAGGGGGTTTGTTTAAGAGTTTTTATGATTATTTTACCTTGATGGTGTTGAAAACCTTACCATGTTATTATGCTAACATGGAGGGTGCGATCCAAACAAACAAGGCCCGGACCCTCTTCCAAACTCGGTTATGGTTGCGTTCTTCATGGGCAATCGGAAGATATGGAGAAAAAGTGGAACCAAGGGCCGTGCAATATAAGCATCGTCCCGGGAGGCCCGTAGGCACGAATGAGAATAAAAATGAACCACTGGAGCTTCACCGGTGGCCCGAAGAAGCTATGCCAGCGCGGCGGCGGCGGCGACCGAGGGAGGCAGTGGCCGGCACCCGCCGGCTGTGAAGGAATGGTGGTGCCCGATGGCGCCAGAGCGGAAAAAGGAGCGGTCGGCCAGCGCCGGCTGCATTGAAGCTGGGTGGTGCGTAGTGGCAGGGCGGCGCACTACGAAGGAAAACTGCGGATTTGAGTTACATTTGAGGGAGGACCCGCACCCACAGGTCCATTGCGGGCCAGTATGCACGGATCGGCCAGGTGGTGCAGTGCCATCTGGCACTGCTGATGAGCCGGGCGGCGCGCTGCGGCAACGTGCCATGGAGGAGGACCGCAGCGTCGAGCCATGGTAGAGGGTGGACCTGCGCCCGTGGGTCCGTAACGGGCTGGTCCATGTGGACCGTCCAAGAGGTGTGGCACCAGCTGGTGACACAGCTTTGAAAAACCGAATAGATAAAGCTGTTTGGGAGGGGAGCAGACCCCCTGCGCTCGGCTAGTGAGCCGAGCGGTTCTATGGCCTGGCGGGTCGTGCCCAGCGGGGTGGGTCGGGTCCGACCCGCGGTCCAGCGGGCTGAACCAACCCTGTCATACCGGGCTGAGCCCATCCCCCTTCGGGCCGGGCCCAGTGGTCCGGGTCGGGTCGGTCCGACTGGATCAGACCATACTCGGACCCCTTTTTTCCCAGTTATGCTTAAATGGGTGTATCTCCTAAACCGGATGTCCATTTGATGAACCGTCTACGGTGCCAGAACCCTTAGGAAGAGGCGTTCCTTTTGATATAATCCATGAGAGACTCGAAGAAAGTTGTAGTTTTTCGAGGTTGGATCGTACCAGAATCCAACCAGGCCCTCAGCACGAAAATGCCTACAACTTATAGACTGGGCGTTCGGTTGACACGCTATCTATTGTGATGGAACCCTTAAGACATAGAGGATCATCAGGTTACTTCTTCAAGGGTCTTCATGCCAGTTGAAATATGATTGATGGCTTGAGGAGAGTTTCTCCAAAGAGCGCTACGTGCAGAACCCTACGACTGGATGAGACCTGAAGACTGCTGACTTTCGACTCTGTGTGACTCGACGACCCAGTGGGAAGCACTTATGTGTGAATTTGCAGGCCCACAGTGGGGAGCGGCTCTGTGTGACCTGGAAGACCCATGGTACTCGACAGGAGAAGTACCTCAGTAGAAAACGGGGGGGAGTGGCTCTGTGTGACCCGGTAGACCCATGGTACGCGATGGGGAGGAGTACCTAAGCAGATAAAAGTTAGTGGGAAGCACCTCTGTGTGACTTGGCAGGCCCACTGTACTCGATAGAGGAGGATTTCTCCAACAGCTGAGGTGTTCGACAATGAGACTGATGATGCTACTGTTACTACCCTAGAATTTACATGGTGTGAGTTATCTTTTGCTTGTACTTTGTAATTGAGATCATGCTTTGTGGTTTTCCCTTTGTGGAATTCTGAGAGACCTTCGGGGGTCTTAGGGTCTCTACTGAGTATTGTTATACTCACCCTTGCATGGGATTTGCCCGTACCTTGTTGTGTCTTGTGCAGATGACGGACAGATTTGACGGAGTCGTGAGGAGCCAGAACTTGGTGGTGTACGGAGGTGACCGGTGGACATGGAGAGCCACCGTGACGAGTTGTACCTACCCGTCAGTTAGGATCCTTGGCGGGCGACCTCAGGAGCTTTTTTCCCTTTTTTCTATATTTTCATTTCAGGTGGGCTTGTATTCTGGCCCCTTTACTTCAGTACTTACTTTTACACTCTGTGGTAGTTTTTATTGTGGTTGTACCTTTCTCCTTCTATTGTGTTTTACATGTGTGCAGTGTGCTCTGTCTGTGTGTATACAAGTTTTGAGGCAATGCCTTCCCATTTTAGGGAAATGCCTTTCTGGTGCTAGTCACCAACCCTTGGCCTGTGGAAGGAGGGCTTGGGGTAGTCACAACACAGGCCCCAGGGGACGGGTCGTTACAGGTACCAACTCCTCGAGTATTGTACCCCTTTTTTCCGCCACAAAGGCCCAGAAGGCCTCTGAGAAATAAATTTTTGTTGCAGACCCTAATTTCTTAAAATTCAAATGGTTATAACTTTCAATTAAGGAGCACATTCGACCTATACCACATATCATATCAAAGCTCATTTCATGATCTTCGATTTGACTAGTTGTAGCACTGAAAAAGGAGTCCCAGATCGGATGTTATGGTCATTCCAGTGTTTTTAGGGTTTTAAGTGGTTCTTAACATTTTATGATTTATTTATTTATTTAATATTTATTTATTTATTAATTAATTATTAATTAATTAATTATTTATTAATTAATTAATTAATTATTATTTATTTATCTATTATTTATTATTTATTATTTATTTGTTTATTTATTTATCAATTTATTTATTGATAATTTTATTAATTTATTAATTTATTAATTTATTAATTTATTAATTTATTAATTTATTAATTTACTTAATTATTTATTTATTTAATATTTAATATTTATTTATTTATTTAATATTTAGTTATTATGTACACATTAATTATTAATTAATTATTAATTAATTATTAATTTGTTAATTAATTATTAATTAATTATTAATTATTAGTTTATTATTTATTTATTATTTATATTATTATTCATTTTTAATTCATTATTTATTATTTATTTATTTATTTATTATTATTTATTTATTTATTAATTGTTAAATATTAAATATTTAATATTAAATATTAAATATTCATTATTAATTATTAATTACTAATTATTAATTATCAATAATTAATTTTTAGTTATTGTAAATTATAAATTATAAATTATTTATTATTTATTTATTTATTTATTTATCTATTTTTTTATTTATCTATTTTTCTATTTTTCTATTTATTCTTTATTCTTTATTCTTTATTCTTTATTCCTTATTATTTATTATTTATTATTTATTAATTTATTTTAGTTTACTAAATATTAATTTATTATTAGTTTATTATTCATTTGTTTTTTATTTATTTATTATTTATTTATTTATTCAATATTCACCATTTATCAATTATTAATTATTTATTTATTAATAAATTCTTAATAATTTATTAATTATTTATAAATTTTTAAATATTAATTATTAACTATTAATTCTTAATTCTTAATGATCAATTATTAATTATTAATTATTAATTATTATTAATTATTAATTATTATTTATTATTTATTATTTATTATTTATTATTTATTATTTACAATTTATTATTTATTATTTATAATTCATTATTCATTATTCATTATTTAATTATCATTTGTTTATTATTTATTTATTTATTATTTATTTATCTATTATTTATTAATTTATTATTTATTTATTATTTATTTATCATATATAAAATTATTTTTTAATTAATTTATTATTTATACATTACTTATGTATTATATGTTATATATTATATATTATATATTATATATGATCTATTATATATTATGTATTATATATTATGTATTATGTATTATATATTATGTATTATATATTATGTATTACATATTATATATTATCAATTATCAATTATATATTATATATTAGATATTATCTATTATCTATTATTTATTATCTATTTTGTATTATGTATTATATATTATTTATTATTTATTATGTATTATATATTATGTATTATATATTATATATTATATATTATACATTATATATTACTTATTATATATTATCAATTATCAATTATATATTATATATTATCTATTATCTATTATCTTTTATTTATTATCTATTTTGTATTATGTATTATATATTATGTATTATTTATTATGTATTATATATTATGTATTATATATTATATATTATATATTATATATTATATAGTATTTAGTATTTAGTATTTAGTATTTAGTATTTATTATTTACAACTATTTATTATTTACTATTTATTATTTACAATTTATTATTTACCATTTATTTCCATATTATATATTTCTTTATTTATTATTCATTTATATTCTATTTATTAATTAGTAATTTGTAATTAATAATTATTAAATATTAATCATTAATAATTAATTATTAATTATTAATTATTAATTATCGATTATTGATTATTGATTAATCATTATTGATTAATAATTATTTAGCGTGTATCTATTTTTTATGTATTATTTGTTTTTCCAATTAATATATATATATATATATATATAATTATATTAAATTCAATTTATTAACCACATAAAGAGTTTGTTGGAGTGGTAAAGTCTTTGGAGAATAAGCAAGAGGTAAGGGGTTCAAATCTCACCTAACGTAGAATTTCTATATATGGCATGGGCATGTACATGGAGATGGGCATGAGAATGATAATAATAAATGATAAATAATAAATAAATTATGAAAATAAAAAATATAAAAAATATTAAAAAATATTAAAAAATATATATAAATAATTTATCTATGGTTTAAACTGCTGCTAAAAAATCACCGTTAAATCGTTATATGAAGGTTTTAGAAAATCGCCACTAATTATTTCCCGACAAGTGATTTAGCGATGGTTTTCCAAAACCGTCGTAGAATGATTTAGCGATGATTTAAACCGCCGCTAAATACAAATTTTGGTATAGTGTGACAAGCCATAGGTATAACTATTTGATCTCTGAAACACAAAATTGAACTCTCATTAAGTTTCCAACCCTCAATGGTCTCCCCACTATTGAGTTTTATACCCATAACCAGGCATTCTACATCAGATGTTTGTGCCTCTTTGACCATATTTACCAAATCAGGAACAAGCATAGCTAAAAAGAAAACTGCAACATCACCTTGGTCTTCACATTCCTTATGCATGTCTGCTAGGACCGACATCAACTACCATTCACTTGAAGCTTCTTTCTCTAACTGAGTATATGAATTTCTTCTCAATGCACCTTCCATTGAATTCCCTTTTTCCGATGTATACATCAAGTCAAATTCATACATTTGAAGATACTCTGTCCATTTAATTTTCCTCAGATTCAAATCTCATTGTGAAAAAATGTGTTTCAAACTTTTATGGTATGTGAACACAATAAATTTCTCATCTAAAAGATAATGACGCCAAGACTTTAATGTGTGAATGACTACTGATAATTCCAAGTCATGTGTTGGGTAATTATTCTCATGCACTCTCAACTGCCATGAACCATAAGCCACAACATGGTATCCTTGCATAAGAACACATCCCAACCCCGATCTAAAAGCATCACAGTACACCACATATCCCCATCCTGATTCTGGTAAAATCAAGATAGGTGCCTAAGTAAGACGAACTTTCATCTCCTGGAAAGACTTTTGGAATTCCTCTATCCATTTAAATGGATCATTATTCCTTTTAAATGTTTTCATTGGCGAGGCTAGCCATAAAAAGTCACATACAAAGCATCGGTAATAACCAGCTAGACTAAAAAAAACTTTGTATCTCAAAGAAATTCTTCGGTGATTTCCACGAGATCACAGCTTCTATCTTTTTAGGATCCACCAAAATACCTTTTTAAGAAATCACATGGCCATGAAAGCATACCTCCTATAACCAAAAATCACACTTAGATAGTTTGGCATACAAACAGTGATCTATCAAGATTTGTAACACTATCACCAGGTGTTTCTCATGCTCAACCCTTGTCTTTGAATACACCAAGATGTTGTCTAAAAACACCACAAAAAAAGAGTCCAGATATTACTGAAAATATATGGTTCGTCAAGTCCATGGATACTACTGGTGCATTCGTGATACCTAAAGGCATGACTACATATTCCTAGTGGCCATATCTACTTCTAAAAGTTGTTTTCAGAGTATCTTCCTTCCGAACGTGCAATTGATGATATCCTAATCACAATTAAATTTTAGAAAACCACTGATCTACCCTCATTGATCAAATAGATAATCAATGTGTGAAGTGTATATTGATTCTTTATCGTAACTTGGTTAATCTTAAGATTAATTGACACACAACCAAAGAGTTTCATCTACTTTCCTCATGAACAAGATCAGTGATGCCCACTGAGATGTACTTTGTCAAATAAAACCCTCTCTTTATAGCTTCTCCAACTTCACTCTCAATTCTCTTAACTCCATTGGTTCTATCTTATAAGACAAAATAGAAATTGTATTGATACTCTAAAGGAGATCAATCGTAAACTCCACTTACCTTATAGGTGGTAACCCTGAGAATTTCTAAAGAAATATGGAAATTGATCCACCACTACCGGAGAACTGACATCCTGGATCTCTTCTATAGATGCCAAAGTCAACACTGCCAACGGGTAAGAGATCATTCCCACCACCGGTGCCAACAATCTAGTTGCACCCTTCTTCAAAACCTTCTTTACTTTGAAAATATGCTCAATGTCATCCTCAGGCATGAATCCATCTCCAACATCAAGAAGTCCCATTTCATCTCAACTCCATCAACTGTTATAGTACATGCTCTACACACAAAGTATTAACATTCTATTTCACCAAGATGAGTTTTTAGTTTTATCATAGAGGGAATCATTTCATGTTTTACACATAGAAGGTCAACAACACGAGAATAAATAAAAGAATGAGATTCATTGATATCAAACAGTACTTATATGAATGTAGAATTCAAAAGAATCATACCTCTCACTGTAGATAATCCAGCCTGATCATCCAAAATTATCTGTTCAGCTCTATACAGTTGCTTCATCACTGCACTCTATTCTTTGTTGTCTTGCTGAGATTTCCATTGTTGAGGATTCACGGTATTCTGAGAATCACCATGACTATATTTGTTCTTCTGATGAGACTGATTCTGCTGGAATCTTCCTATCGAAGCATATGATGCTTACGATGCTTGAGAAGTGTCTTGAGCACCCCACCACGGATCATTGAAACAAAAACGCTTAAGGTGTCCCATCTTGTTGAAAATATGGTATTCTATTGATGGTTTTGTACACTCCCTCTTTATGTGGTCAAAGGAACCACATTGGTATAATCCCTCTTGGATCTTTGGTCGAGGAGGAAGATTTACTGATCCAGCTATCAGATTCTGATTCCCACTCTCACCTTGGAAATAGGTATCTCTCTTTATCTTGCTCCCAACATTGTAGTTTCCACCATTTCTAGTAGGGATCATCATACTTATTCCTCCCAAATCTCATGAGATGTCTCGCTTGGCCATCACCGTTCTATTCACCATCTCTATATATTCATTAATACAGAGCACTGCAATCTTCGATCGAATTTCATGCCTTATCCTTGATTCGAAGATGCATGCCTTTAGGGATGCACTCGCCTCAACTTCTGGTGAAAAGCGTACTAAATTCATGAATTTAGCTGCATACTCTGTGACAGAGAGATTCTACTACATCAGGCTAAAGAATTTTTTCATCATCTAGATCTTGAACTTGTGAGGATAGAATTATTTATTAAACAATTCCTCAAAATCCTCCAAAGTTAGGATTTTATCCTCTTTATCATGCACTACTAGTTCCCACCACTGGCATGCAAGATCCTCAAGCATATACATCGCCATCTTGACTTTTATCTCCATAAGTGTGCTGATGAACTCAAAGATACGATTTATCCTATTGAGCTACATCTCCGCCTTCTTGGGTTCAGAATCACCTCAAAATATGGGAGGATTCTACTTCATGAACTGGATTGAATGGTCCACATGTCTTGGATCATCCCTCCAGTTCCCCGTGTCCATGACTTGAAATGTTTGGACGATACTCTAAACTAGTTCTTGGTTCACCTGTGGCTCGAGTGCAACCACATTCTCTACATCTTCCTCTGATTGGTCCCTATGACACTTATCGGGTGCCATTTTCTAAACAAACAACAAACTCAGTAAGTCTCACTCCCTGGAAACTGATGGATTAGCATTTAAAATTCTATCACATCAACTATCAAAAAATTATTTTCCAAAAACAATCTTTTTCACGTTAAACCATTTTTGAAAAACAATTCTTTCTTTTTAAAATCAAACTATTTTCAAAATACACTAAGTATCCACTTTTCAAAATCTTTCATATGAAAACAAATTCTGCATTTTTCAAAAATTTACACCTTTGCACAAAATCATAAATCATTCCTCTAAATGAAATATGCAATCCTAGTGGGAAGTCATTCCTCTAATTCATGATATACTTGCCTCATTGTCTAAACCCGTGACAATGAGATTTCGGTATCCTATAAGTGTCTCCAAAACACTTATGTACCCAACACTCTGGTAACATGAAGTTCAGCATAAACGGGTTAGCTACGTCATTTGATGTTATACATTTAAAGTCCTGACAATCCTAATCCTTTCTAAGATCACAACCCAAGGAATAGACAAAGATGAATCAAATTCAAAACCACGAAAGTGAAACTTCTTGTTAGGCAAGGACCGAACAAGATGATACCATTTGTAATGACCCGCTAATTCTCATTGGCTTGAGAGTACAACGAGTCATTACTTGACCTTAGGCAACACCCCCAAGACGCTAAAGGCTGGAAATAAATTTTGAATGGTTTCAATGATAGTGGGGGATGATTTAACCTTTAATAATATAACTATCAACCAAGCAAACCATAACCAAACAACTCACTAAAAGATGCATGAATAAAAGCAAAGCATCTCAACTACTTTATTCATATCAAAACCACTCCAAAATATGAAAATAGTGGAAGAATCAAAAAATATCAAAGTAAATGGATGAAACCAAATAAAGACTCGAAGAAGACCACAAGACTCAAGCTCCACATTCCCCATGCTCAAAGATCAGCAAACAGCCCGAGCATCACGAAGTGGTGCTCAAAATGTGTGAAACGTTACCTTTTCCCCTATCCCGGAAGATAGCAACTACAAAAGCACCAAAGTTCCAAAGCAATAGTGAGTATAAAAATTAGTTGGTTTTCCCCAATGAATTCCCTACTCATGCTACTAGGATAGAAGAGTTAGAAACATTTACATAAAATAGTTTATATGAATCAATTTCTCAAAATATTTTATAACTAAATATAAACAAGTTTCCAAAACCATTTATAACCAAAAGCATACAAGTGAAATTGAAACCAATTTTCCAGCAAGTTATTTTTCTATAAAATAACTAAACAAAGATTTAAAACAATTTATTAATATTCCTTTAGCATACCCAATCCATTCCACACATCCACACAATCAAGCACGCATGCTACGTGATGATAGTTTCATACTAATGAGCGGTTTCTTGTCGATCTACCAAGTCGTCACAAGGTAATTGTATCCCATGTTTCATTAAGCCTTTGGAACCAACAACAAGTTCATATTTCAACCAAGCAACGTATATTCAACATGAACACACACACCACATATGCCCAAAGATCATTCCAAAACAACCCTTTCAATAAAATCACCTTCTTATTGAAACCCATTTTTCATTAAAACCATTACAATGATAACTCATTTCAATAAAATGTATTTTTACTGAAACCCCATGCCCAATAAAACCATTTAAAAGTTCCATAAAATCCACCATTTAAAATCAACCTTTTTAAATTTAAGAAACTAAAACAATTTGCACAATAATTTATCAAGATTTCATAAATCTACCAAAAACTATATATCATCACTAAAAAGATTTATTCTAG